>OU466860.2:32150025-37150025 GCA_911865555.2 Thlaspi arvense
CTAACCATGCTTGGATCACTAGTTAGGATTTTCGTGGCTTGAATTGAACTCTCATGATTTGAAACTCATCCTACTAAGTGAAAACCTTAATTTGAAAATCTAAATATCATTCTTATGCATTTGAAAATGAACACATGGTTTTAAAATATTTAGGCTCTCTTCTTCCTTTTTACCACTCTTTGTGAGCCTAAGTAGAACTCCCTCCTTCTTGTGTGACATCTTTGTGAGGCCTTACTTTCGGTTTGAACTTGGCATAAAGTATTAGGTTTAGGCGACATGATTTGGTTTTCATAATTGATTGCTAGCTTTGCATTTTGAAGCTAGGTATAGGCTTAGGATAAGTTTGGGGGATCATTGGGATTGCTTTCTTGTGTATTTGTTTTCGGATTCAAAAGAGTTTGTGTTTTAAGGAAAGAAATGAGGTTTTAAGTGAAAGGTTTGTTTTTAAAACTAAGTGTGCTCTATTTCAGAAAGTAGCTCTCACTAAATGAATAAATAAAAAAAATAATATATAAAATAAAAGAGCCTAAGTGCCAAATAAAGAAAAAAAAATGAAAAGAAAAAAAAATAATAAAAAGAGAGCTACTAATAAGAAATCTTTAAGAGCAAAAATATTTTTCAAAAACTTTTTCACTAGCCTAAAAAGTCTAAAATGTCTTTGTTTTGAATTGGGATTGCTAAGTTGAGAAGAAAGGGTAGACTCTTAAGTGGTGAGTGAGGATTAAATTTCTTAAATGAGAGGGGTATAGGACTGTTTGATAGTTTACATGGGTAGATGAGAATCTAATCATGTATGCATAAATTGTCTTTACCTTTAGCATTATGTATAAGTTCAAACCATTTTTGAGAGAAACCCTTGTTATGATTATAAACCCTTTTCAAATGAGACCATTCTATGCTCATAACCATAACCCTTAGCCAAATGTGTTTTGCTTTAAAGTGCATAAGTTTGATTCATGGTTCGAATGCTGATGAATGTTAAAGGATGAGTTTCTTTGATTGTTAAGAATAGGAGAGTCATGATTTGAATTTCTTTGTGTGATGAGTATGGCTAAGTTCTTTGGAGTATGAGTGTAAGCATAGCATTTTAGAACTGTTAACTAGGACATTGAGATGATTCATTTGAAAGGCACCTTTGCAAAAAGTTTGAAACCCCTTTGATTTTTCTAAAAACCTCTCTTCCTTACTTGCTTTTTGTTGCTTGAGGGCAAGCAAGAAGTAAGTTTGGGGGAGTTGATGTTATTGCATATTGCATACATTTTGCATACTCATTAGTTAGTTTTTCATGCATTTGTATCATGTTTTAGGTTAGATTGCATCACTTAGAGTCCTAGAGCATTCTTGCTTCAGCATATGCATTTTCCTTGCATTTTGCATCACATTCAGGTTGTTTCTGGCTGCTTTGGAGTCATGGAGGTTCGCGGGTGTGTGGAGGCTGATGTAGCAGTTTGTGGGAGCTCGGAAATATGCTAAGGACCAGTGATCGAGGAGCAGATCGAGCATGGCCGGTCGATCCAGGAGTTGATCGACCAGAAGATCGAGCCAACTAGGCGATCCAAGGAGAATGATCGAGACGGAGATCGAGTGAAGCAATCGATCAATCGGTACGGACGTAAATGACGCCATGCAGAGCGAGAGCCAGATCGAGTACACCACTCGATCCACCCGGAGATCGATACCGAGATCGGATGCAACACTCGATTCACCGATGAAGATCGAGACCCGGATCGAGCCGAAGACACGATGTCCGGATATGATCGACAGAACAACTCGATCCAATGGTCGATCTCTGTCCTTTCAACCGTTTTTGGCTGTTAGCGAAGGGGGGACCATTGGATTGTTTGGACATTTTAGGCAAGGCGGCGAGATGCTTTTGGGGGATTTTTATCCTCTACCTAGTTTTCTCTCTCGTTTTTTTCAGAACACCATTGTTGAACCAGTTTTCTTTTGAAGCTTTTGTATTCGAATCCTTATCGTTTGATCTAGTCTTTCTTTCATGATTATCGTTTCATTTCTTCTGCTTTGCTTGATTTACTTTATGAGTAGTGAGTAGTTTACTTTGGGTTCGGGGTTGAGAGGATTGAAGGGTAGAAAAGGTTCGATCTTGGTTTGTTTTCTAAACGTTTTTAAGGCTATCTCTTCTAAGGTGTTGAAGGCTTAATGCTTGAAGACTCTCACGCCAAGAGCTTCATGATCCGAGAGGTCCCTTACCTTGACAGGATCCAGGGGCCTCGGAAGATCACACCTTAGAGACTAGTTACCCCTTCCCAAAAGCCATGGAAGTTTGGGGGACTAGTTAAGCCTTTACTCGAAATCTGTTTTCCTTGCCTTTCAACCTCTTTTTCCACCAAAAGCCATGGGTTTGGAGGAGAGGATGAAAGAGTGATCTATACCGAAAGCCACGGATAGATCTTGTTTTGTTTTCGAGGCTTAGAGATCCTCACCAAGTGAGTCGATCTAAAGTTACAAACCCAAGATCGATCCTTGAAACTCTTTATATGAATCTCAACCCTAAAGCCCTTTCTTTTAGCATATTTACGTCTCATTTCATCTTTTGCTAGCTACCTGACAGCATCCTGGTCTTTAGATTTATTATTCTTACGGTTTTAGACGAGATCGATCGTTTCTGCTCAATCTAGTGGTCGATCTTGTGGTCGATCCACTAGTCGAATTTAAACAATTCGAAACTCTTCCCTTTAATTTGTCTGTTTGTTTCTCGTGGTAACTGCTTCCTTTCTAGTATTTTTTAAAATAGGTTTCACTCTGTTTAAGTTGCTGCATTTAGTTTTTAGAATATTTCCCATAAATTGTCTTATTTGCTTAGATTTGTCTTAGACCTTGCATTCTCTGTGGATTCTCTATCATCTAGAAGTGGATTGACACTCTCCTGCTTGCTTTACTACAACATTGCGTGCACTAGAGTTTTGATAGCCTCTCTGCTGCATTAGAGCATAAGAAACCCAGTTTATCAGGCCACCAGAAACCGGCTTGCAACACTTTCGTGGCAGTCTTGAATGAGGCGAAGTGTCCTCCGTAGGAAGAGCCATGGCAATGATAGAGGATGTCCCTGGCTTCTTTCTTTGTAACACATCTCCGGTACAAACTGTCTACTCCTCTCTTTTATAAGTAGGGCTCGTCCCAAAAGTAGTCACTAGCCTCTCTCATAAACCGCTTCTTGTGATAGCTGTTGAGATGTGTTGGCTCCTCACCACACGCTAGATAGTTCACCACATCAGCATACCATGGTAGATCCTCTTCTTTGAAACTCAACACCTCCTCAAACTTCCCTTCTAGCTTCCCACAAACAGCGGTGGTAATCGCCATAAGCTGCTCTTCTGGAAGAGAGTCATCTAAGGGGAGAGACTCGTTGATCCTTAGCCGTGAGAGATGGTCAGCGACTCTGTTTTCTATTCCTTTCTTGTCTTTAATCTCCATGTCAAACTCCTGGAGTAAGAGAATCCATCTTAAGAGCCGAGGCTTAGTGTCTTTCTTCGAGTAGATGTATCGCAAGGCAGCATGATCCGTGTATACAATAGCTTTGGAACCAACGAGATACGATCTGAACTTCTCAAAGGCGAAGACTACTGCAAGCAACTCCTTCTCCGTAGTGGTGTATCTTGTTTGCGTGTCATTCAAGGTTCTTGAAGCATAGTAGATCACGTGTAGCTTCTTGTCTTTCTTCTGACCAAGAACGGCTCCTACGGCGTAGTCACTAGCATCACACATGATCTCAAAGGGAAGAGACCAGTCTGGTGCTTGGACTATAGGAGCTGATGTAAGGGCTTCCTTGATGGTCACGAAAGCTTTCAAACACTCCTTATCAAACATAAACTTAGCTTCCTTGCACAACAGCCGTGTAAGAGGGCGTGCAATCTTGGAGAAATCCTTGATGAAGCGCCTATAGAACCCTGCGTGTCCCAAGAAGCTTCTGACTCCCTTAACATTTACCGGCGGCTCAAGACCCATCATGACCTCCACTTTAGCCTGATCAACCTCAATGCCCTTCTCTGATATCTTATGACCAAGCACGATCCCTTCCTTAACCATAAAGTGGCATTTCTCCCAGTTCAGCACCAAGTTTGTCTCTTCACAACGTTTTAGTACCCTGCAAAGATTCAACAAACACGCAGGAAAGGACGCACCATAGACAGAGCAGTCATCCATGAACACCTCTACCATCTCCTCTATAAGATCGGAGAAGATCGACATCATACACCGCTGAAACGTAGCCGATGCATTACACAATCCAAACGGCATCCTTCGATATGCAAAGGTACCGTAGGGACATGTGAAGGTCGTCTTCTCCTGATCATTTGGGTAAATTGGTATTTGAAAGAAACCGCTATACCCATCGAGAAAACAGTAGTAAGGGTGATTAGCAAGTCTCTCAAGCATTTGATCAATAAAAGGCAAAGGGAAATGGTCTTTCCTAGTCGCAAGGTTAGGTTTCCTATAATCAATACACATCCTATGACCAGTAATGGTTCTAGTAGGAATAAGCTCATCCTTTTCATTCTTTATGACCGTGATCCCTCCCTTCTTAGGCACCACGTGTACAAGAGAAACCCACGTGCTGTCACTTATGGGATAGATCACGTCAGCCTCTAAAAGCTTAAGGATTTCTTTCTTAACAACCTCTTTCAAATTAGGATTCAAACGCCTTTGATGTTCTATAGAAGAGGCGTTCTCATTATCCAAGTGAATCCTATGAGTGCAAAGCATTGGTGAAAGGCCCTTGATGTCACTTATAGAGTACCCAATGGCCTTCCTATACTTTCTCAGCTCAGTCAGGAGCTAGTGCAACTCATCATCACTAAGGTTTTCATTCACAATCATGGGATAGGTGTTATTAGGCCCTAAGAAAGCATACCTTAGCCCTTTTGGGAGCTCCTTAAGGTCCACCTTTGGGGCTAACAGCTCACTCCAGTAGGCACGTTCACACCACTGATTCGCACCGGTAAATCTTCAAGCAGCCCCACTGGTAGCCTCACACTCCTATCAGCCAGTATCAACGAGATCCGACAGTCTTTGAAACGAGTAAAACAATGCTTCTTAGCCACGGAGTGAGGCATCAGGTTTATGCTAGCTCCGAGATCACATAAGCAACTCTTGAACTCTAGAGGGCCTAAAGCGCAGGGTATAGTGAAGCTTCCAGGGTCTCCCAACTTCTTAGGGACTATCTCCTTATGTATTACAGCACTACACTCTTCACTTAGAACAAGTACCTCCTTGCTTTCCTTATTCTTCTTCACGAGAGTGTCTTTGAAGAATTTGGCGCATTTAGGCATCATTGCAAGGCAGTCAACGAGAGGTAGCTTGATCTCCACGTCCTTAAGATGCTTCTCAAAGAGGATTTCAGCCCTTGACCTTGGAAACCACCACTCGGTTGAAAACCTTTGTTGTAAGGGATGAAAGGTTTTGCTTGCTGAGCAGGGTACACTTGATCTTTAGGGTTGGCTACGTTGGTGCTTCGGTAAGAGAGGTTGTTGATCTGGTAACCTTGGTTGTAGCCTTGAGATTTGTAGTTGTTCTGTCCCGCCACCCAATTGGCTTCTTCTTGGCTCAACTCTAACTCCTCTTGGTTCTCATCAGCTTCACCAACAAAGTGAACATGCTTCTGATTGGCTAACACCAGCTTATCTATCTTCTCATGCAAAGATTTGAGCTCCTTCTTGTGAGACTCTAACTCTGATCCTCTCAGTGCACGGTCATAATCCTCAGCGTAATTGCCATCACTCAATGCCAAGTTTTCTATCAGCTCCATACCCTCTTCTACCTCCTGACCGAGGAAGTTCCCTTTGCTAGATGTGTCCAGCAACAACCTGATCTTTGGTGAAGCTCCACGGTATATGGTACTGAGTAGTGTCTCCTCACTGAACCCGTGATGAGGACATTGGATCGTGTAGTCTTAGAAACGCTCCATTGCCTCGTTGAATGTCTCATTGTTCCGTTGAGTGAAACCGCTGATTTCGCTTCTCAACCGTGCTGTCCTGGTGCTTGAGAAGAACTTTAAGAGAAAAGCCTTCTTACACTCGGCCCATGATGTGATGGTGCCTTGTGGGAGGGTCTTCTCCCAATGTGTGGCTTTGTCTCCGAGTGAAAAGGGGAAGAGACGCAGCTTGAAAGCATCTTCGGATATGCCATTGATCTTTATCATCCCACATACTTGCTCGAAGTTGTCTAGGTGCTCCAAGGGGTCTTCCATTGCTAAGCCGTGGAACTTGTTGTTTTGTACCATTGAGATGAAACCTGGATTGATCTCGAAGTTATTTTTTTGCACAGGAGGAGGAGTGATCCCAAACCTATTGTGATGAGTATTGGGAGCATCTCCGGCTCCTATGATCCTTGGGGGTCTAGCCGCATGTTGGGGGTTTCCATTGCCCCTTCCTGCTGCCCCGTGAGCTGGAGGAGGTCCTTCTGGATGCTCGTGTTCAGCCATAGCTTCAAAGTCAACCAAACCGTGCTGAACAATCTCCTCAAAGGCTCTTGTTTGTTCTCTGACTCTCCTTTGCCGTGAGTGACCAAGTTGATGAATGTTGTCTAAGGGTTGTAGTAGATTGTTGTCTCCCCTTGAACGAAGATTCATGTACCTGAAAACACACGTTTGAGAGTAGAAGGATTAGTAACTTAAAAAGGTAAAGACTTAGTCTTTGCTAAGTCCCAAATCTCTATGTTCTCTAAACAGTCCTAGGATGGCAACGGCGCCATTTGATAAACATTTTTTGATCAAGGGTTAAATTGCAGTGAGGTTATCAAACTCAAATGCAAGACATGTTGTAGTACAGCAAGCAAGAGAGAGTCAATCTATGCCTAGGATGATAGAGGATGCACAGAGAATACAAGGACTAATGCAAATCTATGCGAAATGAGATGATTTATGAGAAAATCTCTAAAAACTAGATGCAACAACTTAAATGAAATGAAACCTATTTTAAACATACTAGAAAGGAAGAAACTACCACGAAAAACAAACAGAATAATTAAAGGAGAAAGCTTCAAATTATTAAAATTCGACTAGTGGATCGACCATGAGATCGACCACTAAATCGAGCAGTAACAATCGATCTCGTCTAAAAATGCAAGAACAGTAAAACTAAGGACCAGGATGCTATCAGAGGTCAAGCGAAAGACGAGATAAGATGTAAAGATGCTAAAGGAAAGGGCCTTGGGTTGAGACCCATGGTCAGGGGTTTCAAAGGTTCGACCTTGGGTTTAAAACTTTATATCGACTCACTTGGTTCTCTTGTTGGAACCAAGAGAAGTAAGCAAGATATATCCATGGCTTTCGGTATAGATCACTCCTTCATCCTCTCCTCCAAACCCATGGCTTTTGGTGGAAAGAGAGGTCGAAGGGCAAGGAAAACAGATTTCAAATGAATGGCTTAACTAATCCCCCAAACTTCCATGGCTTTTGGGAAGGGGTAACTAGTCTCTAAGGTGTGATCTACCGAGGCTCCTGAATCCTGTCAAGGTAAGGAACCTCTTGGATCATGAAGCTCTTGGCGTGAGAGTCTTCAAGCATTGAGATCTCAGCACCTTAGAAGAGATAGCCATTGAAAACGTTTAGAAAAACCCCAAGATCGAAACCCTTTAGACCCCTTAATCCTCTCAACCTCGAACCCAAATAAACTACTCGCTACACATAGAGTAAATCAAGCAAAGCATGTAAAGCGAGACGATGAACATGAAAAGAAAACTAGATTGAAATGGAAATGATTCGATTACAAAGCTTAAGAAAAACGCGAGTTCAACAATGGTCTTCTCTCCAAAAACGAGAGAGAAAACATAAGGAAAAAGATAAGAATCTAAAGTTGTTGTGGGAAAAGGACGTCGCTGCCTTCCCAAGATGCCGAAACAAGCTGATGGTCCCCCCCTCGCTAGCGGCCAAAAACGGTTGAAAGGACAAAGATCGATTCCAAGATCGAGCGGTTCTCTCGATCATATCCGGACATCGTGTCTTTGGCTCGATCTGGGTCTCGATCATCATCAGCGAATCGAGTGTTGCATCCGATCTCGGTATCGATCTTCGGCTGGATCGAGTGGTGTACTCGATCTGACTCTCGCTCTGCATGGCGTCATTTATATCCGTACCGTTTGATCGATTGCTTCACTCGATCCTTGTCTCGATCATTCTCCTTGGATCACCTGGTTGGCTCGATCTTCTGGTCGATCAACTCCTAAATCGACCGGCCATGCTCGATCTGCTCCTCGATCTCTGATCCTTAGCATATATTCGAGCTCCCCCGAACTGCTACATCAGCCTCAACATGTCCACGAACCTCCACGACTCCAAAGCAGCCAGAAACAACCTGAATATGATGCAAAATGCACGGAAAATGCGTATGCTGATGCAAGAATGCTCTAGGACCCTAAGTGATGCAATCTAACCTAAAATGTGATACAAATGCATGAAAAGCTAACTAATGAGTATGCAAAATGTATGCAATATGCAATAACATCATATTGGGACAGAGAAAGGATAAAAAGCTTCATGCAATCTACTATGCAAGCAGAACACTGGATGATGCTCAAAAGAATTATGCAACTACAGAGAAGGAATTGTTGGCTGTAGTATTTGCATTTGAGAAGTTCAGACAGTACTTGGTTAGGTATAAGGTAGTTGTGCACACTGATCACTCTGCTCTCAAGTTTTTGATGCAGAAGAAAGATGCAAAACCAAGACTGCTGAGATGGATTTTGCTGCTGCAAGAATTTGACATTGAGATAAGGGACAAGAAAGGGGTTGAGAATGGAGTAGCAGACCATCTCTCCAGAATTAGAATTGAAGACAACGTCCCCATTGATGATTTCCTGCCAGTGGAGAATATATGTCTCATTGAGGCAAGATTGCAGACTTCAGATACGGATGCACTGCAGTTTTTCTCGAACTGCAAACAGGGTGTCGATCGACGTGAGCCATAATCGAGCAGGATCGACATCACCCTCGTCACTCTGGTCGACGCTGACCAACGTCGATCGACACACCTCATCTGGTGTCGATCGACACCAGTCCCGAACTGCAATACTGCTTCAACAGATCCTGCGAGATGTTTTCTCTCAGCCTATCTTCACAGTTGCAACCTCTTCTAGACCTTGGTATGCTGATATTGCCAACTACCTAGCTGCAGATGAGGTTCATGACATTCTCAAAGGGTATTAGAAGAAGAAGTTCATGAGAGAGCTAAGGAGATACTACTGGGATGAGCCTTACTTGTACAAGTACTGTTCAGATGGAATCTACAGAAGATGCCTCGCAGAAACTGAAGTTCAGAATGTGCTTTTCCACTGTCATGGCTCTGAGTATGCAGGACACTTTGCTACCTTTAAGACTGTCTCCAATGTTCTACAAGCGTGGTTCTGGTGGCCTACAATGTTAAAGGATGCTCAGATATTCATCTCACAATGTGATGTCTGCCAAAGGAGAGGGAAGATCAGTAGAAGACATGAGATGCCACAGAACTTCATACTTGAAGTTGAAGTTTTTGACTGCTGGGGCATCGATTTCATGGGACCCTTTCCTTCATCTTATGGGAACAAGTACATCCTGGTTGCAGTGGATTATGTCTCCAAATGGGTGGAAGCAATTGCTAGTCCACACAATGTTGCTGCAGTGGTCCTCAAACTGTTCAAAACAATCATCTTTCCCAGGTTTGGAGTGCCACAGATTGTGATCAGTGATGGTGGGAAACACTTTATCAATAGAGTGTTTGAGAAGCAGCTGCAGAAATATGGAGTTCATCACAAGGTTGCTACACTTTATCACCCCCAAACAAATGGTCAGGTTGAAGTTTCCAACAGGCAAATCAAGGAAATCCTGGAGAAGACAGTAGGGAAGACAAGAAAAGACTGGTCTGCCAAGTTAGACGATGCAATCTGGGCCTACAGGACAGCATTCAAGACACCACTTGGCAGCCACACCATTCTATCTGCTTTATGGGAAAGCATGTCACCTTCCAGTGGAGCTTGAACAAAAAGCAAATTGGGCTGTCAAGAAGAAGAACTTTGACTGGAAATCTGCAGCAGAGATGCGCTAGATACAGCTCAATGAGTTAGATGAGATTAGGCATCATGCTTATGAGAACTCAAAGCTGTACAAGGAGAGGACTAAAGCTTACCATGACAAAAAGATCATTGCCAGACACTTTGAACCAAATGACCAGGTACTTTTGTATAACTCACGTTTACAATTATTTCCGGGAAAATTGCGTTCTCGTTGTTCAGGTCCTTTCACAGTCAAGGAAGCAAGACCATATGGCGCAGTTGTTTTGTCAACTCCAGAAGGCAGGAAGTGTGTTGTCAATGGGCAAAGGGTGGAACATTACTGGGCGCAAGCCGCGATTCCCGAAGGACAGATTGTACCTTTGGCAGATGCACCCACACCCTGATCCTAAGGACAGTCAAGCTAATGACGTTAAACGAGCGCTTGATGGGAGGCAACCCACTGGTAAGTGTACATACTTAGTCTATTTTTTTTATTTTTACTAACTTATTTTCGTGGTATTCAGTCATTAAAAGGTCAAAAAAAAAAAAAAAACGCACAGGGTGTCGAGGCGTGCACATGTCGACCACGGTCGACACCCTGGTCGACACTGACCTGTGTCGATCGACACCCTCAATAATCAGTTAAGTCTTTTTAACTCGTCGGGGTTCTTCTTCTTCCCCATTCTCTTCTGAAAGCCCGAAAAACACAAATTTTCCCCATATCAGAACTTGTTTCTTGACGGATTTGAGTGATTCAAAAGCCTAACTTGGGCGGAATCTTGTGCTCTTTCTGAATATCCAACTCTTTCATCCGATCTGCAAAGTATGACACTCGAAATTCCACTTTTTCAGTTCGACCCCAAGGTTTGAAACTTCCGATTTGACCTGTTTTAGCTTGATTTAGGACCTAAATCATGCTTCTCTAGGTTGTTTAGGAGTGATGATCAATTTTGCAAAAATAGGACCGAATTTGGGGTTTTAGACTGGAATTGTTTGTGATTAGTGATCACTAAGTTGCTGGTTAGGTTCGCCATTGATGCTATAGGCCAGATTTTGAATTTTCGAAATTTTGATGTTTGGCCTGATTTTGGGAATTGTTTTGTGTTCTTGGTTTTCTGAGTGCAGATGGCTCCACGAAACAACAAGGGATCACGCACTGAGACCGGAGACTCCTCCAACCCAGCACCTGCTATACCAGCTCTTCCTCCATGGCCTCGGAGAGAGAGGTTGAGGATCCCGATGGAGAGGGTTTGGGAGGATACTCCGGCGAAAGAGGTGGCAAAACGCGATTGCATCTTCCGGGACATCAGTGAGGAGTGGGATGATTATAACACATTGTTCTACTATGCCTGGCTCTAGATGGACTTTGCGCCTACACGGTTCGCAGATGAGGCTACAGTTCGCCACCTCGGGCTCAAGGAGGAGGCTCTGCGAGTGCTGGAGAAGATTGGTTTGGGGACCACGGCGACCAAGCAGTACAATTTATACCCTGAGCTAGTCCGCCAGTTCATTGCCACGGCGAGGGTGTATTACCCCAATGACATCGTGACGAGAGCAGATGATGGCACTCTCACTTTCCTCATCAGAGGCATCAGGTACAGGGTCACATTTCCTGAGCTCTATACCATCTTCGGGTTTGATCCAGAGCGCACTGCCGTCTCCCTCCCGACGCTGTTTCCTGACCTGCAGAGTTTCTGGTCCCATTTCGGGAATGGGATGTATGATTCCAATAGGTCTACTCTGACTGATGTGCGCCATCTGTTGCTGCGCTACCTGGTCCGCCTTTTCTCCACTACTCTCTTGTGCAAGTCTGAGCCCGGGAAGATGAGAGTTTCTGAGTTGACCCTCCTGTATTACGGCATTGAGGATGTGTTGACAGAGGAGTATCCAGTTGACAGCGATGTCAACATGGGAGCTATTTTTGCCTATAACTTGGCTTCGCTGAAGACCAAGGCATTCACTGGAGCTCGGGGCAAGCCCGAGAGTATTGGCAGTCTCCTCACCCCCATCTTCCGACACTGCCGCATTGACACTTGGACTTGCAGAGTTGTGTCTGAGCGCCACCTCATTGACCTGGATTACTTAAGGAGGACACACTGGATCGCAGGTGATGAGCCGCTAAGGAGCTTCGTTAGTCACACTGGTCAGCGATGCCTTATTCCGCTACCACAGACTTCTCTCACTACACTGCAGACAGATTCCCTCAGCTTCCAGCCTGATGCTACACTGATGCGATCTGCGCCAGCTACTAGACGCAGAGGAGGATCTTCCCGCGCTGCTGCTTCTGCTGCTGAGGATGCGCCTGTTGAGGGCCTTTCTGGAGGTTCCTCTCATCACGCATCCCTACCACGGACGCTGCCTCCGCTGATTGGTCGATATACACTTCCACCGACTCCCTACATTCCGATGGAGCAGGCTACCTTTCAGCGTTATGTGGTGCAGAGTATTCAGACGTTGTGGAACGCTGTCTCGGTGATCTCCAACTGCGGTTGTGTTCGCCCACATTCACCTGATACTAAGGATGAGGATTAGTTCCTCTAGCTATCCTGGTTACTTTTTCTTTTCCCTTTGTTATTTTTCATTTTCTCGTGAGTCAGTTTTTATGTCTTTGTCTTGAGTCAGTCTGTCAGCTTTGATTCTGTTTTGAAATTTGTTTGAACTGATGAGATTATGGATTATGTTGTTGCTTTTAATTGTTTGCTTGAGTGTTCTTAACAGTCTTGACTTTGGAGAACATCGGCTAACAATCTAACTTGCAACAAATACACATGTTTGGGTCATCCCATTCTGTTTTCGGAAAGGGTGTCGATCGACACCAACCATGTGGTGTCGATTGACACCACGCGCAGTCACAGGTACCACTTTCTCATCTCTGTACAAGCCGTTTCAAATCCTCTTTCTACCAACTCCTTGCTTGATAACACTGGGGACAGTGTTGTTTAAGTCTGGGGGAGGTCGTTGCTGACATTGTGTACATTGTTTTGTCTTTATAGAGTCTCAAAGTTGAGTCAAAACCTGTTTTATTGAGTCAGAATTATTGAAATTTTCAGTTTTTCTTGGAACAAACCACAGAACATTGATGCTTATAAGAACCATTGCCACAGTTGTTAATTGCAAGTCTTACTAAGTTGAAAGTCATAGGTGGATCAGTCTAGCAATGAAGGTTTAGGTTCTTAGAGAATCTGAAAAATTTGCTGTTAGCTCCACTTAAATGAATCTAAACTTATTGTCTTGGTGCTTGATTCTCTTTGATCTTGATTCTCTCTTCTAACACTGACAAGTATGTTAAGACACAGTTTCTCTTTGATCTTCCCTGAATGAGCTTAAAAGATTTCGAGTCAAAAGTTTGGTGCATTTATGACCCTGTCTCCTCACAAGGAACAACAGTAGTGAACACACTCAAGAACCTGTCTCCTCACAAGGAACACATGTATTGAGTAGCACCATATCTTAGACTATAAAAGAATGAGAGAGAGCTTAAAATAAAAAATTATCAAAAAGAAAAGATCAAGGGAAGAGAAAATAGGAGAACTGTGTTGAGACTGCTTGATCAGTGGTTGAGGAAGGGAAAAGTATCTATAAGAGATAGAGATGATAAAACCTTGATGAGACATCACTTAGATAGAAATAAGGAGTTTAGCACTAGAGATTTCGGATTTCTTGAAGCCTGAGATGATTAGACTGAAATTTGATGTTGTGTTGACTTTGTGGTATGTGGATTCGAAAGTGTTATTCAATGTGGTGTTCCGGACGACTGACTGACTCTTTCTGTGTTTTCAAACCTCTACTCTAGGCTATGTCTGATGTTTGCTTGAGGGCAAGCAGAAGATAAGTCTGGAGGAGTTGATATATCATGGTTTTTGCTGGTTTTTGACCATGATATAAGTCTTGTTTATAGAGTCTTTTTGGTATTTTTCGAGTCATATAGAGTCTTTGCAGGTCTAGGTACAAATGGATCATAATTGTGGATTCTGGAACTTTTTGGAGCTATACTGAAGTTGATGCTGAAAGGACCAAGTCGGAGGACATAAAGGAGCAGGGTGTCGATCGACACCGATCGTGGTCGCGAAGAAGCATAAAAACTCATTGGAATAAATTGCAACTTGGCCCAGAAGTTTTCCACTATTTGCACTTTTGCCCCAGTTCGTGTCTAGGTACGTTTGGAGCATAACTGTGAGTTTTGGAGCCTTTTTGAGTTATGTTGAAGCTGATGCTGAAAAGACCAAGTCGGAGAGCACTATGAAGCAGGGTGTCGATCGACACCCACCACTTGGTGTCGATCGACACCGGTCGTGGTCGCGAGGAGACTCCTAAAAAAACTCTTTTGAAGAATTGCAACTTGGCCCAGAAGTTTTCCACTATTTGCAATTTTACCCCAGTTCGTTATTAGACTTGTATTTAGGTTTTATAAGCCATTGTTAGGCTATTATCTTGTTTTCATTGAGACTTAGAGAGAGATTATATTGAGAGCTTTTGGGGAGACAAATCCATTCTTTGTAGAGAGGAATTTCGAACCCCTTCATCTTTTACTCTATTTTCTTAATTCAATTTTATTCAGTCATGATTTGTGTTTCACTTGCTATGTCTGAGTAATCTGCTAGTTAGGTTTTGGGTTATTCAAAGGTTGATAATGAATTTTTAAGACTACAAAACTGGAAGGATAAATCATTTGGTTCTTCATCTAGATTGCTTTAACACTGGTTTTAAGATTGATCACCTAGAAATCAGATCTTATGTTGTTTAATAGATGTGGAAACATTTTTAATCACCAGAACCATCTTAGATGAGCAAAATAACTAATTGCAAAGGAATTTGGATTAGTGATTTTGTGAACATATCGAACCTGATATATAATGCATGTTTAGGTTGTTAGAATTTGCAAAGGAATTTGGAATTCTAGAATCTGAATCATAGTTAATTTCTGCGACGGAAGTTGATTGGTTTTACATTAGTGTTTCGAGTTTTAGAACGGTTTTAATAAATACTCCTTTCAGTTCGTAGTCTGCGATTTAAGTCAACCTGCGAATTTCCCATTGTCTAGCGTCTTGTCTTCTGATTTTAAGAACCTACAATCCGCCCCTGACATTATTGCTTTCGTTGTTATTTTATATTCATTTCATTATTGATTGCTTAGCTTTATTTGAATCTAAAATCTGTTGAGTGATAGCCTTAAGTCATTGTGGATTCGATCCCTAAGTACAACAGTGATCTTTTAATTTGAGAGAGTAGCTCTAAGAGTTAATTTGAGCATATCAAATACCATAACTATCCTTGTAACTATATGCTTTCTTTTATTACTTATGCCTAATGTTTCAGAAGTCAAAGAACAGGTCCATGAATGTGTAGAATAGTTTAAAGGCCAGGGAAAAAAGACTTTGTTTTTATATCGAGGTACCATATCGAGTAGAACATCTGTCATTGCTTCTCGGTACAGCTTATCTCGGGGAAGGAGCAGTCCGTACACCTAGCATATTGCACGATGGAGATCACATCGAGGAGTAACATCGAGCATAACACCAAAAGCCCTGCTCGATGTGATCGCTCCTGAATCCCCAGTTCGTACACCGAGTAGCGTGGACCGTACATCGGCCAAGACGCATGGTGGAGATCACATAGAGGTGTAGCATCGAGCAAAACACCCAAAGCTTTGCTCAATGTGATCACCAGTCCATACATCGAGAAGGTACAACCCTTACATCGACCAAATTGCTAGATGGAGTCACACCGAGGAGTAGCATCGAGCAGAACATCCAAGTTCTGCTCGATATAGGTGCTTGATAGGTTGCTATATTAGAGCATTTTAGGCTGCATTTCATGCATGTTTTCTATTTTTCTTTTCTTATCATTTTAGTCCCATTTACATATAGAAGTAGTCATGCATCCATTTAGATTAGGAATGCATACATTGGCATGTTTAAGGTGTATTTCAGGTGTTTTTGGGGATAAAGAGGCTTATTGGAGGATGGAGGATCATCTGGAGTCAAAGAAATATGTAATAAGAATGAAGCCAAGCTGTTTAGAAGCTGCACCGAGGTCCCACATCGAGGTCTTTGCTCGGTTCAACAGGATGCGAGTTAAAGATCGGTCCAGACGAAGCCTTTCCACTCATATTCAGGCTCATCTTCTTCATGAAAGTTGTAGAGGATCAGAGTAGCTTTTCAATGGTGGTTGAATCATGTCAGTTGGATCTGGAGTTGAAGAGATAGAGCGATTTCAGCTACGCAATGTTCATCAGCCTGCTGTACCGAGGTAGTGCACCGAGCTATGCATGCCGTACAAGCCGATACGAAGAGACATGCATATCGAGGTCTTGCATCGAGGACAACACTAAGAACTCAACTCGATATCGAGTTGACTATATAGAGCAGAACACCTTCCCATGCACCCGGATATGTTTTATCCGAGAGTTAATCAACTTTTTCCACTTTTGACCAAACCTTATCCTTTCACTTATTTAAGCTAAACCTTATCATTTTAGCATCTTACCTTCTTCTTTATCTTACTTTCGACCTGAGGGGAATCCCAAAAGGGGATTTGATGATATTTTGGTCAAGATCACTCTTTTAATAAAGTTTTGCACTTCCTCTATTATTTTCCTTCTAGTTCTTGTTTAATCATGTTTGATCTGTATTTTGTGCTTGTTTCTGTTGAATTCATGATGTGTAGGGAGTATTTTCGTTTTTGTTTAAGGTTAAGGCAGATGGGGTGATTCTTGTGATTGATTAAGGTGTTTAGGACTTAGATCTTTCAATTCCCTTTCTTGTGTGATTGTGCTTAATATCTATGAACTCTTTTAAGGATAAGCAAATGTTAGGATTTCATGTGCACTCTATCTGTTTCATGAAATTCCTAAAGGTGTCATTGCATGAAGTTGATGTTTAAATGATCATATCTCTTTACATCTTTACCTCTTGCTTGAATATGTTTATAGCTTATGACCACATTGGTGGAACTTTTCTTAGAATTCTATTATGCATCACAAGTGTGAGTAGAAGTCTGAACCATTGCACAAGAGATTAGTAGTACTAGCCTATGCTAGGATGTTTTTTGGTTATATGGACTTTGTGATTAATGCTTGCTTGTTTTCTTGTTTCGTATTCATAATTTGAACTCTTTTGCTTTCTTGCTTGTGTTACTTGGTTGCTTGAACTTTTAAACCCCTTTTTAGCTTAGCTTAACAAGCTTCTGCATCTCCATTACACTATCCCCCTAAAGGATTAATAAACCTCATATATACTACTTCTGATTTAGAGAGGGATTGAGTTAAGACTTGCAAAAGTCCTTCAATTTGGCGCTGTTGCCTTAGTGGGATGTTTAGTGTATTGGAGTTTGAATACTTGTTTAGTCTAAGCTTTTAATGACCAGAACACGGAACCCCCGAGGCAGAGGAGCATCATCGCCGAGCCACAGGACCCGATGTCTCCGATATGATACACATCAGGTACCACATCGAGTGTTTTGCTCGATATGATCCGTGAAACTTTTACATGAGTAAATCGAGTAAAACCTTTTTATGGGCCTTAATGACTGGTAAAAGAATGTTTTCTTTGTCCCTCACATGCATTTTTGAATTTTAAATGAGATTTTCTTGCATTATCCTTAGTTATTTTAGATTTCTCTTATCCTCTTGCCTTAAAACTAGCATTTTCATCTCTCTCCACACATTCATATCGAGCTAAACACCCATTGCAAAACATCTTTTCTTTCTCTCTTGCTTTCTCTATCCTATAACTTCATCTTTTGTTTCAAGAATTAAGGTAAACTTTGCTAGATTCCTTGTTTATTGAGTTTAATCTTTGCAAATTGAAGTAGGATGCATTAGAATGATTGATTAAGGTTGTTTTGCACAATGATGTTTATGGTTTTGATTTGCATGTCACCATTGTTGCTCTTCTTTGAAAAGTTATGGTTGAAATGTTTGAAAAATGCTGTTTTTGTACTTAGTTTGACATTATGTTTAGATTCTGGCCAAATCTAGGCATGCTATTATTTTTCCAGAATATTAACCATTGAAATATTTCTTATTAGACTAGTAATGGTGGATCTGATGCATTTTCATAGTTTGGTGGAGAGAAAATGATGTTTTTGCTGTGTATGCTTGAATTTGCTCTAATCGCTGCTTGTTACTGTTGGAAATTTTAGTTTTAACTGTGTATGTCCTTTTGAGCTGAAATTTTTTGCTATATTCGACTCTGATCGTTGGTAATCAGTGTGAAGTTTTACAGAATATTCCAGTGCTTTCTTGATTTTTGAAAAATAGTTCTCTACACAGTGCTCTCAAAGGAAAGTATATTGATGTTTGCTTCAAGAAGTTGGATGTTCAGGTTGCTCAAACTGCAGGAGCTGTTCAGAGGCAAGAGGGATTCCTTCCTGGAAGGACTGATGCTAACCTTAAACACCATGTGAACGGTATCACATTGAGGAGTGGAAGGAACCTGCAACCAGTGTTGCAAAAGGGTTTGAGTACATAGCAGTTCATTGGACTAGAAAGTTTTGAGGATGATGAAATTCCTGCTGAAAATGAACGGGTGACGATTGTCACCCATGAGGAGTGTCGCTCGTCACCAACTTTAGAAAGGCTCGAAGCGAATTCATCAGTGATCAGTGACAATCGCCACCAAGAGGGTGACGCTCGTTACCAACCACGAACCACAGCTGTTTCGTCTTGAGACTTCAAACAATGCTAAGAAAACGGTGTATAAGCCTAAGATACCTTATCCTAAGCAACCTAAGAAGTCTAAACAGGAGCTTGAAGATGCTATATGCAAGGCTATCATAGACAAACTGGTGATTGAGATTCTCTTGATTCATGCTGTGAGGATTACTCCTGTTATAAGGAAATATGTGTACATGATGGTGACCAACAACTTGAGCCTGAAATAGGGAGCAATGATGGTCAATGAGCAGGTCAGTGCAGTGATTTAGAATAGAGTACATGAGAAGCTTTCAGACCCTGGAAGCTTTTTGTTGGACTGCACCATATTTTCAGAGAGGTTTGAGAGATCATTGTGTGATCTTGGTTCTAGTGTGAACCTGATGCATTATTCTGTTGCCAAGAGCTTAGGGATGACCGATTTAAAGCTACTAGGATATCTCTTGTTCTACCTGATAGATCAGTCAGAGTTCCAGAAGGTGTTGAAGAAGATGTGCCAATCAAAGTAGAAGATTGTATGATTGCTATTGTTTTTGTGGTTCTGGAGTATGGAGAATAGCCCAAAGGTCCTCTGATTCTTGGCAGGCCTTTCTTGGCCACAGCAGGAGCTATTATAGATGTCGGGAAGAGAATAATTGAGCTGAATGTTGGTGACTTGGTGATGGAATTCGAAATGGACAAGTTGATGAAGAGGCCAACCATAAATGGATAGACATTCTATGTGGAAGTTCTCACTAACCTTGCTGAGCAGATCTTTCAAGAGATGAGTCCAGAAGATCCCTTGGAGAGGGCGTTGACCACTTCTACAACAGAGGCTCAGAATCTTGTTGCAGCTGCTACTGATTATGCAAAGATGATGGACATCTACAAAAGCTGCTGCAATTGGGGGGGGGGGGGGTGTTGGAGTGCAACAAAACGTCAAAAGTTGAGCTTAAACAGCTCCTTGCAGAGCTAAGGTACGCCTTCCTTGGAGAAAACTCCACATATCCTGTCATTGTTATTGCTTCATTAAACAATGCAAAGCTCACCCTTTTGCAAAGAAAGCTGCGCAGATTTCGCAAAGCTCTTAGCTATTCTCTGAAAGATATTTCAAGTATTTCTCCAGACTTGTGCATGGATAGGATACATCTGGAGGATGAATCAAAATCATCAGTTAAGCATCATAGGAGGCTGAATCCGATCCTGCAGGACGTTGTTAAGAAGGAGATCATGAAGCTGCTGCAAGCTGGGATCATCTATCCCATATCAGACAGCGCCTGGGTTAGTTCTGTTCATGTGGTTCCTAAGAAAGGAGGAGTCACAGTGGTGAAGAATGACAAGGATGAGCTAATTCCTACTAGAACGGTGACTGGACACAGGATGTGTATAGACTACAGGAAGATGCAGCCACCAAGAAATATAACTTCCCTCTGCCTTTTATCGATCAGATGCTGGAGAGTCTGGCGAATCACAAGTATTACTGCTTCCTAGATGGTTATTCAGGCTTATTTCAGATTCCCATCCATCCAGATGATCATGCGAAAACACCTTTACCTGTCCTTATGGCACATTTGCATATCGCAAAATGCCTTTTGGACTGTGTAATGCTCTTGCAACCTTCCGGAGATGCATGATGTCGATTTTCACTGACATGATGGAGGGGTTTATGGAGGTCTTCATGGATGACTTCTCAGCTTATGGGTCTTCCTTCAAAGGTTGTCTGGAAAACTTGTGTGCAGTTCTGCAGAAAACTGAAGAGAAGCATTTTGTTCTGAATTGGGAGAAGTGTTATTTTATGGTACAAGATGCCATTGTTCTTGGTCACAGAGTCTCTGGAGATGGCATAGAAGTGGATATGGCGAAAATTGCAAGTGCCTGATTCTGTCAAAGCAGTGGGAAGTTTTCTGAGTCATGCTGGGTTTTACAGAAGATTCATCAAAGACTTCAGCAAGATTGCAAGACCTCTTAATGCTCTTCTCTGCAAGGTTGTGAAGTTTGAATTCTCTGCAAAATTTTCAATCAGCTTTTGAACAGATCAAACAGGCCTTGGTGACAGCTCCCATTGTGCAATCTCCAGACTTGGATTTGCCTTTTGAGGTGATGTCTGATGCCAGCGATTTTGCAGTTGGAGCACTGCTGGGATAGAGGAAAGACAAGAAGCTACATGCCATCTACTATGCCAACAGAACATTGGATGAAGCTTAGAAGAATTATGCTACTACTGAGAAGGAACTGTTGGCAATGGTCTTTGCCTTTGAGATGTCTCGCCAGTACCTGTTGGCTCCAAGGTCGTGGTCCATACAAACCATTTAGCACAGAAATACTTGATGCAGAAGAAGGATGCCAACCCAAGGTTGCTGAGATGGATTCTGCTTCTCCAAGAGTTTGACATTGAAGTCAAAGACAAGAAAGGAGTTGAAAATGGAGTAGCTGATCATCTCTCTAAAATTAGGATTGAAGATGATTTCTCAATCAATGATTTCCTTCCTGAGGAGAACATGTACTTGATAGATACTCGGTTTCAGGAGGAAAGTATTGAAAACCTGCAACCTTCTCGCAACTACAGGGAAGTGACGAGCGACACCTGGAGGGTGATACTCATCACCAATTGAGCAGACTCGCGATCAAGTCGCGATACGATGGGAGTGACGATCGCCACCCCCATCAGTGAGGCTCGTCACCTGGCACAGACGTTGGCAATGATTTGTGCCAGTTTGGGAGCTGCTTTTAAAGAGCAAGTCTATGCCACTACTGATCCAAAGAGGCCCCGGTATGCCGATATTACCAATTTTCTCGCTGCAGAGGATGAACTACATAACTTTAGAGGGTATGCCAAGAAGAAGTTCTTGAGAGAACTTAGGAGATTCTACTGGGATGAGCCATATCGTTACAGACATTGTGCAGATGGGATTTATAGGAGATGCATAGCAAAAAGTGAGGTAGATGTCCTGTTTGATTATCATGGCTCAGAGTATGCTGGACACTTTGCAACCTTCAAAAAAGTCTCTGAAGTTCTTCAAGCAGGCTTCTGGTGGCCTACTATGTTCCAGGATGCACAGTCACTCATTATAAGATGTGATACCTGTCAGAGAAGAGGGAAGATTAGCAGAAGACATGAGATGCCATAGAACTTCATTCTTGAGGTTGAAGTCTTCGACTGTTTGGGCATTGAGTTCATGGGTCCTTTTCCTTCATCCTTTGGGAACAGATACATTATAGTTGTTATTGACTATGTATCCAAGTGGGTAGAGGCGTTGGCTACTCCTACTAATAATGCTGCATTGGTTTTGAAGCTGTATAAGACTATTGTTTTCCCCAGATTTGGTGTCCGGCGAATTGTTATCAGTTATGATGGTTCTCACTTTGTTAACAAGATCTTTGACAAGCTGCTGAAGAAGTATGTTGTTCAGCATAGGCTGGCCACGCCTTATCATCCTCAAACAAGTTGACAGGTTGAAGTTTCTAACAGACATATCAAACAGATTTTGTTGAAGACTGTGGGGAAGACAAGGAAGGATTGGTCTGTGGGCTTACAGGACTGCCAACAAACGCAACTTGGGACTACACCATTCCATCTACTCTATGGCAAGGCGTGCCATCTTCCAGTGGAGTTAGAATACAAAACAGAATGGGCTATCAAGAAGCTGAACTTCGATTTGAAGCCTGCTGCAGAGAGGCACTTGGTTCAGCTCAATGAAGTGAATGAAATCAGATATCTGGCTAATGAGAACTCCAAGTTATACAAGTAGAGGACAAAGGCATATCATGATAAGAAGATCATCTCCAGACACTTCGAGCCCATTGACCAAATACTTCTCTATAACACTCGTTTACAGTTCTTTCCTGGTAAACTGCGATCTCGTTGGTCAGGTCCCTTCACTGTCAAAGAGGCTAGACCATATGGCGCCATTGTCCTGATCAACTCCAAAGGAGAGGAGTTCACTGTCAATGGACAGAGGGAGAAGCACTATTTGCCACAAGCCGAGATTCTAGTAGGACACATTGTGTCTCGGGATGATGCACCCGCTGTCTGACCAGCATTACAAGTCGAGCTAATGACTTAAAACAAGCGCTTGGTTGGAGACAACCCACTGGTAAGTTTTTATTTCTTTGAAATTATATTTATTTTTGTGTATATATTCTATTAGCTAGAAAAACAAAAACAAAAAAACAAAAAAAAGGCTAGTTGTTCCTCGAGTGTCGAGCGTCACCCATTAAAGTATGCGTCTAAACTCGCTCTGCTTCTTCCTCGCCAAATTTTTTTTTCTAACACCCGAATACGAACACATAGAGCACTAGATCGTAAGTTTTGATTTCTTGAACCAAATTGAGTGATTCGAAAGCCTAATCCATGTGGATTTTAGTCCTCTTTCGCATTCTCTTATTAGTTTTCAAGATCTGCAAGGTATGTGTTCGGAATCCCCAATTTTCAGTCTGCCATAGGTTTGGTAAAATTCAATTTTCGACATGATTAGCTTGATTTAACTGTTGAATCATGGTTATTTATGTTATATTAGATGAATGTTACCATCCCTATTTGATTTTATTGGTTGATTGGCAAGTTTTTGAAATTTTCGAGTTCATGATAAAATTTGCGAAAATCTGGAAATTTTGGGTGATTTTGGTTCAATGTGGTGTTGAATTATGTTCCTGGTAGTGCTGTAGACGCACGCCAATAGCTGTTTCACAATAATTCTTTGATTTTTGATATTTTCGAAAATTGGCTAGTTTTGGTGAATTTTTGGTTGTTCATATTTGAATTTTCTGATGGGTCCACGTGAGAAGAGACAGCGACCAGCATCTTCTTCAAGCGATGCATCCGGCTCTGCACAGCCAAACAGCACGAGACCAGTGTCCAGACTCCATAGCCTAAGAAAGAGGATAAGAAAATCGCTTTTGGAATTGCTTGGGCAAGGACACCGAAACCGGAGATAGCGAAGGATGCCTGTATTTTCCGCGACATACAAGAAGGCTAGGATGAGTATGACACTCTGTTCTACAATACGTGGCAAGATGTGAAGATCTTTCCCACCAGATTCGCAGACAACAAAGTGATTCACCAGTTGGACATCAAGGATGAGGTTATATGGGTTCTAGAGAGGATCCTGATGAGCTCTATGGTGATTCAGCAGTACGATATGTACCCTGATCTGGTCCGCCAATTCCTTGCCACAGTTCGCGTGTACTACGAGAACGAGCTGGCCAAGACTACATAGCAAGGCACGCTCACCTTCCTGATCAGAGCCATTCGCTACAGACTCAGTATCTTTGAGCTTTACGGGATATATGGTTTCGATAACCATCCTTCGGAGTCCTCACACCTTTGCAGTGGACCCAAATGCACACTTTCAGATCTAAGTTCGGGAATGGCGTCTATCAGAGCAAGACGAGTACAGAGACTTATGTTAGGCATCCCGTGATGAGGTACATTCTGCAACTTATAGGCAACACTATTCTCTGCAAGTCTGCGCCGAGCGAGATGCGTGTCAATGAGCTTGTTCTACACTATTATGGTTGTGCTAGTATGCTGGATAAAGAGATCCTTATGGAGAGCATGGTCTGCGCCAATTCAGGCGCCATTTTTTCTGAGCACTAAGGTCTCTCCGAAGACCAAGCCATTCATGAGCTCATGGGACAATACAGAGAGCGTTGGCAGCCTTCTCACGCATATTTTCCAGCACTTTCAGATCGACACAGCGCCTAGCGGCTTTGTTATTGCATGAGCCCTTATGGACGAGGCACATTTAGGACATGTTACCTGGCTCAAGCACATGTTGGTATGGACTTTTGCTACTTCTGTTGGGGATTATGTTGGTGTGCAATTGCCAAACTGGGAGCTCACTACGATCCAGAGCGATCCACTTCTGCTGCGTTTTCAGCCTGACCCGGTTTTGTTGCGTCTTCTAACAGCCCCAAGACGAGGTGCCCTCCTAGACCATGCCAACGCCAGGGATTGCTGTTGTGAGGCACCCTCCTAGACCTGAGACACCTATGGATATGACAGTCTTTCAGGACTACATTTGCGACAGCCTCGAGGTTCTATGGGACGCTTTGACTACACTCAACAATTGTGGTTGCATCCGCCCTCACTCTGCTGCTGAGGACTGCGAGGATGAGGACTAGATTCTCTGTTATCCTGGTTATTTTATTTCTCTTGAGTCATTTTTATGTTTTTCTCTTAAGTGCGTATGTCAGTTGCTTTGATGTTGTTTTGTGAACTTGTTGAACTAGGAGTTATGCTATATTTGGATGTTCTTAAATGTGTGTTTGAGTGCTCTAACAGTCTGACTTTAGAGTAAAAATGATAAACATATCGTCTAACACATGTAACTAACGATTCTGGAGTTTCAAACATGGTGACGATCATCACCACTAAGAGGTGATGCTCGTCACCCCCTCCTTTGCGAGGTACCACTTTCAACCTAGGTTCTATATGTTCTCTTGCTTCTTCTTGACCAACTATTGGCTAAATAAAATTGGGGACATTGTTGTTTAAGTCTGAGGGAGGTGGCTACTGACGTTGAGTACATTTTATTTTCTTTTGAGAGTCTTAAAGTTGTGTCAAAAACCTATTTGATAGAGTCAAAATTTTGAAACTGTCTGTTTTTCTTAAACTAATCACAAAACGTTGATGCTTATAAGAACCATTGCCACAGTAATTGATTACAAGTCTTACTAAGTTGATAGTCACAAGTAGATCAGTCTAGCAAAGAAGGTTTAGGTTCTTAATGAACTTTAAACTTCTTATCCTGGGGCTTGATACTCACTGATCTTGATTCTCTCTTTCAACACTAACAAGAATGTTTAGATGCAGTCTCTCTTTGATCCTCCCTGATACAGATTTTAAGAGTTTAAGTCTATATAATGGTGAATAGTGACCCTCTCTCCTTACAAGGAACAACAGTAGTGAACACTCATGAACCTGTCTCCTCACAAGGAACACAAGTATTGAGTAGCACCAGCTTAGGCTGTAAAGAAAATTGACGGCAAAAGAAGTTGAAAAAACGTAAAAATCTTAAGGAAAAGATCAAGGGAAGAGAAAATAGGAGAGCTGTGTTGAGACTGCTTTGTTCAGTGTTTAGGAAACGAAAGGAATCTATAAGTGATGGAGTTGATAAATCCTTGATGAGATATCACACGTAGATAAATTTAAGGAGTTAGCAGTAGAGATTTTGGATTTCTTGGAGGGCTTGAAATGGATTTGAGAGATTGCTAAGCTTGTGATGATTAGACTGAAATTTGATCTTGTGTTGCCTCTGTGGTATGTGGATTTGAAAGTGATGATCATTGTGGCGTTCCTAATGTTTAGCTGACTGTTTCTGTTTTCAAACCTAGACCCCGTTCTTTGTCTGATGTATGCTTGAGGGCAAGCAGGAGTTGATATATCATGGTTTTTTTGGTTTTTAACAATGATATAAGTTCTTTTTATTGAGTCTTTTTGGTCTTTTTAGAGTCTTAGTAGAGTCTTTGCAGGTTATAGCATGATTAGAGCATAATTGGGAGTTTTGGAGATTTTTTATCATTGCAAGAATTAACCCCGAAGTTAGCAACTTGGAAGCGATACATAGGCATTGGTGACGATCGTCATGACTCAAAGGTGACGCTCGTCACCCGCATCTGAGAAGGAGTCGCGACCTTTATTTAAAAGATGGAGAAGATATTACACTTTGGCCCAATAGTTCTACTAATTACAAAAGTGTCCCACATCGTGTTTTAGCTTGTATATATTAGGTTTTCAGCAATTGTTAGTTTTTATCTTTTATCTTAGAATTCAGAGAGCTTTCGAGAGAGATTTATTCAGAGCTTTTGGGGAGACAGATTGATATCTCTTGGATTTACACCATTTAGGATTGCATTTAGTACATGTTTTGGTTCTCTTTTGCATGTTTCCCCTTAGTTTTTGTTTGATTTTCTTCTCGTTTTAGACTTAGGTTGCATTTAGAGTATAGTTTGCATTTTCTTTGCATTTTGGATGTTTTTAGGTGCTTTTGGAGCTAAAAGGAGCTTGGAGGAGTTTTGGGGATGATCCAGGATGCTAGCTGAGCAAAAAGGAGCAAGGAGGATCAAAGCAGACAATCTATGCAGGAGTTTAGCACGGTGAATATCTGTCAAGGATGACCGATACAGAGCAGTATCGACCACCAGTATTGGTCAAGGGTGACCGCTACGAAGCTCATCTGTCACCAGTATCGGTCAGAAATGATGGACATAAACCCAGCAGATGAATTTCGGTCACCAGCATCGGTCAAGGGTGACCGATACAAAGCTCATCGACTGAAGATCAGCTCAGATGATGCGTTTGCATTCCGATTTGGCTTCGGCGTCCTTCATCAACTTTGTAGCCACTTGAGTTAGATTTCGTTTAGTATTAGCTTCGAATCATTCCCATCAGTGGTTGAAGAGTTACGGCGAATAAAGTGAGCACATGTCCATCTCGAGTTTTTACCGTTGATCTTGACCGACTTGAAGTTCAGCTCGGACGAGTAGCCTCCGTCCCTATTCAGCATCTGCACTCTTCACGAAAGTTGTAGCCACGTGAGTTATCTTTCAGGAGGACTTGGTTTAAGGTCATTCGGATATGCCGTTCAACAGATATCGTAATTTTCGTGAAACTGCTCAACCCATATCGATCAAACATATCGATTAATCAAGACAGATACAACTGACCGATGTGATTCATATCGATCAGCCTAGACCGATACAACTGACCGATACGCTGCCAGACTGAAGACCATTTATTTACAATTTTGCCATTTTTGCTTAGACTCCTGTAAATACTTAAAATCCCTAATTTATGGGGACACAAGCTTTTATCCATCAGTTCTTCTTCTCTTCTCTAGATTTTGAATAACTTTATATTTGAATCTTTGCTTATTTCAATAATAGTTTGCATTTTTCTTAATCTTTTGTCTTCCTAATCATGATTAACTATCTTTTCTTCATAGATTTGATGGTTTTGACTATGATTAGTGAGTAGTTTGCTTTAGGTTTGAGATTAAGGCAGATGGAGTGATTTTAGTGATTGTTTAGGTTGATTAGGGCTTAGATCTTCTCATTCCCTTTCTTATATGATTGTGCTTAATGCTTAGTACCTCTTTGTTGGAGAAGTTGATTTTAGGGTTTTCACATGCACACCAAGTGTTTGATGAAATTCCTGAATGAAGTTCAATGCTTGAAAATGGTGTTTTGATAATCATGAGTCTTTTCATCTATCATTTCTTGCTTGAATGTTCTTATTTCTTAGTACTATATTGATGAGAAATTGCCTTTAGACATTGATTATGCATGAGAATGTGAGTTGATATTTGATATATCATATAAGAGATTAGTAAACCTAGCCTAAGAGATTAGATGTCTAGCATGCTAATTGGTTTTATGGAACTTGATTTTAATGCTTGATGATTATGTGTTTGAGTAAAGAGATTTATCTTGAATATGTAATTAGAGAAGGGATTAATGCCAAGAGATTGGATTAGTCTATATTAGTGTTCCTTACCTAAGGTTGAGTGTTTAGAATTGCTTGTCTTGATCACCCTAGACATGAACATGAATCACCCTATCACCATTGCCTTGATCTTGAACCATCTTTTAATCTTTGAAGTCTTGCTTTTACTTTGTTTTAGTTCAGCTTTACTCTTTTTTTTTTGATCTGTTTCTCTTTGCCATTACTGCTCTCTGATTGCTTTCTTTTGCTTTCTTTTGCTTCTTTGCTTGCTCACTTAGGTTGTTAAACATCTAAAACCATCTTTATCTGCTTGAATTAAGATCTCTATTGCATTCTTACTGTTTCATTCTCTCCTTTTGGATTGATATAACCCTATGTTATACTACAACTGATTAGTACAAGCTTGGGTATTTGAATCAAGTCTCAAAAAGTCTTGTATCAATTGGGCGCCGTTGCCATTAGGGGAATGCTTTGTTCAGTAGGATTTGTAGAGATCTTGAGATCAAGTTCTGTTATTTTCGTTTTTGGTTACTGATTTCTCTTTTGGTCTAGAATTTCTTTTGTAGGTACCACAACAGTCTACAACTACAACTGAGGTTCAAGGTCACAGATTTGGGTTTGCAGAATCATAATTCAGCTGTTGAAGCATGCAAGAACATCAGTATGCTGTTGGTTTTGGTTTGCAAGGTCCACATGGTCTATAAGGTCATCAAGGTATCCAAGGCTTACAAGGACAGCAAGGCCCACATGGTTTACAAGGAGCTTTGTTTCAAAGACCATTGAGACCTATTGGTGCTGCTGATATACCTTCAAGTTATGCTTACAGACAAGGTATTCTTCCACCTATGGAGACTGACCATTATGAGATAAAGAGCAGCATGATTGCTTTGATTCAAGAAAAGAAGTTCTTTGGATTGCCCAACCAAGATCCTCTTGAGCACTTGGATCACTTTGAGAGGATATGTGCTTTGACAAAGCTTAGTGGAGTTTCAGATGATGGGTTGAAACTCATATTGTTCCCATTCTCTCTTGGTGGTAGAGCTCAAATGTGGGAAAAGTCTTTAGCACAAGGCAGCATCAACACTTGGGAACAATGCAAAGATGCTTTCTTAACCAAGTTCTTCTCTCCTTCAAGAACTGCAAAATTCAGGAATGAGATCACAAACTTCAAACAGTGGTCTTATGAGAGCTTTGGAGACACTTGGGAAAGGTTTAGAGGCTTCACTCATCAATGCCCTCACCATGGCTTCACCAAATAAATCCTACTCTCCACACTATACAGAGGTGTTCTCCCAACAATAAGAATCCTTCTAGATACTGCAAGCAATGGTTACTTTCTTGGTAAAGATGTTGATGAAGGATGGCTTCTAATAGAGAACATGGCACTCAGTAGTTGGGATTATGTTGATGATAAAGAGCAACACTCAAAGGCAATTGAAGAGAAGCTAGAGACAGCATTGTATGAGATGAAAGCCTTGCAAGAGAAAGTTGACTTGCTGATCAATGAGACCACTAAACCTCTTCCTAGTGTTGCTCCACAAAACCACTACAAAGAGCATCAAATCAAAGCTGTTCAACTACAAGAGGCGTTAGTGATGAATCAAGACCATGATGTTTGTGTACACCAGTCCTATGGAGACACTCATACTCAACAGCATCAAGGTTCCTCTTCTCAAACAGTTGGCATCACCACTTCTCCACCTTCACATGATTTTGACTATAAAAAGATGCTCCTCCAACTCCAACAACTTAATAATGGAGGATTTCAGAAGATGATGGCTGCTGAAATTCAAAGAAGTATGGCTGAAATTTAGAGAAGCATGGCTGCTGAAATTTAAAGAAGTATTGCCTCCACCATCAACAACTTCCAATCCCAAATAGACTCCTTGACTATGCAGCTGACTAAACAAGAGAACAATGCTCAGCCACTCACCTTCAAGAAGCCCTTACAGCATTGTTATGGTATCTCCTCCACTTCCCTAACTGATATTGCTGAGAAAGAAAACTCTATTGCTGAGATTATTCCAAAGGTGACAGTCTATCATCAATGTGGGCATTGAGTCTAAGTGTGGGGGAAGTGCTTTTAACTTGAGTTCAGCTAGTGATGCCAAAGCTGATTAAGAAGACAAAGCCATTGAAGATGAGGTTGTTGAAGTTGACATAGAGGTCAAACAAGGAACTGCACCAGCACCACTCTCTCAAGCAACTCTTGCAGAAGAAGAACCCTTTGAAGAAGGGGAAAACTCAGAAGAAGAAGAGTGGTGGGCGCCATATGAACTTATTGATGATACCAAGGAATACTTGACTGAAGTTCCTGATGTTCAGGAGAAGACTCAAGCTGCTCTCCTTCCTGTTTATCAACCCACTATCCCTTTTCCAGGAAGATTCAAACAGCAGCTAGTACAGAAGTATCAAACTCTCTATGCTGCTCAAATGGAAATGAGAGGTCTGAATGGTCAAGAAGAGCTTGAGAAACTAAGAGCTAACACTGGAGCATCTGAGGTTAAGGAACAGAACATCAAGAAGCTTGGTAATCCAGGAAATTTTCTAGTCCCTTGTGAGCTTGGTGAATTTGTTGTGGAAGAGGCCATGTGTGACACAGGTTCAAGTATTAATGTGATGTCTCTTGACTTGGCAAAAGAACTAGGAGTCACCAAGCTGCAACCATATGATTCCACAATCACTTTTGTGGACTCTTCTTCAAGAACACCTGTTGGTCTCATTGAAGACTTTTTTTTGTGAGGATTAAAGCATGCAAGATACCAACTGATTTTGTTGTGATGGAAATGGCTCACACTCAGAAGCCTTCTCTACTACTTGGGACTCCATTTCTGAACACAACAGGCGCTGATATTGACTTCACCAAAGGGAGAGTCACCCTCAAGAAGGTGGATGATGGAGTTAGCTATGCAATAAAGCCTCCACCTTCAAGCTTTTGTGGAAGCATAACTAATGTTGAGAAAGGAGGTGCTAAGAAGCCACCTAATGTCAAGAAAGAGCTGAGGGGATTCAAGGCTGAAGTTCTAAAAGAAGATGAAGACCCTCTTGATCACAATGAGTATGATGGTGAAGCCTTTGATGTTGCTTGTCTTCTTGAATTGTTTGATGGAATCAAAGTGAAGCTGTATGGTGGACCAAGAGGACCAAGAAAGAGAGTCAGGAAACCTAAGGAGAAGCTCTACTATGGACCCAACACATTGTTCAGGAGGAAAGGAGAAGGAACTCCAGTTCCACTCCATCATCCTCCATGATCTTAAGGAGCATGACAAGTCAAGCTTAGTGACTCTAAACAAGCACTCTTAGGAGGTATTCCCTTGTTATCCTTGTTCATATTATTGCATTTTATATTTGTCTTTGTGTTTTTCTTTCAATAACAGGAGCAAGTGTGGTTTAAGGCAAGTTGTTATAAGTTGGGACCCAGTCTGACCAAACTCCCTCTAAGGTACACAATCATGCTCCTTTGCGCCTGAATACTTCTGAATATCTTTTATTACCCTCCTTCAAACTTCTATTACACAAGGGGCTGTGTAATTTAAGTGTAGGGGAAGGCATTGAATTTGACATTGTGTTTTGTTTTCTTATTTTCTCTTCTATATACTTGAGTCTCATGCATTCATCTATGTGCACAGAAAATCCATGAAATTTTCAAAATTTTTGGAACCAAAAAGATCATTTAGTTTCATTTACATAACTAAGATTGAGTCTAGATGCATTTCATATAGGTTTGCATACATCTGCATAGGGAGTAGATGATAAACACTTGTCAAGATGTTAATGTTTGAATTGTTTTCAATGCCTTGGTTATCTGTTGTTTGATTGCATTGTAGTGAGTTTGAAGTTACGGCTGCACCATATCTTGACTACTTGCATTGATACTCTTGTCTTATGCTGAAGCTTGCTTTGATTTGATTCCAACTCTATATTATTAGAACCATAATCCTGACTTTGAATTATCTTGTTTGTGCATTGAGAGTGATTACATGGCTACCCATATACATACTTGGATTATCTTCATCCCTTCTTACCACTCTTGTTAATCCAAGTAGCTGATCCTCCTCATTATGGGACAGTTAACCACACCTAAACCAATCCTTCTTTCTGGACCTAAACACTATTGTGAGAGTTGTGAGGCCTTGCATTGCATCATTTTCGATCTTATCTTGGCAAAAAGTGTTAGGAATAAGGCTGGCAAGGAGAAGCTCTTGTAGACACCAGCTTGCATTTTGAGCTTGGTATTAGGTTAGGAGTTTAGGAAAGGGTAATGTAAGTGATTTGAGCTTTAATTGTTTACATCTTTGAGAAGAAGAAGAAGTATAGGATTAGTAGTATGGGGAAATAGTTCATTTTGTGGTTAAGTTAAGTAGGAAGAAAGCTCTAAGTGCTAAAGAAGAAAGGTGCCAACAACAACAAAGCTTACAAAAGGTCATCCAAAAGGAGTAATCAGACCAAGCAATACACCAAAGGTGATGAAAATGGTGCCAATCATGCAACAAAGAAGAGCAAGTTCCAAAAAGAAGTCAACCACACAAGCAAAAAAAGAAGGAGTTTCCCCAAATATGAAGATGGAAGGGATCAAATGCTTTGGGAAAGGGTAGATTTAGAAGTTTCACTTGGGTTTTTAGAAGTTATTAGGTTCATCTTGGGTAAAAAGAGGTAGAAGAGAGCTTTGACTTGCATGCATAAGTGTGCTTTTACCTTTAGCATTTTGCCTAAGATAGAATCATTTCATTGAGTGATTCCCAAAATCTATGAACCCTTATTTGAATGAGATCATTTTCATCTCATGACCATGTCCCTTGACCAAATGTTTTCTCTTGATTTGCACAAACATGATCCATTGGTTACTGATTAATTAATGTTAAAGAGTTGGTTGATTTGAATGCTTGTGTAGGCTAAGCTAGAGTTCATTGTTTGTTATGATGGGTATGGCTAAAGTTTTTAAAGTAGAACAATCTTTATGCACCTTAGAACCAATAACTTGGGCATTGAATCAGTTTTTCCATTGACATCTTTAGCTTTGAGCTCCCACTTTCAAACCTCACTCTCCCATTGGTTCTTATTTGCTTGAGGACAAGCAAAAAGCAAGTGTGGGGGGTGTTGATATCTCCTGGATTTACACCATTTAGGATTGCATTTTGTACATGTTTTGGTTCTCTTTTGCATGTTTTCCCTTAGTTTTTGTCCCATTTTCTTCTCCTTTTAGACTTAGGTTGCATTTAGAGTATAGTTTGCATTTTCTTTGCATTTTGGATGTTTTTAGGTGCTTTTGGAGCTAAAAAGAGCTTGGAGGAGTTTTGGGGATGATCCAGGATGCTAGCTGAGCAAAAGGGAGCAAGGAGGTTCAAAGCAGACAATCTCTGCAGGAGTTTTCGGTCAGGGCACGGTGAATATCGGTCAAGGATGACCGATACGGAGCATTATCAACCACCAGTATCGGTCAAGGGTGACCGATACAAAGCTCATCGGTCACCAGTATCAGTCAGAAGTGATCGACATAAACCCAGCGGATGAATTTCGGTCATCAGCATCGGTCAAGGGTGACCGATACAAAGCTCATCGACTGAAGATCAGCTCAGATGAGGTGTTTGAATTCCGATTTGGCTTCGGCGTCCTGCATCAACTTTGTAGCCACTTGAGATAGATTTCGTTTGGTATTAGTTTCGAGTCATTCCCATCAGTGGTTGAAGGGTTACGGCGCATAAAGTGAGCACATGTCCATCTGGAGTATTTACCGTTGATCTTGACCGACTTGAAGATCAACTCGGACGAGTAGCCTCCGTCCCTATTCAGCATCTTCAATATTTACAAAAGTTGTAGCCACGTGAGTTAGCTTTCAGGAGGACTTGGTTTCAGGTCATGCTGATATGCCGTTCAACAGATATCGCAATGTTCGTGAAACCGCTCAACCCGTATCGATCAAACGTATCGATCAATCAAGACCGATACAACTGACCGATATGATTCATATTGATCAGCCTAGACCGATACAACTGACCGATACGCTGCCAGACTGAAGAACATTTATTTACAATTTTACCATTTCCGCTTAGACTCCTATAAATACATAAAATCCCTAATTTCTGGGGACACAAGCTTTTATCCGTCAGTTCTTCTTCTCTTCTCTAGATTTTGAATAACTTTGTATTTGAATCTTTGCTTATTTCAATAATAGTTTTCATTTTCCTTAATCTTTTGTCTTCCTAATCATGATTAACTATCTTTTCTTCATAGATTTGATGGTTTTTACCATGATTAGTGAGTAGTTTGCTTAAGGTTTGAGATTAGGGCATATGGGGTGATTTTAGTGATTGTTTAGGTTGATTAGGGCTTAGATCTTCTCATTCTCTTTCTTATATGATTGTGCTTAATGCTTAGTACCTCTTTGTTGGAGAAGTTAATTTTAGGGTTTTCACATGCACACCAAGTGTTTGATGAAATTCCTGAATGAAGTTCAATGCTTGAAAATGGTGTTTTGATAATCATGAGTCTTTGCATCTATCATTTCTTGCTTGAATGTGTTTATTGCTTAGTACCATATTGATGAGAAATTGCCTTTAGACATTGATTATGCATGAGAATGTGAGTTGATGTTTGATATATCATATAAGAGATTAGTAAACCTAGCCTAAGAGATTAGATGTCTAGTATGCTAATTGGTTTTATGGAACTTGATTTTAATGCTTGATGATTATGTGTTTGAGTAAAGAGATTTATCTTGAATATGTAATTTGAGAAGGGATTAATGCCAAGAGATTGGATTAGTCTATATTAGTGTTCCTTACCTAAGGTTGAGTGTTTAGAATTGCTTGTCTTGATCACCCTAGACATGAACATGAATCACCCTATCACCATTGCCTTGATCTTGAACCATCTTTTAATCTTTGAAGTCTTGCTTTTACGTTGTTTTAGTTCAGCTTTACTCTGTTTTTTTTGCTCTGTTTCCCTTTGCCATTACTGCTCTCTAATTGCTTTCTTTTCCTTTCTTTTGCTTCTTTCCTTGCTCACTTAGGTTGTTAGACATCTAAAATCATCCTTATCTGCTTGAATTAAGATCTCTATTGCATTCTTACTGTTTCCTTCTCCCCTTTTGGATTGATATAACCCTATGCTGTACTACAACTGATTAGTACAAGCTTGAGTAATTGAATCAAGTCACAAAAAGTCTTGTATCACAGATCATGTACTATTTTAGAGAAGATTTCGAACCCCTTTGTCTTTTACTCCATTCTTTTAATGCTGTTTTATTCAGTTATGCTTTGTGTATTCATGAGCATGTATAAGTAATCTGTTAGTTAAGTTAGGATTGTTCAAAGGTTGATTAAGAATTTGTAGAATTTCAAAACTGTTAGGAAATCTTTTGGTTCTTCATCTATGCTTGCATTCATATCGATTACTGAGACTAATCATTTAAATTTTGAAACTCTAGGTTTTTTAATAGATGTGAGAACATTGTTAATCACCTGAACTAGTATCAGATGAGCAAAACGCCTACTTGCAAAGAGATTTGACTTATGGTTTTGTGAACAATCAAAACCTGATCTTTAATTTTTGATTAACTTGTTAGAATTTGCAAAGAGATTTGGAATTTGTGAATTAGGCATAGATAACTTCTGCAAGGAGAATTGATTAGTTATATCATTGAGTTTTGAGTTTAAGATGTTTTTAATTCATTGATGCTTGCATGCATTCTACACTCTCTGATTCAACCTGCGAATTGTCCTGATTTAGCGTCTTTAGCTTTCTGAACTTAGATCAATCAATAAATTTCGCCTGCTTTCATTACTTTAGTTAGTTCACATTACATTCATTATTTACTGCTTAGCTTAACCCGAACCCGAACTCTATAGTATAGTTAACTTACTCCCTTGGGATTCGATAACATTTTATGCTACAACTGCTTTGATGTGCACTTGCAGTAGTAAATTAATTGGGTAAAACCTGAGCCCTGTCAACTCACTTGTCAGGAGTTTCAGAAGATGCCTACAAGCTCAGGTTATTCCCTTCCTCCCTTAATGGTAATGCACACCTCTGGAAAATGAAGTTTCCTGCAGGTTCAGTTACTTCTTGGGGTCAACGCAAAGCTATCTTCCTTGCAAAGTTCTTCTCCACATCTAGAATAGCACAGTTGATGACTGCTATCTCTTGCTTCAGACAAGCCACCAATGAAAAGTTTTGTGAGGTTTGGGAAAGGTTTAAGGACTGCACTCAGAAATGTACTCAGCATGGTTTTTCAGATCAGTCCCTCCTTTGCACTCTTTACAGAGGAGTTACTCCACAACTGAGAATGTTACTTGACACAGCAAGCTATGGCCACTTTCTTTGAACAGAAGTTGAACAGAGTTGGCAGCTAGTTGAGAATCTAGCTGCAAGTGATAGTAACCATTGTGAAGCCTTACAACTCATGCCTCCAGCTCATGTTGATGATTTGGCTGCAAGCAAGAGGGAGATTGCAAAACTCAAGGCCAGGGTGGATACGCTCATGCACCACAAACAGTTGGACGTCACCTTGTTTCCTCCTTGGCGCCTAGTACATCAGCTACCTTTGGAGACCTTTCATCAACTCCTAAAACCTCTCCACAAATCTATACTGGTTTCTAATGTTTTGCAGACGCCTCTTCTCTAGGAAAACAGGACACTTTTCCTCCACCTCAACCTGCTGATCTCAGCCCTCTGTTACATAAACTTCTACAAGAGCAGTCTGAAATTAATATGGCTGTTACCACCCCTCTTTCAGACCTTAACACCAAAGTGGACAGCTCTCTCCAGCACCTATGAAATGAATTTTCTACCCTGAAGTCTCAACTACATCAGCTAGAAAAGAACAAGGGAATTTCACATTGTCAAAGTGAATACATTTAAGCCATCACTTTGAGGAGTGGTAAAGCTCTTCCTCCTAAGGAACCTCTTCTACCTCTCAGCGAGGACATTAAGGACAAGGATAAGGGGGAAAACTCTGAGATTCCAGAATAAGTAGCTGAAAAACCAAGTGCTGAAGCTGAAATATTGGTGAAAGAAGGGGATAATGTTGCAGCAAGCAAACCTAAGGGGACAGCTCTACAAAAGAAGGCAACTACTACATGTGAACCTCCACCTTACAAACCCCCTCAAACTTTTTGAAGAAGGACTTTGGCAAGTCTTAACTCAATCCCTCTTTAAATCAGATGTAGTGTAGATGAGGTTTATCAATCCATCTAGGAGGTAGAATAAAAGAGATACAAAGCACTAACTTAGCTTAACCATGTATGATGAAGGATGATGATTCTAACAATCTAAATGATCAAACATCAAATGCAAAAGTGAAAAGCAAGATTAACATGATTAAAGCAAGCAATGCAATGCATAAAGACTAAATGTAACAGAAACTAACAAGACAATGATAAAAATGCAACAGGACTAAGATACGCAAAACAATGGAAGTGCAAAAACCAAAATGAAAGCAAAGTGCAATAACTTGAAATGCAAGGCAGGAAATGGAATAAAACAGGAAACTAAATTCAGGAAATCAGAGCAGAAGATGATCAAATGCAAAGAACAATAAGGCGCAGGTTCAAGGCTAGAGCAATGATGACATGGGGGTTACTTAGTATCAAACCTAGGGTAGTCAAGATCAATAACAAGAAAAGAACATGATCAAGCGACTAAATCAATCAATCTGCAAACAGAACAGAGATGTCAAAGTTGAGCACATGCCAGACCCACTTTTGATGGCGTATTTGTGCAAAACCAGCATGAAAACACACGACCCTTATAGAGCAAACATGCTACCTAAACGCCAATATAATCATCTAGGAGAATGTTCCTAACAAAGTTCTTTCCGACATTTAAACAAACACTTGTGATGCAGCAAATACCTAAGATCAGTTTCACCCTAAAAGAATTACTAAGCACCAAGAACAGCTAAGGTAAGTGATCTAAGCAAGAATCAATTCTCCCTTAGTTATCAACCAATCATCCCCAAATATTCTCTAACCTCAAACCATGTGAAACTACTCACAACACATCATGAAATGAACACGCACAAATGACATATCAAATATGATTAAACAAAAACTAGATGGAAAATAAAAAAGGAAGTGCAAAACTTTATTAAAAGAGTGATCTTGATCAAAATCCCATAAAAATCTCTTTGTGGTTTCTCACAAGGTTGAAAATATGGTCAAGAAGAAGATAAGACAACAAAAAGATAAGCCAAAAGCTTAAATAAGTAAAAGGATAAGGTTTGGTCAAAAGTGGAAAACGTTGGTCAACTCTTCGATAAAGCATATCGGGGTGTACGGTATATGGTTTGCTCCATGCAGTTGGCCGATGCAGTCGATCCCTGTTCCTTCTGACATCTTTGCTCGGTTCAGCACGCATCGGGGAGTTTTGCCTGGGTTTTGGTCGATGCGCTTCCACGGTACAGTAGGCTGGTGAACATTGAGTTGCTGAAATCGCTCTATCTCTTGAACCCCAGATCCAAATGACATGATTCGACCACCAGTAGAAAGGTGTTTAGATCCTCTACAACTTTAATGTAGAACGTGGATCCTGAATCGGAATGGAGAGGCTTCGCCGGACCAATCTATAACTCGCATCCTGTTGAACCGAGCAAAGACCTCGACGTGGGACCTCGGTGTAGCTTCTAAACAGCTTGTCTTCATTCTTCCTGTGTATTTCTTTGACTCCAGATGATCCCCCATCCTCCAATAAATCTCCTTACCCCCCCCCCCCCCCCCCCCCCCCCCCCCCCCCCCCCCCAAAAAAAAAACAACTGAAATACACCTTAAACATGCAAGTGTTTGCATTCCTAATCTAAATGCATGCATGACTACTTTTATATGTAAATGGGACTAGAATGATAAGAAATAATGCAATAACAGTAGAAAACATGTATAAAATGCATCCTAAAACATCACAATATAGCGAGGTATCAACACCCCCACACTTAATATTTGCTTGCCCTCAAGCAAATAAAAGATCAAGCATGGTGATGAGATTTTAAAATGGGAACTAATTTCTTAAGAATACTATCAATAAATCAAAATGATGTCCATGTTCATAATGCTAAAATGCAAGTGATGGAACCATACTCTAAACACTGAGCAACACTTGTCACAAATTGAAAATGATTCTCAAGTTATAAATCTACACAAGCTCTCAAATCACTTAACCTTTTTAACATTCAATTAGCAAGTAACCAATGGATCAAGTTTGTGAAAATCAAGTGAAGACATTCGGTTTAAAGGACATGCTTATAAGATGAAAATGATCTCATGCATATTGGGTTTAAATAAACAGGGGATCTCTTATAAGAAATAAATATATCTTAGGCAAAAAACTAAAGGTAAAAGAACACCTATGCATGCAAGCAAAAGCTCTCCTCTACCCCATTCCTAAAGATGATCCTAATTTAGTCTAAGTCCCAAGATAAACCTCTAATTCTACCATTTCCCAAATCCTTTTTGATCTCTCTGTTCTTTAAATGTGTGGCTGAGTTTTTTTAGAACTTGCTATTTTTTGTTGTATAAGCGCCTTTGTCTTCACCTTTTTGGTAGATTGCTTGGTTTGAATTTCCTCCTTTTGGATGACATTTGTTAACTTGTTGTTGTTGGCGCCTTTTCTTCTTTGTAACTTAGAGCTTTCTTCTTTTTCACTTAACCACAAGATACAATTATCTCCCCCACAATGTCATCTTCTTCATACTAACATTCTCACTTTTCTTAACTTCTTAAAACAAGTAAAAAAATCAAAGCTCAAACCACTTAAATTTACCCTTTCGCCAAAACACCTAACCGAGTAGCAAGCTCAAAATACAAGCTGATGTCTACAAGAGAGCTCCTCCTTACCAGCCTTAATCCTAAGACTTTTTGCCAAGATAAATTTGAAAATGATAATGCAAGGCCTCATAAACTCTCAAAATAGTGTTTGGGTTTAAAAGGAAGGATTAGTTGAAGGTGTGGTTAACTGTCACTTAATGATGAGGATCAGCTACTTGGATCAACAAGAGTAGTGAAAAGGAAGAAGATGATCCAAGTATGTATATTGGTAGCCATGCAATCACTTTTAGTTCACAAACAATATAATTAAAAGTTCAAATTAAGGTTCCACTTATATAAAGGTCAAGATCAAATTAAGCAAGCTTCAACTTCAAACAAGAGTTTAAAAAAATATAAATTCACAGAGTTGTTCAGCTTTATTTCAAGTGCTTTATGAAATGCATCAAAGAGCTAAGAACAAGGGCATCATTTTCAAATATCACCAGCATTATCAAGGATTTACTATCATTAGTCCCATTTTAAACATGCAAGCTACAACCTAAGTGAATTGATATCCCTTGTATTTACACCATTTATGACTGCATTTAGTACATGTTTTGATTCTCTTTTACATGTTTCCCTTAGTTTTTGTCCCATTTTCTTCTCCTTTTAGACTTAGGTTGCATTTAGGGTATATTGGATGTTTTTAGGTGCTTTTGGAGCTAAAAGGAGCTTAGAGGAGCTTTGGGGATGATTCAGGATGCTAGCTGGATAAAAAGGAGCAAGAAGGATCTAAGCAGACAATCTCTGCAATGGTTTTCGGTAATAGCACGATGAACATCGGTCAAAGGGTGACGATACCAGATTTTTGGTCACCAACATCGATCATGGTTAACCGATACAAGCACATCGATCATCAGCATCAGCCAGGAGTGATCGAGACAAACACAACGAATGAGTTTTGGTCACCAGCATCGACCACTGCTAGACCGATGGGATCTACATCGACCACAAGTGACCGATGTAACTGACCGATGTAAACCCAGTCCGAACCTGTTTTTATTTACACTTTTGCCATTACTCTAGGGCTTCCTTCTCTAGGCTATAAATAGCCTCTTTTTCCAGATTTTCAGAAGTAATGTCAATTTACTGTTCTTAAACATTTTCTTTAAGTTTGTAAAACAAATCCTTTGCTTTATTTAATATATTTGAGTATTTACCTTTAATCTTTCTTTATTCACTCTTCTAATCATGATTAACATCCTTTTCCTTTGTGATTTGCTGTTAAACATTAGTATGAGTGAGTAGTTTTCTTAGAGTTTCTAGATGTGGTAGATTAGGGGAATCTAAGACTTGATTAGGGCTTGTTTAGTCCTTATGTTTATGGGTTCCTCTCTATTAATCTGTTATTAATGCTAGATTTGTCTTGATCACACTTATCTAGATTGTTAGCTTTCTCTTGTTTGATGAAATGCTGATCTTGTTTAATAGAGGATTTGCTGGCCTTGGCTCAAGAGATTGACTGTTTGAGGAGCCTTTTGACTTGAATAGAGTTGTTTAGTATTGCTTGCTTGATGTTTTAGCACTAATCAGAGTTAGTTCTTGTTAAGATGTTTAGCAAAGGGCTATTTGCCAAGAGATTGGATCTAGCTTGCTTGATTGTGAACTCTATGTCTAGGAATCACCATTGCTTGCTTATTTGCTTAATCAATGTAGTTTCAAACAGCCTTAGTTGATGTCTAAATTCCCCAAAGTCAATAACCACATCTTGGAACTTGCTTTTCTCTTGTTAAATCTCGGATTTGCTCTGTTTTGCTCTGTTTTTCTTGCTTAAATCTGTTTAGTTTGCTTTTGCTTTCACTTTCTTTGTTGATTGATCACACTAGGGTGTTAGAACAGTTGCCTTGGCAACAAAAGTCTTTTCCTGCTTGCTTGACTTAGAGATTTCACTCTTAGCTCTTCTGTTTTAAACTAATCCCAATTGGATTGACATTAAAACCCAATGCTACAATGACTAGTACAATAGATGATTGACATGAGAGAGTCAAAACTCTTGTATCAATTTGTCGCCGTTGCCAATTGGGATTTATGTTTGAATCATTAGAGTTTGTAGAATCTTTAAGATCAAGCTTTTAGTTTTCTTTGGTCACTAATCTCCTTTGACTCTCATTTCTGTCTTTCAGGTATATGAACTTGAGATCCAGAGGTTCAAGCAATCTTGTGGACATTATAGACAACATCAATCTGCTGGATATAGGACAGAGAGCAAGGAGACATCAAGAAAGGCAGCAACACCTGCAAAGATTTGGGATGAACAATCAGGAACAAGTCATGGATGACATCAGATTCCAGGGTCCTCAAGGAGCTGCAGGCGCTCAGGGTATACAAGGACATCAAGGTGTTCAAGGCTTACAGGGTGAGCAAGGACCAAGAGGCGCTGCACAAGCTCCAAGAGCAGCAGACCTATTGGCGCTGGTGATGCACCAAATGCCTACAACAACAGGACATGCATCATTCCACCAGCAGTCCAAAACAACAACTTTGAAATCAAGTCTGGATTGATTTCATGGGTTACCACTTAAAGACCCTCTAGATCATCTGGATAATTTTGATAGGCTGTGCTCACTAACAAAGATAAATGGAGTGAGTGAAGATGGCTTCAAGCTCAGGTTGTTTCCATTCTCACTTGGAGACAAAGCACACCAATGGGAGAAGAACCTGCCCCAAGGAAGTATCACCAGCTGGGATGAATGCAAGAAAGCCTTTTTGGCAAAGTTCTTCTCTACTTCAAGAACTGCTAGAATAAGGAATGAAATTTCAGGGTTTGCACAAAGGAACAATGAAAGCTTTGGAGAAGCCTGGGAGAGATTCAAGGGCTACACACTACAATGCCCTCATCATGGCTTCTCATGGGCCTCTTAACTATCCACTCTCTACAGAGGAGCGTTGCCTAAGATAAGAATGCTTCTGGACACTGCATCAAATGGGAACTTCCTGTCAAAAGATGTGGATGAAGGCTTGGAGTTAGTAGAGAACTTGGCCCAGACTGATAGAAACTACAATGAAGAGTTTGACAGAGCACCAAGGAGTGCAAAGGATGAGTTAGAGTCTAACAGGAAAGAAATCAAGTCTCTACATGAGAAGCTAGACCTGTTGCTAAGGGAAAAGAAAGAGGCTCACTTTGTGGGAAACTTGGTTCAGCTTGATGATCAGGAACAATGCCAAGTTGAGGAGATGAACTATTTGGGAAACCAAGGTGGTTACAACAACTATGGGAACTACAGACCAAACCCCAACTTGTCTTACAGGAGCAACAATGTTGCCAACCCACAAGATCAGGTTTACCCTCAATAGCAACAGTAAGCTGCCCCAAGACCTGGTTCTCCCTACAACAATCAAGGTTTCCAGCAGAGGAACAACAACTACCAACCTAGAGCACCCTACAACCCTCCAGGATTCAATGCCCAAGCTCAAGGACAAGCTTCCTCTAGCTCTCAAGACACTGAACTCAAGACCCTCATGCAACAAATGATCAACACTCAAGTCACCACAACCTTAGAAATGAACAAGAAGTTTGCAGAGGTCCACAACAAAATTGATTCCGTGCATGTAGAGCTCACCAACAAGTTTGATGGATTGGCTGCAAGAGTCAAAACACTGGAGAACAACAAAGGCATAGCTGGTCCCAAGCCACAAGGATAATTTCCTGGAAAACCAGAAGCTAACCCAAAGGAGTTCTGCAATGCTATTGTATTAGAAGAAGAAACATCTCAGCTGAAGAGGAGGCTATCATTGAAGAGTTCCTCTACTTGTTCACTGAGGACACTGAACCTCTAAGTGGGGGGGAAGAGTTCTTAGAAATTGAAAATCACCAAGAAGCTGTAGAAGAAGGACCCTTTGGAGATGGGGAAAACTCAGATGATGAAGAGTGATGGGCGCCACATGAAGTTGTTGATAACACAAAGGACTACTTGATAGAAGCTGCTGATGATAAAGAGAAACCTCAAAATGCTATCCTCCCTGTCTATCAACCAACCATCCCTTTTCCAGTAAGGTTCAAGGAACAGCTAGTTCAGAAATATGAAACCCTCTATGCTGCTCAAATGGAATTGAGGGGTTTAAATGGCCAAGAAGAACTTCAGAAGCTAAGAGTAAAGGCTGGAACACCTGAGGTTAAGGAGCTCACTATCAAGAAACTTGGAGATCCAGGATATTTTACTCTCCCATGTGAGCTTAAGGGGCAGATATTCAAAAACTGTCTTTGTGAACTTGGAGCAAGTATCAACCTTCTCCCATCCTCTACAGCTAAAGCTCTTGGCTACACTCAACTTCAGGAGAGTAATGTATCTCTTACTATAGCTGATGGGACAGTGAAGACACCACTCGGGAGTCTCATGGATGTACCAATGATGATTGAAGGGGTAACCATTCCCACTGATTTCCTGGTGCTTGATGTGGAGGGCCATATAAAGAATGCTATCATTCTAGGAAGACCTTTCCTGGCCTCAGCTGGAGCAATGTTTGATGCCAAGGAATGCACAATTGAGCTGAAACTGACCAAGAAGAAGGTTCTAAGGTTTGACTCCAAGGGGAATAAGCTAGAGAATGAGCAAGCCTTCTCAATGGACATCAAGAAGTTGAAGCAGCTTGGCAAGTATTGGCCAGAGTTTAAAGGCTACCAAGGAGAGAGTTTTGATGGCTGCTGCTTGGTCAAGTTGTTTGAAGACACCACTGAAAAGGAAGTCCTTGAAGTGGTTGGTTACAAGAATCTGAATGATGTTAAGCTGGTTACTGACAAGGGAGAAGTGGTTTTGCAACCAAGTGTCTCTAAGGAGGGAGAGTTCTGCTTCAAGCTTCAGGAAGAGGGGAATACTACACCTTTTGCCAAGGTGAAGGTGAATGGAGTCACCACCAAGGTCAAGAGAAGCAAGATGACACCAAGGAGTTCCAAGACTCCTTCTCCTAACCTCAACTAAAGGGGTAATCAAAGTCAAGCTTAGTGGCTTTAAACAAGCACACTTGGGAGGTAGTCACATGGTATCCTTTTGTGTATATTATGCTTTCTAGTTTATCTTTTATGCTTTGTTATAGTGTATATAAATAGGAGTTCGAATTGGGGGTTGAGAAAGTTTGAAGGGGACAAAGAACAAGTGTTTTCTGGCTGACATCGATCAACTGTATCGGTCATGACAAGACCGATACACACTTTTCGGTCATAAATTTCGGTCATATTTGATCGATGTCAGTGGAGCCAGTTTACACCAGTCAACACATCGGTCACTTGTGATCGATGTGGAAGGAAGTTTGAAACAGAGACACATTTCGGTCATCCACATCGGTCAAGCTTGATCGATGTAAACCCACCGGATGAATTTCGGTCAAGTGTATCGATCAGTTAGTGATCGATGTGATTCTCAAGAAATGTATTCGTCACTAACATCGGTTATGCACAGACCGACATAAACATGCCGGATGGATTTCGGTCAAGTACATCGATCAGTTGATGACCGATGCTATCCCCAGGAAGCACATCAGTCTCTAACATCGGTCATACATGACCGATACTGACTTTTCGGTCAGTAACAACAGTCATTTGTGACCGATGTTCCACCCGAAGTAAGTATTTCATTTTTCAAAAAATTTTCCCTCTTTTGGTTTGGAGCCAAAGGAGTTTAAATTTTAACATTGGATCCTTCCTGACCTCTTTCTTAGCTTCTGAGCACATTTTTTTTTGTCCCCCACTCTTTTGATTCCTTTGGTTCCCTCACCAATTATTGATTCCTGTGGTTCCCTCTCCTACTCTCTATTTAAACCAACAACTTCTTCACTTCTCTTCACACTTCAGCTCACTCCTGTTCTCACCTAAAGCACGAAATTACTAGTTCTCTCTCTCTCTTTTATTCCTTTCTCTAAGTGCTCAGAGGTTCCAAAAAGGTTTGCTTCCTAAACTATCATTCCTTTGCTCTTACACTTTGCATATGTTCAAAATCACTTAGTCTATGTTTTTAAGAGCAAGTGTTGATTGGTCTTAAGTGTTGTGCTTTGATTTTGCAATGTGGAATTGTTTAGGTTAAGCAAGTTAGATGTTGAAACTTTGCTTAGTGTGCATTTATCTCATTACTTGCCTATTTTCATTCCTTTGCAAGATCATCATCTCTTTTTGCCTAAGAACCATTTTGCTAGATTCTCATGCATAACTATTTATCCTTAGTGCATTCTAGCTTCTCTAACTGCTAGCTTTTTATTTCCTCTTGCTTTGTAGAAGTTTAATATTGTTATTAAGACTTGTTAGACTTTTCTTAGCCTAGAGAGTTTTCTTTTAAAACTTTCAGTTATTAGGTTCTTCAGCTTTTGTTCTTTCACTTACCCTGTTTTCAAGCATTGCTTTTGAAGGTACCATGAGAAGAACAAACATAGCTGCTGGGAAAAAGGGAAAAGTACCTCAGGAAGGAGCAACTACCTCACCAAGCGTGACCAAGGACAAGGGAAAAGGTGTTGCAGCTGAGACTTCATCCAAGGCCGCTGGAAAGAGACCGGCTGGAGAGAAAGGTGCCAAGCAGAGAGGCAAGGGAAAAGCTGCTGAGGAAGACATTCCATCCAGGAAGCACAGTGCTAGGGAGCTCATGGAGGGGTTCAGTCGATGCACCTTCAAACCAACAAGGTACCCAAGCTCCACTATAATGAAGGAGCTAGGGATCTACGAAGACTGCATCTCCATCTTTGAAAACATAGGGCCCACAAAGCTGCTACAGCCTCTTCCCTCCTATGAGCGCTTCACTCACCAGTTCCTCTCCACTCTCAAGGTGGTCAACTATAAGATGATTGAGCTTCCTGACCATGATGGGTGAATCTCCTTCAAGCTTGGAAAACAGAGATTCACAATCACATTCTAAGAACTCTCTAAGGAGCTGGGGCTAAGCACCTATTTTCAAAGAGGAAAGAAGTTCTTAATCCATGAATCACAGTACTCAAGGCTATGGGAAGTGATTGGCGTTGGGGAATTCAGAGCTGGAATTACAAGGAACCAACACTTGAAGCATCCTGCAGTTAGATATGCACAAAAGGTGCTTGCAAACACATTCTTTGCAAGGAAGGAAACCTCACACCTAACTTGCAAGGAAAGAGACTTCCTCTACAACGGACTGTATACTAGTATGGGCGCCAACCCACCAAGCAGATTCCTTTGCCTTGTGAGACTGTTGATGGAGCAGCTGCTAACATACCAGAGCTGGATTATTAACAAAGGAAAAAGGGAGAGGAATCCACAACTTCACATTGGAGCAGTTGTGACAGCTATACTCATAGCCACTGGAGATGCTCTAGATCCTATGTGGATAGATATGGACTATCTGAAGAGAAGCCATTTTCTTGAGAAGAGTGTTCAGGGCAAGCATATCTACTAATTCCTCAACAATCACCAAGAGCCAGTAAGAGTCTTTCTCCCTAATCCAAGGCTCACCTCCTTCACCACAAGGACCAACATCTGCTTCAATGTGAGTGAGGAGGAGCTCTACACAGGCGGCCCTATCCCTGGAGAGAGAGAAGAAGACAGTGAGGAAGGAAAAGCTGAAGAGATTGGAGAAGAAGAAGAAGAAGATCACCAATGGAATGCTACTGCTGGCGCTGAAGGCCGAGGAGAAGATGAGCTTGAAGAAGAAGAAGTGTTGAGCTACAGCTCAAGGCAGTTCCACTTTAAACCCTATGAATCACCCAACCAAGGAGGCTCTTTGAAGATAGCTCATGAGCAATGCTCTCCAGAAATTGTGTAAATGGCAGGACAAAGCCATTAAGGGATTGATGAAAATGGTTAGGGGGGAGTTCAAGAAAGACAAAGCAACATCAGCAAGAACTTCCCACCAAAGCCACACTCAAGAGCATACACTTCACCAAGAAGAGCAAGCACATCAAGATGAGCCAAATGAAGAGGAGGAAGCGGTTTGGAACCCTCACAGAAGACACTCTTTCTATGCACATCCAAGTGATCAATGGGGGACATGGGCACAACCAAGAGCTTCATCTTATGAGCCAATCACCCATGTACCATCAGCTTGGAAACCAACTCCCACTCCCTCTTCAGTTCAGGAGACATGGCATGGGGTCAACGAGGGAACTCTTATCAAGCAGAGCAGTTATGGCCAAGCTGGGTTCAACCACCTCAAGAAGCAGAGCATTCGACAAAAGTTTATGAGTGGAGAAACAAGAGGAGAGATAGAAAGTCTCCTCAGACCTCTGGATCATCCCACCACTCCTACCACTGAACCAAGTACCACATCCTCTCCACATTTTATACCAATGCATCTTTTTAGTTTTGTATTATATTTTATGCTTCTCTCTCTCATTGCTTTCATTACACAGGAGACTATGCAATTTAAGTGTGGGGGAGGGATTTGGGGTTTGACTTTGTGTTCTGTTTTCTTAGTTTTTCTTTTTCTTTTTACTTTGAGTCTCATGTATATCATGCATTCATGTAAGGCATAGAAAAACACAAAAAATCAAAAAATTTGAAAATTTTTGCATTTTTGCAAACCAAAAAGAAAGCATGTAGTTGCATTTCATTCTTCTAAGATTGAGTCCAGTGTTGACATATTGGTTGCATTGCATTTGCATAGGGCATTATGATGAATTTTCCTTGTAAAGTGCTCAGTGTTTAGAGATGATTTCAGTGTTTAAGTGCTTAGTTGTTTGATGCATCATATGATTGCTAGAAGTTAAGGCTGAACCATGCTTAGATTGCTAGATTTGGTCTTCTCATCTCATTCTGAAAGCATTTGTTCTCTGAAAATCAACGCTATCAACTTGAACTTTAATTTGGACATTTAATTATCATGTCTTATGCATTGAAAAGTGAATTCATGGCTACCATATACATATTTCGATCATCTTTTTCCGTTCTACCACTCTTGTTGATCCAAATAGCTGATCCTCATACTTATGGGACAGTTACATCCTCACCTTTAACCAAAACCTCCTTTTGAGCCTACACACTATTGTGAGAGCTGTGAGGCATTTGCATTGCATTTTCGATTTTGTCTTGGCAAAAAGTTTTAGGAATAAGGCTGGCAATGATTAGCACTCTTGTAGATATCAGCTTTCATCTTGAGCTTGATTCTAGGATCGGAGTTTTGGGGTTTAAAAGGGTAGTGTAAGTGGTTTGAACTTCATGTTTATATGTTTTGAAAGAAAAGGAAAAGATCTGAAATGGTAGAAAAGGAGAGACAGTCTAGAATTGTGGTTAAGTAAAGGGAAGAAAAAGCTCTAAGTACAAAGAAGAAAGACACCAGCAACAAAGCTCAGAAAGGTCTAAAGAAGAAAACTCAGACCAGGAGCAGTCCACCAAAGGTGATGAAGGTGCCAATTCAACAAAGAAGAGCAAGTCCCAACCAAAAAAAAGCAACCACACAAGCTAAAAGAAGAAATTTCCCCAGCCATGAAGAAGGGTAAAGGGTAGAGTTTAGGAAAAGGTAAACATAGGGAGTTCACTTATGGGGTTTAGAAGTACTTAGGATTCATCTTTGGGTAGAAGGGAGCTTTAATTTGCATGCATGTGTGCTTTTACCTTTAGCATTTTTCCTAAGATGAAGTCCCTTTCATTGAGTGATCCCTTATGATTAATAACCCTATGCTAAAATGAGATCATTTTTATCTCATGACCTTACCCTTTCAACCAAATGTCTTCACTTGATTTGCATAAGTATGATTCATGTTCTGATCTTAATTGAATGTTAAAGAGTTAGTTGATATGAGCATTTACCTAAGTTGAGATTTGAGATCATTTTGAAACACGATGAGCATGGCTAGGTTCTTTAAAGTATAACTGATTATGTTTGCATCCTACAACTAGGCATTTAAGCATTGATACCATATCTTTACCTATGCATTTTTGGAATCTTAATGCCCACTTTCAAACCTCACTCTCCCATTTGTTTTTAATTGCTTGAGGACAAGCAAAAGGCAAGTGTGGGGGTGTTGATATCTCTTGTATTTACACCATTTAGGACTGCATTTAGTACATGTTTTGGTTCTCTTTTACATGTTTTCCCTTAGTTTTTGCCCCATTTTCTTCTCCTTTTAGACATAGGTTGCATTTAGGGTATACTTTGCATTTTTCTTGCATTTTGGATGTTTTTAGGTGCTTTTGGAGCTAAAAAGAGCTTGGAGGAGCTTTGGGGATGATTCAGGATGCTAGCTGGATAAAAGGGAGCAAGAAGGATCAAAGCAGACAATCTCTGCAAAAGGTTTTCGGTCATAGCACGGTGAACATCGGTCAAGGGGTGACCGATACCAGATTTTCGGTCACCAACATCGATCATGGGTGACCGATACAAGGACATCGATCATCAGCATCAGCCAGGAGTGATCGACACAAACACAACGAATGAATTTCGGTCACCAGCATCGACCACTGCCAGACCGATGGGATCTACATCGACCACAAGTGACCGATGTAACTGACTGATGTAAACCCAGTCCGAACCTGTTTTTATTTACACTTTTGCAATTACTCTAGGGCTTCCTTCTCTAGGCTATAAATAGCCTCTTTTCCAGATTTTCAGAAGTCATGTCAATTTACTGTTCTTAAGCATTTTTTTTAAGTTTTTAAGACAAATCCTTTGCTTTATTTAATATATTTGAGTATTTGCCTTTAATCTTTCTTTATTCTCTCTTCTAATCATGATTAACATCCTTCCCCCTTCTGATTTGGTGTTAAACATGAGTATGAGTGAGTAGTTTTCTTAGAGTTTCTAGATGTGGTAGATTAGGAGAATCTAAGACATGATTAGGGCTTGTTTAGTGCTTATGTTTATGGGTTCCTCTCTATTAATCTGTTATTAATGATAGATTTGTATTGATCATATTTATCTAGGTTGTTAGCTTTCTCTTATGCCCACCAAGTGTTTGATGAAATGCTGATCTTGTTTAATAGAGGATTTGCTGGCCTTGGCTCAAGAGATTGACTGTTTGAGGAGCCTTTTGACTTGCATAGAGTTGTTTAGTATTGCTTGCTTGATGTTTTAGCACTAATGAGAGTTAGTTCTTTTTAAGATGTTTAGCAAAGGGCTATTTGCCAAGAGATTGGATCTAGCTTGCTTGATTGTGAACTCTATGTCTAAGAATCACCATTGCTTGCTTATTTGCTTGATCAATGTAGTTTTAAACAGCCTTAGTTGATGTCTAAATTCCCCAAAGTCAATAACCACATCTAGGAATTTGCTTTTCTCTTGTTTAAATCTCGGATTTGCTCTGTTTTGCTCTGTTTTACTTGCTTAAATCTGTTTAGTTTGCTTTTGCTTTCACTCTCTTTGTTGATTGATCACACTCGGGTGTTAGAACAGTTGCCTTGGCAACGAAAGTCTTTTCCTGCTTGCTTGACTTAGAGATTTCACTCTTAGCTCTTCTGTTTTCAACTAATCCCAATTGGATTGACATTAAAACCCAATGCTACAATGACTAGTACAATGGATGATTGACATGAGAGAGTCAAAACTCTTGTATCATGAATGCATGAAGTCTAAGTCCTATATGAATGTACATGCACACTGTATTTTTAAGAAATCAATTTTCGAAAATTTTAAAATTGTTAGTGATTTTCTATGTCTTAAGTACAATGCATGGTTGCATAGCTATATCTAAATGCAAATGTAATATGGATGCAGAATGTTAGTCCAAGAATATCATCCCTTACCCTTAGAATACACAATCCTATGTGTATTATAAGTGCAAAAGGAGGCAAACCACAATAGAAACAATGTAATGTAAATGCGAAGGTGGAAGGATTATAAGATGAGGAAGGTGTGTACATGTAGTGGAGGTTGAAGGGGTGGAGGATGGACATTCATTAGTGGAGATTATTAATGGGGACCATTGGATCAAGGCATCCTTTCAGCTTTGGTGTTTTGAAGAGCATTTTTCCATATTGGTCTGGGCCTTTGATGTTCTGCTCGATGTTCATCCTCGATATGATTGCCATCGTTCATCTAGCTCAATGTACGGGCTGCTTCTTGCCTGAGATAAACTGTATCAGGCAGAGTTTGTAGCGGTTCTGCTAGATATGGTACCCCGATGCAGAAATAGAGCTTTAGTTTTCTTGGAATTTTCACATTGTTTGACCTATTCAACCACTTTTTGAACCTGAAATTACTCAACAAACATATCAAAAGCCAAAGTAAAGCATATTTACACAAATAGTCATGGGATTACCTCCCAAGTATGCTTTGTTTAGGGTCTCTTAGCTTGACCTTTCTTTACTTGGCTTTTTGGGAACATCAAGGAGATTAAGTGTTGTCTCCTTCTTCAGGATCTATGATGCTAAGTTTGGCTTGACCTTTGAGTTGTTTAGAAACACCAAGTCCCCTGGTTTGATTTCTTTGTGCACTAGGCGCAAAGCACATCTCTTAAGTACCCTTAGCCTTTTTCGAGGTGGCTTAAGGTCATCATCTTTATTATCCGGTTCTGACTTGCCATCCTGATTGTTACTAGTTGATATATCATGGTTTTTGCTGGTTTTTGACCATGATATAATTGTTGTTTATAGAGTGTTTTTGGTATTTTTTGAGTCCTATAGAGTCTTTGCAGGTCTAAGTACGTTTGGAGCATAACTGTGAGTTTTGGAGCCTTTTGGAGTTATGTTGAAGCTGATGCTGAAAAGACCAAGTCGGAGAGCACTATGAAGCAGGGTGTCGATCGACACCCACCACTTGGTGTCGATCGACACCGGTCGTGGTCGCGAGGAGAGTCCTAAAAAAACTCTTTTGAAGAATTGCAACTTGGCCCAGAAGTTTTCCACTATTTGCACTTTTGCCCCGGTTCGTTATTAGACTTGTATTTAGGTTCTATAAGCCATTGTTAGGCTATTATCTTGTTTTCATTGAGACTAAGAGAGAGATTAGATTGAGAGCTTTTGGGGAGACAAATCCATACTCTGTAGAGAAGAATTTAGAACCCCTTCATCTTTTACTCTATTTCTTAATACAATTTTATTCAGCCATGATTTGTGTTTCACTTGCTATGTCTGAGTAATCTGCTTGCTAGGTTTTGGGTTATTCAAAGGTTGATAATAAATTGTTAGAACTACAAAACTTGAAGGATAAATCATTTGGTTTTTTATCTAGATTGCTTTAACACTGGTTTTAAGATTGATTACCTAGAAATCAGATCCTAGGTTGTTTAATAGATGTGGAAACATTATTAATCACCAGAACTATCTTAGATGAGCAAAATAACTGATTGCAAAGGAATTTGGATTAGGGAATTTGTGAACATATCAAACCTGAACAATAATGCTGGTTTAGGTTGTTAGAATTTTCAAAGGAATTTGGGATTCTAGAATTTGATCATAGTTAATCTCTGCGGCGGAAGTCGATTGGTTTTACATTTGTGTTTTCGAGTTCTAGAACGGTTTTAATAAATATTTCTTTCAGTCTATAGTCTGCGATTTATGTCAACCTGCAAATTTCCCATTGCCTAGCATCTTGTCTGTATTGATTTTAAGAACCTACAATCCGCCCCTGATTTCACTGTTTTCGTTGCTATTTTAGTTTTATTTATTATTGACTGCTTTGCTTTATTTGAATCTAGAATCTGTTGAGTAGTAAACTTAAGTCCTTGTGGATTCGATCCTTAAGTACTACAGTGATCTCTTAATTTCAGAGAGTAGCTCTAAGGGTTAATTTGAGCATATCAAATTTTGGCGCCAGACTTAGATATTACTTGCAGATTATTAGTTTTAGAATTTTGACTAATCTTTTATTTTCTGTTTACTCACTTTCTTGACTTCTATGTTGTCTGTTTCTGGTGCATGCATAATCGCAGTAGCAGGAGCAACAAAGACAAAGAGCTTGTGACTTTAGGCATCGACGAACTCGCCAAGCTAGAGAGAACCATAAGGAAAGCCAAAGAGCAGATTAAAATGGTTGGACCACTTGTTTTGAGGACAGATGCTGTGAGTCATTTAGTTGACAGAGAAGGGAACATAAGAAATGAGGATGTGCAGAGAATAGATGACAATGGCGTTGTGATTGAGGAGCAGAATGTGCAACAACAAGCTGCTGGAGATGATGTTGGGCGTCATCCACAGAGGACTCTGGGGGATTACAATAGGTCTGATCAGTTCTATGCAAATAGAGGTGCAATCTGCCCAGCAGCCTTTCAGAGGAATGACTTTGAGCTGAAACCCAGTTACTACCAGCTTGTAGGTCAGCACCCCTTTCATGGACTTCCACATGAACACCCAATGGATCATATAGAGAAGTTTGAAGACCTGGCTACAAGTGTCAAAGCCAATGGAGTCACCAATGATTTCCTATTTTGTAAGCTTTTCCCTCACTCTTTGGAAGTAGATGCAACACATTGGCTCAAACAACTGGCGCCTGGTTCTTTGACTACATAGGAGGACACCAAATCTGCTTTCCTCAACAACTTCTATGATGATGCAAGGTCAGAGGAGTTGAGGACAAAAATCGCCACATTCTCCCAAGGTCCAACTGAAGCTTTCAAAGCAGCCTGTGTGAGGTTCAAGCTGTACCAAAGAGACTGTCGACACCATGGGTTCAATGAAGTGCAGCTGCTAGGTATCTTCTTCAGAGGTGTTGATTGGAAGTACCATATGGCTCTAGATGCAGCAAGCAATGAGAACTTCAACACCAGAGTCCCAGCTGACGCCATCAAGCTGAAAGAGAACCTAACTTCCCGCAATATCACTAAAAAAGCTGATTTTGAGAGACAGAAAGTCGCTGGCACTGCAGGAAGCAGTCAGTTTGCTGCTGAGATGAAGGTTAAACTGGATTCTGTTCATAACCTTTTGATGGATTCTGTTCAGTTTGCTGCTGAGGTTGAGACATTTGAGCCAGCTGAGGAATTTGAAAAAGAAGATGTCAACTACATCAATGGAGCTGGTTTTCAGGGTCAGAGGTACAACAATCAGCAAGGAAACAGAGGATTAATTGGGAATATGCAGAGCAGCAACTTCACAGGAAACCAGAGTTATTCTGGTTACACCCCCGAGCCTCAGTTTCAGAAGTCTGAGTACTAGAAGCCTTACCAGAACAACAACTTCAACAGGAGCTATGGTTCTTCATCTTATCAACCTGCACCAGCACCAATAGCTTCAAGCAAGATGGAAGCCATGCTCAAGCAGTTGCTAGAAGGTCAGCAAAAGATTACAGTTGACTTCAATGGCAAGATTGACGCCCTATATTAGGATTTGAATGGGAAAATCGAAGCTCTGAACACTCATGTTAAGACTTTGGATACTCAAGTGGCTCAAACTGTTAGGGCTATGAAAAGGCAAGATGGATTTCTTCCAGGAAGGACAGATACCAATCCACGACACTCTATCAATGCCATCACGCTGAGGAGTGGAAAGAATCTGCAACGAGTGCAGAAAAAGGGCCTGAGTACAGAGGATTTCGAGTAACTGCAGGAGTTTGAAGATGAGGATTTCGCTGATTTTGAAGGGTGTCGATCGACACCAACCCCTCAGTGTCGATCGACACCAGAGGAAATTCACGATTCTTTGACTCGAGGCAAAGAGATATCGACCAAGGTCGACAAACAGCTCAACACCCGATCGACACATTTTCCAGGAGCCAGCGTCGATCGACACCCATCCCCTGGTGTCGATCGACACCCACCACAGAAGAAAACTGCGAATTTGCAGACTCCAGAAATTGTAAAAGAAAGGGTTTACAGGCCAAAGGTACCTTATCCAAGGAACCAGAAGAAGACTAAACAAGAGCTGGAGGATGCTAGGATCAAAGCTATCATGGATAAGCTTGTGGTGGAGATTCGTTTGATAGATGCTATAAGGACTACTCCTGTGATACAGAGGTATGTGAAAAGAATGATGACCAAGAATCTGGGGGTTGAGTAAGGGACAATGCTGATTTCAGAGCAAGTGAGTACAGTAATTCAGAATAAGATACCAGAGAAGCTGAGTGATCCTGGGAGCTTTGTTCTAGACTGCACAATCTTTTCTGAAAGGTTTGAGAGGTTATTGTGTGATCTGGGGTCTAGTGTTAACCTGATGCCTCATTCAGTTGCTGTCAGCTTGGGCATGACTGACTTCCAGCCAACCAGAATATCTCCTATCTTAGTAGATAGGTCTGTAAGGATTCCTGAAGGCATTCTAAAAGATGTGCCAGTCAAAGTGGGAGATTGTGTGATCCCCACAGACTTTGTGGTTCTGGCTTATAATGAAGAAGCAAAGGACCCTCTGATTTTGGGAAGACCATTTCTGGCTACTGCAGACGCCATTATTGATGTCAGAAAAAAGAGCATTGCTTTGAATGTGGGCGATTTGGTGATGAATTTTGACATGGATAAGTTTATGAAGTGACCAACAATAGATGGCCACACATTATATGTAGACTCCCTCACCAGTCTTGCAGAAGAGATCTTCCAAGAGATGCATCCTGCAGACCCGTTGGAGAGGGCATTGACAGTCTCTGCAGAAGCAACAGAGCATCTAGACAACATTGCTGCTGGTTATGTCAGAATGATGGATGCAAGTGAGCAAGTTATGCAGCTGGTTGCACAACAAGAGCTGGTTGGGACATCTGTAAAAGCTGAAAAGCTAGGTGATTGGAGTGAAGAAAAAGCTCTAAATATCGAACTCAAACAGCTCCCTGCAGGTCTAAGCTATGCTTTTCTGGGACCCAACTCTACATATCCTGTTATAATTAGTGTTACCTTAAACAATGCAGAGCTCACTTTACTGCTAAGCAAGCTGCGCACTTCGCAAAGCTCTTGGCTATTCTCTTGATGACATTTCAGGTATCTCTCTAGACTTGTGCATGCACAGGATACACCTTGGGGATGAGCTAAAATCGTCAATTGAGAACCAGAGGAGGTTGAATCCGAGCTTGCAGGATGTAGTGAAGAAGGAAATCATGAAACTTCTAGTTGTTGGGATCACCTATCCGATTTCAGATAGCACCTGGGTCAGTCCAGTACATGTGGTTCCCAAGAAAGGAGGAGTCACAATGGTTATGAATGAGAAGAATGAGCTGATTCATACAAGGACCATCACTGGACACAGGATGTGTATTGACTATAGGAAGCTCAACGCTGCTACAAGGAAAGACCACTTCTCATTGCCATTCATTGACCAGATGCTGGAGAGGTTGGCAAATCACTCCTACTAATGCTTCTTGGATGGCTACTCTAGCTTCTTTCAGATCCCCATTCACCCAGATGATCAGGAGAAGACCACATTTACTTATCCCTATGGCACATTTGCATATCGCAGAATGCCATTTGAACTATGTAATGCTCCTGCGACATTTCAGAGGTGCATGCTTTCTGTCTTCATGGATGACTTCTCAGTGTATGGATCCTCCTTCAAAGACTGTCGTGACAACCTCTGCCAAGTGCTTGCAAGATGTGAAGAGAAGCACCTAGTTCTGAACTGGGAGAAATGCCACTTTATGGCCAGAGATGGGATTGTACTTAGGCATAGAGTTATTGGTGAAGGCGTTGAGGTAGACAGAGCCAAAATCGAAGTAATGATAAGTCTGCAGTCACCAGATTGTGTGAAGTCAGTAAGGAGCTTTCTAGGACATGCTGGATTTTACAGGAGGTTCATTAAAGATTTCAGTAATATTGCAAGACCACCCACAGCTCTGCTCTGCAAGGATGTGAAGTTTGAATTTACTGAAGAGTGTCATTCAACTTTCCAGCAAATCAAGCAGGCATTAGTGAGTGCCCCTATTGTGCAGCCTCCAGATTGGGATCTACCATTTGAGGTGATGTGTGATACTTCAGACTTTGCAGTGGGCGCTGTGTTGGGTCAGAGAAAGGAGAAGAAGCTTCATGCAATCTACTATGCAAGCAGAACCTTGGATGATGCTCAGAAAAAATATGCAACCACAGAGAAGGAATTGTTGGCTGTAGTATTTGCATTTGAGAAGTTCAGACAGTACATGGTTCGAGCTAAGGTAATTGTGCATACTGATCATTCTGCTCTCAAGTTCTTGATGCAGAAGAAGAATAGAAAAACCAAGACTGCTGAGATGTATTTTGCTGCTACAAGAGTTTGACATTGAGATAAGGGACAAGAAAGGGATTGAAAATTGTGTAGCAGACCATCTCTCCAGAATCAGGATTGAAGACAACGTCCCCATTGATGATTTCTTGCCAGAGGAGAATATGTGTCTAATTGAGGCAAGGTTGCAGCCCTCAGATGCGGAAGAGTTGCAATTTTTTCGACCTGTAGACAGGGTGTCGATCGACACCCACCCCTTGGTGTCGATCGACACCAACCTCGACACGAGCCAATATCGAGCAGGATCGACATCACCCTCGTCACCAAGTCGACACACCCCATCTGGTGTCGATCGACACCAGTCGCGAACTACCAATCTACTTCAGCAGATCCTGCTTGATGTCTTCTCTCAGCCTATCTTCGCAGTTACAGCCTCTTCAAGGCCTTGGTATGCTGATATTGCCAACTACCTAGCTGAATATGAGGTCCCTGAAACCCTCAAAGGCTATGAGAAGAACAAATTCATGAGAGAACTCAGGAGATATTACTGGGATGTGCCTTACTTGTACAAGCACTGCTCAGATGTAATCTACAGAAGATGTCTTGCAGAAGCTGAAGTTCAGAATGTGCTTTTCCATTGCCATGGTTCTGAGTATGCAGGACACTTTGCTACTTTCAAGACTGTCTCCAAGGTCCTACAAGCAGGCTTCTGGTGGCCTACAATGTTCAAGGATGCTCAGAGATTCATCTCACAATGTGATGTCTGCCAAAGGAGGGGGAAGATCACTAAGAGACATGAGATGCCACAAAACTTCATACTTGAGGTTGAAGTTTTTGACTGCTGGGGCATCGATTTCATGGGACCCTTTCCTTCATCTTATAGGAACAAGTACATCCTGGTTGCGGTTGACTATGCCTCTAAGTGGGTAGAAGCAGTTGCCAGTCCACACAATACTGCTGCAGTGGTCCTGAAGCTGTTCAAAACCATCATTTTTCTCAGGTTTGGTGTACCACGGATTGTGATCAGTGATGGTGGGAAACACTTTATCAATAGAGTGTTTGAGAAGCTGCTACAGAAGTATGGAGTTCATCACAAGGTTGCTACACCTTATCACCCTCAGACAAGTGGTCAGGTTGAAGTTATCAACAGGCAGATCAAAGAAATCATGGAGAAGACAGTTGGAAAGACAAATAAGGACTTGTCCGCCAAGTTAGATGATGCACTTTGGGCTTACAGAACAGCATTCAAGACACCACTTGGCGCCACCCATTCCATTTGCATTATGGGAAAGCATGTCACCTTCCAGTGGAGCTTGAACACAAGGCAAATTGGACTGTCAAGAAGATGAACTTTGACTGGAAATCTGCTGCAGAGAGGCGCCAGATACAGCTCAATGAATTGGATGAGATCATACATCATGCATATGAGAACTCAAAGCTGTACAAGGAGAGGACCAAAGCCTACCATGACAAGAAGATCCTTGCCAGACACTTTGAACCAAATGACGAGGTACTTTTGTATAACTCACGTTTACAATTATTTCCTGGAAAGTTGCGTTCTCGTTGGTCAGGTCCTTTCATAGTCAAGGAAGTCAGACCATATGGTGCAATTGTTCAATCAACTCCAGAGGGCAGATATTTTGTTGTCAATTGGCAAAGGGTGAAACGTTACTGGACGAAGACCACGATTCCCGAAGGACAGATTGTACCTTTGGCAGATGCACCCACAGCCTGATCATGAGGACAGTCAAGCTAATGACGTTAAACGAGCGCTTGGTGGGAGGACACCACTGGTAAGTGTACATACTTAGTCTAATTTTTAATTTTTACTGACTTATATCCGTGTTTCAGTTAAAAAAAAAAGAAAAAAGGGATACGGTGTCGAGGCGAGAACATGTCGACCAAGATTGACACCCTGGTCGCCACTGACCAGTGTTGATCGACACCACCTACCCGGTGTCGATTGACACCATCATTAAACGGGTAAGTCCCTTTATATTTATCGTGTTTCTTCTTCTTCCTCATCTCTCTCTCAGAACCGAAATCTTCAATATTTCCATAAAATCACAACATCCTTGTTTGTTGACGGATTTGAGTGATTCAAAAGCCTAACTTGGGACGAAATCTTTTGCTCTTTCTGAATATCCAACTCATTCATCCGATCTGCAAGGTATGACACTCGAAATTCCACTTTTTTAGTTTTATCCCAAGGTTTGAAACTTCTGATTTGACATGTTTTAGCTTATTTAGGACTTGAATCATGCTTCTCTAGGTTGTTTAGGAGGAATTCGACTTTGCTCCTTAGATATTACAGCTTGTTTTGCAAGATTTAGAAATTTTAGGATTGATGATTAATATTGCAAAAATAGGTTTGAATTTAGGATTTTAGACTGGAATTGTTTGTGAGTAGTGATCACTAAGTTGCTGGTTAGGTTCACTATTGATGATATTGGCCAGATTTTGATTTTTCAAACATTCGATTTTTGGCCTGATTTTGGAAATTTTTGTGTTTCTGAGTGCAGATGGCTCCATGAACCAACAAGCGAGCACGCACTGAGACTGGAGAATCCTCCAACCCCGCACCAGCACCTGCTATGCCCTCTCTTCAACCATGGCCTCGGAGAGAAGGGTTGAGGATCCCGATGGAGAGGGTTTGGGAGGATACTCCGGCGGAGGAGGTTGTGAAACGTGACTGCGTTTTCCAGAACATCAGTGAGCAGTGGGACGATTATGACACATTGTTCTACAATGCCTGGACCAAGATGGACTTTGCGCCTACACGCTTCGCCTGTACGGATACATTGCGCAGGCTCGGACTCAAGGAGAAGGCTTTGCGAGTACTGCAGAAGATTGACTTGGGTACCATGGCGACCAAGCAGTACGATCTATACCCGGAGTTAGTGCATCAGTTCATTGCCACAGCGAGGGTGTATTACACCAATGACAGCGTGAGGAGAGCAGATGATGACACTCTCACATTCATCATCAGAGGCATCAGGTATAGGATCAACATCACTGTACTCTGTAACATCTTCGGGTTCGATTCAGCACGCACTGGCATCTCTCTCCCGACGCCATTTCCTGAACTGCAGAGTTTCTGGTCCCATTTCGGGAATGGGATGTACGACTCGAAGAGGTCTACTCAGACCGATGTGCGCCATCCGTTGCTGCGCTACCTTGTCCACCTCTTCTCCACTACTCTCCTGTGCAAGTCTGAGCCCAGGAAGATGAGAGTTTCTGAGCTGACTCTCCTGTATTACGGCATTGAGGATGTGTTGACAGAGGAGTGTCCGGTTGACAGTGATGTCAACATGGGCACCATCTTTGCCCATCACTTGGCTTCGCTGAAGACAAAGGCGTTCACCGGAGCTCGGGGCAAGCCCGAGAGTATTGGCAGTCTCCTCACTCCCATCTTCTGCTACTGCCGTATCGATACTTTGACTTGCAGAGTTGTGACTGAGCGCCTCCTCATAGACATGGACTACTTGAGGAGGACACACTGGATCGCGGGAGATGAGCCGCTATGGAGTTTTGTCAGTCACACTGGTCAGCTCTGTCTGATTCCGCTGCCACAGCCTACTCTCATTACACTTCAGACAGACTCCCTCAGCTTCCAGCCTAATGCTACTTTGCTACGATCTGCGCCAGCTACTAGGCTCAGAGGAGGATCTTTCCGAGCTGCTGCTTCTTCTGCAGAGGATGCACCTGTTGAGGGCCTTGCTGGAGGTTCATCTCGTCGAGCGAGAGCACCACACACCTACACGCTGCCTGAGCCGATTAGTCGACATGAGCTTCCACCGATTCCAGACATTCCTATGGGGCAGGCCGCTTTTCAGCATTTCATTGTGCAGACTGTTCAGGCGTTGTGGAACGCCATCTCAGTGCTGTCTAACTGCGGTTGTGTTCGCCCACACTCACCTGATACTGAGGATGAGGATTAGTTCCTCTAGCTAACCTGGTTACTTTTTCTTTTCCTTTTGTTATTTTTTTCATTTTCTCTTGAGTCAGTTTTTATCTCTTTGTTTTGAGTCAGTTTGTCAGCTTTGATTTTGTTTTGAAACTTGTTTGAACAGATGAGATTATAGATTATGTTGTTGCTTTTACTTGTTTTCTTGAGTGTTCTTAACAGTTTTTGACTTGGGAGAACTTCAGCTAACAATCTAACTTGCAACAAATACACATGTCTGGGTCACCCTGTTCTGTTTTCGGACAGGGTGTGGATCGACACCAACCATGTGGTGTCGAACGACACCACGCCCAGACACAGGTACCATTTTCTCATCTCTGTACAAACCGTTTCATTGCTTCTTTTTACCAAGTCCATGCTTAATAACACTAGGGAGAGTGTGGTTTAAGTCTGGGGGAGGTCGTTGCTGACATTGTGTACATTGTTTTTGATTTAGGGAGTCTTAAAGTTGAGTCAAAACCTGTTTTATTGAGTCAAAAATTTTGAAATTGTCAGTTTTTCTTGGAACCAACCACGAAACATTAATGGTTATAAGAACCATTGCCACAGTTGTTGATTACAAGTTTACTAAGTTGAAAGTCATAGGTAGATCAGTCTAGCAATGAAGGTTTAGGTTCTTAGAGAATTTGGAAAATTTGCTGTAAGCTCCACTTTAATGAACTTAAAACTTCTTGTCTTGGTGCCTGATTCTCTTTGATCTTGATTCTCTCTTCTAACACTGACAAGTATGTTAAGACACAATTTCTCTTTTATCTTCCCTGATAGAGCTTTAAAAGTTTGAGTCAAAAGAATGGTGCATTCATGACCATGTCTCCTCACAAGGAACAACAGTAATGAACACACTCAGGAACTTGTCTCCTCACAAGGAACACAAGTATTGAGTAGCTCCATATCTTAGACTGTAAAAGAATGAGAAAGAGCTTAAAATAAAATAAAAATTATCAGAAAGAAAGGATCAAGGGAAGAGAAAATATGAGAGTTGTGTTGAGATTGCCTTGTTCAATTGTTTAGGAAGGGAAAATAATCTATAAGTGATTGAGATGATAAAACCTTGATGAGACATCACTTAGATAGAAATAAGGAGTTTAGCAGTAGAGATTTCGGATTTCTTAAAAAAGTTTGAATTGGATTTGAAAGATTTGCTAAGCCTGTGATGATTAGACTGAAATTTGATCTTGTGTTGACTCTGTGGTATGTGGATTCGAAGGTGTTAATCAATGTGGTGTTCCTGTTGTCTGACTGACTTTTGCTGTGTTTTCAAACCTCGACTCTAGGCTTTGTCTGATGTTTGCTTGTGGGCAAGCAAAAGATAAGTCTGGGGGAGTTGATATATCATGGTTTTTGACCATGATATAAGTCTTGTTTATAGAGTCTTTTTGGTATTTTTCGAGTCTTATATAGTCTTTGCAGGTCTAGGTACGTTTGGAGCATAACTGTGAGTTTCGGAGCCTTTTGGAGCTATGTTGAAGCTGATGCTGAAAAGACCAAGTCGGAGAGCACTATGAAGCAGGGTATCGATCGACACCCACCACTTGGTGTCGATCGACACAGGTCGTGGTCGCGAGGAGAGTCCTAAAAAAACTCTTTTGAAGAACTGCAACTTGGCCCAGAAGTTTCCCACTATTTGTACTTTTGCCCCAGTTCGTGTTTAGACTTGTATTTAGGTTTTCTAAGCCATTGTTAGGCTATTCTCTTGTTTTCATTGAGACTAAGAGAGAGATTAGATTGAGAGCTTTTGGGGAGACAAATCCATACTCTGTAGAGAAGAATTTTGAACCCCTTCATCTTTTACTCTATTTCTTAACGCAATTTTATTCAGCCATGATTTGTGTTTCACTTGCTATGTCTGAGTAATCTGCTAGTTAGGTTTTGGGTTATTCAAAGATTGATAATGAATTGTTAGAACTACAAAACTGGAAGGATAAATCATTTGGTTCTTCATCTAGATTGCTTTAACACTGGTTTTAAGATTGATCAACTAGAAATATAATCTTAGGTTGTTTAATAGATGTGGAAACATTATTAATCACCACAACTATCTTAGATGAGCAAAATAACTGATTGCAAAGGAATTTGGATTAGCGATTTTGTGAACATATTGAACCTGAACTATAATGCTTGTTTAAGTTGTTAGAATTTGCAAACGAGTTTGGGATAGAATCTGATCATAGTTAATCTCTGCGACGGAAGTCGATTGGTTTTACATATGTGTTTTCGAGTTCTAGAACAGCTTTAATAAATATTTCTTTCAGTCCGTAGTGTGCGATTTATGTCAACCTGCGAATTTTCCATTGCCTAGCGTCTTATCTCCATTGATTTTAAGAACCTATAATCCGCCCCTGATTTCATTGTTTTTGTTGCTATTTTAGTTTTATTTATTATGGACTGCTTAACTTTATTTGAATCTAGAATCTGTTGAGTAGTAACCTTAAGTCCTTGTGGATTCTATCCCTAAGTACTACAGTGATCTCTTAATTTGAGAGAGTAGCTCTAAGGGTTAATTTGAGCATATCACTAGCCTCTTGATGCACTGAGCTCACCACTTCACTTCTTAATTCAACAAACAGCTTTTGGTGTAAGTCTAACTTGTGCTTCTTGAACAGCCACCCATAGTCTGAAGTTTCTTCATGCAAGTTCCCATATTTCCCCGGTTCCTTAGTCAATACCACACTCAAATGATCCTTTGTGTGTAACCCCTCAAAAAGCTCATCATTCAGCTCATTTTTAGCAACTCTAAACACTTGTCCTTCTATTGTTGGCTTCTTCATGACCTCATGTATGTCATACTTGAGAACAATGTCTTTACCCAAATGCAGCTCTATCTGTCCACCCTCGACATCTATCACTGTACCAGCTGTTGCAAGGAACGGTCTACCAAGTATCAGAGTATCTGGTGGTTCAGATCCAAGCTCTAACACAACAAAATCAGTTGGTACTTCAATTTCTCCAACTCGGACACGGAGGTTCTCAAGGAGTCCAATGGGGTGTCTAACAGAGCAGTCAGCTAGCACAAGAGTTATCCTACTTGGTCTAAAGCTTGTGAATCCTAGGAGCTTTGCAGTAGAGAAGGGCATAAGACTCGCCCTTGCTCCAAGATCACACAAATAGTTGATGAATGTGAGTTGTCCTATGGAGCATGGTAGAGTGAAGCTTCCAGGGTCTTCTAACTTCTCAGGTGGAGGTGGTTGCTGTATGTTAGAATTAACTTCATGTGCAAGAACAACCATCCCTTTCATCTCATTCTTCAAGAACTTCTGATATTGAGGTATAAGCAATAAGGCATCAAGAAAGGGCGTAGTCAGCTCTATATTATTCCTTTGCTCCTCAAAAAGCTAATTGTATTTCTCCACCATCTGTTTCTTGATTCTTCCTGGAAAGGGAAGTGGTGGCTTGTAAAGAGAAGGAACAAAGACAGGTTCCTTCCGTGTAAGCTGTATGGCTTCTCTTGGTGCTTCATCAACCACTTGTTTTCCTTTCCTCACACGCTCTGCTTTAGCTTTCCTTTAAATCTCTGATTCAGCTTCAGTCTCCTCTTCACGAGTCTCAAGAGACACACCCCTCACTTTGCTTCTCAATATCCACATGAAGAGGTTTTGGTGCCACAGTTCCTTGTAGCTGTTCATTGCTTCTACAGCTGGTGGCGGCTGTTGTTGAACTGTAGTTGAGTAGACCTGATTGGCTTTAAGCATAGCAAGCTCATCACTAACTCTCTTAAACTTCTGTAGTAGATTTGCATGCATCTCCATTGTATTCTTTGTATGATTAGCATGCATCTCCATTGTACTAATTGTATGAGCGGCAAGGATCTTTTTAAGGAGTCTAGATGTTGCTTCATCAGGTGTAGATGGTGGTGTAAGTGAAGAACTAGGGATATCCTGAACTTGTGAGGCTGCTACTTGATGTTGAGGCACATACTTGGTTGCATGCATACTTTCGTGAAGTTCTTCATGTAAAGGTGTAAAGCTGTGGTGTTGTTGAATGGGAACACCAAGCTGGTTGTAAGATGGAACACACATTCTTGAGTTCACTTGGGGACTGTAACCATTGTAGTTGTCATAGCTTAGATACTTGTAAGGCTCATGAAGAACAGTCTCTTGTTGCTGCACATAGTTGGCTTCATCTTCTAAGTTGTAAGCATGTTTAAGAGCTGATGTCTTGTCCTTAGCCTTTGATGATTGACTTATGGATTTCTCAATAAACAAGTCTACTTTAGCACTTAGCGCTAACATATCCTGCTTTGTTATATGAAGTGAGGCTTCAATATATTTCTTGTAGTTGTCCTCTTGATATTACTGTATATTTCGTGTATTTTGCATACATATAAGGTAGTTTCTTATACATTTACCTTGCATATTAGGCTAGTTTGCACCATTTTAGATCCTAGAGCACTTTTGCATTAGCATTCGCATATTTCTTGCATTATGCATAACTTTCAGGTTGTTTTCGGATACTTTGGAGCTATGGAGGATTCGGTGACGTGCTAAGGCTCGTGAGGAAGCTTATGGAGGCCTGGTGAACTCAACCACTCAGCTAAGGGTCCGAGATCAAGTAGCGGATCAAACAAGGCAGGTCGATCTAGATGAGATCGATCTAGATGAGATCTAGGTGAGATCGACCAGAAGATCGAGTGACCAAGTCGATGCAAGGAAACGGATCGAGACCGAGATCGAGTGTGGAGATCGATCTGAAGTACAGACGTAAATGACGCCATGCAGATCGAGTACCAGATCGAGCTTCCAACCCGATCAGCACAGAATCGACTCAGAGATCGACCAAGGCCATCCGATCCAAGATGAAGATCGAGAGCCAGATCGAGCTTCCTGCTCGATCCCAGGCTACTTTAACCGTTTTTGGCTTCTAACGAAGGGGGGACCATCGAGATGTTTGTCCACTTTGGGAAGGCGGCGATCCTGCTTTTCACACACTTTCACTTTTATCTTTTTTCGTTCTTCTTCCTCTTGCTAGGGCGATTTCCGCCATTCGAGAACCTTTAAACTTTTTCTTGCTGATAAACACTCTTTTTGAGAGATCGACCATCCCTTTTGATAGACACTCTTTTTGGGCAAGGGTTAAATTGCAGTGAGGTTATCAAACTCAAATGCAAGACATGTTGTAGTACAGCAAGCAAGAGAGAGTCAATCCATGCCTAGGAGGATAGAGAATGCACAAAGAATACAAGAACTAATGCAAATCTAAGCGAAATGAGATGATTTATGAGAAAATCTCTAAAAACTAGATGCAACAACTTAAATAGAATGCAACCAATTTTAAAAATACTAGAAATGAAGAAACTACCACGAGAAACAAACAGAATAATTAAAAGAGAAAGCTTCGAATTATTAAAATTCGACTAGTGGATCGACCATGAGATCGACCACTAGATCGAGCAGTAACAATCGATCTCGTCTAAAAATGCAAGAACAGTAAAACTAAGGACCAGGATGCTATCAGAGATCAAGCGAAAGACGAGATAAGATGTAAAGATGCTAAAGGAAAGGGCCTAGGGTTGAGATTCATGGTCAGGGGTTTCAAAGGTTCGACCTTGGGTTTAAAACTTTAAATCGACTCTCTTGGTGATGATCTCTAAGCCTTGAAAACTAAGCAAGATCTATCCGTGGCTTTCGGTATAGATCACTCCTTCATCCTCTCCTCCAAACCCATGGCTTTTGGTGGAAAGAGAGGTCGAAGGGCAAGGAAAACAAATTTCAAATGAATGGCTTAACTAATCCCCCAAACTTCCATGGCTTTTGGGAAGGGGTAACTAGTCTCTAAGGTGTGATCTAACGAGGCTCCTGAATCCTGTCAAGGTAAGGAACCTCTCGGATCATGAAGCTCTTGGCGTGAGAGTCTTCAAGCATTGAGATCTCAACACCTTAGAAGAGATAGCCATTGAAAACGTTTAGAAAAACCCCAAGATCGAAACCCTTTAGACCCCTTAATCCTCTCAACCCCGAACCCAAATAAACTACTCACTACACATAGAGTAAATCAAGTAAAGTATGTGAAACGAAACGATGAACATGAAAAGAAAACTAGATTGAACGGAAATGATTCGATTACAAAGCTTAAGAAAAACGCGAGTTCAACAATGGTGTTCTTCATGAAAACGAGAGAGAAAACATAAAGAAGAAGATAAGGATCTAAATTTTGTTGTGGGAAAAGGACGTCGCCGCCTTCCCAAAATGCCGAAATAAGCTGATGGTCCCCCCCTCGCTAGCGGCTAAAAACGGTTGAAAGGACAGAGATCGATTCCAAGATCGAGCGGTTCTCTCGATCATATCCGGACATCGTGTCTTTGGCTCGATCTGGGTCTCGATCATCATCGGCGAATCGAGTGTTGCATCCGATCTCGGTATCGATCTTCGGCTGGATCGAGTGGTGTACTCGATCTGACTCTCGCTCTGCATGGCGTCATTTACGTCCGTACCGTTTGATCGATTGCTTCACTCGATCCTTGTCTCGATCATTCTCCTTGGATCGCCTGGTTGGTTCGATCTTCTGGTCGATCAACTCCTAGATCGACCAGCCATGCTCGATCTGCTCCTCGATCTCTGATCCTTAGCATATATCCGAGCTCCCCCGAACTGCTACATCAGCCTCAACATGTCCACGAACCTCCACGACTCCAAAGCAGCCATAAACAACCTGAATATGATGCAAAATGCAAGGAAAATGCGTATGCTGATGCAAGAATGCTCTAGGACCCTAAGTGATGCAATCTAACCTTAAACGTGATACAAATGCATGAAAAGCTAACTAATGAGTATGCAAAATGTATGCAATATGCAGTAACATCAACTCCCCCAAACTTACTTCTTGCTTGCCCTCAAGCAACAGAAAATAAGTAAGGAAGAGAGGTTTTCGAAAAATGAATGGGGGTTTAAACTTTTTGCAAAGGTGCCTTTCAAATGAATCAACCTCAATGTCCTAGTTAACAGTTCTAAAATGCTATGCTTACACTCATACTCCAAAGAACTTAGCCATACTCATCACACAAAGAAATTCAAATCATGACTCTCCTATTCCTAACAATCAAAGAAACTCATCCTTTAACATTCATTAACATTCGAACCATGAATCAAACTTATGCACTTTAAAACAAAACACATTTGGCTAATGGTTGAACTTGTGCATAATGCTAAAGGTAAAGACAATTTATGCATACATGATTAGATTCTCATCTACCCATGTAAATTATCAAACGATCCTATACCCCTCTTATTTAACAGATTTATCCTCACTCACCACTTAGAGTCTACCATTTTTCTTCACAAAACTTAGCAATCCCCAATTCGAAACAAAAACATTTTTAAACTTTTTAGGCTAGTGAAAAAGTTTTGAAAATAATTTTGCTCTTTAGATATTTCTTATTGGTAGCTCTCTTATTTTTTTCTTTCTCTCTTTTTTTTTTTTATTTTCTTTTTATTTTTATTGGGCACTTAGGCTCTTTTATTTCTTTTTCTTTTCTTTTTTTTTCTTTTATTATGGGAGAGCTACCTCCTGAAATTTATTAGAGCATACTAAGTTTTTAAAACACAACCTTTCAATTAAAACCCATTTCTTTCTTTAAAACACAAGTTCTTTGAAACCGAGAACAAATAGGAAAGGAAACAACCCCAATGATCCCCCAAACTTATCATAAGCCTATACCTAGCTTCAAAATGCAAAGCTAGCAATCATATGAAAACCAAATCATGTCGCCTAAACCTAACACTTTATGCCAAGTTCAAACCGAAAGGAAGGCCTCACAAAGATGTCACACAAGAACATTTGGCTTCAAAGAAGGGTAAGGTTCAAGGAGGGAGTTCTACTTAGGCTCACAAAGAGTGGTAAAAAGGAAGAAGAGAGCCTAAATATTTTAAAACCATGTGTTTATTTTCAAATGCATAAGGATGATAATTAGAATTTCAAATTAAGGTTCTCACTTATTAGGATGAGTTTCAAATCATGAGAGTTCAATTCAAGCCACGAAAATCCTAACAAGTGATCCAAGCATGGTAAGAACTTACTTTCAAAGCATAGACAAAGCATTAGAGAACTACTAACTAGGGTATTGAAATAATTCATAAGTAAAAACACCTTTTTAAGAAATTCTAACCCCTTATGCAAAATGCAAACAACCTAGATGCTATGAGAAACTCTAGACTCAATCCTAACATGTTTTGACAAGATGAATGCAACTACATGAATCTTTGAAAAAATTTTAAAAATTTTACCAATTTTTCATGAACTAAAGACTCAAGGATGCTAAAGGAAAATAAGATCAAAGAACACAAGTCAAATCACACATGTACTCCCCCAAACTTGCTTGACATCGTCCCGGTGGCAAACTCATTTGAAGGAGCATCAAAACACAAAGCAAAAAGAAGCAAATATGAGCGGTTATGTACAATGGAAGAAGGTTGTTACCTCTGGTCTAGTCTCGGCTGGAACTTGAGGATGTTCCAGAGGAGCTAGAGATTGTTGCTTTGCCCTTGTCGGCTGGTTCTTGGAGAGAGTGGCGCGCCGGCTGAATGGTGGTTCCTTGGGTCTCGCGGATGACAACTCCACCGGTTGAGAGCCTTCTCTTCTCGGGTTGTTGCACCTCTTGACTTGCAGCTTTCTTAGGCGAGCCTCCCTGAAGTGCCTTGACTTTCTTTCCAAGCTTCTTGAGCATCTTGCCTTGCCACTTGTTGATCTTCCTTTGCATCTCCACAACTGATGCTAGGAACTTCTCGGTTTTTGTCCTCGGCTCGAAGTCTAGCTTGGGAAGTGTGTAGACCTCGGGCATCTCATCTTCCGTGGCTGGAGACTCTGACTTTTGACGAGGGGCAATCACTGAAGCAGGTGGTCCTCCTAAAGGGGCAAAGCATTCTTCCTCTATGGGCAAGAACTCGATGTTCCCAACACCAAGCAGCTCGGTTTCATCTTTGTTGGGCAGGATGCACACTCTCTTCTTATCTTCGTCGTCTATGAAGAGGTAGGCGTAGAACCCTTCCGCTGGCGTGCATCCCAAGCTGTCAGTGTTCCTCATGTATGCCTCGTCCATGAAAGCTCTGGTTGGGACGTGAGCAAAGTCGTGAATGGGCACACCAGCTTGCACGAAGAGAGGAGTAAGGAAACCGCCAATGTAAGAGGAAGTTGCCTTGCGCCGCAAGGCATAAGCCTTGTATTTCACCAAGGAAGCCGCGAGCACACACCCGTAGTTCACTTCATCGCCGAGTTCATCCTCCATGGGCTTGTCATTTGCATCCGGATCACACACCAAGTGCTTCACACCTTGGAACAGGATGCACAACTCTGTCTTCGTGACCGTATGAGCAACAGATCTTCCACTAAACGTGTTGGCAATCAGCTTCAGAGTGTACCTCAGCACCGGGCTCCTTACTCGCTTGATCTTGGCGGTGTTGGCTTTGTAGTCTTCATTGCTGATCAGGTCCCAAAAGTCGTTGGCTTTCTTGAAGGCTGGGAACTTGACCTTGTAGGCATCCGCATTGAGACCATAAGCTTGGCATAGCTCAGGGATGGAGAGTGTATAGGCTTGACGGCCAACCTTGAAGTAGAGGCGACCTTGAGAAGGGACCGGTGTGCTAGGATTCTCGTAACGGAACTCCAAGGTGGCAAGGAAGTCTATTGTCACTTCAGGAATGGTTGGGCAATCCATCCGTGACAGAGATCTCAAGCCAATGTTCTTGAGGAGTTGGTCGAAATCCCCAAGAATCCCTAGCTTGGACAACAGCTCTCGATCAGCAAACTTGGTAGGCTCAAACCGAAGTCTTTCCAGCCGTTTCTTGTCCCTCTTCTCATCCTTACTCCATCTGACCCTCTCTTGAACTGCCACTTCTTGTCCTTCTCCTTCTTGTGCTGTCTCTTCTCTTGTTCTCTTTGGGGCCATTGTTCCTGAAACAAGTTTCTAAAGAGATTTGATAAGCAAACGGCGGTTTTGATGAGAATGAGAGAAGAGAAGGAGAGAACTTATAAAAACTACCATAGAATTTTGGGGAATAAATAAAAATCATAGCTAAATAAAGGAGAATCATACCTTTAGATACTGAAAAATCTAGAATTATTCCTTTTACTTAGCTAGTTTTAAAAAAATCAAAACCGGCCCTATATTCTAGAACAAGATCTTGTGAATTTAAAGCCAAAGTAAAGCATATTTACACAAATAGTCATGGGATTACCTCCCAAGTATGTTTTGTTTGGGGTCTCTTAGCTTGACCTTTCTTTACTTGGCTTTGTGGGAACATCAAGGAGATTAAGTGTTGTCTCCTTCTTCAGGATCTATGATGCTAAGTTTGGCTTGACCTTTGAGTTGTTTAGAAACACCAAGTCCCCTGCTTGATTTCCTTGTGCACTAGGCGCAAAGCACATCTCTTAAGTACCCTTAGCCTTTTTCGAGGTGGCTTAAGGTCATCATCTTTATTATCCGGTTCTGACTTGCCATCCTGATTGTTACTAGTTGATATATTATGGTTTTTGCTGGTTTTTGACCATGATATAAGTGTTGTTTATAGAGTGTTTTTGATATTTTTCGAGTCCTATAGAGTCTTTGCAGGTCTAGGTACGTTTGGAGCATAACTGTGAGTTTTGGAGCCTTTTGGAGTTATGTTGAAGCTGATGCTGAAAAGACCAAGTCGGAGAGCACTATGAAGCAGGGTGTCGATCGACACCCACCACTTGGTGTCGATCGACACCGGTCGTGGTCGCGAGGAGAGTCCTAAAAAAACTCTTTTAAAGAATTGCAACTTGGCCCAGAAGTTTTCCACTATTTGCACTTTTGCCCCGGTTCGTTATTAGACTTGTATTTAGGTTTTATAAGCCATTGTTAGACTATTATCTTGTTTTCATTGAGACTAAGAGAGAGATTAGATTGAGAGCTTTTGGGGAGACAAATCCATACTCTGTAGAGAAGAATTTCGAACCCCTTCATCTTTTACTCTATTTCTTAATGCAATTTTATTCAGCCATGATTTGTGTTTCACTTGTTATGTCTAAGTAATCTGCTTGTTAGATTTTGGGTTATTCAAAGGTTGATAATGAATTGTTAGAACTACAAAACTTGAAAGATAAATCATTTGGTTTTTTATCTAGATTGCTTTAACACTGGTTTTAAGATTGATTACCTAGAAATCAGATCCTAGGTTGTTTAATAGATGTGGAAACATTATTAATCACCAGAACTATATTAGATGAGCAAAATAACTGATTGCAAAGGAATTTGGATTAGAGAATTTGTGAACATATCAAACCTGAACAATAATGCTTGTTTAGGTTGTTAGAATTTGGGATTCTAGAATTTGATCATAGTTAATCTCTGCGGCGGAAGTCGATTGGTTTTACATTTGTGTTTTCGAGTTCTAGAACGGTTTTAATAAATATTTCTTTCAGTCTATAGTCTGCGATTTATGTCAACCTGCAAATTTCCCATTGCCTAGCGTCTTGTCTGTATTGATTTTAAGAACCTACAATTCGCCCCTAATTTTACTGTTTTCGTTGCTATTTTAGTTTTATTTATTATTGACTGCTTAGCTTTAATTGAATCTAGAATCTGTTAAGTAGTAACCTTAAGTCCTTGTGGATTCGATCCCTAAGTACTATAGTGATCTCTTAATTTCAGAGAGTAGCTCTAAGGGTTAATTTGAGCATATCAAATTTTGGCGCCAGACTTAGATATTACTTGCAGATTATTAGTTTTAGAATTTTGACTAATCTTTTATTTTCTGTTTACTCACTTTCTTGACTTCTATGTTGTCTGTTTCTGGTGCATGCATAATCGCAGTAGCAGGAGCAACAAAGACAAAGAGCTTGTGACTTTAGGCATCGACGAACTCGCCAAGCTAGAGAGAACCATAAGGAAATCCAAAGAGCAGATTAAAATGGTTGGACCACTTGTTTTGAGGACAGATGCTGTGAGTCATTTAGTTGACAGAGAAGGGAACATAAGAAATGAGGATGTGCAGAGAATAGATGACAATGGCGTTGTGATTGAGGAGCAGAATGTGCAACAACAAGCTGCTGGAGATGATGTTGGACGTCATCCACAGAGGACTCTGGGGGATTACAATAGGCCTGATCAGTTCTATGCAAATAGAGCTGCAATCCGCCCAGCAGCCTTTCAGAGGAATGACTTTGAGCTGAAACCCAGTTACTACCAGCTTGTAGGTCAACACCCCTTTCATGGACTTCCACATGATCACCCAATGGATCATATAGAGAAGTTTGAAGACCTGGCTACAAGTGTTAAAGCCAATGGAGTCACCAATGATTTCCTATTTTGTAAGCTTTTCCCTCACTCTTTGGAAGTAGATGCAGCACATTAGCTCAAACAACTAGCGCCTGGTTCTTTGACTACATGGGAGGACACCAAATCTGCTTTCCTCAACAACTTCTATGATGATGCAAGGTCAGAGGAGTTGAGGACAAAAATCGCCACATTCTCCCAAGGTCCAACTGAAGCTTTCAAAGCAGCCTGGGTGAGGTTCAAGCTGTACCAAAGAGACTGTCGACACCATGGGTTCAATGAAGTGCAGCTGCTAGGTATCTTCTTCAGAGGTGTTGATTGGAAGTACCATATGGCTCTAGATGCAGCAAGCAATGAGAACTTCAACACCAGAGTCTCAGCTGACGCCATCAAGCTGAAAGAGAACCTAACTTCCAGCAATATCACTAAAAAAGCTGATTTTGAGAGACAGAAAATCGCTGGCACTGCAGGAAGCAGTCAGTTTGCTGCTGAGATGAAGGTTAAACTGGATTCTGTTCATAACCTTTTGATGGATTCTGTTCAGTTTGCTGCTGAGGTTGAGACATTTGAGCCAGCTGAGGAATTTGAAAAAGAAGATGTCAACTACATCAATGGAGCTGGTTTTCAGGGTCAGAGGTACAACAATCAGCAAGGAAACAGAGGAATAATTGGGAATATACAGAGCAGCAACTTCACAGGAAACCAGAGTTATTCTGGTTACACCCCCGAGCCTCAGTTTCAGAAGTCTGAGTACCAGAAGCCTTACCAGAACAACAACTTCAACAGGAGCTATGGTTCTTCATCTTATCAACCTGCACCTGCACCAATAGCTTCAAGCAAGATGAAAGCCATGCTCAAGCAGTTGCTAGAAAGTCAGCAAAAGATTACAGTTGACTTCAATGGCAAGATTGACGCCCTATATTAGGATTTGAATGGGAAAATCGAAGCTCTGAACACTCATGTTAAGACTTTGGATACTCAAGTGGCTCAAACTGTTGCGGCTATGAAAAGGCAAGATGGATTTCTTCCAGGAAATCCACGACACTCTATCAATGCCATCACGCTGAGGAGTGGAAAGAATCTGCAACGAGTGCAGAAAAAGGGCCTGAGTACAGAGGATTTCGAGTAACTGCAGGAGTTTGAAGATGAGGATTTCGCTGATTTTGAAGGGTGTCGATCGACACCAACCCCTCAGTGTCGATCCACACCAGAGGAAATTCACGATTCTTCGACTCGAGGCAAAGAGATATCGACCAAGGTCAACAAGCAGCTCGACACCCGATCGACACCACTTCCAGGAGCCAGTGTCGATCGACACCCATCCCCTGGTGTCGATCCACACCCACCACAGAAGAAAGCTGCGAATTTGCAGACTCCAGAAATTGTAGAAGAAAGGGTTTACAGGCCGAAGGTACCTTATCCAAGGAACCAGAAGAAGACTAAACAAGAGCTGGAGGATGCTAGGATCAAAGCTATCATGGATAAGCTTGTGGTGGAGATTCGTTTGATAGATGCTATAAGGACTACTCCTGTGATACATAGGTATGTGAAAAGAATGATGACCAAGAATCTAGGGGTTGAGTAAGGGACAATGCTGATTTACGAGCAAGTGAGTGCAGTAATTCAGAATAAGATACCAGAGAAGCTGAGTGATCCTGGGAGCTTTGTTCTAGACTGCACAATCTTTTCTGAAAGGTTTGAGAGGTTATTGTGTGATCTGGGGTCTAGTGTTAACCTGATGCCTCATTCAGTTGCTGTCAGCTTGGGCATGACTGACTTCCAGCCAACCAGAATATCTCTTATCTTAGTAGATAGGTCTGTAAGGATTCCTGAAGGCATTCTAAAAGATGTGCCAGTCAAAGTGGGAGATTGTGTGATCCCCACAGACTTTGTGGTTCTGGCTTATAATGAAGAAGCAAAGGACCCTCTGATTTTGAGAAGGCCATTTCTGGCTACTGCAGACGCCATTATTGATGTCAGAAAAAGGAGCATTGCTTTGAATGTGGGCGATTTGGTGATGAATTTTGACATGGACAAGTTTATGAAGAGACCAACAATAGATGGCCACACATTCTATGTAGACTCCCTCACCAGTCTTGCAGAAGAGATCTTCCAAGAGATGCATCCTGCAGACCCGTTGGAGAGGGCATTGACAGTCTCTGCAGAAGCAACAGAGCATCTAGACAACATTGCTGCTGGTTATGTCAGAATGATGGATGCAAGTGAGCAAGTTATGCAGCTGGTTGCACAACAAGAGCTGGTTGGGACATATGTAAAAGCTGAAAAGCTAGGTGATTGGAGTGAAGAAAAAGCTCCAAATATCGAACTCATACAGCTCCCTGCAGGTCTAAGGTATGCTTTTCTGGGACCCAACTCTACATATCATGTTATAGTTAGTGTTACCTTAAACAATGCAGAGCTCACTTTACTGCTAAGCAAGCTGCGCACTTCGCAAAGCTCTTGGTTATTCTCTTGATGACATTTCAGGTATCTCTCTAGACTTGTGCATGCACAGGATACACCTTGGGGATGAGCCAAAGTCGTCAATTGAGAACCAGAGGAGGTTGAATCCAAACTTGCAGGATGTAGTGAAGAAGGAAATCATGAAACTTCTAGTTGCTGGGATCATCTATCCGATTTCAGGTAGCACCTGGGTCAGTCCAGTACATGTGGTTCCCAAGAAAGGAGGAGTCACAATGGTTATGAATGAGAAGAATGAGCTGATTCATACAAGGACCATCACTGGACACAGGATGTGTATTGACTATAGGAAGCTCAACGCTGCTACAAGGAAAGACCACTTCTCATTGGCATTCATTGACCAGATGCTGGAGAGGTTGGCAAATCACTCCTACTAATGCTTCTTGGATGGCTACTCTAGCTTCTTTCAGATCCCCATTCACCCAGATGATCAGGAGAAGACCACATTTACTTATCCCTATGGCACATTTGCATATCGCAGAATGCCATTTGAACTATGTAATGCTCCTGCGACATTTCAGAGGTGCATGCTTTCTGTCTTCATGGATGACTTCTCAGTGTATGGATCCTCCTTCAAAGACTGTCGTGACAACCTCTGCCAACTGCTTGCAAGATGTGAAGAGAAGCACCTAGTTCTGAACTGGGAGAAATGCCACTTTATGGCTAGAGATGGGATTGTACTTGGGCATAGAGTTATTGGTGAAGGCATTGAGGTAGACAGAGCCAAAATCGAAGTAATGACAAGTCTGCAGCCACCAGATTGTGTGAAGTCAGTAAGGAGCTTTCTAGGACATGCTGGATTTTACAGGAGGTTCATTAAAGATTTCAGTAATATTGCAAGACCACCCACAGCTCTGCTCTGCAAGGATGTGAAGTTTGAATTTACTGAAGAGTGTCATTCAGCTTTCCAGCAAATCAAGCAGGCATTAGTGAGCACCCCTATTGTGCAGCCTCCAGATTGGGATCTACTATTTGAGGTGATGTGTGATGCTTCAGACTTTGCAGTGGGCGCTGTGTTGGGTCAGAGAAAGGAGAAGAAGCTTCATGCAATCTACTATGCAAGCAGAACCTTGGATGATGCTCAGAAAAATTATGCAACCACAGAGAAGGAATTGTTGGCTGTAGTATTTGCATTTGAGAAGTTCAGACAGTACATGGTTCGAGCTAAGGTAATTGTGCATACTGATCATTCTGCTCTCAAGTTCTTGATGCAGAAGAAGAATAGAAAAACCAAGACTGCTGAGATGTATTTTGCTGCTACAAGAGTTTGACATTGAGATAAGGGACAAGAAAGGGATTGAAAATGGTGTAGCAGACCATCTCTCCAGAATCAGGATTGAAGACAATGTCCCCATTGATGATTTCTTGCCAGAGGAGAATATGTGTCTAATTGAGGCAAGGTTGCAGCCCTCAGATGCGGAAGAGTTGCAATTTTTTCGACCTGTAGACAGGGTGTCGATCGACACCCACCCCTTGGTGTCGATCGACACCAACCTCGACACGAGCCAATATCGAGCAGGATCGACATCACCCTCGTCACCAAGTCGACACACCCCATCTGGTGTCGATCGGCACCAGTCGCGAACTACCAATCTACTTCAGCAGATCCTGCTTGATGTCTTCTCTCAGCCTATCTTCGCAGTTACAGCCTCTTCAAGGCCTTGGTATGCTGATATTGCCAACTACCTAGCTGAATATGAGGTCCCTGAAACCCTCAAAGGCTATGAGAAGAACAAATTCATGAGAGAACTCAGGAGATATTACTGGGATGTGCCTTACTTGTACAAGCACTGCTCAGATGTAATCTACAGAAGATGTCTTGCAGAAGCTGAAGTTCAGAATGTGCTTTTCCATTGCCATGGTTCTGAGTATGCAGGACACTTTGCTACTTTCAAGACTGTCTCCAAGGTCCTACAAGCAGGCTTCTGGTGGCCTACAATGTTCAAGGATGCTCAGAGATTCATCTCACAATGTGATGTCTGCCAAAGGAGAGGGAAGATCACTAAAAGACATGAGATGCCACAAAACTTCATACTTGATGTTGAAGTTTTTGACTGCTGGGGCATCGATTTCATGGGACCCTTTCCTTCATCTTATAGGAACAAGTACATCCTGGTTGCGGTTGACTATGCCTCCAAGTGGGTAGAAGCAGTTGCCAGTCCACACAATACTGCTGTAGTGGTCCTGAAGCTGTTCAAAACCATCATTTTTCCCAGGTTTGGTGTACCACGGATTGTGATCAGTGATGGTGGGAAACACTTTATTAATAGAGTGTTTGAGAAGCTGCTACAGAAGTATGGAGTTCATCACAAGGTTGCTACACCTTATCACCCTCAGACAAGTGGTCAGGTTGAAGTTATCAACAGGCAGATCAAAGAAATCCTGGAGAAGATAGTTGGAAAGATAAGGAAGGACTTGTCCGCCAAGTTAGATGATGCACTTTGGGCTTACAGAACAGCATTCAAGACACCACTTGGCGCCACCCATTCCATTTGGATTATGGGAAAGCATGTCACCTTCCAGTAGAGCTTGAACAGAAGGCAAATTGGACTGTCAAGATGATGAACTTTGACTGGAAATCTGCTGCAGAGAGGCGCCAGATACAGCTCAATGAATTGGATGAGATCATACATCATGCATATGAGAACTCAAAGCTGTACAAGGAGAGGACCAAAGCCTACCATGACAAGAAAATCCTTGCCAGACACTTTGAACCAATTGACGAGGTACTTTTGTATAACTCACGTTTACAATTATTTCCTGGAAAGTTGCGTTCTCGTTGGTCAGGTCCTTTCATAGTCAAGGAAGTCAGACCATATGGTGCAATTGTTCAATCAACTCCAGAGGGCAGATATTTTGTTGTCAATTGGCAAAGGGTGAAACGTTACTGGACGAAGGCCACGATTCCCGAAGGATAGATTGTACCTTTGGCAGATGCACCCACAGCCTGATCATGAGGACAGTCAAGCTAATGACGTTAAACGAGCGCTTGGTGGGAGGACACCACTGGTAAGTGTACATACTTAGTCTAATTTTTAATTTTTACTGACTTATATCCGTGTTTCAGTTAAAAAAAAAAAGAAAAAAGGGACACGGTGTCGAGGCGAGAACATGTCGACCAAGGTTGACACCCTGGTCGACACTGACCAGTGTTGATCGACACCACCTACCCGGTGTCGATTGACACCATCATTAAATGGGTAAGTCCCTTTATATTTATCGTGTTTCTTCTTCTTCCTCATCTCTCTCTCAGAACCGAAAACTTCAATATTTCCATAAAATCACAACATCCTTGTTTGTTGACGGATTTGAGTGATTCAAAAGCCTAACTTGGGGCGAAATCTTTTGCTCTTTCTGAATATCCAACTCATTCATCCGATCTGCAAGGTATGACACTCGAAATTCCACTTTTTTAGTTTGATCCCAAGGTTTGAAACTTCCGATTTGACATGTTTTAGCTTGATTTAGGACTTGAATCATGCTTCTCTAGGTTGTTTAGGAGGAATTCGATTTTGCTCCTTAGATATTACAGCTTGTTTTGCAAGATTTAGAAATTTTAGGATTGGTGATTAATTTTGCAAAAATAGGTTTGAATTTAGGATTTTAGACTGGAATTGTTTGTGAGTAGTGATCTCTAAGTTGCTGGTTAGGTTCACTATTGATGATATTGGCCAGATTTTGATTTTTCAAACATTCGATTTTTGGCCTGATTTTGGAAATTTTTGTGTTTCTGAGTGCAGATGGCTCCATGAACCAACAAGCGATCACGCACTGAGACTGGAAAATCCTCCAACCCCGCACCAGCACCTGCTATGCCCTCTCTTCAACCATTGCCTCGGAGAGAAGGGTTGAGGATCCCGATGGAGAGGGTTTGGAAGGATACTCCGGTGGAGGAGGTTGTGAAACGCAACTGCGTTTTCTAGAACATCAGTGAGCAGTGGGACGATTATGAAACATTGTTCTACAATGCCTGGACCAAGATGGACTTTGCGCCTACACGCTTCGCCTATCCGGATACATTGCGCAGGCTCGGACTCAAGGAGAAGGCTTTGCGAGTACTGCAGAAGATTGACTTGGGTACCATGGCGACCAAGCAGTACGATCTATACCCGGAGTTAGTGCATCAGTTCATTGCCACAGCGAGGGTGTATTACACCAATGACACCGTGAGGAGAGCAGATGATGACACTCTCACATTCATCATCAGAGGCATCAGGTATAGGATCAACTTCACTGCACTCTGTAACATCTTCGGGTTCGATTCTGCACGCACTGGCATCTCTCTCCCGACGCCATTTCCTGAACTGCAAAGTTTCTGGTCCCATTTCGGGAATTGGATGTACGACTCCAAGAGGTCTACTCAGACCGATGTGCGCCATCCGTTGCTGCGCTACCTTGTCCGCCTCTTCTCCACTACTCTCCTGTGCAAGTCTGAGCCCAGGAAGATGAGAGTTTCTGAGCTGACTCTCCTGTATTACGGCATTGAGGATGTGTTGACAGAGGAGTATCCGGTTGACAGTGATGTCAACATGGGCGCCATCTTTGCCCATCACTTGGCTTCGCTGAAGACAAAGGCATTCACCGGAGCTCGGGGCAAGCCCAAGAGTATTGGCAGTCTCCTCACTCCCATCTTCTGCTACTGCCGTATCGATACTTTGACTTGCAGAGTTGTGACTGAGCGCCTCCTCATAGACATGGACTACTTGAGGAGGACACACTGGATCGCGGGAGATGAGCCGCTATAGAGTTTTGTCAGTCACACTGGTCAGCTCTGTCTGATTCCGCTGCCACAGCTTGCTCTCATTACACTTCAGACAGACTCCCTCAGCTTCCAGCCTAATGCTACTTTGCTACGATCCGCGCCAGCTACTAGGCTCAGAGGAGGATCTTTCCGAGCTGCTGCTTCTTCTGCTGAGGATGCACCTGTTGAGGGCCTTGCTGGAGGTCCATCTCATCGAGCGCGAGCACCACACACCTACACGCTGCCTGAGCCGATTAGTCGACATGAGCTTCCACCGATTCCAGACATTCCTATGGAGCAGGCCGCTTTTCAGCATTTTATGGTGCAGAGTGTTCAGGCGCTGTGAAACACCATCTCAGTGCTGTCTAACTGCGGTTGTGTTCGCCCACACTCACCTGATACTGAGGATGAGGATTAGTTCCTCTAGCTATCTTGGTTACTTTTTTTTTCCTTTTGTTATTTTTTTCATTTTCTCTTGAGTCAGTTTTTATCTCTTTGTTTTGAGTCAGTTTGTCAGCTTTGATTTTGTTTTGAAACTTGTTTGAACAGATGAGATTATAGATGATGTTGTTGCTTTTACTTGTTTGCTTGAGTGTTCTTAACAGTTTTTGACTTGGGAGAACTTCAGCTAACAATCTAACTTGCAACAAATACACATGTCTGGGTCACCTTGTTCTGTTTTCGGACAGGGTGTGGATCGACACCAACCATGTGGTGTCGAACGACACCACGCCCAGACACAGGTACCATTTTCTCATCTCTGTACAAACCGTTTCATTGCTTCTTTTTACCAACTCCATGCTTAATAACACTAGGGACAGTGTGGTTTAAGTCTGGGGGAGGTCGTTGCTGATATTGTGTACATTGTTTTTGATTTAGGGAGTCTTAAAGTTGAGTCAAAACCTGTTTTATTGAGTCAAAATTTTTGAAATTGTCAGTTTTTCTTGGAACCAACCACAAAACATTAATGGTTATAAGAACCATTGCCACAGTTGTTGATTACAAGTTTACTAAGTTGAAAGTCATAGGTAGATCAGTCTAGCAATGAAGGTTTAGGTTCTTAGAGAATCTGGAAAATTTGCTGTAAGCTCCACTTTAATGAACTTAAAACTTCTTGTCTTGGTGCCTGATTCTCTTTGATCTTGATTCTCTCTTCTAACATTGACAAGTATGTTAAGACACAGTTTCTCTTTTATCTTCCCTGATAGAGCTTTAAAAGTTTGAGTCAAAAGAATGGTGCATTCATGACCATGTCTCCTCACAAGGAACAACAGTAATGAACACACTCAGGAACTTGTCTCCTCACAAGGAACACAAGTATTGAGTAGCTCCATATCTTAGACTGTAAAAGAATGAGAAAGAGCTTAAAATAAAATAAAAAATATCAGAAAGAAAGGATCAAGGGAAGAGAAAATAGGAGAGTTGTGTTAAGATTGCCTTGTTCAATTGTTTAGGAAGGGAAAATAATCTATAAGTGATTGAGATGATAAAACCTTGATGAGACATCACTTAGATAGAAATAAGGAGTTTAGCAGTAGAGATTTCGGATTTCTTAAAAAAGTTTGAATTGGATTTGAAAGATTTGCTAAGCCTGTGATGATTAGACTGAAATTTGATCTTGTGTTGACTATGTGGTATGTGGATTCGAAAGTGTTAATCAATGTGGTGTTCCTGTTGTCTGACTGACTTTTTCTGTGTTTTCAAACCTCGACTCTAGGCTTTGTCTGATGTTTGCTTGTGGGCAAGCAAAAGATAAGCCTGGGGGAGTTGATATATCATGGTTTTTGACCATGATATAAGTCTTGTTTATAGAGTCTTTTTGGTATTTTTCGAGTCCTATAGAGTCTTTGCAGGTCTAGGTACGTTTGGAGCATAACTGTGAGTTTCGGAGCCTTTTGGAGCTATGTTGAAGCTGATGCTGAAAAGACCAAGTCGGAGAGCACTGTGAAGCAGGGTATCGATCGACACCCACCACTTGGTGTCGATCGACACAGGTCGTGGTCGCGAGGAGAGTCCTAAAAAAACTCTTTTGAAGAACTGCAACTTGGCCCAGAAGTTTCCCACTATTTGTACTTTTGCCCCAGTTCGTGTTTAGACTTGTATTTAGGTTTTCTAAGCCATTGTTAGGCTATTCTCTTGTTTTCATTGAGACTAAGAGAGAGATTAGATTGAGAGCTTTTGGGGAGACAAATCCATACTCTGTAGAGAAGAATTTTGAACCCCTTCATCTTTTACTCTATTTCTTAACGCAATTTTATTCAGCCATGATTTGTGTTTCACTTGCTATGTCTGAGTAATCTGCTAGTTAGGTTTTGGGTTATTCAAAGATTGATAGTGAATTGTTAGAACTACAAAACTGGAAGGATAAATCATTTGGTTCTTCATCTAGATTGCTTTAACACTGGTTTTAAGATTGATCAACTAGAAATATAATCTTAGGTTGTTTAATAGATGTGGAAACATTATTAATCACCATAACTATCTTAGATGAGCAAAATAACTGATTGCAAAAGAATTTGGATTAGCGATTTTGTGAACATATTGAACCTGAACTATAATGCTTGTTTAAGTTGTTAGAATTTGCAAACGAGTTTGGGATAGAATCTGATCATAGTTAATATCTGTGACGGAAGTCGATTGGTTTTACATATGTGTTTTCGAGTTCTAGAACAGTTTTAATAAATATTTCTTTCAGTCCGTAGTGTGCGATTTATGTCAACCTGCGAATTTTCCATTGCCTAGCGTCTTATCTCCATTGATTTTAAGAACCTATAATCCGCCCCTGATTTCATTGTTTTTGTTGCTATTTTAGTTTTATTTATTATGGACTGCTTAACTTTATTTGAATCTAGAATCTGTTGAGTAGTAACCTTAAGTCCTTGTGGATTCTATCCCTAAGTACTACAGTGATCTCTTAATTTGAGAGAGTAGCTCTAAGGGTTAATTTGAGCATATCACTAGCCTCTTGATGCACTGAGCTCACCACTTCACTTCTTAATTCAACAAACGGCTTTTGGTGTAAATCTAACTTGTGCTTCTTGAACAGCCACCCAGAGTCTGAAGTTTCTTCATGCAAGTTCCCATATTTCCCCGGTTCCTTAGTCAACACCACACTCAAATGATCCTTTGTGTGTAACCCCTCAAAAAGCTCATCATTCAGCTCATTTTTAGCAACTCTAAACACTTGTCCTTCTATTGTTGGCTTCTTCATGACCTCATGTATGTCATACTTGAGAACAATGTCTTTACCCAAATGCAGCTCTATCTGTCCACCCTCGACATCTATCACTGTACCAGCTGTTGCAAGGAACGGTCTACCAAGTATCAGAGTATCTGGTGGTTCAGATCCAAGCTCTAACACAACAAAATCAGTTGGTACTTCAATTTCTCCAACTCGGACACGGAGGTTCTCAAGGAGTCCAATGGGGTGTCTAACAGAGCAGTCAGCTAGCACAAGAGTTATCCTACTTGGTCTAAAGCTTGTGAATCCTAGGAGCTTTGCAGTAGAGAAGGGCATAAGACTCGCCCTTGCTCCAAGATCACACAAATAGTTGATGAATGTGAGTTGTCCTATGGAGCATGGTAGAGTGAAGCTTCCAGGGTCTTCTAACTTCTCAGGTGGAGGTGGTTGCTGTATGTTAGAATTAACTTCATGTGCAAGAACAACCATCCCTTTCATCTCATTCTTCAAGAACTTCTGATATTGAGGTATAAGCAATAAGGCATCAAGAAAGGGCGTAGTCAGCTCTATATTATTCCTTTGCTCCTCAAAAAGCTAATTGTATTTCTCCACCATCTGTTTCTTGATTCTTCCTGGAAAGGGAAGTGGTGGCTTGTAAAGAGAAGGAACAAAGACAGGTTCCTTCCGTGTAAGCTGTATGGTTTCTCTTGGTGCTTCATCAACCACTTGTTTTCCTTTCCTCACACGCTATGCTTTAGCTTTCCTTTATATCTCTGATTCAGCTTCAGTCTCCTCTTCACGAGTCTCAAGAGACACACCCCTCACTTTGCTTCTCAATATCCACATGAAGAGGTTTTGGTGCCACAATTCCTTGTAGCTGTTTATTGCTTCTACAGCTGGTGGCGGCTGTTGTTGAACTGTAGTTGAGTAGACCTGATTGGCTTTAAGCATAGCAAGCTCATCACTAACTCTCTTAAACTTCTGTAGTAGATTTGCATGCATCTCCATTGTATTCTTTGTATGATTAGCATGCATCTCCATTGTACTAATTGTATGAGCGGCAAGGATCTTTTTAAGGAGTCTAGATGTTGCTTCATCAGGTGTAGATGGTGGTGTAAGTGAAGAACTAGGGATATCCTGAACTTGTGAGGCTGCTACTTGATGTTGAGGCACATACTTGGTTGCATGCATACCTTCTTGAAGTTCTTCATGTAAAGGTGTAAAGCTGTGGTGTTGTTGAATGGGAACACCAAGCTGGTTGTAAGATGGAACACACATTCTTGAGTTCACTTGGGGACTGTAACCATTGTAGTTGTCATAGCTTAGATACTTGTAAGGCTCATGAAGAACAGTCTCTTGTTGCTGCACATAGTTGGCTTCATCTTCTAAGTTGTAAGCATGTTTAAGAGCTGATGTCTTGTCCTTAGCCTTTGATGATTGACTTATGGATTTCTCAATAAACAAGTCTAGTTTAGCACTTAGCGCTAACATATCCTGCTTTGTTATATGAAGTGAGGCTTCAATATATTTCTTGTAGTTGTCCTCTTGATATTACTGTTTATTTCGTGTATTTTACATGCATATAAGGTAGTTTCTTATATATTTACCTTGCATATTAGGCTAGTTTGCACCATTTTAGATCCTAGAGCACTTTTGCATTAGCATTCGCATATTTCTTGCATTATGCATAACTTTCAGGTTGTTTTCAGATACTTTGGAGCTATGGAGGATTCGGGGACGTGTTAAGGCTCGTGAGGAAGCTTATGGAGGCCTGGTGAACTCAACCACTCAGCTAAGGGTCCGAGATCAAGTAGCGGATTGAACAAGGCAGGTCGATCTAGATGAGATCGATCTAGATGAGATCGACCAGAAGATCGAGTGACCAAGTCGATGCAAGGAAACGGATCGAGACCGAGATCGAGTGAGGAGATCGATCTGAAGTACAGACGTAAATGACGCCATGCAGATCGAGTACCAGATCGAGCTTCCAACCCGATCAGCACAGAATCGACTCAGAGATCGACCAAAGCCATCCGATCCAAGATGAAGATCGAGAGCCAGATCGAGCTTCCTGCTCGATCCCAGGCTACTTTAACCGTTTTTGGCTTCTAGCGAAGGGGGGACCATCGAGATGTTTGTCCACTTTGGGAAGGCGGCGATCCTGCTTTTCACACACTTTCACTTTTATCTTTTTTCGTTCTTCTTCCTCTTGCTAGGGCGATTTCCGCCATTCTAGAACCTTTAAGCTTTTTCTTGCTGATAAACACTCTTTTTGAGAGATCGACCATCCCTTTTGATAGACACTCTTTTTGAGCAAGGGTTAAATTGCAGTGAGGTTATCAAACTCAAATGCAAGACATGTTGTAGTACAGCAAGCAAGAGAGAGTCAATCCATGCCTAGGATGATAGAGAATGCAGAAAGAATACAAGGACTAATGCAAATCTAAGCGAAATGAGATGATTTATGAGAAAATCTCTAAAAACTAGATGCAGCAACTTAAATAGAATGCAACCTATTTTAAAAATACTAGAAATAAAGAAACTACCACGAGAAACAAACAGAATAATTAAAAGAGAAAGCTTCGAATTATTAAAATTCGACTAGTGGATCGACCATGAGATCGACCACTAGATCGAGCAGTAACAATCGATCTCGTCTAAAAATGCAAGAACAGTAAAACTAAGGACCAGGATGCTATCAGAGATCAAGCGAAAGACGAGATAAGATGTAAAGATGCTAAAGGAAAGGGCCTAGGGTTGAGATTCATGGTCAGGGGTTTCAAAGGTTCGACCTTGGGTTTAAAACTTTAAATCGACTCACTTGGTGATGATCTCTAAGCCTTGAAAACTAAGCAAGATCTATCCGTGGCTTTCGGTATAGATCACTCCTTCATCCTCTCCTCCAAACCCATGGCTTTTGGTGGAAAGAGAGGTCGAAGGGCAAGGAAAACAGATTTCAAATGAATGGCTTAACTAATCCCCCAAACTTCCATGGCTTTTGGGAAGGGGTAACTAGTCTCTAAGGTGTGATCTTCCGAGGCTCTTGAATCCTGTCAAGGTAAGGAACCTCTCGGATCATGAAGCTCTTGGCGTGAGAGTCTTCAAACATTGAGATCTCAACACCTTAGAAGAGATAGCCATTGAAAACGTTTAGAAAAACCCCAAGATCGAAACCCTTTAGACCCCTTAATCCTCTCAACCCCGAACCCAAATAAACTACTCACTACACATAGAGTAAATCAAGCAAAGTATGTGAAACGAAACGATGAACATGAAAAGAAAACTAGATTGAACGGACATGATTCGATTACAAAGCTTAAGAAAAACGCGAGTTCAACAATGGTGTTCTTCACGAAAACGAGAGAGAAAACATAAAGAAGAAGATAAGGATCTAAATTTTGTTGTGGGAAAAGGACGTCGCCGCCTTCCCAAAATGCCGAAACAAGCTGATGGTCCCTCCCTCGCTAGCGGCCAAAAACGGTTGAAAGGACAGAGATCGATTCCAAGATCGAGCGGTTCTCTCGATCATATTCGGACATCGTATCTTTGGCTCGATCTGGGTCTTGATCATCATCGGCGAATCGAGTGTTGCATCCGATCTCGGTATCGATCTTCGGCTGGATCGAGTGGTGTACTCGATCTGACTCTCGCTCTGCATGGCGTTATTTACGTCTGTACCGTTTGATCGATTGCTTCACTCGATCCTTGTCTCGATCATTCTCCTTGGATTGCCTGGTTGGCTCGATCTTCTGGTCGATCAACTCCTAGATCGACCAGCCATGCTCGATCTGCTCCTCGATCTCTGATCCTTAGCATATATCCGAGCTCCCCCGAACTGCTACATCAGCCTCAACATGTCCACGAACCTCCACGACTCCAAAGCAGCCATAAATAACCTGAATATGATGTAAAATGGAAGGAAAATGCGTATGCTAATGCAAGAATGCTCTAGGACCCTAAGTGATGCAATCTAACCTTAAACGTGATACAAATGCATGAAAAGCTAACTAATGAGTATGCAAAATGTATGCAATATGCAGTAACATCAACTCCCCCAAACTTACTTCTTGCTTGCCCTCAAGCAACATAAAATAAGTAAGGAAGAGAGGTTTTCGAAAAATGAATGGGGGTTTAAACTTTTTGCAAAGGTGCCTTTCAAATGAATCAACCTCAATGTCCTAGTTAACAGTTCTAAAATGCTATGCTTACACTCATACTCCAAAGAACTTAGCCATACTCATCATACAAAGAAATTCAAATCATGACTCTCCTATTCCTAACAATCAAAGAAACTCATCCTTTAACATTCATTAACATTCGAACCATGAATCAAACTTATGCACATTAAAGCAAAACACATTTAGCTAAGGGTTTAGGTTATGAGCATTGAATGATCTCATTTGAAAAGGGTTTATAATTAGAACAAGGGTTTCTCTCAAAAATGGTTGAACTTGTGCATAATGCTAAAGGTAAAGACAATTTATGCATACATGATTAGATTCTCATCTACCCATGTAAATTATCAAACGATCCTATACCCCTCTCATTTAACAGATTTATCCTCACTCACCACTTAGAGTCTACCCTTTTTCTTCACAAAACTTAGCAATCCCCAATTCGAAACAAGAACATTTTAAAACTTTTTAGGCTAGTGAAAAGGTTTTGAAAATAATTTTGCTCTTTAGATATTTCTTATTGGTAGCTCTCTTATTTTTTTCTTTCTCTCTTTTTTTTTTCTTTTCTTTTTATTTTTATTTGGCACTTAGGCTCTTTTATTTCTTTTTCTTTTCTTTTTTTCTTTTTTTTTCTTTTATTATGGGAGAGCTACCTCCTAGAATTTATTAGAGCATACTAAGTTTTTAAAACACAACCTTTCACTTAAAACCCATTTCTTTCTTTAAAACACAAGTTCTTTGAAACCGAGAACAAATAGGAAAGGAAACAACCCCAATGATCCCCCAAACTTATCCTAAGCCTATACCTAGCTTCAAAATGCAAAGCTAGCAATCATATGAAAACCAAATCATGTCGCCTAAACCTAACACTTTATGTCAAGTTCAAACCGAAAGGAAGGCCTTACAAAGATGTCACACAAGAACATTTGGCTTCAAAGAAGGGTAAGGTTCAAGGAGGGAGTTCTACTTAGGCTCACAAAGAGTGGTAAAAAGGAAGAAGAGAGCCTAAATATTTTAAAACCATGTGTTTATTTTCAAATGCATAAGGATGATAATTAGAATTTCAAATTAAGGTTCTCACTTATTAGGATGAGTTTCAAATCATGAGAGTTCAATTCAAGCCACGAAAATCCTAACAAGTGATCCAAGCATGGTAAGAACTTACTTTCAAAGCATAGACAAAGCATTAGAGAACTACTAACTAGGGCATTGAAACAATTCATAAGTAAAAACACCTTTTTAAGAAATTCTAACCCCTTATGCAAAATGCAAACAACCTAGATGCTATGAGAAACTCTAGACTCAATCCTAACATGTTTTGACAAGATGAATGCAACTACATGAATCTTTGAAAAAATTTTAATGAACTAAAGACTCAAGGATGCTAAAGGAAAATAAGATCAAAGAACACAAGTCAAATCACACATGTACTCCCCCAAACTTGCTTGACATCGCCCCGGTGGCAAACTCATTTGAAGGAGCATCAAAACACAAAGCAAAAAGAAGCAAATATGAGCGTTTATATACAATGGAAGAAGGTTGTTACCTCTGGTCTAGTCTCGGCTGGAACTTGAGGATGTTACAGAGGAGCTAGAGACTGTTGCTTTTCCCTTGTCGGCTGGTTCTTGGAGAGAGTGGCGCGCCGTCTGAATGGTGGTTCCTTGGGTCTCACGGATGACAACTCCACCGGTTGTGAGCCTTCTCTTCTCGGGTTGTTGCACCTCTTGACTTGCAGCTTTCTTAGGCGAGCCTCCCTGAAGTGCCTTGACTTTCTTTCCAAGCTTCTTGAGCATCTTGCCTTGCCACTTGTTGATCTTCCTTTGCATCTCCACAACTGATGCTAGGAACTTCTCGGTTTTTGTCCTCGGCTCGAAGTCTAGCTTGGGAAGTGTGTAGACCTCGGGCATCTCATCTTCCGTGGCTGGAGACTCTGACCTTTGACGAGGGGCAATCGCTGAAGCAGGTGGTCCTCCTAATGGGGCAAAGCATTCTTCCTCCGTGGGCAAGAACTCGATGTTCCGAACACCAAGCAGCTCGGTTTCATCTTTGTTGGGCAGGATGCACACTCTCTTCTTATCTTCGTCGTCTATGAAGAGGTAGGCGTAGAACCCTTCCGCTGGCGTGCGTCCCAAGCTGTCAGTGTTCCTCATGTATGCCTCGTCCATGAAAGCTCTGGTTGGGACGTGAGCAAAGTCGTGAATAGGCACACCAGCTTGCACGAACAGAGGAGTAAGGAAACTGCCAATGTAAGAGGAAGTTGCCCTGTGCCGCAAGGCATTAGCCTTGTATTTCACCAAGGAAGCCGCGAGCACACACCCGTAGTTCACTTCATCGCCGAGTTCATCCTCCATGGGCTCGTCATTTGCATCCGGATCACACACCAAGTGCTTCACACCTTGGAACAGGAAGCACAGCTCTGTCTTCGTGACCGTAGGAGCAACAAATCTTCCACTAAACGTGTTGGCAATCAGCTTCAGAGTGTACCTCAGCACCGGGCTCTTTACTCGCTTGATCTTGGCGGTGTTGGCTTTGTAGTCTTCATTGCTGATCAGGTCCCAAAAGTCGTCGGCTTTCTTGAAGGCTGGGAACTCGACCTTGTAGGCATCCGCATTGAGACCATAAGCTTGGCATAGCTCAGGGATGGAGAGTGTATAGGCTTGACGGCCAACCTTGAAGTAGAGGCGACCTTGAGACGGGACCGGTGTGCTAGGATTCTCGTAACGGAACTCCAAGGTGGCAAGGAAGTCTATTGTCACTTCAGGAATGGTTGGGCAATCCATCTGTGACAGAGATCTCAAGCCAATGTTCTTGAGGAGTTGCTCGAAATCCCCAAGAATCCCTAGCTTGGACAATAGCTCTCGATCAGCAAACTTGGTACGCTCAAACCGAAGCCTTTCCAGCCGTTTCTTGTCCCTCTTCTCATCCTTACTCCATCTGACCCTCTCTTGAACTGCCACTTCTTGTCCTTCTCCTTCTTGTGCTGTCTCTTCTCTTGTTCTCTTTGGGGCCATTGTTCCTGAAACAAGTTTCTAAAGAGATTTGATAAGCAAACGGCGGTTTTGATGAGAATGAGAGAAGAGAAGGAGAGAACTTATAAAAACTACCCTAGAATTTTGGGGAATAAATAAAAATCATAGCTAAATAAAGGAGAATCATATCTTTAGATACTGAAAAATCTAGAATTATTCCTTTTACTTAGCTAGTTTTAAAAAAATCAAAACCGGCCCTATATTCTAGAACAAGATCTTGCGAATTTAAAGGAAATTTTCTAAAATTGAATCATTAAATTTTTGAAAATACCTTTGCAAGAAATACAGAATATCTTTGCTAGCTTTTAAAAACCAAAACTCTCACTCTCTTTGTTTAAAATTTTCGAGGAAAACAGAAATGAGAGGGTGAGAGGTTGTTGAAATATTTAAAGGCTAGCAAAAATCAAAACAATGGGTAGTAAAAGTGGTTTTTCTGACAAAGTCTTGGTCAAGGCACATCTTTCATGGTCAAAGATGCTTGCCTTGACCAAGTTTTGAATTCAAAAGTTGGAGGGAAAAGAGTAAAGGAGGGAAAGAAAATGTTACCTCGGCATGAGATCGAGTCCATTTGGTCGATCTAGGACTCGATCTCATGCCCATAATGGCTTAGATCGAGAGGGTTACTCGATTTGAGACTCGATTCATGATGAATCGAGTCTTGGATCGATTGGCTCTCTCAATCATTGAGATGTTGGCTCCACGGCTAAGTCCTCATGATCGAGCTATGTCCTCGATTTAGGGGTCGATTTGGCATAGATCGAGTGATGGATCGAGTCGAGTGATCGATCTATTTTCAACAGATTTTCCCGAGAGTAATTAGATCGGTCGATCCGTTTTGGATCGATCGATCCTTTTTCGTCAAGGTCGATCCTGTCACTCGTTCTCGTCTTGATCGTCTGACTCCTCTCGATTCACTGACTCGATCTAGCAAAGATCGAGCCAGGATCAGTTGATCTAGCACTCGATCTCTAGCCTTATCTTAACTCCTAGCTCCCCTTTTAGACCTCAAGGTCAAGGTTTAGACTCCTTATACTGTTCCTACACACTTGCAGAATAAAAACATAAAACTGAAAGGGAAATAAAGCAGAAATATGTACAAGATAAACATGGGAATGCCTCCCAAGTGCGCTTTCTTTAACGTCTTTAACTAGACCTTACTTGGTTTAAGCGGATGGTGGGTCTTGGAGAAGCACCGAGGTACTCTCCTTGTCATAGCCTTCTGCCAAGTAAGGCTTGACTCTGTGTCCGTTGACGGTGAATGCACTGCCACTTTTTCCCATCAGGGTAACAGCTCCATAAGGCAACACTTCTTGAATCACGAATGGTCCGCTCCACCTTGATTTCAGCTTGCCCGGGAAGAGTTTGAGCCTCGAGTTGTACAGCAACACTAGCCCTCCTTCCTTGAGCTCCTTGGCAACCAACTTCTTGTCATGAGTCTCCTTAGTCTGCTCCTTGTATATCCAAGAGCTCTCGTAAGCGTTCAGCCTCAACTCATCCAGTTCGTGTAGCTGAATAAGGCGCCTCTCCTGAGCAGTCTTGAGGTCAAAGTTCAGCCTCTTCACAGCCCACAACGCACGGTGTTCCAGCTCAACCGGGAGGTGACAGCCCTTGCCATAGAGTAGAGTGAAAGGAGTCGTACCAATCGGCGTTTTGAAGGCGGTACAGTAGGCCCAAAGAGCGTCGTCCAGCTTCACTGCCCAGTCTTTCCTTGTTGCTACGACGGTCTTCTCTAGTATAGCCTTGATTTACCTATTGGAGACTTCCACTTGACCGCTTGTTTGAGGGTGATACGTTGTAGCCACCTTATGCTTAACTCCATACTTTCTCAAGAGGTTCTCGAAGACCTTGTTTATGAAGTGGCTTCCTCCACGCTTATAACAACCTTGGGTACCCCAAACATCGGGAAGATGATACTCTTGCACAGCTTAATTACCACCTTAGAGTCATTTGTAGGGGAAGCAACAGCCTCAACCCATTTAGAGACATAATCCACTGCTACTAAGATGTATTTGTTGCCGTATGAAGAAGGAAATGGCCCCATGAAGTCTATCCCCCACGCGTCGAACACGTCAACCTCGAAGATAGGAAATTGAGGCATTTCGTTCCTCTTAGTTATATTCCCTGCTCGTTGACATGCCTCACAGCTCTTCACAAACTCGGGTGCATCTTTAAAAATGGACGGCCACCAGAAACCGGCTTGCAACACTTTTAAGGCAGTCTTCAATGAGGCGAAGTGTCCTCCGTAGGAAGAGCCATGGCAATGATAGAGGATGTCCCTAGCTTCTTCCTTTGTAACACATCTCCGGTACAAACTGTCTACTCCTCTCTTGTATAAGTAGGGCTCGTCCCAAAAGTAGTCATAGCCTCTCTCATAAACCGCTTCTTGTGATAGCTGTTGAGATGTGTTGGCTCCTCACCACACGCTAGATAGTTCACCACATCAGCATACCACGGTAGATCCTCTTCTTTGAAACTCAACACCTCCTCAAACTTCCCTTCTAGCCTTCCACAAACAGCCGTGGTAATCGCCATAAGCTGCTCTTCTGGAAGAGAGTCATCTAAGGGGAGAGACTCGTTGATCCTTAGCCGTGAGAGATGGTCATCGACTCCGTTTTCTATTCCTTTCTTGTCTTTAATCTCCATGTCAAACTCCTGGAGTAAGAGAATCCATCTTAAGAGCCGAGGCTTAGTGTCTTTCTTCGAGTAGATGTATCGCAAGGCAGCGTGATCCATGTATACAATAGCCTTGGAACCAACAAGATACGATCTGAACTTCTCAAAGGCGAAGACTACTGCAAGCAACTCCTTCTCCGTAGTGGTGTATCTTGTTTGCGTGTCATCCAAGGTTCTTGAAGCATAGTAGATCACGTGTAGCTTCTTGTCTTTCTTCTGACCAAGAACGGCTCCTATGGCGTAGGCACTAGCATCACACATGATCTCAAAGGGAAGAGACCAGTCTGGTGCTTGGACTATAGGAGCTGATGTAAGGGCTTCCTTGATGGTCACGAAAGCTTTCAAACACTCCTCATCAAACACAAACTCAGCTTCCTTGCACAACAGCCGTGTAAGAGGGCGTGCAATCTTGGAGAAATCCTTGATGAAGCGCCTATAGAACCCTGCGTGTCCCAAGAAGCTTCTGACTCCCTTAACATTAACCGGCGGCTCAAGACCCATCATGACCTCCACTTTAGCCTGATCAACCTCAATGCCCTTCTCTGATATCTTATGACCAAGCATGATCCCTTCCTTAACCATAAAGTGGCATTTCTCCCAGTTCAGCACCAAATTTGTCTCTTCACAACGTTTTAATACCCTGCAAAGATTCAACAAACACGCAGAAAAGGACGCACCATAGACAGAGAAGTCATCCATGAACACCTCTACCATCTCCTCTATTAGATCGGAGAAGATCGACATCATACACCGCTGAAACGTAGCCGGTGCATTACATAATCCAAACGGCATCCTTCGATATGCAAAGGTACCATAGGGACATGTGAAGGTCGTCTTCTCCTGATCATTTGGGTGAATTGGTATTTGAAAGAAACCGCTATACCCATCGAGAAAACAGTAGTAAGGGTGATTAGCAAGTCTCTCAAGCATTTGATCAATAAAAGGCAAAGGGAAATGGTCTTTCCTAGTCGCAAGGTTAAGTTTCCTATAATCAATACACATCCTATGACCAGTGATGGTTCTAGTAGGAATAAGCTCATCCTTTTCATTCCTTATGACCGTGATCCCTCCCTTCTTAGGCACCACGTGTACAGGAGAAACCCACGTGCTGTCACTTATGGGATAGATCACGTCAGCCTCTAAAAGCTTAAGGATTTCTTTCTTAACAACCTCTTTCAAATTAGGATTCAAACGCCTTTGATGTTCTATAGAAGAGGCGTTCTCATTATCCAAGTGAATCCTATGAGTGCAAAGCATTGGTCAAAGGCCCTTGATGTCACTTAAAGAGTACCCAATAGCCTTCCTATACTTTCTCAGCTCAGTCAGGAGCGAGTGCAAGTCATCATCACTAAGGTTTTCATTCACAATCACGGGATAGGTGTTATTAAGCCCTAAGAAAGCATACCTTAGCCATTTTGGGAGCTCCTTAAGGTCCACCTTTGGGGCTAACAGCTCACTCCAGTCATCCTCGTGGCTGTTGTTGTTGCTTTCCTCGTTGGAGCTCTCCTTTGAACCCGAGGCATGGCCCTTCAGACTGCCTTCCTCCATCGCTATCCCTTCTGAGATCGAGTCCTCCAGTCGATTCTCCTCTCGATGTTGTCTAGATCGAGCCATTTCGCTCGATTCACTTACTCGATTTGATGTGGGTCGAGTAAGGGATCGAGACGCTGAGTCGATCTCTTGATTGGACCCCAAAATGATCGGGAGGTCTCCCTCGATCGCCGACTCGATTGTTTTTCCTGATCGAGCATTCTTCTCGATCTGTCCATCGATTGTTGCACCGGATCGAGTTGTGTTCTCGATTTCCTTGTCGATCTGACTCCTGGATCGAGTGATAGCGTCGATCTCGGGGTCGATCTCTAGGCAGCAACTTTCATCCTTCTTGACAATCTTCATAGAATCCAGCAGGTTGACGTACTCCTGGGTCCTCTGGTCCACATAGCCAAACTTCCCTAGCTCCTTAGTCAGTGCTAGCTTCAGATGGTCTTCTAGAGCCAGCTCTTCCAGCAACTCATCCGCTAAAGCATCCATCGTTTCAATATAGAAAGATTGCCCTTCAGTGGTCGGCTTCTTCAGAACCTCATTGATGTCGAAGTCAAGCCTTATCTCCTTTCCCAAATGCAAGGCAATCTTCCCATTCTTCACATCTATGATAGCCCCGGCGGTTGCAAGGAATGGTCTCCCTAAGATGAGTGGATCCTTAGGCTCTTCATCCATCTCCAACATGACAAAGTCCGTAGGCACGTTCACACCACTGATTCGCACCGGTAAATCTTCAAGCAGCCCCACTGGTAGCCTCAAACTCCTATCAGCCAGTACCAACGAGATCCGACAGTCTTTGAAATGAGTAAAACCAAGCTTCTTAGCCACGGAGTGAGGCATCAGGTTAATGCTAGCTCCGAGATCACATAAGCAACTCTTGAACTCTAGAGGACCTAAAGCGCAGGGTATAGTGAAGCTTCCAGGGTCTCCCAACTTCTTAGGGACTATCTCCTTATGTATCACAGCACTACACTCTTCACTTAGAACAAGTACCTCCTTGCTTTCCTTGTTCTTCTTCACGAGAGTGTCTTTCAAGAATTTGGCGCATTTAGGCATCATTGCAAGGCAGTCAACGAGAGGTAGCTTGATCTCCACGTCCTTAAGATTCTATGCTTCTCTATAAGTTGCTTCTTGAAGCGGCCAGGAAAAGGCAGCTTAGGTACATAAGGTGGAGGCACATAAGCATTCTTCTCCTTAGTGGTTTGCTCAGCTTTCTTGTCAGCAACTGCTTTGTCTCCTCTTCTTGGCCCTTGGATCCAAACGTTGTCAAAGTTAATCTCATCATCATCAGCCGAAGGTTTACCCTCCCCCTCTTGAATTACAACGTCCTCGTTGTTCTTGTTAGAGACCGGACGTTCGAGCTCTTTGCCGCTTCTCAACGTTATGGCATTAGCATACTCCTTGGGATTCTGCTCACACTTTCCCGGAAGACTGTTCTGACCACTCGTACTCGCTTTCCCTTTCTCTAGCTGCTTGATCTTGTTGTTTAAGTTGGTGATCTGAGTGGAGAAGTCAGTGAGAGACGAGTCTAGACGAGTGTTCATCTCGGCGAACTTCTGGTTTGTAGAGGCTTGCCCTTGTATTAGCTGTTGAAACATTGCTTGAACTGGATCAACTTGTTGTTGCATCGGTTGTTGCTGCTGAGGTGCAAAGCCCGGAGGGTAGTTAGGTGTATAACCCTTGTTATTTTGATGTTGCCCTTGGAAATTGGTCTGCCCTTGACCTTGGAAACCACCACTCGGTTGAAAACCTTTGTTGTAAAGGATGAAAGGTTTTGCTTGCTGGGCAGGGTACACTTGATCTTTAGGATTGGCTACGTTGGTGCTTCGGTAAGATAGGTTGTTTTTCTGGTAGCCTTGGTTGTAGCCTTGAGATTTGTAGTTGTTCTATCCCGCTACCCAATTGGCTTCTTCTTTGCTCAACTCTAACTCCTCTTGGTTCTCATCAGCTTCACCAACAAAGTGAACATGCTTCTGATTGGCTAACACCAGCTTATCTATCTTCTCATGCAAAGATTTGAGCTCCTTCTTGTGAGACTCTAACTCTGATCCTCTCGGTGCACGGTCATAATCCTCAGCGTAATTGCCATCACTCAATGCCAAGTTTTCTATCGGCTCCATACCCTCTTCTACCTCCTGACCGAGGAAGTTCCCTTTGCTAGCTGTGTCCAGCAACAACCTGATCTTTGGTGAGGCTCCATGGTATATGGTACTGAGTAGTGTCTCCTTGCTGAACCCGTGATGAGGACATTGGATCGTGTAGTCTTTGAAACGCTCCATTGCCTCGTTGAATGTCTCATTGTTCCTTTGAGTGAAACCGCTGATTTCGCTTCTCAACCGTGCTGTCCTGGTGCTTGAGAATAACTTTGAGAGAAAAGCCTTCTTACACTCGGCCCTTGATGTGATGGTGCCTTGTGGGAGGGTCTTCTCCCAATGTCTGGCTTTGTCTCCGAGTGAAAAGGGGAAGAGACGCAGCTTGAAAGCATCTTCGGATATGCCATTGATCTTTATCATCCCACATACTTGCTCGAAGTTGTCTAGGTGCTCCAAGGGGTCTTCCATTGCTAAGCCGTGGAACTTGTTGTTTTGCACCATTGAGATGAAACCTGGCTTGATCTCGAAGTTATTGTTTTGCACAGGAGGAGGAGTGATCTCAAACCTATTGTGATGAGTATTGGGAGCATCTCCGGCTCCTATGATCCTTGGGGGTCTAGCCGCGTGTTGGGGGTTTCCATTGCCCCGTCCTGCTGCCCCGTGAGCTGGAGGAGGTCCTTCTGGATGCTCGTGTTCAGCCATAGCTTCAAAGTCAACCAAACCGTGCTGTACAATCTCCTCAAAGGCTCTTGTTTGTTCTCTGACTCTCCTTTGCCGTGAGTGACCAAGTTGATGAATGTTGTCTAAGGGTTGTAGTAGATTGTTGTCTCCCCTTGAACGAAGATTCATGTACCTGAAAACACACGTTTGAGAGTAGAAGGATTAGTAACTTGAAAAGGTAAAGACTTAGTCTTTGCTAAGTCCCAAATCTCTATGTTCTCTAAACAGTCCTAGGATGGCAACGGCGCCATTTGATAAACACTCTTTTTGAGAGATCGACCATCCCTTTTGATAGACACTCTTTTTGAGCAAGGGTTAAATTGCAGTGAGGTTATCAAACTCAAATGCAAGACATGTTGTAGTACAGCAAGCAAGAGAGAGTCAATCCATGCCTAGGATGATAGAGAATGCACAAAGAATATAAGGACTAATGCAAATCTAAGCGAAATGAGATGACTTATGAGAAAATCTCTAAAAACTAGATGCAGCAACTTTAATAGAATGCAACCTATTTTAAAAATACTAGAAATGAAGAAACTACCACGAGAAGCAAACAGAATAATTAAAAGAGAAAGCTTCGAATTATTAAAATTCGACTAGTGGATCGACCATGAGATCGACCACTAGATCGAGCAGTAACAATCGATCTCGTCTAAAAATGCAAGAACAGTAAAACTAAGGACCAGGATGCTATCAGAGATTAAGCGAAAGACGAGATAAGATGTAAAGATGCTAAAGGAAAGGGCCTAGGGTTGAGATTCATGGTCAGGGGTTTAAAAGGTTCGACCTTGGGTTTAAAATTTTAAATCGACTCACTTGGTGAGGATCTCTAAGCCTTGAAAACTAAGCAAGATCTATCCGTGGCTTTCGGTATAGATCACTCCTTCATCCTCCCCTCCAAACCCATGGCTTTTGGTGGAAAGAGAGGTCGAAGGGCATGGAAAACAGATTTCAAATGAATGGCTTAACTAATCCCCCAAACTTCCATGGCTTTTGGGAAGGGGTAACTAGTCTCTAAAGTGTGATCTTCCGAGGCTCCTGAATCCTGTCAAGGTAAGGAACCTCTCGGATCATGAAGCTCTTGGCATGAGAGTCTCCAAGCATTGAGATCTCAACACCTTAGAAGAGATAGCCATTGAAAACGTTTAGAAAAACTCCAAGATCGAAACCCTTTAGACCCTTTAATCCTCTCAATCCCGAACCCAAATAAACTACTCACTACACATAGAGTAAATCAAGCAAAGTATGTGAAACGAAACGATGAACATGAAAAGAAAACTAGATTGAACGGAAATGATTCGATTACAAAGCTTAAGAAAAATGCGAGTTCAACAGTGGTGTTCTTCACGAAAACGAGAGAGAAAACATAAAGAAGAAGATAAGGATCTAAATTTTGTTGTGGGAAAAGGACGTCGCCGCCTTCCCAAAATGCCGAAACAAGCTGATGGTCCCCCCCTTGCTAGCGGCCAAAAATGGTTGAAAGGACAGAGATCGATTCCAAGATCGAGCGGTTCTCTCGATCATATCCGGACATCGTGTCTTTGGCTCGATCTGGGTCTCGATCATCATCGGCGAATCGAGTGTTGCATCCGATCTCGGTATCGATCTTCGGCTGGATAGAGTGGTGTACTCGATCTGACTCTCGCTCAGCATGGCGTCATTTAGGTCCATACCGTTTGATCGATTGCTTCACTCGATCCTTGTCTCGATCATTCTCCTTGGAACGCCTGGTTGGCTCGATCTTCTGGTCGATCAACTCCTAGATCGACCGGCCATGCTCGATCTGCTCCTCGATCTCTGATCCTTAGCATATATCCGAGCTCCCCCGAACTGCTACATCAGCCTCAACATGTCCACGAACCTCCACGACTCCAAATCAGCCAGAAACAACCTGAATATGATGCAAAATGCAAGGAAAATGCGTATGCTGATGCAAGAATGCTCTAGGACCCTAAGTGATGCAATCTAACCTAAAACGTGATACAAATGCAGGAAAAGCTAACTAATGAGTATGCAAAATGTATGCAATATGCAGTAACATCACTTGCATTTGAATCTTTGAATATTGAATCTTTTGCTTTAATCAATCGTTAATCATGTTTAGTAGATCATCTATTGCATTTTGTTCGGTTTTGTTTATGAGTAACGAGTAGTTTCATTTGGGTTGATGGGTTGAGATTATTCAAAGGGTCAAAGAGGTTAAAGCTTTGTGTTTTCTAGTTCTTCATTACCTTCTCTTCTAGGATCTTGAGTACTTAAGGCTTAAAGAGTCTCACGCCATGTTCTCTATGATCCAAAGGCTGTCTTACCTTGACAGGATTCAGATGTCCTGGAAAATCAGATCCTAGAGGCTAATCGTTCCTTTCCCACACGCCATGGTTGTTTAGGGGATTAGTTAGGTCATTTGTTTGAAATCTGTGTTCCATGCTCTTCGATCTCTTTTTCCACCAAACACCATGCGTTTGGAGAAGAGATTGAGGAAGTGATCCATACCACACGCCATGGATGGATCTTGTTTTGTTTTCAAGGCCTAGAGACCCTCACAAAGTGAGTAGATCTAATAGTTTTCAAACCAAGCTTTAATCTTTGAGACCCATGAATATGACCCTCAACCCTAGACCCTCTTTCTTAGTGTTTTAAATCTCTGCTTATCATTTTGTCATCAAAAAGTTCGCATCTTGCTCATTAGTTCATCGCATCATTCATCATTCTAAGTTGTTAGACGAGATCGATCGTTGTTGCTCGATCTAGTGGTTGATCCAGTGGTCGATTCACAAGTCGATTTTTAGTTTTTGGTAGCCTTGCATTTTTAATCTTTTGCTTGTTCTTCGTGGTAGTTAGCCCTCTTCCAGGGATTTTAAAATTTTTTTTGCTTTGCATTTGGTCTTTGCATTTAGTTTTTAGGGATTTTACCAATCATTTTACCATTTTGCTTAGATTTGCTTATTCCCTTGCATTATTAGTGAACTTGGTACCCCTAGGTGTGGATTGGTACCTCTCTTGCATGCTATACTACATCTCAGTGTTGCATTAGAGCTTTGATAATCATTGCATTGCAAAAACCTTTTATCAAACGGCGCCGTTGCCATCTTAGGGGATGGAAAGCATTAAGATTTGGGGTTTGGTAAAGACTAAGCCTTTACTTTATCGTTGTTACTGATTTCTCTACCTTCACACTTGTGTCTTTCAGGTACATGAATCTATGCTCCAGGGGTGACAACAACTTACTCACACCCTTGGACAACATTCACCAGCTTGGACACGCAAGATCAAGAAGGGTTAGAGAGCAATCTAGAGCCTTTGAGGAAATTATTCAGCAAGGTTCAGTGGATTTTGAAGCAATGTCTGAGCAAGAACATCCAGAGGGACCTCCTCCAGCTCACGGGGCAGTGGGAAGGGGTAATGGAAACCCCCGCCACGCGGCTAGACTCCCACGGATCATAGGAGCAGGAGATGCTCTTAATACTCACCATAATAGGTTTGGGATCACTCCTCCTCCAGTGCAAAACAACAACTTCGAGATCAAGCCAGGGTTTGTTCAGATGGTGCAAAACAACAAATATCATGTGTTAGCTTTGGAGGACCCATTGGCGCATCTAGACAACTTTGAGCAACTTTGTGGAATGCTAAAGATAAACGGCATCTCGGAAGACAGCTGCAAGCTGCGTTTGTTTCCCTTTTCCTTAGGAGACAAGGCACGGCACTGGGAGAAGACTCTTCCACAAGGAACTATCACTTCTTGGGCTGACTGTAAGAAAGCTTTCCTCTCAAAGTTTTTCCCAAGCTCTCGAACAGCAAGGTTGAGAAGTGAGATCAGCGGCTTCACTCAAAGACAGAATGAGTCATTCAATGAGGCTATGGAGTGTTTCAAGGATTATACTATAGCTTGTCCTCACCATGGCTTCAGTGAAGAGACCCTCTTGAGTACTATAGACCGCGGAGCTCTCCCAAAGATCATATTACTACTTGACATGGTAAGCAAAGTAAACTTACTTGGCTAAGAAGTAGACGAAGGTATGGAGCTCATTGAGAATCTGACGTTGAGTGATGGGAACTATTCAGAGGATTACGACCGTGCTCCAAGAGGAGCTGATCTTAAAGCCAACAAGAAAGTATTGAAGTCTCTACACGAGAAGATCGATAAGCTAATGCTTGTAAACCAAAAGCATGTACATTTTGTTGGGGAAGCTGCTGATGTCTTGGATGAACTAGAACAATGCCAAGAAGAAGAAGCTAATTGGGTAGCCGGTCAGAACAACTACAAGCCTCAAGGTTACTCTCAAGGCTACCAAGACAACAACAACTTGTCTTATAGAAGTACCAACGTTGAAAATCCAAAGGATCCGGTGTACCATCCTCAACAAGCTAAACCTTTTGTGCCCTATAACAAAGGTTTTCAGCCGAGTGGTGGTTTTCAAGGTCAGCGACAAGGTAACTTTGAGGGACAGCAGCAGCAGCAAGGAAAAAAAGGTTATACTCCTATGTACCCTCCCGGCTTTGTTCCTCAACAACAACCAATGCAACAACAAGTTCAGGATCCGGTACAAGCCATGTTTCAGCAGTTGCTTCAAGGGCAAGCTTCCACTAATCAGATGTTTTCTGAGATGAACAACCGTTTAGACTCCTCTCTCACTGATGTCTCTACTCAGATAACAACTCTAAACAACAAGATCAAGCAGTTAGAGAAGGGTAAACCAAGTACAAGTGGTCAAAGCAGTTTACCGGGTAAATGTGAACAGAATCTGAAAGAGTATGCCAATGATATTACCTTGCGAAGTGGCAAGGAGCTCCCAGCTAGATCAGCAGCAAAACACAACGAGGACGTTGTTACTCAAGCGGAGGGGGGTTAACCTTCGGCTGATGAAGAGATCTACTTCCACAATGTGTGGATAGAGAGGCCAACAAAAGGTAAATATGCAGCTGTAGAAAAGAGAGTGGAGAAAGCAACGGAGGAGAAGGATGAGTACATACCTCCACCGTATGTTCCTAAGCTTCCTCTTCCTGGCCCCTGCAAGAAACAGCTTATAGAGAAGCATAGGCTCTTGTTTGAGAAGCATCTAAGGGAGGTAGAGATCAAGCTACCCCTTGTGGATTGGCTAGCAATGATGCCTAAGTGGGCTAAATTTCTCAAGGACACGCTTGCAAAGAAGAACAAGGAAAGCAAGGAAGTGCTGGTGCTTAGTGAAGAGTGTAGCGCCACTATAGACAAGGAGATAGTCCCCAAGAAGTTGGGAGATCCAGGAAGCTTCACTATACCATGTGCTCTCGGTCCTTTAACATTTCAGAGCTGTTTATGCGATCTTGGTGCTAGTATTTATCTGATGCTCCATTTTATAGCAAAGAAGCCAGGTTTCACACGGTTCAAAGAGTGTAGGATCTCCCTTGTGTTAGCTGACAGAAGCGTGAGACTTCCAGTGGGTTTGCTAGAGGATCTTCCAGTGAGGGTAAGCGGTGTGAACATGCCAACCGACTTCGTTGTGCTTAAAATGGATGAAGAACCTAAGGATCTGCTTATACTTAGGAGGCAATTCCTTGCAACCGCCGGAGCAATCATTTATGTCAAGAATGGGAAGATAGCTCTTCATCTTGGCAAGGATATAAGGGTGGATTTTGATATCAATGAGGTCCTAATGAAGCCTACCATAGGAGGGCAAGCTTTCTATATAGAGACGTTGGATGCCTTGGAGGATGAACTGCTAGAAGAGCTTGCATTAGAGTATCACTTGAAGCTGGCATTGTCTAAAGAGAGAGGAGAGTACGGTTTCTTGGATCAGAGGACTCAGGAGTACGTTAATCTCCTTGACTCTAGAAAAGTTGTGTTAGAAGATGAAGGCAGATGCCTAGAGATCGATCAGGCAATCGAGAAGATCACTCGATCCAAGACAGCAATCGACAAGAAGATCGAGGAGACTGGTCCATCCAGAGAAGAGAACGTCTCAGACGCTCGATCTACTACTCGATCCCAATCAAATTGAGTAAGTGATCGACCTGAGTGCAGTCGATCCAGCACAACAATCGGTGGGATGATCGAGGGAAGCCAATCGATCAGTTCAGAGAACGAGACGGGGACTCGATCTCCTGCTCGATCCCGATCAAATCGAGTAGGAGAATCGAGTGAAATTGCTCGATCCGGACCAGAACGAGTTCAAGATCGACTGGAACACTCGATCTCGCAGGGGACAACGGTTCAAGAAAGCAGTCTTGTGGGTCAATGCACGGGTTCTAAGGAGGCTATTGAGGATGGGAACGTCAACAAGAGCCACGAGGAGGACTGGAGTGAGTTGCTAGCCAAAAGGTGGACCTTAAGGTGCTCCCAAAAGGGCTAAGGTATGCTTTCTTAGGGCTTAATGAAACCTATCCCGTGATTGTGAATGAGAACTTAAGTGATGATGAGTTGCACTCGCTCCTAAATGAGCTGAGAAAGTATAGGAAGCCATTGGGTACTCTCTAAGTGACATCAAGGGCCTTTCACCTTTGCTTTGCACTCATAGGACTCACTTGGATAATGAGAATGTCTCTTCTGTAGAACAGCAAAGGCGTTTGAATCCTAATTTGAAGGAGGTTGCTAAGAAAGAGATTCTTAAGCTCTTAGAGGCTGACGTGATCTATCCCATAAGTGACAGAACGTGGGTTTCTCCTGTACACGTGGTGCCTAAGAAGGGAGGGATCACAGTCATTAAGAATGATAAAGATGAGCTTATACCTACTAGGACTATAAATGCTTGAGAGGCTTGCTAATCACCTATATTATTTCTTTCTTGATGGATATAGTGGTTTCTTTAAAATACCAATCCATCCGAATGATCAAGAGAAGACGACATTTACATGCCCTTATGGCACCTTCGCATATCGAAGGATGCCATTCGGGTTGTGTAACGCACCGGCTACGTTTCAGCGGTGTATGATGTCTTTCTTCTCTGATCTAATAGAAGAGATGGTAGAAGTGTTTATGGATGACTTCTCTGTATATGGTGCGTCTTTTTCTGCGTGTTTGTTGAATCTTTGCAAGGTACTAAAGCGTTGTGAAGAGACGAATCTTGTGCTTAACTGGGAGAAGTGTCACTTCATGGTGAAGGAAGGGATCGTGCTTGGCCACAAGATATCAGAGAAGGGCATAGAGGTTGATAAGGCTAAGGTTGAGGTCATGAAGAGTCTTGAGCCGCCGGTTAATGTCAAGGGGGTGAGGAGTTTCCTAGGCCATACTGGCTTCTACAGGCGCTTCATCAAAGATTTTTCCAAGATTGCACGCCCTCTCACAAGGCTGTTGTGCAAGGAAGCTGACTTTGTGTTTGATGAGGATTGCCTTCATGCTTTTGTGACCATCAAGGAAGCTCTAGTATCCGCGCCTATAGTGCAAGAACCAGACTGGACTCTACCGTTCGAGATAATGTGTGATGCGAGCGACCACGCCGTGGGAGCTGTTCTTGGTCAGAGGAAAGACAAGCGGCTGCATGTGATTTACTATGCTTCACGTACCTTGGATGACACGCAAGCCAGATACACTACAACCGAGAAGGAGTTGCTGGTAGTTGTATTCGCCTTTGATAAGTTCAGGTCATACCTCGTTGGCTCTAAGGTGGTTGTGTATACAGATCACGCAGCTCTGAGGTACATCTATTCCTAGAAAGACACTAAACTGAGGCTCTTGAGATGGATCCTTTTGCTCCAAGAATTCGACATGGAAATTAAGGAAACGAAAGGGATAGAGAACGGTGTGGCAGATCACCTCTCTATGATGAGAATCAATGAGTCTCTGCCCTTAGATGATTCGCTTCCAGATGAGCAACTTATGATGATCACTACGGCTGTTTGTGAGAAGCTTGAAGACAAGTTTGAAGAAGTTTTTGAGTTTCAAACAAGAAGACTTTCCTTGGTACGCTGATATTGTGAACTACTTGGCTTGTGGAGAAGAGCCTACTCACCCACAAGAAGAAGTTCATGAGAGACATCTCCCACTACTTTTGGGACGAGCCATACTTATACAAGAGAGGCGTGGACAGCTTGTATAGGAGGTGTGTAACAAGGGAAGAAGCTAAGGACATTCTCCTTTACTGCCATGGTTCTTCATACCGTGGTCATTTCGCTTCCTTCAAAACGGCTACAAAGGTGCTACAAGCGGGTTTCCGGTGGCCATCTATCTTCAAGGACGCTCATGAGTTTGTGAAGAATTGTGAGGCTTGTCAACGGGCAGGGAACATCACCAAGAGAAACGAGATGCACATGTTCTTATCTTTGAGGTTGATGTCTTTGACGCATGGGGGATAGACTTCATGGGGCCGTTTCATTGTTTTTACGGCAACAATTTCATTTTGGTGGCTGTAGACTATGTGTCTATGTGGGTTGAGGCTATAGCTTCCCAAACAAACGATGCAAAGGTGGTGATAAAGCTCTTCAAGACCATCATATTCCCACGGTTTGGAGTCCACAAGGTAGTAATCAGCGACAGTGGAAGCCATTTCATCAACAAGGTGTTTGAAAGCCTCTTATGGAAGTATGGTATGAAGAACAAGGTGGCTACACCGTATCATCCTCAAACGAGTGGGCAAGTGGAGGTCTCTAACCGACAGATCAAGGCTATACTCGAGAGGACATTTGGTACTACTCGGAAGGATTGGGCAGCTAAGCTAGACGATGCTTTGTGGGCTTACCGGACGCTTTCAAGACCCCCATTGGCACCACTCCTTTCACTCTTCTATACGGCAAGGCGTGTCATCTTCCTGTTGAGTTGGAGCATAGGGCACTATGGGCAGTGAAGCAGCTTAACTACAACCTCAGGTTAGCTCAAGAGAAACGGTTGATTCAGCTACATGAGCTTGATGAGCTACGGCTGGATGCATACGACAATGCTAAGATCTACAAGGAGCGGACTAAGGCTGTTCATGATAAGAATTTGGTTCACAAGGAGTTAAGAGAAGGCAGTCTGCTGCTACTCTACAACTCGAGGCTGAAGCTGTTCCCGGGCAAGCTCAAATCAAGGTGGTGTGGACCGTTTGAGATCATAGAGGTTCTTCCCTACAGAGCAGTTACATTGGTTGGCAAGAGTGGCAATGCCTTCACAGTCAACGGACACAGGGTTAAGCCTTACTTGGCGGATGGCTACAGCAAGGAGAGCACCTCCATGCTTCTCCAAGATCCCCCTCAGGCCTAAACCATGTAAAGTCTAGCTAAAGACGTTATAGAAAGTGCACTTGGGAGGCATTCCCATGTCTATCTTGTACATATTTTTGCTTTACTTCTACTTCAGTTTTATGATTTTAATGTTTAAGTGTGTAGATGAATAGATAAAGGATTGTTAGGTATGATCCTGGAGTCTAAAAGAGGCGAGAAAGGTTAAGTATAGGCTAGAGATCGAGTGCTAAATCGACTCAACCTTGCTCGATCTTTACTAGAATAAGCTAGTGAATCGAGAGGAACCAGTCGATCTAGACGAAATCGAGTAGACAAATCGAGTGGAACGGTCGATCACGAGAGGATAAACCACCTATGTGTTTAGCCTGAAAAGCAAACGAGGTGTAGATCGACCGAGTCACTCGATTCCCAAGGATAGATCGATAAGTCTACTCGATCTGCCACTCGATCTAAGCCAAATCAACCCTAAGATTGATCATGTAGCTCGATCCAAGGACCAATGCCTGGTTGACCAAAAGTCAAGGAACGAGAGGGACAGTCAATCTAAGACTCGATGCAATTTGAATCGAGTCCCTGATCGATCAAACCTCTTGATCCTAGCCATTATGGGCATGAGATCGAGTCCTAGATCGACCAAATGGACTCCATTTCGTGCCGAGGTAACAATTTCTTTTCCCTCTTTTCTTCCTTCCCTCCTGTTTTTAAATTCAAATATTGGTCAAGGCAGGAATCTTTGACCATGAAAGATGTGCCTTGACCAAGCTTTTTGTCAGAAACAACTAAATCTTGCCCATGATTTTAAAACTTTGTTGGCCTTTATATTTTCAAACGCACACTCTCTCATTACTTGTGTTTCGAGAGTTTTAAAGCAAAGAGAGTGTGTGATTTTTCTTCCTAAAGGTCAACAACATCTTCTTTCAAAACCTTGCAAAGGTATTTTCGGGTTTTAGTTTTAAATCTTTTGGAAATTTTCCTTTTCTTTGCATTGTTTGAATAATAGATGTTAGGGATTTAGCGAATTTTTAAAATTAGCTAGATATTAGAAAAAAAATCTAGATTTTATTCCATCTATAGATTCCTTCTTCTATTATTTTGCTAAAATTTTTATAAATTCCCCAAAAATCTAGGGCATTATTTAAAACTTTTTCTTTCTTGCTTAATCTTTCTCTTAATATTCGCCGCCTTTGCTCATTCTCTTGCTCGAGAATCTTGTTTCAGGTACTATGGCCCCCAAGAGAACACGAGAGGAGACAGCACAAGAAGGAGAAGGTCAAGAAGTGGTGGTTCAGGAGAGGGTCTGATGGTCTAAAGAGGAAAAGCAAGCCAAGAAGAGGCTAGAGAGGCTCCGGTTCGACCCAACAAAGTTCGCGGATAGAGGTTTGCTGGCTAAGATGGGGATTTTGGGAGATTTTGATCAACTCCTCAAGAACATAGGGCTCAGGTGTTTGTCACAGATGGATTGCCCAACCTTTCCCGAAGTAACAATCGCTTTCCTTGCCACTTTGGAGTTTGCATACGAAAACCCGAGAATCCATACTCCTTCTCAAGGCCGCATCTCTTTCAAGATCAAGCGTCATGCCTTTAGTCTCTCAATCCTGGAGCTTTTTCAAGCCTATGGCCTCGATGCTGCTGCCACCAAGGTTGAGTTCCCCTCTTTCACTCAAGCAAACGATCTGTGGGACCTCATCAGCAACGACGACTACAAGGCGAATACTGCAATGATCAAGAGAGTGAGGAGTCTGGTGCTGAGGTACACGCTCAAGCTGATTGCCAATACCTTCAGTGGACAGTCAGTAGCCCCTATAGTCACCAAGACGGAGCTTTGCTTCATGTTCCAAGGCGTTCAGCATCTCGTGTGTGACCCCAATGAGAATGATGAGCCGTTGGAAGACCAACTAGGAGACGACGTGAACTACGGATGTATCCTGGCTGCTTCATTGGTGAAATACAAGGCGTATGCCTTGAGATGCAAGGCAAGCTCGTTGCTTATTACAGGCTTCCACACGCCCTTGTTTGTGCAAGCTGGTGTGCCGCTTCGAGACTTCACTCCTGTTCCAGAGAGAGCTTTCATGGATGAGATATACTTAAGGAACACGGACAGCTTGTGATGCACGCCAGCTGAGGGTTTCTATGCATATCTGTTCATTGATGAAGAGAATGAGAAGAGGGTGTGTATCTTGCCAAACAAGGACGAAACCGAGCTGTTGGGAATTGGGAACATCGAGTTTCTCCCAAGCGAAGAGGAGTGCTTTGCTCCTCTAGGAGTCACAGCCGCTATTCAACAAGCTACTCGCCCAAGATCAGAGTCTCCTGCCACAGATGATGAGATCCCCGAAGCCTTTGTACTCCCTAAGATTGACTTTGAGCCGCAGACTAAGACAGAAAAGTTATTTACTTCAAGTTTTCGGGTTTTAGTTTAAAATCTTTTGGAAAATTTCCTTTTCTTTGCATTGTTTGAATAATAGATGTTAGGGATTTAGCAAATTTTTAAAACTAGCTAGATATTAGGAAAAATTCTAGATTTTATTCTACCTCTAGATTCCTTCCTCTATTATCTTGCTAGAAGTTTTATAAATTCCCCAAAAATATAGGGCATTATCTAAAACTTTCTCTTTCTTGCTTACTCCTTCTCTTAATATTCACCGCCTTTGCTCATTCTCTTGCTCGAGAATCTTTTTTCAGGTACTATGGGCCCAAGAGAACAAGAGAGGAGACAGCACAAGAAGGAGAAGGTCTAGAAGTGGGGGTTCAGGAGAGGGTCTGATGGTCTAAAGAGGAAAAGCAAGCCAAGAAGAGGCTGGAGAGGCTCCGGTTCGAACCAACAAAGTTCGTGGATAGAGGTTTGCTGGCTAAGATGGGGATTTTGGGAGATTTTGATCAACTCCTCAAGAACATAGGGCTCAGGTGTTTGTCACGGATGGATTGCCCAGCCTTTCCCGAAGTAACAATCGCTTTCCTTGCCACTTTGGAGTTTGCATACGAAAACCCGAGAATCCCTACTCCTTCTCAAGGCCGCATCTCTTTCAAGATCAAGCGTCAGGCCTTTAGACTCTCAATCTCGGAGCTTTGTCAAGCCTATGGCCTCGATGCTGCTGCCACCAAGGTTGAGTTCCCCTCTTTCACTCAAGCAAATGATCTGTGGGACCTCATCAGCAACGACGACTTCAAGGCGAATACTGCAAAGATCATGAGAGTGAGGAGTCCGGTGCTGAGGTACACGCTCAAGCTGATTGCCAATACCTTCAGTGGACAGTCAGTAGCCCCTACAGTCAGCAAGACGGAGCTTTGCTTCATGTTCCAAGGCGTTCAGCATCTCGTGTGTGACCCCAATGAGAATGATGAGCCGTTGGAAGACCAACTAGGAGACGACGTGAACTATGGATGTATCCTGGCTGCTTCGCTGGTGAAATACAAGGTGTATGCCTTGAGATTGATGTTACTGCATATTACATACATTTTGCATACTCATTAGTTAGCTTTTCATGCATTTGCATCACGTTTTAGGTTAGATTGCATCACTTAGAGTCCTAGAGCATTCTTGCACCAGCATACGCATGTTCCTTGCATTTTGCATCCCATTTAGGTTGTTTTTGGCTGCTTTGGAGTCGTGGAGGTTCGTGGACATGTTGAGGCTGTTGTAGCAGTTCATGGAAGCTCGGATATTTGCTAAGGATCAGAGATCGAGGAGCAGATCGAGCATGGCCGGTCGATCTAGGATGTGATCGACCAGAAGATCGAGAAGACCAGGCGATCCAAGGAGAATGATCGAGACGAGGATCGAGTGAAGCAGTCGATCAAACGGTACGGACGTATATGACGTCATGCAGAGCGAGAGCCAGATCGAGTACACCACTCGATCCAACCGAAGATCGATACCGAGATCGGATGCAACACTCGATCCGCCGATGATGATCGAGACCCAGATCGAGGTGAAGACACAATGTTCGGAGATGATCGAGAGAACCGCTCGATCCCGGAGTCGATCTCTGTCCTTTCAACCACTTTTGGCCGCTAGCGAGGGGGGGGGGGGGGGGGGACCATCAGCTTGTTTTGGCCATTTTGCGAAGGCGCCGACGTCCTTTTCCCGGAGAACTTTGGATCCTTATCTTTTTTATGTGTTTTTCTCTCTGGTTTTGAAGAAGAACACCAATGTCGAACTTTGAGTTTTCTTGAGCTTTGTAATCGAATCGTTTCAGCCTAATCTAGTTTTCTTTTCATGTTCATCGTTTCCTTTTCCATGCTTTGCTTGATTTACCTTATGTGTAGTGAGTAGTTTATTTGGGTTCGGGGTTGAGAGGATTAAGGGGTCTAAAGGGTTTCGATCTTGGGGTTTTCTAAGTGTTTTAATGGCTATCTCTTCAAGGGTGTTGAGCTCTCAATGCTTGAAGACTCTCACGCCAAGAGCTTCATGATCTGAGAGGTTCCTTACCTTGACAGGATTCAGGGACCTCGGAAGATCACACCCTAGAGACTAGTTACCCCTTCCCAAAAGCCATGGAAGTTTGGGGACTAGTTAAGCCACTCATTTTAAAATCTGTTTTCCATGCCCTTCGACCTCTCTTTCCACCAAAAGCCATGGGTTTGGAGGAGAGGATGAAAGGTGATATATACCAAAAGCCACGGATAGAACTTGCTTAGTTTTCAAGGCTTAGAGATCCTCACAAAGTGAGTCGATTTAAAGTTTTCAACCCAAGGTCGAACCTTTGAAACCCCTGACCATGAATCTCAACCCTAGGCCCTCTCTTTAAGCATCTTTACATCTTCTCTCGTCATTCGCTTGATCTTTGATAGCATCCTGGTCGTTAGTTTTACTGTTCTTGCATTTTTAGACGAGATCGATTGTTATAGCTCGATCTAGTGGTCGATCTCATGGTCGATCCACTAGTCAAATTTTAGTAATTCGAACTTTGTCCTTTAATTATTCTGTTTGTTCCTCATGGTAGTTTGATCATTCCTGGTAATTTTAAAATAGTTTTCATTCTATTTAGTTGCTGCATCTAGTTTTTAGAGATTTTCGCTTAGATTTGCATAGTCCTTGCATTCTGTTTGCATTTTCTATCATCCTAGGTATGGATTGACTCTCTCTTGCATGCTGTACTACAACCTGTCTTGCATTTGAGTTTGATAACCTCATTGCATTCTCACCCTTGCAAATAAAGTGTCTATAAAATGGCGCCGTTGCCATCCTAGGATTGTTTAGAGAACATAGAGATTTGTGAGTTAGCAAAGACTAAGTCTTTACCTTGTTTAAGTTACTAATCTTTCTACTCTCAAACGTAATCTTCGTTCACGGGGAGATAACAATCTACTTCCACCTTTGGACAATATTCATCAGCTTGGTCATTCACGGCAAAGAAGAGTCAAAGAACAAGCCAGAGCCTTTGAGGAGATTGTTCAGCACGGATTGGTTGACTTTGAAGCTATGGCTGAACACGAGCATCCGGAGGGACCTCCTCCAGCTCACGGGGCAGTGGAAATGGGCAATGGAAACCCCCAACACGCGGCTAGACCCCCAAGGATCATCGGAGCCGGAGATGCTCCCAATACTCATCACAATAGGTTTGGGATCACTCCTCCTCCTGTACAGAACAACAACTTCGAGATCAAGCCAGGTTTTATCTCCATGGTGCAAAACAATAAGTTCCACGGCTTAGCAATGGAAGATCCCTTGGAGCACCTTGACAACTTCGAGCAAGTATGTGGGATGATCAAGATCAATGGCATATCCGAAGATGCTTTCAAGCTGCGTCTCTTACCCTTTTCACTCGGAGACAAGGCAAGGCATTGGGAGAAGACCCTCCCACAAGGCACCATCACCTCATGGGCCGACTGTTAGAAGGCCTTTCTCGCAAAGTTCTTCACTAGCACCAGGACAGCACGGTTGAGAAGCGAAATCAGCGGCTTCACTCAACGAAACAATGAGACATTCAACGAGGCAATGGAGCGTTTCAAAGACTACACGATCCAATGTCCTCATCACGGTTTCAGCGAGGAGACCCTACTCAGCACCATATACCGTGGAGCTTCACCGAAGATCAGGTTGTTGCTTGACACAGCTAGCAAAGGGAACTTCCTTGGTCAGGAGGTAGAAGAGGGTATGGAGCAGATAGAAAACTTGGCATTGGGTGATGGCAACTACGCTGAGGACTATGACCGTGCACCGAGAGGATCAGAGCTAGAGTCTCACAAAAAGGAGCTGAAATCTTTGCATGAGAAGAGAGATAAGCTGGTGTTAGCCAATCAAAAGCATGTTCACTTTGTTGGTGACGCGGATGAGAATCAAGAAGAGCTAGAGTTGAGCCAAGAAGAAGCCAATTGGGTGGCGGGACAGAAAAATTATAAACCTCAAGGCTACAACCAAGGCTACACCCAGAACAACAACCTCTCCTACCGAAGCACAAACGTTGCCAACCCTAAGGATCAAGTGTACCCTGCTCAGCAAGCAAAACCTTTCAACCCTTACAACAAAGGTTTTCAGCCGAGTGGTGGTTTCCAAGGTCAAGGGCAGAAAAACTTCCAAGGGCAACATCAAAGTAACAAACGCCTAACTACCCTCCGGGCTTTACACCTCAGCAGCAACAGCCGATGCAACAACAAGTTGATCCGGTTCAAGCAATGTTTCAACAGCTGATACAAGGGCAAGCCTCTACAAACCAGAAGTTGGCCGAGATGAACACTCGTCTAGACTCGTCTCTCACTGGCTTCTCCACTCAGATCACCAACTTAAACAACAAGATCAAGCAGCTAGAGAAAGGGAAAGTGAGTACAAGTGGTCAGAATAGCCTTCCGGGCAAGTGTGAGCAGAATCCTAAGGAGTATGCTAACGCCATAACGTTGAGATGCGGCAAAGAGCTAGAACTTCCGGTCTCTACTCAGAACAACGAGGACGTTGTAATTCAAGAGGGGGAGAGTAAGCCTTCAGCTGATGATGAGATTAACTTTGACAACATTTTGATCCAAGGGCCAAGAAGAGGAGACAAAGCAGTTGTTGAGAAGAAAGCTGAGCAAACTACTAAGGAGAAGAATGCTTATGTGCCTCCACCGTATGTACCTAAGCTGCCTTTTCCTAGCTGTTTCAAGAAGCAACTCATAGAGAAGCATAGAATCCTCTTTGAGAAGCATCTTAAGGACGTGGAGATCAAGCTACCTCTCGTTGACTGCCTTGCAATGATGCCTAAATGCGCCAAATTTTTCAAAGACACTCTCGTGAAGAATAATAAGGAAAGCAAGGAGGTACTTGTTCTAAGTGAAGAGTGTAATGCTGTGATACATAAGGAGATAGTCCCTAAGAAGTTGGGAGACCCTGGAAGCTTCACTATACCCTGCGCTTTAGGTCCTCTAGAGTTCAAAAGTTGTCTATGTGATCTCGGACCTAGCATAAACCTGATGCCTCACTCCGTGGCCAAGAAGCTTAGCTTTACTCGTTTCAAAGACTGTAGGATCTCGTTGGTACTGGCTGATAGAAGTGTGAGGCTACCAGTGGGGCTGCTTGAAGATCTACCGGTGCGAATCAGTGGTGTGAACATGCCTACGGACTTCGTCGTGTTGGAGATGGATGAAGAACCTAAAGACCCACTTATCTTAGGAAGACCATTCCTTGCAACCGCCGGGGCTATCATCGACATCAAGAACAGGAAGATTCTCTTGCACTTGGGAAAGGAAATAAGGCTAGACTTCGACATCAAGAACAGGAAGATTCTCTTGCACTGAAGAAGCCGACCATAGAAGGGCAAGCTTTCTACATTGAAACGATGGATGCCTTAGCGGATGAGTTGCTGGAAGAGCTGGCTATGGAAGACCATCTGAAGCTAGCACTGACTAAGGAGCCAGGGGAGTTTGGCTATGTGGATCAGAGGACCCAAGAGTACGTCAACTTGCTGGATTCTAGGAAGATTGTTAAGAAGGATGAAAGCTGCTGCCTAGAGATCGACCCCGAGATCGACGCTATCACTCGATCCAGGAGTCAGATCGACAAGGCAATCGAGAACACAACTCGATCCGGTGCAGCAATCGACAGACAGATCGAGAGGAATGATCGATCAGGAAAAACAATCGAGTCAACGATCGAGAGAGACCTCCCGATCATTTTGGGGTCCAATTAAGAGATCGACTCAGCGTCCCGAGCCCTTACTCGATCCACATCAAATCGAGTTAGTGAATCGTGCGAAATGGCTCGATCTAGACGACATCGAGAGGAAGATCGACTAGAGGACTCGATTTCAAAAGGGATAGCGGTTGAGGAAAGCAGTCTTAAGGGCCATGCCTCGAGTTCTAAGGAGGGTTCCAAGGAGGAAAGCAATAACAACAGCCACGAGGATGACTTGAGTGAGCTGTTAGCCCGAAAGGTGGACCTTAAGGAGCCCCCAAAAGGGCTAAGGTATGCTTTCTTAGGGCCTAATAACACCTATCCCGTGATTGTGAATGAAAACTTAAGTGATGATGAGAAAGTATAGGAAGGCCATTGGGTACTCTTTAAGTGACATCAAGGGCCTTTCACCAATGCTTTGCACTCACAGGATTCACTTGGATAATGAGAACGCCTCTTCTATAGAACATCAAAGGCGTTTGAATCCTAATTTGAAAGAGGTTGTTAAGAAAGAGATCCTTAAGCTTTTAGAGGCTGACGTGATCTATCCCATAAGTGACAGCACGTGGGTTTCTCCTGTACACGTGGTGCCTAAGAAGGGAGTGATCACGGTCATAAGGAATGAAAGGGATGAGCTTATTCCTACTAGAACCATCACTGGTCATAGGATGTGTATTGATTATAGGAAACTTAACCTTGCGACTAGGAAAGATCATTTCCCTTTGCCTTTTATTGACCAAATGCTTTAGAGACTTGCTAATCACCCTTACTACTGTTTCCTCGATGGGTATAGCGGTTTCTTTCAGATACCAATTCACCCAAATGATCAGGAGAAGAGGACCTTCACATGTCCCTACGGTACCTTCGCATATCGAAGGATGCCGTTTGGATTGTGTAATGCACCGGCTACATTTCAGCGGTGTATGATGTCGATCTTCTCCGATCTAATAGAGGAGATGGTAGAGGTGTTCATGGATGACTTCTCTGTCTATGGTGCGTCCTTTTCTGCGTGTTTGTTGAATCTTTGCAGGGTACTAAAGCGTTGTGAAGAGACAAACTTGGTGCTAAACTGGGAGAAATGCCACTTTATGGTAAAGGAAGGGATCGTGCTTGGTCATATGATATCAGAGAAGGGCATTGAGGTTGATCAGGCTAAAGTGGAAGTCATGATGGGTCTTGAGCTGCCGGTTAACGTTAAGGGAGTCAGAAGTTTCTTGGGACACGCCGGGTTCTATAGGCGCTTCATCAAAGATTTCTCCAAGATTGCACGCCCTCTTACACGGTTGTCGTGCAAAGAAGCTGAGTTTGTGTTTGATGAGGAGTGTTTGCGAGCTTTCGTGACCATCAAGGAAGCCCTTACATCAGCTCCTATAGTCCAAGCACCAGACTGGTCTCTTCCCTTTGAGATCATGTGTGATGCTAGTGACTACGCCGTAGGAGCCGTTCTTGGTCAGATGAAAGACAAGAAGCTACACGTGATCTACTATGCTTCAAGAACCTTGGCTGACACGCAAACAAGGTATACCACTACAGAGAAGGAGTTGCTTGCAGTAGTTTTCGCCTTTGAGAAGTTCAGATCATATCTTGTTGGTTCCAAGGCTATTGTATACACGGATCACGCTGCTTTGCGATACATCTATTCGAAGAAAGACACTAAGCCTCAGCTCTTGAGGTGGATACTCTTGCTCCAGGAGTTTGACATGGAGATTAAAGACAAGAAGGGAATAGAAAACGGAGTCGCTGACCATCTCTCACGGCTAAGGATCAATGAGTCTCTCCCCTTAGATGACTCTCTTCCAGAAGAGCAACTCATGGCGATTACCACGGCTGTTTGTGGAAAGCTAGAGGGGCGGTTTGAAGAGGTGTTGAGTTTCAAAGAGGAGGATCTATCGTGGTATGCTGATGTAGTGAACTATTTAGCGTGTGGTGAGGAGCCAATACATCTCAACAGCTATCACAAGAAGCGGTTCATGAGAGAGGCTAGTGATTACTTTTGGGACGAGCCCTACTTATACAAGAGAGGAGTATACAGTTTGTACCGGAGATGTGTTACAAAGGAAGAAGCTAGAGACATCCTCTATCATTGCCATGGCTCTTCCTACGGAGGGCACTTCGCCTCATTCAAGACTGCCACGAAAGTGTTGCAAGCCGGTTTCTGGTGGCCGTCCATCTTCAAAGATGCACACGAATTTGTGAAGAGCTGTGAGGCATGTCAACGAGCAGGGAATATCACTAAGAGGAACGAAATGTCTTAGGTTCCCATCTTCGAGGTTGACGTGTTCGACGCGTGGGGCATAGACTACATGGGGCCATTTCCTTCTTCATATGGTAACAAATACATCTTAGTAGCAGTGGATTATGTCTCTAAATAGTCTGAGGCTATTGCTTCCCCTACGAATGACTCTAAGGTGGTAATCAAGCTGTTCAAGAGTATCATCTTCCCGAGGTTTGGGGTACCTAAGGTGGTTATAATCGATGGAGGAAGCCACTTCATAAACAAGGTTTTTGAGAACCTCTTGAGAAAGTATGGCGTTAAGCATAAGGTGGCTACACCGTATCATCCTCAAACAAGCGGTCAAGTGGAAGTCTCCAACCGGCAAATCAAGGCTATACCGGAGAGGACTGTCGGAGCAACAAGGAAAGACTGGGCAGTTAAGCTGGACGACGCTCTTTGGGCCTACCGTACCGCCTTCAAAACACCGATTGGTACAACCCCTTTCACTCTACTCTATGGCAAGGGCTGTCATCTCCCGGTTGAGCTGGAACACCGTGCGTTGTGGGCTGTGAAGGGGCTGAACTTTGACCTCAAGACTGCTCAAAAGAGGCGCCTTATTCAGCTACATGAACTGGACGAGTTAAGACTGAACGCTTATGAAAGCTCTCGGATACACAAGGAGTGGACTAAGGAAGCTCATGACAAGAAGTTGGTTGCCAAGGAGCTTAATGAAGGAGGTTTAGTGTTGCTATACAACTCAAGACTCAAACTCTTCCCGGGAAAGCTGAAGTCAAGGTGGAGCGGGTCGTTTGTGATCCAAGAAGTGATGCCTTATGGAGCTGTTACACTAATGGGAAAGAGTGGCAGGGCATTCACCGTCAATGGACACAGAGTCAAGCCTTACTTGGCAGACAGCTATGACAAGGAGAGTACCTCGGTGCTTCTCCAAGACCCACCATCCGCCTAAACCAAGTAAAGTCTAGCTAAAGACGTTAAAGAAAGCGCACTTGGGAGGCATTCCCATGTCTATCTTGTACATATTTCTGCTTTCTTTCTCTTTCACTTTTATGTTTTTATTTTGCAAGTGTATAGGAACAGGTATGAGGAGTCTACACCTTGATCTTGAAGTCCAAAGAGGCGATAGGGGTTAAGATAAGGCTAGAGATCGAGTGCTATATCGACTGATCCTGACTCGATCTTTGCTAGATCGAATCAGTGAATCGAGATGAGCCAATCGATCTAGACGAGAACGAGTGATAAGATCGACCTTGACGAAAAAGGATCGATCGATCCAAAACGGATCGACCGATCTAATTTCTTTCGGGAAAATCTGTTGAAAACAGATCGATCACTCGACTCGATCCATCACTCGATCTATGCCAAATCGACCCCTAAATCGAGGACAAAGCTCGATCATGAGGACTTAGCCGTGAAGCCAACAGCTCAATGATCGAGGGAGCCAATCGATCCAAGACTCGATTCATCATGAATCGAGTCTCAAATCGAGTAACCCTCTCCATCTAAGCCATTATGGGCATGAGATCGAGTCCTAGATCGACCAAATGGACTGATCTCATGCCGAGGTAACATTTTCTTTCCCTCCTTTTTTCTTTTCCCTCCAATTTTTAAATTCAAAACTTGGTCAAACCAAGCATCTTTGACCATGAAAGATGTGCCTTGACCAAGACTTTGTCAGAAAACCACCTTTACTACCCATGGTTTTGCTCTTTGCTAGTCTTTAAATGTTTCAACAACCACTCACCCTCTCATTCTTGTTTTTCTCGAAAATTTTAAACAAAGAGAGTGAGAGTTTCGGTTTTCAGAGGCTAGCAAAGATCTTTTACATTCTTGCAAAGGTATTTTCAAAATTTAATGATTTATCTTTACGAAAATTTCCTTTAAATTCGCAAGATATTGTTCTAGAAGATAGGGTCGGTTTTGATTTTTAAAATTTAGCTAAGTAAAAGGAATAATTCTAGATTTTCTAGTATTTAAAGATTTGATTCTCCTTTATTTAGCTATAATTTTTATTAATTCCCCAAAATTCTAGGGTAGTATTTATAAGTTTTCTCCTTCTCCTCTCTCATTCTCATCAAACCGCCGTTTTTCTTATCAAGCTTCTTGAGAAACTTGTTTCAGGTTCAATGGCCCTCAAAAGAACAAGAGAAGAGACATCACAAGAGTGAGAAGGACAAGAGGTGGCTGTTCAAGAGAGGGTCAGAGGGACTAAGGATGAGAAGAGGGACAAGAAACGGCTGGAAAGGCTTCGGTTTGAGCCTACCAAGTTTGCTGATCGAGAGCTGCTGTTCAAGCTAGGGATTCTTGGGGATTTTGACCAACTCCTCAAGAACATTGCCCTAAGATGTCTGTCACGGATGGATTGCCCAACCATTCCAGAAGTGACAATAGACTTCCTTGCCACGTTTGAGTTCCGTTACGAGAATCCTAGCACACCCGTTCCTTCACAAGGTCGCCTCTACTTCAAGGTTGGCCGTCAAGCCTACACCCTCTCCATCCCCGAGCTATGTCAAGCTTATGGTCTCAACGCGGATGCCAACAAGGTCGAGTTCCCCGCCTTCAAACGAGCAGACGACTTTTGGGATCTGATTAGCAACGAGGACTACAAAGCTAACACCGCCAAGATCAAGAGAGTGAGAAGCCCGGTGCTGAGGTACACTCTGAAGCTGATTGCCAACACGTTTAGCGGAAGATCTGTTGCTCCCACGGTCACAAAGACCGAGCTTTGCTTCCTGTTCCAAGGCGTGAAGCACTTAGTGTGTGATCCAGATGCAAATGAAGAGCCTATGGAGGATGAGCTCGGCGACGAAGTGAACTACAGATGTGTGCTTGCTGCCTCCTTGGTGAAATACAAGGCTTATGCCTTGCGGTGCAAGGTAACTTCTTCTTACATTGGCGGCTTCCTCACTCCTCTATTCTTGCAAGCTGGTGTGCCTATACATGACTTCGCCCATGTACCAGCCATAGCTTTTATGGATGAAGCATACATGAGGAATACCGACAGCTTGGGACGCACGCCAGCAGAAGGGTTCTACGCCTACCTCTTCATAGACGACGAAGACAAGAAGAGAGTGTGCATCCTGCCAAACAAAGATGAGACCGAGCTGCTTGGTGTTGGGAACATCGAGTTCTTGCCAACAGAAGAGGAGTGCTTTGCTCCTCTAGGAGGACCACCTGCTTCAGCGGTTGTTCCTTGTCAAAGGTCCGAGTCTCCAGCCACGGAAGATGAGATGCCCAAGGCCTACACACTTCCCAAATTAGATTTTGAGCCAAGGACCAAAACAGAGAAGTTCCTAGCATCTGTTGTGGAGATGCAATGGAAAATCAATAAGTGGCAAGGCAAAATGCTCAAGAAACTTTGCAAGAAAGTCAAGGCACTTCAAGGAGTCTCGCCTAAGAAGGATGCAAGTAAAGAGCTCAACAACCCGAGAAGAGAAGACTCTCAACCGGTGGAGTTGTCATCCGCGAGGCACAAAGCAGCACCATTCAGCCGGCGCGCCATTCTCTCCAAGAACCAGCCGACAAGGGCAAAGCAACAATCTCTAGCTCCTCTGGAACATCCTCAAGTTCCAGTCGAGACTAGACCAGAGGTAACAACCTTCTTCCATTGTACATAACCGCTCATATTTGCTTCTTTTTGCTTTATGTTTTGGTGCTTCTTCGAATGAGTTTGCCACCGGGACGGTGTCAAGCAAGTTTGGGGGAGTACATGTGTGATTTGACATGTGTTTTGTGATCTTATTTTCCTTTAGCATCCTTGAGTCTTTAGTTCATGAAAAATTTGGTAAAATTTTTTTAAAATTTTCAATGATTCATGTAGTTGCATTCATCTTGTCAAAACATGTTAGGATTGAGTCTAGAGTTTCTCATAGCATCTAGGTTGTTTGCATTTTGCATAAGGGGTTAGAGTTTCTTAAAAAGGTGTTTTTACTTATGGATTGTTTCAATTCCCTAGTTAGTAGTTCTCTAATGCTTTGTCTATGCTTTGAAAGTAAGTTCTTACCATGCTTGGATCACTTGCTAGGATTTTCGTGACTTGAATTGAACTCTCACGATTTGAAGCTTGTCCTAATAAGTGAGAACCTTAATTTGAGACTCTAATTATCATCCTTATGCATTTGAAAATGAACACATGGTTTTAAAATATTTAGGGTCTCTTCTTCCTTTTACCCTTCTTTAAAGCCAATTATTTCTTGTGTAACATCATTGTGAGGCCTTCTTTTTGGTTTTGAACTTAGCATAAAGTGTTAGGTTTAGGCGACATGATTTGGTTCTCATATGATTGCTAGCTTTGCATTTTGAAGCTAGGTATAGGCTTAGGATAAGTTTGGGGGATCATTGGGGTTGTTTTCATTTCTATTTGTTCTCGGTTTCAAGGAGTCTGGTGTTTGAAAGAAAGAAATGGGTTTTAAGTGAAAGGTTGTGTTTAAAAACTAAGTATAAGCTCTAATAAATTTCAGGAGGTAGCTCTCCCAAATAAAAATAAAAGAAAAGGAAATAAAAGAGCCTAAGTGCCAAATAAAAAAAAAATAAAAAAAAGAGAAAAAAAATAATAATAATAATAATAAGAGAGCTACCAATAAGAAATATTTAAAAAGCAAAGTTATTTTCAAAACCTTTTCACTAGCCTAAAAAGTTTAAAATATTTTTGTTCCGAATTGGGGATTGCTAAGTTTTGTAAGAAAAAAAAAAAGTAGATTCTAAGTGGTGAGTGAGGATAAAAATTGATAAATAAGAGGGGTTTAGGATCATTGATTAGTTTACATGGGTAGATGAGAATCTGATCATGTATGCATCAATTGTCTTTACCTTTAGCATTATGGATAAGTTCAACCATTTTTGAGAGAAACCCTTATTCTAATTGTAAACCCTTTTCAAATGAGATCATTCAATGCTCATAACCTTCACCCTTAGCCAAATGTGTTTTGCTTTAAAGTGCATAAGTTTGATTCATGGTTCGAATGTTAATGAATGTTAAAGGATGAGTTTCTTTGATTGTTAGGAATAAGAGAGTCATGATCTGAATTTCTTTGTGTGATGAGTATGGCTAAGTTCTTTGGAGTATGAGTGTGAGCATAGAATTTTAGAACTGTTAACTAGGACATTGAGATTGATTCATTTGAAAGGCACCTTTACAAGAAGTTTAAACCCTCATTCGTTTTTCTTAAAACCTCTCTTCCTTACTTATTTTCTGTTGCTTGAGGGCAAGCAAGAAGTAAGTTTGGGGGAGTTGATGTTACTGCATATTACATACATTTTGCATACTCATTAGTTAGCTTTTCATGCATTTGCATCACGTTTTAGGTTAGATTGCATCACTTAGAGTCCTAGAGCATTCTTGCACCAGCATACGCATGTTCCTTGCATTTTGCATCCCATTTAGGTTGTTTCTGGCTGCTTTGGAGTCGTGGAGGTTCGTGAACATGTTGAGGCTGTTTTAGCAGTTCGTGGAAGCTCGGATATTTGCTAAGGATCAGAGATTGAGGAGCAGATCGAGCATGGCCGGTCAATCTAGGATGTGATCGACCAGAAGATCGAGAAGACCAGGAGATCCAAGGAGAATGATCGAGACGAGGATCGAGTGAAGCAGTCGATCAAACGGTACGGACGTAAATGACGCCATGCAGAGCGAGAGCCAGATCGAGTACACCACTCGATCCAACCGAATATCGATACCGAGATCGGATGCAACACTCGATCCGCCGATGATGATCGAGACCCAGATCGAGCTGAAGACACGATCTTCGGAGATGATCGAGAGAACCGCTCGATCCCGGAATCGATCTCTGTCCTTTCAACCACTTATGGACGCTAGCGAGGGGGGGACCATCAGCTTGTTTTGGCCATTTTGGGAAGGCGGCGACGTCCTTTTCCCGGAGAACTTTGGATCCTTATCTTTTTTATGTGTTTTTCTCTCTGGTTTTGAAGAAGAACACCATTGTCGAACTTTGAGTTTTCTTGAGCTTTGTAATCGAATCGTTTCAACCTAATCTAGTTTTCTTTTCATGTTCATCGTTTCCTTTTCCATGCTTTGCTTGATTTACCTTATGTGTAGTGAGTAGTTTATTTGGGTTCGGGGTTGAGAGGATTAAGGGGTCTAAAGGGTTTTGATCTTGGGGTTTTCTAAGTGTTTTAATGGCTATCTCTTCTAGGGTGTTGAGCTCTCAATGCTTGAAGACTCTCACGCCAAGAGCTTCATGATCCGAGAGGTTCCTTACCTTGACAGGATTCAGGGACCTCGGAAGATCACACCCTAGAGACTAGTTACCCCTTCCCAAAAGCCATGGAAGTTTGGGGACTAGTTAAGCCACTCATTTGAAATCTGTTTTCCATGCCCTTCGACCTCTCTTTCCACCAAAAGCCATGGGTTTGGAGGAGAGGATGAAGGAGTGATCTATACCGAAAGCCACGAATAGATCTTGCTTAGTTTTCAAGGCTTAGAGATCCTCACAAAGTGAGTCGATTTAAAGTTTTCAACCCAAGGTCGAACCTTTGAAACCCCTGACCATGAATCTCAACCCTAGGCCCTCTCTTTTAGCATCTTTACATCTTCTCTCGTCATTTGCTTGATCTTTGATAGCATCTTGGTCGTTAGTTTTCTGTTCTTGCATTTTTAGACGAGATCGATTGTTATTGCTCGATCTAGTGGTCGATCTCATGGTCGATCCACTAGTCGAATTTTAGTAATTCGAAGCTTTGTCCTTTAATTATTCTGTTTGTTCCTCATTGTAGTTTGATCATTCCTGGTAATTTTAAAATATTTTTCATTCCATTTAGTTGCTGCATCTAGTTTTTAGGGATTTTCTCAAAACCTGTCTTGTTTCGCTTAAATTTTGCATAGTCCTTGCATTCTCTTTGCATTTTCTATCATCCTAGGTATGGATTGACTCTCTCTTGCATGCTGTACTACAACCTGTCTTGCATTTGAGTTTGATAACCTCATTTTATTCTCACCCTTGCAAATAAAGTGTCTATAGGAGATACAAGGCAAGCTCGTCGCTTATTGGAGGCTTCCACACGCCCTTGTTTGTGCAAGCTGGTGTGCCGCTTCGAGACTTCACTCCTGTTCCGGAGAGAGCTTTCATGGATGAGATATACCTAAGGAACACGGACAGCTTGGTATGCACGCCAGCTGAGGGTTTCTATGCGTATCTGTTCATTGATGATGAGAATGAGAAGAGTGTGTGTATCTTGCCAAACAAGGACGAAACCAAGCTGTTGGGAATTGGGAACATCGAGTTTCTCCCAAGCGTATAGGAGTGCTTTGCTCCTCTAGGAGTCACAGCCGTTATTCAACAAGCTACTCGCCCAAGATCAGAGTCTCCTGCCACAGATGATGAGATCCCCGAAGCCTTTGTACTCCCTAAGATTGACTTTGAGCCGCAGACTAAGACAGAAAAGTTATTTACTTCAAGTTTTCGGGTTTTAGTTTTAAATCTTTTGGAAAATTTCCTTTTCTTTGCATTGTTTGAATAATAGATGTTAGGGATTTAGCGAATTTTTAAAACTAGCTAGATATTAGGAAAAATTCTAGATTTTATTATATCTCTAGATTCCTTCCTCTATTATCTTCCTAGAAGTTTTATAAATTCCCCAAAAATCTAGGGCATTATTTAAAACATTTTCTTTCTTGCTTACTCCTTCTCTTAATATTCGCCGCCTTTGCTCATTCTCTTGCTCGAGAATCTTGTTTAAGGTACTATGGCCCCGAAGAGAACACGAGAGGAGACAGCACAAGAAGGAGAAGGTCAAGAAGTGGTGGTTCAGGAGAGGGTCTGATGGTCTAAAGAGGAAAAGCAAGCCAAGAAGAGGCTAGAGAGGCTCTGGTTCGAACCAACAAAGTTCGCGGATAGAGGTTTGCAGGCTAAGATGGGGATTTTGGGAGATTTTGATCAACTCCTCAAGAACATAGGGCTCAGGTGTTTGTCACAGATGGATTGCCCAACCTTTCCCGAAGTAACAATCGCTTTCCTTGCCACTTTGGAGTTTGCATACGAAAACCCGAGAATCCCTACTCCTTCTCAAGGCCGCATCTCTTTCAAGATCAAGCGTCAGGCCTTTAGTCTCTCAATCCCGGAGCTTTGTCAAGCTTATGGCCTCGATGCTGCTGCCACCAAGGTTGAGTTCCCCTCTTTCACTCAAGCAAACGATCTGTGGGACCTCATCAGCAACGACGACTACAAGGCGAATACTGCGAAGATCAAGAGAGTGAGGAGTCCGGTGCTGAGGTACACGCTCAAGCTGATTGCCAATACCTTCAGTGGACGGTCAGTAGTCCCTACAGTCACCAAGACGGAGCTTTGCTTCATGTTCCAAGGCGTTCAGCATCTCGTGTGTGACCCTAATGAGAATGATGAGCCGTTGGAAGACCAACTAGGAGACGACGTGAACTACGGATGTATCCTGGCTGCTTCATTGGTGAAATACAAGGCGTATGCCTTGAGATGCAAGGCAAGCTCGTCGCTTATTGGAGGCTTCCACACACCCTTGTTTGTGCAAGCTGGTGTGCCGCTTCAAGACTTCACTCCTGTTCCGGAGAGAGCTTTCATGGATGAGATATACCTAAGGAACACAGACGGCTTGGGACGCACGCCAGCTGAGGGTTTCTATGTGTATCTCTTCATTGATGAGGAGAATGAGAAGAGGGTGTGTAACTTGCCAAACAAGAACGAAACCGAGCTGTTGGGAATTGGGAACATCGAGTTTCTCCCAAGCGTAGAGTAGTGCTTTGCTCCTCTAGGAGTCACAGCCACTATTCAACAAGCTACTCGCCCAAGATCAGAGTCTCCTGCCACGGATGATGAGATCCCCGAAGCCTTTGTACTCCCTAAGATTGACTTTGAGCCGCAGACTAAGACAGAAAAGTTATTTACTTCTGTTGTGGAGATGCAAAGGAAGATCAACAAATGGCAAAGTAAGGTCATCAAGAAGCTTGCCAAGAAAGTCAAGGCGCTTTAAGGGGCTTCGCCAAAGTAGGCTGCAAGTGAGGAGGTTCAACGACCCGAGAAGAGGAGGCTTTCAACCGGTGGAGTTGTCATCCGTGAAACTTAAGGAAGCAACATCGAGCAGGCGCGTCTTTCCCTCCAAGAGCCAACGTCCAAAGGCAAAGCCATAGCCTCTAGCTCGTCTGGAACATCCTCAAGTTCCAGCCGAGGCTAGATCCGAGGTACCAACAACCTTCCCTTGTACATACCGCACATTTCTTCTTTGTTTTGGCTTTGTGTTTTGAACTCCCTTGAATTTGTTTGCCACCGTGACGGTGTCATTCAAGTTTGGGGGAGTGTGTGTGTTATTTGACATTGTTTTCTTTCCTCTTATTTTCTATTTGCATCCTTGGAGTCTTGCATTACATTTCATTGCATCTAAGGCATAGAAAAGAACAAAACAAATTGGTAAAATTTTTAAAAATTTTCAAAACAAAATTCATGTAGTTGCATTCAGTTGTTGAATATTTTAGTATTGAGTCTAGAATTTTTGAGCATCTAGGTTGTTTACATTTGCATAAGGGGTTAGAGTTATCTTTAAAAGGTGTTATAAGCTCATGAATTGTTTCAAGGCCTTAGTTAGTAGTTCTTTGATGCATTGTACACTCTTAGAAAGTAACTTCTAACCATAATTGGATCATGTGTTTTGATTTTCGTGGCTTGACTTGAACATTCATGAACTGAATCTTGTCCTAATAAGTGAGAACCCTAATCTGAATTTTAATTATCATACTTATGCATTTGAATATGAACACATGGATCATATACATATTTAGGCTCTCTAACTCCTTTCACCACTCTTTTGTGAGCCTAAGTAGAACTCCCACCATAACCCTTACCTTTCTTTCAAGCCAAATGTTCTTGTGTGATATCATTGTGAGGCCTCTTTTCGGTTTGAACTTAGCATAAAGTGTTAGGTCTAGGCGACATGATCAGGCTCTCATTTGATTGCTAGCTTTACATTTTGGAGCTAGTTTTTAGGCTTAGGTTAGGTTTGGGGTTCATGGGGATTGCTTGCTTGCTTATTTGTTTACGGTTTCAAAAGAGTATGATGTTTGAATTGTTTAAAAAGGTTTTAAGTGGAAGGCAATGTTTTCAAAATGAAAAGCTCTAAGTATATTTCAGAAGATAGCTCTCAAATAAAAGAAAAAAAAAGAAAAGGAAAGAAAAGAGCCTAAGTGCCAAATAAAAAGAAAAGAAAAAGAAAAAAATAAGTAGAGAGCTATCAGTGAGAAATGTAGGAGCTAAAAATGTTTTAATGCCTTTCCACTAGCCAAAGAGTTTGAGATGATGCTTTTATTTGGAATTTGGCTAAGCGAATTGCTTTGCTGATAAAGGTAGTATCTAGGAGGGTGAGTGAGCTGAAAAAAAAAATGAGAGGGTTTTAGGATCATTGTTTGTGTATATGGATAGATGAGAGTCTAGTCATGTACGCATCAATTGCCTTTACCTTTAGCATTAAGCATAAGTTCATACCTTTCTTGAGAGAAACCCTTTACATTGTTAAACCCTTTTTAAATGAGATCATTCTATGCTCATAGCCTCTGTCCTTAGCCAAATGTGTTCGACATTAAAATGCATAAGTGTGATTCACGGTTTGATCATTAATGAATGTTAAAGGATAAGATTCTTTGATTGTTTGGAATAGGAGAGTCATGATTTGAAATTCATTGTGTGATGAGTATGGCTAAGTTCTTTGGAGTATGAGTGTGTGCATTGCATTTTAGAGTTAAGAACTAGGACCTTTGAAATGATTCATTTGAAAGACACCTTTGCAAGAAGCTTAAACCCCCGTTTTTAAAACTTCTCTTCCTTTCTTGTTTTCTGTTTGCTTGAGGGCAGCAAAAGGCAAGTTTCGTGGAGTTGATATTACTGTATATTTCGTGTATTTTGTATGCATATAAGGTAGTTTCTCAAACATTTACCTTGCATATTAGGCTAGTTTGCACCATTTTAGATCCTAGAGCACTTTTGCATTAGCATTCGCATATTTCTTGCATTATGCATCACTTTCAGGTTGTTTTCGGATACTTTGGAGCTATGGAGAATTCGGGGACGTGCTAAGGCTCGTGAGGAAGCTTATGGAGGCTTGGAGAACTCAACCACTCAGCTAAGGGTCCGAGATCGAGTAGCGGATCAAGCAAGGCAGGTCGATCTAGATGAGATCGACCAGAAGATCGAGTGACCAAGTCGATGCAAGGAAACGGATCGTGACCGAGATCGAGTGAGGATATCGATCTGAAGTACGGACGTAAATGATGCCATGCAGATCGAGTACCAGATCAAGCTTCCAACCCGATCAGTACAGAATCGACTCAGAGATCGACTTGCTCATCGCATCATTCATCATTTTAAGTTGTTGCTCGATCTAGTGGTTGATCCAGTGGTCGATTCACTAGTCAATTTTTAGTTTTTAGTAGCCTTGCATTTTTAATCTTTTTTCTTGTTCCTCGTGGTAGTTAACCCTCTTCCAGAGATTTTAAAATTGTTTTGCTTTGCATTTGGTCTTTGCATTTAGTTTATAGGGATTTTACCAATCATTTTACCATTTGCTTAGATTTGCTCATTCCCTTGCATTCTTAGTGAACTTGATACCCCTAGGTGTGGATTGATACCTCTCTTGCATGCTATACTACATCTCAGTGTTGCATTAGAGCTTTGATAATCATTGCATTGCAAAAACCTGTTATCACCTCTCACTCATTTGCATAGTCACTATTACTCAAGGTATGTTTTTCAATCAGCTGTAAACCGTCTTCTACACTTGTACCCAAGAAGTGTCCATTGCTTGCTGTGTCTAGCAACATCTTGAACTTGGGTAATACTCCTCTGTAAATTATGCTGAGCAATGACCCTGTTGAGAAACCATAGTGAGGGCAGCGCAATGTATATCCCTGAAATCTTTCCCATGCTGAACAAAATGGTTCATCTGGTGGTTGTGTGAAACCTGATATGTTCTGCCTCAGTGTAGCTGTCCTGGTAGAAGAGTAAAACTTTGCAAGAAACACTAATTTGCAATCATCCCATGAATGTATTAATCCACAAGGCAAAGATCTCTCCCACAGATGTGCACGATCACCAAGAGAGAAGGGAAATAACATCAGTTTGAAGCCATCTTCTGTGATACCACTGATCCGTTGTAGACTGCAAAAGCTCTCAAAGCTGTCCAAGTGATCAAGCGTATCCATCATAGGTGTACCATTGAAGCGTTTGGCTTGTGCCATTGCAATTACAATACTCTTGATCTCAAAACGGTGCTCTTGTGATGGTGGAGGATGTACACCTCTGTGTCTAGTATAAAGGTAAGCAGCATCATAAGAGCCAATGTGTTGCGCTCTTCTAGCAATCTGAGGCACTGGCCTATGTAACCTCTGAACTGGAGATTCATCCTCTCTGAACTGAGCTTGATGAGTAGGTTCAAAGTTGTTTGGATAAGCCATTGTACCTGAGAAAACAGAGCAAGAAAGGTAAAGTGATTAGTAAAGTAAAAGGTGGTTACGTCTAAGCAAGAACGTAAACTCATTTATCTAAGCAATCCTAGAATGGCAACGGCGCCAAATTAAAGAAGGACTTTTGAAAATAATAACTCAGTCCCTCTCTAAATCAGTTGTAGTATAGATGAGGTTTATCAATCCATCTAGGAGCTAGTATAAAAGAGATACAAGGCACTAACTAAGCTTAACCATGTATGATGAAGGAGGATGATTCTAACAACCTAAATGATCAAAGATGAAATGCAAAAGTGAAAAGCAATATTAACAAGATTAAAGCAAGCAATGCAATGCAAAGAGACTAAATGCAACAAAAACTAACAAGAGAATGATAAAAATGCAACAAGACTAAGATAAGCAAAACAATGTAAGTGCAAGAACCAAAATAAAAGCAAAGTGCAATAACTTGAAATGCAAGGCAGGAAATAGAATAAAAGCAGGAAACTAAATGCATAGGAAAACAGAGCACAAGATGATCAAATGCAAAGAACAATAAGGCGCAGGTTCAAGGCTAAAGCAATGATGACTTGGGGATTACTTAGTATCAAACCTAGGGTAGTCAAGATATATAACAAGAATAGAATATGATCATACCACTAAATCAATCAATCTGTAAACAGAACAGAGATGTCTAAGTTAAGCACATGTCAGTCCCACTTGTGATGGCATATTTGTGCAAAACCAGCATGAAAACACAAGACTCATATAGACCAAACATCCTACCTAAACGCCAATATAATCAACTAGGAGAATGTTCCTAACAAAGTTTTTTCAGGCATTTAAACAAACACTTGTGGTGTAGCAAACACCTAAGATCAATTTCACCCTAAAAGAGTTACTAAGCACTAAGAACAACTAAGCTAAGTGATCTAAGCATGAATCAAACCAAAACTCCCTTAGTTATCAACCAATCATCCCCAAATCTGCTCTAACCTTAAACCCTATGAAACTACTCACAACACATCATGAAATCAATAGAAACAAACAAAAATGACAGGTCGAACATGATTAAACAAGAATTAGAAGGAAAATAACAAAGGAAGTGCAAAACTTTAAAAGAGTAATCCTGATCAAAATCCCATAAAAATCTCTTTGTGGTTTCCGATAAGGTCGAAAATAGGGTCAAGAAGAAGATAAGATAATAAAAAGATAAGCCAAAAGCTTAAATAAGTGAAAGGATAAGGTTTGTCAAAAGTGGAAAATGTTGGTCAACTCTCATATAAAACATATCGGGGTGTACGGTAGATGTTATTCACGATGCAGTTGGCCGACGAATCGGGGAGTTATTCTTGGGTTTTGGTCGATGCGCTTCCTTGGTAGGCTGGTGAACACTGCGTAGCTGAAATCGCTCTATCTCTTGAACCCCATATCCCAATGACTTGATTCGACCACCAGTGGAAAAGTATTTCGATCCTCTACAACTTTCATGGAGAACGTGGAGCCTGAATCAGAGTGGAGAGGCTTCGTCCGGACCGATCTATAACTCACATCCTGTTGAACCAAGCAAAGACCTCGATGTGGGACCTCGATGTAGCTTCTAAACAGCCTGGCTTCATTTTTTTGCATATTTCTTTAACTCCAGATGATCCTCCATCCTCCAATAAGTCTCCTTAGCCCCTAAAAACACCTGATATACACCTTAAACATGCAAATGTATGCATTCATAATCTAAATGCATGCATGGCTACTTCTATATGTAAATGGGACTAGAATGATAAAAAATAATACAAAAACAAAGAAAACATGTATAAAATGCATCCTACAACACTAAAATATAGCAAGCTATCACTTTTTCAGGAAGGTTTAAGAAGCAATTAGTGGCAAAGTACAAAGCCTTGTTTGACAAGCAAATGGAGGAAGTGGAGATCACAATGCCACTTATTGAAGCTTTTCTGCTTGCACCGCACTACCAAAAGTTCCTGAAAGATGCTCTCTAGGAGAGAAATAAGGAGATGCACGGGATGGTTGTGCTAACTCATGAGTGCAGTGTTATCGTACAAATGAGGGTCGTACCAAAGAAACTAGAGGATCTAGGGAGTTTTACACTACCTTGTGCTTTGTGTAACTTGGGAGCAAGTGTCAGCCTAATGCCCCTCTCCATTGCAAAACGCCTTCGCTTTACTAGGTAGAAGGATTGCAAGATCTCCTTGGTGCTAGCTAATAGGTCAATATGACTATTAGTTGGGTTGCTTGAAGATATACCAGTAAGGATCGGAAGTCTGGAGGTTCCTACAGATTTTGTGGTTCTTGAAATGGATGAACAGCCTAGAGATCCTTTGATTTTGGGAAGACCTTTCTTGGCTACTGCAAGTGCGGTTTTGATGGCAGGAAAGGGAAGATAGTGCTCAACATGGGTAAATGAAATGTCCTAATGTTTGAGATCAACAACATTATGAAGAAACCCACAATAGGAGGACAAGTTTTCAGTGTGGAGGTGATAGATCAATTAGAAGTTGAGATGTTTAAGGAGCTGACACTAACTGATCCTTTTTAAATTTCTTTAACCAAGGATCATGGATAGCATGGGTACTTACATCATGACAGTCAAAGCTACATGGTGATGCTGGATTCCCACAAGACACTTGATAGTGAGGATTCTTTCACAGACCTGAACTACAAAAAACATGAGGTGTGCCTATTACAAAAAGAAGGTGAGAGCAAGGAGGAGCAGCCACCTGATGATGACTGGTTTGAGATGAAAGCCCCTAAGAAGGACCTTAAAGAAGTTCCAAATGGGCTGAGATATGTTTTCATGGGAAACAATTCCACTTACCCAGTAATAGCTAATAAAAACCTCAATGAAGAAGAAACCTCAGCCCTTATTAAAGAGCTCAAAAAGTATAAGAGAGCCATTGGATGTTCACTTGATGATATCATGGGCATCTCTCCTACACTATGCACTCAAAGAATTAATTTAGAAGATGAGTCTAAAACTTCAATTGAGTCTCAAAGAAGATTAAAGAGTGGTCAAGAATGAGATCTTAAAACTGTTAAATGATGGGGTAATATATCCTCTTTCAGACTGCACTTGGGTCTCACCACTCCATGTGGTGCCTAAAAAGAGAGGGATTACAGTGGTAAAAAATGATAAAGATGAGCTAATTCTAACTAGAACTATAAGTGGATATAGAATGTGCATTGGCTATAGGAAATTGAATTCGGCATATAATTTCTCTTTGCCATTTATTGATCAAATGCTTGAAAGATTAGCCATTCACCCTTACTACTGTTTTTAGATGGCTATAGTGGTTTTTTTTTAAATTCCAATTCAACCAAATGATCAAGAGAAAACCATTTTTCACATGCCCATATGGCACTTTTGCTTATACAAAAATGCCATTTGGGTTGTGTAATGCCCTAGCTACTTTTCAAAGATGAATGACTTCTATCTTTTCTGATTTGCTTGAGGAAATGGTTGAAGTTTTCATGAATGAGTTTTCGGTGTATGGTGGTTCTTTTGCCTCTTGTTTGTGAAATCTTTGCAAGGTACTACAGAGGTGTGAAGACACAAATTTGGTGCTGAATTGGGAGAAGTCCCACTTTATGGTTAGAGAGGGATTAGTGCTGGGTCACAAGATATCTGAGAGGGGTATTAAAGTTGCTCAGGTAGAGATTGAAGTGATGACACACCTGGCACCACCAAGTACATCCAAAGAAATCAGAAGTTTCTTAGGACATGCTGGCTTTTATAAGAGATTCATTAAGGATTTATCCACTATAGCAAGACCTCTTACAAGGATGTTATTGAAAGAGGTTGAGTTTGTGTTTGATGAAGACTGCCTACAAGACTTCTTAGCCATCAAAAAAGCCCTGGTGAGTGCTCCAATAGTACAAGCTCCAATCTAGGATTTGCTATTTGAAATCATGTGTGATGCAATTGACTTTGTTGTGGGAGCTGTGTTGCGTCAAAGAGTGGACAAGAAGCTGCATGTGATATACTATGCTTGCAGGACACTAGATGACGCCCAAGTCAAATATGCCACCACAGTAAAAGCGCGGTTGGCAGTGGTCTTTGCTTTTGAAAAGTTCAGAAGCTATCTGGTTGCTCAAAGGTGATAGTCTACACAGATCATGCTTCACTGATGTACATCTATGCTAAGAAAGACACGAAGCCTAGACTTCTGAGATGGATCCTCCTTCTTCAAGAGTTTGACATGTAGACCTTAGATAAGAAAGGCATTGAAAATGGGGTAGCTGATCTTCTATCATAGCTTAGGATTGAAGATATTCTCCCCATGAATGTTGCATTACCTGAAAAAGCCTTATGCAAGTTGAGGCAATTGAGAGTGTATTCCAACTGAACACAAAGCTCAATGAGGCGAAAGGGTACAAGGAAGGAGATTTACCTTGGTATGCTGATCTAGTGAATTATCTTGCCTGATGATGTAGGAGTTTACTCTACTTCACGTCCTACACACACTCATATCGTTGTAGTATGTGGGTATCAATCCTAATGGGTAAAGTAAGTGATCAAGAATGCAATAGACTATCTAATTCAAGCAAGCAATGATTAGATATATTAAACTATGATTCTCTCAGCTAGAGAGACTTCAAATGAACTAAAGCATGCAAAGCAAGACCAGAAATTAAAGCAAGTTTGAATTTAAAAAATCAAAAGACAAGCTGCGTTTGAGATAGGGTAATTGATCTAAGGACACTTTCAGCTTAACTAGTGATGCTTACAAACTCATAACAAGCTATTCCTAAGCATAGAATTAACAACTATAATCAGCCCAATTCCTTGGCACTAATCACTTTGCTAAACACATATTCAAGACAATTTATATTACTTCAATAGATGATCAACAAGCATTTAGAGTAGCTAATCCAATTCTATATTGCCAATCTTCTCCATCGACATCTAATTCCTTATCAAAAAAAGAGCCAGCATCACACCCCCATTGACTGAGGCTGGTTACGAGATAAAAAGCAGCATGCTTGCAATGGTGCAGAAAAAAGTACTATGATGTTACGATTGAGGATCCACTAGACCATCTTGATGACTTTGAGAAGATCTGCTCCCTCACCAAGCAAGAAGGCATCTTGGATGACGGTTTCACTTTGTGGTTTCTACCTTTCTCCCTTGGAGAAAAACCTCACCGATGGAAAAAGACTCTCCAACCGGGGTCAATAACAACTTGGCCTGAGTGCAAACAGGCATTCCTCACTAATTTCTTCTCGCAATAAAGAACAGCCAAACTCCGTTTCGAAATCTCAACGTTCACGCAGATGGAAGGCGAACATTTTGGTGAAGCTTGGGAACGGCTAAAGAGCTACACAATCAAATGCCCCCACCACGTATATTCAAACTCATCACTCTTAATCATCCTCTACAGGGGAGTGCTAAAATGGTATAAAACTATGCTCGACGCGGCAAGCAACAGGCTTTACCTCGGAAAGGAAGAAGAAGATGGCATGCATCTACTCGAAAACCTTGCTATAAGTGACAGTCACTACAAAGATGAGTATGATGAGGTTAAGGCAGATTTGGAGAAAAAAGCGAGATAAGGAGATCATGGAGTTACACGAACGGTTAGACATGTTTCTAAAGGCACAAGAAAGGAACACTGTTGTTTATGACACAAAGGAATACATTTTGAAGACGTTCACTTGGTACCAGAGTGCTATCAACAGGGTGACACCAACAAGCCAACATCAGATTCATATGGAGCAAAACCGGGACATTAAAAGGCTTACCAACAATAACAAAATGGCTACGTTCCACCACCGTCCTATTATCAGCAACAAAATCCACCATACCAATTATCCTTTGCCCCACCACCCAACAACCCTTACGGCTACTACACACTCGCACCTCGAGAACAAGATATCAAGATCCTACTTGCACAGCTTGTTTAGACCAAATATACTCAAACACAAAAGCTCGATAATATGAGTACAAGGCTAGACAAATATGACACCGACAGGAGCATAGCTACCCAAACAACAACATTTGGGTCATCACCAAACCTGCAACCACCTCCACAAACAACCTATGTGCAAAAGGGGTGAGACCCAAGAATACCCCATCGGAGAAAACTAAAGAACATCGGTTTATAGCGCCTCTTTACAAACCCCCTTACCCCTTCCTAATCAGATTCTAGAAACAACTCTTAGAGATGTACAAGGCTTTGTTTGATGAGCAGTTAAAAAAGGTGGAGCTTACAATGCCTCTTATGGATGCATTTGCTTTGGTACTATAACGCCCCGATCGCCCCTACCGGTGAGCACACCCACGTCCTTTCTCGGAGACCCGACTGACTTATTTACTGACCCTGCAATCACCACGTGACCTTTCCCCGTGTTTTGGCCTCACTCATACGGTTCCGCAGAGTACTTTCCTGAAGGTCACCCAACCTAGTCCTACTCCAGCTTAAGCACGCTTAACTCTGGAGTTCTCTCGGGGTAAGTGACCGGAAAAGGTAAGTGCACTATGATGACATAGGTAGCCAAATCAATTCATTTCAACTTATTCAAATGGGTCGGGCACGGATCGTTACAATTCTGCCCCACTAAACGGGAACTCGTCCCAAAATTCTGATCCGGATGGTGCGAGCCCTAACCCCCAAACCCTATGACAGTCTCATGGGACAGAAACAGTTTGACTTTCCAGGCTCTGATACCACTTATAAAGCCCCGACCGCCACTACCGGTGAGCACACCCACGTCCTCTCTTGGGCCCATGGGGCCCATCCCTGTTCGACGGCCAGCGCATTATTTTTCTCGGAGGCCCGACCCACTGACTTACTGACCCTGCAATCACTACATGATTTTTCCCTGTGTTTTAACCTAACTCACACGGTTCCGCAGATTACTTCCCAGAAGGTCACCCATCCTAGTCCTACTGCAGCTTAAGCATGATTAACTCTAGAGTTCTCTCTGGGTAAGTGGCCAGATAAGGTAAGTGCACTTTGATGACATAGGTAGCCAAATTAATTCATTTAAACATATTCAAATAAGCCGAGCCCAGGTCGTTACAGGTACCGTCATACAAAAAAAAATTAAAGGAAGCTGTCCTTGCAAGGACAAAGAAACTTCAAGGCATGGTAGTTCTAACCCACAAGTGTAGTGCCATAATCAAAAGAAAAGTTGTTCCCGATAAGCTAGAAGACCCGGGAAGGTTCACCCTTCCATGCTCAATTGGACCTCTCACATTTAACAACTTCTTGTGTGAACTCGGAGCTAGCCTGAGCCACATGCCACTCTCTATTGCCCAAGGGCTTCGTTTCATGGCTTATAAACGAAACCGGATCTCGTTGATGTTGGTTGAGCGATCTGTTAGGCTCCTAAAAGGTCTTCTTGAAGACGTTCCCATCCGCATAGGGGAGATGGAGGTTCCAACAGACTTTGTGGTCCTTGCATGGACGAGGGATCAATGGATTCATTAAACCTTGGAAGACCATTCCTAGCTACGGTCGGCGCTGTGATCGATGTCAAGAGAGGCAAGATTGAATTGAACCTGGGGAAGCTAAGCTAATAGGAAAGGATTTTGATATCTAACAACCTAGTGACTAACAAGGAAGCAAAAGAAGGCAAACAAGAGCAATAGGACGAAATTAGGCAATGGTAAGATCAAAATAAGCAAGGCAAGACAGAATATAGCTAAACTTCAAAGATAGAAGGCAAGGCTCAAGATTAAGACAATGATGATAGGGTGATTCATGTTCATATCTAGGGTGATCAAAACAAGCAATTCTAAACACTCAACCTTAGGTAAGGAACACTAATAAAGACTAATCAAATCCCTTGGCAATCATTTTTTTCACTAATAACAATTTCTAATCCACTTTCAATGTTGTAATTATAACTAGCAAAACATTAAAAGCAAGTTCCATATAAACAATTAGCATGCTAGACATCTAATTCCTTAGGCTAGATTTACTAATCTCTTATACAATATATCCAACATCAATTCATATTCCCATGCATAATCAATCTCTAAAAGCAATTTTCCACCAATGTGTTACTAAGCAATAAGCCCATTCAAGCAAGAAATGACAGATGCAAAGACTCATGACTATCTAAACACCAATTTCAAGCATTGAACTTCATTCAGCCATTTCATCAAACACTTAGTGTGCATGTAAATAGCTAAAATCAACTTCTATAACAAAGAGGTACTAAGAATTAAGCACAATCATATAAGAAAGGGAATTAGAAGATCTAAACCATAATCACCCTAAACAATCACTAAAATCACCCCATATGCTCTAATCTCAAACCTAAAAGTTACTACTCACTTATCATTGCCAAAACAACAAAATCCAAAGAGAAAGTATGGTAAGACATGATTAGAAAGAAGATTAAACAAGTAAAGATTAAGAGAAATGCAGAAATTCAATAAACAAAGCGAGATTCTACAAGGTTTTATCAAAAGAGAAGGTTTTTAAGCCTAGAAACAATAATAGATAAGTTCCCCAAAGTTTTTATGCTTTAACCTATATATAGGAGGAAGAAAATCCCGAATAAACCAGAAGTAAACCAAGTTTTAGTCCGGTTCGTATGAGGTGTATCGAGGTGTACTGGCCAATAGACTGGTCGATATAGGCTTCCTTCTGGTAGCGAAGAGTGTAGTAACCGCCGCATCTTTTGAACCACGAATCGGAATGACTTGATTCAACCTCCATTGGAAAGATAATGCAATCCTCTTCAAATTCCATGAAGGTTTTTGAGGATGAATTTCAACGGAAGACCTTTGTTTGGACTCATGCATTTCGTATTTACCTGCATTATGTACTACTTCCCGGTAAGCAGATTGATACAATCGCCCCTTAATTAAGGTATATGGAGGTAGAACCTCGATACGGTGCTCGGTACATGTCATGTGGCTTGTGTATCGACCAGTATAGGTCGATATGCAACTCGGTACGCCCCTGGACTTGCATATCGGGCAGCTTGCTCGATACACTCCTTCGTATGGCCAGTTGTCTCCGTAGCAGTCTAACAACTTGCTCCATAACTCTTCAACCATATATTGGATCGACTTTAGACCAAGTCCATTCGAAAGATAACTCACAGAGCTACAACTTTTATAAAGAGTCTTGAAGCTAAATCTGAAGGGAAGCTATTCATCCGGGATAATCTTTGGTGATGTGATTCCCAGGATGGTTTGTACTGGGATGGCATGCCCGATATGCACCTCGATATGCCTCCATATCGACCAACCAGGATCTTTATGCAGCTCGAGATGGCTCCTACATCCTTGATTCTTCTTTTCATTGCCTTGGCATGAGCTCTTGATCTCTCTAGAGCTCCTTATAGCCTCCAAACACTTCAAATGTACGTGCCAAGTACTCCATATGCACCAAATATGCTATGCAACTTCTAAACTTACTCTAGGTTCCAAATGGATGCAAATAGGACAAGAACAAGTTAAAAATGCATGCTTAAAGAATAAAAACTAGTGCTAAATGTATGCTAAAATGGTATAAATAAAGTGTATATCAACTCCCCCACACTTGCTTTTTGCTTGTTCTCAAGCAAACAAGAACAAATGAGAAAATGAGGTTTGAAAGTGGGAGCTCAAAACTAAGATGTCAATAGAAAAACTGATTCAATGCCCAAGTTATAGGTTCTAAGATGCATAGAGATTGTTCTACTACAAAATCTTTAGCCATAACAATGATGTAGTATAGCAGTAAGGGTACCAATCAAACTTAGGAAACAGGAAGAACACTGGGAATGCAAGGGTAAAGCAAATCTAAGAAAATCGGGTAAATGATTGGTAAAATCGATGAAAACTAAATGCAATGACCAAATGAAATGCAAAACTATTTTAAAATCCCTGGAAGAGGGTTAACAACTACTAAAAGAAAACAGAGACCCTAGAATGCAAATCTACTAATAACTAAAAATCGAGCACTGAATCGGGTAAAACAGATTATTTCTAGCAACCTAGATGAACAACATAAAATGAACCAAAGATGAAACTTTATAACAAGAGAATGATAAACAGAGGTTTTAAAATGATAAACAGAGAGGATCTAAGGTTGAGGGTCATATTCAAGAGGTTCAAGATTCAACCCTTGGGTTTGAAAACATAAATCTACTCTTTAAAGAGCTATCTCTAAGCCTTGAGAAACAATAAGCTAGGGTCATCCATGGCATTTGGTATGACTCCCTTCTTCAATCTCTTCTCCAAACCCATAGATTTTGGTGGAAAAAGAGATCGAAGAGCATGGACTACAGATCTCAAATGGTGGCTTAACTAACCCCCTCTACAACCATGGCGTTTGGGAGATGATAGATTAGCCTCTAGGATCTGGTTTTCTAGGATATCTGAATCCGGTCAGGGTAAGACAGCCTTGGAATCATAGAGATCTTTTCCAAGACTCTCTAAGCCTTAAGACCCCAAATCCTAGAAGAGAAAGAATGAAGTTCAAGAAAAACTTCCAAAAGCTTAAACTTTTAACTCTTGAATCGCCCCAACCCCAAATCCAGAAGAAGACTACTCACTACTCATTTTTGAAACCGATTGAAAAGCAAGAGAAAGAAATGTAAACATGAACAAGCAATGGATTAAAGGAAAAATACTTGATATTCAAAAGATTCAAAGTTCAAAACATGAAAAACTCAAGAACAACGATAATGGCAGATAATCGCTTAAGAGAAAGCAGAAAAAGATAAGAATGAAAAGTTCTATCGAAAAGGATAGCCGCCTTTGCCCAAAATAACCAAACGTCATCTCCGAGCTTGTCCTCCATTGGCTCGTCGTTCTCCTTAGGATTGCACAGAAGATTCTTAACGCCTTGGAACAAGAAACACAGCTCGTTCTTGGTGACTGTGGGAGCCACGGACCGTCCACTGAAGGTGTTGGCGATGAGCTTGAGCGTGTATCTTAGCACAAGGCTGCGGACTCTCTTGATCTTGGCCGTGTTTGCCTTGTAGTCATCGTTGCGGATCAGATCCCACAAATCGTTGGCTTGGGTGAAAGGCGGGAACTCCACTTGCTTGGCGTTAGCCGTCAGACCGTATGCTTGGCAAAGCTCGGCGATGGAGAGATGATAGGCTTGTCTCCTGATCTTGAAGGTGATGTGGCGTTGGGAAGGAGTAGGAAGACTTGGATTCTCGTAAGTGAACTCCAAAGTGGCGAGGAAGTCTATGGTTGCCTCGGGATAGGTTGGGCAATCCATTCTTGATAAGCACTAGAGCCCAATGTTCTTGAGAAGCTGATCAAAGTCTACCAAGATCCCCATCTTAGCCAACAGATCCCTGCTCGCGAACTTTATGGGATCGAACCTTAGCCTTTCCAACCGTTTCTTGGCTTGTTTCTCCTCCTTTGTCCATCTGACCCTCTCTTGAACAACTTCTTGAGCTTCTCCTTCTTGTGCTGTCTCTTCTCTTGTTCTCTTTGGTGCCATTTGTACCTGAAACATAAAATCTCAAGGAAGAGAATGGGTAAGAAGGAAAAACTTCTTAAAATAAACTTAGATTTTTGGGGAATTTATAAAAATTATAGCTAAATACTAGAGAAAAAAATCTAGAGATATGATTAAATCTAGAAAGTTTCCTAATATCTAGCTATTTCTAAAAATTATCCTAACTCCCTAACAACTACAATCATCCTAAACATAACAAAAGGAAATTTTCCAAAAAAAAATTTAAACAAGAAATCTATAAACCGAGAATACCTTTTGAGAAGGAAAAATGCAGATGCTAAAAGCCTTAAGACAGAACTCACACTCTCTCTTTACTTTGAAAACGGTTTCGAACACAAAAATGAGAGAGTGTCAATGCATGTAAATATAAAGGCTAATAAAACCATGGGCAAAACAAGTGGTTTCTGACAAAAGTGTGGTCAAGGCACATCTTTCATGGTCAAATATGTTTGCCTTGACCACAATTCAAATTTAAAAACTGGAGGGAGAAGAAAAGAGGGAAAAATTTTACTTAACTCGGCACGAGATCGAGTCCATTTAGTCGATCTATGACTCAATCTCATGCTAATGTTGATTAGGATAGAGAGGTTTGATCGATCAGGGACTCGATTCAGATTGCTTCGACTCTTAGATCGATTGTGCCCCCCTCGTTCCATGATTTTTGGTCACTCAGGCTATGCTCCTTGGATAGAGCCACGTGATCGCTTTAGGGGTCGTTTGGGCGACGATCGAGTGGCAGATCGAGTAGACTGATTGATCCAACCTCGAGGATCGAGTGAGGTCAGTCGATCTACAACTTGTTTGCATTTCAAACTAAACGTATGGGTGGTTTATCCTCCCATTATCGACTGACTCACTCGATTGTCTACTCGATCTCGTCTAGATCGACTGACTCCTCTCGATTCACTACCTCGATCTAGTAAAGATCGAGCCAGGATAAGTCGATCTAGCACTCGATCTCTAGCTTATACTTCTCCTTTCTCGCCCCTTTTGACTCCAAGATCATGGTCTACAATCCCTCATCCTTTCACCTACACACTTAAAAATGAAAAGCATAAAACTGAAATAGAAAGAAAGCAAAAATATGTACAAGATATACATGGGAATGCCTCCTAAGTGCGCTTTCTTTCACGTCTTTAGCTAGACTTTACTTGGTTTAGGCCTGAGGTGGATCTTAGAGAATCATGGTGGTGCTCTCCTTGCTGCAATCACTCGCCAGGTAAGGCTTGACTTTGTGCCCATTAACTGTGAAAGCATTACCGCTCTTGCCAACCAATGTAACCGCTCCATAGGGTAGAACTTCCTTGATCTCAAACGGTCCACACCATATAGATTTGAGCTTTCCAGAGAACAGCTTCAACCTCGAGTTGTAGAGTAGCACCAGACTGCCTTCCCTTAACTCTTTATGAACCAGCTTCTTGTCATGAACCGCCTTGGTCCTTTCCTTGTAGATCTTAGCACTCTCATAGGCATCTAACCATAGCTCATCAAGCTCATGTAGTTGAATCAACCTCTTCTCCTGCGCTCTCTTGAGACTGAAGTTCAGCTGCTTCACGGCCCACAATGATCTATGCTCCAACTCAACAGGAAGATGACATGCCTTGCCGTATAGAAGAGTGAAGGGAGTGGTACCTATAAATATCTTGAAAGCGGTCTGGTAAGCCCATGGACCCATAAAATCTATCCCCCAAGCGTCAAAAACATAAACTTCAAAGATTGGCACCTGAGGTATCTCATTCCTCTTTGTGATGTTTCCAGCTCTTTGACATGCTTCACACGCTTTAACAAACTCATGAGCATCCTTGAACAGCGATGGCCACCAAAACCCGGCTTGTAAGACCTTTGTTGCCGTCTTGAAAGAAGCAAAATGTCCTCCATATGACAAACCGTGGCAATGTGGAAGGATGTCCTGCGCTTCCTCTCTTGAAACACATCTCCTATACAAGCTGTCTACTCCTCTCTTGTACAAGTAAGGCTCGTCCCAAACATAATGAGAGATGTCTCTCATGAACTTCTTCTTGTGGTAGTGGTCAAGATGAGTGGGTTCCTCTCCACAAGCTAAGAAGTTCACTATATCAGCATACAAAAGCAGGTTTTCCTCTCTCAAACTCAAAACATCCTCAAACTGATCCTCTAGCCGTGTACAAACAACCGTGTTGATCATCATGAGTTTCTCTTCAGGAAGTGAATCATCCAAGGGTAAGGCATCATTCACTCTCATTCTAGAAATGTGATCAGCAACACCATTCTCTATCCCCTTCTTGTCTTTTATCTCTATATCAAACTCTTGTAGAAGGAGAATCCACCATAAGAGCCTCAGCTTGGTATCCTTCTTTGAGTAGATATACCTCAACGCCGCTTGATCAGTGTATACAACAACCTTAGAGCCAACCAAGTATGATCTAAACTTCTCAAAAGCAAACACAACGGCCAGCAGCTCCTTCTCGGTTGTAGCATATCTCACTTGCGTGTCATCCAAGGTACGACTGGCGTAGTAGATAACATGCAACCTCTTGTCTTTCCTCTGACCAAGAACAGCTCCCACGGCGTAGTCACTCGCGTCGCACATGATCTCGAAGGGTAAGCTCCAATCTGGGGCTTGTACTATAGGTGCTGTGACAAGAGCCTCCTTGATGGTCTTGAAAGCATGAAGACATTCCTCATCAAAGACAAAGTCAGCTTCCTTACATAACAATCGTGTAGGAGGGCGAGCTATATTGGAGAAATCCTTGATAAACCGCCTGTAGAAGCCAGCGTGCCTTAAGAAACTCCTTATCCCCTTGACATTAACCGGCGGCTCAAGACTCATCATGACCTCAATCTTTGCTTTTTCAACCTCTATCCCTTGCTCAGATATCTTGTGACCGAGTACAATCCCTACCTTCACCATGAAGTGACACTTCTCCCAGTTCAGCACCAAGTTTGTCTCCTCACACCTCTTAAGTACCTTGCAAAGATTCAACAAACAAGCAGAAAAGGACGCACCATATACAGAGAAGTCATCCATAAACACTTCTACCATCTCCTCTATAAAATCAGAGAAGATCGACATCATGCACCTTTGAAAGGTTGCTGGTGCATTACATAACCCAAATGGCATCCTTCGATATGCGAAGGTACCATAAGGGCATGTTAAAGTCGTCTTCTCTTGATCGTTAGGATGGATTGGTATTTGAAAGAAACCACTATAACCATCAAGAAAGCAATAGTATGGATGATTAGCAAGTCTCTCAAGCATATGATCAATAAAAGGAAGAGGAAAATGATCCTTTCTAGTAGCTGAATTGAGCTTCCTATATCTATACACATTCGGTGACCAGTTATGGTTCTAGTAGGAATCAATTCATCTTTTTCATTCTTAATGACTGTGATTCCCCCCTTCTTAGGCACCACGTGGACAGGAGAACCCCACGTGCTGTCACTGATGGGGTATATCACATCTGCCTCTAACAGTTTCAAATCTCTTTCTTAACTACTTCTTTCAAATTCGGGTTTAAGCGTCTTTGATGTTCAATAGAATAAGAGTTTTCATTATCTAAGTGAATGCTATGAGTGCAAACCATTGGTGAAAGGCCCTTGATGTCACTTAGAGAGTACCCAATGGCCTTCCTATACTTTCTCAGCTCATTAAGGCGCGAGTGCAACTCATCATCACTCAAGTTTTCACTCACAATCACGGGATAAGTCTCATTAAGCACTAAGAAAGCATACCTCAGCCCTTTTGGGAGCTCCTTTAGGTCCACCTTTGGGGCTAGCAGCTCGCTCCAGTCCTCCTCGTGGCTTGTGTTAACGTCTCCGTCCTCAGTAGCCTTCTTACACCCCGAGTCATGAGCTTTAAGACTGCTTTCTTGAACCGTTGTCCCCTCTGAGATCGAGTCATCCAGTCGATCTTCCACTCGTTCTGGTTCGAATCGAGTAACTTCACTCGATTCACCTACTCGAATTGATGTGGATCGAGCAGGAGATCGAGTCCCCGACTCGTTCTCTGAACTGATCGATTGGCTTTTCTCGATCTTTTCATCGTTCTCTTTCCTGGATCGACCACCCTCCTTGATCTTCTTGTCGATTGCTGTCCTGGATCGAGTGATCTTCTCAATTTCATGATCGATCTCTAGGCATTCGCCTTCATCTTCCTTCACAGCTTTCCTAGAATCGAGAATGTGAACATATTCTTGAGTCTGCTTACTCAGGAAACCAAACTCTCTATACTCCTTTGTCAAGGCAAGCTGCAAGTGATCTTCTTGTGCCAACTCCTCAAGCAACTCATCGGCCAAAGCCTCTAGAGTCTCAATGTAGAAAGCTTGTCCTCCAATGGTTGGCTTCTTCAAAACTTCATTAATATCGAAGTCCAGCTTGATATCTTTGCCCAAGTGTAGAGAAATCTTGCCATTCTTCACGTCAATGATGGCTCCAGCGGTTGTAAGAAACGGTCTTCCAAGGATTAGAGGATCCTTTGGCTCTTCATCCATCTCTAAGACAACAAAGTCGGTTGGCACATTAACTCCACTGATCCTCACGGGCAAGTCTTCAAGCATACCCACAGGAAGTCTGACGCTTCTATCAGCTAGCACAAGGGAGATCCTTTGAACTTGGTAAAACCGAGCTTCTTTGCAATGGAATAGGGCATGAGATTGATACTTGCTCCTAAACCGCATAAACAGCTCTGAAATTTCAAGGGACCAAGAGCACAAGGAATGGTGAATGATCCTGGATCTCCAAGCATCTTTGGCACTATCTCTTTGTGAATGATGGCACTGCATCTTCACTAAGCACCAAAACCTCTTCACTCTCCTTGTTATTCTTACTATGTGTATCTTTGAAAAGCTTTGCACACTAAGGCATCATGGCTAGACAATCAACTAAAGGAAACTTGATCTCAAAATCTTTCAAATGCTTCTCAAAGACTGCTTTATGCTTCTCTAGCAGCTGCTTTTTGAACCGGCCAGGAAAAGGAAGTTTTGGTTTGTATGGTGGAGGAAGCATTGCGAAAGATGCATCTTTCTCTTTGCTCACCTTCTCTACTTTCTTCTCTACAACAACCTCTTTGCCTTTCCTTGGCCTCTCAATCCACACAGTGATTTCTTCATCAGCTGAAAGCTTACCCCCCCCCCCCCCCCCCCCCCCCCCCCACCCCCTCTTGAACCACAATGTCCTCATTGGCTTTAGGTGCAACTCTCCGCGGAAGCTCTTTACCACTTCGTAAGGTAATAGCGTTTGCATACTCTTTGGGATTCTGCTCACACTTTCCAGGTAAGCTTCCTTGACCGCTTGAGCTAGCTTTTCCTTTCTCTAACTACTTGATCTTGTTGTTCAGATTGGTGATCTGTGTAGAGACGTCAGTAAGAGAAGAATCTAGCCGGTTGTTCATCTCAACAAACTTCTGATTTGTAGAAGCTTGACCTTGAAGCAACTGTTGGAACATTGCTTGAACCAGATCCTGAGGTTGGGGTTGCATTTGTTGCTGTTGAGGAACGAAACCGGGAGGAAACATAGGAGTGTAACCTTTGTTGCCTTGCTGTTGTTGCTGACCCTGAAAGTTCCCTTGCCTCTGCCCTTGATATCCACTATTTTGTTGAAAACCCTTGTTGTAAGGTACAAAAGGCTTGCCTTGTTGAGGGGGGTACACCTGATCTTTAGGGTTCTCAACGTTTGTACTTCTGTAAAAGAGATTGTTGTTGGCTTGGTATCCTTGTGAATAACCTTAAGGCTTGTTGTAGTTCTGACCAGCAACCCAATTAGCTTCTTCTTGGCTCAGCTCTAGCTCCTTTAAGTCATCTTCAGCTTCTCCCACAAAGTGTACATGCTTCTGATTTGCAAGCACGAGTTTGTCTATCTTCTCATGAAGCGATTTGAGAACTTTCTTGTGTGACTCAAGCTCAGAACCTCTAGGTGCTCGGTTGTAGTCCTCAGTGTACTTCCCATCACTCAAAGCCAGGTTCTCTATCAGCTCCATTCCTTCTTCCACTTCTTGACCAAGAATGTTACCCTTTCTTGCCGTATCAAGCAACTTTCGGATCTTGGGTAATGCTCCTCGGTATATTGTGCTCAAGAGGGTCTCTTCACTGAAGCCGTGGTGAGGACACTGAATGGTATAGTCTTTGAACCGCTCCATTGCTTCACTGAATGTCTCGTTCTGCCTTTGAGTGAAGCCACTAATCTCACTTCTCAAACGAGCTGTTTTTTTGCTTGAGAAAAACTTTGAGAGGAACGCTTTCTTGCAATCAGCCCAAGAAGTAATGGTGCCTTGTGGAAGGGTCTTCTCCCAGTGCCTTGCTTTATCCCCAAGAGAAAATGGGAAGAGCCTAAGCTTGAAAGCATCTTCCGAGATCCCATTGATCTTTATCATCCCACATACTTGCTCAAAGTTGTTGAGATGCTCCAAAGGGTCTTCCATTGCCAGCCCGTGGAACTTGTTGTTCTGAACCATAGAGACAAAGCCAGGCTTGATCTCAAAGTTGTTGTTTTGGACTGGTGGAGGAGTGATCCCAAAGCGGTTATGATGGGTGTTTGGAGCATCACCAGCACCAAAGATCCATGGTGGTCTAGCAGCGTGGTTGGGTTTTCCATTACCCCTTCCTATATCACCGTGAGCAGGTGGAGGTCCCTCAGGATTTTCCTGCTCAGCCATACTTTCAAAGTCAACTGTACCAGCTTGCACAATCTCTTCAAAGGCTTGAGCTTGCTCTCTTGCTCTTCTCGATCTTGAACTTCCGAGTTGGTGAATATTGTCCAGGGGTTTAAGTCGATTTGTTGTCACTCCTGGAGCGCAAATTCATGTACCTGAAAGACACAAGTGTGAAGAGAAAGAGATTAGTAACCAAATGAAATTAAAGGCTTAATCTTTACTAAACCCCAAATCCTAGTGCTTCCTAACAATCCTAAGATGGCAACGGCGCCATTTGATAAACAGATTGTTAGTAAGGTGAAATATCAAATCCCAAACCACAACAATGATGTAGTATAGCAGTAAGGGTATCAATCCAACCTAGGAAGCAGGAAGAACACTAGGAAGCAAATCTAAGCAAATCGGGTAAATGATTGGTAAAATAGATGAAAACTAAATCCATTGACCAAATGAAATGAAAAACTATTTTGAAATCCCTGGAAGAGGGTTAACAACTACTATAAGAAAACAGAGACCCTAGAATGCAAATCTACTAATAACTAAAAATCGAGCACTGAATCGGGTAAAACAGATCATTTCTAGCAACCTAGATGAACAACTTAAAATGAACCAAAGATGCAACTTTATGACAAGAGAATGATAAACAGAGGTTTTAAAATGATAAACAGAGAGGATCTAAGGTTGAGGGTCATATTTAAGAGGTTCAAGATTCAACCCTTGGGTTTGAAAACATAAATCTACTCTTTAAAGGGCTATCTCTAAGCCTTGAGAAACAATAAGCTAGGGTCATACATGGCATGTGGTATGACTCCCTTCTTCAATCTCTTCTCCAAACCCATGGCTTTTGGTGGAAAAAGAGATCGAAGAGCATGGACTACAGATCTCAAATGGTGGCCTAACTAACCCCCTCTACAACCATGGTGTTTGGGAGAGGATAGATTAGTCTCTAGGATCTAGTTTTCTAGGATATCTGAATCCTGTCAGGGTAAGACATCCTTGGAATCAGAGAGATCTTTTCCAAGACTCTCTAAGCCTTAAGACCCCAAATCCTAGAAGAGAAAGAATGAAGAACAAGAAAAACTCCCAAAAGCTTAAACCTTTAACTCTTGAATCGCCCCAACCCCAAATTCAGAAGAAAACTACTCACTACTCATGTTTGAAACCGATTGAAAAGCAAGAGAAAGAAAGCTAAACATGAGCAAGCAATAGATTAAAGGAAAAATACTTGATATTCAAAAGATTCAAAGTTCAAAACATGAAAAACTCAAGAACAACGATAATGGCGGATAATTGCCTAAGAGAAAGCAGAAAAAGATAAGAATGAAAAGTTCTGTCGAAAAGGATAGCCGCCTTTGCCAAAAATAGCCAAACAGCCCTAATGGTCCCCTCACTACGCTCGAAAAACGGTTAAGGCCCCAGAGATCGACCTTGAGAACGATCAGTTCACTCGATCTTCTTCATGGATCGCCTTCTTCTGCTCGATCTTCTAGTCGATCTGGTTGGATGGATCGAGCACTTCCTTCGATCTTCTACTCGATCCACGGATGATCGAGTCATGGTCTCGATCTGGCTCTCGTTCTGCATGGTGTCATCTACGTCTGTACTCCAGATCGATCTCCTCTCTCGATCTTGGTCTCGATCCTTCCTCTTGAATCGACTTGGGTCACTCGATCTTCTGGTCGATCTCGTCTAGATCGACCTGCCTTGCTCGATCTGCTACTCGATCTCGGGTCCTTTGCATGCATGGCTGGTTTCTCCAAGTGTCCACAAGCTTCGTTTTGATCCTCCTCACGTCCACATAACCTCCACAACTCTAGAGTGCTCCAAACAACCTGATAATGATGCAAAAGTGCAAGAAATATGCAAAATTCGAATGCAAAGAGACCTAGGACCTAAAATGCAACAAATGGAGCAAACTAGCTTATAATGCAAGATGAATGCATGAAAAACTATCATAAATGCATGCAAAATATGCAAAATGTATGGTAAATATCACATACCTATCACAGCAAACAATGAACTCTAGCTTAGCCTACACAAGTATTCAAATAAACCAACTCTTTAAAATCCATTAATGGTAACCAATGAATCAAGTTTGTGCAAATCAAGTGAAAACATTTGGTTTAAGGGATAAGGTTATGAGATAAAAATGATCTCATTCATATAAGGGTTTAAAGATTCAGGGGATCGCTCAATGAAATGATTCTATCTTTGGCAAAATGCTAAAGGTAAAAGAACACTTATGCATGCAAGTTAAAAGCTCTCTTCTACCCTTTTTACCCAAAGATGAACCTGGGAACTTCTAAAACCCCAAGTGAAACTCCTTAATCTACCATTTCCCAAAGCACTTGATCTCTTCCTTCTTTATATTTGGGGAAACTCCTTCTTCTTTTGCTGGTGTGGTTGAATTCTTTTTGGAACTTGCTCTTCTTTGTTGTTTGATTGGCGCCATTTTCATCACCTTTGGTGGGTTGCGTGGTCTGATTTCTCCTTTTGCATGACCTTTTGTAAGCTTTGTTGTTGTTGGCACCTTTCTTCTGTAACACTTAGAGCTTTCTTCCTAATTAACTTAACCACAAAATAAACTGTTCCCCCATACTATGAACCCCATACTTCTTCTTCTTCTCAAAAGATGTAAACATGTAAAGCTCAAACCACTTACACTACCCTTTTCCAATCTCCTAACCTAATACCAAGCTCAAAATGCAAGCTGGTGTCTACAAGAGAGCTTCTCCTTCCCAGCCTTATTCCTAACTTTTTTGCCAAGATAAAATCGAAAATGATGCAATGCAAGGCCTCAGAACTCTCACAATAGTGCTTAGGTTCAGAAAGAAGGATTGGTTTAGGGTGTGGTTAACTGTCCCATAATGATGAAGATCAGCAACTTGGATTAACAAGAGTGGTAAAAAGGGAAGAAAATAATCCAAATATGTATATGGGTAGCCATGTAATCACTCTCAATGCACAAACAAGATAATTCAAAGTCAGGATTATGGTTCTAATAAGATAGAGTTGAAATCAAATCAAAGCAAGCTTGAGTATAAGACAAGAATATTAATGCAAGAATTCAAGATATGGTGCAGCCTTAACTTCAAACTCATTGCAATGCAATCAAACAACAGATAACAAAAGCATTGAAAACAATTCAAACATTAACATCTTGACAAGTGTTTATCATCTACTCCCTATAAAATGTATGGAAAGCTATATAAAATGCATCTAAACTCAAACTTAGTTATGCATATGTAACTAAATGACCTTTTTGGTTCCAAAAATTTGAAAACTTCAAGGATTTTTAGTGCACATAGATGAATGCATGAATGCATGAGACTCAAGTATGCAAAAGGGAAAATAAAAAAGCAAAACACAATGTAAAATGAAATACCCTCCCCCACAGTTAAATTTCACAGTCCTCTCTGTAATAGAAGTCATAAAGAAGGGTTTAGAAATTATAAATGGTGTATGGATGAAAGCCAGTGCAAAAGGAGTTAAGGAGGAGGAGTTAGGAAGACTTACAGTTGTGTTCATGGCTGATATCGGGGTATATGACCTATACAAAGGTTGATATGCACCTGTGTTGGTTGATATCGGGGTGATTGACCCGATACACTGATTGATATGCTCGGAAGTGGCTTGCATCGAGCTGTTGTTCGCCATTAAGGCATATCGACGTGAGTTATGCCCGATATGTACCTTGGTACATTTGCCCTTAAGGCGTATCGGTTTGGCCCTCTCCGGTACACAGGTCGATATGGACTCATGTCTACCATATCGACCATTCTTCCCATGGTATGCAGATCGATATAAGCTCGGACTGTCCAATATCGGGCAAGACTTCCTGATACATAGCCCGATATTGTCAATATCGGTCTGACTAGAACGATATACAGGTTGATATTGGCCTATTTCGTTTCCTCCCTTCCTCCAAACTTAGCATATTCATCCTTGGTTCAAACCTGGTGCTTAACAACATCCCAAAATAAAAAATAAAAACATAGATACCATGGGACTACCTCCCAAGTGTGTTTGTTTAAAGTCTCTAAGCTTGCCTTTTCACACCCTTAAGATCATGGAGGGAGATAGAGTGGAACTGAAGTTCCTTCTCTTTTCTCCTTGAACAATGTATTGGCTCCATTGTAGAGGTTCTCCTTTGGTTTCATGACTCTCTTTCTTGGTCTTCTTGGCCCATCATAGAGCTTCGCATTGATTCCATCAAACAACTCAAGAAGACAACCACCATCAAGGGCTTCACCATCATACTCATTGTGATCAAGAGGGTCTTCATCTTATTTTAGCACTTCAACCTTGAATCCCCTCAGCTCTTCTTTGACATCAAGTGGCTTCTTAGCAGCTCCTTTCTCAACATTAGTGATGCTACCAAGAAAGCTTGAAGGGGGAGGCTTCATTGCATAGCTAACTCCACCATTCACCTTTTTGAGGGTGACTCTCTCTTTGGTGAAGTCAATATCAGTGCCTGCTGTGTTCAGAAATAGAGTCCCAAGTGGTAGAGAAAGCTTCTGAGTGTGAGCCATTTCCATCACAACAAAATCAGTTGGTATCTTGCATGCTCCAATCCACAAAGAAAAGTCTTCAATGAGACCAACAGGGTTGCTTGTAGATGAGTCCACAAAAGTGATTGTTGAATCATATGGTCTCGGCTTGCTGACTCGTAGTTCTTTTGCCAATCCAAGAGACATCACATTGATAGTTGAACCTGTGTCACACATGGCTTCTTCCACGACCAATTCACCAAGCTCACAAGAGACTAGAAACTTCCCTGGATTACCAAGTTTATGGAGGGTTGTTGGCTGCTCTTTCTTCTTCTCTTTACCATCTAAAGAGTTCACAATCAGCTTCTATGTTCCCAAAGAGGTCTTTGATGAACATTACTTGATCATTCACGTGCATCAGAGAGTGAAGTGGAGGCAAGGGGACACCAGCCTCATCCATCTATTTTCTGAACCTTGAGAGCACAGCTTTTTGAGCGTTAGTAAGAATTCTACCAGGATAAGGCAGAGGAGGTTTGTACACAAGCTCATCCTCAATGTGTGATGCTTGATCTTTGTGTAAAGGCTCATGCATATTCTTCTTTGTTTCAGCTTGTTTCTTTTGGGGAGGTGAATCTTATGCAAACTCCTTTAGAGCATAGTATACTCTAACAAGCTTATCATGCTCAGCCAATGCAGGTCCTTGTTGTACCTCCATTTCAGCCTCAACAACCTCAGCTTCAATAGCCTTATCTTCTTCACCAGCCTTTGCATCACTAGCTGAAATCAAGTGAAAAGCACTTCCTCCACACTTAGACTCAATGTCCACATTGATTTTCTTAGTAGAGCTTGTGTTGGAGAACACTTCTTGAGCCCCATAAAGCATTTCTTCAATCTCCTTAATGGATGTTTCAGTCTCTTTGTTGAATTTGATGTCCTTATCATGTAAGAAATGACAATACTCTTGGTGTAGGGGCTTACTCTTTCCAAGAAGTTGAGTTTGTGGATGTGATACTAAAGCCTCTTCACTCTCCAAATTCGTGATCCTCTGATCTAGTGCCTCCAGCTTGCTGCTGAACATAAAGTATTTCTGTTCCAGTGTGGTATTAAGAGCAGTGAACTTTTCTGTAATCAGCATAGCCCCTTTAATCTGATTTTCAAAGGCTTGTTGTAACAGTTGCTGCATACTCAATTCTTGAGTGGAGGAAGGGCTAGTTTTGCTGTGATCATTGTGGAATTGAGCAGAAGGCTGGAGTATGTCTCCATAACTGCTGTGATAAGCAGCACCATAAGCTTCATAAAGGGACCCATGGTTGAAACCACTTGAAGAGCCTTGGTAGTAAGCTTGAGGGTGTACATGGTACCTATAAGAGAAACAAAATAAAAGAAAAATCAGTACTGAAATAAATACTTAGTCTAAGCAAGAACTCAATCTCAAATGCATCAAAACAATCCCAAGAGGCAACGGTGCCAATTGATGTTGAAGTTTTTAAGCCTTAACTCAATCCTCAAACACACTTGTCATTGTAATACTTGAGGTGTGAATCTACTTGGGAAGCTAATGACACTTGAGATATAAAGAACTTTCCTAAGCTAAGCTAATAGGGAAGGGTTTTGATATCTAACAACCTAGTGACTAACAAGGGAGCAAAAGAAGGCAAAAAAGAGCAATAAGACGAAATTAAGAAAATGATAAGAGCAAAATAAGCAAGGAAAGACGGAATATAGCTAAACTTCAAAGATAAAAAGGCAAGGCCCAAGATTGAGGCAATGGTGATAAGGTGATTCATGTTCATATCTAGGGTGATCAAAACAAGAAAATCTAAACGCTCAACCTTAGGTAAAGAACACTAATAAAGACTAATCCAATCCCTTGGCAATAATCATTTTCACTAATAACAATTCCTAATCCACTTTCAATGGTGGAATTATAACTAGCAAAACATTAAAAGCAAGTTCCATATAACCAATTAGCATGCTAGACACCTAATTCCTTAGGCTAGGTTTACTAATCTCTTATACAATATATCCAAAATCAATTCACATTCCCACGCATAATAAATGTCTAAAAGCAATTTTCCACCAATGTGGTACTAGGCAATAACCACATTCACGTAAGAAATGGTAGATGCAAAGACTCATGACTATCTAAACACCATTTTCAAGCATTGAACTTCATTCAGGCATTTCATCAAACACTTAGCGTGAATGTAAATACCTTAAATCAACTTCTCCATCAAAGAGGTACTAAGCATTAAGAACAATCATATAAGAAAAGAAATGAGAAGATCTAAGCCTTAATCACCCTAAACGATCACTAAAATCACCCCATCTGCCCTAATCTCAAACCTAAAAGTTACTACTCACTAATCATTGCCAAAACCACAAAATCCAAAGAGAAAGTATGGTAAGACATGATTAGAAAGAAGATTAAACAAGTAAAGATTAAGAGAAATGCAGAAATTCAATAAACAAAGAGAGATTCTACAAGGTTTTCTCAAAGGAGGAGGTTTCTAAGCTTAGAAACAATAATAGATAAGTTCCCCAGTTTTTAGGCTTTAACCTATAAATAGGAGGAAGAAAAAATCCCTAATAACCCAGGAGTAAACTAAGTTTTACTATGGTTCGGATGAGGTGTATCGACGTGTACTGGTCGGTACATTGGTCGATATAGGCTTCCTTCTAGTTGCGAAGAGTGTTGGAACTGCCGTATCTTTTGAACCACGAACCAGAATGACTTGATTCAACCTCCATTGGAAACCTAATTCAATCCTCTTAAAAGTCTATGCGGGTTTCTGAGGCTGAATCTTAACCGAAGAGCTTCGTTTTGACTCATACATTTCGTATCAACCTGCATTTTGTACTTCTTCCCGGTATGCAAATCAATACAATCGCCCTTTAGTTAAGGCATATGGAGGTAGCACCTTGATATGGTATGGTGCTCGGTACGTGTCATGTGGCTTGTGTATCGACCAGTATAGGTCGATATGCAAGTCGGTAGGCCCCTGGACTTGCATATCGGGCAGCTTGCTCAGTATACTCTGATACAAGACTTTTTATGTCTTGGTTCAATCACTCGATGCTTGTACTAGTCAGTTGCAGCGTAGCATAGGTTTTATCAATCCAAAGGGAGTTAAGTTGAATAACAGAAGAGTTGCAAGTAGAAAGCTTTAAGTCAGGTGAAACAAAGAACATTTAGCTGCAAAGCAACCAAACTAACAACATAAGTGATCATAAATCAAAGAGCACTCAAAGAAGAAAAGTTAGCAATGATCAATGAACAAAACAGAGCAAATAAACAGAGTAAATGGCAAATTCGAAATTGATATAAAGAGAAGACAAGTTCCTAGATGTGGTTATTGACTTTGAGTAATTCAAGGGCTAACTAAGGTTGTTTCAAACATCACTGATCAAGCAAACAAGCAGTCAATGTTGATTCCTAGACATAGAGTTCACAATCAAGCAAGTTAAGTTCAATCTCTTGACAAATAACACTTTGCTAATCATCCTAACAAGAACTAACTCCCATTTGTGCTAGAACAATCAACAAGCATAAATAACCAACTCTATTCAAGTCAAAATACTCCTCAAACAGTCAATCTCTTCAGCTAAGGCCAGTAAATCCTCTATTAACCAAGATCAGCATTTCGTCAAACACTTGGTGGGCATAAAATGAAGCCTAAATCTAGATTCATATGATCAAGACAAATCTAGCTTAAGAACAGATCAATAGAGAGGAATCAATCATATTAAACACTAACAAACCCTAATTATGCCTCTAGATTTCCCTAATCTACCACAACTAGAAACCTTAAGATAACTATTCACTAATCACCATGTTTAACACCAAATCACAAACTGAGAAGATGCTAACCATGATTAAAAAGAAGATTAGAGAATAAATTAAAAGACAAATGCAAAAATTTTATTAAAATGATAAACTTGTTCTTAAAAAGATGGAATACCCTTAAATCTAAGCAAGAACAGGAACTTGATAATGAAAAGTTCTTATAACAAGCTATTTATACTAAAAGACAAATGCAAAACATAATGGCAAAAGTGTAAATAAAAATAAGTTCGGGCTGGTCTGTATCGATCTAGAGTGATCGATAGGTTTGATCGATAGGTTTGATCGATGGTGCATCTGATGCAATCCCATCGATCACATTCTGATCGATACACTTGATCGATGGCTTTGTCCTGCCTTCCATTGGTCTTGTTTGATCGATGGAAGTGATCGATGGTGCATCCGATGCATTCCCATCGATCACACCATGATCGACAGCTTCAAGTCTTGATCAATGGAGCACTCGATGGTTTCCCATGGATCACTCCTTGATCAATGGCCTTGAAGTTTTAATTGATGGAACACCAGAACTCGCTCTCCTTAGCTCCTTTTGCTCCTCCTCAGCTTTGCCAACTTCTTGAACTATTCCCACACTTCCTCCTTGCTCCATTCAGCTCCTTAAGTACCTAAAAAACATCCTTGATGCATAGAAAATGCAAACTACAACCTAAATGAAACCTAAGTCTAAAATGAGAAGAGAAAGGAACTAAAGAGAAGGAAAACATGCAAAAGAGAACCAAAACATGAACTAAATGCAAGCCTAAATGATGTAAATGTATGAGATATCAACACCCCCACACTTGCCTTTTGCTTGTCATGAAGTAAACAAACTAAGACAAATGGAGGATGAGGTTTTAAAGTGGGCATTCAAATCCAAAAATGCAAAGGTAAAGAGATGGAGTCAACACTTAAGTGCCTAGTTGTAGGATGCAAACACAATCAGCCGTACTTTAAAGAACCTAGCCATGCTCATCATGTTTCTAAATGATCTCAAACCTCAACCTAGACAAATGCTCAAATCAATCAACTCTTTAACATTCAATTAAGTTCATAACAATGAATCAAGTTTGTGCATATCAAGTGAAGACATTTGGTTCAAAGGGTAGGGTTATGAGATTAGAATGATCTCATTCAAGCACATGGTTTATAAACATAAGGGATCACTCAATGAAAATGATTCTATCTTAGGCAAAATGATAATGGTAAAAGCACACTTATGCATGCAAATCAAAGCTCTCTTCTACCCTTTTACCCAAAGATGAATCCTATAAACTTTTAAACCCCAAAGTGAATCCCTAAATCTACCATTTTCCTAAACTCTACCCTTTCTTCTTCTTCATGGCTGAAGAAACTTCTTCTTTTTGCTTGTGTGGCTGCTTCTTTTTGTTGGGACTTGCTCCTTCTTGTTGAATTGGCGCCATTTTTCACCTTTGGTGGATTGCCTTGGGTCTGACTTCTTCTTTGGATTGACCCTTTCAAAGCTTTGTTGTTGGCGCCTTCTTTTTTTGAACACTTAGAGCTTTTACTACTTCTCTTTACTTAACCACAATGCTAACTGTTTCCCCATACTACCATTTCAAACTTTTCCTTCTTCCTTTAGAGCATATAAACATGAAACCCAAACCACTTAGCTCTACCCTTTTATCCCAAAACACTTCTAACCTGGAATCAAGCTCAAAATGCAAGCTAATATCTACAAGAGAGATTTTCATTGCCAGCCTTATTCCTAACACTTTTTGCCAAGACAAAATTCGAAAATGATATGCAAAGGCCTCACAACTCTCAAGATAGTGTTTAAGCTCAAAAGGAGGTTTGGATAAGCAAGTGGATAAGCTATTTGGATCAACGAGAGTGGTAAGAAGGGAAAAAATGATCGAAATATGTATATGGTAGACATGAATTCCTTTTTCAATGCACAGACATGATAATTAAAAATTCAGATTAAGGTTCAAGTTGATAGAGTTGATTTTCAAAGAATAAATGTTTTCAGTATGAGTTGAGAGCATCAATTCTAGCAATCCAAGCATGGTTCAGTCTTATCTTCTAGCTTTCTCATGATGCATCAAACAACTAACCACTTAAACACTGAAATCATCTCTAAACATTAAGCACTTTACAAGGAGATAGCTCTTAGATCCTCGATTCTTCTTTGCATTGCCGTGGCTTGACCTATTGATCCTTCTAGAGCTCCTTATAGCCTCCAAACACTTCAAATGTACCTGCCAAGTACTTCATATGCACCAAATATGCTATGCAACTTCTAAACTTACACTAGGTTCTAAATGGATGCAAATGGTACAACAAGTTAAAAATGCATGCTTAAAGACTAAAACGTAGTGCTAAATGTATGATAAAATGGTATAAATATAGTGTATATCAAGGGGCTAAGAGCACACAACTATGGATGAGCAACTCATGCACGGCAATTGTAGCTAGCTCAATTCTCCAACACTAGAGCTCAAAACGCTCACAGAAGGGTTAAGGTATGCATTCTTGGGCACTAATTCCACTTATCAAGAAATAGTAAACGAGAACTTAACTGAAAACAAATTAGCCTCCCTTCTCAAAGAACTAAGAAAGTATAGGAGAGCCATTGGATATTCGATGGACGATATCAAGGGCATCTCCCCTACTCTTTGCACTCTTAGAATTCACCGAGGACGAGTCAGTGAACTCTATTAAGCACCAAAGATGGTTAAACCCCAATTTCAAGGATGTACTAAAAAGGGAAATTTTAAAACTGCTTGACGCTAGTGTAATTTGCCTATTATCGGACAGTCTATGGGTTTCACAGGAGCAAGTTGTACCAAAGATGGGGGTGAAACCGTTGCTAAAATCGATACCAATGAACTTATTCCCCACACGAACCATAACCGGGCACCGTATGTGTATAGACTATCGAAAGCTAAATACAGCCTCTAGGAAAGACCATTTTCCTTTTTTTTCATTGACTAAATGCTAGAGAGACTTGCAAATCATCCTTTATTACTTCTTAGACGGCTATAGCGGTTTCTTCCAAATCCCCGTACACCCCGCTTTCTCGGTTATATCGATCATTTTATTCTCCTTAGCATGCAAAGGTTATCATTGACTTGTTAATCGCCAAATCCCTACCAATTCATTCGCAAATACTCCTCTAGGTCTCCCAGTACTTTCCTTCTCCACGTGGAGCCTTTTACCCGATTCTGATAACTTAAGCTCTCTCCTTGTTGGGCCGAAAACAAGTCCTCTCATGGGCCTATTTTGGCTCTGTTTATGCTTTGTACGACTAGGTCCGCTGGGTTTATTGGTGCATCCTCGTTTCTCCTTAAGCCAACTTCACAACCCAGTCTTCACTTTCTCCAAGTCTTCTCCACTCATTCTTTACATTCCTTGACCAACACTCTTCTCTTTCCTAAGTGTATTCCCAATATTCTCATTTTTCGTATTCTCATTCATTAAATATGCTACTTGCCTTATATCGGATACACTCGTATCTTCCTCCAAGTTTCCAAATCTACCCGAGTTCACAATATTCCCTCGATCCTCATTTCTCGGGATCTCCTAAAGGTTCATTCATAAGTCTCCTTCTGAGCTCCCCGCCTCAAACACCCTCTGGTTATACAGTGATTCCACACTCCTTCCCGGCCTCCTCACCAACGTAAAACCATTGTCTCTCTGTGTCCCCTCATTCGACTTTTCACCACTCCTCTGAGATGTTGTCACCAATTCATTTTCAGTATCTAACTTCGGGCACAACTCGAACAAATATTTGTCAGCCCCTCATAAGATACAAAATAGTTCTCACCATTAATTAAGACTATTCTCTTAAGATGTTTCGCGAGATTAACCTCCACACACACTTGAGAAAATCGAGCTCTTTTAAAATTCTGTGTGGTGAGATCCACTTGAATTGGCTTCCCCAGTTCCTTAGCAATTCCCATATGGATGTATTTATGGTAAAAATTCACTAGTATATTTGTTAGACAAACCCAACAAGTGTCGTGGCAATGTCTCTTTCAGCGGGTTAAACTGTGATGACCACACTTGCAACATAAGAGCATCTCCAGCGGCAGTTTGTAAAGCGACTCTTAACATTAAAAATAAACAAAAATAATAAAAAAATAGGAGAAAGATAAGAGACTTCTCTCGTTTAAGGGGTTTTAGATACGTTTTTAACTAGGTTTTTACTATGTGTCTTTTTATAACTGGATCAACTAGTTTATATTTAATAATTAAAATTATGAATATATATTAATAAAATATGCATTACAAACTCAATTTAAAATACTGACCGATGAGGATGGTCTAAGATAGCTATCAAAAGCTCTCCATGATCCTCCATTTTAACACTGCCAAATATTCTTCCTTTGCTTCAAATCTGATCTGATAAACAGAAGTGTTTGGGAGGTTGTAAATCAAAGCCAAATGCACATTTTTATGATGTAGTATAGTGCAAGAGGTGTCAATCCAGCCTAGGTTGTAGAAACCCACTAAGAATGCAAGAACAAAGCAAATCTAAGCAGAATAGGGTAGATAGATGGTAAAATTGATTAAAACTAAATGCAATGACCAAACTACTATGGAAACTATTTTAAAATCCTTGGAAGAGGGTTAACGACTACTAGGAAAAGATTGAAAATTTAAAAAAGCAAGACTACTAATTACTAAAAATCGAGAACTAAAACGGGTAAAACAGAGAATTTCTAACAACTTAGAGCAATGACTTTTAATGATTAAAAATGCAAGCTTTATAACTAGAGAATGATAAACTAGTGTTTTAAAATGCTAAAAAGAGGATCTCAGGTTGAGGGTCATGTTTAAGAGGTTCAAGATTCAAGTCTTGGGTTTGAAGACATTAGATCTACACATATTGTGCTTTCTCTAAGCCTTGAGAAACTGAAATAGATTCATCCCTGATGTTTGGTATGAAACCCTTCCTCAAACTCCCCTCCTAACCCATGATGTGTGGTGGAAAACGAGATCAAAGAGCATGAATCACAAATCTCAAAAGTGGCTTAACTAACTCCCTAAGCATCCATGGTGTTTGGGAAAGGATGAGTTAGTCTCTTGGTTTTGGTTTTAAGAGATTCCTGAATCCTGCTAAGGTAAGGAAATCTCTAGGATCATAAAGATCTTTCTCAAGACTCTTTAAGCACTAAGAGCCAAAATCCAAGAAGAAAACAAGACTAAGAACAAGAAAAAGACCAAAGCTTAAACCTTTAAACCCCTAAAATCGCCCCAACCGTAAACCCAAAGATGACTACTCGCTACACATGGATAAAATCGATTCAAACGCAATAGAAGAAGAGCTAAACATGATAAACGATTAAGGATGAAATATTAAGATGAAAAGTACTTAGATTAAGAAAGATTAAAGTTTAAAACATGACAAAGCTTCAAAGTTCAACAATGGTGATATCTCGTCTAAGAGAAAACAGAAAAAGATAAGACAAAGTGTCAATAATGAAAGTGATGTTCGCCCTTTTCCCAAAATAGCCAAACAGTCCTAATGGTCCCCTCACTACGCTCCAAAAATGAGCTGGCCGGATAAGGTCACAGAGATCGACTTGGGTCACTCGATCTCCGGGTCGATCTTCTGGTTGGATCGTCCTCCTTTGCTCGATCTTCCACTCGATCTTGAGTGATCGGGTCATGGTCTCGATCTGTCACTCGTTCTGCATAGTCTAATCCACGTCCGTACTCACGATCGATCTCCTCACTCAATCTCATCCTCGATCCCTTCCTTGAAATGGTCCGGGCTTAGTCGATCTTCTGGTCGATCTCATCTAGATCGACCTGCCTTGCTCGATTTGCTGCTCGATCTCGGGTCCTTTGCATGCATGGCTTAGTTCCTTCATGTGTCCACAAAGCTCCATTTTGATCCTTAGCACGTCCACGCAACCTCCACAACTCCAGTGTGTCCCAAACAACATGAATATGATGCAAGAATGCAAGAAATATGCAAAATGTGAATGCAAAGTGATCTGTAGGACCTAAAATGCAACAAACGGTAGAAACTAGCCTATTATGCAAGATTAATGCATGGAAATTGTCCTAAATGCATGCTAAATATGCTAAATATGAGAATATATCAAGTCCCCCAAACTTGTCTTTTGCTTGCCCTCAAGCAAACAAAATCAAAGAATGGAAGAGAGGTTTTAAAAGTGGGAGCTCAAATTTCCAAAAGTGTTTAAACAAATCAATCAACTCAATGGTCCTAGTTCTCAATTCTAAGATGCATCACACAAACTCATACTCCAAAGAACTTAGCCATATTCATCTCATCTTGAATCTCAAATCATGACTCTCATATCCTAAACAATCCAAGAATCCTATCTTTTAACATTCATTAAGCTCAAACCGTGAATCACACTTATGCACTTTAAAACCGGATACATTTGGCTTAGGGACAAAGGTTATGAAACAAGGATGATCTCATTCAAGTGGGTAATGTAATTCAAGCAATGGGTTCTCTCAAAGAAGGCTGAACTTATGCATAATGATAAAGGTAAAAACAATTGATGCATACATGACTAGACTCTTATCTACCCATATACACTAACAATGATCCTAAACCCCTCTCATTTTTCTTTTCTTTTTAAGCTGAAAATAAGGCCTCACAATGATGTCACACAAGAATATTGGCTTGAAAGGAAGGTAAGGGTCAAGGTATGAAGTTCTATTCAGGCTTACAAAAGAGTGGTGAAAGGGAAAATAAAGCCTAAATATGTATATGTGATTCATGTATCATTTTTCAAATACATAAGTATGATAATTAAAAATTTCAAATTAAGGTTCTCACTTGATAGGAAAGGATTCAATTCATGAATGTTCAACTTAAGCCACGAAAATTAAAACAAATGATCCAAATATGGTTAGAGCTTACTTTCAAAGTTTGAACAATGCATCAAAGAACTACTAACTAGGGCATTGAACTAATTCATGAGTTTAAAACACTTTACAAGGAAAATTTTGTATCATTGCTCCTTATGAAAATGAAAATGCCCTAAATGATGTTTAAAAATTCTAGACTCAATCCTACAATATTTAACAATGCAAATACAAGCTACATGAATTTTTTTGAAAATTTTAAAAAGTTTATGATTTTTTTGTATTTTTCTATGCCTTAAGTGATGCATGATGACTCAAGTATGATAACTCAAAATAAGATCAAAGAAAACATGTAAAAGCACACACATACTCCCCTAAACTTGAATGACACCGTCTCGGTGGCAAACAAATTCAAGAGGAGCTCAAAACACAAAGCAAAAATAAGAAAAATGCATGGTATATACAAGGGTTTGGTTGTTGGTACCTTGGAGCTAGGCATGGCTGGAGCTTGAGGATGCTCCAGACTTCCTGCTCTATGTAGGAGTGTCTTGGGTTGTCTCCTTGCCTTTGCCCTTGCTCGTGGCTTCTTGTAGACAAGGGTGAGGTGCTTGAGCGCTTCCTTGTGGCTCACAGTTCTCAATCCCTCCGGTGGATCTTCTTCTCTTCTTCGGCTGTTCAACCTCCTCACTTGAAGACTCCTCAGATGAGCTTCCTTGAAGCTCCTTGATCTTCTTGGAAAGCTTCTTAATCATCTTGCTTTGCCACTTGTTCACCTTCCGCTGAATCTCTACCACGGATACAAGGAACTTCTCGGTTTTGGTCATTGGCTCAAAATCAAGCTTAAGGAGGTTAAAGCTGGCTGGCATCACGCCATCTGAAGGAGGTGACTCTGAAGGTGCACGAGCAACTTGAGGCGGCGTGGCTGTGGCTTCAAGAGGTGCAAAACATTCTTCTTCATTCGGAACGAACTCGATGGTGCCACAGCTTTCTAGGTGCGTCTCATCCACGTTAGGCAGGATGCATACTCTCTTTGTGTTGTTTTCGCCATAGAACAAGTAGGCATAGAACCCTGGAGCTGGCGTGCGTCCCAAGGAGTCAGTGTTGCGCAAGTAAGCCTCATCCATGTAGGCTCTCTCCGCGCAAGGCTCAAACTCTTGGATAGGGACTTCGGCTTGTATGAAGAGCGGTGTAAGGAAGCCACCAATGAGTGCTGAGCTCGCCTTGCATCTCAAACCCCATGCCTTATACTTGACCAAGGAAGAGGCCAAGATACAACCATAGTTGACATTATTGCCAAGCTCATCCTTCATCGGCACATCATTCTCTTCTTGGCTGCATAAGATCTTCTTAATGCCTTGGAAGAGAAAACACAGCTCATTCTTGGTGACTGTTGGAGCCACGGATCGCCCACTGAAAGTGTTAGCAAGGAGCTTGAGGGCGTATCTCAGCACGGGGTTGCGAACTTTCTTGATCTTCGCCGTGTTACTCTTGTAGCCTTTGCCGCTGAGCAAGTCCCACAGATCGTTGGCTTGTGTGAAAGGAGGGAACTCGACAAGCTTGGCATTGGCTTTTAGACCGTAGGCTTGGCAAAACTCTAGGATGGAGAGATGATAAGCTTGTCTCCTGATCTTGAAGGTGAGGTGACCTTGTGATGGAGTAGGGAGGCTCGGATTTTCATAGGAAAACTCCAATGTTGAGAGGAAGTCAAGCGTGGCTTCTGGATATGTGGGGTAATCCATCCTTGAGAGGCAAGCTAGCCCTATGTCCTTGAGAAGCTCATCAAAGTCTCCTAATAGCCCCATCCTTTCCAAGAGGTCTCGGCTTGCAAATTTGGTTGGTTCAAAGCGCAGCCTCTCAAGTTTCTTCTTAGCCTTTTTCTCTTCCTTGGTCCATCTAACCCTCTCTTGCACCACTTGTTGAGCTTCTTCTGCTTGTTCCCCCACTTCTCTGCTTCTCTTAGGTGCCATGGTGGCTGAAATTCAGATTCTCAAAGAGAAAAATGAGTATAGGCGGCTAAATAGAGATAATGAGAGAGCAAGCAAGAAAAACTTATAACAATAAGCTTAGAGTTTTAGGGATTTTATAAAAATTATAGCTAAATATTAGAAGGAAATATCTCTAGATAGGATAAAATCTAGCAATTTTCCTAATATTTAGCTGCTCCTAAAAATTATCCTAATCCTTTAACTTCTAACAATCACCCTAGGCTAACAAAAGGAAATTTTCCAAGAAAATTTTAAACAAGAAACTCAAGTAACCGAAAATACCTTTGAAAGAGATGAAAGCAAGAAGTTCTTGGTCTTAAAACAAAGTTCACACTCTCTCTTTACTTTTAGAAAACAGTTTGAACACACATGAGAGAGAGTGTGGATGCATGTTGTTATAAAAGCCAAGAAAACCATGGGCTAAAACAAGTGGTTTCTGAAAATGTGTGGTCAAGGCACATCTTTCATGGTCAAAGATGCTTGCCTTGACCACAATTCAAATTTAAAAACGGGGGGAAAAGAGAAACAAGGGAAAAGTTTTGACTTACCTCGGCATGAGATCGAGTCAATTTAGTCGATATTGACCTGCTCATGCCCATGTTGGCTAGGATCGAGAGGGTTGATCGATTAGGGACTCGATCTGGATTGCATCGAGTCCTAGATCGATTGTTCCCCCTCGTTCCAGGATTCTACGTCTTTATGGCTAAGCTCTTTGGATCAAGCCACATGATCGATTTGGAGGTCGTTTTGGCAAGGATCGAGTGCAATGATCGATCCGGCTCGAGGATCGAGTGACTTATTCGATTGTCTACTCGATCTCTTCTAGATCGAGTGACTCCACACGATTCACTAGCTCGATCTTGTAATGATCGAGCCAGGATATGTCGATATAGCACTAGATTTCTTGCCTATGACTCTCCTTTCCTTGCCCATTTTACTTCAAGATCATAGCCTCTGGTTCCTTATCCTTTCACCTACACACTTAAACATAAAAAGAATAAAACTGAAATAGAAAGAGAGCAAAAATATGTACAAGATAGACATAGGAATGCCTCCCGAGTGCGCCTGTTTACGTCCTAAGCTTGACTTTACTTGGTTCAGGCTAGAGGTGGGTCTTGAACTAGCTTTGCCTTTCTCTAACTGTTTGATCTTGTTGTTCAGGCTGGTTATCTGAGTAGACACCTTAGTAAGAGAAGAGTCCAGCCTATTGTTCATATCAACAAACTTCTGATTTGTAGCAGCTTGACCTTGAAGCAACTGTTGAAACATTGCTTGAACCGGATCTTGAGGTGTAATGAATGGTGGAGCTTGAACTTGTTGCTGCTGAGGCATGAAACCAGGAGGATAACCCTTGTTTCCTTTCTGTTGTTTCTGGCTTTGGAAGTTCCCTTGTCTCGGACCTTGGTACCCATTGTTTTGTGTGAACCCTTTGTTGTAAGGAACAAATGGTTTACCTTGTTGTGGAGGGTACACTTGGTCCATTGGACTCTCCACGTTGGTACTCCTGTAAGAGAGGTTGTTGCTGCCTTGGTAGCCTTGAGAATAACCATGTGGCTTGTTGTAGTTCTGTCCTCCAACCCAATTAGGTTCTTCTTGGCTCAGCTCTAACTCCTCTATAACATCTTCAGCTTCACCCACAAAGTGTACATGCTTCTGATTTGCAAGTACTAGCTTGTCTATCTTCTCATGGAGACATTTCAGCTCCTTCTTGTGTGACTCAAGCTCAGACCCTCTTGGTGCTCTATCATAGTCTTCAGCATAGTTCCCATCACTCAAAGCAAGATTCTCAATGAGCTCCATTCCATCTTCTACATTTTGGCCAAGAAAGTTGCCTTTACTTGTCGTGTCTAAAAGCATGTGAATCTTGGGAAGAGTTCCTCCATAGATGGTGCTCAAGATTGTCTCTTCACTGAACCCATGGTGAGGGCAGGCTATAGTGTAGTCCTTGAACCGCTCCATTGCTTCACTAAAGCTCTCATTCTGCCTTTGTGTGAAACCGCTAATCTCACTCCTTAGCCTTGCTGTTCTTGTACTGGAGAAGAACTTAGAAAGAAACATCTTTTTGCATTCAGCCCATGAGGTAATAGTACCTTTTGGTAAGGTCTTCTCCCAATGCCTTGCTTTATCCCCAAGAGAAAAAGGGATAAGCCTTAGCTTGAAGCTGTCCTCCGAGATCCCATTGATCTTTATCATCCCACAAACTTGCTCAAAGTTGTCAAGATGCTCCAAAAAATCCTCCATTGCAAGCCCATGGAACTTGTTGTTCTGAACCTTTAAGACAAAGCCTGGCTTGATCTCAAAGTTGTTGTTTTGGACTGGTGGGGGAGTGATCCCAAAGCGGTTGTGATGTGTATTTGGAGCATCTCCAGCACCAATGATCCGTGGTGGTCTAGGTGCGTGATTGGGGTTTCCATTACCCCTTCCAACAGAAGCGTGGTGATGTTGACCCTCAGCTTGTTCCTGATCAGCCATACAAACACAATCAACAAAACCAGGTAGCTCCTCAAAGTCTTGTGCTTGTTCTCTTTCTCTTCTTAGTCTTGCACTTCCTAGTTGATGAATGTTGTCCAGAGGTTGTAGTAGATTATTGTCACCCCTAGACCTCAGATTCATGTACCTGAGAAGACAAGTAGTAAGCTAGAGAAATTAGTAACCAAATTGAAAATAAAGGCTTAGTCTTTACTAAGCTCCAAATCCTAATGCTTCCTAACAAACCCAAGTTGGCAACGACGCCATTTGATAAACAGAAGTGTTTGGGAGGTTGTAAATCAAAGCCAAATGCACATGTTTATGAAGTAGTATAGTGCAAGAGGTGTCAATCCATCCTAGGTTGTAGAAAGTCACTAAGAATGCAAGAGCAAAGCAAATCTAAGCAGAAACAGGTAAATAGATGGTAAAATCGATTAAAATTAAATGCAATGACCAAACTACTATTGAAACTATTTTAAAATCTCTGGAAGAGGGTTAACGACTACTAGGAAAAGACTGAGAATATAAAACGCAAGACTACTAATTACTAAAAATCGAGAACTAAAATGGGTAAAACAGAGAATTTCTAACAACTTAGAGCAATGACTTTTAATGATTAAAAATGCAAGCTTTATAACTAGAGAATGATAAACTAGTGTTTTAAAATGCTAAAAAGAGGATCTAAGGTTGAGGGTTATGTTTAAGAGGTTCAAGATTCAAGCCTTGGGTTTGAAAACATTAGATCTACACATATTGTGCTTTCTCTAAGTCTTGAGAAACTGAAATAGATTCATCCATGATGTTTGGTATGAAACCCTTCCTCAAACTCTCCTCCTAACCCATGATGTGTGGTGGAAAAAGAGATCAAAGAGCATGAATCACAAATCTCAAAAGTGGCTTAACTAACTCCCTAAGCATTCATGGTGTTTGGGAAAAGATGAGTTAGTCTCTTGGTTTTGGTTTTAGGAGATTCCTGAATCCTGCTAAGGTAAAGAAATCTCTATGATCATAAAGATCTTTCTCAAGACTCTTTAAGCACTAAGAGCCCAAATCCAAGAAGAAAACGAGATTAAGAACAAGAAAAAGACCAAAGCTTAAACCTTTAAACCCCTAAAATCGCTCCAACCTTAAACCCAAAGATGACTACTCGCTACACATGGATAAAACCGATTCAAACGCAATAGAAGAAGAGCTAAACATGATAAAAACGATTAAGGATGAAAGATTAAGATGAAAAGTACTTAGATTAAGCAAGATTAAAGCTTAAAACATGAAAAAGCTTCAAAGTTCAACAATGGCGATATCTCGCCTAAGAGAAAACAGAAAAAGATAAGACAAAGTGTCGATAATGAAAGTGATGTTCGCCCCTTGCCCAAAATAGCCAAACAGCCCTAATGGTCCCCTCACTATGCTCCAAAAATGAGCTGACCGGATAAGGTCCCAGAGATCGACTTGGGTCACTCGATCTCCGGGTCGATCTTCTGGTTGGATCGTCCTCCTTTGCTTGATCTTCCACTTGATCCTTGAGTGATCGGGTCGTGGCCTCGATCTGGCTCTCGTTCTGCATGGCGTAATCCACGTCCGTACTAACGATCGATCTTCTCACTCGATCTCATCCTCGATCCCTTCCTTGAAACAGTCTGGGCTTAATCGATCTTCTGGTCGATCTCATCTAGATTGATCTGCCTTGCTCGATTTGCTGCTCGATCTCGGGTCCTTTGCATGCATGGCTTAGTTCCTTCACGTGTCCACAAGCTCCATTTTGATCCTTAGCACGTCCACGCAACCTCCAGAACTCCAGTGTGTCCCAAACAACCTAAATATGATGCAAAAATGCAAGAAATATGCAAAATGCGAATACAAAATGATATATGATCTAAAATAAAACAAATGGTAGAAAGTAGCCTATTATGCAAGATGAATGCATAAAAACTGTCATAAATGCATATTAAATATGCTAAATATAAGAGTATATGATTGATCATAAAGAACAGACAAGGCACAGTTGTCACATACATCACACTTCTGAACTTTAAAATCTCTTTTAATTTCCTGCTCAAAGCAAATATTTTAATATTTCACTTCGATACTTTGACAATCGTACTTTATTTTTAGCCCATTCATCACTTCTAATACTTTACTACCAATAATGAGCACAAACTCTCCATCTTTCCCATAAGAAAACTCCACATGCAACTTCACCGACACAAACTCGTCTTATCATTTCCAAGCTCATCTTCCAAGGGTCAAACTCCTACTCAGTTAGCTCTACTCAATAACCCAAACTTCTTTTAACCACTTAATCAGTTATATATTGTTTTTCTTTCTCGATTCGTTTTTCGTATTTTTTTTTTGCTATAATATTAGTTTGGATGTATTGGTATTTTTTTTCTCTTCCATTATTTTAGCTAGTCGTTGCTCTCCTTGATTACCTTCTTTTTTATCTATAGATAGATTGTAATAAGTTGTTTCCAACACCATAAATATAAAAAATGATTATATGTTTTTAACATCTCAACTCCAAAACTTTAACATTTCCTATATATTAATTGAGAATCAGTTTTAAGGAGTAACTTCATATTTTAACTATTTACAGTGGTGCATTATGCTAATGTATCAACCTCAGATTCATTCTCAACTAATCATTTTAAAAAGATTTAGATTACTAGACTAATTACATGATATGCCATTGTAGATTTTAGGTCCATAAATATGTAATGTTTTATTTTTTTAAATAAATTCAAAGACAATAATATTAGAACTAATAATTTAATAATATAAATTTTGTTTTATGCTAATTATAATATACACGAAATTTATTAAATAATATTTTATTATAAATTCATAATAAAATATAAAATATTTTTTAATATCTACTATTTTTATCATTCATAGCAAAATATATAATACTTTTTAATGTTTACAACTTTTTTAAAAAAAAAATATGTTTATTGATTATTCATAAAAAACTATTCTTATAAAAACAACTGAAAAACTAAAAATAATATTTTATTTTTCTCAAATTAACAACAAAATTTATAACACTTTACTAATGTTAACTACTTTTATTAGAAAATATGTTTATTAATTTTTTATTAAAAATATTCTTATCAATAAAACAAAAATTTTAAAATAATACTTTATTTTTCTCAAAAATCAATCAGACAAATAAAAGAAAGTTATAATGATTTAATTCACATATTGTTGTAATTATAGCATGCATGAAAATAATTGTGATAACATATATACTATTTCAAGCTATATGTCTTTTAACAATTTATAATAATATATACAAAAATGTATTATTAAAAATATATATTATTTTCGTCACAAACATTAATTAAAAAGAAAAAAATCATAATGATGAATTTCCAAAACTATTATGATATATATTATTAATATTCAGATTTACTATATAAAGAAATTTGATATATTATATTTTGGTTTGATTTATATATGACTCTTAGATGACAAATATGGTATATATCATTATTGCTTACATTTTTTTTTGTAAGAGATCATAACGTGGTAATGCCAATATTAATTGTTTATTTTTTTGATGAATGTTTGATTTATCATATACAGTATCAAATTTTTGATGAATGTTTGTTCATGTTTTTTTTTTCTTAGTTTGTTAGCTTTTAATAAATCAATTTAATTACTGTAAAATTCTATAAGTTGATAATATTTTGATTTCAATATTGTAGTAATCATAAATTTATCGATTTAGAATTAAATAAATTATTTATTAAGAATTAATTAAAAGTTATATTTGTTTTAAAAGTTAATGATATCTTTAAATAATTCACTTTTAAATTTTACATAAACCATAATATTATTTCAATTTTTAGAAAAACAAACTATTATATATTCATATTTTAGTAAATTATCATAGTTATATATTTATATAAGATTATTTTATGGTAACTATTAATTTATGATATTAATGTAACTATATTTATATATATATTTTCTTAAAAATATTATTTTATCAATTTGTATTATATTTTGAACAAGTCTAATTTGAGAATAGAAAAATTTATTAATTTATTTAACTAATAATATTTAATAGATAAGTAACAAACTATTTAACAAATAATATTTAATTATTTAAGAGTCAAAAGTAATAATATATACATAAATATTGTATACCCAAATCTTGGATATTGGTAAAAATAATGAATTATATCATTAATCACAGTATATAGAAAATTTGTATGGTAACTTTGTATTTCTGCCCGGCTATATCATGTGCTATGCATGATATTTAATTTTTAAATTAATTTACATTATAATTAAATTATCTTTTATTTCATAAAAAATTAAAAAAATCTATATTGTCAATGTCATAGTATAATATTATATCAAATTTATATAAATTTAATTATATTATATTATATAATTTTAAAATTATATTAAATTAAAATAAATAATAGTTATTTTACTCAGCATGGGATGCGGGTTATTATCTAGTTTAGGCTTATTTCAGAGTATTTTTCCTAACAAAAATCGGTTGATTATTTAATTCAGTTTACAAATTTCATAATAATCAATTTGACAATGGGAAAGATTAAAACCATCCGAATTCTGAACTTGTACGGCATGTGGAAAATGCGACTGATCAATATATTATCAAATACACTGACGACAAAAAAAAACAATTGCTTAAACCAAAAAGACGCGTAAAATCAGGGGAAAAATTGATAGGTTCCGAACCTACCAAAGAGAAGATAGTAGGGAGATGAGAAGAGAATAGAAGAAATGAGGTCGAGAATCAGAAGAAATTAGAGAAGAGAAGAAGAGAAGAAGAGAAGAAGAAGAAGAAGAAGATAGAGAGAAAATATGTTTTTGATTGATCTTTTAAGAGAATTGCTCTCTTTTAAATACATAAAAATGCTTAATAAAAACCCAAGCGTAATAGCAGACCCACTAATAACTTATATGGCCCATAATAAGCCCAAATCCACTTTTGTGCTTATCAATACTGCCCGGTTGAGATCCGACTCGTCCTCAAAGCGGAAGAAAATGAAACTCCGGAAAGATGGTGATAATTCTGTTTGGTTCGACACCTGCATTGTTAACTATTCTGCTGAAGCTCAATTCAAGTTCCTTAAAAATATTTCGAACCTTTTCCCATCCAATGGTGCTATGTATTGACTCATGACATAATCCTTGCTCTCTATCTTCCGCTTGCTTTGTATCTCTTCTTGTTGTATACATGCGACCTCCTTCTCTCCTAAAACCACCATTATCTCTTCAACGACAAGCTTAAGAGACTCGCACCTCCTGTCCTTTTCCGTGATACTACCCTTAGAGTACTTTAGGTCTCCGTAGAGTGGGTTCTCCCAAAAACTAATGTCCGCTTCTATGTTAGTCCTTTTTGTCCTTGTGCCCCTCTGAAACTCTTGCATTACTAACATACGAGGATGTTTACTAGTGTGTTGTTCAATGATGACTTTTTTTCCTTCCTCAACAGCACGGTAACTCTTGTGCCAGAACTGGCTCGTTGTAATCTTTGGCTCCCTATCTCCATTTCGGGGAATTTGATGTTGCAGGCTTTTACCAACTTCAAGTCTGTTGCCCATCTTATCAGCCTCCTTATATTCCCTGTAGCTCAGCCCTGCATACCTTCCTCTGCTTTTCTTTATAATCCAAGTAAATATGCCCAGATTCAGACTTTCAAAAGACAGCAACCTCTGGTCTTGCTCACGTTTTAACAGCTCTTCCTTTCTCAAATCAAAAGCCTTTTTCCTGTTCTGGTATCCAACAGTTTTGTGTGAATGTTTCGTAGGCCATGTCATATTCTCACTGCCCAATGCTTTCTCCGCTACGTCCCACGCAGTCGTTCTATATTTTACCTTACTCATTCCTAAGGATTCTTCCCTGCTCTCACAGTGGTAAACAGCATCAAATCCATACTCCCACATTCTGAAACCAGTGCCAAGGCAGCATACTAAACTCCACTTCTGGTCAGTTATGTTATTTACTTCCTGTATCTTTTTATTCTTTTCTATATAACGCTAACCGTTGTTCTCCACATACTAATGCTCCCATTTTGAAGATACACCTTGTCCTCAAGGTGTAACAACAATTAGTTCAATAACTTCAGCATCATCGCAAGCGTCTGCATTATCTGGCTTGTAGCTTGATCATTTTTGCTGATTTTAGTGATTGGTCTGGTCTCCGTGAAGAGCTTGGTTTGGCCTGGATCCCAGACATACAACTCACGAAGTGGAATGAATTTCTTAAAATAGCTTAACCACTTACGCAGGTCTTTATTTGAACCTTGTAAAGACGCTGACCATCTCAAGTGTGGAAAAATCTGTTGGTTACTATCAATGCAATGAATTGTTTTGTGGGACTCATTCCCTAACAGTCTCTTGTCACCCCCACTGTTAACTCTCATTAACCACACAAGCTGAGCTTGATCACAAAGAATTCCTCCTGGAACAAAAGCTAGTGTATTGCCTCCGCATACTCCCAACGTTAGATACCTAGTTTCATCAATCTTGTCGCTTCCCACAACAACCAAAACGACACCAGACTCTACTGATAGCTTAAGACATGTATTCGCTATTCTCACAGCAACAAGGCAACCATGTGTATACCCCAGATTCACTAGCCCATCGAAAATGTTACATACCAGCAATTGAGACTTAAGCCTTACTTTCTGTTTCTGTGAGCTCAATCTCAGTAACTCACAAAATGTCTTCCCTCTTTGCTTCCACTGCAGAGTTTCTTTTGCGTGTTGATTGAGTATCTCAGGAGTTTGATGTAAAGACGTCTTATGAAGCTTCATAGTTAGCTCCAAAATTTCACCATGAACATAATACTTCTCTAGCAACTCCCATAAATATTGTTTAGCGATACTTTCAGGTTCACATATACGATCAGTCTTAATCATCTTGTGGCGAGTTGATCCTTTATGATCTTGGCTTAAGTTTCTGAAGTTAACTCCACCAAAACTTAACTTTGCACGACTCCACCCATCTTTTTCAAGCTTTTGTTATTCACGTTCTAAAGCTTTAGTAGTCTTGGTGAATGTGTTATTAGCCAGCGAACCATTTTGATCATCCACCATCACTCTCCTTTCTTTAAACTGAACAGCTAAACTGAAAATGGACTGAAGGGTGCTCTCTCTGTCTTGCGATTCTCTAAACAACCTCTAAAACCGGAGCAGCGAAACATACCGTAGCACTTAAAAGCTTGCACCAAATCAGGACGTGGTGTGTACTTAGTTGATTTCTTTTTCCGAGCCCTGTGATACCGTCTTTTGACCAGTCCTAGATTTTTCCTTACCTTCTTACAAGCTGAAAACTTACATCCAAGAGTAACTTCGCTAACCCTGTTCTGAATCAGTTCATAATGAACTTGGGTCTGCTTGAGGAGTCTACAATGTTCAGCCTGCAAGCCCATTTCTGTATTTTCGATCAAAGAATCCACCATCAAAACTTTCTGTTTTGTCCCGCCACTTGTTCGACGAAATTCCCAAGAGATACCTTTGAAGTTTCCCTTGCAATTGAATCTTCGGTGCTCGTCTCTTGTGTTCGTGGAAGTTCTGGCGTCTTCTGGTGCTCTTTAGCCCGCGTCTGGGGTATACATCAGCGTCGACTGCCTTAGATATTCTGAAGATTCGTTCCAATCTGTCTCGAGTTCTGAACATCCCATTTTAAGCTCTCAATTGAAGCACTAATTGATAGGTTCCGAACTTACCAAATAAAAGATAATAAAGAGATGAGAAGAGAATAGAAGAAAGGAGGTTGAAAATCAAAAGAAATTAAAGAAGAGAAGAAGAGAAGAAGAAAAAAAAATATATATGTTTTTATTGATCTTTTCTATAAGTATTTACAAGAGAATTGCTCACTTTTAAATACATGAAAATGTTTAATAAAAACCCAAACCCAATAGCAAACCCACTAATAACTTATATGGTCCATAATAAGCCCAAATCCACTTCTGTCCTTATCAAAAACAGAATCAAAAATTGAGATCTGAAAAGGAAAAATCTTATTGTAGAGAAATTTCAAAAGTTGGAAAAAAAAATGGGAGCTGCGAAGAGTATCTGGGCAGTATTGGAAGCCGGAGATGAAGCTAGCGGCAACGACGCTTCTTCCCATATTCCTTACTCTTCGCTCGTCGTTGATACATCTTTGCCTCTCATGATTCCTCGCATTATGTTCGTTTTCTTTTCGCTTTCTTCATTTTTGTCGATTGATTCTTCGTCGTGGCTGTTGAAGTTTGTACCTAGTTCTGTTTAATTTGGACGATTTTTTTTTTAGTTTCTGATGTTATCTCCTTGAGATAGAGGAATTTGTTTAGCTACGAAGATTTCGTTTTCTTCTTAAATTGCTTTCGAATTCGATTATGGAAGAACTGGTTGGAAAGTGCTCTTGATGACACAGTGAAGCTTCCTTATCTTAAAAACTGATAAGACTAAAATAACATATAAAAACAAAAAGAGAAAAGTTGATACGACTACGGGCTGTGACTCATATTCATGTTATTGTTTCGTTTTTATGGCGGATTAGTCAGAATCTATTTGACTCATATTTTTGTTTTGATTTTAATTGATAATTTCTGCAATCATGTGATTTGTAACAGAGAGTTATGTAAAGACCTGTTCAAGAATTGGAGAGAGCTTGATGATTCACTCTTCTCTGTCGAGAGGGTATCAGGAGGCATCACAAATCTGTGTAAGTTTTCATAATATATTCATTTTTTTTCTTCCTATCGGAATGAATATCATCATGTAATTTCGTTTCCGAGTTTACAGTTTACATGTTAATGTTCATTTTCTACTTTAGTTTTTGTTTTCTAACTTCTATGTCATCGTTTCTTGATGGCAGTGCTGAAGGTTTCTGTGAAGGAAGACACTGATAGAGAAGTGTCTGTAACAGTTAGATTGTATGGGCCTAACACGGAGTACGTTATTAACCGGGAGAGAGAGCTACAGGTAATATATACACTCACTTATTTGAATATATATGATAAGTCGCTTATGCTTATGTGCACACGAAGTCATTTTTTCATGTCTGATCCGTTTTTATTAATGTATTAGTTTGCGTTACCAAGAATTTCTCTGTTATTTGAATTATTTTTCTCCTAGTGATGTCAACTCGAAGCATGAGCCTTACAGCGAGACATGGCAGAGTTTTTGCTCAATTTTTCTTGAATTATCAAAGGTTTCTCTGTTAATGTTTCCTATTATTCTTTTGCATCATTTAAAGTTTTATCTTGTGTCTTTTTTTCGTTATTTGCTTCTCACGTCTTCAATAGGCTATCAAGTATCTCTCGGCTGCTGGATTTGGTGCCAAGTTGCTTGGTGGATTTGGAAATGGCATGGTGCAATCATTCATCCACGCACGAACCTTAGACCCATCAGGTTGGCATTTAAAATTCTTGTAGCGGAATATAGAGAAATATTTTATTTATTTATTTGTTGTTGTTAAATAGATGAACTGCAAAGTTTCCCATGTTTAACAAAATCAAGTGAGATTGACTGTTTCGAAAAGAAAATTTTGAATAACCTACAATCCTAAGTTCGGTTTTTCTTGGTTGTGTCAAATACTTCAATAGTATGATATAAACTGGAAGAAGTTGTTAACATTTGGTAATGCTCATGGGTGGAACATCTCCATAAAATGGGGACTTTCCACTCTCAAATTTATCTATTTAAGTTCTACTTAGTAGTCTTCAGTTTCATGGGTCTACAAATAAATCTCATTTCTCTTTCCTTGTGGGCAGACTTGAGACAACCGAAGATTGCTGCTCAAATTGCGAAAGAGCTTGGAAAGTTTCATCAAGTGGGAATACCAGGCTCCAAAGAACCTCAACTGTGGGTTGATATCGTGAAGTTCTTTGAAAAAGGTTTTTTTTACGTTTGTCTGTTTTTACTATAGTTACAATTATGTTTTTTTTTTGCTTTGATGATGTGTTGGCTATATTTGATATAAACCACCAACAGTGGTAGAAATCAGCTCTTATGCATTCTTCCATGTCTGTCTCGTCCTTTTCTTGCAGCATCTACTCTTAGGTTTGAGGAACCTGATAGGCAGAAGCTCTTTGACACAATTTCATTTGAAGAACTGCATAAAGAAATTATTGAGCTAAAGGTGTTACCATTTTCTCAGTACAGATTTTTGTATGTTTTTACTGTGTGTGTTCTTGATGTGCAGTGACTTGTTCAAAAATCTGCTAATGCTTTCTATCTGTAATATAAACTATTTGTGTTTGTGAAGGCTAAGAATGCGAACCCTTTTTTACTTGGTTATGTATGATCGTATTTGCTTATTCTGATGATTGAACAGGAATTCACAGGCTTACTTAATGCACCTGTGGTGTTTGCTCATAATGATTTGCTCTCTGGAAACCTGATGTTGAATGAGGAAGAAGGTAAGCAAATTCCTTGTTCTCTGTACTTCTTTATTGGCTGAAATCATAGAAATTTAAAGACAGACTTAGAGCTAAAAAAGATATAGGGGTCACTCTGTTATCTGCGAAACCATATTTAAGATTTATTATTGATCATAATGCTAAATGGCGAATTGTGATGGTGCTGTATAAGATGGCCAACTTTAAGATGTAGGTAGCAATGCTATTTTTTTGACTGGCTTAGTTACGTTCTTCTGTATCCTAAGTGGTGGTGATATTTAGTTTATAACTCGACTCTCTGTATCCATGTATAGAGAGACTATACCTGATTGATTTCGAGTATGGATCATACAACTATAGAGGCTTTGACATCGGAAACCACTTCAATGAATATGCAGGATACGACTGTGATTACAGCGTGTATGTTCAACTTCCTTTAGACTTCCTCTATTATTTAGAATAGTTATATCTAAAAGTTAAAACATAAATTCTTGTTGTGGTTGCTTTGTAGCTACCCAAGTAAAGAAGAACAATATCATTTCATCAAACATTACCTACAGCCTGACAAACCAGACGAGGTAAGAACATATCATGCAGTTGGTTACAGTTGAGTTCATTCTTAGTCGGTAACCGATATATAGCAGTTTCTTTAACAAAATATATATGAATTAAAATTGGGGTAACAGTCTATTGTGTAAAGAGTGTCCATAATAATTTATGAGCAAATGAAAATTATCTCTTTGTTTATAAATATGAATATTTTCTAACACATGCAAACGCAGTTTGAAAGAATTCAAATTGGGGTGATAATCTTTTTTCTATACATTTGCTTGATTGTTTCTATATGAAATTTACGAATAATTATATATATCAGCATGTAGTCGTCGTGTTCTAAGATATAGAGAGGGAGTTTGTTTAATCTTGCCAAAATGTGTTGCCTATTGCAAAACTAAACAATATATCATATATGTGATGCTTTTTGTGAACAGGTCAGCATTGATGAAGTGGAATCAGTCTTTATAGAGACAGATGCGTATAAACTAGCATCTCATTTGTACTGGGCAGTATGGGCAATCATCCAGGTGCACTTTTAAACAATATAGTATATTGTTTAACGTTTGATTGCGGAACCAACTTAAGATTGAGCTAATATAACTAGTATAAGTTCCGTGAAACAGGCAAGGATGTCTCCAATAGAGTTTGATTATTTAGGTTACTTCTTTTTGCGTTACAATGAATACAAGAAGCAGAAGCCTGTTACCTTTTCACTTGTTACCTCTTACCTCTCTGCATCCGTGTAGCCTTCAACCAAAATGTTACTCCCTCTGTTTTTAAAAACATGTCGTTTTACATTTTACACACATTGTTTGTAACTGTTCTTTTTACGTTTTAAATATTTTTTTTTCACTTTTCTATCATATATTAATTATACTCAACATACTTTTTCCCTTTCCAATTTTTGCCATCATGAATATTGCATGCATGAAATTTTTTTGTTTTAAACTAAAATTTTAACATACACAAAAGTTTTTTCGTTTCATTTAGATTTTGCATAATTTTGTTTCTACGACTGGACAATTTTGTGAGATATCTATTATTATGTTCTGTTTATTTTTCATTTTTTGATTTTGTATAATTTTGTTTCAACCGCTGGTCAATTTTGTGAGATACTATTTGTTTTAGTTAATTAATTTAAATTTAACATCAAACAAACAAATTTAAATTCAAAGAATAATTAAAAAGCTTATTTAAATATATTTTTTATAGATTTTGTTTACTTCCCATTACATTTTTTTTTCCTTCTCATTCATAATAAATAGCACCATCCAAAATAAGGAAAATTATTTAGAAAAACAGAGATGAAAGACAAACATAACAAAAGAAAAAATAACAAAAGAAAAATAAGGACAAACAAGAACTAAAATTCGAGTGATTTACATTACAAGATATTTTTAAGTTTAAAATAATACTAGAAGGTACTTTCAACTACTGGTGCATTTTAACAATATTTTTTGAAGTTAAAAAAACTTTTTTGTCCTTAATGATATGTTTTTCATCATCTCTTTCTTTTTCTTCTTCTTCTTTCTCTCCTCCTTCACATCTCACTTTCACTCTTGTTCTCGTCAAGGATATTATCATTTTCTAATTTTAATTTTAACTATACAAAACCTAAATAATTTAATTCAACTTCTCATTATATATATATATATATATATATATTATCTCTGCACGTATTTTACTCAACTGAACTTTTTTTGATTAAATTGATATAGATTTATCATTCTAGTTTGGATTCTCTAGATTTTCTCTGATACAATTATCTGTTAAGGATTCAATAGCTTGGGTATTATCACAATTGACTAGATTCATTGTTCAATCAGGAGAATTTATGAAGCTAGTTTTGATCTCAATTTCATGGATAAAATTGTGTGGACATGATCTTGTAGATTGACAAACAAGCATTATGGACAAAATAGTGTGGACTGTAAAAGTAAATGGACAGTAAAATTATAGCTGAAAGTATCCTCTAAATTTTTTTTTATTCTAGTATACAATCAAATAAGCAATCAAAAAAATGATTAAAAAAATAGAAAATAGTTAATATATGAACAACACCAATATGTCCACGTCCACGCCAGCGCATCCACCTCATCATGTCCAGGACTCTATGTCCACATACAAGCATATGTACCATTATACAAGTAATCATTACAGTTTTCATATATTCACATGGATGAGTTAGTATGAACTTACATCAACCATCGATAACAGAGAATACCATGACCTTCCGATCTCATCCACGTTGTCATATCCACACATACATCAACCATAGATGACACAGAATATTGAGACAATATGATCTCATCCACGTTGTCATATCCACACTCTCTTATCCGGTTCCTCGTAGGCCACAAACTGGATCGGCCCGACACTACCTAGAATCATATTTCCTTTAGCGTTCTGATTCTTCTTCTCCTTGTTGTTAGAGCAACATCTTCAAAAAATATCAAGAGAGAGAGACAAAAAAGGACAAATCCCAGATCAAACAGAAATTCTATGAATCAATCGATCTAACTTACCACCGACCGGACTAGTTACCATCATTCACAAGCGATGATTCCACAAGAAAAAAAAAGTTTAAAGAGAGAGAGAGAGATGAATCGAAGAAGGAGGAAGAAAGAGGAAGATAAATAGATTGGGGTAGTTTGGTCTTTCTAACTCTTCAAAGTCATCCGATCTTTGAAAGTACCTTTGATTGTAATAAAAGTTTGGTAAATGATGAAGATATCTAAAAAGAGCCTGACTTAACCGAACCACAAGTGATTGAAGTACCAACCGGAGCCATTACAAGAGAAAGAGCAAGAATGTTACAACACAAGTATAATCAAGCTATCATGTTAGCCGCCCAACAAGCTGATGATCAATAACTTCAAGATAATGCCCAAGCTAGCAAAGACCCATACGGAGTTAAAGACATTCATGAAGCATGGCCATTATTCTCTAAACCTAACGGCTATAATCTCTTTGTTGTTTCAAACAAGGCCCAAGACCCATAAGACTCATCACCACGGTCAAAGAGTTATCAAGAGGGCAATCATTCAGACTTTAAAACTGAGCCATAAAACAAGGTAAGTGTTTATGATTATTTTAATTATATTTTGGCTAATGATTTTCAATCTCTTTTGCAGCATAAATTTAGTCGTTAATTTTGATTACATTTATGTTGATTTTTGTTTAATAAGTAAGGCAAATGTAGGCCTGATTTCTTGCATTTTAATTTATGTAATTTATTTCCAAAGACCCCAAGAAGGGCATAGCTGTTCGGACTAGTTTATAAAGTCCTCTCTCACAGCTTTGTATTTTTCAACTTTGATCAATAAAATACTGAATTTTCTTCATAAGATTACATCTAAATCTTGTGTTTATTCTCTTGTTTTTGTCGAGATTAGTACCTCCAAAATCATAGAGAATCCTAGTGTTGTATTAAAGGAGTTTTCATTGCCTTTGTGGTACACGTCGATCCCCATAGTTCCATCTTTCATCTCGTTCGATCCACGGTCAAACCGCCCAAGTATCCATTTTTGTGGTGGTGGATCGCTTATCAAAAACAGCAAATTTTATACCATGTGCCAAGGTGAATGATGCTTCTCAAACGGCTGACTTGTTCTTCAAGGAGATAGTCAGATTACATGGAGTACCAAGAACAATCGTTTTAGACCGAGATAGCACGTTTCTCAGCCATTTCTGGAGAACCTTGTGGAAGAAGCTAGGGACAAAGCTCTTATTCTCTACCACTTGCCACCCTCAAACGGATGGAAAAACAGAGGTAGTCAACAGGACCTTATCAGCTTTGTTGAGAGCAACTATAGGGAAGAACATGAAGAATTGGCTTGAGTGTATACTGTTCATAGAGTTCACGTACAACCGGGCACACCATTCAGCCACTAAGATGTCCCCTTTTGAGATAGTCTATGGATTCAACCCTACCACACCTCTAGACTGAACACCATTTCCACCAGCCGAAGCAGTAAGTCTAGTGGGAGAAGAGAAAGCAGCGTTCATCAAGAAACTACACCAAAAGGCTAAAGAGAACTTGGAGAAGAGGACAGAACAGTACACAAGGCAAGCCAACAAAGGACGCAAAGAAGTTGTGTTTGCACCGGGCAAGTGGGTTTGGCTACATATGAGGCAGGAAAGGTTTCCAAATCAAAGGACCTCAAAGCTAAAGCCACGCGGTGATGGCCCATTCAAAATTCTGGAGAAGATCAACGACAATGCCTATCGTCTTGAACTTCCAGGTGAGTTTAATGTATCTTTTACTTTTAACGTTTCTGATCTAGCCCCATTCCTTGCAGATGATCCTGTTTTGAGGTCAAAAACTATTCAAGAGGGAGGGAATGATGAAGATATCTAAGAAGAGCCTGACTTAACCGAACCACAAGTGATTGAAGTACCAACCGGAGCCATTACAAAAGAAAGAGCAAGAGTGTTACAACACAAGTATAATCAAGCTATCATGTTGGCCGTCCAACAAGCTGATGATCAAGAACTTCAAGATAATGCCCAAGCTAGCAAAGGCCTATACATAGTTAAAGACATTCATGAAGCATGGCCATTATTCTCTAAACCAAACGGCTATAATCTCTTTGTTCTTTCAAACAAGGCCCAAGACCCATAATACTCATCACCACAGTCAAATAGTTATCAAGATGGCAATCATTCAGACTTTAAAACCGAGCCAACAAACAGGGTAAGTGTTTATGATTATTTTCATTACATTTTGGCTAATGATTTTCAATCTCTTTTGCCGCATAAACTTAGTCGTTAATTTTAATTACATTTATGTTGATTTTTGTTTAATAAGTAAGGCAAATGTTGGCCTGATTTCTTGTATTTTAATTTATGTAATTTATTTCCAAAGACCCCAAGAAGGGCATATCTGTTCGGACTAGTTTATAAAGTCTCCTCTCAAAGCCTTGTATTTTTCAACTTTGATCATTAAAATACTGAATTTTCTTCATAAGTTTACATCTAATTCTTGTGTTTATTCTCTTGTTTTTGTCGAGACTAGTACCTCCAAAATCATAGAGAATACTAGTGTTGTATCAACTGAGTTTCTATTACCTTTGTGGTACACATCGATCCCCACAGTTCCATCTTTCATCTCGTGCGATACACGGTCAAACCGCCCGAGTATCTCGGTTGTTCGACCAATACACTCATACCGCCGTCCCCTGGTACTACTTGTTCCCATCCCACGTCCGAGTAGCCGTATCGTTCGTTCCACATCATCGTACCACATCCTTGTGTCCTGAGTATCTCGGTTACAAGACACACCGTACCGCCTGTCCCATCTCTTCCTGAACTCATCGAGTCATTCTCGTACATAAGGACATATTAAACCGGATATCACTCCAAGCTTGTATCAGTAAAGTCCCTTTAAGTGTAATTAACTCTATAAATACTTGGGCATATTGATCTTCATTATAGTCAAGAGCTACTAGTACATACTCCGGTATCAGCATAAGAGTAATAAGTGTTTTGACTATTTTTTTGGAAAACAGGAAATGTTAACTACAAAGCATTAACTAAAAAGTGATAACATTAAATATTTACAAACAGAAAAAAAACTACAACGACATGTTTTAAATATCCTGACTCTGGAGAACTTCTAGTGATGAGACGAGTACTGAGCACCATGGTAGAGCCTACCGAGATCATCCAATGAGAAAACATATTTCATACCCGTTGCACCATTAAAGGCAAGGTATGTAATCTTATTATTGATGGTGGTTCTTGCACCAATGTTGCAAATGCTCATATTGTTGATAAGCTTGGCCTTGAGAGAACTAAACAACCACGACCTTATAGGCTAAGGTGGCTCGATGATAAGGTAGTGCTTAAAGTTAGTGATCAAGTTGTTATACCCTTCAGTGTTGGAAAATATCAAGATCAAGTAACTTGTGATGTCGTTCCTACACAAGCTGGTCATTTGTTTCTAGGTAGACCATGGCAATTTGATAGAGAAACTAAACATGATGGTATAACTAATATGTATACTTTCATGCATGATAAATGAAAAGTTAGTTTAGCACCTCTCACGCCCTCTCAAGTTCATGATTTGCAAATAAAAATGGTTATGGAGAAAGAAATAGTTGCTAAATCAAACTTTCTTGTTCAATCTAGTCATGTTAGAAAGGCTTATGCATCATAACACACAATGCTTCTTATGATCTTGAAGGAAGTTTTGAGCACAGGTTACAGCCTAGAAGAACTACCAGCTGAGGTAAATGTCGTGCTAGACAAGTTTAAGGATGTCTTTCCCGAAGACATACCGGAAGGATTACCTCCTTTGAGAGGCATTGATAAATTGACTTCATACCAGGAGCAGTGTTACCTAACAAACCCGCCTACATAATGAGTCCTGAAGAATCTAAGGAGTTGGAAACACAAGTGAAAGAGTTGCTTGACAAAGGCCACGTGAGGGAAAGCCTTAGCCCATGTGTCGTACCAGTTCTATTGGTGCCTAAGAAGGACGGTTCTTGGCGTATGTGTGTGGATTGCCGAGCCATAAACAATATCACAATCAAATACCACCACCCCATACCAAGGTTAGTTAATGAATTAAGTGGAGCTAACTTGTTTTCTAAGATTGATTTGAAAAGCGGATATCATCAAGTAGGAATGAAAGATGGTGACGAATGGAAGACAGCCTTTAAGACTAAGCAAGGGCTGTATGAATCGATGGTCATTCCCTTTGGCTTAACCAATGCTCCTAGCACCTCCATGCGTTTAATGAACCAGGTTCTTCGAGCTTATATAAGTAAATTTGTTGTTGTATATTTTGATGATATCTTAATATATAGCAAGTGTTTAGCTGATCATGTATCACATCTTGAGCTTGTATTAAAGACACTTCGCCAAGAAGGGCTTTATGCAAACTTAAAGAAGTGTGCATTTTGTACTAATAAGCTAGTTTTCCTAGGTTTTGTTGTAAGCTCGCAGGATTTACAGGTTGATGATGAGAAGATACAAGCCATTAAGGAGTCGCCGACGCCAACAAGTGTTAGCCAAGTGAGAAGTTTCCACGGTCTAACTAGCTTCTACCGCCGGTTCGTGAAGGATTTTAGCAGTATAGCAGCTCTCCTCACGGCTGTAATCAAGAAGAACATAGAGTTTGTATGGGGAGAAGCTCAACAAAAGGCGTTTAAAGACCTTAAGGAAAAACTCACCAATGCACCAGTCCTAACCCTACCTGACTTTGAGAAGACGTTTGAAGTGGAGTGTGATGCATCAGGAGTTGGCATTGGAGCTGTACTAACTCAAGGACGCAAGCCCGTAGCCTTTTTCAGCGAGAAGTTAGAAGGTGCCACACTAAACTACCCCACATATGACCGAGAGCTATATGCTCTAGTAAGGCGCTGGAAACATGGCAACACTACTTGATGTCAAGGGAGTTTGTAGTACATACTGATCACGAGACATTGAAGCACCTCAGAGGACAAACTCACCTAAAGAAGTGACACGCCCGTTGGATGGAGTATAGAGAGATGTTTCCTTACATTATCAAGTATAAGAAGGGAAAGGAAAACATAATGGTTGACGCTCTTTCTAGAAGACATGTTCTGATATCAACCATGGAGGCAAAAGTAATGGGATTTGAATACATCAAAGAGCTATACCACGAGGACGATGACCTAAAAGACAGCTACAACGGTTGCAACAATGGAGGACAAGGCAAATTCTACATCTATAAAGGCTTTATATCCCGTGAGAAGAGACTTTGCATCGCACATTGTTCTCTTAGGGATTTGATCGTTCGGGAAGCTCACAGTGGTGGACTCATGGGTCATTTTGGAGTGGATAAAATGCTAGCCATTGTCAAGGAACACTTTTACTGGCCACACCTCAAGAAGACCATAGAAGCTCATTGTGCTAGATGTGTGACATGCAAGAAATCCAAGTCTAAAGTACACCCTCACGGGCTATACTTACCTTTACCCATTCCCACGACACCTTGGGTAGACATCTCCATGGATTTCTACTTGGACTACCGAAGATTCGCAGCTTGGATTCCATTTTTGTGGTGGTGGATCGCTTTTCAAAAATGGCACATTTCATACCATGTGCCAAGGTGAATGATGCTTCTCAAATGGCTGACTTGTTCTTCAAAGAGATAGTCAGATTACATGGAGTACCAAGAACAATCGTTTCAGACCGAGATAGCAATTTTCTCAGCCATTTCTGGAGAACCTTGTGGAAGAAGCTAGGGACAAAGCTCTTATTCTCTACCACTTGCCACCCTCAAACGGATGGAAAAACAGAGGTAGTCAACCGGACCTTATCAGCTTTATTGAGAGCAACTATAAGGAAGAACATGAAGAATTGGCTTGAGTGTATACCGTTCATAGAGTTCGCGTACAACCGGGCACAATATTCAGCCACTAAGATGTCCCCTTTTGAGATAGTCTATGGATTCAACCCTACCACACCTCTAGACTAAACACCATTGCCACCAGCCGAAGCAGTAAGTCTAGTGGGAGAAGAGAAAGCAGCGTTCATCAAGAAACTACACCAAAAGGCTAAAGAGAACTTGGAGAAGAGGACAGAACAGTACACAAGGCAAGCCAACAAACGACGCAAAGAAGTTGTGTTTGCACCGGGCAAGTGGGTTTGGCTACATATGAGGCAGGAAAGGTTTCCAAATCAAAGGACCTCAAAGCTAAAGCCACGCGGTGACGGCCCATTCAAAATTCTGGAGAAGATCAACAACAATGCCTATCGCCTTGAACTTCCAGGTGAGTTTAATGTATCTTCTACTTTTAACGTTTCTGATCTAGCTCTATTCCTTGCAGATGATCCTGTTTTGAGGTCAAAAACTATTCAAGAGGGAGGGAATGATGAAGATATCTAAGAAGAGCCAGACTTAACCGAACCACAAGTGATTGAAGTACCAACCGGAGCCATTACAAGAGAAAGAGCAAGAGTGTTACATCACAAGTATAATCAAGCAATCATGTTAGCCGTCCAACAAGCTGATGATCAAGAACTTCAAGATAATGCCCAAGCTAGGAATGGCCCATACATAGTTAAAGACATTCATGAAGCATGGCCATTATTCTCTAAACCAAACGGCTATAATCTATTTGTTGTTTCAAACAAGGCCCAAGACCCATAATACTCATCACCACGGTCAAATAGTTATCAAGATGGCAATCATTCAGACTTTAAAACCGAGCCAACAAACAAGGTAAGTGTTTATGATTATTTTCATTACATTTTGGCTAATGATTTTCAATATCTTTTGCAGCATAAAATTAGTCGTTAATTTTGATTACATTTATGTTGATATTTGGTTAATAAGTAAGGCAAATGTTGGCCTGATTTCTTGTATTTTAATTTATGTAATTTATTTCCAAAGACCCCAAGAAGGGCATATCTGTTCGGACTAGTTTATAAAAGTCCCCTCTCACAGCCTTGTATTTTTCAACTTTGTCATTAAAATACTGAATTTTCTTCATAAGATTACATCTAATTCTTGTGTTTATTCTCTTGTTTTTCTTGAGACTAGTACCTCCAAAATCATAGAGAATACTAGTGTTGTATCAACTGAGTTTCCATTACCTTTATGGTACACATCGATCCCTACGATTCCATCTTTCATGTCGTGCGATCCACGGTCAAACCGCCCGATTATCTCGGTTGTTCGACCAAAACACTCGTACCGCTGTCCCCTGGTACTATTTGTTCCCATCCCACGTCCGAGTAGCCGTATCGTTCGTTCCACATCACCGTACCACGTCCTTGTGTCCTGAGTATCTCGGTTACAAGACACACTGTACCGCCCGTCCCATCTCTTCCTGAACTCATCGAGTCATTCTCGTACATAAGGACATATTAAACCGGATATCTTTCCAAGCTTGTATCAGTAAAGTCCCTTTAAGTGTAATTAACTCTATAAATACTTAGGCATATTGATCTTCATTATAGTCAAGAGCTACTAGTACATACTCCCATATCAGCATAAGAGTAATAACTGTTTTGACTATTTTTTTTGGAAAACAGGAAATGTTAACTACAAAGCATTAACTAAAAAGTGATAACATTAAATTTTTACAAACAGAAAAAAAACTACAACGATATGTTTTAAAAAATAGAGGAAGTATACATTTTTGACTACTACAATCATCCCGGTCATACGAGGATAGCACTAGCCGTAGCTCAACTCACGGACAATGCCCTCATCTGGTGGGACAGAATAGTAGCGGATAGAAGGAGGAACCGCCAACGGTCCATTGATTCATGGGTGGACATGAAAGATCTTATGCGAGAAAGGTATATCCCTCCTCATTTCCATAGAGACGTACAACGCAAGTTTCGTTCTCTTAAACAGGGAACTAGGTCAGTGGAGGAATACTATGAGGAATTTGAGCGTCTAACGAATCGCTTGGAGTTGCACGACGACGAAGAAGCATTGATGGCTCAATTTTTAGACAGCTTACAAGAGAGAATCAGCCGTAAGGTGGAGGGACAAGTGTACCGGGATATCAAAGACCTCTTCCACGTATCCATACAAGACGAGCAGCATATCAAGCGTAAGACGAGTAGCACTAGAATCAAACCTCAAAGCCCTTGGAATTTAAACATCAACAAACCGATGGATAAAGGCAAAGACATTGAGATAGACTCGCGATACAAAGGGAAAGCTCTAGACAATGTCAAAGACAACTGAACAGAGACAAGTAAGCCTATAAACCCTCAACGTTCTAGAGATATAACATGTTTTAAGTGCAGAGGTAGAGGGCATATGGCGAGGGAATGCCCCAATCAAAGAGTTATGCTCTTAACCAAAACCGGCGACTATAAGTCCCATGATGAAGCTGATATTGAGCCGAATGACGAGTTTGGTGATATTGAATATCCTGACTCTGGAGAACTTCTAGTGATGAGACGAGTACTGAGCACCATGGTAGAGCCTACCGAGATCATCCAATGAGAAAACATATTTCATACCCATTGCACCATTAAAGGCAAGGTATGTAATCTTATTATTGATGGTGGTTCTTGCACCAATGTTGCAAGTGCTCATATGGTTGATAAGCTTGGCCTTGAGAGAACTAAACAACCACGGCCCTATAGGCTAAGGTGGCTCGATGATAAGGTAGTGCTTGAAGTTAGTGATCAAGTTGTTATACCCTTCAGTGTTGGAAAATATCAAGATCAAGTAACTTGTGATGTCGTTCCTATTCAAGCTGGTCATTTGTTGCTAGGTAGACCATGGCAATTTGATAGAGAAACTAAACATGATGGTATAACTAATATGTATACTTTCATGCATGATGAAAGAAAAGTTAGTTTAGCACCTCTCACGCCCTCTCAAGTTCATGATTTGCAAATAAAAATGGTTATGGAGAAAGAAATAGTTGCTAAATCAAACTTTCTTGTTCAATCTAGTCATATTAGAAAGGCTTATTCATCAAAACACACAATGCTTCTTATGATCTTTAAGGAAGTTTTGAGCACAGGTTACAGCCTAGAAGAACTACCAGCTGAGGTAAATGCCGTGCTAGACAAGTTTAAGGATGTCTTTCCCGAAGACATACTGGAAGGATTACCTCCTTTGAGAGGCATTGAGCATTAAATTGACTTCATACCAGGAGCAGCGTTACCTAACAAACCCGCCTACATAATGAGTCCTGAAGAATCTAAGGAGTTGGAAAAACAAGTCAAAGAGTTGCTTGACAAAGGCTACGTGAGGGAAAGCCTTAGCCCATGTGTCGTACCAGTTCTATTGGTGCCTAAGAAGGACGGTTCTTGGCGTATGTGTGTGGATTGCCGAGCCATAAACAATATCACAATCTAATATCACCACCCCATACTGAAATAAAGCAAAGATTCAAGCTACAAGATCAAAGCAAAAACAAAAGAGGAAAGAACTGTTGGATAAAGAGATTCATCCCAAAAATTAGGGATTTTCAGTATGAATAGGAGTAAATATAAGGTCTTCAGTCTGTATCTGTATCGGTCATGAGTGATCGATAGGCCTGATCGATAGGCTCCTATCGATCAGTTTTGACCGATACACTTGATCGATGGAGCATCCGATGGTTTCCCATCGATCACTCCTTCATCGATGGGCTTGATGGACAAGGGTTGAGCGGTTTCATGAAAACTTCTGTAACTTTCTCACCGCTGATGGAAATGACCTGAAACTAACTTCAGCCGCAAGCTACCTCACGGGGCTACAACTTTAATGAGGACTATTGATGCTGAATCTGGTTGGAGATGCTTTTTCCGAGCAGGTTTTTCAGGGGAAGTTTCTGGCCGCTTCAACAAGGTGCACCTTCTTCTTGGCTCTTTTGATGTCTTGTGCTGCACGCACTATAATCTACCATGCTCCTTGTAGTCTCAAAACTCTCAAAACATACCTGCCAAACTCCTCAAATGCATTAAACATGCAATGCACACCCTAAATCTACACTAAGTCCTAATTGAATGCAAATGGGAAAAAAGCTAGCAAAAATGAATGGTTAAATACTGTAATACAATGCAAAATGTATGTTAATATGTTGTAAATAATGATTACATCAACACCCCCACACTTGTCTTTTGCTTGTAGTATAGTGGTAAGTATTCCCGCCTGTCACGCAGGTGACCCAGGTTCGATCCCCGGCAACGGCACCACAAATTGATACAAGAGTTTTGAGTCCTTATTCAATCACCTTTTGTACTAATCATTGTAGTAAGGATTTTATCAATCTAAAAGGGGAAGATTGAAGCAGCAAGAATGCAATAGAGCTCTTAATTCAAGCAGATATAGATAAGATTGAATTGGCTAACAACCTAAATGATCAAACATACGTGAAAAGAACATCAAACAAAGAGTGAACAACAAGCAAAACAACTAAAGCAAAGGCAAAACAGAGCAAATCTAAATTCAAATAAAAACAGAGAAAAAATGGGACTTGAGATGAGATAATTGGTGCTAGGGAACTCTTAACTCAACCTATGATGCTTACAAACTCACACAATGGTAATCCTTATGCATAGAATTAATTTATATAACTAATCCAATCTTTTGGCACTAATCTCTTTGCTAATTACCAAGTCAAAAACAAAGTCTCATTAGTGAAATGATAAACAGCAAGCATTAAGACAATCTACCAATCCTATATTGCCAAATCACTCACTCGACAGTCAATCTTTTGAGCTAGGATAATCAATTATCTTGCAAAGCAGTTCAGACATTTCATCAAACACTTCGTGGGCATAAAATGAGCCTAAGATCCTAATCAACTTAGCTAAGGATAATCGGGCATTAAAACAGCAATAAAGAAAAGTAATGAATGAATTAACACTAAGACATCATAGATTAAGCCTAAAGTTCCCTAAACCTAACCCATCTCAATTCCCCAAAAAGACTTCTCACTAATCAACATCCAAACCATCAATTCAGAGAGAAAAAGATAGCTAAACATGATTAGAGAGATAAAGCAAGAAGATAAATGTAAACTTATAATGAAATAAACCAAAGATCCAAGCTACAAGATCAAAGCAAAAACAAAAGAGGAAAGAACTGTTGGATAAAGAGATTCATCCCAAAAATTAGGGCTTTTCAGTATGAATAGGAGTAAATAAAAGGTCTTCAGTCTGGATCTGTATCGGTCATGAGTGATCAATAGGCTTGATGTCCTGAAAACTTTCTAACCACTGATGGGAATGACCTGAAACTAACTTCAGACGCAAGCTAACTCACGGGCCCCCCACATTGATAAAGAATATTGAAGCTGAATCGGGTTGTAGATGCTTTTTGCGAGTAGGTATTGTCAGGTGAAGTGTCTGGCCGCTTCAACAAGGTGCACCTTCTTCTTGGCTCTTTTGATGTCTTGTGATTCACCCACTATCATCTACCATGATCCTTATAGTCTCAATACTCTCCAAGCATACCTGCCAAACTCCTCAAATGCATATAATATGCAATGCACACCCTAAATCTACACTAAGTCCTAATTGAATGCAAATGGGACAAAAGCAAGCAAAAATGAATGCTTAAGTACTATAAAACAATGCAAAATGTATGTTAATATGGTGTAAATAATGAGTACATCAACACTCTCACACTTGCCTTTTGCTTGTAGTATAGTGGTAAGTATTCCCGCCTGTCACGCGGGTGACCCGGGTTCGATCCACGGCAACGGCACCACAAATTGATACAAGAGTTTTGACTCCCCGGTCAATCACCTTTTGTACTACTCATTGTAGTAAGGGTTTTATCAATCCAAAAGGGGGAGACTGAAGCAGTAAGAATGCAATGAAGTGATGTTATTGCATATTGCATACATTTTGCATACTTATTAGTTAGTTTTTCATGCATTTGTATTATGTTTTAGGTTAGATTGCATCACTTAGAGTCCTAGAGCATTCTTGCATCAGCATATGCATTTTCCTTCTATTTTGCATCACATTCAGGTTGTTTCTGGCTGCTTTGGAGTCATGGAGGTTCGCGGGCGTGTGGAGGCTGATGTAGCAGTTCGTGGGAGCTCGAAAATATGCTAAGGACCAGTGATCGAGGAGCAGATCGAGCATGGCCGGTCGATCCAGGAGTTGATCGACCAGAAGATTGAGCCAACTAGGCGATCCAAGGAGAATGATCGAGACAGAGATCGAGTGAAGCAATCGATCAATCGGTACGGACGTAAACGACGCCATGCAGAGCCAGAGCCAGATCGAGTACACCACTCGATCCAGCCGAAGATCGATACCGAGATCGGATGCAACACTCGATTCACCGAGGAAGATCGAGACCTGGATCGAGCCGAAGACACGATGCCCGGATGTGATCGAGAAACCCACTCGATCTAGTGGTCGATTTCTGTCCTTTCAACCGTTTTTGGCTGTTAGCGAAGGGGGGACCATTGGATTGTTTGGGCATTTTAGGCAAGGCGGCGAGATGCTTTTTCAACAACTTTTAGATCCTTATCCTTTTTTTTCATGTTTTCTCTCTCGTTTTAGCGAAGAACACCATTGTTGAACCAGTTTTCTTTTGAAGCTTTTGTATTCGAATCTTTATCTTTTAATCCAGTTTTCCTTTCATGTTTATTGTCTCGTTTCTTCTGCTTTGCTTGATTTACTCTATGTGTAGCGAGTAGTTTACTTTGGGTTCGGGGTTGAGAGGATTAAAGGTTAGAAAGGGCTCGATCTTGGTTTGTTTTCTAAACGTTTTTAAGGCTATCTCTTCTAAGGTGTTGAAAGCCTAATGCTTGAAGACTCTCACGCCAAGAGCTTCATGATCCGAGAGGTTCCTTACCTTGACAGGATCCAGGAGCCTCAGAAGATCACACCTTAGAGAATAGTTACCCCTTCCCAAAAGCCATGGAAGTTTGGGGGACTAGTTAAGCCATCTACTTGAAATCTGTTTTCCTTGCCTTTCGACCTCTCTTTCCACCAAAAGCCATGGGTTTGGAGGAGAGGATGAAAGAGTGATCTATACCGAAAGCCACGGATAGATCTTGTTTTGTTTTCAAGGCTTAGAGATCCTCACCAAGTGAGTCGATATAAAGTTTCAAACCCAAGATCGATCCTTTGAAACCCTTTACATGAATCTCAACCCTAGGCCCCTTTCTTTTAGAATCTCTAAGTCTATTTTCATCTTTCGCTTGTTACTTGATAACATCCTGGTCATTAGATTTGTTGTTCTTACGGTTTTAGACGAGATCGATCGTTACTGCTCGATCTAGTGGTCGATCTTGTGGTCGATCCACTAGTCGATTTTTAACAATTCGAAGCTCTTTCCTTTTAATTAATCTGTTTGTTTCTCGTGGTAGTTTCTTCCTTTCTAGTTTTTTTGAAATAGGTTTCACTCTGTTTAGGTTCCTGCATCTAGTTCTTAGCTATTTTATCATAAACTGTCTCATTTTGCTTAAATTTGCTTTAGTCCTTGCATTCTCTGTGCATTCTCTATCTCCTAGAAGTGGATTGACACTCTCTTACTACAACATTGCATGCATTAGAGTTTTAATAACCTCTCTGCTGCATAAAACCTGATTGAGAAAGATAGTTTATCATGGAGCTCTTAATTCAAGCAGATATAAATAAGATTGAAGTGGTTAGCAACCTAAATGATCAAACATACGTGAAGAGAACATCAAACAAAGAGTGAACAATGAGCAAAACAACTAAAACAAAGGCAAAACAGAGCAAATTCGAATTCAACTAAAAACAGAGAAAGGATGGGACTTGAGATGAGATAATTGGTGCTAGGGAACTCTTAACTCAACCTATGATGCTTACAAACACACACAATGCTATTCCTTAGGTATAGAATTCATTTATAAGACTAATCTAATCTCTTGGAACTAATCTCTTTGCTAATTACCAAGTCAAAAACAAAGTCTCATTAGTGAAATGATAAACATCAAGCATTTTGACAATCTATCCATCCTATATTGCCAAATCACTCACTATCCAGTCAATCTCTTGAGCTAGGATAAGCAATTATCTTGCAAAGCATTTTCAGGCATTTCATCAAACATTTCGTGGGCATAAAATGAGCCTAAGATCCTAATCAACTTAGCTAAGGATAATCGGGCATTAAAACAGCAATAAAGAAAGGTAATGAATGAATTAACACTAAGACATCATAGATTAAGCCTAAAGTTCCCTAAACCTAACCCATCTCAATTCCCCAAAAAGACTTCTCACTAATCAACATCCAAACCATCAATTCAAAGAGAAAAAGATAGCTAAACATGATTAGAGAGATAAAGCAAGAAGATAAATGCAAACTTATAATGAAATAAACCAAAGATCCAAGCTACAAGATCAAAGCAAAAACAAAAGAGGAAAGAACTGTTGGATAAAGAGATTCATCCAAAAAATTAGGGATTTTCAGCAATAATAGGAGTAAGTAAAAGGTCTTCGGTCTGGATCTGTCTCGGTCATGAGTGATCAATAAGCTTGATCGATAGGTTCCTATCGATCAGCTTTGACCGATACACTTGATCGATGGAGCATCCGATGGTTTCCCATCGATCACTCCCTTGATCGATGGCTTGATCGATGGGGGTTGAGCGGTTTCATGTAAACTTCTTTAACTTTCTAACCGCTGATGAGAATGACCTGAAACTAACTTCCGACGCAAGCTAACTCACGGGGCCACAATCTTCCCCCCCCCCCCCCCCCCCCCCCCCCCCCCCCCCCCCCCCCCCCCCCCCCACACTTGCCTGTTTGCTTGTAGGATAGTAGAAAGTATTCCCGCCTGTCACGCGGGTGACCTGGGTTCGATCCCCGGCAATGGCACCACAAATTGATACAAGAGTTTTGACTCCTTGGTCAATCACCTTTTGTACTACTCATTTTTGTAAGGGTTTTATCAATCCAAAAGGGGGAGACTGAAGCAGCAAGAATGCAATGGAGCTCTTAATTCAAGCAGATATAGATAAGATTGAAGTGGCTAACAACCTAAATAATCAAATATACGTGAAGAGAACATCAAACAAAGAGTGAACAATAAGCAAAACAACTAAAGCAAAGGCAAAACAGAGCAAATCAGAATTCAACTAAAAACAGAGAAAAGATGGGACTTGAGATGAGATAATTGGAGCTAGGGAACTCTTCACTCAAGCTATGATGCTTACAAACTCACACATTGCTAATCCTTATGCATAGAATTCATTTATAAGACTAATCTAATCTCTTGACACTAATCTCTTTGCTAATTACAGAGTAAAAGAAAATTCTCATTAGTGAAATGATAAACAGCAAGCATTAAGACAATCTATCAATCCTATATTGCCAAATCACTCACTAGACAGTCAATCTCTTGAGCTAGGATAAGCAATTATCTTGCGAAGCAGTTCAGGCATTTCATCAAACACTTGGTGGGCATAAAATGAGCTTAAGATCCTAATCAACTTAGCTAAGGCTAATCAGGAATTAAAACAGCAATAATGAAAGGTAATGAAATAATTAATACTAAGTCATCATAGATTAAGCCTAAAGTTTCCTAAACATAACCCATCTCAATTCCCAAAAAAGACTACTCACTAATCAACATCCAAACCATCAATTCAAAGAAAAAAAGATAGCTAAACATGATTAGAGAGATTAAGCAAGAATATAAATGCAAAATTATAATTAATTAAACCAAAGATTCAAGCTACAAGATCAAAGAAAAAACAAAAGAGGAAAGAACTGTTGGATAAAGAGATTCATCCCAAAAATTAGGGATTTTGAGTATGAATAGGAGTAAATAAAAGGTCTTCAGTCTGGATCTGTATCGGTCATGACTGATCGATAGGCTCCTATTGATCAGTTTTGACCGATACACTTGGTCGATGGAGCATCCGGTGGTTTTCCGTCGATCACTCTTTGATCGATGGGGGTTGAGCGGTTTCATGAAAACTTCTGTAACTTTCTAACCACTGATGGGAATGACCTGAAACTAACTTCAGACGCAAGATAACTCACAGGGCCCCCACATTGATAAAGAATATTGAAGCTGAATCGGGTTGTAGATGCTTTTTGCGAGTAGGTATTGTCAGGTGAAGTTTCTGGCCGCTTCAACAAGATGCACCTTCTTCTTGGCTCTTTTGATGTCTTCTGATTCACCCACTATCATCTACCATGATCCTTATAGTCTCAATACTCTCCAAGCATACCTGCCAAACTCCTCAAATGCATATAATATGCAATGCACACCCTAAATCTACACTAAGTCCTAATTGAATGCAAATGGGACAAAAGCAAGCAAAAATGAATGCTTAAGTACTATAAAACAATGCAAAATGTATGTTAATATGGTGTAAATAATGAGTACATCAACACCCTCACACTTGCCTTTTGCTTGTAGTATAGTGGTAAGTATTCCCGCCTGTCACGCGGGTGACCCGGGTTCGATCCCCGGCAACGGCACCACAAATTGATACAAGAGTTTTGACTCCCCGGTCAATCACCTTTTGTACTACTCATTGTAGTAAGGGTTTTATCAATCCAAAAGGGGGAGACTGAAGCAGTAAGAATGCAATGAAGTGATGTTATTGCATATTGCATACATTTTGCATACTCATTAGTTAGTTTTTTCATGCATTTGTATCATGTTTTAGTTTAGATTGCATCACTTAGAGTCCTAGAGCATTCTTGCATCAGCATATGCATTTTCCTTCTATTTTGCATCACATTCAGGTTGTTTCTGGCTGCTTTGGAGTCATGGAGGTTCGCGGGCGTGTGGAGGCTGATGTAGCAGTTCGTGGGAGCTCGAAAATATGCTAAGGACTAGTGATCGAGGAGCAGATCGAGCATGGCCGGTCGATCCAGGAGTTGATCGACCAGAAGATCGAGCCAACTAGGCGATCCAAGGAGAATGATCGAGACGGAGATCGAGTGAAGCAATCAATCAATCGGTACGGACGTAAACGACGCCATGCAGAGCGAGAGCCAGATCGAGTACACCACTCGATCCAGCCGAAGATCGATACCGAGATCGGATGCAACACTCGATTCGCCGAGGAAGATCGAGACCTGGATCGAGCCGAAGACACGATGCCCGGATGTGATCGAGAAAACCCACTCGATCTAGTGGTCGATTTCTGTCCTTTCAACCGTTTTTGGCTGTTAGCGAAGGGGGGGACCATTGGATTGTTTGGGCATTTTAGGCAAGGCGGCGAGATGCTTTTTCAACAACTTTTAGATCCTTATCCTTTTTTTTTTCATGTTTTTCTCTCTCGTTTTAGCGAAGAACGCCATTGTTGAACCAGTTTTCTTTTGAAGCTTTTGTATTCGAATCTTTATCTTTTAATCCAGTTTTCCTTTCATGTTTTATCGTCTCGTTTCTTCTGCTTTGCTTGATTTACTCTATGTGTAGCGAGTAGTTTACTTTGGGTTCGAGGTTGAGAGGATTAAAGGTTAGAAAGGGCTCGATCTTGGTTTGTTTTCTAAACGTTTTTAAGGCTATCTCTTCTAAGGTGTTGAAAGCCTAATGCTTGAAGACTCTCACGCCAAGAGCTTCATGATCCGAGAGGTTCCTTACCTTGACAGGATCCAGGAGCCTCAGAAGATCACACCTTAGAGATTAGTTACCCCTTCCCAAAAGCTGTGGAAGTTTGGGGGACTAGTTAAGCCATCTACTTGAAATCTGTTTTCCTTGCCTTTCGACCTCTCTTTCCACCAAAAGCCATGGGTTTGGAGGAGAGGATGAAAGAGTGATCTATACCGAAAGCCACGGATAGATCTTGTTTTGTTTTCAAGGCTTAGAGATCCTCACCAAGTGAGTCGATCTAAAGTTTCAAACCCAAGATCGATCCTTTGAAACCCTTTACATGAATCTCAACCCTAGGCCCCTTTCTTTTAGAATCTCTAAGTCTATTTTCATCTTTCGCTTGTTACCTGATAACATCCTGGTCATTAGATTTGTTGTTCTTACGGTTTTAGACGAGATCGATCGTTACTGCTCGATCTAGTGGTCGATCTTGTGGTCGATCCACTAGTCGATTTTTAACAATTCGAAGCTCTTTCCTTTAATTAATCTGTTTGTTTCTCGTGGTAGTTTCTTCCTTTCTAGTTTTTTTGAAATAGGTTTCACTCTGTTTAGGTTGCTGCATCTAGTTCTTAGCTATTTTATCATAAACTGTCTCATTTTGCTTAAATTTGCTTTAGTCCTTGCATTCTCTGTGCATTCTCTATCTCCTAGAAGTGGATTGACACTCTCTTACTACAACATTGCATGCATTAGAGTTTTGATAACCTCTCTGCTGCATAAAACCTGATTGAGAAAGATAGTTTATCATGGAGCTCTTAATTCAAGCAGATATAAATAAGATTGAAGTGGTTAGCAACCTAAATGATCAAAAATACGTGAAGAGAACATCAAACAAAGAGTGAACAATGAGCAAAACAACTAAAACAAAGGCAAAACAGAGCAAATTCGAATTCAACTAAAAACAGAGAAAGGATGGGACTTGAGATGAGATAATTGGTGCTAGGGAACTCTTAACTCAACCTATGATGCTTACAAACTCACACAATGCTATTCCTTAGGTATAGAATTCATTTATAAGACTAATCTAATCTCTTGGAACTAATCTCTTTGCTAATTACCAAGTCAAAAACAAAGTCTCATTAGTGAAATGATAAACATCAAGCATTTTGACAATCTATCCATCCTATATTGCCAAATCACTCACTATCCAGTCAATCTCTTGAGCTAGGATAAGCAATTATCTTGCAAAGCAGTTCAGACATTTTATCAAACACTTGGTGGGCATAAAATGAGCATAAGATCATAATCAACGTAGCTAAGGCTAATCAGGCATTAAAACAGAAATAATGAAAGGTAATGAAAGAATTAACACTAAGACATCATAGATTAAGCCTAAAGTTTCCTAAACCTAAGCCATCTCAATTCCCAAAAAGACTACTCACTAATCAACATCCAAACCATCAATTCAAAGAGAAAAAGATAGCTAAACATGATTAGAGAGATTAAGCAAGAATATAAATGCAAACTTATAATCAAATAAACCAAAGATTCAAGCTACAAGATCAAAGTAAAAACAAAAGAGGAAAGAACTGTTGGATAAAGAGATTCATCCCAAAAATTAGGGCTTTTCAGTATGAATAGGAGTAAATAAAAGGTCTTCAGTCTGGATCTGTATCGGTCATGAGTGATTAATAGGCTTGATCGATAGGCTCCTATCGATCAGTTTTGACCGATACACTTGATCGATGGTGTATCCTATGGTTTCCTGATAGGGTCAGGTTTTACCCAAATAAAATTACTGCAAGTGCACAGCAAAAGCAGTTGTAGTACAAGGGGTTATCGAATCCCAAGGGAGTATGTAAACCACACTAGCGATTATAGATTCAGATTAAGCTAAGCGATAAATAATGAATGTAATGCAAAACAGTAAAATAAATGCAAAAGGGCGTTTTTATGCTTGTTCTTAAAGTTCAGATGGCTAAAGGCGCTAAGTCAGGACAGTTCGCAGGTTGAATCTGAGAATGTAGAATGCATGCAATCAGGAATGAATTAAAACCGTCTTGAACATGAATCGCAAAGATATAACTAATCAATTCTCATTGCAGAAGTTATCTATGTCTAAATCACAGAGTTTCAAATCTCTTTGCAAACCCTAACAACCTAAACATGCAGTAATGATCAGGTTCAATTGTTCACAAAACTCCTAAGCCAAATCTCTTTGTACTAGGGCGTTTTGCTCATCTAATACTAGTTCAGGTGATTAATAATGCTCTCACATCTATCAAAAACCTAGGGTTTCGAAATCCAGATGATGTGTCTAAGAAATCGATATGAATGCAAGCACAGATGAAGAACCAATGAATTTCCTAAAAGTTTTTAGCAATTCTACAAACTCTTCTTCAACCTTTGAAAAGCCCTAACTTAACTAACAAACTACTCAGACATGGTGATTTGAGAAAACATCATGAAAAGAATAGATTGCATAAAAGAAATAAGAAGTAGAAATAAAGGAGTTCAAAATCTGCTCTTAAGGAGTCTGATTTGTCTCTCCAAAAGCTCTTCTACAAATCTCTCTCTAAAGCTCTCAAAAATAATAAGATACAAGATATATGCCAAAAGAATGGCTGAAAAACCTAATAAATAGGGGCTAAACACGATCTGGGGTCTTCATATAAATAAAGGAAACTTCTGGGTAAGTTCTGCAATTCTTCTTGATACTTTTAACAAATAGCCACGCTCCTTCCTATCTGGGTGACGATCGTCACCATATGGGATACTTTTCTGCTTCAAGCTTGGTACTTCGTGGCTTCAACTCAGAATGCTCCAAAATGTTCCAAAATCTCCAATTATGCTCCAGACATGCTATAACCTGCAAAGACTCTTCTAGGACTCTAAAAATACCAAAAAGACTCAATGAAAAGGACTTATATCATGGTTAAAAACCATAAAAACCATGATATATCATTTCCCATCGATCACTCCTTGATCGATGGGCTTGATCGATGGGGGTTGAGCGGATTCGTAAAAACTTCTTTAAATTTCTAACCGCTGATGGGAATAACCTGAAACTAACTTCAGACGCAAGCTAACTCACGGGGCCACAATATTGATGAAGACTATTGACGCTTAATTGGGTTGTAGATGCTTTGTCCGAGCAGGTTTTGTCAGGTGAATTTTCTGGCCGCTTCAACAAGGTGCACCTTCTTCTTGGCTCTTTTGATGTATTGTTTTGCACCCACAATCATCTACCATGCTCCTTGTAGTCTCAAAACTCTCCAACCATACCTGCTAAACTCCTCTAATTCACAAAACATGCAATGCACACCCTAAATCTACACTAAGTCCTAATTATATGTAAATGGGTCAAAAGCAAGCAAAAATAAATGTTTAAATAGTACAAAACAATGCAAAAAATATATAAATATGGTCTAAATAATGAGTCCATCAACACACCACCCCCCCCACACTTGCCTATTGCTTGTAGTATAGTGGTAAGTATTCCCGCCTGTCACGCGGGTGACCTGGGCTCGATCCCCGGCAACGGCACCACAAATTGATACAAGATTTTTGAGTCCTTGGTCAATCACCTTTTGTACTAATCATTCTAGTAAGGGTTTTATCAATCCAAAAGGGGAAGATTGATGCAGCAAGAATGCAATAGAGCTCTTAATTCAAGCAGATATAGATAAGATTGAAGTGGCTAACAACCTAAATGATCAAACATACGTGAAGAGAACATCAAACAAAGAGTGAATAACAAGCAAAACAACTAAAACAAAGGCAAAACAGAGCAAATCTGAATTCAACTAAAAACAGAGAAAAGATGGGACTTGAGATGAGATAATTGGTGCTAGGTAACTCATAACTCAACCTATGATGCTTACAAACTCACACAATGCTATTCCTTATGCATAGAATTCATTTATATGACTAATCCAATCTCTTGGCATTAATCTCTTTGCTAATTACCAAGTCAAAAACAAAGTCTCATTAGTGAAATGATAAACAGCAAGCATTAAGACAATCTATCAATCCTATATTGCCAAATCACTCACTAGACAGTCAATCTCTTGAGCTAGGATAAGCAAGTATCTTGCAAAGCAGTTCAGGCATTTCATCAAACACTTGGTGGGCATAATATGAGCCTAAGATCCTAATCAACTTAGCTAAGTCTAATCAGGCATTAAAACAGCAATAATAAAAGGTAATGAAAGAATTAACACTAATACATCAAAGATTAAGCCTAAAGTTTCCTAAACCTAACCCATCTGAATTCCCAAAAAGACTACTCACTAATCAACATCCAAACCATCAATTCAAAGAGAAAAAGATAGCTAAACATGATTAGAGAGATTAAGCAAAAATATAAATGCAAACTTATATTGAAATAAACCAAAGATTCAAGCTACAAGATCAAAGCAAAAACAAAAGAGGAAATAATTGTTGGATAAAAAGATTTATCCCAAAAATTAGGGATTTTCAGTATTAATAGGAGTAAATAAAAGGTCTTCATTCTGGATCTGTATCGGTCATGAGTGATCGATAGGCTTGATCGATAGGCTCCTATTGATCAGTTTTGACCGATACACTTGATCGATGGAGCATCCGATGGTTTCCCATCGATCACTCCTTGATCGATGGGCTTGATCGATGGGGATTGAGCGGTTTCATGAAAACTTCTTTAACTTTCTAACCGCTGATGAGAATGACCTGAAACTAACTTCAGCCGCAAACTAACTCACAGGGCCACACCATTCATGAAGACTATTGAAGCTGAATCGGGTTGGAGATGCTTTTTCCGAGCAGGTTTTGTCAGGATAAGTTTCTGGCCGCTTCAACAAGGTGCACATTCTTCTTGGCTCTTTTGATGTCTTGTGCTGCATGCACTATTATCTACCATGCTCCTTGTAGTCTCAAAACTCTCCAAACATACCTGCCAAACTCCTTAAATGCACAAAACATGCAATGCACACCTTAAATCTACACTAAGTCTTAATTGAATGCAAATGGGATAAAAGCAAGCAAGAATGAATGTTTAAATACTATAAAACAATACAAAATGTATGCCAATATGGTGTAAATAATGAGTACATCAACACCCCAATACTTGCCTTTTGCTTGTAGTATAGTGGTATGTATTCTCGCCTGTCACGTGGGTGACCCTAATTCGATCCCCGACAACAGCACCACAAATTGATACAAGAGTTTTGACTCCGTGGTCAATCACCTTTTGTATTACTCATTGTAGTAAGGGTTTTATCAATCCAAAATGGGAAGATTGAAGCAGCAAGAATGCAATAGAGCTCTATATTGATAAGATTGAAGTGGCGAACAACCTAAATGATCAAACATACGTGAAGAGAACATCAAACAAAGAGTAAACAATAAGCAAAACAACTAAAACAAAGGCAAACAAAGCAAATTCGAATTTAACTAAAAACAGAGTAAAGATGGGACTTGAGATGAGATTATTAGTGCTAGGGAACTCTTAACTCAACCTATGATGCTTACAAACTCACACAATGTTATTCCTTATGCATATAATTCAATTATAAGACTAAGCAAATCTCTTGGCACTAATCTCTTCGCTAATTACCAAGTCAAAAACAAAGTCACATTAGTGAAATGATAAACAGCAAGCATTAAGACAATCTATCAATCCTACATTGCCAAATCACTCACTAGACAGTCAATCTCTTGAGCTAGGATAAGCAATTATCTTGCAAAGCAGTTCAGGCATTTTATCAAACAATTGGTGGGCATAAAATGAGCCTAAGATCCTAATCAACGTAGCTAAGGTTAATAAGGCATTAAAAAAGCAATAATGAAAGGTAATGAAAGAATTAACACTAAGACATCATAGATTAAGCCTAAAGTTTCCTAAACCTAACCCATCTCAAATCTCAAAAAGACTACTCACTAATCAACATCCAAACCATCAATTCAAAGAGAAAAAGATAGCTAAACATGATTAGAAAGATTAAGCAAGAATATAAATGCAAAGTTATATTGAAATAAACCAAAGATTCAAGCTACAAGATTAAAGTAAAAACAAAAGAGGAAATAATTGTTGGATAAAGAGATCCATCCCAAAAATTAGTGATTTTCAGTATGAATAGGAGTAAATAAAAGGTCTTCAGTCTGGATCTGTATCGGTCATGAGTGATCAATAGGCTTGATCGATAGGCTCCTATCGATCAGTTTTGACCGATACACTTGATCGATGGAGCATCCTATGGTTTCCCATCGATCACTCCTTGATTGATGGGCTTGATCGATGGGGGTTGAGCGGTTTCGTAAAAACTTCTTTAAATTTCTAACCGCTGATGGGAATAACCTGAAACTAACTTCAGACGCAAGCTAACTCACGGGGCCACAACATTTATGAAGACTATTGACGCTTAATTGGGTTGTAGATGCTTTGTCCGAGCAGGTTTTGTCAGGTGAAGGTTCTGGCCGCTTCAACAAGGTGCACCTTCTTCTTGGCTCTTTTGATGTCTTGTGTTGCACCCACTATCATCTACCATGCTCCTTGTAGTCTCAAAACTTTCCAAACATACCTGCCAAACTCCTCTAATTCACAAAATATGCAATGCACACCCTAAATCTACACTAACTCCTAATTGAATGCAAATGAGAGAAAAGAGGAAATAATCTTGCAAATACGTTCCGGCATTTCATCAAACAATTGGTGGGCATAAAATGAGCCTAAGATCCTAATCAACTTAGCTAAGGCTAATCAGGCATTAAAACACCAATAAAAAAGGTAATGAAAGAATTAACACTAAGACATCATACATTAAGCCTAAAGTTCCGTAAACCTAACCCATCTCAATTTCCAAAAAAGATTACTCACTAATCAACATCCAAACCATCAATTCAAAGAGAAGAAGGCAGCTAAACATAATTAAAGAGATTAAGCAAGAAGATAAATTCAAACTTATATTGAAATAAACCAAAGATTCAAGCTACAAGATCAAAGCAAAACAAAAGAGGAAATAATTGTTGGATAAAAAGATTCATTCTAAAACTTAGGGATTTTCAGTATTAATATGAGTAAATAAAACTTCTTCAGTCTGGATCTGTATCGGTCATAAGTGATCGATAGGCTTGATCGATAGGCTCCTATCGATCAGTTTTGACCGATACAGTTGATCGATGGAGCATCTGATGGTTTCCCATCGACCACTCCTTGATCGATGGGTTTGATCGATGGGGGTTGAGCGGTTTCATGAAAACTTCTTTAACTTTCTAACCGCTGATGGGAATGACCTGAAACTAACTTCAGCCGCAAACTAACTCACGGGGCCACACCATTCATGAAGACTATTGAAGCTGAATCGGGTTGGAGATTCTTTTTCCGAGCAAGTTTTGTCAGGATAAGTTTCTGACTGCCTTAACAAGGTGCACCTTCTTCTTGACTCTTTTGATGTCTTGTGCTGCACGCACTATCATCTACCATGCTCCTTGTAGTCTCAAAACTCTCCAAACATACCTGCCAAACTCCTTAAATGCACAAAACATGCAATGCACACCCTAAATCTACCCTAAGTCCTAATTGAATGCAAATGGGTCTAAAGCAAGAGAAAATGAATGTTTAAATACTATAAACAATGCAAAATGTATGCTAATATCGTGTAAATAATGATTACATCAACACCCCAATACTTGTCTTTAGCTTGTAGTATAGTGGTATGTATTCCCGCCTGTCACGCGGGTGACCCGGGTTTGATCCCCGGCAATGGCACCACAAATTGATACAAGAGTTTTGACTCCTTTGTCAATCGCCTTTTGTACTATTCATTGTAGTAAGGGTTTTATCAATCCAAAAGGGGAAGATTGGAGCAGAAAGAATGCAATAGAGCTCTTAATTCAAATAGATATAGATAAGGTTGAAGTGGCTAACAACCTAAATGATCAAACATACGTGAAGAGAACATCAAGCAAAGAGTGAACGACAAGCAAAACAACTAAAACAAAGGCAAAAAAGAGCAAATTCGAATTCAACTAAAAACAGAGAGAAGATGGGACTTGAGATGAGATTATTGGTGCTAGGGAACTCTTAACTCAACCTATGATGCTTACAAACTCACACAATGCTATTCCTTATGCATAGAAATCATTTATAAGACTAATCCAATCTCTTGGCACCAATCTTTTTTGCTAATTATTAAGTCAAAAACAAAGTCTTATTAGTGAAATGATAAACATAAAGCATTAAGACAATCTATCTATCCTATATTGCCAAATCACTCACTAGACAGTCAATCTTTTGAGCTAGGATAAGCAATTATCTTGCAATAAAGTTCAGGCATTTCATCAAACATTTGGTGGGCATAAAATGAGCCTAAGATCCTAATCAACTTAGCTAAGGCTAATCAGGCTTTAAAACAGCAATAATGAAAGGTAATGAAAGAATTAACACTAAGACATCATAGATTAAGCCTAAAGTTTCCTAAACCTAACCCATCTCAATTCCCAAAAAAGACTACTCACTAATCAACATCCAAACCATCAATTCAAAGAGAAAAAGATAGCTAAACATGATTAGAGAGATTAATCAAAAATATAAATGCAAACTTATATTGAAATAAACCAAAGATTCAAGCTACAAGATCAAAGCAAAAACAAAAGAGGAAAGACCTGTTGGATAAAGAGATTCATCCCAAAAATTAGGGATTTTCAGTATGAATAGGAGTAAATAAAAGGTCTTCAGTCATCATCTGTATCAGTCATGAGTGATCGATAGGCTCCTATCGATCAGTTTTGACCGATACACTTGATCGATGGACCATCCGATGGTTCCCCATCGATCACTCCTTCATCGATGGGGGTTGAGCGGTTTCATGAAAACTTCTGTAACTTTGTAACCACTGATGGGAATGACCTGAAACCAACTTCAGACGAAAGCTACTTCACGGGGATACAACATTGATAAAGACTATTGAAGCTGAATCGGGTTGAATATGCTTTTTACGAGCAGGTTTGTTCAGGTGAAGTTTCTGGCCGCTTCAACAAGGTGCACCTTCTTCTTGGCTCTTTTGATGTCTTGTGCTGCACGCACTATCATCTACCATGCTCCTTGTAGTCTCAAAACTCTCCAAACATAACTTAAAAACTCCTCAAATGCACAAAACATGCAATGCACCCTAAATCTACACTAAGTCCTAATTGAATGCAAATGAGACAAAAGCATGCAAAAATGAATGTTTAAATACTATAAAACAATGAAAAATGTATGCTAATATGGTGTAAATAATGAGTATATCAAACTCCCCCCCCCCCCCCCCCCCCCCCCCCCCCCAACTTTCCTTTTGCTTGTCTTCAAGCAAACAAGAACAAATGAGAGAATGAGGTTTGAAAGTGGGAGCTCAAAACTAAAGATGTCAATAGAAAAACTGATTCAATGCCCAAGTTATAGGTTCTAAGATGCATAGAGCTTGCTTTAGCAACACCTATCATAGAAAACAGTGAACTCTAGCTTAGCCTACACAAGCTTTCAAATCAACCAACTCTTTAACATTCATTAATCAGTAACTAATGGATCATGTTTGTGTAAATCAAGAGAAAACATTTCATCTACCTTTTCCCAAAGTACTTGATCTCTTCCTTCTTCATATTTGGGGAAACTCCTTCTTTTGCTTGTGTGGTTGACTTCTTTTTGGAACTTGCTCTTCTTTGTTGTATGATTGGCACCATTTTCATCGCCTTTGGTGGATTGTTTTTGGATGACCTTTTGTAAGCTTTGTTGTTGTTGGCACCTTTCTTCTTTAACACTTAGAGCTTTATTCCTAATTAACTTAACCACAAAATAACTGTTCCCCCATACTACCAACCTCATACTTCTTCTTCTTCTCAAAAGATATAAACATTTAAAGCTCAAACCACTTACACTACCCTTTCCCAAACTCCTAACCTAATATCAAGCTCAAAATGCAAGCTGGTGTCTACAAGAGAGCTTCTCCTTGCCAGCCTTATTCCTAACACTTTTTGCCAAGATAACATCAAAAATGATGCAATGCAAGGCCTCACAACTCTCACAATAGTGTTTCGGTTCAGAAAGAAGGATTGGTTTAGGGTGTGGTTAACTGTCCCATAATGATGAGGATCAGCTACTTGGATTAACAAGAGAGGTAAGAAGGGAAGAAGATAATCCAAGTATATGGGTAGCTATGTAATCACTCTCAATGCACAAACAAGATAATTCAAAGTCAGGATTTTGGTTCTAATAAGATAGAGTTGGAATCAAATCAAAGCAAGCTTGAGCATAAGACAAGAATATCAATGCAAAATTCAAGATATGGTGCAGCCTTAACTTCAAACTCCCTACAATGCAAAAAAATAACAGATAACGAAGGCATTGAAAACAATTCAAACATGAACATCTTGACAAGTGTTTATCGTCTACTCCTTATGCAAATGTATGCAAACCTATATGAAATGCATTTAGACTCAATCTTAGTTATGTAAATGCAACTGAATTATCTTTTTGGTTCCAAAAAAATTGAAACTTTTATGGATTTTCAGTGCATAGATGAATGCATTAATGCATGAGACCCAAGTATGTAAAAGAGAAAATAAGAAAAAAAATACAAAGTCAAATGCAATACCCTCCCCCACACTTAAATTACACAATCTTTGTGTAATAGAAGCTTGAAGGAGGTGAATAAAACAAACTAAAAATGATTGCAAAAGGATACATAAAGAAAGAAGAGGAGCTAGGTACCTTAGAAGAGGTTTTGGCAGAAAGGAAGTTTTGGCACTAATTCAACTATCCACTAGCTTTGAACTCCACCTGCTCCTAGGATCAAAGGAAAACACAAACACAAACTTAAAAGGCAAAAATATGTACATGGATAACATGGGAATACCTCCCAAGAGTGCTTGTTTAGAGTCATTAAGCTTGACTTTTCTTGCTCCTTAGTTGGGTTTAGGGAGTTAGAGAACTCCTTGGTGGTTCCTTTCATGAGTGGCCTGTGAAAGTGGTTGATGGTGACTTGGAGAGAGCCCAATTCTCAGCTGCAAAACTCCATTCCTCAGTCTTCATGAAGTAAGCTTGTCCCTTATCTCCCTTCTTGATCCTCTTGATGTCAAACCTCAACAGCTTGTCTTTCTTCAACCTCAACTCAATGATGCCCTTCTTAACATCAAAAACAGCACCAGCAGATGCCAGAAATGGTCTTCCCAAGATGATTGGGGTCTTCTCATCACTCTTTATATCTAGCACCAGAAAATTATTTGGTACTGATATCTCTTGTATTTACATCATTTAGGCTTGCATTTAGTGCGTGTTTTGGTTCTCTTTTGCATGTTTTCCTTATCCTTTGTCCAATTTTCTTCTCCTTTTAGACTTAGGTTGCATTCATGACGTAGTTTGCATTTTCTTTGCATAAAAGATGTTTATAGGTACTCATTGAGCTAAAAGGAGCATGGGAGATGATGGTGGGTGCAGCATAAGACATGAAAAGAGCCAAGAAGAAGGTGCACCTTGTTGGAGCGGCCAGAAACTTCACCTGACAAAACTGGCTCGGACAAAGCATCTCCAAGACGATTCAGTTTCAACAGTCTTCACCAATGTTGTAGCCCCATGAGTTAGCTTACGTATGGAGTTGGTTTCAGGTCATTACCATCAGTAGTTAGATAGTTACAGAAGTTTTCGGGAAACCGCTCAACCCTTATCGTTCTGTGCACGGAGGCTATCGATCAAGGGTGACCGATACCAGATTTTCGGTCACCAGCATCGGTCAGGAGTGACCGACATAAACCCAGAGGATGAATTTTGGTCACCAGTATCGATCAGAAGTGATCGACATAAATCCAGCGGATGAATTTCGGTCACCAGCATCGGTCAGGAGTGACCGACAGGATTCATATCGACTGAAGATCAGCTCCGATGAGGTGTTTTCATTCCGATTTGGATTCGGCGTCCTTCATCAACTTTGTAGCCACTTAAGTTAGCTTTTGTGTGGTTCTGGGTTTCGAGTCATTCCCATCAGTGGTTGAAGAGTTACGACGAATAATGTGAGCACATGTCCATCTGGAGTTTTTACCATTGATCTTGACCGACTTAAAACCAGCTCGGACGAGTAGCCTCCGTCCCTATTCAGAATCTTCACTCTTCACGAAAGTTGTAGCCAATGTTGTAGCCCCGTGAGTTAGCTTGCGTCTGGAGTTGGTTTCAGGTCATTCCCATCTATGGTTAGAAAGTTACAGAAGTTTTCGTGAAACCACTCAACCCTTTTTGTTCTGTGCACGGATGCTATCGATCAAGAGGTGACCGATACCAGATTTTTGGTTACCAGCATCGGTCAGGAGTGACCGACATAAACCCAGCGGATGAATTTCGGTCACCAGTATCGATCAGAAGTGATCGACATAAATTCAGCGGATGAATTTCGGTCACCAGCATCGGTCAGGAGTGACCGACAGGATTCATATCGAATGAAGATCATCTCCGATGAGGTGTTTACATTCCGATTTGGCTTCGGCGTCCTTCATCAACTTTGTAGCCATTTAAGTTAGATTTTGTTTCGTTTTAGTTTCGAGTCATTCCCATCAGTGGTTGAAGAGTTACGGTGAATAAAGTGAGTACATGTCTATCTGGAGTTTTTACCGTTGATCTTGACCGATTTGAAGATCAGCTCGAACTTGTAGCCTCCGTCCCTATTCAGCATCTTAACTCTTCCCAAAAGTTGTATCCACGTGAGTTAGCTTTCAGGAGAACTTGGTTTCAGGTCATTCTGATATGCCGTTCAATAGATATCGTAATTTTGGTGAAACAGCTCAACCCATATCCATCAAACGTATCGATCAACCCATAGTCTTTATTAGTGTTCCTTACCTAAGGTTGAGTGTTTAGAATTGTTTGTTTTGATCACCCTAGACATGAACATGAATCACCCTATCACTATTGCCTTGATCTTGAACCATCTTTTAGTGTTTGAAGTTTAGTTTTACTCTGTTTTAGTTCAGCTTTTTCTCTATTCTTGCTCTGTTTCTCTTTGCCATTACTGCTCTTTAATTGCTTTCTTTCTCCTTCTTTTGTTTCTTTGCTTGCTCACTTAGGTTGTTAGACATCTAAAACCATCTTTATCTGCTTGAATTAAGATCTCTATTGCATTCTTACTGTTTAATTCTCCCTTTTTGGATTGATAAAACCCTATGCTATACTACAACTGATTAGTACAAGCTTGGGTAATTGAATCAAGTCCCAAAAAGTCTTGTATCAGGTACCTTCACCTTGTCAATCATCAATGAAACATCCTCAAGAGATCCAACTGGTTGCTTTCTTGACCCATTAGCTAGGGTGAGAGAGACATCACTTTTCTTAAAGCTAGTGTGGCCCAAGGTTTTAGCAGTAGAGAGTGGCATAAGGTTGATGCTGGACACAAGATCACACAAGCAACTCTTGAAAGAGAGTGCTCCCAATGCAAATGGTAGTGTAAAACAACTAGGATCTTCAAGCTTGGTTGGGTTTTTTCATCTTTAGTGGGAACCTCTTCTTTAGCAGCTCTACCTTCCCCAACCTCCTTTGCTTTAAACATTGCAACATACTTCTGCTTTAGAGGTGGAGACAGGTTCTTTGTTGCTTCATTTAATTTAAGGATCTCTTCAATTTTTGCCATTTGCTCATCATAGAGACCCTTATACTTGGCAACTAGCTGCCTCTTTAACCTTCCAGGAAATGGTATTGTAGGCTGATCAGGAGGAGGAATGTATCTTGCTTCCTTCGTTGTCTCCTTAGGTACCTCTTTAGGCTTCTCTTGAACCACTTATTTGGCTTTGCTATTCCTTGAGCTTTCACCAGCCTCAACCACATCATTATCTTATACTACTGTCTATTTCTTGGAGATAACCTTTTATTCCCTTGAGGCAGCAACATATACAGCTTCCCTCTCCTTCTCTCCTATGACCTTTACTGATTTTTCAATTTCCTCCCCCACACCTAGAGCTTCAATGTCCTCATTGATGATAGAGGGTGTCACCTTTGGAGTTATATGGACAAACTCATGGCCATATAGAAGGCTTTCAATCTCAGCAATAGATTTTTCATTCTCTTCTTGAGTAGTTAGGGAAGTAGAGGAGATACCATAGCAATACTCAAAGGACCTCTTAAAGGTAATTGGCTGAGCATTTTTCTCTTCCCTACTCAGCTTCATAGTTAAGGAGTCTATTTGGGATTAAAGGTTGTTGATGGTGGAGGCAATACTTCTTTGAATTTCAGCAGCCATGCTTCTCTGAATTTCAGCCATACTTCTTTGAATTTCAGCAGCCATGCTTCCTTGAATTTCTGCAGTTTGGACTTGTTGCATTTAAAGTAAAATCTGCTTCATGTCCAACTCTTGAGGTGGCTGAGTGCCTGGTTGTTGGTGAGGCGCCAAGGCAAGCTGCATAGGAGTAGTGGGAAGTATCATGTTCCCTTGTTGTTGGTTATAGGCACCAGGTGGTTGAGAAGAAGATCTTGATGGTGGTGAATGTAAAGGCCTCCATTGAGCAACATATCCACCTTTTATTGCATATCTTTTACCATATGTCTTGCTGTTTCCAACCTCTCTTCAGCTGCCCTTGGATGCTGCTCATACTCAGCAACATAGTCCCAATTTTTTAGTGCCATGTTCTTCACTAATATCCATCCTTTATTAACATCTTTGCCAAGGAAATAGCCATTGCTTGCTGTATCTAGAAGGATTCTTACTCTTGGTAGAACACCTCTATAGAGGCTGGACAAAAGCATTTCTTTGGTGAAGCCATGGTGAGGGCATTGGTGAGTGAAGCCTCTAAACCTTTCCCAAGTGTCTCCAAAGCTCTCAGTAGACCACTGTTTGAAGTTTGTGATCTCATTTCTGAATCTTGCAGTTCTTGAGGGAGAGAAGAACTCGGTTAAGAAAGCACCTTTGCATTGTTCCCAAGAAGTGATGCTGCCTTGTGCAAGAGATTTTTCCCACATTTGAGCTCTATTACCAAGAGAGAATGGGAACAATCTGAGCTTCAAACCATCATCTGAAACTCCACTAAGCTTGTTCAAATCATAAATCCTCTCAAAGTGATCCAAGTGCTCAAGAGGGTCTTGGTTAGGCAAGCCAAAGAACTTTTCTTGAACCATAGTAATTAGGCTGCTCTTAATCTCATAGTGATGAGTATCCATAGGTGGAAGAATACCTTGTCTTGAAGCATATTTTGAGGGTATTTCAGCAGCACCTATAGGCCTTAATGGTCTTTGAACTCTCATGCCCCCAAGCTCCTTGTAAACCAGCCTGACCTTGTTCACCTTGCAAGCCTTGAATCCCTTGAAGACCTTGTGCACCTTGTTGACCTTGCAGCCAAAAACCAGTAGCATATTGATGTTCTTCCATGCTTCAACAACTGATTTCTGATGCTGCAAACCCAGAGTCCCTGATCATGAACCTTAGTTGTAGTTGTAGACACTTAAGAGAAAGTGTTTGGGTACCTACAAAAGCAATTCTAGACCAAAAGAGAAAACAGAAACCAAAAACGAAAATAACAAAGCTTGATCTCAAGATCTCTACAAATCCTACTGAACAAAAAATTCTCCTAATGGCAACGGCGCCAAATTGATACAAGAGTTTTGACTCTCCTGGTCAATCAACCTTTGTACTAATCATTGTAATAAGGGTTTTATCAATCCAAAAGGGGAAGATTAAAGCAGCAAGAATGCAATAGAGCTTTTAATTCAAGCAGATATAGATAAGATTAAAGTGTCTAACAACCTAAATGATTAGACAGAAGTGAAAGAACATCAAACAAAGAGTAAACAGCAAGCAAAACAACTAAAACAAAGGCAAAACATAGCAAATTCGAATTCAACTAAAAACAGAGAAAAGATGGGACTTGAGATGAGATAATTGGTGCTAGGGAACTCTTAACACAACATATAATGCTTACAAACTCACTCAATGCTATTCCTTATGCATATAATTCATTTATAAGACTAATCCAATCTCTTGGCACTAATCTCTTTGCTAATTACAAAGTCAATAACTCATTTTAATTTGTGAAATGATAAACAGCAAGCATTAAGACAATCTATCAATCATATATTGCCAAATCACACCCTATACAGTCAATCTCTTGCGCTAGGATAAACAATTCTCTTCCAAAGTAGTTCAGACATTTTATCAAACACTTAGTGGGCAAAAAATGAGCTTAAGATCCTAATCAACTTATCTAAGGCTAATCAGGTAACAAACACAGCAATCAAGAAACAAAACGAAATAATTTACACAAAGACATCATATATTAACCCTAAAGTTCCCTAAACCTAACCCATCTCAATTCCCAAAAAAGACTACTCACTAATCAACATCCAAACCATCAATTCAAAGAGAAAAAGATAGATAAACATGATTAGAGAAATTCAGCAAGAAGATAAATGCAAACTTATATTGAAATAAACCAAAGATTCAAGCTATAAGATCAAAGCAAAAACAAAAGAGGAATGAACTGTTGGATAAAGAGATTCATCCCAAAAATTGATTTTCAGTATTTATAGGAGTTTAAGCGGAGTGGCAAAATTGTAAATAAAAAGTCTTCAGTCTGGATCTGTATCGGTCATAAGTGATCGATAGGCTTGATCGATAGGCTCCTATCGATCAGTTTTGATGGCTACACTTGATAGATGGAGCATCCGATTGTTTCCCATCGATCACTCCTTGATCGATAGGCTTGATCGTTGGGGGTTGAGAGGTGTCACGAAAACTTCTGTAACATTCTAACCACTGATGGGAATGACCTGAAACAAACTCCAGACGCACGATAGCTCACGGGGATACAACATTGATGAAGATTGTTGAAGCTGAATTGGGTTGGAGATGCTTTTTCCGAGCCAGTTTTGTCAGGTGAAATGTCTGGCCGCTTCAACTAGGTGCACCTTCTTCTTGGCTCTTTTGATGTATTTTGCTGCACCCACCATAATCTTCCATGCTCCTTGTAGTCTCAAAACTCTCCAAACATATCTGCCAAACTCCTCAAATTTAAAAAAAAACATGCAATGCACACCCTAAATCTACACTAAGTCCTAATTGAATGCAAATGGGACAAAAACAAGCAAAAATGAATGTTTAAAGACTAGAAAACAATGCAAAATGTATGCTAATATGGTGTAAATAATTAGTATATCAATCTTGATGAAAGAAAAAGATGAAGCACTTGCTAGATTCAAAGTGTTCCGAAGCCTAGTACAGAAAGAGTTGGGAAAACCAATCTTAACTCTACGAACGGATATGGGTGGTGAGTTCACATCGAATAAATTTCAAAATTTCTGCAATGTCAATGGCATTAAAAGACACCTCCTCGCTCCTTATACACCTCAGCAGAATGGAGTTGTAGAGAGGAGAAATAGGACTTTGATGGAGATGACAACGAGTATTCTCAAGGCAATGAAGGCACCTAATTACTTATGGGGGGGGAGGGGGAAGGGGGGTAGCAGTTCGTCATTCGACCTACATAATTAATAGAGTACCAACTAAAGCGCTTGAAAAGATTACTCCTTACAAAGCCTTAAGAGAGAGGAAACCAAATATTGAGCATGTAAGAATCTTCGGAAGCCTTGCTGATAGCTTGCTATATTAGAGCATTTTAGGCTGCATTTCATGCATGTTTTCTCATGTTCTTGCATTATTTCTTATCATTTTAGTCCCATTTACATATAGAAGTAGCCATACATGCATTTAAGTTTGAAATGCATACACTTGCATGTTTAAGGTGTATTTCAGGTATTTTTGGGGCTAAAGAGACTTATTGGAGGATGGAGGATCATCTGGTGTCAAAGAAATATGTAAGACGAATGAAGCCAAGCTGTTTAGAAGCTACTCTTTGCTCGGTTCAACAGGATGCGAGTTAAAGATCGGTCCGAACAAAGCCTCTCCACTCATATTCAGGCTCCACATTATTCATGAATGTTGTAGAGGATTGAAATAGATTTCCAATGGTTGTCAAGTCATTTCATTTGGATATGGGGTTCAAGAGATAGAGCGATTTCAGCTATGCAGTATTCACCAGCCTGCTGCACCGGGGAAGCACATCGACCAAAACCCATGCAAAACTGCCCGATGCGTGCTGAACCGACCAAAGCTGTCTGAAGCAACAGGGACAGACTGAATCTAGGTCCAGCATCGAGCAGAACACCTGCCCATATACCCCGATATGCTTTATCCGAGAGTTGACCAACTTTTTCCACTTTTGACCAAACCTTATCCTTTCACTTATTTAAGCTAAATCTTATCTTTCTAGCATCTTATCTTCATCTTGACCCTATTTTCGATCTGAGGAGAAACCCAAAAGGCAATTTGATGAGATTTTGATCAAGATCACTCTTTTAATAAAGTTTTGCAATTTCTTTGTTATTTTCCTTCTTGTTCTTATCTAATTATGTTTAATCTGTCTTTTCTGCTTGTTTCTATTGATTTCATGATGTGTTGTGAGTAGTTTCATATGCTTTGAGGTTGGAGCAGATTTGGGGATGATTAGTTGATAACTTAGGGATTTTTGGTTTGATTCATGCTTAGATCACTTAGCTTAGTTGTTCTTAGTGCTTAGTAACTCTTTTAGGGTGAAACTAATCTTAGGTGTTTGCTGCATCAGACGTGTTTGTTTAAATACCTGAAAGAACTTTGTTAAGAACATTTTCCTAGATGATTATATTGGCGTTTAGGTAGCATGTTTGGTCTATAAGAGTCTTGTGTTTTCATCCTGTTTTTGCACAAATACCCCATCACAAGTGGGTCTGACATGTGCTTAACTTAGACATCTCTGTTCTTTGCAGATTAATTGATTTGGGGGCTTGATAATGTTCTTTGCTTGTTAATGGTCTTGACTACCCTAGGTTTGATACTAAGTAATCTCCAAGTCATCATTACTCTAGCCTTGAATCAGTGTCTTATTGTTCTTTGAATTTGATAATCTTTTGCTCTGTTTTCTCTGTTTTCAGTTGCTTGCTTTTGTCCATTTCTTGCATTGCTTTTCATGTTATTGCACTTAGCTTTCATTTTGGTTCTTGCACTTCCATGGCTTTGTTTACCTTAGTCCTATTACATTTAGATCCTTGCCTTGTTAGTTTCTGTTGTATTCAGTTTCTTTGCATTGCATTACTTTCTTTGGTCCTGTTAAGATTGCTAGATTTCCCTTTTGGTTTTACATTTCTTCGTTGATCACTTAGGTTGTTAGATAATCCTTTTACATCATATTGGTTAAGCTTAGTAGTACCTTGCATCTCATTTATTCTAACTCCTAGATGGATTTATTAAACCTCTTCTATACTACATCTGATTAGAGAGGGATTGAGTTAAGACTTGCAAAAGTCCTTCTTCACTTGCATATTCAAAGGTGAATACAAATCTCATCAAGAAGTTGGATGATCGATCCTTTTCATTAGTGAATCTTGGAATCGAACCAGGGTCAAAATCATATAGACTTTTCACCCTTTGACGCGTAAAATCGTGGTGAGTCGAAACGTTTTGTTTGATGACACAAACGGATGGAGCTGGAATGAGTCAAAAGACGGATCAAGTAGGAATCCGTGCATGTATGTTTCAAATGTGATGGGGAACAGCAATAGACAAAGGAGAAGGACCTGCTATTTTTGGCAAAGAACTCGCTGATCAAGACCATGAATCATGCGACGATGAATCCCAAAGCCCTCATAACCATCAAGAAGATAACGCACAAAACAGTGGACAAGCTTCACCACAACAATCACCATACGTTCAACAACTTCAACAATTGCTAAGAAGGTCAACTCGTGAGACAAATCAACCAAGATACCTTGATGATTATTACCTAAAAGTTGACTATGTACTACAAGCCAATGTAGAGTGTGAGAGGCTTCTACTGATCATCAACGATGAGCCAAGATGTTTTAGAGAAGCCAAAGACTCATTGGAATGGAGCCAAGCATATAAAGAAGAGACTGACTCCATCAACAGAAACAAGACTTGGCGATTAATGGATAAACAGCATGAGACAAAAATCATTAGACTCAAGTGGATATTCAAGATTAAGAAAAATTCTGATGGAACAATCAACAAGTACAAAGCAAGGTTTGTGGCGAAAGGCTATATCCAAGAGAGTTGAATAGTCTTTGATGAAGTCTTTGTACCAATTGTAAGATTAGAGGCGATGCGTCTGTTGATCACACTAGATGCTTCACATGGATGGAAGATTCATCATCTAGACATTAAGACAGCATTCTTACATGGCAAGCTTAATGAAGATGTTTATGTAACCCAACCCGAAGGATTCGAAGTAAAGGGACATGAGCATAAGATCTACAAGCTTTCAAAAGACTTGTGTGGTCTAAGACAAGCTCCAAGAGCTTGGACAACTAAGCTCAATAAAATTCTTAAGGGAATGAGATTTAAGAGATGTTTTAAGGAGACATCAGCGTATCGCAAGGAAGAGGGAGATACACTATTTATTGTTGCAATATATATTGATGATTTATTTGTCACAGGCAATACAAGCAAGGTCATAAGCAATTTCAAGCATGGAATGTCAACAAAGTTTGAAATGTCTGATCTCGTGAGACTCACATACTATCTTGGTATGGAAGTATATCAAGGAGAAGACGGGATAGAGATTAAACAAGAAGCATATGCAAGATGGAACCTAATAGAAGCTGGCCTTGATACTTGTAACTCAACTTAAGTTCCAATGGAGTGTGGTTTAAAAGTTTCAAAGGAACTAGAAGAAGAAGAGATCAATCCCACCACATATAGAAGAAACATTGGCTGTTTGTGTTACTTTCTGCACACTCGACCAGATCTTGCATTCTCGGTTGGTGTAGCAGGTAGATACATGCAAAGCCCACGCAACTCCCATGGTGATGTGATGAAACAAATCTTGCGCTATCTTAAAGGAACCATGGTATATGGCTTGAATTTTAATCGCGAAGGCTCAAAGAGAATCACTGGTTTTAGTGATAGCAGCCACAACATCGATCCAGATGATGGAAGAAGTAGAACTGGTCACATCTTCTACTTTGGTTCCTCACCAATAACTTGGTGTTCGCAGAAACAAGACACAATAGCTCTATCGTCGTGTGAAGTGGAGTTCATGGCAGCAATGGAAGCGGCTAAACAAGCTATATGGCTTCAAGATATACTTGGCGAGATCCTGAGATGGAAGGCTGAGCAAATCATCATCAAAATAGACAACAGATCTGCAATAGCACTCACCAAGAACCCAATGTTTCATGGCAAAAGCAAACACATACATAAAAGTACCATTTTATACGAGAGTGCATTGGAAGGGAGGTTGTAGACATTGAACATGTTCCGGGTACTGAACAAAAAGCGGATATCTTAACAAAGGCGTTGGAAAGAATCAAGATCAGTGAAATGAGAAGCCTCATTGGAGTTCAAGACATGTCAAAGAAAGTGTTGAAGCTTAAGAGGGAGAATGTTGGATAAGCTTCAACATTAGCTTAAGTCTAAGATACCAAATCCAAAGGTGGTTATGATAAGATAAACTTAAAATATTCCTATTAGAGTTAGGAGATAGCTAATTCATTAGGAAATAGGATGAGCAATGTGTGATAAGATTATTGTAACGCCCCTACCGGCGAGTCACCCATCCCTCTATCGGGTTCGTGGGCTCCGCCCCTGTTCGACGGCTGGTGCGTTATTTTTTTTCGGAGCCCAACGGATTTATTTACTGATCCTGCAATCACCACATAAATATTTCCCCGTGTTTTGGCCTCACTCACATGGTTTCGGGAATCACTTTCCGAAAGGTCACCCTTCCTAGTCCTACTCTAGCTCAAGCACCCTTAACTGTGGAGTTCTTTCGGGACCTGTGACTGAAAAGATAAGTGCACTTTGGAGACATAGGTAACCAAATCAATCCATTTAAACTTATTCAAATGGGTCGGGGCCGGGTCGGTACAAACTTGTAACGCCCCCGACCGCCCCTACCGGCGAGTCACCCATCCCTCAGTCAGGCTTGTGGGCCCGCCCCTGTTCGACAGTCGGTGAGTTATTTTTTTCCGGAGCCCAACCGACTTTTTTACTGACCCTGCAATCACCACATGATTTTTTCTCGTGTTTTGGCCTCACTAACACGGTTTTGGGAATCACTTTCCGAAAAGTCACCCATCCTAGTCCTTCTCCAGCTCAAGCACGCTTAACTGTGGAGCTCTATCAGGCCCACAAACCAAAAAGATAAGTGCACTTTGGTGACATAGTAGCCAAATCAATCCATTTAAACTTATTCAAATGGGCCGGGTCCGGGTCGTTAGAATTATCCCCCACTAAACAAGCAAAAATGGCACACCCTAAATCTACACTAAGTCCTAATTGAATGCAAATGGGACAAAAGCAAGCAAAAATGAATGCTTAAGTACTATAAAACAATGCAAAATGTATGTTAATATGGTGTAAATAATGAGTACATCAACACCCTCACACTTGCCTTTTGCTTGTAGTATAGTGGTAAGTATTCCCGCCTGTCACGCGGGTGACCCGGGTTCGATCCCCGGCAACGGCACCACAAATTGATACAAGAGTTTTGACTCCCCGGTCAATCACCTTTTGTACTACTCATTGTAGTAAGGGTTTTATCAATCCAAAAGGGGGAGACTGAAGCAGTAAGAATGCAATGAAGTGATGTTATTGCATATTGCATACATTTTGCATACTTATTAGTTAGTTTTTCATGCATTTGTATTATGTTTTAGGTTAGATTGCATCACTTAGAGTCCTAGAGCATTCTTGCATCAGCATATGCATTTTCCTTCTATTTTGCATCACATTCAGGTTGTTTCTGGCTGCTTTGGAGTCATGGAGGTTCGCGGGCGTGTGGAGGCTGATGTAGCAGTTCGTGGGAGCTCGAAAATATGCTAAGGACCAGTGATCGAGGAGCAGATCGAGCATGGCCGGTCGATCCAGGAGTTGATCGACCAGAAGATTGAGCCAACTAGGCGATCCAAGGAGAATGATCGAGACAGAGATCGAGTGAAGCAATCGATCAATCGGTACGGACGTAAACGACGCCATGCAGAGCCAGAGCCAGATCGAGTACACCACTCGATCCAGCCGAAGATCGATACCGAGATCGGATGCAACACTCGATTCACCGAGGAAGATCGAGACCTGGATCGAGCCGAAGACACGATGCCCGGATGTGATCGAGAAACCCACTCGATCTAGTGGTCGATTTCTGTCCTTTCAACCGTTTTTGGCTGTTAGCGAAGGGGGGACCATTGGATTGTTTGGGCATTTTAGGCAAGGCGGCGAGATGCTTTTTCAACAACTTTTAGATCCTTATCCTTTTTTTCATGTTTTCTCTCTCGTTTTAGCGAAGAACACCATTGTTGAACCAGTTTTCTTTTGAAGCTTTTGTATTCGAATCTTTATCTTTTAATCCAGTTTTCCTTTCATGTTTATTGTCTCGTTTCTTCTGCTTTGCTTGATTTACTCTATGTGTAGCGAGTAGTTTACTTTGGGTTCGGGGTTGAGAGGATTAAAGGTTAGAAAGGGCTCGATCTTGGTTTGTTTTCTAAACGTTTTTAAGGCTATCTCTTCTAAGGTGTTGAAAGCCTAATGCTTGAAGACTCTCACGCCAAGAGCTTCATGATCCGAGAGGTTCCTTACCTTGACAGGATCCAGGAGCCTCAGAAGATCACACCTTAGAGAATAGTTACCCCTTCCCAAAAGCCATGGAAGTTTGGGGGACTAGTTAAGCCATCTACTTGAAATCTGTTTTCCTTGCCTTTCGACCTCTCTTTCCACCAAAAGCCATGGGTTTGGAGGAGAGGATGAAAGAGTGATCTATACCGAAAGCCACGGATAGATCTTGTTTTGTTTTCAAGGCTTAGAGATCCTCACCAAGTGAGTCGATCTAAAGTTTCAAACCCAAGATCGATCCTTTGAAACCCTTTACATGAATCTCAACCCTAGGCCCCTTTCTTTTAGAATCTCTAAGTCTATTTTCATCTTTCGCTTGTTACTTGATAACATCCTGGTCATTAGATTTGTTGTTCTTACGGTTTTAGACGAGATCGATCGTTACTGCTCGATCTAGTGGTCGATCTTGTGGTCGATCCACTAGTCGATTTTTAACAATTCGAAGCTCTTTCCTTTAATTAATCTGTTTGTTTCTCGTGGTAGTTTCTTCCTTTCTAGTTTTTTTGCAATAGGTTTCACTCTGTTTAGGTTCCTGCATCTAGTTCTTAGCTATTTTATCATAAACTGTCTCATTTTGCTTAAATTTGCTTTAGTCCTTGCATTCTCTGTGCATTCTCTATCTCCTAGAAGTGGATTGACACTCTCTTACTACAACATTGCATGCATTAGAGTTTTAATAACCTCTCTGCTGCATAAAACCTGATTGAGAAAGATAGTTTATCATGGAGCTCTTAATTCAAGCAGATATAAATAAGATTGAAGTGGTTAGCAACCTAAATGATCAAACATACGTGAAGAGAACATCAAACAAAGAGTGAACAATGAGCAAAACAACTAAAACAAAGGCAAAACAGAGCAAATTCGAATTCAACTAAAAACAGAGAAAGGATGGGACTTGAGATGAGATAATTGGTGCTAGGGAACTCTTAACTCAACCTATGATGCTTACAAACACACACAATGCTATTCCTTAGGTATAGAATTCATTTATAAGACTAATCTAATCTCTTGGAACTAATCTCTTTGCTAATTACCAAGTCAAAAACAAAGTCTCATTAGTGAAATGATAAACATCAAGCATTTTGACAATCTATCCATCCTATATTGCCAAATCACTCACTATCCAGTCAATCTCTTGAGCTAGGATAAGCAATTATCTTGCAAAGCAGTTCAGGCATTTCATCAAACATTTCGTGGGCATAAAATGAGCCTAAGATCCTAATCAACTTAGCTAAGGATAATCGGGCATTAAAACAGCAATAAAGAAAGGTAATGAATGAATTAACACTAAGACATCATAGATTAAGCCTAAAGTTCCCTAAACCTAACCCATCTCAATTCCCCAAAAAGACTTCTCACTAATCAACATCCAAACCATCAATTCAAAGAGAAAAAGATAGCTAAACATGATTAGACAGATAAAGCAAGAAGATAAATGCAAACTTATAATGAAATAAACCAAAGATCCAAGCTACAAGATCAAAGCAAAAACAAAAGAGGAAAGAACTGTTGGATAAAGAGATTCATCCCAAAAATTAGGGATTTTCAGTAATAATAGGAGTAAGTAAAAGGTCTTCGGTCTGGATCTGTCTCGGTCATGAGTGATCAATAAGCTTGATCGATAGGTTCCTATCGATCAGCTTTGACCGATACACTTGATCGATGGAGCATCCGATGGTTTCCCATCGATCACTCCTTGATCGATGGGCTTGATCGATGGGGGTTGAGCGGTTTCATGTAAACTTCTTTAACTTTCTAACCGCTGATGAGAATGACCTGAAACTAACTTCCGACGCAAGCTAACTCACGGGGCCACAATATTGATGAAGAGTATTGAAGCTGAATCGGGTTGTAGATGCTTTGCCCGAGCAGGTTTTGTCAGGTGAAGTTTTTGGCGGCTTCAACAAGGTGCACCTTCTTCTTGGGTCTTTTGATGTCTTGTGATGCACCCACTATCATCTACCATGCTCCTTGTAGTCTCAAAACTCTCCAAACATACCTGCCAAACTCCTCAAATGCACAAAACATGCAATGCACACCCTAAATCTACACTAATTTCTAATTGAATGCAAATGAGACAAAAGCAAGCCAAAACGAATGTTTAAATACTATAAAACAATGCAAAATGTATACTAATATGGTGTAAATAATGAGTACATCAACACCCCCCCCCCCCCCCCCCCCCCCCCCCCCCCCCCCCCCACACTTGCCTTTTGCTTGTAGGATAGTAGAAAGTATTCCCGCCTGTCACGCGGGTGACCTGGGTTCGATCCCCGGCAATGGCACCACAAATTGATACAAGAGTTTTGACTCCTTGGTCAGTCACCTTTTGTACTACTCATTTTAGTAAGGGTTTTATCAATCCAAAAGGGGGAGACTGAAGCAGCAAGAATGCAATGGAGCTCTTAATTCAAGCAGATATAGATAAGATTGAAGTGGCTAACAACCTAAATGATCAAATATACGTGAAGAGAACATCAAACAAAGAGTGAACAATAAGCAAAACAACTAAAGCAAAGGCAAAACAGAGCAAATCAGAATTCAACTAAAAACAGAGAAAAGATGGGACTTGAGATGAGATAATTGGAGCTAGGGAACTCTTCACTCAAGCTATGATGCTTACAAACTCACACATTGCTAATCCTTATGCATAGAATTCATTTATAAGACTAATCTAATCTCTTGACACTAATCTCTTTGCTAATTACAGAGTAAAAGAAAATTCTCTTTAGTGAAATGATAAACAGCAAGCATTAAGACAATCTATCAATCCTATATTGCCAAATCACTCACTAGACAGTCAATCTCTTGAGCTAGGATAAGCAATTATCTTGCGAAGCAGTTCAGGCATTTCATCAAACACTTGGTGGGCATAAAATGAGCTTAAGATCCTAATCAACTTAGCTAAGGCTAATCAGGAATTAAAACAGCAATAATGAAAGGTAATGAAATAATTAATACTAAGTCATCATAGATTAAGCCTAAAGTTTACTAAACATAACCCATCTCAATTCCCAAAAAAGACTACTCACTAATCAACATCCAAACCATCAATTCAAAGAAAAAAAGATAGCTAAACATGATTAGAGAGATTAAGCAAGAATATAAATGCAAAATTATAATTAATTAAACCAAAGATTCAAGCTACAAGATCAAAGAAAAAACAAAAGAGGAAAGAACTGTTGGATAAAGAGATTCATCCCAAAAATTAGGGATTTTGAGTATGAATAGGAGTAAATAAAAGGTCTTCAGTCTGGATCTGTATCGGTCATGACTGATCGATAGGCTCCTATTGATCAGTTTTGACCGATACACTTGGTCGATGGAGCATCCGGTGGTTTTCCATCGATCACTCTTTGATCGATGGGGGTTGAGCGGTTTCATGTAAACTTCTTTAACTTTCTAACCGCTGATGAGAATGACCTGAAACTAACTTCCGACGCAAGCTAACTCACAGGGCCACAATATTGATGAAGAGTATTGAAGCTGAATCGGGTTGTAGATGCTTTGCCCGAGCAGGTTTTGTCAGGTGAAGTTTTTGACGGCTTCAACAAGGTGCACCTTCTTCTTGGGTCTTTTGATGTCTTGTGATGCACCCACTATCATCTACCATGATCCTTATAGTCTCAATACTCTCCAAGCATACCTGCCAAACTCCTCAAATGCATATAATATGCAATGCACACCCTAAATCTACACTAAGTCCTAATTGAATGCAAATGGGACAAAAGCAAGCAAAAATGAATGCTTAAGTACTATAAAACAATGCAAAATGTATGTTAATATGGTGTAAATAATGAGTACATCAACACCCTCACACTTGCCTTTTGCTTGTAGTATAGTGGTAAGTATTCCCGCCTGTCACGCGGGTGACCCGGGTTCGATCCCCGGCAACGGCACCACAAATTGATACAAGAGTTTTGACTCCCCGGTCAATCACCTTTTGTACTACTCATTGTAGTAAGGGTTTTATCAATCCAAAAGGGGGAGACTGAAGCAGTAAGAATGCAATGAAGTGATGTTATTGCATATTGCATACATTTTGCATACTCATTAGTTAGTTTTTCATGCATTTGTATCATGTTTTAGTTTAGATTGCATCACTTAGAGTCCTAGAGCATTCTTGCATCAGCATATGCATTTTCCTTCTATTTTGCATCACATTCAGGTTGTTTCTGGCTGCTTTGGAGTCATGGAGGTTCGCGGGCGTGTGGAGGCTGATGTAGCAGTTCGTGGGAGCTCGAAAATATGCTAAGGACCAGTGATCGAGGAGCAGATCGAGCATGGCCGGTCGATCCAGGAGTTGATCGACCAGAAGATCGAGCCAACTAGGCGATCCAAGGAGAATGATCGAGACGGAGATCGAGTGAAGCAATCAATCAATCGGTACGGACGTAAACGACGCCATGCAGAGCGAGAGCCAGATCGAGTACACCACTCGATCCAGCCGAAGATCGATACCGAGATCGGATGCAACACTCGATTCGCCGAGGAAGATCGAGACCTGGATCGAGCCGAAGACACGATGCCCGGATGTGATCGAGAAACCCACTCGATCTAGTGGTCGATTTCTGTCCTTTCAACCGTTTTTGGCTGTTAGCGAAGGGGGGACCATTGGATTGTTTGGGCATTTTAGGCAAGGCGGCGAGATGCTTTTTCAACAACTTTTAGATCCTTATCCTTTTTTTTCATGTTTTCTCTCTCGTTTTAGCGAAGAACGCCATTGTTGAACCAGTTTTCTTTTGAAGCTTTTGTATTCGAATCTTTATCTTTTAATCCAGTTTTCCTTTCATGTTTATCGTCTCGTTTCTTCTGCTTTGCTTGATTTACTCTATGTGTAGCGAGTAGTTTACTTTGGGTTCGAGGTTGAGAGGATTAAAGGTTAGAAAGGGCTCGATCTTGGTTTGTTTTCTAAACGTTTTTAAGGCTATCTCTTCTAAGGTGTTGAAAGCCTAATGCTTGAAGACTCTCACGCCAAGAGCTTCATGATCCGAGAGGTTCCTTACCTTGACAGGATCCAGGAGCCTCAGAAGATCACACCTTAGAGATTAGTTACCCCTTCCCAAAAGCTGTGGAAGTTTGGGGGACTAGTTAAGCCATCTACTTGAAATCTGTTTTCCTTGCCTTTCGACCTCTCTTTCCACCAAAAGCCATGGGTTTGGAGGAGAGGATGAAAGAGTGATCTATACCGAAAGCCACGGATAGATCTTGTTTTGTTTTCAAGGCTTAGAGATCCTCACCAAGTGAGTCGATCTAAAGTTTCAAACCCAAGATCGATCCTTTGAAACCCTTTACATGAATCTCAACCCTAGGCCCCTTTCTTTTAGAATCTCTAAGTCTATTTTCATCTTTCGCTTGTTACCTGATAACATCCTGGTCATTAGATTTGTTGTTCTTACGGTTTTAGACGAGATCGATCGTTACTGCTCGATCTAGTGGTCGATCTTGTGGTCGATCCACTAGTCGATTTTTAACAATTCGAAGCTCTTTCCTTTAATTAATCTGTTTGTTTCTCGTGGTAGTTTCTTCCTTTCTAGTTTTTTTGAAATAGGTTTCACTCTGTTTAGGTTGCTGCATCTAGTTCTTAGCTATTTTATCATAAACTGTCTCATTTTGCTTAAATTTGCTTTAGTCCTTGCATTCTCTGTGCATTCTCTATCTCCTAGAAGTGGATTGACACTCTCTTACTACAACATTGCATGCATTAGAGTTTTGATAACCTCTCTGCTGCATAAAACCTGATTGAGAAAGATAGTTTATCATGGAGCTCTTAATTCAAGCAGATATAAATAAGATTGAAGTGGTTAGCAACCTAAATGATCAAACATACGTGAAGAGAACATCAAACAAAGAGTGAACAATGAGCAAAACAACTAAAACAAAGGCAAAACAGAGCAAATTCGAATTCAACTAAAAACAGAGAAAGGATGGGACTTGAGATGAGATAATTGGTGCTAGGGAACTCTTAACTCAACCTATGATGCTTACAAACTCACACAATGCTATTCCTTAGGTATAGAATTCATTTATAAGACTAATCTAATCTCTTGGAACTAATCTCTTTGCTAATTACCAAGTCAAAAACAAAGTCTCATTAGTGAAATGATAAACATCAAGCATTTTGACAATCTATCCATCCTATATTGCCAAATCACTCACTATCCAGTCAATCTCTTGAGCTAGGATAAGCAATTATCTTGCAAAGCAGTTCAGACATTTTATCAAACACTTGGTGGGCATAAAATGAGCATAAGATCATAATCAACGTAGCTAAGGCTAATCAGGCATTAAAACAGAAATAATGAAAGGTAATGAAAGAATTAACACTAAGACATCATAGATTAAGCCTAAAGTTTCCTAAACCTAAGCCATCTCAATTCCCAAAAAGACTACTCACTAATCAACATCCAAACCATCAATTCAAAGAGAAAAAGATAGCTAAACATGATTAGAGAGATTAAGCAAGAATATAAATGCAAACTTATAATCAAATAAACCAAAGATTCAAGCTACAAGATCAAAGTAAAAACAAAAGAGGAAAGAACTGTTGGATAAAGAGATTCATCCCAAAAATTAGGGCTTTTCAGTATGAATAGGAGTAAATAAAAGGTCTTCAGTCTGGATCTGTATCGGTCATGAGTGATTAATAGGCTTGATCGATAGGCTCCTATCGATCAGTTTTGACCGATACACTTGATCGATGGTGTATCCTATGGTTTCCTGATAGGGTCAGGTTTTACCCAAATAAAACTACTGCAAGTGCACAGCAAAAGCAGTTGTAGTACAAGGGGTTATCGAATCCCAAGGGAGTATGTAAACCACACTAGCGATTATAGATTCAGATTAAGCTAAGCGATAAATAATGAATGTAATGCAAAACAGTAAAATAAATGCAAAAGGGCATTTTTATGCTTGTTCTTAAAGTTCAGATGGCTAAAGGCGCTAAGTCAGGACAGTTCGCAGGTTGAATCTGAGAATGTAGAATGCATGCAATCAGGAATGAATTAAAACCGTCTTGAACATGAATCGCAAAGATATAACTAATCAATTCTCATTGCAGAAGTTATCTATGTCTAAATCACAGAGTTTCAAATCTCTTTGCAAACCCTAACAACCTAAACATGCAGTAATGATCAGGTTCAATTGTTCACAAAACTCCTAAGCCAAATCTCTTTGTACTAGGGCGTTTTGCTCATCTAATACTAGTTCAGGTGATTAATAATGCTCTCACATCTATCAAAAACCTAGGGTTTCGAAATCCAGATGATGTGTCTAAGAAATCGATATGAATGCAAGCACAGATGAAGAACCAATGAATTTCCTAAAAGTTTTTAGCAATTCTACAAACTCTTCTTCAACCTTTGAAAAGCCCTAACTTAACTAACAAACTACTCAGACATGGTGATTTGAGAAAACATCATGAAAAGAATAGATTGCATAAAAGAAATAAGAAGTAGAAATAAAGGAGTTCAAAATCTGCTCTTAAGGAGTCTGATTTGTCTCTCCAAAAGCTCTTCTACAAATCTCTCTCTAAAGCTCTCAAAAATAATAAGATACAAGATATATGCCAAAAGAATGGCTGAAAAACCTAATAAATAGGGGCTAAACACGATCTGGGGTCTTCATATAAATAAAAGAAACTTCTGGGTAAGTTCTGCAATTCTTCTTGATACTTTTAACAAATAGCCACGCTCCTTCCTATCTGGGTGACGATCGTCACCATATGGGATACTTTTCTGCTTCAAGCTTGGTACTTCGTGGCTTCAACTCAGAATGCTCCAAAATGTTCCAAAATCTCCAATTATGCTCCAGACATGCTATAACCTGCAAAGACTCTTCTAGGACTCTAAAAATACCAAAAAGACTCAATGAAAAGGACTTATATCATGGTTAAAAACCATAAAAACCATGATATATCATTTCCCATCGATCACTCCTTGATCGATGGGCTTGATCGATGGGGGTTGAGCGGATTCGTAAAAACTTCTTTAAATTTCTAACCGCTGATGGGAATAACCTGAAACTAACTTCAGACGCAAGCTAACTCACGGGGCCACAATATTGATGAAGACTATTGACGCTTAATTGGGTTGTAGATGCTTTGTCCAAGCAGGTTTTGTCAGGTGAATTTTCTGGCCGCTTCAACAAGGTGCACCTTCTTCTTGGCTCTTTTGATGTATTGTTTTGCACCCACAATCATCTACCATGCTCCTTGTAGTCTCAAAACTCTCCAACCATACCTGCTAAACTCCTCTAATTCACAAAACATGCAATGCACACCCTAAATCTACACTAAGTCCTAATTGAATGTAAATGGGTCAAAAGCAAGCAAAAATAAATGTTTAAATAGTACAAAACAATGCAAAAAATATATAAATATGGTCTAAATAATGAGTCCATCAACACACCACCCCCCCCACACTTGCCTATTGCTTGTAGTATAGTGGTAAGTATTCCCGCCTGTCACGCGGGTGACCTGGGCTCGATCCCCGGCAACGGCACCACAAATTGATACAAGATTTTTGAGTCCTTGGTCAATCACCTTTTGTACTAATCATTCTAGTAAGGGTTTTATCAATCCAAAAGGGGAAGATTGATGCAGCAAGAATGCAATAGAGCTCTTAATTCAAGCAGATATAGATAAGATTGAAGTGGCTAACAACCTAAATGATCAAACATACGTGAAGAGAACATCAAACAAAGAGTGAATAACAAGCAAAACAACTAAAACAAAGGCAAAACAGAGCAAATCTGAATTCAACTAAAAACAGAGAAAAGATGGGACTTGAGATGAGATAATTGGTGCTAGGTAACTCATAACTCAACCTATGATGCTTACAAACTCACACAATGCTATTCCTTATGCATAGAATTCATTTATATGACTAATCCAATCTCTTGGCATTAATCTCTTTGCTAATTACCAAGTCAAAAACAAAGTCTCATTAGTGAAATGATAAACAGCAAGCATTAAGACAATCTATCAATCCTATATTGCCAAATCACTCACTAGACAGTCAATCTCTTGAGCTAGGATAAGCAAGTATCTTGCAAAGCAGTTCAGGCATTTCATCAAACACTTGGTGGGCATAATATGAGCCTAAGATCCTAATCAACTTAGCTAAGTCTAATCAGGCATTAAAACAGCAATAATAAAAGGTAATGAAAGAATTAACACTAATACATCAAAGATTAAGCCTAAAGTTTCCTAAACCTAACCCATCTCAATTCCCAAAAAGACTACTCACTAATCAACATCCAAACCATCAATTCAAAGAGAAAAAGATAGCTAAACATGATTAGAGAGATTAAGCAAAAATATAAATGCAAACTTATATTGAAATAAACCAAAGATTCAAGCTACAAGATCAAAGCAAAAACAAAAGAGGAAATAATTGTTGGATAAAAAGATTTATCCCAAAAATTAGGGATTTTCAGTATTAATAGGAGTAAATAAAAGGTCTTCATTCTGGATCTGTATCGGTCATGAGTGATCGATAGGCTTGATCGATAGGCTCCTATTGATCAGTTTTGACCGATACACTTGATCGATGGAGCATCCGATGGTTTCCCATCGATCACTCCTTGATCGATGGGCTTGATCGATGGGGATTGAGCGGTTTCATGAAAACTTCTTTAACTTTCTAACCGCTGATGAGAATGACCTGAAACTAACTTCAGCCGCAAACTAACTCACGGGGCCACACCATTCATGAAGACTATTGAAGCTGAATCGGGTTGGAGATGCTTTTTCCGAGCAGGTTTTGTCAGGATAAGTTTCTGGCCGCTTCAACAAGGTGCACATTCTTCTTGGCTCTTTTGATGTCTTGTGATGCATGCACTATTATCTACCATGCTCCTTGTAGTCTCAAAACTCTCCAAACATACCTGCCAAACTCCTTAAATGCACAAAACATGCAATGCACACCTTAAATCTACACTAAGTCTTAATTGAATGCAAATGGGATAAAAGCAAGCAAGAATGAATGTTTAAATACTATATAAAACAATACAAAATGTATGCCAATATGGTGTAAATAATGAGTACATCAACACCCCAATACTTGCCTTTTGCTTGTAGTATAGTGGTATGTATTCTCGCCTGTCACGTGGGTGACCCTAATTCGATCCCCGACAACAGCACCACAAATTGATACAAGAGTTTTGACTCCGTGGTCAATCACCTTTTTGTATTACTCATTGTAGTAAGGGTTTTATCAATCCAAAATGGGAAGATTGAAGCAGCAAGAATGCAATAGAGCTCTATATTGATAAGATTGAAGTGGCGAACAACCTAAATGATCAAACATACGTGAAGAGAACATCAAACAAAGAGTAAACAATAAGCAAAACAACTAAAACAAAGGCAAACAAAGCAAATTCGAATTTAACTAAAAACAGAGTAAAGATGGGACTTGAGATGAGATTATTAGTGCTAGGGAACTCTTAACTCAACCTATGATGCTTACAAACTCACACAATGTTATTCCTTATGCATATAATTCAATTATAAGACTAAGCAAATCTCTTGGCACTAATCTCTTCGCTAATTACCAAGTCAAAAACAAAGTCACATTAGTGAAATGATAAACAGCAAGCATTAAGACAATCTATCAATCCTACATTGCCAAATCACTCACTAGACAGTCAATCTCTTGAGCTAGGATAAGCAATTATCTTGCAAAGCAGTTCAGGCATTTTATCAAACAATTGGTGGGCATAAAATGAGCCTAAGATCCTAATCAACGTAGCTAAGGTTAATAAGGCATTAAAAAAGCAATAATGAAAGGTAATGAAAGAATTAACACTAAGACATCATAGATTAAGCCTAAAGTTTCCTAAACCTAACCCATCTCAAATCCCAAAAAGACTACTCACTAATCAACATCCAAACCATCAATTCAAAGAGAAAAAGATAGCTAAACATGATTAGAAAGATTAAGCAAGAATATAAATGCAAAGTTATATTGAAATAAACCAAAGATTCAAGCTACAAGATTAAAGTAAAAACAAAAGAGGAAATAATTGTTGGATAAAGAGATCCATCCCAAAAATTAGTGATTTTCAGTATGAATAGGAGTAAATAAAAGGTCTTCAGTCTGGATCTGTATCGGTCATGAGTGATCAATAGGCTTGATCGATAGGCTCCTATCGATCAGTTTTGACCGATACACTTGATCGATGGAGCATCCTATGGTTTCCCATCGATCACTCCTTGATTGATGGCTTGATCGATGGGGGTTGAGCGGTTTCGTAAAAACTTCTTTAAATTTCTAACCGCTGATGGGAATAACCTGAAACTAACTTCAGACGCAAGCTAACTCACGGGGCCACAACATTTATGAAGACTATTGACGCTTAATTGGGTTGTAGATGCTTTGTCCGAGCAGGTTTTGTCAGGTGAAGGTTCTGGCCGCTTCAACAAGGTGCACCTTCTTCTTGGCTCTTTTTGATGTCTTGTGTTGCACCCACTATCATCTACCATGCTCCTTGTAGTCTCAAAACTTTCCAAACATACCTGCCAAACTCCTCTAATTCACAAAATATGCAATGCACACCCTAAATCTACACTAACTCCTAATTGAATGCAAATGAGAGAAAAGAGGAAATAATCTTGCAAATACGTTCCGGCATTTCATCAAACAATTGGTGGGCATAAAATGAGCCTAAGATCCTAATCAACTTAGCTAAGGCTAATCAGGCATTAAAACACCAATAAAAAAGGTAATGAAAGAATTAACACTAAGACATCATACATTAAGCCTAAAGTTCCGTAAACCTAACCCATCTCAATTTCCAAAAAAGATTACTCACTAATCAACATCCAAACCATCAATTCAAAGAGAAGAAGGCAGCTAAACATAATTAAAGAGATTAAGCAAGAAGATAAATTCAAACTTATATTGAAATAAACCAAAGATTCAAGCTACAAGATCAAAGCAAAACAAAAGAGGAAATAATTGTTGGATAAAAAGATTCATTCTAAACTTTAGGGATTTTCAGTATTAATATGAGTAAATAAAACTTCTTCAGTCTGGATCTGTATCGGTCATAAGTGATCGATAGGCTTGATCGATAGGCTCCTATCGATCAGTTTTTGACCGATACAGTTGATCGATGGAGCATCCGATGGTTTTCCCATCGACCACTCCTTGATCGATGGGTTTGATCGATGGGGGTTGAGCGGTTTCATGAAAACTTCTTTAACTTTCTAACCGCTGATGGGAATGACCTGAAACTAACTTCAGCCGCAAACTAACTCACGGGGCCACACCATTCATGAAGACTATTGAAGCTGAATCGGTTTGGAGATTCTTTTTTCCGAGCAAGTTTTGTCAGGATAAGTTTCTGACTGCCTTAACAAGGTGCACCTTCTTCTTGACTCTTTTGATGTCTTGTGCTGCAACGCACTATCATCTACCATGCTCCTTGTAGTCTCAAAAACTCTCCAAACATACCTGCCAAACTCCTTAAATGCACAAAACATGCAATGCACACCCTAAAATCTACCCTAAGTCCTAATTGAATGCAAATGGGTCTAAAGCAAGAGAAAATGAATGTTTAAATACTATAAACAATGCAAATGTATGCTAATATCGTGTAAATAATGATTACATCAAACACCCCAATACTTGTCTTTAGCTTGTAGTATAGTGGTATGTATTCCCGCCTGTCACGCGGGTGACCCGGGTTTGATCCCCGGCAATGGCACCACAAATTGATACAAGAGTTTTTGACTCCTTTGTCAATCGCCTTTTGTACTATTCATTGTAGTAAGGGTTTTATCAATCCAAAAGGGGAAGATTGGAGCAGAAAGAATGCAATAGAGCTCTTAATTCAAATAGATATAGATAAGGTTGAAGTGGCTAACAACCTAAATGATCAAACATACGTGAAGAGAACATCAAGCAAAGAGTGAACGCACAAGCAAAACAACTAAAACAAAGGCAAAAAAGAGCAAATTCGAATTCAACTAAAAACAGAGAGAAGATGGGACTTGAGATGAGATTATTGGTGCTAGGGAACTCTTAACTCAACCTATGATGCTTACAAACTCACACAATGCTATTCCTTATGCATAGAAATCATTTATAAGACTAATCCAATCTCTTGGCACCAATCTTTTTTGCTAATTATTAAGTCAAAAAACAAGTCTTATTAGTGAAATGATAAACATAAAGCATTAGACAATCTATCTATCCTATATTGCCAATCACTCACTAGACAGTCAATCTTTTGAGCTAGGATAAGCAATTATCTTGCAATAAAGTTCAGGCATTTCATCAAACATTTGGTGGGCATAAAAATGAGCCTAAGATCCTAATCAACTTAGCTAAGGCTAATCAGGCTTTAAAACAGCAATAATGAAAGGTAATGAAAGAATTAACACTAAGACATCATAGATTAAGCCTAAAGTTTCCTAAACCTAACCCATCTCAATTCCCAAAAAAGACTACTCACTAATCAACATCCAAACCATCAATTCAAAGAGAAAAAGATACGCTAAACATGATTAGAGAGATTAATCAAAAATATAAATGCAAACTTATATTGAAATAAACCAAGATTCAAGCTACAAGATCAAAGCAAAACAAAAGAGGAAAGACCTGTTGGATAAAGAGATTCATCCCAAAAATTAGGGATTTTCAGTATGAATAGGAGTAAATAAAAGGTCTTCAGTCATCATCTGTATCAGTCATGAGTGATCGATAGGCTCCTATCGATCAGTTTTGACCGATACACTTGATCGATGGACCATCCGATGGTTCCCCATCGATCACTCCTTCATCGATGGGGGTTGAGCGGTTTCATGAAAACTTCTGTAACTTTGTAACCACTGATGGGAATGACCTGAAACCAACTTCAGACGAAAGCTACTTCACGGGGATACAACATTGATAAAGACTATTGAAGCTGAATCGGGGTTGAATATGCTTTTTACGAGCAGGTTTGTTCAGGTGAAGTTTCTGGCCGCTTCAACAAGGTGCACCTTCTTCTTGGCTCTTTTGATGTCTTGTGCTGCACGCACTATCATCTACCATGCTCCTTGTAGTCTCAAAACTCTCCAAACATAACTTAAAAACTCCTCAAATGCACAAAACATGCAATGCACCCTAAATCTACACTAAGTCCTAATTGAATGCAAATGAGACAAAAGCATGCAAAAATGAATGTTTAAATACTATAAAACAATGAAAAATGTATGCTAATATGGTGTAAATAATGAGTATATCAAACTCCCCCCCCTCCTCCCCCCCCCCCAACTTTCCTTTTGCTTGTCTTCAAGCAAACAAGAACAAATGAGAGAATGAGGTTTGAAAGTGGGAGCTCAAAACTAAAGATGTCAATAGAAAAACTGATTCAATGCCCAAGTTATAGGTTCTAAGATGCATAGAGCTTGCTTTAGCAACACCTATCATAGAAAACAGTGAACTCTAGCTTAGCCTACACAAGCTTTCAAATCAACCAACTCTTTAACATTCATTAATCAGTAACTAATGGATCATGTTTGTGTAAATCAAGAGAAAAACATTTAATCTACCTTTTCCCAAAGTACTTGATCTCTTCCTTCTTCATATTTGGGGAAACTCCTTCTTTTGCTTGTGTGGTTGACTTCTTTTTGGAACTTGCTCTTCTTTGTTGTATGATTGGCACCATTTTCATCGCCTTTGGTGGATTGTTTTTGGATGACCTTTTGTAAGCTTTGTTGTTGTTGGCACCTTTCTTCTTTAACACTTAGAGCTTTATTCCTAATTAACTTAACCACAAAATAACTGTTCCCCCATACTACCAACCTCATACTTCTTCTTCTTCTCAAAAGATATAAACATTTAAAGCTCAAACCACTTACACTACCCTTTCCCAAACTCCTAACCTAATATCAAGCTCAAAATGCAAGCTGGTGTCTACAAGAGAGCTTCTCCTTGCCAGCCTTATTCCTAACACTTTTTGCCAAGATAACATCAAAAATGATGCAATGCAAGGCCTCACAACTCTCACAATAGTGTTTCGGTTCAGAAAGAAGGATTGGTTTAGGGTGTGGTTAACTGTCCCATAATGATGAGGATCAGCTACTTGGATTAACAAGAGAGGTAAGAAGGGAAGAAGATAATCCAAGTATGTATATGGGTAGCTATGTAATCACTCTCAATGCACAAACAAGATAATTCAAAGTCAGGATTTTGGTTCTAATAAGATAGAGTTGGAATCAAATCAAAGCAAGCTTGAGCATAAGACAAGAATATCAATGCAAAATTCAAGATATGGTGCAGCCTTAACTTCAAACTCCCTACAATGCAAAAAAATAACAGATAACGAAGGCATTGAAAACAATTCAAACATGAACATCTTGACAAGTGTTTATCGTCTACTCCTTATGCAAATGTATGCAAACCTATATGAAATGCATTTAGACTCCATCTTAGTTATGTAAATGCAACTGAATTATCTTTTTGGTTCCAAAAAAATTGAAACTTTTATGGATTTTCAGTGCATAGATGAATGCATTAATGCATGAGACCCAAGTATGTAAAAGAGAAAATAAGAAAAAAAATACAAAGTCAAATGCAATACCCTCCCCCACACTTAAATTACACAATCTTTGTGTAATAGAAGCTTGAAGGAGGTGAATAAAACAAACTAAAAATGATTGCAAAAGGATACATAAAGAAAGAAGAGGAGCTAGGTACCTTAGAAGAGGTTTTGGCAGAAAGGAAGTTTTGGCACTAATTCAACTATCCACTAGCTTTGAACTCCACCTGCTCCTAGGATCAAAGGAAAACACAAACACAAACTTAAAAGGCAAAAATATGTACATGGATAACATGGGAATACCTCCCAAGAGTGCTTGTTTAGAGTCATTAAGCTTGACTTTTCTTGCTCCTTAGTTGGGTTTAGGGAGTTAGAGAACTCCTTGGTGGTTCCTTTCATGAGTGGCCTGTGAAAGTGGTTGATGGTGACTTGGAGAGAGCCCAATTCTCAGCTGCAAAACTCCATTCCTCAGTCTTCATGAAGTAAGCTTGTCCCTTATCTCCCTTCTTGATCCTCTTGATGTCAAACCTCAACAGCTTGTCTTTCTTCAACCTCAACTCAATGATGCCCTTCTTAACATCAAAAACAGCACCAGCAGATGCCAGAAATGGTCTTCCCAAGATGATTGGGGTCTTCTCATCACTCTTTATATCTAGCACCAGAAAATTATTTTGGTACTGATATCTCTTGTATTTACATCATTTAGGCTTGCATTTAGTGCGTGTTTTGGTTCTCTTTTGCATGTTTTCCTTATCCTTTGTCCAATTTTCTTCTCCTTTTAGACTTAGGTTGCATTCATGACGTAGTTTGCATTTTCTTTGCATAAAAGATGTTTATAGGTACTCATTGAGCTAAAAGGAGCATGGGAGATGATGGTGGGTGCAGCATAAGACATGAAAAGAGCCAAGAAGAAGGTGCACCTTGTTGGAGCGGCCAGAAACTTCACCTGACAAAACTGGCTCGGACAAAGCATCTCCAAGACGATTCAGTTTCAACAGTCTTCACCAATGTTGTAGCCCCATGAGTTAGCTTACGTATGGAGTTGGTTTCAGGTCATTACCATCAGTAGTTAGATAGTTACAGAAGTTTTCGGGAAACCGCTCAACCCTTATCGTTCTGTGCACGGAGGCTATCGATCAAGGGTGACCGATACCAGATTTTCGGTCACCAGCATCGGTCAGGAGTGACCGACATAAACCCAGAGGATGAATTTTGGTCACCAGTATCGATCAGAAGTGATCGACATAAATCCAGCGGATGAATTTCGGTCACCAGCATCGGTCAGGAGTGACCGACAGGATTCATATCGACTGAAGATCAGCTCCGATGAGGTGTTTTCATTCCGATTTGGATTCGGCGTCCTTCATCAACTTTGTAGCCACTTAAGTTAGCTTTTGTGTGGTTCTGGGTTTCGAGTCATTCCCATCAGTGGTTGAAGAGTTACGGCGAATAATGTGAGCACATGTCCATCTGGAGTTTTTACCATTGATCTTGACCGACTTAAAACCAGCTCGGACGAGTAGCCTCCGTCCCTATTCAGAATCTTCACTCTTCACGAAAGTTGTAGCCAATGTTGTAGCCCCGTGAGTTAGCTTGCGTCTGGAGTTGGTTTCAGGTCATTCCCATCTATGGTTAGAAAGTTACAGAAGTTTTCGTGAAACCACTCAACCCTTTTTGTTCTGTGCACGGATGCTATCGATCAAGAGGTGACCGATACCAGATTTTTGGTTACCAGCATCGGTCAGGAGTGACCGACATAAACCCAGCGGATGAATTTCGGTCACCAGTATCGATCAGAAGTGATCGACATAAATTCAGCGGATGAATTTCGGTCACCAGCATCGGTCAGGAGTGACCGACAGGATTCATATCGAATGAAGATCATCTCCGATGAGGTGTTTACATTCCGATTTGGCTTCGGCGTCCTTCATCAACTTTGTAGCCATTTAAGTTAGATTTTGTTTCGTTTTAGTTTCGAGTCATTCCCATCAGTGGTTGAAGAGTTACGGTGAATAAAGTGAGTACATGTCTATCTGGAGTTTTTTACCGTTGATCTTGACCGATTTGAAGATCAGCTCGAACTTGTAGCCTCCGTCCCTATTCAGCATCTTAACTCTTCCCAAAAGTTGTATCCACGTGAGTTAGCTTTCAGGAGAACTTGGTTTCAGGTCATTCTGATATGCCGTTCAATAGATATCGTAATTTTGGTGAAACAGCTCAACCCATATCCATCAAACGTATCGATCAACCCATAGTCTTTATTAGTGTTCCTTACCTAAGGTTGAGTGTTTAGAATTGTTTGTTTTGATCACCCTAGACATGAACATGAATCACCCTATCACTATTGCCTTGATCTTGAACCATCTTTTAGTGTTTGAAGTTTAGTTTTACTCTGTTTTAGTTCAGCTTTTTCTCTATTCTTGCTCTGTTTCTCTTTGCCATTACTGCTCTTTAATTGCTTTCTTTCTCCTTCTTTTGTTTCTTTGCTTGCTCACTTAGGTTGTTAGACATCTAAAACCATCTTTATCTGCTTGAATTAAGATCTCTATTGCATTCTTACTGTTTAATTCTCCCTTTTTGGATTGATAAAACCCTATGCTATACTACAACTGATTAGTACAAGCTTGGGTAATTGAATCAAGTCCCAAAAAGTCTTGTATCAGGTACCTTCACCTTGTCAATCATCAATGAAACATCCTCAAGAGATCCAACTGGTTGCTTTCTTGACCCATTAGCTAGGGTGAGAGAGACATCACTTTTCTTAAAGCTAGTGTGGCCCAAGGTTTTAGCAGTAGAGAGTGGCATAAGGTTGATGCTGGACACAAGATCACACAAGCAACTCTTGAAAGAGAGTGCTCCCAATGCAAATGGTAGTGTAAAACAACTAGGATCTTCAAGCTTGGTTGGGTTTTTTCATCTTTAGTGGGAACCTCTTCTTTAGCAGCTCTACCTTCCCCAACCTCCTTTGCTTTAAACATTGCAACATACTTCTGCTTTAGAGGTGGAGACAGGTTCTTTGTTGCTTCATTTAATTTAAGGATCTCTTCAATTTTTGCCATTTGCTCATCATAGAGACCCTTATACTTGGCAACTAGCTGCCTCTTTAACCTTCCAGGAAATGGTATTGTAGGCTGATCAGGAGGAGGAATGTATCTTGCTTCCTTCGTTGTCTCCTTAGGTACCTCTTTAGGCTTCTCTTGAACCACTTATTTGGCTTTGCTATTCCTTGAGCTTTCACCAGCCTCAACCACATCATTATCTTATACTACTGTCTATTTCTTGGAGATAACCTTTTATTCCCTTGAGGCAGCAACATATACAGCTTCCCTCTCCTTCTCTCCTATGACCTTTACTGATTTTTCAATTTCCTCCCCCACACCTAGAGCTTCAATGTCCTCATTGATGATAGAGGGTGTCACCTTTGGAGTTATATGGACAAACTCATGGCCATATAGAAGGCTTTCAATCTCAGCAATAGATTTTTCATTCTCTTCTTGAGTAGTTAGGGAAGTAGAGGAGATACCATAGCAATACTCAAAGGACCTCTTAAAGGTAATTGGCTGAGCATTTTTCTCTTCCCTACTCAGCTTCATAGTTAAGGAGTCTATTTGGGATTAAAGGTTGTTGATGGTGGAGGCAATACTTCTTTGAATTTCAGCAGCCATGCTTCTCTGAATTTCAGCCATACTTCTTTGAATTTCAGCAGCCATGCTTCCTTGAATTTCTGCAGTTTGGACTTGTTGCATTTAAAGTAAAATCTGCTTCATGTCCAACTCTTGAGGTGGCTGAGTGCCTGGTTGTTGGTGAGGCGCCAAGGCAAGCTGCATAGGAGTAGTGGGAAGTATCATGTTCCCTTGTTGTTGGTTATAGGCACCAGGTGGTTGAGAAGAAGATCTTGATGGTGGTGAATGTAAAGGCCTCCATTGAGCAACATATCCACCTTTTATTGCATATCTTTTACCATATGTCTTGCTGTTTCCAACCTCTCTTCAGCTGCCCTTGGATGCTGCTCATACTCAGCAACATAGTCCCAATTTTTTAGTGCCATGTTCTTCACTAATATCCATCCTTTATTAACATCTTTGCCAAGGAAATAGCCATTGCTTGCTGTATCTAGAAGGATTCTTACTCTTGGTAGAACACCTCTATAGAGGCTGGACAAAAGCATTTCTTTGGTGAAGCCATGGTGAGGGCATTGGTGAGTGAAGCCTCTAAACCTTTCCCAAGTGTCTCCAAAGCTCTCAGTAGACCACTGTTTGAAGTTTGTGATCTCATTTCTGAATCTTGCAGTTCTTGAGGGAGAGAAGAACTCGGTTAAGAAAGCACCTTTGCATTGTTCCCAAGAAGTGATGCTGCCTTGTGCAAGAGATTTTTCCCACATTTGAGCACTATTACCAAGAGAGAATGGGAACAATCTGAGCTTCAAACCATCATCTGAAACTCCACTAAGCTTGTTCAAATCATAAATCCTCTCAAAGTGATCCAAGTGCTCAAGAGGGTCTTGGTTAGGCAAGCCAAAGAACTTTTCTTGAACCATAGTAATTAGGCTGCTCTTGATCTCATAGTGATGAGTATCCATAGGTGGAAGAATACCTTGTCTTGAAGCATATTTTGAGGGTATTTCAGCAGCACCTATAGGCCTTAATGGTCTTTGAACTCTCATGCCCCCAAGCTCCTTGTAAACCAGCCTGACCTTGTTCACCTTGCAAGCCTTGAATCCCTTGAAGACCTTGTGCACCTTGTTGACCTTGCAGCCAAAAACCAGTAGCATATTGATGTTCTTCCATGCTTCAACAACTGATTTCTGATGCTGCAAACCCAGAGTCCCTGATCATGAACCTTAGTTGTAGTTGTAGACACTTAAGAGAAAGTGTTTGGGTACCTACAAAAGCAATTCTAGACCAAAAGAGAAAACAGAAACCAAAAACGAAAATAACAAAGCTTGATCTCAAGATCTCTACAAATCCTACTGAACAAAAAATTCTCCTAATGGCAACGGCGCCAAATTGATACAAGAGTTTTGACTCTCCTGGTCAATCAACCTTTGTACTAATCATTGTAATAAGGGTTTTATCAATCCAAAAGGGGAAGATTAAAGCAGCAAGAATGCAATAGAGCTTTTAATTCAAGCAGATATAGATAAGATTAAAGTGTCTAACAACCTAAATGATTAGACAGAAGTGAAAGAACATCAAACAAAGAGTAAACAGCAAGCAAAACAACTAAAACAAAGGCAAAACATAGCAAATTCGAATTCAACTAAAAACAGAGAAAAGATGGGACTTGAGATGAGATAATTGGTGCTAGGGAACTCTTAACACAACATATAATGCTTACAAACTCACTCAATGCTATTCCTTATGCATATAATTCATTTATAAGACTAATCCAATCTCTTGGCACTAATCTCTTTGCTAATTACAAAGTCAATAACTCATTTTAATTTGTGAAATGATAAACAGCAAGCATTAAGACAATCTATCAATCATATATTGCCAAATCACACCCTATACAGTCAATCTCTTGCGCTAGGATAAACAATTCTCTTCCAAAGTAGTTCAGACATTTTATCAAACACTTAGTGGGCAAAAAATGAGCTTAAGATCCTAATCAACTTATCTAAGGCTAATCAGGTAACAAACACAGCAATCAAGAAACAAAACGAAATAATTTACACAAAGACATCATATATTAACCCTAAAGTTCCCTAAACCTAACCCATCTCAATTCCCAAAAAAGACTACTCACTAATCAACATCCAAACCATCAATTCAAAGAGAAAAAGATAGATAAACATGATTAGAGAAATTCAGCAAGAAGATAAATGCAAACTTATATTGAAATAAACCAAAGATTCAAGCTATAAGATCAAAGCAAAAACAAAAGAGGAATGAACTGTTGGATAAAGAGATTCATCCCAAAAATTGATTTTCAGTATTTATAGGAGTTTAAGCGGAGTGGCAAAATTGTAAATAAAAAGTCTTCAGTCTGGATCTGTATCGGTCATAAGTGATCGATAGGCTTGATCGATAGGCTCCTATCGATCAGTTTTGATGGCTACACTTGATAGATGGAGCATCCGATTGTTTCCCATCGATCACTCCTTGATCGATAGGCTTGATCGTTGGGGGTTGAGAGGTGTCACGAAAACTTCTGTAACATTCTAACCACTGATGGGAATGACCTGAAACAAACTCCAGACGCACGATAGCTCACGGGGATACAACATTGATGAAGATTGTTGAAGCTGAATTGGGTTGGAGATGCTTTTTCCGAGCCAGTTTTGTCAGGTGAAATGTCTGGCCGCTTCAACTAGGTGCACCTTCTTCTTGGCTCTTTTGATGTATTTTGCTGCACCCACCATAATCTTCCATGCTCCTTGTAGTCTCAAAACTCTCCAAACATATCTGCCAAACTCCTCAAATTTAAAAAAAAACATGCAATGCACACCCTAAATCTACACTAAGTCCTAATTGAATGCAAATGGGACAAAAACAAGCAAAAATGAATGTTTAAAGACTAGAAAACAATGCAAAATGTATGCTAATATGGTGTAAATAATTAGTATATCAATCTTGATGAAAGAAAAAGATGAAGCACTTGCTAGATTCAAAGTGTTCTGAAGCCTAGTACAGAAAGAGTTTGGGAAAACCAATCTTAACTCTACGAACGGATATGGGTGGTGAGTTCACATCGAATAAATTTCAAAATTTCTGCAATGTCAATGGCATTAAAAGACACCTCCTCGCTCCTTATACACCTCAGCAGAATGGAGTTGTAGAGAGGAGAAATAGGACTTTGATGGAGATGACAACGAGTATTCTCAAGGCAATGAAGGCACCTAATTACTTATGGGGGGGAGGGGGAAAGGGGGGTAGCAGTTCGTCATTCGACCTACATAATTAATAGAGTACCAACTAAAGCGCTTGAAAAGATTACTCCTTACAAAGCCTTAAGAGAGAGGAAACCAAATATTGAGCATGTAAGAATCTTCGGAAGCCTTGCTGATAGCTTGCTATATTAGAGCATTTTAGGCTGCATTTCATGCATGTTTTCTCATGTTCTTGCATTATTTCTTATCATTTTAGTCCCATTTACATATAGAAGTAGCCATGCATGCATTTAAGTTTGAAATGCATACACTTGCATGTTTAAGGTGTATTTCAGGTATTTTTGGGGCTAAAGAGACTTATTGGAGGATGGAGGATCATCTGGTGTCAAAGAAATATGTAAGACGAATGAAGCCAAGCTGTTTAGAAGCTACTCTTTGCTCGGTTCAACGGGATGCGAGTTAAAGATCGGTCCGAACAAAGCCTCTCCACTCATATTCAGGCTCCACATTATTCATGAATGTTGTAGAGGATTGAAATAGATTTCCAATGGTTGTCAAGTCATTTCATTTGGATATGGGGTTCAAGAGATAGAGCGATTTCAGCTATGCAGTATTCACCAGCCTGCTGCACCGGGGAAGCACATCGACCAAAACCCATGCAAAACTGCCCGATGCGTGCTGAACCGACCAAAGCTGTCTGAAGCAACAGGGACAGACTGAATCTAGGTCCAGCATCGAGCAGAACACCTGCCCATATACCCCGATATGCTTTATCCGAGAGTTGACCAACTTTTTCCACTTTTGACCAAACCTTATCCTTTCACTTATTTAAGCTAAATCTTATCTTTCTAGCATCTTATCTTCATCTTGACCCTATTTTCGATCTGAGGAGAAACCCAAAAGGCAATTTGATGAGATTTTGATCAAGATCACTCTTTTAATAAAGTTTTGCAATTTCTTTGTTATTTTCCTTCTTGTTCTTATCTAATTATGTTTAATCTGTCTTTTCTGCTTGTTTCTATTGATTTCATGATGTGTTGTGAGTAGTTTCATATGCTTTGAGGTTGGAGCAGATTTGGGGATGATTAGTTGATAACTTAGGGATTTTTGGTTTGATTCATGCTTAGATCACTTAGCTTAGTTGTTCTTAGTGCTTAGTAACTCTTTTAGGGTGAAACTAATCTTAGGTGTTTGCTGCATCAGACGTGTTTGTTTAAATACCTGAAAGAACTTTGTTAAGAACATTTTCCTAGATGATTATATTGGCGTTTAGGTAGCATGTTTGGTCTATAAGAGTCTTGTGTTTTCATCCTGTTTTTTGCACAAATACCCCATCACAAGTGGGTCTGACATGTGCTTAACTTAGACATCTCTGTTCTTTGCAGATTAATTGATTTGGGGGCTTGATAATGTTCTTTGCTTGTTAATGGTCTTGACTACCCTAGGTTTGATACTAAGTAATCTCCAAGTCATCATTACTCTAGCCTTGAATCAGTGTCTTATTGTTCTTTGAATTTGATAATCTTTTGCTCTGTTTTCTCTGTTTTCAGTTGCTTGCTTTTGTCCATTTCTTGCATTGCTTTTCATGTTATTGCACTTAGCTTTCATTTTGGTTCTTGCACTTCCATGGCTTTGTTTACCTTAGTCCTATTACATTTAGATCCTTGCCTTGTTAGTTTCTGTTGTATTCAGTTTCTTTGCATTGCATTACTTTCTTTGGTCCTGTTAAGATTGCTAGATTTCCCTTTTGGTTTTACATTTCTTCGTTGATCACTTAGGTTGTTAGATAATCCTTTTACATCATATTGGTTAAGCTTAGTAGTACCTTGCATCTCATTTATTCTAACTCCTAGATGGATTTATTAAACCTCTTCTATACTATATCTGATTAGAGGGGGATTGAGTTAAGACTTGCAAAAGTCCTTCTTCACTTGCATATTCAAAGGTGAATACAAATCTCATCAAGAAGTTGGATGATCGATCCTTTTCATTAGTGAATCTTGGAATCGAACCAGGGTCAAAATCATATAGACTTTTCACCCTTTGACGCGTAAAATCGTGGTGAGTCGAAACGTTTTGTTTGATGACACAAACGGATGGAGCTGGAATGAGTCAAAAGACGGATCAAGTAGGAATCCGTGCATGTATGTTTCAAATGTGATGGGGAACAGCAATAGACAAAGGAGAAGGACCTGCTATTTTTGGCAAAGAACTCGCTGATCAAGACCATGAATCATGCGACGATGAATCCCAAAGCCCTCATAACCATCAAGAAGATAACGCACAAAACAGTGGACAAGCTTCACCACAACAATCACCATACGTTCAACAACTTCAACAATTGCTAAGAAGGTCAACTCGTGAGACAAATCAACCAAGATACCTTGATGATTATTACCTAAAAGTTGACTATGTACTACAAGCCAATGTAGAGTGTGAGAGGCTTCTACTGATCATCAACGATGAGCCAAGATGTTTTAGAGAAGCCAAAGACTCATTGGAATGGAGCCAAGCATATAAAGAAGAGACTGACTCCATCAACAGAAACAAGACTTGGCGATTAATGGATAAACAGCATGAGACAAAAATCATTAGACTCAAGTGGATATTCAAGATTAAGAAAAATTCTGATGGAACAATCAACAAGTACAAAGCAAGGTTTGTGGCGAAAGGCTATATCCAAGAGAGTTGAATAGTCTTTGATGAAGTCTTTGTACCAATTGTAAGATTAGAGGCGATGCGTCTGTTGATCACACTAGATGCTTCACATGGATGGAAGATTCATCATCTAGACATTAAGACAGCATTCTTACATGGCAAGCTTAATGAAGATGTTTATGTAACCCAACCCGAAGGATTCGAAGTAAAGGGACATGAGCATAAGATCTACAAGCTTTCAAAAGACTTGTGTGGTCTAAGACAAGCTCCAAGAGCTTGGACAACTAAGCTCAATAAAATTCTTAAGGGAATGAGATTTAAGAGATGTTTTAAGGAGACATCAGCGTATCGCAAGGAAGAGGGAGATACACTATTTATTGTTGCAATATATATTGATGATTTATTTGTCACAGGCAATACAAGCAAGGTCATAAGCAATTTCAAGCATGGAATGTCAACAAAGTTTGAAATGTCTGATCTCGTGAGACTCACATACTATCTTGGTATGGAAGTATATCAAGGAGAAGACGGGATAGAGATTAAACAAGAAGCATATGCAAGATGGAACCTAATAGAAGCTGGCCTTGATACTTGTAACTCAACTTAAGTTCCAATGGAGTGTGGTTTAAAAGTTTCAAAGGAACTAGAAGAAGAAGAGATCAATCCCACCACATATAGAAGAAACATTGGCTGTTTGTGTTACTTTCTGCACACTCGACCAGATCTTGCATTCTCGGTTGGTGTAGCAGGTAGATACATGCAAAGCCCACGCAACTCCCATGGTGATGTGATGAAACAAATCTTGCGCTATCTTAAAGGAACCATGGTATATGGCTTGAATTTTAATCGCGAAGGCTCAAAGAGAATCACTGGTTTTAGTGATAGCAGCCACAACATCGATCCAGATGATGGAAGAAGTAGAACTGGTCACATCTTCTACTTTGGTTCCTCACCAATAACTTGGTGTTCGCAGAAACAAGACACAATAGCTCTATCGTCGTGTGAAGTGGAGTTCATGGCAGCAATGGAAGCGGCTAAACAAGCTATATGGCTTCAAGATATACTTGGCGAGATCCTGAGATGGAAGGCTGAGCAAATCATCATCAAAATAGACAACAGATCTGCAATAGCACTCACCAAGAACCCAATGTTTCATGGCAAAAGCAAACACATACATAAAAGTACCATTTTATACGAGAGTGCATTGGAAGGGAGGTTGTAGACATTGAACATGTTCCGGGTACTGAACAAAAAGCGGATATCTTAACAAAGGCGTTGGAAAGAATCAAGATCAGTGAAATGAGAAGCCTCATTGGAGTTCAAGACATGTCAAAGAAAGTGTTGAAGCTTAAGAGGGAGAATGTTGGATAAGCTTCAACATTAGCTTAAGTCTAAGATACCAAATCCAAAGGTGGTTATGATAAGATAAACTTAAAATATTCCTATTAGAGTTAGGAGATAGCTAATTCATTAGGAAATAGGATGAGCAATGTGTGATAAGATTATTGTAACGCCCCTACCGGCGAGTCACCCATCCCTCTATCGGGTTCGTGGGCTCCGCCCCTGTTCGACGGCTGGTGCGTTATTTTTTTCGGAGCCCAACGGATTTATTTACTGATCCTGCAATCACCACATAAATATTTCCCCGTGTTTTGGCCTCACTCACATGGTTTCGGGAATCACTTTCCGAAAGGTTACCCTTCCTAGTCCTACTCTAGCTCAAGCACCCTTAACTGTGGAGTTCTTTCGGGACCTGTGACTGAAAAGATAAGTGCACTTTGGAGACATAGGTAACCAAATCAATCCATTTAAACTTATTCAAATGGGTCGGGGCCGGGTCGGTACAAACTTGTAACGCCCCCGACCGCCCCTACCGGCGAGTCACCCATCCCTTAGTCAGGCTTGTGGGCCCGCCCCTGTTCGACAGTCGGTGAGTTATTTTTTTCCGGAGCCCAACCGACTTTTTTACTGACCCTGCAATCACCACATGATTTTTTCTCGTGTTTTGGCCTCACTAACACGGTTTTGGGAATCACTTTCCGAAAAGTCACCCATCCTAGTCCTTCTCCAGCTCAAGCACGCTTAACTGTGGAGCTCTATCAGGCCCACAAACCAAAAAGATAAGTGCACTTTGGTGACATAGTAGCCAAATCAATCCATTTAAACTTATTCAAATGGGCCGGGTCCGGGTCGTTAGAATTATCCCCCACTAAACAGTAATTCGTCCCCGAATTCTGATCCCGCCAGTGTGAGACATAACCCACCAACCCTAGGACAGTCTTCTGGGACAAAACCTGTAGCATCCGTATCCGATAGAATTCGGAATGATCGAGCTGGACAAGGCATTGTCCGAGGAATAATCGAGCCGAGGGTCGGATATTGGCAGGGAAATGGAGGTTCGGGCTATGGTCGGGTGATGACCGAGGGAATAGTCGGATGGTTGGCTGGATAGCCGAGCCGGACGGACCATATCCGAGGGAAACAGGGTCCAGTCCGTGGGAAATGGGATTTTATCCCGGAGCAGTGGGATTTATCCGAGAGTCTGGGAGGTTAGTCCGAGTGTCAGTGGACTGTCTCCGAGGGAGAAAGGGAAACCTCTGAGAAAAATAGAGGATTAGCCGAGGTGGGATAAGTTGTCCGAGAGAAATAAGAATATCCAGGTGAAAAATGGAAAAAACACCTCGGATAAGGACGGTTTATCTGAGTGGGAAGGGATTTGGGCCGTGGGCCAAGTGTTTCGACGGCTATTTTGTGGTTTATCGAGGGAATGGTCAAGCCGGTACAGGAAATAGCCGAGAGAATCGAATCGGACTGGGATAAAACCTACTGGAACCAGGAAAACGTCGGATAAGTCCGGGTTATCTAGGGTTTTGCGAGTTTATAAGGGATTTTGAGACTTTTCTCGGGAGAGTTGTGTTTATTCGAGAGCAATAAAGCAAAGAAAGAGAATAGTCGAGAGAAAACCCAACGAAAAGCAGTTTATCCTGAGGACATCCGAGAGAGATCAGGATATCGCCGAGCAGATCCGACCATCGCCGAGATAAATTGGTAAGCGATCAGATATTTCCCTAAGTGTTGAGTTTTCATCGGATAACCTCGAGTTAATGGCCTTGTTTTGTGGGGTTTTCGAGGGTAAACAGAGTTTGGTTCGAAGAAAGGTGAACGGATCGAGAGATAGCCGAGGGGAAAAGGATCGGATCGTACGGACAGCCGAGAGATTCTTAAGGAGATCGGATATCTTTGTTTTGGTGCGGTTTTCATCGGGATTTCTTCTGACCAATCTGTTTTCAGCCTTGTTTAAGGTGAGTGCGTGACTGGGGTTGGTGTCTAGAACCGTAGGATTGCTAGGGTTGAATGTTTGCATGTTGATTGTGTGATTTTCATGTTGTGTGTTTAGAACTGATAGGCAATTCTCATGTTATGATATATTATGGTGTTTATTGTGGCATAAATGATGTCTAGCTAACCTCAGGGTAATCCGGATCATGTACTAGCTTAGGGTATGTGGGATTCTCGCTGAAGTATACATGGGTCTTAAAAAGGGATTGAACTTGGTTGGTTAAGTTAGATGATCATGGCCGTTTGATATTGTTATGTCTATTGCGAATTGATTGTGTTGAATGTTGAATCCGAAAGTATGATTGTGTGTTTGGTACTGACCAGGTGTTACGGGATGACTGTACTCACTAAGTATTTATGAAATACTTATGCGTCTCTTCTTGAGTGTGCAGGTACTAAGCAGTAAAGGGGCGAGACCATGCGGCAGTGATGGATATGGATGGATCGGGATTGGGTTTTATTTATGTTTAAGACGTTGTGCTTTGTCTTATGGCTTTGGTGTTTGTTCGTTAGGTTGCTAGATGATCATTTGTAATCGTTAGCGAACCTTGTGCTTTGGTATTTGATAACCCCAAATCCTGTTTAAGTGTTTTATGAAAGTTAAATGAATAAGATGAATTGTTTTATATTCCGCTGTGTGTTGATCAGAAAGAATAAGAATAAAGAAAAAAAGTTTAAAAATATGGCTAAGTATAGAAACAGACTTAGAGGATGTAGTGGGACACAGCCGCGGTACGGTTTACCGGGTTGGGTTACCACATAACCAGTTTGACTTCCCAGGCACTGCTACCACTTGTAACCCCCCCGACCGCCCCTACCGGCGAGTCACCCATCCCTCTATCCGGCTCGTGCCCCCCGCCGCTGTCCGACGGCTGGTGCGTTATTTTTCTCGGAGCCCAACCGACTTATTTACTGACCCTGCAATCACCATATGATCTTTCCCCGTGTTTTGGCCTCATTCATACGGTTTCGGGAATCACATTCCGAAAAGTCACCCTTCCTAGTCCTACTCCAGCTCAAACTCTCTTAACTATAGAGTTTTCTCGGGACCAATGACCGAAAAGATAACTCGAAGACAAATTCCCGTTTAGTGGGGAAGAATTGTAATAACCCGGGCCCGGCCCATTCAAACTTATTCAAATGGGTCGAACCCGGATCGTTACAATTATAAATATCATTTCTGAATTGTGACAATAATATTAAGAATAAAGTGTTTAGTTTTTGACTTATATTTCTAAATATAACAAAAAGAGACATTTTTATATACAAAAGTGTTTTTGAGTTTGAGATCTTTTGCCAATAACCCCCTTTAATACTTTGAGAATATTTTGACTAGGAAGAGGTAGATCTACTAAAATACGTGTAACTATTACATAATTTTGAAAAGTAAATGGAGATATTAAATACAGTTTTGAAGCTATAACCAACACTACACATTTCTCTCTATTCGTTATTTCAAATGAATTTTTATCGTTCTGTTTTTCCTCTTATAACTATTATAAATCGTCAACATTAAATGTATTTGTATCGAACCCCGTCTGGTGAGTTCTTTGAACCCTTCTTTCTGTAATTGTGTGTTAGTGTAACGTTCCCGACTGCCCATTCCGGCGAGTCACCCATCCCTCCGTCGGGTTCGTAGGCCCCGTTCCTGTCCGACGGTCGATGCATTATTTTTCCCTGATCCCAACTGACTTATTTACTGACCCTGCAATCACCACATGATATTTCCCCGTGTTTTGGCCTCACTCACACGGTTTTGGGAATCACTTCCCGAAAAGTCACCCATCCTAGTCCTACTCCAGCATAAGCACCCTTAACTGTGGAATTCTCTCGGGACCTGTGACCGAAAGATAAGTACACTTTGATGACATAGGTAGCCAAATTAATCCATTTAAACTTATTCAAATGGGCCGGGCCCGGGTCGTTACAATTTTTTCCAACTAAACGGGAATTCGTCTCCGGATTCTGATCCCTACAGTGCGAGCCTTAACCCTCAAACCCCAAGACAGTCTCCTGGGACAGAACCAGTTTGACTTCCCAGGCTCTGATACCACTTGTAACACACCCGACCGCCCATTCCGGCGAGTCACCCATCCCTCCGCCGGGCTCGTGGGTCCTGCCCCTGTCCGACGGTCGGTGCGTCATTTTTCCCTGATCCAACCGACTTATTTACTGACCCTGCAATCACCACATGATATTTCCCCGTGGTTTGGCCTCACTCACACGATTTCGGGAATCACTTCCCGAAAAGTCACCCATCCTAGTCCTACTCCAGCATAAGCATCCTTAACTGTGGAGTTCTCTCGAGACCTGTGACCGTAAAGATAAGTGCACTTTGATGATATAGGTAGCCAAATTAATCAATTTAAACTTATTCAAATAGGCTGGGCCCGGGTCGTTATAATTAGCCATTGCAACAACCATGACCCAGACAAACTTAGGATCAACCCTAGGTGTAACATCCGCTACTTATAAAAACAAAGATGGTAAAACAAAGTACATTAATTTTCACCACAAAAAAATATTTGCTAGTTCAATACCATTTTTATTCTTAATGATTGTATCTAAATGTCTTACAAAGATCATTTTAATATAAACGTCAAATTCGAATTTAAATAACATCTTTAAAATAAATACGAATAATAAAATAAAGTTTGTGTCTTCCCAAAACCATCACCAAGTCAAATAATACTCCTGAATGTCTATGCACTCACCTGCAGAGAAAAGAGGGATGAGTATTCTAATAATACTCAGTGAGGACAGGTCCTAGGTACCCGCGATATACATCTCGCACTTGCATAACCATTCCAGATGAAAGTACTAAGCTAATACACACAAGCAATCACGTCTGAAGACACTCAGGGATAAGGAAATGACATCACTAGACCTAACTGGTACATCCACGCCATCACCGGCGCACACCCCGTGGCATATAGCGGTACACACGCTGTCCGTCCTCATGACGCCGGGCTCGTCAAGCCACCGACGATGGAATTATGGAGCGCCACACGCATACCATATCCAGTACCACACATAACATAAGTGATTACTACATCTTATCTAACCCACAAGTGATTTCCCTGAGATAATGCAAACTCTCGCAAAGAGTATTCATAAATCATTCAACAATATTCCGTTTAACAACCTATGTTACCAAGTTTACGAATCACCAATATCAGTAAAACAAATAATTATTATAGTGTTATTAACACGTTACTAATCAGGTTCACACAACAATCAAATATGTGTATTCATATAGATACAACGCAGGTATGTATGCATTAACAAAGCACTACTAAGTATAAACGATTATGAATGTGAAAGAGATACATCATGACCAGTCCTCGCCTTAGTCTCATATCGGAAACGGAATGGAAACATAAATAGATCCAGATTATTGTGGTTCGCTGCTGAACAGTTCTAGACATTACGACAGTGTGGGTCCGACCCACAACCAATGGAAAGGAATATTAAAAACACTAAACGCAGATCCATATCGAGAAAAGGTAGATCTCGAGAGGTAAATGTAGATCTAAAAAAGAAGATCTATATCTGGAAACGATAAAGACTCAGACCTACTAACCAGATAGTCTAAGGCTAGAAATAATAAAAATATCAGAGCAGACAGCGCGAAAGAACACATTCCTGGTGACTCTGGTGATTTTCTGGTGACGACATCGGCATATCCTGCGGCAGACAGCAGTTGGTGGTGACAATGTGATATTACTGTATATTTCGTGTATTTTGCATGCATATAAGATAATTTCTCATGCATTTACCTTGCATATTAGGCTAGTTTGCACCATTTTAGGTCGTATAGCACTTTTGCATTAGCATTCGCATATTTCTTGCATTATGCATCACATTCAGGTTGTTTTTGGATACTTTGGAGCTTTGGAGGAGTCATGGACGTGCTAAGGCTCGTGAGGAAGCTTATGGATGCTTGGAGAACTCAACCACTCAACTAAGGGTCCGAGATCGAGTAGAGGATCGAGCAAGGCAGGTCGATCTAGATGAGATCGACCAGAAGATCGAGTACACCAAGTCGATTCAAGAGGAAGGATCGAGATCGAGATCGAGATAAGAGATCGATCTGGAGTACGGACGTAAATGATGCCATGCAGATCGAGAACCAGATCGAGCTTCCAACCCAATCGACATAAGATCGACTCAGAGATCGACCCAAGCCATCTGATCCAAGACAAAGATTGAGAGCCAGATCGAGCTTCTACCCCGATCTCAGACAAAACCATATCCGTCCAGCCTAGTTTTGGCGGCTAGCGAGGGGGGGACCAGCTAACGGTTTAGCCATTTTTGGCAAAAGCAGCCATTTGCTTTCACATCCTTCATTCTGTCTTTTTCTGTTTTTCTCTCTACCTTAGGCGATCGCCATTGTTGAATGCTTTGAGCTTTTTCAGTTTTTGAACTTGAAATCGTTTTAATATTAAGCAAGTTTCCCTTAATCGCATCTTTAATCATGCTTAGCTTTCTGTTTATCGCTTTTGCTTCGTTCTTAAACATGAGTAGTGAGTAGTCGTTTCGGGTTTTGGGGTTGAGGAGATTCAAAAGGGTTTGAGAAGTTTAAAGCTTTGTGTTTTCTTGTTCTTCATTACCTTCTCTTCTAGGATCTTGAGTACTTAAGGCTTAGAGAGTCTCACGCCAAGACCTCTATGATCCAAAGGTTGTCTTACCTTGACAGGATTCAGATTTCCTGGAAAATCAGATCCTAGAGGCTAATCCTTCCTTTTCCACCTGCCATGGTTGTTTAGGGGAATAGTTAGGTCAATATTTGAAATCTGTTTTTCTTGCTCTTCGATCTCTTTTTCCACCAAACTCCATGGGTTTGAAGAAGAGATTGAAGAAGTGAACCATACCACATGCCATGGATGGTTCTTGTTTTGTTTTCAAGGCCTAGAGAATCTCACAAAGGGAGTAGATCTAAATGTTTTCAAACCAAGCTTTAATCTTTGAGATTCTTGAATATGATCCTCAACCCTAGACCCTCTTTCTTAGTGTTTTAAATCTCTGTTTATCATTCTGTCATCATAAAGTTCGCACTTTGTTTATTAGTTCATCGCATCATTCATCATTTTAGGTTGTTAGACGAGATCAATTCATATTGCTCGATCTAGTGGTCGATCCAGTAGTTGATCCACTAGTCGATTTTTAGTTTTTAGTAGCTTTGCATTTTAGACTTTCTGTTTGTTCCTAGTGGTAGTCAGCCCTTTTCCAGGGATTTAAAAATTGTTTAGCTTTGCAATTGATGCTTGCATTTAGTTTTTAGGGATTTTACCAATCATTTTAATAATCTGCTTAGCTTTGCTCATCCTTTGCATTCTTAGTGAACTTCCTACTCCTAGGTGTGGATTGATACCTCACTTGCATGCTATACTATATCTCAGTGTTGTATTTGAGTTTGATAACCGCTCGTGCTTTAATTGAGTAGTAAGAAATCTGTTATCAAATGGCGCCGTTGCCATCTTAGGTTGCTAGGAAGCATTAAGATTTGGGGTTTAGTAAAGACTAAGCCTTTTCTTTCATTTTAGTTACTAATCTCTTTCTCTTCAAACTTTTGTCTTTCAGGTACATGAATTTGCGTTCTAGGGGTGACAACAACTTCCTTACACCCTTAGACAATATTCACCAACTTGGCCACTCAAGAACAAGAAGAGCAAGAGAGCAAGCTCGAGCTTTTGAGGAGATTGTTCAAGCCGGTTCAGTAGACTTTGCAACAATGGCTGAGCAAGAACATCCAGAGGGACCTCCACCAGCTCACAGTGCTGTAGGAAGGGGCAATGGAAACCCCATCCACGCGGCTAGACCTCCACGGATCATTGGTGCTAGAGATGCTCCTAATACGCATCACAACCGCTTTGGGATCACTCCTCCACCGGTCCAAAACAATAACTTCGAGATCAAGCCAGGGTTTGTTCAGATGGTGCAAAATAACAAGTTTCATGGGTTAGCTTTGGAGGACCCATTGGCGCATCTAGACAACTTTGAGCAGCTTTGTGGAATGCTTAAGATAAATGGCATCTCGGAGGACAGCTTCAAGCTGCGTTTTTTTCCCTTTTCCTTCGGTGACAAAGCGTGACGTTGGGAGATGACTCTTCCCAAGGCACTATCACTTCTTTGGCTGACTGTAAGAAAGCTTTCCTCTCAAAGTTTTTCTCAAGCTCTCGGACAGCAAGGTTGAGAAGTGAGATCAGTGGCTTCACTCAAAGACAGAATGAGTCATTCAATGAGGCTATGAAGCGTTTCAAGAATTATACTATAGCTTGTCCTCACCATGGCTTCAGTGAAGAGACCCTCTTGAGTACCATATACCGCGGAGCTCTCCCAAAGATCAGATTACTACTTGAGGCGACAAGCAAAGGAAACTTCCTTGGCCAAGAAGTAGACGAGGGTATGGAGCTCATTGAGAATCTGGCGTTGAGTGATGGGAACTATTCAGAGGATTACGACCGTGCTCCAAGAGGAGCTGATCTTGACGCTAACAAGAAGGAAATAAAATCTCTCCATGAGAAGATAGATAAGCGAATGCTTGCAAACCAAAAGCATGTATATTTTGTTGGGGAAGCTGCGGATGTCTTGGATGAGCTAGAGCAATGCCAAGAGGAAGAAGCTAATTGGGTTGCTAGTCAAAACTACAAGCCACAAGGCTACTCTCAAGGCTACCAAGGCAACAACAATTTGTCTTACCGAAGCACAAACGTGGAGAACCCTATCAAGTGTACCCTCCTCAACAAGCAAAACCCTTTGTACCTTATAACAAGGGTTTTCAAGCGAATAATGGCTTTCAAGGCCAGAGGCAAGGGAACTTCCAAGGTCAGCAGCAGCAGCAAGGCAACAAAGGCTACACTCCTATGTTTCCTCCCGGATTTGTTCCTCAACAACAACAAATGCAACCGCAACAATAAGATCCGGTTCAAGCTATGTTTCAGCAGTTGCTACAAGGTCAAGCTTCCATTAATCAAAAGTTTGCCGAGATGAACAACCGCCTTTACTCCTCTCTCACTGACGTCTCCACTCAGATTACAAACCTGAACAACAAGATCAAGCAGTTAGAAAAAGGAAAAGCTACTACAAGCGGTCAAAGCAGCTTACCGGGCAAGTGTGAGCAGAATCCGAAAGAGTATGTGAATGCTATCACACTAAGGAGTGACAAAGAACTTCCTCCGCGTGTTGCACACAAAGACAATGAGGACATTGTGGTTCAAAAGGGGGAGGATAAGCTTTCAGCTGATGAGGAGATCAACTTTGATAATGTATGGATTGAGAGACCAAGGAAGGGTAAAGAGGTTGCGGTAGAGAAGAAAGTGGAGCAAGCTACTAAGGAGAAGGATGTATATGTACCTCCACCGTATGTGCCTAAGCTTCCTTTTCCTGGCCGCTTCAAGAAACAGCTTATAGAGAAGCATAGACTCTTATTTGAGAAGCATCTAAGGGATGTAGAGTCAAGCTTCCTCTCGTGGATTGCCTAGCTATGATGCCGAAGTGTGCTAAGTTCTTCAAAGACACTCTTACAAAGAAGAACAAGGATAGTAAAGAAGTCTTGGTGCTTAGTGAAGAGTGTAGCGCCATCATTCATAAGGAAATTGTTCCTAAGAACCTAGGGATCCAGGATCCTTCACCATTCCTTGTGCTTTGGGTCTATTGAAGTTCAAGAGCTGCTTATGCGATTTGGGTGCAAGTATCATTCTCATGCCCCATTCTATAGCAAAGAAGCTTGGTTTTACACGGTTCAAGGAGTGTAGGATCTCCCTTGTGTTAGCTGACAGGAGCGTGAGACTTCCAGTGGGTTTGCTAGAGGATCTTCCAGTGAGAATAAGCGATGTCAATGTGCCAACTGAATTCGTTGTGCTTGAGATGGATGAAGAGCCTAACGATCCGCTTATACTAGGAAGACCATTCCTTGCAACCGCCGGAGCAATCTTTGATGTCAAGAATGGGAAGATAGCTCTACACTTGGTCAAGGACATAAGGCTGGATTTTGATATCAATGAGGTCCTGAAGAAGCCAACCATTGAAGGGCAAGCATTCTACATAGAGACGTTGGATGCCTTGGCGGATGAACTGCTAGAAGAGCTTGCACAAGAGGATCACTTGAAGCTGGCATTGGCTAAGGAGAGTACGATTTCTTGGATCAGAGGACTCAGGAGTACGTTAATCTCCTTGACTCAAGAAAAATTGTGTTAGAAGATGAAGGCGGATGCCTAGAGATCGACCAGGCAATCGAGAAGATCACTCGATCCAAGACAGCAATCGACAAGAAGATCGAGGATACTGGTCGATCCAGAGAAGAGAACGACTCAGACACTCGATTTACTACTCGATTCCAATCAAATCGAGTAAGTGATTGACTTGAGTGCAGTCGATCCAGCAAAACAATTGATGGGAAGATCGAGAGAAGCCAATCGATCAGTTCAGACAAGGAGACAGAGATTCGATCTCCTGCTCGATCCCAACCAAATCGAGTAAAGTTGCTCGATCCGGACCAGAACGAGTGCAAGATCGACCGGATGACTCGATCTCGGAGGGGACAAGGGTTCATGAAAGCAGTCTTTTGGGTCAAGTCTCGGGTTCTAAGGAGGCTACTGAGGATGGGAACGTCAACAAGAGCCACAAGGAGGACTGGAGCGAGCTGCTAGCCCCAAAGGTGGACCTAAAGGAGCTCCCAAAAGGGCTAAGGTATGCTTTCTTAGGGCTTAATGATACCTACCCCGTGATTGTGAATGAAAACTTAAGTGATGATGAGTTGCACTCGCTCCTAAATGAGCTGAGAAAGTATAGGAAGGCCATTGGGTACTCTCTAAGTGACATCAAGAGCCTTTCACCAATGCTTTGCACTCATAGGATTCACTTAGATAATGAAAACTCTTCCTCTATTGAACATCAAAGGCGTTTGAACCCGAATTTGAAAGAGGTAGTTAAGAAAGAGATTCTTAAGTTGTTAGAGGCTGACGTGATCTATCCCATAAGTGACAGCACGTGGGTTTCTCCTGTACACGTGGTGCCTAAGAAGGGAGGGATCACGGTCATTAAGAATGATAAAGATGAATTGATACCTACTAGGACTATCACAGGTCACCGTATGTGTATAGACTATAGGAAGCTTAATCTTGCTACTAGAAAGGATCATTTTCCTTTACCTATTATTAATCAAATGCTTGAAAGGCTTGCTAATCATCCTTACGATTGCTTTCTTGATGGATATAGTGGTTTCGTTCAAATACCAATCCATCCAAACGATCAAGAGAAGACGACCTTTACCTGCCCTTATGGTACATTCACATATCGAAGGATGCCATTCGGGTTGTGTAACGCACCGGCTACGTTTCAGCGGTGTGTGATGTCGATCTTCTCTGATCAAATAGAAGAGATGGTAAAAGTGTTTATGGATGACCTCTATGTATATGGTGCGTCTTTTTCTGCTTGTCTGTTGAATCTTTGCAAGGTACTAAAGTGTTGTGAAGAGACGAATCTTGTGCTTAACTGGGAGAAGTGTCAATTCATGGTGAAGGAAGGGATCGTGCTTGGCCACAAGATATCAGAGAAGGGCATAGAGGTTGATAAAGCTAAGGTTAAGGTCATGATGAGTCTTCAGCCGCCGGTTAATGTCAAAGGAGTAAGGAGTTTCTTAGGCCACGCAGGCTTCTACAGGAGATTCATAAAGGATTTCTCCAAGATAGCAAGGCCCCTCACACGGTTGTTATGCAAGGAAGCTGACTTTGTGTTTGATGAGGATTGTCTTCGTGCTTTCGTGACCATCAGGGAAGCTCTTGTACCTGCACCAATAGTACAAGCACCGGACTGGACTCTACCATTCGAGATCATGTGTGACGCAAGTGACTACGCCATTGGAGCTGTTCTTGGTCAGAGGAAAGACAAGCAGTTGCATGTAATCTACTATGTCAGCCGTACCTTGTATGACACGCAAGTGAAGTATGCTACAACCGAGAAGGAGTTACTGGCCGTTGTGTTTGCTTTTGAGAAGTTCAGGTCATACCTCGTAGGCTCTAAGGTCGTTGTCTACACGGATCATGCAGCTTTGAGATACATCTACTCCAAGAAAGACACAAAACCGAGGCTCTTAAGGTGAATTCTCCTTCTACAAGAGTTTAATATGGAGATCAAAGACAAGAAGGGGTTAGAGAATGGTGTTGCTGATCACCTGTCAAGGATGAGAATCGATGAAGCTTTGCCACTTGATGATTCACTTCCTGAAGAGAAGCTCATGATGATATCCACGGCGGTTTGTGAGAAGCTTGAAGACAAGTTTGAAGAAGTTTTGAGTTTCAAGGAAGAAGACTTACCGTGGTATGCTGATATAGTGAACTTCTTAGCTTGTGGAGAGGAACCTACTCACCTTGATCATTACCATAAGAAGAAGTTTATGAGAGATGTCTCCCGCTACTTTTGGGACGAGCCATACTTGTACAAGTGGGGCGTGGACAGTTCGTATAGGAGGTGTGTAACAAGGGAAGAAGCTAAAGACATACTCCTACATTGTCACGGCTCATCATACGGCGGTCATTTTGCTTCTTTCAAGACGGCTACAAAGGTGTTACAAGCGGGTTTTTGGTGGCCATCTATCTTCAAGGACGCTCACGAGTTTGTTAAGAGTTGTGAAGCGTGTCAAAGGGCAGGAAACATCACCAAGAGAAATGAGATGCCTCAGGTTCCTATCTTTGAAGTTGATGTCTTTGACGCATGGGGGATAGATTTTATGGGTCCATTCCCATCTTCTTACGGCAACAAGTTCATCTTGGTGGCAGTTGATTATGTGTCTAAGTGGGTTGAGGCTATAGCTTCCCCAAAAAACGATGCAAGAGTAGTGATCAAGCTCTTCAATACCATCATATTCCCACGGTTTGGAGTCCCCAAGGTAGTAATCAGTGACGGTGGAAGCCATTTCATCAACAAGGTGTTTGAAAGCCTCTTGAGGAAGTATGGTGTGAAGCACAAGGTAGCTACACTGTATCATCCTCAAACGAGTGGGCAAGTAGAGGTCTCTAATCGGCAGATCAAGGCCATACTCGAGAGGACAGTTGGTACTACTCGGACGGATTGGGCAGCTAAGCTAGACGATGCTTTGTGGGCTTACCGGACCGCTTTCAAGACCCCCATTGGTACTCCTCCTTTCTCCCTTCTATACGGCAAGGCGTGTCACCTTCCAGTTGAGTTGGAGGATAGGGCACTATGGGCAATGAAGCAGCTGAATTACAACCTCAAGACAGCTCAAGAGAAGCGGTTGATCCAGCTACACGAGCTAGATGAGCTATGGTTGGATGCATATGACAGTGCCAAGATCTACAAGGAGCGGACTAAGGCTGTTCACGACAAGAAGCTTGTTCACAAGGAGTTAAGAGAAGGCAGTCTGGTGCTACTCTATGACTCGAGGTTGAAGCTGTTCTCAGGCAAGCTTGAATCAAGGTGGTGTGGACCGTTTGAGATCAAAGAGGTTCTTCCCTATGGAGCAGTTACATTGGTTGGCAAGAGTGGTAATCCTTTCACGGTCAATGGGCACCGAGTTAAGCCTTACCAGGCGAGTGATTGCAGCAATGAGAGCACATCCGTGCTTCTTCAAGACCCCCCTCAGGCCTAAACCAAGTAAAGTCTAGCTAAAGATGTTAAAGAAAGCGCATTTGGGAGGCATTCCCATGTCTATCTTGTACATATTTTTGCTTTATTTCTTCTTCAGTTTTATGCTTTTAATGTTTAAGTGTGTAGGTGAATGGGTAAGGGATTGTTAGGCGTGATCTTGGAGTCCAAAAGAGGCGAGAAGGGTTAAGAATGGGCTAGAGATCGAGTGCTAGATCGACTAATCCTGACTCGATCTTTACTAGATCGAGTCAGTGAATCAAGAGGAGTCAGTCGATCTAGATGAGATCGAGTAGACAAATCGAGTGGAACGGCCGATCACGAGAGGATAAACACTCTATAGGTTTAGCTTGAAAAGCAAACGAGGGGTAGATCGACCGAGTCACTCGATTCTCAAAGATAGATCGAATAGTCTACTCGATCTGCCACTCGATCTAAGCCAAATCGACCCTCAGATCGATCATGTAGCTCGATCCAAGGACCAATGCCTGGTTGACCAAAGGTCAAGGAACGAGAGGGACAGTCAATCTAAGACACGATGCAAATTGAATCGAGTCCCTGATCGATCAAACCTCTCGATCCTAGCCATTATGGGTATGAGATTGAGTCCTAGATCGACCAAATGGACTTGATCTCGTGCCGAGGTAACAATTTCTTTTCTCTCTTCTTCTTTCCCTCCTGTTTTTAAATTCAAATCTTGGGTACATCTGCCAAAGGTACAATCTGTCCTTCGGAAATCGCGGCTTGCGCCCAGTAATGTTTTACCCTTTGCCCATTGACAACAAACTTCCTGCCCTCTGGAGTTGACAGAACAATTGCGCCATATGGCCTGACTTCATTGACTGTGAAGGGACATGACCAACGAGAACGCAATTTTTCAAGAAATAATTGTAAACGTGAGTTATAAAAAAGTACCTGGTCATTTGGTTCAAAGTGTCTGGCAAGGATCTTCTTGTCATGGTAGGCTTTAGATCTCTCCTTGTACAGCTTTGAGTTCTCATATGCATGATGCCTGATTTCATCTAACTCATTGAGCTGTATCTGACGCCTCTCTGCTGCAGATTTCCAGTCAAAGTTCATCTTCTTGATGGCCCAATTTGCCTTGTGTTCAAGCTCCACTGGAAGGCGACATGCTTTCCCATAAAGCAGATGGAATGGTGTGGCACCAAGTGGTGTCTTGAATGCTGTCCTGTAGGTCCAAAGTGCATCATCTAACTTGGCAGACCAATCCTTTCTTGTCTTTCCTATTGTCTTCTCCAAGATTTCCTTGATTTGCTTGTTGGAAACTTCAACCTGACCACTTCTCTGAGGGTGATAAGGTGTAGCAACCTTGTGATGAACTCCATACTTCTGCAGCAGCTTCTCAAACACTCTATTGATAAAGTGTTTCCCACCATCACTGATCACAATCCGTGGCACTCCAAACCTGGGGAAAATGATGGTTTTAAACAGTTTCAGGACCACTGCAGCATCATTGTGTGGACTGGCAATTGCTTCCACCCATTTGGTGACATAATCCACTGCAACCAGGATGTACTTGTTCCCATAAGATGAAGGAAAGGATCCCATGAAATCAATACCCCAGCAGTCAAAGACTTTAACTTCAAGTATGAAGTTTTGTGGCATCTCTTGTCTTTTACTGATCTTCCCCCTCCTTTGGCAGACATCACACTGTGAGATGAATGTTTGAGCTTCCTTGAACATTGAAGGCCACCAGAAACCTGCTTGTAGAACCTTGGAGACAGTCTTGAAAGTAGCAAAATGTCCTGCATACTCAGAACCATGACAGTGGAATAGGACATTCTGAACTTCAGCTTCTGCAAGACATCTTCTGTAGATTCCATCTGAGCAATGTTTGTACAAGTATGGCTCATCCCAGTAATATCTCCTAGTTCCCTCATGAATTTCTTCTTCTCATACCCTTTGAGAGTGTCAGAAACCTCATATGCAGCTAGGTAGTTGGCAATATCAGCATACCAAGGCCTAGAAGAGGTTGGAACTATGAAGATAGGCTGAGAGAAAATATCACGCAGGATCTGCTGAAGCAGAACTGCAGTTCGGGACTGGTGTCGATCGACACCAGTTGGGGTGTGTTGATCGACACCAAGTCTGTGTCGACTTGGTGACGAGGGCGATGTCGATCCTCCTCGATTATGGCTCGCGTCGAGATTGGTGTCGATTGACACCAAGTGGTGGGTGTCGATCGACACCTTGTCTGCAGTTCGAGAAAACTGCAGTTCATCCGCATCGGAAGTCTGCAATCTTGCCTCTATGAGACATATGTTCTCCTCTGGCAGGAAATCATCAATGGAGACGTTGTCTTCAATCCTAATTCTGGAGAGATGGTCTGCTACTCCATTCTCAACCCTTTTCTTGTCCCTTATCTTAATGTCAAATTCTTGCAGCGATAAAATCCATCTTAGCAGTCTTGGTTTTGCATCTTTCTTCTGCATCAAGAACTTGAGAGCATAAGGATCAGTGTGCATAATTACCTTAGACCCAACCAACAACTGTCTGAACTTCTCAAATGCAAATACTACAGCCAACAATTCCATCTCTGTAGGTGCATAGTTCTTTTGAGCATCATCTAGTGTTCTGCTTGCATAGTAGATTGCATGAAGCTTTTTATCCTTTTTATCCTTTCTCTGACCCAATACAGCGCCCACTGCAAAGTCTGAAGCATCACACATCACCTCAAATGGTAGATCCCAATCAGGAGGCTGCACAATAAGGGCACTCACTAATGCCAACTTGATTTGCTGGAATGCTGAATGACACTCTTTAATAAATTCAAACTTCACATCTTTGCAAAGCAGAGCTGTGAGTGGTCTTGCAATTTTACTGAAATCCTTAATGAACCTCCTGTAAAATCCAGTATGTCCTAGAAAGCTCCTGACTGACTTCACACAATCTGGTGGTTGTAAGCTGGTCATCACTTCGATCTTGGCTCTGTCTACCTCAATACCTTCTCCAGAAACTCGATACCCAAGCACAATCCCATCTCTGACCATAAAATGGCACTTTTCCCAGTTCAGAACTAGATGCTTCTCTTCACACCTTGCAAGCACTTGACAGAGGTTGTCAAGACAGTCTTTAAAGGATGATCCATACACTGAGAAGTCATCCATGAAGACCTCTATATACTTCTCAATCATGTCATTGAAGATAGACAGCATGCACCTCTGGAATGTCTCAGGAGCATTACAAAGTCCAAATGGTATTCTGCGATATGCAAATGTACCATAAGGACAAGTAAATGTAGTCTTCTCCTGGTCATCTGGGTGGATGGGGATCTGAAAGAAGCCAGAGTAGCCATCCAGGAAGCAGTAGTAGGAGTGATTCGCCAACCTCTCCAGCATCTGGTCAATGAATGGCAGTGGGAAATGATCCTTCCTTGTAGCAGCGTTGAGCTTCCTGTAGTCAATACACATCCTGTGCCCAATGATGGTTCTTGTGGGGATCAGCTCATTCTTCTCATTTTTCACCACTGTTACTCCTCCCTTTTTGGGAACCACATGCACTGGACTGACCCAAGTGCTGTCTGAAATCGGATAAATGATCCCAGCAGCCAGAAGCTTCATGATTTCCTTCTTCACTACATCCTACAAGTTCGGATTCAGCCTCCTCTGGTTCTCAATTGACGACTTCGACTCATCCTCAAGATGTATCTTGTGCATGCACAACTCTGGAGAGATACCTGAAATGTCATCAAGAGAATAGCCAAGAAGTGAGCTATGCATTGTTTAAGGTAGCACTAACTATAACAAGATATGTAGAGTTAGGTCCTAGAAAAGCATACCTTAAACCTGCAGGAAGCTGTTTGAGTTCGATTTTGTGAGCTTTTTCTTCACTTTAATCGCCTAACTTTGCAGCTTTTACAGATGTCCTAACCAGCTCTTGTTGTGCAACCAGATGGATGACCTGCTCATTTGCATCCATCATCCTGACATAGCCAGCAGCATTGTTGTCTAGATGCTCTGTTGATTCTGCAGAAACTATCAATGCCCTCTCCGAAGGGTCTGCAGGATGCATCTCTTGGAAGATTTTTTCTGTATGACTGGTGAGAGAGTCTACATAGAATGTGTGGCCATCTATTGTTGGTCTCTGCATCAACTTGTCCACGTCAAAATGCATCACTAAATCGCCCACATTCAAAGCAATTCTCCCTTTTCTGACATCAATAATGGCTCCTGCAGTAGCCAGAAATGGCCTTCCCAAAATCAAAGGATCCTTTGGTTCTTCGCCATAAGCCAGAACCACAAAGTCTGTGGGAATCACACAATCTCCCACTTTGACTGGTACATCTTCTAAAATGCCTTCAGGAATCCTTACAGACCTATCTGCTAAGATAAGAGATATTCGGGTTGGCTGGAAATCAGTCATACCCAAGCTGACAGCAACTGAATGAGGCATCAGGTTGACATTTGACCCCAGATCACATAATGACCTCTCAAACCTTTCAGAAAAGATGGTGAAATCCAGAACAAAGCTCCCAGGATCAGTCAGCTTCTCTGGTATCTTATTTTGAATCACTGCACTCACTTGTTCTGAAATCAGCATTGTTCCTTGCTCCAGCCCCAGATTCTTGGTCATCATCCTTTTCACATACCTCTTGATCACAGGAGTAGTCCTTATAACATCTATCAAAGGGATCTCCACCACAAGCTTATCCATGATAGCTTTGATCATAGCATCCTCCAGTTCCTGTTTAGACTTCTTCTGGTTCCTTGGATAAGGCACCTTTGGCTTATAGACCTTTTCTTTTGCACTTTCTGGAGTCTGAGAATTCGGAGTTTGCTTCTGTGGTGGGCGTCGATCGACACTATGGGGTGGGTGTCGATCGACACTGGCTCCTAAGAGTGGTGTCGATCGGGTGTCAACCTGCTGGTCGACCTTGGTCGATATCTGTTCGCCTCGAGTCGAGGAGTCGCAAATTTCTTCTGGTGTCGATCGACACTAAGGGGTTGGTGTCGATCGACACCCTTCAAAATTTTCGAAATCCTCATCTTCAAACTCCTGCAGTTGCTCGAAATCTTCTGCACTAAAGCCCTTCTTCTGCACTGGTTGCAAATTCTTTCCACTCCTCAGCGTGATGGCATTAACAGAGTGTGTTGGGTTGGTGTCTGTCCTTCCTGGAAGAAATCCATCCTGCCTTTTCATAGCCCCAGCAGTTTGAGCCACTTGAGTATCCAAAGTCTTCACATGAGTGTTCAGAGCTTCGATTTTCCCATTCAAATCTTGATACAGGGCGTCAATCTTGCCATTGAAGTCAACTGTAATCTTCTGCTGACCTTCTAGCAACTGCTCAAGCATGGCTTCCATCTTGCTTGAAGCTGATGGTGCTGGTGCAGGCTGATAAGATGAGGAACCATAGTTCCTGTTGAAGTTGCTGTTCTGGTATGGCTTCTGGTACTCAGGTTTCTGAAACTGAGGCTTGGGAGTGTAACCAGTAGAACTCTGGTTTCCTGTGAAGCTGTTTTTCTGCATATTTCCACTGAATCTTCTGATTCCCTGCTGATTGTTGTACCTCTGACCTTGGAAACCAGCTCTATTGATGTAGTTGACATCTTCTTCTTTAAACTCCTCAGCTGGTTCAAATGTTTCAACTTCAGAAGCAAACTGAACAGACTTCTTCCCCACCAGGAGATTATGCACAGAATCCAGCTTGGCCTTCATCTCAGCAACAAACTGATTACTTCCTGCACCCCCAGCGTTTTTCTGTGTCTCAAAATCAGCATTCTTTGTGCTGTTGCTGGAAGCTAGGTTCTCTATCAGCTTGATGGCATCAGTTGGGACTCTAGTGTTGAAGTTCCCATTGCTTGCTGGATCCAGAGCCATCTGGTACTTTCAATCAACACCTCTGAAGAAGATTCCCAGCAGCTGCACCTCATTGAACCCATGGTGTGGGCAATCCCTTTGGTACAGTTTGAATCTTACCCAAGCTGCTTTGAAAGCTTCAGCTGGACCTTGGGAGAAAGTGGCAATTTTTGTCCTCAACTCTTTTGATCTTGCATCATCATAAAAGTTGTTGAGGAAGGCAGATTTGGTGTCTTTCCATGTGATCAAAGTGCCAGGCTCCAGCTGTTTAAGCCAATATGCTGCATCACCTTCCAAAGAGTAGGGAAGAGCTTGCAGAACAAGAAGTCATTGGTGACTCAATTGGCTTTAACACTTGTAGCCAAGTCTTCAAACTTCTTTATATGGTCCATTGGGTGTTCATGTGGCAGTTTATGGAAGGGATTCTTACCTACAAGCTGAGAGTAACTGGGTTTCAGCTCAATGTCATTCCTCTGAAAGGCAGGTGGGCGGATTGCAGCTCTATTTGCATAGAATTGATCAGGCCTGTTGTAGTCTCCAAGGGTTCTCTGTGGAAAACGTCCAGCAGCATTCCCATCAGCTTGGTGTTGTACATTTCGCACAACCGGTTCCACATCCTGTTCCTCAATCACAACGCCATCATTATCTATCCTCTGACCATCTTCATTCCTTCTATTCTCTTCTCTATCAACTAAATGACCCTCAGCATCTGTCCTCAAAACAATTGGTCCAACCATCTTATCCTGCTTCTTGGCTTTCCTGATGGTTCTTTCTAACTTAGCGAATTCTTCGATGCCTAAAGTTACGAGTTGCTTGTCTTTGTTGCTCCTGGTACTGCGATTATGCATGCACTTGAAACAGACAGCAGAGAAAGGAACAAAGTTAGTAAACAGAAAATAAAAGCTTAGTCAAAATTCTAAAACTAAAAATCTGAAAGTAATATCTAAGTCCCCGGCAACGGCGCCAAAATTTGGTATGCTCAAATTAACCCTTAGAGCTACTCTCTCAAATTAAGAAATCACTGTAGTACTTAGGGATCGAATCCACAAAGACTTAAGGCTATCACTCAACAGATTTTAGATTCAAATAAAGCTAAGCAGTCAATAATGAAATGAAATCAAAATAACAACAGAAGCAATGATGTCAGGGGCAGATTGTAGGTTCTTAAAAACAATAAAGACAAGACGCTAGGCAACGGGAAATTCGCAGGTTGACATAAATCGCAGACTACGGACTGAAATAAATATTTATTAAACCCGTTCTAGAAATCGAAACACAAGTGTAAAACCAATCGACTTCCGTCGCAGAGATTAACTATGATCAGATTCTAGAATTCCAAATTCTTTTGCAAATTCTAACAACCTAAACACGCATTATAGATCAGGTTCGATATGTTCACAAAATCACCAATCCAAATTCCTTTGCAACTAGTTATTTTGCTCATCTAAGATAGTTCTGGTGATTAACAATGTTTCCACATCTATTAAATGATAATCACTTTTAGTATGGGTTATATTGCAGTGAGGTTATCAAACTCAAATGGAAGACATGTTGTAGTACAGCAAGCAAGAGAGAGTCAATCCACTTCTAGGATGATAGAGAATGCACAGAGAATACAAGGACTAAAGCAAATCTAAGCGAAATGAGACGGTTTATAAGAAAATCTCTAAAAACTAGATGCAGCAACTTAAACAGAATGAAACCTATTTTAAAAATACTAGAAAGGAAGAAACTACCACGAGAAACAAACAGAATAATTAAAGGAGAAAGCTTCGAATTATTAAAATTCGACTAGTGGATCGACCATGAGATCGACCACTAGATCGAGCAGTAACAATCGCTCTCGTCTAAAAATGCAAGAACAGTAAAACTAATGACCAGGATGCTATCAGAGATCAAGCGAAAGATGAGATAAGATGTAAAGATGCTAAGAGAAAGGGCCAAGGGTTGAGATTCATGGTTAGGGGTTTCAAAGGTTCGACCTTGGGTTTAAAACTTTAAATCGACTCACTTGGTGAGGATCTCTAAGTCTTGAAAACTAAACAAGATCTATCTGTGGCTTTCGGTATAGATCACTCCTTCATCCTCTCCTCCAAACCCATGGCTTTTGGTGGAAAGAGAGGTCGAAGGGCAAGGAAAACAGATTTCAAACGAATGGCTTAACTAATCCCCCAAACTTCCACGGCTTTTGGGAAGGGGTAACTAGTCTCTAAGGTGTGATCTTCCGAGGCTCCTGAATCTTGTCAAGGTAAGGAACCTCTCGGATCATGAAGCTCTTGGCGTGAGAGTCTTCAAGCATTGAGATCTCAACACCTTAGAAGAGATAGCCTTTGAAAACGTTTAGAAAACCCCAGATCGAAACACTTTAGACCCCTTAATCCTCTCAACCCCGAACCCAAAGAAACTACTCGCTACACATAGAGTAAATCAAGCTAAGCATATGAAACGAGACGATGAACAAGAAAAGAAAACTAGATTGAACAGAAATGATTCGAATACAAAGCTTAAGAAAAACGCGAGTTCAACAATGGTGTTCTTCACGAAAACGAGAGAGAAAACATAAAGGAAAAGATAAGGATCTAAAAAGTTCTCGGAAAAAGGACGTCGCCGCCTTCCCAAAATGCCGAAACAAGCTAATGGTCCCCCCTTCGCTAGCGGCCAAAAATGGTTGAAAGGACAGAGATCGACTTCAAGATCGAATGGTTCTCTCGATCATATCTGGACATCGTGTCTTCGGCTCGATCTGGGTCTCGATCAACATCGGCGAATCGAGTGTTGCATCCGATCTCGGTATCGATCTTCGGCTGGATCGAGTGGTGTACTCGATCTGACTCTCGCTCTGCATGGCGTCATTTACGTCCGTACTGTTTGATCGATTGCTTCACTCGATCCTTGTCTCGATCATTCTCCTTGGATCGTCTGGTTGGCTCGATCTTCTGGTCGATCAACTCTTAGATCGACAAGCCATGCTCGATCTGCTCCTCGATCTCTGATCCTTAGCATATATCCAAGCTCCCACGAACTGCTACATCAGCCTCAACATGTCCACGAACCTCCATGACTCCAAAGCAGCCAGAAACAACCTGAATGTGATGCAAAATGCAAGGAAAATGCGTATGCTGATGCAAGAATGCTCTAGGACCCTAAGTGATGCAATCTAACCTAAAACGTGATACAAATGCATGAAAAGCTAACTAATTAGTATGCAAAATGTATGCAATATGCAATAACATCATTAAACAACCTAAGATCTGATTTCTAGGTGATCAATCTTAGAACCAGTGTTAAAGCAATCTAGATGAAGAACCAAATGATTTATCCTTCCAGTTTTGTAGTTCTAACAATTCATTATCAACCTTTGAATAACCCAAAACCTAACTAGCAGATTACTCAGACATAGCAAGTAAAACACAAATCATGACTGAATAAAATTGCATTAAGAAAATAGAGTAAAAGATGAAGGGGTTCGAAATTCTTCTCTACAGAGTATGGATTTGTCTCCCCAAAAGCTCTCAATCTAATCTCTCTCTTAGTCTCAATGATAATCAGAATGTGTGCCTAACAATGTCTTAGAAAACCTAAATACAAGTCTAAACACGAACTGAGGCAAAAGTGCAAATAGTGGAAAACTTCTGGGCCAAGTAGTAATTTCTTCCAATGATTTTTTATACTTCTTTGCGACCACGACCGGTGTCGATCGACACCAAGTGGTGGGTGTTGATCGACACCCTGCTCCTTAATGCCCTTCGACTTCGTCCTTTCAGCATCAACTTCAGTATAGCTCCAAAAGGTTCCAAACTCCACAATTATGCTCCATTTGTACCTAGACCTGCAAAGACTCTATAGGACTCGAAAAATACCAAAAAGACTCTATAAACAAGACTTATATCATGGTCAAAAACCAACAAAAACCATGATATATCATCATTGTATTGTCTGAAACAGGCTCCGAAAAAATGGCATGAAAAGTTTGACAATGTAATAATATCAATTGGTTTCAGCATAAATGAAAGTGATAAGTGCATGTATATCAAATGTACTCTTCCTGGATACATTTTGTTGTGTTTGTACGTAGATGATATGCTAATCATCGGTAACAACAATGATATCATATAACAAACGAAGATAATGCTTAGTGGTCAGTTCAACATGAGTCTTGCAGATGTTATTCTTGGCATAAAGATTACACGCACCTCTGATGGAATCATTCTGTCTCAGGGTCATTATGCTGAAAATATTCTTGAGAGGTTTAAGGACTCCTCAAAAGAAACTGCAAAAACTCCCGTAGATTCACAACTTTACTTGACAAATAATTCTGGTGAAAGCTGTGTCACAAGTGGAATATGCAAGGGTCATTGAAAGTCTGATATACTTAACCAATTGCACAAGACTAGACCTTGTGCATTCAGTCAACGTGTTAAGTCGTTACACAAGTAATCTATGTCATACACACTGGAAAACCATAACAAGGGTCTTAAACCATTTAAGATACTCCAAGAGTTATGGGCTGCGCTAAGGTAAAGAGCCAGCAGTTTTGGAAGGATACAATGATGCAAACTGTATATCTTTCTCAAAAAACTCGAATTCCACAAGCGGATATGTCTTTCCTCTCAGAGGTGCAGCAGTATCTTGGAAATCTTTCAAAAAAACTCTGTTAGCAAGATCCACAATGGAATCTAAGTTCATAGCGCTAGACAAAGCAGCAGAGGAAGCAGAATGGCTACAGAATTTCCTTGAAGACATCCCAACGTAAGAGAAATGAGTGTGAGCATTACAAGTTCATTGTGATAGTCAATCAGCAATAGCTCGGACATTGATTAATCTGTATAATGGTAACTCTCGCCACATTAGAAGGTGACATAAAACCATTATACACTTGATCTCAATGGGTGTAATCTCTGTCGATTACATCAAGTCAGCTGACAACCTTGTGGATCCGTTCACTAATGCGTTAAACAGAGATCAAGTTTTGAAATCATAAAAGGGAATGGGTTTATTGCATATGGCTAAAGAGGATGTTTGATAAAATGTATGCAATATGCAATAACATCAACTCCCCCAAACTTACTTCTTGCTTACCCTCAAGCAACAGAAAATAAGTAAGGAAGAGAGGTTTTCAGAAAAAATGAATGGGGGTTTAAACTTTTTGCAAAGGTGCCTTTCAAATGAATCAATCTCAATGACCTAGTTAACAGTTCTAAAATGCTATGCTTACACTCATACTCCAAAGAACTTAGTCATACTCATCACACAAGAAATTCAAATCATGACTCTCCTATTCCTAACAATCAAAGAAACTCATCCTTTAACATGCATTAACATTCGAACCATGAATCAAACTTATGCACTTTAAAGCAAAACACATTTGGCTAAGGGTTTAGGTTATGAGCATTGAATGATCTCATTTGAAAAGGGTTTATAATTGGAGCAAGGGTTTCTCTCAAAAATGGCTGAACTTGTGCATAATGCTAAATGTAAAGACAATTTATGCATACATGATTAGATTCTCATCTACCCATGTAAACTATCAAACGATCCTATACCCCTCTCATTTAACAAATTTATCCTCACTCACCACTTAAGAGTCTACCCTTTTTCTTCACAAAACTTAGCAATCCCCAATTCGAAACAAGAACATTTTTAAACTTTTTAGGCTAGTGAAAAGGTTTTGAAAAATAATTTTGCTCTTTAGATATTTCTTATTGGTAGCTCTCTTATTATTATTTTTTCTTTTTTTTTCTTTTTATTTTTATTTGGCACTTAGGCTCTTTTATTTCTTTTTCTCTTTTTTTTTTTTTTTTTTTGGGAGAGCTACCTCCTGAAATTTATTAGAGCATACTTAGTTTTAAAAACAACCTTTCACTTAAAACCCATTTCTTTCCTTAAAACACAAAGCTCTTTGAAACCGAGAACAAATAGACAGGAAAGCAACCCCAATGATCCCCCAAACTTATCCTAAGCCTATACCTAGCTTCAAAATGCAAAGCTAGGAACAATATGAAAACCAAATCATGTCGCCTAAACCTAACACTTTATGCCAAGTTCAAACTGAAAGGAAGGTCTCACAAAGATGTCACACAAGAACATTTGGCTTCAAAGAAGGGTAAGGTTCAAGGAGGGAGTTCTACTTAGGCTCACAAAGAGTGGTAAAAAGGAAGAAGAGAGCCTAAATATTTTAAAACTATGTGTTCATTTTCAAATGCATAAGAATGATAATTAGAATTTCAAATTAAGGTTTTCACTTATTAGGATGAGTTTCAAATCATGAGAGTTCAATTCAAGCCACGAAAATCCTAACAAGTGATCCAAGCATGGTAAGAACTTACTTTCAAAGCTTAGACAAAGCATTAGAGAACTACTAACTAGGGCATTGAAACAATTCATAAGTAAAAACACCTTTTTAAGAAATTCTAACCCCTTATGCAAAATGCAAACAACCTAGATGCTATGAGAAACTCTAGACTCAATCCTAACATGTTTTAAAAAGATGAATGCAACTACATGAATCTTTGAAAACATTTTACCAATTTTTCATGAACTAAGACTCAAGGATGCTAAAGGAAAATAAGATCAAAGAACACAAGTCAAATCACACATGTACTCCCCCAAACTTGCTTGACACCGTCCCGGTGGCAAACTCATCCGAAGGAGCATCAAAACACAATGCAAAAAGAAACAAACATGAGCGGTTATATACAATGGAAGAAGGTTGTTACCTCTGATCTAGTCTCGGCTGGAACTTGAGGATGTTCCAAAGGAGCTAGAGACTATGGTCTTGCCTTTGTCGGCTGGTTCTTGGAGAGAGTGGCGCGCCGGCTGAATGGTGGTTCCTTGGGTCTCGCGGATGACAACTCCACCGGTTGAGAGCCTTCTCTTCTTGGGTTGTTGCACCTCTTGGCTTGCAGCTTTCTTAGGTGAGCCTTCCTGAAGTGCTTTGACCTTCTTTCCAAGCTTCTTGAGCATCTTGCCTTGCCACTTGTTGATCTTCCTTTGCATCTCCACAACCGATGCGAGGAACTTCTCGGTTTTTGTCCTCGGCTCGAAGTCTAGCTTGGGAAGTGTGTAGGCCTCGGGCATCTCATCTTCCGTGGCTGGAGACTCTGACCTTTGACGAGGGGCAATCGCTGAAGCAGGTGGTCCTCCTAAAGGGGCAAAGGATTCTTCCTCCGTGGGCAAGAACTCAATATTCCCAACACCAAGCAGCTCGGTTTCATCTTTGTTGGGCAGGATGCACACTCTCTTCTTGTCTTCGTCATCTATGAAGAGGTAGGCGTAGAACCCTTCCGCTGGCGTGCGTCCCAAGCTGTCAGTATTCCTCATGTATGCCTCGTCCATGAAAGCTCTGGTTGGGACGTGAGCAAAGTCATGAATGGACACACCGGCTTGCACGAACAGAGGAGTAACGAAACCGCCAATGTAAGAGGAAGTTGCCTTGCACCGCAAGGCATAAGCCTTGTATTTCACCAAAGAAGCCGCGAGCACACACCCGTAGTTCACTTCATCGCCGAGTTCATCCTCCATAGGCTCGTCGTTTGCATTCGGATCACACACCAAGTGCTTCACACCTTGGAACAGGAAGCACAGCTCCATCTTCGTGACCGTAGGAGCAACAGACCTTCCACTAAATGTGTTGGCAATCAGCTTCAGAGTGTACCTCAGCACCAGGCTCCTTACTCGCTTGATCTTGGCGGTGTTGGCTTTGTAGTCTTCATTGCTGATCAGGTCCCAAAAGTCGTCGGCTTTCTTGAAGGCTGGGAACTCGACCTTGTATGCATCCGCGTTGAGACCATAAGCTTGGCATAGCTCAGGGATGGAGAGTGTAGAGGCTTGACGGCCAACCTTGAAGTAGAGGCGGCCTTGAGAAGGCACGGGTGCGCTAGGATTCTCGTACCGGAACTCCAAGTTGGCAAGGAAGTCTATTGTCACTTCAGGAATGGTTGGGAAATCCATCCGTGACAGACATCTTAAGCCAATGTTCTTGAGGAGTTGGTCGAAATCCCCAAGAATCCCTAGCTTAGACAACAGCTCTCGATCAGCAAACTTGGTAGGCTCAAACCGAAGCCTTTCCAACCGTTTCTTGTCCCTCTTCTCATCCTTACTCCACCGGACCCTCTCTTGAACTGCCACTTCTTGTCCTTCTCCTTCTTGTGCTTGCTCTTCTCTTGTTCTCTTTGGGGCCATTGTTCCTGAAACAAGTTTCTAAATAGATTGATAAGCAAACGGCGATTTGATGAGAATGAGAGAAGAGAAGGAAAGAACTTATAAAAACTACCCTAGAATTTTGGGGAATAAATAAAAATCATAGCTAAATAAAGGAGAATCAAATCTTTAGATACTGAAAAATCTAGAATTTTTCCTTTTACTAAGCTAGTTTTTAAAAATCAGAACCGATCCTATATTCTAGAACAAGATCTTGCGATATTAAAGGAGATTTTCTAAAATTAAATCATTAAATTTTTGAAAATACCTTTGCAAGAAATGCAGAATATCTTTGCTAGCTTTTGTAAACTGAAACTCTCACTCTCTTTGTTTAAAATTTTCGAGAAAAACAGGAATGAGAGGGTGAGAGGTTGTTGAAATATTTAAAGACTAGCAAAACCAAAACAATGGGTAGCAAAAGTGGTTTTTCTGACAAAGTCTTGGTCAAGGCACATCTTTCATGGTCAAAGATGCTTGCTTTGACCAAGTTTTGAATTCAAAAGTTGGAGGGAAAAGATTTAAGGAGGGAAAGGAAATGTTACCTCGGCATGAGATCGAGTCCATTTGGTCGTTCTAGGACTCGATCTCATGCCCATAATGGCTTAGATCGAGAGGGTTACTCGATTTGAGACTCGATTCATAGTGAATCGAGTCTTGGATCAATTGGCTCTCTCGATCATTGAGATGTTGGCTCCACGGCTAAGTCCTCATGATCGAGCTATGTCCTCGATTTAGGGGTCGATTTGGCATAGATCGAGTGATGGATCGAGTCGAGTGATCGATCTATTTTCAACAGTTTTTTCCGAGAGAAATTAGATCGGTCGATCCAATTTGGATCGATCGATCCTTTTTCGTCAAGGTCGATCTTGTCACTCGTTCTCGTCTAGATCGACTGACTCCTCTCGATTCACTGACTCGATTTAGCAAAGATCGAGCCAGGATCAGTCGATCTAGCACTCGATCTCTAGCCTTATCTTAACCCCCATCGCCTCTTTTGGACCTCAAAGTCAAGGTTTAGACTCCTTATATCTGTTCCTACACACTTGCAGAATAAAAACATAAAACTGAAAGGGAAATTAAGCAGGAATATGTACAAGATAAACATGGGAATGCCTCCCAAGTGCGCTTTCTTTAACGTCTTTAGCTTGACCTTACATGATTTAGGCGGGTGGTGGGTCTTGGAGAAGGACCGAGGTACTCTCCTTGTCATAGCTATCTGCCAAGTAGGGTTTGACTCTGTGTCCGTTGACGGTAAATGCACTGCCACTTTTTCCCATCAGAGTAACAGTTCCATAAGGCAACACTTCTTGAATCACGAACGGTCCGCTCCACCTTGATTTCAGCTTGCCCGGGAAGAGTTTGAGCCTCGAGTTGTACAGCAACACTAGTCCTCCTTCCTTAAGCTCCTTGGCAACCAACTTCTTGTCATGAATCTCCTTAGTCTGCTCCTTGTATATCCGAGAGCTCTCGTAAGCGTTCAGCCTCAACTCGTCCAGTTCGTATAGCTGAATAAGGCGCCTCTCCTGAGCAGTCTTAAGGTCAAAGTTCAGCCTCTTCACAGCCCACAACGCACGGTGTTCCAGCTCAACCGGGAGGTGACAGCCCTTGCCATAGAGTAGAGTGAAAGGAGTTGTACCAATCGGCGTTTTGAAGGCGGTACGGTAGGCCCAAAAAGCATCGTCCAGCTTCTCTGCCCAGTCTTTCCTTGTTGCTTCGACGGTCTTCTCTAGTATAGCCTTGATTTGCCTGTTGGAGACTTCCACTTGACCGCTTGTTTGAGGATGATACGGTGTAGCCACCTTATGTTTAACTCCATACTTTCTCAAGAGGTTCTCAAAGACCTTGTTTATGAAGTGGCTTCCTCCATCGCTTATAACAACCTTGGGTACCCCAAACCTCGGGAAGATGATAGTCTTGAACAGCTTGATTACCACCTTAGAGTCATTTGTAGGGGAAGCAACAGCCTCAACCCATTTAGAGATATAATCCACTGCTACTAAGATGTATTTGTTGCCATATGAAGAAGGAAATGGCCCCATGAAGTCTATCCCCCACGCGTCGAACACGTCAACCTCGAAGATAGGAACTTGAGGCATTTCGTTCCTCTTAGTGACATTCCCTGCTCGTTGACATGCCTCACAGCTCTTCACAAACTCGTGTGCATCTTTAAAAATGGACGGCCACCAGAAACCGGTTTGCAACACTTTTGTGGCAGTCTTGAATGAGGCGAAGTGTCCTCCGTAGGAAGAGCCATGGCAATGATAGAGGATGTCCCTGGCTTCTTCCTTTGTAACACATCTCCGGTACAAGCTGTCTACTCTTCTCTTGTATAAGTAGGGCTCGTCCCAAAAATAGTCACTAGCCTCTCTCATAAACCGCTTCTTGTGATAGCTGTTGAGATGTGTTGGCTCCTCATCACACGCTAGATAGTTCACTACATCAGCATACCACGGTAGATCCTCCTCTTTGAAACTCAACACCTCCTCAAACCTCCCTTCTAGCTTTCCACAAACAGCCGTAGTAATCTCCATAAGCTGCTCTTCTGGAAGAGAGTCATCTAAGGGGAGAGACTCGTTGATCCTTAGCCGTGAGAGATGGTCAGCGACTCCGTTTTCTATCCCTTTCTTGTCTTTAATCTCCATGTCAAACTCCTGGAGTAAGAGAATCCATCTTAAGAGCCGAGGCTTAGTGTCTTTCTTCGAGTAGATGTATCGCAAGGCAGCGTGATCCGTGTATACAATAGCCTTGGAACCAACGAGATACGATCTGAACTTCTCAAAGGCGAAGACCACTGCAAGCAACTCCTTCTCCGTAGTGGTGTATCTTGATTGCGTGTCATCCAAGGTTCTTGAAGCATAGTAGATCACGTGTAGCTTCTTGTCTCTCTTCTGACCAAGAACGGCTCCTACGGCGTAGTCACTAGCATCACACATGATCTCCAAAGGGAAGAGACCAGTCTGGTGCTTGGACTATAGGAGCTGATGTAAGGGCTTCCTTGATGGTCACAAAAGCTTTCAAACACTCTTCATCAAATACAAACTCAGCTTCCTTACACAACAGTCGTGTAAGAGGGCGTGCAATCTTGGAGAAATCCTTGATGAAGCGCCTATAGAACCCTGCGTGTCCCAAGAAGCTTCTGACTCCCTTAACATTAACCAGCGGCTCAAGACCCATCATGACCTCCACTTTAGCCTGATCAACCTCAATGCCCTTCTCTGATATCTTATGACCAAGCACGATCCCTTCTTTAACCATAAAGTGGCATTTCTCCCAGTTCAGCACCAAGTTTATCACTTCACAACGTTTTAGTACCCTGCAAAGATTCAACAAACACGCAGGAAAGGACGCACCATAGACAGAGAAGTCATCCATGAACACCTCTACCATCTCCTCTATAAGATCGGAGAAGATAGACATCATACACCGCTGAAACGTAGCCGGTGCATTACACAGTCCAAACGGCATCCTTTGATATGCAAAGGTACCGTAAGGACATGTGAAGGTCGTCTTCTCCTGATCATTTGGGTGAATAGGTATTTGAAAGAAACCGCTATATCCATCGAGAAAACAGTAGTAAGGGTGATTAGCAAGTCTCTCAAGCATTTGATCAATAAAAGGCAAAGGGAAATGGTCTTTCCTAGTCGCAAGGTTAAGTTTCCTATAATCAATACACATCCTATGACCAGTGATGGTTCTAGTAGGAATAAGCTCATCTTTTTCATTCCTTATGGCCGTGATCCCTCCCTTCTTAGGCACCACGTGTACAGGAGAAACCCACGTGCTGTCACTTATGGGATAGATCACGTCAGCCTCTAAAAGCTTAAGGATTTCCTTCTTAACAACCTCTTTCAAATTAGGATTCAAACGCCTCTGATGTTATATAGAGGAGGCGTTCTCATTATCCAAGTGAATCCTATTAGTGCAAAGCATTGGTGAAAGGCCCTTGATGTCACTTAAAGAGTACCCAATGGCCTTCCTATACTTTTTCAGCTCAGTCAGGAGCGAGTGCAACTCATCATCACTAAGGTTTTCATTCACAATCACGGGATAGGTGTTATTAGGCCCTAAGAAAGCATACCTTAGCCCTTTTGGGAGCTCCTTAAGGTTTACCTTTGGGGCTAACAGCTCACTCCAGTCATCCTCGTGGCTGTTGTTATTGCTTTCCTCCTTGGAACTCTCCTTTGAACCCGAGGCATGGCCCTTCAGACTACTTTCCTCCATCGCTATCCCTTCTGAGATCGAGTCCTCCGGTCGATTCTCCTCTCGATGTCGTCTAGATCGAGCCATTTCGCTCGATTCACTTACTCGATTTGATGTGGATCGAGTAAGGGATCGAGACGCTAAGTCGGTCTCTTGATTGGACTCCAAAATGATCGGGAGGTCTCTCTCGATCGCCGACTCGATTGTTTTTCCTGATCGAGCATTCTTCTCGATCTGTCCGTCGATTGTTGCACCGGATCGAGTTGTGTTCTCGATTACCTTGTCGATCTGACTCTGGATCAAGTGATAGCGGTGATCTCGGGGTCGATCTCTAGGCAGCAACCTTCTTCATTCTTAACGATCCTCCTAGAATCCAGCAGGTTGACGCACTCCTGGGTTCTCTGGTCCACATAGCCAAACTCCCCTGGCTCCTTAGTCAGTGCTAGCTTCAGATGGTCTTCTAGAGCCAGCTCTTCCAGAAACTCATCCGCTAAAGCATCCATCGTTTCAATATAGAAAGCTTGCCCTTCAATGGTTGGCTTCTTCAGAACCTCGTTGATGTCGAAGTCAAGCCTGATCTCCTTTCCCAAATGCAAGGCAATCTTCCCATTTTTCACATCTATGATAGCCCCAGCAGTTGCAAGGAACGGTCTCCCTAAGATGAGTGGATCCTTAGGCTCTTCATCTATCTCCAACACTACGAAGTCCGTAGGCACGTTCACACCACTGATTCGCACCGGTAAATCTTCAAGCAGCCCCACTGGTAGCCTCACACTCCTATCAGCCAGTACCAATGAGATCCGACAGTCTTTGAAACTTGTAAAACCAAGCTTCTTAGCCACGGAGTGAGGTATCAGGTTTATGCTAGCTCTGAGATCACATAAGCAACTCTTGAACTCTAGAGGACCTAAAGCGCAGGGTATAGTGAAGCTTCCAGGGTCTCTCAACTTCTTAGGGACTATCTCCTTATGTATAACTGCACTACACTCTTCACTTAGAACAAGTACCTCTTTGCTTTCCTTATTCTTCTTCACGAGAGTGTCTTTGAAGAATTTGGCGCATTTAGGCATCATTGCAAGGCAGTCAACGAGAGGTAGCTTGATCTCCACGTCCTTAAGATGCTTCTCAAAGAGGATTCTATGCTTCTCTATGAGTTGCTTCTTGAAGCGGCCAGGAAAAGGCAGCTTAGGTACATAAGGTGGAGGCACATAAGCATTCTTCTCCTTAGTGGTTTGCTCAGCTTTCTTCTCAGCAACTGCTTTGTCTCCTCTTCTTGGCCCTTGGATCCAAACGTTGTCAAAGTTGATCTCATCATCATCAGCTGAAGGTTTACCCTCCCCCTCTTGAATTACAACGTCCTCGTTGTTCTTTGTAGAGACCGGAGGTTCGAGCTCTTTACCGCTTCTCAACGTTATGGCGTTAGCATACTCCTTGGGATTCTGCTCACACTTTCCTGGAAGACTATTCTGACCACTCGTACTTGCTTTTCCTTTCTCCAGCTGCTTGATCTTATTGTTTAAGTTGCTGATCTGAGTGGAGAAGTCGGTGAGAGATGAGTCTAGGCGAGTGTTCATCTCGGCGAACTTCTGGTTTGTAGAGGCTTGCCCTTGTATTAGCTGTTGAAACATTGCTTGAACCGGATCAACTTGTTGTTGCATCGGTTGTTGCTGTTGAGGTGCAAAGCCTGGAGGGTAGTTAGGTGTATAACCTTTGTTGTTTTGATGTTGCCCTTGGAAGTTGCTCTGCCCTTGACCTTGGAAACCACCACTCAGTTGAAAACCTTTGTTGTAAGGGATGAAAGGTTTTGCTTGCTGAGCAGGGTACTCTTGATCTTTAGGGTTGGCTACGTTGGTGCTTCGGTAAGAGAGGTTGTTGTTTTGGTAGCCTTGGTTGTAGCCTTGAGGTTTGTAGTTGTTCTGTCCCGCCACCCAATTGACTTCTTCTTGGCTCAACTCCAACTCCTCTTGGTTCTCATCAGCTTCACCAACAACGTGAACATGCTTCTGATTGGCTAACACCAGCTTATCTATCTTCTCATGCAAAGATTTGAGCTCCTTCTTGTGAGACTCTAACTCTGATCCTCTCGGTGCACGGTCATAATCTTCAGCATAGTTTCCATCACTCAACGCCAAGTTTTCTATCAGCTCCATACCCTCTTCTACCTCCTGGCCGAGGAAGTTCCCTTTGCTAGTTGTGTCAAGCAATAATCGGATCTTTGGTGAAGCTCCACGGTATATGGTACTGAGTAGTGTCTCCTCGCTGAACCCGTGATGAGGACATTGGATTATGTAGTCTTTAAAACGCTCCATTGCCTCGTTGAATATCTCATTGTTCCTTTGAGTGAAACCGCTGATTTTGCTTCTCAACCGTGCTGTCCTGGTGCTTGAGAAGAACTTTGAGAGAAAAGCCTTCTTGCACTCAGCCCATGATGTGATGGTGCCTTGTGGGAGGGTCTTCTCCCAATGTCTAGCTTTGTCTCCGAGTGAAAAGGGGAAGAGACGCAGCTTGAAAGCATCTTCGGATATGCCATTGATCTTTATCATCCCACATACTTGCTTGAAGTTGTCTAGGTGCTCCAAGGGGTCTTCCATTGCTAAGCCGTGGAACTTGTTGTTTTGCACCATTGAGATGAAACCTGGCTTGATCTCGAAGTTGTTGTTTTGTACAGGAGGAGGAGTGATCCCAAACCTATTGTGGTGGGTATTGGGAGCATCTCCGGCTCCTATGATCCTTGGGGGTCTAGCCGCGTGTTGGGGGTTTCCATTGCCCCGTCCTGCTGCCCTGTGAGCTGGAGGAGGTCCTTCTGGATGCTCGTGTTCAGCCATAGCTTCAAAGTCAACCAAACCGTGCTGAACAATCTCCTCAAAGGCTCTTGTTTGCTCTCTGACTCTTCTTTGCCGTGAGTGACCAAGCTGGTGAATGTTGTCTAAGGGTTGTAGTAGATTGTTGTCTCCCCTTGAACAAAGATTCATGTATCTGAAAACACACGTTTGAGAGTAGAATGATTAGTAACTTGAAAAAAGTAAAGACTTAGTCTTTCCTAAGACCCAAATCTCTATGTTCTCTAAACAGTCCTAGAATGGCAACGGCGCCATTTGATAATCACTTTTAGTATGGGTTATATTGCAGTGAGGTTATCAAACTCAAATGCAAGACATGTTGTAGTACAGCAAGCAAGAGAGAGTCAATCCACTTCTAGGATGATAGAGAATGCACAGAGAATACAAGGACTAAAGCAAATCTAAGCGAAATGAGATGGTTTATGAGAAAATCTCTAAAAACTAGATGCAGCAACTTAAACAGAATGAAACTTATTTTAAAAATACTAGAAAGGAAGAAACTACCACGAAAAACAAACAGAATAATTAAAGGAGAAAGCTTCGAATTATTAAAATTCGACTAGTGGATCGACCATGAGATCGACCACTAGATCGAGCAGTAACAATCGATCTCGTCTAAAAATGCAAGAACAGTAAATCAAATGACCAGGATGCTATCAGAGATCAAGCGAAAGATGAGATAAGATGTAAAGATGCTAAGAGAAAGGGCCTAGGGTTGAGATTCATGGTTAGGGGTTTCAAAGGTTCGACCTTGGGTTTAAAACTTTAAATCGACTCACTTGGTGAGGATCTCTAAGCCTTGAAAACTAAACAAGATCTATCTGTGGCTTTCGGTATAGATCACTCCTTCATCCTCTCCTCCAAACCCATGGCTTTTGGTGGAAAGAGAGGTCGAAGGGCAAGGAAAACAGATTTCAAACGAATGGCTTAACTAATCCCCCAAACTTCCATGGCTTTTGGGAAGGGGTAACTAGTCTCTAAGGTGTGATCTTCCGAGGCTCCTGAATCCTGTCAAGGTAAGGAACCTCTTGGATCATGAAGCTCTTGGCGTGAGATTCTTCAAGCATTGAGATCTCAACACCTTAGAAGAGATAGCCTTTGAAAACGTTTAGAAAACCCCAAGATCGAAACCCTTTAGACCCCTTAATCCTCTCAACCTCGAACCCAAAGAAAGTACTCGCTACTTATAGAGTAAATCAAGCAAAGCATATGAAACGAGACGATGAACAAGAAAAGAAAACTAGATTGAACAGAAATGATTCGAATACAAAGCTTAAGAAAAACGCGAGTTCAACAATGGTGTTCTTCACGAAAACGAGAGAGAAAACATAAAGGAAAAGATAAGGATCTAAAAAGTTCTCGGAAAAAGGACGTCGTCGCCTTCCCAAAATGCCAAAACAAGCTAATGGTCCCCCCTTCGCTAGCGGCCAAAAATGGTTGAAAGGACAGAGATCAACTCCAAGATCGAGTGGTTCTCTCGATCATATCCAGACATCGTGTCTTCGGCTCGATCTGGGTCTCGATCAACATCGGCGAATCGAGTGTTGCATCCGATCTCGGTATCGATCTTCGGCTGGATCGAGTGGTGTACTCGATCTGACTCTCGCTCTACATGGCGTCATTTACGTCCGTACCGTTTGATCGATTGCTTTACACGATCCTTGTCTTGATCATTCTCCTTGGATCTTCTGGTTGGCTCGATCTTCTGGTCGATCAACTCTTAGATCGACCGGCCATGCTCGATCTGCTCCTCGATCTCTGATCCTTAGCATATATCCGAGCTCCCACGAACTGCTACATCAGCCTCAACATGTCCACGAACCTCCATGACTCCAAAGCAGCCAGAAACAACCTGAATGTGATGCAAAATACAAGGAAAATGCGTATGCTGATGCAAGAATGATCTAGGACCCTAAGTGATGCAATCTAACCTAAAACATGATACAAATGCATGAAAGGCTAACTAATGAGTATGCAAAATGTATGCAATATGCAATAACATCATTAAACAACCTAAGATCTGATTTCTAGGTGATCAATCTTAGAACCAGTGTTAAAGCAATCTAGATGAAGAACCAAATGATTTATCCTTCCAGTTTTGTAGTTCTAACAATTCATTATCAACCTTTGAATAACCCAAAACCTAACTAGCAGCTTACTCAAACATAGCAAGTAAAACACAAATCATGACTGAATAAAATTGCATTAAGAAAATAGAGTAAAAGATGAAGGGGTTCGAAATTCTTCTCTACAGAGTATGGATTTGTCTCCCCAAAAGCTCTCAATCTAATCTCTCTCTTAGTCTCAATGATAATCAGAATGTGTGCCTAACAATGTCTTAGAAAACCTAAATACAAGTCTAAACACGAACTGAGGCAAAAGTGCAAATAGTGGGAAACTTCTGGGCCAAGTTGCAATTTCTTCCAATGATTTTTTATACTTCTTTGCGACCACGACCGGTGTCGATCGACACCAAGTGGTGGGTGTTGATCGACACCCTGCTCCTTAATGCCCTTCGACTTGGTCCTTTCAGCATCAACTTCAGTATAGCTCCAAAAGGTTCCAAAATCCACAATTATGCTCCATTTGTACCTAGACCTGCAAAGACTCTACAGGACTCGAAAAATACCAAAAAGACTCTATAAACAAGACTTATATCATGGTCAAAAACCAACAAAAACCATGATATATCATCATTGTATTGTCTGAAACAGGCTCCGAAGAAATGGCATGAAAAGTTTGACAATGTAATAATGTCAATTGGTTTCAGCATAAATGAAAGTGATAAGTGCATGTATATCAAATGTACTCTTTCTGGATACATTTTATTGTGTTTGTACGTAGATGATATGCTAATCATCGGTAACAACAATGATATCATATAACAAACGAAGATAATGCTTAGTGGTCAGTTCAACATGAGTCTTGCAGATGTTATTCTTGGCATAAAGATTACACGCACCTCTGATGGAATCATTCTGTCTCAGGGTCATTATGCTGAAAAGATTCTTGAGAGGTTTAAGGACTACTCAAAAGAAACTGCAAAAACTCCCGTATATTCACAACTTTACTTGACAAATAATTCTGGTGAAGCTGTGTCACAAGTGGAATATGCAAGGGTCATTGAAAGTCTGATATACTTAACCAATTGCACAAGACTAGACCTTGTGCATTCAGTCAACGTGTTAAGTCGTTACACAAGTAATCTATGTCATACACACTGGAAAACCATAACAAGGGTCTTAAACCATTTAAGATACTCCAAGAGTTATGGGCTGCGCTAAGGTAAAGAGCCAGCAGTTTTGGAAGGATACAATGATGCAAACTGTATATCTTTCTCAAAAAACTCGAATTCCACAAGCGGATATGTCTTTCCTCTCAGAGGTGCAGCAGTATCTTGGAAATCTTCCAAACAAGCTCTGTTAGCAAGATCCACAATGGAATCTAAGTTCATAGCGCTAGACAAAGCAGCAGAGGAAGCAGAATGGCTACAGAATTTCCTTGAAGACATCCCAACGTAAGAGAAATGAGTGTGAGCATTACAAGTTCATTGTGATAGTCAATCAGCAATAGCTCGGACATTGAGTAATCTGTATAATGGTAAATCTCGCCACATTAGAATGTGACATAAAACCATTATACACTTGATCTCAATGGGTGTAATCTCTGTCGATTACATCAAGTCAGCTGACAACCTTGTGGATCTGTTCACTAATGCGTTAAACAGAGATCAAGTTTTTAAATCATAAAAGGGAATGGGTTTATTGCCTATGGCTAAAGAGGATGTTTGATAAAAATCCCACTTACCTGATTGGAGATCCCAAGATATAAGTTCAAAGGGACAACTAAATTGAACAGAGTCTGATGCAAGCACTGAAAGACATCACGTATGTGCCCATCTACGAAAACATTGAACAGTGCTTCATGTAAGTATTAAAGTATAAGTAGCTTTCATAATATAGACTATAGAAGGATACTTGTGTATATGTCAGGAGCTTAAGGAAATCATATAGTCAGTGTGTAATGCAGCCGTTTCTATGAGGATGAAGGCAAGCCTATATCTCCAAGTTCACTCATGACAACCATGCAAGTTCATGGCCACAATGAACACAATAGAGAACTAAGTTCTACGAGAAGATGAGACTCGGTTATACTTGTTGTCTAAGTGTACATAAAATCCGGATGGTTCAAGACATCATGTTCATTTCTTAGTCAAGTAAAATCGACAGATGTCAACAATGAACAGTTCAAAGCTGAAATATGCTACTATATCAAACGGTTAATTCTTTGCCTATGCTCTCAAAAAATCTTAGTGTCAAATCCATTGAGTCTGCATAGTCTTTCGAGTTAATAGAGCATGTATATGTTTTAGAGTAATTTCTGTTCAAGTAGGGGATTGTTGGAAATTAAATTTTGATAATTTTGGATTCTTTGAATTTCTTTTAGTGAGCACTAATTGACAGTTTAATTAATTATCAAAATCAGATCTAATTTGAATAAGAAACCAATGGTCAAGGTGGGAAAAGTAATCAAGACTTCAAATTAAGATGTGCATTTGTCACACATTAGAAGTATGAGGGCTATTAGGCAAAATCACAAAAGAAGCTCTTTTTGGAATAAATCTTTATTGACTTATTTAATAAAATTGTTAATATTCTATTTATAATTTTGCATAATATCGATAAATCTTCATTCATTAAATTGAATTATTCTATGGAATAATTTTATTTCTCTTATTATTGTCAAATAAGGATTAAAGATTTTTGGAATAATTTTGTTTCCTCTATTAAACAAGGGATAAAAGTTAAATAAGAAATTAATGTTTTTGGAATATTTCTGTTTTTTTTTCTTAACCTTGTCAAACAAAGAACAAAGATTTTTAGAATATTTTCGTTTATCTTTCGTGAGAGAAAAGGCAAATGCCATTCACCACAAGTCTCTCTTCCACTATAAATAAGGACCTCTTTCATTCATTATTCTTCATCCAGAAAAGCAATAAGATTTCAAACAAAAATTTTCCAGCAAATCCCTCTTGTCTCTACAGTTTTTGGGTAAGTTTCGAAAGTATAGCATAGATCTTTAGTTCGCAGATCTATAGTCGAGTGCTGCAACTTTAGTTTTGAACACAGTTGTATCCTCTGATTCTGAATCTCTTCAAACTGCTTGATACAAGAGTTTTATCTCTTGTGACTTAATTTCTAAAGTCCTATGATCATATACTTGTAGCACTTAAGGTGTTAATCCAATCAGGGATAAAAAAACAATGAGAATACATGAATGAATGCAAGCTAATCCAAGCAAAAAAAGTTGTTTAGAAGTCTAACAACCTAGGTGATCAATCAACAAGTGAAAGAAGCCATTAAACTAGAGTGCAAGGCAAATAACTAAGCAATTCAAACTCAAGAAACAGAGCAAAAGAGAGGAAATTCGATTTAAAAAAGCAGAAGTCTTAGGATGGGTTTATTAATTCAATGATGAAATAGCATTCAATCTTTCATGTGTAAACTCAACCAAGAAGGCTAATCCTTCAGCATATAAACAACCAGATCAGTTCAATCCCTTGACAAAGATTCATTTGCAAACAACTTAACCAAAGATAATTTCCATTAGTGATCAAGCAATCAACAAGCATGAAACATCAGTTCTATCAAGCCAAAATACTTCCCTAGTTAACCATTCTCATTTGTATAGCAAGTAAATCTCATAAGTGATTGGTTTAGACATTTCATCAAACACTTATAGTGCAGTGAAAGCCTAGATTCAAAATCTAAGTGATTTGCAAAGATCAAGCAGGAAATGATCAATCAAGTAGGAAAGGATCAATCAATATTAAGCATTAAACATCAAAGATTAACTACTAAATCATCATGGATTTAACCCATCATAAGGACCCTTTGAGAACTACTCAGAACACATAAAGATCATATTTGAAACTTGAGTAATAAGACAGAGAATCATAATCAAAAGCAATAGAAAGATGATCAAAAGCAGAAAATGTAAACTCTTAATTAAAACTCAAATTATTGCATACAAACACTAAGAATTCTAGAAAAATCTTAAGAACAACAGAGAGAGAATGATATATCTCAAAAAGAATAAAAATCAAGATGACAAAAGACAAGATTAATTGTTGATAATGTTTTTTTAAATATTCAAAAGATTAAGACTGGTCAATGGTCAAATCTCGGATATTGACTAAAGACCAAACTAGAAAAAAACCAGAGGGAAGGAGAACATCACGTCTGCACCAGGGAGTAGAAGCCGGTGTGGCTACCCGGTGCAGCTGTTCAACTTTTCGAGTCGCTTCTCACCGAGGAGATCACCCCGGTGTAGGATCCCGGTGCAGCTGCTCCAAATCTTCGCATCGACTTTCTCCGAGGAGTGTGTCCCGGTGTGGGATCCTGGTGCAGCTGTTACCCCTAGCTTCTCCTTCCTTTGCTCATTTCCTTACATTTTCTTGAACTCTATTTGATCCACATGCCTCCAAAGCTCCATAGTACCTGAAATACACTCTCAATGCAACAAAACATGCATTCCTAATCATAATGCATACTAACTCTACTATGAATGCAAATGGGACACTTTGAACTATAAAATGGATGATATGCTGAGAAAAACTATGCTAAATGAGGCCTAAAATGATGCAATTATGCAAGCTATTAACACCCCCACACTTGCCTTTTTCTTGCCACAAGCAAACAAGGACAACCAAGGGAACGAGGTTTGAAAATGGGAGTTTAAAGCCTAAAATGCCAAAGTAAGAGTTGAGTTCAATGTCCAAGTTAACAGTTCTAAGATGCATGTGATTTTTATTCTACTTTAAAGAATCTAGCTACATTCATCAAAAGCAATTGCGTGTACTTAAGTCCTAGCCTACACAAACAATCACATCAATCAACCCTTTTAACATTCAATTAAGTGTAACCATATGAATCATCCTTTTGCAAATCAAGTGATTTCATTTGGCTAAGGATTAGGTCATGAAATTAAAATGATCTCATAAAATTCAAACTGGCTTAAGGAAAATGCAAGGGATCTCTCTTGAAAATGGAATGAGCCTTGGTAAAATGCTAAGGGTAAGAACAACTTATGCATACAAAGGTAAAATTTCATCTACCCAAGACCCACAAATGATCTTAACACCTATACTTCTACCCAAGAACATATCCTAATCTACCCATTCCTTGAAGCCTTTTTGCTTCCTTGAATTCACCATTCTTCTTTCTCCTTTGGAGCTTCTAGGTTGTTGACTTTGTATGGGCTCTTCTTTGCTTTGTTGGTGCTTTTCATCCTTTGAATGTGTTTTAAAATTTTGCTTTGCACCTTTCTTCTTTGTATCTAGCCCCTTTTTTTAATTGCTTAACATTCTCCTAAGGTATTTTGTGATCATGCCTTCCTACTTTGCTTTTTTTTTCTTCTTTGCTTTTCTTGGAAAACCAAAATAAAACCCAACCTTTGAAACCCATAAACCTAGCCAAATCTATCTGAAAAATGAAGAGCTAGTTTTACATGGAAGTCTTTCCAATGTAGTTCTAAATCCCAACACTTTTTACTAAGCTCATCTATGGAAAAAGACCTTTCAATCTCTCACAAGTGATTCAATGGTTTGAAAGAAGGTTAGGGCTCAAGGTGGGGTGTTCTACTTGGACTAAATGAGTGGAAAAAGGAAGAAGATATACCAAGTATGTATGAAGATCCATGAAAAACACTTTATAATGCATAAGACATGATCATTAAAAATCCAAAATATGGTTCAAATTACTAAGGATTGAAGTCAGTTCATGTGTGCTTCAACTAGGCAAGGTTCACAATGCAAAGAATCCCAAGTGTGGTTCAATCTTCAGTTCAAACTAGATCACAAGCATCGAACAACTAATAACTAGGACATTGACCCCAAATTCGAACTTCAACATTTATGCAAAGCAAACATCATTACTCTCTACGCACATGAATGCAGCAGCCTACATGATTTCGTTTTGTATTTTTTGAAAATTTTCATTTTTGTGTTTTTCTATACCTTAGATGCAATGGATGAGCGAAGATGCTATGTATGATGCAAAAACATGCTAAAATCATTGTCAAGTCACCCAAATTCTCCCCCACACTTCGATTACTTAGTCTCTTGTGTAATAAAAGTGCAAGAGGAGCCAATATCCAACAAGCCAATAAAAAATAAAGTAAAGAAAAATAAAATATGGTATGTACAATGAAAAGAGGATTGTACCTTAGTTCCGATGGGAAAAGGAGGTGTCCAAGGAATATGAGTAATTGCTGGAGAGGGAGTAGTTCCTGGAGAGGGAGGGTAAGGACTGTGTAGCTCTTCTATTCCTCTTTTGGTGTGGCTCATAGGATGAGGCTCTAGGAGGTTCAGCTTCCTCTTATTCCCTTGATGGCTCTTTAAAAGATTGGCTCCTTTCTGCATCCATGTTGCTTTCACTTTGGTACTCTTCATACCCTTCCTTTTGTGCACCAGAAGTCTCACCAAGCTTTTCCTTTAAGCTTTTGATCTCCTTCTCCATTCCTCTCATTCCTTTCGGCATTTCTTTAATGGTCTTGACAAGCTTTTTGATAGTCTTACCCTGCCACTTATTCCATCTTTGGAAGAGGGAAGTGTGCTTTTGAGCTGCCATTATTGCATTATTGGGGATTGGGCTGTTGTAAACCTCAAAATGGTACCTAGCACTTCCATTGACGTGATTTTGGGCTGCCTCTTCCTCACATGCTTAAGGTGGCACAAAAGAAGCACCTGCTGTTTTTGTTTTGCTCTTGATTGACTCAAGAGGTGGATCTCTCCTTGGGTTGACAAGAATTTCTGAGGGGATGCTGAACATGGCAAGAGCTGGTGAAACAAGGGAGGTGTACTCAGCCATGGTGGAAAGCAGAATCTTCTACTTGACTATGAGGCTTACATGGAACTGATAAGCTAACCTTGGCCCCAAACATCAAGCAACATATTGGGTCTTTGCTAATTAGTCCATGTACATGTAGAGAGGAGAATGTGATGGTGTTCCAAGGGAAACATGTGCTGCTCCAAGATGGGTGTAATGAGGCCTCAAAAGCCGATCCTAGGCTTTGAATCAGTGGTGGTGGCAATCAAGTGCTCGACATGTAGAAGGCGCTTCATCAAGACAGTTACTAATCCCATTCCTGAAATATCTCCATTGATGCTCTCCATCCTTCTCACACTCTTGATAATGTCCTTCAGTCCTTTGAACAAGAAGACCATCTCCTCTTCAAGTACATTGTTGTTCTCCTTCCTTTTAAATAAGATGTTTGCCAACACCTTGTGTGCATATCTGATAGCAGGATGGCGAATCCTAACACATCTGCATTAGCCGGGATTGTACTCCCCCACACTTATATGTTCCCACACTCTTTGTGCTTCACATTTGATCAAGTTCATTCGTGTGCATCTCTTCTTCCCATCTTTGAACCCAAAAACCTCATTCAATTAGGTGAAACCCATGTGGTATATGGTTCTCCCAATCTTGAACTTTATATGCCCATCTCCAAATAAGGGGTTTCTCTCTTCACCTTCCTCATAAAAGAAAACCTCTAGGGGAGAGATGAAATGTCATGTAGCAACTCTATGTGAAGGATAGACCATAGTGAAGAACTTTTCCAACCCCATCTCTTTGAAGAGCAGCTCAAACTCCCCCAAGATGCCAATACAGCTAAGCTGCTCTCTATCTGCATATCTGGTGCCAACAAATGCCATCTCCATAGCCTTTACAAATAGCTCATCAGCTTCAGGGTTTGGGGTTTCCATTGAAGCCTTCTTTTGCTCCCCCTTATCAGTCCCCTTGTTTTATCCTCTTTTATAATTGGACTCATGCTGCTTGTCTGTATCAGAGCCACTATCATGAAGCGCTGGCTGCTTTCCTTTCCTTGCAGCACTTGCTCTTGATGTTGAACTCTGAGCTCTTGAAGTGATCTTCCTTGGCGCCATGATCTGAAAGAGAAAACCCACTTACAAGATAGTGAGTATAGTGTAAAGCTCTTCAAATCAAGAATTGTCTTGTCTATGGAATCACCATTTGTCACTTATCAAACCAAAAAAAAACAAGCTAGCAAAGAACAAGACTAAGTAAACAAAGATCACAATCCCAACACTTAGCCAAAATTTCAAAATTTTGGTCAAAATTGAAATTCATCAAAGTGATCAAAACTGTGATTTGTCATTCAAATACAATGCAGCTAGGTGATATAAGCGCAATGGAGTTGAAAGGATCAAAATCTAATAAGTTTGTAGTGAGTAATTGCATATTTTTGGACACACTATTCACCAAGAACAAAGACTTGCTAAAAATCAATATTTTCACAATTAAAAATCACCCCTAGCAATCTTAATCACAAAGAAAACACTCAGTATTCAACACCCAATCAGTTTACATTCAAGTTCTATGTCCTAGCAAAGAATTCTAAAAACAATTCCACCATTGAAGGTACTGGAGAAAATCTGCAATTTCAGAGAGATACCTTTGCTTTTAGGGTGATGAAAGGTTGAAAATAAACACAAAATAAAGTAGAGCACGTTGATCCGAGTTATTAGAGCTTTGAATCACAAAATTTGGTTGAGAATTGAGGGAGATATGGAAGGAGGCGTTATTAAAAATGGAGGAGAAGGTTTTATTTTTTAGTTTTTGAAGGCTAAAGGAAGGGGAAAAACTTGTGTCAACACGTCAAGAGAAGGAGATGACTTACCTGGAAGGACTCACATCGGGCAATGTAAGCCTGTGTGACACCACGGTGCGAGTTGCCATTCTCTCGAGTTAATGTGCACCGGGGTGTTGATGCCAGTGTAACACCCCGGTGCGAGTCCAAAATTTATCGACCTTCTTCTCATTGAGGAGCTCATCCCGCAGCACACCCCGGTTCAGGCCTTTAAGTTTCTTCTTCCTTCCTTCTTTGATTTCTCATAACTTTCAGTAGCATACCCCGGTTTTTTCTATTGATAAAATTTGATTGATAGTTTAAAGTGTTAGTAAAATACTTATGAGGTTTAAAGTGTCAGTGTGTGCCACTTTTAGGGTTTTGTATGCGTTTTCCCATTATTTTTCTCTTTGCAAGTACAATTCTTCGATAAGGAGAAATATATGCAGCTTCTTTGTTATTAGAAAATATTATACATTATCATCGTTGTATAAAAAAAAAAAAAAAAAAAAAACAAATTGTCATTGTTTTGTGTTTAAAAAAAATATGTTATTAGGACAAATTGCGAAAGGAAATCTATTTTTTCTTCTATATTCAGTGTAATATTTGGTTTATATACAATTATTAATATCAATACAAACATAATCTGAGATACAATCACAATATAATTTAACTATAGTAAATCAGACTATACATAGCATTGTATTCAGCTTCAGCTGAACTAGTGGAGACATTTTCTTATTTCTTTGACTTCTAAGACACCGAAGAATCGCCAATGAACATTGCATACCTTGTCACCAAGTGCCTTGTATCAGGACAAGTTTCCTAATCCGAATCTGAATAGCCAAGAAAATCAAAAATTCTGCTCTATTCCATAAAAAAGACCTTGCCCAATTGTGCCCTTCAAGTAACGTAAGAGCTCATGGACAGCTTCGAGATGAATTTCTCTCGGAGCAGAACAATATTGGGCAAGCTTAGAAACAGCAAATGAGATATCAGATCTTGTGATGCACAAGTATTGTAATCCACGATGCGCATGTCCTGCTTGATGTCCTTCAAAGCTTCGTCGTCACTTTCAGACAATTTGTGATAAGGCTCCATAGGAACTGCCGGCAGTTTACAATTGGATAAACCTGTTGTAGCTCATAAATCCAGAACATACTTTTTCTGGTGTAATGCGATGCCTTCATTTGTTCTGGCTATCTAAATACCAAGGAACAACTTCGGAGGGCCTAAATCTCTCAACTTGAATGCAAAACTTAACTGTTCTTCACAAATTGGTGTTCCTAAATAGTAGCTTCTCTCTAAGATCTTCACCATCATTTGCTCTCTCAAGGAAGGGAATTATCAATGGGGATAATCTCTTTAATTCTCATCCTTTACAGTTGAACAGCAACTCCATTTTTAATCCCTTCTTGTCAACTATTTCCATATCAAACTCTTGAAGTAGTAGAATCCACCTTAGCAGTCTTGGTTTTGTCTCCTTCTTTGCATAGATGTATCTCAATGGAGTATGGTCAGTGTAGACAATCACCTTGGATCCCTCCAAATAGCTCCTGAATTTCTCAATGGAAAATACAACAGCATGAAGCTCTTTTTCAGTTGTGGCATACATTCATTGCCTTTCATCAAATGTCCTACTAGCATAGTAGATAACATTCGGAGGTTGAGGAAGTCCGGCCATGGCGACGACGATCTCTCATATACCTTTCTCACTCACCTTGCCGTCTTCCTACTATTAGAGACCATTGTTCTACTATCATCGTCATCAGCAACCACAGCTTTTTGATTCCTACCTGAGCTCGACGAAGAAGAATGGTTTTGTCTGTTTCGCCTGTTCCAGCAAACACAAACCAGGTTCAAAATTTGTAGACATCATTCATTTTAGGCCTCAATTTCAGTTACTGTATTGGGTTGCGCCGGTTTATTGGTCTTCTTGAATTCAATTGGATTTTGCAGAGTTCGTAAGAGAGTGAAGAGCAACGGGGAGATTCAGAGTGAGATTATGGAGTTCGTTGCTTCGGCTGGTCATCCTCGAGGTCACCTGCCGTCCATGAAGGAGCCCTCGGGTTATGGCAGGTTTATAACTTTTTGATTTTTAGGGGATTACTTTTGGAAACTCTCGACTAAATTTCGGTTGTGGGAACATTTCTTTGTAGAGTTAGACTGTAAATAGCTAATAGTCTCTGAGAAAAACACGATCATGGAAAGAAGTGCAAGTGGCGTTTGTTTCGAAGATCCATTAGCAGGTCAAACATATTGTTCTTTTAAGAGCACAAAAAACACATTGGCTCAGGACTGCCCCAGGTACGTAATCGCGTGTATGATACATGATTTTAAAGGGAAGATCTCAATGGGTGCTTGAACAATAGGTGCTCTCACAAGTTTTTTCATAATGGTTAAAAAGACTTTGGTGCACTCTTTATCAAAGATAAACTCCACTTCTTAGCACAACAGCCGCGTGAGAGATCTTGCTATCTTGGAAAAGTCATTGATGAATCTTCTATAGAAGCCATCAAGTCCCAAGAAACTCCTTATACTGTTGACTAAAGTTGGCAGCTCCAAATGCATCATAATCTCTATCTTGGCCTTGTCCACTTTTATATCCTGCTCTGATATCTTATGCCCAAGCACAATGCCTTTTCTCACCATGAAGTGGCACTACTCCCAATTTAGCACAAGGTTTGTCTCCTCACATCTTTGTAAAACCGTGCACAAGTTGGACAAACAAACACCAGAAGAACAACCATAGACAGAAAAATCATCCATGAACACTTCTACCATTTCCTCAATTAGATCAGAGGATATAGACATCATGCACCTTTGAAAGGTGGTTGGAGCATTACATAACCCAAATGGCCTTCTTTTATAAGCAAACATACCATAAGGGCATGTGAAAGTTGTCTTCTCTTGATCATTTGGGTGAATGGGTATTTGAAAGAAGCCGCTATACCAAAACAAAAGAAAGGGTGATTTATAAGTCTTTCAAGTATTTGATCAATGATAGGAAGAGGGAAGGGATCTTTTCTTGAAGCTGAATTAAGTTTACAATAGTCAATACACATTCTATGGTAAGTTATGATTCCAGTTGGTATTAAATTATCTTTTTCATTCTTAATAACATTGAGTCCACCCTTTTTAGGTACCACATTAACTGGTGAAACCCATGTACTATCAGAGATATGATAGATAACACCAGCATCTAAAACTTTTAAAATCTCTTTCTTTACAACTTCTTTCAAATTGGGGTTCAGTCTTCTTTGATGTTCTATAGAAATCATTCATTTATCATCCAAGTGGATCCTACGGGTGCAAAGATTATGAGATATGCATTTGATGTCCTCTAAAGAGTAACTAATGGCTCTCTTAAGCCATATTATCTCAACAAGGAGGGTGGATAATTCATCACCACTTAAGTTTTCATTAACAATTAATGGTTAAGAAGAATTTGGACCTATAAATGCATACCTTAGCCCTTGTGGTAGTGGTTTGAGCTAGACTTAGCCTTGCTAGCATCATCCTAAGCTTCACGTTTAACTGTTAAAGCGTGCACCTCAAGTTGCACCCCCATCTAGCTTCTTGAATGTTGCATCACCTTCTATTGCCTTGTGTGAATCTGATATCTTATACATTTACATCATATAAGCTTGCATTTAGTTCATATTTTGGTCTTTTTTTGCATGTTTTCTTTCTCTTTAGTCCCATTTTCCTTTCCTTTTAGACTTAGACTGCATTTAGGTTGTAGTTTGTATTCTCTATGCATTAAGGATGTTCTTAGGTACTTAAGAGGCCCTATGGAGCAAGGAGGAAGTGTGGGAATGGTTCAAGGAGTTGGCCAAGCTGAGAAGGAGCAAAAGGAACCAAGGAAGATGATTTCTGATGCAACATCGGTCATTGCACAGAGCACATCGGTCAATGGTGATCAATGTAAAGCAACAGAGAAGTTGGTATTTCACATCGGTCACTTGTGACCGATGTAAAGAGAGAGGACATCCACATCGATCAACAGCATCGGTCAAGACTGGCCGATGTGATCCACCCGAGAGTTTGAAAATTCACATTGATCAACAGCATCGGTCATCAGGTGACCGATGTCAAGCACCAGAGAGGAGCATCGGTCATCCACATTGGTCACTTGTGACCAAAGTGAGCCAATTTGAACTTATCTTTATTTATAACTTTGCCATTGCTTTAGTGCTTTTGTCTTTTACGATAAATAGGCTTGGACTAATGATTTTTAGCCAAGTCTTATTCTTGCTTAATTTTCTTAAGAGTTTTTCAGTCTTTGTTAGAACGAGATCATCCTTTTAATTAAAGCTTTGTATTTGCATCATTAATTCTTCTCTAATCTCCTTCTTCAGGCTGATGAGTTGTTAGAAGAGCTAGCTCTAGAAGACCATCTGCAAGTAGCTTTAACAAAAATAGCATGAAGTTGCTTGATTCTAATGATCTTGTTTAATAGAGGATTTACTGGCCTTGCTCAAGAGATTGACTGTTTGAGGAGTATTTTGACTTGAATAGAGTTGGTTTTGCATGCTTGTTGATTGTTCTAGCACTAATGAGAGTTAGTTCTTGTTATGATGATTAGCAAAGGATTATTTGTCAAGAGATTGGACTTAACTTGCTTTATTGTGAACTCTATGTCTAGGAATCAGCATTGCCTGCTTGTTTGCATTGTCAATGATGTTTGAAACAGCTCAAGTCTTCCCTTTGAATTCCCCAAAGTCAATAACCATATCTAGGAACTTGTTTTCTCTTATTTTAATTTCGAATTTGCTATTTACTCTGTTTTTATTGCTCTGTTTTGCTCTTGATCATTGCTAAGTTATTCTCTTTTGATTTCTGTTTGGTGCTTAATCACTTAGGTTGATAGGTTAGTTGTGTTAAAGAACAAATATTCTCTGAATTTACTTGACTTAAGGTTTTCTGCTCATAATTCTATTGACATCTATTCATAACTCCTTTGAATTGATAAAAACCTTATGATATACTTCAACTGATTAGTACAGGCTCGGTAATTGACCAAGAGACCCAAAACTTTTGTATCAATTTGGTGTCGTTGCCATTGGGGTTATTGTTTGGATCATTAGAATTTGTGGAATTGTTAAGATCAGGTTTTATTTGTATTTGGTTACTAATCATCTTTGACTCTCATTGCTGTTTTCAGGTGTATGAACCTTAGATCAAGAGGATCTAGCAACTTGGTAGACTTCATAGACAACATCAACTTGTTGGACAGAGGTCAAAGGGCAAGAAAGCAACTGGAAAGACAGCAACACTTGGAGAGGTTAAGGATGAATGTTCAGGAGCAACATGCTGTGGATGATATGAGGTTCCAAGGACCTCAAGGAGCAGCTGGTGTTCAGGGCCAATAGGGTCAACAAGGGCTTCAAGGACAGTAAGGAGAGCAAGGTCCTAGAGGAGCAGCTCAAGCTCCAAGGCCTATAAGACCCACTGGAGAAGGAGATGCGCCCAATGCTTACAACAACAGAACAGGATTCCTTCCTCCAGCTGTTCAGAACAATAACTTTGAGATCAAATCTGGTATGATCTCAATGGTCCAAGGAAGCAAGTTCCATGGCTCACCTTTAGAAGACCTTTTGGATCACTTGGACAACTTTGATAGGCCTGCTCTCTCACCAAGATCAATGGGATCAGTGAAGATGGTTTCAAGTTGAGGCTGTTCCCATTTTCTCTTAGAGACAAAGCCCATCAATGGGAGAAGAATTTACCTCATGGGAGCATCACAAGTAGGGATGAGTGCAAGAGAAGATATTTGGCCAAGTTCTTCTCTACTTCAAGGACTGCTAGGATCAGGAATAAAATCTCTGGTTTTGCTCAAATAAACAATGAGATATCAACACCCCCACACTAATGAGAGCTTGTACTAATGACCCTATGCTATTCACAATAACCCGGGTTCGATCCCTGGCAAGGGCGCCAAATTGATACAAGATTTTTGGGTCTCTTGGTCAATTATCCAGCTTGTACTAATCAGTTGTAGTATAGCATATGGTTTTTATCAATCCAAATGAGTTATGAATAGATGCCAATAGAATTATAAGCATAAAACCTTAAGTCAAGTAAATTCAGAGAAGATTTGTTGTTTAACACAACTAAACTATCAACCTAAGTGATCAAGCACCAAACAGAATTCAAAAGAGAACAACTTAGCAATGATCAAGAGCAAAACTGAGCAACAAAAACAGAGTAAATAAAAAATTCGAAATTCAAAGAAGAGAAAACAAGTTCTTAGATGTGGTTATTGATTTTGGGGAATTCAAAGGCAAGACTTAGGCTGTTTCAAACATCATAGACAATGCAAACAAGCAGGCAATGCATATTCCTAGACGTAGAGTTCACAATAAAGCAAGTTAAGTCCAATCTCTTGACAAATAACCATTTGCTAATCATCCTAACAAGAACTAACGCTCATTAGTGCTAGAACAATCAACAAGCATGCAAAACCAACTCTATTCAAGTCAAAATACTCCTGAAACAGTCAATCTCTTGAGCTAAGGCCAGTAAATCCTCTAGTAAACAAGATCAGCAGAATCAAGCAACTTCATGCTATTTTTGTTAAAGCTACTTGCAGATGATCTTCTAGAGCTAGCTCTTCTAACAACTCATCAGCCAGCTTGTCCATTATTTCAACCCAAAAAGCTTACCCTTCAGTAGTTGGTCTTTTCATTACATCATTGATATCAAAATTGAACACAAATTCCTTGCCAAAGTTGATATCTTTTTTTCCCCTTTTCACATGTATAGTAGCACCTGATGTGGCAAGAAAAGGCCACCCTAAGATAAGGGGATCTTTGGGCTCTTCATCCATCTCTAGCACCACAAAATATGTGGATACTTAAACATTGCCAATCCTTATGGGCAAATCTTCAAGTAGATCTATTGGCATACTTATGAAACGATCTGATAGCACCAAGGAGATTATGCACTCCTTAATGCTTGAGAAGCCAAGGCGTTTTGCAATGGTGAGAGGCATCAAACTCACACTAGTCTCAAGATCACACAAGAAATTATTGAAAACAAGAGGCCCTAAGGAGCAAGGGAGAGTAAAACTTTCAGGATCTCCTAGCTTATTTGGTTCCAGTCTCCTTTGATTAATGGCACTACATTCATGTGTAAGAATAACACTTCCTTGCAACTCCTTGGTTCTCTTCAAAACAGCATCTTTGAAGAACTTTTGACAAGGAGGCACCAACATGAAAGCATCAACTAAAGACATGGTGATTTCTATTTTCTCCATTTTCCCATCAAAGAGAGCTTGGTATCTCTCCACTAGTTGCTTCTTGAATCTCCCTGGAAATAGGAGTAGTGGTTTATATGGTGGAGGCACAAAAATAGTTTCCTTCTTCTTGGGAGTCTCTTTGACTTTTTCTACAACAATACTTTTACCCTTATTGGCTCATATCTCTTCACCAACAATAACCACATCATCTTGTTCAGTTGCAATCTTCCCAGCTTAATTATCAATGTCCGCATTGATTTGGAGGAGATTTTCTTTTGGGAAAGTGCTTAACCACTTCTTAGAGTGATGGCATTGATGTACTCTTTAGGGTTTGCAACTTAGTATCCAGGAAGTTGGACTTGTGTCCTTGTGTCCTGGAAGAAGAGTAAGCTCATTTGTTCTCAAGTTGTTGAAATTTTGAAGTTAATATCTCAAAATTGGAGTGGAGATCAATGTAAGAACGATCTATTTTGTTATGCATTTTAGACATTTTCTTGCTCATTTCCGTAACACCATTGGCTTGGCCTTGTAAAATCTGTTGGAGCATGCTCTTCATGTTAGTACCTTGAGTTAAATAATTGCTACCTTGTCGATGTGGAGCTTCAAAACCTGGTGGTGCAGAAGATTGTTTAGACTGAAAATTTCCTTGGCTCCATTGAAAGTAATTATTGGGAACTTGCCCTTGTTGTTGGTCGTAGGGGACAAAAGGTTTGGGTTGTCCTTTTTGGATTTGATTACTTTATTATGGGTAAAATGGAGCTGGAGGGTTGGCAATTATTGATAGGGCTCAGGTTTTACCCAAATAAAACTACTGCAAGTGCACAGCAAAGCAGTTGTAGTACAAAGGGTATTGAATCCCAAAAGAGTATGTAAACTACACTATCGAATATAGGTTCAGATTAAGCTAAGAAGTAAGTGTGTATGTAATGCGAATGACAAATTAAATGCAAGCAAACGAAATTTGATTGTTGATCTAAGTTTCAGAAGACTAAAAACGCTAAGTCAGGACAGTTCGCAGGTTGAATCCGAGAATGTAGAATGCATGAAATCAGGAATGATTAAGAACCGTCTTGAACATGAATCCCAAATATATAACTAATCAATTCTCATTGCAGAAGTTAACTATGTCTAAATCACAGAGTTTCAAATCTCTTTGCAAACCCTAACATTCTAAACATGCATTTATGATCAGGTTCAAATATTCACAAAACTCCTAAGCCAAATCTCTTTGCACTAAGTTGTTTTGCTCATCAAATACTAGTTCAGGTTATCAATAATGCTCTCACATATATTTAACAACCTATAATTTTCGGATTTTTAGATGTGGTTTCTTAAGAAATTCGATTTTAAAGCAAGCAGAGATGAAGAACAAGAAGATAATCCTAACAGGTAGCAATTCTACAAACTCTTCATCAACCTTAGAAAAGCCCTAACTTAACTAACAAATTACTCAGACATGATCATGGAATCACAAAACATAACTGAATAAAATTGCATTAAGAGAATAGAATAAAAATAAAAGGGGTTCAAAATCTTCGCAAAAAAGAGTACAGGATCTGTCTCCCCAAAAGCTCTCAATAAAATCCTCTCTAAAGCTCTCTGAATTCTCAAAAACTAAGATAAAAGCCAACAATGGCTGAAAACCTAATATATATAAGCTAAAACACGATCTGGGGCTTTCTTGCAAATACTGGAACTTCTGGGCCAATTCTGCAAATAATCTTTATACTTTTAATAAACCATCCATGCTTCTTTCTTTGTGGGTGACGAGCGTCACCCAAATGCATACTTATCTTCTTGAGCTGGACACTTTGTGGCTTCAACTTGCCATGCTCCAAAAAGCTTCAATATTTCCATTTATGCTCCATACATGCTATAACCTGCAAAGACTCTATTGGGACTCTAAAAATATCAAAAAGACTCAATAAAAAGGATTTATAATGGATAAAAACCATTGAAACCATGATATATCAACTCCCCATAATTTGCTTTTGCTTGCCCTCAAACAAATATCAGACAGAGAACAGAGTCGAGGTTTGAAAACAAGAAACAGTCAGCTAAACATCAGGAACACCACATTAGTTAACACTTTCGAATCCACATACCACAGAGTCAACACAAGATCAAATTTCAGTCTAATCATCACAAGCTTAGAAAATCTCTTAAATCCAATCCAAATCTCGTCAAGAAATCCGAAATCTCTACTGCTAACTCCTTGTTTTTATCTAAGTGTGATATCTCATCAAGGTTTTATCATCTCAATCACTTACAAATTCTTTTCCCTTCCTAACAACTGAACAATGCAATCTCAACACAGCTTTCCTATTTTCTCTTCCCTTGATCTTTTTCATTTTGATTTTTTTTTATTTTTCACTTCTTTTCTCATTTTTTACAGTCTAAGATATGATGCTACTCAATACTTGTGTTCCTTGTGAGAAGACAGGTTCTTGAGTGTGTTCATTACTGTTGTTCCTTGTGAGGAGACAGGGTCATGAATGCACCATTCTTTTGACTTAAACTCTTAAAAACTACATTAGGGAAGATCAAAGAGAGACTGTATCTTAACCTTATTGTCAGTGCTGAAAGAGAGAATCAAGATCAATAAGAATCAAGCCCCAAGATAAGAAGTTTAAAGTTCATTAAGGTGGAGCTTACATCAAAATTTTCAGATCCTCTAAGAACCTAAACTTTCATTGCTAGACTGATCTACCTATGACTTTCAACTTAGTAAGACGTATAATCAACTAATGTGGCAATGGTTCTCATAAGCATAAACGTCCTATGGTTAGTTCCAAGAAAAACTGACAATTTCAAAATTTTGACTCTATAAAAACAGGTTTTTGACTCAACTTTAAGACTCCATAAATCAAACACAAAGCACACAACGTCAGTAACCACCTCCCCCTGACTTAAACAACATTGTCCCCAGTGTTATTAAGTCAAGAGTTGGTCAAAAAGATGCATGAGAACTTGTAAAACGAAGGTGAAAAAGTGGTACCTCGCGAAGGGTCGGGTGACGAGCATCACCAACTTGGTGACGAGCGTCACCACGACCTGTACTTCAGAATCGACAAGTTAGATGGTTATTAACGTAATTTTATCAGATGTACTCTAAAGTCAGACTATTAGAGTACTCAAACACACATTTAATAGCATCCAAACATAGAAATAGAAACCTGGTTCAATAATCTCACAAAACATCATCAAAGTAACTGACAACTGACTCAAAGAAAACATAAAAATGACTCAAGAGAAAAAAAAAAAAAAAACAGAAATAGAAACAAGTAACCAGATAATAGAGGCTCAGTCCTCATCCTCGCAGGGCTCATTGGTGTAATGTGGGCGGACACAACCACAGTTGCTAAGTGTACCAACAGTATCCTAGAGTCCCTCAAAGCTGTCAATGACATACTCCTGAAAAGCAGCCATGTCCATGGGTGTATGTGGTCGTGGAGGACGCCTGAAAGCAGTGGATGTAGTGATCTGACGTCAAGAAGGTCCAGCAGCAGCAGTAGTGGAAACGCCAGCAGTAGCAGCTCTAGCTGGACGCAGAGCTAGAGGACGCAGCAGACTCGCATCTGGCTGAAAGAGCAGCTGGCGTGTGACACCCTGGATCATCGTGAGCGCTCTGTTTGGCAACTTAATGCCAACATACTCTCCAGCTGTGGTAGTGAATGTCCAGATGACTCCAGGCTTGAGCCACGTAACATGGCGCAGATGCTGCTCATCCATGAGAGATATGTCACTGTGTAGGCTGCAGGGAGTGACATCGATCTGAAAATGTTGGAAGATCGGTGTCAGGAGGCTGCCTACACTCTCAGTCTTCTCCCCCAGACTGGTGAATGGCTTGGTCTTCAAGGAGACCAAATGCTCAGCGAAAATAGTGCCAAAGTTGGCGCGGACTTTGCTGTCCATGGGTATCACCTCAGCGATGATATTGCTGCATATTTCATGTATTTTGCATACATATAAGTTAGTTTCTCATGCATTTACATTACACTTTTGGCTAGTTTGCATCACTTTAGGTCCTAAAGTATTCTTGCACCAGCATATGCATGTTTCTTGCATTTTACATCACATTCAGGATGTTTTCGGCTACTTTGGAGTCTTGGAGGATTCGTGGACGTGCTAAGGCTCGTGAGGAGGTTCATGGAACTTGGAAAATTCAGGAATGCTTGCTAAGGATCAGAGATCGAAAAGCGGATCGAGCATGGCCGGTCGATCTAGATGAGATCGACCAGAAGATCGAGTAGTCCATCCGATCCAAGGGAACTGATCGAGACGGAGATTGAGTGAAGCGATCGATCAAGGAGTACGGACGTAAATGACGCCATGCAGAGCGAGAGTCGGATCAAGTCCACCACTCGGTCCTCCAAAGATCGACTCCAAGATCGAACGAAGCACTCGATCCACCGAAGAAGATCGAGACACAGATCGAGCTGAAGTCACGATGTCCGAAGACGATCGAGCGAGATGCTCGATCTCGAGGTCGATCTCAGTGCACTTTAACCGTTTTTGGCCGCAAGCGGGGGGGGGGGGGGGGGGGGGGGGGGGGGGGGGGGGGGGGACCATCGAGCTTTTTGGCCTATTTCGGGAAGGCGGCGATCTTGCTTTTGGATAGACGTTTTCACTTTATCTTTTTTGAGTTTTTCTTTTGGTTCGAAGGCGATTTCGCCATTGTTAGACCTCGAAGCTTTGTTCTTAAATATTGAATCGTTTAAGTTTAAATCCATCGTCTTTCATGTTTATTAGTTCATCCTTTATGCTTTGCTACTTTATGTGTAGTGAGTAGTTTCATCGGGTTTTGGTGTTGAGAGGATTCAAAGGGGTCGATAAGGTTTTCAAGTTTGGTGTTTTCTTGTTCTTCATGGCTTTCTCTTCTAGATATCGAGTTCTTAAGGCTTAGAGACTCTCACGCCAAGATCTTTATGATCAAAGGGACCTCTTACCTTGACAGGATCCAGAGGTCCTTGAAAGTCGAATCCTAGAGGTTAGTCTACCTTTCCCAAACGCCATGGTAGTTTAGGGGACTAGTTAGGCCGTGTGTTTGAAATCTGAGTTCTATGCCCTTCAATCTCTTTTTCTGCCAAACGCCATGGGTCTGGAGGAGAGAATGAAGGAGTGATCCATACCACACGCCATGGATGGATCTTGTTTTGTTTTCAAGGCTTAGAGAATCTCACAAAGTGAGTAGATATACTGTTTTCAAACCAAGCTTGAACCTTTGAAACCCTTGAACATGAATCTCAACCCTGGACCCTCTTTCTTAGTATTCTTACATCTCTGTTAATCATTCGCTTGTTATCTGTTCACATCCTGGTCATTAGATTCGTTTCTGTTGAACTTTTAGACGAGATCGATCGTTGTTGCTTGATCTAGTGGTCGATCCTGTGGTCAATCCACTAGTCAATTTTTATAAATTCATAGCTTTGCATTTTAATCATTCCGTTTGTTCCTCGTGGTAGTTAACTCGTTTCTAGTATTATTAAAATAGTTTTGCTTTGCATTTGACCATTGCATCTAGTTTTTAGGATTTTCACAAAACCGTTCATCATTTGCTTAGCTTTGCATAATCCTTGCATTCTCATTGCACTTTCTAGCTCCTAGGTGTGGATTGACACTCACTTGCATGCTATACTACATCTCAGTGTTGCATTTGAGCTTTGATACATCATTGCACTGCAAAAATTTTGTTATCAAGCGAGCATATCAGCGAAGCCATAGTAGAGAAGAATCAACTCACTAACCCTCGTCATACTCGGCGCAGACTTGCACAATATAGTGTTGCCAAGAAGGCGCAGAATGCACCTCATGACTGGATGTCGAATCTCTGTCTGCGTGCTCGTCTTGCTGTCATAGACTCCATTCCCGAACTTGGACCAGAATGTCTGCATGTGGGTCCACTGTGAGGGAAAGAGAACGCATGTGGGGTGGTCAGAGAAACCATAAATCCCGCCAAGCTTCATCAAACTGATCCTGTAGCGAACCCCGCGGATCAGGAAAGTCAGCGTGCCTTCCTGTGCACTCCTAGCCAGCTCATTCGCGAAGTACACGCGAGCAGTGGAGAGAAACTGGCGTACCAAGTCTGGGTAAAGATTGTACTGCTGGAATGGCATAATGCCCATCCCGATCCTCTCCAGAGTCTCCACAACCTCCTCGATGATACCTATCTTCTGCAGTATAATGGCATCCGCAAACCTGGTGGGCACGATCTTCACCTCCTGCCACACAATGTAGAATAGCGTGTCGTACTCATCCCATTCCTCCTGAATATCACGGAGTATGCAGATATCCCGTGATATCTCCTGCTTCGGAGTTCCTGCCCAAGCCATTCGAGATGGTATTTTCAGATTCTCTCGCTTTGGCCATGGAGGCCTGCAAACTGGGTAATTGCTGAATGATTGTGTTGAGCCTGATGCAGAGCTCGAAAATGAACCCAGTCGCTGTCGTTTCTCCTCTCGGGGCATCTGAAAATTCAAGCCAAAAATCAACCAAAAACATCACCAAAATCAGCAAATTTTTGAAAATTCGAAAAATCAATGAATCAAGATGAAATAACTGATGGCGATAGACAATAACACTACCAGGAACACAATTCAATCATCAGTTCAACCCAAATCACCTAAAATTTCCAGATTTTCGCAATTTTCATCATGAACTCGAAATTTCAAAAACTTGCAAATCAACCGATTAAATCACACATTGATGGTATCATTCATCTAATACAACCTAACTAACCATGATTCAATAATTAAATCAAGCTAATCAAGTCTAAAATTGAATTTTACCAAACTTATAGCGGACTAAAAATTGGGGATTCCGAACATATACCTTGCAGATCATGAAAACTGAGTTTAGATTATGAAAGAGGGCCAAAATCCGCACGGATTAGGCTTTTGAATCACTCAATTTGGTGCAAGAAATCAAAAGTTGTGGATTTGAGAAAATTGTATAGGTGTTCGTTATGTTTCGAAGTGAGCACGAGGAGAAAGAAGAAGAAAACAAGGAACTCGTACCTGGTTTGGACGGGTGACGAGCGTCACCCGTTTTTTTGTCTGGCGTGCTTTTTTAATTATTTTTTAAGAGAATATTAATCTAAAACACAAAAAATAAAACTAAGTATAAAATATACAACTTACCAGTGGGTTGCCTCCCACTAAGCGCTTGTTTAAAGTTATTAGCTCGACTTTGATTGACTGTTTAGACAACTGGTGCATCATCCAGAGACACAATGTGTCCTGCCGGAATCTCGGCTTGCGCCCAATAATGCTTCACCCTCTGTCCATTGACAGTGAACTCCTCTCCTTTGGAGTTTATTAAGACAATGGCACCATGTGGTCGAGCTTTTTTGACAGTGAAGGGACCTGACCAACGAGAACGCAGTTTACCAGGAAAAAGCTGTAAACGAGAGTTGTAAAGTAGTACGTGGTCATTGGGCTCGAAATGTCTGGAGATGATTTTCTTGTCATGATATGTCTTTGTTCTCTCCTTGTATAACTTGGAGCTTTCATAGGCCAGATATCTAATTTCATCCAGTTCATTGAGCTGAATCAAGCGCCTCTCTGCAGCAGGCTTCAGATCGAAGTTCGGCTTCTTAATAGCCCATTCTGCTTTGAACTCTAACTCTACTGGTAGATGGCACGCCTTGCCATAGAGCAGATGGAATGGTGTAGTCCCAAGTTGCGTTTTGTATGCTGTCCATAATGCATCATCTAGTTTGGCTGACCAATGTTTCCTTGTCTTCCCAAATGTCTTCTCTAGAATCTGCTTGATCTGTCTGTTGGAAACCTCAACTTGTCCACTGTTCTGGGGATGATAAGGCGTGGCCACTCTGTGCTGTTACACCATACTTCTTCAGCAGCTTGTCAAAAACCGTGTTAACAAAGTGAGAACCACCATCACTTATAACAATTCGCGGGACACCAAATCTGGGGAACATAATGGTTTTAAACAGCTTCAAAACCACTGCAGCATCATTAGTAGGAGTAGTCAATGCCTCTACCCACTTAGATACATAGTCAACAACAACCAGAATGTATCTATTTCCATAAGATGAGGGAAAAGGGCCCATGAAGTCAATACCCGAACAATCAAAGACTTCAACTTCAAGGATGAAGTTCTGTGGCATCTCATGTCTTCTGCTGATCTTTCCTCTTCTCTGGCAAGTATCACAGTTGTAATGAATGCTTGGGCGTCCCTGAACATAGTAGGCCACCAAAAAGCAGCTTGAAGAAACTTGGAGACTGCTTTGAATGTGGCAAAGTGTCCAGCATATTCTGAGCCATTACAGTGAAACAGGACGTCATGCACTTCTTCCTCTGCTATGCATCTCCTGTAAATTCCATCAGCACAATGTTTGTAGAGATATGGCTCATCCCAATAGAATCTCCTAAGTTCTCCCAAGAACTTCTTTTTGGCATAACCCTGGAAATCATGTGGTTCATCCTCTGCAGCAAGATAATTGGCAATATCAGCATACCAGGGCCTCTTTGGATCATCCAAAGCATAAACTTGCTCTTTAAAAGCTTTCCCCAAGCTTGCACAAATCGCAGCCAAAGTCAGGTGACGAGCGTCACCCTCTTCGTATAAAAACTTGGTCGTGATCCTTTTCTGTTGGTGACGAACGTCACCCCCCTGGTGTCGCTTGTCACTCCTCTGCAGTTTCTTGAAAACTGCAGGTTTTCAACACTTTCTTCCTGCAATCTGGTTTCAACCAAGTACACATTCTCTTCAGGCAAGAAATAATTTATTGGGACATTATCTTCAACCTGAATCCTGGATAGATGATCAGCAACTCCATTCTCAACATCTTTCTTGTCCTTCACTTCAATGTCAAACTCTTGGAGAATCAGAATCCATCTCAACAACCTTGGTTTTGCATCCTTCTTCTACATCAGATACTTTAGTGCTGTATGGTAAGTATGGACCACGACCTTGGAGCCAACAAGATATTGTCTGAATTTTTCAAATGCAAAGACAACAGCCAACAATTCTTTCTCAGTTGTTGCATAGTTCTTCTGAGCATCATCCAAAGTTCTACTTGCATAGTAGATGGCGTGGAGCTTCTTGTCTTTCCTATTTCCCAGCATTGCTCCAACTGCAAAATCGCTGGCATCACACATCACTTCAAAGGGCAAGTCCTAATCTAGAGGCTGCACGACAGGAGCTGTAACTAAAGCATGTTTGATCTGTTCAAAAGCAGACTTGCACTCTTTTGTGAACTTAAACTTCACATCTTTGCAGAGGAGGGCAGTAAGAGGTCTTGCAATCTTGCTGAAATCCCTGATGAATCTTCTGTAGACACCAGCGTGACACAGAAAACTCCTCACTGCTTTGACTGAATCAGGTGCCTGCAGACTTGTCATCACTTCGATTTTCGCCATATCCACCTCTATACTGTCTCTTGGGACCTTGTGACCAAGAACAATGCCATCTTGTACCATAAAATGGCACTTCTCCCAGTTCAGAACCAAGTGCTTCTCTTAACATTTCTGCAGAACTGCACACAAGTTGTCCAAGCAGCTCTTGAAGGATGACCCATAAATTGAGAAATCATCCATGAAAACCTCCATAAACCTCTCAATCATTTCAGTAAAGATCGACATCATGCATCTTCTGGAAGGTTGCAGGAGCATTACACAGTCCAAAAGGCATTCTGCGATATGCAAAAGTGCCATAAGGACAGGTAAAAATGGTCTTTTCCTGATCATCTGGATAGATGAGGATCTGAAAGAAGTCTGAGTAGCCATCAAGGAAGCAGTAGTACTTGTGATTTTCCAGCCTCTCCAGCATCTAATCGATGAAAGGTAGAGGAAAGTGGTCCTTCCTTGTGGCTGCATTCAGCTTTATGTAATCGATGCACATCCTGTGTCCTATCACAGTTCTGGTTGGAATCAGTTCATCCTTGTCATTCCTCACCACTGTAACTCCTCCCTTCTTAGGGACCACGTGCACTGGACTCACCCAAGCACTGTCTGAATCCCAGCTTGCAGCAGCTTCTTGATCTCCTTCTTGACCACATCCTGCAGATTCGAATTCAGCCTCCTCTGGTGCTCTACTGATGATTTTGATTCATCCTTCAGGTGTATCCTATGCATGCACAAGTCTGGAGAGATCCCTGAAATATCATCAAGAGAATAGCCAAGAGCTTTGCGAAATCTGCGCAGCTTACTTAGCAAGAGGGTGAGCTCTGCATTGTTCAATGAAGCATTAACAATAACATGATAAGTGGAGTTTTCTCCAAGGAATGCGTACCTTAGCCATGTAGGGAGCTGTTTAAGCTCAACTTTTGGTGCTTTTGCTACACTCCAATCACCCATTGTAGCAGCCTTTGCAGATGTGGTGACAAGCTCATCATGTGCAACCAGTTCCATCACATGTGCAGTAGCATCCATCATCTTTGTGTAGCCTGTTTCCGCAGCATCCAAATGCTCATACTCTGTTGTAGAAGTGGTCAACGCCCTCTCCAAGGGGTCTTCTGATCTCATCTCATGGAAGATCTGATCAGCAATGTTGGTGAGAACATCTACATAAAAAGTCTGTCCATCGGCCTCTTCATCAGCTTGTCCATTTCGAATTGCATCACCAAGTCACCAACATTCAGCTCTATTCTACCCTTCCATCATTCCATGGAGAAAATGAACCAGATGTGTACTTGGAATGGGAGAAGAAGATATAACTAGTCTTTGAGTGCCAAAACTATCCAGAAACCAAAAAGGTTAGAGTGGTAGCTACTCAGTTCTACGACTATGCTATTAACTTGTGGGATCAATTGATTACAAATGGAAGATGTAATGGAGAACATCCCATTGAGACATTGGTATGATCATGGATAGCATTATAGGGACTGAACTTGTAGCCGAGCTAAAACCAGAGCTTGAAGCTGAGGAAGACATAGTTGTACCAGTTTGACCTATTACTCGAGTAAGAGCTAAAACATTTATGCAAGGAATTGAAGGCTTACTAAAACAAATGTTCACTCCTAAAGATCACTTGGACTCGTTTTGATATGACTTGCTCAATAACACTTTGGTATTAATTCAAGTCCAAAAAGATCACTAATGGGTTTGTGATCATTTGTCCTTTTTTCCTTATTTATGGTTTTGTTCTAATGGGTTTTCCAGGAAATGTTTTAATGACATAAATGGATCACAAAGTTACTAAGCCCATCAACTTAAGCAAGATTAATTTCTGCTAAAGAAGAACTAGTTGAAGAGGCATGCACCAAATCAGTTCAACGGTCACTTAAGTATTTTAAGAGTCATTCAAACTTTGTTTTATTTCTAGTCTTTGTCATTTGTTGCTTTAACCACGAGTTTGAATCTTTGTAAGTCTTTTTTATTTAAACTCATGTAAGATCATTTAAAAGAAACACAGTTGCAAACACACTACTTATAAACAGATTTGCGACTAAAACATAGTGGCTAAACAATGCATCGCTACTTAGTCGCTAAATTAACGACGACTTTGCGACTAAGTTGTGACTGTTATTTATAATCGCTAATCAGACATAACATTTAGCGACTGTGTTGTGACTGATTAAGCGACTGATTTAATTAATCAGACCATCAAAAAATACTAAATTGTATTACAGTTTTTACGAATTTATTATCTAATATTGCTTTTAAACTGTAAAAACATAAGAAACATGTATGTATTTAAAACAAACACGTCAAACATGTTTTAAAAGAACAAACTTCAAAGGCAACATTCAACACAAGTTTCAAGTTCACACATATTTAAAGAAAACAAAATCCACAAGCAAAGGAGTTAACAACCAACACCAAGGTTTTCAAGTTCAGAGAAAGAGAGAAAGATAAGGGACTTATGTTCAAACATCATCAGTAGCAGGATCATTGGATTCAGAGGCGAGAAAGACGAGAAAGTTTGGGTCAGTTGCGCTCAAGTAACAATTTTCAAGTGCTTGTAGAGCTGCTTGTTCCTTTTTTGCGGCTAGCTTCCTCAAACTGTTATTTCAGGCTTGTGTAAGAAGAAGAGCTTGCTAGGTACTTTCGTTTCTCTTTATATAACTCTCGAGACTACTAACTCCATTGAACTTTCCTAAGTCGGTTGTGAAAGTAGACTGAATAAACAAAACAAAGAGTATTACACCTTAACTAAAAACAATTATGCATCCCGTTAAGTAGTATATTCATGTAGTATGGAGATTATAGAGCCATATCAGAAGACAAAACCTCTATAAGAGGGAGAGGATGATGTAAGACTCAAGCTTAAATCAACTAAACCAGCCGAGCAATGGAACTTTAGAGCTAAAGAGGATGCAGAACAGCTTGTATCCATGGAGAAAGGAGAGCTTGTAGCTGTGCTTGGAGCTTTTCAAGACTTAACTACCAAACCACATCACTCTATATATTAGAAGGAGTATTCTGATCGAGCTAATTACCCACTGGTTCGAATCAAATTTCAAGATATTGGAGCTAAACCGCTGAAGTTAACCAAGGAACTGTTTATGAAAACCTCGCATATATATTCACCTAATATATTATGTGACCAACCATCATCATTTACTGAAGCTAATCAACGTCTTAAACCACTAGAATAGGCCATTATATAAGCTGGAAACCGGAGCCAAACCAAAGGAGAATCATCAAAACATGTGAATTTCAGTTTCAGGTCTCAGATACTGCAGGAGACAGAATCAATAGAGAAAGAAACAGAAAATAAAAGGAGATGGGGTTTGTCACGCATCTCAAGTTGAAGGCTCCTGGGGGTTTATTTCACAGGGTGGTGGTGATAGAAGATTCACCAGAAGAGCTTAAAATTGCCGTGGTTTATCACTGAAATAAATTAAGAGGAGCTGGTCACTAAGCAGAGATTTTATGGACTACCAGGAAAATCAATGGGATTAGAGAAAGACTGACATCTTGAGGAATCACCGGAGGGTGCGTGGTTGGCCGAAATGGCATCTCGGTTTCACCATCGGGAAAAGAAAGCTTGAGAGAAAGTTGCGAATCTCTCTCGCCTTGAGCCCAAGGTGGAGGCAGCTTGAATCAGCGGAGGATTGAGTTGACAGAGGGCGTTGCCGGAGGAAAACGCTGGTCGGAGAACTTGACGGTGAGCGGAGAGCTTGACTGTAGTCGGAATTAATTCAGAGAGAAAAATGTCTCAAAACTCTTAATTCTGAGAAGAGAATGTCACCGGGGAGAAGGCGGCTCTGGTCAATGGCGAAAGAAGTCTTGCCGGCATCCGCCTAGAGGTGATCGGAATTGCATATTGTTTCTGGCTTTGCTCACAATCGCAAAGGGAGGAAGAGACAAGGGAACAAAAACAAATTGGGCTGGGCCTAATGAAGCAAAAAGGTGGAGTTTGTGGGTTTAGTTTTACCTTCATTATTGAGCATGGGTTTTTCAGCATCAGTTTGGGCGAAAACTTATGTGAAGCCCATATTTGCTAAAGGAGAACGAAGTTTGGACAAACAGGAAATTACGTTTTCTGTGTCGCTTTACTTGATATAAAAGGAGACAGATTCGAAGAAGAACACAAGAGGGATAGACAACGGCAGAGAGAGTTTTACATAGAGATCAGGAAGAGAAGAAACCTAAAGTAAAGGAGACATTGTTCGAGTCATGTTTTTGAGGGATAGAGTTTCTTTGATCTTACTTCTTGTTTGTTATGTCTCTTCTTTTTGGTGTCATCTCTTACACAAGGAACGGTTAGAGCAGTTAGAGCGTTTGTGTAGATCCCTTATTAATTGATATAGTGGAAAGTTGTGGGAGACGGTTCCCACCCGAGACGTACCGATTAGAGGTCGGGAACTCGGTGATCAAATTCTGTGTCAAATTCAAATAAGTAAAGCAATCGATTTTAGTATAAATTCCTAACAGTTTTATTATACAACGAAACTCCAAAGAAGCATCCGGATGTTATATGTGTATCGTTTCATTTCATCGTGTCAGGTACAGAAAATACTAAAGAATTAAGGAATCTACTAAGTTCTTACAAAAGTATTAATTAATTATTAAATATTTGACTAGGTATATAATTCGCTTTACGCGCGAGTCTGTATTAATATTTTAGTTTATTTTTTTAGATACTATTTTTAAAATTATTAAAAATTATAAATATTTATAGAAATTTTTATTTATATAAGAGAATTTAATATATAATGTGTAATTTATCCTATTTTTATTTATAAATTTTAAAAAATAATTAGGTAAAATAATAACAATGATACCTATCGAATTATCCAACTTTGACGTACATATACATTTGATTTAGAGAAATATAATCTTGCTAAGATTTTGATATTATTTTCTGTTTTCCATAGAATTTCTATAGTTCTTTTTTTTCTTGAAAGTTTATGTGTTCAAATATTTAGTTTTTTTATTTAAAGTCTTATTGATGTTGTGTACCACTGTATATATAATCCATTATTCATGTTGATTCACATTTAATTTTGTTAGGAAGCTGTAATGATCATGCAAAACCATTTTTTCCTTCTCCATCATGACTTCCAAGAGTTTTATGTTATATTTTTATTCAGTTTTCATTGTTTTAACTGTTAAATCGAGTTGTTGTAGATTTTTTTTAAATTGATAATTGATAATGGTCACATTTTTTATACATGTATTGATAATTGTTAATTTTTTATTTAACTTTTAAAATTTTAAACTATATTAACATTTTCTGATTAAATAAAAATGTTGATTTGGATCAATCAGATTGAATTTACTTTTTTTTTTTTGTATATAATTTGTTAAATTAACTTTTAATATTTTAATTATACTTAATAATTTTTTTGTTTGATTTAAAAGCTTATGTGGACCAATTAAATCAAGTTTTTCCATCCTAATCATATTTATTTATTTTTTTATTTTAATGAATATGCTGATGTGGACCAGTCATATTGAGTTTTTTAATCCTATGTGGACGCCCTCAATGCACTATGCCTTCAACTTTTATATATTATACTAGGCTTTTAACTCGCGCTACGCATGAGTCTGTATTAATAACTTGATTTAATTTGTTGGCTAATATCTTTTAAATTATCAAAACTATAATATATTTATAGAAAATTTCTTTTATATAAAAAAATTAAAACATAATATGTAGTATTTCCTATTTTTGTTTATAAAATTATAAATCTTATTAAGTAAAATCATAGTAATGACACCTAACGAATTATCCAACTACGATGTGCATATGTTTGATTTAGAAAATGATTCTCTTACTAAATTTTTGGTGTTTCCTTAGGATTTCTATGGTTCTTTTTTTTTAAAAGGTTTATATGTTTAAATATTTAGTTTCTTTACTAAATGTCTCACGAATATTGTGTACATATACATATATAATATATGATATATGTTGATTCAGATTTACTTTTGTTAGTAAGCTATACTAATCGTGTAAAGCTGCTTTTTGCTTCTCCACCTGATCTTCTACGAATTTTAGGTTATATCTCTATTCAGTTTATAAGAACTGTTTTATTTGCAGTCAACTATTTGCTAATATTTATTTTTAAACATGTAAGATGATGTTGAGACTTCACATTATCACTGTTTTTTTTTTATCTTTTGTGTGTTTATTCATGTTTTGATTTAAATATTTTATCTTCATATATTCCTATTTGAATTTGATTCATAACTTTGTCATATTATATTATTTAAATAAAATTTTAGAGGATGTTGCTTATGTATTGTTCATGTTGACTAAGTTATAAGCAGTAACTATGTATACAAATCAGACTTTATTAATTATTATATTTTAAATGTAAAGTTACTTGTGTAGTATTTTATTTTGTTGTTTTTTCAACCAGACGCAACCAATGTATTAATCTTTGTAAATTTAAATAATATGTTTGATTTAGAAACTTGTATAACCTATTAAAACCTTATATGGTTATTCCTAGTCAACACCAATATTTTAGAAATCATGAATGTTTTTGGAACTATATTTCAAACTAATTTTCTTCTTAGATCTTATTTTTTGTTATTTTAAATATCTTTGATGGTAATTTTATATTTTATTTTAATTATCTAATTTTCTGCAGGTTTGATATACTTAAAACATATATATTTTTAATTAATCTCTTTTGTTATTGATTTTTCAAATAAGTAGCATATACATTAATCTAATAACTTTTACATAAATACTTTTTCTTTGTTAAATTTACTTTTTAAATTAATTAAAATGCTATTTTGACATGCTATAACTGGTTATTCTAAATTTTAAGTAAACTTTTCTCAAAAACGTATACCATCATTTGCTTTTTTAGTTAATATTTGTTTGGTAGTTAACCTAAATATCAAGATAATTTTACTTTATACGACTTTTTTCTTTGATAATTTACCTCTCTTGATATTGATTTTTATTTTATTTTAACACACCATTATTTTTAAAATATTGATATTTTGAATACATAAATTTTTTGTTAGTTAAATATTTTTATATGATTTTTTTAAGTAGTTATTCAGATATCTAGTCAATATATTTTTAAGTGTTTTTTTTTTAAAATATGTTTTGTAAAACTTAATTTTCTTTTTAGTTTTTAGTTAATTAATTTCTTAATATTGATTTCTTAAATAATGAGTTTAAATATTTATATTATTTTTGTTAGATAAGTTTTTTAGTATTCTTTAAGTTTTTTATTCTCTTACTTATTTTGTTTATATTGATTTTGTTAAATAAATAACATAGATATTAAGTTAATATCTTCTTTTTTTTGTTAATTTAACTTTCTCGATATGAATTTTTATTTTAATTGTATTGACATGTTGTAAGAAATAATTTATGTTTTGGTTTTTGTTAGTTAAACATTTTTTATATTGCTTTCTTTAGTAATTAGCATAAAGTATCATTTTTGGTTTGTTAAGATTTTTGTGTTAATTTTTTAAATATTTCCCCAAAAATTATAAGTTTTAGATGGCTTTGTTTTGATAATTTAAGATGAATGTTTTTTTGGTAGTATTGATTTATTTAATTAGCAATTTTATATGTTTATATGAAAATTTAATCTTAATATTGTTTCTAAATAAATTACTCATTTAAAATATATATGCTAATTTTTTTTTAATTTAACTTTTTCGTTATTGATTTACATATTTGTTTTTGTTAGTTTAGTTTCTGTGACAATGAGTTTCTATTTTATTTTTACAATAGATTTAGACTTTTGACATAAATTTATTTTATTTAGTTAAAAAATTATCTTAATTTTCCATTCTATTGTGATAATTTTATATTTTTGTATGTTTTAATTTATTTAAATTATTAATAATGTTTTTTATTTTTAATGTTTAATGAAAAACGTTGATATAGACTAATCAAATTGAGTATATATGTCATATGTGGATGCTCTCATTTGCCTAAGACATCAACACAGACCACAACTAATATATTTTAAGTTAGCAGTTCAGATTTTAATTGTTTGTCGTGATTAAAATTTTAAAATAATTTAATTATGGTTTTAAATACAGTTTTTAATAATTTTGTTCAATATATATGATTTTTCTTTCATAATCTATTTATATGTTAATTTACCTTTTTATTGTTAATAGAAAAATAAGATCTATTTTCAAAACTCTTTTTTATTAATAACTAACTTAAAATTTACAAATTTTCCTAATAACAACAAAAATAAAATTAATTAAAATTTAAAAATTTTCCTTATAACAATTAAAACGAATTAATTAATTTTAATATACAATATATAATTAACTAAAAATAATGATAATATGTACCAATAGAATTTAATCTTTAAATCCTATGTGGACATCCTTAAAGCATTTAAGCATCAATTTTTATTAGTAATAGATGATGTCACTTAAAACGTTCTTTTCTTCTAACTAAAAAAGAAAAGAAAATCAACTTGGTTCTAAAACAACTGAATTTCTTCTTCTCCTAAGTTTCTAACCAACACGTCTTAGAGCATAAATTTTTATGCGACCAATCAACATATTTAACCTTTCACATATTGTATGTAAATCTGAAAAGCTCATTTAGAGGAATATGCCTTTTTTAACCAACATTAACCCAACTTTAAAACCCCACATAATCGATTATAGAGCCATATACAGTAGCACTTTACCTGAAGAAAGAGTTCGTTATCCTCCTCTAGAGATATCTTATGATTGACGCAAAATACCATTCGAAGACTCGTCATTTTCAAGTTCAGCCAACTGAGCTTCCTTGTTCTTCTTATATGCTTTATGAACTTCCTGCGCTTTGTTATCGATAAATGTCTCATTTTTTTCGTATGAGTCTTGATGAAAAGTTCACCAATAGTCGGTGGTCTTCCCAGTTCCACTTCCTGAAATGGTAAACAATGAAAAGATAGATGAAATATATGTGCCCTGGTGTAACTTTATCATCTAAAAGTATATGTCCTCATGTAACTTACAATCTCTTCTTCAACTTGTAAGTAAGACTTTTGTCCAAATACATGCTTGTGACAACCAAGGCCATTATGGTCAGACATTCGAGCTGCTGATGTGGTCGTACTTCTTGTTTTGGCTTCTTCTGCGTCCCAATAGTCACAATTTGTTTCCACAGAGTATCGCCAATCCATCTTAGCTGTTGTTGTCGAGTCCCTGCCTTGGAAACCATGTCTTTCATACAGACTTGACAAATCTTCTCGAATCTTGTTTGAACCACACTGGTCAGTGAGGGAAGCCAGGTGTTTTCTTTTTACAGAACAAGATAGGAGATTAATGTTAGTGATCAGAAAACCAAACAAAAATTTAAACATAGAGGTTACATCAGATTGAGAGATGCCTCATCAAACTTGTTTGTAAAAATCTTTGTAATCTTCTCGGTTAGTGCGCCTTTATATTTATCAAACCTACAAACATAGAAACAAAATGGTTATTAGGATGATAGTGAAATGAAAGTTAGAGCAAGAGCATAAGCAGACAAAAACAATGGATTTAAGTACAAAAAACAATCGATTTAAGCACAAAGCACATAGATTCATAAAGTTCTCTAACTTATAATTGCATCAACCAAAATATTCTTAGAATTGAAATTGAACAAGGAGATGCTTACCAAGTGGTTGCAGGCTCCAATCTTGGAGAGAGGACGGTGGTATATAGCTCATGGCCTGGCTGGAGAATCAGCTCTTTTAAAGCAGCGAGCGCGTCTTCTGAGAGAGTTGGTTTCCTTAAAGAGTCTTCCTCATCTCCTTCCTCGTGTGAGTTTTAAGCTTGAGAACTGTGAGGAGGAGAATGTCCAGGATGATTCGTCGCAGGGGCTTGAGGTAGCTGAGATACAGAGTGTCGAGATTGATCCGATGGAGAACCGATTCCATCTTCGTCCACAAGATGTGCTCCACGATAATTCATCGTAGTGGCTCAAGGTTGTTGATATGCAGAAGGTCGAGCTTGAGCCACTGGAGAACCGATTCCAGTTCGGCGCTCATGAGAGTCTCCAGGATGGCTCAACACGGTCTGGAAAAGATTCGACGGAGGTGGATAGTCTCTGATACTAGGACCCGTTGGAGGCTGGAAGATTGGGACATGAGTTCGCTGAGACAAAGTGGCTTGGGGTTCGCCGGCATGAAGGTATATTGGCTGGGAAGACCAGTGGGTCTTGTTCGATTTGGCGTTTATGAATCTTGTGTTGTTGGGTTTAAGCCGTTTGCTGTACCTCTTCCTCTTCTCTTCTCTCTTCGACGGCCAGCCATCGCAAATAGGGCGAAAGGTTCCTTCTTTCTGCTTGTTGGAAAATGAGATCTAGTTCGATTAGGGTATGAGGTTGGGTATAAAGTAGAGCTAATATGCGACTATTTGTCGACCTGATAATTGGCGATTGCTAATTTTAGTCGCAAAACAGTTGCAAAGTAGAGATTATAATACGACTACATATACTAGTCGCAAATTAGCGACTGTTTTGCGACGATAACCATTTGGTCGCAAATAAGTCGTAATTTAATTCAGTCGCTAATTTTGCGACTGCACGATCAGTCGTAACATACAGTCGCTAATTTGCTGTTTTTTTGTAGTGCGATAATGATTCTCTTTTGTTCCTTGTGAAAAATTCAGATCCTTGGTGTGTAAATCCATTGATCAACATTTAGTATGTCTTGGTGTTTCATATCCAAGAGATTAAGAGATTGTTTGGTGCGTCATATCTATACAATCAACATTGAATTTATATTAGTGTGTCATATCTAAGGATTTTAAGTTGGGGTAAATCAGAAATCATTCTGCAGCTTCTGTTCGACCTTTCGATCCATCATTTCTTTGTACTATGGGTTCATTGCTTCAATTTTCTAAAATCTTATTGATATCTCCATTATTTATACCATTTTAGCTTGCATTCATCACTAGTTTTAGTATTTAAATATGCATATTTACTTCTTCTTATCCCATTTTCATACATTAAGGAGTTAATATAGTTTTAGGAGTTGCATTGCATTTTGCATGCATTTGGAGTTTTATTCAGGTACTAAATGGAGTTTGGAGACAAAGTGGTACAATGGATATGAGCTGGGAATAAAGCAAGGAGCAGGAGAAGGGCAGATAGGCTAATATCAATGACTATATCGACTTTATCTGATCGATATGGTGCATATAAATGGGAGTATCGACCACTTCAACATCAATACAGTAAGAGCATGGTGTAAAGGCATCATATCGACAAAAAAGGACCTCGATGCACCAAGAAGGGACTCGTATCGAGCAGTGTATTGACATCCCATGTCGATACACCTTGACAGGACAATACTGAGATGCTGTATCGACATGTTTGCCCGATAACCCTTAACTAAAGGGCGATTGTATCGACTTCACGCCAAGGAGAGTCAAGCCGATACAACCTTGAAGCCTTCCGTATCGACCATCATATCGAACAAGGGACATCGATACAACCCAGAAGGAGACATGATATCGACGTGTGTATCGATGTGCATGATCGATATGGTCCATCCGAATCAGCCTATTTTCGGTTTAGTCCTTGTTTATCAGGAGTTTTCAAGTTCCCCTATAAATACTAAGGTCCTAAAATGGTTAGGCAACAAAGATCTTAATTATTTTCTTACGTTCTTGCACTTTAAACCTTTCATTTTTCAGATTTGCTTTGGAAGAACTAGTTTGATTTAGTGAATTTCAACATTTGCCTTTAATCTATTCTTACTTATTCTGTTTTCTAATCATGCTCAACCATTATTTCTCTTTGGAATTGTGGTTTTGATTGTGGTTAGTGAGTAGTCTTATTTAGGGTTTGAGATGGGATAGATTAGAGGAGTTTTAGGACTAGATTAGTGATGTCTTATGCTTAATATGATTGTCTTCTCTCTATTAGATGTGCTTAACACTAGATTAGTCTTGTCCAGGCTTGTTTAGTATCTTGGCTTTCTCTTATGCCTGAAAGTGTCTGATGAAATGCTGCTATGAGTCTCTTAGAGGATTTGTTCTCATAGCCTAAGGAATTAGATGTATAATGTGCATTTTGGTTTTATAGGATTGGAGTTCTGTTCGAAATGCTTGTTGATCATGTGTTTGAGTAAAGGAATTTGTCTTGAATATGTGCTTAGCAAAGTGATTAGTGTCAAGGAATTAGGCTAGTTATAAATGTTAATCCTATGCTTAGAAGATAACATTGTTTGAATGGTTTTGAGGCATCACTAGTTAAGTTCTAATCCCCTCTTAATCAATAACCCCCAACTTAGATCCTTAATTTAATCTATTTAGATTTCCTGTTTTGTTTAGTTCAGTCTTTAGTCTTGTTTAGCTTGATCACAACTGCTTTCTTGAATTTGGCTTGACTTAAGTGATTTGCTGCATTCTTAGTGTCATATGAACTCAGATGGATTGATACCTTACATGCTGCAATGACATGAGTGTGTTAGGATTTGAATGGCTAAGTAAAATCCCTGCTATCAAATTGGTGCCGTTGCCATATGGGTTTAGTTTAAGCATTAGGATTTGTGGATTGTTTAAGATCAAGCTGTTAAATTTCTGTTTGTTACTGATTTGCAAGTTTCTCTTCCTCTTATAGGTGTATGAACTTGTGGTCTAGAGGCAATCAAAACCTGCTGGATTATTAACACAACATTCTGCAAGTGGAGAGAGCATTAAGAGCAACAAGGGAAAGAGAGAGACTGCAAAGATTTCATCAGCTCAACATGGAGCATGGTATAGATGATCAGCAATTTCAGGGACCACCAGGAGCACAAGGTGTTCAAGGAGTTGCTGGTGTTCAGGGACAGAAGTTAAAGGTGAGCAAGGTCAGAGAGGACCAGTATACAGCACACGCCCAATCAGACCCATTGGAGCAGGAGATGCGCCCAATGCTTACAACAACAGAACATGAATCATCCCTCCAGCTGTTCAGAACAACAACTTCGAGATCAAGTCTGACTGATCTCCATGGTACAAGGAAGCAAGTTCCATGGCTTATCTTTAGAAGACCCCTTGGACCATTTAGACAACTTTGATAGGCTATGTTCACTCACCAAGATAAATGGAGTCAGCGAAGTTGGTTTTAAGTTGAGGCTCTTCCCATTCTTTATAGGAGACAAAGCTCATCAATGGGAGAAAAACTTACCTCAGGGAAGTATCACAAGTTGGGATGAGCGCAAGAGAGCATTCCTGGCCAAGTTCTTCTCTACTTCAAGGACAACTAGAATCAGGAATGAAATCTCTGGTTTTGCTCAAATGAACAGTGAGAGTTTTGGTGAAGCATGGGAGAAATTCAAAGGGTACACACTTCAGTGCCCTCACCATGGCTTCTCACAAGCTTCACTCCTCTCCACCCTATACAGAGGCGATCTCCCTAAGATCAGGATGCTACTTGATACAGCCTCCAATGGAAACTTCCTATCTAAGGATGTAGATGAATGTCTAGAGCTTGTGGAGAACTTAGCTCAAAGTGATGGCAATAATAGTGAAGACTATGATAGAACTACAAGAGGAGAAGATGGCAACACTAAGAAAGAGCTGGAGTCTACAAGAAGGGAGTTGAAAGAGCTGAACACTAGGCTTGACAAACTGCTCCATGTGCAAAACAAAGATATCAACTATGCTGGTGAAATGGTGGAGCTGCCTAGTGAAGAGGAGTTACAAGTAGAAGACATGAAATACCTGGGGAATTAAGGAGGTTACAATGGTTATGAGAACTACAGACCTAACCCAAACCTGTCCTACAGAAGCAACAATGTTGCCAACCCCCAAGACCAAGTCTACCCTCAACAGCAACCTCAAAGGAATCAGCCAAGACCTTTTGCGCACATTCAACCAAGGCTATGCACCAAGGAATAACTTCCAAGGCAACTTCCAGCAAAAGCAGTTTGCTCCTCCTGGTTTCTCTCAAGGTCAAGCAAGTTCATCCATCACCAATGATGCTGAAGTGAAAGGACTGCTGCAACAAATCCTTCAAGGCCAACAAGCTACTAATATGGAGATCACAAAGAAGTTTGTTGAGGTTTACAACAGGTTGGACTCCACCCATGTTGAGATTACTAACAAGTTTGATGGGTTGGCAGCAAGAGTAAGACACTTTAGAACAACAAGGGCATTGCTGGCCCTAAAACTCAAGGCTACCTCCCTGAAAAACCGGAAGCTAATCCTAAGGAGTTTTGCAACTCCATAGTTACTGAAGAAGAGACCTTCTCAGCTGAAGAGGGAGCTGTCATTGAAGAATTCCTTTCATTGCTCAATGAGGACATTGAACTTCAGAGTGGGGGAGAGGAGTTTTTAGCAGCTGACGCAAACCAAGAGGTTGCAAAGGAAGAGTCTCTTGAAGAAGCAACAACTAAGGAAGAGGAGAAGAGTAAGCCACTTGTCACTCTTGAAGCTGAAAAAAGAGGAGTCTATGATCTTTCTCCCTACAAGCCAGCTCTCCCTTTTCCTGGAAGGTTTAAACAAGAGCAACTTGAGAAGTACACTAATCTCTATGATGCCCTGTAAAAGAAAGTCTATGGAGACAATGCTGAGCTGCCTGCTAGACCAACATTGGAGAAGCTCAACATCAAAAAGCTTGGAGATCCAGCTTGCTTCACCTTAACTTCTGAGCTGAATGGAAAAACTTTCAAGAGCTGTCATTTTGACATTGGAGCAAGTATCAATCTTCTCCCATTCTTTACTGCTAGAGCGCTTGGCTACACTTCATTTCAGGATAGTAATGTGTCATAACCATAGCTGATGGCACAATAAAGGCACCACTTGGAGCTCTTAAAGATGTGCCAATGATGATTGAAGGAGTGGTCATCCTAACAGATTTCCTGGTTTTAGATGTTGAATGGGAGATCAAGAATTCCATCATTCTAGGAAGACCATTCTTAGCTTCAGCTGGGGCAGTGTTTGATGCAAAGGAATGCACAATAGAGCTGAGATTAACCAAGGAGAAAGTGCTGAAGTTTGACTCCAAGGGGAACAAGCTGGAAGATGAGCAAGCCTTCTCAATGGAGGTTAAGAAGCTGAAGAAAGTTAAGGAGAATTGGCCAAAGTTTGAAGGCTACGTGGGTACAAGCTTTGATGGTTGCTGTCTGTCCAAGATGTTTGCTGATACCACTGAAGAAAAGGTCCTCGAAGTGGCTGGTTCTGGTTCTGTGAATGAAATTTTGCTGAGTACTAAAGAAGATAGGGCAATCTTGAAGCCCTTTTTATTCCAAGTATGGTGAGATCCACTACAAGCTAAAGGAAGGAGGCAAGTCCAAGCCTTTTACTGTTTTGAAGATTGATGGGGTCACCAGAAAAGTCAAGAGACGCAAGATGACACGAAGGAGTCCCAAGACTCCTGCTCCCAACCACAACTAAGGAGCTGAGGAAAGTCAAGCTAAGTGATTCTAAACAAGCGCACTTGGGAGGCAATCCCATGGTATCTTTGTATATAGTTTTGCATTTTTATGTTTTTTATGTCTGCGTGGGTGTTTTTTAGTGTCCCTAGTAACCAGGTTCAAGCTGAATGAAGAGGAACCAAGCTTGGAAGAAGGAAGGAGGCTAAGAAGGGCCAATATCGACCAGCATATCAGCCAAAATTTGTTGATACAGTCCATATCAAGCAGTGTATCGTGCATGTATTGCTCGATACTGAGGTGTCGGATTGGTATCGGCATGTGCACCGGGATGATGCTGATCGATACACTTGAGAGGATTTTGTATCGATCAGTGTACTGGTATAGGGCAACCCGATATGCCTTAACAGGCAATGTATCGTTTCATAAATAGATCGATATGCCTCAACTGGTACCAATATCGAGCCAATATATCGATGTACCAGGTTGATACGACAACAAGGAGTGCATATCGAGCACAGTATCGACGTAACACACCGGTATGCCTTAACTGCGAGGATGAAAGGCGATTAATCGCCCTTTTTAAAGGCATATCAGGGTGTATATCGACCTCTCATGTCGATACACCTTAAAGGACAATGTAAATATGCTATTCAGCATAAGTCAAGGTGTATCGATATGCATATCGAGGCACTAGTCCGACATGCATTATTGTATGATTATATCGAGCTGTTTAACTTGATATTGGACAGATGAGTGTGATCATCGGACTACGTATCGAGGTAAGTGACGTCAATACAAGAAGTGTTAAGCAATATCGACATGTATACAGTCGATACAACGACCCAGACATCCGATATCGGCATGCATATCAACTGGACCAATTCGATATTTTAAATATCGACTTGGGTGGTCGATATTGCACCCGAGGTAAGCATTAACCAGTTCAAATTTTTTCCCTCATTGGTCAAACTAGATCAAAGAGTTTAAATTTGAATACTTCCCCTTCCCAAGCATGAGTGTGACCTATCTTAGGCACACTTTGTCCCTTTGCTCCCCACAAAAAGATTCCCGAACCCTCTATTTAAAAAAACTCACCCTTCTCTATTTCTCACTTTCATTTTTCTTGTTTACAACCACAAAAATTCTAAATCTTTTGTGTTTTAAGCACTTAAGAACTTTATGGTATGATGTGGTTGCATGCTTAATTTATGATTGTTGCTTCATATTTAGTTTATTTCTTTTGCATGTTGAATAATTGTTTTTAACTGTTGAAGAATTTAGATTAATAAATACTTGCTTGTCAAAATCATTTATTTTGCTTTGCATAAACATTTTAGTCCATTTGTTTAGTTTTACCATGCTAGGATTTATGCATTTTAATTAGATAATAAATTTTGTTTAATGAATCCTTTGCATGCATTGCTTATTTTGTTGCTTCACAATTGATAGAGGTTTACTTTTATGTAAATAAACTCCTCCTTTTGTGATTTTTAGCAACATTAAGCTTTGTGTTTTGTTGCTTCCTTGGCTCTGCATCTTTCTTTTGAGAATTTGTTTTAGGTACCATGGGAAGAACAACAAGGAGTGGAGCAAACAAAGAGGCTGAGAGGCAAGAGAAAGCAAATGGAAAAGCTAAAGAATTTGGGAGTCCAAGCGCCAAATCTCAAGGCAAAAAGAGAGCTGATGCTGGCTCTAGTGAGCAAGTTCGCCAAAAGAAGAAGGGCACCACCCCAGCTCAAATGCAACTCTATGACAAGCTGCAAAGGGTGGATGTGAGACCAACAAGATATCCCCATGTGCCATCTCGAAAGGCCTTGGGAATGTATGAAGACTTCTCTTCTATGCTTGAGACAATGGAGCTCACAAAGCTGGTGGAAACTCGTTCTTCAGCCAACAAGGACCAAGTGCTTCAATTCTTTGCAAGTTTTAAAGTGACATTCTATGAGCCAGGAGAGGAGACTCCTAAAGAAGATGGTGATGGCTTCATCACTTTCAGAGTTTCCAAGAAGAACTATATGAGCCAGGAGAGGAGACTCCTGAAGAAGATGGTGATGGCTTCATCACTTTCAGAGTTTCCAAGAAGAACTATAGGATGTCCTTCTCAGTGATTGAAGATGCATTTGGGTTCTCTTATGGAAGCGCTAGAGGTCAAAATCTGGGGGTTAGCAAAGAAGAGATGAGTAGCCTTTGAGAGCATGTGGCTAAGAACGCTTTCAAGCCCGGAAGACGCAAGGCTTCTTTGATTAGAAATCCATGCATCAGATATGTGCACAAGGCATTGGTGCATACTCTCTTTGCAAAGAAGGAAAGTGGAGCTGTTGAAGGAGGAGAATGGGAGCTCATTGATCAAGGTCTTATGAGCATTCTTGACTGCACAAGGCAAGGTGTTAAGCAAAATGGAGAAGATGGGATAACTAGAATGGTCACCATCTTCATGCAGCAACTTTTGGTTATCAAACATTGGTTAACAACCAATGATGACAAGGCGCCAAAGCTGTATTGTGCTGGCCTTATTATACAATTGATGGAAGCTGCAGGAGTTGAGAGTGGACCAGCAACGGTCAAGATCACATACTTGGACCTCCCATACCTGAAGAATGCAAGGTTCCTTGGCGAAAATGTGGGTGACAAGTTCATCTACAACTTCATCCAAGAAGATGGATTTGCTGCAAAGCTTCTACTCCGTGATAAGCATCTTACATCCTTCTCCAACCCAACCGTTTTGCCTTTCAAATTCCAAAGCACCTTCTCTACCAAGCTGGCGCTCCATCCTCTTACATTCAGCAAGGCGCCAACACTTCTCTTTCTCAAGGAGACTATCCCCTTGTGGGGTTTGAAGGAGAGCAAATGGGAGAAGGAATCCAAGGAGAAGAAGAATCAGATGCTCCAACTTACAACAATGATGAGTACCACTTCCAGTCCCATGATGTTCTCACACCAAGAAGGCCTCTTGAAGAAGGTCTATGAACACATCAAGCTCTTGCAAAGATGGAACAAATGGCAAGACAAAACCATCAAGAAGTTGGTGAAGGGCATGAAGAGCATTAAGGATCAAATCAAGGACCTAAAGAGGAAGTCTAGTGGAGCCTCTACTTCTGCTCATCAACAAGAGCAAGAATCTGAAAGCCAAGGAGTGGCTACAGCTCCTAGTAGAAGGCGCTCTTTTGTTTGTTCTGAGGAAGTGAGAGCTTGGGTGCCACCAAGAGCATCCTGCCAAGAAGCGCCAAGGAGAAGGAGACACAAAATGAGGGAGCGGCCAATAATGAGCCACAATATTGACCTCAGGGAGGAACTTTCAAGAGCCTCATACACCTCACACACAACCTTCTAAGGAACCAAAACTCCTCCATTGTATATACCATTGCATTTTTTCTTAAGTTCTTGTAATATATTTCTGTTGCTTCTCTCTTTCACTCTTTTATTACACAAAGGATTGTGTAATTAAGTGTGGAGGAGGGATTTGGAGTTTGACATTGTTTTTTCTTTTCTTAGTTTTTCCCTTTCATTCATCTTTGTGTAATGCATTCATCTAAGTGCATTAAAAAAAAACAAATCGAAAAAATTGAAAATTTTGCATCTTTTGCAAACCAAAAAGATAAGCATGTAGTTGCATTCATTTGTTTAGGATTGAGTCTAGTCTTTTTCATATAGGTTGCATTGCATTTTGATAGGGCTCAGATTTTACCCAAATAAAACTACTGCAAGTGCACAGCAATACAGTTATAGTATAAGGGGTTATCGAACCCCAAGGGAGTATGTAAACTACACTAGCGATTATAGATTCAGATTAAGCTAAGCGATAATGAATGAATGTAATGCAAAATAGTTAAATAAATGCAAGAGGGCGTTTTTATGATTGTTCGTAAAGTTCAGAAAGCTAAAGGCGCTAGGTTAGGCCAATTCGCAGGTTGAATCCGAGAGTGTTGAATGCATGCAATCAGGAATGAATTAAAACCGTCTAGAACATGAAACACAAAGATATAACTAATCAGTTCTCAATGCAGAAGTTATCTATGTCTAAATCACAGACTTTCAAATCTTTTTGCAAACTCTAACAACCTAAACATACAGTAATGATCAGGTTCAATTGTTCACAAAACTCCTAAGCCAAATCTCTTTGCACCTAGGCGTTCTGCTCATCTAATACTCGTTCAGGTGATTAACAATGTTCTAAAATCTATTAAACAACCTAGGGTTTCGAATTCCAGATGTTGTGTCTAAGAAATCGATGTGAATGCAAGCACATATGAAGAACCAATGAATTTCCTATCAGGTTTAGCGATTCTACAAACTCTTCTGCAACCTTTGAAAATTCCTAACATAACTAACAAACTACTCAGACATGGTGAATTGAGAAAACATCATGAATAGAATAGATTGCATAAAAGAAATAAGAAATGAAGATAAAAGAGTTCGAAATCTGCTGTGAAGGAGTCTGATTTTTCTCTCCAAAAGCTCTGTAAACTAATCTCTCTCTCAAGCTCTCAAGAAAAATAATATACAAGATATATGCCAACAATGGCTGAAAACCTAATATAAACAAGCTAAAACACGAGCTAGTGCCTTTTTGCAAATAATGCTTCACCCTCCATCCATTGACAGTGAACTCCTCTCATTTGGAGTTGATGAAGACAATGGCGCCATGTGGTCTAGTCTCTTTGACAGTGAAGGGACCTGACCAACGAGAACGCAGTTTACCAGGAAACAACTGTAAACGAGAGATGTAAAGGAGTACCTGGTCATTGGGCTCGAAATGTCTGGTGATGATCTTCTTATCATGATATGTCTTTGTCCTCTCCTTGTATAACTTGGAGTTTTCATAGGCCAGATATCTGATTTCATCCAATTCATTGAGCTGAATCAAGCACCTCTCTGCAGCAGGCTTCAAATCGAAGTTCAGTTTCTCGATAGCCCATTCTGCTTTGTACTCTAGCTCCACTGGAAGATGGCACGCCTTGCCACAGAGCAGATGGAATGGTGTAGTCCCAAGGTGCGTTTTGTAGGCAGTCCTGTAAGCCCACAATGCATCATCTAATTTTGCTGATAGTCCTTCCTTGTCTTCCCAACTGTCTGCTCCTGACTGTGCTTGATATGTCTATTGGAAGCCTTAACTTGTCCACTGGTCTGGGGATGATAAGGTGTTGCCACTCTGTGCTGTACACCATACTTCTTCAACAGATTATCAAAGACCTTGTTAACAAAGTGAGAACCACCATAACTGATAACAATTCGCGGGACACCAAATCTGGGGAAAATAATGGTCTTAAATAGCTTCAAAACCACTGCAGCATCATTGGTAGGTGTAGCCAACGCCTCTACCCACTTAGACACATAGTCAACAGCAACAAGAATGTATCTATTCCCATAAGATGAGGGAAAAGGGCCCATGAAGTGAATGCCCCAACAATCAAATACTTCAACCTCAAGAATGAAATTCGGTGGCATCTCATGTCTTCTGCTAATCTTCCCTCTCCTCTAACATGTATCACAACGTGTAATGAAGGCTTGTGCATCCTGAATCATAGTAGGCCACCCGAAACCAGCTTGAAGAACGTTGGAGACTGTTTTGAATGTGGCAAAGTGTCCAACATACTCTGAGCCATGACAGTGAAATAGAACGTCTTGAACCTCTACTTCTGCTAATCATCTTCTGTAAATCCCATCAGCACAATGTCTGTAAAGATATGGCTCATCCCAGTAGAATCTCCTAAGTTCTCTCAATAACTTGTTCTTAGCATTTCCTTTGAAATCATGTGGTTCATCCTCTGCAGCAAGATAATTGGAAATATCAGCATACCAGGGTCTCTGAGACAGTAATGGCGTACACATGCTCTGCAAAAGCTGTTCCCAGGCTTGCACAAATCATAGCCAAAGTCTAATTTGGGTGACGAATGTCACCAGATGGGGTGATGAGCGTCACTGGTTCGGTGACCAAACTAGGTCGTGAATCTGCTTCAGTGGTGACGAGCGTCACCCCCCTGGTGTCGCTCGTCACAGCCCTGTGTTGCAAGAACATTGCAGGTTTTCAATACTTTCTTCCTGGAATCAAGTCTCAATCAGATACACATTCCCCTCAGGCCAGAAATCATTGATGGGAACGTCATCTTCAATCCTAATCATAGAGAGATGATCAGCAACTCCATTCTCATCCTCTTTCTTGTCCTTGACTTCAATATCAAAATCTTGAAGAAGCAAAATTCATCTCAACAACCTTGGCTTTGCATCCTTCTTCTGCATCAGACACTTCAGTTCTAAATGGTTTGTGTGGACCACGTCCTTGGAGCCAAAAGGTACTGGAGAAAAATCTCAAAGGCAAAGACTACAACCAACAATTTCTTCTCAGTTGTTGTATAGTTCTTCTGAGCTTCATCTAATGTCCTACTGGCATAGTAGATGGCGTGTAGCTTCTTGTCTTTCCTCTGTCCTAGCACTGCTCCTACTGCGAAATCACTGGCATCACACATCACTTCAAAAGGCAAATCCCAATCTGGAGGCTGAACAATAGGAGCTGTAACCAAGGCTTGTTTGCTCTGTTCAAAAGAAGACATTCATTCTTTTGTGAATTCAAACTTCACATCTTTGCAAAGGAGAGCAGTAAGAGTATTGCAATCTTGTTGTAGAACCCAGCGTGACCCATAAACTCCTCATTGCTCTGACTGAATCAGACGCTTGCAGAATTTTCATCACTTCAATTATCGCCCTGTCCATTTCTATGCCATTTTCAGAGACTCTGTGACCAAGAACAATGCCATCTTGTACCATAAAATGACAATTCTCCCAATTCAGAACCAAATGCTCTCTTCACATCTCTGCAGAACTGCGCACAAGTTGTCCAAACAGCTCTTGAAGGAAGACCCTTAAACTGAGAAATCATCCATGAGAACCTCCATAAAACTCTCAATCATGTCAGTGAAGATCGACATCATGCATCTGTGGAAGGTTGCCCGAGAATTACACAGTCCAAGAGGCATTCTGCGATATGCAAAGGTGCCATAAGGACAGGTAAAGGTGGTCTTCTCTTGATCATCTGGATGGATGGTGATCTGAAAGAAGCCTGAATAGCCATCAAGGAAGCAGTAATACTTGTGATTCGCCAGCCTCTCTAGCATCTGATCATCTAGATGGATGGGGATCTGAAAGAAGCCTGAATAGCCATCAAGGAAGCAGTAATACTTGTAATTCGCCAGCCTCTCTAGCATCTCATCTTTCCTTGTGTCTGCATTCAGCTTCCTGTAATCGATGCACATTATGTGTCCTGTCACTGTTCCGGTTGGAATCAGCTCATCCTTTTCATTCTTCACAACTGTAACTCCTCCTTTATTAGGGACCACATGTAGTGGATTGACCCAAGCAATGTCTGATATAGGATAGATGATCCCAGCTTGCAGCAGCTTTATGATCTCTTTCTTGACAATATCCTGCAGGTTTGGATTCAGTCTCCTCTGGTGCTCCATTGATGATTTCGATTCATCCTCCAAATGTAACCTATGCATGCACAAGTGTGGAGAAATCCCTGAAATATCATCAAGAGAATAGCCAAGAGCTTTGCGCAGCTTACTTAGCAAAAGATTGAGGTCTGTATTGTTCAATGAAGCATTAACAATAACAGGATAAGTGGAGTTTTCTCATAGGAAAGCGTACCTTAGCCCTGTAGAGGGCTGTTTAAGCTCAACTTTTGGTGCTTTTGCTGCATTCTAATCACCCATTGCAGCAGCTTTCGCAGATGTGGTGACTAGTTCTTCTTGTGCAACCTGTTGCATGACATGTGCAGTAGCATCCATCATCTTTGTGTAGCCAGTAGCAGCTGCATCCAGATGCTCATACTCTTCTGTAGAAGTGGTCAACGCCCTCTCCAAGGGGTCTTCTTATCACATCTCTTGAAAGATCTGATCAGAAAGGTTAGTAAGAACATCCACATAGAATGTCTGTCCATCTATGGTTGGCCTCTTCATCAGCTTGTCCATTTCGAATTGCATCACCAAATCACCGACATTAAGCTCTATTCTACCCTTCCCGACGTCTATAATAGCTCCTGCAGTAGCCAGGAAGGGTCTGCCAAGAATCAAAGGGTCTTTGGGTTTTTCTCCATACTCCAGAACCACGAAATCAGTAGGAATCATGCAGTCTCCTACTTTGATAGGAACATCCATTATCACACCTTCAGGAGCTCTGACTGATCTATCAGCTAGGACAAGAGATATCCTGGTAGCTTTAAAATCGGTCATCCATAAGCTCATGGCAACAAAATAAGGCATAAGGTTCACACTAGAACCAAGATCACACAATGATCTCTCAAATCTATCAGAAAATATTGTGCAGTCTAAACAAAGCTTCCTGGGTCTGAAAGCTTCTCTGGTATTCTGTTCTGAATCACTGCACTGACCTGCTCGTTGATCATCATTGCTCCTGCCTCTAAGCTCAAGTTGTTGGTCAATATCCTCTTCACATATCTCCTTATAATAGGAGTAATCCTCACAGAATCAATCAATGGAATCTTAATGACCAGCTTGTCCATGATAGCCTTGCAGCTGGCATCTTCAAGTTCTTGTTCAGACTTGTTAGGATGCTTAAGATAGGGTACCTTAGGCTTGTACATCGTTTCCTTAGCATTGTTTGAAGTCTCAGGCGAAGCAGCTGTGATTCGAGGTTGGTGTCGAGCATATCTCCTCAAGATTGGTGACGATCGTCACTGGATTGGTGACGATCATCACTCATTTGTGAAGAATTCGCGTCGGGGGATTGTAAAGTTGGTGACAAGCGACACTCCTCCTGGGTGACGGTCGTCACTCATTGTTTCTCAGCCAAGATCTCATCATCTTCAAACTCTTCAAGTCCAACGAATTCTCCTGAGCTCAAATATTTCTGCAACACTGGTTGCAGGTTTTTTCCACTCCTCTGTGTGATGGTATTCACATGGTGTTTGGGATTAGCATCAGTCCTTCCTGGAAGGAATCCTTCTTGCCTCTGAACAGCTCCTGCAGTTTGAGCAATTTGAACATCCAGTTTCTTCATGTGAGAGTTCAGACTCTCAATTTTTCCATTCAAGTCCTGATACAGCGAATCCATCTTGCCATTGAAGTACACTGTCAGCTTCTGCTGTCCCTCTAGGAGTCGTTCTAACATAGCTTCCACCTTGTTGTCTTGTGGAGGTGCAACTTGGTAGGACGAAGAACCATAGTTCCTGTTGAAGTTGCTGCTGTTCTGGTAAGATTTCTGGAACTCTGTCTTCTGGAACTGAGGCTTGGGCGAATTCTGGTTCCCTGTGAAGGTATTCTTCTGATTATTGCTGTTGTAGCCTCTATTCCACTGCTGATTCTCATACCTTTGACCCTGCAATCCTCCAGCATTGATGAAATTCACATCTTCCTGCTCAATCTCTTTTGGATTTTCGAAAGTCTCTACCTCTGCAACAAAGTGAACTGATTTCTTTCCCACCAAAAGGCTGTGCATACTGTCCAGCTTAACCTTAACTTCAGCAATCTGATTCCCATCACTCAAACCACCCATTTTCATGCTCTGAAAATCTGCATTGTTGGTGCTGTTACTACATGCCAAGTTTTCAATCAGAATTATTGCAGCATCAGGAAGATTGGTGTTGAAGTTCCATTACTAGCAGCATCCAACGCCATCTGGTACTTCCAATCAATGCCTCTGAAAAAGATACAAAGCAACTGAAGTGTCGGATTGGTATCGACATGTACATTGGGATGATGCTGATCGATACACTTGTGAGGATTTTGTATCGAACAGTGTACTGATATAGGTCAAACCGTTACGCCTTAACTTGCAATGTATCGGGACATAAACCGATCGATATGCCTCAACTGGTATCAATATCGATCACATGTATCCATGTACCAGGTTGATACGACAACAAGGAGTGCATATAGAGCACAGTATCGACGTAACACATCGGTATGCATTAACTGCAAGGATGAAAGGCAATTAATCGCCCTTTTTAAGGCATATCGGGGTGAATATCAACGTTTCATGTGGTACTAAGCATAAGTCAAGGTGTATCGATATGCATATCGAGGTACCAGTCCGATGTGCATTGTTGCATGATCATATCGAGCTACATATCGAGCTGTCTAGCTCGATATTGGAGAGCTGAGTGTGATCATCAGACTACGTATCGAGGTGGGGGACGTCGATACAAGAGGTGTTAAGCAATATCGACGTGGATACAGGTCGATACAATGATCCGGAAATCCGATATCGGCATGCTTATCGACCAGACCAAGTCGATATGATCAATATCGATCACAATATCGACTTGGGTGGTCGATAATGCACCTGGGGTAAGTCTTTTTGGATTAAAATTTTTTCCCTCATTGGTCAAACTAGATCAAGGAGTTTAAATTTGAATCATTCCCCTTCTCAAGCATGAGTGAGACCTCTCTTAGGCATATTTTTTCCCTTTGCTCCCCACAAAAAGATTCCCCAAACCCCTATTTAAACAAACCCACTCTTCTTTCTTTCTCACTTTCATTTTTCTTGTTTACAATCACAAAAATTCGAAATTTTTAGTGTTTTAAGTGTCTAAGAGAGCCAAACCCCTCAAGGTAATGTCTCTCTGCTTTTTAAATGTTTATAATTTGCCTTAAGCACTTAAAAACTTTATTGTATGATGTGGTTGTTTGCTTGATTTATGATTATTGTTTCTTATTTTGTTTATTTCTTTTGCATTGTGAATAATTGTTTTCGGCCTTTGAAGCATTTAGATTAATAAATACTTGCTTGTCAAACTCATTTATTTTGCTTTGCATTAACATTTTAGTCCATTTGTTCAGTTTCACCATGCTAGGATTCATGCTTTTCAATTAGATGATATATTTTGTTTCATGAATCCTTTGCTTATTTAGTTGCTCCACAACTAATAGAGGTTTACTTTTATGTAAATAAACTCCTTCTTTTGTGATTTTTAGCAACATTAAGCATTGTGTTTTGTTGCTTCCTTGGTTCTGATTTTTATGTTGAGAATTTATTTTAGGTACCATGGTAAGCACAACAAGAAGTAGAAGAAGCAAAGAGGCTGAGAGGCAAGAGAAAGCAAAGGGCAAAGCTATAGAAGTTGGGAGTCCAAGCGCCAAATATCAAGGCAAAAAGAGAGCTTATGCTGGCACTTGTGAGCAAGTTCCCCAAAAGAAGAAGGGCACCACCCCAGCTCAAAGGCAACTCTTTGACAAGCTGCAAAGGGTGGATGTGAGACCAACAAGATATCCCCATGTGCCATCTCTAAAGGCCTTGGGAAGCTATAAAGACTGATCATCTATGCTTGAGACAATGGAGCTCACAAAGCTGGTGGAAACTCCTTATTCAGTCAACAAGGACCAAGTGCTTCAATTCTTTGCAAGTTTTGAAGGGACATTCTATGAGCCAGTGGAGGAGACTCCTGAAGAAGATGGTGATGGCTTCATCACTTTCATAGTTTCCAAGAAGAACTATAGGATGTCCTTCTCAGCGATTGAAGATGCCTTTGGGTTCTCTTCTGGAAGTGCTAGAGGTCAAAATCTGAGGGTTAGCAAAGAAGAGATGAGAAGCCTTTGGGAGCATGTGGCTAAGGGCGCTTTCAAGCCAGGAAGAAGCAAGGCTTCTTTGATCAGAAATCCAGCCATCAGATATGTGCACAAGGCATTGGTGCATACTCTCTTTGCAAGGAAGGAAAGTGGAGCTGTTGAAGGAAGAGAATGGGAGCTCATTGATCAAGGTCTTATGAGCATCCTTGACTGCACAAGGCAAGGTGTTGAGCTTAATGGAACAGATAGGACAACTGGAATGGTCACCATCTTCATGTAGCAACTTTTTGTCATCAAACATTGGTTTACAACCAATGATGACAAGGCGCCAAAGCTGTATTGTGCTGGCCTTATTACACAATTGATGGAAGCTGCAAGAGTTGAGAATGGACCAGCAACGGTCAGGATCACATACTTTGACCTCCTATACCTGAACAAAGCAAGGTTCCTTGGCGAAAAAGTGGGTGACAAGTTCATGTACAACTTCATCAAAAAAAATGGATCTGCTGCAAAGCTTCTACTCCCTAATGTGCATCTCACATCCTTTTCCAACCACAACAGCTTTGCCTTTCAAATTCCACAGCACCTTCTCTACCAAGCTGGCGCTCCATCCTATTACATTCACCAAGGCGCCAACACTCTTCTTCCTCAAGGAGACTATCCCCTTGTGGTCTTTGAAGGAGGGCAAATGGGAGAAGGAATCCAAGAAGAAGAAGAATCAGATGCTCCAAGCTACAACAGTGAGGAGTACCACTTCCAGCCCCATGATGTCTCACACCAAGGAGGCCCCTTGAAGAAGGTCCATGAACACATGAACCTCTTGCAAAGATGGAACAAATAGCAAGATAAAACCATCAATAAGTTGGTGAAGGGCATAAAGAGCATGAAGGCCCAAATCAAGGACCTAAAGAGGAAGTCTAGTGGAGCCTCTACTTCTGCTCATCAACAAGAGCAAGAAGCTGAAAGCCAAGGAGGAGGAGACACACAAGGAGGGATCGCCCAATACGGAGCCATAACATTGACCTCATGGATGACCTTTCAGGAGCCTCCTACACCTCACACACCACCTTCTAAGGTACCAAAAACTCCTCCATTGTATATATACCATTGCATTTTTGTTAGTTCTTGTAATATATTTCTGTTGCTTCTCTCCTCTACTCTATTATTACACAAGGATTGTGTACTTTAAGTGTGGAGGAGGAATTTGGGGTTTGACTTTGTTTGTTCTTTTCTTAGTTTTTTCTTTTTATTCCTCTTTGAGTCTCATGCATCCATCTAAGTGCATTAAAAAACCAAAAAATCGAAAAATTTGAAACTTTTGCATCTTTTGCAAGCCAAAAAGAAAAGCATGTAGTTGAATTCATTTGTTTAGGATTGAGTCTAGTATTTTTCATATAAGTTGCATTGCATTTGCATAGGACATGATGATCATAAATCCTTGTAAAATGCTAAGTGTTTATGGCTGATTTAAATGTCTAAGTGGTTAAATGGTTGATGCATCATAAGATGTTAGAAACTAAGGCTGAACCATACTCTTGAATGCTAAATTTGATCCTCTAGTCTCATGCTGAAATCGCTTGCTCTTTGAAAATCATCCCTATCTATTAGATCCATTAAATTGAATTGTTAATTATCATGTTTTTGAAATGAAAAGTTGCTTCATGGATTACCCATATATATATTTGGACTTTCTTTCTTTCTTTTTACCTCTCTTGCTAGTCTAAATAGCTGATCCTCATCAAGGGACAGTTACCACACTTTAACCTTATCTTCCTTTCAAATCTAAACACTATCTTTTTGTGTGAGGCCTATTTTTGAATGAACTAAGCAAAAAGTGTTAGGTTGGCAATAAAAAGATTGGTTACTATGTAAAACTAGCTCCTTACTTTGAGTTAGACATAGATGTAGGATGGTAGTTATAGGTCTGGGTAGATTTGAGTGTTACAATGATCTAAAAGGAGAGAGTGAGAGAAGAAAGAAAGTGAAGGGGTAAAGGAATGAGAAAGAGGAAGCAAGCAAAAACTCAGCAGGTGTGTAACCAAATAAGCTCAAAAAGGGTGGCCATTATGAAGATGGAGTCTCAGGAACAACAAAAAATAAGGCACCAAAGCCTAATACATCAAAAAGATGAAGAGAAGGAGACTCCCCAATACAAAGAGAAGGCGCCCACAACAAAGGAGCAAAAAGAAAGACCACAACATGGTGAAATTGATATACTCATATATTTAGCATATTTAGCATGCATTTAGTGTAGTTTTCATGCATTCATCTTGCATAATAGGCTAGTTTGCACCATTTTAGGTCCTAGAGCACTTTTGTATTAGCATTTGTATGTTTCTTGCATTCTTGCATCATATTCAGGTTGTTTTGGACACATTGGAGCTGTGGAGAGTTCGTGGACATGCTAAGGATCAAAGAGGAGCTCGTGGACACTTAGGAGAACTCAGCCATTCAACAAGGGAACCGAGATCGAGAGGCAAATGGAGCTAGGCAGGTCGATCTATATGAGATCGACCAGAAGATCGACTAAGCCCGGATCGTTTCAAGGAGGAGATCTAGCTCAAGACCGACTAGGGTGATCGATCGGTTGTACGGACGTGAACCAGGCCATGGAGAACGAGAGCCGGATCGAGTTGAAGACTCGATCATCCGAGGATCGAACAGCGGATCGACTGAAGCACTCGATCAACCCTATTCAATTGACCCAAGGATCGAGCAAAAGCAGCTGTTCTAGCCGAGAGATCGAGCCATCAGATCGACCGCTCAGCTCGATCTCTACAACCTTATCCGGCCAACTGGTTTTTGGACTTTTGTGGGGGGGGACCATTTCCTTGTTTGGCCTATTTTAGGCAAATGAATGTAAACCATTCATTCTGTCTTGGACCTTTTAAGCTTTTCTTACTGTCTAAGGCGAAAAACAGCCATTGTTATTTTCAAGCTTTTCATGTTTTAGAAATATTAAATCTTTCTTAATCATTAGTATTTTCCTTAATCACTCTTCTTTAATCATGCTTAGCCCTTCATCTATTGCATTTTCTTCGGTTTTAACAATGTGTAGTGAGTAGTTTATCTTTGCGTTTAAGGTTGGGGCGATTTAGAGGGTTTAAGGGTTTAAGTTTGGGACTTTTTCTTGTTCTTAACTCATTCTCTTCTTGGATTTGGGGGCTTAAAGCCTAAAGAGTCTTGGGAAAGATCTTTATGATCTCAGAGATCTCCTTACCTTATCAGGATTCAGGAGTCTCTTAAAACCAAATCCAAGAGACTAGCTCATCCTTTCCCACACACCATGGATGCTTAGGGAGCTAGTTAAGCCACTTTTTGGGGATCTATGATTCATTCTCTTCGACCTCTTTTTCCACTATACACCATGGGTTAGGAGGAGAGGTCGAGGAAGGGATCTATGCCATACACCATGGATAGATCTATTTTAGCTTCTCAAGACTTAGAGATAGCATAAAGTGTAGATTTATGTTTTCAAAACCCAAGCTTGAATCTTTAACCTTCTTAATATGACCCTCAACCTTAGATCCTCCTTTTAGCATTTCAAAACCTCAATTTTTCATTCCCAAGTTTTAAAGTTCGCACCTTTGCTTTAGTTTCATTGCATTTCATCTTAAGTTGCTAGAAGTTCCTCTATTTAACCATTTTAGTTCTCGATTTTTAGTAATTAGTATTTTTGCATTTTAAATTCTCTGTCTCTGCTTAGTAGTTGTTAACCCTCTTCCAGGGATTTTAAAATAGTTTTCATAGTCGTTTGGTCGTTGCATTTTGTTTTTATCGATTTTACCATCCATTTACCCGATTCTGCTTAGATTTGCTTTGCTCTTGCATTCTTAGTGGCTTTCTACAACCTAGGCTGGATTGACACCTCTTGCACCTATACTACAACTATACAATGCTTTAGGCTTTGATATTCTTGCTTACTAAAAACTCATGTTTATCAAATGGCGCCATTGCCAACTTGGGTTTGATCAGAAAGCATTAAGATTTGGAGCTCAGTGAAGACTAAGTTTTTGTTTTTACTTTGGTTACTAATTTCTCTAGCTTACTATCAGGTACATGAATCTGAGGTCTAGAGGTGACAACAATCTACTACAACATCTAGACAACATTCATCAACTCGGATGTGCAAGACTAAGAAGAGAAAGAGAAGAAGCACAAGACTTTGAGGAGCTACCTGGTTTTGTTGATTGTGTGGGTATGGCTGATCAGGTACAAGCTGAGGGTCAACACCACCACGCTGCTGTTGGTAGGGGCAATGGAAACCCCAACCACGCACCAAGACCACCAAGGATCATCGGTGCTGGTGATGCTCCAAACACTCATCATAATCGCTTTGGAATCACTCCTCCACCGGTGCAAAACAACAACTTTGAGATCAAGCCAGGCTTTGTCTCAATGGTTCAGAACAACAAGTTTCATGGTCTTGCAATGGAGGATCCTTTGGAGCATCTTGACAACTTTGAGCAAGTTTGTTGTATGATTAAGATCAATGGGATCTTGGAGGACAGCTTCAAGGTAAGGCTTTTTCCTTTTTCTCTTGGGGATAAAGCTAGGCATTGGGAGAAGACATTACCACAAGGTACTATTACCTCATGGGCTGATTGCAAGAAGGCGTTTCTCCCTAAGTTTTTCTCCAGTACAAGAACATCAAGGCTAAGGAGTGAGATCAGCGGTTTCACACAAAGGCAGAATGAGAGCTTTAGTGAAGCAATGGAGCGGTTCAAGGACTACACCATTGCATGCCCTCATTATGGCTTCAGCGAGGAGACACTCTTGAACACCATCTACAGAGGAGCTCTTCTAAAGATCCGCATGCTCTTAGACACGGCAATTAAAGGCAACTTTCTTGGCTAAAATGTAGAAGAGGGAATGGAGCTCATTGAGAACCTTTCTTTGAGTGATGGGAACTAGGCTGAAGACTATGATAGAGCACCAAGAGGGTCTGAGCTTGAGTCACACAAAAAGGAGCTGAAATCTCTCCATGAGAAGATTGACAAGTTAGTGCTTGCCAATCAAAATCATGTACACTTTGTGGGAGAAGCTGAAGATGTTATAGAGGAGTTAGAGCTGAGCCAAGAGGAAGCGAATTGGGTTGGAGGACAGAACTACAACAAGCCACAAGGTTATTCTAAAGGCTACCAATGCAACAACAACCTATCTTACAGGAGTACCAATGTGGGGAACCCTAAAGATCAAGTGTACCCTCCACAACAAGGCAAACCTTTTGTTCCTTATAACAACAAAGGGTTTACACAAAACAGTGGGTACCAAGGGCAGAGACAAGGCAACTTCCAAGGACAGCAACAGAAAGGAAGCAAGGGTTATCCTACTGGTTTCATGCCTCAACAGCAACAAGTTCAAGCTCCACCATTCATTCCACCTCAAGATCCGGTTCAAGCAATGTTTCAACAGTTGCTTCAAGGTCAAGCTTCTACAAATCAGAAGTTTGTTGATATGAAAAATAGGCTGGACTCTTCTCTTACTGAGGTATCTACTCAGATCACTAACCTGAACAACAAGATCAAACAGTTGGAGAAAGGCAAAGCCCGTTCAAGCGGTCAAGGTAGCTTACCCGGGAAGTGTGAGCAAAACCCCAAGGAGTATGCAAACGCTATTACTTTGAGAAGTGGGAAAGAGCTACCACCACGCTCTCTACCTAAAGACAATGAGGACATTGTGGTTCAAGAGGGGGAGGGTAAGCTTTCAAATGATTAAGAGATCACCTTTGACAATGTGTGGATTGAAAGGCCAAGGAAAGGCAAGGAAGCAGTTGTAGAGAGGAAAGTGGAGGAGGTTAGCAAAGAGAAAGATGCATTCGTACCACCGCCCTACAAACCGAAGCTTCCCTTCACTGGACGTTTTAAGAAGCAACTGTTTGAGAAGCATATAGCAGTATTTGAGAAGCACTTGAAGGATGTTGAGATCAAACTGCCTTTAGTTGATTGTTTGGAAATGATGCCAAAATGCGCCAAGTTCTTCAAGGATACTCTTACTAAGAAGAGAAAAGAGAGTGAAGAGGTTTTGGTGTTGAGTGAAGAGTGCAGTGCAATCATTCATAAGGAGATAGTTCCAAAGAAGCTTGGAGATCCAAGATCATTCACTATCCCTTGTGCACTTGGACCTTTGAAGTTTGAAAGTTGCTTGTGTGATCTAGGAGCAAGCATTAATCTTATGCCTCATTCCATTGCCAAAAGCTAGGCTTTACGAAGTTTAAGGAGTATCAAATCTCTCTCTTGTTGGCTGATAGAAGAATAAGGCTCCCTGTAGGTATGCTTGAAGACTTACCCATGAGGATCGGTGGTGTGAACGTGCCAATGATATTACCATATATTTTGCATATTTTGCATGCATTTAGGATAGTTTTTCATGCATTCATCATGCATTATAGGCTAGTTTCTTCTATTTGTTGCATTTTAGGTCCTAGGTCTCTTTGCATTCGCATTTTGCATATTTCTTGCACTTTTGCATCATTATCAGGTAGTTTGGAGCACTCTGGAGTTGTGGAGGTTATGTGGCCGTGAGGAGGATCAAAACGAAGCTTGTGGAAACTTGGAGAACTCAGCCATGCATGCAAAGGACCCGAGATCGAGTAGTAGATCGAGCAAGGCAGGTCGATCTAGACGAGATCGACCAGAAGATCGAGTTACCCAACTCGATTCAAGGGGAAGGATCGAGAGCCAGATCGAGACCACGACTCGATCATCCAAGGATCGAGTAGAAGATTGAAGGAAGTGCTCGATCCATCCAACCAGATCGACTTGAAGATCGAGCAGAAGAAGTCGATCCATGAAGAAGATCGAGTGAACAGACCGATCTCGAGATCGATCTCTGGAGCCTTATCCGACCAGCTGGTTTTTGGCATCTAGTGAGGGGACCATTAGGAGATGTTTGGCCATTTTAAGAAAAGGGGGCGATCACTTTCTATTATCCACGCTTTGTCTTTTCTTTTTGAGTCTTCTTGTAGGCGATTCCGCCATTGTCGAACCTTAAGCTTTTTCTTGTTTTTGAACTTGAATCTTTTCAATATTAAGCAGTTTTCTTTTAATCGCTCTTTAATCATGCTTAGTTTATCTTTCTTTGTATTTCAATCGGTTTTAAACATGAGCAGCGAGTAGTTCTTTTTGGGTTAAGGGTTAAGGCGATTCAAGGGTTTAAGGGGTTTAAGCTTTTGAGTTTTTCTTGTTCTTCATTTATTCCTTTCTAGGATTTTTGGGTCTTAAGGTTTAGGGAGTCTTGGAAAAGATCTCTATGATTCCAGGGCTTCTCTTACCTTGACCGGATTCAGAGATCCTTGAAAGCTAAATCCTAGAAACTAATCTAGCCTCTCCCAAACGCCATAGATGTAGAGGAGGTTAGTTAAGCCATTAGTTGAGATCTGTAGTCCATGATCTTTGATCTCTTTTTCCACCAAAAGCCATGGGTTTGGAGAAGAGATTGAAGAAGGGAATCATACCATATGCCATGGATGAGTCTATTTATGATTCTCAAGGCTTAGGGAAAGCTCATCAATGAGTAGATCTTTGTGTTTTCAAACCAAAGCTTGACCTTTGAACACTCTTGAATATGACCCTCGATCCTGAACCCTCTTTTAGCATTTTTAAACCTCAAGTAATCATCTTTTAGTTACAAATCTTGCATCTTGATCATTAGAAGTCATTTGTCTTAAGTTGTTAAAATCGACCTGTTTGACCCGATTAATCTCTCGATTTTTAGTTATTAGTAGATTTGCATTTTGAATCTTCTGCTTTCTCCTAGTAGTATTTAGCCCTCTTTCAGGGATTTTAAAATAGTTTTCATAAGCATTTGGTCGTTGCATTTAGTTTTCTTTGATTTTACCATCTATTTACCCGATTCTTCTTAGATTTGCTTTACTCTTGCATTCCTAGTGTTCTTCCTACATCCTAGGTTGGATTGACACCTTTACTGCTATACTACATCATTACAGTGGTTTGGGTTTTGATATTTCACCTTGCAAACAATCTGTTTATCAAATGGCGCCGTTGCCATCTTAGGATTGTTAGGAAGCATTAGGTCTTGGGGTTTCGTAAAGACTAGGCCTTTAATTTCATTTGGTTACTAATATCTTTCTCTTCACACTTGTGTCTTTCAGGTACATGAATTTACGCTCCAGGGGTGACAACAATCTACTTAAACCCCTGGACAATGTTCTCCAACTCGGACACGCAAGATCGAGAAGAGCAAGAGAGCAAGCTCAAGCCTTTGAAGAGATTGTGCAAGCTGGTACAGTTAACTTTGAAAGTATGATATCCCTTGTATTTACACCATTTAGGACTGCATTTAGTACATGTTTTGGTCCTCTTTTGCATGATTTTCCTTAGTTTTTGCCTTATTTTCTTCTTCTTTTAGACTTAGGTTGTATTTAGGGTATAGTTCGCATTTTCCCTGCATTTTGGATGTTTTTAGGTGCTTTTGGAGCTAAAAAGAGCTTGGTGGAGCTTAGGGGATGACTCAGGATGCTAGCTGGACCAAAGGGAGCAAGAAAGATCAAAGCAGACAATCTCTGCAAAGGTTTTCGGTCAGAGCACGGTGAACATCGGTCAAGGGGTGACCGATACCAGATTTTCGGTCACCAGCATCGACCATGGGTGACCGACAGCAGCACATCAATCACCAACATTGGCCAGGGGTGATCGACACAAATACAACAAATGAATTTCAGTCACCAGCATCGACCACTGCCTGACCGATGGGATCTACATCGACCACAAGTGACCGATATAACTGACCGATGTAAACCCAGACTGAAGATCCTTTATTTACAATTTTGTCATTTTCGCTTAGACTCCTATAAAAACGAAAAATCCCTAATTTCTTAGAACAAGCTTTTACCCAGCAGTTCTTTCTTTCTTGTTGAGACCCTTGGGTTTTGTAATTTGAATCTTTGCTTCATTTTAATTAAAGTTTGCATCTTTCATCTTGTTTAAGCTCTCTAATCATGATTAGTCATCCTTCTCTCTTTGAATTGATGGGTTTAATGGTGTTTAGTGAGTAGATCTCTTTAGGGATTTGAGATGGGTTAGGTTTAGGGAATTTGAGACTCTATCTATGATTGCTTAGTGTTAATTCTTCCATTTCCATCCTTGATTACTGAGTTTAATGCTTAATTAGTCCTAGCTAAGTTGATTAAGATCTTAGGCTCATTTTATGCCCACCAAGTGTTTGATGAAATGCCTGAACTGCTTTGCAAGAGAATTGCTTATCCTAGCTCAAGAGATTGACTGTCTAGGGAGTGATTTGGCAATATAGGGTTGATAGATTTGTTTTAATGCTTGCTCTTTATCATTTCACTAATGAGAATTAATTCTTGACTTGGTAATTAGCAAATAGATTAGTGCCAAGAGATTGGATTAGTCATATAAATGAATCCTATGCATAAGGAATAGCATTGTGTGAGTTTGTAAGCATCATAGGTTGAGTCAAGAGTTCCTAACACCAATAATATCATCTCAAGTTCCATCTCTTCTCTGTTTTAAGCTCTGTTTTGAATTTGCTCTGTTTTTACCTTTACTTTGGTTGTTTGCTTGTCTTTCTCCTAATTTTCTGTTTGGTTGGTTTCTGCTTGATCACTTAGGTTGCTAGATATTCTAAAACCCCTTTTATATCTGCTTAAATTAGAAAATCTACTATAATCCTCCTATTTCAATCTTCCCCTTTGGATTGACATTAAAACCCAATGCTACAATGACTAGTACAATGGGTGATTGACATAAGAGAGTCAAAACTCTTGTATCAATTTGGCGCCGTTACCATTAGGGGAAAGCTTTGTTCAGTAGCATTTGTAGAGATCTTGAGATCAAGCTTTGTTATTTTCGATTTTAGTAACTGATCTCTCTTTTGGTCTAGAATTTCTTTTGTAGGTACCACAACACTTACTCTTAAGTGTCTACAGCTACAACTGAAGTTCAAGGTCAGGGATTTGGGGTCTGCTAAGTCAGAATTCTGCTGTTGAAGCATGGATGCACATCAGTATGCTGCTGGTTTTGGTTTGCAAGGTCCACAAGGCCCACAAGGTCTTCAAGGAATCTAAGGTCTGCAAGGTGACCAAAGTCAAGCTGGTCTACAAGGAGCTGTTATTTAGAGACCAAGAAGACCCATTGGTGCTGCTGATATACCCTCCAACTATGCTTTAAGGCAAGGAATTCTTCCACCTATGGAAACTGAGCAATATCAGATCAAGATCAGTCTCATCACAATGATCCAAGAAAGGCAGTTCTTTGGATTGCCCAACCAAGACCTTTTAGAGCACCTGGATCAGTTTGAGAGGATATGCACTTTAACAAAGCTTAGTGGAGTATCAGATGATGGTTTGAAGCTCAAGTTATTCCCATTCTCTCTTGGTGATAGAGCTAGATTATGGGAAAAATCTCTAGCACAAGGCAGCATCACCACTTGGGAACAATGTAAAGGTGCTTTCTTAACCAAATTCTTCTCTCCCTCAAGAACTGCATACTTCAGAAATGAGATCACAAAATTCAGGTAATGGTCTAATGAAAGCTTTGGAGACATATGGGAGAGGTTCAGAGGTTTCACTCATCAATGCCCTCATCATGGCTTCACTAAGGAAATGCTACTTTCCACATTCTATAGAGGTGTTCTCCCAAAGATAAAAATCCTTCTAGACACAGCAAGTAATGGTTATTTTCTTGGGAAAGATGTTGATGAAGGCTGGATATTAGTGGAGAACATGGCACTCAGCAATTGGGATTATGTGGATGATAAGGAACAACAATCTAAAGCCACTGAAGAAAAGCTAGAGACAGCATTGCAAGAGATGAAAGCCCAATGAGAGTTGACTTACTGCTCAATGAGACCACTAAACTCTTTCCTAGTGCTATCTCACCAAACCATTACAAAGAATATCCAGTCCAAGCTCTGCAACAACAAGAAGCGCCATTAATTCATCAAGACTATGATGTTTGTGTCCACCAGTCCTATGGAGACACCCATTTTAAACAAAACCAAGCCTCCTCCTCTAAAACAGTTGGAATTAACACTCATCCTCCTTCACAGGATTTGAACTATAAAGAGATGCTCATCCAACTCCAACAACTTACCAATGGGGGAATTCAAAAGATGATGGCTGATGAGATTCAAAAAAGATTGACTGATATTCAAAGGAGTATGACTGATGAAATACACAAAGGCATTGACTCAAAACTTCAGTCACACATAGGCCCTATGAATATGAAGATCAACCAACTAGAAACCATGGCTCCACCATCCACATCTTCACTAACACAAGAGTATGTTAAAGCTGTTACTCTAAGAAGTGGGAAACAACTTCCACCAAGAATGACACCTTCAACACCCAATGTGGACATTGAGGAACAAGAAGAGGGGGTGGAAGCTAAAGATACTGAAGAAGCTCAAGAGGATGAAGTAGCTAAAGCTGGAAGAGATTCAGATATCACCAAGTCCAAAGAAGTGGTTAAGGAAAAACCAAAGGAAGTTTCTAAGGAGTTGGTCAAGGAGCCAAGATTCATCCCTCCTCCTTATCAGCCAACCATACCTTTCCCTGGTAGATTTAAGAAGCAACTGGTTGCTAAATACAAAGGGCTCTTTGATGAACAGATGAAGAAGATCCAGCTCACAATGCCATTGTTGGATGCCTTTGTTCTAGTGCCTCCTTATCAGAAATTCTTAAAGGATGCTGTTGCTGAAAGAACCAAATACCTACAAGGGATGGTGATCCTCACACATGGGTGTAGTGCCATTATCCAACAGAAGAAAGTGACTCCCAACAAGCTTGGAGATCCAGGAAGTTTTACCTTGCCCTGCTCTATAGGTCCACTTCTGTTTGACAAATGTTTGTGTGACCTTGGGGCTAGTGTCAGCTTGATGCCTTACTCTATAGCATAACGCCTAGGTTTCACCAAGTTCAAGGACTGTAGAATCTCTTTGGTGTTGGCTGGTAGATCAGTGAGACTCTCCAAGGGTTTGCTGGAAGATGTACCACTCAGAATAGGGAGTATAGAGATACCTACTGATTTTGTGGTTTTAGATATGGATGTGGAACCTAAAGACCCTCTCATTCTTTGGAGACCATTCCTTGCCACAACAGGAGCTGTCATTGATGTCAAGAAAGGGAATATTGAGCTACAATTGGGTAAAGACATGTCTCTGAAATTTGACATCAAGCAGATTATGCAGCAGCCCACTATTAAAGGTAAAGTGTTCCAGATTGATATTTTAGAGAAACTGCATGATGAACTCCAAGAAGAGCTGTGTTGTGGGGACAAGCTTCAAGTGGCTTTAACAAGTGAGCATGTAGATGATGGGTACTTGGATAAGGCTTGGGTTATCAGCTGAGATTGGACTCTCACAGGTTCTTTGAAGAGGAAGAGCCATTTGAAAAGTTGGAGTACACAAGAAAAGAAGCTTTCTCAGCTCAGGAAACTGGTTCCCCAAGCAAGGAAGCTGACGCCAAGAAGCAAAGCAGCTCAGATGAGGACTGGAGTGAACTCAAAGCACCAAAGGAACTCAAACCACTTCCTCAAAGGCTAAGGTATGTTTTTCTAGGTCCTAACTCCACTTATCCAGTTATAGTCAATGACAACCTCAATGATGATGAGATCCTGGCCCTTGTCAAGGTGTTAAAGAGGTTTAGGAAAGCTATTGGATATTCAGTAGATGATATCCAAGGCATATCTCATAACCTCTGCACTCACTGGATCCATCTAGAGGATGAGACAAGAACTTATATTGAACCTCAGAGAAGGCTGAATCCTAATTTAAAAGAAGTAGTAAAAAAGGAAATCTTGAAGTTGCTTGAAGCAGGAGTGATCAATCCCATCTCAGATAGCACATGGGTTTCACCAGTCCATGTGGTACCTAAGAAGGGAGGGATCACTGTTGTTAAAAATGAAAATGATGAGCTAATACCAACGAGGACAATCACTGGTCATAGAATGTGGATGAATTACAGAAAACTTAATTCTGCTTCTAGAAAAGATCACTTCCCTTTGCCATTTATAGACTAAATGCTAGAAAGATTAGCAAATCATAAGTATTAATGCTTTTTAGATGGTTATAATGGATTCTTTCAGATCCCTATCCATCCAAATGATCAGGAGAAAACTACTTTTACTTGTCCTTATGGAACTTTCGCTTATAGAAGAATGCCTTTTGGTTTATGCAATGCTCCTACTACTTTTCAAAGATGTATGACTTCTATCTTTTCTGACTTGCTTGAACAAATGGTGGAGGTATTCATGGACGACTTTAGCGTCTATGGATCCTCCTTTGGTGTCTGCTTGTCTAACCTTTCTCAGGTCCTCCAAAGGTGTGAAAACACAAAACTGGTCCTGAATTGGGAAAAGTGTCACTTCATGGTGCAAGAAGGAATTGTTTTGGGTCATAAGATCTCGGAGAAAGGGATAGAAGAGGACAAGGCTAAGATTATGGTGCACTTAGAACCTCCCACCACTGTCAAGGGGATCAGAAGATTTCTAGGGCATGCTGGCTTCTACAGAAGATTCATCAAGGACTTCTCAAGGATTGCAAGAACCTTGACAAGATTGTTATGTAAGGAGACAGAGTTTGTGTTTGATGAAGACTGCCTGCAAGCCTTCCTTACTCTCAAACAAGCTCTGATATCAGCACCAATAGTTCAAGCCCCAAACTGGGATCTGCCATTTGAAATAATGTGTGATACTAGTGACAATGCTGTTGGAGCAGTTTTGGGGCAGAGAGCTAACAAGAAGCTTCATGTTATCTACTATGCCAGCAGAACTATGAATGAAGCTCAGTCAAAATATGCTACAACTGAGAAAGAGCTCTTGGCAGTTGTCTTTGCATTTGTGATATATCATGGTTTTTATGGCTTTTAACCATGATATAAGTCCTTTTTATTGAGTCTTTTTGGTCTTTTTAGAGTCCTAGAAGAGTCTTTGCAGGTTATAGCATGTCTGGAGCATAATTGAAGATTTTGGAACCTTTTGGAGCATTGCAAGTTGAAGCCACGAAGTATCCAGCTCGAAGAAGAAAGTATGCATATGGGTGACGCTCGTCACCAATCTGGTGACGCTCGTCACCCAGATAGGAAGGAGCGTAGCTATTTGTTAAGAGTATCAAGAAGAATTGCAGAACTTACCCAGAAGTTTCCTTTATTTATATGAAGACCCCAGATCGTGTTTAGCCCCTATTTATTAGGTTTTTCAGCCACTGTTGGCAAGAATCTTAGTTTTTGAGAATTGAGAGAGCTTTAGAGAGAGATTTGTAGAAGAGCTTTTGGAGAGACAAATCAGACTCCTTCAGAGCAGATTTTGAACTCCTTTATTTCTACTTCTTATTTCTTTTATGCAATCTATTCTTTTCATGATGTTTTCTCAAATCACCATGTCTGAGTAGTTTGTTAGTTAAGTTAGGGCTTTTCAAAGGTTGAAGAAGAGTTTGTAGAATTGCTAAAAACTTCTAGGAAATTCATTGGTTCTTCATCTGTGCTTGCATTCATATCGATTTCTTAGACACATCATCTGGATTTCGAAACCCTAGGTTTTTGATAGATGTGAGAGCATTATTAATCACCTGAACTAGTATTAGATGAGCAAAACGCCCTAGTACAAAGAGATTTGGCTTAGGAGTTTTGTGAACAATTGAACCTGATCATTACTGCATGTTTAGGTTGTTAGGGTTTGCAAAGAGATTTGAAACTCTGTGATTTAGACATAGATAACTTCTGCAATGAGAATTGATTAGTTATATCTTTGCGATTCATGTTCAAGACGGTTTTAATTCATTCCTGATTGCATGCATTCTACACTCTCGGATTCAACCTGCGAACTGTCCTGATTTAGCGCCTTTAACCTTCTGAACTTTAAGAACAAGCATAAAAACGCCCTCCTGCATTTATTTTACTGTTTTGCATTACATTCATTATTTATCGCTTAGCTTAATCCGAACCTGAACTCGATAGTGTAGTTTACTTACTCCCTTGGGATTCGATAACCCCTTGTACTACAACTGCTTTTGCTGTGCACTTGCAGTAGTTTTATTTGGGTAAAACCTAACCCTATCAAGTTTTTGGCGCCGTTGCCGGGGAGTAATAGCTGCCTATCGATTTTTAGTATTAGGATTTTGTCTAAGTTTTTATTTGTTTACTGACTTTCAGCTACTTTTCTTTGTTCCTGTTTCAGGTGTATGCCTAATCGCAGAACCAGAAGCAACAAAGAGAAGGAGCTTGTGACTTTGAGCATCGACGAGCTTGCTAGGTTGGAGAGAACTAACAGGAAAGCTAAGAAGCAATCTGCAATGGTCGCTCCACTGATCTTGGTTGAAGATGCAGAAGGTCACTTGGTTGACAGGGAAGGAAACAGGAGGAACGAAGAGGGGCAGAGAATTGATCAAGAGGGGAATGTCATTGTTGAACAGCAGGTTCAGCAAGTGGCTGAGAACGTGGGGGTCCCTGCTGCTGTCAATAACGCTGCTGGGCGTTTTGTTCAGAGGACTCTAGGTGACTACAACAGACCTGATCAGTTCTATGCCAACAGAGCTGCAATCCGACCTCCTGCCTTCCAGAGGAACGATTTTGAGGTCAAACCTGTCTACTATCAGCTGGTTGGCCAGCATCCATTCCATGGCTTACCTCATGAGCATCCTATGGATCACATTGAGAGGTTTGAGGATCTGGCTTCAAGTGTCAAAGCTACTGGAGTCAGCAATGACTTTCTGTTCTGCAAGCTTTTCCCTTACTCTCTTGGAGGAGAGGCTGCATATTGGCTGAAGCAACTGGAGCCTGGTTCATTAACTACTTGGGAGGACACCAAGAACGCCTTTCTGAACAACTTCTATGATGATGCAAGGTCAGAGGACATGAGGACGAAAATTGCATCCTTTACACAAGGCCCTACTGAAGCTTTTAAGGCTTCTTGGATCAGGTTCAAGTCTTATCAAAGGGACTGCCCTCATCATGGTTTCAATCAGGTGCAACTGCTTGGTATCTTCTTCAGAGGCATTGACTGGAAATATCAGATGGCGCTGTATGCAGCAAGTGCAGGAAACTTCAGCACCAACAGACCAGAAGAAGCTGTAAGATTGATTGAAAACTTGGCCTGCAGTAACAGCACTAAAAATGCAGATTTTCAGAGAAAGCAGCAGGCTGGTTTGAATGATGAAAACCAAATAGCTGAAGTTAAGGCTAAGTTAGACAGCATGCACAGCCTTCTGGTGGGAAAGAAAGTTCAGTTTGCTGCAGAAGTAGAGAGTTTCGAAAATCCTGAAGAATTTGAGCAGAAAGATGTTAATTTCATCAATGGAGGGGGTTTTCAGAGCCAAAGGTTTGGAAATCAGCAATGGAACAGAGGCTACAACATCAATAATCAGCAGAGTACCTTTACAAGAGGACAGAGCAAGCCTGGTTACACTCCTAAGACCTTGTTCCAGAAGACTGAAGTTGAGAAACCTTACCAAAACAGCAGGAATTATGGTTCTTCTTCCTACCAAACTGCACCTCCACAAAACAATAAAATGGAAGCTATGCTGGAGCAGGTACTTGAAGGACAGCAGAAGATGACAGTGAACTTCAATGGCAAGCTAGATTCGCTGTATCAAGACCTGAATGGAAAAATTGAGAGTCTGAACTCTCACATGAAGAAGCTTGATGTGCAGGTTGCTCAAACTGCAGAAGCTGTTCAAAGGCAAGAGGGATTCCTTCCTGGAAGGACTGACATCAATCCCAAGCATCAGGTTAATGCCATCACAGTCAGGAATGAAAAGGAGCTTAAAACAGTGCAGAAAAAGAGGTTGAGTGCAGAACAGATCGTGCAACTCATGGAGTCTGAAGATGAAATTTTTTCTGTCTCAGAGGTGAGTGACGAGCGTCACCAAGGAGGAGTGACGCTCGTCACCAACATAGAAGAGAATCGGGGGTTGTCACAGGTGAGTGACGAGCGTCACCCACCTGGTGACGGTCGTCACCCACCCCAGAACGAAGCTGCTTCGCCTGTAACTGCAAATTATGACCAGGAACGTGTCTATAAACCCAAAACACCATTCCCTAAGCATCCTAGGAAGTCTAAACAAGAGATAGAAGAAGCCAGATGCAAAGCTATGATAGACAAGCTGATGCTTGAGATCCCTCTTGTTGATGCAGTCAAGCTTTCACCAGCTCTAAGAAAGTATGTAAAGAGAATGGTTGTGAATGGTGTAAGTCCTGAGGAAGGAGCATTGCTTACCAGAGACATCAGTGCAATTCTCTTAGGCACAGTTCCAAAGAAGAAGAAGAAGGTGACTGTTTCTGAACAAGTCAATACCATCACTCAAAGCAGAGTTCCAGAGAAGCTATCTGATCCAGGGACCTTTGTGCTTGATTGCTCAATATCTGCAGGACGTTTTCCCCACTCTCTATGTGATCTAGGGTCAAGTATTAACTTGATGCCTTTCTCTGTTGCTGCTAGACTTGGAATGACTGATTTCAAGCCAGCTGGGATCTCTCTCATCCTAGCAGATCGATCCATAAGGACCCCAGAAGGCATGTTAGAGAATGTTCATGTTAACATTGAAGGCTGCATAATTCCTACAGATTTTGTGGTTCTGAAATATGCTGAAGAACCTAAAGATCCTCTTATTCTGGGAAGACCATTCTTGGCTACTGTTGGAGCCATCATTGATGTGAGAAAGGGGAACATTGAGCTTGATCTTGGTGATGTTGTCATGAACTTTGACATGGATAAGTTAAGAGGTAGTTCTACCATTGATGGTCAGACCTTTTCTGTAAGAACTTCTAGAGATAAAGAGACTGTCATGGAGCATTCAGAAGACACTATTGCTGAGTGTAACAATGAATCAGATATTAGTAGGCAAGTGAGCAAGATGGCTGTTGAAGAGCCAATATCTGAAACTTCTGCAGAAGTTGTTGGGTTTGAGGATTGCAGTGAGGATCATATCTTCATGACTAGGCTTGAAAAAGAGGTTCTAATGAATGCCAAGTTGCTGGAGGAAGACGTGTATGTAATGGAAGCATCACTTGCAGAGCTGAATTGCAGGAAAACTGCAGAAACTCGAACTGCAGAGTCAGTGACGAGCGTCACTGACCTGGTGACGCTCGTCACCAACCTGAACACAAAGCAGCAACGTGATTTTACAGCTACAAGTCCATCATATGTTGCCAATCCGAAAATTCAACAGTCCACAACCCAGAAACCTGCAACTAAGCAAAGAAAGCTTGGTGTTTCTTTTGATGATTCTGCAGGAAAAAGAAGTATCCCACCTACAGTCACGACCCACTCTGCTGATGTTCCTCACTTCCTTGGAAGAATCCATGCATCTACTGCCTATAAACCACCATGGATGAGGAGACATTCTTCTCCAAGGCATTCAATGCCACCTTCTGTTCCACCAGCTGTCTGAGCAGCATTCAAAGTCGAGCTAATGACTTTAAACAAGCGCTTAGTGGGAGGCAACCCACTGGTAAGTTTTCTTTTTCATATATTAGTTTAGTTTTCTATTACATAGCTAAAAAAAAACCTAAAAACATGAGAAAAATCAAAAAAAAAAAAAGAAGAGTCACTTTGTTCAGTTTGCTTGGATGATATCTTGTGAACTTGTTAGACCATGGATTATGTTTTGTTTGGATGTTTTGATGTGTGTTTTGAGTGCTCTTACAGTTTGACTTCGGAGTACACATGATGGCATAGCATTTAAACATCCAACATGTCGATTTCTGGAGTATCAGAGATGGTGACGGTCGTCACCAATCTGGTGACGCTCGTCACCAGCTCCTTCGCGAGGTACCACTTTTCCACCTTGGTTCTACAACTTCTCATGCTTCATTTTGACCAACTCTTGGCTTAATAACACTGGGGACAGTGTTGTTAAGTCTGGGGGAGGTGGTTACTGACGTTGTGTGCTTTGTGTCATGTTTATAGAGTCTTAAAGTTGAGTCAAACAACCTGTTTCTCTAGAGTCAAAAAATTTGAAACTGTTAGTTTTTCTTGGAACTAGCCATATGACGTTTTTGCTGATAAGAAACATTGCCACAATAGTTGATTACAAGTCTTACTAAGTTGAAAGTCATAGGTAGATCAGTCTAGCAATGAAGGTTTAGATTCTTAGAGAATCTGGAAAATTTGCTGTTAGCTCCACCTTAATGAATTTTAAATTTCTTGTCTTGGTGATTGATTCTTATTGATCTTGATTCTCTCTTTAAGCACTGACAATAAGGTTAAAATACAGTCTCTCTTTGATTTTCCCTGATGTAGTTTTTAAAAGATTAAGTCCAAAGAATGGTGCATTCATGACCCTGTCTCCTCACAAGGAACAACAGTAGTGAACACACTCAAGAACCTGTCTCCTCACAAGGAACACAAGTATTGAGTAGCACCATATCTTAGACTGTAAAAGTTGAGAAAAAAAGAAGTGAAATATCGAAAATATCCAAAGGAAGAGATCAAGGGAAGAGAAAATAGGAGAGCTGTGTTGAGATTGATTTGTTCAGTTGTTAGGAAGGGAAAAGAATCTGCAAAGTGATTGAGATAATAGAGCCTTGATGAGATATCACACTTAGATAAAAAAATAAGGAGTTAACAGTAGAAATTTCGGATTTCTTGAAGAGGTTTGGACTGGACTTGAAAGATTTGCTAAGCTTGTGATAATTAGGCTGAAATTTGATCTTGTGTTGACTCTGTAGTATGTGGATTCGAAAGCTTTAACTAGTGTGGTGTTTCTGATGACTGACTGACTGTTTCTTGTTTTCAAACCTCGACCTTATTCTTTGTCTAATGTTTGCTTGAGGGCAAGCAAAAGCTAAGTCTGGGGGAGTTGATATATCATGGTTTTTATGGTTTTTAACCATGATATAAGTCCTTTTTATTGAGTCTTTTTGGTCTTTTTAGAGTCCTAGAAGAGTCTTTGCAGGTTATAGCATGTCTGGAGCATAATTGAAGATTTTGGAACCTTTTGGAGCATTGCAAGTTGAAGCCACGAAGTATCCAGCTCGAAGAAGAAAGTATGCATATGGGTGACGCTCGTCACCAATCTGGTGACGCTCGTCACCCAGATAGGAAGGAGCGTGGCTATTTGTTAAAAGTATCAAGAAGAATTGCAGAACTTACCCAGAAGTTTCCTTTATTTATATGAAGACCCCAGATCGTGTTTAGCCCCTATTTATTAGGTTTTTCAGCCACTGTTGGCAAGAATATTAGTTTTTGAGAATTGAGAGAGCTTTAGAGAGAGATTTGTAGAAGAGCTTTTGGAGAGACAAATCAGACTCCTTCAGAGCAGATTTTGAACTCCTTTATTTCTACTTCTTATTTCTTTTATGCAATCTATTCTTTTCATGATGTTTTCTCAAATCACCATGTCTGAGTAGTTTGTTAGTTAAGTTAGGGCTTTTCAAAGGTTGAAGAAGAGTTTGTAGAATTGCTAAAAACTTCTAGGAAATTCATTGGTTCTTCATCTGTGCCTGCATTCATATCGATTTCTTAGACACATCATCTGGATTTCGAAACCCTAGGTTTTTGATAGATGTGAGAGCATTATTAATCACCTGAACTAGTATTAGATGAGCAAAACGCCCTAGTACAAAGAGATTTGGCTTAGGAGTTTTGTGAACAATTGAACCTGATCATTACTGCATGTTTAGGTTGTTAGGGTTTGCAAAGAGATTTGAAACTCTGTGATTTAGACATAGATAACTTCTGCAATGAGAATTGATTAGTTATATCTTTGCGATTCATGTTCAAGACGGTTTTAATTCATTCCTGATTGCATGCATTCTACACTCTCGGATTCAACCTGCGAACTGTCCTGATTTAGCGCCTTTAGCCTTCTGAACTTTAAGAACAAGCATAAAAACGCCCTCCTGCATTTATTTTACTGTTTTGCATTACATTCATTATTTATCGCTTAGCTTAATCCGAACCTGAACTCGATAGTGTAGTTTACTTACTCCCTTGGGATTCGATAACCCCTTGTACTACAACTGCTTTTGCTGTGCACTTGCAGTAGTTTTATTTGGGTAAAACCTGACCCTATCAATTTGAGAAGTTCAGAAGCTACCTAGTAGGCTCCAAAGTAATTGTTTATACCGATCATGCTGCGCTGAGACACATCTATGCTACGAAGGACACCAAACCAAGGCTTCTTAGATGGATTCTTCTATTACAAGAGTTTGATATGGAGATTGGGGATAAGAGAGGCATTGAGAATGGAGTTGCTGATCACCTCTCAATAATGAGGATAGATGACTTTGTCCCAATCAATGATACTCTACCAGAAGAACAGTTGCATGCTTTAGGAGTCAAGAAAGCAGAAGTAGAAGGCCTAGAAGAGGATAAACTGCCTTGGTATGCTGACTTTGTGAACTACTTGGTGATTGGCCAGATACCACAGACTCTCAACTCACATCAGAAGAATAAGTTCTTACGAGATGTGTCCCATTACTTTTGGGATGAGCCCTATTTGTACAAAAGAGGGAGTGATGGGTTGTACAGAAAATTTGTAGTCGAGGAAGAGATTCCAGGAATCCTGCACCATTGCCATGGCTCAGGCTATGGAGGACATTTTGCAACATTCAAGACAGCCTCCAAGGTCCTACAAACTGGTTTTTGGTGGCCTAGTCTGTTCGAGGAAGCCTAAGCCCACATCTCCTCATGTGATGCTTGCCAAAGGAAGGGAAACATTTCCAAGAGAGATGAGATGCCTCTGAATACTATCCTTGAAGTAGATCTGTTTGATGTGTGGGGGATTGACTTTATGGGCCCCTTCCCTTCCTCTTATGGGAACAAGTACATTCTTGTAGCTGTTGATTATGTGTCAAAATGGGTTGAAGCCATTGCTAGTCTAACAAATGATGCTAGAGTTATGCTGAAGCTCTTCAAGACAATTATCTTCCCAAGGTTTGGTACTCCAAGGTGTGTGATCAGTGATGGTGGAAGTCATTTCATCAACAAGGTTTTTGAGAGCTTGCTCAAGAAGAATGGTGTCAAGCACAAGGTTGCTACTCCTTACCATCCTCAAACAAGTGGAAAAGTGGAGGTGTCCAACGGAGAGATCAAAGCCATCTTAGAGAAAACAGTTGGTGTCACAAGAAAGGACTGGTCTAATAAGCTTGATGATGCTTTGTGGGCTTATAGGACAGCCTTCAAGACACCCATTAGCAGAACTCCTTTCTCACTCCTCTATGGGAAGTCTTGTCATCTACCTGTTGAGCTGGAATACAAATCTTTGTGGGCAACATAGTTTCTGAATTTTGACATCAAGACAGCTCAAGAAAAGAGACTTATCAACTTGCATGAACTAGATGAAAACCGCCTTGAAGCTTTTGAGAGTTCTAGGATCTACAAGGAGAGGACAAATGCCTTCCATGACAAAAGGATCAAACAAAAGGACTTCAAGGCAGGGGATCAGGTCCTGCTATTCAACTCAAGGTTGAAGCTATTTCCGGGAAAGCTGAAGTCAAGATGGTCAGGACCATTCAAGATCAAGGAAGTTTTGCCATATGGAGCTGTGACTTTGTTTAGCAAGAATGGAGAAGACTTCACAGTGAATGGGCACAGGCTGAAGCCATACATGGCAAGTGAGTCTCTTGGAGATGAAGTAGACATCAGCCTTGATGAACCTCCACAAGAGTGATCAACCAAGAAAAGTCAAGCTAAGGACGTTAAACAATCACACTTGGGAGGTATTCCCCTGTTATCCTTGTACATATTCTTGCATTTTATATTTCCCCTTGTATTTTTCTTTCCGTCAACAGGAGCAACTGTGAGCTAAGGCAAATTTTTATGAGTTAAGGAGGCAAAAACAGGTGTTTTCTGGCTGACATCGATCAACGACACGACCGATACACACTTTTCGGTCATGAATATCGGTCATGTTTGATCGATGTCAGTGGAGCCAGTTTACACCAGTCAACACATCGGTCACTTGTGATCGATGTGGAAGGAAGTTTGAAAGAGGGACACGTTTCGGTCATCCACATCGGTCAAACTTGATCGATGTAAACCCACCAGATGAATTTTGGTCAAGTGTATCGACCAGTCAATGATCGATGTGATTCTTAGGAAACAAATCGGTCACTTACACCGGTCATACACATACCGACATAAACACACCGGATGGATTTCGGTCAAGCATATCGGTCATGTGATGATTGATGTTGTGCCCAGGAAGCGCATCAGTCTCTAACATCGGTCACATATGATCGATACTGACATTTCGGTCAGTAACAACAGTCACTTGTGACCGATGTCCTGCCAAAGGAGGAATCAGATGTTGAAGAGCGAAATGACAGTCATGGAGACACAAAAGAGGGATCTTCTCACCACTCCTCCCACCACTCCTACCACTGAACCAAGTACCACATCCTCCCCACTGTTTATACCATTGCATCTTTTTAGTTTTGTATTATATTTTGTGCTTCTCTCTCTCATTGCTTTCATTACACAATAGACTGTGTAATTTTAGTGTGGGGGAAGGATTTGGGGTTTGACTTTGTGTTTTGTTTTCTTAGTTTTTTTTTTTTTTTTTTACTTTGAGTCTCATGCATATCATGCATTCATGTAAGGCATAGAAAAACACAAAAAATCGAAAAATTTGAAATTTTTTGCATTTTTGCAGACCAAAAAGAAAGCATGTAGTTGCATTTCATTCTTCTAAGATTGAGTTTAGTGTTGACATATATAGGGCATTATGATGAATTTTCCTTGTAAAGTGCTTAGTGTTTAGAGATGATTTCAATTTTTAAGTGCTTAGTTGTTTGATGCATCATATGATTGCTAGAAGTTAAGGCTGAATCATTCTTAGATTGCTAGATTTAGTCTTCTCATCTCATTCTGAAAGCATTTGTTCTATGAAAATCAACTCTATCAACTTGAACTTTAATTTGGACTTTTAATTATCATGTCTTATGCATTGAAAAGGGAATTCATGGCTTACATATACATATTTGGATCATCTTTCTCCTTTCTACCACTCTTGTTGATCCAAATAGCTGATCCTCATACTTATGGGACAGTTACATCCTCACCCTTAACCAAAACCTCCTTTTGAGCGTAAATACTATTGTGAGAGCTGTGAGGCTTTTGCATTGCATTTTCGATTTCGTCTTGGCAAAAAGTGTTAGGAATAAGGCTGGCAATGATTAGCTCTCTTGTAGATATCAGCTTGCTTCTTGAGCTTGATTCTAGGATAGGAGTTTTGGGGTTTAAAAGGGTAGTGTAAGTGGTTTGAACTTCATGTTTATATTTTTTGAAAGAAAAGGAAAAGATTTGAAATGGTAGAGAAGGGGAAACAGTCTAGAATTATGGTTAAGTAAAGGGAAGAAAAGCTCTAAGTACAAAGAAGAAAGGCGCCAGCAACAAAGCTCAGATTGGGTCCAAAGAAGAAAATATCAGACCAGGAGCAATCCACCAAAGGTGATGAAGGTGCCAATACAACAAAGTAGAGCAAGTTCCAACCAAAAAGAAGCAACCACACAAGCAAAAAGAAGAAGTTTTGCCAGCCATAAAGAAGGGTAAAGAGTAGAGTTTAGGAAAGGGTAGACTTAGAGGGTTCACTTTTGGGGTTTAAAAGTACTTAGGATTCATCTTTGGGTAGAAGGGAGCTTTGATTTGCATGCATAAGTGTGCTTTTACCTTTAGCATTTTGCATAAGTTGAAGTCCTTTTCATTGAGTGATCCCTTTTCTCTAATAACCCTTTGCTAAAATGAGATCAGTTTTATCTCATGACCTTACCCTTTCAACCAAATGTCTTCACTTGATTTACATAAGCATGATTCATGTTCTGGATGATTCAGGATGCTAGCTGGACCAAAGGGAGCAAGAAAGATCAAAGCAGACAATCTCTGCAAAGGTTTTCGGTCAGAGCACGGTGAACATCGGTCAAGGGGTGACCGACACCAGATTTTTGGTCACCAGCATCGACCTTGGATGACCGACACCAGCACATCGATCACCAGCATCGGCCAGGGGTGATTGACACAAACATAACGAATGAATTTCGGTCACCAGCATCGACTACTGCCTGACCGATGAGATCTACATCGACCACAAGTGACCGATATAACTGACCGATGTAAACCCAGACTGAAGACCCTTTGTTTACAATTTTGCCATTTTTGCTTAGACTCCTATAAAAACGAAAAATCCCTAATTTCTTAGAACAAGCTTTTATCCAGCAGTTCTTTCTTTCTTGTTGAGACCCTTGGGTTTTGTAATTTGAATCTTTGCTTCATTTTAATTAAAGTTTGCATCTTTCATCTTATTTAAGCTCTCTAATCATGATTAGTCATCCTTCTCTCTTTGAATTGATGGGTTTAATGGTGTTTAGTGAGTAGTTCTCTTTAGGGATTTGAGATGGGTTAGGTTTAGGGAATTTGAGACTCTATCTATGATTGCTTAGTGTTAATTCTTCCATTTCCTTTCTTGATTGCTGAGTTTAATGCTTAATTAGCCCTAGCTAAGTTGATTAAGATCTTAGGCTCATTTTATGCCCACCAAGTGTTTGATGAAATGTCTGAACTGCTTTGCAAGAGAATTGCTTATCCTAGCTCAAGAGATTGACTGTCTAGGGAGTGATTTGGCAATATAGGGTTGATAGATTTGTTTTAATGCTTGCTCTTTATCATTTCACTAATGAGAATTAGTTCTTGACTTGGTAATTAGCAAATAGATTAGTGCCAAGAGATTGGATTAGTCATATAAATGAATCCTATGCATAAAGAATAGCATTGTGTGAGTTGTAAGCATCATAGGTTGAGTCAAGAGTTCCCTAACACCAATAATCTCATCTCAAGTCCCATCTCTTCTCTGTTTTAAGCTCTGTTTTGAATTTGCTCTGTTTTTACCTTTACTTTGGTTGTTTCTTGCCTTCCTCCTTATTTTGTGTTTGGTTGGTTTCTGCTTGATCACTTAGATTGCTAGATATTCTAAAACCCCTTTCATATCTGCTTGAATTAGGAAATCTACTATTATCCTGCTGTTTCAATCTTTCCCTTTGGATTGACATTAAAACCCAATGCTACAATGACTAGTATGATGGATGATTGACATAAGAGAGTAAAAAATCTTGTATCAAAGTATAGCTGAGCAGGAACATCCTGAGGGACCTCCACCAGCTCACTGTGCTATAGGAAGGGATAATGGAAACCCCAACCACGCTGCTAGACCACCACGGATCATTGGTGCCGGCGATGCTCCAAACACTCATCACAACCGCTTTGGGATAACTCCTCCACCAGTCCAAAACAACAACTTCGAGATCAAGCCTGGCTTTGTCTCTATGGTTTAGAACAACAAGTTCCACGGGCTGGCTATGGAAGACCCTTTGGAGCATCTTGACAACATTGAGCAAGTATGTGGGATGATAAAGATCAATGGGATCTCAGAAGATGCTTTCAAGCTTAGACTCTTCCCATTTTCTCTTGGGGATAAAGCAAGGCACTGGAAGAAGACCCTTCCACAAGGCACCATTAATTCTTGGGCTGATAGCAAGAAGGCGTTCCTATCAAAGTTTTTCTCAAGCACAAGAACAGCTCGGTTGAGAAGTGAGATTATTGGCTTCACTAAAAGGCAGAACGAGACATTCAGTGAAGCTATGGAGCGGTTCAAGGACTATACCATTCAGTGTCCTCACCACGGCTTCAGTGAAGAGATCCTCTTGAGCACAATATACCGAGGAGCATTACCCAAGATCCGAATGTTGCTTGATACGGCAAGCAAGGGTAACTTTCTTGGTCAAGAAGTGGAAGAAGGAATGGAGCTCATAGAGAACTTGGCTTTGAGTGATGGGAATTACACTGAGAACTACGTCCGAGCACCTAGAGGTTCTGAGCTTGAGTCACACAAGAAAGAGCTCAAATCACTCCATGAGAAGATAGACAAGCTAGTGCTTGCAAATCAGAAGCATGTACACTTTGTGGGAGAAGCTGAAGATGTCTTATAAGAGCTAGAACTGAGCCAAGAAGAAGCTAATTGGGGTGCTGGTCAGAACTACAACAAGTCTCAAGGTTATTCACAAGGATATCAAGCCAACAACAATCTCTCTTACAGGAGTACAAACGTTGAGAACCCTAAAGATCAGGTGTACCCCCCTCAGCAAGCAAAGCCGTTTGTACCTTACAACAAGGGTTTTCAACAAAATAGTGGATATCAAGGTCAGAGGCAAGGGAAATTTTAGGGTCAGCAACAACAGCAAGGCAACAAAGGCTACACTCCTATGTTTCCTCCCGGTTTCGTTCCACAGCAGCAACAAATGCAACCCCAACCTCAGGATCCGGTTCAAGCAACATTTCAACAGTTGCTTCAAGGTCAAGCTTCTACAAATCAGAAGTTTGTTGAGATGAACAACCGGCTAGATTCTTCTCTTACTGACGTCTCTACACAGATCACCAATCTGAACAACAAGATCAAGCAGTTAGAGAAAGGAAAAGCTAGCTCAAGCGGTCAAGGAAGCTTACCTGGAAAGTGTGAGCAGAATCCCAAAGAGTATGCAAAAGCTATTACATTGAGAAGTGGTAAAGAGCTTCCACCAAGAGTTGCACCTAAAGCCAATGAGGACATTGTGGTTCAAGAGGGGGAGGGTAAGCTTTCAGCTGATGAAGAAATCACCTTTGATAATGTATGGATTGAGAGGCCAAGGAAAGGCAAAGAGGTTGCTCTAGAGAAGAAAGTAGAGGAGGTGAGCAAAGAGAAAGATGCATTTGTTCCTCCACCCTACAAACCAAAGCTTCCTTTTCCTGGCCGGTTCAAGAAGCAGCTACTAGAGAAGCATAGAGCAGTCTTTGAGAAACACTTGAAGGATGTTGAGATCAAGCTACCTTTGGTTGATTGTCTAGCCATGATGCCTAAGTGTGCAAAGTTTTTCAAAAATACACTTACTAAGAAGAACAAGGAGAGTGAAGAAGTTTTGGTGCTTAGTGAAGAGTCCAGCGCCATCATTCACAAAGAGATAGTGCCAAAGAAGCTTGGAGATCCAGGATCATTCACTATTCCTTGTGCTCTTGGTCCTTTGAAATTTCAGAGCTGTTTATGCGATTTAAGAGCAAGTATCAATCTCATGCCCCACTCCATTGCAAAGAAGCTCGGTTTCACCAAGTTTAAAGACTGTAGAATCTCCCTTGCGCTAGCTGATAGAAGCATCAGTGGAGTTAATGTGCCAACCGACTTTGTTGTCTTAGAGATGGATGAAGAGCCAAAGGATCCTCTAAGCCTTGGAAGACCGTTTCTTGCAACCGCTGGAGCCATCATTGACGTGAAGAATGGCAAGATTTTTCTACACTTGGGCAAGGACATCAAGCTAGACTTTGATATTAATGAAGTCTTGAAGAAACCAACCATTAGAGGACAAGCTTTCTACATTGAGACTCTAGACGCTTTAGCCGATGAGTTGCTTGAGGAGTTAGCACATGAAGATCACTTGCAGCTGGCCTTGACAAAGGAGTATGGAGAGTTTGGTTTTCTGAGGGATCAGACTCAAGAATGCATTCATCTTCTTGATTCTAGGAAAGTTGTGAAGGAAGATGATGGCGGGCGCCTAGAGATCGATAAAGAAATTGAGAAGATCACTCGATCCAGGACAGCAATCGACAAGAAGATCGAGGAGGCTGGTCGATCCAGGAAAGGGAACGATGAGAAGATCGAGAGAGGCCAATCGATCAGTTCAGAGAACGAGTCGGGGACTCGATCTCCTGCTCGATCCACATCAAATCGAGTAGGTGAATCGAGTGAAGTTACTCGATCCGGACCAGAACGAGTGGAAGATCGACTGGATGACTCGATATCAGAGGGGACAACGGTTTAAGAAAGCAGTCTTAAAGCTCATGGCTCGGGGTCTAAGGAGGACAGTGAGGACAGAGACGTCAACACAAGCCACGAGGAGGACTGGATCAAGCTGCTAGCCCCAAAGGTGGACCTAAAGGACCTCCCAAAAGGGCTAGGGTATGCTTTCTTAGGGCTTAGTAAGACTTATCCCGTGATTGTGAATGAAAACTTGAGTGATGATGAGTTGCACTCGCTCCTTAATGAGCTGAGAAAGTATTGGAAGACCATTAGGTACTCTCTAAGTGACATCAAGGGCCTTTCACCAATGCTTTGCACTCATAGGATTCACTTAGATAATGAAAAATCTTCTTCTATTGAACATCAAAGACGCTTAAACCCGAATTTGAAAAAGTAGTTAAGAAAGAGATTTTGAAACTGTTAGAGGCTGATGTGATATACCCCATCAGTGACAGCACATGGGTTTCTCCTGTCCACGTTGTGCCTAAGAAGGGGGGAATCACAGTCATTAAGAATGAAAAAGATGAATTGATTCATACTAGAACCATAACTGGTCACCGAATGTGTATAGATTATAGGAAGCTCAATTCAGCTACTAGAAAAGATCATTTTCCTCTTCCCTTTATTGATCAGATTCTTGAAAGATTAGCTAATCACCCATATTACTGCTTTCTTGATGGTTATAGTGGTTTCTTTCAAATATCAATCCATCCTAACGATCAAGAGAAGACGACTTTTACATGCCCTTATAGTACCTTCGCATATCGAAGGATGCCATTTGGGTTATGTAATACACCAGCAACCTTTGAAAGGTGCATGATGTCTATCTTCTCTGATCTTATAGAGGAAATGGTGGAAGTGTTTATGGATGATTTCTCTGTATATGGTGCATCCTTTCCTGCTTGTTTGTTGAATCTTTGCAAGGTACTCAAGAGATGTGAGGAGGCAAACTTAATGTTGAACTGGGAGAAGTGTCACTTCATGGTGAAGGAAGGGATTGTACTCGGTCACAAGATATTTGAGCAAGGGATAGAGGTGGACAAAGCAAAGATTAAGGTCATGATGAGTCTTGAGCCGCCGGTTAATGTCAAGGGGATAAGGAGTTTTTTTAGGGCACGCTGGCTTCTACAGGAGATTCATAAAGGACTTCTCCAAGATAGCACGCCCTCTTACACGGTTGTTATGCAAGGAAGCTGACTTTGTCTTTGATGAGGAATGTCTTCATGCTTTCAAGACCATCAAGAAGGCTCTTGTCACGGCACCTATAGTACAAGCACCAGATTGGAGCTTACCCTTCGAGATCATGTGCGACGCGAGTGACTACACCGTGGGAGCTGGTCTTGGTCAGAGGAAAGACAAGAGGTTGCATGTTATCTACTACGCCAGTCGTACCTTGGATGACACGCAAGTGAGATATGCTACAACCAAGAAGGAGCTGCTGGCCGTTGTGTTTGCTTTTGAGAAGTTCAGATCATACTTGGTGGGCTCTAAGGTTGTTGTATACACTGATCACGCGGTGTTGATGTATATCTACTCCAAGAAGGATACTAAGCCGAGGCTCTTAAGGTGGATTCTCCTTCTACAAGAGTTTGATATGGAGATAAAAGACAAGAAGGGGATAGAGAATGGTGTTGCTGATCACCTTTCTAGAATGAGAGTGAATGAAGCCTTACCCTTGGATGATTCACTTCTTGAAGAGCAACTCATGATGATCAACACGGTTGTTTGTACACGGCTATATGATCAGTTTGAGGATGTTTTGAGTTTGAGAGAAGAAAACCTGCCTTGGTATGCTGATATAGTGAACTTCTTAGCTTGTGGAGAGGAACCTACTCATCTTGACCACTACCACAAGAAGAAGTTCATGAGAGACATCTCTCATTATTTTTGGGACGAGCCTTACTTTTACAAGAGGGGAGTAGACAGCTTGTATAGAAGATGTGTTTCAAGAGAGGAAGCCCAGTACATCCTTCTACATTGCCACAGTTTGTCATATGGAGGACATTTTGCTTCTTTCAAGACGGCAACAAAGGTCTTACAAGCCGGGTTTTGGTGGCCATCGCTATTCAAGGATGCTCATGAGTTTCTTAAGTCTTGTGAAGCATGTCAAAGAGCTGGAAACATCACGAAAAGGAATGAGATGCCTCAGGTGCCAATCTTTGAAGTTGATTTTTTTGACGCATGGGGGATAGATTTTATGGGTCCATTCCCATCTTCTTACGGAAACAAATTCATCTTGGTGGCTGTTGATTACGTGTCTAAGTGGGTTGAGGCTATAGCTTCCCCAACTAACGACTCAAAGGGGGTGGTGAAACTCTTCAAGACCATCATCTTCCACGGTTTGGAGTTCCAAAAGTAGTGATCAGTGATGGGGGCAGCCACTTCATCAACAAGGTATTTGAAAGTCTCTTGAAGAAGTATGGAGTGAAGCACAAGGTAGCCACACCTTATCACCCACAAACCAGTGGGCAAGTAGAGGTCTCGAATAGACAGATCAAGGCTATCCTAGAGAGGACCGTAGGAGTAACTCGGAAAGATTGGGCGGTTAAACTAGATGACGCTCTATGGGCTTACCAGACCGCTGTCAAGACTCCTATAGGTACCACTCCCTTCACTCTTCTATACGGCAAGGCATGTCATCTTCCTGTTGAGTTGAAGCATAGAGCATTGTGGGCCGTGAAGCAGCTGAACTTCAGTATCAAGACGGCGCAGGAGAAGAGGTTGATTCAACTACATGAGCTTGATGAGCTACGGTTAGACGCCTACGAGAGTGCTAAGATCTACAAGGAAAGGACCAAGGCGGTTAATGACAAGAAGCTCGTTTATAAGGAGTTAAGGGAAGACAGTCTGGTGCTACTCTACAACTCGAGGTTGAAGCTGTTCCCTGGAAAGCTCAAATCTAGATGGTGTGGACCGTTTGAGATCAAGGAAGTTCTACCCTACGGAGCTGTTACATTGGTTGGCAAGAGTGGTAATGCTTTCATGGTTAATGGGCACAGAGTCAAGCCCTACCTGGCTAGTGATTGCAGCAAAAAGAGCACCACCATGCTTCTCCAAGACTCACCTGAGGCCTAAACCAAGTAAAGTCTAGCTAAAGACGTTAAAGAAAGCGCACTTGGGAGGTATTCCCATGTCTATCTTGTACATATTTTTGCTTTCTTTCTATTTCAAGTTTATGATTTTTATGTTTAAGTGTGTAGGTGAAAGGATAAGGGATTGTAGACCATGATCTTGGAGTCAAAAGAGGCGAGAAAGGTGAAGTATAGGCTAGAGATCGAGTGCTAGAACGACTTATCCTGGCTCGATCTTTACTAGATCGAGCTAGTGAATCGAGAGGAGTCAGTCGATCTAGACGAGATCGAGTAGACAATCGAGTGAGTCAGTCGATCTTGAGAGGATAAACCACCCACACGTTTAGCTTGAAATGCAAACGAGGTGTGGATCGACTGAGCTCACTCGATCCTCGAGGATAGATCGATCAGTCTACTCGATCTTAGCCTAAACGACCCCCAAATCAACATTTGGCTCGATCCAAGGAGCATAGCCTGAGTGACTAAACATCATGGAACGAGGGGGCACAATCGATCTAAGACTCGATGCAAACTGAATCGAGTCCCTGATCGATCAACCCACTCGATCCTAGTCAACATGGGCATGAGATCGAGTCCTAGATCGACCAAATAGACTCGATCTCGTGCCGAGGTTAGTTTTTGTTTCCCTCTCTTTTCTCTTTCCCTCCTGTTTTTAAATTCAAATTTTTGTCAAGGCAAGCATCTTTGACCATGAAAGATGTGCCTTGATCAAGCTTTTTCAGAAACCACTTGTGCATGTGTCCAAAGATTTTTTGTCTTTAAAACCTCTCTTTGCTCTTTTTATCTTCACTTTGTGATAACAAGGTTTTTCGCAGGAGGTTGTATTATCAAAACTCAAGCAACCAATGAATGTAGTATAGTGTGCAAGAGGTATCAATCCAACCTAGGATGCAGAAAGAACACTAAGAATGCAAGGATGAAGCAAATCTAAGCAAATCGAGAAAATGGTTGGTAAAATCAGTGAAAACTAAACGCAATGACCAAACAAAATGCAAAACAAAATTCCTGGAAGAGGGTTAACTAACACTAGGAGAAAACAGAAGATTAAAAATGCAAGTCTACTAATAACTAAAAATCGAGCACTGAATCGAGTGAAACAGATCGATCTAACAACTTAAAGCGATGATTTCAAATGAACAAATATGCAAGCTTTATGATAACAGAATGATGAACTGAGGTTTTAAAAGTGCTAAAAGTGGGTTTAGGGTCGAGGGTCATATTCAAGAATGTTCAAAGGTTTAAGCTTTGGTTTGAAAACATATAGATCTACTCATTGATGAGCTTTCTCTAAGCCTTGAAAACAAAACAAGAACCATTCATGGCGTGTGGTATGATTCACTTCCTCAATCTCTTTTCCAAACCCAAGGTATTTGGTGGAAAAAGAGATAAAAGAACTAGAAAAACACAAAACTTAAACCTCTTAAACTCTGTGAATCACCTCAACCCCAAGTCCCAAAATGAACTACTTGCTACTCATGATAGAAACCGATTGAAAAGCTATGAAGAATAAACTAAGCATGATTAAAGAGAGATTAAAGAAAAACTGCTTAATATTAATAGATTCTAGTTCAAAAACTAAAAGAAAGCTTAAGGTTTTGCAATGGCGGATTCGTCTAAGATGAAGAACAGAAAAAGCTAAGACAAAGTGTGCATGATAGAAAGTGATGGCCGCCTTTTCTAAAATGGCCGAATATCTCTCAATGGTCCCCTCGCTAGTTGCCAAAACCAGCTGGACGGATAAGGCTCCTCAGGAATCGATCTCTGGATCGAGCAGCTCACTCGATCTTCTTGTTGGATCGCCTTCCTTTGCTTGATCTTCCAGTCGATCTGGTTGGATGGATCGAGCACCTTCCTCGATCCTTGGATGTTCGGGTCGTGGTCTCGATCTGGCTCTCGTTCTGCATGGCGCCATTCACGTCCGTACTCCAGATCGATCTCCTCTCTCGATATTGGTCTCGATCCTCCCTCTTGAATCGACTTGGGTCACTCGATCTTCTGGTCGATCTCATCTAGATCGACCTGCCTTGCTCGATCCGCTACTCGTTCTCGGGTCATTTGCATGCATAGTTAAGTTCTCCAAGTGTCCACAAGCTCAGTTTCGATCCTTCTCACGTCCACATAACCTCACCAACTCCAGAGTGCTCCAAACAACCTGATAATGATGCAAAAGTGCAAGAAATATGCAAGATGCGAATGCAAAGAGACCTAGGACCTATAATGCAACAAATGGAACAAACTAGCCTGTCATGCAAGATGAATGCATGAAAAACTATCCTAAATACAGCTCCTTCTCGGTTGTAGCATATCTCGCTTGAGTGTCATCGAAGGTATGACTGGCGTAGTCACTCGCGTCACACATGATTTCAAACGGTAGACTCCAGTCTGGTGCTTGTACTATGTGCACGGACACAAGAGCCTCCTTGATGGTCTTGAAAGAATGAAGACATTCCTCATCAAAGACAAAGTCGGCTTCCTTGCATAACAACCGTGTGAATGGTCTTGCTATCTTGGAGAAATCTTTTATGAATCTCCTGTAGAAGCCCGCGTGACCTAAGAAGCTCCTCACTCCATTTATATTAACCGGCAGCTCAAGACTCATCATGACCTCAAACTTAGCTTTATCAACCTCTATCCCTTTCTATGATATCTTGTGGCCGAGTACAATCCCTTCCTTCACCATTAAGTGACACTTCTCCCAGTTCAGCACCAAGTTTGTCTCCTCACACCGCTTAAGTACCTTGCAAAGATTCAACAAACAAGCAGAAAAAGACGCACCATATACAGAGAAGTCATCCGTAAACACTTCTACCATGTCTTCTATAAGATCAGAGAAGATCGACATCATGCACCGCTGGAATTTTGCTGGTCCGTTATACAACCCAAATGGCATCCTTCGATATGCGAAGGTGCCATAAGGGCATGTAAAAGTCGTCTTCTCTTGATCGTTTGGATGGATTGGTATTTGAAAGTAACCACTATAACCATCAAGAAAGCAATAATATGGATGATTAGCAAGTCTTTCAAGCATCTGATCAATAAAAAGAAGAGGAAAATGATCCTTTCTAGTACCTGAATTAAGCTTCCTATAGTCTATACACATTCGGTGACCAGTTAGGTTCTTGTAGGAATCAATTCATCTTTTTCATTCTTAATGACCGTGATCCCTCCCTTCTTAGGCACCATGTGGACAGGAGAAACCCATGTGCTGTCACTGATGGGGTATATCACGTCAGCCTCTAACGATTTCAGAATTTCTTTCTTAACTACTTCTTTCAAATTCGGGTTTAAACGCCTTTGATGTTCAATAGAAGAAGAGTTCTTATTATCTAAGTGAATCCTATGAGTGCAAAGCATTGGTGAAAGGCCCTTGATGTCACTTAGAGAGTACCCAATGGCCTTCCTATACTTTCTCAGCTCATTAACGAGCGAGTGCAACTCATCATCACTCAAGTTCTCATTCACAATCACGGGATAAGTCTCATTAAGCCCTAAGAAAGCATACCTTAGCCCTTTTGGGAGCTCCTTTAGGTCCACCTTTGGGGCTAACAGCTCGCTTCAGTCCTCCTCGTGGCTCGTGTTGACATCGCCGTCCTCACTGCTCTTCTTAGAACCCGAGACATGAGCCTTAAGACTGCTCTCTTGAACTGTTGTCTCCTCAGAGATCGAGTCATCCAGTCGATCTTCAACTCGTTCTGCTCTGGATCGATCGCCATCACTCGATTCACTCACTCGATTTGATGTGGATCGAGTAAGAGATCGAGTTGCTGAGCCGTTGCTGAGTCGTTCTCTGAACTGATCGTATGGCTCCTCTCGATCTTTGACTCGATTGCTTTTCTGGATCGAGTGACCTCCTCGATTTTCTTGTCGATCTGACCTCTGGATCGAGTGAGTACATCGATTTCGGGGTCGATCTCTAGGCACCCGTCTTCACCTTCTTTCACAACTTTTCTAGAGTCAAGGAGATTAGCATACTCTTGGGTCTTCTCATTCAAGAAACCATACTCTCCTCTCTCCTTAGTCAAAGCCAGCTTCAAGTGATCCTCTAGTGCCAATTCTTCAAGCAATTCATCAGCCAAAGCATCCAATGTCTCAATATAGAATGCTTGTCCTTCAATGGTTGGCTTCTTCAAGACCTCATTGATATCAAAATCCAGTTTGATGTCTTTGCCGAGGTGCAGAGCTATCTTCCCATTCTTTGCTAATGATTGCTCCGACGGTTGCAAGGAATGGTCTTCCAAGTATAAGCGGATCCTTAGGCTCTTCATCCATCTCAAGCACGACAAAGTCGGTTGGAACATTGACATCGCTTATTCTCACTGGAAGATCTTCTAGCATACCGACTGGAAGTCTTACGCTTCTGTCAACTAACACAAGGGAGATCCTACACTCTTTGAAACGTGTGAAACCTAGCTTCTTTGATATAGAGTGGGGCATGAGATGATACATGCTCCCAAATCAAATAAACAGCTCTCAAACTTCAATGGACCCAAAGCGCAAGGAATGGTGAAGGATCCTGGATCTCCTAGCTTCTAAGGCACTATTTCTCTGTGGATAATAGCACTACACTCTTCACTAAGCACCAAAACTTCTTTACTCTCCTTGTTCTTTTTTGTAAGGGTGTCTTTGAAGAACTTAGCACACTTCGGCATCATAGCTAGACAATCCACAAGAGGCAACTTGATCTCCACATCCTTTAGATGCTTCTCAAATAAGAGTCTGTGCTTCTCTATCAGTTGTTTCTTGAAGCGGCCAGGAAATGGAAGCTTCGGTAGATACGGTGGAGGCACATAAGCATCCTTCTCCTTAGTAGCTTGCTCCGCTTTCTTTTCTACAGCTACTTCTTTGCCTTTTCGTGGCCCCTCAACCCTTGTTATAAGGAACAAACGGCTTTGCTTGCTGAGAGGGGTACACCTGATCTTTAGGGTTCTCAACGTTTGTGCTCCTGTAAGACAGATTGTTGTTGGCTTGGTAACCTTGTGAATAACCCTGAGGCTTGTTGTAGTTCTGACCAGCAATCCAGTTACCTTCTTCTTGACTCAAGTCTAACTCCTCTAAGACTTCTTCGGCTTCACCCACAAAGTGCACGTGCTTCTGATTGGCAAGCACTAGCTTGTCTATCTTCTCATGCAGCAACTTGAGCTCTTTCTTTTGAGACTCTAGCTCGGAACCTCGTGGTGCACGGTCATAATCTTCGGCGTAGTTGCCGTCACTCAAAGCCAAGTTTTCGATTAACTCCATACCCTCTTCTACTTCTCGACCATGAAAATTTCCCTTACTAGCCGTGTCAGGCAACATTCTGATCTTGGGTAAGGCTCCACGGTATATTGTGCTTAAGAGAGTCTCTTCACTTAAGCCGTGGAGAGGACACTAAATGGTATAGTCTTTGAATCTCTCCATAGCTTCATTGAATGTCTCGTTCTGCCTTTGAGTGAATCCGCTGATCTCACTTTGCAGCCTTGCTGTTCTTGTGCTTGAGAAAAACTTTGAGAGGAACGCCTTCTTACACTCAGTCCAAGAGGTAATGGTGCCTTGTGGAAGGGTCTTCTCCCAATGCCCAACCTTATCTCCAAGAGAAAATGGGAAGAGCCGGAGCTTGAAAGCATATTCCGAGATCCTATTGATCTTTTATCATCCCACAAACTTGCTCAAAATTGTCAAGATGCTCCAAGGGGTCTTCCATAGCCAGCCCATGGAATTTGCTGTTCTGAACCATAGAGATGAATCCTGGCTTTATCTCAAAAGTTGTTGTTCTGTCCTGGTGGAGGAGTGATCCCAAAGCGATTGTGATGCGTATTAGGAGCATCTCCAGCTCCAATGATCCGTGGGGGTCTAGCTGCGTTGTTGGGGTTTCCATTGCCTCTTCCTACAGCACCGTGAGCTGGTGGAGGTCCCTCAGGATGTTCTTGCTCAGCCATTGTTGCAAATTCTACTGAACCAGCTTGAACAATCACTTCAAAGGCTTGAGCTTGCTCTCTTGCTCTTCTTGTTCTTGACTTCCTAGTTGGGGAATATTGTCCAGGGGTTTAAGTAGATTGTTGTCACCCCTGGAGCGCAGATTCATGTACGTGAAAGACACAAGTGTGAAGAGAAAGAGATTAGTAACCAAAATTAAAGTAAAGGCCAAGTCTTTACTAAACCCCAAATCTTAATGCTTCCTAACAATCCTAAGCCGGCAACAGCGCCATTTGATAACAAGGTTTTTCGCAGGAGGTTGTATTATCAAAACTCAAGCAACATATGGATGTAGTATAGTGTGCAAGAGGTATCAATTCAACCTAGGATGCAGGAAGAACACTAAGAATGCAAGGATGAAGCAAATGTAAGCAAATCGAGAAAATGGTTGGTAAAATCAGTGAATACTAAACGCAATGACCAAACGAAATGCAAAACAATTTTAAAATCTCTGGAAGAGGGTTAACTAACACTTGGAGAAAACATAAGATTAAAAATGCAAGTCTACTAATAACTAAAAATCGAGCACTGAATCGAGTAAAATAGATCGATCTAACAACTTAAAGCGATGATTTCAAATGAACAAAGATGCAAGCTTTATGATAACAGAATGATGAACAGAGGTTTTAAAATGCTAAAAGAGGGTTTAGGGTCGAGGGTCATATTCAAGAATGTTCAAAGGTTTAAGCTTTGGTTTGAAAACATATAGATCTACTCATTAATGAGCTTTCTCTAAGCCTTGAAAACAAAACAAGAACCATCCATGGCGTGTGGTGTGATTCACTTCCTCAATCTCTTCTCCAAACCCATGGCGTTTGGTGGAAAAAGAGATCAAAGAGCAAGAAAAACAGATTTCAATCTATGGCCTAACTAACCTCCTATACATCCATGGCATTTGGGAGAGGGTCGATTAGTCTCTAGGACTTGGTTTTCTAGGACATCTGAATCCTGTCAGAGTAAGATAGCCTTGGAATCATAGAGATCTTTTCCAAGACTATTAAGCCTTAAGACCCCAAGATCCTAGAAGAGAAGGATTGAAGAACAAGAAAAACACAAAACTTAAACCTCTTAAACTCTTTGAATCACCTCAACCCCAAATCCCAAAAAGAACTACTCGCTACTCATGATAGAAACCAATTGAAAAGCTATAAAGAATAAACTAAGCATGATTAAAGAGCGATTAAAGAAAATCTGCTTAATATTAATAGATTCAAGTTCAAAAACTAAAAGAAAGCTTAAGGTTTTGCAATGGCGGATTCGTCTAAGATGAAGAACAGAAAAAGCTAAGACAAAGTGTGCATAATAGAAAGTGATGGCCGCGTTTTCCTAAAATGGCCGAATATCTCTGAATGGTCCCCTCGCTAGATGCCAAAACCAGCTGGACGAATAAGGCTCCTCAGGAATCGATCTCTGGATCGGGCAGCTCACTCGATCTTCTTGTTGGATCGCCTTCCTTTGCTCGATCTTCCAGTCGATCTGGTTGGATGGATCGAGCACCTTCCTCGATCTTCTTCTCGATCCTTGGATGATCGGGTCGTGGTCTTGATCTGGCTCTTGTTCTGCATGGCGTCATTCACGTCCGTACTCCAGATTGATATCCTCTCTCGATCTTGGTCTCGATCCTTCCTCTTAAATTGACTTGGGTCACTCGATCTTTTGGTCGATCTCATCTAGATCGACCTGCTTTGTTCAATCCGCTACTCGATCTCGGGTCCTTTGCATGCAAGGTTAAGTTCTCCAAGTGTCCACAAGCTCAGTTTCGATCCTTCTCACGTCCACATAACCTCACCAACTCTAGAGTGCTCCAAACAACCTGATAATGATGCAAAAGTGCAAGAAATATGCAAGATGCGAATGCAATGAGACCTATGACCTAAAATGCAACAAATGGAACAAACTAGCCTATAATGCAAGATGAATGCATGAAAAACTATCATAAATGCATGCAAAATATGCAAAATATATGGTAATATCACTTTGCAAAAACTGATTTTTACAAAACAAAAAGAGAGAGAACGAGTTTGAGTTTTTAAAAGACTAGAGCATTTCATTTTCCTCTCATTCAAAGGTATTTTCGAGTTGCTTGATCTGCTTGCTTAATTTTTCAAGAAAATTCCTTTTTTGTGATTTAGTTAAATGATTTGCTAGGGAGTTAGAAATTTTTTTAGAAATAGCTAGATATTAGGTAAATTTCTAGATTCTTTCCTCTATTATTTAGCTACAATTTTTATAAATTCCCCAAAAATCTAGGTTTACTTTTACAAGTTTTCCCTTCTACCTTGTCTTTCTCTTGCATTCGCCACCTTTACTCATCCTCTTCTCTGAGAATTGCATATCAGGTACTAATGGCACCAAAGAGAACTAGAGAAGATACAACACATGGAGAGGGAACACAAGAAGTGGTTCAGGAGAGGGTCAGATGGACAAAAGGAGGAGAAACAAGCAAATAAACAACTGGAAATGCTAAGGTTCAATCCCACAAAGTCCGCGAGCAGGGATCTGTTGGCTAAGATGGGGATATTGGGAGACTTTGATCAGCTTCTCAAGAACATTGGGCTCCGGTGCTTGTCAAGGATGGATTGCCCAACCTATCCTGAGGCAACCTTGGACTTCTTAGCCACCTTGGAGTTCACCTACGAGAATCCGAGCCTCCCCACCCCCTCTTTAGGTCACATCACCTTCAAGATCAGGAGACAAGCCTATCATCTCTCCATCGCCGAGCTATGCCAAGCCTACGGCCTTAAAGCTACTGCCAAGCTCGTCGAGTTTCCTACTTTCACTCAAGCCAACGACTTGTGGGATCTTATCAGCAACGATGACTACAAGGCAAACACGGCCAAGATCAAGAGAGTCCGCAGTCCCGTGCTGAGATACACGCTCAAGCTCATCGCCAACACCTTCAGTGGACGGTCCGTGGCTCCCCCAGTCACCAAGAACGAGCTGTGTTTCCTCTTCGAAGGCGTTAAGCATCTTCTATGCGATCCTAAGGAGAATGACGAGCCAATGGAGGACGAGCTCGGAGATGATGTTAACTACGGATGGATCTTGGCTTCCTCTCTACTCAAGTACAAGGTGTGGGTAATGAGGTGCAAGGCAAGCTCAACACTTATAGGAGGCTTCCTTACACCGATGTTTGTTCAAGCTGGTGTACCCCATCCAGACTTTGTGCCTTTAGGGAGAGAGCTTATATGGACGAGGTTTACATGAGGAACACAGACAGCTTAGGACGCACGCCAGCTGAGGGATTCTTTGCATACTTGTTCTATGATTGTGAGAATGAGAAGAGAGTGTGCATCCTGCCAAACATAGAAGAAACAAAGCTGCTAGGTGTTGGCAACGTTGAATTCCTGCCGAGTGTTGCGGAATGCTTTGCACCTCTAGGAGGCACAGCCGCGCTCACACAAGCTTCTCGCCCACGTTCAGAGTCACCTATATCCGATGCTGAGATGCCCGAGAGCTTTGTTCTCCCCACGCTTGACTTCAAGCCAAAAACCAAAGCCGAGAAGTTCCTTGCTTCAGTCGTTGAGATACAGCACAAGATCAACAATTGGCAAGGCAAGATGATCAAGAAGCTTGCCAAGAAGGTCAAGGCGCTTAAAGGGAGCTCACCTAAGAAGTTTTCAAGCGATGAGGAGGTGCAGCAGCCGGATAAGAGGAGAAGATCGACTGGTGGGATAGAGATCAGTGAGCCTCAAGGAAACGCTCAACCTGCGCGCCACTCTCTCCATGAGGAAATGAGCAAGGAGAACGACATGGAGATCAGCCACGACACTCCTAAGAAGAGCAAGAAATCTGGAGCAACCTCAAGCTCCAGCCTTACTCAGCTCAAATGTACCAACAACCAAACCCTTGTACATACCATGCATCGTTCGATTTTTGCTTTGTGTTTGCCACCGAGATGGTGTAATTTAAGTTTGGGGGAGTGTGTGGTGTGTTTGACATGTTTTCTTTGATCTTATTTTCTGTTATCATCCTTTGAGTCATCATGCATCATGTAAGGCATAGAAAACACCAAAAAATGATAAATTTTTTAAAAATTTTCAAAACAAAATTCATGTAGTTGCATTTGAATTGTTAAATATTTTAGGATTGAGTCTAGAATTTTTAAGCATTTAGGTTGTTTGCAATTGCATAAGGGGCAAAAATTTTTCTTGAATAGTGTTTTAAGCTCATGAATTGTTTCAAGGCCCTAGTTAGTAGTTCTTTCATGCATTGTACATACTTTGAAAATAAGCTCTAACCATACTTGGATCATTTGTTTTGATTTTCGTGGCTTAAGTTGAACATTCATGAATTGAATCCTTTCCTAATAAGTGAGAACCTTAATTTGAATCTTTTTAATTATCATACTTATGCATTTGAAGAAGGATACATGGATCACTTATACATATTTAGGCTTTCTTCTTCCTTTCACCACTCTCTTGTAAGCCTAAATAGACTTCCCCACCTTTACCTTATCCTTCTTTCATGCCAATGATCTTGTGTGATAAATCTTTGTGAGGCCTCTTTTTGGTTGAACTTAGCATAAAGTGTTAGGTTTAGGCGACATGATTAGGCTTTCATATTGATGCTAGCTTTGCATTTTGAAGCTAGTTTTAGGCTTAGGATATGGCGGGTATTCATGGGAGTTGCTTTGTTTTGTTTCGGTTTAAGGAGTTTGAAGTTTGGAAGTTGAATAAAAGGGTTTAATGGTTTTAAGTGGAAGGCTTTATGTTTTAAAATGAAAGCTCTAGTTTAAATAAGAAGGTAGCTCTCAAAAGAAAAGAAAAAGAAAAAAAAAGGAAAAGAAAAGAGCCAAAAGGCCAAATGTTTAAAAAGAAAAGGAAAAAAATGAGTAGAGAGCTATCAAAGTAAAAAGAAAAGAGCTAAGTATGTTTTCAGCCTTACCACTAGCCAAAAGAGTTCTAAAATGATGCTTTTATTTGGGTTTTTGCTAGGCGAATTGCCTTGATGATGAGGGTAGTCTTTAGGAGGGTGAGTGAGCTTAAAAAGAAAAGAAAAATGAGATAGGGTTCTAGGATCATTGTTAGTTTGTATGGGTAGATGAGAGTCTAGTCATGTATGCATCAATTGTATTTACCTTTACCATTATGCATAAGTTCGACCATTCCTTGAGAAAACCTTTGTTTGAATCACCCTTATAAATGATATCATTTTTATCTCATAACCTTGTCCCTAAGCCAAATGTATTTGGTTTTAAAGTGCATAAGTGTGATTCACGGTTTTGAGCTTAATGAATGTTAAAGGTTGGGATTCTTGGATTGTTTGGGATATGAGAGTCATGATTTGAAATTCAATATGTGATGAGTATGGCTAAGTTCTTTGGAGTATGAGTGTGTGCATTGCATCTTAGGATTAAGAACTAGGACCATTGAATTGATTCATTTGAAAAACACTTGTGCAAGGAATTTGAGTAAATCCTCTCTTCCCTTCTTGAATTTTGTTTGCTTGAGGGCAAGCAAAAGGCAAGTTTGGGGGAGTTGATATTACCATATATTTTGCATATTTTGCATGCATTTAGGATAGTTTTTCATGCATCCATCTTGCATTATAGGCTAGTTTCTTCCATTTGTTGCATTTTAGGTCCTAGGTCTCTTTGGATTCGCATTTTGCATATTTCTTGCACTTTTGCATCATTATCAGGTTGTTTGGAGCACTCTGGAGTTGTGGAGGTTATGTGGACGTGATGAGGATCAGAACGAAGATTGTGGACACTTGGAGAACTCAGCCATGCATGCAAAGGACCCGAGATCGAGTAGCGGATCGAGCAAGGCAGGTCGATCTAGACGAGATCGACCAGAAGATCAAGTGACCCAAGTCGATTCAAGGGGAAGGATCGAGAGGCAGATCGAGACCAAGACTCGATCATCCAAGGATCGAATGGAAGATCGAAGGAAGTGCTCGATCCATCCAACCAGATCGAGTTGAAGATCGAGCAGAAGAAGGCGATCCATGAAGAAGATCGAGTGAACTGATCGATCTCGAGTTCGATCTCTGGACCTTTATCCGACCAGCTGGTTTTTGGCATCTAGTGAGGTGACCATTAGGAGATGTTTGGCCATTTTAGGACAAGGGGGCGATCACTTTCTATTATCCAAGCTTTGTCTTTTCTTTTTGAGTCTTCTTGTAGGCGATTCCGCCATTGTCGAACCTTAAGCTTTTTCTTGTTTTTGAACTTGAATCTTTTCAATATTAAGCAGTTTTCCTTTAATCGCTCTTTAATCATGCTTAGTTTATCTTTCTCTGCATTTCAATCGGTTTTAAACATGAGTAGCGAGTAGTTCTTTTTGGGTTAAGGGTTGAGGCGATTCAAGGGTTTAAGGGGTTTAAGCTTCTGAGTTTTTCTTGTTCTTCATTTATTCCTTTCTAGGATTTTGGGGTCTTAAGGCTTAGGGATTCTTGGAAAAGATCTCTATGATTCAGGGGCTTCTCTTACCTTGACCAGATTCAGAGATCCTTGAAAACCAAATCCTAGAAACTAATATATCCTCTCCCAAACGCCATGGATGTAGAGGAGGTTAGTTAAGCCATTAGTTGAGATCTGTAGTCCATGCTCTTCGATCTCTTTTTCCACCAAAAGCCATGGGTTTGGAGAAGAGATTGAAGAAGGGAATCATACCATATGCCATGGATGAGTCTATTTATGATTCTCAAGGCTTAGGGAAAGCTCATTAATGAGTAGATCTTTGTGTTTTCAAACCAAAGCTTGACCCTTGAACACTCTTGAATATTACCCTCGATCCTGAACCCTCTTTTAGCATTTTTAAACCTCAAGTAATCATCTTTTAGTTACAAAGCTTGCATCTTGATCATTAGAATTTGTCGTAAGTTGTTAGAATCGACTTGTTTGACCCGATTTAGCTCTCGATTTTTAGTTATTAGTAGATTTGCATTTTTAATCTTCTGCTTTCTCCTAGTAGTAGTTAACCCTCTTCCAAGGATTCTAAAATAGTTTTCATAAGCATTTGGTCGTTGCATTTAGCTTTCTTTGATTTTACCATCTATTTACCCGATTCTTCTTAGATTTGCTTTACTCTTGCATTCCTAGGGTTCTTCCTACATCCTAGGTTGGAATGACACCTGTACTGCTATACTACATCATTACAGTGGTTTGGGTTTTGATATTTCACCTTGGAAACAATCTGTTTATCAGCCAACTGATTTTGTTGTTCTTGAAATGGATGAAGAGCCAAAGGATCCTCTAATCCTTGGTAGACCATTTCTAGCAACCGCTGGAGCCATCATAGGCGTGAAGAATGGCAAGATCTCTCTACACTTGGGCAAAGACATCAAGCTAGACTTTGACATCAATGAAGTCTTGAAGAAGCCAACGATTGGTGGGCAACCTTTCTACATTAAAACTTTGGATGAGTTAGCCGATGAGTTACTTGAGGAGTTGGCACAAGAGGATCACCTACAGCTAGCTTTGACAAAGGAGTGTGGGAAGTATGGTTTCCTGAATGAACAGACCCAGGAGTACGTACACATCCTTGATTCTCGCAAGGTTGTGAAAGAAGATGAAGGCGGATGCCTAGAGATCGACCAGAAAATCGACGAGTTCACTCGATCCAAGGGAACGATCGACAAGAAGATTGAGGAGGTTGGTCGATCCAGAAAAGAAATCGATGAGAAGATCGAGAGAGGCAATTCGATCAGTTCAGAGAACGACTCAGCTAATCGATCTACTGCTCGATCCATATCAAATCGAGCAAGTGATCGATGTGAGTGCAATCGATCTGGACCAGAACGAGAGGAAGATCGACTGGATGACTCGATCTCTGAGGATGGAACGGTTCAAGAGGGCAGCCTGAAAGCTCATGACTCGGGTTCAAAAGAGGCTAATGAGGATGGCAACGTTAACAAAAGCCACTGGAGGACTGGAGCGAGCTGCTAGGCCCAAAGGTGGACCTAAAGGAGCTCCCGAAAAGGCTAAGGTACGCTTTCTTAGGACCCAATGACACTTATCCTGTCATTGTGAATGATAATCTGAGTGATGATGAGTTAAACTCACTCTTTAAGGAGTCGAGAAAGTATAGGAAGGCCATTGGGTACTCTCTCAGTGACATCAAGGGTCTTTCACCAATGCTTTGTACTCATAGGATTCACTTTGATAATGAAAACACTTCTTCTATTGAACATCAAAGACGTTTGAACCCAAACTTGAAAGAAGTAGTTAAGAAAGAGATCTTAAAACTTTTAGAAGCTGACTTGATATACCCTATCAGTGATAGCACATGGGTCTCTCTGGTCCATGTGGTACCAAAGAAAGGGGGTATCACGGTTATTAAAAATGAAAAAGATTAGTTGATTCCTACAAGAACAATAACTGGACATAGAATGTGTATTGATTATAGGAAACTCAACTCAGCTACTAGAAAAGATCATTTTCCTCTTCCTTTTATTGACTAAATGCTAGAGGGACTTGCTAATCATCCATACTATTGTTTTCTAGATGGATATAGCGGTTTCTGTCAAATTCCCATTCATCCTAATGACCAAGAGAAGACAACTTTCACATGCCCTTATGGTACCTTCGCGTATCGAAAGATGCCTTTTGGGTTATGTAATGCACCAGCAACCTTTCAAAGGTGCATGATGTCTATCTTCTCTGATCTTATAGAGGAGATGGTAGAGGTCTTTATGGATGACTATTCATTGTATGGTGCTTCTTTTGGTGGTTGTTTGTCTAATCTGTGCAGGGTACTCAAGAGATGTGAGGAGACAAACTTGGTGCTGAATTGGGAAAAGTGTCATTTCATGGTGATGGAAGGCATTGTACTTGGTCACAAGATTTCTGAGCAAGGGATTGAGGTTGATAAAGCTAAGATAGAGGTCATGATGAGTCTTGAGCCGCCGGTTAATGTCAAGGGGATAAGGAGTTTCTTAAGGCACGCTGGCTTCTACAGAAGGTTTATCAAGGATTTCTCCAAGATAGCACGCCCCCGAACACAGTTGTTATGCAAGGAAGCTGACTTTGTCTTTGATGAGGAGTGTCTTCACGCTTTCAAGACCATCAAGGAAGCTCTTGTCACCGCACCTATAGTTCAAGCACCGGATTGGGACCTGCCCTTTGAGATAATGTGCGACGCGAGTGACTACGCCGTGGGTGCTGTTTTGGGTCAGAGGAAATACAAGAGGCTGCATGTAATCTAATATGTCAGCCGTACCTTGGATGACAGGCAAGTGAAGTATGCAACCACCGAGAAGGAGCTACTAGCCGTTGTCTTTGCTTTTGAGAAGTTCAGGTCCTACTTGGTGGGTTCTAGGGTCATTGTGTACACGGATCACGCTGCATTGAGGTAAATCTACTCCAAGAAAGACACCAAGCCGAGACTCTTGAGATGGATCCTTCTTTTACAAGAGTTTGATATGGAGATCAAGGATAAGAAGGGGATTGAGAATGGCGTAGCTTATCATCTTTCAAGGATGAGAGTGAATGATGTCTTACCTTTGCATGACTCACTCCCTGAATAGCAGCTTATGATGGTCAACTCAGTGGTATGTGCAAAGCTAGAAGAGAAGTTTGAAGATGTCTTAAGTTTGAAGGAGGAAGATTTTCCTTGGTATGCTGACATTGTCAACTTCTTGGCATGTGGTGAAGAACCCACTCATCTTGACCATTACCACAAGAAAAAATTCATGAGAGACATCTCCCATTATTTTTGGGATGAGCCCTACCTGTACAAGAGGGGAGTAGACTGCTTATACAGAAGGTGTGTCTCAAGAGAAGAAGCAAAGGACATTCTTCTTCATTGCCACGGTTTATCTTATGGAGGACACTTTGCATCATTCCAGACTGCTACAAAGGTTCTACAAGCTGGGTTTTGGTAGCCTACACTCTTCAAGGATGCTCATGAGTTTGTAAAGGCGTGTGAAGCTTTCCAAAGAGCTGGAAACATCACAAAGAGGAATGAGATGCCACAGGTACCAATCTTTGAAGTGGATGTGTTGATGCTTGGGGGATTGATTTTATGGGTCCATTCCCATCTTCTTACGGCAACAAATACATCTTGGTGGCTGTAGGTTACGTGTCTAAGTGGGTTAAGGCTATAGCTTCCCCAACCAATGATGCAAGGGTAGTGATCAAGATCTTCAAGTCTATCATATTTCCAAGATTTGGGGTTCCAAAGGTAGTGATCAGTGATGGGGGTAGTCACTTCATCAACAAAGTCTTTGAAAGCCTTTTGAAGAAGTATAGGGTTAAGCACAAGGTAGCTACGCCCTATCATCCTCAAACTAGCGGCCAAGTGGAGGTGTCTAATAGACAGATCAAGGCTATTCTTGAGAGAACCGCTGGAGTTGCTAGAAAGGATTGGGCAAGCAAGCTTGATGAAGTTTTATGGGCGTATAGAACAGCTTTCAAGACTCCCATTGGCACTTCTCCTTTCAACCTCCTTTATGGCAAGTCATGTCAGCTACCTGTTGAGTTAAAGCATAAGGATCTTTGGGCAGTGAAGCAACTGAACTTCAACCTCAAGTCACAGGAGAGACGGCTGATGCAACTCCATGAACTTGATGAGCTAAGGTTGGATGCTTATGAGAGCGCCAAAATCTACAAGGAACGGACCAAGGCGGTTCATGACAAGAAGTTGGTGCATAAGGAGCTCAAGGAAGGCAGTCTGGTGCTACTCTACAACTCAAGGCTGAAGTTGTTCCCTGAAAAGCTCAAGTCTAGGTGGAGTGGACCTTTTGAGATCAAAGAAGTACTACCTTATGGAGCGGTTACATTGGTTGGCAAGAATGGAGAGAGCTTCACGGTTAATGGGAACATAGTCAAGCCCTACCTGGCGAGTGAATGCAGCAAGGAGAGCACTACACTGATTCTCCAGGACCCACCTCCAGCCTGAACCAAGTAAGGTCAAGCTTAGGACGTTAAACAAGCGCTTGGGAGGCATTCCCATGTCTATCTTGTTCATATTTTTACTTTCTTTCTATTTCAGTTTTATGCTTTGTATGTTTAAGTGTGTAGGTGAAAAGATAAGGGATTGGAGATCATGTTCGTGGAGTCAAAAGGGGCAAGGAAAGGAGAGTTAGAGGCAAGAGATCGAGTAGACAATCAAGTGAGTCAGTCGATTGTGAGAGGATGACCCACCCACGTGTTTAGTTTGAAATGCAAACGGGGTGTGGTTCGACTGACCTCACTCGATCCTTGAGCTGGATCGATCAGTTTACTCGATCATGTCACTCGATCCTTGACAAAACGACCTCCAAATCGATCACGTGGCTCGATCCAAGGAGCAAAGCAATACTGACGTAGAATCTTAGAACGAGGGGGCACACTCGATCTAGGACTCGATTCAATTCAAATTGAGTTCCCAATCGATCAACCCTCTCGATCCTAGCCAACACAGGCATGAGATCGAGGTCAAGATTGACCAAATTGAATCGATCTCATGCCGAGGTTAGTGAAAATTTTCCCTCTCTTTTCACTTTCCTTCCTATTTTAAATTTGAATTGTGGTCAAGGCAAGCATCTTTGACCATGAAAAATGTGCCTTGACCACAATTTGTTAGAAAACCACTTGCATAGTCCATAGTTTTCTTAGTCTTTATATTCACATGCATCCACACTCTCTCTCATTTGTGTTTTGAACTGTTTTCTAAAAGTAAAGAGAGAGTGTGAACTTTGTTTTAAAGCCAATAACATCTGCATTCATCCTTCCCAAAGGTATTTTCGGTTTATTGAATTACTTGTTTAAATTTTTTTGGAAAATTTCCTTTTGTTAGCTTAGGATGAATGTTAGTTGTAAGGGGATTAGGATAATTTTTAGAAGTATCTAAATATTATGGAAAATTACTAGATTTGATCTTATCTCTAGATATTTTCTTCTACTATTTAGTGCTAATTTTTATAAAATCCCTAAAAATCTAGGATTTAAGCTAAGAGTTTTCTTCTCTTGCCTTGTCTCTTTCTCTTAAACCGCCGCATATACTCATCCTTCTCTTTGACAATCTTTATCTCAGGTATCAATGGCGCCAAAGAGAAGCAAAGATGTGTAAACTTCAACTCAAGAGAAAGAAGCTCAACAAGTGGTGCAAGAGGAAGGTCAACAAGTGGTTCCAGAGAGGGTTAGATGGACTAAGGAGGAGAAGAAAGCTAAGAAGAAGCTAGAGAGGCTCCGGTTTAAACCCTCTAAGTTTGCAAGCCGGACCCTCTTGGAGAAGATGGGGCTGCTATAGGACTTTGATGTGTTTCTCTGGGACATGGGGCTTGCTTGTCTATCAAGAATGGACTGCCCTACATATCCTGAAGTCACGCTTGACTTCCTCGCAACCTTGGAGTTCTCTTATGAAGATCCAAGCCTTCCAGCTCCCTCCAAGGGTCACGTCACATTCAAAGTCAAGAAGCAAGCTTACCACCTGTCCATCGCCGAGCTGTGCCAAGCCTACGGTCTGAAAGCTTCAGCTAAGCTTGTGGAATTCCCTCGGTTTGCATCCGCCAATGATCTATGGGACCTGATTTGCAATGATGACTACAAGAGCAACACGACCAAGATCAAGACGGTTCGCAACCCTGTGCTGAGATACGCCCTCAAGCTCTTAGCTAACACCTTCAGTGGGAGATCAGTAGCTCCAACGGTCACCAAGAACGAGCTGTGTTTCCTCTTCCAAGGGATTAAGAAGGTTCTTTGCGATGCCAAGGCGAATGATGAGCTGATGGTGGATGAACTAGGCAATGATGTCAACTACGGTTGCATCTTGGCCTCTTCTTTGGTCAAATACAAGGCGTGGGCATTAAGGTGTAAGGCGAGCTCAGCGCTTATTGGAGGCTTCCTCACACTGCTCTTCACACAAGCCGGCGTTCCTCTTCAGGAGTTTGCACCTTGCGCGGAGGGAGCCTACATGGACGAGACCTACATGCGCCACACGGACTCGTTAGGTCCCACGCCAGCTCCAGGGTTCTATGCCTACTTGTTCACCAACACTAAGAATGAGAAGAAGGTTTGCATCCTCCCAAACTCTGATGAGACCCACCTAGAGAGTGTTGGCACGATTAAGTTCCTACCGAGCGATAGGGAATGCTTTGCACCACTTGGAGGCACAGCTGCACCGCCTCAAATCCCTCGTGCACCATCAGAGTTGCCTCCCTCAGATGATGTGATGCCAGCTAGCTTTAACCTCCCCAAGCTTGATTATGAACCGAGAACTAAGGCTGAGAAGTTTCTTGCTTCGGTTGTGGAGGTTCAGCGCAAGATCAACAAATGGCAGAGCAAGATGATCAAGAAGCTTGCCAAGAAGATCAAGGATCTACAAGGAAGCTCATATGATGCTTCTTCAAGTGAGGAGGTTGAGCAACTGGAGAAGAGGAGGAGATCCACCGGTGGTATTGAGATCCGTGAGCTTCAAGGAAGCAACCAAGCTGCACGCCGCTCTCTCCATGAAGGCACGAGCAAGGGCAAAGGCAAAGAGATCACCCACGACACTCCTGGAAGGAGGAGGAAGTCTGGAGCATCCTCAAACTCCAGCCATGCCTAGCTCCAAGGTACCAACTCACAACCTTGTAAATACCATGCATTTTTAAGTTTTTGCTTTGTGTTTGTTGACTCCTCTTGAATTTGTTTGCCACCGAGACGGTGTCATTCTAGTTTGGGGGAGTGTGTGTGTGCTTTGAAATGTTTTCTTTGATCTTATTTTGAGTTATCATACTTGAGTCATCATGCATCACTTAAGGCATAGAAAAATACAAAAAAATCATAAATTCTTTTAAAATTTTCAAAAAAAATTCATGTAGCTTGCATTTGCATTTTTAAAAATTGTTTTAAACTCATGAATTAGTTCAAGGCCCTAGTTAGTAGTTCTTTGATGCATTGTTCAAACTTTGAAAGTAAGCTCTAACCATACTTGGATCATTTGTTTTGATTTTCGTGGCTTAACTTGAACATTCATGAATTGAATCCTTTCCTAATAAGTGTAACCTTAATTTGAATCTTTGAATTATCATACTTATGCATTTGAAAAAGGATACATGGATCACATACACATATTTAGGCTTTCTTATCCCTTTCACCACTCTCTTGTAAGCCTGAATAGTACTTCCTACCTTGACCCTTACCTCCCTTTCAAGCCAATATTCTTGTGTGACATCATTATGAGGCCTTATTATCGGTTTGAACTTGGCATAAAGTGTTAGGTTTAGGAGACTTGATTAGGCTTTTATATTGTTGCTAGCTTTGCATTTTGAAGCTAGTCTTAGGCTTGTTTTGCGGCAGGGGTTCATTGGTGTTGCTTGTTCGTGCTTACTTGCTTTCAGTTTTAAAGAGAAATGGTGTTTAGGGTTTGAAAATAAAAGGATTAACGGTTTTAAGTAGTGGTCTTGGTCAATTTTTAAATTAAAAGCTCAGTTTTAAAAAGAAAAGAAGGTGGCTCTCAAAAAGAAAAAAAAATCAGAAAAGAAAAAAAAAAGCCACAATGGCCAAGTTTAAAAAGGGAAAAAAAAATATAAGAGAAGAGAGCTACCAAATGTAAAAGAAAAGAGCTTAAAATGTTTGAGTTTGACCACCACTAGCTTTAAGAAGAGTAAAAGTTGTTTTCTGTTTTTGTGGGTTTTACTTGGCACCTTGCCTTGTTAATATGGGTAGACTCTAGAGGGTGAGTGAGCTTGAAAAAGAAAGAAAATGAATGAGAGGGGCTTAGGATCATTGTCAGTTTATACGGGTAGATGAGAGTCTAATCATGTATGCATCAATTGCCTTTACCTTTAGCATTATGCATAAGTTCAACAATTTTTGAGATGACCCATTTCTTGAATTACATTACCCACTTGAATGAGATAATCTTTGTCTCATAACCTTTGTACCTAAGCCAAATGTATTCGGTTTTAAAGTGCATAAGTGTGATTCACGGTTTGAGCTTAATGAAAGTTAAAGGATAGGATTCTTGGATTGTTTGGAATATGAGAGTCATGATTTGAGATTCAACATGTGATGAATATGGCTAAGTTCTTTGGAGTATGAGTTTGTGTGATGCATCTTAGAATTGAGAACTAGGACCATTGAGTTGATTCATTTGTTTAAACACTTTTGGAAATTTGAGCTCCCACTTTTAAAACCTCTCTTCCTTCCTTGAACTTTGTTTACTTGAGGGCAAGCAAAAGGCAAATTTGGGGGTGTTGATATACTCATATATTTAGCATATTTAGCATGCCTTAAGTGTAGTTTTCATGCATTCATCTTGCATAATAGGCTAGTTTGCACCATTTTAGGTCCTAGAGCACTTTTGCAGTAGCATTTGTATGTTTCTTGCATTCTTGCATCATATTCAGGTTGTTTTGGACACATTGGAGCTATGGAGAGTTCGTGGACATGCTAAGGATCAAAGAAGAGCTCGTGGACACTTAGGAGAACTCAGCCATTCAACAAGGGAACCGAGATCGAGAGGTAGATCGAGCTAGGCAGGTCGATCTAGATGAGATCGACGAGAAGATCGACTAGGGTGATCGTCGGTTGTACGCACATGAACCAGGCCATGCAGAACGAGAGCCGGATCGAGTTGAAGACTCGATCATCCGAGGATCGACCAGCGGATCGACTGAAGCACTTGGTCAACCCTTATCAATCGACCCAAGGATCGAGCAAAAGCAGCCGTTCTAGCCGAGAGATCGAGCCATCAGATCGACCGCTTAACTCGATCTCTACAACCTTATCCGGCCAACTGGTTTTTGGACTTTTGTGGGGGGGACCATTTCCTTGTTTGGCCTATTTTAGGCAAATGAATGTAAACCATTCATTCTGTCTTGGACCTTTTAAGCTTTTCATACTGTCTAAGGCGAAAAACAGCCATTGTTACGATTTTCAAGCTTTTCATGTTTTAGAAATCTTAAATCTTGCCTAATCAATTAGTATTTTCCTTAATCGCTCTTCTTTAATCATGCTTAGCCCTTCATCTATTGCATTTTCTTCGGTTTTAACAATGTGTAGTGAGTAGTTTATCTTTTAGTTTAAGGTTGGGGCGATTTAGAGGGTTTAAGGGTTTAAGCTTGGGACTTTTTCTTGTTCTTAACTCATTTTCTTCTTGGATTTGGGGGCTTAATGCCTAAAGAGTCTTGGGAAAGATCTTTATGATCTCAGAAATCTTCTTACCTTAGCAGGATTCATGAGGTTCTTAAAACCAAATCCAAGAGACTAGCTCATCCTTTCCCACACACCATGGATGCTTAGGGAGCTAGTTAAGCCACTTTTTTGGGATATATGATTTATGCTCTTTGACCTCTTTTTCCACTATACACCATGGGTTAGGTGGAGAGGTCGAGGAAGGGATCTATGCCATACACCATGGATAGATCTATTTTAGCTTCTCAAGGCTTAGAGATAGCACAAAAAGTGTAGATTTATGTTTTCAAAACCCAAGCTTGAATCTTTAAAATTCTTAATATGACTCTCAACCTTAGATCCTCCTTTTAGCATTTCAAAACCTCAAGTTTTCATTTCCAACTTTTAAAGTTCGCACCTTTGCTTTAGTTTCATTGCATTTCATATTAAGTTGCTAGAAGTTCCTCTATTTACCCATTTTAGTTCTCGATTTTTAGTAATTAGTAGTTTTGCATTTTAAATTCCCTGTCTCTTACTAGTAGTTGTTAACCCTCTTCCAGGGATTTTAAAATAGTTTTCATAGTCGTTTGGTCATTGCATTTAGTTTTTATCGATTTTACAATCCATTTACCCGATTCTGCTTAGATTTGCTTTGCTCTTGCATTCTTAGTGGCTTTCTACAACCTAGGCTGGATTGACACCTCTTGAACCTATACTACAACTATACAGTGCTTTAGGCTTTGATATTCTTGCTTACTAAAAACTCATGTTTATCAGAAATCAAAGAAGATGTTTCCTTGAAAAATGGCGAAGTGTGGAGAATGTGAGAGTGCTGAAAAAGGTAGTTAGGATTGGGTTTGATTTGGGGTAAGAGTTTTAGGGTTTAGTACATTCTTAGGTATTGGGTAAATAATAATCTATCCTTCTATGCATAAGTTCTGCTTCACCTTTAGCATTATGCCTAAGTTCATTCTTTTTTTAGAGAAACACTTGCAACTGAACCCACATTTTGTTGAGATCATTTTTACTTCATTACCTTAACCTTTAGCCAAATGATTCCACTTGATTTGCTTGAACATGTTTCACTTGGTTACAAAGTTTAAATGAATGTTAAAGGGATTGATTGATTTGAGCATTTGACTAAGCTGAGCTAGAGATCATTTTGAAACTGGATAGGCATGGCTAGGTTTTTTAAAGTATAACTTATTGTGTTTTGCATCCTACACTTAGGCACTTAGACATTGACTTCATTTCTTTACCTTAGCATTTTTGGATTTGAGTGCCCACCTTCAAACCTCACTTCCATCTTGTCTTAGTTTGTTTTCTTGAGGACAAGCAAAAGGCAAGTGTGGGGGTGTTGATAATCTCCATTATTTATACCATGTTATCTTGCATTCATCCTACACTTAGGCACTTAGACATTGACTTCATTTCTTTACCTTAGCATTTTTGGATTTGAGTGCCCACCTTCAAACCTCACTTCCATCTTGTCTTAGTTTTTTTTCTTAAGGACAAGCAAAAGGCAAGTGTGGGGGTGTTGATAATCTCCATTATTTATACCATTTTATCTTGCATTCATCACTAGTTTTAGTCTTTAAACATGCATGGTTTGCTTCTTCTTGTCCCATTTGCATGCATTTAGGAGTTAGTGTAGTTTTAGGAGTTGCATTGCATTTTGTATGCATTTGGAGTTTTATTCAGGTACTAAAAGGAGTTTGGAGACCGAGTGGTGCAATGGATGTGAACTAGGAATGGAGCAACGAGAAGGACAAGGGCGGATATGCTAATATCAATGACAATATCGATGGGAGTATCAACCACTTCAACATCGATATAGTAAGAGCATGGTGTAAAGGCAGCATATCGACCAAGAGGGACCTTGATGCACCAAGAAGGGACTCATATCGAGCAGTGTATCGACATCCCTGATACAAGGTTTTTGCCCTTATGTTAATCACCCATTGTACTTAATAAGAGCTGTTGAATACAAAAGAGTTGCAAGTAGAGGACCTTAAGTCAAGTGAAACAGAGAGGTTTTTGTTGCCTAAGCAACTGAACTAACAACCTAAAGTGATTATAAACCAAAGAAAGTTCAAGAAAAGACAGTTTAGCAATGATCAAAGAAGCAAAACATAGTATATAAGAAGAGCAATGACAGAATTCGAAATTTAACAAAGAGAAGATAAGTTCCTAGATGTGGTTATTGATTTTGGGGAAGTTTAAAAGCTAAATAAGGCTGTTAAAAGCATCATTGATCAAGAAACAAGCTACCAATGCTGATTCCTAGACATAGAGTTCACAAACAAGTAAGCTAAGTTCAATCCCTTGACAAAAAGCACTTTGCTAAACACCTTAACAAGAACTAATTCCTATTAGTGCGAAAACATTCAACAAGCATGATATACCAACTCTATTAATGTCAAAATACTCCTCAAACAGTCAATCTCTTGAGCTAAGGCCAATATATCCTCTATCAAACAAGATCAGTATTTCATCAAACACTTGGTGGGCATAAGAGAAAGCCTAAATTCCAGATTCATGAGCTCAAGAAAAAAAAATCTAGCTTAGGCACAGATTAATAGAGAGGAACCCATGTTATTAAGCACTAAAAAACCTTAGATAAGCTTCTAAATCCCCCTAATCTACCACATCTAAGAACCCTAAGCAAACTACTCACTAATAGCCATGTTTAACACCAAATCACAAAGGGAAAAAATGCTAATCATGATTAAAAGAGATTAAGAAATGATTGAAGATCAATAGAAATTTATATTAAGTAAAGCAAGAAATTGGTCTTACAAACTCAGAAAAACACTCAAGAACAGTAAATTGACAAGACATCTCGAAAATCCATTAAGACAGAGTGTTTATACTTAAAGAGAAAAGCCCTAAAAGTATTGGCAGAATGGTAAATAAAAGCATCTCGGGTTGGTTCCTATCGGAAGATGACCGATAGGGTGACCGGAATAAGCTCGTTTGTTTTCTATCGGCCAGTCATCTTGACCGATGGGCTGCTCGATAGCTCCTCTATCGGTCACTCCTTGACCGATAACCTTCGTGCCTTCACCGATAGGGCTTGCAGAAATCGTCTGCCTTGGCTCCTCTTGCTCCTTCTTAGCTCAGCTAACCTCCTAGTTCATTCCCAAAGCTCCTCCTTGCTCCTCATAGCTCCATAAGCACCTAATAACATCCTTGATGCAAAGAAAATGCAAACTACATCCTAAATGGAACCCAAGTCTAAAAGGAGAAGAAAGTGGGACTAAAGAGAAAGATAACATGCAAAAGAAGACCAAAACATGAACTAAATGCAAGCCTAAATGATGTAAATGTATGAGATATCAACACCCCCACACTTGTCTATTGCTTGTCCTCAAGCAAATAAGAACAAATGAGAGAGTGAGGTTTGAAGGTGGGCATTCAAATCAAAAAGTGCAAAGGTAAAGAGATGGAATCAATGCTTAAGTGTCGAGTTGTGGGATGCAAACACAGTTAGCTATACTTTAAAGAACTTAGCCATGCTCATCATGTTTTAAAATGATTTCAAATCTTAATTTAGGCAAATGCTCAAATCAATCAACTCTTTAATATTCATTAAAAACTTGTAACCATGAATCATGATTGTGCAAATCAAGTGAAGACATTTGGTTCAAAGAGTAAGATTATGAGATTAAAATGATCTCATTCTAGTAAAGGGTTCGCAAACATAAGGGATCACTCAATGAAATGATTATATCTTAAGCAAAATGATTTCAAATCGCAAAAAAGCACACTTATGCATGCAATTCAAAGAAATCTTCTACCCTTTTACCCAAAGATGACTCCTAAACACTTCTAAACCCCAAAGTGAACCCCATAGGTCTACCCTTTACCTAAACTCTACCCTTTTACCCTTCTTCATGGCTGGGGAAACTTCTTCTTTCTGCTTTTGTGGCTGATTCTTTTTGTTGGGACTTGCTCTTCTTTGTTGCATTGGCACTATTCTTCACGTTTGGTGGTTTGCCTTGGGTCTGGTTTCTTATTTGGATGGACCTTTCAAGGCTTTGATGTTGCTGGCGCCATTCTTTCTAAACACTTAGAGCTTTTACTTCCCTTTACTTAACCACAACTTAATTTTATTTCCCCATACTACCAAACCATACTTTTCCTTCTTCTTTTAAAGCATATAAACATTGAAACTGAAAACCACTTAGCTTCTACCCTTTTATCCAAAACTCCTAACCTAGATTCAAGCTCAAAATGCAAGCTGATATCTACTAGAGAGCTCATCATTGCCAGCCTTATTCCTAACACTTTTTGCCAAAACAAAATTCGAAAATGATATGCAAAGGCCTCACAGCTCTCAAGATAGTATTTATGCTCAAAAGGAGGTTTGGTTAAGGGAGTGGATAATCTATTTGGATCAACAAGAGTGGTAAGAAGGGAAAATAAGATCCAAATTTGTATATGGTAATGAATTCAATTTTTAATGCACAAACATGATATTTTAAAGATTCAAATTAAGGTTCAAGTTGATAGAGTTGATTTTCCAAAAACAAATGCTTTCAGTATGAGATGAGAAGATCAAATTTAGGAATCTAAGCATGGTTCAGCCTTAACTTCTAGCACTCTCATGATGCATCAAACAACTAACCACTTAAACATTGAAAGCATCTTTAAACACTAAAAACTTTACAAGGAAGATTCATCATTATGCCCTATGCAAATGCAATGCAACATATATGTCAACATTAGACTCAATCTTATGATAATGAAGTGCAACTACATGCTTTCTTTTTGGTTTGCAAAAACATGCAACAAATTTTTCGATTTTTTTGTGATTTTCTATGCCGTAGATAAATGCATGATATGCATGTGACTCAAGATGAAGAAGATGAAAAACTAAGAAAACAAAACACAAAGTCAAACCCCAAATCTCTCTTCCACACTTAAATTACACTGTCTCTTTTGTAAGGAAAGCAATGAGAGAGAGAAGCAACAGAATATATTACAAAACTAAAAGAAATACAGTGGTATAAACAATAATCAGGATTTGGTACCTTTTAACTTTGGTGGGAGGAGTGGTGAGATGATCCAGATGTCTATGGAGACTTGCTCGCCCTCCTCTTGTTCCTCCTCTCATAGCTTTGTAAAGATGTTGCTGCTTCTTGAGGTGGAAGAATCCAGCTTGACCATAGCTTTTGAGCTTGAGATGAGTCACCTTGAATGTTCCATTGCCATGTTGATTGAACATCAGAAGGGGTGTAGGCTGGCGCCTCCCATTCTGATGGTATATGGGTCCTTCGCTCATAAGATGAAGCCCTTGGTTGTGCCCATGTTCCCCATTGATCACATGGTTGCACATGAAAGGAGTGTCTTTCTTAGGGATTTCAAACAGCTTCCTCTTCTTCAGTAGGTTCAGCGTGTGGCATTAGCTCTTCATGGTGAGAAGTGTACTCATGAGTGTGGCTTTGATGGGAAGCTCCTCCTGATGTAGCGTTATCGTTTTTGAACTTCCCTTTGACCATCTTCACCAGCTTCTTGATGGCTTTTTCTTGCCACTTACACCATTTATGAAGTGTGTTGATATGCTCATGGGCAAACTTCAGAGAGCTCCCTTGGCTTGAGACTTCATAGGGCTTGAAGTGGAACTGCTTAGAGTTGTAGTTGAGCACCTCATCTTCATCAAGCTCTTTTTCTTGGGATTCTCCTTGACCTTCAGCGCCAGCAGCAACATCTCGTTGTACCTCTTCTTCACCTTCTTCTCCACCTTCTTCTGGTTCTACTTCCTCACTATCTTCTTTTCTCTCTTCAGGGACAGGACCTCCATGGTAAAACTGATCTTCACCTGGGCAGAAACTGACGTTGCTCCTCATAGTGATGGATGTATGCTGTGTATTAAGAAGGAGGAATCTTGTTGGCTCTTCAAAGTCATTGAGGAACTTGTAGACATGCTTTCCTTGAATGCTCTTCTCAATGTAGTGGCTCCTCCTAAGATAATCCATTGATATCACCATATATTTTGCATATTTTGTATGCAATTAGGATAGTTTTTCATGCATTCATCTTGCATTATAGGATAGTTTGTTCCATTTGATGCATTTTAGGTCCTAGGTCCCTTTGCATTCGCATTTTGCATATTTCTTGCATATATGCATCATTATCAGGTTGTTTGGAGCACTCTCGAGTTGAGGAGGTTATGTGGACGTGAGGAGGTTCAGAATGGAGCTCATGGACACTTTGAGAACTTAGTCGTGCATGCAAAGTACCCGAGATCGAGTTGCGGATCGAGCAAGGCAGGTCGATCTAGATGAGATCGACCAGAAGATCGAGCGGCCCAAGTCGATTCAAGAGGAAGGATCGAGACCAAAATCAAGAGAGGAGATCGATCTGGAGTACAGACGTGAATGACGCGATGCAGATCATGATCCAGATCGAGTTCCGAACCCGATCATCACAGGATCGACTCAAAGATCGACGGAAGTCATCCTATCCAAGAAGACGATCGAGCCAGAGATGGAGTGACCCGAGTCGATCCCAGACGAGCCTTATCTGTCCAGCTGTCTTTGGCGGCTAGCGAAGGAGGGACCAGTTAACGGTTTAGCCATTTTTGGCAAAAGCAGACATGACTTTTCTATTATCTTCATTCTGTCTTTTTGTTTTTCTCGCGACCTTAGGCGATTTCACCATTGTTAAACATCTTAAGCTTTTTGTGTTTTAAACCTTTGGATCTTTTAATATTAAGCAAGTTTTTCCTTTAATCGTTTGTTGATCATGCTTAGCTTTCTATCTATTGCTTTTGCTTCGATCTTAATCATGTGTAGTGAGTAGTTCTTTAGGGTTTTCGGGGTTGAGGCGATTCAAAAGGGTTTAAAGGGATTAAGTTTTTTTGTTCTCTTTGTTCTTCATACCTTCTCTTCTAGGATATTGGGGTCATAAGGCTTAGAGAGCCTTGGAAAATGTGTCTATGATTCCAGGGCTGTCTTACCTTGACAGGATTCAGATATCCTAGAAAACCAAATCCTACAGACTAATCTTTCCTTTCCCACACGCTATGGTTGTAAAGGGGATTAGTTAGATCATTATTTGAAATCTGTTTTCCTTGCTCTTCGATCTCTTTTTTCACCAAACGCCATGGGTTTGGAGAAGAGATTGAGGAAGTGAACCATGCCACACGCCATGGATTGTTCTTGTTTTGTTTTCAAGGCTTAGAGAAACCTCAAAAATGAACAGATCTAAATGTTTTCAAACCAAAGCTTAAACGTTTGAGACCCTTGAATATGACCCTCGACCCTGAACCCTCCTTTTTAGTATATTAAAACCTCTGTTCATCGTTTGCTTGTAATAAAGTTGAATCCTGTTCATTAGAAGTCATTTCCTTTAAGTTGTTTGTTAGATCGATCCATTCTGCTCGATCTAGTGCTCGATCTGGTGGTCGATTCACTGGTCGATTTTTAGTTCTTAGTAGCTTTGCATTTTTAATCTTCTGCTTGTTCCTAGTGGTAGTTAACCCTCTTCCAGGGATTTTAAAATTGTTTTGCATTCCATTAGATTGTTGCATTTAGTTTTCCTTGATTTTACCAATCATTTATCCATTTTGCTTAGATTTGCTTCATCCTTGCATTCTTAGTGGCTCTTCCTGCATCCTATGTTGGATTGATTCCCCTTACTACTATACTGCATCATAACTGTGGTTTGAGTTTTGATAACCTCCTTGCTTGCATAGAAAATTCCTGTTATCAAATGGCGCCGATGCCATCTTAGGATTGCTAGGAAGCATTAAGATTTTGGGTTTAGTAAACACTAAGCCTTTACTTTATGTTTGGTTCACACTTGTGTTTTTCAGGTACATGAATTTGTGTTCTAGGGGTGACAACAACTTACTTACACCCTTGGAAAATATTCACCAACTCGGACATTCAAGAACAAGAAGAGCAAGAGAGTAAGCTAAAGCTTTTGAGGAGATTGTTCGAGCTGGTTCAGTAGACTTTGCAACAATGGCTAAGCAAGAACATCCTGAGGGACCTCCACCAGCTCACGGTGCTGTAGTAAGGGGCAATGGAAACACCAAACATGACCCCCACGGATCATTGGTGCCGGAGATGCTCCTAATACGCAGCACAATCGATTTGGGAGACTCCTCCACCAGTACAGAACAACAACTTCTATATTAAGCCAGGGTTCATCACTATGGTTCAGAATAGAAAGTTTCATAGACCCCTTGGAGCATCTTGACAACTTTGAGCAAGTTTGTGGGATGATAAAGATCAACGGTATCTCAGAAGATGCATTCAAGCTCCGGCTCTTCCCATTTTCTCTCGGAGGTAAGGCTAGGCATTGGGAGAAGGCCCTTCCACAAGGCACCATTACCTCTTGGGCTGAGTGTAAGAAGGCTTTCCTCTTAAAGTTCTTCTCTAGCACAAGAACATCAAGGTTGAGAAGTGAGATCAGCGGATTCACTCAAAGGCAGAATGAGACATTCAATGAAGCCATGGAGAGATTCAAAGACTATACCATTCAGTGTCGTCACCACGACTTCAGTGAAGAGACTCTCCTAATCACAATATACCGCGAAGCATTGCCCAAGATCTGTATGCTACTTGACACGGCAAGTAAGGGCAACTTTCAGGGTCAAGAAGTAGAGGAGGGTATGGAGTTAATCGAGAATTTGGCATTGAGTGACGGCAACTACGCTGAAGACTATGACCGTGCACCAAGAGGTTCCGAGCTAGAGTCTCACAAGAAAGAGCTCAAGTCATTGCATGAGAAGATAGACAAGTTGGTGCTTGCAAACCAGAAGCATGTACACTTCGTGGGTGAAACCGAAGAGGTCTTAGAGGAGTTAGACTTGAGTCAAGAAGAAGCTAACTGGATTGCTGGTCAGAACTACAACAAACCTCAAGGATATTCACAAGGGTACCAAGCCAACAACAATCTCTCTTACCAAAGCACAAATGTTGAGAACCCTAAAGATCAAGTGTACCCCCCTCAGCAAGCAAAGCCGTTTGTCCTTACAACAAGGGTTTTCAAGCAAATAGTGGCTTTCAAGGGCAGAGGCAAGGGAACTTCCAGGGTCAGCAGCAGCAAGGCAACAAAGGCTACAGTCCTATGTTTCCTCCAGGCTTTGTTCCTCTGGTACAAGCTATGTTCCAGCAGTTGCTTCAAGGTCAAGCTTCAACTAATCAGAAGTTTGCCGAGATGAACAACCGCCTTGACTCCTCTCTTACTGACGTCTCAACTCAGATAAAAAACCTGAACAACAAGATCAAGCAGTTAGAGAAAGGAAAAGCTACAACAAGCAGTCCAAGCAGCTTACCAGGCAAGCGTGAGACTTCCATTCGGTATGCTAGAGGATCTTCCAGTGAGGATAAGCGATGTCAATGTACCAACTGACTTTGTTGTGCTTGAGATGGATGAAGAGCCTAAGGATCCGCTTATACTTGGAAGACCATTCCTTGCAACCGCCGGAGCAATCATAGATGTCAAGAATGGGAAGATAGCTCTACCCTTGGGCAAAGACATCAAGCTGGATTTTGATATCAATGAGGTCCTGAAGAAGCCAACCATAGAAGGACAAGCATTCTACATTGAAACGTTGGATGCCTTGGCCGATGAGCTACTTGAAGAGCTGGCACAAGAGGACCACTTGAAGCTTGCTTTGACTAAGGAGCCAGGAGAGTTTGGTTTTCTGAGTGAGAGGACTCAAGAATACGTTCATCTTCTCGATTCTAGGAAAGTTGTGAAGGAAGATGAAGGCGGATGCCTAGAGATCGATCAAGAAATCGAGAAGATCACTCGATCCAGAGCAGCAATCGACAAGAAGATGGAGGAGGCTGGTCGATCCAGGAAAAAAATCGATGGGAAGATCGAGAGATCAGTTCAGAAAACGAGACAGGGACTCGATCTCCTGCTTGATCCACATCAAATCGAGTGGGTGAATCGAGTGAAGTTGCTCGATCCGGACCAGAACGAGTGGAAGATCGACTGGATGCTTCGATCTTGGAGGAGACAACGGTTCAAGAAGGCAGTCAAAAGGCTTATGTCTCGGGTTCTAAGGAGGCTACTAAGGACGGGAACGCCAACACAAGCCACGAGGAGGACTGGAGCGAGCTGCTAGCCCCAAAGGTGAACCTAAAGGAGCTCCCAAAAGGGCTAAGGTATGCTTTCTTAGGGCTTAATGAGACTTATCCCGTGATTGTGAATGAAAACTTAAGTGATGATGAGTTGCACTCGCTCCTAAATGAGCTGAGAATGTATAGGAAGGCCATTGGGTACTCTCTAAGTGACATCAAGGGCCTTTCACCAATGCTTTGCACTAATAGGATTAACTTACATAATGAGAACTCTTCTTCTATTGAACATCAAAGGCGTTTGAACCCAAATTTGAAAGAAGTAGTTAAGAAAGAGATCCTTAAGTTGTTAGAGGCTGACGTGATCTATCCCATAAGTGACAGCACGTGGGTTTCTCCTGTACACGTGGTACCTAAGAAGGGAGGGATCACGGTCATTAAGAATGATAAAGATGAATTGATTCCTACTAGGACTATAACTGGTCACCGTATGTGTATAGACTATTGGAAGCTTAATTCAGCTACTAGAAAGGATCATTTTCCTCTTCCTTTTATTGATAAAATGCTTGAGAGACTTGCTAATCATCCTTATAATTGCTTTCATGGTGGTTATAGTGGTTTCTTTCAAATATCAATCCATCCAAACGATCAAGAGAAGACGACCTTTACATGCCCTTATGGCACCTTCACATATCGAAGGATGCCATTCGGGTTGTGTAACGCACCGGCTACATTTCAGCGGTGTATGATGTCGATCTTCTCTGATCTTATAGAAGAGATGGTGATGTGATCATGGAAAGCAATCAGGAAGAACTTGTGGAAGCTGAGCTTGAACCTGCGGATGCAATGCTTGTACCAGCGGTTGGACCTTTGACCCGTGCTAAAGCTAAGAGATTTATGCGAGGGATTGGAGGTTTACTTAACCAAATGCTCACATACAAAGAGAACTCGGACTGGAATGGAAAAGACTTAACTCAAGAATTTCTAATGATGATCCAAGTCCAAGAAGAGCTCTAATGGGTTTGTGATCATTTGTACTCTTTTTCCTTATCCTTGGTTTTGTCCCAATGGGTTTTCCAGGAAAGGTTTTAATGAGGCAAATGGATCACAAAGTTATTAAGCCCATTCACTTAAAGGAGACCATTTCGTGCCTTGGAAGGAAGAGTTGAAGAGGCATCCACAAAATCACTTCAAGAGTTACTTTTGAAGCTAAAGAGTCATTCAAACTTAGTTTTAATTCAGTCTTTCTTTAGTTAATTCTTTGACCATGAGTTTGCCTCTTGGTCTACTCATTTTTATTTCTATATAACTCATGTAATCTCATTTGTGAAGAACAACCCTTTTTTTTTATAAAACCTTTTGAGAGTGATTCTCTTTGTTCCTTGTGAACATTTCAATATGTCTTGGTGTGTCATATCCAGGGGATCACCCCGGTTTATCAAGTGTTCTTCATCACACTTGTGTGGCCATTCTACCGACTGAAGTTAGTTGTTGCGGTATAAGTTAGTATCAGGTGGTGAGTTTAATATACTCACTATTGAAGCTACCTGCATCACCTTTCTAAGGTTCCACCGCCTTTTCCTTTGGAATTTCCGCTTCCATTGGATTAAAAGATTATCCCTACCAACTTTAGAGTGCCCGATCTTGGAGGATCGTATCATCTGGTATCAGAGCACCACTCAAAAGTTTGGTATTCTATCTTTCTGTTCATCTTTTCATCTTTTCATTTTTCATCTCGTCATCTTCTTATCTTTTCATCTACTATCTTTTCACCTTCTTATCTTTCCATCTTCTATCTTTTCATCTTCTTTTCTTCTATTTCTGTTTCTCATTTTTAATATTTATTTTCGAATGCAGTAACAAAAAAAAAGAAAAGAAAAGAACATATAAAAAAAATGAGGATCTAAGAAGTTATGAAATTTGTTTTTGCAATCTTAAGTTTCTTAATTCTAATTTTCTTTCAGTTATTTTTTTCTTTCCGTTCTATTCTATTTGATCTTTCTCTTCTTTCTATTCTATACTTGGTTTACTGATTGATTCTTGAAAGAAACATATCGAGTTGATTGTTAGTCCTATTGGAACTTTGAGAATTCACTGAGTGACATTTGATTGAGTGAAACACCTTTTTGTGAGGGAAACACTTGAGAGAAACACTTGTGAGGGCTTTTATTTCTAATTTGTTTGTTAATCTTAGCAGGAAAAATCATGTCTCAAGATGGAGATAACCGTGAAGGAGCACTAGCAGTCCCTAATCTCCAGATGGAAGCCTTGTTAGGAGAGATGCGGCGGATGCTGAGAAATGAGATTAATGGTGTACATGAGAGGTTGGAGGAAGTCAGAGTTGAGTCTAGAGAAAGGCAACCTCAAAACGTGCCTGTCCAAATAGAAGAAGAACCAAGGAAACCAGCAAGGGTTAATATAGACGATGACTACTACAGCCGTGATGGTGATTCTTCTCAGGGGAGTAGAAGGAGACCTAGACGTGATAGACATGACAGAGGTCAGGCTGATAACAACTTGGGAGGTCTTAAGTTGAAAATTCCATCATTCCATGGGAAAAATGATCTGGACGCCTACTTGGAGTGGGAGAAGAAGATTGAGCTAGTCTCTGACTGCCAAAACTATTCAGCATCCAAAAAGGTTAGAGTAGCAGCTACTGAGTTTTGTGACTATGCTATTAACTGGTGGGATCAGTTTGTTACAAGCAGGAGACGGAATGGAGAGCATCCTATTGAGACATGGAATGAGATGAAAGCGATAATGAGGAAACGCTTTGTTCCTAGTCACTACCACAGGGAGCTACACCAAAGGCTAAGGAGACTTACACAAGGTAGCAGGAGTGTGGAGGACTACTTTCAGGAAATGGAGACTCTTATGATAAGAGCTGATATTGGTGAGGATAGAGAAGCCACGATGGCCAGGTTCTTGAGTGAAATGAGCAGAGATCTTCAGGATCGGATGGAGCTACAACACTATGTAGACTTGGAGGAAATGTTACACTAAGCTATCTTGATGGAGCCTACAAAGATAAGGAACTGCGATGTTCAGTGCTTCAAGTGTCATGGCAAGGGACATTATGCCAATGAATGCTCTAACCAACGAACCATGCTGCTTCTGGACAATGAAGATATCGTTACTGAAGAAGAAGTAGAAGTGGTATTAGATTCGTTGCCCTCATCAGAAGAACATGAAGAACTTCCAACAAAAGGTGATTTGCATGTTACTAGAAGGTCGGTGAGAGTTCAAACCAAGTCTGAGGAGACTGAACAGAGAGAGAACCTTTTTCACACGAGGTGTCTTGTTCAGGAGAAGGTTTGCAGTCTCATCATTGATGGAGGAAGCTGTACGAATGTTGCAAGCCAGACTTTGGTTCAGAAGCTGTGTCTACAAACTGAGAAGCATCTGAGACCTTACAGTATTCAATGGTTGAATGACAATGGAGAAATGACAGTGACGAAGCAAGTAAGAGTTCTTTTTCTATTGGAAAGTATGCTGATGAGATCCTTTGTGATGTTTTGCCTATGGAAGCTGGTCATATTCTTTTGGGGAGACCATGGCAGTATGATCACAAGGTTACACATGACGGATTCATGAACAAGCATTCTTTTGAGTTAAAGGGGAAGAAGTTCACTCTAGTTCCATTGACACCATCTGAGGTACATCAAGATCAAAAACACTTGTGCAAGAAGAAAGAAAAAGAGAGTTTGAGTGCCCCAAACACTAATCACGAAAAAGAGAGTGAGAGTTTGAGAATAGCCAAGAAAAAGGCCTGAGAGAGTAAACCCGTGAGAAACTCAAACTTCTTTATGAGATCTTGTGAGGTTAAGAGAACTCTTTTCTCTAAGAAACCTATGATTCTATTTGTTTATAAAGAGGCTTTCATGATCTTGACTGACCTTGAACCGGTGCTGCCGAGTGAAGTTACTTTTCTTTTGCAGGATTTTGGAGATGTATTCCCTAAAGAAAACCCGAGTGGTTTACCCCTAAGTCGTGGGATTGAGCATCATATAGAGTTTGTACCTGGAGCTTTACTACCAAATCGTTCAGCCTACAGAACCAAAGGAGTTGCAAAAGCAAGTTGGCGAACTGATGGAGAAGGGATACATTAGAGAGAGAACGAGCCCTTGTGTTGTGCCAGTTTTACTTATTCCAAATAAGGATGGAAGTTGGAGAATGTGCGTTGACTGCAGAGCCATCAACAACATAACAGTTAAGTATCGCTATCCTATACCTCGCTTAGATGACATGCTATATGAATTGTTTGGTTCTAATGTGTTCTCTAAGATTGATCTGAAAAGTGGATATCACCAAATTCGCATGAAAGAGGGTGATGAATGGAAAACTGCTTTCAAAACCAAACAGGGATTGTATGAATGGTTAGTGATGCCTTTTGGTTTAACTAATGCACCTAGTACATTCATGAGGTTAATGAACCATGTTTTGAGAAAGTTCATAGGCGTTTTTGTTGTGGTCTACTTTGATGATATCCTGATTTATAGGAAAAGCCTAAGTGAGCATGTAGAGCATTTGAAATCTGTTTTAGATGTTCTTAGGAAAGAAAAGCTGTTTGCTAATCTGAATAAGTGTACCTTTTGCACAGATAATCTTGTGTTTCTACGTTTTGTTGTGAGTGCACAGGGTATACAGGTTGACAAAGAAAAGGTCAAGGCAATTCGCGAGTGGCCTAGTCTAAAGACTGTTGGAGAAGTGAGAAGCTTTCATAGACTAGCAGGCTTCTTCAGACGTTTTGTGAAGGACTTTAGCACCATTGCTGCACCCTTGACTGAATTAATCAAGAAGGACGTTGGTTTCAAATGGGAAGAAGCACAGGAAGAGGCGTTCCAAACTTTTAAAGGGGAACTTACTAATGCACCTCTTTTGTCTTTGCCAGATTTTCTTAAGACCTTTGAAATCGAATGTGAAGCTTCTGGTGTGGGAATTGGGGCCGTACTGATGCAAGAGAAGAAGCCCATTGCTTATTTCAGGGAGAAACTAAGAGCAGCTACGCTGAACTATCCAACATATGATAAGGAGCTCTACGCCTTGGTCCGCGCTTTACAAACATGACAGCATTATCTTTGGCCAAAAGAGTTTGTGATTCACACTGATCACGAATCTTTGAAGCATCTGAAGAGCCAACAGAAGCTGAACAAACGCCATGCCAGGTGGGTAGAATTCATTGAGACATTCCCTTATGTCATCAAGTACAAGCAAGGTAAGGAAAATGTTGTTGCCGATGCTTTGTCGCGAAGGTATGTTCTCATATCTACTCTTGATGCTATGTTGTTAGGATTTGAACAACTGATATATCATAGTTTTTATGGTTTTTAACCATGATATAAGTCCTTTTTATTGAGTCCTTTTGGTCTTTTTAGAGTCCTAGTAGAGTCTTTGCAGGTTATAGCATGTCTGGAGCATAATTGGAGATTTTGGAACCTTTTGGAGCATTCTGAGTTGAAGCCACGAAGTACCTAGCTCGAAGAGGAAAGTATGCATATGGGTGACGCTCGTCACCACTTTTGGTGACGCTCGTCACCCAGAAAGGAATGGGTCGTGGCCTGTTTTAAAAAAATTGGGAAGAAATTGCAGTTTCGGCCCAAAAGTTCCAGTATTTGCAAAAGACCCCAGATCGTGTTTTAGCTTGTATATTAGGTTTTTCAGCCATTCTTTTGGCAGAGATCTTGTATCTTATTATTTTTGAGAGCTTAAGAGAGAGATTTGTAGAAGAGCTTTTGGAGAGATAAATCAAACTCCTTCAGAGCAGATTTTGAACTCCTTTATTTCTACTTCTTATTTCTATTATGCAATTTATTCTTTTCATGATGTTTTCTCAAAAACATCAGTAGCAGCAGCAGTAGAAGCAGAGGGACCAGCTGTAGCAGCTCTAGCAGGGCGCAGAGTCAAGGGGCGCAGAAGGTACCTCAAAACCGGATGTCTAACCTCTGTCTGCGTGCTGGTCTTGCTATCATAGACTCCATTCCCGAACTTGGACCAGAATGCCCTCATATGGGTCCACTGAGAGGGAAGGAGAACGCCTGTGGGATGGTCAGAGAAGCCATAAATCCCACAAAGTTCCATCAGACTGATCCGGTATCGAATCCCTCGGATCAGAAATGTCATAGTGCCTTCCTGAGCACGCTTCGCCAGCTCATTCGCGTAGTAGACGCGAACTGTAGAGAAAAACTGGCGGACCAAATCTGGGTACAGATTGTACTGCTGGAATGGCATAGTCCCCATGCCAATGCGCTCCAGAATCTCATAAACCTCCTCAAAGATCCCCATCTTCTGCAGAACAGCAGGATCCGCGAGTCGAGTAGGGATAATCTTAACTCCTAACCACGCATTGTAGAACAGCGTGTCATACTCATCCCACTCCTCCTGAATATCACGGAATACACAGGTATCCCGAGCCACTTCTTGCTTCGAAGTCCCTGCCCAAGCCACTCCTGAGGCTATTTTCCGATCCTCTCGTTTGGGCCATGGGGGCCTGCAAACCGGGTGCTGACTGAAGGAATCTGTAGACCCTGTTGCAGTGCTGGAAGACGAGCTTTGTCTTGGTCGTTTCTCCTGACGAGGCATCTGAAAATTGAACACCAAAATCGACCAAAACCATCTCAAAAATTAGCAAATTTTTCAAAATTCGAAAAATCAACCAAACAGGATGAAATAGCTGATGGCGATTAACTACTGCACTACCAGGAACACAATTCAAGCATCAGTTCAACCTAAAGCACCCAAAATTTCCAGATTTTTGCAACTTTCATCATGAACTCGAAAATTCAAAACAGTGCAAATCAACGATAAAAGCTCACAAAGATGGTTCCATTCCTCTAATACAACCTAACTAACCATGATTCAACAGTTAAATCAAGTCAATCAAGTCAAAAATCGGATTTTACCAAACCTAAGGCGGACTGAAAATTGGGGATTCCGAAAACATACCTTGCAGATCGTAAAAACTGAGTTGATATTCAGAAAGAGGAGTAAAATCCACACGGATTAGACTCTTAAATCACTCAATTTGGTTAAGAAAATCAAAAGTTATGAAATTCTTATTTTCTAACTAGTTTCGGTTATTTTGCAGGTTTGCTCGAGGAAGAAGAAGAGAAAAGCTTAAGTCCCGTGTTCGATTCTGATGGGTGACGAGCGTCACCATAAGGGTGACGATCGTCACCGTTTTTTTTTTTTTTTTTTTTTTTTTTTTAACTGAATAAAAAAATTCTAACTAATAATCCTAAGCACGATAATAAATACTAAGTATTATATCTACAACTTACCAGTGGGTTGCCTCCCACTAAGCGCTTGTTTAAAGTCATTAGCTCGACTTTGAATGCTGCTCAGACAGCTGGTGGAGCAGAAGGTGGCAGTGAATGCCTTGGAGAAGAATGTCTCCTCATCCATGGTGATTTGTAAGCAGTAGATGTATGAACACTTCCAAGGAAGTGAGGAACATCAGCAGAGTGGGTCGTGACTGTGGGTGGGATACTTCTTTTTCCTGCAGAATCATCAAAAGAAACACCAAGCATTCTACGAGAATCTCGTTGCTTGCATAAGTGTGAAGCAGCTTTTTCACCTTTTAAATTCTTATTGATGAGATTAGGGTGTTTGGATTTGGTTCCGGGAAATGCATACCTTTGCCTAGTTGCAGGTTTCTGGGTTGTGGACTGTTGAATTTTCGGATTGGCAACATATGATGGACTTGTAGAGCAAATATCACGTCTCTCCTTTGTGTCCAGATTGGTGACGCTGGTGACGCTCGTCACTGACTCTACAGTTCGAGTTTCTGCAGTTTTCCTGCAATTCAGCTCTGAAAGTCTTGCCTCCATCACAAACACGTCTTCCTCCAGCAATTTGGCATTCATTGGAACCTCTTTTTCAAGCCTAGTCATGAAGATATGATCCTCACTGCAACCCTCAAACCCAACAGCTTCTGCAGAAGTTTCAGATATTGGCTCTTCAACAGCCATCTTGCTCACTTGCCCACTAATATCTGATTCATTGACACATTCAGCAATAGTGTCTTCTGAATGTTCCATGGCATTCTCTTCATCTCTGGAAGTCCTTACAGAAAAGGTTTGACCATCAATGGTAGAACTCCCTCTTAACTTATCCATGTCAAAGTTCATGACAACATCACCAAGATCAAGCTCAATGTTCCCCTTTCTAACATCAATGATGGCTCCAGCAGTAGCCAAGAATGGTCTTCCCAGAATAAGAGGATCTTTAGGTTCTTCAGCATATTTCAGAACCACAAAATCTGTAGGAATTATGCAGCCTTCAATGTTAACATGAACATTCTCTAACATGCCTTCTGGGGTCCTTATGGATCGATCTGCTAGGATGAGAGAGATCCCAGCTGGCTTGAAATCAGTCATTCCAAGTCTAGCAGCAACAGAGAAAGGCATCAAGTTAATACTTGAACCTAGATCACATAGAGAGTGTGGAAAACGTCCTGCAGATATTGAGCAATCAAGCACAAAGGTCCCTGGATCAGATAGCTTCTCTAGAACTCTGCTTTGGGTGATGGTATTGACTTGTTCAGAAACAGTCACCTTCTTCTTCTTCTTTGGAACTGTGCCTAAGAGAATTGCACTGATGTCTCTGGTAAGCAATGCTCCTTCCTGAGGACTTACACCATTCACAACCATTCTCTTTACATACCTTCTTAGAGCTAGAGAAAGCTTGACTGCATCAACAAGTGGGATCTCAAGCATCAGCTTGTCTATCATAGCTTTACATCTGGCTTCTTCTATCTCCTGTTTAGACTTCCTAGGATGCTTGGGGAATGGTGTTTTGGGTTTATAGACACGTTCCTGGTCATAATTTGCAGTTACAGGCGAAGCAACTTTGTTCTGGGGTGGGTGACGACCGTCACCAGGGGGGTGACGCTCGTCACTCACTTGTGACAACCCCCGATACCCTTGTAGGTTGGTGACGAGTGTCACTCCTCCTTGGTGACGCTCGTCACTCACCTCTGAGACAGAAAAAATTTCATCTTCAGACTCCATGAGTTGCACTATCTGTTCTGCACTCAACCTCTTTTTCTGCACTGTTTTAACCTCCTTTTCATTCCTGACTATGATGGCATTAACCTGATGCTTGGAATTGATATCAGTCCTTCCAGGAAGGAATCCCTCTTGCCTTTGAACAGCTCCTGCAGTTTGAGCAACCTGCACATCAAGCTTCTTCATGTGAGAGTTCAGACTCTCAATTTTTCCATTCAGGTCTTGATACAGCGAATCTAGCTTGCCATTGAAGTTCACTGTCATCTTCTGCTGTCCTTCAAGTACCTGCTCCAGCATAGCTTCCATTTTATTGTCTTGTGGAGGTGCAGTTTGGTAGGAAGAAGAACCAAAATTCCTGCTGTTTTGGTAAGGTTTCTCAACTTCAGTCTTCTGGAATGGGGGCTTAGGAGTGTAACCAGGCGTGCTCTGTCCTCCTGTAAAGGTACTCTGCTGATTATTGCTGTTGTAGCCTCTGTTCCATTGCTGATTTCCAAACTTTTGGCTCTGAAAACCCCCTCCATTGATGAAATTAACATCTTTTTGCTCAAATTCTTCAGGATTTTCGAAACTCTCCACTTCTGCAGCGAATTGGACTGACTTCTTTCCCACCAAAAGGCTGTGCATGCTGTCCAACTTAGCCTTAACTTCAGCTATTTGGTTTCCATCATTCAAACCAGCCTGCTGCTTTCTCTGAAAATCTGCATTCTTAGTGATGTTACTGCAGGCCAAGTTTTCAATCAATCTTACAGCTTCTTCTGGTCTGTTGGTGTTGAAGTTTCCTGCACTTGCTACAACCAGCGCCATCTGGTACTTCCAGTCAATGCCTCTGAAGAAGATACCAAGCAGTTGCACCTGATTGAAACCATGATGAGGACAGTCCCTTTGATAAGACTTAAACCTGATCCAAGAAGCCTTAAAAGCTTCAGTAGGGCCTTGTGTAAAGGAAGCAATTTTCGTTCTCATGTCCTCTGACCTTGCATCATCATAGAAGTTATTCAGAAAGGCGTTCTTAGTGTCTTCCCAAGTGGTCAATGAAGCAGGTTCCAGTTGCTTCAGCCAATATGCAGCTTCTCCTTCAAGAGAGTAAGGAAACAGCTTGCAGAACAGAAAGTCATTGCTAACCCCATTAGCTTTGACACTGGAAGCCAAGTCCTCAAATCTCTCTATGTGATCCATAGGATGCTCATGAGGTAAACCATGGAAGGGATGCTGACCAACCAGCTGATAGTAGACAGGTTTGACCTCAAAATCGTTCCTCTGGAAGACAGGAGGTCGGATTGCAGCTCTGTTGGCATAGAACTGATCAGGTCTGTTGTAGTCACCTAGAGTCCTCTGAACAAAACGCCCAGCAGCGTTATTGACAGCAGCAGGGACCCCCACGTTCTCAGCCACTTGCTGAACCTGCTGTTCAACAATGACATTCCCCTCTTGATCAATTCTCTGCCCCTCTTCGTTCCTCCTGTTTCCTTCCCTGTCAACCAAGTGACCTTCTGCATCTTCAACCAAGATAAGTGGAGCCACCATTGTAGATTGCTTCTTAGCTTTCCTGTTAGTTCTCTCTAATCTAGCAAGCTCGTCGATGCTCAAAGTCACAAGCTCCTTCTCTTTGTTGCTTCTGGTTCTGCGATTAGGCATACACCTGAAACAGGAACAAGGGAAAAGTAGCTGAAAATCAGTAAACAAATAAAAACTTAGACAAAATCCTAATACTAAAAATCGATAGGCAGCTATTCCTCCCCGGCAACGGCGCCAAAAACTTGATAGGGTCAGGTTTCTGGGTTGTGGACTGTTGAATTTTCGATTGATCTTGCGCTGCATCTCAACGACTGAAGCAAGGAACTTCTCGGTTTTGGTTCTTGGCTCGAAATCAAGCTTAGGGAGGACGAAGCTATCGGGTGATATATCATGGTTTTTATGGTTTTTAACCATGATATAAGTCCTTTTTATTGAGTCCTTTTAGTCTTTTTAGAGTCCTAGTAGAGTCTTTGCAGGTTATAGCATGTATGGAGCATAATTGGAGATTTTGGAACCTTTTGGAGCATTCTGAGTTGAAGCCACGAAGTACCTAGCTCGAAGAGGAAAGTATGCATATGGGTGACGCTCGTCACCACTTTTGGTGACGCTCGTCACCCAGAAAGGAAGGGGTCGTGGCCTGTTTAAAAAAGATTGGGAAGAAATTGCAGTTTTGGCCCAAAAGTTCTAGTATTTGCAAAAAGACCCCAGATCGTGTTTTAGCTTGTATATTAGGTTTTTCAGCCATTCTTTTGGTAGAGATCTTGTATCTTATTATTTTTGAGATCTTAAGAGAGAGATTTGTAGAAGAGCTTTTGGAGAGATAAATCAGACTCCTTCAGAGCAGATTTTGAACTCCTTTATTTCTACTTCTTATTTCTATAATGCAATCTATTCTTTTCATGATGTTTTCTCAAATCACCATGTCTGAGTAGTTTGTTAGTTAAGTTAGGGCTTTTCAAAGGTTGAAGAAGAGTTTGTAGAATTGCTAAAAACTTATAGGAAATTCATTGGTTCTTCATCTGAGCTTGCATTCATATCGATTTCTTAGACACATCATCTGGATTTCGAAACCCTAGGTTTTTAATAGATGTGAGAGCATTATTATTCACCTGAACTAGTATTAGATGAGCAAAACGCCCTAGTACAAAGAGATTTGGCTTAGGAGTTTTGTGAACAATTGAACCTGATCATTACTGCATGTTTAGGTTGTTAGGGTTTTGCAAAGAGATTTGAAACTCTATGATTTAGACATAGATAACTTCTGCAATGAGAATTGATTAGTTATATCTTTGCGATTCATGTTCAAGACGGTTTTAATTCATTCCTGATTGCATGCATTCTACACTCTCAGATTCAACCTGCGAACTGTCCTGACTTAGCGCCTTTAGCCTTCTGAACTTTAAGAACAAGCATAAAAACGCCCTCTTGCATTTATTTTACTGTTTTGCATTACATTCATTATTTATCGCTTAGCTTAATCTGAATCTATAATCGCTAGTGTGGTTTACATACTCCCTTGGGATTCGATAACCCCTTGTACTACAACTGCTTTTGCTGTGCACTTGCAGTAGTTTTATTTGGGTAAAACCTGACCCTATCAACAACTTAAGGAAATGTACGAAACTGATACTGAGTTTAAAGAAGTGTTTCAAGCTTGTGAAAAGTTTGCTCATGGAAAATATTTTAGGCATGAAGGATTTCTGTTCTATGAAAACCGTTTGTGTGTGCCTAACTCTTCTTTTAGAGATTTGCTTGTTAGAGAAGCTCATGGAGGAGGCCTAATGGGACATTTTGGAGTTGCAAAAACACTAAGTGTTATGCAGGATCATTTCTACTGGCCGCACATGAAGAGAGATGTGGAAATGATTTGCGGTAGATGTGTCACTTGCAAGGAAGCTAAGTCTAAAGTGCAACCCCACAATTTGTATACTCCTTTACCCATTCCTACTGAGCCTTGGACTGACATTTCTATGGATTTCGTGCTTGGTTTGCCAATGACTAGAAAAGGAAGAGGTTCTATCTTTGTTGTGGTAGATAGATTTTCTAAAATGGCGCACTTTATCCCATGTCATAAAATTGATGATGCATCTCTCATTGCTGATATGTTCTTTAGAGAAGTTGTTCGTTTTCATGGAATGCCTAGGACAATTGTTTCTGATAGAGATACTAAGTTCTTAAGCTACTTTTGGAAAACTTTGTGGTCTAAGTTATGAACTAAGTTGTTGTTTTCAACTACTTGTCATCCTCAAACTGATGGTCAAACTGAAGTAGTAAATAGGACTTTGTCTACTCTCTTGCGTGCAATCATTAGAAAGAACATCAAAAGTTGGGAAGATTGTTTTCCTCATGTTGAGTTTGCATATAATCATTCAGTGCATTCTGCTACCAAGTATTCGCCTTTTCAGATTGTCTATGGATTCAATCCGCTAACTCCTTTGGATCTAATCCCTTTGCCTTTGAATGAAAGAGTTAGTATGGATGGGAAAAAGAAAGCTGATCTTGTTAAGCAGATTCATGAGAAAACAAGACTTAACATCGAAGCAAAGCCAAAGCTGTACGAAAAGCAAGCAAACAAAGGCAGGAAAAAGATGATCTTTGAAGTTGGAGATCTTGTTTGGGTACACTTGAGGAAGGAACATTTTCCAGCTCAAAGAAAGTCTAAGCTTATGCCAAGGATTGATGGTCAATTCAAAGTCTTGAAGAAAATCAGTGACAACGCTTATCAGATTGATTTACAAGGTAAGTACAACGTAAGTTCAAGCTTTAATATTTCTGACTTAGCTCCTTTTGTTGGAGATGAACCAGATTTGAGGACAACTCTTTTTTAAGAGGAGGGGCTTGATGTGATCATGAAAAGCAATCAGGAAGAACTTGTGGAAGCTGAGCTTGAACCTGCGGATGCAATGCTTGTACCAGCGGTTGGACTTTTGACCCGTGCTAAAGCTAAGAGATTTATGCAAGCAATTGGAGATTTACTTAACCAAATGCTCACATCCAAAGAGAACTCGGACTGGAATGGAGAAGACTCAACTCAAGAAGTTCTAATGATGATCCAAGTCCAAAAAGAGCTCTAATGAGTTTGTGATCATTTGTACTCTTTTTCCTTTTCCTTGGTTTTGTCCCAATGGGTTTTCCAGGAAAGGTTTTAATGAGGCAAATGGATCACAAAGTTACTAAGCCCATTCACTTAAAGGAGACCATATCGTGCCTTGGAAGGAAGAGTTGAAGAGGCATCCACAAAATCACTTCAAGAGTCACTTTTGAAGCTAAAGAGTCATTCAAACTTAGTTTTAATTCAGTCTTTCTTTAGTTAATGCTTTGACCACGAGTTTGCCTCTTGGTCTACTCATTTTTATTTCTATATAACTCATGTAATCTCATTTGAGAAGAACAACCCTTTTTTTTATAAAACCTTTTGAGAGTGATTCTCTTTGTTCCTTGTGAACATTTCGATCTGTGTTGGTGTGTCATATCCAGGGGATCAACCCGGTTTATCAAGTGTTCTTCATCACACTTGTGTGGCCATTATACCGACTGAAGTTAGTTGTTTACGGTATAAGTTCGTATCAGGTGGTGAGTTTAATATACTCACTATTAGAGCTACCTGCATCACCTTTCTAAGGTTCCACCGCCTTTTCCTTTGGAATTTCCGCTTCCATTGGATTAAAGGAATATCCCTACCAACTTTAGAGCGCCCGATCTTGGAGGATCGCATCTGATGGTAGAAGTGTTTATGGATGACTTCTCCGTATATGGTGCGTCTTTTTCTGCTTGTTTGTTTAATCTTTGCAAGGTACTAAAGCGATGTGAGGAGACAAACTTGGTGCTCAACTGGGAGAAGTGTCACTTCATGGTGAAGGAAGGGATTGTACTCGGCCACAAGATATCAGAGAAGGGCATAGAGGTTGATAAAGCTAAGGTTGAGGTCATGATGAGTCTTGAGCCGCCGGTTAATGTAAAGGGAGTAAGGTGTTTCTTAGGCCACGCAGGCTTCTACAGGAGATTCATAAAGGATTTCTCCAAGATAGCAAGGCCCCTCACACGGTTGTTATGTAAGGAAGCTGACTTTCTGTTTGATGAGGATTGTCTTCATGCTTTCAAGACTATCAAAGAAGCTCTTGTATCCGCGCCTATAGTACAAGCATCAGACTAGACTCTACCGTTCGAGATCATGTGTGACGCGGGAGCTGTTCTTGGTCAGAGGAAAGACAAGAGGTTGTATGTAATCTACTATGCCAGCCGTACCTTGGATGACACGCAAGTGAGATATGCTACAACCGAGAAGGAGCTGTTGGCCGTTGTGTTTGCTTTCGAGAAGTTCAGATCATATTTGGTTGCCTCCAAGGTTGTTGTCTACACGGATCATGCGGCGTTGAGGTATATCTATTCCAAGAAAGACACTAAACCAGGACTCTTGAGATGGATCCTTTTGCTACAAGAGTTTGACATGGAGATAAAGGATAAGAAGGGGATAGAGAATGGTGTTGCTGATCACCTCTCAAGGATGAGAGTCAATGAAGCTTTGCCACTTGACGATTCACTTCCTGAAGAGCAGCTCATGATGATCACCATGGCGGTATGTGAGAAGCTTGAAGACAAGTTTGAAGAGGTTTTGAGTTTCAAAGAAGAAGACTTGCCTTGGTACACTGATATTGTAAACTACTTAGCCTGTGGAGAGGAGCCTTCTCATATAAACCAATACTACAAGAAGAAGTTCATGAGAGACTCTCTCATTACTTTTGGGACGAGCCATACTTGTACAAAAGAGGAGTGGACAGCTTGTATAGAAGATGTGTTTCAAGAGAAGAAGCACAAGACATTCTTCTATATTGTCACGGCTCTTCATATGGTGGTCATTTTGCTTCCTTCAAGACTGCTACAAAGGTGTTACAAGCTGGTTTTTGGTGGCCATCTCTGTTCAAAGACGCACATGAATTTATAAAAGCTTGTGAAGCATGTCAAAGAGCTGGAAACATCACGAAGAAGATTGAGATGCCCCAGGTGCCTATCTTTGAAGTTGATGTCTTTGACGCATGGGGCATAGATTTTATGGGTCCATTCCCATCCTCTTATGGCAACAAGTTCATCTTGGTGGCGGTTGATTATATGTCTAAGTGGGTTGAGGCTATAGCTTCCCAAAAAAATGATGCAAAGGTGGTGATCAAGCTCTTCAAGACCATCATCTTCCCACGGATTGGAGTTCCCAAGGTAGTAATCAGTGATGGGGGCAGCCACTTCATCAACAAAGTGTTTGAAAGTCTCTTAATGCGTGAAGCACAAGGTAGCCACACCTTATCATCCACAAACTAGTGGGCAAATATAAGTCTCTAACAGGCAGATCAAGGCAATACAAGAGAGGACAGTTGGAGCTACTAGAAAAGATTGGGCGGTTAAACTCGATGATGCTTTGTGGGCTTACCGGACCGCTTTCAAAACCCCCATTGGTACTACTCCTTTCACTCTTCTTTACGGTAAGGCATGCCATCTTCCTGTTGAGTTGGAGCATATGGCACTATGGGCAGTGAAGCAGCTGAACTACAACATCAAGACAGCTCAAGAGAAGCGGTTGATTCAGCTACATGAGCTTGATGAGCTACGGTTGAAAGCCTAAAAAGTGCAAAGATCTACAAGGAGAGGACCAAGGCGGCTCATGACAAGAAGCTGGTTTAAAAGGAGTTAAGAGAAGGCAGTCTGGTGCTACTCTACGACTCGAGGTTGAAGCTGTTCCCTGGAAAGCTCAAATCAAGATGGTGTAGACCGTTTGAGATCAAGGAGGTTCTTCCCTACGGAGCGGTTACATTGGTTGGCAAGAGCGGGAATGCTTTCACGGTCAATGGGCACAGAGTTAAGCCCTACTTGGCGAGTGATTGCAGCAAGGAGAGCACCACAATGCTTCTCCAAGACCCACCTCAGGTCTAAACCAAGTAAAGTCTAGCTAAAGACTTTAAAGAAAGCGCACTTGGGAGGCATTCCCATGTCTATCTTGTATATATTTTTGCTTTATTTTTATTTCAGTTTTATGCTTTTATTGTCTAAGTGTGTAGGTGCAAGGATAAGGGATTATAAGCCATGATCTTGGAGTCAAAAGAGGCGAGAAGGGTTAAGTATAGGCTAGAGATCGAGTGCTAGATCGACTCATACTAGCTCAATCTTTACTAGATCGAGCTAGTGAATCGAGAGGAGTCAGTCGATCTAGACGAGATCTAGTAGACAAATCGAGTGAAACGGTCGATCACGAGAGGATGGACCACCTATGCGTTTAGCTAGAAAAGCAAACAAGGTGTAGATCGACCGAGTCACTCGATTCTCAAAGATAGATCGAATAGTCTACTCGATCTGCCGCTCGATTTAAGCTAAAACGACCCCCAAATCGATCATGTGGCTCGATCCAAAGAGTACAGCCTAGCTGACCAAAAGTCAAGGAACGAGAGGGTACAATCAATCTAAGACTCGATGCAATTTAAATCGAGTCCCTGATCGATCAAACCTCTCGATCCTAGCCAATATGGGCATGAGATCGAAACCTAGATCGACCAAATAGACTCGATCTCGTGCCGAGGTAACAATTTCTTTTCCCTCTTTTCTTCTTTCCCTCCTGTTATTAAATTCAAATCTTGGTCAAAGCAGGAATCTTTGACCATGAAAGATGTGCCTTGACCAAGCTTTTCATCAGAAACCACTTGTGCATGTGTCCAAATATTTTTGTCTTTAAAACCTCTCTTTCCTTTTCTTGTTTCTTTGCTTGCAAAACCGATTTCCACAAAACAAAAAGAGAAAGAGAGCGAGTTTGAGTTTTTAAGACTTGTGCATTTCATTTTCTTGACATACAAAAGTATTTTCGAATTTGCTTGATCTGCTTGATTAATTTTTTTTTTTTAAGAAAATCCTTTTTGTTATGATTTAGCGAATGATTTGCTAGGGAATTAGGAAAATTTTTAGATATAGCTAGATATTAGGAAAAATTCTAGATTTAATACTATCTCTGGATTTTCTTCTCTATTATCTTGCTAGAATTTTTATAAATTCCCTAAAAATCTAGGGTATTTGTTATAAGTTTTTCTCTCTTGAGTAGTCTCTCTCTCTCTATACTCGCCGCCTTTGCTCATTCTCTTGCTTGAGAATTGTGTTTCAGGTACTATGGGTCCTAAGAGAACAAGAGAAGAGACAGCACAAGAAGGAGAGGTTCAAGAAGTGGTTCAGGAGAGGGTTAGATAGACCAAAGAGGAGAAGCAAGCCAAGAAAAGGCTGGAAAGGCTTAGGTTCGATCCCACGAAGTTTGCAAGCAGAGATCTGTTGGCTAATATGGGGATCTTGGAGACTTTGATCAGCTCCTCAAGAACATGGGGCTCCGGTGTTTGTCTCGTATGGATTGTCCAACATATCCCGAGGCGACAATCGATTTCCTAGCCACCTTGGAGTTCACGTATGAGAACCCGAGTCTTCCTACTCCTTCCCAAGGCCACATCACCTTCAAGATCAGGCGTCAAGCTTATCATCTCTCGATCCAGGAGCTTTGCCAAGCCTACGGTTTGAAGGCTGATGCTAAACAAGTGGAGTTCCCCTCTTTCACTCAAGTTAATGACCTGTGGGATCTCAGAAGCAACGACGACTACAAGGCGAACACGGCGAAGATCAAGAGAGTGAGGAGTCCGGTGCTAAGATACACGCTCAAGCTGATTGCAACCACTTTCAGTGGACGGTCCGTGGCTCCCACAGTCACCAAGACCGAGCTTTTCTTCTTGTTCCAAGGTGTTAAGCACCTCCTTTGCGACCCTAAGGAGAACGACGAGCCGATGGAAGACGAGCTCGGCGACGATGTGAACTATGGATGCATCTTAGCCGCCTCCTTGGTGAAGTACAAGGCGTATGCCTTGCGATGTAAGGCGAGTTCAGCTTTGATTGGAGGCTTCCTCACACCCATGTTTGTTCAAGCCGGAGTGCCACTAGCTGACTTTGTACCTATCGCGGAGAGAGCCTACATGGACGAGATCTACATGAGAAACACGGACAGCTTGGGACGCACGCCAGCCGAGGGTTTCTACGCCTACTTGTTCATTGACTGTGAGAATGAGAAGCGAGTTTGCATATTGCCGAACAAGGAAGAAATCGAGCTGCAAGGGGGTTGACAACATCGAGTTCTTGCCGAGTGTAGAGGAGTGCTTTGCACCTCTAGGAGGAACAGCCGCTCCCGCACTAGCCGCTCGCCCACGGTCAGAGTCCCCCACATCAGATGCTGAGATGCTCGAGAGATTTGTCCTTCCCAAGCTTGACTTTGAGCCGAGGACAAAGGCGGAGAAGTTCCTTGCTTCTGTTGTCGAGATGCAAAGGAAAGTGAACAATTGGCAGAGCAAGATGATCAAGAAGCTTTCTCAGAAGATCAAGAAGCTCAAAGACAACGCTCCTGGTTCACCTTCAAGCGAAGAGGTCGAGCAGCCCGAGAAGAGAAGGAGATCCACCGGAGGCATTGAGATCCGTGAGTCCCAAGCAACGATCCAACCTGCGCGCCATTCGGTGCATGAGCAAGCTAGCTTGGATAAGGGCAAGGCAGTAGCTCACGAGACCCCCACAAAGAGCAAGAATTCTGGAGCAACCTCAAGCTCCAGCACTTCTTAGCTCTGAGGTACCAACAACCATCCCTTGTATATACCACACATGTTTTCTTTGTTTTTGCTTTGTGTTTTGAACTCCTTCGGATTTGTTTGCCACTGAGACAGTGTCATTCAAATTTGGGGGAGTGTGTGGTGTGTTTGACATGTTTTCTTTCTTCTTATTTTCTGTTATCATCCTTTGAGTCTTGCATGCATCCTAAGGCATAGAAAAGAACAAAAAATTTGGTAAAATTTTTTTAAAAAATTCATGTAGTTGCATTTGAATTATTAAGCATTTTACGATTGAGTCTAGAATTTTTAAGTATTTTAGGTTGTTTATATTTGCATAAAGGGTAAACATTTTTCTTGAAAAATGTTTTAAGCTCATGAATTGTTTCAAGGCCCTAGTTAGTAGTTCTTTGATGCATTGTACACTCTTTGAAAGTAAGCTCTAACCATACTTGGATCATGTGTTTTTATTTTTGTGGCTTGAGTTGAACATTCAGGAATTGAATCATATCCTAATAAATGAGAACCTTAATTTGAATTTTTTTAATTATCATACTTATGCATTTGAAAAGGGATACATGGATCACTTATACATATTAAGGCTTTCTTCTTCCTTTCACCACTCTCTTGTAAGCCTAAATAGATTTCCCCACCCTTACCTTACCTTCCTTTCAAGCCAATGTTCTTGTCTGTTAAATCTTTGTGAGGCCTCTTTTCGGTTGAACTTACCATAAAGTGTTAGGTTTAGGCGACATGATTAGGCTTTCATATTGATACTAGCTTTGCATTTTGAAGCTAGTTTTAGGCTTAGGATAGGGCGGGTGTTCTTAGGGATTGCTTTGTTTTATTTCGGTTTAAAGAGTTTGAAGTTTGGAAGATGAATTAAAAGGGTTTTAATGGTTTTAAGTGGAAGGCTAGCTGTTTAAAAAATAAAAGCTCTAGTTTAACTAAGAAGATAGCTCTCAAAAGAAAAGAAAAAGAAAAGAAAAGAGCCAAGAAGCCAAATGTTTAAAAAACAGAAAAAAAAAGAAAAAAAATGAGTAGAGAGCTATCAAAGTAAAAGAAGAGAGCTAAGTATGTTTTCAGTCTTTCCACTAGCCTAAAGAATTTTAAAATGATGCTTTTGCTTGGGTTTTTGCTAGGCGAATTGCCTTGATGATAAGGGTAGTCCTTAGGAGGGTGAGTGAGCTTTAAAAGATAAGAAAAATGAGAGAGGGTTCTAGGATCTTTGATTAGTATGCATGGGTAGATAAAGGTTTAATCATGTATGCATCAATTGTCTTCACCTTTAGAATTATGTGAAAGTTCGACCTTTCTTTGACATAAGCCCTTGTTTGAATAGCCCTTGTAAGTGAGATCATTTTTATCTCGCAACCCTTGTCCCTTAGCCAAGTGTATCCGGTTTAAAAGAGCATAAGTGTGATCACGGTTTTGATGCTTAATGAATGTTAAAGGATAGGATTCTTGGATTGTTTGGGAGGGGGGACCAGTTAACGGTTTAGCCATTTTTGGCAAAAGCAGCTATGACTTTTCTATTATCTTCATTCTGTCTTCTTGTTTTTCTCGCGACCTTAGGCGATTTCACCATTGTTGAACATCTTAAGCTTTTCGTGTTTTAAACCTTTGGATCTTTTAATATTAAGCAAGTTTTTCCTTTAATCGTTTGTTGATCATGCTTAGCTTTCTATCTATTGCTTTTGCTTCGATCTTAATCATGTGTAGTGAGTAGTTCTTTTGGGTTTTCGGGGTTGAGGCGATTCAAAAGGGTTGAAAGGGTTTAACTTTTCTGTTTTCTTTGTTCTTTATACCTTCTCTTCTAGGATCTTGGGGTCATAAGGCTTAGAGAGCCTTGGAAAAGGTCTCTATGATTCCACGGCTGTCTTACCTTGACAGGATTCAGATATCCTAGAAAACCAGATCTTAGATACTAATCTTTCCTTTCCCACACGCCATGGTTGTAAAGGGGATTAGTTAGGTCATTATTTGAAATCTGTTTTCCTTGCTTTTCGATCTCTTTTTCCACCAAACGCCATGGGTTTGGAGAAGAGATTGAGGAAGTGAACTATGCCACACGCCATGGATGGTTCTTGTTTTGTTTTCAAGGCTTAGAGAAACCTCAAAAATGAGCAGATCCAAATGTTTTCAAACCAAAGCTTAAACCTTTGAGACCCTTGAATATGACCCTCAACACTGAACCCTCCTTTTTAGTATATTAAAACCTCTGTTAATCGTTTGCTTGTCATAAAGTTGAATCATGTTCATTAGAAGTCATTTCCTTTAAGTTGTTTGTTAGATCGATCCATTCTGCTCGATCCAGAGCTCGATCTGGTGGTCGATTCACTAGTCGATTTTTAGTTCTTAGTAGCTTTGCATTTTTAATCTTCTGCTTGTTCCTAGAGGTAGTTAACCCTCATTCTGGGATTTTAAAATTGTTTTGCATTCCATTAGATTGTTGCATTTAATTTTCCTTGATTTTACCAATCATCTATCTATTTTTCTTAGATTTGCTTCATCCTTGCATTCTTAGTGGCTCTTCCTGCATCCTAGGTTGGATTGATTCCCCTTACTACTATACTGCATCATAACTGTGGTTTGGGTTTTGATAACCTCCTTGCTTGCATAGAAAAATCATGTTATCATCCATATCTATCCACAATGGCTCCAAAGCATCCTCTTCATATTCCTCAAGATTTATACCACTGGCCATCAGAATGGCACTCACAACTCCTCCAATGTGGAGCTGTGAGTTCTTCTCCCTCTTCTATTTGTTAAGATCCAGCTCCTATAGGTTTGGAGCTACTCCATCAGCATGGTCACAAAGCATGGGTATCTGCTTGGTGGCTCTAGAGGCGTTCCATCTTTGCTGGTGACCACAAGTTCATGCATCCCATTGTATATGAAGTCTCTCTCCTTTCCAGTGAGTTTTGTTGTTTCTTTCTTTGCAAAAAATGTGTTTGCAAGCGCCTTGTGAGCATATCTCACTGCAGGATGCTTCAGATGTTGATTCCTTGTGGTTCCAGCTATGAATTGGCCAGCCCCAGTCACGCCCTATAGAATTTTGTGCTGCCTTTGGGTGATTAAGAACTTGTTCTCTTGTGAGCATTAGACATCAGACCAAGCGCTTGAGAGAGCTCAAAGAAGGTTGTTGTGAACCTTCGCTTGCCAAGCTTGAAAGATATCCACCCATCTCCATTAGAAAGCTCACTCTATTCATAGCCAACCACCTTGAGAGTGGAGAGGAACTGATAAGTGAGCTGTTGGTAGGAGGGGAGCGGTTTTTCCATAAAGTCACCAAGTCCCATGTGCTCAAATATTGTCTTGCAATCCATATAGATCCCAAGTGCCTTCATTGTGGAGGTGCAGGGGTATCTTGTAGGCTTAAAAGTGCATTGGTTGAAAGCCTCCATGAGCTCTCTAGCACTTGGCTCCTTGTATGGGACTTCTTCTTCTGCAGCTTTGCCCTTTCCTTTTTGCTTGGCAGCTTTGTTCCCAACAGGCCTCTTTCCAGCAACTTTTGATGACTGCCCAGTAGCAGTACTTTAGCCCTTATCTCTTCTAGCTCTTGGAGAAGTAGGTGCTTCCTCTTGTGGTGCTTTCTCTTTGCTTCCAGCAACAGTTTTTGTTTTCCACATGGTACCTACAAGAACAAAGCTTGAAGATGCTATGCGTAAAAGAACAACAGTTGAGAAACTAATGACTAAAAGCCTTAAAAGGACCTCTCTAAGCTAAAAAATTTTTAACTAGTCCTTAAACAGGATTAACTTTCAAAGAACCAAGAGAAATCACAGACCAACAATCTTAACATGCTAGAGTTCATAAATAGATTCAACTTTGATGCATGTGAACCTAGCATGGTGGCTCTAAGCAAGAGTGAAGATGATTATGTAAAGTGAGATTAAAACAAGCAAGAAATGAGATTTATGAACAGTAAACAATACTTAAACATCTTACTTGCTTAAATTTATCATTTCCACCATGCAAAATCAAAGCAGAACACCTTATACTAAACAAATATAGTTCTTAAAGCTATAGATTTAACAACTTTATACACATTCAAAGTTTAAGAACAAGAAATGAACAGTTGAGAAAACAAACCTTTGTGGAACTTCTCAGCACTTAGAAGAGATAAATGAGAGAGAAAGATAGCTAACAATTTCGTGCTTTAGGTGAGAGAAGTGAGAAAATGAAGCGTGAAGAGAGAAGAGGAAGGTTGTTGGCTTTTAAAGAGGTTAATGGGGAACCACGGGAATCAAGTGGGTGGGGGACAAGAACAAAAGTGCTCAGGAGTTCTGTTAAATGTCAGAAAGAAGCCAAAATTTAAATTTAAACCTCCTTGGCTCTAAGCCAAGAGAGGGAAATGTTTTTGAAAATTTGAAGACTTATCTTGCGGGGCTATCGGTCATGTTTTGACCGATAAGGTGCTTATAGATCACTTGTGATCGATAGCTTGACTGATGGCTCTCATGATAAATCCTATCGGTCACATTTTGACCAATACAGTGACCGAAATACATCCGATTGTTTCGTATCAGTCACTATCTGATCGATAGAGTGACCGGAATACAACCAATGCATTTCCATCGGTGACTTCCTGATCGATAGGGAGACTGATAGAATTCACACTTTGCACCTCCTTTTCCCTATCGATCATAACTGACCGATAGCTTGACCGATGCATCTTGGCTCCACCACTATCGATAACCTAATGACCGATAGCATGACCTATAGGGTCTGTATCGATCTGGTATTGACCGATATGGTGATCAATAGTAGCCAAAATGCATATGTTCTTGTTCCCTTAAAAACTTTCTCAAGCCCCAAACCAAACTCCTGCTTCTAAAAACATTATCAAAGCATAAAAATGAACTAAAAAGCATAATATATACAAAGGATACCATGGGACTACCTCCCAAGTGTGCTTGTTTAGAGTCACTTAGCTTGACTTTGATTACCTCCTTAGTTGAGGTGAGGAGAAGGAGTTTTGGAACTCCTTGGTGTCATCTTGCTCCCCTTGACTCTGGTAGTGACTCCATTCAGCTTGATCTTAGAAAAAGGCATTGTCTTCCCCTCTTGCTGAATCTTGAAGCAAACCTCACCTATCCTTGAGCCACTTGGTTGCAAAACTACCTCTGCTTTCTTAGTAACGAGCTTAATATCATCCAAATTATTGTAACCAACCACTTCAAGGACCTCTTTTTCATTGGTGTCTTCAAACAACTTAGCCAAGCAGCAGCCATCAAAGCTTTGTCCTTGGTAGCCCTCAAACTCTGGCCAGTTCTTGTCAATGCCCTTCACCTTGTTAAGGTCCATAGAGAAAGCATGATCATGCTCCAGCTTGTTGCCTTTGCTGTCAAACCTCAAGACCTTGTTTTTAGTAAGCCTCAGCTCTGTTGTGCACTCTCTAGCATCAAATACAGCGGCAGCTGAAGCAAGAAATGGCCTTCCAAGAATGATAGCATTCTTAATCTGTCCTTCCACATCCAGCACCAAAAAGTCAGTAGGTATGGTTACTCCTTCAATCTGCATAGGAACATCTTTGAGGGCTCCTAAAGGCATCTTCACAGTCCCATCAGCAATGATAAGAGAGACATTTCTTTCCTGGAACTTAGTGTAGCCTAACTCCTTAGCAGTAGAAGCTTGTAACAGATTGATGATGGCTCCTAGATCACACAAATAGCTCTTAAAGGTCTTGCCTTTGAGCTCACATGGGAGAGTGAAGCAACATGGATCTCCAAGCTTCTTGATGCCCAGCTCCTTAAATTCAGATACTCCAGTTTATCTTTCAGTTTCTCAAGCTCCTCTTGACCATTCAGACCTCTCATTTCCATTTGAGCAGAATAGAGAGTTTCATACTTCTTGACTAGCTGTTCCTTGAATCTTTGAATCTTCCAGGAAATGGGATATCAGGCTGGTAGATAGGGATTACAGCAGCTTGAGTTTCCTTTTAGCATCAGAAACTTGAAAAAGTTCCTCCCCCTCACTTTGCTCATCAATGTCCTCATTGATCATGAACAGAAAGTCATATATAATAGATTCTTCCTCAGAAGTGAAAGCATCAAGGGAGTCAACAGCTTGGCAGTATTCCTTTGGATTTTTCTCACATTTTCCAGGAAGAGTACCTTGAGGGCGTGGTGCTGTTGCAACTCCTTTGTTGTTCTCTAAGGTTTTCACCCTTGCAGCTAAACCATCAAACTTGTTGGTCAACTCCACATGCATAGAATCAATCTTTTTATGAACTTCAGTAAACTTCTTGTGCATATCTAATGTTGTGTTGACCTGATTCTTAAGCACTTCCTGCATCATACTATTTTGTTCAGGATCTTGGGAGCTTGAGGAAGCTTGAGCCGGTGCTAGAGCATTGAATCCTGGAGGGTTATAGGGCGCTCTTTGCTGGAAGTTGTTGTTCCTCTGTTGAAAACCTTAATTGTTGTTGTAGGAAACAATAGGTCTTGGAGCAGCTTGCTGTTGTTGTTGAGGTGGGTACACTTGGTCTTGAGGATTTGCAACATTGTTGCTTCTGTATAATAGGTTGTAGCCTCCTTGGTTACCAAGATAGTTCATCTTCTCAACTTGGCAAGTCTCTTGATCATCAAGCTGAACCATATCTCCAAAAAGTGTACTTCTTTTCTTTCCCTTAGCAGTAAATCAATCTTTCATGCAGAGCTTTGATCTCTTTCTTTCTAGACTCCCGTTAATCTATAGCACTCCTTGGAGTTCTATCAAACTCCTCATTGTAATTCCCATCAGACTGTGCTAAATTCTCAACAAGCTTCAATCCCTCATCAACATCTTTAGATAAGAAGTCACCATTAGATGCAGTGTCCAGAAGCAATCTGATCTTTGGGAGGGCGCCTCTGTAGAGAGTAGAAAGCAGAGAGGCTTGTGAGAAACCATGGTGTGGGCACTGCACTGTGTAGCCTTTGAATATTTCCCAAGCTTCACCAATGCTTTCATTGTTCCTCTGTGCAAACCCTGAAATCTCATTCCTGATCCTAGCAGTCCTTGAAGTGGAGAAGAACTTAGCTAAAAAGGCTCTCTTGCACTCATTCCAACTGGTGAGCTTTATCCGCACGAGAGAATGGGAACAACCTTAGCTTAAAGCCATTCTCACTTACCCCATTTATCTTTGTAAGGGAGCAAAGTCTGTCAAAATTATCCAGGTGATCCAATGGGTCTTCAAGTGGTAACCCATGGAACTTACTGCCATGAACCATTGAAATCAATCCAGACTTGATTTCAAATTTGTTGTTTTGCACTACAGGTGGAATGATCCTAGTTCTGTTATTATAGGCATTTGGTGCATCACCTGCGCCTATTCGTCTTGCTGCTCTTGGAACCTGAGCTGCGCCTCTTGGTCCCTGCTCTCCTTGTAAGCCCTGAACACTTTTCTAACCTTGTAGACCCTGAGCGCCAACAGCTCCTTGAGGACCCTGGAATCTTATGTCATCCATAACAGGTGGTTCCTGATTGTTCATCCCAAGTCTCTCACAGTGCTGTGATCTTTCTCTATGTCTTCTTGCTCTCAACTCTCTCTCAAGTTGCAAGATGTTGTTCTGATAAGGTTGCAGATTCTCAGTGCCCTTAGACCTTAAATGCATTTACCTAGAAGAGAGAAACAGAAAGTAGAAGCAGACTTAGTAACCAAATTCAAAGAAAACTTGATCTTAAAGATTCTACAAACTCTAATGATTTAAACAGAAAACCCCAATGGTAACGGCGCCAAATTGATACAAGGTTTTTGCCCTTATGTCAATCACCCATTGTATAGTATATAGGTTTTAATGTCAATCCAAGGGGAGTTGTTGAATACAAAAGAGTTGCAAGTAGAGGACCTTAAGTCAAGTGAAACAGAGAGGTAGTTGTTACTTAAGCAACTGAACTAACAACCTAAAGTGATTATAAACCAAAGAAAGTTCAAGAAAAGGCAGTATATCAATGATCAAAGAAGCAAAACAGAGTAAATAAGCAGAGCAATGACAGAATTCGAAATTTAACAAAGAGAAGATAAGTCCCTAGATGTGGTTATTGATTTTGGAGTAGTTTAAAAGCTAAATAAGACTGTTACAAACATCATTGATCAAGCAACAAGCTACCAATGCTGACTCCTAGACATATAGTTCACAAACAAGCAAGTCAAGTTCAATCCCTTGACAAAAAGCACTTTGTTAAACATCTTAACAAGAACTAATTCCCATTAGTGCTAAAACATTCAACAAGCATCATAAACCAACTCTATTAATGTCAAAATACTCTTCAAACAGTCAATCTCTTGAGTTAAGGCCAGTAAATCTTCTATTAAACAAGATCAGCATTTCATCAAACACTTGGTGGACATAAAAGAAAGCCTAAATTCCACATTCATGAGATCAAGACAAATCTAGCTTAAGCACAGATCAATAGAGACGAACCTATGTTAACACTAACAAACCTTAGATAAGCTTATAAATCCCCCTAATCTACCACATCTAAAAATCCTAAGAAAACTACTCACTAATAGCCATGTTTAACACCAAATCACAAAGGGAAAAAATGCTAATCATAACTAAAAGAGAGATTAAAAAAAGATTAAAGGCAAATACAAATTTATATTAAAGTAAAACAATAAATTTTTCTTACAAACTCAGAAAAACCACTCAAGAACATTAAATTGAGAAGACATCTAGAAAATCCCCTAAGACAGAGTGTTTATAATTAAAGAGAAAAGCCCTAAATATAATGGCAGGATGGTAAATAAAAGCATCTCAGGCTGGTTCCTATCGGTCTACATGTGACCGATAGCATGATCGACAGACTTGCTATCGGTCTGAAAATGACCGATAGGGTGACCAGAATATGCTCGTTTGTTTTCTATCAGTCAGTCATCTTGCCCGATAGGCTGCTCGATAGCTCATCTATCGGTCACTCCTTGACCGATAGCCTTTGCGTCTTGACCGATAGGGCTTACAGAAATCGTCTGCCTTGCCTCCTCTTGTTCCATCTTAGCTCAGCTAGCCTCTTGGATCATTCTCAAAGCTCCTCCTTGCTCCTCATAGCTCCATAGGCACCTAAAAACATCCTTGAAGCAAAGAAAATGCAAACTACATCCTAAATGCAACCTAAGTCTAAAAGGAGATGAAAGTGGCACTAAAGAGAAAGAAAACATGCAAAAGAAGACCGAAACATGAACTAAATGCAAGCCTAAATGATGAATATGTATGAGATATCAATCCCATGTCGATACATCTTGACAGGACAATACAGAGGTGCTTTATCGATGTGTTTGCCCGATAAGCCTTACTAAATGGTGATTGTATCGACTTCACACCATAGAGAGTCAAGCTGATACAACCTTGAAGCCTTCCGTATCGACCAACATATCGACGTGTGTATGATCGATATGGTCCACCCGAGTCAGCCTATTTTCGGTTTAATCTTGGTTTGTTAGGGGTTTTCAAATTTCCCTATAAATATTAAAGTCCTAAAATGGTTAGGCAATTTAGATCTTATTATTTTTCTTCTCTTCTAGCATTAAAAGTCTTTCCTTTTCAGCTTTGCTTTGTAAGAACTAGTTTGATTTAGTGAAATTCCGCATTTGCCTTTAATATATTTTTGCTTATTCTGCTTTCTAATCACGATTAACCATCATTTCTCTTTGGAATCTGTGGTTTTGATTATGGCTAGTAAATAGTCTTATTTAGCGTTTGAGATGAGATAAATTAAAGAGGTTTTAAGACTAAATTAGTGATGTCTTAGGTTTAATATGATTATTTTCTCTCTATTAGATGTACTTAACACTCGATTAGTCTGGGTCAAGCTTGTTTAGTATCTTGGCTTTCTCTTATGCTTGATAAGTGTTTGATGAAATGCTGCTATGAGTCTCTTAGAGGATTTGTATTCTTAGCCTAAAGAATTAGATGTCTAAGGTGCATTTTGGCTTTATAGGATTGGAGTTATTTTCATAATACTTTCTGATCATGTGTTTAAGTAAATGAATTTATCTTGATTATGTGCTTAACAAAGTAATTAGTGTCAAGAAATTAAACTAATTATAAATATTAATCATATGCTAAAAAGATAGCATTGTTTGAATAGTTTTAAAGCATCACTACTTTAATATATTTAAATTTTCTGCTTTGCTTTTGTGCTGTTTAGTTCAGTCTTTAGTCTTTAGTTCTGTTTAGTTTGATCACAACTGTTTTCTTGAATTTAGCTTGACTTAAGTGATTTTACTGTATTCTTATTTCTTATAAACTCAGATGGATTGATACTGTACATGCTGCAATGATATGAGTGTTTTAGAATTTGATTAGCTTATCAAATTCCTGCTATCATGTTGTACTCGTCCTTGGTTAGTTCTCGAGGCCATGCAGTCCCATTTGAAGTTTCTGCCTCGAACTCGAACATCTTCGCTTGAAAGTTCTTCTCATACGTCTCTGCGATCTTCTGCGCCTTCCTATCAATATTAGACGAGGGTGTTCAGGAAAACTTCACCAATACTAACTGGCCACCCAATTTCTCTTCCTGAAAATTTATCAAAAACAAACATTTAAGGAAAAAAAAAAACTTATAGAATCAGTAGATAGATAATGTAAATTACCATTTCTTGGTGGGTTTGTTGAAAAGACTTTTGCCCAGTGAAGTTTTTGTGAGGACCAAGACCGCCACAGTCAGATTTCTGAGCAGCATATGTGGTTTGGCTCCTCTGTATAGCTTCATCACTGTCCTAGTAGGTGCACATTTCAGTTTAAACTTTTGCTGATCAAGGTAGGTCGCACACGATTAACGTGAACTTTGCTGACCATATCTTTAATCCTCCTCCGAGGCGTCCTTAGCAGCGTCTCAAGATAGCAGAGTTGGTCTTCCTAGAGATTGGGTTTAATATGTGCATTGTCGTCAATCCACTCATCCCTACCGTCTTTCAAATTGTTGGAGTGTTAAGCTTTAGATGCCTGGTTACTTTGTGTTTCAGAGTTGTGCAGTGGAGGATTCAAAGAGATTGTTGCTGGAGACATTTGACCTGTAGGATTGGAAAAGCTTCGCCTTGAAGCATCTGATGTTGAAGGTTTGGAGAGGTTTGTGGCTGAGACATCGAACCTGCAAACATGATCAAAAAGATTGAAGTCAGTCACAACCACAGACCTCAAAATCCATAGAAACATTAAAAATGAAGAACTCTGATATGATTAAGCAGTGGACAAAGAGATAATTTAGTTTCCAGGACATTCACAATTAACATAGCAGAGCTGCAGAACATATAAGAAACTTCTTTTTTTTTTTGAAGTTTTGCAGTTAAGACAATCTTGATCATAGCTAAGCATTTCTCCGGCGGTTGTCGTCGCCGTCGCGAATCTGACGACGTTTCCGAAACAATCTTTTTTTCTGTTCGATTGGGTGCTAAAACAAGTCTCACTTTAGCTGATCATTTTACTGAGATTACAATTTGTGTATTCTACAAAGGAGCTTAAGACATACAAAGAGGTCACAAATCTTAAATCATGAGACTAAATGTTGATCAATCAGTAACGGAAAAATGCAAGATGATATGAAAGTAGTTCATATTATTTTTTTTCTTCAGTTTGCTGCTATTAATCGATTTGATGAACTCTGTAAAAGCTTTTAAAAGTTTGCTGCTATGAGTGCCATTATTAATAGAAGTCAGATTTATGCAAGTGAGGTTGTGCTAAATTAGAACAAAGGAAGGAAAAGATTACCTTGATTTGAAGAGCTTGGAATCTGAGGTTGAGGATTCTCTGGTGGTGGCATGGAGTTATTGTTGAAAAGCTGTGTTGGCGGTGGAAAGTGTAGGACGTGCATATAAGTTTGGGTGAGAGGGGCGGAGAGAGGTCTGCAGCCGGAGTGAAATTATACTGCTGTGGTAGCTTCGACGACGTAAATGGTGTAGATGTGGAGGGGTTCGACGGATTTCCTCCAGCGACAGATGAACATCTCCTTTGACCTCTTCCTCTTCCTCCACCAACATAAGCATCTCTTAGTTTCTTCCCTTTTCCGTCAGGCATCAGAGAAATATGATTTAGGGTTTCTGGACTTGAGAAGATAAGAAATATGGATTTCGACGGAGGAAACAAGGAAGAATAAGAGATAAAGAGAAATCGAGAGAATGAGAATTTAGGGTTTCGCCGGAGAGAACAAGAAAGAAAAAAAGAATGGACTTAAGGGAAAATGAGAAATATGGGTTTCCACACTTCAGACAATTTTTGGGGAATAGGTTTGGGTTTGGGTTTAGTTTAGGTTGTTAATTATGGATTTAATTTTTATTCAATTAAAAATTAGGTTGAACTTTTTATTAAAATAAAAATTTTGTGTTTAATTGTTAATAATTAGTTTAGTTTAGATTGTTAATTATTAATTTAATTTAGATTGTTAATTTTTATATTATTAGTTATTAGTTTAATTTAGATTATTAATTATTTATTTAATTTAGATTATTAAATATTAGTGTAATTTGGTTTGTTAATTATTATACAGATTAACATAATTATATTAATTATGTTTAATTATGGAAAATAGTAAAATAAAAAAAAAATTAATAATTTTGCACTACAATTCTTCATCATCTACATCGTCATCATTAGAAAATGATAAATTACATTGAAATTCGTCTTCTGCTTCCGTATCTTCAACATCATAATCGAGATTCATTGAGTTTACTCATTGTATCAAATTGTCAATTACAAGATCTTCAATTATTGTCATCATTACAGGATCATCATTTTTCTTAGAATCGGTTCTTTGTTGACATATTCTCTTGGAATGTTTCTCCTCGGGTTGATTTTAACAAAATTAAGCCACAAATGTTTTGTTTTCTTCTAGTATGGATATAAGATATAACAAACTTGATCCATTTGAGAGGCTGTGTAAAATAAATATATAGCAGTTACACTTAAATATATATATATATGATATATAGAAATTAATATATATATATATAGAGAGAGAGAGAGATACGAATGTACATACCTAGAATAAATGGTTCATATTTATTGTACTTTCTTCATGAAAGAATGTCTACAATGCCAGCATTGTTCTTCCGAGTGCCTCTACCGATAACAGGATCGTACCACTTATACTTGAAGAGTGTGATCTCAAATTAATCACCCCCTTACACTTACACATAATCTATCACCCATAAATGATTTTCGTCGACTTTTTCGGGGATAGTCCTGTTTCAGAGAAATCTGGATATTTTATAGAAATATACTCTTCGAACATATTGTTTAAGAGCAAAAAGCAAATGAGACTACACATATATGAGACCGACACATTGTGGATTATATTTCTCAAATAGCTGAAAATAATCACAATTATGTGTGCATAGATAGTCTTTCTCTCAGAGCCAAAGTTCATGCATTTCCCCACTTGGACGACCAACGTTAGTAAATATATATCAGGTACTCCAGGGATATGATATTCGGGGACTTCACCTTTACCAAATCTTGTTAACCTTGCCAAATTAGTTATAAAAAAATTAGGATAGCATGTGTCTCCATATGTGATTTATTATATAGCGTTTACCTTGAATTTGTTTGTATATTCGAGGCAAAATAATGCTCTGTGAAATAAGCTACCTCTTCATTTAGATATGATTGAACAATCGATCCTGCTGCATATCTTTTGTTCTTTGCTTTTCCTTTTAATATTTTAAAAAACCTTTCAAAAGGTACATCCACCTGTATTGCATGGGCCCTCCTAATTCCGCTTTGTATGGAAGATTTATAGGTAGGTGCTCCATCATGTCGAAAAATGATGGTGGAAAGATCTTTTCCAAATTACTGATGATTAAAACAATATTTTGTTTAAGAATTTGGAAGCGACTTTTCTGCATAGTTCTTGAACGTAAGTCTCGGAAAAGTCCTCCCACCTCTACAATGTATATGTTGAAACTGAAAATGGTTAGTATAAAATACTATAATTATACTTACGTGTCGCATAGTCATAGAACTATAAGTCCTTAGTACCTGAAAATAGTTAACTATGATATAAGTCCTTTTTATTGAGTCTTTTTGGTCTTTTTAGAGTCCTAGTAGAGTCTTTGCTGGTTATAGAGTGTCTAGAGCATAATTGGAGGTTTGGAGCTTTTTGGAGCATTGCAAGAATAAACCACGAAGTTAGCAACTCGAAGGCATCAATTGGCTTTGGTGACGATCGTCACCACTCAAGGGTGACGCTCGTCACCCGTATCTGAAGAGGAGTCGCGACTGGTTTTAAAAGATGGAGGATTAATTGCACTTTTGCCCCAGAACTTTCTCCAATTACAAAAGTGTTCCAGTTCGTGATTTAGCTTGTATATATTAGGTTTTCAGCAATTGTTGGCTTTAATCTTAGATATATAGAATTCAGAGATCTTAGAGAGAGGTTTATTCAGCGCTTTTGGGGAGACATATCATGTACTCTTTTTGAGAAGATTTTGAACTCCTTTAACGTTTACTCTATCTCTTTTAATGCAGTTTTATTCAGTTATGTTTTGTGTTTCCATTATCATGTCTGAGTAATCTGTTAGTTAAGTTAGGGCTTTTTAAAGGTTGATGAAGAGTTTGTAGAATCGATAAACTGTTAGAAATATATTTTGGTTCTTCATATGTGCTTGCATTCAAACCGATTTCTTTGACTAGTCATCTGGAAATTCGAAATACTCTAGGTTGTTTAATAGATGTGAGAACATTGTTAATCACCTGAACTAGTATTAGATGAGCAAAACGCCTATTTGCAAAGAGATTTGACTTAGGAGTTTTATGGACAATCGAAACATGATCTTTAATGCTTGATTAACTTGTTAGAATTTACAAAGAGATTTGAAATTCTGTGAATTAGGCAATTACTTCTGAAATGATAATTGATTAGTTATATCATTGAGTTTTGAGTTTAAAACGGTTTTAGTTCATTCCTGCTTGCATGCATTCTACATTCTCAAATTCAACCTGCGAATTGTCTTAACTTACCGCATTTAGCTTTCTGAACTTAGATCAATCAATAATTGCCTGCTTTCATTGCTTTAGTTATTTTTGAATTAAAGTTATTATCTACTGCTTAGCCTAGTCCGAATCTATAATTGCTAGTGTAGTTTACTTACTCCTTTGGGATTCGATAACCTCTTATACTATAACTGCTTTGTTGTGCACTTGCAGTAATTTTGTTTGGGTAAAACCTGAGCGTTATCAAGTTTTTGGCGCCGTTGTCGGGGAGTAATAGCTGCCTATCGATTTTTAGTATTAGGATTTTGTCTAAGTTTTTATTTGTTTACTAACTTTCTGTACTTTTCTTTGTTCTGGTTTCAGGTGTATGCCTAATTGCAGTACCAGAAGCAACAAAGAGATGGAGCTTGTGACTTTAGGCATTGACAAGCTAGCTAAGTTGGCAAGTACCATCAGGAAAGCTAAGAAGCAATTTACAATGGTCAATCCGATTATCTTGGTTGAAGATGCAGAAGGTCACTTGGTTGACAAAGATGAAAACAGGAGGAATGCAGAAGGCCAGAGGCTGGATCAGAATGGGAATGTCATAGCTGAACAGCTGATTCAGCAAGCACCAGATGAAGCTGTATACGTTGTTGGGCGTTTTGTGCAGCAGACTCTTGGAGATTACAACAGACCTGATCAGTTTTATGCGAACAGAGCTGCAATCCTCCCTCCTGCTTTTCAGAGGAACGATTTTGAGCTCAAGCCTACATACTTTCAGATTGTGGGACAGCATTGATATCTCATGCATTTACATAATTTAGGCTTGCATTTAGTGCATGTTTTGGTTCTCTTTTGCATGTTTTCCTTATTTTTGTCCCATTTTCTTCTCTTTTTAGACTTAGATTTTATTTAGGATGTAGTTTGCATTTTATTTGCATCAAGGATGTTTTTAGGTGCTTATGGAGCTATGAGGAGCATGGAGGAGGTTTAGGAGTGGACCAGGAAGCTAGCTGAGCTGAAATGGAGCAAGAGGAACCAAGGCAGCCGATTTCTGCAAGCCCTATCAGTCTAGACGCGAAGGCTATCGGTGAAGGAGTGACCGATAGAGAAGCTATCGGTGAAGCTATCGGTCAAAGAAGTGACCGATAGAAATGTATCGGATGGATTTCGGTCGTCATATTGGTCACCTTCTAGACCGATAGCAAGCCTATCGATCACCCTATTGGTCACATTCTGACCAATAGGATCCGAGTCCGAATCTGTTTTTATTTACCAAACTGCCATTACTTTTAGGGCTTTTCTCCTTTAGTATAAATACTCTATTTTAATGGATTTTTGAGAAGTCATGTCATATTACTGTTCTTGAGTGATTTCTTTGAGTTTGTAACACAAATTTCTTGTTTTATTTAATATAAGTTTGTATTTGCCTTTAATCTTTTCTTAATATCTCATTTAATCATGATTAGCATCTTTTCCCTTTGTGAATTGGTGTTAATCATAGCTGTTAGTGAGTAGTTTAATCGGAAAGGCACCCATGATGGCTACACCAATCGGTGCTCATTTGAGATCAAATGTAAAAAGATTACTCTTATACCTATGACGCCTTTAGAGATCTATGAGGATAAAAAGCACTTAAGAAAAAAGAAAGAAAGAAACACTCTGAGTGAACCCCCAAACACTTACACGAAACAAAGAGTGAGAGTTTGAGAAAACCCAAGTCAAAGGCCTGTAAGAGTACACCCATGAGGAAACACCAAAAACTTTTATGTGGAACTAGTAAGGTTAAGAGAGCTTTGTTTTCTAATCAAGCTATGATTGTAATCTTGTACAAGGAAGGTCTAAGTATAACTTACCCTGAACCGGTGTTACCGAGTTGTATTGTTTCTATTTTGAAGGGCTTTAAAGATGTGTTCCCCAAAGACAATCCGAAATGATAACCACCTATCAGAGGAATTGAACGTCAGATCGAATTTGTACCAGGTGCTTCACTGTCAAACCATCCAGCTTATAGGACCAATCCTGTAGAGACAAGGGAACTTCAGAGGCAAATCAGTGAATTCATGGCGAAAAGGTATATCTGAGAGAGTATGAACCCATGCCCGGTACCAGTGTTGCTTGTACCAAAGAAATATGAAAGCTGACGCATGTGTGTTGAGTGCATAGCCATCAACAACATCACGTAAATTATTGCCATCCTATCCCTAGATTAAATGACATGCTTTATGAGTTACATGGTTCTTTCATCTTTTCTAAGATTGATTTTAAAAGTGGTTATCATCAAATCCGCATGAATGAGAGTGATGAATGGAAAACGGCTTTCAAAACCAAACATAGTTTGTCTGAGTGGTTAGTTATGCCCTTTGGGTTGATGAATGCACATAGTACTTTCTTAATATTAATGAACAATGTCTTGAGAACTTTCATTGGAATTTTTTTGTAGTGTACGTTGATGATATCTTAGTCTATAGTAAGAGTCTTAATTAACATGTTGAACATCTGATAATGGTTCCAGATATCCTTAGGAAGGATAACTGTTTACCAATCATAAGAATTGTAAGTGAATATGGCATTAAGTTTCATGAAGAAAAGGTTAAGGCGATAAGAGAATGGCCAAGTCCAAAACTGGTTAGAGAAGTAAGCAGCTTCCATAGACTAGCAGGATTCTATAGGCGCTTTGTGAGAGAAATTAGCACCGTAGCCGCACCACTTACTGAAGTGATCAGGAATGACGTTGGATTCTAATGGGGAGAAGCTCAAGACAAAGCATTCCAAGTCTTGAAAGGGGAGCTCACAAATGCACCACTCTTATCCTTGCCCAATTAATGTAAAGACTTTTGAGATTAACTGTGATGCTTCTGGTGTAGGTATTTGAGTTGTCTTAATGTAAGAGAAGAAGCATATCGCCTATTTCGGTGAGAGACTTGGAGGAGCTACTCTAAATTACAAAATGTATGATAAAGAGCTTTATGACTTAGTCCGAGCTTTGCAATCACGACAACATTACTTGTGGCCAAAGGAGTTCGTAATTCACACTGATCATGAGTCTCTCTAGCATTTGAAAGGCCAAAAAAGCTCAACAAGAGGCTTGCTCGATGGGTTGAATTCATAGAAACATTTCCTTATGTCATCAAGTACAAGCAAGGTAAGGAAAATGTTGGTGCAAATACATTGTCGAGAAGGTAAGTACATATCTCTACTCTTGTTGGTAAATTGTTAGGTTTTGAACAGTTTAAAGAATGAGATAGATTGAAAGTTTAAAGAAGTGCACAAAGCTTGTGAGAAATTTGCGTTTGGAAAGTACTATAGCCATGAAGGTTTTCAGTTATATGAACATCGCTTGTATGTGTCTAACTGTTTCATTCGAGACTTGTTAATTAGAGAACCCCATGAAGGAGATTTGATGGGGAATTTTAGAGTTGGTATAATATTTCAGATTATGTTGGACTATTTTCACTGGCAACACATGAAACAAGACGTGGAGAGGATTTGTGGAGAAGGTGTGTTACTTGCAAGCATGCTAAATCAAAAGATCCACCAAACAGTTTGTATACTCCTTTACTCATTGCTTCTCAACCTTGGAATGACATTTCTATGGACTTTGTGTTTGGGTTTCCTAGAACTAGGACTGGAAAGGACTCGATCTTTGTTGTTATTGATAGGTTCTGAAAGATGGCACATTTTATAAGACTGATGATGCATCTTATATAGATGATTTGTTCTTCAAAGAAATAGTTTAATTGTATTGTATGACTAGGACTACTATTTCTATTAGAGATACAAAGTTATTGTGTTACTTTTCGAAGACACTTTGGTCTAAACTTGGAACTAGGTTGTTGTTTTCAACTACTTGTCTTCCACAAACTTGTCCCCTTTGTTGCATGCTTTGATCAAAAATAATTTCAGATCTTGGGAGGAGTGACTACCACATGTTGAGTTTGCTTACAACCATTTGATTCATTCTGCTACTCACTTTGCACCATTTCAAATCGTTTATGTTTTTAATCCTTTATATCCTTTGGATCCAATCTCATTGCCTTTGTGTGAAAGAACTAGTATGGATGAGAAAAAGAAAGCTCATCTTTTCAAGCAGATCCATGAGAAAGCCAGAAACAACATTGAGGAAAAGACTAAGCAGTATGAAAGAAAAGCAAACAAAGGCATACACAAGGTTGTGTTTGAAGTTGGAGAATCTTGTGTTGATTCACCTAAGGAAGGAATCATATGCAGCTGAAAGAATATAAAAACTCATGCCAAGAGTTGATGGTCCCTTCAAGATAGCCAAGTGGACCAGTGATAAATCAACTCGATCTTGAAGGTAAGTACAATGTTTGCTCAAGCTTTAATGTTTCTGACTTAGTCCCTTTTATGGCAGATGGTCCAGATTTGAGGTCAAGTTCTTTTCAAGAGAGGGAGGATGATACAATCATGGATAGCACCATAGAGACTAAACTTGTAGCCGAGCTAGAACCAGAGCTTGAAGTCGAGGAAGACTTAGTTGTACCAGTTGGACCTATAACTCGAGTAGGAGCTAAGAAGGTTATGAAAAGAATTAGAGGCTTATTAAACCAAATGTTCACGCTTGAAGATCACTTGGACTCGTTCGGAGACGACTTGTTCAAAACCACTTTGGAATTAATTCAAGTCCAAGAAGATCACTAATGGATTTGTGATCATTTGTACACTTTTTCCTTATCCTTAGTTTTGTCCCAATGAGTTTTCTGGGAAAGGTTTTAATGAGGAAAATAGATCACAAAGTTACTAAGCTCATTCACTTAAGCAAGACTAATTCGTGATAAGGAAGGACTAGTTGAAGTGGCATGCACAAAATCAGTTCAAAGGTCACTTAAGTAGTTCAGGAGTCAATCAAACTTAGTTTTATTTCTAGTCTTTGTTGTTGTTGCTTTGATCACGATTTTGGCTCTTTGACTACTCAAAATCTTTTCTATTTAAACTCATATAAGATCATTTTTTTAAAAAAACCCAGCTTTTTATCAAACCTTTGAGAGTAATTCTCTTTTGATCCTTCTGAACTTTTCTGATACTTGGTTTGTAATATCCACTGGTAAAAACTTAGTCTGTCTTGGTGTTTCATATCCAAGGGATTAAGATATTGTTTGGTGCGTCATATCCATTCAACCGACCTTGAATTCTTCTTACTGTGTCATATCTAAGGAGTTCAAGTTGGGGTAAATCAGAAGTCATTCCGCAGCTTTTGTGCGATGTTTCGATCCATCATTTCTTTCTGATCTGGAGTTCATTGCTTCATTGTTCTAAATTCTTATCCATCTATCCATCCATTCACTAACTCAAGAGTGACGACTTCCCTGGGAGGATCGTATCAAACATGGAATGAGTTGAAAGTGATAATGAGGAAGGGATTTGTACCTAGTCACTACCACAGAGATTGCACCAAAAACTATGGAGACTTACTCTAGGAAGCAGAAATGTGGAAATTACTTTGAAGAGATGTAAACTCTTACGATAAGAGCAGATATTGATAAGGATGGAGAAGCCGCCATGGAAAGGTTCTAAGTTGGATGAACAGGGACAATCATAATCTGATGGAGCTATAACATTATGTAGATCTGGCGGAGATGTTACACAAAGCTATCTTAACGGACCAGTAACTCAAGAGGAGGCATACAGCTCGTTAGTCTTATGATGTTGGATCATCTAGTGTGAGACATAGTTACTCCAGAAAAGAAAAGTTTTATACTAAACCAAATACTATCAATCAAGATAGCAGAGGGAGAGACAAGCCTACAAAGAAAAGAAATTATGATGTTCAGCGATTAAAGTGTCATGATAAGGGACATTATGCCAATGAGTGATCTAACGAACAAAACATGCTGCTTCTAGACAATGAAAATATTGTTACTGAAGAAGACAAAGGAGTGGCATCTGATTCGTTGCCGTCATAATATTAATGTGAAGAACTTCCAACTAAAAGAGATTTGCTTGTTACTAGAAGATCCTTGAGAGTTCAAACCAATTGTGGGGCGACTGAACAGAGAGTAGACCATGTCAGCACATTATATTTTGCCAAAGTAACTTCTCGATGATTGAAGCTGTAATAGTCAAATAAGTCTCAGTTTCCACCCATTTGGAAAAGAAGTCGATTAGTACCAATATATATTTCTCCACTCATGTTGAAGTGACTATGGAACTGATGACATCCATAGACCATTTGATGAACGGGTATGGAGCAGAAATATTGGTGATGGCCTGGACTGGTTAATGATGAAATCACTATGCCTTTCACATTTGTCGCATTTGCAATAGTATTCCTCGTAATCTGCTCCTATAGTCGGCCAATAGAAGTCTTGTTGCTTAATTCTTTGAACCATACTTGTTCCACTCAAATTGTTCATGCATTATTCTTTATGAATTTCTTTTATGATGGGCATCTTTTTGTGGATTGCTATAAGGTAAGGTGCCATGATACTTTTCCAAGTGAGTTATCCTCTAGACATTATATATCAGGCGCTCGTTGCCTTAAATTGTTTTTGTATCCCATTTTGTCTCTGGTAAGGTTCCCCAATCTGGTACGAACTCATCTGGTGTACCTTCAAACTGATTTTGTTTATTGTCATAACACGGTCTTGAAATCTGCACAATATTACCTGCTTGATTCCTTCTACATAAAATATTCTTCTTACTTTGCGATCTGAAGTATACACCAGCGATGCTAGATCATGGAATTCTTGTTAATGTATAATGTTTAAATGAATAGGAGAGCTCTTGTAGTAACCGTTGCAAATCATTGAATGCATCGATTTATTTGGCTCTGGATCATTGTGCCAATCTCATTCCGGTGATAAGTGCTTCATATTCAACTTCATTGTTGGAAGTGCTAAATTTCAAACTGAACGAATGCACGATTATTTCGCCGTTGGGAGAAACAAGATGAATTCTAACTCCGGATCCACTTTTTGATGAAGCTCCATCAACATGTAGGATCCAGCTCTCCTTAGGATCGAATGCATCTTTTTCCTCTAAGGTTAGTTCAACTATGATTACCCGTTTAACCAGCGATTTTATTTTAGTTTGAGATTGATAAGTAGGTATTATTTACTTGGTCAATACCCTACACCTACTAAATCGAATGTAGTACAATGTTATGCGGTTTTATCAATTCAATGGGATAAGATATTGAGAATATATGATTCATGGAATAATCTAGGCTGGAATAAAGAGGTTTAAATTTTTACTAACAACGTACTAAAGCAATAAAATAAACAAAACAAAAGCTAAGCAATGACAACACAAAAAATGGAATTAAAGCAATTGACAAAATAGGATATTCAAATGAAAGCAAATCTCCTAGTATTAGATGGTGATGTAGGAAGAAGCATGACCAATCAATGATGTACATATTGATAACATTTTATATAGAATTCAAAGCAAGATTAGTCTATGGAGTTTGGTAATAATCCATTTGCTAACTACATAACCACAACCTAATTTTCACTAGTGTTAGAATGGTTAAGAAACATTAAATAACAATTCTATAAAGCCAAAATACTTCCTAACAATAATGGACTTAGGCTAGGATAAATAAATATCTAAGAACAAGGTCATTTCATTAAACATGGAGTGTGCATGAGAAAGCTTAGGCTCATAAACCAAATAATGAAGATTATTTAAGCATTAAATGTATTAAATTAGAAAAGATCAATATTATTAAGCACCGGCCATCAAAGATCAATCATAAAACACCTTATATATAACTCATCCCAAGAATCCGAAATGACTACTCAGTACACATAATGCCAACCACAAATCCTACAAAGAATGATTGGATAAACATGATGGTCGGATTTTGACCTCTAATCAAACCCCATACACACTCATATTATTGCAGCATGTAAGGTATCAATCCATTGGGCAAGTAAGACACTAAGAATGCAGTAGTGCACTCAAGTCAAGCCAAATCAAGATAACAAGTGTGATCAACTCTAGTGATTAAACTAATCAAGACTAAGCAATGCAATCCGAAATAAGAGATTCAAATATATTAAATCAAGGACCTAAGATGGAGGTTATTGACTAAGAGGGAAATAGAACCAAACTAGTGATGCTTCAAAACCATTCAAACAATGCTATTTTCTAAGCATAGTATTAACAGCTATAACTATCCTAATTTCTTGGGTACTAATCACTTTGCTAAGCACATATTCTAGACAACTTCCATTACTGAACAGATGATTAGCAAGCATTCAAACAGAAATCCAATCCTATAAAGCTAAAATGTTCCGTAGACATATAATCCCTTAGGCTAAGATAAACCTATGCTTTAAAAGACTAAGAAGCATTTCATCAAACGCTTGTCATGCATGAGAGAAAGCAAAGATACTAACACAAGCCTGGCCAAGACAAATCTAGTGTTAAGAACATCTAATAAAGAGAATATAATCATATGAAGCACAAGACATCACTAATCTAATCCTAAAACCCTTGTAATCTATCCCATCTTAAACCCTAAATAGGACTACTCACTAGTCATGTTCAAAACCACAGATTCCAAAGAGAAATAATGGCTACGCATGATTAGAAAGCAGAATAGTCAAGAAAAGATAGAGAGAAACACACAAATTCACTAAATCAAGCAAGAGTCTTACAAAGATAAACTCAAAAGGGAAAGGTTTTTATCTAACAACAGTAGAGAAAATAATAAGATAAGAGTTTCCTAAACATTTTAGGACTTTAGTATTTATGAGGCTTAGAATCCCCTAATAAACCAATATAAAACCGGTTTTAAACTGACTCGGCTGGACCACATCGACATATTCAGTCGATACACACATCGATTTTGGCTCTCCTTGAGGGTGTATCGACATGGTCTTGGTCGATACGGTGATCGATACATCGGGCTTCAGGGGTGTATCGACTTGACCCTTTTCTGTGTAGACATCGGTACAATCGCCCTTTTTCTAAGGCATATGGAGCAAAACCAAGTTAATATGCTCTTCGACATTGTCCTGTCTCTGGTGTATCGGCTATGATGCCCGATACACTGCCCGTTACAAATTCATCTTGGTGTATCAAGATCTTCCTGGTCGATATACTCCTCTATTGATATCCCCCATTATTTATACCATTTTAGCTTGCATTCACCACTAGTATTAATCTTTAAACATGTATACTTTGCTTCTTCTTGTTCATTTTGCATGCATTTAGAAGTTAGTGTAGTTTTAGGAACTGAATTGCATTTGCATGCATTTAGAGTTTTATTCAGGTACTAGAAGGAGTGTGGAGTTCATGTGGTGCAATGAGTGTAAGCAGGGAATGAAGCAAGACAAGGGACAAAGGAAGATAGGCCAATGTCAATGGCAATATCGACATCATCTGATCGATACGGTGCATATCGATGGGAGTAACGACCATTCTAACATCGATACAGTGAAGGCCTGGTGTAAAGGCAGCATATCGACTTAGGAAGACCTCGATGCAGCAAAATAGAGCCCATACCGAGCAGTGTATCGACATCCCATGTCGATACACCTGACAGGACAATACCGAGGTGCTGTATCAACTTGTTTCCTTGATGAGCCTTAACTAAAGGGCGATTGTATCGACTTCACACCATGGAGAGCCAAACCAATAAACATTTAAGCCTTCTGTATCGATCAGCATATTGACCATATTGACATGAATATCAATGTGCATAGTCGATATGGTGTGTCTGAGTCAGCCTATTTTCGGTATAAACTTGGTTTACTAGGGGTTTTGTAGTTCCCCTATAAATACTAAAGTCCTAAATTGGTTAGGTAACTTAGATCTTATTATTTTTCTTCTGTTCTTGAACTTAAAACCTTCCCTTTTCAGCTTTGCTTTGCAAGAACTCTTTTGATTTAGTGAATTTCTGTATTTGCCTTAAATGTATTCTTGCTTATTCTGCTTTCTAATCATGCTTAACCATTAGTTCTATTTGAAATTTGCGGTTTTGACTATGGCCAGTGAGTAGTGATATATCATGGTTTTTATGGGATTTTTACCATGATATAAGTCTTGTTTATATAGTATTTTTGGTATTTTTCGAGTCATTTCGAGTCTTTGCAAGTCTAGGTACGTTTGGAGCATAATTGTGGATTTTGGAGCTTTTTGGAGCTCTGTTAAAGTTGATGCTGAAAAGACCAAGTCAGAGAGCATTCTGGAGCAGGAACACTAGCCACTTAGTGTCGATCGACACCGATTCTGGATACAAAGAAGTCGCGTGTTTCAGCACTTTTGAAGAATTGCAAGTTAGCCCATAAGTTTCTTATTATTTGCAAACTTGTCCCAGTGGTGTTTAGTGATGTATTTAGGTTTTGAGACCCATTGTTAGGCCATGATCTTGTTTCATTGAGACTTAGAGAGAGATTAGATTCAGAGCTTTTGGGGAGACAAATTTGTACTCTGTTAGAGAAGCCCCCTTTGTCTTTTACGCTATCTTTTAATGCAATATTATTCAGTCATGATTTGTGTTTCAATTCCTATGTCTGAGTAATTTGCTAGTTAGGTTTTGGGTTATTCAAAGGTTGAGAATTGTTAGAACTACAAAACTGGAAGGATAAATCCTTTGGTTCTTCATCTAGATTGCTTTAACACTGGTTTTAAGATTGATCACCTAGAAATCAGATCTTAGGTTGTTTAATAGATGTGGAAACATTATTAGTCATCAGAACTATCTTAGATGAGCAAAATATTGATTCAAAGGAATTTGGATTAGTGATTTTGTGAACATATCGAACCTGAACCATAATGCTTGCTTAGGTTGTTAGAATTTTCAAAGGAATTTGGAATTCTAGAATCTGATCATAGATAATCTCTGCGATGGAAGTCGATTGGTTTTACATTCGTGTTTTCGAGTTCTAGAACGGTTTTAACAAATAATCATTTCAGTCTGTAGTCTGCGATTTATGTCAACCTGCGAATTTCCCATTACCTAGCGGCTAGTCTCATTGATTTTAAGAACCCATAATCCGCCTTTGCTCTTGTTATTTTCATTTGCGATTTTGTTTTATTAGTTATCGATGCTTAGCTATATTTGAACCTAAAGTCTATTCTGTAATATTCTTAAATCCTTGTGGATTCGACCCCTAAGTACTACAGTGATCTCTTAATCTGACAGAGTAGCTCTAAGGGATAATTTGAGCATATCAAATTTTGGCGCCGTTTCCGGGGACTTAGTTATTACTTTCAGATTTTTAATTTTAGAATTTTGACTAAGCTTTAACTTTTTGTTTCTTCTCTGCTGTCTGTTTCATGTGTATGCATAATCGCAGTACCCGAAGCAACAAAGACAAAAAGCTTGCGACTTTAGGCATCAACGACCTTGCCAAGTTGTAGAGAACCATCAGAAAAGCCAAGAAGCAAACTAAGATGGTTGGACCGATTGTTTTGCGGACAGATGCTAATGGTCATTCAGTTGACAGGGAAGGAAACAGAAGGAATAAGGAAGGGCAGAGGATATATGAGAATGGCATTGTGATTGAGGAACAAGTTGTGCCACCAGTTGCGCAGAATGTGCAACAACAAGCTGCTGGAGATGCTGCTGGGCGTTTTCAACAGAGGACCCTTGGAGATTACAACAGGCCTGATCAGTTGTATGCAAATAGATCTGCAATCCGCCCTCCTGCATTCCTGAGAAATGACTTCGAACTCAAGCCTGCCTACTACCAGTTTATGGGTCAACACCCTTTCCATGGGTGTCCACATGAACATCGTATGGACCACATAGAGAGGTTTGAACTAGTGTTAAAGCCAATGGAGTCAGAAATGACTTCTTGTTCTGTAAGCTTTTCCCCTACTCTTTGGGAGGAGATGCAGCTCAGTGGCTGAAACAATTGGAGCATGGCTCTTTGACCACTTGGGAGGACACCAAGACCGCTTTTCTCAACAACTTTTATGATAATGCAAGATCAGAAGATTTGAGGACGAAAATTTCTTCTTTCTCCTAAGGTCCTACTGAAGCTTTCAAGGCAGTATGGCTGAGGTTCAAGTTATATCAGAGAGACTGCCCACATCATGGCTACAATGAGGTGCAGTTGTTGGGTATCTTCCTCAGAGGCATTGATTGGAGGCTACCAGATGGTTTTGGATAGTGCAAGCAATGGGAACTTAAACACTAAAGTCCCAATTGACAACATCACATTAATATAGAACTTGGCTGCCAGCAACAATTCAAAGAATGCTGATTTTGAGAGGCAGAAGATGTCTGGAAATGTTGGGGACAATCGATTTGCTGCTGAGATGAAGGCTAAGCTGGAATCTGTTCCAAACCTTTTGGTGGGTAAGAGGTCTGTTCAGTTTGCTGCTGAAGTTGAAACATTTGAGCCAGCTCAGGAGTTTGAAGAAGAATAATTGTATTAATAGGGCTGGTTTTCAGGGTCAAAGGTACAACAATCAGCAAGGGAACAGAGGATTCAGTGGGAATAATCAGAGGAGCAACTTCACAGGGAACCAGAATTCTTCTGGTTATACTCCCAAGCCTCAGTTTCAGAAGACTGAATACCAGAAGCCTTACCAGAACAACAACTTCAGCAGGAACTATGGTTCCTTTTTTTATCAGTCACCACCTGCACCATCAGATTCAAGTAAGATGGAAGCTATGCTTGAACAGCTGCTAGAGGGTCAGCAAATGATCACAGTTGACTTCAATGGGAAGATTGATGCTCTCTACCAGGATTTGAATGGCAAATTCGAAGCCCTGAACACCTATGTCAAAAGTCTTGATACTCAAGTTGCTCAAACTACTGGAGCTATGAAAAGACAAGATGTATTTCTTCCAGGAAGAATAGATACCAACCCAAGACACTCTGTCAACACCATTACGCTGGGGAGTGGAAAGAATCTGCAACCAGTGCAGAAGAAGGGTCTTAGTGCAGGAGATTTCGAGCAACTTCAAGAGTTTGAAGAAGATTATTTTGCCAGTTTTGAGGAGTGTCGATCGACACCCATCACTCAGTATCACGATTCTTCGAGTCGAGGAGAAGAGATATCGATCAAGGTCAACAAGAAGCAAAGTGAACCATCAACACTGAATGCAGAGACGAGTGTCGATCGATGCCAACCACTTGGTGTCGATGGACACCCTTCACAGAAGCAACCTGCGATTGTTCAGACTTCAGAAAACGCAGAAGAAAGGGTTTACAAACCAAATATGGGACTTGAGCAAGGGACAATGCTGATTTCAGAACAAGTCAGTGCAGTGATACTGAACAAGATACCAGAGAAGCTGGCAGATTCTGGGAGCTTTTTCCTAGACTGCACTATCTTTTCTGAGATGTTTAAGAGGTCTTTGTGTGATTTGGGGTCAAGTGTGAATCTGATGCTTCACTAAGTTGATGTCAGCTTGGGTATGACAGATTTTCAGCCAACTAGAATCTCTCTTATCCTAGCAGATCGATCTGTTAGGATCCCTGAAGGCATATTGGAAGATGTACCAGTCAAGGTGGGAGATTGCATGATCCCTGTAGACCTTGTAGTTCCAGCTTATGGAGAAGAACCAAAAGATCCCCTGATCTTGGGAAGACCATTCATAGCCACTGCAGGCGCCAGCAAAGATATCAGGAATGGAAGCATAGCCCTTAATGTTGGCGATTTGGTGATGACCTTTGACATGGAAAAGCTGATGAAGAGACCAACAATTGATGGTCACACATTTTATGTGGACTCCTTCACCAGCGTTGCAGAAGAGATCTTTCAGGATATGTGTGAGGACCCGACCGTCTATCACTAGACCAGCCCGAACCTCACCGAGTCTTCTCTCGGCCAGAAAACAAAAACATGCATATTTTAAAAACTTTTCTTAAACTTAAACAAGTTCGATTCATCAAAAGACATCCATTCTCATTGCATAATTATTCGAGAAACACTTAACAGAATTCGGATTCAGTAACAAACTAACTTATCAGATTCGGTTCAACTCATAAAGCACTAACACAAGTACTTAAATAGAAACTCAAACTCAGAACATGAATCCCAAAACCCAGTCCTAATCCACCCCTTTCCTTCACTGCCTTCCAGTCCGTCTTCAGAGCTACTCGCCCTGGACTTTATCCTTACCTGCATACTCAAACAGAGAGGCATAAGTATTTGATAAATACTTAGTGAATACGGTCATCCCGTAACACCTTAGCCCGTATCAGAAAACGCATCATACTATCAGTTATACAATTCACATTATCACTTAGCAAGCAAGTACAGAAAACAGTACGGTCCTATGATCATCTCAACTACTTGTGAAGCCTCACAAGGCATCGGTACTGCTCCAAGCAAGATTCACACATCCCATTGAGCTAGTAACTCGATCCGGACATTCACACAGCTAGTTAGACATCATGTATTGACCACGGTTCACACTTAACCATTCACAATCACAGAAATATTGACCTTGCTAAGCAGAAACCACTAACTTACACAAGTAATCAATGAAGATCAGATAACCTAGCAATCCAACAATTCTAGATACAGACTACAGTCACGCACTCACCTTAGACACAGAAACAAACGTTTCAGTCGAAAGAATCTCGGTGATTTTTCGATCAGAACTGAGATACTCGGACACACTTGCGATTTCTCGGCTATCTGATATCATTGCATATTGCATACATTCTGCATACTCATTAGGTAGTTTTTCATGCATTTGTATCATGTTTTAGGCTAGATTGCATCACTTAGGGTCCTAGAGCATTCTTGCATCAGCATATGCATTTTCTCTGCATTTTGCATCCATTCCAGGTTGTTTCTGGTTGCTTTGGAGACACGGAGGTTCGTGGAGGTGTGGAGGCCGATGTAGCAGTTCATGGAAGCTCGGGAGTGTGCTAAGGACCAGTGATCGAGGAGCAGATCGAGCATGGCCGGTCGATCTAGGAGTTGATCGACCAGAAGATCGAGCCAACTAGGCGATCCAAGGATAATGATCGAGATGGAGATCGAGTGAAGCAATCGATGTATCGGTACAGACGTAAATGACACCATGCAGAGCGAGAGCCGGATCGAGTACACCACTCGATCCTCCAAAAGATCGATACCGAGATCGGATGCAGCACTCGATTCACCGAAGAAGATCGAGACCCAGATCGAGCCGAAGACACGATGGCCGGATATGATCGAGAGAACAACTCGATCCAATGGTCGATCTCTGTCCTTTCAACCGTTTTTGGCTGTTAGCGAAGGGGGGACCATTGGACTGTTTTGACATATTAGGCAAGGCGGCGAATGCTTTTTGGAGAACTTTTAGATTTTCTAACTTTTTTCCTTCAAGTTTTCTCTCTCGTTTTCGGAAGAACACCATTTGTTGAACCAGTTTTCTTTTCAAGCTTTTGTATTCTCGAATCTTATCGTTTAATCTAGTCGTTGTTTCATGTTCATCGTTTCATTTCTTCCACCCTGCTTGATTTACTTTATGTGTAGTGAGTAGTTTACTTTGGGTTAGGGGTTGAGAGGATTAAGGGGTAGAAAAGGTTCGATCTTGGTTTGTTTTCTAAACGTTTTAAGGCTATCTCTTCTAAGGTGTTGAAAGCTTAATGCTTGAAGACTCTCACGCCAAGAGCTTCATGATCCGAGAGGTCCCTTACCTTGACAGGATCCAGGGGCCTCGGAAGATCTCACCTTAGAGACTAGTTACCCCTTCCCAAAAGCCATGGAAGTTTGGGGGACTAGTTAAGCCATTGTTCGAAATCTGTTTTCCTTGCCTTTCGACTTCTCTTTCCACCAATTGCCATGGGCTTGGAGGAGAGGGTGAAAGAGTGATCTATACCGAAAGCCACGGATAGATCTTGTTTTGTTTTCGAGGCTTAGAGATCCTCACCAAGTGAGTCGATCCAAAGTTTCAAACCCAAGATCGTTCCTTGAAATCCCTTATATGAATCTCAACCCTAAAGCCCTCTCTTCTAGCATATTTACGTCTCATATTGCCTTTAGCTTGTTACCTGATAGCATCCTGGTCTTTAGATTCATTGTTCTTACGGTTTTAGACGAGATCGATCGTTTCTGCTCGATCTAGTGGTCGATCTTGTGGTCGATCCACTAGTCGAATTTTAACAATTCGAAGCTCTACCCTTTAGTTTACCTGTTTGTTCCTCGTGGTAACTGCTTCCTTTCTAGTATTTTTAAAATAGGTTTCACTCCGTTTAGGTTGCTGCATCTAGTTTTTAGATTATTTCTCATAAACTGTCTCATTTGCTTAGATTTGTCTTAGACCTTGCATTCTTTGTGGATTCTCTATCATCTAGAAGTGGTTTGACACTCTCCTGCTTGCCTTACTACAACATTGCTTGCATTAGAGTTTTGATAGCCTCTCTGCTGCATTAGACCGTAAGAAAAACGCTTATCAAATGGTGTCGTTGCCATTCTAGGTTGCTTAGAGAACATAGAGATTTGGGTCTTAGCAAAGACTAAGTCTTTACCTTTTTCAAGTTACTAATCCTACTACTCTAAACCGTGTGTTTTCAGGTACATGAATCTTCGTTCACGGGGAGACAACAATCTTCTACAACCCTTGGACAACATTCATCAGCTTGGCCACTCACGGCAAAGAAGAGTCAGAGATCAAACAAGAGCCTTTGAGGAGATTGTTCAGCAAGGTCTGGTTAACTTTGAAGACATGGCTGCACACGAGCATCCAGAAGGACCACCTCCAGCAGGACGGGGCAATGGAAACCCCCAACACGCGGCTAGACCTCCGAGGATCATAGGAGCCGGAGATGCTCCCAATACCCACCACAATAGGTTTGGGATCACTCCTCCTCCGGTACAAAACAATAATTTTGAGATCAAGCCGGGGTTCATATCTATGGTGCAAAACAACAAGTTCCACGGCTTAGCAATGGAAGAACCCTTGGAGCACTTGGACAATTTCGAGCAAGTGTGTGGAATGATTAAGATCAACGGTATATCAGAAGATGCCTTCAAGCTTCGTCTCTTCCCCTTTTCACTCGGAGACAAAGCTAGACATTGGGAGAAGACCCTCCCACAAGGCACCATCACATCATGGGCTGAATGTAAGAAGGCTTTCCTCTCAAAGTTCTTCTCAAGCACCAGGACTGCTTGGTTGAGAAGCGAAATCAGCGGTTTCACTCAAAGGAACAACGAGAAATTCAATGAGGCTATGGAGCGTTTCAAAGATTACACGATCCAATGCCCTCATCACGGGTTCAGTGAGGAGATTCTACTCAGTACCATATACTGTGGGGCTTCACCAAAGATCCGGTTGTTGCTTGATACAGCTAGCAAAGGGAACTTCCTCGGTCAAGAAGTAGAAGAGGGTATGGAGCTAATAGAGAACCTGGCGTTGAGTGATCTGGATTGTTGTCTCCCCGTGAACGAAGATTCATGTACCTGAAAACACACGGTTTAGAGTAGTAGGATTAGTAACTTGAAAAAGGTAAAGACTTAGTCTTTGCTAAGACCCAAATCTCTATGTTCTCTAAGCAACCTAGAATGGCAACGGCGCCATTTGATAAGCGTTTTTCTTACGGTCTAATGCAGCAGAGAGGCTATCAAAACTCTAATGCAAGCAATGTTGTAGTAAGGCAAGCAGGAGAGTGTCAAACCACTTCTAGATGATACAGAATCCACAGAGAATGCAAGGTCTAAGACAAATCTAAGCAAATGAGACAGTTTATGAGAAATAATCTAAAAACTAGATGCAGCAACCTAAACGGAGTGAAACCTATTTTAAAAATACTAGAAAGGAAGCAGTTACCACGAGGAACAAACAGGTAAACTAAAGGGTAGAGCTTTGAATTGTTAAAATTCGACTAGTGGATCGACCACAAGATCGACCACAAGATCGAGCAGAAACGATCGATCTCGTCTAAAACCGTAAGAACAAGAATCTAAAGACCAGGATGCTATCAGGTAACAAGCTAAAGGCGATATGAGACGTAAATATGCTAGAAGAGAGGGCTTTAGGGTTGAGATTCATATAAGGGATTTCAAGGAACGATCTTGGGTTTGAAACTTTGGATCGACTCACTTGGTGAGGATCTCTAAGCCTCGAAAACAAAACAAGATCTATCCGTGGCTTTCGGTATAGATCACTCTTTCATCCTCTCCTCCAAGCCCATGGCTTTTGGTGGAAAGAGAAGTCAAAAGGCAAGGAAAACAGATTTCGAACAATGGCTTAACTAGTCCCCCAAACTTCCATGGCTTTTGGGAAGGGGTAACTAGTCTCTAAGGTGAGATCTTCCGAGGCCCCTGGATCCTGTCAAGGTAAGGGACCTCTCGGATCATGAAGCTCTTGGCGTGAGAGTCTTCAAGCATTAAGCTTTCAACACCTTAGAAGAGATAGCCTTAAAAACGTTTAGAAAACAAACCAAGATCGAACCTTTTCTACCCCTTAATCCTCTCAACCCCTAACCCAAAGTAAACTACTCACTACACATAAAGTAAATCAAGCAGGGTGGAAGAAATGAAACGATGAACATGAAACAACGACTAGATTAAACGATAAGATTCGAGAATACAAAAGCTTGAAAAGAAAACTGGTTCAACAAATGGTGTTCTTCCGAAAACGAGAGAGAAAACTTGAAGGAAAAAAGTTAGAAAATCTAAAAGTTCTGCAAAAAGCATTTGCCGCCTTGCCTATTATGTCAAAACAGTCCAATGGTCCCCCCTTCGCTAACAGCCAAAAACGGCTGAAAGGACAGAGATCGACCATTGGATCGAGTTGTTCTCTCGATCATATCCGGCCATCGTGTCTTCGGCTCGATCCGGGTCTCGATCTTCTTCGGTGAATCGAGTGCTGCATCCGATCTCGGTATCGATCTTTGGGAGGATCGAGTGGTGTACTCGATCCGGCTCTCGCTCTGCATGGCGTCATTTACGTCCGTACCGATACATCGATTGCTTCACTCGATCTCCATCTCGATCATTATCCTTGGATCGCCTAGTTGGCTCGATCTTCTGGTCGATCAACTCCTAGATCGACCGGCCATGCTCGATCTGCTCCTCGATCACTGGTCCTTAGCACACTCCCGAGCTTCCATGAACTGCTACATCAGCCTCCACACCTCCACGAACCTCCGTGTCTCCAAAGCAACCAGAAACAACCTGGAATGGATGCAAAATGCAGAGAAAATGCATATGCTGATGTAAGAATGCTCTAGGACCCTAAGTGATGCAATCTAGCCTAAAACATGATACAAATGCATGAAAAACTACCTAATGAGTATGCAGAATGTATGCAATATGCAATGATATCAACTCCCCCAAACTTACTTCTTGCTTGCCCTCAAGCAACAAAAAAAAACAAGTAAGGAAGAGAGGTTTTCAGAAAATTCAAAGGGGTTTTAAACTTTTTGCAAAGGTGCTTTTCGAATAGATCATCTCAATGTCCTAGTTAACAATTCTAAAATGCTAAGCTTACACTCATACTCCAAAGGACTTAGCCATACTCATCACACAAAGAAAGTCAAATCATGAGTCTCTTATTCCTAACAATCAAAGAAATTCATCCTTTAACATTCATTAACATTCGAACCATGAATCAAACTTATGCACTTTAAAGCAAAACACATTTGTCTAAGGGTTACGGTCATGAGCATAGAATGATCTCATTTGAAAAGGGTTTATAATTAGACAAGGGTTTCTCTCAAAAATGGTTTGAACTAATGCATAATGCTAAAGGTAAAGGCAATTTATGCATACATGATTAGATTCTCATCTACCCATGTAAACCATCAAACAGTCCTATACCCCTCTCATTTAAGAAATTTAATCCTCACTCACCACTTAAGAGTCTACCCCTTCTTCTCAACTTAGCAATCCCCAATTCAAAATAAAGACATTTTTAAACTTTTTAGGCTAGTGAAAAGGTTTTGAAAAAATATTTTTGCTCTTAGGAATTTCTTATTAGTAGCTCTCTTATTATTATTATTTTTCTCTTTATTTTTTATTTATTTATTTATTTGGCACTTAGGCTCTTTTATATATATATTTTTTTTTCTTTTTTTTTTCTTTTTTTTTTATTTAGAGAGAGCTACCTTCTGAAATAGAGCATACTTAGTTTTTAAAAATAAACCTTTCACTTAAAACCTCATTTCTCTCCTTAAAACACAAACTCTTTTGAACCGAAAACAAATACACAAGAAAGCAACCCCAATGATCCCCCAAACTTATCCTAAGCCTATACCTAGCTTCAAAATGTAAAGCTAGCAATCAATTATGAAAACCAAATCATGTCGCCTAAACCTAACACTTTATGCCAAGTTCAAACCAAAAATAAGGCCTCACAAAGATGTCACACAAGAACATTTGGCTTCAAAGGAGGGTAAGGTTCAAGGAGGGAGTTCTACTTAGGCTCACAAAGAGTGGTAAAAAGGAAGAAGAGAGCCTAAATATTTTAAAACCATGTGTTCATTTTCAAATGCATAAGAATGATAATTAGATTTTCAAATTAAGGTTTTCACTTAGTAGGATGAGTTTCAAATCATGATAGTTCAATTCAAGCCACGAAAATCCTAACTAGTGATCCAAGCATGGTTAGAACTTACTTTCAAAGCATAAACAAAGCATTAGAGAACTACTAACTAGGGCATTGAAATGATTCATAAGTAAAACACCTTTTTAAGAAATCCTAACCCCTTATGCAAAATGCAAACAACCTAGGTGATATGAGAAATTCTAGACTCAATCCTAACATGTTTTTAAAGAGATGAATGCAACTACATGAATCTTTGAAAAAAATTATAAAAATTTTACCAATTTTTCATGACTAAGACTCAAGGATGTAAAAAGGAAAATAAGATCAAAGAACACAAGATTAAATCACACAAGTACTCCCCCAAACTTGCTTGACACCGTCCCAGTGGCAAACTCATCCGAAGGAGCAAACAAACACAATGCAAGAAACAAATATGTGCGGTTATATACAATGGAGGAAGGTTGTTACCTCTTGTCTAGGCTCGGCTGGAACTTGAGGACGTTCCAGAGGAGCTAGAGATTGTTGCCTTTCCTTTGTTGCCTGGTTCTTGGAGGGAGTGGCGAGCCGGTTGAATGTTTTCTCCTTGGGTCTCGCGGATCACAACTCCTCCGGTTGAGAGTCTCCTCTTCTCGGGTTGTTGTATCTCCTGGCTTACAGCTGGCTTAGGCTGGCTTCCTTGGAGTTGTTTGACCTTCTTCCCCAGCTTCTTAAGCATCTTCCCTTGCCACTTGTTGATCTTCCGCTGCATCTCCACCACCGAGGCTAAGAACTTCTCGGTTTTGGGCTTAGGCTCAAAATCCAGCTTGGGAAGTGTGTAAACCTCGGGCATCTCATCCTCTGTTCCTGGAGACTCTGACCTTTGGCGCGGGGCAATGGCTGAAGCAAGCGGTCCTCCTAAAGGGGCAAAGCATTCTTCCTCCATGGGTAAGAACTCGATGTTCCCAACACCAAGCAGCTCGGTCTCGTCTTTGTTGGGGAGGATGCACACTCTCTTCTTGTCTTCCTCATCTATGAAGAGGTAAGCATAAAACCCTTCTGCTGGCGTGCGTCCCAAGCTATCAGTGTTTCTCATGTATGCTTCATCCATGAAAGCTCTGTTTGGGATAAGAGCAAAGTCATGGATGGGCACACCGGCTTGCACGAACAAAGGAGTAAGGAAACCGCCAATGTAGGAAGAGGTTGCCTTGCACCGTAAGGCATAAGCCTTGTACTTCACCAGAGAAGCCGCGAGCACACAGCCATAATTCACTTCATCGCCGAGTTCATCTTCTATGGGTTCTTCATTCGCATCCGGATCAGACACCAAATGCTTCACGCCTTGGAAAAGGAAGCACAGCTCCGTCTTCGTGACAGTAGGAGCAACAGACCTCCCACTGAATGTATTAGCTATCAGCTTCAAAGTATACCTCAGCACCGGACTCCTAACTCTCTTGATCTTGGCGGTGTTGGCTTTGTAGTCTTCGTTGCTGATTAGGTCCCAAAACTCGTCGGCTTTCTTGAAGGCTGGGAACTCCACCTTGTGTGCATCAGCCTTGAGACCGTAGGCTTGGCATAGCTCGGGGATGGATAGTGTGTAGGCTTGGCGGCCAACCTTGAAATAGAGACGGCCTTGAGAAGGAACAGGTGCACTCGGATTCTCGTACCAGAACTCCAAAGTGGCTAGGAAATCTATCGTCACCTCGGGAATTGTAGGGCAGTCCATCCGCGATAAGCACCTCAGACCAATGTTCATGAGGAGTTGGTCGAAGTCTCCAAGGATCCCGAGCCTGGACAGAAGCTCTCGATCAGCAAACTTTGTAGGTTCAAACCGGAGCCTCTCCAACCTCTTCTTATCCCTCTTCTCATCTTTGCTCCACCGGACCCTCTCTTGAACCACCACTTCTTGTGTTTCTCCTTCTTGCACTCGCTCCTCTCTTGTTCTCTTTGGTGCCATTGCTCCTGAAACAAATTTTTCTAGAGAATGATTAGCAAGAGGCGATTGAATGAGAATAAGAGAAGAGGAGAAGAAGAATTATATAAACTATTCTAGAATTTTGGGGATCAAATAAAAATAATAGCTAGATAAAAGGAAATAAAATCTTTGAGATACTGAAAATTAAGAATTTTTCCTATTACTTAGCTAATTTTAAAAATTCAAATCCGATCCTATATCCTAGAACAAGAACTTGCGATTTTTAAGGACATTTTCTTGAAATAAAATCATTAAACCTTGAAAATACCTTTGCAAGAGTAGAGGATATCTTTGCTAAACCTTAAAAGCTTTTAAATTCTCACTCTCTTTGTAAGGAAAACTCGAGCAAACAGAAATGAGAGGGTGAGGAATAGATTGAAACATTTAAAGAGTTTAACAAACCAAAACAATGGGTGGTCAAAGTGGTTTCTGACAAAAGTCTTAGTCAAGGCACATCTTTCATGGTCAAAGATGCTTGCCTTGACCAAGTTTTGACTTTATAAATTGGAGGGAAAGGAGTAAAGGAGGGAAAGAAAATTGTTACCTCGGCATGAGATCGAGTCCTTCTGGTCGATCTAGGACTCGATCTCATGCCTAAAATGGCTTAGATCGAGAGGGTTACTCGATTTGTGACTCGATTCAAGGTGAATCGAGCCCTGGATCGATTGGCTCTCTCGATCATTGAGATATTGGCTCTTTGGCTAAGTCCCTCTGATCGAGCTAAGTCCTCGATTTAGGGGTCGATTTAGCATAGATCGAGTGATGGATCAAGTCGAGTGATCGATCAATTTTCAACAGATTTTCCCGAGAGAAATTAGATCGGTCGATCCGATTTGGATCGATCGATCCTTTTTCGCCAAGATCGATCTTGTCACTCGTTCTCGTCTAGATCGACTGGCTCCTCTCGATTCACTGGCTCGATCTAGCAAAGATCGAGCCAGGATCAGTCGATCTAGCACTCGATCTCTAGCTTTATCTTAACCCCTATTGCCCCTTTTGGAACCCAAAGATAAGGTTTAGATTCCTTATACCTGTTCCTACACACTAAAAACATAAAAACATAAAACTGAAAGAGAAATAAAAGCAAAAATATGTACAAGATAAACATGGGAATGCCTCCCAAGTGCGCTTTCTTTAACGTCTTTAGGTAGACCTTACTTGATCTAGGCGGATGGTGGGTCTTGGAGGAGCACCGAGGTACTCTCCTTGTCAAAGCTGTCCGCCAGGTAGGGCTTGACTCTGTGTCCGTTGACGGTGAATGCACTACCACTTCTTCCCATCAGAGTAACAGCTCCATATGGCAAGACCTCTTGAATCACGAACGGTCCGCTCCACCTTGATTTCAGCTTGCCCGGGAAGAGCTTCAGCCTCGAGTTGTACAGCAACACCAGTCCTCCTTCCTTAAGCTCCTTGGCAACCAATTTCTTGTCATGAGCCTCCTTAGTCCGCTCCTTGTAGATCTTGGAACTCTCGTAAGCATTCAACCTCAACTCGTCCAGTTCGTGTAGCTGAATAAGACGCCTTTCCTGAGCCGTCTTGAGATCAAAGTTCAGCCTCTTCACAGCCCACAATGCACGGTGTTCCAGCTCAACCGGGAGGTGACAACCCTTGCCATAGAGTAGAGTGAAAGGGGTTGTACCAATCGGCGTCTTGAAGGCAGTACGGTAGGCCCAAAGAGCATCGTCCAGCTTCACTGACCAGTCCTTCCTTGTTGCTCCAACGGTCTTCTCCAGAATAGCTTTGATCTGCCTGTTAGAGACTTCCACCTGACCGCTCGTTTGAGGATGATACGGTGTAGCCACCTTATGCTTAACCCCATACTTTCTCAAGAGGCTCTCAAAAACCTTGTTTACAAAATGGCTTCCTCCATCACTTATAACAACCTTGGGTACCCCAAACCTTGGAAAGATGATACTCTTGAACAACTTGATCACAACCTTAGAGTCGTTTGTAGGGGAAGAAACAGCCTCAACCCATTTGGAGACATAATCCACAGCTACTAAGATGTACTTGTTGCCGTATGAAGAAGGAAAAGGCCCCATGAAGTCAATACCCCACGCATCGAACACGTCAACCTCGAAGATAGGAACTTGAGGCATTTCATTCCTCTTGGTAATGTTCCCTGCTCGCTGACATGCCTCACAGCCCTTCACAAACTCGTGTGCATCTTTGAAGATAGACGGCCACCAGAAACCCGCTTGCAACACTTTCGTGGCAGTTTTGAATGAAGCAAAGTGTCCTCCGTAGGAAGAGCCATGGCAATGATAGAGGATATCCCTGGCTTCTTCCTTTGTAACACATCTTCGGTACAAGCTGTCTACTCCTCTTTTGTATAGGTAAGGCTCATCCCAAAAGTAGTCACTAGCCTCCCTCAAAAACCACTTCTTGTGATAGCTGTTGAGATGTGTTGGCTCCTCACCACATGCTAGGTAGTTCACCATATCAGCATACCATGGTAGATCCTCCTCTTTAAAACTCAACACTTCCTCAAACCTCCCTTCTAGCTTCCCACAAACAGCAGTAGTAATCGCCATAAGTTGTTCTTCTGGAAGAGAGTCGTCTAAAGGGAGAGACTCGTTGATCCTTAGCCTTGAGAGGTGGTCAGCGACTCCATTTTCTATCCCCTTCTTGTCTTTAATTTCCATGTCAAACTCCTGAAGTAAGAGAATCCATCTTAAGAGCCGAGGCTTAGTGTCTTTCTTTGAGTAGATGTATCGTAGAGCAGCATGATCCGTGTATACAATAGCCTTGGAGCCAACGAGATACGATCTGAACTTCTCAAAGGCGAAGACTACTGCAAGCAGTTCCTTCTCCGTAGTGGTGTATCATGATTGCGTGTCATCCAAGGTCCTTGAAGCATAATAGATCACATGTAGCTTCTTGTCCTTCTTCTGACCAAGGACTGCTCCTACAGCATAGTCACTAGCATCACACATAATCTCAAAAGGGAGAGACCAGTCTGGTGCTTGGACTATAGGGGCTGACGTGAGGGCTTCCTTGATGGTCACGAAAGCCTTCAAACACTCCTCATCGAATATAAACTCAGCTTCCTTGCATAACAGCCGTGTAAGGGGGCGTGCAATCTTGGAGAAATCTTTGATGAAGCGCCTATAGAATCCTGCGTGTCCCAAGAAGCTTCTGATCCCTTTAACATTAACCGGCGGTTCCAAACCCATCATAACCTCAACCTTAGCCTGATCAACCTCAATACCCCTCTCTGAAATCTTGTGACCGAGCACTATCCCTTCCTTGACCATGAAGTGGCATTTCTCCCAGTTCAGCACCAGGTTTGTTTCTTCACAACGTTTAAGTACCCTGCAAAGATTCAACAAACACGCAGGAAAGGACGCACCATACACAGAGAAGTCATCCATAAATACCTCTACCATCTCCTCTATAAGATCGGAGAAGATCGACATCATACACCGCTGAAAGGTAGCCGGTGCATTACACAATCCAAACGGCATCCTTCGATATGCAAAGGTACCGTAGGGACATGTAAAAGTCGTTTTCTCCTGATCGTTTGGGTGAATAGGTATTTGGAAGAAACCGCTATACCCATCGAGAAAACAGTAGTAAGGGTGATTTGCAAGTCTCTCAAGCATCTGATCAATAAAAGGCAAAGGGAAATGGTCTTTTCTAGTTGCAAGGTTAAGCTTTCTATAGTCAATACACATTCTATGACCAGTAATGGTCCTAGTAGGGATAAGTTCATCCTTTTCATTCCTTACGACCGTGATCCCTCCCTTCTTAGGCACCACGTGTACAGGTGAAACCCACGTGCTGTCACTTATGGGATAGATCACGTCAGCCTCTAAAAGCTTAAGGATTTCCTTCTTAACAACCTCTTTCAAGTTAGGATTCAAACGCCTTTGATGTTCTACAGAAGTGGCGTTCTCATTATCCAAGTGAATCCTATGAGTGCAAAGCATTGGTGAAAGGCCTTTGATGTCACTTAAAGAGTACCCAATGGCCTTCCTATACTTTCTCAGCTCAGTTAAGAGCGAGTGCAACTCATCATCACTAAGGTTTTCGTTTACTATCACGGGATAGGTGTCATTAGGTCCCAAGAAAGCATACCTTAGCCCTTTTGGGAGCTCCTTAAGGTCCAACTTTGGGGCTAACAGCTCACTCCAGTCATCCTCGTGGCTGTTGTTGTTGTTCTCCTTCTTGGAACTCTCCTTTGAACTCGAGGCATGGCCCTTCAGACTGCTTTCCTCTATCGCTATCCCTTCTGTGATCGAGTCCTCCGGTCGATTCTCCTCTCGATGTCGTCTAGATCGAGCCATTTCACTCGATTCACTTACTCGATTTGATGTGGATCGAGTAAAGGATCGAGACGTTGAGTCGATCTCTTGATTGGACTCCAAAATGATCGGGAGGTCTTTCTCGATCGTCAACTCGATTGTTTCTTCTGATCGAGCATCATTCTCGATCTGTTGGTCGATTGTTGTACCGGATCGAGTTGGGTTCTCGATTGGCATGTCGATCTGACTCCTGGATCGAGTGATAGCGTCGATCTCGGGGTCGATTTCTAGGCTACATCCTTCTTCATTCTTGATGATTCTCCTCGAATCTAGCAGGTTCACGTACTCTTGGGTCCTTTGGTCCACATAGCCAAACTCTCCTGGCTCCTTAGTGAGTGCTAGCTTCAAATGGTCTTCTAAAGCTAGCTCTTCCAGCAACTCATCCGCCAAGGCATCCATCGTTTCGATATAGAAAGCTTGTCCTTCAATGGTCGGCTTCTTTAGAACCTTGTTGATGTCAAAGTCTAGCCTGATCTCTTTCCCCAAATGCAAGGCAATCTTCCCATTCTTCACGTCTATTATGGCTCCGGCGGTTGCGAGGAATGGTCTCCCTTAGATGAGTGGGTCTTTAGGCTCCTCGTCCATCTCCAGCACTACAAAGTCTGTAGGTACATTCACACCACTTATTCGCACCGGTAAGTCTTCGAGCAGCCCTACCGGTAATCTCACGCTCCTATCAGCCAGCACCAATGAGATCCGACATTCCTTAAACCGAGTGAAACCAAGCTTCTTAGCCACGGAGTGAGGCATCAAGTTTATGCTAGCTCCGAGATCACACAAGCAACTCTTGAACTCTAGAGGACCTAAAGCACAAGGTATGGTGAAGCTTCCCGGATCTCCCAGCTTCTTAGGCACTATCTCTTTATGAATAACCGCGCTACACTCTTAACTTAGTACAAGCACCTCTTTGCTTTCTTTGTTCTTCTTCACAAGGGTGTCCTTGAAAAACTTGGCGCACTTGGGCATCATAGCGAGACAGTCTACAAGAGGCAACTTTATTTCCACGTCTCTCAAGTGCTTCTCAAACAGGATCCGGTGCTTCTCTATTAACTGCTTTTTGAAACGACCCGGGAATGGCAACTTTGGTACGTAAGGTGGGGGCACGTAGTCATCCTTTTCCTTGGTGGTTTTCTCAGCCTTTTTCTCAATGAATGCCTTGTCACCTCTTCTCGGTCCTTGGATCCATACGTTGTCAAAGTTTATCTCCTCATTATCAGCTGAAAGTTTACCCTCCCCCTCTTGAAGTACAACGTCCTCGTTGTTCTTGGTAGAGACCGGAGGCTCAAGCTTTTTGCCACTTCGTAACGTAATAGCATTGGCATACTCCTTGGGGTTTTGCTCACACTTTCCCGGGAGGCTGTTCTGTCCACTCGTGCTTGCCTTGCCCTTCTCCAGCTGCTTTATTTTGTTGTTGAGGTTTTTGATTTGAGTGGAGAAGTCGGTTAAGGATGAATCTAGCCGAGTGTTTATTTCAGCGAACTTCTGATTTGTAGAAGCTTGCCCTTGTATTAGCTGTTGGAACATTGCTTGAACCGGATCAACTTGTTGTTGCATCGGTTGTTGTTGTTGTTGAGGTGCAAAGCCCGGAGGGTAGTTGGTAGTATAACCCTTGTTTTGTTGTAGTTGCCCTTGACCTTGGAAATTGCCTTGCCCTTGACCTTGGAAACCACTGCTCGGTTGAAAACCTTTGTTGTATGGGATGAAAGGCTTAGCTTGTTGAGCAGGGTACACTTGATCTTTAGGGTTGGCTACATTGGTGTTTCGGTAAGAGAGGTTGTTGTTCTGGTAGCCTTGGTTGTAGCCTTGAGACTTGTAGTTGTTTTGTCCAGCCACCCAATTGGCTTCTTCTTGGCTTAGCTCTAACTCCTCTTGGTTTTCATCAGCTTCACCAACGAAGTGAACATGCTTCTGGTTAGCTAAAACCAACTTGTCAATCTTCTCATGCAACGATTTGAGCTCCTTCTTGTGAGACTCTAATTCTGATCCCCTCGGTGCTCGGTCATAATCCTCAGCATAGTTTCCATCACTCAACGCCAGGTTCTCTATTAGCTCCATACCCTCTTCTACTTCTTGACCGAGGAAGTTCCCTTTGCTAGCTGTATCAAGCAACAACAGGATCTTTGGTGAAGCCCCACGGTATATGGTACTGAGTAGAGTCTCCTCACTGAACCCGTGATGAGGGCATTGGATCGTGTAATCTTTGAAACGCTCCATAGCCTCATTGAATGTCTCGTTGTTCCTTTGAGTGAAACCGCTGATTTCGCTTCTCAACCGAGCAGTCCTGGTTCTTGAGAAGAACTTTGAGAGGAAAGCCTTCTTACATTCAGCCCATGATGTGATGGTGCCTTGTGGGAGGGTCTTCTCCCAATGTCTAGCTTTGTCTCCGAGTGAAAAGGGGAAGAGACGAAGCTTGAAGGCATCTTCTGATATACCGTTGATCTTAATCATTCCACACACTTGCTCGAAATTGTCCAAGTGCTCCAAGGGGTCTTCCATTGCTAAGCCGTGGAACTTGTTGTTTTGCACCATAGATATGAACCCCGGCTTGATCTCAAAGTTATTGTTTTGTACCGGAGGAGGAGTGATCCCAAACCTATTGTGGTGGGTATTGGGAGCATCTCCGGTTCCTATGATCCTCGGAGGTCTAGCCGCGTGTTGGGGGTTTCTATTGCCCCGTCCTGCTGGAGGTGGTCCTTCTGGATGCTCGTGTGCAGCCATGTCTTCAAAGTTAACCAGACCTTGCTGAACAATCTCCTCAAAGGCTCTTGTTTGATCTCTGACTCTTCTTTGCCGTGAGTGGCCAAGCTGATGAATGTTGTCCAAGGGTTGTAGAAGATTGCTGTCTCCCCGTGAACGAAGATTCATGTACCTGAAAACACACGGTTTAGAGTAGTAGGATTAGTAACTTGAAAAAGGTAAAGACTTAGTCTTTGCTAAGACCCAAATCTCTATGTTCTCTAAGCAACCTAGAATGGCAACGGCGCCATTTGATAAGCGTTTTTCTTACGGTCTATGCAGCAGAGAGGCTATCTAAACTCTAATGCAAGCAATGTTGTAGTAAGGCAAGCAGGAGAGTGTCAAACCACTTCTACATGATAGAGAATCCACAGAGAATGCAAGGTCTAAGACAAATCTAAGCAAATGAGACTGTTTATGAGAAATAATCTAAAAACTAGATGCAGCAACCTAAACGGAGTGAAACCTATTTTAAAAATACTAGAAAGGAAGCAGTTACCACGAGGAACAAACAGGTAAACTAAAGGGTAGAGCTTCGAATTGTTAAAATTCGACTAGTGGATCGATCACAAGATCGACCACTAGATCGAGCAGAAACGATCGATCTCGTCCAAAACCGTAAGAACAATGAATCTAAAGACCAGGATGCTATCAGGTAACAAGCTAAAGGCAATATGAGACGTAAATATGCTAGAAGAGAGGGCTTTAGGGTTGAGATTCATATAAGGGATTTCAAGGAACGATCTTGGGTTTGAAACTTTGGATTGACTCACTTGGTGAGGATCTCTGAGCCTCGAAAACACCATTTGTCGTTGGGTTCATAAACTTTGGGTTCAACAATCCACTTAACATAAAGATGAGGAGTGTTTGAAGGCTTTCGTGACCATCAAGGAAGCCCTCACGTCAGCCCCTATAGTCCAAGCACCAGACTGGTCTCTCCCTTTTGAGATTATGTGTGATGCTAGTGACTATGCTGTAGGAGCAGTCCTTGGTCAGAAGAAGGACATGAAGCTACATGTGATCTATTATGCTTCAAGGACCTTGGATGACACGCAATCACGATACACCACTACGGAGAAGGAACTGCTTGCAGTAGTCTTCGCCTTTGAGAAGTTCAGATCGTATCTCGTTGGCTCCAAGGTTATTGTATACACGGATCATGCTGCTCTACGATACATCTACTCAAAGAAAGACACTAAGCCTCGGCTCTTAAGATGGATTCTCTTACTTCAGGAGTTTGACATGGAAATTAAAGACAAGAAGGGGATAGAAAATGGAGTCGCTGACCACCTCTCAAGGCTAAGGATCAACGAGTCTCTCCCTTTAGACGACTCTCTTCCAGAAGAACAACTTATGGCGATTACTACTGCTGTTTGTGGGAAGCTAGAAGGGAGGTTTGAGGAAGTGTTGAGTTTTAAAGAGGAGGATCTACCATGGTATGCTGATATGGTGAACTACCTAGCATGTGGTGAGGAGCTAACACATCTCAACAGCTATCACAAGAAGAGGTTTTTGAGGGAGGCTAGTGACTACTTTTGGAGTAGACAGCTTGTACCGAAGATGTGTTACAAAGGAAGAAGCCAGGGATATCCTCTATCATTGCCATGGCTCTTCCTACGGAGGACATTTCGCTTCATTCAAAACTGCCACGAAAGTGTTGCAAGCGGGTTTCTGGTGGCCGTCTATCTTCAAAGATGCACACGAGTTTGTGAAGGGCTGTGAGGCATGTCAGCGAGCAGGGAACATTACCAAGAGGAATGAAATGCCTCAAGTTCCTATCTTCGAGGTTGACGTGTTCGATGTGTGGGGTATTGACTTCATGGGGCCTTTTCCTTCTTCATACGGCAACAAGTACATCTTAGTAGCTGTGGATTATGTCTCCAAATGGGTTGAGGCTGTTGCTTCCCCTACAAACGACTCTAAGGTTGTGATCAAGTTGTTCAAGAGTATCATCTTTCCAAGGTTTGGGGTACCCAAGGTTGTTATAAGTGAAGGAGGAAGCCATTTTGTAAACAAGGTTTTTGAGAGCCTCTTGAGAAAGTATGGGGTTAAGCATAAGGTGGCTACACCGTATCATCCTCAAACGAGCAGTCAGGTGGAAGTCTCTAACAGGCAGATCAAAGCTATTCTGGAGAAGACCGTTGGAGCAACAAGGAAGGACTGGTCAGTGAAGCTGGACGATGCTCTTTGGGCCTACCGTACTGCCTTCAAAACGCCGATTGGTACAACCCCTTTCACTCTACTCTATGGCAAGTGTTGTCACCTCCCGGTTGAGCTGGAACACCGTGCATTGTGGGCTGTGAAGAGGCTGAACTTTGATCTCAAGACGGCTCAGGAAAGGCGTCTTATTCAGCTACACGAACTGGACGAGTTGAGGTTGAATGCTTACGAGAGTTCCAAGATCTACAAGGAGCGGACTAAGGAGGCTCATGACAAGAAATTGGTTGCCAAGGAGCTTAAGGAAGGAGGACTGGTGTTGCTGTACAACTCGAGGCTGAAGCTCTTCCCGGGCAAGCTGAAATCAAGGTGGAGCGGACCGTTTGTGATTCAAGAGGTCTTTCCATATGGAGCTGTTACTCTGATGGGAAGAAGTGGTAGTGCATTCACCGTCAACGGACACAGAGTCAAGCCCTACCTGGCGGACAGCTTTGACAAGGAGAGTACCTCGGTGCTCCTCCAAGACCCACCATCCGCCTAGATCAAGTAAGGTCTAGCTAAAGACGTTAAAGAAAGCGCACTTGGGAGGCATTCCCATGTTTATCTTGTACATATTTTTGCTTTTATTTCTCTTTCAGTTTTATGTTTTTATGTTTTTAGTGTGTAGGAACAGGTATAAGGAATCTAAACCTTATCTTTGGGTTCCAAAAGGGGCAATAGGGGTTAAGATAAAGCTAGAGATCGAGTGCTAGATCGACTGATCCTGGCTCGATCTTTGCTAGATCGAGCCAGTGAATCGAGAGGAGCCAGTCGATCTAGACGAGAACGAGTGACAAGATCGATCTTGGCAAAAAAGGATCGATCGATCCAAATCGGATCGACCGATCTAATTTCTCTCGGGAAAATCTGTTGAAAATTGATCGATCACTCGACTCGATCCATCACTCGATCTATGCTAAATCGACCCCTAAATCGAGGACATAGCTCGATCAGAGGGACTTAGCCAAAGAGCCAATATCTCAATGATCGAGAGAGCCAATCGATCCAGGGCTCGATTCACCTTGAATCGAGTCATAAATCGAGTAACCCTCTCGATCTAAGCCATTTTAGGCATGAGATCGAGTCCTAGATCGACCAGAAGGACTCGATCTCATGCCGAGGTAAAAATTTTCTTTCCCTCCTTTACTCCTTTCCCTCCAATTTTTAAATTCAAAACTTGGTCAAGGCAAGCATCTTTGACCATGAAAGATGTGCCTTGACCAAGACTTTTGTCAGAAACCACTTTGACCACCCATTGTTTTGGTTTGTTAAACTCTTTAAATGTTTCAATCTATTCCTCACCCTCTCATTTCTGTTTGCTCGAGTTTTCCTTACAAAGAGAGTGAGAATTTAAAAGCTTTTAAGGTTTAGCAAAGATATCCTCTACTCTTGCAAAGGTATTTTCAAGGTTTAATGATTTTATTTCAAGAAAATCACCTTAAAAATCGCAAGTTCTTGTTCTAGGATATAGAATCGGATTTGAATTTTTAAAATTAGCTAAGTAATAGGAAAAATTCTTAATTTTCAGTATCTCAATGATTTTATTTCCTTTTATCTAGCTATTATTTTTATTTGATCCCCAAAATTCTAGAATAGTTTATATAAATCTTCTTCTCCTCTTCTCTTATTCTCATTCAATCGCCTCTTGCTAATCATTCTCTAGAAAAATTTGTTTCAGGAGCAATGGCACCAAAGAGAACAAGAGAGGAGCGAGTGCAAGAAGGAGAAACACAAGAAGTGGTGGTTCAAGAGAGGGTCCGGTGGAGCAAAGATGAGAAGAGGGATAAGAAGAGGTTGGAGAGGCTCCGGTTTGAACCTACAAAGTTTGCTGATCGAGAGCTTCTGTCCAGGCTCGGGATCCTTGGAGACTTCGACCAACTCCTCATGAACATTGGTCTGAGGTGCTTATCGCGGATGGACTGCCCTACAATTCCCGAGGTGACGATAGATTTCCTAGCCACTTTGGAGTTCTGGTACGAGAATCCGAGTGCACCTGTTCCTTCTCAAGGCCGTCTCTATTTCAAGGTTGGCCGCCAAGCCTACACACTATCCATCCCCGAGCTATGCCAAGCCTACGGTCTCAAGGCTGATGCACACAAGGTGGAGTTCCCAGCCTTCAAGAAAGCCGACGAGTTTTTGGGACCTAATCAGCAACGAAGACTACAAAGCCAACACCGCCAAGATCAAGAGAGTTAGGAGTCCGGTGCTGAGGTATACTTTGAAGCTGATAGCTAATACATTCAGTGGGAGGTCTGTTGCTCCTACTGTCACGAAGACGGAGCTGTGCTTCCTTTTCCAAGGCGTGAAGCATTTGGTGTCTGATCCGGATGCGAATGAAGAACCCATAGAAGATGAACTTGGCGATGAAGTGAATTATGGCTGTGTGCTCGCGGCTTCTCTGGTGAAGTACAAGGCTTATGCCTTACGGTGCAAGGCAACCTCTTCCTACATTGGCGGTTTCCTTACTCCTTTGTTCGTGTAAGCCGGTGTGCCCATCCATGACTTTGATCACGTCCCAAACAGAGCTTTCATGGATGAAGCATACATGAGAAACACTGATAGCTTGGGACGCACGCCAGCAGAAGGGTTTTATGCTTACCTCTTCATAGATGAGGAAGACAAGAAGAGAGTGTGCATCCTCCCCAACAAAGACGAGACCGAGCTGCTTGGTGTTGGGAACATCGAGTTCTTACCCACGGAGGAAGAATGCTTTGCCCCTTTAGGAGGACCGCCTGCTTCAGCCATTGCCCCGCGCCAAAGGTCAGAGTCTCCAGGAACAGAGGATGAGATGCCCGAGGTTTACACACTTCCCAAGCTGGATTTTGAGCCTAAGACCAAAACCGAGAAGTTCTTAGCCTCGGTGGTGGAGATGCAGCGGAAGATCAACAAGTGGCAAGGGAAGATGCTTAAGAAGCTGGGGAAGAAGGTCAAACAACTCCAAGGAAGCCAGCCTAAGCCAGCTGTAAGCCAGGAGATACAACAACCCGAGAAGAGGAGACTCTCAACCGGAGGAGTTGTGATCCACGAGACCCAAGGAGAAAACATTCAACCGGCTCGCCACTCCCTCCAAGAACCAGGCAACAAAGGAAAGGCAACAATCTCTAGCTCCTCTGGAACGTCCTCAAGTTCCAGCCGAGCCTAGACAAGAGGTAACAACCTTCCTCCATTGTATATAACCGCACATATTTGTTTCTTGCATTATGTTTGTTTGCTCCTTCGGATGAGTTTGCCACCGGGACGGTGTCAAGCAAGTTTGGGGGAGTACTTGTGTGATTTAATCTTGTGTTCTTTGATCTTATTTTCCTTTTTACATCCTTGAGTCTTAGTCATGAAAAATTGGTAAAATTTTTAAAATTTTTTTTCAAAGATTCATGTAGTTGCATTCATCTCTTTAAAAACATGTTAGGATTGAGTCTAGAATTTCTCATATCACCTAGGTTGTTTGCATTTTGCATAAGGGGTTAGGATTTCTTAAAAAGGTGTTTTACTTATGAATCATTTCAATGCCCTAGTTAGTAGTTCTCTAATGCTTTGTTTATGCTTTGAAAGTAAGTTCTAACCATGCTTGGATCACTAGTTAGGATTTTCGTGGCTTAAATTGAACTATCATGATTTGAAACTCATCCTACTAAGTGAAAACCTTAATTTGAAAATCTAATTATCATTCTTATGCATTTGAAAATGAACACATGGTTTTAAAATATTTCGGCTCTCTTCTTCTTTTTTACCACTCTTTGTGAGCCTAAGTAGAACTCCCTCCTTGAACCTTACCCTCTTTTGAAGCCAAATGTTCTTGTGTGACATCTTTGTGAGGCCTTATTTTCGGTTTGAACTTGGCATAAAGTGTTAGGTTTAGGCGACATGATTTGGTTTTCATAATTGATTGCTAGCTTTACATTTTGAAGCTAGGTATAGGCTTAGGATAAGTTTGGGGGATCATTGGGGTTGCTTTCTTGTGTATTTGTTTTCGGTTCAAAAGAGTTTGTGTTTTAAGGAGAGAAATAAGGTTTTAAGTGAAAGGTTTATTTTTAAAAACTAAGTATGCTCTATTTCAGAAGGTAGCTCTCTCTAAATAAAAAAAAAGAGAAAAAGAAAAGAAAAAAAATATATATAAAAGAGCCTAAGTGCCAAATAAATAAATAAAAAAAATGAAGAGAAAAATAATAATAATAAGAGAGCTACTAATAAGAAATTTCTAAGAGCAAAAATATTTTTTCAAAACCTTTTCACTAGCCTAAAAAGTTTAAAAATGTCTTTATTTTGAATTGGGGATTGCTAAGTTGAGAAGAAGGGGTAGACTCTTAAGTGGTGAGTGAGGATTAAATTTCTTAAATGAGAGGGGTATAGGACTGTTTGATGGTTTACATGGGTAGATGAGAATCTAATCATGTATGCATAAATTGCCTTTACCTTTAGCATTATGCATTAGTTCAAACCATTTTTGAGAGAAACCCTTGTCTAATTATAAACCCTTTTCAAATGAAATCATTCTATGCTCATGACCGTAACCCTTAGCCAAATGTGTTTTGCTTTAAAGTGCATAAGTTTGATTCATGGTTCGAATGTTAATGAATGTTAAAGGATGAATTTCTTTGATTGTTAGGAATAAGAGACTCATGATTTGACTTTCTTTGTGTGATGAGTATGGCTAAGTCCTTTGGAGTATGAGTGTAAGCTTAGCATTTTAGAATTGTTAACTAGGACATTGAGATGATCTATTCGAAAAGCACCTTTGCAAAAAGTTTAAAACCCCTTTGAATTTTCTGAAAACCTCTCTTCCTTACTTGTTTTTTTTGTTGCTTGAGGGCAAGCAAAAAGTAAGTTTGGGGGAGTTGATATCATTGCATATTGCATACATTCTGCATACTCATTAGGTAGTTTTTCATGCATTTGTATCATGTTTTAGGCTAGATTGCATCACTTAGGGTCCTAGAGCATTCTTGCATCAGCATATGCATTTTCTCTGCATTTTGCATCCATTCCAGGTTGTTTCTTGTTGCTTTGGAGACACGGAGGTTCGTGGAAGTGTGGAGGCCGATGTAGCAGTTCATGGAAGCTCGGGAGTGTGCTAAGGACCAGTGATCGAGGAGCAGATCGAGCATGGCCGGTCGATCTAGGAGTTGATCGACCAGAAGATCGAGCCAACTAGGCGATCCAAGGATAATGATCGAGATGGAGATCGAGTGAAGCAATCGATGTATCGGTACGGACGTAAATGACGCCATGCAGAGCGAGAGCCGGATCGAGTACACCACTCGATCCTCCCAAAGATCGATACCGAGATCGGATGCAGCACTCGATTCACCGAAGAAGATCGAGACCCGGATCGAGCCGAAGACACGATGGCCGGATATGATCGAGAGAACAACTCGATCCAATGGTCGATCTCTGTCCTTTCAACCGTTTTTGGCTGTTAGCGAAGGGGGGACCATTGGACTGTTTTGACATATTAGGCAAGGCGGCGAATGCTTTTTGGAGAACTTTTAGATTTTCTAACTTTTTTCCTTCAAGTTTTCTCTCTCGTTTTCGGAAGAACACCATTTGTTGAACCAGTTTTCTTTTCAAGCTTTTGTAATCTTGAATCTTATCGTTTAATCTAGTCGTTGTTTCATGTTCATCGTTTCATTTCTTCCACCCTGCTTGATTTACTTTATGTGTAGTGAGTAGTTTACTTTGGGTTAGGGGTTGAGAGGATTAAGGGGTAGAAAAGGTTCGATCTTGGTTTGTTTTCTAAACGTTTTTAAGGCTATCTCTTCTAAGGTGTTGAAAGCTTAATGCTTGAAGACTCTCACGCCAAGAGCTTCATGATCCGAGAGGTCCCTTACCTTGACAGGATCCAGGGGCCTCGGAAGATCTCACCTTAGAGACTAGTTACCCCTTCCCAAAAGCCATGGAAGTTTGGGGGACTAGTTAAGCCATTGTTCGAAATCTGTTTTCCTTGCCTTTCGACTTCTCTTTCCACCAAAAGCCATGGGCTTGGAGGAGAGGATGAAAGAGTGATCTATACCGAAAGCCACAGATAGATCTTGTTTTGTTTTCGAGGCTTAGAGATCCTCACCAAGTGAGTCGATCCAAAGTTTCAAACCCAAGATCGTTCCTTGAAATCCCTTATATGAATCTCAACCCTAAAGCCCTCTCTTCTAGCATATTTACGTCTCATATTGCCTTTAGCTTGTTACCTGATAGCATCCTGGTCTTTAGATTCATTGTTCTTACGGTTTTAGACGAGATCGATCGTTTCTGCTCGATCTAGTGGTCGATCTTGTGGTCGATCCACTAGCCGAATTTTAACAATTCGAAGCTCTACCCTTTAGTTTACCTGTTTGTTCCTCGTGGTAACTGCTTCCTTTCTAGTATTCTTAAAATAGGTTTCACTCCGTTTAGGTTGCTGCATCTAGTTTTTAGATTATTTCTCATAAACTGTCTCATTTGCTTAGATTTGTCTTAGACCTTGCATTCTCTGTGGATTCTCTATCATCTAGAAGTGGTTTGACACTCTCCTGCTTGCCTTACTACAACATTGCTTGCATTAGAGTTTTGATAGCCTCTCTGCTGCATTAGACCGTAAGAAAAACGCTTATCACTATCGCTCAGACTGGTCCGGCTAAAACTCCACACCTCTCGGCTATCTTTCAACCCGGTCACTTTTTCTTGGGCAAGAAACTGTATTCCCTCGGAAACAGTATAATTCAGATCGATCAGTCCAAAGTTACTCGACATAAACTCAACAGAAATCAGAATAGCCAAACACTTACAAGATTCACTCGGACGAATCGAAGTGGTCTCGGATATCACACGATCCACTCAGAAATCCTCGGATAAACTCTGTTATTCCCTTGGCAAACCCTCAAATCAGGACGAATGGTCGAAACAGATCCACAGAAACCGCTCGACCCGGTTATAGCCGGCGTCTCCCGATTCCAGTCAGGTTTATCCCGGTCAGCTTTGATTTCTCTCGGATATCGCCTAAACCGCTCGACCATCCCCACGAGAAATTAGTTTTTAGCCGACCAAACTCCCAGCCCACGGGCCCAGTCCATTTTTACTCGGCTAAAACCACAAAGCCTCGACTATTTTCCTTTTTCACTCGGACATGATCCATTTCTCTCGGACATAATCCATTTCCTCTCGGACATAATCCGTTTTCTCTCAGACATAATTCACTTTCTCCCAGACAGAACCATTTTTCTCCCAGATATGGTCCGTCCTGCTCGGCCAGCCCGGCCATCCTTCGACTATTTCCCAGTCATCCATCGACTATAGTCTGAACCTCCAATCCATACGGATTTTTCCCTTGACTGAACTCACATTCCTTCAGACAACCTCCTGTCCGGCTCGATCATTCCAGATTTTCTCGGATACGGATGCTACAACTCTCTCCCAATTGGTTTGGATTCGCCCTCGATTCCGGTTCTTCTTCCTGAAGTTTCTCAAACCATTTCGGGAACTTTGTACTCATCTTGGACTCTACTTCCCAAGTAGTTTGCTCATCCCCATTACAGTCCCAGACAACTTGGATCATCTTGACCCTCTTACCGCGCCTAAGCTTTTCTTTCTTGTCAACCACTCGGATCGGTCTACTTCCACGGTTAGATTCTCTTGCAATTCCGAAGGTGGTTCAGATATCACAGTCTCACGTTCGGTTATGTGCTTTCTCAGCTGCGACACGTGAAACACATTGTGGTAAGCACTCATTTCCGACGGTAAGTCCAACTTATACGCCACTGGTCCAATCCTTTCCAGAATCCGGTACGGTCCCATGTACCTCGGACTCAACTTAGCATCAAACGTTGCTCGGCTTTTCCCCTTGTAAGTCATAGCCTTCAGATAAACCAGATCGCCCACACTGAACTCTAAGTCCTTACGGCGCTTATCAGCATAACTCTTTTGTCGGTCTTGAGCCTCTTTCAGCTTAACCTTCAGAAACCTGATCTTTTCAGTAGTCTCTTCGACTATAGCAGGTCCTAACTCACTCCGCTCCCCCACTTGGGTCCAATATAGCGGTGTTCTACATGGGCTTCTGTACAACGCCTCATACAGAGACATCTCAATGCTCCATCGTGAACTGCTTGGCCTTACAAAACCTTTGTCCAAAAGTTCAGCCAGTTGCTTCTTCAGCTCAGCCATCTCGGCCGGTGCCATTCTGTACGGTGCTTTCGATATCGGAGCTGTCCCCGGTTCAAGTTCAATCGTGAATGGATCTGAACGAGCCGGTGGCATTCCAGTCAAAGCTTGGAAAACATCCTCAAACTCTTGTACCACTGGAATATCTCCTAACTCCACATCCGGTCCAACCTCATCTATTGATATTGTTGCTAGGTATGCCTCACGCCCTTTCTCTATCAAACACTCTGCTTGTATTGCTGACACAACCAAGCTACCAGAAGTCGGTCTTATTCCTTGATACACCAGAACCTCGCCATCTCTTTCGAACCTTACCCTTCCACGGTGGCAATCCAGATGCGCCTTGTACTTACTAAGCCAATCCATTCTGAGGATGACATCATAAGACTTAACATTGCAGATTACCAAATCTGCTGGCATACTAACTTTGCCAATCCAGACAGAATGTTTTTAACCATCCCTAGTGAGTACATCACTTGGCCTCCAGCCGCCCTCACTAATCCAAAATCCTCTCCGGGTTCCTTCTGGAATTCTCCCTTTCCAATCATCTCTGGATTCACAAAACAATGACTCGCTCTGGAGTCAAACAGAACATGGGTCTCTACCTCACCCATTAATAAGGTCCCTACACATTCAACCCCTAGAATACTAAGACACTTAACAAGCAACAGACAGAACTCAGACAACAAGCAACAGACAACAAGCAACAGACAGAACTCAGAAAACTGTAAGTAATAAAACTCACCAGTGATCGGTCGAGAAGCGCTCGGGTCTCCACTACCGTCCGCGGTCGCTGCATAGACTCTCGGCATAATGGCCTGCCTCTTGGCCGCTGGTGCCAGTGCATCTCCTGCACGCTTAGCCTGAGAAGCGGCTTGCCCAGCTGCTCCTGACCTCGGACAATCACGCTTGTAGTGTCCCGGTTCTCCACAACCGTAACACACAACAGAAATGCTGTCTCCATCCGACACTCTTACCATCCTTGTGTCTGGCTCAAGACAATCCTGCACTTGATGCTCCCGGCTTCCACAACGGTGACAAGCCCCAGCTGAACGCCTACAAACGCCCACATGCACCTTCCCACATGACCCACACACACTGCGGTTCCCACTAGACTTGGCTGGAACATTCCTCCCAAACCTGCGGTTCTGTCCTCCAGACAATTGACCACTCTTGGCCACGGCAACCACAGTACTCCCCTTTGACAAAGCATTCTCTGCTTGTCCAGAATCCAATAGTGCTACTTTCTCCACAAGCTCAGTGACCGTCGCATAGTCACGCACCAGACAACCGTTCCTTAGCTCAACTCTTAGCCCACTCATGAACCTTCGCATCAGCTTATCCTCAGTGTCCCCATGTACTTACGTAACTGGTTGAACTCGGTCTCATACTGCCGAACCATCTTGGTCCCTTGGCGCAGATACAGAAACTCAGCCTCCAACTGATTGTAAGCTTCCTGCGGGAAGTACTTACTCTGAAACATCGCAGAGAACGTCTCATACGAACAGTTCGGATTCACCAAACGCCCAGTGATTCCCTTCCACCAGCTGTGCGCAGTACCCTCCAAGTAATGCACATCTATGTCCTTCTTGTAACCTTCAGGACAGCGGATAGACTCGAAGTTCCGCTCCAGTCTCATCCTCCACTCATCAGCCTCAATAGGCGCAGAACCTCCAGCAAAGAACTTGGTTCCTAGCCTCCCCATATGATCTAGCACCTTGAGGTAAGACGGAATCACCACACCCTGATCCGCCTCCCCAACTCCATCGGCAACTGCCGGTTTCACCACTTGTGGTGCCGCTGCCGGTGGCACTACCGGCGCAGGCGCAACCACTGGTAAACGCTCCAGCACTTGAGCTAACAGCCCCAGAACAGCCTCCAACCCAACCGGTTGTGCTCCCGCAGCAATCCCTGCCACGTTTCCAGCATTGGCCGCAGCCACATTTGCAGCATTCCCAGCCACATTCACTTGCTGGTCCATGACCACATTCTCAGTTCCAGAGCTCTCAGTGTTCTCAGCACCATTCACTTAAGCTCTTGCAGTTCTCTTTCTCGGAGCCATCTGCCAAACAGAAAAACTGGTTAGCCCGAAGTTAACCCCAGACAAGAGTTTCACACTCTACAGAACAACAGACTGCGAGACCTGGCAGTGAAAAGGTGGATAGACTCTAACCCCAACTATGCAAATGAACTGTCCTAGAATCGACCATGCTCTAATACCAACTTGTGATGACCCGACCGTCTATCACTAGACCAGCTCGAACCTCACCGAGTCTTCTCTCGGCCAGAATACAAAAACATGCATATTTTAAAAACTTTTCTTAAACTTAGACAAGTTCGATTCATCAAAAGACATCCATTCTCATTGCATAATTATTCGAGAAACACTTAACAGAATTCAGATTCAGTAACAAACTAACTTATCAGATTTGGTTCAACTCATAAAGCACAAACACAAGTACTTAAATAGAAACTCAAACTCAGAACATGAATCCTAAAACCCAGTCCTAATCCACCCCTTTCCTTCACTGCCTTCCAGTCCGCCTTCAGAGCTACTCGCCCTGGACTTTATCCTTACCTGCACAGTCAAACAGAGAGGCATAAGTATTTGATAAATACTTAGTGAATACGGTCATCCCGTAACACCTTAGCCAGTACCAGAAAACACATCATACTATCAATTATACAATTCACATTATCACTTAGCAAGCAAGTACATAAAACAGTACGGTCCTATGATCATCTCAACTACTTGTGAAGCCTCACAAGGTATCGGTACTGCTCCAAGCGAGATTCACACATCCCCTTGAGCTAGTAACTCGATCCGGACATTCACACAGCTAGTTAGACATCACGTATTGATCACGGTTCACACTTAACCATTCACAATCACAGAAACATTGACCTTGCTAAGCAGAAACCACTAACTTACACAAGCAATCAATGAAAATCAGATAACCTAGCAATCCAACAATTCTAGATACAGACTACAGTCACGCACTCACCTTAGACACAGAAACAAACGTTTCAGTCGAAAGAATCTTGGTGATTTTTCGATCAGAACTGAGATACTCGGACACACTTGCGATTTCTCGGCTATCGCTCAAACTGCTCCGGCTAAAATTCCACACCTCTCGGCTACCTCTCAACCCAGTCACTTTTTCTAGGGCAAGAACTTGTATTCCCTCGGAAACAGTATAATTCAGATCGATAAGTCCAAAGTTACTCGACATAAACTCAACAGAAATCAGAATAGCCGAACACTTACAAGATTCACTCGGACGAATCAAAGTGCTCTCGGATATCACACGATCCACTCAGAAATCCTCGGATAAACTCTGTTATTCCCTCGGCAAACCCTCAAATCAGGACGAATGGTCGAAACAGATCCATATAAACTCGGACAGAACACTCGATCTCTCAGTGATAGTCGGAATCGTCGGCGAAACTTCGATCTCTCTCGGCCAACTCTCGGGATAATCAGAAACTATAGGATTTCTCTCGACCAATCTCTCTCTCACGCGATATTTCTCTCAAATAATGCGGCTGTCTCGAGAAAAAAAGTCTCAAAATCCCTATTATTTGCTCGCAAAACCTAGTTAACCCGGTTATAGCCGGCGTCTCCCGGTTCCAGTCAAGTTTATCCCGGTCAGCTTTGATTTCTCTCGGATATCGCCTAAACCGCTCGACCATCCCCATGAGAAATTAGTTTTTATCCGACCAAACTCCCAGCCCATTTTTACTCGGCTAAAACCACAAAGCCTCGGCTATTTTACTTTTTCCCTTGGACATGATCCATTTCTCTCGGACATAATCCATTTCTTCTCGGACAGAACCATTTTTCTCCCGGATATGGTCCGTCCTGCTCGGCCAGCCCGGCCATCCTTCGAATATTTCCAAGTCATCCATCGACTATAGTCTGAATCTCCCATCCATACGGATTTTTCCCTTGACCGAACTCACATTCCTTCGGACAACTTCCTGTCCGGCTCGATCATTCCAGATTTTCTCAGATACGGATGCTACAAGATGCATCCCACAGACCCTTTGGAGAGAGCATTGACAGTTTCTGCAGAAGAAATAGAGCATCTAGATGACATTACTGCTGGGTATGTCAGGATGTTGGATGCAAATGAACAAGTTATGTAGCTGGTAGCACAAAAGGAGCTGGTTGGAACCTCTGTAAAAGCTACAAAACTAGGCGATTCGAGAGAAGAAAAAGCTCCAAAAATCGAACTCAAACAGCTCCCTGCAGGTCTAAGGTATGCTTTTCTGGGACCTAACTCTACATATCATGTTATTGTTAGTACTTCTTGAAAAAATGCAGAGCTCACTTTACTGCTAAGCAAGCTGCGCACGTTCCGCAAATCTCTTGGCTTTTCTCTCGATGACATTTCAGGTATCTCTCCAGAGTTATGCATGCACAGGATACACCTTGAGGATGAGTCAAAGTCATTTATTGAGAACTAGAGGAGACTGAACCCGAATCTGCAGGATGTAGTAAAGAAGGAGATCATGAAGCTTCTAGCTGCTGGGATCAACTATCCCATCTCATATATTACTTGGATCAGTCCAGTACATGTGGTTCCAAAGAAAGGAGGAGTCACAATGGTAAAAAATGAGAAGAATGAGCTAATTCCTACAAGGAACGTCACTAGGCAGATGATGTGCATTGACTATAGGAAGCTCAACGTTGCAACAAGGAAGGATCACTTCCCATTGCCATTCAACGTTCAGATGCTAGAGAGGTTGGCAAATCACTCCTACTACTGCTTCCTGGATGGTTACTTTTTCTTTTTCAGATCCTTACTCACCCAGATGACCAGGAGAAAACCACATTTACTTGTCCCTATGACACCTTTGCATATCGCAGAATGCCATTTGGACTTTGTAATCCTACAACATTTCGGAGGTGTATGCTTTCCATCTTCACTAGTATGATTGAGAAGTTTATGGAGGTCTTCATGGATGATTTTTCAGAGTATGGCTCCTCCTTTAATGACTGCCTTGAGAACCTCTGTCAACTACTTGCAAGATGTGAAGAGAAGCACCTGGTTCTGAACTGGGAGAAGTGCCACTTTATGGTCAGAGATGGGATTGTACTTGGGCATAGAGTTTATTGGGAAGGCATTGAGGTTGACAGACCGAAAATTGAGGTGATGACAAGTCTGCAGCCACCAGATTGTGTGAAATCAGTGAGGAATTTTTTGGGACATGCTGGATTCTACAGAAGATTTATCATAGATTTCAGCAAGCTTGCAAGACCACTCACAGCTCTGCTTTGCAAGGATGTGAAGTTTGAATTTACTGCATATTGTCATTCAGCCTTTCAGCAGATCAAGCAGGCCTTAGTGAGTGCTCCCATTGTGCAACCTCCTGACTGGGATCTATCATTTGAGGTGATGTGTGACGCCTCAGACTTTGCAGTGGGCGTTGTCTTGGGTCAGAGAAATGAGAAGAAGCTTTATGCCATCTATTATGCAAGCAGAACTCTTGATGAAGCACAGAAGAATTATGCAACTACAGAGAATGAATTGTTGGCTGTGGTGTTTGCATTTGAGAAATTTAAACAGTACCTGGTTGGGGCTAAGGTGATTGTGCATACTGACCATTCTGCTCTCAACTTCCTGATGCTCAAGAAAGATGCCAAACCAAGAGTGTTAATATGGATTTTATTGCTTCAAGAGTTTGATATTGAGATCAGAGATAAGAGAGGGATTGAGAATGGAGTAGCTGATCATCTTTCAAGGATCAGGATTGAAGACGATGTCCCTATTGATGATTTCCTGCTAGAGGAGAATATCTACTTATTTGAGGCAAGACTGCAGGAACCAGATGTTGAAGAACTGCAGCTTTTTCGTGCTACAAAAGCCGTGTCGATCGACACACCACCTCTGGTGTCGATCGATACACCACCTCTGGTGTTGATCGACACCACCCTCGAAGAGAGCCAATATCGAGCAGGATTGACACCAGGCTCGTCATCCAGTCGACACAGACTTAGTGTCGATTGACACACCCCCTTTGGTGTCGATCGACACCAGTCGCAAACAGCACTTCTCCTTCAACAGATCCTGCGTGATGTTTTCTCTCAGTCTATCTGCACGGTTGTAACTTCTTCTAGACCTTGGTATGCTGACATTACGAACTACCTAGCTGCAGATGAAGTCTCTGACACCCTTAAAGGGTATGAGAAGAAGAAATTCATGAGGGAACTTAGCAGATACTACTGGGATGAGCCTTACTTGTACAAGCACTGTTCAGTTGGAATCTACAGAAGATGTCTTGCAGAAGCTGAAGTTCAGGACGTGTTGTTCCACTGTCATGGTTCTGAGTATGCTGGGCACTTTTCTACCTTCAAGACAGTGTCCAAGGTTCTACAAGCAGGCTTCTGGATGCCTACAATGTTCAAAGATGCTCAGACATTCATATCTTGAAGTGATGTCTGCCAAAGGAGAGGGAAGATCAGTAAGAGACATGAGATGCCACAAAACTTCATACTTGAAGTTGAAGTTTTTGACTGCTGGGGCATCAATTTCGTGGGACCCTTTCCTTCAATTTAGGAGAACAAATACATCCTAGTTGTTGTGGACTATGTGTCCTAGTGGGTAGAAGCAATTACCAGTCCAAACAATGATTCTGCAGTGGTTCTTAAGCTGTTTAAGACCATCATTTTTCCCTGATTTTGAGTACCACGGATTGTGATCAGTGATGGCAGAAAACACTTCATCAATAGAGTGTTTCAGAAGCTGCTGCAGAAGTATGGAGTTCATCACAAGGTTGCTACACCTTACCACCCTCAGACAAGTGATCAGGTTGAGGTTTTTCCAACAGGCAGATCAAAGAAATTCTAGAGAAGACAGTGGGAAATAAAAGGAAAGATTGGTCAGCCAAGCTAGATGATGCACTTTGTGCTTACAGGACAGAATTCAAGACACCATTTGGCACCACACCATTCCACCTGCTTTATGGGAAAGCATGTCATCTTCCAGTGGAGCTGGAATACAAGGCGAGCTGGGCTGTCAAGAAGATGAACTTCCACTGGAAACCTGCAGCAGCGAGGCGCCAGTTGCAGTTGAATGAGCTGGATGAGATTAAACATCATGCCTATGAGAACTCCAATCTGTACAAGGAGAGGACTAATGCATATCATGACAAGAAGATCCTTGCCAGACACTTTGAACCAAATGACCAGGTACTCATGTATAACTCGCATTTACAATTTTTTCCTGGGAAATTGCATTCTCGTTGGTCAGGTTCCTTCACCATCAAGGAAGTCAGACCATACGGTGCAGCTGTTTTATCAACTCTAGAAGCCAGAGAGTTTGTTGTCAATGGACAAAGGGTGAAGCACTACTGGGCGAAAGCCAAGATTCCCGAAGGACAGATTATGCCTTTGGCGGATGCACCCACTGCCTGATCCTGAGGACAGTCAAGCTAAACGTGTGCTTGGTGGGAGACAACCCACTGGTAAATGTACATAATCCATTTTTTTGGGGTTTTCTAACTAATTGTTGTGTCTATATTCAGTCAAAGAAAAAAAAAATGGCGCAGGGGAATTTATTTTTATCCCGTGGCGAAGGGATATCGACCATGGTGGAAACCACAGTCGACACGTACCAGCAAGAGAACACGCACTGACCAGACGGATTTGAGTGATTTAAAAGCCTATATTGGGTGCAATTCTCTGCTGATTCTAAATATATAACTCATTCATCCGATCTGCAAGGTATGACATTTGAAATATCATCTTTTCAGTTCGACCCTAAGGTTTGAAAGCTTCAATTCGCTCTTTTTAGCTTGATTTGTGACTTGAATCATGCTTCTCTTGGTTGTTTATGAGTAATTAGGCCTTGCCCCTTCGTTTTTACAGCTTGATTTTGCAAAATATTGAAATTTTCGAATTGGTTATTTATTTTGCTAAACTAGGTACGAATTTGGGGGTTTTAAACTGGAATTGTTTGTGATTAGTTGTCATTAAGTTGCTGGTGATGCTCGACATTGAAGATATGGGCCAAACTTTGAATTTTCGAATTTTTTATTTTTGGCCTAATATTGGGAAAATTTGTTTTCTTGGTTTTCTACTTGTAAATGGCTCCATGGACCAGCAAGAGAACACGTACTGAGGCTGGCGAGTCCTCTAATCCCGTGCCAGTCATCCCCTCTCTTCCACCATGGCCTAAGAGAGAGGGATTGAAGATTACAGTGGAGAGAGAATGGCCGGATCCGCCGGCGAAGGAAGTGGTCAAACGCGACTGGTGTTTTCAGAGAGATCAGAGAGCAGTGGGATGACTATGATACTCTGTTCTACAATGCCTGGCTCAAGATAGATATTGTGCCTAAACGATTTGCAGATGCTGATACATTGCGCGGGCTCGGGCTTAAGGAGGAGGCGCAGCGACTGCTGAAGAAGATTGGCTTGGGCACCATTGCTACTAAGCAGTATGATCTGTATCCGGACTTAGTGCACCACTTCATTGCTACAGTGAGGGTTTACTATGACAATGAGATTTTCAAGAAGGCGTATGAGGGCACTATCACATTCCTCATCTGAAGTATCAGATACAGGATCCCACTTCTTGCATTTTGTCAGATTTACGGGTCTGACACAGAGTGCACTAGCGTCACTCTTCCAGCGCAGTTTTCCAACTTGCAGAGCTTCTTGTACCTTTTCGGGAATGAGAGGTATGATTCTAAAACCTCCACTCAGACCGAGGTGCCCGTCTCATCTCCACTACACTTCTGTGTATATCTGAGCAGGGAAAGATGAGAGTTTCTGAGCTGAATTTGCTATACTATGTCATTGAGGACATCCTTACAGAGGAGTATGAGGTTGACAGCAAAAGTCAACATGGATGCGAGTTTTCCTCACCACTTGGCTTCTCTCAAGACCAAGCCCTTCACAGAAGCCAGCGGCAAGCCCGAGACTGTTGGCAGTCTTCTGACTCTCCTATTCCGCCACTTGGCGATTGACACTTCCCCCTGTGGGATTGTCACTGAGCGTCATCTCCTCGATATGGATTACTTGAGGAAGACCCATTGGATCATGGGATATGAGATACTATGGATTTTTGTTAGCCCCACTGGCGAGCGCTGTCTGATCCCGCTACCTCAGCCATCTCTCACTACACTTCAGGCAGACCTCCTCAGGTTTCAGCCAGATGATACATTGCTTCGACCTGCACCAGCTACTAGGCGTAGAGGAGGATCTTCACGAGCTGCTGCTTCTTCTGCAGAGAACGCACTTGTTGAGGACCTTGCTGGAGGTCCATCTTCTCGATCGAGAGCGTCCCGAGGTCCTGCACTGCCTGAGCCGATTGGGCGACACATGCTCCCTGACGTTCCAGACATTTCGATGGAGCAGGCCACTTTTCAGCGATTCATGGTTCAGAGTGTTCAGAGCCTCTGGAACGCCATCTCGGTGCTATCGAACTGTGGCTGCGTTCGACCTTCTACACCTCCTCGCGATGAGGATGAGACTAGTTCCTCCATCTATCCTGGTTACTTTTCCCTTTTCCTTTCTTCTTTTTCATTTTATTTGAGTCAGTTTTTCATGTTTTTGCTTTGAGTCAGTTTGTGAGCTTTGGTTATGCTTTGAAACTTGTTTGAACTGATGAGATTATACATTTGTATTGTTGCTCTTAGTTGTGTGCTTGAGTGTTCCTAACAGTCTTGACTCAGTGAAACTTCAGCTAACAATCTAACATGCAACATTATACATATTTAGGTCGATCACATTCTGTCTTCGCACATGGTGTCGATCGACACCAACCATAGGGTGTCGATCGACACCTCGGGTAATCACAGGTACCATCTTCTCATCCATGTAAAAACCGTTTCATTGCTTCTTTTTGCCAACTCCATGCTTGATAGCACTGGGGACAATGTTATTTAAGTCTAAGGGAAGTCGTTGCTGACATTGTGTACATTGTGTTTGGTTTTTAGAGTCTTAAAGTTGAGTTAAAACTTGTTTAATTGAGTGAAAATTAGTTGGGAATTAGGATATTTCCCTTGATTGTTTTTGTTAACTCTTTCATCTTAGTGACCATTGCTGCATGATTAATACCAGTCTCTGACTAATGAAAAATCATTAGACTGATTAGTTAACTAGAAACATCCATAGTTCCAACAAGTCCACTTAACTTGATCTTCAAAAAGACTAAGTTAGTATGTCGGATATTCATAGAGCTTGATTCCTCATTCAAACCTGATAAATTGCATGCAATATTTGAAAAGTAATGGTACTCCTCTCCCTTACTTAAATAAAATAAAATAAAATAGAATAAAATAAAATGTGACAAATTTCGAAAATTTGATATGATTCTCTTTGCATGAAGGGTAGGAAAATTTCCAATGATCCCAATATTTCATTTTAAAGAGATGTAAAGTTATGATTATCCCATGATACCATTATTTACCTACACCTGAATAATACAATGATACATTAGAAAAGAATAAGTATAAGGGAGAGAAAGAGTACCAAAAGTTGATAGATTACAGTGAAAATTTGTTAAGGTATAGTATGGGAATGAATCTAGAAGGATCTGGAATATTTAGACTGCTAATGAGGTCTAGGAATGATAGTTATTGGACAATGCTGTGAATTTATGTATTGAATTTGAGATGCTGTGAATGTCTAAGGAGAAGTACATGGTGGTTCGATTTGGTTTAAGAAATGCAGTGTATGGATTACAAGATGAACTGTTGAAGCAATGATCTATGAGAAGGTGAGTTCCGCGTTTTCAAACCTCGACTTTATATTTAGTTTTCTGTTTGCTTGAGGGCAAGCAAAAGCTAAGTCTGGGGGATTTGATATATCATGGTTTTTATGGGTTTTAGACCATGATATAAGTTTTGTTTATATAGTCTTTTGGGTATTTTTGAGTCATTTCGAGTCTTTGCAGGTCTAGGTACGTTTGGAGTATAATTGTGGATTTTGGAGCCTTTTGGAGCTATGTTGAAGCTGGTGCTGAAAAGACTAAGTCGGAGATCATTCTGGAGCAGAGTGTCGATCAACACCAGCCACTTAGTGTCGATCGACACCGATCGTGGATACAAAGAAGTCGGGTGTTTCAGTACTTTTGAAGAAACATAGCCCAGAAGTTTCTTTTTATTTGCAAACTTGCGCCAGGCGTGTTTAGTGATGTATTTAGGTTTTGAGAGCCATTGTTAGGCAAAGATCTTGTTTCATTGAGACTTAGAGAGAGATTAGATTCAGAACTTTTGGGGAGACAAATCAGTACACTGTTAGAAATTTGGAACCCCTTTTGTCTTTTACTCTATCTTTTAATGCAATATTATTCAGTCATGATTTGGGTTTCAACTCCTATGCCTTATTAATTTGCTAGTAAGGTTTTGGGTGATTCAAAGGTTGATAATGAATTGTTAGAACTACAAAACTGGAAGGATAAATCCTTTGGTTCTTCATTTAGATTGCTTTAACACTGGTTTTAAGATTGATCACCTAGAAATCAGATCTTAGTTTTTATTAGATGGAAACATTATTAATCATCAGAACTATATTAGATGAGCAAAATAACTAATTGCAAAGGAATTTGGATTAGTGATTTTGTGAACATATCGAACCTGAAACATAATGCTTGCTTCGGTTGTTAGATTTGCAAAGGAATTTGGAATTCTAGAATCAGATTATAGATAATCTCTACGACGGAAGTCGATTGGTTTTACATTCGTGTTTTCGAGTTCTAGAACGGTTTTAACAAATAATCCTTTCAGTCTGTGGTCTGTGATTTATGTCAACCTGCGAATTTTCCATTACCTAGCGCCTAGTCTCAATGATTTTAGGAACCCATAATCCGCTCTTGCTCTTGTTAGTTTTATTTGCCGTTTCGTTTTATTAGTTATCGATGCTTAGCTATATTTGAATCTAAAGTCTGTTGTGTAATATTCTTAGGTCCTTGTGGATTCGAACCTAAGTACTACAGTGATCTCTTAATTTGAGAGAGTAGCCGTAGCATCTGTATCCGAGAAAATATGGAATGATCAAGCCGGACAGGGTATTGTCCGAGGAATGATCGAGCCAAGGACGGATATTGGCTGGGAACTGGGAGGTTCGGACTATGGTCGGGTGATAACTGGGAAATAGTTGTATGGATGGTTGGAATACCCGAGCTTGATTGACCATATATGAGGGAAAATGGTCGAGTCTGTGAGAAAATGGGATTAATCCATGTGATAGTGGATTGTGTCTAAGGGAAAATGGAAAGTTAGCCGAGGAAGTGAGAATATCTGGGTGAAAAATAGAAAATGGTCGGACAGGAGGGAAATAACTCGGATAAGGGCGGTTATCCGAGAGAAAAAGGAAATTGTGATAACAGTAGTCTTATGCAAGGATGATGTCAAGATGCAACAGAGAGGTTATCAAAACTCTAATGCACACAGAGATGTAGTATAGTGAGCAAGAGAGGAATCAATCCACACCTAGGGGTAGCAAGATCACTAAGAATGCAAATGAATGAGCAAATCTAAGCAGAATATGAAAATGATTGGTAAAATCCCTAAAAATTAAATGCTAGTGTCAAATGCAAAGCAAACAAATTTTAAAATCACTGGAAGATGGTTAACTACCACGAAGAACAAGCGGAATATTTAAAATCCAAAGATACTAATAATTAAAAATTGACTAGTGGATCGACCACAGGATCGACCACTAGATCGAGCAACAACGATCGATCTCGTCTAAACAACCTAGAATGATGAAACGATGCAGAATGCGATTGACAAGAGCACAACTTTATGATGATGGAATGATTTTAAACGACTTAAGATACTAAGAAAGAGGGTCTAGGGTTGAGGGTCACGTTCGTAGGTCTTAAAGATCAAAGCTTGGTTTGAAAACATTAGATCTACTCTCCTTAAGAGGTTCTCTAGGCCTTGAAAACAAAACAAGATCCATCCATGGCTTGTGGTATGGATCACTCCTTCATTCTCTTCTCCAAACCCATGGCTTTTGGTGGAAAAAGAGATTGAAGGGCATAAAACTTAGATTTCAAGCAAACGGCCTAACTAATCCCCTAAACAACCATGGCGTGTGGGAATGGAAGGATTAGCCTCTAGGATTCGATTTTCCAGGATATTTGGATCCTGTCAAGGTAAGACATCCCTCGGATCATAGAGATCTTTGCGTGAGAGTCTCTAAGCCTTAAGCACTCGAAATCCAAAAAGAGAAGGCGATGAAGAACGAGAAAATACAAAGCTTTAACGTTTTCAACCTTTTCGAATCGCCCCAACCCAAAAACCCAATAAGATTACTAGCAATTCATATAGAAAACCGATGAAAGCATAAAAGACGACCTATTAAGCATGATTAATAAGGATTAAAGCAAGATGTTCAATATTCAAAGGTTAAAATGCAAGAAAAGCTCGAAAGTCTACAATGGCGGATTCGCCTAAAAACGAGAGAGAGGAAAAAGGTAGAAGACAGAATGGGGATAATGAAAGGGATCGTTGCCTTTTGCCAAAAATGGACAAACCGCAAATGGTCCCCCCTTCACTACGGTCCAAAGCCAGCTGGACAGATAAGGTTGGTCTGGGATCGAGCACGAAGCTGGATCTGGCACTCGATCTTGTCTTGGATCGGATGGCTCTTAGTCGATCTCTGAGTCGATCTTGTGCTGATCGGGTTGGAAGCTTGATCCGGTCTTTGATCTGCATGGCGTCATTTACGTCCGTACTTCAGATCGATCTCCACACTCGATCTTGGTCTCGATCCATCTGTTTGCATCGACTTGATTACTCGATCTTCTGGTCGATCATATCTGGATCGACCTGCCTTGCTCGATCTGCTACTCGATCTCGGGTCTAAGCATGCAATCCTGATTTCCCCAAGTGTTCAGAAACTTCCTCACGAGCCCTAGCACGTCCACGAATCTTCCATAGCTCCAAAGTAGCCAAAAACAACCTGAATGCGATGCAAAATGCAAGAAACATGCAAATGCTGGTGCAACAGTACTCTAGGACCTAAAGTGATGCAAACTAGCCTAAAGTGCAAGGTAAATGCATGAAAAACTACCTTATATGTATGCAAAACACATAAAATATGCAGCAATATCAACATCCCCAAACTTGCCTTTTGCTTGCCCTCAAGCAAACAAAATTCAAGAAGGGAAAGAGGTTTTAAAAACGGGTGTTTAAGCTTCTTGCAAAGGTGTCTTCCAAATGAATCAATCTTAATGTCCTAGTTCTTAATTCTAAGATGCAATGCACACACTCATACTCCAAAGAACTTAGCCATACTCATCACACAATGAATTTCAAATCATGACTCTCCTATTCCAAACAATCAAAGAATCTCATCCTTTAACATTCATTAATGATCAAACCGTGAATCAAACTTATGCACTTTAAAGCAAAACACATTTGGCTAAGGGCGAAGGCTATGAGCATAGAATGATCTCATTTAAAAAGGTTTTATAATGCAAAGGGCTTCTGTGATGACCCGACCGTCTATCACTAGACCAGCCCGAACTTCACCGAGTTTTCTCTCGGCCAGAATACAAAAACATGCATATTTTAAAAAACTTTTGTTAAACTTAAACAAGTTCAATTCATCAAAAGACAACCATTCTCATTGCATAATTATTCGAGAAACACTTAACAGAATTCAGATTCAGTAATAAACTAACTTATCAGATTCGGTTCAACTCATAAAGCACTAACACAAGTACTTAAATAGAAACTCAAACTCAGAACATGAATCCCAAAACCCAGTCCTAATCCACCCCTTTCCTTCACTGCCTTCCAGTACGCCTTCAGAGCTACTCGCCCTGGACTTTATCCTTACCTACACACTCAAACAGAGAGGCATAAGTATTTGATAAATACTTAGTGAATACGGTCATCCCGTAACACCTTAGCCCGTAACAGAAAACGCATCATACTATCAGTTATACAATTCACATTTTCACTTAGCAAGCAAGTACAGAAAACAGTACGGTCCTATGATCATCTCAACTACTTATGAAGCATCACAAGGCATCGGTACTGCTCCAAGCGAGATTCACACATCCCCTTGAGCTAGTAACTCGATCCGGACATTCACAGAGCTAGTTAGACATCACGTATTGACCACGGTTCACACTTAACCATTCACAATCACAGAAACATTGACCCTGCTAAGCAGAAACCACTATCTTACACAAGCAATCAATGAAAATCAGATAACCTAGCAATTCAACAATTCTAGATACAGACTACAGTCACACACTCACCTTAGACACAGAAACAAACGTTTCAGTCGAAAGAATCTCGGTGATTTCTCGATCAGAACTGAGATACTTGGACACACTTGCGATTTCTCGGCTATCGCTCAGACTGGTCCGGCTAAAACTCCACACCTCTCGGCTATCTCTCAACCCGGTCACTTTTTCTCGGGCAAGAAGCTGTATTCCCTGGAAACAGTATAATTCAGATCGATCAGTCCAAAGTTACTCGACAGAAACTCAACAGAAATCAAAATAGCCGAACACTTACAAGATTCACTCGGACGAATCAAAGTGCTCTCGGATATCACACGATCCGATCAGAAATCCTCGGATAAACTCTGTTATTTCCTCGGCAAACCCTCAAATCAGGACGAATGGTCGAAACAGATCCACAGAAACTCGGACAGAACACTCGATCTCTCGGTGATAGTCGGAATCGCCAGCGAAACTTCGATCTCTCTCGGCTAACTCTCAGGATAATCAGAAACTATGGGATTTCTCTCGACCAATCTCTCTCTCACGCGATATTTCTCTCAAATAATGCGGCTGTCTCGAGAAAAAGTCTGAAAATCCTTTTTATATGCTCGCAAAACCTAGTTAACCCAGTTATAGCCGGCGTCTCCCGGTTCCAGTCAGGTTTATCTCGGTCAGCTTTGATTTCACTCGGATATCGCCTAAACCGCTTGACCATCCCCACGAGAAATTAGTTTTTATTCGAGCAAACTCCCAGCCCACGGGCCCAGCCCATTTTTACTCCGCTAAAACCACAAAGCCTCGACTATTTACCTTTTTCCCTCGGACATGATCCATTTCTCTCGGACACAATGCATTTCCTCTCGGACATAATCCATTTCTCTCGGACAGAACCATTTTTCTCCCGGATATGGTCCGTCCTGCTTGGCCAGCCCGGCCATCCTTCGACTATTTCCCAGTCATTCATCGACTATAGTCTGAACCTCCCATTCATACGGATTTTTCCCTTGACTGAACTCACATTCCTTCGGACAACCTCCTGTCCGGTTCGATCATTCCAGATTTTCTCGGATACGGATGCTACAACTCTCCCCCACTTGGTTTGGATTCGCCCTCGAATCCGGTTCTTCTTCCTGAAGTTTCTCAAACCATTTCGGGAACCTTGTACTCATCTTAGACTCTACTTCCCAAGTAGTTTGCTCATCCCCATTACAGTCCCAGACAACTCTGATCATCTTGACCCTCTTACCACGCCTAAGCTTTTCTTTCCTGTCAACCACTCAGATCGGTCTACCTTCCTCGGTCAGATTCTCTTGCAATTCCGAAGGTGGTTCAGATATCACAGTCTCACGTTCGGTTATGTGCTTTCTCAGCTGCGACACGTGAAACACATTGTGGTAAGCACTCATTTCCGGCGGTAAGTCCAACTTATACGCCACTGGTCCAATCCTTTCCAGAATCCGGTACGGTCCCATGTACCTCAGACTCAACTTAGCATCAAACGTTGCTCGGCTTTTCCCCTTGTAAGTCATAGCCTTCAGATAAACCAGATCGCTCACACTGAACTCTAAGTCCTTACGGCGCTTATCAGCATAACTCTTTTGTCGGTCTTGAGCCTCTTTCAGCTTAACCTTCAGAAACCTGATCTTTTCAGTAGTCTCTTTGACTATAGCAGGTCCTAACTCACTCCGCTCCCCCACTTGGGTCCAACATAGCGGTGTTCTACATGGCCTTCCGTACAACGCCTCATATGGAGACATCTCAATGCTCCTATGGTAACTGTTGTTATACGCAAACTCAGCCAACGGTAGATAACTTTCCCAGTTACCACCCAATCCAGTACACACGCTCTCAGCATGTCCTCTAACGTCCTGATGGTCATCTCAGACTGACCATCCGTTTGCGGATGATATGCAGTACTCATATGCACCTTCGTCCAAAACTCTTTCTGAATCTCTTTCCAGAATCGTGAAGTAAACTTTGGGTCACGATCTGACACAATGCACGCAGGCACTCCATGAAGCTTGACGATCTCATCGACATACAACTCCACCAGCCTAGCCACTCCATCCGTTTTCCTCATAGGCAAGAAGTGAGCAGACTTGGTCAGCCTATCAACAATGACCCAAATCGCGTCATGCTTCTTCAGAGACCTCGGTAAACCCAACACAAAATCCATTGTGGTCATATCCCATTTCCATTCCGGTATTGGTAATGTTTGCAACAGCCCACTTGGAACCTGATTCTTAGCCTTAACCAGCTGGCATGTCGGACAGCTAGCCACCCACTTGGCTACGTCCCGCTTCATCCCGACCCAATGATAGTACCTCTTCAGATCCTGGTACATCTTGGTCATTCCCGGATGCACATAAAACCTCGACTGATGTGCTTCCCTTAGAATTTCCTCCCTTAACTCTTTCACGTCAGGAACACACACCCTGCCATTCACAACAATCGTCCTATTGTTGGAAGTCTGATACTCGGTCTTGTCACTCTGTGACAACTTATTCAGATTATCATCCTCCTCTTGAGCCAAACGAATCCTTGTTAACAAGTCAGCTTGATCCGCTGCTCCCAAACCCAACAGTTCCAGTTCTTCAGATAAGACGTTTAACCTTAACGTCCTTAGGAGACTCACAACTCCTTCCACATCCTTGGCTGAAGATACACTAGCCCTCCTCCGGCTTAATGCATCAGCAACGAGATTAGCCTTTCCCGGATGATAAGCTATCTCTAAGTCGTAGTCAGCGACTAACTTCATCCATCTCCCTTGCCTCAAATTCAACTCAGGTTGAGTGAAGATGTACTTCAAACTCTTATGATCGGTAAACACCTGAACTTTCCCACCATACAAGTAGGATCACCATATCTTTAATGCAAAGACTACAGCTGCCATCTCCAAGTCATGCATAGGGTAGTTTGCCTCATGCTTCCTTAGCTGCCTTGATGCATATGCAATCACATTTCCATGCTGCATTAGGACACAACCTAGTCCTTTCCCAGAAGCGTCCGTGTACACCACGTACGGTTCATCCAGCTCAGGTAAAGCCAACACAGGTGCACTAGTAAGCATTCCTTTCAGCTTCAAGAAACACTCCTCACACTCAGCCGTCCAAACAAATTCAACATCCTTACCAGTCAGACGTGTCATTGACTGAGCCATACTCGCAAAGCCCTTCACAAAACGCCTATAATAGCCAGCCAATCCCAGAAAACTTCTTATCTCTGATGCATTCTCGGGTCTCGGCCAATCCGCAATAGCATTGATCTTTTCCGGATCCACGGACACTCCCTTGTCCGATACAATGTGACCTAAGAACCCAATATACCGTTGCCAGAAGCTACACTTACTCAACTTAGCAAACAACTTCTGTTCTCGCAACTTTTCCATAACAATCCGCAAATGCTTCTCATGTTCTTTCGGACTCTTTGAGTACACCAAAATGTCATCTATGAAAATAATCACAAACTCATCCAAGTACTCCCTGAACACGCCATTCATCAGCTTCATAAATGCAGCTGGCACATTTGTCAAGCCAAACAGCATGACCACAAACTCGTAATGACCGTACCTTGTCCTAAAGGCAGTCTTTCGAACATCCGGTTCGTCTATTGGTATTTGGTGATACCCTGAAGCCAAATCAATCTTCGAGAACCAAGTAGCACCCCTGAGCTGGTCCAACAACTCGTCTATCCTTGGGAGTGGATACTTGTTCTTCACAGTTACATGGTTCAACCCTCGGTAGTCGATGCAAAGCCTGAAACTTCCATCCTTCTTCTTTACAAACAGAACAGGTGCGCCCCATGGTGTACTGCTTGGCCTTACAAAACCTTTGTCCAAAAGTTCAGCCAGCTGCTTCTTCAGCTCAGCCATCTCGGCCGGTTCCATTCTGTACGGTGCTTTCGATATCGGAGCTGTCCCCGGTTCAAGTTCAATCGTGAACGGATCTGAATGAGCCGGTGGCATTCCAGTCAAAGCTTGGAAAGCATCCACAAACTCTTGTACCACTGGAATATCTCCTAACTCCACATCCGGTCTAACCTCATCTATTGATATTGTCGCTAGGTATGCCTCACGCCCTTTCTCTATCAAACACTCCGCTTGTATTGCTGACACAACCAAGCTACCAGAAGTCGGTCTTATTCCTTGATACACCAGAACCTCGCCATCTCTTTCGAACCTTACCCTTCCACGATGGCAATCCAGATGCGCCTTGTACTTACTAAGCCAATCCATTCCGAGGATGACATCATAAGACTTAACATTGCAGATTACCAAATCTGCTGGGATATTAACTTTGCCAATCCAGAGAGAAATGTTTTTAACCATCCCTAGTGAGTACATCACTTGGCCTCCAGCCGCCCTCACTAACCCAAAATCCTCTCCGGGTTCCTTCTGGAATTCTCCCTTTCCAATCATCTCTGGATTCACAAAACAATGACTCGCTCCGGAGTCAAACAGAACATGGGTCTCTACCTCACCCATTAATAAGGTCCCTACACATTCAACCCCTAGAATGCTAAGACACTTAACAGAACACGCAGACACAGACAACAAGCAACAGACAGAACTCAGAAAACTGTAAGTAATAGAACTCACCAGTGATTGGTCGAGAAGCGCTCGGATCTCCACTACCGTCCGCGGTCGCTGCATACACTCTCGGCATAATGGCCTGCCTCTTGGCCGCTGGTGCCAGTGCATCTCCTGCACGCTTAGCCTGAGAAGCGGCTTGCCCAGCTGCTCCTGACCTCGGACAATCACCCTTGTAGTGTCCCGGTTCTCCACAACCGTAACACACAACAGAAACGCTGTCTCTATCCGACACTCTCGCCATCCTTGTGTCTGGCTCAGGACAATCCCGCACTTGATGCTCCCGGCTTCCACAACGGTGACAAGCCCTAGCTGAACGCCTACAAACGCCCACATGCACCTTCCTGCATGATCCACACACACTGCAGTTCCCACTAGACTTGGCTGGAACATTCCTCCCAAACATGCGGTTCTGTCCTCTAGACGATTGACCACTCTTGGCCATGGCAACCACAATACTCGCCTTTGACAGTGCTGCTTTCTCCACAAGCTCAGTGTCCGTCGCATAGTCACACACCAGACAACCGTTCCTTAGCTCAACTCTTAGCCCACTCATGAACCTTCGGGTTAGTTTATCCTCAGTGTCGTAGTCACGTCCCACGTACTTACATAACTGGTTGAACTCGGTCTCATACTGCCGAACCGTCTTGGTCCCTTGGCGCAGATACAGAAACTCAGCCTCCAACTGATTGTAAGCTTCCTGCGGGAAGTACTTACTCTGAAACATCGCAGAGAACGTCTCATATGAACAGTTCGGATTCACCAAATGCCCGGTGATTCCCTTCCACCAGCTGTGTGCAGTACCCTCCAAGTAATGCACAGCTATGTCCTTCTTGTAACCCTCAAGACAGCGGATAGACTCGAAGTTCCGCTCCAGTCTCATCCTCCACTCATCAGCCTCAATAGGCGCAGAACCTCCAGCAAAGAACTTGGTTCCTAGCCTCCCTATTTGATCCAGCACCTTGAGGTAAGACGGAATCACCACACCTTGATCCGCCTCCCCAACTCCATCGGCAACTGCCGGTTCCACCACTTGTGGTGCCACTGCCCGTGCCACTACCGGCGCAGGCGCAACCACTGGTAAACGCTCCAGCACTTGAGCTAACAGCCCCAGAACAGCCTCCAACCCAACCGGTTGTGCTCCCGCAGCAATCCCTGCCACGTTTCCAGCATTGGCCGCAGCCACATTTGTAGCATTCCCAGCCACATTCACTTGCTGGTCCATGACCACATTCTCAGTTCCAGAACTCTCAGTGTTCTCAGCACCATTCACTTGTGCTCTTGCAGTTCTCTTTCTCGGAGCCATCTGCCAAACAGAAAAACTGGTTAGCCCGAAGCTAACCCCAGACAAGAGTTTCACACTCTACAGAACAACAGACTGCGAGACCTGGCAGTGAAAAGGTGGATAGACTCTAAGCCCAACTATGCAAATGAACTGTCCTAGAATCGACCATGCTCTGATACCAACTTGTGAGGACCCGACCGTCTATCACTAGACCAGCCCGAACCTCACCGAGTCTTCTCTCGGCCAGAATACAAAAACATGCATATTTTAAAAACTTTTCTTAAACTTAAACAAGTTCGATTCATCAAAAGACATCTATTCTCATTGCATAATTATTTGAGAAACACTTAACAGAATTCGGATTCAGTAACAAACTAACTTATAAGATTCGGTTCAACTCATAAAGCACTAACACAAGTACTTAAATAGAAACTCAAACTCAGAACATGAATCCTAAAACCCAGTCCTAATCCACCTCTTTCCTTCACTGCCTTCCAGTCCGCCTTCACAGCTACTCGCCCTGGACTTTATCCTTACATGCACACTCAAACAGAGAGGCATAAATATTTGATAAATACTTAGTGAAAACGATCATCCCGTAACACCTTAGCCCGTACCAGAAAACACATCATACTATCAGTTATACAATTCACATTATCACTTAGCAAGCAAGTACATAATACAATACGGTCCTATGATCATCTCAACTACTTGTGAAGCCTCACAAGGCATCGGTACTGCTCCAAGCTAGATTCACACATCCCCTTGAGCTAGTAACTCGATCCGGATATTCATACAGCTAGTTAGACATCACGTATTGACCACGGTTCACACTTAACCATTCACAATCACAGAAACATTGACCTTGCTAAGCAGAAACCACTAACTTAAGCAATCAATGAAAATCAGATAACCTAGCAATCCAACAATTCTAGATACAGACTACAGTCACGCACTCAACTTAGACACAGAAACAAACGTTTCAGTCGAAAGAATCTCGGTGATTTCTCGATCAGAACTGAGATACTCGGACACACTTGCGATTTCTCGGCTATCGCTCAGACTGGTCCGGCTAAAACTCCACACCTCTCGGCTATCTCTCAACCCGGTCACTTTTTCTCGGGCAAGAAGCTGTATTCCCTCGGAAACAGTAAAATTCAGATCGATCAGTCCAAAGTTAGTCGACAGAAACTCAACAGAAATCAAAATAGCCGAACACTTACAAGATTCACTCGGACGAATCGAAGTGCTCTCGGATATCACACCATCTGCTCAGAAATCCTCGGATAAACTCTGTTATTCCCTCGACAAACCCTCAAATCAGGATGAATGGTCGAAACAGATCCACAGAAACTCGGACAGAACACTCGTTCTCTCGGTGATAGTCGGAATCGCCGGCGAAACTTCGATCTCTCTCGGCCAACTCTCGGGATAATCAGAAACTATGGGATTTCTCTCGACCAATCTCTCTCTCACGCGATATTTCTCTCAAATAATGCGGCTGTCTCGAGAAAAAGTCTCAAAATCCTTTTTATATGCTCGCAAAACTTAGTTAACCCGGTTATAGCCGGCGTCTCCCGGTTCCAGTCAGGTTTATCCCGGTCAGCTTTGATTTCTCTCGGATATCGCCTAAACCGCTCGACCATCCCCACGAGAAATTAGTTTTTATCCGACCAAACTCCCAGTCCACGAGCCCAGCCTATTTTTACTCGGGTAAAACCACTAAGCCTCGGCTATTTACCTTTTTCCCTCGGACATGATCCATTTCTCTCGGACACAATCCATTTCCTCTCGGACATAATCCATTTCTCTCGGACATAACCATTTTTCTCTCGGATATGGTCCGTCCTGCTCGGCCAGCCCGGCCATCCTTCGACTATTTCCCAGTCATCCGTCGACTATAGTCTGAACCTCCCATCCATACAGATTTTTCCCTTGACTGAACTCACATTCCTTCGGATAACCTTTTGTCCGGTTCGATCATTCCAGATTTTCTCGGATACGGATGCTACAGCTTCTCTCAAGAATGGTATGAACTTTATGCATAATGCTAAAGGTAAAGGCAATTGATGCATACATGATCAGATTCTCATCTACCCATACACGCTAATCAATCATCCTAAAACCCCTCTCATTTCTTTTCTTTTAGGCTCACTCACCCTCTTAGATACTACCCTTATCAACAAAGCATTAGCTTAGCAAAACCCGAATCAAAATATAAAACATCTCTACTCTTTAAGCTAGTGAAAAGGCTGAAAATATTTTAGCTTTTTATTTTTTTTTTATTGATAGCTCTCTGATCTTTTCTTTTTTTTCTTTTTTTTTCTTTTTTATTAGGCTCTTAGGCTCTTTTCTTTTCTTTTTCTTTTTCTTTTACTTGAGATCTTCTGAAATACTTAGAGCTTTTTATTTTTGAAAACAAAGCCTTTTACTTAAAAACCTTTTATTCACTTCAATCACCAATACTTTTTGAAACCGAAAGCATATAAACATCCCTTATCAACCCCAAACCTATCCTAAGCCTAAATATAGCTTCAAAATGAAAAGCTAGCAATCAAATGAGAACCTAATCATGTCGCCTAAACGTAACACGTTATGCTAAGTTCAAGCCGAAAAGAGGCCTCACAATGATGTCACACAAGAATACTTGGCTTGAAAGAAAGGTAAGGGTAATGGTGGGAGTTCTACTTAGGCTCACAAAGAGTGGTAAAAGGAGTAAGAGAGCCTAAATATGTATAAGATCCACATGTTCATTTTCAAATGTATAAGAATGATATTTACAAATTAAATTAGGGTTCTCACTTATTAGGACAAGTTTCAAATCATGAATGTTCAAGTCAAGTCACGAAATTCAAAACAAATGATCCAAGCATGGTAAGGACTTACTTTCAAAACGTGAGCAAAACATCAAGCAATTACTAACTAGGGCATTGAAACAATTCATGAGCTTAAAACACCTTTTTAAGAAAACTTTAACCCCTTATGCAAATGTAAACAACCAAGATGCTTAAAAATTCTAGACTTAATCCTAAAATGTTTAACAAAGTGAATGCAACTACATAAATTGTTTTGAATTTTTTTTAAAAAACTTTACCAATTTTTTTGTTCTTTTCTGTGCCTTAGACGCAATGAGATTTAATGCAAGACTCAAGGATGCAAATAGAAAATAAGAGCAAAATAAACATGTCAAATAACACACACACTCCCCCAAACATGAATGACAACGTCCCGGTGGCAAACAAATTCGAGAGAGTTCAAAAACACTAAGCAAAAACAAAGAAAATATGAGCGGTATATACAAGGGAAGGTTGTTGGTACCTCGGATCTAGCCTCGGCTTGATAGTCACTTTATTCGCAAGGGTGAGAATGCAATGAGGTTATCAAACTCAAATGCAAGACAGGTTGTAGTACAGCAAGCAAGAGAGAGTCAATCCACACCTAGGATGATAGAGAATGCAAAGAGAATACAAGGACTAATGCAAATCTAAGCGAAACGAGATGAGTTATGAGAAAATCCCTAAAAACTAGATGCAGCAACTTAAATGGAATGCAACCTATTTTAAAATTACTAGGAATAATGAAACTACCACGAGGAACAAACAGAATAATTAAAGGACAAAGCTTCGAATTACTAAAATTCGACTAGTGGATCGACCATGAGATCGACCACTAGATCGTGCAATAACAATCGATCTCGTCTAAAAATGCAAGAACAGTAAAACTAACGACCAGGATGCTATCAAAGATCAAGCGAATGACGAGAGAAGATGTAAAGATGCTAAAAGAAAGGGCCTAGGGTTGAGATTCATGGTCAGGGGTTTCAAAGGTTCGACCTTGGGTTGAAAACTTTAAATCGACTCACTTTGTGAGGATCTCTAAACCTTGAAAACTAAGCAAGATCTATCTGTGGCTTTCGGTATAGATCACTCCTTCATCCCCTCCTCCAAACCCATGGCTTTTGGTGGAAAGAGAGGTCAAAGGGCATGGAAAACAGATTTCAAATGAGTGGCTTAACTAGTCCCCCAAACTTCCATGGCTTTCGGGAATGGGTAACTAGTCTCTAGGGTGTGATCTTCCGAGGCTCCTGAATCCTGTCAAGGTAAGGAACCTCTCGGATCATGAAGCTCTTGGCGTGAGAGTCTTCAAGCATTGAGATCTCAACACCCTAGAAGAGATAGCCATTGAAAACACTTAGAAAAACCCCAAGATCGAAACCATTTTGACCCTTTAATCCTCTCAACCCCGAACCCAAATAAACTACTCACTACACATAAGGTAAATTAAGCAAAGCATGTAAAAGGAAACGATGAACATGAAAAGAAAACTAGATTAAGATGAAAACGATTCGATTACAAAGCTTAAGAAAACTCAAAGTTCGACAATGTTGTTCTTCGTCAAAAACCAGAGAAAAACATACAGAAAAGATAAGGATTGAAAGTTGTGTGGGAAAAGGACGTCGCCGCCTTCCCAAAATGGCCAAAACAAGCTGATGGTCCCCCCCTCGCTAGCGGCCAAAAGTGGTTGAAAGGACAGAGATCGACTCCAGGATCGAGCGGTTCTCTCGATCATCTCTGGACATTGTGTCTTCAGCTCGATCTGGGTCTCGATCATCATCGGCGGATCGAGTGTTGCATCCAATCTCGGTATCGATCTTCGGTTGGATCGGGTGGTGTACTCGATCTGGCTCTCGCTCTGCATGGCGTCATTTACGTCCGTACCGTTTAATCGACTGCTTCACTCGATCCTCATCTCGATCATTCTCCTTGGATCGCCTGGTTGGCTCGATCTTCTGGTCGATCACATCCTAGATCGACCGGCCATGCTCGATCTGCTCCTCGATCTCTGATCCTTAGCAAATATCCGAGCTTCCACGAACTGCTACAACAGCCTCAACATGTCCACGAACCTCCACGACTCCAAAGCAGCCAGAAACAACCTAAATGTGATGCAAAATGCAAGGAACATGCGTATGCTGGTGCAAGAATGTTCTAGGACTCTAAGTGATGCAATCTAACCTAAAATATGATACAAATACATGAAAAGCTAACTAATGAGTATACAAAATGTATGCAATATGCAGTAACATCAACTCCCCCATACTTACTTCTTGCTTGCCCTCAAGCAACAGAAAATAAGTAAGGAAGAGAGGTTTTCAGAAAAACGAATGGGGGTTTAAACTTCTTGCAAAGGTGCCTTTCAAATGAATCAATCTCAATGTCCTAGTTAACAGTTCTAAAATGCTAGGCTTACACTCATACTCCAAAGAACTTAGCCATACTCATTACACAAAGAAATTCAAATCATGACTCTCCTATTCCTAACAATCAAAGAAACTCATCCTTTAACATTCATTAACATTAGAACCATGAATCAAACTTACGCACTTTAAAGCAAAACACATTTGGCTAAGGGAGAAGGTTATGAGCATTGAATGATCTCATTTGAAAAGGGTTTATAATTAGAACAAGGGTTTCTCTCAAAAATGGTTGAACTTATGCATAATGCTAAAGGTAAAGACAATTGATGCATACATGATTAGATTCTCAGCTACCCATGTAAACTAACAAATGATCCTAAACCCCTCTCATTTAACAAATTTTATCCTCACTCACCACTTAGAGTCTACCATTTTTCTTCTCAAATTTTAGCAATCCCCAATTCGAAACAAAAACATTTTTAAACTCTTAAGGCTAGTGAAAAAGTTTTAAAAATAACTTTGCTCATTAATAATTCTTATTGGTAGCTCTCTTATTATTCTTTTTCTTTTTTCTTTATTTTTTTATATTTTTATTTGGCACTTAGGCTCTTTTATTTCTTTTTCTTTTATTTATTTTTTTTCCTTTTTTTATTGGGAGAGCTACCTCCTGTAATTTATTAGAGCATATACTTAGTTTTTAAACACAACCTTTCTCGTTCTCGTCTTGATCGACTAGCTTATCACTCGTTTTCGTCTAGATCGACTGGCTCCTCTCGTTTCACTGACTCGATCTAGCAAAGATCGAGTCAAGATCAGTCGATCTAGCACTCGATCTCTAGCCTTATCTTTACCCTATCGCCTCTTTTGGACTTTAAGATCAAGGTTTAGACTCCTCATACCTGTTCCTACACACTTGCAGAGTAAAAACATAAAACTGAAAGAGAAATAAAGCAGAAATATGTACAAGATAAACATGGGAATGCCTCCCAAGTTGATAATCTCTTTTTGGACGGGTTATATTGCAGTGACGTTATCAAACTCAAATGCAAGACATGTTGTAGTACAGCAAGCAAGAGAGAGTCAATCCACTCCTAGGATGATAGAGAATGCACAGAGAATACAAGGACTAATGCAAATCTAAGTGAAATGAGAAGGTTTGTGAGAAAATCTCTAAAAACTAGATGCAACAACTTAAACAGAACGAAATCTATTTTAAAAATACCAGAAAGGAAGAAACTACCACGTGAAACAAACAGGATAATTTAAGGAGAAAGCTTCGAATTATTAAAATTCGACTAGTGGATCGACCATGAGATCGACCACTAGATCGAGCAGTAACAATCGATCTCGTCTAAAAATGCAAGAACAGTAAAACTAATGACCAGGATGCTATCAGAAATCAAGCGAAAGATGAGATAAGATGTAAAGATGCTAAAAGAGAAGGCCTAGGGTTGAGATTCATGGTTAGGGGTTTCAAAGGTTCGACCTTGGGTTTAAAACTTTAAATCGACTCACTTGGTGAGGATCTCTAAGCCTTGAAAACTAAACAAGATCTATCCGTGGCTTTCGGTATAGATCACTCCTTCATCCACTCCTCCAAACCCATGGCTTTTGGTGGAAAGAGAGGTCGAAGGGCAAGGAAAACAGATTTCAAACGAATGGCTTAACTAATCCCCCAAACTTCCATGGCTTTTGGGAAGGGGTAACTAGTCTCTAAGGTGTGATCTTCCGAGGCTCCTGAATCCTGTCAAGGTAAGGAACCTCTCGGATCATGAAGCTCTTGGCGTGAGAGTCTTCAAGCATTGAGATCTCAACACCTGAGAAGAGATAGCCTTTGAAAACGTTTAGAAAAACCCCAAGATCGAAACCCTTTAGACCCCTTAATCCTCTCAACCCCGAACCCAAAGAAACTACTCGCTACACATAGAGTAAATCAAGCAAAGCATATGAAACGAGATGATGAACATGAAAAGAAAACTAGATTGAACAGAAAATGATTCGAATACAAAGCTTAAGAAAAACGCGAGTTCAACAATGGTGTTCTTCACGAAAACGAGAGAAAAAACATAAAAAAAAGATAAGGTTCGAAAAAGTTATAGGAAAAGGACGTCGCCGCCTTCCCAAAATGCCGAAACAAGCTAATGGTCCCCCCTTCGCTAGCGGCCAAAAACGGTTGAAAGGACAGAGATCGACTCCAAGATCGAGTGGTTCTCTCGATCATATCCGGACATCGTGTCTTCGGCTCGATCTAGGTCTCGATCATCATCGTCGAATCGAGTGTTGCATCCGATCTCGGTATCAATCTTCGGCTGGATCGAGTGGTGTACTCGATCTGACTCTCGCTCTGCATGGCGTCATTTACGTCCATACCGTTTGATCGACTGCTTCACTCGATCCTTGTCTCGATCATCCTCCTTGGATCGCCTGGTTGGCTCAATCTTCTGGTCGACCAACTCCTAGATCGACCGGCCATGCTCGATCTGCTCCTTGATCTCTGATCCTTAGCATATATCCGAGCTCCCACGAACAGCTACATCAACCTCAACACGTCAACGAACCTCCACGACTCCAAAGCAGCCAGAAACAACCTGAATGTGATGCAAAATGCAAGGAAAATGCGTATGCTGATGCAAGAATGCTCTAGGACCCTAAGTGATGCAATCTAACCTAAAACGTGATACAAATGCATGAAAAGCTAAATAATGAGTATGCAAAATGTATGCAATATGCAATAACATCAACTCCCCCATACTTACTTCTTGCTTGCCCTCAAGCAACAGAAAATAAGTAAGGAAGAGAGGTTTTCAGAAAAATGAATGGGGGTTTAAACTTTTTGCAAAGATGCCTTTCAAATGAATCAATCTCAATGTCCTAGTTAACAGTTCTAAAATGCTATGCTTACACTCATACTCCAAAGAACTTAGCCATACTCATCACACAAAGAAATTCAAATCATGACTCTCACATTCCTAACAATCAAAGAAACTCATCCTTTAACATTCATTAACATTAGAACCATGAATCAAACTTATGCACTTTAAAGCAAAACACATTTGGCTAAGGGTTTAGGTTATGAGCATTAAATGATCTCATTTGAAAAGGGTTTATAATTAGAACAAGGGTTTCTCTCAATAAATGGCTGAACTTGTGCAAAATGCTAAAGGTAAAGACAATTTATGCATACATGATTAGATTCTCATCTACCCATGTAAACTATCAAACGATTCTATACCCTTCTCATTTAACAAATTTATCCTCACTCACCACTTAAGAGTCTACCCTTTTTCTTCACAAACTTAGCAATCCCCATTTCGAAACAAAGGTATTTTCAAACTTTTTAGGCTAGTGAAAAGGTTTTGAAAAATATTTTTGCTCTTTAGATATTTCTTTTTAGGCTAGTTAGGATTTTCATATTTTTTAAAACATGTTAGGATTGAGTCTAGAGTTTCTCATATCAATTAGGTTGTTTGCATTTTGCATAAGGGGTTAGAATTTCTTACAAAGGTGTTTTTACTTATGAATTGTTTCAATGCCCTAGTTGGTAGTTCTCTAATGCTTTGTCTATGCTTTGAAAGTAAGTTCTTACCATGCTTGGATCACTTGTTAGGATTTTCGTGGCTTAAATTGAACTCTCATGATTTGAAACTCATCCTAATAAGTGAAAACCTTAATTTACCAAGCATAAGGTGACCAGAAGATCGAGCCAACTAGGCGATCCAAGGAAAATGATCGAGACGGAGATCGAGTGAAGCAATCGATCAATCGGTACGGACGTAAATGACGCCATGCAGAGCCAGAGACAGATCGAGTACACCACTCGAGCCAGCCGAAGATCGATACCGAGATCGGATGCAACACTCGATTCGCCGATGAAGATCGAGACCCTGATCGAGCCGAAGACACGATGTCCGGATATGATCGAGAGAACCACTCGATCTTGGAGTCGATTTCTGTCCTTTCAACCGTTTTTGGCTGCTAGCGAAGGGGGGACCATTGGCTTGTTTGGGCATTTTAGGCAAGGCGGCGACACCCTTTTTCGATAACTTTTAGATCCTTATCCTTTTCTTTTATGTTTTCTCTCTCGTTTTCGGAAGAACACCATTGTTGAAACTCGTTTTTCTCTTAAGCTTTTGTATTCGAATCATTATCATTTAATCCAGTTTTTCTTTCATGTTCATCGTCTCGTTTCATATGCTTTGCTTGATTTACTCTATGTGTAGTGAGTAGTTAATTTGGGTTCGGGGTTGAGAGGATTACGGGGTAGAAAAGGTTTCGAACTTGGGGTTTTTTCTAAACGTTTTTAAAGGCTATCTCTTCTAAGGTGTTGAAAGCTTTTTTGCTTGAAGACTCTCACGCCAAGAGCTTCATGATCCGAGAGGTTCCTTACCTTGACAGGATCCAGGAGCCTCGAAAGATCACACCTTAGAGACTAGTTACCCCTTCCCAAAAGCCATGGATGTTTGGGGGACTAGTTAAGCCATTTACTTGAAATCTGTTTTCCTTGCCTTTCGACCTCTCTTTCCACCAAAAGCGATGGGTTTGGAGGAGAGGATGAAAGAGTGATCTATACCGAAAGCCACGGATAGATCTTGTTTTGTTTTCAAGGCTTAGAGATCCTCACCAAGTGAGTCGATCTAAAGTTTTAAACCCAAGGTCGAACCTTTGAAACCCCTAACCATGAATCTCAACCCTAGGCCCTTTCTTTTAGCATCTTTACGTCTATTCTCATCATTCACTTGTTATCTGATAGCATCCTGGTCATTAGCTTTACTGTACTTACGATTTTAGACGAGATCGATTGTTACTGCTCGATCTAGTGGTCGATCTCGTGGTCGATCCACTAGTCGAATTTTAATAATTCGAAGCTCTTTCCTTTAATTAATCTGTTTGTTTCTCTTAGTAGTTTCTTACTTTCTAGTATGTTTAAAATAGGTTTCACTCTGTTTAAGTTGCTGCATCTAGTTTTTAGAGATTTTATCATAAACTGTCTAATTTGCTTTAGTCCTTGCATTCTCTGTGCATTCTCTATCTCCTAGAATTGGATTGACTCTCTCTTGCTTGCTATACTACGACATTGCTTGCATTAGAGTTTGATAACCTCTCTGCATCATAAACCCTCGCTAGAAAGCGTTTATCAGTTTGACATGGAGATTAAAGACAAGAAAGGGATAGAAAACGGAGTCGCTGACCATCTCTCACGGCTAAGGATCAACGAGTATCTCCCCTTAGATGACTCTCTTCCAGAAGTGCAGCTTATGGCGATTACTACGGCTGTTTGTGGAAAGCTAGAAGGGAGGTTTGAGGAGGTGTTGAGTTTCAAAGAGGAGGATCTACCGTGGTATGCTGATGTAGTGAACTATCTAGCGTGTGGTGAGGATCTCAACAGCTATCACAAGAAGCGGTTTATGAGAGAGGCTAGTGACTACTTTTGGGACGAGCCCTACTTATACAAGAGAGGAGTAGACAGCTTGTACCGGAGATGTGTTACAAAGGAAGAAGCCAGGGACATCCTCTATCATTGCCATGGCTCTTCCTACGGAGGAGACTTCGCCTCATTCAAGACGGCCACGAAGTGTTGCAAGCCGGTTTCTGGTGGCCGTCCATTTTTAAAGATGCACACGAGTTTGTGAAGAGCTGTGAGGCATGTCAACGAGCAGGGAATATCACTAAGAGGAACGAAATGCCTCAAGTTCCCATCTTCGAGGTTGACGTGTTCGACGCGTGGGGGATAGACTTCATGGGGCCATTTCCTTCTTCATATGGCAACAAATACATCTTAGTAGCAGTGGATTATGTCTCTAAATGGGTTGTGGCTGTTTCTTCCCCTACAAATGACTCTAAGGTGGTAATCAAGCTGTTCAAGAGTATCATCTTCCCGAGGTTTGGGGTACCCAAGGTTGTTATAAGCGATGGAGGAAGCCACTTCATAAACAAGGTCTTTGAGAACCTCTTGAGAAAGTATGGAGTTAAGCATAAGGTGGCTACACCGTATCATCCTCTTGAGAAAGTATAGCCTTGAAGTCTCCAATAGGCAAATCAAGGCTATACTAGAGAAGACCGTCGGAGCAACAAGGAAAGACTGGGCAGTGAAGCTGGTCGACGCTCTTTGGGCCTACCGTACCGCCTTCAAGACGCCGATTGGTACAACTCCTTTCACTCTACTCTATGGCAAGGGCTGTCACCTCCCGGTTGAGCTGGAACACCGTGCGTTGTGGGCTGTGAAGAGGCTGAACTTTGACCTCAAGACTGCTCAGGAGAGACGCCTTATTCAGCAACACGAACTGGACGAGTTGAGGCTGAACGCTTACGAGAGCTCTAGGATATACAAGGAGCGGACTGAGGAAACTCATGACAAGAAGTTGGTTGCCAAGGAGCTTAAGGAAGGAGGTTTACTGTTGCTGTACAACTCGAGACTCAAACTCTTCCCGGGCAAGCTGAAATCAAGGTGGAGCGGACCGTTCGTGATTCAAGAAGTGTTGTCTTATGGAGCTGTTACTCTGATGGGAAAAAGTAGCAGTGCATTCACCGTCAACGGACATAGAGTCAAGCCCTACTTGGCAGATAGCTATGACAAGGAGAGTACCTCGGTCCTTCTCCAAGACCCACCATCAGCTTAAACCAAGTAAGGTCTAGCTAAAGACGTTAAAGAAAGCGCACTTGGGAGGCATTCCCATGTTTATCTTTTACATATTCCTGCTTAATTTCCCTTTCAGTTTTATGTTTTTATTCTGCAAGTGTGTAGGAACAGATATAAGGAGTCTAAACCTTGACTTTGAGGGCCAAAAGAGGCGATGGGGGTTAAGATAAAGCTAGAAATCGAGTGCTAGATCGACTGATCCTGGCTTGATCTTTGCTAGATCGAGTCAGTGAATCGAGAGGAGCCAGTCGATCTAGACGAGAACGAGTGACAAGATCGACCTTGACGAAAAAGGATCGATCGATCCAAATTGGATCGACCGATCTAATTTCTCTCGGGAAAAACGGTTGAAAATAGATCGATCATGAGGACTTAGCCGTGGAGCCAACATCTCAATGATCGAGAGAGCCAATCGATCCAAGACTCGATTCACTATGAATCGAGTCTCAAATCGAGTAACCCTCTCGATCTAAGCCATTATGGGCATGAGATCGAGTCCTAGACCGACCAAATGGACTCGATCTCATGCCGAGGTAATATTTTTTTTCCCTCCTTAACTTTTTTCCCTCCAACTTTTGAATTCAAAACTTGGTCAAGGCAAGCATCTTTGACCATGAAAGATGTGCCTTGACCAAGACTTAGTCAGAAAAACCACTTTTACTACCCATTGTTTTGATTTTTGCTAGCCTTTAAATATTTCAACAACCTCTCATCCTCTCATTCCTGTTTTTCTCGAAAATTTTAAAGAAAGAGAGTGAGAGTTTCAGTTTTCAAAAGCTAGCAAAGATATTCTGCATTTCTTGCAAAGGTGTTTTCAAAAAATATTTTTAATGATTTAATTTTAGAAAATCTCCTTTAATGTCGCAAGATCTTGTTCTAGAATTTAGGATCGGTTTTGATTTTTTTTAAAAAACTAGCTAAGTACAAGGAAAAATTCTAGATTTTTCAGTATCTAAAGATTTGATTCTCCTTTATTTAGCTATGATTTTTATTTATTCCCCAAAATTCTAGGGTAGTTTTTATAAGTTCTCTCCTTCTCTTCTCTCATTCTCATCAAATCGCCGTTTGCTTATCAATCTCTTTAGAAACTTGTTTCAGGAACAATGGCCCCAAAGAGAACAAGAGAAGAGCAAGCACAAGAAGGAGAAGGACAAGAAGTGGCAGTTCAAGAGAGGGTCCGGTGGAGTATGGATGAGAAGAGAGACAAGAAACGGTTGGAAAGGCTTCGGTTTGAGCCTACCAAGTTTGCTGATCGAGAGCTGTTGTCTAAGCTAGGGATTCTTGGGGATTTCGACCAACTCCTCAAGAACATTGGCTTAAGATGTCTGTCACGGATGGATTGCCCAACCATTCCTGAAGTGACAATAGACTTCCTTGCCACCTTGGAGTTCCGGTACGAGAATCCTAGCGCACCCGTCCCTTCCCAAGGTCGCCTCTACTTCAAAGTTGGACGTCAAGCCTATACACTCTTCATCCCTGAGCTATGCCAAGCCTATGGTCTCCACGCGGATGCATACAAGGTCGAGTTCCCAGCCTTCAAGAAAGCCGACGACTTTGGGGACCTCATCAGCAATGAAGACTACAAGGCCAACACCGCCAAGATCAAGCGAGTAAGGAGCCCGGTGCTGAGGTATACTCTGAAGCTGATTGCCAACACGTTTAGTGGACGGTCTGTTGCTCCTACGGTCACGAAGACGGAGCTGTGCTTCCTGTTCCAAGGTGTGAAGTACTTGGTGTGTGATCCGGATGCAAACGACGAGCCTATGGAGGATGAACTCGGCGATGAAGTGAACTACGGGTGTGTGCTCGCGGATTCTTTGGTGAAATACTAGGCTTATGCCTTGCGGTGCAAGGCAACCTCCTCTTACATTGGCGGTTTCCTTACTCCTCTGTTCGTGCAAGCCGGTGTGCCCATTCATGACTTTGCTCACGTCCCAACCAGCACTTTCATGGACGAGGCATACATGAGGAATACTGACAGCTTGGAACGCACGCCAGCGGAAGGATTCTACGCCTACCTCGTCATAGATGACGAAGACAAGAAGAGAGTGTGCATCCTGCCCAACAAAGATGAAACCGAGCTGCTTGGTATTGGGAATATTGAGTTCTTGCCCACGGAGGAAGAATGCTTTGCCCCTTTAGGAGGACCACCTGCTTCAGCGATTGCCCCTCGTCAAAGGTCAGAGTCTCCAGCCACGGAAGATGAGATGCCCGAAGCCTACACACTTCCCAAGCTAGACTCCGAGCCGAGGACAAAAACCGAGAAGTTCCTAGCATCAGTTGTGGAGATGCAAAGGAATATCAACAAGTGGCAAGGCAAGATGCTCAAGAAGCTTGGAAAGAAGGTCAAAGCACTTCAGGGAGGCTCACCTAAGAAAGCTGCGAGCCAAGAGGTGCAACAACCCGAGAAGAGAAGGCTCTCAACCAGTGGAGTTGTCATCCGCGAGACCCAAGGAACCACCATTCAGCCGGCGCGCCACTCTCTCCAAGAACCAGCCGACAAAGGCAAGACCATAGTCTCTAGCTCCTCTGGAACATCCTCAAGTTCCAGCCGAGACTAGACCAGAGGTAACAACCTTCTTCCATTGTATATAACCGCTCATGTTTGTTTCTTTTTGCATTGTGTTTTGATGCTCCTTCGGATGAGTTTGCCACCGGGACGGTGTCAAGCAAGTTTGGGGGAGTACATGTGTGATTTGACTTGTGTTCTTTGATCTTATTTTCCTTTAGCATCCTTGAGTCTTTAGTCATGAAAAATTTTTAAAATTTTTTCAAAGATTCATGTAGTTGCATTCATCTTTTTAAAACATGTTAGGATTGAGTCTAGAGTTCCTCATAGCATCTAGGTTGTTTGCATTTTGCATAAGGGGTTAGAATTTCTTAAAAAGGTGTTTTTACTTATGAATTGTTTCAATGCCCTAGTTAGTAGTTCTCTAATGCTTTGTCTATGCTTTGAAAGTAAGTTCTTACCATGCTTGGATCACTTGTTAGGATTTTCGTGGCTTAAATTGAACTCTCATGATTTGAAACTCATCCTAATAAGTGAAAACCTTAATTTGAAATTCTAATTATCATTCTTATGCATTTGAAAATATGAATGCAACTACATGAATCTTTGAAAATTTTTTAAAAATTTTACCAATTTTTCATGAACTAAGACTCAAGGATGCAAAAAGGAAAATAAGATCAAAGAACACAAGATTCAATCACACATGTACTCCCCCAAACTTGCTCGACACCGTCCCGGTGGCAAACTCATCCGAAGGAGCATCAAAACACAATGCAAGAAACGAACATGAGCGGTTATATACCATGGAAGAAGGTTGTTACCTCTTGTCTAAGCTCGGCTGGAACTTGAGGATGTTCCAGAGGAGCTAGAGATTGTTGCTTTGCCTTTGTCAGCTGGTTCTTGGAGAGAGTGGCGCGCCGGCTGAATGTTGTCTCCTTGGGTCTCGCGGATCACAACTCCTCCGGTTGAGAGCCTTCTCTTCTCGGGTTGTTGCATCTCTTGACTTGCAGCTGGCTTAGGCGTGCCTCCCTGAAGTGCTTTGACTTTCTTCCCAAGCTTCTTCAGCAGTTTGCCTTGCCACTTGTTAATCTTCCTTTGCATCTCTACCACCGATGCTAGGAACTTCTCGGTTTTTGTCCTCGGCTCAAAGTCCAGCTTGGGAAGTGTGTAAGCCTCGGGCATCTCGTCTTCCGTGCCTGGAGACTCTGACCTTTGACGCGGGGCAATGGCTGAAGCAGGCGGTCCTCCAAAAGGGGCAACGCATTCTTCCTCCGTGGGCAAGAACTCGATGTTCCCAACACCAAACAGCTCGGTTTCATCTCTGTTGGGAAGGATGCACACTCTCTTCTTGTCTTCGTCATCAATGAGGAGGTAGGCATAGAACCCTTCTGCTGGCGTGCGTCCCAAGCTATCAGTATTCCTCATGTATGCTTCATCCATGAAAGCTCTGTTTGGGACATGAGCAAAGTCATGAATGGGCACACCGGCTTGCACGAACAGAGTAGTAAGGAAACCGCCACTGTAAGAGGAGGTTGCCTTGCACCGTAAGGCATAAGCCTTGTATTTCACCAAAGAAGCCGCGAGCACACACCCGTAGTTCACTTCATCGCCGAGTTCATCCTCTATGGGCTCGCCGTTTGCATCCGGATCACACACCAAGTGCTTCACGCCTTGGAACAGGAAGCACAGCTCTGTCTTCGTGACCGTAGGGGCGACAGACCTTCCACTGAACATGTTGGCAATTAGCTTCAGAGTATACCGCAGCACCGGGCTCCTTACTCGCTTGATTTTAGCGGTGTTGGCTTTGTAGTCCTCATTGCTGATCAGATCCCAAAACTCGTCGGCTTTCTTGAAGGCTGGGAACTCGACCTTGTATGCATCAGCGTTGAGGCTGTAGGCTTGGCATAGCTCAGGGATGGAGAGTGTGTAGGCTTGACGTCCAACTTTGAAGTAGAGGCGGCCTTGGGAAGGGACGGGTGCACTAGGATTCTCATACCGGAACTCCAAGGTGGCAAGGAAGTCTATTGTCACTTCAGGAATGGTTGGGCAATCCATCCATGACAGACATCTTAAACCAATGTTCTTGAGGAGTTGGTCGAAGTCCCCAAGAATCCCAAGCTTAGACAACAGCTCTCGATCAGCAAACCTGGTAGGCTCAAACCGGAGCCTCTCTAGCTGCTTCTTATCCCTCTTCTCATCCTTGCTCCACCGGACCCTCTCTTGAGCTACCACTTCTTGTCCTTCTCCTTCTTGTGCTTGCTCCTCTCTTGTTCTCTTTGGGGCCATGGTTCCTGAAACAAATTCTAAAGAGATTGATAAGCACATGGCGGTTTGATGAGAATAAGAGAAGAGAAGGAGAGAATTTATAAAAGGCTACCCTAGAATTTTGGAGAATAAATAAAAATCATAGCTAAATAAAAGGGAATCAAATCCTTAGATACTGAAAAATCTGGAATTTTTCTTTTTACTTAGCTAGTTTTAAAAATTCAAAACCGATCCTATATTCTAAAACAAGATCTTGCGATATTAAAGGAGATTTTCTAAAATTAAACCATTAAATCTTTGAAAATACCTTTGCAAGAAGTTCAGAATATCTTTGCTAGTTTTTGAAAATTGAAACTCTCACTCTCTTTGTTTAAAATTCTCGAGCAAAACAGGGATGAGAGGGTGAGAGGATGTTTGAAATATTTTAAGACTTAGCAAAACCAAAACAATGGGTAGTCAAAGTGGTTTCTGACAAAGTCTTGGTCAAGGCACATCTTTCATGGTCAAAGATGCTTGCCTTGACCAAGTTTTGAATTCAAAAGTTGGAGGGAAAAAAGTAAAGGAGGGAAAGAAAAATGTTACCTCGGCACGAGATCGAGTCCATTCGTTCGATCTAGGACTCGATCTCATGCCCAAAATGGCTTAGATCGAGAGGGTTACTCGATTTGAGACTCGATTCATGGTGAATCGAGTCCTGGATCGATTGGCTCTCTTGATAATTGAGATGTTGGCTCCTCGGCTAAGTCCACATGATCGTGCTATGTCCTCGATTTAGGGGTCGATTTGGCATAGATCGAGTGATGGATCGAGTCGAGTGATCGATCTGTTTTCAACAGATTTTCCCGAGAGAAATTAGATCAGTCGATCCGATTTGGATCGATCGATCCTTTTTCGCCAAGGTCGATCTTGTCACTCGTTCTCGTCTAGATCGACTGGCTCCTCTCGATTCACTGACTCGATCTAGCAAAGATCGAGCCAGGATCAGTCGATCTAGCACTCGATCTCTAGCCTTATTCTAACCCCTATTGCCTTTTTAAGACCTCAAAGTCAAGGTTTAGACTCCTTATACCTGTTCCTACACACTTGCAAAATAAAAACATAAAACTGAAAGAGAAATAAAGCAGAAATATGTACAAGATAAACATGGGAATGCCTCCCAAGTGCGCTTTCTTTAACGTCTTTAGCTAGACCTTACTTGGTCTAAGCAGATGGTGGGTCTTGGAGAAGCACTGAGGTACTCTCCTTGTCATAGCTATCTGCCAAATAGGGCTTGACTCGGTGTCCGTTGACGGTGAATGCACTGCCACTTTTTCCTATCTGAGTAACAGCTCCATAGGGCAACACTTCTTGAATCATGAACGGTCCGCTCCACCTTGATTTCAGCTTGCCCGGGAAAAGTTTGAGCCTCGAGTTGTACAGCAACACTAGTCCTCTTTCCTTGAGCTCTTTGGCAACCAACTTCTTGTCATGAGCCTCCTTAGTCCGCTCCTTATATATTCGGGAGCTCTCGTAAGCATTCAGCCTCAACTCGTCCAGTTCGTGTAGCTTAATAAGGCGCCTCTCCTGAGCAGTCTTGAGATCAAAGTTCAGCCTCTTCACAGCCCACAACGCACGGTGTTCCAGCTCAACCGGGAGGTGACAGCCCTTGCCATAGAGTAGAGTAAAAGGGGTTGTACCAATCGGCGTCTTGAAGGCGGTACGGTAGGCCCAAAGAGCGTCATCCAGCTTCACTGCCCAGCCTTTCCTTGTGGCTCTGACGGTCTTCTCTAGAATAGCCTTGATTTGCCTGTTGGAGACCTCCACTTGACCGCTCGTTTGAGGATGATACGGTGTAGCCACCTTATGCTTAACCCCATACTTTCTCAAGAGGTTCTCAAAGACCTTGTTTATAAAGTGGCTTCCTCCATCACTTATAACAACCTTGGGTACCCCAAACCTCGGGAAGATGATACTCTTGAACAACTTGATTACCACCTTAGAGTCATTTGTAGGGGAAGCAACAGCCTCAACCCATTTAGAGACATAATCCACAGCTACTAAGATGTATTTGTTGCTGTATGAAGAAGGGAAAGGTCCCATGAAGTCAATCCCCCACGCGTCGAACACGTCAACCTCGAAGATAGGAACTTGAGGCATTTCGTTCCTCTTAGTTATGTTCCCTGCTCGCTGACATGCCTCACAGCTCTTCACAAACTCGTGTGCATCTTTGAAAATGGAGGGCCACCAGAAACCGGCTTGCAACACCTTCGTGGCTGTCTTGAATGAGGCGAAGTGTCCTCCGTAAGAAGATCCATGGCAATGGTAGAGGATGTCCCTGGCTTCTTCCTTTGTAACACATCTCCGGTATAAGCTGTCTACTCCTCTTTTGTACAAGTAGGGCTCGTCCCAAAAATAGTCACTAGCCTCCCTCATAAACCGCTTCTTGTGATAGCTGTTGAGATGTGTTGGCTCCTCACCACATGCTAGATAGTTCACCACATCAGCATACCACGGTAGATCCTCCTCTTTGAAACTCAACACCTCCTCAAACCTCCCTTCTGGCTTCCCACAAACAGCCGTAGTAATCGCCATAAGCTGCTCTTCTGGAAGAGAGTCATCTAAGGGGAGAGACTCGTTGATCCTTAGCCGTGAGAGGTGGTCAGCGACTCCATTTTCTATCCCTTTCTTGTCTTTAATCTCCATGTCAAACTCCTGGAGTAACAGAATCCATCTTCAGAGCCGAGGTTTAGTGTCTTTCTTCGAGTAGATGTATCGTAAGGCAGCGTGATCCGTGTATACAATAGCCTTGGAGACAACGAGATATGATCTGAACTTCTCAAAGGCGAAGACTACTGCAAGCAACTCCTTCTCCGTAGTGGTGTATCGTGATTGCGTGTCATCCAAGGTCCTTGAAGCATAATAGATCACGTGTAGCTTCTTGTCTTTCTTTTGACCAAGGACGGCTCCTACGGCGTAGTCACTAGCATCACACATGATCTCAAAGGGAAGAGACCAGTCTGGTGCTTGGACTATAGGAGCTGATGTAAGGGCTTCCTTGATGGTCACGAAAGCCTTCAAACACTCCTCATCGAATACAAACTCAGCTTCCTTGCACAACAGCCGTGTGAGAGGGCGAGCAATCTTGGAGAAATCCTTGATGAAACGCCTGTAGAACCCTGTGTGTCCCAAGAAGCTTTTGACTCCCTTGATATTAACCGGCGGCTCAAGACCCATCATGACCTCCACCTTAGCCTGATCAACCTCAATACCCTTCTCTGATATCTTGTGACCGAGCACGATCCCTTCCTTAACCATGAAGTGGCATTTCTCCCAGTTCAGCACCAAGTTTGTCTCTTCACAACGTTTAAGTACCCTGCAAAGATTCAACAAACACGCAGGAAAGGACGCACCATACACTGAGAAGTCATCCATGAATACCTCTACCATCTCCTCTATAAGATCAGAGAAGATCGACATCATACACCGCTGAAAGGTAGCCGGTGCATTACACAATCCAAACGGCATCCTTCGATATGCAAAGGTACCGTAGGGACATGTGAAAGTCGTCTTCTCCTGATTGTTTGGGTGAATAGGAATTTGAAAGAAACAACTATACCCATCGAGAAAACAGTAGTAAGGGTGATTTGCAAGCAAGGGGAAATGGTCTTTCCTAGTCGCAAGGTTAAGCTTCCTATAGTCAATACACATTCTATGACCAGTAATGGTCCTAGTAGGGATAAGTTCATCCTTTTCATTCCTTATGACCGTGATCCGTCCCTTCTTAGGCACCACATGTACAGGGGAAACCCACGTGCTGTCACTTATGGGATAGATCACGTCAGCCTCTAAAAGCTTAAGGATTTCCTTCTTAACAACCTCTTTCAAGTTAGGAATCAAACGCCTTTGATGTTCTATAGAAGAGGCGTTCTCATTATCCAAGTGAATCCTATGAGTGCAAAGCATTGGTGAAAGGCCCTTGATGTCACTTAGAGAGTACCCAATGGCCTTCCTATACTTTCTAAGATCAGTTAGGAGCGAGTGCAACTCATCATCACTAAGGTTTTCATTTACTATCACGAGATAGGTGTTATTAGGCCCTAAGAAAGCATACCTTAGCCCTTTTGGGAGCTCCTTAAGGTCCACCTTTGGGGCTAACAGCTCACTCCAGTTATCCTCGTGGCTGTTGTTGTTCCTTTCCTCCTTGGAACTATCCTTTGAACCCGAGGCATGGCCCTTCAGACTGCTTTCCTCCATCGCTATCCCTTCTGAGATCGAGTCCTCCGGTCGATTCTCCTCTCGATGTCGTCTAGATCGAGCCATTTCGCTCTATTCACTTACTCGATTTGATATGAATCGAGTAAGGGATCGAGACGCTGAGTCGATCTCTTGATTGGACCCCAAAATGATCGGGAGGTATTCCTCGATCGCCGACTCGATTGTTTTTCCTGATCGAGCATTCTTCTCGATCTGTCCGTCGATTGTTGCACCGGACCGACTTCTGTTCTCGATTGTCTTATCGATCTGACTCCTGGATCGAGTGATAGTGTCGATCTCGGGGTCGATCTCTAGGCAGCAACCTTCTTCATTCTTAACGATCCTCCTAGAATCCAGCAGGTTAACGTACTCCTGGGTTCTCTAGTCCACATAACCAAACTCCCCTGGCTCCTTAGTCAGTGCTAGCTTCAGATGGTCTTCTAGAGCCAGCTCTTCCAGAAACTCATCCACTAAAGCATCCATCGTTTCAATATAGAAAGCTTGCCCTTCAATGGTTGGCTTCTTCAGAACCTCGTTGATGTCGAAGTCAAGCCTGATCTCCTTTCCCAAATGCAAGGCAATCTTCCCATTCTTCACATCTATGATAGCCCCGGCGGTTGCAAAGAACGGTCTCCCTAAGATGAGTGGATCCTTAGGCTCTTCATTCATCTCCAACACTACGAAGTCCGTAGGCACGTTCACACCACTGATTCGCACCTATAAATCTTCAAGCAGCCCCACTGGTAGCCTCACACTCCTATCAGCCAGTACCAATGAGATCCGACAGTCTTTGAAACGTGTAAAACCAAGCTTCTTAGTCACGGAGTGAGGCATCAGGTTTATGCTAGCTCCAAGATCACATAAGCAATTCTTGAACTCTAGAGGGCCTAAAGCGCAGGGTATAGTGAAGCTTCCAGGGTCTCCCAACTTCTTAGGGACTATCTCCTTATGTATAACCGCAATACACTCTTCACTTAGAACAAGTACCTCCTTGCTTTCCTTATTCTTCTTCACGAGAGTGGCTTTGAAGAATTTGGCGCATTTAGGCATCATTGCAAGGCAGTCGACGAGAGGTAGCTTGATCTCCACGTCCTTAAGATGCTTCTCAAAGAGGATTCTATGCTTCTCTATGAGTTGTTTCCAAGGGTAAATAGAGTTTGGCTCGAAGAAAGGTGAACAGATCGAGATATAGCCGAGGGGAAAGGGATCAGACCGTACCGTCAGCCGAGAGATTCCTAGGGTGATCGGATATCTTCAATTTGGTGCGAGTTTCATCGGGATTTCTTCTGACCAATCTGTTTCCAGCCTTTTCTAAAGTGAGTGTGTGACTGTGGTTGGTGTCTAGGATCGTTATATTGCTAGGGTTGAATGTTTTGCATGTTTGATTGTTTGATTTTCATGTTGTGTGTTTAGAACTGTTAAGCGATTATATGTTATGGTATTGTGAGGTGTTTACCGTGGCATAGATGATGTCTAACTAACCTTAGGGTAATCCAGATCATGTTCTATCTTAGGGGATGTGGGATTCTCGCTGAAGTAGACATGGGTCTTAAAAAGAGATTGATCTGGGTGGTTAGGGTAGATGATCATGGCTGTTTGATATATGTGTTATTTCTATTGCCAATTGATTGTGTGGGATGTTGAATCCGAATAGTATGAACGCGTGAATGGTACTGACCATGGGTTACGAGATGACGTTACTCACTAAGTATTTATCAAATACTTATGCCTCTCTTCTTGAGTGTGCATGTAATAATCAGTAAAGGGAGCAAGACCGGCGGCAATGATGAACATGGATGGATCGGGGATTGGGTGTATATTTATGATTTAAGACGTGTGTTTTGTCTTATGGCTTTGGTGTTTGATTGTTTAGGTTGCTAGATGACCAGTTGTAATCGTTAGCGAACCGTTGTGCTTTGTTTAAGTTAACCCTGAATCTTGTTTAAGTGCTTTATTCAAGTTTATTGCAATGAAATGAAGTTGTTTTGAATCTGCTGTGTATTGGTTAAATGAAAAAAAAAAGTTTAAAATTTGGCTAAGTATAGACCGAACTGTTAGGATGTAGTGAAGGCACGACCGCGTCATAGTTCGTCGGGTCGGTCTTCCACAAGTTGGTATCCGAGCGTTTAATGCTTCTAGGACTGAATATTGGTGAAGATGACAGTGAACTTCAATGGCAAGCTAGATTCGTTGTACCAAGACCTGAATGGAAAAATTGAGAGTCTGAACTCTCACATGAAGAAGCTTGATGTGCAGGTTGCTCAAACTGCAGGAGCTGTTCAAAGGCAAGAGGGATTCTTTCCTGGAAGGACTGACATCAATCCCAAGCACCAGGTGATAAACATGGTTTTTAGGAAGTCAGAATATCAAATCCCAAACCACAACAATGATGTAGTACAGCAGCAAGGGTATCAATTCAACCTAGGAAGCAGGAAGAACACTAGGAATGCAAGAGTGAAGCAAATCTAAGCAGATCGGAAAAATGATTGGTAAAATCGAAGAAAACTAAATGCAATGACCAAATGAAATGCAAAACTAATTTAAAATCCATGGAAGAGGATTAACTACGACTAGGAAAAAGCAGAAGATTAAAAATGCAAATCTACTAAGAACTAAAAATCGAGCACTGAATCGGGTAAAACAGATCGATCTAACAACTTAAAGGCGATGACTTCAAATGAACAAAGATGCAAGCTTTATGACAAGAGAATGACAAACAGAGGTTTTAAAATGCTAAAAGAGGGTTCAGGGTCGAGGGTCATATTCAAGAGTGTTCAAAAGTCCAAGCTTTGGTTTGAAAACATATGGATCTACTCATTTGATGAGCTTTCTCTAAGCCTTAAAAACAAAACAAGAACCATCCATGGCGTGTGGTATGATTCACTTCCTCAATCTCTTCTCCAAACCCATGGAGTTTGGTGGAAAAAGAGATCAAAGAGCAAGAAAAAAAGATTTCAACTAATACTCTAACTAACCTCCTCTACATCCATGGCGTTTGGGAGAGGGTCAATTAGTCTCTAGGACTTGGTTTTCAAGGATTTCTGAATCCTGTCATGGAAAGAAAGCCCTGGAATCATAGATATCTTTTACAAGACTCTCTAAGCCTTAAGACCCCAAGATCCTAGAAGAGAAGGAATGAAGAACAACAAAAACACAAAACTTAAACCTCTTAAACCCTTGAATCGCCTAAACCCTTTGCCCAAAGGAAAACTACTCGCTACTCATGGTTGAAACCGAATGAAATGCAATGAAAGATAGACTAGGCATGATTAAGCGATTGATTAAATGAAAAGACTTAATATTCAAAGGATTCAAAGTGCTCAAAAACAAGAAAAACTTAAAGTTCAACAATGGCTAATCGCCCAAAAAAACGAAGAACAGAAAAAGCAAAAGCAAAATGTAGGATAATGAAAATGATAGCCGCTGCTTGCCTAAAATGGCCAAACACCACCCCCCCACCCTCCCCACTACGGTCCAAAAACGGTTAAGGTTCCCAGAGATCGACCTTGAGATCGATCGGTTCACTCGATCATCTTCAAGTATCGCCGTCTTCTGCTCGATCATCAAGTCGATCTGGTTGGATGGATCGGGCTCTTCATTCGATCCTCTGGTCGATCTTTGGGTGATCGGGTCATGGTCTCGATCCAGCTTTCGTTCTGCATGGCGTCATTCACGTCCGTACTCTATATCGATCTTCCCTCTCGATCTTGGTCTCGATCCTTCCCCTTTGATCGACTTGGGTCACTCGATCTTCTGGTCGATCTCGTCTAGAACAACGTGCCTTGCTCGATCCGCTACTCAATCTCGGGGCCTTTAGCTGAATGGCTGAGTTCTCCAAGTGTCCACAAGCTTCATTTTGATCCTCCTCACGTCCACATAACCTCCACAACTCCAGAGTGCTCCAAACAACCTGATAATGATGCAAAAGTGCAAGAAACATGCAAAATGCGAATGCAAAGAGACTTAGGACCTAAGATGCAACAAATGGAACAAACTAGCCTATAATTCAAGATGAATGCATGAAAAACTATCCTAAATGCATGCAAAATATGCAAAATATATGGTAATATCAACTCTCCCAAACTTGCCTTTTGCTTGCCCTCAAGCAAACAAAATTCAAGAAAGGAAGAGAGGTATTAAAACGGGGGCTCAAATTCCTTGCAAAAGTGTTTTTCAAATGAATCAATTCAGTGGTCCTAGTTCTTAATCCTAAGATGCAATGTACACACTCATACTCCAAAGAACTTAGCCATACTCATCACATATTGAATTTCAAATCATGACTCTCATATCCCAAACAATTCAAGAATCCTAACATTTAACATTCATTAAGCTCAAAACCGTGAATCACACTTATGTACTTTAAAACCGAATACATTTGGCTAAGGGACAAGGGTTATGAGATAAGAATCATCTCATTTATTAGGGTGATTCAAACAAGGGGTTATCTCAAAGAATGGTCGAACTTATGCATAATGCTAAAGGTAAAGACAATTGATGCATACATGACTAGACTCTCATCTACCCATATGCACTATCAATGATCCTAGAACCCTCTCTCATTTTTCTTTTCTTTTTAAGCTCACTCACCCTCCTAAGGACTACCCTCATCATCAAGGCAATTTGCCAAGCAAAAACCCAAATAAAAGCATCATTTAAAACTCTTTTGGCTAGTAGTAAGGCTGAAAACATATTTAGCTCTTTTCTTTTTACTTTGATAGCTCTGTACTCATTTTTTTTCTCATACTACAGCCCCAGGTGGCGAAGAGCCGACATCGAGGTGCCAAACCTTCCCGTCGATGTGAGCTCTTGGGGTTTCTTTTCAAACATTTGGCCTTTTGGCTCTTTTTCTTTTCTTTTGAGAGCTACCTTCTTATTCAAACTAGAGCTTTTATTTTAAAACAATAAGCCTTCCACCTAAAACCATTAAAACCCTTTTATTCAACTTCCAGACTTCAAACTCTTTAAACCAAAGAAAAACCAAGCAGTCCCCATGAATACCCACCCTATCCTAAGCCCAAAACTAGCTTCAAAATGCAAAGCTAGCATCAATATGAAAGCCTAATCATGTCGCCTAAACCTAACACTTTTTGCTAAGTTCAACCGAAAAGAGGCCTCACAAAGGTTTATCACACAAGAACATTGACTTGAAAGAAGGGTAAGGTAATGGTGGGGAAGTCTATTTAAGTTACAAGAGAGTGGTGAAAGGAAGAACAAAGCCTAAATATGTTTAAGTAATCCATGTATCCTATTTCAAATGCATAAGTATGATAATTAGAAGTTCAAATTAAGGTTCTCACTTATTAGGAAAGGATTCAATTCATGAATGTTCAACTTAAGCCACGAAAATCAAAACAAATGATCCAAGCATGGTTAGAGCTTACTTTCAAAATATGTACAAAGCATCAAAGAACTACTAACTAGGGCCTTGAAACAATTCATGAGCTTAAAACACTTTTCAACAAAAACTTTTGCCCCTTATGCAAATGTAAACAACCTAAATGCTTAAAAATTCTAGACTCAATCCTAAAATGTTTAACAATTCGAATGCAACTACATGAAATGTTTTGAAACTTTTTCAAAATTTTATCATTTTTTGGTGTTTTCTATGCCTTACATGATGCATGATGACTCAAAGGATGATAACAGAAACTAAGATCAAAGAAAACATGTCAAACACACCACACACTCCCCCAAACATGAATGACACCGTCTCGGTGGCAAACAAATTCAAAGGAGTCAAAACACAAAGCAAAAATCAAAAGAGATGCATGGTATTTACCAGGATTGGTTGTTGGTACCTTGGAGCTAAGTAAGGCTGGAGCTTGAGGTTGCTCCAGACTTCTTGCTCTTCTTAGGAGTGTCGTGCCTGATCTCCTTGCTTGTTTCCTCATGGAGAGAGTGGCGCGCAGGTTGGTTTGTTGCTTGAGGCTCACGGATCTCAATGCCTTCGGTTGATCTCCTCCTCTTCTTGGGCTGCTTGATCTCCACACTTGTAGTCTTCTTAGGTGAGCTCCCTTTAAGCGCTTTTGTTGATCTTGCGCTGCATCTCAACAATTGAAGCAGGGAACTTCTCGGCTTTGGTTCTTGGCTCGAAGTCAAGCGTGGGGAGAACAAAGCTCTCGGGCATCTCAGCATCGAATGTAGGCGACTCTGATCGAGGGCGAGAAGCTTGTGTGGGAGCGGCTGTGCCTCCTAGAGGTGAAAAGCACTCCTCTACACTCGGTAGAAACTCAAAGTTTCCAACACCTAGCAGCTCGGTTTCCTCCTTGTTTGGCAATATGCACACCCTCTTCTCATTCTCACAATCATAGAATAGATAAGCAAAGAAGCCCTCAGCTGGCGTGCGTCCCAAGCTATATGTGTTCCTCATATAAATCTCATCCATGTAGGCTCTTTCTGTGCAAGGAACGAAATGAGGAAGTGGTACACCGGCTTGAACAAACATCGGAGTGAGGAAGCCTCCTATCAGCGCCTAACTCGCCTTGCATCTCATCGCCCATGCCTTGTACTTCATCAAAGAAGCAGCTAGGATACAACCGTAGTTAACATCATCTCCGAGCTCGTCCTCCATTGGCTCGTCGTTCTCCTTGGGATCACGCAGAAGATGCTTAACACCTTGGACCAGGAAGCACAGCTCGTTCTTGGTGACTGTAGGAGCCATGGACCGTCCACTAAAGGTGTTGGCGATGAGCTTGAGCGTGTATCTCAGCATAGGACTGCGGACTCTCTTGATCTTGGCCGTGTTTGCCTTGTAGTCATCGTTGCTGATCAGATCCCACAAGTCGTTGGCTTGAGTGAAAGAAGGAAACTCGACTTGCTTGGCGTCAGCCTTCAGACCGTATGCTTGGCAAATCTCGGCGATGGAGAGATGAAAGGTTTGTCTCCTGATCATGAAGGTAAGGTGGCCTTGAGAAGGAGTGGGGAGGCTCTGATTCTCGTAGGTGAACTCCAAAGTGGCCAAGAAGTCCAAGGTTGCCTCGGGATAAGTTGGGCAATCCATTCTTGATAAGCACTGAGGCCCAATGTTCTTGAGAAGCTGATCAAAGTCTCCCAAGATCCCCATTTTAGCCAAAAGATCCCTACTCGCGAACTTTGTGGGATCGAACCTAAGCCTTTCCAGCCCTTTATTGGCTTGCTTCTCCTCTTTTGTCCATCTGACCCTCTCTTGAACCACTTCATAAGCTTCTCCTTCTTGTGCTGTCTCTTCTCTCGTTCTCTTTGGAGCCATGGTACCTGAAACACAAATCTCAAGCAAAAGAATGAGTATAGGCGGCGAGTGCTAGAGAAAGACAAGGTAGAAGAAAAAACTTCTAACAATAACCCTAGATTTTTGGAGAATTTATAAAAAATTTAGCTAAATAATAGAGAAGAAAATCTAGAGATAGGATAAAATCTAGAAATATTCCTAATATCTAGCTATTTTTTAAAAAATTATTTAAACTCCCTAAAAACTAACCATCAACCAAAGCAAATAAAAGGAAATTTTCTAAAAGATTTTAAACAATTTGAACCGAAAATACCTTTGCAAGGATGAAAGCAGATGTTATTAGCCTTTAGAAATAGGAAATCACACTCTCTCTTTCTTTAGAAAACTCGAAATACAAATGAGAGAGAGTGTGTGGTTGCAAGTAAATATAGAGGCTAACAAAAATGTAAAACCATGAGCAAAACAAGTGGTTTCTGACAAAAGTGTGGTCAAGGCACATCTTTCATGGTCAAAGATGCTTACCTTGACCACAATTCAAATTTAAAAACAGGAGGTACAGAAAAAAAGAGGGAAATAATTTACTTACCTCGGCACGAGATCGAGTCCATTTGGTCGATCTAGGACTTGATCTCATGCCCATGTTGACTAGGATCGAGAGGTTTGATCGATCAGGGACTCGATTTAGATTGCATCAAGTTTTAGTTCGATTGTGCCCTCTCATTCTATGATTTTTGGTCACTCAGGCTATGCTCCTTGGATCGAGCCACGTGATCGATTTGGGGGTCGTTTGGGCTGAGATCGAGTGGCAGATCGAGTAGACTGATCGATCTATCCTTAAGGATCGAGCGAGGTCAATCGATGTACAACTTGTTTGCATTTCAAGCTAAACGTATGGGTGGTTTATCCTCTCATGATCGACTGACTCACTCGATTGTCTACTCGATCTTGTCTAGATCGACTGACTCCTCTCGATTCACTAGCTCGATCTAGTAAAGATCGAGCTATGATAAATCGATCTAGCACTCGATCTCTAGCCTATACTTAGCCCTTCTCTCCTCTTTTGACTCCAAGATCATGGTCTAGAATTCCTCAACCTTTCTCCTACTCACTTAAACATAAAAATCATAAAACTGAAATAGAAAGAAAGCAAAAATATGTACAAGATAGACATGGGATTGCCTCCCAAGTGCGCTTTCTTTAACGTCTTTAGCTAGATTTTACTTGGTTTGGGCCTGAGGTGGGTCTTGGAGAAGCATGGTGGTGCTCTCCTTGCTGCAATCACTCGCCAGGTAGGGCTTGACTATGTGCCCATTTACCGTGAAAGCATTACCGCTCTTGCCAACCAATGTAACAGCTCCATAGGGAAGAACTTCCTTGATCTCAAACAGTCCACACCATCTAGACTTGAGCTTCCCTGGAAATAGCTTCAACCTCGAGTTGTAGAGTAGCACCAGACTGCCTTCTCTTAACTCCTTATGAACCAGCTTCTTGTCATGAACCGCCTTGGTCCTCTCCTTGTTGATCTTAGCACTCTCGTAGGCGTCTAACCGTAGCTCATCTAGCTCATGTAGCTGAATCAACCTCTTCTCATTCGACGTCTTGAGACTGAAGTTCAGTTGCTTCACGGCCCACAGTGCTCTATGCTCCAACTCAACCGGAAGATGACATGCCTTGCCGTATAGAAGAGTGAAGGAAGTGGTACCTATAGGAGTCTTGAAAGCGGTCCTCGGTAAACCCATAGAGCATAATCTAGTTTAACCGCCCAATCCTTTCGAGTTGTTCCCATTGTCCTCTCTAAGATAGCTTTGATCTACCTATTATATACCTCTACTTGCCCACTAGTTTGTGGGTGATAAGGTGTTGCTACCTTGTGCGTCACGCCATACTTCTTCAAGAGACCTTCAAACACTTTGTTGATGAAGTGGCTGCCCCCATCACTAATCACTACCTTTGGAACTCCAAACCGTGGGAATATGATGGTCTTGAAGATCTTGATCACCACTTTTGCATCGTTTTTTGGGGAAGCTATAGCCTCAACCCACTTAGACACATAACCAACAGCCACCAAGATGAATTTTTTGCCGTAAGAAGATGGGAATGGACCCATAAAGTCTATCCCCCATGCGTCAAAGACATAACCTTCAAAGATTGGCACCTGAGGCATCTCATTCATCTTCGTGATATTTCCAGCTCTTTGACATGCTTCACAAGACTTAACAAACTCATGAGTATCCTTGAATAGCAATGGCCACCAAAAACCGGCTTGTAAGACCTTTGTTGCTGTCTTGAAAGAAGCAAAATGTCCTCCATATGACAAACCGTGGCAATGTAGAAGGATGTCTTGTGCTTCTTTTCTTGAAACACATCATCTATACAAGCTGTCTACTCCCCTCTTGTACAAGTAAGGATCGTCCCAAAAATAATGAGAGATGTCTCTCATGAACTTCTTCTTGTGGTAGTGGTCAAGATGAGTGGGTTCTTCTCCACAAGCTAAGAAGTTCATTATATCAGCATACCAAGGCAGATTCTCTTCTCTCAAAGCCAAAACATCTTCAAACTGATCCTCTAGCCTTGTGCATACAACCGTATTGATCATCATGAGTTGCTCTTCAGGAAGTGAATCATCTAAGGGTAAGGCTTCATTCACTCTCATCCTAGAAAGGTGATCAGCAACAACATTCTCTATCCCCTTCTTGTCTTGTATCTCCATATCAAACTCTTGTAGAAGGAGAATCCACCTTAAGCGCCTCGGCTTGGTATCCTTCTTAGATTAGATGTACCTCAAAGCAGCATGATCCGTGTATACAGCAACCTTAGAGCCCACCAAGTATGATCTTAACTTCTCAAAAGCAAACACAACAGCCAACAGCTCCTTCTCGGTTGTAGCATATCTTACTTGCGTGTCATCCAAGGTACGACTAGCGTAGTAGATAACATGCAATCTCTTATCCTTCCTCTACCCTAGAACCGCTCCCACGGCGTAGTTGCTCGCGTCACACATGTTCTCAAACGGTAAGCTCTAATCTGGTGCTTATACTATAGGTGCCGTGACAAGAGCCTCCTTGATGGTTTAGAAAGCATGAAGACATTCCTCATCAAAGACAAAGTCAGCTTCCTTGCATAACAACCGTGTAAGAGGGCGAGCTATCTTGGAGAAATCCTTGATAAACCGCCTGTAGAAGCCAGCGTGCCCCAAGAAACTCCTTATCCCTTTGACATTAACCGGCGGCTCAAGACTCATCATCACCTCAATCTATGCTTTGTCAACCTCTATCCCTTTCTCAGATATCCTGTGACCGAGTACAATCCCTTCCTTCATAATGAAGTGAAACTTCTCCCAGTTCAGCACCAAGTTTGTCTCCTCACACCGCTTAAGTACCTTGCAAAGATTCAACAAACAAGTAGAAAAAGATGCACCATATACAGAGAAGTCATCCATAAACACTTCTACCATCTCTTCTATAAGATCAGAGAGGATCGACATCATGCACTGCTGGAATGTTGCTGGTGTGTTACACAACCCAAATGGCATCCTTCGATATGCGAAGGTGCCATAAGGGCATGTAAAAGTCGTCTTCTCTTGATCGTTAGGATGGATTGGTATTTGAAAGAAACCACTATAACCATCAAGAAAGCAATAATATGGATGATTAGCAAGGCTTTCAAGCATCTGATCAATAAAAGGAAGAGGAAAATAACCCTTTCTAGTAGCTGAATTGAGCTTCCTATACTCTATACACATTCGGTGACCAGTTATGGTTCTTGTAGGAATCAATTCATCTTTTTCATTCTTAATGACCGTGATCCCTCCCTTCTTAGGCACCACGTGGATAGGAGAAACCCACGTGCTGTCACTGATGGGGTATATCACGTCAGCCTCTACCAATTTCAGAATCTCTTTCTTAACTACTTCTTTCAAATTTGGGTTTAAGCGTCTTTGATGTTCAATAGAAGAAGAGTTCTCATTAGCTAAGTGAATCCTATGAGTACAAAGCATTGGTGAAAGGCCCTTGATGTCACTTAGAGAGTACTCAGTGGCATTCCTATACTCTTGCAGCTCATTAAGGAGCGAGTGCAACTCATCATCACTCAAGTTCTCATTCACAATCACGGGATAAGTCTCATTAAGCTCTAAGAAAGCATACCTTAGCCCTTTTGGGAGCTCCTTTAGGTCCACCTTTGGGGCTAGCAGCTCGCGCCAGTCCTCCTCGTGGCTTGTGTTGACGTCTCTGTCCTCACTGCCCTCCTTAGACCCCGAGTCATGAGGTTTGAGACTGCTTTCTTGAACCGTTGTCCCCTCTGAGATCGAGTCATCCAGTCGATCTTCCACTCGTTCTGGTCCGGATCGAGTAACTTCACTCGATTCACCCACTCGATTTGATGTGGATCGAGCAGGAGATCGAGTCCCTGTCTCGTTCTCTGAATTGATCGATTGGCTTCTCTCGATCTTCTCATCGTTCTCATTCCTTGATCGACCAGCCTCCTCGATCTTCTTGTCGATTGCTGTCCTGGATTGAGTGATCTTCTCGATTTCCTGATCGATCTCTAGGCATCCGCCTTCATCTTCCTTCACAACTTTTCTAGAATCGAGAAGATGAACGTATTCTTGAGTCTGATAACTCAGAAAAACAAACTCTCCATACTCCTTTTTCAAGGCAAGCTGCAAGTGGTCTTCTTGTGCCAACTCCTCAAGCAACTCGTCGGCCAAAGCGTCTAGAGTCTCAATGTAGAAAGCTTGTCCTCCAATGGTGGGCTTCTTCAAGACTTCATTAATATCAAAGTCCAGCTTGATGTCTTTTCCCAAGTGTAGAGAAATCTTGCCATTTTTAATGTCAATGATGGCTCCAGCGGTTGCAAGGAACGGTCTTCTAAGGATTAGAGGATCCTTTGGCTCTTCATCCATCTCTAACACAACAAAGTCGGTTGGCACATTAACCCCACTGATTCTCACGGGCAAATCCTCAAGCATACCCACAGGAAGTCTGACGCTTCTATCAGATAGCACATGGGAGATCCTACACTCTTTGAAATTGATAAAACCGAGCTTCTTTTCTATGGAATGGGGCATGAGGTTTATACTTGCACCAAGATCACACAAACAGATTTGAAATGTCAAGGGACCGAGTGCACATGGTATGGTGAACGATCCTGGATCTCCAAGCTTCTTAGGAACAATCTCTTTGTGAATAATAGCGCTGCACTCTTCACTCAACACCAAAACCTCTTGACTTTCCTTAGTCTTCTTAGTAAGAGTGTCTTCAAAAAACTTTGCACATTTAGGCATCATGACCAAACAATCAACTAAATGCAGCTTGATCTCAACATCCTTCAAGTGCTTCTCAAAGACTGCTTTATGCTTCTCTAGCAGCTGCTTCTTGAACCGGCCAGGAAAAGGAAGCTCCGGCTTGTATGGTGGAGGAACAAATGCATCTTTTTCTTTTCTCACCTCCTCTACTTTCTTCTCTACAACGGCTTCCTTACCCTTCCTTGGTCTCTCAATCCACACATTATCATAGGTGATCTCCTCATCGTTCGAAAGCTTACCCTCCCCCTCTTGAACCACAATGTCCTCATTGTCTTTAGGTGCAACTCTCGGTGGTAGCTCCTTCCCACTTCGTAAGGTAATAGCGTGTGCATACTCTTTGGGATTCTGCTTACACTTGCCCGGTAAGCTGTTCTGACCGCTTGTACCAGCCTTTCCTTTCTCTAACTGCTTGATCTTGTTGTTCAGATTGGTTATCTGTGTTGAGACAGCAGTTAGAGAAGAATCTAGCCGGTTGTTCATCTCCGCAAACTTCTGATTAGTTGAAGCTTGACCTTGAAGCAACTGTTGGAACATTGCTTATACAGAATCTTGAGGTTGGGGTTGCATCTGTTGTTGTTGTGGAACAAAGCCGGGAGGGAACATAGGAGTGTAGCCGTTGTTGCCTTGCTGTTGCTGCTGACCCTGGAAGTTACCTTGCCTCTGCCCTTGAAAGCCACTATTCTGTTGAAAACCCTTGTTGTAAGGGATAAACGGCTTTGCTTGCTGAGGGGGGTACACCTGATCCTTTGGATTCTCAACGTTAATGGTACGGTATGAGATGTTGTTGTTGCCCTGGTAGCCTTGAGAATAGCCGTGTGGCTTGTTGTAGTTCTCACCAGAAACCCAATTAGCTTCCTCTTCTTGGCATTGCTCGAGCTCATCTAAAACATCTGCGGCTTCTCCAACAAAATGCACTTGTTTTTGGTTGGCAAGGACAAGCTTATCAATCTTCTCAAGCAACGACTTCATTTCTTTCTTGTGAGCTTCAAGATCAGCTCCTCTTGGTGCACGGTCATAGTCCTCTGAATAGCTCCCATCACTCAATGCAAAATTCTCTATGAGTTCCATACCTTCGTCTACCTCTTGGCCAAGAAAGTTTCTTTTGCTGGCCGTGTCAAGGAGCAATCTGATCTTTGGAAGAGCTCCACGGTATATGGTACTCAAGAGTGTCTCTTCACTGAATCCATGGTGAGGACAAGCTATAATTTAATCCTTGAAACGCTCCATAGCTTCATTGAATGTCTCATTCTGCCTTTGAGTGAAGCCACTAATCTCACTTCTCAACCGAGCTGTTCTTGTGCTTGAGAAAAACTTTGAGAGAAAAGTTTTCTTACAGTCAGCCCAAGAAGTAATAGTGCCTTGTGGAAGAGTCTTCTCCCAATGTCTAGCTTTGTCACCAAGGGAAAAGGGAAATAACCGCAACTTGAAGCTGTCCTCCGAGATACCATTTATCTTCAACATCCCACAAATCTGCTCAAAGTTGTCTAGATGCGCCAATGGTTCTTCCAAAGCTAACCCATGAAACTTGTTATTTTGAACCATCTGAACAAACCCTGGCTTGATCTCGAAGTTATGATGTGTATTAGGAGCATCTCCAGCACCAATGATCCGAGGTTGTCTAGCTGCGTGGTTGGGGTTTCCATTGCCCCTTCCGACAGCACCGTGAGCTGGTGGAGGTCCCTCAGGATGTTCTTGTTCAGCCATACTTTCAAAGTCAACTGTACCAGCTTGCACAATCTCTTCAAAGGCTTGAGCTTGCTCTCTTGCTTTTCTTGTTCTTGAACTTCCGAGTTGGTGAATATTGTCCAGGTGTTTCAGTAGATTGTTGTCATCCCTGGAGCGCAGATTCATGTACATGAAAGACACAAGTGTGAAGAGAAAGAGATTAGTAACCAAAATTAAAGTAAAGGCCTAGTCTTTACTAAACTCCAAATCCTAATGCTTCCAAACAATCCTAAGATGGCAACGGCGCCATTTGATAAACATGGTTTTAGCAAGTCAGAATATCAAATCCCAAACCACAACAATGATGTAGTATAGCAGTAACGGTATCAATCCAACCTAGGAAGCAGGAAGAACACTAAGAATGCAAGAGTGAAGCAAATCTAAGCAGATCGGGAAAATGATTGGTAAAATCGAAGAAAACTAAATGCAATGACCAAATGAAATGCAAAAAAATTTTAAAATCCCTGGAATAGGGTTAACTACTACTAGGAAAAAGCATAAGATTAAAAATGCAAATCTACTAAGAACTAAAAATCGAGCACTGAATCGGGTAAAACAGATCGATCTAACAACTTAAAGGCGATGACTTCAAATGAACAAAGATGCAAGCTTTATGACAAGAGAATGACAAACAGAGTTTTTAAAATGCTAAAAGAGGGTTCAAGGTCGAGGGTCATATTCAAGAGTGTTCAAAAGTTCAAGTTTTGTTTGAAAACATATGGATCTACTCATTTGGTGACCTTTCTCTAAGCCTTGAAAACAAAACAAGAACCATCCATGGGGTGTGGTATGATTCACTTCCTCAATCTCTTCTCCAAACCCATGGCGTTTGGTGAAAAAAGAGATCAAAGAGCAAGAAAAACAGATTTTAACTAATAGCCTAACTAACCTCCTCTACATCCATGGCGTTTGGGAGAGGGTCGATTAGTCTCTAGGACTTAGTTTTCAAGGATTTCTGAATCCTGTCAAGGTAAGAAAGGACTGCAATCATAGAGATCTTTTCCAAGACTCTCTAAGCCTTAAGACCCCAAGATCCTAGAAGAGAAGGAATGAAGAACAACAAAAACACAAAACTTAAACCTCTTAAACCTTTGAATCGCCTCAACCCTTTGCCCAAAGGAAAACTACTCGCTACACATGGTTAAAACCGAATGAAATGCAATGAAAGTTAGACTAAGCATGATTAAGCGATTGATAAAAGGAAAAGACTTAATATTCAAAGGATTCAAGGTGCTCAAAAACAAGAAAAACTTAAAGTTCAACAATGGCTAATCGCCCAAAAAAACGAAGAACAGAAAAAGCAAAAGCAAAATGTAGGATAATGAAAATGATAGCCGCCGCTTGCCTAAAATGGCCAAGCATGCCTAATGGTTCCCCCCCCCCTCCCCCACTACGGTCCAAAAACGGTTAAGGCTCCCAGAGATCGACCTTGAGATCGATCGGTTCACTCGATCATCTTCAAGTATCGCCGTCTTCTGCTCGATCATCAAGTCGATCTGGTTGGATGGATCGGGCTCTTCATTCGATCCTCTGGTCGATCTTTGGGTGATCGGGTCATGGTCTCGATCCAGCTCTCGTTCTGCATGGCGTCATTCACATCCGTACTCCAGATCGATCTTAGTCTCGATCCTTCTCCTTTGATTGACTTGGGTCACTCGATCTTCTGGTCGATCTCGTTTAGATCGACCTACCTTGCTCGATCCGCTACTCGATCTCGGGTCCTTTAGCTAAATGACTGAGTTCTCCAAGTGTCCACAAGCTTCATTTTGATCCTCCTCACGTCCACATAACCTCCACAGCTCCAGAGTTCTCCAAACAACCTGATAATGATGCAAAAGTGCAAGAACGAACCTGCTTCGCCTGTAACTGCAAATAATGGCCAGGATCAAGCGTATAAACCCAAGATACCATTCCTTAAGCATCCTAGAAAGTCTAAACAAGAGATAGAAGAAGCCAGATGCAAAGCTATGCTAGATAAGTTGATGGTTGAGATGCCTCTTGAAGATGCAGTCAAGCTTTCACCAGCTCTAAGAAGGTATGTAAAGAGAATGGTTGTGAATGGTGTAAGTCCTGAGGAAGGAGCATTGCTTACCAGAGATATCAGTGCAATTCTCTTGGGTAAAGTTCCAAATAAGAAGAAGAAGGTGATTGTTTCTGAACAAGTCAATGCCATCATTCAAAGCAGAGTTCCAGAGAAGCTATCTGATCCAGGGACCTTTGTTCTTGGTTGCTCAATCTCTGCAGGAAGTTTTCCCCACTCTCTATGTGATCTAGGGTCAATTATAACATTAATGGCTTCCTCTGTTGCTGCTAGACTTGGAATGACTGATTTCAAGCCAGCTGGGATCTCTCTCATCCTAGCAGATCGATCTATAAGACCCCAGAAGGCATCTTAGAGGATGTTCCTGTTAACATTGAAGGCAGCATAATTCCTACAGATTTTGTGGTTCTGAAATATGTTGAAGAACCTAAAGATCCTCTTATTCTGGGAAGATCATTTTTTGCTACTGCTGGCGCCATCATTGATGTGAGAAAGGGGAACACTAACCTGATCTTGGTGATGTTGTCATGAACTTTGACATGGATAAGTTAAGAGGGAGTTCTACCATTGATGGTCAGACCTTATCTTTAAAGACTTCCAGAGATGAAGAGAATGTCATGGAGCATTCAGAAGACACTACTGCTGGGTATGTCACTGAATCTGATACAAGTGGTCAAGTGAATAAGATGGCTATTGAAGAGGCAATATCTGAAACTTCTGCAAAAGCTGTTGGGGTTGAGGATTGGAGTGAAGATGATACCTTCGACATTAGGCTCGAAAAAGAGGTTCCAATGAATGCCAAGTTGCTGGAGGAAGACGTGTTTGTGATGGAGGCAACACTTGCAGAGCTGAACTGCAGGAAAACTGCAGAAACTCGAACTGCAGGGTCAGTGACGACCGTCACTGAGCTGGTGACGCTCGTCACCAACCTGGACACAAAAGAGCGATGTGATTTTTCAGCTACAAGTCCATCTTATGTCGCCAAACCAAAAATTCAACATTCCACAACCAGAAACCTGCAACTAAGCAAAAGTATGCACTTCCTGGAACCAGTTCCAAACCTCTTAATCTCATCAATAAGAACTTAAAAGGCGCAAAAGATGCTTCACACTTATTCAAGCAACGAGATTCTCGTGGAAAGCTTGGTGTTTCTTTTGATGATTTTGCAGGAAAAAGAAGTCTTCCACCCACAGTCACAACCCGCCCTACTGATGTACCTCACTTCCTTGGAAGAGTTCAAGCATCTACTGCTTATAAACGACCATGGATGAGGAGACATTCTCCTCCAAGGCATTCAATGCCACCTTCTGCTCCACCAACTGTCCGAGCAGCATTCATAGTCGAGCTAATGACTTTAAACGAGCGCTTAGTGGGAGGCAACCTACTGATAAGTTTTTTTTTTCATATACGTAGTTTAGTTTTCTATTACATAGCTAAAAAACCAAAAAAATGAGAAAAAAATCGAAAAAAAGGGTCAGTTTGTTCAGTCTGCTTGGATCGTGTCTTGTGAACTTGTTTTAACCATGGGTTAAGCTTCCTTTGGATGTTTTTATGTGTGTTTAACACATCCAACAAGACGATTCTGGAGTATCATACGTGGTGACACTCGAGACCCATCACTTCGCGAGGTACCACTTTTCTGACTCGGTTTTACAAGTTCTCATGCTTCATTTTGATCAACTCTTGGCATAATAACACTGGGGACAGTGTTGTTTAAGTCTGGGGGAGGTGGTTACTGACGTTGTGTACTTTGTGTTTGATTTATAGAGTCTTAAAGTTGAGTCAAAAACCTATTTGTAAAGAGTCAAAATTTTGAAATTGTCAGTTTTACTTGGAACTAACCATTGGACGTTTTTGCCTATAAGAACCATTACCACAGTAGCTAATTACAAGTCTTACTAAGTTGAAAGTCATAGGTAGATCAGTCTAGCAATGAAGATTTAGGTTCTTAGAGAATCAAGAAAATTTGTTGTACTCCACCTTAATGAACTTTAAACTTCTTATCTTGGGGCTTGGTCCTTATTGATCTTGATTCACTCTTCAGCACTGACAATAAGGTTAAGATACAGTCTCTCTTTGATCTTCCCTGATGTAGTTTTTAATAGTTTAAGTCCAAAAAATGGTTCATTCATGACCCTGTCTCCTCACAAGGAACAACAGTAATGAACACACTCAAGAACCTGTCTCCTCACAAGGAACACAAGTATTGAGTAGCACCATATCTTATACTGTTAAAAGAACGAGAAAAAGAGTTGAAAAATCGAAAATATCCAAAAGAAAAGATCAAGGGAAGAGAAAATAGGAGAGCTGTGTTGAGATTGATTTGTTCAGTTGTTTGGGAAGGGAAAACAATCTGTAAGTGATTGAGATGATTAAACCTTGATAAGATATCACACTTAGATAGATATAAGGAGTTAGCAGTAGAGATTTCGGATTTCTTGAAGGGATTTAGACTGGACTTGAGAGATTTGCTAAGCTTGTGATGATTAGACTGAAATTTGATCTTGTGCTGACTCTGTGGTATGTGGATTCGAAAGAACTAACTAATGTGGTGTTCCTGATGTTTAATTGATTGTTTCTGGTTTTCAAACCTCGACCCTGTTCTCTGTCTGATTTTTGCTTGAGGGCAAGCAAAAGCTAAGTCTGGGGGAGTTGATATATCATGGTTTTTATGGTTTTTAACCATGGTATAAGTCCTTTTTATTGAGTCTTTTTGGTCTTTTAGAGTTATAGTAGTCTTTGCAGGTTATAGCATGTCTGGAGCATAATTGGAGATATTGAAGCTTTTTGGAGCATTGCAAGTTGAAGCCACGAAGTGTCCAGCTCGGAGAGGGTCGTGGCTGGTTTCTAAAAGATTGGGAAGAAATTGGAGTTTTGGCCCAGAAATTTTAATATTTGTAAAAAGGCCCCAAATCGTGTTTTAACTTGTATATTATGTTTTTCAGCCATTCTTTCGGCATATATCTTGTATCTTATTATTCTTTTTGAGAGCTTTTGAGAGAGATTTGTAGCAGAGCTTTTGGAGAGACAAATCAGACTCTTTCAGAGCAGATTTCGAACTCGTTCATCTTTACTTCTTATTTCTTTTATGCAATCTATTCTTTTCATGATGTTTTCTCAAATCACCATGTCTGTGTAGTTTGTTACTTAAGTTAGGGCTTTTCAAAGGTCGAAGAAGAGTTTGTAGAATTGCTAAACTTATAGGAAATCCATTGGTTCTTCATATGTGCTTGCATTCATATCGATTTCTTAGACACATCATCTGGATTTCGAAACCCTAGGTTGTTAAACATATGTGAGAGCATTATTGATAACCTGAACTAGTATTTGATGAGCAAAACAACTTAATGCAAAGAGATTTAGCTTAGGAGTTTTGTGAACAATTGAACCTGATCATTACTGCATGTTTAGGTTGTTAGGGATTGCAAAGAGATTTGAAACTCTGTGATTTAGGCATAGTTAACTTCTACAATGAGAATTGGTTAGTTATATCTTTGCGATTCAGGTTCAAGACGGTTCTTATTCATTCCTTATTTCATGCATTCTACATTCTCGGATTCAACCTGCGAATTGTCCTGACTTAGCGCCTTTAGCTTTCTGAACTTTAAGAACAAGCATAAAATGCCCACTTGCATTTATTTTACTGTTTCACATTACATTCATTACTTATTGCTTAGCTTAATCCGAACCTGAACTCTTTAGCGTAGTTTACATACTCCTTTGGGATTCGATTCCCCTTGTACTACAACTGCTTTGCTGTGCACTTGCAGTAGTTTTATTTGGGTAAAACCTGAGCCCTATTAGTGAGCCATATATGGTATACACGGATGCATCAAGGAAAGGACTGGGGTGTGTCCTGATGCACAATGTAAGGTGATAGCTTATGCTTCGCAGCAGTTACAGAAGCATGAAGGAAACTACCCTACTGTGTTATTTGCACTTAAGATATTGAGGTCTTACTTGTATGGAGAGAAGGTGCAGATATACACGGACCATAAGAGTTTAAAGTATATCTTTACTCAACCGGATTTGCACTTGAGACAGCGTAGATGGATGGAGTTGGTAGCGGACTATGATTTGGAAATAGCATACATCTAGGAAAGGCCAACTTGGTGGCGGATGCGTTGAGTAGGAGGAGAGCTAGCGTATCATCAGTACGGAACGTTGGTAGCATTATGAATATGCTTAGGACATTGCGGTTGAATGCAGTAACAGAAGGGGTTGAACCGTTGGGTTTGGAAGCTGTCGATAGAGCTGACTTGTTGACTAGGATTCAGATTGCTCAGGAGAAGGATGAGAATCTGAACAAGATGTCACAGAATGATAAGACAGAATATCAGACTTCAAACAATGGGACCATTGTTGTGAATGGACGGGTCTGTGTTCCAGATGTGAAGGAGTTAAAGGATTGGATCCTTAAGGAAGCACATCAGTCAAGGTTTTATGTGTTCATCCGGGAATGACCAAGATTTACCAGGATTTGAAACGGTACTATCATGGGGTTCAGATGAAATGTGATGTGGCTAAGTGGGTTGCCGGATGTGAGACGTGCCAATTGGTTAAGGCAGAACATCAGTTTCCGAGTGGTTTGTTGCAAACGTTACCAATGCCAGAATGGAAGTGGGACATGATCACCATGGACTTTCTATTGGGGTTACCAAAGACTAAGAAGTTGCAAGACAGAGTATGTGTCATTGTGGATCGTTTGACCAAGTATGCTCACTTCTTACCGATGAAAAAGACGTATGGAGTACCAAAGTTGGTGGATATGTACATTGATCAGATCGTGAGGTTGCATGAATTGCCAGTGAGTATCATCTCAGATCGTGATCCGAAGTTTATTTTGAGGTTCTGGAAAGTGGGAGCATATCATCCTCAGACTGATGGGCAGTCAGAACGGACGATCAGGACATTTTAGGATATGTTGAGGGCGTGTGTACTGGATTGGGATGGTAGTTGGGAAGACTACTTACCATTGGCTGAATTCGCATACAGCAATAGTAACCATAGGGGCATTGAGATGTCTCCGTATGAGGCGTTGTATGGCAGGCCGTGTAGGACACTATTGTGTTGGACACAAATGGGGGAGCGTAGCGTAATGGGGCCAGCAGTGGTCGAAGCTACTACAGAAAAGATCAGATTCTTAAAGGTCAAGCTGAAAGAGGCAATGGACAGACAAAAAAGTTATGCGGACAATCGTCGCAAGGACTTAGAGTTCAGTGTGGGTGATATGGTTTATCTGAAGGCACTGACTTATAAGGGAACGGACATGGCAGCTAAGTATGTCAAGTTGAGTCCGAGGTACATGGGACCGTACTGGATACTGGATAGAGTTGGCGCAGTGGCTTACAAGTTGGACTTGCCATCGGAAATGGGAGTGTTCCATAATGTATTCAATATGTCACAGCTAAGGAAACACATAACCGAACGTGAAACGGTTATAGAGGAAATGTCAACAGACTTGCAAGAGGACCTTGCAGTAGTGGCTTGGCCGGTTCGGGTGTCAGGCATGAAAGAAAAGACTGAGCGTGGGAAGCTAGTCAGAATGGTTCAGGTCGTATGGGACTGGGACGGGCATGAGCAGATTACTTGGGAAAAGGAGGCTAGGATGAAAGCCGAGTATCCCAAATGGTTTGACAAGTTGCAAACAGATGAGTCGGATTCGAGGACGAATCCAAAATGGGTGGGGGAGAGTTGTAGCATCCGTATCCGAGAAAATTCGGAATGATCAAGCCGGACAGGGCATTGTCCGAGGAATGATCGAGCCAAGGATGGATATTTCCTGGGAACTAGGAGGTTCAGACTATGGTTGGGTGATGACTGGGTAATAGTCGGATGGATGGCTGGAATAGCCGTGCCGGATGGACCATATCCGACGGAAATGGTCCAGTCCATGAGAAAATGGCAGTTATCCGAGTGATAGTGGACTGTATCCGAGGGAAAATGGAAAGTTAGCTGAGGAAGTGAGAATATCCGGGTGAAAAATGGAAAATGGTCATATAGAAGGGAAATAACTCGGATAAAGGCGGTTATCCTAGAGAAAAAGTAAATTGTCCGAGAGAAAGTGAACTGGGCCGTAGGCCAAGGATGTTAGGTCGGCTCATACGCGATTGTCACGCGGATGGTAGAGTTTCGTACTAGTGATAGCCGAGAAAAATCTAATAGGATCGGATAACTCCTACTGGAACCGGGAATCGTCAGTTTAGACCGAGTTACTTAGGGTTTTGCGAGTATATAAGCTGTTCTTGAGACTTAGCTTGGGGTGTTGTGTTTATTAGAGATAAATAAAGCAAAGAGCGAGTATAGTCAAGAGAAAACCCTAGAAAAGAGAGTTTATCCCGAGGATAGCCGAGAGAGATTGAAGGATCACCGTATGGATCTGACCATCGCTGAGATAAAAAGGTAAGCGATCGGATATTTCCCTCTATGTCAAGTTTCCATCGGATAACCTCGAGCTAATAGTCATGTTTTGTGGGGTTTCCGTGGGTAAACAGAGTTTGGCTCGAAGAAAGGGGAACTGATCGAGATATAGCCAAGGGGAAAGGTATCAGATCATACCGTTAGTCGAGAGATTCCTAGGGTGATCGGATATCTTCGATTTGGTGCGAGTTTCATCGGGAATTCTTGTGACCAATCTGTTTCCAGCCTTGTCTAAGGTGAGTGCCTGACTGTGGTTGGTGTCTAGGATTGTGGATTGCTAGGATTGAATGTTATGCATGTTTGATTTTGTGATTTTCATGTTGTGTGTTTAGAACTGGTAAGCGATTATGTGTTATGGTATTGTGAGGTGTTTACCGTGGCATTGATGATGTCTAGCTAACCTCAGGGTAATCCGGATCATGTACTAGCTTAGGGGATGTGGGATTCTTGCTAAAGTAGACATGGGTCTTAAAAAGGTATTGATCTTGGGTGGTTAGGGTAGATGATCATGGCCGTTTGATATATATGTTATGTCTATTGCAAATTAATTGTGTGGGATGTTGAATCTGATAGTTTGAATGCGTGAATGGTACTGACCAGGTGTTACGGGATGACTATACTCACTAAGTATTTATCAAATACTTATGCCTCTCTTGTTGAGTGTGCAGGTAATAAGCTGTAAAGGGAGCGAGACCGGCGGCAGTGATGAACATGGATGGATCGGGGATTGGGTGTTTATTTATGATTTAAGATGTGTTTTTTGTCTTATAATTTTGGTGTTTGACCGTTTAGGTTGCTAGATGATCAGTTGTAATCGTTAGCGAACCGTTGTGCTTTGTTTAAGTTAACCATGAATCTTGTTTAAGTGCTTTATTTAAGTTTAATGGAATGAAATGAAGTTGTTTTGAATCCGCCGTGTATTGGTTAAATGAAAGAAAAAGTTTAAAATTTGGCTAAGTATAGATCGAACTGTTAGGATGTAGTGCAGGCACGGCTGTGGTATAGTTTCCGTGTCGGGCTTCCACAGTAGCGCTAAGGGATAGTTTTAGCATATCAAGTAGTCTTATTTAGGGTTTGAGATGTGATAGATTAGAGGGGTTTTAGGACTAGATTAGTGATGTCTTATGCTTGATATGATTGTCTTTTCTTTATTAGATGTTCTTAACAGTAGAGTAATCATGGCCAGGATTGTTTAGTATCTTGGCTTTCTCTTGCACCTGATAAGTGTTTGATGAAATGCTGCTTTGAGTCTCTTAGAGGATTTGTATGATTAGCCTAAGGAATTAGATGTCTAAGGTGCATTTTGGCTTTATAGGAATTGAATTCGGTTCTGAATGCTTGCTGATCATGTGTTTGAGTAAAGGGATTTATATGAAATGTGTGTTTAGCAAAATCATTAGTGTCAAGGAATTGAGCTGGTTATAGTTGTTAATCATATGCCTAGAAGATAGCATTGCTTGAATGGTTTTGAAGCATCACTAGTTAGGTTCTAATCCCCTCTTAATCAATAACCCCCCACTTAAATCCTTACTTTATCTATTTGCATTTCCTGCCTTGTTTAGTTCAGTCTTTAGACATGTTTAGTTTGATTACAACTACTTTCTTGAATTGGCCTGACTTAAGTGATTTGCTGTATTCTTGGTGATAAACGTTTTCTTAGCTCGGGTTTATGATGCAGAGAGGTTATCAAACTCTAATGCAAGCAATGTTGTAGTATAGCAAGCAAGAGAGAGTCAATCCACTTCTAGGAGATAGAGAATGCACAGAGAATGCAAGGACTAAGGCAAATCTAAGCAAAATGAGACAGTTTATGAGAAAATATCTAAAAACTAGATGCAGCAACTTAAACAGAGTGAAACCTATTTTAAAAATACTAGAGAGTAAGAAACTACCACGAGAAACAAACAGATTATTCAAAGGAAAGAGCTTCGAATTATTAAAATTCGACTAGTGGATCGACCACGAGATAGACCACTAGATCGAGCAGTAACAATCGATCTCGTCTAAAATCGTAAGAACAGTAAAGCTAATGACCAGGATGCTATCAGATAACAAGCGAATGATGAGAATAGACGTAAAGATGCTAAAAGAAAGGGGCTAGGGTCGAGATTCATGGTTAGGGGTTTCAAAGGTTCGACCTTGGGTTTGAAACTTTAGATCGACTCACTTGGTGAGGGTCTCTAAGCCTTGAAAACAAAACAAGATCTATCCGTGGCTTTCGGTATAGATCACTCTTTCATCCTCTCCTCCAAACCCATGGCTTTTGGTGGAAAGAGAGGTCGAAAGGCAAGGAAAACAGATTTCAAGTAAATGGCTTAACTAGTCCCCCAAACTTCCATGGCTTTTGGGAAGGGGTAACTAGTCTCTAAGGTGTGATCTTCCGAGGCTCCTGGATCCTGTCAAGGTAAGGAACCTCTCGGATCATGAAGCTCTTGGCGTGAGAGTCTTCAAGCTTTAAGCTTTCAACGCCTTAGAAGAGATAGCCTTTAAAAACGTTTAGAAAGACCCCAAGATCGAAACCTTTTCTACCCCTTAATCCTCTCAACCCCGAACCCAAAGGAACTACTCACTACACATAAAGTAAATCAAGCAAAGCATATGAAACGAAACGATGAACATGAAAGAAAAACTAGATTAAACGATCAGGATTCGAATACAAAAGCTTAAGAGAAAAACGAGTTTCAACAATGGTGTTCTTCGAAAAAGAGAGAGAAAAAACATAAAGAAGAAGATAAGAATCTAAAAGTTATCGAAAAAGGGCGTCGCCGCCTTGCCTAAAATGCCCAAACAAGCCAATGGTCCCCCCCTTCGCTAGCAGCCAAAAACGGTTGAAAGGACAGAAATCGACTCCAAGATCAAGTGGGTCTCTCGATCATATCCAGACATCGTGTCTTCGGCTCGATCTGGGTCTCGATTTTCATCGGCGAATCGAGTGTTGCATCCGATCTCGGTATCGATCTTCGGCTGGATCGAGTGGTGTACTCGATCTGTCTCTCGCTCTGCATGGCGTCACTTACGTCCGTACCGATTGATCGATTGCTTCACTCGGTCTCCGTCTCGATCATTCTCCTTGGATTGCCTAGTTGGCTCGATCTTCTGGTTGATCAACTCCTAGATCGACCGGCCATGCTCGATCTGCTCCTCGATCTCTGGTCCTTAGCATATTTCCGAGCTCCCACGAACTGCTACATCAGCTTCAGCACGTCCACGAACCTCCACAACTCCACAGCAGCCAGAAACAACCTGAATGTGATGCAAAATACAAGGAAAATGCGTATGCTGATGCAAGAATGCTCTAGGACCCTAAGTGATGCAATCTAACCTAAAACATGATACAAATGCATGAAAAGCTAACTAATGAGTATGCAAAATGTATGCAATATGCAATAACATCAACTCCCCCAAACTTACTTCTTGCTTGCCCTCAAGCAACAGAAAATAAGTAAGGAAGAGAGGTTTTCAGAAAAAATGAATGGGGTTTTAAACTTTTTGCAAAGGTGCCTTTCAAATGAATCAATCTCAATGTCCTAGTTAACAGTTCTAAAATGCTATGCTTACACTCGTACTCCAAAGAACTTAGCCATACTCATCACACAAAGAAATTCAAATCACGACTCTCCTATTCCTAACAATCAAAGAAACTCATCCTTTAACATTCATTAATCATTCGAACCATGAATCAAACTTATGCACTTTAAAACAAAACACATTTGGCTAAGGGTTATGGTTATGAGCATAGAATGATCTCATTTGAAAAGGGTATATAAATAGAACAAGGGTTTCTCTCAAAAATGGTTGAACTTATGCATAATGCTAAAGGTAAAGACAATTTATGCATATATGATTAGATTCTCATCTACCCATGTAAACTATCAAATGATCTTATACCCCTCTCATTTAAGAAATTTTATCCTCACTCACCACTTAAGAGTCTATCCTTTCCTTCACAAATTTAGCAATCCCAAATTCAAAATAAAGACATTTTTAAACTTTTAGGCTAGTGAAAAGGTTTTAGAAAATATTTTTGCTCTTTAGAAATTTCTTATTGGTAGCTCTCTTATTATTATTTTTTCTTTTCATTTTTTTTTCTTTATTTGGCACTTAGGCTTTTTTTGTTTCTTTTTCTTTTCTTTTCTCTTCTTTTTTTTTTTTTTTTTTTATTATGGAGAGCTACCTCCTGAAATTAGAGCATACTTATGTTTTAAAAACAACTTTTCACTTAAAACCTCATTCTTTCCTTAAAACACAAAGCTCTTTGAAACCGAAAACAAATGATCAAGAAAGCAACCCCAATGATCCCCCAAACTTATCCTAAGCCTACACCTAGCTTCAAAATGCAAAGCTAGCAACAATATGAAAACTAAATCATGTCGCCTAAACCTAACACTTTATGCCAAGTTCAAACCGAAAGGAAGGCCTAACAAAGATGTCACACAAGAACATTTGACTTCAAAGGAGGGTAAGGTTCAAGGAGGGAGTTCTACTTAGGCTCACAAAGAGTGGTAAAAAGGAAGAAGAGAGCCTAAATATTTTAAAACCATGCGTTTATTTTCAAATGCATAAGAATGATAATTAGAATTTCAAATTAAGGTTTCACATAATAGAATGAGTTTCAAATCATGAGAGTTCAATTCAAGCCACGAAAATCCTAACAAGTGATCCAAGCATGGTAAGAACTTACTTTCAAAGCATAACAAAGCATTAGAGAACTACTAACTAGGGCATTGAAACAATTCATAAGTAAAAACACCTTTGTAAGAAATTCTAACCCCTTATGCAAAATGCAAACAACCTAAGTGATATGAGAAACTCTAGACTCAATCCTAACATGTTTTTTTTTTTTTTTTTTTTTAGAGAAAAAAAAAAGATGAATGCAACTACATGAATCTTTGAAAAAATTTTAAAATTTTTACCAATTTTTCATGACTAAAGACTCAAGGATGCAAAAAGGAAAATAAGACCAAAGAACACAAGATTAAATCACACATGTACTCCCCCAAACTTCCTTGACACCGTCCCGGTGGCAAACTCATTCGAAGGAGCATCAAAACACAATGCAAGAAACAAACATGAGCGGTTATATACAATGGAAGAGAGTTGTTTACTTCAGGTCTAGGCTTGGCTGGAACTTGAGGATGTTCCAGAGGAGCTAGAGATTGTTGCTTTTCCTTTGTCGCCTGGTTCTTGGAGAGAGTGGCGCGCCGGCTGCATGTTGTCTCCTTGGGTCTCGCGGATGACAATTCCTCCGGTTGAGAGCCTTCTCTTCTCGGGTTGTTCCATCTCTTGACTTGCAGCTGGCTTAGGCGTGCCTCCCTGAAGTGCTTTGACTTTCTTCCCAAGCTTCTTCAGCATCTTGCCTTGCCACTTGTTAATCTTCCTTTGCATCTCTACCACCGATGCTAGGAACTTCTCGGTTTTTGTCCTCGGCTCAAAGTCCAGCTTGGGAAGTGTGTAAGCCTCGGGCATCTCATCTTCCGTGCCTGGAGATTCTGATCTTTGATGCGGGGCAATGGCTGGAGCAGGCGGTCCTCCTAAAGGGGCAAAGCATTCTTCCTCCGTGGGCAAGAACTCGATGTTCCCAACACCAAGCAGCTTGGTTTCATCTCTGTTGGGAAGGATGCACACTCTCTTCTTGTCCTCGTCATCAATGAAGAGGTAGGCATAGAACCCTTTTGCTGGCGTGCGTCCCAAGCTATCATTATTCCTCATGTATGCTTCATCCATGAAAGCTCTGTTTGGGACGTGAGCAAAGTCATGAATGGGCACACCGGCTTGCACGGACAGAGGAGTAAGGAAGCCGCCAATGTAAGAGGAGGTTGCCTTGCACCGTAAGGCATAAGCCTTGTACTTCACCAGCGAAGCCGCAAGCACACAGCTGTAGTTCACCTCATCGCCGAGTTCATCTTCTATGGGCTCTTCATTTGCATCCGGATCAGACACCAAGTGCTTGACACCTTGGAACAGGAAACACAGCTCTGTCTTCTTGACCATAGGAGCAACAGACCTTCCACTGAACGTGTTGGCAATCAGCTTCAGAGTATACCTCAGAACCGGGCTCCTTACTCACTTGATCTTGGCTGTGTTGGCCTTGTAATCTTCATTGCTGATCAGGTCCCAAAACTCGTCGGCTTTCTTGAAGGCTGGGAACTCGACCTTGTATGCATCAGCGTTGAGACCGTAGGCTTGGCATAGCTCAGGGATGGAGAGTGTGTAGGCTTGACGTCCAACTTTGAAGTAGAGGCGGCCTTGAGAAGGGACGGGTGTACTAGGATTTTCATACTGGAACTCCAAGGTGGCAAGGAAGTCTATTGTCACTTCAGGAATGGTTGGGCAATCCATCCGTGACAGACATCTTAAGCCAATGTTCTTGAGGAGTTGGTCGAAGTCCCCAAGAATCCCAAGCTTAGACAACAGCTCTCGATCCGCAAACTTTGTAGGTTTAAACTGGAGCCTCTCTAGCCGCTTCTTATCCCTCTTCTCATCCTTGCTCCATCTAACCCTCTCTTGAACTGCCACTTCTTGTCCTTCTCCTTCTTGTGCTTGCTCCTCTCTTGTTCTCTTTGGGGCCATGGTTCCTGAAACAAATTTCTAAAGATATTGATAAGTACACGGCGGTTTAATGAGAATGAGAGAAGAGAAGGAGAGAATTTATAAAAGGCTACCCTAGAATTTTGACCCTTAGCCATTAGCTCATGCTTTCACGGATATGACCCTTAGCCATTAGCTCATCCACTTGTTTTTGTTGCTCCTTAGTTTCTATAGGATTGGTACGGTAAGTCGGGACGGTTTGGTAGGGAAGCTCCGGGGGTGAATTCTATCTGCTGCTCTATGCCTCTGATGGGAGGTAAACCAATTGGGGTCTCCTCTGGAAATACATATTTGTAATCATGTATACTGGTGTAAGATCAGTTATGGTGGTTAGTGTTTCTTTATAAACAAATAAAAGCATAGGAGTTTCAGAATGAACAACTTTCTTAACCTCTCCGGCTTTAGCAAATAAGTTTAAATGTTTGGCTGACCTCAAAGTTTGTTTTTGATCGTTGTAAACCTCTTGAGGGGTCATGGGAACCAAAACATTCTTCTTACCCTTAAACTGAAAGGAGTGACGGTTTGAAAACCTACATGTATAACTTGATATTGCCATGGCCTTCCCAACAGGATATGACTTGCTTCCATATGTAGCACGTCACATAGTATCTCATCTTTGTATTCTCCAATCGCCAAAGGAACTAAAACTTGCTCGGTAACCTTCATTTCTCTTTTCTCATTCAACCAATGCAGCTTATAAGGGCTCGGATGAGGAGTAGCTTACAAACCAAACTTTCTGACCATAAGATTACTCGCAACTTTGGCACAAATTCAACCATCTATGATTAAACTGAAAACTTTCTATTCAACTAAGCAATGAGTGTGGAAAAGATTCTCTCTCTGATCTTGTTCCTCCGGTTTACTTTGCACTGTCAAAGTCCTTCTAGCTACGAGTAACTCCCCTTGGCCTGGTAGCAACTCGTGTTTCTTCTCAGTTTCCTATTGCTTCTCATCTTCTGATTCTATATCGTCGTTTCCAAGCAAGACCATGACTCGTTTGTTTCTTCATTCGTTGGCATAATGCCCTCGACCTTGGCACTTAAAACACTTCACATCACGTGTCTTAGTACTAGCTTCCTTGGGCTTTCCATGTAGAGGTCTAGCTTCGGGATTTGGGACGAACGGCCTGTTCTCTCTCAGGTGGTTCTTATTGTCCTGCGGGTAGACTGACCGGTAGGGGTTTCTATCGTCTCGCGGGTAAGCGGACTAGTTGTTGGTACCGGTGCCAGGACCATTACGGTATGCCCCCTTTTCTCTTCACTTCCTGCTCAAACAGAACAGCCTTATGGGGCATCTCTTCCAGGTCTATATAGTGTTGTGTGTCAAGGAGATCCTGAATCTCACAGTTAAGCCTTCCTAGGAACCTAGCCATCGTGGCTTCCCTATATTCGGATATGTCCGCTCTAAGCATGAGTGTTTCCATTTCCTGAAAGTACTCCTCCACGGAACGTTTGCCTTATGCCAATCTCCTATGTTTTTGATGTAGCTCTCGGTGATAATGGATCGGAACAAACCTCTTCCTTATCAAGTTTCTCATCTCATTCCATGTAGTAACCAAGTACTCCTGGTTTTGCCTTCTAGTTGTGACGAGCTGATCCCACCAACTCAAAGCGTAGTCATAGAACTCTGTGTCTGCGACTTTAACTCTGTTTTCCTTAGTATAATGTTGCACGTTGAAGACAAGTTCTATCTTCTTCTCCCATTCTAGGTAAGCATCCGGATCACACTTGCAATGAAAAGTGGGGATTATTAACTTAAGCCCGGCCAAGTTGTCTTGTAAACGATCCCTTCCTTGTCTAGAGCCTCTCCGGCCACTACAAGAAGAGCCACTGCCCTTGTAGTACTGATCAGTGTGATGTCCACTGGTATGATCCTCTTGCTCTCCTTCTCTCGTGGTTTCTTTGCCCGGACGTCTCTGGACTGGTTCCCTTTGTTGATACTCCTGCCTGATCTTCTCCACTTCAGAATGTAACATCTTTTTCATCTCAGAGAAGAGAGCCTTGATTAACAACCTTTGATCTCTTCCAACTGAAGGTTCTGGATCATCTTCTCCGGCCATGGTATCTGAAAGATGATGAACAACTTGCAGTAAGTAGTTCTTTGATAGATTAGAATTAATAAAAATTATAAACTATTTTTAAAAATAAATCGAGAAGTATAAACAACTAGATCCATGATGAACTAGGCTTTAAAAATTTTGAACGGGTTTTAAAATGAAATAGATCAACAAATCACAACTTTTAAACTTGATTTTAAACGATGATATGTTATAAAAAATCATGTCTAGCACCCTAACAGTTGTATATATCGAATGAAACAAAGCCGTGATTGAAAGTAGATGAAGAGACAAAAATATGAATCGTCAAAATAAGAACTGAATGGAACAGAAGACTTAGCTTTGAAAGGCTTGCTCTGATACCACGTAATTTGAAGCTAATTGATGAATGATTTGATTCGTTGTAATGAAATGGCTCGAATGTTTTGATAAGAAGTGAATTGTTTTAGCGGGAAAAGGGGGAAGAGTGAGGATGGAATGTAACAAGAGATGCGGATGGCTCTTGACACAAACTGATGGAAACAAAGGATATGACACACCAATGACTCTAAAGAGGGTTTCTCAAGGATATTACGCACCAAGAGAGATTGATCTACATTGAATAGATTTTGATTAAAAGATAGATGAAACTAAACTCTTCTCTCGTACACGGTTTTAAGGAGAGAAGAAAGACACGGACTACAACAAGCATTAAGTTAGTCTCAGGACAAACCCCCTTGACTAGCCATGCAAAGACTCATTTCAAATCTTAAACAAAATACAAGACTCGAAAACAGCTAAGTAAAGAAAATGAATCTAGACATCTCAAGTCGCGGGTGGTAGAAAGAAATGGGATTGGGCAAATGACAAGTTAATGGGCAAAGGCATTGTAGAAACACTTGCTTCGTTAAAAACCTTATTGAGATAACCCAATGGGACAAAACTCATTAAGGGAAAAAGAGCATAAAATGTTTCTACTAACCCATTAACTAATTATCGGCTATAATACAAACCAACGTAGAATGTATAGCCTTTTCATCAATTGATTCATACTTAAACTGATTAGGTAGAATTTCTAAGGCATTTTTAAATGCCTAAGTCTTAGACCGGGTCATTGGACCTTTTGAAACTTCAAGATCCACTTCTTTATCTTCAAGCTTGGTCTTCTCTTTTTCTTCCTCGGCTACAAGCTCATTCACTAAGTTAGATTCTTCCATTATCATATCAACAGGTCCCTCAAAAGAAGAAAGGCACCACCACTTCAGCTCAAAGGCAGCTGTATGACAAGCTGCAAAAGTTGGATGTGAGGCAACTAGATATGCCCATGTGCCATCTCTAAAGGCCTTGCGAGTCTATGAAGAGTTCTCTTCTATGCTTGAGACAATGGCGCTCACAAAGTTGGTGGGAACTCCACATTCAACCAACAAATACCAAGTGCTTCAATTATTTGCAAGCTTTGAAGTGACAATCTATGAGCCAGGAGAGGAGACTCCTGAAGAAGATGGTGATGGCTTCGTCACTTTCAGAGTTTCCAAGAAGAACTATAGGATGTCTTTCTCAGCTATAGAAGATGCCTTTGGATTCTCTTATGGAAGCGCTAGAGGACAGAATCTGGGGATTAGCAAAGAAGAGATGAGCAACCTTTGGGAGCATATATCCAAGGGCGCTTTCAAGCCAGGAAGAAGCAAATCTTCTCTGATAAGAAAAACAACAATCAGATATGTGCACAAGGGGCAGGCGCATACCCTCTTTGCTAGGAATGAGAGTGGAGCTGCTGAAGGAGGAGAATGGGAGCTGATTGATCATGGTCTTATGAGCGTATTAGACTGCACCAACCAAGGTGTTGCTCTTAGGGGAGCAGATGATACAACTGGAATGGTCACCATCTTCATGCAGCACCTTTTGGTCATCAAACATTGGTTAACAACCAATGATGACAAGGCGCCAAAGCTGTACTGTGCTGGCCTTATTACACAACTGATGGAAGCTGCAGGAGTTGAAAGTGGACCACCAACAGTCGAGATCACAAACTTGGACCTGCCATACATGAAGAAAGAAAGGTTCCTTGTCGAGCAAGTGGGTGTCAAGTTCATCTACAACTTCATTCAAGAAGATGGATCTGCTGCAAAGCTGATACTCATAATATGCACCTCACCTCCTTCTCCAACCCCAACAGCTTTGCCTTTCAAATTCCACATCATCTTCTCTACCAAGCTGGTGCTCCATCCTCTCACAATTATCAAGGCGCCAACACTCCTCTTCCTCAAGTAGACTATCCCCTTGTGATCTTTGAAGGAAGGCAAATGGAAGAAGAAGAATCAGATGCTCCAAGCTACAACAGTGAGGAGTACAACTTCAAACCCCATGATGTCTCACACCAAGGAGGACCCTTGAAGGAAGTCCATGAACACATCAACCTCTTGCAAAGATGGAACAAATGGCAAGACAAAACCATCAAGAAGTTGGTGAAGGGCATATAGAGCATGTAAGATCAAATTAAGGACTTAAAGAGGAAGTCAGTGGAGCCTCTACTTCTGATCCTCAAGAAGACCAACAAAAAATTTGAAAAAATTGCTTTTTTTGCAAACCAAAAAGAAAAGCATATAATTGCATTCATTTGTTTAGGATTGAGTCTAGTATTTTTCCTGTATGTTGCATTGCATTTGCATAGGGCATGATGATGATAACTCCTTGTAAAATGCTAAGTGTTTAAGACTGATTTAAATGTCTAAGTGGTTAAATGTTTGATGCATCATAAGAAGTTAGAAACTAAGGTTCAACCATGCTCTTGAATGCTAAATCTGATCCTCTAGTCTCATGCTAAAATCGCTTGCTCTCTGAAAATCATCCCTATTTATTAGAACCATTAATTTGAATTGTTAATCATCATGCTTGTGCATTGAAAAGTGATTTCATGGCTATATACATATTTGGATCATCTTTTTCCTTCTTACCACTCTTGTTGATTCAAATAGTTGATCCTCATACTTATGGGACAGTTAACCAACTCCCTTAACCAAACCTCCTTTTGAGCTTAAACACTATCTTGAGAGTTGTGAGGCCTTGCATACATCATTTTCGAATTTTATCTTGGCAAAAAGTGTTAGGATTAAGGCTGGTAAGGAAAAGCTCTCATGTAGATATCATCTTGCATTTTGAGCTTGATTCTAGGTTAGGAGATTGGGATAAAAGGGTAGTGTTAAGTGGTTAGAGCTTCATGTTTATGTCTTTTTAAGAAGAAGGAGAAGTATGGGATGGTAGTTTGGGGAAATAAGTTTAAATTTTGGTTAAGTAAAAGGAAGAAAAAGCTCTAATTGTTTAAGATAAAGAGGCGCCAAAAATCAGCAAAGCTTTGAATGATCAATCAAAAGGAGAAATCAGACCCAAGGCAATCTACCAAAAGTGAAAAATGGTGCCTAATCTACAAGAAATGAGCAAGTTCCAACAACAAAGGTCAACCACAAAAGCAAGAAGAAGAATTTTCCCCAACCATGAAGAAGGAGAAGGTTTAGAGTTTAGGAAAAAGGGTATATTTAGGAGTTCACTTTGGGGTTTAGAAGTTCTTAGGATTCATCTTTGGGTAAAAGGGTAGAAGAGAGCATTGATTTGCATGCATAAGTGTGCTTTTTCTTTATCATTTTGCCTATGATACAATCATTTTCATTGAGTGATCCCTTCTGTTTATGAGCCTTTTGCTTGAATGAGATCATATTAATCTCTTAACCTTACCCATAGAACCATATGTTTTCACTTGATTTGCACAAACATGGTTCACTTGGTTACAAGGGATTGATTTATTTGAGCATTTGCCTAGGCTGAGCTAGAGATCATTTTGAAACTGGAAAGGCATGGCTAGATTCTTATTAGTATAACTGATTGTGTTTTGCATCCCACACTTAGGCACTTAGACATTGACATCATTTCTTTACCTTGGCATTTTTGGATTTGAGTGCCCACCTTCAAACCTCACTTCCTCCTTGTCTTAGTTTGTTTGCTTGTGGACAAGCAAAAGGCAAGTGTGGAGGTGTTGATATCTCCATAATTTATACCATTTTAGCTTGCATTCATCACTAGTTATAGTCTTTAAACATGCATATTTTTCTTCTTCTTGTTCCTTTTGCACGCATTTAGGACTTAGTGTAGTTTTAGGAGTTGCTTCTCATTTTGCATGCATTTGGAGTTTTATTCAGGTACTAGAAGGAGTGTGGAGGTCATGTGGTGCAATGGGTGTAAGCTGGGAATGAAGAAAAACAAGGGACAAAGGCGGATAGGCCAATATCGATGGCAATATCGACATCATCTGATCGATACAGTGCGTATTGATAACAAGATTTTTTATCTAGGGTGATGCAAATACAACAGGAGGTTATCAAAACTCAAGCAGCACTTAGTTGTAGTACAATGCAAGAGGAATCAATCCAATCCTAGGAGCTAGAAATTTCAATGAGAATGCAAGGATCGAATAAAGCTAGGCAAATGATGAACGGTTTTGTAAAAATCCTAAAAACTAAATGCAACGACTAAATGCAAGGCAAAACTATTTTAAAATTACCAGGAATGAGTGAACCACCACGACGAACAAACAAAATGATTAAAATGCAGTGCTATGAATTTTTAAAAATCGACTAGTGGATCGACCACAGGATCGACCACTAGATCGAGCAACAACGATCTATCTCGTCTAAAAGTTTAAATGCAACGAAACTAATGTCCAGGATGCAACAGGTAACAAGCGAATGACTAGCAAAGATGTAAGAATACTAAGAAAGAGGGTCTAGGGTTGAGATTCACGTTCAGGGGTTTCAAAGGTTCAAGCTTGGTTTGAAAACTCTAGATCTACTCACTTTGTGAGGTTCTATAAGCCTTGAAAACAAAACGAGATCCATCCATGGCGTGTGGTATGGATCATTCCTTCATTCTCTCTTCCAGACCCATGGCATTTGGCGGAAAAAGAGATTGAAGGGCATAGAACTCAGATTTCAAACACACGGCCTAACTAGTCCCCTAAACTACCATGGCGTTTGGCGGAAAAAGAGATTGAAAGGCAAGGAAATCAGATTTCAAACACGCGGCTTAACTAATCCCCTAAACTACCATGGCGTTTGGGAAAGGGTAACTAGTCTCTAGGATGCGATTTTCAGAGATCTCTGGATCCTGTCAAGGTAAGAGCTCTCTCTGATCATAAAGATCTTGGCGTGAGACTCTTTAAGCCTTAAGAACTCGGCATCCTAGAAGAGAAAGACATTAAGAACAAGAAAACACCAAACTTGAAAACCTTTTCGACCCCTTTGAATCCTCTCAACCCCAAAACCCGATTAAACTACTCACTACACATTAAGTAAACCAAGCAAAGCATGAAAGATGAAACGATAAACATGAAAAACAATTACTTAAAGCTTAAACGATTCAAAGATTCAAGAACAAAGCTTCAAAGTCTAACAATGGCGAAATCCTTCGAACCGAGAGAAAAAGATAAAAAGATAAAAAAATGAAAGCGTGTCCCTCAAAACATGCTCGCCGCCTTGCCAAAACAGGCCAAACAGCTCGATGGTCCCCCTCCTCGCTAGCGGCCAAAAGCGGTTAAAGTACACTGAGATCGACTTCGGGATCGATCATCTTTCTCGATCATCTTCAGACATCGTGCCTTCAGCTCGATCTTCGTCTCGATCTTCCTCGGTGGATCGAGTGCTTCGTTCGATCTTTGGAGGATCGAGTGATGGACTCGATCCGGCTCTCGCTCTGCATGGCGTCATTCACGTCTGTACTCCTTGATCGATCGCTTCACTCGATCTCCGTCTCGATCAGTTCCCTTGAATCGGCTAGACTACTCGATCTTCTAGTCGATCTCATCTAGATCGACCGGCCATGCTCGAACCTCCTCTCGATCTCTGGTCCTTAGCAAGCACTCCTCAATTCTCCAAGTCCCACGAACTTCCTCACGAGCCTCAACACGTCCTTGAACCCTCCAAGACTCCAAAGTAGCCGAAAACAACCTGTATGCGATGCAAAATGCAAGAAATATGCATATGCTGGTGCAAGAACACTCTAGGACCTAAAGTGATGCAAACTAACCTAAAATGCAATGTATATGCGTGAGAAACTAACTTATGTGTATGCAAAATGCATAGAATATACAGCTATATCAACTCCCCCAAATTTACCTTTTGCTTGCCCTCAAGCAAACAAAATTAAACAAGGGAGAGAGGTTTTAAAACAAACGGGGGTTTAAACTTCTTGCAAAGGTGCTTTTCGAATGAATCAATCTCAACGTCCTAGTTACTAGTTCTAGAATGCAATACACACACTCATACTCCAAAGAACTTAGCCATACTCATCACACAAAGAATTTCAAATCATGACTCTCCTATTCCAAACAATCAAAGAAACTCATCCTTTAACATTCATTAATGACCGAACCATGAATCAAACTTATGCACTTTAAAGCAAAACACATTTGGCTAAGGGTAAAGGCTTATGAGCATATAATGATCTCATTTTAAAGAGGGTTTATTTTAAGCAAGGGTTTCTCTCAAAAATGATAAGAACTTTATGCATAATGCTAAAGGTAAAGGCAATTGATACATACATGATCAGATTCTCATCTACCCATGTAAACTAACAATGATCCTAAAACCCCTCTCATTTATTTTCTTTTAAGCTCACTCACCATCCTAGAGTTTACCCTTTTTCCCAAAGCAAAAGCTTAGCAATCCCAAAATCAAAATAGAAAATATCTTAACTCTTTTAGGCTAGTGAAAAGGTTTGAAAATATTAGGCTCCTTATTTCTTTCTTATTGATAGCTCTCTTAATTTTTTTTTTCTTTTTCTTTTCTTTTTATTTTGGCACTTAGGCTCTTAGATATATATATTTTTTTTTATTTTTGAGAGAGCTATCTTCTGAAATTACTGGAGCATTATACTTTTTAAACACAAGACCTTTCACTTAAAACCTTTTTCTTACTTCAAATACCAAACTCTTTTGAAACCGAAAGCATATAAACATTATAGCAACCCCAATGATCCCCCAAACTTATCCTAAGCCTACATCTAGCTTCTAAATGCAAAGCTAGCAATCATATGAGAACCTAATCATGTTGCCTAAACGTAACACTTTATGCTAAGTTCAAACCGGAAGAGACCTCACAATGATGTCACACACGAAAACTTGGCTTCAAAGAAAGGTAAGGGTCAAGGTGGGAGTTCTACTTAGGCTCACAAATAGTGGTAAAAGAAAGAATAGAGCCTAAATATTTTAAAATCCATGTGTTCATTTTCAAATGCATAAGAATGATATTTAAAAATTCAAGTTAAGGTTTTCACTTAATAGGACAAGTTTCAAATCATGAGTGTTCAATTCAAGTCACGAATATCAAAGCTAGTGATCCAAGCATGGTAAGAACTTACTTTCAAAGTGTGAGCAAAGCATTAAGAACTACCAACTTGGATATTGAAACCATTCATAAGCTTAAAACGCCTTTTTAAGAAAACTTTAACCCCTCATGCAAATGTTAACAACCTAGATGCTTAAAAATTCTAGACTCAATTCTAAAATGCTTAACAAGATGAATGCAACTACATGAATTTTTTTTTGAAAATTTTTAAAAATTTTACCAATTTTTTTCTTTTCTTTTCTATGCCTTAGATGCATGCAAGACTCAAGTTATGCAAAGATAAAATAAGATCAAAATAAACAAGTCAAACCACACACATACTCCCCCAAACATGAATGACACCGTTCCGGTGGCAAACATGTTCGAGAGAGCTCAAAACACAAAGCAAAAATCAAGAAAACATGAATGGTATATACAATGGAAGATGGTTGTTCCCTCGGGTCTAGTCTCGGGTGGAACTTGAGCATGTTCCAGAAGAGCTAGATACTACGGCTTTGCCTTTGGAGCCTGGCTCTTGAAGAGAGAGATGCGCCGGTTGAATGTTGCTGCCTTTGGTCTCACGGATGACAACTCCACCGGTTGAAAGTCTCCTCTTCTCGGGCTGTTGAACCTCCTCACTTACAGCCTTCTTAGGTGAGCCTCCTTGAAGTTATTTGACCTTCTTGGCAAGCTTCTTAAGCATTTTGCCTTGCCATTTGTTGATCTTCTGTTGCATCTCCACAACAGATGCAAGGAACTTCTCCGTCTTGATTCTAGGCTCGAAGTCGATCTTGGGAAGGGTGTAGGCCTCGGGTATCTCATCTTCTGTGGCAGGGGACTCAGACCTTGGACGTGGAGTGATTGCTGGGGTATGTGTTCCTCCTAGAGGAGCAAAGCACTCTTCTACAGTTGGCAAGAACTCGATGTTCCCAACACTAAGCAGCTCGGTCTCGTCTTTGTTTGGCAGGATGCAGATTCTCTTCTCATTGTCCGCGTCAAGAAAAAGGTAAGCGTAGAACCCTTCTGCTGGCGTGTGTCCCAAGCGGTCGGTATTCCTCATGTAGATCTCATCCATGAAAGCTCTAGTCGGGATGGGTGTGAACTCATGTATTGGCACGCAGGCTTGCACGAACAGAGGTGTGAGGAAGCCACCAATGAATGAAGAGCTTGCCTTGCACCGCAAGGCATATGCTTTGTACTTCACCAAGGAAGCAGCAAGTACGCACCCGTAGTTCACACCATCACCGAGTTTATCCTCCATATGCTCATCATTCTCATTCGGATCACACAACAGATGCTTCACGCCTTGGAACAAGAAGCAAAGCTCGGTCTTCGTGACCGTGGAAGCGACTGATCATCTGCTGAATGTGTTGGCGATCAGCTTCAGGGTGTACTCAGCTCCGGGCTTCTCACTCTCTTGATTTTGGCGGTGTTGGCCTTGTAAGAATTGTTGCTGATCAGGTCCCAAAAATCGTTTGCGTGTGTGAAGGAGGGGAACTCGATCTTGGTGGCGGCTACGTTGAGACCATATGCTTGACACAGCTCGGGGATTGAGAGGCTGAAAGCTTGACGTCCGACCTTGAAAGAGAGACGGCCTTGAGAAGGAACAGGGACGCTAGGGTTGTCGTAACCAAACTCCAACGTGGCGAGGAAGTCTATTGTCACTTCTGGAATGGTTGGGCAATCCATCCGTGACAGACATCTTAAGCCAATGTTCTTGAGGAGTTGGTCGAAATCTCCAAGAATCCCCAGCCTAGCGAGTAGCCCTTTGTCCGCAAATTTGGTAGGCTCGAACCGAAGCCTCTCCAGCCGCTTCTTGTCCCTCTTCTCATCTTTGCTCCAGCGAACCCTTTCTTGAACTGCTACCTCTTGATTCTCTCCCTCTTGTGCTGTCTTTTCTCTTGTTCTTTTAGGTGCCATTGTGCCTGAAACAAGTTTCTCAAGCAAAAAAAATGAGTAAATCGGCGGTTTGTAGAGAGAAAGAGAGAAGCAAAGGAGAAAATCTGTAACTATTGCCCTAGAATTTTGAGAGATTTATAAAAATTATAACAAAAATAATAGGGAAGCAAATCTAGAATCTCAGAAAAATCTAGAACTATTCCTATTATCAAACTATTTTTTAAAAAATTAAGACTGCCCCTAGTATCTAAAACAATCAAGCGAAATAAAAGGAGATTTTCTTGAGGATTTTCTTGAGGATTTTCTTGAAGATTTGAAAATACCTTTGCAAGATTGGATTTAGAATACTCGTTAGCCTATAGAAAACAAGAATTTCACACTCTATTTGCTTTTAACTCGAGAAAACAAGAATGAGAGAGTGTGAAAGTGGTTGAAAACATTTAAAGGCCAACAAAACACAAAACCATGGGCAAAAAAAGTGGTTTCTGACAAAAGTCGTGGTCAAGGCACATCTTTCATGGTCAAAGATTCCTGCCTTGACCAAGTTTTGAATTTAAAAAGTGGAGAGAAAGAGTGAGAGAGCGAAAAGAAAATATTACCACAACACGAGATCGAGTCCTTTTGGTCGATATGGGACTCGATCTCATGCCCATAATGGCATGGATCGAGAGGGTTACTCGATTTGGGACACGATTCGATTTGAATCGAGTCTTAGATCGATTGGCTCTCTCGTTCCTTGAGTTTTTGGAACCACGGCTACGTCCTCGTGATCGAGCCGTGCTCTCGATCCAGGGGTCAATTTGGCTTAGATCGAGTGATGGATTGAGTTGACTGATCGATCTGTCTATGAAAGACTTTCCGGAGAGAAAATAGATCGGTCGATCTAGATGGCACCGATCGATCCGTGCTCATATAGATCGACCTTGTCATTCGATCTGTCTACTCGATCTCGTCTAGATCGACTGACTCCTCTCGATTCACTAGCTCGATCTAGATAGACGATTTCTTACGGTCTAATGCAGCAGAAAGGCTATCAAAACTCTAATGCAAGCAGTGTTGTAGTAAGGCAAGCAGGAGAGTGTCAATCCACTTCTAGATGATAGAGAATCCATAGAGAATGCAAGATTTAAGACAAATCTAAGCGAATAAGACAGTTTATGGGAAACAATCTAAAAACTAAATGCAGCAACCTAAACAGAGTGAAACCTATTTTAAAAATACTAGAAAGGAAGCAGTTACCACGAGGAACAAACAGATAAATTAAAGGGAAGAGCTTCGAATTGTTAAAATTCGAATAGTGGATCGACCACAAGATCGACCACTAGATCGAGCAGAAACAATCGATCTCGTCTAAAACCGTAAAAACAATGAATCTAAAGACCAGGCTGCTATCAGGTAACAAGCTAAAGATGATATGAGACGTAAATATGCTAGAAGAAGGGGCTTTAGGGTTGAGATTCATATAAGGGGTTTCAAAGATCGATCTTGGGTTTGAAACTTTAGATTGACTCACTTGGTGAGGATCTCTAAGCCTCGAAAACAAAACAAGATCTATCCGTGGCTTTCGGTATAGATCACTCTTTCATCCTTTCCTCCAAACCCATGGCTTTTGGTGGAAAGAGAGGTTGAAAGGCAAGGAAAACAGATTTCGAACAATGGCTTAACTAGTCCCCCAAACTTCCATGGCTTTTGGGAAGGGGTAACTAGTCTCTAAGGTGAGATCTTCCGAGGCCCCTGGATCCTGTCAAGGTAAGGGACCTCTCGGATCATGAAGCTCTTGGCGTGAGAGTCTTCAAGCATTAAGCTTTCAACACCTTAGAAGAGGTAGCCTTAAAAACATTTAGAAAACAAACCAAGATCGAACCTTTTCTACCCCTTAATCCTCTCAACCCCTAACCCAAAGTAAACTACTCACTACACATAAAGTAAATCAAGCAAGGTAGAAGAAATGGAACGATAAACATGAAACAACGACTAGATTAAACGATAAGGTTCGAGAATACAAAAGCTTGAAAAGAAAACTGGTTCAACAAAGGTGTTCTTGCGAAAACGAGAGAGAAAACATCAAAGAAAAGATAAGAAAATCTAAAAGTTATCGAAAAAGCATTCGCCGCCTTGCCTAAAATGTCAAAACAGTCCAATAGTCCCCCCTTCGCTAACAGCCAAAAACGGTTGAAAGGACAGAGATCGACCATTGGATCGAGTTGTTCTCTCAATCATATCCGGCCATCGTGTCTTCGGCTCGATCCGGGTCTCGATCTTCTTCGGTGAATCGAGTGTTGCATCCGATCTCGGTATCGATCTTCGGGAGGATCGAGTGGTGTACTCGATCTGGTTCTCGCTCTGCATGGCGTCATTTACGTCCGTACCGATACATCGATTGCTTCACTCGATCTCCGTCTCGATCATTATCCTTGGATCGCCTAGTTGGCTCGATCTTCTGGTCGATCAACTCCTAGATCGACCGGCCATGCTCGATCTGCTCCTCGATCACTGGTCCTTAGCACACTCCCGAGCTTCCATGAACTGCTACATCGGCCTCCACACCTCCACGAACTTCCGTGTCTCCAAAGCAACCAGAAACAACCTGGAATGGATGCAAAATGCAGAGAAAATGCATATGCTGATGCAAGAATGCTCTAGGACCCTAAGTGATGCAATCTAGCCTAAAACATGATACAAATGCATGAAAAACTACCTAATGGGTATACAAAATGTATGCAATATGCAATGATATCAACTCCCCCAAACTTACTTCTTGCTTGCCCTCATGCAACAAAAAACAAGTAAGGAAGAGAGGTTTTCAGAAAAATCAAAGGGGTTTTAAACTTTTTGCAAAGGTGCTTTTCGAATAGATCATCTCAACGTCCTAGTTCTTAATTCTAAAAGGCAGTATACAAACTCTACTTCAAAGAACTTAGCCATATTCATCACATGTTGACTTTCAGATCATGACTCTCATATTCCAAACAATCCAAGAATCCTATCCTTTAACATTCAATTAATGATCAAACCGTGAATCACACTCATACACTTAAAACATAATACATTTGGCTAAGGACAAGGTTATGAGACAAAGATGATCTCATTCAAGTGGGTGATTCAAACAATGGGTTATCTCAAAAAGGATCGAACTTATGCATAATGCTAAAGGTGAAGACAATTGATGCATACATGACTAGACTCTCATCTACCCAAATACACTAACAATGATCCTAAACCCCTCTCATTTTCTTTCTTTTTCAAGCTCACTCACCCTCTAGAAGCTACCCCAAACAACAAGGCAAGAAGCCAAGCATAACCCACAAAAATAGAAAGCAACTTCACTCTTCTTAGGCTAGTGGTGGTTGAACACAAACTTAAAGCCCCTTTTTTTTTTTTTCTTTAAAAACTTGGTAGCTCTTTTCTCTTATATTTTATTTTATTTTATTTATTTTTTTTTTTCTTCTCTTTTTTTTTTTATTTTGGCCTTTGGCTCTTTTCTTTTTGATTTTCTTTTTATTTTTGAGAGCTACCTTCTTCTCTTTTAAAACTGAGCTTTCTTTTAAAAATAGAACAAACCACCACTTAAAACCATGAGTCCTTATTTTCAAATCCCAAACCATTTCTTTTTAAACCGAAAACACATAAGCAAAATTCTTTTTAACACCAGTGAATCCCTGCCCCCAAACAAACCTAGAACTAGCTTCAAAATGCAAAGCTAGCATAAATATGAAAGCCCAATCATGTCGCCTAAACCTAACACTTTATGCTAAGTTCAATCCGAAAATAAGGCCTCACATCACACAAGAAATATTTGGCTTGAAAGGAAGGCTAGGTTCAGGGTGTGGAGTTCTATTCAGACTTACAAAGAGTGGTAGAAAGGGGTAAGAAAGCCTGAATATGTATATGTGATCCATGTACTTCATTTCAAATGCACAAGTGTGATAATTCAAATTCAGATTAGGGTTCTAACTTAGTAGAAAAGGATTCAATTCATGTTTGTTCAACTTAAGCCACGAAAATCAAAACAAATGATCCAAATATGGTTAGAACTTAACTTCAAGTTTGCACAAGCATCAAAGAACTACTAACTAGGGTATTGAAATGATGCATAAGTAAAACACCTTTTTAAGAAATTCTAACCCCTTATGCAAATGCAAACAACCTAAGTGATATGAGAAATTCTAGACTCAATCCTACATGTTTTAAGAAATATGAATGCAACTACATGAATCTTTGAAAAAATTTTAAAAAATTTTACCAATTTTTCATGAACTAAGACTCAAGGATGTAAAAGGAAGATAAGATCAAAGAACACAAGATTAAATCACACAAGTACTCCCCCAAACTTGCTTGACACCGTCCCGGTGGCAAAGTCATCCGAAGGAGCAAACAAACACAATGCAAGAAACAAAGATGTGCGGTTATATACAATGGAGGAAGGTTGTTACCTCTTGTCTAGGCTCGGCTGGAACTTGAGGACGTTCCAGAGGAGCTAGAGATTGTTGCCTTTCCTTTGTTGCCTGGTTCTTGGAGGGAGTGGCGAGCCGGTTGAATGTTGTCTCCTTGGGTCTCGCGGATCACAACTCCTCCGGTTGAGAGTCTCCTCTTCTCGGGTTGTTGTATCTCCTGGCTTACAGCTGGTTTAGGCTGGCTTCCTTGGAGTTGTTTGACCTTCTTCCCCAGCTTCTTAAGCATCTTCCCTTGCCACTTGTTGATCTTCCGCTGCATCTCCACCACCGAGGCTAAGAACTTCTCGGTTTTGGTCCTTGGCTCAAAATCCAGCTTGGGAAGTGTGTAAACCTCGGGCATCTCATCCTCTGTTCCTGGAGACTCTGACCTTTGGCGCGGGGCAATGGCTGAAGCAGGCGGTCCTCCTAAAGGGGCAAAGCATTCTTCCTCCGTGGGTAAGAACTCGATGTTCCCAACACCAAGCAGCTCGGTCTCGTCTTTGTTGGGGAGGATGCACACTCTCTTCTTGTCTTCCTCATCTATGAAGAGGTAAGCATAAAACCCTTCTGCTGGCGTGCGTCCCAAGCTATCAGTGTTTCTCATGTATGCTTCATCCATGAAAGCTCTGTTTGGGACGTGAGCAAAGTCATGGATGGGCACACCGGCTTGCACGAACAAAGGAGTAAGGAAACCGCCAATGTAGGAAGAGGTTGCCTTGCACCGTAAGGCATAAGCCTTGTACTTCACCAGAGAAGCCGCGAGCACACAGCCATAATTCACTTCATCGCCGAGTTCATCATCTATGGGCTCTTCATTCGCATCCGGATCAGACACCAAATGCTTCATGCCTTGGAAAAGGAAGCACAGCTCCGTCTTCGTGACAGTAGGAGCAACAGACCTCCCACTGAATGTATTAGCTATCAGCTTCAAAGTATACCTCAGCACCGGACTCCTAACTCTCTTGATCTTGGCGTTGTTGGCTTGTAGTCTTCATTGCTGATCAGGTCCCAAAACTCGTCGGCTTTTTTGAAGGCTGGGAACTCCACCTTGTGTGCATCAGCCTTGAGACCGTAGGCTTGGCATAGCTCGGGGATGGATAGTGTGTAAGCTTGGCGGCTAACCTTGAAATAGAGTCGGCCTTGAGAAGGAACAGGTGCACTCGGATTCTCGTACCGGAACTCCAATGTGGCTAGGAAATCTATCGTCACCTCGGGAATTGTAGGGCAGTCCATCCGCGACAAGCACCTCAGACCAATGTTCTTGAGGAGTTGGTCGAAGTCTCCAAGGATCCCGAGCCTGGACAGAAGCTCTAGATCAGCAAACTTTGTAGGTTCAAACCGGAGCCTCTCCAACCTCTTCTTATCCCTCTTCTCATTTTTGCTCCACCGGACCCTCTCTTGAACCACCACTTCTTGTGTTTCTCCTTCTTGTACTTGCTCCTCTCTTGTTCTCTTTGGTGCCATTGCTCCTGAAACAAATTTTTCTAGAGAATGATTAGCAAGAGGCGATTGAATTAGAATAAGAGAAGAGGAGAAGAAGATTTATATAAACTACCCTAGAATTTTGGGGATCAAATAAAAATAATAGCTAGATAAAAGGAAATCAAATCTTTGAGATACTGAAAATCAAGAATTTTTCCTATTACTTAGCTAATTTTAAAAATTCAAATCCGATCCTATATCCTAAAACAAGAACTTGCGATTTTTAAGGAGATTTTCTTGAAATAAAATCATTAAACCTTGAAAATACCTTTGCAAGAGTAGAGGATATCTTTGCTAAACTTTAAAAGCTTTTAAATTCTCACTCTCTTTGTAAGAAAAACTCGACCAAACAGAAATGAGAGGGTGAAGAATAAATTGAAACATTTAAAGAGTTTAACAAACCAAAAAAATGTGTGGTCAAAGTGGTTTCTGATAAAAGTCTTGGTCAAGGCACATCTTTCATGGTCAAAGATGCTTGCCTTGACCAAGTTTTGAATTTTAAAAAATGGAGGGAAAGGAGTAAAGGAGGGAAAGAAAATTGTTACCTCGGCATGAGATCGAGTCCTTTTGATCGATCTAGGACTCGATCTCATGCCTAAAATGGCTTAGATCGAGAGGTTACTCGATTTGAGACTCGATTCAAGGTGAATCGAGCCCTGGATCGATTGGCTCTCTCGATCATTGAGATGTTGGCTCCTCGGCTAAGTCCCTCTGATCGAGCTATGTCCTCGATTTAGGGGTCGATTTGGCATAGATCGAGTGGTGGATCGAGTCGAGTGATCGATCAGTTTTCAACAGATTTTTCCCGAGAGAAATTAGATCGGTCGATCCGATTTGGATCGATCGATCCTTTTTCGTCAAGGTCGATCTTGTCACTCGTTCTCGTCTAGATCGACTGGCTCCTCTCGATTCACTGGCTCGATCTAGCAAAGATCGAGTCAGGATCAGTCGATCTAGCACTCGATCTCTAGCTTTATCTTAACCCCTATGGCCCCTTTTGGACCCCAAAGATAAGGTTTAGATTCCTTATACCTGTTCCTACACACTAAAAACATAAAAACATAAAACTGAAAGAGAAATGAAAGCAAAAATATGTACAAGATAAACATGGGAATGCCTCCCAAGTGCGTTTTCTTTAACGTCTTTAGCTAGACCTTACTTGGTCTAGGCGGATGGTGGGTCTTGGAGAAGCACCGAGGTACTCTCATTGTCAAAGCTGTCCGCCAGGTAGGGCTTGACTCTGTGTCCGTTGACGGTGAATGCACTACCACTTCTTCCCATCAGAGTAACAGCTCCATATGGCAAGACCTCTTGAATCACGAACGGTCCGCTCCACCTTGATTTCAGCTTGCCCAGGAAGAGCTTCAGCCTCGAGTTGTACAGCAACACCAGTCCTCCTTCCTTAAGCTCCTTGGTAACCAATCTCTTGTCATGAGCCTCCTTAGTCCGCTCCTTGTAGATCTTGGAACTCTCGTAAGCATTCAACCTCAACTTGTCCAGATCGTGTAGCTGAATAAGACGCCTTTCCTGAGCCGTCTTGAGATCAAAGTTCAGCCTCTTCACAGCCCATAATGCACGGTGTTCCAGCTCAACCGGGAGGTGACAACCCTTGCCATAGAGTAGAGTGAAAGGGGTTGTACCAATCGGCGTCTCGAAGGCAGTACGGTAGGCCCAAAGAGCATCGTCCAGCTTCACTGACCAGTCCTTCCTTGTTGCCCCAACGGTGTTCTCCAGAATAGCTTTGATCTGCCTGTTAGAGACTTCCACCTGACCGCTCGTTTGAGGATGATACGGTGTAGCCACCTTATGCTTAACCCCATACTTCCTCAAGAGGCTCTCAAAAACCTTGTTTACAAAGTGGCTTCCTCCATCACTTATAACAACCTTGGGTACCCCAAACCTTGGAAAGATGATACTCTTGAACAACTTGATCACAACCTTAGAGTCATTTGTAGGGGAGGCAACAGCCTCAACCCATTTGGAGACATAATCTACATCTACTAAGATGTACTTGTTGCCGTATGAAGAAGGAAAAGGTCCCATGAAGTCAATACCCCACGCATCGAACACGTCAACCCCGAAGATAGGAACTTGAGGCATTTCATTCCTCTTGGTAATGTTCCCTGCTCGCTGACATGCTTCACAGCTCTTCACAAACTCGTGTGCATCTTTGAAGATAGACGGCCACCAGAAACCCGCTTGCAACACTTTCGTGGCAGTTTTGAATGAAGCGAAGTGTCCTCCGTAGGAAGAGCCATGTCAATGATAGAGGATATCCCTGGCTTTTTCCTTTGTAATACATCTTCGGTACAAGCTGTCTACTCCTCTTTTGTATAGGTAGGGCTCATCCCAAAAGTAGTCACTAGCCTCCCTCAAAAACCTCTTCTTGTGATAGCTGTTGAGATGTGTTGGCTCCTCACCACATGCTAGGTAGTTCACCACATCAGCATACCATGGTAGATCCTCCTCTTTAAAAATCAACACTTCCTCAAACCTTCCTTCTAGCTTCCCACAAACAGCAGTAGTAATCGCCATAGGTTGTTCTTCTGGAAGAGAGTCGTCTAAAGGGAGAGACTCGTTGATCCTTGGCCTTGAGAGGTGGTCAGCGACTCCATTTTCTATCCCCTTCTTATCTTTAATTTCCATGTCAAACTCCTGAAGTAAGAGAATCCATCTTAAGAGCCGAGGCTTAGTGTCTTTCTTTGAGTAGATGTATCGTAGAGCAGCATGATCCGTGTATATAATAGCCTTGGAGCCAACGAGATACGATCTGAACTTCTCAAAGGCGAAGACTACTGCAAGCAGCTCCTTCTCCGTAGTGGTGTATCGTGATTGCGTGTCATCCAAGGTCCTTGAAGCATAATAGATCACATGTAGCTTCTTGTCCTTCTTCTGACCAAGGACTGCTCCTACAGCATAGTCACTAGCATCACACATAATCTCAAAAGGGAGAGACCAGTCTAGTGCTTGGACTATAGGAGCTGACGTGAAGGCTACCTTGATGGTCACGAAAGCCTTCAAACACTCCTCATCGAATACAAACTCAGCTTCCTTGCACAACAGCCGTGTAAGGGGGCGTGCAATCTTTGAGAAATCTTTAATGAAGCGCCTACAGAACCCTGCGTGTCCCAAGAAGCTTCTGATCCCTTTAACATTAACCGGCGGCTCCAAACCCATCATAACCTCAACCTTAGCCTGATCAACCTCAATACCCCTCTCTGAAATCTTGTGACTGAGCACTATCCCTTCCTTGACCATAAAGTGGCATTTCTCCCAGTTCAGCACCAGGTTTGTTTCTTCACAACGTTTAAGTACCCTGCAAAGATTCAACAAACACGCAGGATAGGACGCACCATACACAGAGAAGTCATCCATAAACACCTCTACCATCTCCTCTATAAGATCGGAGAAGATCGACATCATACACCGCTGAAAGGTAGCCGATGCATTACACAATCCAAACGGCATCCTTCGATATGCAAAGGTACCGTAGGGACATGTAAAAGTCGTTTTCTCCTGATCGTTTGGGTGAATAGGTATTTGAAAGAAACCGCTATACCCATCGAGAAAACAGTAGTAAGGGTGATTTGCAAGTCTCTCAAGCATCTGATCAATAAAAGGCAAAGGGAAATGGTCTTTTCTAGTCGCAAGGTTAAGCTTTCTATAGTCAATACACATTCTATGACCAGTAATGGTCCTAGTAGGGATAAGTTCATCCTTTTCATTCCTTATGACCGTGATCCCTCCCTTCTTAGGCACCACGTGTACAGGTGAAACCCACGTGCTGTCACTTATGGGATAGATCACGTCAGCCTCTAAAAGCTTAAGGATTTCCTTCTTAACAACCTCTTTCAAGTTAGGATTCAAACGCCTTTGATGTTCTACAGAAGTGGCGTTCTCATTATCCAAGTGAATCCTATGAGTGCAAAGCATTGGTGAAAGACCTTTGATGTCACTTAAAGAGTACCCAATGGCCTTCCTATACTTTCTCAGCTCAGTTAAGAGCGAGTGCAACTCATCATCACTAAGGTTTTTATTTACTATCACGGGATAGGTGTCATTTGGTCCTAAGAAAGCATACCTTAGCCTTTTTGGGAGCTCCTTAAGGTCCACCTTTGGGGCTAACAGCTCACTCCAGTCATCCTCGTGGCTGTTGTTGTTGTTCTCCTCCTTGGAACTCTCCCTTGAACTCGAGGCATGGCCCTTCAGACTGCTTTCCTCTATCGCTATCCCTTATGTGATCGAGTCCCCCGGTCGATTCTCCTCTCGATGTCGTCTAGATCGAGCCATTTCACTCGATTCACTTACTCGATTTGATATGGATCGAGTAAGGGATCGAGACGTTGAGTCGATCTCTTGATTGGACTCCAAAATGATCGGGAGGGCTTTCTCGTTCGTCAACTCGATTGTTTCTTCTGATCGAGCATCATTCTCGATCTGTTGGTCGATTGTTGCACCGGATCGAGTTGGGTTCTCGATTGGCTTGTCGATCTAACTCCTGGATCGAGTGATAGCGTCAATCTCGGGGTCGATTTCTAGGCAACATCCTTCTTCATTCTTGATGATCCTCCTCGAATCTAGCAGGTTCATGTACTCTTGGGTCCTCTGGTCCACATAGCCAAACTCTCTTGGCTCCTGAGTGAGTGCTAGCTTCAAATGGTCTTCTAGAGCTAGCTCTTCTAGCAACTCATCCGCCAAGGCATCCATCGTTTCGATATAGAAAGCTTGTCCTTCAATGGTTGGCTTCTTTTGAACCTTGTTGATGTCAAAGTCTAGCCTGATCTCTTTCCCCAAATGCAAGGCAATCTTCCCATTCTTCACGTCTATTATGGCTCTGGCGGTTGCGAAGAATGGTCTCCCTAAGATGAGTGGGTCTTTCGGCTCCTCGTCCATCTCCAGCACTACAAAGTCTGTAGGTACATTCACACCACTGATTTGCACCGGTAAGTCTTCAAGCAGCCCCACCGGTAATCTCACGCTCCTATCAGCCAGCACCAATGAGATCCGACATTCCTTAAACCGAGTGAAACCAAGCTTTTTAGCCACGGAGTGAGGCATCAAGTTTATGTTAGCTCCGAGATCACACAAGCAACTCTTGAACTCTAGAGGACCTAAAGCACAAGGTATAGTGAAGCTTCCAGGATCTCCCAGCTTTTTAGGCACTATCTCCTTATGAATAACCGCGCTACACTCTTCGCTTAGTACAAGCACCTCTTTGCTTTCTTTGTTCTTCTTCACAAGGGTGTCTTTGAAAAACTTGGCGCACTTGGGCATCATTGCGAGACAGTCTACAAGAGGCAACTTTATCTCCACGTCTCTCAAGTGCTTCTCAAACAGGATCCGGTGCTTCTCTATTAACTGCTTTTTGAAACGACCCGGGAATGGCAACTTCGGTACGTAAGGTGGGGGCACGTAGTCATCCTTTTCCTTGGTGGTTTTCTCAGCCTTTTTCTCAATGAATGCCTTGTCACCTCTTCTCGGTCCTTGTATCCATACGTTGTCAAAGTTTATCTCCTCATTATCAGCTGAAAGTTTACCCTCCCCCTCTTGAATTACAACGTCCTCGTTGTTCTTTGTAGAGACCGGAGGCTCAAGCTCTTTGCCACTTCGTAACGTAATAGCATTGGCATACTCCTTGGGGTTTTGCTCACACTTTCCCGGGAGGCTGTTCTGTCCACTCGTGCTTGCCTTGCCCTTCTCCAGCTGCTTTATCTTGTTGTTGAGGTTTGTGATTTGAGTGGAGAAGTCGGTTAAGGATGAATCTAGCCGAGTGTTCATTTCAGCGAACTTCTGATTTGTAGAAGCTTGCCCTTATATTAGCTGTTGGAACATTGCTTGAACCGGATCAACTTGTTGTTGCATTGGTTGTTGTTGCTGTTGAGGTGCAAAGCCCGGAGGGTAGTTAGGAGTATAACCCTTGTTTTGTTGTTGTTGCCCTTGGAAGTTGCCTTGCCCTTGACCGTGGAATCCACTACTCGGTTGAAAACCTTTGTTGTAAGGGATGAAAGGCTTAGCTTGTTGAGCAGGGTACACTTGATCTTTAGGGTTGGCTACATTGGTGTTTCGGTAAGAGAGGTTGTTGTTCTGGTAGCCTTGGTTGTAGTCTTGAGACTTGTAGTTGTTTTGTCAAGCCACCCAATTTGCTTCTTCTTGGCTTAGCTCTAACTCCTCTTGGTTTTCATCAGTTTCACCAACGAAGTGAACATGCTTCTGATTAGCTAAGACCAACTTGTCAATCTTCTCATGCAACGATTTGAGCTCCTTCTTGTGAGACTCTAATTCTGATCCCCGCGGTGCTCGGTCATAATCCTCGGCATAGTTTCCATCACTCAACGCCAGGTTCTCTATCAGCTCCATACCCTCTTCTACCTCTTGACCGAGGAAGTTCCCTTTGCTAGCTGTATCAAGCAACAACCGGATCTTTGGTGAAGCTCCACGGTATATTGTGCTGAGTAGAGTCTCCTCACTGAACCCGTGATGAGGGCATTGGATCGTGTAATCTTTGAAACGCTCCATAGCCTCGTTGAATGTTTCGTTGTTCCGTTGAGTGAAACCGCTGATTTCGCTTCTCAACCGAGCATTCCTGGTGCTTGAGAAGAACTTTGAGAGGAAAGCCTTCTTACACTCAGCCCATGATGTGATGGTGCCTTGTGGGAGGGTCTTCTCCCAATGTCTAGCTTTGTCTCCGAGTGAAAAGGGGAAGAAACGCAGCTTGAAGGCATCTTCTGATATACCGTTGATCTTAATCATTCCACACACTTGCTCGAAATTGTCCAAGTGCTCCAAGGGATCTTCCATTCCTAAGCCGTGGAACTTGTTGTTTTGCACCATGGATATGAACCCCAGCTTGATCTCAAAGTTATTGTTTTGTACCGGAGAAGGAGTGATCCCAAACCTATTGTGGTGGGTATTGGGAGCATCTCCGGCTCCTATGATCCTCGGAGGTCTAGCTGCGTGTTGGGGGTTTCCATTGCCCCGTCCTGCTGGAGGTGGTCCTTCTGGATGCTCGTGTTCAGCCATGTCTTCAAAGTTAACCAGACCTTGCTGAACAATCTCCTCAAAGGCTCTTGTATGATCTCTGACTCTTCTTTGCCGTGAGTGACCAAGCTGATGAATGTTGTCTAAGGGTTGTAGAAGATTGTTGTCTCCCCTTGAACAAAGATTCATGTACCTGAAAACACACGGTTTAGAGTAGTAGGATTAGTAACTGGAGAAAGGTAAAGACTTAGTCTTTGCTAAGACCCAAAACTCTATGTTCGCTAAGCAACCTAGAATGGCAACGGCGCCATTTGATAGACGATTTCTTACGGTCTAATGCAGCAGAGAGGCTATCAAAACTCTAATGCAAGCAGTGTTGTAGTAAGGCAAGCAGGAGAGTGTCAATCCACTTCTAGATGATAGAGAATCCACAGAGAATGCAAGATCTAAGACAAATCTAAGCGAATAAGACAGTTTATGGGAAACAATCTAAAAACTAAATGCAGCAACCTAAACAGAGTGAAACCTATTTTAAAAATACTAGAAAGGAAGCAGTTACCACGAGGAACAAACAGATAAATTAAAGGGAAGAGCTTCGAATTGTTAAAATTCGACTAGTGGATCGACCACAAGATCGACCACTAGATCGAGCAGAAACGATCGATCTCGTCTAAAACCGTAAAAACAATGAATCTAAAGACCAGGATGCTATCAGGTAACAAGCTAAAGATGATATGAGACGTAAATATGCTAGAAGAAAGGGCTTTAGGGTTGAGATTCATATAAAGGGTTTCAAAGATCGATCTTGGTTTTGAAACTTTAGATCGACTCACTTGGTGAGGATCTCTAAGCCTCGAAAACAAAACAAGATCTATCCGTGGCTTTCGGTATAGATCACTCTTTCATCCTTTCCTCCAAACCCATGGCTTTTGGTGGAAAGAGAGGTTGAAAGGCAAGGAAAACAGATTTCGAAGAATGGCTTAACTAGTCCCCCAAACTTCCATGGCTTTTGGGAAGGGGTAACTAGTCTCTAAGGTGAGATCTTCCGAGGCCCCTGGATCCTGTCAAGGTAAGGGACCTCTCGGATCATGAAGCTCTTGGCGTGAGAGTCTTCAAGCATTAAGCTTTCAACACCTTAGAAGAGGTAGCCTTAAAAACATTTAGAAAACAAACCAAGATCGAACCTTTTCTACCCCTTAATCCTCTCAACCCCTAACCCAAAGTAAACTACTCACTACACATAAAGTAAATCAAGCAAGGTAGAAGAAATGGAACGATAAACATGAAACAACGACTAGATTAAACGATAAGGTTCGAGAATACAAAAGCTTGAAAAGAAAACTGGTTCAACAAAGGTGTTCTTGCGAAAACGAGAGAGAAAACATCAAAGAAAAGATAAGAAAATCTAAAAGTTATTGAAAAAGCATTCGCCGCCTTGCCTAAAATGTCAAAACAGTCCAATGGTCCCCCCTTCGCTAACAGCCAAAAACGGTTGAAAGGACAGAGATCGACCATTGGATCGAGTTGTTCTCTCGATCATATCCGGCCATCGTGTCTTCGGCTCGATCCGGGTCTCGATCTTCTTCGGTGAATCGAGTGTTGCATCCGATCTCGTTATCGATCTTCGGGAGGATCGAGTGGTGTACTCGATCCGGCTCTCGCTCTGCATGGCGTCATTTACATCCGTACCGATACATCGATTGCTTCACTCGATCTTTGTCTCGATCATTATCCTTGGATTGCCTAGTTGGCTCGATCTTCTGGTCGATCAACTCCTAGATCGACCGGCCATGCTCGATCTGCTCCTCGATCACTGGTCCTTAGCACACTCCCGAGCTTCCATGAACTGCTACATCGGCCTCCACACCTCTACGAACTTCCGCGTCTCCAAAGCAACCAGAAACAACCTGGAATGGATGCAAAATGCAGAGAAAATGCATATGCTGACGCAAGAATGCTCTAGGACCCTAAGTGATGCAATCTAGCCTAAAACATGATACAAATGCATGAAAAACTACCTAATGGGTATACAAAATGTATGCAATATGCAATGATATCAGATCTAGCAAAGATCGAGCCAGGATGAGTCGATCTAGCACTCGATCTCTAGCTTACACTCGCCCCTTTTCACTCCCTTTGGAACCAAGATTATGGCATGCGATCCCTCATACTTGTTCCTACACACTCACAAAATAAAAACATAAAACTGGAAAAGAAATAAACCAAGAATATGTACAGGATAGACATGGGAATGCCTCCCAAGTGCGCTTTCTTTAACGTCTTTAGCTAGACTTTACTTGGTTTAGGCAGATGGTGGGTCTTGGAGAAGCATTGAGGTGCTCTCCTTGTCAAACGCACTCGCCATGTATGGCTTAACTCTGTGGCCGTTCACTGTGAATGCATTCCCACTCTTGCCCACCAACGTGACAGCCCCGTAAGGTAGTACCTCCTTGATTTCATACGGACCGCTCCACCGTGACTTCAACTTCCCTGGAAAGAGCTTGAGCCTTGAGTTGTATAGCAGCACCAAACTCCCTTCCTTAAGCTCCTTAGGTACCAGCTTCTTGTCATGAGCAGCCTTGGTACGTTCCTTGTAGATCTTAGCGCTTTCGTAAGCGTCCAGCCTTAGCTCATCAAACTCGTGCAACTGGATCAACCGCTTGTCATGAGCCGTCTTCAAATCAAAATTCAGCCGCTTCACAGCCCACAACGCCCTATGTTCCAGCTCAACGGGGACATGACATCCTTTGCCGTAGGGAAGGGTGAAAGGAGTAGTACCAATGGGCGTTTTGAAAGCAGTCCGGTATGCCCACAAAGCGTCATCCAACTTCACCGCCCAATCCTTCCGAGTTGTCCAACAGTTCTCTCGAGTATCGCCTTTATCTGACGGTTAGAGACCTCCACTTGGCCATTCGTTTGAGGATGGTAAGGTGTAGCTACCTGCTTCACGCCATACTTCCTTAGCAGATTTTTAAACAGCTTGTTGATGAAATGGCTCCCTCCGTCGCTTATCACCACCTTGGGAACTCCAAACCTCGGGAAAATAATGCTCTTAAAGAGCTTGATCACCACCTTAGAATCGTTTGTTGGGGAAGCAATGGCCTCAACCCACTTAGAGACGTAATCAACAGCTACTAGTATGAACTTGTTGTCCTATGATGAAGGAAACGGCCCCATGAAGTCTATGCCCCACGCGTCAAAGACGTCTACCTCAAATATGGGAACTAGAGGCATCTCATTCCTCTTAGTGATATTCCCTGCTCTTTGACAAGCTTCGCAGCTCATCACGAACTCATGGGTGTCTTTGTAGATGGACGGCCACCAGAAGCCGGCTTGCAAGACCTTAGTTGCGGTTTTGAATGAAGCAAAGTGCCCTCCATACAAAGACCCGTGGCAATGAAAGATGATATCTCTTGCTTCCTCCTTTATCACGCATCTTCTGTACAGGCTATCAACTTCTCTCTTGTATAAGTAGGGCTCATCCCAATAGTAGTGGCTCACGTCCCTCATGAACTTCTTTCTATGGTAGTTGTGAAGATGCGAAGGCTCCTCTCCACATGCCAAGTAGTTCACAATATCCGCGCACCAAGGGAGATCCTCCTCTTTGAAGCTCAGAACTTCCTCAAACTGCCCTTCTAGGCTCCCACAAACAGCCGTAGTGATCGCTATGAGTTGTTCCTCGGGGAGAGAATCATCTAAAGGAAGATACTCGTTGATCTTTAACCGAGAGAGATGGTCATCAACGCTGTTCTCTATCCATTTCTTGTCTCTGATCTCCATGTCAAATTCTTGGACTAAGAGAATCCATCTCAAAAGCCTCGGCTTAGTGTCCTTCTTGGAATAGATATAAGGCAAAGATGCGTGATCCGTGTAAACAATGGTTTTGGAACCCACGAGGTAAGCCCTGAATTTCTTAAAGGTGAATACAACCGCCAATAGCTCCTTCTCCGTAGTGGTGTACCTCGTTTGCGTGTCATCCAAGGTTCTTGAAGCATAGTATATCACGTGCAGCTTCTTATCCTACCTTTGGCCTAGAACGTCTCCCACGGCATAGTCACTAGCATCACACATAATCTCGAAAGGTAGAGTCCAGTCTGGTGCTTGCATTATAGGCGCGGATACTAGGGCCTCCTTGATGGTCACGAAAGCTTGTAAACACTCCTTATCAACGACGAATTCAGCCTCCTTGCACAACAGCCGCGTGAGAGGGCATGCAATATTAGAAAAATCTTTGATGAAGCGCCTATAGAAGCCGGCGTGTCCCAAGAAACTTCTCACTTCTTTGATGTTAACTGGCAGCTCAAGGCTTGTCATCACTTCAATCATTCCTTTGTCGACTTCAATACCCTTCACTGATATTTTATGGCCAAGCACGATCCCTTCCTTCACCATGAAGTGATATTTTTCCCAATTAAGCACCAAGTTTGTCTCCTCACAACGCTTTAATACCCTGCAAAGATTCAACAAAGACGCAGAAAAGGACGCACCATATACCGAGAAGTCATCCATAAACACCTCTACCATCTCTTCTATTAGATCGGAGAAGATCGACATCATACACCGCTGAAACGTAGCCTGTGCGTTACACAACCCGAATGGCATCCTTCGATAAGTGAAGGTGCCATAAGGGCATGTAAAGGTCGTCTTCTCCTGATCATTAAGATGGATTGGTATTTGGAAAAATCCACTATATCCATCAAGAAAGCAATAGTAGGGGTGATTAGCAAGTCTTTCAAGCATTTGATTAATAAAAGGCAAGGGAAAATGATCCTTTCTAGTTGCAAGATTAAGCTTCCTATAATCAATACACATACGGTGTCCAGTAATAGTCCTAGTAGGTATAAGCTCATCTTTGTCATTCTTAATGACCGTGATCCCTCTCTTCTTAGGCACCATGTGTACAGGAGAAACTCACGTGCTGTCACTTATGGGATAGATCATGTCAGCCTCTAAAAGCTTAAGAATCTCTTTCTTAACAACCTCTTTCAAATTAGGATTCAAACGCCTTTGATGTTCTATAGAAGAGGCGTTCTCATTATCCAAGTGAATCCTATGAGTGCAAAGCATTGGCGAAAGGCCCTTGATGTCACTTAGAGAGTACCCAATGGCCTTCCTATACTTTCTCAACTCAATTAAGAGCGAGTGCAACTCATCATCACTTAAGTTTTCATTTACAATCACAGGATAAGTTTCGTTAAGTCCTAAGAAAGCATACCTTATTCCTTTTGGGAGCTCCTTAAGGTCCACCTTTGAGGCTAACAGCTCGCTCCAATCATCCTTGTGGCTGGTGCTGTTGTTTGCCTCCTTGGAACCTTCATTAGAACCCGAGACATGGCCCTTGAGGCTGCTTTCTTCAACCGCTATCCCTTCTGAAACCGAGTCGTCCAGTCGATCTTGCTCTCGATGTCGTCTAGATCGAGCAGTTTTGCTCAATTCACTCACTCGATTTAATGTGGATCGAGTGAGAGATTGAGACGCTGAGTCGATCTCCGGATTGGACCCCAAACTGATCGGAAGGCCTCTCTCGATCTTGGACTCGATTGTTTTCCTGGATCGATCACCCTCCTCGATCTCGCTGTCGATTGCTGCACCGGATCGAGTTGTGCTCTCGATTGTCTTGTCGATTTTACCTCTGGATCGAGTAATGTCATCGATCTCGGAGTCGATCTCTAGGCAAAACGCCTACATCTTCAAGCACAACCTTCCTCGAATCAAGGAAGTTGACGTACTCCTGAGTCCTCTGATCCACATAACCAAACTATCCTAGCTCCTTAGTCAATGCCAGCTTCAAATGATCCTCCTGAGCCAACTCTTCCAGCAACTCATCCGCTAAAGCATCCAACGTCTCAATGTAGAAAGCTTGCCATTCTATCGTTGGCTTCTTCAAAACCTCATTGATATCGAAGTCCAGCCTTATATCTTTACCCAAGTGCAAGGCAATCTTCCCATTCTTGACGTCTATGATGGCTCCGGCGGTGGCTAAGAACGGTCTACCGAGAATGAGTGGATCCTTTGGTTCTTCATCCATTTCCAACACAACAAAGTCCGTAGGCACGTTTACTCTACTGATCTTCACTGGCAAGTCCTCAAGCAAACCCACGGGTAACCTCACACTTCTGTCAGCTAGTACCAACGAGATTCTATAATCCTTGAAACGAGTAAAGCCAAGCTTCTTTGCCACGGAATGAGGCATCAGATTTATGCTAGCTCCGAGATCACAAAGGCAACTCTTGAACTCCAAAGGACCTAAATCGCAAGGTATAGTGAAGCTTCCAGGGTCTCCCAACTTCTTAGGGACTATATCCTTGTGTATCACAGCACTACACTCCTCACTTAAAACAAGCACTTCCTTGCTTTCCTTATTCTTCTTCACGAGAGTATCTTTGAAGAATTTGGCGCATTTAGGCATCATTGCAAGGCAGGCCACAAGATGTAGCTTGATCTCCACGTCCTTAAGGTGCTTCTCAAACAGGACTCTATGTTTCTCTATGAGTTGCTTCTTGAAACGGCCAGGAAAAGGTAGCTTAGGTACATACGGTGGAGGTACATAAGCATCCTTCTCCTTAGTAGTTTGCTCCGCTTTCTTCTCAACAACCGCTTTCTCACCTCTCCTTGGTCCTTGAATCCAAACATTGTCAAAGTTTATCTCATCATCGGCTGAAAGCTTACCCTCCCCCTCTTGACTTACAACGTCCTCGTTGATCTTGGGAGTAACCGTAGGTGCTAGCTCTTTCCCACTCCTTAGCGTAATGGCATTGGCGTATACCTTGGGATTCTGCTCACACTTTCCCGGTAAGCTATTCTGACCACTTGTACTCGCCTTTCCTTTCTCTAGCTGCTTGATCTTGTTGTTCAAGTTGGTGATCTGAATAAAGAAATCCGTGAGAGACGAGTCTAAACGAGTATTCATCTCGGCAAATTTCTGATTTGTAGAGGCTTGCCCTTGAATCAATTGTTGAAACATAGCTTGGACAGGATCAACTTGTTGTTGCATCGGTTGTTGTTGCTGAGGTACAAAGCCCGGAGGGTACATTGGCGTATAACCTTTGTTTCCTTGCTGTTGTCTTTGGAAGTTGTTCTGCCCTTGCCCTTGGAAGCCGCCACTCGGCTGAAAACCTATGTTGTATGGTACGAAAGGCTTTGCTTGCTGAGCAGGGTACACTTGATCCTTAGGGTTCGCGACATTGGTGCTACGATATGAGAGATTGTTGTTTTGGTTGTAGCCTTGTGAATATCCTTGAGGTTTGTAGTTGTTTTGACCCGCCACCCAGTTGGCTTCTTCTTGACTCAACTCAAGCTCCTCTAAGGTTTCATCCGCTTCACCAACAAAGTGAACATGCTTCTGATTTGCCAAAACCAACTTGTCAATCTTCTCATGCAATGACTTAAGCTATTTCTTGTGAGACTCTAGCTCAGAACCACTCGGTGCACGGTCGTAATCTTCAGCATAGTTGTCGTCACTCAATGCCAAGTTCTCAATCAGCTCCATGCCTTCTTCTACCTCTTGACCAAGGAAGTTTCCCTTACCAGCCGTGTCAAGCAACAAGCGAATCTTTGGGGAAGCTCCGTGGTAGATAGTGCTTAGAAGAGTCTCTTCGCTGAAGTCGTGGTAATGACACTGGATAGTATAGTCCTCGAACCGTTCCATGGCTTCATTGAAAGTCTCATTGTTCCTTTGCGTGAAGCCGCTGATCTCGCTTCTTTGCCTTCCTGTTCTGATGCTAGAGAAAAACTTTCAGAGGAAAGCCTTCTTACACTTAGCCCAAGATGTAATGGTGCCTTGTGGAAGTGTCTTCTCCAAATGTCTAGCCTTGTCTCCAAGAGAAAATGGAAAGAGACGCAACTTGAAAGCATCTTCAGATATGCTGTTTATCTTGATCATCCCACATACGTGTTCAAAGTTATCAAGGTGTTCCAAAGGATCTTCCATTGCTAGCCTATGAAACTTATGGTTTTGCACCATTGAGATGAAACCCGGATTAATCTCGAAGTTGTTGTTCTGTACAGGAGGAGGAGTGATCCCAAACCTATTGTGATGAGTATTGGGAGCATCTCCCGCTCCTATGATCCTTGGGGGTCTTGCCGCGTGTTGGGGGTTTCCATTGCCCCTTCCCACTGCCCCGTGAGCTGGAAGAGGTCCCTCTGGATGCTCGTGCTCAGCCATCGCTTCAAAGTCAACCAAACCGTGCTGAACAATCTCCTCAAAAGCTCTAGCTTGTTCTCGTACTCTTCTTTGTTGTCTCCCCTTGAACAAAGATTCATGTACCTGAAAGACACACATTTGAGAGTAGAGAAATTAGTAACTTAAACAAAGTAAATGCGTAGTCTTTACTAAACCCCAAATCTCAATGCTTTCTAAACACTCCTAGAATGGCAACAGCGCCATTTGATAACAAGATTTAATTTATCTAGGGTGATGCAAATGCAACAGGAGGTTATCAAAACTCAAGCAGCACTTAGTTATAGTACAATGCAAGAGGAATCAATCCAATCCTAGGAGCTAGAAAGTTCAATGAGAATGCAAGGATCGAATAAAGCTAGGCAAATGATGAACGGTTTTGTAAAAATCCTAAAAAGTAAATGCAACGACTGAATGCAAGGCAAAACTATTTTAAAATTACCAGGAATGAGTGAACTACCATGACGAACAAACAGAATGATTAAAATGCAAAGCTATGAATTTATAAAAATCGCCTAGTGGACCGACCACAGGATCGACCACTAGATCGAGCAACAACGATCGATCTCGTCTAAAAGTTCAAATGCAACAAAACTAATGACCAGGATGCAACAGGTAACAAGCGAATGACTAGCAAAGATGTAAGAATACTAAGAAAGAGGGTCTAGGGTTGAGATTCACGTTCAGGGGTTTCAAAGGTTAAAGCTTGGTTTGAAAACTCTAGATCTACTCACTTTGTGAGGTTCTCTAAGCCTTGAAAACAAAACGAGATCCATCCATGGCGTGTGGTATGGATCACTCCTTCATTCTCTCCTCCTGACCCATGGCGTTTGGCGGAAAAAGAGATCGAAAGGCAAGGAAATCAGATTTCAAACACGCGGCTTAACTAATCCCCTAAACTACCATGGCGTTTGGGAAAGGGTAACTAGTCTGTAGGATGCGATTTTGAGAGATCTCTGGATCCTGTCATGGTAAGAGCTCTCTCTGATCATAAAGATCTTGGCGTGAGACTCTTTAAGCCTTAAGAACTCGACATCCTAGAAGAGAAAGCCATTAAGAACAAGAAAACACCAAACTTGAAAACCTTTTCGACCCCTTTGAATCCTCTCAACCCCAAAACCCGATTAAACTACTCACTACACATTAAGTAAACCAAGCAAAGCATGAAAGATGAAACAATAAACATGAAAAAAAATTACTTAAAGCTTAAACGATTCAAAGATTCAAGAACAAAGCTTCAAAGTCTAACAATGGCGAAATCCTTCGAACCGAGAGAAAAAGATAAAAAGATAAAATATGAAAGCGTGTTCCTCAAAAGCAGGCTCGCCGCCTTGCCAAAACAGGCCAAACAGGCTCGCCGCCTTGCCAAAAGGGGTTAAAGTACACTGAGATCGACTTCGGGATCGATCATCTTTCTCGATCATCTTCAGACATCGTGCCTTCAGCTCGATCTTCGTCTCGATCTTCCTCTGTGGATCGAGTGCTTCGTTCGATCTTGGAGTCGATCTTTGGAGGATCAAGTGATGGACTCGATCCGGCTCTCGCTCTGCATGGCGTCATTCACGTCTGTAGTCCTTGATTGATCGCTTCACTCGACCTCCATCTCGATCAGTTCCCTTGAATCGGCTGGACTACTCGATCTTCTAGTCGATCTCTTCTAGATCGACCGGCCAAGCTTGAACATCCTCTCGATCTCTGGTCCTTAGCAAGCACTCCTCAATACTCCAAGTCCCACGAACTTTCTCACGAGCCTCAACACGTCCTCGAACCCTCCAAGACTCCAAAGTAGCCGAAAACAACCTGTATGCGATGCAAAATGCAAGAAATATGCATATGCTGGTGCAAGAACACTCTAGGACCTAAAGTGATGCAAACTAACCTAAAATGCAATGTATATGCATGAGAAACTAACTTATGTGTATGCAAAATGCATGGAATTTGCAGCTATATCATATATCGATGGAAGTATCGACCACTCTAACATCGATACAGTGAAGGCGTGGTGTAAAGGCAGCATAATAACTTAGGAAGACCTCGATGCAGCAAAACAGAGCCCATACCGAGTAGTGTATCGACATCCCATTTCAATACACCTGACAGGACAATATTGAGGTGCTGTATCGACTTGTTTCCCCGATGAGCCTTAACTAAAGGGCGATTGTATCGACTTCTCACCATGTAGAGCCAAACCGATACAATATTGAAGCCTTCTGTATCGACCAGCATATCGACGAAGGGACATCGATACAACTCAGAAGAAGTGATGATATCGACATGAATATCGATGTGCATAGTCGATATGGTCTGTCCGAGTCAGCCTATTTTCGGTTTAAACTTGGTTAACTAGGGGTTTTCTAGTTCCCCTATAAATACTAAAGTCCTAAAATGGTTAGGCAACATAGATCTTATTATTTTTCTTCTGTTCTTGCACTTAAAACGTTTCCCTTTTCAGCTTTTCTTTGTAAGAACTAGTTTGATTTAGTGAATTTCTGTATTTGCCTTTAATCTATTCTTACTTATTCTGCTTTCTAATCATACTTAACCTTTATTTCTCTTTTGAATTTGTGGTTTTGACTATGGCTAGTGAGTACTTATTTATGGTTTGAGATGGGATAGATTATAGGGGTTTCAGGACTAGATTAGTGATGTCTTATGCTTAATATGATTGTAGTCTCTCTATTAGATGTGCTTAACACTAGATTAGTCATGTCCAGGCATGTTTAGTATCTTTGCTTTCTCTTGCGCCTGATAAGTGTTCGATGAAATGCTGCTTCGAGTCTCGTAAAGGATTTGTATGTTTAGCCTAAGGAATTAGATGTCTAACCTGCATTTTGGCTTTATAGGATTGGAATTCTGTTATGAATGCTTGCTGATCATGTGTTTAAGCCAAACGATTTATCTGAAATGTGTATTTAGCAAAGTGATTAGTGTCAAGGAATTGAGCTGGTTGTAGTTGTTAATCCTATGCCTTGAAGATAGCAGTGTTTGGATGGTTTTGAAGCATCACTAGTTAGGTTCTAATCCTCTCTTAATCAATAACCCCCATCTTAGATCCTAACTTTATCTATTTGATTTTCCTACCTTGTTTAGTTCAGTCTTTAGACCTGTTTAGTTTGATCACAACTGTTTTCTTGAATTGGCTTGACTTAAGTGATTGGATGTATTCTTGGTGTCTTAAGAACTCAGATGGATTGATACCTACCATGCTGCAATCACATGAGTGTGTTGGGATTTGCTTAGCTAGTCATTTCCTGCTATAATGTACGCCTTGCTTTTTATGTATCGACATGAAGTGATTGATACATAGTCTGGTATGCGCCAAATAAATCAGACTACAACGATATCCTGCTTGATACTGGTCCATCCGCCTTTGTCCTTCTTCTTGCGCCACTCGTAGCTCACATCCATTGCACCACTTGATCTCCAAACATCTTCTAGTACCTGAATAAAACTCCAAATGCAAGCAAAATGCAATGCAACACCTAAAACTACACTAACTCCTAAATAAATGTAAATAGGACAAGAAGAAGCAAAATCTGCATGTTAAAGGACCAAAACTAGTGATGGATGCATGCTAAGATGGTATAAAGAGTGGAGATATCAGAACATAATTAAAGCAAGATTGAGAGAAGTGCAAAAAGATTAATCACTTAGAAAGGTTTAGAAAATGTGCTTTTGGAACAAAAGAAGAAAGGAAATAATATTGGATAAGATACGAGTTTTCTTAATTTAAAAATAAGGCAAGAGTTGCCAAAGATTTCGGCCAAGAGAAACTTTTATATGAAAGCTAAGAAACCCTAGTGACTCGAATCCCACGAGCCCTTTTGTCTTTTTCTCGTACTGATTGCAATGGAGACAAACCTATGAGACTTATTGTTGTAAGTTTCTCCATCAGACAAAGACCAAAATGTGCATGGTTTTCCTCATTGCGGATTCCATATCGTACAAGTACAAATCACCCCTGGAGGTTTCTGCGTCGGACTATGACCATTGAGACTGTTCATTGCAAAGGCAGACACTGTCTGTTTGGTCCGAGGTTGCATTTTTCACAACGGGAACAAACTGTTGCGTCAGTACATTGTAGATAAGCCTTTTCTTCATCGAGCAGTCTAAACCGTTGTGGCTGTCCGTTGTGATTCCAGAAATCGTCTGCCTCTTCCTCTACTGTCCACCAAGTATCGTCCAGTCCAAAAAGACCTAATAACCACTCCAACATGCACAAATATGCAATATCTAACCTAATGCATACTGAACCTAGAATGGGTGTAAATGGGACTAAAACTAAAGGAAAGATGAATAATTTGAGCGAAAAACTATCATGAATGCATGCTTATAAGGTGTAAAATATAGAGATATCAACTCCCTCAAGCAAACAAAGACAAACAAGGGAGAGAGGTTTGCAAGTGAGTGTTCAATTCCAAAAATGCTAGTATGAGAGATCAAATTAATGTCCATGTTTGAAGTTCTGAGATGCAAATTGAATTTATTCTACTATAAAAGTCTTAGACACACTTATCACAATATGTTATGGATCCAATCTCAACATATGCAAACAATCAAATCATCCTTTCCCTTTAACTTTTATTAATGATCAGAAACTATGAAACATGCTCATGCTTATCATAAGAACCCATTTGGTCAAGGATATGTTTTTGAGATAATTATGAACTCAATATGAAAGGCTTAATATGTTTCAAAGGATCACTCAACTAAAAAGTCAACCTATGGCAAAATGCTAAGTGTAAAAACCTATGTATGCATACAAGCGTGACTTTCATCTACCAAATGCGTAAGTGACTTATATTCTGATATCTTGCATAATTGCATCATTTTAGACTTCATTTAGTATATTTTTCATTGCATATCATCCATTTTATTATCCAATGTCTTCCATTTGCATTCATATTAGAATTAGGGTGCTGTGCATTTAGAGTGTATTTCAGGTCTTTATGAGGCAATGGAGGATGTTTGGAGAGTTGACGATCGAGCATGGTTAAGGAGAAGCACTCAAAGAAGCTGGAGAAGTTTCTGAGCTTTGTATCGATGTGGCGTATCAGGAAAACAGTCGATGTCACGGAGTATCAGAATCAGGTATCGGGCACACAACCAATACAGACGATCATACACAAACTAGGGCCTAAAGATCTTAGTATCAGCCACTTATATCGGCCAAACAGACGTTATCAGAGGATGAGTTTCTGTATCAACCAAGGTGTATCGAGCAGTCAGCCAATATAAACCCCCTTCACAAGCATTTTTTACCTTAGTCAACCTTCAGATTTTAGGCTTTGACCAAGTTGACCAGACTTTGACTCTTATAAAAGCAAAAACTTATCATCTTATCACTTATCCAATAATTAATCTATAGTTTTATGCTTTTATCTTATCTATTCTCTTTTTCTATCTTGTTTTTGAGCTTTTTCCAGATTTTTTTGTATTTGTATAAAACAGTTTGAGTTTCTAATAGTAGTTTGCTTTTCTTGTTATTGATATTATGTTTATTGATTCTGATCATGATTTCCTTCATCTCTTGCTTAATTTATGATAGATCAAAAATGAATTGTGAGTAGTCTTTTCTGGGTTTAAGGATATGTTAGATTTAGGATGATCCAAGGCTTAAAACATGATGTTAAGGTGTAAAGTATGTGAGATTCTTCACAATAAGCTGTTCTTAATGCTTGATTCTCTTTGATCATCTAAATTTTGAATTGATTTTTTCTTTGCACCATAAATGTTTGTTGAAATCCCTGAACCAACCTCTTAGTGGATTTGCTTATCCTTACACATGAAAATGGTTAACTAGGGATCATATTGGCTAGATAGGACTGTTTCTTTATGCTTGATTGTTTCCTGTTCACTAATGTGAGTAAGATATTGATTAGGTTGCATTCAAAGGAATTATTGTAATGAGAGTGGATTGATTTTCTTGTTGAAGTTCTATGCTAAAGGATCATGCATTCATTGATCATTTGACATCTTGTTAGAGGCTAAGGATCATTCTAGGTTGATTATTCCCATCCTAAGACCCTTCTTGTTTAATTTCAAATCTCCCATGCATTACTCTGTTTAGCTCTGCATTTTACTTTGTTCTTGCTAGTTGAAAGTTGTGTTTACTTAAGTTGATTCACTATTGATGTTTGTGCTTCACTTTGATTATTGTCCAGTTTCTGTTTGATGACTGTCTAGAATTTTAAAACCAACCTTCCTTTACTTGGATTAGCTCATAGAATATCATGTATTCTCTGTGATTTATACTTTCCACATGGATTTGACAAAGACCATATACTATACTACAACTGATTAGTAGTGACTTAATTGCTTAAGCTGTGAAAGCCACCTTATCATATTCCTAAACTAATCTCGTGGGTCCTCCTATGCTACCCTTTCCAAAGACTTTTGTTGCCTTAATATCTTCACCTTGCTTTCATCATTCTTGTTTGAACTTGGGGAGTTCTTGATATACTCATTGTTTATACCATATTAACATGCATTCATCATTAATTTTTGGTCTTAAACATGCACTTTTCACTTGTTCTTCTCCCATTTCCATTCATTTAGGACTTATAGTAGTTTTAGGTGTTCCATTGCATTTTGGTTGCATTTGGAGTTGTGGCAAGGGCAAAACGAGTGTTTAGCGGCTATGTGGAGCATTGCGAGTGAGCTAGGAGTGGAGCAAAAGGAAGAACAAGGGCGAGGGGACCAATATCGAGCTGGATATCTGGCAGGTTTGCCCGATATGGAGTGCACCGGACTGCATCTCAGGGTGAAAGGAAGCCGATACAAGGAGCATGGCGCATATCGGGTTAGATATCCGGCAGCTAAGCCGATACACTGGAGACAGGACTGAAAGAGAGACTTTTCGTATCTTTCAAAACCTCTTTATACCATTATAGTATACAAAGGCTATCATTCCAATCCAAAGGCTAATGACAAATGAGATACGGAGTACTTGTAAAGCTAGGCTTAATATAAAAGGTTTTTGTAAAACTAACAACCTAAGGTGAAATGCAAAGGAAACAAGGAGCAAACAAGAATGCAAGATGATTTAAATAATGAGTGGGATGCAAGGCAATAGAAAGAAAGAGTAAAAACAGAGCAAAGTGAAAGGTGAAAGCAAGACAACCAACAAAAATAAGATAGAATCCAAGACTAAGGCAATGGTAATGAGGGACAATTCATTTTCACATTCAAGATGATCAATCCAGGCAACAAGGCAAACTCAAGGTCAAGTCACAATACCAATCAATTCACGCCAATGGAAACCCACTTTTGATGGTGTATCTATGAAAACCTAGCACTAAAACTCAAGACATTAGTGACCAAATAATGAGCTAGGCACTAGTGTCAATATGCTAAAACTCTATTCCTTCAAAAAGGTTCTTTCAAGCATTTATTCAAACACTTTTGATGCAGCAAATGCCTATAATTTAGTTCACCCTAGATGAGTTACTAACGCATTAAGAACAACCAAAAAATGTAAGATATGCAAGTTACTAGTCAAGACATCATGAATAATCAAAGAGTCACCCTCTAAGGCATTTATTCAAACACTTATGATGCAAAAAATACCTACGATCATGTTTCATCCTAATCTCAAGACAATCAAACAAAGACAAAAGTAGCAACTTAGGTGAACATGGACGAAATGTGAAGCTAAAAGTAGCAAAGGAATAGCTAGGGTAAAACAGAGCAAAAACAGAGAAATTTAATAAAGCAAAACACTTAAAGCTAGGTTCAAGACTAGCAAATAGTAAAGTGGAGCCACCCAATCAAGAACAAGACTTTCAAGCAATGATCAATGCATTAAACTCTAAGCAAGATTACTAATAAAGACTAACCCAATCTCTTGGCGAAAATCTCTTTACAAATTACACTCCTAACCCACTTTTGATGGTGGAAATGCAACGAAGAAGCATGAAGTATAAAGGTCATAAAGCCTAATAAGCATCTTAGATGTCCTAAGGTTACTCATCTCTTAAGCAATGGTTTAGACAATCTCACAGTTTTGATGCATAATCAGAATCTAAAGACAACTTCCCTTAATTGTTATACTAAACCTTAAGTACTAGTTAAGCAAGACATTACACCAACCAAAACTTCTTTCAAGCATTCTAGCAAACACCTTAAGTGCAAGACTAAAAGCTTTTCTAACAAAGTGTACTAAGCATTAAGCAGAATCACTTAAGAAGAGTTAATCATAGATCCAACAACCTAAACAGCCATGGACATCAAAGGAACAATTTTTGTTCTTTAAAAACCAAGAACCTCTAAAAACTGAAGACAGAAATTCGAAATTAATAATGGCAAGACATAAATCGAAAACAAGACTAGAATATGAAAGCGCTAGGATTAAAAGATGAAAGACATAAGATTAGAAGATAAAAGACTTAAGATTAGAAGATGAAAGACTTAAGATTACAATGATCCAATCTCTTACCCTAAAAAGATTTGTACTAAGATCTATGAAGAAACCAAAGAACAAGCTTTAGGGGCAAAAGATAGGATAAGGAGAAATATTTTTAGGTCTAGGCAATTTATAGGACAAGCCCCAAAACGCCTTGGTCAACAAAAATAGGTGGTCTACAAAAAATCAAATTTTTTTCTGGGATAAGTTTGTATCGAGCAAGAATAGGAGTGGTTTTGGTCGCTGCATCCTGTGGCTCTTCATACCGAGTAGACTCACCGGTGTATGAAGGCCCTTTTTATCGGTATGATCGCCTTCGAGCAAAGTACCCGCTGTACGGTCGGCTCTTCCCTCGGTGCAGATCGCCATCAAGGTTGGGACTCAGTGTACAGCCTGTCCACGATGCCTTCTTGAAATCGCTGTAACTTTCTAACCCCTGGTCCGAATGACATGATTCCAACGCCATTGTAAAGATTACTGGATCCTTTACAACGTCAATTCAGGATTCAGAGGCTGAATTTAATTGCGCGATGGATTAGATTTCGCACCTCCAGTTGCATTTACCTCCACAGTCCGAGTCTTGGGCGAGTTCTTCAATTCTTTCAGCTCAATTCTTCTGCTCCACACCATTCACCATCCTCCACTAAGTCTCCTAAGCTACATATAAACCTGAAAATGACTCCAAACCATGCAAAATATACAATGCCTATTCTAAAACCTAACATGTCTAATATGATTGCAAATGGAGCAAAACATGATGAATAAATTCATGAAAAGAAACAAAACCTAAACCAAATGTATGCTAAAACATGGTAGATTATGAGGTTATCAACATCCCCACACTTAGCTCTTGCTTGCCCTCAAGAAAGTATGAACATGGTGGAAGAGAAGTATGAAAATATGAGCTTTTTGATTTGAAAGATGCCAATAATTAAAATCAAGTCATTATCCAAGTTAATGATTCTGAAATGCAATGTTTCTTCTTACTGAAAACCTAGTCACACTCATCACTAGTATGTACATGGCACTGAAGTCTATCTTACCAAAGCAATCACATCATTCATTCTATTTAACATTCAATTAACTCATCAATCAAGTAGATCATGCTCATGCAAATATTGTGTTTCATGTGGCTAAAGGCAAGGCTTATAAGGAAAAGATGACCTCAAATAATTTCGAACTGGTTATGTTTAAGTGCAAGGGTTCTCTCAAGAAAATGGAATGAGCTTTTGTAAAATGCTAAGGGTAAAGAACAACTTATGGATACAAAGATAAACTCTCATCTACGTAAAAACCCATAAGTTATCTAAACTCCTTTGCTTCTTCCCCAAAACATAATCCTATTCTACCCTTTTTCTTGAAGCTTTTTGCTTCTTTGATCCCATTCTTCATTCTCCGTTGGAGCTTCTTTGATAGTGCATCTTCTTCTTTCTTTCTTCTTGGGGGTTTGACCTTTTCTTCTTTGCTTTTGCTCTTCTTTACCTTGCTGGTGTTCTATTTTCTAGCTTTGGACACCTTTTTAATTTGCATAGAACTTTTAATGATCAGCCAAACTTTTCAAGGTAACAATTGTGCACTCCTTTTCCTTTCATTTCTTTCTTCCTTTCTTCACTTAAAAACAAAAAATCGAAAACCCAAAACCATCCCTTATTAACCTTAACATCCTAGCCTATCTAGCTCAAGAGGGCGAGCTAGTTCTACAATGGAAGGGTCTCTTTGTAGTTCTAACGCAACACTTTTTACTATGCTCATTTCTTAAAGAATAGGCCTCACAATCACTCACAAATAATTTTTGGTTTGAAAGAAGGTTTGGTTAATGGCAGGGAAATCTACTTGGACTAGCAATAGGGGACAAAGAAGGGAAAAAGAAGCCCAAATATGTGTATGGTATCCAAGAAAACACTTGATATATCATCGTTTTTATGGTTTTTAACCATGAAATAAATCCTTTTTATTGAGTCTTTTTGGTCTTTTTAGAGTCCTAGAAGAGTCTTTGGAGGTTATAGCATGTCTAGAGCATAATTGGAGATATTGATGATTTTGGAGCATTGCAAGTTGAAGCCACAAAGTGTGCAACTCGAGAAGAAAAGTATGCATTTAGGTGACCCTCGTCACCAATCTGGTGACGCTCGTTACCCAGAAAGGAAGGGGTCGTGGCTGTTTTCTAAAAGATAGATGATTAATTGCAGTTTTGGCCCAGAAGTTCCAATATTTACAAAAAAGCCCCAGATCGTGTTTTGGCCTGTATATATTAGGTTTTTGGCTATTGTTATCAAATAACACAGATCTTAGATCGTATATCTTATTATTTTAGAGATCTTGAGAGAGAGATTTGTAGAAGAGCTTTTGGAGAGACAAATCAGACTCCTTCAGAGCAGATTTCGAACTCTTTCTTCTTTACTTCTTATTTCTTTCATGCAATCTATTCTCTTCATGATGTTTTCTCAAATCACCATGTCTGAGTAGTTTGTTAGTTATGTTAGGGCTTTTTCAATGGTTAATGAAGAGTTTGTAGAATTGCTATTTGTTAGGAATATCTTTTGGTTTTTCATCTCTGCTTGCTTTAAAATTGAATTTCTTAGACACATCAACTGGATTTCGAAATCATAGGTTATTAAATATATGTGAGAGCATTATTGATAACCTGGACAAGTATTTGATGAGCAAAACAACTTAGTGCAAAGAGATTTGGCTTAGGAGTTTTGTGAACAATTGAATCTGATCATATTGCATGTTTAGGTTGTTAGGGTTTGCAAAGAAATTTGAAACTCTGTGATTTAGACATATATAACTTCCGCAATGATAATTGATTAGTTATATCTTTCCGATTCATGTTTAAGACGGTTTTAATTCATTCCTGATTGCATGCATTCTACACTCTCGGATTCAACCTGCGAACTGTCCTGACTTAGCACCTTAAGCTTTCTGAACTTTAAGAACAGTCTCAAAAACGCCCACTTGCTTTTATTACTTTAGTTATTTCGCATTACATTCATTACTTATCGCTTAGCTTAATCTGCACTTACAATCGATAGTGTAGTTTACATACTTCCTTGGGATTCGATAACCCCTTGTACTACAACTGCTTTTGCTGTGCACTTGCAGTAGTCTTATTTGGGTAAAACCTGAGCCCTATCAACAATTTCAGTGCTTAAGACATGATAATTCAATATTCAAATTATGGTTCTAGTAAATAGAAAATGTATTCAGATCATGAAAGCTTCATCAAGACAAGAGTATCACGCAAAAAATTCCAAGTGTGGTTCAAACTAGACCATAAAATCAAAGAACTCTCAACTTAGACAATGAAGTGATTTCAAGAATTAACATTTTTCAAAGGCAAACATCATGCTCAAAATTTTGAATGCAATGAAACCTCAATGCAAATGCAAGAAGAAGCAATCCTAAAATGCAAGATGCAACAAGATGATCACTCAAAACTTTCAAAAAATTCGAAATCTTTTCAAAAATTTTAATTTTTTTGCAAGTGTGAGAGATATGCATGAGATATAGAGAGAATTGTTAGTATCACACCCTCCGCCAAATTTAAATTACATAGTCCCTGTGTAATTCACTATGTGATTTATGTGCAAGAGGAGGAAATATCCAATCACAATTCAAAAATTAAGGGAAAAAGAGAAATGCAAAGGTTTTGGAGTTTACCTTAAGGTCTTGTGGAGGAGGAGAATTTGAATTTTCTTGGGTTTGAGTTGTCCTCCTCGGTAATGGTTCTTAATGCAAAACACCAATGGGAGGATAGCATGGTGTACCAATAGGCGGTCATACTGAACAGAAATGTCTGTTTTGAGCTCGGTATTTGGCCAACCCTATACCTGGCCGTGATTGATACACCAGCTCGGTTCAGAAGCTGGTTGTTGCTTCTTGGCATTTTCCACCTTCTTTAGACCATTTGAGACCTTTTTATTAACCTGAAAACACTAAACAAAAGAGATTAAAAGCAAAAGGAAGAAATAGATATAAGGGATAAACATGGAGCTACCTTTCAAGTTGTGCTAGTTTATAGTCATAAAGCTTGACTTTTGTCATTTGAAACTCAAGAATGAGAGTGCAGTGAAACTAGTGTTCCTTCTCCAATCATGAAAATCTCAAAAAAAGAAACATAAAGAACATGGCCTAGTCTAAGCAAGAAATCAAACTCAAATGCCTTTAACACAATGAACTCGCAAAGGCACCAATTGAAAGAGAGGCTTTTCCTATCTTTCAATACCTCTCTACACATGCCATTGTAGTATAGAAAGGCTATCAATCTAATCCATGGGCTAAGGAAAATGAGAAACATTGTACTTGCAATGCTATGCCTAATATGAAAGGTTTTGTAAAACTAACAACCTAAGGTGAAATGCAAAAGAAATAAGGAGCAAACAGGAAAGCAAGATGATTTAAACAATGAGTGGGATGCAAGGCAATAGAAAGAAAGAGTAAAACAGAGCAAAGTGAAAGGTGAAATCAAGAAAACAAACGCAAATAAGATAGACTCAAGACTAAGGCAATGGTGACGAGGGGGGATTCATTTTCACATTCAAGATGATCAATCCAGGCAACAAGGCAAACTCAAGGTCAAGTCACAATATTAATCAGTTCACGTCTATGGTGAAGATGTCTAAGCTAGTCACATTTCAAACCCACTTTTGATGGTGTATCTATGAAAATCTGTCATTAAAACTCAAGACTTTAGTGACAAAATAATACGCTAGGCACTAGTATCAGTAAGCTAAAACTATATTCCTTCAACAAGGTTCTTTCAAGCATTTATTCATACATTTTTTATGCGGCAAATGCTTATAATCTATTTCACCCTAGATAAGTTACTAAAGCATTAAGAACAACCAGGCAAGGCAAGAAATGAATAAATCATAAATAATCAAAGAGTCACCCTCTAAGGCATTTATTCAAACACTTGTAATACAGAAAATACCTAAGATCATGTTTCATCCTAATCTCAAGACAAGCAAAAAAAGACAAAACTAGCAACTTAGGTGAGATGGACGAAATGTGAAGCTAAAAGTAGCAAACAAATAGCAAGGGAAAGACAGAGCAAAAACAGAGAAATCTATTAAAGCAAAACACTTAAAGCAATGTTCAAGACTATTGAATAGTAAAGTGGAACCAAATCAAGAACAAGACATTCAAGCAATGATCAAATCATTAAAATCTAAGCAAGACTACTAATAAAGACTAACCCAATCTCTTGGCGAAAATCGCTTGACTAATTACACTTATAACCCACTATTGATGGTGGAAATGCAACTAATAAGCATAAAGTTTAATGTCCTTAGAGCCTAATAAGCATCTTAGATGTCTTTAGCTTACTCATCTGTTAAGCAATGGTTCGGCCACTAACTCACACTTTTGATGCATAATCAGAATCTAAAGATAACTTTCCTTCATTGTTACACTTAGCCTTAAGCACAAGTTAAGCAAGACATTACACAAACCAAAACTTCTTTAAAGCATTCTAGCAACCACCCTAAGTGCAATACTAAAAATCTAGAATCTATATTTTCTGACAAAGTATGCTAAGCATTAAGCATAATCAGTTAAGAAGAGTTAGTCATAGATCTAACAACCTAAACAGCCATGGACATCAAATGAACAATTTTTGTTCTTCAAAAACCAAGAACCTCTAAAAACTAAAGACAGATATTCGAAATTAATAATGGCAAGACATAAACGGAAAATAAGACAAGAAGATGAAAGACTAAAGATTAAAAGATGAAAGACATAAAAAAAAAGAAGGTATATACAATGATCCAATCTCTGACCCCAAAAGGATTTGTTCTAAGATCTCTGAAGAAACCAAAGCACAAGTTTTGGGGGCAAAAGAAAGGATAATGAGAAATGTTTTTAGGTCTAAGTTATTTATAGGACAAGCCCTAAAACGCCTTGGTCTAAAGTCAACTTTTTGCCTCGGATAAGTTTGTACCGAAGAAGGATAGGAGTGGTTTTGGTCGGTGCATCTCGTCGGTATAGATTCCTGGGTGCCGACCGTGTTACTATAATCGTCGTATCTCTTTAACCAGTGACCGGTATGACCTGATTCCAAATCCATTGGAAAGATAACTCGATCATATTCAACTAATATGCCGGACACTGAGGCTGAATCGCAATGGAAGGGCTCCGTTCGGGTAGATCAACCATGCGGTACAGATGCACCGTGGAAGGGAGAAGGTGTTCTCCTCGGTGCACTTACTCGGTTTGTCATGTGGCTCTTCATACTGAGCAGACTCACCGGTTTACGGAGGCTCTTTTCCTCGGTATGATCGCCCCGGAGCAAACTACCCGGTGTACGGTCGGCTCTTTTCCTCAGTGCAGATAGCCAACAAGCTGGGCACTTGGTGTACGGCCTTTCCTTGATGCCTTCTTGAAATCACTTCAACTTTCTAACCCCGGGTCTGAATGAGAAGATTCCAACGCCATTGGAAAGCTCACTGGATACTATATAAGGTTAATGAAGGATGCAGAGGCTGAATCTAAGTTCAAAGCCTTCTCCCATATCCATACATTTCGCACCTACAGTTGCATTCATCTCCACAATATGAGTCTTAGACGAGTTTTTTAATGCTTTCAACTCCGTTCTTCTGGTCCACACCATTCAACATCCTCCACTAAGTCAACTAAGCTCCTTATAAACCTGAAAAGACTCCAAACATGTCTAGTCTGAAACCTAACATGTCTAATATGAATGTAAATGGAGCAAAACATGATGAATGAATGCATGAGAAGAAACAAAACCTAAACTAAATGTATGCTAAAACATGGTAAATTATGAGGTTATCAAGGACTCATACCGGGAAGGGGGAAGCTGGTATGCCTTAACAAAAGGCGATCATATCGGTCGGCATACCGGGCAAGACCACTCGATACAAGCCAAGAAGCCAGTGTACCGGTCTGCATACCAAGATGGATGAAGCCGATACAAGAGGAAGAAGAGCTGTACCAGCCTGTGTATCAGGCAGTCCAGGCCTATATGGTCCACTCGAACCACCTAAAAACCGGTTTACTTTTGGTTTATTAGGGATATTTCTCCTACCTATAGATATGTAAAGACCTAAAATCATTAGGCATCTTATTTTCTATTGTTCAAAGCTAAAAACTTTCTCTTTTGAGTAATCTTTGTAAGAACCTTGTTTTGTTTAGTGGATTTCTACACTTCTCTTAATTTTTCTTTGTTTAATCTTCTTCCTAATCATGCTTAGCCTTGATCAAGCTTTCTTAGTATCTAGCTTTCTCTTATGAATGTGATGTGTTTGATGAAATGTTGATTTATCAATTTGAGGATTTATCTACTCTAACCTAAGTGATTAGCTGTCTAAAAGGTATTATGGCTTGATAGAATTGGTTGTGTATGCTTGTTAGCTCTCTAATCACTGATGGAAATTAGTTCTTGGTTAGGTTTGTAGGAAAGGTGTTTTCACCAATGGATTGAGTTAATCTATTCTATTTGAATTCTATGCCTTGGAAATATCCTTGTTATATGTTTGTGAAGCATCCTTGGTCATTTCTAAACCATAGTGTTTTGTCCCGCAACCTAGTACTCATTTTCATTCAAGGTTATTGTGTTATAGGTATCATGAGAGGGACAAGAAGTAGAGCAAACAAGGATGAAGCAAGAAAAGATAAGACACAACTTAAGAAAAAGGTTGATGACGGTCCTAGTGAGCATGCTAAAAGGAAGAAGAGAAGTTCAAATGATCCATCACAAAGGCAAATCTTTGATATCTTCTGAAAGATGGATCTAAGGCCTACTAGGTACCCCCATGTGCCTACAATAAAAGAGCTGGGTATCTTTGAAGATTGCCACATCCTCTTGAAAGTAATGAAGCTAAACAAGCTTTTTGGAGTTCCCCATTCAGCCAACACGGAACAAGTCCTCAGTTTTTTTTGCTACCTTCAGTGTCACCTTCTATAAGTATGGTGAAGAAGGTCCTCAATAATATGGTGATGGTGTCATACCTTCAGAGTTTCAAGGACCAACCATAGGCTCTCTTTGGTTGCTATTAAAGAAGCCTTTCGATTTTTGGTTGGAAATGCAATTGGACAATGTTTGGGTATAGACAATGATTAGTTGAAGAGCCTATGGGGACATGTTGGGAGAGGCACTTATAGGCCAGGAAGGAATAAGGCTTCTCTAGTCAGACATCCTGCTCTTAAATATGTACACAAGACCCTTGCCCACACCCTCTTTCCAAGGAACGAATGTGGGAGAGTGGAATTTGGAGAATGGGAGCTTATAGACCAAAGTTTGATCGATATTTTAGATGAAACAAGAGAAGGAATGGAGCTTGCCAGCACTGGTGCAACAACTGGAATGGTAACCATCTGAATGCAAAAATTACTTGTCTACAAGCATTGGATGGCTACTACTGAAGCTCAGTCACCAAAGCTATATTGTTGATGGATTAACTCAGCCTTGCTAGAAGCTGCAGGAATAGAGCTAGCACCACCAACAATAAAGGTGAAATGGATGGACCTAGCTTACTTAAGAAAGGCTCAATTCCTTGGGAAGAAAGTGGGCATGAAGGACATATATAACTTCATTGAAGAAGATGGGACAGCTGCAATATTGATCCTTCCAAATCAACACCTAACTTCCATCTCAAACAAAACAAACCTTTGTTTTCAAATTCACCAATACTTGCTCTATGAAGAAGGCGCCACCTACTCTCACCCTCAGGAAGGCACCACTTGCTTTATTTCTCAAGGAGATCTAAGCCTTGTTGTATACCAAGGTGGTCAAGTGGCTGAAGAAGTCAAACAAGAAGAAGAATGGGAAGAGAAAGACCCTCCAGGCTATCATGGTGAATACTAACATTTCCAGCCTCATGATGTATCACAACAAGGAGGTCCTTTGAACAGAGTCCATGAGCACATCAACATCATCCAAAGATGGAACAAATGGCAAGATAAAACCATTAAGAAGTTGGTGAAAGGCATGAAGAGCATGAACAAGCAAATCAACGACCTCAAGAGGAAGAAGGGTAGCCAATCAAGGTCTCCTCCATGATATACCCTTATATTTAGCATATTTAGCATGAATTTAGATTAGTTTTCATGCATTCATCTCACATAATAGGCTAGGTTTGCACCATTTTTCTTATTTTAGGTCCTAACTGCACTTTGCATTAGCATTTGCATATTTCTTGCATTCTTGCATCATATTCAGGTTGTTTTGGACACATTGGAGCTGTGGAGGTTGCGTGGACATGCTAAGGATCAAAGAGGAGCTTGTGGACACTTGGAAGAACTCAGCCATTCAGCAAAGGAACCAGGATCGAGGTGCGGATCGAGCTAGGCAGGTCGATCTAGATGAGATCGACCAGAAGATCGAGTGACTCAAGTCGTTCCAAGAAGGAGGATCGAGATCAAGATCGACCGAGGTGATCGATCGTGAGTACGGACATGGACCAAACCATGCAGAACGAAAGCAAGATCGAGTTCACGACTCGATCATCCGACGAATCGACCCAACGATTGAGCAAACGAAGACGTTCTAGCCGGGAGATCGAATGATCAGATCGACTAACTCAGCTCGATCTCAGAACCTTATCCGGCCAGCTCACTTTTGGACTTTAGTGGGGGGGGGGGACCATTTTCTTTGTTTGGCTATTTTGGGCGATAATTTCTCATCCATTCATCTTGTCTCACACTACTTCGAGCATTACTTTTCTTTAGGCTGAGAAATCGCCATTGTTGAAGTTTTAAGCTTTTTACATTTTGCTAAACCTTAATCTTACTTAATCTAAGTATTTTCTTTAATTGCTCTTGGTTAATTATGTTTAGCTTTCTTTCCTTTGCATTTCCATCGGTTTTAATCATGTGTAGTGAGTAGTTCATCTTTGGGTTTAAGGTTGGGGCGATTTAAGAGGTTAAGGGTTTAAGCTTTGGTCTTTTTCTTGTTCTTAATCTATTCTCTTCTTGGGTTTGGGATCTTAATACTTAGAGAGTCTTGGGAAAGATCTCTATGATTCCAGGTCCTTCTTACCTTGACCGGATTCAGAAATCCTTTCAAGCCAAATCCAAGAGGCTAGCTCATCCTTTCCCAAACACCATGGATGCTTAGGGCGCTTGTTAGGCCATTGTTTGAGATCTATGCTCAATGTTCTTCGACCCATATTTCCATTACACGCCATGGGTTTGGAGGAAGGGTTGAGGAAAGGGTTTATACCACACGCCATGGATTAACCTCTTTTAGCTTCTCAAGGCTTGGAGATAACTCATCAAATGAGTAGATCTATGTTTTCAAACCCAAAGCTTGAACCTTGAACCCTTTTAAACATGACCCTCAACCTTGAATCCTATTTTAGCATTTAAAAACTTAAGGTTATCATTCTCTTAGTATACAGTTTGCTTCTTTAATCTTAAAAGTCATTGTTCTAAGTTGCTAGAAATTCTCTGTTTATCTGTCTTAAGAGTTCGAATTTTATAAATTACTACTCTTACATTTTAAATTCCTAGAAGTCATCTAGAATTTGTTTAACCCTTTTGCAGGGATTTTAAAATAGTTTTCTTGGTCATTTAGCACTTGCATCTAGTTTTCATAGAATTTCTCATCTATTTACCTGAATCTGACTTAGCATTGCATTGCTCTTGCATTCTTAGTGACATTCATCAACCTAGGCTTGATTGACACCTTAAGCAACTATACTGCAACTATAACTTGCTTTTGGCTTTGACAAAACAATCCCAAAGAATTCTGTTTATCACTCCACATGGTGAAACAGAACAAGAAGGAGAGAGTCTAGGGACAGAAAGAGTGCCAAGTAGAAAGCACTCCGTTGCAGCATATGAATGAATAAGATCTTGGGAGTCACCTAGACCCTTTTCACATGAGGCGCAAAGGATGGGGAGAAGACAAAGGAGGAACATGCTAACTTCTAGCCACAATGTGGAGATCATGGAGGACCTTTCAGGAGCCTCATAGACCTCCAAAAATACTTTTTAAGGTACCACAACTTCTCCATTGTAAAATACCATATTTTACTTTGCATATTTTATTTGTGTTTGCATCTTTCTGGCAACTTTTATTACACAATGAGACTGTGTAATATAAGTTTGGGGGAGAGCTTTTATATTTGAAATTTTGTTTTGTTTTCTTAGTTTGCAACTTTTCAACTTTGAGTCCATACATTCATGCATATCATCTATTTGCAAAGAAAATCACAAAAAAATGAAAAATTTCGAAAATTTCTATTTCAAAAACAGAGCATTTAATTGCATTTCACTTAAGATTGAGTCTATGTTGCACATCATATAGGTTGCGTAGAATTTGCATAGGGAGTAGATGATAAAAACTAGTTAAGATGTCCATGTTTGAATTGATTTCAATGTCTTGGTTGGTTGTTGTTTGATGCATTGTAGTGAGTTTGAAGTTAAAGCTGCACCTTATATTGAATTCTTGCATTTATATATATGTCTTAAGTTGAAGCTTGCTGTGAATTGAATCCAACTCTATCAATTAGAACTATGATCTTGAAGTTTAATTATCATCTTCATGCATTGAAAAGTGATTCTATGGATACCATATACATATTTGGACTTTCTTTTTCCTTCATACCACTCTTGCTAGTCCAAGTAGCTTATCCCACCTTAGAACTAAGCCTTCTGTGAAACATAAATACTCTTGTGTGTGCTTGTGAGGCCTATTTTTGTAAGTTCTGAATCATCTAGGCAAAAAATGTTGAGTTTAGGATGACAAAGAGAAGCTTGCATTTGAAGCTACTTCTATGTTAGATTTGCTGTTGGGTAGACTAGGATGAGTGCGTATGCTTAAAAGTTCTATTATTGGGAAGAAATAGAAAGAAGAGAAGGGTGTTACATGGGGTTTGGTTTGGGGGTGATACATTAAGATGGTGGCAACAAGAGGGCTCCAAAAACAGAAGAAAAAGGTGTTCTCTAGACACATAACAAGGCTCTACAACAACAAAGAAAAGCAGGCCAGCAAGCATCTAGGAAGATGAAACAAGGAGACACCATCTCAACAAAGAAGAGCCCATGAAAAAACCATTCCACGAGGAGAAGAAGAGTCCCCCAAAGTCAACAAGGAGGGGAAGGAAATGTGAAGATTTTGAAGGAATTAAGGGCCTTGGGAAAGGGTAGTTTAGGGGGTTAATCATTGGGTTTAGTCTGGGATAGAATCTGATTTAGGTACCTGGGTAGATGAAAGTCATCCTTGTATGCATAAATTGGTTTTTACTCTTAGCATTTTGCATGGATTGATTATTCTTCATTGAGTAATCCCTTCAAACACGTAGGCCTTCACATTGAGATCAATTTTGTCTCAAAACCATGTCCCTTAGCCAAATGGTTTCATTTTATTTGCATGATCATGGTTCATTTGATTGCACTTAATGAATGTAAAAGAGTTGGATGATATGAATTGATATCTCTCATATTTACACCATTTAAGATTGCATTTAGTATATGATTTAGTCTCTTATTGCACGTTTTCCTTCTCTTTAGTCCCATTTTCCTTACCTTATAGACTTAGGTTGCATTTAGCGTATAGTTTGCATTTCTCTTGCATTTTGGAGTGCATTCAGATACTTTGGAGCTATTGGAAGGATGTGGGAGTGATGAGCTTAAACCAGGAGATGTTCGAGCCAAACATAGTCAAGAAGAGCCAAAGGGGTCCATTTCGAAGATGATGTCGACCAAGATATCGGGTCCCAAGGTCGACATCTTCCAGCCGCAGAACAATGGATTTATGTCGAGTTCCATGTCGAGCTTCAAGGCGACATCCGGGAGACATGACACCTATGTCGACCTGCATGTGTCACGAGACAAACGAGCCGAGACACCTGAGAACCTATGTCGACCTGCATATTGCACGACATAGACGAGTCGAGACACCCGAGAAGCAATAAAGAACTCTATGTCCTCTATGTCGACACAAGCCAGTCCGATATCATGCAGTAGGAAGCCAATGTCGAGATCCATGTTGGCCATTCTATCCCGACATCCTCGTCTTCCGAAGTCCATTTATTTACAATTTGCTACACCGCTTGGATCCTTATCAATACTACAAATCCCTAATTTTTGGGAGCATCCTATTATCCAACAATATCTTCCTTCTTTTTTTCTTAATCACATTTGTAGTTTGAATCTTTGTTTGATATCAATATAAGTTTGCATTTGTATTCTTCTTTTGTCTACCTAATCATGATTAACTATCTTTTCTTCACAGATTTGATGGTGTCCACCATGATTAGTGAGTAGTTTTTTAGAGATTTGAAATGGGTTAGATTTAGGAAATTTGATGCTTAGTGTTAATTCTTCTATTTCCTTTCTTATTTGCTATGTTTAATGTCTGATTAGCCCTAGCTAAGTTTATTAGGATCATATGCTCAATTTATGCAGGCAAAGTGTTTGTTGAAATGCCTGAATTGTAAAGTAAGAGAATTTCTTATCCTAGCCTAAGGAATTAGATGTTTAGGGAGTAGTTTGGCAATATGAGATTGAATGAATGTTTGTAATTCTTGTTATTTGTCATTTTACTAATGGGAATTAGTTCTTGACTTGATGATTAGCAAAGTAATTAGTACCACGAGATTGTATTAGTTATATAAATGAATAACATTGTTTTAGTTTGTAAGTATCATGGATTGAGTAAAGAGTTCCCTCTTTTATGTTTCTTTGTCAATTTCGAATTTGCCTTAGTTACTTGGCTTGTCTTGCTTAGCTTTTGATCTTTTGCTTTATTGCTTGCTCTTTCTAGTGTTTGCTTCAAGTTTTTTTGATCATTTAGGTTGTTAGACATTTCAATTTTCTTTGTTTGGCTTGGATTAAGAACTTTACTGCATTCCTATTGTTTTTTTATCTCTCTTTTTGGATTGATAAAACTCAATGCTACAATGACTGCTGTCAGCTTGTGGATTCATATAACATAAAAGCTTACATCAATTTGGCGGTGTTGCCAATAGAGGATTTATTTGATCAGTCTCGGGGTCGATCTTTAGGCAGCAGTTTTCATCCTTCTTAACAATCTTCCTAGAATCCAGCAAGTTGACGTACTCCTGGGTCCTCTGATCCTCATAGCCAAACTTCCCTGGCTCCTTAGTCAGTGCCAGCTTTAGATGGTCTTCCTGAGCCAGCTCTTCCAGCAACTCATCCGCGAAGGCATCCATTGTTTCAATGTAGAAAGCTTGGCCTTCTATGGTCGGCTTCTTCAGAACCTCATTGATATCGAAGTCCAGCCTTATGTCCTTTCTCAATTGCAAGGCAATTTTCCCGTTCTTGACGTCGATGATAGCCCCGGCGTTTGCAAGGAATGGTCTTCCTAGGATGAGTGGATCCTTAGGCTCTTCATCCATTTCCAACACGACGAAGTCCGTAGGTATGTTCACACCACTGATTCGCACCGGTAGATCTTCAAGCAGCCCCACTGGTAGCCTCACACTCCTATCAGCCAGTACCAACGAGATCCTACAGTCTTTGAAACGAGTAAAGCCAAGCTTCTTCGCCACGGAATGAGGCATCAGATTTATGCTAGCTCCGAGATCACAAAGGCAACTCTTGAACTCCAGAGGACCTAAAGCGCAGGGTATAGTGAAGCTTCCAGGGTCTCCCAACTTCTTAGGGACTATCTCCTTATGTATCACAGCACTACACTCTTCACTTAGAACAAGCACCTCCTTGCTTTCCTTATTCTTCTTCACGAGAGTGTCTTTGAAGAATTTGGCGCATTTAGGCATCATTGCAAGGCAGTCAACAAGAGGTAGCTTGATCTCCACGTCCTTAAGATGCTTCTCAAAGAGGATTCTATGCTTCTCTATGAGTTGCTTCTTTAAACGGCCAGGAAAAGGTAGCTTAGGTACATACGGCGGAAGTATATAAGCATTCTTCTCCTTAGTAGTTTGCTCAGCTTTCTTCTCAGCAACTGCTTTGTCTCCTCTTCTTGGCCCTTGGATCCAGACATTGTCACAGTCAATCTCATCATCAGCTGAAGGCTTACCCTCCCCCTCTTGAATTACAACGTCCTCGTTGTTCTTATGGGTAACCGGAGGTTCTAGCTCTTTGCCGCTTCTTAACGTGATGGCGTTGGCATACTCCTTAGGATTCTGCTCACACTTGCCCGGTAGGCTATTCTGACCACTTGTACTCGCTTTCCCCTTCTCTAGCTGCTTGATCTTGTTGTTTAAGTTGGTGATTTGAGTGGAGAAGTCAGTGAGAGACGAGTCTAAACGAGTGTTCATCTCGGCGAACTTCTGGTTTGTAGAGGCTTGCCCTTGTATCAGCTGCTGAAACATGGCCTGAACCAGATCACCCTGTTGTTGCATCGGCTGTTGCTGCTGAGGTGCAAAGCCCGGAGGGTAGTTAGGCGTATAACCCTTGTTACTTTGATGTTTCCCTTGGAAGTTGTTCTGCCCTTGACCTTGGAAACCACCACTCGGCTGAAAACCTTTGTTGTAAGGGATGAAAGGTTTTGCTTGCTGAGCAGGGTACACTTGGTCCTTAGGGTTGGCAACGTTGGTGCTTCGGTAGGAGAGATTGTTGTTCTCGTTGTAGCCTTGGTTGTAGCCTTGAGGTTTGTAATTGTTCTGTCCCGCCTCCCAATTGGCTTCTTCCTGGCTCAACTCTAGCTCCTCTTGATTCTCATCCGCTTCAGCAACAAAGTGAACATGCTTCTGGTTGGCTAACACCAGCTTATATATCTTCTCATGCAAAGATTTCAGCTCCTTTTTGTGAGACTCTAGTTCGGATCCTCTCGGTGCACGGTCATAATCCTCAGCGTAGTTGCCATCACTCAATGCCATGTTTTCTATCAGCTCCATGCCCTCCTCTACCTCCTGACCAAGGAAGTTCCCTTTGCTAGCTGTGTCAAGCAACAACCTGATATTTGGTGAAGCTCGGCGGTATATGGTGCTGAGTAGGGTCTCTTCGCTGAAACCGTGATGAGGACATTGGATATGTGATATATCATGGTTTTTATGGTTTTTAACCATGATATAAGTTCTTTTTATTGAGTCTTTTTGGTCTTTTTAGAGTCCTAGAAGAGTCTTTGCAGGTTAAAGCATGTCTGGAGCATAATTGGAGATTTTGGAACCTTTTGGAGCATTCTGAGTTGAAGCCACAAAGTACCTAGCTCGAAGAAGAAAGTATGCCATATGGTGACGCTCGTCACCAAGCTGGTGACGCTCGTCACCCAGAAAAGAAGGGGTCGTGGCCTGTTTTAAAAAAATTGGGAAGAAATTGCAGTTTTGGCCCAAAAGTTCCAGTATTTGCAAAAAGACCCCAGATCGTGTTTTAGCTTGTATATTAGGTTTTTCAGCCATTCTTTTGCCAGATATCTTGTATCTTATTATTTTTGAGAGCTTTAGAGAGAGATTTGTAGAAGAGCTTTTGGAGAGACAAATCAGACTCCTTCAGAGCAGATTTTGAACTCCTTTATTTCTACTTCTTATTTCTTTTATGCAATCTATTCTTTTCATGATGTTTTCTCAAATCACCATGTCTGAGTAGTTTTTTAGTTAAGTTAGGGCTTTTCAAAGGTTGAAGAAGAGTTTGTAGAATTGCTAAAAACTTCTAGGAAATTCATTGGTTATTCATCTGTGCTTGCATTCATATCGATTTCTTAGACACATCATCTGGATTTCGAAACCTTCGGTTGTTTGATAGATGTGAGAGCATTATTAATCACCTGAACTAGTATTAGATGAGCAAAACGCCCTAGTACAAAGAGATTTGGCTTAGGAGTTTTGTGAACAATTGAACCTGATCATTACTGCATGTTTAGGTTGTTAGGGTTTGCAAAGAGATTTGAAACTCTGTGATTTAGACATAGATAACTTCTGCAATGAGAATTGATTAGTTATATCTTTGCAATTCATGTTCAAGACGGTTTTAATTCATTCCTGATTGCATGCATTCTACACTCTCAGATTCAACCTGCGAACTGTCCTGACTTAGCGCCTTTAGCCTTCTGAACTTTAAAAACAAGCACCAAAACGCCCTCTTGCATTTATTTTACTGTTTTGCATTACATTCATTATTTATCGCTTAGCTTAATCTGAATCTATAATCGCTAATGTGGTTTACATACTCCCTTGGGATTCGATAACCCCTTGTACTACAACTGCTTTTGCTGTGCACTTGCAGTAGTTTTATTTGGGTAAAACATTGACCCTATCAAGTTTTTGGCACCGTTGCCAGGGAGTAATAGCTGCCTATCGATTTTTAGTATTAGGATTTTGTCTAAGTTTTTTTATTTCTTTACTGATTTTCAGCTACTCTTCTTTGTTCCTGTTTCAGGTGTATGCCTAATCGCAGAACCAGAAGCAACAAAGAGAAGGAGCTTGTGACTTTGAGCATCGACGAGCTTGCTAGGTTGGAGAGAACTAACAGGAAAGCTAAGAAGCAATCTGCAATGGTCGCTCCACTGATCTTGGTTGAGGATGCAGAAGGTCACTTGGTTGACAGGGAAGGAAACAGGAGGAACGAAGAGGGGCAGAGAATTGATCAAGAGGGGAATGTCATTGTTGAACAGCAGGTTCAGCAAGTGGCTGAGAACGTGGGAGTCCCTGCTGCTGTCAATAATGCTGCTGAGCGTTTTGTTCAGAGGACTCTAGGTGATTACAACAGACCTGATCAGTTCTATGCCAACAGAGCTGCAATCCGACCTCCTGCCTTCCAGAGGAACGATTTTGAGGTTAAACCTGTCTACTATCAGCTGGTTGGCCAGCATCCATTCCATGGTTTACCTCATGAGCATCCTATAGATCACATAGAGAGGTTTGAGGATTTAGCTTCCAGTGTCAAAGCTAATGGGGTTAGCAATGACTTTCTAATCTGCAAGCTTTTTCCTTACTCTCTTGAAGGAGAAGCTGCATATTGGCTGAAGCAACTGGAACCTGCTTCATTGACTACTTGGGAAGACACCAAGAATGCCTTTTTGAACAACTTCTATGATGATGCAAGATCAGAGGACATGAGGACGAAAATTGCATCATTTACACAAGGCCCTACTGAAGCTTTCAAGGCCTCTTGGATCAGGTTCAAGTCTTATCAAAGGGACTGTCCTCATCATGGTTTCAGTCAGGTGCAATTACTTGGAATTTTCTTCAGAGGCATTGACTGGAAATATCAGATGGCGCTGGATGCAGCAAGTGCAGGAAACTTCAACACCAACAGACCAGAAGAAGCTGTAAGATTGATTGAAAACTTGGCATGCAGTAACAGCACTAAGAATGCAGATTTTCAGAGAAAGCAGCAGGCTGGTTTGAATGATGGAAACCAAATAGCTGAAGTTAAGGCTAAGTTAGACAGCATGCACAGCCTTTTGGTGGGAAAGAAGTCAGTTCAATTCGCTGCAGAAGTGGAGAGTTTCGAAAATCCTGAAGAATTTGAGCAGAAAGATGTTAATTTCATCAATGGAGGGGGTTTTCAGAGCCAAAGGTTTGGAAATCAGCAATGGAACAGAGGATACAACAGCAATAATCAGCAGAGTACCTTTACAGGAGGACAGAGCACGCCTGGTTACACTCCTAAGCCCCCATTCCAGAAGACTGAAGTTGAGAAACCTTACCAAAACAGCAGGAATTTTGGTTCTTCTTCCTACCAAACTGCACCTCCACAAGACAATAAAATGGAAGCTATGCTGGAGCAGGTACTTGAAGGACAGAAGAAGATGACAGTGAACTTCAATGGCAAGCTAGATTCGCTGTATCAAGACCTGAATGGAAAAATTGAGAGTCTGAACTCTCACATGAAGAAGCTTGATGTGCAGGTTGCTCAAACTGCAGGAGCTGTTCAAAGGCAAGAGGGATTCCTTCCTGGAAGGACTGATATCAATCCCAAGCATCAGGTTATTGCCATCACAATCAGGAATGAAAAGGAGCTTAAAACAGTACAGAAAAAGAGGTTGAGTGCAGAACAGATCGTGCAACTCATGGAGTCTGAAGATGAAAATTTTTCTGTCTCAGAGGTGAGTGACGAGCGTCACCAAGGAGGAGTGACGCTCGTCACCAACCTACAAGGGTATCGGGGGTTGTCACAAGTGAGTGATGAGCGTCACCCCCCTGGTGACGGTCGTCACCCACCCCAGAACGAAGCTGCTTCGCCTGTAACTGCAAATTATGACCAGGAACGTGTCTATAAACCCAAAACACCATTCCCCAAGCATCCTAGGAAGTCTAAACAGGAGATAGAAGAAGCCAGATGTAAAGCTATGGTAGACAAGCTGATGCTTGAGATCCCACTTTGTGATGCAGTCAAGCTTTCACCAGCTCTAAGAAGGTATGTAAAGAGAATGGTTGTGAATGGTGTAAGTCCTGAGGAAGGAGCATTGCTTACCAGAGACATCAGTGCAATCCTCTTGAGTACAGTTCCAAAGAATAAGAAGAAGGTGACAGTTTCTGAACAAGTCAATACCATCACTCAAAGCAGAGTTCCAGAGAAGCTATCTGATCCAGGGACCTTTGTGCTTAATTGCTCAATATCTGCAGGACGTTTTCCACACTCTCTATGTGATCTAGGGTCAAGTATTAACTTGATGCCTTTCTCTGTTGCTGCTAGACTTGGAATGACTGATTTCAAGCCAGCTGGGATCTCTCTCATCCTAGCAGATCGATCCATACGGACCCCAGAAGGCATGTTAGAGAATGTTCATGTTAACATTGAAGACTGCATAATTCCTACAGATTTTGTGGTTCTGAAATATGCTGAAGAACCTAAAGATCCTCTTATTCTGGGAAGACCATTCTTGGCTACTGCTGGAGCCATCATTGATGTTAGAAAGGGGAATATTGAGCTTGATCTTGGTGATGTTGTCATGAACTTTGACATGGATAAGTTAAGAGGGAGTTCTACCATTGATGGTCAGACCTTTTCTGTAAGAACTTCTAGAGATGAAGACTGTCATGGAGCATTCAGAAGACATTATTGCTGAGTGTGTCAATGAATCAGATATAAGTGGGCAAGTGAGCAAGATGGCTGTTGAAGAGATAATATCTGAAACCTCTGCAGAAGCTGTTGGGTTTGAGGATTGCAGTGAGGATCATATCTTCATGGCTGGGCTTGAAAAAGAGGTTCTAATGAATGCCAAGTTGCTGGAGGAAGACGTGTATGTGATGGAAGCAAGACTTGCAGAGCTGAATTGCAGGAAAACTGCAGAAACTCGAACTGCAGAGTCAGTGACGAGCGTCACTGACCTGGTGACGCTCGTCACCAACCTGAACACAAAGCAGCAACGTGATTTTACAGCTACAAGTCCATTATATGTTGCCAATCCGAAAATTCAACAGTCCACAACCCAGAAACCTGCAACTAAGCAAAGGTATGCACTTCCTGGAACAAAATCCAAACCTCCTAATCTCATCAATAAGAATTTAAAAGGTGAAAAAGCTGCTTCACACTTATGCAAGCAACGAGATTCTCGTAGAATGCTTGGTGTTTCTTTTGATGATTCTGCAGAAAAAAGAAGTATCCCACCCATAGTCACGACCCACTCTGCTGATGTTCCTCACTTCCTTGGAAGAATCCATGCATCTACTGCTTACAAACCACCATGGATGAGGAGACATTCTTCTCCAAGGCATTCAATGTCACCTTCTGTTCCACCAGCTGTCTGAGCAGCTTTCAAAGTCGAGCTACTGACTTTAAACAAGCGCTTAGTGGGAGGCAACCCACTGGTAAGTTTTCTTTTTCATATATTAGTTTAGTTTTCTATTACATAGCTAAAAAAAACCTAAAAACATGAGAAAATCAAAAAAAAAAAAAAACAAAAAAGAAGAGTCACTTTGTTCAGTTTGCTTGGATGATATCTTGTGAACTTGTTGGACCATGGACTATGCTTTGTTTGGATGTTTTGATGTGTGTTTTGAGTGCTCTTACAGTTTGACTTCGGATTACACATGATGGCATAGCATTTAAACATCCAACATGACGATTTCTGAAGTTTCAGAGTGGTGACGCTCGTCACCAATCTGGTGACGCTCGTCACCAGGTCCTTTGCGAGGTACCACTTTTCCACCTTGGTTTTACACGTTCTCATGCTTCATTTTGACCAACTCTTGGCTTAATAACACTGGGGACAGTGTTGTTTAAGTCTGGGGGAGGTGGTTACTGACGTTGTGTGCTTTGTGTCATGTTTATAGAGTCTTAAAAGTTGAGTCAAAAACCTGTTTTTCTAGAGTCAAAATTTTGAAACTGTCAGTTTTTCTTGGAACTAACCATAGGACGTTTTTGCTGATAAGAACCATTGCCACAGTAGTTGATTACAAGTCTTACTAAGTTGAAAGTCATAGGTAGATCAGTCTAGCAATGAAGGTTTAGGTTCTTAGAGAATCTGGAAAATTTACTGTTAGCTCCACCTTAATGAACTTTAAACTTCTTGTCTTGGTGATTGATTCTTATTGATCTTGATTTTCTCTTTCAGCACTGAAAATAAGGTTAAAATACAGTCTCTCTTTGATCTTCCCTGATGTAGTTTTTAAAAGATTAAGTCCAAAGAATGGTGCATTCATGACCCTGTCTCCTCACAAGGAACAACAGTAGTGAACACACTCAAGAACCTGTCTCCTCACAAGGAACACAAGTATTGAGTAGCACCATATCTTAGACTGAAAAAGTTGAGAAAAAAAAGTGAAAAATCGAAAATATTCAAAGGAAAAGATCAAGGGAAGAGAAAATAGGAGAGCTGTGTTGAGATTGATTTGTTCAGTTGTTAGGAAGGGAAAAGAATCTGTAAAGTGATTAAGATGATAGAGCTTTGATGAGACTTCACACTTAGATAAAAAATAAGGAGTTAACAGTAGAAATTTCGGATTTCTTGAAGGGATTTGGACTGGACTTAAGAGATTTGCTAAGCTTGTGATAATTAGACTGAAATTTGATCTTGTGTTGACTATGTGGTATATGGATTCGAAAGCTTTAACCAGTGTGGTGTTTCTGATGACTGACTGACTGTTTCTTGTTTTCAAACCTCGACCTTATTCTTTGTCTAATGTTTGCTTGAGGGCAAGCAAAAGCTAAGTCTGGAGGAGTTGATATATCATGGTTTTTATGGTTTTTAACCATGATATAAGTTCTTTTTATTGAGTCTTTTTGGTCTTTTTAGAGTCCTAGAAGAGTCTTTGCAGGTTAAAGCATGTCTGGAGCATAATTGGAGATTTTGGAACCTTTTGGAGCATTCTGAGTTGAAGCCACAAAGTACCTAGCTCGAAGAAGAAAGTATGCCATATGGTGACGCTCGTCACCAAGCTGGTGACGCTCGTCACCCAGAAAGGAAGGGGTCGTGGCCTGTTTTAAAAAGATTGGGAAGAAATTGCAGTTTTGGCCCAAAAGTTCCAGTATTTGCAAAAAGACCCCAGATCGTGTTTTAGCTTGTATATTAGGTTTTTCAGCCATTCTTTTGCCAGATATCTTGTATCTTATTATTTTTGAGAGCTTTAGAGAGAGATTTGTAGAAGAGCTTTTGGAGAGACAAATCAGACTCCTTCAGAGCAGATTTTGAACTCCTTTATTTCTACTTCTTATTTCTTTTATGCAATCTATTCTTTTCATGATGTTTTCTCAAATCACCATGTCTGAGTAGTTTGTTAGTTAAGTTAGGGCTTTTCAAAGGTTGAAGAAGAGTTTGTAGAATTGCTAAAAACTTCTAGGAAATTCATTGGTTATTCATCTGTGCTTGCATTCATATCGATTTCTTAGACACATCATCTGGATTTCGAAACCCTAGGTTGTTTGATAGATGTGAGAGCATTATTAATCACCTGAACTAGTATTAGATGAGCAAAACGCCCTAGTACAAAGAGATTTAGCTTAGGAGTTTTGTGAACAATTGAACCTGATCATTACTGCATGTTTAGGTTGTTAGGGTTTGCAAAGAGATTTGAAACTCTGTGATTTAGACATAGATAACTTCTGCAATGAGAATTAATTAGTTATATCTTTGCGATTCATGTTCAAGACGGTTTTAATTCATTCCTGATTGCATGCATTCTACACTCTCAGATTCAACCTGCGAACTGTCCTGACTTAGCGCCTTTAGCCTTCTGAACTTTAAGAACAAGCATAAAAACGCCCTCTTGCATTTATTTTACTGTTTTGCATTACATTCATTATTTATCGCTTAGCTTAATCTGAATCTATAATCGCTAGTGTGGTTTACATACTCCCTTGGGATTCGATAACCCCTTGTACTACAACTGCTTTTGCTGTGCACTTGCAGTAGTTTTATTTGGGTAAAACATTGACCCTATCAATATGTAGTCTTTGAAACGTTCCATTGCCTCGTTGAATGTCTCGTTGTTTCGTTGAGTGAAGGAGCTGATTTCGCTTCTCAACCGTGCTGTCCTGGTGCTAGAAAAGAACTTTGAGAGAAATGCCTTCTTACACTCAGCCCATGAGGTGATGGTGCCTTGTGGAAGGGTCTTCTCCCAGTGCCTAGCCTTGTCTCCGAGTGAAAAGGGAAAGAGACGCAGCTTGAAAGCATCTTCGGATATGCCGTTGATCTTGATCATCCCACATACTTGCTCGAAGTTGTCAAGGTGCTCCAAGGGATCTTCCATTGCTAAGCCATGGAACTTGTTGTTTTGCACCATGGAGATGAAACCTGGCTTAATCTCGAAGTTGTTGTTTTGTACAGGAGGAGGAGTGATCCCAAACCTATTGTGATGAGTATTGGGAGCATCTCCGGCTCCTATGATCCTTGGGGGTCTAGCCACGTGTTGGGGGTTTCCATTGCCCCTTCCTACTGCCCTGTGAGCAGGAGGAGGTCCCTCTGGATGCTCGTGTTCAGCCATAGCTTCAATGTCAACCAAACCCTGCTGAACAATCTCCTCAAAGGCTCTGGCTTGTTCTCGTACTCATCTTTGCCGTGAATGACCAAGCTGATGAATGTTGTCCAAGGGTTGTAGTAGATTGTTGTCTCCCCTTGAACGAAGATTCATGTACCTGAGAACACACGTTTGAGAGTAGAATGATTAGTAACTAAAACAAGGTAAAAGCTTATTCTTCGCTAAGTCCCAAACCTATATGTTTTCTAAACAATCCTAGGATGGCAACGGCGCCATTTGATAAGCAATATCTTTGCAAGGGTGAGTATGCAATAAGGCTATCAAACTCAAATGCAAGACAGGTTGTAGCACAGTATGCAAGAGAGAGTCAATCCATACCGAGGATGATAGAAAATGCAAAGAGAATGCAAGGGCTTTGCGAATCTAAGCGAAACAAGATAGGTTTAGAAAAAATTCTTAAAAACTAGATGCAGCAACTAAATGGAATGCAAAACTATTTTAATATTACCAGGAATGATCAAACTACCATGAGGAACAAACAGAATAATTAAAGGACAAAACTATGAATTACTAAAATTCGACTAGTGGATCGACCATGGGATCGACCACTAGATCAAGCAATAACGATCGATCTCGTCTAAAAATGCAAGAACAGTAAAACTAACGACCAGGATGCTATCAGAGATCAAGCGAATGACGAGAGAAGATGTAAATATGCTAAAAGAGAGGGCCTAGGGTTGAGATTCAGGGTCAGGGGTTTCAATGGTCCGAACTTGGGTTGAAAACCTTAAATCGACTCACTTTGTGAGAATCTCTAAGCCTTGAAAACGAAATAAGATCTATCCGTGGCGTTCGGTATAGATCACTCCTTCATCCTCTCCTCCAAACCCATGGCTTTTGGTGGAAAGAGAGGTCGAAGGGCAGGAAAAACAGATTTCAAACTAGTGGCTTAACTAGTCCCCCAAACTTCCATGGCTTTTGGGAAGGGGTAACTAGTCTCTAGGGTGTGATCTTCAGAGGTCCCTGAATCCTGTCAAGGTAAGGAACCTCTCGGATCATAAAGCTCTTGGCGTGAGAGTCTTTAAGCTTTGAGAACTAGACACCCTAGAAGAGATAGCCATTAAAACACTAGAAAACCCCAAGATCAAAACCCTTTTGACCCCTTAGATCCTCTCAACCCCGAACCCTATAGAAACTACTCACTACACATACGATAAATCAAGCAAAGCATGAAGAAAGAAGCGATGAACATGAAAAGAAAACTAGATTAAACTCAAACGATTCGATTACAAAGCTAGAAAAACTTCAAGTTCGACAATGGTGGATAATCTCCAAACACAGAGAGAAAAACATAAAAAAGATAAGAATGAAAAGTTGTGTGGGAAAAGGACGTCGCCGCCTTCCCAAAATGGCGAAAACAACCCGATGGTCCCCCCCTCGCTAGCGCCCAAAAGCGGTTGAAAGGACATAGATCGACTCTGGGATCGAGCGGCTCTCTCGATCATCTTCGGACATCGTGTCTTCAACTCGATCTGGGTCTCGATCATCTTCGGCGGATCGAGTGTTGCATCCGATCTTGGTATCGATCTTTGGTTGGATCGAGTGGTGGACTCGATCTGGCCATCGCTCTGCATGGCGTCATTTACGTCCGTACCGTTTGATCGATTGCTTCACTCAATCTTTGTCTCGATCATTCTCCTTGGATCGCCTGGTCTTCTCAATCTTCTGGTCGATCTCAACCTAGATCGACCTGCCTTGCTCGATCTATTCCCCGATCTCTGGTCCTTATCAAATATCCGATCTTCCACGAACCGCTACAACAGCTTCACCACGTCCACGAACCTCCACGACTCCAAAGTAGCCAGAAACAACCTGAATGTGATGCAAAATGCAAGGAACATGCGTATGCTGGTGCAAGAATGCTCTAGGACTCTAAATGATGCAATCTAGTCTAAAGTGTGATGTAAATGCATGAAAAGCTAACTAATGTGTATGCAAAATGTATGTAATATGCAGTAACATCAACTATGAGATAAAGAGAGGTATGATTGCTACGCTACAGGAAATAAAGTTCTTTGGCTTGCCTATCAAGATCCTCTCGAGCATTTGGACCACTTTGAGAGAGTTTGTGCTATGAAAAATCTAAGTGGGGTCTCAGATGATGGCTTCAGGCTCAGATTGTTCTCGTTCTCCCTTAGAGATAGAGCTCAAATTTGGGAAAAGTCCTTACCACAAGGAAGCATCACTTCTTGGGAGCAATGCAAAGGAGCTTCTCTCAACAACTTGTTCTCTCCTTCTAGGGCTGATAGAATTTGGAATGAGATCTCAAGCTTTCAACAATGACCAAATGAGAGCTTTGGAGATATTTGAGAAAGGTTTAGAAGCTTCACTCAGCAGTGCCCTCATCATGGCTTCACCAAAGAGATGCTTCTCTTAAACCTCTATAGAGGTGTTCTACCAAGAATAAAAGTCCCTCTAGACACAGCTAGTAATGGTTATTTCCTTGGGAAAGATGTTGATGAAGGTTGGATATTGGTAGAGAACATAGCGCTGAGTAATTGTGATTAGGTTGATGAGTTTGAGCAGAATGCAAAAGCAGCTGAAGAAAAATTGGAAAAACAAGGCAAGAGATGAAGGCTTTGCAAGAAAGAATGGATATGTTGTTCAATGAGACCAAGATACCTCTGCACTTTGTTGGTGAACATGGTCAATACCAAGAAAAGGAAGTGAACTTTGTCCATAGCCAAGATGATTACAACAAGCACAATCCCTATAGCTATGGTACATCTCACCAGAAATTAGCCATCCTCTTATTCTTGGTAGACCTTTCTTGGATAGTGCAGGAGTTATGATTGATGTCAAGAAAGGAAAGATTGAGCTGCATTTCGGTAAGGACCTAGTCCTTAAGTTTGATATCAAGCAGATCATGCAACAGCCCACCATAGAAGGTCAAGTGTTCAAGATTGAGACCTTGGAGAGGCTGCATAATGAGGTTTAATAGGAGCTGTGTTGTAAGGATAAACTTCAGATTGCTTTAACCAAAGATCATGGAGAAGAGGAGTACTTGGATAAGGAAAGCTTGGGATACATGCTAAGGCTTGACTCTCACAAAGCCTTTGAGAGGATAAGAGCCATTTGAGGAGTCATGATACAAAAGGAAAGAGGTACTCTCAGTCCAAGCAGTTTGCTCTCCAAGCAATGAAGCTGACGCCAAGGAGCAAAGCACCTTGGAAGAGGTCTGGAGTGAGCTCAATACACCCAAAGTGGAGCTCAAACCACTTCCTAAAGGGCTAAGGTATGTCTTCTTAGGCTCTAACTCTTCTTATCATCTAATTCTCAATGAAAACCTCAATGATGATGAAATCTCTCCTCTTGTTAAGGAGTTAAGAAGGTTTAGGAGAGCCATTGGATATTCATTAGATGATATCAAAGGCTTATCTCCTAACCTTTGCGATCACATGATTCATCTAGAGGATATGAGAAAAACTTCAACTGAACCCCAAAGAAGATTAAACCCAAACATTAAGAAGTAGTTAAGAAAGAGATCCTAAAACTGCTTGATACTCTATACTAGTGTGATATATCCCATTTCAGATAGAATTTGGGTCGCAGCAGTCCATGATGTGCTTAAAAAGGGAGGAATCATAGTGGTAAAGAATGATAATGATGAGCTAATCCCCACAAGAACCATAACAAGACATAGAATGTCCATTGACTATAGGAGATTGAATGCTGCATCTAGAAAAGATCATTTTCCTTTGCCATTCATTGATCAAATGCTTGAAAGATTAGCCAATCACCCTTATTATTGTTTCTTAGATGGCTATAGTGGATTCTTCCAAATTCCTGTTCATGGATGACTTTTCTCTGTATGGTAGATCTTTTGCTTCTTATTTGTCAAAATTTTCCCAAGTTTTACAGAGGTGTGAGGACACTATACTGGTTCTGAATTGGGAGAAACGCTATTTCATGGTTAAGGAAGGCATAGTGTTGGAGCACAAGATTTCTGCGAAAAGGATATAAGTGGATAAGGTCAAGATATATGTGATGCTACACCTAGAGCCTCCAGCCTGAGCCAAAGGAATCAGAAGCTTCTTTGGGCACACTGGATTTTATAGGAGGTTCATCAAGGATTTTTCCAAGATAGCAAGGCCACTAACAAGACTGCTGTGCAAAGAAACTGAATTTGCCTTTGATGAAGAGTGCTTGCAGGCTTTCCTAACCCTCATGAAGGCTCTAGTGAGTGCACCTATAGTCTAGGCACCTAATTGGGATATCCCTTTTGAGATTATGTGTGATGCCAGTGATTTTGCAGTTGGCGCAGTATTAGGACGGGTAGACAAGAAGCTGCATGTTATACATTATGCAAGCAGGACTCTTGATGAAGCTCAGACCAGATATACCATAACAGAGAAGGAGCTTCCAGCAGTAGTCTTTGCATTTGAGAAGTTCAAAAGTTATTTGGTTGGGTCTAAGGTGTAGTCTATACTGATCTTGTTGCACTAAGGCACATCTATGCAAAAAAGGACACCGAACCAAGACTCCTCAAATGGATACTCCTCTTGCAGGAATTTGATATGAAGATCTTGGATAATAAAGGCATTGAAAATGGTGTGGCCAATCACCTCTCTAGGCTAAGGATTGATGACTTTGTCCGTATCAATCATATTCTAGCAGAAGAGTAGATGAATGCATTGACAATAAGGAAGGATGAGGTGACGAGTTTATAAGAGGAAAAGCTGCCTTGGTATGCTGATTTTGTCAACTACTTGGCTAGTGGTGAAGCACCAATGAATCTTAACCTTTACCATAAGAAGAAGTTCTTCAAAGATGTGTCACAACATGGGAAGAAGCTCCTCTCGGTGAGTTTATCTCGACCACGATTTTGCCAGACATGGACGAGCAGGAGCAAAGCACGGGCATGTCAATCGTGGTGTCCGGCGACATGGAAGACCAGAGAAGAACCTGGACGGATGTCGACCAGGATGTCGAGCATGTAGAGCCTGATATCTTCGAGCTGAGAATGCAACAGGAATATGTCGACCTCCACATCGACCAAGCCTGCTCAGCATCGCCACCTTGCCTCCTAAAAACTCTTCTAAGGTACCACACTTTACTCTTTTCTTTAAGCATCCTTTTGCAATTATTTTTGGAATCTTTTGTCTTCCTCCTTCATGCTTTTATTACAAAAAAGACTGTGTAATTTAAGTGTAAGGGAGAGTATTGCATTTGACATTGTGTTTTGTTTTCTCTTTTGCATACGCGAGTCTCGTGCATTCATCTATATGCATTGAAAATCTATGAAATTTTCAAATTTTTGGAAGCAAAAAGAGTCATTTAGGTGTATTTTCATAATTAAGTTTGAGTCTAGATACATTAAAATTAGCTTTGCATACTTTCAAATATTTTGAGTCATCTAGTTATCTACCCAACACCTTTTGGCTAGATGACTCAAAATATTTGAAAGAAAATACCTCTCATTCTCACGCAATTGTGTTTAGGATTAAAAAAAAAGACTTAGTTTAGGGTAGGATTAGCTACTTAGGTTAACAAAGAGTAGTAAGAAGAGAGAAGATAACCTAAATATGTATATGTATATGTATTCATGAGTTTTAATTCAAAGCATAAGCATGATAATTATGAGTCAATATTTATAGTTCAAGTGTGATTAGAGAAAGGAATCAAAGCAAGTGTGTATCAATCAAAACATGAATATCAAGGCGCAAATTCCAAGCGTGGTGCTACCTTAGTTTCAAATTCATAAAAGATGCGTCAGACAACTATGTAAAAGTGCATTGATCTTATAACTCAAAATTGGCATTCTACGAGGAAATATCATTTATACCATATGCATCATATATGCTATGACACTAAACTTAATCCTAGTCCTAGAGTGTAAATGCAACTATATGCTTTAAAATCTATCAATTTTGTACTCTTTTCTATGCATGAATGAATGAGATTCAGAAGATGTAAAAAGGCAAACTAAGAAAACAAAACACAATGTCAAATACACAACTCTTTCCCAAACTTAAACTACACAATTTATATGGTAGCCCGACCCGGCAAACAATACCACAGCCGTGCCCCCACTACATCCTAACAGTTCGGTTTCTATACTTAGCCAAATTTAAACCTTTTCTTTGCATTTAACCAATACACAACGGAATAAAGAACAACTTCATTTCATTATAACTTGAATAAAAACACTTAAATATGATTCAGGGTTAACTTAAACAAAGCAGCATGGTTTGCTAACATCATTTAGCAACCTGAAACGCATAACACCAAAGATCATAAGACAAAGCACACGTCTTAAACATAATTAAACACCCATTCCCCGATCTATCCATGTCAATCACTGCCGCCGGTCTCGCTCCCTTTACAGCTTATTACCTGCACACTCAAGAAAAGAGGCATAAGTATGTGATAAATACTTAGTGAGTACGGTCATTCCGTAACATCTGGTCAGTACCAATCACGCATTCATACTATCGGATTCAACATCCCACACAATTAATTCGTAATAGACATAACATACATATCAAAGGGCTATGATCATCTAACCTAACCACCCAAGATCAATCCCTTTTTAAGATCCATGTCTACTTCAGCAAGAATCCCACATCCCCTAAGCTAGTACATGATCCGGATTGCCCTGAGGTTAGCTAGACATCATCTATGCCACGGTAAACACCTCACAATACCATAACACATAATCGCTTAACAGTTCTAAACACACAACATGACAATCACACAATCAAACATGCAAAACATAATACCCTAGCAATCCAACGATCCTAGAAACCAATAACAGTCACGCACTCACCTTAAACAAGGTTGGAAACAGATTGGTCAGAAGAAATTCCGATGAAATCCATACAAAATCGAAGATATCCGATCACTCTAGGAATCTCTCAGCTGTCTGTACGATCCGATCCCTTTCTCTTCGGCTATCTCTCGATCCGTTCACCTTTCTCCGAGCCAAACTCTATTTACCCTCGGAAACCCCACAAAACAAGGCTATTAGCTCGAGGTTATCTAATGAAAACTCAACACTTAGAGAATTATTCAGTCGCTTACCGAATTATCTCGGCGATGGTCGGATCTGCTCGGCGATAGCTCCATCTCTCTCGGATGTCCTCGGGATAAACTGCTTTTGTTAGGGTTTTCTCTCGACTAAACTCTCTCTTTGCTTTATTTAGCTCAAATAAACGCAATACCCTTGAGTTAAGTCTGAAAAATCCTTATATACTCGCAAAACCCTAGGTAACTCGGACTTAACCAACGTTTTCCTGGTTCCAGTAGGATTTATCCCAAACCGATTAGATTCTCTCGGCTATTTCCGATACCAACTGATCATCCACGGGATAAACCATAAAATAGCCGACATACTCACTTTGCCCATGGTCCAAATCCCTTCCCTTTCGGATAAACCGCCCTTATCCGAGTTATTTCCATTTTCCACCCGGATATTTCCTTTTCTCTCGGACAACTTGTCCCACCTCGGCTAATCCTCTTTTCCTCTTTCCCTCAGAGACGGTCCACTATCACTAGGACCAACCTCATTATCACTCGGATAGATCTCATTTTTCTCACGGACTGGACCATTTTCTCTCGGATATGGTCCATCCGGCTCGGCTATCCCAGCCATCTGTCAAACTATACTCAGTCATCACGAGACCATAGTCTGAACCTCACAGTTCCCAGCCAATATCTGTCCTTGGCTCGATCATGCCTCGGACAATGCCCTGTCCAGCTCGACCATTCCAAATTTTCTCGGATACAGATGCTACAACTCTCCCCCATCCATTTTGGATTCATACTCGAATCCGACTCGTCTGTTTGCAACTTCTCAAACCATTTGGGATACTCAGCTTTCATCCTAGCCGCCTTTTCCCTAGTAACCTGTTCATGCCCGTCACAGTCCCATTCGAACTGAACAATTCTGACCAGCTTCCCGCGTTCAGTCTTTTCTTTCCTGTCTGTCACCCGGACCGGCCTAGCAACCACTGCAAGGTCCTCTTGCTAGTCTGCAGGTGCTTCCACTATAACCGTTTCCCATTCAGTTATGTGCTTCCTTAGCTGCGACACATGGAATACATTATGGAACGCTCCCACTTCCGATGGCAAGTCCAACTTGTAAGCCACTGCGCCAACTCTTTCCAGTATATGGTACGGTCCCATGTACCTCGGACCCAACTTGGCATACTTAGCTGCCCTGTCTGTTCCCTTATAAGCCAGTGCCTTCAGATAAACCATATCACCCACACTGAACTACAAATCCCTGCGACGCTTGTCCGCATAACTTTTCTGCCTATCCGTAGCCTCTTTCAGCTTGGCCTTTGATAATCTGATCTCTTCTGTAGTAGCCTCGACCACTGCTGTCCCCATTATGCTATGCTCCCCCACTTGTGTCCAACACAATGTTGTCCTACACGGCTTACAATACAATGCTTCATACGGAGACATCTCTATGCTCATATGGTAACTATTGTTGCATGCGAATTCAGCCAACGGTAAGTAGTCTTCCTAACTACAACCCCAATCCAGCACGCATGCCCTCAACATATCCTCCAATGTCCTGATTGTCTGTTCTGACTGCCCATCAGTCTGAGGATGATACCCTGTACTCATATGCAACCGCGTCCCACACGCTTCCTGGAACTCCTTCAAGAACCTCGAAGTAAACTTCGGATCACGATCTGAGATGATACTCACTGGCACTCCATGGAACCTCACGATCTGATCAATGTACATATCCACCAACTTTGCTACTCCATCCGTCATTTTCATAGGTAAGAAGTGAGCAGACTTGGTCAAATGATCCACAATGACCCATACTCCACCTTGCAACTTCTTAGTCTTTGGTAAACCCAGTACAAAGTCAATGGTGATCATGTCCCATATCTATTTCGGCATTGGTAATGTTTGCAACAAACCACTCGGAAACTGATGCTCTGCCTTAACCAATTGGCACGTCTCACATCCGGCTACCCATTAGCCACATCCCATTTCATCCCGACCCAATGATAATACCGTTTCAAATCCTGGTACATCTTGGTCATCCGCGGATTAACAGAAAACCTTGACTGATGTGCCTCCTTAAGGATCTCATCCTTTAACTCTTTCACATTCGGTATACATACCCGTCCGTTCACAACAATGGTCCCATTATTTGAAGTATGATAATCCGTCTTATCATTCTGTGACACCTTGTTCAGATTCTCATCCTGCTCCTGAGCAATCCGAATCCTAGTCAACAATTCACCTCTATCCGCAGCTTCCAAACCCAACGGTTTAACCCCTTCCATTATTGCATTCAACTGCAATGTCCTTAGCATATTCACAATGCTAACAATGTCCCGCTCTGATGATACGCTAGCTCTCCTTCTGCTTACCGCATCCGCCACCAAGTTGGCCTTTCCTAGATGGTATGCTATCTCCAAGTCATAGTATGCTACCAACTCCATCCATCTATGCTGTCTCAAGTTCTAATCCGGTTGAGTAAAGATATACTTTAAACTCTTATGGTCCGTGTATATCTGCACCTTCTCTACATACAAGTAAGTCCTCCATATCTTAAGTGCATATACCACAGCCGCCATTTCTAAATCATGCGTCAGATAGTTTCCTTCATGCTTTTGTAACTGCCGCGAAGCATAAGCTATCACCTTACCATCCTTAATTAGGACACACCCTAGTCCCTTCCGTGATGCATCCGTGTATACCACGTATGCCTCATCCGGTTCTGGTAACGTCAATACTGGTGCAGTAGTGAGTAACTCCTTTAACTTGGAGAAGCCCTCTTCCCACTCATCCGTCCAGACATACTCACAATAACTCACAAATAATTTTTGGTTTGAAAGAAGGTTTGGTTAATGGCAGGGAAATCTACTTAGACTAGCAATAGGGGACAAAGAAGGGAAAAAGATAGCCCAAATATGTGTATGGTATCCAAGAAAACACTTGATATATCATCTTTTTATGGTTTTTAACCATGAAATAAATCCTTTTTATTGAGTCTTTTTGGTCTTTTCAGAGTCCTAGAAGAGTCTTTGGAGGTTATAGCTTGTCTAGAGCATAATTGGAGATATTGATGATTTTGGAGCATTACAAGTTGAAGCAACGAAGTGTGCAACTCGAGAAGAAAAGTATGCATTTAGGTGACCCTCGTCACCAATCTGATGACGCTCGTTACCCAGAAAGGAAAGGGTCGTGGCTGTTTTCTAAAAGATAGATGATTAATTGCAGTTTTGGCCCAGAAGTATCAATATTTACAAAAAGGCCCCAGATCGTGTTTTGGCCTGTATATATTAGGTTTTTGGCTATTATTATCAAATAACACAGATCTTAGATCGTGTATCTTATTATTTTAGAGAGCTTGAGAGAGAGATTTGTAGAAGAGCTTTTGGAGAGACAAATCAGACTCCTTCAGAGCAGATTTCGAACTCCTTCTTCTTTACTTTTTATTTCTTTCATGCAATCTATTCTCTTCATGATGTTTTCTCAAATCGCCATGTCTGAGTAGTTTGTTAGTTATGTTAGGGCTTTTTCAATGGTTGATGAAGAGTTTGTACAATTGCTATTTGTTAGGAATATCTTTTGGTTTTTCATCTCAGCTTGCTTTAAAATTGAATTTCTTAGACACATCAACTTGATTTCGAAATCATAGGTTATTAAATATATATGAGAGCATTATTGATAACCTGGATAAGTATTTGATGAGCAAAACAACTTAGTGCAAAGAGATTTGGCTTAGGAGTTTTGTGAACAATTGAATCTGATCATATTGCATGTTAAGGTTGTTAGGATTTGCAAAGAAATTTGAAACTCTGTGATTTAGACATAGATAACTTCCGCAATGGTAATTTATTAGTTATATCTTTCCGATTCATGTTCAAGACGGTTTTAATTCATTCCTGATTGCATGCATTCTACACTCTCGGATTCAACCTGCGAACTGTCCTGAATTAGCACCTTAAGCTTTCTGAACTTTAAGAACAGTCTCAAAAATGCCCACTTGCTTTTATTACTTTAGTTATTTCGCATTACATTCATTACTTATCGCTTAGCTTAATCTGAACTTACAATCGATAGTGTAGTTTACATACTTCCTTGGGATTCGATAACCCTTTGTACTACAACTGCTTTTGCTGTGCACTTGCAGTAGTCTTATTTGGGTAAAACCTGAGCCCTATCAACAATTTCAGTGCATAAGACATGATAATTCAATATTCAAATTATGGTTCTAGTAAATAGAAAATGTATTCAGATCATGCAAGCTTCATCAAGACAAGAGTATCACGCAAAGAATTCCAAGTGTGGTTCAAACTAGACCATAACATTAAAGAACTCTCAACTTAGGCAATGAAGTGATTTCAAGAATTAACATTTTTCAAAGGCAAACATCATGCTCAAAATTTTGAATGCAATGAAACCTCAATGCAAATGCAATAAGAAGCAATCCTAAAATGCAAGATGCAACAAGATGATCTCTCAAAACTTTTAAAAAATTCGAAATCTTTTCAAAAATTTTAATTTTTTTGCAAGTGTGAGAGATATGCATGAGATATAGAGAGAATTGTTAGTATCACACCCTCCGCCAAATTTAAATTACATAGTCCCTGTGTAATTCACTATGTGATTTATGTGCAAGAGGAGGAAATATCCAATCACAATTCAAAAATTAAGGGAAAAAGAGAAATGCAAAGGTTTTGGAGTTTACCTTAAGGTCTTGTGGAGGAGGAGAATTTGAATTTTCTTGGGTTTGAGTTGTCGTCCTCGGTAATGGTTCTTAATGCAAAACACCAATGGGAGGATAGCATGGTGTACCAATAGGCGGTCATACTGAACATAAATGTCTGTTTTGAGCTCGGTATTTGGCCAACCCTATACTTGGCCGTGATTGATACACCAGCTCGGTTCAGAAGCTGGTTGTTGCTTCTTGGCATTTTCCACCTTCTTTAGACCATTTGAGACCTTTTTATTAACCTGAAAACACTAAACAAAAGAGATTAAAAGCAAAAGGAAGAAATAGATATAAGGGATAAACATGGAGCTACCTTTCAAATTGTGCTAGTTTATAGTCACAAAGCTTGACTTTTGTCATTTGAAACTCAAGAATGAGAGTGCAGTGAAACTAGTGTTCCTTCTCCAATCATGAAAATCTCAAAAAAAGAAACATAAAGAACATGGCCTAGTCTAAGCAAGAAATCAAACTCAAATGCCTTTAACACAATGAACTCGCAACGGCGCCAATTGAAAGAGAGGCTTTTCCTATCTTTCAATACCTCTCTACACATGCCATTGTAGTATATAAAGGCTATCAATCTAATCCATGGGCTAAGGAAAATGAGAAACATAGTACTTGCAATGCTATGCCTAATATGAAAGGTTTTGTAAAACTAACAACCTAAGGTGAAATGCAAAAGAAATAAGGAGCAAACAAGAAAGCAAGATGATTTAAACAATGAGTGGGATGCAAGGCAATAGAAAGAAAGAGTAAAACAGAGCAAAGTGAAAGGTGAAATCAAGAAAACAAACGCAAATAAGATAGACTCAAGACTAAGGCAATGGTGACGAGGGGGGATTCATTTTCATATTCAAGATGATCAATCCAAGCAACAAGGCAAACTCAAGGTCAAGTCACAATATTAATCAGTTCATGTCTATGGTGAAGATGTCTACGCTAATCACATTTCAAACCCACTTTTGATGGTGTATCTATGAAAATCTGTCATTAAAACTCAAAACTTTAGTGACAAAATAATACGCTAGGCACTAGTATCAGTAAGCTAAAACTATATTCCTTCAACAAGGTTCTTTCAAGCATTTATTCAAACATTTTTTATGCGGCAAATGCCTATAATCTATTTCACCCTAGATAAGTTACTAAAGCATTAAGAACAACCAAGCAAGGCAAGAAATGAATAAATCATAAATAATCAAAGAGTCACCCTCTAAGGCATTTATTCACACACTTGTGATACAGAAAATACCTAAGGTCATGTCTCATCCTAATCTCAAGACAAGCAAAAAAAGACAAAACTAGCAACTTAGGTGAGATGGACGAAATGTGAAGCTAAAAGTAGCAAACGAATAGCAAGGGAAAGACAGAGCAAAAACAGAGAAATCTATTAAAGCAAAACACTTAAAGCAATGTTCAAGACTATTGAATAGTAAAGTGGAACCAAATCAAGAACAAGACATTCAAGCAATGATCAATGCATTAAAATCTAAGCAAGACTACTAATAAAGACTAACCCAATCTCTTGGCGAAAATCGCTTGACTAATTACACTTATAACCCACTATTGATGGTGAAAATGCAACTAATAAGCATAAAGTTTAATGTCCTTAGAGCCTAATAAGCATCTTAGATGTCTTTAGCTTACTCATCTGTTAAGCAATGGTTCGGCCACTAACTCACACTTTTGATGCATAATCAGAATCTAAAGATAACTTTCCTTCATTGTTACACTTAGCCTTAAGCACAAGTTAAGCAAGACATTACACAAACCAAAACTTCTTTAAAGCATTCTAGCAAACACCCTAAGTGCAATACTAAAAATCTAGGATCTATATTTTCTGACAAAGTATGCTAAGCATTAAGCATAATCAGTTAAGAAGAGTTAGTCATAGATCTAACAACCTAAACAGCCATGGACATCAAATGAACAATTTTTGTTCTTCAAAAACCAAGAACCTCTAAAAACTAAAGACAGATATTCGTAATTAATAATGGCAAGACATAAACGGAAAATAAGACAAGAAGATGAAAGACTAAAGATTAAAAGATGAAAGACATAAAAAAAAGAAGGTGTATACAATGATCCAATCTCTGACCCCAAAAGGATTTGTTCTAAGATCTCTGAAGAAACTAAAGCACAAGCTTTGGGGGCAAAAGAAAGGATAATGAGAAATGTTTTTAGGTCTAAGTTATTTATAGGACAAGCCCTAAAACGCCTTGGTCTACACAAAGTCAACTTTTTGCCTCGGATAAGTTTGTACCGAAGAAGGATAGGAGTGGTTTTGGTCGGTGCATCTCGTCGGTATAGATTCCTGGGTGCCGACCGTGTTACCATAATCGTCGTATCTCTTTAACCAGTGACCGGTATGACCTGATTCCAAATCCATTGGAAAGATAACTCGATCCTATTCAACTAATATGCCGGACACTGAGGCTGAATCGCAATGGAAGGGCTCCGTTCGGGTAGATCAACCATGCGGTACAGATGCACCGTGGAAGGGAGAAGGTGTTCTCCTCGGTGCACTTACTCGGTTTGTCATGTGGCTCTTCATACTGAGCAGACTCACCGGTTTACGGAGGCTCTTTTCCTCGGTATGATCGCCTCCGAGCAAACTACCCGGTGTACGGTCGGCTCTTTTCCTCAGTGCAGATAGCCAACAAGCTGGGCACTTGGTGTACGGCCTTTCCTTGATGCCTTCTTGAAATCACTTCAACTTTCTAACCCCGGGTCTGAATGAGAAGATTCCAACGCCATTGGAAAGCTCACTGGATACTATATAAGGTTAATGAAGGATGCAGAGGCTGAATCTAAGTTCAAAGCCTTCTCCCATATCCATACATTTCGCACCTACAGTTGCATTCATCTCCACAATATGAGTCTTAGACGAGTTTTTTAATGCTTTCAGCTCCGTTCTTCTAGTCCACACCATTCAACATCCTCCACTAAGTCAACTAAGCTCCTTATAAACCTGAAAAGACTCCAAACATGTCTAGTCTGAAACCTAACATGTCTAATATGAATGTAAATGGAGCAAAACATGATGAATGAATGCATGAGAAGAAACAAAACCTAAACTAAATGTATGCTAAAACATGGTAAATTATGAGGTTATCAAGGACTCATACCGGGAAAGGGGAAGCTGGTATGCCTTAACAAAAGGCGATCATATCGGTCGGCATACCGGGCAAGACCACTCGATACTAGCCACGAAGCCAGTGTACCGGTCTGCATACCAAGATGGATGAAGCCGATACAAGAGGAAGAAGAGCTGTACCAGCCTGTGTATCAGGCAGTCCAGGCCTATATGGTCCACTCGAACCACCTAAAAACCGGTTTACTTTTGGTTTATTAGGGATATTTCTCCCACCTATAGATATGTAAAGACCTAAAATCATTAGGCATCTTATTTTCTATTGTTCTAAGCTAAAAACTTTCTCTTTTGAGTAATCTTTGTAAGAACCTTGTTTTGTTTAGTGGATCTCTACACTTCTCTTAATTTTTTCTTTGTTTAATCTTCTTCCTAATCATGCTTAGCCTTGATCAAGCTTTCTTAGTATCTAGCTTTCTCTTATGAATGTGATGTGTTTGATGAAATGTTGATTTATCAATTTGAGGATTTATCTACTCTAACCTAAGTGATTAGCTGTCTAAAAGGTATTATGGCTTGATTGAATTGGTTGTGTATGCTTGTTATCTCTCTAATCACTGATGGAAATTAGTTCTTGGTTAGGTTGTTAGGAAAGGTGTTTTCACCAATGGATTGGGTTAATCTATTCTATTTGAATTCTATGCCTTGGAAATATCCTTGTTATATGTTTGTGAAGCATCCTTGGTCATTTCTAAACCATAGTGTTTTGTCCCGCAACCTAGTACTCATTTTCATTCAAGGTTATTGTGTTATAGGTATCATGAGAGGGACAAGAAGTAAAGCAAACAAGGATGAAGCAAGAAAAGATAAGACACAACTTAAGAAAAAGGTTGATGACGGTCCTAGTGAGCATGCTGAAAGGAAGAAGAGAAGTTCAAATGATCCATCACAAAGGCAAATCTTTGATATCTTCTGAAAGGTGGATCTAAGGCCTACTAGGTACCCCCATGTGCCTACAATGAAAGAGCTGGGTATCTTTGAAGATTGCCACATCTTGAAAGTAATGAAGCTAAACAAGGTTTTTGGAGTTCCCCATTCAGCCAACACGGAACAAGTCCTCAGTTTTTTTTGCTACCTTCAGTGTCACCTTCTATAAGTATGGTGAAGAAGGTCCTCAATAATATGGTGATGGTGTCATACCTTCAGAGTTTCAAGGACCAACCATAGGCTCTCTTTGGTTGCTATTAAAGAAGCCTTTCGATTTTTGGTTGGAAATGCAATTGGACAATGGTTGGGTATAGACAATGATTAGTTGAAGAGCCTATAGGGACATATTGGGAGAGGCACTTATAGGCCAGGAAGGAATAAGGCTTCTCTAATCAGACATCCTGCTCTTAAATATGTACACAAGACCCTTGCCCACACCCTCTTTCCAAGGAACGAATGTGGGAGAATGGAATGTGGAGAATGGGAGCTTATAGACCAAAGTTTGATCGATATTTTAGATGAAACAAGAGAAAGAATGGAGCTTGCCAGCACTGGTGCAACAACTGGAATGGTAACCATCTGAATGCAAAAATAACTTATCTACAAGCATTGGATGGCTACTACTAAAGCTCAGTCACCAAAGCTATATTGTTGATGGATTAACTCAGGCTTGCTAGAAGCTGCAGGAATAGAGCTAGCACCACCAACAATAAAGGTGAAATGGATGGACCTAGCTTACTTAAGAAAGGCTCAATTCCTTGGGAAGAAAGTGGGCATCAAGCACATATATAACTTCATTGAAGAAAGATGGGACAGCTGCAATATTGATCCTTCCAAATCAACACCTAACTTCCATCTCAAACAAAACAAACCTTTGCTTTCAAATTCACCAATACTTGCATTTATATATATGTCTTAAGTTGAAGCTTGCTGTGAATTGAATCCAACTCTATCAATTAGAACTATGATCTTGAAGTTTAATTATCATCTTCATGCATTGAAAAGTGATTCCATGGATACCATATACATATTTGGACTTTCTTTTTCCTTCATACCACTCTTGCTAGTCCAAGTAGCTTATCCCACCTTAGAACTAAGCCTTCTGTGAAACATAAATACTCTTGTGTGTGCTTGTGAGGCCTATTTTTGTAAGTTCTGAATCATCTAGGCAAAAAATGTTGAGTTTAGGATGACAAAGAGAAGCTTGCATTTGAAGCTACTTCTATGTTAGATTTGCTGTTGGGTAGACTAGGATGAGTGCGTATGCTTAAAAGTTCTATTATTGGGAAGAAATAGAAAGAAGAGAAGGGTGTTACATGGGGTTTGGTTTGGGGGTGATACATTAAGATGGTGGCAACAAGAGGGCTCCAAAAACAGAAGAAAAAAGGTGTTCTCTAGACACATAACAAGGCTCTACAACAACAAAGAAAAGCAGGCCAGCAAGCATCTAGGAAGATGAAACAAGGAGACACCATCTCAACAAAGAAGAGCCCATGAAAAAAACCATTCCACGAGGAGAAGAAGAGTCCCCCAAAGTCAACAAGGAGGGGAAGGAAATGTGAAGATTTTGAAGGAATTAAGGGCCTTGGGAAAGGGTAGTTTAGGGGGTTAATCATTGGGTTTAGTCTGGGATAGAATCTGATTTAGGTACCTGGGTAGATGAAAGTCATCCTTGTATGCATAAATTGGTTTTTACTCTTAGCATTTTGCATGGATTGATTATTCTTCATTGAGTAATCCCTTCAAACACGTAGGCCTTCACATTGAGATCAATTTTGTCTCAAAACCATGTCCCTTAGCCAAATGGTTTCATTTTATTTGCATGATCATGGTTCATTTGATTGCACTTAATGAATGTAAAAGAGTTGGATGATATGAATTGATATCTCTCATATTTACACCATTTAAGATTGCATTTAGTATATGATTTAGTCTCTTATTGCATGTTTTCCTTCTCTTTAGTCCCATTTTCCTTACCTTATAGACTTAGGTTGCATTTAGCGTATAGTTTGCATTTCTCTTGCATTTTGGAGTGCATTCAGATACTTTGGAGCTATTGGAAGGATGTGGGAGTGATGAGCTTAAACAAGGAGATGTTCGAGCCAAACATAGTCAAGAAGAGCCAAAGGGGTCCATTTCGAAGATGATGTCGACCAAGATATCGGGTCCCAAGGTCGACATCTTCCAGCCGCAGAACAATGGATTTATGTCGAGTTCCATGTCGAGCTTCAAGGCGACATCCGGGAGACATGACACCTATGTCGACCTGCATGTATCACGAGACAAACGAGCCGAGACACCCGAGAACCTATGTCGACCTGCATATTGCACGACATAGACGAGTCGAGACACCCGAGAAGCAATAAAGAACTCTATGTCCTCTATGTCGACACAAGCCAGTCCGATATCATGCAGTAGGAAGCCAATGTCAAGATCCAAGTTGGCCATTCTATCCCGACATCCTCGTCTTCCGAAGTCCATTTATTTACAATTTGCTACACCGCTTGGATCCTTATCAATCCTACAAATCCCTAATTTTTGGGAGCATCCTATTATCCAACAATTTCTTCCTTCTTTTTTTCTTAATCACATTTGTAGTTTGAATCTTTGTTTGATATCAATATAAGTTTGCATTTGTCTTCTTCTTTTGTCTACCTAATCATGATTAACTATCTTTTCTTCACAGATTTGATGGTGTCCACCATGATTAGTGAGTAGTTTTTTAGGGATTTGAAATGGGTTAGATTTAGGAAATTTGATGCTTAGTGTTAATTCTTCTATTTCCTTTCTTATTTGCTATGTTTAATGTCTGATTAGCCCTAGCTAAGTTTATTAGGATCATATGCTCAATTTATGCCGGCAAAGTGTTTGTTGAAATGTCTGAATTGTAAAGTAAGAGAATTTCTTATCCTAGCCTAAGGAATTAGATGTTTAGGGAATAGTTTGGCAATATGAGATTGAATGAATGTTTGTAATTCTTGTTATTTGTCATTTTACTAATGGGAATTAGTTTTTGACTTGATGATTAGCAAAGTAATTAGTACCACGGGATTGTATTAGTTATATAAATGAATAACATTGTTTTAGTTTGTAAGTATCATGGATTGAGTAAAGAGTTCCCTCTTTTATGTTTCTTTGTCAATTTCGAATTTTCCTTAGTTACTTGGCTTGTCTTGCTTAGCTTTTGATCTTTTGCTTTATTGCTTGCTCTTTCTAGTGTTTGCTTCAAGTTTGTTTGATCCTTTAGGTTGTTAGACATTTAAATTTTCTTTGTTTGGCTTGGATTAAGAACTTTACTGCATTTCTATTGTTTTTTTATCTCCCCTTTTGGATTGATAAAACTCAATGCTACAATGACCGCTGTCAGCTTGTGGATTCGTATAACATAAAAGCTTACATCAATTCAGCGGTGTTGCCAATAGAGGATTGATTTGATCAGTCTCGGGGTCTATCTTTAGGCAGCACCTTTCTTCCTTCTTAACAATCTTCCTAGAATCCAGCAAGTTGACGTACTCCTGGGTCCTCTGATCCACATAGCCAAACTTCCCTGGCTCCTTAGTCAGTGCCAGCTTCAGATGGTCTTCCTGAGCCAGCTCTTCCAGCAACTCATCCGCTAAGGCATCCATTGTTTCAATGTATAAAGCTTGGCCTTCTATGGTCGGCTTCTTCAGAACCTCATTGATATCGAAGTCCAGCCTTATGTCCTTTCCCAATTGCAAGGCAATTTTCCCGTTCTTGACGTCGATGATAGCCCCGGCGTTTGCAAGGAATGGTCTTCCTAGGATGAGTGGATCCTTAGGCTCTTCATCCATTTCCAAAACGACGAAGTCCGTAGGTACGTTCACACCACTGATTCGCACCGGTAGATCTTCAAGCAGCCCCACTGGTAGCCTCATACTCCTATCAGCCAGTACCAACGAGATCCTACAGTCTTTGAAACTAGTAAAGCCAAGCTTCTTCACCACGGAATGAGGCATCAGATTTATGCTAGCTCCGAGATCACAAAGGCAAATCTTGAACTCCAGAGGACCTAAAGCGCAGGGTATAGTGAAGCTTCCAGGGTCTCCCAACTTCTTAGGGACTATCTCCTTATGTATCACAGCACTACACTCTTCACTTAGAACAAGCACCTCCTTGCTTTCCTTATTCTTCTTCACGAGAGTGTCTTTGAAGAATTTGGCGCATTTAGGCATCAATGCAAGGCAGTCAACAAGAGGTAGCTTGATCTCCACGTCCTTAAGATGCTTCTCAAAGAGGATTCTATGCTTCTCTATGAGTTGCTTCTTGAAACAGCCAGGAAAAGGTAGCTTAGGTACATACGGCGGAAGTATATAAGCATTCTTCTCCTTAGTAGTTTGCTCAGCTTTCTTCTCAGCAACTGCTTTGTCTCCTCTTCTTGGCCCTTGGATCCAGACATTGTCACAGTCAATCTCATCATCAGCTGAAGGCTTACCCTCCCCCTCTTGAATTACAACGTCCTCGTTGTTCTTAGGGGTAACCGGAGGTTCTAGCTCTTTGCCGCTTCTTAACGTGATGGCGTTGGCATACTCCTTAGGATTCTGCTCACACTTGCCCGGTAGGCTATTCTGACCACTTGTACTCGCTTTCCCCTTCTCTAGCTGCTTGATCTTGTTGTTTAAGTTGGTGATTTGAGTGGAGAAGTGAGTGAGAGACGAGTCTAGACGAGTGTTCATCTCGGCGAACTTCTGGGTTGTAGAGGCTTGCCCTTGTATCAGCTGCTGAAACATGGCCTGAACCAGATCAACCTGTTGTTGCATCGGCTGTTGCTGCTGAGGTGCAAAGCCCAGAGGGTAGTTAGGCGTATAACCCTTGTTACTTTGATGTTTCCCTTGGAAGTTGTTCTGCGCTTGACCTTGGAAACCACCACTCGGCTGAAAACCTTTGTTGTAAGGGATGAAAGGTTTTGCTTGCTGAGCAGGGTACACTTGGTCCTTAGGGTTGGCAACGTTGGTGCTTCGGTAGGAGAGATTGTTGTTCTGGTTGTAGCCTTGGTTGTAGCCTTGAGGTTTGTAATTGTTCTGTCCCGCCTCCCAATTGGCTTCTTCCTGGCTCAACTCTAGCTCTTCTTGATTCTCATCCGCTTCACCAACAAAGTGAACATGCTTCTGGTTGGCTAACACCAGCTTATCTATCTTCTCATGCAAAGATTTCAGCTCCTTTTTGTGAGACTCTAGTTCGGATCCTCTCGGTGCACGGTCATAATCCTCAGCGTAGTTGCCATCACTCAATGCCAAGTTTTCTATCAGCTCCATGCCCTCCTCTACCTCTTGACCAAGGAAGTTCCCTTTGCTAGCTGTGTCAAGCAACAACCTGATATTTGGTGAAGCTCCGCGGTATATGGTGCTGAGTAGGGTCTCTTCGCTGAAACCGTGATGAGGACATTGGATATGTAGTCTTTGAAATGTTCCATTGCCTCGTTGAATGTCTCGTTGTTTCGTTGAGTGAAGCAGCTGATTTCGCTTCTCAACTGTGCTGTCCTGGTGCTAGAGAAGAACTTTGAGAGAAAGGCCTTCTTACACTCAGCCCATGAGGTGATGATGCCTTGTGGAAGGGTCTTCTCCCAATGACTAGCCTTGTCTCCGAGTGAAAAGGGAAAGAGACGCAGCTTGAAAGCATCTTCGGATATGCCGTTGATCTTGATCATCCCACATACTTGCTCGAAGTTATCAAGGTGCTCCAAGGGATCTTCCATTGCTAAGCCATGGAACTTGTTGTTTTGCACCATGGAGATGAAACCTGGCTTAATCTCGAAGTTGTTGTTTTGTACAGGAGGAGGAGTGATCCCAAACCTATTGTGATGAGTATTGGGAGCATCTCCAGCTCCTATGATCCTTGGGGGTCTAGCCACGTGTTGGGGGTTTCCATTGCCCCTTCCTACTGCCCTGTGAGCAGGAGGAGGTCCTTCTGGATGCTCGTGTTCAGCCATAGCTTCAAAGTCAACCAAACCGTGCTGAACAATCTCCTCAAAGGCTCTGGCTTGTTCTCGTACTCTTCTTTGCCGTGAATGACCAAGCTGATGAATGTTGTCCAAGGGTTGTAGTAGATTGTTGTCTCCCCTTGAACGAAGATTCATGTACCTGAGAACACACGTCTGAGAGTAGAATGATTAGTAACTAAAACAAGGTAAAAGCTTATTCTTCGCTAAGTCCCAAATCTCTATGTTTTCTAAACAATCCTAGGATGGCAACGGCGCCATTTGATAAGCAATTTCTTTGCAAGGGTGAGTATGCAATAAGGCTATCAAACTCAATTGCAAGACAGGTTGTAGCACAGTATGCAAGAGAGAGTCAATCCATACCGAGGATGATAGAAAATGCAAAGAGAATGCAAGGGCTTTGCGAATCTAAGCGAAACAAGATAGGTTTTGAGAAAATTTTTAAAAACTAGATGCAGCAACTAAATGGAATGCAAAACTATTTTAATATTACCAGGAATGATCAAACTACCATGAGGAACAAACAGAATAAATAAAGGACAAAACTATGAATTACTAAAATTCGACTAGTGGATCGACCATGGGATCGACCATGGGATCGACCACTAGATCGAGCAATAACGATCGATCTCGTCTAAAAATGCAAGAACAGTAAAACTAACGACCAGGATGCTATCAGAGATCAAGCGAATGACGAGAGAAGATGTAAAGATGCTAAAAGAGAGGGCCTAGGGTTGAGATTCATGGTCAGGGGTTTCAATGGTCCGAACTTGGGTTGAAAACCTTAAATCGACTCACTTTGTGAGAATCTCTAAGCCTTGAAAGCGAAATAAGATCTATCTGTGGCTTTCGGTATAGATCACTCCTTCATCCTCTCCTCCAAACCCATGGCTTTTGGTGGAAAGAGAGGTCGAAGGGCAGGAAAAACAGATTTCAAACTAGTGGCTTAACTAGTCCCCCAAACTTCCATGGCTTTTGGGAAGGGGTAACTAGTCTCTAGGGTGTGATCTTCAGAGGTCCCTGAATCCTGTCAAGGTAAGGAACCTCTCGGATCATAAAGCTCTTGGCGTGAGAGTCTTTAAGCTTTGAGAACTCGACACCCTAGAAGAGATAGCCATTAAAACACTAGAAAACCCCAAGATCAAAACCCTTTTGACCCCTTAGATCCTCTCAACCCCGAACCCTATAGAAACTACTCACTCCACATAAGATAAATCAAGCAAAGCATGAAGAAAGAAGCGATGAACATGAAAAGAAAATTAGATTAAACTCAAACAATTCGATTACAAAGCTAGAAAAACTTCAAGTTCGACAATGGTGGATAATCTCCAAAAACAGAGAGAAAAGCATAAAAAAGATAAGAATGAAAAGTTGTGTGGGAAAAGGACGTCGCCGCCTTCCCAAAATGGCGAAAACAACCCGATGGTCCCCCCCTCGCTAGCGGCCAAAAGCGGTTGAAAGGACAGAGATCGACTCTGGGATCGAGCGGCTCTCTCGATCATCTTCGGACATCGTGTCTTCAACTCCATCTGGGTCTCGATCATCTTCGCCGGATCGAGTGTTGCATCCGATCTTGGTATCGATCTTTGGTTGGATCGAGTGGTGGACTCGATCTGGCCCTCGCTCTGCATGGCATCATTTACGTCTGTACCGTTTGATCGATTGCTTCACTCGATCTTTGTCTCGATCATTCTCCTTGGATCGCCTGGTCTTCTCAATCTTCTGGTCGATCTCAACCTAGATCGACCTGCCTTGCTCGATCTATTCCCCGATCTCTGGTCCTTAGCAAATATCCGACCTTCCACGAACCGGTACAACAGCTTCACCACGTCCACGAACCTCCACGACTCCAAAGTAGCCAGAAACAACCTGAATGTGATGCAAAATGCAAGAAACATGCGTATGCTGGTGCAAGAATGCTCTAGGACTCTAAATGATGCAATCTAGTCTAAAATGTGATGTAAATGCATGAAAAGCTAACTAATGTGTATGCAAAATGTATGTAATATGCAGTAACATCAACTATGAGATAAATAGAGGTATGATTGCTACGGTACAGGAAATGAAGTTCTTTGGCTTGCCTAATCAAGATCCTCTCGAGCATTTGGACCACTTTGAGAGAGTTTGTGCTATGAAAAATCTAAGTGGGGTCTCAGATGATGGCTTCAGGCTCAGATTGTTCTCATTCTCCCTTGGAGATAGAGCTCAAATTTGGGAAAAGTCCTTACCACAAGGAAGCATCACTTCTTGGGAGCAATGCAAAGGAGCTTCTCTCAACAAGTTGTTCTCTCCTTCTAGGGCTGATAGAATTTGGAATGAGATCTCAAGCTTTCAACAATGACCAAATGAGAGCTTTGGAGATATTTGAGAAAGGTTTAGAAGCTTCACTCAGCAGTGCCCTCATCATGGCTTCACCAAAGAGATGCTTCTCTTAAACCTCTATAGAGGTGTTCTACCAAGAATAAAAGTCTCTCTAGACACAGCTAGTAATGGTTATTTCCTTGGGAAAGATGTTGATGAAGGTTGGATATTGGTAGAGAACATAGCGCTGAGTAATTGTGATTAGGTTGATGAGTTTGAGCAGAATGCAAAAGCAGCTGAAGAAAAATTGGAAAAACAAGGCAAGAGATGAAGGCTTTGCAAGAAAGAATGGATATGTTGTTCAATGAGACCAAGATACCTCTGCACTTTGTTGGTGAACATGGTCAATACCAAGAAAAGGAAGTGAACTTTGTCCATAGCCAAGATGATTACAACAAGCACAATCCCTATAGCTATGGTACATCTCACCAGAAATACTATGGAGGACCTCCATTTCAGAACAATCAAGGCTCTTCATCTCACCAACATGGCGCCTATAACCAACAGTTAAGGGACATGATACCTCCCTATTCTCATATGCCAACTGCCTTGGCGCCTCCTCAACAACCACGCAGTCCACCTTCTCAAGATTTGGACATCAAGTAGCTTCTCCTTCAAATGCAACAAGCTCAAACTGCTGAAATTCAGAAAAGTATAAATCTGAGTTTAGATGAAATTCACAACAAGTTGTATTCAAACAGAAACAACTTCTAATCCCAATTAGGCTCTTTGACTATGCAGCTGAGTAAACAAGAGAGTCATGCTCAACTATCTTCTTCTCCAGTTATAAGGGAGCACATCAAAGCTGTCACCTTAAAGAGTGGGAAGCAACTTCCTCCTAGAGTGAATCCTATCATCTCCAATAAGGAAATTGAGGAACAAGAAGAGGAGGTGGTGGAAGCAGATGATGAAGTGGTAAAAGTTGGTGAAAGCTCAAGGAATGGTAAAGCAAAACAAGTGGTTCAAGAGAAGCAAAAGAAGACACCCAAGGAAACAACCTAGGGACCAAGATACATTCCTCCTCCTTACAATCTTCATCTACCTATTCTTGCAAGGTTCAAGAAGCAGTTAGTTGCCAAGTATATGGGTCTCTTTGATGAGCAGATGAAGAAAATACAGGTTGATGCCTTTGTGTTGGCTCCTCCTTACTAGAAATTTTTGAAAGATGCTATGGTTAAGAGAACAAAAGATTTGCAAGGGATGGTAGTGCTAACTCATGAATGCAGCGCCATTATCCAGCAACAAAAGGTGACTCCCAACAAGCTTGGTGATCTAGGAAGCTTCACTTTACCTTCCTCTATAAGCCCTCTCATCTTTAAGAACTGTTCATGTGATTTGAGAGCTAGTGTAAGTCTAATGCCACTCTCCATTACTAGGCGCCGAGGCTTCACCAAGTTCAAGGATTGTAGATTATTATTTGGTGCTAGCTGATAGGTCAGTAAGACTTCCCAAAGGTTTACTTGAAGATGTACCAATCAAGATTGGCAACTTGGACGTTCCTACTGATTTTGTTGTTCTTGAGACGGATGAAGAACCTAAGGATCCTCTTATTCTTGGTAGACCTTTCTTGGATACTGCAGGAGTTGTGATTGATGTCAAGAAAGGAAAGATTGAGCTGCATTTGGGTAAGGACCTAGTCTTTAAGTTTGATATCAAGCAGATCATGCAACAGCCCACCATAGAAGGTCAAGTGTTCAAGATTGAGACCTTGGAGAGGCTGCATAATGAGGTTCAATAGGAGCTGTGTTGTAAGGATAAACTTCAGATTGCTTTAACCAAAGATCATGGAGAAGAGGAGTACTTGGATAAGGAAAGCTTGGGATACATGCTAAGGCTTGACTCTCACAAAGCCTTTGAGGGATAAGAGCCATTTGAAGAGTTATGATACAAAAGGAAAGAGGTACTCTCAGTCCAAGCAGATTGCTCTCCAAGCAATGAAGCTGACGCCAAGGAGCAAAGCACCTTGGAAGAGGTCTGAGTGAGCTCAATACACCCAAAGTGGAGCTCAAACCACTTCCTAAAGGGCTAAGGTATGTCTTCTTAGGCTCTAACTCTTCTTATCATCTAATTGTCAATGAAAACCTCAATGATGATGAAATCTCTCCTCTTGTTAAGGAGTTAAGAAGGTTTAGGAGAGCCATTGGATATTCATTAGATGATATCAAAGGCTTATCTCCTAACCTTTGCGATCACATGATTCATCTAGAGGATATGAGAAAAACTTCAACTGAACCCCAAAGAAGATTAAACCCAAACATTAAGAAGTAGTTAAGAAAGAGATCCTAAAACTGCTTGATACTCTATACTAGTGTGATATACCCCATTTCAGATAGAATTTGGGTCGCAGCAGTCCATGATGTGCTTAAAAAGGGAGGAATCATAGTGGTAAAGAATGATAATGATGAGCTAATCCCCACAAGAACCATAACAAGACATAGAATGTCCATTGACTATAGGAGATTGAATGCTGCATCTAGAAAAGATCATTTTCCTTTGCCATTCATTGATCAAATGCTTGAAAGATTAGCCAATCACCCTTATTATTTTTTCTTAGATGGCTATAGTGGATTCTTCCAAATTCCTGTTCATGGATGACTTTTCTCTGTATGGTAGATCTTTTGCTTCTTGTTTGTCAAAATTTTCCCAAGTTTTACAGAGGTGTGAGGACACTATACTGGTTCTGAATTGGGAGAAACGCTATTTCATGGTCAAGGAAGGCATAGTGTTGGAGCACAAGATTTCTGCGAAAAGGATATAAGTGGATAAGGTCAAGATATATGTGATGCTACACTTAGAGCCTCCAGCCTGAGCCAAAGGAATCAGAAGCTTCTTTGGGCACACTGGATTTTACAGGAGGTTCATCAAGGATTTTTCCAAGATAGCAAGGCCACTAACAAGACTGCTGTGCAAAGAAACTGAATTTGCTTTCGATGAAGAGTGCTTGCAGGCTTTCCTAACCCTCATGAAGGCTCTAGTGAGTGCACCTATAGTCTAGGCACCTAATTGGGATATCCCTTTTGAGATTATGTGTGATGCCAGTGATTTTGCAGTTGGCGCAGTATTAGGACGGGTAGACAAGAAGCTGCATGTTATACATTATGCAAGCAGGGCACTTGATGAAGCTCAGACCAGATATACCATAACAGAGAAGGAGCTTCCAGCAGTAGTCTTTGCATTTGAGAAGTTCAAAAGTTATTTGGTTGGGTCTAAGGTGATAGTCTATACTGATATTGTTGCACTAAGGCACATCTATGCAAAAAAGGACACCGAACCAAGACTCCTCAAATGGATACTACTCTTGCAGGAATTTGATATGAAGATCTTGGATAATAAAGGCATTGAAAATGGTGTGGCCAATCACCTCTCTAGGCTAAGGATTGATGACTTTGTCCGTATCAATCATATTCTAGCAGAAGAGCAGATGAATGCATTGACAATAAGGAAGGATGAGGTGACGAGTTTATAAGAGGAAAAGCTGCCTTGGTATGCTGATTTTGTCAACTACTTGGCTAGTGGTGAAGCACCAATGAATCTTAACCTTTACCATAAGAAGAAGTTCTTCAAAGATGTGTCACAACATGGGAAGAAGCTCCTCTCGGTGAGTTTATCTCGACCACGATTTTGCCAGACATGGACGAGCAGGAGCAAAGCACGGGCATGTCAATCGCGGTGTCCGGCGACATGGAAGACCAGAGAAGAACCTGGACGGATGTCGACCAGGATGTCGAGCATGTAGAGCCTGATATCTTCGAGCTGAGAATGCAACAGGAATATGTCAACTCCACATCGACCAAGCCTGCTTAGCATCGCCACCTTGCCTCCTAAAAACTCTTCTAAGGTACCACACTTTACTCTTTTCTTTAAGCATCCTTTTGCAATTATTTTTGGAATCTTTTGTCTTCCTCCTTCATGCTTTTATTACAAAAAAGACTGTGTAATTTAAGTGTAAGGGAGAGTATTGCATTTGACATTGTGTTTTGTTTTCTCTTTTGCATACGCGAGTCTCGTGCATTCATCTATGTGCATTGAAAATCTATGAAATTTTCAAATTTTTGGAAGCAAAAAGAGTCATTTAGGTGCATTTTCATAATTAAGTTTGAGTCTAGATACATTAAAATTAGCTTTGCATACTTTCAAATATTTTGAGTCATCTAGTTATCTACCCAACACCTTTTGGCTAGATGACTCAAAATATTTGAAAGAAAATACCTCTCATTCTCACGCAATTGTGTTTAGGATTAAAAAAAAGACTTAGTTTAGGGTAGGATTAGCTACTTAGGTTAACAAAGAGTAGTAAGAAGAGAGAAGATAACCTAAATATGTATATGTATTCATGAGTTTTAATTCAAAGCATAAGCATGATAATTATGAGTCAATATTTATAGTTCAAGTGTGATTAGAGAAAGGAATCAAAGCAAGTGTGTATCAATCAAAACATGAATATCAAGGCACAAATTCCAAGCGTGGTGCTACCTTAGTTTCAAATTCATAAAAGATGCATCAGACAACTATGTAAAAGTGCATTGATCTTATAACTCAAAATTGGCATTCTATGAGGAAATATCATTTATACCATATGCATCATATATGCTATGACACTAAACTTAATCTTAGTCCTAGAGTGTAAATGCAACTACATGCTTTAAAATCTATCAATTTTGTACTCTTTTCTATGCATGAATGAATGAGATTCAAAAGATGTAAAAAGGCAAACTAAGAAAACAAAACACAATGTCAAATACATAACCCTTTCCCAAACTTAAACTACACAATTTATATGGTAGCCCGACCCGGCAAACAATACTACAGCCGTGCTCCCACTACATCCTAACAGTTCGGTTTCTATACTTAGCCAAATTAAAACCTTTTCTTTGCATTTAACCAATACACAACGGAATAAAGAACAACTTTATTTCATTATAACTTGAATAAAAACACTTAAATATGATTCAGGGTTAACTTAAACAAAGCAGCATGGTTTGCTAACATCATTTAGCAACCTGAAACGCATAACACCAAAGAACATAAGACAAAGCACACGTCTTAAACATAATTAAACACCCATTCCCCGATCTATCCATGTCAATCACTGCCGCCGGTCTCGCTCCCTTTACAGCTTATTACCTGCACACTCAAGAAAAGAGGCATAAGTATGTGATAAATACTTAGTGAGTACAGCCATTCCGTAACATCTGGTCAGTACCAATCACGCATTCATACTATCGGATTCAACATCCCACAGAATTAATTCGTAATAGACATAACATACATATCAAAGGGCTATGATCATCTAACCTAACCACCCAAGATCAATCCCTTTTTAAGATCCATGTCTACTTCAGCAAGAATCCCACATCCCCTAAGCTAGTACATGATCCGGATTGCCCTGAGGTTAGCTAGACATCATCTATGCCACGGTAAACACCTCACAATACCATAACACATAATCGCTTAACAGTTCTAAACACACAACATGACAATCACACAATCAAACATGCAAAACATAAAACCCTAGCAATCCAACGATCCTAGAAACCAATCACAGTCACGCACTCACCTTAAACAAGGTTGGAAACAGATTGGTCAGAAGAAATTCCTATGAAATCCGTACAAAATCGAAGATATCCGGTCACTCTAGGAATCTCTCAGCTGTCTGTACGATCCGATCCCTTTCTCTTCGGCTATCTCTCGATCCGTTCACCTTTCTCCGAGCCAAACTCTATTTACCCTCGGAAACCCCAGAAAACAAGGCTATTAGCTCGAGGTTATCTAATGAAAACTCAACACTTAGGGAATTATTCAGTCGCTTACCGAATTATCTCGGCGATGGTCGGATCTGCTCGGCGATAGCTCCATCTCTCTCGGATGTCCTCGGGATAAACTGCTTTTGTTAGGGTTTTCTCTCGACTAAACTCTCTCTTTGCTTTATTTAGCTCAAATAAACGCAATACCCTTGAGTTAAGTCTGAAAAATCCTTATATACTCGCAAAACCCTAGGTAACTCGGACTTAACCAACGTTTTCCTGGTTCCAGTAGGATTTATCCCAAACCGATTAGATTCTCTCGGCTATTTCCGATACCGACTGACCATCCACGGGATAAACCATAAAATAGCCGACATACTCACTTTGCCCATGGTCCAAATCCCTTCCCTTTCGGATAAACCGCCCTTATCCGAGTTATTTCCATTTTCCACCCGGATATTTCCTTTTCTCTCGGACAACTTGTCCCACCTCGGCTAATCCTCTTTTCCTCTTTCCCTCAGACACAGTCCACTATCACTAGGACCAACCTCATTATCACTCGGATAAATCTCATTTTTCTCACGGACTGGACCATTTTCTCTCGGATATGGTCCATCCGGCTCGGCTATCCCAGCCATCCGTCAGACTATACTCAGTCATCACGAGACCATAGTCTGAACCTCACAGTTCCCAGCCAATATCTGTCCTTGGCTCGATCATGCCTCGGACAATGCCCTGTCCAGCTCGATCATTCCGAATTTTCTCGTATACAGATGTTACAACTCTCCCCCACCCATTTTGGATTCATACTCGAATCCGACTCGTCCGTTTGCAACTTCTCAAACCATTTTGGATACTCAGCTTTCATCCTAGCCGCCTTTTCCCTAGTAACTTGTTCATGCCCGTCACAGTCCCATTCGAACTGAACAATTCTGACCAGGTTCCCGCGTTCAGTCTTTTCTTTCCTGTCTGTCACCCGGACCGGCCTAGCAACCACTGCAAGGTCCTCTTGCTAGTCTGCAGGTGCTTCCACTATAACCGTTTCCCATTCAGTTATGTGCTTCCTTAGCTGCGACACATGGAATACATTATGGAACGCTCCCACTTCCGATGGCAAGTCCAACTTGTAAGCCACTGCGCCAACTCTTTCCAGTATATGGTACGGTCCCATGTACCTCGGACTCAACTTGGCATACTTAGCTGCCCTGTCTGTTCTCTTATAAGCCAGTGCCTTCAGATAAACCATATCACCCACACTGAACTCCAAATCCCTGCGACGCTTGTCCGCATAACTTTTCTGCCTATCCGTAGCCTCTTTCTTCTTGGCCTTTGATAATCTGATCTCTTCTGTAGTAGCCTCGACCACTGCTGTCCCCATTATGCTACGCTCCCCCACTTGTGTCCAACACAATGTTGTCCTACACGGCCTACAATACAATGCCTCATACGGAGACATCTCTATGCTCATATGGTAACTATTGTTGCATGCGAATTCAGCCAACGGTAAGTAGTCTTCCTAACTACAACCCCAATCCAGCACGCATGCCCTCAACATATCCTCCAATGTCCTGATTGTCCATTCTGACTGCCCATCAGTCTGAGGATGATACCCTGTACTCATATGCAACCGCGTCCCACACGCTTCCTGGAACTCCTTCCAGAACCTCAAAGTAAACTTCGGATCACGATCTGAGATGATACTCACTGGCACTCCATGGAACCTCACGATCTGATCAATGTACATATCCACCAACTTTGCTACTCCATCCGTCATTTTCATAGGTAAGAAGTGAGCAGACTTGGTCAAACGATCCACAATGACCCATACTCCATCTTGCAACTTCTTAGTCATTGGTAAACCCAGTACAAAGTCCATGGTGATCATGTCCCATTTCTATTTCGGCATTGGTAATGTTTGCAACAAACCACTCGGAAACTGATGCTCTGCCTTAACCAATTGGCACGTCTCACATCCGGCTACCCATTAGCCACATCCCGTTTCATCCCGACCCAATGATAGTACCGTTTCAAATCCTGGAACATCTTGATCATCCGCGGATTAACAGAAAACCTTGACTGATGTGCCTCCTTATGGATCTCATCCTTTAACTCTTTCACATTCGGTATACATACCCGTCCGTTCACAACAATGGTCCCATTATTTGAAGTATAATAATCCGTCTTATCATTCTGTGACACCTTGTTCAGATTCTCATCCTGCTCCTGAGCAATCCGAATCCTAGTCAACAAGTCACCTCTATCCGCAGCTTCCAAACCCAACGGTTTAACCCCTTCCATTATTGCATTCAACTGCAATGTCCTTAGCATATTCACAATGCTTCCAATGTCCCGCTCTGATGATACGCTAGCTCTCCTTCTGCTTACCGCATCCGCCACCAAGTTGGCCTTTCCTGGATGGTATGCTATCTCCAAGTCATAGTCCGCTACCAACTCCATCCATCTATGCTGTCTCAAGTTCTAATCCGGTTGAGTAAAGATATACTTTAAACTCTTATGGTCCGTGTATATCTGCACCTTCTCTATATACAAGTAAGACCTCTATATCTTAAGTGCATATACCACAGCCGCCATTTCTAAATCATGCGTCAGATAGTTTCCTTCATGCTTTTGTAACTGTCGCGAAGCATAAGCTATCACCTTACCATCCTTAATTAGGACACACCCTAGTCCCTTCCGTGATGCATCCGTGTATACCACGTATGTCTCATCCGGTTCTGGTAACGTCAATACTGGTGCAGTAGTGAGTAACTCCTTTAACTTTGAGAAGCCCTCTTCCCACTCATCCGTCCAGACATACTCCACATCTTTCCCAGTCAGCTTTGTCATTAGCTGAGCTATGCTTGGAAAGCCTTCGACAAACCGCCTGTAATAACCAGCTAGCCCAAGAAAACTCTTTATCTCTGTAGCGTTCTCTGGCCTAGGCCAATCCGCTATAGCCTGAATCTTCTCTGGGTCCACGGACACTCCCTTATCCAAAACAATGTGATCCAAGAATCCTATATGCCGTTGCCAAAAGCTACACTTACTGAGCTTGGCATATAACTTCTGTTCTCACAACTCCTCCAGAACAGTCCGCAAATGACTTCTATGTTCTTCCTCACCCTTTGAGTATACTAGAATATCATCTATGAAAATGATCACAAACTCATCTAGGTACTCCCTGAATACACCATTCATCAGTTTTATGAATGCAGCTGGTGAATTCGTCAAACCAAACGGCATGACCACAAACTCGTAATGACCATACCTTGTCCTAAAGGCAGTCTTACGCACGTCTGTCTCCTCTATGGGTATTTGATGGTACCCTGATGCCAAATCAATCTTAGAGAACCAAGTAGCTCCCCTGAGTTAGTCCAACAAAGCCTGAAGCTTCCATCCTTCTTCTTCATGAACAACACTGGAGTACCCCATGGCGAACTGCTCGGTCTAATAAATCCTTTGTCCACCAATTCTGTTAGCTGCTTCTTCAGTTCAGCCATCTCAGCTGGCGCCATCCGGTACGGTGCTTTGGACAATGAAGCTGTCCCCGGCTCAAGTTCAATCGTGAACGGATCTGAACGACCTAATGGCAGTCCAGCCAACGCCTGAAAGACATCCTCAAATCTTGCACCACCGGTATACTGCCCAAGTCAATATCCGGTCCTCCTTCTGTGGTAGTTATCGTTGCTAGATACGCCTCATAAATGTTATCTATCAGTTATTCTGTTTGAATAGTTGAAACCACCAAACTTCCTGAGGTAGGTCTAACTCCCTGATAAACTAAGACCTCTCCGTCTCTCTCAAATCGCACCCTTCCACGGTGACAATCCAAATGAGCTATATGCTTGCCTAATCAGTCCATCCCCAAGAATACATCGTAGGATTGAACTCTACAGATCACTAGATCCGCTGGCATGTTCACTTCGCCAAACATCACTGGAACATTTTTTACCGTTCCTAGTGAAAACATCACTTGGCCTCCAGCCGCCTGAGCTAACCCAAAGTCCTCTTCAGTTTCCTTCTGGAACTGTCCCTTTCCGATCATATCCGGATTAACAAAATAATGACTCGCTCCCAAGTCAAACAGAACATGGGTCTCAACATCAACCATTACCAAGGTCCCTACACATTCATTCCCTAGGATGATAAGACTCTGTACTAACACACAACACGCAAAAGCAATTCACAAAACTTTATGTACCACACGTACCAGTAATTGGATGAGAAGTGCTCGGTTCCTCAGCAGCTGCTGCACTCGTCGTGTACACCCTCGGCATAATGGCCTGTCTCTTGGCCTGTGGTACAAGCGCCTCCCCTGCTCGCTTCCCTTGAGCCACGGCTTGCTCCACCACTCCAACCTTAGGACACTCACGCTTGAAATGCCCCGGTTCTCCACAACCGTAGCACACCCGAACCGCATTGTCACTGCCGGACACCCGAACCACTCGCAGATCCTCCTCCGGACAGTCTCGTACCCGATGCTCTAAACTCCCGCACCTGTGGCATCTACTACCACCGCGTCTACACTCGCCAACATGAGCCTTGCCACACTTGCTGTACACGCTGCGCCCCCCAGATCTTTTATTCGGTACTCCTTTCCCGAATTTCCGGTTTTGTCCACTACACTGACGCGCCTTGGTCACGGCTGTACTAGCCCCAGCTGTCATCAAAGCAGCTTCCGCCTGTCCTGACTCCAGCAATGCCGCCTTCTCAACTAGCTCAGTCACTATCCTGAAGTCACGGACCAAAAATCTGTTCCTTAGCTCGACTCGCAGTCCACTCATAAACCTACAAATCAGCTTCTCCTCCGTGTCAAACTCATGAGACACATATTTCCTCAGTTGGTTAAATTGAGTCTCATACAGCCTCACTGTAAGCGTCCCCTAACTAAGGTATAAGAATGCCTTTTTCTAACTCGTTGTAAGCTTCCTGTGGGAAGTACTTACTCCTGATTATCGCAGAAAATGCCTCTTACAAACAATTCGCATTCACCAGCCTTCCAACGATTCCTTTCCACCACGTGTGTGCATCACCCTCCAAGTAGTGCATGGCTATCTCCCTCTTATAACCCTCTGGATATTGGATTGACTAAAAATTCCAATCCAGTCTCATCCTCCACTCATCTGCCTCAATTGGTGTAGAACCTCCAGCAAAGAACTTGGTTCCCAACCGCAGCATGTGATCCAAAACCTTGAGGTAACTCGGAACCCTCTCCACTTGGTCCGCTTCCTCAGCAACAACATCCGGATTAACACCAAATGGTGGTACCACTTGTGGTGCTGCTGCAACCGCCGGAGCAGGAGGCACCGCAGGTAGTCTGGCCAGTACCTGTGCCAGCATCCCAAGCACAGCCTCTAACCCCACCAGTGCTACATTCGTAGCAATCACAGCTGCACCCGCTGCACCCGCTACATTCCTTGCCATGTTCTCAGCATCCGCAGCATTCCTTGCTGCAACCTCGGCTGCCACTCTAGCCGCCTCATTTGCAACCTCAGCTGCCTATCTCTCGGCTTCCCTTTCCAGTCAGCCAAAGCTAACTCAAAACATGTTTCACAACACAACGCGCAAAACCTTACCGCGAGAACTTGGCAGTGAAGAATGGATCAGACCTCCTTAAACCCCAAACAAAAAAACAACATCAGTCACCATAATTCAGTCATAGAAGCGTTAAAACGCTCTGATACAATCTTGTAGTAGCCCGACCCGGAAAACCATACCGCAGCCGTGCCCTACTACATCCTAACAATTCGGTTTCTATACTTAACCAAATTTTAAACCTTTTCTTTGCATTTAACCAATACACAGCGGAATAAAGAACAACTTCATTTCATTATAACTTGAATAAAAACACTTAAATAGGATTCGGGGTTAACTTAAAGAAAGCACCAAGGTTCGCTAACGATTACATCATATCATCTAGCAACCTAAAACGCTTAACACCAAAGCTCATAAGACAAAGCACACGTCTTAAACATAATTAAACACCCAATCCCCGATCCATCCATGTCCATCACTGCCGCCGGTCTCGCTCCCTTTACTGCTTATTACCTGCACACTCAAGAAGATATGCATATGTATTTGATAAATACTTAGTGAGTACGGTCATCCCGTAACACCCGGTCATTACCAATCACGCATTCAGACTTTCGGATTCAACATCCCACACAATCAATTCGCAATAGACATAACATACATATCAAACGGCTATGATCATCTAACCTAACCACCCAGGATCAATGTCTTTTTAAGACCCATGTCTACTTCAGCGAGAATCCCACATCCCCTAAGGTAGTACATGATCTGGATTACCCTGAGGTTAGCTAGACATCATCTATGCCACGGTAAACACCTCACAATACCATAACACATAATCGCTTAACAGTTATAAGCACATAACATGACAATCACACAATCAAACATGTAAAACATCAAACCCTAGCAGTCCAACGATCCTAGAAACCAACAACAGTCACGCACTCACCTTAGAAAAGGTTGAAAACAGATTGGTCAGAAGAAATCCCGATGAAATCCGCACCAAATCGAAGATATCCGATAACCTTAGGAATCTCTCGGCTGTCCGTACGATCCGATCCCTTTCCGTACGGCTATCTCTCCGTTCACCTTTCTCCGAGCCAAACTCTGTTTACCCTCAGAAACCCCACAAAACAAGGCTATTAGCTCGAGTTTATCCGATGAAAACTCAACAGTTAGGGAATTATTCAGTCGCTTACCGATTTATCTCGGTGATGGTCGGATCTGTTCGGCGATAGCTCAATCTCTCTCTGATGTCCTCGGGATAAACTGCTTTTCTTAGGGTTTTCTCTCGACTAAACTCTCTCTTTGCTTTATTTAGCTCAAATAAACGCGACACCCTCGAGTTAAGTCTCAAAAGTCGTTATATACTCGCAAAACCCTAGGTAACTCGGACTTAACCGACATTTTCCTGGTTCCAGTAGGATTTATCCCGAACCGATTAGGTTCTCTCGGTTATTTTCCATACCGACTGATCATCCACACTTGGCCGACATACTCACTTGGCCCACGGCCCAAATCCCTTCCCTCTTGGATAAACCGCCCTTATCAGAGTTATTTCTATTTTACACCCAAAGATTTCCTTTTCTCTCGGACAACTTGTCCCACCTCGGCTAATCCTCTTTTTCTCTCAGAGGTTTTCCTCTTTCCTGATATCCCTTGTATTTACACCATTTAGGACTGCATTTAGTACATGTTTTGGTTCTCTTTTGCATGGTTTCCCTTAGTTTTTGCCCTATTTTCTTCTCCTTTTAGACTTAGGTTGCATTTAGGGTATAGTTTGCATTTTTCTTGCATTTTGGATGTTTTAGGTGCTTTTGGAGCTAAAAGGAGCATGGAGGAGCTTTGGGGATGATTCAGGATGCTAGCTGAGTCAAAGGGAGCAAGAAGGATCAAAGCATACAATCTCTGCAAAGATTTTCGGTCATAGCACGGTGAACATCGGTCAAGGGGTGACCGATACCAGATTTTCGGTCACCAACATCAGTCATGGGGTGACCGATGCAAGCACATCGATCACCAGAATCGGCCAGGAGTGATCGACATAAACACCGCAGATCAATTTCGGTCACCAGCATCGATCACTGCCAGACCGATGGGATCTATATCGACCACAAATGACCGTTGTAACTGACCGATGTAAACCCAGTCTGAACCTGTTTTTATTTACACTTTTGCCATTACTCTAGGGCTTCCTTCTCTAGGCTATAAATAGCCTCTTTTACCAGATTTTCAGGAGTCTTGTCTATTTACTGTTCTTAAACATTTTCTTTAAGTTTGTAAGACAATTCCTATGCTTTATTTAATATATTTGAGTATTTACCTTTAATCTTTCTTTATTCTCTCTTCTAATCATGATTAACATCCTTTTCCTTTGTGATTTGGTGTTAAACATGAGTATGAGTGAGTAGTTTTCTTAGAGTTTCTAGATGTGGTAGATTAGGAGAATTTAAGACTTGATTAGGGCTTGTTTAGTGCTTCAGTTTATAGGTTCCTCTATATTAATCTGTTATTAATGCTAGATTGGTCTTAATCACACTTATCTAGGTTGTTAGCTTTCTCTTATGCCCACCAAGTGTTTGATGAAATGCTGATCTTGTTTAATAGAGGATTTGCTGGCCTTGGCTCAAGAGATTGACTGTTTGAGGAGCATTTTGTCTTGAATAGAGTTCTTTAATATTGCTTGCTTGATGTTTTAGCACTAATGAGAATTAGTTCTTGTTAGGATGTTTAGCAAAAGGATATTTGCCAAGAGATTGGATCTAGCTTGCTTGATTGTGAACTCTATGTCACTGAATCACCATTGCTTGCTTACTTGCTTGATCAATGTAGTTTGAAACAGCCTTAGTTAGTGTCTGAATTCCCCAAAGTCAATAACCACATCTAGGAACTTGCTTTTCTCTTGTTTAAATCTCGGATTTGCTCTGTTTTGCTCTGTTTTTCTGCTTAGTTTGCTTTTGTTTTTACTTTCTTTGTTGATTGATTATACTAGGGTGTTAGAACAGTTGCCTAGGAAACAAAAACCTTTTCCTGCTTGCTTGACTTAGAGATTTCATTCTTAGCTCTTCTGTTTTCAACTAATCCCAATTGGATTGACATTAAAACCCAATGCTACAATGACTAGTACAATGGGTGATTGACATGAGAGGCTAAAACTCTTGTATCAATTTGTCGCCGTTGCCATTTGGGATTTATGTTTGAATCATTAGAGTTTGTAAAATTTTTAAGTTCAAGCTTTTAGTGTTATTTGGTTACTAATCTCTTTTGACTTTCATTTCTGTCTTTCAGGTATATGAACTTGAGATCCAGAGGTTCAATTAATCTTGTGGACTTCATAGACAACATCAATCTGATGGATAGTGGACAGAGAGCAAGGAGATAGCAAAAAAGGCAGCAACACCTGCAAAGACTTGGGATGAACAATCAGGAACAAGTTACGGATTACATCAGATTCCAGGGTCCTCAAGGAGCTGCAGGCGCTCAGGATATACAGGGACATCAAGGTGTTCAAGGCTTACAGGGTGAGCAAGGACCAAGAGGCGCTGCACAAGCCCCAAGAGCAGCTAGACCTATTGGTGCTGGTGATGCACCAAATGCCTACAACTACAGGACACGCATCATTCCACCAGCAGTCCAAAACAACAACTTTGAAATCAAGTCTGGATTGATTTCAATGGTTCAGAGGAGCAAATTCCATGGGTTACCACTTGAAGACCCTCTAGATCATCTGGATAATTTGGATAGGCTGTGCTCACTAACAAAGATAAATCGAGTGAGTGAAGATGGCTTCAAGCTCAGGTTGTTTCTCTTCTCTCTTGGAGACAAAGCACACCAATGGGAGAAGAACCTGCCCCAAGGAAGTATCACCAGCTGGGATGAGTGCAAGAAAGCCTTTTTGGCAAAGTTCTTCTCCACTTCAAGAACTGCTAGAATAAGGAATGAGATTTCAGGGTTTGCACAAAGAAACAATGAAAGCTTTGGAGAAGCCTGGGAGAGAGTCAAGGGATACACACTGCAATGCCCTCATCATGGCTTTTCACAAGCCTCTTTGCTATCCACTCTCTACAGAGGAGCCTTGCCTAAGATAAGAATGCTTCTGGACACTGCATCAAATGGGAACTTCCTGTCAAAATATGTGGATGAAGGCTTGGAGTTAGTAGAGAACTTGGCTCAGTCTGATGGAAACTACAATGAGGAGTTTGACAGAGCACCAAGGAGTGCAATGGATGAGTTAGAGTCTAGCAGGAAAGAAATCAAGTCCCTACATGAAAAGCTGGACCTGTTGCTATGGTAAAAGAAAGAGGTTCACTTTGTGGGAGACATGGTTCAGCTTGATGATCAGGAACAATGCCAAGTTGAGGAGATGAACTATTTGGGAAACCAAGGTGGTTACAACAACTATGGGAACTACAGACCAAACCCCAACTTATCTTACAGGAGCAACAATGTTGCCAACCCACAAAATCAGGTTTACCCTCAACAGCACCAGTAAGCTGCCCCAAGACCTTTTGTTCCCTACAACAATCAAGGTTTCCAGCAAAGGAACAACAACTACCAACCTAGAGCACCCTACAACCCTCCAGGATTCAATGCCCAAGCTCAAGGAAAAGCTTCCTCTAGCTCTCAAGACACTGAACTCAAGACCCTTATGCAACAAATGATCAACACTCAAGTGACCACAACCTTAGAAATGAAAAAGAAGTTTGCAGAGGTCCACAACTAAATTGATTCAGTGCATGTAGAGCTCACCAACAAGTTTGATGGATTGGCTGCAAGAACAACAAAGGCATAGCTGGTCCCAAGCCACAAGGACAATTTCCTGGAAAACCAGAAGTTAACCCAAAAGAGTTCGGCAATGCTATTGTCATAGAAGAAGAAAGCTTCTAAGATGAAGATGAGGCTATCATTGAAGTGTTCTCTCCTTGTTCACTGAGGACATTGAACCTCTGGGGGGGGGGGGAGGGGAGAGTTCTTAGAAGACCAAGGAGCTGTAGTAGAAAGACCCTTTGGAGATGAGGAAAACTCAGATGATAAAGAGTGGTGGGCGCCACATGAAGTTGTTGATAACACAAATGACTACTTGGTGGAAGCTGCTGATGATAAGGAGAAACCTCAAACTGCTATTCTTCCAGTCTATCTGTAACGCCCCCGACCGCCCATTCCGGCGAGTCACCCATCCCTCTGTCGGGCTCGTGGGCCCTGCCCCTGTCCGACGGCTGGTGCGTTATTTTTCCCGGAGCCCAACCGACTTATTTACTGACCCTGCAATCACCACATGATCTTTCTCTGTGTTTTGGCCTCACTTACACCGTTTCGGGAATCACTTCCCGAAAGGTCACCCATCCTAGTCCTACTCCAGCTCAAGCACCCTTAACTGTGGAGTTCTCTCGGAACCAATGACCGAAAAGATAAGTGCACTTTGATGACATAGGTAGCCAAATCAATCCATTAAACTTATTCAAATGGGCCGGGCCCGGGTCGTTACAATTCTCTCCCACTAAACAGGAATTCGTCCCTGAATTCTGATCCCGATAGTGTGAACCTTAACCCCCAAACCCCAAGACAGTCTCCTGGGACAGAACCAGTTTGACTTCTCAGGCTCTGATACCACTTGTAAAGCCCCCGACCGCCCATTCCGATGAGTCACCCATCCCTCCGTCGGGCTCGTGGGCCCCGTCCCTGTCCGACAGCCTGTGCGTTATTTTTTCCCTAATGGGTGAAGACTATGAGCATAGAATGATCTCATTTTAAAGAGGGTTTATTTTAAGCACGGATTTCTCTTAAAAGTGGTAGAACTTTATGCATAATGCTAAAGGTAAAGGCAATTGATGCATACATTATTAGATTTTAATCTACCCATGCAAGCTAACAATGATCCTAAAACCCCTCTCATTTTCATTCTTTTAAGCTCACTCACCCTCCTAAAATCTACCCTTATCTCCAAAGCAAAAGCTTAGCAAACCCCAAATCAAAACGGAAAACATCTTAACTCTTTTAGGCTAGTGAAAAGGTTTGAAAATATTAAGCTCCTTATTTCTTTCATATTGATAGCTCTCTTATTTTTTTCTTTGTTTTTCTTTTCTTTTTGTTTTGGCACTTAGGCTCTTTTTTTTTCTCTTTTTTTTTTAATTTTGAGAGAGCTAACATCTGAAATTATTAGAGCATTATACATTTTAAACACAAAACCTTTCACTTAAAACCTTTTGTTCACTTCAAATACCAAACTCTTTTGAAACTGAAAGCATATAAACATGAAAGCAATCCCATTGATCCCCCAAACTTATCCTAAGCCTACATCTAGCTTCAAAATGCAAAGCTAGCAATCATATGAGAACCTAATCATGTCGCCTAAACGTAACACGTTATGCTAAGTTCAAACCAAAAGAGGCCTCACAATGATGTCACACATGAAAACTTGGCTTCAAGAAAGGTAAGGGTCAAGGTGGAAGTTCGACTTAGGCTCACAAAGAGTGGTAAAAGGAGGAAGAGAGCCTAAATATTTTTAAGATCCATGTGTTCATTTTCAAATGCATAAGAATGATATTTAAAAATTCACATTAGGGTTCTCACTTATTAGGACAAGTTTCAAATCATGAGAGTTCAATTCAAGTCACGAAAATCAAAACAAGTGATCGAAGCATGGTAAGGACTTACTTTCAAAGTGTGAGCATAGCATTAGAGAACTACTAACTAGGATATTGAAACCATTCATAAGCTTAAAATACCTTTTTAAGAAACTTTTACCCCTTATGCAAATGTAAACAACCTAGATGCTTAAAAATTCTAGACTCAATTCTAAAATGCTTAAGAATGTGAATGCAACTACATGAATTTTTTTGAAAATTTTTTAAAAATTTTACCAATTTTTTTCTTTTCTTTTCTATGCCTTAGATGCATGCAAGACTCAAGTTATGCAAAGATAAAATAAGATCAAATAAACATGTCAAACCACACACATACTCCCCCAAACTTGAATGACATCGTCCCAGTGGCAAACATGTTCGAGAGAGCTCAAAACACAAAGCAAAAATAAAGAAAACATGAATGGTATATACAATGGAAGGTGGTTGTTACCTCGGGTCTAGTCTCGGCTGGAACTTGAGGATGTTCCAGAAGAGCTAGATACTATGGCTTTGCCTTTGGAGCCTGGCTCTTGGAGAGAGAGACGCGTCGGTTGAATGTTGCTGCCTTGAGTCTCACGGATGACAACTCCACCTGTTGAAAGCCTCCTCTTCTTGGGCTGTTGGACCTCCTCACTCGCAGCCTGCTTTGGTGAACCTCTTTGAAGCGCCTTGACCTTCTTAGCAAGCTTCTTTATGACTTTGCTCTGCCACTTGTTGATCTTCCTTTGCATCTCTACAACCGAAGCAAAGAACTTTTCTGTCTTGGTCTGCGGCTGAAAGTCAAGCTTAGAGAGGACAAAGGCTTCAGGCATCTCATCGTCCGTGGCTGGAGACTCTGATCTAGGGCGAGTAGCTTGCTGAATTGTTGCCCCGGCTCCTAGAGGAGCAAAGCACTCCTCTATGCTTGGAAGAAACTCGATGTTCCTAATGCCCGACAGCTTGGTCTCGGTTTGGTTTGGCAAGTGCATGTCCTCTTCTCATTCTCCTCATCAACGAACAAGTACTCAAAGAAACCCTCGGCTGGCGTGCATCCCAAGCTATCAGTGTTCCTTAGGTAAGTCTCGTCCATGAAGGCTCTATCCGGAACATGAGTGAAGTTCTGAAGCGGCACGCCGGCTTGCACGAACAAGGGAGTGAGGAAACCGCCAATGAGTGACGAGCTTGCCTTGCATCTCAAGGCATACGCCTTGTATTTGACCAATGAAGCGGCGAGGATGCACGCATAGTTCACGTCTTCTCCGAGCTGGTCTTCCAACGGCTCATCGTTCTCATCCAGATCACAAAGAAGATGCTTGAGGCTTTGGAACAAGAAGCAGAGCTCCGTCTTGGTCACTATGGGGGCTACGGACCGACCACTAAAAGTGTTGGCCATCAGCTCCAAGGTGTAACGTAGCACCGGGTTCCTCACTCTCTTGATTTTTGCGGTATTCGCCTTGTAATATTCATTGGCGATGAGATCCCAAAAATCGTTCGCTTGAGTGAAGGAGGGTAACTCCACTATCGTGGCATTTGCATCGAGACCATAAGCTTGTCAAAGCTCAGGGATTGAGAGGCTGAAGGCTTGGCGTTTTATCTTGAAGGAGAGGCGGCCTTGAGAAGGAATCGGGACGCTAGGATTCTGGTACCTAAACTCCAAAGTGGCAAGGAAGTCGATTGTCACTTCAGGAAAGGTTGGGCAATCCATCCGTGACAAACACCTCAGCCCTATCTTTTGGAGGAGTTGATCAAAATCACCTAGAATCCCCATCTTGGCCAGCAACCCTCTGTCCGCAAACTCAGTCGCCTCGAACCTCAACCTTTGAAGCCGTTCCTTGTCCCGTTTCTCATCCTTACTCCAACGAACCCTCTCCGGAACAGCCACTTCTTAGTTTCCTCCCTCTTGTGCTGTCTCTTCTCTCGTTCTTTTGGGAGCCATTGTGCCTGAAACAAGTTTCTCAAGCAAATCAATGAGCAAATCGGCGATATGATGAGAGAAAGAGAGAAGCAAAGAAGAAAACCTATAACTAATACCCTAGAATTTTGGGGGATTTATAAAAATTATAGCAAAATAAAAGAGGATCAAATATAGAGATAGAGAGAAATCTAGAATTTTTCCTATTATCAAGCAATTTTTAAAAATTTAAAACCGCCCTAACATCTAAAACAATCAAAGCGAATAAAAAGGATATTTTCTTAAAGATTTTCTTAAAAGATTCGAAAATACCTTTGCAAGGATTGAAAGAAAATGCTGTTAGCCTTTAGAAAACAAAAACTCACACTCTCTTTTTGCTTAACAACTCGAGAAAACAGGAATGATAGAGTATGAAAGTAGTTGAAAACATTTAAAGGCCAACAAAAACAAAACCATGGGTATAAGAAGTGGTTTTTTGACAAAAGCTGTGGTCAAGGCACGTCTTTTATGGTCAAAGATGCTTGCCTTGACCACTTTTTGAATTTAAAAACCGGAGGGAAAGAGTAAGAGAGGGAAAAGAAAATGTTACCTCGGCATGAGATCGAGTCCTTTTGGTCGATCTGGGACTCGATCTCATGCCCATAATGGAGTGGATCGAGAGGGTTGCTCGATTTGGGTCTCGATTCGAATTGAATCGAGTCTTGGATCGATAACACCTCTCGTTCCTTGAATTTTTGGCACGACGGCTAAGTCCTCATGATCGAGCCACGTCCTCGATTCAGGGGTCGATTTAAGCTTGGATCGAGTGGCAGATCTAGTGTCTGCGCCTATAGTGCAAGCACCAGATTGGACTCTACCTTTCAAGATTATGTGCGATGCTAGTGACTATGCCGTGGGAGCCGTTCTAGGCCAAATGAAGGATAAGAAGCTGCACGTGATATACTAAGCTTCAAGAACCTTGGATGACATGCAAACGAGGTGGCAAGAGTGGGGATGCATTCACAGTGAACGGGCACAGAGTTAAGCCATACATGGCGAGCTCATTTGACAAGGAGAGCACCTCGATGCTTCTCCAAGACCCACCATCTGCCTAAACCAAGTAAAGTCTAGCTAAAGACGTTAAAGAAAGCGCACTTGGGAGGCATTCCCATGTCTATCCTGAACATGTCTTTGGTTTATTTCTTTTCCAGTTTTATGTTTTTGTCTTGTGAGTGTGTAGAAAAAAGGATGGGAGACGCAAGCTATGATCCGAGTTCCAAAAGGAGTAAGAATGGGGCGAATATAAGCTAGAGATCGAGTGCGAGATCGACTCATCCTGGCTCGATCTTTGCTAGATCCAGCTAGTGAATCGAGAGGAGCCAGTCGATCTAGACGAGATCGAGTAGACTGATCGAGTGACGAACTCGATCTAAAATGTCTCGAGAAATTCTTGGAGTTTAGATCGATCGATCCAAAAATGGATCGACCGATCTATTTTCTCTCGGGAAAAGTCCTTCATAGACAGATCGATTAGTCAACTCGATCCACCACTCGATCCAAGCTAAATCGACCCCTGAATCGACAGCATGGCTCGATCACGACGACTTAGTCGCAATTTCAAAAACTCAAGGAATGAGAGAGTCAATCGATCCACGACTCGATTCAAATCGAATCGTGTCATAAATCGAGTAACTCTCACGATCCAAGCCATTATGGGCATGTGATCAAGTCCCAGATCGACCAAAGGGACTCGATCTCGTGCCGAGGTAACATTTTCTTTTCCCTCTCTCACTCTTTCCCTCCACTTTTTTAATTCAAATCTCGGTCAAGGCAGGAATCTTTGACCCTGAAAACTGTGTCTTGACCGAGACTTTTGTCAGAAACCACTTCTTGCACCCATAGTTTTGTTTTTGTTAGCCTTTAAATGTTTTCAACAACTTCTCACTTTCTCATTCTTGTTTTCTCGAACTTTTAAGCAAAGAGAGTGAGAGTTATTTGTTTCTAAAGACTAACAAGCTTCTTTAACAATCTTTGCAAAAGGTATTTTCGGATTTTTGAGAAAATCTTTTAGAAAATCTCCCTTTATTTCACAATTGATTGTTTTAGATGTTAGGGCGGTTTTTGAATTTTTAAATTTAGCTCAATAATAGGAAAAATTCTAGATTTTTTAGTATCTCTAGATTTGATTCTCTATTATTTTGCTATATTTTTTTTATAAATTCCCCAAAATTTGAGGGTATTAGCTATCGACTTTCTTCTTTGCTTCTCTCTTTCTCTCAACACATCGCCTATTTGCTCATAGCTTTGCTTGAGAAATTTATTTCAGGCACGATGGCCCCCAAGAGAACGAGAGAAGAGACAGCACAAGAGGGAGAAGGACAGGAGGTAGCTGTTCAAGAAAGGGTTCAATGGAGTAAAGATGAGAAAAGGGATAAGAAGCGGCTGGAAAGGCTTCGGTTCGAGCCTACTAAGTTTGCAGACCGGGAGCTGCTGTTCAAACTAGGGATCCTTGGAGATTTCGACCAACTCCTCAAAAACATTGGCCTAAGGTGTCTGTCACGGATGGATTGTCCAACCATTCCAGAAGTGACAATAGACTTCCTTGCCACGTTGGAGTTTCATTACGAGAACCCTAGCGCCCCTGTTCCTTCACAAGGCCGCCTCTCTTTCAAGGTTGGACGTCAAGCTTTCAGCCTCTCAATCCCCGAGCTGTGTCAAGCATATGGTCTCAACGCAGCCGCCACCAAGATCGAGTTCCCCTCCTTCACGCGAGCAAACGATTTTTGGGACCTGATCAGCAACGAAGACTACAAGGCGAACACCGCCAAAATCAAGAGAGTGAGAAGCCCGGTGCTGAGGTACACCTTGAAGCTGATCGCCAACACATTCAGCGGACGGTCAGTTGCTCCCATGGTCACGAAGACCGAGCTTTGCTTCTTGTTCCAAGGCGTGAAGCATTTGTTGTGTGATCCGGCAGAGAATGATGAGCCTATGGAGGATGAACTCGGTGATGACGTGAACTATGGATGCGTACTTGCTGCCTCTTTGGTGAAGTACAAGGCGTATGCCTTGCGGTGCAAGGCAAGCTCTTCTTTCATTGGCGGTTTCCTCACTCCTCTGTTCATACAAGCCGACGTACCTATACATGATTTCACACCCGTCCCGGCTAGAGCTTTCATGGATGAGATCTACATGAGGAATACCGAAAGCTTGGGACGCACGCCAGCAGAAGGGTTCTATGCCTATCTTTTCATCGACGACGAGCATGAGAAGAAAGTGTGCATCCTACCAAACAACGACGAGACCGAGCTGCTTGGTGTTGGGAACATCGAGTTCTTACCAACCGTAGAGGAGTGCTTTGCTCCTCTAGGAGGAACGCCTGCCCCAGCGATTGCTCCACGTCAAAGGTCCGAGTCCCCTGCCACGGAAGATGAGATGCCCGAGGCTTACACCCTTCCCAAGTTAGACTTCGAGCCGAGAACCAAAACGGAGAAGTTCCTAGCATCTGTTGTGGAGATGCAAAGGAAAATCAACAAATGGCAAGGCAAAATGCTCAAGAAACTTGCCAAGAAGGTCAAATCGCTTCAAGGAGGCTCGCCTAAGCAAGCTGCAAGTGAGGAGGTTCAACAGCCCGAGAAGAGGAGGCTTTCAACCGGTGGAGTCGTCATTCGTGAGACTCAAGGCAGCAATATTCAACAGGCGCGTCTCTCTCTTCAGGAGCCAGGCTCCAAAGGCAAAGCCGTAGCATCTAGCTCCTCTGGAACATCCTCAAGTTCCAGCCGAGACTAGACCCGAGGTAACAACCTTCTTCCATTGTATATACCGCTCATATTTGCTTCTTTTTGCTTTGTGTTTTGACGCTCCTTTGAATTTGTTTGCCACCTGGACGGTGTCAAGCAAGTTTGGGGGAGTATGTGTGTGGTTTGACATGTTTATTCTGATCTTATTTTCTCTTTAGCATCCTTGAGTCTTCATTGCATGAAAAATTGGTAAAATATTTAAAATTTTCACAAAAATTCATGTAGTTGCATTCATCTCATTGAGCATTTTAGGATTGAGTCTAGAATTTTAAAGCATCTAGGTTGTTCACATTCGCATAAGGGGTTAAAGATTTTCTTAAAAAGGTGTTTTAAACTCATGAATTGTTTCAATGCCCTAGTTAGTAGTTCTCTAATGCTTTGCTCATACTTTGAAAGTAAGTTCTTACCATGCTTTGATCACATGCTATGATATTCGTGACTTGATTTGAAACTTGTCTTAATAAGTGAAAACCTTAATCTGAAATTACAATTATCATCCTTATGCATTTGAAAATGAACACATGGATTTTAAAATATTTAGACTCTCTTCTTCCTTTTACCACTCCTTGTAAGCCTAAGTAAAACTCCCATCTTGACCCTTACCTTTCTTTGAAGCCAAGTTTTCGTGTGTGACATCATTGTGAGGCCTTTTTCCGGTTTGGACTTAGCATAAAGTGTTAGGTTTATGCGACATGATTAGGTTCTCATATGTTTGCTAGGTTTGCATTTTGAAGCTAGATTTAGGCTTAGAATAAGTTTGGGGGTTTAAGGGGTTGTTTTCATGTTTATATGCTCTCTGTTTCAAAAGAGTTTGGTATTTGAAAGAAAGGAAAGGTTTTAAGTGAAAGGTTTGTGTTTAAAAATTTTATGCTCTAATAATTTGAGAAGGTAGCTCTCCCAAAATAAAAATAAAAACAAAAACAAAAGAGCGTGCCAAAATAAAGAAAAGAAAAAGAAAAAAAATAAATATAAATAAACAGAGAGCTACTAATAAGAAATATGTAAAGAGGAAATTATTTTCAACCTTTTCACTAGCCTAAAGAGTTAAAAATGCTTTATGTTTTGAATTGGGAAATGCTAAGCTTTTGTTTTGAGAAAAGGGTACATTCTAAGTGGTGAGTGAGCTTAAAAGATAATAAATGAGAGGGGTTTAGGATCATTGTTAGTTTACATGGATAGATGAGAATTTGATCATGTATGCATTAATTGCCTTCACCTTTAGCATTATGCATAAAGTTCTTATCATTTTTGAGAGAAACCCTTTGCTTAAAATAAACCCTTTTTCAAATGAGATCATTCTATGCTCATAGCCTTAACCCTTAGCCAAATGTGTTCTGTTTTAAAGTACATAAGTTTGATTCATGGTTCGGTATTTAATGAATGTTAAAGGATGAGTTTATTTGATTGATTGGAATAGGAGAGTCACGATCTGAAATTCTTTGTTTGATGAGTATGGCTAAGTTCTTTGGAGTATGAGTGTGCGCATTGCATTTTAGAACTAGTAACTAGGACAATGAGATTGATTCATTTGAAAGGCACCTTTACAAGAAGCTTAAAACCCCCGTTTGTTTTAAAACCTCTCTTCCTTTCTTATTTTCTGTTGCTTGAGGGCAAGCACGAAGTAAGTTTGGAGGAGTTGATATCACTGCATATTGCATGCATTTTGCAGACATATAAGTTAGCTTTTCATGCATTTACATCACACTTTAGGCTAGATTGCATCACTTTAGGTCCTAGAGCATTCTTGCACCAGCATACGCATGTTCCTTGCATTTTGCATGGTCCTAGAGCATTCAGGTTGTTTCTGGCTACTTTGGAGTCGTGGAGGTTCGTGGACGTGCTGAGGCTAGTGTAGAGGTTCGTGGGAACGTCGAATGTTTGCTAAGGACCGGAGATCGGGGAGCAGATCGAGCATGGCAGGTCGATCTAGATGAGATCGACCAAAAGATCGAGTAGCCCAGGCGATCCAAGGGAATTGATCGAGACGAAGATCGAGTGAAGCAATCGATCAAGTGGTACGGACGTAAATGATGCCATGCAGAGAGAGAGAGCCGGATCGAGTCCACCACTTGATCCGCCAAAAGATCGATACCAGAATCGGATGCAACACTCGATCCACCGAAGAAGATCGAGACACAGATCGAGTTGAAGACACGATCTCCGAAGATGATCAAGAAGCAGGCTCGATCTCGAGGTCGATCTCAGTCCTTTCAACTGTTTTTGGCTGCTAGCGAGGGGGGGGGGACCATCTAGCTGTTTGGCCTATTTTGGGAAGGCGGCGATGATCTTTTCACACACACTTTTTCATTCTTATCTTTTTATGCTCTCTCTCTCTGGCTTAAAGGCGATACGCCATTGTGAGACTTTTCGAGTTTTGTTCTTGAATATTTTCGAATCGTTTATGTTTAATCCATCGTTCTTATGTTTATCGTTTCATTCTTCATGCTTTGCTTAGTTCATTTAATGTGTAGTGAGTAGTTTCATTTGGGTTTCAGGATTGAGAAGATTCACGGGGTCGAAAAGGTTTTCAAAGCTTGGTATTTTCTTGTTCTTAATGGCTTTCTTTTCTAAGATGTTGAGTTCTTAAGGCTTAAAGAGTCTCACGCCAAGATCTTTAGGATTAGAGAGAGCTCTTACCCTGACAGGATCCAGAGATCTCTAAAAGTCACATCTTAGAGGCTAGTTACTCTTTCCCAAACGCCATGGTAGTTTAGAGGACTAGTTAAGCCGCGTGTTTGAAATCTGTTTTCCTTGCCTCTCAATCTCTTTTTCTGCCAAACGCCATGGGTCTGGAGGAGAGAATGAGAGAGTGATCCATACCACTTGCCATGGATGGATCTTGTTTTGTTTTCAAGGCTAAGAGAATCTCACAAAGTGAGTAGGTCTAGAGTTTTTAAACCAAGCTTGGACCTAAACATGAATCTCAACCCTAGACCCTTCTTTCTTAGCTTTCCTACATCTTCGTTAATCATTCACTTGATATTCGTAGCATCCTGGTCATTAGTTTCATTGTACTTGCACTTTTAGACGAGATCGATCCAAACTGCTCGATCTAGTGGTCGATCCTGTGGTCGATCCACTAGTCGATTTTTAGTAATTCATAGCCTTGCATTTTAATTATTATGTTGGTTCCTCGTGGTAGTTTAATCACTCTTGGTAATTTTAAAATAGCTTTGCATTTCATTTTACTGCTGCATCTAGTTTTTAAGATTTTTACAAAATCGCCTGTCATTTGCTTAGCTTTACTCGATCCTTGCATTCTCATTACACTTTCTAGCTTCTACGATTGGATTGATACCTCTTGCATTGTGCTACAACTGTATGCTGCTTGAGTTTTGATAACCTCCTGTTGCATTAGCATCACACCCTGATAAAAAGCTTGTTATCAACTGCATCTCCCTCTTCGAGAACATGTGGCACACAAAGCTGTTACAGCCTCTTCCCTCCTATGAGCGCTTCACTCACCAGTTCCTCTCCACGCTCAAGGTGGTCAACTATGAGATGAGTGAGCTTCCTATTTTCAAGCTTGGAAAACAGAGATTCACAATCACATTCCAAGAACTCTCTAAGGCGCTGGGGCTAAGCACCTATTTTCAAAGAGGAAAGAAGTTTTTAATCCATGAATCACAGTACTCAAGGCTATGGGAAGTGATTGGCGTTGGGGAATTCAGAGCGGGAATTACAAGGAACCAACACTTGAAGCATCCTGCAGTTAGATATGCACAAAAAGTGCTTGCAAACACATTTTTGCAAGGATGGAAACCTCACACCTAACTGGCAAGGAAAGAGACTTCCTCTACAACGAACTGTATACCAGTATGGGCGCCAACCCACCAAGCAGATTCCCATGCCTTGTGAGACTGTTGATGGAGCAGCTGCTAACCTACCAGAGCTGGATTATCAACAAAGGAAAAAGGATAAGGAATCCACAACTTCACATTGGAGGAGTTGTGACAGCTATACTCATTGCTTGTGATGTGAATCTTGAGGAACATGCTGGAGATGCTCTAGATCCTATCTGGATAGATATGGATTATCTGAAGAGAAGCCATTTTCTTGAGAAGAGTGTTCAGGGCAAACATATCTACCAATTCCTCAACAATCACCAAGAGCCAGTAAGAATCCTTCTCCCTAATCCAAGGCTCACCTCCTCACCACAAGGACCAACATCTGCTTCAATGTGAGTGAGGAGGAGCTCTACACAGGCGGCCCTATCCCTGGAGAGAGAGAAGAAGACAGTGAGGAAGGAAACACTGAAGAGATTGGAGAAGAAGAAGAGGAAGATCACCAATGGAATGCTACTGCTGGCGCTGAAGGCCAATGAAGAACCTATGAAGAAGATGAGCTTGAAGAAGAAGAAGTGTTGAGCTACAGCTCAAGGCAGTTCCACTTCAAACCCTAAGAATCACCCAACCAAGGAGGCTCTTTGAAGATGGCTCATGTGCACATCAATGCTCTCCAGAAATAGTGTAAATGGCAAGACAAAGCCATCAAGGGGTTGATGAAAATGGTTAGGGAGGAAGTTCATGAAAGACAAAGCAACATCAGCAAGAACATCCCACCAAAGCCACACTCATGAGCATACACTTCACCAAGAAGAGCAAGCACATCAAGATGAGCCAACTGAAGAGGAGGAAGCTGCTTGGAACCCCCATGGAAGACACTATTTCCATGCACAGCCAAGTGATCAATGAGGGACATGGGCACAACCAAGAGCTTCATCTTATGAGCCAATCACCCATGTACCATCAGCTTGGGAACCAACTCCCACTCCCTCTTCAGTTCAGGAGACATGGCAATGGGGTCAACAAGGGAACTCTTCTCAAGCAGAGCAGTTATGGTCAAGCTGGGTTCAACCACCTCAAGAAGCAGAGCATTCCACAAAAGTTTGTGAGAGGAGAAACAAGAGGAAAGCTAGCAAGTCTCCTCAGACCTCAGGATCATCCCACCATTCCTACCACAGAACCAAGTACCACATCCTCTCCACTGTTTATACCATTGCATCATTTTAGTTTTGTATTATATTTTGCGATTCTCTCTCTCATTCCTTTCATTACACAAGAGACTGTGTAATTTAAGTGTGGGGGAAAGATTTGGGGTTTGACTTTGGGTTCTGCTTTCTTAGTTTCTATTTTCTTTTTACTTTCAGTCTCATGCATATCATGCATTCATGTAAGGCATAGAAAAACACCAAAAAAAAAAATCGAAAAATTTGATAAATTTTGCATTTTTCCAAACCAAAAAGAAAGCATGTAGTTGCATTTCATTCTTCTAACATTGAGTCTAGTGTTGACATATAGGTTGCATTGCATTTGCATAGGGCATTATGATGAATTTTCCTTGTAAAGTGCTTAGTGTTTGGAGATGATTTCAGTGTTTAAGTGCTTAGTTGTTTGATGCATCATATGATTGCTAGAAGTTAAGGCGGAACCATGCTTAGATTGCTAGATTTGGTCTTCTCATCTCATTCTGAAAGCATTTGTTCCCTGAAAATCAACTCTATCAACTTGAACTTTAATTTGGACTTTTAATTATCATGTCTTATGCATTGAAAAGTGAATTCATGGCTACCATATACATATTTGGATCATATTTTTCCTTTCTACCACTATTGTTGATCCAAATAGCTGATCCTCATACTTATGGGACAGTTACATCCTCACCCTTAACCAAAACCTCCTTTTGAGCCTAAACACTATTGTGAGAGCTGTGAGGCCTTTGCATTGCATTTTCGATTTTTTTCTTGGCAAAAAGTGTTAGGAATTAGGCTGGCAATGATTAGCTCTCTTGTAGGTATCAGCTTGCATCTTGAGCTTGATTCTAGGATAGGAGTTTTGGGGTTTAAAAGGGTAGTGTAAGTGGTTTGAACTGCATGTATATATGTTTTGATAGAAAAGGAAAAGATCTGAATGGTAGAAAAAGGGAAACAGTCTAGAATTGTGGTTAAGTAAAAGGGAAGAAAAAGCTCTAAGTACAGAGAAGAAAGGCGCCAGCAACAAAGCTCAGAAAGGTCTAAAGAAGAAAAAGGAGCAATCCACCAATGGTGATGAAGGTGCCAATACAACAAAGAAGAGCAAGTCCCAACCAAAAAGAAGAAACCACACAAGCAAAAATAAGAAGTTTCCCCAGCCATGAAGAAGGGTAAGGGGTAGAGCTTAGGAAAGGGTAGACTTAGGGGTTCACTTTTAGGGTTTATAAGTACTTAGGATTCATCTTTGGATAGAAGGGAGCTTTTATTTGCATGCATAAGTGTGCTTTTACCTTTATCATTTTGCCTAAGATGAAGTCCTTTTCATTGAGGGATCCCTTTTGTCTAATAACCCTTTGCTAAAATGAGATCATTTTTATCTCATGACCTTACCTTTTCAACCAAATGTCTTCACTTGATTTGCATAAGCATGACTCATGTTCTGATCTTAATTGAATGTTAAAGAGTTGGTTGATTTGGGCATTTGCCTAAGTTGAGATTTGAGATCATTTTGAATCATGATGAGCATGGCTAGGTTCTTTAAAGTATAGCTGATTATGTTTGCATCCTACAACTAGGCACTTAAGCATTGATATCATCTCTTTACCTATGCACTTTTGGAATCTGAATCCCCACTTTCAAACCTCACTCTCCCATTTGTTCTTAATTGCTTGAGGACAAGCAAAAGGCAAGTATGGGGGTGTTGATATCCCTTGTATTTACACCATTTAAGACTTCATTTAGTACATGTTTTGGTTCTCTTTTGCATGATTTCCCTTAGTTTTTGCCCCATTTTCTTCTCCTTTTAGACTTAGATTGCATTTAGGCTATAATTTGCATTTTTCTTGCTTTTTTCTTGCATTTTGGATGTTTTAGGTGCTTTTGGAGCTAAAAGGAGGTTGGAGGAGCTTTGGGGATGATTCAGGATGCTAGCTGGGTCAAAGGGAGCAAGAAGGATCAAAGCAGACAATCTCTGCAAAGGTTTTCAGTCATAGCACGGTGAACCTCGGTCAAGGGGTGACCGATACCAGATTTTCGGTCACCAACATCGGTCATGGGGTGACCGATGCAAGCACATCGGTCACAAGCATCGGCCAGGAGTTAACGACACAAACACAGCGGATCAATTTCAGTCACCAGCATCGATCACAGCCAGACCGATGGGATCTACATCGACCACAGATGACCGTTGTAACTGACTGATGTAAAACCAGTCCGAACCTGTTTTTATTTACACTTTTACCATTATTCTAGGGCTTCCTTCTCTAGGCTATAAATAGCCTCTTTTTCCATATTTTCAGGAGTCTTGTCAATTTACTGTTCTTAAGCATTTTCTTGAAGTTTGTAAGACAAATCCTTTGCTTTATTTAATATATTTGAGTATTTGCCTTTAATCTTTCTCTATTCTCTCTTCTAATCATGATTAACATCATTTTCCTTTGTGATTTGGTGTTAAACGTGAGTATGTGTGAGTAGTTTTCTTAGAGTTTCTAGATGTGGTAGATTAGGGGAATTTAAGACTTGATTAAGGCTTGTTTATTGCTTCAGTTTATGGGTTCCTCTCTAGTAATCTGTTATTAATGCTAGATTGGTCTTGGTCACACTTATCTAGGTTGTTAGCTTTTTCTTATGCCCACCAAGTGTTTGATGAAATGCTGATCTTTTTAATAGAGGATTTGCTGGCCTTGGCTCAAGAGATTGACTGTTTGAGGAGCATTTTGACTTGAATAGAGAATTAGTATTACTTGTTTAGTACTGCTTGCTTGATGTTTGTGCACTAATGAGAATTACTTCTTGTTAAGATGTTTAGCAAAGTGCTATTTGCCAAGAGATTGGATCTAGCTTGCTTGATTGTGAACTCTATGTCAAGGAATCACCATTGCTTGCTTACTTGCTTGATCAATGTAGTTTAAAACAGCCTTAGTTAGTGTCTGGATTCCCCAAAGTCAATAACAACATCTAGGAACTTGCTTTTCTCTTGTTTAAATCTCAGATTTTCTTTGTGTTGCTCTGTTTTTCTTGCTTCAATCTGCTTAGTTTGCTTTTGTTTTCACTTTCTTTGTTGATTGATCACACTAGGGTGTAACAGTTGCCTAGGCAACAAAAACCTTTTCCTGCATGCTTGACTTAGAGATTTCACTCTTAGCTCTTCTGTTTTCAACTAATCCCAATTGGATTGACATTAAAACCCACAATGACTAGTACAATGGGTGATTGACATGAGAGGCTAAAACCCTTGTATCATTTCCCTCGGAGACAGTCCACTGTCACTCGGGCTAACCTCATTATCAATCAGATAAATCCCATTTTTCTCACGGACTGGACCATTTTCTCTCGGGTATGTTCCATCCGGCTCGGCTATCCCAGCCATCCGTCCGACTATTTCCCAGTCATCACCCGACCATAGTCTGAACCTCCCAGTTCCCAGCCAATATATGTCTTGGCTCGATCATTCCTCGGACAATGCCCTGTCCATCTCGATCATTCCGAATTTTCTCGGATACGGATGCTACAGTTTCTGTGTAACAAAACCTCAAAAATAGGTAAATAAAATGCAAGAAGGAGTCTGGTGGAGTTGGAGAATGGTATATACCTTGGATTGGCATTCACATAGACTAAAAGGAAACAGCCAATTTGCGACAGTTTTATGGCGAATTTGCTAGAACTTGACTCATAGCCGCAAAGCCATCACAATTTGCGAGTATGGAGGCTGTCGCAAATTAACCGTAACGGTGCAACGGATGTGTGACTAACTTGCAACTGTGAGGCAAAGTTGCGACGAACTACAGAGGCCGTTGCAGAATCCGTCACAAATTACGATGACATCTTGAGAACTAAAATTCGTAGCAACTATTGGGATGCATTTGCGAGGATTGGCAAACTAGGTGAAGCACGTTTTACTCAATTCCTACCTGCTCGACAGATTAGCTACTCAGTCGCAAATAACTCGTGTATATGTCACAAAGTCATCGCAAAGACTTTGCAATATTATACTACCTCTGTTTCATAAAGAGTGTCATTCTAACACTTTTCACACATATTAAAAAAACTTATAAATGTCTATTATGCCCTTTATTTATATACTAAATCATTCTCTCTCTATAATTATATTGCTAAAATAGTAGGGATAAAACTGAGAATTAGTTTAAAAATTTGCATTTAAAATTTAAAATGACACTTTTTATGTAACAAAAAAAGAATGCTAAGATGACACTGTTTATGAAACAGAGGGAGTATATCTTTGCAAATCAGTCGCAAGTTGTCCTCGCAGTGGCTTCAAAATCTATAAATAGCCTGTGAGTTACTTAAAAATCACAAACAAAAAGAAGAAAAGGAAGAAGAGCGGGAAAAACAAATACGTGAAAGAAAAGAGTTTTTAAAAAGATCTAAATATATAGATCTGATCAAAGAAAAAATAAAAAAAAAAGATTAGAAAAAAAGATTTTAAAAGAGGATTTTAAGAATGTCTCCAGAGTATCAGATATATGCATTACAATCATGGATGTACAATCATGACAAGGTGATAAAAGAGTTTCGGGATGGGTTGCGAAGATTCTTATACCAGGCGACAAACCAATAATTTGCAAGGGAACACAGTAAAATATTATGTTCATGTAGAAAGTGCAAGAACGGGCCATATATAGAAGTTGAAACCGTGAAGAAGAATTTATATAATAAAGGACTTATCCCAAACTACGATGTATGATTTTTGCATCGAAAGATTGTAGTGTAGGAACTATTAGTATGGGTCTTCGAGCAACCCAATTATAATGCTAATTATGATTATGGCACTATATATTTGGAAATGTTGATCAAGGGTATCAACACGAGAATATGTTTCATGATATGGTTGTAGAATCCTTAAGATCAAGCTTTTACTTTTCTTTGGTTACTAACTCTCTTTGACTTTTATTTCTGTCTTTCAGTTATATGAACTTGAGGTCCAGAGGTTCAAGCAACCTTGTGGAGTTCATAGACAACATCAACCTGCTGGATAGAGGACAGAGAGCAAGGAGACAGCAAGAAAGACAGAAACACTTGCAAAGGCTTGAAATGAACATTCAAGATCAAGCCATGGACGACAACAGGTTTCAGGGTCCTCAAGGAGCTGCAGGAGCTCAGGGCATACAGGGACACCAAGGTGTCCAAGGCTTACAAGGTGAGCAAGGACCAAGAGGCGCTGCACAAGCTCCAAGAGCAGCTAGACCTATTGGAGCAGGTGATGCACAAAATGCCTACAACAACAGGATAGGCATTATCCCACCAGTAGTCCAAAACAACAACTTTGAAATCATGTCTGGTTTGATTTCAATGGTTCAAGGCAGAAAATTCCATGGGCTACCACTTGAAGACCCCCTGGATCATCTAGACAACTTTGATAGGCTCTGTTCCTTGACCAAGATAAATGGAGTTAGTGAAGATGGCTTCAAGCTCAGACTGTTCCCCTTTTCTCTAGGAGATAAGGAACACCAGTGGGAGAAAAATCTTCCCCAAGGCAGTATAACCAGCTGGGATGAATGCAAGAAAGCCTTTCTAGCAAAATTCTTCTCTACTTCCAGAACTGCTAGAATCAGGAATGAAATCTCAGGGTTTGCATATAGGAACAATGAAAGCTTTGGAGAAGCTTGGGAAAGATTCAAGGGTTACACTCTGCAATGACCTCATCATGGCTTCTCACAAGCCTCTTTGCTGTCCACTCTCTACAGAGGAGCCTTGCCTAAGATAAGAATGTTTCTGGACACAGCATCAAATGGGAACTTCCTGTCAAAAGATGTAGATGAAGGTTTGAAGTTAGTAGAGAATTTGGCTCAGTCTGATGGAAACTACAATGAGGAGTTTGATAGAGCACCAAGGAGTGCTAAGGATGAGTTAGAATCTAGCAAGAAAGAGATCAAGTCTCTACCTGAGAAGCTGGACTTGTTGCTAAGGGAAAAGAAAGAAGTTCACTTTGTGGGAGACATGGTTCAGCTTGATGATCAGGAACAATGCCAAGTTGAGGAGATGAACTACTTGGGCAACCAAGGTGGTTACAACAACTATGGGAACTAACCAAATCCCAACTTATCTTACAGGAACAACAATGTTGCCAACCCACAAGACCAGGTTTACCCTCAACAGCAACAGCAAGCTGCACCAAGACCTTTTATCCCCTACAACAATCAAGGTTTTCAGCAGAGGAACAACAACTATCAGCCTAGGGCGCCCTACAACCCTCCAGGATTCAATGCTCAAGCTCAAGGACAAGTTTCCTCCAGCTCTCAATACACTGAACTCAACACCCTCATGCAACAAATGATCAACACTCAAGTCAGCACAACCTTGGAAATGAACAAGAAGTTTGCAGAGGTCCACAACAAAATTGATTCAGTGAATGTAGAGCTCACCAACAAGTTTGATGGATAGGCTGCCAGAGTCAAAACACTGGAGAAAAACAAAGGCATAGCTGGTCCCAAGTCTCAAGGTCACTTTCCTGAAAAACCAGAGGCTAACCCAAAGGAATTCTGCAATGTCATTGTCACAGAAGAAATGAACCTCTCACCTGAAGAGGAGGCTATCATTCAAGAGTTTCTCTACTTGTTCATTGAGGACACTGAACCTCTAAGTTTCTAGAACTTGAAGCTGAACAAAGAGCTGTGGATCAAACTCTTTGAAGAATTCGACAGAGTTTGAAGGCTATCAAGGAGAAAGTTTTGATGGCTGCTGCTTGGTCAAACTGTTTGAAGACACCACTGAAAAGGAGGTCCTTGAAGTGGTTAGTTACAAGAACCTGAATGATATTAAGCTGGTTACTAGTAAATGAGAAGTGGTTTTGCAACCAAGTGTCTCCAAGAAGGGAGAGTTTTGCTTCAAGCTTCAGCTAGAAGGAAAAGGTACACCTTTTGCCTGAAGTTTGAGAAAGTCTGAAGGGGACAAATAACAGGTGTATTCAGGCTGGTATCGGTCATTTGTATCGGTCATGACAGACCGATACACATATTTTCGGTCAGTAGTATCGACCATGACTGACCGATATCAGTAGAGCCAGTCTACACCAGTCAACATATCGGTCACTTGTGATTGATATGGATAGAAGTTTGAAGGTGGAAAAGTTTTTCGGTCATTCATATCGACCACACTTGGTCGACGTAAACATGTCATATGATTTTTGGTCTATCGTGTTGACCACTGTTAATCGATACGATTCTTGAAATCATATCGGTCACCAGTAACGATCACTCAAGATCGACAAAATTATATCGGATGTATTTCGGTCAAGTGTGTCGACCACTGATGACCGATACAAATCCCAGGAAGCACGCCAGTCTCCAGTATCGATCACTCATGACCGAAAATGCAATTTCGGTCAGTAATATCGGTCATGAGTGACCGAACTCCATCCGAGGTAAATGTATCAACTTCCAAAAAGTTTTCCCTCCTTTGGTTTGGCGCCAAGGGAGTTTGAATTTTTAATTGGGATTCCGACTGACCTGTTTCTTGGCTTCTAAACACCTTTTGTTTTTGTCCCCCACACTTTTGACACCTTATGTTCCCTCACCAACCTTTGATTCCTTTGGTTTCTCCTCCTTTCTCTCTATTTAAGCAACAATCTTCTTTCACTTCTCTTCACACTTAAACTCACTCTTCTTCTCACCTAAGGCTCGAAATTACTAGTTCTTCTTCTCTTTTATTGCTTGCTTTAAGTGTTCAAAAGTCCACAAAAGGTTTGGTTCCTAAACTATCTCTCTTTGCTCTTACTATTTGCTTATGTTAAAAATCGCTTAGTAAGAAGTTTTTAAGAGCAAGTAGTGTTTAGTTTTAAATGTTGTGCTATGATTTTGCATTTTGGATTATTGTTTAAATATCAAGCTAGACTCTTAAAGTTATGCTTAATTGTCTATTCATCTCATAGCTTGGTTGATTTCATCCATTTTGCAAGATCATCATCTCTTTGCCTAGGAACCGCTTTGCTAGGATGTCATGCATAACTGCTTATCTTTTGTTAATTTTAGCTCATTTAGTTGTCAGCTTTTGATCTCTTTTTGTTTTAAAGAAGTTTAAGCTTGTTGTTAGGACTTGTTAGACTTCTCTTAGCTTAAGGAGCTTTTTATTTAAAAGCTTTCAGCTATTTGGTTCTTCAACTTTTGTTCTTTCACTTACATTGTTTTCAAGCTTTGCTTTTTGAGGTACAATGGGAAGAACAAAAGTAGCTGCTGGGAAAAAGGGGAAAGCACCTCAAGAAGCAACCACATCACCACCAGCAAGGCAAGAAAAAGGAAAGGGAAAAGCTGTTGAGAAATCCTCTAAGGCCGCTGGAAAGAGACCTGCTGAAGATAGAAGCACCAAGCAGAGAGGCAAAGGAAAAGCTATGGAAGAAGAGGTTCCACCCATGAAGCTCAGTGCTAGGGAACTAATGGCAGGATTCAGCAGATGCACCTTCAAGCCAACAAGGTATCCATGCACCTCCACAATGAAGGAGCTTGGAATCTATGAAGACTGCATCAGCATCTTTAAGCAAATGGGACTTCAAAAGTTATTTCAACCTCTCCCATCCTATGAGCGCTTCACCCATCAATTCCTCTCCACCCTCAAGGTGGTTTACTATGAGCAGAGTGAGCTTCCTGATCATGATGGATGGATTTCTTTCAAGCTTGGGAAACAGAAGTTCAAGGTCACCTTCCAGGAACTCTATAGAGCACTGGAGCTGAACACCTACTTTCAAAGAGGGAATAAGTTCTTGATCCATGAATTGCAGCACACAAGGTTTTGGGAGATAGTTGGAGTAGGGGAATTCAAAGCTGGAGCTACGAAAAACCAACACTTAAAGCATCCTGCAGTTAGATATGTACATAAGGCGCTTGCAGACACATTCTTTGCAAGGAAATAAACCTCTCATCTAACTGGCAAGGAGAGAGACTTCCTCTACAATGGATTGTACACCGGGCCAGGCACCAGCAGATGTGCAGTGCCAGTTAGTCCACCAAGCAAATTCCCATGCCTTGTAAGACTATTGATGGAGCAGTTGCAATCTTATCAGAACTGGGTTATCAACAAAGGAAGAAAGGAGAAGAATCCACAGCTGCACATTGGAGGAATTGTGACAGCAATTCTCATGGCTTGTGATGTAGACCTGGAGGAGCATGCTGAAGATGCTCTGAATCCTATCTGGATAGATATGGACTATCTTAAGAGGAGTCACTATCTTGAGAAGAGTGTTCAGGGCAAGTATGTTTACCAGTTCATCAACAATCACTCAGAACCAGTAAGAATCCTTCTTCCAAACCCAAGGGTAACCTCCTTCGCCACAACAGCAAACATCAGCTTCAACCCAAGCACTGAAGAGCTCTACACAGGCGGCCCTGTTCCTGGAGAGGAAGAAGAAGACAGTGATGCAGAAGAGGAGCACACTGAAGAGATCAGAGAAGAAGAAGAAGAAGATCAAGGGAATGCTAATGCTGGCGCTGATTTTCAAGGAAAAACCCTTGAAGAAGATGAGCTTGGAGAAGAGGAAGTGTTGAACTACAGCTCAAGGCAGTTCCACTTCCACCCTTATGCAGCACCCAACCAAGGAAGCTCTTTGAGAGCAGCTCATGAACACATCAGCACACTCCAGAAGTGGTGCAAGTGGCAGGATAAAGCCATCAAAGGGCTTATGAAAATGATGAAAGGGAAGTTCAAGAAGAACAAGGCTACATCAGCAAGAACTTCCCACCACAGCCACACCCATGAGCTCAACACTCAACAAGAAGAGCAACTTCAGCCAACTGAAGAGGAGGAAGCTATATGGAACCCCCATGGAAGACATTCACTTCATACACAACCAAGAGACCAGTGGGGTACATGGGAACAACCAAGGGCTTTATCTTATGAGCCAAGAGCCCATGTTCCAACAGCTTGGGAGGCGCCAAACCCCAACTCCTCTGAAGTTCAGGAAACATGGCAATGGGGCTCACAAGGAACTTCTTCATAGGCTTAACAGCTATGGTCAAGCTGGGTTCCACCACCTCCAGAAGCAGCTCAGCATTCCACTATTGTTTATGAAACAAAGAAGAGGAGAGCTAGCAAGTCTCCTCAAACCTCAGGATCATCTCACCACTCCTGCCACTAAACCAAGTACCACATCCTTTCCATTGTTTTATACCATTGCATCTTTTATTTTTTTGTAATACATTTTGTTGCTTCTCTCTTCCATTGCTTTCATTACACAAGGGACTGTGTAATTTAAGTGTGGGGGAGAGATTTGGGGTTTGACTTTGTTTTCTGTTTTCTTAGTTTTTCTTTTTCTTTTCACTTTGAGTCTCATGCATATCATGCATACATGTAAGGCATAGAAAAACACAAAAAAATCAAGAATATTTGAAAATCTTTTGCATTTTTTGCAAACCAAAAAGAAAGCATGTAGTTGCATTCCATTCCTTTAAGATTGAGTCTAGTGTTGACATATAGGTTGCATTGCATTTGCATAGGGCATTATGATGAATTTTCCTTGTAAAGTGCTTAGTGTTTAGAGATGATTTCGGTTTTCAAGTGCTTAGTTGTTTGATGCATCATATGATTGCTAGAAGTTAAGGCTGAACCATGCTTAGATTGCTAGATTTGGTCTTCTCATTTCATTCTGAAAGCATTTGTTCTCTGAAAATCAACTCAATCAACTTGAACTTTAATTTGGACTTTCATGGCTACGATATACATATTTGGATCATCTTTCTCCTTTCTACCACTCTTGTTGATCCAAATAGCTGATCCTCATACTTTTGGGACAGTTACATCCTCACCCTTAACCAAAACCTCCTTTTGAGCCTAAACACTATTGTGAGAGCTGTGAGGCCTTTGCATTGCATTTTCGATTTTGTCTTGGCAAAAAGTGTTAGGAATAAGGCTGGCAATTATTAGCTCTCTTGTAGATATCAGCTTGCAACTTGAACTTGATTGTAGGATAGGAGTTTTTGGGGTTTGAAAGGGTAGAGTTAGGTGGTTTGAGCTTAATGTTTTCTTTATCTTTTGAAAAGAAAAGGGAAAGATTTGAAAATGGTAGATAAAGGGGAAACAGTTTAGTATTGTAGTTAAGCAAAGGGAAGAAAAGCTCTAAGTTCAAAAGGAAGAATTGGCGCCGACAACAAAGCTCAGAGAGGGTCCAAAGAAGAAAAATCAGACCAGGAGCAATCCACCAAAGGTGATGAAGGTGCCATTACAATAAAGAAGAGCAAGTCCCAACCAAGAAGAAGCAACTACACAAGCAGAATCAAGAAGGTTTCCCCAGCCATGAATAAAAAGAAAGTAAAGGGTAGAGTTTAGGAAAGGGTAGACTTAGAGGGTTCACTTTTGGGTTTAGAAATGCTTAGGACTCACCTTTGGGAAGTAAGGGTAGAAGAGGGCTTTGAATTGCATGCATAAGTGTGCTTTTACCTTTAGCATTTTGCCTAAGATGAAGTCATTTCATTGAGTGATCCTTTATGTCTTTAACCTTGTGCTTAAATGAGATCATTATTGTCTCATAACCTTACACCTTTTCAACCAAATGTTTTCACTAGATTTGCATAAGCATGATTCATGTTCTGAACTTAATTGAATGTTAAAGAGTTGATTGATTTGAGCATTTGCTAAGTTGAGATTTGAGATCATTTTGAAACATGATGAGCATGGCTAGGTTCTTTTAAGTATTGCTGATTGTGTTTGCATCCTACAACTAGGCACTTGAGCATTAAAACCATCTCTTTACCTTTGCACTTTTGGAATCTGAATGCCCACTTTCAAACCTCACTCTCCCATTTGTTCTTACTTGCTTGAGGACAAGCAAAAGGCAAGTGTGGGGGTGTTGATATCCCTTGTATTTACACCATTTAGGGCTGCATTTAGTACATGTTGTGGTCCTCTTTTGCATATTTTCCCTTAGCTTTTGCACCATTTTCTTCTCCTTTTTGACTTAGGTTGCATTTAGAGTATATATTGCATTTTCCTTGCATATTGGATGTTTTTAGGTGCTTTTGGAGCTTAAAGGAGCTTGGAGGAGCTTTGAGAATGATCCAGGAGGCTAGCTGGACAAAAGGGAGCAAGAAGGATCAAAGCAGAAGATCTCTGCAGAAGTTTTTGGTCAAAGCCTGGAATTTTCGGTCTCTGGTGACCGAAATGGTGCAGTATCGATCACCAGTATCGGTCTGATGTGGTCGACACAAACACACCGTTATAATTTCGGTCGTGTGTGTCTATCACTGATGACCGATACAGATAAATTTTGGTCACTGGAGGTCGACACAAGTAACCGATACTGACCCAGCCCAAACCTGTTTTTAATTACAATTTTGCCATCTTTCTAGGGTTTTCTCCCTTGGGCTATAAATAGCCCTTTTTTTATATTTTCGAGAGGTCTTGTCAAAATACTGTTCTTAAGCTATTTCTTTAAGTTTGTAAGATAATTTCTTTGTTTTATTTAATACAATCAAGTATTTGCTTTAATCTTTCTTTAATCTTTCTTTTAATCATGATTAGCATCTTCTCCCTTTGTGATTTGGTGTTAAACATGATTATGAGTGAGTAGTTACCTTAGGGTTTCTAGATGTGGTAGATTAGAGGAATCTATGGCATGATTAAGGCTTGTTATGTGCTTCTGTTTATGGGTTCCTCTCTATTAATCTGTTATTCGTGCTAGATTAGTCTTGATCAAACTGGTCTAGGTTGTTAGCTTTCTCTTATGCCCACCAAGTGTTTGATGAAATGTTGAACCTGTTTATTAGAAGATTTGCTGGCCTTGGCTCAAGAGATTGACTGTTTGAGAAGCATTTTGACTTGAATAGAGTTAATTAGTCTTGCTTGCTTGATGTTTTAGCACTAATGAGAGTTAGTTCTTGTTAAGATGTTTAGCAAAGGGTTATTTGCCAAGAGATTGGATCTAACTAGCTTAGTTGTGAACTCTATGTCTAGGAACCACCATTGCTTGCTTACTTGCTTGATCAATGTAGTTTGAAACAGCCTTATTCAACGCCTGAAATTCCCCAAGGTCAATAACCACATCTAGGAACTTGTCTTTCTCTGATTTGAATTTCGGATTTGCTCTGTTTTGCTCTGTTTTTCTTGTTTAGAATTGCTTAGTTTGCTTTTGCTTTCACCTTGTTGCTGCTTGTTTCACTTAGGTTGTTAGAATTGTTGCTTAGGCAACAAAACCCCTTTCCTGGCTTGCTTGACTTAGAGATTCCACTCTCAACTCTTCTGTCTTTTAACTCTTCCAATTTGGATTGATACAACCCTAAGCTATACTGCAACTGACTAGTACAAGCTAGGTCAATTGTCCTACAAGGGGTAAAACCCTTGTATCAGAGAGGGCGTGCAACCGTAGAGAAGCCTTTAATGAAGCGCCTGTAGAAGCCGGCGTGTCCCAAGAAGCGTCTCACCCTTTTGACGTTAACTGGCAGCTCCAGGCTTGTCATCACATCAATATTTGCTTTGTCGACTTCAATACCCTTCTCTGATATCTTATGTCCAAGCACGATCCCCTCCTTAACCATGAAGTGGCATTTTTCCCAATTGAGCACCAAGTTTGTCTCCTCACAACGCTTTAGTACCCTGCAAAGATTCAACAAACACGCAGAAAAGGACGCACCATAGACCGAGAAGTCATCCATAAACACCTCTACCATCTCTTCTATAAGATCGGAGAAGATCGACATCATACACCGATGAAACGTAGCCGTGCGTTACACAACCCGAATGGCATACTTCGATACGCGAAGGTGCCATAAGGGCATGTAAAGGTCGTCTTCTCCTGATCATTGGGATGGATTGGTATTTGGAAAAATCCACTATATCAAGAAAGCAATAGTATGGGTGATTAGCAAGTCTTTCAAGCATTTGATCAATAAAAGACAAGGGAAAATGATCCTTTCTAGCAGCAAGATTAAGCTTCCTATAGTCAATACACATACGGTGTCCAATAATTTTGAAACATGATGAGCATGGCTAGGTTCTTTTAAGTATAGCTGATTGTGTTTGCATCCTACAACTAGGCACTTGAGCATTAAAACCATCTATTTACCTTTGCACTTTTGGAATCTGAATGCCCACTTTCAAACCTCACTCTCCCATTTGTTCTTACTTGCTTGAGGACAAGCAAAAGGCAAGTGTGGGGGTGTTGATATCCCTTGTATTTACACCATTTAGGGCTGCATTTAGTACATGTTTTGGTCTTCTTTTGCATATTTTCCCTTAGTTTTTGTCCCATTTTCTTCTCCTTTTAGAATTAGGTTGCATTTAGAGTATAGATTGCATTTTCCTTGCATATTGGATGTTTTTAGGTGCTTTTGGAGCTCAAAGGAGCTTAGAGGAGCTTTGGGAATGGTCCAGGAGGCTAGCTGGATAAAAGGGAGCAAGAAGGATCAAAGCAGAAGATCTCTGCAGAAGGTTTTGGTCAGAGCCTGGAATTTTCGGTCTCTGGTGACCGAAATGGAGCAGTATCGATCACCAGTATCGGTCTGATGTGGTCGACACAAACACACCGTTATAATTTCGGTCGTGTGTGTCAATCACTGATGACCGATACAGATAAATTTCGGTCACTGGAGGTCGACACAACTGACCGATACTGATCCAACCCGAACCTGTTTTTAATTACACTTTTGCCAACTTTCTAGGGTTTTCTCTCTTGGGCTATAAATAGCCCCTTTTCTATATTTTTGAGAGGTCTTGTCAAAATACTGTTCTTATGCTATTTCTTTAAGTTTGTAAGACAATTTCTTTGTTTTGTTTAATACAATCAAGTATTTGCTTTAATCTTTCTTTAATCTTTCTTTTAATCATGATTAGCATCTTCTCCCTTTGTGATTTGGTGTTAAATATGATTATGAGTGAGTAGTTACCTTAGGGTTTCTAGATGTGGTAGATTAGGGGAATCTATGGCTTGATTAAGGCTTGTTATGTGCTTCTGTTTATGGGTTCCTCTCTATTAATCTGTTATTCATGCTAGATTAGTCTTGATCAAACTGGTCTAGGTTGTTAGCTTTCTCTTATGCCCACCAAGTGTTTGATGAAATGCTGAACCTGTTTATTAGAGGATTTGCTGGCCTTGGCTCAAGAGATTGACTGTTTGAGGAGCATTTTGACTTGAATAGAGTTGATTAGTCTTGCTTGCTTGGTGTTTTAGCACTAATGAGAGTTAGTTCTTGTTAAGATGTTTAGCAAAGGGTTATTTGCCAAGAGATTAGATCTAACTAGCTTAGTTGTGAACTCTATGTCTAGGAACCACCATTGCTTGCTTACTTGCTTGATCAATGTAGTTTGAAACAGCCTTAATCAATGCCAGAAATTCCCCAAGGTCAATAACCACATATAGGAACTTATCTTTCTCTGACTTGAATTTCGGATTTGCTCTGTTTTGCTCTGTTATTCTTGTTTAGAATTGCTTAGTTTGCTTTTGCTTTCACCTTGTTGCTGCTTGTTTCACTTTGGTTGTTAGAATTGTTGCTAAGGCAACAAAACCCCTTTCCTGGCTTGCTTGACTTAGAGATTCCACTCTCAACTCTTCTGTCTTTCAACTCTTCCCATTTGGATTGATACAACCCTATGCTATACTGCAACTGACTAGTACAAGCTAGGGCAATTGTCCTACAAGGGGTAAAACCCTTGTATCAATTATGCGCCGTTGCGATTTGGGAAACAGTTTGAATCATTAGAGTTTGTAGAATCCTTAAGATCAAGCTTTTACTTTTCTTTGGTTACTAACTCTCTTTGACTTTCATTTCTGTCTTTCAGGTATATGAACTTGAGGTCCAGAGGTTCAAGCAACCTTGTGGAGTTCATAGACAACATCAACCTGCTGGATAGAGGACAGAGAGCAAGGAGACAGCAAGAAAGACAGCAACACTTGCAAAGGCTTGGAATGAACATTCAAGATCAAGCCATGGACGACAACAGGTTTCAGGGTCCTCAAGGAGCTGCAGGAGCTCATGGCATACAGGGACACCAAGGTGTCCAAGGCTTACAAGGTGAGCAAGGACCAAGAGGCGCTGCACAAGCTCCAAGAGCGGCTAGACCTATTGGAGCAGGTGATGCACCAAATGCCTACAACAACAGGACAGGCATTATCCCACCAGTAGTTCAAAACAACAACTTTGAAATCAAGTCTGGTTTTATTTCAATGGTTCAAGGCAGAAAATTCCATGGGCTACCACTTGAAGACCCCCTGGATCATCTAGACAACTTTGATAGGCTCTGTTCCTTGACCAAGATAAATGGAGTTAGTGAAGATGGCTTCAAGCTCAGACTGTTCCCTTTTCCTCTAGGAGATAAGGCACACCAGTGGGAGAAAAATCTTCCCCAAGGCAGTATAACCAGCTGGGATGAATGCAAGAAAGCCTTTCTAGCAAAATTCTTCTCTACTTCCAGAACTGCTAGAATCAGGAATGAAATCTCAAGGTTTGCACAGAGGAACAATGAAAGCTTTGGAGAAGCTTGGGAAAGATTCAAGGGTTACACTCTGTAATGCCCTCATCATGGCTTCTCACAAGCCTCTTTGATGTCCACTCTCTACAGAGGAGCCTTGCCTAAGATAAGAATGCTTCTGGACACAGCATCAAATGGGAACTTCCTGTCAAATGATGTAGATGAAGGTTTGAAGTTAGTAGAGAATTTGGCTCAGTCTGATGGAAACTACAATGAGGAGTTTGATAGAGCACCAAGGAGTGCTAAGGATGAGTTAGAATCTAGCAAGAAAGAGATCAAGTCTCTACATGAGAAGCTGGACTTGTTGCTAAGGGAAAAGAAAGAAGTTCACTTTGTGGGAGACATGGTTCAGCTTGATGATCAGGAACAATGCCAAGTTGAGGAGATGAACTACTTGGGCAACCAAGGTGGTTACAACAACTATGGGAACTACAGACCAAATCCCAACTTATCTTACAGGAACAACAATGTTGCCAACCCACAAGACCAGGTTTACCGTCAACAGCAACAGCAAGCTGCACCAAGACCTTTTATCCCCTACAACAATCAAGGTTTTCAGCAGAGGAACAACAACTATCAGCCTAGGGCGCCCTACAACCCTCCAGGATTCAATGCTCAAGCTCAAGGACAAGCTTCCTCCAGCTCTCAAGACACTGAACTCAAGACCCTCATGCAACAAATGATCAACACTCAAGTCAGCACAACCTTGGAAATGAACAAGAAGTTTGCAGAGGTCCACAACAAAATTGATTCAGTGAATGTAGAGCTCACCAACAAGTTTGATGGATAGGCTGCCAGAGTCAAAACACTGGAGAACAACAAAGGCATAGCTGGTCCTAAGCCTCAAGGTCACTTTCCTGGAAAACCAGAGGCTAACCCAAAGGAATTCTGCAATGCCATTGTCACAGAAGAAATGAACCTCTCACCTGAAGAGGAGGCTGAACAAAGAAGTTGTGGAAAGAGAACCCTTTGGAGTTGAGGAAAACTCAGATGATGAAGAGTGGTGGGCGCCATATGAGATTGTTGACAACACAAAGGATTACTTGATGGATGCTGCTGATAACCAGAAGGAACCTCAACCAGCTACTCTTCCTATCTATCAACGAACCATCCCTTTTCCAGGGAGGTTCAAAGAAAATCTACTTCAGAAGTATGAAACTCTCTATGCTGCTCAGATGGAGTTGAGAGGGTTGAATGGCCAAGGAAAAGTTGAAAAGCTTAAGGTGAAGACTGGATCACCAGAAGTTAAGGAGCTTAATGTCAAGAAACTTGGAGATCCAGGCTGCTTCACTCTCCCATGTGAGCTAAAGGGAAGGGGGGGGAGGGATGAGTTTCTAGAAGTTGAAGCTGAACAAAGAGCTGTGGAAAGAGAACCCTTTGGAGTTGAGGAAAACTCAGATGATGAAGAGTGGTGGGCGCCATATGAGATTGTTGACAACACAAAGGATTACTTGATGGATGCTGCTGATAACCAGAAGGAACCTCAACCAGCTACTCTTCCTATCTATCAACGAACCATCCCTTTTCCAGGGAGGTTCAAAGAACAGCTACTTCAGAATTATGAAACTCTCTATGCTGCTCAGATGGAGTTGAGAGGGTTGAATGGCCAAGGAAAAGTTGAAAAGCTTAAGGTGAAGACTGGATCACCAGAAGTTAAGGAGCTTAATGTCAAGAAACTTGGAGATCCAGGCTGCTTCACTCTCCCATGTGAGCTAAAGGGAAGGAATTTCAAGAACTGCCTCTGTGATTTAGGGGCAAGTATCAACCTTCTCCCATCCTCTACTGCTAAAGCTCTTGGCTACACTCAACTGCAAGAGAGAAATGTATCCCTTACTATTGATGATGGGACAGTGAAGAGACCACTAGAGAGTCTTAAGGATGTTCCAATGATGATAGAAGGAGTAACCATTCCCACTTATTTCCTGGTGCTTGATGTGGAAGGGCACATAAAGAATGCTATCATTCTAGGAAGACCTTTCCTAGCCTCAGCTGGAGCAGTGTTTGATGGTAAGGAATGTACTATTGAGCTGAAGCTGACCAAGAAGAAGGTTCTATGGTTTGAATCAAAGGGGAATAAGCTGGAGAATGAGCAAGCCTTCTCAATGGAGATCAAGAAGCTGAAGCAGCCTAGAAAGAATTGGACAGAGTTTGAAGGCTATCAAGGAGAAAGTTTTGATGGCTGCTGCTTGGTCAAATTGTTTGAAGACACCACTGAAAAGAAGGTCCTTGAAGTGGTTAGTTACAAGAACCTGAATGATATTAAGCTGGTTACTAGCAAAAGAGAAGTGGTTTTGCAACCAAGTGTCTCCAAGAAGGGAGAGTTTTGCTTCAAGCTTCAGCTAGAAGGAAAAGCTACACCTTTTGCCAAGATCAAGGTGAATGGAGTCACCACCAAGGTCAAGAGAAGCAAGATGACACCAAGGAATTCCAAGACTCCTTCTTCTCACCTAAACTAAAGAGGTAACCAAAGTCAAGCTTAGTGACTTTAAACAAGCACACTTGGGAGGTAATCCCATGTTATCCTTTTGTATATATTATGCTTTCTAGATTATCTTTTATGCTTTGTCTTAGTGTATAGAAACAGGATTCTGAACTGGGGTTTGAGAAAGTCTGAAGGGGACAAATAACAGGTGTATTCAGGCTGGTGTCGGTCATTTGTATCGGTCATCACAGACCAATACACATATTTTCGGTCAGTAGTATCGACCATGACTGACCGATATCAGTAGAGCCAGTCTACACCAGTCAACATATCGGTCACTTGTGATTGATATGGAAAGAAGTTTGAAGGTGGGAAAGTTTTTCGGTCATTCATATCGACCACACTTGGTCGACGTAAACATACCATATGATTTTCGGTCTATCGTGTCGACCACTGTTGATCGATACATTTCTTGAAATCATATCGGTCACCAGTATCGATCACTCAATATCGACAAAATCATATCGGATGTATTTCGGTCAAGTGTGTCGACCACTGATGACTGATACAAATCCCAGGAAGCACGTCAGTCTCCAGTATCGATCACTCATGACCGAAAATGCAATTTCGGTCAGTAATATCGGTCATGAGTGACCGAAACTCCATCCGAGGTAAATGTATCAACTTCCAAAAAAATTTCCCTCCTTTGGGATTCCTTCTGACATCTTTCTTGGCTTCTGAACACCTTTTATTTTTGTCCCCCACACTTTTGATTCCTTATGTTCCCTCACCAACCTTTGATTCCTTTGGTTTCTCCTCCTTTCTCTCTATTTAAGCAACAATCTTCTTTCACTTCTCTTCACACTTAAACTCACTCTTCTTCTCACCTAAGGCTCGAAATTACTAGTTCTTCTTCTCTTTTATTACTTGCTTTAAGTGTTCAAAAGTCCACAAAAGGTTTGCTTCCTAAACTATCTCTCTTTGCTCTTACTATTTGCTTATGTTAAAAATCGCTTAGTAAGAAGTTTTTAAGAGCAAGTAGTGTTTAGTTTTAAATGTTGTGCTATGATTTTGCATTTTGGATTATTGTTTAAATATCAAGCTAGACTGTTAAAGTTATGCTTAATTGTCTATTCATCTCATAGCTTGGTTGATTTCATCCATTTTGCAAGATCATCATCTCTTTGCCTAGGAACCGCTTTGCTAGGATGTCATGCATAACTGCTTATCTTTTGTTAATTTTAGCTCATTTAGTTGTCAGCTTTTGATCTCTTTTGGCTTTAAAGAAGTTTAAGCTTGTTGTTAGGACTTGTTAGACTTCTCTTAGCTTAAGGAGCTTTTTATTTAAAAGCTTTCAGCTATTTGGTTCTTCAACTTTTGTTCTTTCACTTACATTGTTTTCAAGCTTTGCTTTTTGAGGTACAATGGGAAGAACAAAAGTAGCTGCTGGGAAAAAGGGGAAAGCACCTCAAGAAGCAACCACATCACCACCAGCAAGGCAAGAAAAAGAAAAGGGAAAAGCTGTTGAGCAATCCTCTAAGGCGCTGGAAAGAGACCTGCTGAAGATAGAAGCACCAAGCAGAAAGGCAAAGGAAAAGCTATGGAAGAAGAGGTTCCACCCATGAAGCTCAGTGCTAGGGAACTAATGGCGGGATTCAGTAGATGCACCTTCAAGCCAACAAGGTATCCATGCACCTCCACAATGAAGGAGCTTGGAATCTATGAAGACTGCATCAGCATCTTTAAGCAAATGGGACTTCAAAAGTTATTTCAACCTCTCCCATCCTATGAGCGCTTCACCCATCAATTCCTCTCCACCCTCAAGGTGGTTTACTATGAGCAGAGTGAGCTTCCTGACCATGATGGATAGATTTCTATCAAGCTTGGGAAACAGAAGTTCAAGGTCACCTTCCAGGAACTCTCTAGAGCACTGGAGCTGAACACCTACTTTCAAAGAGGGAATAAGTTCTTGATCCATGAATCGCAGCACACAAGGTTTTGGGAGATAGTTGGAGTACGGGAATTCAAAGCTGGAGCTCCGAAAAACCAACACTTAAAGCATCCTGCAATTAGATATGTACATAAGGCGCTTGCAGACACATTCTTTGCAAGGAAAGAAACCTCTCATCTAACTAGCAAGGAGAGAGACTTCTTCTACAATGGATTGTACACCGGGCCAGGCACCAGCAGATGTGCAGTGCCAGTTGGTCCACCAAGCAAGTTCCCATGCCTTGTATGACTATTGATGGAGCAGTTGCAATCTTATCAGAACTGGGTTATCAACAAAGGAAGAAAGGAGAAGAATCCACAGCTGCACATTGGAGGAATTATGACAGCAATTCTCATGGCTTGTGATGTAGACCTGGAGGAGCATGCTGAAGATGCTCTGAATCCTATCTGGATAGATATGGACTATCTTAAGAGGAGTCACTATCTTGAGAAGAGTGTTCAGGGCAAGTATGTTTACCAGTTCATCAACAATCACTCAGAACCAGTAAGAATCCTTCTTCCAAACCCAAGGGTAACCTCCTTCACCACAACAGCAAACATCAGCTTCAACCCAAGCACTGAAGAGCTCTACACAGGCGGCCCTGTTCCTGGAGAGGAAGAAGAAGACAGTGATGCAGAAGAGGAGCACACTGAAGAGATCAGAGAAGAAGAAGAAGAAGATCAAGGGAATGCTAATGCTGGCGCTGATTTTCAAGGAAAAACCCTTGAAGAAGATGAGCTTGGAGAAGAGGAAGTGTTGAACTACAGCTCAAGGCAGTTCCACTTCCACCCTTATGCAGCACCCAACCAAGGAAGCTCTTTGAGAGCAGCTCATGAACACATCAGCACACTCCAGAAGTGGTGCAAGTGGCAGGATAAAGCCATCAAAGGGCTTATGAAAATGATGAAAGGGAAGTTCAAGAAGAACAAGACTACATCAGCAAGAACTTCCCACCACAGCCACACCCATGAGCTCAACACTCAACAAGAAGAGCAACTTCAGCCAACTGAAGAGGAGGAAGCTATATGCAACCCCCATGGAAGACATTCATTTCATACACAACCAAGAGACCAGTGGGGTACATGGGAACAACCAAGGGCTTCATCTTATGAGCCAAGAGCCCATGTTCCATCAGCTTGGAAGGCGCCAAACCCCAACCCCTCTGAAGTTCAGGAAACATGGCAATGGGGCTCACAAGGAACTTCTTCACAGGCTGAACAGCTATGGTCAAGCTGGGTTCCACCACCTCTAGAAGCAGCTCAGCATTCCACTATTGTTTATGAAAGAAGGAGGAGGAGAGCTAGCAAGTCTCCTCAAACCTCAGGATCATCTCACCACTCCTGCCACTAAACCAAGTACCACATCCTTTCCATTGTTATATACCATTGCATCTTTTCTTTTTTGTAATATATTTTGTTGCTTCTCTCTTCCATTGCTTTCATTACACAAGGGATTGTGTAATATAAGTGTGGAGGAGAGATTTGGGGTTTGACTTTGTTTTCTGTTTTCTTAGTTTTTCTTTTTCTTTTCACTTTGAGTCTCATGCATATCATGCATACATGTAAGGCATAGAAAAACACAAAAAAATCAAAAAAATTTGAAAATCTTTTGCATTTTTTGCAAACCAAAAAGAAAGCATGTAGTTGCATTCCATTCCTTTAAGATTGAGTCTAGTGTTGACATATAGGTTGCATTGCATTTGCATATGGCATTATGATGAATTTTCCTTGTAAAGTGCTTAGCGTTTAGAGATGATTTCGGTTTTCAAGTGCTTAGTTGTTTGATGCATCATATGATTGCTAGAAGTTAAGGCTGAACCATGCTTAGATTGCTAGATTTGGTCTTCTCATTTCATTCTGAAAGCATTTAATCTCTGAAAATCAACTCAATCAACTTAAACTTTAATTTGGACATTCATGGCTACCATATACATATTTGGATCATCTTTCTCCTTTCTACCACTCTTGTTGATCCAAATAGCTGATCCTCATACTTATGGGACAGTTACATCCTCACCCTTAACCAAAACCTCCTTTTGAGCCTAAACACTATTATGAGAGGTGTGAGACCTTTGCATTGCATTTTCGATTTTGTCTTGGCAAAAAGTGTTAGGAATAAGGCTGGCAATGATTAGCTCTCTTGTAGATATCAGCTTGCATCTTGAACTTGATTCTAGGATAGGAGTTTTTGGGGTTTGAAAGGGTAGAGTTAGGTGGTTTGAGCTTAATGTTTTTTTTATCTTTTGAAAAGAAAAGGGAAAGATTTGAAATGGTAGATAAAGGGGAAATAGTTTAGTATTGTGGTTAAGCAAAAGGAAGAAAAACTCTAAGTTCAAAAGGAAGAATTGGCGCCAACAACAAAGCTCAGAGAGGGTCCAAAGAAGAAAAATCAGACCAGGAGCAATCCACCAAAGGAGATGAAGGTGCCATTACAATAAAGAAGAGCAAGTCCCAACCAAGAAGAAGCAACCACACAAGCAGAATGAAGAAGGTTTCCCCAGCCATGAATAAAAAGAAAGCAAAGGGTAGAGTTTAGGAAAGGGTAGACTTAGAGGGTTCACTTTTGGGTTTAGAAATGCTTAGGACTCATCTTTGGGAAGTAAGGGTAGAAAAGGGCTTTGAATTGCATGCATAAGTGTGCTTTTACCTTTAGCATTTTGCCTAAGATGAAGTCATTTCATTGTGTGATCCTTTATGTCTTTAACCTTGTGCTTAAATGAGATCATTATTGTCTCATAACCTTACCCCTTTTCAACCAAATGTTTTCACTAGATTTGCATAAGCATGATTCATGTTCTGAACTTAATTGAATGTTAAAGAGTTGATTGATTTGAGCATTTGCCTAAGTTGAGATTTGAGATAATTTTGAAACATGATGAGCATGGCTAGGTTCTTTTAAGTATAGCTGATTGTGTTTGCATCCTACAACTAGGCACTTGAACATTAAAACCATCTCTTTACCTTTGCACTTTTGGAATCTGAATGCCCACTTTCAAACCTCACTCTCCCATTTGTTCTTACTTGCTTGAGGACAAGCAAAAGGCAAGTGTGGGGTTGTTGATATCCCTTGTATTTACACCATTTAGGGCTGCATTTAGTACATGTTGTGGTCCTCTTTTGCATATTTTCCCTTAGCTTTTGTCCCATTTTCTTCTCCTTTTTTACTTAGGTTGCATTTAGAGTATAGATTGCATTTTCCTTGCATATTGGATGTTTTTAAGTGGTTTTGGAGCTTAAAGGAGCTTGGAGGAGCTTTGAGAATGATCCAGGAGGCTAGCTGGACAAAAGGGAGCAAGAAGGATCAAAGCAGAAGATCTCTGCAGAAGTTTTTGGTCAGAGCCTGGAATTTTCGGTCTCTGGTGACCGAAATGGAGCAGTACTGATCACCAGTATCGGTCTGATGTGGTCGACACAAACACACCGTTATTATTTCAGTTGTGTGTGTCGATCACTGATGACCGATACAGATAAATTTTGGTCACTGGAGGTCGACACAACTAACCGATACTGACCCAGCCCGAACCTGTTTTTTAATTACAATTTTGCCACCTTTCTAGGGTTTTCTCCCTTGGGCTATAAATAGCCCTTTTTCTATATTTTCGAGAGGTCTTGTCAAAATACTGTTCTTAAGCTATTTCTTTAAGTTTGTAAGACAATTTCTTTGTTTTGTTTAATACAATCAAGTATTTGCTTTAATCTTTCTTTAATCTTTCTTTTAATCATGATTAGCATCTTCTCCCTTTGTAATTTGGTGTTAAACATGATTATGAGTGAGTAGTTACCTTAGGGTTTCTAGATGTGGTAGATTAGAGGAATCTATGGCTTGATTAAGGCTTGTTATGTGCTTCTGTTTATGGGTTCCTCTCTATTAATCTGTTATTCATGCTAGAGTAGTCTTGATCAAACTGGTCTAGGTTGTTAGCTTTCTCTTATGTCCACCAAGTGTTTGATGAAATGTTGAACCTGTTTATTAGAAGATTTGCTGGCCTTGGCTCAAGAGATTGACTGTTTGAGGAGCATTTTGACTTGAATAGAGTTGATTAGTCTTGCTTGCTTGCTGTTTTAGCACTAATGAGAGTTAGTTCTTGTTAAGATGTTTAGCAAAGGGTTATTTGCCAAGAGATTGGATCTAACTAGCTTAGTTGTGAACTCTATGTCTAGGAACCACCATTGCTTGCTTACTTGCTTGATCAATGTAGTTTGAAACAGCCTTATTCAATGCCTGAAATTCCCAAGGTCAATAACCACATCTAGGAACTTGTCTTTCTCTGATTTGAATTTCGGATTTGCTCTGTTTTGCTCTGTTTTTCTTGTTTAGAATTGCTTAGTTTGCTTTTGCTTTCACCTTGTTGCTGCTTGTTTCACTTAGGTTGTTAGAATTATTGCTTAGGCAACAAAACCCCTTTCCTGGCTTGCTTGACTTAGAGATTCCACTCTCAACTCTTTTGTCTTTCAAATCTTCCCATTTGGATTGATAAAACCCTAAGCTATACTGCAACTGACTAGTACAAGCTAGGGCAATTGTCCTACAAGGGGTAAAACCCTTGTATCAGAGAGGGCGTGCAACCTTAGAGAATCCTTTAATGAAGCGCCTGTAGAAGCCGGCGTGTCCCAAGAAGCTTCTCACCCCTTTGATGTTAACTGGTGGCTCCAGGCTTGTCATCACATCAATCTTTGCTTTGTCGACTTCAATACCCTTCTCTGATATCTTATGTCCAAGCACGATCCCCTCCTTAACTATGAAGTGGCATTTTTCCCAATTGAGCACCAAGTTTGTCTCCTCACAACGCTTTAGTACCCTGCAAAGATTCAACAAACACTCAGAAAAGGACGCACCATAGACCGAGAAGTCATCCATAAACACCTCTACCATCTCTTCTATAAGATCGGAGAAGATTGACATCATACACCGATGAAATGTAGCCGTGCGTTACACAACCCGAATGGGAAAATGATCCTTTCTAGCAGCAAGATTAAGCTTCCTATAGTCAATACACATACGGTGTCCAATAATAGTCCTAGTAGGTTTAAGCTCATCTTTGTCATTCTTAATGACCGTGATCCCTCCCTTCTTAGGCACCACGTGTACGGGAGAAACCCACGTGCTGTCACCTATGGGATAGATCACGTCAGCCTCTAAAAGCTTAAGAATCTCCTTCTTAACAACCTCTTTCAAATTTGGATTCAAACGCCTTTGATGTTCTATAGAAGAGGCGTTCTCATTATCCAAGTGAATCCTATGAGTGCAAAGCATTGGTTAAAGACCCTTGATGTCACTTAGAGAGTACCCTATGGCCTTCCTATACTTTCTCAACTCAGTTAAGAGTGATTGCAACTCATCATCACTCAAGTTTTCATTCACAATCACAGGATAGGTTTCGTTAAGCCCTAAGAAAGTATACCTTAGCCCTTTTGGGAGCTCCTTAAGGTCCACCTTTGGGGCTAACAACTCGCTCCAATCATCCTCGTGGCTGTTGCTGTTGTTCTCCTTCTTAGAAGCTTCCTTAGAACCCGAGACATGGCCCTTGAGGCTGCTTTCTCCAACCACTATCCCTTCTGAAATCGAGTCGTCAGGTCGATCTTGCTCTCGATGTCGTCTATATCGAGCAGTTTTGCTCGATTCACTCACTCGATTTAATGTGGATCGAGTGAGGGATCCAGACGCTGAGTCGATCTCCAGATTAGACTCCAAATTGATCGGAAGGCCGTTCTCGATCTCGAACTCGATTGTTTTCATGGATCGATGACCTTGCTCGATCTGACTGTCGATTGCTGCACCGGATCGAGTTGTGCTCTCGATTATCTTGTCAATTTGACCCCTAGATCGAGAAATATCATCGATCTTGGAGTCGATCTCTAGGCAAACGCCTACATCTTCAAGCACAACTTTCCTCGAATCAAGCAAGTTGACGTACTCCTGAGTCCTCTGATCCACATAACCAAACTCTCCTGGCTCCTTAGTCAATGCCAGCTTCAAATGATCTTCCTGAGCCAGCTCTTCTAGCAACTCATCCGCTAAAGCATCCAACGTCTCAATGTAGAAAGCTTGCCCTTCTATCGTAGGATTCTTCATAACCTCATTGATATCAAAGTCTAGCCTTATATCTTTACCCAAGTGCAAGGCAATCTTCCCGTTCTTGACGTCTATTATGGCTCCAGCGGTGGCTAAGAAAGGTCTACCGAGAATGAGCGGATCCTTTGGTTCTTCATCCATTTCCAACACAACGAAGCCTGTAGGCACGTTCACTCCACTAATCTTGACTGGCAAGTCCTCAAGCAATCCCACGGGTAACCTCACACTCATGTCAGCTAGTACCAACGAGATTCTACAGTCCTTGAAACGGGTAAAGCCAAGTTTCTTTGCCACGGAATGAGGCATCAGATTTATGCTAGCTCCGAGGTCACAAAGGCAACTCTTGAACTCCAAAGGACCTAAAGCGCAAGGTATAGTGAAGCTTCCAGGGTCTCCCAACTTCTTAGGGACTATCTCCATGTGTATCACAGCACTACACTCCTCACTTAGAACAAGCACTTCCTTACTTTCCTTATTCTTTTTCACGAGACTGTCTTTGAAGAATTTGGCGCACTTAGGCATCATTGCAAGGCAGTCAACAAGAGGTAGCTTGATCTCTACGTCCTTAAGATGCATCTCAAACAAGACTCTATGCTTCTCTATGAGTTGCTTCTTGAAACGGCCGGGAAAAGGCAGCTTAGGTACATACGGTGGATGTACATAAGCAACATTCTCCTTAGTAGTTTGCTCCGCTTTCTTCTCAACAACCGCTTTGTCTCCTCTTCTTGGCCCTTGAATCCAGACATTGTCAAAGTTGATCTCATCATCAGCTGAAGGCTTACCCTCCCCCTCTTGAATTACAACGTCCTCGTTGTTCTTGGGAGTAATCGTAGGTGCAAGCTCCTTTCCGCTTCTTAATGTGATGGCGTTGGCATATTCCTTAGGATTCTGCTCACACTTGCCCGGTAGGCTGTTCTGACCACTTGTACTCGCCTTTCCTTTCTCTAGCTGCTTGATTTTGTTGTTTAAGTTGGTGATTTGAGTAGAGAAGTCAGTGAGAGACGAGTCTAAACGAGTGTTCATCTCGGCAAACTTCTGGTTTGTAGAGGCTTGCCCTTGAATCAATTGTTGGAACATAGCTTGGACAGGATCAACTTGTTGTTGCATCGGTTGTTGCTGCTGAGGTACAAAGCCGGGAGGGTACATTGGCGTATAACTCTTGTTTCCTTGCTGTTGTCCTTGGAACTTGTTCTGCCCTTGCCCTTGGAAGCCACCACTCGGCTGAAAACTTTTGTTGTATGGTACGAAAGGCTTTGCTTGCTGAGCAGGGTACACTTGATCCTTAGGGTTTGCTACATTGGTGCTGCGGTATGAGAGATTGTTGTTCTGGTTGTAGCCTTGTGAATAGCCTTGAGGTTTGTAGTTGTTTTGAGCCGCCACCCAATTGGTTTCTTCTTGGCTCAACTCAAGCTCCTCTTGGCTGTCATCCGCTTCACCAACAAAGTGAACATGCTTCTGATTTGCCAAAACCAACTTGTCAATCTTCTCGTGTAATGATTTCAGCTCTTTCTTGTGAGACTCTAGCTCAGAACCTCGCGGTGCACGGTCATAATCTTCAGCATAGTTGCCGTCACTTAGTGCTAAGTTCTCAATCAGCTCCATGCCTTCTTCTACCTCTTGACCAAGGAAGTTCCCCTTAATGGCCGTGTCAAGCAACAACCTGATCTTTGGTGAAGCTGCGCAGTAGATAGTGCTTAGAAGAGTCTCTTCGCTGAAGCTGTGGTGAGGACATTGGATAGTATAGTCCTTGAATCATTCAATTGCTTTATTGAAAGTCTCATTATTCCTTTGCGTGAAGCCGCTGATCTGGCTTCTTAGCCTTGCCGTTCTGGTGCTAGAGAAGAACTTTGAGAGGAAAGCCTTCTTACACTCGGCCTATGAGGTGATGGTGCCCTGAGGAAGTGTTTTCTCCCAATGTCTAGCCTTGTCTCCAAGAGAGAATGGAAAGAGACGCAGCTTGAAAGCATCTTCGGATATGCCATTTATCTTGATCATCCCACATACTTGCTCGAAATTGTCGAGGTGCTCCAAGGGATCCTCCATTGCTAAGCCGTGAAACTTGTTGTTTTACACCATGGAGATGAAACCCGGCTTAATCTCGAAGTTGTTGTTTCGTACAGGGGGAGGAGTGATCCCAAACCTATTGTGATGAGTATTGGGAGCATCTCCGGCTCCTATGATCATTAGGGGCTAGCCGCGTGTTGGGGGTTTCTATTGCCCCTTCTCACTGCCCTGTGAGCTGGAGGAGGTCCCTCTGGCGAGTTAATCAATTTTTACGAGACTGTAAAATTATATCATACAATATTCATTTTTCATTTTTTTTTGATTAGGTATAAATCTAAGTTGCATGATTAATTGGAAAACCTAAAATATTATTCAGATTAGTAAAGAAAAATCTACGAAACCATTTTTTACAGAATAGACGAGCACAAGTTTTATCAGTATATCTTAATTGGATGCATAAAATAAAAGTTTGAATAAAAGAAACTAGTAGATTATGCTGATCATACCCTCAGTTCCAAGCTCATCGCCAACATGTTACGCGGCTCCAGTCTTATGCGGGACAAACATCGTTATAAGTTATCAATAGTTCATTTGCAAGAGTAAGAAACCCATGTATTTGAGCAAATTTTAGACGATGATCAATCTGAATAAACATCTTTTTATAAACTAGTATTTTCAATTATTTTTTATAATTTTTTTAATAAAATAACTAACAAAAATTGCGACGAATTTGTGACCGAACAGTCGCAGAGACGTCACATTTTAAAACACAACAAGGGTTGAGGTTATGGTTCAAGGTTAAAGTTTTACGTAATAAAATATTTGAAGTCACTAATGTTTCTATTGTATAATTTTTGTGACAGATCCTTTTATTCGTATACTCATTTTTCATATCGTAAGAGCAACATATTGAAATGAAAAACTTAGTACAACCTGAAAATATAGAATGAATATGCTAAGTATAAGAGTTATATAATAATCGGTTTATAAAGTTATAAATATTATAAAAATGCATATCTAACTATCTACTATTGAATTATAATATGTATCACCAATCTTCATATCAAACTGGAAGCATTTTTATTATCTATTTGGGAAAATATTAGATATTCGTAATTGCGACTGATTTGCGACAGGGTGTCGCAGAGCCCTCGCAATTTGCAACAAGCTTGCAACAGAATTTATTATACAATTATCCTATGAAGCCTAACACCATATTTGTTAATATACAACAGATTTGCGATGCGTATTCCATGGGTAATCGCTAAGTCCTTGCAATGTCTAATTTATTTAAATATTTTCATCAAAAGTTCACGAACTTTCAAATTACCCAAAATTTTAAATATTTGTGAACATCGTGACGGATTTGCATGGCGCCGTTGCAAAGTAGTCGCAATAAGCGATGCAAAATTTTATTGGACCAACCTGTTGCAACGAACGTGCGACGGCTCCTTATAATAAATCCAAAAGATCATATTCGGCTGTGAACACATTGTGGATGCAGCCTCTTGAGCTCTCTCTCCCTCCATCTGTGGCCGTCTCTCTCTCTTTCTCTCTCTCTCTCTCTCTCTCTCTCTCTGCCGCTGTGGATCTGTCTCTCTCTCTCTCCTCTTCCAAAGGTACATTTGATAATTGTTAGTGTTGGAGTTTTAGGTTGTTATACTTTAGGTGGTTATATTTTTATAATAAGATTGAGAATATTTGGAATATTCTTGAACTGTTAGATTTAAAATATTGGTGAAATTATTGTGTGAAATTAGTGATAACAATTATTGTGAATTGTTACATAAATATGAAATATTTTGGTGAAATTATTGTGAATTGTTAGATTTGAATATTAGGATAACTGGAATTTTTTTTTTTTGCTATTTTATTTCAATTATTTAAGATTTTTGTATATTTTTACAGTTATTTTGGTTGTTAGTTTTTTGTAAAATGATAATATAAAATTTTAAGATTTATTGAAATGAGTTTATTTATAATGTTATCTTAATTTTTTTTTGTTTGCATTTTCTAATATTTAAATTTATTTTTTGATATTTTTAAAGTTTTTGTAAGCATATAAATATTTTTTCAGATGGCAGAAAATACTTATTCTCAGCTTGCGTTTGGTCTCAATTTACTCATAACGATTTCAGCTTGTAGATGACTTCCAATGCTATTCCTGAGACGCAATCCTCTCCAGCTGCACCCAAAGAGGAACGAGCTCATGATTTACGCGTTCGAGATATTTTGGACAGTCTCCATCATGACAGACTACCGCTTATTTGTTTAAGCATTTTTAATATTATAATCTGTTATATTTTATTTTATATAATATATAATTTTTCAGGTTTAATGATGATTGTTGTTTGGGTGGCTTGATCCATCAGATCTTTGATAGAGTGCTAATTATACCCACACTTTGGATGACACTGTCAAACGGTGGTATGAACAATTTGCTTTAAGTTTTACAAAGTTTTTATTTAATTATTTTTTATATTTTTCTATGTTTTAAACTAATTTTAATACTTTTTAAATATTGAATTTTTTTGTTTTTTTTGCAAAAATATCATTGGAAGTAGGACATTAATGAGGAAAGAAAAGTCAGTTAAAAATAACCGAAAAACAGAAGACCAACCAGATTGGACGGTGGAAGCCGATTGACTTTATCCAAAAGTCTGAGAGGGTCTTATTTGATATTGGTTAGACCCTGCAAACATTATGTATTAGATATTAGGAAGAGTTCCAAATGCTGCATTACCCGATAGAGTGATCCTGACAGATTATGTATTTCTAAGCATCGTTTTGGCCAGACACCTCCGAGCTTGAAAAATAGTAAGTTTTCTTATTACTTATTTTTGTTTTTATTCAAATTATTTAATATTTTTAAAAATCAACATGTTTTTAGGCTGAACGGATCGGAAAAGATATTCCGGACTTGTTGGCTGTCCTCGAGAAGACAAAATATAAGCTGGATGGATATTTTGTGAATGAATGTTTGGAAAAGATCTATTATGATGTCACTTAAGATGGAGGAGTTAACTCAGGATAATGTGGATGAAGCAGAGAGTACGACATCTTGCGGCAGCTGAGAAGAATAATATCTTTGTGAGGTAAATGTTTTATAAATTTGAGTGTTTTATAAATTTAGATGTTTTATTTCTGTTTCAATATATATTTTTAATATTTTATTTAATTTTTTAAGTTGCTCCCTGTAAAAGGGGAAGAATATTTGGAGTCGATTCTTTGCAATCTCAGATTGAATGTTCAGCTGCATTTTCTTCTTTGTCATCCCAATCCGAGACGGAGGCTTTGAAGACAATTTAATCTCGTTAAATTGAGACTCAATGTGAGAAAATGTAGAGCTATGACATGCTGTTTGATTACTTGGTCGACGAAGATCTAAAATTTTTGCGGACTTACGAGCCTGTACTACGTGAAGTACGGCAAACTCTTCTCAAGATCAAAAACAACGAGTCTTAGTTATCTACATATCTTTCATTTTAATTTACTTGTTTTGTAATGAATTGAACTTTTATTTTGTAATGCATCTACTTATTTTTAAATTACAATTCTATTTTAATTATAATTTTATTTCAATTTATATTTTATTAAAAACTAATATTTAAATAAAAAATTAATTATTATTATCAATTTACATTTTAAACTTCAACGGATTTTTGACAACACTTTCGCAGAGCTTGCGACACCTTTACAACGCCTTTACATTTTAAATTGCGATGGATTTGCGATGGCACTTTCGCAGAATTTGTTATGCTTTGGCGATGTCTTCACATTTTAAACGACAATGGATTTGCGACGACACTTTTGCAGAATATATGACGCTTTTATGACTACAAGAGTTGCGACAACCTAATTTGCGTCGTGTTTGCGACTAGCTAGCATGCTATACTACCTGTAGCAAATTTTGCAATGAACTTGGGACGGATTTGGATTTGCGACTAAGCAATTGCGACATTTTGGTTATGTCACAAATTCGACCCTTCTTGTCATTGCGACAAGCTTGCGACCGAATTTTCCGTCGCAAAGCGCTTGTTTTCTTGTAGTGATTGGTTTGTGACAGCTGCCGTATGTGATCGTTGTAAATGCATCGATGTATCTTGTTCGGTATGGCTCATCGATGTAGGTTCCGTCAATCCTTTTTAATGGGCTGACTCTAATGTACATTCCAGCTGGTAATACTCACTTGTCATGCATAGCTTCAATCTATGACCATTCAGTAAATAATCATTCCAATCTAAAAGAGGTTTTTATGCTCTTTGCGTTTAAAAATCCTTCTTAGCCAATTGTACTATAGCTAGTGTCAAATCCAAAAGAGTCAAAGATGGAGGCAATAGGAATGCATGATTCTAAGTAATCTAAGGAAATTGGAAATGAGGATTTCAAAACAACTAACAACCTATAAATATAAAAATAAAAAAGCAAGGGAACAACTAAACAAGATTAAAGAAAGTTCAAGATCAAGGAAATGGTGATAGGGTGATCCATATTCATATATAGGGTGATCAAAACAAGCAATTCTAAATACTTAACCTTCTGTAAAGAACACTAATAAAGACTAATCCAATCTCTTGGTAATAATCCTTTTATTAATTACAAATACTAACCAACTTTCGATGGTGGAATTACAGCTCGCAAACATTAAAAGCAAGTTCAATATAACCAATTAGCATGCTAGACATCTAATCTCTTAGGCTAGGTTTACTAATCTTTTATACAATGGAGCCAACATCAACTCACATGCCCATGAATAATCAATGTCTAAATGTAATTTCTCCACCAATGTGGTACTAAGCAATAAGCACATTCAAGCAAGAAATGATAGATACAAAGACTCATTACTATCTAAACACCATTCTCAAGCATTGAACTTCATTCAGGCATTTCATCAAACACTTGGTGTGCAAGTGAAAACTTAAGATCAACTTCTGTAACAATGAGGTACTAAGCATTACTCACAATCATATAAGAAAGGGAATGAGATGATATAAGCCCCAATCGCCCTAAAACAATCACTAAAATCACCCCATCTTCCCTAATCTCAAACCTAAAACAAACTACTCACTAACCATGATTTTAGCAACAAATCTCATAAAGAAACAATGGATAAGCATGAATAACAAGTAGATAGATTAAGATAAGTGCAAAACTAGATTAAACTCCAAAAATATACAAAAAGATGTCTAGGATCCAAGAGAGAAAGACAGAAAAACAAGAAAATAACTAGATATAGCTGAAAAATTAGGTTTCTTGGGTATTTATAGGTGATCTTTGGACCCTAATAAATGTGGCAAATATGTAAATAAGTGGTCTGTGTGGTCGACATAGATCTCTACATGAAGTCTCAGGTGGTTGATGTCGGGCAGGCTTTGGTCGACATGAAGCTCGATATCAAGTCTCGGGTGTCTAGGCTCGGTGATGTCGGGCGACATGCTGGTTAACACGGGCTGGGCGGTTTCACGAAAAATTCTTTCACTTTCTAACCGCTAACGGGAATGACCTGAAACCAACTATAGACGCAAGCTAACTGACGGGGATACAACATTGATGAAGACTGCTAAAGCTGAATCTGGATGGAGATGTTTTGTACGAACCGGTCTTTCAGACGCAGTTTCTGGTCGCTTCAACAAGGTATACCTTCTCCTTTGGCTCTTTACATGCCTTGTGTTGCATCCACCATCATCTCCCATGCTCCTTGTAATCTCCAAGCTCTCCAAATGTACTTGCAAAACTCCCCAAATGCACAAAACATGCAATGCACATCCTAAATCTACACTAAGCCCTAATTGAATGTAAATGGGACAAGAACAAGCAAAAATGCATGTTTAGAGACTATAAAGCAATGTAAAATGTATGCTATTATAGTATAAATAATTAGTATATCACCATCCATGCTAAATAAGGTTATAGCACCATAAGGCAACACTTCCTTGATAGATTACTAGTCCACCTAGATTTAGGCTTCCCTCGAAATGCCTTCAACCGCGAGTTGTATACCAACACCTCATCCCCAGCCTTGAAGGTCTTGGGCTTGATCTTCTTTTCTTGGAAAGCTTAGTCCTTTATTTTTAGATCCTAGAACTTTCAAAAGCCTCATGACGAGTTTCCTCAAGTTCATGTAGGCTATTTATCTTATTTGGGATGTCTTGATGTCAAAGTTGCACAGCTTGGTAGTCCAAAGTGCCTTGTACTCCAGCTCTACAGGAAGATGGCACCTTTTACCATAAAGAAGTGAGAAAGAAGATCTCCCTATTAGTGTTTTGAAAGCCAACATATAGGCTCATAAGGCATCATCTAACTTGGCTGACTAGTTTTTATCTTGTTAATCCAACCGTTATCTCCAATATGGTCTTGATCTCTCTGTTGTAGACTTGAACCTGGCCGCTTATTTGAGGATTATATGGGGTGGCCACCTTGTGCTTAGCCCCATGTTTCTTTAGAAGACGCTCAAAAACCTTATTGATAAAGCAATTACCGCCATTACTTACCACTATATGAGGATAACCAAACCATAGAAAGATAATAGACTTGAAGAGCCTGATCAGAACCCTAACATCGTTGGTGGGACTTGAAATAGCTTCTTTCTATTTGGAGACATAGTCAAAGACTACTAAGATGTATTTGTTTCTATAAGAAGAGGGGAATTGGCCCATGAAGTCAACCCCCCAATCATTAAACACATCCACCTCAAGGATTGGGTTATGTGGCATCTCATCCCTCTTGCTAATATTCCCCTTCCTTTGGCAAGCCTCACAAGAAGAGATGTTAGCATTTTAAAGAGAAACTTTTGCAAGTCAGATATCAATTCCTCTTCTAATCAATTGTAGTATAGATGAGGTATCAATCCAATCTAGGAGTTGGCTAAAAGAGATGCAAGGTACTTAGCTAAGCTTAACAATTTTTGGTGTAAAGGAAGTTTTCTAACAACCTAAGTGATTAATAGAAAATGCACAAGCTATGGAATGTCTAACAAAGACTAAATTAAGGTAAAGAGCGCAAGGAAATTTGATGCAACAGGAAGAAAGAAAGCAAGATGATGGAAATGCAAGTACCAAATTGAAACTAAATGCTATAACTTGAAATGCAAGGCCAGAAATGAAATAAGAGCAATGTAAATGGAAACAGCGAAAACAGAGCACACATAACCAAATGCAAGGAATGGAATCGTGAACGTTCAAGGCTAGAGAAAATGGTGACTTGAGGACTACTTAGCTTCATGCTTAGGGAAATAAAAACTTGCAACAAGCAAGGCACATAATCAAGCCACAGATTCAATCAATTTTCATCAGGGCAAAGATGTCTAAGTGCACATGTCAAACCCACTTTTGATGCTGTATTTGTACAAAACGAGCATGATAAACAAGGCTCTCATAGACCTTACAAGCGATTGTCCCTAACTTATTTCTTTCAAGCATTTAAACAAACACTTGTAAAGCAGCAAACACTTATGATCTATTTCACTTTAACAAGTCACTCAACCCTTAAGATCAACTAAGCAAAGTATATCAAGCAAGTATTAAGGGAAAATCCCCTGAGCAATCAACTAATCATCCCAAAATCTCATCCAACCTCAAAACATGAAGAACTACTCACTACTCATCTTAAAATCAACAGAACAAGGCGAAATGAATGAAGCAAGCATAATTAAATAAAAGCTAGAAGATAAATGATAAGAGAAATGCAAAACTTTATTAAAAAGAGTGATCTTGGATCAAAATCTCATCAATCTTTTTGTGGTTTCCCACCGCTCAAAATTAGGATTAGAAACTAAAAAAGTTCCCCAAAAAAGATAAGCAAAAGCTAATATAAGTGTAAAGATAAGGTTTGGGCAAAAGTGGAAAAGTTTGTCCACAACGCGAAGTTGACGCATCAGGCAGTACAGACAGATGTTTCTCTGTCGCGATTCGATTATCCAGATGGTCCTTCGTCATGAAACGGGAATCAGGTCGTATTGGGTAAGATGTCGGGGGTTTTGCTTAATGCTGAACCCCCATATGTCCTGTTTCACCATATTGGCATGTACGGCCTCCTCTGCTCGACATGCCATCCCGATGCAATCCTGGAGTTCACGATCAAACCTCTTGCTCTTCATCCTGCAGTCCACGTCGGGCATGCTCTGCGGGTGTTCTGGTCGATGCACCACCCCGATACAGGATCAGAACGTGTAAGATAACTTCTATGAGGCTTCTCTTTGGACATTTGTGGCTCCAAACTCCTTCAAATACACCTGAGATACACCCCAAACATGCCAATGTATGCATTCTTAATCTAAATGCATGCATGGTTACTTCTAGATGCAAATGGGACTAAAAAGACAAGATATAATCCAAGAACAAGAGAAATTATGTACAAAATGCAGCTTAAAACACTACAGTATAGCAAGCTATCAACACCCCCCACTTAGTCTTTGCTTGCCCTCAAGCAAACAAAACATCAAGTATGGTGATGAGGTTTTAAAATGGAATATCATATATTAAAAATGCTAACAGTAAATCAAAATGATGTCCATGTTTCTAGTTTTAGAATGCAAGTGATGGAGCAATACTTTAAAAACTTAGCCACATTCATCACTGAATGAAAATTATTCTCAAGTTATCAATCTACACAACAAGCTCTCAAATCACTTAACCTTTTTAACATTCATTAAGCAAATAACCAATGGATCATGTTTGTGCATATCAAGTGAACAAATTTTGTTTAAGAGACATGGTTATGAGATGAAAATAATCTCATGTATAATGTGTTCAAATAATCAAGGGATCACTCATATGAAAAGCATTTATCTTGGGAAAAAAGCTAAAGGTAAAAGCCTACTTTTGCATGCAAGTAAGAGCTCCCTTCTACCTCATCCCAAAAATGATCCTAATGAAGTCTAAATCCCAAATGAAACCCCTAAATCTACCCTTCCCAAAGCACTTGTGACCTCTTTTCTTCTTGATGTGTGGGGGAAACTCCTTCTTTTGCTTGTGTGGTTGATTTCTTTTTTTAGAACATACTCTTCTTTGTTGTATAGGCGCCATTGATAAATATATTTTTGCAAGGCGAGGATGCAATGAGGCTATCAAAACTCAAATGCAAGACCAGGTTGTAGTACAGTATGCAAGTGAGTGTCAATCCATTTCTAGGAGCTAGGAAGGTCAAAGAGAATGCAAGAGCAGTGTAAAGCTAAGCAAATGATAAGCGATTTTGTAAAAATTCTAAAAACTATATCCAACAACCAAATGGAATGCAAAACTATTTTAAAATTACTAGGAAAGAGTGAACTACCACGACGAAAAGAGAGAACGATTAAAATTCAAGGCAATGAATTTATAAAAATCGACTAGTAGATCGACCACAGGATCGACCACTAGATCGAGCAGTTTGGATCGATCTCGTCTAAAAATGCAAGTATGAAGAAACTAATGACCAGGATGCGACGAATATCAAGCGGATGATTAACGAAGATGTAAGAATGCTAAGAAAGAAGGGTCTAGGGTTGACATTCATGTTAGGGTTTTCAAAGGTCCAAGCTTGGTTTTAAAACTCTAGATCTACTCTCTTTGTGAGATTCTCTAAGCATTGAAAACAAAACAAGACCCATCCATGGCGTGTGGTATGGATAACTTTCTTATTCTCTCTTCCAGACCCATGGCGTTTTAGGAAAAAGAGATTGAGAGGCAAGGAAAACATATTTCAACCACGCGGCTTAACTAGTCCTCTAAACTACCATGGCGTTTGGGAAAGAGTAACTAGCCTCTAAGATGTGATTTTCAGAGATCTCTGGATCCTGTCAAGGTAAAAGCTCTCTCTGATCATAAAGATCTTGGCGTGAGACTCTTTAAGCCTTAGGAACTCAACATCTTAGAAGAGAAAGCTATTAAGAACGAGAAAACTACAAACTTGAAAACCCTTTAGACCCCGTGAATCCTCTCAACCCCGAAACCCAAATGAAACTACTCGCTACACATGGAAATAATCGAAATAAGCATGAAAGATGAAACGATAATCATAAAAGACGATTACTTAAAGCTTAAACGATTCGAATATTCAAGAACAAAGCTCAAAGTCTAACAATGGCAGATCGTCTCTAAACCAGAGAGAAAAAGCATAAAAAGATAAGAATGAAAAAGTGTGTGGGAAAAGATCATCGCCGCCTTCCCAAAATGGGCCAAACAGCTCGATGGTCCCCCCCCCCCCCCCCCCCCCCCCCCCCCCCCCCGGTAGCGGCCAAAAACGGTTGAAAGGACTGAGATCGACCTCGGGATCGAGCATGCTTCTCGATCATCTTTGGACATCTTGTCTTCAACTCGATCTGTGTCTCGATCTTCTTCGGTGAATCGAGTGTTGCATTCGATCCTGGTATCGATCTTTTGGCGGATCGTGTGGTGGACTCGATCTGGCTCTCGCTCTGCATGGCGTCATTTACGTCAGTACCACTTGATCGATTGCTTCACTCGATCTCCATCTCGATCAGATTCCTAGGATCAGAAGGACTACTCGATCTTCTGGTCGATCTCACCTAGATCGACCAGCCGTGCTCGATCTGCTCCCTGATCTCTGGTCCTTAGCAAACATCCGTTGTTCCCGCGAACCTCGAAACTAGCCTCAACACGTCCACGAACTCCACGACTCCAAAGTAGCCAGAAACAACCTGAATATGATGCAAAATGCAAGGAACATGCGTATGCTGGTGCAAGAATGCTCTAGGACCTAAAGTGATGCAATCTAGCCTAAAGTGTGATGTAAATGCATGAAAAGCTAACTTATATGTATGCAAAATACATGCAATATGCAGTAACATCAACTCCCCCAAACTTACTTCTTGCTTGCCCTCAAGCAACAGAAATAAGAAAGGAAGAGAGGTTTTAGAAAAGACGGGGGTTTAAGCCTCTTGCAAAGGTGCCTTTCAAATGAATCAATCTCAATGTCCTAGTTACTAGTTCTAAAATACAATGCGCACACTCATACTCCAAAGAACTTAGCCATACTCATCACACAAAGAAATTCAGATCATGACTCTCATATTCCAAACAATCCAAGAATCATAACCTTTAACATTCAATTAATGATCAAACCGTGAATCACACTTATGCACTTAGAACAGAATACATTTGGCTAAGGACAAGGTTATGAGACAAAGATGATCTCATTCAAGCGGGTAATTCAAACAATGGGTTATCTCAAAAAGGATTGAACTTATGCATAATGCTAAAGGTAAAGACAATTGATGCATACATGACTAGACTCTCATCTACCCATATAAAAACTAACAATGATCCTAAACCCCTCTCATTTTCTTTCTTTTTCAAGCTCACTCACCCTCTAGAAACTACCCAAACGACAAGGCAAGAAGCCAAGCATAACCCACGAAAACAGGAGACAACTTTACTCTTCTTAGGCTAGTGGTGGTCAAACACAAACTTAAAGCTCTTTCTTTAAATCTTGGTAGCTCTCCTCTCTTATATATATATATATATATATTTTTTCTTTTTAAACTTTGGCCTTTGGCTCTTTTCTTTCTGATTTTCTTTTATTTTTTTGAGAGCTACTTCCTTCTCTTTTAAAACTGAGCTTTTATTTAAAAACAGAACAACACCATCACTTAAAACCGTGAGTCTTTTTTATTTTCAAACCCTAATCACCATTTCTTTCTAAACTGAAAACACATAGGCAAAATTCTTTTAACACCAGTGAATCCCTGCCCCAAAACAAACCTAAAACTAGCTTCAAAATGTAAAGCTAGCATTAATATGAAAGCCTAATCATGACGCATAAACCTAACACTTTATGCCAAGTTCAATCCAAAAATAAGGCCTCACATCACACAAGAAATATTTGGCTTGAAAAGACGGCAAGGTTCAGGGTGTGGAGTTCTATTCAGACTTACAAAGAGTGGTAGAAAGGGGTAAGAAAGCCTTAATATGTATATGTGATCCATGTATTACATTTCAAATGCAGAAGTGTGATAATTCAAATTCAGATTAAGGTTCTCACTTAGTAGGAAAGGATTCAATTCATGTCTGTTCAACTTAAGTCACGAAAATCATAGCAAGTGATCCAAGCATGGTAAGAACTTACTTTCAAAGTATGAGCAAAGCAATAGAGAACTACTAACTAGGGTATTGAAACAATTCATTAGTTTAAAACACCTTTTTAAGAATAACTCTAACCCCTTATGCAAATGTCAACAACCTATATGCTTTAAAATTCTAGACTCAACCCTAAAATGTTTAACAAGATGAATGCAACTACATGAATCTTTGAAAAAAAATTTTAAAATTGGTAATGAAGACTCAAGGATGCTAAAGGGAAAATAAGATCAGAATAAACATGTCAAACCACACACATACTCCCCCAAACTTGCTTGACACCGTCCCGGTGGCAAACAAACTCAAAGGAGCACCAAAACACAAAGAAAAAAGAAGCAAACATGAGCGGTATGTACAATGGAAGAAGGTTGTTACCTCGGGTCTAGTCTCGGCTGGAACTTGAGTATGTTCCAGAGGAGCTAGATGCTACGGCTTTGCCTTTGGAGACAGGCTCTTGAAGAGAGAGACACACTGGTTGAATGTTGCTGCCTTGAGTCTCACAGATGACAACACCTCCGGTTGAAAGCCTCCTCTTCTCGAGTTGCTGAAATTCCTCACTTGCAGCTTTCTTAGGCGAGCCTCCTTGAAGCGATTTGACCTTCTTGGCAAGTTTCTTGATCATTTTTCCTTGCCATTTGTTGATTTTCCTTTGCATCTCCGCAACAGATGCTAGGAACTTCTCCGTCTTGGTTCTCGGCTCGAAATCGATCTTAGGAAGGGTGTAAGCCTCGGGCATCTCATCTTCCGTGGCTGGGGACTCAGACCTTTGACTTGGAGCAATCGTCGGGGCAGGTGTTCCTCCTAGAGGAGCAAAACACTCTTCTACGGTCGGCAAGAACTCGATGTTCCCAACACCAAGCAGCTCGGTCTCGTCCTTGTTTGGTAGGATGCATACTCTCTTCTCGTTTTCGTCGTCGATGAAAAGATAAGCGTAGAACCCTTCTGCTGGCGTGCGTCCCAAGCTGTCGGTATTCCTCATGTAGACCTCATCCATGAAGGCTCTAGCCGGGACGGGTGTGAAATCGTGTATAGGTACGTCAGCTTGTATGAATAGAGGAGTGAGGAAACCGCCAATGAATGAAGAGCTTGCCTTGCACCGCAAGGCATAAGCCTTGTACTTCACCAAAGAGGCAGCAAGTACGCATCCATAGTTCACGTCATCGCCGAGTTCATCCTCCATAGGCTCTTCATTCTCCGCCAGATCACACAACAAATGCTTCACGCCTTGGAACAAGAAGCAAAGCTCGGTCTTCGTGACCGTGGGAGCAACTGACTGTCCGTTGAATGTGTTGGCGATCAGCTTCAAGGTGTACCTCAGCACCGGGCTTCTCACTCTCTTGATTTTGGCGGTGTTGGCCTTGTAGTCTTCGTTGCTGATCAGGTCCCCAAAGTCGTTTGCTCGCGTAAAGGCTAACAAGAAACAAAACTATGGGTAAAATAAGTGGTTTTATGACAAAAGTCTTGGTCAAGGCACATCTTTCATGGTCAAAGATGCTTGCCTTGACCAAGTTTTGAATTTAAAAACTGGAGGGAAAAGAATAAAGGAGGGAATGAAAATGTTACCTTGGCACGAGATCGAGTCCGTTTAGTCGATCTAGGACTCGATCTCATGCCCATAATGGCTTGGATCGAGAGGGTAACTCGATTTAGGACACGATTCGATTTGAATCGAGTCGTGGATCGATTGGCTTTCTCGTTCCTTGAGTTTTTGAAATCGCGACTAAGTCCTCATGATCGAGCCATGCTATCGATTTAGGGGTCGATTCAGCTTGGATCGAGTGGTAGATCGAGTTGACTAATCAATCTGTCTATGAGGGACTTTCCCGAGAGAAAATAGATCGGTCGATCCATTTTTGGATCGATCGATCTAAACTCCAAGAATTTCCCAAGACATTTTAGATCGAGTTTGTCACTCGATCTGTCTACTCGATCTCGTCTAGATCGACTGACTCCTCTCGATTCACCAGCTCGATCTAGCAAAGATCAAGCCAGGATGAGTCTATCTAGCACTCAATCTCTAGCTTATACTCGCCCCCTTCTTACTCCTTTTTGAACTTGGATCGTGTCCTGCGTCTCTCACACTTTTTCCTACAGACTCATAAAACAAAAACATAAAACTGGAAAAGAAATTAAGCAAGGATATGTACAGGATAAACATGGGAATGCCTCCCAAGTACGCTTTCTTTAACGTCTTTAGCTAGACTTTACTTGGTTTATGCAGATGGTGGGTCTTGGAGAAGCATTGAGGTGCTCTCCTTATCAAATGCACTCGCCATGTATGGCTTAACCCTGTCTCCGTTCACTGTAAATGCACTCCCACTCTTGCCCACCAACGTGACAGCTCCGTAAGGTAGTACTTCCTTGATTTCATACGGACCGCTCCACCGTGACTTCAGCTTTCCTGGAAAGAGCTTGAGCCTTGAGTTGTAAAGCAGCACCAAACTCCCTTCCTTGAGCTCCTTAAACACCAGTTTCTTGTCATGAGTAGCCTTGGTACGCTCCTTGTAGATCCTAGCGCTTTCGTAAGCGTCCAGCTTTAGCTCATCTAGCTCGTGCAACTGGATCAAACGGTTCTCCTGAGCCGTCTTCAGATCAAAATTCAGCCGCTTCACAGCCCACAACGCCCTAGGTTCCAACTCAACAGGAAGATGACACCCTTTACCGTTGATAAGAGTGAAAGGAGTGGTACCAATAGGCATTTTGAAAGCAGTCCGGTACGCCCACAAAGCGTCATCCAACTTCACTCCCCAATCTTTCCGAGTAGTCCTGATGTTATTGCATATTGCATACATTTTACATACTCATTAGTTAGCTTTTCATGCATTTGTATCACGTTTTAGGTTAGATTGCATCACTTAAGGTCCTAGAGCATTCTTGCATCAGCATACGCATTTTCCTTGCATTTTGCATCCTATTCAGGTTGTTTCTGGCTGCTTTGGAGTCGTGGAGGTTCGTGGACATGTTGAGGCTGATGTAGCAGTTTTGGGGAGCTCGGATATATGCTAAGGATCAGAGATCGAGGAGCAGATCGAGCATGGCTGGTCGATCTAGGAGTTGATCGACCAGAAGATCGAGCCAACCAGGCGATCCAAGGAGAATGATCGAGACAAGGATCGAGTGAAGCAATCGATCAAACAGTACGGACGTAAATGACGCCATGCAGAGCGAGAGTCAGATCGAGTACACCACTCGATCCAGCCGAAGATCGATACCGAGATCGGATGCAATACTCGATTCACCGATGATGATCGAGACCCAAATCGAGCCAAAGACTCGATGTCCGGATATGATCGAGAGAACCGCTCGATCTTGGAATCGATCTCTGTCCTTTCAACCGTTTTTGGCCGCTAGCGAGGGGGGGGACCATCAGCTTGTTTCAGCATTTTGGGAAGGCGGCGACGTCCTTTTCCCATAACAACTTTAGATCCTTATCTTTTTCCTTATGTTTTCTCTCTCGTTTTCGTGAAGAACACCATTGTTGAACTCGCGTTTTTCTTAAGCTTTGTAATCGAATCATTTATGTTTCAATCTAGTTTTCTTTTCATGTTCATCGTCTCGCTTTACATGCTTTGCTTGATTTACTCTATGTGTAGCGAGTAGTTTATTTGGGTTCGGGGTTGAGAGGATTAAGGGGTCTAAAGGGTTTCGATCTTGGGGTTTTTCTAAACGTTTTCAATGGCTATCTCTTCTAAGGTGTCGAGATCTGAATGCTTGAAGACTCTCACGCTAAGAGCTTCATGATCCGAGAGGTTCCTTACCTTGACAGGATTCAGGAGCCTCGGAAGATCACACCTTAGAGACTAGTTACCCCTTCCCAAAAGCCATGAAAGTTTGGGGGATTAGTTAAGCCATTCATTTGAAATCTGTTTCCCTTGCCCTTCGACCTCTCTTTCCACCAAAAGCCATGGGTTTGGAGGAGAGGATGAAAGAGTGATCTATACCGAAAGCCACAGATAGATCTTGCTTAGTTTTCAAGGCTTAGAGATCCTCACCAAGTGAGTTGATTTAAAATTTTAAACCCAAGGTCGAACCTTTGAAACCCCTGACCATGAATCTCAACCCTAGGCCCTTTCTCTTAGCATCTTTACATCTTATCTCGTCTTTCGCTTGATCTCTGATAGCATCCTGGTCCTTAGTTTTACTGTTCTTGCATTTTTAGACGAGATCGATTGTTACTGCTCGATCTAGTGGTCGATCTCATGGTCGATCCACTAGTCGAATTTTAATAATTCGAAGCTTTCTCCATTAATTATTCTGTTTGTTTCTCGTGGTATTTTCTTCCTTTCTAGTATTTTTAAAATAGGTTTCATTCCATTTAAGTTGCTGCATCCAGTTTTTAGAGATTTTCTCATAAATCATCTCATTTCGCTTAGATTTGCATTAGTCCTTGTATTCTCTGTGCATTCTCTATCATTCTACGCATGGATTGACTCTCTCTTGCTTGCTGTACTACAACATGTCTTGCATTTGAGTTTGATAACCTCACTGCAATTTAACCCTTGCTCAAAAAGTGTTTATCAAATGGCGCCGTTGCCATCCTAGGACTGTTTAGAGAACATAGAGATTTGGGACTTAGCAAAGACTAAGTCTTTACCTTTTCAAGTTACTAATCCTTCTACTCTCAAACGTGTGTTTTCAGGTACATGAATCTTCGTTCAAGGGGAGACAACAATCTACTACAACCCTTAGACAATATTCATCAACTTGGTCACTCACGGCAAAGGAGAGTCAGAGAACAAACAAGAGCCTTTGAGGAGATTGTTCAGCACGGTTTGGTTGACTTTGAAGCTATGGCTGAACACGAGCATCCAGAAGGACCTCCTCCAGCTCACGGGGCAGCAGGACGGGGTAATGGAAACCCCCAACACGCGGCTAGACCCCCAAGGATCATAGGAGCCGGAGATGCTCCCAATACTCACCACAATAGGTTTGGGATCACTCCTCCTCCTGTACAAAACAACAACTTCGAGATCAAGCCAGGTTTCATCTCAATGGTGCAAAACAACAAGTTCCACGGCTTAGCAATGGAAGACCCCTTGGAGCACCTAGACAACTTCGAGCAAGTATGTGGGATGATAAAGATCAATGGCATATCCGAAGATGCTTTCAAGCTGCGTCTCTTCCCCTTTTCACTCGGAGACAAAGACAGACATTGGGAGAAGACCCTCCCACAAGGCACCATCACATCATGGGCCGAGTGTAAGAAGACATTGGGAGAAGACCCTCTCAAAGTTCTTCTCAAGCACCAGGACAGCATGGTTGAGAAGCAAAATCAGCGGTTTCACTCAAAAGAACAATGAGACATTCAACGAGGCAATGGAGCGTTTCAAAGACTACACGATCCAATGTCCTCATCACGGGTTCAGCGAGGAGACACTACTCAGTACCATATACCGTGGAGCTTCGCCAAAGATCAGGTTGTTGCTTGACACAGCTAGCAAAGGGAACTTCCTCAGTCAGGAGGTAGAAGAGGGTATGGAGCTGATAGAAAACTTGGCATTGAGTGACGGCAATTGCGCTGAGGATTATGACCGTGCACCGAGAGGATCAGAGTTAGAGTCTCACAAGAAGGAGCTGAAATCTTTGCATGAGAAGATAGATAAGCTGGTGTTAGCCAATCAGAAGCATGTTCACTTTGTTGGTGAAGCTGATGAGAACCAAGAGGAGTTAGAGTTGAGCCAAGAAGAAGCCAATTGGGTAGCGGGACAGAACAACTACAAATCTCAAGGCTACAACCAAGGCTACCAGAACAACAACCTCTCTTACCGAAGCACCAACGTAGCAAACCCTAAAGATCAAGTGTACCCTGCTCAGCAAGCAAAACCTTTCATCCCTTACAACAAAGGTTTTCAACCGAGTGCTGGTTTCCAAGGTAAAGGGCAGAACAACTTCCAAGGGCAATATCAAAATAACAAGGGTTATACACCTAACTACCCTACGGGCTTTGCACCTCAGCAGCAACAACCGATGCAACAACAAGTTGATCCGGTTCAAGCAATGTTTCAACAGCTAATACAAGGGCAAGCCTCTACAAACCAGAAGTTCGCCGAGATGAACACTCGTCTAGACTCGTCTCTCACTGACTTCTCCACTCAGATCACCAATTTAAACAACAAGATCAAGCAGCTGGAGAAAGGGAAAGCGAGTACGAGTGGTCAGAACAGTCTTCCGAGAAAGTGTGAGCAGAATCCCAAGGAGTATGCTAATGCCATAACGTTGAGAAGCGGCAAAGAGATCGAACCTCCGGTCTCTACTAAGAACAACGAGGACGTTGTAATTCAAGAGGGGGAGGGTAAACCTTCGGCTGATGATGATGAGATTAACTTTGACAACGTTTGGATCCAAGGGCCAAGAAGAGGAGACAAAGCAGTTGCTGAGAAGAAAGCTGAGCAAACCACTAAGGAGAAGAATGCTTATGTGCCTCCACCTTATGTACCTAAGCTGCCTTTTCCTGGCCGCTTCAAGAAGCAACTCATAGAGAAGCATAGAATCCTCTTTGAGAAGCACTTTAAGGACGTGGAGATCAAGCTACCTCTCGTTGACTGCCTTGCAATGATGCCTAAATGCGCCAAATTCTTCAAAGACACTCTCGTGAAGAAGAACAAGGAAAGCAAGGAGGTACTTGTTCTAAGTGAAGAGTGTAGTGCTGTGATACATAAGAAGATAGTCCCTAAGAAGTTGGAAGACCCTGGAAGCTTCACTATACCTTGCGCTTTAGGTCCTCTAGAGTTCAAGAGTTGCTTATGTGATCTCGGAGCTAGCATAAACCTGATGCCTCACTCCGTGGCTAAGAAGCTTGGTTTTACTCGTTTCAAAGACTGTCGGATCTCGTTGGTACTGGCTGATAGGAGTGTGAGGCTACCAGTGGGGCTGCTTGAAGATTTACCGGTGCAAATCATTGGTGTGAACGTGCCTACGGACTTTGTCGTGTTGGAGATGGATGAAGAGCCTAAGGATCCACTCATCTTAGGGAGACCATTCCTTGCAACCGCCGGGGCTATCATAGATGTGAAGAATGGGAAGATTGCCTTGCATTTGGGAAAGGAGATAAGTCTTGACTTCGACATCAATGAGGTTCTGAAGAAGCCGACCATTAAAGGACAAGCTTTCTATATTGAAACGATGGATGCTTTAGCGGATGAGTTGCTGGAAGAGCTGGCTCTAGAAGACCATCTAAAGCTGGCACTGACTAAGGAGCCAGGGGAGTTTGGCTATGTGGACCAGAGGACCCAGGAGTACGTCAACCTGCTGGATTCTAGGAAGATTGTCAAGAAGGATGAAAGTTGCTGCCTAGAGATCGACCCCGAGATCGACGCTATCACTCGATCCAGGAGTCAGATCGACAAGGAAATCGAGAACACAACTCGATCCGGTGCAACAATTGACAGACAGATCGGGAAGAATGCTCGATCAGGAAAAACAATCGAGTCGGCGATCGAGGGAGACCTCCCGATCATTTTGGGGTCCAATCAAGAGATCGACTCAGCGTCTCGATCCCCTACTCGATCCACATCAAATCGAGTAAGTGAATCGAGCGAAATGGCTCGATCTAGACGACATCGAGAGGAGAATCGATCGGAGGACTCGATCTCAGAAGGGATATCGATTGAGGAAGGCAGTCTGAAGGGCCATGCCTCGGGTTCAAAGGAGAGCTCCAAGGAGGAAAGCAACAACAACAGCCACGAGGTTGACTGGAGTGAGCTGTTAGCCCCAAAGGTGGACCTTAAGGAGCTCCCAAAAGGGCTAAGGTATGCTTTCTTAGGGCCTAATAACACCTATCCCGTGATTGTGAATGAAAACCTCAGTGATGATGAGTTGCACTCGCTTCTTACTGAGCTGAGAAAGTATAGGAAGGCCATTGGGTACTCTTTAAGTGAAATCAAGGGCCTTTCACCAATGCTTTGCACTCATAGGATTCACTTGGATAATGAGAACGCCTCTTCTATAGAACATCAAAGGCGTTTGAATCCTAATTTGAAAGAGGTTGTTAAGAAAGAAATCCTTAAGCTTTTAAAGGCTGATGTGTTCTATCCCATAAGTGACAGCACGTGGGTTTCTCCTGTACACGTGGTGCCTAAGAAGGGAGGGATCATGGTCATAAGGAATGAAAAGGATGAGCTTACTCCTACTAGAACCATCACTGGTCATAGGATGTGTATTGATTATAGGAAACTTAACCTTGCGACTAGGAAAGACCATTTCCCTTTGCCTTTTATTGATCAAATGCTTGAGAGACTTGCTAATCACACTTACTACTGTTTTCTCGATGGGTATAGCGGTTTCTTTCAAATACCAATTCACCCAAATGATCAGGAGAAGACGACCTTCACATGTCCCTACGGTACTTTTGCATATCGAAGGATGCCGTTTGGATTTTGTAATGCACCGGCTACGTTTCAGCGGTGTATTAAGTCGATCTTCTCCGATATTATAGAGGAGATGGTAGAGGTGTTCATGGATGACTTCTCTGTCTATGGTGCGTCCTTTCCTGCGTGTTTGTTGAATCTTTGCAGGGTACTAAAACGTTGTGAAGAGACAAACTTGATGCTGAACTGGGAGAAATGCCACTTTATGGTTAAGGAAGGGATCGTGCTTGGTCATAAGATATCAGAGAAGGGCATTGAGGTTGATCAGGCTAAAGTGGAGGTCATGATGGGTCTTGAGCCGCCGGTTAATGTTAAGGGAGTCAGAAGCTTCTTCGGACACGCAGGGTTCTATAGGCGCTTCATCAAGGATTTCTCCAAGATTGCACGCCCTCTTACACGGCTGTTGTGCAAGGAAGCTGAGTTTGTGTTTGATGAGGAGTGTTTGAAAGCTTTCGTGACCATCAAGGAAGCCCTTACATCAGCTCCTATAGTCCAAGCACCAGACTGGTCTCTTCCCTTTGAGATCATGTGTGATCCTAGTGACTAGGCCGTAGGAGCCGTTCTTGGTCAGAAGAAAGACAAGAAGCTGCACGTGATCTACTATGCTTCAAGAACCTTGGATGACACGCAAACAAGGTACACCACTACGGAGAAGGAGTTGCTTGCAGTAGTGTTCGCCTTTGAGAAGTTCAGATCATACCTTGTTGGTTCCAAGGCTATTGTATACACGGATCACGCTGCCTTGCGATACATCTACTCGAAGAAAGACACTAAGCCTCGGCTCTTAAGATGGATTCTCTTACTCCAGGAGTTTGACATGGAGATTAAAGACAAGAAAGGAATATAAAACGGAGTCGCTGACCATCTCTCACGGCTAAGGATCAACGAGTCTCTCCCCTTAGATGACTCTCTTCCAGAAGAGCAGCTTATGGCGATTACCACAGCTGTTTGTGGAAAGCTAGAAGGGAGGTTTGAGGAAGTGTTGAGTTTCAAAGAGGAGGATCTACCGTGGTATGCTGATGTAGTGAACTATCTAGCGTGTGGTGAGGAGCCAACACATCTCAACAGCTATCACAAGAAGCGGTTTATGACAGAGGCTAGTGACTACTTTTGGGACGAGCCCTACTTATACAAGAAAGGAGTAGACAGTTTGTACTGGAGATGTGTTACAAAGGAAGAAGCCAGGGACATCCTCTATCATTGCCATGGTTCTTCCTACGGAGGACACTTCGCCTCATTCAAGACTGCCACGAAAGTGTTGCAAGCCGGTTTCTGGTGGCCGTCCATTTTTAAAGATGCACACAAGTTTGTGAAGAGCTGTGAGGCATGTCAACGAGCAGGGAATATCACTAAGAGGAACCAAATGCCTCAAGTTCCCATCTTCGAGGTTGACGTGTTCGACGCATGGGGGATAGACTTCATGGGGCCATTTCCTTCTTCATATGGCAACAAATACATCTTAGTAGCAGTGGATTATGTCTCTAAATGGGTTGAGGCTGCTGCTTCCCCTACAAATGACTCTAAGGTGGTAATCAAGCTGTTCAAGAGTATCATCTTCCCGAGGTTTGGGGTACCTAAGGTTGTCATAACCGATGGAGGAAGCCACTTCATAAACAAGGTATTCGAGAACCTCTTGAGAAGGTATGGAGTTAAGCATAAGGTGGCTACACCGTATCATCCTCAAACAAGCGGTCAAGTGAAAGTTTCCAACAGGCAAATCAAGGCTATACTAGAGAAGACCGTCGGAGCAACAAGGAAAGACTGGGCAGTGAAGCTGGACGACGCTCTTTGGGCCTACCTTACTGCCTTCAAAAGGCCGATTGGTACAACTCCTTTCACTCTACTCTATGGCAAGGGCTGTAACCTCCCGGTTGAGCTGGAACACCGTGCGTTGTGGGCTGTGAAGAGGCTGAACTTTGACCTCAAGACTGCTCAGGAGAGACGAACTGGATGAGTTGAGGCTGAACGCTTACGAGAGCTCTCGGATATACAAGGAGCGGACTATGGAGACTCATGACAAGAAGTTGGTTGCCAAGGAGCTTAAGGAAGGAGGGCTAGTGTTTCTGTACAACTCGAGGCTCAAACTCTTCCCGGGCAAGCTGAAATCAAGGTGGAGCGGACCATTCGAGATTCAAGAAGTGTTGCCTTATGGAGCTGTTACTCTGATGGGAAAAAGTGGCAGTGCATTCACCGTCAACGGACACAGAGTCAAGCCTTACTTGGCAGACGGCTATGACAAGGAGGGTACCTCAGTGCTTCTCCAAGACCCACCATCTGCTTAAACCAAGTAAGGTCTAGCTAAAGACGTTAAAGAAAGTGCACATGGGAGGCATTCCCATGTTTATCTTGTACATATTCCTGCTTTATTTTCCTTTCAGTTTTATGTTTTTATTCTGCAAGTGTGTAGGAACAGGTATAAGGAGTCTAAACCTTGACCTTGAGGTCTAAAAGGGGCGATAGGAGTTAAGGTAAGGCTAGAGATCGAGTGCTAGATCGACTGATCCTAGCTCGATCTTTGCTAGATCGAGTAAGTGAATCGAGAGGAGTCAGTCGATCTAGACGAGAACGAGTGACAGGATCGACCTTGAGGAAAAAGGATCGATCGATCTAAAAAGGATCGATCGATCCAAAACGGATCGACCGATCTAATTTCTCTCGGGAAAATCTGTTGGAAATAGATCGATTACTCGACTCGATCCATCACTCGATCTATGCCAAATCGACCCCTAAATCGAGGACATAGCTCGATCATGAGAACTTAGCCGTGGAGCCAACATCTCAATGATCGAGAGAGCCAATCGATCCAAGACTCGATTCATCATGAATCGAGTCTCAAATCGAGTAACCCTCTCGATCTAAGCCATTATGGGCATGAGATCGAGTCCTAGATCGACCAAATGGACTCGATCTCATGCCGAGGTAACATTTTCTTTCCCTCCTTTACTCTTTTCCCTCCAACTTTTGAATTCAAAACTTGGTCAAGGCAAGCATCTTTGACCATGAAAGATGTGCCTTGACCAAGACTTTGTCAGAAAAACCACTTTTACTACCCATGGTTTTGATTTTTGCTAGCCTTTAAATATTTCAACAACCTCTCATCCTCTCATTCCTGTTTTTCTCGAAAATTTTAAACAAAGAGAGTGAAAGTTCCGGTTTTCAAAAGCTAGCAAATATATTCTGCATTTCTTGCAAAGGTATTTTCAAAAATTTAATGATTTAATTTAGAAAATTTCCTTTAAATTCGCAAGATCTTGTTCTAGAATATAGGGTCGGTTTTGATTTTTTAAAAAAACTAGCTAAGTAAAAGGAATAATTCTAGATTTTTCAGTATCTAAAGATATGATTCTCCTTTATTTAGCTATGATTTTTATTTATTCCCCAAAATTCTAGGGTAGTTTTTATAAGTTCTCTCCTTCTCTTCTCTCATTCTCATCAAAACCACCGTTTGCTTATCAAATTTCTTTAGAAACTTGTTTCAGGAACAATGGCCCCAAAGAGAACAAGAGAAGAGACAGCACAAGAAGGAGAAGGACAAGAAGTGGCAGTTCAAGAGAGGGTCAGATGGAGTAAGGATGAGAAGAGGGACAAGAAAAGGCTGGAAAGGCTTCGGTTTGAGCCTACCAAGTTTGCTGATCGAGAGCTGTTGTCCAAGCTAGGGATTCTTGGGGATTTCCACCAACTCCTCAAGAACATTGGCTTGAGATGTCTGTCGCGGATGGATTGCCCAACCATTCCTGAAGTGACAATAGACTTCCTTGCCACCTTGGAGTTCCGTTACGAGAATCCTAGCACACCGGTCCCTTCCCAAGGTCGCCTCTACTTCAAGGTTGGACGTCAAGCCTATACACTCTCCATCCCTGAGCTATGCCAAGCTTATGGTCTCAACGCGGATGCCTACAAGGTCGAGTTCCCAGCTTTCAAGAAAGCCGACGACTTTTGGGACCTGATCAGCAATGAAGACTACAAAGCCAACACCGCCAAGATCAAGCGAGTAAGGAGCCCGGTGCTGAGGTACACTCTGAAGCTGATTGCCAACACGTTTAGTGGAAGATATGTTGCTCCCACGGTCACGAAGACAGAGCTGTGCTTCCTGTTCCAAGGTGTGAAACACTTGGTGTGTGATCCGGATGCAAATGACGAGCCCATGGAGAATGAACTCGGCGATGAAGTGAACTACGGGTGTGTGCTCGCGGCTTCCTTGGTGAAATACAAGGCTTATGCCTTGCGGTGCAAGGCAACTTCCTCTTACATTGGCGGATTCCTTACTCCTCTGTTCGTGCAAGCTGGTGTGCCCATTCACGACTTTGCTCACGTCCCAACCAGAGCTTTCATGGACGAGGCATACATAAGGAACACTGACAGCTTGGGACGCACGCCAGCGGAAGGGTTCTACGCCTACCTCTTCATAGACGACGAAGATAAGAAGAGAGTGTGCATCCTGCCAACCAAAGATGAAACCGAGCTGCTTGGTGTTGGGAACATTGAGTTCTTGCCCACGGAGGAAGAATGCTTTGCCCCTTTAGGAGGACCACCTGCTTCAGCGATTGCCCCTCGTCAAAGGTCAGAGTCTCCAGCCACAGAAGATGAGATGCCCGAGGCCTACACCCTTCCCAAGCTAGAATTCGAGCCGAGGACAAAAACCGAGAAGTTCCTAGCATCAGTTGTGGAGATGCAAAGGAAGATCAACAAGTGGCAAGGCAAGATGCTCAAGAAGCTTGGAAAGAAAGTCAAGGCACTTCAGGGAGGCTCGCCTAAGAAAGTTGCAAGTCAAAAGGTGCAACAACCCAAGAAAAGAAGGCTCTCAACTGGCGGTATTGTCATCCGCGAGACCCAAGGAGGCACCATTCAGCCGGCGCGCCACTCTCTCCAAGAACCAGCCGACAAGGGCAAAGCAACAATCTCTAGTTCCTCTGGAACATCCTCAAGTTCCTGAATAAACATTTTTTCATAAACTAGCATCTTCAATTATTTTTTGTAATTTTTTTAATAAAATAACTAACAAAAATTGCGACGAATTTGCGACCGAACAATCGCAGAGACGTCGCATTTTAAAACACAACAAGGGTTGGGGTTATGGTTTAGGGTTAAAGTTTTACGTAATAAAATATTTGAAGTCACTAATGTTTCTATTGTATAATTTTTGTGACAGATCCTTTTATTCGTATACTCATTTTTCATATCGTAAGAGCAACATATTGAAATGAAAAACTTAGTACAACCTGCAAATATAGAATGAATATGCTAAGTATAAGAGTTATATGATAAATCGGTTTATAAAGTTATAAATATTATAAAAATGCATATCTAACTATCTACTATTGAATTATAATATGTATCACCAATCTTAATATCAAACTGGAAGCATTTGTATTATCTATTTAGGAAAATATTAGATATTCGTATTTGGGACTGATTTGCGACAGGGTGTCGCAGAGCCCTCGCAATTTGCAACAAGCTTGCAACAGGCACTTGCAAACACGGCGTAAGTTCCTCTCACTTTAGAATTTATTATACAATTATCCTATGAAGCCTAACACCATATTTGTTAATATACAACAGATTTGCGATGCGTATTCCATGGGTAATCGCTAAGTCCTTGCAATGTCTAATTTATTTAAATATTTTCATCAAATGTTCACGAACTTTCAAATTACCCAAAATTTTAAATATTTGTGAACATCGTGACGGATTTGCATGGCGCCGTTGCAAAGTAGTCGCAATAAGCGATGCAAAATTTTATTGGACCAACCTGTTGCAACGAACGTGCGACGGCTCCTTATAATAAATCCAAAAGATCATCTTCGGCTGTGAACACATTGTGGATGCAGCCTCTTGAGCTCTCTCTCCCTCCATCTGTGGCCGTCTCTCTCTCTCTCTCTCTCTCTCTCTCTCTCTCTCTCTCTCTCTCTGCCGCTGTGGATCTGTCTCTCTCTCTCTCCTCTTCCAAAAGTACATTTGATAATTGTTAGTGTTGGAGTTTTAGGTTGTTATACTTTAGGTGGTTATATTTTTATAATAAGATTGAGAATATTTGAAATATTCTTGAACTGTTAGATTTAAAATATTGGTGAAATTATTGTGTGAAATTAGTGATAACAATTATTGGGAATTGTTACATAAATATGAAATATTTTGGTGAAATTATTGTGAATTGTTAGATTTTTTAATATTAGGATAACTGGAATTTTTTTTTTTTGCTATTTTATTTCAATTATTTAAGATTTAAGATTTTTGTATATTTTTACAGTTATTTTGGTTGTTAGTTTTTTGTAAAATGATAATATAAAATTTTAGGATTTATTGAAATGAGTTTATTTATAATGTTATCTTAATTTTTTTTGTTTGCATTTTCTAATATTTACATTTATTTTTCGATATTTTTAAAGTTTCTGTATGCATATAAATATTTTTTCAGATGGCAGAAAATACTTATTCTCAGCTTGCGTTTGGTCTCAATTTACTCATAACGATTTCAGCTTGTAGATGACTTCCAATGCTATTCCTGAGACGCAATCCTCTCCAGCTGCACCCAAAGAGGAACGAGCTCATGATTAACGCGTTCGAGATATTTTGGACAGTCCCCATCATGACAGACTACCGCTTATTTGTTTAAGCAATTTTAATATTATAATCTGTTATATTTTATTTTATATAATATATAATTTTTCAGGTTTAATGATGATTGTTGCTTGGGTGGCTTGATCCATCAGATCTTTGATAGAGTGCTAATTATACCCATACTTTGGATGACACTGTCAAACGGTGGTATGAACAATTTGCTTTAAGTTTTACAAAGTTTTTATTTAATTATTTTTTATATTTTTTCTATGTTTTAAACTAATTTTAATACTTTTTAAATATTGAATTTGTTTGGTTTTTTGCAAAAATATCATTGGAAGTTGGACATTAATGAGAAAAGAAAAGTCAGTTAAAAATAACCGAAAAACAGAAGACCAACCAGATTGGACGGTGGAAGCCGATTGGCTTTATCCAAAAGTCTGAGAGGGTCTTATTTGATATTGGTTAGACCCTGCAAACATTATGTATTAGATATTAGGAAGAGTTCCAAATGCTGCAATACCCGATAGAGTGATCCTGACAGATTATGTATTTCTAAGCATCGTTTTGGCCAGACACCTCCGAGCTTGAAAAATAGTAAGTTTTCTTATTACTTATTTTTGTTTTAATTCAAATTATTTAATATTTTTAAAAATCAACATGTTTTTAGGCTGAACGGATCGGAAAAGATAATCCGGACTTGTTGGCTGTCCTCGAGAAGACAAAATATAAGCTGGATGGATATTTTGTGAATGAATGTTTGGAAAAGCTCTATTATGATGTCACTTAAGATGGCAGAGTTAACTCAAGATAATGTGGATGAACCAGAGAGTACGACATCTTGCGGCAGCTGAGAAGAATAATATCTTTGTGAGGTAAATGTTTTATAAATTTGGGTGTTTTATAAATTTGGATGTTTTATTTCTATTTCAATATATATTTTTAATATTTTATTTGATTTTTTAAGTTGCTCCCTGTAAATGGGGAAGAATATTTGGAGTCGATTCTTTGCAATCTCAGATTGAATGTTCAGCTGCATTTTCTTCTTTGTCATCCCAATCCGAGACGGAGGCTTTGAAGACTATTATTGATTCTTAATCTCGTTAAATTGAGACTCAATGTGAGAAAATGTAGAGCTATGACATGATGTATGATTACTTGGTTGACGAAGATCTAAAATTTTTGCGGACTTACGAGCCTGTACTACGTGAAGTACAGCAAACTCTTCTCAAGATAAAAAACAACGAGTCTTAGTTATCTACATATCTTTCATTTTAATTTACTTGTTTTGTAATGAATTGAACTTTAATTTTGTAATGCATCTACTTATTTTTAAATTACAATTCTATTTTAATTATAATTTTATTTTAATTTATATTTTATTAAAAACTAATATTTAAATAAAAAATTAATTATTATTATCAATTTACATTTTAAACGTCAACGGATTTTTGACAACACTTTCGCAGAGCTTGCGACACCTTTACAACGCTTTTACATTTTAAATTGCGATGGATTTGCGATGGCACTTTTGCAGAATTTGTTACGCTTTGGCGATGTCTTCACATTTTAAACGGCAATGGATTTGCGACGACACTTTTGCAGAATATATGACGCTTTTATGACTACAAGAGTTGCGACAACCTAATTTGCGTCGTGTTTGCGACTAGCTAGCATGCTATACTGCCTGTAGCAAATTTTGCAATGAACTTGGGACGGATTTGGATTTGCGACTAAGCGATTGCGACTAAGCAATTGCGACATTTTGGTTATGTCACAAATTCGACCCTTCTTGTCATTGCGACAAGCTTGCGACCGAATTTTCCGTCGCAAAGCGCTTGTTTTCTTGTAGTGATTGGTTTGTGACAGCCGCCGTATGTGATCGTTGTAAATGCATCGATGTATCTTGTTCGGCATTGCTCATCGATGTAGGTTCCGTCAATCCTTTTTAATGGGCTGACTCTAATGTACATTCCAGCTGGTAATACTCACTTGCCATGCATAGCTTCAATCTATGACCATTCAGTAAATAATCATTCCAATCTAAAAGAGGTTTTTATGCTCTTTGCGTTTAAAAATCCTTCTTAGCCAATTGTACTATAGCTAGTGTCAAATCCAAAAGAGTCAAAGATGGAGGCACTAGGAATGCATGATTCTAAGTAATCTAAGGAAATTGGAAATGAGGATTTCAAAACAACTAACAACCTACAAATATAAAAAAAAAAAAGCAAGGGAACAACTAAACAAGATTAAAGAAAGTTCAAGATCAAGGAAATGGTGATAGGGTGATCCATATTCATATATAGGGTGATCAAAACAAGCAATTCTAAATACTCAACCTTCTGTAAAGAACACTAATAAAGACTAATCTAATCCCTTGGTAATAATCCTTTTACTAATTATAAATACTAACCAACTTTCGATGGTGGAATTACAGCTAGCAAACATTAAAAGCAAGTTCAATATAACCAATTAGCATGCTAGACATCTAATCTCTTAAGCTAGGTTTACTAATCTTTTATACAATAGAGCCAACATCAACTCACATGCCCATGAATAATCAATGTCTAAAAGTAATTTCTCCACCAATGTTGTACTAAGCAATAAGCACATTCAAGCAAGAAATGATAGATACAAAGACTCATGACTATCTAAACACCATTCTCAAGCATTGAACTTCATTCAGGCATTTCATCAAACACTTGGTGTGCAAGTGAAAACTTAAGATCAACTTCTGTAACAATGAGGTACTAAGCATTACTCACAATCATATAAGAAAGGGAATGAGATGATATAAGCCCCAATCGCCCTAAAACAATCACTAAAATCACCCCATCTTCTCTAATCTCAAACCTAAAACAAACTACTCACTAACCATGATTTTAGCAACAAATCTCATAAAGAAACAATGGATAAGCATGAATAACAAGTAGATAGATTAAGAGAAGTGCAAAACTAGATTAAACTCCAAAAATATACAAAAAGATGTCTAGGATCTAAGAGAGAAAGACAGAAAAACAAGAAAATAACTAGATATAGCTGAAAAATTAGGTTTCTTGGGTATTTATAGGTGATCTTTGGACCCTAATAAATGTGGCAAATATGTAAATAAGTGGTCTGTGTGGTCGACATAGATCTCTACATGAAGACTCGGGTGGTTGATGTCGGGCTGGCTTTGGTCGACATGAAGCTCGATATCAAGTCTCGGGTGTCTAGGCTCGGTGATGTCGGGCGACATGCTGGTTAACACGGGCTGAGCGGTTTCACGAAAAATTCTTTCACTTTCTAACCGCTAACGGGAATGACCTGAAACCAACTATAGACGCAAGCTAACTGACGGGGATACAACATTGATGAAGACTGCTAAAGCTGAATCTGGATGGAGATTTTTTGTACGAACCGGTCTTTCAGACGCAGTTTCTGGTCGCTTCAACAAGGTATACCTTCTCCTTTGGCTCTTTACATGCCTTGTGTTGCATCCACCATCATCTCCCATGCTCCTTGTAATCTCCAATCTCTCCAAATGTACTTGCAAAACTCCCCAAATGCACAAAACATGCAATGCACATCCTAAATCTACACTAAGCCCTAATTGAATGTAAATGGGACAAGAACAAGCAAAAATGCATGTTTAGAGACTATAAAGCAATGTAAAATGTATGCTATTATAGTATAAATAATTAGTATATCACCATCCATGCTAAATAAGGTTATAGCACCATAAGGCAACACTTCCTTGATAGATTACTAGTCCACCTAGATTTAGGCTTCCCTCGAAATGTCTTCAACCGCGAGTTGTATACCAACACCTCATCCCCAGCCTTGAAGGTCTTGGGCTTGATCTTCTTTTCTTGGAAAGCTTAGTCCTTTATTTTTAGATCCTAGAACTTTCAAAAACCTCATGACGAGTTTCCTCAAGTTCATGTAGGCTATTTATCTTATTTAGGATGTCTTGATGTCAAAGTTGCACAGCTTGGTAGTCCAAAGTGCCTTGTACTCCAGCTCTACAGGAAGATGGCACCTTTTACCATAAAAAAGAGAGAAAGAAGATCTCCCTATTAGTGTTTTGAAAGCCAACATATAGGCTCATAAGGCATCATCTAACTTGGCTGACTAGTTTTTATCTTGTTAATCCAACTGTTATCTCCAATATGGTCTTGATATCTCTGTTGTAGACTTGAACCTGGCCGCTTATTTGAGGATGATATGGGGTGGCCACCTTGTGCTTAGCCCCAAGTTTCTTTAGAAGACGCTCAAAAACCTTATTGATAAAGCAATTACCTCCATTACTTACCACTATATGAGGATAACCAAACCATGGAAAGATAATAGACTTGAAGAGCCTGATCAGAACCCTAACATCGTTGGTGGGACTTGAAATAGCTTCTTTCTATTTGGAGACATAGTCAAAGACTACTAAGATGTATTTGTTTCTATAAGAAGAGGGGAATTGGCCCATGAAGTCAACCCCCCAAACATTAAACACATCCACCTCAAGGATTGGGTTATGTGGCATCTCATCCCTCTTGCTAATATTCCCCTTCCTTTGGCAAGCCTCACAAGAAGAGATGTTAGCATTTTAAAGAGAAACTTTTGCAAGTCAGATATCAATTCCTCTTCTAATCAATTGTAGTATAGATGAGGTATCAATCCAATCTAGGAGTTGGCTAAACGAGATGCAAGGTACTTAGCTAAGCTTAACAATTTTTGGTGTAAAGGAAGTTTTCTAACAACCTAAGTGATTAATAGAAAATGCACAAGCTATGGAATGTCTAACAAAGACTAAATTAAGGTAAAGAGCGCAAGGAAATTTGATGCAACAGGAATAAATAAAGCAAGATGATGGAAATGCAAGTACCAAATTGAAACTAAATGCTATAACTTGAAATGCAAGGCCAGAAATGAAATAAGAGCAATGCAAATGGAAACAGCGAAAACAGAGCACACATAACCAAATGCAAGGAATGGAATCGTGAACGTTCAAGGCTAGAGAAAATGGTGACTTGAGGACTACTTAGCTTCATGCTTTGGGAAATAAAAACTTGCAACAAGCAAGGCACATAATCAAGCCACAGATTCAATCAATTTTCATCAGGGGAAAGATGTCTAAGTGCACATGTCAAACCCACTTTTGATGCTGTATTTGTACAAAACGAGCATGATAAACAAGGCTCTTATAGACCTTATAAGCGATTGTCCCTAACTTATTTCTTTCAATTATTTAAACAAACACTTGTAAAGCAGCAAACACTTATGATCTATTTCACTTTAACAAGTCACTCAACCCTTAAGATCAACTAAGCAAAGTATATCAAGCAACTATTAAGGTAAAATCCCCTGAGCAATCAACTAATCATCCCAAAATCTGATCCAACCTAAAAACATGAAGAACTACTCACTACTCATCTTAAAATCAACAGAACAAGGCGAAATGAATGAAGCAAGCATAATCAAATAAAAGCTAGAAGATAAATGATAAGAGAAATGCAAAACTTTATTAAAAAGAGTGATCTTGGATCAAAATCTCATCAATCTCTTTGTGGTTTCCCACCGCTCAAAATTAGGATTAGAAACTAAAAAAGTTCCCCAAAAAAGATAAGCAAAAGCTAATATAAGTGTAAAGATAAGGTTTGGGCAAAAGTGGAAAAGTTTGTCCACAACGCGAAGTTGACGCATCAGGCAGTACAGACAGATGTTTCTCTGTCGCGATTCGATTATCCGGATGGTCCTTCGTCATGAAACGGGAATCAGGTCGTATTGGGTAAGAAGTCGGGGGTTTTGCTCAATGCTGAACCCCCATATGTCCTGTTTCACGATATTGGCATGTACGGCCTCCTCTGCTCGACATGCCATCCCAATGCAATCCTAGAGTTCACGATCAAACCTCTTGCTCTTCATCCTGCAGTCCACATCGGGCATGCTCTGCGGGTGTTCTGGTCGATGCACCACCCCGATACAGGATCAGAACGTGTAAGACAACTTCTATGAGGCTTCTCTCTGGACATTTGTGGCTCTAAACTCCTTCAAATACACCTGAGATACACCCCAAAACATGCCAATGTATGCATTCTTAATCTAAATGCATGCATGGTTACTTCTAGATGCAAATGGGACTAAAAAGACAAGATATAATCCAAGAACAAGGGAAATTATGTACAAAATGCAGCTTAAAACACTACAATATAGCAAGCTATCAACACCCCCCACTTAGTCTTTGCTTGCCCTCAAGCAAACAAAACATCAAGTATGGTGATGAGGTTTTAAAATGGAATATCATATATTAAAAATGCTAACAGTAAATCAAAATGATGTCCATGTTTCTAGTTTTAGAATGCAAGTGATGGAGCAAAACTTTAAAAACTTAGCCACATTCATCACTGAATGAAAATTATTCTCAAGTTATCAATCTACACAACAAACTCTCAAATCACTTAACCTTTTTAACATTCATTAAGCAAATAACCAATGGATCATGTTTGTGCATATCAAGTGAACAAATTTTGTTTAAGGGACATGGTTATGAGATGAAAATAATCTCATGCATAATGTGTTCAAAGAATCAAGGGATCACTCGTATGAAAAGCATTTATCTTGGGAAAAAAGCTAAAGGTAAAAGCCTACTTTTGCATGCAAGTAAGAGCTCCCTTCTACCTCATCCCAAAAATGATCCTAATGAAGTCTAAATCCCAAATGAAACCCCTAAATCTACCCTTCCCAAAGCACTTGTGATCTCTTTTCTTCTTGATGTGTGGGGGAAACTCCTTCTTTTGCTTGTGTGGTTGATTTCTTTTTTTAGAACATACTCTTCTTTGTTGTATAGGCGCCATTGATAAATATATTTTTGCAAGGCGAGGATGCAATGAGGCTATCAAAACTCAAATGCAAGACCAGGTTGTAGTACAGTATGCAAGTGAGTGTCAATCCATTTCTAGGAGCTAGGAATGTCAAAGAGAATGCAAGAGCAGTGTAAAGCTAGGCAAATGATAAGCGATTTTGTAAAAATCCTAAAGACTATATCCAACAACCAAATGGAATGCAAAACTATTTTAAAATTACTAGGAAAGAGTGAACTACCACGACGAAAAGAGAGAACGATTAAAATGCAAGGCAATGAATTTATAAAAATCGACTAGTAGATCGACCACAGGATCGACCACTAGATCGAGCAGTTTGGATCGATCTCGTCTAAAAATGCAAGTATGAAGAAACTAATGACCAGGATGCGACGAATATCAAGCGGATGATTAACGAAGATGTAAGAATGCTAAGAAAGAAGGGTCTAGGGTTGAGATTCATGTTAGGGTTTTCAAAGGTCCAAGCTTGGTTTTAAAACTCTAGATCTACTCACTTTGTGAGATTCTCTAAGCATTGAAAACAAAACAAGACTTATCCATGGCGTGTGGTATGGATCACTCTCTTATTCTCTCCTCCAGACCCATGGCGTATGGTGGAAAAAGAGATTGAGAGGCAAGGAAAACATATTTCAACCACGCGGCTTAACTAGTCCTCTAAACTACCATGGCGTTAGGGAAAGAGTAACTAGCCTCTAAGATGTGACTTTCAGAGATCTCTGGATCCTGTCAAGGTAAGAGCTCTCTCTGATCATAAAGATCTTGACGTGAGACTCTTTAAGCCTTAGGAACTCAACATCTTAGAAGAGAAAGCTATTAAGAACGAGAAAACTACAAACTTGAAAACCCTTTAGACCCCGTGTATCCTCTCAATCCCGAAACCCAAATGAAACTACTCGCTACACATGGAAATAATCGAAATAAGCATGAAAGATGAAACGATAATCATAAAAGACGATTACTTAAAGCTTAAACGATTCGAAATATTCAAGAACAAAGCTCAAAGTCTAACAATGGCGGATCGTCTCTAAACCAGAGAGAAAAAGCATAAAAACATAAGAATGAAAAAGTGTGTGGGAAAAGATCATCGCCGCCTTCCCAAAATGGGCCAAACAGCTCGATGGTCCCCCCCCTCGCTAGCGGCCAAAAACGGTTGAAAGGACTGAGATCGACCTCGGGATCGAGCATGCTTCTCGATCATCTTTGGACATCGTGTCTTCAACTCGATCTGTGTCTCGATCTTCTTCGGTGGATCGAGTGTTGCATTCGATCCTGGTATCGATCTTTTGGCGGATCGTGTGGTGGACTCGATCTGACTCTCGCTCTGCATGGCGTCATTTACGTCAGTACCACTTGATCGATTGCTTCACTCGATCTCCATCTCGATCAGATTCCTAGGATCGGAAGGACTACTCGATCTTCTGGTCGATCTCACCTAGATCGACCGGCCGTGCTCGATCTGCTCCCCGATCTCTGGTCCTTAGCAAACATCCGTTGTTCCTGCGAACCTCCAAACTAGCCTCAGCACGTCCACGAACTCCACGACTCCAAAGTAGCCAGAAACAACCTGAATATGATGCAAAATGCAAGGAACATGCGTATGCTGGTGCAAGAATGCTCTAGAACCTAAAGTGATGCAATCTAGCCTAAAGTGTGATGTAAATGCATGAAAAGCTAACTTATATGTATGCAAAATACATGCAATATGCAGTAACATCAACTCCCCCAAACTTACTTCTTGCTTGCCCTCAAGCAACAGAAAATAAGAAAGGAAGAGAGGTTTTAGAAAAGACAGGGGTTTAAGCCTCTTGCAAAGGTGCCTTTCAAATGAATCAATCTCAATGTCCTAGTTACTAGTTCTAAAATGCAATGCGCACACTCATACTCCAAAGAACCTAGCCATACTCATCACACAAAGAAATTCAGATCATGACTCTCATATTCCAAACAATCCAAGAATCATAACCTTTAACATTCAATTAATGATCAAACCGTGAATCACACTTATGCACTTAGAACAGAATACATTTGGCTAAGGACAAGGTTATGAGACAAAATGATCTCATTCAAGCGGGTAATTCAAACAATGGGTTATCTCAAAAAGGATTGAACTTATGCATAATGCTAAAGGTAAAGACAATTGATGCATACATGACTAGACTCTCATCTACCCATATACACTAACAATGATCCTACACCCCTCTCATTTTCTTTCTTTTTCAAGCTCACTCACCCTCTAGAAACTACCCAAACGACAAGGCAAGAAGCCAAGCATAACCCACGAAAACAGGAGACAACTGTACTCTTCTTAGGCTAGTGGTGGTCAAACACAAACTTAAAGCTCTTTCTTTAAATCTTGGTAGCTGTCCTCTCTTATATATATATATATATTTTTTTCTTTTTAAACTTTGGCCTTTGGCTCTTTTCTTTCTGATTTTCTTTTATTTTTTTGAGAGCTACTTCCTTCTCTTTTAAAACTGAGCTTTTATTTAAAAACAGAACAACACCACCACTTAAAACCGTGAGTCCTTTTTATTTTCAAACCCTAAACACCAGTTTTTTCTAAACTGAAAACACATAGGCAAAATTCTTTTAACACCAGTGAATCCCTGCCCCAAAACAAACCTAAAACTAGCATTAATATGAAAGCCTAATCATGTCGCATAAACCTAACACTTTATGCCAAGTTCAATCCAAAAATAAGGCCTCACATCACACAAGAAATATTTGGCTTGAAAAGACGGCAAGGTTCAGGGTGTGGAGTTCTATTCAGACTTACAAAGAGTGGTAGAAAGGGGTAAGAAAGCCTTAATATGTATATGTGATCCATGTATTACATTTCAAATGCAGAAGTGTGATAATTCAAATTCAGATTAAGGTTCTCACTTAGTAGGAAATGATTCAATTCATGTTTGTTCAACTTAAGTCACAAAAATCATAGCAAGTGATCCAAGCATGGTAAGAACTTACTTTCAAAGTATGAGCAAAGCATTAGAGAACTACTAACTAGGGTATTGAAACAATTCATGAGTTTAAAACACCTTTTTAAGAAAAACTCCCCTTATGCAAATATGAACAACCTATATGCTTTAAAATTCTAGACTCAACCCTAAAATGCTTAACAAGATGAATGCAACTACATGAATCTTTGAAAAAAAATTTAAAAATATGTAATGAAGACTCAAGGATGCTAAAGAGAAAATAAGATCAGAATAAACATGTCAAACCACACACATACTCCCCCAAACTTGCTTGACACCGTCCCGGTGGCAAACAAATTCAAAGGAGCACCAAAACACAAAGCAAAAAGAAGCAAACATGAGCGGTATGTACAATGGAAGAAGGTTGTTACCTCGGGTCTAGTCTCGGCTGGAACTTGAGTATGTTCCAGAGGAGCTAGATGCTACGGCTTTGCCTTTGGAGACTGGCTCTTGAAGAGAGAGACGCACCGGTTGAATGTTGCTGCCTTGAGTCTCACGGATGACAACTCCTCCGGTTGAAAGCCTCCTCTTCTCGGGTTGCTGAAATTCCTCACTTGCAGCTTTCTTAGGCGAGCCTCCTTGAAGCGATTTGACCTTCTTGTCAAGTTTCTTGAGCATTTTTCCTTGCCATTTGTTGATTTTCCTTTGCATCTCCACAACAGATGCTAGGAACTTCTCCGTCTTGGTTCTCGGCTCGAAATCGATCTTGGGAAGGGTGTAAGCCTCGGGCATCTCATCTTCCGTGGCTAGGGACTCAGACCTTTGACGTGGAGCAATCGTTGGGGCAGGTGTTCCTCCTAGAGGAGCAAAGCACTCTTCTACGGTCGGCAAGAACTCGATGTTCCCAACACCAAGCAGCTCGGTCTCGTCCTTGTTTGGTAGGATGCATACTCTCTTCTCGTTTTCGTCGTCGATGAAAAGATAAGCGTAGAACCCTTCTGCAGGCGTGCGTCCCAAGCTGTCGGTATTCCTCATGTAGACCTCATCCATGAAGGCTCTAGCCGGGACGGGTGTGAAATCGTGTATAGGTACGCCGGCTTGTATGAATAGAGGATTGAGGAAACCGCCAATGAATGAAGAGCTTGCCTTGCACCGCAAGGCATAAGCCTTGTACTTCACCAAAGAGGCAGCAAGTACGCATCCATAGTTCACGTCATCGCCGAGTTCATCCTCCATAGGCTCTTCATTCTCCGCCGGATCACACAACAAATGCTTCACGCCTTGGAACAAGAAGCAAAGCTCGGTCTTCGTGACCGTGGGAGCAACTGACCGTCTGCTGAATGTGTTGGCGATCAGCTTCAAGGTGTACCTCAGCACCGGGCTTCTCACTCTCTTGATTTTGGCGGTGTTGGCCTTGTAGTCTTCGTTGCTGATCAGGTCCCCAAAGTCGTTTGCTCGTGTGAAGGAGGGGAACTCGATCTTTGTGGCGGCTGCGTTGAGACCATATGCTTGACACAGCTCGGGGATTGAGAGGCTGAAGGCTTGACGTCCAACCTTGAAAGAGAGATGGCCTTGTGAAGGGACAGGGGCGCTAGGGTTCTCGTGGCAAGGAAGTCTATTGTCACTTCTGGAATGGTTGGGCAATCCATTCGTGACAGACATCTTAGGCCAATGTTCTTGAGGAGTTGGTCATAATCTCCAAGGATCCCTAGCTTGAACAGCAGCTCCCGGTCCGCAAACTTAGTAGGCTCGAACCAAAGCCTTTCCAGCTGCTTCTTATCCCTCTTCTCGTCCTTACTCCATCGAACCCTCACTTGAACAGCCACTTCTTGACCTTCTCCTTCTTGTGCCGTCTCCTCTCTCGTTCTCTTGGGGGCCATCGTGCCTGAAACAAGTTTCTCAAGCAAGGTAATGAGCAAAACGGCGATCGGAAGAGAGAAGAAGAAAGGCAAAGAAGAAGACTTATACTTGATACCCTAGAATTTTGGGGAATTTATAAAAATTATAGCAAAATAATAGAGAATCAAATCTAGAGATACTAGAAAATCCAGAATTTTTCCTATTATTTAGCTAAATTTAATAATTCAAAACCGCCCCTAGCATTTAAAACAATCAATTGCGAAATAAAAGGAGATTTTCCTTAAATTTTTTTATCAAATATCCAAAAATACCTTTTGCAAAGATTGTTAAGAAGCTTGTTAGCCTTTAGAAACAGATAACTCTCACTCTCTTTGCTTAAAAGTTCGAGAAAACAAGAATGAGAGAGTGTGAATAAGTGGTTTTCTGACAAAAATCTTGGTCAAGGCACATCTTTCATGGTCAAAGATGCTTGCCTTGACCAAGTTTTGAATTTAAAAACTGGAGGGAAAGAATAAAGGAGGGAATGAAAATGTTACCTCGGCACGAGATCGAGTCCCTTTAGTCGATCTAGGACTCGATCTCATGCCCATAATGGCTTGGATCGAGAGGGTAACTCGATTTAGGACACAATTCGAGTTCAATCGAGTCGTGGATCGATTGGCTCTCTCGTTCCTTGAGTTTTTTAAATCGCGACTAAGTCCTCGTCATCGAGCCATGCTATCGATTTAGGGGTCGATTCAGCTTGGATGGAGTGGTGGATCGAGTTGACTAATCGATCTGTCTATGAGGGACTTTCCCGAGAGAAAATAGATCGGTCGATCCATTTTTGGATCGATCGATCTAAACTCCAAGAATTTCCCGAGACATTTTAGATCGAGTTCGTCACTCGATCTGTCTACTCGATCTCGTCTAGATCGACTGACTCCTCTCGATTCACCAGCTCGATCTAGCAAAGATCAAGCCAGGATGAGTCGATCTAGCACTCAATCTCTAGCTTATACTCGCCCCCTTCTTACTCCTTTTTGAACTCGGATCGTGTCCTGCGTCTCTCACACTTTTTCCTACACACTCATAAAACAAAAACATAAAACTGGAAAAGAAATTAAGCAAGGATATGTACAGGATAAACATGGGCATGCCTCCCATGTGCGCTTTCTTTAACGTCTTTAGCTAGACTTTACTTGGTTTAGGCAGATGGTGGGTCTTGGAGAAGCATTGAGGTGCTCTCCTTGTCTAATGCACTCGCCATGTATTGCTTAACCCTGTGTCCGTTCACTGTAAATGCACTCCCACTCTTGCCCACCAACGTGACAGCTCCGTAAGGTAGTACTTCCTTGATTTCATACGGACCGCTCCACCGTGACTTCAGCTTTCCTGGAAAGAACTTGAGCCTTGAGTTGTAAAGCAGCACCAAACTCCCTTCCTTGAGCTCCTTAGGCACCAGTTTCTTGTCATGAGTAGCCTTGGTAAGCTCCTTGTAGATCCTAGCGCTTTCGTAAGCGTCCAGCTTTAGCTCATCTAGCTCGTACAACTGGATCAAACGGTTCTCCTGAGCCGTCTTCAGATCAAAATTCAGCCGCTTCACAGCCCACAACGCCCTATGTTCCAACTCAACAGGAAGATGACACCCTTTACCGTTGAGAAGAGTGAAAGGAGTGGTACCAATAGGCGTTTTGAAAGCAGTCTGGTACGCCCACAAAGCGTCATCCAACTTCACTCCCCAATCTTTCCGAGTAGTCCTGATGTTATTGCATATTGCATACATTTTGTATACTCATTAGTTAGCTTTTCATGCATTTGTATCAGGTTTTAGGTTAGATTGCATCACTTAGGGTCCTAGAGCATTCTTGCACCAGCATACGCATTTTCCTTGCATTTTGCTTCATTATCAGGTTGTTTCTGGCTGCTTTGGGGTCGTGGAGGTTCGTGGACATGATGAGGCTGATGTAGCAGTTCGGGGGAGCTCGAATATATGCTAAGGATCAGAGATCGAGGAGCAGATCGAGCATGGCTGGTCGATCTAGGAGTTGATCGACCAGAAGATCAAGCCAACCAGGCGATCCAAGGAGAATGATCGAGACAAGGATCGAGTGAAGCAATCGATCAAACGGTACAGACGTAAATGACGCCATGCAGAGCGAGAGTCAGATCGAGTACACCACTCGATCCAGCCGAAGATCGATACCGAGATCGGATGCAACACTCGATTCTCCGATGATGATCGAGACCCAGATCGAGCCAAAGACACTATGTCCGGATATGATCGAGAGAACCGCTTGATCTTGGAATTGATTTCTGTCCTTTCAAGCGAGGGGGGGACCATCAGCTTGTTTCAGCATTTTGGGAAGGCGGCGACGTCCTTTTCCCATAACAACTTTAAATCCTTATCTTTTTCCTTATGTTTTCTCTCTCGTTTTCGTGAAGAACACCATTGTTGAACTCGCGTTTTTCTTAAGCTTTGTAATCAAATCATTTCCGTTTCAATTTAGTTTTCTTTTCATGTTCATCGTCTCGCTTTACATGCTTTTCTTGATTTACTCTATGTGTAGCGAGTAGTTTATTTGGGTTCGGGGTTGAGAGGATTAAGGGGTCTAAAGGGTTTCGATCTTGGGGTTTTTCTAAACGTTTTCAATGGCTATCTCTTCTAAGGTGTCGAGATCTCAATGCTTGAAGACTCTCACTCTAAGAGCTTCATGATCCGAGAGGTTCCTTACCTTGACAGGATTCGGGAGCCTCGGAAGATCACACCTTAGAGACTAGTTACCCCTTCCCAAAAGCCATGGAAGTTTGGGGGATTAGTTAAGCCATTCATTTGAAATCTGTTTTCCTTGCCCTTCGACCTCTCTTTCCACCAAAAGCCATGGGTTTGGAGGAGAGGATGAAGGAGTGATCTATACCGAAAGCCACGGATAGATCTTGCTTAGTTTTCAAGGCTTAGAGATCCTCACCAAGTGAGTCGATTTAAAGTTTTAAACCCAAGGTCAAACCTTTGAAACCCCTGACCATGAATCTCAACCCTAGGCCCTTTCTCTTAGCATCTTTACATCTTATCTCGTCTTTCGCTTGATCTCTGATAGCATCCTGGTCCTTAGTTTTACTGTTCTTGCATTTTTAGACGAGATCGATTGTTACTGCTCGATCTCATGGTCGATCCACTAGTCAAATTTTAATAATTCGAAGCTTTCTCCTTTAATTATTCTGTTTGTTTCTCGTGGTAGTTTCTTCATTACTAGTAGTTTTAAAATAGGTTTCATTCCATTTAAGTTGCTACATCTAGTTTTTAGAGATTTTCTCATAAATCATCTCATTTCGCTTAGATTTGCATTAGTCCTTGTATTCTCTGTGCATTCTCTATCATCCTAGGCATGGATTGACTCTCTCTTGCTTGCTGTACTACAACATGTCTTGCATTTGAGTTTGATAACCTCACTGTAATTTAACCCTTGCTCAAAAAGTGTTTATCAAATAGCGCCGTTGCCATCCTAGGGCTGTTTAGAGAACATAGAGATTTGGGACTTAGCAAAGACTAAGTCTTTACCTTTTCAAGTTACTAATCCTTCTACTCTCAAACGTGTGTTTTCAGGTACATAAATCTTCGTTCAAGGGAAGACAACAATCTACTACAACCCTTAGACAACATTCATCAACTTGGTCACTCACGGCAAAGGAGAGTCAGAGAACAAACAAGAGCCTTTGAGGAGATTGTTCAGCATGGTTTGGTTGACTTTGAAGCTATGGCTGAACACGAGCATCAAGAAGGACCTCCTCCAGCTCACGGGGCAGCAGGACGGGGCAATGGAAACCCCCAACACGTGGCTAGACCCCCAAGGATCATAGGAGCCGGAGATGCTCCCAATACTCACCATAATAGGTTTGGGATCACTCCTCCTCCTGTACAAAACAAAAACTTCGAGATCAAGCCAGGTTTCATCTCAATGGTGCAAAACAACAAGTTCTACGGCTTAGCAATGGAAGACCCCTTGGAGCACCTAGAAAACTTCGAGCAAGTATGTGGGATGATAAAGATCAATGGCATATCCGAAGATGCTTTCAAGCTGCGTCTCTTCCCCTTTTCACTCGGAGACAAAGACAGACATTGGGAGAAGACCCTCCCACAAGGCACCATCACATCATGGGCCGAGTGTAAGAAGACATTGGGAGAAGACCCTCTCAAAGTTCTTCTCAAGCACCAGGACAGCACGGTTGAGAAGCAAAATCAGCGGTTTCACTCAAAGGAACAATGAGACATTCAACGAGGCAATGGAGCGTTTCAAAGACCACACGATCCAATGTCCTCATCACGGGTTCAGCGAGGAAACACTACTCAGTACCATATACCGTGGAGCTTTACCAAAGATCAGGTTGTTGCTTGACACAGCTAGCAAAGGGAACTTCCTCGGTCAGGAGGTAGAAGAGGGTATGGAGCTGATAGAAAACTTGGCATTGAGTGACGGCAATTGCGTTGAGGATTATGACCGTGCACCGAGAGGATCAGAGCTAGAGTCTCACAAGAAGGAGCTGAAATCTTTGCATGAGAAGATAGATAAGCTGGTGTTAGCCAATCAGAAGCATGGCTACAACCAAGGCTACCAGAACAACAACCTCTCTTACCGAAGCACCAACGTAGCAAACCCTAAAGATCAAGTGTACCCTGCTCAGCAAGCAAAACCTTTCATCCCTTACAACAAAGGTTTTCAACCGAGTGGTGGTTTCCAAGGTCAAGGGCAGAACAACTTCCAAGGGCAATATCAAAATAACAAGGGTTATACACCTAACTACCCTCCGGGCTTTGCACCTCAGCAGCAATAACCGATGCAACAACAAGTTGATCCGGTTCAAGCAATGTTTCAACAGCTAATACAAGGGCAAGCCTCTACAAACCAGAAGTTCGCCGAGATGAACACTCGTCTAGACTCATCTCTCACTGACTTCTCCACTCAGATCACCAATTTATACAACAAGATCAAGCAGCTGGAGAAAGGGAAAGCGAGTACGAGTGGTCAGAACAGTCTTCCGGGAAAGTGTGAGCAGAATCCCAAGGAGTATGCTAATGCCATAACGTTGAGAAGCGGCAAAGAGCTCGAACCTCCGGTCTCTACCAAGAACAACGAGGACGTTGTAATTCAAGAGGGGGAGGGTAAACCTTCGGCTGATGATGATGAGATTAACTTTGACAACGTTTGGATCCAAGGGCCAAGAAGAGGAGACAAAGCAGTTGCTGAGAAGAACGCTGAGCAAACCACTAAGGAGAAGAATGCTTATGTGCCTCCACCTTATGTACCTAAGCTGCCTCTTCCTGGCCGCTTCAAGAAGCAACTCATAGAGAAGCATATAATCCTCTTTGAGAAGCACCTTAGAGACGTGGAGATCAAGTTACCTCTCGTTGACTGCCTTGCAATGATGCCTAAATGCGCCAAATTCTTCAAAGACACTCTCGTGAAGAAGAACAAGGAAAGCAAGGTGGTACTTGTTCTAAGTGAAGAGTGTAGTGCTGTGATACATAAGGAGATAGTCTCTAAGAAGTTGGGAGACCCTGGAAGCTTCACTATACCCTGCGCTTTAGGTCCTCTAGAGTTCAAGAGTTGCTTATGTGATCTCGAAGCTAGCATAAACCTGATGCCTCACTCCGTGGCTAAGAAGCTTGGTTTTACTCGTTTCAAAGACTGTCGGGATCTCGTTGGTACTGGCTGATAGGAGTGTGAGGCTACTAGTGGGGCTGCTTGAAGATTTACCGGTGCAAATCATTGGTGTGAACGTGCCTACGAACTTTGTCGTGTTGGAGTTTGGCTATGTGGACCAGAGGACCCAGGAGTACGTCAACCTGCTGGATTCTAGGAAGATTGTCAAGAAGGATGAAAGTTGCTGCCTAGAGATCGACCCCGAGATCGACGCTATCACTCGATCCAGGAGTCAGATCGACAAGGAAATCGAGACCACAACTCGATCCGGTGCAACAATCGACGGACAGATCGGGAAGAATGCTCGATCAGGAAAAACAATCGAGTCGGCGATCGAGGGAGACCTCCCGATCATTTTGGGGTCCAATCAAGAGATCGACTCAGCGTCTCGATCCCTTACTCGGTCCACATCAAATCGAGTAAGTGAATCGAGCGAAATGGCTCGATCTAGACGACATCGAGAGGAGAATCGACCGGAGGACTAGATCTCAGAAGGGATAGCGATGGAGGAAGGCAGTCTGAAGGGCCATGCCTCGGGTTCAAAGGAGAGCTCCAAGGAGGAAAGCAACAACAACAGCCACGAGGATGACTGGAGTGAGTTGTTAGCCCCAAAGGTGGACCTTAAGGAGCTCCCAAAAGGGCTAAAGTATGCTTTCTTAGGGCCTAATAACACCTATCCCGTGATTGTGAATGAAAACCTTAGTGATGATGAGTTGCACTCGCTCCTTACTGAGCTGAGAAAGTATAGGAAGGCCATTGGGTACTCTTTAAGTGACATCAAGGGCCTTTCACCAATGCTTTGCACTCATAGGATTCACTTGGATAATGAGAACGCCTCTTCTATAGAACATCAAAGGCGTTTGAATCCGAATTTGAAAGAGGTTGTTAAGAAAGAAATCCTTAAGTTTTTAGAGGCTGATGTGTTATATCCCATAAGTGACAGCACGTGGGTTTCTCCTGTACACGTGGTGCCTAAGAAGGGAGGGATCATTGTCATAAGGAATGAAAAGGATGAGCTTATTCCTACTAGAACCATCACTGGTCATAGGATGTGTATTGATTATAGGAAACTTAACCTTGCGACTAGGAAAGACCATTTCCCTTTGCCTTTTATTGATCAAATGCTTGAGAGACTTGCTAATCACACTTACTACTGTTTTGTCGATGGGTATAGCGGTTTCTTTCAAATACCAATTCACCCAAATGATCAGGAGAAGACGACCTTCACATGTCCCTACGGTACCTTTGCATATCGAAGGATGCCGTTTGGATTGTGTAATGCACCGGCTACGTTTCAGCGGTGTATGATGTCGATCTTCTCCGATATTATAGAGGAGATGGTAGAGGTGTTCATGGATGACTTCTCTGTCTATGGTGCGTCCTTTCCTGCGTGTTTGTTGAATCTTTGCAGGGTACTAAAACGTTGTGAAGAGACAAACTTGATGCTGAACTGGGAGAAATGCCACTTTATGGTTAAGGAAGGGATCGTGCTTGGTCATAAGATATCAGAGAAGGGCATTGAGGTTGATCAGGCTAAAGTGGAGGTCATGATGGGTCTTGAGCCGCCGGTTAATGTTAAGGGAGTCAGAAGCTTCTTGGGACACGCAGGGTTCTATAGGCGCTTCATCAAGGATTTCTCCAAGATTGCACGCCCTCTTACACGGCTGTTGTGCAAGGAAGCTGAGTTTGTGTTTGATGAGGAGTGTTTGAAAGCTTTCGTGACCATCAAGGAAGCCCTTACATCAGCTCCTATAGTCCAAGCACCAGACTGGTCTCTTCCCTTTGAGATCATGTGTGATCCTAGTGACTACGCCGTAGGAGCCGTTCTTGGTCAGAAGAAAGACAAGAAGCTGCACGTGATCTACTATGCTTCAAGAACCTTGGATGACACGCAAACAAGGTACACCACTACGGAGAAGGAGTTGCTTGCAGTAGTGTTCGCCTTTGAGAAGTTCAGATCATACCTTGTTGGTTCCAAGGCTATTGTATACACGGATCACGCTGCCTTGCGATACATCTACTCGAAGAAAGACACTAAGCCTCGGCTCTTAAGATGGATTCTCTTACTCCAGGAGTTTGACATGGAGATTAAAGACAAGAAAGGAATAGAAAACGGAGTCGCTGACCATCTCTCACGGCTAAGGATCAACGAGTCTCTCCCCTTAGATGACTCTCTTCCAGAAGAGCAGCTTATGGCGATTACCACGGCTGTTTGTGGAAAGCTAGAAGGGAGGTTTGAGGAAGTGTTGAGTTTCAAAGAGGAGGATCTACCGTGGTATGCTGATGTAGTGAACTATCTAGCGTGTGGTGAGGAGCCAACACATCTCAACAGCTATCACAAGAAGCGGTTTATGAGAGAGGCTAGTGACTACTTTTGGGACGAGCCCTACTTATACAAGAGAGGAGTAGACAGTTTGTACTGGAGATGTGTTACAAAGGAAGAAGCCAGGGACATCCTCTATCATTGCCATGGCTCTTCCTACGGAGGACACTTCGCCTCATTCAAGACTGCCACGAAAGTGTTGCAAGCCGGTTTCTGGTGGCCGTCCATTTTTAAAGATGCACATAAGTTTGTGAAGAGCTGTGAGGCATGTCAACGAGCAGGGAATATCACTATGAGGAACCAAATGCCTCAAGTTCCCATCTTCGAGGTTGACGTGTTCGACGCGTGGGGGATAGACGTCATGGGGCCATTTCCTTCTTCATATGGCAACAAATACATCTTAGTAGCAGTGGATTATGTCTCTAAATGGGTTGAGGCTGGTGCTTCCCCTACAAATGACTCTAAGGTGGTAATCAAGCTGTTCAAGAGTATCATCTTCCCGAGGTTTGGGGTACCTAAGGTTGTCATAAGCGATGGAGGAAGCCACTTCATAAACAAGGTATTCGAGAACCTCTTGAGAAAGTATGGAGTTAAGCATAAGGTGGCTACACCGTATCATCCTCAAACAAGCGGTCCAATGGAAGTTTCCAACAGGCAAATCAAGGCTATACTAGAGAAGACCGTCGGAGCAACAAGGAAAGACTGGGCAGTGAAGCTGGACGACACTCTTTGGGCCTACCGTACCGCCTTCAAAAGGCCGATTGGTACAACTCCTTTCACTCTACTCTATGGCAAGGGCTGTAACCTCCCGGTTGAGCTGGAACACCGTGCGTTGTGGGCTGTGAAGAGGCTGAACTTTGACCTCAAGACTGCTCAGGAGAGGCGCCTTATTCAGCTATACGAACTGGATGAGTTGAGGCTGAACGCTTACGAGAGCTCTCGGATATACAAGGAGCAGACTAAGGAGACTCATGACAAGAAGTTGGTTGCCAAGGAGCTTAAGGAAGGAGGGCTAGTGTTGCTGTACAACTCGAGGCTCAAACTCTTCCCGGGCAAGCTGAAATCAAGGTGGAGCGGACCATTCAAGATTCAAGAAGTGTTGCCTTATGGAGCTGTTACTCTGATGGGAAAAGGTGGCAGTGCATTCACCGTCAACGGACACAGAGTCAAGCCTTACTTGGCAGACGGCTATGACAAGGAGAGTACCTCGGTGCTTCTCCAAGACCCACCATCCGCTTAAACCAAGTAAGGTCTAGCTAAAAACGTTAAAGAAACTGCACTTGGGAGGCATTCCCATGTTTATCTTGTACATATTCCTGCTTTATTTCCCTTTCAGTTTTATGTTTTTATTCTGCAAGTGTGTAGGAACAGGTATAAGGAGTCTAAACCTTGACCTTGAGGTCTAAAAGGGGCGATAGGAGTTAAGATAAGGCTAGAGATCGAGTGCTAGATCGACTGATCCTGGCTCGATCTTTGCTAGATCGAGTCAGTGAATCGAGAGGAGTCAGTCGATCTAGACGAGAACGAGTGACAGGATCGACCTTGACGAAAAAGGATCGATCGATCCAAAACGGATCGACCGATCTAATTTCTCTCGGAAAAATCTGTTGGAAATAGATCGATCACTCGACTCGATCCATCACTCGATCTATGCCAAATCGACCCCAAAATCGAGGACATAGCTCGATCATGAGGACTTAGCCGTGGAGCCAACATCTCAATGATCGAGAGAGCCAATCGATCCAAGACTCGATTCATGAATCGAGTCTCAAATCGAGTAACCCTCTAGATCTAAGCCATTATGGGCATGAGATCGAGTCCTAGATCGACCAAATGGACTCGATCTCATGCCGAGGTAACATTTTCTTTCCCTCCTTTACTCTTTTCCCTCCAACTTTTGAATTCAAAACTTGGTCAAGGCAAGCATCTTTGACCATGAAAGATGTGCCTTGACCAAAACTTTGTCAAAAAAACCACTTTTACTACCCATTGTTTTGATTTTTGCTAGCCTTTAAATATTTCAACAACCTCTCATCCTCTCATTCCTGTTTTTCTCGAAAATTTTAAACAAAGAGAGTGAGAGTTTTGGTTTTCAAAAGCTAGCAAAGATATTCTGCATTTCTTGCAAAGGTATTTTCAAAAATTTAATGACTTAATTTAGAAAATTTCCTTTAAATTCGCAAGATCTTGTTCTAGAATATAGGGTCGGTTTTGGTTTTTAAAAAAAAACTAGCTAAGTAAAAGGAATAATTCTAGATTTTTCAGTATCTAAAGATATGATTCTCCTTTATTTAGCTATGATTTTTATTTATTCCCCAAAATTATAGGGTAGTTTTTATAAGTTCTCTCTTTCTCTTCTCTCATTCTCATCAAAACCGCCGTTTGCTTATCAAATTTCTTTAGAAACTTGTTTCAGGAACAATGGCCCCAAAGAGAACAAGAGAAGAGACAGCACAAGAAGGAGAAGGACAAGAAGTGGCAGTTCAAGAGAGGGTCAGATGGAGTAAGGATGAGAAGAGGGACAAGAAAAGGCTGGATAGGCTTCGGTTTGAGCCTACCAAGTTTGCTGATCGAGAGCTGTTGTCCAAGCTAGGGATTTTTGGGGATTTCGACCAACTCCTCAAGAACATTGGCTTGAGATGTCTGTCACGGATGGATTGCCAAACCATTCCTGAAGTGACAATAGACTTCCTTGCCACCTTGGAGTTCCGTTACGAGAATCCTAGCACACCGGTCCCTTCCCAAGGTCGCCTCTACTTCAAGGTTGGACGTCAAGCCTATACACTCTCCATCCCTGAGCTATGCCAAGCTTATGGTCTCAACGCGGATGCCTACAAGGTCGAGTTCCCAGCCTTCAAGAAAGCCGACGACTTTTGGGACCTGATCAGCAATGAAGACTACAAAGCCAACACCGCCAAGATCAAGCGAGTAAGGAGCCCGGTGCTGAGGTACACTCTGAAGCTGATTGCCAACACGTTTAGTGGAAGATCTGTTGCTCCCACGGTCACGAAGACAGAGCTGTGCTTCCTGTTCCATGGTGTGAAGCACTTGGTGTGTGATCCGGATGCAAATGACGAGCCCATGGAGGATGAACTCGGCGATGAAGTGAACTACGGGTGTGTGCTCGCGGATTTCTTGGTGATATACAAGGCTTATGCCTTGCGGTGCAAAGCAACTTCCTCTTACAATGGCGGATTCCTTACTCCTCTGTTCGTGCAAGCTGGTGTGCCCATTCACGACTTTGCTCACGTCCCAACCAAAGCTTTCATGGACGAGGCATACATAAGGAACACTGACAGCTTGGGACGCACGCCAGCGGAAGGGTTCTACGCCTACCTCTTCATAGACGACGAAGATAAGAAGAGAGTGTGCATCCTGCCCAACAAAGATGAAACCGAGCTGCTTGGTGTTGGGAACATCGAGTTCTTGCCCACGGAGGAAGAATGCTTTGCCCCTTTAGGAGGACCACCTGCTTCAGCGATTGCCCCTCGTCAAAGGTCAGAGTCTCCAGCCACAGAAGATGAGATGCCCGAGGCCTACACACTTCCCAAGCTAGACTTCGAGCCGAGGACAAAAACCGAGAAGTTCCTAGCATCAGTTGTGGAGATGCAAAGGAAGATCAACAAGTGGCAAGGCAAGATGCTCAAGAATCTTGGAAAGAAAGTCAAGGCACTTCAGGGAGGCTCGCCTAAGAAAGCTGCAAGTCAAGAGGTGCAACAACCCGAGAAGAGAAGGCTCTCAACCGGCGGTATTGTCATCCGCGAGACCCAAGGAGGCACCATTCAGCCGGCGCGCCACTCTCTCCAAGAACCAGCCGACAAGGGCAAAGCAACAATCTCTAGCTCCTCTGGAACATCCTCAAGTTCCAGCCGAGACTAGACCAGAGGTAACAACCTTCTTCCATTGTACATAACCGCTCATATTTGATTTTTTTTTCTTTATGTTTTGATGCTCCTTTAAATGAGTTTGCCACCGGGACGGTGTCAAGCAAGTTTGGGGGAGTACATGTGTGATTTGACTTGTGTTTTGTGATCTTATTTTCCTTTAGCATCCTTGAGTCTTTAGTTCATGAAAAATTTGTAAAAGTTTTTAAAAATTTTCAAAGATTCATGTAGTTGCATTCATCTTGTCAAAACATGTTAGGATTGAGTCTAGAGTTTCTCATAGCATCTAGGTTGTTTGCATTTTGCATAAGGGGTTAGAATTTCTTAAAAATGTGTTTTTACTTATGAATTGTTTCAATGCCCTAGTTAGTAGTTCTCTAATGCTTTATCTATGCTTTGAAAGTAAGTTCTTACCATGCTTGGATCACTTGTTAGGATTTTCGTGGCTTAAATTGAACTCTCATGATTTGAAACTCATCCTAATAAGTGAAAACCTTAATTTGAAATTCTAATTATCATCCTTATGCATTTGAAAATGAACACATGGTTTTAAAATATTTAGGCTCTCTTCTTCCTTTTTACCACTCTTTGTGAGCCTAAGTAGAACTCCCTCCTTAAACCTTACCCTTCTTTGAAGCCAAATGTTCTTGTGTGACATCTTTGTGAGGCCTTCCTTTCAGTTTGAACTTGGCATAAAGTGTTAGGTTTAGGCGACATGATTTGGTTTTCATATGATTGCTAGCTTTGCATTTTGAAGCTAGGTATAGGCTTATGATAAGTTTGGGGGATCATTGAGGTTGCTTTCCTGCCTATTTGTTCTCGGTTTCAAAGAACTTTGTGTTTTAAAGAAAGAAATGGGTTTTAAGTGAAAGGTTGTTTTTAAAACTAAGTATGCTCCAATAAATTTCAGGAGGTAGCTCTCCCATAATAAAAAAAAAAGAGAAAAGAAAAAAAAAAGAAATAAAAGAGTTTAAGTGCCAAATAAAGAAAAAAATAAAAGAAAAAAATAATAATAAGAGAGCTACCAATAAGAAATATCTAAAGAGCAAAAATATTTTTCAAAACCTTTTCACTAGCCTAAAAATTTTAAAAATGTTCTTGTTCCGGATTGGGGGTTGCTAAGTTTTGTGAAGAAAAAGGGTAGACTCTTAAGTGGTGAGTGAGGAGAAATTTGTTAAATGAGAGGGATATAGGATCGCTTGATAGTTTACATAGGTAGATGAGAATCTAATCATGTATGCATAAATTGTCTTTACCTTTAGCATTATGCACAAGTTCAGCCATTTCTGAGAGAAAACCTTGTTCTAATTATAAACCCTTTTCAAATGAGATCATTCAATGCTCATAACATTCACCCTTAGCCAAATGTGTTTTGCTTTAAAGTGCATAAGTTTGATTCATGGTTCGAATGTTAATGAACGTTAAAGGATGAGTTTCTTTGATTGTTAGGAATAGGAGAGTCATGATTTGAATTTCTTTGTGTGATGAGTATGGCTAAGTTCTTTGGAGTATGAGTGTAAGCATAGCATTTTAGAACTGTTAACTAGGACATTGAGATTGATTCATTTGAAAGGCACCTTTGCAAAAAGTTTAAACCCCCTTTCATTTGTCGGAAAACCTCTCTTCCTTACTTATTTTCTGTTGCTTGAGGGCAAGCAAGAAGTAAGTTTGGGGGAGTTGATGTTATAGCATATTGCATATATTTTGCATACTCATTAGTTAGCTTTTCATGCATTTGTATCACGTTTTAGGTTAGATTGCATCACTTAGGGTCCTAGAGCATTCTTGCATCAGCATACGCATTTTCCTTGCATTTTGCATCATATTCAGGTTGTTTCTGGCTGCTTTGGAGTCGTGGAGGTTCGTGGACATGTTGAGGCTGATGTAGCAGTTCGGGGGATCTCGGATATATGCTAAGGATCAGAGATCGAGGAGCAGATCGAGCATGGCCGGTCGATCTAGGAGTTGATCGACCAGAAGATCGAGCCAACCAGGCGATCCAAGGAGAATGATCGAGACAAGGATCGAGTGAAGCAATCGATCAAACGGTACGGACGTAAATGACGCCATGCAGAGCGAGAGTCAGATCGAGTACACCACTCGATCCAGCCAAAGATCGATACCGAGATCGGATGCAACACTCGATTCGCCGATGATGATCGAGACCCAGATCGAGCCAAAGACACGATGTCCGGATATGATCGAGAGAACCGCTCGATCTTGGAATCGATCTCTGTCCTTTCAACCGTTTTTGGCCGCTAGCGAGGGGGGACCATCAGCTTGTTTCGGCATTTTGGGAAGGCGGCGACGTCCTTTTCCCATAACAACTTTAGATCCTTATCTTTTTCCTTATGTTTTCTCTCTCGTTTTCGTGAAGAACACCATTGTTGAACTCGCGTTTTTCTTAAGCTTTGTAATCGAATCATTTCCGTTTCAATCTAGTTTTCTTTTCATGTTCATCGTCTCACTTTACATGCTTTGCTTGATTTACTTTATGTGTAGCGAGTAGTTTATTTGGGTTCGGGGTTGAGAGGATTAAGGGGTCTAAAGGGTTTCGATCTTGGGGTTTTTCTAAACATTTTCAATGGCTATCTCTTCTAAGGTGTCGAGATCTCAATGCTTGAAGACTCTCACGCCAAGAGCTTCATGATCCAAGAGGTTACTTACCTTGACAGGATTCAGGAGCCTCGGAAGATCACACCTTAGAGACTAGTTACCCCTTCCCAAAAGCCATGGAAGTTTGGGGGATTAGTTAAGCCTTTCATTTGAATTCTGTTTTCCTTGCCCTTCGACCTCTCTTTCCAGCAAAAGCCATGGGTTTGGAGGAGAGGATGAAGGAGTGATCTATACCGAAAGCCACGGATAGATCTTGCTTAGTTTTCAAGGCTTAGAGATCCTCACCAAGTGAGTCGATTTAAAGTTTTAAACCCAAGGTCGAACCTTTGAAACCCCTGACCATGAATCTCAACCCTAGGCCATTTCTCTTAGCATCTTTACATCTTATCGCGTCTTTCGCTTGATCTCTGATAGCATCCTGGTCCTTAGTTTTACTGTTCTTGCATTTTTAGACGAGATCGATTGTTACTGCTCGATCTAGTGGTCAATCTCATGGTCGATCCACTAGTCAAATTTTAATAATTCGAAGCTTTCTCCTTTAATTATTCTGTTTGTTTCTCGTGGTAGTTTCTTCCTTTCTAGTATTTTTAAAATAGGTTTCATTCCATTTAAGTTGCTGCATCTAGTTTTTAGAGATTTTCTGATAAATCATCTCATTTCGCTTAGATTTGCATTAGTCCTTGTATTCTCTGTGCATTCTCTATCATCCTAGGCATGGATTGACTCTCTCTTGCTTGCTGTACTACAACATGTCTTGCATTTGAGTTTGATAACCTCACTGCAATTTAACCCTTGCTCAAAAAGTGTTTATCAAGTCCCAACTGTTCTTTCGAGTATTGCCTTGATCTGACGGTTAGAGACCTCCACTTGGCCACTCGTTTGAGGATGGTAAGGCGTAGCTACCTTATGCTTCACGCCATACTTATTTAACAGATTTTCAAACAGCTTGTTGATAAAATGGCTGCCTCCGTTTCTTATCACCACCTTGGGAACTCCAAACCTCGGGAAAATAATACTCTTAAAGAGCTTGATCACCACCTTAGAGTCGTATGTTGGGGAAGCAATGTCCTCAACCCACTTAGAGACGTAGTCAACAGCCACTAGTATGAACTTGTTGCCGTATGATGAGGGAAATGGCCCCATGAAGTCTATGCCCCACGCGTCAAAGACATCTACCTCAAATATGGGAACTTGGGGCATCTCGTTCCTCTTAGTAATATTCCCTGCTCTTTGACATGCCTCGCAGCTCATCACGAACTCATGGGTGTCTTTGAAGATGGACGGCCACCAGAAGCCAGCTTGCAAGACCTTTGTAGCGGTTTTGAACGAAGCAAAGTGCCCTCCATACAAGGATCCATGGCAATGAAAGATGATATCTCTTGCTTCTTCCTTTGTCACGCATCTTCTGTACAGGCTATCTACTCCTCTTTTGTATAGATAGGGATCATCTCAATAGTAGTGGCTCACGTCTCTCATGAATTTCTTCCTATGGTAGTTGTCAAGATGCGACGGCTCTTCCCCACATGCCAAGTAGTTTACAATATCCTCCTCTTTGAAGCTCATAACTTCCTTAAACTGCCCCTCTAAGCTCCCACAAACAGCCGTAGTGATTGCCATGAGTTGTTCCTCGGGGAGAGAATCGTCCAAAGGAAGAGATTCGTTGATCCTTAAACGAGATAGATGGTCAGCAACGCCGTTCTCTATCCCTTTCTTGTCCCTGATTTCCATGTCAAATTCTTGAAGTAGGAGGATCCTTCTTAAAAGCTTCGGCTTAGTGTCCTTCTTGGAATAGATATAACGCAAAGCTGCGTGATCCGTGTAAACTATGGTCTTGCAACCCACGAGGTAAGCTCTGAACTTCTCAAAGGCGAATACAACCGCGAATAGCTCCTTCTTAGTAGTGGTGTACCTCGTTTGCGTTCCGTCCAAGGTTATTGAAGCATAGTATATCACGTGCAGTTTCTTATCCTTCCTTTGTCCTAGAACGGCTCCCACGGCATAGTCACTAGCATCACACATAATCTCGAAAGGTAGAGTCCAGTCTGGTGCTTGCACTATGGGCGCGGATACTAGGGCCTCCTTGATGGTCACGAAAGCTTGCAAACACTCCTCATCAAAGACGAATTCAGCCTCCTTGGACAACAGCCGAGTGAGAGTGATATCCCTTGTATTTACACCATTTAGGGCTGCATTTAGTACATGTTTTGGTCCTCTTTTGCATATTTTCCCTTAGCTTTTGTCCCATTTTCTTCTCCTTTTAGAATTAGGTTGCATTTAGAGTATATAGTGCATTTTCCTTGCATATTGGATGTTTTTAGGTGCTTTTGGAGCTTAAAGGAGCTTGGAGGAGCTTTGGGAATGATCCAGGAGGCTAGCTGGACAAAAGGGAGCAAGAAGGATCAAAGCAGAAGATCTCTGCAGAAGTTTTCGGTCAGAGCCTGGAATTTTCGGTCTCTGGTGACCGAAATAGAGCAGTATCGATCACCAGTATCGGTCTGATGTGGTCGACACAAACACACCGTAATAATTTTGGTCGTGTGTGTCGATCACTGATGACCGATACAGATAAATTTCTGTCACTGGAGGTCGACACAACTGACCGATACTGACCCAGCCCGAACCTGTTTTTAATTACAATTTTGCCACCTTTCTAGGGTTTTCTCCCTTGGGCTATAAATAGCCCCTTTTTCTATATTTTCGAGAGGTCTTGTCAAAATACTGTTCTTAAGCTATTTCTTTAAGTTTGTAAGACAATTTCTTTGTTTTGTTTAATACAATCAAGTATTTGCTTTAATCTTTCTTTAATCTTTCTTTTAATCATGATTAGCATCTTCTCCCTTTGTGATTTGGTGTTAAACATGATTATGAGTGAGTAGTTACCTTACGGTTTCTAGATGTGGTAGATTAGGGGAATCTATGGCTTGGCTAAGGCTTGTTATGTGCTTCTGTTTATGGGTTCCTCTCTATTAATCTGTTATTCATGCTAGATTAGTCTTGATCAAACTGGTCAAGGTTGTTAGCTTTGTCTTATGCCCACCAAGTGTTTGATGAAATGCTGAACCTGTTTATTAGAGGATTTGCTGGCCTTGGCTCAAGTGATTGACTGTTTGAGGAGCATTTTGACTTGAATAGAGTTGATTAGTCTTGCTTGCTTGATGTTTTAGCACTAATGAGAGTTAGTTCTTGTGAAGATGTTTAGCAAAGGGTTATTTGCCAAGAGATTGGATCTAACTAGCTTAGTTGTGAACTCTATGTCTAGGAACCACCATTGCTTGCTTACTTGCTTGATTAATGTAGTTTGAAACAGCCTAATTCAATGCCTGAAATTCCCCAAGGTCAATAACCACATATAGGAAATTGTCTTTCTCTGATTTAAATTTCGGATTTGCTCTGTTTTGCTCTGTTTTTCTTGTTTAGAATTGCTTAGTTTGCTTTTGCTTTCACCTTGTTGCTGCTTGTTTCACTTAGGTTGTTAGAATTGTTGCTTAGGCAACAAAACCCATTTCCTGGCTTGCTTGACTTAGAGATTCCACTCTCAACTCTTCTGTCTTTCAACTCTTCCCATTTGGATTGATACAACCCTAAGCTATACTGCAACTGACTAGTACAAGCTAGGGCAATTGTCCTACAAGGGGTAAAACCCTTGTATCAGAGAGGGCGTGCAACCTTAGAGAAGCCTTTAATGAAGCGCCTGTAGAAGCCGGCGTGTCCCAAGAAGCTTCTCACCCCTTTGACGTTAACTGGCGGCTCAAGGCTTGTCATCACATCAATCTTTGCTTTGTCGACATCAATACCCTTCTCTGATATCTTATGTCCAAGCACGATCCCCTCCTTAACCATGAAGTGGCATTTTTCCCAATTGAGCACCAAATTTGTCTCCTCACAACGCTTTAGTACGCTGCAAAGATTCAACAAACACGCAGAAAAGGACGCACCATAGACCGAAAAGTCATCCATAAACACCTCTACCATCTCTTCTATAAGATCGGAGAAGATCGACATCATACATCGATGAAACGTAGCCGTGCGTTACACAACCCGAATGGCATCCTTCGATACGCAAAGGTGCCATAAGGGCATGTAAAGGTCATCTTCTCCTGATCATTGGGATGGATTGGTATTTGGAAAAATCCACTATATCCCTCAAGAAAGCAATAGTAGGGGTGATTAGCAAGTCTTTCAAGCATTTGATCAATAAAAGGCAAGGGAAAATGATCCTTTCTAGCAGCAAGATTAAGCTTCCTATAGTCAATACACATACGGTGTCCAGTAATACTCCTAGTAGGTTATGCTCATCTTTATCATTCTTAATGACCGTGATCCCTCCCTTCTTAGGCACCACGTGTACGGGAGAAACCCATGTGCTGTCACCTATGGGATAGATCACGTCAGCCTCTAAAAGCTTAAGAATCTCCTTCTTAACAACCTCTTTCAAATTTGGATTCAAACGCCTTTGATGTTCTATAGAAGAGGCGTTCTCATTATCCAAGTGAATCCTATGAGTGCAAAGCATTGGTTAAAGGCCCTTGATGTCACTTAGAGAGTACTTTATGGCCTTCCTATACTTTCTCAACTCAGTTAAGAGTGATTGCAACTCATCATCACTCAAGTTTTCATTCACAATCACAGGATAGGTTTCGTTAAGCCCTAAGAAAGCATATATTAGCCCTTTTGGGAGCTCCTTAAGGTCCACCTTTGGGGCTAACAGCTCGCTCCAATCATCCTCGTGGCTGTTGCTGTTGTTCTCCTTCTTAGAACCTTCCCTAGAACCCGAGACATGGCCCTTATGGCTGCTTTCTCCAACCGCTATCCCTTCTGAAATCGAGTCGTCAGGTCGATCTTGCTCTCGATGTCGTCTAGATCGAGCAGTTTTTCTCGATTCACTCACTCGATTTAATGTGGATCGAGTGAGGGATCGAGACGCTGAGTCGATCTCCAGATTAGACCCCAAATTGATCGGAAGGCCGTTCTCGATCTCGGACTCGATTGTTTTCATGGATCGATCACCTTGCTCGATCTGACTGTCGATTGCTGCACCGGATCGAGTTGTGCTCTCGATTGTCTTGTCGATTTGACCCCTAGATCGAGAAATATCATCGATCTTGGAGTCGATCTCTAGGCAAACGCCTACATCTTCAAGCACAACTTTTCTCGAATCAAGCAAGTTGACGTACTCCTGAGTCCTCTGATCCACATAACCAAACTCTCCTGGCTCCTTAGTCAGTGCCAGCTTCAAATGATCTTCCTGAGCCAGCTCTTCTAGCAACTCATCCGCTAAAGCATCCAACGTCTCAATGTAGAAAGCTTGCCCTTCTATCGTAGGCTTCTTCATAACCTCATTGATATCAAAGTCTAGCCTTATATCTTTACCCAAGTGCAAGGCAATCTTCCCGTTCTTGACGTCTATTATGGCTCCGGCGGTGGCTAAGAAAGGTCTACCAAGAATGAGCGGATCCTTTGGTTCTTCAACCATTTCCAACACAACGAAGCCTGTAGGCACGTTCACTCCACTAATCTTCACTGGCAAGTCCTCAAGCAATCCCACGGGTAACCTCACACTCCTGTCAGCTAGTACCAACGAGATTCTACAGTCCTTGAAACGGGTAAAGCCAAGTTTCTTTGCCACGGAATGAGGCATCAGATTTATGCTAGCTCCGAGATCACAAAGGCAACTCTTGAACTCCAAAGGACATAAAGCACAAGGTATAGTGAAGCTTCCAGGGTCTCCCAACTTCTTAGGGACTATCACCTTGTGTATCACAGCACTACACTCCTCACTTAGAACAAGCACTTCCTTACTTTCCTTATTCTTCTTCACGAGACTGTCGTTGAAGAATTTGGCGCACTTAGGCATCAATGCAAGGCAGTCAACAAGAGGTAGCTTGATCTCTACGTCCTTAAGATGTTTCTCAAACAAGACTCTATGCTTCTCTATGAGTTGCTTCCTGAAACGGCCGGGAAAAGGCAGCTTAGGTACATACGGTGGATGTACATAAGCATCATTCTCCTTAGAAGTTTGCTCCACTTTCTTCTCAACAACCGCTTTGTCTCCTCTTCTTGGCCCTTGAATCCAGACATTGTCAAAGTTGATCTCATCATCAGCTGAAGGCTTACCCTCCCCCTCTTGAATTACAACATCCTCGTTGTTCTTGGGAGTAATCGTAGGTGCAAGCTCTTTTCCGCTTCTTAACGTGATGGCGTTGGCATATTCCTTAGGATTCTGCTCACACTTGCCCGGTAGGCTGTTCTGACCACTTGTACTCGCCTTTCCTTTCTCTAGCTGCTTGATTTTGTTGTTTAAGTTGGTGATTTGAGTAGAGAAGTCAGTGAGAGACGATTCTAAACGAGTGTTCATCTCGGCAAACTTCTGGTTTGTAGAGGCTTGCCCTTGAATCAATTGTTGGAACATAGCTTGGACAGGATCAAGTTGTTGTTGCATCAGTTGTTGCTGCTGAGGTACAAAGCCGGGAGGGTACATTGGCGTATAACCCTTGTTTCCTTGCTGTTGTCCTTGGAAGTTGTTCTGCCCTTGCCCTTGGAAGCCACCACTCGGCTGAAAACTTTTTTTGTATTGTACGAAAGGCTTTGCTTGCTGAGCAGGGTACACTTGATCCTTAGGGTTTGCTACATTGGTGCTGCGGTATGAGAGATTGTTGTTCTGGTTGTAGCCTTGTGAATAGCCTTGAGGTTTGTAGTTGTTTTGACCCGCCACCCAATTGGCTTCTTCTTGGCTCAACTCAAGCTCCTCTTGGCTGTCATCCGCTTCACCAACAAAGTGAACATGCTTCTGATTTGCCAAAACCAACTTGTCAATCTTCTCGTGCAATGATTTCAGCTCTTTCTTGTGAGACTCTAGCTCAGAACCTCGCGGTGCACGGTCATAATCTTCAGCATAGTTGCCATCACTTAGTGCTAAGTTCTCAATCAGCTTTATGCCTTCTTCTACCTCTTGACCAAGGAAGTTCTCCTTAATGGCCTTATCAAGCAACAACCTGATCTTTGGTGAAGCTCCGCGGTAGATAGTGCTTAGAAGAGTCTCTTTGCTGAAGCCGTGGTGAGGACATTGGATAGGATAGTCCTTGAATCGTTCCATTGCTTCATTGAAAGTCTCATTATTCCTTTGCGTGAAGCCGCTGATCTGGCTTCTTAGCCTTGCCGTTCTGGTGCTAGAGAAGAACTTTGAGAGGAAAGCCTTCTTACACTCGGCCTATGAGGTGATGGTGCCCTGAGGAAGTGTTTTCTCCCAATGTCTAGCCTTGTCTCCAAGAGAGAATGGAAAGAGACGCAGCTTGAAAGCATCTTCGGATATGCCGTTTATCTTGATCATCCCACATACTTGCTCGAAATTGTCGAGGTGCTCCAAGGGATCCTCCATTGCTAAGCCGTGGAACTTGTTGTTTTGCACCATGGATATGAAACCCGGCTTAATCTCGAAGTTGTTGTTTTGTACAGGAGGAGGAGTGATCCCAAACCTATTGTGATGAGTATTAGGAGCATCTCCGGCTCCTATGATCCTTAGGGGTCTAGCCGCGTGTTGGGGGTTTCCATTGCCCCTTCCCACTGCCCCGTGAGCTGGAGGAGGTCCCTCTGGATGCTCGTGTTCAGCCATAGCTTCAAAGTCAACCAAACCGTGCTGAATAATCTCCTCAAAAGCTCTAGCTTGTTCTCGTACTCTTCTTTGCCGTGAATGACCAAGTTGATGGATGTTGTCCAAGGGTTGAAGTAGATTGTTGTCTCCCCTTGAACGAAGATGCATGTACCTGAAAGAAACACGTTTGAGAGTAGAGAGATTAGTAACTTGAACAAAGTAAAGCTTAGTCTTTACTAAGCTCTAAATCTCTATGCTTTCTAACACTCCTAGAACAGAACGGCAACGACGCCATTTGATAACTATATTTTTGCAAGGCGAGGATGCAATGAGGCTATCAAAACTCAAATGCAAGACCAGGTTCTAGTACAGTATGCAAGTGAGTGTCAATCTATTTCTAGGAGCTAGGAAGGTCAAAGAGAATGCAAGAGCAGTGTAAAGCTAGGCAAGTGATAAACGATTTTGTAAAAATCCTAAAAACTATATGCAGCAACCAAATGGAATGCAAAACTATTTTAAAATTACTAGGAAAGAGTGAACTACCACGACGAAAAGACAGAACGATTAAAATGCAAGGCTATGAATTTGAAAAAATCGACTAGTGGATCGACCACAGGATCGACCACTATATCGAGCAGTTTGGATCGATCTCGTCTAAAAATGCAAGTATGAAGAAACTAATGACCAGGATGCGACGAATATCTAGTGGATGATTAACGAAGATTTAAGAATGCTAAGAAAGAAGGGTCTAGGGTTGAGATTCATGTTAGGGGTTTCAAAGGTGCAAGCTTGGTTTGAAAACTCTAGATCTACTCACTTTGTGAGATTCTCTAAGCCTTGAAAACAAAACAAGACCCATCCATGGCGTGTGGTATGGATCACTCTCTCATTCTCTCCTCCAGACCCATGGCGTTTGGCGGAAAAAGAGATTGAGAGGCAAGGAAAAAAGATTTCAACCACGCGGCTTAACTAGTCCTCTAAACTACCATGGCGTTTGGGAAAGAGTAACTAGCCTCTAAGATGTGATTTTCAGAGATCTCTGGATCCTGTCAAGGTAAGAGCTGTCTCTGATGATAAAGATCTTGGCGTGAGACTCTTTAAGCCTTAGGAACTCAACATCTTAGAAGAGAAAGCTATTAAGAACGAGAAAACTACAAACTTGAAAACCCTTTAGACCCCGTGAATCCTGTCAACCCCGAAACCCAAATGAAACTACTCGCTACACATGGAAATAATCGAAATAAGCATGAAAGATGAAACGATAAACATACAAGATGGTTACTTAAAGCTTAAACGATTCGAAATATTCAAGAACAAAGCTCAAAGTCAAACAATGGCGGATCGCCTCTAAACCAGAGAGAAAAAGCATTAAAAGATAAGAATGAAAAAGTGTGTGGGAAAAGATCATCGCCGCCTTCCCAAAATGAGTCAAACAGCTCGATGGTCCCCCCCTCACTAGCGGCCAAAAACGGTTGAAAGGACTGAGATCGACCTCGGGATTGAGCATGCTTCTCGATCATCTTCGGACATCGTGTCTTCAACTCGATCTGTGTCTCGATCTTCTTCGGTGGATCGAGTGTTGCATTCGATCCTGGTATCGATCTTTTGACGGATCGAGTGGTGGACTCGATCTGGCTCTCGCTCTGCATGGCATCATTTACGTCAGTACCACTTGATCGATTGCTTCACTCGATCTCCGTCTCGATCAGATTCCTTGGACCAGAAGGACTACTCGATCTTCTGGTCGATCTCACCTAGATCGACCGGCCGTGCTCGATCTGCTCCCCGAACTCTGGTCCTTAGCAAACATTCGTTGTTCCCACGAACCTCCACACTAGCCTCAGCACGTCCACGAACTCCACGACTCCAAAGTAGCCAGAAACAACCTGAATATGATGCAAAATGCAAGGAACATGCGTATGCTGGTGCAAGAATGCTCTAGGACCTAAAGTGATGCAATCTAGCCTAAAGTGTGATGTAAATGCATGAAAAGCTAACTTATATGTATGCAAAATACTTGCAATATGCAGTAACATCAGCCATCTTTCATCACCTCGTTGGTGGATTGCTTGGTCTGATTTTTCTCCTTTTGGATGACCTTTGTTAGCTTGTTGTTGCAGATGCCTTTTCTTCTTTGTTTCTTAGAGCTTTCTCCTTTGTCACTGATATACTCATTATTTACACCATATTAGCATTCATTTTTGCCTTTTTTGTAGTCTTCAAGCATGCATTTCTACATGCTCTTGTCCCAATCGCATCCACTTAGCATCTAGAGTATAATTAGGAGTTGCATTGCATATTAGGTGCATTCCTAGCACTTGGCAGGTGCATTTTGAGAGTTTGGGGACCAAAGGAAGAGCTGGGAATCAAAAGGTGAAGGAGACAAGGCGAGAAGGCTTCGTACCGAGCAGGATATCGCCTGGTAGATCGATACACAACGTAGAGAGCAGCGTATCGACATCACGCATCGATACATTCTGAGGAGCTATATCGATCAGCACATCAAAGTCCCAGAGTCGATACAAGGAGACAGGACACCAGAAGGATATCGAGCTACTCCGATCGATACACTTGCTTCAAAGCTCTTGTACCGGTCAGCATATCGACATAGGATCATCTCGATACACAAGCCAAGGAAGTGTATCGATAACTGTATCGACATTGGACGTCGATGAGCCTTAACTAAAAGGCGATTGTATCGAGTAGCATACCGCGGAGATCACCCGAGATGCCTTAACCAAGGGCGACTGTATCGACTAGATTTGGTCCATACATTCTCCTGTCAATCAATATCAACCAGTATATCGATGTAACAAGTCGATATCAGGCATCCGAACCAGCTTCTTTCCGGTTTATTTCCGGTTTACTAAGGGTTTTTCCTGAAACTATTTATAGGCTGCAACCTAAAAACTTAAGGGGGATCTGACCATCTTTTACCCTCTGGATAATAACTTTCTCTTTTGCATTTCCCTTAGTTTTTCTTGTAATCTCTTGTTGAATCTTGCTATTTCAATCAAAAGTTGGTGTTTGTCTTCTCTCTTGTTATCCCTCCTTGCTTTGCGCTGTGATTAGGATCATGAGTAGTGAGTAGTTTGCTTAGGGTTTGAGATGGGATAGAGATAAGGAGATTTAAGGCCAGATTAGTGATTTCTTAATGCTTAATATCATTATTGCTTTTTATTGATTGTGTTTAATGCTAGATTAGTCCTTGCTAAGTTGATCTAGATCCTAGGGTTCTCTTATGCCTGATAAGTGTTTGATGAATTGCCTGAATGAGTCAAGTAAGAGATTTACTTATCTTAGCCTAAGGAATTATCTGTCTAACGAGTAGATTGGCAATATAGAATTTGATTAGTTGTTTGTAATGCTTGCTGGCCATGTGTTTGAGTAAAGGAATTTGTCTTGGGTATGTGTTTAGCAAAGTGGTTAGTGTCAAGGAGTTGAGCTAGCTATAGCTGTTAATTCTATGCCTAGGAATAACATTGTTTGGAATGTTTTAAAGCATTACTAGTTAAACCAAGAGTCTCCCTAGATCAACTACCCTATCTCAAGCCCACTAGTCTTTGATGTTTGAATTCCAACCTGTCTTATTTTAAATCTCTTTTAGTTGTTAGATTCATAGTTTCAATTACCTAATTATCCTTGCTTGAATTAGATAATCTATTGCATTCCTAGTGTCATACCTTCCCATTATGGATTGATATATACATACTACATTGATATAAGAATACGTAGGGTTTGAAGTAGAGCAAACACCTACATCAAATTGGCCCCGTTGCCATTTGGACTTGTTCTAAGCATTATGATTTGTAGATTGTCTGAGATCAAGCTTTTATTTTCGTTTTTGGTTACTGATTGCTCTTTTTGGACTAGAATTTCTTTTGTAGTACCAAATCACTTGTTCTAAGGTGCTTACAGCTGCTCAACTAGTTCAAGGGACAAGACTTTGGATCCACAGCAGCAGCTATCAGTTGTTGAAAGATGGAAGAGCATCCACATGCTGCTGGTTTTGGTCAGCAAGGTCCTAATGGCTTACAAGGTGATTGGGGTTTAAGAGATCAAAGGCAACCAAGACCTATAGGAGCCGCAGATATACCATCCTTTGCTTCAAGACATGGGATCGCTCCTCCTCTAGAGGACAGTCACTTTGAGATAAGAAAGGGCATGATTGCAATGGTTCAAGACAACAGATTTTTTGGGATGCCTAATGAAGATCCCCTTGAGCATCTTGAAAACTTTGAGAGGATATGCTCTATGGCTAGGATGATTGGCATATCTGATGATCGTCTGAAGCTTAGACTCTTCCCTTTCTCACTCGGAGATAGAGCTCAAGTATGGGAGAAAGGATTGCAGCAATGAAGCATCACAACTTGGGCCAATGCAAAACTGGCTTCCTAACAAAGTTCTTCTCTCCCTCTAGGACAGCCAGATTTCGAAATGAGATCTACAACTTTCACCAATAGTCCAATGAGAGTTTTGCAGATGCTTGGGAAAGGTTTAGGAGCTTCACAATCCAATGCCTCCATCATGGTTTCACAAAAGAGCGCTACTATCTACACTATATAGAGGAGTCTTGCCTAAGATGAGACTACTCCTTGATACAGCTAGTAGAGGTAACTTCTTTGCTCAAGGTGTGGATGATGTTTTGGCTTTGATTGAGAATCTAGCTCAAAGCAATGCACAATATGGTGAGGACCAAGAACATACTTCGAAACTCATCTCTACTCAACTAGAATCTACTTTACTAGAAGTGAAAGTGCTGAAAGAGAAAATGGATGATGAATTCCGCCAATCACATCTTCAGCAACAACTTGTGACCCAATATGTCCAGCATAAAGAAGGGGAGAGACAACCAAAACAACAGCAACCTTCACCTCTTCCTTCCTCCCAAGAACCTGATATGCAGCAAATCTTGAACCAGATTCTTCACTCCCAACAAGAGATACAACAAAGCAGTAACACACAAGCAGCTACACTAATGGCTGAACTCCAATCTCAACTTCAGTCTCAGCTTGAGTCTAAACTTCTCTCTCAACTGCTAGCCTTTGACCAGAAGCTTGAGCAACTGCAGTCCAAAAATGCGCCAACTACATCTCATTCCTCTAGAGAATACATCAAAGCGGTCACATTGAGAAGTTTAAAACAGCTTCCTCGTAGAGTTTCTCCCACTCTCCACAATGAGGACATTGAGGTTCAAGAAAGGGAGGCAGCTATAAAAGATGACGAAGGGGTAATAGAAGATAAAGAACCAGCCAAAGCTGATAAAACCCCAAAGAAGGATAAAGGCAAAGATGTGGCTAAGGAAAAACAAAATGATGCACCTAAAGAGTTGGCTAAAGAACCAAGATACATACCTCGTCCTTACAAGCGACCACTGCCAATTCCTGGAGGGTTCAAGAAAGAGTTGATTGCCAAGTACAAAGGCCTTTTTGATGAACATATGAAGAAAATACAGCTTACTATGCCCTTGCTTGACGCCTTTGTCCTGGTTCCTTCTTACCAGAAATTTTGGAAAGATGCTGTGGTAGAGAGGACCAAAGATCTGCAAGGGATGGTTGTGCTAACACGTGAATACAGTGCCATCATTCAGCAGCAGAAGGTGTCTACTAACAAGCTTGGTGACCCAGGGAGTTTTTCTGTACCATGTTCTATAGGTCCACTACTAATTGAGAAATGCTTGTGTGATTTGGGAGCCAGCGTCAGCTTGATGCCCTATTCCATCGCAAAGCGCCTTGGTTTAACAGATTTTAAGAATTGTAAAATCTCTTTAGTGTTGGCTGATAGATCAGTGAGGCTCCCCAAGGGATTTCTTGAAGATTTTCCTCTCAGGATTGGGAATGTAGAGATTCCAACCGTTTTGTGGTTTTAGAAATGGATGAAGAGCCTAGGGACCCTCTCATCCTAGGGAGACCCTTCTTAGCCAAAACAGGAGCTGTCATTGATGTAAAGAAAGGGAAGATTGAGCTGCAGTTGGGTAAAGACATCTCCCTAAAATTTGACATCAAGCAAATCATGCAACAGTCTACCATAGAAGGTCAAATTTTCAAAATAGAGACCTTAGAGGAGCTGCATGATGAAGTCCAAAAGGAGCTGTGGTGTGATGACAAACTACAAGTGGCTTTGACAAAGGAGCATGGGAAAGATGGCTATTTGAGTGAGGAAAGTTTGAGTTACATGCTGAGGCTCAACTCTCACAAAATATTGGAGGAAGTGGAGCCGTTTGAAGAGCTGAGGTACAAGGAGACAGAAATTCTGGTAACCCAACCCGGTAAACCGTACCGCGGCTGTGTCCCACTACATCCTCTAAGTCCGTTTCTATACTTAGCCATAATTTTGAACTTTTTCTTTATTTTTTTAAGTCTTTCTTATCAATACACAGCGGAATATAAATAACTCATTTCATTCATTTAACTCTCAAAAATACTTAAACAGATTCGGGGTTCCACATAAATCAAATCACAAGGTTCACTAACGATTACAACCAATCATCTAGCAACCTAAACGGTCAAACACCAAAGCCATAAGACTCTAAACACAAGTCTTAACACAAATAAAACCAAGTCCCGATCCATCCATATCCATCACTGCCGCCTGGTCTCGCCCCTTACTGCTTAGTACCTGCACAATCAAAATGAGAGGCATAAGTATTTCATAAATACTTAGTGAGTACGGTCATCCCGTAACACTTGGTCAGTACCAAAACACGCAGTCATACTTTCGGATTCAACATTCAACACAATCAATTCGCAATAAACACATCAATATCAAACGGCCATGATCATCTAGCCTAACCAACCAAGATCAACCCCTTTTTAAGACTCATGTCTACTTCAGCGAGAATCCCACATCCCCTAAGCTAGTACATGATCTGGATTACCCTGAGGTTAGCTAAACATCATATATGCCACGGTAAACACCACAATATATCACAACATAAGGATAACTTATCAATTCCAAACACATAACATGAAAATCACACAATCAACATGCAAAACACTCAACCCTAGCAATCCTACGGTCCTAGACCCAACCACAGTCACGGACTCACCTTAGACAAGGCTAGAAACAGATTGGTCAGAAGAAATCCCGATGAAAACCGCACCAAAACGAAGATATCCGATCTCTCTAAGAATCTCTCGGCTCACGGTACGATCCGATCCTTATCCCCTCGGCTATCTCTTGATCCGTTCACCTTTCTTCGAGCCAAACTCTGTTTTCCCTCAGAAACCCCACAAAACAAGGCTATTAGCTCGAGGTTATCCGATGAAAACTCAACACTTAGGGAAATATCCGATCGCTTACCAGTTTATCTCGGCGATGATCGGTTTTGCTCGGCGATAGCCTGATCTCTCTCGGATGTCCTCGGGATAAACTGTTTTTCTTAGGGTTTTCTCTTGACTAAACTCTCTCCTTGCTTTATTTAGCTCAAATAAACGCAACACCCTCGAGTTAAGTCTCAAATTCCCTTATATACTCGCAAAACCCTAGGTAACCCGGACTTATCCGACGTTTTCCTGGTTCCAGTAGGATTATCCCGGTCCGATTCGATTTTCCTCGGCTATTCCCTGTACCGGCTCGACCATCCACTCGATAAATCCCAAAATAGCCGACCAAACACTTGGCCCACGGCCCAAATCCCTTCCCACTCGGATAAACCGCCCTTATCCGAGGTGTTTTCCATTTTTCATCCGGATATTCCTATTTCTCCCGGACAACTTGTCCCACATCGGCTAATCCTCTATTTCTCTCGGAGGTTTCCTATTCCCCCTCGGAGACAGTCCACTGTCACTCGGACTAACCTCCCAGACTCTCGGATATATCCCACTGCAAGATAGTCCAAGATCTATCCTATCTCAGTGATAACAAGATTTTTCGCAAGCTCAGGTTATTATCAAAGCCCAAACCACAAGTTATGATGTAGTATAGTAGTAAGGGGTATCACTCCAACTAGGAAGCAGGAAGAACACTAAGAATGCAAGGATGAAGCAAATCTAAGCAAATCGGGAAAATGATTGGTAAAATCAAAGAAAACTAAATGCAACAACCTAATGAGATGCAAAACAATTTTAAAATCACTGGAAGAGGGTTAACTACACATAGGAAAAAGCAGAAGATTAAAAATGCAAATCTACTAAGAGCTAAAAATCGAGCCGTCAATCGACCACTGGATCGACCACTAGATCGAGTAGAACTGACCGATCTAACAACTTAAAGCGATTGACTTCTAATGAACAAAGATGCAATTTTATGACAAGAAAATGATGAACAAAGGGTTTAATATGCTAAAATTGGGTTTAGGGTAGAGGGTCATATTCAAGAGTGTCAAAGGTTTAAGCTTTGGTTTGAAAGCATTTAGATCTACTCATTTGTGAGCTTTCTCTAAGCCTTGAAAACAAAACAAGAACCATCCATGGCATGTGGTATGATTCACTTCCTCAATCTCTTCTCCAAACCCATGGCGTTTGGTGGAAAAAGAGATCGAAGAGCAAGGAAAACAGATTTCAATATATGACGTAAATAATCTCCTCTACGACCATGGCGTTTGGGAGAGGAAAGATTAGTCTCTAGGATCTGGTTTCCTAGGATATCTGAATCCTGTCATGGTAAGACAACCCTGGAATCATAGAGATCTTTTCCAAGACTCTCTAAGCCTTAAGACCCCAAGATCCTAGAAGAGAAGGTATAAAGAACAAAGAAAGCACAAAACTTAAACCTCTTAAACCCTTTGAATCACCTCAACCCTGAAAACCCAAAAAGTACTACTCGCTACACATGATTAAGATCGAATGAAAAGCAATAAACAAAGAACTAAACATGATTAACGAAAGGTGATTAAGAAAAACTGCTTAATATTAAAAGATTCAAGTTCAAAAACTAAAGAAAAGCTTCGATGTTCAACAATGGCGATTCGCCTAAGATAAGAGCAGAAAAGATAATAGCAAAACGTCTCTAGGAAAATGTAGCCGCCTCTTTCCCCATATAGCCAGACATTGCGAAATGGTCCCCTCACTAGCTGCCAAAAACGGGTAAGGCCGTAGAGATAAACCTTGAGATCGATCAGTGTGCTCGATCGTCTCCAGGAATCGCCTTGCTCTGCTCGATCTTCGAGTCGATCTGGTTGGATGGATCGAGTATCCTCCTCGATCTTCTTTCTCGATCTTTGGATGATCGAGTCGTGGTCTTGATCTAGCTCTCGCTCTGCATGGCGTCATTTACGTCCGTACTCCAGATCGATCACCTCTCTCGATCTTGGTCTCGATCCTTCCCCTTGCATCGGCTCGGGTCACTCGATCTTCTGGTCGTTCTCTTCTAGATCGACCAGCCTTGCTGGATCCGCTACTCGATCTCAGGTCCTTTGCATGCATGTATGAGTTCTCCAAGTATCCACAAGCTTAGTCTCGATCCTCCTCACGTCCACATAGCCTCCACAACTCCATACTGCTAAAAAAACCTGATAATTATGCAAAAGGTGCAACAAATAAGCAAAATACGAATGCAAAGAGACCTAGGACCTAAAATGCAACAAATGGAAGAAACTAGCCTATAATGCAAGATGAATGCATGAAAAACTATCCTAAATACATGCAAAGTATGCAAAATATATGGTAATCTCAACTCCCCCAAACTTGCCTTTTGCTTGCCCTCAAGCAAACAAAATTCAAGAAAGGAAGAGAGGTTTGAAAGTGGGAGCACAAAACGAAAGATGTCATTGGAAAAACCGATTCAACGCCCAAGTTATAAGTTTTAAGATGCAAAGAGGTTGTTCTACTTTAGAAGCTTTAGCCATACCCATTAAATCAAACAATGAACCCTAGCTTAGTCTACCCATTTTACCCAAGATGATCTTAAAAAACTTCTAAAACTCAAAGTTAACCCCTAAATCTACCCTTTCCCAAAGCGCTTGATCATCTTCATTCTTCACAATGGGGGAAAATCCTTTTTGCCTTGCCGTGTTGTTGACTTCTTCTTTTTGAACTTTGCTCTTCATTGTTGAATGTTTGGCGCCGCTTTCATCACCTTTGGTGGATAGCTTGGTCTAATTTTTCCTTTCGGTTGACCTCTTCTTAGCAATGTTGTTGCTGGCGCCTTTCATTTCTTGACACTTAGAGCATTTTTATCTACTTTACTTAATCACAATTTACTTGTTCCTCCTTTGCTACTAATCCCATTCTTCTTTCTTCTTTTTAAAACATAAAAACTAGAAACTCTTAAACCACTCAAATGACCCTTTCTCCAAACTCCTAACCTAATACCAAGCTCAAAATGCAAGCTGGTGTCTACAAGGGAGCTTCTCCTTGCCAGCCCTATTCCTAACACTTTTTGCTAAGATAGGATTTAAAATGATGCAATGAAAGGCCTCACTACTCAAGCAAAAATGTTTAGGTTAGAAAGAAGGTTTGGTTTAAGGCGTGGTTAACTGTCCCATTATGATGAGTATCAGCTACTTGGATTAACAAGAGTGGTAAGAAGGGAAGAAGATAATCCATGTATATATATAGGTAAGCCATGCAATCACTTTCAATGCACAAACAAAATAATTCAATGTCAAGATTAAGGTTCTACTAAGATGGAGTTGGCATCAAATCAAAGTGAGTATCAACATAAGACAAGAGTATCAAATGCAAGTAATCAAGGTATGGTGCAGTCTTAACTTCAAGGTGCAGTCTTAACTTCAAACTCACTAGATGCAATCAAACTACAAACAACCAAGGCATTGAAAAAAATTCAAACATTGACAACTTAACAAGTGTTTATCATTTACTCCCTATACAAATGCAGCAACCTAAATGATTTTTCAAAATTCTAGACTCAATCCTATAATATTCTACACTGCAAGTGCAACTACATGAATTTTTATAAAACATTTTTAAAAAAATTATCATTTTTTTATTCTTTTCTATGCCTTATCATGCAATGCAAGACTCAAGGGATGATAACACAAAATAAGAGCAAAGATAACATGTCAAACACACCACACACTCCCCCAAACTTGAATGACATCGTCTCGGTGGCAAACAAATTCAAAGGAGTTCAAAATACAAAGCAAAAATCAAAGAAAACATGCATGGAATATACAATGGTTTAGTTGTTGGTACCTCAGAGCTAAGTAAGGCTGGAGCTTGAGGTTGCTCCAGACTTTTTGCTCTTCTTAGGGGTTTTGTGAGCTACTGCCTTGCCCTTATCCTTGCTAGCTCCTTCATGAACCGAGTGGCGCACAGGTTGCTCTGTTGCTTGTGGCTCACGTAAAACGATCCCACCAGTCGATCTCCTTCTCTTCTCCGGTTGCTCAACCTCTTCGCTTGAAGGTGAACCAGGGGCATTGCCTTTAAGCTTCTTGATCTTCTGAGCATGCTTCTTGATCATCTTGCTCTGCCACTTGTTCACCTTCCTTTGCATCTCCACAACAGAAGCAAAGAACTTCTCCGACTTTGTCCTTGCCTCAAAGTCGAGCTTTGGAAGGACGAAGCTCTCGGGCATCTCAGCATCTGATGTAGGCGATTCCGAACGTGGGCGAGGGGCTAGTGTGGGAGCTTCTGTTACTCCTAGAGGTGCAAATCACTCCTCTACACTCGGCAAGAACTCGATGTTGCCAACTCCTAGCAGCTCGGTTTCCTCCTTGTTCGGCAATATGCAAACCCTCTTCTCATTCTCACAGTCGATGAACAAGTAAGCATAGAAACCCTCGGCTGGCGTGCGTCCCAAGCTATCCGTGTTTCTCATGTAGATCTCGTCCATGTAGGCTCTTTCGGTGCAAGGAACGAAGTCGGGAAGTGGCACACTGGCTTGAACAAACATCGGAGTGAGGAAGCCTCCTATCAGCGCCGAGCTCGCCATACATTGCATCGCATATGCCTTGTACTTCATCAGGGAAGCAGCTAGGATGCAACCATAGTTAACTTCATGTCCGAGCTCATCCTCCATTGGCTCGTCGTTCTCCTTAGGATCGCAAAGGAGGTGCTTAACGCCTTGGAACAAGAAGCAAAGCTTGTTCTTGGTGTTGGCGATGCGCTTGAGCGTGTATCTCAGCACCGGACTCCTCACTCTCTTGATCTTAGCCGTGTTCGCCTTGTAATCATCGTTGCTTATGAGGTCCCACAAGTCGTTGGCTTGAGTGAATGAGGGGAACTCAACTTGTTGGGCATCAGCTTTCAAACCGTAGGCTTCGCATAACTCGAGAACAGAGAGATGGTAGGCTTGCCTCCTGATCTTGAAAGTAATGTGGCCTTGGGAAGGAGTAGGAAGACTCGGGTTCTCATAAGTGAACTCCAACGTGGCGAGGAAGTCTATGGTTGCCTCGGGATATGTTAGGCAATCCATTCTTGATAAGCACCGGAGTCCAATGTTCTTGAGAACCTGGTCAAAGTCTCCTAAGATCCCCATCTTCGACAGCAAATCACTACTCGCGAACTTGGTGGTATTGAACCGAAGCCTTTCCAGGCGTTGCTTGGCTTGCTTCTTCTCTTTGGTCCATCTGACCCTCTCCTGAACCACTTCTTGAGCTTCTCCTTCTTGTGCTGTCTCTTCTCTCGTTCTCTTGGGAGCCATGGTACCTGAAACACAATTCTCAAGCAAGAGAATGAGCAAAGGCGGCGAATGTTGAGAGAAAGACAAGGTAGAAGGAAAAACTTGTTAACAATTACCCTTGATTTTTTGGGAATTTATAAAAATATTAGCTAGATAATAGAGAAGGAAATCTAGAGATAGGATTAAATAGAATTTTTCCTAATATCTAGCTATTTTTAAAAATTTGTTAAACTCCCTTACAACTACTATCAACCAAAGCAAATAAAAGGAAATTTTCTAAAAGATTTTAAACAATAAACCGAAAATACCTATGCAAAGATTGAAAGCAGAAGTTGTTAGCCTTTAGGAAACGAAAATCACACTCTCTCTTGCTTTAGAAAACTCGGAATACAAATGAGAGAGAGTGTGTGGTTTCATGAAAATATAAAGGCCAACAAGAATGTAAAACCATTGGCAAAACTTAGTGGTTTCTGGCAAAAGTGTGGTCAAGGCACATTTTTTATGGTCAAAGATGCTTGCCTTGAACACAATTCAAATTTAGAAAATAGGAGGGAAAGAAGATAAGAGGGAAAGAAATCACTTACCTCGGCACAAGATCGAGTCCATTTGGTCGATCTAAGACTCGATATCATGCCCATGTTGGCTAGGATCGTGAGGTTTGATCGGTCAGAGACTTGATTCAGATTGCATCGAGTCTTAGATCGATTGTACCCTCTCGTTCCATGATTTTGGTCACTTAGGCTGTACTCTTTGGATCGAGCCACATGATCGATTTGGGGGTCGTTTTGGCTCAGATCGAGTGACAGATCGTGTAGACTGATCGATCTATTCTCGAGGATCGAGTGAGGTCAGTCGGTCTACGACTCGTTTGTATTTCATGCTAAACGCATGGGTTGTTTATCTTCCCATGATCGACTGACTCACTCCATTGTCTACTCGATCTCGTCTAGATCGACTGACTCCTCTCGAGTCACTAGCTCGATCTAGTAAAGATCGAGCTAGGATGAGTCAATCTAGCACTCGATCTCTAGCCTATACTTACCCCTTTTCGCCCCTTTTGACTCCAAGATCATGGCTTATAATCCCTTATCCTTTCACCTACACACTTAGACAATAAAAGCATAAAACTGAAATAGAAAGAAAGCAAAAATATGTACAAGATAGACATGGGAATGCCTCCCAAGTGCGCTTTCTTTAACGTCTTTAGCTAGACTTTACTTGGTTTAGGCCTGAGGTGGGTCTTGGAGAAGCATTGTGGTGCTCTCCTTGCTGCAATCACTTACCAAGTAGGGCTTGACTCTGTGTCCATTAACCATGAAAGCATTCCCGCTCTTGCCAACCAAAGTAACCGCTCCATAGGGAAGAACTTCCTTGATCTCAAACGGTCCACACCATCTAGATTTGAGCTTTCCACGGAATAGCTTTAACCTCGAGTCGTAGATTAGCACCAGACTGCCTTCTCTTAACTCCTTATGAACCAGCTTCTAGTCACGAACCGCCTTGGTCCTCTCCTTGTAGATCTTAGCACTTTCGTAGGATTCTAACCGTACCTCATCAAGCTCATGTAGCTGAATCAACCGCTTCTCTTGAGATGTCTTGAGGTTCGAGTTCAGCTGCTTCACTGCCCATAGTGCTCTATGCTCCAACTCAACAGAAAGATGACATGCCTTGCCGTAAAGAAGAGTGAAAGGAGTAGTACCAATGGGGGTTTTGAAAGCGGTACGGTAAGCCCACAAAGCATCATCGAGTTTGACCGCCCCAACTGTCCTCTCTAGAATAGCCTTGATCTGCCTGTTAGACACCTCTACTTGCCCACTAGTTTGAGGATGATAAGGCGTTGCTACTTTGTGCTTCACGCCATATTTGCTTAAAAGACTTTCAAACACCTTGTTGATGAAGTGGCTGCCCCCATCACTGATCACTACTTTTGGAACTCCAAACGGTGGGAAGATGATGGTCTTGAAGAGCTTGATCACCACTTTTGCATCGTTTGTTGGGGAAGCTATAGCCTCAACCCACTTAGACACAAAATCAACCGCCACCAAGATGAACTTGTTGCGGTAAGAAGATGGGAATGGACCCATAAAATCTATCCCCCATGCGTCAAAGACATCAACTTCAAAGATTGGCACCTGAGGCATCTCATTCCTCTTTGTGATGTTTCCAGCTCTTTGACATGCTTCACAAGCCTTAACAAATTCATGAGCGTCTTTGAACAGCGGCGGCCACCAAATGCCAGCTTGTAGCACCTTTGTAACGGTCTTGAATGAAGCGAAATGACCACCATATGAAGAGCTGTGACAATGTAGAAGAATGTCTTTAGCTTCTTCCCTTGTTACACACCTTCTATACAAGCTGTCCACTCCTCTTTTGTACAAGTATGGCTTGTCCCAAAAATAATGAGAGATGTCTCTCATGAACTTCTTCTTATAGTAGTGGTCGAGATGAGAAGGCTCCTCTCCACAAGCTAAGTAGTTTACTATGTCAGCGTACCAAGGCAAGTCTTCTTCTTTGAAACTCAAGACCTCTTCAAACTTGTCTTCAAGCCTTCCACATACAGCCGTGGTTATCATCATGAGCTGCTCCTCCGAAAGTGAATCATCTAATGGCAAAGCTTCATCGGCTCTCATCCTTGAGAGATGATCAGCAACACCATTCTCTATCCCCTTCTTGTCTTTTATCTCCATATCAAACTCTTGTAGAAGGAGAATCCATCTTAAGAGCCTCGGCTTAGTGTCTTACTTGGAATAGATATACCTCAATGCCACATGATCAGTGTAGACAACCACCTTGGAGCCAACCAAATATGATCTGAACTTCTCAAAAGCAAACACAACAGCCAGTAGCTCCTTCTCGGTTGTAGCATATCTCACTTGTGTGTCATCCAAGGTAAGACTGGCATAGTATATTACATGCAACTTCTTGTCTTTCCTCTGACCAAGAACAGCTCCCACGGCGTAGTCGCTCACGTCACAAATGATCTCAAACGGTAAGCTCCAATCTGGTGCTTGTACTATAGGCGCGGATACAAGAGCTTCTTTGATAGTCTTGAAAGCATGAAGACAATCCTCATCAAACACAAAGTCAGCTTTCTTGCACAATAGCCGCGTGAGGGGTCTTGCTATCTTGGATAAATATTTTATAAATCTCCTGTATAAGCCCGCGTGACCTAAGAAGCTCCTCACTCCTTTTACATTAACCGGCGGCTCAAGACTCATCATGACTTCAACCTTAGCTTTATCAACCTCTATTCCTTTCTCTGATATCTTGTGGCCGAGTACAATCCCTTCCTTCACGATGAAGTGACACTTCTCCCAGTTCAGCACCAAGTTTGTCTCCTCACACCGCTTACGTACCTTGCAAAGATTGGACAAACAAGCAAGAAAAGACGCACCATATACAAAGAAGTCATCCACAAACACTTTAACCATCTCTTCTATAAGATCAGAGAAGATCGACATCATACATCGCTGGAATGTTGTCGGTGCATTACACAACCCTAATGGCATCCTTCGATATGCGAAGGTGCCATAAGGGCATGTAAAATTCGTCTTCTCTTGATTGTTTGGATGGATTGGTAACCATCAAGAAAGCAATAATAAGGATGATTAGCAAGTAAGGATGATTAGCAAGTCTTTCAAGCATCTGATCAATAAAAGGAAGAGGAAAAAGATCCTTTCTAGTAGCTGAATTAAGCTTCCTATAGTCTATACACATTCGGTGACCAGTTATGGTTCTTGTAGGAATCAATTCATCCTTTTCATTCTTAACGACCGTGATCCCTCCCTTCTTAGGCACCACGTGGACAGGAGAAACCCACGTGCTGTTACTGATGGGGTATATCACGTCAGCCTCTAACAATTTCAGAATCTCTTTCTGAACTACTTCTTTCAAATTCGGGTTTAAACGCCTTTGATGTTCAATAGAAGAAGAGTTATCATTATCTAAGTGTATCCTGTGAGTGCAAAGCATTGGTAAAAGGCCCTTGATGTCAGTTAGAGAGTACCCAATGGCCTTCCTATACTTTCTCAGCTCATTAAGGAGTGAGTGCAACTCATCATTACTCAAGTTCTCATTCACAATCACGGGATAAGTCTCATTAAGCCCTAAGAAAGCATACCTTAGCCCTTTTGGGTGCTCCTTTAGGTCCACCTTTGGGGCTAGCAGCTCGCTCTAGTCATCCTCGTTGCTTGTGTTGACGTTTCCGTCCTCAGTAGCCTCCTTAGAACCCGAGACATGAGCATTAAGACTGCCTTCTTGAACCATTGTCTCCTCCGAGATCGAGCCATCCAGTTAATCTTGCACTCGTTCTGGTCTGGATCGAGTAACTTCACTCGATTCACCTACTCGATTTGATGAGGATCGAGCAAGAGATCGAGTTGCTGTCTCATTCTCTGAACTGATCGATTGGCTTCTCTCGATCTTCCCATCGATTATTTTGCTGGATCGACCAGCCTCCTCGATCTTCTTGTCGATTGCTGTCCTGGATCTAGTGATCTTCTCGATTTCCTGATCGATCTCTAGGCATCCGCCTTCATTTTCCTTCATAACTTTCCTAAAATCGAGAAGATTAACATACTTTTGGGTCTTCTCATCCAAGAAACCATACTCTCATCCCTCCTTAGTCAAAGCCAGCTTCAAGTGATCCTCTTGTGCCAACTCTTCGAGCAATTCAGCAGACAAAGCATCAAACATTTTAATGTAGAATGCTTATCCTTCAATGGTTGGCTTCTTTAAGACCTCATTGATATCAAAATCCAGCTTGATGTCTTTGCCAAGATGCAGAGCTGTCTTCCCATCCTATACATCAATGATTGCTCCGGCGGTTGCAAGGAATGGTCTTCCAAGTATAAGCGGATCCTTAGGCTCTTCATCCATCTCAAGCACAGCAAAGTCGGTTGGTACATTGACATCGCTTATTATCACTGGAAGATCTTCTAGCATACCCACTGGAAGTCTTACGCTTCTGTCAGCTAACACAAGGGAGATCCTACACTCCTTGAACCATGTGAAACCTAGCTTATTTGCTATAAAATGGGGCATGAGATTGATACTTACTCCCAAATCACATAAACAGCTCTTAAACTTCAATGGACCCAAGGCGCAAGGAATGGTGAAGGCTCCTAGATCTCCTAGCTTCTTAGGGACAATCTCCTTGTTAATAATAGCACTACATTCTTCACTAAGCACCAAAACTTCTTTACTCTCCTTGTTCTTCTTTGTAAGGGTGTCTTTGAAGAACTTAGCACACTTTGGCGTCATAGCTAAACAATCCACAAGAGGCAACTTGATCTCTACATCCCTTAGATGCTTCTCGAATAAGAGTCTATGCTTCTCTATCAGCTGTTTCTTGAAGCGGCCAGGAAAAGGAAGCTTCGGTACATACAGTGGAGGCACATATGCATCCTTCTCCTTAGTAGCTTGCTCCACTTTCTTCTCTACAGCTACTTCTTTGCCTTTCCATGGCCTCTCAATCAACACATTATCAAAGTTGATTTCTTCATCAGCTGAACGCTTACCCTCCCCCTCCTGAATCACAATGTCCTCATTGGTCTTAGGAGCAACTCGCGGTGGAAGTTCTTTGCCACTCCTCAATGTAATGGCGTTGGCGTATTCCTTGGGATTCTGCTCACACTTGCCCGGTAAGCTGCTATGACCGCTTGTAGTAGCCTTCTCTTCTCTAACTGCTTGATCTTGTTGTTCAGGTTTGTTATCTGAGTTGAGACGTCAGTAAGAGAGGAGTCAAGGCGGTTGTTCATCTCGGCAAACTTCTGATTAGTTGAAGCATGACCTTGAAGCAACTGCTGGAACATTGCTTGTACAGGATCTTGAGGTTGGGGTTGCATTTTTGTTGTTGTTTTGGAACGAAGCCGGGAGGAAACATAGGAGTGTTGCCTTTGTTGCCTTGCTGCTGCTGCTGACCCTGAAAGTTCCCTTGCCTCTGCCCTTGAAAGCCACTATTTTATTGAAAACCCTTGTTATAAGGAACAAACGGCTTTGCTTGCTGAGGGGGGTACACCTGATCTTTAGGGTTCTCAACGTTTGTACCCCTGTAAGATAGATTGTTTTTCGCTTGGTACCCTTGTTAATAGCCTTGAGGCTTGTTGTAGTTCTGACCCGCGATCCATTTAGCTTCTTCTTGGCTCAATTCTAACTCCTCTAAGACTTCTTCGCCTTCACCCACAAAGTGTACATTCCTCTGGTTTGCAAGCACCAACTTGTTTATCTTCTCATGCAGCGACTTGAGCTCTTTCTTGTGAGACTCTAGCTCGGAACCTCGTGGTGCACTGTCATAGTCTTCGGCGTAGTTGCTGTCACTCAAAGCCAAGTTTTCGATTAACTCCATACTATCTTCCACTTCTTGACCAAGAATATTGCCCTTACTAGCCGTGTCAACCAACATTCTGATCTTGGGTAAGGCTCCACGGTATATTGTGCTTAGGAGAGTCTCTTCACTGAAGCCGTGGTGAGGACCCTAAATGGTATAGTCTTTGAATCTCTCCATATCTTCATTGAATGTCTTGTTCTGCCTTTGAGTGAATCCGCTGATCTCACTTCGCAGCCTTGCTGTTCTTGTGCTAGAGAAAAACTTTGAGAGGAACGCCTTCTTACACTTAGCCCAAGAGGTAATGGTGCCTTGTGGAAGGGTCTACTCCCAATGCCGAGCCTTATGTCTGAGAGAAAATGGGAAGAGCCGTAGCTTGAAAGAATCTTCCGAGATCCCATTGATCTTTATCATCCCACAAACTTGTTCAAAATTGTCAAGATGCTCCAAGGGGTCTTCTATAGCCAGCCCATGGAACTTGCTGTTCTGAACCATAGAGATGAACCCTGGCTTTATCTCGAAGTTCTTGTTCTGTACTGGTGGAGGAGTGATCCCAAAGCGATTATGATGCGTATTAGGAGCATCTCCAGCACCAATGATCTGTGGGGGTCTAGCTGCGAGGTTGGGGTTTCCATTGCCCCTTCCTACAGCACCGTGAGCTGGTGGAGATCCCTCAGGATGTTCTTGCTCAGCCATTGTTGCAAAGTCTACTGAACCAGCTTGAAAAATCTCTTCAAAGGCTTGAGCTTGCACTCTTGCTCTTCTTGATCTTTTATTTCCGAGTTGGTGAATATTGTCTAGAGGTTGTAGCAGATTGTTTTGACCTCTAGACCTCAAATTCATGTACCTGAAAGACACAAGTATGAAGATAAAGAGATTAGTAACCAAAATGAAAACAAAGGCTTAGCCTTTAATAAACCCCAAATCTTAATGCTTCCTAACAATCCTAAGATGGCAACGGCGCCATTTGATAACAAGCTTTTTCGCAAGCTTAGGTTATTATCAAAGCCCAAACCAAAAGTTATGATGTAGTATAGTAGTAAGGGGTATCAATCCAACCTTGGAAGCATGAAGAACACTAAGAATACAAGGATGAAGCAAATCTAAGCAAATCGGGAAAATGATTAATAAAATCGAAGAAAACTAAATGCAACAACCTAATGAGATGCAAAACAATTTTAAAATCCCTGGAAAAGGGTTAACTACCATTAGGAAAAAGCAGAAGATTAAAAATACAAATCTACTAAGAGCTAAAAATCGAGCCGTGAATCGACCATTGGATCGACCACTAGATCGAGTAGAACTGACCGATCTAACAACTTAAAGCAATTGACTTCTAATGAACAAAGATGCAACTTTATGACAAGCAAATGATGAACAGAAGGTTTAATATGCTAAAAGAGAGTTTAGGGTCGAGGGTCATATTTAAGAGTTTCAAAGGTTTAAGCTTTGGTTTGAAAGCATTTAGATCTACCAATTTGTGAGCTTTCTCTAAGCCTTGAAAACAAAACAAGAACCATCCATGGCGTGTGGTATGATTCAGTTCCTCAATCTCTTCTCCAAACCCATGGCGTTTGGTTGAAAAAGAGAACGAAGAGCAAGGGAAACAGATTTCAATATATGACCTAACTAATCTCCTCTACAACCATGTCGTTTGGGAGATGAAAGATTAGTCTCTAGGATCTGGTTTTCTAGGATATCTGAATCCTGTCAAGGTAAGACAGCCCTGGAATCATAGAGATCTTTTCCAAGACTCTCTAAGCCTTAAGACCCCAAGATCCTAGAAGAGAAGGTATGAAGAACAAAGAAAGCACAAAACTTAAACCTCTTAAACCCTTTGAATCACCTCAACCCCGAAAACCCAAAAAGTACTACTCGCTACACATGATTAAGATCGAATGAAAAGCAATAAACAAAGAACTAAACATGATGAACGAAAGGTGATTAAGAAAAACTGCTTAATATTAAAAGATTCAAGTTCAAAAACTAAAGAAAAGCTTCAATGTTCAACAATGGCGATTCGCCTAAGATAAGAGCAGAAAAGATAAAAGCAAAATGTCTCTAAGAAAGTGTAGCCACCTCTTTCCCCATATAGCCAAACATCGCGAAATGGTCCCCTCACTAGCTGCCAAAAACGGTTAAGGCCGTAGAGATCGACCTTGAGATCGATCAGTGTGCTCGATCGTCTCCAGGAATCGCCTTGCTCTGCTCGAGGATTCCAAGCTGTTGGTCTGCATCAAGGACCAGCATCGAGGAAGGACGTCGATACGTGCTGCACGAACCATATCCAGGTCACATATCGAGCAGAATATCGACCGTACGACCTCGATGTAACTCATCTGTGTTGACCACTTGACTTTGGTTAAAGTTATCCTTTCTTTTTAGGTTTTTTATGCTTATTTTGGCTCCCTACTATAAAAGAGAAGCCACAACACATTATCTTTATGAAGTTCAATCTTATCAAACTATAGCTTTCTATTAAAACCCTTTTCTAAACCTTAAAGGGCGGTTTGCCTTAATGATCTTGATCTTAAATAAAGTTTTGATTTTTATGGTTTAATCTTATCTTTTAATCTTTGTTCTTGCATCTTGGTAGATTAGATTTATCATCTTTGCATTTAAACCTATTCTAGTTATGTTTATCTCCAAATCAATGGGATTTAAAATGATTAGTGAGTAGTCCTCTTTAGATTTAGGGTTCGAAGTAAGGAAAGTGGCGATTAAGATGTGATTAAGGGGTGATTATGCTTGTCTAATGGTTCTATGTTATCTCCTTCTCTTGCAACGTAGTTAATGTTGATAAATCTTGCTCCTTTTGATTGAATATGGTTTGATAGATGCATATGGTTTGCTTGATGTCTTGATATCTCTTTTCTAAGCATGGTTCATTTATTTGGCTTGATAGTCTAGCTTGGTCTATGTTTCCTTTGTTCAGTGACTCCAAAGTGATAGTTCACCTTGCTAGATTATTCACTTAGAGCTAGATAATGCTGGTTTTGAGAATCTTGCTTGATGGTTAGATAGTATGCATTGAAAATCTTGTTGTTGCTTCATACTTGTTCATTGCTTTGCTTTGTTAGGATGTTCGAAGTTTGTGCTTAAGGCCATAGACTTGATTGGTGTATAGCTTCCTAGGTCCTTATTGGTTTACAAGATTGATAAGTTGATCTGAATTCTTGCTTGGGTGAGAGAGTAGTTGATTGATTGGTGCATCTGTTAGGCTAGAATGGTTCTGATCTTTCTTCTCATGGTTGAAAGATACGCCATCACAAGTGGGTCTGACACTTCGATCTTGTTGAATATGAATTTCTTATTGAGGCCAAGTGGTTCCCTTTAGATACCTTGTCTAGGAGCATAACATTGAGAATTTCTTGCTTGTTAATGCTTGTTGAGTGTCTTAGTAGAAGTCCCTTTGTCACTCTTTAAAACCACTGTCCCATAATTGCTTAGAACCTTGAGTCTTGCTTTTAATTGATTGTCTTCAAAGTCATCTTGCTTAGTTCTTGCTTTACTAGTCATTTCTTGCTTAATTCTTGTTTAGTCATTGTTTAGTTCTGTTACTTGCATTTAGTTTATACTTTCCTTCCATTGCACCATTAGGTTGTTAAAACTGTTCTTACATAATCAAATCCCCAATCTTGCTTAGCTTACAATATTCTTTGGATCTCATCTTCCACAATTTGGTTTGATACCTGATCCTTATTCTACAACTGATTAGAGGCTAAGGATATTTTAATTTAGAGACCCAGAAGTCCCGTTTCAAATTGGCACCGTTGCCATTGTGGATTGTTTGAGTTTAACATTATCGTTAGACTAAGTTCTTTACTTTAAAAGTTACCAATTTGCTCTGTTTTCTGTGCTCTGTTTTTTTTTCAGGTACTAGTATGAATTTGAGGTCTAAAGGCTCATCAAATCTGACTCATTTCATTGACAACATTCATAAGTGAAGAGCTGTAAGACAGAGAGTTCAAGAGTTAGAAGAACAGAGAATGGCTGAGCAAGAAGCTCAGTTACCACATGTTGGTGTTGTTGGACAAGCACCACTACAACAAGCTGCAGCACACATAGATGTAGCACAAGAAGCTTTGAACCAAGCGGCTGGAGTTCAGGGATTGCGAGTACAGGTTCACGCACCTAGAGCTACAAGGCCAATAGGAGCTGGGGATGCGCCTGATACTCACCACAACAGGAATGGCATTCACGCTCCAGCTGTAAATTAAAACCACTTCGAGATCAAGCTTGGGTTGATCAACATGGTGCAAGGCAACAGATTCCATGGCCTGCCCAATGAAGACCCTTTGGATCATCTTGACCAGTTTGATAAGGTGTGTGGTATGACCAAGATTCAAGGAGTCTCTGAGGATGCTTTGAAGCTGCGCTTGTTCCCTTTCAGTTTAGGTAACAAAGCACACCAGTGGGAGAAGACACTTCCATAAGGTTCAATCTCTACATGGAATGAGTGCAAGACAGCATTCCTCAACAAATTTTTCAGCTCAACAAGAACAGCAGAGCTCAGGAACACCATAAGAAGCTTTACTCAGCATGGGAATGAGACATTTCCTGAAGCATGGGAGCGGTTCAAGTCTTACACTTTTTAGTGCCTACACCATGGCTTAACAAATGAAAGCTTACTGTTTACTTTGTATAGAGGAGTGTAGAGAATGCTCTTGGACACAGCTTCCAATGGAAATTTCATGGGCAATAATGTTATACATGGTCTAGCTCTTGTGGAGATCTTGACGCTTTCTGATGGAAACTATGGAGAAGAATATGACAGAACATCTAGAGCTGTTGTAAGCGCTGATGCTTAGAGCACAACAAAGAAGGAGATTAAAGATTTGAATGACATGTTAGACAAGTTGTTGAGTGTGTCTTTCAAGAATGTCAGTTTTGTTGGTGATAGTGTTGCTACACAAGAGGAAGATGGGACAGATGTAGAAGAAGAAGCCTTCTACATGAATCAACAAGAAGGCGGTTTTAACAACTACATGAACCATCCCAGCTTCTCTTATAGAAGCACCAACGTGGCTAACCCTCAAGATCAAGTCTATTCATCACAAGCTGCTCAACAAAACCAAGGAACCAAACCTTTTGTTCCTTTCAACCAGCAAAACAACTTTGCTCCAAGACCACCATTTCAGGGCGGTTTTCAACAAGCTAACTTTCAGCCAAGACAAGCTTTTATCCCACCAGGTTTTGGCAATACACAAACCTCTTCCAGCACTCAAGATGTTGATTTGAAGCAGATGATGCAACATTTGTTGACTGGTCAAGCCAACACCACTATAGAGCTGCACCATAAATTTGCTGAAGTGCTTAACAAAATAAACGCCACTACTTGTGACCTGAATGGCAAGTTAGATGCTAGGAACCAAAGAGTCAAGTCTCTAGAAAGCAATGGAGCATCATCTTCAAAACCTCAGAATCAGTTACCAGGAAAGAGTGAAGCAAATCCTAAGGAATTCTGCCACTTGCTTGCTGAAGAGGATGAAGAGTTTGATGATGAAGATGCTTCATTGGAAGAGCATGGCATTATGCTTCAAGAGATGCTGTTACATGTGGACTTGTTAAAGGCTATGTGTGGGGGGAATGTAATCAACGTCACCATTGATGATCCAGAAGCTGCTGATATTTTAGAGAAGTTCCTCCAAGGAGTAGATGAAAGCTTGAACAGATAAGAAGAGCAAGAAAGAGCCACACAAGAAGCTGGTGAGAAAGAAGAGGCTGAGAAAGACTTAGTTGCTCCAGAAGAAGAAGCCAAACCAGAGCCTAGTGAAGCTGATAAAGAGCTTGTAGAAACATACCATGCTTTGATGGTCTTGGCTAGAGAAAGTCCTAAAGACTTCAAGGAGTTGTATGATCGCCATGTGGGCAGCTCCTCAAGCAGCAATGAGAAGGGTAAAGCTCCTGAAGTTCAAGCTTATAAACCACCAATCCCTAACCCCACGATGAATTTTACAAAGGCTCAAATGGCAGTCTATTCAAAGTTCAGGAAAGAAATACAAGACGCTGAAATAAAGCTTCCTCATGGCACCACTTTGTTTGAAGTGAAGGATCAAATCAGGTTCTTCAAAGAAGTCTTTGACAAGCTGGAAGTAGTGGAGCCAATTCTAGAGAATGTGGGGGCAAATCTGAAGAGAAGCAAGGAGCTGATGACATTGACAAAGCTTTCTAATCCAGGAAAGTTTCTCATCACTTATGAGCTTGAGATGCTAGACAATGTTGGAGCTTTGCGGGATTCCGGTTCAACTGTGAATGTCAAGTCTCTCCACTTAAGCCAAACCTTAGGAATCAAGGAATTGAAGCCCTGCAAAGCCTCTATCACCTTTGTGGATAACACTTTATCAAGACCCTTGGGCATGGTAAATGATTTTCCTTTTGAAGATTGGGAATTGCTTGGTGCCTACAGTTTTTGTGGTTATCGAGAAGACATATTCAAGAGAGGTGCCACTTCTTCTAGGAACACCATTCTTGACAACAGCAGGAGCTCAAGTAGTTTTCAAGAGAGGCTCTGTGATTTTGAAGAATGTTGATGAGTACAAGGTCTACAAGATTGTCTCACCTTCCATTGCTTTTTAAGGAACCATCATGGAGGAAGAGAGGGAGCAACAGAAACTTCCAGAGCGCGTGGAGCAAGCTATGAGCTTCACAATGAATGATGGAGATCACATCGAGGTGTAGCGTCGAGCAGAACATCAAAACCCCTGCTCGATGTGATCGCTCCTGAAGCCCCAGTCTGTAAACCGAGGAGAGTGGACCTACATCGATCAAGATGCACGATGGAGATCACATCGACGTGTAGTGTTGAGCAAAACACCAACATTTTTGCTCGATGCACAATGGCCGAGCCAGAAACAAGCATCCAGATAGTTACATGCATTGCTCACAGTAAGGATCATGGAAGTCGGAGTGTCTCTGTACACTGAGCAACAACATCGAGCAGAACATCCACTGAGACTGCTCGTTGCAAGGTGCCCTGAAGGAGAAGCTGACCAGAACACGAAACCCCCGAGGCAGAGAAGCATCATCGCCGAGCCACAGGACCCGACGTCCCCGATATGGTACACATCAAGGTACCAGATATGATCCATGTAAAATTTTTTTTTGAAATTGAGTAAAACCTTTTTGTGGGCCTTGATGGCTGGTGAAAAAATCTTTTATTTCCCCCTCACATGCATTTTTAAATTTTAAATTAGATTTTCTTGCAATTATCTTTGAATTTTTCTAGATATTCCTTATACTCTTGCATTAAAACTAGCAATCTTCATCTCTCTGTCCATACACATGAGCATATCGAGATAAACATCCTTTTTCAAGCATCCTTTCTTTCTCTCTTGCATTCTCTAGAGCTTCATCTCTTTAGTCAAAGAACTAAGGTAAACTTTGCTAGATTCCTTGTTTCTTGAGTATAAATGTGACAAATTGAAGTAGGATGCATTAGAATGATGATTATGGTGTTTGCACAATATTGTTTATAGTTTTGATTTGCATGTCACCATTGTTGCTCTTCTTTGAAATGCCATGGTTGAAATGTTTGAAAAATACTGTTTTGTGCTTAGTTTGACTTTATGTTTAGATTTTGGCCAAATCTAGGCATGCTATTGTTTTTTTCAGAATATTGACCATTGAAATGTTCTTATTAGACTAGTGATGGTGAGTCTAGTACATTTTCATAGTTTGGTGGAGAGAGAATGATGTTTTTAGCTTCATATGCTTGAAATTGTTGTGATCGCTGCTTGCTACTGTGGGAATTTTAGTTTTAGCTGTATTTATCCTTTTGAGCTGAAATGTTTTGCTAAATTCGACTCTGTTTTTTGGTGATCAGTGTGAAGTTTTGTAGATCTTTTCATCGCTTGTTTAAATTTTGAAAATTAATTTCCTGCACAGTGCTCTCAAAGGATACTATACTAATTTTTGCTTCAAGCATTGCATTTTCAGGTACAATGTCGAACACCAGAGGAAATGAGGAGATTTCTGACTCAAGTGTTGCTGTAAGAAATAGAGCTGAGGAAAAGAGGCCAGTTGTTGAAGAAGAACCAGTCCAAGATGCAGCACCAAAGCTAAAGGACTACTTGAGAGCGATGAGGAGAGTGGACTTCACTCCTACAAGATATGCTGATCCTGGTCTGTTGGGAGAGCTAGGAATCAAACCTGGCGTGGATGAGCTGTTGAGCAACATTGGAATGGAGAAATTTGCTCGTCTTGGTTATCCAACTTACAAGCAACTTTTTTGTGAGTTCCTTGCAAGCTTCAAGGTCTAAGTCTACAAGTTTAATGAAGAGTATGATGAAGGAAAAGAAGATTTTGGCAATGGATTGATAAAGTTCAGAGCCAACAAAGCATAGTACACCTTGGGGTTCACTCAGCTTGAAGAAATCTTTGGATTTGATTAAAGCTCAAGAGCTCAAAACATGCGCTTCAAGCATGATGAGCTAAGGCATGTATGGGGGGGGGGATAGTGAATGATGCTTATAGAGCTAGTCATCTGAGGAGTGCTAGCATCCGCCATCCAGATATGAGATATGTTTATAGAGTCCTTACCAGCACACTCTTATACAGAAAAGAGCAAAGTATGGTCAAAGAAGAAGAGATGGGGTTGCTTGTGAAAGGTTTGAAGAACATAATGGTTGAAACAAGGCATGGGAAGATACAAAGAGACCAAAAAATAGCCATTGGAGGCGTGATCACTCCTATCTTGCTTGGTGCTGGAGTTGAGCTTGACACACCAGATGTCACAATGATCTTCCTAGATGTTCCTTATCTCAGTAAGATCGGATACCTTTCAGAAGCTGTTGAGACATGATTTGGCTATCAGTTTGAGCTGGAAAACAGGAAGAGGAAGGTCATCTTGCCCAAGCAACACTTAACCAACTTCACATCCTATGAGAACATCCGGTTCATGCCAACAGAAGATAAGCTTTATGACCCAAGGACTGACCCACCCTCGATGAGGCCTAGCAAAGTAAATAACATGAGCACCATCAGAGACTCAGATGTGGAAGAAGACATTGAAGAGCAGCATCAAGAACAAGAGGTTTAGCATCAAGGGATGGAGGAAAATTAGTATAAAGACTATTATTTCCGCCCTTAGGTATTCGACCCCTATGATGTGATCTGCACATCTGAAGCTTCAAAGGCTGCACATGAGCACATTTAGGCTTCTTCAGAGGTGGAGCCACTTCCAGGACAAAGCCATCAGAGGATTTCTGAAGACAGTCAAAGCAAGCAAGAAGTTGGTTGACTCATTAAAGAAGAAAGTAAGGAAGCTCAAGAAGAAGTTAGGAGGATCGTCATCAGCTAAGAGATCTGATCAAGCGATCCAAACAGAGCCACAAGGAGGAGGATCTGATGCTGAAGACATGTCTGAGGACACACCAGAGAGGACAGTCCAAGAGAGACAGTCATTCCACATCAGTAAGCGGCCAAGGACACAAGCTTCTCAACCGGCATTCATCTCATGCAGCTGCTCCAAAGCGAAAAGGAAAGAAGAGAAGGACTAGACAGTAAACTCCATCAGAGGAGGAAGCTTCACCTTCCCATGCCATTGAGAGTTCAGACGCTCACCACTCCTCCACATTAAGTGAGGTACATCACACTAACCATTGTAAATACCACTCATTTTTTTATTGCAATTGTTTGCTTGATGTTTGTGAACACTCTCCTTGGGATTTTTATTACACAGGCACTGTGTAATTTAAGTGTGGGGGAGGGTGTATGATGGACTGATGCTTGCATTTGCATTTGCATAGTAAATTAGGAATCATGCATCATGATTACATAGCATCTTAGGTATAGAAAAAACCAAAAAAAAAAAAATTGAAAAATTTTCCAAAAAATCGTTTCACAAAAAGAGTTTGATTTTCATGCATTCTTATAGGATTTAGACTTCATGCATTCATATAAGACTAGCTTGCTTTTTTAAATTGGGAACTATGATAGTACATCTTTGTTAATGCTAGTGATTTATGAAAAATGAAGACCTTGTTTTAATCCTTTGGTGCATTTGATGTTGAACTAGAAATAAAGCTGACCACTTTTGGAATTCGCATTTGTGTAAGCTTTGTTTGAGACTGAAGCATGCTTTGAAATGATTTTAACCTTTGTTTAAGTGGATCCTAATTTGAATTCCCAATTATCATGCCTTATGCTTTTGTGATTGATGTCATGGATTGTTTAAAATATTTGGATCTTCTTATTCTCTTTTGCCACTCTCTAAAAGTTCCATTTAGATTTCCCAACCTTTAACTAAACCTTCTTTCAAGTCAAGACATTAATAGTGTGTGATTTGTGAGGTCTCTTCCATCATGGTTGTTGCTTAGCAAAAAGTGTTGGGTTAGAACTACAAGGGAAGTACTTCCATTTGTAGAACTAGCTCACTCTTGAGTTAGATAGGTTAGGATGTTTGGAGAATGGTTTGGGGTTATCTTGGGTTTAGTTTTTAAGAGAGGCAAAGAAGAAAAGAAATCAAGGCACAAAAGAAAAAGAAGTGTGACACAAGTAAAAGGGTGGAAATGGCGATTTTAAACTCAAAGAAAGAAGGCTCATGTTCAAAGAAGAAAAGAAGATGCAAGAAGTGAAAAACTAGTAAATCAAAAAAACCAAAGGCGAATCAAGCACCAGCATCACCAAATAAAGGAGCCAAACTCAAAAGAAGCAAATCGCCACCACTTGAAGTTCAAAAGGAGAAGTGTCCTCCAAAGGGCTTGAAGAAGAAAAGTTTTTGGGTTTTAAAAAGGGTTTAAGTTCTTAAAAAGGGTAGCATAGGAGGGTCTTTCATTTCTTAGCTAGAGTTAGGAGTCTTCCTTTGTATTGGTAAGTTGTTCTTTGACCCTTAGCATTTTGCCAAAGCACAACCATGCTTTTCTTTGAGAGAACCCTTTAAACACCAAAACCAGTATGTGAACTGAGATCATTTGTTATTCCACTAAGCCTTGTCCCTTAGCCAAATGACACTTTTGCATTTGCATAAGCATGATTCACGGTTTGAGCATAATTGAATGTTAAAAAGGTTGTTTGATTTGATGAGAATGTGTAAATTGATAGCTTTGTGATCATTCTTGTTTTGTGATGAAAGTTGCAAAGTTTTTAAAGTATTCTTCCATCTATTGCACTCTACAATTAGGAACATGGACTTCATTTTGATTTACTGTTAGAATTTTCAAAGATATGAGTTCCCATTTAAAACCGCATCACCATGTTAAATGTTTGTTTGCTTGAGGGAAAGCAAAAGCTAAGTGTGGGGTTGTTGATAGCTTGCTATTTTAGATCATTTTAGGCTGCATTTCATGCATCTTTTCCTCTGTTTTTGCATTATAGTTTAGCATTTAGGTATCATTTGCACTTAGAATTAACATAGCATGCATTTAGCTTAGGATTGCATACATTTGCATACATGTGCATGTTTGTGGTGGTTTTCAGGTGTTTTTAGAGTTTCTTGGAGCTGGGGAAGGGACGGAAGCAGCTCATTATCGCAGGAGATGTCAGAAATGGAATTCTTGCAAAGCATATCGAGCAGAACACCCGTGGAGTGTGCTCGATGCAAGCAGCAGGACAAGAGGAAAAGGATCAGCACAAGGATTCCAAGCGTTGGTCTGCATCAAGGACCAGCATCGAGGAAAGACATCGATACGCGCTGCAGGGACCATATTGAGGTCGCATATTGAGCAGAACATCGACCGTACGACCTCGATGCAACTCATCTGCATTGACCACTTGACTTTTGTTAACCTTATCAAATCTTTTTAGGTTTTTATGCTTCTTTTGGCTCCTTACAATAAAAGGAAAGCCACAAAACATTATCTTTAACAAGTTCTATCTTATAAAAGTTTGGCTTTCTATCAAAAACTTTTTCTAAACCTTAAAGGGCGATTTGCCTTAAGGATCTTGATCTTTAATAAAGTTTACATTTTTATGGTTTAATCTTATATTTTAATCTTTGTTCTTGCATCTTGGTAGATTAGATTTATCATCGTTGCATTTTAACCCCATCTAGTTATGTTTAACTCCAAATCAATGGGATTAAACATGATTAGTGAGTAGTCCTCTTTAGATTTAGGGTTCAAAGTAGGGAAAGTGGCGTTTAAGATGTGGTTAGGGGTGATTAGGCTTGTTTAATGGTTCTATGTTATCTCCTTCTCTTGCAAAGTGATTAATGTTGATAAAGCTAGCTCCTTTTGATTGAATATTGTTTGATAGATGCATATGGTTCTCTTGATGTCTTGATATCACTTTTCTAAGCATGGTTCGCTTATTTGGCTTGATAATCTAGCTTGGTCTATGTTTCCTTTGTTCAGTGACACCAAAGCATTTGTTCACATTGCTAGATGATTTGCTTAGGGCTAGATAATGCTGGTTTTGAGATTCTTGCCTGATGGTTAGATAGTATGTATTGAGAGATCTTGCCTTTGCTTCATCCTTGTTCATTGCTTAGCTTTGTTAGGAAGTTGGAAATTTGTGCTTAAATCCATAGACTTGATTGGTGTATAGCTGCCTAGGTCCTTAATTGTTCACAAGATTAATAAGTTGATCTGAATTCTTGTTTGGGTGAGAGAATATTTGCATGATTGGTGCATCACTTAGGCTAGAATGGTTCTGATCTTTATGCTCGTGGTTGAAGGATACGCCATCACAAGTGGGTCTGACACATCGATCTTGTTGAATATGAATTGCTTATTGACGCCAAGTGGTTCCCTTTAGATACGTTATCTATGAGCATAACATAGAGAATTGCTTGCTTGTTAATGCTTGTTGAGTGCCTTAGTAGAAATCCCCTTGTCACTCTTGAAAACCACTGTCCCACAATTGCTTAGAACCTTGAGTCGTGCTTTTAATTGATTGTCTTCAAAATCATCTTGCTTAGTTCTTGCTTTAGTATTGCTTAATTCTTGTTTAATCATTGCTTTACGCTCATTGTTTAGTTCAGTTACTTGCATTTAGTTTATGATTTCCTTCCATTGCACCATAAGGTTGTTAGACTTGTTCTTACATAATCAAATCCCCGATCTTGCTTAGCTTACAGAATTGTTTGCATCTCATCTTCCACAATTTGGTTTGATACCTGATCCCTATTTTACAACTGATTAGAGGCTAATGACATTTGAATTTAGAGACTCAAAAGTCCTATTTCACTGAGGTACAAGGAGGCGGAAATACTCTCCATCCAAGAAGTTGGAGCTAGGGAGCAAGGCAGCACATATGAGGATTGGGATGAATTCAAAGCGCCAAAGGTGTACCTCAAACCTCTTCCTAAAGGGCTAAGGTATGTATTCTTAGGCTCTAACTCTACTTATCCTGTTATTTTCAATGAAAACTTTAATGATAATGAAGTCCTTGCACTTATGAAACTGTTAAAGAGGTTTAGGAGAGCCATTGGATACTCTCTTGATAATATCAAAGGTCTCTCTCCTAGCCTCTGCACTCACATTATTCATCTAGAGGATGAGACAAATTCATCTAGTTAACCTCAAAGAAGATTGAATCCTAATCTGTAAGAGGTTGTTAAAAAGGATATCCTAAAATTTCTCGAAGCTCGCGTGATCTATCCTATCTCAGACAGCACATGGGTCTCACCAGTCCATGTGGTGCCAAAGAAAAGAGGGATCACTGTAGTAAAAAACGAAAATTATGAGCTAATACCAACTAGAACAATTAGTGGTAATAAAATGTGTATAGATTACAGAAAACTGAATTCTGCTTCTAGAAAATATCACTTCCCTTTACCATTCATAGACAAAATGTTAGAGAGATTAGCAAATTATAAGTATTATTGCTTTTTAGATGGTTATAGTGGATTCTTTCAGATCCCTATCCATCCTAATGATCAAAATAAAACTATTTTTACCTGCCCATATGGAACTTTTGCTTATAGGAGAATGTGTTTTGGTTTATGCAATGCTCCTGCAACTTTTCAGAGGTGTATGACCTCCATATTTTCTGACTTGCTTGAAGAGATGGTGGAGGTATTCATGGATGAGTTTAGTGTCTATGGATCCTCCTTTTATGTCTGCTTGTCCAATCTTTCTCAGGTTTTACAGCGATATGAAAACACCAAGCTGGTTCTTAATTGAGAGAAATGCCATTTCATGTTTCAAGAAGGCATTGTTTTGGGTCACAAGATTTCAGAGAAGGGGATAGAAGTGGACAAGGCAAAGATAGATATGATGGGGCACTTAGAGCCTCCAAACACAGTCAAGGGAATCAGAAGCTTCTTGGGGCATGCTGGTTTCTACAAAAGGTTCATCATGGACTTCTCAAAGATTGCAAAACCCTTGACAAGACTGCTGTGTAAGGAGACAGAGTTTGTGTTTGATGAAGACTGCTTGCAAGCCTTCCTCACCCTCAAACAAGCTCTTGTTTCAGCGCCAATTGTTCAAGCTCCAAATTGGGATTTGCCATTCGAAATCATGTGTGACGCCGGTGATTATGCTGTTGGACCAGTCTTGGGGCAAAGAGTAGACAAAAAACTTCATGTTATCTACTATGCAAGCAGAACTATGGATGAAACTCAAACAAGATATGCTACAACAGAGAAGGAGCTCCTAGTAGGTGTCTTTGCATTTGAAAAGTTCAGAAGCTACTTGGTGGGGTCTAAGGTGATAGTCTACACAGACCATGCCGCACTAAGGCACATCTATGCCAAGAAAGTCTCTAAGCCAGAACTGCTTAGATGGATCCTCCTCTTGCAAGAATTTGACATGAAGATCGTGGATAAGAAAGACACTGAGAATGGTATAGCTTGTCATCTTTCAGGACTGAGAGTTTAGGACTTTGTCCCAATCAGTGATACACTTCCAGAAGAGCAGCTGAACGCTATGAGTGTGAAGTTAGCTGAGGTGAGGAGTTTAGAAGAGAACAAGCTGCCTTGGTATGCTGACTTCGCCAAGTACTTTGCATGTGGAGATGTTCCAACCAAGTTTGATGCCTATTATAAGAAGAAATTCTTCAAAATGTGTCGCACTATTATTGGGATGAGCTATACCTTTACAAGAAAGGAGCTTATGGGCTGTACAGAACGTGCATAGCTGAAGAAGAGGTCAAAGGGATCCTTCACCACTGTCACGGTTCTACCTATGGAGGCCACTTTGCCACCTTCAAGACGGCGCAAAAGGTACACCAAGCTGGTTTTTGGTGGCCAAGTATGTTCAAAGACACTCATGCCTATGTCTCATCATGTGATGCATGCCAAAGGAAGGGAAGCATCTCAAGGAGAGATGTCCAACAGAGAGATAAAGGCCATCCTGGAGAAGACTGTTGGTATCACAAGAAAGGAGTGGTCTCACAAACTAGATGACGCCTTGTGGGCATACATGACAGCCTTCAAAACACCAATTGGTAGAACTCCCTTCTCACTCCTCTATGGCAAAGCTTGTCACCTACCTGTGGAGCTGGAGTACAAAGCCTTGTGGGCGACCAAGCTGCTGAATTTTGATATTAAGACAGCTCAAGAGAAGAGACTCATTACCTTACATGAGTTAGAGGAAAATCGCCTTGAAGCCTTTGAGAGTTCCAAAATCTATAAAGAGAGGCCCAAGGCTTTTCATGGCAAGAGGATAAGATCCAAGGACCTCAAAGCTAGAGACAAAGTGCTGTTATTCAACTCAAGGCTGAAACTGTTTCTGGGAAACCTCAAGTCCAACTGGACAGGTCCCTTCAAGATCAAAGAAGTGCTTCCCTATGGATCTGCTACATTGTTCAAGCCAGAAGAAGGAGAGTTCACATTGAATGGGCATAAGTTGAGGCCTTACATGGCTAGTGACACACTTGGAGATGATACTCACATTCACCTCCAAGACCCTCCAGATGCCTAAGAAGCAAGAAATGTCAAGCTCAGTGACTCTAAGCAAGCACTCTTGGGAGGTATTCCCATGTTATCCCTGTCTATACTATTTACTTTTTCATGTTTTTCTTGTTTGCTCTAGTATCCAGGAATCCTCTTTAAGGATATGGGATAAGGTCAGGAAAGAACAGCTGAGTTACAAAGGAGGAATGACTCGAAGGGTGAAATATCAAACAGTATATCGATGAGATCAAGTCGATATGACTTGCATCGATGCACATATCGGTACCACTTGATCGATATTGTGTGTTTCCCACCTGTATAGACCAGGGTATCGAATCGGACTGGAGGTGGATACATAAGAGAGGATCCTGTATCGACCTGAATACCGATATACTCATCTCGATATACCCCTATGGCATGAGTCTCAACCCATGTACTGATCAAGCCAAAGTCGATACACGGGAGTGCCGGACAACATACAAACCGATACAGAGCAGAAACACAATGTATCGACCTACGTATCGATCCACGACACCGGTACACTGGGAGCATGAGTATATCGATAAGGATATCAAAGGGGAAAATAGTCGATGTGCCTTAACAAAAGGGCAACGGCGATCCCTGAGTCACGCATCAAGGCGTACCGACATCTACAACGATACACTGATTGATACGGACCAGCTAAATGAATAACGACCAGTATATCGATGTCCCTCCCAGATACACGCCACTTCCGAGGCATATCGATGGACATATCGAGCTCTGACCCCGATATCGGCAACGACAACAGTTGTAAGTCTCCTCTAACTCTTCCTCCTTTACTTTTTTTGCCCTGCCCTTTGTCCTTTCGTCATTTAAAGTTGTTTAAACCTCCTCTAAGACGTCTATTACACAGATGACTATGTAATTTAATTGTGGGGGAGGGTATTGCATTTGACCTTGTGTTTTGTTTTCTTATTTTCTCTTTTGCATATTTGAGTCTCATGCATCCATGCATTCATCTTTGTGCACTGAAAATCCATAAAAGTTTCAAATTTTTTTGGAACCAGAAAGATCATTTAGTTGCATTTGCATAACTAAGATTGAGTCTAGATGCATTTCATATAGGTTTGCATCCATTTGCATAGGGAGGAGATGATAAACACTTGTCAAGATGTTAATGTTTGAATTGTTTTCAATGCCTTGATTATCTGTTGTTAGATTGCATGTAGTGAATTTGAAGTTAAGGCTGCACTATATCTTGAATACTTACATTTATATTCTTATCTTATTCTGAAGCTTGCTTTGATTTGATGCCAACTCTGCTTAATAGAACTATAATCCAGACTTTGAATCATCTTGTTTGTGCATTGAGAGTTATTACATGGCTACCCATATACATACTTGGATTATCTTCTCCCCTTCTTATTACTCTTGTTAATCCAAGTAGATGATCCTCATCATTATGAACCTAAACAGTATTGTGAGAGTTGTGAGGCCTTGCATTGCATCATTTTTGATTCTTTCTTGGCAAAAAGTGTTAGGAATAAGGCTGGCAAGAAGAAGCTATCTTATAGACACCAGCTTGCATTTTGAGCTTGGTATTAGGTTAAGAGTTTGGGAAAGGGTAGTGTAAGTGGTTTAAGCTTTAAATGTATACATCTTTTGAGAAGAAAAGAAGTATGGGGTTGGTAGTATGGGGAACAATTTATTTTATGGTTAAGTTAATTAGGAAGAACGCTCGAAGTGTTAAAGAAGAAAGGTGCCAGCAACAAAAAAGCTTACAAAAGGTCATCCAAAAGGAGAAATCAGACCAAGAAATCCACCAAAGGTGATGAAAATGGCGTAAATCATGCAATAAAGAAGAGAAAATTCCAGAAAGAAGTCAACCACACAAGCAAAAGAAGGACTTTCCCCAAATATGAAGAAGGAAGAGATCAAGTGCTTTGGGAAATGGTAGATTTAGAAGTTTCACTTGGGGTTTTAAAAATTCTTAGGTTCATCTTAGGTAAAAAAGGTAGAAGAGAGCTTTGACTTGCATGTATAGGTGTGCTTTTACCTTTAGCATTTTGTCTAAGATAGAATCATTTCATTGAGTGACCCCCTGAATCTTTGAACCCTTATTTGAATGAGATCATTTTCATCTAACCATGACCCTTGACCAAGTGTTTTCTCTTGATTTGCACAAACATGATTCATTGGTTACTAATTAATGAATGTTAAAGAGTTGGTAGATTTGAATGCTTGTGTAGGCTAAGATAGAGTTCATTGTCTGCTAAGATAGGTATGGCTAAAGCTTTTAAAATAGAACAATCTATATGCATCTTAGAACCTATAACTTGGGTATTGAATCAGTTTTTCCAATAACATCTTTGGTTTTGAGCTCCCACTTTCAAAACTCATTCTCTCACTTGTTCTTGTTTGCTTGAGGACAAGCAAAAGGCAAGTGTGGGAGTGTTGATATACTCATTATTTACACCATATTAGCACACATTTTTTTCATTGTTTTGTAGTCTTCAAGCATGCATTTCCACTTAGCATCTACAGTATAATTAGGAGTTGCATTGCATATTAGGTGCATTCCTAGCACTTGGCAGGTGCATTTTGGGAGTTTGGGGACCAAAAGAAGAGTTGGGAATCAGAAGGTGAAGGAGCCAAGGCTTTATACCGAGCAGGATATCAACTTGGCAGATCAGCGTATCGACATCTTGGCAGGATACCAGAAGGACATCGAGCTACTCTGATCGATACACCTACTTCGAAGCTGTTGTACCGGTCAGCATATCGACATAGGATCATCTCGATAAAAAAGCTAAGGAAGTGTATCGATCACTGTATCGATATTGGAGCTCGATGAGCCTTAACTAAAGGGTGATTGTATCGAGTAGCATACCGAGGAGATCACCCGAGACGCCTTAACCAGGGGCGACTGTATCGATGATAGTATCGACTAGACTTGGTCGATACACTCTCCTGCCAATCAATATCAACCTGTATATCGATGTACAAGTCAATATCAGGCGTCCGAACCTGCTGCTTTCCGGTTTATTTCCAGTTTACTAAGGGTTTTTCCTGAACACTATGTATAGGCTGCGACCTAAAAACATAAGGGGAATCTGATCATCTTTTACCCTCTGGATAATAACTTTCTTTTTTGCATTTTCCTTAGTTTTTCTTGTAATCTCTTGTTGAATCTTGCTCTTTCAATCAAAAGTTGGTGTTTATGTTCTCTCTTGTCATTATTTGTTATCCCTCCTTACTTTGGGCTGTGATTAGGATCATGGTTAGTGAGTAGTTTGCTTAGGGTTAGAGATGGGACAGAGATAAGGAGATTTAAGGCCAGATTAATAATGGCTTAGTGTTTAATATCATTGTTCCTTCTTATTGATTGTGTTTAATGCTAGATTAGCCCTTGCTAAGTTGATTTAGATCCTAGGGTTCTCTTATGCCTAATAAGTGTTTGATGAATTGCCTGAATGAGTCAAGTAAGAGATTTGCTTATCTTAGCCTAAGGAATTAGCTGTATAAGGAGAAGATTGGCAATTTAGAATTGGATTAGTTGTTTGTAATGCTTGCTGGCCATGTGTTTGAGTAAAGGAATTTGTCTTGGGTATGTGTTTAGCAAAGTGGTTAGTGTCAAGGAGTTGAGCTAGCTATAGCTGTTAATTATATGCCTAGGACTAGCACTGTTTGGAATTTTTTGAAGCATCACTATTTAAACTAAGAGTCTCCCTAGATCAATTTCCCTATTTCAAGCCCACTACTCTTTGATTGTTTGAATTCGAACCTGTCTTAGTTTCTCTGTTTATTTTGCTTGCTCTTGCTTATTTGAAGTCTCTTTCAGTTGTTAGACTCATAGTTTCAGTTACCTAATTATGCTTGCTTGAATTAGATAATCTTTTGCATTCCTAGTGTCTTAGCTTCCCATTATGGATTGATACCTACATACTACATTGATATGAGTATATGTAGGGTTTGAAGTATAATAAACTCATACATCAGTCACTTAACCACCAAATAGAAATATCTTCTCCACAATGTCATCTTCTTCATATTACCATTCCCACTCTTCTTCTCTTCTCAAAAGATGCAAACAATCAAAGCTCAAACCACTTACTCTACCCTTTTCCAAAACTCCTAACCTAGTATCCAGCTCAAAATGCAAGCTGGTGTCTACAAGAGAGCTTCTCTTTGTGAGCCTTAATCCTAACACTTTTTGCTCAGATAAATTTGAAAATGCAATGCAAGGCCTCACAAACTCTCACAATTTTGTTTGGGTTTAGAAAGAAGGATTGGTTCAAGGTGTGGGTAACTGTCACTTAATGATGAGGATCAGCTACTTGGATTAACAAGAGTGGTGAAAGGAAGAAGATCATTCATGTATGTATATTGGTACCCCTGTAATCACATTCAATGCATAAACAAGATAATTCAAAGTTTAAATTAATGTTCCACTTAGATAAAGTCAAGATCAAATAAAAGCAAGCTTCAACTTCAAACAAGAGTTTCAAAATCATAAATTCAAAGATTCAGCCTTATTTCAACTGCTTCATCAAATGCATCAAAGAAGAACAAAGGCATCATTTTCATAAACCTCTAGCATTTTCAAAGATTTACTATAATTACTCCCATTTTAAACAAGCAAGCTACAACCTAAATGGATGCATGAAGTTTAAGTTTTATATGAATGCACATGAACACTCTCTCTTTGCGAAATCACTTACGAAAAGTTTCAATTTTTTTAGGGATTTTATATGCCTCAAGTGCAATGCAAGCAATTATGTGTATAAAATATGCTCTAGCTAAATGCTATGTGATATGAATGCAAGATGTTAGTCCATGAAAACCCTCCTCCACACATAGAATACACAGTCCTCTGAGTATTAGAAATGTAAGAGGAGGCAATACCACAATAATAATCAATGAAGTGGTAAAGATTGAAGAGTGTGTGTACTTGTATCGGACGTTGGAGGGGTGGAGGATGGACATTTAATTCAATAGAGATGGCTAGTGGAAATCATCGGATAGTGGTACCCTTTCATCTGTGGTGTTTAGAGTCGTTTCTTGGCTGCATTGGTCTGGTCCTTAGGTGTTCTTCTCGATGTGCATCCGCGATATGATCTCCCTCGAAGATCTTGCTCGGCTTACGTACTGGTGTCTCGATGTACAGATGCAGTTGCGAGGGGTGATTGCATCGAGCAAGGTAATGGAGGTTTTGCTCGATGTACGTCCTCGTATGATCCCCCTCGCGAAGCCAGCTCGATATTCGGGTGCTCCTCGTCGGTGTACAGACAGTGGCTCCCAGAGATGATTGTATCGAGCAAAATTTTGGAGGTTTTGCTCGATATGGTACCTCGGTATAATCTCCATCGTGCATATTACTCAAAGTACGGACTGCTTCTTCCCCGAGATAAACTGCATCGGGCAAAATATACAGAGTTTCTGCCTGATATGGCACCCCGATACAGAAACAGAGCTTTGGTTTCCTTGGTTTTTCCATATTGTCTGACCACTTCAACCACTATTTCCAACCTGAAATCACTTAACAAACATATCAAAAGAAAAAGGAAAGCATATTTACATAGATAGTCATTGGATTACCTCCCAAGTGTGCTTTGTTTTAGGTCTCTTAGTTTGACCATCTTTTCGTTGACTATATGGGAACATCAAGGAAACTAAGTGCTGTCTCTACTTCTTGGACCTCTGAGGCTAGGTAAGGCTTGACTTTGTGTCGATTAACCATGAAGTCACCTCTTTCATTACACCATAAGGAAGGACTTCTTTGATCCTATATGGTCCATTCCATCTAAACTTAAGATTGCCAAGGAAGAGCTTCAACCGTGAGTTGTAGAGAAGCACCAAGCCGACTGGTCTGAATTCATTGTGGACTATCATCTTGTCATAGAAGCCCTTTGTCCTCTCCTTTTCAATCTTTGAACTCTCATAGGAATGTAACCTGATTTTTTGAATCTCATGTAACAGAATAAGTCTTTTCTCTTGGGCGCTCTTGATGTCAAAATTCAGCAGTTTAATTGTCCATTGAGCTTTGTATTCAAGCTCCACTGGAAGGTGACAAGGTTTTCAATATAATAAGCTGAAAGGTGACCTTCCTATTAGTGTTTTGAAAGCAGTCCTATAAAACCAAAGTGCATCACTGATATCTTGTGGCCAAGTACTATCCCTTCCTTCACGATGAAGTGACACTTCTCCCAGTTGAGCACCAAGTTTGTCTCCTCACAACGCTTAAGTACCTTGCAAAGATTCAACATACAAGCAGAAAAGGATGCACCATTGACCGAGAAGTCATCCATAAACACTTCTACCATCTCTTCTATAAGATCAGAGAAGATCGACATCATACACCGCTGAAACGTAGCCGGTGCGTTACACAACCCGAATGGCATCCTTCGTTATGCGAAGGTACCATAAGGGCATGTAAAGGTCGTCTTCTTTTGATCATTTGGGTGGATTGGTATTTGAAAGAAACCACTATATCCATCAAGAAAGCAATAGAAAGGATGATTAGCAAGCCTCTCAAGCGTTTGATCAATAAAAGGTAAAGAAAAATGATCATTTCTAGTAGCAGAATTAAGCTTCTTATAGACTATACACATACGGTGACCTGTTATAGTCCTAGTAGGAATCAATTCATCTTTATCATTCTTAATGACTGTGATCCCTCCCTTTTTAGGCACCACGTGTATAGGAGAAACCCACGTGCTGTCACTTATGGGATAGATCACGTCAGCCTCTAACAACTTAAGAATCTCTTTCTTAACTACTTCTTTCAATTTCGGGTTTAAGCGCCTTTGATGTTCAATAGAGGAAGAGTTCTCATTATCTAAGTGAATCTTATGAGTGCAAAGCATTGGTGAAAGGCCCTTGATGTCACTTAGAGAGTACCCAATAGCCTTCCTATACTTTCTCAGCTCAGTTAGGAGCGAGTGCAATTCGTCATCACTCAGATCCTCATTCACAATCACGGGGTAGATATCATTAAGCCCTAAGAAAGCATACCATAGCCCTTTTGGGAGCTCCTTTAGGTCCACCTTTGGGGGTAGCAGCTCGCTTCAGTCCTCCTCGTGGCTCTTGTTGACGTTCCCATCCTCATTAGCCTCCTTAGAACCCGAGACATAAGCCCTTAGACTGCTGTCTTGAACAGTTGTCTCCTCCGAGATCGAGTCATCCGGTCGATCTTGCACTCGTTCTGGTCCGGATCGACCAAGTTCACTCGATTCACCTACTCGATTTGATTGGGATCGAGTAAGAGATCGAGTCTCTGTCTTGTTCTCTGAGCTGATCGATTGGCTTCTCTCGATCTTTGGATCGATTGTTTTTCTGGATCGACCAGTCTCCTCGATCTTCTTCTCGATTGCTGTCTTGGATCGAGTGATCTTCTCGATTACCTGATCGATCTCTAGGCATCCGCCTTCATCTTCTATCACAACTTTTCTAGAGGCAAGGAGATTAACGTACTCCTGAGTTCTCTGATCCAAAAAACCGTACTCTCCTCTCTCCTTAGTTAATGCCAGCTTCAAGTGATCCTCTTGTGCAAGCTCTTCTAGCAATTCATCCGCCAAGGCATCCAACGTTTCTATGTAGAATGCTTGCCCTTCTATGGTTGGCTTCTTCAGAACCTCATTGATGTCAAAATCCAGCTTTATGTCCTTGCCCAAGTGTAGAGCTATCTTCCCATTCTTGACATCAATGATTGCTCCGGCGGTTGCATGGAACGGTCTTCCTAGTATAGGCGGATCCTTAGGCTCTTCATCCATCTCAAGCACAACAAATACAGTTGGTACATTGACGTCACTTATTCTCGCTGGAAGATCCTCCAACATACCCACTGGAAGTCTCACGCTTCTGTCAGCTAATACAAGGGAGATCCTACACTCTTTGAACCGTGTAAAACCAAGCTTCTTTGCTATAGAATGGGGCATGAGATTGATACTTGCACCCAAATGGCATAAGCAGCTCTTGAACTTCAATGGACCCTGGATCCTGGATCCTTTAGCACAAGGAATGGTGAAGGATCCTGGATCCTTTAGCTTCTTAGGAACAATCTCCTTGTGAATGATAGCACTACATTCTTCACTAAGCACCAAGACTTCTTTACTCTCCTTGTTCTTCTTTGTAAGAGTGTCTTTGAAGAACTTAGCACACTTTGGCATCATAGCTAGACAATCAACAAGAGGAACCTTGATCTCTACATCCCTTAGATTCTTCTCAAACAAGAGTCTATGCTTCTCTATAATCTGTTTCTTGAAGCGGCCAGGAAAGGGAAGCTCAGGCACATACGGTAGAGGCACATAAACATCTTTCTCTTTAGTAGCTTGCTCCACTTTCCTCTCTGCGGCTACCTCTTTACCCTTTCATGGTCTCTCAATCCATACATTATCAAAGTTGATCTCCTCATCAGCTGAAAGCTTATCCTCCCCCTCTTGAACTACAATGTCCTCATTGGTCTTAGGAGCAACTCGCGATTGAAGTTCTTTGCCACTTCTTAGTGTAATGGCATTGGCGTATTCCTTGGGATTCTGCTCACACTTGCCTGGTAAGCTGCTCTGACCGCTTGTAGTAGCCTTTCCCTTCTCTAACTGCTTGATCTTGTTGTTCAGGTTTGTTATCTGAGTTGAGACGTGAGTGAGAGAGGAGTCAAGGCGGTTGTTCATCTCGGCAAACTTCTGATTAGTTGAAGCTTGACCTTGAAGCAACTGCTGGAACATAGCTTGGACCAGATCTTGTTGTTGCGGTTGCATTTGTTGTTATTGAGGAACAAAGCCGGGAGGAAACATAGGAGTGTAACCTTTGTTGCCTTGCTGCTGCTGCTGACCCTGAAAGTTCCCTTGCCTCTGACCTTGAAAGCCACTATAAGCTTGAAAACCTTTGTTGTAAGGAACAAACGGCTTTGCTTGCTGAGGGGGGTACACTTGATCTTTAGGGTTTTCAACATTTGTGCTCCAGTAAGAGAGATTATTGTTTGCTTGGTACCCTTGTGATTATCCTTGAGGCTTGTTGTAGTTCTGACCAGCAATCCAGTTAGCCTCTTCTTGGCTCAAGTCTAACTCTTCCAAGACCTCTTCTTGTTCACCCACAAAGTGTACATGCTTCTGGTTTGCATGCACCAACTTGTCAATCTTCTCATGCAAGGACTTAAGCTCTTTCTTGTGAGACTCTAGCTCACATCCTCTCGGTGCACGGTCATAGTCTTCAGCATAATTACCGTGACTCAATGCCAAGTTCTCAATTAGCACCATGCCCTCTTCTACTTCTTGGCTGAGGAAGTTTCCCTTGCTTGCCGTGTCAAGTAGCATACGGATCTTTGGCAATGCTGCGCGGTAGATGGTGCTAAGGAGAGTCTTTTCACTGAAACCGTGGTGAGGACACTGAATGGTACAGTCCTTGAATCTCTCCATGGCTTCATTGAAATTCTCATTCTGTCTTTGAGTGAAGCCGCTGATCTCACTTCTCAACCTTGCTGTTCTTGTGCTAGAGAAGAACTTTTAGAGGAAAGCCTTCTTACACTCAGCCCAAGAGGTAATGGTGCCTTGTGGAAGTGTCTTCTCCCAATGTCTAGACTAGTCTCCGAGAGAAAATGGAAAGAGACGCAGCTTGAAAGCATCTTCGGATATGCCATTAATCTTGATCATCCCACAAACTTGCTCAGAGTTGTCAAGATACTCCAAGGGGTCTTCCATTGCCAGTCCATGGAACTTGCTATTCTGAACCATAGAGATGAATCCTGGCTTTATCTTGAAGTTGTTGTTCTGAACCGGTGGAGGAGTGATCCCAAAACGATTATGATGCGTATTAGGAGCATCTCCAGCACCAATGATCCGTGGGGGTCTAGCCACGTGGATGGGGTTTCATTGCCCCTTCCTACAGCACCGTGAGCTGGTGGAGGTCCTTCAGGATGTTCTTGCTCAGCCATTGTTGCAAAGTCCACTGAACCGGCCTGAACAATCTCCTCAAAAGCCCTAGCTTTCTCTCTAACTCTTTTTGATCTTGCGTGCACAAGTTGATGAATATTGACTAGGGGTGTAAGTAAGTTGTTGTCACCCCTAGAACGCAGATTCATGTACCTGAAAGACACAAGTTTGAAGGCAGAGAGATTAGTAACCAAAATGAAAACAAAGCCATAGTTTTTACTAAACCTCAAATCTTAATGCTTCCTAGCAACCTAAGATGGCAACGGCGCCATTTGATAACAAGTTTCTTATATGGATGCAAGAGGGAGGTTATCAAAACTCAAGCAACACACAGTCGTAGTATAGCAAGAGGTATCAATCCATTCCTAGGGAGCAGGAAGAGCAGTGAGAATACAAGGATCTAGTGAATCTAAGCAAAGATGATAAATGATTGGTAAAATCTAGGAAAACTAAATGCAATGATCTAATGCAATGCAGAACAATTTTAAAATCCCTGGAAGAGGGTTAACTACTATTAGGAACAAGCAAAAGAAAAAAATGCAAAGCTACTAAAAACTAAAAATCGACCAGTGAATCGACCACATGATCGAGCAGAATGGATCGATCTAACAAACAACCTAAACAGAACGACTTCTTATGATTCAAGAATGCAACTTTATGACAAGCAAATGATTAACAGATATTTAAAATACTAAAAGAGAGGGTTTAGGGTCGAGGGTCATATCAAAGGGTATCAAAGATTCAAGCTTTGGTTTGAAAACATTTAGATCTACTCTTTTAAGAGGTTTCTCTAAGCCTTGAAAACAAAACAAGAACCATCCATGGCATGTGGTATGGTTCACTTCCTCAATCTCTTCTCCAAACCCATAGCGTTTGGTGGAAAAAGAGATAGAAGAGCAAGGAGAACAGATTTCAAACAGTGACCTAACTAATCCCCTAAACAACCATGGCGTATGGGAAAGGAAGGATTAGCCTCTAGGATCTGGTTTTCCAGGACATCTGAATCCTGTCAAGGTAAGACAGCCTTTAGATCATCGAGACCTTTTCCAAGGCTCTCTAGGCTTTAAGATCCTAACATCCTAGAAGAGAAGGTATGAAGAACAAGAAAACACAAAGCCTTAAACCCGAATCGCCTCAACCCCAAAAACCCAAAAAGACTACTCACTACACATGTTTATGATCGAATCAAAAGCAATAAACGATAAGCTAAGCATGATTAACATACGATTAAAGAAAAACTTGCTTGATATTAAAAAATTCAAAGGTTCAAAAACTGAAAAAGCTTAAGGTATTGCAACAATGGTGAATCGCCTAACTTAGAGAGAAAACAGAAAAGACAGAGTGAGGATAGTGAAAGCGAATGGCTGCTTTTGCCAAAAATGGCTAAATCGTTAGCCGCCAAAGACAGCTGGACGGATAAGGTTTATCTGGGATTGGGCTGGAAGCTCGATCTGGCTCTCGATATTTGTCTTGGATCGGATGGCTTTGGTCGATCTCTGAGTCGATCTTGTGTTTATCGGGTTGGAAGCTCGATCTGGTTCTCGATCTGCATGGCGTCATTCACGTCCGTACTCCAGATCGATCTCCTCTCTCGATCTTGGTCTCGATCCTTCCTCTTGAATCGACTTGGTGTACTCGATCTTCTGGTCGATCTCATCTAGATCGACCTGTCTTGCCCGATCTGCAACTCGATCTCAGGTCCTTTGCTGAATGGTTGATTTCTCTAAGCGTCCATAAGCTTCCTCACGAGCCTTAGCACGTCCATGAATCCTCCAAAGCTCCAAAGTGTCCAAAAACAACCTGATTATGATGCATAATGCAAGAAACATGCGAATGCTAATGCAAAAGTGCTCTAGGACCTAAAATGGTGCAAACTAGCCTATAATGCAGGATGAATGCATGAAAAACTATCCTAAATGCATGCAAAATATGCAAAATATGCAAAATATATAGTAATATCAATCAGAAAGCTTCAACTCAGTGTCAAGCTTCTGTTCTGGCTCATCAGGGAGAGTGTCTCTCATCAGCATGTTCATTGTGAAGCTCATAGCTTACTCCACGCGCTCTGGAAGTTGATGTTGCTCACTCTCTTCCTCCACAATGGTTCCTCAAAAAGCAATGGAAGGTGATAAACAGAATTATTTGGGATTGTTTTTATCAAAGCCAAAAGCAAGTTATAGTTGTAGTATAGTTGCTTAAGGTGTCAATCCAACATAGGTTGATGAAAGCCACTAAGAATGCAAGAGCAAGGTAAATCTAAGTGAAATCGGGTAAATAGATGAGAAATTCTATGAAAACTAAATGCAAGTGCTAAATGACCAAGAAAACTAATTTAAAATCCCTTCAAAAGGGTTTAAACAAATGCTAGATGACTTCTAGGAATTTAAAATGCAAGACTACTAATTACTAAAAATCGAACTCTAAAGGCAGATAAACAGAGAAATTTCTAGCAACGTAGAACAATGGCTTTTAAGATTAAAGAAGCAAACTTTATAACTAAGAGAATGATAACCTTAAGGTTTAAAAGACTAAAAAGAGGATTCAAGGTTGATGGTCATGTTTAAGAGGGTTCATGATACAAGCTTTGGGTTTGAAAACATAGATCTACTCATTTGATGAGCTATCTCTACGCCTTGAGAAGCTAAAAGAGGTTTATCCATGGCGTGTGGTATAAACCCTTTCCTCAACCCTTCCTCCAAACCCATGGCCTGTGGTGTAAAGATGGGTCGAAGAACATTAAGCATAGATCTCAAACAATGGCCTAACTAGCTTCATAAGCATCCATGGCGTTTGGGAAAGGATGAGCTAGCCTCTTGGATTTGGCTTTAAGGGATTTCTGAATCCGGTGAAGGTAAGAAAACCCTGGAATCATAGAGATCTTTCCCAAGACTCTCTAAGCAGTAAGACACCAAATCCATGAAGAGAATAGATTAAGAACAAGAAAAAGACCAAAGCTTAAACCCTTAAACCTCTAAAATCGCCCCAACCTTAAACCCAAGGATGAACAACTCACTACACATGATTAAAACCGAATGAAATGCAAAGGAAAGAAAGCTAAACATGAATAAGCAAGAGCGATTAAAGAAAATACTTAGATTAAGCAAGATAAAGGTTCAACAAAATGTAAAAAGCTTAAAACTTCAACAATGGCGATAAGCCTAAAAGAAAGCTCGAAAAAGTAGTAGACAAAGCGTGCATAATGAAAATGATAAGGTTTTTTGCCCAAAATAGGCCAACAAGAAAAATGGTCCCCTCACTAAAATTTAAAAGTGAGCTGGCCGGATAAGGTTATGGGTTCGAGCTGAGTATTCAATCTGATCACTCGATCTCTCGGCTAGAACATCTTCTTTTGCTCGATCTTCTGGTCGATCTTCGGATGATCGAGTCATGAATCTCGATCTGGTTCTCGTTCTACATGGCTTAGTCTACGTCCGTACTCACGATCGATCACCTCGGTCGATCTTGGTCTCGATCCTCCTTCTTGAAACGACCCCCTTGTCTCGATCTTCTGGTCGATCTCGTCTAGATCGACCAGCCTAGCTCGATCTGCACCTCGATCTCGGTTCCTTAGCTGAATGGCTGAGTTCTCCCAAGTGTCCACAAGCTCCTCTTCGATCCTTAGCATGACTACGCAACCTCCATAGCTCCAGAATGTCAAAAACAACCTGAATATGATGCAAGAATGCAAGAAATATGCAAAAGCTAATGCAAAGTGCACTTAGGACCTAAAATGAGAAAGATGGTGCAAACCTAGCCTATTATGTGAGATGAATGCAAGAAAACTAATCTAAATGCATGCTAAATATGCTAAATATAAAGGTATATCAACTCCCCCAAACTTGCCTTTTGCTTGCCCTCAAGCAAACAAAATTCAAGAAGGGAAGAGAGGTTTTAAAAGTGGGAGCTCAAATTCCTTGACAAGTGTTTTTCAAATGAATCAATTCAATGGTCATAGTTCTTAATTCTTAAATGCAATGCACAAACTCATACTCCAAAGAACTTAGCCATATTCATCACATGTTGAATCTCAAATCACGACTCTCCTATTCTAAACAATCCAAGAATCCTATCCTTTAACATTCAATTAATGATCAAACCGTGAATCACACTCATGCACTTAAAACAGAATACATTTGGCTAAGGAAAAGGTTATGAGGCAAATATGATCTCATTCAAGTGGGTAATTCAAGCAATGGGTTATCTCAAAAATGGTTGAACTTATGCATAATGGTAAAGGTAAAGGCAATTGATGCATACATTACTAGACTCTCATCTACCCATATACACTAACAATGATCCTACACCTCTCTCATTCATTTTCTTTTTTTTTCAAGCTCACACACCCTCTAGAGACTACCCATTTCAACAAGGCAAAGCGCCAAGTAAAACCCACAAAAACAGAAAACATCTTTACTCTTCTTATAGCTAGTGGTGGTCAAACTTAAACATTTAAGCTCTTTTCTTTTACTTTTGGTAGTTCTCTTCTCTTATTATTTTTTTTCTTTTCAAACTTGGCTTTTGGGCTCTTTTCTTTTCTGATTTTTTTTTTCTTTCTTTTTGAGAACTACCTTCTTTTCTTTTTAAAACTGAGTAAGACCACCACTTAAAACTATGAATCCTTTTTATTTTCAAACCACAAACACCATTTCCTTTTAAAACAGAAAACAAGTAAGCAAGATCAAGCTACACCAGTGAACCCCCGCCCCAAAACAAGCCTAAGACTAGCTTCAAAATGCAAAGCTAGCAACAATATGAGAGCCTAATCATGTCGCCTAAACATAACACTTTATGCCAAGTTCAAACCAAAAATAAGGCCTCACAATGATGTCACACAAGAAAATAGGCTTGGAAGGAAGGTAAGGGTCAAGGTGGGAAGTTCTATTCAGGCTTACAAAAGAGTGTTGAAAGGGATAAGAAAGCCTAAATATGTCTATGATCCATGTATTCTTTTTCAAATGCATAAGTATGATAATTCAAAGATTCAAATTTAGGTTCCACTTGATAGGAAAGGATTCAATTCATGAATGTTCAAGTTAAGCCACGAAAACCAAAAAATATGATCCAAATATGGCTAGAGCTTACATTCAAAGTATGTACAATGCATCAAAGAACTACTAACTAGGGCCTTGAAACAATTCATGAGCTTAAAACACTTTTCAAGAAAAACTTTTGTTCTTTATGCAAGTGGAAACAACCTAAATGCTTAAAATTCTACACTCAATCCTACAATATTTAACAATGCAAATGCAAGCTACATGAATTCTTTTGAAAATTTTTAAAATTTTAAAAAATTATATGACTTTTTGTGTTTTTCTATGCACTTAGATGATGCATGATGACTCAAGGATGATAACTCAAAATAAGATTCAAATAAAACATGTCAAACCACACACTCTCCCCCAAACTTGAATGACACCGTCTCGGTGGTAAACAATTTCAAGAGCAGACAAAGCACATAAAGCAAAAATAAGAAAAATGCATGATATTTACAAGGGTTGTGTGTTGGTACCTTGGAGCTAGGCATGGCTGGAGCTTGAGGATGCTCCAGACTTCCTTCTCTTTCTAGGAGTGTCGTGAGAGATGCATTTTCCCTTCTCCTTGCGTGTGCCTTCATGGAGAGAAAGCCGACCAGCTTGGTTGCTTCCTTGAGGCTCACGGATCTTCATACAACCGGTGGATCTTCTTCTCTTCTCTGGTTTCTCAAACTCCTCCCTTGAAGATGCATCAGATGAGCTTCCTTGTAGATCCTTGATCTTCTTAGCAAGCTTCTTGATCATCTTGCTCTGCCATTTGTTGATCTTGCGCTGAACCTCCATAATCAAAGCAAGAAACTTTTCTGCTTTTCTTCTCGGCTCATAATCAAGCTTGGGAAGGTCAAAACTCGCTGGCATCACAGCATCTGAAGGAGGTGACTCTGAAGGTGCATGAGGGATCTGAGGTGGTGCAGCCGTGCCTCCAAGAGGCGCAAAGCACTCTCTATCGCTCGGTAGGAACTCAATTGTGCTGACGCTCTCTTGATGAGTCTCATCAGGATTTAGTTGGATGCAAACCTTCTTCTCATTATCAGTGTTGTTGAACAAGTAGGCATAGAAGCCTGGAGCTGGTGTCGGACCTAAGGAATCAGTGTTGCGCATGTAGGTCTCGTCCATGTAGGCTCTCTCCGCGCAAGGCTCAAACTCTTGAAGAAGAACTCCGGCTTGTGTGAACAGCAGTGTGAGGAAGCCTCCAATGAGGGCTGAGCTCGCTTTACACCTCAATGCCCACGCCTTGTACTTGAACAAATAAGAGGCCAAGATACAACCATAGTTGACGTCGGTGCCAAGTTCATCTTCCATCGGCTCAGCATCGCAAAGGACCTTCTTAATCCCTTGGAAGAGGAAGCACAACTCATTCTTGGTAACCGTTGGAACCACGGATCTCCCACTGAATGTGTTAGCTAAGAGCTTGAGGGCGTATCTCAGCACAGGGTTGCGAACCTTCTTGATCTTGACTGTATTGCTCTTGTAATCGTCATAGCAAATCAGGTCCCATGGATCATTGGCGGATTTAAACCGAGGGAATTCCACAAGCTTAGCTGCAGCTTTCAGACCATAGGCTTGGCACAGCTCAGCGATGGAGAGGTGGTAAGCTTGCTTCCTGACCTTGAATGTGACGTGACCCTTGGAGGGAGCTGGAAGGCTTGGAACTTCATAAGAGAAGTCCAAGGTTGAGAGGAAGAAGTCCAGCGTTGCCTTGGGGTAAGTGGGGCAGTCTATCCGTGATAGACACACTAGCCCCATGTCCTTGAGAAGCACATCAAAATCCTCTAGCAATCCCATCTTCTCCAAGAGGTCCCGGCTTGCAAACTTAGTGGGTTCAAACCGGAGCCTCTCTAGCCTTTTCTTTGCCTTCTTCTCCTCCTTGCTCCATCTAACCCTCTCCTGAACCACTTGCTGAGTTTTTCTTCTCCTTTTGTTGCCACATCTCTGCTTCTCTTTGGTGCCACAGTACCTGAAATACAAGTTCTCAAAGAGAAGAATAAGTCTAGGCGGCGATTTAAGGAAAAAGAGAGGGCAATAGAGAAAAACTCTTAACATAAATCCTAGATTTTTGGGGATTTTATAAAATTCATCACTAAATAGTATAGGAAAATATCTTTAGATAAGATCAAATCAAGCAATTTTCCCTAATATCTAGATACTAAAAAAAATTATCCTAATCCCTTAGCAACTAACATTCATCCAAAGCCAATAAAAGGAATTTTTTTTAAAAATTTAAACAAGCAATTCAATAAACTCGAAAATACCTTTTGAAAAGGATGAATGCAAGATGCTCTTAGCTTTAAAACCGAACTCACACTCTCTCTTTTCTTTAGAAAACAGTTTCGAAACACAAATGAGAGAGAGTGTGGATGCATGTGATTATAAAGACAAAAAATCTTGGATGCAATGCAAGTGGTTTCTCACAAAGTTGGTCAAGGCACATCTTTCATGGTCAAAGATGCTTGCCTTGACCAAGATTCAAATTTAAATAGGAGGGAAAAAGAAAAGAGAGGGAAAAATTTGGAGTAACCTCGGCATGAGATCGAGTCAATTTGGTCGATCTTGACCTCGATCTCATGCTCATGTTGCCTAGGATCGAGAGGGATGATCGATTGGGAGCTCGATTTGATTTGAATCGAGCCTTAGATCGAGTGTGCCCCCTCGTTCCAAGATCCTACGTGATTATGGCATTACTCCTTAGATCGAGTCCCTTGATCGATTTCGAGGTTGTTTGGGCAAGGATCGAGTGACAGATCGAGTAAAATGATCGATCCAATTCGAGGATCGAGTGAGGCCAGTCGATGCACACCCTGTTCGCGTTTCGAGCTGAACGTATGGGTGGGTCATCCTCTTTCAATCAACTGACTCACTCGATTGTATACTCGATCTCATCTAGATCGAGTGACTTCACTCTATTCACTAGCTTGATCTAGGAAAGATCGAGCTAGGATAGGTCGATCTATCACTCGATCGCTTATCCCTGTGTTTCCTTTCCTTGCCTTCTTGACTCCAAGATCATAAGCTTTGGTTCCCATCTCCTTGTGCCTACACACTTAAATTAAAAAGCATAAAATTGAAATAGAAAGAAAGCAAAAATATGTACGATGATAGACATGGGAATGCCTCCCAAGTGCGCTTGTTTTACGTCGCTAGCTTGACTTTACTTGGTTAGTCCAGAGGGGGATCTTGGAGAAGCAATGTGGTGCTCTCCTTGCTGCAATCACTCGCCATGTAGGGCTTGACTCTATGCCCATTCACCGTGAAAGCCTTTCCACTCTTGCCAACCAAAGTACACTTCAAACGGTCCGCACCATCTAGACTTTAGCTTCCCAGGGAACAACTTCAAGTGTGAGTTGTATAGCAAAACCATGCTTCCCTCCTTGAGCTCCTTAAGCACCAGCTTCTTGTCATGAACCGCCTTGGTCCTTTCTTTGTAGATCTTGGCGCTCTCATAAGCATCCATCCTTAACTCATCAAGCTCATGGAGTTGAATCAGTCTTCTCTCTTGTGCCGTCTTGAGACTGAAGTTCATCTGCTTCACGGCCCAAAGTGCTCTGTGCTCTAACTACACAGGGAGGTGACAAGTCTTACCATAGAGGAGGTTGAAAGGTGTAGTACCAATGGGAGTCTTGAAATCTGTCCTATAAGCCCATAGAGCATCATCAAGCTTGCTTGCCCAATCTTTTCTAGTTACTCCCGCGGTTCTCTCAAGCATGGCCTTGATTTTCCTATTTGAAACCTCCACTTGGCCACTGGTTTGAGGGTGATAGGGCGTAGCTACCTTGTGCTTAACCCCATACTTCTTCAAGAGACCCTAAAAGATTTGTTGATGAAGTGGCTACCCCCATCACTGATCACTATCTTAGGAACTCCAAACCTTGGAAAGATGATGGTCTTGAAGAGCTTGACAACCACCTTTGAATCATTAGTTGGGGAAGCTATAGCCTCAACCCACTTAAACACATAGTCTACAGCCACCAGGATATATTTGTTGCCGTATGAAGATGGGAATGGACACATGAAATCAATCCCCCAAGCATCAAACACTTCCATCTCAAAGATTGGTACCTGCGGCATCTCATTCCTCTTTGTGATGTTCCCTGACCTTTGCCAAGCTTCACATGCTTTTAAAAACTCATGAGCATCCTTGAAGAGTGTAGGCGACCAAAACCCTGCTTGTAATACTTTTGTAGCCGTCTTGAATGAAGCGAAGTGTCCACCATAAGTCAAACTGTGGCAATGAAGAAGAATGTCTTTTGGTTCTTTTCTTGAGACACACCTCCGGTATAAGCTGTCTACTCCCCTCTTTTACAAATAGGGATCATCCCAAAAGTAATGGGAGATGTACCTCATGAATTTCTTCTTGTGGTAATATTCAAGGTGAGTAGGTTCTTCACCACATGCCAAAAAGTTGACAATGTCAGCATACCAAGGTAAATCTTCTTCCTTCAAACTCATTACATCTTCAAACTTCTCTTATAGATTTGCACATACCACTGTGTTGACCATCATAAGCTGCTCTTCAGGGAGTGAGTCATCCAAAGGTAAGACATCATTCACTCTCATCCTTGAAAGATGATCAATCCCCTTCTTATCCTTAATCTCCATATCAAACTCTTGTAAGAGAAGGATCCATCTCAAGAGTCTTGGCTTTGTGTTGGAATATATATACCCCAAAGCAGCATGATCCGTGTACACAATGACCTTAGAACCCACCAACTAGGACCTAAACTTCTCAAAAGCAAATACAACAGTTAGGAGCTCTTTCTCGGCGGTAGCAAACTTCACTTGCGTGTCATCCAAGGTACGGCTTGCATAGTAGACCACATGCAGCTTCTTATCCTTCCTCTGACCCAAAACAGCACCCACGGCGTAGTCACCCGAGTCGCACATAATCTCAAAGGGTAGGTCCCACCGGAGCTTGAACTATAGGAGCGGTGACTAGAGCTTCTTTGATGGTCTTAAAGGCTTGAAGGCATTCTTCATCAAAGATGAACTCGGCTTCCTTGCACAGTAGCCTTGTAAGAAGGCGTGCTATCTTGGAGAAATCCTTGATAAACCATCTATAGAAGCCAGCGTGCCCCAAGAAACTCCTTATCCCTTTCACATTAACCGGAGGCTCTAAGCTCATCATGACCTCTATCTTTGCTTTGTCAACCTCAATTCCTTGCTCAGAGATCTTGTGCCCAAGTACAATGCCTTCCTCCACCATAAAGTGATACTTTTCCCAATTCAGCATCAAGTTTCTCTCCTCACATCTCTTGAGAATCTGCAAAGATTAGACAAACAACGACCAAAGGAAGCACCATACACCGAAAAATCATCCATGAAGACCTCTACCATTTCCTCTATAAAATCAGAGAAGATAGACATCATGCACCTTTGAAAGGTTGCTGGTGCATTACATAACCCAAAAGGCATCCTTCGATAGGCGAAGGTACCATAAGGGCATGTGAAAGTTGTCTTCTCTTTGTCATTAGGATGAATGGGAATTTGAAAGAAACTGCTATATCCATCTAGGAAACAATAGTCTGGATGATTTAAAAGTCTCTCTAGCATTCAATAAAGGGAAGAGGAAAATGATATTTTCTAGTGGCTGAGTTGAGTTTCCTATAATCAATACACATTCTATGTCAGTTATAGTTCTTGTAGGAATTTACTCATTTTTCTCATTTTTAATAACCGTGATACCCTCTTTCTTTGGTACCACATGGACCGGAGAGACCCATGTGCTATCACTGATAGGGTATATCACGTCAGCCTCTAAAAGTTTTAAGATCTCTTTCTTATCTACTTCTTTCAAGTTTGGGTTCAAACGTCTTTGATGTTCAATGGAAGAAGTGTTTTCATTCTCTAAGTGAATCCTGTGAATACAAAGCATTGGTGAAAGGCCCTTGATGTCACTTAGAGAGTACCCAATGGCCTTCCTATACTTCCTCAGCTCCTTAAGGAGCGAGTTTAACTCATCATCACTCAGATTTTCATTCACAATGACAGGATAAGTGTCATTTGGTCCCAAGAATGCGTACTTTAGCCGTTTTGGGAGCTCCTTTAGGTCCACCTTTGGGGATAGCAGCTCGCTCAAGTCCTCCTCTTCGCTTGTGTTGAGGTTGCTGTCGTCATTCGCCTCTTTTGAACCCGAGTCATGAGCTTTCAGGCTGCCTTCTTAAACCGTTGCTACCGCTGAGATCGAGCCAGCCAGTCGATTTTTCTCTCGATTTAGGCTGGATCGATTGCACTCTCTCGATTCACTTGCTCGATTTGATATGGATCAAACAGGAGATCGATTCGCTGCGTCGTTCTCTGAACTGATCGAGTTGCCTCTCTCGATCTTCTCGTCGATCGTTGCCCTGGATCGAGTGATCGCGTCGATCTCCAAGTCGATCTCATGGCACTCGCCTTCATCTTCTTTCACAACCTTGCGAGAATCAAGGATATGAACATACTCTTGGGTCTGCTCGCTCAAGAAACCATACTCCCCACACTTCTTAGTCAAAGCCAGCTGAAAATGATCCCCATGAGCCAACTCCTCAAGCAACTCATCAGCTAACTCATCCAAAGTTTCAATGTAGAACACTTGCCCATCAATCGTTGGCTTCTTCAAAACTTCATTGATGTCAAAGTTTAGCTTGATGTCCTTGCCAAGGTGCAGAGAGATCTTCCCATTCTTCTTGTCTATGATCGCTCCAGCAGTTGCTAGAAAGGGTCTACAAAGGATTAGAGGATCCATTGGTTCTTTTTCCATTTCAAGAACTACAAAATCTGTTGGCACATTCAAACCACTGATCCTCACGAGTAAGTCTTCAAGCACGCCTACAGGGAGCCTTACACTTATGTTAGCCAGCACGAGAGAGATTCTGCACTCTTTAAACTTGGTAAAGCCTAGATTTTTGGCAATGGAGTGAGGCATAAGATTAATGCTTGATCCTAAATCACACATGCAACTTTCAAACTATAAAGGGTCTAGAGCACAAGGGATATTAAATGATCAAGGTATAGTGAATGATCCTGGATCTCCTTGTGGATGACTGTACTGCATTCTTCACTCAACACCAAAACTTCTTCATTCTCTTTGCTTCTCTTAGCAAGAGTATCCTTGAAGAACTTGGCACATTTCGGCATCATAGCCAAAAAATCAACCAACGGCAGCTTGATCTCGACATCCCTTATGTGCTTCTCAAACAAGGCTTTATGCTTCTCAAGCAGCTGCTTCTTGACACGTCCAAGGAAGGGAAGCTTCGATTTGTAGGGTGGAGGCACATAAGCTTCTTTCTCTTTGCTAACCTCCTCCACTTTCTTCTCTAAAGCTGCTTCCTTGCCTTTCCTTGGCCTTTCAATCCAAACATTGTCAAATGTAATCTCTTCATCATTTGAAAGCTTACTCTCCCCCTCTTGAATCACAATGTCCTCATTGTCTTTAGGTAGAGAGTGTGGTGGCAGCTCTTTCCTACTTCTCAAGGTAATCGCGTTTGCATACTCCTTAGGGTTTTGCTCACACTTGCCGGGTAAGCTACCTTTACCGCTTGAATTTGCCTTTCCCTTCTCTAGTTGGCGAATCTTGTTGTTCAGGTTGGTGATTTGTGTAGATACATCAGTTGAGAAGAGTCTAGTCCCTTGTTCATATCAACAAACTTCTGATTTATAGAAGCTTGACCTTGAAGCAATTGCTGAAACATAGTTTGAATAGGGTCTTAAGGTGGAGGTTGAACTTGTTGCTGCTGAGGCATGAAACCAGGAGGAAACACAGGAGAGTAGTTGTTGTTTCTTTGCTGTTGCTTACATTGGAAGTTGCCTTGTTTGTGCCCTTGGTATCCACTGTTTTGTGTAAAGCCACCTTTGTTATAAGGAACAAAAGGTTTTCCTTGTTGTGGAGGGTACACTTGATCTTTAGGGTTCTCCACATTGTTACTTCTGTAAGATAGGTTGTTGTTGCTTTGATAGCCTTGAGAATAGCCCTGTAGCTTGTTGTAGTTCTGGCCTCCAACCCAATTCGCTTCCTCTTGGCTCAGCTCTAACTCATCAAGAACATCTGCGGCTTCTCCTACAAAGTGAACTTGCTTTTGATTTGCAAGTACTAGCTTGTTAATCTTCTCATGGAGGGAAATCATCTCTTTCTTGTGAGCTTCAAGATCAGATCCTCTAGGTGCTCTATCATAGTCCTCACTGTAGTTTCCATCACTCAAAGCCAAGTTCTCAATAAGCTCCATTCCCTCTTCCACATTTTGACCAAGAAAGTTGCCTTTACTCGCCGTGTCTAGAAGCATGCGAATCTTTGGAAGTGCTCCTCTATAGATTGTGCTCAAGAGTGTCTCTTCACTGAACCCATGATGAGGACAAGCAATGGTGTAGTCCTTGAACCGCTCAATTGCTTCACTAAAGGACTCATTCAGCCTTTGTGTAAAACCGCTGACCTCACTTCTTAGCCGAGCTGTCCTTGTGCTTGAGAAGAACTTAGACAGAAATGCCTTCTTGCAATCAGCCCATGATGTTACAGTCCCTTGAGGTAATGTCTTCTCCCAATGTCTTCGTTTATCTCCAAGGGAAAAGCCTTAGCTTGAAGCTGTCCTCCGAGATACTGATATCCCTTGAGGTAATGTCTAACTTGTCATTCAGGTCACAAGTTAGACATTCAAATAACTCTGATCTTCATCATCAAACTCTTCATCCTCTTCAGCAAGCAAATGGCAGAATTCTTTAGGATTAACTTCACTCTTTCCTGGTAATTGATTCTGAGGCTTTGAAGATGAAACTCCTTTGCTTTCTATAGACTTAAATCTTTGGCTTATAGCATATAACTTGGTTTTTTGGCTTATAGCATCTAACTTGTCATTCAGGTTACAGTCCCTTGAGGTAATGTCTTCTCCCAATGTAAGCATCAATGCTTATATCAAGAAGAAATGCGAAGGAGAGGAGCTAGAACTTGTTTTGCTTGAAGATAAGGAGCAAGGGAGACATGTAGCTGTTTTCGAAGAAGATAAGGAATTCACAACAAAGCACTGTTGTTCTATGCATCAAGAAGGACATTATGATCAAGCTAAACCATGGGTGGTCCAGTTTAATTCACAGAAGACCAAGCCAAACCACCAGAACGATAGTGCTTTGTTGTTAAGTCCTTATCTTCTTTGAAAACAGCTATGTGTCTCCCTTGCTCCGTATCTTCAAGCAAAACAGGTTCTAGCTCTTCTCTTTTGTGTTCCGTTTTGATATATGCATTGATGCTTACATCATACTCTCCCTCTTGAAGAGGTTTTGTCCTCAAATCATTAGTACCAGCATCAAATAAAGCTAACTTAGTTTCTGTAAAATTTTGAAAGTTTACCTTGGTGTTTAGCTTTTAAATGATGCAATGAGGGGAATATTTTTGGCTTCAGCAAGCTCTAGTGTGGGTGGCAGCTCGTGTAATATTGGATCCTCCTTAATAAACATCTTGTTTTCACCATTGTTGACCATGTTTTTCTCAGTGTCCATAGCTTTGAACTTTTGTTCCTTAAAACCTGCAAAACATTCTCTTGGCAAAGACAAATGCATCATATGTGGTGGATCAATGTTTAAAAATTCTTGTATTGCAAAATAACTAACTGTAGTGTTAGTATCTTGCTTAGCTCTCACTTGCATAACTTTAATGTCTTTTTGAGGTGAAGGGACTAGAATGTGCTTACAACGGTTAATGGTGAAGGGGTACTCGTTGGTTCTGCCATTGTGGGTTACTTCTCTATCATATTGTCATGGTCTTCCAAGTAAAACATGGCCAGCTTGCATTGGTGCAACATCACATAGTATTTGATCTTTGTACTTGCCAATGGTGAGTGATATTTTAACTTTCTTAGAAACTTTCAGTTCCTCCTTATCATTTAACCAGTTGAGTTTGTAGGGTCTAGGATGCTGTTTTGTTTTAAGACCAAATTTTTCTACCAAAGAAACATTTGCAATGTTAGCACAGAAACCACTATTAATAATCAAATGACATACCTTGTCTTTTATTGTGCATCTTGAACGGAAGAGATTGTCTCTTAGCCCTTGATCTTCTAGTACTTATTGTGCATTCAAAGCTCTTTGAATTACTAGAATCTCTCCTTCTTCAGCATCTGTGTTGGATCTGTTGCTCGAGGTGGTGGTGGTATATCAGGTGGTCTTGGCTCCTTGTATTGTTGATATAGTTTCTTTAGCAAACTGGTTGCTTCAGCCCTTCTTCTTTCAAGGTATGTAAGGTGGTTGTCCATTGACTTATTATAGGCTTGAAAACTTTCATTCATGGTGGTGAACTGGGCTTGCATCATAGTCATCAGGGTTTTCATGGGATGTACTGGTGCATTCTCCATTTAGTACCTTGCAAAAGATTGAAAGAGAATGAATCAAAGTGAAATCCAAAACTAAGCAAAAACAGAGAAACGAAATTTCACTGAAAGAAGCAGTTGTTTTGAAAATTGTTTTTAAATTAACAAATGGCTTGCTAAGTTTTGGAAAATATTTCTTTTGTGTTTTTAAGACTTTAACAGAACAGAAGCAAAAGACAAAAAAATTTTTTTGAGTTTTTATGAAGTAGATAAATTTCAAACAAGATAAATTAGCGGAAGAACAATGTTTATGGGTTTTTGGTTTTATTTTTATAACAAGCAAAACTTAAAACTGAATGAAATAAATAACAAAATTTCGAGATAGGAAAATAATACAACTGAGATAGGAGCTTTGAAGCTCTGATACAAATGATGTAGGTTTGGAAATGGACCAAAACCACTCCTAGATTATGTTGCTTCAAGCTGAATGTTGTGGAGGAATGATTTGTGATTTTGTAGTCAATGATGCTTGATGACCCCAAACACCAAAATTTAGACTCTACTAAACTCAAGGGCCACTCCACGCAAGAGGTTAGGAGATTCTCCACGATAATTCTTCAAGGTTGAATCTTCAAAACACTACACAAGAACAGATTTTGATAAAAAAGATGAAAGAATTTCTTTGAAACAAATAAAACTTTGATTGATTATAACATGGTGCATTTCGAAATAAAATGTTTATGAGCTTATATAATGCTCAGTATGAAAGATATAAAACAGTAGCAATAATTAAAAGCAAAGAAAAAATCAAGCTAAAGTGATAAAATGAGTTAACTAGCCATTTAGGCTTAAATGGGGCGAATGGCTTGATTGGTGTAATAAAAGGGAATGATTCTTTGACTCTTCTGCTTTGTATGGACGTGTGGAATCCTTTTAGAGGATGGAGGGTCGAGATTGAGTAGAGGGAATGGTCGTTGGCCTTGCTTTCCTTTGAAAGCAATGTAATCATCTCCAAAAAAGGAAACTATCTTTATGTTGATATCTTCTTTGGTTTGTCTTGTTTTGACTTTGTTATTGGCTTGTTCTGGTAGTTTAAATCCTTTGGTATCTTCTGTGGACGTCAGGGAAGGCAAATGATAAGAGCTGATATAAGATATGCTCATGGTTTCCTTAAATAACTCCAAGAATGTGAATGTTGGTCCATGTGTGCGCTTTGGGGGCTTTGGCAGTTTAGGCTGGTCTTCTTGCATCTTAATTCGAACCAGTGATGTCTTGGCACGATGAGGAGGCTCTCTTTGATGTGTAGAACGACAATGTTTTGATTTTAAACACTTGTTCTCTTTGTAAACAGTTTCCAGCTTCCTTTGCTTCTCTTCTTCAAGCATGTTTAGCTCCAAGTCAGCTTCTCTATAGCTCCTCTTCTCTGGTACAGCTAGCATGGTACTGATGTTTACATCAGCCACATTTGTGCTTCTATAGGAAAAGATTGGGTGATTCCTGTAGTTGTTGAAACCGCCTCCTTGTTGGTTCATGTAGAAGGCTTATTCTTCTATAACTGTCCAATCTTCCTCTTGTGTAGCATCTGCTTCACCAAAATAGCTTACAATCTTGAATGATGCACTCAACAGCTTGTCTAACTTGTCATTCAAAGCTTTGATGTCCTTTTTAGTTGTGCTCTCACCTTCAGCGTTTACAACAGCTCTTGATGTTCTGTCATACTCCTCACTATAGTTTCCATTAGATAGTGCCAAATTCTCTACAAGAGCTAGTCCATCAATAACAATATTCCCCATGAAATTTCCATTTAATGTTGTATCCAAGAGCATAGGCATCACTCCTCTGTAGAATATAGACAGCAAACTTTCTTTTGTGAACCCATGAGGAGGGCATTGCAAAGTGTATGACTTGAAGCGCTCCCATGCTTAAGCTAATGTCTCATTCCAATGTTGAGTGAAGCTGCTAATTGTAATCCTGAGCTTTGCTGTTCTTGCTGAGCTAAATAATTTGTTAGGGAATGCTGTTTTGCATTCGTTCCAAGTTGATATGGATCCTTGTGGGAGTGTCTTCTCCCACTGATGTGCTTTGTCTCCTAGACTGAATGGGAACAAGCGCAGCTTCAAAGCATCTTTAGAAACTGATAGGGCTCAGGTTTTACCCAACTAAAACTACTGAAAGTGCACAACAATGCAATCGTAGTATAAGGGGTTATCGATTCTCAAGGGAGAAAGTAAACAACACTAAAGAGTTCAGGTTCAGATTAAGCCAAGCAATAAGTAATGAATGTAATGCAAAACAACAAAATAAATGTAAGTGGGCGTTTTTGGGATTGTTCTTAATGTTCATAAAGCTAAAAGCGCTAAGTCAGGACAATTCGCAGGTTGAATCCGAGAGTGTAGAATACATGCAATCAGGAATGAATCAAAACCGTCATGAACATGAATCGCAAAGATATATCTAATCAGTTCTCATTGCAGAAGTTAACTATGCCTAAATCACATAGTTTCAAATCTCTTTACAAACCCTATTAACCTAAACATGCAGTAATGATCAGGTTCAATTGTTCACAAAACTCCTAAGCCAAATGTCTTTGCACTAAGACGTTTTGCTCATCTAATACTAGTTCAGGTGATTAATAATGCTCTCACATCTATCAAACAACCTAGGGTTTTGAAATCCAGATGATGTGTCTAAGAAATCGATATGAATGCAAGCACAGATGAAGAACCAATAGATTTCCTTTAAGTTTAGCAATTCTACAAACTCTTCTTCAACCTTTGAAAAGCTCTAACTTAACTAACAAACTACTCAGACCTGGTGAATGAAACAAACATCATGAAAAGAATAGATTGCATAAAAGAAATAAGAAATAGAAATAAAGGAGTTCGAAATCTGCTCTGAAGGAGTCTGATTTGTCTCTCCAAAAGCTCTGCTACAAATCTCTCTCTAAAGCACTCAAAATAATAAGATACAAGATAAAAGCCAACAATGGCTGAAAATCTAATATATTCAAGATAAAACACGATATGGCCTTTTGCAAATACTAGAACTTATGGGCCAAAACTGCAATTTCTTCCCAATCTTTGAAAAACCAGCCACAATATTTTCTCTATGGGTGACGAGCATCACCAGTTCAGTGATGGTCGTCACCCAAGCCAGAACAACGCTTCTGACTTGCTTCATTCGGGGTTGTATCTTGCAATTCTCCAAAAAGCTCCAAAACTTCCAATTATGCTCCAGACATGTTTTAACCTGCAAAGACTCTTCTAGGACTCTAAAAAGACCAAAAAAACTCAATAAAAAGGACTTATATCATGGTTAAAAACCATAAAAACCATGATATATCAGAAACTCCTTGAATCTTGGTCATACCACACATTTTGTCAAACTGATCCAAATTATCCAAAGGGTCTTCATTGCGCAGACCATAAAATATATTTCCTTGCACCATGTTGATTAACCCAAGCTTGATTACAAAGTGGTTTCAGTGCACAGCTGGAGCATGAATTCCATTCATGTTGAGGTGAGTATGAGGCACATCACCAGCTCCTATAGGTCTTGCAGCTCTAGGTGCATGAACTGGTACTCTGAACCCTTGAACTCCAGATGTTTGGTTCAAAGCATCTTGTGCTTCATCCATATGTGCTGCAGCTTGTTGTAGAGGTGTCTGTCCTACAACACTAACATCTGGTAATTGAGCTTCTTGCTCTGCCATTCTCTGTTCTTCTAACTCTTGAACTCTCTAACTTATAGCTCTTCTTCTATGGATGTTACCAATAGAAGGAGTCAGATTTGATGAGCCTTTGGACCTTAAATTCATACAAGTACCTGAAAAAATAGAGCAACAAAAAAAGCAAAAATTAGTAACTCTAATGAAAAGAACTTAGTTTAACAGCAATGTTAAACTCAAAGAGTCCACAAATGGCAACAGCGCCAATTTGAAGCAAGGGTTTTTGAGGCTCTTGTATAATTCAAAGCAATCCTAATCCCCAAATCAGTTGTAGTATAGGGACTTAGGTGTCAAACACACTTGTGGATGTTGAGATACAAACAATGATGTAAGCTAAGTAAGGTTAAGGATTATGATTGTGAAATGGTAATTCTAACGACCTAACAATGCAGTAAAAGAAAGTAGAATTTGAAATGCAAGAAGCATCTAAAGGAAGAACTAAACAAGGACTAAATAAAAGAACAACTTAAACAGTACTGAGCAAGATCATGACTGAATTTAAACTAGCAAAGATGACTAAGCCAGATGATCTTAAGATAATTAATAAAGAGTAAGACTCAAGGTTCTAAGCAGTAATGGGATTAATGACTTTCAAGAGTGACAAAGGAGATTTCTAGCAAAGGCAAACATTAAGCATTCATAAGCAACCAATTCTCAATGATGTACTCCTAGACAAGGTATCTAAAAGGAATCAGCTTGGCGTCAATAAGCAATTAATATTCAATAAGATTGAAGTGTCAAACCCACTTGTGATGGTGTATTCTTCAACTATGAGCATAAAGATCGGAACCATTCTAGCCTAAGAAAAGTACTAAGCAAGTAAACAACTCTCACCCAAGCAAGAATTTAGATCAACCTATCAATCTTGTGAACCATATAGGGACCTAGGTAGCTAAACACCAATCAAGAATATGGACTTCAGCACACAGTTGCAAAATACTAACAATGCTAAGCAATGAAAAGGAATCAAACAAAAGCAAGATCTTTCAATGCATAATATCTAAACATCAAGCAAGAACCTCATAGCCAAAACTATCTAGCCCTAAGCGAATCATCTAGCAAGGTGAACTATCCATTTGGTGTCACTGAACAAAGGAAACATAGACCAAGTTAGCCTATCAAACCAAAAATAAGTGAACCATGCAAAGAAATGAGATATCAAGCCATCAAATGAACCATAAGCATCAACAATACCATATTCAATCAAAAGAAGCACGCTTTTTGAACAATAATCACTTTGCAAGAGAATGAGACAACAGATAACAAACTAATCAAGCCTAAACGCCTTTTAATCACATCTTAATCACCACTTTCCCTACTTAGAACCGTAAATCTAAGATAAACTACTTACTAATTATGTTTAATCCTATTTATTAAGAGTTAAACATGATTAGATGAGATTAAAATGCAAATATAAGGAAACTATACTACCGGGGTGCTAAATTAAAGATCACCCCGGGAACATCAAGGAAACTAAGTGCTGTCTCTACTTCTTGGACCTCTGAGGCTAGGTAAGGCTTGACTTTGTGTCCATTAACCATGAAGTCACCTCTTTCATTACACCATAAGGAAGGACTTCTTTGATCCTATATGGTCCATTCCATCTAAACTTAAGATTGCCAAGGAAGAGCTTCAACCGTGAGTTGTAGAGAAGCACCAAGCCGACTGGTCTGAATTCATTGTGGACTATCATCTTGTCATAGAAGCCCTTTGTCCTCTCCTTTTCAATCTTTGAACTCTCATAGGAATGTAACCTGATTTTTTGAATCTCATGTAACAGAATAAGTCTTTTCTCTTGGGCGCTCTTGATGTCAAAATTCAGCAGTTTAATTGTCCATTGAGCTTTGTATTCAAGCTCCACTGGAAGGTGACAAGGTTTTCAATATAATAAGCTGAAAGGTGACCTTCCTATTAGTGTTTTGAAAGCAGTCCTATAAAACCAAAGTGCATCACTGATATCTTGTGGCCAAGTACTATCCCTTCCTTCACGATGAAGTGACACTTCTCCCAGTTGAGCACCAAGTTTGTCTCCTCACAACGCTTAAGTACCTTGCAAAGATTCAACATACAAGCAGAAAAGGATGCACCATTGACCGAGAAGTCATCCATAAACACTTCTACCATCTCTTCTATAAGATCAGAGAAGATCGACATCATACACCGCTGAAACGTAGCCGGTGCGTTACACAACCCGAATGGCATCCTTCGTTATGCGAAGGTACCATAAGGGCATGTAAAGGTCGTCTTCTTTTGATCATTTGGGTGGATTTGGTTTGAAAAAAACCACTATATCCATCAAGAAAGCAATAGAAAGGATGATTAGCAAGCCTCTCAAGCGTTTGATCAATAAAAGGTAAAGAAAAATGATCATTTCTAGTAGCAGAATTAAGCTTCTTATAGACTATACACATACGGTGACCTGTTATAGTCCTAGTAGGAATCAATTCATCTTTATCATTCTTAATGACTGTGATCCCTCCCTTTTTAGGCACCACGTGTATAGGAGAAACCCACGTGCTGTCACTTATGGGATAGATCACGTCAGCCTCTAACAACTTAAGAATCTCTTTCTTAACTACTTCTTTCAATTTCGGGTTTAAGCGCCTTTGATGTTCAATAGAGGAAGAGTTCTCATTATCTAAGTGAATCTTATGAGTGCAAAGCATTGGTGAAAGGCCCTTGATGTCACTTAGAGAGTACCCAATAGCCTTCCTATACTTTCTCAGCTCAGTTAGGAGCGAGTGCAACTCGTCATCACTCAGATCCTCATTCACAATCACGGGGTAGATATCATTAAGCCCTAAGAAAGCATACCATAGCCCTTTTGGGAGCTCCTTTAGGTCCACCTTTGGGGGTAGCAGCTCGCTTCAGTCCTCCTCGTGGCTCTTGTTGACGTTCCCATCCTCATTAGCCTCCTTAGAACCCGAGACATAAGCCCTTAGACTGCTGTCTTGAACAGTTGTCTCCTCCGAGATCGAGTCATCCGGTCGATCTTGCACTCGTTCTGGTCCGGATCGACCAAGTTCACTCGATTCACCTACTCGATTTGATTGGGATCGAGTAAGAGATCGAGTCTCTGTCTTGTTCTCTGAGCTGATCGATTGGCTTCTCTCGATCTTTGGATCGATTGTTTTTCTGGATCGACCAGTCTCCTCGATCTTCTTCTCGATTGCTGTCTTGGATCGAGTGATCTTCTCGATTACCTGATCGATCTCTAGGCATCCGCCTTCATCTTCTATCACAACGTTTCTAGAGGCAAGGAGATTAACGTACTCCTGAGTTCTCTGATCCAAAAAACCGTACTCTCCTCTCTCCTTAGTTAATGCCAGCTTCAAGTGATCCTCTTGTGCAAGCTCTTCTAGCAATTCATCCGCCAAGGCATCCAACGTTTCTATGTAGAATGCTTGCCCTTCTATGGTTGGCTTCTTCAGAACCTCATTGATGTCAAAATCCAGCTTTATGTCCTTGCCCAAGTGTAGAGCTATCTTCCCATTCTTGACATCAATGATTGCTCCGGCGGTTGCATGGAACGGTCTTCCTAGTATAAGCGGATCCTTAGGCTCTTCATCCATCTCAAGCACAACAAATACAGTTGGTACATTGACGTCACTTATTCTCGCTGGAAGATCCTCCAACATACCCACTGGAAGTCTCACGCTTCTGTCAGCTAATACAAGGGAGATCCTACACTCTTTGAACCGTGTAAAACCAAGCTTCTTTGCTATAGAATGGGGCATGAGATTGATACTTGCACCCAAATGGCATAAGCAGCTCTTGAACTTCAATGGACCCTGGATCCTGGATCCTTTAGCACAAGGAATGGTGAAGGATCCTGGATCCTTTAGCTTCTTAGGAACAATCTCCTTGTGAATGATGGCACTACATTCTTCACTAAGCACCAAGACTTCTTTACTCTCCTTGTTCTTCTTTGTAAGAGTGTCTTTGAAGAACTTAGCACACTTTGGCATCATAGCTAGACAATCAACAAGAGGAACCTTGATCTCTACATCCCTTAGATTCTTCTCAAACAAGAGTCTATGCTTCTCTATAATCTGTTTCTTGAAGCGGCCAGGAAAGGGAAGCTCAGGCACATACGGTAGAGGCACATAAACATCTTTCTCTTTAGTAGCTTGCTCCACTTTCCTCTCTGCGGCTACCTCTTTACCCTTTCATGGTCTCTCAATCCATACATTATCAAAGTTGATCTCCTCATCAGCTGAAAGCTTATCCTCCCCCTCTTGAACTACAATGTCCTCATTGGTCTTAGGAGCAACTGGCGATTGAAGTTCTTTGCCACTTCTTAGTGTAATGGCATTGGCGTATTCCTTGGGATTCTGCTCACACTTGCCTGGTAAGCTGCTCTGACCGCTTGTAGTAGCCTTTCCCTTCTCTAACTGCTTGATCTTGTTGTTCAGGTTTGTTATCTGAGTTGAGACGTGAGTGAGAGAGGAGTCAAGGCGGTTGTTCATCTCGGCAAACTTCTGATTAGTTGAAGCTTGACCTTGAAGCAACTGCTGGAACATAGCTTGGACCAGATCTTGTTGTTGCGGTTGCATTTGTTGTTATTGAGGAACAAAGCCGGGAGGAAACATAGGAGTGTAACCTTTGTTGCCTTGCTGCTGCTGCTGACCCTGAAAGTTCCCTTGCCTCTGACCTTGAAAGCCACTATAAGCTTGAAAACCTTTGTTGTAAGGAACAAACGGCTTTGCTTGCTGAGGGGGGTACACTTGATCTTTAGGGTTTTCAACATTTGTGCTCCAGTAAGAGAGATTATTGTTTGCTTGGTACCCTTGTGAATATCCTTGAGGCTTGTTGTAGTTCTGACCAGCAATCCAGTTAGCCTCTTCTTGGCTCAAGTCTAACTCTTCCAAGACCTCTTCTTGTTCACCCACAAAGTGTACATGCTTCTGGTTTGCATGCACCAACTTGTCAATCTTCTCATGCAAGGACTTAAGCTCTTTCTTGTGAGACTCTAGCTCACATCCTCTCGGTGCACGGTCATAGTCTTCAGCATAATTACCGTGACTCAATGCCAAGTTCTCAATTAGCACCATGCCCTCTTCTACTTCTTGGATGAGGAAGTTTCCCTTGCTTGCCGTGTCAAGTAGCATACGGATCTTTGGCAATGCTGCGCGGTAGATGGTGCTAAGGAGAGTCTTTTCACTGAAACCGTGGTGAGGACACTGAATGGTACAGTCCTTGAATCTCTCCATGGCTTCATTGAAATTCTCATTCTGTCTTTGAGTGAAGCCGCTGATCTCACTTCTCAACCTTGCTGTTCTTGTGCTAGAGAAGAGCTTTTAGAGGAAAGCCTTCTTACACTCAGCCCAAGAGGTAATGGTGCCTTGTGGAAGTGTCTTCTCCCAATGTCTAGACTAGTCTCCGAGAGAAAATGGAAAGAGACGCAGCATGAAAGCATCTTCGGATATGCCATTAATCTTGATCATCCCACAAACTTGCTCAGAGTTGTCAAGATGCTCCAAGGGGTCTTCCATTGCCAGTCCATGGAACTTGCTATTCTGAACCATAGAGATGAATCCTGGCTTTATCTTGAAGTTGTTGTTCTGAACCGGTGGAGGAGTGATCCCAAAACGATTATGATGCGTATTAGGAGCATCTCCAGCACCAATGATCCGTGGGGGTCTAGCCACGTGGATGGGGTTTCATTGCCCCTTCCTACAGCACCGTGAGCTGGTGGAGGTCCTTCAGGATGTTCTTGCTCAGCCATTGTTGCAAAGTCCACTGAACCGGCCTGAACAATCTCCTCAAAAGCTCTAGCTTTCTCTCTAACTCTTTTTGATCTTGCGTGCACAAGTTGATGAATATTGACTAGGGGTGTAAGTAAGTTGTTGTCACCCCTAGAACGCAGATTCATGTACCTGAAAGACACAAGTTTGAAGGCAGAGAGATTAGTAACCAAAATGAAAACAAAGCCATAGTTTTTACTAAACCTCAAATCTTAATGCTTCCTAGCAACCTAAGATGGCAACGGCGCCATTTGATAACAGGTTTCTTATATGGATGCAAGAGGGAGGTTATCAAAACTCAAGCAACACACAGTCGTAGTATAGCAAGAGGTATCAATCCATTCCTAGGGAGCAGGAAGAGCAGTGAGAATACAAGGATCTAGTGAATCTAAGCAAAGATGATAAATGATTGGTAAAATCTAGGAAAACTAAATGCAACGATCTAATGCAATGCAGAACAATTTTAAAATCCCTGGAAGAGGGTTAACTACTATTAGGAACAAGCAAAAGAAAAAAAATGCAAAGCTACTAAAAACTAAAAATCGACCAGTGAATCGACCACATGATCGAGCAGAATGGATCGATCTAACAAACAACCTAAACAGAACGACTTCTTATGATTCAAGAATGCAACTTTATGACAAGCAAATGATTAACAGATATTTAAAATACTAAAAGAGAGGGTTTAGGGTCGAGGGTCATATCAAAGGGTATCAAAGATTCAAGCTTTGGTTTGAAAACATTTAGATCTACTCTTTTAAGAGGTTTCTCTAAGCCTTGAAAACAAAACAAGAACCATCCATGGCATGTGGTATGGTTCACTTCCTTAATCTCTTCTCCAAACCCATAGCGTTTTGGGAAAAAAAAGAGATAGAAGAGCAAGGAGAACAGATTTCAAACAGTGACCTAACTAATCCCCTAAACAACCATGGCGTATGGGAAAGGAAGGATTAGCCTCTAGGATCTGGTTTTCCAGGACATCTGAATCCTGTCAAGGTAAGACAGCCTTTAGATCATCGAGACCTTTTCCAAGGCTCTCTAGGCTTTAAGATCCTAATATCCTAGAAGAGAAGGTATGAAGAACAAGAAAACACAAAGCCTTAAACCCGAATCGCCTCAACCCCAAAAACCCAAAAAGACTACTCACTACACATGTTTATGATCGAATCAAAAGCAATAAACGATAAGCTAAGCATGATTAACATACGATTAAAGAAAAACTTGCTTGATATTAAAAAATTCAAAGGTTCAAAAACTGAAAAAGCTTAAGGTATTGCAACAATGGTGAATCGCCTAACTTAGAGAGAAAACAGAAAAGACAGAGTGAGGATAGTGAAAGCGAATGGCTGCTTTTGCCAAAAATGGCTAAATCGTTAGCCGCCAAAGACAGCTGGACGGATAAGGTTTATCTGGGATTGGGCTGGAAGCTCGATCTGGCTCTCGATATTTGTCTTGGATCGGATGGCTTTGGTCGATCTCTGAGTCGATCTTGTGTTTATCGGGTTGGAAGCTCGATCTGGTTCTCGATCTGCATGGCGTCATTCACGTCCGTACTCCAGATCGATCTCCTCTCTCGATCTTGGTCTCGATCCTTCCTCTTGAATCGACTTGGTGTACTCGATCTTCTGGTCGATCTCATCTAGATCGACCTGTCTTGCCCGATCTGCAACTCGATCTCAGGTCCTTTGCTGAATGGTTGATTTCTCTAAGCGTCCATAAGCTTCCTCACGAGCCTTAGCACGTCCATGAATCCTCCAAAGCTCCAAAGTGTCCAAGAACAACCTGATTATGATGCATAATGCAAGAAACATGCGAATGCTAATGCAAAAGTGCTCTAGGACCTAAAATGGTGCAAACTAGCCTATAATGCAGGATGAATGCATGAAAAACTATCCTAAATGCATGCAAAATATGCAAAATATGCAAAATATATAGTAATATCAATCAGAAAGCTTCAACTCAGTGTCAAGCTTCTGTTCTGGCTCATCAGGGAGAGTGTCTCTCATCAGCATGTTCATTGTGAAGCTCATAGCTTACTCCACGCGCTCTGGAAGTTGATGTTGCTCACTCTCTTCCTCCACAATGGTTCCTCAAAAAGCAATGGAAGGTGATAAACAGAATTATTTGGGATTGTTTTTATCAAAGCCAAAAGCAAGTTATAGTTGTAGTATAGTTGCTTAAGGTGTCAATCCAACATAGGTTGATGAAAGCCACTAAGAATGCAAGAGCAAGGTAAATCTAAGTGAAATCGGGTAAATAGATGAGAAATTCTATGAAAACTAAATGCAAGTGCTAAATGACCAAGAAAACTAATTTAAAATCCCTTCAAAAGGGTTAAACAAATGCTAGATGACTTCTAGGAATTTAAAATGCAAGACTACTAATTACTAAAAATCGAACTCTAAAGGCAGATAAACAGAGAAATTTCTAGCAACGTAGAACAATGGCTTTTAAGATTAAAGAAGCAAACTTTATAACTAAGAGAATGATAACCTTAAGGTTTAAAAGACTAAAAAGAGGATTCAAGGTTGATGGTCATGTTTAAGAGGGTTCATGATACAAGCTTTGGGTTTGAAAACATAGATCTACTCATTTGATGAGCTATCTCTACGCCTTGAGAAGCTAAAAGAGGTTTATCCATGGCGTGTGGTATAAACCCTTTCCTCAACCCTTCCTCCAAACCCATGGCCTGTGGTGTAAAGATGGGTCGAAGAACATTAAGCATAGATCTCAAACAATGGCCTAACTAGCTTCATAAGCATCCATGGCGTTTGGGAAAGGATGAGCTAGCCTCTTGGATTTGGCTTTAAGGGATTTCTGAATCCAATGAAGGTAAGAAAACCCTGGAATCATAGAGATCTTTCCCAAGACTCTCTAAGCAGTAAGACACCAAATCCATGAAGAGAATAGATTAAGAACAAGAAAAAGACCAAAGCTTAAACCCTTAAACCTCTAAAATCGCCCCAACCTTAAACCCAAGGATGAACAACTCACTACACATGATTAAAACCGAATGAAATGCAAAGGAAAGAAAGCTAAACATGAATAAGCAAGAGCGATTAAAGAAAATACTTAGATTAAGCAAGATAAAGGTTCAACAAAATGTAAAAAGCTTAAAACTTCAACAATGGCGATAAGCCTAAAAGAAAGCTCGAAAAAGTAGTAGACAAAGCGTGCATAATGAAAATGATAAGGTTTTTTGCCCAAAATAGGCCAACAAGAAAAATGGTCCCCTCACTAAAATTCAAAAGTGAGCTGGCCGGATAAGGTTATGGGTTCGAGCTGAGTATTCAATCTGATCACTCGATCTCTCGGCTAGAACATCTTCTTTTGCTCGATCTTCTGGTCGATCTTCGGATGATCGAGTCATGAATCTCGATCTGGTTCTCGTTCTACATGGCTTAGTCCACGTCCGTACTCACGATCGATCACCTCGGTCGATCTTGGTCTCGATCCTCCTTCTTGAAACGACCCCCTTGTCTCGATCTTCTGGTCGATCTCGTCTAGATCGACCAGCCTAGCTCGATCTGCACCTCGATCTCGGTTCCTTAGCTGAATGGCTGAGTTCTCCCAAGTGTCCACAAGCTCCTCTTCGATCCTTAGCATGACTACGCAACCTCCATAGCTCCAGAATGTCAAAAACAACCTGAATATGATGCAAGAATGCAAGAAATATGCAAAAGCTAATGCAAAGTGCACTTAGGACCTAAAATGAGAAAGATGGTGCAAACCTAGCCTATTATGTGAGATGAATGCAAGAAAACTAATCTAAATGCATGCTAAATATGCTAAATATAAAGGTATATCAACTCCCCCAAACTTGCCTTTTGCTTGCCCTCAAGCAAACAAAATTCAAGAAGGGAAGAGAGGTTTTAAAAGTGGGAGCTCAAATTCCTTGACAAGTGTTTTTCAAATGAATCAATTCAATGGTCATAGTTCTTAATTCTTAAATGCAATGCACAAACTCATACTCCAAAGAACTTAGCCATATTCATCACATGTTGAATCTCAAATCACGACTCTCCTATTCTAAACAATCCAAGAATCCTATCCTTTAACATTCAATTAATGATCAAACCGTGAATCACACTCATGCACTTAAAACAGAATACATTTGGCTAAGGAAAAGGTTATGAGGCAAATATGATCTCATTCAAGTGGGTAATTCAAGCAATGGGTTATCTCAAAAATGGTTGAACTTATGCATAATGGTAAAGGTAAAGGCAATTGATGCATACATTACTAGACTCTCATCTACCCATATACACTAACAATGATCCTACACCTCTCTCATTCATTTTCTTTTTTTTTCAAGCTCACACACCCTCTAGAGACTACCCATTTCAACAAGGCAAAGCGCCAAGTAAAACCCACAAAAACAGAAAACATCTTTACTCTTCTTATAGCTAGTGGTGGTCAAACTTAAACATTTAAGCTCTTTTCTTTTACTTTTGGTAGTTCTCTTCTCTTATTATTTTTTTTCTTTTCAAACTTGGCTTTTGGGCTCTTTTCTTTTCTGATTTTTTTTCTTTCTTTTTGAGAACTACCTTCTTTTCTTTTTAAAACTGAGTAAGACCACCACTTAAAACTATGAATCCTTTTTATTTTCAAACCACAAACACCATTTCCTTTTAAAACAGAAAACAAGTAAGCAAGATCAAGCTACACCAGTGAACCCCCGCCCCAAAACAAGCCTAAGACTAGCTTCAAAATGCAAAGCTAGCAACAATATGAGAGCCTAATCATGTCGCCTAAACATAACACTTTATGCCAAGTTCAAACCAAAAATAAGGCCTCACAATGATGTCACACAAGAAAATAGGCTTGGAAGGAAGGTAAGGGTCAAGGTGGGAAGTTCTATTCAGGCTTACAAAAGAGTGTTGAAAGGGATAAGAAAGCCTAAATATGTCTATGATCCATGTATTCTTTTTCAAATGCATAAGTATGATAATTCAAAGATTCAAATTTAGGTTCCACTTGATAGGAAAGGATTCAATTCATGAATGTTCAAGTTAAGCCACGAAAACCAAAAAATATGATCCAAATATGGCTAGAGCTTACATTCAAAGTATGTACAATGCATCAAAGAACTACTAACTAGGGCCTTGAAACAATTCATGAGCTTAAAACACTTTTCAAGAAAAACTTTTGTTCTTTATGCAAGTGGAAACAACCTAAATGCTTAAAATTCTACACTCAATCCTACAATATTTAACAATGCAAATGCAAGCTACATGAATTCTTTTGAAAATTTTTAAAATTTTAAAAAATTATATGACTTTTTGTGTTTTTCTATGCACTTAGATGATGCATGATGACTCAAGGATGATAACTCAAAATAAGATTCAAATAAAACATGTCAAACCACACACTCTCCCCCAAACTTGAATGACACCGTCTCGGTGGCAAACAATTTCAAGAGCAGACAAAGCACATAAAGCAAAAATAAGAAAAATGCATGATATTTACAAGGGTTGTGTGTTGGTACCTTGGAGCTAGGCATGGCTGGAGCTTGAGGATGCTCCAGACTTCCTTCTCTTTCTAGGAGTGTCGTGAGAGATGCATTTTCCCTTCTCCTTGCGTGTGCCTTCATGGAGAGAAAGCCGACCAGCTTGGTTGCTTCCTTGAGGCTCACGGATCTTCATACAACCGGTGGATCTTCTTCTCTTCTCTGGTTTTTCAAACTCCTCCCTTGAAGATGCATCAGATGAGCTTCCTTGTAGATCCTTGATCTTCTTAGCAAGCTTCTTGATCATCTTGCTCTGCCATTTGTTGATCTTGTGCTGAACCTCCATAATCAAAGCAAGAAACTTTTCTGCTTTTCTTCTCGGCTCATAATCAAGCTTGGGAAGGTCAAAACTCGCTGGCATCACAGCATCTGAAGGAGGTGACTCTGAAGGTGCATGAGGGATCTGAGGTGGTGCAGCCGTGCCTCCAAGAGGCGCAAAGCACTCTCTATCGCTCGGTAGGAACTCAATTGTGCTGACGCTCTCTTGATGAGTCTCATCAGGATTTAGTTGGATGCAAACCTTCTTCTCATTATCAGTGTTGTTGAACAAGTAGGCATAGAAGCCTGGAGCTGGTGTCGGACCTAAGGAATCAGTGTTGCGCATGTAGGTCTCGTCCATGTAGGCTCTCTCCGCGCAAGGCTCAAACTCTTGAAGAAGAACTCCGGCTTGTGTGAACAGCAGTGTGAGGAAGCCTCCAATGAGGGCTGAGCTCGCTTTACACCTCAATGCCCACGCCTTGTACTTGACCAAATAAGAGGCCAAGATACAACCATAGTTGACGTCGGTGCCAAGTTCATCTTCCATCGGCTCAGCATCGCAAAGGACCTTCTTAATCCCTTGGAAGAGGAAGCACAACTCATTCTTGGTAACCGTTGGAACCACGGATCTCCCACTGAATGTGTTAGCTAAGAGCTTGAGGGCGTATCTCAGCACAGGGTTGCGAACCTTCTTGATCTTGACTGTATTGCTCTTGTAATCGTCATAGCAAATCAGGTCCCATGGATCATTGGCGGATTTAAACCGAGGGAATTCCACAAGCTTAGCTGCAGCTTTCAGACCATAGGCTTGGCACAGCTCAGCGATGGAGAGGTGGTAAGCTTGCTTCCTGACCTTGAATGTGACGTGACCCTTGGAGGGAGCTGGAAGGCTTGGAACTTCATAAGAGAAGTCCAAGGTTGAGAGGAAGTCCAGCGTTGCCTTGGGGTAAGTGGGGCAGTCTATCCGTGATAGACACACTAGCCCCATGTCCTTGAGAAGCACATCAAAATCCTCTAGCAATCCCATCTTCTCCAAGAGGTCCCGGCTTGCAAACTTAGTGGGTTCAAACCGGAGCCTCTCTAGCCTTTTCTTTGCCTTCTTCTCCTCCTTGCTCCATCTAACCCTCTCCTGAACCACTTGCTGAGTTTCTTCTCCTTTTGTTGCCACATCTCTGCTTCTCTTTGGTGCCACAGTACCTGAAATACAAGTTCTCAAAGAGAAGAATAAGTCTAGGCGGCGATTTAAGGAAAAAGAGAGGGCAATAGAGAAAAACTCTTAACATAAATCCTAGATTTTTGGGGATTTTATAAAATTCATCACTAAATAGTATAGGAAAATATCTTTAGATAAGATCAAATCAAGCAATTTTCCCTAATATCTAGATACTAAAAAAAATTATCCTAATCCCTTAGCAACTAACATTCATCCAAAGCCAATAAAAGGAATTTTTTTAAAAATTTAAACAAGCAATTCAATAAACTCGAAAATACCTTTTGAAAAGGATGAATGCAAGATGCTCTTAGCTTTAAAACCGAACTCACACTCTCTCTTTTCTTTAGAAAACAGTTTCGAAACACAAATGAGAGAGAGTGTGGATGCATGTGATTATAAAGACAAAAAATCTTGGATGCAATGCAAGTGGTTTCTCACAAAGTTGGTCAAGGCACATCTTTCATGGTCAAAGATGCTTGCCTTGACCAAGATTCAAATTTAAATAGGAGGGAAAAAGAAAAGAGAGGGAAAAATTTGGAGTAACCTCGGCATGAGATCGAGTCAATTTGGTCGATCTTGACCTCGATCTCATGCTCATGTTGCCTAGGATCGAGAGGGATGATCGATTGGGAGCTCGATTTGATTTGAATCGAGCCTTAGATCGAGTGTGCCCCCTCGTTCCAAGATCCTACGTGATTATGGCATTACTCCTTAGATCGAGTCCCTTGATCGATTTCGAGGTTGTTTGGGCAAGGATCGAGTGACAGATCGAGTAAAATGATCGATCCAATTCGAGGATCGAGTGAGGCCAGTCGATGCACACCCTGTTCGCGTTTCGAGCTGAACGTATGGGTGGGTCATCCTCTTTCAATCAACTGACTCACTCGATTGTATACTCGATCTCATCTAGATCGAGTGACTTCACTCTATTCACTAGCTTGATCTAGGAAAGATCGAGCTAGGATAGGTCGATCTATCACTCGATCGCTTATCCCTGTGTTTCCTTTCCTTGCCTTCTTGACTCCAAGATCATAAGCTTTGGTTCCCATCTCCTTGTGCCTACACACTTAAATTAAAAAGCATAAAATTGAAATAGAAAGAAAGCAAAAATATGTACGATGATAGACATGGGAATGCCTCCCAAGTGCGCTTGTTTTACGTCGCTAGCTTGACTTTACTTGGTTAGTCCAGAGGGGGATCTTGGAGAAGCAATGTGGTGCTCTCCTTGCTGCAATCACTCGCCATGTAGGGCTTGACTCTATGCCCATTCACCGTGAAAGCCTTTCCACTCTTGCCAACCAAAGTACACTTCAAACGGTCCGCACCATCTAGACTTTAGCTTCCCAGGGAACAACTTCAAGTGTGAGTTGTATAGCAAAACTATGCTTCCCTCCTTGAGCTCCTTAAGCACCAGCTTCTTGTCATGAACCGCCTTGGTCCTTTCTTTGTAGATCTTGGCGCTCTCATAAGCATCCATCCTTAACTCATCAAGCTCATGGAGTTGAATCAGTCTTCTCTCTTGTGCCGTCTTGAGACTGAAGTTCATCTGCTTCACGGCCCAAAGTGCTATGTGCTCTAACTACACAGGGAGGTGACAAGTCTTACCATAGAGGAGGTTGAAAGGTGTAGTACCAATGGGAGTCTTGAAATCTGTCCTATAAGCCCATAGAGCATCATCAAGCTTGCTTGCCCAATCTTTTCTAGTTACTCCCGCGGTTCTCTCAAGCATGGCCTTGATTTTCCTATTTGAAACCTCCACTTGGCCACTGGTTTGAGGGTGATAGGGCGTAGCTACCTTGTGCTTAACCCCATACTTCTTCAAGAGACCCTAAAAGATTTGTTGATGAAGTGGCTACCCCCATCACTGATCACTATCTTAGGAACTCCAAACCTTGGAAAGATGATGGTCTTGAAGAGCTTGACAACCACCTTTGAATCATTAGTTGGGGAAGCTATAGCCTCAACCCACTTAAACACATAGTCTACAGCCACCAGGATATATTTGTTGCCGTATGAAGATGGGAATGGACACATGAAATCAATCCCCCAAGCATCAAACACTTCCATCTCAAAGATTGGTACCTGCGGCATCTCATTCCTCTTTGTGATGTTCCCTGACCTTTGCCAAGCTTCACATGCTTTTAAAAACTCATGAGCATCCTTGAAGAGTGTAGGCGACCAAAACCCTGCTTGTAATACTTTTGTAGCCGTCTTGAATGAAGCGAAGTGTCCACCATAAGTCAAACTGTGGCAATGAAGAAGAATGTCTTTTGCTTCTTTTCTTGAGACACACCTCCGGTATAAGCTGTCTACTCCCCTCTTTTACAAATAGGGATCATCCCAAAAGTAATGGGTAATATTCAAGGTGAGTAGGTTCTTCACCACATGCCAAAAAGTTGACAATGTCAGCATACCAAGGTAAATCTTCTTCCTTCAAACTCAAGACATCTTCAAACTTCTCTTATAGATTTGCACATACCACTGTGTTGACCATCATAAGCTGCTCTTCAGGGAGTGAGTCATCCAAAGGTAAGACATCATTCACTCTCATCCTTGAAAGATGATCAATCCCCTTCTTATCCTTAATCTCCATATCAAACTCTTGTAAAAGAAGGATCCATCTCAAGAGTCTTGGCTTTGTGTTGGAATATATATACCCCAAAGCAGCATGATCCGTGTATACAATGACCTTAGAACCCACCAACTAGGACCTAAACTTCTCAAAAGCAAATACAACAGTTAGGAGCTCTTTCTCGGCGGTAGCAAACTTCACTTGCGTGTCATCCAAGGTACGGCTTGCATAGTAGACCACATGCAGCTTCTTATCCTTCCTCTGACCCAAAACAGCACCCACGGCGTAGTCACCCGAGTCGCACATAATCTCAAAGGGTAGGTCCCACCGGAGCTTGAACTATAGGAGCGGTGACTAGAGCTTCTTTGATGGTCTTAAAGGCTTGAAGGCATTCTTCATCAAAGATGAACTCGGCTTCCTTGCACAGTAGCCTTGTAAGAAGGCGTGCTATCTTGGAGAAATCCTTGATAAACCATCTATAGAAGCCAGCGTGCCCCAAGAAACTCCTTATCCCTTTCACATTAACCGGAGGCTCTAAGCTCATCATGACCTCTATCTTTGCTTTGTCAACCTCAATTCCTTGCTCAGAGATCTTGTGCCCAAGTACAATGCCTTCCTCCACCATAAAGTGATACTTTTCCCAATTCAGCATCAAGTTTCTCTCCTCACATCTCTTGAGAATCTGCAAAGATTAGACAAACAACGACCAAAGGAAGCACCATACACCGAAAAATCATCCATGAAGACCTCTACCATTTCCTCTATAAAATCAGAGAAGATAGACATCATGCACCTTTGAAAGGTTGCTGGTGCATTACATAACCCAAAAGGCATCCTTCGATAGGCGAAGGTACCATAAGGGCATGTGAAAGTTGTCTTCTCTTTGTCATTAGGATGAATGGGAATTTGAAAGAAACTGCTATATCCATCTAGGAAACAATAGTCTGGATGATTTAAAAGTCTCTCTAGCATTCAATAAAGGGAAGAGGAAAATGATATTTTCTAGTGGCTGAGTTGAGTTTCCTATAATCAATACACATTCTATGTCAGTTATAGTTCTTGTAGGAATTTACTCATTTTCTCATTTTTAATAACCGTGATACCCTCTTTCTTTGGTACCACATGGACCGGAGAGACCCATGTGCTATCACTGATAGGGTATATCACGTCAGCCTCTAAAAGTTTTAAGATCTCTTTCTTATCTACTTCTTTCAAGTTTGGGTTCAAACGTCTTTGATGTTCAATGGAAGAAGTGTTTTCATTCTCTAAGTGAATCCTGTGAATACAAAGCATTGGTGAAAGGCCCTTGATGTCACTTAGAGAGTACCCAATGGCCTTCCTATACTTCCTCAGCTCCTTAAGGAGCGAGTTTAACTCATCATCACTCAGATTTTCATTCACAATGACAGGATAAGTGTCATTTGGTCCCAAGAATGCGTACTTTAGCCGTTTTGGGAGCTCCTTTAGGTCCACCTTTGGGGATAGCAGCTCGCTCCAGTCCTCCTCTTCGCTTGTGTTGAGGTTGCTGTCGTCATTCGCCTCTTTTGAACCCGAGTCATGAGCTTTCAGGCTGCCTTCTTAAACCGTTGCTACCGCTGAGATCGAGCCAGCCAGTCGATTTTTCTCTCGATTTAGGCTGGATCGATTGCACTCTCTCGATTCACTTGCTCGATTTGATATGGATCGAACAGGAGATCGATTCGCTGCGTCGTTCTCTGAACTGATCGAGTTGCCTCTCTCGATCTTCTCGTCGATCGTTGCCCTGGATCGAGTGATCGCGTCGATCTCCAAGTCGATCTCATGGCACTCGCCTTCATCTTCTTTCACAACCTTGCGAGAATCAAGGATATGAACATACTCTTGGGTCTGCTCGCTCAAGAAACCATACTCCCCACACTTCTTAGTCAAAGCCAGCTGAAAATGATCCCCATGAGCCAACTCCTCAAGCAACTCATCAGCTAACTCATCCAAAGTTTCAATGTAGAACACTTGCCCATCAATCGTTGGCTTCTTCAAAACTTCATTGATGTCAAAGTTTAGCTTGATGTCCTTGCCAAGGTGCAGAGAGATCTTCCCATTCTTCTTGTCTATGATCGCTCCAGCAGTTGCTAGAAAGGGTCTACAAAGGATTAGAGGATCCATTGGTTCTTTTTCCATTTCAAGAACTACAAAATCTGTTGGCACATTCAAACCACTGATCCTCACGAGTAAGTCTTCAAGCACGCCTACAGGGAGCCTTACACTTATGTTAGCCAGCACGAGAGAGATTCTGCACTCTTTAAACTTGGTAAAGCCTAGATTTATGGCAATGGAGTGAGGCATAAGATTAATGCTTGATCCTAAATCACACATGCAACTTTCAAACTATAAAGGGTCTAGAGCACAAGGGATATTAAATGATCAAGGTATAGTGAATGATCCTGGATCTCCTTGTGGATGACTGTACTGCATTCTTCACTCAACACCAAAACTTCTTCATTCTCTTTGCTTCTCTTAGCAAGAGTATCCTTGAAGAACTTGGCACATTTCGGCATCATAGCCAAAAAATCAACCAACGGCAGCTTGATCTCGACATCCCTTATGTGCTTCTCAAACAAGGCTTTATGCTTCTCAAGCAGCTGCTTCTTGACACGTCCAAGGAAGGGAAGCTTCGATTTGTAGGGTGGAGGCACATAAGCTTCTTTCTCTTTGCTAACCTCCTCCACTTTCTTCTCTAAAGCTGCTTCCTTGCCTTTCCTTGGCCTTTCAATCCAAACATTGTCAAATGTAATCTCTTCATCATTTGAAAGCTTACTCTCCCCCTCTTGAATCACAATGTCCTCATTGTCTTTAGGTAGAGAGTGTGGTGGCAGCTCTTTCCTACTTCTCAAGGTAATCGCGTTTGCATACTCCTTAGGGTTTTGCTCACACTTGCCGGGTAAGCTACCTTTACCGCTTGAACTTGCCTTTCCCTTCTCTAGTTGGCGAATCTTGTTGTTCAGGTTGGTGATTTGTGTAGATACATCAGTTGAGAAGAGTCTAGTCCCTTGTTCATATCAACAAACTTCTGATTTATAGAAGCTTGACCTTGAAGCAATTGCTGAAACATAGTTTGAATAGGGTCTTAAGGTGGAGGTTGAACTTGTTGCTGCTGAGGCATGAAACCAGGAGGAAACACAGGAGAGTAGTTGTTGTTTCTTTGCTGTTGCTTACATTGGAAGTTGCCTTGTTTGTGCCCTTGGTATCCACTGTTTTGTGTAAAGCCACCTTTGTTATAAGGAACAAAAGGTTTTCCTTGTTGTGGAGGGTACACTTGATCTTTAGGGTTCTCCACATTGTTACTTCTGTAAGATAGGTTGTTGTTGCTTTGATAGCCTTGAGAATAGCCCTGTAGCTTGTTGTAGTTCTGGCCTCCAACCCAATTCGCTTCCTCTTGGCTCAGCTCTAACTCATCAAGAACATCTGCGGCTTCTCCTACAAAGTGAACTTGCTTTTGATTTGCAAGTACTAGCTTGTTAATCTTCTCATGGAGGGAAATCATCTCTTTCTTGTGAGCTTCAAGATCAGATCCTCTAGGTGCTCTATCATAGTCCTCACTGTAGTTTCCATCACTCAAAGCCAAGTTCTCAATAAGCTCCATTCCCTCTTCCACATTTTGACCAAGAAAGTTGCCTTTACTCGCCGTGTCTAGAAGCATACGAATCTTTGGAAGTGCTCCTCTATAGATTGTGCTCAAGAGTGTCTCTTCACTGAACCCATGATGAGGACAAGCAATGGTGTAGTCCTTGAACCGCTCAATTGCTTCACTAAAGGACTCATTCAGCCTTTGTGTAAAACCGCTGACCTCACTTCTTAGCCGAGCTGTCCTTGTGCTTGAGAAGAACTTAGACAGAAATGCCTTCTTGCAATCAGCCCATGATGTTACAGTCCCTTGAGGTAATGTCTTCTCCCAATGTCTTCGTTTATCTCCAAGGGAAAAGCCTTAGCTTGAAGCTGTCCTCCGAGATACTGATATCCCTTGAGGTAATGTCTAACTTGTCATTCAGGTCACAAGTTAGACATTCAAATAACTCTGATCTTCATCATCAAACTCTTCATCCTCTTCAGCAAGCAAATGGCAGAATTCTTTAGGATTAACTTCACTCTTTCCTGGTAATTGATTCTGAGGCTTTGAAGATGAAACTCCTTTGCTTTCTATAGACTTAAATCTTTGGCTTATAGCATATAACTTGGTTTTTTGGCTTATAGCATCTAACTTGTCATTCAGGTTACAGTCCCTTGAGGTAATGTCTTCTCCCAATGTAAGCATCAATGCTTATATCAAGAAGAAATGCGAAGGAGAGGAGCTAGAACTTGTTTTGCTTGAAGATAAGGAGCAAGGGAGACATGTAGCTGTTTTCGAAGAAGATAAGGAATTCACAACAAAGCACTGTTGTTCTATGCATCAAGAAGGACATTATGATCAAGCTAAACCATGGGTGGTCCAGTTTAATTCACAAAAGACCAAGCCAAACCACCAGAACGATAGTGCTTTGTTGTTAAGTCCTTATCTTCTTTGAAAACAGCTATGTGTCTCCCTTGCTCCGTATCTTCAAGCAAAACAGGTTCTAGCTCCTCTCTTTTGTGTTTCGTTTTGATATATGCATTGATGCTTACATCATACTCTCCCTCTTGAAGAGGTTTTGTCCTCAAATCATTAGTACCAGCATCAAATAAAGCTAACTTAGTTTCTGTAAAATTTTGAAAGTTTACCTTGGTGTTTAGCTTTTAAATGATGCAATGAGGGGAATATTTTTGGCTTCAGCAAGCTCTAGTGTGGGTGGCAGCTCGTGTAATATTGGATCCTCCTTAATAAACATCTTGTTTTCACCATTGTTGACCATGTTTTTCTCAGTGTCCATAGCTTTGAACTTTTGTTCCTTAAAACCTGCAAAACATTCTCTTGGCAAAGACAAATGCATCATATGTGGTGGATCAATGTTTAAAAATTCTTGTATTGCAAAATAACTAACTGTAGTGTTAGTATCTTGCTTAGCTCTCACTTGCATAACTTTAATGTCTTTTTGAGGTGAAGGGACTAGAATGTGCTTACAATGGTTAATGGTGAAGGGGTACTCGTTGGTTCTGCCATTGTGGGTTACTTCTCTATCATATTGTCATGGTCTTCCAAGTAAAACATGGCCAGCTTGCATTGGTGCAACATCACATAGTATTTGATCTTTGTACTTGCCAATGGTTAGTGATATTTTAACTTTCTTAGAAACTTTCAGTTCCTCCTTATCATTTAACCAGTTGAGTTTGTAGGGTCTAGGATGCTGTTTTGTTTTAAGACCAAATTTTTCTACCAAAGAAACATTTGCAATGTTAGCACAGGAACCACTATTAATAATCAAATGACATACCTTGTCTTTTATTGTGCATCTTGAACGGAAGAGATTGTCTCTTAGCCCTTGATCTTCTAGTACTTATTGTGCATTCAAAGCTCTTTGAATTACTAGAATCTCTCCTTCTTCAGCATCTGTGTTGGATCTGTTGCTCGAGGTGGTGGTGGTATATCAGGTGGTCTTGGCTCCTTGTATTGTTGATATAGTTTCTTTAGCAAACTGGTTGCTTCAGCCCTTCTTCTTTCAAGGTATGTAAGGTGGTTGTCCATTGACTTATTATAGGCTTGAAAACTTTCATTCATGGTGGTGAACTGGGCTTGCATCATAGTCATCAGGGTTTTCATGGGATGTACTGGTGCATTCTCCATTTAGTACCTTGCAAAAGATTGAAAGAGAATGAATCAAAGTGAAATCCAAAACTAAGCAAAAACAGAGAAACGAAATTTCACTGAAAGAAGCAGTTGTTTTGAAAATTATTTTTAAATTAACAAATGGCTTGCTAAGTTTTGGAAAATATTTCTTTTGTGTTTTTAAGACTTTAACAGAACAGAAGCAAAAGACAAAATTTTTTTTTTGAGTTTTTATGAAGTAGATAAATTTCAAACAAGATAAATTAGCGGAAGAACAATGTTTATGGGTTTTTGGTTTTATTTTTATAACAAGCAAAACTTAAAACTGAATGAAATAAATAACAAAATTTCGAGATAGGAAAATAATACAACTGAGATAGGAGCTTTGAAGCTCTGATACAAATGATGTAGGTTTGGAAATGGACCAAAACCACTCCTAGATTATGTTGCTTCAAGCTGAATGTTGTGGAGGAATGATTTGTGATTTTGTAGTCAATGATGCTTGATGACCCCAAACACCAAAATTTAGACTCTACTAAACTCAAGGGCTACTCCACGCAAGAGGTTAGGAGATTCTCCACGATAATTCTTCAAGGTTGAATCCTCAAAACACTACACAAGAACAGATTTTGATTAAAAAGATGAAAGAATTTCTTTGAAACAAATAAAACTTTGATTGATTATAACATGGTGCATTTCGAAATAAAATGTTTATGAGCTTATATAATGCTCAGTATGAAAGATATAAAACAGTAGCAATAATTAAAAGCAAAGAAAAAATCAAGCTAAAGTGATAAAATGAGTTAACTAGCCATTTAGGCTTAAATGGGGCGAATGGCTTGATTGGTGTTATAAAAGGGAATGATTCTTTGACTCTTCTGCTTTGTATGGACGTGTGGAATCCTTTTAGAGGATGGAGGGTCGAGATTGAGTAGAGGGAATGGTCGTTGGCCTTGCTTTCCTTTGAAAGCAATGTAATCATCTCCAAAAAAGGAAACTATCTTTATGTTGATATCTTCTTTGGTTTGGCTTGTTTTGACTTTGTTATTGGCTTGTTCTGGTAGTTTAAATCCTTTGGTATCTTCTGTGGACGTCAGGGAAGGCAAATGATAAGAGCTGATATAAGATATGCTCATGGTTTCCTTAAATAACTCCAAGAATGTGAATGTTGGTCCATGTGTGCGCTTTGGGGGCTTTGGCAGTTTAGGCTGGTCTTCTTGCATCTTAATTCGAACCAGTGATGTCTTGGCACGATGAGGAGGCTCTCTTTGATGTGTAGAACGACAATGTTTTGATTTTAAACACTTGTTCTCTTTGTAAACAGTTTCCAGCTTCCTTTGCTTCTCTTCTTCAAGCATGTTTAGCTCCAAGTCAGCTTCTCTATAGCTCCTCTTCTCTGGTACAGCTAGCATGGTACTGATGTTTACATCAGCCACATTTGTGCTTCTATAGGAAAAGATTGGGTGATTCCTGTAGTTGTTGAAACCGCCTCCTTGTTGGTTCATTTAGAAGGCTTATTCTTCTATAACTGTCCAATCTTCCTCTTGTGTAGCATCTGCTTCACCAAAATAGCTTACAATCTTGAATGATGCACTCAACAGCTTGTCTAACTTGTCATTCAAAGCTTTGATGTCCTTTTTAGTTGTGCTCTCACCTTCAGCGTTTACAACAGCTCTTGATGTTCTGTCATACTCCTCACTATAGTTTCCATTAGATAGTGCCAAATTCTCTACAAGAGCTAGTCCATCAATAACATTATTCCCCATGAAATTTCCATTTAATGTTGTATCCAAGAGCATAGGCATCACTCCTCTGTAGAATATAGACAGCAAACTTTCTTTTGTGAACCCATGATGAGGGCATTGCAAAGTGTATGACTTGAAGCGCTCCCATGCTTAAGCTAATGTCTCATTCCAATGTTGAGTGAAGCTGCTAATTGTAATCCTGAGCTTTGCTGTTCTTGCTGAGCTAAATAATTTGTTAGGGAATGCTGTTTTGCATTCGTTCCAAGTTGATATGGATCCTTGTGGGAGTGTCTTCTCCCACTGATGTGCTTTGTCTCCTAGACTGAATGGGAACAAGCGCAGCTTCAAAGCATCTTTAGAAACTGATAGGGCTCAGGTTTTACCCAACTAAAACTACTGAAAGTGCACAACAATGCAATCGTAGTATAAGGGGTTATCGATTCTCAAGGGAGAAAGTAAACAACACTAAAGAGTTCAGGTTCAGATTAAGCCAAGCAATAAGTAATGAATGTAATGCAAAACAACAAAATAAATGTAAGTGGGCGTTTTTGGGATTGTTCTTAATGTTCATAAAGCTAAAAGCGCTAAGTCAGGACAATTCGCAGGTTGAATCCGAGAGTGTAGAATACATGCAATCAGGAATGAATCAAAACCGTCATGAACATGAATCGCAAAGATATATCTAATCAGTTCTCATTGCAGAAGTTAACTATGCCTAAATCACATAGTTTCAAATCTCTTTACAAACCCTATTAACCTAAACATGCAGTAATGATCAGGTTCAATTGTTCACAAAACTCCTAAGCCAAATGTCTTTGCACTAAGACGTTTTGCTCATCTAATACTAGTTCAGGTGATTAATAATGCTCTCACATCTATCAAACAACCTAGGGTTTTGAAATCCAGATGATGTGTCTAAGAAATCGATATGAATGCAAGCACAGATGAAGAACCAATAGATTTCCTTTAAGTTTAGCAATTCTACAAACTCTTCTTCAACCTTTGAAAAGCTCTAACTTAACTAACAAACTACTCAGACCTGGTGAATGAAACAAACATCATGAAAAGAATAGATTGCATAAAAGAAATAAGAAATAGAAATAAAGGAGTTCGAAATCTGCTCTGAAGGAGTCTGATTTGTCTCTCCAAAAGCTCTGCTACAAATCTCTCTCTAAAGCACTCAAAATAATAAGATACAAGATAAAAGCCAACAATGGCTGAAAACCTAATATATTCAAGATAAAACACGATATGGCCTTTTGCAAATACTAGAACTTATGGGCCAAAACTGCAATTTCTTCCCAATCTTTGAAAAACCAGCCACAATATTTTCTCTATGGGTGACGAGCATCACCAGTTCAGTGATGGTCGTCACCCAAGCCAGAACAACGCTTCTGACTTGCTTCATTCGGGGTTGTATCTTGCAATTCTCCAAAAAGCTCCAAAACTTCCAATTATGCTCCAGACATGCTTTAACCTGCAAAGACTCTTCTAGGACTCTAAAAAGACCAAAAAAACTCAATAAAAAGGACTTATATCATGGTTAAAAACCATAAAAACCATGATATATCAGAAACTCCTTGAATCTTGGTCATACCACACATTTTGTCAAACTGATCCAAATTATCCAAAGGGTCTTCATTGCGCAGACCATAAAATATATTTCCTTGCACCATGTTGATTAACCCAAGCTTGATTACAAAGTGGTTTCAGTGCACAGCTGGAGCATGAATTCCATTCATGTTGAGGTGAGTATGAGGCACATCACCAGCTCCTATAGGTCTTGCAGCTCTAGGTGCATGAACTGGTACTCTGAACCCTTGAACTCCAGATGTTTGGTTCAAAGCATCTTGTGCTTCATCCATATGTGCTGCAGCTTGTTGTAGAGGTGTCTGTCCTACAACACTAACATCTGGTAATTGAGCTTCTTGCTCTGCCATTCTCTGTTCTTCTAACTCTTGAACTCTCTAACTTATAGCTCTTCTTCTATGGATGTTACCAATAGAAGGAGTCAGATTTGATGAGCCTTTGGACCTTAAATTCATACAAGTACCTGAAAAAATAGAGCAACAAAAAAAGCAAAAATTAGTAACTCTAATGAAAAGAACTTAGTTTAACAGCAATGTTAAACTCAAAGAGTCCACAAATGGCAACAGCGCCAATTTGAAGCAAGGGTTTTTGAGGCTCTTGTATAATTCAAAGCAATCCTAATCCCCAAATCAGTTGTAGTATATGGACTTAGGTGTCAAACACACTTGTGGATGTTGAGATACAAACAATGATGTAAGCTAAGTAAGGTTAACGATTATGATTGTGAAATGGTAATTCTAACGACCTAACAATGCAGTAAAAGAAAGTAGAATTTGAAATGCAAGAAGCATCTAAAGGAAGAACTAAACAAGGACTAAATAAAAGAACAACTTAAACAGTACTGAGCAAGATCATGACTGAATTTAAACTAGCAAAGATGACTAAGCCAGATGATCTTAAGATAATTAATAAAAAGTAAGACTCAAGGTTCTAAGCAGTAATGGGATTAATGACTTTCAAGAGTGACAAAGGAGATTTCTAGCAAAGGCAAACATTAAGCATTCATAAGCAACCAATTCTCAATGATGTACTCCTAGACAAGGTATCTAAAAGGAATCAGCTTGGCGTCAATAAGCAATTAATATTCAATAAGATTGAAGTGTCAAACCCACTTGTGATGGTGTATTCTTCAACTATGAGCATAAAGATCAGAACCATTCTAGCCTAAGAAAAGTACTAAGCAAGTAAACAACTCTCACCCAAGCAAGAATTTAGATCAACCTATCAATCTTGTGAACCATATAGGGACCTAGGTAGCTAAACACCAATCAAGAATATGGACTTCAGCACACAATTGCAAAATACTAACAATGCTAAGCAATGAAAAGGAATCAAACAAAAGCAAGATCTTTCAATGCATAATATCTAAACATCAAGCAAGAACCTCATAGCCAAAACTATCTAGCCCTAAGCGAATCATCTAGCAAGGTGAACTATCCATTTGGTGTCACTGAACAAAGGAAACATAGACCAAGTTAGCCTATCAAACCAAAAATAAGTGAACCATGCAAAGAAATGAGATATCAAGCCATCAAATGAACCATAAGCATCAACAATACCATATTCAATCAAAAGGAGCACGCTTTTTGAACAATAATCACTTTGCAAGAGAATGAGACAACAGATAACAAACTAATCAAGCCTAAACGCCTTTTAATCACATCTTAATCACCACTTTCCCTACTTAGAACCGTAAATCTAAGATAAACTACTTACTAATCATGTTTAATCCTATTTATTAAGAGTTAAACAAGATTAGATGAGATTAAAATGCAAATATAAGGAAACTATACTACCGGGGTGCTAAATTAAAGATCAGTAGACAAGACTAAACCATAATAATGCAAACTTTATTAAAAAAAAAAATTCTAGAGCAAATCACCCTTTAAAGTGCAAGAACAAGATGAAAGATAAGGTTTTTGATAGAAAGCATAAAATGATATAAAGACAATGTTTTGTAGTTTCCTCGAATGGGAGCTGCTTCTATCTCCTCCCCAAGTTGTAAAACATCCATAAACACCTGAAAAGCACCAACAAACATGCAAACGTATGCATATGTATGCAATTCTAAACTAAATGCATGCAATGTTGATTCTAAGTGCAAATGAGACTAAAATGCTAAACTATAATGCAAAACAAGGGAAAAGATGCATGAAATGCAGCCTAAAATGCTCTAATATAGCAAGATATCACTAATAAATAATGATTAAGTACTAATGCAAAGCTAAACAATGAATTTTACAAGCAAATAAATGGCAACTACAGATGCTTCTAAGCGAAAAAGTAGTGTTTCACCATGCAAAAACAACAAAACTAAACCAAGAAGCAATAATCATTAACTAAATTTGCAACTACTTACAAAATTCAGTTCTTAAGTGATAGAAACAAAGTATTAATAATTTTAGAAGCTAAGAGACATTACATGTAGTTGTTTGGCTCTCCTAGACACTTCAGAAACTGAAAAAGTTCGAATTTTATGGTTGCAAAGTAGAAAAATGAAAGTTCGAGAGAGAGAGAAGGAGAATGGGTTTATATAGAAGGCTAGGGAATATTTTGTGGGGAACAAGGGGACAAGGAGTGTCTAGGAGAGGGACCACTAATGCTTGGGAAGGGGAAGAATTCAAATTTGAATTCTCTGATCTAGTTTGATCAAGGAGGAAAAAAATTTAAACTAAGAAAGGCTTACCTTGGTGGCAATATCGAGCTACCAAACAGATATGTTGGTCGATATTGACCGTATCGGCTTAGTTGGCTCGATATGCATGTCGATATCGGGTGTCTGGGCTCTTGTATCGACTGATACGTACGTCGATATTGCCATGTGTCTGACGTATCAACCCTTAGTACCTCAATGCACTTTCGATATTCATCAAGACTGTTTGATATCGAGCAAGATAGCTCGATACGTAGTCCGGTATGCAATGTATCCCTTTGTATCGGACTAGCATGTCGATACAGAGCTTGATATGCCTTAATATAGGCGATTAATTGCCCTTTATCCTCTCAGTTAAGGCATATAGGCATGACATGACGATACGTTGCTCGATATTCAACCCATTGTGTTGTATCGACCTGACATCCCGGTACTCTTGCCTGATATGAATGCCAGTTAAGGCATATCGATGTGTTTTCACCCTGATACATTACTGCCAGTTAAGGCATATCGATGTGTTTTCACCCTGATACATTACCTGTTAAGGCGTATCGGTTTACCATACCACGGTACCTTGATCAATACTGTATCATCTCATATGTATCGATATCGATCAAGATCATCCCGGTTCACTGATCGATATAGAGTCAGAACATCAATATCGAGCAAGAACTGCTCGATATGCTGTTCGATATTGACTGTATCGACATGTGTTGGCCGATATGCTGGTCGATATTAACCCTTCTGCGCCTCCTTCCTTCTTCCAAGCATGGCTCCTCCTTCCTCAGCTTGAACCTGGTTACTAGGGACACTCAAAAACACTCACAAAAGCATAGAAAACATAGGAAAGCAAAAGTATATACAAACATACCATGGGATTGCTTCCCAAGTGCGCTTGTTTAGAGTCACTTAGCTTGACTTTCCTTGGCTCCTTAGTTGTGGTAAGGAGTAGAAGTCATAGAACTCCTTTATTGGATCTTGCTTCCTTTGACCCTCTTGGTGACTCCATCTATCTTGAGCACAGCAAAAGGCTTAGACCCACCTTCATGCTTCATCTTGTAGGAGACTTCACCATCTTTAGAGAGAAATTGTCTCAAGACCACCCTATCTTCAAAAGGACCCCGCAGAATTTCATTCACAGAATTCAAACCATCCACTTCGAGGACCACCTCTTCAGTGGTTTCACCAAACAGCTTGGACAGAGAACTCCCATCAAATCTTGCACCAATATGCCATCAAACTCAGGCCAATGCTTAGCAACTCCCTTCACCTTCTTAACCTCCATTGAAAAAGCTTGTTCATCTTCTAGCTTGTTGCCCTTGGAGTCAAACTTCAGCACCTTACCCTTGGTTAGTCTCAGCTCTATAGTGCACTGAAACAGAACTTTTGGGTCTCTAAATTCAAATTTCAGTAGCCTCTAATCAGTTGTAGAATAGGGATCATGTATCAAATCAAATTGTGGAAGATGAGATGCAAACAATTTTGTAAGCTAAGCAAGATTAGGGATTTAATTATGTAAGAACAAGTCTAACAACCAAATGGTGCAATGGAAGGAAAGCATAAACTAAATTCAAGTAACAGAGCTAAACAATGAGCTTAAAGAAATGATTAAACAAGAATTAAGTAAGAAATGACTACTAAAGCAAGAACTAAGCAAGATGACTTTGAAGACAATTAATTAAAAGCAAGACTCAAGGTTCTAAGCAATTGTGGGACAATGGTTATTAAGAGTGACAAGGGGATTTCTACTAAGGCACTCAACAAGCATTAACAAACAATTCTCAATGTTATGCTCTTAGACAAGGTATCTTAAGGGAACCACTTGGCGTCAATAAGCAATTCATATTCAACAAGATTGAAGTGTCAGACCCACTTGTGATGGCGTATCCTTCAACTATGAGCATAAAGATCAGAACCATTCTAGCCTAAGAGATGCACCAATCAAGCAACCACTCTCTCACCTAAGCAAGAATATAGATTAACTTATCAATCTTGTGAACCATTAAGTACCTAGGCAGCTATACACCAATCAAGTCTACGGATTTAAGCACAAACTTCCAACATCCTAACATATCTAAGCAATGAACAAGGATGAAGCAAAGGCATGATTTTTGAATGCATACTATCTAACCATCAAGCAAGAATCTCAAAACCAGCATTATCTTGCCCTAAGCGAATCATCTAGCAAGGTGAACTATCACTTTGGTGTCACTGAACAAAGGAAACATAGACCAAGCTAGACTATCAAGCCAGATAAGTGAAACATGCTTAGAAAAGAGATATCAAGACATCAAGCAAACCATATGCATCTATCAAACAATATTCAATCAAAAGGAGCAATCTTTATCAACATTAATCACTTTGCAAGAGAAGGAGATAACAGAGAACCATTAAACAAGCCTAATCACCCCTTAATTACATCTTAATCGCCACTTTCCCTACTTAGAACCCTAATTCTAAAGAGGAGTACTCACTAATCATGTTTAATCTCATTGATTTGGAGTTAAACATAACTAGATGAGGTTATGCAAAGATGATAAATCTAATCTACCAAGATGGAAGAACAAAGATTAAAAGATAAGATTAAACCATAAAAATGCAAACTTTATTAAAGATCAAGATCCTTAAGGCAAAACACCCTTTAAGGTTTAGAAAAGGTTTTTGATAGAAAGCTAAACTTTGATAAGATAGAACTTGATAAAGATAATATTTTGTAGCTTCCTTTTTATAGTAGGGAGCCAAAAGAAACAGAAAATACCTAAAAAGATAGTATAAGGTTAACAAAAGTCAAGTGGTCAACGCGGATGAGTTGCATCGAGGTCGTACAGTCGATGTTCTGCTCGATATGCGACCTCGATATTGTCCGTGCAGCGCGTATTGATGTCCTTCCTCGATGCTGGTCCTCGATGCAGACCAACGACTTGGAATCCTCGTGCTGATCATTTTCCTCTCGTCCTGCTGCTTGCATCAAGCATACTCCACGGGTGTTCTGCTCAATATGCTTCCTCGATATGGACCAGACTTTGCAAGAACTCCATTTCTGACATCTCCTGCGATCATGAGCTGCTTCCGTCCCTTCCTCAGCTCCAAGAAACTCCAAAAACAACTGAAAACCACCACAAACATGCACATGTATGCAATCCTAAGCTAAATGCATGCTATGTTGATTCTAAGCGCAAATGATAACTAAATGCTAAACTATAATGCAAAAACAGAGGAAAAGATGCATGAAATGCATCCTAAAATAATCTAAAATAGCAAGCTATCAACACCCCCACACTTAGCTTTTGCTTGCCCTCAAGCAAACAAACACTTAACATGGTGATGAGGTTTTAAATGGGAACTGTTAGAGATGAGATCCGTACCGTCTCTAACAAGCCCGATACGAATTTTGGTCGGCCCGTCTAACAAGTTCCAGGTCGGTAACATAAAAGGAAATCTTCCATTTATGGATCGACCCCGGGAAAAAGGAAACTCCTTGCCAACAAGAGTTTCCTATTCCAAGCAGATTGAGGACCGACCTGATCGGCTATAAATATAGGAAGTCCTCGACTCTTCAACCCATCCAAAAAATCATCTATCGAGATCTAGGGCAAACTAAGCAATCTGATTGTTCTAGCTTTCGATTTACTTTCTATAAAATTTTAGGTCGGCGTTCTTATTCCGACGACCTAAACCCTTGTGTATTCATTCAAGCTCTGGCTTCTTCTAATAAAAGACCTCTTTAAACCCACAAACCCTAGTTCTTTCGTAGATCGAACATGAGTTTTTACAGTTGGCACCGTCTGAGGGGAATAAAAGAGTAATCTTTGACTTAGAACGGAGTTTGAAGATGGTTCAAACACCGATCAACACTACCGACCTCACAGGAGCCTCCGATCCGACAAGAAACATTCAGGATCCGATCATCGACCTAGCCACAGGGATTCCGGTGGCCCACCAGACCGATCAGGAAGACAACACAACTACCGCACAGAACACTGGGGGAACAGACAGGTCGGTCAGACGGGTGGCACAAACACGACCAGCCTGCCACAGCCACCTCCCATCGACATGACCACGATCATCAGGTCGGTTGCAGCACAGTTACAACAGGGGATGGATGCTCGCTTCGAGTCCCTCCGTGCCGAGCAGATAGCTTACAGAGAAGACTTGGATCGGCTTTTAAACTCTAGGGTTCATACCCAAGAGCAGGCCGATCTTATCACTCCCCCTCGCCCTTCGATCCGCAACACAGATACGACCAGGCTGGTCAACAACTTGTTTGGCACGACACCGACGGACGACTTACGGAGAGCACAGGCAGACCACTCGCATGCCCGCTCATCTCATAATATGGCAGGAACAGACCCAACGACAACCTCGGAACTCGATCTGCTCCACCAACGCCTTGATGATATCCACAGCAAGATCCACAAGGCGACGACTTCAGCGCCCGAGTTGGATAAGATCCTTCAAGAGACACAGCAAACACCGTTCACGTCGGCTATCACCAATGCTCCTCTTAAGGATATAGGTCGGATGAAGCTACCTCCGAGTTACTCTGGCACGACAGACCCGAAGCGACACCTGACCGCGTTCAACGCAGTCATGGGACGTGCTCGCTTCACCGATGAGGAACGGGAAGCATGCCTCTGTCAATACTTTGTGGAGACGCTCTCCGGAAGCGCCCTCACCTGGTTCTCACAGCATCCCAAGAACTCCATCGACAGCTTCAAGGAGCTCATAGCTCGGTTCCAGAAGCATTATTTGATTTACATCGACACGGAGTCCACAGCGCTCGATCTATGGGCATGCGTCCAGGGCGACACGGAACCGCTGCGCGATTTTATCGATCGATTCCGATCAATCGTCTCCCAGTGCAGTCTGTCGGATGAACTGTGTTTCAATATTCTTATCAAGAATTTAAAGGATGATTCATCATTTTGTGAACGATTGAAGACAGGAAAAACCAAAACCCTCGAAGATGCTTTGCACAAGGCATCCAGGTACATCAGAGTCGAGGAGGACCGGGCAGCCAAGGCCAAGGCCAATTTGGCCGATGAGAAATCTTCGCGCGATAAGAAAGGCAGATCGTCGAGTCAGGAAGATTACAAAGAGCCCCGTCAGCACTACGACAAGGATGACAAGAATCGCAAGAGCATCAACGCAGTTGGACGACCAAAAAAGCCATGGAACGTGTGGGACCGCTCGAGCGACAGAGACCCCGACAGCAAGAAGCCGTGGTGCAAATACCATAGGGCACACGGTCATCATACTGATGATTGCCGCACCCTCTCAGCCCTCTTGAGGAAGAGGTGGGACGATGGCGAGATCACCCTTCCAGAACCCCGGAGTTCACGACGATCCGACGATGAGGACAGGCGACCCGATGACGATCGCGATAGAAGAGATAACACCGATCGCTCTTCTAAACGCGAGGGCAAGGAAGCAAAGCGTGACCGTGAAGACGATCACACACCTCCAAGCTCACCAGGTCGGCGGATCAACATGATCATGGGAGGGCTCCTCTCGTGCACTGACTCGATAAATTCAATTAAACGGCACGAACGGAAGGCAGCCAATCCCCCGAAGGACGCACCACTACTGTTCAAGGACGACCTACCGATCACATTCACAGAGCAGGACGCGCATGACATCGACCGACCTCATAACGTTCCACTCGTCATCTCACTACGACTCGGAGAGGACGACGTCTCCAAAGTGTTGATCGACACTGGAAGTTCGGTCGACCTCATCTTCATGGATACTCTACGCAAGATGAGTATCCCCGAGCGGGACATCAAAGTCGCACCATCACCACTCACAGGATTCGCTGGAGACTCGATTTCGACAATAGGAATTATAACGATGCCTGTCACCATACGCGGGAAGTCAATTACGGTCAAATTCAAGGTTATTGACTGACCTGCGATCTACAATGCCATCCTTGGAACACCATGGCTGAACGCCATGCGAGCCGTCCCTTCTCCTTACCATCAATGCATCAAGATGCCGATCAGGGGCCGTGTCATCACCATCCGTGGCGACCAGACAGTGTCCCGACATTGTTACATCGACAACAAGCTCGCCCGAAAGGCATCAACGTTCGTGATCGGTAGTAGTAACGATTTTGACCCACGGATCGTTCATCACGACGACCAGCCAAAGAGCGATCTTATTACCCAAGTCAACATTGATGCTGCCCACCCAGAACGTTGCGTCGGTATCGGCACGGAACTGTTGCCTAGCATGCAGGACGAGCTGATCAGTTTCCTCCGAGAGAACGTCACAACGTTTGCGTGGTCCATGGCCGACATGAAGGGCATTAACCCCCGAATAACGAGTCACGAATTGAACTTCGACCCAACCTTCAAGCCGATCAAGCAGAAGCTACGAAAGTTAGGACCTGAGCGAGCACAAGCCGTCCACGATCAAGTAGATAAACACCTGAAGGCCGGATCAATCGCCGAAGTAAAGTATCCGGATTGGCTCGCCAACCCGGTGGTCGTCAAAAAGGAAAACGGCAAGTGGCGGATCTGCGTGGATTTCACCGACCTTAACAAAGCTTGCCTGAAGGACAGTTTCCCTCTTCCTCGTATCCATCAGCTCGTCGAGGCTACGACAGGCAACGAGCTACTCTCCTTTATGGATGCATTCTCAGGATATAATCAGATTCTCATGAATCCGGACGACAGCGAGAAGACCGCATTCATCACAGATCGGGGCACCTACTGCTACAAGGTCATGCCGTTTGGTTTGAAAAACGCTGGAGCCACTTACCAGCGCCTGGACAACAAAATGTTCGCCGACCAGCTTGGGAAGACGATGGAAGTATATATAGACGATATACTCGTCAAATCAGCTAAAGCACCCGACCATATCATCCATCTGCGAGAATGCTTTCTCATACTGAACCAGTATGGCATGAAACTCAACCCCGCAAAATGCACCTTCGCAGTCACATCCGGCGAATTTCTAGGATACTTGGTCACTCAGCGCAGAATCGAAGCCAATCCTAAGCAGATCTCCGCGATCTTGGAACTACCCTCGCCAACTAACACTCGCGAAGTTCAGCGCCTAACAGGAAGAATAGCCGCGCTAAACAGATTCATATCCCGATCTACAGACAAGTGTCTTCCCTTCTATCAACTCCTACGAGGCAACAAGAGATTCGAATGGGACGAAAACTGTGAAGACGCATTCGTACAGCTCAAAACCTACCTTTCGACACCACCGATCCTGGCCAAACCTGAGTACGGCGACACCCTGCTACTCTACATTGCGGTCTCTAGCGCGGCAATCTGCGGAGTCCTGGTTTGAGAGGACCGTGGGGAGCAGAAGCCGATCTTCAACTTCAGCAAAACCTTAGATGGTGCTGAAGCTCGCTACCCGACCTTAGAAATACTCGCTTTTGCTGTGGTCGTCGCTTCAAGGAAACTACGACCTTATTTTCAATCTCATTCGATTGCCGTCATGACCAGCCAACCTCTTCGTTCGATCCTGCACAGCCCGACGCAGTCCGGCCGTATGGCGAAGTGGGCAATCGAGCTTTCCGAGTTCGATATCGAGTATCGAACGCGGACTTCCACGAAATCACAAGTTTTGGCAGATTTTTTGATCGATCTATCACCGGAGCTCTTAAGCACCGACCCGGCAAATTCAGAAATATGGACGCTACACGTCGATGGAGCATAGTCATGCTTCGGAGCTGGTATCGGCATTCTGTTGGAATCCCCCACCGGAGAGCTTCTCGAGCAGTGCTTCTGTCTGGAGTTTAATGCATCCAACAACGAAGCCGAATACGAAGCGCTGATCGGCGGTCTCCGACTAGCCCGAGGGATGAACATCCAACACATCCGGGCATTTAGCGATTCGCAACTCGTCGCTAAGCAGTTCAGTGGAGAGTATGACGCGAAGGACGATCGAATGGATGCCTACCTGAAGCTGGTAAAGCAGTTAGCAGCGGAGTTCACAACCTTTGAACTACATCAGATTGATCGATCTGCCAACACCAGTGCGGATGCTCTAGCTGCTATTGCATCAAACAGAGATTCAGCCCTTCGGAGAACTATTCCTGTTCAAGGAATATCCCAGCCCAGCATAGTCCCGCCCCAGGAAGTTCTTCAAATCACAGCCGACGAAGACGAAACCATTCCTGTAGCAACCACTGACGACCAGCCAGCAGCAGATTGGCAAGTCGAGATACGATGCTTCCTGGAGACTGGCGAGCTACCACCAGAGAAATGGACAGCTCGGCGAATTCATGCTCGAAGCGCCAAGTACGCAATCATCAAGGGTGTCTTATGCCGATGGACTGAATCAGGCATCCTTCTTACTTGCCTCCATGACGACAAAGTTCAACGATGCATCAAGGACGTTCATGATGGTGCAGGTGGAAATCATTCCAGCGGGCGAGCTCTAGCCTTAAAGATTAAGTGACAAGGCTTTTTCTGGCCGACCATGCAGGAGGACTGCATTCAATATGCTCGGAAATGCGAGTACTGTCAGCGACACACCCCGATGATTCATCAACCTACGGAGTTTCTGACGTCGGCAGTCCCTCCTTACCCATTCATGCGATGGGCAATGGACATAGTCGGACCGATGATCTCCTCTCGTCAACGCAAGTACGTGCTCATCATGACCGACAACTTCACCAAATGGGTCGAAGCCAAGGCGTTCGCCGACATTACAGCCACCGAAGTACAAAGCTTCATCTGGAGATACATCATATGCCGACATTGCCTTCCTTACGAGATCGTTACTGATAACGGCCCCCAGTTCAGATCGAAGAAAATTCAAGCTTTCTGCGACAAGTGGAAGATTCGCCTCAACAAGTCGACACCACGTCATCCGCAAGGCAACGGACAAGCCGGAGCAACCAACAAGACAATCCTGGACGGCATTAAGAAGCGTCTCAATGCCAAGAAAGGTTTTTGGGCGGATGAACTGGACGGCGTGCTTTGGTCTCATCGCACAACTCCAAGAACTGCAACCGGGAAAACTCCTTTTTCACTCGTGTACGGATGCGAAGCTATGGTTCCTGCGGAGATCAACGTCGGAAGCCTACAAAGAAGAGTACTTCCGAGTATTCCCGAAGTAAACGCAACAATGTTGGTCGATAATATCGACACATTCGAAGAAACACGCAATCAAGCGTTGCTCCGAATGCAGAACTACCAGAATCAGGCAGCTCGGTACTACAACAAAAAAATACATAATCGACATTTTGACAAAGGTGACCTGGTCCTTCGAAAAGTCTACGAGAACACCAAAGAAGAGAATGCCGGGAAAATCGGCGCAAACTGGGAAGGTCCATACATCATCACTAACGTAGTGAAACTAAGAGTTTACCGGCTCGAAGCCTTGGACGGCGAGTTGATTCCACGAGCCTGGAACTCACTCAACCTCAAAAGATACTACAGTTAGATCGGCAGCTCCTCGAGGTCGGCATCGTCAAAAAAAAGGAGGGAATAGTCCCTATGAACTACGAAGCGGTTTGATCCCTAAAGGGGTACGTAGGTAACCTATCCTCGGATGGTGCAACTGCTCCCCCTCCCAAAACGGGGGGGGGGGGACTCAATATTTCTTTTAACGTAGGTAACCTGGCCAGATGCTCGATCCGCCTAAAGCCAGTCTGATCTACTTTAGCTCGGAAACTTAAAGCCAAGTCTGCCTTGCATTCTACAGTTTTACCTATTTTCCTATGTCCGAGCCATGCGTCGTTATCAGCCAAGTCAGTCTTGCATCCGCATTCGACTCGGATACTTCTAGGTGATACTGATGCATCGACGCCGACCTGAATCGCACATCGAGTATTCATACTTAGAAGAGTAGTGGTACGAATAATCATAAGCCGGGCCTCCCACACGTTCGTATTCACACTTCAGTATACAAGCCAGAATCCGCACTGCAATTCTTAAGCCATTCAGAATATGTAAGCCAACCTGATCGCAGTTCGTATTCGACTTAAGAAATTTTCTAAGTATCGAATTCGTGCCAATCTAATTCGTTTGTTCATTTAATACTTAGAAATTTAAATCGCACAAACTTAAGCCGATATCGCATCGTCGTTGTGTTCAGATTTTCAACTCATAAAAAGTGCTTAGTTTCTTAAAAACTTTCATTAAAATAAAAGCCAGAACTGCACAAAAAAATACGTCAGGGTACACGATAGATTACAAACAAGAAAAAGAGAAAAAGCTAAACTTCAGTTTCTTCCTGAATTTCTCCCTCTTCCTTATCGGCCTCGTGACCGTCACCCAGCTCGGTGTCTTCGCCTTCTCTTGCACGTCGCCCATCTTCTATGCCGTCCCTATCGGCTTCTGGGTCATCTTCCACGTCGGCTCCCTCTAACGAAACACCACTCGAAACCTCGAGAAAAATCTCCGTCTCTGGAACTTTAAGCTCATCGGACGTGAAGCTAACTTCTTCAAAGGCATCCTGCTCCGCCTTGCTATCCGCAACCATTTTTTCCACATTTTCCTCAATGGAAATCGGGAAAGAATAACCCTGCCTACGGACGATTTCAAAGGCCCTTTTCGCACTGGCCCATTGAGCCGCAGTTGAAATAAGCTCTTCGCCTTTCTCCTTGCGAGAAAGCGATTCCTTCACCTTCGTCACCAAACTGGCATAGTGGTTATTCACAGCAACAGCCACGCGCTTAGCCGCCTCTTGACCGAAGGCAAATTTTGTTTCTTCAACCGCTTTGCGCTCGGCCTCAAACTTCTTCTCGGTGTCGGCCCTCTCTTTTGTAATCTGCTTCACCGCTCGGTTCAGCAGCCTGTTCTTCTCGACGTTATCAGCACGGAGCTTTGCCAAATCTTCAGCGAATGCCCGCATCGTGCCCTCGAGCTCGGCGTTCTTTTGTCTTTCAGCCTCAAGGGCCTCCTTCACGGCTTCGATCTCCGTATGATCGGATTGACACCTTTTGGCGTCACGATCGTACTCGCATAACGTCGTCAGTGCGGTACTCAGAGCCTGCATTCGTAAATCTCATCATCAGAACTGATAATATGAGGGAAACAGAAGAGAGCAGTAAGAGAAATTTACCCTAGCCTGATCGTTAGCAAAGCGCGCGATTGCCTCGCTGCGAATAAAGCTCCGAGGGTCCGTCGCAGGAAGATCCGGATGATCCCTCAAATGGAGAAAATAGTCGAGACAGGATTCTGGATCGCTCACCAATGGACTATTCCCTCGATAGTCATAGGAAAATCCAAACCGATGAAGCTGTCGATCAATCCGAGGTCTCTTCGACCGTTGCAAATCCTCAGGAGCATTGTCCGTATTCTGCCCATCTTCACCTGCGGACTCTTTCAGTTCGGCCTTCTTCCGGGCCTTCTCTGCCTTCCTGGCAGCTCTCTTATCGGCCGACTTCTTTGCCTTGGCTGAATCTCTATCCCTTTTATCGGCAGCCGCTTTGGCCTTGGCCAGATCACCCTCTGGAACGACTGGATTCCCGTACTGTTCTAAAGACCTTGACGGCAGAGGATTTTGGGCCTCCTTGGCACCCGGAGATTCAAACATCATCTCTAGGTCGGTAGATAAATCTTTGAGTGGGCGATATTTCATCTTGTCACTCCGGTTCTGGTGTCTAAGTAGAGCAACTGCAATTGGAAAGGTGTCAGCCGACCTTATAACTCACAAGGATAAGCAAAACAAGTTGAACCAACCTCTTGTCCTCTCGATCCTCTCTTCCGTAATCTCCGGCCACGTGATTGCGCTGATCGCTGCAAATCATTCGGAAATCTTGTAAATATCAAGGGAATCGTCAATAAATGGAAGATGCCTAATACCTGCAAAATTAAAGATACCGATCAGATAAGTTCACAACGTGATCTTAAACAATTTTTTAGGTCGGACGTGTCTCTACCCATGACCTCCGCCCATTTCGTTCGAATCTCGATGTCTCGGTCAATAATGGAATGCTCGTTCACTAGCACGAAGAAATAATAATCCCTCCAATCCTTGACCTTCGATTTGTGCCCACCCGTGACTATGTTGAACCGGGTCTTCATGCTCGTATAGTATGATCCTCGGTTCCTTAAATTTTCCTTTGTCTTCTTGGTATTCGTCATCGTGTCAAAAGCAGCCCGGCTAAGAGGAATGTTATGCCTGGTTGACATCACCAGCATACTAACGATCAGACGGATTGTCGAATGAGAGAATTGCGAGATCGGCATCTCCTTGTGATCGGAAAATTCCAACAGCAGTCTTGGAAAAGGGAACCAGAGATGAAAATCCCTGAAAAAGCATTCGTAGACGCAGAACAATCCCTCCGGAGCGTCTCATGGCCGTTCTGACGGGCTCGGTATCATAAAGATGACTTCAGGGTTGATGTCACACTCTTCCTTCAGTGTTACCAAAGACTCCGTAGTCGATTTTGTTGGCAATACCCCAAGGAGATTATCACAAATCGGCTTCGGTTTTTGCTCGCCTTTCTTCCTTTTGACCTTTTTAACAGAGGGATTCAAATCGACAATCCCGAACTGATTCGCTTCATCTTCAGCAATGAGTGTATTCAGCTCGTCGGAGATGTCCATCTCGTTCGATCCACCCCTCTCGTCCAACTCATCTCGCAGTTCGGGGATCAGGAACGGTTCCCTCGTGGACGCTTCACTGCTCCTCAAAACAGCACCGACCTGACCCGCATGGAAACGCTCGGCTGCTGCCCTCTGATTTTCCTCTCTAACTCGCTCCTGAAAAGATCGATCTAACGCGGATAACTCGCTAGCATCAAAGAACCGATCTGACGCTACATCGTTCGCGATCTCTTTTCCCTTTGATCGGCCTCTCGCGGCCTGGTCGTCTCTCTCCATCTGAAGAAACTCTTCTAGAGAAATACCAATCTCGTCAGCTTTCTCCTTAGCCGATACAATCACTCTCGGCTCTGGTCGGCTCTCGCAGATCTTCACACACTTGCTCATATTTGACTATCACGATGGTTTTCGCAAATCGGAGAAATCAAACGGCTGAGAACGAACGAAACGCGGCGGAGGTCTGATCGGAAAAACTTTTAGCTAAAATAAACGAATAACAAGGAGAGAGAAGAGAGCAAACCTGATTTTGACAGAGTTTCGCTAGAAATGCAGAAGTGAAGAAATGAGAGTCGAAATCCTCTTATTTATAGGAGGGTCTGGACGGCTTCCGAGAGTCATCATGAACTCGGCGACCTTTCATATTTCTTCTACATATTTTTAATCGGCCCCTTCGCCTCCTCCTGCTAGGGTTTGACACGTGTCAACCCTAGTTCTGCATACGCGGGCCTGGGCCTAACCTACATCATTTTTAGGCGGGAACTATTTGCGCCTAAAATCACAATCTGGCACTCATCACCGCGCCGATGAGAAGTCCAGGTAATAATTTCATTTTTATTCTAACTCTTTTTTATAGCCGACCAGAATACATATCAAGCAATACATCATGAAGTTCACCAAGTAATGTACCCTCACTTGCCGAACTGGGGGGGGGGGAGGACTTACTATTAGAGATGAGATCCGTACCATCTCTAACAAGCCCGATACGAATTCTGGTCGGTCCGTCTAACAAGTTCTAGGTGGGTAATGTAAAAGGAAATTTTCCATTTATCGATCGACCCCGGGAAAAAGGAAACTCCTTACCGACAAGAGTTTTCTATTCCAAGCAGATTGAGGACCGACCTGATCGGCTATAAATGTAGGAAGTCCTCGACTCTTCAACCTATCCAAAAAATCATCTATCGAGATCTAGGGTAAACTAAGCAATCTAAAATGTTCTAGCTTTCGATTTACTTTCTATAAAAGTTTAGGTCGACGTTCTTAATCCGACGACCTAAACCCTTGTGTATTCATTCAAGCTCCGGCTTCTTCTAATAAAAGACCTCTTTAAACAAACAAACCCTAGTTCTTTCGTAGATCGAACTTGAGTTTTTACAGGAACTCATATCTTTGAAAATGCTAACAATAAATTAAAATGAAGTCCATGTTCCAAATTCTAGAGTGCACTTAATGGAAGAATACTTTAAAAACTTAGCCACTTTCATCACAAAACAAGAATGATCATAAAGCTATCAACCTACAAATGCTCATCAAATCAAACAACCTTTTTAACATTCAATTATGCTCAAACCGTGAATCATGCTCATGCAAATGCGAAAGTGTCACTTGGCTAGGGGGCAAGGCTTAGTTGAATAAAAATTGATCTCACTTCACAAACTAGTTTTGGTGTTTAAAAGGTTCTCTCAAAGAAAAGCATGGTTGTGATTTGGCAAAATGCTAAGGGTCAAAGAACAACTTACACATACAAAGGAAGACTCCTAACTCTAGCTAAGAAATGAAAGACCCTCCTATGCTACCCTTTTTAAGAACTTAATCCCTTTTTAAAACCCAAAAACTTTTCTTCTTCAAGCGCTTTGGAGGACACTTCTCCTTTTGAACTTCAAGTGGTGGCGATTTGCTTCTTTTGAGTTTGGGTCCTTTATTTGGTGATGCTGGTGCTTGATTCTCCTTCGGTGTTTTTGATTGACTGGTTTTACACTTCTTGCATCTTCTTTTCTTCTTTGAACATGAGTCTTCTTTCTTTAAGTTTAAAATCGTCATTTCCACCCTTTTGCTTGTGTCACACTCCTTTTTTTTGGTGCCTTGACTTCTTTTCTTCTTTGCCACCTTAAAAACTAAACCCAAGATAACCCCAAACCATCCCCCAAACATCATAACCTAACTAACTCAAGAGTGAGCTAGTTCTACAAATGGAAGTATTTCCCTTGTAGTTCCAACCCAGCACTTTTTGCTAAGCAACAACCATGATGGAAGAAGCCTCAAAAATCAAATACTATTAATGTCTTGGCTTGAAAGAGGGTTAAGTTAAAGGTGGGAAAATATAAATGGATCTTATAGAGAGTGGCAAAAGAGAATAAGAAGATCTAAATATTTTAAACAGTCCATGACATCAATCACAAATACATAAGGCATAATAATTGCGAATTCAAATTAGGTTCCACTTAAACAACGGTTGAAATCATTTCAAAGCATGCTTCAGTCTCAAACAAAGCTCACACAAATGCAAATTCCAAAAATGGTTCAGCTTTATTTCTAGTTCAACATCAAATGCACCGAAAGATTAAAAACAAGGGCTTCATTTTCATAAATCACTAGCATTAATAAATATGTACTATCATAGTTCCCAGTTTAAACAAGCAAGCTAGTCTTATATGAATGCATGAAGTCTAAATCCTATAAGAATGCATGAAAATTAAACTCTTTTTGTGAAGCAATTTTTTTGAAAATTTTTCAAATTGTTTTTTTTTTTTTGGTTTTTTCTATGTCTTTTATGCTACGTAATCATGATCCATGGTTCCTATTTTACTATGCAAATGCAATTACAAGCATCAGTCCATCATACACCCTCCCCCACACTTAAATTACACAGTGCCTGTGTAATAAAAATGCTAAGGAGAGTGTTCACAAACATCAAGCAAACAATTGCAATAAAAAAATGAGTGCTATTTACAATGGTTAGTGTGGTGTACCTTACTTCAGGTGGAGGAGTGGTGAGAGTCCGAACGCTCAATGGCATGGGAAGGTGAAGCTTCCTCCTATTATGGATTTTTCTGTCTAGTCCTTCTCTTTTTTCCTTTTCGCTTTGGAGCAGCTTGTGTCCTTGGCTGCTCACTGATGTGGAATGAGTGTCTCTCTTGGACTGTCCTCTCTGATGTGTCCTCAGACATGTCTTCAACATCAGATCCTCCTCCTTGTGGCTCTGTTTGGATTGCTTGATCAGATCTCTTGGCTGATGAAGATCCTCCCAACTTCATCTTGATCTTCCGTACTTTCTTCTTTAATGAGTCAACCGATTTCTTGCTTTCTTTGACTGTCTTCACCAAACCTCTGATGGCTTTGTCCTGGAAGTGGTTCCACCCCTGAAGAATCCTAATGTGCTCATGTGCAGTCTTTGAAGCTTCAGATGTGCAGATCACATCATAGGGGTCGAATGCATAAGGGCGGCTATCATAGTCTTCATACTCATTTTCCTCCATCCCTTGATGCTGAACCTCTTGTTCTTGATGCTGCTCTTCAACGTCTTCTTCCACATCTGTGTCTCTTATGGTGCTCATGTTCTTCACTTTTCTTGGCCTCATCATTAGTGGATTAGTCCTTGGGTCATAAAGCTCATCTTATGTTGGCATGAATCGGATGTTTTTATAGGATGTGAAGTTGGTTAAGCGCTGCTTGGGTAAGATGATCTTCCTCTTCCTGTTTTCTAGCTCAAACTGATAGCCAAATCCTGTCTCAACAGCTCCTTAAAGGTATCTGATCTTACTGAGATAAGGAACATCTAGAAAGATCATTGTGACATCTGGTGTGCTAAGCTCAACTTTAGCACCAAGCAAGATAGGAGTGATCACGCCTCCATTGCTAAAGTCTTCTTCTGTTTCATCATACTCTTCATCAAAATTGTAAATGTAGAACTTGAAGTTTGCAAGGAACTCACAAGAAAGTTGCTTGTAAGTTGGATAACCAAGACTAGCAAATTTCTCCAGTCCAATGTTGCTCAACAGCTCATCCACTTCAGGCTTGATTCCTAGCTCTCCCAACAGACCAGGATCATTGTAGGAGTGAAGTTCACTCTCCTCATCGCTCTCAAGTAGTCATTTAGCTTTGTTGCTGCATCTTGGACTGGTTCTTCTTCAACAACTGGTCTCTTTCCCTCGGCTCTGTTTCTTGCAGCAACTTTTGAGTCAGAAGTCTCCTCATTTCCTCTGGTATTCGACATAGTACCTGAAGATACAATGCTTGAAGCAAGAATTAGTATAGTATCCTTTGAGAGCACTGTACAGGAGATTAATATTAAAAATTCAAGCAAGCGATGAAAAATTCTACAAAGCTTCACATTGATGACCAACAAACAGAGTCGAATTTAGCAAAACGTTTCAGCTCAAAAGAGTAAAAACAGCTAAGACTAAAATTCTCACAGTAGCAAGCAGCGATTGCAACAATTTCAAGCATATTAAGCTAAAAACATCATTATCTCTTCACCAAACTATGAAAATGCATCAGACTCACCATCACTAGTCTAATAAGAAACATTTCAATGGTCAATATTCTGGAAAAACAATATCATGCCTAGATTTGGCCAGAATCTAAACATAAAGTCAAACTAAGCACAAAAACAGCATTTTTCAAACATTTCAACCATAAAATTTTAAAGAAGAGCAACAATGGTGACATACAAATCAAAACCATAAAACAAATTGTGCAAACAACCATAATCAATCATTTTAATGCATCCTACTTCAATTTGCCACATTTAAACTCAAGAAACAAAGAATGTAGCAAAGTTTACCTTAGTTCTTTGACCAAAAAGATGAAGCTCTGAGAATGCAAGAGAGAAAGAAAGGATGCTTGAAAAACGATGTTTAGCTCGATATGGGTGTGTGTGTGGAGAGAGAGATGAAGATTGCTAGTTTTAAAATGTAAGAGGATAAGAGATATCTAGAAAAATCCAAAGATAATGCAAACAAATCTAATTTAATTTTAAAATGTATGTGAGGGGGAAAGAAAATATTCTTTTACCAGCCATCAAGGCCCACAAAAAAGTTTTACTCGATTTACACATGAAAAAATTTAAAAAAGATTCTTACACGGATCATATCGAGCAAAACACTCGATGTGGTACCTTGATGTGTACCATATCGGGGACGTCAGGTCCTGTGGCTCGGCGATGATGCATCTCTGCCTCGGGGGTTCCGTGTTCTGGTCAGCTACTCCTTCAGGGCACCTTGCATCGAGCAGTCTAAGTTGATGTTCTGCTCGATGTTGTTGCTTGGTGTAGGGAGACACTTCGGCTTCCATGATCCTTCCCGTGGGCAATGCATGGCACCGTCTGGATGCTCGTTTCTGGCTCGGCCATTGTGCATCGAGCAAACATATTGGTGTTTTGCTCGACGCTACACCTCTATGTGGAATGTCACATACATGGTTGCTCTGTTCCTCGGTGGTTGTCGTACCGGACACCGTCTTGCATTTGAATTGGTTGATAGCACCCATATCGAGCAGAACCTTGGATGTTCTGTTCGATGCAACTCCTTGGTGTAACTCCATCGAGCAATCTGGTCGATGTACGAGCTATAGATTCTCAATGTACGGACTGGTGATCACATCGAGCAGGGCTTTTGGTGTTCTACTTGATGCTACACCTTGATGTGATCTCCATCGTGCATCTTGATCGATGTACGGTCCACTCTCCTCGGTGTACGGACTGGGGCTTCAGGAGCAATCACATCGAGCAGGGGTTTTGGTGTGCTGCTCGATGCTACACCTTGATGTGATCTCCATCGTGCAATCTGCTCGGTGTACGGACTGCTCCTTCCCCAAGATAAGCTGTATCGAGCATCAATGACAGATGTTCTGCTCGATATGGCACCTTGATAAGAAAACAGAGTCGTATTTCCTTGGCCCTTAAACCATTCTACACATCCATGGACCTGATCTTTGACTTCTGAAACAACAAATAAAGATATCAGTAATAAAAGAAAGCATATATTTACAAGGATAGTCATGGGATTACCTCCCAAGTGTGCTCGGTTTAAGTCACTAAGCTTGATTTTGATGGTGTGAGGTCTAGTGAGAAGAGGTTGATGGAGCTGGTGCTCTTTCCTCTTTCTTCTGGTAAACCCAAGTGCCCACTGACATCATTTTCTTCTTCTCACGAGCTGTCTTCCTGTTTCTCTTCTTCTTGCCACTTGGTGTGATCAAAGGCTTCACTTCCTTGGTGATCAAGCTTTCATCCTCTTCAAACCATCTTCAAGCTTCAAATCAGTGTTAAGCTTCTGTTTTGGCTCATAAAGGAGAGTGTCTCTTATCAACATACTCATTTTGAAGCTCATAGCATGCTCTACACGCTCTGGAAGTTGCTGTTGGTCACTCTTTTCTTCAATGTTTGTTCCACAAAAAGCTATGGAAGGAGAGACAATCTTGTAGACTTTGAACTCATCAACATTCTTCAAAATCACAGAGCCTATCTTGAAGTCTACTTGAGCTCCTGCTGTTTCCAAGAATAGTGTCCCTAGAAGAAGTGGCACCTCTCTCGAATATGTCTTCTCCATAACCACAAAATCTGTTGGCACCTTCAAAGGGAAATCCTTTACCATGCCAAAGGGTCTTGTTGAGGTGTTATCCACAAAGGTGATAGAGGCTTTGCGGGGCTTCAATTCCTTGATTCCTAAGGTTTGGCTTAAGTGGAGAGATATGACATTCATAGTTGAACCTGTATCACACAAAGCTCCAACATTGTCTAGCATCTCAAGCTCACAAGTGATGAGAAACTTTCCTGGATTTGGAAGCATTGTCAATGTCTTCAGCTCCTTGCTTCTCTTCAGCTTAGCTCCCACATTCTATATAATTGGCTCCACTACTTCCAGCTTGTCAAAGACTTCTTTGAGGAACCTGATTTGATCCTTCACTTCAAGCAAAGTGGTGCCATGAGGAAGCTTTATTCTAGCGTCTTGTATGTCTTTCCTGAACTTTGAATAGACTGCCATATGAGTCTTTGTAAAGTGCATCGTGGGGTAAGGGATTGGTGGTTTATAAGCTTGAACTTCAGGAGCTTTACCCTTCTCATTCCTGCTTGAGGAGCTGCCCACTTAGCGATCATACAACCCCTTGAAGTCTTTAGGATACCAGCTGCTTCTTGATCATCAATGGTGACGTTGATGAAATTTCCCCCACACTCAGCCTTTAACATGTCCACATGTATTAGCATCTCTTGAAGCCTAATGCCAAGCTCTTCCAATGAAGCATCTTTATCATCAAACTCTTCATCCTCTTCAGCAAGCAAGTGGCAGAAGCTCCTTTGCTTTCAAGACTCTTGACTCTTTGGTTCGGAGCATCTAACTTGTCATTCAGGTCACAAGTAGTGGCGTCTATTTTGTTATGCACTTCAGCAAATTTCTTGCGCAGCTCAATAGTGGTGTTGGCTTGACCAGTCAACAACTGTTGCATCATCTGCTTTATATCCACATCTTGAGTGCTGGAAGAGGTTTGTGTATTGCCAAAACCTGGTGGGATAAAATCTGGTCTTGGCTGAAAGTTAGCTTGTTGAAAACCGCCCTGAAATGGTGGTCTTGTAGCAAAGTTGTTTTGCTGGTTAAAAGGTACAAAAGGTTTGGTTCCTTCGTTTTGTTGAGAAGTTTGTGATGTATAGACTTGATCCTTGGGGTTAGCCACGTTGGTGCTTCTATAAGAGAAGTTGGAATGGTTTATGTAGTTGTTAAAACCGCCTCCTTGTTGATTCATGTAGAAGGCTTCTTCTTCTACAACTGTCCCATCTTCCTCTTATGTAGCAACACTATCATCATCATCCTCTTGTCTGCCTCCTTTGCTGTTCTTGTTGACCTGAAGAATTTGTTGAGGAATGCTGTCTTGCACTCATTCCATGTAGAGATTGAACCTTGTGGAAGTGTCATCTCCCACTTATGTGCTTTGTCACCTAAACTGAAAGGGAACAAGCGCAGCTTCAAAGCATCTTCAGAGACTCCTTGAATCTTGGTCATTCCACACACCTTATCAAACTGGTCAAGATGATCCAAAGGGTCTTCATTGGGCAGGCCATCGAATATGTTGTCTTGCACTATGTTTATCAACCCATGCTTGCTCTCGAAGTGGTTTTGATGTACAGCTGGAGCGTGAATGACATTCCTGTTGTGGTGATTATCAGGCGCATCACCAGCTCCTATTGGTCTTGCAGCTCTAGGTATGTGAACCGGTACTCGCAATCCCTGAACTCCAGCCGCTTGATTCAAAGCTTCATGTGCTTCATCTAAGTGTGCTGCAGCTTGTTTTAGTGGTGCTTGTCCAACAACACCAACATGTGGTCACTGAGCTTCTTGCTCTACCATTCTCTGTTCTTCTAACTTTTGAACTCTCTGTCTTGCAGCTCTTCTCCTATGAATGTTGTCAATGAAAGGAGTCAGATTTGATGAGCCTTTAGACCTCATATTCATACAAGTACCTGAACAAAAACAGGGCATAGAAAACAGAGCAAATTACTAACTTTTAAAGTAAAGAACTTAGTCTAACAGCAATGTTAAACTCAAACAATTCACAATGGCAACGATGCCATTTTGACGTCTCTAAATTCTAATTTCCTTAGCCTCTAATCAGTTGTAGAATAGGGATCAAGTATCAAACCAAATTGTGGAAGATGAGATGTAAACAATGCTGTAAGCTAAGCAAGATTAGAGATTTGATTATGCAAGAACAAACCTAACAACCTAATGGTGCATTGGAAGAAAAGCATAAACTAAATGCAAGTAACAGAACTAAACAACGAGCTTAAGGCAATGACTAAAAAAGAATTAAGCAAGAATTGACTACTAAAGCAAGAACTAAGCAAGATGATGAATTTGAAGATAATTAATTAAAAGCAAGACTCAAGGTTCAAACAATTGTGGGACAGTGGTTTTCAAGAGTGAAGAGGGGATTTCTACTAAAGCATTCAACAAGCATTAACAAGCAAGCATTTTTCAATGTTATGCTCCTAGACAAGGTATCTAAAGGGAACCATTTGGCGTCAATAAGCAATTCATATTCAACAAGATCGAAGTGTCAGACCCACTTGTGATGGCGTATCCTTCAGCCATAAGCATAAAGATCAGAACCATTCTAGCCTAAGAGATGACCAATCAAGCAACTACTCTCTCACCCAAGCAGAAATTCAGATCAACTTATCAATCTTGTGAACCAATAAAGACCTAGGCAGCTATACACCAATCAATTCTATTAATTTAAGCACAAATTTTCAACATCCTAACAATGCTAAGCAATGAACATGGATGAAGCAAAGGTAAGATCTTTCAATGCATACTATCTAATCATCAAGAAATAGTCTCAAAACCAGCATTATCTAGCCCTAAGCGAATCATCTAGCAAGGTAAAATATCACTTTGGTGTCACTGAACAGAGGAAACATAGACCAAGCTAGACTATCAAGCCAAATAAGTGAACCATGCTTAGAAAAGAGATATCAAGAAATCAAGCAAACCATATGCATCTATCAAACCATATTCAATAAAAAAGTGCAAGCTTTATCAACATTACTCGCTTTGCAAGAGAAGGAGATAACAGAGAACCATTAAACAAGCCTAATCACCCCTTAATCACATCTTAATCACCACTTTCCCTACTTAGAACCCTTAATCTCAAAAGAATTACTCAAGAATCATGTTTAATCCCACTGATTTGGAGTTAAACATTACTAGACGAGGTCAAAATGCAAAGATGATAAATCTAATCTACCAAGATGCAAGAACAAAGATTAAAAGATAAGATTAAACTATAAAAATTCAAACTTTATTAAAGAACAAGATCCTCAAGGAAAATTGCCCTTTAAGGTTTAGAAAAGGTTTTTGATAGAAAGCTAAACTTTGATAAGATAGAACTTGGTAAGGATAATGTTTTGTGGCTTCCCTTTTATAGTAGGGAGTCAAAAGAAGCATAAAAAATCTAAAAAGATAGGATAAGGTTAACAAAAGTCAAGTGGTTAACAAAAGTCAAGTGGTCAACGCGGATGAGTTGCATTGAGGTCGTACAATCGATGTTCTGCTCGATATGCGACCTTGATATGGTCTCTGCAACGCGTATCGACGTCCTTCCTCAAAGGTCCTCGATGCAAACCAACGGCTTGGAATCCACGTTCTGATCCTTTTCCCCTCGTCCTGCTGCTTGCATCGAGCATACTCCATGGGTGTTCTGCTCGATATGCTTGCCCGATATGGACCAGACTTTGCAAGAACTCCATTTCTAACATCTCATGCAATCATAAGCTGCGTCCATCCCTTCCCCAGCTCCAAGAAACAGATATACTCTTATATTTTGCATATTAAGCATGCATTTAGAGTAGTTTTCATGCATACATCTTCCATTTTAGGCTAATTTGCACCATTTACCTCATTTTAGGTCCTAGGACAATTTGCATTTGTATTTTGCATGTTTCTTGCATTCTTGCATCATATTCAGATTGTTTTGGCTACACTGGAGCTGTGGAGGTTGCGTAGACATGCTTAGGATCGAAAGGGAGCCTATGGATACGTGGAGGAACTCATGCATGCAGCAAAGGAACAGAGATCGAGGCGCAGATCGAGCTAGGCAGGTCGATCTAGACGAGATCAACCACAAGATCAAGACACTCGGGTCGTTTCAAGAAAGAGGATCGAGACCAAGATCGACCGAGGTGATCGACCGTGAGTACGGACACAGGACTAAGCCAAAGAAGAACGAGAGCCAGATCGAGGTCACGAGTCGATCATCCAAGGATCGACTAGAAGATCGATGGAAGCACTCGATCCATCCAATCGAATCGACCAAATGATCGAGCAAAAGAAGACGTTCTAGCCGGGAGATCGAGGGATCAGATTCACGACTCAGCTCGATCTTTGAACCTTATCCGACAGCTCACTTTTGGATTTTAGTGAGGGGACAATTTCTCTTGTTGGCCTATTTTAGACGTAAAATCTCATCCTTTCATTTTGTCTCCTGCTAGTTTTTAGCTTTTCTTATGCACTAAGGCTGAGAAACCGCCATTGTTCTAGATTTCAAGCTTTTCTTAGTTTTGTAAACTTTCAATCTTGTTTTAATCCAAGTATTTCTCTTAATCACTCTCCTTGCTTAGTAGTTTAATCATGTTAAGCTTTTCTTTCTTTGCATTTTCATCTGTTTTAAGCATGTGTAGTGAGTAGTCTTTCATGGGTTTAAGGTTGAGGTGATTAAGAGGGTTTAAGGGGTTTAAGCTTGGGATGTTTCTTGTTCTTAACTCGTTCTCTTCTTTGATTTGGGGGTTTTAATGCCTAGAGAGTCTTGAGAAAGTTCTCTTTGATCTCAGGGATTTCCTTACCTTGACAGGATTCAGGAATCCCCTAAAACCAAATCCAAGAGACTAGCTCATCCTTTCCCAAACGCCATGGATGCTTAGGGAGCTAGTTAGGCCATTATTTGAGATCTATGCTTAATGTTCTTCAATCCATCATTCCACCACACGCCATGGGTTAGGAGGAAGGGTTGAAGAAAGGGTTTATACCAAACGCCATGGATAAACCTCTTTTAGCTTCTCAAGGCCTAGAGATAGCACAAAATCTGTAGATCTATGTTTTCAAAACCCAAGCTTGAATCTTTAACCTTTTTAAACATGACCCTCAACCTTGAATCCTTTTTTAGCATTTAAAAACTCAAAGTAATCATTTCTTAGTTATAATGATTGCATCTTTAGTCTCAAAAATCATTGTTCTAAGTTGTTAGAAATTTCTCTGTTTATCTGCCTTTAGTGTTTGATTTTTTTATAAATTAGTAGTCTTGCATTTTAATTTCTTAGAAGTCATCTAGGAGTTGTTTAACCCTTCAGAGGGAATTTTAAAATAGTTTTCGTGGTCATTTAGTAGTTGCATTCAGTTTTTATAGAATATCTCCTCAATTTACCAGATTTCACTTAGATTTACAAAGTTCTTGCATTCCTAGTAACTTTCATCAACCTGAGCTGGATTTACACCTCTAGCAGCTATACTACAACAATAACCTGCTTTTAGCTTTGATAAAACAGTCCTAAATAATCTTGTTATCAAATGGCGCCGTTGCCAACTTGGGTTTGAGTTTGAAAGTATCAGGATTTGGAGCTTAGTAGAGACCAAGTTTTTATTTTTAATTTGGTTACTAATTTAGCTACCTTCATACTTGTCTTCTACGGTACATGAATCTGAGGTCTAGAGGTGAGAACAACTTACTACAACCTCTAGGCAACATTCATCAACCCGGAAGTGCATGGGAAAGAAGAGCAAGAGAACAAGCTCAAGACTTTGAGGACATATTGCAACTGGACATTCTTGATTTTGAGGTCATGGCTGAACAAGACCAAGCTGAGGCTCCACCTCACCGTGCTGCTGCTGCTAGGAGTAATGGAAACCCCAACCACGCCCCAAGGCAGCCACGGATCATCGGAGCTGGTGATGCACCAAACACTCATCACAACCGTTTTGGCATCACTCCTCCACCGGTGCAAAACAACAACTTTGAGATCAAACCAGGCTTTGTCTCAATGGTGCAGAACAACAAGTTCCACGGCCTTGCCATGGAGGATCCTTTGGAGCACTTGGACAACTTTGAGCAAGTATGTGGAATGATCAAGATCAATGGGATCTTGGAAGACAGCTTCAAGCTTAGGGTTTTCCCTTTCTCACTTGGGGATGAAGCAAGGCATTGGGAGAAGACCTTACCTCAGGGGACTATAACCTCATGGGCTGATTACAATAAGGCATTTCTGTTTAAGTTCTTCTCAAGTACAAGGACAGCTCGCCTAAGGAGTGAGATCAGCGGTTATACACAAAGGCATAATGAGACATTTAGTGAAGCAATGGAGCGGTTCAAGGACTACACCATTGCATGTCCTCATCATGGCTTCAGTGAGGAGGCACTATTGAGCACCAACTATAGAGGAGCTCTTCCTAAGATTCGCATGCTTCTGGATACAGCGAGTAAATGCAATTGTCTTGGCCAAAATGTAGAAGAAGGAATGGAGCTCATTGAGAATCTTGCTTTGAGTGATGAGAACTATGCTGAAGATTATGATAGAGCACCAAGAGGATCTGACCTTGAGGCAAACAAGAAGGAGCTGAAGTCTCTTCATGTAAAGATTGACAAGTTGGTACTTGCAAACCAAAAGCATGTACACTTTGTGGGAGAAGCTACGGATGTTATTGATGAGCTAGAAGAGAGCCAAGAGGAAGCGAATTGGGTTGGAGGCCAAGCCTTTAATAAGCCACAGGGCTATGTTCAATGGTACCAAGGCAACAACAATCTCTCTTACCGAAGTACCAATGTGGAGAACCTTAAAGATCAAGTGTACCCTCCTCAACAAGGGAAACCTTTTGTTCCTTACAACAAAGGCGGATTTACACAAAACAGTGGGTACCAAGGGCAAAGCCAAGGCAACTTCCAAGGCCAGAAACAGCAAGTGAACAAAGGTTACCCTTCTGGTTTCATGCCCCAAAAGCAACAAGTCCAAGCTCCACCATTCACACCACCTCAAGATCCGGTTCAAGCAATGTTTCAACAATTGCTTCAGGGCCAAGCAACTACAAATCAGAAGTTTGTTGATATGAAAAATAGGCTGGACTCTTCTCTTACTGAGGTATCTACACAAATTACCAACCTTAACAACAAGATTCGACAGCTAGAGAAAGGGAAAGTCAGTTCAAGCGGTCAAGGTTGCTAACCCGGGAAGTGTGAAGCAAACCCTAAAGAGTATGCCAACGCTATTACTTTGAGAAGTGGGAAAGAGCTACCACCACGGTCTACACCTGAAGACAATGAGGACATTTTGGTTCAAGAAGGGGAGAGTAATCTCTCAAATGATCAAGAGATCACGTTTGACAATGTCTACATTGCAAGACCAAAGAAAAGCAAGGAAGCGGTTTTAGAGAAAAAAGTAGAGGAAGTTAGCAAGGAGAAAGAAGCTATCATACCTCCACCTTACAAACCAAAGCTTCCCTTCCCTGGACGTTTCAAGAAGCAGCTGATTGAAAAGCATAAAGCTTTGTTTGAGAAGCACATCAGGAATGTTGAGATCAAGCTGCCTTTGGTTGATTGCTTAGCTATGATGCCAAAATATTCCAAGTTCTTGAAGAATACGCTTGCTAAGAAGGAGAAAGAGAGTGATGAGGTCTTGGTGTTGAGTCAAGAATGCAGTGCAATCATCCACAAGGATATAGCACCAAAGAAGCTAGGAGATCCACGGTCGTTCACTATCCCTTGTGCACTAGGCCCTTTGAAGTTTGAAAGCTGCTTATGTGATGGTGCGAGCATTAATCTTATGCTTCACTCCATTGCCAAAAATCTAGGCTTTACCAAGTTTAAGGAGTGTAGAATCTCACTCATTCTGGCTGACCGAAGTATAAGGCTCCCCGTAGGCTTGCTTGAAGACCTACCCGTGAGGATCAGCAATGTGAATGTGCCAACAGATTTTGTAGTGCTAGAAATGGATGAGGAACCAAAGGACCCTCTAATCCTTGTTAGACCGTTTCTAGCAACTGCTGGAGCCATCATAGACGTCAAGAATGGCAAGATTTCTCTGCACCTTGGCAAGGACATCAAGCTGAACTTTGACATCAATGAAGTCTTGAAGAAGCCAACGATTGATGGGCAAGTGTTCTAAATTGAAACTTTGGATGAATTGGCCGATGAGTTGCTTGAGGAGTTGGCACAAGAGGATTATTTACAGCTGGCTTTGACAAAGGAGTGTGGGAAGTATGGTTTCTTGAGCGAGCAAACCTAGGAGTATGTTCATATCCTTGATTCTCGCAAGGTTGTGAAAGAAGACGAAGGTCAGTGCCATGAGATCGACCTGGAGATCGAGCAGATGTCTCGATCGAAGCAAGAGATCAATCTCACGATCGAGCGAGACAACTCGATCTGTTTAGAGAACGACCCGGCGAATTGATCCACTGCTCGATCCATATCAAATCGAGCAAGTGAATCGAGGGAGTGCAATTGATGCAGCCTAGAACGAGGAAGCCATCGACTGACTGACTCGATCTCTGCGGTGGGAACGGTTCAAGAAGGCAGCTTGAAAGTTCATGACTCGGGTTCAGAAGAGGCGAATGAGGACAGCAACGTCAACACCAGCCAAGAGGAGGACTGGAGCGAGCTGCTAGCCCCAAAGATGGACCTAAAGCAGCTTCCGAATGGGCTAAGGTAAGCTTTCTTGGGACCAAATCATACCTATCCGGTCATTGTGAATGAAAATCTAAGTGATGATGAGTTAGACTCGCTCCTTAAGGAGCTGAGGAAGTATAGGAGGACCATTGGGTACTCTCTCAGTGACATCAAGGGCCTTTCACCAATGCTTTGTACTCATAGGATTCACTTAGAGAATTAAAACACTTCTTCTATTGAGCATCAAGGACGTTTGAACCCGAATTTGAAAGAAGTAGTTAAGAAAGAGATCTTAAAACTTTTAGAGGCTGGCGTGATATACCCTATCAGTGATAGCACATGGGTCTCTCCTGTCCATGTGGTACCAAAGAAAGGGGGTATCACGGTTATAAAAAATGAAAACATGAGTTGATTCCTACAAGAACAATAACTGGACCTAGAATGTGTATTGATTATAGGAAAGTCAACTCAGCCACTAGAAAAGATCATTTTCCTCTTCCCTTTATTGATCAAATTCTAGAGAGATTAGCTAATCACCCATATTATTGTTTCCTAGATGGGTATAGCGGTTTCTTTCAAATTCTCATTCATCTTAATGACAAAGCGAAAACCACTTTCACATGTCCTTATGGTACCTTTTCTTATCAAAGGAAGCCCTTTGGGTTATGTAATGCACCAGCTACCTTTCAAAGGTGCATGATGTCTATTTTCTCTGACCCCATAGAGGAAATGGTAGAGGTTTTCATGGATGATTTTTCTGTGTATGGTGCTTTCTTTTGTGGTTTTTTGTCAAATCTTTGCAGGGTTCTCAAAAGATGTGAGGAGATAAACTTGGTGCTGAATTGGGAAAAGTGTCACTTTATGCTGAAGGAAGGCATTGTACTTGGGGACAAGGTTTCTGAGCATGGGATTGAGGTTGACAAGGCAAAGATAGAGGTTATGATGAGCTTGGAGCCTCTGGTTAATGTGAAAGGGATTAGGAGCTTCTTGGGGCACGCTGGCTTCTACAGGAGGTTATCAAGGATTTCTCCAAGATAGCACGTCCTCTTACAAGGCTACTGTGCAAGGAAGCCGAGTTCATCTTTGATGAAGAATGCCTTCAAGCCTTCAAGACAATCAAAGAAGCCTTGGTCACCGCGCCTATTGTTCAAGCTCTGGATTGGGACTTGCCGTTTGAGATTATGTGCGACGCGAGTTACAATGCTGTGGGTGCTGTCTTGGGTCAGAGGAAGGATAAGAAGCTGCATGTGATCTACTATGCAAGCCATACCTTGGATGACACGCAAGTGAAGTATACAACTACCGAGAAAGAGCTTCTAGCCGTTGTCTTTGCTTTTGAGAAGTTTAGGTCTTACTTGGTGGGTTCTAAGGTCATTGTGTACACTAATCATGCTGCCTTGAGGTACATATACTCCAAGAACGACACCAAGCCGAGACTCTTAAGATGGATCCTTCTCTTACGAGAGTTTGATATGGAGATCAAGGATAAGAAGGGTATAGAGAACGGTGTAGCATATCATCTTTCAAGAATGAGGGTGAATGATGTCTTGCCTTTAGATGATTCACTCCCTGAAGAGAAGCTTATGATGGTCAACATAGTGGTTTGTGCAAAGCTGGAGGAGAAGCTTGAAGATGTCTTGAGTTGGAAGGAAGAAGATTTACCTTGGTATGCAGATATTGTAAACTGCATGGCTTGTGGTGAAGAGCGTACTCACCTTGACTATTACCATAAGAAGAAGTTCATGAGGGACATCTCTCCCTACTTTTGGGATGATCCTTATCTGTACAAGAGGGGAGTAGACAGCTTATACAGGAGGTGTGTCTCAAGAGAAAAGGCAAGAGACATTCTTCTCCATTGCCACGGTTTGACTTATGGTGGACACTTTGCTTCATTCAAGACGGCTACAAAGGTTTTATGATATCTCTTGTATTTACATCATTTAGGCTTGCATTTAGTGCATGTTTTGGTTCTCTTTTGCATGTTTTCCTTATCCTCTGTCCCATTTTCTTCTCCTTTTAGACTTAGGTTGCATTTAGGGTATAGTTTGCATTTTCCTTGAATTTTAGGTGTTTTTAGGTGCTCTTGGAGCTAAAAGGAGCTTGGAGGAGCATTGGGGATGATTCAGGATGCTAGCTGGATCAAAGGGAGCAAGGAGGATCAAAGCAGACAATCTCTGCAAAGGTTTTTGGTCAGAGAACGGTGAACATCGGTCAAGGGGTGACCGATACCATATTTTTGGTCACCAGCATCGGTCATGGGGTGACCGATGCAAGCACATCGATCACCAGCATCGGCCAGGAGTGACCGACATAAACACAACAGATGAATTTCAGTCACCAACATCGATCACTGCCAGACCGATGGGATTCACATCGGTCACAGATGACTGTTGTAACTGACTGATGTAACCCAGACCGAAGACCCTCTATTTACAATTTTGCCATTTTCGCTTAGACTCCTATAAATCCGAAAAATCTCTAATTTCTTATAACAAGCTTTTACCCAGCAGTTCCTTCTTTCTTGTTCAGATCCTTGGGTTTTGTAATTTGAATCTTTGCTTCATTTTAATTAAAGTTCGCATCTTTCATTCTGTTTTAAGCTTTCTAATCATGATTAGTCATCGTTCTCTCTTTGAATTGATGGTTTTAATGGTGCTTAGCGAGTAGTCCTTTTTAGGGATTTGAGATGGGTTAGGCTTAGGGAATTTGAGACTCTATCTATGATTTCTTAGTGTTAATTCTTCCATTTCCTTTCTTGATTGCTGTGTTTAATGCTTAATTAGCCCTAGCTAAGTTGCTTAAGATCTTAGGCTCATTTTATACCCACCAAGAGTTTGATGAAATGCCTGAATTTCTTTGCAAGAGAATTGTTTATCCTAACTCAAGAGATTGACTGTCTAGAGAGTGATTTGGCAATATAGGGTTGATAGATTTGTTTTAATGCTTGATCTCTATCATTTCACTAATAAGAATTAGTTCTTGACTTGGTAATTAGCAAAGAGATTAGTGCCAAGAAATTGGATTAGTCATATAAATGAATCCTATGCATAAGGAATAGCATTGTGTGAATTTGTATGCATCATAAACTGAGTCAAGAGTTCCTTAACACCAATAATCTCATCTCAAGTCCCATCTTTTCTCTGTTTTAAGCTCTGTTCTGAAATTGCCCTGTTTTTACCTTTACTTTGGTTGTTTGCTTGCCTTCCTCCTTATTTTGTGTTTGTTTGGTTTCTTCTTGATCACTTAGGTTGCTAGATATTCTAAAACCTTTTTATATCTGCTTGAATTAGGAAATCTACTATAATCCTGCTGTTTTAATCTTCCCATTTGGATTGACATTAAAACCCAATGCTACAATGACTAGTACAATGGGTGATTGACATAAGAGAGTCTAAACTCTTGTATCATTTTACAAGCCGGGTTTTGGTGGCCTACACTCTTCAATGATGCACGTGAGTTTGTAAAGTCGTGTGAAGCTTGTCAAAAGTCAGGGAACATCACTAAGAGGAATGAGATGCCGCAGGTGCCTATCTTTGAGGTGGAAGTCTTTGACGCTTGGGGGATTGATTTTGTGGGTCCATTCCCATCATCATATGGCAACAAGTACATTCTTGTAGCAGTATACTATATGTCTAATTGGGTGGAAGCCATAGCATCACCAACCAATGACTCAAAGGTGGTAGTCAAGCTCTTCAAGACCATCATCTTTCCAAGGTTTGGAGTTCCAAAGATAGTGATCAGTGATGGGGGCAGCCACTTCATTAACAAGGTGTTTGAGGGTCTTTTGAGGATGTATGGAGTTAAACACAAGGTAGCTAAGCCTTATCACCCTCAAACCAGCGGCCACGTGGAGGTTTTAAACAGGCAAATCATGGCTATCCTAGAGAGAACTGCGAGAGTGACTAGGAAGGATTGGGCAAGCAAGCTTGATGACGCTCTTTGGGCATATAGAATGGCCTTGAAGACTCATATTTGTACCATCATAGTAAGGCTTGTCACCTCCCTGTGGAGTTAGAGCACAAAGCACTTTGGGCAGTGAAGTAAGTGAACTTCAGCCTCAAAACGGCACAAGAGAGAAGGTTGGTGCAACTCCATGAGCTTGATGAGTTAAGGCTGGACGCTTATGAGAGCGCCAAGATCTACAAAGAAAGGACCAAGGCGGTTCATGACAAGAAGCTGGTGCGTAAGGAGCCAAAGGAGGGAAGTCTGGTTTTGCTCTACAACTCGCGTTTGAAGTTGTTCCCTAGGAAGCTAAAGTCTAGATGGTGCGAACCATTTGAGGTGAAGGAAGTGCTACCATATGGAGCGGTTACTTTAGTCGGCAAGAGTGGAAAGGCTTTCACGGTGAATGGGCATAGAGTCAAGCCCTACTTGGCGAGTGATTGCAGCAAGGAGAGCACCAAGTTGCTCCTCCAAGATCCACCTCTGGCCTAACCAAGTAAAGTCAAGCTAGCAACATAAAACAAGCGCACTTGGGAGGCATTCCCATGACTATCATTGTACATATTTTTGCTTTCTTTCTGTTTCAATTTTATTCTTTTTAGTTTAAGTGCGTAGGTACAAGGAGATGGGAACCAGAGATCATGATCTTGGAGTCAAAAAGGGAAGGAAATGAGAAACAGGGACAAGCGATCGAGTGATAGATCAACCTACCCTGGCTCGATCTTTACTAGATCGAGATAGTGAATCGAGTGAAGTCACTCGATCTAGATGAGATGGAGTAGACAATCGAGTGAGTCAGTCGGTTGCGAGAGGATGACCCACCCATACGTTTAGCTCGAAATGCAAATGGGGCGTGGATCGACAAATCTCACTTGATCCTTGAATTGGATCGATTAGTTCACTCGATCAGCTCACTCGATCCTTGCCAAAATGACTTCGAAATCGATCAAGGAGCTCGATCCAAGGAGCATGGCCATAACCACGTAGGATCTTGGAACAAGGAGCAGACTCGATCTAAGGCTCGATTCAAATCAGATTGAGCCTCCAATCAAGCAAGCCTCTCGATCACGGACAAAATAGGCATGAGATCGAGGTCCAGATCGACCAAATTGACTCGATCTCATCCCGAGGTTGGTTAAATTTTTCCCTCTTCTTTTCTCTTTCCCTCTCATTTTAAATTTGAATTGTGGTCAAGGCAAGCATCTTTGACCATGAAAGATGTGCCTTCACCAACTTTTTCAGAATCCACTTGCTTGCTTGCAAAAGATTTTTTATCTTTATAAACCTTTGCACACTCATTTTCTCTTCACTTTGCAACAAACCGATTTTTACAAAAAGAAGGAGAGAGAGTGTGAGTTTTTGTTTTTAAAGACAAGAGTATATCTTATTCGTCCATTTCAAAGGTATTTTCAGATTTCTTGGCTTGCACATCTAAGTTTTCAAGAATTTTTTCCTTTTTGCTGTTTTGGGTGAAAAGATTTGCTAGGGATTAGGATAAATTTTTATAAGTATCTAAATATTAGGGAAAATTTCTTGATTTAGCCTTATCTCAGGAGATTTTTATCTTCTATTTATTGATAATTTTTAGAAAATCCTTAAAAATCTAGGAATTATGTTTAGATTTTTTCTCTTCTGCCTTGCTTTTATCTCTTAATCGCTGCCTATACTTATCTTCTCCTTGAGAACTTGTGTTTCAGGTACCATGGCACCCAAGAGAAGCAGGGATTTGGCAACTTCAACTCAAGGAGAAGCTCAACAAGTGGTTGAAGAGAGGGTTAGATGGAGCATGGAGGAGAAGAAGGCAAAGAAAAGGCTTGAGAGACTCCAGTTTGAACCTACGAAGTTTGCAAGCAGGGACCTCTTGGAGAGGCTGGGATTTCTAGAGGATTTTGATGAGCTTCTCAAGAACATGGGACTTGCGTGCCTGTCAGGGATGGACTGCCCTACTTACCGCGAGGCAGGGCTTGACTTCTTCTCCACCTTGGACTTCTCCTATGAAAACCCAAGCCTCCCCACTCCATCAAAGGGTCACCTCACATTCAAGATCAGGAGACAAGCTTACCACCTCTCCATCCCCGAGCTATGCCAAGCTTATGGCCTCAATGCTGAAGCCAAGCTTGTAGAGTTCCCTCCGTTCAAATCAGCCAACGATCTATGGGACTTGATCACCGATGATGACTACAAAGCCAACACCGCCAAGATCAAGAAGGTGTGAAACCCTGTGCTGAGATACACCATCAAGCTACTGGCCAACACCTTCAGTGGAAGATCCGTGGCTCCAACGGTTACAAAGAACGAGCTGTGCTTCCTCTTCCAAGGGATTAAGAAGGTTCTATGCGATGCTAAAGAGAATGAGGAGCCAATGGAGGATGAGCTTGGGGACGACGTCAACTATGGATGCATCTTGGCTTCTTCTTTGGTCAAGTACAAGGCGTGGGCGTTGAGATGTAAGGCGAGCTCAGCACTCGTAGGAGGCTTCCTCACACCGCTGTTCATACAAGCGGGAGTACATCTCTCAGAGTTTGAGCCTTGCGCGGAGAGAGCTTACATGGATCAGACCGTAATGCGCAACACTGATTCCTTGGGACCTACTCCAGCTCCAGTGTATTTTGCCTACTTGTTCTACAACCCCACCCTTGGGAAGCAAGTATGCATCCTCCCCAACCAAGGCGAGACAAACCTGGACAGCGTTGGGACCATAGAGTTTTTGCCTAGCAATGAAGAATGCTTTGCGCCTCTTGGAGGCACAGCTGCACCACCTCAGCTCGCTCGTCCACCTTCAGAGTCGCCTCCTTCAGATGCTGAGATGCCGCCAAGCTTTGATCTCCCCAAGCTAGACTATGAGCAGCGTACTAAGGCTGAGAAGTTCCTTGCTTTGGTGGTTGAGATTCAGCGCAAAGTCAACAAGTGGCAAGGCAAGATGATCAAGAAGCTGGCTAAGAAGATCAAAGACCTACAAAGAAGCTCATCTGAGGCGTCTTCAAGTGAAGAGGTTGAGCAACCGGAGAAGAGAAGAAGATCAACCGGTGGTATAGAGATCCGTGAGCCTCAAGGAAGCAATCAAGCTGGTCGTCTTTCTCTCCATGAAGGCACGAGCAAGAACAAAGACAAGGAGGTTCTTCAAGACACTCCGGGAAAGAGCAGGAGGACTGGAGCATCCTCAAGCTCCAGCCATGCCTAGCTCCAAGGTACCAAAATTCAGCCATTGTAAATATCATGCATTTTTTTAATTTTTGCTTTGTGTTTTGATCTCCTCTTGAATTTGTTTGCCACCGAGACGGTGTCATTCCAGTTTGGGAGAGAGTGTGTGGTTTGACATGTATTATTTGGATCTTATTTTGTGTTAGAATCTTTGAGTCTTCATGCATCATCTAAGTGCATAGAAAAATACAAAAAAATCATAAAAATTTTAAAAAATTTCAAAAATATCATGTAGCTTGCATTTCCATTGTTAAACATTTTAGGATTGAGTCTAGAATTTTTATGATTTAGGTTGTTTGCATTTGCATAGGGAGCAATGATACTAATTTTTCTTGATAAGCGTTTTAAGCTCATGAATTGGTTCAAGGCCCTAGTTAATAGTTCTTTGATACTTTGTACATACTTTGAAAGTAAGTTCTAACCATCTTTGGATCATTTGTCTTGATTTTCGTGGCTTAAGTTGAACAGACATATTGAATCCTTTCCTATCAAGTGGAACCTTAATTTGAATTTTTGAATTATCATACTTGTGCATTTGAGAAAGGATACATGGATTACATATACATATTTAGGCTTTCTTATTCCTTTCACCACTCTCTTGTAAGCTTAAGTAGAACTCCTCACCTTAACCCTTATCCTCCTTTTAAGCCAAATTTCGTGTGTGACATCATATTGTGAGGCCTTTTATATTCGGTTAAACTTGGCATAAAGTGTTAGGTTTAGGCGACATGATTAGGCTCTCATATTGATGCTAGCTTTGCATATTGAAGCTAGTTTTAGGCTTAAGGATGGGATTGGGATTCATGGGTGTTGTTGCTTTTGCTTATTTGCTTTCGGTTTTGAAAAGTGATGGTGTTTGGGGTTTGAATAAAGGGACACATTGTTTTAAGTGGGTGGTCTTGTTCTAATTAATAAAAGCTCAAGTTGAAAAGAAAAGAAGGTAGCTCTCAAAAAGAAAAAAAAAATATGAGAAAAGAGCCAAATGGCCAAATGTTAAAAAGAAAAAAAAATGAGAATAGAGCTATCAAAAGAAAAGAAAAGAGCTAAAAATATGTTTTAAGGCCATCCCACTAGCTATAAGAAGGTTTGAATGATGTGTTTATTTGGGTTTTTGCTTGGCACCTTGCCTTGTTGTTGTGGGTAGTCTCTAGAGGGTGAGTGAGCTTGAAAAAGAAAAGAAAAATGAGAGAGGGATTAGGATCATTGTTAGTGTATATGGGTAGATAAGAGTCTAGTCATGTATGCATCAATTGCCTTTACCTTTAGCATTATGCATGAGTTCAACCCTTTTTGAGATAAACCATTGCTTGAATTACCCTTATGAATGAGACTATTTTTATCTCATGACCTTGTCCCTAGCCAAATGTATTCGTTTTAAAAAGCATAAGTGTGATTCACGGTTTGAACTTATTGAATGTTAAAAGATATGATTCTTGGATTGTTTAGAATATGAGAGTCATGATTTGAGATTCAGTATGTGATGAAAATGGCTAAGTCCTTTGGAGTATGAGTTTGTGCATTGCATCTTAGAATTGAGAACTAGGACCATTGAATTGATTCATTTGAAAAACACTTGTCAAGGAATTTGAGCTCCCGTTTTTAAACCTCTCTTCCTTTCTTGAATGTTGTTTGCTTGAGGGCAAGCAAAAGGCAAGTTTGGGGGAGTTGATATACCCTTATATTTCGCATATTTAGCATGCATTTAGAGTAGTTTTTATGCATACATCTTCCATTTTAGGCTAATTTGCACCATTTACCTCATTTTAGGTCCTAGTACACTTTGCATTAGCATTTTGCATGTTTCTTGCATTCTTGCATCATATTCAGGTTATTTTGGCTACATTGGAGCTGTGGAGGATGCATAAACATGCTAAGGATCGAAAGGGAGCCTATGGATACGTGGAGGAACTCATGCATGCAGCAAAGGAACCGAGATCAAGGCGCAGATCGAGCTAGGCAGGTCGATCTAGACGAGATCAACCACAAGATCGAGACACTCGGGTCGTTTCAAGAAAGAGGATCGAGACCAAGATCGACTGAGGTGATCGACCGTGAGTATGGACATGGGACTAAGGCAAAGAAAAACGAGAGCCAGATCGAGGTCACGACTCAATCATCCAAGGATCGACTAGAAGATCGATGGAAGCACTCGATCCATCCGACCAAAGCGACCCAATTATCGAGCAAAAGAAGATGTTCTAGCCAGGAGATCGAGTGATCAGATCGACGACTCAGCTCGATCTCAGAACCTTATCCGACAGCTCACTTTTGGATTTTAGTGAGGGGACCATTTCTCTTGTTGGCCTATTTTGGGCATAAAATCTCATCATTTCATTTTGTCTCCTGTTAGTTTTTAGCTTTTCTTATGCACTAAGGCTGAGAAATCGCCATTGTTCTAGTTTTCAAGCTTTTCTTAGTTTTGTAAACTCTTAATCTTGCTTTAATCCAAATATTTCTCTTAATCGCTCTCCTTTCTTAGTAGTTTAATCATGTTAAGCTTTTCTTTCTTTGCATTTATATCTGTTTTAAACATGTGTAGTGAGTAGTCTTTTATGGGTTTAAGGTTCAGATGATTAAGCGGGTTTAAAGGGTTTAAGCTTGGGACTTTTCTTGTTCTTAACTAATTTCTCTTCTTTGATTTGGGGGTTTTAATGCCTAGAGAGTCTTGAGAAAGTTATCTTTGATCTCAGGGATTTCCTTACCTTGACAGAATTCAGGAATTCCCTAAAACCAAATCCAAGAGACTAGCTCATCCTTTCGCAAACGCCATGGATGCTTAGGGAGCTAGTTAGGCCATTATTTGAGATCTATGCTTAATGTTCTTCAACCCATCTTTCTACCACACACCATGGGTTAGGAGAAAGGGTTGAGAAAAGGGTTTATACCAAACACCATGGATAAACCTCTTTTAGCTTCTCAAGGCCTAGAGATAGCACAAAATGTGTAGATCTATGTTTTCAAAACCCAAGCTTGAATCTTTAACCTTTTTAAACATGACCCTCAACCTTGAATCCTCTTTTAGCATTTAAAAACTCAAATTAATCATTTCTTAGTTATAAAGTTTGCATCATTAGTCTTAAAAATCATTGTTCTAAGTTGTTAGAAATTTCTCTGTTTATCTGCCTTTAGTGTTCGATTTTTTTATAAATTAGTAGTCTTGCATTTTAATTTCTTAGAAGTCATCTAGTAGTTGTTTAACTCTTCAGAGGGGATTTTAAAATAGTTTTCGTGGTCATTTAGTAGTTGCATTCAGTTTTTATAGAATTTCTCCTCAATTTACCCGATTTAACTTAGATTTACAAAGTTCTTGCATTCCTAGTAACTTTCATCAACCTGAGCTGAATTAACACCTCTAGCAGCTATAATACAACAATAACCTGCTTTTGGCTTTGATAAAACAGTCCTAAATAATTTTGTTATCAGAAACTCCAAAAACACCTGAAAACCACCATAAACATGCACATGTATGCAAATGTATGCAATCCTAAGCTAAATGCATGCTATGGTTATTCTAAGTCCAAATGATACCTAAATGCTAAACTATAATGAAAAAACAGAGGAAAAGATGCATGAAATGCAGCATAAAATGATCTAAAATAGCAAGCGATCATGCATTCCTTTGGATCAGAAACTGCTCCAGCTGAAGCTAAGAAAGGTCTACCTAAGATGATGACATTCTTTATCTTCCCCTTAACATCCAAGACTAGAAAGTATGTTGGGATTACTACTCCCTCAATAATCATGGGAACATCTTTGAGACCTCCTACAGGTACCTTGATTGTGCCCTGACTCTCCTGGAGTGAAGTGTAGCCCAGCGCCTTAGCTGTACAGGATGCTTGCACCTATGTCACAAACACAATTCCTGAAAGTCTTCCCTTTGAGTTCACAAGGAAGAGTGAAACATCTAGGATCACCAAGCTCCTTGATGTTCAATACTTCAGTCTTAGCTATGGCTTCTTTCAGCTCATTCTCAACATCAACACCTCTGAGATTCATCTGATTAGCATAAAGAGTGGTATACTTATCCATAAGCTGCTTCGTAAACCTTCCAGGAAAATGGAGAGCTGGCTTGTAAGGAGAAAGATCATAGGCTTCAGTTTCCTTCTCATCTTACACAAGTGGCTTACTCTTCTCCTCTTCCTTAGTTGTTGTTTCTTCAAGAGGCTCTTCCTTTGCATTCTCTTGGTTTGCGTTAGCTGCTAGAAACTCCTCTCCCCCACTCTGAAGTTCGATGTCCTTATTGAGCAATAAAAGAAAGTCCTCTATGATAGCGTCTTCTTCAGCTAAGAGAGTTTCTTCTTTAGTAGCTATAGCATTGCAGAAATCCTTAGGATTAGCTTCTGGTTTTCCAGGAAGGTTTCCTTGAGGCTTAGGGCCAGGAATGCCTTTCTTGTTCTCAAGAGTCTTCACTCTTGAAGCCAACCCATCAATCTTGTTAGAGAGTTCCACATGGAAAGAGTCCATTCTGTTATAAACCGTAACAAACTTCTTAGCGATCTCCACATTTGTAGCTTTGTTGGTCTTGAAGAAGTTGTTGTAGCATTCCCTTCATCTCAGCATCATTTGTGTTAGAGGAGCTGGCTTGGCCTTGTGAAAAACCAGGAGGAGCAAACTGCTTTGGCTGGAATTTTTCATGGAAGTTATTCCTTGGAGCATAGCCGTGTTTAAATGCTGCAAAAGGTCTTTGCTGGTTCCCTTGAGGCTGTTGAGGAGAAAAACCTGATCTTGGGGAAGAGCAACATTCTTGCTTCTGTAAGAGAGGTTGGGGTTAGGCCTGTAGTTGCCATAGTTGTTCTTGTAGCCTCCCTGATTTCCCACATAGTTCATCTCTTCCACTTGTAGTTCTTCCTCACTTGGCATCTCAATCATTTCACCAACTAAGTTCAGCTCCTTATGCTGCACCTGAAGCAACTTGTCAAGCCTTGAGTTCATCTCCTTAAGCTCTCTTCTTGTGGACTCTAACTCCTTCTTTGTGTTTCCCTCTTCTCCTCTTTGAGTTCTGTCAAAATCCTCATGGTAATTTCCATCTCTTTGAGCCAAGTTTTCAACAAGGTTAAGACCTTCATCTACATCCTTAGAGAGAAAGTTCCCATTACTAGCTCTGTATAGTGTAGACAGCAAGGATTCAGTGGAGAAGCCATGATGTGGGTATTAAAGTGTATAGCCCTTGAACCTCTCCCATGCTTCTCTAAAAGACTCATTGCTTCTTTGGGAGAACTCTGAAATTTAATTCCTTATCCTTGCAGTCCTAGATGTGCTAAAGAGCTTGGCCAGGAATGCCTTTTTACACTGATCCCACCTTGTGATACTTCCTTGGAGGATGTTCTTTTCACACTGGTGCGCCTTATCTCCCAAAGAGAATGGGAAGAGCCTGAGTTTGAAGCTATCTTCGCTAACACCATTTATCATGGTGAGTGAGCACAATCTGTTAAAATTTTCTAGATGGTCCAAGGGATCCTCCAAAGGCAAGCCATGGAACTTTCTGTTCTGCACCATAGAGATCAATTCAGACTTGATTTCGAAATTTTTGTTTTGCACTGGTGGAGGGATAATGCATGTCATGTTGTTATAGGCGTTAGGAGCATCACCAGCACCAATGGGGCTCATACGGCATGCTGCATGTGCTGGTCCTCTCTGACCTTGCACACCTTAGACTTCTTGCTGTCCCTAAACTCCAGCAACTCCATGTGCTCCTGGTGGTCCCTGAAATCACTGATCATCTATTCCTTCAGCTGACGGAACCTTTGTAGTCTTTCCCTTTCTCTGTTTGCTCTCAATGCTCTCTTAATCTGTACAATGTTGTTCTGATACAGAAGCAGATTCTGATTTCCTCTTGATCTCAGGTTCATGCACCTATAAGAGGAAGAGCAAGTTTGCAAATCAGTAACCGAACAGAAAATAACAGCCTAATCTCAAGCAATCTACAAATTATAATGCTTAGATCAAGACCATATGGCAACAGCGCCAATTTGATGACAGATGTTTGACCTCTAATCAAATTCTAACACACTCATGTCATTGCAACATGTAAGGTATCAATCCATCTGGGCAAGTAAGACACTAAGAATGCAGTAGTTTACTTAAGTTAAGCCAAATTAAAGATAACAAGTGTGATCAACTCTAATAATTAAACTAATCAAGACTAAGCAATGCAATTTCAAAATAAGAGATTCAAATAGATTATAAACAAAGATCTAATATGGGGGTTACTGACAAAGAGGGGATTAGAACCAAACTAGTGATGCTTCAAAACCATTCAAACAATGATATCTTCTAAGCATATGATTAACAGCTATAACTAGCCCAATTCCTTAATACTAATCACTTTGCTAAACACAAGTCCTAGACAACTTTCATTATTGAATAGATGATTAGCAAGCATTCAAACATAAATCCAAACCTATAAAGCTAAAATATTCCTTAGACATCCAATCCCTTAGGCTAAGATAAACAAATCCTCTAAAAGACTCACAGTAGCATTTCATCAAACACTTATCAGGCATAAGAGAAAGCTAAGATACTAAAAAGTCCTGGATAAGAAATCTAGTGTTAAGCACATCCAATAGAGAGAAGACAATCAGATTCAGCACAAGATATCACTAATCTAATCTTAAAACCCCTCTAATCTATTCCATCTCAAACCCTAAATAAGACTACTCATTATTAATGATCAAAACCACAGATTCTAAAGAGAAATAATGGATAAGCATGATTAGAAATCAGAATAGACAAGAATACACAAGAATAGATAAAGACAAACACACAAATTCACTAAATCAAACGAGAGTCTTACAAAGAGAAGCTCAAAAGGGAAAGGTTTTTAGCTAAGAACAGTAGAGAAAATAATAAGATAAAAGTTGCATAAACATTTTAGGACTTTAGTATTTATAGGGAGGCTTAGAATCCCCTAATAAACCAAGAGAAAACCGGTTTTAGTATTTTTAGTATTATAATTTTGGCTAAGTTTTTGTTTTGTTTACTAAATTTTTGCAACTTTTTCTTGAGTCTGTTTCAGGTGTATGCATAATGGCAGTACCAGAAGCAACAAGGAAAAGGAGCTTGCGACTTTGAGTAAAGACGAAATCGTGAGATTGGAAATGACCAACAGGGAAGCCCAGAAGCAATCCGCAACTGTCAATCTAATCATTCTGATGAGAGGCAAAGAGGGTCGCTTGGTTTACAGAGATATGAATAAGAGGAATGATCAGGGGCAAATATTAGATGAGAATGGGGGTGTTAGCGTTGATCAGGCAATTCAACCAGTTGGACAGCAAGAGCACCTACTTGCTGCAGTGAATGTTGTTGGACGAGGGAGAACATTGGGAGATTACAACAGATCATATCAGTTTTATACTAATAGAGCTGCAATTCGCCAACCCCCCTTTTTAGAAGAATGACTTTGAGCTGAAGCATGCCTACTACACACTTGTGGCTCAACATCCTTTTTATGGTCTTCCTCATGAGCACCCCATCGACCATATTGAGAGATTTGAAGACTTGGTGACAAGTAGCAAGCACAATGGCGTGTCTAATGATTATCTCTTCTGCAAGCTCTTTCCATACTTTCTTGGAGGAGATGCATCTTACTGGTTGAAACATTTACCAATATGATCACTGACCATTTTGGAGGACACCAAGAACACTTTTCTGAATAAGTTCTAGGATGATGTAAGGTCTGAAAAGTTTAGGACGAAAATCTCTACCTTTGCTCAAGGATATACTTAAGCATTCAAGGCTGCTTGGCTGAGATTCATAGCAAATCAGAGGGACTAGTCTACATAATGGTTTCTGTGAGGTTCAGCTGTTGGGAATCTTCTTTAGAGGAGGTGATTGGAGATATTAAATGGTGTAGGATGCTGCGAATAATAGGAACTTCAACACAAGATTTTCAGAAAATGCACATGTGCTTATAGAGAATTTGGCATCCAGTAAAAGCACCAAGAACGCAGACTTTGAAAGAATGAAGCAAACTGGTGTGAATGATGGAAGTCAAATTACTGAGGTTAAGGCTAAGTTAGACAGTATGCACAGCCTTCTGGTGGGAAATAAATCAGTTTGATTTGCTGCTGAAGTAGAGACTTTCGAAAATCTTGAAGCATTTGAAGAAGAAAATGTCAACTTCATCAATGGATGTGGTTTTCAGAGTAAAGGGCTTGGGAATTAGCAGGGGAATAGAGATTTCAATGGAAATAATCAAAGGAGTACCTTCACAGAGAACCAGAACTCTTCTGGTTATACTCCAAAGCCTCAGTTTCAGAAGACCAAGTTTCAGAAGCCATATCAGAGCAGAAACTTCACAATGAATTATGGTTCATCTTCCTATCAGAAATCACATGCAAAATATTCAGACATTGAGATGAAATCAACGCTAGAGTAGATTCTAGAAGAAAAGCAGAAGATGACTATAGATTTCAATGGGAAGATGGATTCATTGTACCAGGATCTGAATGGGAAGATTGAGAGTTTGAACACTCATGTGAAGAAACTGGACATTCAAGTTGTTCAAACTGCAAGAGCTGTTCAAAGACAAGAAGGGTTACTTTCTGGAAAGACTAGTGCTAATCACGCAGAGGAGTGGAAGAAACCTTCAACCGGTGCTAAAAAAAGGTGTGAGTGTTGAGGAAATCGTGGAGCTGGAAGTGGTAAAAGACGACGATTTCTCTGTTGAGAAAAAAGGAGTGATGATCTTCATCCCATTTGTAAATGTGGAATTTACGTTCCAACGAAGTGGTGATGAGCAAGGTCATCAAACATGGATCGCAACTACGAGTGACGAGCGACACCAGGAGGGTGTCAATCGTCACCAACCCCGAGACAAGACTTTTTTGCCTGTAATGCAGATAATGGCAATGAAATGGTGTATAAGCCTAAGATACCCTATCACAAACATCTAGAGAGGTCTAATTAGGAGCTTAAAGATGCCAAATTTAAGGCTATCATAGATAAGCTTATGATTGTGTTTCCCTTGATTGGTGCCTCTAGAACCATTTCACTGATTAGAAGATATGTGAAAAGGATGATCACTAAGAATTTGAGTCTTAAGCAAGGAGTGAAGATTTTTAGTGCAAATGTCAATGTTGTGATTCAAAATAGAATTCCTGAGAAACTTTCAGAACGTGAGTACTTTGTCTTGGACTGCACAATCTTTTCAGACAGATTTCAAAGATCCTTATGTGATCTTGGTTTTAGTGTGAAACTGATGCCATATTCAGTAACTAAGAGCTTGTGGCTGACTGATTTTAAACCAACTAGGATATTCCTTATCCTAGCTTATAGATCTGTATGGGTTCCAGAATGTGTAATAGAGGATGTTCCAATCAAGGTGGGAGATTGCATGATTCCCACTGACTTTTTGGTTATGGATTATGGTGAAGAACCCAAAGATCCTCTCATTCTTGGAAGACCCCTTTTGGCTACATCTGGAGCCATCATTGATGTGAGAAAGGGAAGGATAGCACTGAATGTAAACGATTTTGTGCTACATTTTGACATGGACAGGCTAGTAAAGAAACCAACAATAGATGGACAGGTATTCTATGTGATTCCTCTAACCAACTCTGCAGAGAAAATTTTCCATGAGAGGAATCCTGCAGATCCTTTAGAGAGAACACTAACCACTTCTGCAAAAGAAGTAGAGTATATGGATGATATTGGTGTAGGTTCTTACAAGATGATAGATACCAGTAAATATGAAAACAAAAATCCTGCAAGGCTTGGTGATTGGAGTGAGGGAATAGCTCCCAAGGAAAACCTATGTGATAAGCGTGAAGCTGTTGAAGTCATATGTGAAAATCCTAACATGCTTATAAAGGAAACCAGTAACAAGGCAAAAGTGAATGAGAGAGTGGAGAGGAAAGAAATCAAGAAAGATACTTAGATAACTTTGATACCTCAAAGCTGTGATGGTAACACAATTGAGTATAAAGTGAAGTGCAAAGGATTCTCAAAGCTATTCTCCAAGTTCAACGCACTCCTTACTTCTGAGATGAAGGAGAAAGGACAAGATATTGTGAAAACATTTATTAGCAGAATCTAGAAGCTAAAAGTGTCTCAATGTAGATCTTGTTTTGCAACAAATTCTCATCATTTTCCTGACTAAGTTCCAGCATCCAAAGTCAAGCTAATGAGTGGAAACAAGCGCTTGGTGAAAGGGAACTCACTGGTAAGTTTACTAATTCTATACTTCAGTTATAAAAAATAAAAATAAAAACAAATTTGAGTGGTTTGACGAAAGGGTGGCGACCTAGATCGTCATAGAGTCGACACCAAGGAGGGTGACGACCTGGTGACGGCCGTCACCAGCTGTAGACTCAGGTAATCACTTGGTCTTCTGTCAATCCCACTTCTTCTATTTTGCCAACTTCAGGCTTGATAACACTAGGGACAGTGTTGTTTATGTTTGGGGGAGATAGATGCTAACATTGTGTTTTGTATTGAGAGTTAATCAGTTGTGTTAAAAACCTATTTTATTAAGTCAAAAACCAGCATGGAACTAGGATCTTTCTCTTATTTATTGTGTTGATTGTTTCATCTGAGTGACCACTGCTGTAAAATTAATACCAATATTTGACTAATGGAAAACCCAAAGGCTGACCATTTACCCATACACATCCTTATAGCAATATCCACAAAATCTGAGCTTATAAAAGACTAAGTTATTTAGTTTGATGTTCATAGAGCTTGATTCCTCATTCATACCTGATAAATTGCCTACAACGTTTGAAAAATAATGGTACTCCTCTCCCTTGTTTTAAAATTTAAAAAAAAAAAAAAAAATGACATGATTCTCTTTGGGTGAAGGGTAGGAAAATTTCCAATGACCTCATTATTTCATTTTTAAAAGATGGTCACAGTTGGAAGTGAGGTTAGAATATCTCGTGAGACCATTATTTATCTACATCTGAAGTAAAACAATAAAAACAAAACATCGAGTATAAGAAAAAAATAAGTCTGGGAGAGCGAAAGAGAACCAAAAGTTGATAAATTGCAGTGCTAATTTGGTATGGTATAGAATGAGACTGAGTCTAGAATGTTTTTAAACATTCAGACCATTAATGAGCTTTAGCAATGATGGTTAATGAATAATGCTGTGAACTTATAAGTTGAATTTGAGATTTTGTGAATGCCTAAGGAGATGTACATGGTGGTTTGATTTGGATTGATTCTTGTAGTGTGTGGATTACAGTATAAGCAGTCAGTACAATGATTTCCGTGTTTTCAAACCTCGACTATATCCTCAATTTTCTGTTTTACTTGAGGGCAAGCAAAGTCTAAGGGAGTTGATATTTCATAGTTTTTTATGGTTTGTAACCATGATATAAGTCCTATTTATAGAATCTTTTCGGGTTTTTTAGAGTCATATTCGAGTCTTTACAGGTTGAAGTACGTTTGGAGCTCATATGGAGATTTTGGAGCATTCTGGAGCCAAACTGGAGATCTTCCAAACAATGAGACGAAGTCCTCAAGGGATGACGACCATCACACCCATGGTGACGGTTGTCAGCCTCCAATACCAGTTGTTACCCGTGTCTTAAAAGACTTCTGAAGATTTACAAGTTTGGCCCAGAAATTTCACTACTTTCACTTTAGCCCTAAATCGTGTTTTAGACTATACACTACAGCCATTATTGGGCATCCAATTTTTATACTATTGAGAGAGAGAGAGAGAGAGAGAGAGAGAGAGAGAGAGAGAGAGAGAGAGAGAGAGAGAGAGAGAGAGAGAGAGAGAGAGAGAGAGAGAGAGAGAGATTTGTTCTAAAGATTTTGAGGAAACAATTCTGAGACTCTGTTATTCTGAGAGAAGAATTTGAACCCATTTATATCTTTCAGTTAATTTTTTTATGCATTCTATTATTTTCATGATGTTTGTTTCAATAACCATGTATGAGTAGTATGCTTGTAAGTTTTAGGGTTATTCAAAGGTTGAAGATATATTGTTGGATTTTCTGCAATTTAACCCGTCATCTAATACAAATCTGCCAAACAACCCTTCACCTTGAAAAAACGCAGATCAACCCTCCATATTACGATCAAAATGCAATATAGTCTGCACTTATAATTACCGTTATATCATAAACTGCATATGAGACACACCGTTTTCAAAAGAGTTAAAATTTAAAACACTATGTAGTTTATGAAAAATACAGAGAATTGAAAAAAAATGCAAAAAAGAAATGTTCAATTGTCAGAAGAGGAAGTAAATACAATGTAGAGGATGATGCTTAGTAGTGAACAGTTGCCAATTTATAGAAAACTAAAGGATAAGAAAGCAAGTACATCGTGGAAAAGGATAAATAATTTATTTTGAAAATCTTTTGAAGAAACTTTTCATCTCGGAACATGAATCCAGAAATTTGATAATTCTTTTTGTAACTTAAGGAATATTTTCCTAAGGAGGTAATTCAAGCAATCTCATCCCTGCCATTGTCATTAACCTTACTATCTTCTTTCATTAATTTCGGAATTCTCACTTTCATGAAATCCACCAGCTCCGTCAATGGCATGTCTGCTGCATCATGATCATCATCTTACGCCGACAGACACGGATACAACTTCAAACTAGCATAATTCGCTCTTCTAAATTAAAAAAACGGGTTTACCTGATTCAAAATCTATAGACGTGAATTCAGATCTCCTTACTTCCACCGCCGATCACAATGCTATAGCAAAACTGTTTTAATGTAGGATATAACTGTATGAACTGGATGATCTTATTGACATTGACAATTGCCTTTATATGCGCACATACATATAAGGATAACTTATGTGCATAATTATCTCTACAATATTCGTATCTAATAACATCACTATCATAACATAATGTTATTATTATCCTATGGTTCTAGAAATTTCTAAAACCTCTCTAACACTCCTCCTAAAGTTGGAGCATGTAAGTTGTAAATTGCCAACTTGGACAATAAGTAATCAAAACTTGATTTGCCTAATGCTTTCATCGTGATATTTGCAACTTGCTCTGTACGAACATGTTTGGTCGTTATAAGTCCGTAACGAACAGCATCACGAACGCTGTAACAGTCAGCCTCGATATGTTTAGTCTGTTCACAAAAGACCGGATTTGCAGCAATGTGTATAGCGGACTGGCTGTCACAAAACATCTCCATCAGGGCCATTCCAAGGAATTCCAAGATCAGTCATAAGATGCTTTATCCATTTTAGTTCGCGCAACGCCTCTGCCATGGCCATATACTCTGCTTCGGTTGAGGAATGTGACGTCGTGTCCTGCTTCTTAGTCTTCCAAGAGACTGGCAAGCCGCCTAACTAAACCACGAATGCTGAAAGGGAGCAGAGTGTACGAGGGCAAGAGGCCCAATTCGAATAGCAGTACACATGTACACGTAAGTGGCCATCTGCATGTAACATTATGCCTTGACCACAAGTTCCATTAAGATAACGTACAACTCGAACAGCTACATCCCAATGGCAATCATGTGGCTCATGTATAACTTGAGACAGCACAGGAATTTCATAAGATAAGTCGGGCCATGTAATATTTAAATACATTAGTTGGCCAACGAGACATCTGAACTTAGCAGGATCCTTGTACAAGTGACTGTCATCTGCCAGTAACTAATGATTCTGTTCAACCGGTGTAGAAAGAGTTTGGCACCTCCAAGTAAACCCATCTCCATGACAATGTCGAAAGCATATTTTCTCTGTGAAAGAAATATGCCCAACGGACCACGGGTAAATTCAATGCCGAGAAAATACTTAGCCTTGCCCAGATTCTTCATTTTAAAAACATTCACTAAGATATGCTTTAAATTTCTCCAACATACGTAAGTCACTACAACAGATAATCAAATCTTCGACGTAGCTGTATATCACCTTTGATGTAGGTAAACATGGAATAATCTGTGTATGATTGAAGAAACCAGAACTGTAAAAGAACATTGGACAACTTCAATAACCAGCACTGAGGTGCTTGTTTTAAACCGTACAATGATTTTCGGATTCTGCAAACTTTCGTGGGATCATTTGTCTTGAAGCCCGGAGAAAGCTTCATGTAGACTTCTTCCTCTAAATCGCCATTGAGAAATGCATTTTGTACATCCATTTGATGGCCCGCCCATACTTTTTCTGCAGCAACTTTAAGCACTGTTCGAATGGTGGAATGTTTAACCACAGGTGCGAATGTTTCGTCATAGTATTTGCCCTCTATCTGTCTTTTGCCACATACAACAAGACATGATTTGTGGCGATCAATAGTGTCATCGGCGTTGTATTTTCGCTTGTAAATCCATTTACAAGCATTTGCTGTTTTTCCCGGAGGCAAAGATTACAAATCCTATGTTCCTGCAACAACAAGTGAATCAACTTCACAAGACATGGACTTTCTCGAGACTTCATCGAGAACTGCTTCTTTGTATGACCTTGGCTCAACGCCAGCTTTGGGCTGCTAGGTATGGACGGTGATTTGCAGAAAAAACCTCATCATTCAGATAATATTCAAGAGGATACAAAGAGGTACATAGGACGGTAGAAGGAACCGTTGATGAAACTTGGCGAGGAACAATGGGAGTCTGGTGTTCATCTTTATGGCACTGTGCAATTTAGATTACGTAATCATTCAGCTTGAAGGACCTAAGTTTGTCATGATGACCACGGCCAAGCCATGCCTCCTCTGTTCCATGTCCTGTTTCTGCAATAGGGATTTTGATGGGAATATGATCAGTGTCGATAAACGGTACAACTGTAGGAAGTATATTGATAAGAGGCTCCTCGACAACCGGACCACTCCCCTCTGTTATCAGTTTAACTATATAAAGGATCCTCAAAGTCTAGTTGTGGTGAAGCACGGGGAACGCTCTCTGTAACACCAGCTTTTGTAGCAGTCGTTTCATAGGGAAATTTTATCTCGTCAAGCATGACGTCACGAGAGATAAAGAACTCATTTTTTTCAAATCATATATTTGCCAGTCCTTTTTGCTAAATGGGTATCCAACAAACACGCATTTGCTGCTTCTTTCAACAAACTTATCTTTTGTACAAGATGGACGATGAGCAAAGCACAACACAGGAGGGAGACTCGCCAAACAGGAGTTCATACGGTATCTTGCCTGTGAACACACTCGAAGGTGTGCGATTAATCAAATGAGCCGCTGTCAAAATGCATTCTCCACAAATTTTGAATGGAAGATTCGCCTAAAATAATAACGACCGAGCGAGATAGAGTAAGTGTCGATGCTTGCGCTCCACTCTACCACTCTGTTGTGGTTTATATACGCATGATGTTTGATGTAAGATGACAGTGGAAGTGAAGTATTTTGACAATGTAATAAACTCTTCTCCGTTATCACTCTTGACGGTCTTAACATGGTTTCCAAACTGCCGATGAACCATAGTGCAGAACGATGGTCCTGCAACACACACAATGTGTCAGTAAAAATCGCAAAGCAACCCATCTTCGTTAAAAGCTTTGCAACTGAAAACAATGTGCAATTAAGATTAGGTACTACAGAACATTAGACAGCACTGTCTTATCAGATAAAATCAAGCAACCACACTGTGTTGCATAGACTCTACTACCATCCGCAAAAGACTCAGGATAGGGCAGAATAGTTTGTAGTTTAATAAGAATTCGGCCATCAACCATCATAAGATGTGACGCTCATGTATCAAGTATAACTTCTCCAGTCTGAGTATTACTGTTCAATCTGTCTGGTTCAAGAGATGATTTTTGTTGCTCAATGAGCTGAGACTGCTGCCCATTACTCAGATGTATACAACGGAAATGTGCTTGTTTGTGAGGCAGCCTGAGCACCATTGGACCTATACTGCTGTTGAGATTGTTTTTTGATAACAGGTTTTTAGCGTGTGCAATGATCGAATGCAACATGAGGTTATCAAAACTCAAGCAGCACACAGTCGTAGTATAGTGCAAGAGGAATCAATCCAACCTAGGAGCTAGAAAGTACAATGAAAAAGCAAGGATTGAGTAAAGCTAAGCAAATGATGAACGGTTTTGTAAAAATCCTAAAAACTAGATGCAATGACTAAATGCAAAGCAAAACTATTTTAAAAATACCAGGAACAAGTGAATTACCACGACGAACAAACAGAATGATTAAAATGCAAAGCTATGAATTTATAAAAATCGACTAGTGGATCGACCACAGGATCGACCACTAGATCGAGCAACAACGATCAATCTCGTCTAAATGTTCAACAGAAATGAATCTAATGACCAGGATGCGAACAGATAGCAAGCGAATGATTAACAGAGATGTAAGAATACTAAGAAAGAGGGTCTAGGGTTGAGATTCATGTTCAAGGGTTTCAAAGGTTCAAGCTTGGTTTGAAAACTCTAGATCTACTCACTTTGTGAGATTCTCTAAGCCTTGAAAACAGAACAAGATCCATCCATGGCGTGTGAAATTCATCACTCCTTCATTCTCTCCTCCAGACCCATGGCGTTTGGCGGAAAAAGAGATTGAAGGGCAAAGAACTCAGGTTTCAAACACGCGGCTTAACTAGTCCCCTATACTACCATGGCGTTTGGGAAAGGGTAACTAGTCTCTAGGATGTGATTTTCAGAGATCTCTGGATCCAGTCAAGGTAAGAGACCTCTCTGATCATAAAGATCTTGGCCTGAGAGTCTATTAGCCTTAAGAACTCGACATCCTAGATGAGAAAGAAATAAAGAACAAGAAAACACAAAACTTTGAAAACCTTTTCGACCCTTTTGAATCCTCTCAACCCCAAAACCCGATGAAACTACTCACTACACATAAAGTAAACCGAGCAAAGCATAAACGATGAACTAATAAACATGAAAAAGATAGATTTAAACTTAAACGATTCAAAGATTCAAGAACAAAGCTTCAATGTCTAACAATGGCGAAATCGCCTTCGAACAGAGAGAAAAAGATGATAAAATGATAAAGCGAAAACGTGTGTCCAAAAGCATGATCGCCGCCTTCCCGAAATTGACCAAACAGCTTGATGATCCCCCCCCTCGTTAGCGGCCAAAAACGGTTAAAGCACTGAGATCGACCTCGAGATCGAGCATCTTGCTCGATCATCTTCGGACATCGTGGCTTTGGCTCGATCTGTGTCTCGATCTTCTTTAGTGGATCGATTGCTTCGTTCGATCTTTGAGTCGATCTTTAGAAGATCGAGTGGTGGACTCGATCCGGCTCTCGCTCTGCATGGCGTCATTCACGTCCATACTCCTTGATCGATCGCTTCACTCGATCTCCGTCTCGATCAGTTCACTTGGATCGGATGGACTACTCGATCTGCTGGTCGATCTCATCTAGATCTCTGGTCCTTAGCAAGCATTCCTGAATTCTCCAAGTTCCCACGAACCTCCCAAGACTCCAAAGTAGCCGAAAACAACATGTATGCGATGCAAAATGCACGAAATATGCATATGCTGGTGCAAGAATATTCTAGGACCTAAAGTGATGCAAACTAGTCTAAAATGCAATGTATATGCGTGAGAAACTAACTTATATGTATGCAAAATACATGAAATATGCAGTAATATCATTTTGTGAGAAGCCACCACGTCCCTGACCTGAAGAGTAGCCTCCTCTACCACGCAATGTATTGCCACGACCTCCTTTATCTCTGTTTTGATTCTTCTCAAGGCACCAATCTGGGAATCCGAAACGTTACCAACAATTCTTCTTGTCATGCCCATTGCAGCCACAATGAGAACATACTGCAACCAAACCAGCCCGAGTTGCAGCTGCAGTCACAGCTGAAGACTCAGGAGAGTTAGAGTTATTTTATGTGACTGCCACGAAACCAAATGCCTCCTGGTTAACTTCACCGCAAGATGCACTTAAACGCCGCTCCTCAAAAACAACTTTCTGGCAGACTGTGTTGAGTTCAAGAAGTGGTTCTAAACCAATCATGTTAATGACCACATTCCCAAACCGAGCTTCATCAAATCCTATGAAGAATTGGTGAATACGTTCCTCTTCATAGTCGCGAAGAAAGTTCTCTCTCCAAGCGCAAGTACAACAAGGAAGAGGCTTGTAGTTGAGAAGTTCTTCCCAACGTGATGACAACTTTCCGGAGTAATCCATCACACTCATACCATCTTGCCGACATGAAGCAAGTTCTGCTTTGAGCTGATGAATCCGCACAGCATTACCAATCGAGTATTGTTTTGACAAGTCGCTCCAAAGCTTGTGTGCATCGGAAGTAAACATGACTGTTGATCTAATCTTGGGGAAAATTGAAGCACGAACCCACCCAACTAGGAATTCACTGTATTCCATGCCTCCAATTCTCTTGGGTTGCCAACCGGCTGATCACAAGTTCTGCTTTGAGCTGATGAACCTCAACTTTCGCTTAGCTCGAAGAGCATTCCCCAACTCTGATGCCCACTTGACATAGTTATCACCGGTTTACTGAATGTCGCCGTACCAGGATTGTCGGATGGCGACAATTCGTAGGGTGAAACCACCATGAGTTCTGCTGCAATCGCTTCTTCTTCTATTCTGGGAACAAGTAATCCGTCGGAAGACATGATGTAAGACGTAAAACGATGAAGAAACAAACGTACAGGTAAAGATAACTTATGTGCATAATTATGTAACTCTTAGGATTTAAATTGAGAAAAGAGACGAATGAGAAACGAACGCTTTTAGGATTTAAATTATCTAGCTCTGAGACCATGTAAAATAGGATATAATTGTATGATCTCGATGATCTTATTGACATTGGCTATTGCCTTTATATACACACATACAGATAAACATAACTTATGTGCACAATTTTCTCTACATTATTCGTATTTAATAGCATCATTATCATAACATAATGTTATTCTTATCCTAAGGTTCTAGAACTTTCTAGATCCTCTCTAACAGCTGCCCTCTCTAATTACCATAGGAGACTATAATTGAATAGCATACAAAGAGAAATCCTAACACTGTGGCGATGGAAGCGGCAAATTAAGAACAGATTTGATTTAGCATGTAATGAATTGGATTTGGAAGCGACTAAGCGGTATGTTGACGAAAAAGGTGATACTTGATTGCCAGAACGGATCTGTAATCGTATATGAATGACAAACTACATATCGTTTATTGTATCTAAACGACATGAAATGAAAAAAAATTCATTCAATTTTGTACTATAATTAAATGCACTGTTTTCTTTTCCGTGTGATACATGAACGACGTTTAATAGTGCCATGCCATTAATATACACATGAACTGTATTGCGGTTTGATCGTAAGATGGAAGTTTGACCTGCATTTTTTCGAGGTGAAGGGTTGTTTTGCAAATTTGAATTAGATGACAGGTTAAATTTCAGAAAACCATATATTGTTATATTTGAGTTTATGTTAGGATAATTATATAGTTCTTCATCTAGATGCTACTAAAGGCTAATTCTAGCTTGAACACCTAGAATTCAGATTTTAGGTTGTTAAATAGATGTAAGAACATTATTAATCACCAGAACAATCTTAGATAAGCAAACTATCTATCTGCAAAGAGATTTGTTTTAGATATTTTGTGAACAATCATACTTGATTTATGCTTGTCTGAATTATTTGAATTTGCAAAAGAGATTTGAAATTCCAGGATTTAGAAATATCTATGCAACGAGAGTTGATTGGTTTTACAATTATGCTTCGAGTTCTATAATGGTTCTTCATAATATCCTAATTGTTTTCAATCTACATTCTCGGATTCAACCAGCGAATTATCCTTGCTTATCATTTTCAGGAAAACCCTCTTCCATACTCAAACACTAGCCGGATTCAACTCTTGTTTTTGATGCGATTTGGTTTAAGTGAAGGTACCTACAAAAGATGTGCTCAAGAAGAAAAATTTGTGACTATAATGAAAATAAAATGCCTTGTCTTACTTAGAATAAAAAATTCAATACCTTTAAACAAAACTCAAAGGCAACAGCACCAATTGATAAGTAGGTTTTATCTACTTGGTCAATACCTAACACCTAGTAAATCGAATGTAATATAATGTTATGGATTTTTGTCAATCATATCGGCTAAGATTGAGATGTTGAGAGTATATGATTCATAGAATAGTCTAGGCTGGAATCAAGAGGTTTAAAGTACTAACAACCTACTAAAGCAATAAAAAAAACAAAACAAAAGCTAAGAAATGACAACTCAATAGAGGGAATCAAAGCAAGTAACAAAATAGTATATTGAAAAGAAAGCAAGACTTCTAGGATGAGATGGTGATGTAGGATGAAGCATGACCAATCAATCATGTATAAATTAACAATATTTAGGCTAATTCTTAAGCATATAATATAAAGCAAGATTAGTCTATGACGTTTGGTACTAATCTCTTTGCCAACCACATAACCAAAACCTAATTTTCATTAGTGATAGAATGTTTAACAAGCATTAAATAACAATTATTTAAAACCAAAATACTCCCTAACAACAATGGACTTTGACTAGTTTGAGTAAATCACTTATAAGAAGGTTCAACCATTTCATCAAACATGGTGTGTGCATGAGAAACTTTAGGCTCATAAACCAAATAACAAAGATGATATAAGCATTAGATGCATCAAATAAGAAAAGATCAACATTACTAGGCACAAAACATCTAAGATTAATTATAAAACACCTTGCATTCAACTCATCCCAAGAATCTGAAATGACTACTCTCTACACTAATGCAACCCACAAATCCTACTTAAGAAGAATTGATGAACATTATAAGTTAAAAGAAATTAAAAATGTGTTCTTGGAACAACAGAAGAAAGAAAATAAAATAGGATAAGATAAGGGGTTTTTAGATCTTAAAACAAGGCAAGCATTGCCAAAGATTTCGACCAAGAGAAGCTTTTATATGGGAGTTATGAAACCTTAGTGAATCGGACTCCATTAGCCTCTTTGTCTTTTTCTCGGACTGATTGCAACGGACACAGACTGTAGCATCCGTACACGAGAAATCTGAAATGTCTGAGGCTGGACAGGAGGTTGTCCGATGGAACGTCAATTCAGTCAAGTGAAAAATCCGTATGAATGGGAGGTTCAAACAATAATCGAGTGATGACTGGGAAATAGTCGATGGATGGCAGGGTTGGTCGAGCAGGATGGACCACATCTGAGAGAAAAATGGTTCTTTATAAGAGAAAATGAGTTAGTCCGAGTGAATGTGGACTATGTCCGAGAGGAAAGGAAAATGGCCGAGTGAAAATGGGCTGGACCCGTGGGCAGTGAGTTTGGTCAGGTAAAAACTAATTTCTCGCGTGGAAGGTCGGGCGGTTTAGGCGATATCTGAGAGAAATCAAAGCTGACCTGGATAAACCTGACTGGAACCGGGAGACGCCGGCTATAACCAGGTTAACTAGGTTTTTCGAGCATATAAAAGGGATTTTGAGACTTTTCTTGGGGGAGCCGCATTATTTAAGAGAAATAACACGTTAGAGAGAGATTAGTCGAGAGAAATCCCATAGATTCTGAATATCCCGAGAGTTATCCGAGAGAGATTGAAGTTTTGCTCGTGATTCCGACTATCACCGAGTGATCGAGTGTTCTGTCTGAGTTTCGGTCGATCTGATCCAGCCATTCATTCGGAATTGGGGGTTTTCTGAGGGAATAACCAAGTTCATCTGTGGAGTTCTGAGCGGATCGTGAGATATCTGAGAGCACTTTGATTCGTCTAAAAGAATCTGGTTAGTGTTCGGATATTCTGATTATTGCGAAGTTGCCGTCGGGTAGCGTCAGACTAATAGCTCTGTTTTATACTGTTTCCAAGGGAATACAGGGTCTTGCCCGAGTAAAAGTGTACGGGTTGAGAGATAGCCGAGAGGTGTTGAGATTTTGCCGAACCAGTTTGAGCGATAACCGAGAAATCGCAAGTGTGTATGACTATCTCTGTTTCTGATCGAGAAATCACTGAGTTTCATCCGACTGAAACGTTTATCTGTGTGTCTAAGGTGAGTGCGTGAATGTGGTCTGTATCTAGAATCGTTTGATTGCTAGGTTATCTGATTTTCATTGATTGCTTGTGTAAGTTAGTGGGTTCTGCATAGCAAAGTCAATGTTTCTGTGATTGTGAATGGTTAAGTGTGAACTGTGGTCAATACATGGTGTCAAACTAACTGTGTGAATGTCCGGATCGAGTTACTAGCTCAAGAGGATGTGTGATTCTCGCTTGGAGTAGAACCAATGCTTTGTGGGGCTTCACAAGTAGTTGAGATAATCCTGGGACCGTACTGTTTTCTCTGCTTGCATGCTAAGTGATAATGTGAATTGTATAACTAATAGTATGATGTGTTTTCTGGTACTGGGTAAGGTGTTACGGGATGACCGTATTCACTATGTATTTATCAAATACTTATGCCTCTCTTTTTGAGTGTGCAGGTAAAGATAAGGTCCAGGGCGAGTAGCTCTGAAGGCAGAATGGAAGGCAGTGAAGAGAAGGGGTGGATTAGGACCAAGTTTTGGGATTCATGTTCTGAACTTTCTGTTATATGGCTTTGATGTTAGCATTACTGAATTAAACTGAATCTGATAAGTTAAGTTTCTGTAATTGAATCTGAATTCTGTTAAGTGTTTATGGAATAATTATGTAATGAGAATGGATGTCTTTTGATGAATCGAACTTGTTTTAAAGTTAAATAAAAAATTTTAAAATATGCGTATTTTTGTATTCTTGTCGAGAGAAGACTCGGTGAGGTTCGGGCCGGTCTAGTGATAGACGGTCGGGTCCTCACAAGTTGGTATGAGAGCATGGTCGATTCTAGGACAGTTCATTACCATAGTTGGGGTTAGAGTGTATCCATATTTTCACTGCCAGGTCTCGCAGTCTGTTGTTCTGTAAAGTGTGAAACTCTAGGCTGGGGTTAGCTTCAGGCCTACTGGTTTGTCTGTTTGGCAGATGGCTCTGAGAAAGAGAAATGCGAGAGCACATGTGAATGGTGCTGAGGTCACTGAGAGTTCTGGAACTGGAAATGTGGTCGGAGACCAGCTAGAGAATGCGGCTGTGAATGCTACGAGTGTGGCGGCTGCTGCTGCGAATGTGGCTTTGGCCAATGTGTGATACGTGGCTGGGAATGTTCCGGGAGCACAACCGGTTGGGTTGGAGGCTGTTCTGGGGCTGTTGGCTCAAGTGTTAGAGCATTTATTAGTGGTTGCGCATGCGCTTGTAGTGGCACCACAAGTGGTGGAACTGGCAGTTGCCGATGGAGTTGGGAAAATGGATCAGGCTGTGGTGATTCCATCTTACCTCAAGGTTCTGGATCATATGGGGAGGTTAGGTACCAAGTTCTTTGTCGGAGGTTCTTCGCCCACTGAGGCTGATGAGTGGAGGATGAAACTGGAGCGGAACTTCGAGTCTATCCGTTGTCCGGAGGGTTACAAGAAGGACATAGATGTGCATTACTTGGAGGGTACTGCGCATACTTGGTGGAAAGGAGTCACCGGGCGCTTGGTGAATCCGAACTGTTCGTATCAGACGTTCTCTGCGATGTTTTAGAGTAAGTACTTCCCACAGGAAGCTTACAATCAGTTGGAGGCTGAGTTTCTGTATCTGCGCCAAGGGACCAGGACGGTTCGGCAGTATGAGACCGAGTTCAACCAGTTACATAAGTAAATGAGACGTGACTATGATCCTGAGGATAAGCTGATCTGAAGGTTCATCAATGGGCTAAGGGTTGAGCTGAGGAACGGTTTTCTGGTACGTAACTATGTGACAGTCACTGAGCTTGTGTAGAAAGCAGCACTGTTGGAATCTGAACAAGCAAAGAAAGCTTTGTCAAGGGCGAGTACTAAGGTTGCCGTTGCCAAGAGTGGTCAATCGTCTGGAGGACAGAACCGCAGGTTTGGAAAGAATGTTCCAGCCAATTCAAGTGGGAACCGCAGCGTGTGTGGATCATGCGAAAAGTTGCATATGGGCGTTTGTAGGCGTTCAGCTGGGGCTTGTCACCGTTGTGGAAGCCGGGAGCGTCAAGTGCGGGATTGTTCTGAGCCAGACGCAAGGATAGTGAGAGTGTTGGATGGAGATAGTGTCTCTGTTGTGTGTTATGGTTGTGGAGAACTGGGACATTACAAGTGTGATTATCTGAGTTTTGGAGCAGCTGGGCAAGCGACTTCTCTGGCTAAGTGTGCAGGAGATGTTCTGGCACCGCCAGCCAAGAGGCAGGCCATCATGCCGAGAGTGTATGCAGCAACCGCAGACGAGAGTGGAGAGTGGAGATCCGAGCGCTTCTCGACCGATAACTAGTGAGTTTTAGCACTTACAGTTTTTTGAGTTCTGTCTGTTGTATGTTGTCTGTGTCTGCGTGTTCTGTTAAGTGTCTTAGCATTCTAGGGGTTGAATGTGTAGGGACATTATTAATGGGTGAGGTAAAGACCTATGTTCTGTTTAACTCCGGCGGGAGTCATTGTTTTGTGCATCCGGAGATGATTAGAAAGAAAGAATTCCAGAAGGAACCCGGAGAGGATTTCGGTTTAGTGAGGGCAGCTGGAAGCCAAGTGATGTTCTCACTAGGAATGGTTAAAAACATTTCTGTTTGGATTGGCAAAGTTAATATGCCAGCAGATTTGGTAATCTACAATGTTAAGTCCTATGATGTCATCCTCAGGATAGATTGGCTCAGTAAGTACATGGTACATCTGGATTGCCACCGTGGAAGGGTGAGGTTCGAAAGAGATGGCGAGGTTCTGGTGTATCAAGGAATAAGACCGAATTCTGGTAGCTTGGTTGTGTCAGCAATACAAGCGGAGCGACTGATAGAGAAGGGATGTGAAGCATACCTGGCAACGATATTATAGATAAGGTTGGACCGGATGTCAAATTAGGAGATATTCCAGTGGTACAAGAGTTTGAGGACGTTTTCCAAGCTTTGATTGGAATGCCACCAGCTCGTTCAGATCCGTTCACGATTGAACTTGAACCGGGGACGGTTCTGATATCTAAAGCAGTGTACCGAATGGCACCGGCCGAGATGGCTGAACTGAAGAAGCAACTAGCTGAACTTTTGGACAAAGGTTTTGTAAGGCCAAGCAGTTCGCCATGGGGCGCAGCAGTTTCATAAAGAAGAAGGATGGAAGTTTCAGGCTTTGCATCGACTACCGTGGGTTGAACCGTGTAACCATGAAGAACAAGTATTCACTTCCAAGGATAGACGAGTTGTTGGACCAGCTCAGGGTTGCTGCTTGGTTCTCGAAGATTGATTTCGCTTATGGGTACCATCAAATACCAATAGACCAACCAGACGTTCAGAAGACTGCCTTTAGGCAAGGTGTCATTACGAGTTTGAGGTCATGCCGTTTGGTTTGACGAATGCCCCAGCTGCATTCATGAAGTTGATGAATGGCGTATTCAGGGAGTACTTGGATGAGTTTGTGATTATTTTCGTAGACGATATCTTGGTGTATTTAAAGAGTTTGGAAGAACATAAGAAGCATTTGCGGATTGTTCTGGAAAAGTTGCGAGAACATAAGTCGTTTGCTAAGCTCTTCTGGCAACGGCATATTAGGTTTTTAGGTCACATTATATCGGACAACGGAGTGTCCCGTGGATCCTGAAAAGATCAAGGCTATTGCGGATTGGCCGAGATCTGAGAATGCGTCTGAGATAAGAAGTTTTATGGGATTGGCTGGCTATTACAGGCGTTTTGTGAAAGGCTTTGCAAGTATGGCTCAGTCCATGACACGTCTGACTGGTAAGGATTTGGAGTTCGTTTGGACAGCTGAGTGTGAGGAGTGTTTCCTAGAAGGAGATGCTTACAAGTGCACCAGTGTTAGCTTTACCTGAGCTGGATGAACCGTATGTGGTGTACACGGACGCTTTTAAGAAAGGGCTAGGTTGTGTCCTAATGCAGCATGGGAATGTGATTGCATATGCGTTAAGGCAGCTAAGGAAGCATGAGGTGAACTACCCTACACATGAATTGGAGATGCCGACTGTAGTGATTGCGTTAAAGATATGGCGATCTTACTTGTATGGTGGGAAAGTTCAGGTGTTTGCTGATCATAAGAGTTTGAAGTACATCTTCACTCAACCTAAGTTGAATCTAAGGCAACGGAGGCGGATGGAGTTAGTCGCTGACTACGATTTAGAGATAGCTTATCATCGGGAAAAGGTTAATCTCATTGCTGATGCATTAAGCCGGAGGAGGGCTAGTATATCTTCTGCAAAGGATGTAGAAGGAGTTGTGAATCTCCTAAGGACGTTAAGGTTAAATGTTCTATCTAAAGAATTAGAACCGTTGGGTTTGGGAGCTGTGGTTCAAGCTGACTTGTTAACAAGGATTCGTTTGGCTTAAGAGGAGGATGAGAATCTGAATAAGGTGTCACAGAGTGACAAGACCGAGTATCAAACTTCAAACAATGGGACGATTGTTGTGAATGGAAGAAAGTGTGTTCCTAATGTGAAAGAGTTAAGTGAGGAAATTCTAGGGGAAGCACATCAGTCAAGGTTTTATGTGCATCCGAGAATGACAAAAATGTACCAGGATCTGAATAAGTACTATCATTGGGTCGGGATGAACTGGGTCGTAGCTAAGTGGGTGGCTAGCTGTCCGACATGCCAGTTGGTTAAAGCTGGAATCAGGTTCTGAGTGGTTTGTTGCAAACATTACCAATACCGTAATGGAAATGGGATATGATCACAATGGATTTTGTGTTGGGTTTACCGAGATCTCTGAAGAAATATGATGCGAATTGGGTCATTTTTGATAGGCTGACCATGTCTGCTGACTTCTTGCCTATGAGGAAAGCGGATGGAGTGGCTAGGCTGGTGGAATTGTATGTCGATGAGATTGTCAAGCTTCGTGGAGTGCCTGCGAGCATTGTATCTGCTCGTGATCCGAAGTTTATTTCATGATTCTGGAAAGTGATTCAGAAAGAGTTTGGGACAAAGGTGCATATGAGTATTGCGTATCACCCGTAAACGGATGGTCAGACTGAGAGGACCATCAGGACGTTGGAGGACATGCTGAGAACTTGTGTACTGGACTGGGGTGGTAACTGGGAAAGTTATCTACTGTTGGCTGAGTTCGCGTATAACAACAGTTACCATATGAACATTGATATGTCTCCGTATGAGGCATTGTACGGAAGGCCGTGTAGAACACCGTTATGTTAGACCCAAGTAGGGGAGCGGAGTGAGTTAGGACCAGCTATAGTTGAAGAGACTACTGAAAAGATCAGGCTTCTGAAGGTTAAGCGGAAAGAGGCTCAAGACCGACAGAAGAGTTATGCTGATAAGCGCCGTAAGGACTTAGAGTTCAGTGTGGGTGATCTGGTTTATCTGAAGGCTATGACTTATAAGGGAAAAATCCGAGCAACATTTGATGCTAAGTTGAGTTCGAGGTACATGGGACCGTATAAGATTCTCGAAAGGATTGGAGTTGTGGCATATAAGTTGGACTTACCACCGGAAATGAGTGCTTACCACAATGTGTTTTACGTATCGCAGGTGAGAAAGCACATAACCGAACGTGAGACTGTTATATCTGAACCACCTTTGAAACTGCAAGGGGATCTAACCGTGGAAGGTAGACCGATCCGAGTGGTTGACCGGAAAGAAAAGCTTAGGCGTGGTAAGAGGGTCAAGATGATCCGAGTTGTCTAGGACTGTAATTGGGATAAGCAAACTACTTGGGAAGTAAAGTCTAAAATGAGTACACGGTTCCCGAAATGGTTTGAGAAACTTCAGAAGAAGAACCGGATTCGAGGACAAATCCAAACCAAGTGGGGGAGAGTTGTAGCATCTGTATTCGAGAAATTTGAAATGTCTGAGGCCGGAGAGGAGGTTGTCCGAAGGAACGTGAGTTCAGTCAAGTGAAAAATCCGTATGAATGGGAGGTTCAGACTATAGTCGAGTGATGACAGAGAAATAATCGAAGGATGGCTGGGTTGGCCGAGCAGGATGGACCATATCCGAGAGAAAATAGTTCTGTCTGAGAGAAAATGAGTTAGTTCGAGTGAAAATGGACTATGTCCGACAGAAAAGGAAAATGGTCGAGTGACAATGGGCTGGGCCCGTGGGCAGTCAGTTTGGTCGAATAAAACTAGTTTCTCGTGTGGATTATTGAGCGGTTTAGGCGATATCAGAGAGAAATCAAAACTGACCGGGATAAACGTGACTGGAACCGAGAGACGCCGGCTATAACTAGGTTAACTAGGTTTTACCAGCATATAAAAGGGATTTTGACACTTTTCTCAGGGCAGCCGCATTATTTGAGAGAAATAACGCGTGAAAGAGATTAGTCGAGAGAAATCCTATAGATTCTGATTATCCCAAGAGTTAGCCGAGAGAGATTGAAGTTTTGCCGGCGATTCTGACTATCACGGAGAGATCGAGTGTTCTGTCTGAGTTTCTGTTGATCTGATCCGACCATTCGTTATGATTTGGGGGTTTTTTCTGAGGGAATAATCAAGTTCATCTGTGGAGTTCTGAGCAGATCATGAGATATCTGAGAGCACTTCGATTCGTCCGAAAGAATCTGATAACTGTTCGGATATTCTGATTATTGCCAAGTTTCCGTCGGGTAACGTTGGATTAATTGCTCTGTTTATACTGTTTCCAATGGAATACAGGGTCTTGCCTGAGTAAAAGTGTACAGGTAAAGAGATAACTGAGAGGTGTTGAGATTTTGCCGGACCAGTTTGAGCGATAGCCGAGAAATCGCAAGTGTGTCCGACTATCTCTATTTCTGATCGAGAAATCACCGAGTTTCATCAGACTGAAACGTTTATATGTGTGTCTAAGGTGAGTGCGTGAATGTGGTCTGTATCGAGAATCGTTTGATTGCTAGGTTATGTGATTTTCATTGATTGCTTGTGTAAGTTAGTGGTTTCTGCTTAGCAAGCTCAATGTTTCTGTGATTGTAAATGGTTAAGTGTGAACAGTTGTCAATACATGGTGTCTAACTAGCTGTGTGAATGTCCGGATCGAGTTACTAGTTCAAGGGGATGTGTGATTCTCGCTTGGAGTAGAACCGATGCTTTGTGAGGCTTCACAAGTAGTTGAGCTGATCATAGGACCGTACAGTTTTCTGTGCTTGCTTGCTAAGTGATAATGGGAATTATATAGCTGATAGTATGATGCATTTTCTGGTACTGGCTAATGTGTTACATGATGACTGTATTTACTAAGTATTTATCAAATACTTATGCCTCTCTTTTTGAGTGTGTAGGTAAAGATAAGGTCCAGGGCGAGTAGCTCTGAAGGCAGATTGGAAGGCAGTGAAAAGAAGGGGTGGATTAGGAACGGGTTTTGGGATTCATGTTCTGAGCTTTCTGTTTTATGGCTTTGGTGTTAGCATTTCTGAATTAAACTGAATCTGATAGGTTTAGTTTCTGTTATTGAATCTGAATTATGTTAAGTGTTTTTGGAATAATTATGCAGTGAGAATGGATATCTTTTGATGAATCGAACTGGTTTTAAAGTTAAAGAAATTTTTTTGAAATATGTGTGTTTTTGTATTCTGGCCGAGAGAAGACTCGGTGAGGTTCGGGCCAGTCTAATGATAGACGGTCGGGTCCTCATTCAAACCATTGTGACTTATCGTTGAGGATTCGGCATCGTAGAAGTACAACGGTTACAAACCATTGTGTATATTCGTTGCAGAGGCAGACATTGTCTGTTTGACACAAGGATGCATACTTTACACTGGGCACAAACTGTTGCGTCACTGTGTTGTACATAAGCCTCTTCCCCATCGAGCAGTCCAGACCGTTATGGCTGTCTATTATGATAATAGAAATCATCTGCCTCACTCTCCTTGAATCTTCTCTAATCTCTTCAGCATCTTCGATCATCTCTAGTGTCCACCAAGTATCCTCATGTCCAAAAGTATCTAATAACCACTCCAAACATGCACAAATATGCAATATCTAACATAATGCATACTAAACCTAGAATGGATGCAAATGGGACTAAAAGTAAAGAAAAAATGCATGAATGGAGCTAAAAACTGTCAGCGGGCGAGCCGTGTCTCCTACAGTGACAAAGACCGAGTTATGCTTCCTTTTCCAAGGGATCATAAGCATACTGTGCAGCAGCAAGGAAGAGAATGATGATCCGCTGATGGATGACCTTGGGATTGATGAAAACTACGGGTGTATTCTAGCATCCTCCTTGGTGAAGTACAAGGCATAGGCTCTGAGATGCAAAGCGAGTTCGGCTTACATCGGAGGCTTCCTCACGCCGCTCTTCATCCAAGCCGGTGTACCTCTCCAACGCTTCGAGCCTTGCGCGGATAGAGCATTCATGGACGAAAGCTACATGCGCAACACAGATAGCTTGGGGACCTAAGCCAGCTCCAAGATTCTTTGCTTATCAATTCTACAATGACGAGAAGAAGAAGAGCGTGTGCATCTTGCCCAACGTTGATGAGACGCACTTGGATAGCATCGGTACAATCGAGTTTTCCCAACCCAAGAAGAGTGTTACGCCCCACTTGGTATAGCCATGATGCCTATTCAGTCCGCGCGTGAGCACTCAGAGTCACCACCCTCAGATGGCCCAATGCCAGCCCACTTTAAGCTTCCTCGGATGGACTTTGAACCACGTACCAAGGCGGAGAAGTTTCTTGCTTCGGTGGTGGAGGTGCAGCGTAAGATTACTAAGTGGCAAGGGGAGATGATCAAGAAGCTTGCCAAGAAAGTCAAGGCGCTTCAAGGGAGCTTATCCGGGAAGTCTAAGCAGTCCATGAGGGTAGAGGTCGAGCAGCCCGAGAAGAGGAGGAGATCAATTGGCGGTGTTGTCATCCGTGAACCGCAAGGCAGCACGCAACAAGCTCGTCATTCCGTCCATGGTTTCCTGACCGGTGATAAAGGCAAGGACATAGCCCGACGCTCCTCTAGCAAGAGCAGCTCCGCTGGAACATCCTCAAGTTCCAGCCGAGTTTAGCTCCAAGGTACCAACAACCGATCCTTGTAAGTACCGTGCATATTTCCTTTGATTTTGCTTTGTGTTTTTGAACACTCTCAAATTTGTTTGCCACTGAGACGGTGTCATTCAAGTTTAGGGGAGTGTGTGTGTGGTTTGACATGTTTATTTTGCTCTTATTTTCTCTTTGCATCCCTTGAGTCTTCATTGCATCTAAGGCATAGAAAAGAACAAAAAATTGGTAAAATGTTTTAAAATTTTCAAAAAAAATTCATGTAGTTACATTCACTTTGTTAAACATTTTACGATTGAGTCTAGAATTTTTAAGCATCTAGGTTGTTTACATTTGCATAAGGGGTTAAAGTTTTCTTAAAAAGGTATTTTAAGCTCAAGAATTATTTCAATGACCTAGTTAGTAGTTGTTTGATGCTTTGCCCAGACTTTGAAAGTAAGTCCTTACCATGCTTGGATCACTTGTTTTGATTTTCATGGCTTGACTTGAACATTCATGATTTGAAACTCATCCTAATAAATGAGAACCCTAATCTGATTTTTAAATATCATTCTTATACATTTGAAAATGAAAACATGGATCTTATACATATTTAGGCTCTCTTCCTCCTTTTACCACTCTTTGTGAGCCTAAGTAGAACTCCCACCTTAACCCATACCTTTCTTTCAAGCCAAGCTTTCGTGTGTGACATCATTGTGAGGCCTCTTTTCGGTTTGAACTTAGCATAACGTGTTACGTTTAGGCGATATGATTGCTAGCTTTGCATTTTGAAGCTACTTATAGGCTTAGGATAAGTTTGGGGGATTGATGGGGTTGCTTTCTTGTTTCTATGCTTACAGTTTCAAAAAGTTTTGGTAATTGAAGTGATTCAAAAGTTTTAAGTGAAAGGCTTTGTTTTCAAAATGTATAAAGCTCTAAGTATTTCAGAAGATAGCTTTCTCAAGTAAAATAAAAAGAAAAGAAAAGAGCATAAGTGCCAAATAAAAAGAAAAAGAAAAGAAAAAGAATGAATAAAGAGCTATCAATAAGAAAAAGAATAAGGAGCTAAAATATTTTCAAGCCTTTTCACTAGCCTAAAGATAAAAGATTTTTTCTGTTTTGATTTGGGGTTTGCTAAGCTAATGCTTTGTTGATAAAGGTAGTATATAAGAGGGTGAGTGAGCTTAAAATAAAAGAAATGAGAGGGGTCTTAGGATAATTGATTAGCGTACGGGTAGATGAGAATCTGATCATGTATGCATCAATTGCCTTTACCTTTAGCATTATGCATAAAGTTCATACCATTCTTGAGAGAAACCCGTTGCATTATTAAGCCTTCTAAATGAGATCATTCTATGCTCATAGCCTCTGTCCTTAGCCAAATGTGTTCTGCTTTAAATTGCATAAGTTTGATTCATGGTTTGATCATTAATGAATGTTAAAGGATGAGATTCTTTGATTGTTTGGAATATGAGTGTGTGCATTGCATCTTAAAATTATTAACTAGGACATTGAGATTGATTCATTTGAAAGATACCTTTGCAAGAAGCTTAAACCGCCGTTTGTTTTAAAACCTCTCTCCCTTCTTGAATTTTGTTTGCTTGAGGGCAAGCAAAAGGCAAGTTTGGGGGAATTGATATTGCTGCATATTTCATGTGTTTTGCATACATATAAGATAGATTCGCATGCATCTACCTTGCACTTTAGGCTAGTTTGCATCATTTTAGGTCCTAGAGTACTTTTGCACCAGCATTTGCATGTTTTTTGCATTTTGCATCGCATTCAGGTTGTTTTCGGCTACTTTGGAGCTATGGAAGATTCATGGACGTGCTGAGGCTCGTGAGGATGTTCATGGAGACTTGGAGAGATCAGGATTGCATACTTGGGACCCGAGATCGAGTAGCAGATCGAGCAAGGCGGGTCGATCCAGACGAGATCGACCAGAAGATCGAGTAATCAAGTCGATGCAAGCAGATGGATCGAGACCAAGATCGAGGGTGGAGATCGATCTGAAGTACGGACATAAATGACGCCATGCAGATCGAAGACCGGATCGAGCTTCCAACCCGATCAGCAGAAGATCGACTCAGAGATCGACTAAGAGCCATCGGATCCAACACAAGATCGAGTGCCAGATCGAGCTTCGTTATCGATCCCAGACCAACCTTATCCGTCCAGCTGGTTTTGGACCGTAGCGAAGGGGGGGACCATTTGCGGTTTGGCCATTTTTGGCAAAAGGCAACGATCCCTTTCATTATCCCCATTCTGTCTTCTACCTTTTTGTCTCTCGCGTTTTTAGGCGAATCGCCATTGTAGACTTTCGAGCTTTTCTTGCTTTTTATATTTTTGAATATTGAATCTTTGCTTTTAATAAATCGTTAATCATGTTTAAGAGATCATCCTTTATCCTTTCATCGGTTTTCTTTATGAATCGCGAGTAGTCTTGACGGGTTTCGGGGTCGGGAGATTCGAAAGGGTCAAAAAGGTTAAAGTTTCTTGTTTTCTTGTTCTTCATCACCATCTCTTCTAGGATTTCGAACGCTTAAGGCTTAGAGACTCTCACGCCAATATCTCTATGATCCGAGGGATATCTTACCTTTACAGGATCCAGATGTCCTAGAAAATCGAATCCTAGAGGCTAGTCTACCTTTCCCACACGGCATGGTTGCAAAGGGGACTAGTTAGGTCATTTGTTTGAAATCTATTTTTATTGCCCTTCCATCTCTTTTTCCACCAAAATCCATGGGTTTGGAGAAGAGAACGAAGGAGTGATCTATACCACAAGCCATGGATGGATCTCGTTTTGTTTTCAAGGCCTAGGAAACCTCTCAAATAGAGTGGATTTAATGTTTTCAAACAAGCTTTGACCTTTGAGACCCACGAACGTGACCCTCAACCCTAGACCCTCTTTCTTAGTATCTAAGCCGTTTATTATCATCCTATCATCATAATGTTGTGTTCTTGTCAATCGCATTCTACATTGTTTCATCATTTTAGGTTGTTTAGACGAGATCGATTGTTGTTGCTCGATTTAGTGGTCGATCCCGTGGTCGATCCACTAGTCGATTTTTAATAATTAGTAGCTTTGCATTTTAATTATTCCGCTTGTTCCTCGTGGTAGTTAACCCTCTTCCAGGGATTTTAAAATTGTTTTGCCTTGCATTTAATCTTTGCATATAGTTTTTAGGGATTTTACCAATCACTTTCATAATCTGCTTAGATTTGCTCATTCCTTTGCATTCTTAGTGACCTTGCTACCCCTAGGTGTGGATTGATTCCTCTCTTGCTCACTATACTACTTCTTTGTGTGCATTATAGTTTTGATAACCTCTCTGTTGCATCTTGATAATCATAACATGCTAATAGCTTGTTATCAATCGAAACCAAGATCGAGAGAGGAGATCGATCTGGAGTACGGACGTGAATGACGCCATGCAGATCGAGAACCAGATCGAGCTTCCAACCCGATCATCACAGGATCGACTCAAAGATCGACCAAAGCCATCCGATCTAAGACGAAGGTCGATCCCAGACGAACCTTATTCGTCCAGCTGTCTTTGGCGGCTAGCGAAGGGGGGACCAGCTAATGGTTTAGCCATTTTTGGCAAAAGCAGCCATCACCTTTATCCTATCTTCATTCTGTCTTTTCCTTTTTCTCTGGAAGTTAGGCGATTCGCCATTGTAGAACAGCTTAAGCTTTTTCCTTTTTGGACTTTTGAATCTTTCAAAATCAAGCAAGTTTTTCTGTAATCTTTCGTCGATCATGCTTTGCTTATCGTTTATTGCTTTTGATTTTATCTTAACCATGTGTAGTGAGTATTCGTTTCGGGTTTTTGGGGTTGAGGTGATTCCAAAGGGTTGAAAGGGTTTAAAGCTTTGTGTTTTCTTTATTCTTCACGCCTTCTCTTCTAGGATCTTGGAATCTTAAAGCCTAGAGAGCCTTGGAAAAGGTCTCTATGAACCAAAGGCTGTCTTACCTTGACAGGATTCAGATGTCCTGGAAAACCAGATCCTAGAGGCTAATCCTTCCATTCCCATACGCCATGGTTGTTTAGGGGATTAGTTAGGTCATTGTTTGAAATCTGTTCTCCCTGCTCTTCGATCTCTTTTTCCACCAAACGCCATGGGTTTGGAGAAGAGATTGAGGAAGTGAACCATACCACACGCCATGGATGGTTCTTGTTTTGTTTTCAAGGCATAGGGAAACCTCTTAAAAGAGTAGATCTAAAGGTTTTCAAACCAAAGCTTGAATCTTTGATACCCTTGAATATGACCCTCGACCCTGAACCCTCTCTTTTAGTGTTGTAAACCTCTGTTCATCATTCGCTTGTCATTTAGCTTGCATTCTTGATCATTAGAAGTCGTTCTGTTTAAGTTGTTTGTTAGATCGATCCATTCTGCTCGATCCTGATGTCGATTCACTGGTCAATTTTTTAGTTTTTAATAGCTTTGCAATTTTCATCTTTTGCTTGTTCCTCGTGGTAATTAACCATCTTCCAGGGATTTTAAAATTGTTTTGTATTGCATTAGATCGTTGGATTTAGTTTTCCTAGATTTTACTAATCATTTATCACATTTGCTTAGATTCACAAGATCCTTGCATTCTCATTGCTCTTCGTGCTCCCTAGGAATGGATTGATACCTCTTGCTATACTACAACTATGTGTTGCTTGAGTTTTGATAACCTCCTGCTTACATCTATAGTAAAAACCTGTTATAAACATTGTAGACCAAGAGGGGGAGGGTAAGCTTTCAGCTGATGAGGAGATTAACTTTGATAATGTGTGGATTGAGAGACTAAGAAAGGGTAAAGAAGTAGCTGTAGAGACGAAAGTGGAGCATTCTACTAAAGAGAAAGATGTTTATGTGCCTCCACCGTATATATCTAAGCTTCCTTTTACTGGCCGCTCCAAGAAACAGCTGATAGAGAAGCATAGACTCTTGTTTAAGAAGCATCTAAAGGATGTAGAGATCAAGCTGCCTCTTGTGGATTGTCTAGCTATGATGCCAAAATGTGGTAAGTTCTTCAAAGACACCCTTACAAAGAAGAACAAGGAGAGTAAAGAAGTTTTGGTGCTTAATGAAGAGTGTAGTGTTATTATTCACAGATAAATAGTGCCTAAGAAGCTAGGAGATCAAGGATCCTTCACCATTATTTGTGTTTTGGGTCCATTGAAGTTCAAGAGCTGCTTATGCGATTTGGGAGCAAGTATAAATCTCATGCCCCATTCCATTGCAAAAAAGCTCGGTTTCACACGGTTCAAAGAGTGTAGGATCTCCCTTATGTTAGCTGACAGGAGCGTGAGACTTCTAGTGGGTATATTAGAGGATCTTCCAGTGAGGGTAAGCGATGTCAATTTACCAACCGACTTTGTTGTGTTTGAGATGGATGAGGAGCCTAAAGATACACTTATACTAGGAAGACCATTCCTTGGAACCGTCGGAGCAATCATTGATGTCAAGAATGGGAAGATAGCTCTACACTTGGGCAAGGACATCAAGCTGGATTTTGATATCAATGAGGTCCTGAAGAAGCCAACCATAGAAGGACAAGCATTCTACATTGAAACGTTGGATGCTTTGGCCGATGAGTTACTTGAGGAGCTAGCACAAGAGGATCACTGGAAGCTGGCATTAACTAAGGAGCCAGGGGAGTTTGGTTTTCTGAGTGAGAGGACTCAAGAATACGTTCATCTCCTCGACTCTAGGAATGTTGTGATGGATGATAAAGGCGGATGCCAAGAGATCGATCAGGAAATCGAGAAGATCACTCGATCAAGGACAACAATCGACAAGAAGATCGAGGAGACTGGTCGATCCAGAAAAAAAATCGATGGGAAGATCGAGAGAAGCCAATCGATCAGTTCGGAGAGAACGACTCAGCAGCTCGATCCACATCAAATCGAGTGGGTGAATCGAGTGAAGTTGCTCGATCCGGACCAGAACGAGTGGAAGATCGACTGGATGAATCGATCTCAGAAGAGACAACAGTTCAAGAAGACAGTCTAAAGGCTCATGTCTCGGGTTCTAAGGAGGATACTGAGGATGGGAACGTCAACAAGAGCAACAAGGAGGACTGGAGCGAGATGCTAGCCCCAAAGGTGGACCTAAAGGAGCTCCCAAAAGGGCTAAGGTATGCATTCTTAGGGCTTAATGATACTTATCCCGTGCTTGTGAAAGAGAAATTGAGTGATGATGAGTTGCACTTGCTCCTAAATGACCTGAGAAAGTATAGGAAGGCCATTGGGTACTCTCTAAGTGACATCAAGGGCCTTTCACCAATGCTTTGCACTCATGGGATTCACTTAGATAATGAGAACTCTTCTTCTATTAAACATCAAAGCCGTTTAAACCCGAATTTGAAGGAAGTAGTTAAGAAAGAGATCCATAAGTTGTTAGAGGCTGACATGATCTACCCCATAAGTGACAGCACGTGGGTTTCTCCTGTACATGTGGTGCCTAAGAAGGGAGGGATCACGGTCATTAAGAATGATAAAGATGAATTGATTCCTACTAGGACTATAACAAGTCACTGTATGTGTATAGACTATAGGAAGCTTAATTCAGCTACTAGAAAGGATCATTTTCTTTTACCTTTTATTGATCAAATGCTTGAGAGACTTGCTAATCATCCTTATTATTGCTTTCTTGATGGTTATAGTGGTATCTTTCAGTGAGAATAAGCGATGTCAATGTACCAACTGACTTTGTCTTGAGATGGATGAAGAGCCTAAAGATCCGCTTATACTAGGATGACCATTCCTTGCAATCGCCGGAGCAATCAATGATGTCAAAAATGGGAAGATAGCTCTACACCTGGGCAAGGACATCAAGCTGGATTATGATATCAACGAGGTCCTGAAGAAGCCAACCATAGAAGGACAAGCATTCTACATTGAAACGTTTGATGCTTTGGTCGACGAGTTACTTGTGGAGCTAGCACAAGAGGATCACTTGAAGCTGGCATTAACTAAGGAGACAGGGGAGTTTGGTTTTCTGAGTGAGAGGACTCAAGAATACATTCATCTCCTCGACTCTAGGAAAGTTGTGATGGAAGATGAAGGCGGATGCCTAGAGATCGATCAGGAAATCCAAAAGATCACTCGATCCAGGACAGCAATCGACAAGAAGATCGAGGAGACTGGTCGATCCAGCAAAACAATCGATGGGAAGATCGAGAGAAGCCAGTCGATCAGTTCAGAGAACGAGACAGCGACTCGATCTCCTGCTCGATCCACATCAAGTCGAGTGGGTGAATCGAGTGAAGTTGCTCGATCCGGACCAGAACGAGTGCAAGATCGACTGGATGACTCGATCTCGAAGGAGACAACGGTTCAAGAAGGCAGTCTAAGGGCTCACGCCTCGGGTTCTAAGGAGGCTACTGAGGATGGGAACGTCAACAAGAGCCACGAGGAGGACTGGAGCGAGCTGCTAGCCCCAAAGGTGGACCTAAAGGAGCTCAAAAAAGGGCTAAGGTATGCTTTCTTAGGGTTAAATCATACTTATCCCGTGATTGTGAATGAGAACTTGAGTGATGATGAGTTGCACTCGCTCCTAAATGTGCTGAGAATGTATAAGAAGGCCATTGGGTACTCTCTAAGTGACATCAAGGGCCTTTCACCAATGCTTTGCACTCATAGGATTCACTTAGATAATGAAAACTCCTCTTCTATTGAACATCAAAGGCGTTTCAACCCGAATTTGAAAGAAGTAGTTAAAAAAGAGATCCTTAAGTTGTTAGAGGCTGACGTGATCCATCCCATAAGTTACAGCACGTGGGTTTCTCCTGTACACGTGGTGCCTAAGAAGGGAGGGATCACGGTCATTAAGAATGATAAAGATGAATTGATTCCTTCTAGGACTATAACAGGTCACCGTATATGCATAGACCATAGGAAGCTTAATTCAGCTACTAGAAAGGATCATTTTCCTTTACCTTTTATGGATCAAATGCTTGAGAGACTTGCTAATCATCCTTATTATTGCTTTCTTGATGGTTATAGTGGTATCTTTCAAATACTAATCCATCCAAACGATCAAGAGAAGACAACCTTTACATGCCCTTATGGCACCTACGCATATCAAAGGATGCCATTCGGGTTGTGTAACGCACCGGCTACATTCCAGCAGTCTATGATGTCGATCTTCTCAAATCTTATAGAAGAGATGGTAGAAGTGTTTATGGATGGCTTCTCGGTCTATGGTGCGTACTTTTCTGCTTGTTTGTTGAATCTTTGTAAGGTACTTAAGCGTTGTGAGGAGACAAACTTGGTGCTCAACTAGGAGAAGTGTCACTTCAAGGTGAAGGAAGGGATTGTACTCGGCCACAAGATATCAGAAAAGGGCATAGAGGTTGATAAAGCCAAGGTTGAGGTCATGATGAGTCTTGAGCCGCTGGTTAATGTGAAGGGAGTGAGGAGTTTCTTAGGCAACGCAGGCTTCTACAAGAGATTCATAAAGGATTTCTCCAAGATAGCAAGGCCCCTCACACGGTTGTTATGCAAGGAAGCTGACTTTATGTTTGATGAGGATTGTCTTCACGCTTTCAAGACTATCAAAGAAGCTCTTGTATCCGCGCCAATAATACAAGCACCGGACTGGACTCTACCGTTCGAGATCATGTGTGACGCGAGCGACTACGCCGTGGGAGCTGTTCTAGGGCAAAGGAAAGAGAAGCGGTTGCATGTAATCTACTATGCCAGCCGTACCTTGGATGACACGCAAGTCAGATATGCTACAACCGAGAAGGAGTTATTGGCCGTGGTATTTGCTTTTGAGAAGTTCAGATCATATTTGGTTGGCTCCAAGGTTGTTGTTTACACAGATCATGCAGCTTTGAGGTACATCTATTCCAAGAAAGACACTAAATCGAGGCTCTTAAGGTGGATTCTCCTTCTACAAGAGTTTGACATGGAGATAAAAGACAAGAAGGGGATAAAGAATAGTGTTGCTGATCACCTCTCAAGGATGAGAGTCAATGAAGCTTTGCCACTTGATGATTCGCTTCCTGAAGAGCAGCTCATGATGATCACCACAGCCGTATGTGAGAAGCTTGAAGATAAGTTTGAAGAGGTGTTGAGTTTCAAAGAAGAAAACTTGCCTTGGTACGCTGATATTGTAAACTACTTGGCTTGTGGAGAGGAGCCTTCTCATCTAGACCCTTACTACAAGAAGAAGTTCATGAGAGACATCTCTCATTACATTTGGGACGAGCCATACTTGTACAAAAGAGGAGTGGACAGCTTGTATAGAAGATGTGTTTCAAGAGAAGAAGCTAAGGACATTCTTCTACATTGTCACGGCTCTTCATATTGTGGTCATTTCGCTTCCTTCAAGACAGCTACAAAGGTGTTACAAGCCGGTTTTTGGTGGCCATCTCTGTTCAATGACACTAATGAATTCGTTAAAGCTTGTGAAGCATATCAAAGAGCTGGAAACATCACGAAGAGGAATGAGATGCCTCAGGTGCCTATATTTGAAGTTGATGTCTTTGACGCATGGGGGATAGATTTTATGGGTCCATTCCGAGTAGTGGGTACCTCGTAGGACCTCGACCCGCCTACTCGGGCCCATCCTCTTACGGCAGCAAGTTCATCTTGGTAGCGGTTGATTATGTGTCTAAGTGGGTTGAGGCTATAGCTTCCTCAACAACCGATGCAAAACTGGTGATCAAGCTCTTCAAGACCATCATCTTCCTTTGGTTTGGAGCCCCAAAGGTAGTGATCAGTGATGGGGGCAGCCACTTCATCAACAAGGTGTTTGAAAGCCTCTTAAGGAAGTATGGCGTGAAGCACAAAGTAGCCACACCCTATCATCCTCAAACTAGTGGGCAAGTAGAAGTCTCTAACAGGCATATCAAGGCGATACTAGAGAGGACAGTTGGGGCTACTAGAAAACATTGGGCAGTTAAACTCGATGATGCTTTGTGGGCTTACCGGAACGCCTTCAAAACCCCCATTGGTACTACTCCTTTCACTCTTCTTTACGGCAAGGCATGCCATCTTCCTGTTGAGTTGGAGCATAGAGCACTATGGGCAGTGAAGCAGCTGAACTACAACCTCAAGACAGCTCAAGAGAAGCGGTTGATTTAGCTACATAAGCTTGATGAGCTACGGTTGGAAGCCTATGAAAGTGCTTAGATCTACAAGGAGAGGACCAAGGCGGCCCATAACAAAAAGCTGGTTAACAAGGAGTTAAGAGAAGGCAGTTTGGTGCTACTCTACGACTCGAGGTTGAAGCTGTTTCCAGGGAAGCTCAAATCAAGATGGTGCGGACCGTTTGAGATCAAGGAGGTTCTTCCCTATGGAGCGGTTACATTGGTTGGCAAGAGCGGGAATGCTTTCACGGTTAATGGGCACAGAGTCAAGCCCAATCTGGCGAGTGATTGCAGCAAGGAGAGCACCATAATGCTTCTCCATGACCCACCTCAGACCTAAACCAAGTGAAGTCTAGCTAAAGACGTTAAAGAAAGCGCACTTGGGAGGCATTCCCATGTCTAGCTTGTACATATTTTTGCTTTATTTCTATTTCAGTTTTATGCTTTTATTGTCTAAGTGTGTAGATGAAAGGATGAGGGACTATAATTCATGATCTTGGAGTCAAAAGAGGCGAGAAGGGTTAAGTATAGGCTAGAGATCGAGTGCTAGATCGACTCATACTAGATCGAGCTAGTGAATCGAGAGGAGTCAGTCGATCTAGACGAGATCAAGTAGACAAATCGAGTGGAACGGTCGATCACGAGAGGATAAACCACCTATGCGTTTAGCTGAAAAAGCAAACGAGGTAGATCGACCGAGTCACTCGATTCTCAAAGATAGATCAAACAGTCTACTCGATCTGCCACTCGATCTAAGCCAAAACGACCCACAAATCGATCATGTGGTTCGATCTAAAGAGTACAGCCTAGTTGACCAAAAGTCAAGGAACGAGAGGCTACAATCGATCTAAGACTCAATGCAATTTGAATCGAGTCCCTGATCGATCAAACCTCTCGATCCTAGCCAACATGGGCATGAGATCGAGTCCTAGATCGACCAAATGGACTCGATCTCATGGCGTGGTAACAATTTCTTTTCCCTCTTTTCTTCTTTCCCTCCTGTTTTTAAATTCAAATTTTGGTCAAGGCATGAATCTTTGACCATGAAAGATGTGCCTTGACCAAGCTTTTTGTCAGAAACCACTAGTTTTGCTCATAGTTTTAGATTGTTGTTAGGCTTTATATTTTCAAGCAACAACACACCCTCTCTTATTTGTGTTTCAAGATTTCTAAAGCAAGAGAGAGTGTGATTATTCTTTCCTAAAGGCTAACAGCTTCTTCTTTCAAACTTTGCAAAGGTATTTTCGGGTCTTTGTTTTAAATCTTTTAGAAATTTCCTTTTATTTGCATTGCTTGAATATTAGATGTTAGGAGAGTTTAACAATTTTTTAAAACTAGCTAGATATTAGAAAAAATTCTAGATTTAATCTTATCTCTAGATTTGCTTTTCCATTATCTTGCTAGAATTTTTATAAATTCCCCAAAAATCTAGGGTATTAGTTATAAGTTTTTCTTCCTTGCCTAGTCTTTCTCTCATTATTCGCCGCCTTTGCTCATTCTCTTGCTTGAGAATTGTGTTTCAGGTACTATGGCTCCCAAGAGAACAAGAGAAGAGACAGCACAAGAAGGAGAGGCTCAAGAAGTGGTTCAGGAGAGAGTCAAATGGTCGAAAGAGGAGAAGCAAGACAAGAAATGGCTGGAAAGACTTAGATTCGATCCCACGAAGTTTGCAAGCAGAGATCTGTTGGCTAAGATGGGGATCTTGGGAGACTTCGATCAGCTTCTCAAGAATATGGGGCTCCGGTGTCTATCTCGTATAGATTGTCCAACATATCCCGAGGCGACAATCGATTTCCTAGCCACCTTGGAGTTCACGTATGAGAACCCGAGTCTTCCCACTCCTTCCCAAGGCCACATTACCTTCAAGATCAGGCGTCAAGCTTATCATCTCTCGATCCAGGAGCTTTGCCTAGCCTACGGTTTGAAGGCTGATGCTAAACAAGTGGAGTGATGTTACTACATATTGCATACATTTTGCATACTCATTAGTTAGCTTTTCATGCATTTGTATCACATTTTAGGTTAGATTGCATCACTTAGAGTCCTAGAGCATTCTTGCACCAGCATACGCATGTTCCTTGCATTTTGCATCACATTCAGGTTGTTTCTGGCTGCTTTGAAGTCGTGGAGGTTCGGGGACATGTTGAGGCTGATGTAGCAGTTCGTGGGAGCTCGGACATATGCTAAGGATCAGAGATCAAGGAGCAGATCGAGCATGGCCGGTCGATCCAGGAGGTGATAGACCAGAAGATCGAGCCAACCAGGCGATCCAAGGAGAATGATCGAGACAATGATCGAGTGAAGCAGTCGATCAAACGGTACGGACATGAATGACGCCATGCAGAGCGAGAGCGAGATCGAGTACACCACTCGATCCTGCCGAAGATCGATACCGAGATCGGATGCAACACTCGATTCGCCGATGATGATGGAGACCCAGATCGAGCCGAAGACACGATGTCCGGATATGATCGAGAGAACCGCTCGATCCTGGAGTCGATCTCTGTCCTTTCAACCACTTTTGGCAGCTAGCGAGGGGGGGGGACCATCAGCTTGTTTTGGCCATTATGGGAAGGCGGCGACGTCCTTTTCCCACACAACTTTCAACCCTTATCTTTTTCTTTATGTTTTCTCTCTGTTTTTCGTGAAGAACACCATTGTCGAACTTGAGTTTTTTGGAAGCTTTGTAATCGAATCATTTCCGTCTTAATCTAGTTTTCTTTTCATGTTCATTGTTTCCTTTTACATGCTTTGTTTGATTTACTTTATGTGTAGTGAGTAGTTTATTTGGGTTCGGGGTTGAGAGGATTAAGGGGTCTAAAGGGTTTTGATCTTGGGGTTTTTCTAAGCGTTTTCAACGGCTATCTCTTCTAAGGTGTTGAGATCTCAATGCTTGAAGACTCTCACGCCAAGAGCTTCATGATCCGAGAGGTTCCTTACCTTGACAGGATTCAGGAGCCTCGGAAGATTACACCTTAGAGACTAGTTTGGGGGCTTAGTTAAGCCATTCATTTGAAATCTGCTTTCCATGCCCTTCGACCTCTCTTTTCACCAAAAGCCATGGGAGTGATCTATACCGAAAGCCACAGATAGATCTTGCTTATTTTTCAATGCTTAGAGATCCTCACAAAGTGAGTCGATTTAAAGTTTTCAACCCAAAGTCGAACCTTTGAAACCCCATCCCGGACCATGAATCTCAACCCTAGGCCCTTTCTTTTAGCATCTTTACATCTTATCTCGTCATTCGCTTGATCTTTGATAGCATCCTGGTCATTAGTTTTACTGTTCTTGCATTTTTAGACGAGATCGATTGTTATTGCTCGATCTAGTGGTCGATCTCATGGTCGATCCACTAGTCGAATTTTAGTAATTCGAAGCTTGGTCCTTTAATTAATCTGTTTATTCCTCGTGGTAGTTTATTCATTCCTAGTATTTTTAAAATAGGTTGCATTCTATTTAAGTTGCTGCATCTAGTTTTTAAAGATTTTCTCATAAATCATCTCATTTCGCTTGGATTTGCATTAGTCCTTGTATTCTCTTTGCATTCTCTACCACTCTAGGCACGTATTGACTCTCTCTTGCTTTCTGTACTACAACATGTCTTGCATTTGAGTTTGATAACCTCATTGCATTTTCACCCTTGCTAAGAAAGTATCTATCAATTGGCGCCGTTGCCAACTTAGGTTTTGCTGAAATTACTAGGATTTGGAGTTTAGTATAGACTAAGTTTTTATTTTTCATTTTGGTTACTAACTCTCTTTCAAGTGTTTGTTCTTTTTGCAAGGCACAATCACAAGGAAGACAGTATGGATTCGGATATAGCATCAATGTTTGAGGCCTTATTAGCGAATCAAGAGAGAATGCTAGCTTGGGACCCAACTAGCAACCATGGTTTTGAAAGGTCATCCACTTATCAAAGAGGGCTTATGGATGAACATTCTACTCCAGAGAATCACTATGGATATGTTGAGGAATACCAATCCTGGGATATGGAGTACGAGCAAGGAGCAGCCTATTCTTCCCACATCTCTAAGGAGGAAGAAAATCTCAACATGATGAAGTTTCTTTTGGAGCAGCAAGGAGCAGCCTATTCTTCCCACATCTCTAAGGAGGAAGAAACTCTCAACATGATGAAGTTGCTTTTGGAGCAGCAAGAACAGCTTAATGAGAGCATTATCATGCTTGACTTCACACTAGGCTCTCCTGCTCCATTTTCAAGAGTTGCTGCAACAACACATGTAGAGTCTATCAACACCGAAATCACATAAGAGAATGAGGAACAAGAGAATAAATCTCTAACCAGAGATGAACTCCAACAAGAAGCTGAAGAACTTGAAGCTCTTCTTAGATACATAGTTGATGAAAATCTTGAGCAAAGCTTTGAAGATCCTTGTGAAGAAAGTTCGGTTGTTGAATGTTTAGAGGATGCTAGTGAGAGCTCATTTGTTGAGCAAGAGCCCTCCACCAAGAAAGAAACACATTTGCAACTCATTCCCAGGAAGGAGACAAAGGAGAATCCCACTGCATTAGCCTCCAAGGAGGGTGAAGAAGAAGAATCTCCAATGCAACAACCTTTTGCCAAGCACCTCGGTTTCACCCTCACCAATGAAGAAAGCATTGAGGATCCACGGCAGTTACACTTTGAGGAGATAAGGATGCACACATTTGGGGGATGGTTCTATGATGAGTATGAGCCTGGTGATACAAGCCTCAACATGACCGAGGAGGAGAGCCATGAGGGTCCATGGAAGCTTCCCTTTGAGGAGATAAGGATGCACACATTTGAGGGATAGTTCTATGATGAGTATGAGCCTGGTGATACAAGCCTCAACATGACCAAGGAAGATGTAGATTCAAAGGCACGCTCTTGGAAGCTCTTAAATACAGGAAAACTGAAGCATGATCCTCGATCTTCTGCCCAGAACGACCCACAGATCGATCCTCTAGCTCGATCCACAACACAGCCCAAGGTACACCATTCCAACACCTTGTATATCATGAATTCTTGGCTTTTTGAATTTTATTTCTTGTTGCTGGTCTCTCTTGAACTTTTATTACACAAAGGACTGTGTAATTTAAATTTGGGGGAGAGATTGAAAGATTTAATTTTGTGTTTTGTTTTCTTATTTTCCCTTTAAGCATATTTGAGTCTTCATGCATATACATTTGCATAGAAAATCAGAAAAAATTTCAAAATATTTGAAAAAATTCATGTAGCTTGCACTTGCATTGGTAAATATTTTAGGATTGAGTCTAGATATTATCATATAGGTTTGGAGTATCAAATGCTTAAAGACCTTGAGAGAGGCTTTATGATCCAAGAGATTTCCTTTTCTCATAAGAACTTAGGAGATCTCTTATGTCCAAACCAAGAGACTAGTATGCCTTAATGACCACAGAAGTGGCAAGTAAGGGCTAGTTAAGCTATGTTAAGATCCGTGCTTCTGCTCCATCAACCATCCTTTTCCACCACAAGCCATGGGTTTGGAGGGGATGAATGATGAGAGGAATTTATCTTACCCACAAGCCATGGAAAGATTGCTTCTTAGGCTTAAGGATAGCTCATTTTGAAATGTGTAGATTTACTTTTTGCAAACCAAGATCGAACCTTGGGCTTCCCTAAGCATGAACCTCATCCTTGGATCTGTTATTTATCATTCAAGTAGTTTCAAAAGCTTTCTCCTTTAGATTTAAAGTTTGCTCATTCAAGTTGCTAGAAATAGCCTTAATTGCCTGTTTTCAGTTTTCAAATTTTCATAATCAGTACTCTTGCACTTTAAATTCCTAGTTTCCTTCTAGTAATTGCTAACCCTTAAGAGGGGATTTTAAAATTCTTTTCTTGCTCATTTTGTATTGCATTTAGTTTTTGTTGAATTTCTTCCTCATTTACCCGAATTTGACTTAGCTTTACTTTGCTCTTGTATTCCTAGTATCTTTCTCACCTAGGCTGGATTGACACCTAAAGTACTACAACAACACTAAGAAGCTTTAGGATTGATAATTAGAACTGTGAAAAAAGCTATCTATCATGGAGTTTCCCTCTTTCACTCAAGCTAACGACCTGTGGGACCGGGCGAAGATCAAGAGAGTGAGGAGTCCGGTGCTAAGATACACGCTCAAGCTGATTGCCAACACCTTCAGTGGACGGTCTGTGGCTCTTACAGTCACCAAGACCGAGCTTTGCTTCCTGTTCCAAGGCGTTAAGCATCTGCTATGTGATCCTTAAGGAGAATGACGAGCCGATGGAAGAGGAGCTCGGCGACGATGTGAACTTCGGGTGCATCTTAGCCGCCTCCTTGGTGAAATACAAGGCGAGCTCAGCTTTGATTGGAGGCTTCCTCACGCCTATGTTTGTGCAAGCCGGAGTGCCACTAGCTGACTCTGTACTTGTCGCAGAGAGAGCCTACATGGACGAAATCAACATGAGGAACACGGACAGCTTGGGATGCACACTAGCCGAGGGTTTCTACGCCTACTTGTTCATTGACTGTGAGAATGAGAAGCGAGTTTGCATATTGCCAAACAAGGAAGAAACCGAGATGCAAGGGGTTGGTAACATCGAGTTCTTGCCCAGTGTAGAGGAGTGCTTTGCACCTCTAGGAGGAACAGCTGCTCCAGCACTAGCTGCTCGCACACGATCAGATCCCCCACATAAGATGCTGAGATGCCCAAGAGCTTTGTCCTTCCCAAACTTGACTTTGAGCCGAGGACAAAGGCGGATAAGTTCCTTGCTTCTGTTGTAGAGATGCAATGGAAAGTGAACAAGTGGCAGAGCAAGATGATCAAGAAGCTTGCTCAAGAGATCAAGAAGCTCAAAGGCAACGCTCCTGGTTCACCTTCAAGCGAAGAGGTCGAGCAGCCTGAGAAGAGAAGGAGATGCACCGGAGGCATTGAGATCTGTGAGCCCCAAGCAACGATCCAACCTGCGCGTCACGCTGTTCATAAGCAAGCTCGCTTGGATAAGGGCAATGCAGTAGCTCACGAGACCCCCACAAAGAGCAAGAAGTCTGGAGCAACCTCAAGCTCCAGCACTTCTTAGCTCTGAGGTACCAACAACCATCCCTTGTATATACCACACATGTTTTCTTTGTTTTTGCTTTGTGTTTTGAACTCTCTTGGATTTGTTTTCCACCGAGACAGTGTCATTCAAGTTTGGGGGATTGTGTGGTGTGTTTGACATGTTTTCTTTCTTCTTATTTTCTTTTATCATCCTTTGAGTCTCGCATGCATCCTAAGACATAGAAAAGAACAAAAAAATTGGTAAATTGTTTTAAAATTTTCAAAAAAATCCATGTAGTTGCATTCGAATTGTTAAGCATTTTAGGATTGAGTCAAGAATTTTTGAGCATTTAGGTTGTTTACATTTGCAAAAGGGGTAAAAGATTTTCTTGAAAAGTGTTTTAAGCTCATGAATTGTTTTAAGGCCTTAGTTAGTAGTTCTTTGATGCATTGTTCACTCTTTGAAAGTAAGCTCTAACCATACTTGGATCATGTGTTTTGATTTTCGTGGCTTAAGTTGACCCTTCATGAATTGAATCCTATCCTAAAAAGTGAGAACCTAAATTTGAATCTTTTTAATTATCATACTTATGCATTTGAAAAAGGATACATGGATTACTTATACATATTTAGGCTTTCTTCTTCCTTTCACCACTCTCTTGTAAGCCTTAATAAATTTCCCCACCCTTACCTTACCTTGCTTTCAAGCCAATGTTCTTGTGTGTTAAATCTTTGTGAGGACTCTTTTCGGTTGAACTTACCATAAATTGTTAGGTTTAGACGACATGATTAGGCTTTCATATTGATTCTAGCTTTGCATTTTGAAGCTAGTTTTAGGCTTAGGATAAGGCGGGTGTTCTTGGGGATTGCTTTGTTTTTGCTTCGGTTTAAAGAGTTTGATATTTAGAAGTCGAATAAAAGGGTTTTAATGGTTTTAAGTGGAAAGCTTGCTGTTTTAAAAATGAAAGCTCTAGTTTAACTAAGAAGGTAGCTCTCAAAAGAAAAGAAAAAGAAAAGAGAAGAGCCAAAAGGCAAAGTGTTTAAAAAGAAAAGAAAAGAAAAAAAAAATGAGTAGAGAGCTATCAAAGTAAAAAGAAAAGAGCTAAGTATATTTTCAGCCTTTCCACTAGCCTAAAGAGTTTTAAAATGATGTTTTTATTTGGATTTTGCTAGGCGAATTGCCTTGATGATAAGGGTAGTCTTTAGGCAGGTGAGTGAGCTTTAAAAGATAAGAAAAATGAGAGAGGGTTCTAGGATCTTGGATTAGTATGCATGGGTAGATGAAGGTTTAATCATGTATGCATCAATTGTCTTCACCTTTAGCATTATGTGAAAGTTCGACCATTCTTTGAGATAACCCCTTGTTTGAATAGCCCTTGTAAGTGAGATCATTTTTATCTCGCAACCCTTGTCCCTTAGCCAAGTGTATCCGGTTTTAAAGTGCATAAGTGTGATTCACGGTTTGAGCTTAATGAATGTTAAAGGGTAGGATTCTTGGATTGTTTGGGATATGAGAGTCATGATTTGAAATTCATTATGTGATGAGTATGGCTAAGTTTTTTGGAGTATGAGTGTGTGCATTGCATCATAGAATTAAGAACTAAGACCATTGAATTGATTCATTTGAAAAACACTTTTGCAAGAAGCTTAAACCCCCGTTTTTAAAACCTCTCTTCCTTCTTGAATTTTGTTTGCTTGAGGGCAAGCCAAAGGCAAGTTTGGGAGAGTTGATATTACCATATATTCTGCATATTTTGCATGCGTATGGGATAGTTTTTCATGCATTCATCTTGCATTATAGGCTAGTTTGTTCCATTTGTTGCACTTTAGGTTCTAGGTCCCTTTGCATTCGCATCTTGCATGTTTCTTGTATATATGCATCATTATCAGGTTGTTTGGAGCACTCTCGAGTTGAGGAGGTTCGGTGGACGTGAGGAGGACAAGAATGGAGCTCGTGGACACTTGGAGAACTTAGTCGTGCATGCGAAGTACCCGAGATCGAGTTGCGGATCGAGCAAGGCAGGTCGATCTAGGTGAGATCGACCAGAAGATTGAGCAGCCCAAGTCGATTCAAGAGGAAGGATCGAGACCAAGATCGAGAGAGGAGATCAATCTGGAGTACAGACATGAATGACGCCATGCAGATCGAGATCCAGATTGAGTTCCCAACCCGATCATCACAGGATCGACTCAAAGATCGACCGAAGCCATCCGATCCAAGGAGACGATCGAGCCAGAGATCGAGTGACCCGAGTCGATGCCAGACGAGCCTTATCCGTCCAGCTGTCTTTGGCGGCTAGCCAAGGGGGGGACCAGATAACGGTTTACCCATTTTTGGTATACCAGCCATCACTTTTCTATTATCTTCATTCTGTCTTTTTGTTTTCTCTCTACCTTAGGCGATTTCGCCATTGTTGAACATCTTAAGCTTTTCGTGTTTTAAACCTTTGGATCTATTAATATTAAGCAAGATTTTCCTTTAATCGTTTGTTGATCATGCTTAGCTTTCTATCAACTGCTTTTCGATCGATCTCAATCAAGTGTAGCGAGTAGTCTTTTTGGGTTTTTGGGGTTGAGGCGATTCAAAAGGGGTTGAAAGGGTTTAAAGCTTTGTGTTTTCTTTGTTCTTCATACCTTATCTTCTAGGATCTTGGGGGTCATAAGGCTTATAGAGCCTTGGAAAAGGTCTCTATGATTCCAGGGCTGCCTTACCTTGATAGGATTTAGATATCCTAGAAAACCAGATCCTAGAGGCTAATCTATCCTTTCCCACACGCCATGGTTGTAAAGGGGATTAGTTAGGTCATTATTTGAAATCTGTTTTCCTTGCTCTTCGATCTCTTTTTCCATGGGTTTGGAGAAGAGATTGAGGAAGGTAAACATAGCACACGCTATGGATGGTTCTTGTTTTGTTTTCAAGGCTTAGAGAAACCTCACAAGTGAGTAGATCTAAATGTTTTCAAACCAAGGCTTAAACCTTGAGACCCTTGAACATGACCCTTGATCCTAAACCATCCTTTTTAGCATTTTAAAACCTCTGTTAATCATTCGCTTGTCATTTAGCTTGCATCTTGTTCATTAGAAGTCAATCGCTATAAGTTGTTTATTAGATCGATCCATTCTGCTCGATCAAGTGCTCGATCCAGTGGTCCATTCACTGGTCGATATTTAGTTCTTAGTAGCTTTGCATTTTTAATTCTCTGCTTGTTCATAGTGGTAGTTAACCCTCTTCCAGGGATTTTAAAATTGTTTTGCATTGCATTAAATCGTTGCATTTAGTTTTCCTTGATTTCACCAATCATATATCCATTTCGCTTAGATTTGCTTCATCCTTGCATTCTTAGTGGCTCTTCCTGCATCCTAGGTTGGATTGATTCCTCTTGCACATTATACTACATCTATATGTTGCTTGTGTTTTGATAACCTCCTGCTTGCATCAATAAAATCCTGTTATCACTTGTAGAGCTGAATTGCAAAAAAAGTTGCAGAAACTTGAACTGCAGGGTCAGTGACGACCGTCACTGACCTGGTGACGCTCGTCACCAACCTGGCACAAAGGATCGATATGATCTTACAGCTACAAGTCCATCTGATGTTGCCAAACCGAAAATTCAACATTCCACAACCCAGAAACCTGCAACTAAGAAAAGGTATGCACTTCCTGTAATCAATTCCAAACCTCTAAATCTCATAAATAAGAACTTAAAAGGTGCAAAAGATGCTTCACACTTATGCAAGCAACGAGATTCTCGTAGTATGCTTGGTGTTTCTTTTGATGATTCTGCAGGAAAACAAAGTGTCCCACCCACATTCACGACCCACCCTGCTGATGTTCCTCACTCCCTTGGAAGAATTCATGCATCTACTGCTTATAAACCACCATGGATGAGGAGACATTCTTCTCCAAGGCATTCAATGCCATCTTCTGCTCCACCAGCTGTCTAAACAGCCAACCAAATTCGACTAATGACTTTAAACAATCGCTTAGTAGGAGGCAACCCACTGGTCAGTTTTCTTTTTCATATACTTAGCTTCTTTTTCGTTTTTACATAAAAAAAAATTAAAAAAAAAAACAGAGCCAGTTTGTCAGTTTGCCTTCATAATGTCTTGTGAATTTGTTAAACCATGGGTTATGCTTTGTTTGGATGCTTTTGATGTGTGTTTTGAGTGCTCCAACAGTCTAAATTCGGAGTACACATGAGTGCATATTGTTTAGCATTCAACATGACGATTCTGGAGTATCAATTATGGTGATGCTCGTCACCGGATCCTTCGCGAGGTACCACTTTTCCAACTCATTTCTACAAGTTCTCATACTTCATTTTGACCATTTCTTGGCTTAATAACACTGGGGACAGTGTTTTTTAAGTCTGTGGAGGGGGGGGGGGGGGGGGGGGGGGGGGGGGGGGGGGGGGGGGGGGGGGGGGGTGGTGGTGGTTACTGACGTTGTGTGGTTTGTGTCATGTTTATAGAGTTTTAAAGTTGAGTCAAAAACCTGTTTTTTTTATAGAGTCAAAATTTTGAAACTGTCAGTTTTTCTTGGAACTAACCATAAGACGTTTATGCTTATGAGAACCATTGCCACAGTAAGTCATTACAAGTCTTACTAAGTTGAAAGTCATAGGTAGATCAGTATAGCAATGAAGGATTAGGTTCTTAGAAAATCTAGAAAATTTGCTGTTAGCTCATGATAGCTAAGTTTTTGCAGAGTGTATGCAATGATGTATCAAAGCTCAAATGTAACACTTAGTTGTAGTAAAGTATGCAAGAGAGTATCAATCCAATCCTAGGAGCTAGAAAGTTCAGTGAGAATGCAAGGATCCTGTAAAACTAAGCAAATGATGGGCAGTTTTGTGAAATTCCTAAAAACTCGATGCAATAATCAAATGCAGGGCAAACCTATTTTAAAAATACAAGGAACGAGCTAGCTACCACGAGGAAAAGACAGAAGAATTAAAATGCAAAGCTACGAATGACTAAAATTTGACTAGTTGATCGACCACGAGATCGACCACTAGATCGAGCAAAAGCAATCGATCTAAAAAGAAGTTTGAGCGAAAGTAAATCTAATGACCAAGGCGCAAGCAAGCAACAAGCGAATCATCAACAGAGACTAAGAAATACTAAAAGGAGGGTCCAGGGTTGAGATTCATGTTCAGGGGTTTCAAAGGTTTCACCTTGGTCTGAAAACTTTAGATCTACTCACTTTGTGAGGTTCCCTAAGCCTTGAAAACTAAACAAGATCCATCCATGGCGTGTGGTATGGATCACTCTCTCATTCTCTCCTCCAGACCCATGGCGTTTGGCGGAAAAAGAGATTGAGAGGCAAGGAGAACAGAACTAGTCTCTAGGATGCGATTTTCAGATATCTCTGGATCCTGTCAAGGTAAGAGCTCTCTCTGATCATAAATATCTTGGCGTGAGACTCTTTAAGCCTTAAGAACTCGACATCCTAGAAGAGAAAGCCTTTAAGAACAAGAAAACACCAAACTTGAAAACCTTTTCGACCCCTTGAATCCTCTCAACCCTAAAACCCAATAAATCTACTCGTGACTCATGAAATAAACCGTACAAAATGCAATAAACAAAGAACTAAACATGATAGGCGATTGATTTAACTTAAACGAATGCTGGTGCAAAGACACTCTACGACCTAAAACGATGAAAACTAACCTAATATGCAATGTAAATGCATGAGAAACTAAACTATATGTATGCAAAATGCATGGAATACACAGTTATATCAACTCCCCCAAACTTACCTTTTGCTTGCCCTTAAGCAAACAAAATCTGAGAAGGGAGAGAGGTTTTGAAACACACGGGGGTTTAAGCTTCTTGCAAAGGCGTTTTCCAAATGAATCAATCTCAACGTCCTAGTTACTAGTTCTAAAATGCAATGCGCACACTCATACTCCAAAGAACTTAGCCATACTCATCACACAAAGGATTTCAAATCACGACTCTCCTATTCCAAACAATCAAAGAAACTCATCCTTTAACATTCATTAATAACCGAACTATGAATCAAACTTATGCACTTTAAAGCAGAACACATTTGGCTAAGGGTATAGGCTATGAGCGTAGAATGATCTCATTTGAAAAAAGGTTTTTATTAAGACAAGGGTTTCTCTCAAAAATGGTAAGAACAAGACAAGGGTTTCTCTAAAAAATGGTAAGAACTTTATGCATAATGCTAAAGGTAAAGGCAATTGATGCATAGATGATCAGATTCTCATCAGCCTCCTTGCACAACAGCTGCGTGAGAGGGCGTGCAATCTTAGAGAAATCTCTGATGAAGCGCCTGTAGAAGCCGGCGTGTCCCAAGAAACTTCTCACCCTTTTGACGTGGACTGGCGGCTCAAGGCTTGTCATTACTTCAATCTTTGCCTTATCGATTTCAATACCCTTCTCTGATATCTTATGTCCAAGCACAACCCCCTCCTTAACCATGAAGTGGCATTTTTCCCAGTTAAGCACCAAGTTTGTCTCCTCACAACGCCTTAATACCCTGCAAAGATTCAACAAACACGCAGAAAAGGACGCACCATAGACCGAGAAGTCATCCATAAACAGCTCTACCATCTCTTCTATTAGATCAGAGAAGATCGACATGAAAGCAATAGTAGGGGTGATTAGCAAGTCTTTCCACTATATCCATCAAGAAAGCAATAGTAGGGGTGATTAGCAAGTCTTTCCAGCATTTGATCAATAAAAGGCAAGGGAAAATGATCCTTTCTGGTAGCAAGATTAAGCTTCCTATAATCAATACACATACGGTGTCCAGTAATTGTTTTAGTAGGTATAAGCTCATCATTGTCATTCTTAATGACAGTGATCCCTCCCTTCTTAGGCACCACGTGTACGGGAGAAACCCACGTGCTGTCATTTATGGGATAAATCACATCAGCCTCTAAAAGCTTAAGAATCTCTTTCTTAACAACCTCTTTCAAATTTGGATTCAAACGCCTTTGATGTTCTATAGAAGAGGCGTTCTCATTATCCAAGTGAATCCTATGAGTGCAAAGCATTGGTGAAAGGCCCTTGATGTCACTTAGAGAGTACCCAATTGCCTTCCTATACTTTCTCAACTCAGTTAAGAGCGATTGCAACTCATCATCACTCAAGTTTTCATTCACAATCACATGATAGGTTTCGTTAAGCCCTAAGAAAGCATACCTTAGACCTTTTGGGAGCTCCTTAAGGTCCACCTTTGGGGCTAACAGCTCGCTCCAATCATCCTCGTGGCTGTTGCTGTTGTTCTCCTCCTTGGAGCCTTCCTTAGAACCCGAGACATGGCCCTTGAGGCTGCTTTCTCCAACCGCTATCCCTTCTGAAATCGAGTCGTCAGGTCGATCTTGCTCTCGATGACGTCTAGCTCGAGCAGTTTTGCTCGATTCACTCACTCGATTTAATGTGAATCTAGTGAGAGATCGAGACGCAGAGTCGATCTCCAGATTAGACCCCAAATTGATCGGAAGGCTTCTCTCAATCTTGGACTCGATTGTTTTCCTGGATCGATCACACTCCTCGATCTGACTGTCGATTGCTGCACCGGATCGAGTTGTGCTCTCGATTGTCTTGTCGATTTGACCCCTGGATCAAGTAATGTCATCGATCTCGGAGTCGATCTCTAGGCAAACGCCTACATTTTCAAGCACAACCTTCCTCGAATCAAGCAAGTTGACATACTCATGAGTCCTCTGATCCACATAACTGAACTCTCCTGGCCCCTTAGTCAATGCAAGCTTCAAATGATCCTCCTGAGCCAACTCTTCCAGCAACTCATCCGCCAAAGCATCCAACGTCTCAATGTAGAAAGCTTGCCCTTCTATCATAGGCTTCTTCAAGACCTCATTGATATCGAAGTCGATCCTTATATTCTTACCCAAGGGCAAGGTAATTTTCCAATTTTCGGCGTGTATGATGGCTTCGGCGGTGGCTAAGAATGGTCTACCGAGAATGAGTGGATCCTTTGGTTCTTCATCCATTTCCAGCACAACGAAGTCTGTAGGCACGTTTACTCCACTGATTTTCACTGGCAAGTCCTCAAGCAAACCCACGGGTAACCTCACACTTCTGTCAGCTAGTACTAACGAGATTCTGCAATCCTTGAAACGGGTAAAGCCAAGCTTCTGGGCAACGGAATGAGGCAGCAGATTTATGCTAGCTCCGAGATCACAAAGAAAACTTTTGAACTCCAAAGGACCTAAAGCGCAATGTATAGTGAAACTTCCAGGGTCTCCCAACTTCTTAGAGACAATCTCCTTGTGTATCACAGCACTACACTCCTCACTTAGAACAAGCATTTCCTTCCTTTCCTTATTCTTCTTCACGAGAGTGTCTTTGAAGAATTTGGCGCATTCAGGCATCATTGCAAGGCAGTCCACGAGAGGTAGCTTGATCCCTACGTCCTTAAGGTGCTTCTCAAACAAGACTCTATGCTTCTCTATGAGTTGCTTCTTGAAACGGCCAGGAAAAGGTAGCTTCGGTACATACGGTGGAGGCACATAAGCGTCCTTCTCCTTAGTAGTTTGCTCCGCTTTCTACTCAACAACCGCTTTGTCACCTCTTCTTGGCCCTTGAATCCAGACATTGTCAAAATTGATCTCATCATCGGCTGAATGCTTACCCTCCCCCTCTTGAATCACAACGTCCTCGTTGATCTTTGGAGTAACCATAGGTGCTAGCTATTGCCCACTCCTTAGCGTAATGGCATTGGCGTATTCCTTGGGATTTTGCTCATACTTGCCTGGTAAGCTATTCAGACCACTTTAGCTTGCTTTTCCCTTCTCAAGTTGCTTGATTTTATTATTCAAGGTTGTAATCTGAGTAGAGAAATTCGTGACAGACTAGTCTAAGCGAGTATTCATCTCGGCAAACTTCTGGTTTCTAGAGGCTTGCCCTTGAATCAGTTGTTGAAACATAGCTTGGACAGGATTAACTTGTTGTTGCATCGGTTGTTGCTGCTGAGGTACAAAGCCCGGAGGGTACATTGGTGTATAACCCTTGTTTCCTTGCTGTTGTCCTTGGAAGTTGTTCTGCCCTTTCCCTTGGAAGCCACCACTCAGCTGAAAACTTTTGTTGTAAGGTACGAAACGCTTTGCTTGCTGAGTAGGGTACACTTGATCCTTAGGGTTCGCGACATTGGTGCTACGGTATCAGAGATTGTTGTTATGGTTGTAGCCATGTGAATATCCTTGAGGTTTGTAGTTGTTTTGACCAGCCACCCAGTTGGCTTCTTCTTGACTCAACTCAAGCTCCTCTTGGATCTCATCCGCTTCACCAACAAAGTGAACATGTTCTGATTTGCCAAAACAAACTTGTCAATCTTCTCATGCAAGGATTTCAACTCTTTCTTGTGAGACTCTAGCTCAGAACCTCTCGGTGCACTGTTATAATCCTTGGCATAGTTGCCGTCACTTAATGCTAAGTTCTCAATCAGCTCCATGCCTTCTTCTACCTCATGACCAAAGAAGTTTCCCTTACTGGCCGTGTCAAGCAACAAGCGAATCTTTGGTGAAGCTCCGCGGTAGATGGTGCTGAGTAAGGTCTCTTCACTGAAGCCGTGATGAGGACACTGAATTGTGTAATCTTTAAACCGCTTCATGGCTTTGTTAAACGTCTCATTGTAAACTTATTTTTTTGCACCATTGAGATGAAACCAGGCTTAATCTTGAAGTTGTTGTTCTGTACAGGAGGAGGAGTGATCCCAAACCTATTATGATGAGTATTGGGAGCATCTCCGGCTCCTATGATCCTTGGGGGTCTAGCCGCGTGTTGGGGGTTTCCATTGCCCCTTCCCACTGCCCCATGAGCTGGAGGAGGTCCTTCTGGATGCTCATGCTCGGCCATAGCCTCAAAGTCAACCAAACCGTGCTGAACAATCTCCTCAAAAGCTCTAACTTGTTCTCGTACTCTTCTTTGCCGTGAATGACCAAGTTGATGAATGTTGTCCAAGGGTTGAAGTAGATTTTTGTCTCCCCTTGAACGAAGATTAATGTACCTGAAAGACACACGTTTGAGAGTAGAGAAGTTAGTAACTTAGACAAAGTAAAGGCTTAGTCTTTACTAAACCCCAAATCTCAATGCTTTCTAAACACTCCTAGATTGGCAACGGCGCCATTTGATAGCTAAGTTTTTGCAGAGTGTATGCAATGATGTATCAAAGCTCAAATGTAACACTTAGTTGTAGTAAAGTATGCAAGAGAGTATCAATCCAATCCTAGGAGCTAGAAAGTTCAGTGAGAATGCAAGGATCCTGTAAAACTAAGCAAATGATGGGCAGTTTTGTGAAATTCCTAAAAACTTGATGCACTGATCAAATGCAGGGCAAAACTATTTTAAAAATACTATGAACGAGCTAGCTACCACGAGGAATAGACAGAATAATTAAAATGCAAAGCTACGAATTACTAAAATTCGACTAGTGGATCGACTACGAGATCGACCACTAGATCGAGCAAAAGCAATCGATCTAAAAAGCAGTTTGAGCGAAAGTAAATCTAATGACCAAGGTGCAAGCAAGCAACAAGCGAATGATCAACAGAGACTAAGAAATACTTATAGGAGAGTCCAGGGTTGAGATTCATGTTCAGGGGTTTCAAAGGTTTCAGCTTGGTTTGAAAACTTTAGATCTACTCACTTTGTGAGGTTCCCTAAGCCTTGAAAACTAAACAAGATCCATCCATGGCGTGTGGTATGAATCACTCTCTCATTCTCTCCTCCAGACCCATGGCGTTTGGAGGAAAAAGAGATTGAGAGGCAAAGAGAACAGATTTCAAACACGCGGCTTAACTAGTCCCCTAAACTACCATGGTGTTTGGGAAAGAGTAACTAGTCTCTAGGATGCGATTTTCAGAGATCTCTGGATCCTGTCAAGGTAAGAGCTCTCTCTGATCATAAAGATCTTGGCGTGAGACTCTTTAAGCCTTAAGAACTCGACATCCTTGAAGAGAAAGCCTTTAAGAATAAGAAAACACCAAACTTGAAAACTTTTTTGACCCCTTGAATCCTCTCAACCCCAAAACCCAATAAATCTACTCGCGACTCATGAAATAAACCGTACAAAATGCAATGAACGAAGAACTAAACATGAAAGGCGATTGATTTAACTTAAACGATTCAATATTCAAAAGCAAAACAAGAAAAAGCTCGAAGTCTAACAATGGCGAATCGCCTAAAAACGAGAGAGAAGATAGAAAAGTAGTTGACAAAACGTGATAAAGAAAAGGATCGTTGGTTTTTGCCTAAAATGGCCAAACCGCATATGGTCCCCCCCTTCGCTACGGTCCAAAAACTGGCTGGACGGATAAGGTTGGTCTGGGATCGATCAGGAAGCTCGATCTGGCAATCGATCATATCCTGAATCGAGTGGGTCCTGGTCGATCCCCGAATCGATCTTGTGTTGATTGGGTTGGAAGCTCGATCCGGTCCTCGATCTGGATGGCGTCATTTACGTCCGTACTCCGAATCAATTTCCATGCTCGATCTTCTGGTTGATCTCATCTAGATCGACCTGCCTTACTCGATCTCCTGCTCGATCTCAGGTCCTTAGCAGGCAATCCTGATTTCTCCAAGTGTCCACGAACATCTTCACAAACCTTAGCACGTCCACGAATCTTCCATAGCTCCAAAGTAACTGAAAGCAACCTGATTGTGATGCAAAATGCACGAATCATGCGAATGCTGGTGCAAAGACACTCTAGGACCTAAAACGATGCAAACTAACCTAATATGCAATGTAAATGCATGAGAAACTAAACTATATGTATGCAAAATGCATGGAATACACAGTTATATCGATCTGTCTTTGAAGGACTTTTCCGAGAGAAAATAGATCGGTCGGTCTATGTTTGGACCGATCGATCTAAACCCTAAGAATCTCCCGAGACATTTTAGATCGGTCGATCTAGATAGGACCGATCGATCTGTGCTCATATAAATCGACCTTGTCTCTCGATCTCGTCTAGATCGACTAACTCCTCTCGATTCACTAGCTCGATCTAGCAAAGATCGAGCCAGGATAAGTCGATCTAGCACTCGATCTCTAGCTTGTACTCGCCCCTTCTTACTCTCTTTGGGTATAAGATCAGAGCCTGCGATCCCTCATACTTGTTCCTACACACTTAGAAGATAAAAACATAAAACTGGAAGAGAAATAAAGCAAAAATATATATAGGATAGACATGGGAATGCCTCCCAAGTGCGCTTTTTTTAACGTCGTTAGCTAAACTTTACTTGGTTTAGGCAGATGGTGGGTCTTGGAGAAGCATTGAGGTGCTCTCCTTGTCAAATGCACTCGCCATGTATGGCTTAACTCTGTGTCTGTTCACTGTGAATGCATTCCCACTCTTGCCGACCAACGTGACAGCTCCGTAAGGTAATACTTCCTTGATTTCATACGGACCGCTCCACCGTGACTTCAGCTTCCCTGGAAAGAGCTTGAGCCTTGAGTTGTAAAGCAGCACCAAGCTCCCTTCCTTAAGCTCCTTAGGTACCAACTTCTTGTCGTGAGCAGCCTTAGTACGCTCCTCGTAGATCCTAGCGCTTTCGTAAGCATCCAGCCTTAGCTCATCAAGCTCGTGCAACTGGATCAACCGCTTCTCCTGAGCCGTCTTCAGATCAAAATTCAGCCGCTTCACAGCCCACAACGCCTTATGTTCCAACTCAACTGGGAGGTGACATCCTTTGCCGTAGAGAAGGGTGAAAGGAGTAGTACCAATGGGCGTTTTGAAAGCAGTCCGGTAAGCCCACAAGGCGTCATCTAACTTCACCGCCCAATCCTTCCAAGTTGTCCCAACTGTTCTCCCGAGTATCGCCTTTATCTGCTGGTTAGAAACCTCCACTTGGCCACTCGTTTGAGGATGATAAGGTGTCGCTACCTTATGCTTCACGCCATACTTCCTTATAAGATTTTCAAACAGCTTGTTGATGAAATGGCTTCTTTCGTCGCTTATCACCACCTTAGGCACTCCAAACCTCGGGAAAATAATGCTCTTAAAGAGCTTGATCACCACCTTAGAGTCGTTTGTTGGGGAATCAATGGCCTCGACCCATTAAGAGACGTAATCAACAGCTACTAGTATGAACTTGTGGTCGTATGATGAAGGAAACGACCCCATGAAGTCTATGCCCCACGCGTCAAAGACGTCTACCTCAAATATGGGAACTTGAGGCATCTCATTCCTCTTAGTGATATTCCCTGCTCTTTGACAAGCCTCGCAACTCATCACAAACTCATGGGTGTCTTTGAAGATGGACGGCCACCAGAAGCCGGCTTGTATGACCTTAGTGGCGGTTTTGAATGAAGCAAAGTGCCCACCATACAAAGAACCGTGGCAATGAAAGATGATATCTCTTGCTTCCTTCTTTGTCACGCATGTACAGGCTATCAACACCTCTCTTGTATAAATAGGGCTCATCCCAATAGTAGTGGCTCACGTCCCTCATGAACTTCTTCCTATGGTAGTTGTCAAGATGCGAAGGCTCTTCCCCACATGCCAAGTAGTTCACAATGTCCACGTACCATGGGATGTCCTCCTCTTTGCAGCTCAGAACATCCTCAAACCGCCCTTCTAGGTTCCCACAAACAGCCGTAGTGATTGCCATGAGTTGTTCCTCGGGGAGAGAGTCATCTAAAGGAAGAGACTCGTTGATTCTTAACCGAGACAGATGGTCAGCAACGCCGTTCTCTATCCCTTTCTTGTCTTTGATCTCCATGTCAAACTCCTGAAGAAGAAGAATTCATCTCAAAAGCCTCGGCTTAATGTCCTTCTTGGAATAGATGTAGCGCAAAGTCGCGTGATCTGTTTAGACAATGGCCTTGGAACCCACGAGGTATGACCGGAATTTCTCAAAGGCAAACACTACTGCCAATAGCTCCTTCTCTGTGGTGGTGTACCTTGTTTGAGTGTCATCCAAAGTTCTTGAAGGATAGTAAATCACGTACAGCTTCTTATCTTTCCTTTGACCTAGAACGGCTCCCACGGCGTAGTCACTAGCGTCACACATAATCTCGAATGGTAGAGTCCAGTCCGGTGCTTGCACTATAGGCGCAGATACTAGAGCCTCCTTGATGGTCACGAAAGCTTGGAAACACTCCTCATCAAAGACGAAATCAGCTTCCTTGCACAACAGCCGTGTAAGAGGGCGTGCAATCTTTGAAAAATCCTTGATGAAGCGCCTGTAGAAGCCGGCGTGTCCCAAGAAATTTCTCACTCCTTCGACGTTAACTGGCGGCTCGAGACTCATCATCACTTCAACCTTAGCCTTGTCAACCTCAATACCCCTCTCTAATATCTTATGGCCAAGCACGATCCTTTCCTTCACCATGAAGTGGCATTTTTCCCAATTAAGCACCAAGTTTGTTTCCTCACAACGCTTTAGTACCTTGCAAAGATTCAACAAACACGCAGAAAAGGACGCACCATAGACCGAGAAGTCATCCATAAACACCTCTACCATCTCTTCTATTAGATCGGAGAAGATCGACATCATACACCGCTGAAACGTAGCCGGTGTGTTACACAACTCGAATTGCATCCTTTGATACGCGAAGGTGCCATAAGGGCATGTAAAGGTCGTCTTCTCCCGATCATTTGGATGGATTGGTATTTGAAAAAATCCACTATATCCATCAAGAAAGCAATATTAGGTGTGATTAGCAAGTCTTTCAAGCATTTGATCAATAAAAGGCAAGGGAAAATGATCCTTTCTAGTAGCAAGATTAAGCGTCCTATAATCAATACACATACGGTGTCCAGTAATAGTCCTAGTAGGTATAAGCTCATCTTTGTCATTCTTAATGACCGTGATCCCTCTCTTCTTAGGCACCACGTGTACGGGAGAAACCCACGTGCTGTCACTTATGGGATAGATCATGTCAGCTCCTAGCAGCTTAAGAATCTCTTTCTTAACAACCTCTTTCAAATTAGGATTCAAACGCATTTGATGTTCTATAGAAGAGGTGTTCTCATTATCCAAGTGAATCCTATGAGTGCAAAGCATTGGTGAAAGGCCCTTGATGTCACTTAGAGAGTACCCAATGGCCTTCCTATACTTTCTCAACTCAGTTAAGAGCGAGTGCAACTCATCATCACTTAAGTTTTCATTCATAATCACGGGATAGGTTTTGTTAAGCCCTAAGAAAGCATACCTTAGCCCTTTTGGGAGCTCCTTAAGGTCCACCTTTGGGGCTAGCAGCTCGCTCCAATCATCCTCGTGGCTGTTGCTGTTGTTTTCCTCCTTGGAACCTTCCTTAGAACCCGAGACATGACCCTTGAGGCTGCTTTCTCCAACCGCTATCCCTTCTGAAATCGAGTCGTCCAGTCGATCTTGCTCTTGATGTCGTCTAGATCGAGCAGTTTCGCTCGATTCTCTCACTCGATTTAATGTAGATTGAGTGAGAGATCAAGACGCAGAGTCGATCTCCAGATTAGACCCCAAATTGATTGGAAGGCTTCTCTCGATCTTGGACTCGATTGTTTTCCTGGATCGATCACACTCCTCGATCTGACTGTCGATTGCTGCACCTGATCGAGTTGTGCTCTCGATTGTCTTGTCGATTTGACCCTTGGATCGAGTAATGTCATCGATTTCGGAGTCGATCTCTAGGAAAACGCCTTCATCTTCTAGGACAACCTTCCTTGAATCAGGCAAGTTGACGTATTCCTGAGTCCTCTGATCCACGTAACCAAACTCTCCTGGCTCCTTAGTCAATGCCAGCTTCAAATGATCTTCCTGAGCCGACTCCTCTAGCAACTCATCCGCTAAGGCATCCAACGTTTCAGTGTAGAAAGCTTGCCCTTCTATCGTGGGCTTCTTCAGAACCTCGTTGACATCGAAGTCCAGTCTTATATCTTTACCCAAGTGCAGAGCAATCTTCCCACTCTTGACCTCTATGATGGCTCCGGCGGTGGCTAAGAAAGGTCTGCCGAGAATGAGTGGATCCTTATGCTCTTCGTCCATTTCCAACACAACGAAGTTTGTGGGCACGTTTAGTCCACTGATTCTAACTGGCAAGTCCTCAAGCAAACCCACGGGTAACCTCACACTTCTGGCAGCTAGTACCAACGAGATTCTACAATCCTTGAAACGGGTAAAGCCAAGCTTCTTTGCCACGGAATGAGGCATCAGATTTATACTAGCTCCGAGATCACAAAGGCAACTCTTGAACTCCAAAGGACCTAAAGCGGAAGGTATAGTGAAGCTTCCAGGGTCTCCCAACTTCTTAGGGACTATCTCCTTGTGTATCACAGCACTACGCTCCTCACTAAGAACAAGCACTTCCTTGCTTTCCTTATTCTTCTTCACGAGCGTATCTTTGAAGAAGTTGGCGCATTTAGGCATCATTGCAAGGCAGTCCACGAGAGGTAGCTTGATCTCTACGTCCTTAAGGTGCTTCTTAAACAAGATTCTATGCTTCTCTATGAGTTACTTCTTGAAACGGCCAGGAAAAGGTAGCTTAGGTACATACGGTGGGGGTACATAAGCATCCTTCTCCTTAGTAGTTTGCTCCGCTTTCTTCTCAACTTCTTGACTTAACTCAAGCTCCTCTAAGGTTTCATCCTCTTCACAAACAAAGTGAACATGCTTCTGATTAGCCAACACCATCTTATCAATCTTCTCATGTAATGAATTAAGCTCTTTCTTGTGAGACTCTAGCTCAGAACCTCTCAGTGCACGGTCGTAATCTTCAGCGTAGTTGCCGTCACTCAATGCCAAGTTCTCAATCAGCTCCATGCCTTCTTCTACCTCTTGACCAAGGATGTTTCCTTTACTAGCCGTGTCAAGTAGCAAGCTTATCTTTGGTGCATGTCCTCGGTAGATAGTGCTTAGTAAGGTCTCTTCACTGAAGCCATGGTGAGGACATTGAATGGTATAATCCTTGAACCGCTCCATGGCTTCATTGAACGTCTCATTGTTCCTTTGAGTGAAGCCGCTGATTTCGCTTCTCAACCTTGCTGTTCTGGTGCTAGAGAAAAACTTTGAGAGGAAAGCCTTCTTACACTTAGCCCAAGATGTAATGGTGCCTTGTGGAAGTGTCTTCTCCCAATGTCTAGCCTTGTCTCCAAGAGAAAATGGAAAGAGGCGCAGCTTGAAAGCATCTTCGGATATGCCGTTAATCTTGATCATCCCACATACTTGCTCGAAGTTATCAAGGTGCTCCAAGGGGTCTTCCATTGCTAGCCCGTGAAACTTATTGTTTTGCACAATTGAGATGAATCCCGTCTAAATCACAAAATTGTTGTTCTGTACAGGAGGAAGAGTGATCCCAAACTTATTGTGATGGGTATTGGGAGCATCTCCTGCTCCTATGATCCTTGGGGGTCTAGGCGCATGGTAGGGGGTTTCCATTACCCCTTCCCACTGCTCCGTGAGCTGGAGGAAGTCCTTCTGGATGCTCGTGCTCAGCCATCGCTTCAAAATCCACTGAACATTGCTGAACAATCTCCTCAAAAGCTCTAGCTTGCTCTCCTACTCTTCTTTGTCGTGAATGACCAAGTAGATGAATGTTGTCCAAGGGTTGAAGTAGATTGTTGTCACCCCTTGAACGAAGATTCATTTACCTGAGAAACACAAGTTTGAGAGTAGGGAAATTAGTAACCAAAAGAAAAAGAAAGGCTTAGTCTTTACTAAACCCCTATTCTCAATGCTTTTTAAACACTCCTAAGATGGCAACGGCGCCATTTGATAACAGGTTTTTAACAATGTCAAAAGGGAGTGATGCAATGCAACAGGAGGTTATCAAAACTCAAGCAGCACACAGTCGTAGTATAGCGTGCAAGAGGAATCAATCCAACCTAGGAGCTAGAAAGTGCAATGAGAATGCAAGGAACGAGTAAAGCTAGGCAAATGATGAACGGTTATGTGAAAATCCTAAAAACTAGATGCAACGACTAAATGCAAGGCAAAACTATTTTAAAATTACCAGAAACGATGAACTACCACGACGAACAAACATAATGATAAAATGCAAAGCTATGAATTTATAAAAATCGACTAGTGGATCGATCTCGTCTAAAAGTTCAAATGCAACAAAACTAATGACCAGGATGCAAGAGATAACAAGCGACTGATTAACAGAGATGTAAGAATACTAAGAAAATGGGTCTAGGGCTGAGATTCATGTTCAAGGGTCTCAAAGGTCCAAGCTTGGTTTGAAAAGTCTAGATCTACTCACTTTGTGAGATTCTCTAAACCTTGAAAACAAAACAAGATCCATCCATGGTGTGTGGTATGGATCACTTCTTCATTCTCTCCTCCAGACCCATGGCGTTTGGCGGAAAAAGAGTTTGAAAGGCAAGGAAATCAGATTTCAAACACGCGGCTTAACTAGTCCCCTAAACTACCATGGCGTTTGGGAAAGGGTAACTAGTCTCTAGGATGCGATTTTCAGAGATTTCTGGAACCTGTCAAGGTAAGAGCTCTCTCTGATCATAAAGATCTTGGCGTGAGACTCTTAAAGACTTAAGAACTCGACATCCTAGAAGAGAAAGCCATGAAGAACAAGAAAACAACAAACTTGAAAACCTTTTTCAACCCCTTTGACTCCTCTCAAGCCCAAAACCCGATGAAACTACTCGCGACTCATAAAATAAACCGTACAAAATGCAATAAACGAAGAACTAGACATGGAAAACGATCGATTTAACTTAAACGATCCAATATTCAAAAGCAAAAACAAGAAAAGCTCGAAGTCTAACAATGGCGAATCGCCTAAAACGAGAGAGATGATGAAAAAGTAGTCGACAAGAAGGAATAATGAAAGGAATCGTTGCTTTTTGCCAAAAATGGCCAAACCGCAACTGGTCCCCCCCTTCGCTACGGTCCAAAAACAGGTTGGACGGATAAGGTTGGTCTGGGATCGATCATGAAGCTCGATCTGGCACTCGATCTCGTCTTGGATCGGATGGCTCTTGGTCTATCTCTGAGTCGATCTTGTGCTGATCAGGTTGGAAGATCGATCCGGTCCTCGATCTGCATGGCGTCGTCTACGTCCGTACACCAAATTGATCTCCATACTCAATCTTCTGGTCGATCTCGTCTCTATCGACCCGCTTTGATCGATCTGCTACTCGATCTCAGGTCTTTAGCGTGCAATCCTGATTTCTCCAATTGTCCACGGACTTCCTCACGAGCCTTCGCACGACCACAAGTCATCCATAGCTCCAAAGTAACCGAAAGCAACCTGATTGTGATGCAAAATGCACGAAACATGCAAATGCTGGTGCCAAAGTACTCTAGGACCTAAAGCGATGCAAACTAGCCTAACATGCAAGGTAAATGCGTGAAAACTAACTTATATGTATGCAAAATACACTAAATATGCAGCAATATCAGCAATCTATTTTTTTCATGATATTTTCTCAAATCACCATGTCTGAGTAGTTTGTTAGTTAAGTTAGGGCTTTTCAAAGGTTGATGAAGAGTTTGTAGAATTGCTACACTTACAGGAAATTCATTGGTTCTTCATATGTGCTTGCACTCATATCGATTTCTTAGACACATCATCTGGATTTCGAAATCCTAGGTTGTTTAATAGATTGTTAATCACCTGAACTAGTATTAGATGAGCAAAACGCCCTAGTGCAAAGAGATTTGGCTTAGGAGTTTTGTGAACAATTGAATCTGATCATTACTGCATGTTTAGATTGTTAGGGTTTGCAGAGAGATTTGAAACTCTGTTATTTAGGCATAGTTAACTTCTGCAATGAGAATTGATTAGTTATATCTTGGGGTTTCATATTCAAGACGGTTTTAGTTCATTCCTGATTGCAAGCATTCTACACTCTCGGATTCAACCTGCGAATTTTCCTGACTTAGCACATTTGGCTTTCTGAACTTTAAGAACAAGCATAAAACGCCCACTTGCATTTATTTTACTGTTTCGCATTACATCCATGACTTATTGCTTAGCTTAATCTGAACCTGAACTCGATAGTGTAGTTTACATACTCCTTTGGGATTCGATACCCCTTGTACTAGAACTGCTTTGTTGTTCACTTGCAGTAGTTTTATTTGGGTAAAACCTGAGCCCTATCATAAACTACACTAGTGATTTCAGATTCAGATTAGGCTAAGCAATAGATAGTGTATGTAATGCGAAATAACGAAATAAAAGATAGCAGGCGAAAGTTGGTTGTTCTAAAATTCAGAAAACTAAAAGCGTTAAGTCAGGACAATTCGCAGGTTGAATCCGAGAATGTATAATGCATGAAATCAGGAATAATTAAGAATCGTCTTGAACATGAATCGCAAATATATAACTAATCAATTCTCATTGCCGAAGTTATCTATGTCTAAATCACAGAGTTTTGAATCTCTTTGCAAACCCTAACAATCTAAACATGCATTAATGATAAGGTTCAATTGTTCACAAAACTCCTAAGCTAAATCTCTTTGCACTAAGTTGTTTTACTCATCTAATGCTAGATCAGGTTATAAATAATGCTCTCACATCTATTAAACAACCTATGATTGTTGGATTCCTAGATGATGTGTCTAAGAAATTGATTTTAAAGCAAGAAGAGATGAAGAACCAAACGATAATCCTAACAGATAGCAATTCTACAAAATCTTCATCAACCTTTAAAAAGCCCTAACTTATCTAGCAAATTTCTCAGACATGATCATGAAAACAGTAAAACATGGCTGAATAAAATTGCATTGAAAGAATATAATAAAAAGATAAAGGCGTTCAAAATCTTCTCCAAAAAGAGTACAGGATATGTCTCCCCAAAAGCTCTGAATAAAATCCTCTCTAAAGCTCTCTTAATTCTCCAAATCTAAGATAAAAGCCAACAATTGCTGAAAACCTAATATATACAAGCTAAAACACGATCTGTAGCCTTTTTGTAAATACTGAAACTTATGGGCCAAAACTGCAAATAATGCTCCTGCTTTTATGAAACCAGCCACGAGCCTTCCTCTACGGGTGACGAGAGTCACCATAGGTGGTGACGAGCGTCACCCAAATCAATACTTTCTTTTCTGAGTTGCACACTTCGTTGCTTCATCTTGCAATGCTCCAAATGGCTTCAATATCACCAATTATGCTCCAGACATGCTATAACCTGCAAAGACTCTACTAGGACTCTAAAATGACCAAAAAAACTCATTAAAAAGGACTTATACCATGGTTAAAAACTATAAAAACCATGATATATCAACTCCCCCAGACATAGCTTTTGCTTGCCCTCAAGCAAACATCAGACAGAGAACAGGGTCGAAGTTTGAAAACAAGAAACAGTCAGCTAAACATCAGGAACACCACATTAATTAATACTTTCGAATCCACATACCACAAAGTCAACACAAGATCAAATTTCAGTCTAATCATCACAAGCTTAGCAAATCTCTCAAGTCCAGCCCAAATCCCTTTAAGAAATCTGAAATCTCTGCTGCTAACTCCTTCTTTTTATCTATGTGTGAAAACTCATCAATGATTTATCATCTGAATCACTTACATATTCTTTTCCACAATTGAACAAAACAATCTCAACACAGTTCTCCTATTTTCTCTCCCTTGATCTTTTCCTTTGATTTTTTACGATTTTTCAACTCTTTTTCTCATTTTTTACAGTCTAAGATATGGTGCTACTCAATACTTGTGCTCCTTGTGAGGAGATATGTTCTTGAATGTGTTCATTACTGTCGTTCCTTGTGAGGAGACAGGGTCATGAATGCACCATTCTTCTGACTCAAACTTTTAAAGCTATATCATGGAAGATCAAAGAGAGACTGCATCTAAACATACTTGTCATTGTTGAAAGAGAGAATCAAGATCAATGAGAATGAAGCCCCAAGATAAGAAGTTTAAAGTTCATTAAGGTGGAGCTAACAGCAAATTTTCCAGATTCTCTAAGAACCTAAACCTTCATTGCTAAAATGATCTACCTATGACTTTCAACTTAGTAAGACTTTTAATCAACTACTGTGGTAATGGTTATTTTAAGAATAGACGTTCTGTGATTAGTGCCAAGTAAATCTGACAGTTTCAATATTTTGACTTTATAAAAATAGATTTTTTTAACTCTACTTTAAGACTCTATAAATATGACACAAAGCACACAACATCAGTAACCACCTCCCCCATACTTAAACAACACTGTCCCCAGTGTTATTAAGCCAATATTTGGTCAAAATGAAGTATAAGAACTTGTAAAACTGTGTCAGAAAGTGGTACCTCGCGAAGGGATGGGTGACAAGCGTTACCCGGATTTTTGTTTGGTGGTCATTTTTTTTTTAGCTAAATAAACTAACTAATAAATATATGTACACGAAAATAAATCACTAAGTACAGAAAATAAAACTTACCAGTGGGTAGCCTACCACTAAGCACTTGCTTAACGTCATTAGCTCGACTTTGATTGGCTGTTTAGACAGTTGGTGCATCATCCAGAAACACAATGTGTCCTGCAGGAATCTCAGCTTGCACCCAATAATGCTTCACCCTCTGTCTATTGACAGTGAACTCCTCTCCTTTTGAGTTAATCAGGACAATAGCACCATGTGGTCGAGCCTCTTTGACAGTGAAGGGACCTGACCATCGAGAACGCAGTTTACCAGGAAAAAGCTGTAAACAAGAGTTGTAAAGGAGTACGTGTTCATTAGGCTCGAAATGTCTGGAGATGATCTTCTTATCATGATATGCCTTTGTCCCCTTCTTGTATAACTTGGAGTTTTCATAGGCGAGATATCTGATTTGATCCAGTTCATTGAGCTGAAACAAGCGCCTCTCTGCAGCAGGCTTCAGATCGAAGTTCAGCTTCTTGATAGTCCATTCTGCTTTGAACTCTAGCTCCACTGGTAGATGGCACGCCTTGCCATAGAGCAGATGAAATGGTGTAGTCTTAAGAGGCGTTTTGTATGCTGTCCTATATGCCCACAATGCATCATCCAGCTTCGTTGACCAATCCTTTCTTGTCTTCCCAACTGTCTTCTCCAGAATCTGCTTGATCTGCTTGTTGGAAACCTCAACATGTCCACTGGTGTGGGGATGATAGGGCGTGGCCACTCTGTGCTGTACACCATACTTCTTCAGCAGCTTGTTAAAGACCTTGTCAACAAAGGTAGCAGGAGCATTACACAGTACAAAAGGCATTCTGCGATATGCATATGTGCCATAAGGAATGTTTATTAATTCTAAACTATCAAAGAACTACTTATTGCGAGTTGTTCATTGTTTTTCAGGTACCATGGCCGGAGAAGATGTTACGGAGAGTCAGATGGGAAGAAGCCAAAGAATATTATTGAGGCCCTCACAGCCGAGTTGAAAAGATGTTACACTCGGAAGTGGAGAAGATAAAACAGGATTTTGATCAAAGGGAGCCAGTCAATAATCGTCCGGGGAAAGAAACTGTGAGAGAAGTTGACCAAGAGGATCAGGCCAGCGGACATCACACAAACCAATACTACAAAGGCAATGGTTCTTCAAAGAGTGGCCGGAGAAGCTCTAGACAGGGCAGAGACAGAGTACATGATAACTTGGCCGGGCTTAAGTTGAAGATCCCCTCCTTCATGGCAAGAGTTATCCGGATGCTTACCTTGAATGGGCGAAGAAGATAGAACTCGTATTCAACGTTCAACACTATACTGAGGAAAATAGAGTTAAGGTGGCAGCAGCAGAGTTCTATGACTACGCTTTAAGTTGGTGGGATCAGCTTATCACAACTAGAAGACGCAACCAAGAGTATCCGGTTACTACATGGAACGAGATGAGAAACTTAATGAGGAAGCGGTATGTGCCGAGCCATTACCACAGAGAGCTTCATCAAAGACTTAGGAGATTGACAAAAGGGAATCATACCGTGTAGGAATATTTTCAGGAGATGCAAACACTCATGCTTAGAGCGGACATCTTAGAAGATAGAGAAGCCACAATGGCCAGATTCCTCAGAGGGCTTAACCGTGAGATTCAGGACCGCCTTGAAACCCAACACTATGTGGATCTGAAAGAAATGCTCCATAAGGCTGTCTTGTTTGAGCAACAAGTGAAGAGAAAAGGGTCGTACTGTACTGGTCTTGGCAACGGTACCAGCAACCGGTCAGTCTACCCGCAGGATTATAAGAACCATCCGAGAGAGGTCAGGCCACCCGTTCCAAAACCAGAAGCTACGTCTCTACATGGGAAAACTAAGGAGGCTGGTACTAAGGCACGTGATGTGAAGTGTTTTAAGCGCCAAGGCCGAGGGCATTATGCCAATGAGTGCATAAACAAACAAGTCATGGTTTTGCTTGACAATGGTGATATAGAATCAGAAGATGAGAAGCAAGAGGAAAGTGAGGAGAATGAATTGCTACCAGTCCAGGGAGAGTTACTTGTAGCAAAAAGGACTTTGTCCAAGCAAAGCAAGCCATAAGAACAAGATCAGAGGGAGAACCTCTTTCAGACCTGTTGTTTAGTTCAAGGAAAGGTTTGCAGTTTAATCGTAGACGGTGGAAGTTGTGCCAATGTTGCAAGTAATATCATGGTCAAGAAGTTGCGTTTACAAGTGACTCCTTATCTGAGCCCTTATAAGTTGCATTGGCTGAATGAGAAAGGAGAAATGAAGATTACCGAGCAGGTGCTAGTTCCATTGGCTATTGGAGAATACAAGTATGAGATACTATGTGATGTGCTACATATGGAAGCCAGTCACATCCTGTTGGGCCGGCCGTGGCAATCTGACCGCCGTGTAATACATGATGGTTTCTCAAACCATTATTCCTTTGAGTGTAAGGGTAAGACAAATGTTTTTCTTCCCATGACTCCTCAAGAGGTCTACAATGATCAGAAACAAACTCGGAGGTCAGCCAAACATTTCAATTTCTTTGCTAAAGCTGGAGAGGTTAAGAAAGCTTTTCATTCTGAAACACCTATGCTTTTGTTTGTTTTTAAAAGAAACACTGACCACCATGGCTGATCTTACACCGGTATATCCGAGTGAAATGCAAGTTCTTTTAGAGGAGTTTAAGGAGGTCTCTCCAGAAGAAACTCCAATTGGTTTACCTCCCATCTGAGGCATTGAGTACCAAATAGACTTTACCCCCGGAGCTTCTTTACAAAACCGTCCCGCTTACTGTACCAATCCCATAGAAACTAAGGAGCTGCAAAAAAAAGTGGATGAGTTGATGGCTAAGGGCCATATCCGTGTAAGCATGAGCCCATGTGCTGTGCCAGTGATCCTGGTCCCTAAGAAAGATGGTAGCTGGAGGATGTGTGTGACTGCCGTGCAATCAACAATATAACAGTGAAGTATCGCCACCCGATTCCTAGATTAGACGACATGTTAGATGAATAACATGGCTCTAACATCATTTCTAAGATAGATTGAAAGAGTGCTTACCACCAGATTAGAATGAAAGAAGGGGATGAGTGGAAAACCGCATTCAAAATCAAGCATGGTTTATATGAATGGCTGGTTATGCCATTCGGATTATCTAATGCCCCTAGCACTTTTATGCGTTTGATGAACCATGTTCTTAGGGCGTATATAGGCATCTTTGTGGTAGTTTTTTTTAATGATATTCTTGTTTATAGCAAAAGGCCTAAAAGAGCATGTAGAGCACATTAGATTAGTTCTAGATTTGCTTAGAAAAGAGAAGTTGTATGCTAATCTTAAGAACTGTACGTTTTTCACTTCTAGTCTTGTTTTTCTCGGTTTTGTAGTGAGTTCAGAAGGAGTCAAAGTGTATGAGGAGAAAGTGAAAGCTATCCGTGTCTGGCCAAGTCCTAAGACTGTGGGAGAAGTGAGAAGTTTCCATGGTTTAGCCGAGTTCTATAGGAGATTTGTAAGGGACTTCAGCACAATAACAACTCTACTCACCGAGGTCATCAAGAAGGACGTAGGCTTTAAGTGGGAAGCTGCTCAAGAAGAGGCTTTTCAAAGCCTGAAAGAGAAGCTTACTAACGCCCCTGTCCTTATTTTACCTAACTTCTTGAAAACTTTTTAGATTGAGTGTGATGCATCAGGGATAGGTATTGGAGCAGTTCTGATGCAAGATAAGCAACCAATAGCCTTCTTTAGTGAAAAAGTTGGTGGTGCCATGCTGAACTACCCAACATACGACAAGGAGCTATATGCTTTGGTGAGGGCTCTACAAACATGGCAACACTACCTCTGGCCTAAGGAGTTCGTCACTCACACGGATGATGAATTCTTAAAACACCTCAAAGGTCAGCAAAAGCTAAACAAAAGGCATGCAAGATGGGTTGAATTTATAGAAACATTTCCATATGTTATAAAGTATAAGCAAGGTAAAGATAATGTGGTCGCTGATGCCATGTCAAGAAAGTACACCTTACTCTCTACTTTAGAAGCTAAGTTGCTAGGATTTGATCAGCTTAAAGAACTATACAAAGTTGATGATGATATTTCAGATATTTTCATTGCTTGTTCTAAATCTCATTCGGGTCAATTCTTTAAACAAGATGGTTTTCTCTTCTATGAGAACCGTCTTTCTGTACCTAAATGTTCTATGAGGGATTGGTTTATTAGAGAAGCACACGGTGGTGGGTTGATGGGGCACTTTGGCATTGCTAAGACATTAGAAGTGATGAAAGATCATTTTTATTGGCCACATATGAGGCGTGACGTTGAGAGAATCTGGGGAAGGTGCAACACTTGCAAACAAGCCAAGTCCAAAGTACAACATCATGGTTTGTATTCACCTTTGCCCATACCATCTCATCTAAGTCCAAAGTAATGTGGTGTTCCTGATGATTGACTGACTGTTTCTTGTTTTCAAACGTCAACCTTATTCTTTGTCTGATGTTTGCTTGAGGGCAAGCAAAAGCTAAGTCTGGGGGAGTTGATATATCATGGTTTTTATGGTTTTAAGCCATGATATAAATCCTTTTTATTGAGTCTTCTTTGTCTTTTTAGACTCTTAAAGGAGTCTTTGCAGGTTATAGCATGTCTGGAGCATAATTGGAGATTTTGGAACCTTTTGGAGCATTCTGAGTTGAAGCCACGAAGTACCAAGCTCGAAGCAGAAAGTATCCCATATGGTGACGCTCGTCACTGATAGGGTCAGGTTTTACCCAAATAAAACTACTGCAAGTGCACAGCAAAAGCAGTTGTATTACAAGGGGTTATCGAATCCCAAGGGAGTAAGTAAACTACATTAGCCATTATAGATTCAGATTAAGCTAAGCGATAAGTAATGAATGTAATGTGAAATAACTAAAGTAATAAAAGCAAGTGGGCGTTTTTGAGATTGTTCTTAAAGTTCAGAAAGCTAAAGGCGCTAAGTCAGGACAATTCGCAGGGTGAATCCGAGAGTGTAGAATGCATGCAATTAGGAATGAATTAAAACCGTCTTGAACATGAATCACAAAGATATAACTAATGTAAATTGTTCACAAAACTCCTAAACCAAATCTCTTTGCAAATAGGTGTTTTGCTCATCTAATACTAGTTCAGGTGATTAATAATGCTCTCACATCTATCCAACAACCTAGAGTTTCGAAATCAAGATGATGTGTCTAAGAAATCGATATGAATGCAAGCACATATGAAGAACCAATGGATTTTCCTAATCGTTTAGCAATTCTACAAACTCTTCTTCAACCTTTGAAAAGCCCTAACTTAAATAACAAACTACTCAGATATGGTGATTTGAGAAAACATCATGGAAATAATAGATTGCATAAAAGAAATAAGAAGTAAAGATGAAGGAGTTCGAAATCAGCTCTGAAGGAGTCTGATTTGTCTCTCCAAAAGCTCTGCTACAAATCTCTCTCTAAAGCTCTCTAGAATAAATAAAAATACAAGATATCTGCCAAAAGAATGGCTGAAAAACCTAATATACTAAAACACGATCTGGGGCTTTTTTGCAAATACTGGAACTTTTGGGCCAAAACTGCAAATAATCCTCTATCTTTTATAAAACAGCCACGACCCCTTCCTTTATGGGTGACGAGCGTCACCAGATTGGTGACGAGCATCACCAGATTGGTGACGAGCGTCACCCATATGCATACTTTTCTTCTTCAAACTAGGTACTTCGTGGCTTCAACTTAGAATGCTCCAAAAGGCTCCAATATCTCTAATTATGCTCCAGACATGATATAGCCTGCAAAGACTCTTCTATGACTCTAAAAAGACCAAAAAGAGTCAATAAAAAGGACTTATACCATGGTTAAAAACCATAAAAACCATGATATATCAGTCACCACCTTTGGTGACGCTCGTCACCCATCAAGGAAGGAGCGTGGCTGTTTTATTAAAAGTGTGAAGAAGATTTGCAGAATTGGCCCAAACGTTCCATTATTTACAAGAAGACCTTAGATCATGTTTAGCCTCTATTTATTAGGTTTTTCAGCCATTGTTGGCCATTATCTTAGTTTTTGAGAATAGAGAGAGCTTAGAGAGAGATTTATTCGAAGCTTTTTGGGGAGACAAATCATGTACTCTTTTGAGAAGATTTCGAACCCCTATATTCTTTTACTCTTTCTCTTAATGCAATATTATTCAGTTATGCTTTGTGATCCCATAATCATGTCTGAGTAATCTGCTAGTTAAGTTAGGCCTTTTTCAAGGGTTGATGAAGAGATTGTAGAATCGCAATTCTGTTAGGATTATCTTTTGGTTTTTCATCTCTGCTTGCTAAAAAATCGAATTTCTGAGAAACATCATCTAGGAATCCGAAAATCTTAGGTTGTTAAATATATGTGAGAGCATTATTCATAACCTGAACTAGTATTTGATGAGCAAAACTACTTAGTGCAAAGAGATTTGGCTTAGGAGTTTTGTAAACAATTGAATCTGATCTTTCCTACATGCTTAGGTTGTTAGGGTTTACAAAGAGATTTGAAACTCTATGATTTAGGCATAGATAACTTTTGCAATGAGAATTAATTAGTTATACATTAGTGATTCATGTTTAAAATGGTTCTTAATCATTCCTGATTTCCTGCATTCTACATTCTTGGATTCAACCTGCGAACTGTCCTGACTTAGCGCTTTTAGTCTTCTGAAACTTAGATCCTCTGCCAAAAATCGTTTGCTTACTTTTATTTGTTAATTCGCATTACATACATTATATCCTGCTTAGCATAATCAAAATCTACAATTCGATAGTGTAGTTTGCAATACTCCCTTGGGATTCGATACCCTTGTACTACAACTGCTTTTGCTGTGCACTTGCAGTAGTTTTATTTGGGTAAAACCTGAGCCCTATCACTTGGCATTGATGGGAACCTCTTCTTCAAGCCTAGTCATGAAGATATGATCCTCACTGCAATCCTCAAACCCAACAGCTTTTGCAGAAGTTTCAGATATTGCCTATGAACCAGCCATCTTGTTCACTTGCCCACTTGTATCAGATTCAGTGTCATAGCCAGCAGTAAAGTCTTCTGAATATTCCATGACTGACTCTTCATCCCTAGAAGTCCTTACAGAAAAGGTTTGACCGTCAATGGTAGAACTTCCTCTTAACTTATCAATGTCAAAGTTCATGACGACATCAGCCAAATCAAGCCCTATGTTCCCCTTTTTCACATCAATGATGGCGCCAGCAGTATCTAAGAATGATCTTCCTAGAATAAGAGGATCTTTAGGTTCTTCAGCATATTTCAAAACCACAAAATCTGTAGGAATTAGATTTCTTCTTTCTTTCTTCTTGTTCGTCCTTAGGTTATTAGATTTCCTTCTTGTTCATCTTAGGTTGTTAGAGTTCAATTCCCTCTCTTTATTTGGCTTAGCTTAGCAAGTTTTCTGCATCTTGATTGTTCTTTAACCTTTGGATTGGATTCATAATCTCTCTATACTACGATGGCAAGTGTAGAGATATATTGAGAGAGTAGTTTCAACTATAGAAAATCTCTTCATTCAATTGGTGCCGTTGCCAGTTCATTGTGTCTAAGGCATTTGAGTTTCACTACTTGCTTAGACTAAGCTATTTTCTTTATGTTTTTTGTGTTTCGATGATTGGAGAAGGAACACTAGTTCCATTGCACTCTCATCTTTGAGTTTCACTTGCTAAGAGTCAAGCTATAAACAAGCACACTTGGAATGTAGTTCCACGTTTATTCCTTGTTTATATATTCTCCTTTTGCTTTTGATTTCTTTTGTTTAGTTTTTCAGGGTTCTAAGATGGATCAAATGGTTCAACACAAGGTGGACAATGCACTGATTATGGCAAGCTTAGCAAATCTCTCAAGTCTAGTCCAAATCCCTTCTTGAAATCTGAAATTTCTACTGCTAACTCCTTATTTTTTTATCTAAGTGTGAATTCTCATCAAGGCTCTATCATCTCAATCACTTTACAGATTCTTCTCCCTTCCTAACAACTGAACAAATCAATCTCAACACAGCTCTCCTATTTTCTCTTCCCTTGATCTTTTCCTTTGGATATTTTCGATTTTTTACTTCTTTTTCTCAACTTTTACAGTCTAAGATATGGTGGTACTTAATACTTCTGTTCCTTGTGAGGAGACAGGTTCTTGAATGTGTTCACTACTGTTGTTCCTTGTGAGGAGACAGGTTCATGAATGCACTATTCTTTGGACTTAAACTCTTAAAAACTACATCTGGGAAGATCAAAGAGAGACTGTATCTTAACATTATTGTCTGTGCTGAAAGAGAGAATCAAAATAAATAAGAATCAATCACCAAGATAAGAAGTTTAAAGTTCATTAAGGTGGAGCTAACAGCAAATTTTCCAGATTCTCTAGGAACCTAAGCCTTCATTGCTAGACTGATCTACCTATGACATTCAACTTAGTAAGACTTGTAATCAACTACTGTGGCTATGGTTCTTATCAGCAAAAACGTCCTATGGTTAGTTCCAAGAAAAACTGTCAATTTCAAAATTTTGACTCTATAAAAACAGGTTTTGACTCAACTTTAAAACTCTATAGACATGACACAAAGCATAAAACGTCAGTAACCACCTCCCCCAGACTTAAACAACACTGTCCCCAGTGTTATTAAGCCAATAGTTGGTCAAAATGAAGCATGAGAACGTGTAAAACCAAAATGGAAAAGTGGTACCTCGCGTGGATCTGGTGACAAGCGTCACCAGCTTGGTGACGAGCGTCACCTGCTCTGATACTCCAGAATCGACATGTTTGATGTTTAAATGCTATGCCATCATGTGTACTCCGAAGTCAAACTTTAAGAGAACTCAAAACCCACATCAAAACATCCAAACAAAGCATAATCCATGGTCCAACAAGTTCACAAGACATCATCCAAGTAAACTGAACAAACTGACTCTTTTTTTTCTTTTTTTTTTGATTTTTCTCATGTTTTTGGGGTTTTTTTTTATAGCTATGTAATAGAAAATTAGACTAAGTATATGAAAAAGAAAACTTACCAGTGGGTTGCCTCCCACTAAGCGCTTGTTTAAAGTCATTAGCTCGACTTTGATTGGCTGTTTAGACAGCCGGTGGAGCAGAAGGCGGCATTGAATGCCTTGGAGAAGAATGTCTCCTCATCCATGGTGGTTTTTAAGCAGTAGATGCATGAGTTCTTCCAAGGAAGTGAGGTACATCAGCAGTGTGGCTTGTGACTATGGGTGGTACACTTCTTTTTCCTGCAAAATCATCAAAAGAAACACCAAGTTTTCCACGAGAATCTCGTTGCTTGCATCAGTGTGAAGCATCTTTTGCACCTTTTAAATTCTTATTGATTAGATTATGAGGTTTGGAACTGGTTCCAGGAAGTGCATACCTTTGCTTAGTTGCAGGTTTCTCGGTTGTGGAATGGTGAATTTTCTGATTGGCAACATATGATAGACTTGTAGCTGTAAAATCACGTTGTTGCTTTGTGTTCAGGTTGGTGACGAGCGTCTCCAGGTCAGTGACGCTCGTCACTGACTCTACAGTTCGAGTTGCTGCAGTTTTCCTGCAGTTCAGCTCTGCAAGTCTAGCCTCCATCACAAACACGTCTTCCTCCAGCAACTTGGCATTCATTGGAACTTATTTTTCAAGACTAATGTCCAAGATATCATCTTCACTCCAATCCTCAAACCCAACAGCTTCTGCAGAAGTTTCAGATATTGCCTCTTCAACAGCCATCTTGTTCACTTGCCCACTTGTATCAAATTCAGTGACATATCCAGCAGTAGTGTCTTCTGAATGCTCCATGACAGGCTCTTCATCTTTATAAGTTCTTACCGAAAAGGTCTGACCATCTATGGTAGAACTCTTTCTTAACTTATCCATGTCAAAGTTCATGACAACATCACCAAGATCAAGCTCAATGTTCCCCCTTCTAACATCAATGATGGCTCCAGCAGTAGCCAAGAATGGTCTTCCCAGAATAAGAGGATCTGTAGGTTCTTCAGCATATTTCAGAACCACAAAATCTGTAGGAATTATGCAGCCTTCAAATAACATGAACATTCTCTAACATGCCTTCTGGGGTCCTTATGGATCGATCTGCTAGGATGAGAGAGATCCCAGCTGGCTTGAAATCAGTCATTCCAAGTCTAGCAGCAACAGAGAAAGGCATCAAGTTAATACTTGACCCTAGATCACATAGAGAGTGTGGAAAACGTCCTCCAAATATTGAGTAATCAAGCACAAAGGTCCCTGGATCAGATAGCTTCTCTGGAACTCTGCTTTGAATGATGGCATTGACTTGTTCAGAAACAAGCACCTTCTTCTTATTTGGAACTGTACTCAAGAGGATTGCACTGATGTCTCTGGTAAGCAATGCTCCTTCCTCAGGACTTACACCATTCACAACCGTTCTCTTTACATACCTTCGTAGAGATGGTGAAAGCTTGACTGCATCTACAAGAGGCATCTCAACCATCAGCTTGTCTATCATAGCTTTGCATCTGGCTTCCTCTATCTCCTGTTTAGACTTCCTAGGATGCTTATGGAATGGTATCCTGGGTTTATACGCTTGCTCCTGGCCTTTATTTGTTGTTACAGGCGAAGCAGCTTCATTCTGGGGTGGGTGACGACCGTCACCAGGTGGGTGACGACCGTCACCAGGTGGGTGACGACCGTCACCAGGTGGGTGACGCTCGTCACTGACCTGTGATGATTTGCGATTCCCTTGTAAGTTGGTGAGGAGCGTCACTCCTCCTTGGTGACGCTCGTTACTCACCTCTGAGACTGCAAAATTTTCATCTTCAGACTCCATTAGTTGCACGATCTGTTCTGCACTCAACCTCTTTTTCTGCACTGTTTTAAGCTCCTTTTCATTCCTGACTGTGATGGCATTAACCTGATGCTTGGGATTGATATCAGTCCTTCCAGGAAGGAATCCTTCTTGCCTTTGAACAGCTCCTGCAGTTTGATCAACTTGCACATCAAGCTTCTTCATGTGAGAGTTCATACTCTCAATTTTTCCATTCAGGTCTTGGTACAGTGAATCTAGTTTGCCATTGAAGTTCACTGTCATCTTCTGCTGTCCTTCAAGTATCTGCTCCAGCATAGCTTCCATCTTAGTGTCTTGTGGAGGTGCAGTTTGGTAGGAAGAAGAACCACAATTCCTGCTGTTTTGGTAAGGTTTCTCAACTTCAGTCTTCTGGAACTGTGGTATTGGAGTATAACCAGTTGCATTCTGGTTTCCTGGGAAGGTATGTCTTCTGATTATTGCTGTTGTAGCCTCTGTTCCACTGCTGATTTCCAAACCTTTGGTTCTAAAAGCCTCCATTGATGAAATTAACATCTTTCTCCTCAATGTCTTCAGGATCTTTGAAACTCTCCACTTCTGCAGCCAATTGAACTGACTTCTTTCCCACCAGAAGGCTGTGCATACTGTCTAACTTAGCCTTAACTTCAGCTATTTGGTTTCCATCATTCAAACCAGCCTGCTGCTTTCTCTGAAAATCTGCATTCTTAGTGCTGTTACTGCAGGCCAAGTTTTCAATCAATCTTACAGCTTCTTCTGGTCTGCTGGTGTTGAAGTTTCAACTACTTGAAGCATCTAGCGCCATCTGGTACTTCCTGTCAATGCCTCTGAAGAAGATCCCAAGTAATTGCACCTGACTGAAGCCATGATGAGGACAGTCCCTTTGATAAGACTTAAACCTGATCCAAAAAGTCTTAAAAGCTTCAGTAGGGCCTTGTGTAAAGGAAGCAATTTTCGTCCTCATGTCCTCTGATCTTGCATCATGATAGAAGTTATTCAGAAAGGCATTCGTAGTGTCTTCCCAAGTGGTCAATGAAGCAGGTTCTAGTTGTTTCAGCCAATATGCAGCTTCACCTTCAAGAGAGTAAGGGAAAAGCTTGCAGAACAGAAAGTCATTGCTAACCCCATTAGCTTTGACACTGGAAGCTAAATCCTCAAACCTCTCTATGTGATCCATAGGATGCTCATGAGGTAAGCCATGGAATGGATGCTGGCCAACCAGCTGATAGTAGACAGGTTTAACCTCAAAATCGTTCCTCTGGAAGGCAGGAGGTCGGATTGCAGCTCTGTTGGCATAGAACTGATCAGGTCTGTTGTAGTCACCTAGAGTTCTCTGAACAAAACGTCCAGCAGCGTTATTTGCAGCAACAGGGACTCCAGCGTTCTCATCAGCTTGTTAAACCTGCTGTTCAACAATGACATTCCCCTCTTGATCAATCCTCTGCCCCTCTTCATTCCTCATGTTTCCTTCCCTGTCAACCAAGTGACCTTCAGTATCTTCAACCAAGATAAGTGGAGCGACCATTGTAGATAGGTTCTTAGCTTTCCTGTTAGTTCTCTCCAACCTATCAAGTTCGTCGATGCTCAAAGTCACAAGCTCCTTCTCTTTGTTGCTTCTGGTACTGTGATTAGGCATACACCTGAAACAGGAGCAAAGAAAAGAAACTAAAAGTCAGTAAAAAAATTAAAACTTCGACAAAATCCTAATACTAAAGTCGGCAGGCAGCTATTACTCCCCGGCAACGGCGCCAAAAACTTGATAGGGTAAGGTTTTACCCAAATAAAACTACTGCAAGGGCACAGCAAAAGCAGTTGTAGTACAAGGGGTTATCGAATCCCAAGGGAGTAAGTAAACTACACTAGCGATTATAGATTCAGATTAAGCTAAGCGATAAGTAATGAATGTAATGCAAAATAACTAAAGTAATAAAAGCAAGTGGCCGTTTTTGAGATTGTTTTTAAAGTTCAGAAAGCTAAAGGCGCTAAGTCAGGACAATTCGCAGGTTGAATCCGAGAGTGTAGAATGCATGCAATTAGGAATGAACATGAATCGCAAAGATATAACTAATCAATTCTCATTGCAGAAGTTATCTATGTCTAAATCACATAGTTTCAAATTTCTTTGCAAACCCTAACAACCTAAACATGCAGTAATAATCAGGTTCAATTGTTCACAAAACTCCTAAACCAAATCTCTTTGCAAATAGGTGTTTTGCTCATCTAATACTAGTTCAGGTGATTAATAATGCTCTTACATCTATCAAACAACCTAGGGTTTTGAAATCTAGATAATGTGTCTAAGAAATCGATATGAATGCAAGCACAGATGAAGAACCAATGGATTTTCCTAATAGTTTAGCAATTCTACAAACTCTTCTTCAACCTTTGAAAAGCCCTAACTTAACTAACAAACTACTCAGACATGGTAATTTGAGAAAACATCATGAAAAGAATAGATTGCATAAAAGAAATAAGAAGTAAAGATGAAGGAGTTCGAAATCAGCTCTGAAAGAGTCTGATTTGTCTCTCCAAAATCTCTGCTACAAATCTCTCTCTAAAGCTCTCTAGAATAAATAAAAATACAAGATATCTGCTAAAAGAATGGCTGAAAAACCTAATATACAAGCTAAAAGACGATCTGAGGCCTTTTTGCAAATACTGGAACTTTTGGGCCAAAACTGCAAATAATCCTCTATCTTTTAGAAAACAGCCACAACCCCTTCCTTTCTGGGTGACGAGCGTCACCAGATTAGTGACGAGCGTCACCCATATGCATACTTTTCTTCTTCGAACTAGGTACTTCGTGGCTTCAACTCAGAATGCTCCAAAAGGCTCCAATATCTCTAATTATGCTCCAGACATGCTATATAACCTGCAAAGACTCTTCTAGGACTCTAAAAAGACCAAAAAGAGTCAATAAAAAGGACTTATACCATGGTTAAAAACCATTAAAACCATGATATATCAGTCACCACCTTTGGTGACGCTCGTCACCCATCAAGGAAGGAGCGTGACTGTTTTATTAAAAGTGGTATGAAGATTTGCAGAATTGGCCCAGACGTTCCATTATTTACAGAAAACCCCAGATCGTGTTTAGCCTTTATTTATTAGGTTTTTCAGCCATTGTTGGCCATTATCTTAGTTTTTGAGAATTCAGAGAGCTTAGAGAGAGATTTATTCAAAGCTTTCTGGGGAGACAAATCCTGTACTCTTTTGAGAAGATTTTGAACCCCTCTATTCTTTTACTCTTTCACTTAATGCAATATTATTCAGTTATGCTTTGTTGGTCCATGTGGTGTTCATGAGAAAGACCATGAAAAGGATGCTGAGCCACAGGTGTGTAATAAGCAGGCTTCAGCTCAAAGTATTTCCTTTGAAAGGGAGGTGGGCAAATTGCAGCTCTGTTAGCATATTATTGATCAGGTTTGTTGTAGTCTCCCAGTGTCCTCCCACGCCCAGCAGTGTTCCCTGTAACAGCCCAATTCTCATCTAGTCTCTGCCCTTCTACGTTCCTCATGTTTCCCTCTCTGTCAACCCAATGACCTTCTGCATATGTCATGAGAATGATCAGATTAACCATTGTAGATTGCTTCTCGGCGTACCTTTTGGATCTTTTTCTTTGTTGCTTCTGGTACTGCGATTATGCATACACTTGAAACAGACACAAGAAAAGTTGCAAAAAGTTAGTAAACAAAAACAAAACCTTAGTCAAAAGTCTAAAACTAAAAATCTGAAGGCGTCTATTAAGTCCTCGGGGCCCGGCAACAGCGCCAAAAACTTGATAGGCTAAAAGTTTCACATAAATAAAACTACTGCAACTGCACAGCAAAGCAATTGTAATATAAAGGGTATCGAATCCCTGGAGACTTAAGTTGTCACACAACATATTTTAGATTCAAACCAAGCTAAGCAAATTAAATGAGTTTAATGCAAGTATCTAAAAGAAAGCAGCATATTTTCATTTGTAGTTTTAAATTCAATGAGACAAAATGCTAGGCTTTCGGAATTTCACAAGTTGAATTCTATGATGCAGAATGAAAACAGCCAGGATTAAAATTAAGAACCGTTCCAGAACTCGAAACACATATTGTAAAATCAATCTACTTCCATTGCAAAGATTATCTATATCTAAATCCTAGAATTCTAAATTCCCTTGCTACTTCAAACAATTCAAATAAGCATTAAAGTTCAAGTTCAATAAGTTCACAAAATCTTTTCCTCTGGCTACTAAGATGTTTCAGTTCGCTAGGTTGTCTCTTGCCTGAACTTAATTCCTTTGCAGATAGATATTTTGCTCATCTAAGATAGTTTAGGCAATCAATAATATTTCCACATTCTTTAATCAATCTATGATCTGTTTCCAAGGTGATCAATCCTAGAAACAATATTAAAGCAATCAAAATGAAGAACAAACAGATAAATCCCAACAGAAATTCGATTCTAACAACCTATCATCAACCCTTGAAAATCCCCAAACCTAACTAACAGATTACTCATACAAGAAGATGGAAACAAACATTGTAAACTGAATAAATTGCATAAAAAATAAGAATAAAGATGAAGGAGATCAAAATCTGATCTGAAGAAGTCTGATTTGTCTCTCCAAAAGCTCTGCTAAAAATCTCTCTCATTGTCTTTCTAAAAAAATAAAACTTAGGTCTAAACAATGACCTGAAAATCCTATATATAGTCTAAAGCACGACCTGGGTTAAAGTGGAAATAGTAAAACATACGGGCCAAACTTGTAAATCATTAAAATTCTTTTAAGACACGGGCAACAACTGGTTCTGGAGGGTGACGAGCGTCACCAAGGATGAGTGACGATCGTCACCCCTTGTGGACTTTGTCTCCTTGTTTGCAAGATCTTCAGTTTTGCTCCAGAATGCTCCAATATCTACATATGAGCTCTAAATGTACTTCAACCTGTAAAGACTCGATTAAGACTCTAAAAAAAAAGACTCAATTAAAAGGACTTATATCATGGTTAAAAACTATAAAAACCATGATATATCACCACGAGAAAGGGGCACGCAATGCATCTGAAGATGAGCTCTTGACGCCATCTTAATTGAACGAGAAGTGAGATCGGAAGTTTGTGATTATTTATGAAGCAGAGTAGATCCACAGATGTGTGGATTTCACATCCTTTATTGAAAGAGAAGAAAACTGAACTGATGCGCGAACAATCGCAATGGTATGGATGTGACACCCATACAGAAAAAACCTCTAGTCGCCTGTGGACATTTGTGACCCCGGAGATGGGTTGCACCAAATCCGCGCGTGAGTGTTTAACGTGACCACCCGGGAGTGTCAATTCACTGAGGCGGGTTGCATGGAACCCATGCTCACAGATCAAATGTGACTGTCTCTGGAAATGAAATTGATCGGCGCATACAGAACCCACAAGGCCGTCTCGATTTCTTGCTTGCATGATTATGTGATTTCCTGTTTGCATGATTATGTGATTTCTTGCTTGCATCATTATGTGTTTTCCTGCTTGCAAGATTATTTAATTTCCTGCTTGCATGATTGTGTGATTTCCTGCTCGCATGATTGCGTGATTTCTTGCTTGCATGATTGTGTGATTTCCTGGTTGCATGATTGTGTGATTTCTTGCTTGCATGATTGTCTAATTTTCTGCTTGCATGATTGTGTGATTTACTGTATGAATTTGTGCTTGCAGGATTGCATGATTCCTTGCTTGTATGATTTTGTGATATCCTGCTTGCATGATTGTGTGATTTTCTGCTTGCATGATTTCTTGCATACTTTCGTGCGTAATAGTGTGATCTTTTGTTCACATATTGGCTCATATGCGCTTATTTCACCCTTTCTATGTATTTATACCCTCTGGGGGCATCACTTTTGCAACCTGCGTTCTCGTTTGGATATTTCTCCCAACATGCTCTCATGTGGACTTGCTCGCCTTTCAAGCAAACCCTCAGCTATCTGTGACCCTTTCCGCGTCAGCTATCTCCAGGGACAGCACGGTGTTCTAATCATGCTCCCATGTGGACTGTTTTGTCCTCCGAGACTCCATTCCTACGGGAATCCAAGGCTCCGGTCTCGCAGACCTCCGAGTCTTCCTTGCCAGTGGCCCTAGCGGGCCGTGCGACAAAACAGTGTGCTCCTCTCGAAGACATGCTTGCCATTCAGGCACCACAGGAATTGAGGATGCCTACTCGCATGCTTTCTCTTCCTGAAAACTTCCCCATCCTCTTTCGTCCGGGGTGTGTCACAAGCACATTCTTTAAACCCAGAAACTACCGGGTAGACAGAACGCAAAGACGGTTCAGGCAGTAAGGGAGTCGAGGTAACACCTTCAAGGAAATGCTCTACATCGTACCAGCTGCACTCGAGTAGCGACTCACCCCCGCGTTAACGACCTGCGATGCATGGATTATCTATTCATCTGCTCAACGGTTCCACCCTTGGCCCTGGTGTCGGTGTCTAAAACTGCGTCATTGTCTTATGTTGATCCTCATAAAACTATAACCTCTCTTATGACCCCGATGAGGGGGGTAAGACAGCTCATTTCCTAGTGTCTCACGAAGCAAGGAGTAAACTTCCTCCAGAGAGATGTCCATCCGTGGACGCGCTATCAGTTCTTCGAGTAATGCCAATATCCTCCTATCCTGAACAATTATGTACTCCTCCGGGATGAATACCCCAGTCAGGGTAGGACCCTATCACCTAGCTTCTCTGGAAGCCTAACTCCTTTGGTTAACAGCATACTCCCCTGGATGTGTGGCAAGGCTGGAGCGAGTATTTTTTATCATATATCTCGTCTGACCGTCTCACGGTTCACTTCTCTGGAAGTGTAATTCCTTTGACCAATAATGTACTCCCCAGGATGTGAATAAGGTCGGAGTTGACACCCAGTTCGCTTCTCCGAAAGTATGATTCTTTTAACTAATAAGGTGCTCCCCCGGGAAATACGAATAAATTCGGAGTTTAGACCCCTTTTATTCGCTTCTCTAGAAGTTTAATTCCTCTGGATGGAACCGTATTCCCTCGAGATATGTGGCAGGGTCGTAGTTGACATCTTTTTTACTTCTCAAGAAGTCTAACTCCCGAACCAATACTGCATTCCTGAAATATGTGGCAAGGTCCGAGCGAGTCCTTATTTAAGCATAACCTTTTCCCTTCAAGATCTTAGTTTCGCCCAGACCAGTACAGTATCCCCCGAGACCTGTGGCAAGGTCATCGCGTTAAAATGGCCTTTCATGGCCGAAACTTAGAGAACCAAGTAACTCGTGTTCATTATGTAGGAGGTTTAGAGAAGTCAACTTCTCTGGAAGCCTAACTCCTTTGGCTAACAGCGTAATCCCCCGGATGCGTGGCGAGGCTCCTCTTGCTGTTAATAAGGTCAGAGTTGACACCCAGTTCGCTTCTCCGAAAGTATGATTTTTTCGACTAATAAGGTGCTCCCCTGGGACATATGAATAAGTTCAGAGTTTAGACCCCTTTTATTCGCTTCTATAGAAGTTTAATTCCTTTGGCTGGAACCGTATTCCCTCGAGATACGTGGCAGGGTCGTAGTTGACATCTTTTTTACTTCTCAGGAAGTCTAACTCCCGAACCAATACCACATTCCTGAAATATGTGTGGTCCAGGGGAGTCCTTATTTAAGCATTATGTTTTCCCTTCAAGATCTTTGCTTGGCTTAAACCAGTACAGTATCCCCTGATACCTGTGGCAAGGTTTTCGCGTTAATATGGCATTTTGTGGCAGAAACATAGGGATCCGAGTAACTCATGTTCATTGTGTAGGAGGCTTGGAGAATTTGACTCCTCGACTCATTCCCCAATCAGTTGAGAAGTCATGGGAAATTTTTGGGCCTGGTTTTACCACGGCCAAGGATTGCATGACCCGTGGGCACAAAACCACCCTAAGCGATGACACACCCTGCTTACTCAGCCAACAACTCCATAGAGTACTATTCCTTGGAAGTTGGCGAGCTTCCTGAATCAGGCATGTGCCATCGGCCCACCTGCTCCTCTGGTGGGCCAAACGGATGGGACAAGACGGGAATGATCTATATAAAAGAAGGCTAAGGAGAAGAGAAAGAGGGGAGGCGGGCAGGCAAAGAGATGTAGAAATCAAAGGCGAGACGTCGTTGGAGTTCGATCTATGGAAAAAGAATCCGAGCCTGCCTCGGAGAAGCTGTGGAAGCCCGACCTAGCAAACTGTACCGCAGCCGCGCCTTCACTACATCCTAACAGCTCGGTTCTATACTTAGCAAAATTTTTAAACTTTTTCTTTCATTCAACAATACACAACGGATTCAAAACAACTTCATTTCATTAATAAACTTGCATAAAAACACTTAATCAGATTCGGGGTTAACTTAAACAAAGCACAACGGTTCGCTAATGAATAAATCATATCATCTAGCAACCTAAAACGCTTAACACCAAAGCCTATAAGACAAAACACACGTCACCCAATCCCCGATCCATCCATCTTCGTCACTGCCGCCGGTCTCGCTCCCTTTACTGCTTAGTACCTGCATACTCAGTATTTAATAAATATTTAGTGAGTACGGTTATCCTGTAACACATGGTCAGTACCAATCACGCATTCATACTATCTGATTCAACATCCCACATAATCTATTCACAATCGACATAAAATATATCAAATGGCCATGATCATCTGATCTAACCACCCAAGATCAATCTTTTTTTAAGACCCATGTCTACTTCAGCGAGAATCCCACATCCCCTAAACTAGTACATGATCCGGATTACCCTAAGGTTAGCTAGACATCATCTATGCCATGGTAAACACCTCACAATACCATTATACATAATCGCTTAACAGTTCTAAACACAGAACACGAAAATCACCCAATCAAACATGCAAAACATTAAACCCTAGCAATCCAACGATCCTAGACACCAACCACAGTCACGCACTCACCGTAGACAAGGTCGGAAAAAGATTGGTCTGAAGAAATCCCGATGAAATCCGCACCAAATCAAAGATATCCTATCACCCTAGGAATCTCTCAACTAACAGTACGATCCGATCCCTTTCCCCTCGGCTATATCTCGATCCCTTCACCTTTCTTCGAGCCAAACTCTGTTTACCCTCAGAAACCCCACAAAACACGACTATTAGCTCAAGGTTATCTGATGGAAACTCAACACAAAGGGAAATATCCGATCGCTTACCAGTTTATCTCGGCGATGGTCAGATCCGTACGGTGATCCTTCAATCTCTCTCGGCTGTCCTCGGGATAAACTCTCTTTTCTAGGGTTTTCTCTCTACTAAACTCTCTCTTTGCTTTAATTATCTCAAATAAACGCAACACCCCTAGCTAAGTCTCAAAAACACCTTATATACTCGCAAAACCCTAAGTAACTCTGTCTAAACCGACGTTTCCTGGTTCTCGGCTATCACCCGTACCACACTCTACCATCTGTAACCATGTATAAGCCGACCTAACACGCTTGGCCCATGGCCCAGTCTACTTTCTCCCACACAATTTTCTTTTTTTCTCTCGGATAACCGCCCTTATCCGAATTATTTCCCTTCTGTCCGGGCATTTTGCATTTTTCACCAGAATATTCTCACTTCCTCGGCTAACTTTCGATTTTCCCTCGGACACAGTCCACTGTCACTCGGACTAACCCCATTCCACTCGGATTAATTTATTTTCTCACGGACTGGACCATTTTCTCTCGGATATGGTCCATCCGGCTCGGCTATGCCAGCCATCCATCTGACTATTTCCCAGTCATCACCCGACCATAGTCCGGACCTCCCAGTTCTCAGCCAATATCCGTCCTTGGCTCGATCATTCCTCGGACATTGCCATGTCCAGCTCGAGCATTCCAATTTTTCTCGGATACGAATGCTACAACTCTCCTTCACCCGTTTTGGATTCGTTCTTGAATCCGACTCGTCCGTTTGCAACTTGTCAAACCATTTGGGATACTCGGCTTTCATCCTAGCCTCCTTTTCCCAAGTAACCTGTTCATGGCCGTCGCAGTCCCATACGACCAACACCATTCTGACTAGCTTTCCACGCTTAGTCTCTTCTTTCCTGTCTAACACCCGGACCGGCCTAGCAACCACTGCAAGGTCCTCTTGCAAGTCCACAGGTGCTTCCTCTATAACCGTTTCCCGTTCGGTTATGTGCTTCCTTAGCTGCGACATATGGAATACATTATGGAATGCCCTCATTTTCGATGGCAAGTCAAACTTGTACCGCACTGCGCCAACTCTTTCCAGTATCTGGTACGGTCCCATGTACCTCAGACTCATCTTGGTATACTTAGCTGCCCTGTCCATTCCCTTTTACGTTAGTGCCTTCAGATAAACCATATCACCCACACTGAACTCCAAGTACTTGCGAAGCTTGTCTGCAGAACTTTTCTGCCTGTCCACTGCCTCTCTCAGCTTGACCTTTAAGAATCTGATCTTCTCGGTAGTATCCTCGAGCACTGCTTGCCCCATTACGCTACGCTCCCCCACTCGCATCCAACACAAGGGTTTCCTACACAGCCTGCCATACAATGCCTCTTACGGAGACATCCCAATGCTCCTATGGTAACTATTGTTGTATGCGAATTCAACCAACGGTAAATAGTCCTCCCAACTACCACCCCAGTCCAGCATGCATGCCCTCAGCATATCCTCCAATGTCCTAATCGTCTGTTCTAACTGTCGATCACTCTGAGGATGATATGCTGTACTCATGTGCAACCGCATCCCACACGCTTCCTGTAACTCCTTCCAGAACCTCGAAGTAAACTTCGGATCACGATCTGAAATGATACTCTATGGCACTCCATGCAACCTCACGATCTGATCTATGTACATATTCATCAACTTTGGTACTCCATCAGTCTTATTCATAGGTAAGAAGAGAGCAGACTTGGTCAATCGATCCACAATGACCCTTTTAACAGGTTTCTTATATGGATGCAAGCATGAGGTTATCAAAACTCAAGCAACACACAGTCGTAGTATAGAAAGGGGTATCAATCCATTCCTAGGGAGCAGGAAGAGCAACAAGAATGCAAGGATCTAGTGAATCTAAGCAAATATGATAAATGATTGGTAAATTCAAGGAAACTAAGTGCAGCGATCTAATGCAATCCAAAACAATTTTAAAATCCCTGGAAGAAGGTTAACTACCACTAGGAACAAGCAAAAGATGAAAAATGAAAGGCTATTAAAAACTAAAAATCAACCAGTGAATCGACCATAGGATCGAGCACTGGATTGAGCGGAACGGATCGATCTAGCAAATAACTTAAGCAGAACGACTTCTAATGATCAAGAATGCAAGCTAAATGACAAGCGAATGATGAACAGAGATTTAAACTACTAAAAGAGACGGTTCAGGGTCGAGGGTCATATTCAAGGGTATCAAAGATTCAAGCTTTGGTTTGAAAACATTTAGATCTACTCTTTTAAGAGGTTTCTCAAGGCCTTGAAAACAAAACAAGAACCATCCATGGCGTATGATATGGTTCACTTCCTCAAACGCTTCTCCAAACCCATGGCGTTTGGTGGAAAAAGAGATTGAAGAGCAAGAAAAACAGATTTCAAATATTGACGAAACTAATCCAATAAACAACCATGGCCTATGGGAAAGGAAGGATTAGTCTCTAGGATCTGGTTTTCCAGGACATCAGAAAGACAAGATTGCCTTTTGTTCATAGAGACCTTTTCCAAGGCTCTCTAGGCTTTAAGATCCCAAGATCCTAGAAGAGAAGGTATGAAGAACAAAGAAAACACAAAGCTTTAAACCCTTTCAACTCTTTTGAATCACCTCAACCTCAAAACCCAAAACGACTACTCACTACACATGTTTAAGATCAAATCAAAAGCAATAAACGATAAGCTAAGAATGATGAAAGAAAAACTTGCTTGATATTAAAAGATTCAAAGGTTCAAAAACTGGAAAAAGCCTAAGCTGTTCTACAATGACGAATCGCCTAACTTAGAGAGAAAACCGAAAAGACAGAATGAAGATAGTGAAAGCGAATGGCTGCTTTTGCCAAAAATGGCTAAACCCTTAGCTGTCCCCTCCCCACCCCCCCCCCCCCCCCCCCACCCCCCCCCCCCCCTCCCCACCCCCTCCCCCCCCCCCCCCCCCCCCCCCCCCCCCCCCCCCCCCCCCCCCCCCCCCCCCCCCCCCCCCCCCCCCCCCCCCCCCCCCCCCCCTTCCCGTCCCCCCCCCCCCCCCCCCCCCCCCTCGCTAGCCGCCAAAGACAGCTGGACGGATAAGGTTTGTCTGGGATCGGGCTAATCTTTGTCTTGGATCGAATGGCTTTGGTCGATCTCTGAGTCGATCTTGTGTTGATCGAGTTGGAAGCTCGATCTGGTTCTCGATCTGCACGGCGTCATTCAAGTCCGCACTCCAGATCGATCTCCTCTCTCGATCTTGGTCTCGATCTTTCCTCTTGAATCGACTTTGTGCACTCGATCTTCTGGTCGATCTCATCTTGATCGACCTGCCTTGCTCGATCCGCTACTCGATCTCAGGTCCTTTGCTAAATGGTTGAGTACTCCAAGCGTCCATAAGCTTCCTCACGAGCCTTTGCACGTCCATGAATCCTCCAAAGTTCCAAAGTGTCCAAAAACAACCTGAATATGATGCATAATGCAAGAAATATGCGAATGCTAATGCAAAAGTGCTCTAGGACCTAAAATGGTGCAAACTAGCCTATAATGCCAGATGAATGCATGATAAACTATCCTAATTGTATGCAAAACATGCAGAATATATGGCAATATCAACTCCCCCAAACTTGCCTTTTGCTTGCCCTCAAGCAAACAAAATTCAAGAAAGGAAGAGAGGTTTGAAAGCGGATGCTCAAAACGAGAGGTTTGAAAGCGGAAGCTCAAAACGAGGGGTTTGAAAGCGGAAGCTCAAAACGAGAGGTTTGAAAACAAAATTCAAGAAAGGAAGAGAGGTTTGAAAGCGGAAGTTATAAGTTCTAAGATGCAAGGAGCTTTAGCCATACCCATGAAATCAAGCAATGAACCCTAGCATAGTCTACACAAGCATTCAAATCAACCAACTCCTTAACATTCATTAAGCGTAAACTAATGGATCAAGTTGTGCACATCAAGCGAAAGCATTTGGTAAAAGGGGTAAGTGATAAACACTTTTTTTTGCAAGGGTGAGAATGCAATGAGGTTATCAAACTCAAATGCAAGACAGGTTGTAGTACAGCATGCAAGAGAGAGTCAATCCACACCTAGGATGATAGAAAATGCAAAGAGAATGCAAGGACTATGCAAATCTAAGCGAAACAAGATGAGTTTTGAGAAAATCCCTAAAAACTAGATGCAGCAACTAAATGGAATGCAAACTCTTTTAATATTACCAGGAATGATCAAACTACCATGAGAAACAAACAGAATAATTAAAGGACAAAGCTTCGAGTTACTAAAATTGGACTAGTGGATCGACCATGAGATCGACCACTATATCGAGCATTAAAAATCGATCTCGTCTAAAAATGCAAGAACAGTAAAACTAACGACCAGGATGCTATCAAAGATCAAGCGAATGACGAGAGAAGATGTAAAGATGCTAAAAGAGAGGGCCTAGGGTTGAGATTCATGGTCAGGGGTTTCAAAGGTTCGACTTTGGGTTGAAAACTTAAAATCGACTGACTTTGTGAGGATCTCTAAGCCTTGAAAACTAAGAAAGATCTATCCATGGCTTTCGGTATAGATCACTCCTTCGTCCTCTCCTCCAAACCCATGGCTTTTGGTGGAAAGGGAGGTCGAAGGGCATGGAAAACAGATTTCAAATGAATGGGTTAACTAGTCCCCCAAACTTCCATGGCTTTTGGGAAGGGGTAACTAGTCTATAGGGTGTGATCTTCAGAGGTCCCTGAATCCTGTCAAGGTAAGGAACCTCTCGGATCATGAAGCTCTTGGCGTGTGAGTCTTCAAGCTTTGAGAACTCAACACCCTAGAAGAGATAGCCATTAAAACACTTAGAAAACCCCAAGATCGAAACCCTTTAGACCCCTTAATCCTCTCAACCCCGAACCCAAATAAACTACTCACTACACATAAGGTAAATCAAGCAAAGCTTGGTAAAGGAAACGATGAACATGAAAAGAAAACTAGATTAAGCTGAAATGATCCGATTATAAAGCTAAAGAAAACTCAAAGTTCGACAATGGTGTTCTTCTTCAAAACCAGAGAGAAAAACATAAAAAAGATAAGGATGAAAAGTTCTGTGGGAAAAGGACGTCGCCGCCTTCCCAAAATGGCCAAAACAAGCTGATGGTCCCCCTCTCGCTAGCGGCCAAAAGTGGTTGAAAGGACAGAGATCGACTCCGGGATCGAGCGGTTCTCTCAGTCATCTCCGAACATCATGTCTTCAGCTCGATCTGGGTCTCGATCATCTTCGGCGGATCGAGCGTTGCATCCGATCTCGGTATCGATCTTTGGTTGGATCGAGTGGTGTACTCGATTTGGCTCTCGCTCTGCATGGCGTCATTTACGTCCGTACCGTTTGATCGACTGCTTCACTCGATCCTTGTCTCGATCATTCTCCTCGGATCGCCCGGTCTTCTCGATCTTCTGGTCTATCACATCCTAGATCGACCTGCCATGCTTGATCTGTTCCTCGATCTCTGATCCTTAGTAAATATCCTAGCTTCCTCGAGCCGCTGCAACAGCTTCAGCACGTCCACGAACCTCCACGACTCCAAAGCGGCCAGAAACAACCTAAATGTGATGCAAAATGCAAGGAACATGCGTATGCTGGTGCAAGAATGCTCTAGGACTCTAAGTGATGCAATATAAGCTAAAACGTGATACAAATGCATGAAAAGCTAACTAATGAGTATGCAAAATGTATGTAATATGCAGTAACATCAATTCCCCCAAACTTACTTCTTGCTTGCCCTCAAGCAACAGAAAATAAGTAAGGAAGAGAGGTTTTCAGAAAAACGAATGGGGGTTTAAACTTCTTGCAAATGTGCTTTTCAAATGAATCAATCTCAATGTCCTAGTTAACAGTTCTAAAATGCTATGCTCACACTCATACTCCAAAGAACTTAGCCATACTCATCACACAAAGAAATTCAGATCATAACTCTCCTATTCATAACAATCAAAGAAACTCATCCTTTAACATTCATTAACATTTGAACCATGAATCAAACTTATGCACTTTAAAGCAAAACACATTTGGCTAAGGGAGTAGGTTATGAGCATTGAATAATCTCATTAGAAAAGGGTTTACAATTAGAACAAGGGTTTGTCTCAAAAATGGTTGAACTTATGCATAATGCTAAAGGTAAAGACAATTGATGCATACATGATCAGATTCTCATCTACCTATGTTAACTAACAATGATCCTAAACCCCTCTCATTTATCAACTTTATCCTCACTCACCACTTAGAATCTACCCTTTTTCTTCTCAAAACTTAGCAATCCCCAATTCGAAACAAAAACATTTTTAAACTCTTTAGGCTAGTGAAAAGGTTTTGAAAATAATTTTGCTCTTTAAATACTTCTTATTGGTAGCTCTCCTATTTATTATTTTTTTTTTTCTCTTTTTTTTTATTTTTATTTGGCACTTAGACTCTTTTTTTCTTCTCTTTTTTTTTTTATCTTTTCTTTTTATTTTTAATTGGGAGAGCTACCTCCTGAAATTTATTAGAGCATATACATAGTTTTTAAACACAACCTTTCACTTAAAACCCATTTCTTTCTTTCAATCACCAAACTCTTTGAAACCGAGAACAAATAGAAATAAAAACAACCCCAATGATCCCCCAAACTTATCCTAAGCCTATACCTAGCTTCAAAATGCAAAGCTAGCAATCATATGAGAACCAAATCATGTCGCCTACACCTAACACTTTATGCTAAGTTCAAAACCGAAAAGAAGGCCTCACAATGATGTCACACAAGAAATATATTTGGCTTCAAAGAAGGGTAAGGGTCAAGGTGGGAGTTCTACTTAGGCTCACAAAGAGTGGTGAAAAGGAAGAAGAGAGCCTAAATATTTTAAAATCCATGTGTTCATTTTCAAATGCATAAGGATGATAATTAAAATTTTAAATTAAGGTTCTCACTTATTAGGACAAGTTTCAAATCATGAGAGTTCAAATCAAGTCACGAAAATCCTAGCAAGTGATCCAAGCATGGTAAGAACTTACTTTCAAAGCATAGACAAAACATTAGAGAACTACTAACTAGGGCATTGAAACAATTCATAAGTATAAAACACCTTTTTAAGAAACTTTAACCCCTTATGCAATTGCAAACAACCTAGATGGTAAGAGAAATTCTAGACTCAATCCTAACATGTTTTGACAAGATGAATGCAACTACATGAATCTTTGAAATTTTTTTAAAAAATTTACCAATTTTTCATGAACTAAAGACTCAAGGATGCTAAAGGAAAATAAGATCACAAAACACATGTGAAAACACACATATACTCCCCCAAACTTGCTTGACACCGTCCCGGTGGCAAACTCATTCGAAGGAGCACCAAAACACAAAGCAAAAAGAAGCAAATATGAGCAGTTATATACAATGGAAGAAGGTTGTTACCTCTGGTCTAGTCTCGGCTGGAACTTGAGGATGTTCCAGAGGAGCTTGAGATTGTTTCTTTGCCCTTGTCGGCTGGTTCTTGGAGAGAATGACGTTTCTTGCCCTTGTCAGCACTACACTCCTTGAAGTGTCTTGACTTTCTTGCCAAGTTTCTTAAGCATTTTGCCTTGCCACTTATTGATTTTCCTTTGCATCTCCACAACAGATGCTAGGAACTTCTCTGTTTTGGTTCTCGGCTCAAAGTCTAACTTGGGAAGTGTGTAGGCTTCGGGCATCTCATCTTCCGTGGCTGGAGACTCGGACCTTTGACGAGGAGCAATCGCTGAAGCAGGTGGTCCTCCTAGAGGAGAAAAGCACTCCTCTTCCGTGGGCAAGAACTCGATGTTCCCAACACCAAGCAGCTCGGTCTCATCTTTGTTTGGCAGGATGCACACTCTCTTCTTGTCTTCGTCGTCTATGAAGAGGTAAGCGTAGAACCCTTCTGCTGGCGTGCGTCCCAAGCTGTCGGTATTCCTCATGTAGGCCTCATCCATGAAAGCTCTGGCTGGTACATGGGCGAAGTCGTGTATAGGCACACCAGCTTGCAAGAATAGAGGAGTGAGGAAGCCGCCAATGTAAGAAGAAGTTCCCTTGCACCGCAAGGCATAAGCCTTGTATTTCACCAAGGAGGCAGCAAGCACACATCCGTAGTTCACCTCGTCGCCGAGCTCATCCTCCATAGGCCCTTCATTTGCATCCGGATCACACACCAAGTGCTTCACGCCTTGGAACAGGAAGCAAAGCTCGGTCTTTGTGACCGTGGGAGCAACTGATCTTCCGCTAAACGTGTTGGCAATCAGCTTCAGAGTGTACCTCAGCACCGGGCTTCTCACTCTCTTGATCTTGGCGGTGTTGGCTTTGTAGTCCTCGTTGCTAATCAGGTCCCAAAAGTCGTCTGCTCGTTTGAAGGCGGGGAACTCGACCTTGTTGGCATCCGCATTGAGACCATACGCTTGACATAGCTCGGGGATGGAGAGGGTGTAGGCTTGATGTCCAACCTTGAAGTAGAGGCGACCTTGTGAAGGAACGGGTGTGCTAGTATTCTCGTAACGGAACTCCAACGTGGCAAGGAAGTCTATTGTCACTTCTGGAATGGTTGGGCAATCCATCCGTGACAGACATCTTAGGTCAATGTTCTTGAGGAGTTGGTCGAAATCCCCAATAATCCCTAGCTTGACCAGTAGCTCTCGATCAGCAAACTTGGTAGGCTCAAACCGAAGCCTTTCTAGCCTTTTCTTGTCCCTCTTCTCATCTTTTGTCCATCTGACCCTCTCTTGAACAGCCACCTCTTGTCCTTCTCCCTCTAGTGCTGTCTCTTCTCTTGTTATCTTGGGGGCCATTGTACCTGAAACAAGTTTTCTCAAGGTTTGATATGCAAAACGGCTGTTTGATGAGAATAAGAGAGGAGAAAGAGAAAGCTTATAAATACTACCCTAGAATTTTGAGGAATTAATAAAAATTATAGCTAAATAAAGGAGAATAAAATCTTTAGATACTAGAAAATCTAGAATTATTCCTTTTACTTAGCTAAATTTTTAAAAATCAAAACCAACCTTATCTTCTAGAACAATATCTTGCAAATTTAAAGGAATATTTCCTAAAGATAAATCATTAAACTCTGAAAATACCTTTGCAAGAATGTTAAAGAATCCTTTGCTAGCCTATGAAAACCGAAAACTCTCACTCTCTTTGTTTAAAATTTTCGAGAAAACAAGAATGAGAGGGTGAGAGGTTGTTGAAACATTTAAAGACTAGCAAAAGCAAAACCATGGGTAGTAAAGGTGGTTTTCTGACAAAGTCTTGGTCAAGGCACATCTTTCATGGTCAAAGATGCTTGCCTTGACCAAGTTTTGAATTTAAAAAATGGAGGGAAAAGAATAGAGGAGGGAAAGTAAATGTTACCTCGGCATGGGATCGAGTCCATTTGGTCGATCTAGGACTCGATCTCATGCCCATAATGGCTTAGATCGAGAGGGTTACTCAATTTGAGACTCGATTCATGATGAATCGAGTCTTGGATCGATTGGCTCCCTCGATTATTGAGATGTTGGCTCCACGGCTAAGTCCTCATGATCGAGTTATGTCTTCGATTTGAGGGTCGATTTGGCATAGATCGAGTGATGGATCGAGTCGAGTGATCGATCTGTTTTCAACAGATTTTCCCGAGAGAAATTAGATCGGTCGATCCATTTTGGATCGATCGATCCTTTTCGTCAAGGTCGATCTTATCACTCGTTCTTGTCTAGATCGACTGGCTCCTCTCCATTCACTGACTCGATCTAGCAAAGATCGAGTCAGGATCAGTCGATCTAGCACTCGATCTCTTGCCTTGTCTTAACCCCTATCGCCTCTTTTGGATTTCAAGATCAAGGTTTAGACTCCTCATACCCATTCCTACACACTTGCAAAATACAAACATAAAACTGAAAGAGAAAGAAAACAGAAATATGTACAAGATAGACATGGGAATGTCTCCCAAGTGCGCTTTCTTTAACGTCTTTAGCTAGACTTTACTTGGTTTAGGCGGATGGTGGTTCTTAGAGAAGCACCGAGGTACTCTCCTTGTCATAGCTGTCTGCCAAGTAAGGCTTGACTCTGTGTCCATTGACGGTGAATGCACTGCCACTCTTTCCCATCAGCGTAACAGCTCCATAAGGCAACACTTCTTGGATCACAAACGGCCTGCTCCACCCTGACTTCAGCTTTCCCGGGAAGAGTTTGAGTCTTGAGTTGTACAGCAAAGCTAAACCTCCTTCCTTAAGCTCCTTGGCAACCAACTTCTTGTCATGAGCTTCCTTAGTCCGCTCCTTGTATATCCGAGAGCTCTCATAAGCGTTCAGTCTTAACTCGTCCAGTTCATGTAGCTGAATAAGGCGCCTGTCTTGAGCAGTCTTGAGATCAAAGTTCAGCCTCATCACAGCCCACAACGCACGGTGTTCCAGCTCAACCGGGAGATGACTGCCCTTGCCATAGAGTACAGTCAAAGGGGTTGTACCAATCGGTGTTTTGAAGGTGGTACGGTAGGCCCAAAGAGCGTCGTCCAGCTTCATTGCCAAGTCTTTCCTTGTTGCTCCGACAGTCTTCTCCAGTATAACCTTGATTTGCCGGTTGGAGACTTCCACTTGACCGCTTGTTTGAGGATGATACAGTGTAGCCACCTTATGCTTAACGCCATACTTTCTCAAGAGGGTCTCAAAAATCTTGTTTATGAAGTGGCTTCCTCCATCGCTTATAACCACCTTAAGTACCCCAAACCTTGGGAAGATGATACTCTTGAACAGCCTGATTACCACCTTAGAGTCGTTTGTAGGGGAAGCAATAGCCTCAACCCATTTAGAGACATAATCCACTGCTACTAAGATGTATTTGTTGCCATATGAAGAAGGAAATGGCCCATGAAGTCTATGCCCCACGCGCCGAACACGTCAACCTCAAAGATGGGAACCTGAGGCATTTCGTTCCTCTTAGTGATATTCCCTGCTCGTTGACATGCCTCACAGCTCTTCACAAAATCGTGTGCATCTTTAAAGTTGGACGGCCACCAGAAACCGGCTTGCAACACTTTCGTGGCAGTCTTGAATGAAGCGAAGTGTCCTCCGTAGGAAGAGCCATGGCAATGATAGAGGATGTCTCTAGCTTCTTCCTTTGTAACACACCTCTGGTACAAACTGTCCACTCCTCTCTTGTATAAGTAGGACTCGTCCCAAAAGTAGTCACTAGCCTCTCTCATGAACCGCTTCTTGTGATAGCTGTTGAGATGTGTTGGCTCCTCACCACACGCTAAATAGTTCACTACATCAGCATACCACGGTAGATCCTCCTCTTTGAAACTCAACACCTCTTCAAACCGCCCCTCTAACTTTCCACAAACAGCCGTGGTGATCGCCATGAGTTGCTCTTCTGGAAGAGAGTCATCTAAGGGGAGAGATTCGTTGATCCTTAGCCGTGAGAGATGGTCAGCAACTCCGTTTTCTATTCCCTTTTTGTCTTTAATCTCCATGTCAAACTCCTGGAGCAAGAGAATCCACCTCAAGAGCTGAGGCTTAGTGTTTCTTCGAATAGATGTATCACAAAGCAGCGTGATCCGTGTAGACAATACCTTTGGAACAAACAAGATATAATCTAAACTTCTCAAAGGCGAGCACTACTGCAAGCAACTCCTTCTCTGTAGTGGTGTACCTTGTTTGCGTGTCATCCAAGGTTCTTGAAGCATAGTAGATCACGTGTAGCTTCTTGTCTTTCTTCTGACCAAGAACGGCTCCTACGGCGTAGTCACTAGCATCACACATGATCTCTAAGGGTAGAGACCAGTCTGGTGCTTGAACTATAGGGGCTGATGTAAGGGCTTCCTTGATGGTCACGAAAGCTCGCAAACATTCCTCATCAAACACAAACTCAGCTTCTTTGCACAACAACCGTAAAAGGGCGTGCAATCTTGGAGAAATCTTTGATGAAGCGCCTATAGAACCCGGCGTGTCCCAAGAAACTTCTGACTCCCTTAACGTTAACCGGCGGCTCAAGACCCATCATGAATTCCACTTTAGCCTGATCAACCTCGATGCCCTTCTCTGATATCTTATGACCAAGCACGATCCCTTCCTTGACAATAAAGTGGCATTTCTCCCAGTCTAGCACCAAGTTTGTCTCTTCACAACGCTCTAGTACCCTGCAAAGATTCAACAAACACGCAGAAAAGGACGCACCATAGATAGAGAAGTCATCCATGAACACCTCTACCATCTCCTCTATTAGATCGGAGAAGATCGACATTATACACTGCTGAAACGTAGCCGGTGCATTACACAATCCAAACGGCATCCTTCGATACGCGAAGGTACCGTAGGGACATGTGAAGGTCGTGTTCTCCTGATCATTTGGGTGAATTGGTATCTGAAAGAAACCGCTATACCCATCGAGGAGACAGTAGTAAGGGTGATTAGCAAGTCTCTCAATCATTTGATCAATAAAAGGCAAAGGGAAATGGTCTTTCCTAGTCGCAAGGTTAAGTTTCCTATAATCAATACACATCCTATGACTAGTGATGGTTCTAGTAGGAATAAGCTCATCCTTTTCATTCCTTATGACCGTGATCCCTCCCTTCTTAGGCACCACGTGTACAGGAGAAACCCATGAGCTGTCACTTATGGGATAGATCATGTCAGCCTCTAAAAGCTTAAGGATCTCTTTCTTAATGACCTCTTTCAAATTAGGATTCAAACGCCTTTGATGTTCTATAGAGGAGGCGTTCTCATTATCCAAGTGAATCCTATGAGTGCAAAGCATTGGTGAAAGGCCCTTGATGTCACTTAAAGAGTACCCAATGGCCTTCCTATACTTTCTCAGCTCAGTCAGGAGCGAGTGCAACTCATCATCACTTAAGTTTTCATTCACAATCACGGGATAGGTGTTATTAGGCCCTAAGAAAGCATACCTTAGCCCTTTTGGGAGCTCCTTAAGGTCCACCTTTAGGGTTAACAGCTCGCTCCAATCATCCTTGTGGCTGTGGTTGTTGCTTTCCTCCTTGGAACCCTCCTTAGAACTCGAGGCATGGCCCTTAAGACTGCTTTCCTCAACCGCTATCCCTTCTGAAATCGAGTCCTCCAGTCGATCTTCCTCTCAATGTCGTCTAGATCAAGCCATTTCGCTCGATTCACTTACTCGATTTGATGTGGATCGAGTAAGGGATCGAGACGCTGAGTCAATCTCCTGATTGGACCCCAAAATGATCGGGAGGTCTCTCTCGATCGTCGACTCGATTGTTTTTCCGGATCGATCATTCCTCTCGATTTGTCTGTCGATCGCTGCACCGGATCGAGTTGTGTTCTCGATTGCCTTGTCAATCTGACTCCTGGATCGAGTGATAGCGTCGATCTCGGGGTCGATCTCTAGGCAGCAGCTTTCATCCTTCTTAACAATCTTCCTAGAATCCAGCAAGTTGACGTACTCCTGGGTCCTCTGATCCACATAGCCAAACTCCCTTGGCTCCTTAGTCAGTGCCAGCTTCAGATGGTCTTCCAGAGCCAGCTCTTCCAGCAACTCATCCGCTAAGGCATCCATCGTTTCAATGTAGAAAGCTTGCCCTTCTATGGTCGGCTTCTTCAGAACCTCATTGATATCGAAGTCCAGCCTTATATCCTTTCCCAAGTGCAAGGCAATCTTCCCGTTCTTGACGTCGATGACAGCCCCGGCGGTAGCAAGGAATGGTCTTCCTAAGATGAGTGGATCCTTAAGCTCTTCATCCCTCTCCAACACGACGAAGTCCGTAGGTACGTTCACACCACTGATTTGCACCGGTATATCTTCAAGCAGCCCCACTGGTAGCCTCACACTTTTATCAGCCAGTACCAATGAGATCCTACAGTCTTTGAAACGAGTAACGCCAAGCTTCTTAGGCACGGAGTGAGGCATCAGGTTTATGCTAGCTCCGAGATCACATAGGCAACTCTTGAACTCTAGGGGACCTAAATCGCAGGGTATAGTGAAGCTTCCAGGGTCTCCCAACTTCTTAGGGACTATCTCCTTATGTATCACAGCACTACACTCTTCACTTAGAACAAGCACCTCCTTGCTTTCCTTATTCTTCTTCACGAGAGTGCCTTTGAAGAATTTGGCGCATTTAGGCATCATTGCAAGGCAGTCAACAAGAGGTAGCTTGATCTCCACGTCCTTAAGATGCTTCTCAAAGAGGATTCTATGATTCTCTATGAGTTGCTTCTTGAAACGGCCAGGAAAAAACAGCTTAGGTACATACGGTAGAGGCACATAAGCATTCTTCTCCTTAGTAGTTTGCTCAGCTTTCTTCTCAGCAACTGCTTTGTCTCCTCTTCTTGGCCCTTGGATCCAAACGTTGTCAAAGTTAATCTCATCATCAGCTGAAGGCTTACCCTCCCCCTATTGAATTACAACGTCCTCGTTGTTCTTAGTAGTTACCGGAGGTTCTAGCTTTTTGCCGATTCTCAACGTTATGGCGTTAGCATACTCCTTAGGATTCTGCTCACACTTGCCCGGTAGACTATTCTGACCACTTGTACTCGCTTTCCTCTTCTCAAGCTGCTTGATCTTGTTGTTTAAGTTGGTTATATGAGTGGAGAAGTCAGTGAGAGACGAGTCTAGACGAGTGTTCATCTCGGCGAACTTCTGGTTTGTAGAGGCTTGCCCTTGTATCAACTGTTGAAACATTGCTTGAACTGGATCAACTTGTTGTTGCATTGGCTGTTGCTGCTGAGGTGCAAAGCCCAGAGGGTAGTTAGGCGTGTAACCCTTGTTACTTTGCTGTTGCCCTTGGAAGTTATTTTGCCCTTGACTTTAGAAACCACCACTCGGCTAAAAACCTTTGTTGTAAGGAATGAAAGGTTTTGCTTTCTGAGCAGGGTACACTTGATACTTAGGGTTGGCAACGTTGTTGTTCGGTAGGAGAGGTTGTTGTTCTGGTTGTAGCCTTGGTTGTAGCCTTCAGGTTTGTAATTGTTCTGTCCCGCCACCCAATTGGCTTCTTCCTGGCTTAACTCAAGCTCCTCTTGATTCTCATCAGCTTCACCAACAAAGTGAACATGCTTCTGATTGGCTAACACCAGCTTATCTATCTTCTCATGCAAGGATTTCAGCTCCTTTTTGTGAGACTCTAGCTCGGATCCTCTCGGTGCACGGTCATAGTCCTCAGCGTAGTTGCCATCACTCAATGCTATCAGCTCCATACCCTCTTCTACCTCTTGACCAAGGAAGTTCCCTTTGCTAGCTGTGTCAAGCAACAACCTGATCTTTGGTGAAGCTCCACGGTATATGGTCCTGAGTAGGGTCTCTTCGCTGAAACCATGATGAGGACATTGGATCGTGTAGTCTTTGAAACGCTCCATTGCCTCATTGAATGTCTCGTTGTTTCGTTGAGTGAAGCCGCTGATTTCGCTTCTCTACCGTGCTGTCCTGGTGCTAGAGAAAAACTTTGAGAGAAAGGCCTTCTTACACTTGACCCATGAGGTGATGGTGCCTTGTGGGAGGGTCTTCTCCCAATGCCTAGGCTTGTCTCCGAGTGAAAAGGGAAAGAGACGCAGCCTGAAAGCATCTTTGGATATGCCATTGATCTTGATCATCCCACATAGTTGCTCAAAGTTGTCAAGGTGCTCCAAGGGAACTTGTTGTTTTGCACCATGGAGATGAAACCTGGCTTGATCTCGAAGTTATTGTTTTGTACAGGAGAAGGAGTGATCCCAAACCTATTGTGATGAGTATTGGGAGCATCTCCGGCTCCTAGGATCCTTGGGGGTCTAGCCGCGTGTTGGGGGTTTCCATTGCCCCTTCCCACTGCCCCGTGAGCTGGAGGAGGTCCCTCTGGATGCTCGTGTTCAGCCATAGCTTCAAAGTCAACCAAACCGTGCTGAACAATCTCCTCAAAGGCTCTGGCTTGTTCTCGTACTCTTATTTGTCGTGAATGACCAAGCTGATGAATATTGTCCAAAGGTGGAAGTAGATTGTTATCTCCCCGTGAACGAAGAATCATATACCTGAGACCACACGTTTGAGAGTAGAATGATTAGTAACTTAAACAAGGTAAAGACTTAGTCTTTGCTAAGTCCCAAATCTCTATGTTCTCTAAACAATCCTAGGATGGCAACGGCGCCATTTGATAAACACTTTGTTTTGCAAGGGTGAGAATGCAATGAGGTTATCAAACTCAAATGCAAGATAGGTTGTAGTACAGCATGCAAGAGAGAGTCAATCCACACCTAGGATGATAGAAAATGCAAAGAGAATGCAAGGACTATGCAAATCTAAGCGAAACAAGATGAGTTTTGAGAAAATCCCTAAAAACTAGATGCAACAACTAAATGGAATGCAAACTATTTTAATATTACCAGGAATGATCAAACTACCATGAGAAATAAACAGACTAATTAAAGGACAAAGCTTCGAATTACTAAAATTCGACTTGTAGATCGACCATGAGATCGACCACTAGATGGAGCAATAACAATCGATCTCGTCTAAAAATGCAAGAACAGTAAAACTAACGACCATGATGCTATCAAAGATCAATCGAATGACGAGAGAAGATGTAAAGATGCTAAAAGAGAGGGCCTAGGGTTGAGATTCATGGTCAGGGGTTTCGAAGGTTCGACCTTGGGATGAAAACTTTAAATCGACTCACTTTGTGAGGATCTCTAAGCCTTGAAAACTAAGCAAGATCTATCTGTGGCTTTCGGTATAGATCACTCCTTCATCCTCTCCACTAAACCAATGGCTTTTGGTGGAAAGAGAGGTCGAAGGGCATGGAAAACAGATTTCAAATGAATGGCTTAACTAGTCCCCCAAACTTCCATGGCTTTTTTGGGAAGGGGTAACTAGTCTCTAGGGTGTGATCTTCAGAGGTCCCTGAATCCTGTCAAGGTAAGGAACCTCTCGGATCATGAAGCTCTTGGCGTGAGAGTCTTCAAGCTTAGAGAACTCAACACCCTAGAAGAGATAGCCATTAAAACACTTAGAAAACCCCAAGATCGAAACCCTTTAGACCCCTTAATCCTCTCAACCCCGAACCCAAATAAACTACTCACTACACATAAGATAAATCAAGCAAAGCATGGTAAAGGAAATGATGAACATGAAAAGAAAACTAGATTAAGCAGAAACAATTCGATTACAAAGCTAAAGAAAACTCAAAGTTCGACAATGGTGTTCTTCTTCAAAACCTGAGAGAAAAACATAAAAAAGATAAGGATGAAAAGTTCTGTGGGAAAAGGACGTCGCCGCCTTCCCAAAATGGCCAAAACAAGTTGATGGTCCCCCGCTCGCTAGCGGCCAAAAGTGGTTGAAAGGACAGAGATTGACTCCGGGATTGAGCGGTTCTCTCGATCATCTCCGAACATCGTGTCTTCAGCTCGATCTGGGTCTCGATCATCTTCGGAAGATCGAGCGTTGCATCCGATCTCGGTATCGATCTCCGGTTGGATCGAGTGGTGTACTCGATCTGGCTCTCGCTCTGCATGGCGTCATTTACGTCCGTACCGTTTGATCGACTACTTCACTCGATCCTCGTCTCGATCATTCTCCTCGGATCGCCTGGTCATCTCGATCCTCTGGTCGATCACATCCTAGATCGATCTGCCATGCTCGATCTGTTCCTCGATCTCTGATCCTTAGTAAATATCCGAGCTTCCACGAGCCGCTGCAACAGCTTCAGCACGTCCACGAACCTCCACGACTCCAAAGCAGCCACAAACAAGCTAAATGTGATGCAAAATGCAAGGAACATGCGTATGCTGGTGCAAGAATGCTATAGGACTCTAAGTGATGCAATCTAACCTAAAACGTTATACAAATGCATGAAAAGCTAACTAATGAGTATGCAAAATGTATAAAATATGCAGTAACATCAGTAAGGTCACAAGATGAAAATGATCTCGTTTTAAGAAGGGTTTTAAAAATCAAGGGATCACTCAATGAAAGAATCCTTTCATTGGCAAAATGCTAAAGGTAAAGGCACACCTATGCATGCAAGTTAAAGCTCCCTTCTACCCATTTTACCCAAGATGATCCTAGAGACTTCTAAAACCCAAAGTTAACCCTTAAATCTACCCTTCCCCAAAGTGCTTGATCATCTTCACTCTTCACAATGGTGGGAAACTTCTCTTGGCTTTACCGTGTGGTTGACTTCTTCCTTTTGAACTTTGCTCTTCATTGTTGATTGTTTGGCGCCGCTTTCATCACCTTTGGTGGATAGCTTTGTCAGATTTTTCCTTTCGGTTTACCTCTTCTTAGCCTTGTTGTTGTTTGCGCCTTACTTTTCTTTTATACTTAGAGCATTTAATCTATTTTACTTAACCACAAATTACTTCTTTTGAAAACATATAAACATGAAACTCTTAAACCACTCAAAAGACCCGTTCCCCAAACTCCTAACCTAGTACCAAGCTCAAAATGCAAGCTGGTGTCTACAAGGGAGCTTCGCCTTGCCAGCCTTATTCCTAACACTTTTTGCTAAGATAGGATTGAAAACAATGCAATGAAAGGCCTCACTACTCACGCAAAAGTGTTTAGGTTTGAATGAAGGTTAGGTTTAAGGTGTTGTTAACTGTCTCATTATGATGAGGATCAGCTACTTGTATTAACAAGAGTGGTGAGAAAGGAAGAAGATAATCCAAGTATGTATAAGGGTAAGCCATGCTGCCTCTGGTGGATCTCCTTCTCTTCTCAGGCTGCTCGACCTCTTCGCTCGAAGGTGAATCAGGAACGTCTTCTGAGCAAGCTTCTTGATCATCTTGCTCTGCCACTTGTTTACCTTCCTTTGCATCTCCACAACGGAAGCAAGGAACTTTTCCGCCTTTGTCCTCGGCTCAAAGTCAATCTTGGGAAGGACATATCTCTCGGGAAACTCAGCATCTGATGTGGGGGACTCTGGCCGTGGGCGAGCAGCTAATGCTGGAGTGGCTGATCCTCCTAGAGGCGCAAAGCACTCCTTTACACTTGGCAAGAACTCAATGTTTCCAACTCCCAACAGCTCGGTCTCATCCTTATTCGGCAGTATGCAAACCCTCTACTCGTTCTCAGAGTCAATGAAAAAGTAGGCATAGAAACCCTCGTTTGGCGTGCATCCCAATCTGTCCGTGTTTCTCATGTAAATCTAGTCCATGAAAGCTCTCTCCGGAACAGGTGTGAAGTCTTGAAGCGGTGCGCCAGTTTGCACAAACAAGGGTGTGAGAAAGCCTCCAATCAAAGCTGAGCTTGCCTTGCATCGCAAGGCACATGCCTTGTACTTCACCAATGAGGCTGCTAGGATACACCCATAGTTCACATCGTCGCCGAGCTCATCCTCCATCGGCTCGTCATTCTCCTTAGGATCGCACAAGAGGTGCTTCACGCCTTGGAACAAGAAGCAAAGCTTGAGTGAAGGCAGGGAACTCAAGAGATGCTTCACGCCGTATTCGCCTTGTAGTCATCGTTTCTTATGAGATCCCACAAGTCGTTTGCTTGAGTGAAGGCAGGGAACTCAACCTTGTTGGCAGCAGGATTGAGGAAATAGGCTTGACAAAGCCCCGGGATTGAGAGACAAAAGGCCTGACGCTTGGTATTGAAGGAGATGTGGCCTTGAGAAGGACTAGGGATGCTCTGGTTCTCATATGCAAACTCCAAAGTGGCTAGGAAGTCGATTGTCACTTCGGGAAAAGTTGGGCAATCCATTCGTGACAGACACCTGACCCCTATCCGCGAACTTTGTGGGCTCGAACCGAAGCCTCTACAGCCTTTTCTTGGCTTGCTTTTCCTCCTTAGACCATCTGACCCTCTCCTGAACCACTTCTTGACCTTCTCCCTCTTCCGCTCTCTCTTCTCCTGTTCTCTTGGGAGCCATAGTTCTTGAAACACAATTCTCAAGCAAGAGAATGAGCAAAGGCAGCGAATATTGAGAGAAAGACTAGTCAAGAAAGAAAAACTTATAACTAATGCCCTAGAGTTTTGGGGATTTTATAAAAATTCTAGCAAGATAATAGAGAAAGGAATCTAGAGATAGAATCAAATCTAGAATTTTTCCAAATATCTAGCTAGTTTTTGAAAAAAAACGTTAAACCCTTAACATCTATTATTCAAGGGAAGCAATAGAAAGGAAATTTTCCAAAAGATTTTGAACAATGATTTGAAAATACCTTTGCAGAAATTGAAAACAGATGTTGTTGGCCTTTAGGAGAAGAAAATCACACTTTCTCTTTTTTTGGAAATCTTGGAATACACGTGAGAGAGTGTGTGGTTTCATGAAAATATATAAAGGCTAACAAAATACAAAACTATGGGCAAGACTTAGTGGTTCCTGACAAAAAGCTTGGTCAAAGCACATCTTTCATGGTCAACGATTCCTGCCTTGACCAAGATTTGAATATAAAAACAGGAGGGAAAGAAGAAAAGAGGGAAAAGAAATTGTTACTTCGGCACGAGATCGAGTCCATTTTGTCGATCTAGGACTCGATCTCATGCCCATGTTGGCTTGGATCGAGAGGTTTCATCGATCAGGGACTCCATTCGGAATGCATCGAGTCTTAAAACGATTGTGCCCTCTCGTTCTTTGACTTTTGGTCAACTAGGCTGTACTCCTTGGATTGAGCCACACGATCGATTTGAGGGTCGATTTGGCTTAGATCGAGTGAGTGATCGAGTTGACTGATCAATCTTCTTCGAAGAACCTTCCCGATAGAAACTAGATCGGTCGATCTAGTTTTGGACCGATCGATCCAATCTTCGAGAATTTCTCGAGACATTTTAGATCAGTTGATCTAGATGGGATCGATCGATCTGAATCATCTAGATCGACATTGTCCACTCGATCTCGTCTAGATCGACTAGTAAAGATCGAGCTAGGATAAGTTGATCTAGCACTCGATCTCTAGCCTATGCTTAACCCTTCTCACCTCTTTTGGACTCCAAGATCACATCTAACAACCCCTTATCCATTCACCTACACACTTAAACATTAAAAGCATAAAACTGAAGTAGAAATAAAGTAAAAATATGTACAAGATAGACATGGGAGTGCCTCCTAAGTGCGCTTTCCTTAACGTCTTTAGCTAGACTTTACTTGGTTTAGGCCTGAGGGGGGTCTTGGAGAAGCACGAAGGTGCTCTCCTTGCTGCAATCACTCGCCAGGTAGGGCTTAACTCTGTGCCCATTGACCTTGAAAGCATTACCGCTCTTGCCAACCAATGTAACTGCTCCATAGGATAGAACCTCTTTGATCTCAAATGGTACACTCCACCTTGACTTGAGCTTCCCTGGAAATAGCTTCAACCTCGAGTTGTAGAGTAGCACCAAACTGCCCTCCCTCAACTCCTTGTGAACCAGTTTCTTGTCATGAACAGCCTTAGTCCGCTCCTTGTAGATCTTAGCACTGTCGTATGCATCCAGCCGTAGCTCGTCAAGCTCATGTAGCTGAATAAACCGTTTCTCCTGAGCCGTCTTGAGGTTGTAGTTGAGCTGCTTCACTGCCCATAGTCCCCTATGCTCCAACTCAACAGGAAGGTGACACGCCTTGCCGTATAGAAGAGTGAAGGGAGTAGTACCAATGGGGGTCTTGAAAGCGGTTCGGTAAGCCCACAAAGTATCGTCTAGCTTAACTGCCCAATCCTTCTGAGTAGTCCCAACAGTCCTCTCTAGTATTGCATTGATCTGTCTGTTAGAGACCTCTACTTGCCCACTCGTTTGAGGATGATATGGTGTAGCTACCTTTTGCTTCACGCCATACTTCTTTAAGAGGCTTTCAAAAACTTCGTTGATGAAGTGGCTTCTACCGTCGCTGATTACTACCTTGGGGACTCCAAGCCGTGGGAATATGATGGTCTTGAAGAGCTTAATCACCACTCTTGCATCGTTCATTGGGGAAGCTATTGCCTCAACCCACTTAGACACATAATCAACCGCCACCAAGATAAACTTATTGCCGTAAGAAGATGGGAATGGACCCATAAAATCTATCCCCCATGCGTCAAAGACATCAACCTCAAAGATAGGAACTTGAGGCATCTCATTTCTCTCGGTGATGTTCCCTGCCCGTTGACAAGCTTCACAACTCTTAACAAACTCGTGAGCGTCCTTGAAGATTGATGGCCACCAGAAACCCGCTTGTAACACCTTTGTAGCGGTCTTGTAAGAAGCAAAATGACCGCCGTATGATGAGCCGTGACAATGTAGGAGTATGTCCTTAGCTTCTTCCCTTGTACACACCTCCTATACAAGCTGTCCATGCCCCTCTTATACAAGTATGACTCGTCTCAAAAGTAGTGGGAGACATCTCTCATAAACTTCTTCTTGTGGTAATGATCTAGATGAGACGGCTCTTCTCCACACGCCAAGAAGTTCACTATATCAGCATACCAAGGCAAGTCTTCTTCCTTGAAACTCAAGACCTCTTCAAACTTGTCTTCAAGCTTCTCACATACCTCTGTGGTGATCATCATGAGCTGCTCTTCAGGAAGTGAATCATCTAGTGGCAAAGCTTCATTGACTCTCATCCTTGAGAGGTGATCAGCAACACCATTCTCTATCCCCTTCTTGTCTTTTATCTCCATATCAAACTCTTGTGGAAGGAGAATCACGTTGGAAGCCTCGGTTTAGTGTCTTTCTTGGAATAGATGTACCTCAAAGCTGCGTGATCTGTGTAGACAACAACCTTGGAACCTACGAGGTATGACCTGAACTTCTCAAAAGCAAACACAGCGGCTAGCAACTCCTTCTCGGTGGTGGCATATCTGACTTGCGTCATCCAAGGTATAACTGGCATAGTAGATTACATGCAACCGCTTGTCTTTCCTCTGACCAAAAACAGCTCCCACGGTGTAGTCGCTCACGTCACACATGATCTCGAACGGTAGAGTCCAGTCCGATGCTTGTACTATTGGCGCTGATACAAGAGCTTCCTTGATGGTCAAGAAAGCATGAAGACAATCCTCATCAAACACAAAGTCAGCTTCTTTGCATAACAACCGTGTGAGGGGCCTTGCTATCTTGGAGAAATCCTTTATGAATCTCCTGTAGAAGCCTGCATGGCCTAAGAAAATCCTTACTCCCTTCACATTAATCGGCGGCTCAAGACTCATCATGACTGCAACCTTGGTTTTGTCAACCTCTATGCCCTTCCCTGATATCTTGTGGCCAAGTACTATCCCTTCCTTCACCATGAAGTGACACTTCTCCCAATTGAGCACCGAGTTTGTCTCCTCACAATGCTTTAGTACCTTTCAAAGATTCAACAAAAAAAACAGAAAAGGATGCACCATAGACCGAAAAGTCATCCATAAACACTTCTACCATCTCCTCTATAAAATCAGAGAAGATCGACATCATACACCGCTGAAAAGTAGCCGGTGCGTTACACAACCCGAATGGCATGCTTCGATATGTGAAAGTGCCATAAGGGCATGTAAAGATCGTCTTCTCTTGATCGTTTGGATGGATTGGTATTTGAAAGAAACCACTATAACCATCAAGAAAACAATAATAAGGATGATTTGCAAGTCTCTCAAGCATTTGATAAATAAAAGGTAAAGGAAAATGATCCTTTCCAGTAGCAGAATTAAGCTTCCTATAGTTTATACACATACAATGACCTGTGATAGTCCTAGTAGGAATCAATTCATCTTTATCATTCTTAATGACCGTGATCCCTCCCTTCTTAGGCACCACATGTACAGGAGAAACCCACGTGCTGTCACTTATGGGATAGCTCATGTCAGCATCAAACAACTTAAGAATCTCCTTCTTAACTACTTCTTTCAAATTCGGGTTTAAACGCCTTTGATGTTCAATAGAAGAAGAGTTCTCATTATCTAAGTGAATCCTATGAGTGCAAAGCATTGGTGAAAGGCCCTTGTTGTCACTTAGAGAGTACCCAATGGCCTTCCTATACTTTCTCAGCTCATTTAGGAGGGAGTGCAACTCATCATCACTCATATCCTCATTCAAAATCATGGGGTAAGTATCATTAAGCCCTAAGAAAGCATACCTTAGCCCTTTTGGGAGCTCTTTTAGGTCCACCTTTGGGGCTAGCAGTTCGCTCCAGTCCTCCTCGTGGCTCTTGTTGACGTTCCCATCCTCATGAGCCTCCTTAGAACTCGAGACATGAGCCCTTAGACTGCTTTATTGAACCGTTGTCTCCTCTGAGATCGAGTCATCCAGTCGATCTTGCACTCGTTCTGGTCCAGATTGAGCGACTTTACTCGATTCACACACTCGATTTGATTGGGATCGAGCAGGAGATCGAGTCAAGCAATGATTAATAGAGATGCGAAGATGATAAAAAGGAGGGTCCAGGGTTGAGGATCATGTTCAAGGGCTTCAAAGGTTCAAGTTTGGTTTGAAAACTTTAGATCTACCCACTTTGTGAGATTCTCTAGGCCTTGAAAACAAAACAAGAAATTATCCATGGCATGTGATATGATTCACTCCCTCAATCTCTTCTCCAAACCCATGGCGTGTGGTGGAAAAAGAGATCGAAGGGCAAGGAACATAAATTTCAAAATATTGACCTAACTAGCCCCCTTTACAACCATGGCATGTGAGAAAGGAAAGACTAGCCTCTAGGATCTGATTTTCCAGGACATCTGAATCCCATCAAGGTAAGACATCGATTGGATCATAGAGATCTTGGCGTGAGACTCTCTAAGCCTTAAATACTCAAGATCCTAGAAGAGAAGGTAATGAAGAATAAGAAAACACCAAACTTTAAACCCTTTTCAATCCCATTGACTCCTCTCAACCCCGAAAACCCAAAGAAACTACTCGCTACTCATGATTAAAACCGAAGCATAAGCGATTAACATGAAACTAAACATGATTAAAAGGAAAGCTTGCTTGATAATCCAAATATTCGAAGGTTCAAAAACTCAAAAAGCTTCAAAAGTTAACAATGGCGAATCGCCTCAGGTAGACAGAAAAAAGGAAAAGACAGAATGAAGATAATGAAAGGGATGGCTGCGTTTTTCCAAAAATGGCCAATCTGCCAATGGTCCCCACTTTGCTACGGTCCAAATCCAGCTGGACGGATAAGGTTAGTCTGGGATCGACTCAGGTCACTCGATCTCTGGCTCGATCTTCTCTTGGATCGGATGACCTCGGTCGATCTCTGAGTCGATCTTGTGCTGATCAGGTTGGAAGCTCGATCTGGTACTCGATCTGCATGGCGTCATTTACGTCCGTACTTCAGATCGATCTCCTCACTCGATCTTGGTCACGATCCGTTTCCTTGCATCGACTTGGTCACTCGATCTTCTGGTCGATCTCATCTAGATCGACCTACCTTACTCGATCTGCTAGTTGATCTCGGCTCTTTAGCATTCACTCCTGAGTTCTCCAAGTGTCCACGAACTTCCTCACGAGCCTTAGCACGTCCACGAATCCTCCAAAGCTCCAAAGTATCCGAAAACAACCTGAATGTGATGCATAATACAAGAAATATGCAAATACTAATGCAAAAGTGCTCTAGGACCTAATATGATGCAAACTAGCCTAATGTGCTAGGTAAATGCATGAGAAAGTATCTTACATGCATGCAAAACACATGAAGTATTCAGCAATATCAACTCCTCCAACCTTGCTTTTTGCTTGCCCTCAAGCAAACAAAATTCAAGAAGGAAGAGAGATTTAAACTTCTTGCAAAGGTGTCTTTCAAATGAATCACTTCAATGGTCCTAGTTCTTAATTCTAAAATGCAATGCACACACTCATACTCCAAGAAACTTAGCCATACTCATCACACAATGAATTTCCAATCGTGGCCCTCCTATTCCAAACAATCAAAGAATCTTATCCTTTAACATTCATTAATGATCAAACCGTGAATTACACTTATGCATTTTAAAGGCGAAAACATTTAGTTAAGGACAAAGGCTATGAGACTAGAATGATCTCATTCAAAAGGGTTTTATAATGCAAAGGGTTTCTCTCAAGAAGGGTATGAACTTATGCATAATGCTAAAGGTAAAGGCAATTGATGCATACATAACTAGACTCTCATCTACCCATGTACACTAAAAATGATCCTAAAACCCCTCTCATTTCTTTTCTTTTTGTCTCACTCACCCTCCTAGATACTACCCTTATCACCAAAGCAATTTGCTTAGCAAAAACCCAAGTTAAAACAGAAAACATCCTTACTCCTTAGGCTAGTGGAAAGGCTGAAAACATTTTTAGCTCTTTACTTTTCTTATTGATAGCTCTCTACTTATTCCATTTTTTTTTCTTTTCTTTTCATTTGGCACTTAGGCTCTTTTCTCTCTTTTTCTTTTTCTTTTATTTGAGAGCAATCTTCTGAAATACACTTAGAGCTTTTTATTTTGAAAACATTGCCTTCCACTTAAAACCTTTTCAAACACATCAAACACCAAATTCTTTTGAAACCGCAAACAAATAAGCAAAACAAACAACCCCAATGAACTCCGAACCTAATCTTAAGCCTAAAACTAGCTTCAAAATGCAAAGTTAGCAATCAAATGAGAGCCTAATCATGTCGTCTAGACCTAACACTTTATGCTAAGTTCAAACCGAAAGGAGGCCTCACAATGATGTCACAAAAGAACATTTGGCTTGAAAGAAAGGCAAGGGTTATGGTGGAAGTTCTACTTAGGCTCACAAAAGAGTAGTGAAAGGAGGAAGAGAGCCTAAATATGATCCATGTGTTCATTTTCAAATGCATAAGTATGATACTTAAAGTTCAGATTAAGGTTTTTACTTATTAGGACAAGATTCAGTTCATGAATGTTCAAGTCAAGCCACGAAAATCAAAACATATGATCTAAGTATGGTTAGAACTTACTTTCTAAGAGTGTACAATGCATCAAAGAACTACTAACTAGGGCCTTGAAACAATTCATGAGCTTAAAACACCTTTTTAAGAAAACTTTAACCCCTTATGCAAATGTAAACAACCTAGATGCTTAAAAATTCTAGACTCAATCCTAAAATGTTTAACAAGGTGAATGCAACTACATGAATTTTTTTGAAAATTTTAAAAAAATTTACTAATTTTTTTTTGTTCTTTTCTATGCCTTACATGCAATGAAATTAATGCAAGAATCAAAGGATGCAAATAGAAAATAAGAGGAAAGAAAACAATGTCAAATAACACACACACTCCACCAAACTTGAATGACACCGTCTCGGTGGCAAACAAATTCAAGGGAGTTCAAAACAAAAAGCAATAGAAAACGAAAAACGAATGATGGTATTTACAAGGATCGGATGTTGGTACCTTGGAGCTAGACTCGGCTGGAACTTGAGGATGTTCCAGCGGAGCCGCTCTTGCTAGAGGAGCGTCGTGCTATGCCCTTGCCTTTATCCGCGGTCGGGAAACCATGGACAGAATGACGTGCTTGTTGCGTGCTGCCTTGAGGTTCACGGATGACTATCTGTCCCATTGATCTCCACCTCTGCTCTTGCTCGGGCTGCTTGACCTCTACACTCATGGACTGCTTAGACTGCGCGTGAGAGTGCCCTTGAAACGCCTTGACCTTCTTGGCAAGTTTCTTGATCATCTTGCCTTGCCATTTGGTTATCTTGCGCTGCGTTTGTACAACCGGAGCTAAGAACTTCTCCGCCTTGTTCCTTGGCTCAAAATCTATCTTTGGGAGCTCAAAATCAGCTGGCATCATGGCGTCTGAGGGTGGTGATTCTGAGGGCTCACGAGTGGCTTGAGCTGGGATCATGGCTGCTCCAAGTGGTGAATAACATTCCTCTTGAGTTGGGCAGAACTCGATTGTGCCTATACTGCCCACGTGTGTTTCATCCACATTAGAAAGGATGCATGTGCTCTTCTTCTTGTCGTCACTGTAGAACAGATAGGCAAAGAATCCTGGAAGCTGGCGTAGGGTCCAAGCTATCGGTGTTGCGCATATAGATCTCGTCCACGTATGCTCTATCTGTGCAAGGTTTGAAGCTTTGAAGAGGTACACCAGCTTGAATGAAGAGTGGTGTAAGGAAGTCACCAATTAATGCTGAACTCGCCTTGCACCTCATAACATACGCCTTGTATTTCACCAAAGAGGCAGCCAGGATACATCCATAATTAACATCATTCCCAAGCTCATCTTGCATCGGCTCATGGTTCTCTTCTTCGATGCTGCAAAGTACCCTCTTGATTCCTTGGAAGAGAAAGCACAGCTTGGTCCTTGTCACGTTAGGATCCACTGATCGCCCACTGAAGGTGTTTGCTAGCAGCTTGAGAGTATACCTCAAGATGGGATTCCTCACTTTCTTGATCTTAGCCGCGTTGGCCTTGTATTCTTCATCACAAAGCCAGTCCCACAGTTCGTTGGCAGTCTTGAGAGGAGGGAACTCTATTTGCTTAGCCGTGGCATTAAGACCATAAGCTTGGCAAAGCTCTTCAATGGAGAGATGATAAGCTCGCCTCTTGACCTTGAAGGTGAGATGACCTTGTGAGGGAGTAGGAAAGCTCGGATTCTCATAGGAAAACGCCAAGGTAGAGAGGAAGTCTATAGTGACATGTGGATATGTTGGGCAATCCATCCGTGAAAGGCATGCAAGCCCCATGTCTTGGAGCAGAAAATCAAAGTCTTCTAGAACTCCCATCCTCTCCAAGAGATCTCTACTAGCAAACTTAGTAGGCTCAAAAAGCAGTCTCTCTAACATCTTCTTTGCCAACTTTTCCTCCTTCGTCCAATGAACCCTTTCTTGAACCACTTATTGAAGTTCTTCTTGTTGAACCACTTGTTGCTCCTCTTGACCTTCTCCTTCTTGCTCTGTCTCTTCTCTCGTTCTTTTGGGAGCCATGGTTCCTGAAACAAGATTCTCAAACAAGAGAATGAGCAAATCAGCGAATATCGAGAGAAAGAGTAGGCAAGAAAGAAAAAGATTTAACTAATGCCCTAGATTTTTGGGAAATTTATAAAAATTATAGCAAGAAAATAGAGGAGAAAATCTAGAGATAAGAGCAAATCCAGAAGTTTTCCTAATATCTAGCTAGTTTTAAAAATTCTCTTAAATTCCCTAACATCTAGTTCTCAAGCAAACAATAAAAAGGAAAATTTCCAAAACATTTTGAACAATGATTCGGAAATACCTTAGCAAGCTTCAAAACAGATGTTGTTGGCTCTTAGTAAAAAAGGAAATCACACTCTCTCTGGTTTAGAAGCTCGAAAAACAAATAATGACAGAGTGTGTTTGTTGAAAATTTAAAGGCCAACAAGAAAAATCTAAAACCATGGGCAAGAAAGTGGTTTTCTGACAAAAGGTGTGGTCAAGGCACATCTTTCATGGTCAAATATGCTTGCCTTGACCACAATTTAAATTTAAAAACTGGAGGGAAAATAGAAAAGAGGGAAAAGAAATTGTTACCTCAGCACAAGATCGAGTCCATTCAGTCGATCTAGGACTCGATCTCATGCCCATGTTGGCTGGATCAGAGAGGTTTGATCGATCAGGGACTCGATTGGATTAGAATCGAGTCTTAGATCGATTACACTCTCTAATTCCTTGACTTTTGGTCAACTAGTCTTTACTCCTTGGATCAATTTCCTTGATCGATTCGGGGGTCGATTTGGCTTAGATCGAGTGGCAGATCGAGTAGACTACTCGATCTATTTTCGAGGATCGAGTGACTCGGTCGATCTACACCTCGTTCGCTTTTCAAGCTGAATGCATTGGCGGGTTGTCCTCTCATGATTGAGTGTTCCACTCGATTTGTCTACTCGTTCTCGTCTAGATCGACCGACTCCTCTCGATTCTCTAGCTCGATCTAGCAAAGATCGAGCCAGGATGAGTCGATCTAGCACTCGATCTCTAGCCTATTTTCGCCACTTCTTACTCCTTTTGGATCTAAGATCATGGCCTGCAGTCCGTTATACATTTTCCTACACACTCAGAAGATAATAACATAAAACTGAAAGAGAAAGAAAGTAAAAATATATACAAGATAAACATGGGAATGCCTCCCAAGTGCGTTTTCTTTAATGTCTTTAGCTAGACTTTACTTGGTTTAGGCAGATGGTGGGTCTTGGAGAAGCATTGAAGTGCTCTCCTTGTTGAATGCACTGACCATGTATGGCTTCACTCTGTGTCCGTTGACTGTGAATGCATTCCCACTCTTGCCAACCAACGTAACGGCTCCATAGGGCAATACCTCTTTGATCTCTAATGGTCCGCACCACCTTGATTTGAGCTTTCCTGGAAAGAGTTCCAAACTCAGGAGTGTTTAAGTCTTAGAGAGTCTCACGCCAAGATCTCTATGATCCAAGGGATGTCTTACCTTGACAGGAGTCAGATGTCCTGGAAATCAGATCCTTAAGGCTAGTCTTTCGTTTCCCACACGCCATGGTTGTAAAGGAGACTAGTTAGGTCGTTGTTTGAAATCTGTGTTCTTTGCCCTTCGATCACTTTCTCCACCACACGCCATGGGTTTGGAGAAGAGATTGAGGGAGTGAATCATACCACACGCCATGGATGGTTCTTATCTTGTTTTCAAGGCTTAGAGAAACCTCCTAAAGGAGTAGATCTATATGTTTTCAAACGAAGCTTTAATCTTTGAGACCTATGAATATGACCCTCAACCCTAAACCCTCTTTCTTAGTGTTTTATACCTCTGCTTGTCATTCTGTCATCATAAAGTTTGCTTCTTGTTCATTAATCCATCGCTTCATTCATCACTTTAAGTTGTTAGACGAGATCGATCCATATTGCTCGATCTAGCGGTCGATCCACTAGTCGATTTTTAGTTTTTTATAGCATTCCATTTTTGTCATTCCGCTTGTTCCTCATGGTAGTGCACCCTCTTCCAGGGATTTTAAAATTGTTTTGCTTGCATTTGACACTTGCATTTAGTTTTTAGGGATTTTACCAATCATTTTACCATTACGCTTAGCTTTGTTCATTCCCTTGCATTCTTAGTGAACTTGCTACCCCTAGGTGTGGATTGACACTCACTTGCATGCTATACTACATCTCAGTGTTGCATTTGAGCTTTGATACATCATTGCATCGCAAAAACTTGTTATCAAATGGCGCCGTTGCCATCTTAGGGGATAGAAAGCATTAAGATTTTGGGTTTAGTAAAGACTAAGCCTTTACTTTATGTTGGTTACTGATTTCTCTACTCTCAAACTTGTGTCTTTCAGGTACATGAATCTGCGTTCTAGGGGGTGACAACAACTTACTTACACCCTTGGACAATATTCAACAGCTTGGACACGCAAGATGAAGAAGGGTTAGAGAGCAAGCTAGAGGTTTTGAGGAGATTGTTCAGCATGGTTCAGTGGATTTTGAAGCAATGGCTGAGCAAGAACATCCAGAGGGATCTCCTCCAGCTCATGGGGCAGTGGGAAGGGGTAATGGAAACCCCCACCACGCGGCTAGACCCCCACGGATCATTGGAGCGGGAGATGCTCCTAATACTCACCATAATAGGTTTGGGATCACTCCTCCTCCAGTGCAAAACAACAACTTCGAGATCAAGCCAGGGTTTCTTCAGATGGTGCAAAACAACAAGTTTCATGGTTTAGCTTTGGAGGACCCATTGGCGCATGTAGATAACTTTGAGCAGCTTTGTGGAATGCTCAAGATAAATAGGATCTCGGAGGATAGCTTCAAGCTGCGTTTGATTCCTTTTTCCTTAGGAGACATGGCACGGTATTGGGAGAAGACTCTTTCACAAGGAACTATAACTTCTTGGGCTGGCAGTAAGAAAGCTTTCCTCTCAAAGTTTTTCTCAAGCTCTCGGACAGCAAGGTTGAGAAGTGAGATCAGTTGCTTCACTCAGAGACAGAATGAGTCATTCAATGAAGCTATAGAGCGTTTCAAGGATTACACAATAGCTTGTCCTCACCATGGATGGTTTCAGTGAAGAGACCCTCTTGAGTACCATATACCGCGGAGCTCTCCCAAAGATCAGATTACTACTTGACACGGCAAGCAAAGGAAACTTCCTTGGCCAAGAAGTAGACGAAGGTATGGAGCTCATTGAGAATCCGGCGTTGAGTGATGGAAACTATTCAGAGGACTACGACCGTGATCCAAGAGGCGCTGATCTTGAAGGCAACAAGAAAGAAATGAAGTCTCTAGATGAGAAAATCGATAAGCTCATGCTTGCTAACCAAAAGCATGTACACTTTTTTGGGGAAGCTGCAGATGTCTTGGATGAGCTAGAGCAATGCCAAGAAGAAGAAGCTAATTGGGTAGCCGGTCAAAACAACTACAAGCCTCAAGGTTACTCTCAAGGCTACCAAGGCAACAACAACTTGTCTTACAGAAGCGCCAACGTTGAAAATCCAAAGGATCAGGTGTACCCTCCTCAGCAAGCTAAACCTTTTGTGCCCTATAACAAAGGTTTTCAGCCGAGTGGCGGTTTTCAATGTCAGCGGCAAGGTAACTTTCAGGGACAGCAGCAGCAGCAAGGAAACAAAGCTTATACTCCAATGCACCCTCCAGGCTTTGTTCCTCAACAACAGATGCAACCGCAACAAGTTGATCATGTACAAGCCATGTTTCAGCAGTGGCTTCAAGGGCAAGCTTCTACAAACCAGAAGTTCGCCGAGATGAACAACCACTTAGACTCCTCTATCACTGATGTCTCTACTCAGACATCAACTCTAAACAACAAGATCAAGCAGTTAGAGAAGGGTAAAGCAAGTACAAGTGGTCAAAGCAGTTTACCGGGAAAGTGTGAGCAAAATCCCAAGGAATACGCCAATGCTATCACGCTAAGAAGTGGGAAAGAGCTTCCACCGAGGGTTGCACCTAAGGACAATGAGGACATTGTGGTTCAAGAGGGGGAGGATAAGCCGTCGGCTGATGATGAGATCAACTTCCACAACGTGTGGATAGAGCGGCCAACAAAGAGGAAAGAAGCAGCTGTAAAGAAGCAAGCAGAGAAAGCAACCGATGAGAAGGATGAGTACATACCTCCACCTTATGTTCCTAAGCTTCCTTTTCCTGGTCGCTTCAAGAAACAGCTTATAGAGAAGCATAGGCTCTTGTTTGAGAAGCATCTAAGGGACGTAGAGATCAAGCTACCTCTCGTGGATTGCCTTGCCATGATGCCTAAGTGTGCAAAATTTTTCAAAGACACGCTTGCAAAGAAGATTAAGGAAAGCAAGGAAGTGCTAGTGCTTAGTGAGGAGTGTAGCGCCATTATACACAAGGAGATAGTTCCCAAGAAGTTGAGAGATCCAGGAAGCTTCACTAAACCATGTGCTCTCGGTCCTTTGACATATCAGAGCTGTTTATGCGATCTTGGTGCTAGTATAAATCTGATGCCCCATTCTATAGCAAAAAAGCTAGGTTTCACACGGTTCAAAGACTGTAGAATCTCCTTGGTGCTAGCTGACAAGAGCGTGAGGCTACCCGTGGGTTTGCTTGAGGACTTACCAGTGAGGGTCAGTGGTGTAAACGTGCCTACAGACTTCGTTGTGTTTGAAATGGATGAAGAACCTAAGGATCCGCTTATACTTGGGAGGCCATTCCTTGCAACCGCCAGAGCAATCATTGATGTCAAGATTGGGAAAATAGCTCTACAATTGGGCAAGGATATAAGACTGGATTTTGATATCAACGAGGTCCTGAAGAAGCCTACCATAGAAGGGCAAGCTTTCTACATAGAGACGTTGGATGCTTTGGCGGATGAACTGCTAGAAGAGTTGGCAGAAGAGGATCACTTGAAGCTGGCAATGACTAAGGAGCCAGGGGAGTTTGGTTTTCTGAGTAGGAAGACTCAGGAGTACGTTAATCTCCTGGATTCTAGGAAAGTTGTGCTGGAAGACTAAGGCGACTGCCTTGAGATCGATCAGGTAATCGAGGAGATCTCTCGATCAAGGACAGCAATCGACCAGAAGAACGACTCAGACGTTCGATCTACTACTCGATCCCAATCAAATCGAGTAAGTGATCGACCTGAGTGCAGTCGATCCAGCAAGACAATCGATGGGAAGATCGAGAGAAGCCAATCGATCAGTTCAGAGAACTAGACGGGGACTCGATCTCCTGCTCGATCCCAATTAAATCGAGTAGGAAAATCGAGTGAAATTGCTCGATCCGGACCAGAACGAGTGCAAGATCGACTGGAAGACTCGATCTCGGAGAGGACAATGGTTCAAGAAAGCAGTCTCTTGGGTCATGTCTTGGGTTCTAAGGAGGCTACTGAGGATGGGAACGACAATAAGAGCCACGAGGAGGACTGGAGCGAGCTGCTAGCCCCAAAGGTGGACCTTAAGGAGCTCCCAAAAGGGCTAAGGTATGCTTTATTATGGCTTAATGAAACTTATTCTGTGACTGTGAATGAGAACTTAAGTGATGATGAGTTGCACTCGCTCCTAAATATGCTGAGAAAGTATAGGAACGCCATTGGGTACTATCTAAGTGACATCAAGGGCCTTTCACCAATGCTTTGCACTCATAGGATTCACTTGGATAATGAGAACGCCTCTTCTATAGAACACCAAAGGCGTTTGAATCCTTATTTAAAGGAGGATGTTAAGAAAGAGATTCTTAAGCTGTTAGAGGCTGACGTGATCTATCCCATAAGTGACAGCACGTGGGTTTCCCCTGTACACGTGGTGCCTAAGATGGGAGGGATCACGATCATTAAGAATGATAAAGATGAGCTTATACCTACTAGGACTATTACAGGACACCGTATGTGTATAGACCATAGGAAGCTTAATCTTGCCACTAGAAAGGATCATTTTCCTTTACCTTTTATTGATCAAATGCTTGAGAGGCTTGCTAATCATCCTTACTATTGCTTTCTTGATGGATATAGTGGTTTCTTTCGAATACCAATCCATCCGAATAATCAAGAGAAGACGACCTTTACATGCCCTTATGGCATCTTCGCATATCGAAGGATGCCATTCGGGTTGTGTAACGCACCGGCTACGTTTCAGTGGTGTATGATGTCGATCTTCTCTGATCTAATAGAAGAGATGGTAGAAGTGTTTATGGATGACTTCTCTGTATATGGTGCGTCTTTTTCTGCGTGTTTGTTGAATCTTTGCAAGGTACTAAAGCGTTGTGAAGAGACGAATTTTGTGCTTAACTGGGAGAAATGTCACTTCATGGTGAAGGAAGGGATCGTGCTTGGCCACAAGATATCAGAGAAAGGCATAGAGGTTGATAAAGCCAAAGTTGAGGTCATGATGAATCTTGAGCCGCCGGTTAATGTCAAAGGAGTGAGGAGTTTCCTAGGCAATGCTGGCTTCAACAGGCGCTTCATCAAAGATTTTTCTAAGATTGCATGCCCTCTCACAAGGCTGTTGTGCAAGGAAGCTGACTTTGTGTTTGATGAGGATTGCCTTCATGCTTTTGTGACCATCAAGGAAGCTCTAGTATCCGCGCCTATAGTGCAAGCACCGGACTGAACTCTACCGTTCGAAATAATGTGTGACGCGAGCGACTACGCCGTGGGAGCTGTTCTTGGTCAGAGGAAAGACAAGCGGCTGCATGTGAATTACTATGCTACATGTACCTTGGATGACACGCAAGCTAGATACACTACGACTGAGAAGGAGTTGCTGGTAGTTGTATTCCCCTTTGAGAAGTTCAGGTCATACCTTGTAGGCTCCAAGGCCATCGTCAACACTGATCACGCGGCTCAGAGGTACATCTATTCCAAGAAAGACACTAAACCGAGACTCATGAGGTGGATCCTTTTGCTCCGAGAATTCGACATGGAAATTAAGGACAATGAAAGGGATAGAGAACGGCATCGCAGATCATCTCTCTAGGATGAGAATCAATGAGTCTCTGCCCTTAGATGATTCGCTTCCAGAAGAACAACTCATGATGATCACAACAGATGTTAGTGGAAGGCTAGAAGGGCAGTTTGAAGAGGTTCTGAGTTTCAAGGAAGAGGATCTTCCTTGGTACGCTGACATTGTAAACTTTTTGGCATGTGGAAAGGAGCCAACTCACCTTGATCATTACCACAAGAAGAAGTTTATGGGAGATGTTGCCTACTACTTTTGGGACGAGCCCTACTTATACGAAAGAGGGGTTGATAGCTTGTATAGAAGATGTGTCTCAAGGGATGAAACTCAAGACATTCTACTTCACTGCCATGGATCTTCTTACGGAGGACACTTTGCTTCTTTCAATACCGCTACAAAGGTGTCACAAGCGGGTTTTGGTGGCCATCTATCTTCAAGGATGCTCACGAGTTTGTGAAGAGTTGTGAAGCGTGTTAAAGAGCAGGAAACATCACCAAGAGAAACGAGATGTCTCATGTTCCTATCTTTGAAGTTGATGTCTTTGACGCATGGGGGATAGAATTTATGGGTCCATTCCCATCTTCTTACGGCAATAAGTACATCTTGGTGGCGGTTGACTACGTTTCTAAATGGGTTGAGGCCATTGCTTCCCCTACAAACGACGTTAAGGTGGTGATCAAGCTCCTCAAGACCATCATATTCCCGCGGTTTGGAGTCCCCAAGGTAGTAATCAGCGACGGTGGAAGCCATTTCATCAACAAAGTGTTTGAAAGCCTTCTAAGGAAGTATGACGTGAAGCACAAGGTAGCTACACCTTACCATCCTCAAACGAGTGGGCAAGTAGATGTCTATAACCGGCAGATCAAAGCTATACTCGAGCGGACAGTTGGTACTACTCGGAAGGATTGGGCGGCTAAGCTAGACGATGCTTTGTGGGCATACCAGACCGCTTTCAAAACGCCTATTGGCACTACTCCTTTCACTCTTCTCTACGGTAAGGGATGTCACCTCCCTGTTGAGCTGGAACATAGAGCATTTTGGGCTGTGAAGCGGCTGAACTATGATCTCAAGACAGCTCATGAGAAGTGCTTGATACCTTGATGAGCTAAGGCTGGATGCCTACGAAAGTGCTAGGATCTACAAGGAGCGTACTAAAGCAGCTCATGACAAGAAGCTGGTTCACAAAGAGCTTAAGGAAGACAGTTTGGTATTGCTCTACAACTCGAGGTTGAAGCTCTTTCTAGGAAAGCTCATATCAAAGTGGTGCGGACCGTTTGAGATCAAAGAGGTATTGCCCTATGGAGCTGTTACGTTGGTTGGCAAGAGTGGGAATGCATTCACGATCAACGGACACAGAGTGAAGCCATACATTGTCAGTGCATTCGACAAGTAGAGCACTTCAATGCTTCTCCAAGACCCACCATCCGCCTAAACCAAGTAAAGTCTAGCTAAAGATGTTAAAGAAAGCGCACTTGGGAGGCATTCCCATGGTTATCTTGTATATATTTCTGCTTTCTTTCTCTTTTAGTTTTAAGTGTGTAGGGAAAGATATAATGGATTGCAGGCGATGATCTTGGGTCCAAAAGGAGTAAGGAATGTCGAATATAGGCAAGAGCTCGAGTGCTAGATCGACTCATCCTGGCTCGATCTTTGCTAGATCGAGCCAGTGAATCGAGAGGAGTCAGTCGATCTAGACGAGATCGAGTACAAAATCGATTGGAACGGTCGATCATGAGAGGACAACCCGCCAATGCGTTCAGCTTGAAAAGCGAACGAGGTGTAGATCGACCGAGTCACTCGATCCTCGAAAATAGATCGAGTAGTCTACTCGATCTGTCACTCGATCTAAGCTTAAATCGACCCCCGAATCGATGACGTGGCTCGATCAAGAGGACTTAGCCAACATGCCAAAAATCAAGGAACAAGAGGTAACTCGATCCAAAGCTCGATTCAATTCGAATCGAGTCATAAATCGAGCAATCCTCTCGATCCTGGCCATTATGGGCATGAGATCGAGTCCTAGATCGACCAAATGGACTCGATCTCGTGCCGAGGTAACAATTTATTTTCCCTCTTTTCTTCTTTCCCTCCAGATTTTAAATTTAAAATATGGTCTAGGCAAGCATCTTTGACCATGAAAGATGTGCCTTGACCACATCTTTTGTCAGAAAACCACTTGCCAAACCATGGTTTTGTATTTTTGTTGGTCTTTATATTTTCAAACTAGAACACACTCTCTCATACTTTATGTTTTGAGTTTCTTAAACAAGAGAGAGTGTGGTTTTCATTGTTCAAAAGATCAACAGCATCTGTTTTCAAGCTTGCTAAGGTATCTCTGAATCGTTGTTCAAAAATTTTTGGAAATTTTCCTTTTTATTGTTTCCTTGAGAACTAAATGTTAGGGAATTTAGGCAATTTTTTTAATACTACCTAGTTATTAGGAAAAATTCTGGATTTGCTCTTATCTCTAGATTTTCTCCTCTATTTTCTTGCTAGAATTTTTATAAATTTCCCAAAAATCTAGGGCATTAGTTAAATCTTTTTCTTTCTTGCCTACTCTTTCTCTCGATATTCGCTAATTTGCTCATTCTCTTGTTTGAGAATCTTGTTTTAGGCACCATGGCTCCTAAAAGAACGAGAGAAGAGACATCACAAGAGGGAGAAGGTCAAGAAGTGGCTGTTCAAGAGAAGGTCAGATGGTGTAAAGAGGAGAAACGAGACAAGAAGCGGCTTGAAAGGCTGTGGTTCAAATCAACAATGTTCGCGGACAGAGGTTTGCTGTCTAAGATGGGGATTTTGGGGGATTTTGATCAACTTCTCCAGAATATAGGGCTCAGGTGTTTTTCAGGGATGGATTGCCCAACCTTTCCTGAAGTGACAATCGATTTCCTTGCCACTTTGGAGTTTCCGTACGAGAACCCTAGCGTCCCAACTCCTTCTCAAGTCCGCCTCACCTTCAAAATCAAGCATCAAGCCTTTAGTCTCTCAATCCCCGAGCTCTGTCAAGCCTATGGGCTCAATGCTGCTGCCACCAAAGTCGAGTTCCCATCTTTCACTCAAGCAAACGATCTGTGGGACCTCATCAGCAACGATGACTACAAGGCGAATACCGCAAAGATCAAGAGAGTGAGGAATCCGGTACTGCATTACACACTGAAGCTGATCGCCAACACCTTCAGTGGACGGTCAGTAGCCCCTACAGTCACCAAGACGGAGCTTTGCTTCATGTTCCAGGGCGTTGAGCATCTCGTGTGTGACCCCGATGAGAATGATGAGCCATTGGAAGACCAACTAGGAGACGACGTGAACTACGGATGTATCCTAGCTGCTTCATTGGTGAAATACAAGGCGTATGCCTTGATATGTAAGACAAGCTCGCCGCTTATTGGAGGCTTCCTCACGCCCTTGTTCGTGAAAGCTGGTGTACCGCTTCAAGACTTCACTCCTGTTCCGGAAAGAGCTTTCATGGATGACATATACCTAAGGAACACGAACAGCTTGGGACGCACGCCAGCTGAGGGCTTCTTTGCGTATCTGTTCATAGATGAGGAGAATGAGAAGAGGGGGTGTATCCTGACAAACAAGGACGAAACAGAGCTGTTGGGAGTTGGGAACATCGAGTTTCTCCCTAGCATAGAGGAGTGCTTTACTCCTCTAGGAGCCACAGCCACCATTCAACAAGCTACTCGCCCAAGATTAGAGTCTCCTGCCATGGATGATGAGATCCCCGAAGCCTTTGTACTCCCTAATATTGACTTTGAGCTGCGGTCTAAAACAGAAAAGTTCTTTGCTTCTGTTGTGGAGATGCAAAGGAAAATCAACAAATGGCAAAGTAAGGTCATCAAGAAGCTTGCCAAGAAGGTCAAGGCGCTTCCAGGGGCTTCGCCAAAGCAGGCTGCAAGTGAGGAGGTTCAACAACCCGAGAAGAGGAGGCTTTCAACAGGTGGAGTTGTCATCCGTGAGACTTAAGGAAGCAACATCCAGCCGGCGCGTCTTTCCCTCCAAGAGCCAGCGTCCAAGGGCAAAGCCATAGCATCTAGCTCGTCTGGAACATCCTCAAGTTCCAGGCAAGGCTAGATCCGAGGTACCAACAACCTTCCTTTGTACATACCGCACATCTTTTCTTTGTTTTCGCTTTGTGTTCTTGAACTCCTTTGAATTTGTTTGCCACCGAGACGGTGTCATTCAAGTTTGGGGGAGTGTGTGTGTTATTTGACATTGTTTTCTTTCCTCTTATTTTCTATTTGCATCCTTTTAGTCTTGCATTATATTTCATTGCGTCTAAGGCATAGAAAAAGAACAAAAAATTGGATAAATGTTTAAAATTTTCAAAACAAATTTTCATGTAGTTGCATTCACTTTGTTAAACATTTTAAGATTGAGTCTAGAATTTTTAAGCATCTAGGTTGTTTACATTTGCATAAGGGGTTAAAGTTTTCTTAAAAAGGTGTTTTAAGCTCATGAATTGTTTCAAGGCCCTAGTTAGTAGTTCTTTGATGCATTGTACACTCTTAGAAAGTAAGTTCTAACCATACTTGGATCATGTGTTTTGATTTTCGTGGCTTGACTTGAACATTCATGAACTGAATCTTGTCCTAATAAGTGAAACCCTTAATCTGAACTTTAATTATCATACTTATGCATTTGAAAATGAACACATGGATCTTATACATAGGCTCTCTTCCTCCTTTCACCACTCTTTTGTGAGCCTAAGTAGAACTCCCACCATAACCCTTACCTTTCTTTCAAGCCAAATGTTCTTGTGTGATATCATTGTGAGGCCTCTTTTCGGTTTGAACTTAGCATAAAATGTTAGGTCTAGGCGACATGATTAGGCTTTTATTTGATTGCTAGTTTTGCATTTTGAAGCTAGTTTTAGGCTTAAGATTAGGCTCGGGGTCATTGGGGTTGTTTATTTTGCTTATTTGTTTGCGGTTTCAAAAGAGTTTGGTGTTTGAAGTGTTTGAAAAGGTTTTAAGTAGAAGGCAATGTTTTCAAAATAAAAAGCTCCAAGTGTATTTCAGAAGATAGCTCTCAAATAAAAAAAAAATAAAAAAAAAAAAAAAAAAGTAAGGAAAGAGCCTAAGTGCCAAATAAAAATAAAAGAAAAAGGAATAAGTAGAGAGCTATCAATAAGAAAAGTAAAGAGCTAAAAATGTTTTCAACCTTTCCACTAGCCTAAAGAGTAAGTATGTTTTCTGTTTTAACTTGGGTTTTTGCTAAGCGAATTGCTTTGGTGATAAGGGTGGTATCTAGGAGGGTGAGTGAGCTAAAGATAATAGAAATGAGAGGGGTTTTAGGATCATTGTTAGTGTCCAAAATCTTCGTTTAAACCCCCGTTTTTAAAATCTCTCTTCCTTCTTGAATTTTGTTTGCTTGGGGGCAAGCAAAAAGCAAGTTTGGGAGAGTTGATATTGCTGCATATTTCGTGTGTTTTGCATGCATGTAAGATAGTTTCTCATGCATTTACCTTGCACAATAGGCTAGTTTGCATCATTTTAGGTCCTAGAGCACTTTTGCATTAGCATTTGCATATTTTTTGCATTATGCATCACATTCAGGTTGTTTTCGGATACTTTGGAGCTATGGAGGATTTGGGGACGTGCTAAGGCTCGTGAGGAAGTTCGTGGACACTTGGAGAACTCAGGAGTGCATGCTAAGGACCTGAGATCGAGTAGCAGATCGAGCAAGGCAGGTCGATCTAGATGAGATCGACCAGAAGATCGAGTGACCAAGTCGATGCAAGGAAATAGATCGAGACCAAGATCGAGTGAGGAGATCGATCTGAAGTACGGACGTAAATGGCGCCATGCAGATCGAGTACCGGATCGAGCTTCCAACCCGATCAGCACAAGACCGACTCAGAGATCGACCAAAGCCATCCGATCCAAGACGAAGATCGAGAGCCAGATCGAGTCTCCTGCTCGATCCCAGACTACTTTAACCATTTTTGGCTTCTAGCGAAGGGGGGACCATCCAGCTTATTGCCCATTTTGGGAAGGCGGCGATCCTGTTTTTCCCACACACTTTTTTCATTTTACCTTTTTAGTTTTTCTCTCTCGTTCGAAGGCGGTTCTGCCATTGTAGACCTTTGAAGCTTTTTCTTGCATTTAAATCTTTGAGTATTGAATCTTTCGCTTTAATCAATCGTTGATTGACACATGACTAATTGGTGTCTTATGTTCAATCACCCTTGTGTTAGTCAGTTGTAGTAAGGGTTTTATGTCAATCCATTGGGAAGAGTTGAAAACAGAAGAGTTGAGAGTAAAGTCTATAAGTCAAGCAGGCAGAGAATTGGTTTTGTTGCCTAAGCAACAGTCTAGCAACCTAAGTGAAACAAGCAGCAACCAAAGTAAAAGCAGAAATAACTAAGCAATCCTAAGCAAGGAAAACAGAGTAAAACACAGCAAAACAGAGCAAATCCGAAATTCAAATAAGAGAAAGGCAAGTCTCTAAAAGTGGTTATTGACTTTGGGGAATTTCAGACATTAACTAAGGCTGTTTCAAATTACATTGATCAAGCAATCAAGCAAACAAGCAAGCAATGGTGATTCCTAGACATAGAGTTCACACTTAAGCTAGTTAGATCCAATCTGTTGGCAAATAACCCTTTGTTAAACATTCTAACAAGAACTAACTCTCATTAGTGCTAAAACATCAAGCAAGCATTATTAAACAACTCTATTCAAGTAAAATGCTCCTCAAACAGTCAATCTCTTGAGCCAAGGCCAGCAAATCCTCTATTAAACATGATCAGCATTTCATCTAACACTTGGTCGACATAAGAGAAAGCTAACAACTTAGACAAGTTTGATCAAGACTAATCTAGCATGAATAACAGATTAATAGAGAGGAACCCATAAACTGAAGCACTTAACAAACCTTAATCAAGCCTTAAATCCCGTTAATCTACCACATCTAGAAACCCTAAGATAACTACTCACTCATAATCAAGTTTAACACCAAATCACAAAGGGAAAGGATGCTAATAATAATAAAAAGAAAGATTAAAGCAAATATTTGATTATATTAAACAAAGCAAAGAAAATATCTTACAAACTTAATGAAAAAGCTCAAGAACAGTAAAATGACATGACCCCCCGAAAATCTGGAAAAAGGGGCTATTTATAATCTAGAAGAGAAAACCCTAGAGTAATGGCATAAATGTAATTAAAAACAGGTTCGGGCTGGGTCAGTATCGGTCAGTTGTGTCGGTCTTCAGTGACCGAAATGGGTCCCTATCGGTTTGGAGTGATCGATACATATGACCGAAATTAGTCCGGTGTGTTTGTGTCGATCACACTTGACCGATACTGGTGACCGAAATGCTCCGTATCGGTCACCCTTGACCGACACTCTCTGTGCTCTGACCGAAAACTTCTGCAGAGATCTTCTGCTGTGATCCTTCTTGCTCCCTTTTGCCCAGCTAGCATCTTGTATCATTCCCAAAACTCCTACAAGCTCCTTTAAGCTCCAAAAGCACCTAAAAACATCCAAAATGCAAAGAAAATGCAAACTATACTCTAAATGCAACCTAAGTCTAAAAGGAGAAGAAATTGGGACAAAAGCAAAGGGAAAACATGCAAAAGAGGACCAAAATATGTACTAAATGCAGCCTTAAATGGTGTAAATACAATGGATATCAAAAACATGCAAAAGAGGATCAAAATATGCACTAAATGCAGCCCTAAATGGTGTAAATACATTGGATATAAACACCCCCACACTTGCCTTTTTCTTGTCCTCAAACAATCAAGAACAAATGGGAGAGTGAGGTTTGAAAGTGGGCATTCAGATTCCAAAAGTGCAAAGGTAAAGAGATGGTTTCAATGCTCAAGTGCCTAGTTGTAGGATGCAAACATAATCAGCTATACTTTAAAGATCCTAGCCATACTCATCATATTTCAAAATGATCTCAAATCTCAACTTAGGCAGATGCTCAAATTAATCAACTCTTTAACATTCAATTAAGTTCAGAACATGAATCATGCTTATGCAAATCAAGTGAAGACATTTTGTTGAAAAGGGTAAGGTTATGAGATAAGAATGATCTCATTTAAGCACAAGGGTTCAAAAAAATAAAGGATCACTCAATGAAATGACTTCATCTTAGGTAAAATGCTAAAGGTAAAAGCACACTTATGCATGGAATTCAAAGCTGTCTTCTACCCTTACTTCCCAAAGATGAGTCCTAAGCATTCCTAAACCCAGGAGTGAACCCTCTAAGTGTACCCTTTCCTAAATTCTACCCTTTAACCATCTTCATGGCTGGGGAAACTTCTTCTTTTGCTAGTGTGGCTGGTTCTTTTTGGTTGGGACTTGCTCTTATTTGTTGTGTTGGCACCTTCATCACCTTTGGTGGATTGCTTCTTGGTCAGATTTTTCTTCTTTTGGACCTTTCTAAGCATTGTTGTTGGCGCCAATCCTTCTTTTTAAACTTAGAGCTTTTATTCTATTTTCTTAACCACAATACTAAGCTGTTTCCCCTTTTCTACCATTTCAGATCTTTTCCCTTTCTTTCAAAACATAAAAACATGAAGTTCAAACCACTTACTCTACCCTTTTTGAACCCCAAAACTCCTATCCTAGAATCAAGCTCAAGATGCAAGCTGATATCTACAAGAGAGCTAATCATTGCCAGTCTTATTCCTAACACTTTTTGCCAAGACAAAATCGAAAATGCAATGCAAAGGCCTCACAGCTCTCACAATAGTGTTTAGGCTCAAAAAGAGGTTTTGGTTAAGGGTGAGGATGTAACTGTCCCATAATTATGAGGATCTGCTATTTGGATCAACAAGAGTGGTAGAAAGGAGAAAGATGATCCAAATATGTATATGGTAGCCATGCAATCACTTTTCAATACATAAGACATGATAATTAAAAGTCCAAATTAAAGTTCAAGTTGATAGAGTTGATTTTCAGAGAACAAATGCTTTAAGAATGAGATGAGAAGACCAAATCTAGCAATCTAAGCATGTTTCAGCCTTAACTTCTAGCAATCATATGATACATCAAACAACTAAGCACTTAAAACTGAAATCATCTCTAAACACTAAGCACTTTACAAGGAAAACTCATCATAATTCCCTATGCAAATGCAATGCAACCTAAATGTCAACACTAGACTCAATCCAAGAAGAATGAGATGCAACTACATGCTTTTTTTTTGGTTTGCAAAATTGCAAAAAAAAATTAAAATTTTTCGATTTTTTGTGTTTTTCTATGCCTTACATGTATGCATGATATGCATGAGACTCAAAGAGACAAGAAAAAAGGAAAAACTAAGAAAACAGAAAACAAAATCAAACCCCAAATCTCTCCCCCACACTTAAATTACACAGTCCCTTGTGTAATTAAAGCAATGGAAGAGAGAAGCAACAAAATATATTACAAAAATAAAAAGATGCAATGGTATAGAACAATGGAAGGGATGTGGTACTTGGTTCAATGGTAGGAGTTGTGGGAGGATCCTGAGGTTTGTGGAGACTTGCTAGCTCTCCTTTTCCTTCTCTCATAGACTTTAGTGGAATGCTCTGCTTCTGGAGTTGGTTGAACCCAGCTTGACCAAAGCTGTTCAACTTGTGAAGAAGTCCCTTGTGTACCCCATTGCCATGTATCCTGAACTTCAGAGGGGTTGGGGATTGGCGCCTCCTAAGCTAATGGAACATGCGCTCTTGGCTCATAAGATGAAGCCCTTGGTTGTGCCCATGTACCCCATTGATCACTTGGTTGTGCATGGAATGAGTGTCTTCCATGGGGGTTCCATACAGCTTCCCCCTCTTCAGTTGGCTCAGCTTGGTGGAATTGCTCTTCTTGTTGAGAGTGGAGCTCTTGGGTGTGGCTGTGGTGGGAAGTTTTTGCTGATGTAGCCTTGTTCTTCCTGAACTTCCCCTTCACCATCTTCATAAGCCCTTTGATGGCTTTGTCCTGCCACTTGCACCACTTCTGTAGTGTGTTAATGTGCTCATGAGTTGCTCTCAAAGAGCTTCCTTGGTTGGGAGCATCATAGGGCTGGAAGTGAAACTGCCTTGAGCTGTAGTTCAACACTTCTTCTTTTTCAAGCTCATCTTTATCATGGGTTCTTCCTTGGCCTTCAGCGCAAGCAGTAGCATTCCATTGTTCTTCTTCTTCATCTTCTCTGATCTCTTCAGTGTGCTCCTCTTCTTCTTCACTGTCTTCTTCTTCTTCTACTGTAGGAATAAGGCCGCCTGTGTAGAGGTCCTCAGTGCTTGGGTTGAAGCTGATGTTTCCTTTTCTGAAGAAGGATGTAAGCTTTGGATTGGGGAGGAGGACTTTTGCTGGTGTGTCAAGGCCTGTGATAAAGTTATACACATGCTTTCCACCAATGCTTCTTTCTAGGTAGTGGCTTCTCTTGAGGTAATCAATGTCAATCCATACTGGCTCAAGTGCATCACCTTCATGTTTTTCAAGGTCTACTCCACTAGCTTGCAAAACTGCTGTCACAACTCCTCCAATGTGCACTTGAGGGCTGCTCTCCTTCTTTGTCTTACTCAAAACCCAGCTCTGGTAGGATAGGAGCTGCTCCATCAATATAGCCACATAGCAGGGGTTGCTTCTCGGTGCTGTGAGAGGTTCCCCATACTCATCGCTTCCCAACACCTCATACAGTCCTTGGTATATCAGATCTGTCTCCCTTCCTGTGAGATATGTCGTCTCCTTCCTTGTAAAGAGTGTATTCGCAAGTGCTTTATGGACATATCTCACGGCTGGATGCCTTAGGTGCTGGTTCCTTTATCTTCCAGAAGTGTATTCCCAACCCCAATAATCCCCCACAGCATGATGTGCTGCCTACTTGGGATTTCGAACCTGCTCAGCTTGGTGGGGTGGGACTTCAGCTCTAGATCCTTGGCGATTTCTGTGAATGTTGAGGAGAACTTTTCCTTGCCAATCCGAAAAGAGATCCATCCATCGCCATTAGGGAGCTCACTATCTTCATACCAGACCACCTTGAGTGTGGAGAGGAATTGGTAAGTGAGCTGTTGGTAAGATGGGAGTGGCGTCTCCATGAAAGTTCCAAGACCCATGCGCTCAAATGTGGCTTTGCAGTCACCATAGATTCCAAGCGCCTTCATTGTGGAAGTGCCAGATATCTTGTTGGCTTGAAAGTGCACTGGTTGAAAGCCTTCATGAGTTCTTTAGCAGCACTGCCCTTGTTTTGTTGATCTTCTCCCTCATTCCCAACCGGTCTGTTTCCAGCGGCTTTGGAGGATTTCTCATCAGCCTTGCCCTTTCCTTTATCTTTCTGTGTTCTTGGTTGGATTGGTGCTTCCTGAGGTGCTTTTCCTTTTTTCCCAGCAGCTATTTTTGTTCTTCCCATGGTACCTTCAAAAGCAAAGCTTGAAAACAAGGTAAGTGAAAGAATAGAAGCTGAAGAACCAAATAGCTGAAAGCTTTTAATGGAGAAACTCTTTAATGCTAAGAAAAGTCTAACAAGTCCTAACAATAAGCTGAAACTTATTCAAAGCAAGAAGAGATCAAAAGCTAGCAACTAAATAAGCTAAAATGCACAAAAGATAAACAGTGATGCATGACATTCTAGCAAAATGGTTCCTAGGCAAAAGAGATGATGATTTTGCAAAAGGACGAAGATGAGCAAGCAATGAGATAAATAGATATTAATCAGAACTTCAACATCTAGCTTGATATCTCAAAACAAATCCATATTGCAAAATCATAGTACAACAATCAAAACTAAATACTGCTTGCTCTTAAGAACTTCATAAAAAGCGGTTTTTATCATAAGCTAACAGTAAGAGCAAAGAGAGATAGTTTAGGAAGCAAACCTTTAGTGAACTTCTGAACACTTAGAGAAAGCAATAAGAGAGAAAAACAATTAGTTGTTTCGAGCTTTGGGTAAGAAGAAGAGTGAGTTTGAGTGTGAAGAGAAGTGAAGGAAGTTGTTGCTTAAATAGAGAGAAAAGAGAAGAAACCAAAGGAATCAAAGGTTGGTGAGGGAACATAAGGAATCAAAAGTGTGGGGGACAAAAGCAAAAGTGTTCAGAAGGTAGGAAACAGGTGAGAAGGAATCCCATTTAAAAATTCAAACTCCTTTGGCTCCAAACCAAATGAGGTAAAATTTTTTGAAAGTTGAGACACTTACCTCGGATGGAGTTTCGGTCACTCATGACCGATATTACTGACTGAAATTGCATTTTCGGTCATGAGTGATCGACACTAGAGACTGACGTGCTTCCTGGGATTAGTATCGATCATCAGCGATCGACACACTTGACCAAAATACATCCGGTATGATTGTGTCGATCTTGAGTGATCGATACTGGTGATCGATACAATTCCAAGAATCTTATCGGTCTCTAGTGATCGATAATCTGGACCGAAATTCATACGGTGTGTTTGTGTCGATCAAGTGAGGTGGACATGAATGACCGAAAATTATCCTCTTTCAAAACTTCTTTCCATATCGGTCACAAGTGACCGATATGTTGACTGGTATAAACTGGCTCCACTGATATCGGTCAATCATGATCGCTACTGATGACCGAAAATCTGTGTATCGGTCTATCATGACCGATACAAATGACCGATATCAGCCAAAATACACCTGTTCTTTGTCCCCATCATACTTTCTCAAACCCCAGTTCGAAACACTATTTCTATACACTAAAACAAAGCATAAAAGATAAACTAGAATGCATAATATATACAAAAGGATACCATGGGACTACCTCCCAAGTGTGCTTGTTTAAAGTCACTAAGCTTGACTTTGATTACCTCTTTAGTTGAGGTGAGGAGAAGGAGTCATGGAACTCCTTGGTGGTGGCTTGCTCTTTGGACTCTAGCAGAAACTCCATTCATCTTTATCTTGGCAAAAGGCATAGTCTTCCCCTCTTGCTGAAGCTTGAAGATGAACTCTCCCTTCTTAGAGACCCTTGGTTGCAAAACCAGCTCCCCTTTGTTAGTATCCAACTTGATCTCATTCAGATTCTTGTAACCAACCACTTCAAGGACCTCCTCTTCAGTGGTGTCTTCAAACAACTTGGCCAAGCAGCAGCCATCAAAACTCTCTCCTTGGTAGCCTTCAAACTCTGGCCAGTTCCTTCCAAGTTGCTTCAGCTTCTTGATCTCCATTGAGAAGGCTTGCTCATTCTCCAGCTTATTCCCTTTGGAGTCAAACCTTAGAACCTTCTCCTTGGTCAGCTTCAGCTCAATAGTGCATTCCTTAGCATCAAACACTGCTCCAGCTGAGGCCAAGAAAGGTCTTCCTAGTATGATAGCATTCTTTATATGCCCTTCCACATCAAGCTCCAAGAAATCAGTGGGAATGGTTACTCCTTCTATCATCATTGGCACATCCTTAAGACTCCCAAGTGGTTTCTTCACTGTCCCATCAGCTATAGTAAGGGATACATTACTATCTTGAAGTTGAGTGTAGCCAAGATCTTTAGCAGCAGAGGATGGGAGAAGATTGATACTTGCTCCAAGGTCACAAAGACAACTCTTGAAAGTCTGCCCCTTAAGTTCACATGGGAGAGTCAAACAGCCTGGATCCCCAAGTTTTTTTATAGTGAGCTCCTTAACCTCAGGTGTTTCAGTCTTCTCCCTTAGCTTCTCAAGTTCTTCTTGGCCATTCAAACCCCTCAACTCCATCTGAGCAGCATAGAGAGTTTCATACTTCTGAACCAGATGTTCCTTGAACCTTCTAAACATGGTTTGTTGATAGACAGGAAGAGTAGCTGTTTGAGGTTTCTCCTTATCATCAGCAGCTTCCATCAAGTAATCCTTTGTGTTGTCAACAACCTCATGTGGCGCCCACCACTCTTCATCATCTGAGTTTTCTCCATCTCCAAAGGGTCCTTCTTTTACAGCTCCTTGGTCATTTTCAATTTCCAAGAACTCTTCCCTCCCCCACTTAGAGATTCAATGTCCTCAGTGAACAAGTAGATAAACTCTTCAATGATAGCTTCCTCTTCAGCAGTGAAGCTTCCTTCTTCTAGCACAATAGCATTGCAGAACTCCTTTGGGTTTGCTTTTGGTTTTCCAGGAAACTGACCTTGTGGCTTGGGACCAGCTCTTCCTTTGTTCTTCTCTAGAGCTTTGACTCTTGCAGCCAACCCATCAAACTTGTTGGTACGCTCTACATGCGCTGAATCAATTTTGTTATGAACCTCTGCAAACTTCTTGTTCATTTCCAAGGTTGTAGTGACTTGGGTGTTGATCATTTGCTGCATGAGGGTCTTGAGGTCAGTGTCTTGAGAGCTAGAGAAAGCTTGTCCTTGTGCTTGGGCATTGAATCCTGGAGGGTTGTAGGGCGCTCTTGGCTGATAGTTGTTGTTCCTCTGCTGGAAACCTTGATTGTTGTAGGGAGCAAAAGGTTTTAGGGGAGCTTGCTGTTGCTGTTGATGGTAAACCTGATCTTGTGGGTTGGCGACATTGTTGCTTCTGTAGGACAAGTTGGGATTGGGTCTGTAGTCCCCATAGTTGTTGTAGCCACCTTGATATCCCAAATAGTTCATCTCCTCAACTTGGCATTGCTCCTGATCATCAAGCTGAACCATGTCTCCCACAAAGTGAACCTCTTTCTTTTCTCTTAGCAACATCTCCAGCTTCTCATGGAGAGACTTGATTTCTTTCTTGCTAGACTCTAACTCTTCCTTTGCACTCCTTGGTGCTCTATCAAACTCTTCATTGTAGTTTCCATCAGACTGAGCCCAGTTCTCTACTAACTCCAAACCTTCATCTACATCTTTTGACACGAAGTTCCCATTGGAGGCTGTGTCCAGGAGCATTCTGATCTTAGGCAAGGCTCCTCTGTAGAGAGTGGAGAGCAAAGAGGCTTGTGAGAAGCCATGATGATGGCATTGCAATGTGTAACCCTTGAATCTCTCCCAAGCTTCTCCAAAGCTTTCATTGTTCCTCTGTGCAAATCCTGAGATCTCATTCCTTATCCTAGCAGTTCTGGAAGTGGAGAAAAACTTTTCTAAAAAGGCTTTCTTGCATTCATCCCAGCTGGTGATACTACCTTGGGGAAGGTTTTTCTCCCACTGATGTGCTTTATCTCCTAGGGAAAAGGGAAACAATCTGAGCTTGAAGCCATCTTCACATACTCCATTTATCTTTGTGAGCGAGCACAGCCTGTCAAAATTGTCCAAATGATTTAGAGGGTCTTCAAGTGGTAACCATGGAATTTGCTGCTCTGAACCATTAAAATCAATCCAGACTTGATTTCGAAGTTTTTGTTTTGGACAGCTGGTGGAATGATGCCTGCCCTGTTGTTGTAGGCATTTGGTGCATCACCAGCGCCAATAGGTCTAGCTACTCTTGGAGCTTGTGCAGCACCTCTTGGTCCTTGCTCACCCTGTAAGCCTTGAACACCTTGATGTCCTTGTATATCCTGAGCGCCTGCAGCTCCTTGAGGACCCTGAAATTTGATGTCATCCATAACTTGATCCTGATTGTTCATACCAAGTCTTTGCAAGTGTTGCTGCCTTTATTGCTGTCTCCTTGCTCTCTGTCCTCTATCCAGCAGATTGTCTTGTCTATAAAATCCACAAGATTGCCTGAACCTCTAGATCTAAAGTTCATATACCTGAAAGACAGAAGTGAGAGTCAAAGAGAATTAGTAACCAAAGAAAAGTAAAAGCTTGATCTTAAAGATTCTACAAACTCTAATGATTCAAACTGTTTCACAACCGGCAACGGCACCAAATTGACACAGGACTAATTGGTGTCTTATCTTCAATCACCCTTGTGTTAGTCAGTTGTAGTAAGGGTTTTATGTCAATCCATTGGGAAGAGTTGAAAACAGAATAGTTGAGAGTAAAGTCTCTAAGTCAAGCAGGCAGAGAATTGGTTTTGTTGCCTAAGCAACAGTTCTAGCAACCTAAGTGAAACAAGCAGCAACCAAAGTAAAAGCAGAAGCAAACTAAGCAATTCTAAGCAAGGAAAACAGAGTAAAACAGAGCAAAACAGAGCAAATCCGAAATTCAAATAAGAGAAAGGCAAGTCTCTAGATTTGGTTATTGACTTTGGGGAATTTCAGACATTAACTAAGGATGTTTCAAACTACATTGATCAAGCAAACAAGCAAGCAATGGTGATTCCTAGACATAGAGTTCACACTTAAGCTAGTTAGATCCAATCTCTTGGCAAATAACCATTTGCTAAACATTCTAACAAGAACTAACTCTCATTAGTGCTAAAACATCAAGCAAGCATGATTAAACAACTCTATTCAAGTCAAAATGCTCCTCAAACAGTCAATCTCTTGAGCCAAGGCCAGCAAATCCTCTATTAAACATGATGAGCATTTTATCAAACACTTGATGGCATAAGAGAAAGCTAACAACTTAGACAAGTTTGATCAAGACTAATCTAGCATGAATAACAGATTAATAGAGAGGAGCCCATACACTGAAGCACTTAACAAACCTTAATCAAGCCTTCAATCCCCTTAATCTACCACATCTAGAAACCCTAAGATAACTACTCACTCATAATTAAGTTTAACACCAAATCCCAAAGGGAAAGGATGCTAATCATAATTAAAAGAAAGATTAAAGCAAATACTTGATTATATTAAACAAAGAAAAGAAAATGTCTTACAAACTTAATGAAAAAGCTCAAGAACAGTAAAATGACAGGACCCTTCGAAAATCTGGAAAAAGGGGCTATTTATAGTCTAGAGGAGAAAACCCTAGAGTAATGGCATAGATGTAATTAAAAACAGGTTCGGGCTGGGTCAGTATCGGTCAGTTGTGTCGGTCTTCAGTGACCAAAATGGGTCCCTATCGGTCTGGAGTGATCGACACATATGACCGAAATTAGTCCGGTGTGTTTGTGTCGATCACACTTGACCGATACTAGTGACCGATATGCTCTGTATCGGTCACCCTTGACCGAAACTCTCTGTGCTCTGACCGAAAACTTCTGCAGAGATCTTCTGCTGTGATCCGTCTTGCTCCCTTTTGCCCAGCTAGCATCTTGTATCATTCCCAAAACTAGTGCAAGCTCCTTTAAGCTCCAAAAGCACCTAAAAACATCCAAAATGCAAAGAAAATGCAAAATATACTCTAAATGCAACATAAGTGTAAAAGGAGAAGAAAATGGGACAAAAGCAAAGGGAAAACATGCAAAAGAGGATCAAAATATGTACTAAATGCAGCCCTAAATGGTGTAAATACAATGGATATCATTGATCATGCTTAGCTCTCTGTTTATTACGTTTTGTTCGGTTTTCTCTATGAGTAGCTAGTAGTTTCGTTTGGGTTGATGGGTTGAGGTGATTCAAAAGGGGCTGAAAAGGTAAAAGTTTTGAGTTTTCTTGTTCTTCACTACCTTCTCTACTAGGATCTAGAGTATTTAAGGCTTAGAGCGTCTCACGCCAAGATCTCTATGATCCAAGGGATGTCTTACCTTGACAGGATTCAGATGTCCTGGAAAACCAGATCGTAGAGGCTAGTCTTTCCTTTCCCACACGCCATGGTTGTAAAGGAGACTAGTTAGGTCGTTGTTTGAAATCTGTGTTCCTTGCCCTTCGATCCCTTTTTCCACCACACCCCATGGTTTTGGAGAAGAGATTGAGGGAGTAAATCATACCACATGCCATGGATGGTTCTTGTCTTGTTTTCAAGGCTTAGAGAAACCTCCTAAAGGAATAGATCTATATGTTTTCAAACCAAGCTTTAATCTTTGAGACCCATGAATATGATCCTCAACCCTAGACCCTCTTTCTTAGTGTTTTAAACCTCTGCTTATCATTCTGTTATCATAAAGTTTGCTTCTTGTTCATTAATCGATCGCTTCATTCATCACTTTAAGTTGTTAGACGAGATCGATCCATATTGCTCAATCTGGTGGTCGATCCAGTGGCCGATCCACTAGTCGATTTTTAGTTTTTTATAGCCTTGCATTTTTGTCATTCCGCTTGTCCCTCGTGGTAGTTAACCCTCTTCCAGGGATTTTAAAATTGTTTTGCTTACATTTGACACTTGCATTTAGTTTTTAGGGATTTTACCAATCATTTTACCATTATGCTTAGCTTTGTTCATTCCCTTGCATTCTTAGGGAACTTGCTACCGCTAGGTGTGGATTGACACTCACTTGCATGCTATACTACATCTCAGTGTTGCATTTGAGCTTTGATACATCATTGCATTGCAAAAACTTGTTATCACCTACACTCTTTGAACCATGTGAAACCTAGCTTCTTTGCTATAGAATGGGGCATCAGATTTATACTAGCACCGAGATCGCATAAACATCTCTGAAACGACCGAGAGCACATGGTATAGTAAAGCTTCCTGGATCTCCCAACTTCTTGGGGATTATCTCCTTGTGTATGATGGCGCTTCACTCTTCACTAAGCACCAGAACTTCCTTGCTTTCCTTGTTCTTCTTTGCAAGCGTGTCCTTGAAAAACTTAGCACACTTAGGCATCATTGCTAGACAATCCAACAAGGGGTAGCTTGATCTCTATGTCCCTTAGATGCTTCTCAAACAAGAGCATATGCTTCTTTATAAGCTGTTTCTTGAAGCGGCCAGGAAAAGGAAGCTTAGGAACATAAGGTGGAGGTATGTAGTCATCCTTCTCCTCGGTTGCTTTCTCCGCTTGCTTCTTTACAGCTGCTTCTTTGCCCTTTGTTGGCCGCTCTATCCACATGTTGTGGAAGTTGATCTCATCATCAGCCGACGGCTTATCCTCCCCCTCTTAAACCACAATGTCCTCATTGTCCTTAGGTGCAACCCTCGGTCGAAGCTCTTTCCCACTTCTTAGTGTGATTGCATTGGCGTATTCCTTGGGATTTTGCTCACACTTGCCTGGTAAACTGTTTTGACCACTTGTACTTGCTTTACTGTTCTCTAACTGCTTGATCTTGTTGTTTAGAGTTGTTATCTGTGTAGAGACATCAGTGAGAGAGGAGTCTAAGCGGTTGTTCATCTCGGCGAACTTCTGGTTTGCTGAAGCTTGCCCTTGAAGCAACTTCTGAAACATGGCTTATACCGGATCCTGAACTTGTTGTTGCATTGACTGCTGTTGAGGAACAAAGCCAGGAGGGTACATAGGAGTGTAACCTTTGTTTCCTTGCAGCTGTTGCTGTCCCTGAAAGTTACCTTGTCGCTGACCTTAAAAACCACCACTCGGCTGAAAACCTTTGTTATAGGGTACAAAAGGTTTAGCTTGCTGAGGAGGGTACACCTGATCCTTTGGATTTTCAACATTGGTGCTTCTATAAGACAAGTTGTTGTTGCCTTGGTAGCCTTGAGAGTAACCTTGAGTCTTGTAGTTGTTCTGACCGGCTACCCAATTAGCTTCTTCTTCTTGGCATTGCTCTAGCTCATCCAAGACATCCGCATCTTCCCCAACAGAATGCACATGCTTTTGGTTAGCTTATCGATCTTCTCGTGTAGAGGCTTCAGTTCTTTCTTGTTGGCTTCAAGATCAGCTCCTCTTGGTGCACGGTCATAGTCTTCAGAATAATTCCCATCACTCAATCCCAAATTCTCTATGAGCTCCATACCTTCCTCAACCTCTTAACCAAGGAAGTTTCCTTTGCTTGCCGTGTCAAGTAGTAATCTGATCTTTGGTAGAGCTCCGCGGTATATGGTACTCAAGAGGGTCTCTTCACTGAAGCCATGGTGAGGACAAGCTATAGTATAATCCTTGAAACGCACCATAGCCTCATTGAATGACTCATTCTGTCTTTGTGTGAAGCCACTTATCTCACTTCTCTACCTTGCTGTCCGAGAGCTTGATTAAAACTTTGAGAGGAAAGCTTTCTTACAGTTGGCCCAAGAAGTTATAGTTCCTTGTGGGAGAGTATTCTCCTAATGTCGTGCCTTGTCTCCTAAGGAAAAGGTAAACAAACGCAGCTTGAAGCTATCCTCGGAGATGCCATTTATCTCGAGCATTCCACAAAGCTGCTCAAAGTTGTCTAGATGCGCCAATGGGTCCTCCAAAGCTAACCCATGAAATTTGTTGTTTTGCACCATCTGAACAAATTCAGGCTTGATCTCGAAGTTGTTGTTTTGCACTAGAGGAGGAGTGATCCCAAACCTATTATGGTGAGTATTAGGAGCATCTCCTACTCCAATGATCCGTGGGGGTCTAGCCGCATGGTGGGGGTTTCCATTACCCTTTCCTGCTGCCCCATATCCTGGAGGAGGTCCCTCTGGATGTTCTTGCTCAGTCATTGCTTCAAAATCCACTAAACCTTGCTAAACAATCTCCTCAAAGGCTCTAGCTTGCTCTCTAACCCTTCTTGATCTTGCGTGTCCAATCTGATGAATATTGTCCAAGGGTGTAAGTAAGTTGTTGTCACCCCTGGAACGTAGATTCATGTACCTGAAAGACACAAGTTTGAAAGTAGAGAAATCAGTAACCTACTTAAAGTAAAAGCTTAGTCTTTACTAAACCCCAAATCTTAACGCTATCTATCCCCTAAGATGGCAACGGCGCCATTTGATAACAGGTTTTTGCTATGCAATGATGTATCAAATCTCAAATGCAACACTGAGATGTAGTATATCATGCAAGTGAGTGTGAATCCACACCTAGGGGTAGCAAGTTCACTAAGAATGCAAGGGAACGAGCAAAGCTAAGCGAAAATGATAAATGATTGGTAAACTCCCTAAAAACTAAATGCAAAGACCAAATGCAAAGCAAAACAATTTTAAAATCCCTGGAAGAGGGTTAACTACCACGCGGAACAAGCAAAAGATAAAAAATGCAAGGCTACTAAAAACAAAAAAATCGACTAGTGAATCGACCACTGGATCGACCACTAGATCGAGCAGAATGGATCGATCTACAAGCAACTTAAACAGAAATGACTTTTGATGAACAGGATGCAACTGAATGGCAAGCGAATGATTAACAGAGATTTAAAAAACTAAGAAAGAGGGTCTAGGGTTGAGGTTCATATTCATGGGTCTCAAAGATTAAAGCTTGGTTTGAAATCATTTGGATCTACTCCTATAGGAGGTTTGTCTAAGCCTTGAAAACAAAACAAGAACCATCCATGGCGTGTGGTATGATTAACTCCCTCAATCTCTCCTCCAAACCCATGGCGTGTGGTGGAAAAAGAGATCGAAGGGCAAGGAACACAGATTTCAAACAATGACCTAACTAGTCCCCTTTACAACCATGGCATGTGGGAAAGGAAAGACTAGTCTCTAGGATCTGATTTTCCAGGACATATGAATCCTGTCAAGGTAAGACATCCCTTGGATCATAGAGATCTTGGCGTGAGACTCTCTAAGCCTTATGTACTCAAGATCGTAGAAGATAAGGTAATGTAGAACAAGAAAACTTAAAGCTTTAACCTTTTTAACCCCTTTTGAATCGCCTTAACCCATCGACCCAGATGAAACTACTCGCTACACATAAAGAAAACCGAACAGAATGCAAAAGATGATCTACTAAACATGATTAACGATTGATTAAAAGCAAAAGGTCCAATATTCAAAGTGAAAAATCAAGAAAAGCATGAAGTTCTACAATGGCGGAAATAGCCTAAACGAGAGAAAGAAGAGAGACGAAAAAAGATAAAAGTGAAAGTGTGTGTGAAAGCCGGATCGCCGCCTTCCCAAAATGGGCTAACAGCTCGATGGTCCCCCCTTCGCTAGAAGCCAAAACCGGTTAAAGTAGTCTGGGATCGAGCATGAGGCTCGATCTGGCTCTCGATCTTCGTCTTGGATCGGATGGCTTTGGTCGATCTCTGAGTCGATCTTGTGCTGATCGAGTTGGAAGCTCGATCTGGTACTCGATCTGCATGGCATCATTTACGTCCGTACTTCAGATCGATCTTCTCACTCGATCTTGGTCTCGATCCGTTTCCTTGCATCGACTTGGTCATTCGACATTTTGGTCGATCTCGTCTAGATCGACCTGCCTTGCTCGATCCGCTACTCGATCTCAGGTCCCTTTTCTGAACGTCTAAGTCTTCCAAGTGTCCATGGGCTCCTCACGAGCCTTAGCACGTCCACGAATCCTCCAAGGCTCCAAAGTATCCGAAAACAACCTGAATGTGATGCATACTGCAAGAAATATGCAAATGCTAATGCAAAAGTGCTTTAGGACCTAAAATGGTGTAAACTAGCCTAATGTGCAGGGTAAATACATGAGAAACTATCTTATATGCATGCAAAACACACGAAATATGCAGCAATATCACACATCTGGCCACCCACTTAGCCATATCACGCTTCATCCACCCCCAATGATAATACCGTTTCAGGTCCTGGTACATCTTGTTCATTCCCAGATGTACAGAAAACCTTGACTGATGTGCCTCCTTGAGGATCTCATCCTTTAACTCTTTCACATCCGGTACAAATACCCGTCTGTTCACAACAATGGTCTCATTGTTTGAAGTCTGACATTCCGTCTTATCATTCTGTGATGTCTTGTTTTGATTCTCATTATGCTCCTGAGCAATCCGAATCCTAGTCAACAAGTCAGCTCTAGCCGCAGTTTCCAAACCCAACGGTTCAACTCCTTCTGTTATTGCATTCAACCGCAATGTCCTTAGCATGTTCACAATGCTTCCAACGTCTCACTCTGATGATACGCTAGCTCTCCTCCTGCTCAACGCATCCGCCACCAAGTTGGCCTTCCCTGGATGGTATGCTATCTCCAAATCATTGTCCGCTACCAACTCCATGCATCTACGCTGTCTCAATTTCAAATCCGGTTGAGTAAAGATATACTTCAAACTCTTATGGTCCGTGTATATCTGCACCTTCTCTCCATACAAGTAAGACCTCCATATCTTAAGTGTAAATACCATAGCCGCCATTTCTGAATCATGCGTAGGGTAGTTTCCTTCATGCTTCTGTAGCTGCCGCGAAGCATAAGCTATAACCTTACCATCATGCATCAGAACATACCCTAGTGCCTTCCGTGATGCATCCGTGTATACCATGTATGGCTCACCCGGTTCTGGTAATGCCAATACTAGTGCACTAGTGAGTAACTCCTTTAACTTTGAGAAGCACTCTTCACACTCATCCATCCAGACATACCCCACGTCTTTCCCGGTCGGCTTCCTCATCGGCTGAGCCATGCTTGCAAAGCCTTTAACAAACCGCTTGAAGTATCTCACTAGCCCCAGAAAACTCCTTAGCTCTGTAGCCTTCTCTGGTCTAGGCCAATCCGCAATGGCCTGAATCTTCTCTGGGTCCACGGACGCTCCCTTATCCGAAACAATGTGACCCAAGAACCCTATATGTCGTTGCCAAAACCTACAGTTACTGAGCTTGGCATATAACTTCTATTCTTGCAACTTCTCCAAAACAGTCCTCAAATGGCCTCTATGTTCTACCTTACCCTTTGAGTATACTAGAATATCATCTATGAAGATGATCACAAACTCATCTAGGTACCCCCTAAATACGCCATTCATCAACTTCATGAATCCAGCTGGTGCATTCGTCAAACCAAACGGCATGACCACTAACTTGTAATGTCCATACCTTGTCCGAAAGGCAGTCTTACGCACGTCTGTCTCCTCTATGGGTAATTGATGGTACCCTGATGCCAAATCAATCTTAGAGAACCAAGTAGCTCCCCTGAGTTTATCCAACAACTCGTCTATCCAAGGAAGTGGATACTTGTTCTTCACGGTAACGCGGTTCAATCCGTGGTAATCAATGCAAAGCCTGAAGCTTCCATCCTTCTTCTTCACGAACAACACTGGCGCACCCCATGGCGAACTGCTCGGTCTTATGAATCCCTAGCAATTCTGTTAGCTGCTTCTTTAGTTCTGCCATCTCAGCAGGCGCCATCCGGTATGGTGCTTTTGACAATGGAGATGTCTCCGGCTCAAGTTCAATTGTGAACGGATCTGAACGAGCTGGTGGCAGTCCAGCCAACGCTTGAAAGACATCCTCAAATTCTTGCACCAGCGGTATACTGCCCAAGTCAACATCTGGTCCTCCTTCCGTGGAAGTTATCATTGCTAGATACACCTCACAACCCTTCTCTATCAGCCGTTCTACTTGTATAGCTGAAACCACCAAACTTCCCGAGGTTTGCCTAACTCCCTCATAAACCAAGTAAAGATTAGTCTCTAGGATCTAGTTTTCTAGGATATCTGAATCCTGTCAAGGTAAGACAGCCCTGGAATCATAGAGACCTTTTCCAAGGCTCTCTAAGCCTTAAGACCCCAAGATCCTAGAAGAGAAGGTATGAAGAACAAAGAAAACACAAAGCTTTAAACCTTATAACCCCTTTGAATCGCCTCAACCCCAAAATCCCACAAAGATTACTCGCTACACATGATTAAGATCAGAGGAAAAGCACTAAACAAAGAACTAAGCATGATTAAAGATGTGATTAAAGGAAAACTTGCTTGATAACTAAAGATTCAAAGTTTAAAAACTGAAAAAGCTTAGATGTTCAACAATGGCGAAATCGCCTAAGGTAGAAAGAAAAAGTAAAAGACAAAGTGTGCATATCCGAAAAGTGATCGCCTCATTTCCCTAAATGGCTGAACCGTTTCGATGGTCTCCTCACTAGCTGCCAAAAATGGTTAAGCCGTAGAGATCGACCTTGAGATCGATCAATGCGCTCGATCGTCTTCAAGAATCGCTTTGCTCTGCTCGATCTTCAAGTCGATCTGGTTGGAGGGATCGAGTATCTTCCTCGATCTTCTTCTCGATCTTTGGAGGATCGAGTCTTGGTCTCGATCTGGCTCTCGTTCTGCATGGCGTCATTTACGTCCGTACTCCAGATCAATCACCTCTCTTGATCTTGGTCTCGATCCTTCCCCTTGCATCGACTCGGGTCACTTGATCTTCTGGTCGATCTCGTCTAGATCGACCTGCCTTGCTCGATCCGCTACTCGATCTCGGGTCTTTTGGATGCACGGCTGAGTTTTCCAAGTGTCCACGAGCTCCATTTTGAACCTCCTCACGTCCACATAGCCTCCACAACTCCATAGTGCTCCAAACAACCTGATAATGATGCAAAAGTGCAATAAATATGCAAAATACGAATGCAAAGAGCCATAGGACCTAAAATGCAAAAAATGGAACAAACTAGCCTATAATGCAAGATGAATGCATGAAAAACGATTCTAAATGCATGCAGAATATATGGTAATATCAACTCCCCCAAACTTGCCTTTTGCTTGCCCTCAAGCAAACAAAATTCAAGAAAGGAGAAGATGTTTTAAAACGGGGTTTAAGCTTCTTGCAAATGTTTTTTTGAAATGAATCAATTCAATGGTCCTAGTTCTTAATTCTAAGATGCAATGCACACACTCATACTCCAAAGAAATTAGCCATACTCATCACATAATGAATTTCAAATCATGACTTTCATATCCCAAACAATCCAAGAATCCTATCCTTTAACATTCATTAAGCATCAAAACCGTGAATCACACTTATGCACTTTAAAACCGGATACACTTGGCTATGGGACAAGGGATAAAAATGATCTCCAATACAAGGGTGATTCAAGCAAGGGGTTATCTCAAAGAATGGTTGAACTTTCACATAATGCTAAAGGTCAAGACAATTGATGCATATATGATTAAACCTTCATCTACCCATGCATACTAACAAAGATCGTAGAACCCTCTCTCATTTTTCTTTTCTTTTGAGCTCACTCACCCTCATAAGGACTACCCTTATCATCTAGGCAATTCGCCTAGCAAAAACCCAAGTAAAAACATCATTTTAAAACTCTTTTGGCAAGTGGTAAGGCTGAAAACATAATTAGCTCTTTTCTTTACTTTGGTAGCTCTCTACTCATTTTTTCTTCTTTTTCTTTCTTTTTAAACACTTGGCCTTTAGGCTCTTTTCTTTTCTTTTCCTTTTCTTTTGAGAGCTACCTTCTTAATTAAGCTAGAGCTTTCATTTTAAAATACAAGCCTTCCACTTAAAACCGTTAAAACCCCTTTTATTCAACTTCCAAATATCAAACTCTTTAAACCGAAGCAAAACAAAGCAATCCCCAAGAACACCCGCCCTATCCTAAGCCTAAAACTAGCTTCAAAATGCAAAGCTAGTATCAATATGAAAGCCTAATCATGTCGCCTAACCTAACACTTCATGCTATGTTCAACCGAAAAGAGGCCTCACAAAGATTTAACACACAAGAACATTGGCTTGAAAGGAAGGTAAGGTAAGGGTGGGGAAATCTATTTAGGCTTACAAGAGAGTGGCGAAAGGAAGAAGAAAGCCTAAATATGTATAAGTGATCCATGTATCCTTTTTCAAATGCATAAGTATGATAATTAAAAAGATTCAAATTAAGGTTCTCACTTATTAGGATAGGATTCAATTCATGAATGTTCAACTTAAGCCACGAAAATCAAAACACATGATCCAAGTATGGTTAGAGCTTACTTTCAAAGAGTGTACAATGCATCAAAGAACTACTAACTAGGGTCTTGAAACAATTCATGAGCTTAAAACACTTTTCCAGAAAAACTTTTACCCCTTATGCAAATGTAGACAACCTAAATGCTCAAAAATTCTAGACTCAATCCTAAAATGCTTAACAATTCGAATGCAACTACAAGAAATTTTTTTTTTTTTAAGTTTTAAAAAATTTATCATTTTTTTGTTCTTTTCTATGCCTTAAGATGCAATGCAAGACTCAAGGATGATAACAGAAAATAAGATCAAAGAAAACATGTCAAACACATCACACACTCCCCCAAACTTGAATGACACCGTCTCGGTGGCTAACAAATTCAAAGGAGTTCAAAAGACAAAGCAAAAACAAAGAAAACATGTGTGGTATATACAAGGGATGGTTGTTGGTACCTCGAAGCTAAGAAGTGCTAAAGCTTGAGGTTGCTCCAGACTTCTTGCTCTTCTTAGGGGTTTCGTGAGCTACTGCCTTGCCTTTATCCTCGCTAGTTTGCTCATGAACCGAGTGGCGCGCAGGTTGATCTGTTGCTTGTGGCTTATGCAAAATGATGCCTCCGGTGGATCTCCTTCTCTTTTCGGGCTGCTCAACCTCTTCGCTTGAAGGTGAACCAGAGACATTTCCTTTAAGCTTCTTGATCTTCTGAGAAAGCTTCTTGATCATCCTGCGTTGCCACTTGTTCACTTTCCTTTGCATCTCCACAACAGAAGCAAGGAACTTCTCCACCTTTGTCCTCGGCTCAAAGTCAAGCATGGGAAGGACAAAGCTCTCGGGCATCTCAGCATCTGATGTAGGCGACTCTGACCATGGGCGAGAGGCTAGTGTGGGAGCAGCTGTTCCTCCTAGAGGTGCAAAGCACTCCTCTACACTCGGGAAGAACTCAATGTTTCCAACTCCTTGCAGCTCGGTTACTTCCCCTTATTCGGTAAGATGCAAACCCTCTTCTCATTCTCACAGTCGATGTACAAGTATGCGTAGAAACCCTCGGCTGGTGTGCATCCCAAGCTGTCCGTGTTCCTCATGTAAATCTCGTCCATGTAGGCTCTCTCCGCGACAGGTACAAAGTCAGCTAGTTGCACTCCGGCTTGAACGAACATGAGTGTGAGGAAGCCTCCTATCAAAGCTGAGCTCGCCTTGCATCTCAGCGCTTACGCCTTGTACTTCACCAAGGAAGAAGCTAGGATACAGCCGTAGTTAACATCATCTCCGAGCTCATCCTCCATTGGCTCGTCATTCTCCTTAGGATCACAAAGCAGATGCTTAACGCCTTGGAACAAGAAGCAAAGCTCGTTCTTGGTGACTGTAAGAGCCACAGACTGTCCACTGAAGATGTTGGCAATCAGCTTGAGCGTGTAGCTTAGCACCGGACTCCTCACTCTCTTGATCTTTGCCGTATTCGCCTTGTCGTCATCGTTGCTTATGAGATCCCACAGGTCGTTAGCTTGAGTGAAAGAGGGAAACTCCACTTGTTTAGCATCAGCTTTCAAATCGTAGGCTTGGCAGAGCTTGGCGATGGAGAGATCATAGGCCTGTCTCCGGAGCTTGAAAGTAATGTGGCCTTGGGAAGGAGTAGGAAGACTCGGGTTCTCATACGTGAACTCCAAGGTGGCTAGGAAATTGATTGTTGCCTGGGGATATGTTAGACAATCCATAAGAGATAAACACCGGAGCCCTATGTTCTTGAGAAGCTGATCGAAGTCTCCCAAGATCCCCATCTTAGCCAACAGATCTGTGCTTGCAAACTTCGTGGGATCAAACCTAAGCCTTTCCAGCCTTTTCTTGGCTTGCTTCTCCTCTTTGGTCCATCTAACTCCTGAACCACTTCTTGAGCCTCTCCTTCTTGTGCTGTCTCTTCTCTTGTTCTCTTTGGAGCCATGGTACCTGAAATTTAAATCTCAAGGACGAGAATGAGTATAGGCGGCGAGTATTGAGAGAAAGATTAGGCAAGAAAGAAAAACTTCTAACAATTACCCTAGATTTTTGGGGAATTTATAAAAATTATAGCAAGATAGTAGAGGAGAAAATCCAGAGATTGTATTAAATCGAGAATTTTTCCGAATATCTAGCTATATCTAAGCATTTTCCTAATTCCCTAGCAAATCATTCACTAAATCATAACAAAAAAGATTTTTTTTGAAAAAATTTAATCAAGCAAACCAAGTAAATTCGAAAATACCTTTGTATGACAGGAAAAAGAAATGCACAACTCTTAAAAAACTCAAACTCGTTCTATCTCTCTTTCTGTTTTGTGAAAATCGGGTTTGCAAAGTGAAGATACAGAGAGAGCAAGAGAGGTTTTAAAGACAAAAATCTTTGGACACATGCACAAGTGGTTTCTGCCAAAAGCTTGGTCAAGGCACACCTTTCATGGTCAAAGATGCTTGTCTTGACCAAGATTTGAATTTAAAAACAGGAGGGAAAGAAGTAAAGAGGGAAAAGAAATTTTTACCTCGGCACGAGATCGAGTCCATTTGGTCGATCTAGGACTCGATCTCATGCCCATGTTGGTAACGATCGAGAGGTTTGATCGATCAGGGACTCTATTCAATTTGCATTAAGTCTTAGATCGATTGTACACTCTCGTTTCTTGACTTTTGGTCATCTAGCCTGTACTCCTTGGATCGTGCCACATGATCGATTTGGCTTTAGATCGAGTGGCAGATCGAATAGACTGTTTGATCTATCTTTGAGAATCGAGTGACTCGGTCGATCTACACCTCGATATGCGAATGTACTTAGCCCATTACATAACCCAAAAAGCATCCTTCGATATGTGAATGTACCATAAGGGCATGTGAAAGTCGTCTTCTCTTGATTGTTAGGATGAATTGGTATTTGAAAGAAACCATTATAACCATCAATAAAGCAGTAATATGGGTGATTAGCTAATCTTTCAAGCATCTGATCAATAAAAGGAAGAGGAAAATGATCTTTTCTAGTAGCTGAGTTAAGCTTCCTATAATCAATACACATTCTATGTCCAGTTATGGTTCTTGTAGGAATCAACTCATCTTTTTCATTCTTAATGACCGTGATACCCCCTTTCTTTGGTACCACATGGACCGGAGAGACCCATGTGCTATCACTAATAGGGTATATCACGTCAGCCTCTATCAGTTTCAAGATTGCTTTCTTCACTACTTCTTTTATGTTTGGGTTCAAACGCCTTTGATATTCAATAGAAGAAGTGTTTTCATTCTCTAAGTGAATCCTGTGAGTACAAAGCATTGGTGAAAGGCCCTTGATGTCACTTTGAGAGTACCCAATGGCCCTTCTATACTTTCTAAACTCCTTAAGGAGTGAGTTTAACTCATCATCACTCAGATTTTCATTCACAATGAGGGGATAAGTGTCATTTGATTCCAAGAAAGCGTACCTTTGCCCATGAGGGAGTTCCTTTAGGTCCATCTTTGGGGCTAGCCGCTCGCTCCAGTCCTCCTCGTGGCTTGTGTTGATGTTGCCATCCTCATTAGCCTCTTTCGAAGCCGAGTCATGAGCTTTCAGGGCCATCTTGAACCTTTGTCTTCTCCGAGATCGAGTCATCCAGTTGATCTTCCACTCGTTCTGGTCCGGATCAATTGCACTCACATCTATCTCTTGCTCGATTTGATGTGGATCGAGCAGTGGATCGATTCACTGAGTCTTTCTCTGAACTGATCGAGTTGCTTCTCTCGATCTCCTCATCGATTTCTTGACCGGATCGACCAACCTCCTCGATCTTCTTGTCGATCTGTGTCTTGGATCGGTGAAGTCCTCGATTTCCTGATCGATCTCTAGGCATCCGCCTTCATCTTCCTTCACAACCTTGCGAGAATTAAGGATGTGAACATACTCCTGGGTCTGCTTATTCAGGAAACCATACTCTCCACACTCCTTAGTCAAAGCTAGCTGCAAATGATCCTCCTATGCCAAATCCTCAAGCAACTCATCGGCTAACTCATCCAAAGTTTCAATGTAAAAAGCTTGTCCTCCAATGGTTGGCTGCTTTAAGACTTCATTGATATCAAAGTCTAACTTGATGTCCTTGCCCAAGTGTAGAGAGATCTTGCCATTCTTCACGTCGATGATGGCTCCAGCGGTTGCAAGAAACAGTCTACCAAGGATTAGGGGATCCTTTGGCTCTTCATCCATCTCTAGAACGACAAAGTCGGTTGGCACGTTAACTCCACTGATCCTCACGGGCAAGTCTTCAAGCATACCCACAGGAAGCCTTATACTTCTATCAGCGAGCACGAGAGAGATTCTACACTCTTTAATCTTGGTGAAACCGAGCTTCTTTGCAATGAAATGGGGCATAAGATTAGTGCTTGCACAAAGATCACATAAGCAGCTTCGAAACGTCAAAGGACCAAGAGCACAAAGGATGGTTAATGATCCTGGATCTCCAAGATTCTTCGGTACTATTTCCTTGTGAATGATGGCGCTGCACTCTTCACTAAGCACCAAAACTTCTTCACTCTCCTTGCTCTTCTTAGTTAGAGTATCCTTGAAGAACTTGGCACATTTAGGCATCATTGCAAAACAATCAACTAAAGGCAGATTGTTCTCAATATCTTTCAAATGCTTCTCAAACACTGCTCTATGCTTCTCAAGCAGCTACTTCTTGAACCGTCCAGGGAAAAGAAGCTTTGGTTTGTAGGGTGGAGGTACAAACACATCTTTCTCTTTGCTAACCTCCTCCACTTTCTTCTCTACAACGGTTTCTTTGCCTTTCCTTGGTCTTTCAATCCACACATTGTCAAAAGTGATCTCTTCATCATTTGAAAGACTACCCTCCCCCTCTTGAACCACAATGTCCTTATTGTCTTTGGGTGCAGCTCTCTGATATCCACTGTATTTACACCATTTAGGGCTGCATTTAGTACATGTTTTGATCCTCTTTTACATGTTTCCCTTTGCTTTTGTCCCATTTTCTTCTCCTTTTAGACTTAGGTTGCATTTAGAGTATAGTTTGCATTTTCTTTGCATTTTGGATGTTTTTAGGTGCTTTTGGAGCTTAAAAGAGCTTGGAGGAGTTTTGGGAATGATACAAGATGCTAGCTGGGCAAAAGGGAGCAAGAAGGATCACAGCAGAAGATCTCTACAGAAGTTTTCGGTCAAAGCACAGAGAGTTTCGGTCAAGGGTGACCGATACGGAGCATATCCGTCACCAGTATCGGTCAAGTGTGATCGACACAAACACACCAGACTAATTTAGGTCATATGTGTCGATCACTCCAGACCAATAGGGACCCATTTCGGTCACTGAAGACTGATACAACTGACTGATACTGACCCAGCCCGATCTGTTTTTAATTACATTTATGCCATTACTCTAGGGTTTTCTCCTCTAGACTATAAATAGCCACTTTTTCCAGATTTTCGAGGGGTCATGTCATTTTACTGTTCTTGAGCTTTTTCATTAAGTTTGTACTTTCTCTAGTTAGCTTTCTCTTACGCCCCCAAGTGTTTGATGAAATGCCAATCATGTTTAATAGAGGATTTGCTGGCCTTGGCTCAAGAGATTGACTGTTTGAGGAGCATTTTGACTTGAATATAGTTGTTTAATCATGCTTGCTTGATGTTTTAGCACTAATGAGAGTTAGTTCTTGTTAGAAAATGTTTAGCAAAGGGTTATTTGCCAAGAGATTGGATCTAACTAGCTTAAGTGTGAACTCTATGACTAGGAATCACCATTGCTTGCTTGTTTGCTTGATCAATGTAGTTTGAAACAGCCTTTGTTAATGTCTTAAATCTCCCAAAGTCAATAACCACATCTAGAAACTTGCCTTTCTCTTATTTGAATTTCGGATTTGCTCTGTTTTGCTCTGTTTTCCTTGCTTAGAATTGCTTAGTTTGCTTCTGCTTTTACTTTGGTTGCTGCTTGTTTCACTTAGGTTGCTAGAACTGTTGCTTAGGCAACAAAACCAATTCTCTGCCTGCTTGACTTAGAGACTTTACTCTCAACTCTTTTGTTTTCAACTCTTCCCAATGGATTGACATAAAACCCTTACTACAACTGACTAACACAAGGGTGATTGAACATAAGACACCAATTAGTCCTGTGTCACTCTCGGCGGAATCTCTTTCCCAGTTCTCAAAGTCATGGCGTTTGCATACTCCTTGGGGTTTTGCTCACAGTTTCCAGGTATGCTGCCTTAACCGCTTGAACTGGCTTTGCCTTTCTCTACCTTGATCTTGTTGTTCAGGTTGGTGATTTTAGTAGACACCTCAGTAAGAGAAGAGTCCAGCCGATTGTTCATATCCACAAACTTCTGATTTGTAGAAGCTTGACCTTGAAGCAACTGTTGAAACATTGCTTGAACCGGATCTTGAGGTGGAATGAATGGTGGAGCTTGAACTTGTTGCTGCTGAGGCATGAAACCAAGAGGATAACCCTTGATTCCTTGCTGCTAATGCTTGCCTAGGAAGTTCCCTTGTCTCGGACCTTGGTACTTACTGTTTTGTGTAAACCCTTTGGTGTTATAAGGAACAAAAGGCTTGCCTTGTTGTGGAGGGTACACTTGGTCCTTGGATTCTCCACGTTGGTACTCCTGTAAGAGAGGTTCTTGTTGCCTTGGTAGCCTTGAGAATAGTCATGTGGCTTGTTGTAGTTTTGGCCTCCAACCCAATTTGCTTCTTCTTGGCTCAGCTCTAACTCCTCTAAGACATCTTCAGCTTCTCCCATAAAGTGTACTTGCTTCTGATTTGCAATGACCAGCTTATATATCTTCTCATGGAGCGATTTGAGATCCTTCTTGTGTGACTCTATATCAGCTCCCCTTGGTGCTCGGCCATAATCCTCAGAATAGTTCCCATCGCTTAAAGCAAAGTTCTCTAAGAGCTCCATTCCTTCTTCAACATTTTGTCCAAGAAAGTTTCCCTTACTTGCTATATCTAGCAACATGCGAATCTTTGGGAGTGCACCTCTGTAGATTGTGCTCAAGAGAGTCTCTTCACTGAAGCCATGATGAGGGCAAGCTATAGTGTAGTCCTTGAACCGATCCATAGCTTCATTAAAGGTCTCATTCTGCCATTGTGTGAAACCGCTTATCTCACTTCTTAGCTTTGCTCTTCTTGTGCTTGAGAAGAACTTTGACAAAAAGGCTTTCTTTCAGTCATCCCACGAAGTGATGGTTCCCTAAGGTAATGTATTCTCCCAGTGTCTTGCTTTATCCCCAAGAGAGAAAGGGAAGAGCCTTAGCTTGAAACTGTCTTCCGAGATGCCATTGATCTTTATCATCCCACAAACTTGCTCAAAGTTGTCAAGATGCTCCAAAGGGTCCTCCATTGCAAGCCCATGAAACTTGTTGTTTTGAACCATGGAGATGAATCCTGGCTTGATCTCGAAGTTGTTGTTTTGCACTGGTGGAGGACTGATACCAAAGCGATTATGATGTGTATTTGGAGCATCACCAGCACCAATGATTCTCGGCTGCCTTGGAGCATGGTTGGGGTTTCCATTACCCCTGGCACCAGCAACACGGTGAGGTGGAGCTTCGTCTTGGTCTTGCTTAGCCATAACCCAAAATTCAGCTAGACCAGGTTTCTCTATCTCCTCAAAGTTTTGTTCTTGCTCTACTGTCTTACTATGCCTTGCACTTCCGAGTTGGTGAATATTGTCCAATGGTTGTAGAAGATTGTTGTCACCACTGGACCTCAAATTCATGTACCTGAGAAGACAAAGTAAAGAAGAGCAGTGAGTAACCAAAAGAAAAGTAAAAGGCTTAGTCTTTACTAAGCTCTAAAACCTAATGCTTCCTAACAAACCCAAGATGTCAACGGCGCCATTTGATAAACAGATTGTTTTGCAGCAAGAATATCAAAGCTCAAGCAACCTATAGTTGTAGTACAGTGCAAGAGGTCTCAATCCAGCCTGGGTGAAGAAAGACACTAGGAATACAGAACCTGTGCAAATCTAAGCAGAAACGGGTAAATAGATGGTAAAATCGACAAAAAAAAACTAAATGCAACACAAGATGAGCAAGAAAACTATTTTAGAATCCCTGGAAGAGGGTTAACAACTACTAGGAGAAAACTGAGGATTAAAAATGCGAATCTAATAATTACTAAATATCAAGAACTAAAACGGGTAAATAGAGAACTTCTAACAACTTAAGATAAATGACTTCAAATGATTAAAGATGCCAGCTTTATGACTAAAAGATGATTACTTGAGGTTTTGAAATACTAAAAAGAGGGTTCAAGGTCGAGGGTCATGTTCAAAAGAGTTCAAAGGTTCAAGCTTTGGGTTGAAAACACATAGATCTACTCATTTGATGAGCTTTCCCTAAGCCTTGAGAAACTTAAACTAGGATCATCAATGGCATGTGGTATGACCCCTTTCTTCGACCCTTCCTCCAAACCTATGGCATGTAGTGGAAAGATGGGTCAAAGAGCATTAAGAAAAGATCCAAAATAATGGCTTAACTAACTCCCTCTTCATCCATGGCGTTTGGGAGAAGATAGATTAGTCTCTAGGATTTGGTTTTCAAGGATCTCTGAATCCGGTCAGGGTAAGAGAAGCCCTGGAATCATAGAGAACTTTTCAAAGACTCTCTAAGCCTTAAGACCCCAAATCCTAGAATAGAATGAGTTAAGAACAAGAAAAACCCCAAAAGCTTAAACCCTTGAATCGCCCCAACCTTTAACCCACAGAAAACTACTCACTACACATAGTTAAAACCGATTCAAATACAAGGAATGAAACGCTAAGCATGATTAAAGAAAGCGATTAGGGAAAAACACATAATGATTAACAAGATTCAACGTTTCAAAACAAGAAAAGCTGAAAGAACAGAACAATGGCAAAATCGCCTAAGATAAGCTCGAAAAAGATAAGACTAAAATTGTTGATAATGAAAGTGATGGGATAATTTGACAAAAAATAGCCAAACCACAAACTGGTCCCCTCACTATGCTCCAAAATATTAGCTGGCCGGATAAGGTGCTAGAGATCGAGTTGGTCGATCGATCTCTAGCTCGATCTCCTGGTGGATCGTCCTCCTTTGCTTGATCTTCAAGTCGATTCAGTTGGATGGATCGAGTACTTCATCCGATCTTCTACTCGATCCTTTAGTGATCGGGTCGTTGTCTCGATCTGGCTGTCGTTCTGCATCGCGTAATCCACGTCCGTACTCACGATCGATCTTCTCTCTCGATCTTGGTCTCGATCCTCCTTCATGAAACGACTTGAGTCACTCGATCTTCTGGTCGATCTCATCTAGATCGACCTGCCTAGCTCGATCTGCTCCTCGATCATGGTTCCTTTGCATGCATGGCTGAGTTCTCCAAGTGTCCACAAGTGTCCACGTCCACGCAACCTCCACAATTCCAGAGTGTCCCAAAACAACCTGATAATGCTGCAAAAAATGCAAGAAACATGCAAAAATACGAATGCAAAGTGATCTAGGACCTAAAATGCAACAAATGGTAAAAACTAGCCTATTATGCAAGATGAATGCATGAAAAATATCCTAAATGCATGATAAATATGCGAAATATGTGATTATGTCAAGCTCCAAGTTTTACTGATTCACTAAGAAGATCAAGTGTGTACTTTCTTTCAGACAGAAATAGTCCTTCGTCAGATCGACATACTTCTATTCCAAGAATGTACTTTAGTTCACCCAAGTCTATTATGTCAAAAACAGATTTAAGAGAGCATTTTGTGTTTTGAATACCTTCATTGCCATTCCTAGAGATAATCATATCATCATCATAAATAAGGAGAACGACAATACTTGATTCCTCCTGAATTGTGAAATGTGAATAATCAGCTTCTGGCCTTTTAATCCGTTTTCGGTGAGGGATTTGCTCAGCTTGTGATACCAAGCACGTGGTGATTGTTTCAGACCATAAATGTCCTTGTTCATTTTCAGAACCTTTCTCTCTTCAATCTCAATACCAGGAGGTGGTCGCATGTAGACCTCTTCATCCAATTCTTCTTGAAGGAATGCGTTTTTGACATCCATCTGCCATAAATCTCAAGATAAGTTAGTTGAAAGAGAAAGAATAACCGGAACAGTGTGGAGTTTAGCAACTGGAGAAAAAGTGTCTTTGTAGTCCTCTCCATATGTTTGAGTGAAGCCTTTAGTCACCAAACGAGTTTTGTATATCTCTATTTCACCCTTGCTGCGATATTTGATCGTTTATACCCATTTGGAACCCACTAGTTTCTATCCTTTTGGGAGATCAACCATATTCCAAGTATTTTTCCTTTTCATAGCACCATATTCTTCATCAACTACCTTTATTTATACCTTATTATTCTTTTCCACTTCATATATATGAGGTATAGCAACCTGGTCAATTTTACTAAGAAAAGCACGATGATCATCAGAAAAGTTAGCTAAACAAAAATAAGCTTGAATAGGATGAGCAGCAGTAGAGGCCAGATTATTATAGCAGACTGTAGTGTTAACCCTATTGAAGAGATAATTCTTGACTCAAGAGCTCGTGCGAAGTTGGGGAGGAGAGTCATCTTCATGAATAGCTGACTCCAAGTTTTGATTGTCTGCATCTGATTCCTCCACAAGATCATCACTATCATTTTCCACAAGACACTATCAATTTCTCGAGGATCTGAATAATGTGAAGCTCCATCATTTTCTTGTTTGTGAGAGACTTCAGAGAGTTCTTGCAGAGTATTATCATTCTTGTTCTGATCTTGCTCTTGATCATCAACAATGTGAGTCGTTTTTGATTCCACTTCATATAAGGTGACAGTTCTTGTGCTCACTTAAAGAAGATCTTTTTGAGATCTTTCAATACATCTCCACATATGCCGTTGTAGTATATAAAGATTATCAATCCAATCCAATGGCTAAGGAACATGTGAGATGCAGAAATCTTACTATGCAATGCCTAAACATATAAAAGGGAAGAGTTTTTAAACCAACAACCTAAGGTGAACAAAGAACAAGACAATAGAACAAGAAAGCTAACATCCTAGGAGAGGAAATGCAAACTGGAAAATAGAGCAAGAAAACAGAGATAAACACTTAAAGCAAAACACAAAAGTAAAGGTTCAAGACTAGATGGTTAGCAAGGTGAAACCAAATCAAGAACAAGGCTTTCTAGGAAAGACCAATGCATTAAAATCTAAGCAAGGACAACTAATATAGACTAACCTAATCCCTTGGCACTAATCTCATTGACTAATCACATTTCAAACCCACTTTCGATGGTGTATAAGACAAGCAATCATTAAGCAAAAGGTCCATAAAGCCAAAAAGCGACTTAGACAACTAATTCCTTAGGCTAAGATTACTAATATCTTATGCAATAGTTCAGACACTAACTAACACTCCCATGCAAAATCAGTGTCTAACCATGCAAAACATGCAATGCCTATTCTAAAACCTAACATGTCTAATATGGATGCAAAAGGGACAAAACATGCTGCATGTATGTATGATAGGAAACAAACCATAAACTAAAAGCATGCTAAAATAAGGTAAATTAGTAGGTTATCAACTCTCCCAAACTTAGCTCTTGCTTGTCCTCAAGCAAGTATGATAATGGCGGAAGAGGAGTTTAAAAATATGAGCTATTTGACTTGAAAGAAACCAATAGTAAAAATTAATTCATTGTCCAAGTTAATGATTCTGAAATGCAAATGATGTTTGTTCTTTGATATACTCATATATTTAACATATTTAACATGCATTTAGTATAGTTTTCATGTATTCATCTTGTATAATAGGCTAGTTTACACCATTTTAGGTCCTAAAGCACTTTTGCATTAGCATTTGCATGTTTCTTGCATTCTTGCATCATATTCAAGTTGTTTTGGAGACATTGGAGCTGTGGAGAGTTCGTGAACATGCCAAGGATCGAAGTGGAGCTCGTGGACACGTGAAGGAACTCAACCATGCATGCAAAGGATCCGAGATCGAGAGGTCGATCGAGCTAGGAAGGTCAATATAGATGAGATCGACCAGAAGATCGACTAAGCCCGGATTGTTTCAAGGAAGGGATCGAGTTCAAGATAGACCAAGGTGATCGATCGTGTGTACGAACATGAATCAAGCCATTCAGAATGATAGCCAGATCGAGTGAACGACCCGATCATCAAGAGGATCGACTCAAAGATCGAGCAAAAGCAGACGATCCAGCCGAAAATCGAGTGATCAGATCGACTGACTGGCTCGATCTCTACATCCTTATCCGGCCAACTGGTTTTTGGACTCTTGTGGGGGAGGGGGGACCATTTCCTTGTTTGGCCTATTTTAGGCAAACGAATGTAAACCATTCATTTTGTCTTGGACCTTTTAAGCTTTCTTAGTGTCTAAGGCGATTTTCCAACATTGTTAACGATTTCAAGCTTTTCATACTTTATGGATCTTTAATCTTGCTTAATCATTAGCATTTTCCTTAATCGCTTTTCTTTAATTATGCTTAGCTCTTCATCTATTGCATTTTCTTGTGATTTAAACATGTGTAGCGAGTAGTCACCTTCGAGATTTAAGGTTGGGGCGATTTAGAGGGTTTAAGGGTTTAAAGCTTGGGTCTTTTCTTGTTTTTAACTCATTCTCTTCTTGGATTTGGGGGCTTAATGCCTAAAGAGTCTTGGGAAAGATCTTTATGATCTCAGAGATCTCTTTACCTTAGCAGGATTCAGGTGTCTCTTAACACCAGATCCAAGAGATTAGTTTCCCTTTCCCAAACACAATGGTTGCTTAGGGACTAATTAGGCCACTATTTGAGATCTAACCTTAATGTTCTTTGACCCATCTTTCAACCAAAAACCATGGGTTTGGAGGAAGGGTTAAGGAAAGGGTTTATACCACTAACCATGGATAAACCTCTTTTAGCTTCTCAAGGCTTAGAGAAAACTCATCAAATGAGTAGATTTATGTTTTTCAAAACCCAAGCTTGAACCTTTAACCTTCTTAATATGACCCACAACCTTAGATCCTTCTTTTAGCATTTCAAAACCTCAAGTTTTCATTTCCAGTTCCTTAAAGTTTGCATCTTGCTTTAGTTCCATTGATTGACATCTTAAGTTCCTAGAAGTTCTCCGTTTTACCCGTTTTAGTTCTCGATTTTTAGTAATTAGTAGCTTTGCGTTTTAGATTCTCTGTCTTTTCATAGTAGCTGTTAACCCTCTTCCAGTTTTCGTAATCATTTGGTCGTTGCATTTAGTTTTTGTTGATTTTACCATCTATTTACCCGATTCTGCTTATATTTGCCTTGCTCTTGCATTCCTTGTGTTCTTTCTACAACCCAGGCTGGATTGATACCCCTTACCACTATACTGCATCATTATCTTGGTCTGGGGCTTTGACTCAAACAGCTTAGAAACATTCTGTTTATCAAATGGCGCCGTTGCTAACTTGAGTTTGTTAGGAAGCATTAGGATTTAGAGCTTAGTAAAGACAAAGCCTTTTAATTTTCTTTTGGTTACTCATTGCTCTACCTTACTGTTTGTCTTCTCAGGTACATGAATTTGTGGTCCAGTGGTGACAACAATCTTCTACAACCACTAGACAATATACACCAACTCGGAAGTACAAGGCATAGAACGACAGTAGAGCAAGAACAGAACTTTGTGGAGATAGAGCAACCTGGTCTAGCTGAATTTTGGGTTATGGCCGAGCAAGACCAAGAAGAAGCTCCACCTCACAGTGCTTCTGGTTCCAGGGGCAATGGAACCCCCAACCATGCTCCAAGAACCAATTGATTTATCCTTCCAGTTTTGTAGTTCTAACAATTCATTATCAACCTTTGAATAACCAAAAACCTAACTAGCATATTACTCAGACATAGCAAGTGAAACACAAATCACAGCTGAATAAAACTGCATTAAGAAAATAGAGTAAAAGATGAAGGGGTTCGAAATTCTTCTCTATAAAGTATAGATTTGTCTCCCCAAAATCTCTTAATCTAAACTCTCTCTTAGTCTCAATGATCACAAGATAATAGCCTAACAGTGGCTTAGAAAACCTAAATACAAGTCTAAACACGAAGTGTGTCAAAAGTGCAAATAGTGGGAAACTTCTGGGCCAAGTTGCAATTCTTCAACAGAGTTTAAAAGACTCCTTTCGCGACCACGACCGGTGTCGATCGACACCAAGTGGTGGGTGTCGATCGACACCCTGGTCCATAATGCCTTCCGACTTGGTCCTTTCAGCATCAGTTTCAGTATAGCTCCAAAAGGTTCCAAAATCCACAGTTATGCTCCATTTGTACCTAGACCTGCAAAGACTCTATAGGACTCAAAAAATACCATAAAGACTTTATAAACAAGAATTATATCATGGTCAAAAACCAGCAAAAACTATGATATATCAACTCTCCCAGACTTATCTTTTGCTTGCCCTCAAGCAAACATCATACATAACCTAGAGTAGAGGTTTGAAAACACAGAAAAAGTTAGTCAGACATCAGGAACACCACATTGATTAACACTTTTGAATCCACATACCACAGAGTCAACACAAGATCAAATTTCAGTATAATCATCACAGGCTTAGCAAATCTTTCAAATCCAATTCAAACTCCTTCAAGAAATCTGAAATCTCTACTGTTAAACTCCTCATTTATATCTAAGTGATGTCTCATCAAGGTTCTATCAACTTTATCACTTATGGATTCTTTTCCCTTCCTAAACAACTGAACAAAGCAATCTCAACACAGTTCTCCTATTTTCTCTCCCCCTGATCATTTCTTTCTGATATTTTTTTTTAAAATTTTAAGCTCTTTCTCATTGTTTTACAGTCTAAGATATGGTGCTACTCAATACTTGTGTTCCTTGTGAGGAGACAGGTTCTTGAGTTTGTTCATTACTGTTGTTCATTGTGAGGAGACAAGGTCATGAATGCACCATTCTTTTGACTCAAACTTTTTAAGCTCCATCAGGGAAGATCAAAGAGAAGCTGTGCCTTAACACACTTGTCAGTGTTAGAAGAGAGAATCAAGATCAAAGAGAATCAAGCACCAAGACAAGAAGTTTTAAGTTCATTTAAGTGGAGCTAACAGCAAATTTTCCAGATTCTCTAAGAACCTAAATCTTCATTGCTAGACTGATCTACCTATGACTTTCAACTTAGTAAGACTTGTAATCAACAACTGTGGCAATGGTTCTTATAAGCATCAATGTTTTGTGGTCTGTTCCAAGAAAAACTGACAATTTCAAAAAATTTAACTCAATAAAACAGGTTTTAACTCAACTTTGAGACTCTATAAATGAAAAACAATGTACACAATGTCAGCAACGATCTCCCCCAGACTTAACCAACTCTGTCCCCAGTGTTTTTAGGCCTGAAGTAGGTGAAAAGAAGAATCAGAACTCAGTAAACAAAGGTTTTAGAGAAACATACATTGTAGGTCGGATGAATGAGTGATAGAATGTGAAAGAGCACAAAAATCCAACCAGTTTAGGCTTTTGAATCACTCAAAAAGCTCAAGAAACGTAATAGTTATGGATGATTGAACTTTTGGAATTGCAGTCTCGTCAAGGTGTCGACCTCGGTCGATATCCCTCCGTCTCGAGTCCTGGAATTATCTTTTTTTTTTTTTTTTTATGACTCACGAAAATTAGTTAGCAAAAGTCAAAAATAAAATTAAGTATGTACACTTACCAGTGGGTTGCCTCCTACCAAGAGCTTGTTTTCAGTCTTTAGCTTGACTGTGTCGGGGTTCAGAGATCTGGTGGATCAGAGAGTGACAGTCAATGCTTCTGAGAACAATGTCTCCTCATCCATGGTGGTGTATAAGCAGTAGGTGCATGATATCTTCCAAAGAAGTGAAGAACAACAGAAGGGTGGGATATGACTTTGGGTGGGACATTTCTTTTTCCTTCATGGCAAGAAGCTTTCCGCAAACCTCTTGTTTTGGTCGATTTTGGGTGACTCTGCGGAGGGTGTCGATCGACACTAGGTAGGTGTCGATTGACACTGGGTTCTGCAACTCGAATTTCCACAATTTTCCTGCAGTTCAACTCTGCAATCCTTGCCTCTATTACAAATTCGTCTTTCTCAAACAACTTTTCAGTGACTGGAACATCTTCTTCGAGCCTAGTCATGAAGATATGATCTTCACTCCCCTCCTCAAACCTAACAACTTTCTCAGAAGTTTCAGACATTGCCTCTTGAACCACCACCTTGTTCACTTGCTCACTAGCATCTGACTCATTGACATACCCAGCAGTAATGTCTTCTAAATGCTTCATTAGTGGTTCTTCATCTCTGCAAGTCATCAAAAAGAAAGTCCGGCCATCAATGGTGGCCTTCTCTCTTAGCTTGTCCACGTCAAAACTCATGACAACAGCACCCAAATCAAGCTCTATTTTCCCCTTTCTCACATCATTGGTGGCACCAGATGTAGCCAAGAATGGTCTTCCCATGATAAGAGGATCTGTAGGTTCTTCATCATAGTCCACAACTACAAAGTCTGTGGGAATCAAGTGGCCCTCAATCTTGATGGGAACATCTTCTAAGAGACCTTTTGGGGTCTTTCTTGATCTATCAGCTAGGATAAGAGAGATCCCAGCTGGCTTGAATTCAGTCATTCCAAGTTTAGCAGCAACAGAGGAAGGCATTAAGTTAATGCTTGAACCTAGGTCACAAAGAAATTGAGGAAACCTTTCTGTTGAGATTGAGCAATCCAGCACAAAGTTTCCTTGATCTTGTAACTTCTCTGGAATCCTGCGCTGAATCATAGCACTGACATGTTCAGAAACAGTTACCTTCTTCTTCTTTGGGACTATTCCCAAAAGAGCTGCACTAATGTCTCTGGTCAGCAAAGCTCCTTCCCCAGGACTTATACCATTCACAACCATTCTCTTGACATACCTTATCAGTGCAGGTGAAAGCTTGTCTACATCAACTGTCGGCATCTCAACTATCAGCTTATCTATCATTGGCTCGCATTTGGCTTCTTCTATCTCCTGTTTAGACTTCCTAGGGGCTTGTGGGTAAGGAATCTTAGGCTGGTAGACTCTCTCTTCAGCTGGTTTGGGAGTTTCAGGAGGATTTGGCTCTGTTCGTGAACGGTGTCGATTGACACCAGCTGGTGTCGACGGTTCGCTTTGATCCGTGTCGACGATAAGCCTTCGTCAAAGCTCAAAAATTCGCGAATTTCTACTGGTGTCGATCGACACCCATCCTTAGTGTCGATCGACACTGCCTTTGAAACAGCAATATCATTTTTTTCAACCCCTTCAAGTCCCACAGAATTCTCTGCACTTCTCACCATGATGGCATTGACATGACGCCTGGGATTGGTATCAGTCTTCGCAGGAAGAAAACCTTCTTGTCTTTTCATAGCTCCAGCAGTTTGAGCTACTTGAGTATCCAAAGTCTTGACATGAGTGTTCAGAGCTTCGATTTTCCCATTCAAATCCTGATATAGAGCATCAATCTTGCCATTGAAGTCAACTGTAATCTTCTGCTGACTTTCTCGCAACTGCTCAAGCATGGCTTCCATCTTGCTTGAAGCTGATGGAGCTGGTGTAGGTTGATAAGATGAGGAACCATAGTTCCTGTTGAAGTTGTTGTTCTGGTAAGGCTTCTGGTACTCAGACTTCTGAAATTGAGGCTTGTGGGTGTAACCAGAAGAACACTGATTCCTTGTGAAGTTGCTCCTCTGCATATTCCCACTGAATCCTCTGTTTCCTTGCTGATTGTTGTACCCCTCCAGCTCCATTGATGTAGTTGACATCTTCTTCTTCAAATTCCTCAGCTGGCTCAAATGTCTCAACTTCAGCAGCAAACTAAACAGACTTCTTCCCCACCAGGAGATTATGTACATAATCCAGCTTGGCCTTCATCTCAGCAACAAACTGATTACTTCCTACACCCCCAGCGTTTTTCTGTCTCTCAAAATCAGCATTATTTGTGTTGTTGCTGGAAGCTAGGTTCTCTATCAGCTTGATGGCGTCAGCTGGGACTCTAGTGTTGAAGTTCCCATTGCTTGCTGCATCCAGAGCCGTTTGGTACTTCCAATCAACACCTCTGAAGAAGATTCCCAGCAGCTGCCCTTCATTAATCCCATGGTGTGGACAATCCCTTTGGTACAGCTTGAATCTCACCCATGCTGCTTTGAAAGCTTTTGTTGTACCTTGGGAGAATGTGGCGATATTTTTCCTCAACTCTTCTGACCTTGCATCATCATAGAAGTTGTTGAGGAAAACAGATTTGGTATCCTCCCATGTAGTCAAAGAACCAGGTTCCAGCTGTTTGAGCCAATGTGCTGCATCTCCTTCCAAAGAATAAGGGAAGAGCTTGCAGAATAGGAAATCATTAGTGACTCCATTTGCCTTAACACTTGTAGCCAGGTCTTCAAACTTCTCTATATATTCCATTTGGTTTTCATGTGGAAGCCCATGGAAAGGGTGCCGCCCTACAAGCTGATAGTAATTGGGTTTTAGCTCAAAGTCATTCCTCTGAAAGGCTGGTGGGCGGATTGCAGCTCTATTTGCATAGAACTGATCAGGCCTGTTGTAATCTCCCAGAGTCCTCTGTGGATGACGCCTAGCAGCATCTCCAGCAGCTGGCTGTTGTACATTATGCTCCTCAATCACAACGCCATTGTCATCTATCCTATGACCATCCTCATTCCTTCTATTCCCTTCTCTGTCAACTAAATGACCCTCAGCATCTGTCCTCAAAACAATTGGTCCAACCATTTTATCCTGCTTCTTGGCTTTTCTGATGGTTCTCTCTAGCTTGGCGAGTTTATCGATGCCTAAAGTCACAAGTTCTTTGTCTTTATTGCTCCTGGTACTGCGATTATCCATGCACCTGAAACAGACAACATAGAGTTGAATAAAGTTAGTAAACAGAAAATAAAAGCTTAGTCAAAATTCTAAAACTAAAAATCTGAAAGTAATATCTATGTCCCCGGTAACGGCGCCAAAATAACCCTAAGAGCTACTTTCTCAAATTAAGAGATCACTGTAGTACTTAGGGATCGAATCCACAAGGACTTGAGGCTATCACTCAACAGATTTTAGATTCAAATAAAGCTAAGCAGTCAATAATGAAATGAAATTAAAATAGCAACGAAAGCAATCATATCAGGGGCGGATTGTAGGTTCTTAAAATCAATAAAGACAAGACGCTAGGCAATGGGAAATTCGCAGGTTGACATAAATCGCAGACTCCGGACTGAAAGGAATATTTATTAAAACCGTTCTAGAACTCGAAACACTAGTGTAAAACCAATCGACTTCCGTCGCAGAGATTAACTACGATCAGATTCTAGAATTCTAATTTCCTTTGCAAATTCTAACAACCTAAACATGCATTATAGATCAAGTTTGATATGTTCACAAAATCACTAATCTAAATTCCTTTGCAATTAGTTATTTTGCTCATCTAAGATAGTTCTGGTGATTAACAATGTTTTCACATCTATTAAACAACCTAAGATCTGATTTATAGGTGATTAATCTTAAACCAGTGTTAAAGCAATCTAGATGAAGAACCAATTGATTTATCCTTCCAGTTTTGTAGTTCTAACAATTCATTATCAACCTTTGAATAACCCAAAACCTGACTAGCAGATTACTCAGACATAGCAAGTGAAACACAAATTATGGCTGAATAAAATTGCATTAAGAAAATAAAGTAAAAGATGAAGGGGTTTGAAATTCTTCTCTACAGAGTATGGATTTGTCTCCCCAAAAGCTCTCAATCTAATCTCTCTCTTATTCTCAGTGATCACAAGACAATAGCCTAACAATGGCTTAGAAAACCTAAATACAAGTCTAAACACGAAGTGGGGCAAAAGTGCAAATAGTGGGAAACTTCTGGGCCAAGTTGCAATTCTTCAACAGAGTTTTAAAGACTCCTTTCGCGACCACGACCGGTGTTGATCGACACCAAGTGGTAGGTGTCGATCGACACCCTGCTCCATAATGCCTTCCGACTTGGTCCTTTCAGCATCAGCTTCAGTATAGCTCCAAAAGGTTCCAAAATCCACAGTTATGCTCCATTTGTATCTAGACCTGCAATGACTCTATAGGACTCGAAAAATACCAAAAAGACTTTATAAACAAGACTTATATCATGGTAAAAAACCAGTAAAACCCATGATATATCAAGTAGCACTCCCAAATATTCGCATGTTGCTTGATACAACAAGTAAGGGAAACTTTCTTAGGCAAAATGTTGAAGAAGGAATGGAGCTCATAGAGAATTTGGCTTTAAGCGATGGGAACTATGCTGAAGATTATGACAGAGCTCCAAGAGGGTCTGATCTTGAAGCAAACAAGAAGGAGCTGAAGTCTCTCCATAAAATGATTGAGAAGTTAGTACTTGCAACCAGAACGATGTACACATTGTAGGAGAAGCTGAAGACGTTATAGATGAGTTGGAGCTGAGCCAAGAAGAAGCGAATTGGGTTGGAGGCCAGAACTACACTAAGCCACATGCCTATGGTCAAGGGTTTCAAGGCAAAAACAACGTCTCTTACAGGAGCACCAATGGCGAGAACCCTAAAGATCAAGTGTACCTGATGTTACAGCATATTACATACATTTTGCATACTCATTAGTTAGTTTTTCATGCATTTGTATCACATTTTAGGTTAGATTGCATCACTTAGAGTCCTAGAGCATTCTTGCACCAGCATACGCAGGTTCCTTGCATTTTGCATCACATTTAGGTTGGTTCTGGCTGCTTTGGAGTCGTGGAGGTTCGTGGACATGTTGAGGCTGTTGTAGCAGTTCATGGAATCTCGGATATTTGCTAAGGATCAGAGATCGAGGAGCAGATCGTGCATGGCCGGTCGATCTAGGATGTGATCGACCAGAAGATCGAGCCAACCAGGTGATCCAAGGAGAATGATCGAGACGAGGATCGAGTGAAGCAGTCGATCAAACGGTACGGACGTGAATGACGCCATGCAGAGCGAGTGCCAGATCGAGTACACCACTCGATCCAACCGAAGATCGATACTGAGATCGGATGCAACACTCAATTCGCCGATGATGATCGAGACCCAGATCGAGCTGAAGACACGATGTCCGGATATGATCGAGAGAACCGCTCGATCCTGGAGTCGTTCTCTGTCCTTTCAACCACTTTTGGCCGCTAACGAGGGGGGACCATCAGCTTGTTTTGGCCATTTTGGGAAGGCGGCGACGTCCTTTTCCCAGACAACTTTCAATCCTTATCTTTTTATGTATGTTTTCTCTCTGGTTTTGAAGAGGAACACCATTGTCGAACTTAGAGTTTTCTTAAGCTTGTAATCGAATCCTTTTCACCTTAATCTAGTTTTCTTTTCATGTTCATCGTTTCCTTTTACATGCTTTGCTTGATTTACCTTATGTGTAGTGAGTAGTTTATTTGGGTTCGGGGTTGAGAGGATTAAGGGGTATAAAGGGTTTCGATCTTGGGGTTTTTCTAAGTGTTTTCAACGGCTATCTCTTTTAGGGTGTTGAGATCTCAATGCTTGAAGACTCTCACGCCAAGAGCTTCATGATCCGAGAGGTTCCTTACCTTGACAGGATTCAGGAGCCTCGGAAGATCACACCCTAGAGACTAGTTACCCCTTCCCAAAAGCCATGGAAGTTTGGGGGACTAGGTAAGCCACTCATTTGAAATCTATTTTCCATGCCCTTCGACCTCTCTTTCCACCAAAAGCCATGGGTTTCGAGGAGGGGATGAAGGAGTTCTATACCGAAAGCCACAGATAGATCTTGCTTAGTTTTCGAGGCTTAGAGATCCTCACAAAGTGAGTCGATTTAAAGTTTTCAACCCAAGGTCAAACCTTTGAAACCCCTGACCATGAATCTCAACCCTAGGCCCTTTCTTTTAGCATCTTTACATCTTATCTCGTCATTCGCTTGATCTTTGATAGCATCCTGGTCGTTAGTTTTACTGTTCTTGCATTTTTAGACGAGATCGATTGTTATTGCTCGATCTAGTGGTCGATCTGATGGTCGATCCACTAGTCGAATTTTAGTAATTCGAAGCTTTGTCCTTTAATTATTATGTTTGTTCCTCGTGGTAGTTTCATCATTCCTAGTAATTTTAAAATAGGTTGCATTCCATTTAAGTTGCTGCATCTAGTTTTTAGGGATTTTCTAATAACTCATCTTGTTTCGCTTAGATTTGTATTAGTCCTTGTATTCTCTTTGCATTCTCTATCATCCTAGGTGTGGATTGACTCTCTCTTGCTTGCTGTACTACAACCTGTCTTGCATTTGAGTTTGATTACCTTATTGCATTCTCACCCTTGCAAATAAAGTGTCTATCAAATGGCGCCGTTGCCATCCTAGGACTGTTTAGAGAACATACAGATTTGGGACTTAGCAAAGACTAAGTCTTTACCTTTTTCAAGTTACTAATCATTCTACTCTCAAACGTGTGTTTTCAGGTATATGAATCTTCGTTCAAGGGGAGATAACAATCTACTTCCACCTTTGGACAATATTCATCAGCTTGGTCACTCACGACAAAGAAGATTTAGAGAACAAGCCAGAGCCTTTGAGGAGATTGTTCAGCACGGTTTGGTTGACTTTGAAGCTATGGCTGAACACGAGCATCCAGAAGGACCTCCTCCAGCTCACGGGGCAGTAGGAAGGGGCAATGGAAACCCCCAACACGCGGCTAGACCCCCAAGGATCATAGGAGCCGGAGATGCTCCCAACACTCATCACAATAGGTTTGGGATCACTCCTCCTCCTGTACAAAACAACAACTTCGAGATCAAGCCAGGTTTCATCTCCATGGTGCATAAAAACAAGTTCCACGGCTTAGCAATGGAAGATCCCTTGGAGCACCTTGACAACTTCGAGCAAGTATGTGGGATGATAAAGATCAATGGCATATCCGAAGATGCTTTCAAGCTGCGTCTCTTCCCCTTTTCACTCGGAGACAAAGCTAGGCATTTTGAGAAGACCCTCCCACAAGGCACCATCACCTCATGGGCCGAGTGTAAGAAGGCCTTTCTCTCAAAGTTCTTCTCTAGCACCAGGACAGAACGGTTGAAAAGCGAAATCAGCGGCTTCACTCAACGGAACAATGAGACATTCAACGAGGCAATGGAGCATTTCAAAGACTACACGATCCAATGTCCTCATCACGGCTTCAGCGAGGAGACACTACTCAGTACCATATACCGTGGAGCTTCACCGAAGATCAGGTTGTTGCTTGACACAGCTAGCAAAGGGAACTTCCTTGGTCAGGAGGTAGAAGAGGGTATGGAGCTAATAGAAAACTTGGCATTGAGTGATGGCAACTACGCTGAGGACTACGACCGCGCACCGAGATGATCAGAGCTAGAGTCTCACAAAAAGGAGCTGAAATCTTTGCATGAGAAGATAGATAAGCTGGTGTTAGCCAATCAGAAGCATGTTCACTTTGTTGGTGAAGCTAATGAGAATCAAGAGGAGTTAGAGTTGAGCCAAGAAGAAGCTAATTTGGTGGCGAGACAGAACAACTACAAACCTCAAGGCTACAGCCAAAGCTACCAGAACAACAACCTCTCCTACCGAAGCACCAACGTAGCCATCCCTAAAGATCAAGTGTACCCTGCTCAGCAAACAAAACCTTTCATCCCTTACAACAAAGGTTTTCAACCAAGTGGTGGTTTCCCAGGTCAAGGGCAGAACAACTTCCAAGGGCAACATCAAAGTAACAAGGGTTATACGCCTAACTACCCTCCGGGCTTTGCAGCTCAACAGCAACAACCGATGCAACAACAAGTTGATCCGGTTCAAGCAATGTTTCAACAGCTGATACAAGGGCAAGCCTCTACAAACCAGAAGTTCGCCGAGATGAACACTCGTCTAGACTCGTCTCTCACTGACTTCTCCACTCAGATCACCAACTTAAACAACAAGATCAAGCAGCTAGAGAAAGGGAAAGCGAGTACGAGTGGTCAGAATAGTCTTCCGGGAAAGTGTGAGCAGAATCCTAAGGAGTATGCTAACACCATAACGTTGAGAAGCGGCAAAGAGCTCGAACCTCCGGTCTCTACCAAGAACAACGAGGACGTTGCAATTCAAGAGGGGGAGGGTAAACCTTCAGCTGATGATGATGAGATTAACTTTGACAACGTTTGGATCCAAGGGCCAAGAAGAGGAGACAAAGCAGTTGCTGAGAAGAAAGCTGAGCAAACTACTAAGGAGAAGAATGCTTATGTGCCTCCACCATATGTACCTAAGCTGCCTGTTCCTGGCCATTTCAAGAAGCAACTCATAGAGAAGCATCTTAAGGACGTGGAGATCAAGCTACCTCTCGTTGACTGCCTTGCAATGATGCCTAAATGCGCCAAATTCTTCAAAGACACTCTCGTGAAGAAGAATAAGGAAAGCAAGGAGGTACTTGTTCTAAGTGAAGAGTGTAGTGCTGTGATACATAAGGAGATAGTCCCTAAAAAGTTGGGAGACCCTGGAAGCTTCACTATACCCTGCGCTTTAGGTCCTCTAGAGTTCAAGAGTTGCCTATGTGATCTCGGAGCTATCATAAACCTTATGCCTCACTCCGTGGCTAAGAAGCTTGGCTTTACTCGTTTCAAAGACTGTCGGATCTCGTTGGTACTGGCTGATAGGAGTGTGAGGCTACCACTGGGGCTGCTTGAAGATCTACCGGTGCGAATCAGTGGTGTGAACGTGCCTACGGACTTCGTCGTGTTGGAGATAGATGAAGAGCCTAAAGATCCACTCATCTTAGGGAGACCATTCCTTGCAACCGCCGGGGCTATTATAGATGTCAAGAATGGGAAGATTGCCTTGCACTTGGGAAAGGAGATAAGGCTGGACTTCGATATCAATGAGGTTCTGAAGAAGCCAACCGTAGAAGGGCAAGCTTTCTACATTGAAACGATGGATGCCTTAGCGGGTGAGTTGCTAGAAGAGCTGGCTCTAGAAGACCATCTGAAGCTAGCACTGACTAAGGAGCCAGGGGAGTTTGGCTATGTGGATCAGAGGACCTAAGAGTATGTCAACCTGCTGGATTCTAGGAGGATTGTTAAGAATGATGAAAGTTGCTGCCTAGAGATTGACCCCGAGATCGACGCTATCACTCGATCCAGGAGTCAGATCGACAAGGCAATCGAGAACACAACTCGATCCGGTGCAACAATCGAGGGAAAGATCGAGAGGAATGCTCGATCAGGAAAAACAATCGAGTCGACGATCGAGAGAGACATCCCGATCATTTTGGGGTCCAATCAGGAGATCGACTCAGCGTCTCGATCCCTTACTCGATCCACATCAAATCGAGTAAGTGAATCGAGCAAAATGGCTCGATCTAAACGACATCGAGAGGAGAATCGACTGGAGGACTCGATTTCAGAAGGGATAGCGATGGAGGAAAGCAGTCTTAAGGGCCATGCCTTGGGGTCTAAGGAGGGTTCCAAGGAGGAAAGCAACAACAACAGCCACGAGGATGACTGGAGTGAGCTGTTAGCCCCAAATGTGGACCTTAAGGAGCTCCCAAAAGGGCTAAGGTATGCTTTCTTAGGGCCTAATAACACCTATCCCGTGATTGTGAATGAAAACCTAAGTGATGATGAGTTGCACTCGCTCCTGACTGAGCTGAGAAAGTATAGGAAGGCCATTGGGTACTCTTTAAGTGACATCAAGGGCCTTTCACCAATTCTTTGCACTCATAGGATTCACTTGGATAATGAGAACGCCTCTTCTATAGAACATCAAAGGCGTTTGAATCCTAATTTGAAAGAGGTTGTTAAGAAAGAGATCCTTAAGCTTTTATAGGCTGACGTGATCTATCCCATAAGTGACAGCACGTGGGTTTCTCCTGTACACGTGGTGCCTAAGAAGGGAGGGATCACGGTCATAAGGAATGAAAAGGATGAGCTTATTCCTACTAGAACCATCACTGGTCATAGGATGTGTATTGATTATAGGAAACTTAACCTTGTGACTAGGAAAGACCATTTCCCTTTGCCATTTATTGATCAAATGCTTGAGAGACTTGCTAATCACCCTTACTACTGTTTCCTCGATGGGTATAGCGGTTTCTTTCAGATACCACTTCACCCAAATGATCAAGGGAAGACGACCTTCACATGTCACTACGGTACCTTCGCATATCGAAGGATGCCGTTTGGATTGTGTAATGCACCAGCTACGTTTCAGCGGTGTATGATGTCGATCTTCTCCGATATAATAGAGGAGATGGTAGAGGTGTTCATGGATGACTTCTCTGTCTATGGTGTGTCCTTTTCTGCGTGTTTGTTGAATCTTTGCAGGGTGCTAAAACGTTGTGAAGAGACAAACTTGGTGCTGAACTGGGAAAAATGCCACTTTATGGTTAAGGAAGGGATCGTGCTTGGTCATAAGATATCAGAGAAGGGCATTGAGGTTGATCAGGCTAAAGTGGAAGTCATGATGGGTCTTGAGCCGCCGGTTAACGTCAAGGGAGTCATAAGCTTCTTGGGACACGCAGGGTTCTATAGGCGCTTCATCAAAGATTTCTCCAAGATTGCACGCCCTCTTACACGGTTGTTGTGCAAGGAAGCTGAGTTTGCGTTTGATGAGGATTGTTTGAGAGCTTTCGTGACCATCAAGGAAGCCCTTACATCAGCTCCTATAGTCCAAGCACCAGACTGGTCTCTTCCCTTTGAGATCATGTGTGACGGTAGTGACTACGCCGTGGGAGCCGTTCTTGGTCAGAAGAAAGACAAGAAACTACACGTGATCTACTATGCTTTAAGAACCTTGGATGACACGCAAACAAGGTACACCACTACAGAGAAGGAGTTTCTTGCAGTAGTGTTCGCCTTTGAGAAGTCCAGATCATATCTCGTTGGTTCCAAGGCTATTGTATACACGGATCACGCTGCCTTGCGATACATCTATTCAAAGAAAGACACTAAGCCTCGGCTCTTAAGGTGGATTCTCTTGCTCCAAGAGTTTGACATGGAGATTAAAGACAAGAAGGGAATAGAAAACGGAGTCGCTGACCATCTCTCACGGCTAAGGATCAACGAGTCTCTCCCCTTAGATGACTCTCTTCCAGAAGAGCAGCTCTTGGCGATTACCACAGCTTTTTGTGGAAAGCTAGAAGGGAGGTTTGAAGAGGTGTTGAGTTTCAAAGAAGAGGATCTACCGTGGTATACTGATGTAGTGAACTATCTAGCGTGTGGTGAGGAGCCAACACATCTCAACAGCTATCACAAGAAGCGGTTTATGAGAGAGGCTAGTGATTACTTTTGGGACGAGCCCTACTTATACAAGAGAGGAGTATACAGTTTGTATTGGTATGTTACAAAGGAAGAAGCTAGGGACATCCTCTATCATTGCCATGGCTCTTCCTACGGAGGACACTTCGCCTCATTCAAGACTGCCACGAAAGTGTTGCAAGCTGGTTTCTGGTGGCCGTCCATTTTCAAAGATACACACGAGTTTGTGAAGAGCTGTGAGGCATGTCAACGAGCAGGGAATATCACTAAGAGGAACGAAATGCCTCAAGTTCCCATCTTCGAGGTTGACGTGTTCGACGCGTGGGGCATAGACTTCATGGGACCATTTCCTTCTTCATATGGCAACAAATACATCTTAGTAGCAGTGGATTATGTCTCTAAATGGGTTGAGGCGGTTGCTTCCCCTACAAATGACTCTAAGGTGGTAATCAAGCTGTTCAAGAGTATCATCTTCCCGAGGTTTGGGGTACCTAAGGTGGTTATAAGCGATGGAGGAAGCCACTTCATAAACAAGGTCTTTGAGAACCTCTTGAGAAGGTATGGAGTTAAGCATAAGGTGGCTACACCATATCATCCTGAAACAAGCGGTCAAGTGGAAGTCTCCAACCCCGCAAATCAAGGCTATACTAGAGAAGACTGTCGGCGCAACAACGAAAGACTGGGCAGTGAAGCTGGAAGACGCTCTTTGGGCCTACCGTAACGCCTTCAAAACACCGATTGGTACAACCCCTTTCACTCTACTCTATGGCAAGGGCTGTCATCTCCCGGTTGAGCTGGAACATCGTGCGTTGTGGGCTGTGAAGAGGCTGAACTTTGACCTCAAGACTGCTCAGGAGAGGCACCTTATTCAGCTACACGAACTAGATGAGTTATGACTGAACGCTTATGAGAGCTCTCGGATATACAAGGAGCGGACTAAGGAGACTCATGACAAGAAGTTGGCTGCCAAGGAGGTTAAGGAGGGAGGGTTAGTGTTGCTGTACAACTCAAGGCTCAAACTCTTCCCGGGAAAGCTGAAGTCAAGGTGGAGCGGACCGTTCGTGATTCAAGAAGTGTTGCCTTATGGAGCTGTTACTCTGGTGGGAAAAAGTGGCAGTGCATTCACCGTCAACGGACACAGAGTCAAGCCTTACTTGGCAGACAGCTATGACTAGGAGTACCTCGGTGCTTCTCCATGACCCACCATCCGCTTAAACCAAGTAAAGTCTAGCTAAAGACGTTAAAGAAAGCGCACTTGGGAGGCATTCCCATGTTTATCTTGTACATATTTCTGCTTTATTTCTCTTTCAGTTTTATGTTTTAATTCTGCACGTGTGTAGGAATAGGTATAAGGAGTCTAAACCTTGATCTTGAAGTCCAAAAGAAGCAATAGGAGTTAAGAAAAGGCTAGAGATCGAGTGATAGATCGATTGATCCTGACTCGATCTTTGCTAGATCGAGTCAGTGAATCGAGAGGAGCCAGTCGATCTAGATGAGAACGAGTGGTAAGATCGACCTTGACGAAAAAGGATCGATCGATCCAAAACGGATCGACCGATCTAATTTCTCTCGGGAAAATCTGTTGAAAACAGATCGATCACTCGACTCGATCCATCACTCGATCTGTGCCAAATCGACCCCTAAATCGAGGACATAGCTCAATGATCGAGGGAGCCAATCGATCGAAGACTCGATTCATCATGAATCGAGTCTCAAATCGAGTAACCCTTTCGATCTAAGCCATTATGGGCATGAGATTGAGTCCTAGATCGACCAAATGGACTCGATCTCATGCCGAGGTAACATTTTCTTTCCCTCCTTTACTCTTTTCCCTCCAATTTTTAAATTCAAAACTTGGTCAAGGCAAGCATCTTTGACCATGAAAGATTTGCCTTGACCAAGACGTTGTCAGAAAAACTACCTTTACTACCCATGGTTTTGCTCTTTGCTAGACTTTAAATGTTTCAACAACCTCTCACCCTCTCATTCCTGTTTTTCTCGAGAATTTTAAACAGAGAGAGTGAGAGTTTCGGTTTTCAGAGGCTAGCAAAGATCTTTTACATTTCTTGCAAAGGTATTTTCAAAATTTAATGATTTATCTTTAGGAAAATTTCCTATAAATTCGCAAGATATTGTTCTAGAATATAGGGTCGGTTTTGATTTTTAAAAATTAGCTAAGTAAAAGGAATAATTCTAGATTTTCTAGTATTTAAAGATCTGATTCTCCTTTATTTAGCTATGATTTTTATTAATTCCCCAGAATTCTAGAGTAATATTTATAAGTTTTCTCCTTCTCCTCTCTCATTCTCATCAAACTGCCGTTTTGCTTATCAAGCTTCTTGAGAAACTTGTTTCAGGTACAATGGCCCCCAAAAGAACAAGAGAAGAGACAGCACAAGAGGGAGAAGGACAAGAGGTGGCAGTTCAAGAGAGGGTCATATGGACTAAGGATGAGAAGAGGGACAAGAAACGGCTGGAAAAGCTTCGGTTTGAGCCTACAAAGTTTGCTGATCGAGAGCTGCTGTCCAGGCTAGGTATTCTTGGGGATTTCGACCAACTCCTCAAGAACATTGGCCTAAGATGTCTGTCACGGATGGATTGCCCAACCATTCCAGAAGTGACAATAGACTTTCTTGCCACGATGGAGTTCCGTTACGAGAATCCTAGCACACCCGTCCCTTCACAAGGTCGCCTCTACTTCAAGGTTGGCCGTCAAGCCTACACCCTCTCCATCCCTGAGCTATGCCAAGCTTATGGTCTCAACGCGGATACCAACAAGGTCGAGTTCCCCGCCTTCAAAAAGGCAACGACTTTTGGGACCTGATTAGCAATGAGGACTACAAAGCCAACACCGCCAAGATCTAGCGAGTGAGAAGCCCGGTGCTGAGGTACACTCTGAAGCTGATTGCCAACACGTTTAGTGGAAGATCTGTTGCTCCCACGGTCACAAAGACCGAGCTTTGCTTCCTGTTCCAAGTCGTGAAGCACTTGGTGTGTGATCCGGATGCAAATGACAAGCCTTTGGAGGATGAACTCGGCGATGAGGTGAACTACGGATGTGTGCTTGCTGCTTCTTTGGTGAAATACAAGGCTTATGCCTTGCGGTGCAAGGCAACTTCTTCTTACATTGGCGGCTTCCTCACTCCTCTATTCTTGCAAGCTGGTGTGCCTATTCATGAATTCGCCCATGTACCAGCTAGAGCTTTCATGGATGAGGCGTACATGAGGAATACCGACAGCTTGGGACGCACGCCAGCAGAAGGGTTCTACGCCTTCCTCTTCATAGACGACGAAGACAAGAAGAGACTGTGCATCCTGCCAAACAAAGCTGCTTGGTGTTGGGAACATCGAGTTCTTGCCGATGGAGGAAGAGTGCTTTGCTCCTCTAGGAGGACCACCTGCTTCAGCGATTGCTCCTCGTCAAAGGTCAGAGTCTCCAGCCACGGAAGATGAGATGCCCGAGGCCTACACACTTCCCAAGTTAGACTTTGAGCCGAGGACAAAAACCGAGAAGTTCCTAGCATCTGTTGTGGAGATGCAAAGGAAGATCAATAAGTGGCAAGGCAAAATGCTCAAGAAACTAGGAAAGAAAGTCAAGGCACTTCAAGGAGGCTCGCCTAAGAAGGATGCAAGTAAGGAGGCTCAACAACCCGAAAAGAGAAGGCTCTCAACCGGTGGAGTTGTCATTTGCAAGGCACAAAGCAGCACCATTCAGCCAGCGCGCCATTCTCTCCAAGAACCAGCCGACAAGGGCAAAGCAACAATCTCTAGCTCCTCTGGAACATCCTCAAGTTCCAGCCGAGACTAGACCAGAGGTAACAACCTTCTTCCATTGTACATAACCGGTCATATTTGCTTCTTTCTGCTTTGTCTTTTGTTACTTCTTCGAATGAGTTTGCCACCGGGACGGTGTCAAGCAAGTTTGGTGGAGTACTTGTGTGATTTGACATGTGTTTTGTGATCTTATTTTCCTTTAGCATCCTTGAGACTTTAGTTCATGAAAAATTGGTAAAATTTTTTCAAAGATTCATGTAGTTGCATTCATCTTGTCAAAACATGTTAGGATTGAGTCTAGAGTTTCTCATATCATCTAGGTTGTTTGCATTTTGCATAAGGGGTTAGAGTTTCTTTAAAAGGTGTTTTTACTTATGAATTGTTTCAATGCCCTAGTTAGTAGTTCTCTAATGCCTTGTCTATGCTTTGAAAGTAAGTTCTTACCATGCTTGGATCACTTGTTAGGATTTTCGTGGCTTGAATTGAACTCTCATGATTTGAAACTTATCCTAATAAGTGAGAACCTTAATTTGAAATTCTAATTATCATCCTTATGCATTTGAAAATGAACACATGGTTTAAAAATATTTTTGCTCTCTTCTTCCTTTTTACCACTCTTTGTGAGCCTAAGTAGAACTCCCACCTTGAACCTTACCCTTCTTTGAAGCCAAATGTTCTTGTGTGACATCATTGTGAGGCCTTCCTTTCGGTTTGAACTTGGCATAAAGTGTTAGGTTTAGGTGACATGATTTGGTTCTCATATGATTGCTAGCTTTGCATTTTGAAGCTAGGTATAGGCTTAGGATAAGTTTGGGGGATCATTGGGGTTGTTTTCATTTCTATTTGTTCTCGGTTTCAAGGAGTTTGGTGCTTTAAAAGAAAGAAATGGGTTTTAAGTAAAAGGTTGTGTTTAAAAACTAAGTATATGCTCTAATAAATTTCAGGAGGTACCTCTCCCAATTAAAAAAAAAAGAAAAAAGTAAATAAAAGAAAAGAAAAAGAAATAAAAGAGCCTAAGTGCCAATTAAAAATAAAAAGAAAAAAAAAAGAGAAAAGAAAAACAATAAGAGAGCTACCAATAAGAAATATTTAAAGAGCAAAGTTAATTTCAAAACCTTTTCACTAGCCGTAAGAGTTTAAAAATGTTTTTGTTTCGAATTGGGGATTGCTAAGTTTTGTGAAGAAAAAGAGTAGACTCTAAGTGGTGAGTGAGGATAAAAGTTGTTAAATGAGAGGGGTTTAGGATCATTTGTTAGTTTACATGGGTAGATGAGAATCTAATCATGTATGCACCAATTGTCTTTACCTTTAGCATTATGAATAAGTTCAACCATTTTTGAGAGAAACTCTTGTTCTAACTATAAACCCTTTTCAAATGAGATCATTCAATGCTCATAACCTTCACCCTTAGCCAAATGTGTTTTGCTTTAAAGTGCATAAGTTTGATTCATGGTTCTAATGTTAATGAATGTTAAAGGATGAGTTTCTTTGATTGTTAAGAATAGGAGAGTCATGATTTGAATTTCTTTGTGTGATAAGTATGGCTAAGTTCTTTGGAGTATGAGTGTAAGCATAGCATTTTAGAACTGTTAACTAGGACATTGAGATTGATTCATTTGAAAGGCACCTTTGCAAGAAGTTTAAACCCCCATTCATTTTTCTGAAAACCTCTCTTCCTTACTTATTTTCTGTTGCTTGAGGGCAAGCAAGAAGTAAGTTTGGGGGAGTTGATGTTACTCCATATGACATACATTTTGCATACTAATTAGTTAGTTTTTCATGCATTTGTATCACATTTTAGGTTAGATTGCATCACTTAGAGTCCTAGAGCATTCTTGCACCAGCATACGCATGTTCCTTGCATTTTGCATCACATTTAGGTTGTTTCTGGCTGCTTTGGAGTCGTGGAGGTTCGTGGACATGTTGAGGCTGTTGTAGCAGTTCGTGGAAGCTCGGATATTTGCTAAGGATCAGAGATCGAGGAGCAGATCGAGCATGGCCGGTCGATCTAGGATGTGATCGACCAGAAGATCGAGCCAACCAGGCGATCCAAGGAGAATGATCGAGACGAGGATCGAGTGAAGCAGTCGATCAAACGGTACGGACGTGAAAGACGCCATGCAGAGCGAGAGCCAGATCGAGTACACCACCCGATCCAACCGAAGATCGATACTGAGATCGGATGCAACACTCGATTCGCCGATGATGATCATGACCCAGATCGAGCTGAAGACACGATGTCCGGATATGATCGAGAGAACCCCTCGATCCTGGAGTCGATCTCTGTCCTTTCAACCACTTTTGGCCGCTAGCGAGGGGGGGACGATCAGCTTGTTTTGGCCATTTTGGAAAGGCGGCGACGTCCTTTCCCCAGACAACTTTCAATCCTTATCTTTTTATGTATGTTTTCTCTCTGGTTTTGAAGAGGAACACCATTGTCGAACATAGAGTTTTCTTAAGCTTGTAATCGAATCGTTTTCACCTTAATCTAGTTTTCTTTTCTTGTTCATCACTTCCTTTTACATGCTTTGCTTGATTTACCTTATGTGTAGTGAGTAGTTTATTTGGGTTCGGGGTTGAGAGGAATAAGGGGTATAAAGGGTTTCGATCTTGGGGTTTTTCTAAGTGTTTTCAAAGGCTATATCTTCTAGGGAGTTGAGATCTCAATGCTTGAAAACTCTCACGCCAAGAGCTTCATGATCCGAGAGGTTCCATACCTTGACAGGATTCAGGAGCCTCGGAAGATCACACCCTAGAGACTAGTTACCCCTTCCCAAAAGCCATGGAAGTTTGGGGGACTAGGTAAGCCACTCATTTGAAATCTGTTTTCCATGCCCTTCGACCTCTCTTTCTACCAAAAGCGATGGGTTTGGAGAAGGGGATGAAGGAGTGATCTATACCGAAAGCCACAGATAGATCTTGCTTAGTTTTCGAGGCTTAGAGATCCTCACAAAGTGAGTCGATTTAAAGTTTTCAACCCAAGGTCGAACCTTTGAAACCCCTGACCATGAATCTCAACCCTAGGCCCTTTGTTTTAGCATCTTTTACATCTTATCTCGTCATTCTCTTGATCTTTGATAGCATCCTGGTCGTTAGTTTTACTGTTCTTGCATTTTTAGACGAGATCGATTGTTATTGCTCGATCTAGTGGTCGATCTCATGGTCGATCTCATGGTCGATCCACTAGTCGAATTTTAGTAATTCGAAGCTTTGTCCTTTAATTATTCTGTTTATTCCTCGTGGTAGTTTCATCATTCCTAGTAATTTTAAGATAGGTTGCATTCCATTTAAGTTGCTGCATCTAGTTTTTAGGGATTTTCTAATAACTCATCTTGTTTCGCTTAGATTTGCATTAGTCCTTGTATTCTCTTTGCATTCTCTATCATCCTAGGTGTGGATCGACTCTCTCTTGCTTGCTGTACTACAACCTGTCTTGCATTTGAGTTTGATAACCTCATTTGCATTCTCACCCTTGCAAATAAAGTGTCTATCAGTACCCTCCACAACAAAGCAAATCATTTGTTCCTTACAACAAAGGGTTTTGATATCCCTTGTATTTACACCATTTAGAGCTGCATTTAGTACATATTTTGATCCTCTTTTGCATGTTTTCCCTTTGCTTTTGTCCCATTTTCTTCTCCTTTTAGACTTAGGTTGCATTTAGAGTATATTTTGCATTTTCTTTGCATTTTGGATGTTTTTAGGTCCTTTTGAAGCTTACAGGAACTTGGAGGAGTTTTGGGAATGATACAAGATGCTAGCTGGGAAAATGGGAGCAAGAAGGATCACAGCAGAAGATCTCTGCAGAAGTTTTCGGTCAGAGCACAGAGAGTATCGGTCAAGGATGACCGATACAGAGCAATTTCGATCACTAGTATCGGTCAAACGTGATCGACACAAACACACCGTTCTAATTTCGGTCCAGTGTGTCGATCACTCCAGACCGATATGGAACCTTTTTGGTCACTTAAGACCGACACAACTGATCGAGACGCTGCCAGACTGAAGATCTTTTGTTTACAACTTTTCCATTTTTGCGTGGACTCCTATATATACGAAAAATCCCTAATTTCTGGGAACAAGCTTTTACCCAACAGTTCTTTCTTTCTTTTTTGGACCCTTGGGTTTTGTAGTTTGAATCCTTGCTTCATTTTAATAAAAGTTTGCATCTTTCATCTTGTTTAAGCTTTCTAATCATGATTAGTCATCTTTCTCTCTCTGATTTGGTGGCTTTAATGGTGATTAGTGAGTAGTTCTTTTTAGGGATTTGAGATGGGCTAGGTTTAGGGAATTTGAGACTCTATCTATGATTGCTTAGTGTTAATTCTTCCATTTCCTTTCTTGATTGCTGTGTTTAATGCTTAATTAGCCCTAGCTAAGTTGATTAAGATCTTAGGCTCATTTTATGCCCACCAAGTGTTTGATGAAATGCCTGAACTGCTTTGCAAGAGAATTGCTTATCCTAGCTCAAGAGATTAAATGTCTAGAGAGTGATTTGGCAATATAGGGTTGATAGATTTGTCTTAATGCTTGCTCTTTATCATTTCACTAATGAGAATTAGTTCTTGACTTGGTAATTAGCAAAGAGATTAGTGCCAAGAGATTGGATTAGTGATGTTACTGCATATTGAATACATTTTGCATACATATTAGTTAGCTTTTCACGCATTTACATCACACTTTAGACTAGATTGCATCACTTAGGGTCCTAGAGCATTCTCGCACCAGCATACGCATTTTCCTTGCATTTTGCATCACATTCAGGTCGTTTCTGGCTACTTTGGAGTCGTGGAGGTTCGTTGACGTGCTGAAGCTGTTGTGGCGGTTCATGGAAGGTCGGATGTTTGCTAAGGACCAGAGATCGGGGAACAGATCTGGCATGGCAGGTCGATCTAGGATGAAATCGACCAGAAGATCGAGAAGACCAGGCTATCCAAGGAGAATGATTGAGACGAAGATCGAGTGAAGCAATCGATCAAACGGTACGGACGTAAATGTCGCCATGCAGAGCGAGAGCTGGATCGAGTCCACCACTCGATCCAACCGAAGATCGATACCAAGATCGGATGCAACACTCGATCCGCCGAAGATGATCGAGACCCAGATCGAGTTGAAGACGCGATGTCCGAAGTCGATCTCTGTCCTTTCAACCGCTTTTGGCCGCTAGCGAGGAGGGGACCATCGGGTTGTTTTTGCCATTTTGGAAAGGCGGCGAAGTCCTTTTCACACACAACTTTTTAGTCTTATCCTTTTTTTATGCTTTTCTCTCTGGTTTTGGAGATTATCCACCATTGTAGAACTTGAAGTTTTTCTTGCTTTTGTAATCGAATCGTTTGAGTTTAATCTAGTTTCTTTTCATGTTCATCGTTTCTTTCTTCATGCTTTGCATGATTTATCTTATGTGTAGTGAGTAGTTCATTTGGGTTCGGAGTTGAGAGGATTTAAGGGGTCAAAAGGGTTTTCGATCTTGGGGTTTTCTAGTGTTTAATGGCTATCTCTTCTAGGGTGTCGAGTTCCTAAAGCTTAAAGACTCTCACGCCAAGAGCTTTATGATCCGAGAGGTTCCTTACCTTGACAGGATTCAGGGACCTCTGAAGATCACACCCTAGAGACTAGTTACCCCTACCCAAAAACCATAGAAGTTTGGGGAACTAGTTAAGCCATGCGTTTAAAATAAGTTTTCCATGTCCTTCAACCTCTCTTTCCACCAAAAGCCATGGGTTTGGAGGAGAGGATGAAGGAGTGATCTTTACCGAAAGCCACAGATAGATCTTATTTCGTTTACAAGGCTTAAGGATTCTCACAAAGTGAGTCGATTTAAAGTTATCAACCCAAGTTCGGACGTTTGAAACCCCCGACCTTGAATCTCAATCCTAGACCCTCTTTCTTAGCATCTTTACATCTTCTCTCGTCATTCGCTTGATCTTTGATAGCATCCTGGTCGTTTGTTTTACTGTTCTTGCATTTTTAGACGAGATCGATCGTTATTGCTCGATCTAGTGGTTGATCCCATGGTCGATCCACTAGTCGAATTTTAGTAATTCGTAGCTATGTCCTTTATTTATTATATTTGTTCCTCATGGTAGTTTGATAATTCCTGGTAATATTAAAATAGTTTTGCGTTCCATTTAGTTGCTGCATCTAGTTTTTAGGGATTTTCTCAAAACCGATCTTGTTTCGCTTAGATTTGCAAAGCCCTTGCATTCTCTTTGCATTTTCTATCATCCTAGGTGTGGATTGATTCTCTCTTGCATATTGTACTACAACCTGTCTTGCATTTGAGTTTGATAGCCTCATTGCATACTCACCCTTGCAAAGAAAATAGTTATCAATTAGTCATATAAATGAATCCTATGCAGAAGGAATAGCATTGTGTGAGTTTGTAAGCATCATAGGCTGAGTCAAGAGTTCCCTATTACCAATTATCTCATCTCAAGTCCCATCTTTCCTCTGTTTTAAGCTCTGTTCTGAATTCGCCCTGTTTTTACCTTCATTTGATTGCTTCACTTGCATTTCATTCCTGCTTTGTGTTTGCTTTACTCTTGTTTGATCACTTATGTTGCTAGATATTATAAACCTTTTATATCTGCTTGAATTAGGATCTCTATTGCATTCTTACTGCTTCATTCTCCCCTTTTGGATTGATAAAACCCTATGTTGTACTACAACAGATTAGTAGAAGCTTGGGTAATTGAATCAAGTCCAAAAAGTCTTGTATCAATTTGGCGCCGTTGCCATTAGGGGAATGCTTTGTTCAGTAGGATTTGTAGAGATCTTGAGATCATTCTCACTTGGTGATAGATCTAGATTATGGAAGAAATCTCTAGCACAAGGTAGCATCACTACTTGGGAACAATGTAAAGGTGCTTTCTTAACCAAATTCTTCTCTCCCTCAAGAACTGCACACTTCAGAAATGAAATCACAAACTTCAGGCAGTGGTCTAATGAAAGCTTTGGAGACACTTGGGAGAGGTTCAGAGGTTTCACTCATCAATGCCCCCATCTTGGTTTCACTAAGGAAATGCTTCTATCCACACTATATAGAGGTGTTCTACCAAAGATCAGAATCCTTCTAGACACAGCTAGTAATGGTTATTTTCTTGGGAAAGATGTTGATGAAGGCTGGATACTAGTGGAGAACATGTCACTCAGTGATTGGGACTATGTGGATGACAAAGAGCAACATTCCATGGAGCTAGCAACAGCATTGTCTGAGATGAAAGCTCTGCAGAAGAAAGTTGATCTAGTACTCAATGCAACCACTAAACTCCTACCCAATGAACTCTCATCAAACCTCTACCAGGAACACCATGTCAAAGCTCTCAACCAACAAGAGGCGCCACTGATGCATCATGCCCATGACGCCTATATACACCAACCCATTGAAGACACTCACTCTCCACAGCATCAAGCTTCCTCTTCACAAAAAGCTGGTATCACTGATTCTACACCTTCACATAATCTGGATTATAAAGAAATGCTCCTCCAACTACAACAACTTCACAATGGAGGATTGCAGAAGATGATGGCTGTTGAGATTCAAAAGAGTTTCACTGATATTCAGAGAAGTATGACTGATGAAATACACAAGGACATTGACTCCAAACTTCAGTCACACATAGCTCCTATCAACATCAAGATCAAGAAACTAGAAACCTTGTCTACCCCTTCTACCTCTTCACTCACACAGGAGTATGTCAAAGCTGTCACTCTCAGAAGTGGGAAGCAGCTTCCTCCAAGAGTAACTCCTTGTACACCCAATGAGGACATGGAGGAACTAGAAGAGGGGGTGGAAGTCAAAGAAAAGGAAGATACTCCAGAAGATAAAATGATTGAAGCTGAAAAGATTTCTGAGAAAGCCAAAGACAAGGAGGTTACTAAAGGCAAGACAAAGGAGGCTTCTAAGGAGTTAGCCAAAGAACCAAGATACATACCTCCTCCTTATCAGCTCACAATACCTTTTCCTGGAAGGTTTAAGAAGCAGCTGGTTGCTAAATACAAAGGACTCTTTGATGAACAGATGAAGAAAATCTAGCTCACAATGCCACTGTTAGATGCCTTTGTCTTAGTCCCTCCTTATCAGAAATTCCTGAAGGATGCTGTTGCTGAAAGAACCAAAGATCTGCAGGGAATGGTAGTCCTCACACATGAATGTAGCGCCATTATTCAGCAGAAGAGAGTGACTCCTAACAAGCTAGGAGATCCAGGGAGCTTCACCTTACCCTGCTCTATAGGTCCACTTCTGTTTGACAAATGTTTGTGTGATCTTGGAGCTAGTGTCAGCTTGATGCCCTACTCTGTAGCACAGCGCCTAGGCTTCACTAAGTTCAAAGACTGCAGGATCTCCTTTGTACTAGCTGATAGGTCAGTAAGGCTTCCAAAAGGTCTGCTTGAAGATGTACCACTCAGGATTGGGAGTGTAGAAATACCTACTGATTTTGTAGTCTTGGACATCGATGAAGAGCCTAGAGATCCTCTTATTCTTGGGAGACCATTCCTAGCAACAAAAGGAGCCAAGAAGATTATGCAGCAACCTACTATTGAAGGTCAGGTATTCCAGATTGATATTCTAGAGACGTTGAATGATGAACTTCAAGAGGAGCTGTGTTGTGAAGACAAGCTCCAAGTGGCTTTGACAAGTGAGCATGTAGATGATGGGTACTTGGATAAGGAAAGCTTGGGCTATCAGCTGAAATTAGACTCTCACAGGTTCTTTTAGGAGGAAGAGCCATTTGAAAGCTTGGAGTACACAAAGAAAGAAGCCTTCTCAGTTCAGGAAACTGATTCCCCAAGCAAGGAAGCTGACGCCAAGAAGCAAGGCAGCTCAGATGAGAACTGGAGCGAACTCAAGGCACCAAAATTGGAACTCAAAACACTTCCTCATGGGCTATGGTATGTTTTCCTAGGTCCTAACTCCACTTACCCTGTTATAGTCAATGACAGCCTCAATGATGATGTGATCCTGGCCCTTGTTAAGGTGTTGAAGAGGTTTAGGAAAGCAATTGGGTATTCATTGGATGATATCCAAGGCATATCTCCTAACCTCTGCACTCATAGGATCCATCTAGAGGATGAGACAAGAACTTCTATTGAACCTCAGAGAAGGCTGAATCCTAATTTAAAAGAAGTAGTGAAAAAAGAAGTCAAAGTTGCTTGAAGCAGGAGTGATCTATCCCATCTCAGATAGCACATGGGTCTCACCAGTCCATGTGGTACCTAAGAAGGGAGGGATCACTGTTGTTAAAAATGAGAATGATGAACTAATACCAACTAGGACAATCACTGGTCATAGAATGTGCATTGATAACAGAAAACTTAATTCTGCTTCTAGGAAAGATCACTTCTTTTTGCCATTTATAGACCAAATGCTAGAAAGATTAGCAAATCATAAGTATTACTGCTTTTTAGATGGTTTGATAGACGATTTCTTACGGTCTAATGCAGCAGAGAGGCTATCAAAACTCTAATGCAAGCAGTGTTGTAGTACGGCAAGAAGGAGAGTGTCAATCCACATCTAGATGATAGAGAATCCACAGAGAATGCAAGATCTAAGACAAATCTAAGCGAATAAGACAGTTTATGGAAAACAATCTAAAAACTAAATGCAGCAACCTAAACAGAGTGAAACCTATTTTAAAAATACTAGAAAGGAAGCAGTTACCACGAGGAACAAACAGATAAATTAAAGGGAAGAGCTTCGAATTGTTAAAATTCGACTAGTGGATCGACTAAGGGGTTTCAAAGATCGATCTTGGGTTTGAAACTTTAGATCGACTCACTTGGTGAGGATCTCTAAGCCTCGAAAACAAAACAAGATCTATCCGTGGCTTTCGGTATAGATCACTCTTTCATCCTTTCCTCCAAACCCATGGCTTTTGGTGGAAAGAGAGGTTGAAAGGCAAGGAAAACAGATTTCGAACAATGGCTTAACTAGTCCCCCAAACTTCCATGGCTTTTGGGAAGGGGTAACTAGTCTCTAAGGTGAGATCTTCCGAGGCCCCTGGATCCTATCAAGGTAAGGGACCTCTCGGATCATGAAGCTCTTGGCGTGAGAGTCTTCAAGCATTAAGCTTTCAACACCTTAGAAGAGGTAGCCTTAAAAACATTTAGAAAACAAACCAAGATCGAACCTTTTCTACCCCTTAATCCTCTCAACCCCTAACCCAAAGTAAACTACTCACTACACATTAAGTAAATCAAGCAAGGTAGAAGAAATGGAATGATAAACATGAATTAACGACTAGATTAAACGATAAGGTTCGAGAATACAAAAGCTTGAAAAGAAAACTGGTTCAACCAAGGTGTTCTTGCGAAAACGAGAGAGAAAACATCAAAGAAAAGATAAGAAAATCTAAAAGTTATCGAAAAAGCATTCGCCGCTTTGCCTAAAATGTCAAAACAGTCCAATGGTCCCCCCTTCGCTAACAGCCAAAAACGGTTGAAAGGACAGAGATCGACCATTGGATCGAGTTGTTCTCTCGATCATATCCGGCCATCGTGTCTTCGGCTCGATCCGGGTCTCGATCTTCTTCGGTGAATCGAGTGTTGCATCCGATCTCGGTATCAATCTTCGGGAGGATCGAGTGGTGTACTCGATCCGGCTCTCGCTCTGCATGGCGTCATTTACGTCCGTACCGATACATCGATTGCTTCACTCGATCTCCGTCTCGATCATTATCCTTGAATCGCCTAATTGGCTCGATCTTCTGGTCGATCAACTCCTAGATCGACCGGCCATGCTCGATCTGCTCCTCGATCACTGGTCCTTAGCACACTCCCGAGCTTCCATGAACTGCTACATCAGCCTCCACACCTCCACGAACTTCCGTGTCTCCAAAGCAACCAGAAACAACCTGGAATGGATGCAAAATGCAGAGAAAATGCATATGCTGATGCAAGAATGCTCTAGGACCCTAAGTGATGCAATCTAGCCTAAAACATGATACAAATGCATGAAAAACTACCTAATGGGTATACAAAATGTATGCAATATGCAATGATATCAACTCCCCCAAACTTACTTCTTGCTTGCCCTCAAGCAACAAAAAACAAGTAAGGAAGAGAGGTTTTCAGAAAAATCAAAGGGGTTTTAAACTTTTTGCAAACGTGCTTTTCGAATAGATCATCTCAACGTCCTAGTTCTTAATTCTAAAAGGCAGTATACAAACTCTACTTCAAAGAACTTAGCCATATTCATCACATGTTGAATTTCAGATCATGACTCTCATATTCCAAACAATCCAAGAATCCTATCCTTTAACATTCAATTAATGATCAAACCGTGAATCACACTCATACACTTAAAACATAATACATTTGGCTAAGGACAAGGTTATGAGACAAAGATGATCTCATTCAAGTGGGTGATTCAAACAATGGGTTATCTCAAAAAGGATCGAACTTATGCATAATGCTAAAGGTGAAGACAATTGATGCATATATGACTAAACTCTCATCTACCCAAATACACTAACAATGATCCTAAACCCCTCTCATTTTCTTTCTTTTTAAAGCTCACTCACCCTCTAGAAGCTACCCTAAACAACAAGGCAAGAAGCCAAGCATAACCCACAAAAATAGAAAGCAACTTCACTCTTCTTAGGCTAGTGGTGGTTGAACACAAACTTAAAGCCCCCCCCCTTTTTTTTTTTCTTTAAAAACTTGCTAGCTCTCTTCTCTTATATTTTATTTTTCTTCTCTTTTTTTTTTTTTTTTATTTTGGCCTTTGGCTCTCTTCTTTTTGATTTTCTTTTTATTTTTGAGAGCTACCTTCTTCTCTTTTAAAACTGAGCTTTCTTTTAAAAATAGAACAAACCACCACTTAAAACCATGAGTCCTTATTTTCAAATCCCAAACCATTTCTTTTTAAACCGAAAACACATAAGCAAAATTCTTTTTAACACAAGTGAATCCCTGCCCCCAAACAAACCTAGAACTAGCTTCAAAATGCAAAGCTAGCATAAATATGAAAGCCCAAACATGTCGCCTAAACCTAACACTTTATGCTAAGTTCAATCCGAAAATAAGGCCTCACATCACACAAGAAATATTTGGCTTGAAAGGAAGGCTAGGTTCAGGGTGTGGAGTTCTATTCAGACTTACAAAGAGTGGTAGAAAGGGGTAAGAAAGCCTGAATATGTATATGTGATCCATGTACTTCATTTCAAATGCACAAGTGTGATAATTCAAATTCAGATTAGGGTTGTAACTTAGTAGAAAAGGATTCAATTCATGTTTGTTCAACTTAAGCCACGAAAATCAAAACAAATGATCCAAATATGGTTAGAACTTAACTTCAAGTTTGCACAAGCATCAAAGAACTACTAACTAGGGTATTGAAATGATGCATAAGTAAAACACCTTTTGAAGAAATTCTAACCCCTTATGCAAATGCAAACAACCTAAGTGATATGAGAAATTCTAGACTCAATCCTACATGTTTTAAGAAATATGAATGCAACTACATGAATGTTTGAAAAAATTTTAAAAATTTTTACCAATTTTTCATGAACTAAGACTCAAGGATGTAAAAGGAAGATAAGATCAAAGAACAAAAGATTAAATCACACAAGTACTCCCCCAAACTTGCTTGACACCGTCCCGGTGGCAAAGTCATCCGAAGGAGCAAACAAACACAATGCAAGAAACAAAGATGTGCGGTTATATACAATGGAGGAAGGTTGTTACCTCTTGTCTAGGCTCGGCTGGAACTTGAGGACGTTCCAGAGGAGCTAGAGATTGTTGCCTTTCCTTTGTTGCCTGGTTCTTGGAGGGAGTGGCGAGACGGATGAATGTTGTCTCCTTGGGTCTCACGGATCACAACTCCTCCGGTTGAGAGTCTCCTCTTCTCGGGTTGTTGTATCTCCTGGCTTACAGCTGGATTAGGCTGGCGTCCTTGGAGTTGTTTGACCTTCTTCCCCAGCTTCTTAAGCATCTTCTCTTGCCACTTGTTGATCTTCCGCTGCATCTCCACCACCGAGGCTAAGAACTTCTCGGTTTTGGTCTTTGGCTCAAAATCCAGCTTGGGAAGTGTGTAAACCTCGGGCATCTCATCCTCTGTTCCTGGAGACTCTGACCTTTGGCGCGGGGCAATGGCTGAAGCAGGCGGTCCTCCTAAAGGGGCAAAGCATTCTTCCTCCGTGGGTAAGAACTCGATGTTCCCAACACCAAGCAGCTCAGTCTCGTCTTTGTTGGGGAGGATGCACACTCTCTTTTTGTCTTCCTCATCTATGAAGAGGTAAGCATAAAACCCTTCTGCTGGCGTGCGTCCCAAGCTATCAGTGTTTCTCATGTATGCTTCATCCATGAAAGCTCTGTTTGGGACGTGAGCAAAGTCATGGATGGGCACACCGGCTTGCACGAACAAAGGAGTAAGGAAACCGCCAATGTAGGAAGAGGTTGCCTTGCACCGTAAGGCATAAGCCTTGTACTTCACCAGAGAATCCGCGAGCACACAGCCGTAATTGACTTCATCGCCGAGTTCATCTTCTATGGGCTCTTCATTCGCATCCGGATCAGACACCAAATGCTTCACGCCTTGGAAAAGGAAGCACAGATCCGTCTTCGTGACAGTAGGAGCAACAGACCTCCCACTGAATGTATTAGCTATCAGCTTCAAAGTATACCTCAGCACCGGACTCCTAACTCTCTTGGTCTTGGCGGTGTTGGCTTTGTAGTCTTCATTGCTGATGAGGTCCCAAAACTCGTCGGCTTTTTTGAAGGCTGGGAACTCCACCTTGTGTGCATCAGCCTTGAGACCGTAGGCTTGGCATAGCTCGGGGATGGATAGTGTGTAAGCTTGGCCGCCAACCTTGAAATAGAGACGGCCTTGAGAAGGAATAGGTGCACTCGGATTCTCGTACCGGAACTCCAAAGTGGCTAGGAAATCTATCGTCACCTCGGGAATTGTAGGGCAGTCCATCCGCGACAAGCACCTAAGACCAATGTTCTTGAGGAGTTGGTCGAAGTCTCCAAGGATCCCGAGCCTGGACAGAAGCTCTCGATCAGCAAACTTTGTAGGTTCAAACCAGAGCCTCTCCAACCTCTTCTTATCCCTCTTCTCATCTTTGCTCCACCGGACCCTCTCTTGAACCACCACTTCTTGTGTTTCTCCTTCTTGTACTTGCTCCTCTCTTGTTCTCTTTGGTGCCATTGCTCCTGAAACAAATTTTTCTAGAGAATGATTAGCAAGAGGCGATTGAATGAGAATAAGAGAAGAGGAGAAGAAGATTTATATAAACTACCCTAGAATTTTGGGGATCAAATAAAAATAATAGCTAGATAAAAGAAAATCAAATCTTTGAGATACTGAAAATCAAGAATTTTTCCTATTACTTAGCTAATTTTAAAAATTCAAATCCGATCCTATATCCTAAAACAAGAACTTGCGATTTTTAAGGAGATTTTCTTGAAATAAAATCATTAAACCTTGAAAATACCTTTGCAAGAGTAGAGGATATCTTTGCTAAACTTTAAAATCTTTTAAATTCTCACTCTCTTTGTAAGAATAACTCGAGCAAACAGAAATGCGAGGGTGAGGAATAAATTGAAACATTTAAAGAGTTTAACAAACCAAAACAATGGGTGGTCAAAGTGGTTTCTGACAAAAGTCTTGGTCAAGGCACATCTTTCATGGTCAAAGATGCTTGCCTTGACCAAGTTTTGAATTTAAAAAAATGGAGGGAAAGGAGTAAAGGAGGGAAAGAAAATTGTTACCTCGGCATGAGATCGAGTCCTTTTGGTTGATCTAGGACTCGATCTCATGCCTAAAATGGCTTAGATCGAGAGGGTTACTCGATTTGAGACTCGATTCAAGGTGAATCGAGCCCTGGATCGATTGGCTCTCTCGATCATTGAGATGTTGGCTCCTCGGCTAAGTCCCTCTGATCGAGCTATGTCCTCGATTTAGGGGTCAATTTGGCATAGATCGAGTGGTGGATCGAGTCGAGTGATCGATCAGTTTTCAACAGATTTTTCCCGAGAGAAATTAGATCGGTCGATCCGATTTGGATCGATCGATCCTTTTTCGTCAAGGTCGATCTTGTCACTCGTTCTCGTCTAGATCGACTGGCTCCTCTCGATTCACTGGCTCGATCTAGCAAAGATCGAGTCAGGATCAGTCGATCTAGCACTCGATCTCTAGCTTTATCTTAACCCCTATTGCCCCTTTTGGACCCCAAAGATAAGGTTTCGATTCCTTATACCTGTTCCTACACACTAAAAACATAAAATCATAAAACTGAAAGAGAAATGAAAGCAAAAATATGTACAAGATAAACATGGGAATGCCTCCCAAGTGCGCTTTCTTTAACGTCTTTAGCTAGACCTTACTTGGTCTAGGCGGATGGTGGGTCTTGGAGAAGCACCGAGGTACTCTCCTTGTCAAAGCTGTCCGCCAGGTAGGGCTTGACTCTGTGTCCGTTAACGGTGAATGCACCACCACTTCTTCCCATCAGAGTAACAGCTCCATATGGCAAGACCTCTTGAATCACGAACGGTCCGCTCCACCTTGATTTCAGCTTGCCCGAGAAGAGCTTCAGCCTCGAGTTGTACAGCAACACCAGTCCTCCTTCCTTAAGCTCCTTGGTAACCAATCTCTTGTCATGAGCCTCCTTAGTCTGCTCCTTGTAGATCTTGGAACTCTCGTAAGCATTCAACCTCAACTCGTCCAGTTCGTGTAGCTGAATAAGACGCCTTTCCTGAGCCGTCTTGAGATCAAAGTTCAGCCTCTTCACAGCCCATAATGCACGGTGTTCCAGCTCAACCGGGAGGTGACAACCCTTGCCATAGAGTAGAGTGAAAGGGGTTGTACCAATCGGCGTCTTGAAGGCAGTACGGTAGGCCCAAAGAGCATCGTCCAGCTTCACTGACCAGTCCTTCCTTGTTGCCCCAACGGTCTTCTCCAGAATAGCTTTGATCTGCCTGTTAGAGACTTCCACCTGACCGCTCGTTTGAGGATGATACGGTGTAGCCACCTTATGCTTAACCCCATACTTCCTCAAGAGGCTCTCAAAAACCTTGTTTACAAAGTGGCTTCCTCCATCACTTATAACAATCTTGGGTACCCCAAACCTTGGAAAGATGATACTCTTGAACAACTTGATCACAACCTTAGAGTCATTTGTAGGGGAGGCAACAGCCTCAACCCATTTGGAGACATAATCTACAGCTACTAAGATGTACTTGTTGCCGTATGAAGAAGGAAAAGGTCCCATGAAGTCAATACCCCACGCATCGAACATGTCAACCTCGAAGATAGGAACTTGAGGCATTTCATTCCTCTTGGTAATGTTCCCTGCTCGCTGACATGCTTCACAGCTCTTCACAAACTCGTGTGCATCTTTGAAGATAGACGGCCACCAGAAACCCGCTTGCAACACTTTCGTGGCAGTTTTGAATGAAGCGAAGTGTCCTCCGTAGGAAGAGCCATGGCAATGATAGAGGATATCCCTGGCTTCTTCCTTTGTAACACATCTTCGGTACAAGCTGTCTACTCCTCTTTTGTATAGGTAGGGCTCATCCCAAAAGTAGTCACTAGCCTCCCTCAAAAACCTCTTCTTGTGATAGCTGTTGAGATGTGTTGGCTCCTCACCACATGCTAGGTAGTTCACCACATCAGCATACCATGGTAGATCCTCCTCTTTAAAACTCAACACTTCCTCAAACCTTGCTTCTAGCTTCCCACAAACAGCAGTAGTAATCGCCATAAGTTGTTCTTCTGGAAGAGAGTCGTCTAAAGGGAGAGACTCGTTGATCCTTAGCCTTGAGAGGTGGTCAGCGACTCCATTTTCTATCCCCTTCTTGTCTTTAATTTCCATGTCAAACTCCTGAAGTAAGAGAATCCATCTTAAGAGCCGAGGCTTAGTGTCTTTCTTTGAGTAGATGTATCGTAGAGCAGCATGATCCGTGTATACAATAGCCTTGGAGCCAACGAGATACGATCTGAACTTCTCAAAGGCGAAGACTACTGCAAGCAGCTCCTTCTCCGTAGTGGTGTATCGTGATTGCGTGTCATCCAAGGTCCTTGAAGCATAATAGATCACATGTAGCTTCTTGTCCTTCTTCTGACCAAGGACTGCTCCTACAGCATAGTCACTAGCATCACACATAATCTCAAAAGGAAGAGACCAGTCTGGTGCTTGGACTATAGGGGCTGACGTGAGGGCTTCCTTGATGGTCACGAAAGCCTTCAAACACTCCTCATCGAATACAAACTCAGCTTCCTTGCACAACAGCCGTGTAAGGGGGCGTGCAATCTTTGAGAAATCTTTGATGAAGCGCCTATAGAACCCTGCGTGTCCCAAGAAGCTTCTGATCCCTTTAACATTAACCGGCGGCTCCAAACCCATCATAACCTCAACCTTAGCCTGATCAACCTCAATACCCCTCTCTGAAATCTTGTGACCGAGCACTATCCCTTCCTTGACCATAAAGTGGCATTTCTCCCAGTTCAGCACCAGGTTTGTTTCTTCACAACGTTTAAGTACCCTGCAAAGATTCAACAAACACGCAGGAAAGGACGCACCATACACAGAGAAGTCATCCATAAACACCTCTACCATCTCCTCTATAAGATCGGAGAAGATCGACATCATACACCGCTGAAAGGTAGCCGGTGCATTACACAATCCAAACGGCATCCTTCGATATGCAAAGGTACCGTAGGGACATGTAATAGTCGTTTTCTCCTGATCGTTTGGGTGAATAGGTATTTGAAAGAAACCGCTATACCCATCGAGAAAACAGTAATAAGGGTGATTTGCACGTCTCTCAAGCATCTGATTAATAAAAGGCAAAGGGAAATGGTCTTTTCTAGTCGCAAGGTTAAGCTTTCTATAGTCAATACACATTCTATGACCAGTAATAGTCCTAGTAGGGATAAGTTCATCTTTTTCATTCCTTATGACCGTGATCCCTCCCTTCTTAGGCACCACGTGTACAGGTGAAACCCACTTGCTGTCACTTATGGGATAGATCACGTCAGCCTCTAAAAGCTTAAGGATTTCCTTCTTAACAACCTCTTTCAAGTTAGGATTCAAACGCCTTTGATGTTCTACAGAAGTGGCGTTCTCATTATCCAAGTGAATCCTATGAGTGCAAAGCATTGGTGAAAGACCTTTGATGTCACTTAAAGAGTACCCAATGGCCTTCCTATACTTTCTCAGCTCAGTTAAGAGCGAGTGCAACTCATCATCACTAAGGTTTTCATTTACTATCACGGGATAGGTGTCATTAGGTCCTAAGAAAGCATACCTTAGCCCTTTTGGGAGCTCCTTAAGGTCCACCTTTGGGGCTAACAGCTCACTCCAGTCATCCTCGTGGCTGTTGTTGTTGTTCTCCTCCTTGGAACTCTCCCTTGAACTCGAGGCATGGCCCTTCAGACTGCTTTCCTCTATCGCTATCCCTTCTGTGATCGAGTCCCCCGGTCGATTCTCCTCTCGATGTCGTCTAGATCGAGCCATTTCACTCGATTCACTTACTCGATTTGATATGGATCGAGTAAGGGATCGAGACGTTGATTGGATCTCTTGATTGGACTCCAAAATGATCGGGAGGTCTTTCTCGATCGTCAACTCGATTGTTTCTTCTGATCGAGCATCATTCTCGATCTGTTGGTCGATTGTTGCACCGGATCGAGTTGGGTTCTCGATTGGCTTGTCGACCTGACTCCTGGATCGAGTGATAGCGTCGATCTCGGGGTCAATTTCTAGGCAACATCCTTCTTCATTCTTGATGATCCTCCTCGAATCTAGCAGGTTCACGTACTCTTGGGTCCTCTGGTCCACATAGCCAAACTCTCCTGGCTCCTTAGTGAGTGCTAGCTTCAAATGGTCTTCTAGAGCTAGCTCTTCCAGCAACTCATCCGCCAAGGCATCCATCGTTTTGATATAGAAAGCTTGTCCTTCAATGGTTGGCTTCTTTAGAACCTTGTTGATGTCAAAGTCTAGCCTGATCTCTTTCCCCAAATGCAAGGCAATCTTCCCATTCTTCACGTCTATTATGGCTCCGGCGGTTGCGAGGAATGGTCTCCCTAAGATGAGTGGGTCTTTCGGCTCCTCGTCCATTTCCAGCACTACAAAGTCTGTAGGTACATTCACACCACTGATTCGCACCGGTAAGTCTTCAAGCAGCCCCACCGGTAATCTCACGCTCCTATCAGCCAGCACCAATGAGATCCGATATTCCTTAAACCGAGTGAAACCAAGCTTCTTAGCCACGGAGTGAGGCATCAAGTTTATGCTAGCTCCGAGATCACACAAGCAACTCTTGAACTCTAGAGGACCTAAAGCACAAGGTATGGTGAAGCTTCCACGATCTCCCAGCTTCTTAGGCACTATCTCCTTATGAATAACCGCGCTACACTCTTCGCTTAGTACAAGCACCTCTTTGCTTTCTTTGTTCTTCTTCACAAGGGTGTCTTTGAAAAACTTGGCGCACTTGGGCATCATAGCGAGACAGTCTACAAGAGGCAACTTTATCTCCACGTCTCTCAAGTGCTTCTCAAACAGGATCCGGTGCTTCTCTATTAACTTCTTTTTGAAACGACCCAGGAATGGCATCTTCGGTACGTAAGGTGGGGGCACGTAGTCATCCTTTTCCTTGGTGGTTTTCTCAGCCTTTTTCTCAATGAATGCCTTGTCACCTCTTCTCGGTCCTTGGATCCATACGTTGTCAAAGTTTATCTCCTCATTATCAGCTGAAAGTTTACCCTCCCCCTCTTGAATTACAACGTCCTCGTTGTTCTTTGTAGAGACCGGAGGCTCAAGCTCTTTGCCACTTCGTAACGTAATAGCATTGGCATACTCCTTGGGGTTTTGCTCACACTTTCCCGGGAGGCTGTTCTGTCCACTCGTGCTTGCCTTGCCCTTCTCCAGCTGCTTTATCTTGTTGTTGAGGTTTGTGATTTGAGTGGAGAAGTCGGTTAAGGATGAATCTAGCCGAGTGTTCATTTCAGCGAACTTCTGATTTGTAGAAGCTTGCCCTTGTATTAGCTGTTGGAACATTGCTTGAACCGGATCAACTTGTTGTTGCATCGGTTGTTGTTGCTGTTGAGGTGCAAAGCCCGGAGGGTAGTTAGGAGTATAACCCTTGTTTTGTTGTTGTTGCCCTTGGAAGTTGCCTTGCCCTTGACCGTGGAATCCACTACTCGGTTGAAAACCTTTGTTGTAAGGGATGAAAGGCTTAGCTTGTTCAGTAGGGTACACTTGATCTTTAGGGTTGGCTACATTGGTGTTTCGGTAAGAGAGGTTGTTGTTCTGGTAGCCTTGGTTGTAGCCTTGAGACTTGTAGTTGTTTTGTCCAGCCACCCAATTTGCTTCTTCTTGGCTTAGCTCTAACTCCTCTTGGTTTTCATCAGCTTCACCAACGAAGTGAACATGCTTCTGATTAGCTAAGACCAACTTGTCAATCTTCTCATGCAACGATTTGAGCTCCTTCTTGTGAGACTCTAATTCTGATCCCCGCGGTGCTCGGTCATAATCCTCGGCATAGTTTCCATCACTCAACGCCAGGTTCTCTATCAGCTCCATACCCTCTTCTACTTCATGACCGAGGAAGTTCCCTTTGCTAGCTGTATCAAGCAACAACCGGATCTTTGGTGAAGCTCCACGGTATATTGTGCTGAGTAGAGTCTCCTCACTGAACCCGTGATGAGGGCATTGGATCGTGTAATCTTTGAAATGCTCCATAGCCTAGTTGAATGTTTCGTTGTTCCGTTGAGTGAAACCGCTGATTTCGCTTCTCAACCGAGCAGTCCTGGTGCTTGAGAAGAACTTTGAGAGGAAAGCCTTCTTACACTCAGCCCATGATGTGATAGTGCCTTGTGGGAGGGTCTTCTCCCAATGTCTAGCTTTGTCTCCGAGTGAAAAGGGGAAGAGACGCAGCTTGAAGGCATCTTCTGATATACCGTTGATCTTAATCATTCCACACACTTGCTCGAAATTGTCCAAGTGCTCCAAGGGATCTTCCATTGCTAAGCCGTGGAACTTGTTGTTTTCCACCATGGATATGAACCCCGGCTTGATCTCAAAGTTATTGTTTTGTACCGGAGGAGGAGTGATCCCAAACCTATTGTGGTGGGTATTGGGAGCATCTCCGGCTGCTATGATCCTCGGAGGTCTAGCCGCGTGTTGGGGGTTTCCATTGCCCCGTCCTGCTGGAGGTGGTCCTTCTGGATGCTCGTGTTCAGCCATGTCTTCAAAGTTAACCAGACCTTGCTGAACAATCTCCTCAAAGGCTCTTGTTTGATCTCTGACTCTTCTTTGCCGTGAGTGACCAAGCTGATGAATGTTGTCTAAGGGTTGTAGAAGATTGTTGTCTCCCCTTGAACGAAGATTCATGTACCTGAAAACACACGGTTTAGAGTAGTAGGATTAGTAACTGGAAAAAGGTAAAGACTTAGTCTTTGCTAAGACCCAAATCTCTATGTTCGCTAAGCAACCTAGAATGGCAACGGCGCCATTTGATAGACGATTTCTTACGGTCTAATGCAGCAGAGAGGCTATCAAAACTCTAATGCAAGCAGTGTTGTAGTAAGGCAAGCAGGAGAGTGTCAATCCACTTCTAGATGATAGAGAATCCACAGAGAATGCAAGATCTAAGACAAATCTAAGCGAATAAGACAGTTTATGGGAAACAATCTAAAAACTAAATGCAGCAACCTAAACAGAGTGAAACCTATTTTAAAAATACTAGAAAGGAAGCAGTTACCACGAGGAACAAACAGATAAATTAAAGGGAAGAGCTTCGAATTGTTAAAATTCGACTAGTGGATCGGCCACAAGATCGACCACTAGATCGAGCAGAAACGATCGATCTCGTCTAAAACCGTAAAAACAATGAATCTAAAGACCAGGATGCTATCAGGTAACAAGCTAAAGATGATATGAGACGTAAATATGCTAGAAGAAAGGGCTTTAGGGTTGAGATTCATATAAGGGGTTTCAAAGATCGATCTTGGGTTTAAAACTTTAGATCGACTCACTTGGTGAGGATCTCTAAGCCTCGAAAACAAAACAAGATCTATCCGTGGCTTTCGGTATAGATCACTCTTTCATCCTTTCCTCCAAACCCATGGCTTTTGGTGGAAAGAGAGGTTGAAAGGCAAGGAAAACAGATTTCGAACAATGGCTTAACTAGTCCCCCAAACTTCAATGGCTTTTGGGAAGGGGTAACTAGTCTCTAAGGTGAGATATACCGAGGCCCCTGGATCCTGTCAAGGTAAGGGACCTCTCGGATCATGAAGCTCATGGCGTGAGTCTTCAAGCATTAAGCTTTCAACACCTTAGAAGAGGTAGCCTTAAAAACATTTAGAAAACAAACCAAGATCGAACCTTTTCTACCCCTTAATCCTCTCAACCCCTAACCCAAAGTAAACTACTCACTACACATAAAGTAAATCAAGCAAGGTAGAAGAAATGGAACGATAAACATGAAACAACGACTAGATTAAACGATAAGGTTCGAGAATACAGAAGCTTGAAAAGAAAACTGGTTCAACCAAGGTGTTCTTGCGAAAACGAGAGAGAAAACATCAAAGAAAAGATAAGAAAATCTAAAAGTTATCGAAAAAGCATTCGTCGCCTTGCCTAAAATGTCAAAACAGTCCAATAGTCCCCCCTTCGCTAACAGCCAAAAACGGTTGAAAGGACAGAGATCGACCATTGGATCGAGTTGTTCTCTCGATCATATCTGGCCATCGTGTCTTCGGCTCGATCCGGGTCTCGATCTTCTTCGGTGAATCGAGTGTTGCATCTGATCTCGGTATCGATCTTCGGGAGGATCGAGTGGTGTACTCGATCCGGCTCTCGCTCTGCATGGCGTCATTTACGTCCGTACCGATACATCGATTGCTTCACTCGATCTCCGTCTCGATCATTATCCTTGGATCGCCTAGTTGGCTCGATCTTCTGGTCAATCAACTCCTAGATCGACCGGCCATGCTCGATTTGCTCCTCGATCACTGGTCCTTAGCACACTCCCGAGCTTCCATGAACTGCTACATCGGCCTCCACACCTCCACGAACTTCCGTGTCTCCAAAGCAACCAGAAACAACCTGGAATGGATGCAAAATGCAGAGAAAATGCATATGCTGATGCAAGAATGCTCTAGGACCCTAAGTGATGCAATCTAGCCTAAAACATGATACAAATGCATGAAAAACTACCTAATGGGTATACAAAATGTATGCAATATGCAATGATATCATGGTTCTAGTGGATTCTTTCAGATCCCTATCAATCCCAATGATCAGGAAAAAACTACTTTTACTTGCCCATATGGAACTTTCGCTTATAGGAGAATGCCTTTTGGTTTATGCAATGCTCCTTCTACTTTCCAAAGATGTATGACTGCTATCTTTTCTGACTTGCTTGAAGAAATGGTGGAGGTATTCATGGACGGCTTTAGCGTCTATGGATCCTCCTTTGGTGTCTGCTTGTCTAACCTTTCTCAGGTTCTCCAATGGTGTGGAGACACAAAACTGGTTCTGAATTGGGAAAAGTGTCACTTCATGGTGCAAGAAGGAATTGTTTTGGGTCATAAGATCTCAGAGAAAGGAATAGAGGTGGACAAAGCCAAGATAGAGGTCATGATGCACTTGGAACCTCCAACTACTGTCAAAGGGATCAGAAGTTTTTTGGGGCATGTTGGCTTTTATAGAAGATTCATCAAGGACTTCTCAAAGATTGCAAGACCCTTGACAAGATTGTTGTGTAAGGAGGCAGAGTTTGTGTTTGATGAAGACTGTCTTCAAGCCTTCCTTACTCTCAAACAAGCCCTGATATAAGCACCAATAGTTCAAGCCCCAAACTGGGATCTACCATTTGAAATAATGTGTGATGCTAGTGACTATGCAGTTGGAGCAGTTTTGGGGCAGAGAGTTGACAAGAAACTTCATGTTATCTACTATGCCAGCAGAACTATGGATGAGGCTCAGTTAAAGTATGCTACAACTGAGAAGGAACTCTTAGCAGTTGTCTTTGCATTTGATAAGTTCAGGAGCTCCCTAGTAGGCTCCAAGGTGATTGTTTATACTGATCATTCTGCGCTGAGACACATCTATGCTAAGAAGGACACCAAACCAAGGCTTCTTAAATGGATTCTATTCTTGCAAGAGTTCGACATGGAGATTGTGGATAAGAGAGGCATTGAGAATGGAGTTGCTGATCACCTCTCAAGACTGAGGATAGATGACTTTGTCCCAATCAATGATACTAGACCAGAGGAACAGTTGCATGCTCTAGGAGTTAAGAAAGCAGAAGTGGAAGGCCTAGAAGAAGATAAACTACCTTGGTATGCTGACTTTGTAAACTACTTGGTGGTTGGCCAGATACCACAGACCCTCAACTCCCATAAGAAGAAAAAGTTCTAAAGAGATGTCTCCCATTACTTTTGGGATGAGCCCTATTTATACAAAAGAGGGAATGATGGGTTGTTCAGAAGGTGTGTAGCTGAGGAAGAGATTCCAGGAATCCTGCACCATTGCCATGGCTCAGTCTATGGATGACATTTTGCAACATTCAAGACAGCCTCCAAGGTCCTACAAGCTGGTTTCTGGTGGCCTAGTCTGTTCAAGAATGCTCAAGCCCATATCTCCTCATGTGATGCCTGCCAAAGAAAGGAGAACATCTGCAAGAGAGATGAGATGCCTCTGAATTCTATCCTTGAAGTAGATCTTTTTGATGTGTGGGGGATTGACTTTATGGGACCTTTCCCTTCCTCTTATGGGAACAAGTACATACTTGTAGCTGTTGATTATGTGTCAAAGTGGGTTGAAGCCATTGCTAGTCCAACAAATGATGCTAGAGTTGTGCTGAAGCTCTGCAAGACAATTATCTTCCCAAGGTTTGGTACTCCAAGATGTGGGATCAGTGATGGTGGAAGCCATTTCATTAACAAGGTTTTTGAGAGCTTGCTCAAGAAGAATGGTGTCAAGGCAAGGGTTGCTACTCCTTACCATCCTCAAACAAGTGGCCAAGTGGAGGTGTCCAACATAGAAATCAAGGCAATGTTAGAGAAAACAGTTGGTGTTAAAAGAAAGGATTGGTCTAATAAGCTTGATGATGCTTTGTGGGCTTACATGATAGCCTTCAAGACACCCATTGGCAGAACACCCTTCTCACTCCTCTATGGGAAGTCCTGCCATCTGCCTGTTGAGCTAGAGTATAAGGCCTTGTGGGCAACAAAGTTGCATAATTTTGACACCAAGACAGCTTAGGAAAAGAGACTTATCAACTTACATGAACTAGAGGAAAACCGCCTTGAAGCTTTTGAGAGTTCTAGGATCTACAAGGAGAGGACAAAAGCCTTCCATGATAAGAGGATCAAACATAAGGACTTCAAGGCAGGGGATCAGGTGCTGCTATTCAACTCAAGGTTGAAGCTATAGCCTAGAAAGCTGAAGTCAAGATGGTCAGGACCATTCAAGATCAAGGAAGTGCTGTCATATGGAGCTATAAATTTGTTCAGCAAGAATGGAGAAGACTTCACAGTGAATGGGCACAGGTTGAAACCATACATGGCAAGTGAGTCTCTTGGAGATGAAGTGGACATCAACCTTGATGAACCTCCACAAGAGTAATCAACCAAGGAAAGTCAAACTTAGTGACTTTAAACAAGCACACTTGGGAGGTAGTCCCACGGTATCCTTTTGTATATATTATGCTTTCTAGTTTATCTTTTATGCTTTGTTTTAGTGTATAGAAGCAGGATTTTGAACTCGGGCTTGAAAAAGTTTGAAGGAGACAAAGAACAGGTGTACTCTGGCTGATATCGGTCATTTGTATCGGTCATGGCAGACCGATACACAGATTTTTGGTCATTAGTAGCGATCATGATTGACCGATATCAGTGGAGCAAGCTTATGCCAGTCAACATATCTGTCACTTGCGACCGATATGGAAAGAAGTTTGAAAGAGGGGTAGATTTTCGGTCATCAGTATCGGTCATGCATGATCGACATAAACACACCGTTCTAAATTCGATCCAGTGTGTCGATCATTGGTGATCGATAAGATTCTTGGAAACATTTCGGTCACCAATATCGATCACTCATGACCGACATAAACACACCGTGTTATTTTCGGTCAAGTGTGTCGATCACTAATGACAGATACTAATCCTAGGAAGCACCAGTCTCCAATATCGATCACTGATGACCGATACTGCCATTTCGGTCAGTTGTATCGGTCATGTGTGACCGAAATTCCTTCTGAGGTACAATGAGAAGCAGGAGCAGCTCGACAGCAAGCAACAGGAGGTCACAAAGAGAGGAAGCATCCCTTTCACCAAAAGCTAGCAAGTCTCCACAAACCTCAGGATCATCCCACAACTCCTACCATTGAACCAAGTACCACATCCCTTCCATTGTTCTATACCATTGCATCTTTCTATTTTTGTAATATATTTTGTTGCTTCTCTCTTCCATTGCTTTCATTACACTTACACAAGGGACTGTGTAATTTAAGTGTGGGGGAGAGATTTGGGGCTTGACTTTGTTTTCCGCTTTCTTAGTTTTTCTTTTTCTTTTCACTTTGAGTCTCATGCATATCATGCATACATCTAAGGCATAGAAAAACACAAAAAAATCGAACAATTTGAAAATTTTTGCATTTTTACAAACCAAAAAGAGAGCATGTAGTTGCATTTCATTCTTCTAGGATTGAGTCTAGTGTTGACATGTAGGTTTCATTGCATTTGCATAGGGCATTATGATGAGTTTTCCTTGTAAAGTGCTTAGTGTTTAGAGATGATTTCAGTTTTTAAGTTAGTTGTTTGATGCATCATTTGATTGCTAGATGTTAAGGCTGAACCATGCTTAGATTGCTAGATTTGCTCTTCTCATCTCATTCTGAAGCATTTGTTCTATGAAAATCAACTCGATCAACTTGAACTTTAACTTGGACTTTTAATTATCATGTCTTATGCATTGAAAAGTGATTGCATGGCTACCATATACATATTTGGATCATCTTTCTCCTTTCTACCACTCTTGTTGATCCAAATAGCTGATCCTCATAATTATGGGACAGTTACATCCTCACCCTTAACAAAAACCTCCTTGTGAGCCTAAACACTATTGTGAGAGCTGTGAGGCCTTTGCATTGCATTTTTGATTTTTGTCTTGGCAAAAAGTGTTGGGAATAAGGCTGGCAATAATTAGCTCTCTTGTAGACATCAGCTTGCATCTTGAGCTTGATTCTAGGATAGGAGTTTTGGGGTTTAAAAGGGTAGTGTAAGTGGTTTGATCTTCATGTTTATATGTTTAGAAAGAAAAAGAAAGGATCTGAAATGGTAGAAAAAGGGAAACAGTTTAGTATTGTGGCTAAGTAAAGGGCATAAAAGCTCTACGTTCAAAAAGAAGAATTGGCGCCAACAACAGTGCTTAGAAGGGTCAAAAAGAAGAAAAATCTGACCAAGAAGCAATCCACCAAAGGTGATGAAGGTGCCAACACAACAAAGAAGAGCAAGTCCGAACCAAAAAGAAGCAGCCACACAAGCAAAAGAAGAAGTTTTCCCAGCCATGAAGATGGGTAAAGGGTAGAGTTTAGGAAAGGGTAGACTTAGAGGGTTCACCCTTGGGTTTAGAAATGCTTAGGACTCATCTTTGGGAGATAAGGGTAGAAGAGAGCTTTGAATTGCATGCATAAGTGTGCTTTTACCTTTAGCATTTTGCCTGAGATGAAGTCATTTCATTGAGTGATCCTTTATGTTTTTGAACCCTTGTGCTTAAATGAGATCATTCTTATCTCATAACCTTACCCTTTTCAACTAAATGTCTTCACTTAATTTGCATAAGCATGATTCATGTTCTGAATGTAATTGAATGTTAAAAAGTTGATTGATTTGAGCATTTTCCTAAGTTGAGATTTGAGATCATTTTGAAACATGATGAGCATGGCTAGGATCTTTAAAGTATAGCTGATTATGTTTGCATCCTACAACTAGGCACTTGAGCATTGAAACCATCTCTTTACCTTTGCACTTTTAGAATCTGAATGCCCACTTTCAAACCTCACTCTCCCATTTGTTCTTCATTGCTTGAGGACAACCAAAAGGCAAGTGTGGGGGTGTTTATATCCCTTGTATTTACACCATTTAGAGCTGCATTTCGTACATATTTTGATCCTCTTTTGCATGTCCCTTTGCTTTTGTCCCATTTTCTTCTCCTTTTAGACTTAGGTTGCATTTAGAGTATAGTTTGCATTTTCTTTGCATTTTGGACGTTTTTAGGTGCTTTTGAACCTTAAAGGAGCTTGGAGGAGTTTTGGGAATGATACAAGATGCTAGCTGGGCAAAATGGAGCAAGAAAGATCACAGCAGAAGATCTCTGCAGAAGTTTTCGGTCAGAGCACAGAGAGTATCGGTCATGGATGACCGATACTGTGACCGATACTGAGCAATTTCGATCACCAGTATCGGTCAAACATGATCGACACAAACACACCGTTCTAATTTTGGTCCAGTATGTCGATCACTCCAGACCAATATGGAACCTTTTTGGTCACTCAAGACCGACACAACTGACCGATACGCTGCCAGACTGAAGACCTTTTATTTACTACTTTGCCATTTTCGCTTGGACTCCTATATATACGAAATATCCCTAATTTCTGGGAAAAGCTTTTACCCAGCAGTTCTTTCTTTCTTTTTTGGACCCTTGGGTTTGGTAGTTTGAATCTTTGCTTTATTTTAATAAAAGTTTGCATCTTTCATCTTGTTTAAGCTTTCTAATCATGATTAATCATCTTTCTCTCTTTGATTTGGTGGCTTTAATTGTGATTAGTGAGTAGTTATTTTTAGGGATTTGAGATGGGTTAGGTTTAGGGAATTTGAGACTCTATCTATGATTGCCTAGTGTTAATTCTTCCATTTCCTTTCTTGATTGCTGTGTTTAATGCTTAATTAGCCCTAGCTAAGTTGATTAAGATCTTAGGCTCATTTTATGCCCACCAAGTGTTTGATGAAATGCCTGAACTGCTTTGCAAGAGAATTGCTTATCCTAGCTCAAGAGATTGAATGTCTAGGGAGTGATTTGGCAATATAGGGTTGATAGATTTGTCTTAATGCTTGCTCTTTATCATTTCACTAATGAGAATTATTTCATGACTTGGTAATTAGCAAAAAGATTAGTGCCAAGAGATTGGATTAGTCATATAAATGAATCATATGCATAAGGAATAGCATTGTGTGAGTTTGTAAGCATCATAGGCTAAGTTAAGAGTTCCCTATTACCAATTATCTCATCTCAAGTCCCACCTTTCCTCTGTTTTAAGCTCTGTTCTGAATTTGCCCTGTTTTTACCTTCATTTGATTGCTTCACTTGCATTTCATTCCTGCTTTGTGTTTGCTTTACTCTTGTTTGATCACTTAGGTTGCTAGATATTTTAAACCTTTTATATCGGCTTGAATTAGGATCTATATTGCATTCTTACTGCTCCATTCTCCCCTTTTGGATTGATAAAACCCTATGCTATACTACAACTGATCAGTACAAGCTTGGGTAATTGAATCAAGTCCAAAAAGTCAAGTATCAGGTTTAATCAAAACAGTGGGTATCAAGGGCAGACAAGGGAACTTCCAAGGTCAGCAACAACAGCAAGGAAACAAGAGTTATCCTCCTGGTTTCATGCCTCAGTAGCAACAAGTTCAAGCTCCACCATTCATTCCACCTCAAGATCTGGTTCAAGCAATGTTTCAACAATTGCTTCGAGGTCAAGCTTCTACAAATCAGAAGTTTGTTGATATGAACAATAGGCTGGACTCTTCTCTTACTGAGTTGTCTACTTAAATCACCAACCTGAACAACAAGATCAAGCAGTTAGAGAAAGGCAAAGCCAGTTCAAGCTGTCAAGGCAGCTTACCCGAGAAGTGTGAGCAAAACCTTAAGGAGTATGCAAACGCTATTACTTTGAGAAGTGGGAAAGAGCTTCCGCTGAGGGCTGCACCTAAAGACAATGAGGATATTGTGGTTCAAGAGGGGGAGGGTAAGCTTTCAAATGATGAAGAGATTACCTTTGACAATTTATGGACTGAAAGGCCAAGGAAAGGCAACAAAGCAGTTGTAGAGAAGAAAGTGGAGGAGGTTAGCAAAGAGAAAGATGCATTTGTATCTCCACCTTACAAACTGAATCTTCCTTTCCCTGGACGGTTCAAGAAACAGCTGCTTGAGAAGCATATAGCAGTACTTGAGAAGCATTTGAAAGATGTTGAGATCAAGCTGCCTTTAGTTGATTGTTTGGCTATGATGCCTAAATGTGCCAAGTTCTTCAAGGATACTCTTACTAAGAATCTCCTTCTTAACACCTTCCTTTAAATTCAGATTCAAACGCCTTTGGTGTTCTATAGAAGAGGCGTTCTCATTATCCAAGTGAATCCTATGAGTGCAAAGCATTGGTGAAAGGCCCTTGATGTCACTTAGAGAGTACCCAATGGCCTTCCTATACTTTCTCACCTCGTTTAGGAGCGAGTGCAACTCATCATTACTTAAGTTCTCATTCACAATCACGGGATAGGTTTCATTAAGCCCTAAGAAAGCATACCTTAGCCCTTTTGGGAGATCCTTAAGATCCACCTTTGGGGCTTGCAGCTCGCTTCAGTCCTCCTCGTGGCTATTGTTGATGTTCCCATCCTCAGTAGCCTCCTTAGAACCCGAGACATGTCCCAAAAGACTGTTTTCTTGAACCGTTGCCCCCTCCGAGATCAAGTCTTCCAGTCGATCTTGCACTCGTTCTAGTCTGGATCGAGCAATTTCACTCGATTCTCCCACACGATTTAATTGGGATCGAGCAGGAGATCGAGTCCCTGTCTCTTTGTCTAAACTGATCGATTGACTTCTTTCAATCTTCCCATCGATTTCTTTTCTGGATCGACTGCTCTCAGGTCGATCACTCACTCGATTGAAATATTTTGCACATTTAGGCATCATGGCAAGGCAATCCACGAGAGGTAGCTTCATCTCTACGTCCCTTAGATGCTTCTCAAACAAGAGCCTATGCTTCTCTATAAGCTGTTTCTTGAAGCGACCAGGAAAAAGAAGCTTAGGAACATAAGGTGGAGGTATTTACTCATCCTTCTCCTCGGTTGCTTTCTCCGCTTGCTTCTTTACAGCTGCTTCTTTCCCTTTTGTTGGCCTCTCTATCCACACGTTGTGGAAGTTGATCTCATCATCAGCCGACGGCTTATCCTCCCCCTCTTGAACCACAATGTCCTCATTGTCCTTAGGCGCAACCCTCGGTGGAAGCTCTTTCCCACTTCTTAGTGTGATAGCATTGGCGTATTCCTTGGGATTTTGCTCACACTTTCCTGGTAGACTACTTTGACCATTTATACTTGCTTTACCCTTTTCTAACTGCTAGATCTTGTTGTTTAGAGTTGTTATCTGAGTAGAGATATCAGTGAGAGAGGAGTCTAAGCGGTTGTTCATCTCGGCAAACTTCTGGTTTGTTGAAGCTTGCCCTTGAAACAATTGCTGAAACATGGCTTGTACAGGATCAACTTGTTGCGGTTACATCTGCTGTTGCTGAGGAACAAAGCCTGGAGGGTACATAGGCGTATAACCCTTGTTTCCTTGCTGTTGTCCTTGGAAGTTGCCTTGCCGCTGACCTTGAAAACCACCACTCGGCTGAAACCTTTGTTGTAAGGCACAAATGGCTTTGCTTGCTGAGCAAGGTACACTTGATCTTTAGGGTTCTCCACATTGGTGCTTATATAGGAGAGATTGTTGTTCTGCTGGTAGCCTTGTGAATACCCTTGAGGTTTGTAGTTGTTCTGACCCGCCACCCAATTGGCTTCTTCTTGACTTAACTCAAGCTCCTCTAATGTCTCATCCGCTTCACCAACAAAGTGAACATGCTTCTGGTTAGCCAGCACCAGCTTGTCAATCTTCTCATGCAAGGACTTAAGCTCTTTCTTGTGAGACTCTAGCTCAGAACCCCTCGGTGCACAGTCGTAGTCTTCAGCATAGTTGCCGTCACTCAATGCCAAGTTCTCTATCAGCTCCATACCATCTTCCACTTCTTGACCAAGGAAATTTCCCTTACTAGTCGTGTCAAGTAGCAAGCGGACATTTGGTGAAGCTCCACAGTATATTGTGCTTAGGAGAGTCTCTTCACTGAAGCCGTTGTGAGGACACTGGATGGTGTAGTCCTTGAACCGCTCCATGGCTTCATTGAACGTCTCATTGTTCCTTTGAGTGAAGCCACTGATCTCACTTCTCAACCTTGCTGTTCTGGTGCTAGAGAAGAATTTTGAGAGGAACGCCTTCTTACACTCAGCCCAAGAGGTAATGGTGCCTTGTGGAAGGGTCTTCTCCCAATGTCTAGCCTTGTCTCCAAGAGAAAATGGAAAGAGACGCAGCTTGCAAGCATCTTCGGATATGCCATTAATCTTGATCATCCCACACACTTGCTTAAAGTTGTCAAGATGCTCCAAGGGGTCTTCAATTGCTAACCCATGGAACTTGTTGTTTTGCACTATTGAGATGAATCCTGGCTTAATCTCGAAGTTTATGTTCTGTACAGGAGGAGGAGTGATCCCAAACCTATTATGATGAGTGTTGGTAGCATCTCCCTCTCCAATGATCTGTGGGGGTCTAGCCGCGTGGTGGGGGTTTCCATTACCCCATCCCACTGCCCTGTGAGCTGGAGGAGGTCCCTCTGGATGTTCGTGCTCAGCCATCGCTTCAAAATCCACTGAACCTTGCTGAACAATCTCCTCAAAAGCTATGGCTTGCTCTCTAACTCTTCTTGATCTTGCCTGTCTAAGCTGGTGAATATTGTCCAAGGGCGTGAGTAAGTTGTTGTCACCCCTGGAGCGTAGATTCATGTACCTGAAAGACACAAGTTTGAATGTAGAGAAATCAGTAAACAACTTAAAGTAAACGCTTAGTCTTTACCAAACCCCAAATCTTAATGCTTTCTATCCCCTTCCCCGGCAACAGCGCCATTTGATAACAAGTTTCTTATGATGCAATGATGTGTGAAGATGCAACAGAGAGGTTATCAAAACTCTAATGCACACAGAGATGTAGTATAGTGAGCAAGAGAGGTATCAATCCACAACTAGGGGTAGCAAGTTCACTAAGAATGCAATGGAATGAGCAAATCTAAGCAGAATATGAAAATGATTGGTAAAATCCCTAAAAACTAGATGCAATGATTAAATGCAAAGCAAAAGAATTTTAAAATCCCTGGAAGAGGGTTAACTACCACGAGGAACAAGCGGAATAATTAAAATGCAAAGCTATGAATTATTAAAAATCGACTAGTGGATCGACTACATAATCGACCACGAGATCGAGCAACAACGATGGATCTCGTCTAAACAACCTAGAATGATGAAATAATGCAATACGCGATTGTCAAGAACACAACTTTATGATGATGGAATGATAAACAAAGACTTATAACACTAAGAAAAAGGGTCTAGGGTTGAGGTTCATATTCGTGAGTCTCAAAGATCAAAGCTTGGTTTGAAAACGTTAAATCTACTCTTTCTAAGAGGTTCTCTAGGCCTTGAAAACAAAACAAGATCCATCCATGGCGTGTTGTATGGATCACTCCTTCATTCTCTTCTCCAAACCCATGGCGTTTGGTGGAAAAAGAGATTGAAGGGCATAAAACATAGATTTCAAACACACGGCCTAACTAATCCCCTAAACAACCATGGCGTGTGGGATAGGAAGGATTAGCCTCTAGGATTCGATTTTCCAGGACATTTGGATCCTGTCAAGGTAAGACATCCCTCGGATCGTATAGATCTTGGCTTGAGAGTCTCTAAGCCTTAATAACTCGAAATCCTAGAAGAGAAGGCGATGAGGAACAAGAAAACACAATGCTTTAACTTTTTCAACCCTTTCGAGTCGCCCCAACGCCAAAACCCAAAAAGACTACTCGCGACTCATAAAGAAATCCGATGAAAGCATAAAACACGATCTATTAAGCATGATTATCAAAGATTAAGGCAAAAGGTTTAATATTCAAAAGTTAAAATGCAAGAAAAGGCTTAGAAAGTCTACAAAGCCAGAAAATCACCTCCAAAAACGAGAGAGAGAAAAAGGTAGAAGACAGAATGGAGATAATGAAAGGGATTGTTGCCTTTTGCCAAAAATGGCCAAACCACAAATGGTCCCCCCTTCGCTACGGTCCAAAGCCAGCTGGACGGATAAGATTAGTCTGTGATCGAGCACGAAGCTCGATGTGGCTCTCCATCTTCGTATTGGATCGGATGGCTCTAATCGATCTTAGAGTTGATCTAGTGTTGATCGGGTTGGAAGCTCGATCCGGTCCTCGATCTGCATGGGGTCATTTACGTCCGTGATAATAGGCTTATTATCTCTAGGATGATGCAATGCAACAGGAGGTTATCAAAACTCAAGCAGCACTTAGTTGTAGTACAATGCAAGAGGAATCGATCCAATCCTAGGAGCTAGAAAGTTCAATGAGAATGCAAGGATCGAGTAAAGCTAGACAAATGATGAACGATTTTGTAAAATTCCTAAAAACTAAATGCAACAACTAAATGCAAGGAAAAACTATTTTAAAATTACTAGGAAAGAGTGAACTACCACGACGAACAAACATAATGATTAAAATGCAAAGCTATGAATTTATAAAAATCGACTAGTGGATCGACCCCAGGATCGACCACTAGATCGAGCAACAACGATCGATCTCAATGTACGGGGGTATAAGCTTCTTGCAAAGGTGCTTTTCGAATGAATCAATCTCAATGTCCTAGTTACCAGTTCTAAAATGCAATACACACACTCATACTCCAAAGAACTTAGCCATACTCATTGCACAAAGAATTTCAAATCATGACTCTCCTATTCCAAACAATCAAAGTAACTCATCCTTTAACTTTCATTAATGACCGACCATGAATCAAACTTATGCACTTTAAAGCAAAACACATTTGGCTAAGGGTAAAGGCTATGAGCATAGAATGATCTCATTTTAAAGAGGGTTTATTTTAAACATGGGTTTCTCTCAAAAATGGTAAGGACTTTATGCATAATGCTAAAGGTAAATGCAATTGATGCATACATAATCAGATTCTCATCTACCCATGTAAACTAACAATGATCCTAACAATGATTCTAAAACCGCTCTCATTTATTTTCTTTAAGCTCACTCACCATCCTAGAGTTTATCCTTTTTCCCAAAGCAAAAGCTTAACAATCCCCAAATCAAAATAGGAAACATCTTAACTCTTTTAGGCTAGTGAAAAGGTTTTAAAAATATAAAACTCCTTATTTTTTTTCTTATTGATAGCTCTCTTATTTTTTTTTTTTTTTTCATTTCTTTCTTTTTCTTTTCTTTTTATTTTGGTACTTAGGCTCTTTTATATATATATATATATATTTTTTTTTTTTTTGAGAGAGCTATCTTCTGAAATTATTGGAGCATTATACTTTTTAAACACAAAACCTTTCACTTAAAACCTTTTTCTTAATTCAAAAACCAAACTCTTTTGAAACCGAAAGCATATAAATATGAAAGCAACCCCAATGATCCCACAAACTTATCATAAGCCTACATTTAGCTTCAAAATGCAAAGCTAGCAAACATATGAGAACCTAATCATGTCGCCTAAACGTAACACTTTATGCTAAGTTCAAACCGGAAGAGGCCTCACAATGATGTCACACACGAAAACTTGGCTTCAAAGAAAGGTAAGGGTCAAGGTGGGAGTTCTACTTAGGCTCACAAAGAGTGGTAAAAAGAAGAAGAGAGCCTAAATATTTTTAAGATCCATGTGTTCATTTTCAAGTGTATAAGAATGATATTTAAAAATTCAAGTTGAGGTTTTCACTTAATATGACAAGTTCCAAATCATGAGTGTTCAATTCAAGTCACGAAAATCAAAACTAGTGATCCAAGCATGGTAAAAACTTACTTTCAAAGTGTGAGCAAAGCATTAGAGAACTACCAACTAGGATAATGAAACCATTCATAAGCTCAAAACACCTTTTTAAGAAAACTTTAACCCCTTATGCAAATGTAAACAACTTAGATGCTTAAAAATTATAGACTCAATCCTAAAATGCTTAACAAGATGAATGCAACTACATGAATTTTTTTTTGAAAATTTTTTAAAAATTTTACCAATTTTTTTCCTTTTCTTTTCAATGCCTTAGATGCATGCAAGACTCAAGTTAGGCAAAGATAAAATAAGATTAAAATAAACTAGTCAATTCACACACATACTCCCCCAAACTCGAATGACACCGTCCTGGTGGCAAACACGTTCGAGAGAGCTTAAAACACAAAGCAAAATCAAGAAAGCATGAACGGTAAATACAATGGAAGATGGTTGTTACCTCGGGTCTAGTCTACGCTGGAACTTGAGGATGTTCCAGAGGAGCTAGATACTACGGCTTTGCCTTTGGAGCTTGGCTCTTGAAGAGAGAGGCGCGCCGGTTGAATGTTGCTGCCTTGAGTCTCAGGGATGACAACTCCACCGGTTGAAAGCCTCCTCTTCTCGGGTTATTGAACCTCCTCACTTGTTGCCTTCTTAGGAGAGCCTCCTTGAAGCGATTTGACCTTCTTGGCAAGCTTCTTGAGCATTTTGCTTTGCCATTTGTTGATTTTCCTTTGCATCTCCACAACAGATGCTAGGAACTTCTCCGTCTTGGTTCCCAACACCAAGCAGCTCGGTCGGCAAGAACTCGATGTTCCCAACACCAAGCAGCTCGGTCTCGTCTTTGTTTAGCAGGATGCCCACTCTCTTCTCATTGTCTGCGTCGATGAAAAGGTAAGCGTAGAATCCTTCTGCTGGCGTGCGTCCCAAGCTGTCGGTATTACTCATGTGGATCTCATCCATGAAAGCTCTAGTCGGGACGGGTGTGAACTCATGTATTGGTACGCCGGCTTGCACGAACAGAGGCGTGAGGAAACCACCAATGAATGAAGAGCTTACCTTGCACAGCAAGGCATATGCTTTGTACTTTACCAAAGAAGCAGCAAGTACGCACCCGTAGTTCACGTCATCACCGAGTTCATCCTCCATAGGCACATCATTCTCCGTCGGATCACATAACAGATGCTTCACGCCTTGGAACAAGAAGCAAAGCTCGGTCTTCGTGACCGTGGGAGCAACTGACAGTCCGCAGAATGTGTTGGCGATCAGCTTCAAGGTGTACCTCAGCACCGGGCTTCTCACTCTCTTGATTTTGGCGGTGTTGGCCTTGTAGTCATCGTTGCTGATCAGGTCCCAAAAATCATTTCTGCGCGTGAAGGAGGGAAACTCGATCTTGGTGGCGGCTTCGTTGAGACCATATGCTTGACACAGCTCGGGGATTGAGAGGCGGAAAGCTTGACGTCCGATCTTGAAAGAGAGACGGCCTTGTGAAGGAACAGGGACGCTAGGGTTCTCATAACCAAACTCCAACATGGCAAGGAATTCTATTGTCACTTCTGGAATGGTTGGACAATCCATTCGTGACAGACATCTTAAGCCAATGTTCTTGAGGAGTTGGTCGAAATCTCCAAGAATCCCCAGCCTAGCGAGTAGCCCTCTGTCCGCGAATTTGGTAGGCACGAACCGAAGCTTCTCCAGCCGCTTCTTTTCCCTTTTCTCATCCTTACTCCAGCGAACCCTTTCTTGAACAACTACTTCTTGACCTTCTCCCTCTTGTGTTTTCTCTTCTCTCGTTCTTTTGGGGGCCATTGCGCCTGAAACAAAGTTCTCAAGCAAAGCTATAAGCAAATAGGCGATATGTTGAGAGAAAGAGAGAAGCAAAGAAGAAAGTCGATAGCTAATACCCTAGAATTTTGGAGAATTTATAAAAATTATAGCAAAATAATAGAGAATCAGATCTAGAGATACTAGAAAATCCAGAATTTTTCCTATTATTAAGCTAGTTTCAAATATTCAAAACCGCCCTAGCATCTAAAACAATCAATTGCGAAATAAAAGGATATTTTTCTAAAGATTTTCAAAGATCCGAAAATACCTTTGCAAAGATTGTTAAAAATGCTTGTTAGCCTTTAGAAAATAAATAACTCTCACTCTCTTTTACTTAGCAACTCGAGAAAACAAGAATGAGAGAGTGTGAAGTTGTTGAAAACATTTAAAGGCTAACAAAAACGAAACTATGGGTAAATGAAGTGGTTTCTAACAAAATTCTTGGTCAAGGCACAACTTTCATGGTCACAGATTCCTACCTTGACCAAGTTTTGAATTTAAAAAGTGGAGGGAAAGAGAGAGAGAGTGAAAAGAAAATGTTACCTCGGCACGAGATCGAGTCCTTTTGGTCGATCGGGGACTCGATCTCATGCCCATAATGGCTTGGATCGAGAGGGTTACTCGATTTGGGACACAATTCAATTTGAATCGAGTTGTGGATCGATTGGCTCTCTCGTTCCTTGAGTTTTTGAAATCACGGCTAAGTCCTCGTGATCGAGCCATGCTATCGATTCAGGGGTCGATTTAGCTTGGATCGAGTGGTGGAACGAGTTGACTGATCGATCTGTCTATGAAGGACTTTCCCGAGAGAAAATAGATCGGTCGATCTAGATGGGACCAATCGATCCATGCTCATATAGATCGACCTTGTCATTCGATCTGTCTACTCGATCTCGTCTAGATCGACTGACTCCTCTCGATTCAGTAACTCGATCTAGCAAAGATCGAGCCAGGATGTGTCGATCTAGCCCCCGATCTCTAGCTTATACTCGCCCCCTCCTTTTGGAACTCAGATCATGGCCTGCGTCTCTCATACTTGTTCCTACACACTCATAAGATAAAAACATAAAACTGGAAAATAAATAAAGCAAGGATATGTACAGGATAGACATGGGAATGCCTCCCAAGTGCGCTTTCTTTAACGTCTTTAGCTAGACTTTGCTTGGTTTAGGCAGATGGTGGGTCTTGGAGAAGCACTGAGGTGCTCTGCTTGTCAAATGCACTCGCCATGTATGGCTTAACTCTGTGTTTGTTCACTGTGAATGCATTCCCACTCTTGCCGACCAACATGACAGCTCCGTAAGGTAATACTTCCTTGATTTCATACGGACCGCTCCACCGTAACTTCAGCTTCCCTGGAAAGAGCTTGAGCCTCGAGTTGTAAAGCAGCACCAAAATCCCTTCCTTAAGCTCCTTAGGTACCAGTTTCTTGTCATGAGCAGCCTTGGTACGCTCCTTGTAGATCCTAGCGCTTTCGTAAGCGTCCAGCCTTAGCTCATCAAGCTCGTGCAACTGGATCAACCGCTTCTCCTGAGCTGTCTTCAGATTAAAATTTAACCACTTCACAGGCCACAACGCCCTATGTTCCAGCTCAACAAGGAGATGACATCCTTTGCCGTAGAGAAGAGTGAAAGGAGTGGTACCATAGGCGTTTTGAAAGCAGTCCGGTAGGCCCACAAAGCGTCATCCAACTTCACCGCCCAATCCTTCTGAGTTGTCCCAACAGTTCTCTCGAGTATCGCCTTTATCTGAAGGTTAGAGACTTCCACTTGGCCACTTGTTTGAGGATGGTAAGGCGTAGCTAACTTATGCTTCACGCCATACTTCCTTAGCAGATTTTCAAACAGCTTGTTGATGAAATGGCTCCCTCCGTCGCTTATCACCACCTTGGGAACTCCAAACCTCGGGAAAATAATGCTCTTAAAGAGCTTGATCACCACCTTAGAGTCGTTTGTTGGGGAAGCAATGGCCTCAACCAATTTAGAGACAGAATTAACAGCTACTAGTATGAACTTGTTGTCGTATGATGAAGGAAATGGCCCCATGAAGTCTATGCCCCACGCGTCAAAGACGTCTACCTCAAATATGAGAACTTGAGGCATCTCATTCCTTTTAGTGATATTCCCTGCTCTTTGACATGCCTCGCAGCTCATCACGAACTCATGGGTGTCCTTGAAGATGGACGGCCACCAGAAGCCGGCTTGTAAGACTTTAGTGGCAGTTTTGAATGAAGCAAAATGCCCGCCATTCAAAGAACCGTGGCAATGAAAGATGATGTCTCTCGCTTCCTCCTTTGTCACGCATCTTCTGTACAGGGGTCATCCCAATAGTAGTGGCTCACATCTCTCATGAACTTCTTCCTATGGTAGTTGTCAAGATGCGACGGCTCTTCCCTATATGCCATGTAGTTCACAATATCCGCGTACCAAGGGAGATCCTCCTCTTTGAAGCTCAGAACTTCCTCAAACCGCCCTTCTAAGCTCCCACAAACAGCCGTAGTGATCGCCATGAGTTGTTCCTCGGGGAGAGAATCATCTAAAGGAAGAGACTCGTTGATCCTTAACCGAGAGAGATGGTCAGCAACGCCGTTCTCTATCCCTTTCTTGTCTTTAATCTCCATGTCAAATTCTTGGAGTAAGAGGATCCATCTCAAAAGCCTCGGCTTAGTGTCCTTCTTGGAATAGGGATAACGCAAAGCTGCGTGATCCGTGTAAACAACAGTCTTGGAACCCACGAGGTAAGCCCTGAACTTCTCAAAGGCGAATACAACCGCCAATAGCTCCTTCTCCGTAGTGGTGTACCTCGTTTGCGTCTCATCCAAGGTTCTTGAAGCATAGTATATCACGTGCAGCTTCTTATCCTTCCTTTGGCCTAGAACGGCTCCCACGGCATAGTCACTAGCATCACACATGATCTCGAATGGTAAAGTCCAGTCTGGTGCTTGCACTATAGGCGCGGATACTAGGGCCTCCTTGATGGTCACGAAAGCTCGCAAACACTCCTCATCAAAGACGAATTCAGCCTCTTTGCACAACAGCTGCGTGAGAGGGCGTGCAATCTTAGAGAAATCTCTGATGAAGCGCCAGTAGAAGCCGGCGTGTCCCAAGAAACTTCTCACCCCTTTGACGTTAACTGGCGGGTTAAGGCTTGTCATCACTTCAATCTTTGCCTTGTCGACTTCAATACCCTTCTCTGATATCTTATGTCCCAGCACGATCCCCTCCTTAACCATGAAGTGGCATTTTTCCCAGTTAAGCACCAAGTTTGTCTCCTCACAACACCTTAATACCCTGCAAAGATTCAACAAACACGCAGAAAACAACGCACCATAGACCGAGAAGTCATCCATAAACACCTCTACCATCTCTTCAATTAGATCGGATAAGATCGACATCATACACCGCTGAAACGTAGCCGGTGCGTTACCCAACCCGAATGGCATCCTTCAATACGCGAAGGTGCCATAAGGGCATGTAAAGGTCGTCTTCTCCTGATCATTGGGATGGATTGGTATTTGGAAAAATCCCCTATATCCATCAAGAAAGCAATAGTAGGGGTGATTAGCAAGTCTTTCAAGCATTTGATCAATAAAAGGCAAGGGGAAATGATCCTTTCTAGTCGCAAGATTAAGCTTCCTATAGTCAATACACATACAGGTCCAGTAATTGTTCTAGTAGGTATAAGCTCATCTTTGTCATTCTTAATGACCGTTATCAATCCGTTCTTAGGCACCACGTGTACGGGAGAAACCCACGTGCTGTCACTTATGGGATAGATCACGTCAGCCTCTAAAAGCTTAAGAATCTCTTTCTTAACAACCTCTTTCAAATTTGGATTCAAACGCCTTTGATGTTCTATAGAAGAGGCGTTCTCATTATCCAAGTGAATCCTATGAGTGCAATGCATTGTCTCTTAGAGAGTACCCAATGGTCTTCCTATACTTTCTCAACTAAGTTAAGAGCGATTGCAACTCATCATCACTCAAGTTTTCATTCACAATCACTGGATAGGTTTCCTTTAAGCCCTAAGAAAGCATACCTTAGCCCTTTTGGGAGCTCCTTAAGGTCCACCTTTGGGGCTAACAGCTCGCTCCAATCATCCTCGTGGCTGTTGCTGTTGTTTTCCACCTTGGAGCCTTCCTTAGAACCCGAGACATGGCCCTTGAGGTTGCTTTCCCCAACCGCTGTCCCTTCTGAAATCGAGTCATCAGGTCGATCTTGCTCTCGATGTCATCTAGATCGAGCAGTTTCGCTCGATTCACTCACTCGATTTAATGTGGATCGAGTGAGAGATCGAGACGCTCAGTCGATCTCCGGATTAGACCCCAAATTGATCGGAAGGCCTTTCTCGATCTTGGACTCGATTGTATTCCTGGATCGATCACACTCCTCGATCTGACTGTCGATTGCTGCACCGGATCGAGTTGTGCTCTCGATTGTCTTGTCGATTTGACCCCTGGATCGAGTAATGTCATCGATCTCGGAGTCTCTCTCTAGGCAACCGCCTACATCTTCAAGCACAACCTTCCTCGAATCAAGCAAGTTGGCGTACTCCGGAGTCCTCTGTTCCACATAACCGAACTCTCCTGGCTCCTTAGTCAATGCCAGCTTCAAATGATCCTCCTGAGCCAACTCTTCCAGCAACTCATCCGCTAAAGCATCCAACGTCTCAATGTAGAAAGCCTGCCCTTCTATCGTAGGCTTCTTCAAGACCTCATTGATATCGAAGTGCAGCCTTATATCCTTACCCAAGTGCAAGACAATCTTCCCATTTTTGACGTCTATGATGGCTCCGGCGGTGGCTAAGAAAGGTCTATCGAGAATGAGTGGATCCTTTGGTTCTTCATCCATTTCTAACACAACGAAGTCTGTAGGCACGTTTACTACACTGATCTTCACTGGCAAGTCCTCAAGCAAACCAACGGGTAACCTCACACTTCTGTCAGCTAGTACCAACGAGATTCTGCAATCCTTGAAACGGGTAAAGCCAAGCTTCTTTGCCACATAATGAGGCATCAGATTTATGCTAGCTCCGAGATCACAAAGGCAACTCTTGAACTCCAAATGACCTAAAGCGCAAGGTATAGTGAAGCTTCCGGGGTCTCCCAAATTCTTAGGGACTATCTCCTTATGTATCACAGCACTACACTCCTCACTTAGAACAAGCACTTCCTTGCTTTCCTTATTCTTTATCACGAGAGTGTCTTTGAAGAATTTGGCGCATTTAGGCATCATTGCAAGGCAGTCCACGAGAGGTAACTTGATCTCTACGTCCTTAAGGTGCTTCTCGAACAAGACTCTATGCTTCTTTATGAGTTGCTTCTTGAAACGGCCTGGAAAAGGTAGCTTAGGTACATACGGTGGAGGCACATAAGCATCCTTCTCCTTAGTAGTTTGCTCCGCTTTCTTTTCAACAACCGCTTTGTCACCTCTTCTTGGCCCTTGAATCCAGACATTGTCAAATTTGATCTCATCATCAGCTGAAAGCTTACCCTCCCCCTCATGAATTACAACGTCCTCGTTGTTCTTTGGAGTAACCGGCGGTGCTAGCTCTTTCCCACTCCTTAGCGTAATGGCATTGGCGTATTCCTTGGGATTCTGCTCACACTTCCCTGGTAAGCTTTTCTGACCGCTTGAGCTTGCCTTTCCCTTCTCAAGTTTCTTGATCTTATTTTTCAAGGTTGTAATCTGAGTAGAGAAGTCCGTGAGAGACGAGTCTAAGCGAGTGTTCATCTCGGCAAACTTCTGGTTTGTAGAGGCTTGCCCTTGAATCAATTGTTGAAACATAGCTTGGACAGGATCAACTTGTTGTTGCATCGGTTGTTGCTGCTGAGGTACAAAGCCCAGAGGGTACATTGGCGTATAACCCTTGTTTCCTTGCTGTTGTCTTTGGAAGTTGTTCTGCCCTTGCCCTTGAAAGCCACCATTCGGCTGAAAACCTTTGTTGTAAGGTACGAAAGGTTTTGCTTGCTGAGCAGGGCACACTTGATCCTTAGGGTTTGCGACATTGGTGCTACGGTATGAGAGATTGTTGTTCTGGTTGTAGCCCTGTGAATATCCTTGAGGTTTGTAGTTGTTTTGACCCGCCACCCAGTTGGCTTCTTCTTGATTCAACTCAAGCTCCTCTTGGATCTCATCCGCTTCACCAACAAAGTGAACATGCTTCTGATTTGCCAAAACCAACTTGTCAAGCTTCTCATGCAAGGATTTCAACTCTTTCTTGTGTGACTCTAGCTCAGAACCTCTCGGTGCACGGTCATAATCTTCGGCATAGTTGCCGTCACTTAGTGCTAAGTTCTCAATCAGCTCCATGCCTTCTTCTACCTCTTGACCAAGGAAGTTTCCCTTACTAGCCGTATCAAGCAACAAGCGAATCTTTGGTGAAGCTCCACGGTAGATAGTGCTTAGAAGAGTCTGTTCGCTGAAGCCGTGGTGAGGACATTGGATAGTATAGTCCTTCAACCGTTCCATGGCTTCATTGAAAGTCTCATTGTTCCTTTGCGTGAAGCCGCTGATCTCGCTTCTTAGCCTTGCCGTTCTGGTGCTAGAGAAAAATTTTGAGAGGAAAGCCTTCTTACACTCAGCCCAAGATGTAATGGTGCCTTGTGGAAGTGTCTTCTCCCAATGTCTAGCCTTGTCTCCAAGAGAAAATGGAAAGAGACGCAGCTTGAAAGCATCTTCGGATATTCCGTTTATCTTGATCATCCCACATACTTGTTCGAAGTTATCAAGGTGTTCCAAGGGATCTTCCATTGCTAGCCCATGAAACTTATTGTTTTGCACCATTGAGATGAAACCCGGCTTAATCTCGAAGTTGTTGTTCTGTACAGGAGGAGGAGTGATCCCAAACCTATTGTGATGAGTATTGGGAACATCTCCGGATCCTATGATCCTTGGGGGTCTAGCCGCGTGTTGGGGGTTTCCATTGCCCCTTCCCACTGCCCAGTGAGCTGGAGGAGGTCCCTCTGGATACTCGTGCTCAGCCATCGCTTCAAAATCAACCAAACCGTGCTGAACAATCTCCTCAAAAGCTCTAGCTTGCTCTCGAACTCTTCATTTCCATGAATGACCAAGTTGATGAATGTTGTCCAAGGGTTGAAGTAGATTGTTGTCTCCCCTTTAACGAATATTCATGTACCTGAGAGACACACGTTTTAGAGTAGAGAAGTTAGTAACTTTAATAAAGTAAAGGCTTATTCTTTACTAAACCCCAAATCTTAATGCTTTCTAAACACTCATGGAATGGCAACGGCGCCATTTGATAACAGCCTTTTTATCTCTAGGATGATGCAATGCAACAGGAGGTTATCAAAACTCAACCAGCAATTAGTTGTTGTACAATGCAAGAGGAATCAATCCAATCCTAGGAGCTAGAAAGTTCAATGAAAATGCAAGGATCGAGTAAAGCTAGGCAAATGATGAACGATATTGTAAAATTCATAAAAACTAAATGCAACGACTAAATGCAAGGCAAAACTATTTGAAAATAACTAGGAAAGGCAAAACTACCACGACGAACAAACAGAATGATTAAAATGCAAAGCTATGAATTTATAAAAATCGACTAGTGGATCGACCACAGGATCAACCACTAGAATCGAGCAACAACGATCGATCTCGTCTAAAAGTTCAAGCGCAATGAAACTATTGACCAGGATGCAACAGGTAACAAGCGAATGACTAGCAAAGATGTAAGAATACTAAGAAAGAGGGTCTAGGGCCGAGATTCACGATAAGGGGTTTTGAAAGGTTCAAGCTTCGTTTGAAAACTCTAGATCTACTCACTTTGTGAGGTTCTCTAAGCCTTGAAAACAAAACAAGATCCATCCATGGCGTGTGGTATGGATCACTTCTTCATTTTCTTCTCCAGACCCATGGCGTTTAGCGGAAAAAGAGATTGAAGGGCCAGGAAATCAGATTTCAAACACACAGCTTAACTAATCTCCTAAACTACCATGGCGTTTGGGAAAGGGTAACTGGTCTCTAGGATGTGACTTTCAGAGATCTCTGGATCCTGTCAAGGTAAGAGCTCTTTCTGAACATAAGATCTTGGCGTGAGACTCTTTAAGCCTTAGGAACTCAACATCATAGAAGAGAAAGCCATTAAGAACAAGAAAACACCAAACTTGAAAACCTTTTCGACCCTTTTGAATCCTCTCAACCCCAAAACCCGATTAAACTACACACTACACATTAAGTAAACCAAGTAAAGCATAAAAGATGGAACGAAGAACATGAAAAACGATAGATTAAACTTAAAAGATTCGATACAAAGCAATAAAAGCTTTAAAATCCAACAATGGCAAAAATCGCCTTCGAACAGAGAGAAAAAGATGATAAAAAGATAAAAATGAAAGCGTGTCCTCAAAAGCGTGCTTGCTGCCTTGCCAAAACAGGCCAAACAATCTGATGGTCCCCCCTTCGCTAGCGGCCAAAAGCAGTTAAAGTACACTGAGATCGACTTCAGGATCGAGCATCTCTCTCGATTATTTTCAGACATTGTGCCTTCAGCTCGATCTTCCTCGGTGGATCGGGTGCTTTGTTCGATCTTGGAGTCGATCTTTGGAGGATCGAGTGGTGGACTCGATCCGGCTCTTGCTCTGCATGGCGTCATTCACGTCCGTACTCCTTGATCGATCGCTGCACTCGATCTCCGTCACGATCAGTTCCCTTGGATCGGCTGGGCTACTCGATCTTCTGTTCGATTTCATCTAGATCGACCGGCCATGCTCGAAGCTCCTCTCGATCTCTGGTCCTTAGCAAGCATTCCCAAATTCTTCAAGTCCCACGAACTTCCTCATGAGCCTCAACAAGTCCATGAACCCTCCGAGACTCCAAAGTAGCTGAAAACAACCTGTATGCGATGCAAAATGCAAGAAATATGCATATGCTGGTGCAAGAACACTCTAGGACCTAAAGTGATGCAACCTAACCAAAAATGCAATGTATATGCGTGAGAAACTAACTTATGTGTATGCGAAATGCATGGAATATGCAGCTATATCAGTCCGTACTTCAGAACGATCTCCACACTCGATCTTGGTCTCAATCCATTTCCTTGAATCGGCTTGGTCACTCGATCTTTTGGTCGATCTCATCGAGATCGACCTGCCTTGCTCGATCTGCTACTCGATCTCGGGTCCTTAGCATGCAATCCTGAGTTCTCCTAGCACGTCCACGAATCTTCCATAGCTCCAAAGTAGCCGAAAACAACCTGAATGCGATGCAAAATGCAAGAAACATGCAAATGCTGGTGCAAAAGTGCTCTAGGACCCAAAGTGATGCAAACTAGCCTAAAGTGCAAGGTAAATGCATGAGAAACTATCTTACATGCATGCAAACACATATGAAATATGCAGCAATATCAGTACTACCCCTTTTACTCTTCTCTACGGTATGGGATGTCACCTCCCTGTTGAGCTGAAACATAGAGCATTGTGGGCTGTGAAACAGTTTAACTATGATCTCAAAACAGCTCAGGAGAAGCATTTGATTCAGCTACACGAGCTTGATGAACTAAGGCTGGACGCCTACGAAAGCGCTAAGATCTACAAGGAGCGTACTAAGGCGGCTCATGACAACAAGTTGGTTCATAAAGAGCTTAAGGAAGGCAGTCTAGTGCTACTCTATGACTCGAGGTTGAAGCTGTTCGCGGGCAAGCTCAAATCAAGGTGGTGCGGACCGTTTGAGATCAAGGAGGTATTGCCTTATGGAGCCGTTACGTTGGTTGGCGAGAGTGGGAATGCATTCACAGTCAACGCACACAGAGTGAAGCCATACAAGGTCAGTGCATTCAACAAGGAGAGCACTTCAATGCTTCTCCAAGATCCACCATCTGCCTAAACCAAGAAAAGTCTAGCTAAAGACGTTAAAGTCTATCTTGTATATATTTTTGCTTTCTTTCTTTTTCAGTTTTATGTTTTTATCCTCTGAGTGTGTAGGAAAAGGTATAAGGGATTGCAGGCCATGATCTTGGATCCAAAAGGAATAAGGAGTGGCGAATATAAGCTAGAGATCGAGTGCTAGATCGACTCATCCTGGCTCGATCTTTGCTAGATCGAGCTAGTGAATAAAGAGGAGTCAGTAGATCAAGACGAGATTGAGTAGACAAATCGAGTGGAACGGTCGATCATGAGAGGACAACCCGCCAATGTGTTCAGCTTGAAAAGCGAACGAGGTGTAGATCGACCGAGTCACTCGATCTTCGAAAATAGATCGAGTAGTCTACTCGATCTGTCTCTCGATCTAAGCTTAAATCGACCCCCAAATCGATGACTTGGCTTGATCAAGAGGACTTAGCCAACATGCCAAAAATCAAGGAACGAGAGGTACACTCGATCCAAAGCTCGATTCAATTCGAATCGAGTCATAATTCGAGAAATCTTCTCAATCCTGGCCATTATGGGCATGAGATCGAGTCCTAGATCGACCAAATGGACTCGATCTCATGCAGAGGTAACAACTTCTTTTCCCTCTTTTCTACTATCCCTCCAGTTTTAAAATTAAAAAGTGGTCAAGGCAAGCATCTTTGACCATGAAAGATGTGCTTTGACCACACCTTTTGTTAGAAAACCACTTTCTTGCCCATGGTTTTAGATTTTTCTTGTTGGCCTTTAAATTTTCAACAAACACACTCTCTCATTACTTGTGCTTCGAGTTTCTAAACCAGAGAGAGTGTGATTTTCTTTTTTTACTAAGGGCCAACAACATCCTTTTTCAACTTCGAAAAGATATTTTCATGTCTTCATTTGAAATCTCTTGGAAAAATTTCATTTTCTTTGCATGGTTTGATTAATAGATGTTAGGGGTTTAGCGAATTTTTAAAACTAGATATTAGGAAAGCTTCTAGATTTTATTTTATCTCTATATTCCTTCCCCTATTATTTTGCTAGAATTTTCATAAATTCCCCAAAAATCTAGGGCATTAGTTAAACCTTTTTCTTTCTTGCTTGCTCTTTCTCTCAATATTCGCCGTCTTTACTCATTCTCTTGCTCGAGAATCTTGTTTCAGGTACTATGGCCCCCAAGAGAACACGAGAGGAGACAGCACAAGACGGAGAAGGTCAAGAATTGGTGGTTCAGGAGAGGGACAGATGGTCTAAAGAGGAAAAGCAAGCCAAGAAGAGGCTAGAGAGGCTCCGGTTCAATCCAACAAATTTCGCGGATAGAGGGTTCCTGGCTAAGATGGGGATTTTGGGAGATTTTGATCAACTCCTCAAGAACATAGGGCTCAGGTGTTTGTCACGGATGGATTACCCAACCATTCTCGAAGTGACAATTGATTTCCTTGCCACCTTGGAATTTGCATACGAAAACCCGAGCATCCCTACTCCTTCTCAAGGCCGCATCTCTTTCAAGATCAAGCGTCAAGCCTTTAGTCTCTCGATCCCGGAGCTTTTTCAGGCCTATGGCCTTGATGCTGCTGCCACGAAGGTTGAGTTCCCCTCTTTCACTCAAGCAAACGATCTGTGGGACCTCATCAGCAACGACGACTACAAGGCGAATACTACGAAGTTCAAGAGAGTGAGGAATCCGGTGCTGAGGTACACGCTCAAGCTAATTGCCAACACCTTCAGTGGACGGTCAGTAGCCCTTACAGTCACCAACACACGTTTTCACTTTAACTTTTTTAGAGTTTTTTTCTCTCTCGTTCGAAGGAAATTCCGCCATTGTAGACCTTTGAACTTTTTTTCTTGCATTTGAATATTTGAATATCGAATCTTTCGCTTTAATCAATTGTTGATCATGCTTAGCTTTCTATTTATTGCGTTTTGTTCGGTTTTCTCTATGAGTAGCGACTAGTTTCGTTTGGGTTGATGGGTTGGGGCGATTCAAAAGGGGTTGAAAAGGTTAAAGTTTTGAGTTTTCTTATTCTTCATTACCTTCTCTTCTAGGATCTTGAGTATTTAAGGCTTAGAGAGTCTCACGCCAAGATCTCTATGATCCAAGGGATGTCTTACCTTAACAGGATTCAGATGTCCTGGAAAATCAGATCCTAGAGGCTAGTCTTTCCTTTCCCACACGCCATGGTTGTAAAGGAGACTAGTTAGGTCGTTGTTTGAAATCTGTGTTCCTTTCCCTTCGATCTCTTTTTCCACCACAAGCCATGGGTTTGGAGAAGAGATTGAGGGAGTGAATCATACCACACGCCATGGATGGTTCTTGTTTTGTTGTCAAGGCTTAGGGAAACCTCTTAAAGAAGTAGATCTATATGTTTTTAAACCAAGTTTTAATCTTTGAGATCCATGAATATGACCCTCAACCCTAGACCCTCTTTCTTAGTGTTTTAAGTCTCTGTTAATCATTCGCTTGCCATTCAGTTGCATCCTGTTCATCAAAAGTCATTTCTGTTTAAGCTATTTGTAGATCGATCCATTCTTCTCGATCTAATGGTCGATTCACTAGTTGATTTTTAGTTTTTAGTAGCCTTGCATATTTAATATTTTGCTTGTTCCTCGTGGTAGTTAACCCTCTTTCAGGAATTTTAAAATTGTTTTGCTTTGCTTTTGGTCTTTGCATTTAGATTTTAGGGATTTTACCAATCATTTTACCATTTTGCTTAGATTTACTCATTCCCTTGCATTCTTAGTGAACTTGCTACCCCTAGGTGTGGATTGATACCTCTCCTGTATGCTATACTACAACTCAGTGTTGTATTAGAGCTTTGATAATCATTGCACTGCAAAAGCCTGTTATCAACGCTTTGGCTGATGAATTGCTTGAAGAATTGGCACAAGAGGATCACTTGAAGCTGGCTTTGACTAAGGAGAGAGGAGAGTATGGTTTCTTGAATGAGAAGACCCAATAGTATGTCAATCTTCTCGATTCTAGGAAAGTTGTGAAGGAAGATGAAGGCGGATGCCTAGAGATCGATCAAGAAATCAATGAGCTCATTCGATGTAGGATCAAGATTGACAAGAAGATCGAGGAGACTGGTCGATCCAGCAAAACAATCGATGGGAAGATCGAGAGCAGCCAATTGATCAGTTCAGAGAATGAAACGGGGACTCGATCTCCTGCTCGATCCACATCAAATCGAGTAGGTGAATCGAGTGAAGTTACTCGATCTGGACCAGAACGAGTGGAAGATCGACTGGACGACTCGATCTCGGAGGAGACAATGGTTCAAGAAAGCAGTCTAAAGGCTCATGTCTCGGGTTCTAAGGAGGCTACTGAGGGCGGGAACATCAACACAAGCCACGAGGAGGACTGGAGCGAGCTGCTAGCCCCAAAGGTGGACCTAAAAGAGCTCCCAAAAGGGCTAAGGTATGATTTCTTAGGGTTTAATGAGACTTATCCTGTGATTGTGAATGAGAACTTAAGTGATGATGAGTTGCACTCGCTCCACAATGAGCTGAGAAACTATAGAAAGGCCATTGGGTACTTTCTAAGTGACATCAAGGGCCTTTCACCAAAGCTTTGCACTTATAGGATTCACTTAGATAATGAGGACTCTTCTTCTATTGAACATCAAAGGCGTTTAAACCCGAATTTGAAAGAAGTAGTTAAGAAAGAGATTCTGAAATTGTTAGAGGCTGACGTGATATACCCTATTAGTGACAGCACGTGGGTTTCTCCTGTCTACGTGGTGCCTAAGAAGGGAGGGATCACAGTCATTAAGAATGATAATGATGAATTGATTCCTACAAGAACCATAACTGGTCACCGAATGTGTATAGACTATAGGAAGCTTAATTCAGCTACTAGAAAGGATCATTCTCCTCTTCTTTTTATTGATCAAATGCTTGAAAGACTTGCTAATCATCATTATTATTGCTATCTTGATGGCTATAGTGGTTTCTTTCAAATACCAATCCATCCAAACGATCAAGAGAAGACGACCTTTAACTTGCATGCTTAGGTGTCCCTTTACCTTTAGCATTTTGCCAAAGATAGGATTCTTTCATTGAGTGATCCCCTGAATTTTTAAAACCCCTCTTTTAAATGAGATCATTTTAATCTCATGACCATATCCCTTTGACCAAATGCTTTCGCTTGATGTGCACAAACTTGACCCATTGGTTATCGCTTAGTGAATGTTAAGGAGTTGGTTGATTTAAATGCTTGTGTAGACTAAGATAGGGTTCATTGCTTGCTTTGATGGGTATGGCTAAAGTTTTTAAAGTACAACAACCTCTTTGCATCTTAGAACTTATAACTAGGGCGTTGAATCGGTTTTTCCATTGACAACTTTCGTTTTGAGCTTCCACTTTCAAACCTCTCTTCTTTTCTTGAATTTTGTTTGCTTGATACAAGGGTTTTACCCCCTGTAGGACCATTGCCCTAGCTTGTACTAGTCAGTTGCAGTATAGCATAGGTTGTATCAATCCAAATGGGAAGAGTTGAAAGACAGAAGAGTTGAGAGTGGAATCTCTAAGTCAAGCAAGCCAGGAAAGGGGTTTTGTTGCCTAAGCAACAGTTCTAACAACCTAAGTGAAACAAGCAGCAACAAGGTGAAAGCATAAGCAAACTAAGCAATTATAAGCAAGAAAAACAGAGCAAAACAGAGCAAATCCGAAATTCAAATTAGAGAAAGACAAGTTCCTATATCTGGTTATTGACTTTGGGGAATTTCAGACATTGATTAAGGTTGTTTCAAACTACATTGATCAAGCAGGTAAGCAAGCAATGGTGGTTCCTAGACATAGAGTTCACAACTAAGCTAGTTAGATCCAATCTCTTGGCAAATAACCCTTTGCTAAACATCTTAACAAGAACTAACTCTCATTAGTGCTAAAACATCAAGCAAGCAAGATTAATCAACTCTATTCAAGTCAAAATGCTCCTCAAACAGTCAATCTCTTGAGCCAAGGCCAGCAAATAGAGAGGAACCCATAAACAGAAGCACATAACAAGCCTTAATCAAGCCATAGATTCCCCTAATCTACCACATCTAGAAATCCTAAGGTAACTACTCACTCATAATGATGTTTAACACCAAATCACAAAGGGAGAAGATGCTAATCATGATTAAAAGAAAGATTAAAGAGAGATTAAAGCAAATACTTGATTGTATTAAACAAAGCAAAGAAATTATCTTATAAACTTAAAGAAATAGCTTAAGAACAGTATTTTGACAAGATCTCCCGAAAATATAGAAAAAGGAGCCATTTATAGCCCAAGAGAGAAAACCCTAGAAAGGTGGCAAAAGTGTAATTAAAAACAGGTTCGAGCTGGGTCAGTATCGGTCAGTTGTGTCGACCTCTAGTGACCGAAATTTATCTGTATCGGTCATCAGTGATCGACACACACGACCGAAATTATCACGGTGTGTTTGTGTCGACCACATCAGACCGATACTGGTGATCGATACTGCTCCATTTCGGTCACCAGAGACCGAAAATTCCAGGCTCTGACCGAAAACTTCTGCAGAGATCTTCTGCTTTGATCCTTCTTGCTCCCTTTTGTCCAGCTAGCCTCCTGGATCAATCACAAAGCTCCTCCAAGTTCCTTTAAGCTCCAAAAGCACCTAAAAACATCCAATATGCAAGGAATATGCAATCTATACTCCTAATGCAACCTAAGTCTAAAATGAGAAGAAAATGGGACAAAAGCTAAGGGAAAATATGCAAAAGAGGACCAAAACATGTACTAAATGCAGCCCTAAATGGTGTAAATACAAGGGATATCAACACCCCCACACTTGCCTTTTTCTTGTCCTCAAGCAAGCAAGAACAAATGGGAGAGTGAGGTTTGAAAGTGGGCATTCAGATTCCAAAAGCGCAAAGGTAAAGAGATGGTTTTAATGCTCAAGTTCCTAGTTGTAGGATGCAAGCACAATCAGCTATACTTAAAAGAACCTAGCCATGCTCATCATGTTTCTAAATGATCTCAAATCTCAACTTAGGCAAATGCTCAAATCAATCAACTCTTTAACATTCAATTAAGTTCAGAACATGAATCATGCTTATGCAAATCAAGTGAAGACATTTGGTTGAAAAGGGGTAAGGTTATGAGACAAGAATGATCTCATTTAAGCATAGGGTTAAAGACATAAAGGATCACTCAATGAAATGACTTCATCTTAGGCAAAATGCTAAAGGTAAAAGCACACTTATGCATGCAATTCAAAGCCCTCTTCTACCCTTACTTCCCAAAGATGAGTCCTAAGCATTTCTAAACCCAAAAGTGAACCCTCTAAGTCTACCCTTTCCTAAACTCTACCCTTTTCTTTCATCTTATTCATGGTTGGGGAAACCTTCTTCATTCTGCTTGTGTGGTTGCTTCTTCTTGGTTGGGACTTGCTCTTCTTTATTGTAATGGCACCTTCATCACCTTTGGTGGATTGCTCCTGGTCTGATTTTTCTTCTTTGGACCCTCTCTGAGCTTTGTTGTTGGCGCCAATTCTTCCTTTTGAACTTAGAGCTTTTCTTCCCTTTGCTTAACCACAATACTAAACTGTTTCCCCTTTATCTACCATTTCAAATCTTTCCCTTTTCTTTTCTTTAGATAAAAATAACATTAAGCTCAAACCACCTAACTCTACCCTTTCAAACCCCAAAAACTCCTATCCTAGAATCAAGCTCAAGATGCAAGCTGATATCTACAAGAGAGCTAATCATTGCCAGCCTTATTCCTAACTCTTTTTGCCAAGACAAAATCGAAAATGCAATGCAAAGGCCTCACAACTCTCACAATAGTGTTTAGGCTCAAACGGAGGTTTTGGCTAAGGGTGAGGATGTAACTGTCCCATAAGTATGAGGATCAGCTATTTGGATCAACAAGAGTGGTAGAAAGGAGAAAGATGATCCAAATATGTATATGGTAGCCGTGAATTCACTTTTCAATGCATAAGAAATGATAATTGAATGTCCAAATTAAAGTTCAAGTTGATAGAGTTGATTTTCAGAAAACAAATGCTTTCAGAATGAGCTGAGAAGACCAAATCTAGCAATCTAAGCATGGTTCAGCCTTAACTTCTAGCAATCATATGATGCAACAAACAACAAAGCACTTGAAAACCGAAATCATCTCTAAACACTAAGCACTTTACAAGGAAAATTCATCATAATGCCCTATGCAAATGCAATGCAACCTATATGTCAACACTAGACTCAATCTTAAAGGAATTAAATGCAACTACATGCCTTCTTCTTGGTTTGCAAAAAATGCAAAAGATTTTCAAATTTTTTCGATTTTTTTTTGTGTTTTTCTATGCCTTACATGTATGCATGATATGCATGAGACTCAAAGTGAAAAGAAAAAGAAAAACTAAGAAAACAGAAAACAAAGTCAAACCCCAAATATCTCCCCCACACTTAAATTACACAGTCTCTTGTGTAATGAAAGCAATGGAAGAGAGAAGCAACAAAATATATTACAAAAAAGAAAAGATGCAATGGTGTATAACAATGGAAAGGATGTGGTACTTGGTTTAGTGGCAGGAGTGGTGAGATGATCCTGAGGTTTGAGGAGACTTGCTAGCTCTCCTCTTCCTTCTTTCATAAACAATAGTGGAATGCTGAGCTGCTTCTGGAGGTGGTGGAACCCAGCTTGACCATAGCTGTTCAGCCTGTGAAGAAGTTCTTTGTGAGCCCCATTGCCATGTTTCCTGAAATTCAGAGGAGTTAGGGTTTGGCGCCTCCCAAGCTGATGGAACATGGGCTCTTCGCTCATAAGATGAAGCCCTTGGTTGTTCCCATGTACCCCACTGGTCTCTTGGTTGTGTATAACATGAATGTCTTCCATGGGGGTTCCATATAGCTTCCTCCTCTTCAGTTGGCTGAAGTTGCTCTTCTTGTTGAGAGTTGAGCTCATGGGTGTGGCTGTGGTGGGAAGTTCTTGCTGATGTGGCCTTGTTCTTCTTGAACTTCCCTTTCATCATTTTCATAAGCCCTTTGATGGCTTTATCCTGCCACTTGCACCACTTCTGGAGTGTGCTGATGTGCTCATGAGCTGCTCTCAAAGAGCTTCCTTAGTTGGGTGCTGCATAAGGGTGGAAGTGGAACAGCCTTGAGCTGTAGTTCAACACTTCCTCTTCTCCAAGCTCATCTTCTTCATGGGTTCTTCCTTGAAAATCAGCGCCAGCATTAACATTCCCTTGATCTTCTTCTTCTTCTTCTCTGATCTCTTCAGTGTGCTCCTCCTCTGAATTACTGTCTTCTTCTTCCTCTCCAGGAACAGGGCCGCCTGTGTAGAGCTCTTCCTCACTTATGTTGAAGCTGATGTTCCCTGGTATGGTGAAGGAGGTTACCCTTGGGTTTGGAAGAAGGATTCTGACTGGTTCTGAGTGATTGTTGATGAACTGGTAAACATACTTGCCCTGAACACTCTTCTCAAGATAGTGACTCCTCTTAAGATAGTCCATATCTATCCAGATAGGATTCAGAGCATCTTCAACATGCTCCTCCAGGTCTACATCACAAGCCATGAGAATTGCTGTCACAATTCCTCCAATGTGCAGGTGTGGATTTTTCTCCTTTCTTCCTTTGTTGATAACCCAGTTAAGATAAGATTGCAACTGCTCCATCAACAGTCTTACAAGGCATGGAAACTTGCTTGGTGGACTGACTGGCGCTGTACATCTGCTGGTGCCTGGCCCGGTGTACAATCCATTGTAGAGGAAGTCTCTCTCCTTGCTAGTTGGATGAGAGGTTTCTTTCCTTGCAAAGAATGTGTTTGCAAGCACCTTATGTACATATCTAACTGCAGGATGCTTTAAGTGTTGGTTCTTCGTAGCTCCAGCTTTGAATTCCCCTACTCCAACTATTTCCCAAAACCTTGTGTGCTGCGATTCATGGATCAAGAACTTATTCCCTCTTTGAAAGTAGGTGCTCAGCTCCAGTGCTCTAGAGAGTTCCTGGAAGGTGACCTTGAACTTCTGTTTCCCAAGCTTGAAAGAAATCCATCCATCATGGTCAGGAAGCTTACTCTACTCATAGTAAACCACCTTGAGGGTGGAGAGGAATTGATGGGTGAAGCGTTCATAGGAAGGGAGAGGTTGAAGTCCCATTTGTTTAAAGGTGCTGATGCAGTCTTCATAGATTCCAAGCTCCTTCATTGTGGAGGTGCATGGATACCTTGTTGGCTTGAAGGTGCATCTGCTGAATCCCGCCATTAGTTCCCTAGCACTGAGCTTCATGGGTGGAACCTCTTCTTCCACAGCTTTGCCTTTGCCTCTCTGCTTGGTTCTTCTATCTTCAGCAGGTCTCTTTCCAGCGGCCTTAGAGGATTGCTCAACAGCTTTTCCCTTTCCTTTTTCTTGCCTTGCTGGTGGTGATGTGGTTGCTTCTTGAGGTGCTTTTCCCCTTTTCCCAGCAGCTACTTTTGTTCTTCCCATTGTACCTTCAAAAGCAAAGCTTGAAAACAATGTAAGTGAAAGAACAAAAGTTGAAGAACCAAATAGCTGAAAGCTTTTAAATAAAAAGCTCCTTAAGCTAAGAGAAGTCTAACAAGTCCTAACAACAAGCTTAAACTTCTTTAAAGCAAAAAGAGATCAAAAGCTGACAACTAAATGAGCTAGGATGAACTGAAGATAAGCAGTCATGCATGACATCCTAGCAAAGCGGATCTAAGGTAGATGATCTTGCAAAATGGATGAAATCAAACAAGTTATGAGATGAATAGACAATTAAGTATAACTTTAACAGTCTAGCTTGATATTTCAACAAAAATCCAAAATGCAAAATCATAGCACAACATTTAAAACTAAACACTATTTGCTCTTAAAAACTTCTTACTAAGCGATTTTTAACATAAGCAAAGAGTAAGAGCAAAGAGAGATAGTTTAGGAAGCAAACCTTTTTTTGAACTTCTGAACACTTAAAGCAAGCAATAAAAGAGAAGAAGAACTAGTAATTTCGAGCCTTAGGTGAGAAGAAGAGTGAGTTTAAGTGTGAAGAGAAGTGAAAGAAGATTGTTGCTTAAATAGAGTGAAAGGAGGAGAAACCAAAGGAATCAAAGGTTGGTGAGGGAACATAAGAAATCAAAAGTGTGGGGGACAAAAACAAAAGGTGTTCAGAAGCCAAGAATGAGGTCAGAAGGAATCCCAATTAAAAATTTAAACTCCCTTAGCGCCAAACCAAAGGAGGGAAAAATTTTTGGAAGTTGATACACTTACCTCGGATGGAGTTTCGGTCACTCATGACCGATATTACTGACCGAAATTGCATTTTCGGTCATGAGTGATCGATACTGGAGACTGACGTGCTTCCTGGGATTTGTATCAGTCATTAGTGGTGGACACACTTGACCGAAATACATCAGATATGATTGTGTCGATCTTAAGTGATCGATACTGGTGACCGATATGATTTCAAGAATCGTATCGATCAACAGTGGTCGACACGATAGACCGAAATTCATACGGTATGTTTACGTCAGACAAGTGTGGTCGATATGAATTACCGAAAAACTTTCCCACCTTCAAACTTCTTTCCATATCGATCATAAGTGACCGATATGTTGACTGGTGTAGACTGGCTCTACTGATATCGGTCAGTCATGGTCGATACTACTGACCGAAAATACGTGTATCGGTCTGTCATGACCGATACAAATGACAGATACCAGCCAGAATACACCTGTTATTTGTCCCCTTCAGACTTTCTCAAACCCCAGTTCAGAATCCTGTTTCTATACACTAAAACAAAGCATAAAAGATAATCTAGAAAGCACAATATATACAAAAGGATAACATGGGATTACCTCCCAAGTGTGCTTGTTTAAAGTCACTAAGCTTGACTTTGGTTACCTCTTTAGTTGAGGTGAGGAGAAGTTGGTGGAGCTGGAGCTCCTACCTCCTTCTTCTTTTGTACCCATTTTCCTGCTAAAGGCTGGTGCTGTTTGTCCCTGGTTGACATCCCATGCCTGATCTGTCTGACACTTGGTTTGACTGGAGGCTTCATAGCCTTGGTGGTTAAGTTCTCATTGCCCTTCAAACCAGCTTCAAGCTTCAAGTCAGCATTCAGTGTCTGTCCTGGCTCAGTAGGGGAAGTATCAGCCGAAAACATATCCATAGTGAAGCGCCACACATCATCTAGGTTATCTGGGTGATTCCATTGTTCACCCTCTTGCTCAAGTACTCCACAGAAGGTGAGAGAAGGAGAGTCAATTTTGTAGACCCTGAATTCATCAACATTCTTCAAGATTACAGAACCTCTTTTGAGGTCTAACTGAGCTCCTGCTGTTGCCAAGAATGGCGTGCCTAGGAGGAGAGGCACTTCTCTGGAGTATGTTTTCTCCATGACCATAAAGTCTGTTGGAACCAGGCATTCTCCAATCTTCCAAGGGTAGTCTTTCACTATGCCCAACGGATTTGTGGAAGTGTTGTCCACAAAAGTGAGGGAACCCCTGGACGGCAGCAGTTTCTTGATCCCCAGAGTTTGGCTAAGGTGGAGGGACATAACATTGACAGTTGATCCTGAATCACATAGACCTTTTACATTGTCAAGCATGTCCAACTCACAAGTGATGAGGAATTTTCCTGGGTTTGGGAGTTTTGGCAATGACTTCATCATCTTGCTTCTTTTCATGTCAGCCCCCACATTCTCAAGGATTGGTTCTACCACTTCCAGCTTATCAAAAACTTCTTTTAGGAACCTGATTTGATGTTTCACCTCCATCAGAGTGGTGCCATGTGGGAGTTGTATTCCAGCATCTTCTATGTCTTGTTTGAACTTTGTGTACATCTCCATTCTAGCTTTGGTGAAGTGCATTGTAGGGTAGGAGAATGGTGGTTTACAGAATGGAGCTGAGAGTTCTTTACCCTTTGCAATAGTGCTTGAAGAATTACCCACTTGATTATGGTAAAGTTCCTTAGATTCCTGAGGAGTGTTGTGAGACAGAACCATCAAGGCATGGTGTGTCTCTAGTTCCTCTTCTTCAGCATCAGGTTGTTCTGGTGTGAGGGTCTCTTCTGTAGCGGTTGGGTTTTCTTCAGCCCCCTCTTTCTGAGCAGCTTCTAGTGCTGCTCGTTCCTGTTCTTCTTCTCTGTTCAAGTGTTCATCAAAGCCACGGAGGAATGTCCCTACAACTTCCTGAGCTTCTTCATCACTGATGTTTCTTCTTCTGGATTCTCCTCCATACTTAACCCTCATTCTGTCTATGTGCATCAGCATTTCTTTGATCATAATGCCTAGCTCTTCCAATGAAGCATCTTCATCAGTGAATTCCTCTTCTGCTTCCTCTGCCTCTTCAGTAAGTAGATGGCAGAATTCCTGGAGGTTGTGGACAGTTTGAGCTACATTCTTAGCGTAAGGGGTTTCAACAGGGTCTTCCCCTGTGGCATCAATAATCTCAAGTGGTGCCCACCATTGATCTTCTTCCTTGTTGGTGCCTTCGTTAAGAAAGTTCCCCTTAGTTGCATAAGTTGCAATAGGTTCCTCTCCCCCATTCAGTTTGTCAATGTCCTCATTGATTAAGGCTAAAGTTTTTAAAGTTTAACAACCTCTTTGCATCTTAGAACTTATAACTTGGGCGTTGAATCGGTTTTTCCATTGACAACTTTTGTTTTGAGCTCCCACTTTCAAACCTCTCTTCCTTTCTTGAATTTTGTTTGCTTGATACAAGGGTTTTACCCCTTGTAGGACAAATGCCCTAGCTTGTACTAGTCAGTTGCAGTATAGCATAGGGTTGTATCAATCCAAATGGGAAGAGTTAAAAGACAGAAGAGTTGAGAGTGGAATCTCTAAGTCAAGCAAGCCAGGAAAGGGGTTTTGTTGCCTAAGCAACAGTTCTAACAACCTAAGTGAAACAAGCAGCAACAAGGTGAAAGCAAAAGCAAACTAAGCAATTCTAAGCAAGAAAAACAGAGCAAAACAGAGCAAATCCGAAATTCAAATTAGAGAAAGACAAGTTCCTATATGTGGTTATTGACTTTGGGGAATTTCAGACATTGATTAAGGTTGTTTCAAACTACATTGATCAAGCAGGTAAGCAAGCAATGGTGGTTTCTAGACATAGAGTTCACAACTAAGCTAGTTAGATCCAATCTCTTGGCAAATAACCCTTTGCTAAAGATCTTAACAAGAACTAACTCTCATTAGTGCTAAAACATCAAGCAAGCAAGACTAATCAACTCTATTCAAGTCAAAATGCTCCTCAAACAGTCAATCTCTTGAGCCAAGGCCAGCAAATCCTCTAATAAACAGGTTCAGCATTTCATCAAACACTTGGTGGGCATAAGAGAAAGCTAACAACCTAGACCAGTTTGATCAAGACTAATCTAGCATGAATAACAGATTAATATAGAGGAACTCATAAACAGAAGCACATAACAAGCCTTAATCAAGCCATAGATTCCCATAATCTACCACATCTAAAAACCCTAAGGTAACTACTCACTTATAATCATGATTAACACCAAATCACAAAGGGAGAAGATGCTAATCATGATTAAAAGAAAGATTAAAGAGAGATTAAAGCAAAAACTTGATTGTATTAAACAAAGCAAAGAAATTGTCTTACAAACTTAAAGAAATAGCTTAAGAACAGTATTTTGACAAGACCTCTCGAAAATATAGAAAAAGGGGCTATTTATAGCCCAAGGGAGAAAACCCTAGAAAGGTGGCAAAAGTGTAATTAAAAACAGGTTCGGGTTGGGTCAGTATCGGTCAGTTGTGTCGACCTCCAGTGACCGAAATTTATCTGTATCGGTCATCAGTGATCGACACACACGGCCGAAATTATAACGGTGTGTTTGTGTCGACCACATCAGACCGATACTAGTGATCGATACTGCTCCATTCCGGTCACCAGAGACCGAAAATTCCAGGCTCTGACCGAAAACTTCTGCAGAGATCTTCTGCTTTGATTCTTCTTGCTCCCTTTTGTCCAGCTAGCCTCCTGGATCATTCCCAAAGCTCCTCCAAGCTCCTTGAAGCTCCAAAAGCACCTAAAAACATCCAATATGCAAGGAAAATACAATCTATACTCCTAATGCAACCTAAGTCTAAAAGGAGAAGAAAATGAGACAAATGCTAAGGGAAAATATGCAAAAGAGGACCAAAACATGTACTAAATGCAGCCCTAAATAGTGTAAATACAAGAGATATCAACACCTCCACACTTGCCTTTTGCTTGTCCTCAAGCAAGCAAGAACAAAAGGGAGAGTGAGGTTTGAAAGTGGGCATTCAGATTCCAAAAGTGCAAAGGTAAAGAGATGGTTTTAATGCTCAAGTGCCTAGTTGTAGGATGCAAACACAATCAGCTATACTTAAAAGAACCTAGCCATGCTCATCATGTTTCAAAATGATCACAAATCTCAACTTAGGCAAATGCTCAAATCAATCAACTCTTTAACATTCAATTAAGTTCAGAACATGAATCATGCTTATGCAAATCAAGTGAAGACATTTGGTTGAAAAGGGGTAATGTTATGAGACAAGAATGATCTCATTTAAGCACAGGGTTAAAGTTATAAAGGATCGAGTGACCCGAGTCGATTCAAGGGGAAGGATCGAGACCAAGATCGAGTGAGGTGATCGATCTGGAGTACGGACGTAAATGACACCATGCAGAACGAGAGCCAGATCGAGACAAAGACTCGATCATCCAAAGATCGAGAAGAAGATCAAGGAAGATATCCGGTCCCTCCAACCTGATCGACTTGACGATCGAGCAGAGCAAGGCGATTCCTGAAGACGATCGAGTGCACTGATCCATCCCAAGGTCGATCTCTACGGCCTTAACCGTTTTTGGCAGCTAGTGAGGGGACCATTTGGAGATGTTAGGCAATATGGGGAAAGAGGCGGCTACACTTTCTACACACGCTTTTCTATTATCTTTTCTACTCTTATCTTAAGCTTATCGCCATTGTTGAACATCGAAGCTTTTCTTTAGTTTTTGAACTTGAATCTTTTAGTATTAAACAGTTTTTCTTTGATCTTATCGTTAATCATGCATAGTTCATCCTTTATTGCTTTTCAATCGGTCTTAATCATGTGTAGCGAGTAGTCCTTTTTGGGTTTTTCGGGGTTGAGGTGATTCAAAAGGTTTAAGAGGTTTAAGTTTTGTGTAAGCGGACTCGAACCGCTGACATCCGCCACAGGGTAAACCACCGCCTATCAGGCCCCTGACTGATTCTACCATAGAGGCCAACGATAGACAAGAACTCCCCCCCGAACACAGCTTACAACTTTCATCGTACTTTTCTTTGTTCTTCATACCTTCTCTTCTAGGATCTTGGAGTCTTAAGGCTTAGAGAGTCTTGGAAAAGATCTCTATGATTCCAGGGCCGTCTTACCTTGACAGGATTCAGATATCCTAGAAAACCAGATCCTAGAGACTAATCTTTCCTCTCCGAAACGCCATGGTTGTAGAGGAGATTAGTTCGGTCATATATTGAAATCTGTTTTCCTTGCTCTTCGATCTCTTTTTCCACCAAACGCCATGGGTTTGGAGAAGAGATTGAGGAAGTGAATCATACCACACGCCATGGATGGTTCTTATTTTGTTTTCAAGGCTTAGAGAAAGCTCACAAATGAGTAGATCTAAACGTTTTCAAACCAAAGCTTAAACAGGTGACACACTTGAATATGACCCTCGACCCTAAACCCTCTTTTAGTGATTTAAAACCTTTGTTCATCATTCTGTTATCTTTATGCTTGCATTTTGTTCATTAGAAGTTAATCGCTTTAAGTTGTTAGATCGATCAGTTTTACTCGATCTAGTGGTCGATCCAGTGGTCGATTCACTGATCGATTTTTAGTTCTTAGTAGATTTGCATTTTTAATCTTCTGCTTTTCCCTAGTGGTAGTTAACCCTATTCCATGGATGTAAATTTTTTTTTTGCATTTAGTTTTCCTTGATTTTACCAATCATTTGTCTGATTTGCTTAGATTTACTTCATCCTTGCATTCTTAGTGTTCTTCCTGCTTCCTATGTTGTATTGATTCCCCTTACTACTATACTACATCATAACTTGTGGTTTGGGCTTTGATAATACCTCTGCTTACAAAAATCCTCTTATCAATCATTAAGTCTTTTTCTTTAATCGCTTGCTTAATCATGTTTCGTTTACCGTTCTTTGCATTTGAATCGGTTTCAATCAGGAGTAGTGAGTAGTTTTCTTTGGGGTAAAGGTTGGGGCCATTCAAAAGGGTTTAAGGGTTTAAGCTTTTGGATTTTTCTTGTTCGTAACTTACTATCTTCTAGGATTTGGGGTCTTAAGGCTTGACCGGATTCAGGGCTTCTCTTACCTTGACCGGATTCAGAGATCTTTGAAAACCAAATCCTAGAGACTAATCTACCCTCTCCTAAACGCCATGGATGTAGAGGAGGTTAGTTAGGCCAATTGTTGAGATCTGTAGCCCATGCTCTTTGATCTCTCTTTCCACCACAAGCCATACTGCACCATTTCGGTCACCCAAGACCGAAATTCACCAACCTCTGACCGAAAACTTCTGCAGAGATCTTCTGCTTTGATCCTTCTTGCTCACTTTTGTCCAGCTAGCCTCCTGGATCATTCCAAAACCTCCTCCAAGTTCCTTTAAGCTCCAAAAGCACCTAAAAACATCCAATATGGAAGAAAAATGCAATCTATACTCTAAATGCAACCTAAGTCTAAAAGGAGAAGAAAATAGGACAAAAACTAAGGGAAAATATGCAAAACAGGACCACAACATGTACTAAATGTAGCCCTAAATGGTGTAAATACAAGGGATATCATATATATTCGCGGAAATGCGAGAAGTGCCAGCGCCACGCCCCAACGATTCACCAACCCACTGAATTGCTATCTTCCATCTCCTCGCCATACCCTTTCATGCGATGGTCAATAGACATCATCGGCCCACTACATCGATCGAAGCAAAAGAGATTTCTCCTCGTCCTTACTGATTATTTCTCCAAGTGGGTCGAGGCAGAATCATCCGCTAGCATCAAGGACGCCCAATTCGAGAGTTTCGTGTGGAAGCACATCATATGCCGACACGGAGTCCCTTACAAGATTGTAACCAACAATGGTTCGCAATTCATCTCCACTCATTTCGAAACTTTCTGCAAAAAAATGGAAGATACGGATCAGAAAATCCACGCCTTGCTGCCCACAGGGCAACAAACAAGCCGTGGGTGTTGATTACGTGTCTAAGTGGGTTGAGGCTATAGCTTCCCCAACCAATGACTCAAAGGTGGTGGTTAAACTCTTCAAGACTATCATCTTCCCACGGTTTGGAGTTCCAAAAGTAGTGATCAGCGATGGGGGCAGCCACTTTATTAACAAGGTGTTTGGGGGACTCTTGAAGAAGTATGGAGTGATGCACAAGGTAGCTACACTTTACCACCCACAAACTTGTGGGCAAGTAGAGGTTTCGAATAGACAGATCAAGGCTATCTTAGAGAGGACAGTCGGAGTAACTCGGAAGGATTGGGCAAGTAAGCTAGACAATTCTCTTTGGGCGTATAGAACCGCCTTCAAGACTCCTATGGGTACCACTCCATTCACTCTCCTTTACGGTAAGGCATGTCACCTCCCTGTGGAGCTAGAGCATAGATCAGTGTGGGCAGTGAAGCAGATGAACTTCAGTCTCAAGACAGCACAGGAGAAGAGGTTGATTCAACTCCATGAGCTTGATAAGCTAAGGCTAAACGCTTATGAGAGCGCCAAAATCTACAAGGAAAGGACCAAGGCGGTTCATGACAAGAAGTTGGGGCATAACAAGCTCAAGGAGGGAAGTCTGGCCTTTCTTTATGACTCACGCTTGAAGTTGTTCCCTGGCAAGCTCAAGTCTAGATGGTGTGGACCTTTTGAGATCAAGGAAGTTCTACCCTATGGAGCGGTTACTTTGGTTGGCAAGAGTGGAAAGGCTTTCACGGTCAATGGGCACAGAGTCAAGCCCTACTTGGCGAGTGATTGCAGCAAGGAGAGCACCAGAATGCTTCTCCAGGACCCACCTCTAGCCTGAACCAAGTAAAGTCTAGCTAAAGACGTTCAAGAAAGCGCACTTGGGAGGCATTCCCATGTCTATCTTGTATATATTTTTGCTTTCTTTCTATTTCAGTTTTATGCTTTTTATGTTTAAGTGTGTAGGTGAAAGTATAAGGGATTGGAGATCATGATCTTGGAGTCAAAGGAGGCAAGGAAAGGAGAGTTTTAGGCACGAGATCGAGTGCTAGATCGACCCACCCCGGCTCGAACTTTACTAGATCGAGCTAGTGAATCGAGTGGAGTCATTCGATCTAGATGAGATCGAGTAGACAATCGAGTGAGTCAGTCGATCATGAGAGAATAAACCACCCATGCGTTTAGCTTGAAATGGAAATGAGATGTGGATCGACTGACCTCACTCGTTCCTCCAGGATAGATCGATCAGCCTACTCGATCTGCCACTCGATCCGTACCCAAACGACCCCCAGATCGATCACGTGGCTTGATCCAAGGAGCATAGCCTGTGTGACCAAGAATCATGGAACGAGGGGGCAGACTCGATCTAGGACTCGATGCAATATGAATCCTGTCAAGGTAAGAGCTCTCTAAACTACCATGGCGTTTGGGAAAGAGATTGAGAGGCAAGGAAAACAGATTTCAACCACGCGGCTTAACTAGTCCTCTAAACTACCATGTCATTTGGGAAAGAGTAACTAGCCTCTAAGATCTGATTTTCAGAGATCTATGGATCCTGTCAAGGTAAGAGCTCTCTCTGATCATAAAGATCTTGGCGTGAGACTCTTTAAGCCTTAAGAACTCAACATCTTAGAAAAGAAAGCCATTAAGAACAAGAAAACACCAAGCTTTGAAAACCTTTTCGACCCCGTGAATCCTCTCAAACCCCGAGACCCAAATGAAACTACTCACTACACATAAAATAAACTAAACAACGCATGAAAAATGAAACGATAAACATAAGAACGATGGATTAAACTTAAACGATTCAAAATATTCAATAACAAAGCTCAAAGTCTAACAATGGCGGATCGTCTCCAAAACCAGAGAGAAAAAGCATGAAAAGATAAGAAAAATAAAGTGTGTGGGGCAAAATCATCGCCGCCTTCCCAAAATGGTAAAAACAGCTCGATGGTCCCCCCCTCGCTAGCGGCCAAAAATGGTTGAAAGGATAGATATCGACTTCGGGATTAAGCGGCTCTCTCGATCACCTTCGGACATCGTGTCTTCAACTCGATCTGGGTCTCGATCTTCTTCGGCGGATCGAGTGTTGCATCTGATCTTGGTATCGATCTTTGGTGGGATCGAGTGGTGGACTCGATCCGGCTCTCGCTCTGCATGGCGTCATTTACGTCCGTACCACTTGATCGATTGCTCCATTCGATCTTCATCTCGATCATTTCCCTTGGATCGCCTGGGCTTCTCGATCTTCTGGTTGATCTCATCTAGATCGACCTGCCATGCTCGATCTGCTCCCTGATCTCTGGTCCTTAGCAAACATCCGACGTTCCATGAACCTCCACAACAGCTTCAGCACGTCCACGAACCTCCACGACTCCAAAGTAGCCAGAAACAACCTGAATATGATGCAAAATACAAGGAACATGCGTATGCTGGTGCAAAAATGCTCTAGGATCTAAAGTGATGCAATCGAGCCTAAAGTGTGATGTAAATTCATGAAAAGCTAACTTATATGTATGCAAAATGCTTGCAATATGTAGTGACATCAAGCAACCTCAAGCTCCAGCCTTAATTAGCACAAAGGTACCAACATCCAAACCATTGTAAAGACCATGCATCCTTTTCATTTTTTTGCTTTGTGTTTTGACTCCTCTTGAATTTGTTTGCCACCGAGACGGTGTCATTCAAGTTTGGGGGAGTGTGTGTGTTATTTGACATGTTTTCTTTTATCATACTTGAGTCATCATGCATCATGTAAGGCGTAGAAAAGAACAAAAAAATGATAAAAATTTTAAAAATTTTCAAAAAAATTCATGTATCTTGCATTTGAACTGTTAAACATTTTAGGATTGAGTCTAGAATTTTAAGAATTTAGGTTGATTGCATTTGCATAAGGAGCAAAAGTTTTTCTTGAAAAGTGTTTTAAGCTCATGAATTGTTTCAAGGCCCTAGTGAGTAGTCCTTTGATGCATTGTTCACACTTTGAAAGTAAGCTCTAACCATATTTGGATCATTTGTTTTGATTTTTGTGGCTTGAGTTGAACATTCATGAATTAAATCCTTTCCTAGCAAGTGAGAACCTTAATTTGAATTTCTTGAATTATCATACTTATGCATTTGAAAAAGGATACATGGATCACTTATACATATTTAGGCTTTCTTCTTCCTTTCGGCACTCTCTTGTAAGCCTAAATAGACCTCCCCACCTTTACCCTACCCTCATTTCAAGCCAATGTTCTTGTGTGATGAATCTTTGTGAGGCGTCTTTCCGGTTGGACTTAGCATAAAGTGTTAGGTTTAGGCGACATGATTACGCTTTCATATTGATGCTAGCTTTGCATTTTGAAGCTAATTTTAGGCTTAGGATAGGGCGGGTATTCATGGGAATTTATTTGTTTTTGTTTCAGTTTAAAGGGTTTGATGTTCGGAAGTTGAATAAAAGGGTTCAATGGTTTTAAGTGGTAGGCCATATGTTTTAAAGTGAAAGCTCTAGTTTGAATAAGAAGGTAGCTCCCAAAAGAAAAAGAAAAAGAAAGGAAAAGAGCCAAAAGGCCAAGTTTGAAAAAAAATAAGAGAAGAGAGCTACCAAAAGTATTTAAAAGAGCTAAGTGTATTTATAGCCTTACCACTAGCCAAAAGAGTTTTAGATTGATACTTTTATTTGGGTTTTTGCTAGGCGAATTGCCTTGTTGATAAGGGTAGTCTTTAGGAGGGTGAGTGAGCTTAAAAAGAAAAGAAAAATGAGAGAGGGTTCTAGGATCATTGTTAGTGTATATGGATAGATGAGAGTCTAGTCATGTATGCATCAATTGTCTTTACCTTTAGCATTATGCATAAGTTCAACCATTCTTTGAGATAACCCATTGTTTAAATCACCCTTATAAATGAGATCATTTTTATCTCATAATCTTTGTCCCTTAGCCAAATGTATTCGGTTTTAAAGTGCATAAGTGCGATTCACAGTTTGATCATTAATTGAATGTTAAAGGATTGGATTCTTGGATTGTTTGGAATAGGAGAGTCATGATCTGAAATTCAACATGTCATGAATATGACTAAGTTCTTTGGAGTATGAGTGTGTGCATTGCATCTTAGAATTAAGAACTAGGACCATTGAATTGATTCATTTGAAAAACCTTTTTGCAAGGAATTTAAGCCCCCGTTTTTAAAACCTCTCTTCCTCTCTTGAATTTTATTTGCTTGAGGGCAAGCAAAAGGAAAGTTTTGGGGAGTTGATATTACCATATATTTTGCATATTTAACATGAATTTAAAGCTAGTTTTCATGCATTCATCTTGCATTATAGGCTAGTTTCTACCATTTGTTGCACTTTAGGTCCTAGATCACTTTGTATTTGCAATTTGCATATTTTCTGCATTTTCGCATCATTATCATGTTGCTCGAGACACACTGGAGTTGTGGAGGTTGCGTGGATGTGCATAGGATCGAAAGGAAGCTTGTGGACACTTGGAGAATTCAGCCATTGATAACAAGCTTTTGGTGTGTGTTGTGTGTTGTGAAGATGATGCAAGAATGTTATCCAACTCAAGCACCTATATGTTGTCGTATAGAATGCAAGAGAGTATCAATCCACACTTAGGAGCTAGAAAGTGCAATGAGAATGCAATGGTTACACAAAGCTAAGCAAACGACAAATGATTTGTAAAATCCCTAAAAACTAGATGCAACGATCAAATGCAAAGCTTAACTATTTTAAAAATACTAGAGACGAGTTCACAACCACGAGGAACAAGCGAAATGATAAAAATGCAAAGCTATTAATCTATAAAAATTGACTAGTGGATCGACCACAGGATTGACCACTAGATCGAGCAACAACGATCGATCTACTAACAGTTCGAACAGAAATGAATCTAATGACCAAGATGCGAACAACTAGCAAGCAAATGATTAACAGAGATGAGAAAATAAGAAAAAAAGAGAGGGTCCAGGGTTAAGGATCATGTTCAAGGGTTTCAAAGGTTCAAGCTTGGTTTGAAAACTTTAGATCTACTCACTTTGTGAGGTTCTCTAAGCCTTGAAAACAAAACAAGATCCATCCATGGCGTGTCTTATAGATCACTCCTTCATTCTTTTCTCCAAACCCATGGCTTTTGGTGGAAAAAGAGACTGAAGGGCATAATACATATATTTCAAACACACGGCCTAACAAATCCCCTAAACAACCATGGCGTGTGGGAAAGGAAGGATTAGCCTCTCGGATTCGACTTTCAAGGACATTTGGATCCTGTCAAGGTAAGACATCCCTCGGATCATAGATATCTTGGCGTAGAGTCTCTAAGCCTTAAGCACTCGATATCCTAGAAGAAAAAGTCATGAAGAACAAGAAAATACCAAGCTTTAAACCTTTTCAACCCCTTTGAATCCTCTCAACCCCGAAAACCCAATAAAACTACTCACTACTCATAAAGTAAACCGAACAAAACGCAATAGACGATAGACTAAACATGAAAACAGTAGATTAAAAGCAAAGATTAAATATTCAACACGTAAAAGCAAGAAAAATCAAGGTTCTACAGTGGCGGAGATAATCGCCTCCCACTAGAGAGAAGAAGATAAAAAGATAAAGTGAAAACGTCCCCTCCAAAAAGCAGGATCGCCGCCTTCCCAAAATGGACAAACAGCTTGATGGTCCCCCCCCCTCGCTAGAAGCCAAAACGGTTAAAGTAGTCTGGGATCGAGCATGAGGCTCGATCTGGCTCTCGATCTTTGGCTTGGATAGGGTGACTTTGGTCGATCTTGTGCTGAACGGGTTGAAAGCTCAATCCGGTCCTCGATCTGCATGGCGTCATTTACGTCCGTACTACAGATCGATCTCTTTTCTCGATCTTGATCTCGATCCCTTCCTTCGCCTCGACTCGTGTCACTCAATCTTCTGGTCGATCTCATCTAGATCGACCTGCCTTGCTCGATCTGCTACTCGATCTCGGGTCTTTAGCATGAAATCCTGATTTCTCCAAGTGTCCACGAACTTCCTCACGAGCCTTAGCACGTCCACGAATCCTTCATAGCTCCAAAGTAGCCGAAAACAACCTGAATGCAATGCAAAATACAAGAAACATGCAAATGCTGGTGCAAAAGTACTCTATGACCAAAAGTGATGCAAACTAGCCTAAAGTGCAAGGTAAATGAATGAGAAACTATCTTATATGTATGAAAAACACATGAAATATGCAGCAATATCAGCCATGCATGCAAAGGACCCGAGATCGAGCAGCGGATCGAGCAAGTCAGGTCGATCTAGACGAGATCGACCAGAAGATCGAGTGACTCAAGTCGTTTCAAGGAGAAGGATCGAGACCAAGATCGAGAGAGGAGATCGATCGTGAGTACGGACGTGGATAATGCCATGTAGAACAAGAGCCAGATCGAGACCACGACTCGATCATCCAAGGATCAAGTAGAAGATCGAAGGAAATGCTCGATCCATCCAACCAATGTGACTAAAGATCAAGCAAAAGAAGGCGATCCATGGAGAAGATCGAATGAGCTGATCGATCTCGAGATCGATCTCTGGAACCTTATCGGGCCCGCACATTTTTGGAGCGTAGTGAGGGGACCATTAGGGCTGTTTGGCTATTTCGGGCAAAGGGCGGCTATCACTTTTTCCAGCTTTCCTTTAGGCGATTTCCGCCATTGTTCTGTTCTTGATGTTTTTCATGTTTTGAACCTTGAATCTTTTCAATATTAAGTCTTTTTCTTTAATCGCTTGCTTGTTCATGTTTAGTTTTCTTTCCCTTGCATTTCAATCGGTTTAAAATATAAGTAGTGAGTAGATTTCTTTTGGGTTTAAGGTTGGGGCGATTTAAGGGTTTAAAGGTTTAAGCTTTTGGGAGTTTTTCTTGTTCTTAACCTATTCTCTTCTAGGATTTGGGGTCTTAAAGCTTAGAGAGTCTTGGAAAAGATCTCTATGATTCCAGGGCTTTCTTACCTTGACCGGATTAAGAGATCCTTGAAAACCAAATCCTAGAGACTAATCTATCCTCTCCCAAATGGCATGGATGAAGAGGGGGTTAGTTAAGCCAATATTTGAGATCTTTGTTTAATGTTCTTTGACCCATCTTTCCACTACACGCTATAGGTTAGGAGGAAGGGTCTGAGAAAGGGGTTATACCACATGCCATGGATAATCCTAGTTTAAGTTTCTCAAGGCTTAGAGATAGCTCTTCAAAAGAGTAGATTTATGATTTCAAACCCAAAGCTTGAATCTTGAACCTCTTGAATATGACCCTCAACCTTAAATCCTCTCTTTTTAGCATTTTAAAACCTCTGTTTATCATTCGCTAGTCATAAAGCTTGCTTCTTTGATCATTTGAAGTCATTCATCTAAGTTGTTAGAAGTGTCCTGTTTTACCCGTTTCAGTGCTCGATTTTTTGTAATTAGTAGATTTGCATTTTAGAGTCTCTGTTGTCTTCTAGTAGTTGTTAACCCTCTTCAAGGGATTTTAAAATAGTTTTCCTGCTTATTTGGTCGTTGCATTTAGTTTTCATCGATTTTACCATCTATTTACCCGATTCTGCTTAGATTTGCTTAGTTCTTGCATTCTTAGTGTCTTTCTTCACCGATGCTGGATTGATCTCCTTTACTGCTACACTACATTGTTAACAGTGGTTTGGGGTTTGATATTTAGACTTGCAAACATTCTTGTTTATCAAGTGATTTGCTAAGCTTGTGATGGATAGACAGAAATTTGATCTTGTGTTGGCTTTGCGGCATGTGGATTCAAAAGTGTTGATCAATGTGGTGTTCCTGATGTTTAGCTGATTGATTTTGTTTTCAAACCTCGACCCTGTTCTTTGTCTGATGTTTGCTTCAGGGCAAGCAAAAGCTAAGTCTGGGGGAGTTGATATATCATAGTTTTTATGGTTTTTAACCATGGTATAAGTCTTTTTTATTAAGTATTTTTGGTCTTTTAGAGTCCTATTAAAGTCATTGCAAGTTATAGCATGTCTAGAGCATAATTGGATGGTGCTTTTTGGAGCATTGCAAGAATCAATCACAAAGTTAGCAACTTGGAGGCATCAATTGGCTTTGGTGACAATCGTCACCACTCAAGGATGATGCTCGTCACCCATATTTGAAGAGGAGTCGCGACTTGCTTTAACAGATGGAGAGGAAATTGCAACTTTGCCTCAGAAGTATCACTAATTACAAAAGTGTTCCAGCTCGTGTTTTAGCTTGTAAAAATTAGGTTTTCAGCCATTGTTAGCTTTAATCTTAGATTTAGAATTCAGAGATCTTGAGAGAGAGTTTTATTCAGAGCTTTTTGGGGAGACATATCATGTGGAAGCCAGACCCGGCCACTATACCGCAGCCGTGCCTTCACTACATCCTAACAGTTCGGTTTTATACTTAGCCAAGTTTTTAAACTTTTCTTTTCATTTATCAATACAGAGAAGATTCAAAACAACTTCATTTTATTCCATTAAACTTGAATATAACACTTAAACAAGATTCGGAGGTTAACTTAAACAAAGCACAACGGTTTGCTAATGAATACATCATATAATCTAGCAACCTAAAACGCTGAACACCAAAGCCCATAACATAAAACACACGTCTTAAACATAAAAACACCCAATCCTCGATCCATCCATTTTCATCACTGCCGCCGCTCTTGCTCCACTTACTGCTTAGATCCTGCACACTCAAAAGAGCGGCATAAGTATTTGATAAATACTTAGTGAGTACGGTCATCCTGTAACACCTAGGTCAGTACCAGTCACGCATTCATACTATCAGATTCAACATCCCACACAATGAATTCACAATAGACATAACATATATCAAACGGCCATGATTATCTAACCAAACCGCCCAAGATCAATCCCTTTTTAAGACCCATGTCCACTTCAGCGTGAATCCCACATCCCCTAAGCCAGTACATGATCTCGATTACCCTGAGGTTAGCTAGACATCATCTATGCCACGGTAACCACCTCAAAATACAATAACATATAATCACTTAACAGTCCTAAACACACAACATGAAAATCACACAATCAAACATGCACAACATTAAACCCTAGCAATCCAACGATCCTAGACACCAACTGATAGGGCTCAGGTTTTACCCAAATAAAACTACTGCAAGTGTACAGCAAAGCAGTTGTAGTATAAGGGGTTATCGAATCCCAAGGGAGTATGTAAACTACACTAAAGAGTTCAGGTTCGGATTAAGATAAGCGATAAGTAATGAATGTAATGCAAATTAACTAAAGTAATAAAAGCAAGTGGGCATTTTTGAGACTGTTCTTAAAGTTCAGAAAGCTAAAGGCGCTAAGTTAGGACAGTTCGCAGGTTGAATCCGAGAGTGTAGAATGCATGCAATCAGGAATGAATAAAACCGTCTTGAACATGAATCACAAAGATATAACTAATCAATTCTCATTGCAGAAGTTATATATGTCTAAATCACAGAGTTTCAAATCTCTTTGCAAACCCTAACAACCTAAACATGCAGTAATGAGCAGGTTCAATTGTTCACAAAACTCTTAAGCCAAATCTCTTTGCACTTGGGCGTTTTGCTCATCTAATACTAGTTCAGGTGATTAATAATGCTCTCACATCTATCAGACAACCTAGGGTTTCGAAATCCAGATGATGTGTCTAAGAAATCGATATGAATGCAAGCACAGATGAAGAACCAATGGATTTTCCTAATAGTTAGCAATTCTACAAACTCTTCTTCAACCCTTGAAAAACCCTAACTTAACTAACAAACTACTCAGACATGGTGATTTGAGAAAACATCATGAGAAGAATAGATTGCATAAAAGAAATAAGAAGTAGAAATAAAAGAGTTCAAAATCTGCTCTGAAGGAGTCTGATTTGTCTCTCCAAAAGCTCTGCTACAAATCTATCTCTAAAGCTCTCAAAAATAATAAGATACAAAGATATCTGCCAAAAGAATGGCTGAAAAACCTAATATACAAGCTAAAACACGATCTGGGGTGTTTTTGTAAATACTGGAACTTCTGGGCCAAAACTGCAATTTCTTCCTAATCTTTTAAAAACAGGCCACGACCCCTTCCTTTCTGGGTGACGAGCGTCACCAAAAGTGGTGACGAGTGTCACCCATATGCATACTCTCTGCTTCGAGCTTGGTACTTCGTGGCTTCAACTCAAAATGCTCCAAAATGCTCCAGTATCTCCAATTATGCTCTAGACATGCTATAACCTGCAAAGACTCTTCTAGGACTCTAAAAAGACCAAAAAGACTCAATAAAAAGGACTTACATCATGGTTAAAAACCATAAAAACCATGATATATCAACTCCCCCAGACTTAGCTTTTGCTTGCCCTCAAGCAAACATCAGACAAAGAATAAGGTCGAGGTTTGAAAACAAGAAACAGTCAGTCAGTCATCAGGAACACCATACTAGTTTGAACTTTCGAATCCACATACCATATAGTCAACACAAGGTCAAATTTCAGTCTAATCATCACAAGCTTAGCAAATCTCTCAAATCCAGTCCAAATCCCTTCAAGAAATCCGAAATTTCTACTGTCAACTCCTTATTTTTATCTAAGTGTGATATCTCATCAAGGTTCTATCATCTCAATCACTTTACAGATTCTTTTCCCTTCCTAACAACTGAACAAATAGATCTCAACACAGCTTTCCTATTTTCTCTTCCCTTAATCTTTTCCTTAGGATATTTTCGATTCTTCACTTCTTTTTCTCAACTTTTTCAGTCTAAGAAATGGTGCTACTCAATACTTGTGTTCCTTGTGAGGAGACAGGTTCTTGATGTGTTCACTACTGTTGTTCCTTGTGAGGAGACAGGGTCATGAATGCACCATTCTTTGGACTTAATCTTTTTGAAAACTACATCAGGGAAGATCAAAGAGAGACTGTATTTTAACCTTATTGTCACTGCTGAAAGAGAGAGTCAAGATCAATAAGAATCAATCACCAAGACAAGAAGTTTAAAGTTTATTAAGGTGGAGCTAACAGCAAATTTTTCAGACTCTCTAAGAACCTAAACCTTCATTGCTAGACTGATCTACCTATGACTTTCAACTTAGTGAGACTTGTAACCAACTACTGTGGCAATGGTTCTTAACAGCAAAAACGTCCTATGGTTAGTTCCAAGAAAAACTAACAGTTTCAAAAATTTTGACTCTATAAAACAGGTTTTTGACTCAACTTTTAAGACTCTATAGACATGACACAATGCATACAATGTCAGTAACCACCTCCCCCAGACTTAAGCAACACTGTCCCCATGTTATTAAGCCAAGAGTCGGTCAAAATGAAGCATGAGAAGTTGTAGAACTAAGGTGGAAAAGTGGTATCTCGCGAAGGACCTGGTGACGAGCGTCACCCAGCTGTGGTGATGATCGTCACCACTCTGAAACTTCAGAAATCGTCATGTTGGATGTTTAAATGCTATTCCATCATGTGTACTCCTAAGTCAAACTGTAGGAGCACTAAAACACACATCAAAACATCCAAACAAAGCATAATCTATGGTCCAACAAGTTCACAAGACATCATCCAAGCAAACTGAACAAAGTGACTCTTTTTTTTTTCTCATGTTGTTGGGTTTTTTTTTTAGCTATGTAATAGTAAACTAAACTAATATATGAAAAAGAAAACTTACCAGTGGGTTGCCTCCCACTAAGCGCTTGTTTAAAGTCATTAGCTCGACTTTGAATGCTGCTCAGACAGCTGGTGGAACAGAAGGTGGCAGTGAATGCCTTGGAGAAGAATGTCTCCTCATCCATGGTGGTTTGTAAGCAGTAGATGTATGAACACTTCCAAGGAAGTGAGGAACATCAGCAGAGTGGGTCGTGACTGTGGGTGGGATACTACTTTTTCCTGCAGAATCATCAAAAGAAACACCAAGCATTCTACGAGAATCTCGTTGCTTGCATAAGTGTGAAGCAGCTTTTTCACCTTTTAAATTCTTATTGATAAGATTAGGAGGTTTGGAACTGGTTCCAGGAAGTGCATACCTTTGCTTAGTTGCAGGTTTCTGGGTTGTGGAATGGTGAATTTTCGGATTGGCAACATATGACGGACTTGTAGCTGTAAGTTCACGTCCCTCCTTTGTGTCCAGGTTGGTGACGAGCGTCACCAGGTCAGTGACGGTCGTCACTGACTCTGCAGTTTGAGTTTCTGCAGTTTTCCTGCAGTTCAGCTCTGCAAGTCTTGCCTCCATCACAAACACGTCTTCCTCCAGCAACTTGGCATTCATTGGAGCCTCTTTTTCAAGCGTAGTCATGAAGATATGATCCTCACTACAATCCTCAAACCCAACAGCTTCTGCAGAAGTTTCAGATATTGGTTCTTCAACAGCCATCTTGCTCACTTGCCCACTTATATCTGATTCATTGACATGCCCAGCAGTAGTGTCTTCTGAATGCTCCATGACAGTCTCTTTATCTCTAGAAGTTCTTACAGAAAAGGTCTGACCATCAATGGTAGAACTCTTTCTTAACTTATCCATGTCAAAGTTCATGACAACATCACCAAGATCAAGCTCAATGTTCCCCCTTCTAACATCAATGATGGCTCCAGCAGTAGCCAAGAATGGTCTTCCCAGAATAAGAGGATCTTTAGGTTCTTCAGCATATTTGAGAACCACAAAATCTGTAGGAATTATGCAGCCCTCAATGTTAACATGAACATTCTCAAACATGCCTTCTGGGGTCCTTATGGATCGATCTGCTAGGATGACAGAGATCCCAGCTGGCTTGAAATCAGTCATTCCAAGTCTAGCAGCAACAGAGAAAGGCATCAAGTTAATACTTGACCCTAGATCACATAGAGAGAGTGGAAAACGTCCTGCAGATATTGAGCAATCAAGCACAAAGGTCCCTGGATCAGATAGCTTCTCTGGAACTCTGCTTTGAGTGATGGTGTTGACTTGTTTAGAAACAGTCACCTTCTTCTTCTTCTTTGGAACTGTGCCTAAGAGAATTGCACTGATGTCTCTGGTAAGCAATGCTCCTTCCTCAGGACTTACACCATTCACAACCATTCTCTTCACATACCTTCTTAGAGCTGGTGAAAGCTTGACTGCATCAACAAGTGGGATCTCAAGCATCAGCTTGTCTATCATAGCTTTGCATCTGGCTTCTTCTATCTCCTGTTTAGACTTCCTAGGATGCTTGGGGAATGGTGTTTTGGGTTTATAGACACGTTCCTGGTCATAATTTGCAGTTACAGGCGAAGCAGCTTCGTTCTGGGGTGGGTGACGACCGTCACCAGGGGGGTAACGCTCGTCACTCACTTGTGACAACCCCCGATACCCTTGTAGGTTGGTGACGAGCGTCACTCCTCCTTGGTGACGCTCGTCACTCACCTCTGAGACAGAAAAATTTTCATCTTCAGACTCCATGAGTTGCACGATCTGTTCTGCACTCAACCTCTTTTTCTGCACTGTTTTCAGCTCCTTTTCATTCCTGACTGTGATGGCATTAACCTGATGCTTGGGATTGATATCAGTCCTTCCAGGAAGGAATCCCTCTTGCCTTTGAACAGCTCCTGCAGTTTGAGCAACGTGCACATCAAGCTTCTTCATGTGAGAGTTCAGACTCTCAATTTTTCCATTCAGGTCTTGATACAGCGAATCTAGTTTGCCATTGAAGTTCACTGTAATCTTCTGCTGTCCTTCAAGTATCTGCTCCAGCATAGCTTCCATCTTAGTGTCTTGTGAAGGTGCAGTTTGGTAGGAAGAAGAACCAAAATTCCTGCTGTTTTGGTAAGGTTTCTCAACTTCAGTCTTCTGGAATGGGGGCTTAGGAGTGTAACCAAGCGTGCTCTGTCCTCCTGTAAAGGTACTCTGCTGATTAATGCTGTTGTAGCCTCTGTTCCATTGCTGATTTCCAAACATTTGGCTCTGAAAACCCCCTCCATTGATGAAATTAACATCTTTCTGCTCAAATTCTTCAGGATTTTCGAAACTCTCCACTTCTGCAGCGAATTGGACTGACTTCTTTCCCACCAAAAGGCTGTGAATGCTGTCCAACTTAGCCTTAACTTCAGCTAATTGGTTTTCATCATTCAAACCAGCCTGCTGCTTTCTCTGAAAATCTGCATTCTTAGTGCTGTTACTGCAGGCCAAGTTTTCAATCAATCTTACAGCTTCTTCTGGTCTGTTGGTGTTGAAGTTTCCACTACTTGAAGCATTCAGCGCCATCTGATATTTCCAGTCAATGCCTCTGAAGAAGTTGCCAAGCAGCTGCACCTGATTGAAACCATGATGAGGACAGTCCCTTTGATAAGACTTAAACCTGATCCAAGAAGCCTTAAAAGCTTCAGTAGGACCTTGTGTAAAGGATGCAATTTTTGTCCTCATGTCCTCTGATCTTGCATCATCATAGAAGTTATTTAGAGAGGAATTCTTGGTGTCTTCCCAAGTGGTCAATGAAGCAGGCTCCAGTTGCTTCAGCCAATATGCAGCCTCTCCTCCAAGAGAGTAAGGAAAAAGCTTGCAGAACAGGAAATCATTGCTGACTCCAGTAGCTTTGACACTTGAAGCCAGATCCTCAAACCTTTCAATGTGATCCATAGGATGCTCATGAGGTAAGCTATGGAATGGATGCTGGCCAACCAGCTGATAGGTAGACTGGTTTAACCTCAAAATCGTTCCTCTGGAAGGCAGGAGGTCGGATTGCAGCTCTGTTGGCATAGAACTGATCAGGTCTGTTGTAGTCACCTAGAGTCCTCTGAACAAAACGCCCAGCAGCGTTATTGGCAGCAGCAGGGACTCCCACGTTCTCATTCAGTTGTTGAACCTGCTGTTCAACAATGACATTTCCGTCTTGATCAATTCTCTGCCCCTCTTCGTTCCTCCTATTTCCTTCCCTGTCAACTAAGTGACCTTCTGCATCTTCAACCAAGATAAGTGGAGCGACCATTGTAGATTGCTTCTTAGCTTTCCTGTTAGTTCTCTCCAACCTAGCAAGCTCGTCGATGCTCAAAGTCACAAGCTCCTTCTCTTTGTTGCTTCTGGTTCTGCGATTAGGCATACACATGAAACAGGCACAGAGAAAAGAAACTAAAAGTCAGTAAACAAATAAAAACATAGACAAAATCCTAATACTAAAAATCAATAGGCAGCTATTACTCCCCTGTATATATCACCAACCACAGTCACACACTCATCTTAGACAAGGTTGGAAACAAATTGGTCAGAAGAAATCCCGATGAAATCCTCATGGAAACGAAGATATCCGATCACCCTAGGAACCTCTCGGCTTTCGCTATGGTCCGATCCCTTTCCCTTTGGCTATCACTCGATCCGTTCACCTTTCTCCGAGCCAAACTCTGTTTTCCCTCAGAAACCCCATAAAATCAGGCTATTAGCTCGAGGTTATCCGATGGAAACTCGACACTTAGGCAATTATTCAGTCGCTTACCGATTTATCTCGGTGATGGTCAGATCTGCTCGGCGATGGTTCAAGCTCTCTCGGCGGTCCTCGGAATAAACTGATTTTCGTAGGGTTTTCTCTCGACTAATCTCTCTCTTTGCTTTATTTCTTTCAAATAAATGTAACACTTTCGAGCTAAGTCTCAAAAACACCTTATATATTCGCAGAACCCTAGACAACTCGGACTTAACCGATGTTTCCTGGTCCAAGTAGTAATTATCCCGAACCGATCCGATATCTCTCGGCTATCTTCCACACCGTCTGACCATCCTCGCGATAAACCACCAAAATAGCCGATATAACACTTGGCCCATGGCCCAATTCCCTTTCCTCGACTGTTTTCCATTTTTCACCCAGATATTTCCGTTTCTCTCAGACATCCCGTCCCACCTCGGTTAATCCTCTTTTTCTGTCGGAGGTTTTTTTTTCTTTTTTTTCTCGGATACAGTCCACTCCCACTCGGACTAACGCCACTCTCACTTGGATAAATCCCATTCCTCACGGACAGGACCATTTTCTCTCGGTGAAGGGGATGAAGCCTTAGAGGAGCTTGAGTTAAGTCCAGAAGAAGCCAATTGGGTGGCGGGTCAGAACAACTACAAACCTCAAGGATATTCACAAGGCTACAACCAGAACAACAATCTCTCATATAGAAGCACCAATGTCACGAACCCTAAAGATCAAGTGTACCCTACTCAGCAAGTAAAGCCTTTCGTTCCATAAAACAAAGGTTTTCAGCCGAGCGTTGGCTTCCAAGGGCAAGGGCAGAGCAACTTCCAAGTACAACAGCAAGGAGACAAGGGTTATACGCCAATGTACCCTCTGGGCTTTGTTCCTCAACAACAACCGATGCAACAACAACAAGTTGATCATGTCCAAGCGATGTTTCAACAATTGATTTAAGGGCAAGCATCTACAAATCAGAAGTTTTCTGAGATGAACACTCGTTTAGACTCCTCTCTCATGGATTTCTCTACTCAGATTACAAACTTGAATAACAAGACCAAGCAGCTAGAGAAAGGAAAGGCGAGTACTAGTGATCAGAATAGCTTACCGGGTAAGTGTGAGCAGAATCCCAAGGAATACGCCAATGCCATTACGCTAAGGAGTGGGAAAGAGCTTGCACCTATGGTTACTCCTAAGAACAACGAGGACGTTGTAATTCAAAAGGGGGAGGGTAAGCTTTCAGCTGATGATGAGATCAACTTTAACTATGTCTGGATTCAAGGACCAAGGAGAGGTGAGAAAGCGGTTGTAGAGAAGAAAGCGGAGCAAGCTGCTAAGGAGAAGGATGCTTATGTGCCTCCACCGTATGTACCCAAGCTACCTTTTCCTAGCCGCTTCAAGAAGCTACTCATAGAGAAGCATAGAATCTTGTTTGAGAAGCATCTTAAAGACGTAGAGATCAAGTTACCTCTCGTGGGCTGCCTTGCAATGATGCCTAAATGCGCCAAATTCTTCAAAGATACGCTTGTAAAAAAGAATAAGGAAAACAAGGAAGTGCTAGTACTTAGTGAAGAATGCAGCGCCGTGATACACAAGGAGATAGTTCCCAAGAAGTTAGGAGATCCTGGAAGCTTCACTATGCCTTGCGCTTTAGGTCCTTTGGAGTTCAAGAGTTATCTTTGCGATCTCGGAGCTAGTATAAATCTGATGCCTCGTTCCGTAGCAAATAAACTTGGCTTTACCCGGGTTCAAAGATTGTAGAATCTTGTTGGTATTAGCTGACATGAGCGTGAGGTTACCCGTGGGTTTGCTTGAGGACTTGCCAGTGAGAATCAGCGGTGTAAACGTGCCTGCGGACTTCGTTGTGTTGGAAATGGATGAAGAACCTAAGGATCCACTCATTCTCGGTAGACCGTTCTTAGCCACCGCCGGAGCCATCATAGATGTCAAGAATGGGAAGATAGCTCTGCACTTGGGTAAAGATATAAGGCTGGACTTTGATATCAATGAGGTTTTGAAGAAGCCTACGATAGAAGGGAAAGCTTTCTACATTAAGACGTTGGACACTTTAGCGGATGAATTGCTAGAAGAGTTAGCTCAGGAGGATCATTTGAAGCTGGTATTGACTAAGGAGCCAGGAGAGTTCGGTTATTTGGATCAGAGGACTCAAGAATACGTTAACCTGCTTGATTCAAGGAAAGTTGTGCTTGAAGATGAAAACGCTTGCCTAGAGATCGACTCCGAGATCGATGACATTACTCGATCCAGGGGTTAAATCGACAAGACAATCGAGAACACAACTCGATCTGGTGCAACAATCGACAGTCAGATCGAGCAGGGTGATCGATCCAGGAATTTAATCGAGTCCGAGATCGAGAGATGCCTTCCGATCAGTTCAGGGACCAATCGGGAGATCGACCCAGCATCTCGATCTCTCACTCAATGCACATTAAATCGAGTGAGTGAATCGAGTGAAACTGCTCGATCTAAATGACATCGAGAGCAAGATCGACTGGATGACTCGATTCCAGAGGGGATAACTGTTCCAGAAAGCAGCCTTGAGGGTCATGTCTCGGGTTCTAAGGAAGTTTCAAAGGAGGAAAACAACAGCAACAGCCACGAGGATGATTGGAGCGAGCTGCTAGCCCCAAAGGGGGACCTTAAGGAGCTCCCAAAAGGGCTAAGGTATGCTTTCTTAGGGCTTAACGAAACCTATCCTGTGATTGTGAATGAAAACTTAAGTGATGATGAGTTGCACTCGCTCTTAACTGAGTTGAGAAAGTATATGAAGGCCATTGGGCACTCTTTAAGTGACATCAAGGGGCTTTCACCAATGCTTTGCACTCATAGGATTCACTTGGATAATGAGAACGCCTCTTCTATCGAACATCAAAGGCGTTTGAATCCTAACTTGAAAGAAGTTGCTAAGAAAGAGATTCTTAAGCTATTAGAAGCTGACGTGAACTATCCCATAAGTGACAGCACGTGGGTTTCTCCCGTACACGTGGTGCCTAAGAAGGGAGGGATCACGGTCATTAAGAATAACAAAGATGAGCTTATACCTACTAGGACTATTACTGGACATTGTATGTGTATTGATTATAGGAAGCTTAATCTTGCTACTAGAAAGGATCATTTTCCCTTACCTTATATTGATCAAATGCTTGAAAGATTTGCTAATCATCCCTACTATTGCTTTCTTGATGGATATAGTGGATTTTTCCAAATACCAATCCATCCAAACGATCAGGAGAAGACGACCTTTACGTGCCCTTATGGCACCTTCTTGTATTGAAGGATGCCATTCGGGTTGTGTAACGCACCGGCTATGTTTCAGCGATGTATGATGTTGATCTTCTCCGATCTAATAGAAGAGATGGTAGAGGTGTTTATGGATGACTTCTCGGTCTATGGTGCATCCTTGTCTGCGTGTTTGTTGAATCTTTGCAAGGTACTAAAGCGTTGTGAGGAGACAAACTTGGTGCTTAATTGGGAAAAATGTCACTTCATGGTGAAGGAAGGGATTGCGCTTGGCCATAAGATATCAGAGAAGGGCATTGAGGTTGATAAGGCTAAGGTTGAGGTGATGATGAGTCTTGAGCCGCCGGTCAATGTTAAAGGAGTGAGGAGTTTCTTGGGACACGCCTGCTTCTACAGGTGCTTCATCAAGGATTTCTCTAAGATTGCACGCCCTCTCACACGGCTATTGTGCAAGGAAGCTGATTTCGTCTTTGATGAGGAGTGTTTGAAAGCTTTCGTGACCATCAAGGAAGCTCTAGTATCCGCGCCTATAGTGCAAGCACCGGACTGGACTCTACCGTTCAAGATTATGTGCGATGCTAGTGACTATGCCGTGGGAGCCGTTCTAGGTCAAAGGAAGGATAAGAAGCTGCACGTGATTTACTATGCTTCAAGAACCTTGGATGACACGCAAACTAGGTACACTACTACAGAGAAGGAGCTATTGGCAGTAGTGTTTGCCTTTGAGAAGTTCCGGTCATACCTCGTGGGTTCCAAGGCCATTGTCTACACATATCATGTGGCTTTGAGTACATCTATTCCAAGAAAGACACTAAGCCGAGGCTTTTGAGATGGATTCTTCTTCTTCAGGAGTTTGACATGGAGATCAAAGACATGAAAGGGATAGAGAACGGCGTTGCTGACCATCTCTCTCGGTTAAGAATCAATGAGTCTCTCCCCTTAGATGATTTGCTTCCCGAAGAACAACTCATGGCGATCACTACAGCTGTTTGTGGAAACCTAGAAGGGCAGTTTGAGGAGGTTCTGAGCTTCAACGAGGAGGATCTTCCTTGGTACGCTGATGTTGTGAACTACTTGGCATGCGGAGAGGAGCCAACTCATCTCGACAGCTACCACAAGAAGAAGTTCATTAGAGACGCAAGCAACTACTTTTGGGACGAGCCTTACCTGTACAAGAGAGTAGTTGATTGCTTATACTGGATATGCATTACAAAGGAAGAAGCCAAGGACATTCTCTTTCACTGCCATGGCTCTTCCTACGGAGGACACTTTGCTTCATTCAAAACCGGTACAAAGGTTTTACAAGCCGGTTTCTGGTGGCCGTCAATCTTCAAGGTTGCTCATGAGTTCGTGAAGAGTTAAGAAGCGTGTCAACGCGCAGGAAACATCACTAAGAGGAACGAGATGCATCAAGTTCCTATGTTTGAGGTTGACGTCTTTGACGCGTGTGGCATAAACTTCATGGGGCCGTTTCCTTCTTCTTACGGTAATAAGTTCATCTTAATAGCTGTTGATTACGTCTCTAAATGGGTTGAGGCCATTGCTTCCCCTACAAACGACTCTAAGGTGGTGATCAAGCTCTTTAAGAGCATCATGTTCCCGAGGTTTGGAGTATCCAAGGTGGTGATAAGCGATGGAGGAAGCCATTTCATCAACAAGCTGCTCGAAAACCTTCTAAGGAAGTATGGCGTGAAGCACAAAGTAGCTACACCTTACCATCCTCAAACGAGTGGGCAAGTAGAGGTTTCTAACCGACAGATCAAGGCGATACTTGAGAGAACAGTTGGGACAACTCGGAAGGATTGGGCGGTGAAGTTAGATGACGCTTTGTGGGCTTACCGGACTGCTTTCAAAACGCCCATTGGTACTACTCCTTTCACTCTTCTCTACGGCAAAGGATGTCACCTCCCCGTTGAGCTGGAACATAGGGCCTTGTGGGCTGTGAAGCGGCTGAATTTTGATCTGAAGACGGCTCAGGAGAAGCGCTTGATTTAGCTGCACGAACTTGATGAGCTAAGGCTGGATGCGTACGAAAGCGCTAAGATCTACAAGGAGCATACTAAGGCTGCTCACGACAGGAAGTTGGTACCCAAGGAGCTTAAGGAAGGGAGCCTGGTGCTTCTTTACAATTCAAGGATCAAGCTCTTTCCAAGGAAGCTGAAATCTAGATGGAGCGGTCTGTATGAAATCAAGGAGGTATTGCCCTACGGAGCTGTCACGTTGGTAGGCAAAAATGAGAGTGCATTCACAGTGAACGGACACAGAGTTAAGCCGTACATGGCGAGTGCATTTGACAAGGAGAGCACCTCAATGCTTCTCCAAGACACACCATCTGCCTAAACCAAGTAAAGTCTAGCTAAAGACGTTAAAGAAAGCGCACTTGGGAGGCATTCCCATGTCTATCCTGTATATATTTTTGCTTTATTGCTTTTCCAGTTTTATGTTTTTACCTTCTGAGTGTGTAGGAACAAGTATGAGGGATTGCAGGTCATGATATTAGATCCAAAAGGAGTAAGAAGGGGCGCGTATAAGCTAGAGATCGAGTGCTAGATCGACTCATCCTGGCTCGATCTTTGCTAGATCGAGCTAGTAAATCGAGAGGAGTCAGTCGATGTAGATGAGATCGAGTAGACAGATCGTGTGACACAGTCGATCACGAGAGGTCGAACACCCTATACGTTTAGCCTGAAAAGCAAACGAGAGATGGATCGATTGAGTCACTCGATTCTCAAGGCTAGATCGAATAGTCTACTCGATCTGCCACTCGATCCATACTTTAATCGACCCCTGAATTGAGAACGTGGCTCGATTATGAGGACTTAGCCGTCGTGCCAAAAACTCAAGGAACGAGAGGTGTTATCGAGCCAAGACTCGATTCAATCCGAATTGAGTCCCAAATCGAGCAACCCTCTCGATCCAAGCTATTATGGGCATGAGATCGAGTCCTAGATCGACCAAAAGGACTCGATCTCGTGCCGAGGTAACATTTCTTTTTCCCTCCTTTCCTATTTCCCTCCGGTTTTTAAATTCAAAAGTGGTCAAGACAAGCATCTTCGACCATGAAAGATGTGCCTTGACCACAGCTTTTGTCAGAAAACCACTTCTTTTACCCATGGTTTTGTTTTTGTTAGCCTTTAAATGTTTTCAACCACTCTCACACTCTCTCATTCTTGTTTTCTCGAGTTGTTAAGCAAAAAGAGAGTATGAATTCTTGTTTTCTAAAGGCTAACAAGCATCTTTTTCAATCTTTGCAAAGGTATTTTTGAATCTTTAAGAAAATCTTCAAGAAAATATCCCATTTTATTCGCTTTGATTATTTTAGATGCTAGGGCGGTTTTAATTTTTTTTAAATAGCTTGATAATAGGAAAAATTCTAGATGTCTCTCTATCTCTAGATATGATTCTCTATTATTTTGTTATAATTTTTATAAATCCCCCAAAATTCTAGGGTATTAGTTATAAGTTTTCTTCTTTGCTTCTCTTTTTCTCTCATCATATCGCCGTTTTACTCATTGTTTTGCTTGAGAAACTTGTTTCAGGTACAATGGCTCCCAAAAGAACGAGAGAAGAGACAGCACAAGAGGGAGGAAACCAAGAAGTGGATGTTCAGGAGAGTGTTCGTTGGAGTAAGGATGAGAAACGGGACAAGGAACGGCTTCAAAGGCTGAGGTTCGAGGCGACTAAGTTCGCGGACAGAGGATTACTGGCCAAGATGGGGATTCTAGGAGATTTTGATCAGCTCCTCCAGAAGATAGGGCTGAGGTGTTTGTCACGGATTGACTGCCCAACCTTTCCCGAAGTGACAATCGACTTCCTTGCCACTTTGGAGTTTGCGTACGAGAATTCTGGCGTCCCAATCCCTTCTCAAGGCCGCCTCTCCTTCAAGATAAAACGCCAAGCCTTCAGCCTATCAATCCCCGAGCTTTGTGAAGCTTATGGTCTCGATGCAGCTGCAACGAAAGTGGAGTTTCCCTCCTTCACTCAAGCAAACGATTTTTGGGACCTCATCGCCAATGATGACTACAACGCAAATACCGCGAAGATCAAGAGAGTGAGGAACGCGGTTCTACGTTACACCTTGAAGCTGATGGCCAACACCTTTAGTGGCCGGTCTATAGCCCCCACGGTGACCAAGACGGAGCTTTGCTTTTTGTTCCAAGGCCTTAAGCATCTTCTTTGTGATCCGGATGAGAACGAGGAGCCATTGGAAGACCAGCTCGGAGATAATGTGAACTATAGGTGCATCCTCGCTGCTTCATTGGTCAAATACAAGGCGTATGCCTTGAGATGCAAGGCAAGCTCGTCACTCATTGGCGGTTTCCTCACACCCTTGTTCGTGCAAGCCGGCGGGCCGCTTCAGAACTTCACACCCGTTCCGGATAGAGCGTTCAGGGACGAGACATACCTAAGGAACACTGATAGCTTGGGGCGCACGCCAGCCGAGGGCTTCTTTGAGTACATGTTCGTTGATGAGGAGAACGAGAAGCTTTGTGGAATGCTCAAGATAAATGGCATCTCGGAAGACAACTTCAAGCTGCGTTTGTTTCCCTTTTCCTTAGGAGACAAGGCACGGGATTGGGAAAGGACTCTTCCCCATGGCACTAACACTTCTTGGGCCGATTGTAAGAAAGCTTTCCTCTCCATGTTTTTCTCAAGCTCTCAGACAACAAGGTTAAGAAGTGAGATCAGTGGTTTCACTCAGTGTCATAATGAGTCCTTCAATGAGGCTATGGAGCGCTTTAAGGATTATATAATCACTTGCGCTCACCATGGTTTCAGCGAGGAGACCCTCTTGAGTACTATATACCGTGGAGCACTTCCAAAGATCAGACTACTACTTGACACAGTAAGGAATGGGAATTTTCTTGGTCAAGAGGTTGAGGAAGGCATGGAGCTCATAGAGAATTTGGCGTTGAGCGATGGAAATTACTCGGAAGACTATGACCGTGCACCAAGAGGAGCTGATCTTGAAGCCAAAAAGAAGGAATGCTTGCAAACCAAAAGCATGTACATTTTGTTGGAGAAGCTACGGATGCGTTGGACGAGCTAGAGCAATGCCAAGAAGAAGAAGCTAATTGGGTAGCCGGTCAAAACAACTACCAACCTCAAGGTTACTCTCAAGGCTACCAAGGCAACAACAATTTGTCTTATAGAAGCACCAACGTTGAAAAACCTAAGGATCAGGTGTACCCTCCTTAACAAGCTAAACCGTTTGTGCCCTATAACAAAGGTTTTCAGCCGAGTGGTGGTTTTCAAGGTCAGCAACAAGGTAACTTTCAGGGAAAGCAGCAGCAGCAAGGAAACAAAGCTTATACTCCTATGTACCTCCAGGCTTTGTTACTCAACAACAGATGCAACCGAACCAAGTTGATCCTGTACAAGCCATGTTTCAGCAGTTGCTTCAAGGGCAAACTTTAATAAACCAGAAGTTCGTCGAGATGAACAATCGCTTAGACTCCTCTCTCACTGATGTCTCTACTCAGATAACAACTTTAAACAACAAGATCAAGCAGTTAGAGAAGGGTAAAGCAAGTACAAGTGGTCAAAGCAGCTTACCGGGAAAGTGTGAGCAAAACCCCAAGGAATACGCCAATGCTATCACACTAAGAAGTGGGAAAGAGCTTCCACCGAGGGTTGCACCTAAGGAAAATGAGGACATTGTGGTTCAAGAGGGGGAGGATAAGCCGTCGGCTGACGATGAGATCAACTTCCACAACGTGTGGATAGAGAGGCCAACAAAAGGGAAAGAAGCTGCTGTATAGAAGCAAGCGGAGAAAGCAACCGAGGAGAAGGATGAGTACATACCTCCACCTTATGTTCCTAAGCTTCCTTTTTCTGGTCGCTTCAAGAAACAGCTTATTAGAGAAGCATAGGTTCTTGTTTGAGAAGCATATAAGGGACGTAGAGATCAAGCTACCTCTCGTGGATTGCCTTGACATGATGCCTAAGTGTGCAAAATTTTTCAAAGACACGTTTTCAAAGAAGAATAAGGAAAGCAAGGAAGTGCTGGTGCTTAGTGAGGAGTGTAGCGCCATTATACACAAGGAGATAGTTCCCAAGAAGTTGGGAGATCCAGGAAGCTTATTATACAGTATGCTCTCGGTCCTTTGACATTTCAGAGCTGTTTATGCGATCTTGGTGCTAGTATAAATCTGATGCCCCATTCTATAGCAAAGAAGCTCGGTTTTACCCGGTTCAAAGACTGTATAATCTCCTTGGTGCTAGATGACAGAAGCGTGAGGTTACCCGTGGGTTTGCTTGAGGACTTACCAGTGAGGGTCAGTGGTGTAAACGTGCCTACAGACTTCGTTGTGCTTGAACTGGATGAAGAACCTAAGGATCCGCTTATACTAGGAAGGCCATTCCTTGCAACCGCCGGAGCAATCATTGATGTCAAGAATCGGAAGATAGCTCTACACTTGGGCAAGGATATAGGGCTGGATTTTGACATCACTGAGGTCCTGAAGAAGCCCACCATAGAAGGGCAAGCTTTCTACATAGAGACGTTGGATGCTTTGGTGGATGAACTGCTAGAGGAGCTTGCACAAGAGGATCACTTGAAGCTGGCATTGACTAAGGAGAGAGGAGAGTACGGCTTTGTGGATCAGAGGACTCAGGAGTATGTTAATCTCCTTGACTCTAGAAAAGTTGTACTAGAAGATGAAGGTGGATGCCTAGAGATCGATCAGGCACTCAAGAAGATCACTCGATCCAAGTCAGCAATCGACAAGAAGATCGAGGATACAGGTTGATCCAGAGAAGAGAACGACTCAGACACTCGATCCCAACCAAATCGAGTAAGTGATCCAGCAAAACGATCGATGGAACGATCGAGGGAAGCCAATCGATCAGTTCAGAGAGAGAACGAGACGGGGACTCGATCTACTGCTCGATCCCAATTAAATCGAGTAGGAGAATCGAGTGAAATTGCTCGATCCGGACCAGAACGAGTGCAAGATCGACTGGAAGACTCGATCTAGGAGGGGACAACGGTTCAAGAAAGCAGTCTTTTGGGTCAAGTCTCGGGTTCTAAGGAGGCTACTGAGGATGGGAACGTCAACAAGTGCCACGAGGAGGACTGGAGCGGGCTGCTAGCCCCAAAAGTGGACCTTAAGGAGCTCCCAAAAGGGCTAAGGTATACTTTCTTAGGGCTTAATGAAACCTATCCCGTGATTATGAATGAGAACTTAAGTGATGATGAGTTGCACTCACTCCTAAATGAGCTGAGAAAGTATATGAAGGCCATTGGGTACTCTCTAAGTGACATCATGGGCCTTTCACCAGTGCTTTGCACTCAGAGGATTCACTTGGATAAAGAGAATGCCTCTTCTATAGAGCACCAAAGGCGTTTGAATCCGAATTTAAAGGAGGTTGTTAAGAAAGAGATTCTTAAGCTGTTAGAGGCTGACGTGATCTATCCCATAAGTAACAACACGTGGGTTTCTCCCGTACACGTGGTGCCTAAGAAGGGAGGGATCACGGTCATTAAGAATGATAAAGATAAGCTTATACCTACTAGGACTATTACAGGACACCGTATGTGTATAGACTATAGGAAGCTTAATCTTGCTACTTAGAAGGATCATTTTCCTTTACCTTTTATTGATCAAATGCTTGAGAGGCTTGCTAATCATCCTTATTATTGCTTTCTTGATGGATATAGTGGTTTTTTTCAAATACCAATCCATCCAAATAATCAAGAGAAGATGACCTTTACATGCCCTTATGGCACCTTCGCGTATTGAAGGATGCCATTTGGGTTGTGTAACGCACCGGCTACGTTTCAGCGATGTATGATGTTGATCTTCTCTGATCTAATAGAAGAGATGGTAGAAGTGTTTATGGATGACTTCTCTGTATATGGTGCATTTTTTTATGCGTGTTTGTTGAATCTTTGCAAGGTACTAATGCGTTGTGAAGAGACGAATCTTGTGCTTAACTGGGTGCAGTGTTACTTCATGGTGAAGGAAGGGATCATGCTTGGCCACAAGATATCAGAGAAAGACATAGAGGTTGGTAAAGCCAAATTTGAGGTCATGATGAGTCTTGTGCTGCCGGTTATGTCAAAGGAGTGAGGAGTTTCCTAGGCCATACTGGCTTCTACAGGCACTTCATCAAAGATTTTTCCAGTATTGCAGGCTCTCTCACAAGACTGTTGTGTAAGGAAGCTGACTTTATGTTTGATGAGGATTGCCTTCATGCTTTCGTGACCATCATGGAAGCTCTAGTATCCGCGCCTATAGTGCAAGCACCGAATTGGACTCTACCGTTCGAGATAATGTGTGACGCGAGCGACTACGCCGTGGGAGCTGTTCTTGGTAAGAGGAAAGACAAACGGCTGCATGTGATTTACTATGCTTCACGTACCTTGGATGACACGCAAGCCAGATACACTACGACTGAGAAGGAGTTGCTGGCAGTTGTATTCGCCTTTGAAAAGTTCAGGTCATACCACGTAGGCTCCAAGGCCATCATCTACACAGATCACGTGGCTCTGAGGTACATTTATTCCAAGAAAGACACTAAACCGAGACTCTTGAGATGGATCCTTTTGCTCCAAGAATTCGACATGGAAATCAAGGACAAGAAAGGGATAGAGAATGGCGTGGCAGATCACCTTTCTAGGATGAGAATCAATGAGTTTCTGCCCTTAGATGATTCGCTTCCAAAGGAACAACTCATGATGACCACTACGGCTGTTTGTGGAAGGCTAGAAGGGCAGTTTGAAGAGGTTTTGAGCTTCAAAGAAGAGGACCTTCCTTGGTACGCTGACATTGTGAATTTCTTAGCATGTGGAGAGGAGCCTTCTCATCTTGACAACTATCACATGAAGAAGTTCATGAGAGACGTAGGCCATTACTTTTGGGACGAGCATTACTTGTACAAGAGGGGCGTGGACAGTTTATACAGGAGGTGTGATACACAACGTTTTGAGCTCTTGAATGTTTCAATCACCCATACACTTGTACTAGTCAGTTGTAGTGTAGTATGGGTTTTATGTCAATCCAATGGGAGGAGTTGAAAACAGAAGAGTTGAGAGTAAAATCTCTAAGACAAGCAAGCAGAGAATTGGTTTTGTTGCCTAAGCAACAGTTCTAGCAACCTAAGTGAAACAAGCAACAAAAGAAGTGAAAACAAAGGCAATTTAAGCAGTTCTAAGCAAGAAAAACAGAGTAAAACAGAGCAAATCCGAGATTCAAATAAGAGAAAGACAAGTCTCTAGATGTACTTTGGGGAATTTCAGGCATTAACAAAGGCTGTTTCAAACTACATTGATCAAGCAAGAAAGCAAGCAATGGTGATTCCTAGACATAGATTTCACACTGAAGTAGTTAGATACAATCTCTTGGCAAATAACCCTTTGCTAAACATTCTAACAAGAACTAACTCTCATTAGTGCTAAAACATCAAGCAAGCATGATTAAACAACTCTATTCAAGTCAATATGCTCCTCAAACAGTCAATCTCTTGAGCCAAGGCCAGCAAATCCTCTATTAAACATGATCAGCATTTCATCAAACACTTGGTGGGCAGAAGAGAAAGCTAACAACTTAGACAAGTTTGATCAAGACTAATCTAGCATCAATAACAGATTAATAGAGAGGAACCCATAGAATGAAGAACATAACAAGCCTTAATCAAGCTATAAATTCCCTTAATCTACCACATCTAGAAACCCTAAGATAACTACTCACTCATAATCATGTTTAACACCAAATCACAAAGGGAAAGGATGCTAATCATGATTAAAGAAAAGAATGAAGAAAGATTAAAGCAAATACTTGATTATATTAAACAAAGCAAAGAAATTGTCTTACAAACTTAAAATAAAAGCTCAAGAACAGTATTTTGACATGACTTGTCGAAAATCTGGAAAAAGAGGCCATTTATAGCCTAGAAAGAAAAACCCTATAGTAATGGTAAAGTTGTAATTAAAAACAGGTTTGGGCTGGGTTAGTATCGGTCTGTCGTGTCGATCTCCAGTGACCAAAATGGGTCCCTATCGGTCTTCAGTGATCGACAAAAATGACCGAAATTAATCTGATGTATTTGTGTCGATCACACTTGACCGATACTGGTGACCGAAATGCTCCGTATCGGTCACTCTTGACCGAAACTCTCTGTGCTCTGACCGAAAACTTCTGCAGAGATCTTCTGCTGCGATTCTTCTTGCTCCCTTTTGCCCAGCTAGCATCTTGCATTATTCCCAAAACTCCTCCAAGCTCCTTTAAGCTCCAAAAGCACCTAAAAACATCCAAAATGCAAAGAAAATGCAAACTATACTCTAAATGCAACCTAAGTCTAAAAGGAGAAGAAAATGAGACAAAAGCAAAGGGAAAACATGCAAAAGAGAATCAAAATATGTACTAAATGCAGCCCTAAATGGTGTAAATACAAGGGATATCAACACCCCCACACTTGCCTTTTGCTTGTCCTCAAGCAATCAAGAACAAATGGGAGAGTGAGGTTTGAAAGTGGGCATTCAGATTCCAAAAGTGCAAAGGTAAAGAGATGGTTTTAGTGCTTAAGTGCCTAGTTGTAAGATGCAAACATAATCAGCTGTACTTTAAAGAACCTAGCCATGCTCATCATGTTTCAAAATGATCTCAAATCTCAACTTAGGCAAATGCTCAAATCAATCAACTCTTTAATATTCAATTAAATTCAGAACATGAATCATGCTTATGCAAATCAAGTGAAGACATTTTGTTGAAAAGGGTAAGGTTATGAGATAAGAATGATCTCATTTAAGCACAAGGGTTCAAAAACATAAAGGATCACTCGATGAAATGACTTCATTTTAGGCAAAATGCTAAAGGTAAAAAAATACTTATGCATGCAGTTCAAAGCTCTCTTCTACCCTTACTTCCCAAAGATGAGTCCTAAGCATTTCTAAACCCAAGAATGAACCCTCTAACTTTACCCTTTCCTAGATTCTACCATTTACCCATCTTCATGGCTGGGGAAACTTCTTCTTATGCTTGTGTGGTTGCCTCTTTTTAGTTGGGACTTGCTCTTCTTTGTTGTGTTCGCACCTTCATCACCTTTGGTGGATTACTTCTTGGTCAGATTTTTCTTCTTTTGGACCCTTTTGAGCATTGTTGTTGGCACCAAGACTTCTTTTTAAACTTAGAGCTTTTATTCCCTTTACTTAACCACAATACTAGACTGTTTTCCCTCTTTCTACCATTTCAGATCTTTTCCCTTTCTTTCAAAACATAAAAACATTAAGCTCAAACCACCTAACTCTACCCTTTTAGACCCCAAAACTCATATCCTAGAATCAAGCTCCAAATGCAAGCTGATATCTACAAGAGAGCTAATCATTGCAAGCCTTATTCCGAACACTTTTTGCCAAGACAAAATCGAAAATGCAATGCAAAGGCCTCACAGCTCTCACAATAGTGTTTAGGCTCAAAAGGAGGTTTTGGTTAAGGGTGAGGATGTAACTGTCCCATAATTATGAGGATCAGCTATTTGGATCAACAAGAGTGGTAGAAAAGAGAAAGATGATCCAAATATGTATATGGTAGCCATGAATTTACTTTTCAATGCATAAGACATGATAATTAAAACTCCAAATTAAAGCTCAAGTTGATAGAGTTGATTTTCAAAGAACAAATGCTTTCAGAATGAGATGAGAAGACCAAATCTAGCAATCTAAGCATGGTTCAGCCTTAACTTCTAGCAATCTAATGATGCATCAAACAACTAAGCACTTAAAAACTGAAATCATCTCTAAACACTAAGCACTTTACAAGGAAAACTCATCATAATGCCCTATGAAAATGCAATGCAACCTACATGTCAACACTAGACTCAATCCTAGAAGAATGAAATGCAACTACATGCTCTCTTTTTGGTTTGCAAATTTTTCGATTTTTTGTGTTTTTCTATGCCTTACATGTATGCATGATATGCATGAGGCTCAAAGTGAAAAAAAATAAAAAAATAAGAAAACAGAAAACAAAGTCAAACCCCAAATCTCTCCCCCACACTTAAATTACACAGTTCCTTGTGTAATGAAAGCAATGGAAGAGAGAAGCAACAAAATATATTACAAAAATAAAAAGATGCAATGGTATAGAACAATGGAAGGGATGTGGTACTTGGTTCAATGGTAGGAGTTGTGGGATGATCCTGAGGTTTTTGGAGACTTGCTAGCTCTCCTCTTCCTTCTCACATAGACCATAGTGGAATGCTCTGCTTCTAGAGTTGGTTGAACCCAGCTTGACCATAGCTGTTCAGCTTGTGAAGAAGTCCCTTGTGTGCTCCATTGCCATGTATCCTGAGCTTCAGAGGGGTTGGGGATTGGCGCCTCCCAAGCTGATGGAACATGGGCTCTTGGCTCATAAGATGAAGCCCTTGGTTGTGCCCATGTACCCCATTGGTCACTTGGTTGAGCATGGAATGAGTGTCTTCCATGGGGGTTCCATACAGCTTCCTCCTCTTCAGTTGGCTATGATGGGTTAAATTGCTCTTCATGTTGAGAGTTGAGCTCTTGGGTGTGGCTGTGGTGGGAAGTTTTTGCTGATGTAGCCTTGTTCTTCCTGAACTTCCCCTTCACCATCTTCATAAGCCCTTTGATGGCTTTGTCCTGCCACTTGCACCACTTCTGTAGTGTGTTAATGTGCTCATGAGCTGCTCTCAAAGAGCTTCCTTGGTTGGGAGCTTGATAGGGCTGGAAGTGGAACTGCCTTGAGCTGTAGTTCAACACTTCTTCTTCTTCAAGCTCATCTTCTTCATGGGTTCTTCCTTGGCCTTTAGCGCCAGCAGTAGCATTGCATTGTTCTTCTTCTTCTTCTTCTTCTTCTATGATCTCCTCAGTGTGCTCCTCTTCTTCATCACTGTCTTCTTCTTCTTCTACTGTAGGAATAGGGCCGCCTGTGTAGAGCTCCTCAGTGCTTGGGTTGAAGCTGATGTTTCCTTTTCTGAAGAAGGATGTAAGCTTTGGATTGGGGAGGAGGACTTTTGATTGTGTGTCAAAGCCTGTGATGAAGTTGTACACATGCTTTCCACCAATGGTTCTTTCAAGGTAGTGGCTTCTCTTGAGGTAATCAATGTCAATCCATAGTGGCTCAAGTGCATCATCTTCATATTTGTCAAGGTCTACTCCACTAGCTTGTAGAACTGCTGTCACAACTCCCCCAACGTGCACTTGAGGGCTCTTCTCTTTCTTTGTCTTACTCAAAACCCAGCTCTGGTAGGATAGGAGCTGCTCCATCAACATAGCCACATAGCAGGGGTTGCTTCTCAGTGCTCTGAGAGGTTCCCCATACTCATCGCTTCCCAACACCTTATACAGTCCTTGGTATATCAGATCTGTCTCCCTTCCTGTGAGATATGTCGTCTCCTTCCTTGCAAAGAGTGTATTCGCAAGTGCTTTGTGGACATATCTCACGGCTGGATGCCTTAGGTGCTGGTTCCTTGATCTTCCAGGAGTGTATTGCCTAACCCCAATGATACCCCACAGCCTGGTGTGCTGCCTACTTGGGATTTCAAACCTGCTCAGCTTGGTGTGGTGGGACTTCAGCTCTAGATCCTTGGCGATCTCTGTGAATGTTGAGGAGAACTCTTCCTTGCCAATCCTAAAAGATATCCATTCATCGCCATTAGGGAGCTCATTGTCTTCATACCAAACCACTTTAAGTGTGGAGAGGAATTGGTAAGTGAGCTGTTGGTAAGATGGGAGAGGTATCCCCATGAAAGCTCCAAGACCCATGCACGCAAACGTGGCTTTGCAGTCAGTATAGAGTCCAAGCGCCTTCATTGTGGAAGTGCATGGATATCTTGTTGGCTTGAAATTGCACTGGTTGAAAGCCTTACTGAGTTATTTAGCAGCACTGCCCTTGTTTTGTTGATCTTCTCCCTCATTCCCAACCGATCTCTTCCCAGCGGCTTTGGAGGATTGCTCATCAGCCTTGCCCTTTCCTTTATCTTTCTGTGTTCTTGGTTGGGTTGGTGCTTCCTGAGGTGCTTTTCCCTTTTTCTCAGCAGCTATTTTTGTTCTTCCCATAGTACCTTCAAAAGCAAAGTTTGAAAACAAGGTAAGTGGAAGAATAAAAGCTGAAGAACCAAATAGCTGAAAGCTTTGAAATGACAAACTCTTTAATGCTAATGAAAAGTCTAACAAGTCCTAACAACAAGCTAAAACTTATTCAAAGCAAGAAGGGATCAAAAGCTAGCAACTAAATAAGCTAGAATGCACAAAAGATAAACAGTCATGCATGACATTTTAGCAAAAAATTGTTCTTAGGCAAAAGAGATGATGATTTTGCAAAAGGATGGAGATGAGCAAGCAATGAGATAAACATATATTAATCAGAACTTCAACATCTAGCTTGACATCTCAAAAAAAATCCATATTGCAAAATCATAGCACAACAATCAAACCAAACAATACTTGCTCTTAAAAACTTCATAAAAGCGATTTTTATCATAAGCTAAGTGTAAGAGCAAAGAGAGATAGTTTAGGAAGCAAACCTTTAGTGGACTTCTGAACACTTAAAGAAAGCAATAAAAGAGAAGAAGAAATAGTGATTTTGCGCTTTAAGTGAGAAGAAGAGTGAGTTTAAGTGTGAAGAGAAGTGAAGAGAGTTGTTGCTTATATAGAGAGAAAGGAGAGGAAACCAAAGGAATCAATGGTTGGCGAGGGAACATAAGGAATCAAAAGTGTGGGGGACAAAAACAAAAGTGTTCAGAAGCTAGGAAAGAGGTCAGAAGGAATCCTATTTAAAAATTCAAACTACTTTGGCTCCAAACCAAAGTAGGTAAAATTTTTTGAAAGTTGAGACACTTACCTCGGATGGAGTTTCGGTCACTCATGACCGATATTACTGACCGAAATTGCATTTTTGGTCATGAGTGATCGATACTAGAGACTGACGTGCTTCCGGGTATTAGTATCGGTCATCAGTGATCGACACACTTGACCGAAAATAACACGGTGTGTTTATGTCGGTCATGAGTGATCGATATTGGTGACCGAAATGTTTCCAAGAATCTTATCGATCACCAATGATCGACACACTGGACCGAAATTGAAACGGTGTGTTTATGTCGATCATGCATGATCGATACTGATGACCGAAAATCTATTCCTCTTTTAAACTTCTTTCCATATCGGTCACAAGTGACCGATATGTTGACTGGTATAAACTGGCTCCACTGATATCGGTCAATCATGATCGTTACGAATGACCAAAAATCTGTGTATCGGTCAGTCATGACCGATACAAATGACCGATATCAGCCAGAATACACCTGTTCTTTGTCCCCATCATACTTTCTCAAGTCCCAGTTCAAAATCCTGTTTCTATACACTAAAACAAAGCATAAAAGATAAACTAGAGAGCATAATATATACAAAAGGATACCATGGGACTACCTCCCAAGTGTTCTTGTTTAAAGTCACTAAGCTTGACTTTGATTACCTTTTTAGTTGAGGTGAGTAGAGGTGGATGGAGCTGGTAGTTGCCTGTGTTTCTCTTGATAGTTGCCTGTGTTTCTCTTGAGCTGACATCCTATGCCTTTTGTTCTTGACATGTGGTATGGCTGAAGTTGTCACCTCCTTGGTTGTTGAGTTGTCAATATCCTTCAAACCTTCTTTAAGCTTCAACATGGTGGTCTGATTCTTGTTTGGTTCAGTAAGGAAAGCATCACTTAACAACATGCTCATAGTGGGGTTCATAACATCCTCCAAACTATCTGGGAGCTTCCAGTAGTAATCCTCTTGCTCAGCTGCTCCACAGAAAGCTATGGAAGAAGAGGCAATCTTGTAGACCTTGAACTCATCAACATTCTTCAAAATGACAGAACCTATCTTGAAGTCCAGCTGAGCTCCTGCTGTTGCCAAGAATGCAGTACCTAGAAGAAGTGACACCTGCCTGGAATATGTTTTTTCCATGACCACAAAGTCTGTTGAAACTAGGCATTCTCCAATCTTCACAGGATAGTCCTTCACCATGCCTAAAGGTTTTGTGGAAGTGTTGTCCGCAAAGGTGATGGAGGTCCTGGACGGCACCAGCTTCTTGATCCCCAGAGTTTGGCAAACATGGAGGGACATAACATTGACAGTTGATCCTGAGTCACATAGGGCTTTGACATTGTCAAGCATCTCCAGCTCACAAGTGATGAGGAACTTCCCTGGGTTTGGGAGTTTTGGCAATGACTTCATCATCTTGCTTCTTTTCATGTCAGCCCCCACATTCTCAAGGACTGGTTCCACCACTTCCAGCTTGTACAAAACTTCTTTTAGGAACCTGATTTGATGTTTCACCTCCATCAGAGTGGTGCCATGTGGGAGTTGTATTCCAGCATCTTCTATGTCTTGTTTGAACTTTGTGTACATCTTCATTCTAGCTTTGGTGAAGTGCTTTGTGGGGTAGGAGTGTTGTGAGACAGAACCATCAAGGCATGGTGTGTCTCTAGTTCCTCTTCTTCAGCATCAGGTTTTTCTGGTGTGCGGGTCTCTGATGTTACTGCATATTACATACATTTTGCATACTCATTAGATAGCTTTTCATGCATTTGCATCACATTTTAGGTTAGATTGCATCACTTATAGTCCTAGAGCATTCTTGCACCAGCATACGCATGTTCCTTCCATATTGCATCACATTTAGGTTGTTTTTGGCTGCTTTGGAGTCGTGGAGGTTCGTGGACATGTTGAGGCTGTTGTAGCAGTTCGTGGAAGCTTGGATATTTGCTAAGGATCAGAGATCGAGGAGCAGATCGAGCATGGCCGGTCGATCTAGGATGTGATCGACGAGAAGATCGAGCCAACCAGGCGATCCAAGGAGAATGATCGAGACGAGAATCGAGTGAAGCAGTCGATCAAACGGTACGGACGTAAATGACGCCATGCAGAGAGAGAGCTAGATCGAGTACCCCACCCGATCCAACCGAAGATCGATACCGAAATCAGATGCAACACTCGATCCGCGGATGATTATCGAGACCCAGATCGAGCTGAAAACACGATGTCCAGAGATGATCGAGAGAACCGCTCGATCCTGGAGTCGATCTCTGTCCTTTCAACCACTTTTGGCCATCAGCTTGTTTTGGCCATTTTGGGAAGGCGGCGACGTCCTTTTCCCACACAACTTTCAATCATTATCTTTTTTCTGTATGTTTTCTCTCTGGTTTTGAGAAGAACACCATCGTCGAACTTTGAGTTTTCTGAAGCTTTGTAATCGAATCGTTTTCATCATAATCTAGTTTTCTTTTCATGTTCATCGTTTCCTTTTACATGCTTTGCTTGATTTACCTTATGTGTAGTGAGTAGTTTATTTGGGTTCGGGGTTGAGAGGATTAAGGGGTCTAAAGGGTTTCGATCTTGGGGTTTTTCTAAGTGTTTTCAACGGCTATCTCTTCTAGGGTGTTGAGATCTCAATGCTTGAATACTCTCACGCCAAGAGCTTCATGATCCGAGAGGTTCCTTGCCTTGACAGGATTCAGGAACCTCGGAAGATCACACCCTAGAGACTAGTTACCCCTTCCCAAAAGCCATGGAAGTTTGGGGGACTAGTTAAGCCACTCATTTGAAATATGTTTTCCATGCCCTTCGACCTCTCTTTCCACCAAAAGCCATGAGTTTGGAGGAGGGGATGAAGGAGTGATCTATACCGAAAGCCACGGATAGATCTTGCTTAATTTTCAAGGCTTAGAGATCCTCACAAAGTGAGTCGATTTAAAGTTTTCAACCCAAGGTCGAACCTTTGAAGCCCCTGACCATGAATCTCAACCCTAGGCCCTTTCTTTTAGCATTTTTACATCTTATCTCGTATTTCGCTTGATCTTTGATAGCATCCTGGTCGTTAGTTTTACTGTTCTTGCATTTTTAGACGAGATCGATTGTTATTGGTCGATCTAGTGGTCGATCTCATGGTCGATCCACTAGTCGAATTTTAGTAATTTGAAGCTTTGTCCTTTAATTATTATGTTTGTTCTTCGTTGTAGTTTCATTATTCCTAGTAATTTTAAAATAGGTTGCATTCCATTTAAGTTGTTGCATCTAGTTTTTAGGGATTTTCTCATAACTCATCTCGTTCCGCTTAGATTTGCATTAGTCCTTGTATTCTCTTTGCATTCTCTATCATCCTAGGTGTGGATTGACTCTCTCTTGCTTGCTGTACTACAACCTGTCTTGCATTTGAGTTTGATAACCTCATTGCGTTCTGTGAAGAGGTTGAATTTCGACCTGAAGACTGCTCAGGAGAGGCGCCTTATTCAGCTGAAGTCAAGGTGGAGCGGACCATTCGTGATTCAAGAAGTGTTGCCTTATGGAGCTGTTACTCTGATGGGAAAAAGTGGCAGTGCATTCACCGTGAACGGAAACAGAGTCAAGCCTTACTTGGCAGACAGCTATGACAAGGAGAGTACCTCGGTGCTTCTCCAAGACCCACCATCCGCCTAAACCAAGTAAAGTCTAGCTAAAGACGTTAAAGAAAGCGCACTTGGGAGGCATTCCCATCTTTATCTTGTACATATTTCTGCTTTATTTCTCTTTCAGTTTTATGTTTTTATTCTGCAAGTGTGTAGGAACAGGTATGAGGAGTCTAAACCTTGATCTTGAAGTCCAAAAGGGGCAATAAGGGTTAAGATGAGGCTAGAGATCGAGTGCTAGATCGACTGATCCTGACTCGATCTTTGCAAGATCGAGTGAGTAAATAGAGAAGAGCCAGTCGATCTAGACGAGAACGAGTGATATGATCGACCTTGACGAAAAAGGATCGATCGATCCAAAACGGATCGACCGATCTAATTTCTCTCGGGAAAATCTGTTGAAAACAGATCGATCACTCGACTCGATCCATCACTCGATCTGTGCCAAATCGACCCCTAAATCGAGGACATAGCTCGATCATGAGGACTTAGCCGTGGAGCCAACATCTCAATGATCGAGGGAGCAAATCGATCCAAGACTTGATTCATCATGAATCGAGTCTCAAATCGAATAACCCACTCGATCTAAGCCATTATGGGCATGAGATCGAGTCCTAGATCGACCAAATGGACTCGATCGTATGCCGAGGTAACATTTTCTTTCCCTCTTTTATTCTTTTCCCTCCAATTTTTAAATTCAAAACTTGGTCAAGGCAAGCATCTTTGACCATGAAAGATGTGCCTTGACCAAGACTTTGTCAGAAAACCACCTTTACTACCCATAGTTTTGCTCTTTGCTAGTCTTTAAATGTTTCAACAACCTCTCACCATCTCATTCCTGTTTTTCTCGAATATTTTAAACAAAGAGAGTGAGAGTTTTGGTTTTCAGAAGCTAGCAAAAATGTATGTAATACTGCATATTACATACATTTTGCATACTTATTAGTTAGCTTTTCATGCATTTGCATCACATTTTAGGTTAAATTGCATCACTTAGAGTCCTAGAGCATTCTTGCACCAGCATACGCATGTTCCTTGCATTTTGCATCACATTTAGGTTGTTTCTGGCTGCTTTGGAGTCGTGGAGGTTCGTGGACATGTTGAGGCTGTTGTAGCAGTTCATGGAAGCTCGGATATTGGCTAAGGATCAGAGATCGAGGAGCAGATCGAGCATGGCCGGTCGATCTAGGATGTGATCGACGAGAAGATCGAGCCAACCAGGCGATCCAAGGAGAATGATCGAGACGAGAATCGAGTGAAGCAGTCGATCAAACGGTACGGACGTAAATGACGCCATGCAAAGCGAGAGCCAGATCGAGTACACCATCCAATCCAACCGAAGATCGATACCGAGATCGGATGCAACACTCGATCCGCCGATGATGATCGAGACCCAGATCGAGCTGAAGACACGATGTCCGGAGATGATCGAGAGAACCGTTCGATCCTGGAGTCGATCTCTGTCCTTTCAACCACTTTTGGCCGCTAGCGAGGGGGGGACCATCAGCTTGTTTTGGCCATTTTGGGAAGGCGGCGACGTCCTTTTCCCACACAACTTTCAATCCTTATCTTTTTCTGTACGTTTTCTCTCTGGTTTTGAGAAGAATACCATCGTCGAACTTTGAGTTTTCTGAAGCTTTGTAATCGAATCGTTTTCATCTTAATCTAGTTTTCTTTTCATGTTCATAGTTTCCTTTTACATGCTTTGCTTGATTTACCTTATGTGTAGTGAGTAGTTTATTTGGGTTCGGGGTTGAGAGGATTAAGGGGTCAAAAGGGTTTTGATCTTGGGGTTTTTCTAAGTGTTTTCAACGGCTATCTCTTCTAGGGTGTTGAGATCTCAATGCTTGAAGACTCTCACGCCAAGAGCTTCATGATCCGAGAGGTTCCTTACCTTGACAGGATTCAGGAGCCTCAGAAGATCACACCCTAGAGACTAGTTACCCCTTCCCAAAAGCCATGGAAGTTTGGGGGACTAGTTAAGCCACTCATTTGAAATCTGTTTTCCATGCCCTTCGACCTCTCTTTCCACGAAAAGCCATGGGTTTGGAGGAGGTGATGAAGGAGTGATCTATACCGAAAGCCACAGATAGATCTTGCTTAGTTTTCAAGGCCTAGAGATCCTCACAAAGTGAGTCGATTTAAAGTTTTCAACCCAAGGTCGAACCTTTGAAGCCCTTGACCATGAATCTCAACCCTATGCCATTTCTTTTAGCATCTTTACATCTTATCTCGTATTTCGCTTGATCTTTGATAGCATCCTGGTCGTTAGTTTTACTGTTCTTGCATTTTTAGACGAGATCGATTGTTATTGCTCGATCTAGTGGTCGATCCACTAGTCAGATTTTAGTAATTCGAAGCTTTGTCCTTTAATTATTATGTTTGTTCCTCGTGGTAGTTTCATTATTCCTAGTAATTTAAAAATAGGTTGCATTCCATTTAAGTTGCTGCATCTAGTTTTTAGGGATTTTCTCATAACTCATCTTGTTCCGCTTAGATTTGCATTAGTCCTTGTATTCTCTTTGCATTCTCTATCATCCTAGGTGTGGATTGACTCTCTCTTGCTTGCTGTTCTACAACCTGTCTTGCATTTGAGTTTGATAACCTCATTGCATTATCACCCTTGCAAATAAAGTGGATATCAGTCTCTTCTGCAGCGGTTGGGGTTTCCTCAGCCCCCTCTTTCTGAGAAGCTTCCAGTGCTTCTCGTTCCTGTTCTTCTTCTCTGTTCAAGTGTTCATCAAAGCCACAGAGGAATGTCCCTACAACTTCCTGAGCTTCTTCATCACTGATGTTTCTTCTTCTGGATTCTCCTCCGTACTCAACCCTCATCCTGTCTATCTGCATCAGCATTTCTTTGATCATGATGCCTAGCTCTTCCAATGAAGCATCTTCATCAGTGAATTCCTCTTCTGCTTCCTCTGCCTCATCAGTAAGTAAGGGGCAGTATTCCTGAGGTTTGTGTCCAGCTTGTTGAGGAAGAGTGTACTGAAGTCTTGGTGTGTGTGCTTCATCTTGGGTGTTCTCTAAGAGATGTATCCTTGAGTCTAGATCCTAAAATTTGGCATGAAGGTCATCATGAACATAAGCAATCTTGTTGGTCAGCTCAGAAAATCTCTTGTTTATCTCCATGTTTCCAATGGTTTGGAGGTTTATGTTGACCATGATCATGCTCCTAATGCCATCTGATCCAGATGGAGGAATGTAGGGTTGGTCTTGAGTGTGTGAAGGAGTGTAGCTCTCTTCAAAGTAGTGCAGAGGTGAAGGCTCTTGGCAGAAGTTGCTATAGGTAGTGTCTTCAAAGTGCACCATCTTGAAGTGTTGTTGCAACTCACCTGAAATAAAAACACTTGAAAACAGAGTTAGTAACTAAAGAGAAGTAAAAACTTGATCTTAAAGATTCTACAAACTCTAATGATTCAAACTGATTCCCAAATGGCAACGGCGCCAGATTGATACACAAGGTTTTGAGCTCTTGAATGTTTCAATCACCCTTACACTTGTACTAGTCAGTTGTAGTGTAGTATGGGTTTTATGTCAATCCAATGGGAGTAGTTGAAAACAGAAGAGTTGAGAGTAAAATCTCTAAGTCAAGCAAGCAGAGAATTGGTTTTGTTGCCTAAGCAACAGTTCTAGCAACCTAAGTGAAACAAGCAACAAAAGAAGTGAAAACAAAGGCAATCTAAGCAGTTTTAAGCAAGAAAAACAGAGTAAAACAGAGCAAATCCGAGATTCAAATAAGAGAAAGACAAGTCTCTAGATGTGGTTATTGACTTTGGGGAATTTCAGGCATTAACTAAGGCTGTTTCAAACTACATTGATCAAGCAAGCAAGCAAGCAATGGTGATTCCTAGACATAGAGTTCACACTTAAGCTAGTTAGATCCAATATCTTGGCAAATAACCCTTTGCTAAACATTCTAACAAGAACTAACTCTCATTAGTGCTAAAACATCAAGCAAGCATGATTAAACAACTCTATTCAAGTCAAAATGCTCCTCAAATAGTCAATCTCTTGAGCCAAGGCCAACAAATCCTCTATTAAACATGATCAGCATTTCATCAAACACTTGGTGGGCATAAGAGAAAGCTAACAACTTAGACAAGTTTGATCAAGACTAATCTAGCATGAATAACAGATTAATAGAGAGGAACCCATAGAATGAAGAACATAACAAGCCTTAATCAAGCCTTAAATTCCCCTAATCTACCACATCTAGAAACCTTAAGATAACTACTCACTCATAATCATGTTTAACACCAAATCACAAAGGGAAAGGATCCTAATCATGATTAAAGGAAAGATTAAAGAAAGATTAAAGCAAATACTTGATTATATTAAACAAAGTAAAGAAATTGTCTTACAAACTTAAAAGAAAAGCTCAGGAACAGTATTTTGATATGATTTGTCGAAAATCTGGAAAAAGAGGCTATAAAAAGAAAAACCCTAGAGTAATGGCAAAGTTGTAACTAAAAACAGGTTCGGGCTGGGTCAGTATCGGTCAGCCGTGTCGATCTCCATTGACCGAAATGGGTCCCTATCGGTCTTCAGTGATCGACACAAATGACCGAAATTAATCTGATGTATTTGTGTCGATCACACTTGACCGATACCGGTGACCAAAATGCTCCGTATCGGTCACTCTTGACCGAAACTCTTTGTGCTCTGACCAAAAACTTCTGCAGAGATCTTCTGCTGCGATCCTTCTTGCTCCCTTTTGCCCAGCTAGCATCTTGCATCATTCCCAAAACTCCTCCAAGCTCCTTTAAGCTCCAAAAGCACCTAAAAACATCCAAAATGCAAAGAAAATGCAAACTATACTCTAAATGCAACCTAAGTCTAAAAGGAGAAGAAAATGGGACAAAAGCAAAGGGAAAACATACAAAAGAGGATCAAAATATGTACTAAATGCAGCCCTAAATGGTGTAAATACAAGGGATATCAAGGTGTGTAACAAAGGAAGAAGCTAAGGAAATTCTCCTTCACTGCCATGACTCTTCATACGGCGGTCACTTTGCCTCATTCAAGACTGCTACAAAAGTCTTGCAAGCTGGTTTCTGGTGGTCGTCTATCTTCAAAGACACCCATGAGTATGTGAAGCGTTGGGAAGCTTGTCAACGAGCAGGGAACATCACCAAGCGAAATGAGATGCCTCAGGTTCCTATCTTCGAGGTTGACGTTTTTGACGCATGGGGAATAGACTTTATCGGACCGTTTCCTTCTTCTTACGGCAACAAGTTCATTTTGGTGGCTGTAGACTATGTGTCTAAGTAGGTTGAGGCTATAGCTTCCCCAACAAACGATGCAAAGGTGGTGATAAAGCTTTTCAAGACCATCATATTTCCACGGTTTGGAGTCCCCAAGGTTGTAATCAGTGACGGTGGTAGCCATTTCATCAACAAGGTGTTTGAATGCCTTCTAAGGAAGTATGGTGTGAAGCACAAGGTGTCTACACTGTATCATCCTCAAACGGGTGGGCAAGTGGAGGTCTCTAACCGACAGATCAAAGCCATACTCGAGAGGATGGTGGGTACTACTCGGAAGGATTGGGCAGCCAAGCTAGACGATGCTTTGTGGGCTTACCGGACCGCTTTCAAGACGCCCATTGGTACTACTCCTTTCACTCTTCTATACGGCAAGGCTTGTCATCTTCCCGTCGAGTTGGAGCATATGGCACTGTGGGCAGTGAAGCAGCTCAACTACAGCCTTAAGTCACCCCAGGAGAAGCGCTTGATTCAGCTACATGAGCTTGATGAGCTACGGCTGGATGCATACGATAGTGCTAAGATCTACAAGCAGCGGACTAAAGCTGTTCACGATAAGAAGTTGGTTCACAAAGAGCTTAAGGAAGGCAGTTTGGTGTTGCTCTACAACTCGAGGTTGAAGCTCTTTCCAGGAAAGCTCAAATCAAGGTGGTGCAGACTGTTTGAGATCAAAAAGGTATTGCCTTATGGAGCTGTTACGTTGGTAGGCAAGAGTGGGAATGCATTCACTGTCAACGGACACAGAGTGAAGCCATATATGGTCAGTGCATTCGACAAGGAGAGCACTTCAATGCTTCTCTAAGACCCACCATCTGCCTAAACAAAGCAAAGTCTAGCTAAAGACGTTAAAGAAAGCGCACTTGGGAGGCATTCCCATGTCTATCTTGTATATATTTTCTTTCTGTCTCTTTCAGTTTTATGTTTTTATCTTCTGAGTGTGTAGGAAAAGGTATAAGGGATTGCAGGCCATGATCTTGGAACCAAAAGGAGTAAGGAGTGTCGAATATAGGCTAGAGATCGAATGCTAGATCGACTTATCCTGGCTCGATCTTTGCTAGATCGAGCCAGTGAATCGAGAGGAGTCAGTCGATCTAGACGAGATCGAGTAGAACATCGAGTAGAACGGTCGATCATGAGAGGACAACCCGCCAATGCGTCGAGCTTGAAAAGCGAACGAGGTATAGATCGACCGAGACACTCGATCCTCAAAAATAGTAGTCTGCTCGATCTGTCTCTCGATCTAAGCTAAAATCGACCCCCGAATCGGTGACGTGGCTCAATCAAGAGGACTTAGCCAACATGCCAAAAATCAAGGAAAGAGGAGTACACTCGATCCAAAGCTCGATTCAATTCGAATCGAGTCATAAATCGAGCAATCCTCTCGATCCTGGCCATTATGGACATGAGATCGAGTCCTAGATCGACCAAATGGACTCGATCTCGTGTCGAGGTAACAATTTCTTTTCCCTCTTTTCTACTTTCCCTTCAGTTTTTAAATATAAAAAGTGGTCAAGGCAAGCATCTTTGACCATGAAAGATGTGCCTTTACCACACCTTTTGTCAGAAAACCACTTACCAACCCGTGGTTTTGTATTTTTGTTGGTCTTTATATTTTCAAACTAGAACACACTCTCTTATACTTTGTGTTTCGAGTTTTTAAAACAAGAGAGAGTGCGGTTTTCATTGTTGAAAAGATCAACAGCATCTGTTTTCAAGCTTGCTAAGGTATTTCCGAATCATTGTTCAAAGTTTTTTTCGAAATTTTCCTTTTTATTGTTTGCTTGAGAGCTAGATGTGAGGGAATTTAAGCAAATTTTTAAAACTAACTAGATATTAGGAAAAATTCTGGATTTGCTCTTATCTGTAGATTTTCTCCTCTATTTTCTTGCTAGAATTTTTATAAATTTCCCTAAAATCTAGGGCATTAGTTAAATAATTTTCTTTCGTGTCTACTCTTTCTCTCGATATTTGCCGATTTGCTCATTCTCTTGCTTGAGAATCTTGTTTCAGGCAACATGGCTCCCAAAAGAACGAGAAAAGAGACAACACAAGAGGGAGAAGGTCAAGAAGTGGCTGTTCAAGAGAGGGTCAGACGGTCTAAAGAGGAGGCTGAAGTTTGAACCAACAAAGTTCGCAGACAGAGGTTTGCTGTCTAAGATGGGGATTTTGATTAACTCCTCCAGAAGATAGGGCTCAGGTGTTTGTCACGGATGGATTGCCCAACCTTTCCTGAAGTGACAATCGACTTCCTTGCCACATTGGAGTTTGCGTACGAGAACCCTAGCGTCCCAACTCCTTCTCAAGGCCTCCACAGTCACCAAGACAGAACTTTGCTTCTTCTTCCAGGGCGTTAAGCATCTACTGTGTGACCCTGATGAGAATGATGAGCCGTTGGAAGACCAACTAGGAGACGACATTAACTGCGGATGTATCCTAGCTGCTTCGCTGGTGAAATACAAGGCGTATGCCTTGAGATGCAAGGCAAGCTCGTCGCTTATTGGAGGCTTCCTCACGCCCTTGTTCGTGCAAGCTGGTGTACCGCTTCAAGACTTCACTCCTGTTTTGGATAGAGCTTTTATGGATGAGATATACCTAAGGAACACGGACAGCTTGGGACGCACGCCAGCTGAGGGCTTCTTTGAGTATCTGTTCATTGATGCGAAGAATGAGAAGAGGGTGTGTATCGTGCAAAACAAGGATGAAACCAAGCTGTTGGGAGTTGGGAACATCGAGTTTCTCCCAAGCGTAGAGGAGTGTTTTGCTCCTCTAGGAGCCACAGCGGCCATTTAACAAGTACTCGCCCAAGATCAGAGTCTCCTGCCACGGATGATGACATGCCCGAAGCCTTTGTCCTCCCCAAGATCGATTTTGATCCGCGGACTAATACAGAAAAGTTCTTTGCTTCTGTTGTGGAGATGCAAAGGAAGATCAACAAATGGCAAAGTAAGGTCATCAAGAAGCTTGACAAGAAAGTCAAGGCGCTTCAAGGAGCTCCGCCAAAGCAGGCTGCAAGTGAGGAGGTTCAACAGCCAGAGAAGAGGAGGCTTTCAACCGGTGGAGTTGTCATCCGTGAGACTCAAGGAAGCAACATCCAGCCGGCGCGTCTTTCCCTCCAAGAGCCATCGTCCAAAGGCAAAGCCATAGCATCTAGCTCGTCTGGAACATCCTCAAGTTCCAGCCGAGGCTAGAATCTAAGGTACCTACAACCTTCCCTTGTATATACCGCTCATATATTCTTTGTTTTTGGTTAGTCTTTTTGAACTCTCTCGAATTTGTTTGCCACCGAGACGGTGTCATTCAAGTTTGGGGGAGTGTGTGTATTATATGACATGTTTTTGTGCTCTTATTTTCTATTTGCTTCCTTTGAGTCTTGCATTACATTTTATTGCATCTAAGGCATAGAAAAGAACAAAAAAAAAATTGGTAAAATTTTTAAAAATTTTCAAAAAAATACATATAGTTGCATTCACTTCGTTAAACATTTTAGGATTGAGTCTAGAAATTTTAAATCATCTAGGTTGTTTACATTTGCATAAGGGGTTAAAGTTTTCTTAAAAAGGTGTTTTAAGCTCATGAATTGTTTCAAGGCCCTAGTTAGTAGTTCTTTGATGCATTATACACTCTTAGAAAGTAAGTTCTAACCATACTTGGATCATGTGTTTAGATTTTCGTGGCTTGACTTGAACATTCATGAACTGAATGTTGTCCTAATAAGTGAAAACCTTAATCTGTATTTTAATTATCATACTTATGCATTTGAAAATGAACACATGGATCTTATACATATTTAGGCTCTCTTCCTCCTTTCACCACTCTTTTGTGAGCCTAAGTAGAACTCCCACCATAACCCTTACCCTTCTTTCAAGCAAAATGTTCTTGTGTGCTATCATTGTGAGGCCTCTTTTTGGTTTGAACTTAGCATAAAGTGTTAGGTCTAGGCGACATGATTAAGCCCTCATTTGATTGCTAGCTTTGCATTTTGAAGCTAGATCTAGGCTTAGGTTAGGTTCGGGGTTCATGGGGTTGTTTATTTTGCTTATTTGTTTACGGTTTCAAAAATGTTTGGTGATTGAAGTGTTTGAAAAGATTTTAAGTGGAAGGCAATGTTTTCAAAAATTAAAAGCTCTAAGTGTATTTCAGAAGATAGCTCCCAAATAGAAAAAAAAGGAAAAAAAAGGAAAAAGAGCCTAAGTGTCAAATAAAAAGAAAAGAAAAGAATAATTAAGGAGCTATCAATAAGAAAAGTAAAGAGCTAAAAATATTTTCAGCCTTTCCACTAGCCTAAAGGAGCAAAGATGTTTTCTGTTTTTATTTGGGTTTGAGCTTAATAAGGGTAGCATGTAGGAGGGTGACTGAGCTAAAAAGAAAAGAAATGAGAGGGGTTTTAGGATCATTGTTAGTGTACATGGGTAGATGAGAGTCTCGTTATGTATGCATCAATTGCCTTTACCTTTAGCATTATGCACAAAGATCATACCCTTCTTTAGAGAAACCCTTTGCATTATAAAACCCTTTTAAATGAGATCATTCTATACTAATAGCTTTTGCCCTTAGCCAAATGTGTTATGCTATAAAGTGCATAAGTTTGATTCACGGTTTGATCATTAATGAATGTTAAAGGATAAGGTTCTTTGATTGTTTGGAATAGGAAAGTCATGATTTGAAATTTATTGTGTGATGAGTATGGCTAAGTTCTTTGGAGTATGAGTGTGTGCATTGCATTTTAGAGTTAATAACTAGGACCACTGAAATAATTCATTTGAAAAGCACCTTTGCAAGAAGCTTAAACCCCCGTTTTTTTTAAAAACCTCTCTCCCTTCTTGAATTTTGTTTGCTTGAGGGCAAGCAAAAGGCAAGTTTGGGGGATTTGATATTGCTGCATATTTCATGTGTTTTGCATGCATGTAAGATAGTTTCTCATGCATTTACCCTGCACTTTAGGCTAGTTTGCATTGTTTTAGGACCTAAAGCACTTTTGTTTTAGCATTTGCATATTTCTTGCATTATGGATCACATTCAAGTTTTTTTTGGATACTTTGGAGCTATGGAGGATCCGTGGACGTGCTACGGCTCGTGAGGAAGTTCGTGGACACTTGGAGAACTCAGGACTGCATGCTAAGCACCCGAGTTCGAGTAGCAGATCGAGCAAGGCAGGTCGATCTAGATGAGCTCGACCAAAAGATCGAGTGACCAAGTCGATGCAAGGAAACGGATCGAGACCGAGATCGAGATAGGAGATCGATCTGAAGTACATACATAAATGACGCCATGCAGATCGAGAACCAGATCGAGCCTCCAACCCGATGCAGATAAGATCGACTCAGAGATCGACCAAAGTCACCGGATCCCAGCCAAAGATCGAGAGCCAGATCGAGCCTTCTGCCCGATCCCAGACGAACCTTATCCGTCCAGCCTGGATTTGGCGGCTAGCGAAGGGGGCACCAACTAGCGGTTTAGCCATTTTTGGCAAAGGTAGCCATTCGCTTTCATAACTTTTCATTCTGTCTTTCACCTTTGTTATCTTGCACCTTAGGCGATTTTCGCCATTGAAACTCTTAAGCTTTTCTTTAGTTTTTAACCTTTTGAATCTTTGAGTTTTAATCAAGTTTCTCTTTTCAATCCAATTCAATCATGCTTAGCTTTCTGTTCATCGCCTTTGCTTTGATTTTAGCTATGTGTAGCGAGTAGTCGATTTGGGTTTTGGGGTTGGGACGATTCGAAAGGGTTGAAAAGGTTAAAGCTTTGTATTTTCTCGTTCTTCATCACCTTCTCTTCTAGGATTTCGAGTGCTTAAGGCTTAGAGACTCTCACGCCAAGATCCCTAAGATCCGAGGGATGTCTTACCTTGACAGGATCCAGATGTCCTGGAAAATCGAATCCTAGAGGCTAATCCTTCCTTTCCCACACGTCATGGTTGTTTAGGGGATTAGTTAGGTCATTTGTTTGACCTTCAATCTCTTTTTCCACCAAACGCCATGGGTTTGGAGAAGAGAATGAAGGAGTGATCCATACCACACACCATTGATGGATCTTATTTTGTTTTCAAGGCCTAGAGAACCTCTCAAAGAGAGTAGATCCAATGTTTTCAAACTAAGCTTTGACCTTTGAGACCCACGAACAGGACCCTCAACCCTAGACCCTCTTTCTTAGTGTCTTAAGTCGTTCAATATCATTCCATCATCATAACGTTGTGTTCTTGTCAATCGCATATTGCATCATTTCATCATTCTAGGTTGTTTAGACGAGATCGATTGTTGTTGCTCGATCTAGTGGTCGATTCTGTAATCGATCCACTAGTCGATTTTTAATAATTAGTAGCCTTGCATTTTAAATATTTCGCTTGTTCCTCGTGGTAGTTAACCCTCTTCCAGGGATTTTAAAATTGTTTTGCTTTGCATTTGGCACTTGCATTTAGTTTTTAGGGATTTTACCAATCATTTATCATACTCGCTTAGCTTTGCTCATCCTTTGCATTCTTAGTGAACTTGCTAACCCTAGGTGTGGATTGATACCTCTCTTGCTCACTATACTACATCTCTGTGTGCATTAGAGCTTTGATAACCTCTCTGTTGCATCTTGATACATCATTGCATTGCAAAAACCTGTTATCAAAGTCCTCTGCACAAAACGCCCACCAGCGTTATCAGCAGCAGAAGGGACTCCAGCGTCTTGTCCCAGTTGTTGAACCTGCTATTTAACAATGACATTCCCATCTTGATCAATCCTCTGCCCCTCTTCGTTCCTCCTGTTTCCTTCTCTGTCAACCAAGTGACCTTATGCATCCTCAACCAATATAAGTGGAGCGACCATTGTAGATTGCTTCTTAGCTTTCCTGATTGTCCTTTCCAACTTACCTAGCTCGTCAATGCCTAAGGTCATAAGCTCCTTCTCTTTGTTGCTTCTGGTACTGCGATTAGGCATACACCTGAAACCAGCACAAAGAAAAGAAATTGAAAGTTAGTAAACAAATTAAAACTTAGACAAAATCCTAAAACTAAAAATCGATAGGCAGATATTACTCCCCGGCAACGGCACCAAAAACTTGATAGGGCTCAGGTTTTAGCCAAATAAAACTACTGCAAGTGCACAGCAAAAGCAGTTGTAGTACAAGGGGTATCGAATCCCGAAGGAGTAATGCAGACTACAATATCAAATGTAGGTTCGGATTAAGCTAAGCAATATGTGATGTATGTAATGCGAATGAATAAATAAAAGTAAGCAAACGAAATTCAAGTTGTTGATCTAAGTTTCAGAAGACTAAAAGCGCTAAGTGAGGAAAGTTCGCAGGTTGAATCCGAGAATGTAGAATGCATGAAATCAGGAATGATTAAGAACCGTTTTGAACATGAATATCAATTATATAACTAATCAATTCTCATTACAGAAGTTAACTATGTTTAAATCACAGAGTTTCAAATCTCTTTGCAAACCCTAACAACCTAAGCATGCAATATGATCAGCTTCAATTGTTCACAAAACTCCTAAGCCAAATCTCTTTGCACTAAGTTGTTTTGCTCATCAAATACTAGTTCAGGTTATCAATAATGCTCTCACATAAATTTAACAACCTATGATTTTCGGATTTCTAGATGATGTGTCTAAGAAATTTGATTTTAAAGCAAGCATAGATGAAAAACCAAAAGATATTCCTGATAGGTAGCAATTCTACAAACTCTTCATCAACCTTTGAAAAAGCCATAACTTAACTAGCAGATTACTCAGACATGATCATGGAATCACAAAACATAACTGAATAAAATTGCATTAAGAGAAAGAGTAAAAGAATAAGGGGGTTCGAAATCTTCTCAAAAGAGTACAGGATCTGTCTCCCCAAAAGCTCTTGATAAAATCCTTCTCTAAAAGCTCTCTGAATTCTCAAAAACTAAGATAAAAGCCAACAATGGCTGAAAAACCTAATAAATAGAGGCTAAACACGATATGGGCCTTCTTGCAAATACTGGAACTTCTTGGCCAATTCTGCAAATAGTCTTCATACTTTTAATAAATCAGGCCTCACTCCTTCCTTGGTGGGTGACGAGCGTCACCAAGAGTAGTGACGAGCGTCACCAAAACGCATACTTTCTTTTCCGAGCTAGATACTTCGTGGCTTCAACTCGCAATGCTCCAAAAAGCTTCAATATCCCCAATTATGCTCCAAACATGCTATAACCTGCAAAGACTCTTCTAGGACTCTAAAAAGACCAAAAAGAATCAATAAAAAGGACTTATATCATGGTTAAAAACCATAAAAACCATAATATATCACCATTCGTAGGCACTACATGGACTGGTGAGACCCATGTACTACTTGAGATGGGATAGATCACGCTTGCATCAAGCAATTTTAAAATTTCTTTCTTTATAACTTCCTTGGGTTTAATCTTCTTCGGGGCTCAATGGAAGTTTTTGTCTCATCCTCAAGATGAATACTGTGTGTGCAAAGATTAAGAGATATGCCTTTGTGTTATCTCTGGTATTTACACCATTTAGGCTTGCATTTAGTACATGTTTTGGTTCTCTTTTGCATGTTTTCGTTATCCTTTGTCCCATTTTCTTCTCTTTTTAGACTTAGGTTGCATTTAGGACATAGTTTGCATTTTCTATGCATAATGAATGCTTTTAGGTACCTATGAAGCTATAAGGAGCATAGAGAAGCTTTGAGGATGACCCAGGAAGCTAGCTGGACCAAGAGGAGCAAAAGGGACCAATGCAGACGATCTCTATGGAGCCTATCGATAAAGGCACCACACCTATCAGTCAAGGAGTGACCGATAGGATCCTTATCGACCAGGCCTATCAGTCAGTGAAATGACCGATAGCAGATCACCGGTTATATTTCGGTCACCCTATCGGTCATCTTCCAGACCGTTAGGATCCCTATCAATCATTCCTATCGGTCACAACTGACCGATAGGAACCCAGTCTGAGCCTGTTTTTATTACACTTTAACCATTACTTTATGGCTTCCTTATCTTTTGTATAAATACCCTTCTCTAGGATTTTTGACAAATCACCTCATAACACTGTTCTTGAGTTTATTTTCTGTGTTTGTAAGACAAATTTCTTGCTTTATTTAATATAAGTTTGTATTTACCTTTAATATTTCCCTAATCTCTCTTCTAATTGTGATTAACATCTTTTTCTCTTGTGATTTGGTGTTAAACATGAGTATTAGTGAGTAGTTTGCTTAGGGTTCTTAGATGAGGTAGATTAAGGGGATTTAGGGATTGATTAAGGTTTGTTTAGTGTTTAATTTCATGGGTTCCTCTCTATTAATCTGTTTATAAGCTAGATTTGTCTTGATCACACTTATCTAGGATTTAGGCTTTCTCTTATGCCCACCAAGTGTTTGATGAAATGCTGATTTTGTTTAATAGAGGATTTGCTGGCCTTGGCCTAAGAGATCGACTGTTTGAGGAGCATTTTGACATGAATAGAGTTGATTACTATTGCTTGCTAGATGTTTTAGCACTAATGAGAGTTAGTTCTTTTTAAGGTGTTTAGCAAAGGCCTATTTTACAAGAGATTGGACTTAGCTTGCTTGTTTGTGAACTCTATTTCTAGGAACCACCATTGCTAGCTTTTTTGCTTGACCAATGCTGTTTGAAAGAACATTAGTTAGTCTCTAGACTCCCCAAAATCAATAACCACATCTAGGAACTTGCTTTCTCTTTATTGAATTTCGAATTTGTTAAGTGCTCTGTTTATTTTGCTCTGTTTTCATTCTTGATCATTGCTAAACTATCTTCTTTTGAATTCTCTTTGGCGATTTAGGTTGTTAGATAAGTTGCTTAGGCAACAAAAACTCTTCTTTGCTTTGCTTGACTTATAGATCTCTGCTCACATCTCTTCTGCTTTCAACAAACCCATTTGGATTGGCATAAAACCCTTTCTATACTACAATTGATTAACATAGAGGGGTGATTGACTTGAGAGTGAATACCTTTGTGTCAATTTCGTGCCGTTGCCAATTGGGTTTTGTGTTTGAAACATTAGAGTTTGTAGAATCTTTAAGATCAAGTTTTTAGTTTTATTTGGTTACTAATCTCCTTTGACTCTCATTGCTGTCTTTCAGGTATATGAACTTGAGATCACGAGGTTCAAGCAATCTTGTGGACTTCATAGACAACATCAATCTGTTAGACAGAGGTCAGAGAGCAAGAAGACAGCAAGAATGGCAGCAACAGTTGCAGAGACTTGGGATGAACAATCAGGAACCAGTTACGGATGATATCAGATTTCAGGGTCCTCAAGGAGCTGCTGGCGCTCAGGGTATACAAGGACAGCAAGGTGTTCAGGGCTTACAGGGTGAGCAAGGACCAAGAGGCGCTGCACAAGCTCCAAGAGCAGCTAGACTCATTGGCGCTGGTGATGCACCAAATGCCTACAACAACAGAACTGGCATCATTCCACCAGCAGTCCAAAACAATAACTTTGAAATCAAGTCTGTATTGATTTCAATGGTTCAGGGCAGTAAGTTCCATGGTTTGCCACTTGAAGATCCTCTAGATCATCTGGATAATTTTGATAGACTATGCTCCCTAACAAAGTTCAATGGAGTGAGAGAAGATGGCTTCAAGCTGAGGTTGTTTCCTTTTTCTCTTGGAGACAAACCACACTAATGGGAGAAGAACCCGCCCCAAGGAAGCATAACTAGTTGGGATGAGTGCAAGAGAGCCTTTTTAGCAAAGTTCTTCTCAACTTCAAGAACTGCAAGAATCAGGAATGAGATTTCAGGGTTTGCACAGAGGAACAATGAAAGCTTTGGTGAAGCTTGGGAAAGATTCAAAGGCTACACACTGCAATGCCCTCACCATGGCTTCTCACAAGTTTCTCTACTCTCTACTCTCTATGGAGGAGCTTTACCAAAGATCAGAATGCTTCCGGACACTGCATCAAATGGGAACTTCTTGTCAAAGGATGTAGATGATGGAATGGAGCTTGTTGAAAATCTAGCTCAGTCTGATGGAAACTACAATGAGGAATATGACAGAGCTCCAAGAAGTGCTAAAGATGAACTGGAGTCTAGCAGGAAAAAGATCAAGGCCTTACATGAGAAGCTGGATATGCTGATAAGGGAGAAGAAAGAGGTTCAATTTGTTGTTTATATGATTCAGCTTGATGATCAAGAGACATGTCAAGTGGAAGAGATGAACTACTTGGGTAATCCAGGTGGATACAATGGATATGGGAACTACAGACCCAATCCTAACTTGTCATACAGAAGCAACAATGTTGCCAATCTACAGGATCAAGTGTACCCACCACAACAACAACATCAAGTTGCTCCAAAACCTTATGTCCCTTACAACAATCAAGGTTTTCAGCAGAGAAACAAAAACTTCTAGCCAAGACCGCCTTATCATCCTTCGGGATTTAGTGCACAAGCTTTAGCTCATGCTTCTTCCAGCTCTCAAGATCCTGAGCTCAAGACAATGGTTCAGCAGTTGCTTTACAATCAGACTACCAACAACTTGGAATTGAACAAGAGGTTTGCTGAGGTTCATAACATAATAGACTCAGTACATGTTGAACTCACCAACAAGTTTGATGGGTTGGCTGCAAGAGTCGAAACACTAGAGAACAACAAAGGTATAGCTGGTCAAAAACCTCAAGGACACTTTCCTGGAAAAGAAAAAGCTATCCCAAAAGAGTTCTGCAATGTCATGGTAAGTGAAGAAGATAGCTTCATAGCTGAAGCGGAAGCTATCATTGAAGAGTTTCTCTCTCTGTTCACTGAGGATACTGAACTCCAGAGTGGGGGGGGGGGGGGGGGGGGGGGGGGGGTGGGGGAAGAGTTTTTGAATGTTGATGCTAACCATGGAGTTACACAAGAAGAATCTCTGATGAAGAAGAGTGGTGGGCGCCACATGAGGTTGTTGATGCTACATGGGAAGACTTTGTTGAAGCCTCTGATGCCAAGAAGGTAACTCAAGCTGCTGATCTCCCTATCTATCAGCCCACTATCCCTTTTCCACGAAGATTCAAAGAGCAGGTAGTACAGAAGTAAGAGACTCTCTATGCTTCTCAAATGGAAATGAGAGGTCTGAATGGTCAAAAGGAGCTTGAGAAACTAAGAGCTCAAGCTGGAGCATCTGAGGTTAAGAAGCTTAACATCAAGAAGCTTGGAGATCCAGGTTGTTTCACTCTACCATGTGAGCTTAAAGGGCAGACTTTCAAGAACTGTCTTTGTGATCTTGGAGCAAGTATCAACCTTCTCCAATCCTCTACTGCTAAGGCTCTTGGATACACTTAACTTCAAGAGAGCAATGTGTCTCTCACCATAGCTGATGGGACTGTCAAGACACCACTAGGGACCCTCAAAGATGTGCTAATGATGATTGAAGGAGTCACCATCCCTACTGATTTTTTTGGTGCTTGATGTAGAAGGACATATAAGGAATGCTATTATTCTAGAGAGACCATTTCTAGCTTCAGATGGTGCTGTATTTGATGCTAGAGAGTGCACAACAGAGTTGAGGCTTTCAAAGAACAAGGTCTTGAAGTTTGACAGCAAGGGTAACAAGCTAGAGCATGATCATGCTTTCTCTATAGACCTTAACAAGGTGAAAAAGATTGATAAGAACTGGCCAGAGTTTGAGGGCTACCAAGGAGAGAGTTTTGATGGATGCTGCTTGACCAAGTTGTTGCTGAAACCACTGAAGAGGAGGTCCTCAAAGTGGGTGTTTCTGACTGCATGAATGAAATACTGTTGGGTAACAAAGAAGATGGAGTTGTCATGAAGCCCTTTGTGTCCAAGAATGGTGAAGTCCACTACAAGATGGAATGGGGAGGAAAGCCAAAACCATTTGCTATGTTGAAGATTGATGGAGTCACTAAGAAGATCAAAGTGGACAGTGCAACACCAAAGAGTTCTAAGACTCCTTCTCCTCACCTCCACTAGAGAGGTAAACAAAGTCAAGCTTAGTGACTTTAAACAAGCACACTTGGGAGGTAGTCCCATGGTATCCTTTGTATATATTAAGTTTTCTAGTCTATTTTTATGTTTAGTTAATGTGTATAGAAGCAGGATTTTGGTTTGGGGATTGAAAAAGTGTCTAAGGGACAAAGAATAGGTACATTCTGGCTACTATCGATCACAGTATCGGTCATTGATGTGATCTATAATAGTAGAGCCAGGATGCTACCACTCAATCGATCACTAGTGATCGATAGGGAAAGGAGTCTGCTAAGTGGATCCCCATCGCTCTAAGCTATCGGTCATAGACTGATCGATGGAAATGTATCGGTTGTTTTGTTGGTCACTCTATCAGTCTAGAGCGTGACCGATACAAAACAATCAAATATATTTCAGTCAGTGTATCGATCAAGCTAGAGTCCGATAGGATTCACAGGAGGGTATCGGTCAGTGCTATCGGTTTCTAGTGATTGATAGGCACCCTATCGGTCATTCCTATCGGTCACCCATGACCGATAGACAGCGAGGTAAGTGTTCAAAATTTTTGGAAATTTTTCCCTCCTTTGGTTTGAAGCCAAAGAGCTTTAAATTTAAAATTTTGCTCCTTCCTGACACTTTGCAGAGCTCCTGAGCACCTTTCATTCTTGTCCCCCACCCACTTTTGATTCCTTTGGTTCCCCACTCCTCTCTTTAAAAACTAACAATCTCTTCTCTTCTCTTCACACTTCATTTGTTCACTTCTCATACCAAAATCTGAATTCTTTAGCTCTCTCTCTCTCTGTTGTTTATCTTTTCTAAGTGCTCAGAAGCCTCATTAAGGTTTGCTTTCTCAACTTTTACTTCTTGTTCTTACACTTTGCATGTGCTTAAACTTGATAATTCTAAGGTTTTAAGAGCAAGTTTTGTTTAGTTTTAGATCCAGCTACACGAACTTGATGAGCTAAGGGTGGATGCTTACGAAAGCGCTAGGATCTACAAGGAGCGCACCAAGGCTGCTCATGACAAGAAGTTGACACCCAAGGAGCTTAAGGAAGGGAGTTTAGTGCTCCTTTAAAATTCAAGGCTCAAGCTCTTTCCAGGAAATCTAAAGTCACGATGGAGCAGTCCGTATGAAATCAAAGAGGTATTGCCCTACAGAGCTGTCACGTTGGTAGGCAAGAGTGGGGATGCATTTACAGTGAACGGACACAGAGTTAGGCCATACATGGCGAGTGCATTTGATAGGGAGAGCACCTCAATGCTTCTCCAAGACCCACCATCTGCCTAAACCAAGTAAAGTCTAGTTAAAGACGTTACAGAAAGCGCATTTGGGAGGCATTCCCATGTCTATCTTGTATAAATTTTTGCTTTATTTCTCTTTTAGTTTTATGTTTTTATCTTATAAGTGTGTAGGAACAGGTATAAGGGATTGCAGGGCATAATCTTAGATCCAAAAGGAGTAAGAAGGGGCGAATATAGGCTAGAGATCGAGTGCTAGATTGACTTATTCTGACTCGATCTTTGCTAGATCGAGTTAGTAAATAGAGAGGATTCAGTCGATCTAGACGAGATCGAGTAGAAAAATCGAGTGGTACGGTCGATCATGAGAGGACAATTCACCAATGCGTTCAGCCTGAAAAGCGAACGAGGTGTAGATCGACCGAGTCACCCGATCCTTGAAAAGATCGAGCAGTCTACTCGATCTGCCATTCGATCTCAGCCAAATCAACCCCCGAATCGATCAAGGAAATCGATCCTAGGAGTACAGCCTAGTTGACCAAAAGTCAAGAAACGAGAGAGTATAATCGATCTAAGAGTCGATTCCATTCCAATGGAGTCACTGATCGATCAAATCTCCCGATCCAGCCAACATGGGCATGAGATCGAGTCCTAGATCGATCAAACGGACTCGATCTCGTGCTGACGCACCAATGGCACCTAAGAGAACCAGAGAACAGGATACGCAAGGAGAAGTAGAGCAACAAGCGGTTCAAGACGAAGGAGCTCAACAAGTTCAACAGGAAGAACCTAAGCAAGTTCACGAGTGGGTCTGTTGGACTAAGGAGGAAAAGTCAGCAAAACAAAGGCTAGAGAGGCTACGCTCTGAGCTTACCAAGTTTGCAAGTAGAGACTTGTTGGCAAGGATGGGTCTCCTAGAAGATTTTGACTTCCTTCTCCAAGACATGGGGCTTGCATGCCTTTCAAGAATGGACTGCCCAACATATCCGGAAATCACCTTGGACTTCCTCTCCACCTTGGCGTTTACCTTTGAGAGTCTGAGCCTTCCCACTCCTTCACAAGGTCATCTCACCTTCAAGGTCAAGAAGCGGTCTTATCACCTTTCCATTGAGGAGCTTTGCCAAGCGTATGGACTCAACGCCGCGGCTAAGCAAGTGGAGTTTCCCCCCTCTCAAGAACGCCAGCATAATATAGGACGTGCTTTGTGATGAAGAATACAAAGCCAACACGGCTAAGATCAAGAAAGTGAGGAATCCCGTTCTGAGGTACACTCTCAAGCTGTTGGCCAACACTTTTAGCGGGCGGGCCGTGTCTCTCACAGTGACAAGGACCGAGTTATGCTTCCTTTTCCAAGGGATCAAAAGGATACTGTGCAGCAGCGAAGAAGAGAATCATGATCCGCTGATGGTTGACCTTGGGAATGATGTAAACTACGGGTGTATTCTAGCATCCTCCTTGGTGAAGTACAAGGCATACGCTCTGAGATACAAAGCGAGTTCGGCTCATGGATTGTTCCAATGCCCTAGTTAGTAGTTGTTTGATGCTTTGCTCATGATACAAGACTTTTTGGGACTCGATTCAATTACCCAAGCTTGTACTAATCAGTTGTAGTATAGCATAGGGTTTTATCAATCCAAAAGGGGAGAATGAAGCAGTAAGAATGCAATAGAGATCCTAATTCATGCAGATATAGATAGTTTTGATGTCTAACAACCTAAGTGAGCAAGCAAAGAAGTAAAAGAAAGCAAAAGAAAGCAATTAAAGAGCAGTAATGGCAAAGAAAAACAGAACAAAAACAGAATAATAACTGAACTAAAGCAAAGTAAAACTAAACTTCAAAGATTAAAAGATGGTTCAAGATCAAGGCAATGGTGACAGGGTGATTCATGTTCATGTCTAGGGTGATCAAAACAAGCAATTCTAAACACTCAACCTTAGGTAAGGAACACTAATATAGACTAATCCAATCTCTTGGCATTAATCCCTTTTCTAATCAAATATTCAAGATAAATCTCTTTACTCAAACACATAATCATCAAGCATTAAAAGCAAGTTCCATAAAACCAATTAGCATGCTAGACATCTAATCTCTTAGGCTAGGTTTACTAATCTCTTATAAGATATATCAAACATCAACTCACATTCTCATGCATAATCAATGTCAAAAGGCAATTTCTCATCAACATGGTACTAAGCAATTAACACATTCAAGCAAGAAATGATAGATGCAAAGACTTATGATTATCAAAACACCATTTTCAAGCATTGAATTTCATTCAGGAATTTCATCAAACACTAGGTGTGCATGTGAAAACCCTAAAATCAACTTCTCCAACAAAGAGGTACTAAGCATTAAGCATAATCATATAAGAAAAGGAATGAGAAGATCTAAGCCCTAATCAACCTAAACAGTAACTAAAATCACCCCATCTGCCCTAATCTCAAACCTAAAGCAAACTACTCACTAATCATGGTGAAAACCATCAAATCTATGAAAAAAAGATAGTTAATCATGATTAGGAAGATAAAAGATTAAGGAAAATGCAAACTATTATTGAAATAAGCAAAGATTCAAATTACAAAACCAAAAACCTAAAACAAAGAAGAAGAGACTGCTGGATAAAGAGATATGTCCCCAAAAATTAAGGATTTTAAGTATTTATAGGAGTCTAAGCGAAAATGGCAAAATTGTAAATAAAAGGTCTTCAGTCTGGCAGCGTATCGGTCAGTTGCGTCGGTCTTCTGTGACCGAAATGGATTGAGCGGGTTCACGAAAATTGTGATATCTGTTGAACGGCATATCAGAATGAACTGAAACCAAGTTCTCCTGAAAGATAATTCGCGTGGCTACAACGTTTGTGAAGAGTGAAGATGCTGAATAGGGACGGAGGCTACTCGTCCGAGCTGATTTTCAAGTCGGTCACGATCAACGGTAAAAACTCCAGATGGACATGTGCTCACTTTATTCGCCTTAACTAATTCCACAAGAAAGCTAACTCAAGTGGCTACAAAGTTGATGAAGGACGCCGAAGCCAAATCGGAATGGAAACACCTCATCTGAGCTGATCTTCAGTCGATATGAATCATATCGGTCACTCCTGACCGATACTTGTGACCAAAATTCATCCGCTGGGTTTATGTTGATCACTTCTGACAGATACTGGTGACCGAAATTGCTCTGTATCGGTCATCCTTGACCAATATTCACCGTGCTCTGACCGAAAACTTCTGCAGAGATTGTCTTCTTTGATCCTTCTTGCTCCCTTTTGCCCAGCTAGCATCCTGGATCATCCCCAAAACTCCTCCAAGCTCTTTTTAGCTCCAAAAGCACCTAAAAACTTCCAAAATGCAAAGAAAATGCATACTATACTCTAAATGCAACCTAAGTCTAAAAGGAGAAGAAAATGGGACAAAAGCTAAGGAAAACATGCAAAAGAGAACCAAAACATGCACTAAATGCAAGCCTAAATGATGTAAATACAAGAGATATCAGCTCACGCTTTGTAAGTAAGTCCTTACCATGCTTGGATCACTTGTTTTGATTTTCGTGACTTGAATTGAACATTCATGATTTGAAACTTGTCCTAATAAGTGAGAACCCTAATCTGAATTTTTAAATATCATTTTTATGCATTTGAATATGAACACATGGATCTTATGCATATTTAGGCTCTCTTCCTCCTTTTACCACTCTTTGTGAGCCTAAGTAGAACTCCCACCATTACCCTTACCTTTCTTTCAAGCCAAGCTTTCGTGTGTGACATCATTGTGAGGCCTCTTTTCGGTTTGAACTTAGCATAACGTGTTACGTTTAGGCGACATGATTAGGTTCTCATATGATTACTAGCTTTGCATTTTGAAGCTAGTTGTAGGCTTAGGATAAGTTTGGGGGTTTGATGGATTGCTTGCTTGTTTATATGCTTACGGTTTCAAAAAGTCTTGGTAATTGAAGTGATTAAAAGGCTTTAAGTGAAAAGCTTTGTTTTCAAAATGTATAAGCTCTAAGTATTTCAGAAGATAGCTCTCTCAAGTAAAATAAAAAGAAAAAGAAAAGAGCCTAAGTGCCAAATAAAAAGAAAAGAAAAGAAAAAGAAAGAATAGAGAGCTACCAATAAGAAAAAAATAAGGAGCTAAAATATTTTCAAGCTTTTTCACTAGCCTAAAAGAGTAAGAATGTTTTCATTTGGGTTTGAGCTTAATAAGGGTAGTCTCTAGGAGGGTGAGTGAGCTGAAAAGAAAAGAAAATGAGAGGGGTTTAGGATCATTGTTAGCATATAAGGGTAGATGAGAATCTAATCATGTATGCATCAATTGCCTTTACCTTTAGCATTATGCATAAAGTTCATACCATTCGTGAGAGAGACCCTTTGCATTGTATAACCCTTTTTAAAATGAGATCATTCAATGCTCATAGCCTTCGCCTTTAGCCAAATGTGTTTTGCTTTAAAGTGCATAAGTTTGATTTACAGTTTGATCGTTAATGAATGTTAAAGGATGAGTTTCTTTGATTTGTTTGGAATAGGAGGGTCATGATTTGAAATCCATTGTGTGATGAGTATGGCTAAGTTCTTTGGAGTATGATTGTGAGCATTGCATTTTAGAACTAGTAACTAGGACGATGAGATTGATTCATTGAAAGACACCTTTGCAAGAAGCTTAAACCCCCGTTTGTTTTAAAACCTCTCTCCCTTCTTAGATTTTGTTTGCTTGAGGGCAAGCAAAAGGTAAGTTTGGGGGAGGTTATATTGCTGCATATTCCATGTATTTTGCATACATTTAAGTTAGTTTTTCATACATTTACCTTGCACTTTAGGCTAGTTTGCATCACTTTAGGTCCTAGAGTACTTTTGCACCAGCATTTGCATGTTTTTTGCATTTTGCATCGCATTTTCAGGTTGTTTTCGGCTACTTTGGAGCTATGGAGGATTCATGGACGTGCTAAGGCTCGTGAGGAAGTTCATGGAGACTTGGAGAGATCAGGATTGCATGCTAAGTACTCGGGATCGAGACGCAGATCGAGCAAGGCAGGTCGATCTAGATGAGACCGACCAGAAGATCGAGTAGCCGAGTCGATGCAAACAAATGGATCGAGATCAAGATCGAGTCTGGAGGACGATCTGAAGTACGGACGCAAATGGCGCCATGCAGATCGAAGACCGGATCGAGCTTCCAACCCGATCAGCACAAGATCGACCCAGAGATCGACTAAGAGACATCCGATCTAAGACAAGATCGAGTGCCAGATCAAGCTCCGTGATCGATCCCAGACTAACCTTATCCGTCCAGCTGGTTTTGGACCGTAGCGAAGGGGGGGACCATTTGTGGTTTGGCCAGTTTTGGCAAAAGGCAATGATCCCTTTCATTATCTTTACTCTGTCTTCTACCTTTTTCATCTCTCTGGTTTTCAGGCGATTCGCCATTGTAGACTTTCGAGGTTTTCTTGCTTTTTATGTTTTGAATATTGAATCTTTGCTTTTAATCTATCGTTAATCATGTTTAAGTGATCATCCTTTATGCTTTCATCGGTTTCCTTTATGAATCGCGAGTAGTCTTATTGGGTTTCGGGGTTGGGGCGATTCGAAATGGTCAAAAAGGTTAAAGTTTTGTTCTTCATCACCTTAAGGCTTAGGGACTCTCACGCCAAGATCTCTAAGATCCGAGGGATGTCTTACCTTGACAGGATCCAGATGTCCTGGAAAATCGAATCCTAGAGGCTAGTCTATCTTTCCCACACGCTATGGTTGTAAAGAGGACTAGTTAGGTCGTTTATTTGAAATATGCATTCTTTTCCCTTCAATCTCTTTTTCCACCAAACGCCATGGGTTTGGAGAAGAGAATGAAGGAGTGACTCATACCACATACCATAGATGAGTCTCGTTTCATTTTCAAGGACTAGAGAACCTCTCAAGGAGAGTAGATCTAATGTTTTCAAACAAGCTTTGACCTTTGAGACCCAAGAACATGACCCTCAACCCTAAACCCTCTTTCTTAATATCTTAAGTCGTTTAATATCATCTCATCGTGATAAAGCTGTGTTCTTGTCAATCCCATTCTGCTTAGTTTCATCATTTTAGGTTGTTTAGACGAGATCGATCATTGTTGCTCGATCTAGTGGTCGATCCCGTGGTCGATCCACTAGTTGATTTTTAGTAATTCATAGCCTTACATTTTAAATATTCCGCTTGTTCTTCGTGGTAGTTAACTCATCTCTGGTATTTGTAAAATAGTTTAGCTTTGCATTTGATCGCTGCATCTAGTTTTTAGGGATTTTAACAATCATTTTCATATTTTGCTTAGATTTGCTCATTCCCTTGCATTCATAGTGATCTTGCTACCCCTAGGTGTGGATTGATTCCTCTCTTGCATCACTCTACTACATCTCTGTGTGCATTAGAGTTTTGATAACCTCTCTATTACATCTTGATAATCATTACATTGCAAAAACCTGTTATCAAATGGCGCCGTTGCCATCTTAGGGGATAGAAAGCATTGAGATTTGGGGTTTGGTAATGACTAAGCCTTTACTTCAAGCTAGTTACTGATTTCTCTACCTTCACACTTGTGTCTTTCAGGTATATGAATTTACGTTCAAGGGGAGACAACAACTTACTTCAACCCTTGGACAATATTCATCAACTCGGACATTCAAGACAAAGAAGAGTTAGAGAGCATGCTAGAGCTTTTGAGGAGATTGTTCAGCAAGGTTCAGTGGATTTTGAAGCAATGGCTGAGCACGAACATCCTGAGGGACCTCATGAAGCTATGGGAAGGGGTAATGGAAACCCCCACCATGCGGCTAGACCCCCACGGATCATTGGAGTAGGAGATGCTCCTAATACTCACCATAATAGGTTTGGGATAACTCCTCCTCTAGTGCAAAACAACAACTTCGAGATCAAGCCTGAATTTGTTCAGATGGTGCAAAACAACAAATTTCATGGGTTAGCTTTGGAGGACCCATTGGCGCATCTAGACAACTTTGAGCAGCTTTGTGGAATGCTCAAGATAAATGGCATCTCAGAAGACAGCTTCAAGCTGCGCTTGTTCCCTTTTTCTTAGGCGACAAGGCACGGCATTGGGAGAAAACTCTTCCACAAGGCACTATCATTTCTTGGGGGATTGTATGAAAGCTTTCCTCTCCAAGTTTTTCTGAAGCTCTCGGACAGCAAGGTTAAGAAGCGAGATCAGTGGCTTCACTCAGAGACAGAATGAGTCATTCAACGAGGCTATGGAGCGCTTTAAGGATTACACAATCGCTTGCCCTCACCACAGTTTCAGTGAAGGGACCTTATTGAGTACTATCTACCGCGGAGCACTTCCAAAGATCAGACTACTACTTGACACGGCAAGCAAAGGAATCTTCCTTGGTCAAGAGGATGAGGAAGGCATGGAGCTGATTGAAAACTTGGCGTTAAGTGATGGAAATTATTCACAGGACTATGACCGAGCACCAAGAGGAGCTGATCTTGAAGCCAACAAGAAGGAAATGGAGTCTCTACATGAGAAGATCGATAAGCTAATGCTTGCTAACCAAAAGCATGTCCATTTTGTTGGTGAAGCCGCGGAGTTTTGAATGAGATAGAGCAATGCCAAGAAGAAGAAGCTAATTGGGTAGCCTGATACAAGAGTTTTGACTCTCTTATGTCAATCATCCATTGTACTAGTCATTGTAGCATTGGATTTTAATGTCAATCCAAAGAGGAAGGTTGAAACAGCAGGATTATAGTAGATTTCCTAATTCAAGCAAATAGGAAAAAGGGTTTATAATATCTAGTAACCTAAGTGATCAAACAAGAATAAAGCAAACACAAAGCAGGAATGAAATGCAAGTGAAGCAATCAAATAAAGGTAAAAACAGGGCAAATTCAGAACAGAGCTTAAAACAGAGAAAAGATGGGACTTGAGATGAAATAATTGGTAATAGGGAACTCTTGACTCAGCCTATGATGCTTACAAACTCACACAATGCTATTCCTTATGCATAGGATTCATTTATATGACTAATCCCATCTCTTGGCACTAATCTCTTTGCTAATTACCAAGTCAAGAACTAATTCTCATTAGTGAAATGATAAAGAGCAAGCATTAAGACAAATCTATCAACCCAATATTGCCAAATCACTCCCTAGACAGTCAATCTCTTGAGCTAGGATAAGCAATTCTCTAGCAAAGCATTTCAGGCATTTGATCAAACACTTGGTGGGCATAAAATGAGCCTAAGATCTTAATCAACTTAGCTAGGGCTAATTAAGCATTAAACACAGCAATCAAGAAAGGAAATGGAAGAATTAATACTAAGCAATCATAGGTAGAGTCTCAAATTCCCTAAACCTAATCCATCTCAAATCCCTAAAAAGAACTACTCACTAATTACCATTAAAGCCACCAAATCAAAGAAAGAAAGATGACTAATCATGATTAGAAAGCTTAAACAACATGAAACAAGCAAAGTTTGATTAAAATGAAGCAAAGATTCAAATTACAAGATCCAAAAGTCCAAACTAGAAAGAAGAACTGCTGGATAAAAGCTTGTTCCCAGAAATTAGGGATTTTTAGTATATATAGGAGTCCAAGCGAAAATGACAAAGTTGTAAATAAAAGGTCTTCAGTCTGGAAGCGTATCGGTCAGTTGTGTCTGTCTTGAGTGACCGAAAAGGATCCATATCGGTCTGGAGTGATCGACACATATGACCGAAATTCGAACGGTGTGTTTGTGTCGATCACGTTTGACCGATACTGGTGATCGAAATTGCTCAGTATCGGTCATCCTTGACTGATACTCTCTGTGCTCTGACCGAAAACTTCTGCAGAGATCTTCTGCTGTGATCCTTCTTGCTCCCTTTTTTCCCAGCTAGCATCTTGTATCCTCCCCAAAACTCCTCCAAGCCCCTTCAAGCTCCAAAAGCACCTAAAAACAACTAAAATGCAAAGAAAATGCAAACTATACTCTAAATGCAACCTAAGTCTAAAAAGAGAAGAAAATGGGATAAAAGCAAAAGGAAAACATGCAAAAGAGGACCAAAATATGTACTAAATGCAGCCATAAATGGTGTAAATACAATGGATATCAACACCCCCACACTTGCCTTTTGCTTGTCCTCAAGCAATCAAGAATAAATGGGAGAGTAAGGTTTGAAAGTGGGCATTCAGATTCCAAAAGTGCAAAGGTAAAGAGATGGTTTCAATGCTCAAGTGCCTAGTTGTAGGATGCAAACATAATCAGCTATACATTAAATATCCTAGCCATGCTCATCATATTTCAAAATGATCTCAAATCTCAACTTAGGCAGAAGCTCAAATCGATTAACTCTTTAACATTCAATTAAGTTCAGAACATGAATCATGCTTATGCAAATCAAGTGAAGACATTTGGTTGAAAAGGGTAAGGTTATGAGATAAGAATGATCTCATTTAAGCACAAGGGTTCAAAAACATAAAGGATCACTTAATGAAATGACTTAATCTTAGATAAAATGCTAAAGGTAAAAGCACACCTATGCATGCAATTCAAAGCTCTCTTCTATCCTCACTTCCCAAAGATGAGTCCTAAGCATTTCTAAACCCAAGAGTGAACCCTCTAAGTCTACCCTTTCCTAAATTCTACCATTTACCCATCTTCATGGCTGGGGAAACTTCTTTTTTTGCTTGTGTGACTGCTTCTTTTTGGTTGGGACTTGCTCTTCTTTGTTGTGTTGGCACCTTCATCACCTTTGGTGGATTGCTTCTTGGTCAGATTTTTCTTCTTTTGGAACCTTCTAAGCATTGTTGTTGGCGCCAATCCTTCTTTTTAAACTTAGAGCTTTTATTCCCTTTACCTAACCACAATACTAAACTGTTTCCCCTTTTCTACCATTTCAGATCTTTTCCCTTTCTTTCAAAACATAAAAAACATGAAGTTCAAACCACTTACTCTACCCTTTTTAAACCTCAAAACTCCTATCCTAGAATCAAGCTCAAGATGCAAGCTGATATCTACAAGAGAGCTAATCATTGCCAGCCTTATTCCTAACACTTTTTGCCAAGATAAAATCAAAAATGCAATGCAAAGGCCTCACAGCTCTCACAATAGTGTTTAGGCTCAAAAGGAGGTTTTGGTTAAGGGTGAGGATGTAATTGTCCCATAATTATGAGGATCAGCTATTTGGATCAACAAGAGTGGTAGAAAGGAGAAAGATGATCCAAATATGTATATGGTAGCCATGCAATCACTTTTCAATGCATAAGACATGATAATTAAAAGATCAAGTTAAAGTTCAAGTTGATAGAGTTGATTTTCAGAGAACAAATGCTTTCAGAATGAGATGAGAAGACCAAATCTAGCAATCTAAGCATGGTTCAGCCTTAACTTCTAGCAATCATATGATGGATCAAACAACTAAGCACTTAAAAACTGAAATCATCTCTAAGCACTAAGCACTTTACAAGGAAAACTCATCATAATACCCTATGCAAATGCAATGCAACCTAAATGTCAACACTAGACTCAATCCTAGAGGAATGGAATGCAACTACATGCTTTCTTTTTGGTTTGCAAAATTGCAAAAAAAATTTAATATTTTTCAAGTTTTTGTGTTTTTCTATGCATTACATGTATACATGATATGCATGAGACTCGAAGAGAAAAGAAAAAAGGAAAAACTAAGAAAACAGAAAACAAAGTCAAACCCCAAATCTCTCTCCCATACTTAAATTACACAGTCCCTTGTGTAATGAAAGCAATGGGAGAGAGAAGCAACAAAATCTATTACAAAAATAAAAAGATGCAATGGTATAGAACAATGGAAGAGATGTGGTACTTGGTTCCATGGTAGGAGTTATGGGATGATCCTAAGGTTTGCGGAGACTTGTTAGCTCTGGGGAAAGGGATGCTTCCTTGTGACCTTCTGTCGCTTGCTGTTGAGCTGCTCCTGCATCTCATTGTACCTCAGGTGGAATTTTGGTCACACAGGACCGATACAACTGACCGAAATGGCAGTATCGGTCATTAGTGATCGATATTTGAGGCTGTTGCTTCCTGGATTTAATTTCGGTCATCAGTGATCGACACACTTGACCGAAATACATCCGATGTGATTGTGTCGACCTTGAGTGATCGATACTGGTGACCGATACGATTCCAAGAATCTCATCAATCACTAGTGATCGACACACTGGACCGAAAATCAAACGGTGTGTTTATATCGATCAAGTGTGGTCGATATGAATGACCAAAATTTAGTCCTGCTGTCGAGCTGCTTTCCATATCGGTCACAAGTGACCGATATGTTGACTCGTATAAGCCCAACAGTTAGATGGCAGGATTTCCCATAGAGGAGTGAGAAAGGAGTCCTACCAATGGGTGTCTTGAAGGCTGTCCTATAAGCCCATAAAGCATCATCAAGCTTATTAGACCAGTCCTTCCTTGTGACACCAACTGTTTTCTCCAAGATGGCCTTGATCTCCCTGTTGGATACTTCCACTTGGCCACTTGTTTGAGGGTGGTAAGGTGTAGCAACCTTGTGTTTGACTCCATTCTTCTTGAGCAAGCTCTCAAAAACCTTGTTGATGAAATGACTTCCACCATCACTGATCACACATCTTGGAGTACCAAACCTTGGGAAGATGATTTTCTTGAAGAGCTTCAGCACAACTCTAGCATCATTTGTTGGACTAGCAATGGCTTCAACCCACTTGGACACATAATCAACAGCTACCAGAATGTACTTGTTCCCATAAGAGGAAGGGAAGGGTCCCATAAAGTCAATCCCCCACACATCAAAAAGTTATACTTCAAGGATAGAATTCAGAGGCATCTCATCTCTCTTGGAGATGTTTCCCTTCCTTTGGCAGGCATCACATGAGGAGATATGGGCTTGAGCGTCCTTGAACAAACTAGGCCACCAAAAACCAGCTTTTAGGACCTTGGAGGCTGTCTTGAATGTTGCAAAATGTCCTCCATAGGCTGAGCCATGGCAATGGTGCAGGATTCCCTGAATCTCTTCCTCAGCTACACACCTTCTGAACAGCCCATCATTCCCTCTTTTGAACAAATAAGGCTCATCCCAAAAGTAATGGGAGACATCCCTTAAGAATTTCTTCTTCTGATGTGAGTTGAGGGTCTGTGGTATCTGTCCAACCACCAAATAATTCACAAAGTCAGTATACCAAGGTAGTTTATCTTCTTCTAGGCTTTCCACCTCTGCTTTCCTGACTCCTAAAGCATGCAACTGTTCTTCTGGTAGGGTATCATTGATTGGGACAAATTCATCTATCCTCAGTCTTGAGAGGTGATCAGCAACTCCATTCTCAATGCCTCTCTTATCCACAATCTCCATATCAAACTCCTGTAGAAGAAGAATCCATCTAAGAAGCCTTGGTTCGGTGTCCTTCTTAGCATAGATGTGTCTCAGCGCAGCATGGTCAGTATAAACAATCACCTTGGAGCCTACTTGGTAGCTCCTGAACTTCTCAAATGCAAAGACAATAATATCCATTGTATTTACACCATTTAGGGCTGCAGTTAGTACATGTTTTGATCCTCTTTTACATGTTTTCCCTTTGCTTTTGTCCCATTTTCTTCTCCTTTTAGACTTAGGTTGCATATAGAGTATAGTTTGTATTTTCTTTGCATTTTGGATGTTTTTAGGTGCTTTTGGAGCTTAAAGGAGCTTGGAGGAGTTTTGGGAATGATACAAGATGCTAGCTGGGCAAAAGGGAGCAAGAAGGATCACAGCAGAAGATCTCTGCAGAAGTTTTCGGTCATAGCACAGAGTGTTTCGGTCAAGGGTGACCGATACAGAGCATATCGGTTACCAGTATCGGCAAGTGTGATCGACACAAACACACCGGACTAATTTCGGTCATATGTGTCGATCACTCCAGACCGATAGGGACCCATTTCGGTCACTGAAGACCGACACAACTGACCGATACTGACCCAGCCCGAACCTGTTTTAATTACATTTATGCCATTACTCTAGGGTTTTCTCCTCAAGACTATTAATAACCCTTTTTCCAGATTTTTCGAGGGGTCATGTCATTTTACTGTTCTTGAGCTTTTTCATTAAGTTTGTAAGACATTTTCTTTGCTTTGTTTAATATAATAAAGTATTTGCTTTAATTTTTCTTTAAATCTTTCTTTTAATCATGATTAGCATCCTTTCCCTTTGTGATTTGGAGTTAAACATGATTATGAGTGAGTAGTTATCTTAGAGTTTCTTGATGTGGTAGATTAAGGGGATTTAAGGCTTGATTAAGGTTAGTCAAGTGCTTCACTTTATGGGTTCCTCTCTATTAATCTGTTATTCATGCTAGATTAGTTTTGATCAAACTTGTCTAAGTTGTTAGCTTTCTCTTATGCCCACCAAGTGTTTGATGAAATGCTGATCATGTTTAATAGAGGATTTGCTAGCCTTGGCTGAAGAGATTGACTGTTTGAGGAGCATTTTGACTTGAATATAGTTGTTTAATCATGCTTACTTGATGTTTTAGCACTAATGAGAGTTAATTCTTGTTAGAATGTTTAGCAAAGGGTTATTTGCCAAGAGATTGGATCTAACTAGCTTAAGTGTGAACTCTATGTCTAGGAATCACCATTGCTTGCTTGTTTGCTTGATCAATGTAGTTTGAAACAGCCTTAGTTAATGTCTTAAATCTCCCAAAGTCAATAACCACATCTAGAAACTTTCCTTTCTCTTATTTGAATTTTGGATTTGCTCTGTTTTACTCTGTTTTCCTTGCTTAGAATTGCTTAGTTTTCTGCTTTTACTTTGGTCGCTGCTTGTTTCACTTAGGTTGCTAGAACTGTTGCTTAGGCAACGAAACCAATTATCTGCCTGCTTGACTTAGAGACTTCACTCTTAACTCTTCTGTTTTTAACTCTTCCCAATGGATTGAGGTAAAACCCTTACTACAACTGACTAACACAAGAGTGATTGAACATAAGACACCAATTAGCCCTGTGTAAATTTGGCGCCGTTGCCATTTGGGAAACAGTTTAAATCATTAGAGTTTGTAGAATCTTTAAGATCAAGCTTTTACTTTGCTCTGGTTACTGACCCTGTTTTCAAGTGTTTTCATTGCAGGTGAGTTTCAAAAAAAACATCAAAATGGTGTACTGTGAAGACACTACCTACAACAACTTCTGCCAAGAGCTTCTACCAATACACTACTTTGAAGAGAGCTACACACCTTCCCCAACTCAAGACCAACCCTATATCCCTACATCTGGATCAGCTGACATCAGAAGCATGATCATGGTGAACATCACTCTCCAAACCATTGGAACTATGGAGATGAACAAAAGATTTGCTGAGCTACACAACATGATAGATTATGTTCACAATGACCTTCATGCCAAGTTTGATGACTTAAATTCAAGGATACATCTCTTGGAGAACAGTCAAGATGAAGCACATACACCAAGACTTCAGGACACCCTTCCTCACCAAGCTGCACACAAACATCAGGAATACTGCCACTTACTTACTGAAGAGGCGGAGGAAGCAGAAGAGGAATTCACTGATGAAGATGCTTCATTGGAAGAGCTGGGAATCATGATCCAAGAGATGATATTCCATATAGACAGGATGAGGGTTGAGTACGGAGGAGAACCAAGAAGAAGCAACATCAGTGATGAAGAAGCTCTGGAAGTTGTAGGGACGTTCCTCCGTGGCTTTGATGAACACTTGAACAGAGAATAAGAACAGGAACGAGCAGCACTGGAAGCTGCTCAGAAAGAGGGGGCTGAGGAAACCCCAACTGCTACAGAAGAGACCCCCACACCAGAGCACCCTGATGCTGAAGAATAGGAACTAGAGATACACCATGCTTTGATGGTTTTGTCTCACAACACTCCTCAGGAATCTAAGGAACTTCACCAAAGCTAGAATGGAGATGTACACAAAGTTCAAACAAGACATAGAAGATGCTGGAATACAACTCCCACATGGCACCACTCTGATGGAGGTGAAACATCAAATCAGGTTCCTGAAAGAAGTTTTTGACAAGCTGGAAATGGCGGAACCAATCCTTGAGAATGTGGGGGCTGCCATGAAAAGAAGCAAGATGATGAAGTCATTGCCAAAACTCCCAAACCCAGGCAAGTTCCTCATCACTTGTGAGCTGGAGATGCTTGACAATGTCAAAGCCCTATGTGACTCAGATCAACTGTCAATGCTATGTCTCTCCATCTTAGCCAAACTCTGGGGATCAAGAAGCTGGTGTCGTCCAGGACCTCCATCACCTTTGTGGACAACACTCCCTACGCATGGTGAAGGACTATCCTGTGAAGATTGGAGAACGCCTAGTTCCAACAGACTTTGTGTTTATGGAAAAAACATATTCCAGAGAGGTGCCACTTCTTCTAGGTACTCTATTCTTGGCAAGAGCAGGAGCTCAGCTGGACTTCAAGAGAGGTTCTATCATTTTGAAGAATGTTGATGAGTTCAAGGTCTACAAGATTGCCTCTCCTTCCATAGCTTTCTGTGGAGCAGCTGAGCAAGAGGATTACTACTCGAAACTCCCAGATAGTTTGGAGGATGCTATGAACCCCACTATGAGCATGTTGTTGAGTGATGCTTTCCTTACTGAACCAAACAAGAGTTAGAACACCAAGTTAAAGCTTGAAGAAGGTTTGAAGGATATTGACAACTCAACAACCAAGGAAGTGACAACTTCAGCCATACCAAATGTCAAGAACAAAAGGCATAGGATGTCAGCTCAAGAGAAACACATGCAACTATCAAAGGGAACATGGGTCTGGAGGAAGAAAGAGGTAGGGGCACATGGGTCTGGATTTCGAACTGGGGTTTGAGAAAGTATGATGGGGACAAAGAACAGGTGTACTCTGGCTGATATCGGTCATTTGTATCGGTCATGACAGACCGATACATAGATTTTCGGTCATCAGTAGCGATCATGATTGACCGATATCAGTGGAGCCAGTTTATGCCAGTCAACATATCGGTCACTTGTGACCGATATGGAAAGAAGTTTTGAAAGAGGATAATTTCCGGTCATTCATATCGACCTCACTTGATCAACACAAACACACCGTATGAATTTCGGTCCAGAGTATCGATCACTGGAGACCGATAAGATTCTTGGAATCATATCGATCACCAGTATCGATCACTCAAGATCGACACAATCATACCTGATGTATTTCGGTCAAGTGTGTCGATCACTGATGATCGATACTAATCCCAGGAAGCACGTCAGTCTCCAGTGTCGATCACTCATGACTGAAAATGCAATTTCGGTCAGTAATATCGGTCATGAGTGACCGAAACTCCATCCAAGGTTGATTTACACCATTGTATTTACACCATTTAGGGGTGCATTTAGTACATGTTTTGATCCTCTTTTACATGTTTTCACTTTGCTTTTGTCCCATTTTCTTCTCTTTTTAGACTTAGGTTGCATTTAGAGTATAATTTGCATTTTCTTTGCATTTTGGATGTTTTTATGTGCTTTTGGAGCTTAAAGGAGCTTGGAGGAGTTTTGGGAATGATACAAGATGCTAGCTGGGAAAAAGGGAGCAAGAAGGATCACAGCAGAAGATCTCTATAGAAGTTTTTGGTTAGAGCACAAAGAGTTTCGGTCAAGGGTGACCGATACGGAGCATATCTGTGGTAACCCAACCCGGTAAACCGTACCGCGGCTGTGTCCCACTACATCCTCTAAGTCTGTTTCTATACTTAGCCATATTTTTAAACTTTTTCTTCATTCTTATTCTTTCTTATCAATACACAGCGGAATATAGATCAACTCATTTCATTCATTTAACTTTCATAAAACAGTTAAACAGAATTCGGGGCTAACTTAAACAAATCACAATGGTTCGCTAATGAATACAAACGATAATCTAGCAACCTAAATAATAAAAAACCAAAGCCATAAGACAAAGCACAACGTCTTAACATAAATAAAACTCAGTCCCGATCCATCTATATCCATCACTGCCGCCTGGTCTCGCCCTTTTACTGCTTAGTACCTGCACACTCAAGATGAGAGGCATAAGTATTTCATAAATACTTAGTGAGTACGGTCATCCCGTAACACCTGGTCAGTACCAAACACGCAATCATACTTTCGGATTCAACATTCAACACAATCAATTCGCAATAGATGATAAACGTTTTTCTTATACTCGTGTTATGCAGCAGAGATGTTATCAAAACTCTAATGCACGCAATGTTGTAGTAAGGCAAGCAGGAGAGTGTCAATCCACTTCTAGGAGGCAGAGAATGCACAAAGAATGCAAGGTCCAAAGCAAATCTAAGCAAAATGAGACAGTTTATGAGAAATTAACTAAAAACTAGATGCAGCAACCTAAACAGAGTGAAACCTATTTTAAAAATACTAGAAAGGAAGCAACTACCACGAGAAACAAACAGATTAATTAAAGGAAAGAGCTTCGAATTGTTAAAATTCGACTAGTGGATCAACCTCGAGATCGACCACTAGATCGAGCAGTAACGATCGATCTCCTCTAAAACCGTAAGAACAACAAATCTAATGACCAGGATGCTATCAGATAACAAGCGAAAGATGAAATGAGACTTAAAGATTCTAAAAGAAAGGGCTTAGGGTTGAGATTCATGTAAAGGGTTTCAAAGGATCGATCTTGGGTTTGAAACTTTAGATCGACTCACTTGGTGAGGATCTCTAAGCCTTGAAAACAAAACAAGATCTATCTGTGGCTTTCGGTATAGATCACTCTTTCATCCTCTCCTCCAAACCCATGGCTTTTGGTGGAAAGAGAGGTCGAAAGGCAAGGAAAACAGATTTCAAGCAATGGCTTAACTAGTCCCCCAAACTTCCATGGCTTTTGGGAAGGGGTAACTAGTCTCTAAGGTGTGATCTTCCGAGGCTCCTGGATCCTGTCAAGGTAAGGAACCTCTCGGATCATGAAGCTCTTGGCGTGAGAGTCTTCAAGCATTAAGCTTTCAACACCTTAGAAGAGATAGCCTTTAAAACGTTTAGAAAACAAACCAAGATCGAACCTTTTCTACCCCTTAATCCTCTCAACCCCGAACCCAAAGTAAACTACTCGCTACACATAGAGAAAATCAAGCAAAGCAGAAGAAACGAGACGATAAACATGAAAGAAAAACTGGATTAAACGATAAAGATTCGAATACAAAAGCTTCAAAGAAAAACTGGTTCAACAATGGTGTTCTTCATAAAACGAGAGAGAAAAAATATGAAAGAAAGGATAAGGATCTAAAAGTTCTCGAAAAAGCATCTCGCCGCCTTGCCTAAAATGCCCAAACAAGCCAATGGTCCCCCCTTCGCTAACAGCTAAAAACGGTTGAAAGGACAGAAATCGACCACTGGATCGAGTGGTTCTCTCGATCACATCCGGGCATCGTGTCTTCGGCTCGATCCGGGTCTCGATCTTCATCGGCGAATCGAGTGTTGCATCCGATCTCGGTATCGATCTTTGGGTGGATCGAGTGGTGTACTCCATCTGGCTCTCGCTCTGCATGGCGTCATTTACGTCCGTACCGATTGATCGATTGCTTCACTCGATCTCCGTCTCGATCATTCTCCTTGGATCGCCTAGTTGGCTCGATCTTCTGGTTGATCAACTCCTGGATCGACTAGTTGGCTCGATCTTCTGGTCGATCAACTCCTGGATCGACCGGCCATGCTCGATCTGCTCCTCGATCACTGGTCCTTAGCATATTTCCGAGCTCCCACAAACTGCTACATCAGCCTCCACATGCCCACGAACCTCCATGACTCCAAAGCAGCCATAAACAACTTGAATGTGATGCAAAATGCAAGGAAAATGCATATGCTGATGCAAGAATGCTCTAGGACCCTAAGTGATGCAATCTAACCTAAAACATGATACAAATGCATGAAAAACTAACTAATGAGTATGCAAAATGTATGCAATATGCAATAACATCAACTCCCCCAAACTTACTTCTTGCTTGCCCTCAAGCAACAAAAAACAAGTAAGGAAGAGAGGTTTTTAAGAAAATCAAAGGGGTTTTAAACTTTTCGCAAAGGTGCCTTTCAAATGGATCATCTCAATGTCCTAGTTAACAGTTCTAAAATGCTATGCTTACACTCATACTCCAAAGAACTTAGCCATACTCATCACACAAAGAAATTCAAATCATGACTCTCTTATTCCTAACGTCAAAGAAACTCAACCTTTAACATTCATTAACATTCGAACCATGAATCAAACTTATGCACTTTAAAGTAGAACACATTTGGCTAAGGGTTATGGTTATGAGCATAGAATGATCTCATTTGAAAATGGTTTATAATCATAACAAGGGTTTCTCTCAAAAATGGTTTGAACTTATGCATAATGCTAAAGGTAAAGACAATTTATGCATACATGATTAGATTCTCATCTACCCATGTAAACTATCAAATGATCCTATACCCTCTCATTTAAGAAATTTAATCCTCACTGACCACTTAAGAGTCTACCCTTTTTCTCACACTTAGCAATCCCCAATTCAAAATAAAGACATTATTAAACTTTTTAGGCTAGTGAAAAGGTTTTGAAAAATACTTTTGCTCTTAAAAATTTCTTATTAGTAGCTCTCTTATTATTATTATTATTATTATTTTTCTTTTCATTTTTCCTTATTTGGCACTTAGGCTCTTTTTATTTCTTTTTCTTTTCTTTTTCTCTTTTTTTTTATTTTTACTTATTATGAGAGAGCTACTTTCTGAAATTAGAGCATACTTAGTTTTAAAAGCAAACCTTTCACTTAAAACCTCATTTCTTTCCTTAAAACACAAACTCTTTGAAACCGAAACAATTAGACAAGAAAGCAACCCCAATGATCCCCCAAACTTATCCTAAGCCTACACCTAGCTTCAAAATGCAAAGCTAGCAACAATATGAAAACCAAATCATGTCGCCTAATCCTAACACTTTATGCCAAGTTCAAACCGAAAGTAAGGCCTCAAAAAGATGTCACACAAGAACATTTGGCTTCAAAGGAGGGTAAGGTTCAAGGAGGGAGTTCTACTTAGGCTCACAAAGAGTGGTAAAAAGGAAGAAGAGAGCCTAAATATTTTAAAACCATGTGTTCATTTTCAAATGCATAAGAATGATAATTAGAGTTTCAAATTAAGGTTTTCACTTAGTAGAATGAGTTTCAAATCATGAGAGTTCAATTCAAGCCACGAAAATCCTAACTAGTGATCCAAGCATGGTTAGAACTTACTTTCAAAGCATAAACAAAGCATAAGAGAACTACCAACTAGGGCATTGAAATGATTCATAAGTAAAAACACCTTTTTAAGAAATTCTAACCCCTTATGCAAAATGCAAACAACCTAGGTGATATGAGAAACTCTAGACTCAATCCTAACATATTTTAAAAAGATGAATACAACTACATGAATCTTTGAAAAAAATTTAAAAATTTTACCAATTTTTCATGACCTAAGACTCAAGGATGCAAAAATGAAAATAAGATCAAAGAACACAATATTAAATCACACAAGTACTCCCCCAAACTTGCTTGACACCGTCCCGGTGGCAAAATCATCCGAAGGAGCATCAAAACACAGTGCAAGAAACAAATATGAGCGGTTATATACAATGGAAGAAGGTTGTTTACCTCTGGTCTAGGCTCGGCTGGAACTTGAGGATGTTCCAGAGGAGCTAGAGATCGTTGCTTTGCCTTTGTCAGCTGGTTCTTGGAGAGAATGGCGCGCCGGCTGAATGTTGTCTCCTTGGGTTTCGCGGATAACAACTCCTCCGGTTGAGAGTCTTCTCTTCTCGGGTTGTTGCATCTCTTGGCTTGCAGCTGGCTTAGGCTGGCCTCCCTGAAGTGCTTTAACTTTCTTCCCAAGCTTCTTCAGCATCTTCCCTTGCCACTTGTTAATCTTCCTTTGCATCTCTACCACCGATGCTAGGAACTTCTCAGTTTTTGTCCTCGGTTCAAAGTCCAGCTTGGGAAGTGTGTAAGCCTCGGGCATCTCGTCTTCCGTGCCTGGAGACTATGACCTTTGACGTGGGGCAACGGCTGAAGCAGACGGTCCTCCTAAAGGGGCAAAGCATTCTTCCTCTGGGCGTAAGAACTCGATGTTCCCAACACCAAGCAGCTCGGTTTCATCTTTGTTGGAGAGGATGCACACTCTCTTCTTGTCTTCATCATCTATGAAGAGGTAGGCGTAGAACCCTTCTGCTGGCGTGCGTCCCAAGCTATCAGTATTTCTCATGTATGCTTCATCCATGAAAGCTCTGTTTGGAACGTGAGCAAAGTCATGGATGGGCACACCGGCTTGCACGAACAAAGGAGTAAGGAAGCCGCCAATGTAGGAGGAGGTTGCCTTACGCCGTAAGGCATAAGCCTTGTACTTCACCAAGGAAGCCGCGAGCACACAGCCGTAGTTCACTTCATCGCCGAGTTCATCTTCTATGGGCTCTTCATTTGCATCCGGATCAGACACTAAGTGCTTCACACCTTGGAACAGGAAGCACAGCTCTTTCTTCGTGACAGTAGGAGCAACAGACCTTCCACTGAATGTATTGGCAATCAGCTTCAGAGTATACCTCAGCACCGAACTCCTAACTCGCTTGATCTTGGCGGTGTTGGCCGTCTAGTCTTTATTGCTGATCAGGTCCCAAAACTCGTCGGCTTTCTTGAAGGCTGGGAACTCGACCTTGTATGCATCAGCGTTGAGACCGTAGGCTTGGCATAGCTCAGGGATGGATAGTGTGTAGGCTTGACGTCCGACTTTGAAGTAGAGGCGGCCTTAAGAAGGGACGGGTGCACTAGGATTCTCATACCGGAACTCCAAGGTGGCAAGGAAGTCTATTGTCACTTCATGAATGGTTGGGCAATCCATCCGTGACAAACACCTCAAGCCAATGTTCTTGAGGAGTTGATCGAAGTCCCCAAGAATCCCGAGCCTAGACAAAAGCTCTCGATCAGCAAACTTTGTGGGTTCAAACCGGAGCCTCTCCAGCCTCTTCTTATCCCTCTTCTCATCTTTACTCCACCGGACCCTCTCTTGAGCTACCACTTCTTGTCCTTCTCCTTCTTGTGCTTGCTCCTCTCTTGTTCTCTTTGGTGCCATGGTTCCTGAAACAAATTCTAAAGATAATGATAAGCAAGCGGCGATTTGATGAGAATGAGAGAAGAGAAGGAGAGAATTTATAATAACTACCCTAGAATTTTGGGGAATAAATAAAAATCATAGCTAAATAAAAGGAAATCAAATCTTTAGATACTGAAAAAACTGGAATTATTCCATTTACTTAGCTAGTTTTAAAAATTCAAAACCAATCCTATATTCTAAAACAAGATCTTGCGGATTTAAAGGAGATTTTCTTAAAATAAAATCATTAAATTTGAAAATACCTTTGCAAGAAGTTTAGAATATCTTTGCTAGCCTTTGAAAACTTAAAACTCTCACTCTCTTTGTTTAAAAATCTCGAACAAACAGGAATGAGAGGGTGTGAGGTAGGTTGAAATATTTAAAGACTTTAGCAAAACCAAAACAATGGGTGGTCAAAGTGGTTTCTGACAAAGTCTTGGTCAAGGCACATCTTTCATGGTCAAAGATGCTTGCCTTGACCAAGTTTTGAATTTAAAAATTGGAGGGAAAGGAGTAAAGGAGGGAAAGAAAATTGTTACCTCGGCATGAGATCGAGTCCATTTGGTCGATCTAGGACTCGATCTCATGCCAAAAAAGGCTTAGATCGAGAGGGTTACTCGATTTGAGACTCGATTCATAGTGAATCGAGTCCTGGATCGATTGGCTCTCTCGATCATTGGGATGTTGGCTCCTCGGCTAAGTCCTCATGATCGAGCTATGTCCTCGATTTAGGGGTCGATTTGGCATAGATCGAGTGATGGATCGAGTCGAGTAATCGATCAGTTTTCAACAGATTTTCCCGAGAGAAATTAGATCGGTCGATCCGATTTGGATCGATCGATCCTTTTTTGTCAAGGTCGATCTTGTCACTCGTTCTCGTCTAGATCGACTGGCTCCTCTCGATTCACTGACTCGATCTAGCAAAGATCGAGCCAGAATCAGTCGATCTAGCACTCGATCTCTAACCTTATTCTAACCCCTATTGCCTCTTTAAGACCTCAAAGTCAAGGTTTAGACTCCTTATACCTGTTCCTACACACTTACAAAATAAAAGCATAAAACTGAAAGGGAAATAAAGCAGAAGTATGTACAAGATAAATATGGGAATGCCTCCCAAGTGCGCTTTCTTTAACGTCTTTAGCTAGACTTTACTTGGTCTAAGCGGATGGTAGGTCTTGGAGAAGCACCGAGATACTCTCCTTGTCAAAGCTGTCTACCAAGTAGGGCTTGACTCTGTGTCCGTTGACGGTGAAGGCACTGCCACTTTTTCCCATCAGAGTAACAGCTCCATACGGCAAGACCTCTTGAATTACGAACGGTCTGCTCCACCTTGATTTCAGCTTGCCCAGGAAGAGCTTGAGCCTCGAGTTGTACGGCAACACCAGTCCTCCTTCCTTAAGCTCCTTGGCAACCAACTTCTTATCATGAGCCTCCTTAGTCCGCTCCTTGTATATCCGGGAGCTCTCGTAAGCATTCAGCCTCAACTCGTCCAGTTCGTGTAGCTGAATAAGGCGCCTCTCCTGAGCCGTCTTGAGATCAAAGTTCAGCCTCTTCACAGCTCACAATGCACGGTGTTCCAGCTCAACCGGGAGGTGACAGCCCTTGCCATAGAGTAGGGTGAAAGGAGTTGTACCAATCGGCGTCTTGAAGGCGGTACGGTAGGCCCAAAGAGCGTCATCCAGCTTCACTGACCAGTCTTTCCTTGTTGCTCCGACAGTCTTCTCCAGAATAGCTTTAATTTGCCTGCTGGAGACCTCCACTTAACCGCTTGTTTGAGGATGATACGGTGTAGCCACCTTATGCTTAACCCCATATTTTCTCAAGAGGCTCTCAAAGACCTTGTTTATAAAGTGGCTTCCTCCATCACTTATAACAACCTTGGGTACCCCAAACCTTGGGAAGATGATACTCTTGAACAGCTTGATCACAACCTTAGAGTCATTTGTAGGGGAAGCAACAGCCTTAACCCATTTAGAGACATAATCCACAGCTACTAAGATGTATTTGTTGCCGTATGAAGAAGGAAAAGGCCCCATGAAGTCAATCCCCCACGCATCGAACACGTCAACCTCGAAGATAGGAACTTGAGGCATTTCGTTCCTCTTGGTTATATTCCCTGCTCGCTGACATGCCTCACAGCTCTTCACAAACTCGTGTGCATCTTTAAAAATAGAGGGCCACCAGAAACCGGCTTGCAACACTTTCGTGGCTGTCTTGAATGAGGCGAAGTGTCCTCCGTAGGAAGAGCCATGGCAATGATAGAGGATGTCCCTGGCTTCTTCCTTTGTAACACATCTCCGGTACAAGCTGTCTACTCCTCTTTTGTATAGGTAAGGCTCGTCCCAAAAGTAGTCACTAGCCTCCCTCAAAAACCGCTTCTTTTGATAGCTGTTGAGATGTGTTGGCTCCTCACCACACGCTAGGTAGTTCACCACGTCAGCATACCACGGTAGATCCTCCTCTTTAAAACTCAAGACTTCCTCAAACCTTCCTTCTAGCTTCCCACAAACGGCAGTAGTAATCGCCATAAGCTGCTCTTCTGGAAGGGAGTCATCTAAAAGGAGAGACTCGTTGATCCTTAGCCTTGAGAGGTGGTCAGCGACTCCATTTTCTATCCCTTTATTGTCTTTAATCTCCATGTCAAACTCCTGGAGTAACATAATCCATCTTAAGAGCCGAGGCTTAGTGTCTTTCTTCGAGTAGATGTATCGTAGGGCGGCGTGATCCGTGTATACAATAGTCTTGGAACCAACGAGATATTATCTGAACTTCTCAAAGGCGAAGACTATAGCAAGCAGCTCCTTCTCCGTAGTGGTGTATCGTGATTGCGTGTCATCCAAGGTCCTTGAAGCGTAGTAGATCGCATGTAGCTTCTTGTCTTTCTTCTGACGAAGGACGGCTCCTACGGCGTAGTCACTAGCATCACACATGATCTCAAAGGGAAGAGACCAGTCTGGTGCTTGGACTATAGGGGCTGATGTAAGGGCTTCTTTGATGGTCACGAAAGACTTCAAACACTCCTCATCGAATACAAACTCAGCTTCTTTGCACAACAGCCGTGTAAGAGGGCGAGCAATCTTGGAGAAATCCTTGATGAAACGCCTATATAACCCTGCGTGCCCCAAGAAGCTTCTAATCCCTTTAACATTAACCGGCGGCTCTAGACCCATCATGACCTCCACCTTAGCCTGATCAACCTCAATGCCCTTCTCTTAAATCTTGTGACCGAGCACTATCCCTTCCTTAAACATGAAGTGGCATTTCTCCCAGTTCAGCACCAGGTTTGTCTCCTCACAACGTTTAAGTACCCTGCAAAGATTCAACAAACACGCTGGAAAGGACGCACCATACACAGAGAAATCATCCATGAACACCTCTACCATTTCCTCTATAAGATCAGAGAAGATAGACATCATACACCGCTGAAAGGTAGCCGGTGCATTATACAATCCAAATGGCATCCTTCGATATGCAAAGGTACCGTAAGGACATGTGAAAGTCGTCTTCTCCTGATCATTTGGGTGAATAGGAATTTGAAAGAAACCACTATACCCATCGAGAAAACAGTAGTAAGGGTGATTTGCAAGTCTCTCAAGCATTTGATCAATAAAAGGCAAGGGGAAATGGTCTTTTCTAGTCGCAAGGTTAAGTTTTCTATAATCAATACACATTCTATGACCAGTAATAGTCCTAGTAGGGATAAGTTCATCCTTTTCATTCCTTATGACCGTGATCCCTCCCTTCTTAGGCACCACGTGTACAGGGGAAACCCATGTGCTGTTACTTATGGGATAGATCACGTCAGCCTCTAAAAGCTTAAGGATTTCCTTCTTAACAACCTCTTTCAAGTTAGGATTCAAACGCCTTTGATGTTCTACAGAAGTGGCGTTCTCATTATCCAAGTGAATCCTATGAGTGCAAAGCATTGGTGAAAGGCCCTTGATGTCACTTAAAGAGTACCCAATGGCCTTCCTATACTTTCTCAGCTCAGTTAGGAGCGAGTGCAACTCATCATCACTAAGGTTTTCCTTCACAATCACTGGATAGGTGTCATTAGGCCCTAAGAAAGCATACCTTAGCCCTTTTGGGAGCTCCTTTAGGTCCACCTTTGGGGCTAACAGCTCACTCCAGTCATGCTCGTGGCTGTTGTTGTTGCTTTCCTCCTTGGAACTCTCCCTTGAACTCGAGGCTTGACCCTTCTGACTGCTTTCCTCCATCGCTATCCCTTCTGAGATCGAGTCCTCCAGTCGATTCTCCTCTCGATGTCGTCTAGATCGAGCCATTTCACTCGATTCACTTACTCGATTTGATATGGATCGAGTAAGGGATCAAGACGCTGAGTCGATCTCTTGATTGGACTCCAAAATGATCGGGAGGTCTCTCTCGATCATCGACTCGATTGTTTTTCCTGATCGAGCATCCTTCTCGATCTGTCCGTCGATTGTTGCGCCGGATCGAGTTGTGCTCTCGATTGACTTGTCGATCTGTCCCCTGGATCGAGTGATAGCGTCGATCTCGGGGTCGATCTCTAGGCAGCAACCTTCTTCATTCTTGATAATTCTCCTCGAATCCAGCAGGTTTACGTACTCTTGGGTTCTCTGGTCCACATAGCCGAACTCCCCTGGCTCCTTAGTGAGTGCTAGCTTCAGATGGTCTTCTAGAGCTAGCTCTTCCAGCAACTCATCCGCCAAAGCATCCATCATTTCGATATAGAAAGCTTGTCCTTCAATGGTCGGCTTCTTTAGAACCTTGTTGATGTCAAAGTCTAGCCTTATCTCCTTCCCCAAATGCAAGGCAATCTTCCCATTCTTCACATCTATTATAGCCCTGGCGGTTGCAAGGAACGGTCTCCCTAAGATGAGTGGGTCTTTAGGTTCCTCGTCCATCTCTAACACTACACTGTAGGTACGTTCACACCACTGATTCGTACCGGTAAATCTTCAAGAAGCCCCAATGGTAACCTCACGCTTCTATCAGCCAGCACCAATGAGATCCGACAGTCTTTAAACCGAGTGAAACCAAGCTTCTTAGCCACGGAGTGAGGCATCAAGTTTATGCTAGCTCCGAGATCACACAAGCAACTTTTGAACTCTAGAGGACCCAAAGCACAGGGTATAGTGAAACTTCCAGGGTCTCCCAGCTTCTTAGGCACTATCTCCTTATGAATAACCGCACTACACTCTTCACTTAGTACAAGTACCTCTTTGCTTTCTTTGTTCTTCTTTACAAGGGTGTCCTTGAAAAACTAGGCGCACTTGGGCATCATAGCGAGACAGTCTACAAGAGGCAGCTTGATTTCCACGTCTTTTAGGTGCTTCTCAAACAAGATCCGGTGCTTCTCTATAAGCTGCTTTTTGAAACGACCGGGAAATGGCAACTTCGGTACGTAAGGTGGGGGCACGTAGTCATTCTTCTCCTTGGTGGTTAGCTCAACTTTCTTCTCGGCTACCGCCTTATCTCTTCTCCTCGGCCCTTGGATCCAAACATTATCAAAGTTTATCTCATCATCATCAGCCAAAGGTTTACCCTCCCCCTCTTGAATTACAACGTCCTCGTTGTTCTTGGTAGAGACCGGAGGTTCGAGCTCTTTGCCGCTTCTCAACGTTATAGCATTGGCATACTCCTTGGGATTTTGCTCACACTTTCCCGGAAGACTGTTCTGACCACTCGTGCTTGCTTTTCCCTTCTCCAGCTGCTTGATCTTGTTGTTTAGGTTGGTGATTTGAGTGGAGAAGTCGGTTAGAGATGAATCTAACCGAGTGTTCATTTCAGCGAACTTCTGGTTGGTTGAAGCTTGCCCTTGTATTAGCTGTTGAAACATTGCTTGAACCGGATCAACTTGTTGTTGCATCGGTTGTTGTTGCTGAGGTGCAAAGCCCGGAGGGTAGTTAGGAGTATAACCCTTGTTGTGTTGTTGTTGCCCTTGGAAGTTGCTTTGCCCTTGACCTTGGAAACCAACACTCGGTTGAAAACCTTTGCTGTAAGGGATGAAAGGTTTAGCTTGTTGAGCAGGGTACACTTGATCTTTAGGGTTGGCTACATTGGTGCTTCGGTAAGAGAGGTTGTTGTTCTGGTAGCCTTGGTTGTAGCCTTGAGACTTGTAGTTGTTCTGTCCGGCTACCCAATTTGCTTCTTCTTGGCTTAGCTCTAACACCTCTTGGTTTTCATCAGCTTCACCAACAAAGTGAACATGCTTCTGATTAGCTAATACCAACTTGTCAATCTTCTCATGCAACGATTTGAGCTCCTTCTTGTGAGACTCTAACTCTGATCCTCTCGGTGCTCGGTCATAATCCTCGGCATAGTTTCCATCACTCAACGCCAGGTTTTCTATCAGCTCCATACCCTCTTCTACCTCTTGACCGAGGAAGTTCCCTTTGCTAGCTGTATCAAGCAACAACCGGATCTTTGGTGAAGCTCCACGATATATGGTACTGAGTAGTGTCTCCTCGCTGAACCCGTGATGAGGACATTGGATCGTGTAATCTTTGAAACGCTCCATTGCCTCGTTGAATGTCTCGTTGTTCCTTTGAGTGAAACCACTGATTTCGCTTCTCAACCGAGCTGTCCTGGTGCTTGAGAAGAACTTTGAGAGAAAGGACTTCTTACACTCAGCCCATGATGTGATGGTGCCTTGTGGGAGGGTCTTCTCCCAATGTCTAGCTTTGTCTCCGAGTGAAAAGGGGAATAGACGCAGCTTGAAAGCATCTTCGGATATGCCATTGATCTTGATCATCCCACATACTTGCTCGAAGTTGTCTAGGTGCTCCAAGGGGTCTTCCATTGCTAAGTCGTGGAACTTGTTGTTTTGCACCATGGAGATGAAACCTGGCTTGATCTCGAAGTTATTGTTTTGTACCGGAGGAGGAGTGATCCCAAACCTATTGTGGTGGGTATTGGGAGCATCTCCGGCTCCTATGATCCTCGGTGGTCTAGCCGCGTGTTGGGGGTTTCCATTGCCCCGTCCTGCTGGAGGAGGTCCTTCTGGATGCTCGTGTTCAGCCATGTCTTCAAAGTTAACCAAGCCGTGCTGAACAATCTCCTCAAAGGCTCTTGTTTGCTCCCTGACTCTCCTTTGCCGTGAGTGACCAAGTTGATGAATGTTGTCTAAGGGTTGTAGAAGATTGTTTTCTCCCCTTGAACGAAGATTCATGTACCTGAAAACACACGTTTGAGAGTAGATGTATTAGTAACTTGAAAAAGGTAAAGACTTAGTCTTTCCTAAGACCCAGATCTCTATGTTCTCTAAACACTCCTAGAATGGCAACGGCGCCATTTGATAAACATTTTTCTTATGCTCGTGTTATGCAGCAGAGATGTTATCAAAACTCTAATGCACGCAATGTTGTAGTAAGGCAAGCAGGAGAGTGTCAATCCACTTCTAGGAGGCAGAGAATGCACAAAGAATGCAAGGTCCTAGGCAAATCTAAGCAAAATGAGACAGTTTATGAGAAATTAACTAAAAACTAGATACAGCAACCTAAACAGAGTGAAACCTATTTTAAAAATACTAGAAAGGAAGCAACTACCACGAGAAACAAACAGATTAATTAAAGGAAAGAGCTTCGAATTGTTAAAATTCGACTAGTGGATCGACCACGAGATCGACCACTAGTTCGAGCAGTAACGATCGATCTCGTCTAAAACCGTAAGAACAACAAATCTAATGACCAGGATGCTATCAGATAACAAGCGAAAGATGAAATGAGACTTAAAGATTCTAAAAGAAAGGGCTTAGGGTTGAGATTCATGTAAAGGGTTTCAAAGGATCGATCTTGGGTATGAAACTTTAGATCGACTCACTTGGTGAGGATCTCTAAGCCTTGAAAACAAAACAAGATCTATCTGTGGCTTTCGGTATAGATCACTCTTTCATCCTCTCCTCCAAACCCATGGCTTTTGGTGGAAAGAGAGGTCGAAAGGCAAGGAAAACAGATTTCAAGCAATGGCTTAACTAGTCCCCCAAACTTCCATGGCTTTTGGGAAGGGGTAACTAGTCTCTAAGGTGTGATCTTCCGAGGCTCCTGGATCCTGTCAAGGTAAGGAACCTCTCGGATCATGAAGCTCTTGGCGTGAGAGTCTTCAAGCATTAAGCTTTCAAGACCTTAGAAGAGATAGCCTTTAAAACGTTTAGAAAACAAACCAAGATCGAACCTTTTCTACCTCTTAATCCTCTCAACCCCGAACCCAAAGTAAACTACTCGCTACACATAGAGTAAATCAAGCAAAGCAGAAGAAACGAGACGATAAACATGAAAGAAAAACTGGATTAAACGATAAAGATTCGAATACAAAAGCTTCAAAGAAAAACTGGTTCAACAATGGTGTTCTTCGAAAAACGAGAGAGAAAAAATATGAAAGAAAGGATAAGGATCTAAAAGTTCTCGAAAAAGCATCTCGCCGCCTTGCCTAAAATGCCCAAACAAGCCAATGGTCCCCCCTTCGCTAACAGCCAAAAACGGTTGAAAGGACAGAAATCGACCACTGGATTGAGTGGTTCTCTCGATCAGATCCGGGCATCGTGTCTTCGGCTCGATCCGGGTCTCGATCTTCATCGGTGAATCGAGTGTTGCATCCGATCTCGGTATCGATCTTTGGGTGGATCGAGTGGTGTACTCGATCTGGCTCTCGCTCTGCATGGCGTCATTTACGTCCGTACCGATTGATCGATTGCTTCACTCGATCTCCGTCTCGATCATTCTCCTTGGATCGCCTAGTTGGCTCGATCTTCTGGTCGATCAACTCCTGGATCGACTAGTTGGCTCGATCTTCTGGTCGATCAACTCCTGGATCGACCGGCCATGCTCGATCTGCTCCTCGATCACTGGTCCTTAGCATATTTCCGATCTCCCACGAACTGCTACATCAGCCTCCACACACCCACGAACCTCCATGACTCCAAAGCAGCCAGGAGCAACTTGAATGTGATGCAAAATGCAAGGAAAATGCATATTCTGATGCAAGAATGCTCTAGGACCCTAAGTGATGCAATCTAACCTAAAACATGATACAAATACATGAAAAACTAACTAATGAGTATGCAAAATGTATGCAATATGCAATAACATCAATAGACATAACAATATCAAACGGCCATGAACATCTAGCCTAACCAACCAAGATCAATTCCTTTTTAAGACTCATGTCTACTTCAGCCAGAATCCCACATCTCCTAAGCTAGTACATGACCCGGATTACCCTGAGGTTAGCTAAACATCATATATGCCACGGTAAACTCCACAATATATCATAACATAAAGATTGCTTATCAGTTCTAAACGCATAACATGAAAATCACACAATCAACATGCAAACATTCAACCGTAGCAATCCGATGGTCCTAGACACCAACCACAGTCACGCACTCACCTTAAACAAGGCTGGAAACAGATTGGTCAGAAGAAATCCCGATGAAAACCACACCAAAACAAAGATATCTGATCTCCTTAAGAATCTCTCGGCTGTCCGTACGATCCGATCCTTATCCCCTCGGCTATCTCTCGATCTGTTCACCTTTCTTCGAGCCAAACTCTGTTTTCCCTCAGAAACCCCACAAAACAAGGCTATTAGCTCGAGGTTATCCGATGAAAACTCAACACTTAGGGAAATATCCGATCACTTACCAATTTATCTCGGCGATGGTCGGATCTGCTCGGCGATAACCTGATCTCTCTCGGATGTCCTCGGGATAAACTGTTTTTCTTAGGGTTTTTTCTCGACTATTCTCTTTCTTTGCTTTATTGCTCTCGAATAAACACAACTCTCCCTAGAAAAGTCTCAAAATCCCTTAAATACTCGCAAAAACCTTAGGTAACCTGGACTTATCTGACGTTTTCCTCGTTCCATTTAGTTTTATCCCAGTCCAATTCGATTCTCTCGGCTATTCCCTGTACCGGCATGACCATTCCCTCGATAAACCACAAAATAGGCGACCAAACACTTGGCCCATGGCCCAAATCCCTTCCCACTCGGATAAACCGCCTTTATCCGAGGTGTTTTCCATTTTTCACCCGGGTATTCCTTTTTCTCTCGGACCACTTGTCCCACCTCGGCTAAGCCTTACTTTCTCTTGGAGGTTTTCCTTTCTCCCTCGGAGACAGTCCATTGACACTTGGACTAACCTTCCAGACACTTGGATAAATCCCACTGCACCGGGATAAACCCCAATTCCCACGGACTGGACCCTGTTATCCCTCGGATATGGTCCATCCGGCTCGGCTATCCAGCCCATACCCGACTATTTCCTCGGTCATCACCCGACCATAGTCTGAACCTCCATTTCCCAGCCAATATCCGAACCTTGGCATGGTCATTCCTCGGGCAATGCCCTGTCCGGTACGATCATTCCACATTTTCTCGGATACAAATGCTACAACTCTCCCCCACTCGTTCTGGGTTCGTTCTCGAATCCGAATCATCCGTTTGCAACTTGTCAAACCATTTGGGATACTCAGCTTTCATCCTAGCCTCATTTTCCCAAGTAACCTGTTCATGCCCGTCGCAGTCCCATACGACCTGAACCATTCTGACCAGCTTCCCACACTTAGTCTCTTCTTTCCGACCTAACACCTGAACCGGTCTAGCCACTACTGCAAGGTCCTCTTGCAAGTCTGCTGGTTGTTCCTCTATAACTGTTTCTCGTTCGGTATTGTGCTTCCTCAGCTGCGACACATGGAATACATTGTGGAACGCTCCCATTTCTGATGGCAAGTCCAACTTGTAAGCCACTGCGCCAACTCTCTCCAGTATCCGGTACGGCCCCATGTACCTCGGATTCAATTTGGCACTCTTAACTGCCCTGTCTGTTCCCTTATAAGTCAGTGGCTTAAGATAAACCATATCACCCACAGTGAACTCCAGATCCCTGCGATGCTTGTCCGCATAACTTTTCTGCCTATCCATAGCCTCTTTCAGCTTAACCTTTAACAATCTGATCTTTTCTGTAGTAGCCTCGACCACTGCTGGCCCCATTACGCTACGCTCCCCCACTTGTGTCCAACACAATGGTGTCCTGCACGGCCTGCCATACAACATCTCGTACGGAGACATCTCTATGCTCCTTTGGTAACTATTGTTGTATGCAAATTCAGCCAACGGTAAGTAGTCTTCCCAACTACCGCCCCAGTCCAGTACACACGCTCTCAGCATATCCTCCAATGTCTTGATCGTCCGTTCTGATTGCCCATAAGTCTGAGGATGATACGCTGTACTCATATGCATCCGTGCCCCACGCGCTTCCTGGAACTCTTCCCAGAACCTCGAAGTAAACTTCGGATCACGATCTGAGATGATACTCACTGGCACTCCATGCAACTTCACGATCTGATCAATATACATGTCCACCAACTTTGGTACTTCGTCCGTCTTTTTCATTGCTAAGAAGTGAGCAGACTTGGTCAAACGATCCACAATGACCCATATCCCTTCATGCAGCTTCTTAGTCTTAGGCAATCCCAGTACAAAGTCCATGGTGATTATGTCCCATTTCCATTCCGGCATTGGCAACGTTTGCAACAAACCACTCGAAAACTGATGCTCTGCCTTAACCAATTGGCACGTCTCACATCCGGCTACCCACTTAGCCACATCTCGTTTCATCCCAACCCAATGATAGTACCGTTTCAAATCCTGATACATTTTGGTCATTCCCGGATGAACAGAAAACCTTGACTGATGTGCCTCCTTCAGGATCTCATCCCTTAACTCCTTCACATCTGGAACACAGACCCGTCCGTTCACAACAATGGTCCCATTGTTTGAAGTCTGATATTCCGTCTTATCATTCTGTGACATTTTTTTCAGATTCTCATCCTGCTCCTGAGCAATCTGAATCCTAGTCAACAAGTCAGCTCTATCCGCAGCTTCCAGACCCAACGGTTCAACCCCTTCTATTACTGCATTCAGCTGCAATGTCCTTAGCATGTTCACAATGCTTCCAACATTCTGTTCAGATGATACGCTAGCCCTTCTCCTACTCAACGCATCCGCCACCAAGTTGGCCTTTCCTAGATGGTATGCTATTTCCAAGTCATAGTCCGCTACCAACTCCATCCATCTACGCTGTCTCAAGTTCAAATCCGGTTGAGTAAAGATGTACTTTAAACTCTTATGGTCCATGTATATCTGCACCTTCTCCCCATACAAGTAAGATCTCCATATCTTAAGTGCAAATACCACAGCCGCCATCTCTAAATCATGCGTAGGGTAGTTTCCTTCATGCTTCTGTAGCAGCCGCGAAGCATAAGCTATCACCTTACCATTCTGCATCAGAACACAACCTAGTCCTTTTCTGGATGCATCCGTGTATACCACGTATGTCTCACCAGGTTCTGGTAACGCCAATACTGGTGCACTAGTGAGTAACTCCTTTAGCTTTGAGAAGCACTCTTCACACTCGTCCGTCCAGACATACTCCACATCTTTACCAGTCAGCTTTGTCATTGGCTGAGCCATGCTTGCAAAACCTTTGACAAACCGCCTGTAGTAACCAGCTAATCTGAGAAAACTCCTTATCTCTGTAGCGTTCTCTGGCCTAGGCCAATCCGCAATAGCCTGGATCTTCTCTGGGTCCACGGACACTCCCTTATCCGAAACAATGTGACCCAAGAACCCTATATGCCGTTGCCAAAAGCAACACTTACTGAGCTTGGCATATAACTTCTGTTCTCTCAACTTCTCCAGAACAGTCCGCAAATGACTCTTATGCTCTTCCTTATCCTTTGAGTATACTAGAATATCATCTATGAAAATGATCACAAATTCATCTAGGTACTCTCTGAATACACCATTCATCAACTTCATGAATGCAGCTGGCGCATTCGTCAAACCAAATGGCATGACCACAAACTCGTAATGACCATACCTTGTCCTAAGGCAGTCTTACGCACGTCTATCTCCTCTATGGGTTTTTGATGGTACCCTGATGCCAAATCGATCTTAGAGAACCAAGTAGCTCCCCTGAGTTGGTCCAATAACTCGTCTATCCTGGGAAGTGGATACTTGTTCTTCACGGTCACACGGTTCAATCCGCGGTAGTCAATACAAAGCCTGAAGCTCCCATCCTTCTTCTTCACGAACAACACTGGTGCTCCCCACGGTGAACTACTAGGTCTAATGAAGCCTTTGTCCAAAAACTCCGTTAGCTGCTTCTTCAGCTCAGCCATCTCCGCGGGCGCCATCCGGTATGGTGCTTTGGACAATGGAGCTGTCCCCGGCTCAAGTTCAATCGTGAATGGATCTGATCGAGCTGGTGGCAGTCCTGCCAACGCCTGAAAAACATCCTCAAATTCTTGCACCACCGGTATACTGCCCAAATCTACGTACGGTCCTCCTTCTGTGGTAGTGATCGTTGCTAGATACGCCTCACAACCCTTCTCTATCAGCCGTTCTACTTGAATAGCTGAAACCACCAAACTTCCCGATGTTGGCCTAACTCCCTGATAAACCAAGACCTCTCCGTCTCTCTCAAACCGCACCCTTCCACGGTGAAAATCCAAGTGAGCTATGTGCTTGCCTAACCAGTCCATTCCCAAAATGACATCGTAGGACTTAACCCTACAGATCACTAGATCCGGTGGTATGTTCACTTCGCCAAACATCACTGGAACATTCTTGACCGTTCCTAGTGTAAACATCATATGGCCTCCAACCGCCTGAACTAACCCAAAGTCCTCTTCGGGTTCCTTCCGGAACTGTCCCCTTCCGATCATGTCCGGATTAACAAAACAATGACTCGCTCCCGAGTCAAACAGAACATGGGTTTCAACCTCACCCATTAGCAAGGTCCCTACACATTCATTCCCTAGAATGCTAAGACTCTATTCTAACACACATCACGCAAAAGCAAGTTTAGAAAATACTAAGTACCACACATACCAGTAATCGGATGAGAAGTGCTCGGTTCCTCGGCTGCTGCTGCACTCGTCGTGTACACCTTCGGCATAATGGCCTGTCTCTTGGCCTGTGATGCAAGCGGCTCCCCTGCTCTCTTCCCTTGAGCCACAACTTGCTCCACCACTCCTGCCTTAGGACACTCACGCTTGAAATGCCCTGGATCTCCACAACCGTAGCAAACCCAAACCGCACCATCACTGCCGGACACACGGACCACTCGCTGATCCTCCTCCGGACAGTCTCGTACCCGATGCTCTAAACTCCCGCACCTGTGGCATCCACTACCACCGCGCTTACACTCGCCAACGTGAGCCTTGCCACACTTGCTGCACACGTTGCGTCCCCCAGATCCTTTGTTCGATACTCCTTTCCCAAACTTCTGGTTCTGTCCACTAGACTGACCCGCCTTGGTCACGGCTGTACTAGCCCCAGCTGACATCAACGCAGCTTCCGCCTATCCTAACTCCAACAATGCCGCCTTCTCAACAAGCTCAGCAACTGTCCTGAAGTCACAAACCACACACCCATTCCTTAGCTCAACTCGCAGTCCACTCATAAACCTGCGAATCAGCTTCTCCTCCGTGTCAAAATCATGAGACACATACTTCCTCAGTTGGTTAAACTGAGTCTCATACTGCCTCACTGTAAGCGTCCCCTGACTAAGGTACAAGAACGCCTTCTCCAACTCGTTGTAAGCCTTCTGTGGGAAGTACTTACTCCTGAACATCGCTGAAAATGTCTCATATGAACAATTCGCATTCACCAGCCTTCCAATGATTCCTTTCCACCACGTGTGTGCATCACCCTCCAAGTAGTGCACAGCTATGTCTCTCTTGTAACCCTCTAGACACAGATAGACTCAAAGTTCCGTTCCAGTCTCATCCTCCACTCATCCGCCTTAATCGGTGTAGAACCTCCATCAAGAACTTAGTTCCCAACCGTACCATGTGATCCAAAACCTAGAGGTAACTCAGAACCCTCTCCACTTGGTCCGCTTCTTCCCCAATCACATCCGCGTGAACCCCCACCGGTGGTACTACTTGTGGTGCTGCTGCAACCGCCGGAGCAGGAGCAACCGCAGGTAGCCTAGCTAGTAACTGTGCTAACATCCCATGCACAGCCTCTAACCCCACTGGTGCTACATTCGCAGCAACCCCAGCTGCACCCGCAGCATTCCTAGCCACGTTCTCAGCATCCGCAGCATTCATTGCTGCTTCCACGGCTGCCACTCTAGCCGCCTCATTCGCAACCGCAGCTGCCTGTCTCTTGGCTTCCCTTGCCCTCTCAGTCAAATCACCGTTGACTGAGTTCATAAACCCTGCAGCCTAGTTGTCCCCATTGTTTCTCACGGTTCTTCTGGTATCAACCATCTGCAAGTACACAATGCCAGTCAGCCAAAGCTAATTCAAAACGTGTTTCACAACACCACACAACAACTTACCGCGAGACCTTGGCAGTGAAGAATGGATCGGACCCCCATAAACCCTAAACAAACAAACAACAGTAGTCACCAATTTCAGTCCTAGAAGCGTTAAAACGCTCTGATAGCAACTTGTGGTAACCCAACCCGGTAAACCGTACCGCGGTTGTGTCCCACTACATCCTCTAAGTCCGTTTCTATACTTAGCCATATTTTTAAACTTTTTCTTCATTCTTATTCTTTCTTATCAATACACAGCGGAATATAGATAAACTCATTTCATTCATAATTTCATAAAACACTTAAACAGGATTCGGGGCTAACTTAAACAAATCACAATGGTTCGCTAATGAATACAAACGATCATCTAGCAACCTAAATAGTCAAACACCAAAGCCATAAGACAAAGCACAACGTCTTAAACATAAATAAAATCCAGTCCCGATCCATCCATATCCATCACTGCCGCCTGGTCTCGCTCTTTTACTGCTTAGTACCTACACACTCAAGATGAGAGGCATAAGTATTTTATAAATACTTAGTGAGTACGGTCATCCTGTAACACCTGGTCAGTACCAAACACGCAATCATACTTTCGGATTCAACATTCAACACAATCAATTCGCAATAGACATAACAATATCAAACAGCCATGAACATCTAGCCTAACCAACAAAGATCAATCCCTTTTTAAGACTCATGTCTACTTCAGCGAGAATCCCACATCCCCTAAGCTAGTACATGATCCGGATTACCCTGAGGTTAGCAAAACATCATATATGCCACGGTAAACTCCACAATATATCATAACATAAAGATTGCTTATCAGTTCTAAACGCATAACATGAAAATCACACAATCAACATGCAAACATTCAACCCTAGCAATCCTACGGTCCTAGACACCAACCACAGTCACGCACTCACCTTAAACAAGGCTGGAAACAGATTGGTCAGAAGAAATCCCGATGAAAACCGCACCAAAACAAAGATATCCGATCTCCTTAAGAATCTCTCGGCTGTCCGTACGATCCGATCCTTATCCCCTCGGCTATCTCTCGATCCATTCACCTTTCTTCGAGCCAAACTCTGTTTTCCCTCAGAAACCCCACAAAACAAGGCTATTAGCTCGAGGTTATCCAATGAAAACTCAACACTTAGGGAAATATCCGATCGCTTACCAATTTATCTCGGCGATGGTCGGATCTGCTCGACGATAACCTGATCTCTCTCGGATGTCCTCGGGATAAACTGTTTTTCTTAAGGTTTTCTCTCGACTATTCTCTTTCTTTGCTTTATTGCTCTCGAATAAACACAACTCTCCCGAGAAAAGTCTCAAAATCCCTTAAATACTAGCAAAACCCTAGGTAACCCCGACTTATCCGACGTTTTCCTGGTTCTAGTAAGTTTTATCCCGGTCCGATTCGATTCTCTCGGCTATTCCCTGTACCTGCTTGACCATTCCCTCGATAAACCACAAAATAGCCGACCAAACACTTGGCCCACGGCCTAAATCCCTTCCCACTCGGATAAACCGCCTTTATCCGAGGTGTTTTCCATTTTTCACCCGGATATTCCTTTTTCTCTCGGACAACTTGTCCCACCTCGGCTAATCCTTACTTTCTCTCGGAGGTTTTCCTTTCTCCCTCAGAGACAGTCCACTGACACTTGGACTAACCTCCCAGACTCTCGGATAAATCCAACTGCACCGGGATAAACCCCTATTCCCACGGACTGGACCCTGTTTTCCCTAGGATATGGTCCATCCGGCTCGGCTATCTAGCCCATACCTGACTATTTCCTCGGTCATCACCTGACCATAGTCCGAACCTCCATTTCCCAGCCAATATCCGACTCTTGGCTTGGTCATTCCTCGGACAACGCCCTGTCCGGTACGATCATTCCACATTTTCTCGGATACGGATGCTACAATATCGGTCACCAGTATCGGTCAAGTGTGATCGACACAAACACACCGGACTAATTTCGGTCATATGTGTCGATCACTCCAGACCGATAGGGACCCATTTCGGTCACTGAAGACCGACACAACTGACCGATAGTGACCCAGTCTGAACCTGTTTTTAATTACATTTATGCCATTACTCTAGGGTTTTCTCCTCTAGACTATAAATAGCCTCTTTTTCCAGATTTTCGAGGGGTCATGTCATTTTACTGTTCTTGAGATTTTTCATTAAGTTTGTAAGACATTTTCTTGACTTTGTTTGATATAATCAAGTATTTGCATTAATCTATCTTTAATCTTTCTTTTAATCATGATTAGCATTCTTTCCCTTTGTGATTTGGTGTTAAACATGATTATGAGTGAGTAGTTATCTTAGGGTTTCTAGATGTGGTAGATTAAGGGGATTTAAGGCTTGATTAAGGTTTGTTAAGTGCTTCAGTTTATGGGTTCCTCTCTATTAATCTGTTATTCATGCTAGATTAGTCTTGATCAAACTTGTCTTAGTTGTTAGCTTTCTCTTATGCCCACCAAGTGTTTGATGAAATGCTGATCATGTTTAATAGAGGATTTGCTGGCCTTGGCTCAAGAGATTGACTGTTTGAGGAGCATTTTGACTTGAATAGAGTTGTTTAATCATGCTTGCTTGATGTTTTATCACTAATGAGAGTTAGTTCTTGTTAGAATGTTTAACAAAGGGTTATTTGCCAAGAGATTGGATCTAACTAGCTGAAGTGTGAACTCTATGTCTAGAAATCACCATTGCTTGCATGTTTGCTTGATCAATGTAGTTTGAAACAGCCTTAGTTAATGTCTTAAATCTCCCAAAGTCAATAACCACATCTAGAAACTTGCCTTTCTCTTATTTGAATTTCGGATTTGCTCTGTTTTACTCTGTTTTTCTTGCCTAGAATTGCTTAGTTTGCTTCTGCTTTTACTTTGGTTGCTGCTTGTTTCACGTAGGTTGCTAGGACTGTTGCTTAGGCAACAAAACCAATTCTCTGCCTGCTTGATTTAGAGACTTTACTCTCAACTCTTCTGTTTTCAACTCTTCCCAATGGATTGACATAAAACCCTTACTACAACTGACTAACACAAGGGTGATTGAACATAAGACACCAATTAGTCATGTGTCAGACAACTGCTAAGAGCTCCTTCTCAGTTGTAGCATACTTTGACTGAGCCTCATCCATAGTTCTGCTGGCAGAGTAGATAACATGAAGTTTCTTGTCAACTCTCTGCCCCAAAACTGCTCCAACTGCATAGTCACTAGCATCACACATTATTTCAAATGGTAGATCCCAGTTTGGGGCTTAAACTATTACTGCTGATATCAGGGCTTGTTTGAGAGTAAGGAAGGCTTGAAGACAGTCTTCATCAAATACAAACTCTGCCTCCTTACACAACGATCTTGTCAAGGGTCTTGCAATCCTTGAGAAGTCCTTGATGAATCTTCTGTAAAAGCCAGCATGCCCCAAAAAACTTATGATCCCTTTGATAGTAGTTAGAGGTTCCAAGTGCATCATGACCTCTATCTTGGCTTTGTCCACCTCTATTCCCTTCTCTGAGATCTTATGACCCAAAACAATTCCTTCTTGCACCATGAAGTGACATTTTTCCCAATTCAGAACCAGTTTTGTGTCTTCACACCTTTGGAGAACCTGAGAAAGGTGAGACAAGCAGACACCAAAGGAGGATCCATAGACGCTAAAGTCGTCCATGAATACTTCCACCATTTCTTCAAGCAGGTCAGAAAATAAAGAAGTCATACATCTTTGGAAAGTAGCAGGAGCATTGCATAAACCAAAAGGCATTCTCCTATAAGCGAAAGTTCAATATGGGCAAGTAAAAGTAGTTTTTTCCTGATCATTGGGATGGATCGGGATCTGAAAGAATCCACTATAACCATCTAGAAAGCAGTAATACTTATGGTTTGCTAATCTTTCTAGCATTTGGTCTATAAATGGCAAATGGAAGTGATCTTTCCTAGAAGCAGAATTAAGTTTTCTGTAATTAATGCACATTCTATGACCATTGATTGTCCTAGTTGGTATTAGTTCATCATTCTCATTTTTAAAAACAGTGATCCCTCCCTTCTTAGGTACCACATGGACTGGTGAGACCCATGTGCTATCTGAGATGGGATAAATCACTCCTGCTTCAAGCAACTTCAAGATTTCTTTTTTCACTACTTCTTTTAAATTAGGATTCAGCCTTCTCTGAGGTTCAATAGAAGTTCTTGTCTCATCCTCTAGATGGATCCTGTGAGTGCAGAGGTTAGGAGATATGCCTTGGATATCATCCAATGAATACCCAATAGCTATACTAAACCTCTTCAACACCTTAACAAGGGCCAGGATCTCATCATCATTGAGGCTGTCATTGACTATGACAGGGTAAGTGGAGTTAGGACCTAGGAAAACATACCTTAGCCCATGAGGAAGTGCTTTGAATTCCACTTTTGGTGCCTTGAGTTCGCTCCAGTCCTCATCTGAGCTGCCTTGCTTCTTAGCGTCAGCTTCCTTGCTTTTGGAATCAGTTTCCTGAGCTGAGAAGACTTCTTTTCTTGTGTACGCCAAGCTTTCAAATGGTTCTTCCTCCTAAAAGAATCTGCGGGAGTCCAATCTCAGCTGATAGCCTAAGCTTTCCTTATACAAGTACCCATCATCTACATGCTCACTTGTCAAAGCCACTTGGAGCTTGTCTCCACAACACAGCTCCTTTTGAAGTTCATCATTCAGCTTTTCTATATCAATCTGGAGTACTTGACCTTCAATTGTAGGCTGCTGCATAATCTTCTTGATGTCAAACTTCAAAGATATATCTTTGCCTAACTTTAGGTCAATCTTTCCCTTCTTAACATCAATGACTGCTCCTGTTGTTGCTAGGAATGGTCTCCCAAGAATAAGAGGATCTCTAGGCTCTTCATCCATGTCCAAAACTACAAAATCAGTAGGTATGTTTACACTCCCAATCCTGAGTGGTACATCCTCAAGCAAACCTTTGAGATGTCTTACTGACCTATCAGCCAATACCAAGGAGATTCTGCAGTCGTTGAACTTGGTGAAGCCTAGGCGCTGTGCTACAGAGTAGGGCATCAAGCTAACACTAGCTCCAAGATCACACAAACATTTGTCAAACAGGTGGACCTATAGAGCAGGGTAAGGTGAAGCTTGTTGGGAGTCACTCTCTTCTGCTGAATAATTGCGCTACATTCATGTGTGATGACTACCATTCCCTGCAGATCTTTGGTTCTTTCAGCAACAGCATCCTTCAGGAATTTCTGATAAGGAGGGACTAAGAAAAAGGCATGTAACAGTGGCATTGTGAGCTGGATTTTCTTCATCTGTTCATCAAAGAGTCCTTTGTATTTAGCAACCAGCTGCTTCTTAAACCTTCCAAGAAAAGGTATTGTGGGCTGATAAGGAGGAGGTATATATCTTGGTTCTTTGGCTAACTCCTTAGAAGCCTCCTTTGTCTTGCCTTTAGTAACCTCCTTGTCTTTGGCTTTCTCAGAAATCGTTTCAGCTTCAATCATTTCATCTTCTGGAGTATCTTCCTTTTCTTTGACCTCCACCCCCTCTTCTAGTTCCTCAATGTCTTCATTGGGTGTAGAAGGAGTTACTCTTGGAGGAAGCTGCTTCCCACTTCTGAGAGTGACAGCTTTGACATACTCCTGTGTGAGTGAAACGGTAGAAGGGGTAGACATTGTTTCTAGTTTGTTGATCTTGATGTTGATAGGAGCTATTTGTGACTGTAGTTTGGAGTCAATGTCCTTGTGTATTTCATCAGTCATACTTCTCTGAATATCAATAAAAGTCTTCTGAATCTCAACAGCCATCATCTTTTGCAGTCCTCCATTCTGATGTTGTTGGAGTTAGAGGAGCATTTCTTTATAATCTAGTTTATATGAGGGTGAAGAGTTATTGATACCAGCTGTTTGGGAGGAGGAAGCTTGATGCTGTGAAGAGTGAGTGTCTTTAATGGGCTGGTGTATACAGGCGCCAAGGTCATGATGCATTAGTGGAGCCTCTTGGTGTTGGAGAGCCTTGACATGGTGTTGCCTATAAAGGTTTGTTGAGAGATCATTTGGTAGGAGTTTAGTGGTTGCATTGAGTAGTAGATCAACTTTCTTCTGCAGAGCTTTCATCTCACAATGCTGTTGCTAGTTCCATGGAATGTTGCTCTTTGTCATCCACATAGTCCCAATGGCTGAGTGCCATGTTCTCTACTAGTATCCAGCCCTCATCAACATCTTTCCCAAGAAAATAGCCATTACTAGCTGTGTCTAGAAGGATTCTGATCTTTGGTAGAACACCTCTATATAGTGTGGATAGAAGCATTTCCTTAGTGAAGCCATGATGGGGGCATTGATGAGTGACGCCTCTGAACCTCTCCCAAGTGTCTCCAAAGCTTTCATTAGACCACTGCCTGAATTTTGTGATCTCATTTCTGAAGTGTGCAGTTCTTGAGGGAAAGAAGAATTTGGTTAAGAAAGCACCTTTACATTGTTCCCAAGTAGTGATGTTGCCTTATGCTAGAGATTTCTCCCATAATCTAGCTCTATCACCAAGTGAGAATGGAAATAGCTTGAGCTTCAGACCATCATCTGATACTCCACAAAGCTTTGTTAATCTGCATATCCTCTCAAACTGATCCAGGTGCTCTAAAGGGTCTTGGTTTGGCAATCCAAAGAACTGCCTTTCTTGGATCATTGTGATGAGACTGCTCTTGATCTGGTATTGCTCAGTTTCCATTGGTGGAAGGATTCCTTGCCTTGAAGCATAGTTGAAGGGTATATCAGCAGCACCAATGGGTCTTCTTAGTCTCTGAACAACAGCTCCTTGTACACCAGCTTGACCTTGCTATCCTTGAAACTCTTGGATCCCTTGAAGACCTTGTTGACCTTGTGGACCAAAACCAGCAGCATACTGATGTCCTTCCATGCTTCAACAACTGAATTCTGGCTTAGCAAACCCCAAATTCCTGACCTTGAACTTCAGATGTAGCTGTAGACACTTAGGAGTAAGTGTTGTGGTACCTATAAAAAAAATTCTAGACCAAAAGAGAAATCAGTAATCAAAATCGAAAATAACAAAGCTTGATCTCAAGATCTCTACAAATCCTACTGAACAAAGCTTTCCCCTAATGGCAACGGCGCCAAATTGATACAAGAGTTTTGACTCTCTTATGTCAATCACCCATTGTACTAGTCATTGTAGCATTGAGTTTTAATGTCAATCCAAAGGGGAAGGTTGAAACAGCAGGATTATAGTAGATTTCCTAATTCAAGCAAATAGAAAAAAGGGTTTAGAATATCTAGCAACCTAAGTGATCAAACAAGAGTAAAGCAAACACAAAGCAGGAATGAAATGCAAGTAAAGCAATCAAATAAAGGTAAAAACAGGGCAAATTCAGAACAAAGCTTAAAACAGAGAAAATATGAGACTTGAGATGAGATAATTGGTAATAGGGAACTCTTGACTCAGCCTATGATGCTTACAAACTCACACAATGCTATTCCCTATGCATATGATTCATTTATATGACTAATCCAATCTATTGGCACTAATCTCTTTGCTAATTACCAAGTCAAGAACTAATTCTCATTAGTGAAATGATAAAGGGCAAGCATTAAGACAAATCTATCAACCCTATATTGCCAAATCACTCCCTAGACAGTCAATCTCTTGAGCAAGGATAAGCAATTCTCTTGCAAAGCAGTTCAGGCATTTCATCAAACACTTGGTGGGCATAAAATGAGCCAAAGATCTTAATCAACTTAGCTAGGGCTAATTAAGCATTAAACACAACAATCAAGAAAGGAAATGGAAGAATTAATACTAAGCAATCATACATAGAGTCTCAAATTCCCTAAACCTAACCCATCTCAAATCCCTAAAAAGAACTACTCACTAACCACCATTAAAGCCACTAAATCAAAAAGAGAGAAAGATGACTAATCATGATTAGAAAGCTTAACCAAGATGAAAGAAGCAAAGTTTGATTAAAATGAAGCAAAGATTCAAATTACAAGATCCAAGAGTCCAAACAAGAAAGAAAGAACTGCTGGGTAAAAGCTTGTTCCCAGAAATTAGGGTATAGGAGTCCAAGCAAAAATGGCAAAGTTGTAAATAAAAGGTCTTCAGTCTGGCAGCGTATCGGTCAGTTGTGTCGGTCTTGAGTGACCAAAAATGATCCATATCGGTCTGGAGTGATCAACACATATGACCGAAATTCAAACGGTGTGTTTGTGTCGATCACGTTTGACCGATACTGGTGATCGAAATTGCTCACTATCGGTCATCCTTGACCGATACTCTCTGTACTCTGATCAAAAACTTCTGCAGAGATCTTCTGCTGTGATCCTTCTTGCTCCCTTTTTGCCCAGCTAGCATCTTGTATCCACCCCAAAACTCCTCCAAGCCCCTTCAAGCTCCAAAAGCACCTAAAAACAACTAAAATGCAAAGAAAATGCAAACTATACGCTAAATGCAACCTAAGTCTAAAAGGAGGAGAAAATAAGACAAAAGCAAAGGGAAAACATGCAAAAGAGGACCAAAATATGTACTAAACGCAGCCCCAAATGGTGTAAATACAATGGATATCATAGCCGGGCAGAACAATTACAAACCTCAAGGGTATTCACAAGGCTACAACCAGAACAACAATATCTCCTATAGAAGCACCAATGTCACGAACCCTAAAGATCAAGTGTACCCTGCTCAGCAAGCAAAACCATTTGATCCTTTCAACAAAGGTTTTCAGCCGATTGGTGGTTTCCAAGGGCAAGGGCAAGGCAACTTCCAAGGACAACAGCAAGGAAACAAGGGTTATACACCAATGTACCCTCCGGGCTTTGCTCCTCAACAACTGATGCAACAACAACAAGTTGATCCTGTGCAAGCCATGTTTCAACAATTGATTCAAGTGCAAGCATCTACAAACCAGAAGTTTTCCAAGATGAACACTCGCTTAGACTCCTCCCTCACTGATATCTCTACTTAGATTACAAACTTAAATAACAAGATCAAGCAGCTAGAGAAAGGAAAGGCGAGTACAAGTGGTCAGAATAGCTTACCGGGCAAGTGTAAGCAGAATCCCAAGGAATACGCCAACGCCATTACACTAAGAAGTGGGAAAGAGCTTGCACCTACGGTTACTCCTAAGAACAAGAGGACGTTGTGATTCAAGAGGGGGAGGGTAAGCTATCAGCTGATGATGAGATCAACTTCCACAATGTTTGGATTGAGTGACCAAGAAAGGGTAAGGAGGTTTCTGTAGAGAAGAAAGTGAAGCAAGATGCTATGGAAAAAGACGCTTATAAGCCTCCACCGTATGTACTCAAGCTACCTTTTCCTGGCCGCTTCAAGAAGCAACTTATAGAGCAGCACAAAATCTTGTTTGAGAAGCATCTTAAGGACGTAAAGTTCAAGCTACCTCTCGTAGACTGCCTTGCCATGATGCCTAAATGTGCAAAATTTTTCAAGACACGCTTGCAAAGAAGAATAAGGAAAGCAAGGAGGTGCTAGTACTTAGTGAAGAATGTAGCGCCGTAATACACACGGAGATAGTTCCCAAGAAGTTGGGAGATCCTGGAAGCTTCACTATACCTTGCGCCTTAGGTCCATTGGAGTTCAAGAGTTGTCTTTGCGATTTGGGAGCTAGTATAAATTTTATGCCTCATTCTATAGCAAAGAAGTTGGGATTCACGCGATTCAAAGATTGTAGAATCTCCTTGGTGCTAGCTGGCAGAAGCGTGAGGTTACCCGTGGGTTTGCTTGAGGACTTGCCAGTGAGAATCAGCGGTGTAAACGTGCCTACGGATTTTGTTGTGTTGGAAATGGACGAAGAACCTAAGGATCCGCTCATTCTTGGTAGACCGTTCTTAGCCACCGCTGGAGCCATCATCAACGTCAAGAATGGAAAGATAGCTCTGCACTTGGGTAAAGATATACGGCTGGACTTTGACATCAACGAGGTTTTGAAGAAGCCTACGATAGAAGGGCAAGCTTTCTACATTGAGACGTTACACGCTTTGGCGGATGAGTTGCTAGAAGAGTTGGCTCAGGAGGATCTTTTAAAGCTGGCATTGACTAAGGATCCTGGGGAGTTTGGTTATTTGGATCAGCGGACTCAGGAATACGCTAACCTGATGGATTCTAGGAAGATTGTCAAGGAGGATGAAGACGCTTGTCTAGAAATCGACTCCAAGATCGATGCTATCACACGATCCAGTGGTCAAATCGACAAGACAATCGAGAACACAACTCGATCCAGTGCAACAATCGATAGTCAGAATAAGGAGGGTAATCGATCCAAGGAATCAATCAAGTCCAAGATCGAGAGATGCCTTCCGATCAGTTCAGGGTCCATTCCGGAGAACGACTCGGCAGCTCGATCTCTCTCTCGTTTCACATTAAATCGAGAGAGCGAATCGAGTAAAACTGCTCGATCTATACGACATCGAGAGCAAGATCGACTAGATGACTCAATCTCAGAAAGGACAGAGGTTCAAGAAAACAGCCTTAAGGGTCAGGTCTCGGGTTCAAAAGAGGGTTCCAAGGAGGAAAATAACAACAACAGCCACGAGGATGATTGGAGCGAGCTGCTAGCCCCAAAGGTGGACCTTAAGGAGCTCCCAAAAGGGCTAAGGTATGCTTTCTTAGGGCTTAAAGAAACCTATCATGTGATTGTGAATGAAAACTTAAGTGATGATGAGTTTCACTCGTTCCTAACTGAGCTGAGAAAGTATAGGGAGGCCATTGGGTACTCTCTAAGTGACATCAAGGGCCTATCACCAATGCTCTGCACTCATAGGATTCACTTGGATAATGAGAACACCTCTTCTATAGAACATCAAAGGCATTTGAATCCTAATTTGAAAGAGGTTGTTAAGAAAGAGATTTTTAAGCTGTTAGAAGCTGACGTGATCTATCCCATAAATTACAGCATGTGGGTTTCTCCCGTACACGTGGTGCCTAAGAAGGGAGGGATCACGGTCATTAAGAATGATAAAGATGAGCTTATACTTACTAGGACTATTACAGGACACCGTATGTGTATTGACTATAGGAAGCTTAATCTTGCAATTAGAAAGGATCATTTTCCCTTGCTTTTTATTGAGCAAATGCTTGAAAGACTTGCTAATCATCCCTACTATTGCTTTCTTGATGGATATAGTGGGGTTTTCCAAATACCAATCCATCCAAATGATCAGGAGAAGACGACCTTTACATACCCTTATGGTACCTTTGCGTATCGAAGGATGCCATTTGGGTTCTGTAATGCACCGGCTACGTTTCAGCAATGTATGATGTCGATCTTCTCTAATCTAATATAAGAGATGGTAGAGGTGTTTATGGATGACTTCTCTGTCTATGGTGCTTCCTTTTCTGCGTGTTTGTTGAATCTTTGCAAGGTACTGAAGCATTGTGAGGAGACAAACTTGGTGCTTAATTGGGAGAAATTTCACTTCATGGTGAATGAAGGGATCATGCTTGGTCATAAGATATCAGAGAAGGGCATTGAGGTTGATAAGGCTAAGGATGAGGTCATGATGAGTGTTGAGCCGCCGGTTAATGTCAAAGGGATCAGGAGTTTCTTGGGACACGCTGGTTTCTACAGGCGCATTATCAAGGATTTTTCCAAGATTGCACGCCCTCTCACACGGCTATTGTGTAAGGAAGTCGACTTTGTCTTTGATGAGGAGTGCTTGCAAGCTTTCAAGACCATTAAGGAAGCTCTTGTCACGGCACCAATAGTTCAAGCACCAGACTGGAGTCTACCGTTTAAGATCATGTGTGATGCTAGTGACTATGCTGTGGGAGCTGTTCTAAGGCAGAGAAAAGACAAGCGGCTGCACGTGATTTACTATGCTTCAAGAACCTTGGATGACACGCAAACAAGATACACTACTACGGAGAAAAAGCTATTGGCAGTAGTGTTTGCCTTTGAGAAGTTCAGAGCTTATCTAGTGGGAGCCAAGGTTGTTGTTTATACTGATCACGCGGTGCTTAGATACATCTATTCCAAGAAGGATACTAGGCCAAGGCTTTTGAGATGGATTCTCTTGCTCCAAGAATTTGACATGGAAATCAAGGACAAGAAAGGGATAGAGAACGGTGTTGCTGATCACCTCTCTAGATTGAGGATCGATGAAGCCTTACCTCTTGATGATTCGCTTCCAGAAGAACAACTTATAGCGATCACTACGGCAGTTTGTGGAAGGCTAGAAGGGCGGTTTGAGGAAGTTCTGAGTTTCAAAGAAGAGGATCTTCCTTGGTACGTTGACATTGTGAACTACTTGGCATGCGGAGAAGAGCCAAATCATCTCGACAGCTATCACAAGAAGAAGTTCATTAGAGACGCAAGCAACTACTTTTGGGACGAGCCTTACTTGTATAAGAGGGGCGTGGACAGTTTATACAGGAGATGTGTTACAAATGAAGAAGCTAAGGACATTCTCTTTCACTGCCATGGCTCTTCATACGGAGGACACTTTGCTTCGTTCAAAACCACTACAAAAGTCTTACAAGCCAGTTTCTGGTGGCCTTCTATCTTCAAGTATGCCCATGACTTCGTGAAGAGTTGTGAAGCTTGTAAACGGGCAGGGAACATCACGAAGAGGAATGAGATGCCTCAAGTTCCTATCTTTGAGGTTGAAGTCTTTGACACATGGGGCATAGACTTCATGGGGCCTTTCCCATCCTCCTACGGCAACAAGTTCATCCTAGTAGCGGTTGATTATGTCTCTAAATGGGTTGAGGCCATTGCTTCCCCTACAAACGACTCTAAGGTGGTGATCAAGCTCTTTAAGAGCATCATATTCCCAAGGTTTGGAGTACCCAAGGTGGTAATAAGCGACGGAGGAAGCCATTTCATCAACAAGTTATTTGAAAACCTTCTAGGGAAATATGGCGTGAAGCACAAGGTAGCTACACCTTACCATCCACAAACGAGTGGCCAAGTGGAGGTCTCTGACCGACAGAACAAGGCGATACTTGAGAGAACAGTTGGGATAACTCGGAAGGATTGGGCAGTGAAGTTAGACGATGCTTTATGGGCTTACCGGACTGCTTTCAAAACGCCCATTGGTACTACTCCTTTCGCTCTCCTCTACGGCAAAGGATGTCACCTCCCCATTGAGCTGGAACACAGGGCATTCTGGGCTGTGAAGCGGCTGAATTTTTATCTAAAGACAGCTCAGGAGAAGCGCTTGATCCAGCTACACGAACTTGATGAGCTAAGGCTGGATGCTTACGAAAGCGCTAGGATCTACAAGGAGCGCACCAAGGCTGCTCATGACATGAAGTTGACACCCAAAGAGCTTAAGGAAGGGAGTTTAGTGCTGCTTTACAATTCAAGGCTCAAGCTCTTTCCAGGAAAGCTAAAGTCACGATGCAGCGGTCCGTATGAAATCAAGGAGGTATTGCCCTACGGAGCTGTCACGTTGGTAGGCAAGAGTGGGAATGCATTCACAGTGAACGGACACAGAGTTAAGCCATACATGGCGAGTGCATTTGACAGGGAGAGCACCTCAATGCTTCTCCAAGACCCACCATCTACCTAAACCAAGTAAAGTCTAGCTAAAGACGTTAAAGAAAGCGCACTTGGGAGGCATTCCCATCTCTATCTTGTATATATTTTTGCTTTATTTCTCTTTCAGTTTTATGTTTTTATCTTATGAGTGTGTAGGAACAGGTATAAGGGATTGCAGGGCATGATCTTAGATCCAAAAGGAGTAAGAAGGGGCGAATATAGGCTAGAGATCGAGTGCTAGATCGACTTATTCTGACTCGATCATTGCTAGATCGAGTTAGTGAATCGAGAGGAGTCAGTCGATCTAGACAAGATCGAGTAGACAAATCGAGTGGTACGGTCGATCATGAGAGGATAATTCACCAATGCGTTCAGCCTGAAAAGCGAACGAGGTGTAGATCGACCGAGTCACCCGATCCTTGAAATGATCGAGCAGTCTACTCGATCTGCCATTCGATCTCAGCCAAATCGACCACCGAATCGATCAAGGAAATCGATCCAAGGAGTACAGCCTAGTTGACCAAAAGTCAAGGAACGAGAGAGTATAATCGATCTAAGACTCGATTCTAGTCCAATCGAGTCAGTGATCGATCAAATCTCCCAATCCAGCCAACATGGGCATGAGATCGAGTCCTAGATCGATCAAACAGACTCGATCTCGTGCCGAGGAACCAATGGCACCTAAGAGAACCAGAGAAGAGGATACGCAAAGAGAAGAAGAGCAACAAGCGGTTCAAGATGAAGGAGCTCAACAAGTTCAAGAGGAAGAACCTCAGCAAGTTCACGAGAGGGTCTGTTTCACTAAGGAGGAAAAGTCAGCGAAACAAAGGCTAGAGAGGCTATGCTTTGAGCCTACCAAGTTCGCAAGTAGAGACTTGTTGGCAAGGATGGGTCTCCTAGAAGATTTTGACTTCCTTCTCCAAGACATGGGGCTTGCATGCCTTTCAAGGATGGACTGCCCAACATATCCGCAAGTCACCTTGGACTTCCTCTCCACCTTGGCGTTTTCCTTTGAGAATCCGAGCCTTCCCACTCCCTCACAAGGTCATCTCACCTTCAAGGTCAAGAAACGGTCTTATCACCTTTCCATTGAGGAGCTTTGCCAAGCGTATGGACTGAACGCCGCGGCTAAGCAAGTGGAGTTTCCCCCTCTCAAGAACGCCAGCATAATATGGGACGTGCTTTGTGATGAAGAATACAAAGCCAACACGGCTAAGATCAAGAAAGTGAGGAATCCCGTTCTGAGGTACACTCTGAAGCTGTTGGCCAACACTTTTAGCGGACGGGCCGTGTCTCCCATGGGTCTTCTTAGTCTCTGAACAACAGCTCCTTTTACACCAGCTTGACCTTGCTGTCCTTGTAACTCTTGGATCCCTTGAAGACCTTGTTGACCTTGTGGACCAAAACCAGCAGCATACTGATGTCCTTCCATGCTTCAACAACTCTATTCTGGCTTAGCAAACCCCAAATTCCTAACCTTGAACTTCAGATGTAGCTGTAGAAACTTAGGAGCAAGTGTTGTGGTACCTACAAAAGAAATTCTAGACCAAAAGAGAAATCAGTAATCAAAATCGAAAATAACAAAGCTTGATCTCAAGATCTCTACAAATCCTACTGCACAAAGCTTTCCCCTAATGGCAACGGCGCCAAATTGATATAAGAGTTTTGACTCACTTATGTCAATCACCCATTGTACTAGTCATTGTAGCATTGGGTTTTAATGTCAATCCAGAGGGGAAGGTTGAAACAGCAGGATTATAGTAGATTTCCTAATTCAAGCAAATAGGAAAAAGGGTTTAGAATATCTAGCAACCTAAGTGATCAAACAAGAGTAAAGAAAACACAAAGCAGGAATAAAATGCAAGTGAAGCAATCAAATAATGGTAAAAACAGGGAAAATTCAGAACAGAGCTTAAAACATAGAAAAGATGGGACTTGAGATGAGATAATTGGTAATAGGGAACTCTTGACTCAGCCTATGATGCTTACAAACTCACACAATGTTATTCCTTATGCATATGATTCATTTATATGACTAATCCAATCTCTTGGCACTAATCTCTTTGCTAATTACCAAGTCAAGAACTAATTCTCATTAGTGAAATGATAAATAGCAAGCATTAAGACAAATCTATCAACCCTATACTCCCTACACAGTCAATCTCTTGAGCTAGGATAAGCAATTCTCTTGCAAAGCAGTTCAGGCATTTCATCAAACCCTTGGTGGGCATAAAATAAGCCTAAGATCTTAATCAACTTAGCTAGGACTAATTAAGCATTAAACACAGCAATCAAGAAAGGAAATGGAAGAATTAATACTAAGCAATCATAGATAGAGTCTCAAATTCCCTAAACCTAACCCATCTCAAATCCCTAAAAAGAACTACTCACTAATCACCATTGAAGTCACCAAATCAAAAAGAGAAAGATGACTAATCATGATTAGAAAGCTTAAACAAGAAGAAAGAAGCAAAGTTTTATTAAAATGAAGCAAAGATTCAAAATACAAGATCCAATGTCCAAACAAGAAAGAAAGAACTGCTGGGTAAAAGCTTGTTCCCAGAAATTATAGATTTTTCGTATATATAGGAGTCCAAGCGAAAATGGCAAAGTTGTAAATAAAACGTCTTCAGTCTGGCAGCGTATCGGTCAGTTGTGTCCATCTTGAGTGACCGAAAAGGATCCATATCGGTCTGGAGTGTTGATAACAACTTTCTTTGCAAGGGTGAGGATGCAATGAGGCTATCAAACTCAAATGCAACACTTAGGTTGTAGTACAGTATGCAAGTGAGAGTCAATCCATTTCTAGGAGCTAGGAAGATCAAAGAGAATGCAAGAGCAGTGTAAAGCTAAGCGAATGATAGGCGATATTGTGAAAATCCTAAAAACTATGTGCAACGACCAAATGGAATACAAAACTATTTTAATATTACCAAGAGTGATTGAACTACCACGAGGAACAAGTAGAATAATTAATATGCAAGGCTATGATTTAACAAAAATCGATTAGTGGATCGACCACAGGATCGACCACTAGATCGAGCAGTTTGGATCGATCTCGTCTAAAAATGCAAGTGGTATGGATAACTCTCTCATTCTCTCCTCCATACCCATGATGCGGCGAATATCAAGCGAATATCACCAGGATGCGGCGAATATCAAGCGAATGACTAACGAAGATGTAAGAATGCTAAGAAAGAAGGGTCTAGGGTCGAGATTCATGTTAGGGGTTTCAAAGGTCCAAGCTTGGTTTGAAAACTCTTGATCTACTCACTTTGTGAGATTCTCTAAGCCTTGAAAACAAAACAAGACCCATCCATGGCGTGTGGTATGGATCACTCTCTCATTCTCTCCTCCAGACCCATGACGTTTGGCGGAAAAAGAGATTGAGAGGCAAGGAAAACAGATTTCAACCACGTGGCTTAACTAGTCCTCTAAACTACCATGGCGTGTGGGAAAGAGTAACTAGACTCTAAGATGTGATTTTCAGAGATCTCTGGATCCTGTCAAGGTAAGAGCTCTCTCTGATCATAAAGATCTTGGCGTGAGAGTCTTTAAGCCTTAAGAACTCAACATCTTAGAAAAGAAAGCCATTAAGAACAAGAAAACACCAAGCTTTGAAAACCTTTTCGACCCCGTGAATCCTCTCAAACCCTGAGACCCAAATGAAACTACTCACTACACATTAAATAAACTAAGCAAAGCATGAAGAATGAAACGATAAACATAATAACGATGGATTAAACTTAAACGATCCAAAATATTCAATAACGAAGCTCAAAGTCTAACAATGGCGGATCGTCTCCAAAACCAGAGAGAAAAAGCATAAAAAGATAAGAAAATGAAAAGTGTGTGTGAAAAGATCATCGCCGCCTTCCCAAAATGGGAAAAACAGGTCGATGGTCCCCGCCTCGCTAGCGGCCAAAAACGGTTGAAAGGACAGAGATTGACTTCGGGATCGAGCGGCTCTCTCGATCACTTTTGGATATCGTGTCTTCTACTCGATCATGGTCTCGATCTTCTTCGGCGGATCGAGTGTTGCATCCGATCTTGGTATCGATCTTCGGTCGGATCGAGTGGTGGACTCGATCCGGCCCTCGCTTTGCATGGCGTCATTTACGTCCGTACCACTTGATCGATTGCTCCACTCGATCTTCGTCTCGATCATTTCCCTTGGATCGCCTTAGCTTCTCGATCTTCTGGTCGATCTCATCTAGATCGACCTCCCATGCTCGATCTGCTCCCCGATCTCTGGTCCTTAGCAAACATCCGACGTTCCACGAACCTCCATAACAGCTTCAGCACGTCCACGAACCTCCACGACTCCAAAGTAGCCCGAAACAACCTGAATATGATGCAAAATGCAATGAACATGCGTATGCTGGTGCAAGAATGCTCTAGGATCTAAAGTGATGCAATCTGGCCTAAAGTGTGATGTAAATGCATGAAAATCTAACTTATATGTATGCAAAATTCATGCAATATGTAGTGACATCAACTCCCCCAAACTTACTTCTTGCTTGCCCTCAAGCAACAGAAAATAAGAAAGGAAGAGAGGTTTTAAAACAAACGGGGGTTTTAAGCTTCTTGCAAAGGTGCCTTTCAAATGAATCAATCTCAATGTCCTAGTCACTAGTTCTAAAATGCAATGTGCACACTCATACTCCAAAGAACTTAGCCATACTCATCACACAAAGAAATTCAGATCATGACTCTCCTATTCCTAACAATCAAAGAAACTCATCCTTTAACATTCATTAAAGACTGAACCATGAATCAAACTTATGCACTTTAAAGCATAACAAATTTGGCTAAGGGTGTAGGCTATGAGCATAGAATGATCTCATTCGAAAAGAGTTTTTATTTAAAATAAGGGTGTCTCTAAAAAAATGGCAAGAACTTTATGCATAATGCTAAAGGTGAAGGCAATTGATGCATACATGATCAGATTCTCATCTACCTATGTAAACTAACAATGATCCTAAACCCCTCTCATTTATTATCTTTTAAGCTCACTCACCACTTAAAATCTACCCTTTTCTCAAAGCAAAAGCTTAGCATTCCCCAATTCAAAACAGAAAACATTTTTAACTCTTTAGGCTAGTGCAAAGGTTGAAAATAATTTGCTCTTTACATATTTCTTATTGGTAGCTCTCTGTTTATTTATATTATATATTTGTTTTTCTCTTTCTTTTATTTAGGCACTTAGGCTCTTTTCTTTTTCTTTTTATTTTTATTTTGAGAGAGCTACTTTCTGAAATTATTAGAGCATAAAAAAATTTTGAACACAAACCTTTCACTTAAAACCTTTTTCTTTCTTTCAAATACCAAACTCTTTTGAAACCGAGAGCATATAAACATGAAACAACCCTTTAAACCCCCAAACTTATTCTAAGCCTAAGTCTAGCTTCAAAATGCAAAGCTAGCAAACATATGAGAACCTAATCATGTCGCCTAAACATAACACATTATGCTAAGTTCAAACCGGAAAAAGGCCTCACAATGATGTCACACACAAAAACTTGGCTTCAAAGAAATGTAAGGGTCAAGGTGGGAGTTCTACTTAGGCTCACAAAGAGTGGTAGAAGGAAGAAGAGAGCCTAAATATTTTAAAATCCATGTGTTCATTTTCAAATGCATAAGGATGATAACTGAAATTTCAGATTAAGGTTTTCACTTATTAGGACAAGTTTCAAATCATGAGAGTTCAATTCAAGTCACGAAAATCATAGCAAGTAATCCAAGCATGGTAAGAACTTACTTTCAAAGTATGAGCAAAGCATTAGAGAACTACTAACTAGGGCATTGAAACAATTCATGAGTTTAAAACACCTTTTTAAGAAAAACTCTAACCCCTTATGCGAATATGAACAACCTAGATGCTTTAAGATTCTTGACTCAATCCTAAGATGCTTAATGAAATGAATGCAACTACATGAATTTTTTAAAATTTTACCAATTTTTCATGCAATGAAGACTCAAGGATGCTAAAGAGAAAATAAGATCAGAATAAACATGTCAGAATAAACAAATTCAAAGGAGCACCAAAACACAAAGCAAAAAGAAGCAAACATGAGCGGTATATACAATGGAAGAAGGTTGTTACCTCGGATCTAGTCTCGACAGGAACTTGAGGATGTTCTAGAGGAGCTAGATGCTACGGCTTTGCCTTTGGAGCCTTGCTCTTAAAGAGAGAGACGCGCCGGTTGAATGTTGCTACCTTGAGTCTCACTTATGACAACTCCACCGGTTGAAAGCCTCCTCTTCTCGGGTTGTTGAACCTCTTCACTTGCAGCTTTCTTAGGCGAGCCTCCTTGAAGCGATTTGACCTTCTTGGCAAGTTTCTTGAGCATTTTGCCTTGCAATTTGTTGATTTTCCTTTGCATCTCCACAACAGATGCTAGGAACTTCTCCGTCTTGGTTCTCGGCTCAAAGTCTATCTTGGGAAGTGTGTAAGCCTCGGGCATCTCATCTTCCGTGGCTGGGGACTCAGACCCTTGACGAGGAGCAATCGCTGGGACAGGCGTTCCTCCTAGAGGAGCAAAGCACTCCTCAACGGTTAGCAAGAACTCGATGTTCCCAACACCAAGCAGCTCGGTCTCATCCTTGTTTGGTAGGATGCATACTCTCTTCTCGTTCTCTTCGTCGATGAAAAGATAAGCGTAGAACCCTTCTGCTGGCGTGCGTCCCAAGCTGTCGGTATTCCTCATGTAGACCTCATCCATGAAAGCTCTAGCCGGGACGGGTGTGAAATCGTGTATAGGTACGCCAGCTTGTATGAATAGAGGAGTGAGGAAGTCGCCAATGAAAGAAGAGCTTGCCTTGCACCGCAAGGCATAAGCCTTGTACTTCACCAAAGAGGCAGCAAGTACGCATCCATAGTTCACCTCGTCGCCGAGTTCATCCTCCATAGGCTCTTCATTCTCCGCCGGATCACACAACAAATGCTTCACACCTTGGAACAAGAATCAAAGCTCGGTCTTCGTGACCGTGGGAGCAACTGACCTTCTGCTGAATGTGTTGGCGATCAGCTTCAAGGTGTACCTCAGCACCGGGCTTCTTACTCTCTTGATTTTGGCGGTGTTGGCCTTGTAGTCTTCGTTGTTGATCAGGTCCCAAAAATCGTTTGCTCGCGTGAAGGAGGGGAACTCGATCTTGGTGGCGGCTGCATTGAGACCATATGCTTGACACATCTCGGGGATTGAGAGGCTGAAGGCTTGACGTCCAACCTTGAAAGAGAGACGGCCTTGTGAGGGAACGAGGGCGATAGTGTTCTCGTAACGAAACTCCTACGTGGCAAGGAAGTCTATTGTCACTTCTGGAATGGTTGGGAAATCCATTCGTGACAGACATCTTAAGCCAATGTTCTTGAGGAGTTGGTCGAAATCTCCAAGGATCCCTAGCTTGAACAGCAGCTCCCGGTCCGCAAACTTAGTAGGCTCGAACCGAAGCCTTTCCAGCCGCTTCTTATCCCTCTTCTCGTCCTTACTCCATCGAACCCTCTCTTGAACAGCCACTTCCTGACCTTCTCCTTCTTGTGCCGTCTCCTCTCTCGTTCTCTTGGGGGCCATCGTGCCTGAACCAAGTTTCTCAAGCAAGGTAATGAGCAAAACGGCGATCGGATGAGAGAAGAAGAGAGGCAAAGAAGAAAACTTATACTTAATACCCTATAATTTTGGGGAATTTATAAAAATTATAGCAAAATAATAGAGAATCAAATCTAGAGATATTAGAAAATCCAGAATTTTTCCTATTATTTAGCTAAATTTAAAAATTCAAAACCGCCCTAGCATCTAAAACAATCAATTGCGAAATAAAAGGAGATTTTCTTAAAGATTTTTATCAAATATCCGAAAATATCTTTTGCAAAGATTGTTAAAGAAACTTGCTAGCCTTTGGAAACAAATAACTTTCACTCTCTTTGCTTAAAAGCTCGAGAAAAGAAGAATGAGAGAGTGTGAAGTTGTTGAAAATATTTAAATGCTAACAAGAAACAAAACTATGGGAAAAGAAGTGGTTTTCTGACAAAAGTCTTGGTCAAGGAACATCTTTCATGGTCAAAGATGCTTGCCTTGACCAAGTTTTGAATTTAAAAACTGGAGGGAAAAGAATTAAGGAGGAAAAGAAAATGTCACCTCAGCACGAGATCGAGTCCCTTTGGTCGATCTAGGACTCGATTCATGCCCATAATGGCTTGGATCGAGAGGGTCACTCGATTTAGGACACGATTCGATTTGAATCGAGTCGTGGATCGACTGGCTCTCTCCTTCCTTGAGTTTTTGAAATCGCGACTAAGTCGTCGTGATCGAGCCATGCTATCGATTCAGGGGTCGATTCAGCTTGGATCGAATGGTGGATCAAGTTGACTAATCGATCTGTCTATGAGGGACTTTCCCGAGAGAAAATAGATCGGTCGATCCATTTTTGGATCGATCGATCTAAACTCCAAGAATTTCCCGAAACATTTTAGATCGAGTTCGCCACTCGATCAGTCTACTCGATCTCGTCTAGATCGACTGCCTCCTCTCGATTCACTAGCTCGATCTAGCAAAGATCGAGCCAGGATGAGTCGATCTAGCACTCGATCTCTAGCTCATATACGCCCCTTTCTTACTCCTTTTGGAACTCGGATCATGGCTTGCGTCTCCCATACTTTTTCCTACACACTCACAAGGCAAAAACATAAAACTGGAAAAAGAAATAAAGTAAAAATATGTACAGGATAGACAGGGGAATGCCTCCCAAGTGTGCTTTCTTTAACGTCTTTAGCTAGACTTTACTAGGTTTAGGCAGATGGCGGGTCTTGGAAAAGCATTGAGGTGCTCTCCTTGTCAAATGCACTCGCCATGTACGGGTTAACTCTGTGCCTGTTCACTGTGAATGCATCTCCACTCTTGCCGACCAACGTGACAGCCCCGTAAGGTAGTACTTCCTTGATCTCATACGGACCGCTCCACCGTGACTTCAGCTTTCCTGGAAAGAGCTTGAGCCTCGAGTTGTAAAGCAGCACCAAACTCCCTTCCTTAAGCTCCTTAGGTACCAGCTTCTTGTCATGAGCAGCCTTGGTACGTTCCTTGTAGATCCGAGCGCTTTCGTAGGCATCCAGCCTTAGCTCATCAAGTTCATACAGTTGGATCAAACGCTTCTCCTGAGCCGTCTTCAGATCAAAATTCAGCTGCTTCACAGCCCACAACGCCCTATGCTCCAGCTCAACAGGAAGGTGACAGCCTTTACCGTAGAGAAGAGTGAAGGGAGTGGTACCAATAGGCGTCTTGAAGGCAGTCCGGTACGCCCACAAAGCATCATCTAACTTCATAGCCCAGTCCTTCCGAGTAGTCCCAACTGTTCTCTCCAGTATCGCCTTGATCTGACGGTTAGAGACCTCTACTTGGCCACTCGTTTGAGGATGGTAAGGCGTAGCTACCTTATGCTTCACACCATACTTCTTTAGCAGATTTTCAAACAGCTTGTTGATGAAATGGCTCCCTCTGTCGCTTATCACCACCTTGGGAACTCCAAACCTCGAAAAAATAATGCTCTTAAAGAGCTTGATCACCACCTTAGAGTCGTTTGTTGGGGAAGCAATGGCCTCAACCCACTTAGAGACGTAGTCTACAGCTACGAGTATGAACTTGTTGCCGTATGATAAAGGGAACGGCCCATGAAGTCTATGCCCCACGCGTCAAAGACATCTACCTCGAAGATAGGAACTTGAGGCATCTCGTTCCTCTTAGGGGTATTTCCCTGCTCGTTGACACGCCTCACAGCTCTTCACAAACTCGTGTGCATCCTTGAAGATAGACGGCCACCAGAAGCCAGCTTGCAACACTTTCGTAGCAGTCTTGAACGAAACAAAGTGTCCTCCGTAGGAAGAGCCATGGCAGTGAAAGAGAATGTCCTTGGCTTCTTCTTTCGTAACACACCTCCGGTATAAACTGTCTACGCCTCTTTTGTACAGGTAGGGGTCATCCCAATAGTAGTGGCTCACGTCTCTCATGAGCTTCTTCCTATGGTAGTTGTAAAGATGCGAAGGCTCCTCACCACATGCCAAGTAGTTCACAATATCCGCGTACCAGGGAAGATCTTCCTCCTTGAAGCTCAGAACTTCCTCAAATCGTCCCTCTAAGCTCTGCAAACAGCCATAGTGATCGCCATCAGTTAGTCCTCGGGGAGAGAATCATCTAAACGAAAAGACTCGTTGATCCTTAACCGAGAGAGGTGGTCAGCAACCCCGTTCTCTATTCCTTTCTGGTCTTTGATCTCCATGTCAAACTCCTGGAGTAAGAGGATCCATCTCAAAACCCTCGTCTTAGTGTCTTTCTTGGAATAGATGTAGCGCAAAGCTGCGTGATCCGTGTAAACTATTGTCTTGGAACCCACGAGGTAAGCTCTGAACTTCTCAAAGGCGAATACAACCGCCAATAGCTCCTTCTCAGTAGTGGTGTACCTCGTTTGCGTGTCATCCAAGGTTTTTGAAGCATAGTATATCACGTGCAGCTTCTTATCCTTCCTTTGGCCTAGAACAGCTCCCACGGCGTAGTCACTAGCATCGCACATAATCTCGAATGGGAGAGTCCAATCTGGTGCTTGCACTATAGGCGCAGATACTAGGGCTTCCTTGATTGTCACGAAAGCTTGCAAACACTCCTCATCAAAGACGAATTCAGCCTCCTTACACAACAGCCGAGTGAGAGGGCGTGCAATCTTAGAGAAGTCTTTAATGAAGCGCCTGTAGAAGCCGGCGTGTCCCAAGAAGCTTCTCACCCCTTTTACGTTAGCTGGCGGCTCAAGGCTTGTCATAACATCAATCTTTGCTTTGTCGACTTCAATACCCTTCTCTGATATCTCATGTCCAAGCACGATCCCCTCCTTAACCATGAAGTGGCATTTTTCCCAGTTGAGCACCAAGTTTGTCTCCTCACAACGCTTTAAAACCCTGCAAAGATTCAACAAACACGCAGAAAAGGACGCACCATAGACCGAGAAGTCATCCATAAACACCTCTACCATCTCTTCTATTAGATCGGAGAAGATCGACATCATACACTGCTGAAACGTAGCCGGTGCGTTACACAACCCGAATGGCATATTTCGATACGCGAAGGTACCATAAAGGCATGTAAAGGTCGTCTTCTCCTGATCGTTGGGATGGATTGGTATTTGTAAAAATCCACTATATCCATCAAGAAAGGAATAATAGGGATGATTAGCAAGTCTTTCAAGCATTTGATCAATAAAAGGCAAGGGAAAATGATCCTTTCTAGTAGTCAATACACATACGGTGTCCAGTAATAGTCCTAGTAGGTATAAGCTCATCTTTGTCATTCTTAACGATCGTGATCCCTCCCTTCTTAGGCACCACGTGTACGGGAGAAACCCACGTGCTGTCACTTATGGGATAGATCATGTCAGCCTCTAAAAGCTTAAGAATCTCCTTTTTGACAACCTCTTTCAAATTTGGATTCAAACGCCTTTGATGTTCTATAGAAGAGGCGTTCTCATTATCCAAGTGAATCCTATGAGTGCAAAGCATTGGTGAAAGGCCCTTGATGTCACTTAGAGAGTACCCAATGGCCTTCCTATACTTTCTCAACTCAGTTAAGGTTGATTGCAACTCATCATCACTCAAGTTTTCATTCACAATCACAGGATAGGTTTCGTTAAGCCCTAAGAAAGCATACCTTAGCCCTTTTGGGAGCTCCTTAAGGTCCACCTTTGGGGCTAACAGCTTGCTCCAATCATCCTCATGGCTGTTGCTGTTGTTCTCCTTCTTATAACCTTCCTTAGAACCCGAGATATGGCCTTTGAGGCTGCTTTTTCCAACCGCTATCCCTTCTGAAATCGAGTCTTCGGGTCGATCTTGCTCTCAATGTCGTCTAGATCGAGCAGTTTAGCTCGATTCATTCACTCGATTTAATGTGGATCGAGTGAGAGATCGAGACGCTGAGTCGATCTCCAGATTGGACCTCAAATTGATCGGATGGCCTTTCTCGATCTCGGACTCGATTGTTTTCCTGGATCGATCACCCTCCTCGATCTGACTGTCAATTTTTGCACCTTATCGAGTTATGCTCTCGATTGTCTTGTCGATTTGACTCCTGGATCGAGTAATGTCATCGATCTTGGAGTCGATCTCTAGGCAAACTTTCATCGAATCAAGCAAGTTGACGTACTCCTGAGTCCTCTGATCCACATAACCAAACTCTCCTGGCTCCTTAGTCAGTGCCAGCTTCAAATGATCTTCCTGAGCCAGCTCTTCCAGGAACTCATCCGCTAAGGCATCCAACATATCAATGTAGAAAGCTTGCCCTTCAATCATAGGCTGTTTCAAAACCTCATTGATATCGAAGTCTAGCCTTATATCTTTACCCAAGTGCAAGGCAATCTTCCTGTTCTTGACGTCTATTATGGCTCCGGTGGTAGCCAAGAAAGGTCTACCGAGAATGAGTGGATCCTTTGGCTCTTCATCTATTTCCAACACAACGAAGTCTGTAGGCACATTCACTCCACTGATCTTCACTGGCAAGTCCTCAAGCAATCCTACGGGTAACCTCACACTCTTGTCAGCTAGTACCAACGAGATTCTACAGTCCTTGAAACGGGTAAAGCCGAGTTTCTTTGCGACGGAATGAGGCATCAGATTTATGCTAGCTCTGAGATCACAAAGGCAACTCTTGAACTCCAAAGGACCCAAAGCGCAGGGTATAGTGAAGCTTCCTGGGTCTCCCAAATTCTTAGGGACTATTTCCTTGTGTATCACAGCACTACACTCCTCACTTAGAACAAGCACTTCCTTACTTTCCTTATTCTTCTTCACGAGAGTGTCTTTGAAGAATTTGGCGCATTTAGGCATCATTGCAAGGCAGTCCACGAGAGGTAGCTTGATCTCTACGTCCTTAAGATGCTTCTCAAACAAGAATCTATGCTTCTCTATGAGTTGCTTCTTGAAACGGCCAGGAAAAGGCAGCTTAGGTACATACGGTGGAGGTACATAAGCATCCTTCTCCTTAGTAGTCTGCTCCGCTTTCTTCTCAACAACCGCTTTGTCTCCTCTTCCTGCCCTTAAATCCAGACATTGTCAAAGTTGATCTCATCATCAGCGGAAAGCTTACCCTCCCCCTCTTGAATTACAACATCCTCGTTGTTCTTAGGAGTAACCGTAGGTGCTAGCTCTTTGCCGCTTCTTAACGTGATGGCGTTGGCATATTCCTTAGGATTCTGCTTACACTTGCCCGGTAGGCTATTCTGACCACTTGTACTCGCCTTCCCCTTCTCTAGCTGCTTGATCTTGTTGTTTAAGTTGGTGATCTGAGTAGAGAAGTCAGTGAGAGACGAGTCTAGACGATTGTTCATCTCGGCAAACTTCTGGTTTGTAAAGGCTTGCCCTTGAATCAATTGTTGGAACATAGCTTGGACAGGATCAACTTGTTGTTGCGTCGGTTGTTGCTGCTGAGGTACAAAGCCTGGAGGGTACATTGGCGTATAACCCTTGTTTCCTTGCTGTTGTCCTTCGAAGTTGTTCTGCCCTTGCCCTTGGAAGCCACCACTCGGCTGAAAACCTTTGTTGTAGGGTACAAAAGGCTTTGCTTGCTGAGCAGGGTACACTTGATCCTTAGGGTTTGCTACATTGGTGCTGCGATATGAGAGATTGTTGTTCTGGTTGTAACCTTGTGAATAGCCTTGAGGTTTGTAGTTGTTTTGACCCGCCAGCCAATTGGCTTCTTCTTGGCTCAACGCAAGCTCCTCTTGGCTCTCATCCGCTTCACCAACAAAGTGAACATGCTTCTGATTTGCCAAAACCAACTTGTCAATCTTCTCGTGTAATGATTTCAACTCTTTCTTGTGAGACTCTAGCTCAGAACCTCGTGGTGCACGGTCATAATCTTCAGCATATTTGCCGTCACTTAGTGCTAAGTTCTCAATCAGCTCCATGCCTTCTTCTACCTCTTGACCAAGGAAGTTCCCCTTACTGGCCGTGTCAAGCAACAACCTGATCTTTGGTGAAGCTCCGCGTTAGATAGTGCTTAGAAGAGTCTCTTCGCTGAAGCCGTGGTGAGGACATTGGATAGTATAGTCCTTGAATCGTTCCATGGCTTCATTGAAAGTCTCATTATTCCTTTGCGTGAAGCCGCTGATCTCACTTCTTAGCCTTGCTGTTCTGGTGCTAGAGTAGAATTTTGAGAGGAAAGCCTTCTTACACTTGGCCCATGAAGTGATGGTGCCTTGAGGAAGTGTTTTCTCCCAATGTCTAGCCTTGTCTCCAAGAGAGAATGGAAAGAGACACAGCTTTAAAGCATCTTCGGATATGCCGTTTATCTTGATCATCCCACATACTTGCTCGAAATTGTCGAGGTGCTCTAAGGGATCTTCCATTGCTAAACCGTGGAACTTGTTGTTTTGCACCATGCAGATGAAACCTTGCTTAATCTCGAAGTTGTTGTTTTGTACAGGAGGAGGAGTGATCCCAAACCTATTGTGATGAGTATTGGGAGCATCTCCGGCTCCTATGATCCTTGGGGGTCTAGCCGCGTGGTGGGGGTTTCCATTGCCCCTTCCCACTGCCCCATGAGCTGGAGGAGGTCCCTCTGGATGCTCGTGTTCAGCCATAGCTTCAAAGTCAACCAAACCGTGCTGAACAATCTCCTCAAAAGCTCTAGCTTGTTCTCGTACTCTTCTTTGCAGTGAATGACCGAGTTGATGGATGTTGTCCAAGGGTTGAAGTAGATGGTTGTCTCCCCTGGAACGAAGATGCATGTACCTGGAAGAAACACGTTTGAGAGTAGAGAGATTAGTAACTTAAACAAAGTAAAGCTTAGTCTTTACTAAGCTCCAAATCTCTATGCATTCTAACACTCCTAGAATGGCAACGGCGCCATTTGATAACAACTTTCTTTGCAAGGGTGAGGATGCAATGAGGCTATCAAACTCAAATGCAACACTTAGGTTGTAGTACAGTATGCAAGTGAGAGTCAAACCATTTCTAGGAGCTAGGAAGATCAAAGAGAATGCAAGAGCAGTGTAAAGCTAAGCGAATGATTGGCGATATTGTGAAAATACTAAAAACTATATGCAACGACCAAATGGAATGCAAAACTATTTTAAAATTACCAAGAGTGATTGAACTACCACGAGGAACAAGCAGAATAATTAATATGCAAGACTATGATTTAACAAAAATTGACTAGTGGATCGACCACAGGATCGACCACTAGATCGAGCAGTTTGGATCGATCTCGTCTAAAAATGCAAGTATGAAGAAACTAATGACCAGGATGCGGCGAATATCAAGAGAATGACTAACGACGATGTAAGAATGCAAAGAAAGAAGGGTCTAGGGTAGAGATTCATGTTAGGGGTTTCAAATATCCAAGCTTGGTTTGAAAACTCTAGATCTACTCACTTTGTGAGATTCTCTAAGCCTTGAAAACAAAACAAGACCCATCCATGGCGTGTGGTATGGATCACTCTCTCATTCTCTCCTCCAGACCCATGACGTTTGGCGGAAAAAGAGATTAAGAGGCAAGGAAAACAGATTTCAACCACGCGGCTTAACTAGTCCTCTAAATTACCATGGCGTTTGGGAAAGAGTAACTAGCCTCTAAGATGTGATTTTCAGAGATCTCTGGATCCTGTCAAGGTAAGAGCTCTCTCTGATCATAAAGATCTTGGCATGAGACTCTTTAAGCCTTAACAACTCAACATCTTAGAAAAGAAAGCTATTAAGAACAAGAAAACACCAAGCTTTGAAAACCTTTTCGACCCCGTGAATCCTCTCAAACACCGAGACCCAAATGAAACTACTCACTACACATTAAATAAACTAAGGAAAGCATGAAGAATGAAACGATAAACATAAGAACGATGGATTAAACTTAAATGATCCAAAATATTCAATAACGAAGCTCAAAGTCTAACAATGGCGGATCGTCTCCAAAACCAGAGAGAAAAAGCATAAAAAGATAAGAAAATGAAAAGTGTGTGTGAAAAGATCATCGCCGCCTTCCCAATATGGGAAAAACAGCTCGATGGTCCCCCCCTTGCTAGTGGCCAAAAACGGTTGAAAGGACAGAGATCGACTTCGGGATCGAGCGGCTCTCTCGATCACTTTCGGACATTGTGTCTTCTACTCGATCTGGGTCTCGATCTTCTTCAGCGGATCGAGTGTTGCATCTGATCTTGGTATCGATCTTCGGTCGGATCGAGTGCTGAACTCGATCCGGCCCTCGCTTTGCATGGCGTCATTTACGTCTGTACCACTTGATCGATTGCTCCACTCGATCTTCGTCTCAATTATTTCCCTTGGATTGCCTGAGCTCCTCATGTCTTCTGATCTGGCATCATCATAGAAGTTGTTCAGAAAAGCATTTTTGTGTCTTCCTAAGTGGTTAGTGAAGCAGGTTCCAGTTGCTTCAACCAATATGCAGCCTCTCCTCCAAGTGAGTAAGGGAAAAGCTTGCAGAACAGAAAGTCATTGGTAACTCCATTAGCTTTGACACTTGAAGCTAAATCCTCAAACCTCTCCATGTGATCCATAGGATGCTCATGAGGTAAGCCATGGAATGGATACTGGCCAACCAGCTGATAATAGACAGGTTTAAGCTCAAAATCGTTCCCTGGAAGGCAGGAGGGCGGATTGCAGCTCTATTGGCATAGAATTGATCAGGTCTGTTGTAATCACCTAGAGTCCTCTGAACAAAGCGCCCAGAAGCTTTATCAGCAGCAGCAGGGACTCCAGCATCTTCTACCACTTATTGAACCTGCTGTTCAACAATGACATTCCCATCTTGATCAATCCTCTGCCCATCTTTGTTCCTCCTGTTTCCTTCTCTGTCAACCAAGTGACCTTCTGCATCTTCAACCAAGATAACTGCAATTTCTTCTCAATCTTTTAATAAAACTGGCCACGCTCCTTCCTTCATGGGTGACGAGCGTCACCAAGGGTGGTGATGAGCGTCACCAAAACTCTTACTTTCTTCTCCGAGCTAGATACTTCGTGGCTTCAACTTGCAATGCTCCAAAAAGCTTCAATATCCCCAATTATGCTCCAGACATGCTATAACCTGCAAAGACTCTACTAGGACTCTAGAAAGACCAAAAAAACTCAATAAAAAGGACTTATATCATTGTTACAAACCATAAAAACCATGATATATCAATGATAACTATTTTCTTTGCAAGGGTGAGTATGCAATGAGGCTATCAAACTCAAATGCAAGACAGGTTGTAGTACAGTATGCAAGAGAGAATCAATCCACACCTAGGATGATAGAAAATGCAAAGAGAATGCAAGGGCTTTGCAAATCTAAGCGAAACAAGATCGGTTTTGAGAAAATCCCTAAAAACTAGATGCAGCAACTAAATGGAACGCAAAACTATTTTAATATTACCAGAAATGATCAAACTACCATGTGGAATAAACAGAATAATTAAAGGACAAAGCTACGAATTACGAAAATTCGACTAGTGGATCGACCATGGGATCGACCACTAGATCGAGCAATAACGATTGATCTCGTCTAAAAATGCAACAACAGTAAAACTAACGACCAGGATGCTATCAAAGATCAAGCGAATGACGAGAGAAGATGTAAAGATGCTAAGAAAGAGGGTCTAGGGTTGAGATTCATGGTCAGGGGTTTCAAAGGTCCGAACTTGGGTTGAAAATTTTAAATCGACTCACTTTGTGAGAATCCCTAAGCCTTGAAAACGAAATAAGATCTATCCATGGCTTTCGGTATAGATCACTCCTTCATCCTCTCCTCCAAACCCATGGCTTTTGGTGGAAAAAGAGGTTGAAGGGCATGGAAAACAGATTTCAAACGCATGGGTTAACTAGTTCCCCAAACTTCCATGGTTTTTGGGAAGGGGTAACTAGTCTCTAGGGTGTGATCTTAAGAGGTCCCTGAATCCTGTCAAGGTAAGGAACCTCTCGGATCATAAAGCTCTTGGCGTGAGAGTCTTTAAGCTTTAGGAACTCGACACCCTAGAAGAGATAGCCATTAAACACTAGAAAACCCCAAGATCGAAAACCCTTTTGACCCCTTAAATCCTCTCAACCCCGAACCCAAATGAACCACTCACTACACATAAGACAAATCAAGCAAATCATGAAGAAAGAAACGATGAACATGAAAAGAAACTAGATTAAACTCAAACAATTCGATTACAAAAGCAAGAAAAACTCAAGGTTTGACAATGGTGGATAATCTCCAAAACCAGAGAGAAAAGCATAAAAAAGATAAGAATGAAAAGTTGTGTAAGGATCGAGTCCATTTGGTCGATCTAGGACTTGATCTCATGCCCATAATGGCTTGGATCGAGATGGTCACTTGATTTAGGACACGATTCGATTTGAATCGAGTCGTGGATCGACTGGCTCTCTCCTTCCTTGAGTTTTTGAAATCGCGACTAAGTCCTCGTGATCAAGCCATGCTATTGATTCAGGGGTCGATTCAGCTTGGATCGAGTGGTGGATCGAGTTGACTAATCGATCCGTCTATGAGGGACTTTCCCGAGAGAAAATAGATCGGTCGATCCATTTTTGGATCGATCGATCTAAACTCCAAGAATTTCCCGAGACATTTTAGATCGAGTTCGCCACTCGATCAGTCTACTCGATCTCGTCTAGATCGACTGCCTCCCCTCGATTCACTAGCTCAATCTAGCAAAGATTGAGCCAGGATGAGTCGATCTAGCACTCGATCTCTAGTTCATATACGCCCCTTTCTTACTCCTTTTGGAACTCGGATCATGGCTTGCGTCTCCCATACTTTTTCCTACACACTCACAAGGCAAAAACATAAAACTGGAAAAAGAAATAAAGTAAAAATATGTACAGGATAGACATGGGAATGCCTTCCAAGTGCGCTTTCTTTAACGTCTTTAGCTAGACTTTACTTGGTTTAGGCAGATGGCGGGTCTTGGAGTAGCATTGTGGTACTCTCCTTGTCAAATGCACTCGCCATGTACGGGTTAACTCTGTGCCCGTTCACTGTGAATGCATCTCCACTCTTGCCGACCAACGTGACAGCCTCGTAAGGTAGTACTTCCTTGATTTCATACGGACCGCTCCACCGTGACTTCAGCTTTCCTGGAAAGAGCTTGAGCCTCGAGTTGTAAAGCAGCACCAAACTCTCTTCCTTAAGCTCCTTAGGTACCACCTTCTTGTCATGAGCAGCCTTGGTACGTTCCTTGTAGATCCGAGCGCTTTCGTAGGCATCCAGCCTTAGCTCATCAAGCTCGTGCAGTTGGATCAACTGCTTCTCCTGAGCCGTCTTCAGATCAAAATTCAGCTGCTTCACAGCCCACAAAGCCTTATGCTCCAGCTCAACAGGAAGGTGACAGCCTTTACCGTAGAGAAGAGTGAAGGGAGTGGTACCAATAGGCGTCTTGAAGGCAGTCCGGTACGCCCACAAAGCATCATCTAACTTCATAGCCCAGTCCTTCCGAGTAGTCCCAACTGTTCTCTCGAGTATCGCCTTGAGCTGACGGTTAGAGACCTCTACTTGGCCACTCGTTTGAGAATGGTATGGTGTAGCTACCTTATGCTTCACACCATACTTCTTTAGCAGATTTTCAAACAGCTTGTTGATGAAATGGCTCCCTCTGTCGCTTATCACCACCTTGGGAACTCCAAACCTCGGAAAAATAATGCTCTTAAAGAGCTTGATCACCACCTTAGAGTCGTTTGTTGGGGAAGCAATGGCCTCAACCCACTTAGAGACGTAGTCTACAGGTACGAGTATGAACTTGTTGCCGTATGATGAAGGGAACGGCCCCATGAAGTCTATGCCCCGCGCGTCAAAGACATCTACCTCGAAGATAGGAACTTGAGGCATCTCGTTCCTCTTAGTGATATTCCCTGCTCATTGACACGCCTCACAGCTCTTCACAAACTCGTGTGCATCCTTAAAGTTAAACGGCCACCAGAAGCCAGCTTGCAACACTTTCGTAGCAGTCTTGAACGAAGCAAAGTGTCCTTCGTAGGAAGAGCCATGGCAGTGAAAGAGAATGTCCTTGGCTTCTTCTTTCGTAACACACCTCCGGTATAAACTGTCTACGCCTCTTTTGTACAGGTAGGGGTCATCCCAATAGTAGTGGCTCACGTCTGTCATGAGCTTCTTCCTATGGTAGTTGTCAAGATGTGAAGGCTCCTCACCACATGCCAAGTAGTTCACAATATCCGCGTACCATGGAAGATCTTCCTCCTTGAAGCTCAGAACTTCCTCAAATCGTCCCTCTAAGCTCCCGCAAACAGCCATAGTGATCGCCATGAGTTAGTGCTCGGGGAGAGAATCGTCTAAAGGAAAAGACTCGTTGATCCTTAACCGAGAGAGGTGGTCAGCAACCCCGTTCTCTATTCCTTTCTTGTCTTTGATCTCCATGTCAAACTCCTGGAGTAAGAGGATCCATCTCAAAAGCCTCGGCTTAGTGTCTTTCTTGGAATAGATGTAGCGCAAAGCTGCGTGATCCGTGTAAACTATGGTCTTGGAACCCACGAGGTAAGCTCTGAACTTCTCAAAGGCGAATACAACCGCCAATAGCTCCTTCTCAGTAGTGGTGTACCTCGTTTGCGTGTCATCCAAGGTTCTTGAGGCATAGTATATCACGTGCAGCTTCTTATCCTTCCTTTGGCCTAGAACAGCACCCACGGCGTAGTCACTAGCATCGCACATAATATCGAATGGGAGAGTCCAATCTGGTGCTTGCACTATAAGCGCGGATACTAGGGCTTCCTTGATTGTCACGAAAGCTTGCAAACAATCCTCATCAAAGACGAATTCAGCCTCCTTGCACAACAGCCGAGTGAGAGGGCGTGCAATCTTAGAGAAGTCTTTAATGAAGCGCCTGTAGAAGCCGTCGTGTCCCAAGAAGCTTCTCACCCCTTTTACGTTAGCTGGCGGCTCAAGGCTTGTCATAACATCAATCTTTGCTTTGTCGACTTCAATACCCTTCTCTGATATCTCATGTCCAAGCACGATCCCCTCCTTAACCATGAAGTGGCATTTTTCCCAGTTGAGCACCAAGTTTGTCTCCTCACAACACTTTAAAACCCTGCAAAGATTCAACAAACACGCAGAAAAGGACGCACCATAGACCGAGAAGTCATCCATAAACACCTGTACCATCTCTTCTATTAGATCGGAGAAGATCGACATCATACACAGCTGAAGGGGTTATCGAATCCCAAGGGAGTAAGTAAACTACACTAAAGAGTTCAGGTTCGGATTAAGCTAAGCAATAAGTAATGAATGTAATGTGAAACAGTAAAATAAATGCAAGTGGGTGTTTTATGCTTGTTCTTAAATTTCAGAAAGCTAAAGGCGCTAAATCAGGACAATTCACAGATTGAATCCGAGAGTATATAATGCATGCAATCAGGAATGAATAAGACCATCTTGAACATGAATCGCAAAGATATAACTAATCAATTCTCATTACAGAAGTTAACCATGCCTAAATCACAGAGTTTGAAATCTCTTTGCAGACCCTAACAACCTAAACATGCAGTAATGACCAGGTTCAATTGTTCACAAAACTCCTAAGCCAAATCTCTTTGCAAATAGGTGTTTTGTTCATGTAATACTAGTTCATGTGATTAATAATGCTTTCACATCTATCAAACAACCTAGAGTTTCGAAATCCAGATGATGTGTCTAAGAAATCGATATGAATGCAAGCACAGACGAAGAACCAATGAATTTCCGATAAGTTTAGCAATTCTAAAAACTCTTCTTCAACCTTTGAAAAGCCCTAACTTAACTAACAAACTACTCAGACATGGTCAATGAAACAAACATCATGAAAATATAGATTGCATAAAAGAGATGAGAAGTACAAATAAAGGAGTTTGAAATCTGCTCTGAAGGAGTCTGATTTGTCTCTCCAAAAGCTCTGCTACAAATCTCTCTCTCAAGCTCTCAAAAAGAATAAGATACAAGATATATGCCAAAAGAATGGCTGAAAAACCTAATATACAAGCTAAAACACAATCTGGGGCCTTTTTGCAAATACTAGAACTTCTGGGCCAAAACTGTAATTTCTTCTCAATCTCTTAATAAAACTGGCCACGCTCATTCCTTCATAGGTGACGAGCGTCACCAAGGGTGGTGATGAGCGTCACCAAAACGCATACTTTCTTCTCCGAGCTAGACACTTCGTGGCTTCAACTTGCAATGCTCCAAAAAGCTTCAATATCCCCAGTTATGTTCCAAACATGCTATAACCTGCAAAGACTCTACTAGGACTCTAGAAAGACAAAAAAAAACTCAATAAAAAGGACTTATATCATTGTTAAAAACCATAAAAACCATGATATATCAATGATAACTATTTTTTTTGCAAGGGTGAGTATGCAATGAGGCTATCAAACTCAAATGCAAGACAGGTTGTAGTACAATATGCAAGAGAGAATCAATCCACACCTAGGATGATAAAAAATGCAAAGAGAATGCAAGGACTTTGCAAATCTAAGCGAAACAAGATCGGTTTTGAGAAAATCCCTAAAAACTAGATGCAGCAACTAAATGGAACGCAAAACTATTTTAATATTACCAGGAATGATCAAACTACCATGAGGAACAAACAGAATAATTGATGGACAAAGCTACGAATTACGAAAATTCAACTAGTGGATCGACCATTGGATCGACCACTAGATCGAGCAATAACGATCGATCTTGTCTAAAAATGCAAGAACAGTAAAACTAACGACCAGGATGCGATCAAAATCAAGCGAATGACGAGAGAAGATGTAAAGATGTTAAGAAAGAGGGTCTAGGGTTGAGATTCATGGTTAGGGGTTTCAAAGGTCCGAACATGGGTTGAAAACTTTAAATCGACTCACTTTGTGAGAATCCCTAAGCCTTGAAAACGAAATAAGATCTATCCGTGGCTTTCGGTATAGATCACTCCTTCATCCTCTCCTCCAAACCCATGGCCTTTGGTGGAAAAAGAGGTTGAAGGGCATGGAAAACAGATTTCAAACGCATGGGTTAACTAGTTCCCCAAACTTCCATGGTTTTTGGGAAGGGGTAACTAGTCTCTAGGGTGTGATCTTAAGAGGTCCCTGAATCCTGTCAAGGTAAGGAACCTCTCGAATCATAAAGCTCTTGGCGTGAGAGTCTTTAAGCTTTAGGAACTCGACACCCTAGAAGAGATAGCCATTAAACACTAGAAAACCCCAAGATCGAAAACCCTTTTGACCCCTTAAATCCTCTCAACCCCGAACCCAAATGAACTACTCACTACACATAAGATTAATCAAGCAAAGCATGAAGAAAGAAACGATGAACATGAAGAGAAACTAGATTAAACTCAAACGATTCAATTACAAAAGCTAGAAAAACTTCAAGTTCTACAATGGTGGATAATCTCCAAAACCAGGGAGAAAAGCATAAAAAAGGATAATACTAAAAAGTTGTGTGTGAAAAGGACTTCGCCGCCTTCCCAAAATGGCGAAAACAACCCGATGGTCCCCCCCTCGCTAGCGGCCAAAAGCGGTTGAAAGGACAAAGATCGACTTCGGGATCGAGCGGCTCTCTCGATCATCTTCGGACATCGCGTCTTCAACTCGATCTGGGTCTCGATCATCTTCGGCGGATCGAGTGTTGCATTCGATCTTGGTATCGATCTTCGGTTGGATCGAGTGGTGGACTCGATCAAGCTCTCGCTCTGCATGGCGTCATTTACGTCCGTACCGTTTGATCGATTGCTTCACTCGATCCGTCTCGATCATTCTCATTGGATTGCCTGGTCTTCTCGATCTTCTGGTCGATTTCATCCTAGATCGACCTGCCATGCTCGATCTGTTCCCCGATCTCTGGTCCTTAGCAAACATCCGACCTTCCACGAACCGCCAAAACAGCTTCAGCACGTCCACGAATCTCCACGACTCCAAAGTAACCAGAAACAACCTGAATTTGATGCAAAATGCAAGGAAAATGCGTATGCTGGTGCGAGAATGCTCTAGGACCCTAAGTGATGCAATCTAGTCTAAAGTGTGATGTAAATACGTGAAACAAGCGCCTCTCTGCAGCAGGCTTCAGAACGAAGTTCAGCTTCTTTATGGCCCATTCTACTTTGAACTATAGCTCTACTGGTAGATGTCATGCCTTTCCATAGAGAAGATGGAATGGTGTAGTCCCAAGTAGCATTTTGTATGCTGTCCTGTAAGCTCATAATGCATCATCTAGCTTTGCTGACCAATTTTTCCTTGTCTTCCCAACTGTCTTCTCCAGAATCTGCTTGATCTGTCTGTTGGAAACCACAACTTATCCACTGGTCTGGGGATGATCGGGCGTGGCAACTCTTGTCTGTACACCATAGTTCTTCAGAAGCTTGTCGAAAACCTTGTTAACAAAGTGAGAACCACCATCACTTATAACAATTCACGGGAAACCAAATCTGGGGAAGACAATGGTCTTAAACAACTTCAAAACCACTGCAGCATCATTAGTAGGAGCAGCCAACGCCTCGACCCACTTAGATACATAGTCAACAGCAACTAGGATGTATCTATTTTCATAAGATGAGGGAAAAGGGGCCATGAAGTCAATACCCCAACAATCAAAGACTTCAGCTTCTAGGATGAAGTTATGTGGCATCTCTTGTCTTCTACTGATCTTTCCTCTTCTCTGACAAGAATCACAGCTTGTTATGAATGCCTGGGCGTCCCGGAACATAGTAGGCCACCAAAAACCAGCTTAAAGAACCTTGGAGACTGTTTTGAATGTGGCAAAGTGTCCAACATACTCTGACCCATGACAGTGAAAGAGGACGTCATGCACTTCTTCTTCTGCTATGCATCTCCTGTAAATCCCATCAGCACAATGCTTGTAGAGATATGGCTCATCCCAATAAAATCTTCTAAGTTCTCTCAAGAACTTCTTCTAAGCATAGCCCTTGAAGTCATGTGGTTCATCCTCTGCAGCAAGGTAGTTGGCAATATCAGCATACCAGGGCCTCTTTGGATCATCCAAACCATAAACTTTCTCTTCAAAAACCGTCCCCAAGCTTGCACAAATCACAGCCAAGTTCAGAGTTTGGGGTCGAGCGTCACCAGTATTGGTGACGAGCATCACCATCCACGTATGATTTTCTGGTCGCGATTGTTCTTTGTTGGTGACGAGCGTCACCCTCCTGGTGTCGCTCGTCACTCCCCTGCAGTTTCGTGAAAACTGCAGGTTTTCAACACTTTCTTCATGTTCTCTTGTTTCCACTAAGTACACATTCTCTTAGGCGAGCCTCCTTGAAGTGCCTTGACCTTCTTGGCAAGTTTCTTGAGCATTTTGCCTTGCCACTTGCTGATTTCGTCTAGATCGATCTTATCACTTGTTCTCGTCTAGATCGACTGGCTCCTCTCGATTAACTAACTCGATCTAGCAAAGATCGAGTCAGGATCAGTCGATCTAGCACTCGATCTCTAGCCTTTTCTTAACCCCTATCGCCTCTTTTGGACTTCAAGATCGTGGTCTAGACTCCTCGTACCTGCTCCTACACACTTGCAAAATAAAAACATAAAACTGAAAGAGAAATAAAGCAGAAATATGTACAGGATAGACATGGGAATGCCTCCCAAGTGCGCTTTCTTTAACGTCTTTAGCTAGACTTTACTTGGTTTAGGCGGATGGTGGGTCTTGGAGAAGCACCGAGGTACTCTCCTTGTCATAGCTGTCCGCCAAGTAAGGCTTGACCCTGTGTCCGTTGAAGGTGAATGCACTGCCACTCTTTCCCATCAATGTAACAGCTCCATAAGGCAGCACTTCTTGGATTACAAACAGCCCGCTCCACCTTGATTTCAGCTTTCCCGGAAGAGTTTGAGTCTTGAATTGTACAGCAACACTAAACCTCCTTCCTTAAGCTCCTTGGCAATGAACTTCATGTCATGATCTTCCTTAGTCCGCTCCTTGTATATCCGAGAGCTCTCATAAGCGTTCAGTCTTAACTCGTCCAGTTCATAGAGCTGAATGAGGCGCCTCTCTTGAGCAGTCTTGAGGTCAAAGTTCAGCCTCTTCACAGCCCACAACGCACGGTGTTCCAGCTCAACCGGGAGATGACAGCCCTTGCCATAGAGTAGAGTGAAAGGGATTGTACCAATCGGTGTTTTGAAAGCGGTACGGTAGGCCCAAAGAGCGTCGTTCAGCTTCACTGCCCCGTCTTTCCTTGTTGCTCCGACAGTCTTCTCTAGTATAGCCTTGATTTGCCGGTTGGAGACTTCCACTTGACCGCTTGTTAGAAGATGATACGGTGTAGCCACCTTATGCTTAACGCCATACTTTCTCAAGAGGTTCTCAAAGACTTTGTTTATGAAGTGGCTTCCTCCATCGCTTATAACCACCTTAGGTACCCCAAACCTCGGGAAAATGATACTCTTGAACAGCTTGATCACCACCTTAGAATCGTTTGTAGGGGAAGCAACAGCCTCAACCCATTTAGAGACATAATCCACTGCTACTAAGATGTACTTGTTGCCATATGAAGAAGGAAATGGCCCCATGAAGTCTATGCCCCACGCGTCGAACACGTCAACCTCGAAGATGGGAACCTGAGGCATTTCGTTCCTCTTAGTGATATTCCCTGCTCGTTGACATGCCTCACAGCTCTTCACAAACTCGTGTTCGTCTCGATCTGTCTCTCGATTGCTGCACCGGATCGAGTTGTGTTCTCAATTGCCTTGTCGATCTGACTCCTGGATCCAGTGATAGCGTCGATCTCGGGGTCGATCTCTAGGCAGCAGCTTTCATCCTACTTAACAATCTTCTAGAATCCAGCAAGTTGACGTACTCGTGGGTCGTCTGATCCACATAGCCAAACTTCCCTGGCTTCTTTGTCATTGCCAGCTTCAGATGGTCTTCCTGAGCCAGCTCTTCTAGAAACTCATCCGCTAAGGCATCCATTGTTTCAATGTAGAAAGCTTGCCCTTCTATGGTCGGCTTCTTTAGAACCTCATTGATATCGAAGTCCAGCCATATGTCCTTTCCCAAGTGCAAGGCAATCTTCTCATTCTTGACGTCGATGATAGCCCCGACGGTTCCAAGGAATGGTCTTCCTAGGATGAGTGGATCCTTAGGCTCTTCATCCATTTCCAACACGACGAAGTCCGTAGGCACGTTCACACCGCTGATTCGCACCGGTAGATCTTCAAGCAGCCCCACTGGTAGCTTCACACTCCTGTCAGCCAGTACCAACGAGATCTTACAGTCTTTGAAACGAGTAAAGCCAAGCTTCTTCGCCATGGAATGAGGCATTAGGGACTATCTCCTTATGTATCACAGCACTACACTCTTCACTTAGAACAAGCACCTCCTTGCTTTCCTTATTCTTCTTCACGAGAGTGTCTTTGAAGAATTTGGCGCATTTAGGCATCATTGCAAGGCAGTCAACAAGAGGTAGCTTGATCTCCACGTCCTTAAGATGCTTCTCAAAGAGGATTCTATGCTTCTCTATGAGTTGCTTCTTGAAGCGGCCAGGAAAAGGCAGCTTAGGTACATACGGCGGAGGTACATAAGCATTCTTCTCCTTAGTAGTTTGCTTAGCTTTCTTCTCAGCAATTGCTTTGTCTCCTCTTCTTGGCCCTTGGATCCAGACATTGTCAAAGTTAATCTCATCATCAGCTGAAGGCTTACCCTCCCCCTCTTGAAATACAACGTCCTCGTTGTTCTTAGGAGGAACCGGAGGTTCTAGCTCTTTGCCGCTTCTTAACGTGATGGCGTTGGTATATTCCTTAGGATTCTGTTCACACTTGCCCGGTAGGCTATTCTGACCACTTGTACTTGCTTTCCCCTTCTCTAGCTGCTTGATCTTGTTGTTTAAGTTGGTGATCTGAGTGGAGAAGTCAGTGAGAGACGAGTCTAGACGAGTGTTCATCTCGGCGAACTTCTGGTTTGTAGAGGCTTGCCCTTGTGTCAGCTGCTGAAACATGGCCTGAACCGGATCAACCTGTTGTTGCATCGGCTGTTGCTGCTGAGGTGCAAAGCCCGGAGGGTAGTTAGGCGTATAACCCTTGTTACTTTGATGTTGCCCTTGGAAGTTGTTCTGCCCTTGACTTTGGAAACCACCACTCGGCTGAAAACCTTTGTTGTAAGGGATGTAAGGTTTTGCTTGCTGAGCAGGGTACACTTGGTCCTTAAGGTTGGCAATGTTGGTGCTTCGGTAGGAGAGATTGTTGTTCTGGTTGTAGCCTTGGTTGTAGCCTTGAGGTTTGTAATTGTTCTGTCCCGCCACCCAATTGGCTTCTTCCTGGCTCAACTCTAGCTCCTCTTGATTCTCATCCGCTTCACCAACAAAGTGAACATGCTTCTGGTTGGCTAACACCAGCTTATCTATCTTCTCATGCAAAGATTTCAGCTCCTTTTTGTGAGACTCTAGCTCGGATCCTCTCGGTGCACGGTCATAATCCTCAGCGTAGTTGCCATCACTCAATGCCAAGTTTTCTATTAGCTCCATGCCCTCTTCTACCTCCTGACCAAGGAAGTTCCCTTTGCTAGCTGTGTCAAGCAACAACCTGATATTTGGTGAAGCTCCGCGGTATATGGTGCTTAGTAGGGTCTCCTCGCTGAAACCGTGATGAGGACATTGGATCGTGTAGTCTTTGAAACGTTCCATTGCCTCGTTGAATGACTCGTTGTATCGTTGAGTGAAGCCGCTGATTTCGCTTCTCAACCGTGCTGTCCTGGTGCTAGAGAAGAACTTTGAGAGAAAGGCCTTCTTACACTCGGCCCATGAGGTGATGGTGCCTTGTGGGAGGGTCTTCTCCCAATGCCTAGCCTTGTCTCCGAGTGAAAAGGGAAAGAGACGCAGCTTGAAAGCATCTTCGGATATACCATTTATCTTGATCATCCCACATACTTGCTCGAAGTTGTCAAGGTGCTCCAAGGGATCTTCCATTGCTAAGCCGTGGAACTTGTTGTTTTGCACCATGGAGATGAAACCTGGCTTAATCTCGAAGTTGTTGTTTTGTACAGGAGGAGGAGTGATCCCAAACCTATTGTGATGAGTATCGGGAGCATCTCCGGCTCCTATGATCCTTCGGGGTCTAGCCGCGTGTTGGGGGTTTCCATTGCCCCTTCCCGCTGCCCCGTGAGCTGGAGGAGGTCCCTCTGGATGCTCGTGTTCAGCCATAGCTTCAAAGTCAACCAAACCGTGTTGAACAATCTCCTCAAAGGCTCTGGCTTGTTATCGTACTCTTCTTTGCCTTGAATGACCAAGCTGATGAATGTTGTCCAAGGGTTGTAGTAGATTGTTGTCTCCCCTTGAACAAAGATTCATGTACCTGAGAGACACACGTTTGAGAGTAGAATGATTAGTAACTAAAACAAGGTAAATGCTTAGTCTTTACTAAGTCCCAAATCGCTATGTTTTCTAAACAAACCTAGGAAGGCAACAGCGCTATTTGATAACTATTTTCTTTGCAAGGGTGAGTATGCAATGAGGCTATCAAACTCAAATGCAAGACAGGCTGTAGTACAGTATGCAAGAGAGAATCAATCCACACCTAGGATGATAGAAAATGCAAAGAGAATGCAAGGGCTTTGCAAATCTAAGCGAAACAAGATCGGTTTTGAGAAAATCCCTAAAAAATAGATGCAGCAACTAAATAGAACGCAAAACTATTTTAATATTACCAGGAATGATCAAACTACCATGAGGAACAAACAGAATAATTAAAGGACAAAGCTACGAATTACTAAAATTCGACTAGTGGATCGACCATGGGATCGACCACTAGATCGAGCAATAACGATCGATCTCGTCTAAAAATGCAAGAACAGTAAAACTAACGACCAGGATGCTATCAAAGATCAAGCGAATGACGAGAGAAGATGTAAAGATGCTAAGAAAGAGGGTCTAGGGTTGAGATTCATGGTCAGGGGTTTCAAAGGTCCGAACTTGGGTTGAAAACTTTAAATCGACTCACTTTGTGAGAATCCCTAAGCCTTGAAAACAAAATAAGATCTATCTGTGGCTTTCGGTATAGATCACTCCTTCATCCTCTCCTCCAAACCCATGGCTTTTGGTGAAAAAAGAGGTTGAAGGGCATGGAAAACAGATTTCAAACGCATGGCTTAACTAGTTCCCCAAACTTCCATGGTTTTTGGGAAGGGGTAACTAGTCTCTAGGGTGTGATCTTCAGAGGTCCCTGAATCCTGTCAAGGTAAGGAACCTCTCGGATCATAAAGCTCTTGGCGTGAGAGTCTTTAAGCTTTAGGAACTCGACACCCTAGAAGAGATAGCCATTAAACACTAGAAAACCCCAAGATCGAAAACCCTCTTGACCCCTTAAATCCTCTCAAGCCTGAACCCAAATGAACTACTCACTACACATAAGATAAATCAAGCAAATCATGAAGAAAGAAACGATGAACATGAAAAGAAACTAGATTAAACTCAAACGATTCGATTACAAAAGCAAGAAAAACTTCAAGTTCTACAATGGTGGAGAATCTCCAAAACCAGAGAGAAAAGCATAAAAAAGGATAAGACTAAAAAGTTGTGTCTGAAAAGGAGTTCGCCGCCTTCCCAAAATGGCGAAAACAACCCGATGGTCCCCCCCTCGCTAGCGGCCAAAAGCGGTTGAAAGGACAGAGATCGACTTCGGGATCGAGCGGCTCTCTCGATCATCTTCGGACATCGCGTCTTCAACTCGATCAGGGTCTCGATCATTTTCGACGGATCGAGTGTTGCATCCAATCTTGGTATCGATCTTCGGTTGGATCGAGTGGTGGACTCGATCCGGCTCTCGCTCTGCATGGCGTCATTTACATCCGTAACGTTTGATCGATTGCTTCACTCGATCTTCATCTCGATCATTCTCCTTGGATCGCCTGGTCTTCTCGATCTTCTGGTTGATTTTATCCTAGATCGACCTGCCATGCTCGATCTGTTCCCCGATCTCTGGTCCTTAGCAAACATCCGACCTTCCACGAACCGCCACAACAGCTTCAGCACGTCCACGAACCTCCACGACTCCAAAGTAGCCAGAAACAACCTGAATATGATGCAAAATGCAAGGAAAATGCGTATGCTGGTGCGAGAATGCTCTAGGACCCTAAGTGATGCAATCTAGTCTAAAGTGTGATGTAAATGCGTGAAAAGCTAACTAATATGTATGCAAAATATATGCAATATGCAGTAACATCAATCAACTCCCCCAGACTTAGCTTTTGCTTGCCCTCAAGCAAACATCAGACAAAGAACAGGGTTGTGGTTTGAAAACAAGAAACAGTCAGCTAGACATCAGGAACACCACATTAGTTAACACTTTCGAATCCACATACCACAGAGAAATCTGAAACCTCTACTGCTAACTCCTTATTTTCATTTAAGTATAATATCTCATCAAGGTTTTATCATCTCAATCACTTACATATTATTTTCCCTTCCTAACAACTGAACAAAACAATCTCAACACAGCTCTCCTATTTTCTCTTCCCTTGATCTTTTTCATTCTGAATTTTTTCGATTTTTTAACTCTTTTCTCATTTTTTACAGTCTAAGATATGGTGCTACTCAATACTTGTGTTCCTTGTGAGGAGACAGGTTCTTGAGTGTGTTCATTACTGTTGTTCCTTGTGAGGAGAAAAGGTCATGAATGCACCATTCTTTGAACTTAAACTCTTAAAAACTACATCAGGGAAGATCAAAGAGAGACTGTATCTAAACATACTTATCAGTGTTGAAAGAGAGAATCAAGATCAATAGAATCAAGCCTCAAGACAAGAAGTTTAAAGTTCATTAAAGTGGAACTAACAGCAAATTTTGCTTATTCTCTAAGAACCTAAACTTTAATTGCTAGACTGATCTACCTATGACTTTCAACTTAGTAAGACTTGAAATCAACTACTGTGGCAATGGTTCTCATAAGCATAAATGTCCTATGGTTAGTTCTAAGAAAAACTGACAATTTCAAAATTTTGACTCCATAAAAACAGGTTTTTGGCCTAACTTTAAGACTCTAAAAACATGACACAAAGCACACAACGTCAGTAATCACCTCCCCCAGACTTAAACAAAACTGTCCCCAGTGTTATTAAGCCAAGAGTTGGTCAAAATGATGCATGAGAACTTGTAAAACCGTGTCAGAAAAGTGGTACCTCGCAAAGGGACCGGTGACGAGTGTCACCACGTCTGAGACTTCAGAAATCGTCATGTTGGATGCTTAAATGTAATGCCATCATGTGTACTCCGAAGTAAGTCTGCTAGAGCACTCAAAACACACATCAAAACATCCAAACAAAGCATAATCCATGGTTGAACAAGTTAACAAGATATTCTCAAAGCAAACTGAACAAACCGACTCTTTTTGTGTTTTTTTTATGTTAGAAAACGAAAATAGACTAGAGTATGATAGCTAGATAACTTACCAGTGGGTTGCCTTCCACTAAGCGCTTGTTTAAAGTCATTAGCTCGACTTTGAATGCTGCTCAGACAGCTGGTGCATCATCCATAGACACAATGTGTCCTGCTGGAATCTCGGCTTGCGCCCAATAATGCTTCACCCTTTGTCCATTGACAGTGAACTCCTCTCCTTTGGAGTTTATCAAGACAATGGCACCATGTTGTCGAGCTTCTTTGACAGTGAAGGGACCTGACCATCGAGACCGCAGTTTACCAAGAAAAAGCTGTAAACGAGAGTTGTAAAGTAGTACCTGGGCATTGGGCTCGAAATGTCTGGAGATGATCTTCTTGTCATGATATGCCTTTTTCCTCTCCTTGTATAACTTGAAGTTGTCATAGGCCAGATATCAGATTTTATCCAGTTCATTGAGTTGTAACAAGCGCCTCTCTGCAGCAGGCTTCAGAACGAAGTTCAGCTTCTTTATGGCCCATTCTGCTTTGAACTCTAGCTCTACTGGTAGATGTCATGCCTTGCCATAGAGAAGATGGAATGGTGTAGTCCCAAGTAGCGTTTTGTATGCTGTCCTGTAAGCTCATAATGCATCATCTAGCTTTGCTGACCAATTTTTCCTTGTCTTCCCAACTGTCTTCTCCAGAATCTGCTTGATCTGTCTGTTGGAAACCACAACTTGTCCACTGGTCTGGGGATGATCGGGCGTGGCAACTCTTGTCTGTACACCATAGTTCTTCAGAAGCTTGTCGAAAACCTTGTTAACAAAGTGAGAACCACCATCACTTATAACAATTCACGGGAAACCAAATCTGGGGAAGATAATGGTCTTAAACAACTTCAAAACCACTGCAGCATCATTAGTAGGAGCAGCCAACGCCTGGTTCCACTTAGATACATAGTCAACAGCAACTAGGATGTATCTATTTCTATAAGATGAGGGAAAAGGGCCCATGAAGTCAATACCCCAACAATCAAAGACTTCAGCTTCTAGGATGAAGTTTTGTGGTATCTCTTGTCTTCTACTGATCTTTCCTCTTCTCTGACAAGAATCACAGCTTGTTATGAATGCCTGGGCGTCCTGGAACATAGTAGGCCACCAAAAATCAGCTTAAAGAACCTTGGAGACTGTTTTGAATGTGGCAAAGTGTCCAACATACTCTGACCCATGACAGTGAAAGAGGACGTCATGCACTTCTTCTTCTGCTATGCATCTCCTGTAAATCCCATCAGTACAATGCTTGTAGAGATATGGCTCATCCCAATAAAATCTTCTAAGTTCTCTCAAGAACTTCTTCAAAGCATAGCCCTTGAAGTCATGTGGTTCATCCTCTGCAGCAAGGTAGTTGGCAATATCAGCATACCCGGGCCTCTTTGGATCATCCAAACCATAAACTTGCTCTTCAAAAACCGTCCCCAATCTTGCACAAATCGCAGCCAAGTTCAGAGTTTGGGGTCGAGCGTCACCAGTATTGGTGACGAGTGTCACCATCCATGTATGATTTTCTGTTCGTGATTGTTCTTTGTTGGTGACGAGCGTCACCCTCCTGGTGTTGCTCGTCACTCCCCTACAGTTTCGTGAAAACTGCAGGTTTTCAACACTTTCTTCATGTTCTCTTGTTTCCACCAAGTACACATTCTCTTCAGGCAAGAAATCATTGATTGGGACACTGTCTTCAACCTGAATCCTGGATAGATGATCAGCAACTCCATTCTCAACACCTTTCATGTCCTTCACTTCAATGTCAAACTCTTGAAGAAGCAGAATCCATCTCAAAAACCTTGGCTTTGCATTCTTCTTCTGCATCAGATACTTCAGTGCTGAATGGTCAGTATGGACCATGACCTTGGAGCCAACAAGGTACTGCCTGAATTTTTCAAATGGAAAGACAACAGCCAACAATTCTTTCTCAGTTGTTGCATAGTTCTTCTGGGCATCATCCAAATTCCTACTTGCATAGTAAATGGCTTGGAGCTTCTTGTCTTTTCTCTTTCCCAGCACTGCTCCAACTGCAAAATCGCTGGCATCACACATCACTTCAAAAGACAAGTCCCAATCTGGAGGCTGCACAACAGGAGTTGTAACCAAAGCCTGTTTGATCTGTTCAAAAGCAGACTTGCACTCTTCTGTGAACTCAAACTTCACATCCTTGCAGAGAAGAGCAGTGAGGGGTCATGCTATCTTACTAAAATCCTTGATGAATCTTCTGTAGATACCAGCATGTCTCAGAAAAGTCCTTATAGCTTTGACTGAATCAGGTGCTTGCAGACTTGTCATCACTTTAATTTTAGCCATATCCACCACTATACCATCTCCTGAGACTCTGTGACCAAGTACAATGCCATCTTGTACCATAAAATGGCCCTTCTCCCGGTTCAGAACCAAATGCTTCTCTTCACATCTCTGCAGAACTGCACACAAGTTGTCCAAGCAGCTCTTGATGGAAGACCCATAAACTGAGAAGTCATCCATGAAAACTTCCATAAACCTCTCAATCATGTCTGTGAAGATCTACATCATGCATCTCTGGAAGGTTGCAGGAGCATTACACAGCCCAATAGGCATTCTGCGATATGCAAAGGTGCCATAAGGACATGTAAATGTGGTCTTCTCCTGATCATCTGCATGGATGGGGATCTGAAAGAAGCCTGAGTAGCCATCAAGGAAGCAGTAGTACTTGTGATTTGGCAGCCTCTCAAGCATCTGATCGATGAAAGGTAGAGGAAAATGGTCCTTCCATGTTGCTGCATTCAGCTTCCTGTAATCAATGCACATCCTGTGTACTGTCACAATTCTGGTTGGAATCAGCTCATCCTTGTCAATCTTCACCATTGTAACACCTCCTTTCTTGGGTACTACGTGCACTGGACTCATCCAAGCACTGTCTGATATAGGATAGATGATTCCAGCCTGCAACAACTTCATGATCTCTTTTCTTGACAACATCCTGCAAATTCGGGTTCAGCCTCCTCTGGTGCTCAACTGATGATTTTGATTCATCCTCCAAGTGTATCCTATGCATGCACAAGTCTGCAGAGATCCCTGAAATATCATCGAGAGAATAGCCAAGAGCTTTGCGAAATCTGTGCAGCTTACTTAGCAAAAGGGCGAGCTCGGCATTAATCAATGAAGCATTAACAATAACAGGGTAAGTGGAGTTTTCTCCAAGGAAGACGTACCTTAGCCCTGCAGGGAGCTGATTAAGCTCAACTTTTGGTGCTTTTGCTGCACTCCAATCTCCCATTGTAACTTCTTTCGCAGATGTGGTGACAAGTTCATCATGTGCAACCAGTTGCATCACATGTGTAGTAGCATCCATCATCTTTGTGTAGCCTGTTGCAGAAGCATCCAAATGCTCATACTCTGCTGTAGAAGTGGTCAACGCCCTCTCCAAGGGGTCCTCTGAGATCATCTCATGGAAGATCTGATCAGCAATGTTTGTGAGAACATCCACATAAAAAAGTCTGTCCATCAATGGTTGGCCTCTTCATCAGCTTGTCCATTTCGAATTTCATCACTAAATCACCAACATTCAGCTCTATTCTACCCTTCCTGACGTCAATAATAGCTCCTGCAGTAGCCAAGAAGGGTCTGCCAAGAATAAAGGGGTCTTTGGGTTCTTCTCCATATTCTAGAACCACAATATCAGTAGGAATCATGCAATCTCCTACTTTGATAGGAACATCCTCTATCACATCGTCTATCAGCTAGGACAAGAGATATCCTTGTAGCCTTAAAATCGGTCATCCCCAAGCTCTTGGCAACAAAATGAGGCATAAGGTTCACCCTAGAACCAAGATCACACAATGACCTCTCAAACCTGTCAGAAAAGATTGTGCAGTCTAAAACAAAGCTCCCAGGGTCTGAAAGCTTCTCTGGCACTCGGTTCTGAATCACTGCACTGACCTGCTCGTTGATCATCATAGCTCCAGCCTCTAAACTCAAGCTATTAGTCACCATTCTCTTCACATACCTCCTGATAACAGGAGTAATCCTCACAGCATCAATCAATGGGATCTCAATAACTAACTTGTCCATGATTGCCTTGCATTTAGCATCTTCAAGCTCCTGCTTAGACTTCTTAGGGTGCTTAGGATAGGGTATCTTGGGTTTATACACTGTCTCATTAGCATTATCTGAAGTCTTAGACGAAACTGTGCTATGTTGCAACAGGTGATTCAGATGGGTAAGGAGCGTCACTTGTTTTGGACAAATCGTGGTTGTTTGCTCGAATTGGGTGACGAGCGACACCAATTATTTGTGATGAGCGTCACCCGTGGATTTTCAGCAGAGATTTCTTCATCTCCATACTCTTCATGTCCCACGAAATTTCTTGAGCTTAAATCCATCTGCAACACTGGTTGCAGGTTCTTTCCACTCCTCAATATGATGACATTCACATGATTCTTGGGATTAGCATCAGTTCTTCCTGGAAGAAATCCTGCTTGCCTTTGAACAGCTCATGCAGTTTGGCAACTTGGACATCAAGCTTCTTCATATGAGAGTTCAGACTCTCAATTTTCCCATTCAAGTCCTGATTGAGCGAATCTATCTTGCCATTGAAGTCCACTGTCAGCTTCTATTGTCCTTCTAGGATCTGTTCCAGCATTTCTTCCATTTTATTCCCTTGTGGAGGTGCAGGTTGGTAGGAAGAAGAACCATAATTCCTGTTGAAATTTCCACTGTTCTGGAATGGTTTCTGGTACTCTGTCTTCTTGAATGGAGGCTTAGGTGTGTAGGCGTGCTCTGACTTCCTGTGAAGGCACTCTTCTGATTGTTGTTGTTGTAGCCTTTGTTCCACTGCTGATTTCCATACCTTGGACCCTAAAAACGGCCAGAATTGATGAATTTCACATCTTCCTACTCAACCTCTTCTGAATTCTCGAAAGTCTCCACCTCTGCAGCGAAATAAACTGACTTCTTTCCCACCAAAAGGCTGTGCATACTGTCTAGCTAATTAACTTCAGCAATCTCATTTCCATCATCCATACTAGCTTGTTTCATCCTATGAAAGTCTGCATTCTTGGTGCTGTTGCTGCAGACCAAGTTCTCAATCAACCTGATCGCCTCTTCTGGTCTGTTTGTGTTGAAGTTTCCAGCACTAGCTGCATCCAGCGCCATCTGGTATTTCCAGTCAATGCCTCTGAAAAAGATCCCAAGTATTTGCACCTGACTGAAACCATGATGAGGATAGTCCCTTTGATAAGACTTGAATCTTATCCAAGAAGCCTTAAAAGCTTCAGTAGGTCCTTGTGTAAAGGATGCAATTTTCATCCTCATGTCTTCTGATCTGGCATCATCATAGAAGTTGTTCAGAAAAGCATTTTAGTGTCTTCCTAAGTGGTTAGTGAAGCAGGTTCCAGTTGCTTCAACCAATATGCAGCCTCTCCTCCAAGAGAGTAAGGGAAAAGCTTGCAGAACAGAAAGTCATTGGTAACTCCATTAGCTTTGACACTTGAAGCTAAATCCTCAAACCTCTCCATGTGATCCATATGATGCTCATGAGGTAAGCCATGGAATGGATACTGGCCAACCAGCTGATAATAGACAGGTTTAAGCTCAAAATCGTTCCCTGGAAGGCAGGAGGGCGGATTGCAGCTCTATTGGCATAGAACTGATCAGGTCTGTTGTAATCACCTAGAGTCCTCTGAACAAAGCGCCCAACAGCTTTATCAGCAGCAGCAGGGACTCCAGCATCTTCTCCCACTTGTTGAACCTGCTGTTCAGCAATGACATTCCCATCTTGATCAATCCTCTGCCCATCTTTGTTCCTCCTGTTTCCTTCTCTGTCAACCAAGTGACCTTCTGCATCTTCAACCAAGATTAGTGGAGCGACCATTGTAGATTGCTTCTTAGCTTTCCTGATAGTCCTTTCCAACTTAGCTAGCTCGTCAATGCTCAAGGTCAAAAGCTTCTTCTCTTTGTTGCTTCTAGTACAGCGATTAGGCATACACCTGAAACCAGCACAAAGAAAAGAAATTGAAAGTTGGTAAACAAATTAAAACATAGACAAACTCCTAATACTAAAAATCGATAGGCAGCTATTACTCCCCGGCAATGGCGCCAAAAACTTGATAGGGCTCAAGTTTTACCCAAATAAAACTACTGCAAGTGCACAACAAAGCAGTTGTAGTACAAGGGGTTATCGAGTCCCAAGGGAGTAAGTAAACTATACTAAAGAGTTCAGGTTCGGATTAAGCTAAGCAATAAGTAATGAATGTAATGCGAAACAGTAAAATAAATGCAAGTGAGTGTTTTATGCTTGTTCTTAAAGTTCAGAAAGCTAAAGGCGTTAAATCAGGACAATTCACAGGTTGAATCCAAGAGTGTAGAATGCATGCAATCAGGAATGAATAAGAACCATCTTGAACATGAATCGCAAAGATATAACAAATCAATTCTCATTGCAGAAGTTAACCATGCCTAAATCACAGAGTTTCAAATCTCTTTGCAAATCCTAACAACCTAAACATGCAGTAATGATTATGTTCAATTATTCACAAAACTCCTAAGCCAAATCTCTTTGCAAATAGGTGTTTTGTTCATGTAATACTAGTTCATGTGATTAATAATGCTTTCGCATTTATCAAACAACCTAGAGTTTCGAAATCCAGATGATGTGTCTAAGAAATCGATATGAATGCAAGCACAGGCGAAGAACCAATGAATTTCCGATAAGTTTAGCAATTCTAAAAACTCTTCTTCAACCTTTGAAAAGCCCTAACTTAACTAACAAACTACTCAGACATGGTGAATGAAACAAACATCATGAAAAGAATTGATTGCATAAAAGAAATAAGAAGTATAAATAAAGGACTTCCAAATCTGCTCTGAAGGAGTCTGATTTGTCTCTCCAAAAGCTCTGCTACAAGTCTCTCTCTCAAGCTCTAAAAAAGAATAAGATACAATATATCTGCCAAAAGAATGGATGAAAAACCTAATATACAAGCGAAAACACGATCTGGGGCCTTTTGGCAAATACTGGAACTTCTAGGCCACAACTGCAATTTCTTCCCAATCTTTTAATAAAACTGGCAACACTCCTAACTTGATGGGTGACGAGCGTCACCAAAATGCATACTTTCTTCTCCGAGCTAGACACTTCGTGGCTTCAACTTGCAATGCTCCAAAAAGCTTCAATATCCCCAAGTATGCTCCAGACATGCTATAACCTGCAAAGACTCTACTAGGACTCTAAAAAGAGCAAAAAGACTCAATTTAACGGACTTATATCGTGGTTAAAAACCATAAAAACCATGATATATCACTGATATGAATTTGTTCTTGTTGTAAGGATCCAAGTTGATTGGAATCTCACCACTAACTAAGTAGTTGACAAATTCTGCATGCCAAGGCAATCTCTTTTCTTCCAAACTTATTGCTTTCTCTAGCTTCTGAGTGACTTGAACTGCCCTCCCTACGACTTTAACCACCATGAGTTGTTCTTCAGGAAGAGAGTCATCAAAAGGGATAAGCTCTTCAATCATCATCCTTGACAAGTGATCAGTCACGCCATTCTCTTTACCCTTCTTGTCTACTAATTCCATATCAAATTCCTGGAGCAATATAATAATCCATCACAAGAGCCTAGGCTTGGTATCTTTCTTGGCGGATATGTACATCAGAGCTGCATGATCAATGTAGACAATAACCTTGGACCCAACCAGTTAAGTACTGAACATCTCAAAGGCAAAGACTACTGCTAGAGCCTCCTTTTTTTGTGGAGGCATACTTGGTTTGGGGATTGTCAAGCGTCCTACTAGCATAGTATATGACATGCAGCTTCTTCTCTATCCTTTGTTCCAACACAGCTCCTACTGCAAAATCACGTGCATTTGCACATGATCTCAAAAGGAAGGTCCCAATTTGGAGCTTGAACTATGGGAGCACTCACAAGCGCCTCTTTGAAGGTGAGGAAAGCTTGCAGACACTCTTCATCAAAGGTAAACTCTGTCTCTTTACACAGAAGTCTGGTGAGAGACCTTGCTATCTTGGAGAAGTCTTAGATGAACCTTATGTAGAAGCATGCATGTCCAAAAAAGCTCCTGATGCCTTTCACTGAATTTGGAGGCTCAAGACAAACCTCAGTTTTGGCTTTGTCCACTCCAATTCCCTTATCTGATATCTTGAGCCCAAGAACGATGCCTTCTCTGACCATGAAATGGCACTTCTACCAGTTGAGAAAGAGATTGGTCTCTTGACACCTTTAAAGGACCCTGCTAAGATAAGACAAGCAGACGCCAAAACACGATCCATAGACAGAGAAATCGTCCATGAATACCTCTACCATCTCTTTTATGAGATCATAAAAAATGGACATAATACACCTCTGAAAAGTAGCAGGCGCATTGCACAGCCCGGATGGCGTCCTCTTATAAGCAAAGGTGCTATAAGGGAATGTAAAAGTTTTCTTTTCCTAATTATTTGGGTGAATGAGAATTTGAAAAAAATCCACTATACCCATCAAGAAAACAATAGAAATGATGATTTGCAAGCCTCTCAAGCATTTGATCTATAAAAGGGAGAGGAAAGTGATCTTTTCTAAAAGCAACATTAAGTTTTCTATAGTCTATGCATATTTTATGCCCAGTTATAGTTCTAGTTGGCACTAAATCATCTTTATTTGTTTTTAATCACAGTGATTCCTCCCTTCTTCGGTACCACATGAATTTGGGAAACCCATGCACAATCAGAAATAGGATAAATAACCCCATCATCAAGAAGTTTTAGAATCTCCTTCTTAACAACATCTTTCAAATTCGGATTTAGCCTCATTTGATGCTCAGCTGAAGCCATCGATTCATCTTCTAAGTGGATCCTATGAGTACAAAGTGCAGGAGATATGCCCTTGATGTCATCTAGAGAATAACCAATGGCTCTCCTGTACTTTCTTAACTCTTCAAGAAGGAAAGACAATTCAACACTACTTAAGTCTTCATTCACAATCACAGGGTAGGAAGAGTTAGGTCCAAAAAGGCATACCTTAGCCCTTGTGGAAGTGGTTTGAGCTCCACCTTTGGTGGCTTGAGTTCGCACCAGTCATCGTCCAAGATTTCCTCAGGCTTGTTGTTGCTGTTTTGGTTATCTCCTTGGCTACTAAGGCCATGATCTATTCTTGTGAACCATCTGTCTCCTTGTATGTGACGTTGGCCTCCACCTCTCTGTGTGTATCTAACAGCTTCATATAGCCCAAGGTCTAATCATGCAGATATCCATGTTCACCATGCATCTTTATCAAGGCTATATGGAGATGATCCCTCATAGTGAGCTCTTCTATAACCTCATCAGCAAGTTTCTCTATTGTTTTAAATTTGAAGAGCTGCCGTTCAATGGTTAAATTCTTCATAACCTTGTTGATGTCATACTTAAGCACAAGCTCTTTGTCCAAGTGGAGATCAATCTTCCCATTCTTTACATCTATCACAGCGTCAGCTGTTGCAAGGAAAGGTCTTCCTAGGATAAGAGGATCCTTTAGTTCTTCATCAATTTCTAAAACCACAAAATCGGTAGGAACCTCAGCTTGGCTAATTCTCAAAGGTAAGTCTTCAAGTAAACCAACAAGGAGACATCAAGGAGACTAAGATCAGTCTCCACTGCCAGAACATTGGAGGCTAAGTAAGGCTTGGCTCTATGTCCATTGACAGTGAACTCCCCTCCTTCATTATCCACCAATGTGATTGCTCCATAGGTAAGAACTTCTTTGATTATAAATGGCCCATTCCACCTTGACTTAAGCTTTCCATGAAAGATTCTCAACCTTGAGTTGTAGAGAAGTACCAAGTCCCCTGGTCTGAATTCTTTGTTGACTATCTTCTTGTCATGTAAGGCTTTGGTCCTCTCCTTGTAACTCTTTTAACTCTCATAATATTCTAACCTGATTTCTTCAAGCTCATGAAGCTGCATAAGTCTCTTCTCTTAAGCGCTCTTAATGTCAAAATTCAGCAGTTTTATTGCCCATTGAGATTTATACTCTAGTTTCACTAGAAGGTGACAAGCTTTTCCAAATAACTAGCTGAAAGGAGATCTTCCTATTGGTGTCTTAAATGCAGTTCTATAAGACCAAAGTGCATCATCAAGCTTGGCTGACCAGTCTTTCCTTCTGATCCCCACTATCTTCTCTAGAATGGCTTTGATCTCTCTGTTTGAAACCTCAACCTGACCACTTCTTTTCAGATTATAAGGCGTTGCAACTTTATGCTTGACCCCATGCTTCTTTAAAAGGCTGTCAAATACTTTGTTAATGAAATGGCTTCCACCATCACTTATTACCACTTTAGGCATGCTAAATCTTAGGAAGATCACAGTCTTCAAGAGCTTCACAACAACAGAAGAGTCACTTGTAGGACTTGCAACATGTTCAACCCACTTTGAGACATAGTCAACTGCCACTACGTTGAACTTGTTCCCATGTGAAGAATAAATGGTCCCATGAAATCAATTCCGCATACATCAAAGATTTCAGTTTCAAGGATTGGGTTCTGAAGCATTTGATCCCTCTTGCTTATGTTGCCTTTCCTTTGACATGATTCACGCCTCTTTATGAACTCATGAGTGTCCTTAAAGATGCTAGGCCACTAGAATCCTGCTTGAAGTATCTTTGTAGCAGTTTTGAATGTTGCAAAATGGCCTCCATAAGCACAACCATGACAATGAAAAATGATTCCTTAAGCCTCTTCTTCTGCTACACATCACCTGAACAGGCCGTCTTATCCTTTTTTGAACAAGTCTGGATTATCCCAATACATTTGAGACAAGTCTTTGAAGAACTTAGTCTTGTGATACGGCTTTCGGAAAATAGGACGATGGTCTGAAACCAAGTAGTTCACAAAATCATGAGTACCAAGGCAGGTTCTTGTCTTGCAAAGCACTTGCATCATCCCAGTTATCCAGCATCTTGAGAGCCATACAATGTTCTTCAGGTAGAGAGTCATCTATTGGAACAAGGTCTTCAATCCTCATCCTTGATAAATGATCAGCCACACCATTTTCTATTCCCTTCATGTCAAGTATCTCAAGATCAAATTCCTGAAGCAAAAGTATCCATCTGAGCAGGCGTGGCTTTGTATCCTTCCTGGCATATATGTAGTGAAGTGCTGCATGGTCTGTGTAGACAATGACCTTAGAACCCACTAGATAACTTCTAAATTTCTCAAATGCGAACAAAACTGCTAGCAGCTCCTTCTCTGTTGTAGCATACCGAGTTTAAGTGTCATCTAGAGTGCGGCTTGCATAGTACATGAAATGTAACTTCTTATCAACTATCTCACCTAGCACAGCTCCAAGTGCATAATCACTAGCATCACACATTATCTCAAATGGCAGACTTCAATCAGGTGCTAGAATAATGGGAGCACTCACAAGCACCTCTTTGATGGTTAGAAAAGCCTGCATACAGTCATCATCAAAGACAAACTAAGTTTCTTTGCACAACAGCCAAGTAAGAGGTCTTGCTATCTTGGAGAAATCCTTGATGACCTTCTATAGAAACCTGCATATCCCAAGAAACTTCAGATCCCTTTCACTGATGTAGGTGGAGCTAGATGCATCATAACTTCTATCTTGGCCTTATCCACCTCTATCCCTTTCTTATAAATCTTGTGTCCCAACACAATTCCTTCTTGACCATGAAATGGCATTTCTCCCAATACAACACCAGACCTGTGTCTTCAAATCTCTTTAAAACCTGACAAAGATTAGACAAGCAGACGCCAAAGGAAGATCCATTAACAGAAAAGTCGTCCATGAATACTTCCACCATTGCTTCAATCAAATCAGAGAATATAGAAGTAACACATCTTTGAAATGTTGTTGGAGCATTACACAGTCCAAATGGCATTCTTCTATAGGCAAAAGTGGCATAAGGACATGTGAAGGTTGTTTTCTCCTGATCATTAGGGTAAATGGGAATTCGGAAAAAATCACTATAGCCATCTAAAAAGGAATATTAAGGGTGATTACCTAATCTTTCTAGCATCTGATCAATGAATGGCAAAGGGTAATGGTCTTTTCTAGAAGCAGAATTCAGTTTTCTATAATCGATACACATCCTATTCCCAGTTATAGTTTTAGTAGGAATAAGCTCATCCTTGTCAATTTCACAACTGTGATCCCTCTCTTCTTAGGCACTACGTGGACTGGTGAGACCTATGTACTATCTGAGATGGGATAGATCACGCATGCATCAAGCAATTTTAAAATTTCTTTCTTTACTACTTCCTTAAGATTTGGGTTTAATCTTCTTTGGGGCACAATGAAATTTTTTGTCTCATCCTCAAGATGAATACTGTGAGGGCAAAGATTAAGAGATATGCCTTTGATATCATCAAGTGAATATCCAATGGCTCTCCTAAACTTCTTGAACTCATGAACAACCGCAGAGATTTCATCATCACTCAGGTTCTCATTTAAAATCACAGGATAGGTTTCATTCAATCCAATAAATACATACCTTGGCCCTTTGGGAAGTGGCTTGAGGTCCAGCTTAGGTGCTTTTAGCTTGCTCCAATCCTCATTCTCATGATAGGCACCTGGTTTTCAATCATTAGCTTCACTAGCTGCTTCACTTACTGAACTCACAACATCTCTCCTCAGCTTGATGAACACTTCATGGTGAGTGTCTAGCTTAGCTTCTTTAAACAGCTGCTTATACTCTGTTGACTCCTCACTCAAATACCCATACTTGCCTGATGCCTTAATCAATGCTATGCTCAGATGGTCCTTAGTGTTCAGTTCTTCCAAGAGTTCAGTATTCAGCTCATCCATGACATCCACGCTGAAGACTTTTCCTTCTATCTTGGGCTTCTTCATAACATCCTTTATATCGTACTTAAGGATCATATCCTTCCCCAAATGCAGCTCAATCTTGCTTCCCTTGACATCTATAGCTGCTCCAGTGGTGGCAAGGAAGGGCCTCCCAAGTATGAAAGGATCATTTGGATCAGCATCAAGCTCTAAAACAACAAAATCAGTTGGCACCTCAGTACTCCCAACTCGGACAGGAAGGTTCTCAAGCAATCCAATGGGATGGTTAGTGATGGGGCTCAGGTTTTACCCAAGTAAAACTACTGCAAGTGCACAGCAAAAGCAGTTGTAGTACAAGGGGTATCGAATCCCAAGGGAGTAATGCAAACTACACTATCGAATTGTAGATTCGGATTATGCTAAGCAGGATATAATGTATGTAATGCGAATTAACAAATAAAAGTAAGCAAACGATTTTTGGCAGATGATCTAAGTTTCAGGAGACTAAAAGCGCTAAGTCAGGACAGTTCGCATGTTGAATCCAAGAATGTAGAATGCAGAAAATCAGGAATGATTAAGAACCGTTTTAAACATGAATCACTGATATATAACTAATCAATTCTCATTGCAAAAGTTATCTATGCCTAAATCACAGAGTTTCAAATCTCTTTGCAAACCCTAACAACCTACGCATGCAGGAAGGATCAGATTCAATTGTTTACAAAACTCCTAAGCCAAATCTCTTTGTACTAAGTTGTTTTACTCATCAAATACTAGTTCAGGTTATGAATAATGCTCTCACATATATTTAACAACCTAAGATTTTCGGATTCCTAGATGATGTTTCTCAGAAATTCGATTTTAAAGCAAGCAGAGATGAAAAACCAAAAGATATTCCTAACAGAATTGCGATTCTACAGTCTCTTCATCAACCCTTGAAAAAGCCCTAACTTAACTAGCAGAATACTCAGACATGATTATGGAATCATAAAGCATAACTGAATAATATTGCATTAAGAGAAAGAGTAAAAGAATAGAGGGGTTCGAAATCTTCTCAAAAGCTCTGAATAAATCTCTCTCTAAGCTCTCTGAATTCTCAAAAACTAAGATAATAGCCAACAATGGCTGAAAAACCTAATAAATAGAGGCTAAACACGATCTGGGGTCATCTTGTAAATAATGGAACTTCTGGGCCAACTCTACAAATATTCTTCACACTTTTAATAAAACAGCCACGCTCCTTCCTTGATGGGTGACGAGCGTCACCAAGGGTGGTGATGAGCGTCACCATATGGGATACTTTCTGCTTCGAGCTTGGTACTTCGTGGCTTCAACTCAAAATGCTCCAAAAGGTTCCAAAATCTCAAATTATGCTCCAGACATGCTATAACCTGCAAAGACTCTTCTAGGACTCTAAAAAGACCAAAAAGACTCAATAAAAAGGACTTATATCATAGTTACAAACCATAAAAACCATGATATATCAGTTAGCAGAGCGGTCAGCTAGCACAAGAGTTATCCTGCTTGGTATGAAGCTTGTGAATCCTAGGTGCTTTGCAGTAATTAGCGGCATGAGACTTACACTTGCTCCAAGATCACATAAACAGTTGTTCAATGTGAGAGGTCTTATGGAGCATGGTAGAGTGAAATTTCCAGGATCTCCTAGCTTCTTAGGTGGAGGGATTTGCTGTATGATAGCGCTAGTCTCATGAGTTGAACGACCATTCCTTGCATCTCATTTTGTTTGGTTGTAACTGCATCGTTCAGGAATTTCTGATATTGAGGCACCAGCAAGAATGCATCAGACAAGGGCATAGTCATCTCTACGTTTTCCATCTGTTTTTCAAAAAGTGGCTTGTACTTCTCCACTAACTGTTTCTTAATCCTTCCTAGAAAGCAAAGTGGGGACTTGTAAGGAGGAGGTACAAAGTTAGTCCCATTCCTTGTAGGCTGTATGACTTCTCTTGGTGCTTCATCAAACACATGTTTTCCTTTTCTCAAACGCTCTCCTTCGGCTTTCCTTTCCATCTCTGATTCAGCTTCAGTCTCATCTTCATGAGTCTCAAGAGACAACCCCCCCCCCCCCCCCCCTGATAAGCTATTTTTTCTTACGGTCTAATGCAGCAGAGAGGTTATCAAAACTCTAATGCAAGCAATGTTGTAGTAAGGCAAGCAGGAGAGTGTCAATCCACTTCTAGATGATAGAGAATCCACAGAGAATGCAAGGTCTAAGACAAATCTAAGCAAATGAGACAGTTTATGAGAAATAATCTAAAAACTAAATGCAACAACCTAAATGGAATGAAACCTATTTTAAAAATACTAGAAAGGAAGCAGTTACCACGAGGAACAAACAGATAAATTAAAGAGAAGAGCTTTGAATTGTTAAAATTCAACTAGTGGATCGACCACAAGATCGACAACTAGATCGAGCAGAAACGATCGATCTCGTCTAAAACCGTAAAAACAATGAATCTAAAGACCAGGATGCTATCAGGTAATAAGCTAAAGATGATATGAGACGTAAATATGCTAGGAGAGAGGGCTTGAGGGTCGAGATTCATATAAGGGGTTTCAAGGAACGATCTTGGGTTTGAAACTTTGGATCGACTCACTTGGTGAGGATCTCTAAGCCTCGAAAACAAAACAAGATCTATCCGTGGCTTTCGGTATAGATCACTCTTTCATCCTCTCCTCCAAACCCATGGCTTTTGGTGGAAAGAGAGGTCGAAAGGCAAGGAAAACAGATTTCGAACAATGGCTTAACTAGTCCCCCAAACTTCCATGGCTTTTGGGAAGGGGTAACTAGTCTCTAAGGTGAGATTTTCCGAGGTCCCTGGATCCTGTCAAGGTAAGGGACCTCTCGGATCATGAAGCTCTTGGCGTGAGAGTCTTCAAGCATTAAGCTTTCAACACCTTAGAAGAGATAGCCTTAAAAACGTTTAGAAAACAAACCAAGATCGAACCTTTTCTACCCCTTAATCCTCTCAACCCCTAACCCAAAGTAAACTACTCACTACACATAAAGTAAATCAAGCAAGGTGGAAGAAATGAAACGATAAACATGAAACAATGACTAGATTAAACGATAAGGTTCGAGAATACAAAAGCTTGAAAAGAAAACTGGTTCAACAATGGTGTTCTTCCTAAAACGAGAGAGAAAAACTTGAAGGAAAAAGATAAGAAATCTAAAAGTTCTCCAAAAAGCATTCGCCGCCTTGCCTAAAATGTCAAAACAGTCCAATGGTTCCCCCTTCGCTAACAGCCAAAAACGGTTGAAAGGACAGAGATCGACCATTGGATCGAGTTGTTCTATCGATCATATCCGGCCATCGTGTCTTCGGCTCGATCTGGGTCTCGATCTTCTTCGGTGAATCGAGTGCTGCATCCGATCTTGGTATCGATCTTTGGGAGGATCGAGTGATGTACTCGATCCAGCTCTCGCTCTGCATGGCGTCATTTACGTCTGTACCGATACATCGATTGCTTCACTCGATCTCCATCTCGATCATTATCCTTGGATCGCCTAGTTGGCTCGATCTTCTGGTCGATCAACTCCTAGATCGACCGGCCATGCTCGATCTGCTCCTCGATCACTGGTCCTTAGCACACTCCCGAGGTTCCATGAACTGCTACATCGGCCTCCACACCTCCACGAACCTCCGTGTCTCCAAAGCAACCAGAAACAACCAGGAATGAATGCAAAATGCAGGGAAAATGCACATGCTGATGCAAGAATGCTCTAGGACCCTAAGTGATGCAATCTAGCCTAAAACATGATACAAATGCATGAAAAACTACCTAATGAGTATGCAGAATATATGCAATATGCAATGATATCAACTCCCCCAAACTTACTTTTTGCTTGCCCTCAAGCAACAAAAAAAACAAGTAAGGAAGAGAGGTTTTCAGAAAATTCAAAGGGGTTTTAAACTTTTTGCAAAGGTGCCTTTCGAATAGATCATCTCAATGTCCTAGTTAATAGTTCTAAAATGCTAGGCTTACACTCATACTCCAAAGGACTTAGCCATAGTCATCACACAAAGAAATTCAAATCATGAGTCTCTTATTCCTAACAATCAAAGAAATTCATCCTTTAACATTCATTAACATTCGAACCATGAATCAAACTTATGCACTTTAAAGCAAAACACATTTGGCTAAGGGTTATGGTTATGAGCATAGAATGATCTCATTTGAAAAGGGTTTACAATTAGACAAGGGTTTCTCTCAAAAATGGTTTGAACTAATGCACAATGCTAAAGGTAAAGGCAATTTATGCATACATGATTAGATTCTCATCTACCCATGTAAACTATCAACAGTCCTATATCCCTCTCATTTAAGAAATCTAATCCTCACTCACCACTTAAGAGTCTACCCCTTCTTCTCAACTTAGCAATCCCCAATTCAAAATAAAGACATTTTTAAACTTTTTAGGCTAGTGAAAAGGTTTTGAAAAATATTTTTGCTCTTAGAAATTTCTTATTAGTAGCTCTCTTATTATTACTATTTTTCTCTTCATTTTTTTATTTATTTATTTGGCACTTAGGCTCTTTTTATTATTATTATTATTTTTATTTTTTTTTCTTCTTTCTCTTTTTTTTTCCTTTTTTTTTATTTTATTATGGAGAGCTACCTCCTGAAATTAGAGCATACTTATGTTTTAAAAACAAACCTTTCACTTAAAACCTCATTTCTTTCCTTAAAACACAAACTCTTTTGAACCGAAAATAAATTCGCAAGAAAGCAACCCCAATGATCCCCCAAACTTATCCTAAGCCTACACCTAGCTTCAAAATGTAAAGCTAGCAATCAATTTTAAAAGATGGAAGATTGTTTGCACTTTTGCCCCAGAAATTTCACTAAATACAAAACTGTTCCAGCTCGTGTTTTAGCTTGTATATATTAGGTTTTCAGCCATTGTCGGTTTTTATCTTAGATTTCAGAATTCAGAAAGCTTTAGAGAAAGTTTTATTCAGAGCTTTTGGGGAAGATCTTGAAGCCCTTTATCTTTTATTCTATTCTTTCAATGCGATTTTTTTGTGTTTCCATAATCATATCTGAGTAATATGCTAGTTAAGTTAGAGCTTTTCAAAGGATGATGAAGAGGTTGTAGAATCGCAAATCTATTAGGAATATCTTTTGGTTCTTCATATGTGCTTGCATTAAAACCGATTTCTTAGACACATCATCTGGATTTCGAAATCATAGGTTGCTTAATAGATGTGAGAACATTTTTAATCACCTGAACTAGTATTAGATGAGCAAAACGCCTTCTTGCAAAGAGATTTGACTTAAAAATTTGTGAACAATCGAAAACTGATCTTTAATGCTTGCTTAATTTTTTAGAATTTGCAAAGAGATTTGGAATTCTGTGAATTAGCCATAGATAACTTCTGCAATGAGAATTGATTAGTTATATCACTGAGTTTTGAGTTCAAGATGGTTTAAATCATTCTTGTTTGCATGCATTCTACATTCTCGGATTCACCCTACGAATTGTCCTGACTTAGCGCTTTTAGTTTTCTGATTCTTAGATCAATCCAAATCGCATGCTTTCATATTAGATCGATCCCTGGCAACGGTGCCAAAAAATTGATAGGGCTAAGGTTTTACCCAAATAAAACTACTGCAAGTGCACATCAATGCAGTTATAGTATAAGGGGTTATCGAATCCCAAGGGAGTAAGTAAACTACACTATAGAATGTATGTTCGGATTAAGCTAAGCAATCAGTAGTGTGTGTGTGTGTGGGGGGGGGGGGGGGGGGGGGGGGGGGGGGGGGGGAAACACACCCACGAAATCCAGTGGATCAACACCAATACTTAAAGAAGATCCGATACATCGGCAAGCAAATCAACAACGGGTACCAATATCAGTTTACCCTACTGTTAAACCGATGGGCTTTGTTTTTCCTTCTAAACCTGAACCTCACCACCATCAGGGACATAGGACATTTAGATTTTTAGCCTCATGACAACAACTTGTACCCGTATGGAGCCAATGGTTAGCTGGAGATCGAGTCCTCGTATCCGGGAGGCAATTCTACTGAGGAGGAGGATGATGAGATATTTGGGGGTTATGCTCAAACTTCCGTTATATGGTCAAGAACACTACCACTTCGACCCGATCACAACAGCGTGTCATCGCACTCTCAAGACATCCCACGAGCTGATCAACCTCCTCCAACGATGGAACAAGTGGCAGGACCACACCATCTAGAAGCGCATCTCAAGTGTTAAGAGTCTACAGGGGCATGTGAGAGACCTAAAAGGGCAGGTGAAGACTCTAACGGGCAAGCACAAGAGCCAAAATTTGAAATACCCCTCTTTCTCTAAATCTAATCTACTATATCCCCTATTACTCTTTTATATCCTTTTAAATGTGGAAAGGCAATTTTACCTCAATTTAATTTTAATTAAAAAAAAGATAAATTTAGTATTACTTGTTAAACTGGTATTACTGATAAATATACAACTAGTAAAACTGGTATTACTGAAACTCGTGATTTATTAAGTAAAACTTGGTGCAACTAGTATTACTGAGTAAAGAGAACGTCTAACAGTGGATAACTAGTATTACTGATTGAGGTTTGCCAGGCTACAATGAGCAACAACATTAGCCTGCAACAAACATTCAATTGTACCAAACTCTGTGAGTATTATATATAAGATCCGACTAGTTTTATCTAGTTCTAGCAGTATTATATATAAGAACCGACTAGTTTTATCTAGCTGTACTAGTATCACTTAAAAATCTCAGAAATTCTAAATCGAAGCCAACCAGGATTCTCAATCGAATCTCAACAAATGACAAAACTCTTCTCCTTCTTCTTCGTCTTCATTCTGATTCTGGTCATGGCACCTCCTTTCTTCTTCTTCTTCTTCAGCTGATCCGCCTTCTTCACCAATCGGAACTTCAGATCCCTCCGTCTCAATTTCTTCTTGAAGGTCTTCATTGAACCTCTTCAATCGGTCCGCCTTCCTCAACAAACGTAGTCGGATCTAAGTCTCTTTCTTCATCTCGAGCAATCCCTAGTTTCACAAAAAGAGATGAATGAAAAAGAGAGGAGGCGTTTGATTAAAAATTTATAATTTATAGATTTTAATCCGGGTCGACCCATATGAATTGAGTTTAAGTGGGTTTGGGTTGGTTGTATTAAAAAGATTCAATTCTAGTAGTACACATCATCATCATCTATAGTTAATTATATATTGTATATTACATTAAAAAATTCATTTTTATTGTTAAAAGGAAAAATAAAAAATAATCTTATTACTTTCGTTCTTGTTGTTATTAGGAAAATTTCTAAATTTTAATTTTGATATTAATAAAAAATTTAGAAAGTAGATCTTATTTTTCTATTAACAATAAAAAGTCAATTAACATATAAATAAATAATGAAAAAATCATATATATTGAAAAACAATGGTTAAAAACTGTATTTAAGACCATAATTAAAAAAATTTCAAATTTTAATTATGATAAAAAAATTAAAATCTGAACTGCCAACTTAAATTGTATTAGTTGTGGTCCGCATTGATGTCTTAGACCAATGAAAGCGTCAACATAAGATGTTAAACTCAATCTGATTGGTCTATATCAGCGTTTTTATCAAACATAAAAAAATATTTAATATGATTAACAATTTAAATAAATTAAAACATGCAGAAATATAAAATTATAAAAGTAGAATAGAAAATTAAGACAAAAAAGTTTAACTAACAAAACAGATAAAATAAAATTGTATCAAAAATCAAAATCTATAACGTTTGTCAAATAAAATGAATACTCACTGTCACAAAAGCATAACTAACAAAAGATATGTAAATCAATAAGAAAAAAGTTAAATTAAAAAAAAAAATTTAACATATACTAAAACTTAACTGAATAATTTATTTAGAAAAATATTAAGATTAAATTGTTTGATAAACATATAACATAGTTATTTAAAACTATCAATACTTCCAAAAATCATAAATATAAAATTAACAAAAAAACAATCATCTAAAACTTTAAATTTAACCTAATTGTTTAGAAAGTTAACACAAAAAGCTTAACTAAACCAAAAAGTAATACTTTATGCTAATTAGTGAAGAAAGCAATATATCGAAGGTTTAACTACAAAAAAACATTAATTATTTCTTGAAACATGTCAATACAATTAAAATGAAATTCCAAATCTAAAAAGTTAAATTAATAAAAAAAAAGAGAATATGACCTTGATATCTATGGTATTTATTTAACAAATCAGTATAAACAAAATAAGTAATAGAATAAAAAAACTTAAGTAATACTTAATAACTTAATTAACAAAAAGAATATAAATATTTAAGCTAACTAGTTAAGAAATGAATATTAATAAAATATTAACAAAAAACGAAAATTAAGTTTCACAAAATATTAAATTTAAAACAAAATCGCCCAAAACTAAATTAATTTGATATGTGACTAACTACTTAAGAAATCAATATAAAAAAAGTTTACCTATTATGTCTTCAAGATATCAATATTTCCAAAACAGTTATGTGTTAAAATAAAATAAAATCAATATCAAGAGAGATAACTTATCAAAGGAAAAAGTCGTATAAAGTAAAATAAGCTTGATAATTAGCCTAACTTACAAAAAAACAAAATTATATGAAAAAAGCAAATGATGGTATACATTTTTGAGAGAAGTCAACATAAAATTTAGAATAGCCAGTTATAGCATGTCAAAATAGTATTTTAATTAAAATAAAAATTAAGATAAAAAAAAATTTAACAAAGAAAAAACATTTATGTAAAAGAGATTAAATTGATATATATGTTACCTATTTGAAAAAACAATAACAAAAAAGATTAGTTAAAAATATAAATATATCGAACATTGAAAATATAAATATATCGAACATTGAAAATTTTAGATAACTAAAATTAAATATAAAATTATCATTGAAACATATGCAATATAACACAAAAAACAAGATCTAAGAATGAAATTAGTTTGAAATTTAGTTGCAGAAAGTTCATGATTTCTAAAGTATTGGTATTGACTATAAATAACCATAAAAAGTTACAGTAGATTATACAAGTTTCTAAATTAAAAATATTATTTAAATTTACAAAGACTAATAGCTTAGATACGCCTGGTTAAAAACTAACACAGAAAAATACTGCACAAGTAACTTTACATTCACAATATAACAAGTCTTATTTGTATACATAGTTACTACTTATAAATTAGTCAACATATATAGCACATGAGTAACACCTTCTGAAATTTCAGTTAAATAATAAAGTATGACAAAGTTATAAATCAGATTCAAATTGGAATATATCTAGATAAACTATCCAAATCAAAATATGAATAAAACACACAAACGATAAAAACAGTGATAATATGAAGACTTCACACCATCTTACATGTTTAAAAAGAAAAATTATCAAATAGTTGACTGCAAATAAAACAGATCTTATAAACTGAATAGAGATATAACCTAAAATTCGTAGAAGATCAGGTAAAGAAGCAAGAAGCAGCTTTACATGATTGTTGTAGTATCCTAACAAAAGTAAATCTAAATCAACATGAATCATATATTATATATGCATATGTACACAACATGAGGGAGAAATTTAGTCAAAAACTAAATATTTAAACATATAAACTTTAAAAAGAAGAACTATAGAAATCCCAAGGATACAAAACAAAACACCAAAAATTTAGTAAGTAAATCATTCTTCAAATCAAACGTATGCACATCGAAGTTGGATAGTTCATTAAGTGTCATTACTATGATTTTACTTAATAAGATTCATAAATTTATAAACAAAAAAATAAGAAAAACAACATGTTATGTTTTATTTTATTTTATATAAAAGAAAATTTCTATAAATATACTATAGTTTAATGATTTAAAAGATACTAGCCAAAAAAATAAACCAAATTATTAATACAGATGCGCGTGTAGGACAACCTAGTTTCTAAAATAATTGAAGGATAACATAATCTACTTGTTTTAGGAATTAAAAATGAAATTCATTTAAGAATAGGGATATTAGAGATTTGGTTTTGTGTTGGAGGAGCATATGAGATGATTCCTCCAAGCACTAAGGGGTCAAATTCTTCACCTCAAGAAGAGGATCAAAAAGAAGAACATGATTCAGGGGATGCGAATAGCGAGGAGCTCTGGGAGATGCACTCTTTTAGCCTCCAGCCCAGAGAACATGAACCGATGGAGCCTGGAAGATCCTCATACCAAGCTGACTGTGGGGGCTAGGAAAAGAAACTGATCACCAACTCCAGACTCCAGCAACCCTCCACTCTCCACAAGTGAGGACACCACGTCTTCCCATAACATCGGTAACTATGGTAACCCTCCAAACCGTTGTAAATAAGGATTGTTTGCATTTTTTCTCATTTTTTTCTTTTTATCATAACATGTTTATATACATCTTCTTCATTTTTATCACACAGAGACCTTGTGATTTAAATTTGGGGGAGTATGTATAGACTCATTCATTTAAATGCATATAAAAACCAATTGAAAATTTGAAATTTTTTGAAATATTTCCCACAAAAAAAAAAGCATGTAGTTGCATTTTTTAGGATCTAATTGCATGCATACAGGTTTCGTAATCATCCTCATAGATTATAGGTTGTACTAATCCTTGTAAATAACCATTTCTAAGTCATGATGTCAATGCTTTAGACCCTATTTATTTTTGTGCACTCTGTTTTGATCTGAATAGAAATTAGCACCATATTTGGAATTCAAATTTTGAAAGTTTTTCCTATGCTAAGACACTTGATTTGACCTTCATCCCTAATAAACTTATACTCGAAATTTTGAATCTTAATTATCATGCTTGTCCATAATTTCAACTCAAGGTTTTCATATGGACTTTCTTTCCCCTTTCTTACCGACTCTTGCTAGTCCAAGTATTCCTCCTCACCCAAAGTCAAAACGTCCTTTTTAACCCTCTAAACACTTTTGTGAGCGATATGTAAGGAATCTTGCATAATCTTCAAATCTTCTTAGACAAAACATGTTGACTTTATGTTTACAAGGATAAGTTCTCATGTAGACGTTGACCCACATCTCGGGTTTACATAGGCTAGGAGATACGGGAAGCCTAGGGAAAGGGCTGTGCTTAAACATTTTATTTTAAGAGATGGGAAAGAAGAAAGCAATCGGGTCAAATTGGAGTTAAAAAAGGGAACCAGTAAATAAAATGGCGGCTATAATGGGAGCTCGAAACCAAAGAAGAAAAGGCATTTTCAAAACAACAAAGAAGGCCAAAACAACAAAGTCAAATCAGGCCAACAACACCACAAGTGAAAACAAAGAAGCGCCACAAAAAGGAGCCAAGAAGCAATAAGCCAAGGATAAAGAAGAGGTCCCCCGAGATATTCAAAGGAGGTGGAAAGAGAAGCGATGGGTGAAGGCTAAGGCCATGGTGAAGGATCGCTTAGGAAGGGGAAACATTTGGGTTAGATGCTAAGGTCGTCCTTATTTAGGTGCGTGGGTAGATGGGAGTTTATCCTTGTATGCATCGATTAGTGTTTACCCTTAGCATTTTGCATTATGGAGATTCCTTTATTAAGTGAACCCCATTTTAACACTCATCCCTTCACTCCGAGTTCACCATCAGCTCGCAGCCTTAACTTATAACCAATTGAGTTTGTTTGATGAGCACAAGCATGATCCACGTTTTAATTTTCTAAATGAATCTTAAAGGGAAGAGGTGATTTGATTGTGCATATAAGTTAAGGTCGTTTTCGATTTTTGTTGTGATGAGTATAGCTAAGGCTTTTGAGTAGGAAAGACTTAGTTTCCATACTAGAAATTTGGACATATGATATTGCTGCATATTTCATGTGTTTTGCATACATATAAGATAGTTTCTCATGCATTTACCTTGCACATTAGGCTAGTTTGCATCACTTTAGGTCCTACAGCACTATTGCACCAGCATTTGCATGTTTCTTGCATTATGCATCGCATTCAGGTTGTTTTCGGCTACTTTGGAGTTATGGAGGATTCGTGGACGTGCTAAGGCTCGTGAAAAAGTTCGTGGACACTTGGAGAAATCAGGATTGCATGCTAAGGACCCGAGATCGAGTAGCAGATCGAGCAAGGCAGGTCGATCTAGATGAGATAGACCAGAAGATCGAGTGATCAAGCCGATGCAAGGAAGCAGATCGAGACCGAGATCGAGAGAGGAGATCGATTTGTAGTACGTACGTAAATGACGCCATGCAGATCGAGAACTAGATCGAGCCTCCTACCCGATCCAGACAAGATCGACTCAGAGATCGAGCAAAGTCACCTGATGCAAGCCGAAGATCGAGAGCCAGAACGAGTCTCCTGCCCAATCCCAGACTTACCTTATCCGTCCAGCCTGTTCTTGGATGCTAGCGAAGGGGGGACCAGTACACCCCTTTAGCCAATTTTGGCTAAAGGCGGACAATTTTTTTCCAACCTTCATTCTGTCTTTTTCTTTGTTATCTCTTTGCTTAGACGATTCCGCCATTGTAGACTTTGAAGTTTTTCTTGCTTTTACGTTTTGAATATTGAATCTTTGCATTTAAAGTATTCCGCATGTTCCTCGTGGTAGTTAACCCTCTTCCAGGTATTTTAAAATTGTTTTGCTCTGCATTTGACAGTTGCATTTAGTTTTTAGGGATTTTACCAATCATTTTCATATTCTGCTTAGATTTGCTCATTCCTTTGCATTCTTAGTGATCTTGCTACCCCTAGGTGTGGATTGATTCCTCTCTTGCTCACTATACTACATCTCTGTGTGCATTAGAGTTTTGATAACCTCTCTGTTGCATCTTGACACATCATTGCATCATAGAAAACATCTTATCAAATGGCGACGTTGCCATCTTAGGGGATAGAAAGCATTAAGATTTGGGGTTTGGTAAAGACTAAGCCTTTACTTTACGTTCGATACTGATTTCTCTACTCTCAAACTTGTGTCTTTCAGGTACATGAATCTACGCTCCAGGGGTGACAACAACTTACTCACGCCCTTGGACAATATTCATCAACTTGAACACGCAAGATCAAGAAGAGTTAGAGAGCAAGCTCGAGCCTTTGAGGAGATTGTTCAGCAAGGTTAAGTGGATTTTGAAGCGATGTCACAGGGACCTCCTCCAGCTCACGGGGCAGTGGGAAGGGGTAATGGAAACCCCCACCACGCGGCTAGACCCCCACGGATCATTGAAGCGGGAGATGCTCCTAACACTCATCATAATAGGTTTGGGATCACTCCTCTTCCTGTACAGAACAACAACTTCGAGATTAAGCTAGGATTCATCTCAATGGTGCAAAACAACAAGTTCCATGGGTTAGCAATGGAAGACCCCTTGGAGCATCTTGACAACTTTGAGCAAGTGTGTGGGATGGTCAAGATTAATGGCATATCCGAAGATGCTTTCAAGCTACGTCTCTTTCCATTTTCTCTTCGAGACAAGGCTAGACATTGGGAAAAGACACTTCCACAAGGCACCATTACCTCTTGGGCTGAGTGTAAGAAGGCGTTCCTCTCAAAGTTCTTCTCTAGCACCAGAACAGCAAGGTTGAGAAGTGAGATCAGCGGCTTCACTCAAAGGAACAATGAGACGTTCAATGAAGCCATGGAGCGGTTCAGGGACTACACCATTCAGTTTCCTCACCAAGGCTTCAGTGAAGAGACTCTCCTAAGCACAATATACCGCGGAGCTTCACCAAAGATCCGCTTGCTACGTCACACGGCTAGTAAGGGAAATTTCCTTGGTCAAGAAGTGGAAGATGGTATGGATCTGATAGAGAACTTGGCATTGAGTGACGGAAACTATGCTGAAGACTACGACCGTGCACCAAGAGGTTCTGAGCTAGAGTCTCACAAGAAAGAGCTTAAGTCCTTGCATGAGAAGATTGACAAGCTGGTGCTGGCTAACCAGAAGCATGTTCACTTCGTTGGTGAAGCAGATGAGACCTTAGAGGAGCTTGAGTTGAAGCAGGAAGAAGCCATTTGGGTGGCGGGTCAGAACAACTACAAACCTCACAGGTATTCACAAGGCTATCAGCAGAACAACAATCTCTCCTACAGAAGCACCAATGTGGAGAAATCTAAAGATCAAGTGTACCCTGCTCAGCAAGCAAAGCCATTCGTGCCCTACAACAAAGGTTTTCAGCCGAGTGGTGGTTATTAAGGTCAGCGCCAAGGTAACTTTCAAGGACAGCAACAGCAGCAAGGAAACAAACCTTATACTCCTATGTATCCTGCAGGCTTTGTTCCTCAACAACAAATGCAACCGCAGCAAGTTGATCTTTTACAAGCCATGTTTCAGCAGTTGCTTCAAGGGCAAGCTTCAACAAACCAGAAGTTTGCCGAGATGAACAACCGTTTAGACTCCTTTGTCACTGATGTCTCTACTCCGATCACAACTCTAAACAACAAGATTAAGCAGTTAGAGAAGGGTAAAGCGACTACAAGTGGTCAAAGCAGTGTACCGGGAATGTGTGAGCAAAATCCCAAGGAATACGCCAATCATATCACAGTAAGAAGTGGGAAAGAGCTTCCACCAAGAGTTGCGCCTAAGGACAATGAGGACATTGTGGTTCAAGAGGGGGAGGATAAGCCGTCGGCTGATGATGAGATCAACTTCCACAACGTGTGGATAGAGCGGCCAAAAATGGGGAAAGAAGCAGCTGTAAAGAAGCAAGTGGAGAAAGCAACCGAGGAGAAGGATGAGTACATACCTCCGCATTGTGTTCCTAAGCTTCCTTTTCCTGGTCATTTCAAGAAACAGCTTATAGAGAAGCATAGGCTCTTGTTTGAGAAGCATCTAAGGGACGTAGAGATCAAGCTACCTCTCATGGATTGCCTTGCAATGATGCCTAAATGTGCAAAAAATTTCAAAGACACGATTGCAAAGAAAAATAAGGAAAGCAAGGAAGTGCTGGTTCTTAGTGAGGAATGTAGCGCCGTAATACACAAGGAGATAGTTCCCAAGAAGTTGGGAGATCCCAGAAGCTTCATTATACCTTGCACTTTAGGTCCATTAGAGTTCAAGAGTTGCCTTTGCGATTTGGGAGCTAGTATAAATCTGATGCGTCATTCTATAGCAAAGAAGTTGGGATTCACGAGATTTAAAGATTGTAGAATCTCCTTGGTGCTAGCTGACAGAAGCGTGAGGCTACCCGTGGGCTTGCTTGAGGACTTACCAGTGAGGGTCAGTGGTGTAAACGTGCCTACAGACTTCGTTGTGCTTGAAATAGATGAAGAGCCTAAAGATCCACTCATTTTAGGAAGGCCATTCCTTGCAACCGCCGGAGCAATCATCGATGTCAAGAATGGAAAGATAGCTCTGCACTTGGGTAAGGGTATAAGGCTGGACTTTGATATCAACGAGGTCCTGAAGAAGCCCACCATAGAAGGGCAGGCTTTCTACATAGAGACGTTGGATGCTTTGGCAGATGAACTGCTAGAGGAGCTTGCACAAGAGGATCACTTGAAGCTGGCATTGACCATGAAGCCAGGAGAGTACGGTTTCATGGATCAAAGGGCTCATATGTACGTTAATCTCCTTGATTCCAGGAAAGTTGTGGTAGAAGATGAAGGCGGATGCCTAGAGATCGATCAGACAATCGAGAAGATCACTCGATCTAATTCAGCAATCGACAAGAAGATCGAAGATACTGGTCGATCCAGAGAAGAGAACGACTCAGACACCCGATCCACTACTCGATCCCATCTAAATCGAGTGAGTGATCGAGTTGAGTGCAGTCGATCCAGAAAAACAATCGATGGAAAGATCGAGGGAAGTCAATCGATAAGTTCAGAGATCGAGACGGGGACTCGATCTCCTGCTCGATCCCAATCAAATCGAGTAGGGGAATCGAGTGAAATTGCTCGATCCAGACCAGAACGAGTGCAAGATCGACTGGAAGACTCGATCTCGGAGGGGACAACGGTTCAAGAAAGCAGTCTTTTGGGTCATATCTCGGGTTCTAAGGAGACTACTGAGGAAGGAAACGTCAACAAGAGCCACGAGGAGGACTGGAGCGAGCTGCTAGCCCCAAAGGTGGACCTTAGGGACCTCCCAAAAGGGCTAAGGTATTCTTTCTTAGGACCTAATGAAACCTATCCCGTGATTGTGAATGAGAACTTAAGTGATGATGAGTTGCACTCGCTTCTAAATGAGCTAAGAAAGTATAGGAAGGCCATTGGGTACTCTCTAAGTGACATCAAGGGCCTTTCACCAATGCTTTGCACTCATAGGATTCACTTGGATAATGAGAACGCCTCTTCTATAGAACACCAAAGGCGTTTGAATCCGAATTTAAAAAAGGTTGTTAAGAAAGAAATTCTTAAGCTGCTAGAGGCTGACGTGATCTATCTCATAAGTGACAGCACGTGGGTTTCTCCCGTACACGTGGTGCCTAAGAAGTGAGGGATCACAGTCATTAAGAATGATAAAGATGAGCTTATACCTACTAGGACCAATTACAGGACATTGTTTGTGTATTGATTATAGGAAGCTTAATCGTGCTACTAGAAAAGATCATTTTCCTTTACCTTTTATTGATCAAATGCTTGAGAGGCTTGCTAATCATCCTTACTATTGCTTTCTTGATGGATATAGTGGATTCTTTCAAATACCAATCCATCCAAATGATCAAGAGAAGATGACCTTTACATGCCCTTATGGCACCTTCGCGTATCGAAGGATGACATTCGGGTTGTCTAACACATCGGCTACGTTTCAGCGGTATATGATGTCGATCTTCTCTAATCTAATAGAAGAGATGGTATAAGTGTTTATGGATGACTTCTCTGTATATGGTGCGTCTTTTTCTGCGTGTTTGTTGAATCTTTGCAAGGTACTAAAGCGTTGTGAAGAGACGAACTTTGTGCTTAACTGGGAGAAGTGTCACTTCATGGTGAAGGAAGGGATCGTGCTTGGCCACAAGATATCAGAGAAAGGCATAGAGGTTGATAAAGCCAAAGTTGAGGTCATGATGAGTCTTGAGCCGCCGGTTAATGTCAAAGGAGTGAGGAGTTTCCTAGGCCATGCTGGCTTCTAGAGGCGCTTCATCAAAGATTTTTCCAAGATTGAACGCCCTCTCACACGGCTGTTATGTAAGGAAGCCTACTTTGTGTTTGATGAAGATTGCCTTCATGCTTTCGTGACCATCAAGGAAGCTCTAGTATTCGTGCCTATAGTGCAAGCACCAGACTGGACTCTACCGTTCAAGTTAATGTGTGATGCGAGTGACTACGCCGTGGGAGGTGTTCTTGGTCAAAGGAAAGATAAGCGGTTGCATGTGATTTACTATGCTTCACGTACCTTGGATGACACGCAAGCCAGATACACTACGACTGAGAAGGAGTTGCTGGCGGTTGTATTCACCTTTGAAAGTTCAGGTCATACCTCATAGGTTCCAAAGCCATCGTCTACACGGATCACGCGGCGCTTAGATACATCTATTCCCAGAAGGATACTAAGCCAAGGCTCTTGAGATGGATACTTCTTCTTCAGGAGTTTGACATGGAGATCAAGGACAAGAAAGGGATAGAGAACGGTGTTGCTGATCACCTCTCTAGGATGAGAATCAATGAGTCTTTGCCCTTAGATGATTTGCTTCCTGAAGAACAACTTATGATGATCACTACGGCTGTTTGTGGAAGGCTAGAAGGGCAATTTGAGGAGGTTCTGAGTTTCAAAGAAGAGGATCTTCCTTGGTACGCTGACATTGTGAACTACTTGGCATGTGGAGAGGAGTCTTGCATCTTGACAATTATCACAAGAAGAAATTCATGAGAGACGTAAGCCACTACTTTTGGGACGAGCCTTACTTGTACAAGAGGGGCGTGGACAGTTTATACAGGAGGTGTGTAACAAAGGAAGAAGCTAAAGACATTCTCTTTCACTACCATGGCTCTTCATACGGCGGTCACTTCACTTCATTCAAAACCGCTACAAAAGTCTTGCAAGCCGGTTTCTGGTGGCCGTCTATCTTCAAAGACGCCCATGAGTTTGTGAAGAGTTGTGAAGCTTGTCAACGAGCAGGGAACATCACCAAGCGAAACGAGATGCCTCAGGTTCCTATCTTTGAGGTTGACGTCTTTGACACATGGGGAATAGACTTTATGGGACTGTTTCCTTCTTCTTACGGCAACAAGTTCATTTTGGTGGCTGTAGACTATGTGTCTAAGTGGGTTGAGGCTATAGCTTCCCAAACAAACGATGCAAAGGTGGTGATAAAGCTTTTCAAGACCATCATATTCCCACGGTTTGGAGTCCCCAAAGTTGTAATCAGTGACGGTGGTAGCCATTTCATCAACAAGGTGTTTGAAAGCCTTCTAAGGAAGTATGGCGTGAAGCACAAGGTAGCTACACCGTATCATCCTCAAACGAGTGGGCAAGTGGAGGTCTTTAACCAACAGATCAAGGCCATACTCGAGTGAACAGTAGGGCCATCATATTCCCACGGTTTGGAGTCCCCAAAGTTGTAATTAGTGACGGTGGTAGCCATTTCATCAACAAGGTGTTTGAAAGCCTTCTAAGGAAGTATGGCGTCAAGACCATCATATTCCCACGGTTTGGAGTCCCCAAAGTTGTAATCAGTGACGGTGGTAGCCATTTCATCAACAAGGTGTTTGAAAGCCTTCTAAGGAAGTATGGCGTGAAGCACAAGGTAGCTACACCATATCATCCTCAAACGAGTGGGCAAGTGGAGGTCTTTAACCAACAGATCAAGGCCATACTCGAGTGAACAGTAGGTACTACTCGGAAGGATTGGGCAGCCAAGCTAGAAGAAGCTTTGTGGGCTTACCGGACCGCTTTCAAGACGCCCATTGGTACTACTCCTTTCACTCTTCTATACGGCAAGGCTTGTCATCTTCCCGTTGAGTTGGAGTATAGGGCATTTTGGGCAGTGAAGCAGCTCAACTACAACCTCAAGTCAGCTCAAGAGAAGCGTTTGATTCAGCTACATGAGCTTGATGAGCTACGGCTGGATGCATACGATAGTGCTAAGGTCTACAAGGAGCGGACTAAGGCTGTTCACAATAAGATGTTGGTTCACAAGGAGCTTAAGGAAGGGAGTTTGGTGCTGCTTTACAATTCAAGGCTCAAGCTATTCCCTGGGAAGCTGAAATCTAGATGGAGTGGACCGTTTGAGATCAAAGAGGTATTGCCCTACGGAGCTGTCACGTTGGTAGGCAAAAGTGGGAATGCATTCACAGTCAACGGACATAGAGTGAAGCCATACATGGTCAGTGCATTCAACAAGGAGAGCACTTCAATGCATCTCCAAGACCCACCATCTGCCTAAACCAAATAAAGTCTAGCTAAAGACGTTAAAGAAAGCGCACTTGGGAGGCATTCCCATGTCTATCTTGTATATGTTTTTGCTTTCTTTCTCTTTCAGTTTTATTATTTTATCTTCTGAGTGTGTAGGAACAGGTATAAGGGATTGCAGGCCATGATCTTAGATCCAAAAGGAGTAAGAAAGGGCGAATATAGGCTAGAGATCTAGTGCTAGATCAACTCATCCTGGCTCGATCTTTGCTAGATCGAGCTAGTGAATCGAGAGGAGTCAGTCAATCTAGACGAGATTGAGTAGAACATCGAGTGGAACGGTCGATCATGAGAGGACAACCCGCCAATGCGTTCAGCTTGAAAAGCGAACGAGGTGTAAATCGACCGAGACACTCGATCCTCGAAACTAGATCGAGTAATCTACTCGATCTGTCTCTCGATCTAAGCTACAATCGACCCCTGAATCGAGAACGTGGCTCGATCAGAAGGACTTAGCCACCATGCCAAAAACAAAGGAACGAGAGGTGCTATCGATCCAAGACTCGATTGAACTTGAATCGAGCAACCCTCTTGATCCGAGCCATTATGGGCATGAGATCGAGTCTTATATCGACCAAATAGACTCGATCTCGTGCCGAGGTAACAATTTCTTTTCCCTGTTTTCTATTTTCCCTCCGGTTTATAAATTTAAAAAGTGGTCAAGGCAAGAATCTTTGACCATGAAAAATGTGCCTTGACCACAGCTTTTGTAAGAAAACCACTTCTTTTACCCATAGTTTTGTAAATTTGTTAGCCTTTATATTTTCAACCTCTCTCACACTCTCCCATTTTTTTCGCGAGTTCTTAAGCAAAAGAGAGTGTGAAATTTTATTCCCTAAAGACTAACATCAATCTCTTTCAATCTTTGCAAAGGTATTTTCGAATATTCAAGAAAATCTCTAAGAAAATTTTCTTTTAATTCGTTTTGATTGTTTTAGATGCTAGGGCGGTTTAATTTTTTTTAAACTAGCTTGATATTAAGAAAAATTCTAGATTTAACTATATCTCTAGATCTGATTCTCTGTTATCTTGCTATGATTTTTATAAATTCCCCAAAATTCTAGGGTATTAGTTATAAGTTTTCCTTCTTGCTAGTCTCTTTCTCGGTTTTTCGCTGTCTTGCTCATTCTCTTGTTTGAGAATCTTGTTTCAGGCACCATGACTCCCAAAAGAACGAGAGAAGAGACAGCAAAAGAGGGAGAAATTTAAGAAGTGGTTGTTCAAGAGAGGGTCAGATGGTCCAAAGAGGAGTAACGAGACAAGGAGCGACTTCAAAGACTGAAGTTCGAACCAACCAAGTTCGCGGACAAAGAATTGCTGTCTAAGATGGGGATTTTGGGGGATTTTGATCAACTCCTCCAAAAGATAGGGCTCAGGTGTTTGTCACGGATGGATTGCCCAACCTTTCCCGAAGTGACAATCGACTTCCTTGCCACTTTGGAGTTTGCGTACGAGAACCTTAACGTCCCAACTCCTTCTCAAGGCCGCCTCTCGTTCAAGATCAAACGTCAAGCCTTCAGTCTCTCAATCCCCGAGCTTTGTCAAGCCTATGGCCTTGCTGCTTCTGCCACAAAGGTTGAGTTCCCCTCCTTCACTCAAGCAAACGATCTTTGGGACATCATAGCCGACGATGACTACAAGGCGAATACTGCAAAGATCAAGAGAGTGAGGAGTCCCGTGCTGCGTTACATGCTGAAGCTGATTGCCAACACCTTCAGTGGACGGTCAGTAGCTCCCACAGTAACCAAGACGGAGCTTTGCTTCTTGTTCCAGGGCATTAAGCATCTCGTGTGTGATCCATATGAGAATGATGAGCCATTGGAAGACCAATTAGGAGACGACGTGAACTACAGATGCATCCTGGCTGCTTCACTGGTGAAATACAAGGCGTATGCCTTGAGATGCAAGGCAAGCTCGTCACTTATTGGAGGCTTCCTCACTCCCTTGTTCGTGCAAGCTGGTGTACCACTTCAAGACTTCACTCCTGTTCCGAATAGAGCTTTCATGGACGAGATATACCTAAGGAACACGGATAGCTTGGGACGCACGCCATCTGAGGGCTTCTTTGCATATCTGTTCATTGACACGGAGAATGAGAAGAGGGTGCGTATCCTGCCAAACAGGAACGAAACCAGGCTTTTAGGAGTTGGGAACATCGAGTTTCTCCCAAGCGTAGAGGAGTGTTTTGCTCCTCTAGGAGCCACAACCGCCATTGAACAAGCTCCTCGCCCAAGATCACAGTCTCCTGCCATGGATGAGGAGATGCCCGAAGCCTTTGCCCTTCCCAAGATCGATCTCATTATAAATCGATAATTTGAGATCAGAAATCAAACGCAATTTAACCGGATGTAACAATAAATTATAAATAAGATAAAACAAACATGACTAAGAAGTATAAGTGAAAATAAAAATAAATCTCTACTGTTTTGTTTTTTTTGTAACACTCTCAATTTTTATTTTACAGAGTCATTTAAAAATCTTAAGAAATAAATTTAATAGTAGACGCTTGTGTGGCTCAAATTTTATAATAAACACATGCATGCAGACCAACCATAAGAAATTTATCTTTTTCATCAAACCAGTTCCTCAATATTGGTTAAAGAGATGAGTAGAGAGCTACTTGAGAATTTTATAAAATATGATTTCACAAATTTTCGAACAAATATTTATTATAAATTTTATTTGATATAAATAAACATATGAATAAGAAATAGAAGTAAAAGTAAAAATGAATATTTACGACTTTGGTTTTCTGTAAAAATATCAGGTTATGTCTTTGATTTAAAGCATCTCTAGCCCACCTTTATTTCAAATCTTCTAATTTAGAGGAGAAATAGTGATGTTATCTTTTCTTCTATAATTGAAGGAAAAAATAACAATCTTTCTTTTTTCTTTAAAATATAAATAAGTTGGAGAGAAATTCACATATATTTTATAGAAAAAAATAGAAAAATACATTGTAGATGATCTTATTGTTTAATATATCATTCAAGGTTAAGAAACAAAATATGAGCCAAGAAGACAAAAAAAAAAAAGTTTGATCGATTTTACGTTTTTATTTTGAAATATTTAAAAATATTATCTTACACATATTAATTCTTTCATGCATATATTTTTTCAGCATCTTAAAACATTATTTAATGAATCATGTTTTGTATATGTTATGATCTATTATATATAAGATTAACACATATATCAAAGTTAGGAATACAAAAACTCTTATTTTTTAATATAATAATTAAATATTAAATAGACTATGTTACACCTTCAACTATACACATATAATTTTAGGATCCGGCTGGTTTAAACATTGCGGTTACAGAGAGTTTGTGGAAGCGAGCGATTGCGAGCTATAAAAAATTTGACGAAGGGATGAGCGGAGAGCTACTGGAGAATTTTATAAAATAAGAATTCACAAATTTTATAATAAATTTTTATTATAATTTTTATTGAAAAACCATATATCATAAAATACTGCAAAATAAGAAATTTTGATTAAATACAAAATGATGGAAACGGTTTTCGTGATTGTTGTTAAACGCCAAAAACTGTACCGTGTAAAATCATAACGTTTGCAGAAAATATCAGAAAAACTAACAAATACCTAAATCTTACAATTCACTTATTTATAATTCATACCTACATGCATAAATATATGATTTTTATATTAATAAAATCAATCAGACATTATAAAATAGATATTACAAAACATATGTTTTGTTATTTTCTTTTAACACATAAAAGCCTTACTTCAATTTTTTCACAAATATGCGTATAGATATAAATATTAATTGTGCAAATATCAAAGTTTCATGCAAACTTGTCGTGCATACATTTTCTTAACCTCGATTACAGTCCAATTTTGATTATAGTTATTAATCAATTTGTATTTATTAAAAAAATCACTATATATCATAGGAGCTGTGAGGTGGTTGGAACGCACAAATGTTATTGTTATTTTTATTATTAAACACTTTTATAATGTTATTATAAATACATAATTAATTATATATAAATAATGTATCATCAATATATAATAGTAATCATATATTTAACATATAAAAAATATTGTATATCCTGCACACGGTGCGGACCGATCACCTACAAACTTATTAAGAGTTTTATTTAGCTTTGTGTCCTAAAATCTTTTTATATAATTTTTATGCATAGAAAAAGGGGATTCTTGCAAAAATGACCTAAAATTTGATTTGAATTGCAAATATAACCCACAAAAATCACCTTCCCAACATTTGCCATTTTGTGTCCAAACAATCCCTCATAGTTTCAGTTATTCACGAAATTGCCATTGTTTTTAATTAATTTCTTTTATTTTTGCAAAAATTCAATTCACCAACTAATCCTCATCTTCCTCACTTATTTACGAAAATGCCATCATCATCAATTCACCCAACCACCATTTTCAACCAATTTTGAAGCTTTAATGGTGGCGAAAACCCATTTTTGAGTTTGTTGAGCTCATTATTTTCCCTTTAAGCTTCTATCCTTCCATTTTCTCTCTATTTTCTTCCCAAAAACTCTATAATTTGTCTATTAAAAAGTTGAAGTTCATAAAAGTTTCTATATTCCTGCGATTTGGTTGTTTCTTGTGGTTGTGCTTCTTTCATTGTGGCTAGGATCGAAGATCTTGACCAGAAAAGAAGCTAAAGACGAGTGGTAAGTCAGATTTCAGTCAATTTTGGGGTTTTTCAGTTCTGGGCTCCGAAAGTAGACTTCATTCGTTAACGCCCATGTTAGTTTTGCAATTGACCGCATGAAAAAGTAGACTTCTTTTGGTCCGAATGAAGTCTACTCCATTTCCTTTGATAACAAAAAAAATGGAGTAGACTTCTCGAGTAGACTTCTTTAGAAGCAGGTCATTTTTGCAATTGACCAACCTTTGATTTTTCAGAGTAGACTTCTCTATGCAAAGTAGACTTCTCGGATAAGTCTACTTTCGTAAGTAGACTTCTGGCAGGTCATTTTTGCAATTGAAAAATATTTGACTTTTTGGTCAATTTCAAAAATGACCTACGAGAAGTCTACTTTCGTAAGGTCACTTCTCGCAGGTCATTTTTGCAATTGACCAAAAAGTCAAATATTTTTCAATTGCAAAAATGACCTGCGAAAAGTCTACTTTGCATAGAGAAGTCTACTCTACAAAGTCAAAGGTTGGTCAATTGCAAAATTGACCTGCTTCTAAAGAAGTCTACTCGAGAAGTCTACTCTATTTTTTTTGTTATCAAAGAAAATTGAGTAGACTTCATTCGGACCAAAAGAAGTCTACTTTTTCATGCGGTCAATTGCAAAACTAACCTGGGCGTTGACTAGTAGAGTTCATTCGGACCGAGAGAAGTCTACTTTCGGAGTATTTTCGTAAATAAATGAGGAAGATGAGGATTAGTTGGTCATTTGGATTTCCGAAAATAAAAAAAATTAATTAAAAAATAATGGCAATTTCGTGAATAACTGAAACTATGAAGGATTGTTTGGACACAAAATGACAAATGTTGGGAAGGTGATTTTTGTAGGTTAGATTTGCAATTCAAATCAAATTTTAGGTCATTTTTACAAGAATCCCTTCTAATATAAGACTTTTAAAATTATACTAATATTTATAAATAGTTTTACAAACATAATTATGATTTCTTAAGTAAAAGTAATTTAATTAAATTTATGTGTATGTTAGGGAAAAAATCAAAATTACTATCATCATCTAGTGGGCAATTTTCAAATATAATGATATCTCTCACATTTACATAATTTAGGCTTATATTTAGTTCATGTTTTGGTTTCTTTTTACATGTTTTCCTTCTTTTTAGTTCCATTTTCCTTTCTTTTTAGACTTAGGTTGCATTTAAGTTTTAGTTTGCATTCTCTTTGCATTAAGGATGTTTTTAGGTACCTAAGGAGCTATTTGAAGCAAGGAGGAAGCATGGTTATGATTCAAGGAGTTGCCCAAGCTAAGGAGGAACAAAAAGAGCTAAGGAAGGTGATTTTTGGTGCAACATCGATCACTTCTTGATCCACATCACGATGTAAACCGACAGGGAGTATGGGAGTCCACATTGATCACTCACATCGATCACATGTGATCGATTCCAAGCCACAGGACAACCACATCGATCACCAGCATTGTGCGATGTAATGGGCCCGAGAGGACCTGATCTCAGCATCGATCAACCACATTAATCACAACATGCTCGTTGTCAAGCACCAGAAGTCTACTCGATCATGTGATCGATGTTGGCCTAATCCGAGATGTTTTATTTATAACTTTGCCATTGCCTTAGGGTTTTTGGCATTAAGTATAAATAGGCTTGGACTAATGGTTTTAAGCCAAGTTTTGTTCTTGCTTAGTTTCTTAGAATTTTTCAGTATTTGTAAGAACAAATCTCTCTTTTTAATCAAAGTCTTGTATTTGTCTTGTTTAATCTTCTCTAATCTCCCTTCTAATCATGTTTAACATATTTTCCTCTTGTCATTTGGTGTTTTCATGATGATGAGTGAGTAGTCACTTTTAGGGTTTTAGATGTGAGAGATTAGCGGAATTTAGAGGCTTGATTAGGGTTTGTTAGTGCTTAATTAGGCTGATTCCTCTCTATTAATCTGTGCTTAGGCTAGATTTATCTTGATCACATAGATCTAGATTTAGGCTTCATCTTATGCCCACCAAGTGTTTGATGAAATGCTGATTTGTTTAATAGAGGATTTGCTTGTCTTAGCTCAAGAGATTGACTTTCTATGAAGTATTTTGACTTGAATTGAGTTAATTATGCTTGCTTGTTGATTGTTTTAGCACTAATAAGAGTTAGTTCTTGTTAGGGTGATTAGCAAAAGGTTATTTATCAAGAGATTGGACTTAACTTGCTTGATTGTGAACTCTATGCCTAGGAATTAGCATTGCTTGCTTGTTTTCATTGTCAATGATGTTTGATAACAACTTAGTCCTGTCTTTGAATTCCCTAAAGTCAATAACCACGTCTAGGATCCTTGTCTTTTAATATCTGAATTTCGAATTGCTTAGTGTTATGTTTTTGCTTGCTCTGTTTTGAACTTGATCATTGCTAAGTATTGCTTTCTTTAGTTTTGCTTGGTTGAATGTTCACTTATGTTGATAGTTTAGTAGTGTTAGACAACTCTCTTCTTTGATTCACTTGAGTTAAAGTATTCTGCTCCTAATCCTAGTGTAATCTAGCTTAGACCTTTGGATTGACTTAAAACCCTATGCTGTGCTTTAACTGATTAGTACAAGGGTGATTGAGAAAGAGCTCAAAACTCTAGTATCAATTTGGCGTCGTTGCCATTGAGGTTATTGTTTGGATCATTAGGATTTGTAGAATCTTTAAGATCAAGTTTTATTTGTATTTGGTTACTAATCATCTATAACACTCATTGCTGTTTTCAGGTGTATGAACCTTAGGTCAAGAGGCTCTAGCAAGTTAATGGATTTCATATATAACATCCACTTGCAAGACATAGGTGATATTGCTGTATATTTCAAGTGTTTTGCATGCATATAGGATAGTTTCTCGTGCATTTACTTTGCATATTAGGCTAGTTTGACCATTTTAGGTCCTAGAGCACTTTTGCATTAGCATTCGCACATTTCATGCATTATGCATCACATTCAGGTTGTTTTCGGATACTTTGGAGCTTTGGATGATTCGTGGACGTGCTAAGGCTCGTGGGGAAGTTCGTGGTCACTTGGAGAACTCAGGAGTGCATGCTAAGGACCCGAGATTGAGTAGCAGATCGAGCAAGGCAGGTCGATCTAGATGAGATCGACCAGAAGATCGTGTGACCAAGTAGATGCAAGGAAACGGATCGAGACCGAGATCGAGTGAGGAGCTTGATCTGAAGTACGGACGTAAATGACGCCATGCAGATCGAGTACCGGATCGAGCTTCCAACCCAATCAGCACAAGATCGACTCGGAGATCGACCAAAGCCATCCGATCCAAGACGAAGATCGAGAGCCAGATCGAGTCTCCTGCTCGATCCCAGACTACTTTAACCGTTTTTGGATTCTAGCGAAGGGGGGACCATCGAGCTGTTTGCCCATTTTGGGAAGGCGGCGATCCTGCTTTCCACACACACGTTTTCACTTTATCTTTTTTAGTTTCTCTCTCGTTTAGAGGCGATTCCACCATTGTAGACCTTTAAAGCTTTTTCTTGCATTTGAACCTTTGAATATCGAATCTTTTGCTTTAATCAATCGTTGATCATGCTTAGCTTTCTGTTTATTGCGTTTTGTTCGGTTTTCTCTATGAGTAGCGAGTTGTTTCGTTTGGGTTGATGGGTTGAGGCGATTCAAAAGGGGTTGAAAAGGTTAAAGTTTTGAGTTTTCTTGTTCATCATTACCTTCTCTTCTAGGATCTTGAGTATTTAAGGGTTAGAGAGTCTCACACCAAGATCTCTATGATCCAAGGGATGTCTTACCTTGACAGGATTCAGATGTCCTGGAAAATCAGATCCTAGAGGCAAGTCTTTCCTTTCCCACACGCCATGATTGTAAAGGAGACTAGTTAGGTCGTTGTTTGACATCTGTGTTCCTTGCCCTTCGATCTCTTTTTCCACCACAAGCCATGGGTTTGGAGAAGAGATAGAGGGAGTGAATCATACCACACGCCATGGATGGTTCTTGTTTTGTTTTCAAAGTTTAGGAAAACCTCCTAAAGGAGTAGATCTATATGTTTTCAAACCAAGCTTTTATCTTTGAGATCCATGAATATGACCCTCAACCCTAGACCCTCTTTCTTAGTATTTTAAGTCTCTGTTAATCATTCGCTTGCCATTCAGTTACACATCAAAAGTCATTTCTGTTTAAGCTATTTGTAGATCGATCCATTCTGCTCGATCTAGTGGTCGATCGAGTGGTCGATTCACTAGTCGATTTTTAGTTTTGAGTAGCCTTGCATATTTAATATTTTGCTTGTTCTTCGTGGTAGTTAACCCTCTTCCAGGAATTTTAAAATTGTTTTGCTTAGTTTTTGGTCTTTGCATTTAGTTTTTAGGGATTTTACCAATCATTTTACCATTTTGCTTAGCTTTGTTCATTCCCTTGCATTCTTAGTGAACTTGCTACCCCTAGGTGTGGGTTGACACTCACTTGCATGCTATACTACATCTCAGTGTTGCATTTGAGCTTTGATACATCATTGCATTGCAAAAACCTGTTATCAAATGGCGCCGTTGCCATCTTAAGGGATAGAAAGCATTAAGATTTGGGGTTTAGTAAAGACTAAACCTTTACTATAACTTGGTTACTGATTTCTCCACTCTCAAACTTATGTCTTTCTGGTACATGAATCTGCGTTCCAGGGGTGACAACAACTTACTTAAACCCTTGGACAATATTCATCAGCTTGGACACGCAAGATCAAGAAGGGTTAAAGAGCAAGCTAGAGCCTTTGAGGAGATTGTTCAGCAAGGTTCAGTGGATTTTGAAGCAATGGCTGAGCAAGAATCCACTGAACCTTGCTGAACAATCTCCTCAAAGCTTATGGGGCAGTGGGAAGGGGTAATGGAAACCCCCACCACGCGGCTAGACCCCCACGGATCATTGGAGCGGGAGATGCTCCTAATACTCACCATAATAGGTTTAGGATCACTCCTCCTCCAGTGCAAAACAACAACTTCGAGATCAAGCCAGGATTTGCTCAGATGGTGCAAAACAACGAATTTCATGGGTTAGCTTTGGAGGACCCATTGGCACATCTAGATAACTTTGAGCAGCTTTGTGTAATGCTCAAGATAAATGGCATCTCGGAGGATAGCTTCAAGCTGCGTTTGTTTCCCTTTTCCTTAGGAGACAAGGCACGGCATTGTGAGAAGACTCTTCCACAAGGAACTATCACTTCTTGGGCTGACTGTAAGAAAGCTTTCCTCTCAAAGTTTTTCTCAAGCTCTCGGACAGCAAGGTTGAGAAGTGAGATCAGTGGCTTCACTCAAAGACAGAATGAGTCATTCAATGAGGCTATGGAGTGTTTCAAGGATTACACTATAGCTTGGCCTCACCATGGTTTCCGTGAAGAGACCCACTTGAGTACCATATACCGCGGAGCCCTCCCAATGATCAGATTACTACTTGACACGGCACACAAAGGAAACTTCCTTGGCCAAGAAGTTGGCAAAGATATGGAGCTCATTGAGAATCTGGCGTTGAGTGATGGAAACTATTCAGAAGACTATGACTGTGCACCAAGAGGAGCTGATCTTGAAGCCAACAAGAAAGAAATGAAGTCTCTCCATGAGAAGATCGATAAGCTCATGCTTGCAAACCAAAAGCATGTACATTTTGTTGGGGAAGCTGCGGATGTCTTGGATGAACTAGAGCAATGCCAAGAAGAAGAAGCTAATTGGGTAGCCGGTCAGAACAACTACAAGCCTCAAGGTTACTCTCAAGGCTACCAAGGCAACAACAACTTGTCTTATAGAAGCACCAACGTTGGAAACCCAAAGGATCAGGTGTACCCTCCTCAACAAGCTAAACCGTTTGTGCCATATAACAAAGGTTTTCAGCCGAGTGGTGATTTTCAAGGTCAGCGACAAGGTAACTTTACAGCAGCAGCAGCAAGGAAACAAAGGTTATACTCCTATGTACCCTCCAGGCTTTGTTCCTCAACAACAGATGCAACCGCAATAAGTTGATCCTGTACAAGCCATGTTTCAGAAGTTACTTCAAGGGCAAGCTTCAACAAACCAGAAGTTTGCCGAGATGAACAACCGCTTAGACTCCTCTGTCACTGATGTCTCTACTCAGTTAACAACTCTAAACAACAAGATCAAGCAGTTAGAGAAGGGTAAAGCAAGTACAAGTGGTCAAAGCAGTTTACCGGGAAAGTGTGAGCAAAATCCCAAGGAATACGCCAACGCTATCACACTAAGAAGTGGGAAAAAGCTTCCACCGAGGCTTGCACCTAAGGACAATGAGGAAATTGTGGTTCAAGAGGGGGAGGATAAGCCGTCGGCTGATGATGAGATCAACTTCCACAACGTGTGGATAGAGCGGCCAACAAATGGGAAAGAAGCTGCTGTAAAGAAGCAAGTGGAGAAAGCAACCGAGGAGAAGGATGAGTACATACCTTCACCTTATATTCCTAAGCTTCCTTTTCCTGGCCGCTTCAAGAAAGAGCTTATAGAGAAGCATAGGCTCTTGTTTGAGAAGCATCTAAGGGACGTAGAGATCAAGCTACCTCTCGTGGATTGCCTTGCTATGATGCCTAAGTGTGCAAAATTTTTCAAGGACACGCTTGTAAAGAAGAATAAGGAAAGCAAGGAAGTGCTGGTGCTTAATGTAGAGTGTAGCGCCATTATACACAAGGAGATAGTCCCCAAGAAGTTGGGAGATCCAAGAAGCTTCACTATACCATGTGCTCTCGGTCCTTTGACATTTCAGAGCTGTTTTTGCGATCTTGGTGCTAGTATAAATATGATGCCCCATTCTATAGCAAAGAAGCTCGACCTTACCCGATTCAAAGACTGTAGAATCTCCTTGGTGCTAGCTAACAGGAGCGTGAGGTTACCCATGGGTTTGCTTGAGGACTTACCAGTGAGGGTCAGTGGTGTAAACGTGCCTACAGACTTCTTTGTGCTTGAAATGGATTAAGAACCTAAGGATCCGCTTATACTCGGGAGACCATTCCTTGCAACCGCCGGAGCAATCATTGATATCAAGAATGGGAAGATAGCCAATCATCTTGGCAAGGATATAAGGCTGGATTTTGATATCAACGAGGTCCTGAAGAAGCCGACTATACAAGGATAAGCGTTCTACATTGAAACGTTGGATTCTTTAGCCGATGAACTGCTGGAGGAGTTAGCACAAGAGGATCACTTGAAGCTGGCATTGACTAAGGAGCCAGGGGAGTTTGGTTTTCTAAGTAAGAGGACTGAAGAATACGCCAACCTCCTCGATTCTAGGAAGGTTGTGATGGAAAATGAAGGCTGCTGTGTTGGGATCGATCAGGAAATCGAGGAGATCAGTCGATCCAGGACTGCAATCAATGAAGAGATCGAAAAGACTGGCCGATCCAGAGAAGAGATCGACTCAGATACTCGATCTATTACTCGATCCCAATCAAATCGAGTAAGTGATCGACCTGAACGCAGTCGATCTAGCAGGACAATCGATGGGAAGATCGAGAGAAGCCAATCGATCAGTTCGGAGAATGATTCAGCACCTCGATCTCTCACTCGATCCACTTTAAATCGAGTTAGTGAATCGAGTGAAAGTGATCGATCCGGACCAGAACAAGTGCAAGATCGACTGGAAGACTCGATCTCGGAGAGGACAACTGTTCAAGAAAGCAGTCTTTTGGGTCATGTCTCGGGTTCTAAGGAGGCTACTAAGAATGGGAACGTCAACAAGAGCCACGAGGAGGACTGGAGCGAGCTGCTAGCCCCAAAGGTGGACCTTAAGGAGCTCCCAAAAGGGCTGAGGTATGCTTTCTTAGAGCTTAATGAAACCTATCCCGTGATTGTGAACGAGAACTTAAGTGATGATGAGTTGCACTCGCTCCTAAATGAGCTGAGAAAGTATAAGAAGGCCATTGGGTACCCTCTAAGTGACATCAATGGCCTTTCACCAATGCTTTGCACTCATAGGATTCACTTGGATAATGAGAATGCCTCTTCCATAGAACACCAAAGGCGTTTGAATCCTAATTTAAAGGAGGTTGTTAAGAAAGAGATTCTTAAGCTGTTAGAGGCTGACGTGATCTATCCCATAGGTGACAGCACGTGGGTTTCCCCTGTACACGTGGTGCCTAAAAAGGGAGGGATCACGGTCATTAAGAATGATAAAGATGAGCTTACACCTACTAGGACTATTACAGGACACCGTATGTGTATAGACTATAGGAAGCTTAATCTTGCTACTAGAAAGGATCATTTACCTTTACCTTTTATTGATCAAATGCTTGAGAGGCTTGCTAATCATCCTTATTATTGCTTTCTTAATGGATATAGTGGTTTCTTTCAAATACCGATCCATCCGAATGATCAAGAGAAGACGACCTTTACATGCCCTTATGGCACCTTCGCATATCGGAGGATGCCATTCGGGTTGTGTAACGCACCGGCTACGTTTCCGCGGTGTATGATGTCGATCTTCTCTGATCTAATAGAAGAGATGGTGGAAGTGTTTATGGATGACTTCTCTGTATGTGGTGCGTCTTTTTCTATGTGTTTATTGAATCTTTGCAAGGTACTAAAGCGTTGTGAAGAGACGAAACTTGTGCTTAACTGGGAGAAGTGTCACTTCATGGTGAAGGAAGGGATCGTGCTTGGCCACAAGATATCAGAGAAAGGCATAGAGGTTGATAAAGCCAAAGTTGAGGTCATGATGAGTCTTGAGCCGCCGGTTAATGTCAAAGGACTGAGGAGTTTCCTAGGCTATGCTGGCTTCTACAAGCGCTTCATCAAAGATTTTTCCAAGGTTGCACGCCCTCTCACAAGGCTGTTGTGCAAGGAAGCTGACTTTGTGTTTGATGAGGATTGCCTTCATGCTTTCGTGACCATCAAGGAAGCTCTAGTATCCGCGCCTATAGTGCAAGCACCGGACTGGACTCTACCGTTTGAGATAATGTCTGACGCGAGCGACTACGCCGTAGGAGCTGTTCTTGGTCAGAGGAAAGACAAGCGGCAGCATGTTATTTACTATGCTTCACGTACCTTGGATGACACGCAAGCCAGATACACAACGACTGAGAAGGAGTTGCTGGCAGTTGTATTGGCCTTTGAGAAGTTCAGGTCATACCTCGTAGGCTCCAAGGCCATCGTCTACACAGATCACGCAGCTCTGAGGTACATCTATTCCAAGAAAGACACTAAACTGAGACTCTTGAGATGGATCCTTTTGCTCCAAGAATTCGACATGGAAATTAAGGACAAGAAAGGGATAGAGAACGGTGTGGCAGATCACCTCTATAAGATGAGAATCAATGAGTCTCTGCCCTTAGATGATTCGCTTCCAGAAAGACAACTCATGATGATCACTACGGCTGTTCTTGGAAGACTAGAAGGGCAGTTTGAAGAGGTTCTGAGTTTCAAGGAAGAGGATCTTCCTTAGTACACTGACATTGTAAACTTCTTGGCATGTGGAGAGGAGCCAACTCACCTTGATCATTACCACCAGAAGAAGTTTATGACAGATGTTGCCTACTACTTTTGGGACGAGCCCTACTTATACAAGAGAGGAGTTGATAGCTTGTACAGAAGATGTGTCTTGAGGGATGAAGCTCAAGACATTCTACTTCACTGCCATGGATCTTCTTACGGTGGTCATTTCGCTTCTTTCAAAACCGCTACAAAGGTGTTGCAAGCCGGGTTTTGGTGGCATCTCTGTTCAAAGACGCCCATGAGTTTGTCAAAGCTTGTGAAGGATGTCAAAGAGCTGGAAACATCACGAAGAGGAACGAGATATCTCAGGTTCCTATCTTTGAGGTAGATGTGTTTGACGCATGGGGCATAGATTTCATGGGACCTTTCCCATCTTCTTACGGCAACAAGTTTATCCTAGTAGCGGTTGACTACGTTTCTAAATGGGTTGAGGCCATTGATTCCCCTACAAACGACTCTAAGGTGGTGATAAAGCTCTTAAAGGCCATCATATTCCCATGGTTTGGAGTCCCCAAGGTAGTAATCAGCGACGGTGGAAGCCATTTCATCAACAAAGTGTTTGAAAGCCTCCTAAGGATGTATGTCGTGAAGCACAAGGTAGCTACACCTTACCATCCTCAAACGAGTGGGCAAGTAGAGGTCTCTAACCAGCAGATCAAAGCTATACTCGAGCGGACAGTCGGTACTACTAGGAAGGATTGGGCGGCTAAGCTAGACGACGCTTTGTGGGCTTACCGGACTGCTTTCAAAACACCCATAGGAACAACGTCTTTCACTCTTCTCTACGGCAAGGGATGTCACCTCCCTGTTGAGCTGGAACATAGATCATTATGGGATGTGAAGCGGCTGAACTATGATCTCAAGACAGCTCAGGAGAAGCGCTTGATTCAGCTACATGAGCTTGATGAGAAAAGGCTGGACGCCTACAAAAGTGCTAGGATATACAAGGAGCGTACTAAGGCAGCTCATGACAAGAAGCTGGTTCACAAAGAGCTTAAGGAAGGCAGTTTGTGATGTCACTGCATATTGCATGCATTTTGCATACATATTAGTTAGTTTTTCATGCATTTACATCATGCTTTAGACTAGATTGCATCACTTAGGGTCCTAGAGCATTCTCGCACCAGCATACGCATGTTCCTTGCATTATGCATCACATTCAGGTTGTTTCTGGCCACTTTGGAGTCGTGGAGGTTCGTGGACGTGCTGAAGCTGTTGTGGCGGCTCGTGCATGGTCGGATGTTTGCTAAGGACCAGAGATCGGGGAGCAGATCGAGCATGGCAGGTCGATCTAGATGAGATCGACCAGAATCGAGAAGACCAGAAGATCGAGAAGACCAGGCGATCCAAGGAAAATGATCGAGACGAAGATCGAGTGGAGCAATCGATCAAACAGTACGGACGTAAATGACGGCATGCAGAGCGAGAGCCGGATCGAGTCCACCACTCGATCCAACCAAAGATCGATACCAAGATTATTAGAGTGAGGAGATGAGAAGGCCACACATGAAGTGAAGGCCAAGCATCTCCATATCAAATAAGAAGAAGAAGAGAAGTGTCAAAGCGTGACTTAGCCAAGAATGAAGCTCATCACATGTAAAAGACATCAAGAAGGTGATCAACCATGTGTATATGAAGCAATGGTGGCTTATGAGTCATGAAGTGTGTTGCAAGCCCAACTTATTGGGCTGTGCATACAATCTCTTAGTGGGCTGTCCGTACAAGCCCACATAAACTCCACCAAGCCAGCCCAAACTGTAAGGAGGAGTGTGTGCACGCCTAAGAGAAGTTGTCAAGTATTCTAGAAGCTCCTCACTTGCCTCCATAACCGTTTGAATTCAAAGAAGTGGAGGGAAGCAAGAGTCACATGTGTGACTTAAGAAAAGAGCTGTTATGTGCTGTCACTTTCAATCTTTGTCTTTGTGCCCAAGTTTAATTTCTATATAAGGGCACCCTCTCTCATTGTAAAACATATAGAATTTATAATAAAAGAGACAAGTTCTTGTTAAATTTGTATACATCTCTCTCCTTTACTTATGCTTAATTAAATTAAAGCAATGTAGAGAGTGAGTTATATGCAGTTTAGGTCTGCCTTAATGGCAGACCATTACTTGTCTAATTATACTTCAAACCACCTAAACTCTTTCTTTTGTTCAGTTAGACACTAAGTTAGTGAGCTAATCCTTCTTTAATGAGAACACAAACTCTAAGTGTTGTTGTTACTCAAATATGGATTCATGTCTCATGCTAGTGCAACTCTTCTTTACTTAGTTAGTCATTAGGTTACTGAACCTTTCTTTGGTTACGACAACAAACTCTCTAGTTATGTTGCTTGTAATATCCAGATTGTGTATCATACTAATGCATTTTTTATTATGTTGAAGTGAGTTCATTTTGGTTGGTTAATGAAGAACCAATCACAAGTTGACTGTGTTTCTTCTTATGTGAGACAAACTGTAGCATCCGTATCTGAGAAAAATGAGGAATGACCGAGCCAAGGGTCGAATACTGGCTGGGAAATAGAGGTTCGGACTATGATCGGGTGTTGACCGGTGAAATAGTCGGGTATGGGCTGGATAGCCGAGCCGGATGGACCATATCCGAGGGAAAACAGGGTCCAGTCTGAGGGAAATGAGATTTATCCGAGTGCAGTGGGATATATCCGAGAGTCTGGGAGGTTAGTCCGAGTGTCAGTGGACTGTCTCCGAGGGGGAATAGGAAACCTCCGAGAGAAATAGAGGATTAGCCGAGGTGGGACAAGTTGTCCGTGAGAAATAGGAATATCCGGGTGAAAAATGGAAAACACCTCGGATAAGGGGGGTTTATCCGAGTGGGAAGGGATTTGGGCCGTGGGCCAAGTGTTTGGTCGGCAATTTTTTTCCAACCTTCATTCTGTCTTTTTCTTTGTTATCTCTTTGCTTAGACGATTCCGCCATTGTAGACTTTGAAGTTTTTCTTGCTTTTACGTTTTGAATATTGAATCTTTGCATTTAAAGTATTCCGCATGTTTCTCGTGGTAGTTAACCCTCTTCCAGGGATTTTAAAATTGTTTTGCTCTGCATTTGACACTTGCATTTAGTTTTTAGGGATTTTATCAATCATTTTCATATTCTGCTTAGATTTGCTCATTCCTTTGCATTCTTAGTGATCTTGCTACCCCTAGGTGTGGATTGAGTCCTCTCTTGCTCACTATACTACATCTCTGTGTGCATTAGAGTTTTGATAACCTCTCTGTTGCATCTTGACACATCATTGCATCATAGAAAACATCTTATCAAATGGCGATGTTGCCATCTTAGGGGATAGAAAGCATTAAGATTTGGGGTTTGGTAAAGACTAAGCCTTTACTTTACGTTCGATACTGATTTCTCTACTCTCAAACTTGTATCTTTCAGGTACATGAATCTACGCTCCAGGGGTGACAACAACTTACTCACGCCCTTGGACAATATTCATCATCTTGGACACGCAAGATCAAGAAGAGTTAGAGAGCAAGCTCGAGCCTTTGAGGAGATTGTTCAGCAAGGTTCAGTGGATTTTTTGAAGCGATGGCTGAGCACGAACATTCACAGGGACCTCCTCCAGCTCACGGGGCAGTGGGAAGGGGTAATGGAAACCCCCACCACGCGGCTAGACCCCCACGGATCATTGAAGCGGGAGATGCTCCCATCACTCATCATAATAGGTTTGGGATCACTCCTCCTCCTGTACAGAACAACAACTTCGAGATTAAGCTAGGTTTCATCTCAATGGTGCAAAACAACAAGTTCCATGGGTTAGCAATGGAAGACCCCTTGGAGCATCTTGACAACTTTGAGCAAGTGTGTGGGATGGTCAAGATTAATGGCATATCCGAAGATGCTTTCAAGCTACGTCTCTTTCCATTTTCTCTTCGAGACAAGGCTAGACATTGGGAAAAGACCCTTCCACAAGGCACCATTACCTCTTGGGCTGAGTGTAAGAAGGTGTTCCACTCAAAGTTCTTCTCTAGCACCAGAACAGCAAGGTTGAGAAGTGAGATCAGCGGCTTCACTCAAAGGAACAATGAGACGTTCAATGAAGCCATGGAGCGGTTCAGGGACTACACCATTCAGTGTCCTCACCCACGGCTTCAGTGAAGAGACTCTCCTAAGCACAATATACCGCAGAGCTTCACCAAAGATCCGCTTGCTACGTCACACGGCTAGTAAGGGAAATTTCCTTGGTCAAGAAGTGGAAGATGGTATGGATCTGATAGAGAACTTGGCATTGAGTGACGGAAACTATACGACCGTGCACCAAGAGGTTCTGAGCTAGAGTCTCACAAGAAAGAGCTTAAGTCCTTGCATGAGAAGATTGACAAGCTGGTGCTGGCTAACCAGAAGCATGTTCACTTCGTTGGTGAAGCGGATGAGACCTTAGAGGAGCTTGAGTTGAGTCAGGAAGAAGCCATTTGGGTGGCGGGTCAGAACAACTACAAACCTCACAGGTATTCACAAGGCTATCAGCAGAACAACAATCTCTCCTACAGAAGCACCAATGTGGAGAACCCTAAAGATCAAGTGTACCCTGCTCAGCAAGCAAAGCCATTCGTGCCCTACAACAAAGGTTTTCAGCCGAGTGGTGGTTATCAAGGTCAGCGCCAAGGTAACTTTCAAGGACAGCAACAGCAGCAAGGAAACAAACCTGATACTCCTATGTATCCTCCAGGCTTTGTTCCTCAACAACAAATGCAACCGCAGCAAGTTGATCTTGTACAAGCCATGTTTCAGCAGTTGCTTCAAGGGCAAGCTTCAACAAACCAGAAGTTCGCCGAGATGAACAACCGTTTAGACTCCTCTGTCACTGATGTCTCTACTCAGATCACAACTCTAAACAACAAGATTAAGCAGTTAGAGAAGGGTAAAGTAACTACAAGTGGTCAAAGCAGTTTACCGGGAATGTGTGAGCAAAATCCCAAGGAATACGCCAATGATATCACACTAAGAAGTGGGAAAGAGCTTCCACCAAGAGTTGCGCCTAAGGACAATGAGGACATTGTGGTTCAAGAGGGGGAGGATAGGCCGTCGGCTGATGATGAGATCAACTTCCACAACGTGTGGATAGAGCGGCCAAAAAAGGGGAAAGAAGCAGCTGTAAAGAAGCAAGTGGAGAAAGTAACCGAGGAGAAGGATGAGTACATACCTCCGCCTTGTGTTCCTAAGCTTCCTTTTCCTGGTCGTTTCAAGAAACAGCTTATAGAGAAGCATAGGCTCTTGTTTGAGAAGCATCTAAGGGACGTAGAGATCAAGCTACCTCTCATGGATTGCCTTGCCATGATGCCTAAATGTGTAAAAAATTTCAAAGACACGATTGCAAAGAAAAATAAGGAAAGCAAGGAAGTGCTGGTTCTTAGTGAGGAATGTAGCGCCGTAATACACAAGGAGATAGTTCCCAAGAAGTTGGGAGATCCCAGAAGCTTCATTATACCTTGCACTTTAGGTCCATTGGAGTTCAAGAGTTGCCTTTGCGATTTGGGAGCTAGTATAAATCTGATGCCTCATTCTATAGCAATGAAGTTGGGATTCACGAGATTCAAAGATTGTAGAATCTCCTTGGTGCTAGCTGACAGAAGCCTGAGGCTACCCGTGGGCTTGCTTGAGGACTTACCAGTGAGGGTCAGTGGTGTAAACGTGCCTACAGACTTCGTTGTACTTAAAATAGATGAAGAGCCTAAGGATCCACTCATTTTAGGAAGGCCATTCCTTGCAACCACCAGAGCAATCATCGATGTCAAGAATGGAAAGATAGCTCTGCACTTGGGTAAGGATATAAGGCTGGACTTTGATATCAACGAGGTCCTGAAGAAGCCCACCATAGAAGGGCAGGCTTTCTACATAGAGACGTTGGATGCTCTGGCGGATGAACTGCTAGAGGAGCTTGCACAAGAGGATCACTTGAAGCTGGCATTGACCATGAAGCCAGGAGAGTACGGTTTCATGGATCAAAGGGCTCAGGTGTACGTTAATCTCCTTGATTCCAGGAAAGTTGTGCTAGAAGATGAAGGCGGATGCCTAGAGATCGATCAGACAATCGAGAAGATCACTCGATCTAATTCAGCAATCGACAAGAAGATCGAGGATACTGGTCGATCCAGAGAAGAGAACGACTCAGACACCCGATCCACTACTCGATCCCATCTAAATCGAGTGAGTGATCGAGTTGAGTGCAGTCGATCCAGAAAAACAATCGATGGAAAGATAGAGGGAAGTCAATCGATCAGTTCAGAGATCGAGACGGGGTCTCGATCTCCTGCTCGATCCCAATCAAATCGAGTAGGGGAATCGAGTGAAATTGCTCGATCCAGACCAGAACGAGTGCAAGATCGACTAGGAAACTCGATCTCGGAGGGGACAACGGTTCAAGAAAGCAGTCTTTTAGGTCATATCTCGGGTTCTAAGGAGACTACTGAGGAAGGAAACGTCAACAAGAGCCACGAGGAGGACTGGAGCGAGCTGCTAGCCCCAAAGGTGGACCATAGGGACCTCCCAAAAGGGCTAAGGTATTCTTTCTAAGGACCTAATGAAACCTATCCCGTGATTGTGAATGAGAACTTAAGTGATGATGAGTTGCACTCGCTTCTAAATGAGCTGAGAAAGTATAGAAAGGCCATTGGGTACTCTCTAAGTGACATCAAGGGCCTTTCACCAATGTTTTGCACTCATAGGATTCACTTGGATAATGAGAACGCCTCTTCTATAGAACACCAAAGGCGTTTGAATCCGAATTTAAAAAAGGTTGTTAAGACAGAAATTCTTAAGCTGCTAGAGGCTGACGTGATCTATCTCATAAGTGACAGCACTTGGGTTTCTCCCGTACACGTGGTGCCTAAGAAGTGAGGGATCACAATCATTAAGAATGATAAAGATGAGCTTATACCTACTAGGACCAATTACATGACATTGTTTGTGTATTAATTATAGGAAGCTTAATCGTGCTACTAGAAAGGATCATTTTCCTTTACCTTTTATTGATCAAATGCTTGAGAGGCTTGCTAATCATCCTTACTATTGCTTTCTTGATGGATATAGTGGATTCTTTCAAATACCAATCCATCCAAATGATCAAAAAAAGACGAATTTTACATGCCCTTATGGCACCTTCGCGTATCGAAGGATGACATTCGGGTTGTGTAACAGGGGTATATGATGTCGATCTTCTCTGATCTAATAGAAGAGATGGTATAAGTGTTTATGGATGACTTCTCTGTATATGGTGCGTCTTTTTCTGCGTGTTTGTTGAATCTTTGCAAGGTACTAAAGCGTTGTAAAGAGACGAACCTTGTGCTTAATTGGAAGAAGTGTCACTTCATGGTGAATGAAGGGATCGTGCTTGGCCACAAGATATCAGAGAAAGGCATAGAGGTTGATAAAGCCAAAGTTGAGGTCATGATGAGTCTTGAGCCGCCGGTTAATGTCAAAGGAGTGAGGAGTTTCCTAGGCCATGCTGGCTTCTAGAGGCGCTTCATCAAAGATTTTTCCAAGATTGCACGCCCTCTCACACGGCTGTTATGTAAGGAAGCCGGCTTTGTGTTTGATGAAGATTGCCTTCACGCTTTCGTGACCATCAAGGAAGCTCTAGTATTCGTGCCTATAGTGCAAGCACCAGACTGGACTCTACCGTTCGAGATAATGTGTGACGCGAGTGACTACGCCGTGGGAGGTGTTCTTGGTCAAAGGAAAGATAAGCGGCTGCATGTGATTTACTATGCTTCACGTACCTTGGATGACACGCAAGCCAGATACACTACGACAGAGAAGGAGTTGCTGGCGGTTGTATTCGCCTTTGAAAGTTCAGGTCATACCTCGTAGTTTCCAAAGCCAGCGTCTACACGGATCACGCGGCGCTTAGATACATCTATTCCCAGAAGGATACTAAGCCAAGGCTCTTGCGATGGATACTTCTTCTTCAGGAGTTTGACATGGAGATCAAGGACAAGAAAGGGATAGAGAACGGTGTTGCTGATCACCTCTCTAGGATGATAATCAATGAGTCTTTGCCCTTAGATGATTCGCTTCCCGAAGAACAACTTATAATGATCACTACGGCTGATTGTGGAAGGTTAGAAGGGCAGTTTTAGGAGGTTCTGAGTTTCAAAGAAGGGGATCTTCCTTGGTACGCTGACATTGTGAACTACTTGGCATGTGGAGAGGAGTCTCGCATCTTGACAATTATCACAAGAAGAAATTCATGAGAGATGTAAGCCACTACTTTTGGGACGAGCCTTACTTGTACAAGAGGGGCGTGGACAGTTTATACAGGAGGTGTGTAACAAAGGAAGAAGCTAAAGACATTCTCTTTCACTACCATGGCTCTTCATACGGCAGTCACTTCACTTCATTCAAAACCGCTACAAAAGTCTTGCAAGCCGGTTTCTGGTGGCCGTCTATCTTCAAAGACGCCCATGAGTTTGTGAAGAGTTGTGAAGCTTGTCAACGAGCAGGGAACATCACCAAGCGAAACGAGATGCCTCAGGTTCCTATCTTTGAGGTTGACGTCTTTGACGCATGGGGAATAGAATTTATGGGACTGTTTCCTTCTTCTTACGGCAACAAGTTCATTTTGGTGGCTGTAGACTATGTGTCTAAGTGGGTTGAGGCTATAGCTTCCCCAACAAACGATGCAAAGGTGGTGATAAAGCTTTTTAAGACCATCATATTCCCACGGTTTGGAGTCCCCAAAGTTGTAATCAGTGACGGTGGTAGCCATTTCATCAACAAGGTGTTTGAAAGCCTTCTAAGGAAGTATGGCGTGAAGCACAAGGTAGCTACATCGTATCATCCTCAAACGAGTGGGCAAGTGGAGGTCTTTAACCGACAGATCAAGGCCATACTCGAGCGAACAGTGGGTACTACTCGGAAGGATTGGGCAGCCAAGCTAGACGATGCTTTGTGGGCTTACCGGACCGCTTTCAAGATGCCCAATGGTACTAATCCTTTCACTCTTCTATACGGTAAGGCTTGTCATCTTCCCGTTGAGTTGGAGCATAGGGCATTGTGGGCAGTGAAGCAGCTCAACTACAACCTCAAGTCAGCTCAAGAGAAGCGTTTGATTCAGCTACATGAGCTTGATGAGCTACGGCTGGATGCATACGATAGTGTTAAGGTCTACAAGGAGCGGACTAAGGCTGTTCACGATAAGATGTTGGTTCACAAGGAGCTTAAGGAAGGGAGTTTGGTGCTGCTTTACAATTCAAGGCTCAAGCTATTCCCTGGGAAGCTGAAATCTAGATGGAGTGGACCGTTTGAGATCAAAGAGGTATTGCCCTACGGAGCTGTCACGTTGGTAGGCAAAAGTGGGAATGCATTCACAGTCAACGGACATAGAGTGAAGCCATACATGGTCAGTGCATTCAACAAGGAGAGCACTTCAATGCATCTCCAAGACCCACCATCTGCCTAAACCAAATAAAGTCTAGCTAAAGACGTTAAAGAAAGCGCACTTGGGAGGCATTCCCATGTCTATCTTGTATATGTTTTTGCTTTCTTTCTCTTTCCGTTTTATGTTTTTATCTTCTGAGTGTGTAGGAACAGGTATAAGGGATTGCAGGCCATGATCTTAGATCCAAAAGGAGTAAGAAAGGGCGAATATAGGCTAGAGATCGAGTGCTAGATCAACTCATCTTGGCTCGATCTTTGCTAGATCAAGCTAGTGAATCAAGAGGAGTCAGTCGATCTAGACGAGATCGAGTAGAACATCGAGTGGAACGGTCGATCATGAGAGGACAACCCGCCAATGCGTTCAGCTTGAAAAGCGAACGAGGTGTAAATCGACCGAGACACTCGATCCTCGAAACTAGATCGAGTAATCTACTCGATCTGTCTCTCGATCTAAGCTAAAATCGACCCCTGAATCGAGAACGTGGCTCGATCAGAAGGACTTAGCCACCATGCCAAAAACAAAGGAACGAGAGGTGCTATCGATCCAAGACTCGATTGAACTTTAATCGAGTCCCAAATCGAGCCATTATGGGCATGAGATCGAGTCCTAAATCGACCAAATGGACTCGATCTCGTGCCGAGGTAACAATTTCTTTTCCCTGTTTTCTATTTTCCCTCCGGTTTATAAATTTAAAAAGTGGTCAAGGCAAGAATCTTTGACCATGAAAGATGTGCCTTGACCATAGCTTTTGTCAGAAAACCATTTTTTTTACCCATAGTTTTGTAAATTTGTTAGCCTTTATATTTTCAACCTCTCTCACACTCTCCCATTTTTTTCGCGAGTTCTTAAGCAAAAGAGAGTGTGAATTTTTATTCCCTAAAGGCTAACAGCAATCTCTTTCAATCTTTGCAAAGGTATTTTCGAATATTCAAGAAAATCTCTAAGAAAATTTCCTTTTAATTCGCTTTGATTGTTTTAGATGCTAGGACGGTTTAATTTTTTTTAAACTAGCTTGATATTAGGAAAAATTCTAGATTTAACTATATCTCTAGATCTGATTATCTGTTATCTTGTTAGGATTTTTATAAATTCTCCAAAATTCTAGGGTATTAGTTATAAGTTTTCCTTCTTGCTAGTCTCTTTCTCGGTTTTTCGTTGCCTTGCTCATTCTCTTGTTTGAGAATCTTGTTTCAGGCACCATGACTCCCAAAAGAACGAGAGAAGAGACAGCACAAGACGGAGAAGGTTAAGAAGTGGTTGTTCAAGAGAGGGTCAGATGGTCTAAAGAGGAGTAACGAGACAAGGAGCAACTTCAAAGGCTGAAGTTCGAACCAACCAAGTTCGCGGACAGAGAATTGCTGTCTAAGATGGGGATTTTGGGGGATTTTGGGGGATTTTGGGGGATTTTGATCAACTCCTCGAAAAGATAGGGCTCAGGTGTTTGTCACGGATGGATTGCCCAACCTTTCCCGAAGTGACAATCGACTTCCTTGCCACTTTGGAGTTTGCGTACGAGAACCCTAACGTCCCAACTCCTTCTCAAGGCCGCCTCTCGTTCAAGTTCAAACGTCAAGCCTTCAGTCTCTCAATCCCCGAGCTTTGTCAAGCCTATGGCCTTGCTGCTTCTGCCACAAAGGTTGAGTTCCCCTCCTTCACTCAAGCAAACGATCTTTGGGACATCATAGCCGACGATGACTACTAGGCAAATACTGCAAAGATCAAGAGAGTGAGGAGTCCCGTGCTGCGTTACATGCTGAAGCTGATTGCCAACACCTTCAGTGGACGGTCAGTAGCTCCCACAGTAACCAAGATGGAGCTTTGCTTCTTGTTCCAGGGCATTAAGCATCTCGTGTGTGATCCATATGAGAATGATGAGCCATTGGAAGACCAATTAGGAGACGACGTGAACTACAGATGCATCCTGGCTGCTTCACTGGTGAAATACAAGGCGTATGCCTTGAGATGCAAGGCAAGCTCGTCACTTATTGGAGGCTTCCTCACTCCCTTGTTCGTGCAAGCTGGTGTACCACTTCAAGACTTCACTCCTGTTCCGAATAGAGCTTTCATGGACGAGATATACCTAAGGAACACGGATAGCTTGGGACGCACGCCATCTGAGGGCTTCTTTGCATATATGTTCATTGACACGGAGAATGAGAAGAGGGTGCGTATCCTGCCAAACAGGAACGAAACCAGGCTTTTAGGAGTTGGGAACATCGAGTTTCTCCCAAGCGTAGAGGAGTGTTTTGCTCCTCTAGGAGCCACAACCGCCATTGAACAAGCTCCTCGCCCAAGATCACAGTCTCCTGCCATGGCTGAGGAGATGCCCGAAGCCTTTGCCCTTCCCAAGATCGATCTTGAGCCGCGGACTAAGACAGAAAAGTTCTTTGTTTCTGTTGTGGAGATGCAAAGGAAGATCAACAAATGGCAAAGCAAGATCATCAAGAAGCTTGCCAAGAAATTTAAGGCGCTTCAAGGGGCTTCGCCAAAGAGGGCTGCAAGTGAGGAGGTTCACCAACCGGAGAAGAGGAGACTTTCAACCGGTGGAGTTGTCATCCGTGAGACTCAAGGAATCAACATCCAGCCGGCGCATCTTTCCTTCCAAGAGCCAGCGTCCAAAGGCAAAACCATAGCATCTAGCTCGTCTGGAACATCCTCAAGTTCCAGCCGAGGCTAGATCCGAGATACCAACAACCTTCCCTTGTATATACCGCTCATATTTTCTTTGTTTTTGCTTAGTGTTTTTGAACTCTCTCGAATTTGTTTGCCACCGGGACGGTGTCATTCAAGTTTGGGGGAGTGTGTGTATTATTTGACATGTTTATTTTGCTCTTATTTTCTATTTGTATCCCTTGAGTCTTGCATTACATTTCATTGCATCCAAGGCATATAAAAAACAAAATTGGTAAAATTTTGAAATTTTTTCAAAAAACATTCATGTAGCTGCATTCATTTTGTAAACATTTTAGGATTGACTCTAGAATTTTTAGGTTGTTTACATTCGTATAAGGGGTTAAAGTTTTCTTAAAAAGGTGTTTTAATCTCATGAATTGTTTCAATGCCCTAGTTAGTAGTTGTTTGATGCTTTGCTCACGCTTTGAAAGTAAGTCCTTACCATGCTTGGATCACTTGTTTTGATTTTCGTGGCTTGACTTGAACATTCATGATTTGAAACTTGTCATAATAAGTGAGAACCCTAATCTGATTTTTAAATATCATTCTTATTCATTTGAAAATGAACACATGGATCTTATACATATTTAGGCTCTCTTCCTCCTTTTACCACTCTTTGTGAGCCTAAGTAGAACTCCCACCATTACCCTTACCTTTCTTTCAAGCCAAGTACTCTTATGTGACATCATTGTGAGGCCTCTTTTCGGTTTGAACTTAGCATAACGTGTTACGTTTAGGCGACATGATTAGTTTCTCATTTGATTGCTAGCTTTGTATTTTGAAGCTGGTTTTAGGCTTAGGATAGGTTTGGGGTTCATAAGGGTTGTTTATATGCTTTCAGTTTCAAAAAGTTTTGGTGATTGAAGTGAATAAAAGGTTTTAAGTGAAAGGCTTTGTTTTCAAAAATAAAAAGCTCTAAGTATTTCAGAAGATAGCTCTCAAGTAAAAGAAAAGAGCCTAAGTGACAAATAAAAAGAAAAGAAAAGAAAAAAAAGAGTAGAGAGCTATCAATATGAAAAAAATAAAGAGCTAAAATATTTTCAGCCTTTTTATTAGCCTAAAGAGTAAAAATGTTTTCTATTTTGATTTGGGGATTGCTAAGCTAATGCTTTGTTGATAAGGGTAGTATCTAAGAGGGTGAGTGAGTTTAAAAGAAAAGAAATGAGAGGGGTTTTAGGATGATTGATTAGCGTAATGGGTAGATGAGAATCTGATCATGTATGCATCAATTGCCTTGACCTTTAGCATTATGCATAAAGTTCATACCATTCTTGAGAGAAACCCGTTGCATTATGAAACCCTTTTAAAATGAGATCATTATATGCTCATAGCCTTCGCTCTTAGCCAAATGTGTTCTGCTTTAAAGTGCATAAGTTTGATTCACGGTTTGATCATTAATGAATGTTAAAGGATAAGGTTCTTTGATTGTTTGGAATAGGAGAGTCATTATTTGATATTCATTGTGTGATGAGTATGGCTAATTTCTTTGGAGTATGAATGTGTGCATTGCATCTTAGAATTAATAACTAGGATGTTGAGATTGATTCATTTGAAAGACACCTTTGTAAGAAGCTTAAACCCCTGTTTTTTAAACCTCTTTCCCTTCTTGAATTTTGTTTGCTTGAGGGCAAGGAAAAGGCAAATTTGGGGGAGTTGATATTGCTGCATATTGCTGCAAGGAAAAGTGCATCACTTTAGGTCCTAGAGCACTATTGCACCAGCATGTGCATGTTTCTTGCATTATGCATCGCATTCAGGTTGTTTTCGGCTACTTTGGAGCTATGGAGGATTCGTGGACGTGCTAAGGCTCGTGAGGAAGTTCGTGGACACTTGGAGAAATCAGGATTGCATGCTAAGGACCCGAGATCGAGTAGCAGATCGAGCAAGGCAGGTCGATCTAGATGAGATCGACCAGAAGATCGAGTGATCAAGCCGATGCAAGGAAGCAGATCGAGACCGAGATTGAGAGAGGAGATCGATTTGTAGTACGGACGTAAATGACGCCATGCAGATCGAGAACTAGATCGAGCCTCCTACCCGATCCAGACGAGATCGACTCAGAGATCGAGCAAAGTCACCTGATTCAAGCCGAAGATCGAGAGCCAGATCGAGTCTCCTGCCCGATCCCAGACTTACCTTATCCGTCCCGCCTGTTCTTGAACGCTAGCGAAGGGGGGACCAGTACACGCCTTTAGCCAATTTTGGCTAAAGGCGGCGACAGTTTTTTTCCAACCTTCATTCTGTGTTTTTCTTTGTTATCTCTTTGCTTAGACGATTCCGCCATTGTAGACTTTGAAGTTTTTCTTGCTTTTACGTTTTGAATATTGAATATTTGCTTTTAATCAATCGTTTTTCATGTGTAGTCAATCATCTATTGTGTTTTGTTCGGTTTCCTTTATGAGTAGTGAGTAGTTTCATTGGGTTTTCGGGGTTGAGAGGATTCAAAGGGGTTGAAAAGGTTTAAAGCTTGGTGTTTTCTCGTTCTTCATCGCCTTCTCTTCTAGGATTTCGAGTACTTAAGGCTTAGAGACTCTCACGCCAAGATCTCCATGATCCGAGGGATGTCTTACCTTGACATGATCCAAATGTCCCTGAAAATCGAATCCTAGAGGCTAATCCTTCCTTTCCCACACGCCATGGTTGTTTAGGGGATTAGTTAGGCCGTTTGTTTGAAATCTATGTTTTATGCCCTTCGATCTCTTTGTCCACCAAACGCCATGGGTTTGGAGAAGAGAATGAAGGAGTGATCCATACCACACGCCATGGATGGATCTTGTTTTTTTTTCAAGGCCTTGAGAACCTCACAAAGTGAGTAGATCTAAAGTTTTCAAACCAAGCTTGAACCTTTGAAACCCTTGAACATGATCCTCAACCCTGGACCCTCTTTCTTAGTATTTTCTCATCTCTGTTAATCATTCGCTTGCTATCTGTTCGTATCCTGGTCATTAGATTCATTTCTGTTTGAACTGTTTAGACGAGATCGATCGTTGTTGCTCGATCTAGTGGTCGATCCTGTGGTCGATCCACTAGTCGATTTTTAGTAATTCGTAGCTTTGCATTTTAAGTATTCTACTTGTTCCTCGTGGTAGTTAACCCTCTTCCAGGGATTTTAAAATTGTTTTGCTCTGCATTTGACACTTGCATTTAGTTTTTAGGGATTTTACCAAATCATTTTCATATTCTGCTTAGATTTGCTCATTCCTTTGCATTCTTAGTGATCTTGCTACCCCTAGGTGTGGATTGATTCCTCTCTTGCTCACTATACTACATCTCTGTGTGCATTAGAGTTTTGATAACCTCTCTGTTGCATCTTGAGACATCATTGCATCATAGAAAACATTTTATCAACATACACATTGACTTGATCTCTTTTAAATGGCGTTTTGGATTCGGACTTGTACTCTTTCTTTTCTGACAAGCAAAAAGACAAGTTTGGAGGTGTTGATATCCCTGCATTTTACACTCTTTTTCCATGCATTTTATGATAGCTAGGCTTGCATTCATTCTCATTTCTCTTATTCTTGTGCTATCCATTCATATAATTAAGTCTAGGATGCATTAGGATAGAAATTTGCATATTCTTGCATGTTTGAATCGTTATCAGGTACCACATATGTCACGGAAGAGCATGGACAACAAGGAGGGTGATCAGAATGCTGAGGAAGGCAAAGCATGGAGAGATAGACGTGTTCTCTTAGATCATCTGACAGTCACAGTGGAGCCAGATCGATAGAGGCTACACGAGGTTTGCACAACGGATGCGCACAACGGTTTAACCCTGGAGGAGGACCTACGAAACCCCTGCAACAGACAAAGTCTTCCACAGCATCGGACACGCACCACGGGATGAGCCCGATATGGAAGTCAACCGGCAAAGCACTTCATCGTGGAATCAAAACCGGAAATACGAAGACATTTCAAAATAAGCAAGGTCCAAAATCTCAACATCTTAACGAATCCTTGAAGGCTTACATCTTCAGCGTCTGCTCCAATGGCTTCAGCCGAACACGCGCTACCAGCCAAGAAACAGCCTATTTCGGGAAAAGTGGTCTCGATGTGTAGGGTTTTCCCAGTTTTCCTATCAATACGGCCGGCCACAAATAAACTCTCGCTCTCTAGCACATTTTATCTTTATATTTACTGCTATATTTTCTGAACTTAATTGCTCTTTGAAATCTGCCATTGTTGGCCGAGTTTCAAGGTTCGAACTTCGTATTTTCGGTTAATCAAAACTAGTTTTCTTAGCATTTCTTGTAAAAGCTTTACTCTTTAATTTACATATGTAGGAGTTTACTCTACTTCAAATCCCACATATACTCATATCATTGTAGTATGTAGGTATCAATCCATAATGGAAAGGTAAGACACTAAGAATGCAATAGATCATCTAATTCAAGCAAGCATAAGAGGTGATTGAAGCTATGAAACTAATGAGTAAAAGAGAATTCAAATAAGCAAGAGCAAGTAAAATAAACAGAGAAACTATGGCAGGTTCGAATTCAGACAATCAAAGACTAGTTGGCTTGAGATATTCTTGGCTTAACTAGTGATGCTTACAAACCCACAACAAGTTATTCCTAGGCAGTGAATTAACAACTATAACTAGCACAATTCCTTGACATTCATCACTTTGCTAAGCACATAATCAAGATAAATTCTTTTACTCAAACACATGATCAACAAGCATTATAAGCACCTAATCCAATTCTATATTGCCAATATACTCCTTAGACAGCTAATTCCTTAGGCTAAGATAAGCAAATCTCTTACTTGACTCATTCAGGCAATTCATCAAACACTTATCAGGCATGAGAGAACCCTAGGATCTAGATCAACTTATCAAGGGCTAATCTAGCATTAAACACAATCAATCAGAAGAAACAATAAAATTAAGCACTAAGCAATCACTAATCTAGCCTTAAATCTCCCTATCTATATCCCATCTCAAACCCTAAGCAAACTACTCACTAAACATGGTTTTAGACATGAACCCAAGCAAAGGAAGATGACTAATCATGAGAAGAGAGAAGATAAACAAAAAATTAGATTGATTAAGGCAGATTCAAAGCAGAAATTCAAGATTACAAGGAAGAAACTAGAGAGAAAACTATTGTCTAAACGCTAAAAAGATAGATAAAAGATGATAAGAAGATAGATCCCAACAATTGGGTCTTAACCTATTTATAGTGTTTCAGAAAAGCCCTTAATAAACCAGTAATAAACCAGAAATTACTTAATTCGGAGGGAGTGTATCGAGTTGTACTAGTCGATACACTGGTCGATATTGGCTTCCTTCTGGTTGCAAAGGGTATTACTGGAAATGCTGTATCTTTCGAACCACGAACCGGAATGACTTGATTCAACGTCTATTGGAAAGATAATTCAATCCTCTGCAACTTCTATGAATTTTTCTGAGGCTGAATCAAAACGGAAGACCTTCGTTTGGACTCATATACTTCGTATCGACCTCTATTCTGTACTCCTTCTCGATATGCAGGATCGATACAATCACCCTTTAGATAAGGCATATTGGCCTGTCTTCCTCGATACTCTGCTCAGTATGTGTCCTGTGGCTTGTGTATCGACCAGTATAGGTCGATATGCAAGTCGATACGCCCCTGAACTTGTGTATCGAGCAGCTTACTCGGTACGCTCCTCGGTATGGCATGTTGTCTCCGTAACGGCTTCACAAAAATCTCTGTAACACTTCAACCATAAATTGGATCGAATTGACACCAAGTGCATTCGAAAGCTAACGCACAGGGATACAATTCTTATGAAGAGTGTTAAAGCTGAATCTGAGTGGAACCAGTCATTTGGGCTGGTCTTCGGTGATCTTATTTCCAGGATGGTTTGTACCGGGATGGCATACCCGATATGAACTTCGATATGCCTATACATCTCGAGATGACTCCTAGATATTAGATTCTTCTTTGCATTTCTTTGGCTTGACCCCTTGATCTTTCCAGAGCTCCTTATAGCCTCTAAACACTTCAAATGTACCTGCCAAATCTTCCAAATGCACCAAATATGCTATGCAACTTCTAAGCTTGCTCTAAGTTCTAACTGGATGCAAATGGGACAGGAACAAGTAAAAATGCATGCTTAAAGACTAAAACCTAGTGCTAAATGTATGCTAAAATAGTATAAATATAGTGTATATCATTTACTTTCTGCCTTCTTCTTGCCCTCTCGAAGCCAAGAATGAATCTTCTTATCTATAGGGATTTCAAAGATCTTCTCATGGCCCGTGAGTAGTCTTTTTGGGTTTCGGATGGGTTAAACAGGACCAAGGGACACTCGGATTTTATTTCCTACTTAGTTTGTGCTTAAATCTTGGATCTTTCTTGTTTATTGCTTTTAATGCCTAGCTTAGCTTGATCACCTTAGTTAATGTTATTAGGCGTCTCACATGAACATCACTTGTGAGATTAGCCGAAACCATATTCAAGAGTAGAACCCTTCCTAGCTTAAGACATTGGTTATCCAGGGGGTTCTACGGTTCAATAGAAACGGTTTATCATCTTGCTTTTCATGATATACCGCTTTGTGAGAGCTAGTCAATGGTGGCAAGGATTGCAAAGCAGCTAGACCAAACACCATGGGCTTGTTAATTTGTAGATCTCTTTAGCTAAGATTCATCACCAAATACCAAGTCTTGGTGTGATAAACAGCTTCGCATGAAACCACTAGTCCGAGTGGTTTCCTAGTCCTATAGAAATCCCATCTTAACCCTTTTTCGTTATAGTTTATGTATTTGCTTCGTTATTTGTTTATGAATAGTTTAAAATCTGCTTGCTTCATCGAGTTGATTTCTTTAATGGGTTTGAGTAACACAACCACAAATCTTGCTTAGATCTTAGTATTATCAAACCTTATCTGTTAATATGGCTTGACTTAAATGGACAATAATAACCATACTGCGTTAAACCACCCCTTAACGGATCGATTAAATCTATATTGCTATACTATCTCGAGTTTTAGCTGATAATGGGGTATTGACCCTTAGGCGTAAAAAACCTGTTCGTCAAGTATGAAGAGACACAAATGAAATTAGAAATTTTAGATCTCTCAATACCATCTAGATTTATATGCGGAAGTGCATAATACAGAATAGAGAATAGAGAATAGAGAGAGTGAAGAGAAACTGTCTATTATTTTGTCATAATCTGATTGTACATGGAAATACAAATACATAGAAGAGAGAATTAGTTGTTGTACAATTAAAGACAATAACATCTAAACTTATGCACTTATGCATGAAAGAGAATGATGAGCCTCTAAATTAATTTTTGACAGGCTGGTAACCGAACGATCATTCAGAATAAGTTCTGAATGCATTGTAAATGTTTTGATAACAGAACATATTCAGAATTCAAACAATACCTTCATTTCAACAGTCAGATAGAACTCTATTTCCTTAACTTATATTTTACCTTAAAGTGTGACGGTTGATTTGAGCGGCACGAAACAACTCCAACATTCCGGACACTTGAACTCCGTGTGTACTCTCAGAGAAGAAAAATGAAGAAACCGTTAAGGTTTTCATGTTTTGTTTCAAATAAGAGAGAAGGAGAAAGACTTATTCTTATTGTTTCTTTTATTTTATTTTTCCGTCAATAGCTTCAGCTCCTAAAACAGTATAATAATACAAGTTGGAGGAGCTAATTTATATAGTCTAAAATTTGTATTGTAATCTCGTAAAATCGTTTGTGGATATTTCAATTAACTATGGCATAAAATGCTGAATTAGTTACAAATGTGAAGATGATAGTTTTTCGTTTAACTAATTCAAATTATTTTGTGATTAATTACATAACCTGGTTGAAAGCCTATATGAGAGACTCTAATTTCGCTATTTTAGCTGAGAGTGGTTCTCATGTGTTAAGATTATTTTCTAAAGTAAAAATAAACTTATTAAATATATATTAAAGAACTAAAACTTCTTTACTGAAAACGAACGGGAAACTCGAAGCATTATAACAATAAAAACCAAAATTTAAATTTAAAATATAAATAAATAAAAATATCTTTTAAAAAGTTTAAATAAAACTAAAGCGCCTATTAAATGGTTCCCGGAAATAGCACCGTTCCGACTTCAACTCAAGTCACTCCCCTGAAAAGAAAAGAGGGATGTGTATTTCAACAATACTTAGTGAGGGGCGCGCTAAAGAGTCTGCGAGATCCTTTGGATACAACAATTGAATATTTAATTCATATCAAACATCCTATCAAATCTATAAAACATTCCCAAGGATCAACCATCCAAGGTACCCAATCTTTGCCACCGTCCATTCCGGGTTTGACATATAACACGGTGCCACCGCCCACTATAAGGTTTGACAACAGCTCGTCAGCCCCTCTCCGATCACTACAACTTCACAATTGTCTTTCATTATAGGGCGTCAAACAGCACTGACACTACGGGTCAGCGGTACAAACATCGAATCTTATTATATCTCTTAATTAATTATAAAACAACCATCATCAATTTAATATCAACCATCAATCAAATCAAATCCTTATATCAAGCATACATATATTACTAATTCAACTAAGAAATCCTTTAGAGTCATAAACCAATCCTCACATTTGCTTTCGGTTGGAACGGAGGAGTCGAGAGAAACGGTTACTGTGGTTGGCGGACGGGAACTGCGATAAATATGATCAGGAATTAAAACTTTCCTAAAATATAACATTTCTAAAATGGAAACGTTCCAAAAATAGAAACTTTTTACAAATAGAAAGTTTCCAAAAATGGAACTTTGGCAAATTAGAACATTTTTAAACAAAAAAATTCCTAAATAAAACTAGGGTTTTCGGATTAAAGTTCAGGTTTGGGTTGCATAACCAGAAAATGCAGATCGAGAGTTAACAGATTTGTCGTTTCTTGAATAACAAGCAACGGATGCACAAGTTAGAGTTTACTTTTTCTGACAGATCTGACTGATCAAGCGGCTTCTCTGACACATCTTCTAACTGGAACCACCACGGTTTGATCAAAATATCCCGGATCTGCTCGGAAATGCATACCCAAAACTCAATTCAGATGCTTGGGAAGAAACGACTGTAACTCACCGAGTAATGAAGCAAGTCGCACGATCCCAGATGCTATAGCAACCTTGGAGTATCCTCTTTCCAACGGTACCAAGATCAGCGGCGGGGTAGATCTGAGTCGTCAGGAATTCGGCCCTGCAACTTCTGATGTAAAACTTAGAAAAAGTTAGGTTTTTGGATTTGCACAGACTGATCCGCTCAGATTAAAATGGTCATAACTTACAGAATATACCTTCAAATCGGATGATTCAAGAGGCGGTGGATAGCTAGAAGTATTATCTTTCGAGTGACACCAAGACCGGGATCTGTACCAATCGGAGTCGAACAGAATCTGGCTCGAGATTCAGAGCTCGGAAAGTTGTTGGAGGTTGTGCTGGAGAGATTTTGATAGAGCCTCGCTTATAGTTTTTCTGTATATTTTAAGCAGCTGGCCGAGTTCTTTTTATAGCTGGAAGATGAGGGTTAGCGACAATTATGTTTAGAGTTAAAGTGGGCTTTAGTTTTTGGGTTTGGGGTTTGGGGTTTAGGGATTTTTAGTTGGGTTTGAAAAGGAAAATGGGGTTTGGGAAAAGTTGGGTTCAGGAATGTCACACTATATATCGGAATATAAACCTAAAGTCGAATCCAAGTTTGAGTCTTGGCCTGTTACGACTAATATGGTCATCAAATAGAGTTAATGTTTGATGGAGAACCTCAAAACCTTGGAGCTTTGTTCAATGGTACATGTGCGAAGGACTAATATTTCCAGATAGATGTAGGTTGGAATCCCTGTTCGAAAACGCGGCTGTGACAGCCGATTAAACGCTGGTGAATCGCTCGGCGGTGGTTAAACGTGGCGATTTTGTATAATCGGCCAACAAAATCGGATATATCAAGAAAATTCAATTTTTCGGTTTTAAAATATTGAAATCAGTTGTTAAATTGTAGATCTATCATAACTAAGTAAAAACTATATGAAAACAAGCAAAATTGATAAAAAAAATCAGTGAAAAAAAGATCAGGACGGCTGACATTATTAGGATTGGCGTCGTTAAACATTAGGAAGAAGACGAGGATATTTTGGCAATTTACCAGTTCGTTATACAAAAAACGAGAATACAGGAAAAAAAGTTAATTTCTAGCCTCGAACCTATGACCTGCAGTAAAGCTTAACATAGGAAACCAATAGACCACAATAAATTCATGTACTTTTTGCGATTATTTATTATATATATATATTAAATTATCAAAAATTAATCCCCGCTTATTTGCCGATTAATCTCTTTTAATTGATTAGGCGCTAAACTCTCATCCACCGCCCGATTAACGCCTAGCGAATTTCCGAACAGAGGTTGGATTATACAATAATAATATAGAATAGATCAACCATATTTGAATATATATTTTTTCATTCACATAATTCAGAATATATATAGAAAATGAGATATTAACTGGAAATGGCAGATCCTGGAGATTCCAAATTGACTACACAACAACAGTATTTACCAAAAACTTTCATCTCACAACCTCCTGTTTTGAACCCTAGAGCTATGCATTTTTCATTGCATCCTTTTTCGCTATGACATGGTGGTCTTTTTTCCGGACATAAGCGAATGATTCCTAATTGGTTCATGAACAAAAACATATAGACAAACTTTTAAATATAAAAATGACCAGTTTAATATGTTAGCATGTAATACAAGCACAATTAAATATATTTTTATGACTTTGCCTCAAATAGTAGATGTATCTCGAGTTTTATAGGGGAATATTAAATATAAAAACCAATTTTTTGCGGTAGAGATAATCTTTTAAAAAAGTAAATGTATTACCTGCAGTTATGGGCAAAGAGATAAGAATAACAACTATCAATGAAGGAAATAAAAGAGATGAAAACTTCTTGGCCGCCATTATTTATGTTTTCCGAGGATGCAACAACTATTTTTCGGAGGATCTTTCAGCTACATGAAACAACAAAACAATTAGAAAAATAAGATACAAAATGAAAATTAGGATTACGAAGTTTTGATATAAACGACTTATATATGTTGTTTTCTGATATCAATACATTTTCTAAGAAAAACGAGATATTTATAAGTTTAGTTACCTTCCAACTTTTTAATATTTCGGTAACTGCGAGAACCTTATTGTGTTGATCTTGTGTGCATATATATATATATATATATATATATATATATATATATATATATATATAAACCTTTGATAAATTTTCTTTATTATGTAAAGCAGTCAAATTGTGTAATAAAATTTCCACTAAGAGAAATTTGATTAGACTAGAAATATGGTCAAAGATTCACAATTTATTATGTTTCCATCTGAAATTGTTTTCACATCTTAAGTTATTACTTAATTTACAGCTAAAATTTGGTCAAAAGATGTTGAAGATTCATCTTAACTATTATTTGAGAAGCATGTTTAATAAAAAATCTGATGTGTCATCACCTTAGCAAAAGGTAGTGTAAGTTAATGATGACATGAAACAGTGACATGTAAATATAACATAACAAATTTTCTAAAATAAATAAAATATTTTGATTGGTTGTATTATAATTAAATAAATTCTAAAATTATAACATAAATACACTAGATTATAACACTAAAAATAATAAATTTAAATTTATAAAATAATAATTACTATGATTTTAATTTATTTTTACATATATTCATAACAGATTGCATATAATATGATTACGGATATTTTACAACCGATATTTATTTTATTTTTTATATAGAAAATAATAATAGATCATCCAATAAAATAATATATACACTATATATTCATAATGTTATGAGTATGATAGATTTTTATTTGTATATAATTTTTTAAATATTTTTATATTATTATTTTTTGGAATTTCTGTTGCTTAGTTTACCATCTTATTTTATCTCTTATCATATTTTTAAATAAATAAAAAATTTATATCATACTCATATACAATCTCATTATAAATCGATAATTTGAGATCAGAAATCAAACGCAATTTAACCGGATGTAACAATAAATTATAAATAAGATAAAACAAATATGACTAAGAAGTATAATTGAAAATAAAAATAAATCTCTACTGTTTTGTTTTTTTGTAACACTCTCAATTTTTATTTTACGGAGTCATTTAAAAATCTTAAGAAATAAATTTAATAGTAAACGTTTGTGTGACTCAAATTTTATAATAAACACATGCGTGCAGACCAACCATAAGAAATTTATCTTTTTCCAAACCAATTCCTCAATATTGGTTAAAGAGATAAGCAGAGAGCTACAGGAGAATTTTATAAAATATGATTTCACAAATTTTTGAACAAATATTTATTATAAATTTTATTTGATATAAATAAACATATGAATAAGAAATAGAAGTAAAAGTAAAAATGAATATTTACGACTTTGGTTTTCTGTAAAAATATCAGGTTATGTCTTTGATTTAAAGCATCTCTAGCCCACTTTTATTTCAAATCTTCTAATTTAGAGAAAAAATAGTGATGCTATCTTTTCTTCTATAATTGAAGGAAAAAATAACAATCTTTCTTTTTTCTTTAAAATATAAATAGGTTGGAGAGAAATTCACCTATATTTTATAGAAAAAAATAGAAAAATACATTGTAGATGATCTTATTGTTTAATATATCATTCAAGGTTAAGAAACAAAATATGAGCCAAGAAGACAAAAAAAAAAGTTTGATCGATTTTACGTTTTTATTTTGAAATATTTAAAAGTATTATCTTACACATATTAATTCTTTCATGCATATATTTTTTCAGCATCTTAAAACATTATTTAATGAATCATGTTTTGTATATGTTATGATCTATTATATATAAGATTAACACATATATCAAAGTTAGGAACACAAAAACTCTTATTTTTTTAATATAATAATTAAATATTAAATAGACTATGTTACACCTTCAACTATACACATATAATTTTAGGATCCGGCTGGTTTAAACATTGCGGTTACAGAGAGTTTGTGGAAGCGAGCGATTGCGAGCTATAAAAAATTTAACGAAGGGATGAGCGGAGAGCTACTGGAGAATTTTATAAAATAAAAATTCACAAATTTTATAATAAATTTTTATTATAATTTTTATTGAAAAACTATATATCATAAAATGCTGCAAAATAAAAAATTTTGATTAAATACAAAATGATGGAAACGGTTTTCGTGATTGTTGTTAAACGCCAAAAACTGTACTGTGTAAAATCATAACGCTTGCAGAAAATATCAGAAAAACTAACAAACACCTAAATCTTACAATTCACTTATTTATAATTCATACCTACATTCGTAAATATATGATTTTTATATTAATAAAATCAATCAGACATTATAAAATAGATATTACAAAACATATGTTTTGTTATTTTCTTTTAACACATAAAAGCCATACTTCATTTTTTTCACAAATATACGTGTAGATATAAATATTAAATGTGCAAAAATCAAAGTTTCATGCAAACTTGTCGTGCATACATTTTCTTAACCTCGATTACAGTCCAATTTTGATTATAGTTATTAATCAATTTGTATTTATTAAAAAAATCACTATATATTATAGGAGCTGTGAGGTGGTTGGAATGCACAAATGTTATTGTTATTTTTATTATCAAATACTTTTATAATGTTATTATAAATACATAATTAATCATATATAAAAAATGTATCATCAATATATAATAGTAATCATATGTTTAACATATAAAAAATATTGTATATCCTGCATACGGTGCGGGCCGATCACCTACAAACTTATTAAGAGTTTTATTTAGCTTTGTGTCCTAAAATCTTTTTATATAATTTTTATGCATAGAAAAAGGGAATTCTTGCAAAAATGACCTAAAATTTGATTTGAATTGCAAATATAACCCACAAAAATCACCTTCCCAACATTTGCCATTTTGTGTCCAACATTTGCCAAGCCACAGGACAACCACATCGATCACCAGCATCGTGCGATGTAATGGACCCGAGAGGACCTGATCTCAGCATCGATCAACCACATTAATCACAATATGCTCGATGTCAAGCACCAGAAGTCTACTCGATCATCCACATCGATCACTTATGATCGATGTTGGCCTAATCCGAGATGTTTTATTTATAACTTTGCCATTGTCTTAGGGTTTTTGGCATTAAGTATAAATAGGCTTGGACTAATGGTTTTAAGCCAAGTTTTGTTCTTGCTTAGTTTCTTAGAATTTTTCAGTATTTGTAAGAACAAATCTCTCTTTTTAATTAAAGTCTTGTATTTGTCTTATTTAATCTTCTCTAATCTCCCTTCTAATCATGTTTAACATATTTTCCTCTTGTCATTTGGTGTTTTCATGATGATGAGTGAGTAGTCACTTTTATTGTTTTAGATGTGAGAGATTAGCGGAATTTAGAGGCTTGATTAGGGTTTTTTAGTGCTTAATTAGGATGATTCCTCTCTATTAATCTGTGCTTAGGCTAGATTTATCTTGATCACATAGATCTAGATTTAGGCTTCATCTTATGCCCACCAAGTGTTTGATGAAATGCTGATTTGTTTAATAGAGGATTTGCTTGTCTTAGCTCAAGAGATTGACTTTCTAAGAAGTATTTTGACTTGAATTGAGTTAATTATGCTTGCTTGTTGATTGTTTTAGCACTAATAAGAGTTAGTTCTTGTTAGGGTGATTAGCAAAAGGTTATTTATCAAGAGATTGGACTTAACTTGCTTGATTGTGAACTCTATGCCTAGAAATTAGCATTGCTTGCTTGTTTTCATTGTCAATGATGTTTGATAACAACTTAGTCCTGTCTTTGAATTCCCTAAAGTCAATAACCACGTCTAGGATCCTTGTCTTTTAATATTTGAATTTCAAATTGCTTAGTGTTATGTTTTTGCGTGCTCTGTTTTGAACTTGATCATTGCTAAGTATTGCTTTCTTTAGTTTTGCTTGGTTGAATGTTCACTTAGGTTGATAGTTTAGTAGTGTTAGACAACTCTCTTCTTTGATTCACTTGAGTTAAAGTATTCTGCTCCTAATCCTAGTGTAATCTAGCTTAAACCCTTGGATTGACTTAAAATCCTATGCTGTGCTTTCACTGATTAGTACAAGGGTGATTGAGAAAGAGCTCAAAACTCTAGTATCAATTTGGCGTCGTTGCCATTGAGGTTATTGTTTGGATCATTAGGATTTGTAGAATCTTTAAGATCAAGTTTTATTTGTATTTGGTTACTAATCATCTATAACACTCATTGCTGTTTTCAGTTGTATGAACCTTAGGTCAAGAGGCTCTAGCAACTTAGTGGATTTCATATATAACATCAACTTGCTAGACATAGGTGATATTGCTGTATATTTCGAGTGTTTTGCATGCATATAAGAAAGTTTCTCGTGCATTTACTTTGCATATTAGGCTAGTTTGCACCATTTTAGGTTCTAGAGCACTTTTGCATTAGCATTCGCACATTTCATGCATTATGCATCACATTCAGGTTGTTTTCGGATACTTTGGAGCTTTGGATGATTCGTGGACGTGCTAAGGCTCGTGGGGAAGTTCGTGGTCACTTGGAAAACTCAGGAGTGCATGCTAAGGACCCGAGATTGAGTAGCAGATCGAGCAAGGCAGGTCGATCTATATGAGATCGACCAGAAGATCGTGTGACCAAGTCGATGCAAGGAAACGTATCGAGACCGAGATCGAGTGAGGAGCTCGATCTGAAGTACAGACGTAAATGACGCCATGCAGATCGAGTACCGGATCGAGCTTCCAACCCAATCAGCACAAGATCGACTCAGAGATCGACCAAAGTCATCCGATCCAAGACGAAGATCGAGAGCCATATCGAGTCTCCTGCTCTATCCCAGACTACTTTAACCGTTTTTGGATTCTAGCGAAGGGGGGACCATCGAGCTGTTTGCCCATTTTGGGAAGGCGGCGATCCTGCTTTTCACACACACGTTTTCACTTTATCTTTTTTAGTTTTCTCTCTCGTTTAGAGGCGATTCCACCATTGTAGACCTTTAAAGTTTTTTCTTGCATTTGAACCTTTGAATATCGAATCTTTCGCTTTAATCAATCGTTGATCATGCTTAGCTTTCTGTTTATTGTGTTTTGTTCGGTTTTCTCTATGAGTAGCGAGTAGTTTCGTTTGGGTTGATGGGTTGAGGCGATTCAAAAGGGGTTGAAAAGGTTAAAGTTTTGAGTTTTCTTGTTCATCATTACCTTCTCTTCTAGGATCTTGAGTATTTAATGCTTAGAGAGTCTCACGCCAAGATCTCTATGATCCAAGGGATGTCTTACCTTGACAGGATTCAGATGTCCTGGAAAATCAGATCCTAAAGGCAAGTCTTTCCTTTCCCACACGCCATGATTGTAAAGGAGACTAGTTAGGTCGTTGTTTGACATCTGTATTCCTTGCCCTTCGATCTCTTTTTCCACCACAAGCCATGGGTTTGGAGAAGAGATAGAGGGAGTGAATCATACCACACGCCATGGATGGTTCTTGTTTTGTTTTCAAAGCTTAGAAAAACCTCCTAAAGGAGTAGATCTATATGTTTTCAAACCAAGCTTTAATCTTTGAGATCCATGAATATGACCCTCAACCCTAGACCCTCTTTCTTAGTATTTTAAGTCTCTGTTAATCATTCGCTTGCCATTCAGTTGCATCATGTTCATCAAAAGTCATTTCTATTTAAGCTATTTGTAGATCGATCCATTCTGCTCGATCTAGTGGTCGATCGAGTGGTCGATTCACTAGTCGAATTTTAGTTTTGAGTAGCCTTGCATATTTAATATTTTGCTTGTTCTTCGTGGTAGTTAACCCTCTTCCAGGGATTTTAAAATTGTTTTCTTAGTTTTTGGTCTTTGCATTTAGTTTTTTGGGATTTTACCAATCATTTTACCATTTCGCTTAGCTTTGTTCATTTCCTTGCATTCTTAGTGAACTTGCTACCCCTAGGTGTGGGTTGACACTCACTTGCATGCTATACTACATCTCAGTGTTGCATTTGAGCTTTGATACATCATTGCATTGCAAAAACCTGTTATCAAATGGCGCTGTTGCCATCTTAAGGGATAGAAAGCATTAAGATTTGGGGTTTAGTAAAGACTAAACCTTTACTTTAAGTTGGTTACTGATTTCTCCACTCTCAAACTTGTGTCTTTCTGGTACATGAATCTGCGTTCCAGGGGTGACAACAACTTACTTAAACCCTTGGACAATATTCATCAGCTTGGACACGCAAGATCAAGAAGGGTTAAAGAGCAAGCTAGAGCCTTTGAGGAGATTGTTCAGCAAGGTTCAGTGGATTTTGAAGCAATGGCTGAGCAAGAATCCACTGAACCTTGCTGAACAATCTCCTCAAAGCTCATGGGGCAGTGGGAAGGGGTAATGGAAACCCCACCACGCGGCTAGACCCCCACGGATCATTGGAGCGGGAGATGCTCCTAATACTCACCATAATAGGTTTGGGATCACTCCTTCTCCAGTGCAAAACAACAACTTCGAGATCAAGCCAGGATTTGCTCAGATGGTGCAAAACAACGAATTTCATGGGTTAGCTTTGGAGGACCCATTGGCACATATAGATAACTTTGAGCAGCTTTGTGTAATGCTCAAGATAAATGGCATCTCGGAGGATAGCTTCAAGCTGCGTTTGTTTCCCTTTTCCTTAGGAGATAAGGCACGACATTGTGAGAAGACTCTTCCACAAGGAACTATCACTTCTTGGGCTGACTGTAAGAAAGCTTTCCTCTCAAAGTTTTTCTCAAGCTCTCGGACAGCAAGGTTGAGAAGTGAGATCAGTGGCTTCACTCAGAGACAGAATGAGTCATTCAATGAGTCTATGGAGCGTTTCAAGGATTACACTATAGCTTGTCCTCACCATGGTTTCCGTGAAGAGACCCTCTTGAGTACCATATACCACGGAGCCCTCCCAAAGATCAGATTACTACTTGACACGGCACGCAAAGGAAACTTCCTTGGCCAAGAAGTCGGCAAAGATATGGAGCTCATTGAGAATCTGGCGTTGAGTGATGGAAACTATTCAGAAGACTATGACCGTGCACCAAGAGGAGCTGATCTTTAAGCCAACAAGAAAGAAATGAAGTCTCTCCATGAGAAGATCGATAAGCTCATGCTTGCAAACCAAAAGCATGTACATTTTGTTGGGGAAGCTGCAGATGTCTTGGATGAACTAGAGCAATGCCAAGAAGAAGAAGCTAATTGGATAGCCGGTCAGAACAACTACAAGCCTCAAGGTTACTCTCAAGGCTACCAAGGCAACAACAACTTGTCTTATAGAAGCACCAACGTTGGAAACCCTAAGGATCAGGTGTACCCTCCTCAACAAGCTAAACCGTTTGTGCCATATAACAAAGGTTTTCAGCCGAGTGGTGATTTTCAAGGTCAGCGACAAGGTAACTTTACAGCAGCAGCAGCAAGGAAACAAAGGTTATACTCCTATGTACCCTCCAGGCTTTGTTCCTCAACAACAGATGCAACCGCAATAAGTTGATCCTGTACAAGCCATGTTTCAGAAGTTACTTCAAGGGCAAGCTTCAACAAACCAGAAGTTCGCCGAGATGAACAACCGCTTAGAGTCCTCTCTCACTGATGTCTCTACTCAGTTAACAACTCTAAACAACAAGATCAAGCAGTTAGAGAAGGGTAAAGCAAATACAAGTGGTCAAAGCAGTTTACCGGGAAAGTGTGTGCAAAATCCCAAGGAATACGCCAACGCTATCACACTAAGAAGTGGGAAAGAGCTTCCACCGAGGGTTGCACCTAAGGACAATGAGGAAATTGTGGTTCAAGAGGGGGAGGATAAGCCGTCGGCTGATGATGAGATCAACTTCCACAACGTGTGGATAGAGCGGCCAACAAATGGGAAAGAAGCTGCTGTAAAGAAGCAAGTGGAGAAAGCAACCGAGGAGAAGGATGAGTACATACCTTCACCTTATATTCCTAAGCTTCCTTTTCCTGGCCGCTTCAAGAAACAGCTTATAGAGAAGCATAGGCTCTTGTTTGAGAAGCATCTAAGGGACGTAGAGATCAAGCTACCTCTCGTGGATTGCCTTGCTATGATGCCTAAGTGTGCAAAATGTTTCAAGGACACGCTTGTAAAGAAGAATAAGGAAAGCAAGGAAGTGCTGGTGCTTAGTGAAGAGTGTAGCGCCATTATACACAAGGAGATAGTCCCCAAGAAGTTGGGAGATCCAAGAAGCTTCACTATACCATGTGCTCTCGGTCCTTTGACATTTCAGAGCTGTTTTTGCGATCTTAGTGCTAGTATAAATATGATGCCCCATTCTATAGCAAAGAAGCTCGACCTTACCCCATTCAAAGACTGTAGAATCTCCTTGGTGCTAGCTAACAGGAGCGTGAGGTTACCCACGGGTTTGCTTGAGGACTTACCAGTGAGGGTCAGTGGTGTAAACATGCCTACAGACTTCTTTGTGCTTGAAATGGATGAAGAACCTAAGGATCCGCTTATACTCGGGAGGCCATTCCTTGCGACCGCCGGAGCAATCATTGATGTCAAGAATGGGAAGATAGCCAATCATCTTGGCAAGGATATAAGGCTGGATTTTGATATCAACGAGGTCCTGAAGAAGCCGACCATACAAGGACAAGCGTTCTACATTGAAATGTTGGATTCTTTAGCCGATGAACTACTGGAGGAGTTGGCACAAGAGGATCACTTGAAGCTGGCATTGACTAAGGAGCCAGAGGAGTTTGGTTTTCTAAGTAAGAGGACTCAAGAATACGTCAACCTCCTCGATTCTAGGAAGGTTGTGATGGAAAATGAAGGCTGCTGCCTTGAGATCGATCAGGAAATCGAGGAGATCAGTCGATCCAGGACTGCAATCAATAAAGAGATCGAAAGGACTGGCCGATCCAGAGAAGAGATCGACTCAGATACTCGATCTATTACTCGATCCCAATCAAATCGAGTAAGTGATCAGCCTGAACGCATTCGATCTAGCAAGACAATCGATGGGAAGATCGAGAGAAGCCAATCGATCAGTTCGGAGAACGATTCAGCACCTCGATCTCTCACTCGATCCACTTTAAATCGAGTGAGTGAATCGAGTGAAAGTGATCGATCCGGACCAGAACAAGTGCAAGATCGACTGGAAGACTCGATCTCGGAGAGGACAACTGTTCAAGAAAGCAGTCTTTTGGGTCATGTCTCGGGTTCTAAGGAGGCTACTGAGAATGGGAACGTCAACAAGAGCCACGAGGAGGACTGGAGCGAGCTGCTAGCCCCAAAGGTGGACCTTAAGGAGCTCCCAAAAGGGCTGAGGTATGCTTTCTTAGAGCTTAATGAAACCTATCCCGTGATTGTGAACGAGAACTTAAGTGATGATGAGTTGCACTCGCTCCTAAATGAGCTGAGAAAGTATAAGAAGGCCATTGGGTACTCTCTAAGTGACATCAATGGCCTTTCACCAATGCTTTGCACTCATAGGATTCACTTGGATAATGAGAATTCCTCTTCCATAGAACACCAAAGGCGTTTGAATCCTAATTTAAAGGAGGTTGTTAAGAAAGAGATTCTTAAGCTGTTAGAAGCTGACGTGATCTATCCCATAGGTGACAGCACGTGGGTTTCCCCTGTACACGTGGTGCCTAAGAAGGGAGGGATCACGGTCATTAAGAATGATAAAGATGAGCTTACACCTACTAGGACTATTACAGGACACCGTATGTGTATAGACTATAGAAAGCTTAATCTTGCTACTAGAAATGATCATTTACCTTTACCTTTTATTGATCAAATGCTTGAGAGGCTTGCTAATCATCCTTATTATTGCTTTCTTGATGGATATAGTGGTTTCTTTCAAATACCGATCCATCCGAATGATCAAGAGAAGACGACCTTTACATGCCCTTATGGCACCTTCGCATATCGGAGGATGCCATTCAGGTTGTGTAACGCACTGGCTACGTTTCCGCGGTGTATGATGTCGATCTTCTCTGATCTAATAGAAGAGATGGTAGAAGTGTTTATGGATGACTTCTCTGTATATGGTGCGTCTTTTTCTGCGTGTTTATTGAATCTTTGCAAGGTACTAAAGCGTTGTGAAGAGACGAAACTTGTGCTTAACTGGGAGAAGTGTCACTTCGTGGTGAAGGAAGGGATCGTGCTTGGCCACAAGATATCAGAGAAAGGCAAAGAGGTTGATAAAGCCAAAGTTGAGGTCATGATGAGTCTTGAGCTGCCGGTTAATGTCAAAGGAATGAGGAGTTTCCTAGGCCATGCTGGCTTCTACAAGCGCTTCATCAAAGATTTTTCCAAGATTGCACGCCCTCTCACAAGGCTGTTGTGCAAGGAAGCTGACTTTGTGTTAGATGAGGATTGCCTTCATGCTTTCGTGACCATCAAGGAAGCTCTAGTATCCGCGCCTATAGTGCAAGCACCGGACTGGACTCTACCGTTTGAGATAATGTCTGACGCGAGCGACTACGCCGTAGGAGCTGTTTTTGGACAGAGGAAAGACAAGCGGCTGCATGTGATTTACTATGCTTCACGTACCTTGGATGACACGCAAGCGAGATACACAACGACTGAGAAGGAGTTGCTGGCAGTTGTATTGGCCTTTGAGAAGTTCAGGTCATACCTCGTAGGCTCCAAGGCCATCGTCTACACAGATCACGCAGCTCTGAGGTACATCTATTCCAAGAAAGACACTAAACCGAGACTCTTGAGATGGATCCTTTTGCTCCAAGAATTCGACATGGAAATTAAGGACAAGAAAGGGATAGAGAACGGTGTGGCAGATCACCTCTATCAGATGAGAATCAATGAGTCTCTGCCCTTAGATGATTCGCTTCCAGAAAGACAACTCATGATGATCACTACGGCTGTTCTTGGAAGACTAGAAGGGCAGTTTGAAGAGGTTCTGAGTTTCAAGGAAGAGGATCTTCCTTAGTACGCTGACATTGTAAACTTCTTGGCATGTGGAGAGGAGCCAACTCACCTTGATCATTACCACCAGAAGAAGTTTATGACAGATGTTGCCTACTACTTTTGGGACGAGCCCTACTTATACAAGAGAGGAGTTGATAGCTTGTACAGAAGATGTGTCTTGAGGGATGAAGCTCAAGACATTCTACTTCACTGCCATGGATCTTCTTACGGTGGTCATTTCGCTTCTTTCAAAACCGCTACAAAGGTGTTGCAAGCCGGCTTTTGGTGGCCATCTCTGTTCAAAGACGCCCATGAGTTTGTCAAAGCTTGTGAAGGATGTCAAAGAGCTGGAAACATCACGAAGAGGAACGAGATATCTCAGGTTCCTATCTTTGAGGTAGATGTGTTTGACGCATGGGGCATAGATTTCATGGGACCTTTCCCATCTTCTTACGGCAACAAGTTTATCCTAGTAGCGGTTAACTACGTTTCTAAATGGGTTGAGGCCATTGCTTCCCCTACAAACGACTCTAAGGTGGTGATAAAGCTCTTAAAGGCCATCATATTCCCATGGTTTGGAGTCCCCAAGGTAGTAATCAGCGACGGTGGAAGCCATTTCATCAACAAAGTGTTTGAAAGCCTCCTAAGGAAGTACGGCATGAAGCACAAGGTAGCTACACCTTACCATCCTCAAACGAGTGGGCAAGTAGAGGTCTCTAACCGGCAGATCAAAGCTATACTCTAGCGGACAGTCGGTACTACTAGGAAGGATTGGGCGGCTAAGCTAGACGACGCTTTGTGGGCTTACCGGACTGCTTTCAAAACACCCATAGGAACAACGTCTTTCACTCTTCTCTACGGCAAGGGATGTCACCTCCCCGTTGAGCTGGAACATAGAGCATTATGGGCTGTGAAGCGACTGAACTATGATCTCAAGACAGCTCAGGAGAAGCGCTTGATTCAGCTACATGAGCTTGATGAGAAAAGGCTGGACGCCTACAAATGTGCTAGGATATACAAGGAGCGTACTAAGGCAGCTCATGACAAGAAGTTGGTTCACAAAGAGCTTAAGGAAGGCAGTTTGTGATGTTACTGCATATTGCATGCATTTTGCATACATATTAGTTAGTTTTTCATGCATTTACATCATGCTTTAGACTAGATTGCATCACTTAGGGTCCTAGAGCATTCTTGCACCAGCATACGCATGTTCCTTGCATTATGCATCACATTCAGGTTGTTTCTGGCCACTTTGGAGTCATGGAGGTTCGTGGACGTGCTGAAGCTGTTGTGGCGGCTCGTGGATGGTCGGATGTTTGCTAAAGACCAGAGATCGGGGAGCAGATCGAGCATGGCAGGTCGATCTAGATGAGATCGACCAGAAGATCGAGAAGACCAGAAGATCGAGAAGACCAGGCGATCCAAGGAAAATGATCGAGACGAAGATCGAGTGGAGCAATCGATCTAACGGTACAGACGTAAATGATGCCATGAAGAGCGAGAGCCGGATCGAGTCCACCACTCGATCCAACCAAAGATCGATACCAAGATTATTAGAGTGAGGAGATGAGAAGGCCACACATGAAGTGAAGGCCAAGCATCTCCATATCAAATAAGAAGAAGAAGAGAAGTATCAAAGCGTGACTTAGCCAAGAATGAAGCTCATCACATGTAAAAGACATCAAGAAGGTGATCAACCATGTGTATATGAAGCAATGGAGGCTTAGGAGTCATGAAGTGTGTTGCAAGCCCAACTTATTGGGCTGTCCATACAATCTCTTAGTGGGCTGTCCGTACAAGCCCACATAAACTCCACCAAGCCAGCCCAAACTGTAAGGAGGAGTGTGTGCACGCCTAAGAGAAGTTGTCAAGTGTTCTAGAAGCTCCTCACTTGCCTCCATAACCGTTTGAATTCAAAGAAGTGGAGGGAAGCAAGAGTCACATGTGTGACTTAAGAAAAGAGCTGTTATGTGCTGTCACTTTCAATCTTTGTCTTTGTGCCCAAGTTTAATTTCTATATAAGGACGTCCTCTCTCATTGTAAAACATATAGAATTTATAATAAAAGAGACAAGTTCTTGTTAAATTTGTATACATCTCTCTCCTTTACTTATGCTTAATTAAATTAAAGCAATGTAGAGAGTGAGTTATATGCAGTTTAGGTCTGCCTTAATGGCAGACTATTACTTGTCTAATTATACTTCAAACCACCTAAACTCTTTCTTTTGTTCAGTTAGACACTAAGTTAGTGAGCTAATCCTTCTTTAATGAGAACACAAACTCTAAGTGTTGTTGTTACTCAAATATGGATTCATGTCTCATGCTAGTGCAACTCTTCTTTACTTAGTTAGTCATTAGATTACTGAACCTTTCTTTGGTTATGACAACAAACTCTCTAGTTATGTTGCTTGTAATACTCAGATTGTGTATCATACTAATGCATTTTTATTATGTTGAAGTGAGTTCATTTGGTTGGTTAATGAAGAACCAATCACAAGTTGATTATGTTTCTTCTTATGCGAGACAAACTGTAGCATCCGTATCCGGAAAAATGAGGAATGACCGAGCCAAGGGTCGAATACTGGCTGGGAAATGGAGGTTCGGACTATGGTCAAGTGTTGACCGGTAAAATAGTCGGGTATGGGCTGGATAGCCGAGCCGGATGGACCATATCCGAGGGAAAACAGGGTCCAGTCCGAGGGAGTTGAGATTTATCCGAGTGCAGTGGGATATATCCGAGAGTCTGGGAGGTTAGTCCGAGTGTCAGTGGACTGTCTCCGAGGGGGAATAGGAAACTTCCGAGAGAAATAGAGGATTAGCCGAGGTGGGACAAGTTGTACGTGAGAAATAGGAATATCCGGGTGAAAAATGGAAAACACCTCGGATAAGGGCGGTTTATCCGAGTGGGAAGGGATTTGGGCCGTGGGCCAAGTGTTTGGTCGGCTATTTTGGGGTTTATCGAAGGAATGGTCGAGCCGGTACAGGGAATAGCCGAGAAATCGAATCGGACCGGGATAAAACTTACTGGAACCGGGAAAACGTCGGATAAGTCCAGGTTACCTAGGGTTTTGCGAGTATTTAAGGGATTTTGAGACTTTTCTCGGGAGAGTTGTGTTTATTCGAGAGCAATAAAGCAAAGAAAGAGAATAGTCGAGAGAAAACCCTAAGAAAAACAGTTTATCCCGAGGACATCCGAGAGAGATCAGGTTATCGCCGAGCAAATCCGACCATCGCCGAGATAAACTGGTAAGCGATCGGATATTTCCCTAAGTGTTGAGTTTTCATCGGATAACCTCGAGCTAATAGCCTTTTTTGTGGGGTTTCTGAGGGAAAACAGAGTTTGGCTCGAAGAAAGGTGAACGGATCAAGAGATAGCCGAGGGGATAAGGATCAGATCGTACCGTGAGCCGAGAGATTCTTAGGGAGATCGGATATCTTTGTTTTGGTGCGGTTTTCATCGGGATTTCTTCTGACCAATCTGTTTCCAGCCTTGTCTAAGGTGAGTGCGTGACTGTGGTTGGGTCTAGGACCGTAGGATTGCTAGGGTTGAGTGTTTTGCATGTTGATTGTGTAATTTTCATGTTATGTGTTTGGAATGAATAAGCAATCCTTGTGTTGTGATATATTGCGGTGTTTACCGTGGCATATACTTATGCCTCTCATTTTGAGTGTGCAGGTACTAAGCAGTAAAAGGGCGAGACCAGGCGGCAGTGAATGATATGGATGGATCGGGACTTGGTTTTGTTTGTGTTAAGACTTGTGTTTATAGTCTTATGGCTTTGGTGTTTGATCGTTAGGTTGCTAGATGATCAGTTGTAATCTTTAGCGAACCTTGTGTTTTGATTTATGTGGAACCCCGAATCCTGTTTAAGTGTTTTACGAAAGTTGAATAAATAAATGAGTTGCTTTATATTCCGCTGTGTAATGATAAGAAAGACTTAGAAAAATAAAGAAGAAAAAGTTCGAAAATATGGCTAAGTATAGAAACGGACTTAGAGGATGTAGTGGGACACAGCCGCGGTACGGTTTACCGGGTTGGGTTACCACAAGTTGGTATCAGAGCGTTTTAACGCTTCTAGGACTGAAATTGGTGACTGCTGTTGTTTGTTTGAATGTTTGGGGTTTATGGGGGTCCGATCCATTCTTCACTGCCAAGGTCTCGCGGTAAGTTGTTGTGTGGTGTTGTGAAACATGTTTTGAGTTAGCTTCGGCTAACTGGCATTGTGTACTTGCAGATGGCTGATACCAGAAGAACCGTGAGAAACAATGGGGACAACCAGGCTGCGGGGTCTGTGAACTCAGTCAACGGTGATGTTGCTGAGAGGGCTAGGGAAGCCGAGAGACAGGCAGCTGCGGTTGCAAATGAGGCGGCTAGAATGGCAGCCGTGGAAGCAGCAAGGAATGCTGCGGATGCTGAGAACGTGGCTAGGAATGCTGCAGGTGCAGCTGGGGATGCTGCGAATGTGGCACCAGTGGGGTTAGAGGCTGTGCTTGGGATGTTAGCACAGATACTAGCTAGGCTACCTGCGGTGGCTCCTGCTCCGGCGGTTGCAGCAGCACCACAAGTAGTACCACCGGTGGGGGTTAACGCGGATGTGATTGAGGAGGAAGCGGACCAAGTGGAGAGGGTTCCGAGTTACCTCAAGGTTTTGGATCACATGGTGCGGTTGGGAACCAAGTTCTTTGCTGGAGGTTCTACACCGATTGAGGCAGATGAGTGGAGGATGAGACAGGAACGGAATTTTAAGTCTATCCGATGTCCAGAGGGTTACAAGAGAGACATTGCCGTGCACTACTTGGAGGGTGATGCACACACGTGGTGGAAAGGAATCGTTGGAAGGCTGGTGAATGCGAATTGTTCGTATGAGACATTTTCAGCGATGTTCAGGAGTATGTACTTCCCACAGGAAGCTTACAACGAGTTGGAGAAGGCGTTTCTGTACCTTAGTCAGGGGACGCTTACAGTGAGGCAGTATGAGACTCAGTTTAATCAGCTGAGGAAGTATGTGTCTCATGAGTTTGACACGGAGGAGAAGCTGATTCGCAGGTTTATGAGTGGACTGCGAGTTGAGCTAAGGAATGGGTGTGTGGTTCGTGACTTCAGGACAGTTGCTGAGCTTGTTGAGAAGGCGGCATTGTTGGAGTCAGGACAGGCGGAAGCTGCGTTGATGCCAGCTGGGGCTAGTACAGCCGTGACCAAGGCGGGTCAGTCTAGTGGACAGAACCGGAGGTTTGGGAAAGGAGTACCGAACAAAGGATCTGGGGGATGCAGCGTGTGCAGCAAGTGTGGCAAGGCTCACGTTGGCGAGTGTAGGCGCGGTGGTAGTGGATGCCACAGGTGCGGGAGTTTAGAGCATCGGGTACGAGACTGTCAGGAGGAGGATCAGCGAGTGGTCCGTGTGTCCGGCAGTGATGGTGCGGTTCGGGTTTGCTACGGTTGTGGAGAACCAGGGCATTTCAAGCATGAGTGTCCTAAGGCAGGAGTGGTGGAGCAAGCCGTGGCTCAAGGGAAGAGAGCAGGGGAGGCGCTTGCATCACAGGCCAAGAGAAAGGCCATTATGCCGAGGGTGTACACGACGAGTGCAGCAGCAGCCGAGGAACCGAGCACTTCTCATCCGATTACTGGTACGTGTGGTACTTAGTATTTTCTAAACTTGCCTTTGTGTGTTGTTGGGTGTTAGTATAGAGTCTTAGCATTCTAGGGAATGAATGTGTAGGGACCTTTCTAATGGGTGAGGTTGAAACCCATGTTCTGTTTGACTCGGGAGCGAGTCATTGTTTTGTTAATCCGGACATGATCGGAAAGGGTCAGTTCCAGAAGGAACCCGAAGAGGACTTTGGGTTAGTTCAGGCGGCTGGAGGCCAAGTGATGTTTTCACTAGGAACGGTCAAGAATGTTCCAGTGATGTTTGGCGAAGTGAACATGCCAGCAGATCTAGTGATCTGTAGGGTTAAGTCCTACGATGTCATTTTGGGAATAGACTGGTTAGGCAGGCACATAGCTCACTTGGATTGTCACCGTGGAAGGGCGCGGTTTGAGAGAGAAGGAGAGGTCTTGGTTTATCAGGGAGTTAGGCCAACCTCAGGAAGTTTGGTGGTTTCAGCTATTCAAGCAGAACGGCTGATAGAGAAGGGTTGTGAGGCGTATCTAGCAACGATCACTACTACAGAAGGAGGGCCGGATGTAGACTTAGGCAGTATACTGGTGGTGCAGGAATTTGAGGATGTTTTTCAGGCGTTGGCAGGACTGCCACCAGCTCATTCAGATCCATTCACGATTGAACTTGAGCCGGGGACAGCTCCATTGTCCAAAGCACCATACTGGATGGCACCAGCGGAGATGGCTGAACTGAAGAAGCAGCTAACGGAGTTGTTGGACAAAAGCTTCATTAGACCTAGTAGTTCATCGTGGGGAGCACCAATGTTGTTCGTGAAGAAGAAGGATGGGAGCTTTAGGCTTTGCATTGATTACTGCGGATTGAATCATGTGACCGTGAAGAACAACTATCCACTTCCCAGGATAGACGAGTTATTGGACCAACTCAGGGGAGCTACTTGGTTCTCTAAGATCGATTTGGCATCAGGGTACCATCAAATACCCATAGAGGAGACAGACGTGCGTAAAACTGCCTTTAGGACAAGGTATGGTCATTACGAGTTTGTGGTCATGCCATTTGGTTTGACGAATGCGCCAGCTGCATTCATGAAGTTGATGAATGGCGTATTCAGAGAGTACCTAGATGAGTTTGTGATCATTTTCATAGATGATATTCTAGTATACTCTAAGGATGAGGAAAATCATAGGAGTCATTTGCGGACTGTTCTGGAGAAGTTGAGAGAACAGAAGTTATATGCCAAGCTCAGTAAGTGTACCTTTTGGCAACGACATATAGGGTTCTTGGGTCACATTGTTTCGGATAAGGGAGTGTCCATGGACCCAGAGAAGATTCAGGCTATTGCGGATTGGCCTAGACCAGAGAATGCTACAGAGATAAGGAGTTTTCTCGGAATAGCTGGTTACTACAGGCGGTTTGTCAAAGGTTTTGCAAGCATGGCTCAGCCAATGACAAAGCTGACTGGTAAAGACGTGGAGTACGTCTGGACGGATGAGTGTGAAGAGTGCTTCTCAAAGCTAAAGGAGTTACTCACTAGTGCACCAGTATTGGCGTTACCAGAACCGGGTGAGCCATACGTGGTATACATGGATGCATCCAGGAAAGGACTAGGTTGTGTTCTGATGCAGAATGGTAAGGTGATAGCATATGCTTCGCGGCAGCTACAGAAGCATGAAGGAAACTACCCTACGCATGATTTAGAGATGGCGGCTGTGGTATTTGCACTTAAGATCTTACTTGTATGGCGAGAAGGTGCAGATATACACGGACCATTGATAGGGTCAGGTTTTACCCAAATAAAACTACTGCAAGTGCACAGCAAAAGCAGTTGTAGTACAAGGGGTTATCGAATCCCAAGGGAGTATGTAAACCACACTAGCGATTATAGATTCAGATTAAGCTAAGCGATAAATAATGAATGTAATGCAAAATAGTAAAATAAATGCAAGAGGGCGTTTTTATGCTTGTTCTTAAAGTTCAGAAGGCTAAAGGCGCTAAGTCAGGACAGTTCGCAGGTTAAATCCGAGAGTGTAGAATGCATGCAATCAGGAATGAATTAAAACCATCTTGAACATGAATCGCAAAGATATAACTAATCAATTCTCATTGCAGAAGTCATCTATGTCTAAATCACAGAGTTTCAAATCTCTTTGCAAACCCTAACAACCTAAACATGCAGTAATGATCAGGTTCAATTGTTCACAAAACTCCTAAGCCAAATCTCTTTGTACTAGGGCGTTTTGCTCATCTAATACTAGTTCAGGTGATTAATAATGCTCTCACATCTATCAAAAACCTAGGGTTTCGAAATCCAGATGATGTGTTTAAGAAATCGATATGAATGCAAGCACATATGAAGAACAAATGAATTTCCTAAAAGTTTTTAGCAATTCTACAAACTCTTCTTCAACCTTTGAAAAGCCCTAACTTAACTAACAAACTACTCAGACATGGTGATTTGAGAAAACATCATGAAAAGAATAGATTGCATAAAAGAAATAAGAAATAGAAATAAAGGAGTTCAAAATCTGCTCTGAAGGAGTCTGATTTGTCTCTCCCAAAAGCTCTGCTACAAATCTCTCTCTAAAGTTCTCAAAAATAATAAGATACAAGATATATGCCAAAAGAATGGCTGAAAAACCTAATATACAAGCTAAAACACGATCTGGGGCCTTTTTGTAAAAACTGGAACTTTTGGGCCAAAACTGCAATTTCTTCCCAATCTTTTAAAAACAGGCCACGACCTCCTTCCTTGGTGGGTGACGAGCGTCACCAGCTTGGTGACGAGCGTCACCATATGGCATACTTTCTTCTTCGAGCTAGGTACTTCGTGGCTTCAACTCAGAATGCTCCAAAAGGTTCCAAAATCTCCAATTATGCTCCAGACATGCTATAACCTGCAAAGACTCTTCTAGGACTCTAAAAAGACCAAAAAGACTCAATAAAAAGGAATTATATCATGGTTAAAAACCATAAAAACCATGATATATCAACTCCCCCAGACTTAGTTTTTGCTTGCCCTCAAGCAAACATTAGACAAAGAATAAGGCCGAGGTTTGAAAACAAGAAACAGTCAGTCAGTCATCAGGAACACCACACTAGTTAAAGCTTTCGAATCCACATACCACAGAGTCAACACAAGATCAAATTTCAGCCTAATCATAACAAGCTTAGCTAATCTCTCAAGTCCAGTCTAAATCCCTTCAAGAAATCCAAAATTTCTACTGTCAACTCCTTATTTTTATCTAAGTGTGATATCTCATCAAAGTTTTATCATCTTAATCACTTTACAGATTCTTTTCCCTTCCTAACAACTGAACAAATCAATCTCAACACAGCTCTCCTATTTTCTCTTCCCTTAGGATATTTTCGATTTTTCACTTCTTTTTTTCTCAACTTTTTCAGTCTAAGAAATGGTGCTACTCAATACTTGTGTTCCTTGTGAGGAGACAGGTTCTTGAATGTGTTCACTACTGTTGTTCCTTGTGAGGAGACAGGGTCATGAATGCACCATTCTTTGGACTTTAACTTTTAAAATTACATCAGGGAAGATTAAAGAGAGACTGTATCTTAACCTTATTGTCAGTGCTGAAAGAGAGAATCAAGATCAATAAGAATCAATCACCAAGACAAGAAGTTTAAAGTTCATTAAGGTGGAGCTAACAGCAAATTTTCCAGATTCTCTAAGAACCTAAACCTTCATTGCTAGACTGATCTACCTATGACTTTCAACTTAGTAAGACTTGTAATCAACTACTGTGGCAATGGTTCTTATCAGCAAAAACGTCCTATGGTTAGTTCCAAGAAAAACTGACAGTTTCAAAAATTTTGACTCTATAAAACAGGTTTTTGACTAAACTTTAAGACTCTAGAAACATGACATAAAGCACACAACGTCAGTAACCACCTCCCCCAGACTTAAACAACACTGTCCCCAGTGTTATTAAGCCAAGAGTTGGTCAAAATGAAGCATGAGAACGTGTAAAACCAAGGTGGAAAAGTGGTACCTCGCGAAGGACCTGGTGACGAGCGTCACCAGATTGGTGACGAGCGTCACCATCTCTGATACTCCAGAAATCGACATGTTGGATGTTTAAATGCAATGCCATCATGTGTACTCCGAAGTAAGACTGTAAGAGCACTAAAAACACACATCAAAACATCCAAACAAAGCATAATCCATGGTCCAATAAGTTCACAAGACATCATCCAAGCAAACTGAACAAAGTGACTCTTTTTTTTTCTGTTTTTTTTTTTTTTAACTATGTAATAGAAAACTAAACTAATATATGAAAAAGAAAACTTACTAGTGGGTTGCCTCCCACTAAGCGCTTGTTTAAAGTTATTAGCTCGACTTTGAATGCTGCTCAAACAGCTGGTGGAACAGAAGGTGGCATTGAATGCCTTGGAGAAGAATGTCTCCTCATCCATGGTGGTTTGTAAGCAGTAGATGTATGAACACTTCCAAGGAAGTGAGGAACATCAGCAGAGTGGGTCGTGACTATGGGTGGGATACTTCTTTTTCCTGCAGAATCATCAAAAGAAACACCAAGCATTCTACGAGAATCTCGTTGCTTGCATAAGTGTGAAGCAGCTTTTTTACCTTTTAAATTCTTATTGATGAGATTAGGAGGTTTGGAACTGGTTCCAGGAAGTGCATACCTTTGCTTAGTTGCAGGTTTCTGGGTTGTGGACTGTTGAATTTTCGGATTGGCAACATATGATGGACTTGTAGAGCAAATATCACGTCTCTCCTTTGTGTCCAGGTTGGTGACGGGCGTCACCAGGTCAGTGACGCTCGTCACTGACTCTGCAGTTCGAGTTTCTGCAGTTTTCCTGCAATTCAGCTCTGCAAGTGTTGCTTCCATCACATACACGTCTTCCTCCAGCAACTTGGCATTCATTAGAACCTCTTTTTCAAGCCCAGTCATGAAGATATGATCCTCACTGCAATCCTCAAACCCAACAGCTTCTACAGAAGTTTCAGATATTGGCTCTTCAACAGCCATCTTGCTCACTTGCCCACTTATATATGATTCATTGACACACTCAGCAATAGTGTCTTCTGAATGCTCCATGACAGTCTCTTCATCTCTGGAAGTTCTTACAGAATAGGTCTGACCATCAATGGTAGAACTCTTTCTTAACTTATCCATGTCAAAGTTCATGACAACATCACCAAGATCAAGGTCAATGTTGCCCTTTCTAACATCAATGATGGCTCCAGCAGTAGCCAAGAATGGTCTTCCCAGAATAAGAGGATCTTTAGGTTCTTCAGCATATTTCAGAACCACAAAATCTGTAGGAATTATGCAACCTTCAATGTTAACATGAACATTCTCTAACATGCCTTCTGGGGTCCTTATGGATCGATCTGCTAGGATGAGAGAGATCCCAGCTGGCTTGAAATCAGTCATTACAAGTCTAGCAGCAACAGAGAAAGGCATCAAGTTAATACTTGACCCTAGATCACATAGAGAGTGTGGAAAACGTCCTGCAGATATTGAGCAATCAAGCATAAAGGTCCCTGGATCAGATAGCTTCTCTGGAACTCTGCTTTGAGTGATGGTATTGACTTGTTCAGAAACAGTCACCTTCTTCTTATTCCTTGGAACTGTGCCTAAGAGAATTGCACTGATGTCTCTGGTAAGCAATGCTCCTTTCTCAGGACTTACACCATTCACAACCATTCTCTTTAAATACCTTCTTAGAGCTGGTGAAGGCTTGACTGCATCAACAAGAGGGATCTCAAGCATCAGCTTGTCTATCATAGCTTTACATCTGGCTTCTTCTATCTCCTGTTTAGACTTCCTAGGATGCTTGGGGAATGGTGTTTTGGGTTTATAGACACGTTCCTGGTCATAATTTGCAGTTACAGGCGAAGCAGCTTCGTTCTGGGGTGGGTGACGACCGTCACCAGGTGGGTGACGCTCGTCACTCACTTGTGACAACCCCCGATACCCTTGTAGGTTGGTGACGAGCGTCACTCCTCCTTGGTGACGCTCGTCACTCACCTCTGAGACAGAAAAATTTTCATCTTCAGACTCCATGAGTTGCACGATCTGTTCTGCACTCAACCTCTTTTTCTGCACTGTTTTAAGCTCCTTTTCATTCCTGACTGTGATGGCATTAACCTGATGCTTGGGATTGATATCAGTCCTTCCAGGAAGGAATCCCTCTTGCCTTTGAACAGCTCCTGCAGTTTGAGCAACCTGCACATCAAGCTTCTTCATGTGAGAGTTCAGACTCTCAATTTTTCCATTCAGGTCTTGATACAGCGAATCTAGCTTGCCATTGAAGTTCACTGTCATCTTCTGCTGTCCTTCAAGTACCTGCTCCAGCATAGCTTCCATTTTATTGTCTTGTAGAGGTGCAGTTTGGTAGGAAGAAGAACCATAATTCCTGCTGTTTTGGTAAGGTTTCTCAACTTCAGTCTTCTGGAATGGGGGCTTAGGAGTGTAACCAGGCGTTCTCTGTCCTCCTGTAAAGGTACTCTGCTGATTATTGCTGTTGTAGCCTCTGTTCCATTGCTGATTTCCAAACTTTTGGCTCTGAAAACCCCCTCCATTGATGAAATTAACATCTTTCTGCTCAAATTCTTCAGGATTTTCGAAACTCTCCACTTCTGCAGCAAACTGAACTGACTTCTTTCCCACCAGAAGGCTGTGCATGCTGTCTAACTTAGCCTTAACTTCAGCTATTTGGTTTCCATCATTCAAACCAGCCTGCTGCTTTCTCTGAAAATCTGCATTCTTAGTGCTGTTACTGCAGGCCAAGTTTTCAATCAATCTTACAGCTTCTTCTGGTCTGTTGGTGTTGAAGTTTTCTGCACTTGCTGCATCCAGTGCCATCTGATATTTCCAGTCAATGCCTCTGAAGAAGATCCCAAGTAATTGCACCTGACTGAAACCATGATGAGGACAGTCCCTTTGATAAGACTTGAACCTGATCCAAGAAGCCTTAAAAGCTTCAGTAGGGCCTTGTGTAAAGGAAGCAATTTTCGTCCTCATGTCCTCTGACCTTGAATCATCATAGAAGTTATTCAGAAAGGCGTTCTTAGTGTCTTCCCAAGTGGTCAATGAAGCAGGTTCCAGTTGCTTCAGCCAATATGCAGCTTCTCCTCCAAGAGAATAAGGAAAAAGCTTGCAGAACAGGAAATCATTGCTGACTCCATTAGCTTTGACACTGGAAGCTAAATCCTCAAACCTCTCTATGTGATCCATAGGATGCTCATGAGGTAAACCATGGAAGGGATGCTGACCAACCAGCTGATAGTAGACTGGTTTAACCTCAAAATCGTTCCTCTGGAAGGCAGGAGGTCGGATTGCAGCTCTGTTGGCATAGAACTGATCAGGTCTGTTGTAATCACCTAGAGTCCTCTGAACAAAACGCCCAGCAGCGTTATTGACAGCAGCAGGGACTCCCACGTTCTCAGCCACTTGCTGAACCTGCTGTTCAACAATGACATTCCCCTCTTGATCAATTCTCTGCCCCTCTTCGTTCCTCCTGTTTCCTTCCCTGTCAACCAAGTGACCTTCTGCATCTTCAACCAAGATCAGTGGAGCGACCATTGCAGACTGCTTCTTAGCTTTCCTGTTAGTTCTCTCCAACCTAGCAAGCTCGTCGATGCTCAAAGTCACAAGCTCCTTCTCTTTGTTGCTTCTGGTTCTGCGATTAGGCATACACCTGAAACAGGAACAAAGAAAAGTAGCTGAAAATCAGTAAAGAAATAAAAACTTAGACAAAATCCTAATACTAAAAATCGATAGGCAGCTATTACTCCCCGGCAACGGCGCCAAAAACTTGATAGGGTCAGGTTTTACCCAAATAAAACTACTGCAACTGCACAGCAAAAGCAGTTGTAGTACAAGGGGTTATCGAATCCCAAGGGAGTATGTAAACCACACTAGCGATTATAGATTCAGATTAAGCTAAGCGATAAATAATGAATGTAATGCAAAATAGTAAAATAAATGCAAGAGGGCGTTTTTATGCTTGTTCTTAAAGTTCAGAAGGCTAAAGGCGCTAAGTCAGGACAGTTCGCAGGTTGAATCCGAGAGTGTAGAATGCATGCAATCAGGAATGAATTAAAACCGTCTTGAACATGAATCGCAAAGATATAACTAATCAATTCTCATTGCAGAAGTCATCTATGTCTAAATCACAGAGTTTCAAATCTCTTTGCAAACCCTAACAACCTAAACATGCAGTAATGATCAGGTTCAATTGTTCACAAAACTCCTAAGCCAAATCTCTTTGTACTAGGGCGTTTTGCTCATCTAATACTAGTTCAGGTGATTAATAATGCTCTCACATCTATCAAAAACCTAGGGTTTCGAAATCCAGATGATATGTCTAAGAAATCGATATGAATGCAAGCACAGATGAAGAACCAATGAATTTCCTAAAAGTTTTTAGCAATTCTACAAACTCTTCTTCAACCTTTGAAAAGCCCTAACTTAACTAACAAACTACTCAGACATGGTGATTTGAGAAAACATCATGAAAAGAATAGATTGCATAAAAGAAATAAGAAGTAGAAATAAAGGAGTTCAAAATCTGCTCTGAAGGAGTCTGATTTGTCTCTCCCAAAAGCTCTGCTACAAATCTCTCTCTAAAGTTCTCAAAAATAATAAGATACAAGATATATGCCAAAAGAATGGCTGAAAAACTTAATATACAAGCTAAAACACGATCTGGGGCCTTTTTGTAAAAACTAGAACTTCTGGGCCAAAACTGCAATTTCTTCCCAATCTTTTAAAAACAGGCCACGACCTCCTTCCTTGGTGGGTGACGAGCGTCACCAGCTTGGTGATGAGCGTCACCATATGGCATACTTTCTTCTTCGAGCTAGGTACTTCGTGGCTTCAACTCACAATGCTCCAAAAGGTTCCAAAATCTCCAATTATGCTCCAGACATGCTATAACCTGCAAAGACTCTTCTAGGACTCTAAAAAGACCAAAAAGACTCAATAAAAAGGAATTATATCATGGTTAAAAACCATAAAAACCATGATATATCAACCATAAGAGTTTAAAGTACATCTTTACTCAACCGGATTTGAACTTGAGACAGCGTAGATGGATGGAGTTGGTAGCAGACTATGACATGGAAATAGCATACCATCCAGGAAAGGCCAACTTGGTGGCGGATGCGTTGAGTAGGACAAGGGCTAGCGTATCATCTGAACAGAATGTTGGAAGCATTGTGAACATGCTAAGGAGATTGCAGTTGAATGCAATAACGGATGGGGTTGAACCGTTGGGTTTGGAAGCTGTGGATAGAGCTGACTTGTTGACTAGAATTCGGATTGCTCAAGAGCAGGATGAGAATCTGAAAAAGGTGTCACAGAATGACAAGACGGAATATCAGACTTCAAACAATGGGACCATTGTTGTGAACGGACGGGTCTGTGTTCCAGATGTGAAGGAGTTAAGGGATGAGATCCTTAAGGAGGCACATCAGTCAAGGTTTTCTGTTCATCCAGGAATGACCAAGATGTATCAGGATTTGAAACGGTAATTGGTTTTCTGTTGGATTTGAAACAGAGCATCAGTTTCCAATTGGTTTGTTGCAAACGTTGCCAATGCCAGAATGGAAATAGGACATGATCACCATGGACTTTGTATTGGGGTTACCTAAGACTAGGAAGTTGCATGACGGGATATGGGTCATTGTGGATTGTTTGATCAAGTCTGCTCACTTCTTAGCAATGAAAAAGACGGATGGAGTACCAAAGTTGGTGGACATGTATATTGATCAGATCGTGAAGTTGCATGGAGTGCCAGTAAGTATCATTTCAGATCGTTATCCGAAGTTTACTTCGAGGTTCTGGAAAGAGTTCCAGGAAGCGTGTGGAACGCGGTTGCATATGAGTACAGCGTATCATCCTCAGACTGATGGGCAATCAGAACGAACGATAAAGACATTGGCGGACATGTTGAGAGCGTGTGTACTAGACTGGGGTGGTAGTTGGGAAGACTACTTACCGTTGGCTGAATTTGCATACAACAATAGTTACAAAAGGAGTATAGAGATGTCTCCGTATGAGGCATTTTATGGCAGGCCGTGCAGGACACCATTGTGTTGGACACAAGTGGGGGAGCGTAGTGTAATGGGGCCAGCAGTGGTCGAGGCTACTACAGAAAAGATCAGATTGTTAAAGGTTAAGCTGAAAAAGGCTATGGACAGGCAGAAAAGTTATGGGGACAAGCGTCGCAGGGATTTGGAGTTCAGTGTGGGTGATATGGTTTATCTTAAGGCACTGACTTATAAGGGAACAGATAGGGCAGCTAAGAGTGCCAAGTTGAATCCAAGGTACATGGGGCCGTACCGGATACTGGAAAGGATTGGCGCAGTGGCTTACAAGTTGGACTTGCCATCAGAAATGGGAGCGTTCCATAATGTATTCCATGTGTCACAGCTGAGAAAGCACATTACCGAACGGGAAACGGTTATAGAGGAGCCGCCAGCAGACTTGCAAGAGGACCTTGCAGTAGTGGCTAGACCGGTTCGAGTAATAGGACGGAAAGAAAAGACTAAGCGTGGGAAGCTGGTCAGAATGGTTCAGGTCGTATGGGACTGCGATGGACAGGAACAGGTTACTTGGGAAAAGGAGGCTAGGATGAAAGCTGAGTATCCTAAATAGTTTGACAAGTTGCAAACGGATGAGTCGGATTCGAGGACGAATCCAGAACGGGTGGGGGAGAGTTGTAGCATCCGTATCCGAGAAAAATGAGGAATGACCGAGCCAAGGGTCGAATACTGGCTGGGAAATGGAGGTTCGGACTATGGTCGGGTGTTGACCGGTGAAATAGTCGGGTATAGGCTGGATAGCCGAGCCGGATGGACCATATCCGAGGGAAAACAGGGTCCAGTCCGAGGGAAATGGGATTTATCCGAGTGCAGTGGGATATATCCGAGAGTCTGGGAGGTTAGTCCGAGTGTCAGTGGACTGTCTCAGAGGGGGAATAGGAAACCTCCGAGAGAAATAGAGGATTAGCCGAGGTGGGACAAGTTGTCCGTGAGAAATAGGAATATCCGGGTGAAAAATGGAAAACACCTCGGATAAGGGCGGTTTATCCGAGTGGGAAGGGATTTGGGCCGTGGGCCAAGTGTTTGGTCGGCTATTTTGGGGTTTATCGAAGGAATGGTCGAGCCGGTACAGGGAATAGCCGAGAGAATCGAATCGGACCGGGATAAAACTTACTGGAACCGGGAAAACGTCGGATAAATCCGGGTTACCTAGGGTTTTGCGAGTATTTAAGGGATTTTGAGACTTTTCTCGGGAGAGTTGTGTTTATTCGAGAGCATTAAAGCAAAAAAAGAGAATAGTCGAGAGAAAACCCTAAGAAAAACAGTTTATCCTGAGGACATATGAGAGAGATCAGGTTATCGCCGAGCAAATCCGACAATCGCCGAGATAAACTGGTAAGCGATCGGATATTTCCCTAAATGTTGAGTTTTCATCGGATAACCTCGAGCTAATAGCCTTGTTTTGTGGGGTTTCTGAGGGAAAACAGAGTTTGGCTCGAAGAAAGGTGAACGGATCAAGAGATAGCCGAAGGGATAAGGATCGGATTGTACCGTGAGCCGAGAGATTCTTAGGGAGATCGGATATCTTTGTTTTGGTGCGGTTTTCATCGGGATTTCTTCTGACCAATCTGTTTCCAGCCTTGTCTAAGGTGAGTGCGTGACTGTGGTTGGGTCTAGGACCGTAGGATTGCTAGGGTTGAGTGTTTTGCATGTTGATATGTGTGATTTTCATGTTATGTGTTAGGAATGGATAAGCAATCCTTGTGTTGTGATATATTGTGGTGTTTACCGTGGCATATATGATGTTTAGCTAACCTCAGGGTAATCCGGATCATGTACTAGCTTAGGGGATGTGGGATTCTCGCTGAAGTAGACATGGGTCTTAAAAAGGGATTGATCTTGATTGGTTAGGCTAGATGATCATGGCCGTTTGATATTGTGATGTCTATTGCGAATTGACTGTGTTGAATGTTGAATCCGAAAGTATGACTGTGTGTTTGGTACTGACCAGGTGTTACGGGATGACCGTACTCATTAAGTATTTATGAAATACTTATGCCTCTCATTTTGAGTGTGCAGGTACTAAGCAGTAAAAGGGCGAGACCAGGCGGCAGTGAAGGATATGGATGGATCGGGACTTGGTTTTGTTTGTGTTAAGACTTGCGTTTAGAGTCTTATGGCTTTGGTGTTTGATCGTTAGGTTGCTAGATGATCAGTTGTAATCTTTAGTGAACCTTGTGTTTTGATTTATGTGAAATCCCGAATCCTGTTTAAGTGTTTTACGAAAGTTGAATAAATGAATGAGTTGCTTTATATTCCGCTGTGTAATGATAAGAAAGACTTAGAAAAATAAAGAAGAAAAAGTTCGAAAATATAGCTAAGTATAGAAACGGACTTAGAGGATGTAGTGGGACACAGCCGCGGTACGGTTTACCGGGTTGGGTTACCACTCAAACCCTCACAAATTCCAACATGGTAGCAGAGCAAGGTTATTCTCTTGGGCTGGACTCACTTCTTCTTTCTTCTTTCTTCATTCTAAGGATTCCTCTCTCTCACATTCTTGTTAAGCTTTGAAGACAGACTTGTGATGTCTCTTGTCCAAAGCGTGAGGAGAGAGTGATAGGATGAAGTTTGGTTTTCAAATACCTTTAATGGTTTTGTTTTTCAATCCATGAATTCTCCTCTATATCCCCTCTTTTCTTATTTGAAGCTTTAGATGAAAGATTGAATCTGTTCATACTAACTTGAGGGAGGGAGAAAGATTGAAACTTTCACTTGAAAATGTTTTACAAAAGCTTTGCCTTTGGTTTTATTTTTCAAACTCTTTCCTCCCTCTACCCATCTCTTCTCTTAATAAGCTTGGATAAAAGACTTTATGTCTGTATATGCCTATGCTTAAGAGAGGGAGAGAGGATGAAAGTTGATTTTTGAATTTGAAAACTCCTTGAAAAATTACTTTGGGAATTATTCACCCTTTATTCAAAGGATTTGAATTTTAAAAAATGTTTTAGAACAGATTTATAATTAATCTACCTTTGAAAAATATTTTAAAATAGTCCAAAATAATTTTAAATTGTTTTGAGAATTTTGCTTGATGGTTACAAGCTTGAAAGTTATTTTGGAAATCATTTCCTTGATAAACCCTTTGGGAAGATTTTTTGGAAAATATTTTTAAAATTCCGAAAAGTATTTTTTAAAAAAATATATATTTTAAAATGTTCTTGATGAACCTTTGGCTTTGATAAGCTATTTTAAATGTTTTAAAATTCTTAGAAAAAATTGTTTTAAAATTGTTTTGCAATTTTTCTTTGAAATAAAAAGGTTTTGAAAAAAAAAAAAAAACCTTTTGGAATGTTCAAAATTCTGGAGAAGATTTTTAAAAATGTTTCGGCCTTGAATGGCTTTGTTTTTGCTGATGGACAAATAGTTTTGTTCCATTAGCACAACTCTTTAACACTAAGAAATCACTTGAATGTGAATTACTCTAATGTGTTTGTTGTTGAGGTTGTAGGAAATCTCTTGAAGAGAGTTTGTCCTTGCACCCTCTTGATGAAAGACTGGTGGGAAGTTAAAAGCCTCACCAGCATTGTAGCTCAGCCATGAAGCTTGAAGGCCATGGACTGAATGTTGCTTCCGCTCATACTCATTTTTCATCATACTCATTCTCCACCATACTCTCACTACATTTTCGCTTACACTCTATCATACTCTTATATTCTCTCATACTTATAGTTACTTATACTCTTATTCTCTGGTTACTTTATATTCTTCATCTCTCACTATTGTTTGCTTTGAATCTGTCTATACTCTACAGGTTCTAAGTGTAATAATGGGGTTTAGTGCTTTTGGCTTGATTGTCTCATGAAGGCAATGCAAGTGTTTTGGTGTTTGGCGCATCCTTGACTAGGGGAGTTAGAACCAGTGGCACCCTAGAATGTCTGCTGGACTGGTGGAAAGTGATGAATCAGCTCGGAGTTAGAACCAATGGCCACCTAGAAAGTCTGCTGGACTGGTGGAAAGTGATGAATCAGCTCGCTAGCAAGATGTTTTCCCATAGATGGAGATCAAACCAAATTCATTCAGTCCATTCAAAGGACCATTCAAAGATCACTCTTCTTCTATTGAAAGGCTGTTCTCTAAACCCTATCTCCTATTTCAATTAGTGCTAATTTCATGACTTACTTCATTCATTTAGCAGTCAAATTACTCTTCATAATTTATGCATAATTCTGTTTGACTGAATTGCATAAGTTAGTATGAGAATATTTATTGGATGTTTTTTTGAAATTGTTTGAGAATGCATAATTCAGATTGACATTATCTCGAACTGCTTGCTTAAAATGTTCAGTTCTCTCTATGAATTACTAATTGTGCATCTTGGTCTTTGATATATCTCTTAGGCTTTGATATTCCTCATTTGGTTATTTGATATTCCTTATGGCAATACTTAATCTCTTCTTCTTTATCTCTTGTTTAAGGGAAAAGAAGACCATAAGAGCCTCAAAGAGACTAATGAGAGCCTCAAATGCTGAAGAGTCTCAAAGGAGATGGCAAAGAAAGGATTCAAATGAAAGAGAAGTCAAGTCATGAAGAGCTAAGAAGTGAGAAGACTTGGAAAGGAGCAAATTTTCAAAATGGTTTAAACCAAGGTCATAGCTATTCTAATGCACCGTGGAGGCTATACTCTTTTTGTCCTCATCATGGTTTTATCCCAAAGAGGTTTTACATGATGAGGTTTTTAATGAGGTAGTCCTTTGCGTGGGCAAGCTTGGCCTTTGGTCCCAATGGCTCCCGACGCCCAAGCTTGAGGGAGGGTATTAGAGTGAGGAGATGAGAAGGCCACACATGAAGTGAAGGCCAAGCATCTCCATATCAAATAAGAAGAAGAAGAGAAGTGTCAAAGCGTGACTTAGCCAAGAATGATGCTCATCACATGTAAAAGACATCAAGAAGGTGATCAACCATGTGTATATGAAGCAATGGAGGCTTAGGAGTCATGAAGTATGTTGCAAGCCCAACTTATTAGGCTGTCCATACAATCTCTTAGTGGGCTGTCCGTACAAGCCCACATAAACTCCACCAAGCCAGCCCAAACTGTAAGGAGGAGTGTGTGCACGCCTAAGAGAAGTTGTCAAGTGTTCTAAAAGCTCCTCACTTGCCTCCATAACCGTTTGAATTCAAAGAAGTGGAGGGAAGCAAGAGTCACATGTGTGACTTAAGAAAAGAGCTGTTATGTGCTGTCACTTTCAATCTTTGTCTTTGTGCCCAAGTTTAATTTCTATATAAGGGCGCCCTTTCTCATTGTAAAACATATAGAATTTATAATAAAAGAGACAAGTTCTTGTTAAATTTGTATACATCTCTCTCCTTTACTTATGCTTAATTAAATTAAAGCAATGTAGAGAGTGAGTTATATGCAGTTTAGATCTGCCTTAATGACAGACCATTACTTGTCTAATTATATTTCAAACCACCTAAACTCTTTCTTTTGTTCAGTTAGACACTAAGTTAGTGAGCTAATCCTTCTTTAATGAGAACACAAACTCTAAGTGTTGTTGTTACTCAAATATGGATTCATGTCTCATGCTAGTGCAACTCTTCTTTACTTAGTTAGTCATTAGATTACTGAACCTTTCTTTAGTTATGACAACAAACTCTCTAGTTATGTTGCTTGTAATACTCAGATTGTGTATCATACTAATGCATTTTTTATTATGTTAAAGTGAGTTCATTTGGTTGGTTAATGAAAAACCAATCACAAGTTGATTGTGTTTCTTCTTATGTGAGACAAACCCTCACAAATTCCAACAAAGATCGGATGCAACACTAGATCCGCTGAGGACGATCGATACCCAGATCGAGTTGAAGACACGATGTCCGAAGATGATCGAGAGAGCCGCTCGATCCCGAAGTCGATCTCTGTCCTTTCAACCGCTTTTGGCCGCTAGCGAGGGGGGGACCATCGAGTTGTTTTCACCATTTTGGGAAGGCGGCGATGTCTCTTTCCACACAAAGTTTTGAATCTTATCTTTTTATGCTTTTCTCTCTGGTTTGGAGATGATCCACCATTGTTGAACTTGAAGTTTTTCTTGCTTTTGTATTCGAATCGTTTGAAGTTTAATCTAGTTCTTTTTCATGTTCATCGTTTCTTTCTCCATGCTTTGCTTGATTTATCTTATGTGTAGTGAGTAGTTTCATTAGGGTTTCGGGGTTGAGAGGATTAAAGGGGTCAAAAAGGTTTTCAATCTTAGAGTTTTCTAGCGCTTAATGGCTATCTCTTCTAGGGTGTTGAGTTTCTAAAGCTTAAAGACTCTCACGCCAAGAGCTTTATGATCCAAGAGGTCTCTTACCTTGACAGGATCCAGGGACCTCTGAAGATCGCACCGTAGAGACTAGTTACCCCTTCCCAAAAGCCATGGAAGTTTGGGGGGACTAGTTAAGCCATGTGTTTGAAATCTGTTTTCCCTGCCCTTCAACCTCTCTTTCCACCAGAAGCCATGGGTTTGGAGGAGAGGATGAAGGAGTGATCTATACCGAAAGCCACAGATAGATCTTATTTCGTTTTCAAGGCTTAGAGATTCTCACAAAGTGAGTCGATTTAAATTTTTCAGCCCAAGTTCGGACCTTTGAAACCCCTGACCATGAATCTCAACCCTAGACCCTATTTCTTAGCATTTCTGCATCCTCTCTCGTCATTCGCTTGATCTTTGATAGCATCCTGGTCGTTAGTTTAGCTGCTCTTACTGATAAACGATTTCTTAGCTCGTGTTATGCAGCAGAGATGTTATCAAAACTCTAATGCACGCAATGTTGTAGTAAGGCTAGCAGGAGAGTGTCAATCCACTTCTAGGAGATAGAGAATGCACAGAGAATGCAAGGTCCTAAACAAATCTAAGCAAAAATGAGACAGTTTATGGGAAAATATCAAAGAACTAGATGCAGCAACCTAAACAGAGTGAAACCTATTTTAAAAACACTAGAAGGGAAGCAACTACCACGAGAAACAAACAGATTAATTAAAGGAAAGAGCTTCGAATTGTTAAAATTCGACTAGTGGATCGACCACAAGATCGACCACTAGATCGAGCAGTAACGATCGATCTCGTCTAAAACCGTAAGAACAACAAATCTAATGACCAGGATGCTATCAGATAACAAGCGAAAGATGAAAATAGACTTAGAGATTCTAAAAGAAAGGGCTTAGGGTTGAGATTCATGTAAAGGGTTTCAAAGGATCGATCTTGGGTTTGAAACTTTAGATCGACTCACTTGGTGAGGATCTCTAAGCCTTGAAAACAAAACAAGATCTATCTGTGGCTTTCGGTATAGATCACTCTTTCATCCTCTCCTCCAAACTCATGGCTTTTGGTGGAAAGGGAGGTCGAAAGGCAAGGAAAACAGATTTCAAGTAATGGCTTAACTAGTCCCCCAAACTTCCATGGCTTTTGGGAAGGGGTAACTAGTCTCTAAGGTGTGATCTTCCGAGGCTCCTGGATCCTGTCAAGGTAAGGAACCTCTCGGATCATGAAGCTCTTGGCGTGAGAGTCTTCAAGCATTAAGCTTTCAACACCTTAGAAGAGATAGCCTTTAAAACGTTTAGAAAACAAACCAAGATCGAACCTTTTCTACCCCTTAATCCTCTCAACCCCGAACCCAAAGTAAACTACTCGCTACACATAGAGTAAATCAAGCAAAGCAGAGGAAACGAGACGATAAACATGAAAGAAAAACTGGATTAAACTATAAAGATTCGAATACAAAAGCTTCAAAGGAAAACGAGTTCAACAATGGTGTTCTTCGTTAAACGAGAGAGAAAAAAAATCAAAGAAAGGATAAGGATCTAAAAGTTCGAAAAAGCATCTCGCCGCCTTGCCTAAAATGCCCAAACAAGCCAATGGTCCCCCCTTCGCTAACAGCCAAAAACGGTTGAAAGGACAGAAATCGACCACTGGATCGAGTGGTTCTCTCGATCATATTCGGACATTGTGTCTTCGGCTCGATCTGGGTCTCGATCTTCATCGGCGAATCGAGTGTTGCATCCGATCTTGGTGTCGATCTTCGGGTGGATCGAGTGGTGTACTCGATCTGGCTCTCGCTCTGCATGGCGTCATTTACGTCCGTACCGATTGATCGATTGCTTCACTCGATCTCCGTCTCGATCATTCTCCTTGGATCACCTAGTTGGCTCGATCTTCTGGTCGATCAACTCCTGGATCGACCGGCCATGCTCGATCTGCTCCTCGATCATTGGTCCTTAGCATATTTCCGAGCTCCCACGAACTGCTACATCAGCCTCCACACGCCCACGAACCTCCATGACTCCAAAGCAGCCAGAAACAACCTGAATGTGATGCAAAATGCAAGGAAAATGCATATGCTGATGCATGAATGCTCTAGGACCCTAAGTGATGCAATCTACCCTAAAACTTGATACAAATGCGTGAAAAACTAACTAATGAGTATGCAAAATATATGCAATATGCAATAACATCAACTCCCCCAAACTTACTTCTTGCTTGCCCTCAAGCAACAAAAAAAACAAGTAAGGAAGAGAAGTTTTTAGGAAAATCAAAGGGGTTTTAAACTTTTTGCAAAGGTGCCTTTCAAATGGATCATCTCAATGTCCTAGTTAACAGTTCTAAAATGCTAAGCTTACACTCATACTCCAAAGAACTTAGCCATACTCATCACACAAAGAAATTCAAATCATGACTCTCCTATTCCTAACAATCAAAGAAACTCATCTTTTAACATTCATTAACATTCGAACCATGAATCAAACTTATGCACTTTAAAGCAAAACACATTTGGCTAAGGGTTATGGTTATGAGCATAGAATGATCTCATTTGAAAAGGGTTTATAATCATAACAAGGGTTTCTCTCAAAAATGGCTTGAACTTATGCATAATGCTAAAGGTAAAGATAATTTATGCATACATGATTAGATTCTCATCTACCCATGTAAACTACCAAATGATCATATACCCCTCTCATTTAAGAAATTTAATCCTCACTCACCACTTAAGAGTCTACCCTTTTTCTCACACTTAGCAATCCCCAATTCAAAAATAAAGACATTTTTAAACTTTTTAGGCTAGTGAAAAGGTTATGAAAAATATTTTTGCTCTTAGAAATTTCTTATTAGTAGCTCTCTTATTTATTCTTTTTTTTTCTTTTCATTTTTTCTTTATTTGGCACTTAGGCTCTTTTTATTTCTTTTTCTTTTCTTCTCTCTTTTTATTTATTTATTTATTTTTATTTATTCTGAGAGAGCTACCTTCTGAAATTAGAGCATACTTAGTTTTAAAAATAAACCTTTCACTTAAAACCTCATTTCTTTTCTTAAAACACAAACTCTTTGAAACCGAAACAAATAGACAAGAAAGCAACCCCAATGATCCCCCAAACTTATCCTAAGCCAACACCTAGCTTCAAAATGCAAAGCTAGCAATCAATATGAAAACCAGATCATGTCGCCTAAACCTAACACTTTATGCCAAGTTCAAACCGAAGGTAAGGCCTCACAAAGATGTCACACAAGAACATTTGGCTTCAAAGAAGGGTAAAGTTCAAGGAGGGAGTTCTACTTAGGCTTACAAAGAGTGGTAAAAAGGAAGAAGAGAGCCTAAATATTTTAAAACCATGTGTTCATTTTCAAATGCATAAGAATGATAATTAGAGTTTCAAATTAAGGTTTTCACTTAGTAGGATGAGTTTCAAATCATGAGAGTTCAATTCAAGCCACGAAAATTCTAACTAGTGATCCAAGCATGGTTAGAACTTACTTTCAAAGCATAAACAAAGCATAAGAGAACTACCAACTAGGGCATTGAAATGATTCATAAGTAAAAACACCTTTTTAAGAAATTGTAACCCCTTATGCAAAATGCAAGCAACCTAGATGATATGAGAAACTCTAGACTCAATCCTAACATGTTTTTTTTAAAAAGATGAATGCAATCTACATGAATCTTTGAAAAAATTTTAAAAATTTTACCAATTTTTCATGACCTAAAACTCAAGGATGCAAAAAGGAAAATAAGATTAAAGAACACAAGATTAAATCACACAAGTACTCCCCCAAACTTGCTTGACACCGTCCCGGTGGCAAACTCATCCGAAGGAGCATCAAAACACAATGCAAGAAACAAATATGAGCGGTTATATACAATGGAAAAAGGTTGTTACCTCTGGTCTAGGCTCGGCTGGAACTTGAGGATGTTCTAGAGGAGCTAGAGATCGTTGCTTTGCCTTTGTCAGCTGGTTCTTGGAGAGAGTGGCGTGCCGGCTGAACGTTGTCTCCTTGGGTCTCGCGGATCACAACTCCTCCGGTTGAGAGCCTTTCTTCTCGGGTTGTTGCATCTCTTGGCTTGCAGCTGGCTTAGGCTGGCCTCCCTGAAGTGCTTTAACTTTCTTCCTAAGCTTCTTCAGCATCTTCCCTTGCCACTTGTTAATCTTCCTTTGCATCTCTACCACCGATGCTAGGAACTTCTCGGTTTTTGTCCTCGGTTCAAAGTCCAGCTTGGGAAGTGTGTAAGCCTTGGGCATCTCATCTTCCGTGCCTGGAGACTCTGACCTTTTGCGTGGGGCAATGGCTGAAGCAGGCGGTCCTCCTAAAGGGGCAAAGCATTCTTCCTCCGTGGGTAAGAACTCGATGTTCCCAACACCAAGCAGCTCGGTTTCATCTTTGTTGGGGAGGATGCACACTCTCTTCTTGTCTTCGTCATCTATGAAGAGGTAGGCATAGAACCCTTCTGCTGGCGTGCGTCCCAAGCTATCAGTATTCCTCATGTATGCTTCATCCATGAAAGCTCTGTTTGGAACGTGAGCAAAGTCATGGATGGGCACACCGGCTTGCACGAACAAAGGAGTAAGGAAACCGCCAATGTAGGAGGAGGTTGCCTTACACCGTAAGGCATAAGCCTTGTACTTCACCAGGGAAGCCACGAGCACACAGCCGTAGTTCACCTCATCGCCGAGTTCATCTTCTATGGGCTCTTCATTTGCATCCGGATCAGACACCAAGTGCTTCACACCTTGGAACAGGAAGCACAGCTCTGTCTTCGTGACAGTAGGAGCAACAGACCTTCCACTGAATGTATTGGCAATCAGCTTCAGAGTATACCTCAGCACCGGACTCCTAACTCGCTTGATCTTGGCGGTGTTGGCTTTGTAGTCTTCATTGCTGATCAGGTCCCAAAACTCGTCGGCTTTCTTGAAGGCTGGGAACTCGACCTTGTATGCATCAGCGTTGAGACCGTAGGCTTGGCATAGCTCAGGGATGGAGAGTGTGTAAGCTTGACGGCCAACTTTGAAGTAGAGGCGGCCTTGGGAAGGGACGGGTGCACTAGGATTCTCATACCAGAACTCCAAGGTGGCAAGGAAGTCTATTGTCACTTCAGGAATGGTTGGGCAATCCATCCGTGACAAACACCTCAAGCCAATGTTCTTGAGGAGTTGGTCGAAGTCCCCAAGAATCCCGAGCCTAGACAAAAGCTCTCGATCAGCAAACTTTGTGGGTTCAAACCGGAGCCTCTCCAGCCTCTTCTTATCCCTCTTCTCATCTTTACTCCACCGGACCCTCTCTTGAGCTACCACTTCTTGTCCTTCTCCTTCTTGTGCTTGCTCCTCTCTTGTTCTCTTTGGTGCCATGGTTCCTGAAACAAATTCTAAAGATAATGATAAGCAAGCGGCGATTTGATGAGAATGAGAGAAGAGAAGGAGAGAATTTATAATGACTACCCTAGAATTTTGGGGAATAAATAAAAATCATAGCTAAATAAAAGGAAATCAAATCTTTAGATACTGAAAAATCTGGAATTATTCCATTTACTTAGCTAGTTTTAAAAATTCAAAACCAATCCTATATTCTAAAACAAGATCTTGCGGATTTAAAGGAGATTTTCTTAAAATAAAATCATTAAATTTGAAAATACATTTGCAAGAAGTTTAGAATATCTTTGCTAGCCTTTGAAAACTTAAAACTCTCACTCTCTTTGTTTAAAAATCTCGAGCAAACAGGAATGAGAGGGTGAGAGGTAGGTTGAAATATTTAAAGACTTTAGCAAAACCAAAACAATGGGTGGTCAAAGTGGTTTCTGACAAAGTCTTGGTCAAGGCACATCTTTCATGGTCAAAGATGCTTGCCTTGACCAAGTTTTGAATTTAAAAATTGGAGGGCAAGGAGTAAAGGAGGGAAAGAAAATTGTTACCTCGGCATGAGATCGAGTCCATTTGGTCGATCTAGGACTCGATCTCATGCCCAAAATGGCTTAGATCGAGAGGGTTACTCGATTTGAGACTCGATTCATAGTGAATCGAGTCCTGGATCGATTGGCTCTCTCGATAATTGAGATGTTTGCTCCTCGGCTAAGTCCTAATGATCGAGCTATGTCCTCGATTTATGGGTCGATTTGGCATAGATCGAGTGATGGATCGAGTCGAGTGATCGATCAGTTTTCAACAGATTTTCTCGAGAGAAATTAGATCGGTCGATCCGATTTGGATCGATCGATCCTTTTTCATCAAGGTTGATCTTGTCACTCGATCTCGTCTAGATCAACTGGCTCCTCTCGATTCACTGACTCGATCTAGCAAAGATCAAGCCAGGATCAGTCGATCTAGCACTCGATCTCTAGCCTTATCTTAACCCCTATTGCTCCCTTTAGACCTCAAAGGCAAGGTTTAGACTCCTTATACCTGTTCCTACACACTTGCAAAATAAAAACATAAAACTGAAAGGGAAATAAAGCAGAAGTATGTACAAGATAAACATGGGAATGCCTTCCAAGTGCGCTTTCTTTAACGTCTTTAGCTAGACCTTACTTGGTCTAAGCGGATGGTGGGTCTTGGAGCAGCACTGAGGTACTCTCCTTATCAAAGCTGTTTGCCAAGTAGGGCTTGACTCTGTGTCCGTTGACGGTGAAGGCACTGCCACTTTTTCCCATCAGAGTAACAGCTTCATACGGCAAGACTTCTTGAATCACGAACGGTCTGCTCCACCTTGATTTCAGCTTACCCGGGAAGAGCTTGAGCCTCGAGTTGTACAGAAACACCAGTCCTCCTTCCTTAAGCTCCTTGGCAACCAGCTTCTTATCATGAGCCTCCTTAGTCCGCTCCTTGTATATCCGGGAGCTCTCGTAAGCATTCAACCTCAACTCATCCAGTTCGTGTAGCTGAATAAGGCGCCTCTCCTGAGCCGTCTTGAGATCAAAGTTTAGCCTCTTCACAGCCCACAACGCGCGGTGTTCCAGCTCAACCGGGAGGTGACAGCTCTTTCCATAGAGTAGAGTGAAAGGAGTTGTACCAATCGGCGTCTTGAAGGCGGTACGGTAGGCCCAAAGAGCGTCATCCAGCTTCACTGACCAGTCTTTCCTTGTTGCTCCGACCGTCTTCTCCAGAATAGCTTTGATTTGCCTGTTGGAGACCTCCACTTGACCGCTTGTCTGAGGATGATACGGTGTAGCCACCTTATGCTTAACCCCATACTTTCTCAAGAGGTTCTCAAAGACCTTGTTTATAAAGTGGCTTCCTCCATCACTTATAACAACCTTGGGGTACCCCAAACCTTGGGAAGATGATACTCTTGAACAGCTTGATCACAACTTTAGAGTCATTTGTAGGAGAAGCAACAGCCTCAACCCATTTAGAGACATAATCCACAGCTACTAAGATGTATTTGTTGCCGTATGAAGAAGGAAAAGGCCCCATGAAGTCAATCCCCCACGCATCGAACACGTCAACCTCGAAGATAGGAACTTGAGGCATTTCGTTCCTCTTGGTTATATTCCCTGCTCGCTGACATGCCTCACAGTTCTTCACAAACTCGTGTGCATCTTTAAAAATGGAGGGCCACCAGAAACCGGCTTGCAACACTTTCGTGGCTGTCTTGAATGAGGCGAAGTGTCCTCCGTAGGAAGAGCCATGGCAATGATAGAGGATGTCCCTGGCTTCTTCCTTTGTAACACATCTCCGGTACAAGCTGTCTACTCCTCTTTTGTATAGGTAAGGCTCGTCCCAAAAGTAGTCACTAGCCTCCCTCATAAACCGCTTCTTGTGATAGCTGTTGAGATGTGTTGGCTTCTCACCACACGCTAGGTAGTTCACCACGTCAGCATACCACAGTAGATCCTCCTCTTTAAAACTCAACACTTCCTCAAACCTCCCTTCTAGCTTCCCACAAACAGCAGTAGTAATCGCCATAAGCTGCTCTTCTGGAAGGGAGTCATCTAAAGGGAGAGACTCGTTGATCCTTAGCCTTGAGAGGTGGTTAGCGACTCTATTTTCTATCCCTTTCTTGTCTTTAATCTCCATGTCAAACTCCTGGAGTAACAGAATCCATCTTAAGAGCCGAGGCTTAGTGTCTTTCTTCGAGTAGATGTATCGTAGGGCAGCATGATCCGTGTATACAATAGCCTTGGAACCAACGAGATATGATCTGAACTTCTCAAAGGCGAAGACTACTGCAAGCAGCTCCTTCTCCGTAGTGGTTTATCGTGATTGCGTGTCATCCAAGGTCCTTGAAGCGTAGTAGATCACATGTAGCTTCTTGTCTTTCTTCTGACCAAGGACGGCTCCTACGGCGTAGTCACTAGCATCACACATGATCTCAAAGGGGAGAGACCAGTCTGGTGCTTGGACTATAGGGGCTGATGTAAGGGCTTCCTTGATGGTCACGAAAGCCTTCAAACACTCCTCATCGAATACAAACTCAGGTTCCTTGCACAACAGCCGTGTAAGAGGGCGTGCAATCTTGGAGAAATCTTTGATGAAGCGCCTATAGAACCCTGCATGCCCCAAGAAGCTTCTGATCCCTTTAACATTAACCGGCGGCTCAAGACCCATCATGACCTCCACCTTAGCCTGATCAACCTCAATACCCTTCTCTGAAATCTTGTGACCGAGCACTATCCCTTCCTTAACCATGAAGTGGCATTTCTCCCAGTTCAGCACCAGGTTTGTCTCTTCACAACGTTTAAGTACCCTGCAAAGATTCAACAAACAAGCAGGAAAGGACGCACCATACACAGAGAAATCATCCATGAACACCTCTACCATCTCCTCTATAAGATCAGAGAAGATAGACATCATACACCGCTGAAAGGTAGCCGGTGCATTACACAATCCAAACGGCATCCTTCGATATGCAAAGGTACCGTAGGGACATGTGAAAGTCGTCTTCTCCTGTTCGTTTGGGTGAATAGTAATTTGAAAGAAACCACTATACCCATCGAGAAAACAGTAGTAAGGGTGATTTGCAAGTCTCTCAAGCATTTGATCAATAAAAGGCAAGGGGAAATGGTCTTTTCTAGTCGCAAGGTTAAGGTTTCTATAGTCAATACACATTCTATGACCAGTAATGGTCCTAGTAGGGATAAGTTCATCCTTTTCATTCCTTATGACTGTGATCCCTCCCTTCTTAGGCACCACGTGTACAGGGGAAACCCACGCGCTGTCACTTATGGGATAGATCACGTCAGCCTCTAAAAGCTTTAGGATTTCCTTCTTAACAACCTCTTTCAAGTTAGGATTCAAACGCCTTTGATGTTCTACAGAAGTGGCGTTCTCATTATCCAAGAGAATCCTATGAGTGCAAAGCATTGGTGAAAGGCCCTTGATGTCACTTAAAGAGTACCCAATGGCCTTCCTATACTTTCTCAGCTCAGTTAGGAGCGAGTGCAACTCATCATCACTAAGGTTTTCGTTCACAATCACGGGATACGTGTCATTAGGCCCTAAGAAAGCATACCTTAGCCCTTTTGGGAGCTCCTTAAGGTCCACCTTTGGGGCTAACAGCTCACTCCAGTCATCCTCGTGGCTGTTGTTGTTGCTTTCCTCCATGGAACTCTCCCTTGAACTCGAGGCATGGCCCTTCAGACTGCTTTCCTCCATCGCTATCCCTTCTGAGATCGAGTCCTCCGGTCGATTCTCCTCTCGATGTCGTCTAGATCGAGCCATTTCACTCGATTCACTTACTCTATTTGATATGGATCGAGTAAGGGATCGAGACGCTGAGTCGATCTCTTGATTGGACTCCAAAATGATCAGGAGGTCTCTCTCGATCGTCGACTCGATTGTTGTTCCTGATCGAGCATTCTTCTCGATCTGTCCATCGATTGTTGCACCTGATCGAGTTGTGTTCTCGATTGACTTGTCGATCTGACTCCTGGATCGAGTGATAGCGTCGATCTCGGGGTCGATCTCTAGGCAGCAACCTTCTTCTTTCTTGATAATCCTCCTAGAATCCAGCAGGTTCACATACTCTTGGGTTCTCTGGTCCACATAGCCAAACTCCCCTGGCTCCTTAGTGAGTGCTAGCTTCAGATGGTCTTCTAGAGCTAGCTCTTCCAACAACTCGTCCGCCAAAGCATCCATCGTTTCGATATAGAAAGCTTGTCTTTCAATGGTCGGCTTCTTTAGAACCTTGTTGATGTCAAAGTCTAGCCTGATCTCCTTCCCCAAATGCAAGGCAATCTTCCCGTTCTTCACATCTATTATAGCCCGGGCGGTTGCAAGGAACGGTCTCCCTAAGATGAGTGGGTCTTTAGGCTCCTCGTCCATCTCCAACACTACAAAGTCTGTAGGTACGTTCACACCACTGATTCGTACCGGTAAATCTTCAAGAAGCCCCACTGGTAACCTCACGCTTCTATCAGCCAGCACCAATGAGATCCGACAGTCTTTAAACCGAGTAAAACCAAGCTTCTTAGCCACGGAGTGAGGCATCAAGTTTATGCTAGCCCCGAGATCACACAAGCAACTCTTGAACTCTAGAGGACCCAAAGCACAGGGTATAGTGAAGCTTCCAGGATCTTCCAGCTTCTTAGGCACTATCTCCTTATGAATAACCGCACTACACTCTTCACTTAGTACAAGTACCTCTTTGCTTTCTTTGTTCTTCTTCACAAGGGTGTCCTTGAAAATCTTGGCGCACTTGGGCATCATAGCGAGACAGTCTACAAGAGGCAGTTCGATTTCCACGTCTTTTAGGTGCTTCTCAAACAAGATCCGGTGCTTCTCTATAAGCTGCTTTTTGAAACGACCGGGAAATGGCAATTTCGGTACATAAGGTGGGGGCACGTAAGAGTTCTTCTCCTTGGTGGTCTGCTCAGCTATCTTCTCGGCTACCGCCTTATCTCCTCTCCTCGGCCCTTGGATCCAAACGTTGTCAAAGTTTATCTCATCATCATCAGCCAAAGGTTTACCCTCCCCCTCTCGAATTACAACGTCCTCGTTGTTCATGGTAGAGACCGGAGGTTCGAGCTCTTTGCCGCTTCTCAACGTTATAGCATTGGCATACTCCTTGGGATTTTGCTCACACTTTCCCGGAAGACTGTTCTGACCACTCGTGCTTGCTTTTCCCTTCTCCAGCTGCTTGATCTTGTTGTTTAGGTTGGTGATCTGAGTGGAGAAGTCGATTAGAGATGAATCTAGCCGAGTGTTCATTTCAGCGAACTACTGGTTGGTTGAAGCTTGCCCTTGTATTAGCTGTTGAAACATTGCTTGAACCGGATCAACTTGTTGTTGCATCGGTTGTTGTTGCTGAGGTGTAAAGCCCGGAGGGTAGTGAGGAGTATAACCCTTGTTTTGTTGTTATTGCCCCTGGAAGTTGCTGTGCCCTTGACCTTGGAAACCACCACTCGGTTGAACACCTTTGTTGTAAGGGATGAAAGGTTTTGCTTGTTGAGCAGGGTACACTTGATCTTTAGGGTTGGCTACATTGGTGCTTCGGTAAGAGAGGTTGTTGTTCTGGTAGCCTTGGTTGAAGCCTTGTGACGTGTAGTTGTTCTGTCCAGCCACCCAATTTTCTTCTTCTTGGCTTAGCTCTAACTCCTCTTGGTTTTCATCAGCTTCACCAACAAAGTGAACATGCTTCTGATTAGCTAATACCAACTTGTCAATCTTCTCATGCAACGATTTGAGCTCCTTCTTGTGAGACTCTAACTCTGATCCTCTCGGTGCTCGGTCATAATCCTCGGCATAGTTTCCATCACTCAACGCCAGGTTTTCTATCAGCTCCATACCCTCTTCTACCTCTTGACCGAGGAAGTTCCCTTTGCTAGCTGTATCAAGCAACAACCGGATCTTTGGTGAAGCTCCACGGTATATGGTACTGAGTAATGTCTCCTCGCTGTACCCGTGATGAGGACATTGGATCGTGTAATCTTTGAAACGCTCCATTACCACGTTGAATGTCTCGTTGTTCCTTTGAGTGAAACCACTGATTTTGCTTCTCAACCGAGCTGTCCTGGTGCTTGAGAAGAACTTTGAGAGAAAGGCCTTCTTACACTCAGCCCATGATGTGATGGTGCCTTGTGGGAGGGTCTTCTCCCAATGTCTAGCTTTGTCTCCGAGTGAAAAGGGGAAGAGACGCAGCTTGAAAGCATCTTCGGATATGCCATTGATCTTGATCATCCCACATACTTGCTCGAAATTGTCCAAGTGCTCCAAGGGGTCTTCCATTGCTAAGCCGTGGAACTTGTTGTTTTGCACCATGGAGATGAAACCTGGCTTGATCTCGAAGTTATTGTTTTGTACCGAAGGAGGAGTGATCCCAAACCTATTGTGGTGGGTATTGGGAGCATCTCCGGCTCCTATGATCCTCGGTGGTCTAGCCGCGTGTTGGGGGTTTCCATTGCCCCGTCCTGCTGGAGGAGGTCCTTCTGGATGCTCATGTTCAGCCATAGCTTCAAAGTCAACCAAACCGTGCTGAACAATCTCCTCAAAGGCTCTTGTTTGCTCCCTGACTCTCCTTTGCCGTGAGTGACCAAGTTGATGAATGTTGTAGAAGATTGTTGTCTCCCCTTGAACGAAGATTCATGTACCTGAAAACACACGTTTGAGAGTAGATGTATTAGTAACTTGAAAAAGGTAAAGACTTAGTCTTTGCTAAGACCCAAATCTCTATGTTCTCTAAACACTACTAGAATGTCAACGGCACCATTTGATAAACGATTTCTTAGCTCGTGTTATGCAGCAGAGATGTTATCAAAACTCTAATGCACGCAATGTTGTAGTAAGGCAAGCAGGAGAGTGTCAATCCACTTCTAGGAGATAGAGAATGCACAGAGAATGCAAGGTCCTAAACAAATCTAAGCAAAAATGAGACAGTTTATGGGAAAATATCAAAGAACTAGATGCAGCAACCTAAACAGAGTGAAACCTATTTTAAAAATACTATAAGGGAAGCAACTACGACGAGAAACAAACAGATTAATTAAAGGAAAGAGCTTCGAATTGTTAAAATTCGACTAGTGGATCGACCACAAGATCGACCACTAGATCGAGCAGTAACGATCGATCTCGTCTAAAACCGTAAGAACAACAAATCTAATGACAAGGATGCTATCAGATACCAAGCGAAAGATGAAAATAGACTTACAGATTCTAAAAGAAAGGGCTTAGGGTTGAGATTCATGTAAAGGGTTTCAAAGGATCGATCTTGGGTTTTAAACTTTAGATCGACTCACTTGGTGAGGATCTCTAAGCCTTGAAAACAAAACAAGATCTATCCGTGGCTTTCGGTATAGATCACTCTTTCATCCTCTCCTCCAAACCCATGGCTTTTGGTGGAAAGAGAGGTCGAAAGGCAAGGAAAACAGATTTCAAGTAATGGCTTAACTAGCCCCCCAAACTTCCATGGCTTTTGGGAAGGGGTAACTAGTCTCTAAGGTGTGATCTTCCGAGGCTCCTGGATCCTGTCAAGGTAAGTAACCTCTCGGATCATGAAGCTCTTGGCGTGAGAGTCTTCAAGCATTAAGCTTTCAACACCTTAAAAGAGATAGCCTTTAAAACGTTTAGAAAACAAACCAAGATCAAACCTTTTCTACCCCTTAATCCTCTCAACCCCGAACCCATAGTAAACTACTCGCTACACATTGAGTAAATCAAGCAAAGCAGAAGAAACGAGACGATAAACATGAAAGAAAAACTGGATTAAACGATAAAGATTCGAATACAAAAGCTTCAAAGGAAAACAAGTTCAACAATGGTGTTCTTCGTAAAACGAGAGAGAAAAAAAATCAAAGAAAGGAAAAGGATCTAAAAGTTCGAAAAAGCATCTTGCCGCCTTGCCTAAAATGCCCAAACAAGCCAATGGTCCCCCTTTCGCTAACAGTCAAAAACGGTTGAAAGGACAGAAATCGACCACTGGATCGAGTGGTTCTCTCGATCATATTCGGACATCGTGTCTTCGGCTCGATCTGGGTCTCGATCTTCATCGGCGAATCAAGTGTTGCATCCGATCTTGGTGTCGATCTTCGGGTGGATCGAGTGGTGTACTCGATCTGGCTCTCGCTCTGCATGGCGTCATTTACGTCCGTACCGATTGATCGATTGCTTCACTCGATCTCCGTCTCGATCATTCTCCTTGGATCGCCTAGTTGGCTCGATCTTCTGGTCGATCAACTCCTGGATCGACCGGCCATGCTCGATCTGCTCCTCGATCATTGGTCCTTAGCATATTTCCGAGCTCCCACAAACTGCTACATCAGCCTCCACACGCCCACGAACCTCCATGACTCCAAAGCAGCCAGAAACAACCTGAATGTGATGCAAAATGCAAGGAAAATACATATGCTGATGCAAGAATGCTCTAGGACCCTAAGTGATGCAATCTACCCTAAAACATGATACAAATGCGTGAAAAACTAACTAATGAGTATGCAAAATGTATGCAATATGCAATAACATCGTAGTGGTCGATCGTTGTTGCTCGATCTAGTGGTCGATCCCGTGGTCGATCCACTAGTCAAATTTTAGTAATTCGTAGCTTTGTTCTTTAATTATTCTGTTTGTTCCTCATGGTAGTTTGATCATTCCTGGTAATTTTAAAATAATTTTGCATTCCATTTAGTTGCTGCATCTAGTTTTAGGGATTTTCTCAAAACCGATCTTTATTCGCTTAGATTTGCAAAGCCCTTGCATTCTCTTTGATCTTCCTAGCTCCTAGAAATGGATTGACTCTCACTTGCATACTGTACTACAACCTAAGTGTTGCATTTGAGTTTGATAGCCTCATTGCATCTTCACCCTTGCAAGAAACTAGTTATCAAATGGCGCCGTTGCCGTTCTAGGAGTTTTAGAAAGCATAGAGATTTGGAGCTTAGTTAAGACTAAGCATTTACCTTGTTTTGGTTACTAATCTCTCTACTCTAAACGTGTGTCTCTCAAGTACATGAATCTTCGTTCAAGGGGAGACAACAAACTACTTCAACCCTTGGACAACATTCATCAGCTTGGTCATTCGCGGCAAAGAAGAGTACGAGAACAAACCAGAGCCTTTGAGGAGATTGTTCAGCACGGTTTGGTTGACTTTGAAGCTATGGCTGAACACGAGCATCCAGAGGGACCTCCTCCAGCTCACGGGGCAGTGGGAAGGGGCAATGGAAACCCCCAACACGCGGCTAGACCCCCAAGGATCATAGGAGCCGGAGATGCTCCCAATACTCATCACAATAGGTTTAGGATCACTCCTCCTCCTGTACAAAACAACAACTTCGAAATTAAGCCGGGTTTCATCTCCATGGTGCAAAACAACAAGTTCCACGGCTTACCAATGGAAGATCCCTTGGAGCACCTCGACAATTTCGAGCAAGTATGTGGGATGATCAAGATCAAGGCTAGGCATTGGGAGAAGACCCTCCCGCAAGGCACCATCACCTCATGGGCCGAGTGTAAGAATGCCTTTCTCTCAAAGTTCTTCTCTAGCACCAGGACAGCACGGTTGAGAAGCGAAATCAGCGGCTTCACTCAACGAAACAACGAGACATTCAACGAAGCAATGGAGCGTTTCAAAGACTACACGATCCAATGTCCTCATCACGGTTTCAGTGAGGAGACCTTACTCAGCACCATCTACCGCAGCGCTTCACCAAAAATCAGGTTGTTGCTTGACACAACTAGTAAAGGGAACTTCCTTGGTCAGGAGGTAGAAGAAGGCATGGAGCTGATTGAAAACTTGGCATTGAGTGATGGCAACTATGCTGAGGATTATGACCGTGCACCGAGATGATCCGAGCTAGAGTCTCACAAAAAGGAGCTGAAATCTTTGCTTGAGAAGATTGATAAGCTGGTGTTAGCCAACCAGAAGCATGTTCACTTTGTTGGTGAAACTGATGAGAATCAAGAAGAGCTTGAGTTGAGCCAGGAAGAAGCCATTGGGTGGCGGGACAGAACAATTACAAACCTCACGGCTACAACCAAGGCTACAACCAGAACAACAATCTCTCCTACCGTAGTCACAACGTTGCCAACCCTAAAGACCAAGTGTACCCTGCTCAGCAAGCAAAACCTTTCATACCTTACAACAAAGGTTTTCAGCCGAGTGGTGGCTTCCAAGGTCAAGGGTAGAACAACTTCCAAGGGCAACATCAAGGTAACAAGGGTTATACGCCAAACTACCCTCCGGGCTTTGCACCTAAGCAACAGCCGATGCAACAACAAGTTGATCCGGTTCAGGCCATGTTTCAGCAGCTGATCCAAGGGCAAGCCTCTACAAACCAGAAGTTCGCCGAGATGAACACTCGTCTAGACTCGTCTCTCACTGACTTCTCCACTTAGATCACCAACTTAAACAACAAGATCAAGCAGCTAGAGAAGGGGAAAGCGAGTACAAGTGGTCAGAATAGCCTACCGGGCAAGTGTGAGCAGAATCCTAAGGAATATGCCAACGCCATCACGTTAAGAAGCGGCAAAGAGCTAGCACCTCCGGTAACTCCTAACAACAACGAGGACATTGTAATTCAAGAGGGGGAGGGTAAGCCTTCAGCTGATGATGAGATTAACTTTGACAATGTCTGGATCCAAGGGCCAAGAAGAGGAGACAAATCAGTTGCTGAGAAGAAAGCGGAACAAACTGCTAAGGAGAAGGATGCTTATGTACCTCCACCGTTTGTACCTAAGCTGCCTTTTCCTGGCCGCTTCAAGAAGCAACTCCTAGAGAAGCATAGAATCCTCTTTGAGAAGCATCTTAAGGACGTAGAGATCAAGCAACCTCTCGTTGACTGCCTTGCAATGATGCCTAAATGCGCCAAATTCATCAAAGACACTCTCGTGAAGAAGAATAAGGAAAGCAAGGAGGTACTTGTTCTAAGTGAGGAGTGTAGTGCTGTGATACATAAGGAGATAGTCCTTAAGAAGTTGGGAGACCCTGGAAGCTTCACTATACCCTGTGCTTTAGGTCTTCTGGAGTTCAAGAGTTGCCTTTGTGATCTCGGAGCTAGCATAAATCTGATGCCTCATTCCGTGGTGAAGAAGCTTGGCTTTACTCGTTTCAAAGACTGTAGAATCTCGGATCGATTGGGTCCCTCGATCGTTGAGATTTTGGCTCCACGGCTAAGTCCTCGTGATCGAGCTACGTCCTCGATTTGGGGGTCGATTTGGCGTAGATCGTGTGATGGATCGAGTCGAGTGATCGATCTGTTTTTAAAGGATTTCCCTAGAGAAATTAGATCGGTCGATCCATATCCCGTCATGCAACTTCCTAGTCTTAGGTAACCCCAATACAAAGTCCATGGTGATCATGTCCCATTTCCATTCTGGCATTGGCAACGTTTGCAACAAACCACTTGGAAACTGATGCTCTGCCTTAACCAATTGGCACGTCTCACATCCGGCTACCCACTTAGCCACATCACGTTTCATCCCAACCCAATGATAGTACCGTTTCAAATCCTGATACATCTTGGTCATTCCTGGATGAACAGAAAACCTTGACTGATGTGCCTCCTTAAGGATCTCATCCCTTAGCTCCTTCACATCTGGAACACAGACCCGTCCGTTGACAACAATGGTCCCATTTTTTGAAGTCTAATATTCCGTCTTGTCATTCTGTGACACCTTTTTCAGATTCTCATCCTGCTCCTGAGCAATCCGAATTCTAGTCAACAAGTCAGCTCTATCCGCAGCTTACAAACCCAACGGTTCAACCCCATCCGTTATTGCATTCAACTGCAATGTCCTTAGCATGTTCACAGTGCTTCCAACATTCTGTTCAGATGATACGCTAGCCCTTCTCCTACTCAACGCATCCGCCACCAAGTTGGCCTTTCCTGGATGGTATGCTATTTCCAAGTCATAGTCCGCTACCAACTCCATCCATCTATGCTGTCTCAAGTTCAAATCCGATTGAGTAAAGATGTACTTGAAACTCTTATGGTCCGTGTATATCTGCACCTTCTCGCCATACAAGTAAGATCTCCATATCTTAAGTGCAAATACCATAGCCACCATCTCTAAATCATGCGTAGGGTAGTTTCCTTCATGCTTCCGTAGCTGCCGCGAAGCATAAGCTATCACCTTACCATTCTGCATCAGAACACAACCTAGTCCTTTCCTGGATGCATCCGTGTATACCACGTATGGCTCACCCGGTTCTGGTAACGCCAATACTGGTGCACTAATGAGAAGCACTCTTCACACTCATCCGTCCCGACGTACTCCACGTCTTTACCAGTCAGCTTTGTCATTGGCTGAGCCATGCTTGCAAAACCTTTGACAAACCTCCTGTAGTAACCAGCTAGTCCGAGAAAACTCCTTATCTCTGTATCATTTTCTGGTCTAGGCCAATCCGCAATAGCCTGAATCTTCTCTGGGTCCACGGACACTCCCTTATCCAAAAAAATGTGACCCAAGAATCCTATATGCCGTTGCCAAAAGCTACACTTACTGAGCTTGGCATATAACTTCTGTTCTCTCAACTTCTCCAGAACAGTCCGCAAATGACTCCTATGATTTTCCTCATCCTTAGAGTATACTTGAATATCATCTATGAAAATGATCACAAACTCATCTAGGTACTCTCTGAATACGCCATTCATCAACTTCATGAATGCAGCTGGCGCATTCGTCTAACCAAATGGCATGACCAAAAACTCGTAATGACCATACCTTGTCCTAAAGGCAGTCTTACGCACGTCTGTCTCCTCTATGGGTATTTGATGGTACCCTGATGCCAAATCGATCTTAGAGAACCAAGTAGCTCCCCTGAGTTGGTCCAATAACTCGTCTATCCTGGGAAGTGGATACTTGTTCTTCACGGTCACACGATTCAATCCGCGGTAATTAATGCAAAGCCTAAAGCTCCCATCCTTCTTCTTCACGAACAACACTGGTGCTCCCCACGGTGAACTACTAGGTCTAATGAAGCTTTTGTCCAACAACTCTGTTAGCTGCTTCTTCAGTTCAGCCATCTCCGCTGGCGCCATCCGGTATGGTGCTTTGGACAATGGAGCTGTCCCCGGCTCAAGTTCAATCATGAATGGATCTGAACGAGCTGGTGGCAGTCCTGCCAACGCCTGAAAAACATCCTCAAATTCCTGCACCACCGGTATACTGCCTAAGTCTACATCCGGCCCTCCTTCTGTAGTAGTGATCGTTGCTAGATACGCCTCACAACCCTTCTCTATCAGCCGCCTGAACTAACCCAAAGTCCTCTCCGGGTTCCTTCTGGAACTGACCCTTTCCGATCATGTCCCGATTAACAAAACAATGACTCGCTCCCGAGTCAAACAGAACATGGGTTTCAACCTCACCCATTAGCAAGGTCCCTACACATTCATTCCCTAGAATGCTAAGACTCTATACTAACACCCAACAACACACAAAGGCAAGTTTAGAAAATACTAAGTACCACACGTACCAGTAATCGGATGAGAATTGCTCGGTTCCTCGGCTGCTGCTGCACTCGTCGTGTACACCCTCGGCATAATGGCCTGTCTCTTGGCCTGTGATGCAAGCGCCTCCCCTGCTCTCTTCCCTTGTGCCACGGCTTGCTCTACCACTCCTGCCTTAGGACACTCACGCTTGAAATGCCCTGGTTCTCCACAACCGTAGCAAACCCGAACCGCACCATCACTGCCGGACACACGGACCACTCGCTGATCCTCCTCCGGACAGTCTCGTACCCGATGCTCTAATCTCCCGCACCTGTGGCATCCACTACCACCGCGCCTACACTCGCCAACGTGAGCCTTGCCACACTTGCTGCACACGCTGCGTCCCCCAGATCCTTTGTTCGGTACTCCTTTCCCAAACCTCCGGTTCTGTCCACTAGACTGACCCGCCTTGGTCACGGCTGTACTAGCCCTATTTGACATCAACGCAGCTTCCGCCTGTCCTGACTCCAACAATGCCGCCTTCTGAACAAGCTCAACAACTGTCCTGAAGTCACGAACCACACACCCATTCCTTAGCCTAACTCGCAGTCCACTCATAAACCTGCGAATCAGCTTCTCCTCCGTGTCAAACTAATGAGACACATACTTCCTCAGCTGATTAAACTGAGTCTCATACTGCCTCACTGTAAGCGTCTCCTGACTAAGGTACAGAAACGCCTTCTCCAACTCGTTGTAAGCTTCCTGTAGGAAGTACTTACTCCTGATCATCGCTGAAAATGTATCATAAGAATAATTCGCATTCACCAGCCTTCCAACGATTCCTTACCACCACGTGTGTGCATCACCCTCCAAGTAGTGCACGGCAATGTCTCTCTTGTAACCCTCTGGACATCGGATAGACTTAAAATTCCGTTCCAGTCTCATCCTCCACTCATCTGCCTCAATCGGTGTAGAACCTCCAGCAAAGAACTTGGTTCCCAACCGCACCATGTGATCCAAAACCTTGAGGTAACTCGGAACCCTCTCCACTTGGTCCGCTTCCTCCTCAATCACATCCGCGTGAACCCCCACCGGTGGTACTACTTGTGGTGCTGCTGCAACCGCCGGAGCAGGAGCTACCGCAGGTAGCCTAGCTAGTACCTGTGCTAACATCCCAAGCACAGCCTCTAACCCCACTGGTGCCACATTCGCAGCATCCCCAGCTGCACCCGCAGCATTCCTAGCCACGTTCTCAGCATCCACAACATTCCTTGCTGCTTCCACGGCTGCCACTCTAGCCGCCTCATTTGCAACCGCAGCTGCCTGTCTCTCGGCTTCCCTAGCCCTCTCAGCAACATCACCGTTGACTGAGTTCACAGACCCTGCAGCCTGGTTGTCCCCATTGTTTCTCACGGTTCTTCTGGTATCAACCATCTGCAAGTACAAAATGCCAGTTAGCCGAAGCTAACTCAAAACATGTTTCACAACACCACACAACAACTTACCGCGAGACCTTGGCAGTGAAGAATGGATCGGACCCCCATAAACCCCAAACATTCAAACAAACAACAGCAGTCACCAATTTCAGTCCTAGAAGCGTTAAAACGCTGTGATACCAACTTGTGGTAACCCAACCCGGTAAACCGTATCGCGGCTGTGTCCCACTACATCCTCTAAGTCCGTTTCTATACTTAGCCATATTTTTGAACTTTTTCTTCTTTATTTTTCTAAGTCTTTCTTATCATTACACAGTAGAATATAAAGCAACTCATTCATTTATTCAACTTTCGTAAAACACTTAAACAGGATTCGGGGTTCCACATAAATCAAAACACAAAGTTCGCTAAAGATTACAACTGATCATCTAGCAACCTAACGATCAAACACCAAAGCCATATGACTCTAAACACAAGTCTTAACATAAACAAAACCAAGTCCCGATCCATCCATATCCTTCACTGCCGCCTGGTCTCGCCCCTTTACTGCTTAGTACCAGCACACTCAAAATGAGAAGCATAAGTATTTCATAAATACTTAGTGAGTACGGTCATCCCGTAACACCTGGTCAGTACCAAACAGGCAGTCATACTTTCGGATTCAACATTCAACACAGTCAATTCACAATAGACATCACAATATCAAACGGCCATGATCATCTAGCCTAACCAACCAAGATCAATCCCTTTTTAAGACCCATGTCTACTTCAGCAAGAATCCCACATCCCCTAAGCTAGTACATGATCCGGATTACCCTGAGGTTAGCTAAACATCATATATGCCACGGTAAACACCACAATATATCACAACACAAGGATTGCTTATCCATTACAAACACATAACATGAAAATCACACAATCAACATGCAAAACACTCAACCCTAGCAATCCTACGGTCCTAGACCCAACCACAGTCATGCACTCACCTTAGACAAGGCTGAAAACAAATTGGTCAAAAGAAATCCCGATGAAAACCGCACCAAAACGAAGATATCCGATCTCCCTAAGAATATCTCGGCTCACGGTACGATCCAATCCTTATCCCCTCGGCTATCTCTTGATCCGTTCACCTTTCTTGGAGCCAAACTCTGTTTTCCCTCAGAAACCCCACAAAACAAGGCTATTAGCTCGAGGTTATCAGATGAAAACTCAACACTTAGGGAAATATCCGATCGCTTACCAGTTTATCTCGGCGATGGTCGGATTTGCTCGGCGATAACCTGATCTCTCTCGGATGTCCTCGGGATAAACTGTTTTTCTTAGGGTTTTCTCTCGACTATTCTCTTTCTTTGTTTTATTGCTCTCGAATAAACACAACTCTCCCGAAAAAAGTCTCAAAATCCCTTAAATACTCGCAAAACCCTAGGTAACCTGGACTTATCCAACGTTTTCCTGGTTCCAGTAAGTTTTATCCCGGTCCGATTCGATTCTCTCGGCTATTCCCTGTACCGGCTCGACCATTCCTTCGATAAACCCCAAAATAGCCGACCAAACACTTGGCCCACGGCCCAAATCCCTTCCCACTCGGATAAACCGCCCTTATCCGAGATGTTTTCCATTTTTCACCCGGATATTCCTATTTCTCACGGACAACTTGTCCCACCTCGGCTAATCCTCTATTTCTCTCAGAGGTTTCCTATTCCCCCTCGGAGATAGTCCACTGACACTCGGACTAACCTCCCAGACTCTCGGATATATCCCACTGCACTCGGATAAATCACATTTCCCTCGGACTGGACCCTGTTTTTCCTCGGATATGGTCCATCCGGCTCGGCTATCCAGCCCATACCCGACTATTTCACCGGTCAACACCCGACCATAGTCCGAACCTCCATTTCCCAGCCAATATCCTACCCTTGGCTCGGTCATTCCTTGGACAAAACCCTGTCCGGTACGATCATTCCGCATTTTCTCGGATACGGATGCTACAGAAACTATGGTTCTTCTTCCTATCAACCAGCACCTCCACAAGGGAACAAAATGGAAGCAATGTTAGAACATATCTTGGAAGGATAACAAAAGCTTACAGTGGACTTCAATGGCAAGATAGATTCACTATATCAGGATTTGAATGGAAAAATTGAGAGTCTGAACTCTCATATGAAGAAACTTGATGTTCAAGTTGCCCAAACTGCAGGAGCTGTTCAGAGGCAAGAAGGATTTCTTCCAGGAAGAACTGATGCTAATCCCAAACACCATGTGAATGCCATCACATTGAGGAGTGGAAAGAACCTGAAACCAGTGCAGCAGAAGGATTTAATCTCAAGGAATTTCATGGGTATTAAAGAATATGAAGATGAAGAAATATTTGTTGAAGACCCACGGGTGACGCTCGTCACCAATAATGGGTGTCGCTCGTCACCAATAATGGGTGTCGCTCGTCACCCATCGAGCACAACCCCGACCCCGACTCTTCACAAATTGGTGACGACCGTTACCAGGTGGGTGACGCTCGTCACCCATATCCAATGATCGATCCCGACTCGTCCAAAGTGAGTGACGCTCGCCACCATCCCACTGACGCTCGTCACCAGAAACCATATGCTGCAGTTTCGCCTAAGACTTCAGATAATGCTAAGGAGACCGTGTATAAAACCAAGATACCCTATCCTAAGCATCCTAAGAAGTCTAAGCAAGAGCTTGAAGATGCAAGATGCAAGGCTATCATTGACAAGTTGGTTATAGAGATCCCATTGATAGATGCTGTAAGGATCACTCCTGTTATAAGGAGGTATGTGAAGAGGATGGTCACCAATAACTTGAGTCTTGAGGTTGGAGCTATGATGATCAACGAGCAGGTCAATGCAGTGATTCAGAACAGAGTTCCAGAGAAGCTTTCAGACCCATGAAGCTTTGTTTAAGACTGCACCATCTTCAATGACAAGTTTGAGAGGTCATTGTGTGATCTTGGTTCTAGTGTGAACCTCATGCCTCATTCTGTTGCCAAGAGTTTGGAGATGACCGATTTTAAGGCTACAAGGATATCTCTTGTCCTAGCTGATATATCAGTCAGAGTTCCTGAAGGAGTGATAGAGGATGTTCCTATCAAAATAGGAGATTGTATGATTCCTATTGATTTTGTGGTTCTAGAGTATGGCGAAGAACCCAAAGACCCCTTGATTCTTGGCAGACCCTTCTTGGCTACTGCAGGAGCTATTATTGACGTCAGGAAGGGTAGAATAGAGCTGAATGTTGGCGATTTAGTGATGAAATTCGAAATGGACAAGCTGATGAAGAGGCCAACCATAGATGGACAGACTTTTTATGTGGATATTCTCACAAACATTGCTGATCAGATCTTCCATGAGATGAGTTCAGAGAATCCCTTGGAAAGGGCGTTGACTACTTCTACAGCTGAGTATGAGCATTTAGATGCTGCTGCAACAGGCTACACAAAGATGAAGGATGTTACTGCACAAGTGATGCAATTGGTCGCACAGGATGAGCTTGTCTCCACATCTGCGAAAGTTGCCACAATGGGTGATTGGTCTGCAGCAAAAGCACCAAAAGTTGAGCTTAAACAGCTCCCTGCAGGGCTAAGGTACGCATTTCTGGGAGAAAACTCCACCTATCCTATTATTGTTAATGCTTCATTGAACAATGCAGAGCTCACCCTTTTGCTAAGTAAGCTGTGAAATTTTCGCAAAGCTCTTGGCTATTCTCTTGATGACATTTCAGGTATCTCCCCAGACTTGTGCATGCATAGGATACACTTGGAGGATGAGTCGAAATCATCAGTTGAGCACCAGAGGAGGCTGAATCCGAATTTGCAGGATGTGGTCAAGAAAGAGATCATGAAGTTGTTACATGCTGGTATCATCTATCCTATATCAGACAGTGCTTGGGTGAGTCCAGTGCACGTGGTGCCTAAGAAAGGAGGTGTCACAGTGGTAAAGATTGACAAGGATGAGCTGATTCCAACCAGGACTGTGACAAGACACAGGATGTGCATAGACTACAGGAAACTGAATGCAGCAACAAGGAAGGATCATTTTCCTCTGCCTTTCATGATCAGATGCTGGAGAGGCTGGCGAATCACTAGTATTACTGCTTCCTTGATGGGTATTCAGGCTTCTTTCAGATCCCCATCCATCCAGATGATCAGGAGAAGACCACTTTTACCTGTCCCTATGGCACTTTTGCATATCGCAGAATGCCTTTTGGGCTGTGTAATGCTCCTGCAACCTTCCAGAGATGCATGATGTCGATTTTCACAGACATGATAGAGAAGTTTATGGAGGTGTTCATGGATGACTTCTCTGTTTATGGGTCCTCTTTCAAGAACTGCTTGGATAATCTGTGTGCAGTTCTGCAGAGATGTGAAGAGAAGCACTTGGTTTTAAACTGGGAGAAGTGCCATTTTATGGTTCATGATGGTATTGTACTTGGCCACAGAGTCTCAGGAGACGGTATAGAGGTGGATAAGGCGAAAATTGAGGTGATGACAAGTCTGCAAGCACCTGATTCAGTCAAAGCAGTGAGGAGTTTTCTGGGTCATGCAGGCTTCTACAAATGGTTCATCAAGGACTTTAGCAAGATAGCACGCCCCCTTACTGCTCTCCTCTGCAAGGATGTGAAGTTTGAGTTCACAGAAGAGTGCAAATCCGCCTTTGAACAGATCAAACAGGCTTTGGTTACAGCCCCTGTTGTGCAGCCTCCAGATTGGGACTTACCTTTTGAGGTAATGTGTGATGCCAGCGATTTTGCAGTTGGAGCAGTGCTGGGACAGAGGAAAGACAAGAAACTCCACGCCATCTACTATGCAAGTAGGACTTTGGATGATGCTCAGAAGAATTATGCAACAACTGAGAAAGAATTATTAGCTGTTGTGTTTGCTTTTGAGAAGTTCAGGCAGTATCTTGTTGGCTCCAAAGTCGTGGTTCTTACTGACCATTCAGCACTGAAGTACCTAATGCAGAAGAAAGATGCAAAACCAAGGCTGTTAAGATGGATCCTGCTTCTTCAGGAATTTGACATTGAAGTGAAGGACAAGAAAGGGGTTGAGAATGGAGTTGCTGATCATTTATCCCGGATTCAGGTCGAAGACAGTGTCCCAATCAATGATTTCTTGCCTGAAGAGAATGTTTACTTGGTGGAAACCAGAGAACATGAGGAAAGTACTGAAAACCTGCAGTTTTCATGAAATTGCAGGGGAGTGACGAGCGACACCAGGAGGGTGACGCTCGTCACCAACCCAGAGCAGTCGCGACCAAAGTATACGAGATAGGTGACGCTCGTCACCAATCTCAACACTTATCTGTGATTTGTGCAAGCTTGGGGATGACTTTTGAAGATCCTGTTTATGCTTTACATGATTAAAAGAGGCCCTGGTATGCCGATATTGCAAATTATCTTGCTGCAGAGGATGAACCACATGACTTTAAAGGCTATGCTTAAAACAAGTTCTTGAGAGAACTTAGGAGATTCTATTGGGATGAGCCATATATCTACAAGCATTGTGCTGATGGTATCTACAGAAGATGTTTAGCAGAAGAAGAAGCCCAGGACGTCCTTTTTCACTGTCATGGATCAGAATATGCTGGACACTTTGCTACATTCAAGACTGTCTCTAAGGTATTGCAAGCTGGATTTTGGTGGCCTACTATGTTCAGAGACGCCCAAGCCTTCATCACAAGCTGTGATACTTGTCAGAGAAGATAAAAATCAGCAGAAGACATGAGATGCCAGAGAACTTCATTCTGGAAGTTGAAGTTTTTGATTGTTGGGGTATTGACTTCATGGGACCTTTCTCCTCATCTTATGGGAACAGATACATTCTGGTTGCTGTTGATTATGTATCTAAGTGGGTAGAGGTGTTGGCTACTCCTACTAATGATGCTGCAGTGGTTTTGAAGCTGTTTAAGACCATTATCTTTCCCAGATTTGGTGTCCCGCAGATTGTCATAAGTGATGGTGGTTCTCACTTTGTCAACAAGGTTTTTGACAAGCTGTTGAAGAAGTATGGTGTACAGCACAGAGTGGCCACGCCCTATCATCCCCAAACAAGTGGACAAGTTGAGGTTTTCAACAGGCAGATCAAGCAGATTCTAGAAAAAACAGTTGGGAAGACAAAGAAAGATTGGTCTGCAAAGCTGGATGATGCATTATGGGCCTACAGGACTGCATACAAAACGCCACTTGGGACTACACCATTCTATCTTCTCTATGGCAAGGCGTGCCATCTACCAGTAGAGTTGGAGTTCAAAGCAGAATGGGCCATCAAGAAGCTGAACTTCGATCTGAAGCCTGCTGCGGAAAGGCGTTTGATTCAGCTCAATGAACTGGATGAGATCAGATATCTGGCCTATGAAAACTCCAAGTTATACAAGGAGAGGACAAAGGCATATCATGATAAAAAGATCATCTCCAGGCATTTCGAGCCCAATGACCAGGTATTACTCTACAACTCTCGTTTACAGCTTTTTCCTGGTAAATTACGTTCTCGATGGTCAGGTCCTTTCACTGTCAAAGAAGCTCGCCCACATGGTGCAATTGTCCTGATTAACTGCAAAGGAGAGGAGTTCACTGTCAATGGACAAAGGATGAAGCATTACTGGGCACAAGCAGAGATTCTAGCAGGACACATTGTGTCTCTGGATGAGGCACCAGCTGTCTAAACAGCCAACTAAAGTCAAGCTAATGACTTTAAACAAGCGCTTAGTAGGAGGCAACCCACTGGTAAGTTGTAGATATAACACTTAGTTATTATTTTCGTGCTTAGGATTAGGAATTAGATTATTATTCAGTTAAAAAAAATTATGGTGACGATCGTCACCCTCGTCACCCGTCGAAGTCGAGCACGGGTATTAGTTTTCTCTCTTCTTCTTCCTCGGGCATAACTGTTTAAACCAAGAACACTTAGAAATTTTCAGAGATTCATAACTTTTGATTTTCTAAACCAAATTGAGTGATTCAAGAGTCTAATCCGTGCGGATTTTGCTCCTCTTTCTGAATATCAACTCAGTTTTTAAGATCTGCAAGGTATGTGTTTGGAATCCCCAATTTTCGGTCCGCCATAGGTTTGGTAAAATCCGATTTTTGACTTGATTGGCTTGATTTAACTGTTGAATCATGGTTAGTGAGGCTGTATTAGAGGAATGGAACCATCTATGTGAGCTTTTATCGGTTGATTTGCAAGTTTTGAATTTTCGAGTTCATGATGAAAATTACAAAAATCTGGAAATTTTGGGTGATTTGGGTTGAACTGATGATTGAGTTGTGTTCCTGGCCGTGCTGTAGTTGATCGCCATCAGTTATTTTACCCTGATTAGTTGATTTTTCGAACTTTGAAAAATTTGCTAATTTTAGTGATGTTTTTGGTCGATGGCCCAAACGAGAAGATCAGAAAATAGCCTCAGGAGTGGCTTGGGCAGGAACTCCAAAACAGGAAGTGTCCCGAGACACCTGTGTATTCCGCGATATTCAGGAAGAGTGGGATGAATATGACACGCTGTTCTACAATGCGTGGCTGGGAGTGAAGATTATCCCCACTCGGTTCGCGGATTCTGCTGTTCTGCTGAAGATGGGGATCTTCGAGGAGGTTGTTCAGATTCTAGAGCGCATTGGGATGGGGACTATGCCGTTCCAGCAGTATGATCTCTACCCAGATTTGGTCCGCCAGTTTCTCTCTACAGTTCGCGTCTACTACGCGAATGAGCTGGCGAAGCGTGCGCAGGAAGGCACGTTGACGTTTCTGATCCGAGGAGTTCGATACCGGATCAGTTTGATGGAGCCTTGTGGGATCTATAGCTTCTCTGACCATCCCACAGGCGTTCTCCTTCCCTCTTAGTGGACCCATATGCGGACATTCTGGTCCAAGTTCGGGAATGGAGTCTATGACAGCAAGACCAGCACGCAGACGGAGGTTCGACATCCGGTCTTGAGGTACATTCTGCGCCTCTTTGGCCATACCATTCTGTGCAAGTCTGCGCCTAGCAAGACTCGAGTTAGTGAGCTGATTCTCCTCTACTACGGACTTTATGAGATGCTGGATGATTCGATACCTATTGATAGCATGGTTCGCGCCAACTTAGGCGCTGTTTTCGCTGAGCATCTGGTCTCCTTGAAGACCAAGCCATTCACCAGTCCAGGGGAGAAGACTGAGAGTGTTGGCAGCCTGCTGACACCGATCTTCCATCATTTCCAGATAGATGTCACACCTTGCAGTCTGCGCAGTGACAGATCACTTATGGATGACCAGTATATGCACCATGTCACTTGGATGAAGATTGGAGTTGTCTGGACTTTCAGTACCACTTCTGGAGAGTATGTTGGCATTAAGTTGCCACAGAGAGCCCTCACTACTATTCAGGGAGATCCACGCCAGCTATTCTTCATGCCAGCACGGACTCTTCTGCGCCCTTTGACTCTGCGTCCTGCTAGAGCTGCTACAGCTGGCGCTTCTGCTTCTACTCCCGCTGCTGCTGATGCTGGACCTTCTACACGCCAGAGTGGTTCTTCTACTGCTTTCAGGCGTCCTCCACGACCACAGACACCCATGGATATGGCTGCTTTTCAGGAGTATGTCATTGACAGCTTTGAGGGACTCTGGGATGTTGTTGCTACACTTAGCAACTGTGGTTGTGTCCGCCCCCATTACACCACTGAGCCTTGCGAGGATGAGGATTGTGGCTTCACTATCTGGTTACTTGTTCCTTTTTTCCCTTTTATTTTTCTTTCTCTTGAGTCATTTTTATGTGTTCTTTGAGTCAGTTGTCAGTTTCTTTGATGATGTTTTGTGAGATTGTTGAACCAGGTTATTATTGCTATGTTTGGATGTTGTTAATTATGTGTTTGAATGCTCAAAAAGTCTAACTTTAGAGTACACATGCAAACACTTCGTTAATTAACATCTGACATAAGAATTGGGCAATACAGGTCGTGGTGACGCTCGTTACCAGACTGGTGACGCTCGTCACCCGACCCCACGCGAGGTAACACTTTTCTGACTTGGTTTTTCGACTTCTCATTCATTTTTCTGACCAACTCTTGGCTTAATAACACTGGGGACAGTGTTGTTTAAGTCTGGGGAAGGTGGTTACTGACGTTTTTGTGCTTTGTGTCATGTCTATAGAGTCTTGAAGTTGAGTCAAAAACCTGTTTTATAGAGTCAAAATTTTTAAAACTGTTAGTTTTTCTTGGAACTAGCCATAGGACGTTTTTGCTGATAAGAACCATTGCCACAGTAGTTGATTACAAGTATCACTAAGTTGAAAGTCATAGGTAGATCAGTCTAGCAATGAAGGTTTAGGTTCTTAGAGAGTCTGGAAAATTTGCTGTTAGCTCCACCTTAATGAACTTTAAACTTCTTGTCTTGGTGATTGATTCTTATTGATTTTGATTCTCTCTTTCAACACTGACAATAAGGTTAAAATACAGTCTCTCTTTGATCTTCCCTGATGTAGTTTTTAAAAGATTAAGTCCAAAGAATGGTGCATTCATGACTCTGTCTCCTCACAAGGAACAACAGTAGTGAACACATTCAAGAACCTGTCTCCTCACAAGGAACACAAGTATTGAGTAGCACCACATCTTAGACTGTAAAAGTTGAGAAAAAGAAGTGAAAAATCGAAAATATCCTAAGGAAAAGATCAAGGGAAGAGAAAATAGGAGAGCTGTGTTGAGATCTATTTGTTCAGTTGTTAGGAAGGGAAAAGATTCTGTAAAGTGATTAAGATGATAGAACTTTGATGAGATATCACACTTAGATAAAAATAAAGAGTTAGCAGTAGAAATTTCGGGTTTCTTGAAGGGATTTGGACTGGATTTGAGAGATTTGCTAAGCTTGTGATGATTAGACTGAAATTTGATCTTGTGTTGACTCTGTGGTATGTGGATTCGAAAGCTCTAACTAGTATGGTGTTCCTGATGACTGACTGACTGTTTCTTGTTTTCAAACCTCGACCTTATTCTTTGTCTGATGTTTGCTTGAGGGCAAGCAAAAGCTAAGTCTGGGGGAGTTGATATATCACGGTTTTTATGGTTTTTAACCATGATATAAGTCCTTTTTATTGAGTCTTTTTGGTCTTTTTAGAGTCCTAGAAGAGTCTTTGCAGGTTATAGCATGTCTGGAGCATAATTGGAGATTTTGGAACCTTTTGGAGCATTCTGGGTTGAAGCCACAAAGTACCAAGCTCGAAGCAGAAAGTATCACAAATGATGATGCTCGTCACCACCTTTGGTGATGCTTGTCACCCATTAAGGAAGGAGCGTGGCTGTTTTATTAAAAGTGTGAAGAAGATTTGCAGAGTTGGCCCAGAAGTTCCTTTATTTACATGAAGACCCCAGATCGTGTTTAGCCTCTATTTATTAGGTTTTTCAGCCATTGTTGGCCATTATCTTAGTTTTTGAGAATTCAGAAAGCTTAGAGAGAGATTTATTCAGAGCTTTTTGGGGAGACAAATCCTGTACTCTTTTGAGAAGATTTCGAACCCCCTTTATTTCTTTACTCTTTCTCTTAATGCAATATTATTCAGTTATGTTTTGTGATTCCATAATCATATCTGAGTAATCTGCTAGTTAAGTTAGGGTTTTTCAAAGGTTGATGAAAAGGTTGTAGAATCGCTATCTGTTAGGAATACCTTATGGTTTTTCATCTCTGCTTGCTTTAAAATCGAATTTCTGAGACACATCATCTAGGAATCCGAAAATCTTAGGTTGTTAAATATATGTGAGAGCATTATTCATAACCTGAACTAGTATTTGATGAGCAAAACAACTTAGTGCAAAGAGATTTGGCTTAGGAGTTTTGTAAACAATTGAATCTGATCATTCCTGCATGCTTAGGTTGTTAGGATTTGCAAAGAGATTTGAAACTCTGTGATTTAGGCATAAATAACTTTTGCAATGAGAATTGATTAGTTATGCATCAGTGATTCATGTTTAAAACGGTTCTTAATCATTCCTGATTTCCTGCATCATACATTCTTGGATTCAACCTGCGAACTGCCCTGACTTAGCGCTTTTAGTCTTCTGGAATTTAGATCATCTTACAAAATCGTATGCTTACTTTCATTCACTCATTCGCATTACATACATCATATCTTGCTTAGCTTAATCTGAATCTACATTCGATAGTGTAGTCTGCATTACTCTCTTGGGATTCCGATACCCTTTGTACTACAACTGCTTTTGCTGTGCTCTTGCAGTAGTTTTATTTGGGTAAAACTTGAGCCCTATCAATTTTAAGCAAAGAGAGTGAGAGTTATCTGTATTCTAAGGCTAGCAAGGCTCTTTAACAATCTTGCAAAAGGTATTTTCGGAGTTATATTTTTTGGAAAAATCCCTTTTATTTCGCAAGCCATTGTTTTAGATGATAGGGCCGTTTTTGAATTATAAAATTTAGTTAAATAAAAAGAATAATTCTGAATTTTCTAGTATATATAGATTTGATTCTCCTTTATTTTGCTATAATTTCTATTAATTCTCCAAAATTTTAGGGTATTAGTTATAAGCCTTCTTCTTCACCTCTCTTCTTCTCTCATCCGATCGCCGTTTTGCTTGTCAAATTCCTTGAGAAATTTGTTTCAGGTTCAATGGCTCCCAAAAGAACGAGAGAAGAGACAGCACAAGAAGGAGAAGGACAAGAGGTGGCTGTTCAAGAGAGGGTCAGATGGAGTAAGGATGAGAAGAGGGACAAGAAACGGCTTGAAAGGCTTCGGTTTGAGCCTACTAAGTTTGCAGACCGGGAGCTGCTGTTCAAGCTAGGGATCCTTGGAGATTTTGACCAACTCCTCAAGAACATTGGCTTAAGATGTCTGTCACGAAAGGATTGCCCAACCATTCCAGAAGTGACAATAGACTTCCTTGCCACGTTGGAGTTTCGTTAAGAGAACACTAGCGCCCCCGTTCCTTCACAAGGCCGCCTCTCTTTCAAGGTTAGACGTCAAGCCTTCAGCCTCTCAATCCCCGAGCTATGTCAAGTGTATGGTCTCAACGCAGCTGCCACCAAGATCGAGTTCCCCTCCTTCAAGCGAGCAAACGATTTTTGGGACCTGATCAGCAACGAAGATTACAAAGCCAACACCACCAAGATCAAGAGAGTGAGAAACCCGGTACTGAGGTACACTTTGAAGCTGATCGCCAACACGTTCAGCGGAAGGTCAGTTGCTCCCACGGTCACGAAGACCGAGCTTTGCTTCCTGTTCCAAGGCGTGAAGCATTTGTTGTGTGATCTGGCCGAGAATGAAGAACTTATGGGGGATGAACTCGGTGACGAGGTGAATTATGGATGCGTGCTTGCTGCCTCCTTGGTGAAGTACAAGGCTTACGCCTTGCGGTGCAAGGTGATGTTACTGCATATTACATACATTTTCCATACTCATTAGTTAGCTTTTCATGCATTTGCATCACGTTTTAGGCTAGATTGCATCACTTAAAGTCCTAGAGCATTCTTGCACCAGCATACGCATGTTCTTTGCATTTTGCATCTCATTTAGGTTGTTTCTGGCTGCTTTGGAGTCGTGGAGGTTTGTGGACGTGTTGAAGCTGTTGTAGCAGTTCGTGGAAGCTCGGATATTTGCTAAGGATCAGAGATCGAGCAGCAGATCGAGCATGGCCGGTCGATCTAGGATGTGATCAAGCAGAAGATCGAGAAGACCAGGCAATCCAAGGAGAATGATCGAGACGAGGATCGAGTGAAGCAGTCGATCAAACGGTACAGACGTAAATGACGCCATGCAGAGCGAGAGCCAGATCGAGTACACCACTCGACCCAACCGAAGATCGATACCGAGATCGGATGCAACGCTTGATCCGCCGAAGATGATCGGACCCAGATCGAGCTGAAGACACGATGTTCGGAGATGATCGAGAGAACCGCTCGATCTCGGAGTCGATCTCTGTCCTTTCAACCACTTTTGGCCGCTAGCGAGGGGGGGGACCATCAGCTTGTTTTGGCCATTTTGGGAATGCGGCGACGTCCTTTTCCCACACACTTTTCATCCTTATCTTTTTTTTTATGTTTTTCTCCCTGGTTTTGGAAGAAGAACACCATTGTCGAACTTTAAGTTTTCTTTAGCTTGTAATCGAATCGTTTTCAGCTTAATCTAGTTTTCTTTTCATGTTCATCGTTTCCTTTTCCATGCTTTGCTTGATTTATCTTATGTGTAGTGAGTAGTTCATTTGGGTTCGGGGTTGAGAGGATTAAAGGGTCTAAAGGGTTTTGATCTTAGGGTTTTCTAAGTGTTTTTAATGGCTATCTCTTCTAGGGTGTTGAGCTCTCAAAGCTTGAAGACTCTCACGCCAAGAGCTTCATGATCCGAGAGGTTCCTTACCTTGACAGGATTCAGGGACCTCGGAAGATCACACCCTAGAGACTAGTTACCCCTTCCCAAAAGCCATGGAAGTTTGGGGGACTAGTTAAGCCACTCATTTGAAATCTGTTTTCCATGCCCTTCGACCTCTCTTTCCGCCAAAAGCCATGGGTTTGGAGGAGAGGATGAAGGAGTGATCTATACCGAAAGTCACGGATAGATCTTGCTTAGTTTTCAAGGCTTAGAGATCCTCACAAAGTGAGTCGATTTAAAGTTTTCAACCCAAGGTCGAACCTTTGAAACCCCTGACCATGAATCTCAACCCTAGGCCCTCTCTTTTAGCATCTTTACATCTTCTCTCGTCATTCGCTTGATATTTGATAGCATCCTGGTCGTTAGTTTTACTGTTCTTGCATTTTTAGATGAGATCGATTGTTATTGCTCGATCTAGTGGTCGATCTCATGGTCGATCCACTAGTCGAATTTTAGTAATTCGAAGCTTTGTCCTTTAATTATTCTGTTTGTTCCGCATGGTATTTTGATCATTTCTGGTAATATTAAAATAGTTTGCATTCCATTTAGTTGCTGCATCTAGTTTTTAGGGATTTTCTCAAAACCTATCTTGTTTTGCTTAGATTTGCATAGTCCTTGCATTCTCCTTGCATTTTCTATCATCCTAGGTATGGATTGACTCTCTCTTGCATGCTGTACTACAACCTGTCTTACATTTGAGTTTGATAACCTCATTGCATTCTCACCCTTGCAAAATAAGTGTCTATCAAATGGCGCCGTTGCCATCCTAGGATTGTTTAGAGAACATAGAGATTTGGGACTTAGCAAAGACTAAGTCTTTACCTTGTTTAAGTTACTAATCATTCTACTCTCAAACGTGTGTTCTCAGGTATATGAATCTTTGTTCACGGGGAGATAACAATCTACTTCCACCTTTGGACAATATTCATCAGCTTGGTCATTCACGGCAAAGAAGAGTAAGAGAACAAGCCAGAGCCTTTGAGGAGATTGTTCAGCACGGTTTGGTTGACTTTGAAGCTATGGCTGAACACGAGCATCCAGAGGGACCTCCTCCAGCTCACGGGGCAGTGGGAAGGGGCAATGGAAACCCCCAACATGCGGCTAGACCCCCAAGGATCATAGGAGCCGGAGATGCTCCCAATACTCATCACAATAGGTTTGGGATCACTCCTCCTCCTGTACAAAACAACAACTTTGAGATCAAGCCAGGTTTCATCTCCATGGTGCAAAACAACAAGTTCTACGGCTTAGCAATAGAAGATCCCTTGGAGCACCTTGACAACTTCGAGCAAGTATGTGGGATGATCAAGATCAATGGCATATCCGAAGATGTTTTCAAGCTGCGTCTCTTTCCCTTTTCACTCGGAGACAAGGCTAGGCATTGGGAGAAGACCCTCCCGCAAGGCACCATCACCTCATGGGCCGAGTGTAAGAAGGCCTTTCTCTCAAAGTTCTTCTCTAGCACCAGGCCAGCACGGTTGAGAAGCGAAATCAGCGGCTTCACTCAACGAAACAACGAGACATTCAACGAAGCAATGGAGCGTTTCAAAGACTACACGATCCAATGTCCTCATCACGGTTTCAGCGAGGAGACCCTACTCAGCACCATATACCGTGGAGCTTCACCAAAGATCAGGTTGTTGCTTGACACAGCTAGCAAAGGGAACTTCCTTGGTCAGGAGGTAGAAGAAGGTATGGAGCTGATAGAAAACTTGGCATTGAGTGATGGCAACTACGCTGAGGACTATGACCGTGCACCGAGAGGATCAGAGCTAGAGTCTCACAAAAAGGAGCTGAAATCTTTGCATGAGAAGATAGATAAGCTGGTGTTGGCCAATCAGAAGCATGTTCACTTTGTTGGTGAAGCTGATGAGAATCAAGAGGAGCTTGAGTTGAGCCAGGAAGAAGCCAATTGGGTGGCGGGACAGAACAACTACAAACCTCAAGGCTACAACCAAGGCTACAATCAGAACAACAACCTCTCCTACCGAAGCACCAACATTGCCAACCCTAAGGATCAAGTGTACCCTGCTCAGCAAGCAAAACTTTTCATCCCTTACAACAAAGGTTTTCAGCCGAGTGGTGGTTTCCAAGGTCAAGGGCAGAACAACTTCCAAGGGCAACATCAAAGTAACAAGGGTTATACGCCTAACTACCCTCCGGGGTTTGCACCTCAGCAGCAACAGCCGATGCAACAACAAGTTGATCCGGTTCAGGCAATGTTTCAACAGCTGATACAAGGGCAAGCCTCTACAAACCAGAAGTTCGCCGAGATGAACACTCGTCTAGACTCGTCTCTCACTGACTTCTCCACTCAGATCACCAACTTAAACAACAAGATCAAGCAGCTAGAGAAAGGGAAAGCGAGTACAAGTGGTCAGAATAGTCTACCGGGCAAGTGTGAGCAGAATCGGCATAACGTTGAGAAGCGGCAAAGAGCTAGAACCTCCGATCTCTACTAAGAACAACGAGGACGTTGTAATTCAAGAGGGGGAGGGTAAGCCTTCAGCTGATGATGAGATTAACTTTGACAACGTTTGGATCCAAGGGCCAAGAAGAGGAGACAAAGCAGTTGCTGAGAAGAAAGCTGAGCAGACTACTAAGGAGAAGAATGCTTATGTGCCTCCACCATATGTACCTAAGCTGCCTTTTCCTGGCCGTTTCAAGAAGCAACTCATAGAGAAGCATAGAATCCTCTTTCAGAAGCATCTTAAGGACGTGGAGATCAAGCTACCTCTCGTTGACTGCCTTGCAATGATGCCTAAATGCGCCAAATTCTTCAAAGACACTCTCGTGAAGAAGAATAAGGAAAGCAAGGAGGTACTTGTTCTAAGTGAAGAGTGTAGTGCTGTGATACATAAGGAGATAGTCCCTAAGAAGTTGGGAGACCCTGGAAGCTTCACTATACCCTGCGCTTTAGGCCCGCTAGAGTTCAAGAGTTGCCTATGTGATCTCGGAGCTAGCATAAACCTGATGCCTCACTCCGTGGCTAAGAAGCTTGGCTTTACTCGTTTCAAAGACTATAGGATCTCGTTGGTACTGGCTGATAGAAGTGTTAGGCTACCAGTGGGGCTGTTTGAAGATCTACCGGTGCGAATCAGTGGTGTGAACGTGCCTACGGACTTCGTCGTGTTGGAGATAGACGAAGAGCCTAAGGACCCACTTATCCTAGGAAGACCATTCCTTGCAACTGCCGGGGCTATCATCGATGTCAAGAACGGGAAGATTTCCTTGCACTTGGGAAAGGATATAAGGCTAGACTTCGATATCAATGAGGTTCTGAAGAAGCCGACCATAGAAGGGCAAGCTTTCTACATTGTAACGATGGATGCCTTAGCGGATGAGTTGCTGGAAGAGCTGGCACTGGAAGACCATCTGAAGCTAGCACTGACTAAGGAGCCAGGGGAGTTTGGCTATGTGGATCAGAGGACCCAGGAGTACGTCAACTTGCTGGATTCTAGGAAGATTGTTAAGAAGGATGAAAGCTGCTGCCTAGAGATCGACCCCGAGATCGACGCTATCACTCGATCCAGGAGTAAGATCGACAAGGCAATCGAGAACACAACTCGATCCGGTGCAGTGATCGACATACAAATCGAGAGGAATGATCGATCCGGAAAAACAATCGAGTCGACGATCAAGAGAGACCTCCCGATCATTTCGGGGTCCAATCAGGAGATCGACTCAGGGTCTCGATCCCTTACTCGATCCATATCAAATCGAGTAAGTGAATCGAGCGAAATGGCTCGATCTAGACGACATCGAGAGCAAGATCGACTGGAGGACTCGATTTCAGAGGGGATAGCGGTTGAGGAAAGCAGTCTTAAGGGCCATGCCTCGGGTTCTAAGGAGAGTTCCAAGGAGCAAGTCAACAACAACAGCCACGGGGATGACTGGAGCGAGCTGTTAGCCCCAAAGGTGTACCTAAAAGAGCTCCCAAAAGGGCTAAGGTATGCTTTCTTAGGGCCTAATAACACTTATCCCGTGATTGTGAATGAAAACTTAAGTGATGATGAGTTGCACTCGCTCCTGACTGAGCTGAGAAAGTATAAGAAGGCCATTGGGTACTCTTTAAGTGACATCAAGGGCCTTTCACCAATGCTTTGCACTCACCTGATTCACTTGGATAATGAGAACGCCTCTTCTATAGAACATCAAAGGCGTTTGAATCCTAATTTGAAAGAGGCTGTTAAGAAAAAGATCCTTAAGCTTTTAGAGGCTAACGTGATCTATCCCATAAGTGACAGCACGTGGGTTTCTCCTGTACACGTGGTGCCTAAGGAGGGAGGGATCACGGTCATAAGGAATGAAAAGGATGAGCTTATTCCTACTAGAACCATCACTGGTCATAGGATGTGTATTGATTATAGGAAACTTAACCTTGCGACTAGGAAAGACCATTTCCCTTTGCCTTTTATTGATCAAATGCTTGGGAGACTTGCTTATCACCCTTACTACTGTTTCCTCGATGGGTATAGCGGTTTCTTTCAGATACCAATTCACCCAAATGATTAGGAGAAGACGACCTTCACATGTCCCTACAGTACCTTCATGTATCGAAGGATGCCGTTTGGATTGTGTAATGCACCGGCTACGTTTCAGCGGTGTATGATGTCGATCTTCTCCGATCTAATAGAGGAGATGGTAGAGGTATTCATGGAGGACTTCTCTGTCTATGGTGCGTCCTTTTCTGCGTGTTTGTTGAATCTTTGCAGGGTACTAAAGCGTTGTGAAGAGACAAACTTGGTGCTAAACTGGGAGAAATGCCACTTTATGGTCAAGGAAGGGATCGTGCTTGGTCATAAGATATCAGAGAAGGGCATTGAGGTTGATCAGGCTAAAGTGGAAGTCATGATGGGTCCTGAGCCGCCGGTTAACGTTAAGGGAGTCAGAAGTTTCTTGGGACATGCCGGGTTGTATAGGCGCTTCATCAAAGATTTCTCCAATTGCACGCCCTCTTACACGGTTGTTGTGCAAAGAAGCTGAGTTTGTGTTTGATGAGGAATGTTTGCGAGCTTTCGTGACCATCAAGGAAGCCCTTACATCAGCCCCTATAGTTCAAGCACCAGACTGGTCTCTACCCTTTGAGATCATGTGTGATGCTAGTGACTACGCCGTAGGAGCCGTTCTTGGTCAGAAGAAAGACAAAAAGCTACACGTGATCTACTATGCTTCAAGAACCTTGGATGACACGCAAACAAGGTATACCACTACAGAGAAGGAGTTGCTTGCAGTAGTGTTCGCCTTTGAGAAGTTCAGATCATATCTTGTTGGTTCCAAAGCTATTGTCTACACGGATCACGCTGCTTTGCGATACATCTATTCGAAGAAAGACACTAAGCCTCGGCTCTTGAGGTGGATTCTCTTGCTCCAGGAGTTTGACATGGAGATTAAAGACAAGAAGGGAATAGAAAACGGAGTCGCTGACCATCTCTCACAGCTAAGGATCAATGAGTCTCTCCCTTTAGATGACTCTCTTCCAGAAGAGTACCTCACGGCTGTTTGTGGAAAGCTAGAGGGGTGGTTTGAAGAGGTGTTGAGTTTCAAAGAGGAGGATCTACCGTGGTATGCTGATGTAGTGAACTATTTAGCGTGTGGTGAGGAGCCAACACATCTCAACAGCTATCACAAGAACGGTTTATGAGAGAGGCTAGTGACTACTTTTGGGACGAGCCCTACTTATACAAGAGAGGAGTGGACAGTTTGTACCGGAGATGTGTTACAAAGGAAAAAGCTAGAGAAATCCTCTATCATTGCTGTGGCTCTTCCTACGGAGGACACTTCGCTTCATTCAAGACTGCCACGAAAGTGTTGCAAGCCGGTTTCTGGTGGCCATCCATCTTTAAAGATGCACAAGAGTTTGTGAAGAGCTGTGAGGCATGTCAACGAGCAGAGAATATCACTAAGAGGAACGAAATGCCTCAGGTTCCCATATTCGAGGTTGACGTGTTCGACGCGTGGGGCATAGACTTCATGGGGCCATTTCCTTCTTCATATGGCAACAAATACATCTTAGTAGCAGTGGATTATGTCTCTAAATGGGTTGAGACTATTGCTTCCCCTACAAACGACTCTAAGGTGGTGATTAAGCATCTCAAGAGTATCATCTTCCCGAGGTTTGGGGTACCTAAGGTGGTTATAAGCGAAAGAGGAAGCCACTTCATAAACAAGGTTTTTGAGAACCTCTTGAGAAAGTATGGCGTTAAGCATAAGGTGGCTACACCGTATCATCCTCAAACAAGCGGTCAAGTGGAAGTCTCCAACCGGCAAATCAAGACTATACTGGAGAGGACCGTCGGAGCAACAAGGAAAGACTGGGCAGTGAAGCTGGACAACGCTCTTTGGGCCTACCGTACCGCCTTCAAAACATCGATTGGTACAACCCCTTTCACTCTACTCTATGGCAAGGGCTGTCATCTCCCGGTTGAGCTGGAACACCGTCCGTTGTAGGCTGTGAAGAGGCTGAACTTTGACCTCAAGACTGCTCAAGAGAGGCGCCTTATTCAGCTACATGAACTGGACGAGTTAAGACTGAACGCTTATGAGAGCTCTCGGATATACAAGGAGCGGACTAAGGAAGCTCATGACAAGAAGTTGGTTGCCAAGGAACTTAAGGAAGGAGGTTTAGTGTTGCTGTACAACTCAAGACTCAAACTCTTCCCGGGAAAGCTGAAGTCAAGGTGGAGCGGGCCGTTTGTGATCCAAGAAGTGTTGCCTTATGGAGCTGTTACACTGATGGGAAAGAGTGGCAGTGCATTCACTGTCAATGGACACAGAGTCAAGCCTTACTTGGCAGACAGCTATGACAAGGAGAGTACCTTGGTGCTTCTCCAAGACCCACCATCCGCCTAAACCAAGTAAAGTCTAGCTAAAGACGTTAAAGAAAGCGCACTTAGGAGGCATTCCCATGTCTATCTTGTACATATTTCTGCTTTCTTTCTCTTTCAGTTTTATGTTTTTATTTTGCAAGTGTGTAGGAACAGGTATGAGGAGTCTAAACCTTGATCTTGAAGTCCAAAAGAGGCGATAGGGGTTAAGACAAGGCTAGAGATCGAGTGCTAGATCGACTGATCCTGACTCGATCTTTGCTAGATCGAGTCAGTGAATCGAGAGGAGCCAGTCGATCTAGACGAGAACAAGTGATAAGATCGACCTTGACGAAAAAGCATCGATCGATCCAAAATGGATCGACCGATCTAATTTCTCTCGGGAAAATCTGTTGAAAACAGATCGATCACTCGATCTATGCCAAATCGACCCTTAAATCGAGGACATAGCTCGATCATGAGGACTTAGCCGTGGAGCCAACATCTCAATGATCGAGGGAGCCAATTGATCCAAGACTCGATTCATCAGGAATCGAGTCTCAAATCGAGTAACCCTCTCGATTTAAGCCATTATGGGCATGAGATCAAGTCCTAGATCGACCAAATGGACTCGATCTCATGCCGAGGTAACATTTTCTTTCCCTCCTTTATTCTTTTCCCTCCAATTTTTAAATTCAAAACTTGGTCAAGGCAAGCATTTTGACCATGAAAGATGTGCTTTGACCAAGACTTTGTCAGAAAACCACTTTTACTACCCATGGTTTTGCTTTTTGCTAGTCTTTAAATGTTTTCAACAACCTTTCACCCTCTAGCAAAGATCTTTAACATTCTTGCAAAGGTATTTTCAGAATTTAATGATTTATCTTTAGGAAAATTTCCTTTAAATTCGCAAGATATTATTCTAGAAGATAGGGTCGATTTTGATTTTTAAATTTTAGCTAAGTAAAAGGAATAATTCTAGATTTTCTGGTATCTAAAGATTTGATTCTCCTTTATTTAGCTATAATTTTTATTAATTTTTATAAGCTTTCTCCTTCTCCTCTCTTATTCTCATCAAACTGCCATTTTGCTTATCAAGCTTCTTGAGAAACTTGTTTCAGGTACAATGGCCCCCAAAAGAACAAGAGAAGAGACAGCACAAGAGGGAGAAGGACAAGAGGTGGCTGTTCAAGAGAGGGTCAGATGGACTAAGGATGAGAAGAGGGACAAGAAACGGCTAGAAAGGCTTCGGTTTGAGCCTACCAAGTTTGCTGATCGAGAGCTGCTGTTCAAGCTAGGGATTCTTGGGGATTTCGACCAACTCCTCAAGAACATTGGCCTAAGATGTCTGTCACGGATGGATTGCCCAACCATTCCAGAAGTGACAATAGACTTCCTTGCCATGTTGGAGTTCCGTTACGAGAATCCTAGCACATCCGTTCCTTCACAAGGTCGCCTCTACTTCAAGGTTGGACATCAAGCCTACACCCTCTCCATCCCCGAGCTATGTCAAGCTTATGGCCTTAACGCGGATGCCAACAAGGTCGAGTTCTCCGCCTTCAAACGAGCAGATTACTTTTGGGACCTGATTAGCAACGAGGACTACAAAGCCAACACCGCCAAGATCAAGCGAGTAAGAAGCCCGGTGCTGAGGTACACTCTGAAGCTGATTGCCAACACGTTTAGCGGAAGATCAGTTGCTCCCACGGTCACAAAGACCAAGCTTTGCTTCCTGTTCCAAGGCGTGAAGCTCTTGGTGTGTGATCCAGATGCAAATGAAAAGCCTATGGAGGATGAGCTTGGCGACGAGGTGAACTACAGATGTGTGCTCGCTGTCTCCTTGGTGAAATACAAGGCTTATGCCTTGCGGTGCAAGGCAACTTCTTCTTACATTGGCGGCTTCCTCACTCCTCTATTCTTGCAAGCTGGTGTGCCCATACACGACTTTGCCCATGTACAAGCCAGAGCTTTCATGGATGAGGCATACATGAGGAATACCGACAGCTTGGGACGCACGCCAGCAGAAGGGTTCTACGCCTACCTCTTCATAGACAACGAAGACAAGAAGAGAGTGTGCATCCTGCGAAACAAAGATGAGACCGAGCTGCTTGGTGTTGGGAACATCGAGTTCTTGCCCACGGAAGAGGTGTGCTTTGCTACTCTAGGAGGACCACCTGCTTCAGCGATTGCTCCTCGTCAAAGGTCCGAGTCTCCAGCCACGGAAGATGAGATGCCCGAGGCCTACACACTTCCCAAGTTAGACTTTGAGCCGAGAACCAAAACAGAGAAGTTCCTAGCATCTGTTGTGGAGATGCAAAGGAAAATCAATAAGTGGCAAGGCAAAATGCTCAAGAAACTTGGCAAGAAAGTAAAGGCACTTCAAGGAGGCTCGCCTAAGAAGGATGCAAGTAAAGAGATTCACCAACCCGAGAAGAGAAGGCTCTCAACCGGTGGAGTTGTCATCCGAGAGGCACAAAGCAGCACCATTCAGCCGGCGCGCCATTCTCTCCAAGAACCAGCCGACAAGGGCAAAGCAACAATCTCTAGCTCCTCTGGAACATCCTCAAGTTCCAGTGGAGACTAGACCAGAGGTAACAACCTTCTTCCATTGTACATACCCGCTCATATTTGCTTCTTTTTGCTTTGTGTTTTGGTGCTCCTTCGAATGAGTTTGCTTCCGGGACGGTGTCAAGCAAGTTTGGGGGAGTACATGTGTGGTTTGACATGTGTTTTGTGATCTTATTTTCCTTTAGCATCCTTGAGTCTTTAGTTCATGAAAAATTGGTAAAATTTTTAAAAAATTTTCAAAGATTCATGTAGTTGCATTCATCTTGTCAAAACATGTTAGGATTGAGTCTAGAATTTCTCTTAGCTTCTAGGTTATTTGCATTTGCATAAGGGGTTAGAGTTTCTTAAAAAAGTGTTTTTACTTATGAATTGTTTCAATGCCCTAGTTAGTAGTTCTCTAATGCTTTGTCTATGCTTTGAAAGTAAGTTCTTACCATGCTTGGATCACTTGCTAGGATTTTCGTGAATTGAATTGAACTCTCATGATTTGAAACTTGTCCTAATATGTGAGAACCTTAATTTGAAATTCTAATTATCATTCTTTTGCATTTGAAAATGAACACATGGATTTTAAAATATTTAGGCTCTCTTCTTCCTTTTTACCACTCTTTGTGAGCCTAAGTAGAACTCCCACCTTGACCCTTACCCTCCTTTGAAGCCAAATGTTTCTTGTGTGACATCTTTGTGACGCCTTCTTTTCGGTTTTGATCTTAGCATAAAGTGTTAGGTTTATGCGACATGATTTGGTTCTCATATGATTGCTAGCTTTGCATTTTGAAGCTAGGTATAGGCTTAGGATAAGTTTGGGGGATCATTGGGGTTGTTTTTATTTCTATTTGCTCTCGATTTCAAAGAGTTTGGTGTTTAAAAGAAAGAAATGGGTTTTAAGTGAAAGGCTGTGTTTAAAAACTAAGTATATGCTCTAATAAATTTCAGGAGGTAGCTCTCCCAAATAAATAAAAAAAGAAAAATGAAAAAAAAGAGTTTAAGTGCCAAATAAAAATAAAAATAAAAATAAAAAAAAGAAAAGAAAAAATATAATAAATAAGAGAGCTACCAATAAGAAGTATTTAAAGAGCAAAATTATTTTCAAAACCTTTTCACTAGCCTAAAGAGTTTAAAAATGTTTTTGTTTCGAATTGGGGATTGCTAAGTTTTGAGAAGAAAAAGGGTAGACTCTAAGTGGTGAGTGAGGATAAAAGTTGATAAATGAGAGGGGTTTAGGATCATTGTTAGTTTACATGGATAGATGAGAATCTGATCATGTATACATTAATTGTCTTTACCTTTAGCATTATGCATAAATTCAACCACTTTTGAGAGAAAACCTTGTTCTAATTGTAAACCCTTTTCAAATGAGATCATTCAATGCTCATAACCTTCACCCTTAGCCAAATGTGTTCTGCTTTAAACTGCATAAGTTTGATTAATGGTTCGAATGTTAATGAATGTTAAGGGATGAGTTTCTTTGATTGATAGGAATAGGAGAGTCATGATCTGAATTTCTTTGTGTGATGAGTATGGCTAAGTTCTTTGGAGTATGAGTGTGAGCATAGCATTTTAGAACTGTTAACTAGGACATTGAGATTCATTCATTTGAAAAGCACCTTTGCAAGAAGTTTAAACCCCCATTCGTTTTTCTTAAAACCTCTCTTCCTTACTTATTTTATGTTGCTTGAGGGCAAGCAAGAAGTAAGTTTGGGGGAGTTGATGTTACTGCATATTACATACATTTTGCATACTCATTAGTTAGCTTTTCATGCATTTGCATCACGTTTTAGGCTAGATTGCATCACTTAGAGTCCTAGAGCATTCTTGCACCAGCATACGCATGTTCCTTGCATTTTGCATCCCATTTAGGTTGTTTCTGGCTGCTTTGGAGTCGTCGAGGTTCGTGGACGTGTTGAAGTTGTTGTAGCAGTTCGTGGAAGCTCGGATATTTGCTAAGGATCAGAGATCGAGCAGCAGATCGAGCATGGCCGGTCGATCTAGGATGTGATCGACCAGAAGATCGAGAAGACCAGGCGATCCAAGGAGAATGATCGAGACGAGGATCGAGTGAAGCAGTCGATCAAACGGTACGGACGTAAATGACGCCATGCAGAGCGAGAGCCAGATCGAGTACACCACTCGATCCAACCGAAGATCGATACCGAGATCGGATGCAACGCTCGATCCACCGAAGATGATCGAGACCCAGATCGAGCTGAAGACACGATGTTCTGAGATGATCTCTGTCCTTTCAACCACTTTTGGCCGCTAGCGAGGGGGGGACCATCAGCTTGTTTTGGCCATTTTGGGAAGGCGGCGACGTCTTTTCCCACACACTTTTCATCCTTATCTTTTTTATGTTTTTCTCTCTGCTTTTGGAAGAAGAACACCATTGTCGAACTTTGAGTTTTCTTTAGCTTGTAATCGAATCGTTTTCAGCTTAATCTAGTTTTCTTTTCATGTTCATTGTTTCCTTTTCCATGCTTTGCTTGATTTACCTTATGTGTAGTGAGTAGTTCATTTGGGTTCGGGGTTGAGAGGATTAAGGGGTCTAAAAGGTTTTGATCTTGGGGTTTTCTAAGTGTTTTTAATGGCTATCTCTTCTAGGGTGTTGAGCTCTCAAAGCTTGAAGACTCTCACGCCAAGAGCTTCATGATCCGAGAGGTTCTTTACCTTGACAGGATTCAGGGACCTCGGAAGATCACACCCTAGAGACTAGTTACCCCTTCCCAAAAGCCATGGAAGTTTGGGGGACTAGTTAAGCCACTCATTTGAAATCTGTTCTCCATGCCCTTCGACCTCTCTTTCCACCAAAAGCCATGGGTTTGGAGGAGAGGATGAAGGTGTGATCTATACCGAAAGCCACAGATAGATCTTGCTTAGTTTTCAAGGCTTAGAGATCCTCACAAAGTGAGTCGATTTAAAGTTTTCAACCCAAGGTCGAACCTTTGAAACCCCTGACCATGAATCTCGACCCTAGGCCCTCTCTTTTAGCATCTTTACATCTTCTCTCGTCATTCGCTTGATCTTCGATAGCATCCTGGTCGTTAGTTTTACTGTTCTTGCATTTTTAGACGAGATCGATTGTTATTGCTCGATCTAGTGGTCGATCTCATGGTCGATCCACTAGTCGAATTTTAGTAATTCGAAGCTTTGTCCTTTAATTATTCTGTTTGTTCCTCATGGTAGTTTGATCATTCCTGGTAATATTAAAATAGTTTGCATTCCATTTAGTTGCTGCATCTAGTTTTTAGGGATTTTCTCAAAACCTATCTTGTTTTGCTTAGATTTGCATAGTCCTTGCATTCTCCTTGCATTTTCTATCATCCTAGGTATGGATTGACTCTCTCTTGCATGCTGTACTACAACCTGTCTTGCATTTGAGTTTGATAGCCTCATTGCATTCTCACCCTTGCAAAATAAGTGTCTATCACAAGGCAACCTCTTCTTTCATTGGCGGCTTCCTCACTCCTCTATTCTTACAAGCTGGCGTACCTATACACGACTTTACACACGTCCCAGCTAGAGCTTTCATGGACGAGGTCTACATGAGGAATACCGACAGCTTGGGACGCACGCCAGCAGAAGGGTTCTACGCTTATCTTTTCATAGACGACGAAAACGAGAAGAGAGTGTGCATCGTGCCAAACAAGGACGAGACCGAGCTGCTTGGTGTTGGGAACATCAAGTTCTTGCCAACAGAAGAGGAGTGCTTTGCTCCTCTAGGAGGAACGCCTGCCCCAGCGATTGCTCCTCGTCAAAGGTCTGAGTCTCCAGCCACGGAAGATGAGATGCCCGAGGCCTACACCCTTCCCAAGATAGACTTTGAGCCGAGAACCAAAACGGAGAAGTTCCTAGCATCTGTTGTGGAGATGCAAAGGAAAATCAACAAATGGCAAGGCAAAATGCTCAAGAAACTTGCCAAGAAGGTCAAAGCTCTTCAAGGAGGCTCACCTAAGAAAGATGCAAGTGAAGAGGTTCAACAACCCGAGAAGAGGAGGCTCTCAACCGGTGGAGTTGTCATCCGTGAGACTCAAGGCAGCAACATTCAGTCGGCGCGTCTTTCTCTTCAGGAACCAACCGGCAAGGGCATAACCATAGTCTCTAGCTCCTCTGGAACATCCTCTAGTTCTAGTCGAGACTAGACCAGAGGTAACAACCTTCTGCCATTGTACATAACCGCTCATATTTGCTTCTTTTTGCTTTGTGTTTTGGTGCTCCTTTGAATTTGTTTGACACCGGGACGGTGTGAAGCAAGTTTGGGGGAGTACATGTGTGGTTTAACATGTGTTTTCTGATCTTATTTTCCCTTTAGCATCCTTGAGTCTTTAGTTCATGAAAACTTGGTGAAATTTTTCAAAAATTTTCAAAGATTCATGTAGTTGCATTCATCTTGTCAAAACATGTTAGGATTGAGTCTAGAATTTTTCTTAGCATCTAGGTTGTTTGCATTTGCATAAGGGGTTAAAGTTTTCTTAAAAAGGTGTTTTTTACTCATGAATTGTTTCAATGCCCTAATTAGTAGTCCTCTAATGCTTTGCTTATGCTTTGAGAATAAGTTCTTACCATGCTTGGATCACTTGCTATGATTTTCGTAACTTGAATTGAACTCTCATGATTTGAAACTTGTCCTAATAAGTGAAAACCTTAATCTGAAATTTTAATTATCATCCTTATGCATTTGAAAATGAACACATGGATTTTAAAATATTTAGGCTCTCTTCTTTCTTTTACCACTCTTTGTGAGCCTAAGTAGAACTCCCACCTTGACCCTTACCCTTCTTTGAAGCCAAATATTTCTTGTGTGACATCATTGTGAGGCCTGCTTTTTCGGTTTTGAACTTAGCATAAAGTGTTAGGTTTAGGCGACATGATTGGGTTCTCATATGATTGCTAGCTTTGCATTTTGAAGCTAGGTATAGGCATAGGATAAGTTTGGGGAATCATTGGGGTTGTTTTCATGTTTATATGTTCTCGGTTTCAAAAGAGTTTGGTGTTTAAGAAAGAAATAGGTTTAAGTGAAGGGTTGTGTTTAAAAATTATATATATGCTCTAATAAATTTCAGGAGGTAGCTCTCTCAAATAAAAAATAAAATAAAAAAAAAGAGCCTCAGTATCAAAAGAAAAGAAAAGAAAAAGAAAAGTCAATAAAAATAAAAGAAAATAAAAGAAAAGAAAAAGAAAATAAAAATATTTTCTGTTTTGAATTGGGGAATGCTAAGCTTTGAGAAAAAAATGTAGATTCTAAGTGGTGAGTGAGGATGAAAGTTAATAAATGGGAGGGGTTTAGGATCATTGTTAGTTTACATGGGTAGATGAGAATCTGATCATGTATGCATAAATTACCTTCACCTTTAGCATTATGCATAAAGTTCTTGCCACTTTTGAGAGAAACCCTTGTTTTAAATGAAAACCCTTTTCAAATGAGATCATTCTATGCTCATAACCTGCACCCTTAGCCAAATGTGTTCTGCTTTAAACTGCATAAGTTTGATTCATGGTTCGGATGTTAATGAATGTTAAAGGATGAGTTTCTGTGATTGTTAGGAATAGGAGCGTCATGATCTGAATTTCTTTGTGTGATGAGTATGGCTAAGTTCTTTGGAGTATGAGTGTGTGCATAGCATTTTAGAACTGTTAACTAGCACATTGAGATTGATTCATTTGAAAGGCACCTTTGCAAGAAGCTTAAACCCCCATTCGTTTTTAAACCTCTTTTCCTTACTTATTTTATGTTGCTTGAGGGCAAGCAAGAAGTAAGTTTGGGGGAGTTGATGTTACTGCATATTGCATGCATTTTGCATACATATTAGTTAGCTTTTCATGCATTTATATCATGCTTTAGACTAGATTGCATCACTTAGGGTCCTAGAGCATTCTCGCAACAGCATACGCATGTTCCTTGCATTTTGCATCACATTCAGGTTGTTTCTGGCCACTTTGGAGTCGTGGAGGTTCGTGGACGTGCTGAAGCGGTTTGGGCAGCTCGTGGAAGGTCGGATGTTTGCTAAGGAACAGAGATCGGGGAGATGAGATCGACCAGAAGATCGAGAAGACCAGGCGATCCAAGGAAAATGATCGAGACGAAGATCGAGTGGAGCAATCGATCAAACGGTACAGACGTAAATGACGCCATGCAGAGCGAGAGCCGGATCGAGTCCACCTCTCGATCCAACCAAAAATCGATACCAAGATCGGATGGAACACACGATCCGCCGAAGACGATCGATACCCAGATCGAGTTGAAGACACGGTGTCCGAAGATGATCGAGAGAGCCGCTCGTTCCCAAAGTCGATCTCTGTCCTTTCAACCGCTTTGGCCGCTTGCGAGGGGGGGACAATCGAGTTGTTTTCGCCATTTTGGGAAGGCGGCGATGTCTCTTTCCACACACACTTTTGAATCTTATCTTTTTATGCTTTTTCTCTCTGGTTTGGAGATGATCCACCATTGTTGAACTTGAAGTTTTTCTTGCTTTTGTATTCGAATCGTTTGAAGTTTAATCTAGTTCTTTTTCATGTTCATCGTTTCTTTCTCCATGCTTTGCTTGATTTATCTTATGTGTAGTGAGTAGTTTCGTTAGGGTTTCGGGGTTGAGAAGATTCAAGGGGTCAAAAAGGTTTTCAATCTTGGAGTTTTCTAGCGCTTAATGGCTATCTCTTCTAGGGTGTTGAGTTCCTAAAGCTTAAAGACTCTCACGCCAAGAGCTTTATGATCCGAGAGGTCTCTTACCTTGACAGGATCCAGGGACCTCTGAAGATCGCACCCTAGAGACTAGTTACCCCTTCCCAAAAGCCATGGAAGTTTGGGGGACTAGTTAAGCCATGTGTTTGAAATCTGTTTTCCCTGCCCTTCAACCTCTCTTTCTACCAGAAGCCATGGGTTTGGAGGAGAGGATGAAGGAGTGATCTATACCGAAAGCCACGGATAGATCTTATTTCGTTTTCAAGGCTTAGAGATTCTCACAACGTGAGTCGATTTAAAGTTTTCAGCCCAAGTTCGGACCTTTGAAACCCCTGACCATGAAGCTCAACCCTAGACCCTCTTTCTTAGCATTTCTGCATCCTCTCTCGTCATTCGCTTGATCTTTGATAGCATCCTGGTCGTTAGTTTAGCTGCTCTTACATTTTTAGACGAGATCGATCGTTGTTGCTCGATCTAGTGGTCGATCCCGTGGTCGATCCACTAGTCGAATTTTAGTAATTCGTAGCTTTGTTCTTTAATTATTCTGTTTGTTCCTCATGGTAGTTTGATCATTCCTGGTAATTTTAAAATAGTTTTGCATTCTATTTAGTTGATGCATATAGTTTTAGGGATTTTCTTAAAACCGATCTTTATTCGCTTAGTTTTGCAAAGCCCTTGCATTCTCTTTGATCTTCCTAGCTCCTAGAAATGGATTGACTCTCACTTGCATATTGTACTACAACCTAAGTGTTGCATTTGAGTTTGATAGCCTCATTGCATCCTCACCCTTGCAAGAAACTAGTTATCAGTTTGCTATTGCTCTACAACTCGAGGTTGAAGCTCTTTCCAAGAAAGTTCAAATCAAGGTGGTGCAGACCGTTTGAGATCAAAGAGGTGTTGCCCTATGGAGCTGTTACGATGGTTGGCAAGAGTGGGAATACATTCACGGTCAACGGACACAGAGTGAAGCCATACATGGTCAGTGCATTCAACAAGGAGAGCACTTCAATGCTTCTCCAAGACCCACCATCCGCATAAACCAAGTAAAGTCTAGCTAAAGACGTTAAAGAAAGCGCACTTGGGAGGCATTCCCATGGTTATCTTGTATATATTTCTGCTTTCTTTCTCTACCAGTTTTATGTTTTTATCTTCTAAGTGTGTATGAAAAGGTATAAGGGATTGCAGTCGATGATCTTGGATCCAAAAGGAGTAAGGAGAGGGAAATATAGGCTAGAGATCGAGCGCTAAATCGACTGATCCTGGCTATTTCTTTGCTACATCGAGCTAGTGAATCGAGAGGAGTCAGTCGATCTAGACGAGATCGAGAAAAAAATCAAGTGAAACGGTCGATCATGAGAGGACAACCTGCCAATGCGTTCAGCTTGAAAAGCGAACGAGGTGTAGATCGACCGAGTCACTCGATCCTCGAAAATAAATCGAGTAGTCTACTCGATCTAAGCTTAAATCGAACCCCAAATCAATGACGTGGCTCGATCAAGAGCACTTAGCCAACATGCTAAAAATCAAGGAACGAGAGATACACTCCATCCAAAGCTCGATTCAATTCGAATCGAGTCATAAATCGAGCAATCCTCTCAATCCTGGCCATTATGGGCATGAGATCAAGTCCTAGATCGACCAAATGGACTCGATCTCGTGCCGAGGTAACAATTTCTTTTCCCTCTTATATACTTTCCCTCCAGTTTTTAAATTTGAAAAGTGGTCAATGTAAGCATCTTTAGCCATGAAAGATGTGCATTGACCACACTTTTTGTTAGAAAACCACTTTCTTGCCCATGGTTTTAGATTTTTCTTGTTGGCCTCTAAATTTTCAACAAACACACTCTCTCACTACTTGTGTTTCGAGTTTCTAAACCAGAGAGAGTGTGATTTTCCTTTTTTTTACTAAGGGCCAACAACATCTTCTTTCAACTTCGAAAAGGTATTTTCAAGTCTTCGTTTTAAATCTTTTGGAAAATTTCCTTTTCTTTGTAAGGTTGATTAATAGATGTTACGGGTTTAGCGAATTTTTAAAACTAGCTAGATATTAGAAAAAATTCTAGATTTTATTCTATCTGTAGATTCCTTCCTCTATTATCTTGCTAGAATTTTTATAAATTCTCCAAAAATCTAGGGCATTAGTTGAACCTTTTTCTTTCTTGCTTGCTCCTTCTCTCAATATTCGCCGCCTTTGCTCATTTTCTTGCTCGAGAATCTTGTTTCAGGTACTATGGCCCCCAAGAGAACACGAGAGGAGACAGCACAAGAAAGAGAAGGTCAAGAAGTGGTGGTTCAAGAGAGGGTCAGATGGTCTAAAGAGGAAAAGCAAGCCAAAAAGAGGCTAGAGAGGCTCCGGTTCGAACCAACAAAGTTCGCGGATAGAGGGTTGCTAGCTAAGATGGGGATTTTGGGAGACTTTTATCAACTCCTCAAGAACATATGGCTCAGATGTTTGTCACGGATGGATTGCCCAACCTTTCCCGAAGTGACAATCAATTTCCTTGCCACCTTGGAGTTTGTATACGAAAACCCGAGCATCCCTACTCCTTCTCAAGGCCACATCTCTTTCAAGATCAAGCGTCAAGCCTTTAGTCTCTCGATCCCGGAGCTTTGTCAAGCCTATGGCCTCGATGCTACTACCACCAAGGTTGAGTTCCCCTCTTTCACTCAAGCAAATGATCTGTGGGACCTCATCAGCAACGATGACTACAAGGCGAATACTGCAAAGATTAAGAGAGTAAGGAGTCCGGTGCTGCGTTATACGCTGAAGCTAATCGCCAATACCTTCAGTGGGCGGTCAGTAGCCCCTACAGTCACCAAGACGGAGCTTTGCTTCTTGTTCCAAGGCGTTAAGCATCTCGTGTGTGACCCTGATGAGAATGATGAGCCGCTGGAAGACCAACTAGGAGACGACGTGAACTACGGATGTATCCTGGCTGCTTCATTGGTGAAATACAAGGTGTATGCCTTGAGATGCAAGGCAAGCTCCTCGCTTATTAGAGGCTTCCTCACGCCCTTGTTTGTGCAAGCTGGTGTACCGCTTCAAGACTTCACTCCTGTTCTGGAAAGAGATTTCATGGATGAGATATACCTAAGGAACACTGACTGCTTGGGACGCACGCTAGCTGAGGGCTTCTTTGCGTATCTGTTCATTGATGAGGAGAATGAGAAGAGGGTGTGTATCTTTCCAAACAAGGACGAAACCGAGCTGTTGGGAATTGGGAACATCGAGTTTCTCCCAAGCGTAGAGGAGTGTTTTGCTCCTCTAGGAGCCACAGCCGCCATTCAACAAGCTACTCGCCCAAGATCAGAGTCTCCTGCCACGGATGATGAGATCCCTAAAGCCTTTGTACTCCCTAAGATTGACTTTGAGCCGCAGACTAAAACAAAAAAGTTATTTGCTTCTGTTGTGGAGATGCAAAGAAAGATCAACAAATGGCAAAGTAAGGACATCAAGAAGCTTGCCAAGAAAGTCAAGGCGCTTCAAGGGGCTTCGCCAAAGCAGGATGCAAGTGAGGAGGTTCAACAGCCCGAGAAGAGGGCTTTCAACCGGTGGAGTTGTCATCCGTGAGACTCAAGGAAGCAACATCCAGCCGGCGCATCTTTCCCTCCAAGTACCAGTGTCCCAGGGCAAAGCCATAACATCTAGCTCATCTGGAACATCCAAAAGTTCCAGCCGAGGCTAGATCCGAGGTACCAACACCCTTCCTTTGTACATACCGCACATCTTTTCTTTGTTTTTGCTTTGTGTTCTTGAACTCCTTTGAATTTGTTTGCTACCGAGACGGTGTCATTCAAGTTTGGGGGAGTGTGTGTGTTATTTGACATTGTTTTCTTTCCTCTTATTTTCTATTTGCATCCTTTGAGTCCTGCATTACATTTCATTGCACTTAAGGCATAGAAAAGAACAAAAAAATTGGTAAAATTTTTAAAAATTTTCAAAAAAAATTTTCATGTTGTTGCATTCACTTTGTTAAATATTTTAGGATTGAGTCTAGAATTTTTAAGCATCGAGGTTGTTTACATTTGCATAAGGGGTTAAAGTTTTCTTTAAAAGGTGTTTTAAGCTCATGAATTGTTTCAAGGCCCTAGTTAGTAGTTCTTTGATGCATTGTACACTCTTAGAAAGTAAGTTCTAACCATACTTGGATCATGTATTTTGATTTTCGTGGCTTGACTTGAACATTCATGAACTGAATCTTGTCCTAATAAGTGAAAACCTTAATCTGATCTTTAATTATCATACTTATGCATTTGAAAATGAACACATGGATCATATACATATTTAGGCTCTCTTCCTCCTTTCACCACTCTTTTGTGAGCCTAAGTAGAACTCCCACCATAACCCTTACCTCTCTTTCAAGCCAATGTTCTTGTGTGATATCTTTGTGAGGCCTCTTTTCGGTTTGAACTTAGCATAAAGTGTTAGGTCTAGGCGACATGATTAGGCTCTCATTTGATTGCTAGCTTTGCTTTTTGAAGCTAGTTCTAGGCATAAGATTAGGTTCGGGGTTCGTTGGGGTTGTTTGTTTTGCTTATTTGTTTTTGGTTTCAAAAGAGTTTGGTGTTCGAAGTGTTTGAAAAGGTTTTAAGTGGAAGGCAATGTTTTCAAAATTAAAAACTCTAAGTTTTAAGAAGATAGCTCTGAAATAAAAAAATAAAAAAAAGAGAGAAAAGAGCCTAAGTGCCAAATGAAAAAAAAAAAAAAAAAAAGAAAAAAAAAAAGGAATAAGTAGAGAGCTATCAATAAAGAAAGTAAAGAGCTAAAAATGTTTTCAGCTTTTCCACTAGCCTAAGGAGTAAGGATATTTTCTGTTTTAACTTGGGTTTTTGCTAAGCGAATTGCTTTGGTGATAAGGGTAGTATCTAGGAGGGTGAGTGAGCTAAAAAGAAAGAAATGAGAGAGGTTTTAGGATCATTGTTAGTATACATGGGTGGATGAGAGTTTAGTTGTGTATGCATCAGTTGCCTTTACCTTTAGCATTATGCATAAAGTTCATACCCTTCTTGAGAGAAACCCGTTGCATTATTAAACCCATTTAAATGAGATCATTCTATGCTCATATCCTTTGTCCTTAGCCAAATGTGTTCTGCTTTAAAGTGCATAAGTTTGATTCACGGTTTGATCATTAATGAATGTTAAAGGATAAGATTCTTTGATTGTTTGGAATAGGAGAGTCATGATTTAAAATTCATTGTGTGATGAGTATGGCTAAGTTCTTTGGAGTATGAGTGTGTGCATTGCATTCTAGAATTAAGAACTAGAACCATTGTAGTGATTCATTTGAAAAGCACCTTTGCAAGAAGCTTAAACCCCCGTTTTTAAAACCTCTCTTCCTACTTGAATTTTGTTTGCTTGAGGGCAAGCAAAAAGCAAGTTTGGGGGAGTTGATATTGCTGTATATTTCGAGTGTTTTGCATGCATATAAGATAGTTTCTCGTGCATTTACTTTGCATATTAGGCTAGTTTGCACCATTTTAGGTCATAGAGCACTTTTGCATTAGCATTGGCACATTTCTTGCATTATGCATCACATTCAGGTTGTTTTCGGATACTTTGGAGCTTTGGATGATTCGTGGACGTGCTAAGGCTCATGAGGAAGTTCGTGGACACTTGGAGAACTCAGGAGTGCATGCTAAGGACCCGAGATCGAGTAGCAGATCGAGCAAGGCAGGTCGATCTAGATGAGATCAACCAGAAGATCGTGTGACCAAGTCGATGCAAGGAAACAGATCAAGACCGAGATCGAGTGAGGAGCTCGATCTGAAGTACGGACGTAAATGACGCCATGTAGATCGAGTACCGGATCGAGCTTCCAACCTGATCAGCACAAGATCGACTCAGAGATCGACCAAAGCCATCCGATCCAAGACGAAGATCGAGAGCCAGATCGAGTCTCCTGCTCGATCCCAAACTACTTTAACCGTTTTAGGCTTCTAGTGAAGGGGAGACCATCGAGCTGTTTGCCCATTTTGGGAAGGCGGCGATCCTGCTTTTCACACACACGTTTTCACTTTATCTTTTTTAGTTTTCTCTCTCGTTTAGAGGCGATTCGGCCATTGTAGACCTTTGAAGCTTTTTCTTGCATTTGAATCTTTGAATATCGAATCTTTCGCATTAATCAATCATTGATCATGCTTAGCTTTCTGTTTATTGCATTTTGTTCGGTTTTCTCTATGAGTAGCGAGTAGTTTCGTTTGGGTTGATGGGTTGAGGCGATTCAAAAGGGGTTGAAAAGGTTAAAGTTTTGAGTTTTCTTGTTCTTCATTACCTTCTCTTCTAGGATCTTGAGTATTTAAGGCTTAGAGAGTCTCACGCCAAGATCTTTATGATCCAAGGGATGTCTTACCTTGACAGGATTCAGATGTCCTGGAAAATCAGATCCTAGAGGCTAGTCTTTCCTTTCCCACACGCAATGGTTGTAAAGGAGACTAGTTAGGTCGTTGTTTGAAATCTGTGTTCCTTGCCCTTTGATCTCTTTTTCCACCACAAGCCATGGGTTTGGAGAAGAGATTGAGGGAGTGAATCACACCATACGCCATGGATGGTTCTTGTTTTGTTTTCAAGGCTTAGAGAAACCTCCTAAAGGAGTAGATCTATATGTTTTCAAACAAAGCCTTAATCTTTGAGATCCATGAATATGACCCTCAACCCTAGACCCTCTTTCTTAGTGTTTTAAGTCTCTGTTAATCATTCGCTTGCCATTCAGTTGCATCCTGTTCATCAAAAGTCATTTCGGTTTAAGCTATTTGTAGATCGATCCATTCTGCTCGATCTAGTGGTCGATCCAGTGGTCGATTCACTAGTCGATTTTTAGTTTTGAGTAGCCTTGCATATTTAATATTTTGCTTGTTCCTCATGATAGTTAACCCTCTTCCAGGGATTTTAAAATTGTTTTGCTTAGTTATTGGTCTTTGCATTTAGTTTTTAGGGATTTTACCAATCATTTTACCATTTTGCTTAGCTTTGTTCATTCCCTTGCATTCTTAGTGAACTTGCTACCCCTAGTTGTGGATTGACACTCAATTGCATGCTATTCTACATCTCAGTGTTTCATTTGAGCTTTGATACATCATTGCATTGCAAAAACCTGTTATCAATAGGTCAAAGGGTAAGGAGACAAATAGACAGACAGTAGCACTTTGAGAGATTGGGGATGAACATCCAAGATCAAGGTGTTGATGATATGAAGTTTCAGGGACCTCAAGGAGGATCTGGTATTCAAGGCCAACAAGGCCAACAAGGGGTTAAAGGACTGCAAGGAGAGCAAGGTCTTAGATGAGAAGCTTAAGCTCCAAGACCTATAAGACCCATTGGAGCAGGTGACACCCGTAATGTTTACAATAACAGAACATGAATCATCCCTCCAGCTGTTCATAAAAACAATTTTGAGATCAAGTATGGTCTGATCTCCATGGTACAAGGAAGCAATTTTCATGGCTTACCTTTAGAAGACCCCTTGGACCATCTAGAAAACTTTGATAGGCTCTGTTCACTCACCAAGATTAATAGAGTCAGTGAAGATGGTTTTAAGTTGAGGCTCTTCCCCTTCTCTCTATGAGACAAAGCTCATCAATGGGAGAAGAATTTACCTCAGGGGAGCATCACAAGCTGGGATGAGTGTAAGAGATCATTTCTGGCCAAGTTCTTCTCTACTTCAAGAACAGCTAGAATCAGGAATGAAATCTCTGGTTTTGCTCAGAGGAACAATGAGAGTTTTGGTGAAGCATGTGAGAGGTTAAAAGGGTACACACTCCAGTGCCCTCATCATGGCTTCTCACAAGCATCACTCCTCTCTACTCTCTACAGATGCACCCTCCCAAAGATAAGAATGCTCTTAGATACAGCATCTAATGGTAATTCGATGTCTAAAGATGTTGATGAGGGAATGGAACTTGTTGAGAATCTAGCACAATCAGATGGAAACTATAATGAGGAGTTTGATAGAAGTCCTAGGAGTGCAAAGGAAGAACTGGAGTCCAACAAGGAGATCAAGGCTCTACATGAGAAGATTTATCTGTTGTTAAGGGAAAGGAAGGAAGTTAGCTTTGTTGGTGACTTGGTTCAGACTGAAGACCACTCTTTTGTGAGCCTAAGTAGAACTCCCACCATAACCCTTACCCTTCTTTCAAGCCAAATTCTCTTGTGCGATATCATTGTGAGGCCTCTTTCCGGTTTGAACTTGGCATAACGTGTTACGTCTAGGCGATATGATTAGGCTCTCATTTGATTGCTAGCTTTGCATTTTGAAGCTAGTTTTAGGCTTAGGTTAGGTTTGGGGTTCATGGGGGTTGTTTATTTTGCTTACTTGTTTTCGGTTTCAAAAGAATTTGGAGTTTGAAGTAAATGAAAAGGTTTTAAGTGGAAGGCTCACTGTTTTTAAAATGAAAAGCTCTAGTTTAATTCAGAAGATAGCTCTCAAAGAAAAAGAAAAACAAAGGAAAAGAGCCAAAGGGGCCAAATGTTAAAAAAAAAAATGATGAGTAGAGAGCTATCAAAAAGAAAAAAAGAGAGCTAAATGTGTTAAAAGAGTTTTAAGATGATGCTTTTATTTGGGTTTTTGCTAAGCGAATTGCTTTATTGATGAGGATAGTCTTTATGAGGGTGAGTGAGCTGAAAAGAAAAGAAATGAGAGGAGTTTTAGGATAATTGTTAGTATATATGGGTAGATGAGAGTCTAGTCATGTATGCATCAATTGCCTTCACCTTTAGCATTATGCATAAGTTCATACCTTTTTTTTTTAAAGAAACCATTGCATTGGAGAACCCATTTAAATGAGATCATTCTAGTCTTATAGCCTTTATCCTTAGCCAAATGTGTTCGGCTTTAAAATGCATAAGTGTGATTCACGGTTTTGATCTTAATGAATGTTAAAGGATAGGATTCTCGGATTGTTTGGGATATGAGAGTCATGATTAGAAATTCATTATGTGATAAGTATGGCTAAGTTCTTTGGAGTATGAGTGTGTGCATTGCATCTTGGGATTAAGAACTTGGACCATTGAATTGATTTATTTGAAAAACACTTTTGCAAGAAGCTTTAACCCCCGTTTTTAAAACCTCTTCTCCTTTCTTGAATTTTGTTTGCTTGAGGCAAGCAAAAGGCAAGTTTAGGGGAGTTGATATTACCATATATTTTGCATATTTTTCATGCATTTAGGATAGTTTTTCGTGCATTCATCTTGCATTATAGGCTTGTTTGTTCCATTTGTTGCATTTTAGGTTCTAGGTCCTTTTGCATTTGCATCTTGCATGTTTCTGGCACTTTTGCATCAATATCAGGTTGTTTGGATAAATATAGAGTTGCTGAGGTTATGCGGACGTGAGGAGGATCAGAACCAAGCTCGTGGACACTTGGAGAACTTAGCTTGGCATGCAAAGGACCCGAGATCGAGTAGCCGAGATCGACCAGAAGATCGACTGGGTCTGGATCGTTTCAAGAAGAGATCGAGCCAGAGATCGAGTGAGGAGATCGATCGTGAGTACGGATGAAGATGACGCCATGCAGATCGAGAGCCAGATCGAGTCCTCAACTCGATCATCACAGGATCAACTCAAAGATCGACCGAAGCCATCCGATCCAAGATGCGATCGAGCCAGAGATCGAGTGACCCGAGTCGATCCCAGACGAGCCTTATCCGTCCAGCTGTCTTTAGCGGCTAGCGAAGGGGGGTGGGCAGGCGAGCAAAAGGAAGTCATCACTTTCTCTTATCTTCATTCTGTCTTTTACTTTTCTCTCTACCTTAGGCAACTTCGCCATTGTTGAACATTTTAAGCTTTTTCAGTTTTAAAACCTTGAATCCTTCGATAATAAGCAAGTTTTTCTTTAATCGCTTGTTAATCATGTTTAGTTCGTCCTTTACTGCTTTTCAATCGATCTTAATCATGTGTAGCGAGTAGTCTTTTTGGGTTTTTGGGATTGAGGCTATTCAAAGAGGTTGAAAGGGTTTAAATCTTTGAGTTTTCTTTGTTCTTCATACATTTTCTTCTAGGATCTTGGGGTCATAAGGCTTAGAGAGCCTTGGAAAAGGTCTCTATGATTCCAGGGCTGTCTTACCTTGACAGGATTCAGATATCCTAGAAAACCAGATCCTAGAGGCTAATCTTTCCTTTCCCACACGTCATGGTTGTAAAGGGGATTAGTTAGGTCATTATTTGAAATCTGTTTTCCTTGCTCTTCGATCTCTTTTTCCACCAAACGCCATGGGTTTGGAGAAGAGATTAAGGAAGTGAACCATACCACACGCCATGGGTGGTTCTTATTTTGTTTTCAAGGCTTCGAGAAACCTCACAAGTGAGTAGATCTAAATTTTTTCAAACCAAAGCTTGAACCTTGAGACTCTTGAAAATGACCATCGATCCTAAACACTCCTTTTTAGTATATTAAAACCTCTGTTCATCATTTGCTTGTCATAAAGTTGCATCCTGTTCGTTAGAAGTCATTTCCGTTAAGCTGTTTGTTAGATCGATCCATTCTGCTCGATCCAGTGCTCGATTCACTGGTCGATTTTTAGCTCTGCATTTTTAATCTTTTGCTTGTTCCTAGTGGTAGTTAACCCTCTTCCAGGGATTTTAAACTTTTTCTGCATTGCATTAGATCGTTGCATTTAGTTTTCCTTGATTTTACCAACTATTTATCCATTTTACTTAGATTTGCCTTATCCTTGCATTCTTAGTGGCTCTTCCTGCATCCTAAGTTGGATTGATTCCTCTTGCACACTATACTACATCTATATGTTGCTTGAGTTTTGATAACCTCCTGCTTGCATCAATAAAATCCTGTTATCAAATGGCGCCGTTGCCATCTTAGGATTGTTAGGAAGCATTAAGATTTGGGGTTTAGTAAAGACTAAGCCTTTAGTTTAATTTTGTTTACTAATCTCTTTCTCTTCACACTTGTGTCTTTCAGGTACATGAATTTGCGTTCTAGGGGTGACAACAATCTACTTAGACCCCTGGACAATATTCACCAACTTGGAAATTCAAGAACAAGAAAAGCAAGAGAGCAAGCTAGAGCTTTTGAGGAGATTGTTCAAGCCGGTTCAGTGGACTTTGCAACACTGGCTGAGCAAGAACATCCTGAGGGACCTCCACCAGCTCACGGTGCTGTAGGAAGGGGCAATAGAAACCCCAACCACGCAGCTAGACCCCCACGGATCATTGGTGCCGGAGATGCTCCTTAGACGCATCACAATCGCTTTGGGATCACTCCTCCACCAGTACAGAACAACAACTTCGAGAGTAAGCCAGGGTTCATCTCTATGGTTCAGAATAGCAAGTTCCATGGGCTGGCAATGGAAGACCCCATGGAACATCTTGACAACTTTGAGCAAGTTTGTGGGATGATAAAGATCAACGGTATCTCGGAAGATGCATTCAAGCTCCGGCTCTTCCCATTTTCTCTCATAGATAAGGCTAGGCATTGGGAGAAAACCCTTCCACAAGGCACCATTACCTCTTGGGCTGAGTGTAAGAAGGCCCAAGTTAGTAGTTCTTTGATGCATTGTACACTCTTTGAAAGTAAGTTCTAACCATACTTGGATCATCTGTTTTGATTTTTGTGGCTTGACTTGAACATTCATGAATTGAATCTTGTCCTAATAAGTGAGAACCTTAATCTGATATTTAATTGTCATACTTATGCATTTGAAAATGAACGCATGGATCATATACATATCTAGGCTCTCTTCCTCCTTTCACGACTCTTTTGTGAGCCTAAGTAGAACTCCCACCATAACCCTTACCCTTCTTTCAAGCCGAATTTTCTTGTGTGATATCATTGTGAGGCCTCTTTCCGGTTTGAACTTGGCATAACGTGTTACATCTAGGCGACATGATTAGGCTCTCATTTAATTACTAGCTTTGCATTTTGAAGCTAGTTTTAGGCTTATGTTAGGTTTGGGGTTCATGGGGGTTGTTTATTTTGCTTACTTGTTTTCGGTTTGAAAAGAGTTTGGTGTTTGAAGTAAATGAAAAAGTTTTAAGTGGAAGGCTCACTGTTTTTAAAAAATGAAAAGCTCTAGTTTAATTCAGAAGATAGCTCTCAAAGAAAAAGAAAAAAAAAAGGAAAAAAGCTAAAGGGGCCAAATGTTTAAAAAAAAAAAATGATGAGCTATCAAAAAGAAAAGAAGAGAGCTAAATGTGTTTTCAGCCTTTCCACTAGCCAAAAGAGTTTTAAGATGATGCTTTTATTTGGTTTTTTCTAAGCGAATTGCTTTATTGATGAGGGTAGTCTCTAGGAGGGTGAGTGAGCTGAAAAGAAACGAAATGAGAGGGGTTTTAGGATCATTGTTAGTATATATGGGTAGATGAGAGTCTAGTCATGTATGCATCAATTGCCTTTACCTTTAGCATTATGCATAAGTTCATACCTTTTTTTTTTTTAAAGAAACCATTGCATTGGAGAACCCATTTAAATGAGATCATTCTAGTCTTATAGCCTTTATCCATAGCCAAATGTATTCGGCTTTAAAATGCCTAAGTGTGATTCACGGTTTTGATCTTAATGAATGTTAAAGGATAGGATTCTCTGGTTGTTTGGGATATGAGAGTCATGATTTGAAATTCATTATGTGATGTGTATGGCTAAGTTCTTTGGAGTATAAGTGTGTGCATTGCATCTTGGGATTAGGTTCTAGGTCCCTTTTAATTTGCATCTTGCATGTTTCTGGCACTTTTGCATCAATATCAGGTTGTTTTGAGCACTATGGAGTTGCTGAGGTTGTGCGGACGTGAGGAGGATTAAAACCAAGCTTGTGGACATTTGGAGAACTTAGCTTGGCATGCGAAGGACCCGAGATCGAGTAGACAAGATCGACTGGGTCCGGATCGTTTCAAGAACAGATCGAGCCAGAGATCGAGTGAGGAGATCGAGTGACAAGATGGACGTAGATGACGCCATGCAGATCGAGAGCCAGATCGAGTTCTCAACTCGATCATCACAGGATCGAGTCCTCAACTCGATCATCACAGGATCGACTCAAAGATCGATCGAAGCCATCCGATCACAGGATCGACATAAAGACGATCGAGCCAGAGATCGAGTGACCCGAGTCGAGCTTTATCCGTCCAGCTGTCTTTGGCGGCTAGCGAGGGGGGGGGGGGCTAGAAAAACCTAGAAAAACCAGATCCTAGAGGCTAATCTTTCCTTTCCCACACACCATGGTTGTAAAGTGATGTTGCTGCATATTACATACATTTTGCATACTCATTAGTTAGCTTTTCATGCATTTGTATCACATTTTAGGTTAGATTGCATCACTTAGAGTCCTAGAGCATTATTGCACCAGCATACGCATGTTCCTTGCATTTTGCATCACATTTAGGTTGTTTCTGGCTGCTTTGGAGTCGTGGAGGTTCGTGGACATGTTTAGGCTGTTGTAGCAGTTCCTGGAAGCTCGGATATTTGCTAAGGATCAGAGATCGAGGAGCAGATCGAGCATGGCCGGTCGATCTAGGAGGTGATAGATCAGAAGATCGAGCCAACCAGGTGATCCAAGGAGAATAATCGAGACGAGGATCGAGTGAAGCAGTCGATCAAACGCTACGGACGTGAATGACGCCATGCAGAGCGAGAGCCAGATCAAGTAAACCACTCGATCAAACCGAAGATCGATATCGAGATCGGATGCAACACTCGATTCGCCGATGATGATCGAGACCTAGATCGAGCTGAAGACACGATGTCCGGATATGATCGAGAGAACCTCTCGATCCTGGAGTCGATCTCTGTCCTTTCAACCACTTTTGGCCTCTAGCGAGGGGGGGGACCATCAGCTTGTTTTGGCTATTTTGGGAAGGCGGCGACGTCCTTTTCCCACACAACTTTCAATCCTTATCTTTTTCTGTATGTTTTCTCTCTGGTTTTGACGAAGAACACCATTGTCGAACTTGAGTTTTTCTTAAGCTTTGTAATCGAATCATTTTCATCTTAATCTAGTTTTCTTTTCATGTTCATCGTTTCCTTTTACATGCTTTGCTTGATTTACCTTATGTGTAGTGAGTAGTTTATTTGGGTTCGGGGTTGAGAGGATTAATGGGTCTAAAGGGTTTCGATCTTGGGGTTTTTCTAAGTGTTTTCAACGGCTATATCTTCTAGGGTGTTGAGAGCTCATGCTTGAAGACTCTCACGCCAAGAGCTTCATGATCCGAGAGGTTCCTTACCTTGACAGGATTCAGGAGCCTCGGAAGATCACACCCTAGAGACTAGTTACCCCTTCCCAAAACCACTTATTTGAAATCTGTTTTCCATGCCCTTCGACCTCTCTTTCCACCAAAAGCCATGGTTTTAGAGGAGGGGATGAAGGAGTGATCTATGCCGAAAGCCACAGATAGATCTTGCTTAGTTTTCAAGGCTTAGAGATCCTTACAAAGTGAGTCGATTTAAAGTTTTCAACCCAAGGTCGAACCTTTGAAACCCCTGACCATGAATCTCAACCCTAGGCCCTTTCTTTTAGCATCTTTACATCTTATCTCGTCATTCGCTTGATCTTTGATAGAATCCTGGTCGCTAGTTTTACTGTTCTTTCATTTTTAGACGAGATCGATTATTATTGCTCGATCTAGTGGTCGATCTCATGGTCGATCCACTAGTCGAATTTTAGTAATTCGAAGCTTTGTCCTTTAATTATTCTGTTGTTCCTCGTGGTAGTTTCATCATTCCTAGTAATTTTAAAATAGGTTGCATTCCATTTAAGTTGCTGCATCTAGTTTTTAGGGATTTTCTAATAACTCATCTTGTTTCGCCTAGATTTGCATTAGTCCTTGTATTCTCTTTGCATTCTCTATCATCCTAGGTGTGGATTGACTCTCTCTTGCTTGCTGAACTACAAGCTGTCTTGCATTTGAGTTTGATAACTTCATTGCATTCTCACCCTTGCAAATAAAGTGGATACCAAATGGCGCCGTTGCCATCCTAGGACAGTTTAGAGAACATAGAGATTTGGGACTTAGCAAAGACTAAGTCTTTACCTTTTCAAGTTACTAATCATTCTACTCTCAAACGTGTGTTTTCAGGTATATGAATCTTTGTTCACGGGGAGATAACAATCTACTTCCACCTTTGGACAATATTCATCAGCTTGGTCAGTCACGGCAAAGAAGAGTCAGAGAACAAGCCAGAGCCTTTGAGGAGATTGTTCAGCATGGTTTGGTTGACTTTGAAGCTATGGCTGAACACGAGCATCCAGAAGGACCTCCTCCAGCTCACGAGGCAGTAGGAAGGGGTAATGGAAACCCCCAACACGCGGCTAGACCACCAAGGATCATAGGAGCCGGAGATGCTCCCAACACTCATCACAATAGGTTTGGGATCACTCCTCCTCCTGTACAAAACAACAACTTCGAGATCAAGCCAGGTTTCATCTCCATGGTGCAAAACAACAAGTTCCACGGCTTAGCAATGGAAGATCCCTTGGAGCACCTTGACAACTTCGAGCAAGTATGTGGGATGATCAAGATCAATGGCATATCCGAAGATGCTTTCAAGCTGCGTCTCTTTCCCTTTTCACTCGGAGACAAAGCTAGGCATTGGGAGAAGACCCTCCCACAAGGCACCATCACCTCATGGGCTGAGTGCAAGAAGGCCTTTCTCTCAAAGTTCTTCTCTAGAACCAGGACAGCACGGTTGAGAAGCGAAATCAGCGGCTTCACTCAACGGAACAATGAGACATTCAACGAGGCAATGGAGCGTTTCAAAGACTACACGATCCAATGTCCACATCAAGATTTCAGCGAGGAGACACTACTCAGTACCATATACCGTGGAGCTTCACCGAAGATCAGGTTGTTGGTTGACACAGCTAGCAAAGGGAACTTCCTTGGTCAAGAGGTAGAAGAGGGTATGAAGCTGATAGAAAACTTGGCATTGAGTGATGGCAACTACGCTGAAGACTATGACCGTGCACCGAGAGGATCAGAGCTAGAGTCTAACAAAAAGGAGCTGAAATCTTTGCATGAGAAGATAGATAAGCTGGTGTTAGCCAACAAAGCATGTTCACTTTGTTGGTGAAGCTGATGAGAATCAAGAGGAGTTAGAGTAGAGCCAAGAAGAAGCCAATTGGGTGGCGGGACAGAATAACTACAAACCTCAAGGCTACAACCAAGGCTACCAGAACAACAACCTCTCCTACCGAAGCACCAACGTAGCGAACCCTAAAGATCAAGTGTACCCTGCTCAGCAAGCAAAACCTTTCATCCCTTACAACAAAGGTTTTCAACCGAGTGGTAGTTTCCAAGGTCAAGGGCAGAATAACTTCCAAGGGCAACATCAAAGTAACAAGGGTTATACGCCTAACTACCCTCCGGGCTTTGAACCTCAGCAGCAACAGCCGATGCAACAACAAGTTGATCCGGTTCAAGCAATGTTTCAACAGCTGATACAAGGGCAAGCCTCTACAAACCAGAAGTTCGCCGAGATGAACACTCGTCTAGACTCGTCTCTCACTGACTTCTCCACTCAGATCACCAACTTAAAAAACAAGATCAAGCAGCTAGAGAAAGGGAAAGTGAGTACGAGTGGTCAGAATAGTCTTCCGGGAAAGTGTGAGCAGAATCCTAAGGAGTATGCTAACGCCATAACGTTGAGAAGCGGCAAAGAGCTCGAACCTCCGGTCTCTACAAAGAACAACGAGGACGTTGTAATTCAAGAGGGGGAGGGTAAACCTTCAGCTGATGATGATGAGATTAACTTTGACAACGTTTGGATCCAAGGGCCAAGAAGAGGAGACAAAGCAGTTGCTGAGAAGAAAGCTGAGCAAACTACTAAGGAGAAGAATGCTTATGTGCCTCCACCTTATGTACCTAAGCTGCCTTTTCCTGGCCGTTTCAAGAAGCAACTCATAGAGAAGCATAGAATCCTCTTTGAAAAGCATCTTAAGGACGTGGAGATCAAGCTACCTCTCGTTGACTGCCTTGCAATGATGCCTAAATGCGCCAAACTCTTCAAAGACACTCTCGTGAAGAAGAATAAGGAAAGCAAGGAGGTACTTGTTTTAAGTGAAGAGTGTAGTGCTGTGATACATAAGGAGATAGTCCCTAAGGAGTTGGGAGACCCTGGAAGCTTCACTATACCTTGGGCTTTAGGTCCTCTAGAGTTCAAGAGTTGCCTATGTGATCTCAGAGCTAGCATAAACCTGATGCCTCACTCCGTGGCTAAGAAGCTTGGCTTTACTCATTTCAAAAACTGTCGGATCTCGTTGGTACTGTCTGATAGGAGTGTGAGGCTACCAATGGGGCTGCTTGAAGATCTACCGGTGCGAATCAGTGGTGTGAACGTGCCTACGGACTTCGTCGTGTTGGAGATGGATGAAGAGCCTAAAGATCCACTCATCTTAGGGAGACCATTCCTTGCAACCGCCGGGGCTATTATAGATATCAAGAATGGGAAGATTGCCTTGCACTTGGGAAAGGAGATAAGGCTGGACTTCGATATCAATGAGGTTCTGAAGAAGCCGACCATAGAAGGGCAAGCTTTCTACATTGAAACGATGGATGCCTTAGCGGATGAGTTGCTGGAAGAGCTGGTTCTAGAAGACCATTTGACGCTAGCACTGACTAAAGAGCCAGGGGACTTTGGCTATGTGGATCAGAGGACCCAGGAGTACGTCAACCTGCTGGATTCTAGGAGGATTGTCAAGAATGATAAAAGTTGCTGCCTAGAGATCGACCCCGAGATCGACGCTATCACTCGATCCAGGAGTCAGATCGACAAGGAAATCGAGAACACAACTCGATCCGGTGCAGCAATCGACAGACAGATCGAGAGGAATGCTCGATCAGGAAAAACAATTGAGTCGACGATCGAGAGAGACCTCCCGATCATTTTGGGGTCCAATCAGGAGATCGACTCAGCATCTCGATCCCTTACTCGATCCACATCAAATCGAGTAAGTGAATCGAGCGAAATGGCTCGATCTAGACGACATCGAGAGGAGAATTGACTGGAGGACTCGATTTCAGAAGGGATAGCGATGGAGGAAAGCAGTCTAAAAGGCCATGCCTCGGGTTCAAAGGAGGGTTCCAAGGAGGAAAGCAACAACAACATCCACGAGGATGACTGGAGTGAGCTGTTAGTCCCAAAGGTGGACCTTAAGGAGCTCCCAAAAGGGCTAAGGTATGCTTTCTTAGGGCCTAATAACACCTATCCCGTGATTGTGAATGAACTAAGTGATGATGAGTTGCACTCGCTCCTGACTGAGCTGAGAAAGTATAGGAAGGCCATTGGGTACTCTTTAAGTAACATCAAGGGCCTTTCACCAATGCTTTGCACTCACAGGATTCACTTGGATAATGAGAACGCCTCTTCTATAGAACATCAAAGGCGTTTGAATCCTAATTTGAAAGAGGTGGTTAAGAAAGAAATCCTTAAGCTTTTAGAGGCTGACGTGATCTATCCCATAAGTGACAGCACGTGGGTTTCTCCTGTACACGTGGTGCCTAAGAAGGGAGGGATCACGGTCATAAGGAATGAAAAGGATGAGCTTATTCCTACTAGAACCATCACTGGTCATAGGATGTGTATTGATTATAGGAATCTTAACCTTGCGACTAGGAAAGACCATTTTCCCTTTGCCTTTTATTGATCAAATGCTTGAGAGACTTGCTAATCACCCTAATTACTGTTTCCTCGATGGGTATATCGGTTTCCTTCAGATACCAATTCACCCAAATGATCAAGAGAAGGCGACCTTCACATGTCCCTACGGTACCTTCGCAAATCGAAGGATGCCGTTTGGATTGTGTAATGCACCGGCTACTTTTCAGCGGTGTATGATGTCGATCTTCTCCGATCTAATAGAGGAGATGGTAGAGGTGTTCATGGATGACTTCTCTGTCTATGGTGCGTCCTTTTCTGCGTGTTTGTTGAATCTTTGCAGGGTACTAAAACGTTGTGAAGAGACAAACTTGGTGCTGAACTGGGAGAAATGCCACTTCATGGTTAAGGAAGGGATCGTGCTTGGTCATAGGATATCAGAGAAGGGCATTGAGGTTATCAGGCTAAAGTGGAAGTCATGATGGGTCTTGAGCCGTCGGTTAACGTCAAGGGAGTCAGAAGCTTCTTGGGACACGCAGGGTTCTATAGGCGCTTCATCAAGGATTTCTCCAAGATTGCACGCCCTCTTACACGGTTGTTGTGCAAGGAAGGTGAGTTTGTGTTTGATGAGGAGTGTTTGAGAGCTTTCGTCACTATCAAGGAAGCCCTTACATCAGCTCCTATAGTCCAAGCACCAGACTGGTCTCTTCCCTTTGAGATCATGTGTGATGCTAGTGACTACGCCGTAGGAGCCGTTCTTGGTCAGAAGAAAGACAAGAAACTACACGTGATCTACTATGCTTCAAGAACCTTGGATGACACGCAAACAAGGTACACCACTACAGAGAAGGAGTTGCTTGCAGTAGTGTTCGCCTTTGAGAAGTTCAGATCATATCTCATTGGTTCCAAGGCTATTGTATACACGAATCACGCTGCCTTGCGATACATCTATTCGAAGAAAGACACTAAGCCTCGGCTCTTAAGATTGATTATCTTGCTCCAGGAGTTTGACATGGAGATTAAAGACAAGAAGGGAATAGAAAACGGAGTCGCTGACCATCTCTCACGGCTAAGGATCAACGAGTCTCTCCCCTTAGATGACTCTCTTCCAGAAGAGCAGCTCATGGCGATTACCACGGCTGTTTGTGGAAAGCTAGAAGGGAGGTTTAAAGATGTGTTGAGTTTCAAAGAAGAGGATCTACCGTGGTATGCTGATGTAGTGAACTATCTAGCGTGTGGTGAGGAGCCAACACATCTCAACAGCTATCACAAGAAGCGGTTTATGAGAGAGGCTAGTGATTACTTTTGGGACGAGCCCTACTTATACAAGAGAGGAGTAGACAGTTTGTACCGGAGATGTGTTACAAAGGAAGAAGCTAGGGACATCCTCTATCATTGCCATGGCTCTTCCTACGGAGGACACTTCGCCTCATTCAAGACTGCCACGAAAGTGTTGCAAGCCGGTTTCTGGTGGCCGTCCATTTTTAAAGATACACACGAGTTTGTGAAGAGCTGTGAGGCATGTCAACGAGCAGGGAATATCACTAAGAGGAACGAAATGCCTCAAGTTCCCATCTTCGAGGTTGACGTGTTCGACGCGTGGGGCATAGACTTCATGGGGCCATTTCCTTCTTCATATGGCAACAAATACATCTTAGTAGCAATGGATTATGTCTCTAATTTGGTTGAGGCGGTTGTTTCCCCTACAAATGACTCTAAGGTGGTAATCAATCTGTTCAAGAGTATCATCTTCCCGAGGTTTGGGGTACCTAAGGTGGTTATAAGCGATGGAGGAAGCCACTTCATAAACAAGGTCGTTGAGAACCTCTTGAGAAGGTATGGAGTTAAGCATAAGGTGGCTACACCGTATCATCCTCAAACAAGTGGTCAAGTGGAAGTCTCCAACCGGTAAATCAAGGCAATACTAGAGAAGACTGTCAGAGCAACAAGGAAAGATTAGGCAGTGAAGCTGGACGACGCTCTTTGGGCCTACCGTACCGCCTTCAAAACGCCGATTGGTACAACCCCTTTCACTCTACTCTATGGCAAGGGCTGTCATCTCCCGGTTAAGCTGGAACACCGTGCATTGTGGGCTGTGAGGAGGCTGAACTTTGACCTCAAGACTGCTCAGGAGAGGCACCTTATTCAGCTACACGAACTGGATGAGTTAAGACTGAACGCTTATGAGAGCTCTCGGATATACAAGGAGCGGACTAAGGAGACTCATGACAAGAAGTTGGTTGCCAAGGAGCTTAAGGAAGGAGGGTTAGTGTTTCTGTACAACTCAAGACTCAAACTCTTCCCGGGAAAGCTGAAGTCAAGGTGGAGCGGACCGTTCGTGATTCAAAAAGTGTTGCCTTATGGAGCTGTTACTCTGGTGGGAAATAGTGGCAGTGCATTCACCGTCAACGGACACAGAGTCAAGCCTTACTTGGCAGATAGCTATGACAAGGAGAGTATCTCGGTGCATCTCCAAGACCCACCATCTGCCTAAACCAAGTAAAGTCTAGCTAAAAACGTTAAAGAAAGCGCACTTGGGAGGCATTCCCATGTTTATCTTGTACATATTTCTGCTTTATTTCTCTTTCAGTTTTATGTTTTTATTCTGTAAGTGTGTAGGAACAGGTATGAGGAGTCTAAACCTTGATCTTGAAATCCAAAAGAGGCGATAGGGGTTAAGATAAGGCTAGAGATCGAGTACTAGATCGACTGATCCTGACTCGATCTTTGCTAGATCGAGTCAGTGAATCGAGAGGAGCCAGTCGATCTAGACGAGAACGAGTGATAAGATCGACCTTGACGAAAAAGGATCGATCGATCCAAAACGGATCGACCGATCTAATTTCTCTCGGGAAAATCTGTTGAAAACAGATCGATCACTCGACTCGATCCATCACTCGATCTGTGCCAAATCGACCCCTAAATCGAGAACATAGCCCGATCATGAGGACTTAGCCGTGGAGCCAACATCTCAATGATCGAGAGAGCCAATCGATCCAAGACTCGATTCACCATGAATCGAGTCTCAAATCGAGTAACCCTCTCGATCTAAGCCATTATGGGCATGAGATCGAGTCCTAGATCGACGAAATGGACTCGATCTCATGCCGAGGTAACATTTTCTTTCCCTCCTTTACTCTTTTCCCTCTAATTTTTAAATTCAAAACTTGGTCAAGGCAAGCATCTTTGACCATGAAAGATGTGCCTTGACCAAGATTTTGTCAGAAAACCACCTTTACTACCCATGGTTTTGCTCTTTGCTAGACTTTAAATGTTTCAACAACCTCTCACTCTCTCATTCCTGTCTTTCTCGAAAATTTTAAACAAAGAGAGTGAGAGTTTCGGTTTTCAAAAGCTAGCAAAGATCTTTTTCATTTCTTGCAAAGGTATTTTCAAAATTTAATGATTTATCTTTAGGAAAATTTCCTTTAAATTCGCAAGATATTGTTTTAGAATATAGGGTCGGTTTTGATTTTTAAAAATTAGCTAAGTAAAAGGAATAATTCTAGATTTTTTAGTATCTAAAGATCTGATTCTCCTTTATTTAGCTATGATTTTTATTCATTCCCCAAAATTATAGGGTAGTATTTATAAGTTTTCTCCTTCTCCTCTCTCATTCTCATCAAACCGCCGTTTTGCTTATCAAGCTTCTTGAGAAACTTGTTTCAGGTACAATGGCCCCCAAAAGAACAAGAGAAGAGACAGCACAAGAGAGAGAAGGACAAGAGGTGGCAGTTCAAGAGAGGGTCAGATGGACTAAGGATGAGAAGAGGGACAAGAAATGGCTGGAAAGGCTTCGGTTTGAGCCTACCAAGTTTGCTGATCGAGAGCTGATGTTCAAGCTAGGGATTCTTGGGGATTTCGACCAACTCCTCAAGAACATTGGCCTAAGATGTCTGTCACGGATGGATTGCCCAACCATTCCAGAAGTGACAGTAGACTTCCTTGCCACGTTGGAGTTCCGTTACGAGAATCCTAGCACACCCGTCCCTTCACAAGGTCGCCTCTACTTCAAGGTTGGCCGTCAAGCCTACACCCTCTCCATCCCTGAGCTATGCCAAGCTTATGGTCTCAACTCGGATGCCAACAAGGTCGAGTTCCCCGCCTTCAAGAAAGCCAACGACTTTTGGGACCTGATTAGCAATGAGGACTACAAAGCCAACACTGCCAAGATCAAGCGAGTGAGAAGCCTGGTGTTGAGGTACACTCTGAAGCTGATTGCCAACACGTTTAGTGGAAGATCTGTTGCTTCCACGGTCACAAAACCCGAGCTTTGCTTCCTGTTCCAAGGCGTGAAGCACTTGGTGTCTGATCCGGATGCAAATGACGAGCCTATGGAGGATGAACTCGGCGATGAGGTGAACTACGGATGTGTGCTTGCTGCTTCCTTTGTGAAATACAAGGCTTATGCCTTGCGGTGCAAGGCAACTTCCTCTTACATTGGCGGCTTCCTCACTCCTCTATTCTTGCAAGCTGGTGTGCCTATTCACGACTTCGCCCATGTACCAGCCAGATCTTTCATGGATGAGGCGTACATGAGGAATACCGATAGCTTGGGACGCACGCCAGCAGAAGGGTTCTACGCCTACCTCTTCATAGACGACGAAGACAAGAAGAGAGTGTGCATCCTGCCAAACAAAGATGAAACCGAGCTACTTGGTGTTGGGAATATCGAGTTCTTGCCCACGGAGGAAGAGTGGTTTGCTCCTCTAGGAGGACCACCTGCTTCAGCGATTGCTCCTCGTCAAAGGTCCGAGTCTCCAGCCACGGAAGATGAGATGCCCGAGGCCTACACACTTCCCAAGTTAGACTTTGAGCCGAGGACAAAAACCGAGAAGTTCCTAGCATCTGTTGTGGAGATGCAAAGGAAGATCAATAAGTGGCAAGGCAAAATGCTCAAGAAACTTGGAAAGAAAGTCAAGGCACTTCAAGGAGGCTGGCCTAAGAAGGATGCAAGTAAGGAGGCTCAACAACCCGAGAAGAGAAGGCTCTCAACCGGTGGAGTTGTCATCTGCGAGGCACAGAGCAGCACCATTCAGCCGGCGCGCCACTCTCTCCAAGAACCAGCCGACAAGGGCAAAGCAACAATCTCTAGCTCCTCTGGAACATCCTCAAGTTCCAGCCGAGACTAGACCAGAGGTAACAACCTTCTTCCATTGTACATAACCGTTCATATTTGCTTCTTTCTGCTTTGTGTTTTGTTACTCCTTCGAATGAGTTTGCCACCGGGACGGTGTCAAGCAAGTTTGGGGGAGTACAAGTGTGATTTGACTTGTGTTTTGTGATCTTATTTTCCTTTAGCATCCTTGAGTCTTTAGTTAATGAAAAATTGGTAAAATTTTTAAAAAAATTTCAAAGATTCATGTAGTTGCATTCATCTTGTCAAAATATGTTAGGATTGAGTCTAGAGTTTCTCATAGCATCTAGGTTGTTTGCATTTTGCATAAGGGGTTAGAATTTCTTGAAAAGGTGTTTTTACTTATGAATTGTTTCAATGCCCTAGTTAGTAGTTCTCTAATGCTTTGTCTATGCTTTGAAAGTAAGTTCTTACCATGCTTGGATCACTTGTTAGGATTTTCGTGGCTTGAATTGAATTCTCATGATTTGAAACTTATCCTAATAAGTGAGAACCTTAATTTGAAATTCTAATTATCATCCTTATGCATTTGAAAATGAACACATGGTTTTAAAATATTTAGGCTCTCTTTTTCCTTTTTACCACTCTTTGTGAGCCTAAGTAGAACTCCCACCTTGAACTTTACCCTTCTTTGAAGCCAAATGTTCTGGTGTGACATCATTGTGAGGCCTTCCTTTCGGTTTGAACTTGGCATAAAGTGTTAGGTTTAGGCGACATGATTTGGTTCTCATATGATTGCTAGTTTTGCATTTTGAAGCTAGGTATAGACTTAGGATAAGTTTGGGGGATCATTGGGGTTGTTTTCATCTATTTGATCTCGGTTTCAAGGAGTTTGGTGTTTTAAAGAAAGAAATGGGTTTTAAGTGAAAGGTTATGTTTAAAAACTAAGTATATGCTCTATTAAATTTCAGGAGGTAGCTCTCCCAATAAAAAAAAAATAAATAAAAGAAAAAAGAAAAAGAAATAAAAGAGCCTAAGTGCCAAATAAAAATAAAAAGAAAAAAAAAGAAGAGAGAAAAGAAAAAAATAATAAGAGAGCTACCAATAAGAAATATTTAAAGAGCAAAGTTATTTTTAAAACCTTTTCACTAGCCTTAAGAGTTTAATAATGTTTTTGTTTCGAATTGGGGATTCCTAAGTTTTGTGAAGAAAAAGGGTAGACTCTAAGTGGTGAGTGAGGATAAAAGTTGTTAAATGAGAGGGGTTTATGATCATTTGTTAGTTTACATGGGTAGATGAGAATCTAATCATGTATGCATCAATTGTCTTTATCTTTAGCATTATGCATAAGTTCAACCATTTTTGAGAGAAACTCTTGTTCTAATTATAAACTCTTTTCAAATGAGATCATTCAATGCTTATAACCTTCACCCTTAGCCAAATGTGTTTTGCTTTAAAATGCATAAGTTTGATTCATGGTTCTAATATTAATGAATGTTAAAGGATGAGTTTCTTTGATTGTTAGGAATAGGAGAGTCATGATTTGAATTTCTTTGTGTGATGAGTATGGCTAAGTTCTTTGGAGTATGAGTGTAAGCATATCATTTTAGAACTGTTAACTAGGACATTGAGATTGATTCATTTGAAAGGCACCTTTGCAAGAAGTGTAAACCCCCATTCGTTTTTCTGAAAACCTCTCTTCCTTACTTATTTTCTGTTGCTTGAGGGCAAGCAAGAAGTAAGTTTGAGGGAGTTGATGTTACTGCATATTACATACATTTTGCATACTCATTAGTTAGCTTTTCATGCATTTGTATCACATTTTAGGTTAGATTGCATCACTTAGAGTCCTAGAGCATTCTTGCACCAGCATACGCATGTTCCTTGCATTTTGCATCACATTTAGGTTGTTTCTGGCTGCTTTGGAGTCGTGGAGGTTCGTGGACATGTTGAGGCTGTTGTAGTAGTTCGTGGAAGCTCGGATATTTTCTAAGGATCAGAGATCGAGGAGCAGATCGAGCATGGCCAGTCGATCTAGGAGGTGATCGACCAGAAGATCGAGCCAACCAGGCGATCCATGGAGAATGATCGAGACGAGGATCGAGTGAAGCAGTCGATCAAACGGTACAGACGTGAATGACGCCGTGCAGAGCGAGAGCCAGATCGAGTACACCACTCGATCCAACCGAAGATTGATACCGAGATCGAATGCAACACTCGATTCGCCGATGATGATCGAGACCCATATCGAGCTGAAGACACGATGTCCGGATATGATCGAGAGAACCGCTCGATCCTGGAGTCGATCTCTGTCCTTTCAACCACTTTTGGCCGCTAGCGAGGGGGGACCATCAGCTTGTTTTGGCCATTTTGGGAAGGCGGCGACGTCCTTTTCCCACACAACTTTCAATCCTTATCTTTTTCTGTATGTTTTCTCTCTGGTTTTGACGAAGAACACCATTGTCGAACTTGAGTTTTTCTTAAGCTTTGTAATCGAATCGTTTTCATCTTAATCTAGTTTTCTTTTCATGTTCATTGTTTCCTTTTACATGCTTTGCTTGATTTACCTTATGTGTAGTGAGTAGTTTATTTGGGATCGGGGTTGAGAGGATTAAGGGGTCTAAAGGGTTTCGATCTTGGGGTTTTTCTAAGTGTTTTCAACGGCTATCTCTTCTAGGGTGTTGAGAGCTCAATGCTTGAAGACTCTCATGCCAAGAGCTTCATGATCCGAGAGGTTCCTTACCTTGACAGGATTCAGGAGCCTCGGAAGATCACACCCTAGAGACTAGTTACCCCTTCCCAAAAGCCATGGAAGTTTTGGGGACTAGTTAAGCCACTTATTTGAAATCTGTTTTCCATGCCCTTCGACCTCTCTTTCCACCAAAAGCCATGGGTTTGGAGGAGGGGATGAACGAGTGATCTATACCGAAAGCCACAGATAGATCTTGCTTAGTTTTCAAGGCTTAGAGATCCTCACAAAGTGAGTCGATTTAAAGTTTTCAACCCAAGGTCGAACCTTTGAAACCCCTGACCATGAATCTCAACCCTAGGCCCTTTCTTTTAGCATCTTTACATCTTATCTCGTCATTCGCTTGATCTTTGATAGCATCCTGGTCATTAGTTTTACTGTTCTTGCATTTTTAGACGAGATCGATTGTTATTGCTCGATCTAGTGGTCGATCTCATGGTCGATCCACTAGTCGAATTTTAGTAATTTGAAGCTTTGTCCTTTAATTATTCTGTTTGTTCCTCATGATAGTTTCATCATTCCTAGTAATTTTAAAATAGGTTGCATTCCATTTAAGTTGCTGCATCTAGTTTTTAGGGATTTTCTAATAACTCATCTTGTTTCGCTTAGATTTGCATTAGTCCTTGTATTCTCTTTGCATTATCTATCATCCTAGGTGTGGATTGACTCTCTCTTGCTTGCTGTACTACAACCTGTCTTGCATTTGAGTTTGATAACCTCATTGCATTCTCGCCCTTGCAAATAAAGTGGGTACCATAAAGGGGATTAGTTAGGTCATTATTTAAAATATGTTTTCCATGCTCTTCTATCTCTTTTTCCACCAAACGCCATGGGTTTGGAGAAAAGATTGAGGAAGTGAACCATACTACACGCCATGAATGGTTCTTGTTTTATTTTCGAGGCTTAGAGAAACCTCACAAGTGAGTAGATCTAAATGTTTTCAAACCAAAGCTTGAACCTTCAGACCCTTGAACATGACCGTCAACCCTTAACCCTCCTTTAGTATATTAAAACCTCTGTTATTCATTTTCTTATCATAAAGTTGCATCCTGTTCGGTAGAAGTCATTTCTTTTAAGTTGTTTGTTAGATCGATCCATTCTGCTCGATCCAGTGGTCGATTCACTGGTCAATTTTTAGTTCTTAGTAGCTTTGCATTTTTAATCTTTTGCTTGTTCCTAGTGGTAGTTAACCCTCTTCCAGGAATTTTAAAATTGTTCTGCATTGCATTAGATCGTTGCATTTAGTTTTCCTTGATTTTACCAACTATTTATCCATTTTGCTTAGATTTGCTTCATCCTTGCATTCTTAGTGGCTCTTCCTGCATCCTAGGTTGGATTGATTCCTCTTGCACACTATACTACATCTATATGTTGCTTGAGTTTTGATAACCTCCTGCTTGCATCAATAAAATCCTGTTATCAATCAGGTATACCCACCTTAACAACAACAGCAAACATGATTAGGAAGCATATTAAAGAAGAATAGATCAAAGGCAAATATAAAAATTCACTAAATCAAGCAGGATCATACAAAACAAAGTTGAAAAGAAAAAAACTTTAAGTGAAAAAAAATAACAAGATCCAACTTTTCTAACCATTTTAGGACTTTAGTATTTATAGGGAAACAAGAAAATCCCTAGTAAACCAAGATTAAACCAAAAGTAAGCTGACTCGGATGGACCATATCGACATGGAATATCGATACACAAGTTGATATCTTCTCATCTTATGGGCTGTATCGATGCCTCTTGGTCGATATGCACGTCGATAAGGCTTCTGAGTTGTATCGGTTTGGCTCTCCAAGGTGTGAAGTCGATACAATCGCCCTTTAATTAAGGCTCATCGATCAAGCAAGTTAATACGGGACCTCGATATTGCCCTGTCATGTGTATCCGTCTTGGGACGTTGATACACTGCTCGATATGGACTCCATCCTGCTGCATCGAGGTGGCTAAGTCGATATGCTTCCTTCACACCTTGCATCTTCTGTACCGATGTCGTGGTGGTCGATATGCCCATCAATATGCTCCGTATCGATCACATGGTATCGATATCATCATCGATATTGGTTCATCCGCATTTGTCTCTTGCCTTGCTCCATTCCCAGCTCACACCCAATGCTCCACATGACCTCCACACTCCTTCAAGTACCTAAATAAAACTCCAAATGCATGCAAAATGCAATGCAGCTTCTAAAACTACACTAACTCCTAAATGTATGCAAATGGGGACAAGAAGAAGCAAAATATGCATGTTTAGTCCGATACTAAAGAAGAAAAATTAGATGTCATCATGCACTTTTCAAGCTTAAATTATGTGGATAAAGTCAAAAGGTGTTAGGAAAATCAGAGTTCGTCGTGATTGAAAACTCTTATCTCAGCCCGATAGTCAAACTCGCGAAGACGGAGGACATTATGTTTTCTGCGAAGCTGTTCCATTTTCTGATGCAAAGAAGAATCTTGACACAAGGAGAAGACTTGTGGTTTGCATTTGCAGAACAACCGATGAGGTTTTCTTTGAGAGTGTTTTATCTAACCAAGGGATTTCGTTGTGAGATAGAAGAAATCGACCCCAAAGAGAAGCAACACACAAGCGGGTGAAAAACCTGTATGGTTGGATGCTGGGAAAAAAGATACGTACACTACGAAACCTTTGATGGAACCGCTGGAAGCTAAAGGGAACACTATGCGAGTTGAGGAGAGGCTTTCTCTTGGATCTGCAATCTTGACTGAGGGAATAATAATAGATGGCAATCCAAGGTATAAAGTCCCACGAGCAAGATTGGAAAAGCTTCTGAATTTTGATACTTACTCATCAAGTGTTTGGGGGAAGATATGGTATGAGATTCTATCGACTAGTATACATAGGACGAGTGCAGATACATGGGCAAAAGGTCAGTATAAAGTAAAAGGATTCGTTTGGGCAATCTCTTTATGGGCTTTGTCGGCTGCTTCTTTGCTAAATACTACATTTGCAACTAGTTTTCAAACAACTTCGTCTGCAGGACCTTATTGTTTACATTGTTAATGAACTCGTAGTCCAAGGACTTCAGAAGTTTTTCATGTGCAGAATCAACCGAATGTGAGTCTATTTCGTATTATAGGTTATTGTTATCTACCATTTAATAAAATCTTATAAATGGAATTGTTTTGCGTTTGCAGATTTTGGTCAATACTATTGTTGGAGATCTGGAGGAATACCAACATTTGGTTCCTCCACCAAATCCTAATGACAAGGACTTTGAAGTGGTTGTGCAACTAGTAAAGCAAAGTTATAGGTTGAGCAGAACCGACTGGATAAACCAAAGGGTAGATATTATTATTGCATCTGAGAAAATAGGGATCCAGCATGCAAGAAAGGCAGAGAATAAAAGAACAACCGGTGAGGCTCCTCTTATGACTCCTTGTATGACTGACAATGAGAAACTTGATAAGATAATGAAGATGTTTGAGAGCTTGAAAAGCAAAATGGAGACCTTAGAGGATGTTCTAAGGATTAGAGCAGGCAGAGATGTGAATAGCAGATAAAAGGTGAAAAAGGTATCTATTTAAACCTTATAAATTTTATTTACCTTTGGGATTTTGAAATTATGTTAAATGGTTCTTTTTAATAGGCAAATGTAAATATCCCTGAAGATGGAGCATATACAAATGTAAGCCATGATACAAGCATATCATTCTCGTCATCAAGATAGTATGGATGAAGATTATGCTGCAGATAATGACAGTACACAAAAACATGGCATTGATAATGATGAGAATGATGGTTTCCTTCGAACGGATGAGGAAGTTCATGGGGGAAACCCAAGTAAAGATGGTAGCTCTGTTGGATACAATGAAACTACAGAAGTGATTGTTGAAGATACAGAAAAGCATGGCGACAATGAACCTACAAATGTTGTTGAAGACAGTAATGATTTATCTAATTTAAATTTTTCATCTTTGACAAACAGAACTTGTTTGTATTCGATAATTCATTTCTTATAACACTCGTTGGTTCTTATTTTATGGTTGAATACAATGAAGTTACAGAAGTTAATCTTGAGACTAAACAAAAACATGCCGACGATATGAGTACAAGTGTTGTTGATGGAAAAGATGACATATGTCTTCGCAAAGGTGCAGAGTGTGGTGTAAAAGAAAAATCACAGGTGCAAACTATTGTAAATAGTTTCTATTATATGTGTTGAGTAAAACTTGAATTTCACTGCAAATTCGTTTGTGTTGATGTGCTTCTACATGTTTCATCGCCTACTGCACATTTCTCTATTCCGAATTCCAATATGCTTTTCCAAGATAGTTTACAAACTAACAAAAATAAGGACAAGGAATGTGATACTAGTAGACAAAGAGCAGATGTGTAAAACACTGGAAAGGTATTTTAAAACGCGTTGCCAATACTACTATCTGCAAATTTTTAAACTTGGCTAAACTGTGAAGATTTTGTCTTGCTCAGGTTTTTGATCAAGATGTGTCAAATGTTGAAAACTCTAAAAATTCCTTGGGGGAGATGTGGGTAACAAGTTTATATACAACTTCATCCAAGAAGATGGGGCAGTTGGAATGATTCTCCATCCAAACCAGCATCTCACCACCTCCTCCAACCTTGACAACATTGGCTTTTACATCCCCCATAACTTGCTTTATCAGGAAGGCACCTCAAACTCTCACCCTCAAGAAGGCGCCTCATACTCTTACCATCCAGAAGGCGCCACCTATTCTCTTGCTCAAGGAGACCTTATCCTTGTTGTGTATCAAGGAGGTCAAGGAGCTGAATGATACAAGAGTTTTGAGTCTCTTTCTCAATCACCCTTTGTATTAGTCATTGTAGTAAGGGTTTTATGTCAATCCAAAAGGACAAGATTGAAACAGCAGGAATGCAGTAGATTTCCTAATTCAAGCAGATATAGATAAGATTGATGTGTCTAACAACATAAGTGATCAAACAGAACTGAACCAAATACCAAACTAAGAGTGAACAGCAAGCAAATCAACTAAAACATAAGCAAAAACAGAGAAAATTCGAAATGAACTAAAAACAGAGGAAATACAAGACTTGAGATAGGATAATTGTTGTTAGGGAACTATAAACTCAACCTATGATGCTTACAAACTCACACAATGCTATTCCTTATGCATAGAATTCATTTATATGACTAATCTAATCACTTAGCACTAAACTCTTTGCTAATCATCAAGTCAAGAACTAATTCTCATTAGTGAAATGACAAACAACAAGCATTAAGACAATATATCATTCTTATATTGCCAAATCACTCCCTCGACAGTCAATCTCTTGAGCTAGGATAAGCAATTCTCTTGCAAAGCAGTTCAGGCGATTCATCAAACACTTGGTAGGCATAAAATGATCCTAAGATCCTAATCAACTTAGCTAAGGCTAATTAGGCATTAAACACAGCAATCAAGAAAGGAAATGGAAGAATTAACACTAAGGAACCATAGATCAAGTCTCAAATTCTCTAAACCTAACCCATCTCAAATCCCTTAGTCATTACTCACTAATCACCATCAAAACCATCAATCCAAAGAGAAAAATACAGCTAATCATGATTAGGGAGACTAAACAAGAAGATAAATGCAAACTTATATTGAAATGGAACAAAGATTCAAGCTACAAGATCAGAGCAAAAACAAAAGAAGAAAGAACTGTTAGGTAAAAACTTGTTCCCAAAAATTAGGGATTTCAATATTTATAGGATTCTAAGCAAAATGGCAAAATTGTGAATAAGTGGTCTTCAGTCTGGATCTGTATCGGTCACCAGTGATCGATAGGTGTGATCGATGGAGCATTCGCTAGGTTACTCCTTGAGTGATAGGCTTAATCGATTGACTTCTACTGGATCTCATCGGTCAGTCTTGGCCGATACATGTGACCGATGGAGCATCCGCTTGATTCCCATCGGTGACTCCTTGACCGATAGGGTTGAACGATAGGATCTTCAATTCCTCTGCTTCCTTGTATCAATCAGAATAGTCTGATGGGCTTCGTGTTGTGATCGATGGAAAGCCAGAATAGTCTCCTCAGCCTTGGCTAACTCCTTGAACCATTCCCACACTTCCTCCTTGCTCCCAATAGCTTCTTAAGTACCTAAAACCTCCTTAATGCATAAGGAATGCAAACTACAACCTAAATGCAACCTAAGTCTAAAAAGAAAGGAAAATGGGACTAAAGAGTGAGAAAACATGCAAAAGAAGACCAAAACGTGAACTAAATGCAAGCCTAAATGATGTAAATGTATGAGATATCAACACCCCCACACTTGCCTTTTGCTTGTCCTCAAGCAAATAAGAACAAATGAGAGAGTGAGGTTTGAAAGTGGGAGCTCAAAACTAAAGATGTCAATGGAAAAATTGAATCAATGCTCTAGCTATAGATTCTAAGATGCAAAGATATTGTTCTACTTCAAAAGCCTTAGCCATACCTATCATAGCAAACAATGCACTCTAGCTTAGCCTACACAAGCATTCAAATCATCAAACTCTTTAATATTCATTAATGGTAACAAATGGATCAAGTTTATGCAAGTAAAGTGAACACATTTGGTTGAAGGGACATGGTCATGAGATGAAAATGATCTCATTCAGATATTGGTTAAAGACATAAGGGACCACTCAATGAAATGACTCTATCTTAGGCAAAATGCTAAAGGTAAAACCACATATATGCATGTAAGTCAAATCTTTCTTCTACCCTTTTACCCAAAGATGATCCAATTATCTTCTAAACCCCTAAGTGAAACCCCTAAGTCTACCCTTTCCCAAAGCACTTGATCTTTTCTTCCTTCATGTTAGGGGAAACTCCTTCTTCATTTTGCTTGTGTGGTTGACTCTTTGTTGGAACTTGCTCTATTTCTTTTGGATGGGCGCCATTTGTATCACCTTTGGTGGATTGCTTGGTCTGAATTCTCCTTTTGGGATGACCTTTGTAAGCCTTGTTATTTGTTGTTGGCGCCTTCTTTTGCTTTAACACAAAGAGCTTTTTCTTCCTTAAACTTAACCATAAACTTACCTGCTTCCACCCATACTATCACCTTCATACTTCTTTCTCTTCTTTTTAAAAGACATAAACAGTAAAACCCAAACCACTTATACTACCCTTTCCCAAACTTCTAACCTAATACCAAGCTCAAGATGCAAGCTGGTGTCTACAAGAGAACTTCTCCTTGCCAGCCTTATTCCTAACACTTTTTCCCAAGATAAAATCGAAAATAATGCAGTGCAAGGCCTCATAACTCTCACAATAGTGTTTAGGCTTAGAAAGAAGGATTGGGTTAGGGTGTAGTTAACTGTCCCATAATGATGAGGATCAGCTACTTGGGTTAACAAGAGTGGTAAAAAGGAAAGAAGATAACCCAAGTATGTATATGGGTAGCTATGTGATCACTCTCAATGCATAAATATGATAATTAAATGTCGGGATTATGGTTCTAATAAACAGAGATGGCATCAAATCAAAGCAAGCTTCAGCATAAGACAATAATATTAATGCAAGTAGTCAAGATATAGTGCAGCTTTAACTTCAAACTTACTACAATGCAATCAAACAACAGACAACCAAAGCATTGAAAACAACTTAAACATTAACACCTTGACGATTGTTTCTCATCTACTCCCTATGCAAGTGTATGCAAACATATATGAAATGCATCTAGACTCAATCTCAGTTATGCAAATGCAACTAAATGATCTTTTTGATTATTTATGGATTTTTGGTGCATATAGTTGAATGCATGAATGCATCAGACTCAAGTATGCAAAAGAGAAAATAAGAAAATAAAACACAATGTTAAATGCAATGGCCTCCCCCACACTTAAATTACACAGTTCCTTGTGTAATAGGAGCTCGAAGGAGGTGAACAAAACAAACTAAAAATGATTTCAAAAGGATGCATAAAGAAAGGATAGGGGTTAGGTACCTTATAAGAGGTTTTGGCAGAAAGGAGGACTGTATCGGTCAGTCCAGACTGATACTGTTCATCGATGGAGGCGTATCGGTCACTCCTGACCGATATTGTCGATCGATGGAGTTGTCCAAGCTGTATGCCCATTCACATCGATCACCGGTGATCGATACAAGTGACTGATGGAGCATTCACTCAGTTCCCATCGGTAATTCAGACCATTGCTGGTGATCGATGTAGGCATATCGGTGATTCCAGACCGATACTGTTGACCGATAAAGGCCAGAAAATTCATCAACTCAGCTAACAAGTTGCCTTAAACCCCACTTGCTCCTGTTATCAAAAGAAAAACACAAAGAAAAACGTAAAATGCAATAATATGTACAAGGATAACAATAGAATACCTCCCAAGTGTGCTTGTTTAACATCCTTAGCTTGACTTTCCTTGGTTGATCACTCTTTTGGAGGATCCTCAAGGTTGATGTCTACATCATCTCCAAGGGTCTCACTTGCCATGTATGGCTTCAGTCTGTGCCCATTCACTGTGAAGTCTTTTCGTCCTTGCCAAGTAAAGTTACAGTTCCATATGGTAACACCTTTTTGATCTTGAATGGATCTGACCACCTTGACTTCAGCTTTCCAGGAAACAACTTCAGCCTTAAGTTGAACAACAGCACCTGATCTCCTGCCTTGAAGTCCTTGGGTTTGATCCTCTTGTCATGAAAGGCTTTTGTTCTCTCCTCATAGATCCTTGAACTCTCAAAAGCTTCAAGGCGGTTTTCGTCTAACTCATGCAAGTTGATCAGTCTTTTCTCCTGAGCTGTCTTGATGTCAAAATTCAGCAGCTTTTTTGCACACAAGGCTTTATATTCCAGCTGAACAGGCAGATGACAAGACTTCCCATAAAGGGGTGAGAAAGGGGTTCTGCCGATGGGTGTTTTGAAGGCTGTCATGTAAGCCACAAAGCATCATCAAGCTTATTAGACCAATCATTTCTTGTAACACCAACTGTCTTCTCTAGAATGGCCTTGATCTCTCTGTTAAACACATCCACTTGACCACTTGTTTGAGGATGGTAAGGAGTGTCAACCTTGTGCTTAACACCATTCTTCTTGAGCAAACTCTCAAAGACCATGTTGATGAAATGACTTCCCCCATCACTGATCACACACCTTGGAACACAAAACCTTGGGAACATGATTGTCTTGAAGAGCTTTAGCACAACTCTAGCATCATTTGTTGGACTGGCAATGGCTTCAACCCACTTGGAGACATAATCCACAGCAACAAGGATGTACTTATTCCCTTATGAGGAAGGGAAAGGTCCCATAAAGTCAATCCCCCACACATCAAACAGATCCACTTCAAGAATAGAGTTCAGAGGCATCTCATCTCTTTTGGGGATGTTTCCCTTCCTTTGGCATGCATCACATGAGGAGATGTGAGCTTGGGCGTCCTTGAACAAACTAGGCCACCAAAAACCAGCTTGAAGTACCTTTGAGTCTGTCTTGAAGGTTGCAAAGTGACTCCCATAGGCTGAACCATGGCAATGATGTAGAACCCTTGAACTTATTCCTCAGCTATGCACCTCTTGAACAATGCATCATTCCCTCTCTTGTAGAGATTATAGGCTCATCCCAAAAGTAGTGAGAGGCATCTCTTAAGAACCTCTTCTTCTGATGTTTGTTGAGGTTCAGTGGTATCTGGCCAATAACCAAGTAGTTCACAAAGTCAGCATACCAAGGCAGTTTGTTCTCTTCCAAGCTTTGCACTTTAGCTGTCTTCATACCTAAAGCATGCAGCTGCTCTTCTGGTAGAGTATCATTGATTGGGACAAAATAATCTATCCTTAGTCTTGAAAGGTGATCAGCTACACCATTATCAATGCCTCTCTTATCCACAATCTCCATGTCAAATTCTTGCAATAGGAGGATCCATCTAAGAAGTCTTGGCTTGGTGTCTTTTTTTGCATAGATGTGCCTTAGTGCAGCATGATCAGTGTAGACTATCACCTTAGACCCCACTAAGTAGCTTCTGAACTTCTCAAATGCAAAGACAACTGCTAGGAGCTCCTTTTCTGTTGTAGCATATCTTGTTTGAGCTTCAGCCATTGTTCTGCTGGCATAGTAGATAACATGAAGCTTCTTGTCTACTCTTTGCACCAACACTGCTCCAACAGCATAGTCACTACCATCACACATAATTTCAAATGGCAAATCTCAGTTTGGAGCTTGAACTATTGGCGCTGACATTAAAGCTTGCTTGAGGGTGAGGAAGGCTTGCAAACCATGAATACCTCCACCATCTCTTCAAGCATGGAGAGTCTTGGAAAAGATCTCTATGATTCCAAGACTGTCTTACCCTGACCGGATTCAGATATCCTAGAAAACCAGATCCTAGAGACTAATCTATCCTCTCCCAAACGCCATGGTTGTAGAGGGGGTTAGTTAAGCCACCATTTGAGATCTGTAGTCCATGCTCTTCGATCTCTTTTTCCACCAAAAACTATGAGTTTGGAGAAGAGATTGAAGAAGGGAGTCATACCACACACCATGGATGACCCTAGCTTATTGTTTCTCAAGGCTTAGAGATAGCTCTTTAAAGAGTAGATTTATGTTTTCAAACCCAATGCTTGAATCTTAAACCTCTTGAATATGACCCTCAACCTTAGATCCTCTCTGTTTATCATTTTAAAACCTCTGTTTATCATTCTCTTGTCATAAAGTTGCATTCTTGATCATTAGAAGTCGTTTGCTTTAAGTTGTTAGATCAATCTGTTTTACCCGATTCAGTGCTCGATTTTTAGTTATATAGTAGATTTGTATTCTAGGGTCTCTGTTTTCTTCTAGTAGTCGTTAACCATCTTCCAGGGATTTTAAAATAGTTTTGCATTTCATTTGGTCGTTGCATTTAGTTTTCACCGATTTTACCAATCATTTACCCGATTTGCTTATATTTGCTTCACTCTTGCATTCCTAGTGTTCTTCCTGCTTCCTAGGTTGGATTGATACACTTACTGCTATACTACATCATTGTTGTGGTTTGGGATTTGTTATTTCACCCTAACAAATCTGTTTATCAAATGGCGCCGTTTCCATCTTAGGATTGTTAGGAAGCATTAGGATTTGCGGTTTTGTAAAGACTAGGCCTTTAATTTCATTTGGTTACTAATCTCTTTCTATTCACACTTGTGTCTTTCAGGTATATGAATTTGCGCTCCAGGGGTGACAACAATCTACTTAAACCCCTGGACAATATTCACCAACTCGGAAGTTCAAGAACAAGAAGAGCAAGAGAGCAAGCTCAAGCCTTTGAAGAGATTGTGCAAGCTGGTACAGTTGACTTTGAAAGTATGGCTGAGCAGGAACATCCTGGGGACCTCCAACAGCTCACGGTGCTATAGGAAGGGGTAATGGATACCCCAACCACGCTGTTAGACCACCACGGATCATTGGTGCCGGCGATGCTCCAAACACTCATCACAACCGCTTTGGGATTACTCCTCCACCAGTCCAAAACAACAACTTTGAGATTAAGCCTGGCTTTGTCTCCATGGTTCAGAACAACAAGTTCCACGGGCTGGCAATGGAAGACCCTTTGGAGCATCTTGACAACTTTGAGCAAGTATGTGGAATGATAAAGATCAATGGGATCTCGGAAGATGCTTTCAAGCTTAGGCTCTTCCCATTTTCTCTTGAGGATAAAGTAAGGCACTGGGAGAAGACTCTTCCACAAGGCACCATTACTTCTTGGGCTGACTGTAAGAAAGCGTTCCTCTCAAAGTTTTTCTCAAGCACAAGAACAGCTCGTTTGAGAAGTGAGATTAGCGGATTCACTCAAAGGCAGAACGAGACATTCAGTGAAGCTATGGAGCGGTTCAAGGACTATACCATTCAGTGTCCTCACCACGTCTTCAGTGAAGAGATCCTCTTGAGCACAATATACCGTGGAGCTTTACCAAAGATCCGAATGTTGCTTGATATGGCTAGTAAGGGTAACTTTCTTGGTCAAGAAGTGAAAGAAGGTATGGAGCTTATAGAGAACTTGGCTTTGAGTAATGGGAATTACACTAAGGACTACGACCGAGCACCTAGAGGTTCTGAGCTTGAGTCACACAAGAAAGAGCTCAAATCGCTCCATGAGAAGATAGACAAGCTCGTGCTTGCAAATCAGAAGCATGTACACTTTGTGGGAGAAGCTGAAGATGTCTTAAAGGAGCTAGAACTGAGCCAAGAATAAGCTAATTGGGTTGCGGGTCAGAACTACAACAAGCCTCAGGGTCATTCACAAGGATACCAAGCCAACAACAATCTTTCTTACAGGAGTACAAACGTTGAGAACCCTAAAGATCAGGTGTACCCCCCTCAGCAAGCAAAACCGTTTGTTCCCTACAACAAGGGTTTTCAACAAAATAGTGGATATCAAGGGCAAAGGCAAGGGAACTTTCAGGGTCAGCAACAACAACAAGGCAACAAAGGCTACACTCCTATGTTTCCTCCCGGTTTTGTTCCACAGCAGCAACAAATGCAACCCCAACCTCAGGATCCGGTTCAAGCAATGCTCCAACAGTTGCTTCAAGGCCAAGCTTCTAAAATCAGAAGTTTGTTGAGATGAACAACCGGCTAGATTCCTCTCTTATTGACGTCTCTACACAGATCACCAATCTGAACAATAAGATCAAGCAGTTAGAGAAAGGAAAAGCTAGCTCAAGCGGTCAAGGAAGCCTCCCCGGCAAGTGTGAGCAGAATCCCAAAGAGTATGCAAATGCTATCACCTTAAGAAGTGGGAAAGAGCTTCCGCTGAGAGTTGAACCTAAAGCCAATGAGGACATTGTGGTTCAAGAGGAGGAGGGTAAGCTTTCAGCTGATGAAGAAATAACTTTTGACAATGTGTGGATGATAACTACTTTCTTTGCAAGGGTGAGGATGCAATGAGGCTATCAAACTCAAATGCAACACTTAGGTTGTAGTATAGTATGCAAGTGAGAGTCAATCCATTTCTAGGAGCTAGGAAGATCAAAGAGAATGCAAAAGCAGTTTAAAGCTAAGCGAATAACAGGCGATCTTGTAAAAATCCTAAAAACTATATGCAGCAACCAAATAAAATGCAAAACTATTTTAAAAATACCAGGAATGACCAAACTACCACGGGAAACAAACGGAATAATTAAAATGCAAAGCTATGAATTACTAAAAATCGACTAGTGGATCGACAATAGGATCGACCACTAGATCGAGCAACAACGATCGATCTCGTCTAACAAAGCAAAAGCAATGAAACTAACGACTAGGATACGGCGAATATCAAACGAATGAATAACGAAGATGTAAGAATGCTAAGAAAGAAGGGTCTAGGGTTGAGATTCATGGTCCGGGGTTTCAAGGGTCCAAGTTGGGGTTGAAAACTTCAAATCGACTCACTTTGTGAGATTCCCTAAGCCTTGAAAACGAAAACAAGATTCATCCGTGGCTTTCGGTATGGATCACTCCTTCATCCTCTCCTCCAAACCCATGGCTTCTGGTGGAAAGAGAGGTTGAAGGGCAATGCACTCAGATTTCAAACACACGGCCTAGCTAGTCCCCTGAACTTCCATGGCTTTTGGGAAAGGGTAACTAGTCTCTAGGATGTGATTTTCAGAGATCTCTGGATCCTGTCAAAGTAAGAGACCTCTCTGATCATAAAGATCTTGGCGTGAGAGTCTTTAAGCCTTAGGGACTCAACATCCTAGAAGAGAAAGCCATTAAGAACAAGAAAACTACCAACTTGAAAACCCCTTAGACCCCGTGAATCCTCTCAACCCTGAGACCCAAAGGAAACTACTCGCTACACATGAGAATAACCAAAATAAACATGAAAGATGAAGCGATGAACATGAAAACGATTACTTAAAGCTTAAACGATTCGAAAAGATTCAAGAACAGAGTTCAAGGTCTCCCCATGGCGGATAATCTCCAAACCAGAGAGAAAAGCATAAAAAGATAAGAACGAAAAAGTGTGTGTTGAAAAAGACATCACCGTCTTCCCAAAATGGCGAAAACAGCTCGATGGTCCCCCCCTCGCTAGCGGCCAAAAGCGGTTGAAAGGACAGAGATCGACTTCAGGATCGAGCGGCTCTCTCGATCACTTTCGGACATCGTGTCTTCAACTCGATCAGGGTCTCGATCATCTTCGGCGGATCGAGTGTTGCATCCGATCTTGGTATCGATCATCGGTTGGATCGAGTGGTGGACTCGATCCGGCTCTCGCTCTGCATGGCGTCATTTACGTCCGTACCATTTGATCGATTGCTCCACTCGATCTTCGTCTCGATCATTTTCCCTGGATCGCTTGGTCTTCTTGATCTTCTGGTCGATCTCATCTAAATCGACCTGCCATGCTCGATCTGTTCCCCGATCTCAGATCCTTAGCAAATATCCGGCCTTCCACGAGCCGCCACAACAGCTTCAGCACGTCCACGAACCTCCACGACTCCGAAGTAGTCAGAAACAACTTGAATATGATGCAAAATGCAAGGAACATGTGTATGCTGGTGCGAGAATGCTCTAGGACCCTAAGTGATGCAATCTAGTCTAAAGTGTGATGTAAATGCATGAAAATCTAACTGATATGTATGCAAAATGCATGCAATATGTAGTGACATCAACTCCCCCAAACTTACTTCTTGCTTGCCCTCAAGCAGCAGAAAATAAGAAAGGAAGAAAGGTTTTAAAAACGAACGGGGGTTTAAGCTTCTTGCAAAGGTGCCTTTCAAATGAATCAATCTCAATGTCCTAGTTACTAGTTCTAAAATGCAATGCGCACACTCATACTCCAAAGAACTTAGCCATACTCATCACACAAAGAAATTCAGATAATGACTCTCCTATTCCTAACAATCAAAGAAACTCATCCTTTAACATTCATTAACACCCGAACCATGAATCAAACTTATGCACTTTAAAGCAGAACACATTTGGTTAAGGGCGCAGGCTATGAGCATAGAATGATCTCATTTGAAAAGGGTTTTCAATTTAAACAAGGGTTTTTCTCAAAAATGGCAAGAACTTTATGCATAATGCTAACGGTGAAGGCAATTGATGCATACATGATCAAATTCTCATCTACCCATGTAAACTAACAATGATCCTAAACCCTTCTCATTTATTAACTTTTATCCTCACTCACTACTTAGAATCTACCCTTTTCTCAAAGCAAAAGCTTAGCATTCCCCAATTCAAAACAGAAAACATTTTTTTACTCTTTTAGGCTAGTGAAAAGGTTGAAAACAATTTGCTCCTTACATATTTCTTATTGGTAGCTCTCTTGTTTATTTATATTTATTTTTTTCTTTTTCTTCTATTTTGGCACTTAGGCTCTTTTTTTTTTTTTTTTTTTTTTTTGAGAGAGCTACCTTCTGAAATTATTAGAGCATATAAATTTTTAAACACAAACCTTTCACTTAATACCTTTTTCTTTCTTTCAAATACCAAACTCTTTTGAAACCGAGAACATATAAACATGAAGACAACCCCAATGATCCCCTAAACTTATTCTAAGCCTATATCTAGCTTCAAAATACAAAGCTAGCAATCACATGAGAACCCAATCATGTCGCCTAAACCTAACACTTTATGCTAAGTGCAAACCCGAAAAAAGGCCTCACAATGATGTCACGCAAGAAAAATTTGGCTTCAAAGAAGGGTAAGGGTCAAGGTGGGAGTTCTACATAGGCTCACAAAGAGTGGTAAAAGGAAGAAGAGAGCCTAAATATTTTAAAATCCATGTGTTCATTTTCAAATGCATAAGGATGATAATTGAAATTTCAGATTAAGGTTTTCACTTATTAGGAAAAGCTTCAAATCATGAGAGTTCAATTCAAGTCACGAAAATCATAGCAAGTGATCCAAGCATGGTAAGAACTTACTTTCAAGGTATGAGCAAAGCATTAGAGAACTACTAACTAGGGCATTGAAACAATTCATGAGTTTAAAACACCTTTTTAAGAAAAACTCTAACCCTTTATGCGAATATGAACAACCTAGATGCTTTAAGATTCTAGACTCAATCCTAAAATGCTTAATGAGATGAATGCAACTACATGAATCTTTGAAAAAAATTTAAAAATTTTACCAACATGTAATGAAGACTCAAGGATGCTAAAGGGAAAATAAGATCAGAAAACACAAGTCAAACCACACATATACTCCCCCAAACTTGCTTGACACCGTCCCGGTGGCAAACAAATTCAAAGGAGCATCAAAACACAAAGCAAAAAGAAGCAAACATGAGCGGTATGTACAATGGAAGAAGGTTTTTACCTCGGGTCTAGTCTCGGCTGGAACTTGAGGATGTTCTAGAGGAGCTAGATGCTATGGCTTTGCCTTTGGAGCCTGGCTCTTGAAGAGAGAGACGCGCTGGTTGGATGTTGCTGCCTTGAGTCTCACGGATGACAACTCCACCGGTTGAAAGCCTCCTCTTCTCGGGTTGTTGAACCTCTTCACTTGCATCTTTCTTAGGCGAGCCTCCTTGAAGTGATTTGACCTTCTTGGCAAGATTCTTGACCATTTTTCCTTGCCATTTGTTGATTTTCCTTTGCATATCCACAACAGATGCTAGGAACTTCTCCGTTTTGGTTCTCGGCTCAAAGTCTATCTTGGGAAGGGTGTAAGCCTCGGGCATCTCATCTTCCGTGGCTGGGGACTTAGACCTTTGACGAGGAGCAATCGCTGGGGCAGGCGTTCCTCCTAGAGGAGCAAAGCACTCCTCTTCTGTTCGCAAGAACTCGATGTTCCCAACACCAAGCAGCTCGGTCTCGTCCTTGTTTGGTAGGATGCACACTCTCTTCTCGTTTTCGTCGTCTATGAAGAGATAAGCGTAGAACCCTTCTGCTGGCGTGCGTCCCAAGCTGTCGGTATTCCTCATGTAGACCTCATCCATGAAAGCTCTAGCTGGGACGGGTGTGAAGTCATGTACAGGTACGCCAGCTTGTAAGAATAGAGGAGTGAGGAAGCCGCCAATGAAAGAAGAGGTTGCCTTGCACCGCAAGGCATAAGCCTTGTACTTCACCAAGGAGGCAGCAAGCACGCATCCATAGTTCACCTCGTCGCCGAGTTCATCCTCCATAGGTTCTTCATTCTCAGCCGGATCACACAACAAATGCTTCACGCCTTGGAACAGGAAGCAAAGCTTGGTCTTCGTGACCGTGGGAGTAATTGACCTTCCGCTGAATGTGTTGGCGATCAGCTTCAAGGTGTACCTCAGCACCGGGCTTCTCACTCTCTTGATTTTGGCGGTGTTGGCCTTGTAGTCTTCGTTGCTGATCAGGTCCCAAAAATCGTTTGCTCGCGTGAAGGAGGGGAACTCGATCTTGGTGGCGGCTGCGTTGAGACCATACGCTTGACATAGCTTGGGGATTGAGAGGCTGAAGGCTTGACGTCCAACCTTGAAGGAGAGGCGGCCTTGTGAAGGAACGGGGGCGATAGGGTTCTCGTAACGAAACTCCAACGTGGCAAGGAAGTCTATTGTCACTTCTGGAATGGTTGGGCAATCCATTCGTGACAGACATCTTAAGCCAATGTTTTTGAGGAGTTGGTCAAAATCTCTAAGGATCCCTAGCTTGAACAGCATCTCCCAGTCTGCAAACTTAGTAGGCTCAAACCGAAGCCTTTCAAGCCGTTTCTTGTCCCTCTTCTCATCCTTACTCCATCTGACCCTCTCTTGAACAGCCACCTCCTGTCCTTCTCCCTCTTGTGCTGTCACTTCTCTCGTTCTCTTGGGAGCCATTGTGCCTGAAACAAATTTCTCAAGCAATTGGATAAGCAAAACGGCGATCGGAAGAGAGAAGAAGAGAGGCGAAGAGGAAAGCTTATAACTAAAACCCTAGAATTTTGGAGAATTAATAAAAATTATAGCAAAATAAAGGAGAATCAAATCTAGAGATACTAGAAAATCCAGGATTTTTCCTATCATTTTGCTAAATTTAAAAATTCAAAACTGCCCTAGCATCTAAAACAATCAAAGCCGAATTAAAAGGGAATTTTCCTTAAGATTTTTATCAAATATCCGAAAATACCTTTTGCATAGATTGTTAAGAAGCTTGTTAGCCTTTAGAAAACAAATAACTCTCACTCTCTTTGCTTAAAATTTTGAGAAAACAAGAATGAGAGAGTGTGAAGTTGTTAAAAACATTTAAAGGCCAACAACAAATAAAACTATGGGTAAAAGGAGGTGGTTTCTGACACTAGTCTTGGTCAAGGCACATCTTTCATGGTCAAAGATGCTTGCCTTGACCAAGATTTGAATTTAAAAACTGGAGGGAAAAGAATAAAGGAGGGAAAGAAAAATGTTACATCGGCATGAGATCGAGTCCGTTTGGTCGATCTAGGACTCGATCTCATGCCCATAATGGCTTAGATCGAGAGGGTTACTCGATTTGTGACTCTCTCGATCGTTGAGATTTTGGCTCCTCGGCTAAGTCCTCATGATCGAGCTACGTCCTCAATTTGGGGGTCGATTTGGCTGAGATCGAGTGTTGGATCGAGTCAAATGATCGATCTTTCTTTTAAGGATTTCCCGAGAGAAATTAGATTGGTCGATCCATTTAGGATCGATCGATCCGTTTTCATCTAGATCAATCTTATCACTCGTTCTCGTCTAGATCGACTGGCTCCTCTCAATTCACTAACTCGATCTAGCAACGATCGAGTTAGGATTAGTCGATCCAGCACTCGATCTCTAGCCTTTTCTTAACCCCTATCGCCTCTTTTGGACTTCAAGATCGAGGTTTAGACTCCTCATACCTGTTCCTACACACTTGCAAAATAAAAACATAAAACTGAAAGAGAAATAAAGCAGAAATATGTACAGGATAGACATGGGAATGCCTCCCAAGTGCGCTTTCTTTAACGTCTTTAGCTAGACTTTACTTGGTTTAGGCAGATGGTGGGTCTTGGAGAAGCACCGAGGTACTCTCCTTGTCATAGCTGTCAGCCAAGTAAGGCTTGACCCTGTGTCCGTTCACGGTGAATGCACTGCCACTCTTGCCCATCAATGTAACAGCTCCATAAGGCAGCACTTCTTGGATCACAAACGGCCCGCTCCACCTCGACTTCAGCTTTCCCGGGAAGAGTTTGAGTCTTGAATTGTACAGCAATACCAAACCTCCTTCCTTAAGCTCCTTGGCAACCAACTTCTTGTCATGAGCTTCCTTAGTCCGCTCCTTGTATATCCGAGAGCTCTCATAAGCGTTCAACCTTAGTTCGTCTAGTTCATGTAGCTGGATGAGGCGCCTCTCTTGAGCAGTCTTGAGGTCAAAGTTCAGCCTTTTCACAGCCCACAATGCACGGTGTTCCAGCTCAACTGGGAGGTGACAGCCTTTACTATAAAGCAGAGTGAAAGGGGTCATACCAATCGGTGTTTTAAAGGCGGTACGGTAGGCCCAAAGAGCGTCTTCCAGCTTTACTGCCCAGTCTTTCCTTGTTGCTCCGACCGTCTTCTCTAGTATAGCCTTGATTTGCCGGTTGGAGACTTCCACTTGACCGCTCGTTTGAGGATGATACGGTGTAGCCACTTTATGCTTAACGCCGTACTTCCTCAAAAGGTTCTCAAAGACCTTGTTTATGAAGTGGCTTCCTCTATCGCTTATAACCACCTTTGGTACCCCAAACCTCGGGAAAATGATGCTTTTAAACAGCTTGATCACCACCTTAGAATCGTTTATAGGGGAAGCAACAGCCTCAACCCATTTGGAGACATAATCAACCGCTACTAAGATGTACTTGTTGCCGTATGAAGAAGGAAATGGCCCCATGAAGTTTATGCCCCACGCGTCAAACACGTCAACCTCGAAGATAGGAACCTGAGGCATCTCGTTCCTCTTAGTAATATTCCCTGCTCGTTGACATGCCTCACAGCTCTTCACGAACTCGTGTGCATCTTTGAAGATGGACAGCCACCAGAAACCAGCTTGCAACACTTTCGTGGCAGTCTTGAATGAAGCGAAGTGTCCTCCGTAGGAAGAGCCATGGCAGTGAAAGAGGATGTCTTTAGCTTCTTCCTTTGTAACACATCTTCGGTACAAACTGTCCACCCCTCTCTTGTATAAGTAGGGCTCATCCCAAAAGTAGTCACTCGCCTCTCTCATGAACCGCTTCTTGTGATAGCTGTTGAGATGTGTTGGCTCCTCTCCGCATGCTAAGTAGTTCACAACATCAGCGTACCAGAGAAAATCCTCCTCTTTGAAGCTCAACACTTCCTCAAACTGCCCTTCTAGCCTTCCACAAACAGCCGTAGTGATCGCCATGAGTTGCTCTTCTGGAAGAGAATCATCTAAGGGGAGAGACTCGTTGATCCTTAGCCGAGATAGATGGTCAGCGACTCAGTTTTCTATTCCCTTCTTGTCTTTAATCTCCATGTCAAACTCCTGGAGCAAGAGAATCCACCTCAAAAGCCGAGGCTTAGTGTCTTTCTTCGAATAGATGTATCGCAAAGCCGCGTGATCTGTGTAGACAATAGCTTTGGAACCCACGAGATACGACCGGAACTTCTCAAAGGCGAACATTACTGCAAGCAACTCCTTCTCTGTAGTAGTGTACCTTGTTTGCGTGTCAACCAAGGTTCTTAAAGCATAGTAAATCACGTGCAGCTTCTTGTCTTTATTCTGACCAAAAACGGCTCCTACGGCGTAGTCACTAGCATCGCACATGATCTCAGAGGGTAGTGTCCAGTCTGGTGCTTGAACTATAGGGGCTGCTGTAAGGGCTTCCTTGATGGTCACGAAAGCTCGCAAACACTCCTCATCAAACACAAACTCAGCTTCTTTGCACAGCAACCGTGTAAGAGGGCGTGCAATCTTGGAGAAGTCCTTGATGAAGCGCCTATAAAACCTGGCGTGTCCCAAGAAACTTCTGACTCCCTTAACGTTAACCGGCACCTCAAGACCCATCATGACTTCCACTTTAGCCTGATCAACCTCAATGCCGTTCTCTGATATCTTATGACCAAGCACGATCCCTTCCTTAATTATAAAGTGGCACTTCTCCCAGTTTAGCACCAAGTTTTTCTCTTAACAACAATTTAGTACCCTGCAAAGATTCAACAAACACGCAGAAAAGGACGCACCATAGACAGAGAAGTCATCAATAAACACCTCTACCATCTCTTCTATTAGATCGGAGAAGATCGACATCATACACCGCTGAAATGTAGCCGGTGCGTTACACAATCCAAATGGCATCCTTTGATAAGCGAAGGTACCGTAGGGACATGTAAAAGTCGTCTTCTCCAGATCGTTAAGGTGAATAGGTATTTGAAAGAAACTGCTATACCCATCGAGGAAACAGTAGTAAGGGTGATTAGCAAGTCTCTCAAGCATTTGATCAATAAAAGGTAAAGGGAAATGATCCTTCCTAGTTGCAAGATTAAGTTTCCTATAATCAATACACATCCTATGACCAGTGATGGTCCTAGTAGGAATAAGCTCATCTTTATCATTCCTTATGACCGTGATCCCTCCCTTCTTAGGCACCACGTGTACATGAGAAACCCACGTGCTGTCACTTATGGGGTAGATCATGTCAGCCTCTAAAAGCTTAAGGATCTCTTTCTTAACAACCTCTTTCAAATTAGGATTCAAACGCCTTTGATGTTCTATAGAAGAGGTGTTCTCATTATACAAGTGAATCCTGTGAGTGCAAAGCATTGGTGAAAGGCCCTTGATGTCACTGAGAGAGTACCCAATGGCCTTCCTATACTTTCTCAGCTCAGTCAGGAGCGAGTGCAACTCATCATCACTTAAGTTTTCATTCACAATCACGGGATAGGTGTTATTAGGCCCTAAGAAAGCATACCTTAGTCCTTTTGGGAGCTCCTTAAGGTCCATCTTTGGGGCTAACAGCTCGCTCCAGTCATCCTCGTGGCTGTTGTTGTTGTTTTCCTTCTTGGAGCCCTCCTTAGAACCCGAGGCATGGCCTTTAAGACTGCTTTCCTCAACCGTTATCCCTTCTGAAATTGAGTCATCCAGTCGATCTTGCTCTCGATGTCGTCTAGATCGAGCAGTTTCGCTCGATTCACTTACTCGATTTAATGTGGATCGAGTAAGGGATCAAGGCGCTGAGTCGATCTCCGGATTAGACCCCAAACTGATCGGGAGGTCTTTCTCGATCTTTGACTCGATTGTTTTCCCGGATCGATCACCCCTCTCAATCTGACTGTCGATTGTTGCACCGGATCGAGTTGTGTTCTCGATTGCCTTGTCGATCCGACATCTGGATTGAGTGATAACGTCAATTTCAGAGTCGATTTCTAGGCAGCAGCTGTCATCCTTCTTAGCAACCTTCCTAGAATCCAGCAAGTTGACGTACTCCTGGGTCCTCTGATCCACATAACCAAGCTCTCCTGGCTCCTTAGTCAGTGCCAGCTTCAAATGATCTTCCTGAGCCAGCTCTTCCAGCAACTCATCCGCTAAGGCATCCAATGTATCAATGTAGAAAGCTTGCCCTTCTATAGTCGGCTTCTTCAGAACCTCATTGATATCGAAGTCCAGCCTTATATCCTTTCCCAAGTGCAAGGCAATCTTCCCGTTCTTGACGTCAATGATAGCCCCGGCGGTTGCAAGGAATGGCCGTCCAAGGATGAGCGGGTCCTTAGGCTCTTCATCCATCTCCAACACGACGAAGTCCGTAGGCACGTTCACACCGCAATTTCGCACCGGTAGATCTTCAAGCAGCCCCACTGGTAGCCTCACACTCCTATCAGCAAGTACCAATGAGATTCTACAGTCTTTGAAACGGGTAAAGCCAAGCTTCTTCGCCACGGAATGAGGCATCAGATTTATGCTAGCTCCGAGATCACAAAGGCAGCTCTTGAACTCCAAAGGACCTAAAGCGCAGGGTATAGTGAAGCTTCCAGGGTCTCCCAACTTCTTAGGGACTATTTTCTTATGTATCACAGAACTACACTCCTCACTTAGAACAAGCACCTCCTTACTTTCCTTATTCTTCTTCACGAGAGTGTCTTTGAAGAATTTGGTGCATTTAGGCATCATTGCAAGGCAGTCCACGAGAGGTAGCTTGATCTCTACGTCCTTAAGATGCTTCTCAAAGAGGATTCTGTGCTTCTCTATGAGTTGCTTCTTGAAACGGCCAGGAAAAGGCAGTTTATGTACATACGGTGAAGGTACATAAGCATCTTTCTCCTTGGTAGTTTGCTCCGCTCCCTTCTCAACAACTGCTTTGTCTCCTCTTCTTGGCCCTCGAATCCAGACATTGTCAAAGTTGATCTCATCATCAGCGGAAAGCTTACCCTCCCCCTCTTGAATTACAACGTCCACGTTGTTCTTAGGAGTAACCGGAGGTGCTAGCTCTTTGCCGCTTCATAACGTGATGGCGTTGGCATATTCCTTAGGATTCTGCTCACACTTGCCCGGTAGGCTATTCTGACCACTTGTACTCGCTTTCCCCTTCTCTAGCTGCTTGATCTTTTTGTTTAAGTTGGTGATCTGAGTGGAGAAGTCAGTGAGAGACAAGTTTAAACGAGTGTTCATCTCGGCGAACTTCTGGTTTGTAGAGGCTTGCCCTTGGATCAGCTGCTGAGATATGGCCTGAACCGGATCAACTTGTTGTTGCATCGGCTGTTGCTGCTGAGGTGCAAAGCCCGGAGGGTAGTTTGGCGTATAACCCTTGTTACCTTGATGTTGCCCTTGGAAGTTGTTCTGCCCTTGACCTTGGAAGCCACCACTCGGCTGAAAACCTTTGTTGTAAGGTATGAAAGGTTTTGCTTGCTGAGCAGGGTACACTTGGTCCTTAGGGTTGGCGACGTTGGTACTACGGTAGGAGAGATTGTTGTTCTGGTTGTAGCCTTGGTTGTAGCCGTGAGGTTTGTAATTGTTCTTTCCCGCCACCCAATTGGCTTCTTCCTGGCTCAACTCAAGCTCTTCTTGATTCTCATCCGCTTCACCAACAAAGTGAACATGCTTCTAGTTGGCTAACACCAGCTTATCAATCTTTTCATGCAAGGATTTCAGCTCCTTTTTGTGGGACTCTAGCTCAGATCCTCTCGGTGCACAGTCATAATCTTCAGCGTAGTTGCCGTCACTCAGTGCTAAGTTTTCAATCAGCTCCATTCCATCTTCTACCTCCTGACCAATGAAGTTCCCTTTACTAGTTGTGTCAAGCAACAACCTGATCTTTGGTGAGGCTCCGCGGTAGATGGTGCTGAGTAGGATCTCCTCACTGAAACCGTGATGAGGACATTGGATCGTGTAATCTTTAAAACGTTCCATTGCCTCATTGAATGTCTCATTGTTCTGCTGAGTGAAGCCGCTGATTTCGCTTCTCAGCCTTGCCGTTCTGGTACTAGAGAAGAATTTTGAGAGGAAAGCTTTTTTACACTCGGCCCATGAGGTGATGGTGCCTCGTGGAAGGGTCTTCTCCCAATGCCTAGCTTTGTCTCCGAGTGAAAAGTGAAAGAGACGCAGCTTGAAAGCATCTTCTGATATGCCGTTTATCTTTATCATCCCACATACTTGCTCGAAATTGTCAAGGTGCTCCAAGGGATCTTCCATTGCTAAGCCGTGGAACTTGTTGTTTTGCACCATGGAGATGAAACCTGGCTTAATCTCGAAGTTGTTGTTTTGTACAGGAGGAGGAGTGATCCCAAACCTATTGTGATGAGTATTGGGAGCATCTCCGGCTCCTATGATCCTTGGGGGTCTAGCCGCGCATTGGGGGTTTCCATTGCCCCTTCCCACTGCCCCGTGAGCTGGAGGAGGTCCCTCTGGATGCTCGTGTTCAGCCATAGCTTCAAAGTCAACCAAACCGTGCTGAACAATCTCCTCAAAGGCTCTGGCTTGTTCTCGAACTCTTCTTTGCCGTGAATGACCAAGCTGATGAATGTTGTCCAAGGGTTGAAGTAGATTGTTTTCTCCTCTTGAACGAAGATTCATGTACCTGAGAGACACACGTTTGAGAGTAGAGAGATTAGTAACTAAAACAAGGTAAAGGCTTAGTCTTTACTAAGCTCCAAATCTCTATGCTTTCTAACACTCCTAGAATGGCAACGGCGCCATTTGATAACTACTTTCTTTGCATGGGTGCGGATGCAATGAGGCTATCAAACTCAAATGCAACACTTAGGTTGTAGTACAGTATGCAAGTGAGAGTCAATCCATTTCTAGGAGCTACGAATATCAAAGAGAATGCAAGAGCAGTTTAAAGCTAAGCGAATAACAGGCGATCTTGTAAAAATCCTAAAAACTATATGCAGCAACCAAATGAAATGCAAAACTATTTTAAAAATACCAGGAATGATCAAACTACCACGGGGAACAAACAGAATAATTAAAATGCAAAGCTATGAATTACTAAAAATCGACTAGTGGATCGACCACAGGATCGACCACTAGATCGAGCAACAACGATCGATCTCGTCTAACAAAGCAAAAGCAATGAAACTAACGACTAGGATACGGCGAATATCAAGCGAATGAATAACGAAGATGTAAGAATGCTAAGAAAGAAGGGTCTAGGGTTGAGATTCATGGTCCGGGGTTTCAAGGGTCCAAGTTGGGGTTGAAAACTTCAAATCGACTCACTTTGTGAGATTCCCTAAGCCTTGAAAACGAAAACAAGATTCATCCATGGCTTTCGGTATGGATCACTCCTTCATCCTCTCCTCCAAACCCATGGCTTCTGGTAGAAAGAGAGGTTGAAGGGCAATGAACTCAGATTTCAAACACACGGCCTAGCTAGTCCCCTGAACTTCCATGGCTTTTGGGAAAGGGTAACTAGTCTCTAGGATGTGATTTTCAGAGATCTCTGGATCCTGTCAAGGTAAGAGACCTCTCTGATCATAAAGATCTTGGCGTGAGAGTCTTTAAGCCTTAGGGACTCAACATCCTAGAAAAGAAAGCCATTAAGAACAAGAAAACAACCAACTTGAAAACCCCTTAGACCCCGTGAATCCTCTCAACCCCGAGACCCAAAGGAAACTACTCGCTATACATGAGAATAACCGAAATAAACATGAAAAATGAAGCGATGAACATGAAAACGATTACTTAAAGCTTAAACGATTCGAAAAGATTCAAGAACAAAGTTCAAGGTCTCCCCATGGCGGATAATCTCCAAACCAGAGAGAAAAGCATAAAAAGGATAAGAACGAAAAAGTGTGTGTTGAAAAAGACATCGCCGCCTTCCCAAAATGGCGAAAACAGCTCGATGGTCCCCCCCTCGCTAGCGGCCAAAAGCGGTTGAAAGGACAGAGATCGACTTCGAGATCGAGCGGCTCTCTCGATCACTTTCGGACTTCGTGTCTTCAACTCGATCAGGGTCTCGATCATCTTCGGCGGATCGAGTGTTGCATCCGATCTTGGTATCGATCTTCGGTTGGATCGAGTGGTGGACTCGATCCGGCTCTCGCTCTGCATGGCGTCATTTACGTCTGTACCATTTGATCGATTACTCCACTCGATCTTCGTCTCGATCATTTTCCCTGGATCGCCTGGTCTTCTCGATCTTCTGGTCGATCTCATCTAAATCGACCTGCCATGCTCGATCTGTTCCCCGATCTCTGATCCTTAGCAAACATCCGACCTTCCACGAACCGCCACAACAGCTTCAGCACGTCCACGAACCTCCACGACTCCGAAGTAGCCAGAAACAACTTGAATATGATGCAAAATGCAAGGAACATGCGTATGCTGGTGCGAGAATGCTCTAGGACCCTAAGTGATGCAATCTAGTCTAAAGTGTGATGTAAATGCATGAAAAGCTAACTGATATGTATGCAAAATGCATGCAATATGTAGTGACATCAGTGGATTGAGAGGCCAAGGAAAGGCAAAGAGGTTGTTGTAGAGAAGAAAGTAGAGGAGGTGAGCAAAGAGAAAGATGCATTTGTTCCTCCACCATACAAACCGAAGCTTCCTTTTCCTGGCCGGTTCAAGAAGCAGCTGCTAGAGAAGCATAGAGCAGTCTTTGAGAAGCACTTGAAGGATGTTGAGATCAAGATACCATTGGTTGATTGTCTAGCCATGATGCCTAAATGTGCCAAGTTCTTCAAAGATACACTTACTAAGAAGAACAAGGAGAGTGAAGAGGTTTTGGTGCTTAGTGAAGAGTGCAGCGCCATCATTCACAAAGAGATAGTGCCAAAGAAACTTGGAGATCCAGGATCATTCACCATTCCTTGTGCTCTTGGTCCCTTGAAATTTCAGAGCTGCTTATGTGATTTGGGAGCAAGTATCAATCTCATGCCCCACTCCATTGCAAAGATGCTCGGTTTCACCAAGTTCAAAGACTGTAGAATCTCCCTTGTGCTAGCTGATAGAAGCGTCAGACTTCCTGTGGGTATGCTTGAAGACTTGCCCGTGAGGATCAGTGGAGTTAATGTGCCAACCGACTTTGTTGTCTTAGAGATGGATGAAGAGCCAAAGGATCCTCTAATCCTTGGAAGGCCGTTCCTTGCAACCGCTGGAGCCATCATTGACGTGAAGAATGGCAAGATTTCTCTACACTTGGGCAAAGACATCAAGCTTTCTACATTGAAACTCTAAACGCTTTGGCCGATGAGTTGCTTGAGGAGTAGCACAGGAGGATCACTTGCAGCTTGCCTTGACAAAGCAGTATGGAGAGTTTGGTTTCCAGAGTAAGCAGACTAGAGAATACGTTCACATTCTCGATTCTAGGAAAGGCGAATGCCTAGAGATCGATCAGGAAATCGAGAAGATCACTCGATCCAGGACAGCAATCGACAAGAAGATCGAGGAAGCTGGTCGATCAGTTCAGAACAATGAGAAGATCGAGGAAGCTGGTCGATCCAAGAATGAGAACAATGAGAAGATCGAGAGAGGCCAATCGATCAGTTCAGAGAACGAGACGGGGACTCGATCTCCTGCTCGATCCACATCAAATCGAGTAGGTGAATCGAGTGAAGTTACTCGATCCGGACCAGAACGAGTGGAAGATCGACTGGATGACTCGATCTCAGAGGGGACAACGGTTCAAGAAAGCAGTCTTAAGGCTCATGACTCGGGGTCTAAGGAAGGCAGTGAGGACAGAGATGTCAACACAAGCCACGAGGAGGACTGGAGCGAGCTGCTAGCCCCAAAGGTGGACCTAAAGGAGCTCCCAAAAGGGCTAAGGTATGCTTTCTTAGGGCGTAATGAGACTTATCCCGTGATTGTGAATGAGAACTTGAGTGATGATGAGTTGCACTCGCTCCTTAATGAGCTGAGAAAGAATAGGAAGGTCATTGGGTACTCTCTAAGTGACATCAAGGGCCTTTCACCAATGCTTTGCACTCATAGGATTCACTTAGATAATGAAAACTCATCTTCTATTGAACATCAAAGACGCTTAAACCCGAATTTAAAAGAAGTAGTTAAGAAAGAGATTTTGAAACTGTTTGAGGCTGATGTGATATACCCCATCAGTGACAGCACGTGAGTTTCTCCTGTCCATGTGGTGCCTAAGAAGGGGGGAATCACAATCATTAAGAATGAAAAAGATGAATTGATTCCTACTAGAACCATAAATGGTCACCGAATGTGTATAGATTATAGGAAGCTCAATTCAGCTACTAGAAAGGATCATTTTCCTCTTCCTTTTATTGATCAGACGCTTGAGAGACTTGCTAATCATCCATACTATTGCTTTCTTGATGGTTATAGTGGTTTTTTTCAAATACCAATCCATCCTAACGATCAAGAGAAGACGACTTTTACATGCCCCTATGGTACCTTCGCTTATTGAAAGATGCCATTTGGGTTATGTAATGCACCAGCAACCCTTCAAAGGTGCATGATGTCGATCTTCTCTGATCTTATAGAGGAGATGGAAGAAGTGTTTATGGATGACTTCTCTGTATATGGTGCGTCCTTTTCTGCTTGTTTGTTGAATCTTTGCAAGGTACTCAAGAGATGTGAGGAGACAAACTTGGTGCTGAACTGGGAGAAGTTTCACTTCATGGTGAAGGAAGGGATTGTACTCGGTCACAAGATATCTGAGCAAGGGATAGAGGTTGACAAAGCAAAGATTGAAGTCATGATGAGTCTTGAGCCGCCGGTGAATGTCAAGGGGATAAGGAATTTCTTGGGGGACGCTGGCTTCTACAGGCGGTTTATCAAGGATTTTTCCAAGATAGCTCTCCCTCTTACACGGTTGTTATGCAAGGAAGCTGACTTTGTCTTTGATGAGGAATGTCTTCATGCTTTCAAGACCATCAAGGAGGCTCTTGTCACGGCACCTATAGTACAAGCACCAGATTGGAGCTTACCCTTCGAGATCATGTGCGACACGAGTGACTACGCCGTGAGAGCTGTTCTTGGTCAGAGGAATGACAAGAGGTTGCATGTTATCTACTACGCCAGTCGTACCTTGGATGACACACAAGTGAGATATGCTACAACCGAGAAGAAGCTGCTGGCTGTTGTGTTTGCTTTTAAGAAGTTCAGATCATACTTGGTGGGCTCTAAGGTTGTTGTATACACTGATCATACGGCGTTGAGGTATATCTACTATAAGAAGAATACCAAACTGAGGCTCTTAAGGTGGATTCTCCTTCTACAAGAGTTTGATATGGAGATAAAAGACAAGAAGGGGATAGAGAATGGTGTCGCTGATCACCTTTCTAGGATGAGAGTGAATGAAGCCTTACCCTTGGATGATTCACTTTCTGAAGAGCAATTCATGATGATCAACACAGTGGTATGTACACGGCTAGAGGATCAGTTTGAAGATGTTTTGGCTTTGAGAGAAGAGAACCTGCCTTGGTACGCTGATATAGTGAACTTCTTAGCTTGTGGAGAGGAACCAACTCATCTTGACCACTACCACAAGAAGAAGTTCATGAGAGACATCTCTCATTATTTTTGGGACGAGCCTTACTTGTACAAGAGGAGAGTAGACAGCTTGTATAGAAGATGTGTTTCAAGAGAGGAAGCGCATGACATCCTTCTACATTGCCACGGTTTGTCATATGGAGGACATTTCGCTTCTTTCAAGACGGCAACAAAGGTCTTACAAGCCAGTTTTTGGTGGCCATCGCTATTCAAGGATGCTCATGAGTTTGTTAAGTCTTGTGAAACATGTCAAAGATCTGGAAACATCACGAAGAGGAATGAGGTACCACAGGTGCCAATCTTTGAAGTTGATGTTTTTGACGCTTGGGGGATAGATTTTATGGGTCTGTTCCCATCTTCTTACGGCAAAAAATTCATCTTGGTGGCTGTTGATTACGTGTCTAAGTGAGTTGAGGCTATAGCTTCCCCAACAAACGATGCAAAAGTGGTGATCAAGCTCTTCAAGACCATCATCTTCCCACGGTTTAGAGTTCTAAAAGTAGTTATCAGTGATGGGGGCAGCCACTTCATCAACAAAGTGTTTGAAGGTCTCTTGAAGAAGTATGGCGTGAAGCACAAGGTAGCTACACCTTATCACCCACAAACCAGTGGGCAAGTAGAGGTCTCGAATAGACAGATTAAGGCTATCCTAGAGAGGACCATAGAAGTAACTCGGAAAGATTGGGCGGTTAAACTAGATGATGCTCTATGGGCTTATCGGACCGCTTTCAAGACTCCTATAGGTACCACTCCCTTCACTCTTCTATACGGCAAGGCATGTCATCTTCCTGTTGAGTTGGAGCATAGGGCACTATAGGCTGTGAAGCAGCTGAACTTCAGTCTCAAGACGGCGCAGGAGAAGAGGTTGATTCAACTACATGAGCTTGATGAGATACGGTTAGACGCCTACGAGAGTGCTAAGATCTACAAGGAAAGGACCAAAGCGGTTCATGACAAGAAGCTGGTTCATAAGGAGTTAAGGGAAGGCAGTCTGATGCTACTCTACAACTCGAGGTTGAAGATGTTCCCTGGAAAGCTCAAATCTAGATGGTGTGGACCGTTTGAGATCAAGAAAGTTCTACCCTAAGGAGCGGTTACATTGGTTGGCAAGAGCGGTAATGCTTTCACGGTTAATGGGCACAGAGTCAAGCCCTACCTGGCGAGTGATTGCAGCAAGGAGAGCACCACCATGCTTCTCCAAGACCCACCTCAGGCCTAAACCAAGTGAAGTCTAGCTAAAGACGTTAAAGAAAGCGCACTTGGAAGGCATTCCCATGTCTATCTTGTACATATTTTTGCTTTCTTTCTATTTCAGTTTTATGCTTTTTATGTTTAAGTGTGTGGGTGAAAGGATGAGGGATTGTAGACCATGTTCTTGGAGTCAAAAGGGGCGAGAAAATATCAGGTTTCTGAGGGTTAAGCTGAAAGAGGCTCAAGACCGACAAAAGAGTTATGCTGATAAACGCCGTAAGGACTTAGAGTTCAGTTTGGGCGATCTGATTTATCTGAAGGCTATGGCTTACAAGGGGAAAAGCCGAGAAACGTTTGATGCTAAGTTAAGTCCGAAGTACATGGGACCGTACCAGATTCTGGAAAGGATTGGAGCAGTGGCGTATAAGTTGGACTTACCGCCGGAAATGAGTGCTTACCACGATGTGTTTCATGTGTCACAGCTGAGAAAGCACATAACCGAACGTGAGACTGTGATATCTGTACCACCTTCGGAATTGCAAGAGGATCTGATTGTGGAAGGTAGATCGATCCGAGTGGTTAACCGGAAAGAAATGCTTAGGCGTGGTAAGAGGGTCAAGATGATCCAAGTTATCTGGGACTGTAATGGGGATGAGCAAACTACTTGGGAAGTAGGGATCTAAGATGAGTACAAGGTTCCCAAAATGGTTTGAGAAACTACAGGAAGAAGAACCGGATTCGAGGACGAATCCAAACCAGGTGGGGGAGAGTTGTAGCATCCGTATCCGAGAAAATATGAAATGATCGAGCCGGACAGGAGGTTGTCCTAAGGAATGTGAGTTCAGTCAAGGGAAAAATCCGTATGGATGGGATGTTCAGACTATAGTCGATGGATGACTGGGAAATAGTCGAAGGATGGTCGGGCTGGCCAAGCAGGACGGACCATATCCGAGAGAAAAATGGTTCTGTCCGAGAGAAAGTGGACTATATCCGAGGGAAAAGGAAAATAGCCGAGGCTGTTTGGTTTTAGCCGAGTAAAAATGGGCTGGGCCCGTGGGCTGAGAGTTTGGTCGGATGAAAACTAATTTCTCGTGTGATGGTCGAGCGGTTTAGGCGATATCCGAGAGAAATCAAAGCTGACCGAGATAAACCTGACTGGAACCGGGAGACGCCGGCTATAACCGGGTTAACTAGGTTTTGCGAGCATATAAAAGGGATTTTGAGACTTTTTCTCGAGACAGCCGCATTATTTGAGAGAAATAACGCGTGAGAGAGAGATTAGTCGAGAGAAATCCCATAGTTTCTGATTATCCCGAGAGTTGGCCGAGAGAGATCGAAGTTTCGCTGGCGATTCCGTCTATCACCAAGAGATCGAGTGTTCTGTCTGAGTTTCTGTCAATCTGATCCAACCATTCGTCCTGATTTGGGGGTTTTTCCGAGGGAATAACCGAGTTTATCCGGGGAGTTTGGAGCGGATTGTGTGATATCCGAACTTCGATTCGTCCAAGAGAATCTGGTAAGTGTTCGGCTATTCCGATTTCTGTTAAGTTTCTGTCGGGTAACATTGGACTGATAGATCTGAATTGTACTGTTTCCGAGGGAATTATAGGTTCTTGCCCGAGTAAAAGTGACACAGGTTGAGAGATAGCCGAGAGGTATTGAGATTTTACCGGACCAGTCTGAGCGATAGCCTAGAAATCGCAAGTGTGTCCAACTATCTTAGTTTCTGATTGAGAAATCACCGAGATTCATTCGACTAAAACGTTTGTTTCTGTGTCTAAGGTGAGTGTGTGACTGTGGTCTGTATCTAGAATCGTTTGATTGCTAGGTTATCTGATTTCCATTGATTGCTTGTGTAAGTTAGTGGTTTCTGCTTAGCAAGGCTAATGTTTCTGTCATTGTGAATGGTTAAGTGTGAACCGTTGTCAATACATGATGTCTAACTAGCTGTGTGAATGTCCGGATCGAGTTGCTAGCCCAAGGGGATGTGTGATTCTCGCTTGGAGTAGAACCGATGCTTTGTGAGGCTTCAGAAGTAGTTGAGATGATCATAGGACCGTACTGTTTTCTGTGCTTGCTTGCTAAGTGATAATGTGAATTGTATAACTGATAGTATGATGCGTTTTCTGGTACTGGCTAAGGTGTTACGGGATGACCGTATTCACTAAGTATTTATCAAATACTTATGCCTCTCTTTTTGAGTGTGCAGGTAATGATAAAGTCTAGGGTGAGTAGCTCTGAAGGCGGACTGGAAGGCAGTGAAGGAAAGGGGTGGATTAGGACTGGGTTTTGGGGTTCATGTTCTGAGTTTGAGTTTCTATTTAAGTACTTGTGTTAGTGCTTTATGAGTTGAACCGAATCTGATAAGTTAGTTTGTTATTTGAATCTGAATTCTGTTAAGTGTTTCTAGAATAATTATGCAATGAGAATGGATGTCTTTTGATGAATCGAACTTGTTTAAGTTTAAGAAAAGTTATTAAAATATGCATGTTTTTGTATTCTGGCCGAGAGAAGAATCGGTGAGGTTCGGGCCGGTCTAGTGATAGACGGTCGGGTCCTCACAATCTATCTCCCCAAAAGCTCTCAATAAAATCCTTTCTAAGCTCTCCGAATTCTCAAAAACTAAGATCCCAGCCAACAATGGCTGAAAATCTAATATATAGAAGCTAAAACACGATATGGGAGATTTTTGCAAATACTGGAACTTCTGGGTTAATTTTGCAAATAATCTTCAAACTTTTAATAAAACAGCCACGCTCTTTCCTTTGTGGGTGACGAGCGTCACCATAGGTGGTGACGAGCGTCACCCAAATGCATACTTTTCTTCTCAAGTTGCACACTTCGTGGCTTCATCTTGCAATGCTCCAAAAAGCTTCAAAACTTCCAATTATGCTCCAGACATGCTTTAACCTGCAAAGACTCTACTAGTATTCTATAAAAACCAAAAAGACTCAATAATCATGGTTAAAAACCATAAAAACTATGATATATCAATATATCATCTCACGTCGGAATTTTTGGTTAGTCGCCATGTCACATACGCACAGACAAATTAAGTTCTCCTAAGCCATAAACAATCGGTGGGACATATGAAGTTAAATGTCTAACCTTAATCACATTAAAGATAAACGTGGTGTCATCAGATTCGTACGCTGTATACTTTACCCAACGCTGACAAAGAATTCATTCTCTTCCAATCGATCCACATTCACTCTTCATCAAAGGTATAACGACTATTCAAGTATACATATACACCACAAAATGCCTCATTTTCTGGTAAGTGTTTTTTTCTGTTAAAAGTTTTGGCAAAGTACCTGTGTTAGTGAAGTGTCAAATTGTTAGCCCATTAGCGTAATATTTGTAATAAGTTTGGTCACTTGGGCTTCTAGTGGGCGTTGTATCTTGCTTTATGGGGTTTAATATAAATGGGATGAAAAAAAAATAAAAATTTAACGTTAACCAAAATAAGAGTAGGGATAATTTGGTAGAAAGCCAAGTATTGGTCTGAGATTAGGAAAATAGCAAAAGGAAAATATGCTAAAAAGAACTAGCTAAAGCGTGCCGCACAGTGATTTTTTGAAATAGATATTTACGTCCCATGCCACTAGGTGCGCGTGGTGGAGTTGGAGAGCATTAACGAGTTTGCTTGATTCGGTATCTGTGAGCATTAACCTGTTTGGGCATTTATGGATTGATTTAAGGCTGACGTTGAGGTTCGTAATTAATGTGGAGACATAAGATATCTTCCGCCGCCTTACGTAAGCATGATCTACAAGGATGTGATAGCGAGTTAATGCAATTTGTAATGCTGCAACAAGATCTTCGACGGGCCGGGCGGGAAATGCAAAAACCATGGCACACCTATGTTTATGGACACTCCATAAATAGTCGTTCATGCCTCTTATCCCATATAGATCTGCTGTCTTACAAATCGGGTAAATTATTTAGAATCAGTTCTTACTATATATGAATATCTACATGAAAAGTTGAAGGTCCATTGGTATTAATAACAACATATTCTTGGTACCGCTATTCTCAGGATTCACAACGATGGTTCAATTGTGGGAACTGGTTCGCTTGGAGCAAGGCTGGTGGATGAAAGATGCTGGGGGGGGGGGGGGGGGGGGGGGGGTCTGCGCGAGGGTCAGGGGGTAGGTACGGTGAAGTCAATATTTTGTAGAGAGCTAAACAAAAATGTGGAGGAGGAGAACATCAAGCTGACGTACGAAATGCCAGAGTGGATGGATGAAGACGGAGTTGTAAAACCAGTGCCAGTTCATATTCGAAATGACGCAGATATGGACATGTTCCTGGCTATGCGGGTGGATCTCCACGAGCTGAAGCTGTACATAGTGCCTATGCCAAAAAACATGACTCTAGATATAGAGGGGTTCTCGGTGGTCCCGGTAACGCACGGTTTTGCGTTGGCTGAGGTTGTTCGGAGGAGTCCAAGTGGGCCCCTCGTGGTGGATGTGCCTTCTGCAAGCAGCAGCGACAACTTTCATGGGACTCAGGCATCGAGGGACACACCGGACGAGGGGGAAAGTAGCCGGCGAGTGACAGTGTCCTGGCTCACCTGTAGGTTGGGTGCATCACAGGGCTAAGAAGGCCGTAGAAGAGATAAAGAGATAATGGTCGATGGCGGGGGCGACGGGTTGGTGCTGCCAGAGATGGATCGAAGCGTACCGGACGTATCTGAGACGACGGATAGGCATCACCCTATTCGTGATTTATTCCCGCGTGGCGTAATAGACTGTAAGTATACATATACATGTCTACATGGCGGCATGAATGTGCATTAGTAATAATCTCTATAGTTAATGTGGCAGGTGTCAACGAGGACGTGAGGGCACGTGAGGGGGACAAAAGGAATGGTGGTGTATCCAACGCAGATCCAGATATGGGTAGGCTGACAAACAAACAATGACACATCTGTAGTTTGTGTTTACTGCAAAAAGTGTGATATATAAACAATACATATACATAATCAGATATAAATTAAACGGCCATTGTGACATGCATTTGTTAAGTACTATTGTATTTCATCAAATCCCTATCAACTCATCATTCTCCCTTGCCGCAGATGGAGATGATGAGGCTGCTACTGGCGATAATTCCTGCAGTGGTGCCGCAATACCGGAGGCCGGTGTGGCTCCTGAAGGCGTTCCTACCTTCTCCTTTGCAAGGGATGCAGCCCCGGTGGTGGATGACTCGGATGACGAAGGTAGTTACTAATATTTGAATGAAGAAGAGCATTTACGGATATGGGTAGGAAACGGAAAAAAATGGTGGTCCATTTTTTGTATTACCTTCATCAGTAGATAAATGTACACACTTATATTTGTATATAGGTTGCCATACTAGGAAATTGATATTCTAATAAGTTATGTACTGATTAATGGTCGTATAGGGATCTATTTTTATTAATGTATGTGTACAAGTCGGATCATCGTAAATTTGAACATAAAGATATATTTACATATATGTCGGGGAACATGTATTTGACTGGGAAGAACATTCGAGCAAATGCCTTCTAACATGGATAATTATCGCAGGTTTGGATCGCACGGAGAATGTAATATTAGATGTGGCATACGAGAGGGACGAGCTGTATTTAGGACGGGTGTGCAAGAACAAACGGGACTGTAAAGTCAAAATAGCTGTCCACGCTATAATTAGGAAGATCAGTTACCGTAATGAAAGCTTTTGGAGCTTAAAGGAGCTTGGAGGAGCTTTGGGAATGATCCAGGAGGCTAGCTGGACAAAAGGGAGCAAGAAGGATCAAAGCAGAAGATCTCTGCAGAAGTTTTCGGTCAGAGCCTGGTGATTTTCGGTCTCTGGTGACCGAAATGGAGCAGTATCGATCACCAGTATCGGCCTGATGTGGTCGACACAAACACACCGTTCTAATTTCGGTCGTGTGTGTCGATCACTGATGATCGATACTGATAAATTTTGGTCACTAGAGGTCGACACAACTGACCGATACTGACCCAGCCTGTTTTTAATTACACTTTTGCCACCTTTCTAGGGTTTTTTCCCTTAGGCTATAAATAGCCCCTTTTTCTATATTTTCGAAAACTCTTGTCAAAATACTGTTCGGAGGAGTCCAAGTGGGCCCCTCGTGGTGGATGTGCCTTCTGCAAGCAGCAGCGACAACTTTCATGGGACTCAGGCATCGAGGGACACACCGGACGAGGGGGAAAGTAGCCGGCGAGTGACAGTGTCCTGGCTCACCTGTAGGTTGGGTGCATCACAGGGCTAAGAAGGCCGTAGAAGAGATAAAGAGATAATGGTCGATGGCGGGGGCGATGGGTCGGTGCTGCCAGAGATGGATCGAAGCGTACCGGACGTATCTGAGACGACGGATAGGCATCACCCTATTCGTGATTTATTCCCGCGTGGCGTAATAGACTGTAAGTATACATATACATGTCTACATGGCGGCATGGATGTGCATTAGTAATAATCTCTATAGTTAATGTGGCAGGTGTCAACGAGGACGTGAGGGCACGTGAGGGGGACAAAAGGAATGGTGGTGTATCCAACGCAGATCCAGATATGGGTAGGCTGACAAACAAACAATGACACATCTGTAGTTTGTGTTTACTGCAAAAAGTGTGATATATAAACAATACATATACATAATCAGATATAAATTAAACGGCCATTGTGACATGCATTTGTTAAGTACTATTGTATTTCATCAAATCCCTATCAACTCATCATTCTCCCTTGCCGCAGATGGAGATGATGAGGCTGCTACTGGCGATAATTCCTGCAGTGGTGCCGCAATACCGGAGGCCGGTGTGGCTCCTGAAGGCGTTCCTACCTTCTCCTTTGCAAGGGATGCAGCCCCGGTGGTGGATGACTCGGATGACGAAGGTAGTTACTAATATTTGAATGAAGAAGAGCATTTACGGATATGGGTAGGAAAGGGAAAAAAATGGTGGTCCATTTTTTGTATTACCTTCATCAGTAGATAAATGTACACACTTATATTTGTATATAGGTTGCCATACTAGGAAATTGATATTCTAATAAGTTATGTACTGATTAATGGTCGTATAGGGATCTATTTTTATTAATGTATGAGAACAAGTCGGATCATCGTAAATTTGAACATAAAGATATATTTACATATATGTCGGGGAACATGTATTTGACTGGGAAGAACATTCGAGCAAATGCCTTCTAACATGGATAATTATCGCAGGTTTGGATCGCACGGAGAATGTAATATTAGATGTGGCATACGAGAGGGACGAGCTGTATTTAGGACGGGTGTGCAAGAACAAACGGGACTGTAAAGTCAAAATAGCTGTCCACGCTATAATTAGGAAGATCAGTTACCGTAATGAAAGCTTTTGGAGCTTAAAGGAGCTTGGAGGAGCTTTGGGAATGATCCAGGAGGCTAGCTGGACAAAAGGGAGCAAGAAGGATCAAAGCAGAAGATCTCTGCAGAAGTTTTCGGTCAGAGCCTGGTGATTTTCGGTCTCTGGTGACCGAAATGGAGCAGTATCGATCACCAGTATCGGCCTGATGTGGTCGACACAAACACACCGTTCTAATTTCGGTCGTGTGTGTCGATCACTGATGACCGATACTGATAAATTTTGGTCACTGGAGGTCGACACAACTGACCGATACTGACCCAGCCTGTTTTTAATTACACTTTTGCCACCTTTCTAGGGTTTTCTCCCTTAGGCTATAAATAGCCCCTTTTTCTATATTTTCGAAAACTCTTGTCAAAATACTGTTCTTAAGCTATTTCTTTAAGTTTGTAAGACAATTTCTTTGCTTTGTTTAATACAATCAAGTATTTGCTTTAATCTTTCTTTAATCTTTCTTTTAATCATGATTAGCATCTTCTCCCTTTGTGATTTGGTGTTAAACATGATTATGAGTGAGTAGTTACCTTAGGGTTTCTAGATGTGGTAGATTAGGTGAATCTATGGCTTGATTAAGGCTTGTTATGTGCTTCTGTTTATGGGTTCTTCTCTATTAATATGTTATTCATGCTAGATTAGTCTTGATCAAACTGGTCTAGGTTGTTAGCTTTCTCTTATGCCCACCAAGTGTTTGATGAAATGCTGAACCTGTTTAATAGAGGATTTGCTGGCCTTGGCTCAAGAGATTGACTGTTTGAGGAGCATTTTGACTTGAATAGAGTTGATTAGTCTTGCTTGGTTGATGTTTTAGCACTAATGAGAGTTAGTTCTTGTTAAGATGTTTAGCAAAGGGTTATTTACCAAGAGATTGGATCTAACTAGCTTAGTTCTGAACTCTATGTCTAGAAACCACCATTGCTTGCTTACCTGCTTGATCAATGTAGTTTGAAACAACCTTAATCAATGTCTGAAATTCCCCAAAGTCAATAACCACATCTAGGAACTTGTCTTTCCCTAATTTGAATTTCGAATTTGCTCTGTTTTGCTCTGTTTCATCTCCCTAATTTGCGTTTGAGCGCATGGGTCTTGGACAGTTACATCATCACCCTTAACCAAAACCTCCTTTTAAGCCTAAACACTATTGTGAGAGCTGTGAGGCCTTTGCATTGCATTTTCGATTTTGTCTTGCCAAAAAGTGTTAGGAATAAGGCTGGCAATGATTAGCTCTCTTGTAGATATCAGCTTGCATCTTGAGCTTGATTCTAGGATAGGAGTTTTTGGGGTTTGAAAGGGTAGAGTTAGGTGTTTTGAGCTTAATGTTTTTTATCTTTTGAAAAGAAAAGGGAAAGATTTGAAATGGTAGATAAAGGGAAAACAGTTTAGTATTGTGGTTAAGCAAAGGGAAGAAAAGCTCTAAGTTCAAAAGGAAGAATTGGCGCCAACAACAAAGCTCAGAGAGGGTCCAAAGAAGAAAAATCAGACCAGGAGCAATCCACCAAAGGTGATGAAGGTGCCATTACAATAAAGAAGAGCAAGTCCCAACCAAGAAGAAGCAACCACACAAGCAGAATGAAGAAGGTTTCCCCAGCCATGAATAAGAAGAAAGAAAAGGGTAGAGTTTAGGAAAGGGTAGACTTAGAGGGTTCACTTTTAGGTTTAGAAATGCTTAGGACTCATCTTTGGGAAGTAAGGGTAGAAGAGGGCTTTGAATTGCATGCATAAGTGTGCTTTTACCTTTAGCATTTTGCCTAAGATGAAGTCATTTCATTGAGTGATCTTTTATGTTTTTAACCCTGTGCTTAAATGAGATCATTCTTGTCTTATAACCTTACCCCTTTTCAACCAAATGTCTTCACTTGATTTGCATAAGCATGATTCATGTTCTAAACATAATTGAATGTTAAAGAGTTGATTGATTTGAGCATTTGCCTAAGTTGAGATTTGAGATCATTTTGAAACATGATGAGCATGGCTAGGTTCTTTTAAGTATAACTGATTGTGTTTGCATCCTACAACTAGGCACTTGAGCATTAAAACCATCTCTTTACCCTTGCACTTTTGGAATCTGAATGCCCACTTTCAAACCTCACTCTCCCATTTGTTCTTACTTGCTTGAGGACAAGCAAAAGGCAAGTGTGGGGGTGTTGATATCCCTTGTATTTACACCATTTAGGGCTGCATTTAGTACATGTTTTGGTCCTCTTTTGCATATTTTCCCTTAGCTTTTGTCCCATTTTCTTCTCCTTTTAGGCTTAGGTTGCATTTAGAGTATATATTGCATTTTTTCTTGCATATTAGATGTTTTTAGGTGCTTTTGGAGCTTAAAAGAGCTTGGAGGAACTTTGGGAATGATCCAGGAGGCTAGCTGGACAAAAGGGAGCAAGAAGAATCAAAGCAGAAGATCTCTACAGAAGTTTTCGGTCAGAGCCTGGTGATTTTCGGTCTCTGGTGACCGAAATGGAGCAGTATCGATCACCAGTATCGGTCTGATGTGGTCGACACAAACACACCGTTCTAATTTCGGTCGTGTGTGTCGATCACTGTTGACCGATACAGATAAATTTCGGTCACTGGAGGTCGACACAACTGACCGATACTGATCCAGCCCGAACCTGTTTTTAATTACACTTTTGCCACCGTTCTAGAGTTTTCTCCCTTAGGCTATAAATAGCCCTTTTTCTATATTTTCGAAAAGTCTTGTCAAAATACTGTTCTTAAGCTATTTCTTTAAGTTTGTAAGACAATTTTTTTGCTTTGTTTAATATAATCAAGTATTTGCTTTAATCTTTCTTTAATCTTTCTTTTAATCATGATTAGCATCTTCTCCCTTTGTGATTTGGTGTTAAACATGATTATGAGTGAGTAGTTACCTTAGGATTTCTAGATGTGGTAGATTAGATGAATCTATGGCTAGATTAAGGCTTGTTATGTGCTTCTGTTTATGAGTTCCTCTCTATTAATCTGTTATTCATGCTAGATTAGTCTTGATCAAACTGGTCTAGGTTGTTAGCTTTCTCTTATGCCCACCAAGTGTTTGATGAAATGCTGAACCTGTTTAATAGAGGATTTGCTGGCCTTGGCTCAAGAGATTGACTGTTTGAGGAGCATTTTGACTTGAATAGAGTTGATTAGTCTTGCTTGCTTGATGTTTTAGCACTAATGAGAGTTAGTTCTTGTTAAGATGTTTAGCAAAGGGTTATTTGCCAAGAGATTGGATCTAACTAGCTTAGTTGTGAACTCTATGTCTAGGAACCACCATTGCTTGCTTACCTGCTTGATCAATGTAGTTGGAAACAACCTTAATCAATGTCTGAAATTCCCCAAAGTCAATAACCACATCTAGGAACCACCATTGCTTGCTTACCTGCTTGCTCTGTTTTTCTTGCTTTGAATTGCTTAGTTTGTTTTTGCTTTCACCTTGTTGCTGCTTGTTTCACTTAGGTTGTTAGAACTGTTGCTTAGGCAACAAAACCCCTTTCCTGGCTTGCTTGACTAAGAGATTCCACTCTTAACTCTTCTGTCTTTCAACTCTTCCCATTTGGATTGATACAACCCTATGCTATACTGCAACTGACTAGTACAAGCTAGGGCAATTGTCCTACAAGGGGTAAAACCCATGTATCAACATTTTCGTCACCCCCGAATAAAGTGAACCAGTATGGGACTTCTCCGGGTTTACACTTCAGCATTTCCCGAGGAGGGGGTGAAATGGGTTTGCAGTTTAGGCCTGTGACAATCGCGAACTCGCAGATAGAGAATTTGACCGGCTTGCCGCCGAAAATGAACCACAGCTCATGCTTTTTCTTGGTCTTCAACTGCCGTGTCAGTAGAAAATGGGCGAGTTTGCCGGAGTGGGCGGGTTTGTGATACATTTCGAGCAACTTCCCAAAGCACGGCCGAATGAGAGAAAGTTCGTCAGGTGTGAAGGCTTTTAGGATAACCCCGAGCTTGTCGAGTTTGAAGTACGAATTCACTCGGTCACCAACTGGCTTTTGGTGATCAGCGAATAGACGGTGAGGAGGCGTGTTAGATTCCATCCCTACCAACAAACAGAGAAAACAAAGAATTAGTCTACATGGTTACATGAAAATGTAAACACTCTATGACAGATTATGGATGTCTACATCCCAGGTGTATAGCCATAAGTAAACAAAACCGCGCTTAATCAGCGATGTATGTGGTGGTCTATCTACCGCTAATGGATGTCTATATAACAAGGAGGATGCGATATATCGTAATATGTGCAAAGCCCCAACGGCAGTAAATGCAAAACTGATCTATGAAAATTAAACATATGTACTCAATTGCATGTTGTGTGGGACTTGTTTGAAGGATAAGTGGGATCACATATGGGGGGATTCATCTTCCGTTCGAGCAAACTTTATAGAGTACATCGAATCGCAAAACAAAGACGGGGTAGAGGAGCATCGATAATCGCCACCAGAGATTAGAGAAATTTCGACCGCGAAGAGCAAATTATCAACCACGGACGGCGTTAGCACAGTGGTGACAGAGTAAGGTTTCCGGCTAAGTGAAAAGTCGACGGACGAGTAAATTCCGAGGCTGGCAGTAATTTTGGGGTTGGAAGCAGTTCGGAACTGGTGTTGTTCGTAGACATCTATTAAGTTTTCAGAGATAATAGTGAGAAACTGCCATTAGAATTCGGAAACCGAAAAGGCACGAAATATTAGATGAACAATCAAACTCACTCCATAAATGAATATATTTATAACTTTACATAATTAAGCAGAAACAATTATATTATTTGTTGCAAGTGATTCGAATATTAGTCGCGCATAAGGGTATGGTGAGCAAAAGTAATGACAAAATAATTTAATGCTTTAGCTATAGAAAACAATAGTGAATTCCTTAATTCAGTACCACTCTTTTGTCATCTGTAATTTCCAATAAGAGTATGTAGCAGGGAAAAGAGTTAATTGCTGGAAGGTTATGGAGTAGAAAAACATATACAGACAAGACAATACATCTTTTCAATGAAAGTTACACTCTTTCTTTGTTAAATCTTTGTTTCGAGTTGTTCTATAAAATCTTCCCATTTTATTTCGCAACACAAAAACAATATAGATCGATTCTGAAAACCCAACTGCAAAAAATTGTAAAAGAAGTTCCCGACCTCTGCATTTTCTCTATTTTGTGTTTTACCACACAGAGCCCATAATCTCGCAACTGAAAACCATCGGTCAATGATCTTCATATGATAGATTCAACCATTTTCCACCAGGCTCTCAAAGTTCAAAGCAAAAACCTCATACGGTCAGGCAATCTTTCTTTTTTGCAAGACTAATAGCTAATCTGCTAAAAAAAAATAGATGTTTACCTCAAAAGTTTTCACGTTGGCTTGAACCGATGTCATGGAGATTACAGGGTCTTTACATGTTTTGGGCTAGCCATTGCTTGCACATACCGAGTACTGTGTGAGAATTAGCATGTAAGGCTTGATGAGCTACATACTGAACATCAGCCACGCTACCGCTTTTGGATGCGATCTGGAACGCGCTTTTCAGGCGGCCACATACCACGCAAGCCAGCACCTTTCTGCACTCGTTCACATATCACAAGTGTATCAGCCTAATGATAAACGCATAATAATACAGTGCTGTTCAATGAGAGCACATCTATGAAACAGTGATTTTGTGAATAAAGATCTTACCGATGGCTGCTTGTTAACATGTCTATGAGACGATCAGGGCGCTCTTTGTGCTTGTTAGCATATACATTGATCGCAGCACCCAGGACCTGCAACATTTTACAGAATTTATAAGCTTTACCAATTACGAACTTTACCAAATGTAAGTATAAAAAGGTACATGCAGATACCAAACACTCTCAAACAGATTCACAAGGAAGAATGTTGCTTGAAACAGATTCTTCTGGCCAATAATTGAATAATTGTTTCCGAATTCCCAAATAAGGGTTTTATGTTACACGCTAATAGTCTGTTAGTGTTCAATACCTGATCCCAGTCATCATCTTGGATTGTTCCCTTAATGTTTTTGAATAGTTCGGTCAATTGACTTCCTTTCTTCCTATCGGCTAGTGATGAAGCGACACCAGCATATATATCAACAGCTGCTTAGAATAAGGGAAACGTCAGATACTACGCACAATAACATTTCATAGATATTAAAAAACAAAAAATAAATAAGGCACCTGATAGCTTGAATTCATATATAACTTGAAAAGCTAAGTCGAAATTTTTCTCAACAAGGGTCTCTACAATTTCACATCTTCTCCTGAAAGTAAGAGCAAAGAAGACATATCAGCTGAAGATTTTTCTTCAAGCTTTCACCAAAGCAAATATTATCATAAAGTTTGGTCTTTCAGTTTTATTAGGAGCAGGCACATCGTTCAAGGACAATGGAAACATATTCCCGGCTATTAATTGACAGGCACCATGGATGTGTGAAGAGAAAGCTAGAAACGATTTTGTCATACTAGGTACGTTTCTCTTGAAGTGCCAAAGAAATGTGGAACGAGATCATTAGGGCAGTAAGGAAAACAGGTCAGTTTGGCATTGTTACTAGTTCTCTGTCTTTCCACTATATATTATAATCTACAGATACATATTGCTTAAACTTATGCAAGGATATTATAAAATTTGTTAAACAATTATAGGGAAACAAGTTATATCAACAAACGATGGCAAGAATGTTCTTTTATAAATTAGCTTTTGAGGACAAACCTGGATGTCTCTGAATCATTTGGATTTCCAAACAAGGACAGCTTCCATGGTGCTCCTTCAGAGTCAATGAAGGACTTTACCACATCAATCTATAGGAATAATGAACCCACGACGTGAAAAGTGGAGTTAAAAAACTATAATGCCCTTCTTCAAAAGGATGACAAAAACAGTGTTAAAAACGTTACCTGCATTTTCACCCGAGAGGACAACTTAACAAGAGCTTCTTCACTCAGCTTCTCAGAGGTACCTTTACCTCTAACACCCTTCGTAACAAGTTTTTTCGATTCTGAACCTCTATGACGTGCTGCCAATGCTTCTTCGAAGTGTGCCTATACCCAAAAATAAGAAGAGACACAAGCAACATAGGCGTTATCATAGTTTTGTGCAGCACTGGCATGCTTGTGATTGCAGGGCTGTTCTTTGTATAAGCCCCAAAACAAGAGGTAATATATAACTCATGAGCTTAGTATATTTATATTGCTGTTTGTAAGTACTAAATATCACAAATGAGTAAGATAGTTTAACCTGTAAGTAACCAAAAAACTTGTCTTAATGTAGTCCATGCAACTTTTAGAAGTGCTTTAGTTCGGATAATTGCATAACTTTTGGAGACGGAAAATGGAGCATAATGAAATACTGCCATAAACTCATAAAATATTTGCCTAATTGTTTCTATCGACTCTAAACCACTTTACAATGCTTAAATTATTACTGCACACAAAAAACCTGCAATTCACAAAGACGCTATATCTAGAAGACACGTATATGAATCATGTGTGTATAACACACAAAACTGTAAGTCCTTGTGAGTGTGGTGAGCAGTGCTGTTACTGAACATTTCAGAAATGCATGCCCGTGGCCGCCTGCCCGGTGGGGGGGGCGGCTCCTCCGTTATGGGTAAACTAGCATACTTTGGATTCACTTAGTTGTGAAGCATTTTCAGATGGATGTTGCGTGTAACATTGCTAAACACAAGAAGAAATGGGTGGTGGGGAAAGAGCTACGGACTTTATACCTTTGCATGCTCGAGATGCCTTACAGCTTCCTCCTGTGTGGTAGAATTCATAAAAAGCTGAATACAGCAATACCCAGAGGTGACATAATCCTTCTTGAGTACCTGAACATTGAAAAAAGTTGAGTGAATTAGCATTACGTTTCACAAGAAGAAAAAAACGAGTCTCCTAGGATGTAGCATACAGTGTTAGAAGCTACTTGCTTGTCTTTCAAGAAACAGAAAAGAACACTTCTAGGCGAAGATTAACAACACAATATTACAAGAACTTTTGTGTTGCATCCGTATTAAAACTCAGAGTACAAGTACCATAAATGCACAGCCATAGTCATAAATACATACTATAAATCTGTTAAACTATAGGATCTGGACTTTTAAGGATACTAGATACTAATTTTAAGCACAGGATTAGGCTTTCTGGTTCAAATTGCAAGATAGGAAGTGTAAAGCAGAGAGAACAAGACTAGCTGAGTATTTTGGGATAAGATGCACACTTTTGTACTCCAGTATTCGCAGAGATTACCTATCTGTCTACATGACTATTAAATTAAGGTGAAAAATTTCAAGTAGAAACAACCCAATAATAAGTTGTAGACAAAGAACCATGAAAAGAAAGATGTTCTCACCAGAAACTTGTATAGGTAATTGAAATGCCGGTTTGTCTCGAAGAAAACACAGATACGTGTAAGAGCTCCGGCTATGTACCGATTTATGGCTTGATCTTGGTGCTTTGCAGATTCAAGTCTTTCTGTAATTACTTCCTCAAGGGATGAGATAGCTCCATAACCAACACAAAACTCGCACAAACTTTCAACGCTCCCATATTCAGTTGTCAATGGATCCGTTCGTTGAGGTGATGAAGACGAGCTTACTGCGCCCACAGATGAAGTTTGCAAAGGAGGGGGAAAAGCACTTGGTGGAAAGAATAACATGCATGCATCTTTAAAGTGACCATGCCGGAACATAAAACCAAGCAGGTTTTGGCGGGCATGCTGCAGAATAAGAAGACACATTCAATGATCCAAAACAAAAGTAAAATGTAACCTATTTGCTTGCACATAATGCTAATTGCATTAATGCTAATTGTAAGGCAAATCCAGCAGAGCAAACTTGCAAATTCCAGAATGCACTAGAATATTATGGCCTTACTTCCTGTAAGTAGTTGGTACACTCAGAATAGCGAGTACTATCCAAATTGCTTCGGGGCCCATCTTCAAAGTCTGAACCAGGCACAGAACTATTCTTTTCTAATTCCAGAGATCTCCTCGACCTCTCTGAACGAGGGAAAGTGGACGGCATATGGAGAACATTCAAGTATGAATCTGCTGATAGAGAATCGTCCAAAATTGTTGGTGCGCTTTTAGCCAAATGGTCATACCTGACATGTAACAACAGTCCCCAGAATAAAGTCATTGGTGGGGTACCAAACATTTTACTTTTTCCCCTTCCACTAACATTGATTATGATTGTGTTATCCATTTTAGTTCCTTAGATCTTCTTAGTTCATTAAGCTGTTTTTAGGTGCTTACAACACATCTAAGCCATCATGTATATGTTCAACTGAAGTTTATATTGATCAAAACACTTCACTGGTGACTGGATTCACAAGACATTTACAATACGAAGCTCTTGACTAACCCATATTTTAGAATAGCAATTTTAGTCAAACAGACACACTTACATGGAACGAACGGTTGAGACATCCACAGGTGGACCTCCTTCTATTGTATTTATTATCTCCTGAATGACATCAGGTGTGCCTTCCCCTTTTAATTGAAAGGCTTGCCTATAGAGCACAGAATAAGGACTGTATTATTGCACGCAACCTGAGGTTGAAATATGTAAAAATGAGGATTACAATTCATCTGTTTTGTCACAGCTTATAAACTATTACATACTTGAATTTGACTCGAGCTTGGGCATAGCGCTCCATCCGCAACAAAGCAAGACCCCATGCTTTCCACACAGGAAAAACATCAATCTGAAATAAATCAGGTACACAAGCAGAAGTTATTGCGATGAAGTGGCCTTACGATGGGGTAGAGAATCCAGCTATAAATTTTACCTTGCATTTCTTGCACATATAAACCGCCATACTATACCGTTCCTCAGATATTAATCTGTTTCGTAGACTTTCGGATGACAATTGATCAGCAATGTCATCAAGAGAAGCAGCAATACCAGACCCTAGGAGACTCTGCAGCAACTCTGCACGCCCCAACCAAATTTCTGCATGTGAGAGAACTTCGGATGATTCATCCGTTGATTGACTGCCAACACTGGAACTCCCAGCATCAGAAGATATATCATCAAGATCTCTACTTCTTTCACCATTGCTACTGTTCAATTCAGAGGCACCTAGAAGCTTTCTCAGCAATGATTTAGCATAAGATAAACCCTGCAAAAACAGGAAAAGAAAGTTTTTTTTAGCTATCTAAATCAGAAACAATACTCCCCACTCTCAGGTAAGCGAATTATAACACATACAAGATCGACCATGTATGTCCCTGATATAAAAGTCACCTTCTAAATATGATTTAAGTGAAAGAATTTAAGTACATATGTCATACCTGTACAAATGCCTCTGTTGCATGATATGCTCGGCCGATCGTTTCAACAGATGCAGCCTCTGATAACTGCTTGGAGCTCAATACGTTCTTCATTTGATTGATGCATAAGTCCAAGGCAGTTCTTGCTGATACTAGCTCATCTGAACAAAGTGAGAGCAGAGCCTAGAAGAAGAGCAATGTCATGAAAGACCGAAGCTTACAGTCACTACCACAGGAGTAAATAAGGATAGCAATACCTTGAAGAGAGTAATATCCGGGGTGCTTTCATATTTGTGAGATGCACGTACAGCTTCATCTTTGGTTGTTTGGCCACTTAGCATCCACTCTTCTGCAATAGAAACAGAAGGTAGTCTATCTTGTCCGTCTGCTGAATAAGATGACCCTTGGTCCTCTTGAATACCTGTCATCGCCTCCCAAGCAGCTCTCTCAGGTGGCCCCAGCCCGGAATTTTTTCGTTTACGAACATCCTTTGACGTCGTCCTGTTTTCAGTATTACGCGGAGTCCATGAAAATGCTCGTCGAGCCTCTCTCTGAAAATTGCTTAAACTACTAGTGAAGGATGCTTTTGCTGGCCCTGCCCTTGCCTTTTGTCTTAGCCGTGACGCAGACACAGTTATTCGAGGTTCTCTTGGTGGTGGTGGGCTAACTGTAACAGCAATAGCTTTTGCTGCATAGGCCATGATAACATTGTTATCTCTTAATGCTGGGAACTCTTTGAGTATCTGAAAGGAAACAAAGAAGTCTCAGAAAGTCATCAAGAGCGATCATAGCAAGGTAGAATAGTGGAAATCACTTTTCCTAAATACATATAGACATGAACCAGAGAGTTTCATAGGTACATTAACAAGGATAGAGATACTATGCAGCAAAGTAGCGAAATGAAAAAATCACAGAAAATTCAAAAGAAGATTGTCTCTAGATATACCAGTGAGGCATATTGTAGTTGTTTTCTCATCAGAAGAGCTTCAAATATTAAATGGGGATACTCATGAAGCGAAGAGCATCTCTGTTGCCAAGGAAGCGGCAATGCAGCTAACACTTTCAGACCTAAAGCCCAGGAATTAAGCCGGGAAACTTCCAAATCCGAGAGGTTGCTATCTCTTCGCTTGAGAAAGAAATGGACCTACAGAGAAGATAAAACAAACATTTTTCTAAACCAAAAGGCGAAATTTGACCTCGTAACACCATGAAAAAAGAAGAAATTAGTTGTTACCAGGAGCTGTTTTGACCGAAGGTCAGGTAATAACTGCATTGCACCCATAACAACTGGCAGAGCATCAGCCGAGTCTTGAAGTGAAGATAGAAATCGAGACGCTTCTGCAGGACCACCACCATTGAGTGGATCAGTGGTTAGAAGCTTTACAAGCTGTCTTCCTTGTAATTCTCTTCTAAGATCTATTGATAATGCTGCACTTTCAGCAACTTCCAGAGCAGCAGAAACAGCTCCTTTTCCAGCCAATCTTAAAGCCAAGCCTTCAGGGTCTTCTTTACATTCGTCTTCTACCTGTTTCCAATTCAGAATTTTAAGAGTGCCACCTCGAGCATACCAATATCGAAACATTGCTCTCAAACAAAAAGGAGAAACATAACCTCTTGCCAGCTATTATGGCGATCATCTGCAGAAAGTATGTGGCTGTATTTCTGCAGAGCTTTTCTCCTATGCAACACCTAGATGCACAAAGAAAAATGAGATAAAAATAGGGTTATTGAAAACTTAAGTTCCAAGCAGGAATCTAGAACTGAAAGCAAAAGTCCCCTTTACCTCAGAGCTAACTGGATCGCTTTCTAAGAGATGACAACTACACATTGTAAGAACATTTAAAGCCGCATCAAGCTCCCACGTATGCATATACCTGAAACCAAGACGTACCAGAGTTTCAATCCCGATCCAGGACAGAACAAAACTGCAAGTAAATGTTTCTAATAAGACAGCAATAAACAATGTTTTCTGAGTCTACTAGCAAGCATCAATCCCAAATTATACACGTGTTTACAGAGCTATAAAAAAACAAGCAAAATATATTTGGCAGCCTTGAGTGTAGAAACAGAAAGTATGAATGTCTTAGCACGAAGCATTTAACTTACCAATGAATCATATTTATGTAGGCAAAAGAAATACTGGATAACATGGTTTAAAACCTCTTGAGGCGCCTATAAATTTCACTGACAGCATATCATATGAAAGCGATAGTGTAATCTGTAAGACATTAGTTTTGACACAAAAACTAACCACAAAATCTAGATTCTCAGTGAAGCAAATGGCTCTGGATTATAGCACAGCCATCTTAGTCTGACCTAGAGCTCATATAAAATCCTCTATTTACACCATATTCTCTTTTCTCTACATCATTGTAATCTGACCTTAGTTTTGACACAAAAACTAACCACAAAATCTAGATACTCAGTGGAGCAAATCGCTCTGAATTATAGCACAGCCATCTTATTCTGACATAGAGCTCATATAAAATCCTCTATTTACACCATATTCTCTTTTCTCTACATCATTGCCTCACCACATAATGACTTTAGGAAAAACTAAATATCATCAAAGTTGATTTTGCTCATCACCTAGCTGTTCATATCAAAGAACCTATAGCAATTGATTCTTATATTTCCGATACTGGAAGTAGATGCTAATCTTATTTTATCAATTATCCCCTAGTTATGGGTGAGGTGAAAGCGCTGTGTTTGGATAGCATGGAGGACAAATCAATAAAAATGAGATTTACCACATAGAAAAAAGTGCATACTAATGGTCGCATCTAAACATTAGCTGAGTCAGCATGGCCGAACTCATTTTCCAGGAACCAAAATGAAATGCGTAAACCAATCTTTGGCTCTCTATTCGAGTAACATAATAAATAGATTATATTGCAGTTCATGGTAGTTATAAAAAGTTATTAGTTTACTTACTTAAGAGCCAGTGTCGCTGCCAGCTGTTTATCCTTTAGCCGCAGGCAATACTGCCAACTGTTGCTCTGACCTCCATATCCCTGAGACCTTCCTAATGTTGAAGGATTTTCTTCTCTACTTTTGATTACGAGCTCAAGTAACCAATCAGAAGCCCCATTCCGCAAGAAGCGGTCTGAAAGTGCTAAAGCATCCATAAGTTTTCCTTCATCAATTAATCTAGCATAAATTCGAACAAAAACACCTTATAATCTCAAAATAACGAAATCCAATAAAGATAAACCATACCGTACTTAAAATTTCAATCTTGAAGACAATACTAGCTATCGAACCAAAAGAAGAAGCAGACATATGAGTTAAATTGACATACCTATTTACAGCTTTCTCATATGGTACTTCATTCTCCCAATCAAAAGAAAGGAAAACTGTAGGATCAGTTCTACCAATTCCAGTTTCAAAGGGTCGACCATCACGAGCACTGCTGTCTGTCATTGCTGGTTGAATGTTACTGTTAGAAAAAAATTCTTCCGCATCCGACTCCGAGTCATTGTCATGTTCAAGAAGTCTCTTGATCGCAGTTCTTTCATCAGGTTTAATCTGTGTGTCATCAGGTGTTTGTTTAGGCGTCACAACATATTCAGAAACTCGATGAAGGTTGGTCTGCATTTGTATCCATCGGTTTAAAGTGGGAAACCTGTGAAGAAAAAGGTAAAATATCAAAAACAATCTGATAGAACATAGGAACTGAGTTGATTTTAAATTTAAAGGAGGAACGAATACTTTGACAGTACCTCTCAGATTGATCAAGAGAAAATTCATAAAACAATCGGTCTGCATCAGGAGAACTTGTAAACTCATCGTTCAAGGAGCTAGATATGAATGAATCACTGCCGTTGTACAATATGCTCCCACCAAATACGCAAGCTACAATTGCTCGTACAGGGGATATTTTTACCAAATGCCGTATTACATCTAACTGAAGAGGATAGAGAGGGACACCAGGTGTTGCTGAGGAGCGGACGTAACAGTTGGGTTTAGCCTCTTTTGAAGGAGAGAGCACTTTACTTTCCGAGTGAGGAGATGGGATTGTTGGAATGACGGGAATACAAGCCCATCCATGACCAGCACGTGGAGGATAAACTGGGGGAACACACGCAGATATCACTTCATGAACAAAATCAGCAGACATGACCTCAGCAACTTTCGCAGCTGCATCTGTGCTACTTCGATCAAACACCAGACGCGTCAATAGCTGAAACATGGACCAACCAATAGGAGGTTAACCACAGATCTCTGCCCAAAAAGAGTACTGGATTCACTGTCAATTTGTGTTACATTGCCGCACTGATTCATGTTTAGTAATTACCACACAGAGGCCGATAATATCAAACAGAACATCATAGGATCATAAGAGGTCACTCATCATGAATATAAAAAGCTCGAGTTAACAGAATCAAGCTAATCGAAACTCAGTGGTTTTTCTCCAAATAAAAGTAGAAATACATAATTAGACCACTAGTCCACAGTATGAAGGACAAGGAAGACATTTTAAATGACAGATATCCTGAGAACAAAAAGGCAAGAAACACTTACGTCTTTAGGCCATTCATAAACAAGAGAGAAAAAGTTGAAATCATGGGTTGTATCAGTGCCGTCTACTATGTCACCAATAGCAGCAATATAGAGGATGAACTGAGATAGATAAGTAGAGGTTTTGTTGCTTAATGGGCCAAATGACCTCTTCCCCTTCTCTTCTCTTTCATGGGAAAGAAAATTTCCATCCACATCTCTACTTGATGAACCAGAAGGACTATGCTTCGTATATTTTAGCCCAAGACCAAGAACTCCATCTTTCTCAATGGCCATGTCTGATCCGTCCCCTTTGAGTACGTCTACTTCTGGTTTTTCATCAGTGATTGCTCTCGCCAGGTTATGAAGCTTACCTATTGTTCGTTAGATGCCCAGTTAGAACTCCATGAAAGGTCTAAAAATACATAATTAGTAAAGAGCACATAACTCAATTGCATGAAACAGCAAGAACAGATAGAGAAGGTAGAGAGAGAGAAAACAAAATACCACTCAGGAACTGTCGCTTGCCCTTGTGAGCATCCTCAATCATTTGATGTAGCAATGCAAGAGCACGATCTTTTTGTCCCTGTCTATGAGATTCCGTGGAAGATGAAATGATGGTATCACCACTAAAACTGGCTTGAAGAATTTGAGGGTTATCCTGAAGCATGACAGTTCAGGAGGCTAGTAAAAAAGGTAACCGCGAATAAGACAAGAAAAGAGAAGGATCTTAAAACGTTTTTGTGCGCCTGGTAATTCAAATATGCACATAAATGCAGAATTTACAAACTTTTCCTCTGTATTGGGAGAGAATAACATGGTAAAAGACGGTATATTTCTGCACTCACATACTACTTCCTAATTTAAAATCATAACAGCTGATTTAGGCTTGTCATTTCCCTCTCTTAAGCAGCCAGGCATTGAAAAAAATATCATCCAAAATAAAACTGTTACGATTTGTACTAGGCAGTTTAATCAATTAAAAATAAAGCAGCTGTCAAAAAATAAATAAATAAATAAAGCAAAAAAGTAAGAACAATCTCATATCAAACTAAACGAAAGTTGTGCCTTTTATTCAACTTGAAGACTGACCTGTTCAAGAAATTCCTGCAGACGCTTTAAGATCCTTCGCAATACAGAGATGATTGCAACTTCGTGGACTTGATCCCAGTAAGTAAACCCCACCTTTGGAGATCCTCCAGGATATATTTCGGATAACATAACTTGAGACTGCATACAAAGTAAAAACTACTTAGAAAGAACAGTACGAATTTCTAAAACCTTTTTAATTCAATGGAGCAGCCTAACTTTTAAGAATTTAAAAGTAATATTAACTAGCCATATCTAATAATAACGGTACACTGTCCGGATTTATATGCAAAACCATGCCTCAACTTTAACAGAAATATTACCTCCAAAGCTTGCTTGCTTTGTCCACAAAGCAATACAAAAATGTATAAGGATGTGTGATAAACCAGATTCTCAAAAAACTTCACTAAAAATATACAGAGAATGCCAATATATAGAAGATTCCCAAAGCAAATCTAGACACTGCGAACAGAGATGAAGTACACAAAAGAAGTAAAACTTAACCAAAAGGTTACTGTTTATAGACCAAGTTAAAGCACATGGAAATCAAGAACACTGCTTGCCTTATCCAAAAGTTGTTTGGAAATTGTTGGAGACTTGGCAGAAGAAGCAGCCGCATCTATGCATAGTAGAATCTGGCATCACAAAAAGGTAACTTAAGACTTGCTTAGTGGTGGGCAAGGCAATTAGTTGCAGGAAAGTCCTATCAGAATCTTGACGACATGGACTTACCACAGCCAATGGACTCAATTGAGAGCCTAAAGAACGAAAATCTAAATCTTGCACGGGAGATGCTCCCTCAGCAGTACGAGACATCACATCTTCTACCTGAGAATAATAAGAAATGGAGATATAGGTGAATAAACGCAACCCCCTAAAATAGCATCGGATAGATGCATCCACAACGACCTACAACAAGAGCACGAGAAGAGTATACAATATACAATCCTCAAGGCATGAGAAAGAGGTCTCAAACCATCAGAATACTCTGATCCCATTATGCGAGAAGTTGAGACATATAAGGTGATACATATGCGAGAACTGTGAGGTAATATTACGAAATATACCAATGTTCTGTTGAAGGCATTATCCACCCATTCAGCTAATTCAAGAGTAGCCTTATCCTCTGCTGATAATGAAAACCGATGAACTGCCTGTTCCCCAATGTCATACTTAGCTCTTTGCATACATCTGCAAAATGAGAGTTAATATCTCAAAGAACTGGCACGAGGAAGCAAAGTATCACTCAAGATAATTTAATTTAGGGAACTCTAGCAGAGACAAAACGGAAACAACTAATAAGTAATGATACACAAAACATAGTTGCACCCAGAAGTTTTAATTGATAAACTATTTCATCTGCACAGCTAGAACTCTTGTTCTCTTGCAACATATTAAGGTGGTAAGAAAACGCAGATATAAGCTCAGCTTCTTTTGAAAATAACAACCTCTAGTGAAAATTGAAGTTCATACCTCCAGGTTTTCAGTCCTGAGTCCTCTCATCACACAGGTTACACAACTCAGAAAACTTAACAACTATTCAATATTTGCATACACATCTATGCGTCCATACACACTGAATCTAGAAAAATTAGTTCCGTCAACTTAAATATCATTTAATTCGCAATGCAAAGAAACAGATAGACTGATCTTTTGACGTTTCCGTACGTAAACATCCTCGGAGGATCTAGAGACACTTCAATTCGGTTCCCTAACATTTTAGATGTGGAAATGGAAGAAACAAATAGGTGGCTAACAGTTTTTCCTGATGCATAAAATCTAAATTACCAAACACTGGAGAACATTACTCACAGGTTAAGCAGTTTTGCAGGGGCCGCCCGTAGAACACTCAAAACCTCCTTGAAACCCCACTGACGTTCAGAAAGTGGCAGAAGATGCTGCATAATAGATAACCGCCATTCACAATCTTCAATGAAACGTTTAGCCATAGATACTCTCCATTCTAAAGCCCGTCTTCCATCAGCACTATAATTACCATCCAGTTGACACTCTTGTTCAGTCAGATCTGATGAAAGATTGCGGCGTAAAAGATTGAGTAGCTTTCTTGTGAAAGATATAACAATTTCATTTTCCCCTTCTGTAGAAAGATCGCCAGGATCCAAGCTAGGGGTCGAACTGAGACGAATATCATCAATATGTAAGAGCGAAATTACTATGTTGACCATCATAATCTGCAAACAAAAGAGAACTCATGTTAAAAGAAATATCAAGACTATAACACATTGAAAAAATATATTGTTTGAAAGAAATCGCACTACGTGTAGATGTAGTATGAGGCATATACTTTTCTTTTGTATAATTTCTCTCACTGTAAAAAGTATCCAATTCCATTTTTTCCAAGATGGTGTAAGTACAGACAAAATTGATGACAGAAGCCCAACTTCTTGTTAATGAACGAATGTATAGATGTATAGTACCTTGCGTGGGAAAATTTTAATAGCCTCCAAATGGCTAGCGAGGTCTTTTAAATGGTAAAATACCACTCGATGACTAGCATCCGTCTCATCTTTCATCGCCTCTTCCATTGCACCTAATGCTAAAACAATAGCCTCCAAAGCATAACGCATATGCATCAATTCAATATCTTGTATCCTACAATGTTCAAAAACATCAAAGGTAAAACCACCGACTACCAATGAGTCATCCCCGCAAAATAAAAGGAAAGGTGCATTTACGAATGCACATATTATTTCTACAAAACACTGCATCGAAATTAACAAACAGACAAAAACCAGGGAGCTAATGCAACAACTATTGTGCATATAAACGAAGGGGGACAATATTAGAATCTAAACACTAATACATCTAACCAAGGAAGCATAAAGATAAAACCGATTGAAGTATTTGTATACAACATAGCTATATAAACTTTGATTGAACTGACCTCTTCCAGGCTTCTGCAGTTGAAGCAATAGGCTGCATACTAATCAGTGAAATAGCTTCTTTGAATTTTATGCCCGGAACAACATCAAACAACACCTACATAACGGCACGCGATTACAACTTGTCCGGATTAAGACACTAAGAACACGTGCAGAGGATAATAAACCCATTGATAATAGTACCACTATCATTTAACCTAGCAGAGAGAATTGAACATGAGCATACCAAAAAAAAATAAGACATGCCACTGCCGCAGTGTATTCTATAACAGGGCCTAGTTGATAAATTTTGACGTAGCTTGACAAAAAACGATTGAACGAAAAAACAAAGAGGTGGAAAGAGGAGAGAAAGAGGCAAACATTCAAATCTATCCTGTGGAGATAACCTCAAAAACACTTTATGATACATAAATGGTGATTTGACATACTAAGTAAAAACTAAAAAGCAAACTCATAAATTCAGTGGCAAAAACAAAATTTAGATTGAAACTGATGGCAATTTCAGTGTCCTTCCGGACGAGGTTCATTATTTCAAAATACATTGCTAATTTCAATAGGGCAGAATGAAAAGTGATATATGATTCAGGAAAGAAAGATGTATATTCTTTGATTTCTCCAACAGCTGACATAACCAAAAAAGACTAGTTGAATATCAGGAGCTATCAAAATTCATTTTTGTTAACTATGCAGCTCATACATGTCCTTGCTTCGTAACAATATAACAAAACCTCACGAAACAGATATCTTAACCCTCATGATAGCTTGTATATTTATCCAAAATGGAATTAAAATGCCACTGTATTCCCATCATTGTTTAGTATTGAGTATACACCATAGTAACATATGCTGCAATATCCTTTTGTAATCTATTTCTCTTCATATTTTACGTCTCTCTCTTCCCTAAGAGACAGCATTCCTACTGTACGCAAATGAATGTAGCCAGCATGATATCTACAGACATTTGCATCGCCAACACTAAATCTCATTGTAGCTTGAGATGTATATTTGTACAGATTATTTGGAGAACGGTTTTCCTGTGGGGGACTACCAAACATAGTCTCTGTAGTGGAGATAGTTTTAGAAATACATACCCGAAGTGGACTCTGCGTCGAAAGCCTTTCCAACAGAAGATTTTCAACAAAAGGATCCACCTCCGCATCATCATCCTCAGATGACACATTACCATGCATCAGGAAAGATGCCTTGGGAGTCCATGATTTACCAGAATTGATACAAGCAGCGAAAGATGCAAGGTCCAATTGATAGCATAATGTATCGCAGAGATGTTCCACACAAGATTTCTGCCCAGATCATTATGTCCTGTTAGGCTTTCACTGTCATCTTCTACAAAATATATAATAAATCCAAAAAACAGTTTGTGCAAAAGATAAAAAGTTACTTCATCTCTCTGGTCTCCATAAAGAGAAGACTCTTGTAACCGAATTGCTTGTGAGTTACTAGACCAAAGCAGCCGCATCAATTTTCTACGAGCTGCAGTTTTTCCAGGCAACAGATCCCAACCCATGGAAGCTACTAATGGGCGAAGTCGGGGAAACAAAGTAAGAACCTGTAACATATGAGCAGAAGAGGCTTTCAGATCCCCATAGAGAAAAAGCGTCTAGATGGGGGCAACAGCCAATCAACTGTACTGCAGTAAGATAAATGAGTACGAAAATATGTAAGTTTATTCTATTCCACCTACATCATTAGCCTCCTGAAGCTTCTCTTTCTTTACGGAAGACAAAGCAGCACACATCACACACTCAAGCACATGTGATCCAGATATACGAGCATAATGATACATGTCTCTGAGGCACGAATTAATTGCCCTGTTCATAGGGGAACTTTTGTCCTCCATATTTCTCTCAGTTTTCAATTCTACACAATATCGCCGGAAACACTCAAGAGGGAGTGGAAGTTGGTCATTGTCGAGAGATAAATGTAGCTGGCTATCTGGGAGGAGCATATCATCTTGAATACCCTGCAGAGTAAAACATTGTAAATCACATTCCAATATACACAAATAAGCATATATCCTTAAACTCAAAACGACCACTGAACTAAACTATCTCCAGGGTAAATATTCACAATGTATATAAAAGAACAACGCCAACTAGATATAAAAGCTTCCAATTCCAGCATGATCAAGATTAAAAAACGGTTTTACGTTCCTAATTCACAGCGAATTAGCTATAGTACACATTAGCAGGATCTGTAGCCAGCTTGTTTATTTTTTCAGGTTAGCAATTTGTACCATATATAGTTGACATGTGAAACCTCCTTTTAATGATAACGATTCGCTAGATCAGCTTTTACGAAATTTATAACAACCTGAATCATCAGAACAAGATCTCCGCAATTGGACGAGAGAGCTTCTTTGTAAATAAACAGCAAGTTCTGGCGCACCATGTCCCATGAGTCACCATATTCATCCTTTTTCTCCATAACTCTTGAAAGGAGAGCTTTTAGAACAGCACTATCCGAAAAGAAGAGAGAAAACAGATTAATTGTAGTCAGTTCTATATTCTTAAATATGCAAACATAAGCGCCCAGGAATAGGAAGACAGAAATTGAAACAAGAAATTGAATAAAATATGCAAGGTCATTGATGTCATGATCCTTATAAGGTTCCCTTTTCAGTATCACATAAACATTTTCCACGGATTGAGATTCACGGACATGAAATGAAAACCAAAAGCTCTGTTCTAAACAAACAACCATTTTTTAGTCATCAGTCTAGACCTCGGCTCCTTCCCCAAGTCCGGTTCTCAATATCATCAAAACAGGAAATGCCAAATCCACTCAAACAGTGAAAACAAAACCAGTCTTTTTAAGTGTACTTCTCTTAACATACGTTCTCCAACATTCAGAGTTTACTGAAGATGATCAAAGGATTAGTTCTATTAAAAGGAACAGTAAATGTATTACTACATACTAGATAAGCAAACAGAATTAGAGAATGTAATCAACCCGCTTTCATGCTTGGCCTATATCCTTGCAAACACTCTTTAGACAATAAACATAGAAATGAATGCCAAGGGAACAATAAGGACAAAGAAAACAGTGAAAAACATCCAAAACCATCAAGACTTTTTTTTTGTAAGCAATATAAAACAAGTCGCGCAGTTAATATTATCATAAACCTCATGTATTTGCTGACTGAATAAATCAAGCACATACTGATAATTCTCTTTGTCTACTCCATAATCAAGGTGAAGATAACGTATGCGATCAACCGCACCTCGCTCATCCCCTTCATCCAATTTCTTTCTCATAGCATCCAACTGTGCTAACTGAACATTTCTCTGTATCAAAGCAAACACGTTGTTGTTATCCTGCTCTCGAGAACCAATCCCATTCGCCTCGTTTCTCTCCGTTTCTTGTTCTTCTTCTCTCTCAGCTTCATCCACCAAACTTGTCACATAACTCTCGGAAGCAATAAGTTGCCTCTTGATATTACAGCATAAAGCATCGAAAACATCAGAGTAATCCAATACTATACTCCTCAACGACACAACTTCCTCTTCCTCAATCATATAACTTCCTCCACTGCTAATTGTATCAACATCAAATCTCAACCTCTCAACTCCTAAATCCAAAAAACCCTGCAAAATCCGTACACAGTCTCTTAACCCACCATTTTCATCCCTTTTCTCCGATTCTTCTTCCTCACTCTCTAACTCTACTCTCTGCTCATCCCTAATCCTCTCTGAAACCCGGTCGATCAAGACCTGGACCATCAACAAGAAATCCGCTCGCAAACTTAGAGTCTCCGAATCGAATCCCCAGGGCTCAGTAGGGGTTTCGAATCGCAGAAGCTCAATCGTCGAGAGGAACGCGAGAAGAGACGGGGAAGGGCAGGACCGTGACCAGAGGACATTCTCGAATCTTCCAGCGTTGGAGACGATGGTCTGGAGAATCGTGAGTGCGAGGTCTGGGTTACGAACCCTGAGAGCGAGCAGCGTAGCCTTCAACGGCTCAAATTGAGCTAGGTGAAGGTGGTTCGCAGCGAGACGGGACAGAATCTCCGTTTCCTTATCCATGGTGTTTTCTGAATTACGATCACTGAATCTAATATGTATCGATCATCTTCAACCTCTCTCCAAATCGTGAATTTTTTCCTCTCTCCGTAAAATCTGAGATTTCTCGATTCACCGTCGGAATTTCAGATATTTTTCGAAGAATTTTGGTCTACAATCGTCAACTTAGGAGGTGTTATCGTTCTTGTATTTTAATTGATTAGAGAATCCAAACCAAATTCAGTGTTATTGGTTCTTATATTTTAAAATTTATATTGAAATACAGTATTATTGGTTCTATGATTTTAAAATCCATAATGAAATACAGTATTATTGGTTTTATCATTTTAGAATCTAAATATTATAAGTATTTGAGTTTTAATTGAATTTGAATAGATTTGGAAGGATTTTCATGACTAAAATACAAAGACCCAAATACAAGGTCTAACCTTGGTATTTGAGTGGATTTGATTTTTTTTTATTTTGCTGATTTTGAAATCAATAAATTTATCAAATCCAAAGAAGATTTATAAATCCACCAAAATACAAGAACCAATAACCCCTACTTAGCTGAGAAGTACGAGAAGCGTGGCCGAGTCGAGCAGACGACTAAGGATGGTTAGACCAAATGGGTTTACCAATTGATTAGATCAATTTGTTAGCCAGAGATCATCGGACAATTATAGTACATGTCAACCGAAAATTTTGGAAACAAAATCCGCCGAAGGTGAAGGGATTGCCAGGCGGGCCTGGGCCAAAAAAAGATGCTGGAAAAAAAGATGATGGGCCGAAGAAGAAGGATATTGGGCAGCAGAAAAAAAAATCTGGGCTGCAGAAGAATGGGCCTCAGAAAAAGAAAAGTGTGACCCAAACCGCAATAAAAACGTCACGTACCTCAGGTACTTCAGCCAGTTACGAGGTCATCCCTAAAACGGTTAGATGAACGTCTTAGCTTGGAATTATCAAAACATTAGTGCTGACCTGACAAAGGAGTATCTTGAAGAATTGCACTCTGTTTACAAACCTAGCTTTTTATTTTTATCAGAAACAAAAAAACAATCAGCTTTTTCTGCAAAATTTGCAAGTTTCTTCTAGTTATAACCATGTTTGTATTGTGGAGCCGAAAGGCAGAAATGGTGGTCTAGCCCTTTTTTTATATAGATAAATCTCATGTTATTATCTCCTATTTGGATAGTTGAATGATCGACATTGTATTTTCTTTTGAAAGACATAAAATATATATGACTTTTATTTATTGTGATCCAGTTGTTGAATACCGTGAATTGGTTTGAGAGCGAATTATTAGAATGAGACAAAACCTCCAAGATGCATGGTTTATGATAGAAGATTTCAATGAGATCACAGGTAACCATGAGAAACAGGGAGGAAGAAGGAGAGAAGAAGCCTCATTTATCCCTTTCCGCACGATGCTTGATGATTGTGGGATGTTAGATTTCCCGTTTAAAGGGAATTCACTCTCTTGGGTTGGAAGACGGAGCAGTTGGTAATGAAGAATTGCTTCATTACTTTTCCCACATAAATATGGAGTACATAAAACTTTGGGGCTCTGAGCATAGACTGATAGAGCTCAGGTTTTACCCAAATAAAACTACTGCAAGTGCACAGCAATGCAGTTATAGTATAAAGGGTTATCGAATCCCAAAGGAGTAAGTAAACTATACTATAGAATTCAAGTTCAGATTAAGTTAACCAATCAGTAGTGTATGTAATGCAAAATAGCAGAATAAATGAAAGCAGACGAAATTTGTTGATTGATCTATGTTTCAGAAAACTAAAGGCGATAAGTCAGGACAATTCACAGGTTGAATCCGAGATTGTAGAATGCATGCAAGCAGGAATAAATTAAAACCGTCTTAAACACAAAACTCAATAATATAACTAATCAATTCTCATTGCAGAAGATCTGTGCCTAATTCACATAATTCCAAATCTCTTTGCAAATTCTAACAAGTTAAGCAAGCATTAAAGATCAGGTTTCGACTGTTCACAAAACTCCTAAGTCAAATCTCTTTGCAAATATGCGTTTTTCTCATCTAATACAAGTTCATGTGACTAACAATGTTCTCACATCTATTAAACAACCTAGGGTTTTCTAATTTCCAGATGACTAGTCAAAGAAATCGGTTTTGAATGCAAGCACATATGAAGAATCAATAGATATTCCTAACAGGTTAGAGATTCTACAAACTCTTCGTTAACCTTTGAAAAGACCTAACTTAACTAACAGATTACTCAGACATGATCATGAAGACACAAAACATAACTGAATAAAACTGCATTAAAAGAGATGGAGTAAAAGACAAAGGGGTTCGAAATCTTCTCTAAAAGAGTACAGGATATGTCTCCCCAAAAACTCTGAATAAATCTCTCTCTAAAGCTCTATGAATTCTAAAATCTGAGATAAGAGCCAACAATGGCTGAAAACCTAATATATAAGCTAAAACACGAGTTGGGGTCTTCTTGCAAATAATGGAACTTAAGGGCCAAAAATGCAATTTCTCCTCCATCTTTTAAGATAAGTCGTGAATCCTCTTCAGATGTGGATGACGAGCGTCACCCTTGAGTGGTGACGATTGTCACCAATTCTCATATAATGCCTCCGAGTTGCTAACTTCATGGTTGATTATTGCAATGCTCCAAAAAGCTCCAATATCTCCAATTATGCTTCAAACATGCTATAACCTGCAAAGACTCTACTAGGACTCTAAAAAGACCAAAAAGACTCAATAAAAAAGACTTATACCATGGTTAAAAACCATAAAAACCATGATATATCAACTCCTCAGACTTAGCTTTTGCTTGCCCTCAAGCAAACATCAGACAAAGAGCATGGTCAAGGTTTGAAAACAGAAACAGTCAGCTAAACATCAGGAACACCACATTGATTAACACTTTCGGATCCACTTACCACTGAGCCAACAGAAGATCAAATTTCAGTTTAATCATCACAAGCTTAGCAATCTCTTAAATCCAGTTCAAGCTCCTTCAATAAATCTGAAATCTCTACTGCTAACTTCTTATATTTATCTAAGTGTGATATCTCATCAAGGTTTTGATATCCCTTATATTTACACCATTTAGGGCTACATTTAGTACATATTTTGGTCTTCTTTTGCATGTTTTCCCTTAGCTTTTGTTCCATTTTCTTCTCTTTTTAGACTTAAGTTGCATTTAGAGTATAGTTTGCATTTTGGATGTTTTTAGGTGCTTTTAGAGCTAAAAGGAGTTTGGAGGAGTTTTGGGAATGATACAAGATGCTAGCTAGGCAAAAGGGAGCAAGAAGGATCACAGCAGAAGATCTCTGCAGAAGTTTTCGGTCAGCGCACAGAGAGTATCGATCAAGGATGACCGATACGGAGCAGTATCGATCACCAGTATCGGTCAAGTGTGATCGACACAAACACACCGGATGGATTTCGGTCATATGTGTCGATCACTCCAGACCGATAGGGATCCATTTCGGTCACTGAAGACCGACGCAACTGACTGATACTGACCTAGCCCGAACCTGTTTTTGATTACGCTTTTGCCATTACTGTAGGGCTTTCTTCTCTAGGCTATAAATAGCCTCTTTTTCCAGATTTCGACATGTCTTGTCAAAATACTGTTCTTGAGCATTTTCTTTAAGTTTGTAAGACAATTTCTTTGCTTTGTTTAATATAATCAAGTATTTGCTTTAATCTTTCTTTAATCTCTTTTTTAATCATGATTAGCATCATTTCCCTTTGTGATTTGGTGTTAAACATGATTATGAGTGAGTAGTTATCTTAGTGTTTCTAGATATGGTAGATTAGGGGGATTTAAGGCTTGATTAAGGTTTGTTAAGTGCTTCAGTTTATGGGTTCCTCTCTATTAATTTGTTATTCATGCTAGATTAGTCTTGATCAAATTTGTCTAAGTTGTTAGCTTTCTCTTATGCCCACCAAGTGTTTGATGAAATGCTGATCTTGTTTAATAGAGGATTTGCTGACTTTGGCTCAAGAGATTGACTGTTTGAGGAGCATTTTGACTTGAATAGAGTTGTTTAATCTTGCTTGCTTGATGTTTTAGCACTAATGAGAGTTAGTTCTTGTTATAATGTTTAGCAAAGGGTTATTTGCCAAGAGATTGGATCTAACTAGCTTAATTGTGAACTCTATGTCTAGGAATCACCATTGCTTGCTTACTTGCTTGATCAATGTAGTTTGAAACAGCCTTAGTTAATGTCTGAAATTCCCCAAAGTCAATAACCACATCTAGGAACTTGCCTTTCTCTTATTTGAATCTCGGATTTGCTCTGTTTTGCTCTGTTTTTCTTGCTTAAAACTGCTTAGTTTGCTTTTGCTTTCACTTTGTTTGCTGCTTGTTTCACTTAGGTTGCTAGAACTGTTGCTTAGGCAACAAAACCAATTCTCTACTTGCTTGACTTAGAGATTTTACTCTCAACTCTTCTGTTTTCAACTCTTCCCAATTGGATTGACATAAAACACATACTACAACTGACTAGTGTAAGGGTGATTGGGACAAGAAACTCACAAAATTGCATCAATTTGGCGCCGTTGCCATTTGGGAACTAAGTTTCAATCATTAGAGTTTGTAGAATCTTTAAGATCAAGCTTTTACTTTTATTTGGTTACTAACTCTGTTTTCAAGTGTTTACATTTCAGGTGAGTTGCAAAAAAACATCAAGATGGTGTACTTTGAAAACACTACCTACAGCAACTTCTGCCAAGAGCCTCTACGTATGCACTACTTTGAAGAGAGCTACACTCCTTCCCACACTCAAGACCAACCCTGTATTCCTACATCTGGATCAGCTGACATTAGGAGCATGATCGTGGTCAACATCAATCTCCAAACCATTGGAACTATGGAGATGAACAAGAGATTTGCTGAGCTGCACAACAGGATAGATTAATGTTCACAATGACCTTCATGCCAAGTTTGATGACCTGGACTCAAGGATACATCTCTTGGAGAACAGCCAAGATGATGCACACACACCAAGACTTCAGGACACTCTCCCTAGACAAGCTGCACACAAACTTCGGGAATACTGCCACTTACTTACTGAAGAGGCAGAGGAAGCAGAAGAGGAATTCACTGATGAAGATGCTTCATTGGAAGAACTGGGCATCATGATCCAAGAAATGATATTCCATATAGACAGGATGAGGGTTGAGTATGGAGGAGAACCCAGAAGAAGTAACATTAGTGATGAAGAAGCTCAGGAAGTTGTAGGGAAGTTCCTCCGTGGATTTGATGAATGCTTGAACAGAGAAGAAGAACAGGAAAGAGCAGCACTGGAAGCTGCTCAGAAAGAGGGGGCTGAGGAAACCCCAGCTGCTACAGAAGAGACCCCCACACCAAAGCACACTGACGCTGATGAAGAGGCACTAGAGACACACCATGCTTTGATGGTTTTGTCTCACAACACTCCTCAGGACTCTAAGGAACTCTACCATAATCAAGTGGGTAATTCTTCAAGCACTACTGCAAAGGGTAAAGAACTCTCAGCTCAGGACTGCAAACCACCAGTCTCCTACCCCACAATGCATTTCACCAAAGCTAGAATGGAGATGTACACAAAGTTCAAGCAAGACATAGAAGACGCTGGAATACAACTCCCACATGGCACCACTTTGCTAGAAGTGAAACATCAAATCAGGTTTCTGAAAGAAGTTTTTGACAAGCTGGAAGTGGTGGAACCAATCCTTGAGAATGTGGAGGCTCACATGAAAAGAAGCAAGATGATGAAGTCATTGCCAAAACTCACAAACCCAGGAAAGTTCCTCATCACTTGTGAGCTGGAGATGCTTGACAATGTCAAAGCCCTATGTGATTCAGGATCAACTGTCAATGTCATGTCTCTCCATCTGAGCCAAACTCTGGGAATCAAGAAGCTGGTGCCATCCAGGACTTCCATCACCTTTGTGGACAACACTTCCACAAAACCTTTAGGCATGGTGAAGGATTATCCTGTGAAGATTGGAGAATGCCTAGTTCCAACAGACTTTATGGTCATGGAGAAAACATATTCCAGAGAGGTGTCACTTCTTCTAGGTACTCCATTCTTGGCAACAGCAGGAGCTCAGTTAGACTTCCATAGCTTTCTGTGGAGCAGTTGAGCAAGAGGATTACTACTGGAAGCTCCCAGATAGTTTATTGGATGCTATGAACCCCACTATGAGCATGTTGATGAGTGATGCTTTCCTTACTGAACCAAACAAGAGTCATAATACCAAGTTGAAGCTTGAGGAAAGTTTGAAGGATATTGACAACTCAACAGCCAAGGAAGTGACACCTTCAGCCACACAAAATGTCAAGTGTAAAAGGCATAGGATGTTAGCTCATGAGAAACACCTGCATCTATCAAAGGGAACATGGGTCTGGAGGAAGAAAGAGGTAAGATCACCAGCTCCATCCACCTCTCCTCACCTCAACTAAAGAGGTAATCAAAGTCAAGCTTAGTGACTTTAAACAAGCACACTTGGGAGGTAGTCCCATGGTATCCTTTGTATATATTATGCTTTCTAGTTTATCTTTTATGCTTTGTTTTAGTGTATAGAAATAGGATTTCGAACTGGGGTTTGAGAAAGTCTGAAGGGGACAAAGAACAGGTGTATTCTGGCTGATATTGGTCATTTGTATCGGTCATGACAGACCGATACACAGATTTTCAGTCATCAGTATCGATCATGTTTAATCGATATCAGTGGAGCCAGTCTACACCAGTCAACATATCGGTCACTTGTGACCGATATAGAAAGAAGTTTTGAAAGCAAGACAAATTTCGGTCATTCATATCGACCAGACTTGATCGACATAAACACACCGTATGATTTTTGGTCCAGTGTGTCGATCACTGGTGATCGATGAAATTCTTGGAATCATATCGGTCACTAGTATCGATCACTCAAGACCGACACAATCACACCGGATGTATTTGGGTCAAGTGTGTTGATCAATGATGACCGATACTAATCCCAGGAAGCACATCGGTCTCCAATATCGATCATTCACGACCAAAACTTCCATTTCGGTCAGTAATATCGGCCATGAGTGACCGATATTCCATCCGAGGTAAGTATCTCAACTTTCAAAATTTTTTACCTCCTTTGGTTTGGAGCCAAAGGAGTTTGAATTTTTAAATGGGATTCCTTCTGACCTCTTTCTTAGCTTCTGAACACTTTTGTTTTTGTCCCCCACACTTTTGATTCCTTATGTTCCCTCATCAACCTTTGATTCCTTTGGTTTCCTCTCTTTTCTCTCTATTTAAGCAACAACTTCCTTCACTTCTATTCACACTTAAACTCATTCTTCTTCTCACCTAAAGCTCGAAACTATTAGTTCTTTTTCTCTTTTATTGCTTTCTCTATGTGTTCAAAGGCTCACTAAAGGTTTGCTTCCTAAACTATCTCTCTTTGCTCTTACTCTTTGCTTATGTTAAAAATTGCTTAGCATAAGTTTTTAAGAGCAAGCAGTGTTTAGTTTTGATTGTTGTGCTATGATTTTGCAATTGGATTTGTTTTGAAATATCAAGCTAGATGTTGAAGTTTTGTTTAATGTCTATTTATCTCATTGCTTGTTTATCTTCATCCACTTGCAAGATCATCATCTCTTTTGCCTAAGAACCATTTTGCTAGAATGTCATGCATAACTGTTTATCTTTTGTGCATTCTAGCTTATTTAGTTGCTAGCTTTTGATCTCTTCTTGCTTTGAATAAGTTTAAGCTTGTTGTTAGAACTTGTTAGACTTTTCCTAGCTTAAAGAGTTTCTCCATTAAAAGCTTTCAGCTATTTGGTTCTTCAGCTTTTATTCTTTCACTTACCTTGTTTTCAAGCTTTGCTTTTGAAGGTACCATGGGAAGAACAAACATAGCTGCTGGGAAAAAGGAAAAAGCACCTCAGGAAGCACCAACATCACCAACAGTAAGGCAAGAAAAAGGAAAGGGCAAAGCTGCTGAGACTTCATCTAAGGCCGCTGGGAAGAGACCAGCCAAGGATAAAAACGCCAAGTATAGAGGCAAGGGAAAAGCTGTTGAGGAAGAAGTCCCACCCATGAAGTACAGTGCTAGGGAACTCGTGGAAGGAATCAGTAGATTCACCTTCAAGCCAACAAGATACCCATGCACATCCACAATGAAGGAGCTGGGAACCTATGAAGACTGCATCTGCAACTTTGAACAGATGGGGCTTGCAGAGCTATTACAGCCTCTCCCATCCTATGAGCGCTTCACTCATCAATTCCTCTCCACCCTCAAGGTGGTTTATTATCAGAAGAGTGAGCTCCCTGACCATGATGGATGGATCTCTTTCAAGCTTGGAAAACAGAAGTTCAAAATCACATTCCAAGAACTCTCTAGGGCGCTGGGGCTAAGCACCTACTTTCAAAGAGGAAAGTGCACTCATAGGATTCACTTGGATAATGAGAACGCCTCTTCTGTAGAACACCAAAGGCGTTTGAATCCGAATTTAAAGGAAGTTGTTAAGAAGGAGATTCTTAAGCTGTTAGAGGCTGACGTGATCTATCCCATAAGTGAGAGCACGTGGGTTTCCCCTGTACACGTGGTGCCTAAGAAGGGAGGGATCACAGTCATTAAGAATGATAAAGATGAGTTTATACCTACTAGGACTATTACAGGACACCATATGTGTATAGACTATATGAAGCTTAATCTTGCTACTAAAAAGGATCATTTTCCTTTACCTTTTATTGATCAAATGCTTGAGAGGCTTGCTAATCATCCTTATTATTGCTTTCTTAATGGATATAGTGGTTTCTTTCAAATACCGATCCATCCAAATGATCAAGAGAAGATGACTTTTACATACCCTTATGGCACCTTCGCGTATCGAAGGATGCCATTTGGGTTGTGTAATGCACCGGCTACATTTCTGTGGTGTATGATGTCGATCTTCTCTGATCTAATAGAAGAGACGGTATAAGTGTTTATGGATGACTTCTCTGTATATGGTGCGTCTTTTTCTGCGTGTTTGTTGAATCTTTACAAGGTACTAAAGCATTTTGAAGAGACGAATCTTGTGCTTAACTGGGAGAAGTGTCACTTCATGGTGAAGGAAGGGATCGTGCTTGGCCACAAGATATCAGGGAAATGCATAGAGGTTGATAAAGCCAAGGTTGAGGTCATGATGAGTCTTGAGCCACCGGTTAATGTTAAAGGAGTGAGGAGTTTCCTAGGCCATGTTAGTTTCTACAGGCGCTTCATCAAAGATTTTTCCAAGATTGCACGCCCTCTCACGAGGCTGTTGTGTAAGGAAGCTGACTTTGTGTTTGATGAGGATTGCCTTCATGCTTTCATGACCATCAAGGAAGCTCTAGTATCCGCGCTTATAGTGCAAGCACCAGACTGGACTCTATCGTTCGAGATAATGTGTGACGCGAGCGACTACGCCGTGGGAGCTGTTCTTGGTCAGAGGAAAGACAAGCGGCTGCATGTGATTTACTACGCTTCACGTACCTTGGATGACACGCAAGCCAGATACACTACGACTGAGAAGGAGTTGCTGGCAGTTGTATTCGCCTTTGAGAAGTTCAGGTCATACCTCGTAGGCTCCAAGGCCATCGTCTACACAGATCACGCAGCTCTGAGGTATATATATTCCAAGAAGGACACTAAGCCGAAGCTTTTGAGATGGATCCTTTTGCTCCAAGAATTCGACATGGAAATCAAGGACAAGAAAGGGATAGAGAACGGTGTTGCTGATCACCTCTCTAGGATGAGAATCAATGAGTCTCTGCCCTTAGATGATTCGCTTCCAGAAGAACAACTCATGATGATCACTACGGCTGTTTGTGGAAGGCTAGAAAGGCAGTTTGAAGAGGTTCTGAGTTTCAAAGAAGAAGACTTGCCTTGGTATGCTGATATAGTAAACTACTTGGCATGTGGAGAGGAGCCTTCTCATCTTGACAACTATCACAAAAAAAGTTCATGAGAGACGTAGGCCACTACTTTTGGGACGAGGCTTACTTGTACAAGAGGGGCGTGGACAGTCTATACATGAGGTGTGTAACAAAGGAAGAAGCTAAGGACATTCTCCTTCACTGCCATGGCTCTTCATATGGCGGTCACTTTACCTCATTCAAGACTGCTACAAAAGTCTTGCAAGCCGGTTTCTGGTGGATGCCCATGAGTTTGTGAAGAGTTGTGAAGCTTGTCAACGAGCAGGGAACATCACCAAGCGAAACGAGATGCCTCAGGTTCCTATCTTCGAGGTTGATGTTTTTGACGCATGGGGAATAGACTTTATGGGACCGTTTCCTTCTTCTTACGGCAACAAGTTCATTTTGGTGGCTGTAGACTATGTGTCTAAGTGGGTTGAGGCTATAGCTTCCCCAACAAACGATGCAAAGGTGGTGATAAAGCTTTTCAAGACCATCATATTCCCACAGTTTGGAGTCCCCAAGGTTGTAATCAGTGACGGTGGCAGCCATTTCATCAACAAGGTGTTTGAAAGCCTTCTAAGGAAGTATGGTGTGAAGCACAAGGTGGCTACACCGTATCATCCTCAAACTAGTGGGCAAGTGGAGGTCTTTAACCGACAGATCAAGGCCATACTCGAGAGGACAGTGGGTATTACTCGGAAGGATTGGGCAGCCAAAGTGGACGATGCTTTGTGGGCTTACCGGACCACTTTCAAGACGCCCATTGGTACTACTCCTTTCACTCTTCTATACGGCAAGGCTTGTCATCTTCCTGTTGAGTTGGAGCATGGGGCACTGTGGGCAGTGAAGCAGCTCAACTATAACCTTAAGTCAGCTCAGGAGAAGCGTTTGGTTCAGCTACATGAGCTTGATGAGCTACGGCTGGATGCATATGACAGTGCTAAGATCTACAAGGAGCGGACTAAGGCTGTTCACGATAAGAAGTTGGTTCACTAAGAGCTTAAGGAAGGCAGTTTGCTATTGCTCTACAACTCGAGGTTGAAGCTCTTTCCAGGAAAGCTCAAATCAAGGTGGTGCGGACCGTTTGAGATCAAAGAGGTATTGCCTCATGGAGCTGTTACGTTGGTGGGCAAGAGTGAGAATGCATTTACAGTCAATGGACACCGAGTGAAGCCATACATGGTCAATGCATTCGACAGGGAGAGCACTTCAATGCTTCTCCAAGACCCACCATCCGCCTAAACCAAGTAAAGTCTAGCTAAAGACGTTAAAGAAAGAGCAATTGGGAGGCATTCCCATGGTTATCTTGTATATATTTTTGCTTTCTTTCTCTTTTAGTTTTATGTTTTTATCTTCTGAGTGTGTAGGAAAAGGTATAAGGATTGCAGGCCATGATCTTTGATCCAAAAGGAGTAAGGAGTGTCGAATATAGGCTAGAGATCGAGTGCTAGATCAACTCATCCTGGCTCGATCTTTGCTAGATCAAGCCAGTGAATCAAGAGGAGTCAGTCGATGTAGATGAGATCGAGTAGAAAATCGAGTGGAACGGTCGATCATGAAAGGATAACCCGCCAATGCGTTCAGCTTGAAAAGCGAACGAGGTGTAGATCGACCGAGACACTCGATCCTCGAAAATAGATCGAGTAGTCTACTCAATCTGTCTCTCGATCTAAGCTTAAATCAACCCCCGAATCGATGACGTGGCTCGATCAAGAGGACTTAGCCAACATGCCAAAAATCAGGGAACGAGAGGTACACTCGATCCAAAGCTCGATTAAATTTGAATCGAGTCATAAATCGAGCAATCCTCTCGATCCTGGCCATTATGGGCATGAGATCGAGTCCTAGATCGACCATATGGACTCGATCTCGTGCCGAGGTAACAATTTCTTTTCCCTCTTTTCTACTTTCCCTCTAGTTTTTGAATTTAAAAAGTGGTCAAGGCAAGCATCTTTGACTATGAAAGATGTGTCTTGACCACACCTTTTGTCAGAAAACCACCAACCCATGGTTTTGTATTTTTGTTCGTCTTTATATTTTCAAACTAGAACACACTCTCTCATACTTTGTGTTTTGAGTTTCTTAAACAAGAGAGAGTGTGGTTTTCATTGTTTAAAAGATCAACAGCATCTGTTTTCAAGCTTGCTAAGGCATTTCCGAATCATTGTTCAAAAGTTTTTGGAAATTTTCCTTTTTATTGTTTGCTTGAGAACTAGATGTTAGGGAATTTAAGCGAATTTTTAGAACTAGCTAGATATTAGGTAAAATTCTGGATTTACTCTTATCTCTAGGTTTTCTCCTCTATTTTCTTGCTAGAATTTTTATAAATTTCCCAAAAATCTAGGGCATTAGTTAAATCTTTTTCTTTCTTGCCTACTCCTTCTCTCGATATTCGCCGATTTGCTTATTCTCTTGCTTGAGAATCTTGTTTCAGGCACCATGGCTCCCAAAAGAACGAGAGAAGAGACAGCATAAGAGGGATAAAGTCAATAAGTGGCTGTTCAAGAGAAGGTCAGATGGTCTAAAGAGGACAAACGAGACAAGAAGCGGCTTGAAAGGCTGAGGTTCGAACCAACAAAGTTCGCGGACAGAGGTTTGCTGTCTAAGATGGGGATTTTCGGGGATTTTAATCAACTCCTCCAGAAAATAGTGCTCAGGTGTTTGTCACGGATGGGTTGCTCAACCTTTCCCGAAGTGACAATCGACGTCCTTGCCACTTTGGAGTTTGCATACGAGAACCCTAGCGTCCCAACTCCTTCTCAAGGCCGCCTCTCTTTCAAGATCAAACGTCAAGCCTTTAGTGTCTCAATCCCCGAGCTTTGTCAAGCCTATGACCTCGATGCTGCTGCCACGGAGGTTGAGTTCCCCTCTTTCACTCAAGCAAACGATCTGTGGGACCTCATAGCCAATGATGACTACAAGGCAAATACTGCGAAGATCAAGAGAGTGAGGAGTCCAGTACTGCGTTACACGCTGAAGCTGATCGCCAACACCTTCAGTGGACGGTCAGTAGCCTTCACAGTCACCAAGACGGAGCTTTGCTTCTTGTTCCAGGGCGTTAAGCATCTCGTGTGTGACCCCGATGAGAATGATGAGCCGTTGGAAGACCAACTAGGAGACGACATGAACTACGGATGTATCCTAGCTGCTTCATTGGTGAAATACAAGGCGTATGCCTGGAGATGCAAGGCAAGCTCTGATATTGCTGCATATTTTGTGTATTTTTCATACATATAAGTTAGTTTCTCATGGATTTACCTTGCACATTAGGTTAGTTTGCATCATTTTAGGTCCTAGAGCACTTTTGCATCAGCATTTGCATGTTTCTTGCATTATGGATCACATTCAGGTTGTTTTTGGCTACTTTGGAGGTTTGGAGGATTCGTGGACGTGCTAAGGCTCGTGAGGAGGTTTGTGGACATTTGGAGAATTCAGGAATGCTTGCTAAGGATCAGAGATCGAGAAGCAGATCGAGCATGGCCGGTCGATCTAGATGAGATCGACCAGAAGATCGAGTAGCCATCTAATCCAAGGGAACAGATCGAGTCCAAGATCGAGTGAGGAGATCGATCAAGGAGTACAGAAGTAAATGACGCCATGCAGAGCGAGAGTCGGATCGAGTCAACCACTCGATCCTCCATAGATCGACTCCAAGATCGAAAGAAGCACCCGATCCATCAAAGAAGATTGATACACAGATCGAGCTGAGACCGCAAATCCCGAAGACGATCGAGTGAGATGCTCGATCTCGAGGTCAATCCCAGGCTACTTTAACTGTTTTTGGCTTCTAGCGACCGGGGGGCGGGGGGGGGGGGGGGGGGGGGGGGGGGGGGGGGGGGGGGGGGGGGGGGGGGGGGGTGTGGGGACCATCGAGCTGTTTGCCCATTTTGGAAAGGCGGCGATCCAGCTTTCACACACACTTTTTCACTTCATCTTTTTAGAGTATTTCTCTCTGTTGGAAGGCGATTTCGCCATTGTTAGACCTTGAAGATTTTTCTTGCTTTGTTCTTGAATATTGAATCTTTTAAGTTTAAAGCAATTGTTTTTCATGTTCATTAGATCATCTTCTATGCCTTGTTCGGTTTACTTTATGTGTAGTGAGTAGTCTTTTCGGGTTTTGGGGTTGAGAGGATTCAAAGGGGTTGAAAAGGTTTTAAAAGCTTGGTGTTTTCTTGTTCTTCATTGCCTTCTCTTCTAGGATTTCGAGTGGTAAGGTTTAGAGAATCTCACGCCAAGATCTCTAAGATCAAAAGGGCCTCTTACCTTGACAGGATCCAGAGGTCCTGGAAGAATCCTAGAGGCTAGTCTACCTTTCCCAAACACCATGGTAGTTTAGGGGACTAGTTAGGCCGTGTATTTGAAATCTATGTTTTATGCCCTTCAATCTCTTTTTCCGCCAAACGCCGTGGGTCTGGAGGAGAGAATGAAGGAGTGATCCATACCACACGCCATGAATGGATCTTGTTTTATTTTCAAGGCTTAGAGAGTCTCACAAAGTGAGTAGATCTAAAGTTTTCAAACCAAGCTTGTACCATTGAAACCCTTGAACATGAATCTCAACCCTGGACCCTCTTTCTTAGTATTTTCGCATCTCTGTTAATCATTCGCTTGCTATCTATTCGCATCCTGGTCATTAGATTCATTTCTGTTGAACTTTTAGACGAGATCGATCGTTGTTGCTCGATCTAGTGATCGATCCAGTGGTCGATCCACTAGTCGATTTTTAATAATTCATAGCCTTCCATTTTAATCATTTCACTTGTTCCTCGTGGTAGTTCACTCGTTTCTAGTATTTTTAAAATAGGTTTGCTTTGCATTTGACCGTTGCATCTAGTTTTTAGGATTTTTTCAAAACCATTTATCATTTGTTTAGCTTTGCATGATCCTTTCATTCTCATTGCACTTTCTAGCTCCTAGGTTGGATTGATTCCTCTTGCACTATACTACGACTGTGTGCTGCTTGAGTTTTAATAACCTCCTGCTTGCATTGCTTACTCTTATAGACCTAAAAACGTGTTATCAAATGGCGCCGTTGCCATCTTAGGAGTGTTTAGGAAGCATTGAGATTTGGGGTTTAGTAAAGACTAAGCCTTTGTTTTTCTTTTGGTTACTGATTTCTCTACTCTCAAACTTGTGTCTTTCAGGTACATGAATCTACGTTCACGGGGAGACAACAACTTACTTCAGCCCTTGGAGTTAGAGAGTAAGCTCGAGCCTTTGAGGAGATTGTTCAGCAAGGTTCAATGGATTTTGGAGCAATGGCTGAGCACGAACATCCTGAGGGACCTCATGAAGCTGTAGGAAGGGGCAATGGAAACCCCATACACGCGGCTAGACCCCCACGGGTCACAGGAGCTGGAGATGCTCCCAACACTCATCACAATAGGTTTGGGATCACTCCTCCTCCTGTACAGAACAACAGCTTCGAGATTAAGCCAGGATTCATCTCAATGGTGCAAAACAATAAGTTCCACGGGTTGGCAATGGAAGATCCCTTGGAGCATCTTGACAACTTTGAGCAAGTGTGTGGGATGATCAACATTAATGGCATATCCGAAGATGCTTTCAAGCTGCGTCTCTTTCCATTTTCTCTTGGAGACAAGGCTAGACATTGTTAGAAGACCCTTCCACAAGGCACCATTACCTCTTGAGCTGAGTGTAAGGAGGCGTTCCTTTCAAAGTTCTTCTCTAGCACCAGAACAGCAAGGTTGAGAAGTGAGATCAGCGGCTTCACTCAAAGGAACAATGAGGCATTCAATGAAGCCATGAAGCGGTTCAAGGACTACACCATTCAGTGTCCTCACCACGGCTTCAGCGAAGAGACTCTCCTAAGCACAATATACCGCAGAGCTTCACCAAAGATTCACTTGCTACTTGAAACGGCTAGTAAGGGAAACTTCCTTGGTCAAGAGGTAGAAGAGGGCATGTAGCTGATTGAAAAGTTGGCATTGAGTGACGACAACTATGCTGAAGACTACGACCGTGCACCGAGAGGTTCTGAGCTAGAGTCTCACAAGAAAGAGCTTAAATCATTGCATGAGAAGATTGACAAGCTAGTGTTGGCTAACCAGAAGCATGTTCACTTCGTTGGTGAAGCAGATGAGACCTTAGAGGAGCTTGAGTTGAGTCAAGAAGAAGCCAATTGGGTGGCGGGTCAGAACAACTACAAACCTCAAGGGTATTCACAAGGCTACAACCAGAACAACAATCTCTCCTATAGAAGCACCAATGTCGCGAACCCTAAAGATCAAGTGTACCCTGCTCAGCAAGCAAAACCATTCGTTCCCTACAACAAAGGTTTTCAGCCGAGTGGTGGTTTCCAAGGGCAAGGCAACTTCCAAGGACAACAGCAAGGAAACAAGGGTTATACACCAATGTACCCTCTGGGCTTTGTTCCTCAACAACCGATGCAACAACAAGTTGATCCTGTCCAAGCCATGTTTTAACAATTGATTCAAGGGCAAGCATCTACAAACCAGATGTTTGCCGAGATGAACACTCGCTTAGACTCCTCTCTCACTGACTTCTCTACTCATATTACAAACACGAATAACAAGATCAAGCAGCTAGAGAAGGGAAAGGCGAGTACAAGTGGTCAGAATAGCTTATCGGGCAAGTGTGAGCAGAATCCCAAGGAATGCGCCAATGCCATTACACTAAGAAGTGGGAAAGAGCTTGCACCTACGGTTACTCCTAAGAACAACAAGGACGTTGTAATTCAAGAGGGGGAGCATAAGCTTTCAGCTGATGATGAGATCAACTTTGACAATGTTTGGATTCAAGGGCCAAGGAGAGGTGAGAAAGCTATTTTAGAAAAGAAAGTGGAGCAAGCTGCTGAGGAAAAGGATGCTTATGTGCCTCCACCGTATGTACCCACGCTGCCTTTTCCTGGCCGCTTAAAGAAGCAACTTATAGAGAAGCACAAAATCTTGTTTGAGAAGCATCTGAAGGACGTAGAGATCAAGCTACCTCTCGTAGACTGCCTTGCCATGATGCCTAAATGTGCAAAATTTTTCAACGACACGCTTGCAAAGAAAAATAAGGAAAGCAAGGAAGTGCTGGTTCTTAGTGAGGAATGTAGCGCTATAATACACAAGGAGATAGTCCCCAAGAAGTTGGGAGACCCTGGAAGCTTCACTATACCTTGCGCTTTAGGCCCATTGGAGTTCAAGAGTTGCCTTTGCGATTTGGAAGCTATTATTAATTTGATGCCTCATTCTATAGCGAAGAAGTTGGGATTCACGAGGTTCAAAGACTGTAGAATCTCCTTGGTACTAGCTGACAGAAGCGTGAGGTTACCCGTGGGTCTACTTGAGGACTTGCCAGTGAGAATCAGCGTTGTAAACGTGCCTACGGACTTCGTTGTGTTGGAAATGGATAAAGAACCTAAGGACCCGCTCATATTTGGTAGACCGTTCTTAGTCACTGCCAGAGCCATCATCGACGTCAAGAATGGGAAGATAGCCCTACATCTAGGCAAGGACATCAGGCTTGATTTTGACATCAATGAGGTTTTAAAGAAGCCTACTATAGAAGGGCAAGCTTTCTACATTGAGACGTTGGACGCTTTGGCGGATGAGTTGCTAGAAGAGTTGGCTCAGGAGGATCATTTGAAGCTGGCATTGACTAAGAAGCTAGGGGAGTTCGGTTTCGTGGATCAGAGGACTCAGGAGTACGTTAATTTACTTGATTCAAGGAAAGTTGTGCTAGAAGATGAAGGCGCTTGCCTAGAAATCGACCCCGAGATCGATGCCATCACTCGATCTAGGAGTCAAATCGACAAGACAATCGAGAACACAACTCGATCTGGTGCAACAATCGATAGTTAGATCGAGGGGGGTGATCGATCCAGGATATTAATCGAGTCCGAGATCGAGAGATGCCTTCCGATCAGTTCAGGGTCCATTCCGGAGAACGACTCAGCATCTCAATCTCTCACTCGATCCACGTTAAATCGAGTGAGCGAATCGAGTGAAACTGCTCGATCTAGACGACATCGAGAGCAAGATCGACTGGATGACTCAATCTCAGAGGGGACAACGGTTCAAGAGAGCAGCCTTAGTGGTCATGTCTCGGGTTCTAAGGAGGGTTCCAAGGAGGAAAACAACAACAACAGCCACGAGGATGATTGGAGCGAGCTGCTGGCCCCAAAGGTGGACCTTAAGGAGCTCCCAAAAGGGCTAAGGTATGCTTTCTTATGGCTTAACGAAACCTCTCATGTGATTGTGAATGAAAACTTAAGTGATGATGAGTTGCACTCGCTCCTAACTGAGCTGAGAAAGTATAAGAAGGCCATTGGGTACTCTCTAAGTGACATCAATGGCCTTTCACCAATGCTTTGCACTCATAGGATTCACTTGGATAATAAGAATGCCTCTTCTATAGAACATCAAAGACGTTTGAATCCGAATTTAAAAGAGGTTGTTAAGAAGGAGATTCTTAAGCTGTTAGAGGCTGACGTGATTTATCCCATAAGTGACAGCACGTGGGTTTCTCCCGTACACGTGGTGCCTAAGAAGGGAGGGATCACGGTCATTAAGAATGATAAAGATGAGCTTATACCTACTTGGACTATTACAGGAACCCGTATGTGTATTGACTATAGGAAGCTTAATCTTGCTACTAGAAAGGATCATTTTTCCTTGCCTTTTATTGATCAAATGCTTGAAAGACTTGCTAATCATCCCTACTATTGCTTTCTTGATGGATATAGTGGATTTTTCCAAATACCAATCCATCCAAATGATCAGGAGAAGACGACCTTTACATGCCCTTATGGTACCTTCGCGTATCAAAGGATGCCATTTGGGTTGTGTAATACACCGGCTACGTTTTAGCTGTGTATGATGTCGATCTTCTCCGATCTAATAGAAGAGATGGTAGAGGTGTTTATGGATGACTTCTCTGTCTATGGTGCGTCCATTTCTGCGTGTTTGTTAAATCTTTGCAAGGTACTAAAGCGATGTGAGGAGACAAACTTGGTGCTTAATTGGGAGAAATGTCACTTCATGGCGAAGGAAGGGATCGTGCTTGGTCATAAGACATCAGAGAAGGGCATTGAGGTTGATAAGGCTAAGGCTGAGGTCATCATGAGTCTTGAGCCGCCGATTACTATCAAGGGGATCAGGAGTTTCTTGGGACACGATGGCTTCTACAGGCGTTTCATCAAGGATTTTTCCAAGATTGCACGCCCTCTCACACGGTTGTTGTGCAATGAAGCCAATTTTGTCTTTGATGAGGAGTGCTTGCAAGCTTTCAAGACCAGTACGGAAGCTCTTGTCACGGCACCAATAGTTCAAGCACCAGACTGGAGTATACCGTTTGAGATCATGTGTGATGCTAGTGACTATGCCGTGGGAGCCGTTCTAGGGCAGGGAAAAGACAAGCGGCTGCATGTGATTTACTATGCTTCAAGAACCTTGGATGACACGCAAACAAGATACACTACTACGGAGAAGGAGCTATTGGCAGTAGTGCTTGCCTTTGAGAAGTTCAGAGCTTATCTAGTGGGAGCCAAGGTTGTTGTCTACACAGATCACCCGATGCTTAGATACATCTACTCCAAGAAGGATACAAAGCCGAGACTCTTGAGATGGATACTTCTTCTTCAGGAGTTTGACATGGAAATCAAGGACAAGAAAGGGATAGAGAACGGTGTTGCTGATCACCTCTCTAGGTTGAGGATCGATGAAGCCTTACCTCTTGATGATTCGCTTCCGGAAGAGCAACTAATGATGATCACCACGGCGGTCTGTGGAAGGCTAGAAGGGCGGTTTGAGGAGGTTTTGAGTTTCAAAGAAGAGGATCTTCCTTGGTACGCTGACGTTGTGAACTACTTGGCATGCAGAGAGGAGCCAACTCATCTCGACAACTATCACAAGAAGTAGTTCATGAGAGACGCAAGCAACTACTTTTGGGACGAGCCTTACTTGTACAAGAGGGACGTGGACTGTTTATACAGGAGATGTGTTACAAAGGAAGAAGCCCAGGACATTCTCTTTCACTGCCATGGCTCTTCATACGGAGGACACTTTGCTTCGTTCAAAACCGCTACAAAAGTCTTACAAGCCGGTTTCTGGTGGCCGTCTATCTTCAAAGATGCCCATGAGTTTGTGAAGAGTTGTGAAGCTTGTCAACGAGCAGGGAACATCACGAAGAGGAACGAGATGCCTCAGGTTCCTATCTTTGAGGTTGACGTCTTTGACGCATGGGGCATAGACTTCATAGGGCCATTCCCTCATCCTACGACAACAAGTTCATTTTGGTGGCTGTTGACTACGTTTCTAAATGGGTTGAGGCCATTGCTTCCCCTACAAACGACTCTAAGGTGGTGATCAAGCTCTTTAAGAGCATCATATTCCCGAGGTTTGGAGTACCCAAGGTGGTGATAAGCGACGGAGGAAGTCATTTCATCAACAAGTTGTTTGAAAACCTTCTAAGGAAGTATGGCGTGAAGCACAAGGTAGCTACGCCTTACCATCCTCAAATGAGTGGCCAAGTGGAGGTCTCTAACCGGCAGATTAAGGTGATACTTGAGAGAACAGTTGGGACAACTCGGAAGGATTGGGCAGTGAAGTTAGACGACGCTTTGTGGGCTTACTGGACTGCTTTCAAAACGCCCATCGGTACTACCCCTCTCACTCTTCTCTACGGCAAAGGATGTCACCTCCCCATTGAGCTGGAACATAGAGCATTGTGGGCTGTGAAGCGGCTGAATTTTGATCTAAAGACGGCTCAGGAGAAGCGCATGATCCAGCTACACGAACTTGATGAGCTAAGGATGGATGCTTACGAAAGCGCTAGGATCTACAAGGAGCGCACTAAGGCTGCTCATGAAAAGAAGTTGGTACCCAAGGAGCTTAAGGAAGGGAGTTTGATGCTGCTTTACAATTCAAGGCTCAAGCTCTTTCCTGGAAAGCTAAAGTCACGATGGAGTGGGCCGTATGAAATTAAGGAGGTATTGCCCTATGGAGCTGTCACGTTGGTAGGCAAGAGTGGGAATGCATTCACAGTGAAAGGACACAGAGTTAAGCCATACATGGCAAGTGCATTTGACAAGGAGAGCACATCAATGCTTCTCCAAGATCCACCATCTGCCTAAACCAAGTAAAGTCTAGCTAAAAACGTTAAAGAAAGCGCACTTGGGAGGCATTCCCATGTCTATCTTGTATATATTTTTGCTTTATTTCTCTTTCATTTTTATGTTTTTATCTTATGAGTGTGTAGGAACAGGTATAAGGGATTGCAGAGCATGATCTTAGATCCAAAAGGAGTAAGAAGGGGCGATTATAGGCTATAGATCGAGTGCTAGATCGACTAATCCTGGCTCGATCTTTGCTAGATCGAGCAAGTGAATCGAGAAAAGCTAGTCGATCTAGACGAGATCGAGTAGACAGATCGTGTGACACAGTCGATCACAAGAGGATGAACGCCCTATACGTTTGGCTTGAAAAGCAAACGTGGGGTAAATCGACTGAGTCACTCGATTCTCAAGTCTAGATCGAGTAGTCTACTCGATCTGCCATTCGACCGAAGCCTAAATCGACCCCTGAATCGAGAACGAGGCTCGATCATGAGGACTTAGCCGTTGTGCCAAAAACTCAAGGAACGAGAGATGTTATCGATCCAAATCGAGTCCCAAATCGAGCAACCCTCTCGATCCAAGCCATTATGGGCTTGAGATCGAGTCCTAGATCGACCAAATGGACTCGATCTCGTGGCGAGGTAACATTTTCTCTTCTCCCTTTCCCATTTTCCCTCCAATTTTTAAATTCAAAATTTGGTCAAGGCAGGAATCTTTGACCATGAAAGGTGTGCCTTGACCAAGCTTTATGTCAGAAACCACTTCTTTTACCCATGATTTTGTGTTTTGTTAGCCTTTATATGTTTTCAACTATTCTCACACTCTCTCATTTCTGTTTTCACGAATTCTTAAGAAAAAGAGAGTGTGAGTTCTTCGTTTTCTAAAGGCTAACAGCATTCTTTTTCAATTATTGCAAAGGTATTTTCGAATCTTCAAGAAAATCCCTTTTTATTCGCTTTGATTGTTTTTGATGCTAGGGCGGTTTGAATTTTTAAAAACTAACTTGGTGATAGGAAAAATTCTAGATTTTACTATATCTCTAGATATGATTCTCTAGTATCTTGCTATAATTTTTATAAATCCTCCAAAATTCTAGGGTATTAGTTATAAGCTTTCTCTCTTGCTTCTCTATTTCTCTCTACAATCGCCGATTTGCTTATTCTCTTGCTTGAGAATCTTGTTTCGGGCACTATGGCTCCCAAGAGAACAAGAGAGGAGACAACACAAGAGGGAGAAAATCAAGAAGTGGCTGTTCAGGAGAGGGTTCGCTGGAGTAAAGATGAGAAACAAGACAAGAAGCGGCTGGAAAGGCTTCGGTTTGAGCCAACTAAGTTCGCAGATAGAGGATTGCTGTTTAAGATGGGGATATTGGGAGATTTTGATGAACTCCTCCAGAGGATAGGGCTACGGAGTTTGTCACGAATGGATTGCCCAACCTTTCCCGAAGTGACAATTGACTTCCTTGCCACCTTGGAGTTTGCCTACGAGAATCCGAACATCCCAACTCCTTCTCAAGGGCACATCTCCTTCAAGATCAAGCGTCAGGCTTTTCGTCTCTCAATCCCCGAGCTTTGCCAAGCTTATGGCCTCAATGCTGCTGCCACGAAGGTTGAGTTTCCATCCTTCACTCAAGCAAACGATCTTTGGGACCTCATAGCCAATGATGACTACAAGGCGAATACCGCGAAGATTAAGAGGGTGAGGAGTCCGGTGCTGCGTTACACTTTGAAGCTGATGGCCAACACCTTCAGCGGATGGTCAGTAGCCCCCACAGTCACCAAGACTGAGCTTTGCTTCTTGTTCTAAGGCATTAAGCATCTCGTGTGTGACCCAGATGAGAATGATGAGCCGTTGGAAGACCAGCTCGGCGATGACGTGAACTACGGATGCATCCTGGCCGCTTCATTGGTGAAATACAAGGCGTATGCCTTGAGATGCAAGGCAAGCTCGTCACTCATTGGAGGCTTCCTCACGCCTTTGTTTGTGCAAGCCGGTGTCCCGCTTCAGAACTTTACTCCCGTTCCGGATAGAGCTTTCATGGACGAGACATACCTAAGGAACACGGACAGCTTGGGATGCACGCCAGCTGATGGTTTCTTTGAATACCTATTCATTGACGCAGAGAATGAGATGAGGGTGTGTATCCTGCTAAACAAGACCGAAACCGAGCTGTTGGGAGTTGGGAACATCGAGTTTCTCCCAAGCGTAGAGGAGTGTATGGCTCCTCTAGGAGTCACAGCCGCCATTCGCCAAGCTACTCGGCCAAGATCGGAGTCTCCAGCCACGGATGATGAGATGCCCGAAGCCTTTGTCCTCCCTAAGCTCGACTTTGAGCCGCGAACCAAGACAAAAAAGTTCTTTGATTCTGTTGTGGAGATGCAAAGGAAAAACAACAAATGGCAAAGCAAATTCATCAAGAAGCTTGCCATGAAAGTCAAGGTGCTTCAAGGAGCTTTGCCAACGCAGGCTGCAAGTGAGGAGGTTCAACAGCCCGAGAAGAGGAGGCTTTCAACCGGAGGAGTTGTCATCCGTGAGACTCAAGGAAGCAACATCCAGCCGGCGCACCTCTCCCTCCAAGAGCCAGCCTCCAAAGGCAAAGTCATAGTGTCTAGCTCGTCTGGAACATCCTCAAGTTCCAGCCGAGACTAGATCTGAGGTAACAACATCCTTCCCTTGTACATACCACACATTATTCTTCTGTTTTTGCTTTGTGTTTTTGAGCTCCTTTGAATTTGTTTACCACCGAGACGGTGTCGTTCAAGTTTGGGGGAGTGTGTGTGTTATTTAACATGTTTATTTTGCTCTTATTTTCTATTTGCATCCTTTGAGTCTTGCATACATCGTAAGGCATAGAAAAGAAAACAAAAATTGCTAAAAATTTTAAAAATTTTCAAAAGAAATTCATGTAGTTGCATTCACATTGTTAAACATTTTAGGATTGAGTCTAGAATTTTTAAGCATCTAGGTTGTTTATATTTGTATAAGGGGTTAAAGTTTTCTTAAAAAGGTGTTTTAAGCTCATGAATTGTTTCAATGCCCTAGTTAGTAGTTCTCTAATGCTTTGCTCACGCTTTGAAAGTAAGTCTTTACCATGCTTGGATCACTTGTTTTTATTTTCGTGACTTGACTTGAACATTCATGATTTGAAACTTGTCCTAATAAGTGAGAACCCTGATATGAATTTGAAATATCATCCTTATGCATTTAAAAATGAACACATGGATCTTATACATATTTAGGCTCTTTTCCTCCTTTTACCACTCTTTGTGAGCCTAAGTAGAACTCCCACCATTACCCTTACCTTTCTTTCAAGCCAAGTATTCTTGTGTGACATCATTGTGAGGCCTCTTTTCAGTTTGAACTTAGCATAACGTGTTACGTTTAGGCGACATGATTAGGTTCTCATATGATTGCTAGCTTTGCATTTTGAAGCTAGTTATAGGCTTAGGATAAGTTTGGGGGTTTGATGGGATTGCTTTCTTGTTTACATGCTTACGGTTTCAAAAGGGTTTGGTAATTGAAGTGAATAAAAAGTTTTAAGTGAAAGGCTTTGTTTTCAAAATGTATAATGCTCTAAGTATTTCAGAAGATAGCTCTCTCAAGTAAAATAAAAAGAAAAGAAAAGAGCCTAAGTGCCAAAAAAAAGAAAAGAAAAAGAAAAAAAAGAATAGAGAGTTATCAATAAGAAAAAACAATAAGGAGCTAAAATATTTTCAAGCTTTTTCACTAACCTAAAAGAGTAAGGATATTTTCTGTTTTTATTTGGGATTGAGCTTAATAAGGGTAGTCTCTAGGAGGGTGAGTGAGCTGAAAAGAAAAGAAAATGAGAGGGGTTTAGGATCATTGTTAGCATATAAGGGTAGATGAGAATCTAATCATGTATGCATCAATTGCCTTTACCTTTAGCATTATGCATAAAGTTCATACCATTCGTGAGAGAAACCCATTGCATTGTGAAACCCTTTTTAAAATGAGATCATTCTATGCTCATAGCCTTCACCCTTAGCCAAATGTGTTCTGCTTTAAAGTGCATAAGTTTGATTCACGGTTTGATAATAAATGAATGTTAAAGGATGAGATTCTTTGATTGTTTGGAATAGGAGAGTCATGATTTAAAATTCATTTGTGATGAGTATGGCTAAGTTCTTTGGAGTATGAGTGTTCCCATTGCATTTTAGAATTAATAACTAGGACATTGAGATCTATTCATTTGAAAAACACCTTTGCAAGAAGCTTAAACCCCCGCTTTTAAAACCTCTTTTGCTTCTTTAGTTTTGTTTGCTTGAGGGCAAGCAAAAAGCAAGTTTGGGGGAGTTGATATTGCTGCATATTTCGTGTATTTTGCATACATATAAGTTAGTTTCTCATGCATTTACCTTGCACATTAGGTTAGTTTGCATCATTTTAGGTCCTAGAGCACTTTTGCACCAGCATTTGCATGTTTCTTGCATTATGCATCACATTCTGGTTGTTTTCGGCTACTTTGGGGCTTTGGAGGATTCGTGGACGTGCTAAGGCTCGTGAGGAGGTTCGTGGACATTTGGAGAATTCAGGAATGCTTGCTAAGGATCAGAGATCGAGAAGCGAATCGAGATCGACCAGAAGATCGAGTAGCCCATCCAATCCAAGGGAACAAATCGAGACCAAGATCAAGTGAAGAGATCGATCAAGGAGTACGGACGTAAATGACGCCATGCAGAGCGAGAGTCGGATCGAGTCAACCACTCGGGTTTTGAGGTTGAGAGGATTCAAAGGGGTTGAATAGGTTTCAAAAGCTTGGTGTTTTCTTGTTCTTCATTGCCTTCTCTTCTACGATTTCGAGTGCTTAAAGTTTAGAGAATCTCACGCCAAGATCTCTAAGATCAAAAGGGCCTCTTACCTTGACAGGATCCAGAGGTCCTGGAAAATCGAATCCTAGAGGCTAGTATACCTTTCCCAAACGCCATGGTAGTTTAGGGGACTAGTTAGGCCGTGTATTTGAAATCTATGTTGTATGCCCTTCAATCTCTTTTTCTGCCAAACACCATGGGTCTGGAGGAGAGAATGAAGGACTGATCCATACCACACGCCATGGATGGATCTTGTTTTGTTTTCAAGGCTTAGAGAATCTCACAAAGTAAGTAGATCTAAAGTTTTCAAACCAAGCTTGTACCTTTGAAACCCTTGAACATGAATCTCAACCCTGGACCCTCTTTCTTAGTATTTTTGCATCTCTGTTAATCATTCGCTTGCTATCTGTTCGCATCCTGGTCATTAGATTCATATCTGTTGAACTTTTAGACGAGATCGATCGTTGTTGCTCGATCTAGTAGTCGATCCACTAGTCGATTTTTAATAATTCATAGCCTTCCATTTTAATCATTTCACTTGTTCCTCGTGGTAGTTCACTCGTTTCTAGTATTTTTAAAATAGGGTTGCTTTGCATTTGACCGTTGCATCTAGTTTTTAGGATTTTTACAAAACCGTTCATCATTTGCTTAGCTTTGTATGATCCTTGCATTCTCATTGCACTTTCTAGCTCCTAGGTTGGATTGATTCCTCTTGCACTATACTACGACTGTGTGCTGCTTGAGTTTTGATAACCTCCTGCTTGCATCTTTATGGAGGCTAAAAAGCATGTTATCAAGCTCGTCACTTATTGGAGGCCTCCTCACGCCCTTGTTCGTGCAAGCTGGTGTACCTCTTCAAAACTTCACTCCTGTTCCGGAAAGAGCTTTCATGGATGAGATATACCTAAGGAACACAGACAGCTTGGGACGCACGCTAGCTGAGGGTTTCTTTGCGTATCTGTTCATTGATGCGGAGAATGAGAAGAGGGTGTTTATCCTGCCAAACAAGGACGAAACCAAGCTGTTGGGAGTTGGGAACATCGAGTTTCTCCCAAGCGTAGAGGAGTGTTTTGCTCCTCTAGGAGCCACAACCGCCATTCAACAAGCTACTCGCCTAAGATCAGAGTCTCCTGCCACGGATGATGAGATGCCCGAAGCCTTTGTCCTCCCCAAGATCGATTTTGAGCCGCGGAATAAGACAGAAAAGTTCTTTGCTTCTGTTGTGGAGATGCGAAAGGTAGATCAACAAATGGCAAAATAAGGTCATCAAGAAGCTTGCCAAGAAAGTCAAGGCGCTTCAAGGGGCTTCGCCAAAGCAGGCTGCAAGTGAGGAGGTTCAACAACCTGAGAAGAGGAGACTTTCAACCGGTGGAGTTGTCATCTGTGAGACTCAAGGAAGCAACATCCAGCCGGCGTGTCTTTCCCTCCAAGAGCCAGCGTCCAAAGGCAAAGCCATAGCATCTAACTCGTCTGGAACATCCTCAAGTTCCAGTCGAGGCTAGATCCGAGGTACCAACAACCTTCCCTTGTATATACCGCTCATATTTTCTTTGTTTTTGCTTAGTGTTTTTGAACTCTCTCGAATTTGTTTGCCACCGAGACAGTGTTATTCAAGTTTGGGGGAGTGTGTGTGTTATTTGACTTGTTTTCTGTGCTATTATTTTCTATTTGCATCATTTGAGTCTTGCATTACATTTCATTGCATCTAAGGCATAGAAAAGAACAAAAAAATTGGTAAAATTTTTAAAAAACAATTTTCAAAAATTTTCATGTAGTTTCATTCACTTTGTTAAACATTTTAGGATAGTCTAGGATTTTTAAGCATCTAAGTTGTTTACATTTGCATAAGGGGTTAAAGTTTTCTTAAAAAGGTGTTTTATGCTCATGAATTGTTTCAAGGCCCTAGTTAGTAGTTCTTTGATGCATTGTACACTCTTAGAAAGTAAGTTCTAACCATACTTGGATCATGTGTTTTGATTTTCGTGGCTTGACTTGAACATTCATGAACTGAATCTTGTCCTAATAAGTGAAAACCTTAATCTGGATTTTAATTATCATACTTATGCATTTGAAAATGAACACATGGATCTAATACATATTTAGGCTCTCTTCCTCCTCTCACCACTCTTTTGTGAGCCTAAGTAGAACTCCCACCATAACCCTTACCCTTCTTTCAAGCCAAATGTTCTTGTGTGATATCATTATGAGGCCTCAATTCGGTTTGAACTTAGCATAAAGTGTTAGGTCTAGGCGACAAGATTAGGCTCTCATTTGATTGCTAGCTTTTCATTTTGAAGCTAGACCTAGGCTTAGGTTAGGTTCGGGGTTCATGGGGTTGTTTATTTTGCTTATTTGTTTACGGTTTCAAAAAAGTTTGGTGATTGAAGTGTTTGAAAAGGTTTTAAGTGGAAGGCAATGTTTTCAAAAATAAAAAGTTCTAAGTGTATTTCAGAAGATAGCTCCCAAATAAAAAGAAAAGAAAAAGAAAGAAAAAGAGCCTAAGTGCCAAATAAAAAAAAAAGAAAAGAATAAGTAAGGAGCTATCAATAAGAAAAGTAAAGAGCTAAAAATATTTTCAGCCTTTCCACTAGCCTAAAAGAGCAAATATGTTTTCTGTTTTTATTTGGGTTTGAGCATAATAAGGGTAGTATCTAAGAGGGGGTGAGTGAGCTGAGAAGAAAAGAAATGAGAGGGGTTTTAGGATCATTGTTAGAGTACATGGGTAGATGAGAGTCTAGTTATGTATGCATCAATTGCTTTTATCTTTAGCATTATGCATAAGTTCATACCCTTCTTGAGAGAAACCCTTTGCATTATTAAACCCTTTTAAATGATATCATTCTAGTCTCATAGCCTTTGCCCTTAACCAAATGTGTTCGGCTTTAAAATGCATAAGTGTGATTCACGGTTTGATCATTAATGAATGTTAAAGGATAAGATTCTTTGATTGTTTGGAATAGGAGAGCCACGATTTGAAATTCATTGTGTGATGAGTATGGCTAAATTCTTTTAAGTATGAGTGTGTGCATTGCATTCTAGAATTAAGAACTAGGACCATTGAAGTGATTCATTTGAAAGACACCTTTGCAAGAAGTTTAAACCCTCATTTTTAAAACCTCTCTTCCTTCTTGAATTTTGTTTGCTTGAGGGCAAGCAAAAAGCAAGTTTGGGGGAGTTGATATTGCTGCATATTTTGTGTGTTTTGCATGCATGTAAGATAGTTTCTCATGCATTTACCTTGCACATTAGGCTAGTTTGCATCATTTTAGGTCCTAGAGCACTTTTGCATTAGCATTTGCATATTTCTTGCATTATACATCACATTCAGGTTGTTTTCGGATACTTTGGAGCTATGGAGGATTCGTGGACGTGCTAAGGCTCGTGAGGAAGTTCGTGGACACTTGGAGAACTCAGGATTGCATGCTAGAGCCCGAGATCGAGTAGCAGATCGAGCAAGGCAGGTCGATCTAAATGATATCGACCAGAAGATTGAGTGACCAAGTCGATGCAAGGAAACGGTTCGAGACCAAGATCGAGTGAGGAGATCGATCTGAAGTATGGACGTAAATGACGCCATGCAGATCGAGAACCAGATTGAGCCTCCAACCCGATCCAGACAAAATCGACTCAGAGATCGACCAAAGTCACCCGATCCAAGCCGAAGATCGAGAGCCAGATCGAGCCTCCTGCCCGATCCCATACGAACCTTATCCGTTCAGCCTGGATTTGGCGGCTAGCGAAGGGGGGACCAGCTAACGGTTTAGCCATTTTTGGCAAAAGCAGCCATTCGCTTTCATAATTCATTCTGTCTTTTACCTTTGTTATCTTGCACCTTAGGCGTTTTCGCCATTGAAACTCTTAAGCTTTTCTTTAGTTTTGAACCTTTTGAATCTTTGAGTATTAATCAAGTTTTTTTCCTTTCAATCGCATTCAATCATGCTTAGCTTTCTGTTTATCACTTTTGCTTTGATTTTAACTATGTGTAGCGAGTAGTCGATTTGGGTTGATGGGTTGAGGTGATTCAAAAGGGTCAAAAGGGTTAAAGCTTTGTGTTTTCTTGTTCTTCATTACCTTCTCTTCTAGGATCTTGAGCACTTAAGGCTTAGAGAGTCTCACGCCAAGATCTCTATGATCTAAGGGACATCTTACCTTGACAGGATTCAGATGTCCTGGAGAATCAGATCCTAGAGGCTAGACTAACCTTTCCCACACGCTATGGTTGTAAAGAGGACTAGTTAGGTCATTGTTTGAAATCTGTGTTCCTTTCCCTTCAATCTCTTTTTTACACCACAAGCCATGGGCTTGGAGAAGAGATCAAGGGAGTGAATCATACCACACGCCATGGATGGTTCTTGTTTTGTTTTCAAGGCCTAGAGAAACCTCCTAAAAGAGTAGATCTAACGTTTTCAAACCAAGCCTTAATCTTTGAGACCCATGAATATGACCCTCAACCCTAGACCCTCTTTCTTAGTGTTTTAAACCTCTGCTTATCATTCTGTCATCATAAAGTTTGCATCTTTTTCATTAGTTTATCGCATCATTCATCACCTTGAGTTGTTAGACGAGATCGATCCATTTTGCTCGATCTAGAGGTCGATCGAGTGGTCGATTCACTAGGCGTTTTTTAGTTAATTTTAGCTTTGCAATTTAGACTTTCTGCTTGTTCCTTGTGGTTGTTACCCTTTTTCCAGGGATTTTAAAATTGTTTTGCCTTGCATTTGGTCTTTGCATCTAGTTTTTAGGGATTTTACCAATCATTTATCACTATCTCTTAGCTTTGCTCATTTCCTTGCATTCTTAGTGAACTTGCTACCCCTAGGTGTGGATTGATACCTCTCTTCTCACTATACTACATCTCTGTATGCATTAGAGCTTTGATAACCTCTCTGTTGCATCTTGATACATCATTGCATCACAAAAACATGTTATCAAGGACAATGGAAGGCGTGCTACCCAGAGCATGGGCACAAATCAGGTAGGAAGAAGATCCTGCATCTCGTCAAAAACAATCCTTATGATCTGATTCACGCTTGCTGAGCCATGATCGAACAACTAGAGATGATCACCCCTACCATAGACTGAGCACCAACATCAACAACAGTCAATGTGAAACCAGAGACATTTCAGAATCTACTTCTCCAAACGAAGTTTAAGAAAGACAATCGAATACATGGACTAGGAGCATACAAACTGCAAGATAGGAATGATAAACTTCAACCTAACAGCTAGAGTGCCCTTCATCTAAAAACCTACTATTTCTAAGTTAGTTTGGTTTTGTGCTTTTCACTCTTAATTATGACTTATTTCTGCATCTTTTTGACGATCAAGAGTCGTCATTGCTTTTACTTAATTATTGGTGTTTCACCTCATATCTACATACATACTTGTAATGAATACAAGTTTTTTTAGACTCTCGAACTTTAGTTGCCATTTGTTGCAAACATATAAAAGGGAAAATACAAATATTTATGAGCGATGCTCATAGACAAAGTTAGATGCAAAGGAAGAAAATTTAGATGCACTATATCCGAAAGCAACGACAATGAATATGATCATCGTTGGTCAAACAAAAAGCATGACCTCCTAATATCGTGAAAATAGTCACCATTCAATAAGCAAGAAGGCACGACCTCACACTAGTAAATAAACTCGCTATAGCTACGATGGAGTCACGACGGTGTCGTGGCTTTTCTGAAACAAGTCACGAAAAAGCCACGAAAAGTTCACGTAAGCGAAAAAAAAAAGAAACGTGACAATTTCGTAATAATTTCGTGGCAAAGTTGTCACCTTTTAGTCACGTAAGTTGGTGTGGCAAGGATAGCCACCACAAAGCCACGAATATTTCGTGACAACATAGGCACAAACACTATTCGTGACTAAATCGTGTCAATGTTGTCACGGTTTATCCACCTTTTCTGTCGTGACTATATCCACCACGGGCGTGGCAAACCAAAATGATTGTCCAACACGGGTTTTCCTTCCACAAACTCCCATCAACCATAGGTGCGGGGCGAATATATTCGACTAATAGTCACGCCATTAACGTGTGGCTTTTTCCGTGGCAATATAGTCACGATTTAGTCACAAATATACAGTGACTATCCAAAATACTAATTTTTGAGTATAAATAGAAAGCTTCTCCACATCTTTATTCTCATTCTAAAAGTTCTAGAGAAGCATAAAAACTCTAAATCTCTTTCTTAGCCGCTGAGTTCCTTCTATCCCCTCGTTGTCATCTCTCTCTTTTCCCGCGTTGCCATATCTGAGTAGTCTTCCTCCTATACGCTGCCGTCTAAGGAGGCCCAACCAAAGGTTTGCAGCCTTAGGCCAACCCAGATGGTGGTGCATCCCCCAATTCCAATGCCAAAGCCCCACGGATTTTCCTTGGCTCACACTTGGAGAACCACCATTGAAGAAGAAGCCATCTCGCCGCTCCGAACGTCGTCGTCGCGTTTTTTCTCACCTCCGCACGAGAACGACCCCTCCTGGATTGATGCTTGTAACCGTCTTGATGAGTTCTCTTCGCCCTATCTCCATTCACCACCTTCACCACCTTCGCCACTTAGGCCAATGTGAGGATAAATATATTTTAACTCCTGAAAACTTAGTTTTACAAATATTTTTTAACAATACCCACACCTTGCATAGTTGACATCTAACTTGTAACCTTTTTTGTGCTAAACAGGTTCCATACTCGTGAAACGGCTAGAAAACATGTTACACCCACAAAGTGGGCATGCTCGCGATTCAACAGAGCTTCAACCTCACAGGTTCCGCAAATGCGCAAACGTGGACGCGCTCACAAGCACTCGTTACCTATGGTTATGCATGAAACCTTAGAACGTTATCCGAGAATAGAGCAGGGCAGGCGTTCAGTTCAGCAATACCATTTGGACTATGCACTTGATGCAGAAGCCAATGGTAAAGGTTTTTGTTGCTCAACTCACTGTGCTATAAAATTCTGGGATGGACTTAACAAGGAAATCCGCGACCAGGTTCCTAGTCCGACTAAGGACGAGAGGTGCAAGCGGACTAAGAATGTTCTCGAACTTGCTAAGGCTGCTGAGAACGAGATCCAAGAAGAACGGGAATGTGAATTAGAAAATTTGGCAAATGACTCTGATTCTGATTTTGGTTTTGATTAAGTTTTATCATATCTTTAAGCATATGTACAATTACACTTTATTTTCTAAATATTATAATAAAACTAAGATTTTCTGAATGGTGTATTAAGAACAAATCTTAAACCCTAAAATCAAACCCTAAACCCTAAAATCAAACCCTAAACCCTAAAATCAAATCCTAAACCTTAAAACCAAACCTTAAACCCTAAGATCAAACCATAAACTGAAAATATCAATTGAAAATTTTATCTTCAAAATTTTGTTAACACTTGCATAATTTTTTTTTTATAGAAATATATCCTAAACCCTTAAACTCAAACCCTAAGTCCATAACACAAACTCTAAACCTTTTAAAATTTAACTGATTTTTGTAATAAATTTAAAATTTAACTAAATTTTGTTTCTTATTACTATAAAAACTAAACAAATTTTAGTTTCAGATTATAATTATGATTACTCTAAGTTATATGTACTTATAATAATTTTTAATTATAAAATTTCTCTAATTTTTTGATTAAATCATGCACAAAATTATTTAAACCACCAATTCAAATTAAACCATTAATTATTTGGTTAAACCACCAAATTTTGGTTTCCCTCCAATTAATTTGGTTGATCCCACCAAATTTTGGTTGATCCCACCAAATTTTGGTTTATCCCACCAAATCAATTTTACCCCAAATATTCGACCCAACACTTAACAGAAATCTCTATCTGGTCTTCTTCCTCTCGAACCTTCTTCGTTCCTTTGTCTTTATCGTTTTCTTCTCCCAGCTTCTTCCTCTCGATACCTCACTTTATCTCTTGTTCGATTCCTAAATCGTAAACAATCTCTTGCTCTTCGTCTTCATCGTGTCCTAACAATCTCTCTTCTCTCTTTGTCGATTTCTCTTCTCTCTTTGTCGATCTCTCTTCTCTCTCAATGGCTCCTCCTCGCCAAAACCGACAAAACCGCCGTAACCCAGTCACCGCCAACAACCACGACTCGGGTAACTCTTATGGATCTATAAAAAATTAGGGTTTATCGTTTTGATTGAAGTTTGGATTAGATTTAGGGTTTTTATTTGGGGTTTCTTTTGTGTGGCTAATTTTTGTTTGTTTAGAGTTCTAATTGAGTTTTGATTGGGGTTTCTCTTGCGTGAAGTTTTGACTAGAATTTGGGTTACTAATTTTTGCGAAACTATCACTAATTTTTGTGAAACTGTCAATAATTTCCGCGAAAGTATCACTAATTTTTTATTATGTTGTTTCAATAATTTCCATAAAATTTCACATCCCCCTTCTCTTCTCTTCTGCTGTTTCATCCAATTTTTTATAGGTTTTTTTCTTTCAGAGTTTCTCAAGGTAAATCAAAAGCTATTTGATTTGTTCATGTAAAGCTTGATCACTTAGCCAAATTCGTTTTTTATAGACTCCAAGTGTTGTCTTGTTGATATAAAGCTTCCAGATTCATACTGAGATTCTTCTTGTCTTCTACATTTTAAGATTTCTTTTTTTGCCTTTCTATCTTTCACTTTATATGCCTTCCTCTACATTCGTACCTTAGTAACTACTCTAATCAAAGTGAAAACATTGACTCTGGCTTCTGTATAGTATGATGATGATTTGATTTTACCTCCCAAAAAAGCAGATTTGTGCTCAAGTTTAGAGATGTTGATACAATTGAAAAGAGGAAAAGCAAAATGATCAAATGGAACCGAAAACATTTTATAAAATTTCACTAATTTTTGAACGATGTGTTTGGAGTTCGAATTGAGTTTTGATTGGGGTTTCTCTTGCTTGAAGTTTAGACTAGAATTTGCTTTCAAGCTTTCCATTAATTATTTATCACATTGTGGATTTATAACCTACATTGCATATAATCAAGATGTCGACTAGAATTTCGGTTTCGAATTGAGTATATGTTCGCTCACATTATTGTTTTTATGTGTTTTCTCACATTATTGTCCTTATGTGTTTTCTCACATTATTGTTCTTATGTGTGAGCGTGTATATGTGTTTAGCTATAATCTTTATTGTTCTTAAGTTATGTTTTAGTTGTTTTGACAGGTCATGCCATACCACCAGGAGCTGTAGGGTCTAGAAGCTCTTCAGGTCCTCACTCGCCACTAGGAGCTGTTGGATCTACAAGTGGTCCTGCCATGCCACCAAGCGCTGCATCTTCAGGAGCTAATAACTATGATAATCGCTTTTGTTATGGTCTAATGCAGCAGAGAGGTTATCAAAACTCTAATGCAAGCAATGTTGTAGTAAGGCAAGCAGGAGAGTGTCAATCCACTTCTAGATGATAGAGAATCCACAGAGAATGCAAGGTCTAAGACAAATCTAAGCAAATGAGACAGTTTATGAGAAATAATCTAAAAACTAAATGCAACAACCTAAATGGAATGAAACCTATTTTAAAAATACTAGAAAGGAAGCAGTTACCACGAGGAACAAACAGATAAATTAAAGAGAAGAGCTTCGAATTGTTAAAATTCGACTAGTGGATCGACCACAAGATCGACCACTAGATCGAGCAGAAACGATCGATCTCGTCTAAAACCGTAAGAATAATGAATCTAAAGACCAGGATGCTATCAGGTAATAAGCTAAAGATGATATGAGACGTAAATATGCTAGAAGAGAGGGCTTGAGGGTTGAGATTCATATAAGGGGTTTCAAGGAATGATCTTGGGTTTGAAACTTTGGATCGACTCACTTGGTGAGGATCTCTAAGCCTCGAAAACAAAACAAGATCTATCCGTGGCTTTTGGTATAGATCACTCTTTCATCCTCTCCTCCAAACCCATGGCTTTTGGTGGAAAGAGAGGTCGAAAGGCAAGGAAAACAGATTTCGAACAATGGCTTAACTAGTCCCCCAAACTTCCATGGCTTTTGGGAAGGGGTAACTAGTCTCTAAGGTGAGATTTTCCGAGGCCCCTGGATCCTGTCAAGGTAAGGGACCTCTTGGATCATGAAGCTCTTGGCGTGAGAGTCTTCAAGCATTAAGCTTTCAACACCTTAGAAGAGATAGCCTTAAAAACGTTTAGAAAACAAACCAAGATCGAACCTTTTCTACCCCTTAATCCTCTCAACCCCTAACCCAAAGTAAACTACTCACTACACATAAAGTAAATCAAGCAAGGTGGAAGAAATGAAACGATAAACATGAAACAACGACTAGATTAAACGATAAGGTTCGAGAATACAAAAGCTTGAAAAGAAAACTGGTTCAACAATGGTGTTCTTCCGAAAAACGAGAGAGAAAACTTGAAGGAAAAAGATAAGAAATCTAAAAAGTTATCGAAAAAGCATTCGCCGCCTTGCCTAAAATGTCAAAACAGTCCAATGGTCCCCCCTTCGCTAACAGCCAAAAACGGTTGAAAGGACAGAGATCGACCATTGGATCGAGTTGTTCTATCGATCATATCTGGCCATCGTGTCTTCGGCTCGATCCGGGTCTCGATCTTCTTCGGTGAATCGAGTGCTGCATCCGATCTTGGTATCGATCTTTGGGAGGATCGAGTGATGTACTCGATCCAGCTCTCGCTCTGCATGGCGTTATTTACGTCCATACCGATACATCGATTGCTTCACTCGATCTCCATCTCGATCATTATCCTTGGATCGCCTAGTTGGCTCGATCTTCTGGTCGATCAACTCCTAGATCGACCGGCCATGCTCGATCTGCTCCTCGATCACTGGTCCTTAGCACACTCTCGAGCTTCCATGAACTGCTACATCGGCCTCCACACCTCCACGAACCTCCGTGTCTCCAAAGCAACCAGAAACAACCTGGAATGAATGCAAAATGCAGAGAAAATGCACATGCTGATGCAAGAATGCTCTAGGACCCTAAGTGATGCAATCTAGCCTAAAACATGATACAAATGCATGAAAAACTACCTAATGAGTATGCAGAATGTATGCAATATGCAATGATATCAAACTACAACCGTATGACCCTAGACGCATTATTGAATGCTCCCTCGAGAGAGCTTCAGCCACACCTCCATCCAAGGAAACTCAATGGCGCTTTATGGTAAGTTCTCTACATAATCGAGTTCTCTTATTTCTTCTTATAATGTATTGTCTTCTCTGATTGTAATTTTTTTTATCTCAGGTTCGGTGTAGACCCCTCTGTCCACAAATTCATCTGAGCAACATGGCAAGCCTACTACATGGGACCATGGAGTAGCTGAAAATTTGTTCCTCAAGGGAGGAAAGATAAGTGGTGGCAGACTTTTGTGGTAGGTGTTGTGCTTGTTTCAGAATTATTTATTGTTTACTTTTATGTTAATACATATATTAATGTTCATTGTTTTCATTGTAGTAAAACTACTACTCGGAAGATCGTTTTAAATCCGAGGTCTACCGTCTTTGGAAGTTGCACACACAAACAACAATATGCCAAAAGATCAGTAAGAAGAAGAGACTGAACCAGAAGCCTAAGTTCATAGGCGAATCTGACTGGACCACTCTGCTGGAGTTTTGGTCAACAGAACCAGCCCGTAAAAGGAGCAAGTCAGCTCTTTAAGAATAAGAGTGGTTTTACGGGAAATAGATCAAATTCAGGGACAAATTCTTCTAAAGCAGGGAAGAATTGTAACGACCCGAGCCCATATGATTTGAGAGAGGCCCAATTACCTGTTTCAGCCCAGGTTGGCCCAACCCTAGTTCTGTCGTCTTCTTCACCTCCCACGTACAAGACGCAGCAGCAACAAACGAGCGAGCCGCACACTGCTTCGTTAACACCAAACTTCCGCCCAGACCTCGTTGCGCCAGCAGCCGCCGTCATTATTCACGCCGGAGCTACATGACACCAATCTGTACCATCCGATCCCGTGAGGAGAAGCGATCGTGCAGCAACACCGAGTCTTCGCCTTCTCGATCATGCCGCCTCAGTTCGCCGCCACCGTCGATCTGCTGCTCTGAGTCACAATCACCGTCGTTCGTGAGTCATTGTGGTAAGCCGATCCGATCTCCTTCAACACTTCCGTTACATTTTGTTTGTCGTGAGATTGATCCGCCATTGTTGTCCGTGTTCTCCAGATCGAACCTCCGTCTTACCTCCACGTTGAATTGTGATTACGTGAGTATGGTGTTGATATTGCTTTGGGTAAGCGAATCTCACCATGATCCTTATTGTTGTGCACGTATGAGTTTACGGACGTGAGGTTGATGCTTGCGTCTTAAGAAACCTTTGTTCGTTATTATTTTCAGACCATGTTAATCGTAGTTAGCGTGTTGTTCCTGCTGTGAGGTCTTCTGCATGCCTTCATTACAGTTTCGCTTCAGCCGAGAGACTAAGGTGAGGATCGTGGTGGTGCATTCTGTTAATTACGTTTATAATGAGTATATCTTAAGTCATAATTAAGACACATATACCTACATATATGATATATAACATATGTGTATTTGTGTGATAACCGTATATAAATAAATAATTTATATATATATAAGTATATATATATATTTATATATATTCATTGTTGATTAATAAAAACTTAGAAAAATTAAGATTGTTTAAAAACGAATACAATTGATTGATGAGATGAATAATGTGTGATAATGTGTGGTAAAAATTAGTATCGTTTGCGAGATGATAAGTTATGTTGCCTTGGGGCATGTGGCCAATGTATCCGCGGGTTGAAATCATAGTGAAAAGGGTTTGCCCTCACTGTGTGATACGTTTGCGTGTTGAGCTGTGACGACGAGCCTTGCGTGGGTGGTCATAGTTCAGGGTTGTCTGACGAGACAGGTGCTGTTGAGCGGACGAGTGGACTCTCGGAGCCAGCAGGGATACCATAGTTTTATTAGGACTTGATCCTTGTTGTATTGGTGCGTCAGTAGGACGTGATGATTATCTGTGTGTTTTAATTTAGGACTTGCGTATGTCCGTAGTTATAAATGTGTATGATGGATTGAGTGGGCTCTAAAGCTCGCACTCACTGAGTATTGTTAGAATACTCACCCCTCTCCCTTGCAGGTGAGCGTGTGGTGTAGCCGGAGGAGTCGTATCAGTGTGGTGCTCGTTTTCGGGATCACATACATTTTTATTTATTATTATTTTAAGTATTATTTATTTAATAAACTAAAAAATGGTTTTTAGTTAATTTTCTTTATTATTGGTTTAAAGACGGTTTTATGTTGAATCGGTTTAAACATGGTTTAATAAGAGTTATTATTGAACTCAGAAATGATTTATTATGGTTTAAGTTGATAAATAAAATGCCTTCTCGAAGAAGTAAGAGACGGGTGTTACAATATTACTAGCTTAAAATGCAAGCTAGTGTCTACATAAAAGCTTCTCCTTGTCAGCCTAAACTCAACACTTTGTGCATAGATGATTCAAAATCTTCGAAAATAGGCTTCACAATCACACAAGAGAGTGTTTAGGTAACAACGAAGGCTTAGTTGAAGGTGGGGTAAGCTATTTGGACTAGCAAGGGTGGTAAGAAGAAAGAAGAGAGTCTAAAGATGTATATGGTAACTACAGAATCACTTTTTGATGTATGAATATGATAATTCAAAGTTAAATTTATTGTTCAGATTATTAGAGTGGGAATTTAATCAAAGCAAGCTTCAACATAAGACATGAATATCAAAGTAAGAATTCAAAGTATGGTGCAGCCTTAATTTCAAATTTACTACAATGCATCAAACAACTAACAATTAGGACATTGAATTCATTTCAATCATGGACATCTTTCAAGGTGCTTGTCATTACTCCTAATGCATATGTATGCAAACCTATATGAAAAGCAACTAGGATCAATCTTAATTATGCAAATGCAACTAGAATATCTCATTTTTAGCTTCAAATTTTTAGTGATTTTCTATACCAAATATGAATGCATGAGACTCAAAAATGCAAAACAGAAATAAGAAAACACAAAGTCAAATGACCCAAACCTTCCTCCCCCAGACTCAAGGGAAGGACGCAAAAACCCAAGAAAATGCAAGGAGAAATGGTAGTTACAAGGAGTGGAGAAGGGTTTAGAGAGAGTGAGAGAGAGAGAGAACTTACATCGGGGTATCTGATATATCATAATTTTTATGGTTTTTAACCATGATATAAGTCCTTTTTATTGAGTCTTTTTGGTCTTTTTAGAGTCCTAGTAGAGTCTTTGCAGGTTATAGCATCTCTGGAGCATAATTGGAGATATTGAAGCTTTTTCGGGCATTGCAAGTTGAAGCCACGAAGTGTCCAACTCGGAGAAGAAAGTATGCATTTGGGTGACGCTCGTCACCAAGCTAGTGACGCTCGTCACCAAGCTGGTGACGCTCGTCACCAGTAGAGGAAGGAGTCGTGGCCTGATTTTTAAAAAGATTGGTAAGAAATTGCAGTTTTGGCCCAGAAGTTTTAATATTTGCAAAAAGGCCCCAAATCGTGTTTTAGCTTGTATATTAGGTTTTTCAGCCATTCTTTTGGCATATATCTTGCATCTTATTCTTTTTGAGAGCTTTAGAGAGAGATTTGTAGCATAGATTTTGGAGAGACAAATCAAACTCCTTCAGAGCAGATTTCAAACTCCTTTATTTCTATCTCTTATATCTTTTATGCAATTTATTCTTTTCATGATGTTTGATTCATTCACCATGTCTGAGTAGTTTGTTAGTAAAGTTAGGGCTTTTTAAAAGTTTAAGAAGAGTTTGTAGAATTGCTAAACTTATAGAAAATCCATTGGTTCTTCATCTGTGCTTGCATTCATATCGATTTCTTAGACACATCATCTAGATTTCGAAACCCTAGGTTGTTTGATATATGTGAGAGCATTATCAATCACCTGAACTAGTATTAGATGAGCAAAAAAACTTAGTGCAAAGAGATTTGGATTAGGATTTTTGTGAACAATTGAACCTGATCATTACTGCATGTTTAGATTGTTAGAGTTTGCAAAGAGATTTTAAACTGTGATTTAGACCTAGTTAACTTCTGCAATGAGAATTGATTAGTTATATATTTTTGATTCATGTTCAAGACGGTTTTAATTCATTCCTGATTGCATGCATTCTACATTCTCGGATTCAACCTGCGAATTGTCTTGACTTAGCGCCTTTATCTTCCTGAATTTTAAGAACAAGCATAAAAACGCCCACTTGCATTTATCTTACTGTTTTTCATTACATTCATTATTTATCGTATAGCCTAATCTGAACCTATAATTGATAGTGTAGTTTACATACTCCTTAGGGATTCGATACCCCTTGTACTACAATTGTTTTGTTGTGCACTTACAGTAGTTTTATTTGGGTAAAACCTGAGCTCTATCAATTTTTTGGCGCAGTTTCCGGGGAGTAATAGCTGCCTATCGATTTTTTGTATTAGGATTTAGTCTAAGTTTTTATTTGCTTACTAACTTTCTGCTACTTTTCTTTGTGCTGATTTCAGGTGTATGCCTAATCGCAGTACCATAAGCAACACAGAGAAGGAGCTTTTCACCTTAGGCATTAACGAGATAGCTAAGTTGGAGAGGACCATCAGGAAAGTTAAGAAGCAATCTACAATGGTTAATCCACTGATCTTGGTTGAAGATGCAGAAGGTCATTTGGTTGACAGAGAGGGAAACAGGAGGAACGAAGAAGGGCAGAGAATTGATCAAGATGAGAATGTCATTGTTGAACAAGCGGTTCAACCAATGGCACAAGACGTTGGAGCTCATGTTGCTGCTAACAACGCTGTTACGCGTTTTGTACAGAGGACCCTAGGAGATTACAACAGACCTGATCAGTTCTATGCCAACAGAGCTGCAATCCGCCCTCCTGCTTTCCAGAGGAATGATTTTGAGCTTAAGCCTGCTTATTATCAGCTGGTGGGACAGCATCCATTCCATGGCTTACCTCATGAGCATCCAATGGATCATATTGAGAGATTTGAGGATTTGGCTTCAAGTGTCAAAGCTAATGGAGTTAGCAATGACTTCCTGTTCTGCAAGCTGTTCCCTTACTCACTTGGAGGAGATGCTGCTTATTGGCTGAAGCAACTGGAGCCTGCTTCATTAACTATTTGGAAGGACACCAAAAATGCCTTTCTGAAAAATTTCTATGATGATGCTAGATCAGAGGACCTGAGGACGAAAATTGCATCATTCTCTCAAGGTCCTACTGAAGCTTTTAAGGCTTCTTGGCTGAGATTCAAGTCTTATCAAAGGGACTGTCCTCATCATGGTTTCATTCAGGTGCAGCTACTTGGGATTTTCTTCAGAGGCATTGATTGGAAGTATCGGATGGCGCTGGATGCAGCTAGTGCATGAAACTTTGATAAACAGAATGTTTTGGGGTTGAATATCAAAGTACAAATGCACTGTTAATGATGCAGTATAGGTGCAAGAGGTATCAATCCAGCCTGGGTGATGAAAGACACTAGGAATGCAAGAGCAATGCAAAGCTAAGCAGAATCGGGTAAATAGATAGTAAAACCGATAAAAACTAAATGAAATGACCAAACTACTATGAATACTATTTTAAAATCCCTGGAAGAGGGTTAACAACTACTAGGAAAAGACTGAGAATTTAAAACGCAAAGCTACTAGTTACCAAAAATCGAGAACTAAAGCGGGTAAAACAGAGAATTTCTAACAACTTAGAGCTATGACTTTTAAAGATTAAAGATGCAAGCTTTATGACTAGGGAATTAAAATCTAGTGTTTTAAAATGCTAAAAAGAGGATCTAAGGTCGAGGGTCATATCCAAGAGGTTCAAGATTCAAGCTTTGGGTTTGAAAACATTAAATCTACACATATTGTGCTTTCTCTAAGCTTTGAGAAACTGAAATAGATTCATCCATGATGTTTGGTATGAAACCCATCCTCAATCTCTCCTCCTAACCCATGATGTGTGGTGGAAAAAGAGATCGAAGAGCATTGAATCACAAATCTCCAAAAGTGGCTTAACTAACTCCCTAAGCGTCCATGGTGTTTGGGAAAGGATAAGTTAGTCTCTTGGATTTGGTTTTAGGAGATTCCTTAATCCTGCTAAGGTAAGGAAATCTCTAGGATCATAAAGATCTTTCTCAAGACTCTTTGAGCACTAAGAGCCCAAATCCAAGAAAAAAATGAGATTAAGAACAAGAAAAATACCAAAGCTTAAACCTTTAAACCCCTTAAATCGCCCCGACCTTAAACCCAAGGATGACTACTCGCTACACATGGATAAAACCGATTGAAATGCAATAGAAGAAGAGCTAAACGTGATAAAAACGATGAAGGATGAAATATTAAGATTAAAAGTACTTAGATTAAGTAAGATTAAAGTATAAAACATGAAAAAGCTTCAAAGTTCAACAATGGCGATTTTGCCTAAGAGAAAACTTGAAAAAGATAATACTAAAATGTTGATAATGAAAGTGATGTTCGCCCTTTGCCCAAAATAGCCAAACAGCCCTAATGGTCCCCTCACTATGCTCCAAAAATGAGCTGGCCAGATAAGGTCCCAGAGATCAACTTGGGTCGCTCGATCTCTGGCTCGATCTTCTGCTTGGATCGTCCTCCTTTGCTCGATCTTCTACTCGATCCTTGAGTGATCGGGTCGTGGCCTAGATCTGGATTTCGTTCTGCATGACGCAATCCACGTCCATAGTCAAGATCAATCTCCTCACTCGATGTCATCCTCGATCCCTTCCTTGAAATGATCCGGGCTTAGTCGATCTTCTGGTCGATCTCATCTAGATCGACCTGCCTTGCTCGATCTGCTGCTCGATCTCGGGTCCTTTGCATGCATGGCTTAGCTCCTTCACGTGTCCACAAGCTCCATTTTGATCATTAGCACGTCCATGCAACCTCCACAACTCCAGTGTGTCCCAAACAACCTGAATATGATGCGAGAATGCAAGAAATATGCAAAATGCGAATGCAATGTGATCTATGACCTAAAATGCAACAAATGGTAGAAACTAGCCTATTATGCAAGATAAATGCATGAAAACTATCCTAAATGCATGCTAAATATGCTAAATATGTGAGTATATCAACTCCCCCAAACTTGCTTTTTGCTTGTCCTCAAGCAAACAAAATTCAAGAAAGGAAGGGAGGTTTTAAAAGTGGGAGCTCAAATTTCCAAAAGTGTTGAAACAAATGAATCAACTCAAAGGTCCTAGTTCTCAATTCTAAAATGCATCACACAAACTCATATTCCAAAGAACTTAGCCATATTCATCACATGTTGAATCTCAAATCATGGCTCTCATATTGCAAACAATCCAAGAATCCTATCCTTTAACATTTATTAAGATCAAACCGTGAATCACACTTATGCGCTTTAAAACCGGATACATTTGGCTTAGGGACAAAGGTTATGAGACAAAAATGATCTCATTCATAAGGGTAAATCAAGCAATGGGTTCTCTCAAAGAAGGTTGAACTTATGCATAATGCTAAATGTAAAGACAATTGATGTATACATGACTAGACTCTCATCTACCCATATACATTAACAATGATCCTAAACCCCTCTCATTTTTCTTTTCTTTTTAAGCTCACTCACCCTCCTAGAGATTACCCATAAACAACAAGGCAAGACGCCAAGCAAGACCCAAATAAACACAAATCATTCTCAACCTTTTTATAGCTAGTGGGATTGTCTTATTCATAAACTTAGCTCTTTTATTTTATTTTTGATAGCCCTCTTCTCAAAATTTTTCTTCCTTTTCTTTAAACATTTGGCCTTTTGGCTCTTTTCTTATTTTTTTCTTTTTGAGGGCTATCTCTTTTTCTTTTAAACAATACAACCAAGGACCACCCACTTAAAACTATTGAACCCTTTAATTCAAATTCCAAACACAGAACTCTTTTTAAACCGAAAACAAGTAAGCAAAACATCAACACCCATGAACCCCCATCCTAAACCTAAGCCTAAAACTAGCTTCAAAATGCAAAGCTAGCAACAATATGAGAGCCTAACCATGTTGCCTAAACCTAACACTTTATGCCAAGTTCAAACCGAAAAGAGGCCTCACAATGATATCACACAAGAAAATTTGGCTTGAGAGGAGGGTAAGGGTCAAGGTAGGAAGTTCTATTCAGGCTTACAAGAGAGTGGTGAAAGGGAAAAGAAAGCCTAAATTTGTACATGTGATCCATGTATCCCTTTTCAAATGCATAAGTATGATAATTAAAAAGTTCAAATTAAGGTTCTCACTTGATAGGAAATGATTCAATTCATGAATGTTCCACTTAAGCCACAAAAATCAAAAAAAATGATCCAAATATGGTTAGAGCTTACAAAGAACTACTAACTAGAGCATTGAACTAATTCATGAGTTTAAAACACTTTACAAGGAAAAATTTGTATCATTGCTCCCTATGCAAATGCAAATGCCCTAAATGATTTTAAAAATTCTAGACTCAATCCTACAATATTTAACAATGCAAATGCAAGCTACATGAATTTTTTTGAACATTTTTAAAATTTTTATGATTGTTTTGTATTTTTCGATGCCTTAAGTGATGCATGATGACTCAAGTATGATAACTCAAAATAAGATCAAAGAAAACATGTCAAAGCACAAACATACTCCCCCAAACTTGAATGACACCGTCTCGGTGGCAAACAAATTCAAGAGGAGCTCAAAACACAAAGCAAAAATAAGAAAAATGCATGTTATTTACAAGGTTGTGTGTTGGTACCTTGGAGCTAGGCATGGCTGGAGCTTGAGGATGCTTCAGACTTCCTGCTCTTTCTAGGAGTGTCATGGGTTGTCTCCTTGCCTTTGCCCTTGCTTGTGACTTCTTGTAGAGAAGGGCGAGGTGCTTGAGCACTTCCTTGTGGCTCACGGATCTCAATCCCTCTGGTGGATCTTCTTCTCTTCTCCGGCTGTTCAACCTCCTCACTTGAAGATCCCTCAGATGAGCTTCCTTGAAGCTCCTTGATCTTCTTGGCAAGCTTCTTAATAATCTTGCTTTGCCACTTGTTCAACTTTCGCTGAATCTCTACCACAGATGCAAGGAACTTCTCGGTCTTGGTCCTTGGTTCAAAATCAAGCTTAGGGAGGTCAAAGCTGGCTGGCATCACGCCATCTGAAGGAGGTGACTCTGAAGGTGCATGAGCAACTTGAGGCGGCGCGGCTGTGGCTCCAAGAGGTGCAAAACATTCCTCTTCATTCAGAACGAACTCGATGGTGCCACTGCTTTCTAGGTGCGTCTCATCCATGTTAGGCAGGATGCACACTCTCTTTGTGTTGTTTTCGCCGTAGAACAAGTAGCCATTGAACCCTGGAGCTGGCGTGCGTCCCAAGGAGTCAGTGTTGCGTAAGTAAGCCTCATCCATGTAGGCTCTCTTCGCGCAAGGCTCAAACTCTTGGATAGGGACTCCGACTTGTATGAAGAGCGGTGTAAGGAAGCCTCCAATGAGTGCTGAACTCGCCTTGCATCTCAAAGCCCATGCCTTATACTAGACCAAAGAAGAGGCCACGATACAACCATAGTTGACATCAGTGCCAAGCTCATCCTTCATCGGCACATCATTCTCTTCCTGGCTGCATAAGATCTTCTTAATCCCTTGGAAGAGAAAGCACAGCTCATTCTTGGTGACTGTTGGAGCCACGGATCGCCCACTGAAGGTGTTGGCAAGGAGCTTGAGGGCGTATCTCAGCACGGGGTTCCGAACCTTCTTGATCTTCGCCAAGTTACTCTTGTAGCTTTCGTCGCATAGCAAGTCCCATAGGTCGTTGGCTTGTGTGAAATGAGGGAACTCTACAAGCTTGGCAGTAGCTTTTAGACCGTAGGCTTGGCAAAGCTCTTGGATGGAGAGATGATAAGCCTGTCTCCTGATCTTGAAGGTGAGGTGACCTTGTGATGGAGTAGGGAGGCTCAGATTTTTATAGGAAAACTCTAAGGTTGAGAGGAAGTCAAGTGTGGCCTCTGGATATGTGGGGCAATCCATCCTTGAGAGGCAAGCTAGCCCCATGTCCTTGAGAAGCTCATCAAAGTCTCCTAATAGCCCCATCCTTTCCAAGAGGTCTCGGCTTGCAAATTTGGTTGGTTCAAAGCGCAGCCTCTCAAGTCTCTTCTTAGCCTTTTTCTCTTCCTCGGTCCATCTAACCCTCTATTGCACCACTTGTTGAGCTTCTTCTACTTGTCCCTCAACTTCTCTGCTTCTCTTAGGTGCCATGGTGCCTGAAATTCAGATTCTCAAAGAGAAGAATGTGTATAGGCGGTGATAACAGGATTTTTAAGTGCAAGCAGGAGGTTATCAAAACTCAAGCAACATAAAGATGTAGTATAGTGTGCAAAAGGAATCAATCCAACCTAGGATGCAGGAAGAACACTAAGAATGCAAGGATGAAGCAATTCTAAGCAAAATGGATAAATGATTGGTAAAATCTAGGAAAACCCTACTAAGAATTAAAAATCGACTAGTGAATCGACCACATGATCAAGCACTAGATCGAGCAGAATGGATCGATCTAACAACAACTTGAAGCGAAATGACTTTTGATGAACAAGATGCAAGCTAAATGACAAGCGAATGATGAACAATGGTTTTAAAATGCTAAAAAGGAGGGTTTAGGGTCGAGGGTCATATTCAAGGGTATCAAAGATTTAAACTTTGGTTTGAAAACATTTAGATCTACTCATTTAAGAGGTTTCTCTAAGCCTTGAAAACAAAACAAGAACCATCCATGGCGTGTGGTATGATTCAATTCTTCAATCTCTTCTCCAAACCCATGGCGTTTGGTGGAAAAAGAGATCAAAGAGTAAGAAAGGCAGATTTCAAATAATAACTTAACTAATCCCCTAAACAACCATGGCGTATAGGAAAGGAAAGATTAGCCTCTAGGATCTGGTTTTCTAGGATGTCTGAATCCTGTCAAGGTAAGACAGCCCTTGGATCATAAAGATCTTTTCCAAGACTCTCTATGCCTTAAGATCCCAAGATCCTAGAAGAGAAGGTATGAAGAACAAAGAAAACACAAAACTGAAACCTTTTTGACCCTTTTCGAATCGCCTCAACCCTTTACCCTAAGGAACTACTCGCGATTCATAAATAAAACCGAACAGAATGCAAAGGATGAACAGCTAATCATGATTAAACGATGGATTAAAGCAAAAGACTTAATGATTTCAAGATTCAAAGGTTCAAAATGCAAGAAAAGCTTAAAGTATACAATGGCGAAAATCGCCTAAGGAAGAGGAGAACGAAAAAGTAAAAGACAGAATGGAGGATAATGAAAGTGATGGCTGCGGTTTGCCAAAAATGGCTAAACCGAAAATGGTCCCCCCTTCGCTAGCTGCCAAAACCAGCTGGACGGATAAGGTTAGTCTGGGATCGACTCGGGTCACTCGATCTCCGGCTCGATCTTCTCTTGGATTAGATGACTTCGCTCGATCTTTGAGTCGATCCTTTGATGATCGGGTCGGGAACTCGATCTGGCCCTCGATCTGCATGGCATGGCCCACGTCCGTACTCTCCATCGACCTCCTCACTCGATCTCATGCTCAATCTTCCTCTTGAATCGACTAGGGGTCACTCGATTTTCTGGTCGATCTCGTCTAGATCGACCTGCCTTGCCCGATCAGCAACTCGATCTCAGGTCCTTTGCTGAATGGTTGAGTTCTCCAAGTGTCCACAAGCTTCCTCACGAGCCTTAGCATGTCCATGAATCCTCCACAGCTCCAAAGTGTCCAAAAACAACCTGAATATGATGCATAATGCAAGAAACATGCGAATGCTAATGCAAAAGTGCTCTAGGACCTACAATGGTGTAAACTAGCCTATAATGCAAGACAAATGCATGAAAAAACTATCTTAAATGCATGCAAAATATATAGTAATATCAACTCCCCCAAACTTGCCTTTTGCTTGCCCTTAAGCAAACAAAATTCAAGAAGGAAGAGAGGTTTGAAAGTGGAAGCTCAAAACGAAAGATGTCAATGGAGATATCGATTCAACGCCCAAGTTATAAGTTCTAGGATGCAAAGAGGTTGTTCTACTTTAAAAACGTTAGCCATACCCGTCAAAGCAAGCAATGAACCCTAGCTTAGTCTACACAAGCATTCAAATCAACCAACTCCTTAACATTCATTAAGCGTTAACCAATGGATCAAGTTGTGTACATCAAGCGAAAGCATTTGATCAAAGGGATAAGGTCACAAGATGAAAATGATCTCGTTTTAAGAAGGGTTTTAAAAATCAGGGGATCACTCAATGAAAGAATCCTATCTTTGGCAAAATGCTAAAGGTAAAGGCACACCTATGCATGCAAGTTAAAGCTCCCTTCTACCCATTTTACCCAAGATGATCCTAGAAACTTCTAAAACCCAAAGTTAACCCTTTAGTCTACCCTTTCCCAAAGCGCTTGACCATCTTCACTCTACACAATGGGAGAAACTTCTCCTGGCTTTGCCGTGTGGTTGACTTCTTCTTTTTGAACGTTGCTCTTCATGTTGATTGTTTGGCGCCGCTTTCACCACCTTTGGTGGATAGCTTGGTCAGATTTTTCCTTTCAGTTGACCTCTTCTTAGCTTTGTTGCTGCTGGCGCCTTTCTTTTTCTTAACACTTAGAGCATTTTATCTATTTTACTTAACCACAATTAACTCGTTCCTCCTTTGTTACTAACCCTATACTTCTTTCTTCTTTTTGAAAACATATAAAAGCGAGTTTCAACATAAGACTAGAGTGTCAAATGCAAGTAATCAAGGTATGGTGCAGCCTTAACTTCGAACTCACTAGATGCAATCAAACAACAAACAACTTAGGCATTGAAAACAATTCAAACATTAACAACTTAACAAGTGTTTATCATTTACTCCCTATGCAAATGCAGCAACCTAAATGATTTTAAAAATTCTAGACTCAATCCTAAAATATTCTACAATTCAAGTGCAACTACATGAATTTTGTTTGAAATTTTTAAAAAATTTTACCAATTTTTTTGTTCTTTTCTATGCCTTAGGATGCATGCAAACTCAAAGGATGATAACAGAAAATAAGAAGAAAGAAAACATGTCAAACACACCACACACTCCCCCAAACTTGAATGACACCGTCTCGGTGGCAAACAAAGTCTAGAGAAGCTCAAAACACAAAGCAAAAACTTAAAACATGCATGGTATATACAAGGGATGGTTGTTGGTACCTTGGAGCTAAACTCGGCTGGAACTTGAGGATGTTCCAGCGGAGCTGCTCTTGCTAGAGCAGCGTCGTGCTATGCCCTTGCCTTTGTCCGTGGTTGGGGGTTCATGGATGGAGTGACGTGCTTGTTGTGTGCTACCTTGAGGCTCACAGATGACTATCTCACCAGTCGATCTCCTCCTCTTCTCGGGCTGCTTGACCTCTACACTCATGGACTGCTTAGACTTCGCGGGTGAGTTCCCTTGAAGTGCCTTGACCTTCTTGGCAAGTTTCTTGATCATCTTGCCTTGCCACTTCGTTATCTTGCGCTGTATCTCCACGACCGAAGCTAGGAACTTCTCCGCTTTGGTCCTTGGCTCAAAATCTATCTTGGTGAGCTCAATGTCAGCTGGCATCACGGAGTCTGAGGGTGGTGATTCTGAGGGCTCACGAGCGGCTTGAGTTGGGATCATGGCTGCTCCAAGTGGTGCATAACACTCCTCTTGAGTTGGACAAAACTCGATGGTGCCTATGCTGTCCAAATGTGTCTCATCCACATTAGCTAAGATGCATACACTCTTCTTCTTGTCATCACTGTAGAACAGATAGGCAAAGAATCCTGGAGCTGGCGTAGGTCCTAAGCTATCGGTATTGCGCATATAGGTCTCGTCCATGTATGCTCTATCCGCGCAAGGTTCAAAGCTTTGAAGAGGTACACAAGCTTGAATGAAGAGCGGTGTAAGGAAGCCTCCAATGAATGCTGAATTCGCCTTGCACCTCATGGCATACGCCTTGTACTTCACCAAAGAGGATGCCAAGATACATCCATAATTAACATCATTCCCATGCCCATCTTGCATCGGCTCGTGGTTCTCCTCTTCGCTGCTGCAAAGTATCCTCTTGATTCGTTGGAAGAGAAAGCACAGCTCGGTCTTTGTCATTGTAGGAGCCACAGATCGCCCACTGAAGGTGTTGGCTAGTAGCTTGAGAGTATACCTCAAAACGGGGTTCCTCACTTTCTTGATCTTAGACGTGTTGGATTTGTAGTCTTCATCACAAAGCACGTCCCATAAATCGTTGGCGGTCTTGATAAGAGGGAACTCTAAGTGCTTAGCCGTAGCATTAAGACCATAAGCTTGGCAAAGCTCTTCAATGGATAGATGATAAGCTTGCCTCTTGACCTTGAAGGTGAGATGACCTTGTGAGGGAGTGGGGAGACTCGGATTCTTATAGGAAAACGCCAAGGTAGAGAGGATGTCTAGAGTTACTTGTGGATATGTTGCGCAATCCATCCTTGAAAGGCATGCAAGCCCAATGTCTTGGAGAAGAAAATCAAAATCTTCTAGAAGTCCCATCCTCTCCAAAAGATCTCTACTAGCACACTCAGTAGGCTCAAAGTGCAGCCTCTCTAACCTCTTCTTTGCCAACCTTTCCTCCTTTGTCCAACAAACCCTCTCTTGTAGCTGCTGAGCTTCTTCTTCTTGAACCACTTGTTGCCCCTCTTCTCCTTGTGTTGTTTCTTCTCTCGTTCTCTTGGGAGCCATAGTATCTGAAACACAATTCTCAAGCAAAAGAATGAGCAAAGGCGGTGAATATTGAGAGAAAGACTAGTCAAGAAAGAAAACTTATAACTAATACCCTAGATTTTTGGGGAATTTATAAAAATTCTAGCAAGATAATAGAGAGGAAAATCTAGAGATAGGATCAAATCTAGAATTGTTTTTAATATCTAACTAGTTTTTAAAAAAAATTGTTAAACCCCCTAACATCTAGTATTCAAGCAAAGCAATAAAAAGGAAATTTTCCAAAAGATTTTGAACAATGATTCAAAAATACCTTTGCAGAGATTAAAAACAGATGTTTTGAGCCTTTAGGAAAAGAAAATTACACTCTCTCTTGGTTCAGAAATCTCGGAATACAAATGAGAGAGAGTGTGTGGTTTCATGAAAATATAAAGGCTAACAAAAATACAAAACTATGGGCAAACTAGTGGTTTTCTGACAAAAAGTGTGGTCAAGACACATTTTTCATGGTCAAAGATTCCTGCCTTGACCACAATTTAAATTTAAAAATAGGAGGAGAAAGAAGAAAAGAGGGAAAAGAAATTGTTACCTCGGCACGAGATCGAGTCCATTTGGTCGATCTATGATTCGATCTCATGCCCATAATGGCTAGGATCGAGGGGTTTGATCGATCAGGGACTCGATTGGTATTGAATCGAGTCTTGGATCGATTATACCCCCTCATTCCACAATTCTTGGTTATGATGGCTGAGTTCATTGGGTCGAGTCATGTTATCGATTATGGGGTCGATTGGGCTAAGATCAAGTGGCATATTGAGTAGATTATTTGATCTATCTTTGAGGATCGAGTGACTCGGTCAATCTACACCTCGTTTGCTTTTCAAGCTAAACGCATAGGTGGTCTATCCTCTCGTTATCGACCGTTCCACTCGATTTGTCTACTCGATCTCGTCTAGATCGACTGACTCCTCTCGATTCACTAGCTCAATCTAGTAAAGATCGAGCGAGGATGAGTCGATCTAGCACTCGATCTCTAGCCTATACTTAACCCTTCTCGCCTCTTTGGACTCCAAGATCACACTTAACAATCTCTTATTCATTCACCTACACACTTAGACAATAAAAGAAAAAAACTGAATTAGAAATAAAGCAGAAATATGTACAAGATAGACATGGGAATGCCTCCCAAGTGCGCTTTCTTTAACGTCTTTAGCTAGACTTTACTTGGTTTAGGCCTGAGGGGGGTCTTGGAGAAGCACGAAAGTGCTCTCCTTGCTGCAATCACTAGCCAGGTAGGGCTTGACTCTGTGCCCATTAAGCGTGAAAGCATTGCCGCTCTTGCCAACCAATGTAACTGCTCCATAGGGAAGAACCTCTTTGATCTCAAACGGTCCACTCCACCTAGACTTGAGCTTCCCTGGGAATAGCTTCAACCTCGAGTTGTAGAGTAGCACCAGACTGCCTTCTCTTAACTCCTTATGAACCAGCTTCTTGTCATGAACCGCCTTAATTCGCTCCTTGTAGATCTTAGCACAGTCGTATGCATCCAGCCGTAGGTTATCTAGCTCATGTAGCTGAATCAACCGCTTCTCCTGAGCTGTCCTGAGGTTGTAGTTCAGCTGCTTCACTGCCCATAATGCTCTATGCTCCAACTCAACAGGAAGATGACATGCCTTGCCGTAAAGAATAGTGAAAGGAGTAGTACCAATGGGGGTTTTGAAAGCGGTCTGGTAAGCCCACAAAGCATCATCGAGTTTAACCGCCCAATCTTTTCTAGTAGCTGCAACTGTCCTCTCTAGTATAGCTTTGATCTGCTTGTTAGACACTTCTACTTTGCCCACAAGTTTGAGGATGATAAGGTGTTGCTACCTTGTGCTTCACACCATACTTCCTTAAGAGACTTTGAAACACCTTGTTGATGAAGTGGCTGCCACCGGCACTGATCACTACCTTTGGAACACCAAACCGTGGGAAGATGATTGTCTTGAAGAGCTTGACCACAACTTTTGCATCATTTGTTGGGGAAGCTATAGCCTCAACCCACTTAGATACATAATCAACCTCCACCAAGATGAACTTGTTGCCGTAAGAAGATGGGAATGGACCCATAAAATCTATCCCCCATGCGTCAAAGATATCAACTTCAAAGATTGGCACCTGTGGCATCTCTTTCCTCTTCGTGATGTTTCCAGCTCTTTGACACGCTTCACAAGCATTAACAAACTCATGAGCGTCTTTGAAGATAGATGGCCACCAGAAACCCGCTTGTAACACCTTTGTAGCGGTCTTGAAAGAAGCAAAATGACCACCATATGAAGAGCCGTGACAATGTAGAAGTATGTCCTTAGCTTCTTCCCTTGTTACACACCTTCAATACAAGCTGTCCACTCCCCTCTTGTACAATTATGGCTCGTCCCAAAAGTAATGGGAGGCATCTCTCATAAACTTCTTCTTGTGGTAATGGTCTAGATGAGACGGCCTCTTCTCCACACGCCAAGAAGTTCACTATATCAGCATACCAAGGCAAGTCTTCTTCTTTGAAACTCAAAACCTCTCCAAACTTGTCTTCAAGCTTCTCACATACCGCCGTGGTTATCATCATGAGCTGCTCTTCAGGAAGTGAATCATCAAGTGGCAAAGCTTCATTGAGTCTCATCCTTGAGAGGTGATCAACAACACCATTCTCTATCTCCTTCTTGTCTTTGATTTCCATGTCAAATTCTTGTAGAATAAGTATCCATCTCAAGAGCCTTGGTTTAGTGTCTTTCTTGGAATATATGTACCTCAAAGCTGCATGATCTGTGTAGACAGCAACCTTAGAGCCTACAAGGTATGATCTGAACTTCTCAAAAGCAAACACAACGGCCATCAACTCCTCGGTGGTAGCATATCTGACTTGCATGTCATCCGAGGTATGGCTGGCATAGTAGATTACATGCAACCGCTTGTCTTTCCTCTGGCCAAGAACAGCTCCCACGGCGTAGTCACTCGCGTCACACATGATCTCAAACGGTAGAGTCCAGTCCGGTGCTTGTACTATTGGCGCGGATACAAGAGCTTCCTTGATGGTCACGAAAGCATGAAGACAATCCTCATTAAACACAAAGTCAGCTTCCTTGCATAACAACCGTGTGAGGGGCCTTGCTATCTTGGAGAAATCCTTTATGAATCTCCTGTAGATGCCTGCGTGGCCTAAGAAACTCCTCACTCCCTTTACATTAACCGGCGGCTCAAGACTCATCATGACCTCAACCTTGGCATTATCAACCTCTATGCCTTTCTCTGATATCTTGTGGCCAAGTACTATCCCTTCTTTCACCATGAAGTGACACTTCTCCCAGTTGAGCACCAAGTTTGTCTCCTCACATCGCTTTAGTACCTTGCAAAGATTCAACAAACAAGCAGAAAAGGACGCACCATAGACCGAGAAGTCATCCATAAACACTTCTACCATCTCTTCTATAAGATCAGAGAAGATCGACATCATACACCGGTGGAACGTAGCCGGTGCGTTAGACAACCCGAATGGCATCCTTCGATATGCGAAGGTGCCATAAGGGCATGTAAAGGTCGTCTTCTCTTGATCGTTTGGATGGATTGGTATTTGAAAGAAACCACTATAACCATCAAGAAAGCAATAATAAGGATGATTAGCAAGTCTCTCAAGCATTTGATCAATAAAAGGAAGAGGAAAATGATCATTTCTAGTGGCTGAATTAAGCTTCCTATAGTCTATACACATACGATGACCAGTTATAGTCCTAGTAGGAATCAATTCATCTTTATCATTCTTAATGACCGTGATCCCTCCCTTTTTAGGCACCACATGTACAGGAGAAACCCACGTGCTGTCACTTATGGGATAGATCACATCAGCCTCTAACAACTTAAGGATCTCTTTCTTAACTACCTCTTTCAAGTTTGGGTATAAACGCCTTTGATGTTATATAGAAGAAGAGTTCTCATTATCTAAGTAAATCCTATGAGTGCAAAGCATTGGTGAAAGGCCCTTGGTGTCACTTAGAGAGTACCCAATGTCCTTCCTATACTTTCTCAGCTCATTTAGGAGCGAGTGCAACTCATCATCACTAAGATTCTCATTTACAATCACGGGGTAAGTATCATTAAGCCCTAAGAAAGCATACCTTACCCCTTTTGGGAGCTCCTTCAGGTCCACCTTTGGGGCTAGCAGCTCGCTCCAGTCATCCTCGTGGCTAGTGTAAGCGTTGCTGTCCTTAGTAGCCTCCTTAGAACCCGAGATATGAGCCTTTAGACTGCCTTCATGAACCGTTGTCTTCTCCGAGATCAAGTCATCCAGTCGATCTTGCACTCGTTCTGGTCCAGATCGAGCAACTTCACTCGATTCACCCACTCGATTTGATGTGGATTGAGCAGGAGATCGAGTCTCCGTCTCGTTCTCTGAACTGATCGATTGGCTTCTCTCGATCTTCCCATCGATTGTTTTGATGGATTGACCAGTCTCCTTGATCTTCTTGTCGATTGCTGTCCTAGATCGAGTGATCTTCTCGATTTCCTGATCGATCTCTAGGCATCCGCCTTCATCTTCTATCACAACTTTCCTATAATCAAGGAGATTAACGTACTCCTAAGTCCTCTGATCCAAGAAACCGTACTCTCCTCTCTCCTTAGTCAAAGCAAGCTTCAAGTGATCCTCTTGTGCCAACTCTTCAAGCAGTTTATCGGCCAAAGCATCCAACGTTTCAATGTAGAATGCGTGTCCTTCTATGGTTGGCTTCTTCAGGACCTCATTGATGTCAAAATCCAGCTTTATTTCTTTGCCAAGGTGCAGAGCTATCTTCCCATTTTTGACATCGATGATTGCTCCGGCGGTTGCAAGGAATGGCTTTCCAAGTATAAGCGGATCCTTAGGTTCCTCATCCATTTCAAGCACAACAAAGTCGGTTGGTACATTGACATCGCTTATCTACACTGGAAGATCTTCTAGCAAACCCACTGGAAGTCTCACGCTCTTGTCCGCTAATACAAGGGAGATCCTACACTCCTTGAACCGTGTGAAGCCTAGCTTCTTTGCTATAGAATGGGGCATGAGATTGATACTTGCTCCCAAATCGTATAAGCAGCTCTTGAACTTCAATGGACCCAAAGCACAAGGAATGGTGAATGATCCTGGATCTCCTAGCTTCTTAGGGACAATCTCCTTGTGAATAATAGCACTACACTCTTCACTAAGCACCAAGACTTCTTTACTCTCCTTGTTCTTCTTTGTAAGGGTGTCTTTGAAGAACTTAGCACACTTCGGCATCATAGCTAGGCAATCCACAAGAGGAAGTTTGATCTCCATATCCCTTAGATGATTCTCAAACAAGAGTCTATGCTTCTCAATCAGCTGTTTCTTGAAGCGGCCAGGAAAAGGAAGCTTAGGTACATACGGTGGAGGCACATAAACATCTTTCTCTTTAGTAGCTTGCTCCACTTTCTTCTCTACGGCTACCTCTTTACCCTTTTTTGGTCTCTCAATCCATACATTATCAAAGTTGATCTCCTCATCAGCTGATAGCCTAGCCTCCCCCTCTTAAATCACATTGTCCTCATTGGTCTTAGGAGCAACTCGCGGTGGAAGTTCTTTGCCACTCCTTAGTGTAATAGCATTGGCGTATTCCTTGGGATTTTGCTCACACTTGCCCAGTAAGCTGCTTTGACCGCATGTAGTAGCCTTTCCCTTCTCTAACTGCTTGATATTATTGTTCAGGTTTGTAATCTGAGTTGAGACGTCAGTAAGAGAGGAGTCAAGGCGGTTGTTCATCTCGGCAAACTTCTGATTAGTTGAAGCTTGACCTTGAAGCAACTGCTGGAACATAGCTTGGACCGGATCTTGTTGTTGAGGACAAAGCCGGGAGGAAACATAGGAGTGTAACCTTTGTTGCCTTGCTGCTGCTGCTGACCCTGAAAGTTCCCTTGCCTCTACCCTTGAAAGCCACTATTCGCTTGAAAACCCTTGTTGTAAGGAACAAACGGCTTTGCTTGCTGAGGGGGGGGGGGGGGGGGGGGGGGGGGGAGGGGGGTACACCTGATCTTTAGGGTTCTCTACATTCGTGCTCCTGTAAGATAGATTGTTGTTCGCTTGGTAGCGTTGTGAGTAACCCTGATTCTTGTTGTAGTTCTGACCAGCAATCCAGTTAGCTTCTTCTTGGCTCAAGTCTAGCTCCTCTAAGACTTCATCCGCTTCACCAACAAAGTGAACATGCTTCTGATTAGCATGCACCAACTTGTCTATCTTCTCGTGCAATGATTTGAGCTCCTTCTTGTTAGATTCTAGCTCGGAACCACGAGGGGCACGGTCATAGTCTTCAGCATAGTTGCCGTCACTCAATGCCAAGTTCTCGATTAGCTCCATACCCTCTTCTACTTCTTGACCAAGGAAGTTGCCTTTACTAGCCGTATCAAGTAGCAACCGTATCTTGGGCAATGCTCCGCGGTAGATGGTGCTTAGAAGAGTCTCTTCACTGAAGCCGTGGTGAGGACTCTGAATAGTATAGTCCTTGAATCTCTTCATGGCTTCATTGAATGTCTCGTTGTTCCTTTGTGTGAAGCCACTAATCTCACTTTGCAACCTTGCTGTTCTTGTGCTAGAGAAGAATTTTGAGAGGAACAACTTCTTACACTCAGCCCAAGAGGTAATGGTTGCTTGTGGAAGTGTTTTCTCCCAATGTCTAGCTTTGTCTCCGAGAGAAAATGGAAAGAGACGCGGCTTGAAAGCATCTTCGGATATGCCATTAATCTTGATCATCCCACAAACTTGCTCAAAGTTGTCAAGATACTCCAAGGGGTCTTCCTTTGCCAGCCCATGGAACTTGCTATTCTGAACCATAGAGATGAATCCTGGCTTTATCTCGAAGTTGTTGTTCTGAACCGGTGGAGGAGTGATCCCAAAACGATTGTGATGCGTATTTGGAGCATCTCCAGCACCAATGATCCTTGGGGGTCTAGCCGTGTGGATGGGGTTTCCATTGCCCCTTCCTACAGCACCGTGAGCTGGTGGAGGTCCTTCAGGATGTTCTTGCTCAGCCATTGTTGCAAAGTCTACCGAACCGGCCTGAACAATTTCCTCAAAAGCTCTAGCTTGCTCTCTAACTCTTCTTGATCTTGCGTGCCCAAGTTGATGAATATTGTCTAGGCGTGTAAGTAAGTTGTTGTCACCCCTAGAACGTAGATTCATGTACCTGAAAGACACAAGTTTGAAGGCAGAGAGATTAGTAACCAAAATGAAAACAAAGGCTTAGTCTTTACTAAACCCCAAATCTTAATGCTTCCTAGCAACCCTAAGATGGCAACGGCGCCATTTGATAACAGGATTTTTAAGTGCAAGCAGGATGTTATCAAAACTCAAGCAACATCAAGATGTAGTATAGTGTGCAAGAGGAATCAATCCAACCTAGGATGCAGGAAGAACACTGAGAATGTAAGGATGAAGCAATTCTAAGCAAAATGGATAAATGATTGGTAAAATCTAGGAAAACTAAATGCAACGATCTAATGCAATGCAAAACAATTTTAAAATCCCTGGAAAATGGTTAACTATCACTAGGAACAAGCAGGAAATTAAATATGCAAAGCTACTAAGAATTAAAAATCGACTAGTGAATCGACCACAGGATCATCACTAGATCGAGCAGAATGGATCGATCTAACAACAACTTGAAGCGAAATGACTTTTGATGAACAAGATGCAAGCTAAATGACAAACAAATGATGAAGAAAGGTTTTAAAATGCTAAAAATGAGGGTTTAGTGTCGAGGGTCTTATTCAAGGGTATCAAAGATTTAAGCTTTGGTTTGAAAACATTTAGATCTACTCATTTAAGAGGTTTCTCTAAGCCTTGAAAACAAAACAAGAACCATCCATGGCGTGTGGTATGGTTCACTTCTTCAATCTCTTCTCCAAACCCATGGCGTTTGGTGGAAAAAGAGATCAAAGAGCAAGAAAGACAGATTTCAAATAATGACCTAACTAATCCCCTAAACAACCATGGCGTATGGGAAATGAAGGATTAGTCTCTTGGATCTGGTTTTCTAGGATGTATGAATCCTGTCAAGGTAAGACAGCCCTTGGAGCATAAAGATCTTTTCCAAGACTCTCTTTGCCTTAAGATCCCAAGATACTAGAAGAGAAGGTACAAAGAACAAAGAAAAACAAAACTTAAACCTTTTTTACCCTTTTCAAATCGCCTTAACCCCTTACCCTAAGGAAACTACTCGCAATTCATAAATAAAACCGAACAGAATGCAAATGATGAACAGCTAATCATGATTAAACGATGGATTAAAGCAAAAGACTTAATGATTTCAAGATTCAAAGGTTCAAAATGCAAGAAAAGCTTAAAGTCTACAATGGCGAAAATCGCCTAAGGAAGAGGAGAACGAAAAAGTAAAAGACAGAATGGAGGATAATGAAAGTTATGGCTGCGGTTTGCCAAAAATGGCTAAACCACAAATTGTCCCCTCTTCGCTAGCTGCCAAAACTAGCTGGACGGATAAGGTTAGTCTGGGATCGACTCAGGTCACTCCATCTCCGGCTCGATCTTCTCTTGGATCGGATGACTTCGCTCGATCTTTGAGTCGATCCTTTGATGATCGGGTCGGGAACTCGATCTGGCCCTCGATCTGCATGGCATGGCCCACGTCCGTACTCTCGATCGACCTCCTCACTCGATCTCATGCTCGATCTTCCTCTTGAATCGACTGGGGGTCACTCGATTTTCTGGTCGATCTCGTCTAGATCGACCTGCCTTGCCCGATCCGCAACTCGATCTCAGGTCCTTTGCTGAATGGTTGAGTTCTCCAAGTGTCCAGAAGCTTCCTCACGGGCCTTAGCATGTCCATGAATCCTCCACAGCTCCAAAGTGTCCAAAAACTAACTGAATATGATGCATAATGCAAGAAACATGCGAATACTAATGCAAAAGTGCTCTAGGACCTAAAATGGTGCAAACTGGCCTATAATGCAAGATGAATGCATGAAAAAACTATCCTAAATGCATGTAAAATATGCAAAATATATAGTAATATCAGGCGGCTAAATAGAAATAATGAGAGAGCAAGAAAGAAAAATTTATAACAATAAGCTTAGGTTTTTAGGGAATTTATAAAAATTATAGCTAAATACTAGAAGGAAATATCTCTAGATAGGATCAATCTAGCAATTTTCCTAATATTTAGCTGCTTCTAAAAATCATCCTAATCCCTTAACTTCTAACATTCATCTTAAGCTAAAAAAAGGAAATTTTCCAAAAAGTTTTAAACAAAAAATTCAAATAACCGAAAATACCTTTGAAAGAGACGAAAGCAAGAAGTTCTTGGTCTTAAAACAAAGTTCACACTCTCTCTTATCTTTTAAAAAACAGTTCGACATAAATGAGAGAGAGTGTGGATGCATGTCGTTATAAAAGCCAAGAAAACCATGGGCAAAAACAAGTGGTTTCTGAAAAAGTGTGGTCAAAACACATCTTTCGTGGTCAAAGATGCTTGCCTTGACCACAATTCAAATTTAAAATAGGAGGGAAAAGAGAAAGGAGGGAAAAATTTGGACTTACCTCGGCATGAGATCGAGTCAATTTGGTCGATCTTGACCTCGATCTCATGCCCATGTTGGTTAGGATCGAGAGGATTAATCGATTAGGGACTCGATCTGGATTGCATCGAGTCCTAAATCGATTGTTCCCCCTCATTCCATGATTCTACACCATTATGGCTAAGCTCTTTGGATCGAGCCACATGATCGATTTGGAGGTCGTTTTGGCATGGATCGAGTGGCATGATTGAGTGCAGTGATTGATTCGGCTCAAGGATCGAGTGACTTACTCGATTGTCTACTCGATCTCATCTAGATCGAGTGACTCCACTCAATTCACTAGCTCGATTTAGTAAAGATCGAGCCAGGATATGTCGATCTAGCACTCGATTTTTTGCCTCTGCTCTCCTTCCTTGCCCATTTGACTCCAAGATCATAGCCTCCGGTTCCTTATCCCTTCGCCTACACACTTAAACATGAAAAACATAAAACTAAAATAGAAAGAAAGCAAAAATATGTACAAGATAGACATGTGAATGCCTCCCAAGTGTGCTTGTTTAACGTCCTAAGCTTGACTTTACTTGGTTCAGGCTAGAGGTGGGTCTTGGAGAAGCATTCTGGTGCTCTCCTTGCTGCATTCACTCGCCCGATAAGGCTTGACCCTGTGCCAATTAACCGTGAAGCTCTCTCCATTCTTGTCAACCAATGTAACCGCTCCATAAGGTAGTACTTATTTAATCTCAAAAGGTCCACTCCACATAGACTTCAGCTTTCCATGGAACAACTTCAGCCTTGAGTTGTAGAGTATCACCCAACTGCCTTCCTTTAGCTCCTTATGAACCAGCTTCTTGTCATGAACCGCCTTGGTTCTTTCCTTGTAGATTTTGGCACTCTCATAAGCTTCCAGCCTTAACTCATCTAGCTCATAGAGTTGGATCAACTGTCTCTCCTGTGTCGTCTTGAGACTGAAGTTCATTTGCTTCACTGCCCAAAGTGCTCTATGTTCCAGCTCCACAGGGAGGTGACAAGACTTGCCATAAAGAAGAGTCAAGGGAGTGGTGCCTATAAGAGTTTTGAAGGCGGTTCTATATGCCCATAAAGCATCATCGAGTTTGTTGGCCCAGTCTTTTCTAGTAGCCCCAACAGTTCTCTCCAGAATAGCCTTGATCTGCCTATTAGATACCTCCACTTGGCCGCTAGTTTGAGGATAATAGGGCGTAGCTACCTTATGCTTAACTCCGTACTTCTTCAGAAGACTCTCAAAGACTTTGTTGATGAAATGGCTTCCCCCATCGCTGATCACTACTTTTGGGACCCCAAACCTTGGAAAGATGATAGACTTGAAGACCTTGACCACTACCCTTGCATCATTGGTTGGGGAAGCTATAGCCTCAACCCACTTTGACACATAATCAACAGCCACCAAGATATATTTGTTGCCGTAAGAAGATGGGAACGGTCCCATGAAGTCGATCCCCCAAGCATCAAAAACCGCTACTTTAATGATGGGAACCTGCGGCATCTCATTTCTCTTTGTGATGTTTCCAGCTCTTTTACAAGGCTCACATGACTTAAAAAACTCGTGAGAGTCTTTGAAGAGGGATGGCCACCAGAAACCAGCTTGTAACACCTTCGTGGCAGTCTTGAAAGAAGCGAAGTGACCTCCATAAGATGAACCGTGGCAATGAAGGAGAATGTCCTCAGCCTCTTCTCTTGTTACACACCTTCGGTACAAGCTATCCACTCCTCTCTTGTACAGGTAAGGCTCGTCCCAAAAGTAATGGGAGACGTCTCTCATGAACTTCTTCTTGTGGTAGCGATCTAGATGAGTTGCCTCTTCACCACAAGCCATGTAATTGACAATGTTAGCATACCAAGGTAGGTTCTCTTCCTTGAAACTCAAAACTTCTTCAAACTGATCCTCTAGCCGTGTGCATACCACCGTGTTGACCATCATGAGCTGCTCCTCTAGGAGTGAATCATCTAAAGGTAAGACTTCATTCACCCTCATTCTTGAAAGGTGATCAGCAACACCATTCTCTATCCCCTTCTTATCTTTTATCTCCATATCAAACTCTTGTAGAAGAAGAATCCACCTTAAGAGCCTTGGCTTGGTATCTTTCTTGGAGTAGATATACCTCAAAGCAGCGTGATCAGTGTATACTATAACCTTAGAACCAACCAAGTAGGACCTGAACTTCTCAAAAGCAAAGACAACGGCTAGTAGCTCCTTCTCGGTGGTAGCATACTTCATTTGCGTGTCATCCAAGGTATGACTTGCATAGTAGATCACGTGCAGCCTCCTGTCCTTCCTCTGACCCAAAACAGCACCCACGGCATAGTCACTAGTGTCGCACATAATCTCAAACGGTAGATCCCAATCTGGTGCTTGAACTATAGGTGCGGTGACAAGAGCTTCCTTGATAGTCTTGAAAGCATGAAGACACTCCTCATCAAAGACAAAGTCAGCTTCCTTGCATAGTAGCCGTGTAAGAGGGCGAGCTATCTTGGAGAAATCCTTGATAGACCGTCTATAGAAGCCAGTGTGCTCCAAGAAACTCCTTATCCCCTTGACATTAACGGGCAGCTCCAAGCTCATCATGACCTCAATCTTTGCTTTATCAACCTCTATCCCTCGCTCAGAAATCTTGTGACCAAGTACAATCCCTTCCTTCACCATGAAGTGACACATCTCCTAGTTCAACACCAAGTTTGTCTCCTCACATCTCTTGAGTACCCTGCACAGATTAGACAAACAACCACCAGAAGAAGCACCATACACAGAAAATTCATCCATGAAGACCTCTACCATTTCCTCTATAAGATCAGAGAAGATAGACATCATGCACCTTTGAAAGGTTGCTGGTGCATTACATAACCCAAAAGGCATCCTTCGATATGCGAAGGTACCATAAGGTCATGTGAAAGTTGTCTTCTCTTGGTCATTAGGATGAATGAGAATTTGAAAGAAACCGCTATATCCATCTAGGAAACAATAGTATGGATGATTAGCAAGTCTCTCTAGCATTTGGTCAATAAAGGGAAGTGGAAAATGATCTTTTCTAGTAGCTGAGTTGGGCTTCCTATAATCATTACACATTCTATGTCCAGTTATTGTTCTTGTAGGAATCAACTCATCTCTTTCATTTTTAATGACCGTGATACCCCCTTTCTTTGGTACCACATGGACCGGAGAGACCCATGTGCTATCACTGATAGGGTATATCACGTCAGCCTCTAACAATTTTAAGATTTCTTTCTTGACTACCTCTTTCAAGTTTGAGTTTAAACGCATTTGGTGTTCTAAGTGAATCATGTGAGTACAAAGCATTGGTGAAAGGCCCTTGATGTCACTTAGAGAGTACCCAATGGCCTTCCTATACTTTCTCAACTCCTTAAGGAGTGAGTATAACTCATCATCACTCAGATTTTCATTCACAATGACAGGATAAGTGTCATTGGGTCCTAAGAAAGAGTACCTTAGCCCTTTTGGGAGCTCCTTTAGGTCCACCATAGGGGCTAGCAGCTCGCTCCAGTCCTCCTCGTGGCTTATGTTGACGTTGCCAGCCTCATTAGCCTCCTTTGAACCCGAGTCATGAGCTTTCAGGCTGCCATCTTGAACCGTTCCTTCCTCAGAGATCGAGTCATCCAGTCGATCTTCCACTCGTTCTGGTCCAGATCGATTGCACTCTCTCGATTCACTTACTCGATTTGATGTGGATCGAGCAGGAGATCGAGTCGCTGAGTCGTTCTCTGAACTGATCGAGTTGCCCCTCTCGATCTTCTCATCTATTTCTTTTCTGGATCGACCAACCTCCTCGATCTTCTTGTTGATCGTTGTCCTGGATCGAGTGAAGTCCTTGATTTCCCTTTCGATCTCTAGGCATCCGCCTTCATCTTCCTTCACAACCTTGCGAGAATCAAGGATGTGAACATACTCCTGGGTCTGTTCATTCAGGAAACCATACTCTTCACACTCCTTAGTCAAAGCTAGCTGCAAATGATCCTCTTGTGCCAACTCCTCAAGCAATTCATCAGCTAACTCATCCAAAGTCTCAATGTAGAAAGCTTATCCACCAATGGTTGGCTTCTTCAAGACTTCATTGATATCAAAATCTAGGTTGATGTATTTGCCCAAATGTAGAGAGATATTCCCATTCTTGACGTCTATGATGGCTCCAGCAGTTGCTAGAAACGGTCTACCAAGGATTAGAGGATCCTTTGGCTCTTCATCCATCTCTAGAACAACAAAATCTGTTGGCACGTTAACTCCACTGATCCTCACGGGCAAGTCTTCAAGCATACCCACATGAATTCTTATACTTCTGTCAGCCAGCACAAGAGAGATTCTACACTCCATAAACTTGGTGAAGCCTAGCTTTTTGGCAATGGAGTGAGGCATAAGATTAATGCTTGCTCCTAAATCACATAAGCAGCTTTCAAACTTTAATGGTCCAAGCACACAAGGAATGGTGAATGATCCTGGATCTCCCAGCTTCTTTGGAACTATCTCCTTGTGAATAATAGCACTGCACTCTTCACTCAACACCGAAACCTCTTCACTCTCTTTCCTCTTCTTAGTAAGAGTATCCTTGAAGAACTTGGCACATTTAGGCATCATGGCCAAACAATCAACTATTGGCAGCTTGATCTCAACATCTTTCAAATGCTTCTCAAAGACTGCTCTATGCTTCTCAAGCAGCTGCTTCTTGAACCGTCCAGGGAAAGGAAGCTTTGGTTTGTAGGGTGGAGGTACAAATGCATCTTTCTTTTTGTTAACCTCCTCCACTTTCTTCTATACAACGGCTTCTTTGCCTTTCCTTGGTCTTTCAATCCACACATTGTCAAAAGTGATCTCTTCATCATTTGAAAGCTTACCCTCCCCCTCTTGAACCACAATGTCCTCATTGTCTTTAGGTGCAGCTCTCGGTGGAAGCTCTTTCCCACTTCTTAAAGTAATAGCGTTTGCATACTCCTTGGGGTTTTGCTCACATTTCCTGGGTAAACTGCCTTGACCGCTTGAACTGGCTTTGCCTTTCTCTAACTGTTTGATCTTGTTGTTCAGGTTAGTTATCGGAGTAGACACCTCAGTAAGAGAAGAGTCCAGCCTATTGTTCATGTCAACAAACTTCTGATTTGTAGAAGCTTGACCTTGAAGCAACTGTTGAAACATTGCTTGAACCGGATCTTGAGGTGGAATGAATGGTGGAGCTTGAACTTGTTGCTGCTGAGGCATGAAACCAGGAGGATAACCATTGTTTCCTTGCTGTTGCTGCTGGCCTCGGAAGTTTCCTTGTCTCGGACCTTGGTACCCACTGTTTTGTGTAAACCCTTTGTTGTAAGGAACAAATGGTTTGCCTTGTTGTGGAAGGTACACTTGGTCCTTTGGATTCTCCACGTTGGTACTCCTGTAAGAGAGGTTGTTGTTGCCTTGATAGCCCTGACGTAGCCTTGTGGCTTGTTGTAGTTCTGGCCTCCAACCCAATTAGCTTCTTCTTGGCTCAGCTCTAACTCCTCTATAACATCTTCAGCTTCACCCACAAAGTGTACATGCTTCTGATTTGCAAGTACTAGCTTGTCTATCTTCTCATGGAGAGATTTCAGCTCCTTCTTGTGAGACTCAAGCTCAGACACTCTTGGTGCTCTATCATAGTCTTCAGCATAGTTCCCATCACTCAAAGCAAGATTCTCAATTAGCTCCATTCCCTCTTCTACATTTTGGCCAAGAAAGTTGCCCTTGCTGGCCGTGTCTAAGAGAATTCTGATCTTGGGAAGAGCTCCTCTGTAGATGGTGCTCAAAATTTTCTCTTCACTGAACCCATGATGAGGACAAGCGATAGTGTAGTCCTTGAACCGCTCCATTTCTTCACTAAAGCTCTCATTTTGCCGTTGTGTGAAACCACTGATCTCACTCCTTAGCCTTGCTGTTCTTGTACTGGAGAAGAATTTAGAGAGAAACGCCTTCTTGCATTCAGCCCATGAGGTAATAGTACCTTGTGGTAAGGTCTTCTCCCAATGCCTTGCTTTACCCCCAAGAGAAAAAGGGAAAATCCTTAGCTTGAAGCTGTCCTCTAAGATTCTATTGATCTTTATCATCCCACAAACTTGCTCAACGTTGTCGAGATGCTCCAAAGGATCCTCTGCAAGCCCATGGAACTTGTTGTTCTGAACCATTGAGACAAAGCCTGGCTTGATCTCAAAGTTGTTGTTTTGGACTGGTGGAGGAGTGATCCCAAAGCGGTTGTGATGTATATTTGGAGCATCTCCAGCACCAATGATCCGTGGTGGTCTAGGTGTGTGGTTGGGGTTTCCATTACCCCTTCCAACAGCAGCGTGGTTATGTTGACCCTCAGCTTGTTCCTGATCAGCCATACCCACACAATCAACAAAAGCAGGTAGCTCCTCAAAGTCTTGCGCTTGTTCTCTTTCTCTTCTTAGTCTTGCACTTCCTTGTTGATGAATGTTGTCCAGAGGTTTTAGTAGATTGTTGTCACCTCTAGACCTCAGATTCATGTACCTCTAGACAAGTAGTAAGCTAGAGAAATTAGTAACCAAATTGAAAATAGAGGCTTACTCTTTACTAAGCTCCAAATCCTAATGCTTCCTAACAAACCCAAGTTGGGAACGGCGCCATTTGATAAACAGAATGTTTTGGGTTTTAATATCAAATTCCAAATGCACTTTTAATGATGCAGTATAGGTGCAAGAGGTATGAATTCAGCCAGGGTGATGAAAGACACTAGGAATGCAAGAGCAATGCAAAGCTAAGCAGAATTGGGTAAATAGATAGTAAAACCGAAAAACTAAATGCAATGACCAAACTACTATGAAAAATATTTTAAAATCCCTGGAAGAGAGTTAACAACTACTAGGAAAAGACTGAGAATTTAAAATGCAAAGCTACTAGTTACCAAAAATCGAGAACTAATGCGGGAAAAACAAAGAATTTCTAACAACTTAGAGATTTGAATTTTAAAGATTAAAGATGCAAGCTTTATGACTAGGGAATGATAATCTAGTGTTTTAAAATGCTAAAAAGAGGATATAAGGTCGAGGGTCATATTCAAGAGGTTCAAGATTCAAGCTTTGGGTTTGAAAACATTAGATATACACATATTGTGCTTTCTCTAAGCCTTAAGAAACTTAAATAGATTCATCCATGATGTTTGGTATGAAACCCTTCCTCAATCTCTTCTCCTAACCCATGATGTGTGGTAGAAAAAGAGATCGAAGAGCATGAATCACAAATCTCAAAAAGTGGCTTAACTAACTCCCTAAGCGTCCATGGTGTTTGCGAAAGGATGAGTTAGTCTCTTGGATTTAGTTTTAGGAGATTCCTGAATCCTGCTAAGGTAAGGAAATCTCTAGGATCATAAAGATCTTTCTCAAGACTCTTTAAGCACTAAGAGCCCGAATCCAAGAAAAGAATGAGATTAAGAACAAGTAAAAGACCAAAGCTAAAACCTTTAAACCCCTTAAATCGCCCCGACCTTAAACCCAAGGATGACTACTCGCTACACATGGATAAAACCGATTCAAATGCAATAGAAGAGGAGCTAAACATGATAAAAACGATTAAGGATGAAAGATTAAGATTAAAAGTACTTAGATTAAGCAAGATTAAAGTTTAAAACATGAAAAAGCTTCAAAGTTCAACAATGGGGATTTTGCCTAAGAGAAAACTCGAAAAAGAAAAGACTAAAATGTTGATAATGAAAGTGATGTTCGCCCTTTTCCCAAAATAGCCAAACAGCCCTAATGGTCCCCTCACTACGCTCCAAAAATGAGCTGGCTAGATAGGGTCCCAGAGATCGACTTGGGTCGCTCGATCTCTGGTTCGATCTTCTGCTTGGATCGTCCTCCTTTGCTCAATCTTCTACTCGATCCTTGAGTGATCGGGTCGTGGTCTCGATCTGGCTCTCGTTCTGCATGGCGTAATCCACATCCGTACTCATGATCGATCTCCTCGCTCGATCTCATCCTCGATCCTTTCCTTGAAATGATCCGGGCTTAGTCGATCTTCTGATCGATCTCATCTAGATCGACCTGCCTTGCTTGATCTGCTGCTCGATCTCGGGTCCTTTGCATGCATGGCTTAGCTCCTTCACGTGTCCACAAGCTCCATTTTGATCCTTAGCACGTCCACACAACAACTCCAGTGTGTCCCAAACAACCTGAATATGATGCAAGAATGCAAGAAATATGCAAAATGCGAATGTAAAGTGATCTAGGACCTAAAATGCAACAAATGGTAGAAACTAGCCTATTATGCAAGATGAATGCATGAAAACTATCCTAAATGCATGCTAAATATGCTAAATATGTGAGTATATCAAACTTCAACACCAATAGACCAGAAGAAGCAATCAGATTGATTGAAAACTTGGCATGCAGCAAGAGCACCAAGAATGTAGATTTTCAAAGAATAAAACAGGGTGGTTTGAATGAAGGAAACCAAATAGCTGAGGTTAAGGCAAAGTTAGACAGTATGCACAGTCTTCTGGTGGGAAAGAAATCAGTCCAATTCGCTACAGAGGTGGAGACCTTCGAAAATCCTGAAGAGTTTGAGCAAAAAGATGTTAATTTCATCAATAGAGAGAGTTTTCAGAACCAAAGGTTTGGGAATCAGCCATGGAACAGAGCATTTAATGGCAATAATCAGAAGAGAACCTTCACAGAAAACCAGAATGCAACTGGTTATACTCCAATGCCACAGTTCCAGAAGACTGAAGTTGAGAAACCTTACCAAAACAGCAGGAGCTATGGTTCTTCTTCCTACCAAACCGCACCTCTACAAGACACTAAGATGGAAGCTATGCTGGAGCAGATACTTGAAGGACAGCAGAAGATGACAGTGAACTTCAATGGAAAGCTAGATTCTCTGTACCAAGACCTAAATGGAAAAGTTGAGAGTCTGAATTCTCATATGAAGAAGCTGGATGTGCAGGTTGCTCAAACTGCAGGAGCTGTTCAAAGGCAAGAGGGATTCCTTCCTGGAAGGACTGATGTCAATCCGAAGCACCAAGTTAATGCCATCACAGTCAGGAGTGAAAAGGAGCTTGAAACAGTGCAGAAAAAGAGGCTAAGTGCAGAGTAAAATGTGCAACTGATGGAGTTTAAAGATGAAAATTTTGCAGTCTCTGAGTCCAGTGACGAGCGTCACCAAGGGGGGATGTCGCTCGTCACCCACTTTCCACAATCCCTACACTCCAAGATTGTCACAGGTCAGTGACGAGCGTCACCCCCTTGGTGACGATCGTCACCAACCCCAGAACGAAGCTGCTTCGCCTGTAAGTGCAGATAATGGCAAGGAACAAGCTTATAAACCCAAAACACCTTTCCCCAAGCATCCTAGGAAATCTAAATAGGAGATAGAAGAATCCAGATGCAAAGCTATGATAGACAAGCTGATGCTTGAGATCCCTCTTGTTGATGCAGTCAAGCTTTCACCAGCTTTAAGAAGGTATGTAAAGAGAATGGTTGTGAATGGTGTAAGTCCTGAGGAATGAGCATTTCTTACCAGAGACATCAATGCAATCCTCTTAGGTACAGTTTCAAAGAAGATGAAGAAGGTGACTGGTTTTGAACATATCAGCGCCATCATTCAAAGCAGAGTTCCAGAGATGCTACCTGATCCAGGAAACTTTGTTCTTGATTTCTCAATCTCTGCAGGACGTTTTCCCCACTTTCTATATGATCTAGGGTCAAGCATTAACATGATGCCTTCCTCTGTTGCTCCTAGTCTTGGAATGACTGATTTCAAGCCAGCTGGGATTTCTCTTATCCTAGAAGATCGATCTATTAGAACCCTAGAAGGCATCTTAGATGATGTTCCTGTCAACATTAAAGGCTGCATGATTCCCACAGACTTTGTGGTTTTAAAATATGCTGAAGAACCTAAAGATCCTCTTATTCTTGGAAAATCATTCTTGGCTACTGCTGGCGCCATCATTGATGTAAGAAAGGGGAACATAGAGCTTAATTTGGGTGATGTTGTCATGAACTTTGATATGGATACGTTAAGAGGGAGCTCTACTATTGATGGTCAGACCTTTTCTGTAAGGACTTCCAGAGATGAAGAGCCAGTCATGGAACATTCAGAAGACATTACTGCTGGCTATGTTACTGAATCTGATACAAGTGGGCAAGTGAACATGATGGCTGTTCAAAAGGCAATATCTGAAACTTCTGCCCAAGCTGTTGGGTTTGAGGATTGCAGTGAGGATCATATCTTCATGAATAGGCTTGAAGAAGAGGTTCCCATTCACACCAAGTTGCTGGAGGAAGACGTGTTTGTGATGGAGGCAAGACTTGCAGAGCTGAATTACAAAAATGTTGCAGAAACTCGAACTGCAGGGTCAGTGACGACTGTCACGGACCTGGTGACGCTCGTCACCAACCTGGGCACAAAGGATCGACATGATCTTAAAGCTTCAAGTCGATATCATGTTGCCAAACCGAAAACTCAACATTCCACAACTCAGAAACCTGCAACTAATCAAAGGTATGCACTTCCTGAAACCAATTCCAAAGCTCCTAATCTCATCAATAAGAATTTTAAAGGTGCAAAAGCTGCTTCACATTTATGCAAGCAACGAGAATCTTGTAGAATGCTTGGTGTTTCGTTTGATGACTCTGCAGGAAAACGAAGTGTATCACCTACAGCCACGACCCACCTTGCTGATGTTCCTCACTTCCTTGGAAGAATTCATGCATCTACTGCCTTTAAACTACCATGGATGAGGAGACATTCTTCTCCAAGGCATTTAATGCCACCTTCTGCTCCACCAGCTGTCTAAACAGCCAAATAAAGTCGAGCTAATGACTTTAAACAAGCGCTTAGTAGGAGGCAACCCACTGGTAAGTTATCTAGCTATCATACTATAGTCTATTTTTTTTCTCTAACATAAAACAAAAAGAGATTCAGTTTGTTCAGTTTGCTTTGAGGATGTTTTGTGAACTTGATCAACCATGGATTATGCTTTGTTTGGATTTTTTTGATGTGTGTTTTGATTACTCCAACAGTCTAACTTCGGAGTACACATGCTGACACAACGTTTAAGCATCCAACTTGATAATTCTGAAGTATCAGACGTGGTGACGCTCGTCACTAAGCTGGTGACTCTTGTCACCTGTCCCTTCGCGAGGTGCTACTTTTCTGACACGGTTTTACACATTCACATTCTTCTTTTCGACCAGCTCTTGGCTTAATAACACTGGGGACAGTGTTTTTTAAGTATGGGGGAGGTGGCTACTGACGTTGTGTGCTTTGTGTCATGTTTATATAGTCTTAAAGTTGAGTCAAAATCCTGTTTTAATAAAGTCAAAATTTTGAAACTGTTAGTTTTTCCTGGAACTAACCATAGGACGTTTATACTTATGAGAACCATTACCACAGTAGTTGATTACAAGTCTTACTAAGTTGAAAGTCATAGGTAGATCAGTCTAGCAATGAAGGTTTAGGTTCTTAGAGAATCTGGTAAATTTGATGTTAGCTCCACCTTAATGAACTTTAAACTTCTTATCTTGGGGCTTGATTTTTATTGATCTTGATTCTCTCTTTCAGCACTGACAATAAGGTTAAGATACAGTCTCTCTTTGATCTTCCTTGATGTAGTTTTTAATAGTTTAAGTCAAAAGAATGGTGCATTCATGACCCTGTCTCCTCATAAGGAATAACAGTAATGAACACACTCAAGAACCTATCTCCTCACAAGGGACACAAGTATTGAATAGCACCATATCTTAGACTGTAAAAAATGAGAAAAGTGTTGAAAAATCGAAAAAAAATCAGAAAGAAAAATATCAAGGGAAGAGAAAATATGAGAGCTGTGTTGAGATTGCTTTGTTCAGTTGTTAGGAAGGTAAAGGAATCTATAAGTGATTGAGATGATAAAACCTTGCTAAGATTTCACACTTAGATAAAAATAAGGAGTTAGCAGTAGAGATTTCAGATTTCTTGAAGGAATTTGGATTGAATTTGAAAGATTTGCTAAGCTTGTGATGATTAGACTGAAATTTGATCTTGTGTTGACTCTGTGGTATGTGGATTCGAAAGTGTTAACTAATGTGGTGTTCCTGATGTTTAGCTGATTGTTTCTATTTTCAAACCTCGACCCTGTTCTTTGTCTGATGTTTGCTTGAGGGCAAACAAAAGCTAAGTCTTGGGGTGTTGATATATCATGGCTTTTTTAACCATGATATAAGTCCTTTTTTATTGAGTCTTTTTGGTCTTTTTAGAGTCCTAGTAGAGTCTTTGCAGGTTATAGCATGTCTGGAGCATAATTGGAGATATTAAAGCTTTTTGGAGCATTGCAAGTTGAAGCCACAAAGTGTCCAACTCGGAGACGAAAGTATGCATTTGGGTGACGCTCGTCTCCAAGCTGGTGACACTTGTCACCAGTTGAGGAAGGAGTCGTGGCCTGGTTTTTAAAAGATAGGGAAGAAATTGTAGTTTTGGCCCAGAAGTTCCAATATTTGCAAAAAGGCCCCAGGTCGTGTTTTAGCTTGTATATTAGGTTTTTCAGCCATTCTTTTGGCATATATCTTGTATCTTATTCTTTTAGAGAGCTTTAGAGAGAGATTTGCAGCAGAGCTTTTGGAGAGACAAATCAGACTCCTTCAGAGCAGATTTCGAACTCCTTTATTTCTATCTCTTATTTCTTTTATGCAATATATTCTTTTCATGATGTTTGATTCATTCACCATGTCTGAGTAGTTTGTTAGTTAAGTTAGGGCTTTCCAAAGGTTTGTCCAATTAACTTGGTGCTTCAGATTGTAGAATTGCTAAACTTATAGGAAATCCATTGGTTCTTCATATGTGCTTGCATTTATATCGATTTCTTAGACACGTCATCTAGATATCGATACCCTAGGTTGTTTGATAGATGTGAGAGCATTATTAATCACCTGAACTAATATTAGATGAGCAAAACAACTTAGTGCAAAGAGATTTGGCTTAGGAGTTTTGTGAATAATTGAACATGATCATTACTGCATGTCTAGATTGTTAGGGTTTGCAAAGAGATTTGAAACTCTGTGATTTAGACATAGTTAACTTCTGCAATGAGAATTGATTAGTTATATATTTTTGATTCATGTTCAAGACGGTTTTTATTCATACCTGATTGCATGCATTCTACACTCTCGGATTCAACCTGCGAATTGCCTTGACTTAGCGTCTTAGCCTTATGAACTTTAAGAACAAGCATAAAAATGCCTACTTGCATTTATTTTACTGTTTTGCATTACATTCATTATTTATCGCTTAGCCTAATCTGAACCTATAATCAATAGTGTAGTTTACATAGTCCTTTGGGATTCGATACCCCTTGTACTACAATTGCTTTGATGTGCACTTGCAATAGTTTTATTTGGGTAAAACCTGAGCCCTATCAGTATCTCGTGACGGGTTGAAACCATTGCGGTTTATCGTGGTATGGTGCATTGGGCTGCTTTATCTATTGGGCAGCTTGTTGTGTGGCTTTAAAGCAAGTACATCCCGATATTCCACTTCGAGGTGTATTCTCCTGGCTAACCGTGTTGGTTTTTGCACGATATTCTACGCTGATGGAGTTCTCCAGAATCATTCTCATCGGGTTTAGCCCGATAATCTGTTTGATGTTGGAGCAGATGATTTCCTTTTACATTCTTCTTTGGCAGCACCCAACACGTCCCGAACCTGGCTTCCTAAGATTACTTAAAAACAAAGCTAGAAATTAATAAGCATTAGTATATACAAGGATAAGCTTAGGGTGTCTCCTAAGAGCGTTTGTTTAAAGTCTCTTAGCTTGACTTTCCTTGCCTTTCTTAGACGTTAGGGTCATCTTGGAGTGGAACAGACACTTCCTCCACAAGCTGGTACTTGTCACTTGGCATGTATGGCTTCAGCAGGTGGCCGTTCACTGTAAAGTGGGTGCCATTTTTGTAAAATATAGTTACAGCCCCATATGGTAGCACCTCCTTGATTGTAAAGGGACCAGACCATCTAGATTTTATCTTTCCCGGAACAACTTTAACCGTGAGTTGTATAGTAGCACATTGTCCCTTGCCTTGAAGTTCTTAGGCATGAGCATCTTATCATGGAATGCATTGATCCTTTCTTTGTACATCCTAGAGATCTCAATGGCTTCAAGGCGAGTTTCTTCTAGCTCATGGAGATTGATTAAACTCTTTTTTTAAGTTGTCTTTATATCAAAGTTCAGCAACTTGATAGCCCATAGTGCCTTGTACTCTAGCTCCACAGGGAGATAACAGGCCTTTCCATAAAGGAGGGAGAATGGTGACCTTCCTAATTGCGTTTTGAAGGCGGTTCTATAAGCCCATGAAGCATCATCATGCTTGGCTGACCAATCCTTTCTTGTAATACTCATTGTCTTCTCCAGTATGGCCTTGATCTCCCTGTTGGAGACCTCCACTTGACCTCTTGTTTGTGGATGATAGGGTATAGCCACCTTGTGCCTGACTCTACGCTTATTGGGAAGATTCTCAAAGATCTTACTGATAAAGGGGCTACCATCATCACTTAACACTACTCTTGGGACCCCAAACCGAGGGAAGATTATAGATTTAAAGAGCTTGATTACCACCTTAGTATCGTTGGTAGGGCTTGCAATGGCTCCAATCTATTTTGAGACATAATCCACAGACACTAAGATATACTTGTTCCCATAGGAGGTAGGAAAAAGAACCACGAAGATAATACCCCAAACATCGAATATGTCTACCTCAAGGAGGGGTTTTCGGGCATTCTATCTCTCTTACTTATGTTCCCCTTTTGTTTGCAAAATTCACATGAGAAAAATGTAGGCATGGGCATCTTTGAACAAACTTGGCCACCAAAATCCAGCTTGAAGAATCTTTATAGCTGTCTTGAAGGTGGCAAAGTGCCCTCCATAAGCTGAATCGTGGCAGTGAAACAGGATCCACTTAACCTTGTCTTTGGCAATTCATCTCTTGAAGAGACCATCTGATCCCCTTGAATGGGTATGGCTCTTCATAAAAGTAGTGGGAGTCGTCCCTGAAGAACTTCTTCTGGTATAAGCGTCAAGGTCACTACGTCGGTCCCCACTCACCAAGTAGTTAACAAAATCCACATATCAAGGGGGTGCCTTGTTTTCCCTAGCCATTGCTCCATTCCACTCGTAAGCAATCTGAAAGCGGAATCGACGGTTCCTAATAGCTTGCTATATTGGAGCATTTTAGGCTGCATTTCATGCATTGTTTTCCTTGTTTTTGCATGATAGTTTAGCACTCTAGTCTCATTTGCATCTCGAAGTAACATTGCATTCATTTAGCTTAGGATTACATACATATGCATATATTTACATGTTTGTGGTGTTTCTCAGGTGTTTCTGGAGGTTCTTGAAGCTTAAGAAGGGGATTGAAGCAGCATTCATTCGAAGAAGATGCCAAGAGAAGGAGTCCTGCAAACTCTGCATCCATATCGAGAGACAGCATCAAGAAAAACACTAATGAATTGTGCCCGATGTAGACCGTGGGACGAGGAAGAAGCATTTGACCGTGAACTCCGAGACTGCACCAGGGTAGTGCATCAAGCTAAGAATGTCGTACAAGCTGATACGAAGAGACATGACATATTGGGGTCCAGCATCGATTTGAACACCCGACCACCTGCCCGATACGGCCCGAGATTTGCTGTATGCTGAGCAACTAGTTAAAAACCGAACTGCCACGAGAGTTATTCTACATCGGGCTGCACGCATCGAGCAGAACATCCACCTATGGACCCCGATGCGTCAACACCGAGAGTTGACCAAGCTTTTTCTACTTTTTATCAAACATTATCTTTTTGGCTTATTTAAGCTAAACCTTATATTTTTTAGCACTTATTTTCTTTCTTATCCTATTTTTTGAGTTGTGGGAGAACCACAAGGAGATTTATGGATCTAGAATTAAGATCATCATTTTTAATAAAGTTTTGCATTTCTCTTATTCTAGTTTTGTTTGATAATGGTTGCTCTATTATTTCTGTTCTGTTTTGGTGATTTCATAATGGGTTGTGAGTAGTTTCATATGGTTTGAAGTTGGAGCAGATTTGATGATTAGTTTATAAATTAGCGAGTTTTGGTTTGATTCATGCTTAGACCACTTAGCTTAGTTGTTCTTAAGTCTTTAGTAACCCATATATGGTGGAACAGATTATAGGTATTTGCTGTATCAAAAAGTGTTTGTTTAAATGCCTGAAGAACTTTGCTATGAACAATCGCCTAGATGGTTATATTGCTTTTAAGTTGTTTGTTCGGTCTTTAAGAGTCTTGTGTTTTCATGCTGGTTTTGCACAAATACGCCATCACAAGTGGGTCTGACATGTGCTTAGCTTATACATATTTGCTCTGGTTGCAGATTGGTTAAATTAGTGACTTGATCATGTTCTTAGCTTGTATTTGGTCTTGACAACCCTAGGTTTGACATTAAGTATTCCCCAAGTCATCATTGCTCTAGCTTTGAACCTGCGCCTCATTGTTATTTGCATTTGATCATCTTGTGTCTGTTTCCCCTGTTTTAGTTGTTTTGCTTTTATTCCATTTCCTGCCTTGCATTTAAAGTTATTGCATTTAGCTTTTATTTTGGTTCTTGCACTTCCATTGTTTTACTTATCTTGGTCTTGTTGCATTTAGATAATTGCCTTATTAGTTTCTGTTGCATTTATTTTCCCTGCATTGCATTGCTTGCTTTTGTCTTGTTAGTATTGCTTTTCACTTTTGCATTTAATCTCTGATCATTTAGGTTGTTAGATAACCCTTCTTCATCATATTGGTTAATCTTAGTTAGTTCCTTGTATCTCTTTTATCCTAACTCCTAGATGAATTGATAAAACCTCTTCTATACTACATCGGATTAGAAAGGGATTAAATTGAGACTCCAAAAAGTCCTTCTTCCATTTGGCGCCGTTGCCATTCTAGGATTGCTTAGATAATTGAGTTTAGGTTCTTGCTTAGACTTAACCACCTATTACATTACAAATTACTTTACCTTTCTTTCTCTGTTTTCTCTACAATGGCTAATCCAAACCACCACGGACCTGCTTATCAAGGTCAGTTCAGAGAAGATGAAGCACCAGTTCAGAGGTTACATAGGCATGTGCCTCAAATTGCTAGGAGAGCACAACACATTGGTTCTCATGATGCTCTTTACCTTCATACCAGACGCAGAGGTATACTTCCTCCACCATCTCAAGAGCATCACTTTGAGATTAAAAGTAGTGTGATTGCAATGGTTCAAGCCAACCGCTTCAATGGCACATATATGGAGGATCCACTTGATCACTTGGACAGCTTTGAGAGCATTTGCAGCCTACAAAGGATCAGTGGTGTCACAGAACATGGTTTTAAACTGAGGTTATTTCCCTTCTCTCTTGGTGATCATGTGCATTTATGGGAAAGATCCTTACCTTGTGGATCAATATGTTCTTGGGATGATTGCAAAAGAGTATTTCTTGCAAGTTTTACTTTTCTACCAGGACAGCTACTCTAAGGCAGAACATATCAGGTTTCAAGCAATCACATGATGAGCCATTCTGTTCAACATGGGAAAGATTTCAAGGCTACACCTTGCGCTGCCCTCATCACGGTTTCTCAACAGAGTCACTGCTCAGCAAATTCTACAGAGGAGTGTCACTATGGTTCAAGATGCTACTAGATACGGCCAGCAACTACTACTTCTTGGGTACAAGTGTTGAAAACCTTGCAATGAGCAATGGAAACTAAGCGGATGAGCATGGGGACACTTACAAGAGGAATATTGAAACCTCTTTTCAAAAACCACAGCAGGATGTGATATATATCAGTGCTAAGCTAGATTTATTGATTGAGAAGTCTATGAATAAGGCACCAAAGACTAAGGCCAAGCAGTCAGCTCTTGATCATGCTTACAACTTCGAAGCTGAAGCCTACTATGTGCAGTAATAACAAGAGGATATCCAGCATGAACCTTACACAGATATCCGCTATTACAACTACAATGCTTACAACCCTCAAGTGCATACAAGGGAGAGTGTTCCACTGTACAACCAGCTTAGTGTTCCCATTCAACAACACCACAGATTTACACCCTCCTCTGAAGCACTTCAGGAGAGTATGCCTGCAACCGCATATGTGCCTCAACATCAAGCACAAGCTTCACCAGTTCAGGATACTCTTATTCCTTCAACTCCAACCCACCAGCGTCTGATACAGCCACAACTAAGCTACTTGAACAGCTACTCGCACTGCAAACAAATAACAACTTAGACATGCAACTCAAGTTCGAAAAGGTCAGTGAAGAGTTAGCACTTCTCAAAGCAAACCAGGCCTCGTTTCAACTAACTCAACAAGCGCCACCAGCTGTATAAGCAATCACCACTAGGAGAGGTAAACAGCTCCAAGGACCTATTGCACCAAAACCGCTCCATGAGGACATTGAGAAACAAATTGGAGGGGGGGGGGGGGGGGGGGGGGGGGGGGGGGGGGGGGGGGGGGGGGGGGGGGGGGTCTCTTGATATTCATGAAGAAGAGACTGAAGCTGGAAAGGAAAGCCGAAGCAGAGCGTCTGAGAAAAGGAAAACAAGTGGTTGAAGAGAAGCAATACAGCCTACAAGGAAGGAACATATCTTTGTATGTCCTCCTTACAAGCCACCACCTCCCTTTCTAGGAACGATCAAGAAACCGTTAGTGGAGAAGTGCAAGAAACTCTTTGAAAAACAGATGGAAAGAGTAGAGCTAACTATGCACTTGCTTGATGCATTCTTGCTAGTGCCTCAATATCAGAAGTTCTTGAAGGATGCATTTACAAATAAACAGAATCAGATGCAAGGAATGGTTTTTCTTACTCATGAGGTTAGTGCCATCATACATTAACTCCCTCCACCTAAGAAGCTAGAAGATCTTGGAAGTTTCACTCTACCATGCTCCATAGGACCTCTCACATTCAACAACTGTTTATGTGATCTGGGAGCAAGTATAATTCTCATGCCACTCACTACTGCAAAGCGCCTAGGATTCACAAGCTTCAAACCAAGCAGGATAACTCTTGTGCTAGCTGACCGTTCTGTTAGACACCCCATTGGACTGCTTGAGATCCTTCCTGTCCGAGTTGGGAGTACTGAGGTGCCAACTGATTTTGTTGTTTTGGAGCTTGATGCTGATCCAAAACATTCATTTATACTTGGGAGACCCATCCTTGCACTACTGGAGCAGTTATAGATGTCAAATGAGGCAAGATTGAGCTGCATTTGTGAAAGGACATGATCCTCAGGTAAGACATAAACGACGTCATTAAGAAAAGATGGGCAGATTTTCAGCGTGGATGTTATAGATGAGCTGAGAACTGAACTAATGGAAGAGCTGCACAAACAGGATCATCTAAGCATGACATTGACTAAAGCATCAGGGTGATATCACATACATTTACATCATTTAGGCTTGCATTTAGTTCATGTTTTGGTCTCCTTTTGCATGTTTTCCCTCTTTTTAGTCCAATTTTCCTTTCTTTTTAGACTTAGACTGCATTTAGGTTGTAGTTTGCATTGTCTATGCATTAAGGAGGTTTTTAGGTACTTAAGAAGCTATTGGGAGCAAGGAGGAAGTGTGGGAATGGTTCAAGGAGTTAGCCAAGCTGATAAGAAGCGAAAGGAGCTATGGAAGGTGATTTCTGGCTTTCCATCGGTCACAGCACGAATCCCATCGGTATGTTCTGATCGATACAAGGCAGCAGAGGAATTGAAGATCCTATCGATCAAGCTCATCGGTCAAGGAGTGACCGATGGGAATCAATCGGATGCTCCATCGGTTAAGCCTATCAATCAAACTGGACCAATGGGAAACATGACATCTGTATCGATCAAGTCTATCGATCAAAAGTGACCAATGGGAAAGCAGCCGATGCTCCATCGATCACTCCTATCGATCACTGGTGACCGATACAGATCCAGACTGAAGACCACTTATTTACAATTTTGCCATTTTCGCTTAGACTCCTATAAATACTGAAAATCCCTAATTTTTTGGAACAGGCTTTTATCCAACAGTTCTTTCCTCTTTTGTTTTTGATTTGATCTTGTAGTTTGAATCTTTGTTCCATTTCAATATAAGTTTGCATTTATCTTCTTGTTTAATCTATCTAATCATGATTAGCTATCTTTTATGTTTGAATTGATGGTTTTGATGGTGATTAGGGAGTAGTGACTTAGGGATTTGAGATGGGTTAGGTTTAGGGAATTTGAAACTTGATCTATGACTGCTTAGTGGTAATTCTTCCATTTCCTTTCTCCATTGTTGTGTTTAATACCTGATTAGCCTTAGCTAAGTTGATTAGGATCTTAGGCTCATTTTATGCCCACCAAGTGTTTCACGAAATGCCGGAACTGCTTTGCAAGAGAATTGCTTAACCTATCTCAAGAGATTGACTATCTAGAGAGTGATTTGGCAGTATAGGATTGATAGAATTGTCTTAATGCTTGCTGTTTGTCATTTCACTAGTGAGAATTAGTTGTTGACTTGATGATTATCAAAGAGAATAGTGCCAAGAGATTGGATTAATCATATAAATGAATTATATGCTTAAGGAATAGCATTGTGTGAGTTTGTAAGCATCATAGGTTGAGTTGATAGTTCTCTAACACCAATTATCCCATCTAAAGTCTTGTCCTTCCTCTGTTTTTAGTTCATTTCGAATTTGCTCTGTTTTTGCTTATGTTTTAGTAGTTTTGCTTGTTGTTCACTCTTAGTTTGGTGTTTGCTTCCTTTCTGTTTGATCACTTAGGTTGTTAGACACTTCAATCTTATCTATATCTTCTTGAATTAAAAGCTCTATTTCATTCCTACTGCTTCATTCTTCCCCTTTTGGATTAAAATAAAACCCTTACTACAATGACTAGTACAGAGGGTGATTAAGAAAGAGTCTCAAAGCTCTTGTATCAATTGGGCGCCGTTGCCATTAGGGGAAAGCTTTGTTCAGTAGGATTTGTAAAGATCATGAGATCAAGCTTTGTTATTTTCGGTTTTGGTTACTGATTTCTCTTTTGGTCTAGAATTTTTTTTGTAGGTACCCAAAGCACTTGCTCTTAAGTGTCTACAATTGCAACAGAAGTTCAAGGTCAAAGATTTTGAGGTTTGAAGAATCAGATATCAGCTGTTGAAGCATGGAAGAACATCAGTATGTTGCTGGTTTTGGTTTGCAAGGTCCACAAGGTCCACAACGTCTTCAAGGGATCCAAGGCTTACAAGGACAACAAGGTCCACATGGTTTACAAAAAGCTTGGGTTCAAAGACCATTGAGACCTATTGGTGCTGCTGATATACCTTCAAGTTATGCTTCAAGACAAGGTATTCTTCCACTTATGGAGACTCATCACTATGATATCAAGAGCAGCATGACTACTATGGTTCAAGAGAGGAAGTTCTTTAGATTGTCAAACCAAGATCCTCTAGAGCACTTGGATCACTTTGAGAGGATTTATGCTTTGACAAAGATTAGTGGAGTTTCAGATGATGGTTTGAAGCTCAGATTATTCCCTTTCTCTCTTGGTGATAGAGCTCAAATGTGGGAAAAGTCTATAGCACAAGGCAGCATCACCACTTGGGAGCAATGCAAAAGTGCTTTCTTAACCAAGTTCTTCTCTCCCTCACGAACTGCACAATTCAGGAATGAGATCACACACTTCAAACAGTGGTCTAATGAGAGCATTGGAGACACTTGGGAAAGTTTTAGAGGTCTCCTTCACCAATGCCTTCACCATGGCTTCACCAAAGAAATGCTGCTATCCACACTCTATAGAGGTGTTCTCCCAACCATAAGAATCCTTCTAGATACAGCAAGCAATGGCTATTTTCTTGGCAAATATGTTGATGAAGGGTGGCTACTAGTGGTGAATATGGCGCTCAATAATTGGGACTGCGTGGATGATAAGGAGCACCATGCCAAGGCAGCTGAAGAGAAGCTAGAAACTGCACTGCATGTGATGAAGGACCTGCAAGAAAAGGTGAATATGTTGTTCAATGGAGCCATCAAACCTCTTCAGAATGTTGCTCCACAAAACCACTACAAAGAGCATCAAGTCAAATCTGTTCAGATACAAGAGAAGCCAGCACTGAGACACGGCTATGATGCATGTCAACAACAGTCCAGTGAAGACCCTTGGTTCTTCTTCTCAAGCAGTTGGTGCCACCATCTCTCAGTCCTCTGAAACTTTAGACCTTAAGGAGATGTTCCTTCAAATGCAACAACTTCAAACTGCAGAGCTTCAGAAAAGCATGGCTGTTCAAATTCAAAAGAGTATGACAAACATTTAGAGAAGTATGGGTGTTGAAATACAAAAAGGTATTGGCTCCAGCCTGCAATCCCAAATAGGATCTTTGAATATGTAGATCAGCAAACTAGATAGCATGGCTCAACCATCTACCTCTTCAATTGCACAAGAGTGTGTCAAAGCTGTCAGCCTAAGAAGTGGAAAGCAACTCCCTCCAAGAGTGGCGCCTTATACACCCAATATGGACATTGAGGAATAAGAAGAGGGGGTGGTGGCTAAAGATTATGAAGAAGCTAAAGAGGATGAATTGGTTGAAGCTGAAAAGGGTTCAAAGAACACCAAAGCCAAAGAAGTGGTTAAGGAGAAACCAAGATAAGCACCTATGGAGTTAGCCAAAGAACCAAGATACATTCCCCCACCATATCAGCCTCCAATACCATTTCCTGGAAGGTTAGAAGCAACTCATTGCCAATTATAAAGGCCTTTTTTATAAGCAAATGAAGAAGATTCAACTCACTATGCCATTGCTAGATGCTTTTGTCTTCGTTCCACCTTACTAGAAGTTCTTGAAAGATGTTGTGGTTGAGAGAACAAAGGATCTACAAGGGATGGTGGTACTAACACATGAGTGCAGCGCCATCATTCAACAACAGAAGGTAACTCCCAACAAGCTCAGTGATCCAGGAAGCTTTACCTTACCCTGTTTTATAGGCCTACTACTATTTGATAAATGCTTGTGTGATCTATGAGCTAGTGTCAACTTGATTCCCTATTCTGTAGCACAGCACCTAGGATTCACTAAGTTCAAGGACTGTAGAATCTCTTTGGTGTTGGCTGATAGATCAGTGAGGCTTCCCAAGGGCCTGCTTGAAGATGTACCACTTAGGATTGGAATGTAGAGATACCTACTGATTTTGTGGTTTTAGATATGGATGAGGAACCTAGGGACCCTATAATCCTTGGGAGACCTTTCCTAGCCACAACAGGAGCTGTCATTGATGTTAAGAAATGGAAGATTAAGCTACAATTGGGTAAAGGCATGTCACTGAAATTTGACAGCAAGCAGATTATGGAGCAGCCTACTATTGAAGGTCAAGTGTTTCAGATTGAGATCTTTGAGAGGCTGCATGATGAGCTTCTAGAAGAGTTGTGTTGTAAAGATAAACTCCAAGTGGCTTTTCCAAAGTAGCATGGAGAAGATGGTTACTTGGATAAGGAAAGCTTGGGTTATTAGCTGAGGCTGGAATCTCATAAGGTCTTGGAAGAAGAGGAACCATTTGAGAAGCTGGATTACACAGAAAAAGAGGTGTTCTCAGTTCAAGAAGTTGGTTCTCCAAGCAATGAAGCTGGCGCCAAGGAGCAGAGCAGCTTAGCGGAGGATTGAAGTGAGCTCAAGGCACCTAAAGTGGAGCTAAAAGCTTTTCCTAAAGGTCTAAGGTATGACTTCTTAGGCTCTAACTCTACTTAGCCTATAATTGTCAATGATAACCTCAGTGATGATGAGATCCTTGCTCTTGTCAAAGTGTTAAAGAGGTTTAAGAGAGCCATTCGATATTCAGAAGATGATATCCAAGGCATTTCTCCTAACCTCTGTACTCATAGGATCAATCTAGAGGATGAGACAAGAACTTCTGTTGAACCTCAAAGGAGACTGAATCCTAATCTAAAAGAAGTTGTAAAAAAGGAAATCTTGAAGTTGCTTGAAGCATGAGTGATCTATCCTATCTTAGACTGCACATGGGTCTCACCAGTCCATGTGGTGCCTAAGAAAGGAGGGATCACTGTTGTAAAAACGAAAATGTTGAGCTAATACCAACTAGAACAATCACTGGTCATAGTATGTGCATAGATTATAGAAAACTTAATTCTACTTCTAGGAAAGATCACTTCCCTTTGCCATTCATAGACCAAATGCTAGAATGATTAGTAAATCATAAGTATTACTGCTTCTTAGATGGTTATAGTGGATTCTTTCAAATCCCTATCCATCCTAATGATCAGAAGAAAACAACTTTTACTTGCCCATATGGAACATTTGCTTATAGGAGAATGCCTTTTGGTTTATGCAATGCTCCTGCAACTTTTCAGAGGTGTATGGCCTTCATATTTTCTGACTTGCTTGAAGAGATTGTGGAGGTATTCATGGTTGACTTTAGTGTCTATAGATCCTCCTTGGGTGTCTGCTTGTCCAATCTTTCTCAGGTTTTACAGATATGTGAAGACACTAAGCTGGTTCTGAATTGGGAGAAATGCCATTTCATGGTTCAAGAAGGCATTATGTTAGGTCACAAGATTTCAGAGAAGGGGATAAAAGTGGATAAGGCAAAGATAGATGTGATGGTACACCTAGAACATCCAAACACAGTCAAGGGAATCAGAAGCTTCTTGGGGCACGCTGGTTTCTACAGCAGGTTCATAAAAGACTTTTCTAAGATAGCAAGACCCTTGACAAGGCTGCTGTGTACGGAGACAGAGTTTATGTATGAAGAAGAATGCTTGCAAGCCATCCTCACCCTCAAATAAGTTTTAGTGTCAGCGTCAATAGTTCAAGCTCCAAACTGAGATTTGCCATTTGAAATCATGTGTGATGCTAGTGACTATGCTGTTGGAGCAGTCTTAGGGCAAAGAGAAGACAAGAAGCTTCATGTTATCTACTATGCCAGCAGAACAATGGATGAAGCTCAAACAAGATATGCTACAACAGAAAAAGAGCTCCTAGCAGTTGTATTTGCATTTGAGAAGTTCAGTAGCTATTTAGTGGGATCTAAGGTGATAATCTATACTGATCATGCTGCACTAAGGCACATCTATGCCAAGAAAGACACCAAGCCAAGACTTCTTAGATAGATCCTCCTCTTGCAAGAGTTTGACATGGAGATTGTGGATAAGCGAGGTATTGATTGGTGTAGCTGAAAACCTTTCAAGACTAAGGATAGATGATTTTGTTCCAATCAATGATACTCTACCAGAAGAGCAGATGTGTGCTATTGGAATGAAGACAGCTAAAGTGCAAAGCTTGGAAGAGAACAAACTGCCTTGGTATGTTGACTTTGTGAACTACTTGGTTATTGGCCAGATACCACTGAACCTCAACTCACATCAGAAGAAAAAAGTTCTTAAGAGATGTCTCTCACTACTTTTGAGATGAGCTTTATCTCTACAAGAGAGGGAATGATGGATTGTTAAGAAGGTGCATAGCCGAGGAAGAAGTTTATGGAATTCTACATCATTGCCATGGTTCAGCCTATGGAGGTCACTTTGCAACCTTCAAGACAGCCTCAAAGGTACTTCAAGCTGGTTTTTTGTGGCCTAGTTTGTTCAAGGACGCCCAAGCTCACATCTCATCATGTGATGCATACCAAAGGAAGGGAAACATCTCCAAAAGAGATGAGATGCCTTTGAACTCTATTCTTGAAGTGGATCTGTTTGATGTGTGGGGAATTAATTTTATGGGACCTTTTCCTTCCTCTTATGGGAACAAGTACATCCTTGTAGTTGTTGATTATGTGTCAAAATGGGTTGAAGCCATTTCCAGTCCAAGAAATGATGCTAGAGTTGTGCAGAAGCTTTTCAAGACAATCATCTTCCCAAGGTTAGGTGTTCCACGATGTGTGATAAGTGATGGTGGAAGTCATTTCATCAACAAAGTCTTTGAGAGTTTTCTCAAGAAGAATGGTGTTAAGCAAAAGGTTGCCACTCCTTACCATCCTCAAACAAGTGGTCAAGTGGAGGTGTCTAACAGAGAGATCAATGCCATTCTAGAGAACACAGTTGATGTTACAAGAAAGTATTGGTCTAATAAGCTTGATGATGCTTTGTGGGCTTACATGACAGCCTTCAAGATACCTGTTGGCAGAACCCCTTTCTCACTTCTTTATGGGAAGTCTTGTCATCTTCCTGTTGAGCTGGAATATAAAGCCTTGTGGGCAACAAAGCTGCTGAATTTTGACATCAAGACAGCTCAGGAGATAAGACTCATCAAATTGCATGAGTTAGAGGAAAACCGCCTTGAAGCTTTTGAGTGTTCTGGGATCTATAAGGAGAGAACAAAAGCCTTTCATGACAAGAGGATCAAACCTAAGGACTTCAAGGCAGGAGATCAGGTGTTGTTGCTCAACTCAAGGCTGAAGTTTTTTCCCGGAAAGCTGAAGTAAAGGTGGTCAGGTCCATTCAAGATCAAATAGGTGTTACCATATGGAGCTTTAACTTTGTTTGGCAAGGAGAGAGAAGACTTCACAGTGAATGGGCACATGCTAAAGCCATACATGAAAAGTGAGTCCCTTGGAGATGATGTAGACATCAACCTTGAGGATCCTCCACAAGAGTGATCAACCAAGGAAAGTCAAGCTAAGGACGTTAAAGAAGCACACTTGGGAGGTATTCCCATGTTATCCTTGTACATATTGTTGCATTTTATGTTTGTTTTGTGTTTTTCTGTTGATAACAGGAGCAAGTGGGGTTTAATGCAAGTTGTTAGCTGAGTTGATGCATTTTCTGACCTGTATCAGTCAACAGTATCGGTCTGGAGTGACCGATACGCATATATTGATCACCAGCATCGTTCTGAAGTGACCGATGGGAACTGAGCGAGTGTTCCATCGATTACTCGCATTGGTCTACAGTGACCGATGGGAACTGAGCGAATGCTCCATTGGTCACTCGTGTCGATATGGGTAGACAGCTTGGACAACTCCATCGATCAACAATATCGGTCTGGAGTGACCGATATGCCTCCATCGATCAACAGTATCAGTCTGGAGTGACCGATACAACCCTACTTTCTGCCAAAACCCCTTCTAAGGTACCTAAATCCTCTTCTTTCTTTATGCATCCTTTTGCAATCATTTTTAGTTTGTTTTATTCACCTCCTTCAAGCTTCTATTACACAAGGGACTGTGTAATTTAAGTGTGGGGGAGGGTATTGCATTTCACAATGTGGTTTGTTTTCTTATTTTCGTTTTTCAATACTTGAGTCTCATACATTCATCTATATGCACCAAAAATCCATAAATTTTCAAAATTTTTGGAATCAAAAAGATCAATTAGTTGCATTTGCATAACTAAGATTGAGTCTAGATGCATTTCATATAGGTTTGCATACACTTGCATAGGAAGTAGATGATAAACACTTGTCAAGGTGTTGATGTTTGAGTTGTTTTCAATGCTTTGGTTGTCTGTTGTTTTAGTGCATTGAAGTGAGTTTGAAGTTAAGGCTGCACCATATCTTGACTACTTGCATTGATATTCTTGTCTTATGCTGAAGTTTGCTTTGATTTGATGCCATCTCTGTTTATAAGAATCATAATCTTGACATTTAATTAACATGTTTCTGCATTGAGAGTGATCACATGGCTACCCATATACAAACTTGGGTTATCTTCTTTCCTTCTTACCAGTCTTGTTAACCCAAGTAGCTGATCCTTATCATTATGGGACAGTTAACCACACCCTAACCCAATCCTTCTTTCTAAACCTAAACACTATTGTGAGAGTTGTGAGGTCTTGCACTGCATTATTTTTGATTTTATCTTGGCAAAAAGTGTTAGGAATAAGGCTCGCAAGGAGAAGCTCTCTTTTAGATGCCAGCTTGCATCTTGAGCTTGGTATTAGGTTAGGAGTTTGGGAAAGGGTAGTATAAGTGGTTTGGGTTTTACTGTTTATATCTTTTAAAAAGAAGAGAAAGTAGTATGGAGGTGATAGTATGGGGGAAGCAAGTTAAGTTTGTGGTTAAGTTTAAGGAAGAAAAAGCTCTTTGTGTTAAGGCAAAAGAAAGCGCCAACAACAAACAACAAGGCTTACAAAGGTCATCCTAAAAGGAGAATTCAGACCAAGCAATCCACCAAAGGTGATACAAATGTCGCCCATCCAAAAGTAGAAGAGTAAGTTCCAACAAAGAGTCAACCACACAAGCAAAATGAAGAAGGATTCTCCCCCAAACATGAGAGAAGAAGAGATCAAGTGCTTTGGGATAGGGTAGACTTAGGGGTTTCACTTTCGGGTTTAGAAGATAATAGGATCATCTTTGGGTAAAAGGGCAGAAGAGAGCTTTGACTTGCATGCATAGATGTGCTTTTACCTTTAGCATTTTGCCTATGAGAGTGCAAAGATCTACAAAGAAAGGACCAAAGCCTTCCATGACAAGAAAATAGTGCATAAGGAACTGAAACCATGAGATTTAGTGCTTCTTTACAACTCAAGGTTACGGTTCTTTCCTGGAAAGCTTAAATCAAGATGGAATGGACCATTCAAGATCAAGGAAGTTCTTCCATATAGGACAATCACATTGCTGGATAATGAAGGAGGCGAATTCACAGTCAATGGACACATAGTCAAGCTATACTTAGCCTCGGAAGCCCTTGCAATGGAGACTGATCTCAGCCTCCTTGATGTTCCCACTAGCAAATCAAAGAAACGTCAAGCTAAGAGACAATAAAAAAAGCACACTTGGAAGGTAATCCCATGTCTATCTATGTAAATATGCTTTCCTTTTGCTTTTGATATGTTTGTTAAGTATTTTCAGGTTGGAAAAAGTCATTGGGTTGGTCAGATATAGCAGAAAACCAAAGAAAATAAAGGCTATGTTTCTGCATCGAGGTGCTATATCGAGCAAAACTTCTGCAAAATCTGCCTGATGCAGTTTATCTCGGGGAAGAAGCAGTCTATACGTCGAGCAAATTGCACGAGGGGGATTGTATCGAGGTGTTACATCGAGCAGAACCTCCAACCACCTTGCTCGATGTAATCGCACGCAGAGCCCATGTCCATACACCGTGGAGAAAGAACCGTACATAGATCAAAACGCACGGTGAAGATCATATCTGCACATCGAGCAGAACACCAAGGGCTGATATACTCTTATATTTTGCATATTTAACATGCATTTAGAGTAGTTTTCATGCATACATCTTTCATAATAGGCTAGTTTTCACCATTTGTCTCATTCAGTGTCCTAGAACACTTTGCATTAGCATTTTGCATGTTTCTTGCATTCTTGCATCATATTCAGGTTGTTTTGGCTATACTGGAGCTATGGAGGTTGCGTGGACATGCTGAAGGTCGAAAGGGATGCTATGGACACTTGGGAGAACTCATGCATGCAGCAAAGGAACTGAGATCGAGGAGCAGATCGAGCTAGGCAGGTTGATCTAGACGAGATCGACTAAAAGATCGAGACACTCGGGTCTTTTCAAGAAAGAGGATCGAGACCAAGATCGACCGAGGTGATCGAACGTGAGTACGGACATGGGACTAAGCCCGGGAACAACGAGAGCCAGATCAAGGTCACGACTCGATCATCAAAGGATCGACTAGAAGATCGATAGAAGCACTCGATCCATCTGATCGAATCGACCCAATGATTGAGCAAAAGAAGACGTTCTAGCTGGGAGATCGAGTGATCAGATCGACTACTCAGCTCGATCCCTACACCTTATCCGGACAGCTTACTTTTGGATTCTAGTGAGGGGACCATTTCTCTTGTTGGTCTATTTTGGGCATAAGACCGGATCACTTTTGACAACCATGCTTTGTCTACTACTTTTTCGAGCTTTCTCTTAGGCTTATCGCCATTGTTTTACTTTTCAAGATTTTTCTACTTTGTGAACCAACAATCTTGTTTAATCTTAAGTATTTGCTTAATCGTTCTTGTTTAAACATGTTTAGCTTTTCATCCTTTGCTTTTTCATTGGTTTTAACAATGTGTAGTGAGTAGTTTTCCCTTGGGTTTAAGGTTGGGGCGATTAAGAGGGTTTAAGAGGTTTAAGCTTGGATCTTTTCTTGTTCTTAACTTAATATCTTCTTGGATTTGGGATCTTAATGCTTAAAGAGTCTTGAGAAAGATCTCTTTGATCTCAGGGATCTCCTTACCTTAGCAGGATTCAGGAATCCCCTAAAACCAAATCCAAGAGACTAGCTCATCCTTTCCCAAACACCATGGATGCTTAGGGAGCTAGTTAGGCCATTATTTTAGATCTATGCTTAATGTTCTTTGACCCATCTTTCCACCACACGCCATGGTTTAGGAGGAAGGGTTGAGGAAAGGGTTTCTACCAAACACCATGGATAAACCTCTTTTAGCTTCTCAAGGCTTAGAGATAGCACAAAATGTGTAGATCTAATGTTTTCAAAACCCAAGCTTGAATCTTGAACCGTCTTAACATGACCTTCAACCTTGAATCCACTTTTAATCTTTTAAAAACTTTAAATCATCATCCTTTAGTTCCAAAGCTTGCATCTTTAGTCTTGAAAATCATTGTTCTAGGCTGTTAGAAATTTCTCTATTTGTCTGCCTTTAGTTTTCGATTTTTATAAATTAGTAGTCTTGCATTTTAATCTCTTAGAAGTCTTCTATTAGTTGTTTAACCCTTCAGTGGGATTTTTAAAATAGTTTTCGCGGTCATTTAGTTGTTGCATTTAGTTTTTATCGATTTTCTCCTCCATTTACCCGATTTCACTTAGATTTACAAAGTTCTTGCATTTCTAGTATCTTTCAAGAACCTGAGCTGGATTTACTCCCTAAACCACTATACTACATCATTATCTTGGTTTTGGGTTTGAGCAAACAAGTACAAAGAAACCTGTTTATCAAATGGCGCCGTTGCCAACCTGGGTTTAGTTTGAAAGTATTATGATTTGGAACTTAGTAGAGACTAAGTTTTTATTTTCACTTTGGTTACTAATCTAGCTACCTTCATAATTGTCTTCTCAGGTACATGAATCTGAGATCTAGAGGTGACAACAATCACAAGCCTTTAAGGAGATAGTGCAAGAGAAAGAAGAGCAGTAGAACAAACACAAGCCTTTGAGGAGATAGTGCAAGCTGGCGCTGTTGATTTTCAGAGTATGGCTGAACAAGACAATGCTGCTGCTGGAAGGGGTAATGGAAACCCCCACCACGCTCAAAGACCACCAAGGATCATCGGTGCTGGTGATGCACTAAACACTCATCACAACCGTTTTGGCATCACTCCTCCACTGGTGCAAAACAACAACTTTGAGATCAAGCCAGGCTTTGTCTCAATGGTTCAGAACAACAAGTTTCATGGCCTTGCTATTGAAGATCTTTTGGATCACTTGGACAACTTTGAGCAAGTTTGTGGAATGATCAAAGATCAATGGAATCTCGGAGGACAGCTTCAAGCTAAGGCTTTTCCCTTTTTCACTTGGAGATAAAGCAAGACATTGGGAGAAGACCTTACCTCAATGGACTATAACCTCATGGGCTGATTGCAAGAAGGCCTTTCTGTCTAAGTTTTTCTCAAGTACAAGAACAGCTCGACTAAGAAGTAAAATCAGCGGTTTTACACAAAGGCAGAATGAGACCTTTAGTGAAGCAATGGAGCGGTTCAAGGACTACACCATCGCTTGTCCTCATCACGGTTTCAGTGAGGAGACACTCTTGAGGACCATATATAGAGGAGCTCTTCCTAAGATTCAAATGCTTCTTGACACAGCTAGTAAAAGGAACTTTCTTGGACAAGATGTAGAAGCAGGAATGGAGCTCATTGAGAATCTTGCTTTGAGTGATGGCAACTACACTGAGGACTATGATAGAGCACCCAGAGGGTCTGAGCTTTAGTCAAACAAGAAGGAGCTTAAATTACTCCATGAGAAGATTAACAAGCTGGTACTTGCAAATCAAAAGCATGTACACTTTGTGGGAGAAGCTGAAGATGTTCTAGATGAGTTACAACTGAGCCAAGAAGAAGCGAATTGGGTTGGAGGCCAGAACTATACTAAGCCACAGGGATAACATAGTTCTGTGGATATCAAGGCAACAACAACCTCTCTAACCTAAGTACCAATGTGGAAAACCCTAAGGATCAAGTGTACCCTCCACAACAAGGAAAACCTTTTATTCCTTACAACAAATGAGGGTTTACACAAAACAGTGGGTACCAAGGGCAAAGACAAGGCAAATTCCAAGGCCAGAAACAGCAAGGAAACAAAAACTACTCTCCTGTATTTCCTCCTAGTTTCGTGCAACAACAGCAACAACCTCAACCTCCACCCCAAGAACCGGTTCAAGCAATGTTTCGACAAATACTTCAGGGACAAGCAACTACAAATCAGAAGTTTGTTGATATGAACAATAGGCTGGACTCTTCTATGACTGAGGTGTCTACACAAATCACCAATCTGAACAACAAGATCGGCCAGCTAGAGAAAGGAAAAGCCAGTTCAAGCGGTCAAGGTAGCTTACCCGGAAAGTGTGAGCAAAACCCTAAGGAGTATGCAAACGCGATTACCATGAGGAGTGAAAAACAGCTACCACCACGGTCTACAGCTAAACAAAGAGGACATTGTGGTTCAAGAGGGGGAGAGTAAGCTTTCAAATGATCAAGAGATTACATTTGACAATGTCTGGATTGAAAGGCCAGGGAAAGGCAAGGAAGCAGTTTTAGAGAAGAAAGTGGAGCAAGTTAGCAAAGAAAAAGAAGCTTACGTGCCTCCACCATACGTACCAAAGCTTCCCTTCCCTAGACGTTTCAAGAAACAGCTGATTGAGAAGCATGAAGCTTTGTTTGAGAAGCACATAAGGGACGTTGAGATCAAACTGCCGTTGGTTGATTGCTTAGCTATGATGCCGAAATATGCCATGTTCTTGAAGGATATTGTTGCTATGAAAGACAAAGAGAGTGAAGAGGTCTTGGTGTTGAGTGAAGAATGCAGTGCAATCATCCACAAGGAGATAGTTCCAAAGAAGCTAGGAGATACAGGATCATTCACTATCCCTGGTGCACTAGGCCCTTTGAAGTTTGAAAGTTGCTTGTGTGATTTAGGAGCAAGCATTAATCTTATGCCTCACTCCATTGCCAAAAAGCTAGGCTTCACCAAGTTTAAGGAGTGTAGAATCTCACTCGTGCTGGCTGATAGAAGTATAAGGCTCCCTGTAGGCGTGCTTGAAGACTTACCTGTGAGGATCAGTGATGTGAATGTGCCAACAGATTTTGTAGTTCTAGAAATGGATGAAGAACCAAGAGATCCTTTAATCCTTGGTAGACCGTTTCTAGCAACTGATGGAGCCATCATAGACGTGAAGAATGGCAAGATTTCTCTACACTTGGGCAAAGACATCAAGCTGGACTTTGACATCAATGAAGTCTTGAAGAAGCCAACGATTGGTGGACAAGCTTTCTACATTGAAACCTTGGATGATTTAGCTGTTGAGTTGCTTGAGGAATTGGCACAAGAGGATCATCTACAGCTGGCTTTGACTAAGGAGTGTGGAGAGTATGGTTTCTTGAGCGAGCAAACCCAGTAGTATGTTCATATCCTTGATTCTCGCAAGGCTGTGAAAGAAGATAAAGGCGAGTGCCTAGGGATTGACCTGGAAATCGAGCAGATGTCTCAATCCTAGCAAGAGATCGATCGAGACGACTTGATCTGTTTAGAGAACGACCTAGCGAATCGATCTCCTGCTCGATCCATATCAAATCAAGCAAGTGAATCGAAGGAGTGCAATCGATCCAGCCTAAATCGAGAGAAGGATCGACTGACTGGCTCGATCTCAGCAGTAGCAACGGTTCAAGAAGGCAGCTTGAAAGCTCATGACTCGGGTTCAAAAGAGGCGAATGAGGACAGCAACCTCAACACAAGCCAGGAGGAGGACTGGAGCGAGCTGCTAGCGCCAAATGTGGACCTTAAGCAGCTTCTGAATGGGCTAAGGTACGCTTTCTTGAGACCTAATGAGACCTATCCGGTCATTGTGAATGAAAATCTAAGTGATGATGAGTTAGACTCGCTCCTTAAGGAGCTGAGGAAGTATAGGAAGGCCATTGTGTACTCTCTCGGTGACATAAAGGGCCTTTCACCAATGCTTTGTACTCATAGGATTCACTTAGATAATGAAAACACATCGTCTATTGAACATCAAAGGCGTTTGAACCCAAACTTGAAAGAAGTAGTTAAGAAAGAGATCTTAAAACTTTTAGAAGATGACGTGATATACCATATCAGTGATAGCACATAGGTCTCTCCGGTCCATGTGGTGCCAAAGAAAGAGGGTATCACGGTTATAAAAAAATGAAAAAGATGAGTTGATTCCTACAAGAACAATAACTGGACATAGAATGTGTATTGATTATAGGAAACTCAACTCAGCCACTAGAAAAGATCATTTTCCTATTCCTTTCATTAATCAAATGCTAGAGAGATTAGCCAATCACCCATATTACTGTTATCTTGATGGTTATAGTGGTTTCTTTCAAATACCCATTTATCCTAATGACCAAGAGAAGACCACTTCCACATGCCCTTATGGTACCTTCGCGTATCGAAGGATGCCTTTTGGAATATGTAATGCACCAGCAACCTTTCAAAGGTGCATGATGTCTATCTTCTCTGACCTCATAGAGGAAATGGTAGAAGTTTTCATGGATGATTTTTCTGTATATGGTGCTTCGTTTGGTGGTTGTTTGTCTAATCTTTGCAGGGTTCTCAAGAGGTGTGAGGAGGCAAACTTGGTGCTGAATTGGGAAAAGTGTCACTTTATGGTGAGAGAAGGCATTGTACTTGGGCACAAGATCTCTGAGCAAGGGATTGAGGTTGACAAAGCAAAGATAGAGGTCATGATGAGCTTAGAACCGCCGGTTAATGTGATAGGGATAAGGAGCTTCTTGGGGCACGCTGGCTTCTACAGAAGGTTTATCAAGGATTTCTCCAAGATAGCTCGTCCTCTTACAAGGCTGCTGTGCAAGGAAGCCGAGTTCGTGTTTGATGATGAGTGACTACAAGCCTTCAAGACCATCAGGGAAGCTTTGATCACCGCGCCTATAGTTCAAGCTCCGGATTGGGATTTGCCGTTTGAGATAATGTGCAACGCAAGCGACTACGCCGTGGGTGCTGTCTTAGGTTAGAGGAAGGACAAGAGGGTGCACGTTATTTACTATGCAAGCCGTACCTTGGATGACACGCGAGTGAAGTATGCAACCACCGAGAAAGAGCTACTAGCCGTTGTCTTTGCTTTTGAGAAGTTTAGATCTTACTTGGTGGGTTCTAAGGTCATTGTGTACATGGATCACGCTGCTTTGAGGTATATATACTCCAAGAAAGACACCAAGCCGAGACTCTTGAGATGGATCCTTCTCTTACAAGAGTTTGATATGGAGATCAAGGATAAGAAGGGGATTGAGAATGGTGTAGCGGATCATCTCTCACGGATGAGAGTGAATGATGTCTTACATTTGGATGACTCACTCCCTGAGGAGCAGCTTATGATGGTCAACACAGTGGTATGCGCAAAGCTAGAGGAGAAGTTTGAAGATGTCTTGAGTTTGAAGGAAGAAGATTTAGCTTGGTATGCGGACATTGTCAACTTCTTGGCTTGTGGTGAAGAGCCCACTCACCATGTCTATTACCATAAGAAGAAGTTTATGAGGGACATCTCTCATTACTTTTGGGATGATCCCTATCTGTACAAGAGGGGAGTAGACAGCTTATACCGGAGTTGTGTCTCAAGAGAAGAAGCAAAAGACACTCTTCTCCATTGCCACGGTTTGACTTATGGTGGACACTTCACTTCATTCAAGACGGCTACAAAGGTTTTACAAGCCGGGTTTTGGTGGCCAACACTCTTCAAGGACGCTCATGAGTTTGTAAAAGCATGTGAAGCTTGCCAAAGAGCTTGGAACATCACAAAAAGGAATGAGATGCCGCAGGTACCAATCTTTGAGGTGGACGTGTTTGATGCTTGGGGGACTGATTTCATGGGTCCATTCTCATCTTCATACGGCAACAAGTATATCCTTGTAGCAGTAGACTATGTGTCTAAGTGGGTGGAAGCCATAGCATCACCAACCAATGATTCAAAGTTGGTGGTCAAGCTCTTCAAGACTATCATCTTCCCAAGGTTTGGAGTTCCAAAAGTAGTGATCAGTGATGGGGGCAGCCACTTTATCAACAAGGTCTTTGAGGGTCTCTTGAAGAAGTATGGGGTTAAACACAAGGTAGATACACCTTATCACCCTCAAACCAGTGGTCAAGTGGAGGTCTCGAATAGGCAAATCAAGGCTATCCTAGAGAGGACCGCAGGAGTAACTAGAAAGGATTGGGCAAGCAAGCTTGATGTCGCTCTTTGGGCGTATAGAACAGCTTTCAAGACTCCTATTGGTACCACTCCTTTCAACCTCCTCTACGGAATGTCTTGTCACCTCCCTGTGGAGTTAGAGCATAGAGCTCTTTGGGCTGTGAAGCAAGTAAACTTCAGTCTCAAGACGGCACAGGAGAGAAGGTTGGTGCAACTCCATGAGCTTGATGAGTTAAGGCTGGACGCTTATGAGAGCACCAAGATCTACAAAGAAAGGACCAAGGTGGTTCATGACAAGAAGCTGGTGCTTAAGGAGCTCAAGGAGGGAAGTTTGGTTCTGTTCTACAACTCACGCTTGAAGTTGTTCCCAGGGAAGCTCAAGTCAAGATGGAGCGGTCCTTTTGAGATTAAGGAAGTGTTACCGTATGGGGCGGTTACTTTGGTTGGTAAGAATGGAGAGAGCTTCACGCTGAATGGGCATAGAGTCAAGCCCTACATGGCGAGTGAATGCAGTAAGGAGAGCACCACGTTGCTCCTCCAAGATCCACCTCTGGCCTAACCAAGTAAAGTCAAGCTAGCGACGTAAAACAAGCGCACTTGGGAGGCATTCCCATGTCTATCATTGTACATATTTATGATTTCTTTCTGTTTCAATTTTGTGCTTTTTAGTTTAAATGTGTAGGTAAGAGGATCTGGGAACCGGAGATCATGATCTTTGAGTCAAAAAGGCAAGGAAAGGAGAAACAGGGACAAGCGATCGAGTGATGGATCGACCTATCCTGGCTCGATCTTTACTAGATTGAGCTAGTAAATCGAGTGAAGTCACTCGATCTAGATGAGATCGAGTTGACAATCGAGTGAGTAGTCGATTGCGAGAGGATGATCCACCCATGTGTTTAGCTCGAAATGCAATGGGTGTGGATCGACTGGTATCACTCGATCCTCGAATTGGATCGATCGTTTCACTCGATCAATATTTCAATCCTTGCCAAATCAACCTCAAAATCGATCAAGGAGCTCGATCCAAGGATGCATGGCCACAACCACGTGGAGTCTTGAAACGAGTAGGAGACTCGATCTAAGGCTCGATTCAAATCAAATCGAGCCCCCAATCGAGCAAGCTACGCGATCACGGGCAAAATGGGCATGAGATCGAGGTCAAGATCGACTAAATTGACTCGGTCTCATGTGAGGTTGGTTAAATTTTTCCCTCTTTTTTCTCTTTCCCTCCTATATTAAATTTGAATCTTGGTCAAGACCAGCATCTTTGACCATGAAAGATATGTCTTGACCAACTTCTTCAGAGTCCACTTGCATTGCATCCAAGATTTTTTGTCCTTATAAACACATGCATCCACACTCTCTCTCATTGTACTTCGAACCTGATTTTTAGAAAGAGAGAGTGTGAGTTCTAGTTTTCAAAGGCATATATCATCTTTCAATCATCCTTTTCAAAGGTATTTCGAATTGCTTGAATTTCATATTTAAGTTTTTAGAAATTTTCCTTTTCTTGATTTGGTCGAATGTTAGTTGCTAAGGGATTATGATGAATTTTTATAAGTATCTGAATATTAGGGAAAATTGCTTGATTTGGTCTTATCTCTAGATATTTTCTCCTTCTATTTATGATGAATTTTATAAAATCTCCAAAAATCTAGGGTGTATGTTTAGAGTTTTTCTCTCTTGCATTGCTTCTTTCTCTTTAAATTGCCGCCTATACTCATTCTTCTCCTTGAGAATTTGTGTTTCAGGTACTATGGCACCCAAGAGAAGCAGAGATGTGGCAACACAAGGAGAAGAAACTCAACAAGTGGTTGAAGAAAGGGTTAGATGGACTAAGGAGGAGAAGATGGCAAAGAAGAGACTTGAGAGGCTGCGGTTTGAGCCTATCAAGTTTGCAAGCAGAGATCTCTTGGAGAGGGTGGGATTGCTGGAGGATTTTGACAAGCTGCTCAAGGACATGGGGCTTGCTTGCCTCTCGCGGATGGACTGCCTAACTTACTCCGAGGCAGCACTTGATTTCTTCTCAACCTTCGACTTCTCTTATGAAAATCCAAGCCTCCCCACTCCATCAAAAGGTCACCTCACGTTGAAGATCAGGAGACAAGCTTACCATCTCTTCATCCCTGAGCTTTGCCAAGCCAAGCTTGTAGAGTTCCCTCCGTTCAAATCAGCCAACGATCTATGGGACTTGATCAGCGATGATGACTACAAAGCCAACACCGCCAAGATCAAGAAGGTTCGCAACCTTGTGCTAAGATACGCCCTCAAGCTCTTAGCCAACACTTTCAGTGGGAGATCCGCGGCTCCAACGGTTACCAAGAATGAGTTGTGCTTCCTCTTCCAAGGGATTAAGAAGGTTCTATGCGATGCTGAAGAGAATGAAGAGCCAATGGAGGATGAACTTGGGGATGATGTCAACTATGGATGCATTTTGGCTTCCTCTTTGGTCAAGTACAAGGCGTGGGCGTTGAGATGCAAGGCGAGCTCAACACTCATAGGAGGCTTCCTTACACCGCTGCTTGTACAAGCAGATGTACCTCTCTCGGAGTTTGAGCCTTGCGCGGAAAGAACTTACATGGATCAAATATACATATTTAGGCTTTCTTATCCCTTTCACCACTCTCCTGTAAGCCTGAATAGAACTCCCCACCTTGACCCTTACCCTCCTTTCAAGCTAAATATTTTGTGTGTGATTTTCTGAGGCCTTATTTTCGGTTTGAACTTGGCATAAAGTATTAGGTTTAGGCGACATGATTAGACTCTCATATTGGTGCCGTCTTTGCATTTTGAAGCTAGTTTTAGACTTGTTTTGGGGCGGGGGGTTCACTGGTGTTGATAGATCTTGCTTACTTGTTCTCGGTTTGAAAAGATTTTGGTGTTTGAGGTTTGAAATAAAAGGGATTCATAGTTTTAAGTGGTGGTCTTGAACTGTTTTTTTAAAATAAAAGCTCAGTTTCAAAAGAAAAGAAGGTAGCTCTCAAAAAGAAAGAAAAAAAATCAGTAAAAGAAAAGAACCGAAAATGGCCAAGCTTAAAAGAAAAAAAAAATATATATATATTTGAGAAGAGAGCTACTAAAAGTAAAAGAAAAGAGCTTAATGTTTGTGTATGACCACCACTAGCTATAAGAAGAGTAAATATATTTTCTGTTTTGTGGGATAAGCTTGGTGCCTTGCCTTGTTTTTGTGGGTAGTCTCTAGAGGGTGAGTGAGCTTGAAAAGAAAAGAAAAATGAGAGAGGGATTAGGATCATTGTTAGTGTATATGGGTAGATGAGAGTCTAGTCATGTATGCATCAATTGCCTTCACCTTTAGCATTATGCATAAGTTCAACCCTTTTTGAGATAAACAATTGCTTGAATTACCCACTTGAATGAGATCATCTTTGTCTCATGACCTTGTCCCTAGCCAAATGTATTCGGTTTTAAAATGCATAAGTGTGATTCACGGTTTGATCTTAATGAATGTTAAAGGTTAGGATTCTTGGATTGTTTGGAATATGAGAGTCATGATTTGAGATTCAACATGTGATAAATATGGCTAAGTTCTTTGGAGTATGAGTCTGTGCCTTGCATCTTAGAATTAAGAACTAGGACCATTGAATTGATTCATTTGAAAAACACTTGTCAAGGAATTTGAGCTCCCACTTTTAAAACCTCTCTTCCTTTCTTGAATTTTGTTTGCTTGATGGCAAGCAAAAGGCAAGTTTGGAGGAGTTGATATACTCTTATATTTAGCATGCATTTAGAGTAGTTTTCATGCATACATCTTTCATATTATGCTAGTTTTCAACATTTGTCTCATTCTAGGTCCTAGAACACTTTGCTTTAGCATTTTGTATGTTTCTTGCATTCTTGCATCATATTCAGGTTTTTTTTGCTACACTGGAGCTATGGAGGTTGCGTGGACATGCTGAAGGTCGAAAGGGATGCTATGGACACTTGGGAGAACTCATGCATGCAGCAAAGGAACTGAGATTGAGGAGCAGATCGAGCTAGGCAGGCCGATCTAGACGAGATCGACCACAAGATCGAGACACTCGGATCGTTTCAAGAAAGAGGATCAAGACCAAGATCGACCACAAGATCGAGACACTCGGGTCATTTCAAGAAAGAGGATCGAGACCAAGATCGACCGAGGTGATCGAACGTGAGTACGGACATGGGACTAAGCCCGAGAAGAACGAAAGCCAGATCAAGGTCACGACTCGATCATCCAAGGATCGACTAGAAGATCGATAGAAGCACTCGATCCATCCGACCGAATCGACCCAATGATCGAGCAAAAGAAGCGTTCTAGCCGAGAGATCGAGTGATCAGATCGACTACTCAGCTCGATCCCTACACCTTATCCGGACAGCTCACTTTTGGATTTTAGTGAGGGGACCATTTCTCTTGTTGGCCTATTTTGGGCGTAAAACTGGATCACTTTTGATAACCACGCTTTGTCTACTACTTTTTCGAGCTTTCTCTTAGGCTTATCGCCATTGTTTTACTTTTCAAGCTTTTTCTACTTTGTGAACCAACAATCTTGTTTAATCTTAAGTATTTGCTTAATCGTTCTTGTTTAATCATGTTTAGCTTTTCATCCTTTGCTTTTTCATTGGTTTTAACAATGTGTAGTGAGTAGTTTTCCCTTGGATTTAAGGCTGGGGCGGTTAAGAGGGTTTAAGAGGTTTAAGCTTGGATCTTTTCTTGTTCTTAACTTAATCTCTTCTTGGATTTGGGATCTTAATGCTTAGAGAGTCTTGGGAAAGATCTCTTTTATCTCAAGGATCTCCTTACCTTAGCAGGATTCAGGAATCCTCTATAACCAAATCCAAGAGACTAGCTCATCCTTTCCCAAACACCATGGATGCTTAGGGAGCTAGTTAGGCCATTATTTGAGATATATGCTTTATGTTCTTTGACCCATCTTTCCACCACACGCCATGGATGGTACACTAGTTTGTGAGTTCTTGTCCCAATCACCCTTGTACTAGTCAGTTGTAGTATGGATTTTATGTCAATCCAATTGGGAAGAGTTGAAAACAGAAGAGTTGACAGTAAAATCTCTAAGTCAAGCAAACATATAATTGGTTTTGTTGTCTAAGCAATAGTTCTAGCAACTTAAGTGAAACAAGTAGCAAACAAAGTGAAAGCAAAAGCAAACTAAGCAGTTCTAAGCAAGAAAAACAGAATAAACAGACCAAGATAGAGCAAATCCGAGATTTAAATAAGAGAAAGGCAAGTTCCTAGATGTGGTTATTGACTTTGGGGAATTTCAGACATTAACTAAGGCTGTTTCAAAATACATTGATCAAGCAAGTAAGCAAACAATGGTGATTCCTAGACATATAGTTCACAATTAAGCTAGTTAGATCCAATCTCTTGGCAAATAACCCTTTGCTAAACATTCTAACAAGAACTAACTCTCATTTGTGCTAAAACATCAAGCAAGCAAGATTAAACAACTATATTCAAGTCAAAATGCTCCTCAAACAGTCAATCTCTTGAGCCAAGGCCAGCAAATCCTCTATTAAACATGATCAGCATTTCATCAAACACTTGGTGGGCATAAGGGAAAGCTAACAACTTAGACAAGTTTGATCAAGACTAATCTAGTATGAATAACATATTAATAGAGAGGAACCCATAAACTGAAGCACTTAACAAGCCTTAATCAAGCCTTAGATTCCCCTAATCTACCACATCTAGAAACCCTAAGATAACTACTCACTCATAATCATGTTTAACACCAAATCACAAAGGGAAAGGATGCTAATCATGGTTAAAAGAGAGATTAAAGAAATATTAAAGCAAATACTTGATTATATTAAACTAAGCAGAGAAATTGTCTTACAAACTTAAAGAAAATGCTCAAGAACAGTATTTTGACAAGACATGTCGAAAATCTGGAAAAAGAGGCTACTTATAGCCTAGAGAAGAAAACCCTAGAGTAATGGCATAAGCGTAATTAAAAACAGGTTCGGGCTGGGTCAATATCGGCCAGTTGCGTCGGTCTTGAGTGACCGAAATGGATCCATATCGGTCTGGAGTGATTGACACATATGACCGAAATCCATCCGGTGTGTTTGTGTCGATCACATTTACTGGTACTGGTGAACGACACTGCTCTGTATCGGTCATCCTAGACCGATACTCACCGTGCTCTGACCAAAAACTTCTGCAGAGATCTTCTGCTGTGATCCTTCTTGCTCCATTTTGCCCAGCTAGCATCTTGTATCATTCCCAAAACTCCTCCAAGCTCCTCTTAGCTACAAAAGCACCTAAAACATCCAAAATGCAAACTATACTCTAAATTCAACCTAAGTCTAAAAGGAGAAGAAAATGGGACAAAAGCAAAGGGAAAACATGCAAAAGAGGACCAAAATATATACTAAATGCAGCCTTAAATGGTGTAAATACAAGGAATATCAACACCTCCACACTTGCCTTTTGCTTGTCCTCAAGCAAATAAGAACAAATGAGAGAGTGAGGTTTGAAAGTGGGCATTCAGATTCCAAAAGTGCAAAGGTAAAGAGATGGTTTCAATACTCAAGTGCCTAGTTGTAGGATGCATACATAATCAGCTATACTTTAAAGATCCCAGCCATGCTTATCATGTTTCAAAATGATCTAAAATCTCAACTTAGGCAACTGCTCAAATCAATCAACTCTTTAACATTCAATTAAGATCAGAACATGAATCATGCTTATGCAAATCAAGTGAAGATATTTGGTTGGAAAGGGTAAGGTTATGAGATAAGAATGATCTCATTCAAGCACAAGGTTTCCAAAACATAAAGGATCACTCAATGAAATAACTTCATCTTAGGTAAAATGCTAAAGGTAAAAGCACACTTATGCATGATATTCAATGCTCTCTTCTACCCTTAATTCCCAAAGATGAGTCCTAAGCATTTCTAAACACAAGAGTGAACCCTCTAAGTCTACCCTTTCCTAAACTATACCCTTTACCCATCTTCATGACTGGGGAAACTTCTTCTTTTTTCTTGTGTGGTTTCTTCTTTTTGGTTGGGACTTGCTCTTCTTTTTTGTGTTGGCACCTTCATCACCTTTGGTGGATTGCTTCTTGGTCAGATTTTTCTTCTTTTGGACCCTTCTAAGCATTGTTGTTGGCGTCAATTCTTCTTTTTGAACTTAGAGCTTTTATTCCCTTTACTTAACCACAATACTAAACTGTTTCCCCTTTTCTACCATTTCAGATCTTTTCCTTTTCTTTCAAAACATATAAACATGAAGTTCAAACCACATACACTACCCTTTTAAACCTCAAAACTCCTATTCTAGAATCAAGCTCAAGATGAAAGCTGATATCTACAAGAAAGCTAATCATTGTCAGCCTTATTCCTAACACTTTTTGCCAAGACAAAATCAAAAATGCAATGCAAAGGCCTCACAGCTCTCACAATAGTGTTTAGGCTCAAAAGAAGATTTTTGTTAAGGGTGAGGATGTAACTGTCCCATAATTATGAGGATCAGCTATTTGGATCAACAAGAGTGGTAGAAAGGAGAAAGATGATCCAAATATGTATATGGTAGCCATGTAAACACTTTTCAATGCATAAGACATGATAATTAAAAGTCCAAATAAAAGTTCAAGTTGATAGAGTTGATTTTCAGAGAACAAATACTTTCAGAATGAGATGAGACGACCAAATCTAGCAATTAAGCATGGTTCAGCCTTAACTTCTAGCAATCATATGATGCATCAAATAACTAAGCACTTAAAAACTGAAATCATCTCTAAACACTAAGCACTTTACAAGGAAAATTCATCATAATGCCCTGTGCAAATGCAATGCAACCTACATGTCAACACTAGACTCAATCCTAGAAGAATGAAATGCAACTACATGCTTTCTTTTTGGTTTTTCGATTTTTTTGTGCTTTTCTATGCCTTACATGTATGCATGATATGCATGAGACTCAAAGTGAAAAGAAAAAGAAAAACTAAGAAAACAGAACACAAAGTCAAACCCCAAATCTCTCCCCCACACTTAAATTACAAAAATAAAAAGAAACAATGGTATAAAACAATGGAAAGGATGTGGTACTTGGTTTAATGGTAGGAGTTGTTGGATGATCCTGAGGTTTGTGGAGATTTGCTAGCTCTCCTCTTCCTTCTCTCATAGACTTGAGTGGAATGCCCTGCTTCTTGAGGTGGTTGAACCCAGCTTGACCATAGTTTCTCAGCTTGTGAAGAAGTCCCTTGTGTGCCCCATTCCCATGTCTCCTGAACTTCAGAGGGGTTGGAGTTCGGTGCCTCCCAAGCTGATGGAACATGGGCTCTTGGCTCATAAGATGAGGCCCTTGGTTGTGCCCATGTACCCCATTGATCACTTGGTTGTGCATGGAATGAGTGTCTTCCATGGGGGTTCCATACAGCTTCCTCCTCTTCAGTTGGCTCAGCTTGGTGAAGTTGCTCTTTTTTTTTAGAGTTGAGCTCTTGGGTGTGGCTGTGGTGGGAAGTTTTTGCTGATGTAGCCTTGTTATTCCTGAACTTCCCCTTTACCATCTTCATAAGCCCTTTGATGGCTTTATCTTGCCACTTGCACCTCTTATGGAGTGTGTTGATGTGCTCATGAGCTGCTCTCAAAGAGCTTCCTTGGTTGGAAGCTTCATAGGGCTGGAAGTGGAACTGCCTTGAGCTGAAGGTCAACACTTCTTCTTCTTCAATCTCATCTTCTTCATGGGTTCCTCCTTGGCCTTCAGCACCAGCAGTAGCATTCCATTGATCTTCTTCTTCTTCTCTAATCTCTTCAGTGTGCTCCTCTTCTTCTTCATTATCTTCTTCTTCTTCTACTGTAGGAATAGGGCCGCCTGTGTAGAGCTCCTCAGTGCTTGGGTTTAAGCTGATGTGTTCCTTTTCTGATGAATGATGTAAGCTTTGAATTGGGGAGGAGGACTTTTGCTGGTGTGTCAAGGCCTGTGATGAAGTTGTACACATGCTTTCCACCAATGATTCTTTCAAGGTAGTGGCTCCTCTTGAGGTAATCAATGTCAATCCATAGTGGCTCAAGTGCATCACCTTCATGTCTGTCAAGGTCTACTCCACTAACTTGTAGAATTGCTGTCACAACTCCCCCAATGTGCACTTGAGGGCTTCTCTCCTTCTTTGTCTTACTTAAAACCCAGCTTTGGTAGGATAAGAGCTGTTCCATCAACATAGACACATAGCAGGGATAGCTTTTCGGTTCTCTGAGAGGTTCTTCATACTCATCGCTTCCAAAAGATCATACAGTCCTTGGTATATCAGATATGCCTCCCTTCCTGTGAGATATGTTGTCTCCTTCCTTGCAAAGAGTGTATTCACAAGTGCCTTGTGGATATATCTCACAGCTGGATGCCTCAGGTGCTGGTTCCTTGATCTTCCAGGAGTGTATTTCCCGACCCCAATAATGCCCCACAACATGATGTGCTGCTTACTTGGGATTTCAAACCTGCTCAGCTTGGTGGGGTGGGACTTCAGATCTAGATCATTCGCGATCTTTGTGAATGTTGAGGAGAACTTGTCCTTACCAATCCGAAAAGAGATCCATCCATCGCCATTAGAGAGTTCACTGTCTTCATACCAGACCACCTTGAGTGTGGAGAGGAATTGGTAAGTGAGCTGTTGGTAAGATGGGAGTGGCATCTCCATGAAAGCTCCAAGGCCCATGCGCTCAAATGTGGCTTTGCAGTCACCATAGAGTCCCAGCGCCTTCATTGTGGAAGTGCATGGATATCTTGTTGGCTTGAAAGTGCACTGGTTGAAATCCTCCATGAGTTCTCTAGCAGCATTGCCCTTCTTTTATTGATTTTCTTCCTCTTTTCCAACTGGTCTCTTTCCAGCGGCTTTGGAGGATTGCTCATCAGCCTTGCCCTTTCTTTTATCTTTCTGTGTTCTTGGTTGGATTGGTGCTTCCTGAGGTGCTTTTCTCTTTTTCCCAGTAGCTGTGTTTGTTCTTCCCTAGGTACCTTCAAAAGCAAAGCTTGAAAACAAGGTAAGTGAAAGAATAAAAGCTGAAGAACCAAATAGCTGAAAGCTTTTAATGGTGAAACTCTTTAAGCTATGAAAAGTCTAATAAGTCCTAGCAACAAGCTTAAACTTAATCAGAGTAAGAAGAGATCAAAAGCTAGCAACTAAATAAGCTAGAATGCACAAAAGGTAAACAGTTATGCATGACATTCTAACAAAATGGTTCTTAGGCAAAAGAGATAATGATCTTGCAAAGGGATGAAGATGAACAAGCAATGAGATAAATAGATAATCAGAACTTCAACATCTAGCTTGATATTTCAAAACAAATCCAAATTGCAGAACCATAGCACAACAAATAAAACTAAACACTAGCTACTCTTAAAAACATCTTACTAAGCTATTTTTAACATATGCAAAGAGTAAGAGCAAAGAGAGATAGTTTAGGAAGCAAACCTTTAGTGAGCTTCTGAACACTTAGAGAAAGCAATAAAAGAGAAAAAGAACTAGTTGTTTTGAGCTTTAGGTGAGAAGAAGAGTGAGTTTAAGTGTGAAGAGAAGTGAAAAAAGTTGTTGCTTAAATAGAGAGAAAAGAGAGGAAACTAAAGGAATCAAAGGTTGGTGAGGGAACATAAGGAATCAAAAGTGTAGAGGACAAAAACAAAAGTGTTCAGAAGCTAAGAAAGAGGTCAGAAGGAATCTCATTTAAAAATTCAAACTCCCTTGGCTCCAAACCAAAGGAGGCAAAAAATTTTGAAAGTTGAGACACTTACCTCGGATGGAGTTTCGGTCACTCATGACCGATATTACTGACCGAAATTGCATTTTCGGTCATGAGTGATCGATATTGGAGACTGACGTGCTTCCTGGGATTAGTATCGGCCATCAGTGATCGACACACTTGACTGAAATACATCTGGCATGATTGTGTCGATCTTGAGTGATCGATACTGGTGACCGATATGATTCCAAGAACCTCATCGATCACCAGTGATCGACACACTGGACCGAAAATCATATGTCGATCAAGTATGGTCGATATAAATGACCAAAATTTGTCCTGCTTTCAAAACTTCTTTCGATATCGGTCACAAGTGACCGATATGTTGACTGGCGTAGACTGGCTCCACTGATATCGGTCAAACATGATCGATACTGATGACCAAAAATCTGTGTATTGGTCTGTCATGACCGATATCAGCCAGAATACACCTGTTCTATGTCCCCTTCAGACTTTCTCAAACCCCTGTTCGATATCCTGTTTCTATACACTAAAACAAGGCATAAAATATAAACTAGAAAGCATAATATATACAAAATGATACCATGGGACTACCTCCCAAGTGTGCTTGTTGAAAGTCATTAAGCTTGACTTTGATTACCTCTTTAGTTGAGGTGAGGAGAAGGAGTCTTGGAACTCCTTGGTGGTGGCTTGCTCCTTTGGATTCTAGCAGAAACTCCATTCATCTTTATCTTGGCAAAAGGCATAGTCTTCCCCTCTTGCTGAAGCTTGAAGATGAATTCTCCCTTCTTAGAGACCCTTCGTTGCAAAACCAGCTCCCCTTTGTTAGTATCCAACTTGATCTCATTCAGATTCTTGTAACCAACCATTTCAAGGACTTCCTTTTCAGTGGTGTCTTCAAAAAACTTGGCCAAGCAGCAGCCTTCAAAACTCTCTCCTTGGTAGCTTTCAAACTCTGGCCAGTTCCTTCCAAGTTGCTTCAGCTTCATGATCTCCATTGAGAAGGCTTGCTCATTCTCCAGCTTATTCCCCTTGGAGTCAAACCTTAGAATCTTCTTCTTGGTCAGCTTCAGTTCAATGGTGCATTCCTTAGCATCAAACACTGCTCCAGATGAGGCCAAGAAAGGTCATCCTAGTATGATAGCATTCTTTATATGCCCTTCCACATCAAGCACCAGGAAATCAGTGGGAATGGTCACTCCTTCTATCATCATTGGTACATCCTTAAGACTCCCAAGTTGTTTCTTCACTGTCCCATCAGCTATAGTAAGGGATACATTACTTTCCTGAAGTTGAGTGTAGCCAAGAGCCTTAGCAGTAGAGGATGGGAGAAGATTGATACTTGCTCCAAGGTCACAAAGGCAACTCTTGAAAGTCTGCCCCTTAAGTTCACATGGGAGAGTGAAACAGCCTGGATCTCCAAGGTTTTTTATAGTGAGCTCCTTAACCTCAGGTGTTCCAGTCATCATCTTTAGCTTCTCAAGTTCTTCTTGACCATTCAAGCCCCTCATTCCATCTGAGCAGCATAGAGATTTTCATACTTCTGAACTAGTTGTTCCTTAAACCTTCCTGGAAACGGGATGGTTGGTTGGTTGACAGGAAGAGTAGCTGTTTGAGGTTTCTCCTTATCTTCAGCAGCATCCACCAAGAAGTCCTTTGTGTTATCAACAACTTCATGTGGCGCCCACCACTCTTCATCATCTGAGTTTTCCCTATCTCCAAAGGGTCCTTCTTCTACAGCTCCTTGGTCAATCTTGATTTCCAAGAACTCTTACCCCCCACTTAGAGGTTCAGTGTCCTCAGTGAACAAGTAGACGAACTCTTCAATGATAGCTTCCTCTTCAGCTGAGAAGCTTTCTTCTTCTAGCACAATTTCATTGCAGAACTCTTTTGGGTTAGCTTCTGGTTTTCCAGGAAACTGTCCTTGTGGCTTGGGACCAGCTATGCATTTATTGTTCTCCAGTGTTTTGACTCATGCAGCCAATCCATCAAACTTGTTGGTAAGCTCTACATGCACTGAATCAATTTTGTTATGGACCTCTGCAAACTTCTTGTTCATTTCCAAGGTTGTAGTGACTTGAGTGTTGATCATTTGCTGCATGAGGGTCTTGAGGTCAGTGTCTTGATAGCTAGAGGAAGCTTGTCCTTGTGCTTGGGCATTGAATCCTGGAGGGTTGTAGGGCGCTCTAGGCTGATAGTTGTTGTTCCTCTGCTGAAAACCTTGATTGTTGTAGGGCACAAAAGGTCTTGGGGGAGCTTGCTGTTGCTGTTGAGGGTAAACATGATCTTGTGGGTTGGCAACATTGTTGTTCCTGTAGGACAAGTTGGGATTTGGTCTGTAGTTCCCATAGTTGTTGTAGCCACCTTGGTTTCCCAAATAGTTCATCTCCTCAACTTGGCATTGCTCCTGATCATCAAGCTGAACTATGTCTCCCACAAAGTGAACCTCTTTCTTTTCCCTTAGCAACAAGTCCAGCTTCTCATGTAGAGACTTGATTTCTTTCTTGGTAGACTCTAACTCATCCTTTGCACTCCTTGGTGCTCTGTCAAACTCCTCATTGTAGTTTCCATCAGACTGGGCCATGTTTTCTACTAACTCCAAACTTTCATCTACATCTTTTGACAGGAAGTTCCCATTGGATGATGTGTCCAGAAGCATTCTTATCTTAGGCAAGCCTCCTCTGTAGAGAATGGATAGCAAAGAGGCTTGTGAGAAGCCATGATGAGGGCATTGCAATGTGTAACCCTTGAATCTCTCCCAAGCTTCTCCAAAGCTTTCATTGTTCCTCTGTGCAAAACCTGAAATCTCATTCCTTATCCTAACAGTTCTTGAAGTGAAGAAGAACTTTGCTAGAAAGGCTTTCTTGCATTCATCCCAGCTAGTGATACTTCCTTGGGGAAGGTTTTTCTCCAACTTGTGTCCTTTGTCTCCTAGGGAAAAGGGAAACAACCTGAGCTTGAAGCCATCCTCGCTTACTCCATTTATCTTTGTGAGTGAGCACAGCCTGTCAAAATTATCCAGATGATCTAGAGGGTCTTCAAGTGGTAACCCATGGAATTTGCTGCTCTGAACCATTGAAATCAATCTGATTTCAAAGTTGTTGTTTTGGACAGCTGGTGGAATGATACTTGTCCTGTTGTTGTAGGCATTTGGTGCATCACCAGCGGCAATAGGTCTAGCTGCTCTTGGAGCTTGTGCAGCGCCTCTTGGTCCTTGCTCACTCTGTAAGCCTTGAACACCTTGATGTCTTTATATACCCTGAGCGCCTGCAGCTCCTGGAGGACCCTGAAATCTGATGTCATCCATGACTTGATCCTGTTTGTTCATACCAAGTCTTTGCAAGTGTTGCTGCCTTTTTTGCTGTCTCCTTGCTCTATGTCCTCTATCCAGCAGATTGATGTTGTCTATGAAGTCCACAAGATTGCTTGAACCTCTGGATCTCAAGTACATATACCTGAAAGACAGCAGTGAGAGTCAATGAGAATTAGTAACCAAAGAAAAGTAAAAACTTGATCTTAAAGATTCTACAAACTCTAATGATTCAAACTTTTTCCCAAATGGCAACGGCGCCAAATTGGTACATTAGTTTGTGAGTTCTTGTCCCAATCACCCTTGTACTAGTCAGTTGTAGTATGGGTTTTATGTCAATCCAATTGGGAAGAGTTGTGATACACGAGTTTTTGAGGCTCTTGAATTTCAATCACCCTTACACTTGTACTAGTCAGTTGTAGTGTAGTATGGGTTTTATGTCAATCCAATGGGAAGGGTTGAAAACAGAAGAGTTGAGAGTAAAATGTCTAAGTCAAGCAAGAAGAGAATTGGTTTTGTTGCCTAAGCAACAGTTCTAGCAACCTAAGTGAAACAAGCAACAAAAGAAGTGAAAGCAAAAGCAAACTAAGCAGTTCTAAACAAGAAAAACAGAGTAAAACAGAGCAAAACAGAGCAAATCCGAGATTCAAATAAGAGAAAGACAAGTCTCTAGATGTGGTTATTGACTTTGGGGAATTTCAGGCATTAACTAAGGCTGTTTCAAACTACATTGATCAAGCAAGCAAGCAAGCAATGGTGATTCCTAGACATAGAGTTCACACTTAAGCTAATTAGATCCAATCTCTTGGCAAATAACCCTTTGCTAAACATTCTAACAAGAACTAACTCTCATTAGTGCTAAAACATCAAGCAAGCATGATTAAAAAACTTTATTCAAGTCAAAATGCTCCTCAAACAGTCAATCTCTTGAGCCAAGGCCAGCAAATCCTCTATTAAACATGATCAGCATTTCATCAAACACTTGGTGGACATAAGAGAAAGCTAACAACTTAGACAAGTTTGATCAAGACTAATCTAGCATGAATAACAGATTAATAGAGAGGAACCCATAGAATGAAGAACATAACAAGCCTTAATCAAGCCTTAGATTCCCCTAATCTACCACATCTAGAAACCCTAAGATAACTACTCACTCATCATCATGTTTAACACCAAATCACAAAGGAAAAGGATGCTAATCATGATTAATAGAAAGATTAAAAAAAGATTAAAGAAAATACTTGATTGTATTAAAAAAAGCAAAGAAATTATCTTACAAACTTAAAAGAAATGCTCAAGAACAGTATTTTGACATGACTTGTCGAAAATCTGGAAAAAGAGGCTATTTATAGCCTAGAAAGGAAAACCGTAGAGTAATGGCATAGTTGTAATTAAAAACAGGTTCGGTCTGGGTCAGTATCGGTTAGTCGTGTCGATCTCCAAGGATCGAAATGGGTCTCTATCGGTCTTCAGTGATCGACACAAATGACCAAAATTAATCCGATGTGTTTGTGTCGATCACACTTGACCGATACTGGTGACCGATATTGTAGCATCCGTATCCGAGAAAATGTGGAATGATCGTACCGGACAGGGCATTGTCTGAGGGATGACCGAGCCAAGGGTCGGATACTGGCTGGGAAATGGAGGTTCGGACTATGGTCGGGTGTTGATCGGTGAAATAGTCGGATGTGGGCTGGATAGCCGAGCCGGATGGACCATATCCGAGGGAAAACAAGGTCCAGTCCGAGGGAAATGGGATTTATCCGAGTGCAGTGGGATATATCCGAGAGTCTGGGAGGTTAGTCCGAGTGACAGTGGACTGTCTCCGAGGGGGAATAGGAAACCTCCGAGAGAAATAGAGGATTAGCCAAGGTGGGACAAGTTGTCCGGGAGAAATAGGAATATCCGGATGAAAAATGGAAAACACCTCGGATAAGGGCGGTTTATCCGAGTGGGAAGGGATTTGGGCCGTGGGCCAAGTGTTTGGTCGGCTATTTTGGGATTTATCGAGTGGATGGTCGAGCCGGTACAGGGAATAGCCGAGAAAAATCGAATCGGACCGGGATAATCCTACTGGAACCAAGAAAACGTCGGATAAGTCCGGGTTACCTAGGGTTTTGCGAGTATATAAGGGAATTTGAGACTTAACTCGAGGGTGTTGCGTTTATTTGAGCTAAATAAAGCAAAGAGAGAGTTTAGTCAAGAGAAAACCCTAAGAAAAACAGTTTATTCCGAGGACATCCGAGAGAGATCAGGCTATCGCCGAGCAGAACCGATCATCGTCGAGATAAACTGGTAAGCGATCGGATATTTCCCTAAGTGTTGAGTTTTCATCGGATAACCTCGAGCTAATAGCCTTGTTTTGTGGGGTTTCTGAGGGAAACAAGAGTTTGGCTCGAAGAAAGGTGAACGGATCAAGAGATAGCCGAGGGGATAAGGATCGGATCGTACCGTGAGCCGAGAGATTCTTAGAGAGATCGGATATCTTCATTTTGGTGCAGTTTTCATCGGGATTTCTTCTGATCAATCTGTTTCTAGCCTTGTCTAAGGTGAGTGCGTGATTGTGGTTGGGTCTAGGACAGTAGGATTGCTAGGGTTGAGTGTTTTGCATGTTGATTGTGTGATTTTCATGTTATGTGTTTGGAATTGATAAGCAATCCTTATGTTGTGATATATTGTGGTGTTTACCGTGGCATATATGATGTTTAGCTAACCTCAGGGTAATCCGGATCATGTACTAGCTTAGGGGATGTGGGATTCTCGCTGAAGTAGACATGGGTCTTAAAAAGGGATTGATCTTGGTTGGTTAGGCTAGATAATCATGGCCGTTTGATATGGTTATGTCTATTGCGAATTGATTGTGTTGAATGTTGAATCTGAAAGTATGACTGCGTGTTTTGGTACTGACCAGGTGTTACGGGATGACCGTACTCACTAAGTATTTATGAAATACTTATGCCTCTCATTTTGAGTATGCAGGTACTAAGCAGTAAGGAGCGAGACCAGGCGGCAGTGATGGATATGGATGGATCGGGACTTGGTTTTATTTGTGTTAAGACTTGTGTTTAGAGTCTTATGGCTTTGGTGTTTGACCGTTTAGGTTGCTAGATGATTGGTTGTAATTGTTAGTGAACCTTGTGATTTGATTTACGTGGAACCCCGAATCTGTTTAAGTATTTTTGAGAGTTAAATGAATGAAATGAGTTATTTATATTCCGCTGTGTATTGATAAGAAAGACTTAGAAAAATAAAGAAAAAGTTCGAAATTATGGCTAAGTATAGAAACAGACTTAGAGGATGTAGTGGGACACAGCCGCGGTACAGTTTATCGGGTTGGGTTACCACAAGTTGGTATCAGAGCGTTTTATCGCTTCTAGGACTGAAATTGGTGACTGCTGTTGTTTGTTTGTTTGTTTGGGGTTTATAGGGGTCCGATCCATTCTTCACTGCCAAGGTCTCGCGGTAAGTTGTTGTGTGGTGTTGTGAAACACGTTTTGAGTTAGCTTCGGCTAATTGGCATTGTGTACTTGCAGATGGTTGATACCAGAAGAATCGTGAGAATCAATGGGGACAACCAGGCTGCGGGGTCTGTGAACTCAGTCAACGGTGATGTTGCTGAGAGGGCTAGGGAAGCCGAGAGACAGGCAGCTGCGGTTGCGAATGAGGCGGCTAGAGTGGCAGCTGTGGAAGCAGCAAGGAATGCTGCGAAAGCTGAGAACGTGGCTAGGAATGCTGCGGGTGCAGCTGGGGTTGCTGCGAATGTAGCACCAGTGGGGTTAGAGGCAGTGCTTGGGATGTTAGCACAGGTACTAGCTAGGCTACCTGCGGTGGCTCCTGCTCCGGCGGTTGCAGCAGCACCACATGTAGTACCACCGGTGGGGGTTCACGCGGATGTGGTTGAGGAGGAAGCGGACCATGTGGAGAGGGTTCCGAGTTACCTCAAGGTTTTGGATCACATGGTGCGGTTGGGAACCAAGTTCTTTGCTGGAGGTTCTACACCGATTGAGGCAGATGAGTGGAGGATGAGACTGGAACGGAATTTTGAGTCTATCCGATGTCCAGAGGGTTACAAGAGGGACATAGCAGTGCACTACTTGGAGGGTGATGCACACACGTGGTGGAAAGGAATTGTTGGAAGGCTGGTGAACGCGAATTGTTCTTATGAGACATTTTCAGCAATGTTCAGGAGTAAGTACTTCCCACAGGAAGCTTACAACGAGTTGGAGAAGGCGTTTCTGTACCTTAGTCAGGGGACGCTTACAGTGAGGCAGTATGAGACTCAGTTTAATCAGCTGAGGAAGTATGTGTCTCATGAGTTTGACACGGAGGAGAAGCTGATTCGCAGGTTTATGAGTGGACTGCGAGTTGAGCTAAGGAATGGGTGTGTGGTTCATGACTTCAGGACAATTGCTGAGCTTGTTGAGAAGGCGGCATTGTTGGAGTCAGGACAGGCGGAAGCTGCGTTGATGTCAGCTGGGGCTAGTACAGTCGTGACCAAGGCGGGTCAGTCTAGTGGACAGAACCGGAAGTTTGGGAAAGGAGTACCGAACAAAGGATCTGGGGGACGCAGCGTGTGCAGCAAGTGTGCAGCAAGTGTGGCAAGGCTCACGTTGGCGAGTGTAGGCGCGGTGGTAGTGGATGCCACAGGTGCGGGAGTTTAGAGCATCGGATACGAGACTGTCCGGAGGAGGATCAGCGTGTGGTCCGTGTGTCCGGCAGTGATGGTGCGGTTCGGGTTTGCTACGGTTGTGGAGAACCAGGGCATTTCAAGCGTGAGTGTCCTAAGGCAGGAGTGGTGGAGCAGGCCATGGCTCAAGGGAAGAGAGCAGGGGAGGCGCTTGCATCACAGGCCAAGAGACAGGCCATTATGCCGAGGGTGTACACGACGAGTGCAGCAGCAGCCGAGGAACCAAGCACTTCTCATCCGATTACTGGTACGTGTGGTACTTAATATTTTCTAAACTTGCCTTGTGTGTTGTTGTGTGTTAGTATAGAGTCTTAGCATTCTAGGGAATGAATGTGTAGGGACCTTGCTAATGGGTGAGGTTGAAACCCATGTTCTGTTTGACTCGGGAGCGAGTCATTGTTTTATTAATCCGGACATGATCGGAAAGGTTCAGATCCAGAAGGAACCCGGAGAGGACTTTGGGTTAGTTCAAGAGGCTGGAGGCCAAGTGATGTTTTCACTAGGAACGGTTAAGAATGTTCCAGTGATGTTTGGCAAAGTGAACATGCCAGCGGATCTAGTGATCTGTAGGGTTAAGTCCTACGATGTCATTTTGGGAATGGACTGGTTAGGCAAGCACAGAGCTCACTTGGATTGTCACCGTGGAAGGGTGCGGTTTGAGAGAGAAGGAGAGGTCTTGGTTTATCAGGGAGTTAGACCAACCTCAGGAAGTTTGGTGGTTTCAGCTATTCAGGCAGAACGGCTGATAGAGAAAGGTTGTGAGGCATATCTAGTAACGATCACTACTACAGAAGGAGGGCCGGATGTAGACTTAGGCAGAATACCGGTGGTGCAAGAATTTGAGGATATTTTTCAGGCGTTGGCAGGACTGCCACCAGCTCGTTCAGATCCATTCACGATTGAACTTGAGCCGGGGACAGCTCCATTGTCTAAAGCACCATACCGGATGGCGCCAGCAGAGATGGCTGAACTGAAGAAGCAGCTAACGGAGTTGTTGGAGAAAGGCTTCATTAGACCTAGTAGTTCACCGTGGGGAGCACCAGTGTTGTTCGTGAAGAAGAAGGATGGGAGCTTCAGGCTTTGCATTGACTACCGCGGATTGAACCGTGTGACTGTGAAGAACAAGTATTCACTTCCCAAGATAGACGAGCTGTTGGACCAACTCAGGGGAGCTACTTGGTTCTCTAAGATCGATTTGGCATCGGGGTACCATCAAATACCCATAAAGGAGACAGACGTGCGTAAGACTGCCTTTAGGACAAGGTATGGTGGTTACGAGTTTGTGGTCATGCCATTTGGTTTGACGAATGCGCCAGCTGCATTCATGAAGTTGATGAATGGCGTATTCAGAGAGTACCTAGATGAGTTTGTGATTATTTTCATAAATGATATTCTAGTATACTCTAAGGATGAGGAAGAGCATAAGAGTCATTTGCGGACTGTTCTGGAGAAGTTGAGGGAACAGAAGTTATATGCCAAGCTCAGTAAGTGTAGCTTTTGGCAACGGCATATAGGGTTCTTGGGTCACATTGTTTCGGATAAGGGAGTGTCCGTGGACCCAGAGAAGATTCAGGCTATTGCGGATTGGCCTAGACCAGAGAATGCTACAGAGATAAGGAGTTTTCTCGGACTAGCTGGTTACTACAGGCGGTTTGTCAAAGGTTTTGCAAGCATGGCTCAGCCAATGACAAAGCTGACTGGTAAAGACGTGGAGTATGTCTGGACGGAGGAGTGTGAAGAGTGCTTCTCAAAGTTAAAGGAGTTACTCACTAGTGCACCAGTATTGGCGTTACCAGAACCGGGTGAGCCATACGTGGTATACACGGATGCATCCAGGAAAGGACTAGGTTGTGTTCTGATGCAGAATGGTAAGGTGATAGCTTATGCTTTGCGGCAGCTACGGAAGCATGAAGGAAACTACCCTATGCATGATTTAGAGATGGCGGCTGTGGTATTTGCACTTAAGATATGGAGATCTTACTTGTATGGCGAGAAGGTGCAGATATACACGGACCATAAGAGTTTAAAATACATCTTTACTCAACCGGATTTGAACTTGAGACAGCGTAGATGGATGGAGTTGGTAGCGGACTATGACTTGGAAATAGCATACCATCCAGGAAAGGCCAACTTGGTGGCGGATGCATTGAGTAGGAGAAGGGCTAGCGTATCATCTGAACAGAATGTAGGAAGCATTATGAACATGCTAAGGACATTGCAGTTGAATGCAATAACGGATGGGGTTGAACCGTTGGGTTTGGAAGCTGCGGATAGAGCTGACTTGTTGACTAGAATTCGGATTGCTCAGGAGCAGGATGAGAATCTGAAAAAGGTGTCACAGAATGATAAGACAGAATATCAGACTTCAAACAATGGGACCATTGTTGTGAACGGACGGGTCTGTGTTCCAGATGTGAAGGAGCTGAGGGATGAAATCCTTAAGGAGGCACATCAGTCAAGGTTTTCTGTTCATCCGGGAATGACCAAGATGTATCAGGATTTGAAACGGTACTATCATTGGGTTGGGATGAAACGTGATGTGGCTAAGTGGGTAGCGGGATGTGAGACGTGCCAATTGGTTAAGGCAGAGCATCAGTTTCCATGTGGTTTGTTGCAAACGTTGCCAATGCCAGAATGGAAATGGGACATGATCACCATGGACTTTGTACTGGGATTACCTAAGACTAGGAAGTTGCATGACGGGATATGGGTCATTGTGGATCGTTTGACCAAGTCTGCTCACTTCTTAGCAATGAAAAAGACTGATGGAGTACCCAAGTTGGTGGACATGTATATTGATCTGATCATGAAGTTGCATGGAGTGCCAGTAAGTATCATTTCAGATCGTGATCCGAAGTTTACTTCAAGGTTCTGGAAAGAGTTCCAGGAAGCGTGTGGAACGCGGTTGCATATGAGTACAGCGTATCATCCTCAGACTGATGGGCAATCAGAACGGACGATCAGGACATTGGAGGATATGTTGAGAGCGTGTGTACTGGACTGGGGTGGTAGTTGGGAAGACTACTTACCGTTGGCTGAATTTGCATACAACAATAGTTACCAAAGGAGCATAGAGATGTCTCCGTATGAGGCGTTGTATGGCAGGCCGTGCAGGACACCATTGTGTTGGACACAAGTGGGGGAGCGTAGCGTAATGGGGCCAGCAGTGGTCGAGGCTACTACAGAAAAGATCAGATTGTTAAAGGTTAAGCTGAAAGAGGCTATAGACAGGCAGAAAAGTTATGCGGACAAGCATCGCAGGGATCTGGAGTTCAGTGTGGGTGATATGGTTTATCTTAAAGCACTGACTTATAAGGGAACGGATAGGGCAGCTAAGAGTGCCAAGTTGAATCCGAGGTACATGGGGCCGTACCGGATACTGGAAAGAGTGGGCGCAGTGGCTTACAAGTTGGACTTGCCATCGGGAATGGGAGCGTTCCACAATGTATTCCATGTGTCGCAGCTGAGGAAGCACATTACCGAACGGGAAACGGTTATAGAGGAGCCGCCAGCAGACTTGCAAGAGGACCTTGCAGTAGTGGCTAGGCCGGTTCGAGTGTTAGATCGGAAAGAAGAGACTAAGCGTGGGAAGCTGGTCCGAATGGTTCAGGTTGTATGGGACTGCGACGGGCATGAACAGGTTACTTGGGAAAAGGAGGCTAGGATGAAAGCTGAGTATCCCAAATGGTTTGACAAGTTGCAAACGGATGAGTCGGATTCGAGGACGAATCCAGAATGGGTGGGGGAGAGTTGTAGCATCCGTATCCGAGAAAATGTGGAATGATCGTACCGGACAGGGCATTGTCCGAGGGATGACCGAGCCAAGGGTCGGATACTGGCTGGGAAATGGAGGTTCAGACTATGGTCGGGTGTTGACCGATGAAATAGTCGGATGTGGGCTGAATAGCCGAGCCGGATGGACCATATCCGAGGGAAAACAGGGTCCAGTCCGAGGGAAATGGGATTTATTCGAGTGCAGTGGGATATATCCGAGAGTCTGGGAGGTTAGTCCGAGTGACAGTGGACTGTCTCCGAGGGGGAATAGGAAACCTCCGAGAGAAATAGAGGATTAGCCGAGGTGGGACAAGTTGTCTGGGAGAAATAGGAATATCCGGATGAAAAATGGAAAACACCTCGGATAAGGGCGGTTTATCCGAGTGGGAAGGGATTTGGGTCGTGGGCCAAGTGTTTGGTCGGCTATTTTTGGGATTTATCGAGTGGATGGTCGAGCCGGTACAGGGAATAGCCGAGAAAAATCGAATCAGACCGGGATAATCCTACTGGAACCAGGAAAACGTCAGATAAGTCCGGGTTACCTAGGGTTTTGCGAGTATATAAGGGAATTTGAGACTTAACTCGAGGGTGTTGCGTTTATTTGAGCTAAATAAAGCAAAGAGAGAGTTTAGTCAAGAGAAAACCCTAAGAAAAACAGTTTATCCTGAGGACATCCGAGAGAGATCAGGCTATCGCCGAGCAGAACCGACCATCGCCGAGATAAACTGGTAAGCGATCGGATATTTCCCTAAGTGTTGAGTTTTCATCGGATAACCTCGAGCTAATAGCCTTGTTTTGTGGGGTTTCTGAGGGAAAACAGAGTTTGGCTCGAAGAAAGGTGAACGGATCAAGAGATAGCCGAGGGGATAAGGATCGGATCGTACCGTGAGCCGAGAGTTCTTAGAGAGATCGGATATCTTCATTTTGGTGCGGTTTTCATCGGGATTTCTTCTGACCAATCTGTTTCTAGCCTTGTCTAAGGTGAGTGCGTGACTGTGGTTGGGTCTAGGACAGTAGGATTGCTAGGGTTGAGTGTTTTGCATGTTGATTGTGTGATTTTCATTTTATGTGTTTGGAATTGATAAGCAATCCTTATGTTGTGATATATTGTGGTGTTTACCGTGGCATATATGATGTTTAGCTAACCTCAGGGTAATCCGGATCATGTACTAGCTTAGGGGATGTGGGATTCTCGCTGAAGTAGACATGGGTCTTAAAAAGGGATTGATCTTGGTTGGTTAGGCTAGATGATCATGGCCGTTTGATATGGTTATGTCTATTGCGAATTGATTGTGTTGAATGTTGAATCCGAAAGTATGACTGCGTGTTTTGGTACTGACCAGGTGTTACGGGATGACCGTACTCACTAAGTATTTATGAAATACTTATGCCTCTCATTTTGAGTATGCAGGTACTAAGCAGTAAGGAGCGAGACCAGGCGGCAGTGATGGATATGGATGGATCGGGACTTGGTTTTTTTTGTGTTAAGACTTGTGTTTAGAGTCTTATGGCTTTGGTGTTTGACCGTTTAGGTTGCTAGATGATTGGTTGTAATCGTTAGTGAACCTTGTGATTTGATTTATGTGGAACCCCGAATCTGTTTAAGTATTTTTGAGAGTTAAATGAATGAAATGAGTTATTTATATTCCGCTGTGTATTGATAAGAAAGACTTAGAAAAATAAAGAAAAAGTTCGAAATTATGACTAAGTATAGAAACGGACTTAGAGGATGTAGTGGGACACAGCCGCGGTACGGTTTACCGGGTTGGGTTACCACAGATATGCTCCGTATCGGTCACTCTTGACTGAAACTCTCTGTGCACTGACCGAAAACTTCTGCAGAGATCTTCTGCTGTGATCCTTCTTGCTCCCTTTTGCCCAGCTAGCATCTTGTATCATTCCCAAAACTCCTCCAAGCTCCTTTAAGCTCCAAAAGCACCTAAGAACATCAAAAATGCAAAGAAAATGCAAATTGTTCTCTAAATGCAACCTAAGTCTAAAAGGAGAAGAAAATGGGACAAATGCAAAGGGAAAACATGCAAAAGAGGATCAAAATATGTACTAAATGCAGCCCTAAATGGTGTAAATACAAGGGATATCAACACCCTCACACTTGCCTTTTGCTTGTCCTCAAGCAATCAAGAACAAATGGGAGAGTGAGGTTTGAAAATGGGCATTCAGATTCCAAAAGTGCAAAGGTAAAGAGATGGTTTTAGTGCTTAAGTGCCTAGTTGTAAGATGCAAACATAATCAGGCTAGCCATGCTCATCATGTTTCAAAATGATCTCAAATCTTAACTTAGGCAAATGCTCAAATCAATCAACTCTTTAACATTCAATTAAATTCCGAACATGAATCATGCTTATGCAAATCAAGTGAAGACATTTGGTTGAAAAAGGGTAAAGTTATGAGATAAGAATGATCTCATTTAAGCACAAGGGTTCAAAAAACATAAAGGATCACTCAATGAAATGACTTCATCTTAGACAAAATGCTAAAGGTAAAAGCACACTTATGCATGCAATTCAAAGCTCTCTTCTATCCTTACTTCCCAAAGATGAGTCTTAAGCATTTCTAAACCCAAGAGTGAACCCTCTAAGTCTACCCTTTTCTAGATTCTACCCTTTACCCATCTTCATGGCTGGGAAAACTTCTTCTTTTGCTTGTGTGGCTTCTTCTTTTTGGTTGGGACTTGCTCTTCTTTGTTGTGTTGGCACCTTCATCACCTTTGGTGGATTGCTTCTTGGTCAGATTTTTCTTCTTTTGGACCTTCCTAAGCATTGTTGTTGGCGCCAAACCTTCTTTTTAGACTTAGGGCTTTTATTCCCTTTACTTAACCACAATACTAGACTGTTTCCCTTTTTTCTACCATTTCAGATATTTTCCCTTTCTTTCAAAACATAAAAACATTAAGCTCAAACCACCTAACTCTACCCTTTTAAACCCCAAAACTCCTATCCTAGAATCAAGCTCAAAATGCAAGCTGATATCTACAAGAGAGCTAATCATTGCCAGCCTTATTCCTAACACTTTTTGCCAAGACAAAATCGAAAATGCAATGCAAATGCCTCACAGCTCTCACAATAGTGTTTAGGCTCAAAAGGAGGTTTTGGTTAAGGGTGATAGACGTTTTCTTATGCTCTAATGCAGCAGAGAGGTTATCAAAACTCTAATGCACGCAACATTGTAGTAAAGCAAGCAGGAGAGTGTCAATCCACTTTTAGATGATAGAGAATCCACAGAGAATGCAAGGTCCAAGACAAATCTAAGCAAATGAGACAGTTTATGAGAAATATTCTAAAAACTAAATGCAGCAACTTAAACAGAGTGAAACCTATTTTAAAAATACTAGAAAGGAAGCAGTTACCACGAGAAACAAACAGATAAATTAAAGGGAAGAGCTTTGAAATGTTAAAATTCGACTAGTGGATCGACCATAAGATCGACCACTAGATCGAGCAGAAACGATCGATCTCGTCTAAAACCGTAAGAACAATGAATAAGATGACCAGGATGCTGTCAGATAACAAGTAAAAGATGAAATGAGAAGTAAATATGCTAAAAGAAAGGGCTTTGGGGTTGAGATTCATGTGAAGGATTTCAAGGATCGATCTTGGGTTTGAAACTTTAGATCGACTCACTTGGTGAGGATCTCTAAGCCTCGAAAACAAAACAAGATCTATCCGTGGCTTTCGGTATAGATCACTCTTTCATCCTCTCCTCCAAACCCATGGCTTTTGGTGGAAAGAGGGGTTGAAAGGCAAGGAAAACAGATTTCGAGTAATGGCTTAACTAGTCCCCCAAACTTCCATGGCTTTTGGGAAGGGGTAACTAGTCTCTAAGGTGTGATCTTCCGAGGCCCATGGATCCTGTCAAGGTAAGGAACCTCTTGGATCATGAAACTCTTGGCGTGAGAGTCTTTAAGCATTAAGCTTTCGACACCTTAGAAGAGATAGCCTTAAAAACGTTTAGAAAACAAACCAAGATCGAACCTTTCCTACCCTTTAATCCCCTCAACCCCGAACCCAAAGTAAACTACTAACTACACATAAAGTAAATCAAGCAAAGCAGAAGAAATACGACGATGAACATGAAAGAAACTAGATTAAACGATAAGGATTCGAATACAAAAGCTTCAAAAGAAAACTGGTTCAACAATGGTGTTCTTCCGAAAAAACGAGAGAGAAAACTTTAGGAAAAAGGATAAGGATCTAAAAGTTCTCCAAAAAGCATCTCGCCGCCTTGCCTAACAGCCAAAAACGGTTGAAAGGACAGAGATCGACCATTGGATCGAGTTGTTCTCTCGATCATATCCGGACATCGTGTCTTCGGCTCGATCTGGGTCTCGATCTTCATCGGTGAATCGAGTGTTGCATCCGATCTTGGTATCGATCTTCGGGTGGATCGAGTGGTGTACTCGATTTGGCTCTCGCTCTGCATGGCGTCATTTACGTCCGTACCGATTGATCGATTGCTTCATTCGATCTCCGTCTCGATCATTATCCTTGGATCGCCTAGTTGGCTCGATCTTCTGGTCGATCAACTCCTAGATCGACCGGCCATGCTCGATCTGCTCCTCGATCACTGGTCCTTAGCATACTCCCGAGCTCCTTTGAACTGCTACATCAGCCTCCACACCTCCACGAACCTCCATGACTCCGAAGCAGCCAGAAACAACCTAAATGTGATGCAAAATGCAGAAAACAATGCATATGCTGATGCAAGAATGCTCTAGGACCCTAAGTGATGCAATTTAACCTAAAACATGATACAAATGCATGAAAAACTACCTAATGAGTATGTAAAATGTATGCAATATGCAATGACATCAACTCCCCCAAACTTACTTCTTGCTTGCCCTCAAGCAACAAAAAACAAGTAAGGAAGAGAGGTTTTCAGAAAAATCAAAGGGGTTTTAAACTTTTTGCAAAGGTGCCTTTCGAATAGATCATCTCAATGTCCTAGTTAACAGTTCTAAAATGCTAAGCTTACACTCATACTCCAAAGGACTTAGCCATACTCATCACACAAAGAAATTCAAATCATGACTCTCTTGTTCTTAACAATCAAAGAAACTCATCCTTTAACATTCATTAACATTCGAACCATGAATCAAACTTATGCACTTTAAAGCAAAACACATTTGGCTAAGGGTTATGGTTATGAGCATAGAATGATCTCATTTGAAAAGGGTTTATAATTAGACAAGGGTTTCTCTCAAAAATGGTTTGAACTAATGCATAATGCTAAAGGTAAAGACAATTTATGCATACATGATTAGATTCTCATCTACCCATGTAAACTATCAAACAGTCCTATACCCCTCTCATTTAAGAAAATTAATCCTCACTCACCACTTAAGAGTCTACCCTTTCTTCTCAACTTAGCAATCCCCAATTCAAAACAAGGACATTTTAAACTTTTTAGGCTAGTGAAAAGGTTTTTGAAAAATATTTTTGCTCTTAAAGATTTCTTATTAGTAGCTCTCTTTTTATTATTTTTTTCTTTATTTGGCACTTAGGCTCTTTTATTTTTTTTTCTTCTTTTCTTTTTCTCTTTTTTTTTTCTTTTTTATTTATTTATTTAGAGAAAGCTACTTTCTGAAATAAAGCATACTTAGTTTTAAAAACAAACCTTTCACTTAAAACCTCATTTCTTTCCTTAAAACACAAACTCTTTTGAACCGAAAACAAATACACAAGAAAGCAACCCCAATTATCCCCCAAACTCATCCTAAGCCTATACCTAGCTTCAAAATGCAAAGCTAGCAATCAATATGAAAACCAAATCATGTCGCCTAAACCTAACACTTTATGCCAAGTTCAAACCGAAAATAAGGCCTCACAAAGATGTCACACAAGAACATTTGGCTTCAAAGGAGGGTAAGGTTCAAGGAGGGAGTTCTACTTAGGCTCACAAAGAGTGGTAAAAAGGAAGAAGAGAGCCTAAATATTTTAAAACCATGTGTTCATTTTCAAATGCATAAGAATGATAATTAGATTTTCAAATTAAGGTTTTCACTTAGTAGGATGAGTTTCAAATCATGAGAGTTCAATTCAAGCCACGAAAATCCTAACTAGTGATCCAAGCATGGTTAGAACTTACTTTCAAAGCATAAACAAAGCATTAGAGAACTACTAACTAGGGCATTGAAATGATTCATAAGTAAAACACCTTTTTAAGAAATTCTAACCCCTTATGCAAAATGCAAACAACCTAGGTGATGTGAGAAACTCTAGACTCAATCCTAACATGTTTTTAAAGAGATGAATGCAACTACATGAATCTTTGAAAAATTTTAAAAATTTTACCAATTTTTCATGACTAAGACTCAAGGATGTAAAAAGGAAAATAAGATCAAAGAACACAAGATTAAATCACACAAGTACTCCCCCAAACTTGCTTGACACCGTCCCGGTGGCAAACTCATCCGAAGGAGCAAACAAACACAATGCAAGAAACAAACATGAGTGGTTATATACAATGGAAGAAGGTTGTTACCTCTTGTCTAGGCTCGGCTGGAACTTGAGGATGTTCCAGAGGAGCTAGAGATTGTTGCTTTTCCTTTGTTGCCTGGTTCTTGGAGGGAGTGGCGCGCCGGCTGAATGTTGTCTCCTTGGGTCTCGCGGATAACAACTCCTCCGGTTGAGAGTCTTCTCTTCTCGGGTTGTTGTATCTCTTGGCTTGTAGCTGGCTTAGGCTGGCCTCCCTGAAGTTGTTTGACCTTCTTCCCCAGCTTCTTAAGCATCTTCCCCTGCCACTTGTTGATCTTCCGTTGCATCTCTACCACTGATGCTAAGAACTTCTCGGTTTTGGTCTTCGGCTCGAAGTCCAGCTTGGGAAGTGTGTAAGCTTCGGGCATCTCATCTTCTGTACCCGGAGACTCTGACCTTTGACGCGGGGCAATGGCTGAAGCAGGCGGTCCTCCTAAAGAGGCAAAGCATTCTTCCTCCGTGGGCAAGAACTCGATGTTCCCAACACCAAGCAGCTCGGTCTCATCTTTGTTGGGGAGGATGCACACTCTCTTCTTGTCTTCATCATCTATGAAGAGGTAAGCATAGAACCCTTCTGCTGGCGTGCGTTCCAAGCTATCAGTGTTCCTCATATATGCTTCATCCATGAAAGCTCTGTTTGGGACGTGAGCAAAGTCATGGATGGGCACACCGGCTTGCACGAACAAAGGAGTAAGGAAACCACCAATGTAGGAGGAGGTTGCCTTGCACCGTAAGGCATAAGCCTTGTACTTCACCAGGGAAGCCGCGAGCACACAGCCGTAATTCATTTCATCGCCGAGTTCATCTTCTATGGGCTCTTCATTCGCCTCCGGATCAGACACCAAGTGCTTCACGCCTTGGAAAAGGAAGCACAGCTCCGTTTTCGTGACAGTAGGGGCAACAGACCTTCCACTGAATGTATTGGCAATCAGCTTCAGAGTATACCTCAGCACCGGACTCCTAACTCGCTTGATCTTGGCGGTGTTGGCTTTGTAGTCTTCATTGCTGATCAGGTCCCAAAACTCGTCGGCTTTCTTGAAGGCTGGGAACTCGACCTTGTATGCATCAGCCTTGAGACCGTAGGCTTGGCATAGCTTGGGGATGGATAGTGTGTAAGCTTGACGGCCAACCTTGAAGTAGAGGCGGCCTTGGGAAGGGACAGGTGCACTCGGATTCTCATACCGGAACTCCAAGGTGGCTAGGAAATTCATCGTCACCTCAGGAATGGTAGGGCAGTCCATCCGTGACAAGCATCTCAAACCAATGTTCTTGAGGAGTTGGTCGAAGTCTCCAAGGATTCCGAGCCTAGATAAAAGCTCTCGATCAGCAAACTTTGTAGGCTCAAACCGGAGCCTCTCAAGCCTCTTCTTATCCCTCTTTTCATCTTTGCTCCACCGGACCCTCTCTCGAGCCACCACTTCTTGTCCTTCTCCTTCTTGTGCTTGCTCCTCTCTTGTTCTCTTTGGTGCCATTGTTCCTGAAACAAAATTCTAAAGAGAATGATTAGCAAGTGGCGATTTGATGAGAATGAGAGAAGAGAAGGAGAGAATTTATAAAAACTACCCTAGAATTTTGGAGATTAAATAAAAATCATAGCTACATAAAAGGGAATCAAATCTTTTAGATACTGAAAATCCAGAATTTTTCCTTTTACTTAGCTAATTTTAAAAATTCAAAACCGATCCTATATCCTAAAACAAGATCTTGTGATATTTAAGGAGATTTTCTTAAAATTAAATCACTAAATCTTTGAAAATACCTTTGCAAGAGGTTTAGGATATCTTTGCTAGCTCTTTGAAAACTTAAAATTCTCACTCTCTTTCTTAAAAATCTCGAGCAAACAAGAATGAGAGGGTGAGAGATAGTTTGAAATATTTAAAGACTTTAGTAAACCAAAACAATGGGTGGTCAAAGTGGTTTCTGACAAAAGTCTTGGTCAAGGCACATCTTTCATGGTCAAAGATGCTTGCCTTGACCAAGTTTTAAATTTAAAAAATGGAGGGAAAGGAGTAAAGGAGGGAAAGAAAATTGTTACCTCGGCATGAGATCGAGTCCTTTTGGTCGATCTAGGACTCGATCTCATGCCCAAAATGGCTTAGATCGAGAGGGTTACTCGATTTGAGACTCGATTCAAGGTGAATCGAGTCCTGGATCGATTGGCTCTCTCGATCATTGAGATGTTGGCTCCTCGGCTCAGTCCCTCTGATCGATCTATGTCCTCGATTTAGGGGTCGATTTGGCATAGATCGAGTGGTGGATCGAGTCGAGTGATCGATCAGGTTTCAACAGATTTTCCCGAGAGAAATTAGATCGGTCGATCCGATTTGGATCGATCGATCCTTTTTCATCAAGGTCGATCTTCTCACTCGTTCTCGTCTAGATCGACTAACTCCTCTCGATTCACTGACTCGATCTAGCAAAGATCGAGCCAGGATCAGTCGATCTAGCACTCGATCTCTAGCCTTCTCTTAACCCCTATTGCCCCTTTTGGACCTCAAAGTCAAGGTTTAGACTCCTTATACCTGTTCCTACACACTTGCAACATAAAAACATAAAACTGAAAGAGAAATGAAAGCAGAAGTATGTACAAGATAAACATGGGAATGCCTCCCAAGTGCGCTTTCTTTAACGTCTTTAGCTAGACCTTACTTGGTCTAGGCGGATGGTGGGTCTTGGAGAAGCACTGAAGTACTCTCATTGTCAAAGCTGTCTGCCAAGTAGGGCTTGACTCTGTGTCCATTGACGGTGAATGCATTACCACTTCTTCCCATCAGAGTAACAGCTCCATACGGCAAGACCTCTTGAATCAAGAACGGTCCGCTCCACCTTGATTTCAGCTTGCCCGGGAAGAGTTTGAGCCTCGAGTTGTACAGCAACACCAGTCCTCCTTCCTTAAGCTCCTTGGCAACCAACATCTTGTCATGAGCCTCCTTAGTCTGCTCCTTGTAGATCTTAGAGCTCTCGTAAGCATTCAACCTCAACTCGTCCAGTTCGTGTAGCTGAATAAGGCGCCTCTCCTGAGCCGTCTTGAGATCAAAGTTCAGCCTCTTCACAGCCCACAACGTGCGGTGCTCCAGCTCAACCGGGAGGTGAAAGCCCTTGCCATAGAGTAGAGTGAAAGGAGTTGTACCAATCGACGTCTTGAAAGCAGTACGGTAGGCCCAAAGAGCATCGTCTAGCTTCACTGACCAGTCCTTCCTTGTTGCTCCAACGGTCTTCTCCAGAATAGCTTTGATTTGCCTGTTGGAGACTTCCTCCTGACCGCTTGTTTGAGGATGATACGGTGTAGCCACCTTATGCTTAACCCCATACTTTCTCAAGAGGCTCTCAAAGATCTTGTTTATAAAGTGGCTTCCTCCATCACTTATAACAACCTTGGGTTCCCCAAACCTTGGAAAGATGATACTCTTGAACGACTTGATCACTACCTTAGAGTCATTTGTAGGGGAAGCAACAGCCTCAACCCATTTGGAGACATAATCCACAGCTACTAAGATGTACTTGTTGCCGTATGAAGAAGGGAAAGGCCCCATGAAGTCAATACGCCACGCATCGAACACATCAACCTCGAAGATGGGAACTTGAGGCATTTCGTTCCTCTTGGTTATATTCCCTGCTCGTTGACATGCCTCACAGCTCTTCACAAACTCGTGTTCATCTTTAAAAATGGAGGGCCACCAGAAACCGGCTTGCAACACTTTCGTGGCAGTCTTGAATGAAGTGAAGTGTCCTCCGTAGGAAGAGCCATGGCAATGATAGAGGATGTCCCTGGCTTCTTCCTTTGTAACACATCTCCGGTACAAGCTGTCTACTCCTCTTTTGTATAGGTAAGGCTCATCCCAAAAGTAGTCACTAGCCTCCCTCAAAAACCTCTTCTTGTGATAGCTGTTGAGATGTGTTGGCTCCTCACCACACGCTAGGTAGTTCACCACATCAGCATACCATGGTAGATCCTCCTCTTTAAAACTCAACACTTCCTCAAACCTTCCCTCTAGCTTCCCACAAACAGCAGTAGTAATCGCCATAAGCTGCTCTTCTGGAAGGGAGTCATCTAAGGGGAGAGACTCGTTGATCCTTAGCCTTGAGAGGTGGTCAGCGACTCCATTTTCTATCCCCTTCTTGTCTTTAATTTCCATGTCAAACTCCTGGAGTAACAGAATCCATCTTAAGAGCCGAGGCTTAGTGTCTTTCTTCGAGTAGATGTATCGTAGAGCAGCATGATCCGTGTATACAATAGCCTTGGAGCCAACAAGATATGATCTGAACTTCTTAAAGGCGAAGACTACTGCAAGCAGCTCCTTCTCCGTAGTGGTGTATCGTGATTGCGTGTCATCCAAGGTCCTTGAAGCATAATATATCACATGTAGCTTCTTATCTTTCTTCTGACCAAGGACGGCTCCTAGGGCGTAGTCACTAGCATCACACATGATCTCAAAAGGGAGAGACCAGTCTGGTGCTTGGACTATAGGGGCTGATGTAAGGGCTTCTTTGATGGTCATGAAAGCCTTCAAACACTCCTCATCAAATACAAACTCGGCTTCTTTGCACAACAGCCGTGTAAGAGGGCGTGCAATCTTGGAGAAATCTTTGATGAAGCGCCTATAGAACCCTGCGTGTCCCAAGAAGCTTCTGATCCCTTTAACATTAACCGGCGGCTCTAGACCCATCATAACCTCAACCTTAGCCTGATCAACTTCAATACCCTTCTCTGAAATCTTGTGACCGAGCACTATCCCTTCCTTAACCATGAAGTGGCATTTCTCCCAGTTCAGCACCAGGTTTGTCTCTTCACAACGTTTAAGTACCCTGCAAAGATTCAACAAACACGCAGGAAAGGACACACCATACACAGAGAAGTCATCCATAAACACCTCTACCATCTCCTCTATAAGATCGGAGAAGATCGACATCATACACCGCTGAAAGGTAGCCGGTGCATTACACAATCCAAACGGCATCCTTCGATATGCAAAGGTACCGTAGGGACATGTAAAAGTCGTCTTCTCCAGATCGTTAGGGTGAATAGGTATTTGAAAGAAACCGCTATACCCATCGAGAAAACAGTAGTAAGGGTGATTTGCAAGTCTCTCAAGCATTTGATCAATAAAAGGCAAAGGGAAATGGTCTTTTCTAGTCGCAAGGTTAAGCTTTCTATAGTCAATACACATTCTATGACCAGTAATGGTCCTAGTAGGGATAAGTTCATCCTTTTCGTTCCTTATGACTGTGATCCCTCCCTTCTTAGGCACCACGTGTACAGGGGAAACCCACGTGCTGTCACTTATGGGATAGATCACGTCAGCCTCTAAAAGCTTAAGGATTTCCTTCTTAACAACCTCTTTCAAGTTAGGATTAAAACGCCTTTGATGTTCTACAGAAGTGGCGTTCTCATTATCCAAGTGAATCCTATGAGTGCAAAGCATTGGTGAAAGGCCTTTGATGTCACTTAAAGAGTACCCAATGGCCTTCCTATACTTTCTCAGCTCAGTTAGGAGCGAGTGCAACTCATCATCACTAAGGTTTTCATTTACTATCACGGGGTAGGTGTCATTAGGTCCTAAGAAAGCATACCTTAGCCCTTTTAGGAGCTCCTTAAGGTCCACCTTTGGGGCTAACAGCTCACTCCAGTCATCCTCGTGGCTGTTGTTATTGCTTTCCTCCTTGGAACTCTCCCTTGAACTCGAGGCATGGCCCTTCAGACTGCTTTCCTCCATCGCTATCCCTTCTGAGATCGAGTCCCCCGGTCGATTCTCCTCTCGATGTCGTCTAGATCGAGCCATTTCACTCGATTCGCTTACTCGATTTGATATGAATCGAGTAAGGGATCGAGACGCTGAGTCGATCTCTTGATTGGACTCCAAAATGATTGGGAGGTCTCTCTCGATCGTCGACTCGATTGTTTCTCCTGATCGAGCATCATTCTCGATCTGTTGGTCGATTGTTGCACCGGATCGAGTTGGGTTCTCGATTGACTTGTCGATCTGACTCCTGGATCGAGTGATAGCGCCGATCTCGGAGTCGATCTCTAGGCAGCAACCTTCTTCATTCTTGATGATCCTCCCCGAATCCAGCAGGTTCACGTACTCTTGGGTTCTCTGGTCCACATAGCCAAACTTCCCTGGCTCCTTAGTGAGTGCTAGCTTCAAATGGTCTTCTAGAGCTAGCTCTTCCAACAACTCATCCGCTAGAGCATCCATCGTTTCAATATAGAAAGCTTGTCCTTCAATGGTTGGCTTCTTTAGAACCTTGTTGATGTCAAAGTCTAGCCTGATCTCTTTCCCCAAATGCAAGGCAATCTTCCCATTCTTCACATCTATTATAGCTCTGGCGGTTGCAAGGAACGGTCTCCCTAAGATGAGTGGGTCTTTCGGCTCCTCGTCCATTTCCAACACTACAAAGTCTGTAGGTACGTTCACACCACTGATTCGCACCGGTAAGTCTTCAAGCAACCCAACTGGTAATCTCACGCTCCTATCAGCCAGCACCAATGAGATCTGACATTCTTTAAAACGAGTAAAACCAAGCTTCTTAGCCACGGAGTGAGGCATCAAGTTTATGCTAGCTCCGAGATCACACAAGCAACTCTTGAACTCTAGAGGACCCAAAGCACAAGGTATAGTGAAGCTTCCAGGATCTCCTAGTTTTTTAGGCACTATCTCCTTATGAATAACCGCACTACACTCTTCGCTTAGCACAAGTACCTCTTTGCTTTCTTTGTTCTTCTTCACAAGGGTGTCCTTGAAAAACTTGGCGCACTTGGGCATCATAGCGAGACAGTCTACAAGAGGCAGCTTTATCTCCACGTCTCTCAAGTGCTTCTCAAACAGGATCCGATGCTTCTCTATTAGCTGCTTTTTGAAACGACCCGGGAATGGCAACTTTGGTACGTAAGGTGGGGGCACGTAGTCATTCTTCTCCTTGGTGGTTTTCTCAGCTTTCTTCTCAACGAATGCCTTGTCACCTCTTCTCGGTCCTTGGATCCAAACGTTGTCAAAGTTTATCTCCTCATTATCAGCCGAAATTTTACCCTCCCCCTCTTGAATTACAACGTCCTCGTTGTTCTTTGTAGAGACCGGAGGTTCAAGCTCTTTGCCACTTCTCAACGTAATAGCATTGGCATACTCCTTGGGGTTTTGCTCACACTTTCCCGGAAGACTGTTCTGACCACTCGTGCTTGCTTTACCCTTCTCCAGCTGCTTGATCTTGTTGTTGAGGTTGGTGATTTGAGTGGAGAAGTCGGTTAGAGATGAATCAAGCCGAGTGTTCATTTCAGCGAACTTCTGATTGGTAGAAGCTTGCCCTTGTATTAGCTGTTGGAACATTGCTTGAACCGGATCAACTTGTTGTTGCATCGGTTGTTGTTGTTGAGGTGCAAAGCCCGGAGGGTAGTTAGGAGTATAACCCTTGTTTTGTTGTTGTTGCCTTGCCCTTGACCTTGGAATCCACTACTCGGTTGAAAACCTTTGTTGTAGGGGATGAAAGGTTTAGCTTGTTGAGCAGGGTATACCTGATCTTTAGGGTTGGCTACGTTGGTGCTCCGGTAAGAGAGGTTGTTGTTCTGGTAGCCTTGGTTGTAGCCTTGAGACTTGTAGTTGTTCTGTCCAGCTACCCAATTTGCTTCTTCTTGGCTTAGCTCCAAGTCCCCTTGGTTTTCATCAGCTTCACCAATAAAGTGAACATGCTTCTGATTAGCTAAGACCAACTTGTCAATCTTCTCATGCAACGATTTGAGCTCCTTCTTTTGAGATTCTAACTCTGATCCTCTTGGTGCTCGGTCATAATCCTCGGCATAGTTTCCATCACTCAACGCCAGGTTTTCTATCAGCTCCATACCCTCTTCAACCTCTTGACCTAGGAAGTTCCCTTTGATAGCTGTATCAAGCAACAACCGGATCTTTGGTGAAGCTCCACGGTATATGGTACTGAGTAGAGTCTCCTCACTGAACCCGTGATGAGGACATTGGATCGTGTAATCTTTGAAACGCTCCATAGCCTCATTGAATGTCTCGTTGTTCCTTTGAGTGAAACCGCTGATTTCGCTTCTCAACCGAGCAGTCCTGGTGCTGGAGAAGAACTTTGAGAGGAAAGCCTTCTTACACTCAGCCCATGATGTGATGGTGCCTTGTGGTAGGGTCTTCTCCCAATGTCTAGCTTTGTCTCCGAGTGAAAAGGGGAAGAGACACAGCTTGAAAGCATCTTCTGATATACCGTTGATCTTTATCATTCCACATACTTGTTCGAAATTGTCCAAGTGCTCCAAGGGGTCTTCCATTGCTAAGCCGTGGAACTTGTTGTTTTGCACCATGGAGATGAAACCCGGCTTGATCTCGAAGTTATTGTTTTGTACCGGAGGAGGAGTGATCCCAAACCTATTGTGGTGGGTATTGGGAGCATCTCCGGCTCCTATGATCCTCGGAGGTCGAGCCGCGTGTTGGGGGTTTCCATTGCCCCGTCCTGCTGGAGGAGGTCCTTCTGGATGCTCGTGTTCAGCCATGTCTTCAAAGTTAACCAGACCGTGTTGAACAATCTCCTCAAAGGCTCTTGTTTGATCTCTGACTCTCCTTTGCCGTGAGTGACCAAGCTGATGAATGTTGTCTAAGGGCTGTAGTAGATTGTTGTCTCCCCTTGAACGAAGATTCATGTACCTGAAAAACACAGTTTAGAGTAGTATGATTAGTAACTTGAAAAAGGTAAAGACTTAGTCTTTGCCAAGACCCAAATCTCTATGTTTTCTAAACAACCTAGAATGGCAACAGCGCCATTTGATAGACGTTTTCTTATGCTCTAATGCAGCAGAGAGGTTATCAAAACTCTAATGCACGCAACGTTGTAGTAAAGCAAGCAGGAGAGTGTCAATCCACTTCTAGATGATAGAGAATCCACAGAGAATGCAAGGTCCAAGACAAATCTAAGCAAATGAGACAGTTTATGAGAAATATTCTAAAAACTAAATACAGCAACTTAAACAGAGTGAAACCTATTTTAAAAATACTAGAAAGGAAGCAGTTACCATGAGAAACAAACAGATAAATTAAAGGGAAGAGCTTCGAAATGTTAAAATTCGACTAGTGGATCGACCATAAGATCGACCACTAGATCGAGCAGAAACGATCGATCTCGTCTAAAACTGTAAGAACAATGAATATGATGACCAGGATGCTGTCAGATAACAAGTAAAAGATGAAATGAGAAGTAAATATGCTAAAAGAAAGGGCTTTGGGGTTGAGATTCATGTGAAGGGTTTCAAGGATCGATCTTGGGTTTGAAACTTTAGATCGACTCACTTGGTGAGGATCTCTAAGCCTCGAAAACAAAACAAGATCTATCCGTGGCTTTCGGTATAGATCACTCTTTCATCCTTTCCTCCAAACCCATGGCTTTTCGTGGAAAGAGGGGTTGAAAGGCAAGGAAAACAGATTTCGAGTAATGGCTTAACTAGTCCCCCAAACTTCCATGGCTTTTGGGAAGGGGTAACTAGTCTCTAAGGTGTGATCTTCCGAGGCCCCTGGATCCTGTAAAGGTAAGGAACCTCTTGGATCATGAAGCTCTTGGCGTGAGAGTCTTCAAGCATTAAGCTTTCGACACCTTAGAAGAGATAGCCTTAAAAACGTTTAGAAAACAAACCAAGATCGAACCTTTCCTACCCTTTAATCTAAAAGTTCTCCAAAAAGCATCTCGCCGCCTTGCCTAAAATGCCCAAACAAGCCAATGGTCCCCCCTTCGCTAACAGCCAAAAACGGTTGAAAGGACAGAGATCGACCATTGGATCGAGTTGTTCTCTCGATCATATCCGGACATCGTGTCTTCGGCTCGATCCGGGTCTCGATCTTCATCGGTGAATCGAGTGTTGCATCCGATCTTGGTATCGATCTTCGGGTGGATCGAGTAGTGTACTCGATTTGGCTCTCGCTCTGCATGGCGTCATTTACGTCCGTACCGATTGATCGATTGCTTCACTCGATCTCTGTCTCGATCATTATCCTTGGATCGCCTAGTTGGCTCGATCTTCTGGTCGATCAACTCCTAGATCGACCGGCCATGCTCGATCTACTCTTCGATCAATGGTCCTTAGCATACTCCCGAGCTCCTTTGAACTGCTACATCAGCCTCCACACCTCCACGAACCTCCATGACTCCAAAGCAGCCAGAAACAACCTAAATGTGATGCAAAATGCAGAAAAAAATGCATATGCTGATGCAAGAATGCTCTAGGACCCTAAGTGATGCAATCTAACCTAAAACATGATACAAATGCATGAAAAACTACCTAATGAGTATGTAAAATGTATGCAATATGCAATGACATCAAAGGATGAGGATGTAACTGTCCTATAATCATGAGGATCAGCTATTTGGATCAACAAGAGTGGTAAAAAGGAGAAAGATGATCCAAATATGTATATGGTAGCCATGAATTCACTTCTCAATGCATAAGACATGATAATTAAAAGTCCAAATTAAAGTTCAAGTTGATAGAGTTGATTTTCAGAGAACAAATGCTTTCAGAATGAGATGAGAAGACCAAATCTAGCAATCTAAGCATGGTTCAGCCTTAACTTCTAGCAATCAAATGATGCATCAAACAACTAAGCACTTAAAAACTGAACTCATCTCTAAACACTAAGCACTTTACAAGGAAAACTCATCATAATGCCCTATGCAAATGCAATGCAACCTACATGTCAACACTAGACTAAATCCTAGAAGAATGAAATGCAACTACATGCTCTATTTTTGGTTTGCAAAAATGCAAAAAATTTCAAATTTTTTCGATTTTTTGTGTTTTTCTATGCCTTACATGTATGCATGATATGCGTGAGACTCAAAGTGAAAAGAAAAAGAAAAACTAAGAAAACAAAAAACAAAGTCAAGCCCCAAATCTCTCCCCCACACTTAAATCACACAGTCCCTTGTGTAATGAAAGCAATGGAAGAGAGAAGCAACAAAATATATTACAAAAATAAAAAGATGCAATGGTATAGAACAATGGAAGGGATGTGGTACTTGGTTCAATGGTAGGAGTTGTGGGATGATCCTGAGGTTTGTGGAGACTTGCTAGCTCTCCTCTTCCTTCTCTCATAGACTTTAGTGGAATGCTCTGCTTCTGGAGTTGGTTGAACCCAGCTTGACCATAGCTGTTCAGCTTGTGAAGAAGTCCCTTGTGTGCCCCATTGCCAAGTTTCCTGAACTTCAGAGGGGTTGGGGGTTGGTGCCTCCCAAGCTGATGGAACATGGGCTCGTGGCTCATAAGATGAGGCCCTTGGTTGTGCCCATGTACCCCCATTGATCATTTGGTTGTGCATTGAATGAGTGTCTTCCATGGGGGTTCCATACAGCTTCCTCCTCTTCAGTTGGCTCAGATGGGTTAAGTTGCTCTTCTTGTTGAGAGTAGAGCTCTTGGGTGTGGCTGTGGTGGGAAGTTTTTGCTGATGTAGCCTTGTTCTTTCTGAACTTCCCCTTCACCATCTTCATAAGCCCTTTGATTGCTTTGTCCTGCCACTTGCACCACTTTTGTAGTATGTTAATGTGCTCATGAGCTGCTCTCAAAGAGCTTCCTTGGTTGGGAGCTTCATAGGGGTGGAAGTGGAACTGCTTTGAGCTGTAGTTCAACACTTCTTCTTCTTCAAGCTCCTCTTCTTCATGGGTTCTTCCTTGGCCTTCAGCGCCAGCAGTAGCATTCCATTGTTCTTCTTCTTCTTCTTCTCTGATCTCTTCAGTGTGCTCCTCTTCTTCATCACTGTCTTCTTCTTCTTCTACTGTAGGAATAGGGCCGCCTGTGTAGAGCTCCTCCTTACTCAAGTTGAAGTTGATGTTTGATGTTGTGGTGAAGGAGGTCAGCCTTGGGTTTGGGAGAAGGACTCTCACATGCTCTAAGTGGTTGTTGAGGAATTGATAAACATACTTGCCTTGGATGCTCTTCTCAAGAAAATGACTCCTCTTTAGGTTGTCCATATCTATCCAGACAGGAGCTAGAGCATCTTCAGCATGCTCCTCAAGGTTCACATCACAGGCTAGTAAAATTGCTGTCACAACTCCTCCAATGTGCAGTTGTGGATTCTTCTCCCTTCTTCCCTTGTTGACAATCCAGCTCTAGTATGTTTGCAGCTGCTCCATCAACAGCTTTACAAGGCATGGGAGCTTGCTAGGTGGAGAAACTTTCACTGCACATCTGCTGGTGCCTGGACCAGTGTACAATCCATTGTAGAGGAAGTTTCTCTCCCTGCCAGCTAGGTGTGAGGTTTCTTTCCTTGCAAAGAATGTGTTTGCAAGCACCTTGTGTGTGTATCTAACTGCAGGATGCTTCAAGTGTTGGTTCCTTGTAGCCCCAGCTTTGAATTCTCCTACTCCAATTGCCTCCCAAAACCTTGTGTATTGTGTTACATGGATTAAGAACTTTTTACCTCTTTGAAAGTAGGTGCTCAACCCCAGCGCCCTAGAGAGTTCTTGGAATGTGATTTTGAACTTCTGTTTTCCAAGCTTGAAATAGATCCATCCATCATGGTCAGGGAGCTCACTCTTCTCATAATAAACCACCTTGAGGGTGGAGAGGAATTGATGAGTGAAGCGCTCATAGGATGGGAGAGGTTGTAGTAGCTCTGTAAGCCCCATCTGTTCGAATGTGCAGATGCAGTCTTCATAGATTCCCAGCTCCTTCATTGTGGAGGGGCAAGGATATCTTGTTGGCTTGAATTGCATCTACTGAATCCCTCCATGAGTTCCCTAGCACTGTATTTCATGGGTGGAGCTTCTTCCTCAACAGCTTTTCCCTTGCCTCTCTGCTTGGCGCTTTTATCTTTAGCTGGCCTCTTTCCAGCAGTCTTGGATGAAGTCTCAGCAGCTTTGCCCTTTCCTTTTTCTTGCCTTACTGTTGGAGATGTTGGTGCTTCCTGAGGTGCTTCTCCCTTTTTCCCAGCAGCTATTTTTGTTCTTGCCATGGTACCTTCAAAAGCAAAGCTTGAAAACAAGGTAAGTGAAAGAATAAAAGCTGAAGAACCAAATAGCTGAAAGCTTTGAAATGACAAACTCTTTAATGCTTATGAAAAATCTAACAAGTCCTAACAACAAGCTGAAACTTATTCAAAGCAAGAAGAGATCAAAAGCTAGCAACTAAATAAGCTAGAATGCACAAAAGATAAACAGTCATGCATGACATTCTAGCAAAAATGGTTCTTAGGCAAAAGAGATGATGATTTTGCAAAAGGATGAAGATGAGAAAGCAATGAGATAGATAGATATAAAGCAGAACTTCAACATCTAGCTTGTTATCTCAAAACAAATCCATATTGCAAAACCATAGCACAACAATCAAAACTAAACACTAGTTGCTCTTAAAAACTTCATAAAAGCGATTTTTATCATAAGCTAAGAGTAAGAGCAAAGAGAGATAGTTTAGGAAGCAAACCTTTAGTGGACTTCTGGACACTTAGAGAAAGCAATAAAAGAGAAAAAGAAATAGTGATTTCGAGCTTTAAGTGAGAAGAAGAGTGAGTTTAAGTGTGAAGAGAAGTGAAGAGAGTTGTTGCTTATATAGAGAGAAAGGAGAGGAAACCAAAGGAATCAATGGTTGGTGAGGGAACATAAGGAATCAAAAGTGTGGGGGACAAAAACAAAAGTGTTCAGAAGCTAGGAAAAAGGTCAGAAGGAATCCCATTTAAAAATTCAAACTACTTTGGCTCCAAACCAAAGTAGGTAAAAAATTTTGAAAGTTGAGACACTTACCTCGGATGGAGTTTCGGTCACTCATGACCGATATTACTGACCAAAAATTGCATTTTCGGTCATGAGTGATCAATACTAAAGACTGGCGTACTTCCTGGGATTAGTATCGGTCATCAGTGATCGACACACTTGACCGAAAATAACACGGTGTGTTTATGTCGGTCATGAGTGATCGATATTGGTGACCGAAATGTTTCTAAGAATCTTATCGATCACCAATGATCGACACACTGGACCGAAATTAGAACAGTGTGTTTATGTTGATCATGCATGATCGATACTAATGACCGAAAATCTATTCCTCTTTCAAACTTCTTTCCATATCGGTCACTTGTGACCGATATGTTGACTGGTATAAACTGGCTCCACTGATATCGGTCAATCATGATCGCTACTAATGACTAAAAATCTGTGTATCGGTCTGTCATGACCGATACAAATGACCGATATCAGCCAGAATACACCTGTTCTTTGTCTCCATCATACTTTCTCAAGCCCCAGTTCGAAATCCTGTTTTTATACACTAAAACAAAGCATAAAAGATAAACTAGAAAGCATAATATATACAAAAGGATACCATGGGACTACCTTCCAAGTGTGCTTGTTTAAAGTCACTAAGCTTGACTTTGATTACCTCTTTAGTTGAGGTGAGGAGAAGGAGTCATGGAACTCCTTGGTGGTGGCTTGCTCCTTTGGATTCTAGCAGAAACTCCATTCATCTTTATCTTGGCAAAAGGCATAGTCTTCCCCTCTTGCTGAAGCTTGAAGATGAACTCTCCCTTCTTAGAGACCCTTGGTTGCAAAACCAGCTCCCCTTTGTTAGTATCCAGCTTGATCTCATTCAGATTTTTGTAACCAACCACTTCAAGGACCTCCTCTTCAGTGGTGTCTTCAAACAATTTGGCCAAGCAGCAGCCATCAAAACTCTCTCTGTGGTAGCCTTCAAACTCTGGCCAGTTCCTTCCAAGTTGCTTCAGCTTTTTGATCTCCATTGAGAAGGCTTGCTCATTCTCCAGCTTATTACCCTTGGAGTCAAACCTTAGAACCTTCTTCTTGGTCAGCTTCAGCTCAATAGTGCATTCCATAGTGATAATCACTTTATTTGCAAGGGTGAGAATGCAATGAGGTTATCAAACTCAAATGCAAGACAGGTTGTAGTACAGCAAGCAAGAGAGAGTCAATCCATGCCTAGGATGATAGAGAATGCAAAGAGAATACAAGGACTAATGCGAATCTAAGCGAAACGAGATGAGTTATGAGAAAATCCCTAAAAACTAGATGCAGCAACTCAAATGGAATGCAACCTATTTTAAAATTACTAGGAATGAAGAAACTACCACGAGGAGCAAACAGAATAATTAAAAGACAAAGCTTCGAATTACTAAAATTCGACTAGTGGATCGACCATGAGATCGACCACTAGATCGAGCAATAACAATCGATCTCGTCTAAAAATGCAAGAACAGTAAAACTAACGACCAGGATGCTATCAAAGATCAAGCGAATGACGAGATAAGATGTAAAGATGCTAAAAGAAAGGGCCTAGGGTTGAGATTCATGGTCAGGGGTTTCAAAGGTTCGACCTTGGGTTGAAAACTTCAAATCGACTCACTTTGTGAGGATCTCTAAGCCTTGAAAACTAAGCAAGATCTATCTGTGGCTTTCGGTATAGATCACTCCTTCATCCTCTCCTCTAAACCCATGACTTTTGGTGGAAAGAGAGGTCGAAGGGCATGGAAAACAGATTTTAAATGAGTGGCTTAACTAGTCCCCCAAACTTCCATGGCTTTTGGGAAGGGGTAACTAGTCTCTCGGGTGTGATCTTCCGAGGCTCCTGAATCCTGTCACGGTAAGGAACCTCTCGGATCATAAAGCTCTTGGCGTGAGAGTCTTCAAGCATTGAGATCTCAACACCCTAGAAGAGATAGCCGTTGAAAACACTTAGAAAAACCCCAAGATCGAAACCCTTTAGACCCCGTAATCCTCTCAACCCCGAACCCGAATAAACTACTCACTACACATAAGGTAAATCAAGCAAAGCATGTAAAAGGAAACGATGAACATGAAAGAAAACTGGATTAAGATTAAAACGATTCGATTACAAAGCTTAAGAAAAACTCAAGTTTGACAATGGCGTTCTTCTCAAAACCAGAGAGAAAACATACAGAAAAAGATAAGGATTGAAAGTTGTGTGGGAAAAGGACGTCGCCGCCTTCCCAAAATGGCCAAAACAAGCTGATGGTCCCCCCCTCGCTAGCGGCCAAAAGTGGTTGAAAGGACAGAGATCGACTCCAGGATCGAGCGGTTCTCTTGATCATATCCGGACATCGTGTCTTCAGCTCGATCTGGGTCTCGATCATCATCGGCGAATCGAGTGTTGCATCCGATCTCGGTATCGATCTTCGGTTGAATCGAGTGGTGTACTCGATCTGGCTCTCGCTCTGCATGTCGTCATTCACGTCTGTACCGTTTGATCGACTGCTTCATTCGATCCTCGTCTCGATCATTCTCCTTGGATCGCCTGGTTGGCTCGATCTTCTAGTCGATCACGTCACAGATCGACCGGCCATGCTCGATCTGCTCCTCGATCTCTGATCCTTAGCAAATATCCGAGCTCCCACGAACTGCTACATCAGCCTCAACATGTCCACGAACCTCCACGACTCCAAAGCAGCCAGAAACAACCTAAATGTGATGCAAAATGCAAGGAACATGCGTATGCTGGTGCAAGAATGCTCTAGGACTCTAAGTGATGCAATCTAACCTAAAATGTGATACAAATGCATGAAAAGCTAACTAATGAGTATGCAAAATGTATGTAATATGCAGTAACATCAACTCCCCCAAACTTACTTCTTGCTTGCCCTCAAGCAATAGAAAATAAGTAAGGAAGAGAGGTTTTCAGAAAAACGAATGGGGGTTTAAACTTCTTGCAAAGGTGCCTTTCAAATGAATCAATCTCAATGTCCTAGTTAACAGTTCTAAAATGCTATGCTTACACTCATACTCCAAAGAACTTAGCCATACTCATCACACAAAGAAATTCAAATCATGACTCTCCTATTCCTAACAATCAAAGAAACTCATCCTTTAACATTCATTAACATTAGAACCATGAATCAAACTTATGCACTTTAAAGCAAAACACATTTGGCTAAGGGTGAAGGTTATGAGCATTGAATGATCTCATTTGAAAAGGGTTTATAATTAGAACAAGGGTTTCTCTCAAAAATGGTTGAACTTATGCATAATGCTAAAAGTAAAGACAATTGATACATACATGATCAGATTCTCATCTACCCATGTGAACTAACAAATGATCCTAAACCCCTCTCATTTAACAACTTTTATCCTCACTCACCACTTAGAGTCTACCCTTTTTCTTCACAAAACTTAGCAATCCCCAATTCGAAACAAAAATATTTTTAAACTCTTAAGGCTAGTGAAAAGGTTTTGAAAATAACTTTGCTCTTTAAATATTTCTTATTGGTAGCTCTCTTATTATTTTTTTTTCTTTTTATTTTTACTTGGCACTTAGGCTTTTTTATTTCTTTTTCTTTTTTTTTATTTATTATTATTTTTTTTTTCCTTTTTTATTGGGAGAGCTACCTCCTGAAATTTATTAGAGCATATACTTAGTTTTTTAAACATAAACTTTGACTTAAAACCCATTTCTTTCTTTAAAACACCAAACTCTTTGAAACCGAGAACAAATAGAAATGAAAACAACCCCAATGATCCCCCAAACTTATCCTAAGCCTATACCTAGCTTCAAAATGCAAAGCTAGCAATCATATGAGAACCAAATCATGTCGCCTAAACCTAACACTTTATACCAAGTTCAAACCGAAAGGAAGGCCTCACAATGATGTCACACAAGAACATTTGCTTCAAAGAAGGGTAAGGTTCAAGGTGGGAGTTCTACTTAGGCTCACAAAGAGTGGTAAAAAGGAAGAAGAGAGCCTAAATATTTTAAAACTATGTGTTCATTTTCAAATGCATAAGGATGATAATTATAATTTCAAATTAAGGTTCTCACTTATTAGGATAAGTTTCAAATCATGAGAGTTCAATTCAAGCCACGAAAATCCTAACAAGTGATCCAAGCATGGTAAGAACTTACTTTCAAAGCATAGACAAAGCATTAGAGAACTACTAACTAGGGCATTGAAACAATTCATAAGTAAAAACACCTTTTCAAGAAATTCTAACCCCTTATGCAAAATGCAAACAACCTAGATGCTATGAGAAACTCTAGACTCAATCCTAACATGTTTTGACAAGATGAATGCAACTACATGAATTTTTGAAAAAACTTTAAAAATTTTTACCAATTTTTCATGAACTAAAGACTCAAGGATGCTAAAGGAAAATAAGATCACAGAACACAAGTCAAATCACACATGTACTCCCCCAAACTTGCTTGACACCGTCCCGGTGGCAAACTCATTCGAAGGAGTAACAAAACACAAAGCAGAAAGAAGCAAATATGAGTGGTTATGTACAATGGAAGAAGGTTGTTACCTCTGGTCTAGTCTCGGCTGGAACTTGAGGATGTTCCAGAGGAGCTAGAGACTATGGTCTTGCCATTGCGGCTGGTTCTTGGAGAGAGTGACGCGCCGGCTGAATGGTGCTTCCTTGGGTCTCGCGGATGACAACTCCACCGGTTGAGAGCCTTCTCTTCTCGGGTTGTTGCACCTCTTGACTTGTAGCTTTCTTAGGCGAGCCTCCCTGAAGTGCCTTGACTTTCTTTCCAAGTTTCTTGAGCATCTTGCCTTGCCACTTATTGATCTTCCTTTGCATCTCCACAACAGATGCTAGGAACTTCTCTGTTTTTGTCCTCGGCTCAAAGTCTAACTTGGGAAGTGTGTAGGCCTCGGGCATCTCATCTTCCGTGGCTGGAGACTCGGACCTTTGACGAGGAGCAATCGCTGAAGCAGGTGGTCCTCCTAGAGGAGCAAAGCACTCTTCCTCCGTGGGCAAGAACTCGGTGTTCCCAACACCAATCAGCTCGGTTTCATCCTTGTTTGGGAGGATGCACACTCTCTTCTTGTCTTCGTCGTCTATGAAGAGGTAGGCGTAAAACCCTTCTGCTGGCGTGCGTCCCAAGCTGTCGGTATTCCTCATGTATGCCTCATCCATGAAAGCTCTGGCTGGTACATGGGCGAAGTCGTGAATGGGCACACCAGCTTGCAAGAACAGAGGAGTGAGGAAGCCGCCAATGTAAGAAGAAGTTGCCTTGCACCGCAAGGCATAAGCCTTGTATTTCACCAAGGAAGCAGCAAGCACACATCCGTAGTTCATCTCATCACCGAGTTCATCCTCCATAGGCTCGTCATTTTCATCCGGATCACACACCAAGTGCTTCACACCTTGGAACAGGAAGCAAAGCTCTGTCTTTGTGACCGTAGGAGCAACAGATCTTCCACTAAACGTGTTGGCAATCAGCTTCAGAGTGTACCTCAGCACCGGGCTTCTCACTCGCTTGATCTTGGCAGTGTTGGCTTTGTAGTCCTCGTTGCTAATCAGGTCCCAAAAGTCGTTGGCTTTCTTGAAGGCGGGGAACTCGACCTTGTTGGCATCCGCGTTGAGACCATAAGCTTGGCATAGCTCAGGGATGGAGAGGGTGTAGGCTTGACGGCCAACCTTGAAGTAGAGGCGACCTTGTGAAGGGACGGGTGTGCTAGGATTCTCGTAACGGAACTCCAACGTGGCAAAAAAGTCTATTGTCACTTCTGGAATGGTTGGGCAATCCATCCGTGACAGACATCTTAGGCCAATGTTCTTGAGGAGTTGGTCGAAATCCCCAAGAATTCCTAGCTTGAACAGCAGCTCTCGATCAGCAAACTTGGTAGGCTCAAACCGAAGCCTTTCCAGCCGTGTCTTGTCCCTCTTCTCATCTTTAGTCCATCTGACCCTCTCTTGAATTGCCACCTCTTGTCCGTCTCCCTCTTGTGCTGTCTCTTCTCTTGTTCTCTTGGGGGCCATTGTTCCTGAAACAAGTTTCTAAAGAAGTTTGATAAGCAAAACGGTGGTTTGATGAGGATGAGAGAAGAGAAGGAGAGAACTTATAAAAACTACCCTAGAATTTTGGGGAATTAATATAAATTATAGCTGAATAAAGGAGAATCATATCTTTATATACTAAAAAATCTAGAATTATTCTTTTTACTTAGCTAGTTTTTAAAAATCAAAACCGACCCTATATTCTAGAACAATATCTTGCGAATTTAAAGGAAATTTTCCTAAAGATAAATTATTAAATTTCGAAAATACCTTTGCAAGAAATGTAAAAGATTTTTGCTAGCTTCTGAAAACCGAAACTCTCACTCTCTTTGTTTAAAATTTTTGAGAAAAACAGGAATGAGAGGGTAAGAGGTTGTTGAAATATTTAAAAACTAGCAAAGAGCAAAACCATGGATAGTAAAGGTGGTTTTTCTGACAAAGTCTTGGTCAAAGCACATCTTTCATGGTCAAAGATGCTTGCCTTGACCAAGTTTTGAATTTAAAAATTGGAGGGAAAAGAGTAAAGGAGGGAAAGAAAATGTTACCTCGGCATGAGATCAAGTCCATTTGGTCGATCTAGGACTCGATCTCATGCCCATAATGGCTTAGATCGAGAGGGTTACTCGATTTGAGACTCGATTCATGATGAATCGAGTCTTGGATCGATTGGCTCCCTCGATCATTGAGATGTTGGCTCCACGGCTAAGTCCTCATGATCGAGCTATGTCCTCGATTTAGGGGTCGATTTGGCACAGATCGAGTGATGGATCGAGTCGAGTGATCGATCTGTTTTCAACAGATTTTCCCGAGAGAAATTAGATCGGTCGATCCGTTTTGGATCGATCGATCCTTTTTCGTCAAGGTCGATCTTGTCACTCGTTCTCGTCTAGATCGACTGACTCCTCTCGATTCACTGACTCGATCTAGCACTCGTTCTCGTCTAGATCGATCTGTTTTCAGCAAAGATCGAGTCAGGATAAGTCGATCTAGCACTCGATCTCTAGCCTTATCTTAACCCCTATCGCCTCTTTTAGACTTCAAGATCAAGGTTTAGACTCCTCATACCTGTTTCTACACACTTACAGAATAAAAACATAAAACTGAAAGGGAAATAAAGCAGAAATATGTACAAGATAAACATGGGAATGCCTCCCAAGTGCGCTTTCTTTAATGTCTTTAGCTAGACTTTAGTTGGTTTAAGCGGATGGTGGGTCTTGGAGAAGCACCGAGGTACTCTCCTTGTCATAGCTGTCAGCCAAGTAAGGCTTGACTCTGTGTCCGTTGACGGTGAATGCACTGCCACTTTTTCCCATCAGAGTAACAGCTCCATAAGGCAACACTTCTTGAATCACGAACGGTCCGCTCCACCTTGACTTCAGCTTTCCCGGGAAGAGTTTGAGCCTTGAGATGTACAGCAACACTAACCCTCCTTCCTTAAGCTCCTTGGCAACCAACTTCTTGTCATGAGTCTCCTTAGTCCGCTCCTTGTATATCCGAGAGCTCTCATAAGCGTTCAGTCTTAACTCATCCAGTTCGTGTAGCTAAATAAGGCGCCTCTCCTGAGCAGTCTTAAGGTCAAAATTTAACCTCTTCACAGCCCATAACGCACGATGTTCCAGCTCAACCGGGAGATGACAGCTCTTGCCATAGAGTAGAATGAAAGGGGTTGTACCAATCGGTGTTTTGAAGGCGGTACGGTAGGCCCAAAGAGCGTCGTCCAGCTTCACTGCCCAGTCTTTCCTTGTTGCTCCGACAGTCTTCTCTAGTATAGCCTTGATTTGCCGGTTGGAGACTTCCACTTGACCGCTTGTTTGAGGATGATACAGTGTAGCCACTTTATGCTTAACTCCATACTTTCTCAAGAGGTTCTCAAAGACCTTGTTTATGAAGTGGCTTCCTCCATCGCTTATAGCCACCTTAGGTACCCCAAACCTCGGGAAGATGATACTCTTGAACAGCTTGATTACCACCTTAGAGTCATTTGTAGGGGAAGCAACCGCCTCAACCCATTTAGAGACAAAATTCACTGCTACTAAGATGTATTTGTTGCCATATGAAGAAGGAAATGGCCCTATGAAGTCTATGCCCCACGCGTCGAACACGTCAACCTCGAAGATGGGAACTTGAGGCATTTCGTTCCTCTTAGTGATATTCCCTGCTCGTTGACATGCCTCACAGCTCTTCACAAACTCGTGTGCATCTTTAAAAATAGATGGCCACCAGAAACCGGCTTGCAACACTTTCGTGGCAGTCTTGAATGAGGCGAATTGTCCTCCGTAGGAAGAGCCATGGCAATGATAGAGGATGTCCCTAGCTTCTTCCTTTGTAACACATCTCCGGTACAAACTGTCTACTCCTCTCTTGTACAAGTAGGGCTCGTCCCAAAAGTAGTCACTAGCCTCTCTCATAAACCGTTTCTTGTGATAGCTGTTGAGATGTGTTGGCTCCTCACCACACGCTAGATAGTTCACTACATCAGCATACCACGGTAGATCCTCTTCTTTGAAACTCAACACCTCTTCAAACCTCCCTTCTAGCTTTCGACAAACAGCCGTGGTAATCGCCATGAGCTGCTCTTCTGGAAGAGAGTCATCTAAGGGGAGAGACTCGTTGATCCTTAGCCGTGAGAGATGGTCAGCGACTCCGTTTTCTATTCCCTTCTTGTCTTTAATCTCCTTGTCAAACTCCTGGAGCAAGAGAATACACCTTAAAAGCCGAGGCTTAGTGTCTTTCTTCGAATAGATGTATCGCAAGGCAGCGTGATCCGTGTATACAATAGCCTTGGAGCCAACGAGATATGATCTGAACTTCTCAAAGGCGAACACTACTGCAAGCAACTCCTTCTCCGTAGTGGTGTACCTTGTTTGCGTGTCATCCAAGGTTCTTGAATCATAGTAGATCATGTGTAGCTTCTTGTCTTTCTTCTGACCAAGAACGGCTCCTACGGCGTAGTCACTAGCATCACACATGATCTCAAAAGGGAGAGACCAGTCTGGTGCTTGGACTATAGGAGCTGATGTAAGGGCTTCCTTGATGGTCACGAAAGCTTTCAAACACTCCTCATCAAACACAAACTTAGCTTCCTTGTATAACAACCGTGTAAGAGGGCGTGCAATCTTGGAGAAATCTTTGATGAAGCGCCTATAGAACCCTGCGTGTCCCAAGAAGCTTCTGATTCCCTTGACGTTAACCGGCGGCTCAAGACCCATCATGACTTCCACTTTAGCCTGATCAACCTCAATGCCCTTTTCTGATATCTTATGACCAAGCACGATCCCTTCCTTAACCATAAAGTGGCATTTCTCCCAGTTCAGCACCAAGTTTGTCTCTTCACAACGCTTTAGTACCCTGCAAAGATTCAACAAACACGCAGAAAAGAACGCACCATAGACAGAGAAATCATCCATGAACACCTCTACAATCTCCTCTATTAGATCGGAGAAGATCGACATCATACACCGCTGAAACGTAGCCGGTGCATTACACAATCCAAACGGCATCCTTCGATATGCGAAGGTACCATAGGGACATGTGAAGGTCGTCTTCTCCTGATCATTTGGGTGAATTGGTATCTGAAAGAAACCGCTATACCCATCGAGAAAACAGTAGTAAGGGTGATTAGCAAGTCTCTCAAGCATTTGATCAATAAAAGGCAAAGGAAAATGGTCTTTCCTAGTCGCAAGGTTAAGTTTCCTATAATCAATACACATCCTATGACCAGTGATGGTTCTAGTAGGAATAAGCTCATCCTTTTCATTCCCGATGACCGTGATCCCTCCCTTCTTAGGCACCACGTGTACATGAGAAACCCACGTGCTGTCACTTATGGGATAGATCACGTCAGCCTCTAAAAGCTTAAGGATTTCTTTCTTAACAACCTCTTTCAAATTAGGATTCAAACGCCTTTGGTGTTCTATAGAAGAGGCGTTCTCATTATCCAAGTGAATCCTATGAGTGCAAAGCATTGGTGAAAGGCCCTTGATGTCACTTAAAAAGTACCCAATGGCCTTCCTATACTTTCTCAGCTCAGTCAAGAGCGAGTGCAACTCATCATCACTTAGGTTTTCATTCACAATCACGGGATAGGTGTTATTAGGCCCTAAGAAAGCATACTTTAGCCCTTTTATGAGCTCCTTAAGGTCCACCTTTGGGGCTAACAGCTCACTCCAGTCATCCTCGTGGCTGTTGTTGTTGCTTTCCTCCTTGGAACCCTCCTTAGACCCCGAGGCATGGCCCTTAAGACTGCTTTCCTCCATTGCTATCCCTTCTGAAATCGATTCCTCCAGTCGATTCTCCTCTCGATGTTGTCTAGATCGAGCCATTTTGCTCGATTCACTTACTCGATTTGATGTGGATCGAGTAAGGGATCGAGACGCTGAGTCGATCTCCTGATTGGACCCCAAAATGATCGGGGTGTCTCTCTCGATCGTTGACTCTATTGTTTTTCCTGATCGAGCATTCCTCTCGATCTGTCCGTATTGTTGCACCGGATCGAGTCGTGTTCTCGATTGCCTTGTCGATCTGACTCCTGGATCGAGTGATAGCGTCGATCTCGGGGTTGATCTCTAGGCAGCAACCTTCATCATTCTTAACAATCCTCCTAGAATCCAGCAGGTTGACGTACTCCTGGGTCCTCTGGTCCACATAGCCAAACTCCCCTGGCTCCTTAGTCAGTGCTAGCTTCAGATGGTCTTCTAGAGCCAGCTCTTCCAGCGACTCATCCGCTAAGGCATCCATCGTTTCAATGTAGAAAGCTTGCCCTTCAATGGTTGGCTTCTTCAGAACCTCATTGATATCGAAGCCCACCCTTATCTCCTTCCCCAAGTGCAAGGCAATCTTCCCATTCTTGACATATATGATAGCCCCGGCGGTTGCAAGGAATGGTCTCCCTAAGATGAGTGGATCTTTAGGCTCTTCATCCATCTCCAACACGACGAAGTCCGTAGGCACGTTCACACCACTGATTCGCACCGGTAAATCTTCAAGCAGCCCCACTGGTAGCCTCACACTCCTATCAGCCAGTACCAACGAGATCCGACAGTCTTTGAAACGAGTAAAGCCAAGCTTCTTAGCCACGGAGTGAGGCATCATGTTTATGCTAGCTCCGAGATCACATAAGCAACTCTTGAACTCTAAGGGACCTAAAGCGCAGGGTATAGTGAAGCTTCCAGGGTCTCCCAACTTCTTAGGGACTATCTCCTTATGTATCACAGCACTACACTCTTCACTTAGAACAAGTACCTCTTTGCTTTCCTTATTCTTCTTCACGAGAGTGTCTTTGAAGAATTTGGCGCATTTAGGCATCATTGCAAGGCATTCAACGAGAGGTAGCTTGATCTCCACGTCCTTAAGATGCTTCTCAAAGAGGATTCTATGCTTCTCTATGAGTTGCTTCTTGAAACGGCCAGGAAAAGGCAGCTTAGGTACATACGGTGGAGGCACATAAGCATTCTTCTCCTTAGTAGTTTCCTCAGCTTTCTTCTCAACAACTGCTTTGTCTCCTCTTCTCGGCCCTTGGATCCAAACGTTGTCAAAGTTAATCTCATCATCATCAGCCGAAGGTTTACCCTCCCCCTCTTGAATTACAACGTCCTCGTTGTTCTTGGTAGAGACGAGAGGTTCGAGCTCTTTGCCGCTTCTCAACGTTATGGCGTTAGCATACTCCTTAGGATTCTGCTCACACTTTCCCGGAAGACTATTCTGACCACTCGTACTCGCTTTCCCTTTCCCTAGATGCTTGATCTTGTTGTTTAAGTTGGTGATCTGAGTGGAGAAGTCAGTGAGAGACGAGTCTAGACGAGTGTTCATCTCGGCGAACTTCCGGTTTGTAGAGGCTTGCCCTTGTATCAGCTATTGAAACATTGCTTGAACCGGATCAACTTGTTGTTGCATCGGTTGTTGCTGCTGAGGTGCAAAGCCCGGAGGGTAGTTAGGCGTATAACCCTTGTTACTTTGATGTTGCCCTTGGAAGTTGTTCTGCCCTTGACCTTGGAAACCACCACTCGGTTGAAAACCTTTGTTGTAAGGGATGAAAGGTTTTGCTTGCTGAGCAGGGTATACTTGATCTTTAGGGTTTGCTACGTTGGTGCTTCGGTAGGAGAGGTTGTTGTTCTGGTAGCCTTGGTTGTAGCCTTGAGGTTTGTAGTTGTTCTGTCCTGCCACCCAATTGGCTTCTTCTTGGCTCAACTCTAACTCCTCTTGGTTCTCATCAGCTTCACCAACAAAGTGAACATGCTACTGATTGGCTAACACCAGCTTATCTATCTTCTCATGCAAAGATTTCAGCTCCTTTTTGTGAGACTCTAGCTCTGATCCTCTCGGTGCACGGTCATAATCCTCAGCGTAGTTGCCATCACTCAATGCCAAGTTTTCTATCAGCTCCATACCCTCTTCTACCTCCTGACCAAGGAAGTTCCCTTTGCTAGCTATGTCAAGCAACAACCTGATCTTTGGGGAAGCTCCAAGGTATATGGTACTGAGTAGTGTCTCCTCGCTGAACCCGTGATGAGGACATTGGATCGTGTAGTCTTTGAAACGCTCCATTGCCTCGTTGAATGTCTCATTGTTCCTTTGAGTGAAACCGCTGATTTCGCTTCTCAACCGTGATGTCCTGGTGCTAGAGAAGAACTTTGAGAGAAAGGCCTTCTTACACTTGGCCCATGAGGTGATGGTGCCTTGTGGGAGGGTCTTCTCCCAGTGTCTAGCTTTGTCTCCGAGTGAAAAGGGGAAGAGACGCAGCTTGAAAGCATCTTCGGATATGCCATTGATCTTTATCATCCCACATACTTGCTCGAAGTTGTCAAGGTGCTCCAAGGGATCTTCCTTTGCTAAGCCGTGGAACTTGTTGTTTTGCACCATGGAGATGAAACCTGGCTTGATCTCGAAGTTGTTTTTTTGTACAGGAGGAGGAGTGATCCCAAACCTATTGTGATGAGTATTGGGAGCATCTCCGACTCCTATGATCCTTGGGGGTCTAGCCACGTGTTGGGGGTGTCCATTACCCCTTCCTACTGCCCGTGAGCTGGAGGAGGTCCTTCTGGATGCTCGTGTTCAGCCATAGCTTCAAAGTCAACCAAACCGTGCTGAACAATCTCCTCAAAGGCTCTGGCTTGTTCTCTGACTCTTCTTTGCCGTGAGTGACCAAGCTGATGAATATTGTCCAAAGCTGGAAGTAGATTGTTGTCTCCCCTTGAACGAAGATTCATATACCTGAAAACACACGTTTGAGAGTAGAATGATTAGTACCTTGAAAAAGGTAAAGACTTAGTCTTTGCTAAGTCCCAAATCCCTATGTTCTCTAAACAGTCCTAGGATGGCAACGGCGCCATTTGATAATCACTTTATTTGCAAGGGTGAGAATGCAATGAGGTTATCAAACTCAAATGCAAGACAGGTTGTAGTACAGCAAGCAAGAGAGAGTCAATCCATGCCTAGGATGATAGAGAATGCAAAGAGAATACAAGGACTAATGCAAATCTAAGCGAAACGAGATGAGTTATGAGAAAATCTCTAAAAACTAGATGCAGCAACTCAAATGGAATGCAACCTATTTTAAAATTACTAGGAATGAAGAAACTACCACGAGGAACAAACAGAATAATTAAAAGATAAAGCTTCGAATTACTAAAATTCGACTAGTGGATCGACCATGAGATCGACCACTAGATCGAGCAATAACAATCGATCTCGTCTAAAAATGCAAGAACAGTAAAACTAACGACCAGGATGCTATCAAAGATCAAGCGAATGACGAGATAAGATGTAAAGATGCTAAAAGAAAGGGCCTAGGGTTGAGATTCATGGTCAGGGGTTTCAAAGGTTCGACCTTGGGTTAAAAACTTCAAATCGACTCACTTTGTGAGGATCTCTAAGCCTTGAAAACTAAGAAAGATCTATCCGTGGCTTTCGGTATAGATCACTCCTTCATATTCTCCTCCAAACCCATGGCTTTTGGTGGAAAGAGAGGTCGAAGGGCATGGAAAACTAGTCCCCCAAACTTCCATGGCTTTTGGGAAGGGATAACTAGTCTCTAGGGTGTGATCTTCCGAGGCTCCTGAATCCTGTCAAGGTAAGGAACCTCTCGGATCATGAAGCTCTTGGCCTGAGAGTCTTCAAGCATTGAGATCTCAACACCCTAGAAGAGATAGCCGTTGAAAACACTTAGAAAAACCCCAAGATCGAAACCGTTTAGACCCCGTAATCCTCTCAACCCCGAATCCGAATAAACTACTCACTACACATAAGGTAAATCAAGCAAAGCATGTAAAAAGAAAATGATGAACATGAAAGAAAACTGGATTAAGATGAAAACGATTCGATTACAAAGCTTAAGAAAAACTCAAGTTCGACAATGGCGTTCTTCTCAAAACCAGAGAGAAAACATACAGAAAAAGATAAGGATTGAAAGTTGTGTGGGAAAAGGATGTCGCCGCCTTCCCAAAATGGCCAAAACAAGCTGATGGTCCCCCCCTCGCTAGCGGCCAAAAGTGGTTGAAAGGACAGAGATCGACTCCAGGATCGAGCGGTTCTCTCGATCATATCCGGACATCGTGTCTTCAGCTCGATCTGGGTCTCGATCATCATCGGCGAATCGAGTGTTGCATCCGATCTCGGTATCGATCTTCAGTTGGATCGAGTGGTGTACTCGATCTGGCTCTCGCTCTGCATGGCGTCATTCACGTCCGTACCGTTTGATCGACTGCTTCATTCGATCCTAGTCTCGATCATTCTCCTTGGATCGCCTGGTTGGCTCGATCTTTTGGTCGATCACGTCACAGATCGACCGGCCATGCTCGATCTGCTCCTCGATCTCGGATCCTTAGCAAATATCTGAGCTCCCACGAACTGCTACATCAGCCTCAACATGTCCACGAACCTCCACGACTCCAAAGCAGCCAGAAACAACCTAAATGTGATGCAAAATGCAAGGAACATGCGTATGCTGGTGCAAGAATGCTCTAGGACTCTAAGTGATGCAATCTAACCTATATTGTGATACAAATGCGTGAAAAGCTAACTAATGAGTATGCAAAATGTATGTAATATGCAGTAACATCACTTAGCATCAAACACTGCTCCAGCTGAGGCCAAGAAAGGTCTTCCTAGTATGATAGCATTCTTTATATGCCCTTCCACATCAAGAACTAAGAAATCAGTGGGAATGGTTACTCCTTCTATCATCATTGGCACATCCTTAAGACTCCCAAGTGGTTTCTTCACTGTTCCATCAGCTATAGTAAGGGATACATTACTCTCTTGAAGTTGAGTGTAGCCAAGAGCCTTAGCAGTAGAGGATGGGAGAAGATTGATACTTGCTCCAAGGTCACAAAAACAGCTCTTGAAAGTCTGCCCCTTAATTCACATGGGAGAGTGAAACAGCCTGGATCTCCAAGTTTTTTTATAGTGAGCTCCTTAACCTCAGGTGTTCCAGTCTTCACCCTTAGCTTCTCAAGTTCTTCTTGGCCATTCAAACCCCTCAACTCCATCTGAGCAGCATAGAGAGTTTCATACTTCTGATCTAGCTGTTCCTTGAACCTTCCTGGAAAAGGGATGGTTGGTTGATAAACAGGAGGAGCAGCTGTTTGAGGTTTCTCCTTATCATCAGCAGCTTCCATCAAGTAATCCTTTGTGTTGTCAACAACCTCATGTGGCGCCCAGCACTCTTCATCATCTGAGTTTTCTCCATCTCCAAAGGGTCCTTCTTCTACAGCTCCTTGGTCATTTTTGATTTCCAAGAACTCTTCCCCCCCCCCCCCCCCCCCCCCCCCCACTTAGAGGTTCATTGTCCTCAGTGAACAAGTAGAGGAACTCTTCAATGATAGCTTCCTCTTCAGCTGAGAAGCTTTCTTCTTCTAGCACAATAGCATTGCAGAACTCTTTTGGGTTAGCTTCTGGTTTTCCAGGAAACTGTCCTCGTAGCTTGGGACCAGTTATTCCTTTGTTGTTCTCTAGTGTTTTGACTCTTGCAGCCAATCCATAAAACTTGTTGGTAAGCTCTACATGCACTGAATCAATTTTGTTGTGGACCTCTGCAAACTTCTTGTTCATTTCCAAGGTTGTAGTGACTTGAGTGTTGATCATTTGCTGCATGAGGGCCTTGAGATCAGTGTCTTGAAAGCTAGAGGAAGCTTGTCCTTGTGCTTGGGCATTGAATCATGGAGGGTTGTAGGGCGCTATTGGCTGATAGTTGTTGTTCTTCTGCTGGAAACCTTGATTGTTGTAGGGAACAAAAGGTCTTGGGGGAGCTTGCTGTTGCTGTTGAGGGTAAACCTGATCTTGTGGGTTGGCAACATTGTTGCTCCTGTAGGACAAGTTGGGATTGGGTCTGTAGTTCCCATAGTTGTTGTAGCCACCTTGGTTTCCCAAATAGCATCTCCTCAACTTGGCATTGCTCCTGATCATCAAGCTGAACCATGTCTCCCACAAAAAGAACCTCTTTCTTTTCCCTTAGCAACAAGTCCAGCTTCTCATGGAGAGACTTGATTTCTTTCTTGCTAGACTCTAACTCATCCTTTCCACTCTTTGGTGCTCTGTCAAACTCCTCATTGTAGTTTCCATCAGACTAAGCCAAGTTCTCTACTAACTCCAAACATTCATCTACATCTTTTGACAGGATGTTCCCATTGGAGGCTGTGTCCAGGAGCATTCTGATCTCAGGCAAGGCTCCTCTGTAAAGAGTAGAGAGCAAAGATGCTTGTGAGAAGCCATGATGAGGACATTGCAATGTGTAACCCTTGAATCTTTCCCAAGCTTCTCCAAAGCTTTCATTGTTCCTCTGTGCAAATCCTGAGATCTCATTCCTTATCCTAGCAGTTCTGGAAGAGGAGAAAAACTTTGTTAGAAAGGCTTTCTTGCATTCATCCCAGCTGGTGATACTCCCTTGGGGAAGGTTTTTCTCCCACTGATGTGCCGTGTCTCCAACGGAAAAGGGAAACAATCTGAGCTTGAAGCCATCTTCACTTACTCCATTTATCTTTGTTCGGGAGCACAGCTTGTCAAAATTGTCCAAATGATCAAGAGGGTCTTCAAGTGGTAACCCATGGAATTTGCTGCCTTGAACCATTGAAATCAAACGAGACTTGATTTCAAAGTTGTTGTTTTGGACTGCTGGTGAAATAATGCCTGTCCTGTTGTTGTAGGCATTTGGTGCATCACCGGCGCCAATAGGTCTAGCTGCTCTTGGAGCTTGTGCAGCATCTCTTGGTCCTTGCTCACCCTGTAAGCCTTGAACACCTTGTCGTCCTTGTATACCCTGAGCGCCTGCAGCTCCTTGAGGACCCTGAAATCTGATGTCATCCATGACTTGATCCTGATTGTTCATACCAAGTCTTTGCAAGTGTTGCTGCCTCTCTTGTTGTCTCCTTGCTCTCTGTCCTCTATCAAGCAGATTGATGTTGTCTATGAAATCCACAAGATTGCTTGAACCTCTAGATCTCAAATTCATATACCTGAAAGACAGAAGTGAGATTCAAAGAGAATTAGTAACCAAAGAAAAGTAAAAATTTGATCTTAAAGATTCCACAAACTCTAATGATTCAGACTAATTCCCAAATGGCAACGGCGCCAGATTGATACACGAGTTTTTGAGGCTCTTGAATATCAATCACCCTTACACTTGTACTAGTCAGTTGTAGTGTAGTATGGGTTTTATGTCAATCCAATGGGAAGAGTTGGAAACAGAAGAGTTGAGAGTAAAATCCCTAAGTCAAGCAAGCAGAGAATTGGTTTTGTTGCCTAAGCAACAGTTCTAGCAACCTAAGTGAAACAAGCAACAAAAGAAGTGAAAGCAAAAGCAAACTAAGCAGTTCTAAACAAGAAAAACAGAGAAAAACAGAGCAAATACGAGATTCAAATAAGAGAAAGACAAGTCTCTAGATGTGGTTATTGACTTTGGGGAATTTCAGGCATTAACTAAGGCTGTTTCAAACTACATTGATCAAGCAAGCAAGTAAGCAATGGTGATTCCTAGACATAGAGTTCACACTTAAGCTGGTTAGATCCAATCTCTTGGCAAATAACCCTTTGCTAAATATTCTAACAAGAACTAACTCTCATTAGTGCTAAAACAATAAGCAAGCATGATTAAACAACTCTATTCAAGTCAAAATGCTCCTCAAACAGTCAATCTCTTGAGCCAAGGCCAGCAAATCCTCTATTAAACATGATCAGCATTTCATCAAACACTTGGTGGGCATAAGAGAAAGCTAACAACTTAGACAAGTTTGATCAAGACTAATCTAGCATGAATAACAGATTAATAGAGAGAAACCCATAGAATGAAGAACATAACAAGCCTTAATCAAGACTTAGATTCCCTTAATCTACCACATCTAGAAACCCTAAGATAACTACTCACTCATAATCATGTTTAACACCAAATCACAAAGGGAAAGGATGCTAATCATGATTAAAAAAAAGATTAAAGCAAATACTTGATTGTATTAAACAAAGCAAAGAAATTGTCTTACAAACTTAAAAGAAATGCTCAAGAACAGTATTTTGACATGACTTGTCGAAAATCTGGAAAAAGAGGCTATTTATAGCCTAGAAAGGAAAACCCTAGAGTAATGGCATAGTTGTAATTAAAAACAAGTTTGGGCTGGGTCAGTATCGGTCAGTCGTGTCGATCTCCAGTGACCGAAATGGGTCCCTATCGGTCTTCAGTGATCGACACAAATAACCGAAATTAATCCGATGTGTTTGTGTCGATCACACTTGACCGATACTGGTGACCGATATGCTCCGTATCGGTCACTCTTGACCGAAACTCTCCGTGCTCTGACCGAAAACTTCTGCAGAGATCTTCTGCTTTGATCCTTCTTGCTCCCTTTTGCCTAGCTAGCATCTTGTATCATTCCCAAAACTCCTCCAAGCTCCTTTAAGCTCCAAAAGCACCTAAAAACATCCAAAATGCAAAGAAAATGTAAATTATACTCTAAATGCAACCTAAGTCTAAAAGGAGAAGAAAATGGGACAAAAGCAAAGGGAAAACATGCAAAAGACGATCAAAATATGTACTAAATGCAGCCTTAAATGGTGTAAATACAAGGCATATCAAGTTGAAGACAGAAGAGTTAAGAGTAAAATCTCTAAGTCAAGCAAGTAGAGAATTGGTTTTGTTGCCTAAGCAACAGTTCTAGCAACCTAAGTGAAACAAGCAGCAAACAAAGTGAAAGCAAAAGCAAACTAAGCAGTTCTAAGCAAGAAAAACAGAGTAAAACAGAGCAAGATAGAGCAAATCCGAGATTTAAATAAGAGAAAGGCAAGTTCCTAGATGTGGTTATTGACTTTGGGGAATTTCAGACATTAACTAAGGCTGTTTCAAACTACATTGATCAAGCAAGTAAGCAAGCAATGGTGATTCCTAGACATAGAGTTCACAATTAAGGTAGTTAGATCCAATCTCTTGGAAAATAACCCTTTGCTAAACATTCTAACAAGAACTAACTCTCATTAGTGCTAAAACATCAAGCAAGCAAGATTAAACAACTATATTCAAGTCAAATGCTCCTCAAACAGTCAATCTTTTGAGCCAAGGCCAGCAAATCCTCTATTAAACATGATCAGCATTTCATCAAACAGTTGGTGGGCATAAGAGAAAGCTAACAACTTAGACAAGTTTGATCAAGACTAATCTAGCATGAATAACAGATTAATAGAGAGGAACCCATAAACTGAAGCACTTAACAAGCCTTAATCAAGCCTTAGATTCCCCTAATCTACCTCATCTAGAAACCCTAAGATAACTACTCACTCAAAATCCTGTTTAACACCAAATCACAAAGGGAAAGGATGCTAATCATGGTTAAAAGAGAGTTTAAAGAAAGATTAAAGCAAATACTTGATTATATTAAACTAACTTACAAACTTAAAGAAAATGCTCAAGAACAGTATTTTGACAAGATATGTCAAAAATCTGGAAAATAGGCTATTTATAGCCTAGAGAAGAAAACCCTAGAGTAATGGCATAAGCGTAATTAAAAACAGGTTCAGGCTGGGTCAGTATCGGTCAGTTGCGTCGGTCTTGAGTGACCGAAATGGATCCATATCGGTCTGAAGTGATCGACACATATGACCGAAATCCATCCGGTGTGTTTGTGTCGATCAAATTTGACTGGTACTGGTGATTGACACTGCTCTGTATCGGTCATCCTAGACCGATACTCACTGTGCTCTGACTGAAAACTTCTGCAGAGATCTTCTGCTGTGATCCTTCTTGCTCCCTTTTGCCCAGCTAGCATCTTGTATCATTCCAAAAACTCCTCCAAGCTCCTCTTAGCTCCAAAAGCACCTAAAAACATTCAAAATGCAAAGAAAATGCAAACTATACTCTAAATGCAACCTAAGTCTAAAAGGAGAAGAAAATGGGACAAAAGCAAAGGGAAAACATGCAAAAGAGGACCAAAATATGTACTAAATGCAGCCCTAAATGGTGTAAATACAAGGGATATCAATGGGTTAGGAGGAAGGGTTGAGGAAAGGGTTTATACCAAACACCATGGATAAACCTCTTTTGGCTTCTCAAGGCTTAGAGATAGCACAAAATGTGTAGATCTAATGTTTTCAAAACCCAAGCTTGAATCTTGAACCTTCTTAACATGACCCTCAAACTTGAATCCACTTCTATTCTTTTAAAAACTTTAAATCATCATCCTTTAGTTCCAAAGCTTGCATCTTTAGTCTTGAAAATCATTGTTCTAGGTTGTTAGAAATTTCTCTGTTTGTGTGCCTTTAGTTTTCGATTTTTATAAATTAGTAGTCTTGCATTTTAATCTCTTTGAAGTCTTCTGTTAGTTTTTTAACCCTTCAGTGGGATTTTTAAAATAGTTTTCACGGTCATTTAGTTGTTGCATTTAGTTTTTATCGATTTTCTCCTCCATTTACCCGATTTCACTTAGATTTACAAAGTTCTTGCATTTCTAGTATCTTTCAAGAACCTGAGCTGGTTTGACTCCCTAAACCACTATACTACACCATTATCTTGGTTTGGGTTTGAGCAAACAAGTACAAAGAAACCTGTTTATCAAGGGCCCAGCTCGATACAGACAAATGCATCCCAATACACTAGGATTAACGGGATGGCACTGCCCCATGGTCTCCACTGGCCTTCCACAATGTGATGAATGTCCATCCTCCACCCTTCCAACCTCCAATAACAAGTACACACCATCTTCTTCCTTCACTCTTCACACCTTCTCCTTTACATTTCATTGTTTCACTCTTGGTATTGCCTCCTCTTGCATTTCTAATACACAGAGGACTGTGTATTCTAAGTGTGGGGGAGGGTTTGCTTGGACTAACATTATGCATTCTTATCACAATTGCATTTATATATAGCTAGACAACCATACATCATACTTACATTACACTTAAGGCATAGAAAATCATTAAAAATTTGAAAATTTTCGAAAATGGATTTCTTAAAAACAGAGTGTTCATGTGCATTTATATAAGACTTAGACTTCATGCATTCACTTAGGTTGTAGCTTGCTTGTTTAAAATGGGTGCAATGATATTGAATCTTTGAAAATGCTAGTAGTTTACGAAAATGATGCCCTTTTTCTTAGTTCTTTGATGCATTTAATTAAGCACTTGAGATAAGGCTGAACAACTCTTTGAATTAGTGATTTTGAAACTCTTTTTTGAAGTTGAAGCTTGCTTTATATGATCTTGACCTTAATATCAATGGAACCTTAATTTGAACTTTAAATTGTCTTGTTTGTGCATTGAAAGTGATTGCATGGCTACCAATATACATACTTGGATCATCTTCTTCCTTTTCACCACTCTTGTTGATCCAAGTAGCTGATCCTCATCATTATAGGACAGTTAACAACACCTTAAACCAATCCTTCCTTTTAAACTCAAACACTATTGTGAGAGCTTGTGAGGCCTTGCATTAGCATTTTTGAATTTATCTTGGCAAAATGTGTTAGGATTAAGGCTGTCAAGGAGGAGCACTCTTGTAGACATCATCTTGCATTTTCAGCTTGATACTAGGTTATGAGTTTTGGGAAAAGGTAGTGTTAAGTGGTTGATCTTTGAACGATTGTATCTTTTGAGAAGAGAAGAAGAGTAGGAATGATAGTATGAGGAAGAATAACATTGTGGGGAAGATAATTATATTTTGTGGTTAAGTGACAAAAGGGAAAAAGGCTCTAAGTAACAAAAAAAAAGGTGCTAACAACAACAAGCTAACAAAGGTCATCCAAAAGAAGAAAAAAATCAGATCTAGCAATCCACCAAAAAGGTGATGAAAATTGGCGCCTATACAACAAAGAAGAGCAATTTTTAAAAGAAGTCAGCCATACAAGCAAAAGAAGAAGAAGTTGATACAAGGGTTTTAACCTCTTAAATCAATCACCCATTGTACTAGTCATTGTAGCATTGGGTTTTAATGTCAATCCAATTGGGTTTAGTTGAAAATAGAAGAGTTACGAGTGAAATCTCTAAGTCAAGCAAGCAGGAAAAGGTTTTTGTTGCCTAAGCAACTGTTCTAACACTCTAATGTGATCAAGCAACAAAGAAAGTGAAAACAAAAGCAAACTAAGCAGATTTAAGCAAGAAAAGTAGAGCAAATCCGAGATTTAAATAAGAGAAAAGCAAGTTCCTAGATGTGGTTATTATTGACTTTGGAGAATTCAGACACTAACTAAGGCTGTTTCAAACTACATTGATAAAGCAAGTAAGCAAGCAATGGTGATTCCTAGACATAGAGTTCACAATCAAGCAAGCTAGATCCAATCTCTTGGCAAATAGCCCTTTGCTAAACATCTTAACAAGAAATAACTCTCATTAGTGCTAAAACATCAAGCAAGCAATATTAAACAACTCTATTCAAGTCAAAATGCTCCTCAAACAGTCAATCTCTTGAGCAAAGGCCAGCAAATCCTCTATTAAACAAGATCAGCATTTCATCAAACACTTGGTGGGAATAAGAGAAAGCTAACAACCTAGATAAGTGTGATCAAGACAAATCTAGCATTAATAACAGATTAATATAGAGGAACCCATAAACTGAAGCACTAAACAAGCCATAATCAAGTCTTAAATTCCCCTAATCTACCACATCTAGAAATTCTAAGCAAATTACTCACTCGTACTCATGTTTAACACCAAATCACAAAGGAAAAGGATGTTAATCATAGTTAGAAGAGAGAATAAAGAAAGATTAAAGGCAAATACTCAGATATGTTAAATAAACAAAAGGATTTGTCTTACAAACGTAAAAAAAATGCTTAAGAACAGTAAATTGACAAGACTTCTCGAAATCTGGAAAAAAGGCTATTTATAGCCTAGAGAAGGAAGCCCTAGAGTAATGGCAAAAGTGTAAATAAAAACAGGTTCGGGCTGGGTTTACATCGGTCAGTTACAACAGTAATTTGTGGTCATTGTAGATCCCATCGGTCTGGTAGTGATCGATGCTGGTGACCAAAGTTCATCCGCTGTGTTTATGTCGATCACTCCTGACCGGTGCTGGTGATCGATGTGCTTAAATCAGTCACCCCATGACTGATGTTGGTGACCGAAAATCTGGTTTCGGTCACCCCTTGACCGATGTTCACCTTGCTATGACCGAAAACCTTTGCAGAGATTGTCTGCTTTGATCCTTCTTGCTCCCTTTGATCCAGCTAGCATCCTGAATCATCCACAAAGCTCCTCCAAGCTCCTTTTAGCTCCAAAAGCACCAAAAAACATCCAAAATGCAGGAAAAATGCAAGCTATACCCTAAATGCAACCTAAGTCTAAAAGGGGAAGAAAATGGGGCAAAAATTAAGGGAAAACATGCAAAAGAGAACCAAAACATGTACTAAATACAGTCATAAATGGTGTAAATACAAGAGATATCAACACCCCCACACTTGCCTTTTGCTTGTCCTCAAGCAATTAAGAACAAATAGGAGAGTGAGGTTTGAAAGTGGACATTCAGATTCCAAAAGTGCATAGGTAAAGAGATGGTATCAATGCTTAAGTGCCTAGTTGAAGGATGCAAACATAATCAGCTATACTTTAAAGAACCTAGCCATGCTCATCATGTTTTAAAATGATCTCAAATCTCAACTTAGGCAAATGCTCAAATCAACCAACTCTTTAACATTCAATTAAGATCAGAACATGAATCATGCTTATGCAAATCAAGTGAAGACATTTGGTTGAAAGGGTAAGGTCATGAGATAAAAATGATCTCATTTTAGCAAAGGGTTATTAAACATAAGGGATCACTCAATGAAAAGGACTTCATCTTAGGCAAAATGCTAAAGGTAAAAGCACACTTATGCATGCAAATCAAAGCTCCCTTCTACCCAAAGATGAATCCAAAGTACTTCTAAACCCCAAAAGTGAACCCTTAAGTCTACCATTTCCTATACTCTACCCTTTACCCTTCTTCATATCTAGGGAAACTTCTTCTTTTAGCTTGTGTGGTTGCTTCCTTTGGGTTGGGACTTGCTCTTCTTTGTTGAATTGGCACCTTCATCACCTTTGGTGGAATGCTCCTGGCCTGATTTTTCTTCTTTGGACCCTTTTCTGAGCTTTTCTTCCCTTCACTTAACCACAATTCTAGATTGTTTCCCTTTTTTTTACCATTTCAAATCTTTTCCCTTTCTTTCAAAACATATAAATATGAAGTTCAAACCACCTATACTACCCTTTTTAACCCAAAACTCCTATCCTAGAATCAAGCTCAAGATGCAAGTTGATATCTACAAGAGAGCTAATCATTGCCAGCCTTATTTTTAACACTTTTTGCCAAGACAAAATCAAAAATGCAATGCAAAGGCCTCACAGCTCCCAAAATAGTGTTTAGGCTCAAAAGGAGGTTTTGGTTAAGGGTTAGGATGTAGCTGTCACATAAGTATGAGGATCAGCTATTGAGATCAACAAGAGTGGTACAAAGGAGAAAGATGATCCAAATATGTATATGGTAGCCATGAATTCACTTTTCAATGCATAAGACATGATAATTAAAATCCAAATTAAAGTTCAAGTTGATAGAGTTGATTTTCAGAGAACAAGTGCTTTCAGAATGAGATGAGAAGAACAAATCTAGTAATCTAAGCATGGTTCAGCCTTAACTTCTAGCAATCATATGATGCATCAAACAACTAAGCACTTAAACACTGAAATCATCTCTAAACACTAAGCACTTTTCAAGGAAAATTCATCATAATGCCCTATGCAAATGCAATGCAACCTCTATGTCAACACTAGACTCAATCCTAGAAGAATGATATGCAACTACATGCTTTCTTTTTGGTTTGCAAAAATGCAAAAATTTTCAAATTTTTCGATTTTTTGTGTTTTTATATGCCTTACATGAATGCATGATATGCATGAGACTCAAAGTAAAAAAGAAAAGAAAAACTAAGAAAACAAAACACAAAGTCAAACCCCAAATCTCTCCCCCACACTTAAATTACACAGTCTCTTGTGTAATGAAAGCAATGAGAGAGCGAAGCACAAAATATAATACAAAACTAAAAAGATGCAATGGTATAAACAGTGGAGAGGATGTGGTACTTGGTTCAATGGTAGGAGTGGTGGGATGATCCTGAGGTCTGAGGAGACTTGCTAGCTCTCCTTTTGTTTCTCCTCTCATAAAATTTTGTGGAATGCTCTGCTTGTTGAGGTGGTTGAACCCAGCTTGACCATAACTGCTCTGCTTGAGAAAAGTTCTCTTGTTAACCCCATTGCCATTTCTCCTGAACTGAAGAGGGAGTGGGAGTTGGTTCCCAAGCTGATGGTACATGGGTACTTGGCTCATAAGATGAAGCTCTTGGTTGTGCCCATGTCCCCCATTGATCACTTGGCTGTGCATGGAAAGAGTATCTTCCATGGGGGTTCCAAACAGCTTCCTCCTCTTCAATTGGATCAGCTTGATGTGCTTGCTCTTCTTGGTGAAGTGTATGCTCGTGAGTGTGGCTTTGCTCTTCTTGCTGATGTTGCTTTGTCTTTCCTGAACTTCCCCGTAACCATCTTCACCAACTTCTTGATGGCTTTATCCTGCCATTCACACCACTTCTGTGGAGAGTTGATGTGCTCATGAGCTATCTTCAAAGAGCCCCTTTGGTTGGGTGATTCAAAGGGTTTGAAGTGGAGCTGCATTGAGCTGTAGCTCAACACTTCTTAGTCTTTAAGCTCATCTTCTTCATAGGTTCCTCCTTGGCCTTCAGCACCAGCAGTAGCATTCCATTGGTGATCTTCTTCTTCTTTTTCTCTAATATCTTCAGTGTTTCCTTCCTCACTGTCTTCTTCTCTCTCTCCAGGGATAGGGCCGCCTGTGTAGAGCTCCTCCTCACTCAGATTGAAGCAGATGTTGGTCCATGTGGTGAAGGAGGTGAGCTTTGGGTTAGGGAGAAGGACTCTTACTGGCTCTTGGTGACTGTTGAGGAATTGGTAGACATGCTTGTCTTGAACACTCTTCTCAAGAAAATGGCTTCTCTTCAGATAATCCATATCTATCCAGATAGAATTTAGAGCATCTCCAGCATGTTCCTCAAGTTTCATATCACAAGCTATGAGTATAGCTGTCACAACTCCTCCAATGTGAAGCTGTGGATTCCTCTCCCTTTTTCCTTTGTTGATAACCCAGCTCTGATAGGTTAGCAGCTGCTCCATCAACAGTCTCACAAGGCATGGGAATCTGCTTGGTGGGTTGGCGCCCATACTGGTATACAGTCTGTTGTAGAGGAAGTCTCTTTCCTTGCCAGTTAGGTGTGAGGTTTCCTTACTTGCAAAAAATGTGTTTGCAAGCTCCTTTTGTGCATATCTAACTGCAGGATGCTTCAAGTGTTGATTCCTTGTAATTCCAACTCTGAATTCCCCAACTTCAATTACTTCCCATAGCCTTGATTACTGTGATTCATGGATTAAGAACTTCTTTCCTCTTTGAAAATAGGTGCTTAGCCCCAGCGCCTTAGAGAGTTCTTGGAATGTGATTGTGGGGTAGTTGCTCCTTCCTGAGGTGCTTTTCCCTTTTTCCCAGCAGCTATGTTTGTTCTTCCCATGGTACCTTCAAAAGCAAAGCTTGAAAACAGGGTAAGTGAAAGAACAAAAGCTGAAGAACCTAATAACTGAAAGCTTTAAAAGAAAACTCTCTAGGCTAAGAAAAGTCTAACAAGTCTTAACAACAAGATTAAACTTCTACAAAGCAAGAGAAAATCAAAAGCTAGCAGTAAGATAAGCTAGAATGCACAAAGGATAAATAGTTATGCATCAGAATCTAGCAAATTGGTTATTAGGCAAAAAGAGATGATGATCTTGCAAAAGAATGAAAATAAGCAAGTGATGAGATAAATGAACATTAAGCAAAGCTTCAACATCTAACTTGCTTATCCTAAACAATTCCATATTGTCAAATCAAAGCACAGCACTTAAAACTAATCAACACTTGCTCTTAAAAACATAGACTAAGCGATTATGAACACATGCAAAGTTTAAGAACAAAGGAATGATAGCTTAGGAAGCAAACCTTTGTGGAACCTCTGAGCACTTAAAGAAAGCAATAAAAGAGAGAGAGAACTAGTAGTTTCGTGCTTTAGGTGAGAAGAGGAGTAAGCTGAAGTGTGAAGAGAAGTGAAGAAGTTGTTGGTTTAAATAGAGAGAAGGAGTAGGAACCAAAGGAATTAATGGTTGCTGAGGGAACCAAAGGAATCAAAAGAGTGGGGGACAAAAATAAAAGTGCTCAGAAGCTATGAAAGAGGTCAAGAAGGATCCAATGTTAAAATTTAAACTCCCTTGGCTCCAAACCAAAGGAGGGGAAATTTTTCTTGAAAAATGAAGTACTTACCTCGGGTGGAACATCGGTCACAAATGACTGTTGTTACTGACCAAAAAGTCAGTATCGCTCATAAGTGATCGATGTTAGTGACCGATGTGCTTCCTGGGGACAACATCGGTCATCACATGATCGATGTACTCGACCGAAATCCATCCGGCGTGTTTATGTCGGTCTGTGTATGACCGATGTTAGTGACCAATATGTTTCCTGAGAATCACATCGATCACTAACTGATCGATACACTTGACCGAAATTCATCCAGTGGGTTTACATCGATCAAGCATGACTGATGTGGATGACCGCAATGTGTCCCTCTTTCAAACTTCCTTCCACATCGATCACAAGTGACCGATGTGTTGATTGGTGTAAACTGGCTCCACTGACATCGATCAAACATGACCGAAATTCATGACCGAAAAGTGTGTATCGGTCTTGTCATGGCCGATACAGTTGATCGATGTCAGCTAGAAAACACCTGTTCTTTATCCCCTTCAGACTTTCTCAACCCCCAATTCGAACTCCTGTTTATATACACTATAACAAAGCATAAAAGATAAACTAGAAAGCATAAGATATACAAAAGGATACCATGGAACTACCTCCCAAGTGTGCTTGTTTAAAGTCACTAAGCTTGACTTTGATTACCTATTTAGTTGGGGTGAGGAGAAGGAGTCTTGGAACTCCTTGGTGTCATCTTGCTTCTCTTGATCTTGGTGGTGACTCCATTCACCTTGACCTTGGCAAAAGGTGTAGTACTCCTCTCTTGCTGAAGCTTGAAGCATAACTCTCCCTTCTTAGAGACACTTGGTTGCAAAAACACCTCTTTCTTGTTAGTAACCAGCTTAACATCATTCAGATTCTTGTAACCAACCACTTCAAGGACCTCCTTTTCTGTGGTGTCTTCAAACAACTTGACCAAGCAGCAGCCATCAAAACTCTCTCCTTGGTAGCCTTCAAACTCTGGCCAATGTTTTCCAAGCTGCTTCAGCTTCTTGATGTCCATTGAGAAGGCTTGCTCATTCTCCAGCTTATTCCCCTTGGAGTCAAACCTTAGAATCTTCTTCTTGGTCAGTTTCAGCTCAATTGTGCATTCCTTGGCATCAAACACTGCTCCAGCTCAGGCCAGGAAAGGTCTTCCAAGAATGATAGCATTCTTCATATGGCCTTCCACATCAAGCACCAGGAAATCAGTGGGGATGGTTACCCTTTCAATCATCATTGGTACATCCTTGAGACTCCCAAGTGGTGTCTTCACTGTCCCATCAGCTATTGTAAGGGACACATTACTCTCCTGAAGTTGAGTGTAGCCAAGAGCTTTAGCAGTAGAGGATGGGAAAAGGTTGATACTTGCTCCAAGGTCACAAAGAAAGCTTTTGAAAGTCTGCCCCTTAAGCTCACATGGGAGAGTAAAACATCCTAGATCTCCAAGTTTCTTGATAATGAGCTCCTTAACCTTCAGGTGTTCCAGCCTTTACCCTTAGCTTCTCAAGTTCTTCTTAGCCATTTAAACCTCTCAATTCCATCTGACCAGCATAGAGGGTTTCATATTTCTGAACTAGCTGTTCCTTGAACCTTCTTGGAAAAGGGATGGTTGGTTGATAGACAGGAAGAGAAGCAGTTTGAGGTTTCTCCTTATCATCAGCAGCTTCCACCTAGTAGTCCTTTGTGTTATCAACAACTTCATGTGGTGCCCACCACTCTTCATCATCTGTGTTTTCTCCATCTCCAAAGGGTTCTTCTTCTACAGCTCCTTGGTCAGTTTCAACTTCTAAGACCTCTTCCCCCCCCCCCCCCCCCCCCTACTTAGAGGTTCAGTGTCCTCAGTGAACAAGTGGAGGAATTCTTCAATGATAGCCTCCTCTTCAGCTGAGAAGCTTTCTTCTTCTATGACCATAGCATTGCAGAACTCCTTTAGGTTAGCTTCTGGTTTTCCAGGAAAGTGTCCTTGTGGCTTGGGACCAGCTATGCCTTTGTTGTTCTCCAGTGTTTTGACTCTTGCAGCCAATCCATCAAACCTGTTGGTGAGCTCTATATGCACTGAATCAATTTTGTTGTGGACCTCTGCAAACTTCTTGTTCATTTCCAAGGTTGTGGTGACTTGAGTGTTGATCATTTGTTGCATGAGGGTCTTGAGTTCAGGGTCTTAAGAGCTAGAGGAAGTTTGTCCTTGAGCTTGGGAATTGAATCCTGGAGGTTTGTAGGGTGCTCTAGGCTGGTAGTTGTTGTTCCTTTGCTGGAAACCTTGATTGTTGTAGGGAACAAAAGGTCTTGGGACAGCTTGCTGTTGCTGTTGAGCGTAAACCTGATCTTGTGGGTTGGCAACATTGTTGCTCCTGTAAGACAAGTTTGGATTGGGTCTGTAGTACCCATAGTTGTTGTAACCACTTTGGTTTCCCAAATAGTTCATCTCCTCAACTTGGCATTGTTCCTGATTATCAAGTTGAACCATGTCTCCCACGAAATGAACCTCTTTCTTTTCCCTTAGCAACAGGTCTAGCTTCTCATGTAGGGACTTGATTTCTTTCCTGCTAGACTCTAACTCATCCTTTACATTCCTCGGTGCTCTGTCAAACTCCTCATTGTAGTTTCCATCAGACTGAGCCAAGTTCTCTACTAACTCCAAACCTTCATCCACATCTTTTGACAGGAAGTTCCCATTTGATGCAGTGTCCAGAAGCATTCTTATCTTAGGTAAGGCTCCTCGGTAGAGAGTGGATAGCAAAGAGGCTTGTGAGAAGCCATGATGAGGGCATTGCAGTGTGTATCCCTTGAATCTCTCCCAGGCTTCTCCAAAGCTTTCATTGTTCCTTTGTGCAAACCCTGAAATCTCATTCCTTATTCTTGCAGTTCTTGAAGTAGAGAAGAACTTTGCTAAAAAGGCTTTTTTGCACTCATCCCAGCTGGTGATACTTCCTTGGGGCAGATTCTTCTCCCATTGGTGTGCTTTGTCTCCAAGTGAGAAGGGAAACAACCTGAGCTTGAAGCCATCTTCACTCACTCCATTGATCTTTGTTAGTGAACACAGCCTATCAAAATTATCCAGATGATCTAGTGGATCTTCAAGTGACAGCCCATGAAACTTACTGCTCTGAACCATTGAAATCAATCCAGACTTGATTTCAAAGTTGTTGTTTTGGACAGCTGGTGGAATGATACCTGTCTTGTTGTTGTAGGCATTTGGTGCATCACCAGCGCCAATGGGTCTAACTGCTTTTGGAGCTTGTGCAGCGCCTCTTGGTCCTTGCTCATCCTGTAAGCCTTGAACACCTTGATGTCCTTGTATGCCCTGAGCTCCAACAGCTCCTGGAGGACCCTGAAATCTGATGTCATCCATGACTTATTCCTGATTGTTCATACCAAGTCTTTGCAGGTGTTTCTGCCTTTCTTGTTGCCTCCTTGCTCTCTGCCCTCTATCCAGCAGATTGATGTTGTCTATGAAGTCCACAAGATTGCTTGAACCTCTAGATCTCAAGTTCATATACCTGAAAGACAGAAATGAGAGTCAAAAGGGATTAGTAAGCAAAGAAAACTAAAAGCTTGATCTTAAAGATTCTATAAACTCTAATGATTCAAACAGAAAAACCAAATGGCTACGGCGCCAAATTGAAACAAGGATTTTAGCCTCTTATGTCAATCACCCATTGTACTAGTCATTGTAGCATTGAGTTTTAATGTCAATCCAATTGGGTTTAGTTGAAAACAGAAGAGTTAAGAGTGAAATCTCTAAGTCAAGCAAGCAGGAAAAGGTTTTTGTTGCCTAAGCAACTGTTCTAACACTCTATTGTGATCAAGCAACAAAGAAAGTGAAAACAAAAGCAAACTAAGCAGATTTAAGCAAGAAAAACAGAGCAAAACAGAGCAAATCTGAGATTTAAATAAGAGAAAAGCAAGTTCCTAGATGTGGTTATTGACTTTGGGGAATTCAGACACTAACTAAGGCTGTTTCAAACTACATTGATCAAGCAAGTAAGCAAGTAAGCAAGCAATGGTGATTCCTAGACATAGAGTTCACAATCAAGCAAGCTAGATCCAATCTCTTGGCAAATAGTCCTTTGCTAAACATCTTAACAAGAACTAACTCTCATTAGTGATAAAACATCAAGCAAGCAATACTAAACAACTCTATCCAAGTCAAAATGCTCCTCAAACAGTCAATCTCTTGAGCCAAGGCTAGCAAATCCTCTATTAAACAAGATCAGCATTTCATCAAACACTTGGTGGGCATAAGAGAAAGCTAACAACCTAGATAAGTGTGATCAAGATAAATCTAGCATTTATAACAGATTAATAGAGAGGAACCCATAAACTGAAGCACTACACAAGCCCTAATAAAGTCTTAAATTCCCCTAATCTACCACATCTAGAAATTCTAAGCAAACTACTCACTCATACTCATGTTTAACACCAAATCACAAAGAAAAAGGATGTTAATCATGATTAGAAGAGAGAATAAAGAAAGATTAAAGGTAAATACTCAAATATGTTAAATAAAGCAAAGGATTTGTCTTACAAACTTAATGAAAATGCTTAAGAACAGTAAATTGACAAGACTTCTCGAAAATCTGGAAAAAGAGGCTATTTATAGCCTAGAGAAGGAAGCCCTAGAGTAATGGCAAAAGTTTAAATAAAAACAGGTTCGGACTGGGTTTACATCGGTCAGTTACAACAGTCATCTGTGGTCGATGTAGATCCCATCGGTCTGGCAGTGATCGATGCTGGTGACCGAAATTCATCTGCTGTGTTTATGCCGATCACTCCTGACCGGTGCTGGTGATTGATGTGCTTACACCGGTCACCCCATGACCGATGTTGGTGACCGAAAATCTGGTTTTGGTCACCCCTTGGCCGATGTTCACCGTGCTATGACCGAAAACCTTTGCAGAGATTGTCTGCTTTGATCCTTCTTTCTCCCTTTGATCCAGCTAGCATCCTGAATCATCCCCAAAGCTCCTCCAAGCTCCTTTTAGCTCCAAAAGCACCTAAAAACATCCAAAATGCAAGAAAAATGCAAGCTATACCCTAAATGCAACCTAAGTCTAAAAGGGGAAGAAAATGGGGCAAAAACTAAGGGAAAACATGCAAAAGAGAACCAAAACATGTACTAAATACAGTTCTAAATGGTGTAAATACAAGAGATATCAGAAGTCCCCCACATTTCAGGAAGAAAATGATTAAAAGAGCTTTGGGAAAGGGTAGATTTAGGGGTTTATCTTGGAATTTAGACTTAATTAGGATCATCTTTAGGAAAATGGATAGAAGAGAGCTTTGAGTTGCATGCATAAGTGTGCTTTTACCTTTAGCATTTTGCCTAAGATAGATTCATTTCATATGAGAGATCCCTTGTTTCTTTGAGCCATTGATGAATGAGATCATCTTTATCTCATAACCATGTTCCTTGAACCAAATGCTTTCACTTGATTTGCACAAACTTGATCCATTGGTTACTTGTTTAATGAATGTTAAAAAGGTGAAGTCATTTGAGAGCTTGTGTAGATTGATAACTTGAGAATCATTTTCATTTTTGATGATTGTGGCTAAGTTTTAGAGTACAGTTCCATCATTTGCATTCTAGCACTAGAAACATGGACATCATTTTGATTTATTGTTAGGATTTCAAGATATGAGTTCCCATTTTAAAACATCATCGCCATGTTAAGTGTTTGTTTGCTTGAGGGCAAGCAAAAGCTAAGTGTGAGGGTCTTGATGGCTTGCTATATTAGAGCATTTTAGGCTGCATTTCATGCAACGTTTCCCTTCATTTTCATGATAGTTTAGCACTTTAGTCTCATTTGCATCTGGAAGTAACATTGCATGCATTTAGCTTAGGATTGCATACATATGCATACATTTGCATGTTTGTGGTGTTTCTCAGGTGTTTCTGGAGGTTCTTGGAGCTTGGGAAGGGGATTTGAGCAGCATACATTTGAAGAAGATGCCATGAGAAGGAGTCATGCAAACTATGCATCCATATCGAGCAGAACACCCATTAAGTGTGCCCGATGTGGACCGTGAGACAAGGAAGAAGCATTTGACCTTGAACTTCGAGACTGCACTGGGGTAGCGCATCGAGCTAAGCATGCTGTACAAGCCAATACGAAGAGAAAGGACATATCAGGGTCCATAATCGAGCTGAACACCCGACCACCTGCCCGATATGACCTGAGACTTGTTGTATGCCTAGCAACTAGTGAAAAACCAAACCGCAACAAGATTTATTCTACATCTGGCTGGACGCATCGAGCAGAACATCCACCTATGCACCCTGATGCGTCAACGCCGAGAGTTGACCAAGCTTTTTCTACTTTTTTCAAACTTTATTTTTTGGCTTATTTAAGCTAAACCTTATATTTTTTAGCACTTATCTTCTCTTATCCGAATTTTCAAGCTGTGGGAGAACGACAAGGAGATTTATGGATCTATGAATTAAGGTCATCACTTTTAATAATGTTTTGCATTTCTCTTGTTCTAGTTTTGTTTGATCATGCTTTCTCTATCATTTATGTTCTGTTTTGTAGATTTCATAATGGATTGGGAGTAGTTTCATATGGTTTGAGGTTGTAGCAGATTTGGGGATGATTAGTTGATAACTTACGGAGGTTTGGTTTGATTCATGCTTAGACCACTTAGCTTAGTTGTTCTTATGTTTTAGTAACTCATCTAGGGTGAAACAGATTATAGGTGTTTGCTGCATCAAAAGTGTTTGTTTAAATGCCAGGAAGAACTTTGCTAGGAACAATCACCTAGATGATTATATTGCATTTATGTTTTTTGTTTAGTCTTTAAGAGACTTGTGTTTTCATGCTGGTTTTGCACAAATACGCCATCACCAGTGGGTCGGACATGTGCTTAACTTAGACATCTTTGCTATGTTTGCAGATTGATTGAATTAGTGGCTTGATCATATTCTTAGCATGTATTTGGTTTTGACAACCCTAGGTTTGACACTAAGTATTCTCAAGTCATCATTGCTCTAGCCTTGTATCTGCGCCTCATTGTTATTTGAATTTGATCATCTTGTGTTATGTTTCCTCTGTTATAGTTTCTTTGCTTTTATTCCATTTCCTGCCTTGCATTTCAAGTTATTGCATTTAGCTTTTATTTTGGTGTTTGCACTTCCATTGTTTTGCTTATCTTAGTCTTGTTGCATTTAGATCATTGCCTTATTACTTTCTGTTACATTTTGTTTTCCTGCGTTGCATTGCTTGCTTTAGTCTTGTTAGTATTGCTTTTCACTTTTGCATTTCATCTTTGATCATTTAAGTTGTTAGATAACCCTTCTTCATCATATTGGTTAAGCTTAGTTAGTTCCTTGCATCTCTTTTATCCTAACTCTTGGATGGATTGATAAAACCTTTTCTATACTACATCTGATTAGAGAGGGATTGAATTAAGACTCCAAAAAACTCCTTCTTCAGTTCCCATCTTCATGATTTACGTTTCGGGAAGAGAATCATTAATAGGGATGCCCTCAAATATCCTCATCCTTGAAAAATTGTCAGCAACCCCATTCTCTATGCATTTCTTATCCATTATCTTCATGTCAAATTCTTGGAGCAAGAGTATCCATCTGAGTAGCCTAGTCTTTGTATCTTTTTGCGTATATATACATCAATTCCGCATGGTTTGTGTATGCAATCATCTTGGATCCAACAAGGTAGCATCTGGACTTTTCAAAAGTGAACACGGCCGCAAGTAGCTCCTTCTCCATGGGGGCATAATTCAATTGAGTGCCATATATGGTCCGGCTTGCGTAGTATATTAATTCTTGTTTACTCTTTGACCCAAGACTGTCAAAGTTGCTTGCGTCGCACATGATCTCGAAAGATAGATCCCAATTTGGTGCTTGAACTATGGGGGCACTCACAAGAGCATGCTTGATTGTTGAGAAAGCTTGGAAACATTCTTCACTGAACACGAACTCAGCCTCCTTGCAGAGTAATCTAGTGAGGGGTCTTGCTATTTTAGAGAAATTCTTGATGAACCTTCTATATAAACCAGCATGACACAAGAAGCTTCTAATACCCTTAACTGAAGAAGGAGGTTCCAACTGCATCATATCCTCTATCTTTGCCTTATCAACCTCAATCCCTTTCTCTGAAATCTTGTGCCCAATGACTATCCCTTCCTTAACCACATGATGACATTTTTCCCCAATTCAGCACAAAGTTTGTTTCTTCACATCCTTTGAGTATCCTGCAAAGATTTGACAAGTAAACACCAAAGGAAGTACCATACATGGACAAATCATCCATAAATATCTCCACCATTTCCTCAATAAGATCAAAGAAAATTGACATCATGCACTTATGAAAGGCGGCTGGAGCATTGCACAATCCAAATGGAATCCTTTTATAAGCAAAAGATTCATAAGGATATGTGAATGTTGTTTTCTCTTGATCATTGGGAAGTATGGGGATCTGGGAAAAGCCACTATATTGATACAAGACTTTTTTATGTCTTGTGACTCAATTCCCTTAGTCTTAAATTAAATCATTGCAGCACAAGGGGTTATCAATCCTTCATGGGGATAATGTAGAGAAGATGCAGAAGTTTTGTCTAGCTAAACTTAAAATGGGGTTTTGAAAATGCTAACACTCATCAATTAGGTAAATGCAAATGATTGAACAAACAAGTAAAGTAAAGACAGTTCTAAGCAAGAGACTTAAAATTAGAAAATGTAAGAACAGAGCAAGCAAGATAGAAAAAGAGAAAGGCTTAAACAATGAAATGTGAAATGGTCTCAAGAAGGGGACAAACACTAGAGTGATTCTATGATTGATCAATGATGCTCAAATATCAATACAATGCCTAATCCTTAGGCAAAGAACATAAATACAAGACTAATCCAATACTTTGGCAATAATCTCTTCACTAGTCATAATCCTAACTCACTTTCAATGTTGGAAACATAATTACAAGCGTTAAAAATCAGTTCTACAATGCCTGTAAGCATCTTAAATAACTAATCCCTTAGGCTAAGAATGCAAATCACCCGATTAACTCATTCAGGAATTTCATCAAACACTTACAATGCAGTGAAAATCCTATAATCATGAATACCTTTTCCAATGCCAATCAAGCATTAAGAACATTAATCATGCAAGGATATGGAAGAATTATGAGCAACACATCATTAATCAACTATCTAATCATCATAATTACCTTATCTCGAAACCTAATGAAACTACTCACTAACTATACTTAGAACCATAAGAATATAACTAAGCATGATTAGAGGATGATAAACCATCAAAGATAAATGCAAATCTTTATTGAAAATGATCCAAGATCAACTTGTTCTTATAGAGATACAAAGAGATAGTTTTCTGCTTAAGAGATAATAAAACTGGGATAAGATAAAAGTTCTTAGGTTTGGACTATTTATAGGAAATGATAAAAATGACCAAGTCAACCGTCAGATTGCCTTGTACCAAGCAGAATAAGAAGTGGCCCTCGTCGGTGCGTATGGTCGGTGCAATGTTCTTCATTTGGTAGGCGGCCCAGGATGCACCGCACCGGGCAGTACATGGAACTGCCCTCCTCGGTACACACCACGGTATGTCCTGAATCTTCTCGTGGCGATCAGGCTCATCGGGGTATGATGTCCCTAGTCGGTACAATCGCCTTCGAGGAGAGTCCTCAGTGTACGACAGGGCCATCCTCGGTACAGTCGCCTTTGAGGAGAGTCCTCGGCGTACAGACGGGTCTGTGGTCGGTATGGACGCACCATGGAGAGACAGATACGCCCTCCAGAATACAGATGGTCAGTATGAACTCCAACGCCTTGAACGTTTCCTCTTGGCTTAGCCTCCTTTCTCCTTCTGATCTGTCATTCTCCTAATGTCCCTTTAGCTCTTCAAAGACCTGAAAACACAAGTAAAATGCAAGGATGTATGCATTCCTATTCTAAATGCAAGCTAAGACTAATTTGAATGAATGAGAGACATCTTGGACAATCTAGATGATGAAATGATATGAAAACTATACTAAATGAGGTCTAATAAGTTGAAAGAATGCAAGCTATCAACTCCCTAACACTTGTCTTTTGCTTGTCCTAAGCAAATGAAGGAGAGAGGTTTGAAAATGGAGTTCACAACCTAAAATTTCAAATGAGGAAATGGGTTCAACAACCAAGTTACTAGCTCTAGGATGTAACATGATTTTTGCTTTACTCTAAAAGTTTGGCCACATCCATCACAACCATGGTAATTGGACTCTGGTGCCAGCTCGTTCTGAAAATCAGGTTCTCTTGCAAGCATATCTCTCTACTCTAACTCCCTCATCTGAGGAAGACTACTATGAATGGGAAGTTGAAAATAAATCAAGTACAAGGTACAACACGAGACATATTTACAACTTGCTGAAGAATCATCGAAAAATAATACCTTGGAGTCGGATTGTCTGGATCAAAGGAGGTATTCTGAAACATTCCTTTCTCCTTGGCTGTTCGTTCTGGACAGATGCCCTACAAAACCAAGGATGATCAATTGAGGATTAGCTGCAAATCCAACATGTTTGCTGTGTAACTTGAACAGTGAAAGTAGGGATCACTAACGTTTTTACTGCAGTTTCAGCTAGCAACTATGGAGAAGAATTGTTGATTGGTGCCAAATAACACCATCTAGCTCGTGGGTAACAATAATCGCAGGTATGCTAAATCAATCTGGTACTTGGGTGAAAAAATAACTGGTGCTTCTAGCTTGGCAATGTACGATCCACACCATTTAGACAGAGAGGAATCACCGTCTCCACAGACAGACTTTCAGATCGACAGACTCTCTTCTTTGTTTGATGGACTCCATGATCCGTAATAGAATCTCAAGTTATAGAGAAATAAACACGACCCTTGCCTCTTCTATGCTTCAGCTATGGCTCTCTATTGCTGTGAACTAGGACTTGCAGAGCCTGGTTACCTTTGTTGTTGCTTTTGACCATGACTGAACGAAAGTTACCCGACAAAACCATCAGACTTCTTCTGTCGCGATTATCTAATTTGGTTCACAATTATGATGTTTTATTTTGGTTTATTAACTATGAACTTAGACCCAAAACACTATAGTCCATGGGCTGGACTTGTAAACTTGTTTATTTCCCCTGTATTTTAATAGTAAACCATTAAGCAAAAAAATTATCTCAACCAATTCAAACTAGAGTACTTTAATCTTTCTATACAAACTCATGATCAACATAAAATGCTAAATAGAACATGCTTCTTAGCGGAGTGCTTTAGTGGCTCCAAAGTCGAGTTTTTAGCATATACTCACTTCATTTTTTTTATATGATGTTTAAGGTTTTTACACATAGATTAAGAAATCATTTAATTTTGTATTTTTCCAAAAAAAAACATGTTTTATCATCAATTCTAAAACAATTCAACCAATAGAACAATATACAAAATTCAAACACTTAAAACAATAAAAATGCAATTAATTTCTGCATAGATATATGAGAACATCAACTATTTTTGAACAAAAAACAATCTCTAAAATATCTTATATAAAAAACGGAGGGAGTATTAAGGATGACGTTACAATCAGGCTTTCGCGGCAAAAGCCATTAAAAGAAAGCAATTAAAGAGTAGTAATGGCAAAGAGAAACAGAGCAAAAATAGAGTAAAAGCTAAACTTTAAAGATTAAAAGATGGTTCAAGATCAAGGCAATGGTGATAGAGTGATTCATGTTCATGTCTAGGGTGATCAAAACAAGCAATTCTAAACACTCAATCTTATGTAAGGAACACTAATAAAGACTAATCCAATCTCTTGGCACTAATCCCTTTGACTTATCACATTTCAAACCCACTTTTGTTGGTGTATCTATGACAAGCAAGCATTAAAATCAAGTTCCATAAAACCAATTAGCATGCTAGACATCTAATCTCTTGGGCTAGGTTTACTAATCTCTTATATAATAGATCAAACATCAACTCACATTCGCATGCATAATCAACATTTAAAGACAATTTCCCACCAATGCGGTACTAAGCAATAAGCACATTCAAGTAGTAAATGATAAATGCAAAGACTCATGACTATCTAAACACCATTTTCAAGCATTGAACTTCATTCAGGCATTTCATCAAACACTTAGTCTGCATGTGAAAACCTAAGATCAACTTTTCCAACAAAGAGGTACTAAGCATTAAGCACAATCATATAAGAAAGGGAATGAGAAGATATAAGCCCTAATCACCCTAAACAATCACTAAAATCACCCCATCTGCCCTAATCTCAAATCTAAGGGTTACTACTCACTAATCATGATTACGGAGACAAAAGATTAAGGGTAGTAAAAGCTCTCTTCTACCCCTTTTTACCCCAAGATTAACCTATAATATTCTAAACCCAAAGTAAAACCCCTAGATCTACCCTTTCTCAAAGCACTTGATCTCTTCTTCCTTTATGTTTGGGGGAAACTCCTTCTTCTTTTTGCTTGTGTGGTTGATTTTTTGTTGGAACTTGTTCTTCTTTGTTGTAAACTTGGCACCATTTTTCTTCACCTTTGGTGGATTACTTGGTCTGATTTCTCCTTTTGGGATGACCTTTGTAAGCTTTGTTGTTGTTGGCACCTTCTCTTTCATTAACACTTAGAGCTTTTCTTCCTTATACTTAACCATAAACTTAACTTGCCTCCCCATACTACCATCCCCATACGTCTTTTCTTTTAAAGGATATAAATAATAAAAGTCAAACCACTTATACTACCCTTTCCCAAACTCCTAACCTAATACCAAGCTCAAGATGCAAGCTGGTGTCTACAATAGAGCTTCTCCTTGCCAGCCTTATTCCTAACAATTTTTGCCAAGATATAATCGAAAATAATGCAATGCAAGGCCTCACAACTTTTTCAATAGTGTTTAAGTTCAGAAAGAATGATTGGGTTAGGGTGTGGTTAACTGTCTCATAATAATGAGGATCAGGTACTTGGTTTAACAAGAGTGGTAAGAAGGGAAGAAGATAACCCAAGTATGTATATGGGTAGCCATGTGATCACTCTCAACGCATAAACATGATAATTAAATGTCAAGATTATGGTTCTAATAAACAGAGTTGGCATCAAATCAAAGCCAGCTTCAACATAAGACAAGAATATCAATGCAAGTATTCAAGATATGGTGCAGCCTTAACTTCAAACTCACTACAATGCAAATAAACAACAGATAACCAAAGCACTGAAAGCAACTCAAACATTAACATCTTGATAAGTGTTTATCATCTACTCCCTATGCAAATGTATGCAAATCTATATGAAATGCATCTGGACTCAATCTTAGTTATGCAAATGCAACTAAATGATCTTTTTGGTTCCAAAAAAATTTTGAAAATTTTATGGATTTTCAGTGCATAAAGATGAATGCATGAATGCATGAGACTCAAGTGTGCAAAGAGAAAATAAGAAAACAAAACACTATGTCAAATGCAATACCCTCCCCACACTTAGATTACACAGTCCCTTGTGTAATAGAAGCTTGAAGGAGGTGAATAAAACAAACTAAAAATGATTCCAAAAGGATGCATAAAGAAAGAAGAGGAGTTAGGTACCATAGAAGCAATTTTGGCAGAAAGGAGGTTCACATCAATCAGCCATGATCGATGTGAGTGATTGATGTGGTCTTGCTCAGTTGACATCGATCTCCCTTGCTCAATGTTGGTGTTTGATGTGGGCTACATCGATCGTGACAAGCTCGATGCTCCTGATCGATGCTGGCTAGAACATGGACTAATTCAGCTAACCCCTTGCCTTAAACTCCACCTGCTCCTAGGATCAAAAGAGAAACACAAACACAAACTTAAAAGGCAAAATATGTACATGGATAACATGGGAATACCTCCCAAGTTTGCTTGTTTAGAGTCACTAAGCTTGACTTTTCGTGCTCCCTAGTTGGGTTGAGAGGGAGTTAGAGAACTCCTTGGTGGATCCTTCCTTGAGTGGCATGTGAATGTGGTTGATGGTGACTTGGAGAGAGGCCAATTCTCAGCTGCAAAACTCCATTCCTCAGTCTTCATGAAGTAAGCTTGTCCATTCTCTCCTTTCTTGATCCTCTTGATGAAAAACCTTAACACCTTGTCTTCCTTCAACCTTAACTCAATGATGCCCTTCCTAACATCAAAAACAGCACCAGCAGATGCCAGAAATGGTCTTCCTAAGATTATTGGAGTCTCCTCATCACTCTTTATATCTAGCACCAGAAACTCAGTTGGTACCTTCACCTTGTCAATCATCAATGGAACATCTTCAAGAGACCCAAATGGTTGCTTTCTTGACCCATCAACTAGGGTGAGAGAGACATTACTTTCCTTGAAGCAAGTGTGTCCCAAGGTTTTAGCAGTAGAGAGTGGCATAAGGTTGATGCTGGACCTAAGATCATACAAGCAACTCTTGAAAGAGAGTGCTCCCAATTCACATGGTAGTGTAAAACAACCAAGATCTTCAAGCTTGGTAACTTGGGTTTCTTCATCTTTAGTGAGAACCTGTTCTTTAGCAGCTCTACCTTCCCAAACCTCCTTTGCTTTCAACATTGCAAGATACTTTTGCTTAAGATGTGGAGACAGCTTCTTTGTTGCTTCATCTAATCTAAGGGTCTCTTTAATTTTTGCCATTTGCTCATCATAGAGACCCTTATACTTGGCAACTAACTCCTTCTTGAACCTTCCAGGAAATGGTATTGTAGGCTGATAAGGAGGAGGAATGTATCTTGTTTCCTTGGTTGTCTCCTTGGGTACCTGTTTAGGCTTCTCTTGAACCACTTCTTTTGGCTTTTCTATTCTTGAGCTTTCACCAACCTCAACCACTTCATCTTCTTTTACTACTGTCTCTTTCTTGGAGATAACCTTTTCTTCCCTTGAGGCAGCAACATAGACAGCTTCCCTCTCCTTCTCTCTTATGGCCTTTACTGATTTTTCAATTTCCTCCCCCACACCTAGAGCTTCAATGTCCTCATTGATGATAGAAGGTGTCACCTTCGGAGTTATAGGGACAAACTCATAGCCATATAGAAGGCTTTCAATCTCAGCAATAGAGTTTTCATTCTCTTCTTGAGTAGTTAGGGAAGTAGAGGAGATACCATAGCAATACTCTAAGGGCCTCTTGAAGGTAATTGGCAGAGAATTGTTCACTTGCCTACTCAGCTTCATAGTCAAGGAGTCTATTTGGGATTGGAAGTTGTTGCTGGTGGAGTCAATACTTCTTTGAATTTCAGCAGCCATGCATCTCTGAATTTCAGCCATGCTTCTTTGAATTTCAGCAGTTTGGACTTGGTGCATTTGAAGGAAAAGTTGCTTGATGTCCAAATTTTGAGAAAGTTGATTGCTTGGTTGTTGTTGAGGTGCAAAGGCAGGCTGCATAGGAGTAGTATGGAGTATCATGTTCCCTTGCTATTGGTTATATGCGCCAAGTTGTAGAGAAGAAGAGCCTTGATGGTGTTGAATGTAAGGGCCTCCATTTAACAACATATCCACCTTTTTTGCATAGCTTTTATCTCTTGTCTTGTTGTTTCCAACTTCTCTTCAGCTGCTTTTGCATTCTGCTCAAACTCATCAACATAGTCCCAATTACTTAGTGTCGTGTTCTCCACCAATATCCAACCTTCATCCACATCTTTCCCAAGTAAATAACCATTACTAGCTGTATCTAGAAGGATTCGTACTCTTGGTATAACACCTTTATAAAGTGTGGAGAGAAGCATTTCTTTGGTGAAGCCATGATGAGGGCATTGTTTAGTGAAGCCTCTAAACCTTTCCCAAGTGTCTCCAAAGCTCTCAGTAGACAATTGTTTATAGTTTGTGATCTCATTCCTCAATCTTGCAGTTCTAGAAGGAGAGAATAACTTGGTGAGGAAAGCACCTTTGCATTGTTTCCAAGAGGTGATGCTTCCTTGTGGTAAAGACCTTTCCCACATTTTAGCTCTCTCACCAAGAGAGAATGGAAATAATCTGAGCTTGAATCCATCATCTGAAACTCCACTAACATTTGTCATAGCACATATCCTCTCAAAGTGATCCAAAAGCTCAAGAGGGTCTTGATTAGGCAAGCCAAAGAACTTCCTTTCTTGAACTATAGCAGTCGTGCTGCTATTTATCTCATAGTGGTGAGTCTCCATAGGTGGAAGAATACCTTGCCATGAAGCATAGCTTGATGGTATATCTGCAGCACCTATAGGTCTGAATTGTCATTAATCCCAAGCTCCTTGTAAACCATGTGGACCTTGATCTCCTTGCAAGCCTTGGATCCCTTGAATACCTTGTGGACCATGCAACCCAAAACCAGCAGCATATTGGTGTTCTTCCATGCTTCAACAACTGACTTCTTCTGCTGCAAACCCAAAATCCTTGACCTTGAACCTCAGTTGTAGTTGTAGAAACTTAAGAGCAAGTGTTTTGGTACCTGCAAAAGAAATTCTATACCAAAAGAGAAATCAGTAACCAAAAACGAAAATAAGAGAGCTTGATCTCATGATCTCTACAAATCTTACTGAATAAAGCATTCCCCTATTGACAACGACGCAAAATTTTTGTATTGGTTTTCAATCTTTTGATCAATCCTCAAACACACATGTCATTGTAGTACTTGAGGTGTCAATCCACTTGGGAAGCTAATGGCAATTGAGATATAGAGAACTTTGCTAAGCTAAGCTAATAGGGAAGAGTTTTTGTTATCTAACAACCTAATGACAAACAAGAAAGCAATTAAAGAGTAGTAATGGCAAAGAGAAACAGAGCAAAAACAGAGTAAAAGCTAAACTTCAAAGATTAAAAGATGGTTCAAGATCAAGGCAATGGTGATAGGGTGATTCATGTTCATGTCTAAGGTGATCAAAACAAGCAATTCTAAACACTCAACCTTAGGTAAGGAACACTAATAAAGACTAATCCAATCTCTTGGCACTAATCCCTTTAACTTATCACATTTCCAACCCACTTTTGGTGGTGTATCTATGAGAAGCAAGCATTGAGATCAAGTTACATAAAACCAATTAGCATGTTAGACATCTAATCTCTTAGGCTAGGTTTACGAATTTCGTATATAATTGATCAAACATTAATTCACATTCTCATGCATAATCAACATTTAAAGATATTTTCCCACCAATGTGGTACTAAGCAATAAGCACATTCAATCAGGAAATGATAGATGCAAAGACTCATGACTATCTAAACACCAATTTCAAGCATTGAACTTCATTCAGGCATTTCATCAAACACTTAGTGTGCATGTAAAAACCTAAGATCAACTTCTCGAACAAAGAGGTACTAAGCATTAAGCACAATCATATAAGAAAGGGAATGAGATGATCTATGCCTTAATCACCCTAAACAATCACTAAAATCACCCCATCTGCCCTAATCTCAAACCTAAGGGTTACTACTCACTAATCATGGTGAAAACCATTAAATCTATGAAAAAAATATAGTTAATCATGATTATGGAGACAAAAGATTAAGGGAAATGCAAACTATTATTTAAATAAACCAAGATTCAAATACAAAATTATTCAAAATCTAGAAAAAAAACTGCTGGATAAAGAGATGTTCCCAGAATTAGGGATTTTAAGTATTTATAGGAGTCTAAGCGAAGTGGCAAAGTTGTATATAAATTGTCTTCAGTCTTGGTCAGCATCGATCATAAGTGAGCGATGTGGATGATCGTTGTGAGCTTCTGATTCTTGACATTGATCAGATGATGATCGATGTGATCTTCAAGACTCTCGGGTCCATTACATCGGTCGATGTTGATGATCGATGTAAGTGTCCTGTGGCTTGACATCGATCACATTTGATTGATGTAAACTCCCATCTTCTTTTCTGGACTACATCGTACGATGCTGGCTATGCATTGATCAATGCAGGTTGAGCAGTTTCACTTAAACTTCTGTAACTTTCTAACCGCTGATGGGAATGACCTAAAACAAACTCCAGACGCAATCTAACTCACGGGGCTACAACATTGATGAATACCTTTGAAGCTGAATCGGGCTGGAGATGCTTTGTCCGAGCCGGTTATGTCAGCTAAAGTTTATGGCCGCTTCAACAAGGTACACCTTCTTCTTGGCTCTTTTGATGTCTTGTGCTGCATCCACCATCATCTCCCATGCTCCTTTTAGTCTCTACACTCTCCAAAAATACCTGCCAAACTCCTCAAATGCACAAGACATGCAATGCACACCCTAAATCTACACTAAGCCCTAATTGAATGCAAATGGGACAAAAGCAAGTAAAAATGCATGTTTAAAGAATATAAAACAATGCAAAATGTATGCTAATATGGTGTAAATAATGAATTTATCAGTGGTTTACATCGTCCGATGTAAATGGTCAATGTCTTTGCCCGATATGGAAAACGTTGGTTCCTGCTTCCTTACATCGCACGATGTCGACGGTCGATGTGGTTCAGACTGCTCTCGGCTTGAACACATCGTGCGATGTGTGTGTGTGTGTGTGATCGATGTCGCCTACATCGAGCTTGGCCAGCTCGATGTTCCTGGTCGATGTTGGCTAGAATATGCATGAATTCAACTAACCACTTGCTTTGAACTCCACCTGCTCCTAGGATCAAAAGAAAAACACAAACACAAACATAAAACGCAAAAATATGTACAAGAATAACATGGGAATACCTCCCAAGAGTGCTTGTTTAAAGTCAGTAAACTTGACTTTTCTTGCTCCTTAATTGGGTTGAGAGAGAGTTAGAGAACTCCTTGGTGGATCCGTTCCTGAATGGCCTGTGAATGTGGTTGATGGTGACTTGGAGAGAGGCCAATTCGCAGCTGCAAGAATCCACTCTTCAGTCTTTATGGAGTAAGCTTGTCCCTTGACTCCCTTCTTGGTCTTCTTGGTGTCAAACCTTAACACCTTGTCTTCCTTCAACCTTAACTCAATGATGCCCTTCTGAACATCAAAAACAGCACCAGCAGATGCCAGAAATGGTCTTCCCAAGATCATTGGGGTCTGCTCATCACTCTTTATATCTAGCACCAGAAAATCAGTTGGTAGCTTCACCTTGTCAATAATCAATGGAACATCCTCTAGAGACTCAACTGGTTGCTTTCTTGACCCATCAGCTAGGGTGACAGAGACATCACTTTCCTTGAAGTTAATGTGGCTTAAGGTTTTAGCAGTAGAGAGTGGCATAAGGTTGATGCTGGACCCAAGATCACACAAGCAACTCTTGAAAGAGACTGTTCCCAATTCACATGGTAAAGTAAAACAACCAGGATCTTCAAGCTTAGTAATTTGGATTTCTTCATCTTTAGTGGGAACCTCTTCCTTAACAGCCTTATGTTCCCAACCTTCTTTGCTTTCAACATTGCAAGATACTTTTCCTTAAGAGGTGGAGACAGCTTCTTTGTTGTTTCACCTAATCTAATGGTCTCGTCAATTTTTTTCATTTGGTCATCGAACAGACCCTTATACTTGGCAACTAACTCCTTCTTGAACCTTCCAGGAAATGATATTTGATATATCATGGTTTTTATTGTTTTTATGGTTTTTAACCATGATATAAGTCCATTGTATTGAGTCTTTTTGGTCTTTTTAGAGTCCTAGAAGATCTTTGCAGGTTATAGCATGTCTGGGGCATAATTGGAGATATTAAAGCTTTTTGGAGTATTGCAAGTTGAAGCCAAGAAGTATCCAACTCGGGAAGAAAAGTATGCATATGGGTGACGCTCGTCACCAACCTGGTGGCGCTCGTCACCCAGAAAGGAAGGGGTCGTGGGGTTTTTCTAAAAGATAGAGGATTATTTGCAGTTTTGGCCCAGAAGTTCTAGTATTTTCAAAAAGGCCTCAGATCGTGTTTTAGCTTGTATATTGGGTTTTTCAGCCATTCTTTTGGCATATATCTTGTATCTTATTATTCTAGAGAGAGAGATTTGTAGCAGAGCTTTTGGAGAGACAAATCAGACTCCTTCAGAGCAGATTTCGAACTCATTTATTTCTACTTCTTATTTCTTTTATGCAATCTATTCTTTTCATGATGTTTTCTCAAAACACCATGTCTGAGTAGTTTGTTAGTTAAGTTAGGGCTTTTCAAAAGTTGAAGAAGAGTTTGTAGAATTGCTAAACTATTAGGAAATTCATTAGTTCTTCATTTGTGCTTGCATTCATATCGAATTTCTTAGACACATCATCTGGATTTTGAAACCCTAGGTTGTTTGATAGATGTGAGAGCATTATTAATCACCTGAACTAGTATTAGATGAGCAAAACGCTCTAGTGCAAAGAGATTTGACTTAGGAGTTTTGTGAACAATTGAACCTGATCATTACTGCATACTTATGTTGTTAGGGTTTGCAAAGAGATTTGAAACTCTGTGATTTAGGCATAGTTAACTTCTGCAATGAGAATTGATTAGTTATATCTTTGCGATTCATGTTCAAGACGGTTTTAATTCATTCCTAATTGCATGCATTCTACACTCTAGAATTCAACCTGCGAATTGTCCTGACTTAGCGCCTTTAGCTTTCTGAACTTTAAGAACAGTCTCAAAAACGCCCACTTGCTTTTATTACTTTAGTTATTTCGCATTACATTCATTACTTATCGCATAGCTTAATCCAAACCTGAACTCTTTAGTGTAGTTTACTTGATCCCTTGGGATTCGATATCCCTTTATACTACAAATGCTTTGCTGTGCACTTGCAGTAGTTTTATTTGGGTAAAACCTGAGCCCTATCAAGTTTTTGGCGCCGTTGCCAAGGTGTAATAGCTGCCTATCAATTTTTAGTATTAGGATTTTGTTTAAGTTTTAATTTGTTTACTGACTTTTAGTTTTTTTTCTTTGTGCTGGTTTCAGGTGTATGCCTAATCGCAGTACCAGAAGCAACAAGGAGAAGGAGCTTGTGACTTTGAGCATCGACGAACTCGCTAGGTTGGAGAGAACTAACAGAAAAGCTAAGAAGCAATCTACAATGGTCGCTCCACTTTTCTTGGATGAAGATGCAGAAGGTCACTTGGTTGACAGAGAAGGAAACAGGAGGAACGAAGAGGGGCAGAGAATTGATCAAGAGGGGAATGTCATTGTTCAATGCAGGTTCAACAAGTGGCAGAAGACGCTGGAGTCCCTGTTGCTGCCAATAACGCTGCTGGGCGTTTTGTCCAGAGGACTCTAGGTGACTACAACAGACCTGATCAGTTCTACGCCAACAGAGCTGCAATCCGCCCCCTGCCTTCCAGAGGAACGATTTTGAGGTTAAACTTGTCTACTATCAGCTGGTTGGCCAACATCCATTCCATGGCTTACCTTATGTGCATCTAATGGATCATACTGAGAGATTTGAGGATTTGGCTTCAAGTGTCAAAGCTAATGGTGTTAGCAATGACTTTCTGTTCTGTAAGCTTTTCCCTTACTCTTTTGAAGGAGAAGCTGCATATTGGCTGGAGCAACTGGAACCTGCTTCATTGACCACTTGGGAAGACACTAAGAATGCCTTTCTGAACAACTTCTATGATGATGCAAGATCAGAAGACATGAGGACGAAAATTGCATCCTTTACACAAGGGCCTACTGAAGCTTTTAAGGCTTCTTGGATCAGGTTCAAGTCTTATCAAAGGGACTATCCTCATCATGGCTTCAGTCAGGTGCAACAACTAGGGATCTTCTTCAGAGGCATTGACTGGAAGTATCAGATGGCGCTGGATGCAGCAAGTACAGGAAACTTTAACACCAACAGACCATAGGAGGCGATCAGACTGATTGAGAACTTGGTCTGCAGCAACAGCACTAAAAATGCAGATTTTCAGAGGATGAAACAAGCTGGTGTGGATGATGGAAATCAGATTGCTGGAGTTAAGGCTAAGCTGGACAGTATGCACAGCCTTTTGGCGGGAAAGAAGTCAGTTCAGTTTGCTGCAGAAGTGGAGAGTTTCAAAAATCCTGAAGAATTTGAGCAGAAAGATGTTAATTTCATCAATGGAGGTTTTCAGAGCCAAAGGTTTGGAAATCAGCAATGGAACAGAGGCTACAACAGAAATAATCAGCAGAGTATCTTCACAGGAGGTCAGAATTCGCCTAGATACACGCCTAAGCCACAGTTTCAGAAGACTGAAGTTGAGAAACCTTACCAAAACAGCAGGAATTATGGTTCTTCTTCCTACCAAACTGCACCTCCACAAGACAATAAGATGGAAGCTATGCTGGAGCAGTTACTTGAAGGACAGCAGAAGATGATAGTGAACTTCAATGGCAAGATGGATTTGCTGTATCAAGACCTGAATGGGAAAATTGAGAGTCTGAACTCTCATATGAAGAAGCTTGATGTGCAGGTTGCTCAAACTGCAGAAGTTGTTCAAAGGCAAGAGGGATTCCTTCCTGGAAGGGCTGATATAAATCCCAAGCACCAGGTTAATGCTATCACAGTCATGAGTGAAAAAGAGCTTGAAAAAGTGCAGGATAAGAGGATGAGTGCAGAGCAAATCGTGCAACAAATGGAGTTTGAAGATGAAATTTTCGCTGTCTCAGAGATCAGTGACGAGCATCACAAAGGAGGGTGTCGCTCGTTACCCAAATTGCAAGCCCCCGACAAATTTTCTTCAGAAACTGGTGATGCTCGTCACCAGTTGGGTGATGCTCGTCACCAAGCTGAAGCAGAAAGTCGCGATTCATTACAGGTGAGTGACGGCCGTCACCAACCTGGTGAAGGTCGTCACCCACCCCAGAATGACGATTTTTCGACTGTAACTGCAGATAATGGCAAGGTGCAAGCATATAAACCCAATATACCCTTCCCCAAGCATCCTAAAAGGTCTAAACAGGAGATAGAAGAATCTAGATGCAAAGCTATAATAGATAAGCTGATGGTTGAGATGCCTCTTGTAGATGCAGTCAAATTTTCACCAGCTCTAAGAAGGTATGTAAAGAAAATGGTTGTGAATGGTGTCAATCATGAGGAAGGCGCATTGCTTACCAGAGACATCAGTGCAATTCTCTTAGGCGCAGCCCCAAATAAGAAGAAGAAAGTGACTGTTTCTGAACAAGTCAATACCATCACTCAAACAAGAATTCCAGAGAAGCTATCTGATCCAGGGACCTTTGTGCTTGATTGCTCAATCTCTACAGGACGTTTTCCCCACTCTTTATGTGATCTAGGGTCAGGTATTAACTTGATGCCTTTCTCTGTTGCTGCCAGACTTGGAATGACTGAGTTCAAGCCAGCTAGGATCTCTCTCATCCTAGCAGATCGATCTATCAGAACCCCAGAAGGCATCTTAGAGGATGTTCCTGTTAACATTGAAGGCTGCATAATTCCTACAGATTTTGTGGTTCTAAAATATACTGAAGAACCTAAAGATCCTCTTATTCTGGGAAGACCATTCTTGGCTACTGCTGGAGCCATCATTGATGTTAGAAGGGGGAACATTGAGCTTGATCTTGGTGATGTTGTCATGAACTTTGACATGGATAAGTTAAGAAAGAGTTCTACCATAGATGGTCAGACCTTTTCTGTAAGAACTTCAAGAGATAAAGAGACTGTCATGGAGCATTCAGAAGACACTACTACTGGGTATGTCACTGAATCTGATACAAGTAGGCAAGTGAACAAGATGGCTGTTGAAGAGGCAATATCTGAAACTTCTGCAGAAGCTGTTGGGATTGAGGATTGCAGTGAAGATCATATCTTCATGACTGGGCTTGAAATAGAGGTTCCAATGAATACCAAGTCGCTGGAGGAAGACGTGTTTGTGATGAAGGCAAGACTTACAGAGCTGAACTGCAGAAAAACTGCAGCAACTCAAACTGCAGAGTCTGTAGTGACGCTCGTCACCAACCTGGACACAAAGGAGAGACGTTATATTTACTCTACAAGTCTATCTTATGTTGCCAAACCAAAAATTCAACATTCCACAACCCAGAAACCTGCAATTAAGCAAAGGTATGCACTCCCTGGAACCAAATCTAAACCTTCTAGTCTCATCAATAAGAACATAAAAGGTGCAAAAGATGCTTCACACTTATTCAAGCAATGAGATTCTTGTAGAATGCTTGGCGTTTCGTTTGATGATTCTGCAGGAAAACGAAGTAACCCACCCACAGTCACCACCCACCCTGCTGATGCTACTCACTTCCTTGGAAGATTTCATACATCTACTGCCTATAAACCACCATGGATGATGAGACATTCTTCTCCAAGGCATTCAATGCCACCTTCTGCTCCACCACCTGTCTGAGCAGCATTCAAAGTCGAGCTAATGACTTTAAACAAGCGCTTGGTGGGAGGCAACCCACTGGTAAGTTTTATTTTTCATATATTAGTTTATTTTTCTATTACATAGCTAAAAAACCCCAAAAACATGAGAAAAATCGAAAAAAAAAGAGTCAGCTTGTCAGTTTGCTTTAACGATGTCTTGTGAAATTGTTGGACCATGGGTTGTGCTCTCTTTGGATGTTTTTGATGTGTGTTTTGAGTGTTCTAACAGTCTGACTTCGGAGCACACATGATGGCATTACATTACAACATCCAACAAAGCAATTCTGAAGTCTCAGTCGTGGTGACGCTCGTCACCCATCTGGTGACGCTCGTCACTCGATCCATCGCGAGGTAACACTTTTTCACCTTGGTTCTTCGACTTCTCATTCATCTTTTTGACCAACTCTTGGCTTAATAACATTGGGGACAGTGTTGTTTAAGTCTGGGGGAGGTGGTTACTGGCGTTTTGTACTTTGTGTCATGTTTATAGAGTCCTAAAGTTGAGTCAAAAACCTGTTTTTATAGAGTCAAAATTTTGAAACTGTCAGTTTTCTTGGAACTAACCATAGGACGTTTTTGCTTATAAGAACCATTGCCACAATAGTTGATTACAAGTCTTATTAAGTTGAAAGTTATAGGTAGATCAGTCTAGCAATGAAGGTTTAGGTTCTTAGAGAATCTGGAAAATTTGCTGTTAGCTCCACCTTAATGAACTTTAAACTTCTTATCTTGGAGCTTGATTCTTATTGATCTTGATTCTCTCTTTCAGCACTGACAATAAGATTAAGATACAGTTTCTCTTTGATCTTCCCTGATGTATTTTTTAAAAGTTTTAAGTCAAAAAAATGGTGCATTCATGACCATGTCTCCTCACAAGGAACAACAGTAATGAACACACTCAAGAACCTGTCTCCTCACAAGGAACACAAGTATTGAATAGCAACATATCTTAGCCTGTAAAAGTTGAGAAAAAAAAAATATCCAAAGGAAAAGATCAAGGGAAGAGAAAATAGGAGAGCTGTGTTGAGATTGATTTGTTCAGTTGTTTAGGAAGGGAGAAGAATCTATAAGTGATTAGGATGATAAAACCTTGATGAGACTTCACACTTAGATAAAAAAAATAAGGAGTTAGCAGTAGAAATTTCGGATTTCTTGAGAGATTTGCTAAGCTTGTGATGATTAGACTGAAATTTGATCTTGTGTTGACTTTGTGGTATGTGGGTTCGAAAGTTCTAACTAGTGTGGTGTTCCTGATGTCTGACTGACTGTTTCTTGTTTTCAAACCTCGACCCTGTTCTATGTCTGATGTTTGCTTGAGGGTAAGCAAAAGCTAAGTCTGGAGGAGTTGATATATCATGGTTTTTAACCATGATATAAGTCCTTTTTATTGAGTCTTTTTGGTCTTTTTAGAGTCCTAGAAGAGTCTTTGCAGGTTATAGCATGTCTGGAGCATAATTGGAGATATTGAAGCTTTTTAGAGCATTGCAAGTTGAAGCCACGAAGTATCCAACTCGGGAAGAAAAGTATGCATATGGGTGACGCTCGTCACCCATAAAGGAATGGTAGTGGCTGTTTTCTAAAAGATAGAGGATTATTTGCAGTTTTGGCCCAGAAGTTCCAGTATTTGCAAAAAGGCCTCAGATCAAGTTTTAGTTTCTATATTAGGTTTTTCAGCCATTCTTTTGGCATATATCTTGTATCTTATTATTCTAGAGAGAGAGATTTGTAGCAGAGCTTTTGGAGAGACAAATCAGACTCCTTCAGAGCAGATTTCAAACTCCTTTATTTCTACTTCTTATTTCTTTTATGCAATCTATTCTTTTCATGATGTTTTCTTAAATCACCATGTCTGAGTAGTTTGATAGTTAAGTTAGGGCTTTTCAAAGGTTGAAGAAGAGTTTGTAGAATTGCTAAACTATTAGGAAATTCATTGGTTCTTCATATGTGCTTGCATTCATATCGAATTTCTTAGACACATCATCTGGATTTCGAAACCCTAAGTTGTTTGATAGATGTGAGAGCATTATTAATCACCTGAACTAGTATTAGATGAGCAAAACGCCCTAGTGCAAAGAGATTTGGCTTAGAAGTTTTGTGAACAATTGAACCTGATCATTACTGCATGTTTATGTTGTTAGGGTTTGCAAAGAGATTTGAAACTCTTTGATTTAGGCATAGTTAACTTCTGCAATGAGAATTGATTAGTTATATATTTGCTATTCATGTTCAAGACGGTTTTAATTCATTCCTAATTGTATGCATTCTATACTCTCGAATTCAACCTGTGAATTGTCCTGACTTAGCGCCTTTAGCTTTCTGAACTTGAAGAACAGTCTCAAAAACGCCCACTTGCTTTTATTACTATATTTATTTTGCATTACATTCATTACTTATCGCTTAGCTTAATCCGAACCTGAACTCTTTAGTGTAATTTACTTACTCCATTGGGATTCGATAACCCCTTATACTACAATTGTTTTGCTGTGCACTTGCAGTAGTTTTATTTGGGTAAAACATGAGCCCTATCAGTATTGTAGGCTGATAAGGAGGAGGAATGTATCTTGTTTCCTTGGTTGTCTCCTTGGGTTCCTCTTTAGGCTTCTCTTGAACCACTTCTTTGGATTTACTATTCATTGAGCTTTCACCAACCTGAACCACTTTATCATCTTCTACTACTGTCTCTTTCTTGGAGATAACATTTTCTTCCCTTGAGGCAGCCACATAGACAGCTTTCTTCTCCTTCTCTCCTATGGCCCTTACTGATTCTTCAAGTTCATCCCCCACACCTAGAGCTTCAATGTCCTCATTGATGATAGAGGGTGTCACCTTTGGAGTTATGGGGACAAACTCATGGCCATATAGAAGGCTTTCAATCTCAGCAATAGAGTTTGCATTCTCTTCTTGAGTAGTTAGGGAAGTAGAGGAAATACCATAACAATACTCTAGGGGCCTCTTGAAGGTGAGTGGTTGAGCATTGCTCTCTTGTTTACTCAGCTTCATAGTCAAGGAGTCTATTTTGGATTGGATGTTGATGCTGCTAGAGTCAAGACTTCTCTGAATTTCAGCAGCCATACTTCTTTGAGCTTCATTCATGCTTCTTTGAATTTCAACCTTGCTTCTTTGAATTTCAGCAGTTTGGACTTGTTGCATTTGAAAGAGAAGTTGCTTGATGTCCAAATTTTGAGAAGGCTGATTGCTTGGTTGTTGTTGAGGTGGCGCCAAGGCAAGCTGCATAGGATTAGTGGGAAGTATCATGTTCCCTTGATGTTGATGAGAGGCGCCATGTTGGTGAAATAAAAAGCCTTGATGGTTCTGAAGTGGAGGTCCTTCATAGTATTGTTGGTTAGAGGCACCATAGCTTTGTGGATATTGCATGTTGTAGTCAGCTTTGCATTGACCATGGGCACCAACAAATTGAAGAGGCTTGGTGGCTCCATTCAACAACATATCTACCTTTTCTTGCAAAGCCTTCATCTTATGCATTGTTGTTTCAAACTTCTCTTCAGCGGCCTTTGCATGCTACTCAAACTCATCAATATAATCCCAACTGCTTAGTGCCATGTTCTCCACCAATATCCATCCTTCATCAACATATTTGCTAAGGAAATAGCCATTACTAGCTGTGACTAGAAGGATTCTTATGTTGGGTAGAACACCTCTATAGAGAGTGGAGAGAAGCATTTCTTTGGTGAAGCTATGATGAAGGCACTGTTGAGTGAAGCCTCTAAACCTTTCCCAAATGTCTCCAAAGCTCTCATTGGACCATTGTTTGAAGTTAGAGATCTCATTTCTGAATCTTGCAGTTCTAGAAGGAGAGAAAAACTTGGTTAGGAAAGCTCATTTGCATTGTTACCAAGAGGTGATGCTTCCTTGTGGTAAAGACTTTTCCCACATCTGAGCTCTGTCACCAAGAGAGAATGGAAACAATCTGAGCTTGAATTCATCATCTGAAACTCCAATTAGCTTTGTCATAGCACAAACTCTCTCAAAGTGGTCCAAATGCTCAAGAGGATCCTTATTATGCAAGCCAAAGAACTTTCTCTCTTCAACCATAGCAATCATTCCACACTTTATCTCATAGTGAGTTGTCTCTAAAGGTGGAAGTATACCTTGTCTTTAGGCAAAGCTAGATGGTATATCTGCAGCACCTATAGGTCTCAATGGTCTTTGATCTCTCATACCCCAAGCTCCTTGTAAACCATGTGGACCTTGCTGTCCTTGTAAGCCTTGGATCCCTTGAAGACCTTGTGTACCTTGCAAACCAAAACCAGCAGCATACTGATGTTCTTCAATGCTTCAACAGCTGATTTCTGCTGCTGCAAACCCAAAATCTTTGACCTTGAACCTCAGTTGTAGTTTTAGACACTTAAGAGAAAGTGTTTTGGTACCTTCAAAAGAAATTCTAGACCAAAAATAGAAATCAGTAAACAAAAACAAAAATAAGAAAGCTTGATCTCAAGATCTCTACAAAATCTACTGAACAAAGCATTCTCCTATTGGCAACTGCCCCAAATTGATGTAGATTTTTATCCTATCTCAATCCTCAACCCACATAGCATTGAGTTTAGTTAATCCATAAGGGGAAGTTTGAAACAGCAGGAATGCAATAGAGCTCTTAATTCAAGCAGTAATATAGAAGATTAAAGTCTAACAACCTAAAGGATCAAACAAACTTGAAGCAAACACTTAGCAAGAGCAAGCAACAAGCAAAAGATCTAAATCATAAGCAAAAAACAGAGCAATTTCGAAATGAACTAAAAACAGAGGAAAGATAAGACTTGATATGGGATAATTGGTATTAGGGAACCCTGAACTCAACCTGTGATGCTTACAGACTCACATAATGCTATTCCTTATGCATATAATTCATTTATATGACTAATCCAATTTTTTGCCACTAATCTCTTTATTAATTATCAAGTCAAGAACTAGTTTTCATTAGTGAAATGATAAACAGCAAGCATTAAGAAAATCTATCAATCCTATAATTCCAAATCACTTCTTAGACAGTCAATCTCTTGAGCTGCGACAAGCAATTCTCTTGCAAAGCAGTTCACACATTTCATCAAACACTTGGTGGGCATAAAATGAGCCTAAGATCCTAATCAACTTAGCTAAGGCTAATCAGGCATTGAAATAGAAATCAAGAAAGGAAATGGAAGAATTAACACTAAGACATCATAGATTAAGCATCAAATTCTCTAAACCTAACCCATCTCAAATCCCTAAAAGTACTACTCACTAATCACCATTAAAACCATCAAATCAAAGAAAAATAGATAGCTAATCATGATTAGAAAGACTAAACAAGAAGGGAAATGCAAACTTATATTGAAATCAAGAAAATATTCAAACTACAAAGTATGATTAAGAAACTAGAAAAGGAAGGATTGCTGGATAAAGAGATGTTCCCAGAAATTAGAGATTTTAAGTATTTATAGGAGTCTAAGCGGAATGGCAAAGTTGTAAATAAGTTTTCTTCTGACTTGGTCAACATCGATCAAGCTAGGTCAATGTGGATGCTCGATGTTGATCTTGGAATTTCCTACCCGTTTACATCGCACGATGTTGCAGCTCGATGTTAGGTTGAGCGGTTTCACGAAAACTTCTGTAACTTTCTAAGCGTTGATGAGAATGACCTGAACCAACTCCAGACGCAAGCTAGCTCACGGGTCTCAACATTGATGAAGACTTCTGAAGCTGAATCGTGATACAAATGCTTTGTCCGAGCCGGTTTGTCAGATGTAGTTTCTGGCCGATTTCTTCCTTCTCGGTACACTACTTCGTATGGTGTGGCTTGTGCTAAGCTCGATTTTGATCCAAAATCTCACTTCCTTAGCTCCTCTTGATCCTCTTTGACTGGGGAAATTCCCTGAATCATTCATATGCTTCCTCCTTGTCTTTAGAGGCTCCTTAGGTACCTAAAACATTCTTTATGCAAATATAATGCAAACTACAACCTAAATGCAACATAAGTCTAAAAACAAAAGAAAATGGGACAAAAGCAAAGAAAAACATGCAAAAGAAGACCAAAACATAAACTAAATGCAAGTTTATATGATACAATTACGAGAGATTTCAATTTCCAATAGTAGTAGAAAAGGGAAAGGATTGACGAGCTATTTCCTTCGGGTAACTATCATATAACACCAAATCTACACAAACTTTGACCTAATTCCACACCATTTTTAAGTTAGAAATTAATTCCCCACGACTCGGTTACTCTTTTTGAATCAATCATTAACCAGGGTCAGCCGATACCAAACCGATTGTAAACATGATTGTAGGAGTTAACCTTGACCTGAAGTGAATAGAACCCGAATTTTTTTACTTGATTATCTTGGAGAAATTTGTCTCCTGCATCTTCATCGTGGATAGGGTTCTACCTTGCAAAAGAAGAACGATTCTCCAGGTAGACCTCGAGCTCCAGCAAAACTCCAGCTTCTGCATCCTCGATTCACACTACCTCCACCATCTATTCACTATTTATGATCTCTCTCCGCCTCCTCGCTCCTAATCCTTTCTGATAACGTCTCCGAGCGATTACTCTCTCTTCTTTGCAAATTGCATACCGGAAACTAGGGTTTCAATGAAGTTCCAAACAGGGATGTACAATCTGGATCCGAACGGGTCAAAGGACTACTTATCATGCGGGTCAGCTCAATTACCAGATTTGTTTTTTGTTTGGGGAAATTGCAACTGGGGAAATTGCGACTGGGGAAATTGCAAGTCTCGTGTTTTATATATTGATGTTTTATTATATGTTATGGCCAACAGTGTTGGATAAAGCTTCAAAGACACCTTCAAGCCCAAGACATCTCTAACAAGGCGGTTAGGATACGATAGGCTTAAAGGAAAAATTCTATTACCATTAGGAATAGGAAAGAGTAGTTTCTTATATTCATTAGTAATAGAAAATGGAAATAACAAAGTTGTGTTATCTCTATAAAGACCATTGTCGAGCTGTGGCAATCGGTATGAGGAAAAATGTTTAGTTTTGAGCTACTTTCTAAGCACAATAAAGAGAATTATTCTTTGAGTTCCTTTAAACAAAAAATAATAAGACGTTTAATGTTGAAGATGAAGAAGGAGAAGAAAAATTTTCTGCAAAGCTTTCCCCAAGGAATATCGAGCTTGAGCTCTCTGAAGCAGTTTGACACTAAACTGTTTTCTTTACTAATTTTTTCCAATTTATACACTTGTAAATTTGTAATAGATTGGGTAATTTTGTAAACTTGTAGACGAAAAGAATCCTACTTTGTATTGCAGGCTACAAAGAAATACACACATTCAAAAAACGAATTATGTTTTCTTCTAGTTGGTAAGAACAAAACCTTGGAAACAACAACAACATTTTTTGCTGTAATTGTGAGATGGATCTTAATTCATATTGAAACAAAAACCGAAGAAGAGAAGAATTTGGTAATGAAGAAAATCAGAATCAAGAAATTTGTATTGAGATAAAAGGTTACAGAAAAACAAAATCCAGAAGAGAAAACATTGAATCAAATCAAAAATTTCGGGTTCTATTCAGGATCTCGACAAGACTTTCAGTGCCTCAAAGTAGATCGGAGTTCTATTCAGCGCTGATAAGTGGAGAGAAAAGGCAGGACATGCTGGTCCAGGAAGAAGATAGCGAAGAGATGGAGATGGATGAGAAGACTGATCGGAGGAATTTAGGAGACAAGTGAATATAGAAGGAGACAGAGCTAACGCCATTGTTGTTGGTAAAAGCTAACGCCATTGTTGTTGGTAAAAGGTGTTGGAAAGAAAGAAGAGTGATGGAAAAGGTGTTTTAAAACTTTAGAGACAAATAGACAAGTTTAAGAAGAAGAAAGCTTTGATGAGAACTTAAGAACTTTACTTCTTATTAACTTCTCTTAGTTTTTCTTAGTTACAAAATGAGAGAGGAGGTAGCTATTTATAGCCTCTAAAAGTACAAAATATCTAAAATATTTTATTCTTAAATCTAGAGAATTCTATCTTAATATCTAGATTATTTTACAACAATTATCTAGAGAAATCTCTAGATATTTATTCTCTACAACTCTCTAGAACATTTAAGAAAGTGGAGGTGTTGATTTTTCTAGAAAAAAATCTAGAATCTTTGATTAAGCATAATTGAGTTTTGGCCCAATTATTATTGGATCATTAATCCAATATTTAAACTTGATCCAAAATCAAGTTTATCTTTCAACACCCCTTCTTAAACTTGATTTTGCTACTCTAAGCAAACTTATCATCTTGATAAAAGCTTCACGCTTGAGTGGCTTGGTAAAGATGTCGGCTACTTGATCGTTAGTCTTCACGTACTCTAACTGCACATCCATCTTGGTGACACATTCTCTAATGTAATGATAGCGAGTGTCGATGTGCTTACTTTGATCATGGAAGATGGGATTCTTTGCCAAAGCTATTGATGGCTTGTTGTCCACAAAGATCTTCGTCGACTCCTCTTGTGGCAAACTCAACTCTTTTAATAAGTTTCGCAACCAAATAGCATGGCAAACAAATGAAGTAGCTGCTACATACTCCGCTTCACAAGTAGAAAGGGTGACAATCGGTTGCTTCTTCGACATCCATGTGAAAGCTGTTTCTCCAATGAAAAACACAAAACAACTTGTGCTTTTCCGATCATCTACGTCTCCACCCCAGTCGCTATCGCTATATCCAACAAGCTTGTAATCATCAGAAATAGAGTAATACAAGCCAAAGTCGATCGTACCTTTGATATAGCGAAGGATCCTCTTAGCCGCCTTAAAGTGAGTGGTTGTTGGATGCTCCATGTATCGGCTCATAACTCCAACTGCATGTAAGATATCAGGCCTTGTGCATGTTAAGTAACATAGACTCTCAACCAAACTCTTAAAGAGTGTTGGATCCACACTCTCTCCTTCATCATGCTTTGATAACTTGGCTCCACATTCCATTGGAGTACAAACTGGATTCGAGTCATCCATCTTGAACTTCTTCAGCACTTCTTTAGCATAACCTTCTTGAGTGATGAAGATTCCATTGTGTTCTTGTTTCACTTCAATTCCAAGGTAGTAAGACATAAATCCAATATCGGTCATCTCGAACTCCTTCGTCATCTCCTTCTTGAATTTCTCGAACATACTTGGATTGCTGCCTGTGAATATCAAGTCATGTACATATAAGCATGCAATCAATATATCATTGTTATGTGTCTTGATATATAGTGCATGCTCATATGGACACTTGATGAAGCTTTTCTCCTTGAAATACTTATCAATTTGAGTATTCCAAGCTCTTGGTGCTTGTTTCAACCCATACAATGCCTTCTTTAACCTCAAGACTTTGTCTTCTTCTCCTTTGATTATATAGCCTTGTGGTTGCTCAATGTAGACGTTTTCTTCAAGATCTCCATTTAAGAAAGCTGATTTGACATCCATTTGATGTATCCTCTACTTCTTTTGGGCTGCTAATGAAATGATTAGTCTAACTGTTTCTAATCAAGCAACAGGAGCAAATACCTCGTCATAGTCGATTCCGGCTCGTTGACTGTAGCCCTTTGCCACCAATCTTGCCTTGTATCTTTCAACTTCTCCTTTGGAGTTCTTCTTCGCTTTGTACACCCACTTTACACCAATCGTCTTATGCCCATTTGGAAGTGAAGCTAACTCACATGTCTCATTCTTCTGTATTGACTTGATCTCTTCATCCATTGCATTTCTCCATGTCTTCTTCTCCATTGCTTCTTGTAAGTTCATGGGTTCACAATCCACAAATAGGCAAAATAGAGTAAGGTTTTCTTGATTTTCGGTTTCCTCGTAAAGCTCCTGCAGACTTCTAAAACGTGGAGTCCTTTCACTCGAGCTCTCATCTCCTTGAGAACTTTGTGTTGGTGAAGTTGGTGGAGTAATTGGCTCCTCTCTTGGCTGCTCCAAATCATCTTCTTCAACATGTGGAAAGAAGTTGTAGTTCTCATCATTTGATCTCCAATCCCATTCTCCTTCTTCATCAAAGATGACATTCCGACTGATGATTGTCTTCTTTGTATCAGGATTGTAGAGCTTGTAGCCTTTGGAGTTTGCATCGTACCCAATGAAGATGTACTTCTCACTTTTGTCATCTAGCTTGCTTCGTTTCTCATCAGGTACATTAGCGTGGGAAGGGCTTCCAAAGACTCTTAGATGTGAAACACCGGGCTTTCTTCCACTTCAAGCTTCTTGTGGTGTTTTCTCCCAAACACTTCTTGTTGGAGATCTGTTTGACAGATAGGCCGCACATGCAACTGCTTCTGCCCAAAACACCTTTGGTAGCTTCTTACTTTTGAGCATGCTTCTCGCCATCTCAAGAATTGTTCTGTTCTTTCGTTCTGCTACTCCATTCTGTTGAGGGGATCTTGGCACCGTCAATTGTCCTCTTATGCCATTATCTTCACAATACTTCAGAAGCTCTTTGGACATGAACTCTCCTCCTCGATCAGATCTCATAGCTTTGATCACAAGGCCACTTTCCTTCTCAACATGGGCTTTAAACTTTTTGAAGTTCTCAAACACTTCTGATTTTTCTTTCAAAAAGTAAACCCATGTTTTTCTTGAAAAGTCATCAATAAAGAGAAGGAAGTAGTTACTCTTACCGAGTGATCTTGGTTTAATTGGGCCACAAACATCTGTATGCATGAGCTCCAATGGTTTACGTGCTCTTGTCTCTGACTCCGTTGGAAAGCTCATTTTGAATTGCTTTCCAAGTAGACACCCATCACACACCTGATTTGGATGATTGATGCAGGGCAATCCTCTCACCATTTCTTTCTTAGAGAGCAGCTCCAAGCCTCCAAAGTTGAGATGTCCATAACGAAGATGCCAAAGCCAAGACTCCTCCCTGTAGCACATCTTGAGACATTTTGCGATGTCATTTTGAATGTTAAGAACAAACATTCTATTATTTGACATCGGCACCTTGGTGATGAGATTGTTAGCTTGATCTCTTATACAAATGATATAAGATCAATGGGATGATCTTATAAATGGTTGGGTGAATGGGTGGAAGCAAGCAGCTGGAATGAAGTCTCTTTCTACTTGCTCATGAGATGATCGAAGTGGATGGTTATGGGATCAATCCTGCTGGACTCAAGTCTCTTTCAGGAAGGATCGGTGGATGGAATGGATAGATGGGTTGACTGATTTCACAGGCAACAATTTATTCTTCTAACTTCCAAGGGCTCATCCTCGCATGGACAGTAAGAAACAACACGAAAACTCAAATGTCTGATTCCACAAAACACTCAAGAACTCGCAAGAACATAAGAGAAGTGATTCCACACAATCTCTAATGAACAAAGTAACAAAGCCTAAGCTTTTTAGAGAAAATTCTCTTTCATTTTCTAAAAATTTCAATATCTTTTTACAATGAGAACAATGGGCTTTTATAGCTTTTACAAACAATCTTTACAATAAATAACATTTAATTTAAATTATTTACATTTAAACAAAAGAAAAAAAATAAGCTAAATCAAATAATGGTCTTCTTGCCACCAATCTTACTTTGGACTTGAATGAGAATCCTTTGACTTTAAAAATCATGAAGAACAGTTTCTAATAATAATTCACATATTGAAGACCCTTGATTTACTTATTTTTGATATTGTATCATTCTCTCCCTCTTCAAATGGTTTTGTCTTCCAAACTGATTTTTTTTATAAACATTTTAGCAAATATTACGTATAAAATAAATAAAACTTTTTTTTCATTTATAATTTTTAAAAAACAATAAAAATCAGAATAAACAAAAACATAAATAGAAACAGAGTTTTTTTTTTATTTAATGAAATAAACAAACTTCAATTGAATTTTTTTATGGGTTTTATATTTTTTTTAATAAAAAAGCATAAATCAAAGAACAAAAACATAGAAATATTTTTTCTGATTTTTTTTTCTAGTTTTATAAAATTTAAAGAACAAAAACAACCAAAACTTTTTTTTACTTTTTAATGAAATCTTGTAAAGCATGAAACAAAAACAAAACAGAAATAAAAAAGATAGAGGATATGAGCTTTTAGCTTTGATACCAAATGATATAAGATCAAGGGGGATGATCTTATAAATGGTTGGGTGAATGGGTGGAAGCAAGCAGCTGGACTGAAGTCTCTTTCTACTTGCTCAAGAGATGGTCGATGTGGATGGTTATGGGAATAATCCTGCTGGACTCAAGTCTCTTTCAGGAAGGATCGGTAGATGGAATGGATAGATGCGTTGACTGATTCCACAGGCAACAATTTATGCTTCTAACTTCCAAGGGCTCATCCTCGCATGGACAGTAAGAAACAACACGAAAACTCAAATGTCTGATTGCACAAAACACTCAAGAACTCGCAAGTACATAAGAGAAGTGATTTCACGCAATCTCTAATGAACAAAGTAACAAAGCCTAAGATTTTTAGAGAAATTCTCTTTCATTTTCCAAAAATTTCTATATCTTTTTACAATGAGAACAATGAGCTTTTATAGCTTTTACAAAGAATCTTTACAATAAATTACATTTAATTTAAATTATTTACATTTAAACAAAAGGAGAAAAATAAGTTAAATCAAATAATGATCTTCTTGTCACCAATCTTGCTTTGGACTTGAATGAGAATCCTTTGACTTTATAAATCATGAAGAACAGATTCTAATAATAATTCACATATTGAAGACCCTTGATTTACTGATTTTTGATATTGTATCAAGAAAGGTTATTATCTTTTAGTCGAATATCATAACTTTTCTCTAAGAGTTGTCCAAGGCTCAAGATGTTGGTCTTCATACTTGGAATATAGTAAACGTTGGAGATGAATTGATGATTTCCATTCTTCATTCGGATGAGAATTTTCCCTTTACCTTTTACCTCCATCTTTGATTCATCTCCTAAGGCCACGTCTCCTTTCACTGATTCATCGAGCTCCACGAACATGCTTATTTTCCCGCACATGTGATTGCTTGCTCTGCTGTCAAGGTACCACTTGTGGAACTCATCTCTTTCATCCTTCTTGTACGCCATTAGTACCATATCTTCTTCTTGGCTTCTTTCTTCAGCATAGTTGAACTTCTCTTCAGCTCTGTTGTTGTCTGGAACTTTGCATTCTGAAGCATAATGTCCAAACTTCCCACAATTATAGCATTTGACGTTTGATTTGTCGTACCTTGATTTTGGAGTTCATCTCCCACGTCCTCTTGATGAGCTTTCTCCTCTTTGTTTAGTCTTGTCTTCATAGGACCTCCAGCCACGTCCATTTCCATAGCCATATCCTCTTCCTCGTCCTTGACCGCCACTTCTTCTTGGATGACTTTGGCCACTTCCATCTTTGGTTTGATCAATTTGCATCTTGAGTACTTGTTCTGCAAGGTCTTCCTTCTTCTTCTTCTTCTTCTTTTCTTAATAGGCTTGTAGTGATCCTAGTAGTTGCTCCATTGTCATATCGTCCAAATCTTTTGTCTCTTCAATGACAGTGACAATATGCTCAAATTTTAAATCCAACGATCTAAGAACCTTCTCCATGAGTCTCACTTTATCTAGCTTCTCCCCATTTCTCTTTAGGTTATTAGTAACTGCTAGAACTCGTGAGAAGTAATCTTGGACGAGTTCACCTTCCTTCATTTGCAATGCTTCAAATTTTCCTCTTAGAGTTTGAACACGTACCTTCTTGACTTGCTCTGCTCCCTTGTAAGAAGTTCGAAGCTTCTCCCATGCTTCTTTGGCCATCTTTGCTCCGGCGACCTTCTCGAATGTGTCTTCATCTAATCCTTGATAGATGAGACAGAGAGCCTTCTTGTCTCTCTTCCTTGAGTCTCTCAAACTATCCTTTTGAGTTTGAGAAAGACTACCTTCATTCTCCGGTTCAATGTAGCCTTTTTGGACAATCTCCCACACGTCATGTGCTCCTAGAATGGCCACCATTATTAGACTCCAATTGTCGTAGTTGCTCTTTGTGATTATTGGAACTTGGAAGGGAATACCATTGCTTACCATCTTTAAGAGAATCTTCTAGCTCTGATACCACTTTGTTGGAAAGAAAGAACTTTTAAGAGTGATGGAGAAGGTGTTTCAAAACTTAAGAGACAAATGGACAAGTTTAAGAAGAAGAAAGCTTTGATGAGAACTTAAGAACTCTACTTCTTATTAACTTCTCTTAGTTTTTCTTGGTTACAAAATGAGAGAGGAGGTAGCTATCTATAGCCTCCAAAAGTATAAAATATCTAAAATATTTTATTCCTAAATCTAGAGAATTATATCTTAATATATAGATTATTTTACAACAATTATCTAGAGAAATCTCTAGATATTTATTCTCTACAACTCTCTAGAACATTTAAGGAGGTGGAGGTGTTTATTTTTCTAGAAAAAAATCTAGAATCTTTGATTAAGCATAATTGGGTTTTGGCCCAATTATTATTGGATCATTAACCCAATATTTAAACTTGATCCAAAATCAAGTTTATCTTTCAACAAAAGGAAGCTTTGGTCATGGAGATTCTTTGTTGCCACGGTTGATGGATCTGAGGTCTTGCATGTTGTTGATGAAAGCTTCTCAGCACTACCCATGCTTCCTCCCTTGACCTTCTTAGCAACAACCACGAACCTTCATCTTGGCGCAAGGTTTACTCTTGCCCTTGCGTTGGACCTTATAAGCAACTTCACCATTTGAGAGACAAGGCTTAAGGACTAACCCATCTTCAACATAACCCAATAATATTTCATTTCCAATCTTCAAACACTCCACTTTGAGGACCTCCTCTTCAGTGGTTTCTTCAAACAGCTTGGGGTGACAGCATTCATCAAAGCTTGCACCAGTGTATCCATCAAATGCAGGCCAATTCTCAGCAGCTCCATTTTTCTTCTTCAGTTCCATTGAGAGAGCATGTTCATTCTCAAGCTTGTTACCTTTGGAGTCAAACTTTAGCACCTTATCCTTGGTCAGCCTCAACTCAATGGTACACTTCTTTGCATCAAACACAGCTTCAACTGAAGCCAAGAAGGGCCTTCCCAAGATAATGAGATTCTTTATCTTCCCTTCTATATCCAACACTAGAAACTCAGTTGGGATTACTACACCAATCATCATTGGTACATCCTTTAGAGCTCCAAGTGGTGTCTTGACTGTACCATCAGCTATGGTTAGAGAAACATTGCTCTCTTGGAATGTGGTGTAGCCTAGAGCTTTGGCTGTAGAGGAAAGAAGCAGATTTATGCTTGCACCTAGATCACAAAGGCAACTCTTGAAGGTCTTTCCTTTCAGCTCACAAGGAAGAGTGAAACAACCTGGATCACCAAGCTTAGTGATGTTCAGCTTCTTGATATCTGGTGCATGAGCTTTAGCTAAAGCTTCTTTCAACTCACCCTCAACACCAATACCTCTCAGCTTCATTTGAGCAGCATAGAGAGTGGTGTACTTCTCCACTAACTGTTTCTTGAACCTTCCTGGAAAAGGGATAGCAGGCATGTAAACCGGAAGAACATAAGCTTTGTCCTCCTTCTTATCTCCAACAGCTTCAAGTGGCGCCCACTTCTCTTCTTTCCTGGTGGTTCCTTCTTCAAGAGAGTTATCCTTAGTGGGATCATTAATGGCATCAGCTTCAATAAGCTCCTCTCCCCCACTCTAAGTTCAATGTCCTCATTGATTAATGAAAGGAATTCTTCAATGATAGCTTCTTCTTCAAGAGGAGTAAAGGCAACTTCTGACTCAACAACTTGGCAATACCCCTTGGGATTCTCCATGGTCTTCATCCTTGAAGCCAAATCATCAAACTTGGTGTTGAGCTCAACATGGAATGTATCCAGCTTGTTGTGAACATCAGAAAATTTTTTGTTCATCTCCAAAGTAGTTTCAAGAGAAGAAGCGCAGGACATCCTTCTACATTGCCAGGGTTTGTCATATGGAGGACATTTTGCTTCTTTCAAGACGGCAACAAATGTCTTACAAGCCGGGTTTTGGTGGCCATCGCTATTCAAGGATGCTCATGAGTTTGTTAAGGCGTGTGAAGCATGTCAAAGAGCTGGAAACATCACGAAGAAGAATGAGATACCTCAGGTGCCAATCTTTGAAGTTGATGTTTTTGACGCTTGGGGGATAGATTTTACGGGTCCGTTCCCATCCTTTTACGGCAACAAATTCATCTTGGTGGCTGTTGATTACGTGTATAAATGGTATGAGGCTATAGCTTCCCAAACAAACGATGCAAAAGTGGTGATCAAGCTCTTCAAGACCATCATCTTCCCACGGTTTGGAGTTCCAAAAGTAGTGATCAGTGATGGGGGTAGCCACTTCATCAAGAAAGTGTTTGAAGGTCTCTTGAAGAAGTATGGCGAGAAGCACAAGATAGCCACACCTTATCACCCACAGACCAGTAGGCAAGTAGAGGTCTCGAATAAACAGATCAAGGCTATCCTAGGGAGGACCGTAGGAGTAACTTGGAAAGATTGGGCTGTTAAACTAGATGATGCTCTATGGGCTTACCAGACCGCTTTCAAGACTCCTATAGGTACCACTCCTTTCACTCTTCTATACTGCAAGGCATGTCATCTTCCTGTTGAGTTGGAGCATAAAGCATTGTGGGCTGTGAAGCATCTGAACTTCAGTCTCAAGACGGCGCAGGGGAAGAGGTTGGTTCAACTACATGAGCTTGATGAGCTACGGTTAGACGCCTACGAGAGTGCTAAGATCTACAAGCAAAGGACCAAGGCGGTTCATGACAAGAAGCTGGTTCATAAAGAGTTGAGGGAAGGCAATCTGGTGCTACTCTACAACTCGAGGTTGAAGCTATTTCCAAGGAAGCGCAAGTCTAGATGGTGTGGACCGTCATTGAGTTGTATTTTGAGGATTTAGAGGAGCAGGCTCTTGATATCAGCTTCACTAGAGTTAAAAGCATTATATGGACCTTGGGGAGAGAAGTGTAGAATTACTATTATGATTTCTATTATGAAATCTATCCTTAATGATCTAGATTTAATTTAATCCAACCCTAAACAGTTTCTTAGAGAAAAAGAAAGACTAACCTTGATCCATGCTTAATTGGTCTTTGTGGATTCAAGTCTTCAAGTTGATTTTCTCCTTCTTTTCTCCTTTTTGCCTTAATGATCTTTCGATGACAAAGATCAAACCCCTTCTTCTTGTAACAACTTTTCTTAGACGGTAACCATGCGATTACTCTTCTTTTTGTTTCTTATGTTTTTGTCGTAATAATGTAATGGCAAAAGGAAGCCACTTTATAAAGCAAACCAAGTAATCGTTACGTCTAATAGTCACGTCTCTTAGTCACATATATAACGTCTTAATAACTATTACATATGAGATTAATATTTGTGTATATATATGTGACTATTAAAAGAGGGCGTTTATAATCTAATAAGGTAAGGAAGGAGGGTTATCAATACACTCATATTTTAATATCTTTAATCGAAACCAATCCATCACGGTATCATCTTTTATATTAGAACTATAACTTTGATATTAACATGATCGCTATATTAAAATAAAAAACACATATGTCACATATAAGAATAATTATTCTTACATTCTCTCACTTGACTTTTGTGTCGATTTACTGGTTTAAATAACTATAATGCGTACTTTTATAGCAAGTTAATATAACTTTTAATTACCATATAAAATAAGAAATGATTGAATCATGGCGGTCACACATCACTTAACGACATGATTCCTTCCATGTATTACAAACCAATTCTAACTCTATAATCTCTTTACAATGAGAAGAACTTTAATTCTCAAACTAAATATATGTTATTTATAAACCTTAAGTGTATACATACTAAAATAATAACATACTATATAAACTAGAAACATAACTTTAAGTGAATTCATAGTGTCACACACTTAATGAGCATTCCATAACTAAAATAGCAAGACTTTATCTATAATTCCCATACACTCTACATGGCCACTGAACGCCTTGGGTGGTAGACCTTTAGTTAATGGATCCGCTACCATCATATCGTTCTTATGTGCTTAAAGGACACTCCGCGTTTCTGTACTTCTTCTTTGACAGACAAGTACTTTAACTCCATATGCTTAGCACCCTTCGAGTACGTGTCATTCTTTGAAAAGAAGACAGCTGCGGAATTATCACAATAAATTCTCAGCGGCCTCTCAATATTTTTGACAATCTGAAGCCTTGAGAAAAAGTTCCGCAGCCATAATGCATGAATTGTGACCTCAAAGCATGACACGAAGCCTCCATAGTAGAAGTAGCAATGATAGACTGTTTTCCACTTTTCCATGATACTGCTCCTCCAGATAATAGGAACACAGAGCCAAACGTCGATTTTCTGCTATCGACGCATCCAGCATAATCTGAATCTGAATATCCAATGATCTCTAAATGATAGGATCTCCTGAATGTAAGCATGTGCTCTTTGGTGCCTTGCAAGTACCTGAGAACCTTCTTTGCAGCTTTCCAGTGGTCCATTCCAGGATTACTTTGATATCGACCCAACATACCAACTGCAAAGGTGATATCTGGTCGAGTACATGTCTGAACATAGTTTAAACTCCCAACCACTGATGCATATGGAATTCTTTCCATTTCCTTACGCTCCAATTCATTTTTAGGACATTGCATTTTACTGAACTTGTCCCGCTTCTGAATTAGAGCTATCCCTGCGGAGCATTTTTCCATTTTATATCTCTCTAAGATCTTATTGACATATCCTTTCTGAGACATACTTAACAAACCTTGTGATCATTTCGAATTATTTCTATTCAAATCACATAGGATGCCTCACCCATATCTTTCATTTCAAAATTCTTAGAGAGATATTTCTTTATATCATGTAGCATGCCCATGTTATTTGCAGCAAGCAAAATATCATCAACATATACGACCGAAATCACAAATTTGCTCCCACTGACCTTAATGTAGATACACCGATCAACGATGATCTCTACAAAACCATATGACGTGATGGTATCATTAAATTTTAGATACCATTGTCTGGAAGCTTGTTTCAGTCCATATATTGACTTCTTCAGCTTACATACCAGATGTTCTTTTCTTGTGGCCACGAACCCTTCAGGTTGGTCCATATATACTTCTTCCTCAAGCTCTCCATTCAGAAAGGCGGTTTTCACATCCATTTGGTGAAGCTCAAGATCATAATGAGCCACCAAAGCCAAAACAATCCTTAGAGAATCCTTCTTTGAAACTGGAGAGAAGGTCTCTTTATATTCGATGCCATCCTTTTGGGTAAAACCTTTAGCAACAGGGCGAGCCTTGTACCTTTCAATGTTACCTTTCGAGTCACGTTTAGTCTTAAAGACCCATTTAGAACCAACGGTCTTGAAACCGTCAGGCTACTCTACTAAGTTCAAACTTTGTTAACACCCATAGACAATATTTCTTCTTCTGAGGCAACCAACCATTTATCAGAATTGTCACTTTCCATGGCTTTTTGGAATGAGATCGGTTCCTCATCAATGCTTAAGTCACATTCACTTTCAATAGCATAAACCACATTGTCATCTGAAATGGCAGATCGTCTATCCCTTCCTGATCGCCTTAATGGTTCTTGTGGTATGTTATTCTCTTCTAGAATTGTGACAGGTTCATTAACTGTACTTTCAGTTAATGGGGTTGGTACACCAACATGTTGTTCTATTGTGTCATTTTACTGTGATGAAACAATAGGAACAACTACCATATGTGAAACTATAGAGGAAGGAATTTCAACTTGGACTTCTTGAATGTCCACTTTCCTTGTTTCACCACTCCTACTAGATTCGCCATTCTCAATGAACCTAGCATTGCCTGTCTCAACTATTCTCGTACTATGTTTAGGACAGTAAAAGGTATACCCCTTTGATTTTTCAGGATGGCCAATGAAGAATCCACTGACTGTCCTTGAATCAAGTTTCTTTTCATGTGGATTATATAGCCTTACTTCTGCTGGGAAACCTCAAACACGTAAATGCCTTAAGCTAGGTTTCCTTCCCGTCCACAGTTCATAATGGGTCTTAACTGCCTTACTAGGAACCCGGTTTAGCACAAATGTTGCAGTCTTTAATGCGTATATCCACAATGAAAGAGGTAAAGAACAATTACTCAACATACTCCTAACCATATCTATTAGAGTATGATTCCGCCTCTCAGCTATGCCGTTCTGCTGAGGAGTACCATGCATTGTATACTATGCACAAATGCCTCTACTTTCAAGTAACTTTGCAAATGGACCTGGACATTGTCCACTTTCATCGAATTTTCCATAGAACTCACCACCTCTGTCTGATCTCACAATCTTTACTTTCCTATCTAACTGCCTTTCAACCTCATTAATGAACACCTCTAGGACATTCACTGATTTAGACTTTTCATACAGTAGATATGTATATCCATAACGTGAGTAATCATCGATAAAAGTGATAAAGTATTTTTCTCCACTCCAAGAAGGAGCATCGAAAGGGCCACAAATATCGGTATGTATTAACTCAATCAGATGAGTGCTTCTAGTGGCTGGTTTCTTTACAATATGTTTAGTCTGATTTCCTTTAATACAGTCTATACATACATTTAGGTCACTGAAATCCAACTGAGGAAGAATTTCATACCAACCTCATAATCCTTTCTTTGGAAATGTGACCTAATCTTTGATGAAGCAGAACTTTCATCGGATGCACTACGTTTAATGCCTCTACTTTCAATATTAAATAAGGATTCAGAGAACTTTGCATCAAGATTGAACCGATAAAGTGAATCAAACAAAGTACTACTACCATTAAAGTAATCATTTCGATACAATGAGAAAACACCATGTCCAATCTTAACATCAAAACCTAAATTGTCCAACCTACTAATAGAAACAAGATTTCTAGCACACTCAGGTACATAGAGACACCCTTCAAGATCCACATGACAACTAGTGTCCATGATCAACCTATACGTCCCAATGCCTTCTATTTGTGCCTTCATCCTATTTCCCATGAACAAGTACTGTTCAGGTCCTCCTATAGACTGGATCGAACTGAATCCCTGTTTAATATGAGACACATGAGTAGTAGCACCAGAATCTAACCACCAAGTATTATGAGGCACTTTAATAAGAGTCAATTCAGAGCAAACAAAACTATGATGTTTACCTTTCTTATCGAACCATGCCTTTTTTTTAGGACAATCCTTCTTGAAGTGTCCCATTTGCTTCCAAAAGAAACACTTTCTTTCCTTCTGGATTTGACTTTCAGGTCCTGTCACGAAAGTCTTATCCTTCTTTTTGCCCATCCTACTTGGTTTTCTTTTGCTGCTGCTGGCACTTCCAAGGCCTACGAGATTAGCAACTTGATCTTTCATCTTCTTTAATCTCCCCTCCTCTTGAACCAACATAGCCTTTAATTCGTTAAAGTTCCATCTGTCCTTAATGGTGTTGTAATTCACCTGGAACTGGCTAAACTCAAGAAGCAGAGAGTTCATGATGAATTGGACCAAGAATTGCTCATGCACTTCCATTCCCAAGGTCGTTAACTTTGCTGCCAAGTTAGACATGTGCGTCACATGATCATGGATTGGCTGAGACCAGTCAAACTTCCTTGTAGTTAGCTCATTCATGAGACTTCCTACAATCGACTTGTCAGCCAGATCTGATTGTGAACACTCCTTTATTTTCAGTAAGAATTTCCTTGCTATCTCTGTCATAGGCATCGACGGCTTAATACTTTCTGCCATCGTCATCCTCGTGAGGTTTAAGCTCAGCCTGTTATATCGCTCCCATCTCTTGTACCGAGACTTTTCAGGTTCAGAGCTCTCTGCTGTAATGGCTGCTGGCTCCTCATTGGTTAGTATTGGAGAGTCCAATGCCATCGCACCCAGTGTAAACCAAATCTGTTCGGACCATAACACAAAATTAAGCCCATTGAACTTCACGACAGAGTTTGCAGATGCAAACAAATTTGATGAAGCTGCAAGCATTAATACATGCTTACTAATTAGTGCTCTAAGACTTTAATACAGATTCAAACTGTAATAAATAAATAAAAACCTCTAAAGCATGAACTTAAACAACTTTTGGGCAATACTTAAACTCATGCACTTTCATTGATGCTAAAATTTTTTTACCTTTATAATTAATCAAATCAATCACAAACCAAACAATATGCTACCTTTGGATATACACACTATTGATTATAGTAAAAAATGATCAATCCTTTTCATATTACTAAATATATTCAAAGATCCACCTTTGGATGATCTCCCAGCATATAAATAGTAAAATAATTGATCAATCAAAACTTTATTATCATTTATAAGCATCTCTATAATAAGAGCCGTGTCTGCCTTGGTAAAAAAGAAGCCTCAGTCTACGGCCCCATTTTTTAAAAGATATTTTAAGATATTTTTGTTATACTTAGTATGTATCTTTTAATTGCAAAGTTGTTGTTTTCAGAGTGTTTTTGTTATTCATTCAGCTACTTTACTTGTCATGATATGTATCCTACCCTGTATCCCACTCTGTATAGAATATATTTTGTATAATTTCTTGTTTAATACAATTCTAGATGAAAAAAAAGTATGTATCTTTTAATTTTGATTTGTTTAATAGGTTAGTAGGCCCAGCTCAAATATAAGCTATATTTATCTTTAATCCAATAATAATATATAGATATAAAAAGTAAAAATAGAATAACATATTAAAAGCTAATATTAATTAAAGAGATTAAAATGAATGAATGATTAGTAGAAAAACAATTTGTTTTTTACTATTGTTTGTCATTTTTTTCCAGATTTTCTTAGTGAATTCATCAAAAGTTTGCTATTTTACTTTGATATATTTTATTATGGTAAATATTTTTTTAGTTGATTTTTATTATTAAAAACTTTATTTTTTATTAATTGAAATTTTTATTATTTCTTACGGCATCAAATGATATTGGCACGGCTCTGTCTATAATCATGATCAATTAATAAGCTTTTATTAATTTTAATATTTATACATAAATAACAAGGCCATTTTGATGACTAACATGTTACATATACAATATAAACATTCAAATTCTAACGAGTAAAACTATCTTATATTCCCTTAATCTATCATAAGATCAGTTACCCATGCACAGCGGAAGCATTGATTTCTAATAAAACAAACATTTAACTAAACCAATCATAACCAACGGTTTAAGCCATATCCATTCCTTCTAATTCTATTACGGTTTCAACCAATTTATGAATTCCAGAATCTTAAATCAATGAAGCATTCGCTTGAACAACTCGTGCGATGCCGTAACCTTCATGCATCATTATAATGCCACAAATAATCGATCAATTTCCAGTAACAAAAGAAAACAATTCAAGCAACTATCGATCAATTTCCAGAGCAAGTGAAAGCAATTTATGCACTTGTTCAACAATTTCAAACCGTAAAACCCAGATTTGACATCGACACACTTAAACGAACATCAATTACGAATACATATGAACCATCGTGTCTTTTAATGGATTCATAAATCCCTTACTTATACACAAACCATACGTGTATAAACGAGAAAAAATGAAAAATCCGTAACGATGCCGTAAAGTCATGTCGTGAAGTTCTGTTTCCGTATCATGACTTATGGTGAATTAAACAAATCTAGTTGGCTCTGCTACCACATGTAGAATTACTATTATGATTTCTATTATGAAATCTGTCTTTAATGATCTAGATTTGATTTAATCCAACCCTAAACAGTTTCTTAGAGAAGAAGAAAGACTAACCTTGATCCATGCTTAATTGGCCTTTGTGGATTCAAATCTTTAAGTTGATTTTCTCCTTCCTTTCTCCTTTTTGCCTTAATGATCTTTCGATGGAAAAAGATTATTAGCTTGTATATAATAGTCATGTATGTACAGGATAGATAGCTGGTTAAGAGCTTTGGAATTGTCCGGTTTATTGATTCAATTAGTTTGGTTTACTGAGTCAAATGTATATATGAGTTGTAACGACTTTGTTCTTCGATAATGAGAAATCTTCCATTTTACATTTTCCTCTCATTGATGTGTAAATGGTAATATGAAATCAGAGCATTTTTCCGCAAATTCACTTCGATTTCTTTCAAATTCTTCATTCTCTCTTTGATTCCACCGATCAATTGTTGTTCTGAAGCAGAATCTGTGATCAATTTGACCTCGGAACTTCTCGAATCACCTTCGGGAACTTTGTTCGTGGCGATCGATCTACCTCAGAGCTTCGATCTTCAACAATGGTGAAAGTCGGCCGTAAAACACGCAACCGTGTGTATTCTTCTTCAGAGAAATCACCGATGCAAGATCTTCCAGCTGGAGACACCATCGCGATTACTCCGCATCATGGATTTACGTCAAATCGCGCCCGATCTACACATTTTCCGTCAAAATCTGAATCCTACGACAACGTTCACAGTCCATTCTTTCTTCACTCAGGTGATCACCCTGGTCTTTCTATCGTCACTCACATCTTGGATGGTACAAACTACAATAGCTGGTATATTGCGATGCGCATGAGTCTAGACGCTAAGAATAAGATTAGCTTTGTAGACGGAACTCTTCCTAGACCGGATGTAGATGATGAGATGTTTAAGATCTGGAGTAGATGCAACAGTATGGTGAAGTCTTGGGTGCTGAATGTGGTCAACAAAGAGATCTATGATAGTATCTTGTACTATAAGTTAGCAACCTTCCGAGAAAGTATCAGCTTGAGCAAGCGATAGCATCTCTTAAACAAGGCAACCTTGATCTTTCCACATATTACACGAAGAAGAAAACCTTGTGGGAGCAATTGGCAAACACAAAGACCTCCACGGTGAAACGTTGCGATTGTGATCAGGTCAAGGAACTGCTGGAAGAAGCTGAAACGAGCAGGATTATTCAGTTCCTTATGGGACTCAATGAAAACTTTGCTAACATCAGATGTCAGATACTGAATATGAAGCCATGACAAAGATTTACATCGATTTACAACATGCTGGATCAGGACGAGAGTCAGAGAATTGTTGGAGGAACTAATCAAACAAACTACTCTGCTTCTGCTGCTTTCCAGTGTCAAACGAATCCAGTCAACGATCAATCTCAGGTCCTCTTAACCCAAGGCAATCATCAGAAGCCTCGATGCTCTCATTGTCACAAATCTGGACACACTGCTGAGAAGTGCTACAAGTTACACAGCTATCCCCCCAAGTCAACCTCTAAATATCAGAAGGATCAAGCCATTGGTACAACTAATCTAGCCACTACGCAGTTCCCGGGTTTGTCTAAGCAGAATGTTGACCGTAACACGCCTTCGCACGGTGACTTGTCAAAGGATCAGATTCACACAATGATTTCGTACCTTAGCTCCAAGCTCCAACTCTCAGCAGATGCTACACCCGATAAGACTTGTGCTTCGACTTCAAACTCCACTCCTATGGTTTCACAAATTCCGGGTACCTTCCTGAGTCTCTATTCAAACTCCTATTACGACATGCTTATTTCTTCTATATCTCGAGAGCCGGCTGTGTCTCCTAGGGCTTGGGTTATAGATTCAGGAGCCACCCATCACGTCACACATAATATAGAACTTTACAAAGAGTATCGCATCCTAGAGAATACCTTTGTTACCCTTCCTAATGGCTACACGGTTAGGATAGTGGGTATAGGATTAATTCAATTGATTGATGCTATTTCTCTACATAATGTTCTGTATATCCCTGAGTTTAAATTCAATCTGATTTCAGTTAGTGTTTTGACTGGAACTTTGCATTCTAAAGTTAGTTTCACTTCTGGTCATTGGTTTATTCAGGATCTTACACGGGAGTTGATGATTGGTCACGGTAGTCAAGTTGGAAATCTGTATGTCTTGGACTTTCATGATTCGAATCATTCTGTGTCTTTAAAAGGTACTTCTACCATCTGTTCACTTCCATCAGTCTGTTCAAATATGGTTGTTGATACGAATACTTGGCATAGACGTCTAGGTCATCCTTCTGATACTAAGATTGATGTTCTCTCTGATCTCTTCTGTCTCAAGAACACTAAGATAAATAAAAATGATTCGCATGTTTGTCACATTTGTCATTTGTCATAACAAAAGCATCTTCCTTTTAAATCTCGGCATAACATTTGCAAAGAACCATTCGAACTTGTGCATATAGACACTTGGGGTCCATTCTCTGTTTCTACTATCGATGATTTCAAATATTTTTTGACTATTGTTGATGACCATAGTAGAGCTACCTGGATTTACTTAATGAAAAACAAATCTGATGTTTTGCATATATTCCCTGGTTTTGTTGCGATGGTTGAGACACAATATAAGACTAAAGTGCAATCTGTTCGTTTTGATAATGCTCATGAATTGAAGTTCCATGCATTATTCTCTGAAAAAGGTATTGTTGCATTCCATTCATGCCCTGAAACACCTGAACAGAACTCGATTGTAGAGAGAAAGCATCAGCACATATTGAATGTAGCTCGTGCCCTATTATTTCAATCGAATGTTCCTTTAGAATACTGGGGTGATTGTGTTTTGACAGCAGTTTTCTTAATCAATAGGCTTCCTACTCCGGTCTTAGACAATAAGTCCCCTTATGAAAAACTCACTAGTAAAACTCCTGAATATCATCATTTAAAATCCTTTGGGTGTTTATGATATAGTTCCACATCTCCTAAGGGTAGACATAAGTTTGAACCACGAGCTAGAGCCTGCATTTTCTTGGGTTATCCGACGGGTTACAAGGGGTATAAGCTTCTAGATATGGAGACACATGCCGTTTCTATTTCTTGTCATGTCGTTTTTCATGAGGATATTTTCCCTTTAGCTTCATCCAATATTCAGGATGTAACTAAAGACTTCTTTCCTCATTTTCATTCCCCTGCTTCCCCTGATGTTCCTTTGCCATCCGATGCACATTCTCCTCAAAATGTGTCATCTTCCGATGTTCTGGTTCCTTTCGAATCATGAAATCAAAGACAAAAGAACCCTCCTAAACAGTTGCAGGATTTTCATTGTTATACTATTAATAGTACTATTCTATACCCTATCGCCAACTATATCTCTTATTCAAATCTATCTGAGCCTTATCGTGCCTTCATTAATACCATCACAAACACATTTGTTCCACGAAAGTATTCAGAAGCCAAGGATTTAGAGGTGTGGTGTGACACTGTGAGGGAAGAGATTGGTGCTATGTCACGAACTCAGACGTGGAGCATTACATCCTTACCACCTAATAAGAAAGCCAATGGTTGTAAATGGGTCTTTACGATCAAGCACAATGTAGATGGAAGCATCGAGAGATACAAAGCTCGATTAGTTGCGAAGGGTTTCACTCAACAGGAAGGACTAGACTATGAAGAGACATTTTCTCATGTTGCTAAACAAACCTCTGTTTGTATGCTTCTCCTAACTGCAGCAAAGATGAACTGGTCAGTGAACCAACTTGACATCTCCAATGCTTTTCTTAATGGCAATCTCGACGAAGAAATATATATGAAGATTCCTCCAGGATACGCTGATTTACAAGGTGAAGTGCTTCCACCAAATGCTGCTTGTAGACTTCATAAATCAATTTATGGTCTCAAACAAGCTTCGAGACAGTGGTTTCTCAAACTCTCATCCACTTTGCTTCGTATGGGGTTCACAAAATCACATGTTGACCATACCCTATTCGTTAAGTTCGAAGCTGGTAATATCCTTGGAGTTCTTGTATACGTTGATGACATTATGATTGTCAGCAACAATGATAAAGCTGTGATTTCTTTCAAGGATGAGCTCAAATCATATTTCAAACTTCGAGATCTTGGTGAAGCCAAATACTTTCTCGGTTTGGAAATTGCGAGATCTTCTGCAGGTATATCAGTTTGCCAGAGAATGTACATTCTGGAATTGCTGGCAAGTACTGGTTTTCTTGGGAGTAAACCTTCAAGCATCCCTATGGATCCGAGTGTAAAATTCTCAAAGGATACTGGAGTTCCACTTGCAGATCCATCTTCTTACAGAAAGCTAATTGGGAAGCTTATGTATCTTCATACCACAAGACCTGATATCTCTTACGCTGTCAACACATTATGTCAGTTCTCTCATGATCTCCGAGACATTCATCTTAATGCTGCTCATAAACTGTTGCGGTATCTCAAAGGCACTGTGGGACAAGGTCTATTCTATCCTGCGGACAACAAATTTGATCTGCGGGGTTACTCGGATGCAGACTGGGCAGCTTGTGTTGATACAACACGTTCTGTCACAGGATACTGCATGTTCATTGGTGATTCTCTCGTATCCTGGAAATCAAAGAAACAGGATACAGTGTCGTGCAGCACGGCTGAAGCAGAGTTCCGTGCAATGGCTCTTGCTACCAAAGAGATGATATGGTTATCGCGTCTCCTCCAGGATTTGCAGATTCCTTTCTCTCCTCCAGCTCATCTCTATTGTGATAACACCGCTGCACTGCACATTTCCAACAATTATGTGTTCCATAAACGCACCAAACACGTTGAACTTGATTGTTATAAGACTCGTGAGGCAATCGATTGTAGTTTTCTCAAAACCATGTTTGTTAAATTAGGTCATCAACTGGCGGATGCCTTAACCAAAGCTTTACATCTGGCGCCTTACAGGGAGCTTATTGGCAAGATGGGTGTTAGCAACATCTTTGCACCTCCATCTTGAGGGGGGGCTATTAGTTTGTATATAATAGTCATGTATGTACAGGATAGATAGCTGGTTAAGGGCTCTGAAATTGTCTGGTTTATTGGTTCAATTAGTTTGGTTTACTGAGTCAAATGTATATATGAGTTGTAACGACTTTGTTCTTCGATAATGAGAAATCTTCCATTTTACACTTTCCTCTCATCGATGTGTAAATGGTAATAAATATCAAAACCCTTCTTCTTGTAACAGCTTTTCTTAGACGGTAACCATGCGATTACTCTTCCTTTCGTTTCTTATGTTTTTGTCGTGATAATGTAATGGCAAAAGGAAGCCACTTTATAAAGCAAACCAAGTAACCGTTACGTCTAATAATCACGTCCCTTAGTCACATATATAACGTCTTAATAACTATTACATATGAGATTAATATTTGTGTATATATATGTGACTATTAAAGGAGAGCATTTATAATCTAATAAGATAAGGAAGGAGGATTATCAATACACCCATATTCTAATGTCTTTAATCGAAACCAATCCATCACCATATCGTAACCATAACTTTGATATTAACATGATCTTTATATTAAAGAAAAAAACACATATGTCACATATAAAAATAATTATTCTTACAAGAAGTAGGGGGCACAAGCTGTGGGTGAGGATGGTAGCTGCTTGGAAAGTAGTTAATAGGCAAAAACCCTTGGTTGAAGTTGTTAACTCCTTGATTCCCAACATAGAGCATCTTCTCAACTTGGAGATCCTTACCTGGAATGAAAAAAACTTTGAAAATAGTTAGTAACCAAATTCAAATAAAAGCTTGATTTTAGAGAGTCCACAAATCCTAATGATCCAAACAAAGACCAGTGGCAACGGTGCCAAATTGATAAAAGATTTTTGAATTTCTTTTTTCAATTATCCAAGCCTGTACTAACCATTGTAGTATAGCAAAGGTTTATCAAATCCAAAGGTCTAAGATATATACCATTAGGAATGCAATAGAAGCTTTAAGTCAAGCCAAAACAGAGAGGCAGTTGTTTAAACTACTAAACTAATCAACTAAGTGAACCAAAGACTAATGAAAGCAATACTTAAGCAATGATCAAACACAAAACAGAGCAATAAAAGCAGAGTACTAAGCAAATTCGAAATTCAACAATAAAATGCAAGGATCCTAGATGTGGTTATGGATTTTGGAGAACTCAAAGGCAAGGCCAAGCTATTATCAATCTCACTAACAATTAAAACAAGCAAGTAATGCTAATTCCTAGGCATATAATTCACAATCAAGCATGTTAAATCCAATATATTGGCAAATAACACTTTGTTAAGTATCCTAATAAGAACTAGCTCTCATTAGTGCTAGAATCAATAGCAAGCAGGTTCAATCAACTCTATTCAAGCCAAAATACTTCTTAGACAATCAATCTCTTGAGCTAAGACAAGTATATCCTCTAAAAGACAAGATCAGCATTTCATCAAACACTTGGTGGGCATAAGAGAAAGCCTAAATCTAGATTTATGTGATCAAGACAAATCTAGCATAAAGACAGTCTAATAAAGAGAAATCAATCAATACTAAGCACTAGCAAACACTAATCAAGCCTTAAATTCCCCTAATCTATCACATCTAAGAACCTATAAAAAACTACTCACTAATCATTATTAAAACCATCAAATCCACAAGGATTAATGGGTTAAACATGATTAGAAAGAAGGATTAAGAAAGATTAAGATTGCAAATACAAAAACTTAGATTAAAGGAAGGATCTTGTTCTTACAAAAACCAGAAAGCAATTAAGAGACAAAAGCAAGAACAAGATTTTCTAATATTTTTAGGTCCAAGCCTATTTATAGTAAAAGACAAAAACTCTAAAATAATGGCAAACTTGTAAATATAGTAGGTTCAGGCGAGGAGGATGTCGAGCTAGAGTAGGTCGATGTGGATGCTCGATGTGTTTTTTGGTTGCTCTTGGCCAAAGATGTCGTGCGATGTAGATGTACGACATCGGTGTCTTGTCTCCTGACATGGAGCTTCCTTGCTCGACATTGATGCTTGATGTGAACTCCTTCTTTCTCGGGTGCAAGATGTCGTGCGATGTAGACTCCACCAAGATCGACATTGGTTACCTGCTGCTTGATGTCGGGCGACATGCTAGTCGATGCAGGTTGATAGGTTTCACGAGAATATCTGTAAATTTTAAACCGCTGACGGGAATGACCCGAAACCAACTCCAGACGCAATCTGACTCAAGGGGCTACAGCATTGATGAAGAATTCTAAAACTGAATATGGAAGGAGATGATTTTTCCGAGCCGATCTTTCAGACGAAGTTTCTGGCTGCTTCAGCAAGGTACACCTTCTCCTTTGGTTCTTTTCATGCCTTGTGTTTCATCTACCATAATCTCCCACGCTCCTTGTAGCCTCCAAACTCTCTAAATATACCTGCCAAACTCCCCAAATGCACAAAACATGTAATGCACATCCTAAATCTACACTAAGTCCTACAATGCAAAATGGGACAAAAACAAGTAAAAATGCATGTTTAGAGACTATAAAACAAAGAAAAATATATGCTAATATGGTATAAATAATGAGTACATCAACAACAACAAGTACAGCAACCTTAGCAACCATTGAGAAGGTCTACCTGTGAAACCTCTCTACCAAGTTATCTTGATGATTACGTTCTACATTTGTGTGAGAGACTTCTACTTTCAATCAACGGTGAACCAAGTTGTTTCATAGAAACAGAGGATTCATTAGAATGGGATTTAGCATGCAAAGAGGAGGTTGACTCGATCAACAAAAACAAGACATGGTTTTTGGTTGATAAAACTGCATGACACAAAGATAATTGGTCTCAAGTGGGTTTTCAAAATAAATAAAAACACAGAAGGTACTATCAATAAGTACAAGGCACGACTTGTAGCTAAAGGATATGTACAAGAGTCTGGAATAGATTTTGATGAAGTCTTTGCACCATTTGCACGTCTAGAAACCGTAAGGTTGTTGATTGCGTTGCAGCATCACAAGGATGGGAGATTCATCACTTAGATGTGAAAACAGCATTCTTGCACGGTGAATTGAAGGAAGATGTCTACGTTTATCAACCCGGAGGATTTGAAGTAAAAGGCGAAGAACACAAGGTCTACACACTCTCGAAAGCATTGTATGGCCTAAGACAGGCTCCTCGAGCTTGGAACAAGAAGCTAAATCAAATCATGAAAGGGATGAGATTTAAAAGATGTTCAAAAGAAACTTCTGTGTATCAGGAGGAAGAGGGAGGAACTGTACTAGTCGTTGCTATCTACGTAGACGATTTGTTTGTAACTGGCAACACACTCGTGGTAATAAGCGAATTCAAGGCGGGAATGTCATCAAAGTTTGAGATGTCAGATCTCGGAAGGCTCACTTATTACCTTGGCATGGATACGCCAAGTAGAAGATGGGATAGAGGTTAAACAAGAAGGCTATGCACGAAGGATCTTGATAGAAGCTGGGCTAGAAACGTGTAATACAGCTCAAATACCTATGGAGTTTGGGCTACAGGTTTGTAAGGCACAAGAAGAAGCATAGATAGATCCTACAAGCTACAGAAGAAACATAGGATGCTTGTGTTACTTATTACACACGTGGCTAGACTTGGTATTTTCTGTTGGAGTTGCTAGCAGGTATATGCAAAGCCCTCGCAAGTCGCATGGTGATGTAATGAAGCAGATATTTACAGTATCTTAAGGAAACGGGTGGTCTGAAGTTTAATCGTGGAGGCTCAAAGAAGATCACTGGTTTTAGTGATAGCAGTCACAACATCGAACCAGATGATGGAAGAAGCACCACAGATCATATCTTCTCCTTTGGATCCTCGCCAATTACTTGGTGTTCACAAAAACAGAACATTGTCGCTCTGTCATCGTGTGAAGCTGAGTTTATGGCAGCAACGGAAGCGGCTAAACAAGCCATATGGATTCAAGACATACATAGCGAGATCACTGGATGGAAGGCCGAGCAAATCGTCATCAAGATAGACAACAAATCTGCAATAGCTCTTACCAAGAATCTCGTGTTTCATATCAAGAGTAAACACATTCACAAACTATATCATTTCATAAGAGAATGTATTGAAAGAGGTGTTGTCAATGTGGAGTATATACCGGGAACTGAACAAAAGGCGGACATCCTAACCAAAGCATTGGCACGGATCAAGTTCAGTGAAATAAGAAGTCTAATCGGAGTTCAAGACATGTCAGACATGAAGTTGAAGCTTAAGAGGGAGAATTTTGGATAAGCTTTAACATTAGTTTGAAAGACTAAGATATCTAAACCAAGTTGTGGTTAAGGATAAAATAGACTTAAAAGAAAATCTTCGATTGTCATTAAAAAAAAGAAAGAGTAGTTTCCTATTTCCAATATTAATAGAAAAAAAAGAAATTAGCAAAGTTGTACTAATGCCTATATATATGAATGTTGAGATGTAACAAATATAATGTTTAGTTTTAAGTTATTTTCTAAATATAAATAAGAGAGCTATTCTTATATTCAAAGTCTTCTTGTGTTTTTAAATCTTTTAGTTAAACGATCTAAACGGTCTTTCCAATGAATTTTTATGATATATTTGAAAAAATAAAAACATCTTTTTATTTGAAGGAAAAGATTTCTCACCCTACCATACAATGGAGAAGATTCTAAAGAAATCTAATGAGTGGTTTATGGCACAAACAATCTCTGCGGTAGCTGAGTTTCATGAGGAAAGCTCGATTCCTTAAGTGGTTAGAGCCTGGAGACCTCCTCCAAAACCGTGGGTCAAGAGAGGGGATCTCAGCCGACACCAAGCCTTTGATGGTGAGAGAGTTCGGTCCTCTAATTAGCAGTTTTTGTCGAGGTAGTTCGGTGTTTGGTGTCGGCTGAGATCCCATGTTTTTATTACCGTTTTGGACCTATCGTGCAGTGTGTTACCCGGTCTTAAGATATTGAACAGTCTTGCTTCTTAATATTATTCCTGATGACAAAAAAAGAAAAAAAAACATGCTATATATAGTTCCGCAAACATTTGTGCACAATCTTCTATCAAATTAGTATTGTAGACGTTTGTTTCCTCGATCTTCAAGTCGGCTCCAAAGTAGATAAAGGCCCAAATGGTGACAGACTCTTTTCACCGAACTTTAATTTATTCATGTTTGGTAGAAAAAAAAAGTCTGGTTAATTTGCTAATTTAATTTTCTTGGTTCTTTTTTAAAATAAGAGCTTATGAAACCGACACCTCTGAGACAAAAATAAATATAGTTCTTTTATAAAAGAAAGGAAACAGAAAAGAAACAGCGCTTAAGTATAGAGAAAAGTGAGAAGAGAGCCAAGTATTTCAAAAGGCTCACTCTTTCTCTTTTTTCAAGAACTTGAGTGAGAGAGAGAAAAGAGCTCTTCACCAGGATCTTTCTCCTGACCCGTCTAAAGATCCGAATCCAGGATTCTCTAGGGTCAGTCTATTTCTGTTTTCCTGTCTTTCTTTCTTCTCCACTTTCTCTTTCATCAGTGTCTTTGTTTACTGCTTCCTGGTGTTTCTTGGTCTTGGTCCTTTCTTTCTTTATTTTCCCCCAAAAAATTATCAATAGATTGAGAGATTACAAGATTCATGTAAGAAACCCATCTCAGAAATTAAATATCGATAGACCAGAAGCTAACAATATATTTTGAAACCCCTAAAAAAACGCAGAAGCTATTTTCTAATTTTCCCTTTTTATTTAGAATTTTTTGGGTTTGATAGCTTGTAAATATTAGTGTTTAATTGTAGTTTCTTACGAAAAATCTGCTTTGAATTTTCTTTCACTAGAAAATTCTCTATATATATAAAGTTTGCATGGTTCTTTTTCCGGATTTTTTCTTTAATCCTTGGAATAACTTGAGAATTTTGTTTTCTTGTCTAATGTTAAATTATTAATCTCTTTTAAGATTTACTAGGTATTTATCCGCGCTACGCTGCAGAATATTTTTCTAAATTTTATATATATTTTTAATATAATAAAATTATTTTTATAATGAAAATAAGTATTATATTTTTTTTTTATTAGCTTAAGTTATGTATTTATATGTTTTAAATTTGAATAAACATTGTATATCCTTATTTTTTGTATTTTCTGAAATTATAATTTACTATTAATTTGTTTAGGTAACTAATTATATATGTATATGTAAGAATAAATCAATATATTTTTTAATATTTTCATGCTAATGGTAAATGTTATCTATTTTCTCTAATAAATTGTCATTTGATTCTTCTTTGTAATTATATAAAGGAAATTGTCATTTTAAAAATAGATTTATTAATTAATGTGATTATCTTGAATTATAAAATTTATTTATTTATCAAATATTTATTATAAACTTATGTTTCTAAAACTATCAAATTATAATCAATAACATTCATATTAAAATCATTGCTATTGCTTTAGAACTAAATAGAAAATTATCTTTGAACTGTTGAAATATCGTTGTAGTTGAAGTTAAATAATTAAATTTTGGTCATTGTAAACATACTTTAACTTGTAAATTTAGCACAGAGAAATTTCATCTTCTTACAAAAATCGAAAAATCAAAACAAAAAAAACTTCATTTTTCCATGAAAATGAGAAAGCGCATATTCCCGCCAAAATCAAAAAATTTATTATCTCGTCAAACTTAAAACCTAAAATTTTATTTTCTTGCGAGAACTTATGTTTTCTCGCCAAAACCAAAAAATTCACGTTTTTTTCACCAAAACCAAAAAATTTCATCTTCCTGCAAAAATAAAAAAGTCGTATTTTCCCATCAAAACCGAAAAATTTATTTTCTTGCAAAAACCGAGAAATCTTCTATTCCCGCCAAAACTAAAAATTTATTTTCTCGTCAAGCCAAGAATCACGCTTTCCTACCAAAACAAATAAACTACAATTTTCCGCGAAAACCAAAAATTGCATTATCTCACGAGAAAATGTGTTTTCCCGTGAAAATTAAGAAATTGCATTTTGTCGCGAAAACAAAAAAAAATCACATTATTCGTCAAAAACTGAAAATTTGCATTTCCCATATAAACCAAGAAATTGCTTATTCTCGCCAAAATCGAGAAATTTTTTTTTCCCATCAAATTGAAAAATTGCATTTTCTGCCAAAAGCAAAGAAAATTTGCGCGAAAACTAAAAAATTACACTTTTGCGCAAAAACCAAGAAATCGCATTATCCGTCAAAAGCCGAAAATTTGCATTTTCTATTAAAACTGAGAAATCGCATTTTTGTCAAAATTGGAAAGTTGTATTTGTCATCAAAACCGAGCATTTTCCCGTCAAAACTAAGATATTTTATTTTCCCGTGAAAATCAATTTTTTTTTTGTTTTCTCACCAAAACCAAAAATTCACATTTTCTCGCCAAATCCGAGAATTCAGTTTTTTCCGCCATAACAAAGGAAGTATGTTTTGCTACCAAAACTGAAAATCACATTTTCCTACTGAAACAAAGAAATCTCTTATTCCCGGCAAAACAGAGAAATTCATTATTCCCGCCAAAGCTAAGAAACATTATTTTCTCGTCGAACCGAGAAATCGTGTTTTCTTAAAAAAACCGATAAATTGTATTTTTCCGCCAAAATCGTCAAATTGTATTTTTCCGCAAAAAAATATAAAATTGTATTTTCATGCGAAAACCAAGAAATCGCATTATCCATCAAAAACAGAAAATTTTGTTGCCAATCAAAAACAAAGATTTGATTTTTTTATTTATTGTTATTTATTATTTGGGCTTGAGTTTAGTAATAAATAAATATATATATATATTTTTTATTGTTATTAATTATTTGGGCTTGGATTTGGTTAAAAATAAAATAAAGGTTAATAGAAAAAGTATTTGGGTTTTTAATAGATTTAAATTTAAAAATTAAAATTAGTAGATGAGTTGTATTAATAAAATATTTTGATTGGTGAATATTTTTGTTGAGGTGTCATCTTCAGAAAACTCCAAAATGCTGATGTATCATCTTTAGGAGAGACATTGGTGTTATTATTGTATTGATTTATAGGCGTAAAAAATCATCAACAAAATTCTATTTTCTTTTGTCAGTTGCAAATATGTCTCCGCTAGTCCTTAAGCTGCTTAATCCTCAATAGAAAAATATTTGAAATAATATTTTGGCATATTCTTGGAACCTAATCTCATTCTCTGGTTCCTTCTAGATAATTTCATGAATGTTTTTCTTGTAAAAAAATAAAAATTAAAAACCAGAGTAACCAAAATACCTAAAAAATACCCAAAAACTAGAATCTATAGGAGAGACATTGGTGTTATTATTGTATTGATTTATAGGCGTAAAAAAATTCCACTTTCTTTTGTCAGTTGCAAATATGTCTCCGCTAGTCCGCTGATTCCAAGCTGCTTAATCCTCAATAGAAAAATATTTGAAATAATATTTTGGCATATTCTTGGAACCTAATCTCATTCTCTGTTCCTTCTAGATAATTTCATGAATGTTTTTCTTGTAAAAAAATTAAAATTAAAAACCAGAGTAACCAGAATACCCAAAAAGTACGTTACTTTTGATCTAAAGTTATCCGATGCTAATTTATCGGCATATTAAGTGATTATAACATAATACATATTATGAATCTTGTGTATGAAATCCTAAAGTTATATTTGTCTCTGATAAGTTTTGATTTATGAACATATTAAAGAACCGTAACCGTAAAAATGCTGAAGACAAGAGAAAAGGTTGGCCACAAAGATCAAACAATGTCTCAGTCTGTGGATCCGAAATCAGATAAGATCGGACACAATAACAACATCAACAACAACACCAAAGCGATCACTAACCCACTGGCTCTGAGTCTCTTGATCGGTCTGAAAAACAACAAGTGCATCTCAGATTCTGATTTTGTCAGGAGCCCTAAATCTCCTCTTGAATTCAGGGTGTTGTCTACAATGGCTGAGCCGTTCTTCCTCAGATGTCCTAGATCATCACTCACTGCTCATCTCAACTGTTGTTGTGGCCCTGTTAAAGTTGGGTTAAGCATTGTGGATTCTCTCGCTGATGATCGGGTTTTGTCACCAGATATTGTGTTTGGACCTGCCTTGAGTATCAAGTCTTCTGAGATTAGGGACAAACATCCCAAGTTGTCCTCTGAGCCTAAGCCCGTGGAGATCAAGAAGGAAATATCTGGTGCTATCTTCCAAATCGGTGAGACTGAGCCGGGAGAAACCCGAGTTCTGTCTCGATCCAAGTTCTGCGCAGAAGGGAACTCAGAAATTGCTTTCTCATGTTGTCTATCTGAGGATGAGGATGAGATGGAGATGTCAGAGGACTACACTTGTATCATTTCACATGGTCCTAACCCGAAAACGACTCATATTTATGGTGGCCGAGTTTTAGAGTGTCACAAGAATGAGTTTGATAACAAAAAAAGTATGTGGAAACAGAGTTTGATTCCATGTTTCCCATCGATAATTTCCTCACCGTATGTAACTTCTGCAACAAAAAACTTGAAGTTGGAGAAGACATATATATGTACAGGTGTGTACTTCTTTTCCAATATACGTATTCTCTAATAGATACACAAAACTTAGAGGGTTTGTAGTATTGTTTCGAACTTTGAAATACCTAAACAGTATGACAAAAATGGTTCCGAGGTTAGAATAATATGAACTAAAAAGCTTTATAGGTTTCGAAAAATCTAAACTTGTGATGTTTGTGTGGTGATGAATTGCAGAGAGAAAGGGTTTTGCAGTGAAGAGTGTCGTTCAGAGGAGATGATGATAGATGAGGAAGACATGGAAGATTCTTGCATAGTTATGCAGGAATCTTTACAGAAGCTCTTCTGAACAAGAAGAAGCTAATAAGACGATGGTCATGGGACGAGCTTTTATAGACCCGACCATTGTCCTATTAACCCTACCTAAACAGACTTTTATTATATATATATATTGACCAGTGTCATGCCAATGGTAAGGTAATCTTTTGGCACTAATATGGTTTCATCCGTCTACAAAGAGCTGTGTTTATGGGCATCTATTAGCAAGCTGCAGCAGCCACGGATGAATCGGTCGGCCTTCTTTTTCTGTATATTTTGTAATGGGTTTTGGTTTTTGTTTTTTGTTTTTGGTTTGTATATCGAAGTTGATCATAACCTCATAAGTCATGAAGAGAGAGGGTTGGGTGCAAGAAAGGGTTTTTCTGTGACCACTCTATTTTCTTATTTTGAGACATGTTTTTAGGGTCTTTCTATGGATGGCTTCATAGGTTTGTCTGCAGATTTTTAATTGAATAAGTGATATATGTATGGACTATGATGATTAATTTTATTATTGATGAAAACATTGAACCACAACCAAAGCCAAGACAGGATGGACCAAAGATCAACTGACAACCAGTCCGTATGTGGAGAAAGTGATATGCCAACTAAAGGAACTTATTAAGCAGAGTACAAGATATCTGAAGGAACATACACCAAGAACAAAGGAAAGAAGAAGACCGTTCTTGGAACTACCACTTTCACAAGGTTTTTGCTATACATTGGACATTTGGACTATGACTGAGTGTAAAGAATTTAAGTAATCAAAAGCTATGAATCCTCTCCAGTAAACACATAAACCCAAAAGCATAAACAAAGAGAGTTTATTACTACAATTTTATGACTTTATCAGACAGTTTAAAGATTAAACCCTCTATTCCAAAAATCTTACTCGTGAAACTCAAACATAGACAGAGAGTGTTTTTAACTTTTTACTAATTATAACAACTTCATCACAGACCGTTTCAAGCCTGAATTGAAAATCAACCTAAAAGCCACAAACTTTTACCAACATAAAGTAAATGCTTCTATTGCAAAAACATACTCCTAACGTTTCAAAGACAAGAATTTCACACCATGGGTCTGGATCAAACAGAAAACTTCAACCGAATCAGAAAATGTTATGCACCTGAAAGACGTTGAGTGCGTGGGCCAGAGATGCATAATTGGAAGAGAAGGAGACGAAACGATCAAATGTAGAAGTGTCGAGCTTGGTACGAAACGGCGTCGCAAAAGCGGAAACTACAGAGACATAAAACGACGACGTAATAATGCATAGAATTATAAATGATGTGAAAAAATGCAGGACCGATTCGGTTAAGATGGGGAATATAAGACCAGTTCGGTTAAGGTTCCTTTTTGAAAAATGCAGGACCGGTTCGATTTCAAATAGATCGACTCTGATTTATATAACCGTTAGCAAACGCAACGGATACATCAAAGCCCAAACATTTATTTTCTTTCAATATCCTTTTATTTCCACAATTCTTCACAACCCTTTTTTTTTAATCTTTCCCCAAATTTTCTCTCAATCTTTTTTTTTGGAAGAATTCTCTCGAAGATTTGTTTGTGATTTGTTCTTTGTAAATCGTGAATTTGGTTTGAGGATTTCTGGGTTTCATGCAATTTTCCTATCCAACCAAATATCAAATCATTCAAAATAAATTCAAATCATTCAAAACCATGATATAATAAACCCCCCTTAATGTCCTACCAGTTCTTGTTTTTTGCTGTACACTTTTGATTTTATCAAAACGTTTTTATTTTTCCCTTCAACCCAAAAAAGATCATAAGCAGAGACACTAACTGTTAGAGAGGAAATGAGCACATTTCCTAAAAGGCATTTCCCGCAATAACCTAAGTCCATCACGACCAAAAAGACCGCGCTGACCTAGCTCGGATTAAAGGAAAACTCTTAAAAGATAATTATGGAAGACCGGAAACATCGGATTAGCCCAAAGGATAATGGAGAATTTCCATATTCTTCGGAGAATAAAGGATATTTCCATATCTGTGATATGGAAATACACAAGAAGGCAAAAAGGAAAATGAGTTCGGAGTAACCGACCTCCCATTCCTATAAATACAAAGATAATTGATGTTAGGGTTTTTAATCCTTAGAATCAATTCTCAAACACACATGTCATTGTAGTAATTAAGGTGTCAATCCAATCCAAAGACTAAGGAACAATCAAGATGCAGAAAACTTGCTAAGCTAGGCCTAATCAAAAGAAGAAGTTGAACTCTAACAACCTATGATGAACAAGAAGGAAATCTAACAACCTAAGGATGAACAAGAAGAAAGCAAAACACAAAAGGTGAAAATCAAGCAAAGCAACCAAAATAAAGGAAAAACAGAGCAAACTCAGAACATAGCTTAAAACAGAGAAAAGATGGGACTTGAGATGAGATAATTGGTAATAGGGAACTCTTGACTCGGCCTATGATGCTTACAAACTCACACAATGCTATTTCTTATGCATAGGATTCATTTATATGACTAATCCAATCTCTTGGCACTAATCTCTTTGCTAATTACCAAGTCAATAACTAATTCTCATTAGTAAAATGATAAAATGACAAATTTATCAACCCTATATTGCCAAATCACTCCCTAGACAGTCAATCTCTTGAGCTAGGATAAGCAATTCTCTTGCAAAACAGTTCAGGCATTTCATCAAACACTTGGTGGGCATAAAATGAGCTTAAGATCTTAATCAACTTAACTAGGGCTAATTAAGCATTAAACACAGCAATCAAGAAAGGAAATGGAAGAATTAACACTAAGCAATCATAGATAGAGTCTCAAATTCCCTAAACCTAACCCATCTCAAATCCCTAAAAAGAAAGCAAACACAAAAAAGGTAAGGTTCAAGACTAAAGTGATAGCAAAGTGAATCATGCTTATGGTTAAGGGATCAAATCAAATTAAGAACAATTCAACTCTAGATAAGGACATCTCAAACAAGACAAGCTACTTTGTTCATTGGCATGTCAAACCCATGGTTAGTGATGTATTTACCAACAAACAAGCAAGAAGCACAAGGTCCATAAAATCTAACAAGTTCTCATACCTCCACTTTTGATGGCTTGTGTGATTACTTATCACTTGCCGGAATATATCAGGAAACTACTCACTGGTTAGGTTTATTGCAGTTATCTAAGAGCAACTTTCCACCAATAGGTGATGCAAAGACTCATGACATTCTAAGCATCTATTTCAAGACTTTAACCATTAACACATTTCATCAAACACATGGAGTGCAGGATAAAAAGCCCAGGATTCTTGTCTAATTCAAAGAGGTACTAGGCATTAAATATCAATTCAGCAAGAAGAGGAATGAGATCTAGCAACCTAACACATCAAGCATCCAAAAGAAACACTTTTGCATCACAAAAAATCATGAATCTCTAAAATAACTCAAACCCTAAAGAGCAAATTCGAAATTAATAAAAGCAAGACCAAGACTAAAGATTAAAGACTTATGATTAAAAGAAGAAGAAAACATAAATAAAAGTATACACAAGTGATCCAATCTCAACCCACAAATGATTTGTTCTTGTTCTATGAAAAACCAAAGCAAAGCTTTGGAGAAGAGAAAGGATAAGAGAAAATAAATCTAGGTTTAGTTATTTATAGGAAACATCCCCAAAATAGCCCTAGGAAGCAAAAATAAGGAAGTCAAAGATGGTCAAAGATGCTTTTCGGACAAAAACCTATCGATCTGAAGGAAGGAGGTAGGAGATCGATGTGGTGATCGATAGGAACTTCTGGTTGCGGACAGTGATGCTTGAACCGCCTTATCTTTTGAAATACTGATCGGATTGACATGATTCAATCTCCGTTGGACAGCTTATTTGACCCTCTACAACTTATATGAAGGACGCGGAGGCTGAATCTCACCAGAAGACCTTCGTTTTGACCCATACATTTCATATCGATCTGCACATCGGACAGATTTCTCTCAGCTTTGGTCGATACAGGACTTTGGTGCAGCCTAAAACCCGTCATCTTGGATATTATTCTGGGTTCTTCATGTCCACATCATTCACCATTCTTCAAATGTCTTCCTTGCTCCATTTAGACCTGAAAAAGACTCCAAACAATGCAAAACATGCAAATGTCTAACCTTAAACCTATTATGTCTAATATGAATGCAAATGTGACAAAATATGATGAATGAATGCATGAAAGAGACCAAAAACTAAGCTAAATGCAAGCTAAAACAAGGTAAATTATGAGGATATCAATCCTGAAGCCAGAAAGAAGAACTCATACAATCTAGAGAGCAGCAGAGCTAAAACCAGAGACTCCAACGCTTTCTAGCTTACTTCGCAAACCTTCTTTTCACTTTGGCATAACCTCTCGGTTATACCTTTCTTTGTTATTGCTACGCTTTCTTACTATCAATGAAAAGACTTTATTCTCCGAAACCCACAACTGTTAATCAGACCCTAGTGGTAATTTTCTGGTTCAACAATTGGCGCCGTCTGTGGGGACTAGGAGAATAAATTCTTTAGAAAAAAAACAAGTAAGAAAGCCGAAGCGATGAGCCTCCCCGTCAATGACAGCGATCTTATTCACATCAACAGCCCTACTATCGCGACCCCACCACCCACGGAAAAACACGTTCGAGCAACCAACGACAGTACCCACATGATTTTAGGAGGAATATTTCACGATCCCAACTCGCTGTAGGAAATAAGACAACACGAAGAAAAAGCGGCGGCGGCAAAACAAGATCCACCCATCCCAAGATACGAAACGCCGATAGAATTCACAACAGAGGACCAACGTAGCTCGCACGAGTCGCACTTCGACCCGCTGGTGATAACTTTACAAATCCATGACAGCACGGTTTCCAAAGTCCTGATCGACGGTGGGAGTACAGTCAACGTCATATTGGAAGATACACTGTCGAGAATGCATATTGAGAAAACAAGATAATAGCGATCAGAAAACCGTTGACCGGGTTCGCAGGCGACACCTTTTACAGCATCGGTTCGATATACCTGATCACTCACATCGGCGGCATGACCAGAAAGGTAGAATTCGCAGTCATCAACCTCCCGACCATCTACAATGCCATCCTTGGAACACCATGAATTCATGCCATGAAAGCCATCGTCTCAACGTACCATCAATGCATCAAGTTCCCAACCCCAACCGGTGCATTCACACTTCTAGGCGACCAATCATCAGCAAGAATGTGCCTTCTCAACGAAAGAAGAATCAGATCGGCGACCACCTGCATGGTGAACGAAGATTTAGACCCACGTCTCCCCTTCCACAAAAGACCAAAGCCCGAGCGAGTTATACAGGTAAGCATCGACGAGAAACATCCAGAAAGACTTGCAAGCATTGGAGGTGACCTTTCAGAAGATATCAAAACAGACCTCATAAAAATTTTGCGCTACCATGTGCATCTGTTCGCTTGGTCCATAGAGGATATGAAGGGAATTGATACCAGGATTACTTCACACAAACTAAACGTCAACCCGACGTTTAAACCTATCAAACAAAAACGGAGAAAGCTCGGCCCCGAGAAAGCACAAGCCGTGACTGACGAAGTGGAAAAATTGCTCGGCATCGGGTCAATTACTGAGGTTCAATACCCTGACTGGTTAGCCAACCCCGTCGTGGTCAAAAAGAAGAACGGCAAATGGAGGGTCTGCGTCGACTTCACCGACCTTAATAAAGCGTGTCCAAAGGACTATTTCCCGCTTCCACATATCGACCGACTGGTCGAATAAACAGCCGGAAACCAGCTCCTATCTTTTATGAACGCCTTCTCAGGATACAACCAGATCTTTATGCACCCCGACGATAGAGAAAAAACAGTTTTCATCACAGACCGCGGAACGTACTGTTATAAGGTCATGCCTTTCGGGCTAAAAAACGCAGGAGCAACCTACCAACGACTGTTAAACAAAATGTTCTAAAGCCAGCTCGGTCGGACTATGGAAGTCTACATTGACGATATGTTAATCAAGTCCGCAACCGCAAAAGATCACGTGGACCACCTTAGGGACTGCTTTAAAACCCTTGAGAAATACGGCATGAAACTAAATCCAGCCAAATGCACATTCGGCGTAACCTCAGGAGAATTCCTAGGATACGTTGTCACTCAAAGAGGGATAGAAGCAAACCCAAAGCAAATATCGGCAATTCTGGACCTCCCATCGCCAAAAAATACACGGGAAGTACAAAGGTTAACCGGCAGAATCGCCGCTCTAAACAGATTTATCTCGCGATCAACGGACAAATGTCTACCTTTTTATCAACTACTTCGAAGCAACAAACGCTTCGATTGGGATGAAAAATGCGAAGAAGCATTCACGCAACTAAAGCGGTATCTAACCACCCCTCCAATATTAGCAAAACCGTAGAACGGCGAAACTTTATACCTTTACATCGCAGTCTCAACAGCAGCAGTAAGCGGCGTCCTTGTCAAGGAAGACCGCGGTGAACAGAAACCAATTTTCTACATCAGCAAGACTTTGGATGGAGCCGAAACACGTTATCCAGCCTTAGAAAAACTCGCTTATGCAGTCATTGTCTCCGCACGGAAACTATGATCCTACTTCCAATCTCACTCCATCGTTGTCTACACCAGCCAACCACTTCGAAGCATCCTGCACAGTCTAAGCCAATCCGGCCGAATGGCTAAATGGGGCGATAGAACTTTCAGAATATGATATCGAGTACCGCGCTCGAATCAGCGTCAAATCTCAAGTTTTGGCAGATTTCATGATCGAGTTACCACCGGATCTACTAGATGGGGAGCCACCTAAAGAAAACCAATGGAATCTCTATGTAGATGGAGCATCTTCGAAACAAGGATCAGGAATCGATATCTGTCTAAAATCACCAACCGGAGAAATTCTTGAGCAATCCTTCAAACTCAGTTTCCCCGCTTTAAACAACGAAGCTGAGTACGAAGCCTTACTGGCTGGACTTCGGCTCGCCCAAGAGGTAAAAGCAAAACATGTTCACGCCTTCTGCGACTCCCAGCTCGTCGGCAGCCAATTTAGGGGAGATTATGATGCAAAAAACGAACGGATGGATGCATATCATAAACAAGTCTAGGAAATAGCAAAGCAGTTTGATTCTTTCGAAATAACCAAAATTACGCGAGCAGAAAACACCGCCGCCAACGCGCTGGCAGCATTAGCATCCACAACGGACCCTGCCCTAAGACGAATAATCCCAGTAGAAATTATCGAACAACCTAGTATTCAACTATCAAAGGGATCCTGCAACGCAGTATTATATCAGATGACGAGGCAAACGATCTGATGGAGGAAGATGCCGAACAGCAAGAGAAGCCTTGGCAAGACGAAATCAAGACCTACCTGTTAGAAGGGATCGTTACAGAAGACAGGTGGGCAGCTAGACGCCTCCGAAAGAAAGCAGCGCGATATTTTATAGAAGAAGGAAACCTATTTCGATGGACAGCGAATAAAATAATATTGCAATGCTGCGACGAAGCACAAGCCAAAAGAGTCATGATAGATACTCACGACGGAGCAGGTGGGAATCACTCAAGGGGAAAAGCTTTAGCACTAAAAATCAAGAAGCACAGCTTATTCTGGTCCAGAATGATTCAAGATTGCGAACAGTTCGCACTCCGGTGCGAACCATGCCAGAAATACGCTCTAGCCATTAATGCGCCTACCGAATTACTTCAGACTGCTGTTCTGCCATATCCTTTCATGAGGTGGGCAATGGACGCAATCGGCCCAATGTCCAAGTCAAGTCGCAATCAGTATATCCTGATGGTAACAGACTATTTTACAAAATGGGTCGAGGCTAAAGCCTACCCCACCCTCAAAGGAATCGACGTACATCTTTTCATCTGGGAGTACGTCATATGCCGACACGGTCTCCCGTATGAGATCGTTACGGATAATGGCACTCCGTTCACCTCGTCTGTTTTTCAAAGTTTCTGCGAAAAGTGGGGGATACGCATAAGTTATTCGACACCATGTTATCCACAGGGCAACGGGCAAGCAGAAGCATCTAACAAAACAATCCTCGACGGTCTCAAAAAATGGCTAAACCGGAGTTGATGAATCCTGGTACATGGACTTATGTGGAATTGGACAAAAACAAAAATTTCAAGTACCTATTCTTTGTGTTAGGAGCTAGCATTGAGGGATTCCAAACCATGAGAAAAGTCATTGTTGTGGATGGAACCCACCTTAAGACTGGATATGGTGGTGTTTTGTTAGTTGCTACAGCTCAAGATCCTAATCATCACCATTATCCAATTGCATTTGGTGTAGTTGATGGTGAGAAAAATGCTAGTTGGATGTGGTTTATGAACAGGTTGAAATCAGTGATACCGGATGATCTTGAATTGGTGCTTTTTTCTGATAGAAACCCAAGCATCATCAAGTCTGTGCAGGCGGCGTTTCCGTTGTCTCAGCATGGGTATTGTATACAACATTTGTCTCAGAATGTAAAAGCAAATGTCTATTACGTCACAAAGATACATGTGTTATGAAGTTCAAAGAATGCGCTCATGCGTATACAGAGAGTGAGTTCCTGACACTTTTTGATGCTTTTAGAAACAAGTATCCTTCTGCAGCCCAGTATCTTGATGGTAGTGTTCCTGTGGACAAATGGGCAAGATGCTATTTTCCAGGAGAAAGGTACAACATAGACACCTCCAATATTGTAGAATCTATTAATGGTGTTCGTAGAAAAGCAAGGAAGTACGCTCTATTACCAATGATTGATGTGATTGTTGAAAAGATGGCTGGATGGTTTAACAAGCATAGGAACAGTTCTTCTGAAGTATCAAGCACCAAGAAGCTTGTGCCTTATGTGGATAAAGAACTGCATAAAAGATCACATGAAGCGAAGAAATTAATGGTGCATGAGTTGAACGCCTTCTTCCTTGAATTCAATGTCATTAGAAAAGACGACAAGTGCTATTTGGTTGATATGAAAAGGAAAAGCTGTAGTTGCAAGTGTTTTGATATGGACAAATACCCATGTGTGCATACAATAGCTGCTGCCATCTTTATTAGCGGAGGCAGAGAACTTCATCTACAAGAGTTTTGCTCGAAATATTATTGGATGGAGCTATGGACATTAGCGTATTGCAGGACTATTTATCCAGTACCACATAAGTCTGATTGGATTGTTCCTGAGCATATACAAAACCTGGTTGTCATACCACCAGATTATGTCGCAAAGGAAGGAAGAACTCAAGAAAACCGGTTCCCATCAGTTCGAGAACACCGAGGAAGAGGGAGAGGAAGAGGAAGGGGAAGAGGAAGAGGAGGGATGTGGACATATTTCTTTAGTGGTAATAGTGAGGCTGGTGGGGCTGGTGATGCTGGTCAAACTGTGTAGCTCGTTTGTGTTTATTTTGTGTATTCGGAACACTTGGAACAACTGATGCAACTGATAGTATTTAAGACGGTTTTTTTTTTATTGTTTTCAAGAGTCGGTTTTTATTTATTTGAATTTCGAACATTTGAAAAAATCTTGTATTAATTTATTTAGAGTTATATTTTATTTTCAAAATTATTAGGAAAACCTACATTCAATATGAAACAAACAAACATTTATTCAGTATTTAAAAATTATGTGTTATTTTTTAAATATTTTTATTTCATTTTTAAAATTATTATAAAAACCTTCAAATAATTATTCACCTCCATTATGATGATGCAGTCATTATGAAACAAATAACTATGAAATAAACAAATAATTATAAAATAAACAATCAAATAAAGAACATTTACACAACAAACACCATACACTTCTATGAATACTTTCTTAATACTAACCACCATATGAAATCCTAGACAGATACGATGATTTTTAAAACATTTTTAATGCATAAAACCTCAGGCTTAACAACAGAAGGACTAAAATCATCTGTAAAACTACAAACATGAAATTTATTATGGAGTATAACTATATAAAGTTAAAAACACCCAAAAGTACAACTATTTGAAAAATAGTATAACTTAATAACTATGGATTGCTAAGTGTAATTTTGGCGGCGTCCACGTAAGCAAAAAAAGGCGCACATGTTATTTTGGTGGCAAACGTGTTAGGGGCGGGAAATTTTTGGAAATTCAGGACGGTTTTTCCTGGTTTCGGGTAAATTGTAGAAATCGGGGTCCTAGGGATTTCTTTTACTTCTCAGATTTGAGTTTCCTCCTCCCTTCTCTCTCTCTCTCTCTCATCCTCCTCCCCCCTTCTTCTTCGCTTTCCTTCCTCCGAATTTTTTTGGCCTCTCCTTCTTTCTCTCCTTTACCTTCGTTCGGGTTCATTCTTTCTTATCTCTTTAGGTTAGTTGAACCACGAGTTCATGGGTTTTGGGTTTACGGGTTTAGGGTTTATAAAATTGCTATTGCTTATTCTGGGTTGAAATTGCTTATTCTGGGTTTTGAGTTATCAAATTGATTCTCGGTTTTCAGGGTTTTGGGTTATGAGATTGCTTATGCTGGTTTTAGGGTTATCAAATTGATTATGGGTTTTCTGGGTTATGGATTTGCTTTAGTAATACTGAGTGTAACGGGAATTTATAATATTTCTTTATACTGGAACAGGGACAATATGTCATTATATGATTATGGTCTTAATAACAGTGACACAATCGAGTCGTCGAGCTACCCTTTCAATGGTGGCAGTGAACCTAAGGATTCTGGGATTCCAACCCACTGTTTTTGTGGTGGAGCAGCCTTGCTTCAAACTACACAGACCGGCTTGAATCTTGGGAGGCTTTATTATACTTGTGTCAATAAGGATGTAAGCTGACAATTCAATTAAATTTCTGTTGTTTTTCAAAAATTATGCTTAAGGATTAATGCTGGATATCTGCTTGTACATGCTCAGGATGGAGATTGCCACATGGAAATTGTGGGATGAGGAAATGATGGAGGAGTTATGTGCCATGAAGGAAGATGTTGATGACATGCACCATCAAATTCGCTACATTACATCGGGCAGTGATGGCGATATTGTCGACAGCCACCTGATGTGGGATACTGTTTCGCAAACCCGAGATCAGCTTCTCCCTTTGATGGATACAGTACAGATTTGTGCTACAGATTTGATTGACCTAAAGGAGAAGGTGCTGAAACTTCAGAACATGGTGTCTCAGGAAAAGAAACTGAAGCTACTGATTGGATTGCTTATTGTCCTCCATTCAGTTATCATCTCCTTTCTTATCTACTTGTTTAAGTAGTTAAAATGTATGATTTCTCTTAGTTTAAAAATCTTTTTTCATTTGTCTTGCACTTCAATGGTTTTATAACTATTTTTAGTGTTTTCATTTGTTTGTTACTTTGTCAAACACAAATCAAAACACCAAATCCAAACAAATTAATACACCATACCATAGTTTTAAACACCAAATGAAATACAATTAAAGTTTTTGTTTAGATCCAAACATTAAATCCAAACTTTAAATCCAAACATTAAATCCAAACTTTAAATCTAAACACCACCATATCAGCATTCGAGTTTTAGTTCTAACTCATACTGAAAACCAAAATAGAAAATGTTTTCAGTCGAACTGCACTATTTTTTCCTGGGCCTCTTGGCCTTTTCCTCTGTGAAAGGAGTTCGCACATGCTGGGAACGTTTTTTCTTCCTCTTCTTGGGTTCGTCAGCTGCCTTCTTCTCCACTTCGGACTGTGAACGTTTTTTTCTCCTTCGATACACCTGCTTACCCCGCGCGGAAGATATCCCTTCTCCCTGCAAACACGCATAGCTTTACTTAGTATTATATAGTGTGACATTTCTGTTTCGGGGTGTAAGAATAGAAAATTTACCTCTTCCTCTGCCTCCTTAGCTTCCTCTTCCTCCTTAGCTTCCTATGTCTCATTGGATTCCTCTGCCTCCTTAGCTTCCTCGTCTCCTTTAGATAAAAGAGCATCCACACACTTGTTAGGGACCTTCATATTTCTGCCACCTACTCTTATCACACTGTTACATCGCATTAGTGAAATCGAATTACCGCCCCGTTCTTCTGCCTCCTCTTCCTCCTCATCTTCCTCATCTTTTGCCTCCTCTGCCTCCTTAGCCGCTTCCTCCTCTCCTACGTGCTACCTCCTTCTCTCTGCTTCATTGTGAAATCGAATTACCACCCCGTTCTTCTGCCTCCTCTTCCTCCTCATCTTCCTCCTCTTCTGCCTCCTCTGCCTCCTTAGCCACTTCCTCCTCTCCTACGTGCTCTACCTCCTTCTCCTTCTCTGCTTCATTCTTTTCTCTCTGCAAAACACAAACAGTTAAACTCCCTACAAAACACAAAATAGTATACCATTTTCTTTTAGACAACCAAATTATTACCTCAGGTTCCTGCTATGCCTTCATCTCTGCTTTCTCAAGCCCTGTCTCCGCCTCCTTCTCTGCTTGCTCAACGCCTGTCTCCGCCTCCTTCTCTGCATCCTTCTCTGGTTCCTCAATGCCTGCTTCCGGGACCACCTCCTTCTCCACCTGTGCTTCTTGCTCTTGCTCTTATCCCTGCACAACACACAATTGTACTTAGTATTACATAGTATTACCTTTTCGTTTCAAGGTCTAAGTCAACCAAATTTTATCTCTGCTGTTTTCTCTCCATCCGCCACCTCTTCTGCTCCCTTACCTGCTTCCGGGACCACCTCCTTCTCCACCCGTGCTTCATCCATTGGCCCGGTTCCCTGCAAAACACACAATTGTACTTAGTATTACATAGTATTACTTTTTCTTTTAAAAGTCTAAGTCAACCAAATTTTACCTCTGCTGTTTTCTCTCCATGCCCATCAACATTATTCGCATCATTGTTATTCACAGTATGAGGAATGTAATCATTATAATTCACATCCTCATACATGCTTTGAGCATCTAATTGCTCTTTCACATAGCCTTCCACTGCAGCAACTCTTGTAACCAACCCAGCAAACTTGTCATTCATCTCCTTGAACCCATTCTCCATTTCCATCTTCAGACTCTGTACGACCTCAACCAAGTTAGAAACAGAAGCATTCTCCTGCGATCCAGTGGCCTCATTGGCGGGCTGCTCTTCAAGTCGGGCGGCCACGTCTTCTTCATACATCTGTTCAAAACAGACCGGCTTGTCTTCATCGTTAATACACTTCAACCAACTATGAACAACAGCATCATCGACATCATCATCGTCATCTTCTTCAGTAACTCGAGCCAAAAAAGCTTCTTCCTCATTGTAAGGGACCAAGATGCTATCAATCTCATGTGGATATAAACAAAGATTGCAATTCCAATCATAAATAAATTAAAAATATGAAAATTTAAAATGTTCGAATTTAAAAGTATTACTGACCTTAGTTGTACCAAGTGCTTCATTTATTTCCTCGAGAGAAAATCCTTTCATGGCACTTTTTTGAACTTGCTCTTGCACATTCTCAGACACGTTTTCTTCGCAGATGGAACAACTTCTCAGAATTTCTTCTTCAGTGATGGAATTGCTTCAAACGCTAGAAGCTACATATGCCACATATATTTCGAGATAGCTTCAAATCTATGGAAATACAAGTAATACATATATTCATATTTACCTCCAAAGGAATGCAGAAGCTTGGAAAAGTCCAATTTGATCCGCTAACAACCCCTTTAAAATGATCCACAATATGTTGGATCTCTTCCATATTGTTATCAAAACACAACCTCCCCCAGGAATATGTCCTACACAAATGCAGATCACTGACTGCTCTTTGAAAGAACCGCTCCACACAAGTAGCATCACTTCACTTCCTGTCTTAGACTTCCCAACAATGACGCATGATAGAAAGAAAAGGATGGCCATCCTTAACCGATCTTGAGAATATCTCATATTCTCCAGCTTTTCTTTGACATCTGAATATCTTATTTTTTCCCGCCCAAAAGTGCTTCTCCACGAAATCCATACTGCCCATTTCCGAATAGTTAGGAGGATAGCTGCGACAGTTTAAACCCGAGATGAGGGCGTGTTCACGTAGACTATACCGAATGGGCACGCCATTCACAATGAACCAGGCTTCTTTTTTCCTCTCTATAACCGCCGTTCGAAGAAGCAGTAACCACATCCCCATTACCATGTGGTTTGAGTCCTTGTGCATGTGGAAGAAATATTTGAATTGGGGGTGATCCACAAACAAACTCTTCTCCTCTGGTCTAAGTGGATACTTTAATCCACTTAGCAGTAACTCCACTGCTTTCGAGATATAACACCCTGTAGACAATTTGATTTTTTTTACGTACTTCGTTGGCTGGAAGTACATCTCCATAGGAAGCATTGCCTCGGTTCCCTGCAACATAGTTGTATCAAGTATTACTTTTTTCCAGAAATTTCTAACATACGAAATGATCCTAATTTTACCAGTTTTACCAGTTTTACTAAAAGCACAGAATATTAATAATTCGAAACAAATAATCAACAATCACGAAAATGAAAACCTGATAGCCTAAATTAGAAACAAAGACTTGCTATACAATCAATCACCCAAAACGAAAGTACTTTAACCAAACCCGATACCCAAAACCAACCAATTCTTTCAAAATCGATAACCAGGTAACGGCGGTTCGGGTACATACCATTGAAGAATCGGACGCGCCGCCTTCCATGATGGTTCAGCTGCTTCCGTCGCCTCCATCGTTGCCTCATGCTTCTTCGTCCTCTGAAGATTCCGGGTCCAAGTCTTCATAGACAACCTGAGAGGTTCTCTTAGATCTTCGAACCTACGCTAGAACCTCATCACTTAAACCATAATTCAGCCTATTTGTACGCGCTATATGCCTACATGATCAATCCAAATCGGTTACAATGGAATCAAAATCGACATCCATCTCACAAAACCGACAAGAATATGACACTTACCTTCTCTGATTCGCCTACAAATCGATTGCTGTGGTGAGAGTTTGTCTTAGTTTTTCTGAATAACTGCTTGTAGTGGTCCCGACGAACTAGGATCAATCGTCGTTTGTTCCGCTTTTTTTATTTTAAATTTTGCTCTAAAATTTACTTTTGATCGATTGAGAAGATGAAATGGTGATTTAAGTGGTTTTTTACACTAAGATCCGACTAAGGTTCTGCGATGTATGTGCGGATTAGGGTTTGAGTGGGTTTGTCCTGGTTGTATCAATAATTTTGTTAAGTTTTTAAGGGCAGAATCGATATCTAATCCTTTCCTCTATTTAAAATAAATGTTATAAAATTACTCAAATATAACGGGGTATATTGGATCATTTTTAACAGCTAGGGGCATCTCAGCCATTGATCCAAGTGTAGTCGGAGGATCGTGTTTTCACCGGGGACAAATTGAAATATCCTTTGAAAGAAAAGCGGATTGTCAACATTCCAGTCGAGTTTGATTCAAACATAATCTGTGACTTGAGACGCTTCATTGAAGTCAATATCGGCAACGCTTCCCAGTTTGCCGGCAATATACGCAATAAGTCTTCAATTCAGGAATTGCGGAGGAATTCTCCGTGCCTGAATCCAGAAAGGGATGATCTTCAGAGTGTTGTCGGAGATAGTTGAAGACCAGCAATGAGTAACGAGCATCCACTCACTGAACGACCAGGGTCCCCGTCGTAGAATCAGATTGACTGCCTCTTCTGATTGGAAGACAAACTGAAACTTTGTTGCGTCGAGCATTCATCCAATGAAGGCGTCACTTAAACCCCAAATTCTTGGTAGTTGATTGATAACAGCACGGATTTTTTGTTTTCTGGGATTGAGAAGCACTCCCACAATAGCGTAACGGTTCGCTTGCACCGCTTTATTACAAATCAATGGATGCAATTCAATTGGGTCTTCGTCTCGCCCTAAGGTGATATCCTGCATTCTTTGTCGGATGTTGTCACTCATCAGGATAATTGTTAGAGTAACTGTAAATGGTGATGGTTGAAACTTCGGAGTTATATAGTTGTACTTCCATGGCGGTTTGCAATTGAAGGAGAGCCAAAGAAAATACAAAAGCAAACCGTCTGAGTAACTTTCCAACGGACAATAACCGACATTATCCCAAAGAAATCTGGATTGAAACTGTGAGAAAGAACTATCTGTTGAATTTGAGTGAGAAATCTGGATTTCGCGAACAAAATAGCAACGAGAGAAAAAGAAAGAGAATAGAGAGGGAGAAAGTCATTTTTATGTATCATTTTCTTTTGCCTCAACAGATTAAACGCAAAGAAAAAGTTGAAAAAAAAATGTAGATTATATACGAATATACCCCATAATATCTAGATCCTAGACCTTAAATTCTATAATATGAAGCATTGGCATTATGCGCTGTGGAACATGAGAAGCATTCACATTTTAGGTCCTAGAACAAGCTGCTTAGAACGACATTTTTTAGAAGTCGAATTCAATCATTGGCAGAATAAATTGTTGTTGCTCTTTTGTTTTTGTCTTTCTCCTTGACTGAATTCATCTTTCTATAATCGTTTTTTTATAGATAAACCTTTTGGTTGGCAACAATCTAAGAATGTGTCCAATATTATTTTCAAACTTGTATAGTGCCAATAGTAATTTGTATATAGTTTACTCTATGCGTGGACATGAAATGTTTTAAATCATTATCCGTTGGAAAGAGACAACACACAACAATGACACAGTGAAATCAAGTTTTCTACACTTATGTGAATTTGTGAGAAATATATAGAGACAATGGCAGCAATGACTCAAAACAGAATATGAATGAGATCACAAATTATGTTAGAAGAAAAACCTCATTGATGTAAGTAGTAAAAATCACAAGATCGTAGCCCACTGCAAAATCCAATATATCAAATGAATAGTACTCTAAGCTCTTGTCATCTTCAAACATAAAATAAAACAAAAGTAATCTAAGATTTTGTCAACTTTAAATACAAGAAAAAAAAACAAAATAGTAATACAAGAACTTAGGAATAAGTGGCTTCGAACTATCTTCAGTTCACTAAGATTCCTCCCACCAAATACTTATTTTTCTGTATAAATCACAAACAATTCTAAAAAATTTCAGCTTAAACCGGAAAGAACTAACCGTCGACTTTCCCATGTAAAAATATCGGTGACCTATATGTTTTTTAGTTTAATATAAATATCAAGTTAAATAGTAATCTTATGAATTAATAAAGTATACAAGCTTGGTTTTCTTTTAATTAAATCCAGTTGCTTTCTCTATTAGGAGCAGGAGCAACACCAACAAAACATGTTTTACGATCAATTAAATGCATTCATAATTTTAAATCAGGTATACTATTATAGTCGATTTAGATAATAAATTTAAAGGCAAAATAATTGTGTTCTGGTTTTTCGTTAAGAAATACAAAGATTTGGAAGATTGTTACACCATTCTTAAAATTCAGGATTTTTATACACTTTTAAATGAACAAGTAATACAAAATTACAACATTTATAAAAAAGTATATTGTGAACAAGTATATTGTGTGAATTCATTCTAAAAAAGTACTGAAAAGGAAAAAAGTATAAAAAGAGGAATAATAATAGTGAGAATTGAAAAATGAAATGGCTCCAAACTCCACGGTACAAGATCATCGATATCTATTGACCTCTCATACCTCAAGATAGTGGGGGGATCGCGTTTACCATATTTCTTTCTTGCATTAATTTGGTACATTTCTCAAATTACCTCATCATCCAATCAATTATATTACAACATTTATATTAATCTCCCAAGTAGAAGAGTAATTGCCTTGAAGAGACGTCTTTGTGAAGAGCCACTGATTGACGTCTTCGTATAGAGAGACATACATATGTTCTTAAATAATCTCTCTTTAAGTAATTCCACCGCCCTTTTATGACTCTCGAAAATATTTATAATAAATAGTATAATTTTGTATCTTATGTTCTGCAGTCATCATCATTCATCAACTAACACGCTACATCGCTGAAAACATAGTAAAAAAGTACGGTCTTGTCTGGTCACATATCTTAGTAATTAACTAGAAAATGAGTAAATCACCACATATTTTATATATGTTCATAAATTAAGGTTATATAACTTTTTTTGTCAGTAGTAAGGGGGTTTGAATATGGATGGTGTAAAGAAATGTTCAAAAACAAAAAACATGGATTGTGTATATAACAAAATAGCATAATAATATACTATATTTTGTAAATTAAATTGTTTTCTTTCTTTCTTAAATATATGAGTTTAAAATTTACTATGATATATCTTTGTTGACATTTCGAAGGACCTGCTGCAACATGCAAATGCAGAAGGTGTTAGCTAAATATACATAAAAATATATGCCAGCATTAAACTTATTAACAAACTAGTTGACTAAAATTAAATTAAATTGTATATATATTTTTATCGAAGGAGATTTTCTCTGACACCCAATTAGAATCAGATACTATCACCATCGATCTTTTTCTTGGTCACCATCGAACTTTTTATTTCCTTTATTTATTTTTAAAAACTTTGATATTGTATAGGATATATAGAGATAAGCTCTGCTCTGTTGGTTTTGATACAAAACTCAAAACAATGGAGTCTCAGTCTCGTACAAGTCAACCTGAAACTCCAAAACGTTCTCCGTTCGCCGGAATGTTTCATAAACTGAAGACCAATCTTCTTTTCCGATCAAAGCTAGCCGAAGTAAATGGTGCAATGGGTGATCTAGGCACTTACATACCAATCGTCCTCGCTTTAACTCTCGCCAAGGATTTGGATTTAGGGACAACACTCATATTCACCGGAATTTACAACGCCATAACCGGAGCTGTTTATGGCGTACCGATGCCGGTCCAACCAATGAAATCCATAGCAGCGGTGGCGATTTCATCAAATGCGGAGGATTTCGGTATACCGGAGATCATGGCCGCTGGAATTTGCACCGGAGGGATCTTGTTCGTGTTAGGGATCTCTGGTTTGATGCAGTTCGTGTTCAATATCATTCCGTTGTCAGTTGTTAGAGGGATTCAACTGTCACAAGGCTTAGCCTTTGCAATGTCTGCGGTTAAGTATATTAAGAAAGAACAAAACTTTTCAAAGTCCAAGAGTGTTGGTGATAGGCCATGGTTAGGTTTAGATGGATTGGTTTTAGCCTTGGCTTGTGTTCTTTTCATAGTTCTTGTAAATGGAGATGGTGAAGAAGAGGAAGAAGGAAGAGATAATTCAAGAAGAAGAGTTTCGATAAGGAAGGTTATAGCTAATGTACCATCTGCTTTGTTAATATTCTTGTTAGGTGTTGGTTTAGCAATTATAAGGAAGCCGAGATTTGTACATGACATTAAGTTTGGTCCTTCGAAGATTAAGTTAGTGAAGATGAGCAAAAGAGCATGGAAGAACGGGTTCTTGAAAGGGACGATTCCGCAGTTACCTCTCTCTGTTTTGAATTCTGTTGTGGCAGTGTGTAAGCTTTCTTATGATTTGTTCCCTGAGAAGAAATTCTCGGCTACATCGGTTTCGATGACTGTTGGACTGATGAATATGGTGGGATGTTGGTTTGGCGCAATGCCAACTTGTCATGGAGCTGGGGGGTTAGCAGGTCAGTACAAATTTGGTGGGAGGAGTGGTGGGTGTGTTGCACTGTTGGGAGTAGCTAAATTGGTGTTAGGATTGGTCTTAGGAAGTTCATTGGTTGGCATAATGGAGAAGTTTCCTGTTGGTGTTCTTGGAGCTTTGTTGCTATTTGCTGGTATAGAGCTTGCAATGGCTACTAGGGATATGAACACAAAGGGAGATGCATTTGTGATGCTTGTTTGTACAGCCGTGTCTTTAGGCTCAAATGCTGCCATAGGCTTTGTGGCTGGAACTGTTTTGTATGTTGTTTTGTGGTTGAGGAACTACGGAAAGGCCAAACCCACTGGGCTTCCTCTGCGAAACGCGATTCCATCTCTGGATGAACATCCTTGAAGGTCTTTAATCTTTTCTTGTGTGCTTTGTAATGGGTTTTTGTGTTTTTATACTTTGAAAAATAAAAGAAGTTCAAAGCTTTATTGAACTGCATATTACTATTTGGAGTGCGTTGTAATAAATAACTACATTTGTTTGATTTCTTTTAATTGCAAATAAGTATACCATGTTTATGATATATGTAAAAAAGACCGTGAAGCTATTTACATTGGTGTGATAGAGGAGTGAGGTAGGAAGCAGATTGGATCTGGTTACATTCTTGGCCAAAGGTAGTATGTTGTGAGAGAAAAGATCAATCTCTCAACTGAATAAACTTGATTTTAAGAAAATATAAGAAATATATCTGTACAAGGTTGTGATAAGAAGATAAATAGCCGCGAGAAACAGTAAGCGTGACTACAATTTTGAGATCTATCCATGAGATTTTTACATGTTATTATCGATCTCTATAGACAAATATAGTCAAGTGATGATTCGTGAATGAGTTTTAGACTAACGGAGAGTTGAATAATACCAACCTAAAATGTAAAGGTTTGCTACTCTATTCAAATATCTTCAGGTTCCCAAAATTGAAGTTAACCTAGAATTTCGGTCAAACTTAATTTTAGATTAAAAAAATATTTATTCTTAATTGAACCAAACTCAAAGTTCAGGCCAAATTCAAGAATTTCTCTAAAAACATCATTAAAATCATCACTTTTCGTAAGTGTTTTATAAAATTCTATTAGTTAATTATTTAAATATTTATATAGAAAATTTTAGATATTGTGAAACAAAAAAGTTAGATATTATGATAAAGAATTCTAGATTACGAGAATGTTTCTAAAATATTTTTTAATAAGTAGAGCCTATAAATAGTCCACTCCTTCATCATTTGTAAATATGAGAAGTTGAAGAAGTAAAGAAAAAGTGTTCTTCATAAGTTCTCTTATTCTCTCTAAATTTCTCTCAAGTTTTCTCTTAATTTTTTTTCCAAGTCTTTATTTATATTTATAGAGAGTCTTTGTTTCTTTTGGATCTCTCGTGTATTACAGTCTTAAGCTAATGTTAAGCATTATTTGGTGTTTTTTTATATGGTATCAGAGCCATTCTCTGATTTTGTTCTTTTCAAAATCGGGTTAATTGAGATCTCTGGGTTATTCTAAATATCGAATCAACATGTCGCATAGTTGGATTGTGAATGAAGATTTTAAACCAATCTAATTACCGGTTCGTTTTTGAATCCTAAGTTTTCGATTCTTAAGTTCCAAGTAATTGATTCTCAGCAAGGACATAAGGAGATTAATCAAATCCTCTTCTTGATGTAATACTCGGAGAGAGTGTTACAATGATCAGAGTGGATGGATTGATGGAGTCTACACATTGGCTATGACGCTCTCTTGTGTTGACCGAGGGGTGGAAATGATAGAACAAGGCGTGATGATCACTCCTTGAGCCGAGATGGGATCTGTCAAGCTGGCTATAACGCTCTCTCTTGAGGGATCGATTGAGTGATGAAATAAAGTGGATTGATGGCACCACAGAGAGGATGGATGGCTCTCTGATACAGCAAACACTTAGCCTTGCACGAATCACACGAACAAGAACAAAGCAAGAACAAAGGCAAAGCGGCGGCTATTGCTTTTGAAGAAAGTTCAGTCTTTATTGATAATCAAGGGTAAAAATCATACAACGCTGCAAGGGAGCTTTATAAACAGCTCGTCAGCTAGCCCTAAGGCCGAAATAAAAGTAAAGAAACGACAACACAAATCAAAGGAAAAGCTACAAAACGCATAAGGCAAAAATACATAAAAATGGAAAGTTCACTTAACTAAAAAGAAATAAAAAGATGAACTAAGCCGACTCTCTTGTGGCTTGAACTGGTGATTCCTTGGCGTGTTGTAATGATTAAGAACCATTGAGGCAAGTCTCAGTACCTGCACAAATTGTATAAATTGAGAATACCTGGTTTTGGCGTGCATGATGCCAGTTTGGTACGTTGGCGTATGCTTCTTTTTCCGGTCCTGTTGGGGTGAGTTTCTCGACGTTTTCCTCATACTGATGTGTGTTGAGGTCGAGCTGGTATGTGTCTTCAATATTTCCTCCATGTTCAAGGCTTGAATCATATTCTTGCTCCAACGGTACTCTAACAGCTTCTATACTTGTACTTGGTGTATCTCGCGGTTTCGGTACAGCATTGGTGGGTTTGTTGATGTTCTGGTCGTCATTTCCTATCAAGAAAACACTCATACCTTGTTTTGTAATGGGACGGTCATCTTGGAGGCTCATCTTGGCAAAACCCTTGGCGATGTCTATCTCGGGTACCCCGGGGTTTGGTTGGGGGCCAAGTACGTTTTCTACGTCCATGTTGGTAAGGAGTGATTGTATAGCCTCATTGAATCCTTCCCTTAGTCTCCTGGTCTTGGAGCGTGTCATGGGCGAGCCGTTCACTGGCGGTACGGTGGTCTCTCCCAGCTCCTCTTGTCCCGGTACGACCAAGTGGTCATTGCTCTCGTCATCCTCTCGTCCCAGTACGGCTAAACGGTCCATGTCCTCATCATCCCCTTTCACTTGGCGAGGTTTTGTCCTCAAAACTGGATAATATGTATCATAAGGAGATAAATCAGTAACATTAAAACTACGGGAGATGTTAAACTCACCTGGAAGATCCAAACGGTACGCATTGTCATTGATCTTTTCTAAGATTTTGAATGGCCCATCTCCTCGCGGTGCAAGCTTGGAACTCCTCTTTTGTGGGAATCTTTCTTGTCTCATGTGTAGCCAGACCCATTTCCCTGGCTCAAACGTCACTTCTCTTCGCTTCTTATCAGCATGCTTCTTGTAAGCTTTCGTCTTCTTTAAGATATTCTCTCGGAGCCTCTCATGTAACTTCTTAATAAATTCGCCTTTCCTGAGACTATCTAGATTAACTTGCTCAACTTGTGGAATTGGCGAAAGATCAAGTGGGATTAGTGGGTTAAAACCATAAACAACCTCAAATGGAGACATTTTAGTAGCTGAATGTAAAGCTCGGTTGTAAGCAAACTCTAAGAATGGCAAACAATCAACCCATGTTTTTAAATTCTTGCCGAGTGTAACTCTAAGTAAGGAGGATAGAGTACGGTTTACCACTTCAGTCTGGCCATCAGTTTGGGGATGACAAGTGGTGGAGAACAACAGCTTCGTACCAAGCTTCCTCCATAGAGTCCTCCAAAAGTGGCTCAAGAACTTTGTATCACGGTCAGAGACAATGGACCTTGGCAAACCATGTAAACGCACCACTTCCTTGAAAAACAAGTCAGCTGTTTGCGTAGCATCATTGGTTTTATCACATGGTATGAAGTAAGCCATCTTTGAGAACCGGTCCACCACAATAAAGATTGAATCCTTGTGTTTAATCTTGGGCAAACCTAAGACAAAATCCATAGACACATCCACTCATGGTGCGTTAGGGATAGGCAAAGGTAAATAAAGGCCGTGAGGGTGTAACCTGGACTTTGCTTTGTGGCAAGTGACACATCTAGAACAATGTTTCTCAACATCTTTCTTCAAGTGTGGCCAGTAGAAATGATCAGTCACCGTCGCCAACGTCTTATTAACTCCAAAATGACCCATTAGACCTCCACCGTGTGCTTCTTTGAGTACCAAGTCCCTCATTGAACATTGTGGGATGCATAGGCGTTTGTCCTTGAATAAGAACCCATCGTGTAAGTAGAAGGAGGTGAAAGCTCCTTTGCCGTGCTCCTGATATGCTTCCCCTAGCTCAGGGTCCTCTTTGTACAGCTCCTTGATATGCTCAAACCCAAGTACCTTAGCCTCCATGGTTGATATCAATGCAAATCTCCTTGAAAGTGCATCGGCTACTACATTCTCTTTGCCCTTCTTATACTTGATCACGTACGGAAATGTCTTTATGAACTCCAACCACTTAGCGTGTCTTCTTTTGAGTGATGTCTGCCCTCTCAAATGCTTGAGTGTCTCGTGGTCAGTGTGAATGATGAACTCCTTGGAAAACAAGTAATGCTGCCATGTTTCTAAAGCCCTCACCAATGCATAGAGCTCCTTGTCATACGTCGGGTAGTTCAGTGTAGCCCCACTGAGTTTCTCACTAAAGAAGGCTACTGGCTTCTTCCTTTGATGTAACACAGCTCCTACGCCCAAGCCAGAAGCGTCGCACTCCACCTTAAACATCTCGTCAAAGTCTGGTAAGGCTAGAACCGGCGCCTCGGTCAGCTTCTCTTTCAAGGTGTTGAATGCATTTTCTTGAGCTGCTCCCCATGAGAATGGTGTATTCTTCTTGATCACGGCAGTGAGTGGTGCAGCTACTGTGCTAAAGTCTCTCACGAATTGGCGGTAGAAGCTAGCTAGACCATGAAAGCTCCTCACATGGCCGATTGTAGAAGGAGTAGGCCAGTCTCTTATCGCCTTTATCTTCTCCTCATCAACTTGTAGTCCCTGCTTACTAACTACAAAACCTAAAAACACGATTTGGTCAGTACAAAAGGTGCATTTCTTAAGGTTGGCATATAGACCTTCCTTTCGAAGTGATTTAAGCACTAGTTCGAGATGTTTAAGATGATCAGCCAGGTTCTTACTATAAACTTGGTAATAATCCGCATCCTGTGCGGGATAAAATAATTATTATTTATTTATATCTAATAAAATTTTAAAATCATATAATACAATAAAATATAATTATATTTATATGAATTTCATATAATATTATATTATAATATTGACAGTATATCTTTTTTATAACATATAGAGTAATTTAATTATCATATAAATTAATTTAAAAGTAAAATATCATGCATAGCACATGATATAGCTAGCTAGAAATACAAAGTCGCCATATGGATTTTTTATAAGATTTAGATATATAATATTTATGTATATATTTAATTACTTTTGACTATTAAATAATAATTAAATATTATTATTTAAATAATCTGTTACTTATCTACTATATCAAATGAATTATAAAAAAGACACAAATTTTATATTTTTAATTTGAAAAACAAAAATTATATCTATAAATTATCTCTTTGTAAAAGAAAAGAATAATTATTGACTTAAAAAACTTTTAATTAAAAAATATTATCTAAAATATAATAATAAAGCATAATTGGATATATGATAAATAGTAAGTTGGGAGTATAGTGTATACATGATAAAATTTAAGATGTAATATGGTTAGAGTTTTGATGCGTTCTTGCTATGATTGATTATATAAAAGTAATGTGACAAATAATTATTTTTATAATTAGCTTCTATAAAAATATTGATGTTTATCCATTTTATATATATTTTTACTCTAAATAAGTTTTAAATATTGATGACTTATTAGACAAAAGTGTCACCATCATTTATACTCAAAATTTTTAAATATATATATCTAAATTAACAAAATAAATTTGAATTAATATATTACTTATATCTAAATTAGATTAGTGAATGCGATAAATTAAATTAATCATATTATTAACATATATCAAACACAATAAAATTATTTCCATTAAAATTATTAATAAATTCTCAATTACCTCATAACTATATTATATTAAATATTATTTATTATATACTAAATTTTGGAAAGAGTCTAAATTATGAGCTAATTGAAAATTTACTTTTGGAAAAAGTCAATTAAATCGAATTATAATTATTTACTTTTATTTATAATGATTATAATGAACTCAAATTACAATCAACTTTATAATGATTATAATGAACTCAAATTATAATAATTTATGTTTATTTATTAATAATCTGGGTAATTTATATTCAATTTTTAAAATTCAAATTATAATACATGTATAAAAAATCAATATATTTTTATTATATGAATGATGTATAAGTTTAAATAAAAATAAAATAAAAAAGTTTTTTGGTAGAAATATAATTAAAGAAATAATTAATATGATATATTTTTGGTAAGAAATAAAAGAAAGAAAATATCTTAATAAATTAAATGCTGATTTAAAAATTAAACATAACATATTTATAGACCTAAAATACACAATGGCATATCATGTAATTAGTCTAGTAATCTAAGGTTTTTTAAAAAATTTAGCTCAGAATGAATGTGGAGTTGACACATCAGCATAATGGCACCACTGTAAATACTTACAAAAATAAAGTTATTTTTTAAAAATGCTTCTCTTTTAATATATAGGGGATAAGTATATCATCAAAATAAACAACTACGAATTTGCTTATATACGATCTAAGAACCTGCTTTATAAGCCTCATGAATGTACTTGGGGCATTAGTTAAGCCAAAAGGCATAACTAGCCATTCGTACAAGCCTTGCTTAGTTTTAAACGCGGTTTTCCACTCATCTCCTTCTCTCATTCGAACTTGGTGATAGCCGCTCTTAAGAACCACCTTTGAGAAGATTGTTGAACCGCTCAGCTCGTCCAACATGTCATCTAAGCGCGGGATAGGGTGGCGGTACTTGATGGTGATGTTGTTGATGGCTCAGCAGTCCACGCACATCCTCCACGTCCCATCCTTCTTGGGAACCAGCAGCACCGGTACAGCACAAAGGCTAAGGCTCTCGCGGATGTAGCCCTTTTCCATGAGATCCCTAACTTGTTTCTCAAGTTCTTTGGTCTCCTCCGAATTCATTCTATAGGCCGACTTGTTAGGTAAGGCTGACCCCGGTACAAGATCTATTTGGTGTTCTATGCCTCGTAGAAGAGGAAATCCCGGAGGTATCTCTTTGGGAAACACGTCTTAAAAGCGGTTTAGTACGGCTTGTACTTCTGGTGGAACCTCTAAATCACCTAAACCTGCGCTTAGACACTCTTTGAAATACATTAGTAGCACGGTGCCCTTGGCACACATGGTTTTAGATATGTCATTAGCTGGAAGATAAAGACTAGCTTTACTTACCTCAACCTCTTTAGACATGTGTTTTTGCAACTCATGTACCTCGGCTGGACTAAGTGGGGCAAGGGTGAACTTACGGTCTTTGTGTATGAAAACATAATGGTTGGTACATCCGTTGTGGCTGGCGGCTCGGTCAAATTGACACGGCCTCCCAAGCAGTAAGTGTCCCGCCTGCATTGGTACCACGTCGCATACTACCTCGTCTAAATACTTTCCCACGCTGAAGGGCACAACAACTTGCTCCAAGATTTTGAGCTCAGTTTGATCATTTAGCCACCTTAGCTTGTAAGGCCGTGGGTGTTTGATCTTCTCAAGACCTAACCTGTACACCATATACTTGCTAGCTACATTAGTACAGGATCCACCGTCTATGATAAGGTTACATACCTTTCCTTGGATTGTACATCTTGTGTGAAAGATGTTTTCTCTTTGTTCTTTCTCTTCGGGGTTAACTAGCACGCTAAGCACCCGCCTTGTAACTAGAAGGTCTCCTCGGTCAGCATACTGAATGTCATCCTCTTCACCATCCGAGTCCTCTTCTAGCTCATCTTGTGATTCATACTCGCCGCTAGGAGTTAGAATCATCACACGGTTGTTAGGGCATTCCCTAGATATGTGTCCCCTGCCTTGACACTTAAAACACGTTATGTCTCTAGATCATTGATTAGTACTAGGAAACTTACCTTGCTCAGTTTGGTTGAATTTAGGGGGCTCCGTGTTCTTGCTCTTGAAGCGAGAATCAATTTCTATGCCCTTTCCCTTATCCAAGGGCTTTGAGCTGCTTGCTGCCCACAGTTGGCTAGGTTTGTTACGGTTGAAGTGGGGGCTCTTGCGTTTGATCTGCTGCTCCACTTGTACCGAGAGGTGTAGTAGCTCATGCATCCCTCCATATTGCATCCGCTCCACCTTTCTTGCGATCCTCTCTTGCAAACTGTCAAGGAACTGAGCCATTGGAGCTTCCTTGGACTCCTCTAACTCCAAAGAGTTCATTAGTTTCTCAAACTCTTCAAAGTACTCATCCACGCTCCTTGCTCCCTGAGATAACTTACGAAAATGTTTTTGTAAGTCCCTATGGTAATCTTCAGGTACATACCTCTGGCGTAGCAAGAACTTCATGTCGCTCCATGTAGAGACTTGACCAAAACGTTGTCTTCTCCTCTCGGCTACGGTTCTATCCCACCATGCAAGTGCATTCTCTGGGAAGTTGGCGGCTGCTACGGCCACCTTCTTATGCTCAGCGTATCCATAGCACTCGAATATGTGGTCCATACGTCTCTCCCAATCCAAGTATAGCTCGGGATTAAACTTTCCTGCAAAGATAGGAGGTGTTAGTTTGATATCATGATTAGTATCTCTAGCGTTTACCTCGCGGTTTGGATTTCTTTACAGAGGGTCTAGTCTCCTTTGTCCCCGCCTCATGATGGGATCAAAGTTATCACCATTCGTGTCTTGTAACTCATCTCCCGGGTCTACTGGTGGTATGGGGGCTCCTCGTACAGCAGCTCTCCTTGGTTGAGTTTCAATCTGTTCAAGACGAGCTCCAAACTCTTGGCGAATGGTACCCATCTGTTGGGTCATACTTCTCATGTCCTCCCTCATGGTTGCTAGCACTTGAGTGAGGTCAACTGGTGCACCGTTTGCTCCCTCAGTCATGTTGTTAAGCTGAAAAACTTTGCAACACTTAACAAACTTGTCACGGTACCAACAAAATGACAACTAACAAAGTTACTAACTAGCCTAATACTCAAACAATATGATCAAAGACAGAACTATCAACACGCAATAACACAAAGAGAAAACTTTTTATGGGTTTTATAGATTTTATGAAAGCAACTAACAACTTAAACGATGGGGGAGAAACAAGCAAAATGGATCTATTCTTTTTGGGGTTTTTCTTTTTATGAAACTTAAAACACAAAACTAAAGAAGACAAGCAAGCGATTTTTATGGGTTTTTCAATAGGGAATAAACAAAGAAACCAAACAATAGTGAGAACAAGTGCAACTAGCAACGGATCTATGAAAATAAAGAGATAGAAAACCGAAGATAGAATCTTCGGCTCTGATACCAGATGATGTAATACTCGGAGAGAGTGTTGCAATGATCAGAGTGGATGGATTGATGGAGTCTACACACTGGCTATGACACTCTCTTGTGTTGACCGAGGGGTGGAAATGATAGAACAAGGTGTGATGATCACTCCTTGAGCCGAGATGGGATCTGTAAAGCTGGCTATAACGCTCTCTCTTGAGGGATCGATTGAGTGATGAAACGAAGTGGATTGATGGCACCACAGAGAAGATGGATGGCTCTCTGATACAGCAAACACTTAGCCTTGCACGAATCACACGAACAAGAACAAAGCAAGAACAAAGCAAGAACAAAGGCAAAGCGGCGGCTATTGCTTTTGAAGAAAGTTCAGTCTTTATTGATAATCAAGAGTAAAAACCATACAACAGTGCAGGGGAGCTTTATAAACATCTCGTCAGCTAGCCCTAAGGCCGAAATAAAAGTAAAGAAATGACAACACAAAGCAAAGGAAAAGCTACAAAACGCATAAGGCAAAAATACATGAAAATAGAAAGTTCACTTAACTAAAAAGAAATAAAAAGCTAAATTAAGCCGACTCTCTTGTGGCTCGAACTGGTGATTCCTTGGCGTGTTGTGATGCTTAAGAACCATTGAGTCAAGCCTCAGTACCTGCACAAATTGTATAAACTGAGAATACCTGGTTTGGCGCGCATGATGCTTGTTTGGTACGCTGGCGTATGCTTCTTGTTCCGGTCCTGTTGGGGCGAGTTTCTCAACATTTTCCTCATACTGATGTGTGTTGAGGTCGAGCTGGTATATGTCTTCAAGAGTTCCTCCATGTTCGAGGCTTGAATCATCTTCTTGTTCCAACGGTACTCTAACGGCTTCCATACTTGTACTTGGTGTATCTCGCGGTTTCGGTACAGCATTGGTGAGTTTGTTGATGTTCTGATCGTCATTTCCTGTCAAGAAAACACTCATACCTTGTTTTATAATGGGACAGTCATCTTGGAGGCTCATCTTGGCAAAACCCTCGGCGATGTCTATCTCGGGTACCATGGGGTTTGGTTGGGGGCCAAGTACGTTTTCTACGTCCATGTTGGTAAGGAATGATTGTATAGCCTCATTGAATCCTTCCCTTAGTCTCCTGGTCTTGGAGTGTGTCATGGGCGAGCTGTTCACTAGCGGTACGGTGGTCTCTCCCAGCTTCTCTTGTCCCGGTACGACCAAGTGGTCATTGCTCTCGTCATCCTCTCGTCCCGGTACGGCTAAACGGTCCATGTTCTTATCACTTCTCAAAACACACCACATGATAACCCACTCACCCACACTTTTCTATCAAGTATGTCTTCACGAGCTTGTACTTGAATTTAACTATTTTTCACCTTTTACTCGAGTTTTTCAAAATGAGGATAGTTTGATTTAAGTCAGGGGGTTCTTATATTATACTAACCTATTTTATTTCTGAGTATTGCATTTTTGTATATATATATAAGTCGTTTTATAGAGTCAATTTCATTTTCTTTTAGTCGGAAACTAGGAAATTTGCTAGGTACAAATCGTTTTGAACAGGGAAGCCGAGTTTACTAAGTCAAACTTAGAGTGGATCAATCTATTGGAAAAAGTTCTGAATATTTAGTGTATTCGAAAGATCTTGCGTCGACTCTGCACATAATGAATTAAAATTTCTCGTCAAGGAGCTTGAGATACATCGAACTTAACTCCTATTTTAGACTAACAAGATGCGCTAGATGCAATATCTCTTTGATATTCCCTCATAGAAAAAAGAAAAACAAAATCACGGTATAAGAGCGACAGTTCGTGTTCCGCAAAAAAACAATGACGGCTTATAGCTTCACAAAAATGTCTTCTCACAGGGAACTAAATAGTGAGCATTCTTAAGCTAAAAAGAAAAAGAAAATAAAATAAAATAAAATACATTTGAAATAAAAAACACAAACATCCCAGAAAAGTATATAAGAAAATCAAAGATAAAATAATAGGTTGTTTCAAAATTATCATTGTTCAGCCGTTTGGAAGAAAATAGTAAATGGTCTCTTTGACTGATACTCCCTCGAAAAAGCCCACACACTAAAGAATAAACGAGTCAACAAGAGAGAGCTCAAAAGTATAGCACCAGATAGAGACTTTCCCACCACAAAATAAGGCTGAATCTTGGTGATAAAATAAGCTGATCTACTACCACTCACGCCCAAATGATTTAAGGACAATCTCAAGGTTGGATCTTAAGTTATGAAGCAAACAAGAAGGTCTGTCAAAACACCAAGGAAGCATTGTGGCTAAACCAAGCAAGTTCTACACTTGCATTAGCCGCGCCATGGAAGCTCCCTTGCAAGGCCACTTTATTTGACGTTTCCAAGCCTATTTGCAAGCCTAAATTAGTCCCGCAACCATCAAACGCAAACCTAACCCTAAGAGGCGCTTAGAAGATGTTGAAGACCTATAAATAATTATTTTTTTGTGTGCCACCATAAACATACTTAGCAACAAATTTGTTTAGAGTTTTATTGTTTTTGTTTTTTGTTCTTAAGGAAGAAGATCGATTCTTCTTTAACCTTATTTTCTATTGATTAATAGAAGCATTTCATTTATCTATAATATTTTAGTTTCGTTAAATCATGTGTGAGTATTTCAGTTTTGTCTTCCATCAGGTTATTATGGGAATTTCATTAACTTTTGTTATGCATCTTTTTATATAGTTGTATTCTAGGGCTTTCTTTCGCCTAAATTTGTTCTTAAGTCATGATCTAAAGACTGATCCTTAGGTGGATCAGAACCAATAACGTGCTGAATCCAATCCCTTGAACCAATTTAGCTGAGCGTTGTGTCGTAAGTTGCATCTGCATACTTGCAGAGCATTCATAAGGCATTAGATTGGATCAGATATGTTATTGCATGCTTGATTTCGTCGCATACCTATAGAATAGCTAAAGTATAGGTGATATACTTATGAAAGTATTAAGATTATAAAACCGTGATTGAAGTTTAGAGAAATTCTCACCTAGTCTCGTTTGCTTGTGTTAATTGCTTGATCTCTAGTTAGAACACCTAATAATTCCTGGAAGGACCCCAAAGTTTGTTTCCCATCGATTTACCGCACTTTACGCACTTCCATGTCGTACACAATATTGCTATTTCAATATCACACTTTAATGGATTACTTTCTGCACTGTCTTTTTACCCTTTACTTTAAGTTTAATTTCCTTTTTTCCGTTTGCTATAGGCGTAGACAAGGCCCAGACTCTATTTAAATGTTGCTTTGCTTTCAATACTTGCAACCTCAAATCATGACGCCCCAAAACAAACCCCTTTTTGCATCTTTGGTTGCTCTAACGTATTTAATTTGCAGTTGACTTCCTTGTGTATCAACACCCTAGGTAATCAACGCACATTGTGGACTTGAAGCTTAGGTCTTCTACAAACTTAAAACAAAAAGAGTTCCCAAGAGGTGATCTAATATTGGTCACCAATTTCGACCCTATCAAACACTCTCGTTAGAAACCACACTCCTAAATAACAAAATGAGTCAACAAAGGAGAGATCGAACTGCTCTAAGAGATCATAAACCATATTTGGGTATAAAAACCGAGGCGTTCCTACTCCTAGATTTTGATTCTAAGTTATATGGTTCAACATGTGAAATTGCTGACTTGATAGTTCCAAAGTATTGGTGAGTTTCCACGTTTTTAAAATCTTTTTTCTATACTATGATTTTTATATAGTTTGAGGATACACAAACGTTTAATCATGGGGGAGTTGATAACATTGATATTTTAGCCAATTCAGTTATCATAAATGAGCACTCACTCAGTTAGACTAGTTTTATTAGTTGGGCTCTATTAAAGGTTCCATCGAAAGGGCTAAGTGGCGGTTATAGCTTCGCCGTATTCTAGTATTTTCTTTTGCTCTAAACTTGTTTTTAATGCATGAGTCTGGTTTTAGGATAATTTAAAGATGCTCACGTGTTGAATTTATTTACCAGATTTAGCTTAGACAAGCAGTCGCGTAATAAGATTCGTTGTGGGCGTTATAAAGAACCCGAATCTACTGCGTGTTTGATTGCGTAGTTACATACGAAAGCATAATAACGAAGCTGTTAAAACATAGGTGATTGAATTTACTAAAGTAGAATAATCGTCAAACTTGTGATTAAAGTTTATAGAATTTAATCTACAATTGATTTCTTTGCTGTTCTCTTGTTTAATCTAGTTAGAACCTTGGAGATTTCCCAAAAGAATCCAATGCCTCATTTTTATTAGTTTTCATCGCATTTTAAGAGATGTTATTGGTTCTTGTATTTTAATGGATTCGAGAATCCAAACTAAATTCAGTGTTATTGGTTTTTGTATTTTAAAATTTATATTGAAATACAGTGTTATTGGTTCTATGATTTTAAAATCCATAATTAAATACAGTGTTATTGGTTCTATCATTTTAGAATCTAAATATTATAAGAATTTGAGTTTTAATTGAATTTGAATGGATTTGGAAGGATTTTCATGACTAAAATATAAAGATCCCAAATACAAGATCTAACCTTGGTATTTGAGTGGATTTGATTTTTTTCATTTTGTTAATTTTGAAATCAATAAATTTATCAAATCCAAAGAAGATTTATAAATCCACCAAAATACAAGAACCAATAACCCCTACTTATTAGTTTTAGTTTAGTTTCATCGATTTTTATTCTGCACCTAGAATTCTCGCCTAGTTCATTAAGTTATAAGTTGATTTTCTTTTTTCGCATTGCTTTGCTTTTTATTCACCTAATTTACTTTTCCTCCTTTGCATTTATTTTTTCCTTTTCCTGTTTATGTTTCAATACTACAAAAACCATGACAAACCATCAAAACCCACAAAGTTTTGCTGTATTTGGTCACTAACAATTTTCTGATTTTGCAGTGAATCATCCACTGTGGTCTACTCCTGAATCCTATAGTCGCACATGCGCACTTATCGATTAGAGTTTATAAATCTAAAACATAAAAGAGAGTCCCACACAGACGCAGACGCATAAGGTTTTCTTGCATCAAAACCTCCCTATAAAGTTTCATGACGCTGTTTTGTGGGGGGGGGGGGGGGGGGGATGTGGGGTGACAACGCCGCCAAAATCTTGATAATGAGGTTTTGATGCAACAAAAATTTGATCTATCTTTGTGGGATTCTTTTTTGAGTTTATAATTTATAAACCCTAATCTGCAAATGCCATGTGCGATTGGAGTATTTAGGAGTCGAATCATGATAGACAATTTATTGTAAAATTGGAATATGATTAGAGTGACCAAAGACAACAAAACTTAGTGGGCTTTGAGGGTTTATCACAGTATTTGTAGTACTATAAAGTAAACGGGAAAGGAAAAAGGAATGCAAAAGAAAAGTAAACTAGGCGAATGAATGCAAAGCAATATGGAAAAAGGAAATCAACTTAAAACATAATGAATTAGGTAAAAGTTCTAAATACAGATAGAAATCAATGAAACTAAGCTAAAAATTGATTTCCTTATATCATAAATATTTTTATTATTTACTTATTTGTGTATTTAGATAATTATTATTTATTATTTAGAGCTTTCTAAAATATTCTAGGGTTTTTATGATTTATAATAGATAAACCATTTAGCCACTCATTGTAATTCAGACTTTGATGAATTAATAAAAAAAGATTCTCTAAAAGAGGTTTTGATAAACCACTGTGAAGAGTATTCACAAACTATAGTTTTCAGGTATTTTTAGAATTAATGGATCTACTTCTATCTGTAGTAGCTTCCGCTCCATCAGTAGGTATCAGAGCTGCGTCTCTTTGATTTCTTAATCGAAGAACGGTTCTGGATCACGATGAGTAGTTGCATCTACACTTTCGAAGACGAAAATCCTTTTGTCGAGAGAGAAGAGAGTCAGGAGATCTACCCAAAGATCTATGGCGATCCAATCTACGATGTTTATGAAAATGACGTTTTGGTTCTACGTCATGATGATTTTGTGTTCCATAAAGATGCTTTCAAGCATGCTCTTGCGGAATCCGTGCAAGATCTGATTTGTGTGCATAATCAGGTTCGTGCGAAAATTGTACAGATCCAGATCCGTGCAAACTCCGGGCATAACCGATGGTGTTCGAAGAAGTTAAGAGAAGAAGAGATTTATGGCGAGTTCGGTTTGTGCAAAATTGGTGTAGATTCGGTTTGTGCAAATTTTATACAAAGTCTGGTTCGTGCAAAAATCGTGTACCATCAACAAGAAGACATCAAAACGATGTGGAAAAATCGGTTGAAGATTCGAGGGCGAATCTTTCTTGGCCGGCGAGACCTGATGCAGCGTGATATTTAGAATATTTCCAAATATTTTAAATATCTTTATTATTTACTTATTTGTGTATTTAAATAATAATTATTTATTATTTAGAGCTTTCTAAAATATTATAAATTTTTTATGATTTTTTATAAATAAGTCATTTAACCATTCATTGTAATTCAGACTTTGATGAATTAATAAAAAGGGATTCCGTAAAAGAGGTTTTAATAAACACTGAAGAATATTCACAAACTCTAGTTTCCGGATATTTTTAGAATCAACTGATCTAATTCTATTCGTAGTAGCTTTTGCTCCATCACATTCTGAAAAGTGATGGATGATATATCGAAACAGTGATTTTTGATATCTTGTAAGTGAGGACAAAACATGAGAATAGATCACGTGGTGGTTGCACGGAAAATATATCAGACAAAGGTAAGGTCCACGAGCCTAAGAGAGGACATGGGGTCCCACAAGCAGGGGAAGTCGAAACATTACAAGTGGTATCAGAATCAAACTTAGATGAGAGTGAAAAGTAAACTAGGCAAATGAATGCAAAGCAATGTGGAAATCTTAACTTAAAACATAATGAACTAGGTAAATTTTCTAAATGCAGAATGGAAATCAATGAAACTAAGTTAAAAATTGATTTCCATTCCGAAAAGTGATGGGTGACATATCAAAAAGTGATTTTTGATATCTTGTAAGTGAGGACAAAACATAAGAATATATCACATGGTGGTTGCAGAAACAATATATCAGATAGAGGTGAGGCCCACGAGCCTAAGAGAGGACATGGGGTCCCACGAACAGGAGAAGTCGAAGCATCACAAGCAGGGGCGGACGCAGAAAAATTATTTATATGGGGTATAAAAAAATATTATAATAAAAAATTACAATTGTAAATTTTTTATTGAAAATGATATTTTATAATAAATTTTGAACTTTATGTTTTTTTAAAATATAATGATAAACAAAACTATTTTCATAAATTTTTAGATATTTTCACATATAAAAAATATATACTCCTTTTAAAAAGTATATAAATAATAATAAAATGGCTTTTATACAAAATTAGACTATAAATTATTTGATAAACATCTAATAAAATTTAGTGTCTTTAGTTATTTGTTTTTAAGTATATAACTGTAAAAAAATAAATAAGAAAAAACTAGTTTATTAAAATTCAAAGAAAGAGAAATAACAATATGTATATTAAAAATATAAATAAATAGAAAAAGATATAAAATGTAATAAAAAATAATAAAAGGATAAAAAAAGTTGGAAAAAGACATGAGAATGGTTTACATGAAACTTAAATAAATAAATAAAAACATGACAAATACAACAAAACTTTTCCTGAAAAACTTCAAATGTTATTATCAAAAACCAAATAATCTAACATTTTCTCATTAAGAAATCTATGCAATTAGTGTGGGACACGTGCCCCACCCCATCACCATGTAGATCCGCCCTTGATCACAAGTGGTATCAGAACCGAACCTAGACTAAAGTGAAATCACAAAGACTCACACTGTCCGGGTGACAATCTCGGTGCGTAACGAAGAGTACCTTAGATTCGTGAACATGTGAAAAGCTTACGATAACACTTGTCTAACCACCTTTTTGCTCTTTAGCTCCACTATATATTCACCGTTATTTGAGTGGGGATGAATTGTAACACTTGGATTTTAAGATATATATATATATATATATAGAAAATATTACATAATAGAGCACTTATAAGAACTATAATATCAGAAAAAGGTACTTCTGTCAACAGGATTACTTTGCTTTGTTTCTCCTTTGAATTGATCTACTTGATTTTTTCATATTACCCTTTACCCTTATTCTTTTTTTTTCATCTCAATCGATAACTTTTTTTTTACTCCTTTATCGACGACCACGCCGGCAATCTCCTTCATCGACGACCACGTCGGCAACCTCCTTCTTCGACAGTTTTCTCACACTCATCCATCTTCGAGATCTAGATGCCACCGTCTTCGAAATCTAGATGCCGGTAACCCCCTTCTTCGACGACCTTGGAGTTCTAGTTGCCGCCGTCAACCTCCTTCTTCGAGATCCAGATCACATTCCACCCCATCTAATTTCGACAAGTCATATCTCTTTGCTTGTATGTGTATGATTTGGTACTTCACACAAGGATCGCCCCAGATTGCCGTCGATGGCATTCGCCTGATATGTAATCCCACCGGCACCAAATTTTACAAAGAGTCAACTGCAACAGTATAACAGCGATGTCTACAAAGGTTGTAATCATGGATAACACGCAATGGACGACAAGACATGGATAACTCAATACGGTACCAAATCACCCCTCGCAAAGATGGCACTTATTGGATGGGGGAACGTATGGATGCTTGAAAAGGGATGACTCAACATGGATGATTAACTACCACGGACATAACCCTATGGATATACAACAATGGATGAAAAATGATTTCTTCTTAAAACAAAACTAGAATATAAAGTCAACCAATTAGCACACTATTACACCGCCGCCTCATCATGTACAAAGGTTGCAATCATGGATAACACGCAATGGACGACAAGACAAGGATAACTCAATACGGTACGAAATCACCCCTCGCAAAGATGGTACTTATTGGACGGGAACGTATGGATGCTTGAAAAGGGATGACTCAACATGGATGATTAACTACCACGGACATAACCCTATGGATATACAACAATGGATGGAAAATGATTTCTTCTTAAAACAAAACTAGAATATAAAGTCAACCAATTAGCGCACTATTACACCGCCGCCTCATCATGTACATTTTATATTCCGTTTTTAGTCAACTATAGTTATCCACTAAGTGCCCAAATTCCATATTCGTGTCATCCACTTCATCGCGTCCATTCTCCCCCATCCATATACAAACTCATCCTGCGGACTTCGAGCTTGGTTCAAATTTCAAAGTTTCAAAATAAATTTGTCAAATGCATCTTAATAACCCGCGGTCAGTAGACTATTTTCAAAGTTAAATGCATCAAAAAAAAACCAATCTTTGATAGCTAATGCTGCCTAATATCCCGCGGTCCATAGGCTATTTTGGGTAACTACAAATCTCGTCCACCCGATCCCTTTTTTGAAAAATATGAACTCCATCCGACGGTGGTGGTCTCCTTGATAGATTTTCGTACCATGGGCATTCGTGCCGTGGCTAGGGTAAACGGTCATACTTTGGCGCGGCCTCGTAAATGTACCCCCAAAACCCTCGCCTCTCAGTTTCTCCTTGCCAAAATTTCCATCCAGATGGACGAACATTGCTTGGTCATGTGCGGCGAATGGATCTGTGGAGATGACGGTAAGTGGGATTTTGTTATTGACAAGCAGATGATGTCGAGAGTAGTCCAAATGAGTGAGCATATGGGTTTAGTTGAGTTAAAGGAGAGGGTTCTTAGAGAATTCTACGGTGAGGGAGTCGTCGCCGTTTCCCCTTCCCTCAGTTACTGGCCACTAAACAGCATGGAGCTGGCGACCGGGAAAACTACACCGCCGGTGCTGGTTACAAATACAGGGGCCATAAGCTTCTTTTTTAAACACCTCCGTGCAGACAGGAGAATGAACATGTTTGTGTCTTTCTCTTCCGAGGCCGATTACATCACACCAGCTCAACCGAAGAAGAGGCGAAATGTCTTCCAAACCCTCAACGAGCCAACAAGGAGTGGTTCTGGTTTTGAAGAAGGAGGTGGTTATGGTTCATCAGTTGGGTCGAAGAACCTGCCTGTATACTGCGAAGATGAAGATATTCTTAGCCACGTTCAGGAAGCGGAGGCTAAGTGGGCAGAGGGCAGCACCCGTAAACAGAGCCGTTGCAGCAGCGAAGAGACAACACTATCAGACTCAGAAGATAATTGCCGTGAGGTTCCATCTAATGTTGAAGTTCGTGAAGCTGGCTACGACAAAGAGTTTTAGGAGCACATCATCGACGACCCCCTTGCCGGAACCGACGCCTTCGACGTACTCTGTCCAGAGCGCGATGATCTTAATGGGAAGAAAATCGAGAACGACATGAAGGGAGAGTACTTCTGTACCACAAATGATGCTTTCGACCACAAAGTCGTACCCGAGGGCACCCACGTCGATGCTTATCCAAACGTTGAGACCGTCATCAATAGATCCACGTGGACGGGGTATGGTGTCCCGAAAGTTGTGGATGGCAGGCCAGTTGGACGTCCAAAAACGTTAAAGGATGTGGATGATGAGGACTTCAATATTCCACCTATGTTTGACAACACAGCTTACCACTCTGCAGAAATCCCTGATCTAGGTGCAGGGGACGGCGAAGCAGAAGTCCATGAAGGTAAGATCTATGCTAGCAAATCGGACTGTAGGATTGCCCTCGCCTTGTATGCAATCAAGGGCCAGTTTCAGTTTAAACAATATCCCACAAAAAGACACTATTTTGTTGTCAAGTGTGTGGATGAACGGTGCGATTGGAGGGTTATGGCCCACGAGATGAAAGACTGTGGATACTACGAAATCAGGAAGGCCCAGCTGGAACACACCTGTTGCGTGGACACTCGAAATGCTTTTAAGAAAAAGGTTTCATCAAGAGTTATAGCTGCAGTTTTCAAAGCCAAATTCGGCGATCCTGCTAATGGACCCCGAGCATCGGAGATTCAGAGACTGGTGCTCGAAGAGCTTCGTTGCTCTGATTCCTACATGAAATGTCACCGCGCCAAGGAAATAGCCATCACCGAAATCAGGGGTTCTGATGATGCGTCCTATACTGCCTTTCCAAAGTATCTATATATGCTAAAATTGGCGAATCCGGGCTCTGTGGTGAATTTGAAGACCGTAGTTGATGAGTTTGAAGTCAAACGCTTCCACTATCTTTTTCTTGCTTTTGGTGCCTCCATTACTGGTTTTCGTAAACTCAGGCATGTCTTCGTCATAGATGGGACTCATCTGACAGGCAAATTTAAGGGAGTTCTTCTGACCGCCTGTGGCCAAGACGCTAATTTCCAGGTCTTCCCTCTCGCGTTTGGGGTTGTAGATTCCGAGAACGACAAGTCTTGGACATGGTTCCTTCAAAATCTGGAAACAATTCTGGCCGACAGTCCCAATCTCACAATAATATCGGATAGACATCAGTCGATATACAAAGCCAAGTCACGGGTCTACCCTCTAGCAAAACACGGTGCCTGTATAGTTCACCTGGAGCGAAACATCTCTGCCTGATTCCACAGCAAAGGACTAGGGAAACTCGTTGATCAAGCAGCATTCGTTTGGAGGATCTGTGATTTCAGAAAGTTCTTCAACCAGGTCAGAGCCAGTAAGAGTGAATGCGCGCTGTACTTGGAGAAAATTGGCATCGCCCATTGGTCACGAGCATATTTTCAAAGGGCAGCGATACAATCTAATGACTAGCAACGCGACGGAACAACTCAACAATGCATTTATCGAGGGAAGGGGGTCACCGATTGTTGAACTCGTCCAATTCATCCAGGAGATGATGACTAGATGGTTTGCTGCTCGTAGGAAGAAGTCACTGAGGCATCGAGGTAACGTTCCCCCTGAGGTGGACAAGGTAATAACAGAGCAGATGAAAGAGTCAAAAGGCAGCAAGATCAACGCTGTATCCAGCTGGAGCTGTCAAGTTGTTGGCCATTTCGGGGACACCAACCACGTTTGGTTGCACGAGAAGCGATGCTCGTGTAGGAAATTCGATTGCCTCAAGATCCCCTGCGGTCACGCGTTACTGGCCGCAGACACTTTCGGCGTGTCCCCCACTTCGTTGGTTGGTGATGCGTTAAAAACGGCCACATGGGCTGCCACATACACTGGCACTATCATCTCCGCAGGCGAAGCCGCAGACCAAGAAATCCCGGATTTCGTTGCCAAGATGTTATTAATGCCGCCGAGAACCAGAAGACCTTCTGGCAGACCCAAAGTAAACCGTCACATATCCACGAGAGAGTTCCCAGTAAGTCCGTCCACTATATTCGAACATCCCTTTTGTACAGTTTTTTATAGATGCCAAGACATGGACGTGACTGAAAATATGTTTTGTGTTTCCTATTTTGTAGGCCGCAAGGAACAAGAAAGCTGTGCCGAATAAGTGTGGACGTTGCCAACAATCAGGCCATAATCGCACCAGATGTACCAACCCACTATGAGCTTGGTTTTGATTGTATCCACCGACTACCTTGTTGAAGGATACCCCGAAAAGCATCGTCTCTTTTCCTATTTTTTTGTCGCATCCCGGCTGTTTTGACTTTTCTTATTTTGATTGAGAGGCATATTTAAATGTCCACTACTCAACATCCACCGGGTATGTGTGTTATGCAAACGAATGAGTAACTACCCTAAAGACTTAGTTTGCTACTTACATCTTTAAGCATTTGTTGTCACTTTTGTTTCAACACATTCGTTATTGTGTTAATATTCCCTTTCACCAGGATCGTCATTTTGCCTTAAATTTTCACACTGCCCACATAACCACACCTATATAACTTACAAACAATCTCATAAAGTTTCGGCAAAAGCGTCATCCTATCCATAATATCCCATCCACAACAACAACCATCCTTACCACGTCATCCATATCTCCGCATCTATAGGGCCCATCCACGCGGCCATCAATACATAGCCATCTTTCCTGCACCGTCCATACCGTCCTCAATGAGATAGAAGTTCTCAAAGCCCAGACAAACCCTCTTCATTTTTCTTTGAAATCAAATTTTTCAAAGCACATCAACGACCCAACATTGTTAATGGTAGCTGTTTTATCCACGTTTTTGGGAAGGTTAATTGAATGGTTCGCCAAGTAAGCAGGATCAACGACCCCCAATTCGATCCGACGAGATGTATTATTACTGAGCGGTGAATAATGTTCACATCTTTCTTTATCCATCCATCTTTACTTGTCCACAATTTCAATGTAGACAATGTCCCCAATTATTTGTCTGTTTATGTTCTACAATTATTCACCAAATTAATTTATCGTCACGTCAATCACATGTACACTATACAACATCCATCGTCTTCTATCCACGCCCTAACATCCATCGTCTGCTTTCCATCCACATATAGCTTACATCAACTAACATGGCCGCATCCACATGGTCGCATCAACAAAGCCGCATCCATATGGTCGCATCAACAAAGCCGCATCCACATGGTCGCACCCACATTATCATAGTGGATGGTCGACGATATCGCTCCCTACAATTAAGAGTCCACAACTATCCCACCTACTAACTGTGTCCACATTACCCCTATTACAGACTATATCATTAAAAAAATTACATAAAATAAACAAAGAAAAAATAGAAACAGCTACTAACTTAATTAAGTTAACATTACAATCAGCTTTTTCTTTTGCCTTCTACAACAACCCACGACCAATGGTACTGGCCGTGAACAAAAAAATATGGCACATAAATTCATCAAAACAGCACCTACACCGCTGGCCACTACTAACCATCGACGGCCTAAGACTGTCGAGTTAACAAAAAATTACTGGCCTTTAAGTTCCTAATAGGCAGCCACATGCCCCATCAAATCATTGTCTTACAAAATACACAAACACATACAACATTACCCCCTTTCGCCAACACTACCTTCTTCGTACAGCGGAAGCACCAACTCCTTGTACAGATCCATAGCGTATTGCTTCCGAAAATCATCAACCATCTCGTCCGTTATTCCACTCATATGCGGCGCAGGGTCCCCAAGAGCGTGCATTTCCATAAACTTCATTGCAACCGGACCGCAGTCCCCACTTCTCTTGTTGACGTACACATCCTGCACCCTATGCCACATAAACGGTGTTGGAACTGCGGGTTGAGAAGGGTCCGATGGGCAAAGGTTGCGGATGATATGAGGCAGGAAGTCAAGTACGGGACCCATGATTTTATCAACATGCTTGTCATCTTTCCACGAGGGATCTGGGTCAAGTATATGCACCCATTGCATCTTCAGGTCAATCACAAGGCCCACCCAATGCTTCGACAGCCATATCATTGGCACGTACACAGTTTCCACATCGGTGATCCAAGTTTTTCCTGGAGCTGCCACGAAGTGTCGGAGCCTGTCATCCCACCTGCAAGCCTTCTTGTTTTTTGTGGATTTCCATGATCGGTGCTCAATGTCGATCGTGTCCATTAGCCAAGGTGCAGTAAAGCAAGCATGTTCCTTCTCAATAAGCTCAGCATGTTTCTCCCCCAAAAAAGGACATCAGCAATTCAATGTGCTGCATTCAAAATCCAGAGTTAGTTCCTAATTACTGGAGAATACAAAACATTATAGATGAACTGTGGAAGATTTACTAACTATAGATGGTTATAAGCATCGGCGAAGACTAATTAATGGTCACAAAATATGGAAGACAAAATATGGATACACGAATATGGATGAGAAAATATGGATACACGAATGTGGATGACAAAATACCGACGCACGAAACGTGCAAGAAAAAATCTGGACAACATGCGTGGATGGCAATCTTCTAACGAGGAAAGATGGACGACATATCATGGACGACTCGAATATGGGGTGAATTTGACATACTAACTATTAACAAACTATGAGTGAAAACGTTCATTCTCAAAACATGTCGAACTTTCTGTTTCGAAATTAGATGCACGTATAAATCACAATATCGGACGATCTACCTTTGTGTTTACCCAATTCTTAGGTTTTGCCAGGTCAAGCAGGAAGTTGTTGTTGATCTCGATCCCCACATGCGTAAGGTGTTTCCTGCGTTTTTGACATTCCAAGTAATTCGTTGGGATGAAAAAAATTTCAATATATAATGACGATGGAAATCGCAGAATCAGGTTGCGTATATTACACAGAGCCACACGAGCCAAGCGTTCGCTCGAATTGCTTCCATATGTCAACGTCCAATGTGGGAAGGGCACTGACTGGTGCTCTGCTTTGATTCGCTAGCAATGTTAGTGCAAGCTCCCTTTCCACTTCAGTAGGCTTGTGCCTAGTCGATTCTGACACAGCTGAACAATCACTAATACAGATTGTATCAACATTCGTACCCGCACAGCCTGGCAAACTAGACATATCCATCTGCTGGACCTGTACATTAATCTATTTAAACACATCCAAATAATCATCATTTGGGGATAAAAAAATGTTCACGCCAATAACCTGTCTCTCTGCAGTCTCCTCAAGATCTTTCAGCACAGAACCAATTACTGCTTCTGGAGATTTTTCATCTACCCTCGGGGGCGAAGTCAACACAGACGCCGCCCTTGGCATTTCCGGTGTCGACTACAAAACACGCAATACTTGTTAGACACCCCCACGACATAGATGTAACCAAAAGCAACGGTGTGTATATGTACCTTTTTACCACTCGACGACCGGACTTGGTTTCAACGGCAATTTTATCCTCCCCAATCTCAGCTGGAGGGCCTTTATCAGAAATCTCCTACAATTGCAAATGTTATTAGAATAGGCAACAACTAATGGATACGGTCTCGCGTGGACGGTCTCGCGTGGACGGTCTCGCATGGACGGTCTCGCGTGGACGGTCTCGCGTGGACGGTCTCGCGTGGACGGTCTCGCGAGACCAACCGAAGTTAAGAAAATTATAAGCTTATGAACGAGGATATGAGTGTTACTATATTTGCTGCAGCCTCCCTATCAGACGTCTGTAATGCCTCGTCTATGGAGCCAATTGCCTTTGATTCATCCCCCACGGCACTTCCTCCCATACCTACCTCAATCTTAGGTTGTCCATATTTGTCAGGTCGATGATAATATGCGAGTTTATAATAGACGGGACGAAGATAATAACTTACCTCATCACCCATCTTTAACTCTTCTTTCTCTTCCCTCTCATCCCCGGACGGAGAAATGCTCCTCTTTCTCTTCAATGCATCCTCTTTTTTCCCAACCGGACTTAGCAATCCATCCATCTCGCCGCTTTCCTGTGACTTATCTTCTACCTTCTCCGGAGATAGGTTAGGCTCCTCCATCCAATCGCGGGGCAACTTACTGCCTTCTTTCAAACTAACCTCAAAAGAGAGTGATGCCATGTTTCCTTCTCCACCATCGGTCTGCACACGAAAAATAGGCACATTCAATGCTTATTATTCGAATTGTCCTATCAAATTTCCGAAAACCATATGGATCGAAAACACCCAAACTCATCCATAGTCAAATAACATTACGGATTGAAAACTATGGATTGGTAACGGGTAAGAACCATCCAACCAACTACGTCCACAGACAACAAGAACAATCACATAACGAATAACATACGACCTTAACCACATGCGAATATGGATGATGCACCCCGTACACACACTATCGAATTACCTCGTCTTTTTTCCTCGATTGTTTCCTGCGCCTGCGGCTTTGCATCTTCCTAAGCTGTGACAAACGTTGCCTCGTGTCAACAGTTCCTCTGCCCTTCAAAATCCTCATCATCTCATGTTTCTGTTGCTTTAGTTTTTAATGTCTTCACACCTCTCTTTCATCTCCGCTATCAGCCACTCCAATTGACTCTCTGTCGAAACACTGTCCCGACGCCTACTTCCGCCAGATGAAGATGCCTTCGAGGTGGAAGGCATGTCTCGGACACCAAGTTTAGATGCGGCGGGCTTGCTCCTCTTAACCCTCCTCTGATCATGGACATGTTTAATGTGTTCGCCTTTGGGAATAGCTTCCTTCACAACGATTAGTGGTTGCGTGTCGTTGCCACCCCACCATTCGCCCTTCCCAAATACATATCCTTCCTTTAGCTTCCTCTTTAGGTACTTCACCCTCCTATCTCTGACCTCGTCATCCCACTTCCCCCACCCTTCCTCCGCTGGTTCTCGCTTTTCTCCAACCTCTATCATTGGCTGCACAATTAGCTGCAGGAAATATAGTCAGACACTCATCCATACCCATAAGATCAAACTAATAAGCGTTGAAGCTAGTAATACAGTGGACTCTGAACTATGGATACAATGCAATGGACTACATTTCATGGATGGTCCAGCGCGAACGAACAACAACATGGGTTGTAAATAAACAGCCACAGTCAATATCAAAAATAGATGCACGAAAATGGATGACTAAGCATAGAACCATAGTATGCTTCAGCGTGTACGTTGCCGACTGCAAACGATGTATGATTTCAACAAATAAAAGTTAAACTTAACCAACTAGCTCACCTTGGGATCGTTCTCTACTTCGATTATATCATCCATCGAAATGCGTCTGTGTCTGGGGATGTCCTCACCGCTAATTTCCAACAACGGTGTTTCGTCCGATATATTAGGTAGTTTCGCAGCTAGAAGAGGTATCGCTCTATATGCAACCATCTGAAGAATCAGTGGGAAGCCCGTCACCCGCATTGATCCCGTCAACAGTTGATCACAGAACACCTTGTTAGGATCATCATGTTTACCATTGTGCAGTGGCCTCATCGTGATAATAGTGCGGAAGAAAGACTCCCTCCCCCAAGAGAATCTCAAGAAACGACTCCATGTCATCGAGCATCTTAACGTATTTCAGGGTAGGTCTGTGGATCGCCGCACTCACAATGAGGACACCGTCAACTATCGTAATAAGCGCCAGCTGTATCCTTCTTTTCGGTGGCATCTCTGGATTCGCTCTCAGCTCATCGGCTAAGTCTCCAATTGTGGTGTGAATTGAGTCCCCAATTATCTCCCTCCACAAAGCGTCTGCGTCCCGTGGGTGTTTTTCCATCAAATTTGGGTCATAGTTCTCGGGATAGTCTCCACATGGGAGTCCAGATACCCTACCAAAATCAGAAAGACTGAATCTTAGGGGATGTCCACCGTATACCGTCCACATCTTGTACTTATTCTTGGACAACAACTGTCTCGTCAACATAGCGTGGACGAGCTTCCCGGAGTTTTGACATAAGCTCGCCGAGAAATCGAATAAGACTCCAAAGCACGTAGAGCGGATGAAGTCGAACTCTGGTGAATCGTCGAGTATCTCATGAATAGTGGTAAGCAAGTCAGTTTTTGAGTAGATATTAACCCTCGCAGAGGGAACCGATCCGTCGCAAACAACCGCGGCGGCAACTTCGCGTTATGAGTAAGATTCCCGTCAACTTCTGCAACATCGAAACAAGATCGAAACAATTAGAGATTCGCCCCCAAACTTAAATTCGATAACTTCAATACTTGAGAATCTTAAACAAGTCATAACAAAAAAATTATTGGTTACCTGGATCTACAGTTTCCACCGTCGTCATCACCAAAACCAAAGACAAAGGGATCTCCGAAATCGATAATGGATCCGCCATCACGATGCGCAGATAGGGTTCGCCTACGCCGTAGTAGTGATTTCAGATCTATCCTCCGATCCAGTAAATTAGTTAGTTTTTACAGCTGTAAAATATTATAGATAAATCTTACAGAAGAAGCTAAGGTAAGGGTATACTTGTCATTCCATCAATAAGAAGTACTCTAGTTGTTGGTAGTGCCTTTTACTGATATAACTAAGACAAAAGTACTTTTTTCCGTTAATATCTCATATATATATATGAAGAGGCCTAAAAAATTGATTTAGTTATCTGTTCTATTAAAGTACACTTATCTTATCTGGTGAGGAGAAAACTCTACGGTTAAACTTGATTGGACCGAACAAAAACACAGAAAAAAATTATCCTACAATTACAAAGTCAATATATCATAATTTTCGAGTCTACCGACTAATACATCAACCTTCAGATAAGACTAGGGTCCACATGCCCGAGAGAGGACATAGAGGCCAATGATAGAAGCGGTCTGGGTGGGTGTTACACAAGTGCAGCATTACAGATCCGAAATCCGACCCAAACAGGCTTTTTACCTCCAAAACGTTTGGGCTAGAATGTATAACCTTAAAACACACTGAACAAAAAGAATAACCAAAAATTTTTAGGCACTAAAAGGTAAATTTACATAACTAATATAAAGTCAGGGACACGAGCTTTTTGTTGGCTCTCACTCTCGTTATCTCCTTCTCTCGATTTAGCCCTAACCTATACGGCTGCTACACCCAGATTTCCTCATCCTTAAACAGGGAAGACGCAAAACCCTATCTCCCATAGGGAAAACTCTTCCACGAATCGGAGTTTCTCTTCTTCTCTCTCGCTCCTTTCCGTTGATCCTCCGGTGGATTTTATGATTTCTCATCTCCAGTCCTAATTTTTCAATCCAATCCATCGGGTTGTACTGTTCTATCTTTTGGGCAATCAGTGGTTAGTCACGAGTCTAGGACTTTCTATCAAAGATTTGTTATTGCATAGAAAATCGGCGCAGATTTCAATTTTTGTGTTTTTGTTATTTTGGTTTGTGTTAGCTTCATCTTCTAGGTCTCTTTCCCTTTGTTTATATACTTTCTGGTGAAATCAGGGATACGTAATCTAGGTTTTATCAGAAGAAGCTTGTTGATCTATCTCGATCTTGGGTTATTTTTGCTGTTGATTTATCTGAATCGCGTTTGCTTGAGAGAGATTAAGATGGCTGGAGGTGGAAACAAGAGAGACGAAGGATCGATCACGATTCAGAGCACCAATTTGTTCGCAGCTTTGGACACTCGCAAGAAGAAGAAGTCTGATAAGAGCAAAGGGTCCTCTAAGTCATCGTCAAGGCAAGAGCAGGAGAAGGAGCCTGAGCCACAGGTTTTCTGGGCACCTACGCCTTTGAAAGTTCAGTCTTGGGCTGATGTTGATGATGATGATGATGATGAGGACTACTATGCCACCACTGCTCCTATCCAGACTGGTTGGAGCACTTCTCAGCCATCCCGTACTGATGCCAAAGACACTCAAGTTGAGGTTAGAAGTCGAAAAACCCATTTGTGTTGTCATTCTATTGAGTTGTTTTGAATCAGGACTTCTCTTTTGCCTCTCTCGCTGCTGAAATTGGTTGTGATTTTTGCTGTATGCCTGTTGGGATTTGACTTGATGGCAGTAATTAAGGCTCTCTGTCTATTGCTTAATGATTCTCTTTGTGACTTCTGTTCTGCTGTTTATTGTTCTCATAAATTGTTACAAAGGTATCAATTTTGTTTTTGGTGGTTTTATTGGCTTAGAGAAAGGAGTTTGTTTTGTGTTCCTCCCTATATACAGCTAGTTGCTTTCTCCTTCTTGAATGTTTTCACCTATGTGTCGTATCTATTTTGTGGTTGCATTTACTTGCATAGGCATGTCTAATATATTGACTTGATGGTTCAGGTTTACTTGGTTTAGTGTCCAGATTCCATGTGTGGTTTTTCATTGTCTCTGATGGGATTCTCTCGCTTTGATTGTCAGGAAAGTGAAAGTGAGGAAGACATTCTTGATGAAGGTGATGATGATGTCGAGGAAGATCAGGAACAGGAAACAGAGGTGCAAGTTCTTCCGGAACCAGAGCCTGAGGTGAAGAAAGCTCCTGAAGTTCCTGCACCTCCTAAAGAGGCAGAGAGGCAACTTTCGAAGAAAGAGAGGAAAAAGAAAGAACTTGCTGAGCTTGAGGCTTTGTTGGCAGATTTTGGAGTTGCCCCTAAGGAGACTAATGGCCAAGAAGATTCTCAAGGTACTTTTGTTTCAATTCCGACATCTTTAGTACCGTATTGGCAACTGATTGTTTTACACAACTGTGCTCTACAATAGTACCGTATTGGCATTTCTAATGTTTCTTGCTGAGAAAATCAGAATGTTTATGATCTGTCTAGCCTTTTGCTAATACTGATAATACCTTGTGTGTGTTCTTTCACAGAGGCTAAGCAAGAAAAAAAAGAAGAGCTCAATGGAGAGGGAGAGAAGAAGGAAAATGCAGCAGGTGGGGAATCAAAGGCATCGAAAAAGAAGAAGAAGAAGGATAAGCAAAAGGAGGTCAAAGAATCTCAAGGGCAGCAAGAAAACAGTGTTGTAGATGAAGCTACCGGGTCTGAACCAACTGAGGAAGAATCTGCAATGGATGTCAAGGAGAGGCTAAAAAAGATTGCATCCATGAGGAAGAAGAAATCAAGCAAAGAGACGGATGCTGCAGCGAAAACCGCCGCGCAGGAGGCGGCTGCAAGACGCGCGAAGCTGGCCGCTGCAAAGAAGAAGGAGAAGAACCACTATAACCAACAGCCTGTGCGGTAAATCCTGAACCAACCACCATTTTGATTTTGATGGAAAATATGAGCATGTATTTCATATATTTTGTTCATATGAGTCTCCCTGCCGTAATAAATGTTTTGAGAGTCTCTGGTCTTAGAGTTTGAAGACATTGAATCCTTTTTTTTTTTCTAGTCGTATCATGATGAACAAGGTACAGACAAATACCTCATCTCTGGAAAATTTCCTTTCTTTTTGAACACTTCTGTTTTTTATTTTAATCTCAGACCCTTTTTTTAGGTTCGATGATTGCATTCTCTCTTTAATCATCTCCTTATGTATGATTTGAGAGTTGCTTTATGGTTACGTTGGATTACCAACTTTATGGTTTCGTTTCTTTCGTTAAATAATAATCCTCAGTTCGAAAGTAATGGGAACAGCCAAAACACGGTGGATATGTATTATCTCACCTGTCGTGGATTATCCATTCAAGATAAATTCAAACAATTTTTAAAACTATCTAATCTATCTTATAAAATCGTCTATAATCAGATACTCTAGATCATCCATTTGGGATTAAAGTAAACTCAAAACAGTTTTTTTTTAAAATTATCTATCAATTTTTTAGAATCTCAAATTGGAGTGTGTCATCGTTTATCGATTTCACATGAGATTTGAACTTCAAAGACTTTTTTTTCATTTTCTGCAAAAATTTCATATATTAAATTTGAGATCTAGAAATATTAAGACTTGAGAATCAACCACTCTAAAAAAAATGAATCTACACAAAAAAATATTAAATCTTGTGTTTTAATATTTTTAACAAAACAATCAGTTGAGACATTAAGAAAATGTTGGGTAAAGATTATGATAAAATTATGAAAATTAGGATGCAAAAGTTGCAAAGTCGGAAAATCAGGATGAAGAAAATGAGAGTCATTTTTCCTCCTCTTCCATTAGGTTGAGCAACTTTAAACAATCTGTCTCAATCACCAAGTCGGAAATCTGCATAAGAATCAATACTTTCATAGCCCAAAAAGGATTTTAAATTCGGCATGTAAAGGTAAAAAAAACTATTATGTCACCATCAGCCTATATATATGATTAGCATTAGCCAAATCAAGTAAAGACCCCTGCCTAATATGCCTCTATCCTTTACTCTGGAGGCATCTACTTGGGATTTCAGGAGTAGATGTTTATTATCCATCTGGCTTGTCACTGTCCTTGCTACAAGCATATTTAATGCCTGACTGAAATTTGGGAGTTTTCCATCTCTGAGATCTTATGTGCAACTTTCCATGATTCCTCTTTTTGCATAGCCACTCCAGGGTGTCTGTTGGCACAATATTTTTGTTATTAATTTTTTTTCATTCTTATCCTTCCATGTATACTATAGAATCTAGGGGAAGGCCTCAAAAGACTTTGCAGCTTCTCCTTGTGTTGGGATCGAAAGAAGAGATGTGCAAAGCTTTGGGAGATTAACGTACTCGGGAAGATACCCGGAGGAGATGAGATTGCACTTAAAGCCCATATTTATAGCGTTATAGGGCATTTAAAGAGTACATGATTGATAGACTCTATCTCTACCCTACAGACCACAGCATTGACGGCGGCTATCTGTCACCCAGTGACGATATGTTAGTTGGCTATTGGTACTGGTAGTCATACAACCCGAAAGAGCCTGCCACATGAAGTGTTTTATCTTCCGGGAGGTCTTTAAAGCCCAGACTTTACTCTTTAGAGGGGGGGGGGGGGGGGGGGGGGGGGGGGGGGGGTGGGGTAAAGCTCGGTTCGATAACTGGTAGCATACCTTCGTCGTCTCTCATTTGTACCACCAAATCATAGCCAGTCCTTACGGAGTACATACCAGACTTACAGTAAACCTGCACAATCTGGCACATATTTTATCTCATGCAATTCAATACATCCTTCGATTTTTTTGTTTAGTACTCCACCAGAATCGGGTTATAGCACCATTTAACTTCTTTAGCAAAGTTTGAGGGAGAAAGAAACATAACATGACATAAGTTGGTAAAGTTTGTCAAACGGGCTGGCCCGGCCCGAAATCCATAAAGCCCGCCGGCCCGATAATATATCGGGCTTATATTTTGAAGCCTGGCCCAGCCCTAACAGGGTTATCGAGCTTTTTCGGGCTTTTTAAATAAATAAAATAAATTTTAAAAATAATCATAAATATAGTTTTATCAAAATCTGAAAGCAAAACTTTAACTTATAAATTCATATAAATTCTAACATCAAATATAATTAAATAAATAAGTAATGTAAATAGTGGAAAGGGCAGAATCGAGATGAGAATCTTCAGGATGAAGGTATGAGTGCTTCTTGAAACTAGTTTAGTTTGAGCTCGGTTCGATAACTGGTAGCATACCTTCGTCGTCTCTCATTTGTACCACCAAATCATAGCCAGTCCTTACGGAGTACATACCAGACTTAGAGTAAACCTGCACAATCTGGCACATATTTTATCTCATGCAATTCAATACATCCTTCGATTTTTTTGTTTAGTACTCCACCAGAATCGGGTTATAGCACCATTTAACTTCTTTAGCAAAGTTTGAGGGAGAAAGAAACATAACATGACATAAGTTGGTAAAGTTTGTCAAACGGGCTGGCCCGGCCCGAAATCCATAAAGCCCGCCGGCCCGATAATATATCGGGCTTATATTTTGAAGCCTGGCCCAGCCCTAACAGGGTTATCGAGCTTTTTCGGGCTTTTTAAATAAATAAAATAAAATTTAAAAATAATCATAAATATAGTTTTATCAAAATCTGAAAGCAAAACTTTAACTTATAAATTCATATAAATTCTAACATCAAATATAATTAAATAAATAAGTAATGTAAATAGTGGAAAGGGCAGAATCGAGATGAGAATCTTCAGGATGAAGGTATGAGTGCTTCTTGAAACTAGTTTAGTTTGAGCTCGGTTCGATAACTGGTAGCATACCTTCGTCGTCTCTCATTTGTACCACCAAATCATAGCCAGTCCTTACGGAGTACATACCAGACTTAGAGTAAACCTGCACAATCTGGCACATATTTTATCTCATGCAATTCAATACATCCTTCGATTTTTTTGTTTAGTACTCCACCAGAATCGGGTTATAGCACCATTTAACTTCTTTAGCAAAGTTTGAGGGAGAAAGAAACATAACATGACATAAGTTGGTAAAGTTTGTCAAACGGGCTGGCCCGGCCCGAAATCCATAAAGCCCGCCGGCCCGATAATATATCGGTCTTATATTTTGAAGCCTGGCCCAGCCCTAACAGGGTTATCGAGTTTTTTTCGGGCTTTTTAAATAAATAAAATAAATTTTAAAAATAATCATAAATATAGTTTTATCAAAATCTGAAAGCAAAACTTTAACTTATAAATTCATATAAATTCTAACATCAAATATAATTAAATAAATAAGTAATGTAAATAGTGGAAAGGGCAGAATCGAGATGAGAATCTTCAGGATGAAGGTATGAGTGCTTCTTGAAACTAGTTTAGTTTGAGCATTGATGTTATATGAAGGCACACAACTAAAAATTAAGGTTTTATATTATTAAAGAGTATTATAAAAAAATTAATAACTCTATTTTTTAAAAATTGTGAAGATAATTTATTAATAAAAGTTTCTAAATAAAATTATAATATAAAGTACAAGGCTTTTCAGGTAAGCCCGAGATCGATCGGGCTTAGCCCGAATGGGTTTTGCCCAAAAATTCCGATTTTTTTTGAGATTTTATATGAAAACCCAAACCTGGTATTTTTTAGGACCGGGCCGGGCCGGGCCGGGCTCTGGGTTTTGGCCCAAATTGACATCCCTCCACCATAATCAGAACTTTCTTTCTTCTTTTTGAAAGCAATATGACTGACTATGCATTTATTCAAGTACTCAATCTGTCTTAAATAAAAGCAACAACTTATTTTTTGAAACCACAAATATTCTCTGATAACTCTAAATACATAACCATATCCTCTTCTTTATAGATGCCTAACACTACTTAAAAAACTTCTTCAAATCCATACTATTATTTGAGAGACACTCTAATGTTTAGGCACATTTCATGTGTTATATTACATGAAATGCCATTGATTTTTTTGTTTTCTCTAGAAATTCATTAATGGTAGTTTAATCATTTGTTAATACAACCAATTAATTTTATTTTTTTTTCTTTATTTAATTCTCATATATCTATTACCAAACACATTAGTTTTCAAATATTATTTAGCTTAGTTTAACTCCAATTACCAAACACATTAAATAATTTTAAATATAGAAAAAATTAATTATTTCGAAAATTTTAATTAATCTTAGAGTTAATTACACCCAAATTTAAATACAACGAAATGATAATTATAATTACTATATACATATATGATTAAATCATAAATATTTATACAATATACAACATTTTGCAAAATAAATATAACAAAAAATATTTTTCATATATTTATTATTCTGACAATATAATAGACCAAACAAATATGTTTATAAAAAAATAAAAATTATAATTACTAATATATATAATTAAATTATATTCATTTACACAATATAAAATAACAATTAAATTCTTATTATTAAGCAATAATATAACCACACATATGTTAGGAAAACAATAAATATATATTATTTGTTATATGTTTAGTGCAATAATATGAATTTAATTTTTGATTAAATTAATTCAAATTTTAAAACATCATGATCAAAATTATAAGCACTATGATTAATTAAAAATAAATGATTGCACTAAATATTATAATATTTTATTAATACTCAGATTACTGAAATTATGGAATAAGCTTCCGAATAAAAATCAAAATATGTTTAATTAAGAAACAGTAACTGCATAAAATTTAAAGCATATTCTAAAAAACATGGTTTTAGAATATTCTTAAAAACATTCTAAATAATATTAATATTTTTTATTGTAGATATAATAACATATTAATAATAAGAAAAAAATCAGTAAATTAATAAAAGATTTTCATAATTCACAATTAACAAAATAAAAACTATTTATTATAATATTATTTCAATAAATTATGAAGGAAATGAAAACAATAACTCACGTTATTTATTTTTTCTAATTTGTTTTGTCTAAAATTGTTCTCTATTTAGATTTTTCAAAAGAAATGTCTTTGCAAACATCAACACTTTTTAGTCGAAATTAATTTCTTATATGTTAAATGTATTTTTTTCAGTTTGTTTACTATGTATATAGTTGCTATGTTTAATCTTTTTAGCTTTTCATTTATCATTTTTTATTTGAGAAAGAAAGAGAAGAAGAACAAACAAGAAAGAGTAGAAGAATGAAGAGAATAAGGAGATGAGATGGATGAGAAGAAGAGTGAATGAAAAAGAATAACAACAGAGAAGAAGAAGGAGAAAAAAAAAAGAGAAGAAGGAGAAGAGGTGATGAAGAAGTGATGAAGAAGAAGAAGGGATAATAAGAAGGGGTGAAAAAGAAGAAAAATGAAAGAGAAGAAGGAGAAGTGATGAAGAAGAAGAACAATAGAGAAGATGAAAAAAACGAAAAATGAGAACAGAGAAGAAGGAGAATAAATGAAGAAGAAGAAGACATGAAGGAGGAAGAGAAGAAGAAGAAGAAGAAGGGAGAGGAAAAATAACAAAGGAGAGGGAGAAGAATAAGAAGAAGGGATGAAGAAGAAGAAAGGATGGAGGAGAAGATTAAGGAGTAACCAAGAGTCGTTAGCTCGACTGGTAAAAGATCTAGGCAAAGCTTAGAGATCATATGATCGAATGATGTTTGGAGTGAAACTAATATTACATGATGTGGTTTCGGGACTGCAGAGATTGCAGGCTTCGGTCCAGAGCCTCATGGTAATCTAAAAAAAGGAATAAGGAGAAATACAGAGAAGAAGAAAGGAGAATAAGAAAAACGAAGGATGAAAAGGAGAAAGAGAAGAATAAAAATAAACAATAGGGAGAGAAGAAGAAAAGATGATGAAGAAGAAGAAGCAGGAGAAACATAAGGAGAAGAAAAAATTGTTGGGGACGGTTTCCACCATGACGAGATCAATAAAGAAAATGTTAAGTTTGGAAATGAGGCTAGCCAAACCAGAAAGGTGATAAGCCAGACTGACAAGCCGAATTAGCAAACCACCGAGCCGAACCGGCGAACAGCCGAGCATAAACAACGAGTCGGGTAGATAAAGATGGATCAAACCATTCATGTTCGCCGAACCAGATAGGTGGACCGGACCAACAAGATAGACCAAACCGATGAGTCGAGGTCGGCAAGGATGTGCCAAACCATTTAGTTGTCAAACCAGAGAGATGAGCCAAACCGGAGAGACGAGATGAACAGCCGGTTAAACCGAACCAACAAAATTAACCAAGTGGGAACCGAGCCATTTCTCTGATGGGCCTAGGTGATGATGAACGAGGCCCAATATAAAGCAATAAACATACGAGCTGTGTCATAAGCCCCAAAAGACATCTAAAAGCAGGATTTGCCATAGAAAGATTTAGCTTTGCAGAAAAGAATTTGTAAAAAAAAAATAGAAAGAAATCTATGACTATATTCATCAAGATTCCCATTTAGATTGTAGAGAGATATGTATAAATAGGAGACATGATTTATTATAAAAAGGACAGCTGAAAAACCTAGAAAAACACTTAATAAAAAACTTAACAAAATAGCAATAACAAAAACACCATCTTTGGATCTGTGTTCTTGTGTTTATCTTAGAATTTTTAAGTCCCTCTTTTATTTTTCTGAACTAAACTCTATTGTGTGAATTCCACCTCACACAGGGATGAAGGAGAAGAAGAAGTGATTAAGAAGAAGAAAGAAAAGAAGTTGAAGAAAGAGAAGAAGAAGAACAACAATGGACAATAAGAAGGAGAAGAAGAAATTATACAAAGAAGAAGAAGAAGAAGAAGAAGTAAAAACAAGGAAAAGGATGGTGAAAAAAAAGAGAATAACTTATGCACTTACTAAATCAAAGATTTATCGAGAAAAACATAAGTTAATAGATAAATTATATTCTTACTAAAAACTAAATACGCTTTTATCATAAGAGATAAATATTTCTAAATAAAAACAATATTGTGGTTAAAAAAATTACAACTAAATATTCAAATCTGTAAAAAATATACTACAACATAAAAACATAAGTTTTATATAAAATCAGTAATATATCATATCTTTAATATAAACTCGTGTGTTTATAAAATTATCTTCGATTCTCATAACACATATAATAAATCTATAATTTATATAATTATTAAAGAAATATATTTTAAATCTTATTTTTCATATCATATTTTACAGATTATATAATTTACTTTTCAAAAATCATATATCTACGCGGATGCGCAGATCCAAAATCTAGTTTACAATTATAAGAAAGATCATAAAAGGTTTATTTGCGACAGTTCCTCGCACTTATATACAACTTTTTGTTTATCTTGTCTCATCAGATCCTATACCATATTAAATTCGCATTCATTTCTCTAAAAACTTGTCCGTGACACAGGTAAATTCCAGTTTTGAACAACTGAATGCTAAATTTTGAAAAAAAAAAACGTATAGTAATATGTAAATTACAAGTGAAACAAATACACTTCCTTAAGATGTCCTTGTTAAACCCAATTTAACTAGTATTTTCATTTCTTTGATTTCTCATTTCTCATTTTGTATTTGTTTTTATGATTAATAAAATTAAAATTTTGAGTTTTTCAATATTTAAGATTTGATATATGTTTTAAATGAAATTTCTTAACAACTTTATATTATTTCTTCTGGTCGGTTTCACGAATTAAAAAATTGTCAAATCATTATAGTTGAATAAGTGTCCATGAATGACATCATTAATCTCAGCTTATCCCATTACTTAGGTAGATCTGTGACTATATAAAATTAGTTAAGATTACCACAAATCTGAACACACCGAACTATGGAAATAAATCAATAGTATCTATGCACAAGCTAGCATGGGCAGTTTTTCATGGAAAGTTAATGAATCAATAGTACCATGGGCATGATAGCATAGAAAGTGTGTTACCTCATGATGCAATGTACAACCTTGTCTATCAACAATCATTTGATTAGTTGTCTGGACTAGAAGATGTGACGCTTGTCATGATTGCACTCTAGTTCGAATTGATTATCCATTGGTTGATTTTCACATTTTCTGATATTATTCATCATTTCTATCGATTCAAATCTGCAATTCACTTTCAGCCTGTAAATAACAGAAGAATTAATGATTCAATTGATATATAAAGTTGATGATTACAATATATAAGTTAGAAACAAACATGTTTGGATAAAAAATATGCGATTTGTTCTGAAAACAACAAAGAAAAAATAGAAAAATAAATTTATATTTATTAGTAGACGAATTTTAGCAATGGGCAAAAATTAAGATAATATATTTTTTTGATAGATTTTTTGCTAGAAACTCGATTGCTATTGATGTTTTATTCTCTAAAGAGTGCGGCTCTCGAGTTTTTGATGATATCTCTTATATCACCTGCTTTTTATATACAAGGATTCAACGTATTAACCATAATTCTCCTGGAAATATAATCCATTTGGCCTCGACCCTAATACAAGTCTTAATCCTTGGTCTACATGGAGTTAGATTTTCCGTAATTTGCGCTAAAAGGTCCATATTTAAATTGTATATTATCAACTTTAAGCTTTCTTAGATTTGTCCCAATAGACTGTTTACTATCAACAGTGGAATTGATGTACCAAGAGTGTTGAATTTAGGTGTTGAAATTAAGTGAATTAATTGGTGTTATATTTATTAAACATGTTGAAAAGTGAGAGTAGATGGATATCGATGACATCTATCATTTTCTAATTTGCTACTTATTATAGATTTTTATTTTATAATAATTATTTTAAGTCAATTAATTTATAATAATTTTTTAAATAAAATTTATATCAATAATTTGCTACTTTGTTACATTGGTTCTAAGTTTTTGATATGTCGAGTTGCATGATGAAGATGACGATGATCAGAAGGATGATCATTCTAAGAAGAGAAAAGCAAAGTCAAAATTTTTGAAAATATTTTGGATACAGAAGTGTTCGGTACCAAAATCTACTTTTCAGAATTATATTTTAGGCACATCGGATTTCAAGATGCGGTTTGCTAAAAAAGAATTCAGCAATCAGATGCTGCAAACAAATCACCTCAGAGAAAGATCAAATATGAAATTGGACAATAATGGTTCATCTGATCTATTAGCGAGTAAAACTACTCTTCAGAAAGCATTGTCAAACTCCCTTTTGCTGTATTTTTCTCAGTGTATAGCACATACATCTGTGTATGTAGTAATTTGTGTTAGGGGCTGTTCCTTTGTTTATCTAGATGGATCATCTGAACGAAGATAAAAATTGATATTTGTTTATTGCTAAAAACGAGCATTAGTCAGATAATCCATCTGGATGAGTTTTTAAAATTTAGACTAAATCCATAAATTCATCCAACTGAGCCGAATTGAATCAGTTGACTGGAAATGATCCAGTCCAAATTGGCAAATTACCAAAATAACCCGAACTAAAACAAAAATTTACAAAAAAATACTAAAGCTATCATGACTCTCTCACTCTCTCCGAGTTCTCTTGCCGACACTCACTATCCTCGACGTCTCCGGCGAGTCACTCTTCACGAATCACTCTCTTCGATGTCTCCGACTAGTCTCACAGCTACGTCCTTCTCCGACGAATACACATGCGAGCTTCTCCCTTTTCTTCTTAGTTTCTCTTATAGCTTTTCTGTGCTTTTCTTCAATTTTACTCTTCTGGGCTTCCTGTTCGATTTTACTCTTCTGGGTTTGCTATTTAGTGGATGCTAATAGATTTGTTTGGTGCAGTGTTTTCTGAATTAAATTGGCGTGTTGTATGATTTAGGTTTATGGGTGTGCTTAGTTGTTGTTCTTAACATTTTTTTCTGGATTCTTCCAGTTTTGTGTTTGTGATAAGTGAGATTATACTTAGATTTGGCAGAGAGGTGTTTCAGCAATTCAATAGTAGCTTTGTCCATATTGTTGACATATGCAACCCTGGTGATCTTTGGTTAATTTCATAATAAATTGGAAGAGTGATATTCAGCATGAGACAGTTAAGTTAGAGAACAAGGTCTCTTTTATGATTTTAGATGTGGATAAAAATGTAGCCCTATGTTCTATAGCTCAAGGAATCGAAGGTAGTTCCATGCAGGAGATATTGACAAATCTTGTTCACAGAAATAAAGATTAAAAATGAGCTCAATTGCTAAGGATGTTGGTTTCCATCTATAGATTGACAAATCTTGTTCACTGAACGTTTTTTAAGTCCATTCTCTTATGTTGTTTTTATCTTTGCAGAGGCACCGAATTTAGCTCCATTGGTCTACTTGATGGACTGCATGTTGAATGATTGCGTGGTGCTATGTTCTTATTTTGTGTGAATGAAATGAGAATATTCTTTGTTTTAATTTGTATTCTTTGTTTCTGCTATGATATTTATTATGAGAATGAAATAAGATGGTTCTTTGTTTCAATTTGTGTTATTTGTTTCAGGTTACATAATGGATTAAGCTTGAAAGGAAGAGCATCAGCGATTTCATTGAAGATAGCAGCTCTTGAGGCACTGAAAACTTTTCTCACCATCGTAAGCTCTTACTACCTAACTCTGTGTGGTGAAAAGTTTGTGATCTTTGCTGCAGAATTATGGATTTGCAGGATACATTTTGGATGATGTAATCTGCTTTTGGTTTGTGAAAATCTTCTTCTCAAGCTTTATATCTAGGTTATGTATTGTATCTTGAGTGTCATTAAGGATAGTTGTATCATTGTTGTCTGGTTTTGGTTTTTCTATTTGATGACATCAACGTTTATTAGACCAAATAAACAGTTTTCTCTTTATAGGTTATTTGGTTTTGAGTGAATTGATGGTGATGGTATTTTCGTCAATTAGTGAGGAAGATGAAGATTGTTTGTCAATTGGATTGCCAAAAATAAAACAAATAATAATAATCAGATGAAATTGAAAGAAAATAGTTAATATTAAAAGGGATGAAAAGAGAAGTTATATATGTAATTGACTCTAATTTGTGGGTTATATTTGCAAGAACCCCAAACAAAAAATAGATAAGATCATCAGATGATTCTTCACTAGAAAATTGACAACAAATCCAAAACAAAGCTCAAATACATGTCTGACGATATCTTGACAAAGTCGGATGAGTAACCAATAGTCACATGAAATTCTGACATTGACACACAATTCCTACTTCAAAACTCGTAGAAACAAATATGAATGCTTCTTCTGGTTTGTACAAACCGATGGAGGTGGAGCAGAAATAGGAACCAATGGCTGAAGAGATGGAGGTGGCTGCACATACCCAACGGAGGAAAAAAGTGGTCAAGATCTCTCCCATTCGGAGGAAAATGACTTTTCAAAAGCAAGAGACAGGTGGTCACGGCCACCAAATAATTAGTATTAAAGACTTTTGTTGGACAAAGTTTGTGAAGTAAACCCAAATCATGACCCAACTGGTCTAGACTCATTAGAGACCATTGAAAGAGAAGACATTAGTTACTGTTGGATTAGATGCATAACGGAGCAAAAGCCAAAAAGTCTCGCCGGCAATATCCCTTTAGCTTTTAAAAATTATTTCAACAACAATAAGAGTGACAAGTGTGGTTTGTCGCCTGCAGTATTAATTGGTTTCTAAAAGATTGTGCAGTGGCGGTAGATGTGATTTGGACTATACATTATTGCATATATCTGCTTTTTTGCAGTGACAAGTGTGGTTTGTCACCTTTACACTACTATTTAGTTAATTACAATGATTTGAAGCTTTAAAATCTTTATTTTAAAGAAGATTCACCTAAGGAAGAAAAAAGAAACCATGAACATCATTTCCGGACAAGCTCTCTTCTTATTTTCCTTTACTTTATCGTGTTTACTTATCTTCTCCACCAGAAGATCTAACAAACAAGGATTTCTTCGGGCCACCACGATGCCTCCGGGACCTCAACGGCTACCCATCATCGGAAATATTCACCAAGTCGGTAAGAATCTACACCGCTCATTCGCCGACCTCTCAAAGACTTATGGACCAATCATGAGTCTTAAGTTTGGAAGTGTAAACGCAGTTGTCATAACTTCACCAGAAGCTGCAAGAGAGGTTTTAAAAAAACATGACCAAGTTTTGTCTGCTCGGTTCTACAATGAAGCGGTACGGTCATTTAATCACCATGCGGTTTCTATTGCCTGGCTTCCTTCATCATCGCCTCGTTAGAGGTATGCTTACTACCGATATTCTATTTTTCTATGATTTAAATTTTTTCACAAGAGTTTCAATTTTAGTATTTTATTTTTAAACTATTTAAATAGGAGATATTGAACTAATTTCACTATAAAAAAATTACCAACATAGCTACAAATTTTGTTACAAATCTCAGTTATAATTAAATTTTATTATAATTATTGACAATTTGCAACAACGTTACGTAATTGTTAATACATAGTAAATTTGTAACTTGTTGTAAATAATTAAAAGAATTTTGCGACAAACAAAAATTTGCAGTGTAAAGAAAACAACGCAATATATGTAACAACATTAGTTAAAAATAATTTTGTAATAGTTGATTAGAAAGCCACAAATGAAAACAAATAATTTGTAGACAAAATTGTTGAGATGTAATTGAAATCGTGTCTACCAACCAATAACAACAGTTATACATGTTTTGTAGCATATGTAAAATAGTTATAACTGAATAGATATAAACATAGCGTGTTTCTTTTTGTAGCCAATTTCTTGAAAAAGCTACACTTTAATAATAATAAATCTTAGTAATTGATTGATAAAACATCTTTCAAAGACACGTGAGATTGGATCATTTTATATATTTGCAAGCCAGCATACATACAAAATATGGTGGTGGTGGGTGAAATGTCAAAATAGAGTTTTTAAAGACATCAATAAAGTGTACAAGTATTTATATAATCAAGATTTTACACCCAAATACTTTGTGTTGACTGTTCACAAGGAATAGTTAAAACATCCACTAATATGTCAAGACGAAATGCATATGTATGGAGAGCCCAACACAGTTCAAGAAAACCAAAGCGGATGAAATTATTTTGTTAGTAAGCATGAAGCTGCGTATCTTGGGAGAATTTTGACAATCTTTTCACATATTCAGCATATAGAGGTTCTTTTGCTGAATCCAAAGCATTTAAAAATTTGGTTGTTTCGCTGTTGGGGATTTCTTCTATCGGTTCATCAAATGCAACCTCAAAAGCTTTTCTCTCCTTTAGACTTTTTCTTTCGGTTGATCAAATGCAGTCTCAAAAGCTTTTCTCCCTTCTAATTTGGCATCATCCCGGAAAATACATATCCTCACTAACAAAATAATTCGTTCTGCCTTCATTTTTATGAACTGAGTTGTGCTTTCCATAAATATGTGTATCGTTTTAATATATTGGTGGATGATCTAGCTGCTCCTCGTGAGCAGTTAACACAAAATAATTAGGTGCGAAGGTTTGATTATATAAGTGCTAGCACACCCTATTGATGTCTTTAAGATCTATTCTGATATTTCACACACGGATACCATATTCTGTTTTCATTGTACGGATGCTGGTTTGCAAATCGTATAAAATACTCCACTAAACATCTTATTTATGGACTTATATGATTGTATACATTCAATGTTTTGGAAGATTATTATGTTATGGCTTTTTCAAGCAATTTCCTACCTTACAAAATTATCTATTACTAATTTTGTTATATATATATATTGTGTTGGTTTTTTGCGACAATTTTTTGTTTATTGCACAACACTTAAAATTATTTAAATTTTTTTATAAAGGAAAATTCTTATATATACCATGAAAACAAGTTTTCAGGACAAAAATAATAGAGAAGTTAAAATTTTTTTATCCAACATTTTTATTTATTTCTGATTTTGTCATTTAGGAAATTCTTCCTAAATATTTTTTTCTGTTAATATTTCGTCATTTTTTAGGAAGATCTTCCAAACACTAAAATCTAACATCATTTCATATGATTTAGGAAAGTTTTCCTAAATATTTTAAAAATTTCTGAATTATGGAAAGGTTTACTAAATTGAGGAAAAGCTTCCTCGATTGAGAAAAAGATTTCTGAATTTGAATTGTTGTATAAATTAACAAAAAGAAATCAAATATACAAATTATATAAATACATTTTGCTTATAACAGATTATCATATTAATTTTTGTCTTCAATATATACATACTAGGTGACTGCCTGCGTATTTGCGCGGGTAAATGCGATTATTGAACTATGACATAATTGTGTTTCTTGCTGGAGATGGCCTCGTCTTTGTTTGAGGATTCAATGGTGTAGTTGTGTTTCTTACATTAACTCCTGCAAAAACGGAATCGTAGACGTAAGAAGTCTAGAAAACAGTAGTATAACTAAATCGATATATTGGTTAAGTTAGGTCGGCTAGTTAGTAGTGAAAGCTAGGTTATTGGGAGACTATTTATACTTCTTTAAGACTTAAAAATCAGCTCAAACAAAGATTACCTGATTCATAAACTTTGTTGTAACTAATATGCCAAAATATGTGGGAACCATAGCTACACCATGCTTTTTCCACCAATTATTACTATTAAATTTGTCAGCTTATCTATGAGCCATTAGAAGAAGTTGGATATTTATAGCTCCTTCCCGAGCTGATGCAATCTGCAGTGCTAGAATGAGAGTAATGTATATGATCGATCATTCTAAGAAAACAGAACACAAAGTCAAATCCCAAATCTCTCCCCCACACTTAAAATACACAGTCCCTTCTGTAATGAAAGCAATGGAAGATAGAAGCAACAAAATGTATTACAAAAATAAAAAGATGCAATGGTATAAAACAATGGAAAGAAAGTGGTACTTGGTTCAATGGTAGGAGTTGTGGGATGATCCTGAGGTTTGTAGAGACTTGCTAGCTCTCCTCTTCCTTCTCTCATAGACTTGAATGGAATGCTCTGATTTTTGAGGTGGTTGAACCCAGCTTGACCATAGTTTCTCAGCTTGTGAAGAAGTCCCTTGTGTGCCCCATTGCCATGTCTCCTGAACTTCAGAGGGGTTGGGATTTGGCGCTTCCCAAGCTGATGGAACATGAGCTCTTGGCTCATAAGATGAGGCCCTTGGTTGTGCCCATGTACCCCATTGATCACTTAGTTGTGCATGGAATGAGTGTCTTCCATGAGGGTTCCATACAGCTTCCTCCTCTTCAGTTGGCTCAGCTTGGTGAAGTTGCTCTTCTTGTTGAGAGTTGAGCTCTTGGGTGTGGCTGTGGTGGGAATTTTTTGCTGATGTAGTTTTGTTCTTCCTGAACTTCCCCTTAATCATCTTCATAAGCCCTTTGATGGCTTTGTCTTGCCACTTGCACCACTTCTGGAGTGTGTTGATGTGCTCATGAGCTGCTCTCAAAGAGCTTCCTTGGTTAGGAGCTTCTTTGGTTGGGAGCTTCATAGGGCTGGAAGTGGAACTGTCTTGAGCTGTAGTTCAACACTTCTTCTTCTTCAAGCTCATCTTCTTCATGGGTTCCTCCTTGGCCTTCAGCGCCAGCAGTAGCATTCCATTGCTCTTCTTCTTCTTCTTCTCTAATCTCTTCAGTGTGCTCCTCTTCTTCTTCACTGTCCTCTTCTTCTTCTACTGTAGAAATAGGGCCGCCTTTGTAGAGCTCCTCCTCACTCAAGTTGAAGTTGATGTTTGTTGTTGTGGTGAAGGAGGTTAGCCTTGGGTTTGGGAGAAAGACTCTCACTTGCTCTAAGTGATTGTTGAGGAATTGATAAACATACTTGCCCTGAACACTCTTCTCAAGAAAATGACTTCTCTTCAGATACTTCATATCTATCCAGACAGGAGCTAGAGCATCTTCAGCATGTTCCTCAAGGTTCACATCACAAGCTAGTAGAATTGCTGTCACAACTCCTCCAATATGCAGTTGTGGATTCTTCTCTCTTCTTCCCTTGTTGACAATCCAGCTCTGGTATGATTGCAGCTGCTCCATCAACAGTCTTACAAGGCATGGGAGCTTGCTTGGTGGAGGAACTTTCACTGTACATCTGCTGGTGCCTGGACAGTGTACAATCCATTGTAGAGGAAGTCTCTCTCCTTGCCAGTTAGGTGTGAGGTTTCTTTCCTTCCAAAAAATGTGTTTGCAAGCACCTTGTGTGCATATCTAACTGCAGGATGCTTCAGGTGTTGGTTCCTTGTAGTCCCAACTTTGAATTCTCCTACTCCAATTGCCTTCCAAAACCTTGTGTACTGTGATTCATGGATTAAGAACTTCTTCCCTCTTTGAAAGTAGGTGCTCAGCCCCAGCACCCAAGAGAGTTCTTGGAATGTGATTTTGAACTTCTGTTTTCCAAGCTTGAAAGAGATCCATCCATCATGGTCAGGGAGCTCATTCTTCTCATAATATGCCACCTTGAGGGTGGATAGGAATTGATGAGTGAAGCGCTCATAGGATGGGAGATGATGTAATAGCTTTGCAAGCCCCATCTGTTCAAAGGCGCAGATGCAGTCTTCATAGATTCCCAGCTCCTTCATTGTGGAGGGGCATGGATATCTTGTTGGCTTGATGGTGCATCTACTGAATCCCTCCATGAGTTCCCTAGCATTATACTTCATGGGTTGAACTTCTTCCTCAACAGCTTTTCCCTTGCCTCTCTGCTTGGCGCTTTTATCCTTAGCTGGCCTCTTTCCAGCGGCCTTGGATGAAGTCTCAGCAGCTTTGCCCTTTCCTTTTTCTTGCTGTGTTCTTGCTTGGATTGGTGCTTCCTGAGGTGCTTTTCCCAGCAGCTATGTTTGTTCTTCCCATGGTACCTTCAAAAGCAAAGCTTGAAAACAAAGTAAGTGAAAGAATAAAGCTGAAGAACCAAATAGCTGAAAACTTTTAATGGAGAAACTCCTTAAACTAAGAAAAGTCTAACAAGTCCTAACAACAAGCTTAAACTTATTCAAAGCAAAAAAGAGATCAAAAGCTAGCAACTAAATAAGCTAGAATGCACAAAAAGTAAACAGTTATGCATGTCATTTTAGCAAAATGGTTCTTAGGCAAAAAAGATAATGGTCTTGCAAAAGGATGAAGATGAACAAGCAATGAGATAAATAGATATTAATCAGAACTTCAACATCTAGCTTGATATTTCAAAACAAATCCAAATTGCAAAACCATTGCACAACAATCAAAACTAAACACTGCTTGCTCTTAAAGACATCTTACTAAGCGATTTTTAATATAAGCAAAGAGTAAGAACAAAGAGAGATAGTTTAGGAAGCAAACCTTTAGTGAGCTTTTGAACACTTAAAGAAAGCAATAAAAGAGAAAAAGAACTAGTAGTTTCGAGCTTTAGGTGAGAAGAAGAGTGAGTTTAAGTGTGAAGAGAAGTGAAGAAAGCTGTTGTTTAAATAGAGAGAAAAGAGAGGAAACCAAATGAATCAAAGGTTGGTGAGGGAACATAAGGAATCAAAAGTGTGGGGGACAAAAAAAAAAGTGTTCAGAAGCTAGGAAAGAGGTCAGATGGAATCCCATTTAAAAATTCAAACTCCTTTGGCTCCAAACCAAAGGAGGTAAAAATTTTTGAAAGTTGAGACACTTACCTCGGATGCAGTTTCGGTCACTCATGACCGATATTACTGACCGAAATTGCATTTTCGGTCATGAGTGAACGACACTGGAGACTGACGTGCTTCCTGGAATTAGTATCGGTCATCAGTGATTGACACACTTGACCGAAATACATCCGACATGATTGTGTCGATCTTGAGTGATCGATACTGGTGACCGATATGATTCTAAGAATCTCATCGATCACCAGTGATCGATACTCTGGACCAAAACTCATACGGTGTGTTTATGTCGATCAAGTATGGTCGATGTGAATGACCGAAATTTGTCCTGCTTTCAAAACTTCTTCCCATATCGGTCACAAGTGACCGATATGTTGACTGGCTCTACTGATATCAATCAGTCATGATCGATACTGATGACCGAAAATCTGTGTATCTGTCTGTCATGATCGATACAAATGACCGACATCAGCCCGAATACACCTGTTCTTTGTCCCCATCAGACTTTCTCAAACCCCAGTCCGAAATCCTGTTTCTATACACTAAAACAAAGCATAAAAGATAAACTAGAAAGCATAATATATACAAAAGGATACCATGAGACTACCTCCCAAGTGTGCTTGTTTAAAGTCACTAAGCTTGACTTTGATTACCTCTTTAGTTGTGAGTAGAGGTGGATGGAGCTGGTGCTTTTACCTCTCTCTTCCTCTAAACCCATGTTCCCCTTGATAGTTGCCTGTGTTTCCCTTGAGCTGACATCCTATGCCTTTTGTTCTTGACATATGGTGTGGCTGAAGGTGTCACTTCCTTGGTTGTTGAGTTGTCAATATCCTTCAAATTTTTCTCAAGCTTTGACTAGGTATTCTGACTCTTGTTTGGGTCAGTTAGGGAAGCATCACTCATCAACATGCTCATAGCAGGATTCATAGCATCCTCTAAACTATCTGAGAGCTTCCAGAAGTAATCCTCTTGCTCCGCTGCTCCACAGAAAGCTATGGAAGGAGGATCAATCTTGTAGACTTTGGACTCATCAACATTCTTCAAGATTGCAGAACCTCTCTTGAAGTCCAACTGAGCTCCTGCTGTTGCCAAGAATGGAGTGCCTAGAAGAAGTGGCACCTCTCTGGAATATGTTTTCTCCATGACCACAAAGTCTGTTGGAACTAGGCACTCTCCAATCTTCACAGGATAGTCCTTCACCATGCCTAAAGGTTTTGTGGAAGTATTGTCCACAAAGGTGATGGAAGTCCTGGACGGCATTAGTTTTTTGATTCCCAGAGTTTGGCTAAGATGGAGAGACATAACATTGACAGTTGACCCTGAATCACATAGGGCTTTGACATTGTCAAGCATCTCCAGCTCACAAGTGATGAGGAACTTTCCTGGGTTTGTGAGTTTTGGCAATGACTTCATCATCTTGCTTCTTCTCATGTCAGCTCCCACATTCTCAAGGATTGGTTCAACCACTTCCAGTTTGTCAAAAACTTCTTTCAGGAACCTGATTTTATGTTTCACTTCCATCAAAGTGGTACAAAGTGGGAGTTGTATTCCAGCATCTTCTATGTCTTGGTTGAACTTTGTGTACATCTCCATTCTAGCTTTGGTGAAGTGCATTGTGGGGTAGGAGAAGTGTGGTTTACAGACTTGAGCTGAGAGTTCTTTACCCTTTGCAGTAGTGCTTGAAGAATTACCCACTTGATTATGGTAGAGTTCCTTAGATTCCTGAGGAGTGTTGTGAGACAAAACCATCAAAGCATGATGTGTCTCTAGTGCTTCTTCTTCATCATCAGGGTGCTTTGGTGTGGGGGTCTCTTCTGTAGCAGCTGGGGTTTCCTCATCCCCCTCTTTCTGAGCAGCTTCTAGTGCTGCTCGTTCCTATTCTTCTTCTCTGTTCAAGTGTTCATCAAAGCCACGGAAAAAAGTCCCTACAACTTCCTGAGCTTCTTCATCACTGATGTTGCTTCTTCTGGGTTCTCCTCCATACTCAATCCTCATCCTGTCTATATGGAATATCATCTCTTGGATCATGATGCCTAGTTTTACTAATGAAGCATCTTCATCAGTGAATTCCTCTTCTGCTTCCTCTGCCTCTTCAGTAAGTAAGTCGCAATATTCTTGATGTTTGTGTGCAGCTTGTTGAGGAAGAGTGTCCTGAAGTTTTGGTGTGTGTGCTTCATCTTGGCTGTTCTCCAAGAGATGTATCCTTGAGTCCAGGTCATTAAACTTGGCATGAAGGTCATTGTGAACATAATATATTCTGTTGTGTAGCTCAACAAATCTCTTGTTCATCTCCATAGTTCCAATGGTTTGGAGATTGATGTTGACCATGATTATGCTCCTGATGTCAGTTGATCCAGATGGAGGAATATATGGTTGGTCTTGAGTGTGGGAAGGAGTGTAGCTCTCTTCAAATGTATAAGTAGAGGATCTTGGCAGAAGTTTCTGTAGGTAGTGTCTTCAAAGTACACCATTTTGATGTTTTGTTGCAAATCACCTGAAATGAAAACACTTGAAAACAGAGTTAGTAACCAAATAAAAGTAAAAGTCTGATCTTAAAGATTCTACAAACTCTAATGATTCAAACTGATTCCCAAATGGCAACGGCGCCAAATTGGCACAAGTTTTTTTGACCCTTTGGTTCAATCACCCTTGCACTAGTCAGTTGTAGTATGTGTTTTATGTCAATCCAATTGGGAAGAGTTGAAAACAGAAGAGTTGAGAGCAAAATCGCTAAGTCAAGCATGCAGAGAATTGGTTTTGTTGCCTAAGCAACAGTTCTAGCAGCCTAAGTGAAACAAGCAGCAAGCAAAGTGAAAGCAAAAACAAACTAAGCAGTTCTAAGCAAGAAAAAGAGAGTAAAACAGAGCAAAACAGAGCAAATCTGAGATTTAAATAAGAGAAAGGCAAGTTCCTAGATGTGGTTATTGACTTTGGGGAATTTCAGACATTAACTAAGGCTGTTTCAAACTACATTGATCAAGCAAGTAAGCAAGCAATGGTGATTCCTAGACATAGAGTTCACAATTAAGCTAGTTAGATCCAATCTCTTGGCAAATAACCCTTTGCTAAACATTCTAACAAGAACTAACTCTCATTAGTGCTAAAACATCAAGAAAGCATGATTAAACAACTCTATTCAAGTCAAAATGCTCCTCAAACAGTCAATCTCTTGAGCCAAGGCCAGAAAATCCTCTATTAAACATGATCAACATTTCATCAAACACTTGGTGGGCATAAGAGAAAGCTAACAACTTAGACAAGTTTGATCAAGACTAATCTAGCATGAATAACATATTAATAGAGAGGAACCCATAAACTGAAGCACTTAAAAAACTTTAATCAAGCCTTAAATCCCCCTAATCTACCACATCTAGAAACTCTAAGATGACTACTCACTTATAATCATGTTTAACACCAAATCACAAAGGGAAAAGATGCTAATCATGATTAAAAAAAAGATTAAAAAAAGATTAAAGCAAATACTTGATTATATTAAACAAAGCAAATAAATTGTCTTACAAACTTAAAGAAAGTGCTCAAGAACAGTAAATTGACATGACCTCTCGAAAATCTGGAAAAGAGGCTATTTATAGTCTAGAGAAGAAAACCCTAGAGTAATGGTATAAGCGTAATTAATTACAGGTTCGGACTGGTCAGTATTGGTCAGTTGCGTCGGTCTTGAGTGACCGAAATGGATTCATATTGGTCTGGAGTGATCGACACATATGACCGATACTGGTGATCGAAACTGCTCTGTATCGGTTATCCATGACCGATACTCACCGTGCTCTAACCGAAAACTTCTGCAAAGATCTTCTGCTGTGATCCTTCTTGCTCCCTTTTGCCCAGCTAGCATCTTGTATCATTCCCAAAACTCCTCCAAGCTCCTTTTAGCTCCAAAAACACTTAAAAACATCTAAAATGCAAAGAAAATGCAAACTATACTCTAAATGCAACCTAAGTCTAAAAGGAGAAGAAAATGGGACAAATTCAAAGGGAAAAACATGCAAAAGAGGACCAAAATATGTACTAAATACAGCCCTAAATAGTGTAAATACAAGGGATATCACCCACGTGACGTCACAAAGGAGCCACTGCTGGCACGTCTTCATCCACTGCTGCTGCTCAGGATGGACTGTCCCGACGTTAGACTATACCCATGCCAGGGATTGCTGCTGTGAAGCACCCTTCTAGACCTCAGACACCTATGGATATGACAGCCTTTCAGGACTATGTCATCGAGAGCTTCGATAGTCTGTGGAACGCGGTCGCTACACTTAGCAGCTGTGGTTGCATCCTCCCTCACTCTGCTGTTGAGGACTGCGAAGATAAAGACTAGCTCCTCTGTTATCCTGGTTACTTCTTCCTGTTTTCTCTTTTATTTTATTTCTCTTGAGCCATTTTTATGTTTTTCTGTTGAGTCAGTTTGTCAGTTGCTTTGATGTTGTTTTGTGAACTTGTTGAACTAGGAGTTATGCTATATTTGGATGTTTTTCACGTTTGTTTAAGTGTTCTTACATTCTGACTTTAGAGTACAAATGATAACATAACGTTTAACACATCTAACTGACGATTCTGGAGTTTTAGACACGGTGACGATCGTCACCACTGAGGGGTGACGATTGTCACCACTGATGGGTGACGCTCGTCACCCCCTCCTTCACGAGGTACCACTTTCAGACTCGGTTCTACACATTCTCTTACTTCTTCTTGACCAAATCTAGGCTTGATAACTCTGGGGAAAATGTTGTTTAAGTCGTGGGGAGGTGGCTACCGACGTTGTGTACATTTTGTTTTGTTTTGAGAGTCTTAAAGTTGAGTCAAAAACCTGTTTTATAGAGTCAAAATTTTGAAACTGTCAGTTTTTCTTGGAACTAACCACAAAACATTGATGCTTATAAGAACCATTGCCACAATTGTTTATTACAAGTCTTACTATGTTGAAAGTCATAGGTAGATCAGTCTAGCAAAGAAAGTTTCGGTTCTTAGAGATTCTGGAAAATTTGCTGTTGACTCCACCTTAATGAAATTTAAACTTCTCATCTTGGGGCTTTATTTTCATTGATCTTGATTCTCTCTTTCAACACTGACAACAATATTTAGATACAGTCTCTCTTTGATCTTCCCTGATACAACTTTTAAGAGTTTAAGTCTGTAGAGTGGTGCATCACGACCCTGTCTCCTTACAAGGAACAACAGTAGTGAACACTCATGAACCTGTCTCATTACAAGTAACACAAGTATTGAGTAGCATCAGTTCTTAGACTGTAAGAAAAAAAAATTGAGAAAGGAAGTTGCAAGAAATCGAAAAAATTAAAAAAAAGTAGATCGAAGGAAGAGAAAATAGGAGAGCTGTGTTGAGATTGATTTTACAGTGTTTAAGGAAGGGAAAAGAATCTAAAAGTGATGGAGTTGATAAATCCTTGATGAGATATCACACTTAGATAATTAAAGGAGTTAGTAGTAGAGATTATGAATTTCTTGAAGGAGCTTGAACTGGATTTGAGAGATTGATAAGCTTGTGATAAGTAAACTGAAATTTGATCTTATGTTGGCTCTGTGGTATGTGGATTCGAAAGTGTCTATCAATGTGGCGTTTCTAATGTTTAGCTGACTGTTTCTGTTTTCAAACCTCGACCCTGTTTTTTGTCTGATGTTTGCTTGAGGGCAAGCAAAAGCTAAATCTGGGGGAGTTGATATATCATGGTTTTTATGGTTTTTAACCATGTTTTATTGAGTCTTTTTGATATTTTTAGAGTCCTAGTATAGTCTTTGCAAGTTATAGCATGACTGGAGCACAATTGGAAGTCTTGGAGCTTTTTGGATCATTGCAAATTTTACCCCAAAGTTAGCAACTCAGTAAGTGTTACATGGCATTGGTGACGATCATCACCACTCAAGGGTGACGATCGTCACCCGCATCTGAAAAGGAGTCACGACGTTTTATTAAAAGATGGCGAAGATATTACACTTTGACCCAGAAGTTTCAATATTTGCAAGAAGACCCCTGCTCGTGTTTTAGCATGTATATTAGGTTTTTCTGCCATTGTTGGCTATTATCTGGTATCTTAGAATTCAGAGAGCTTTAGAGAGAGATTTATTCAGAGCTTTTGTGGAGAAAAATCCTGTACTCTTTTAGAGAAGATATCAAACCCCCTTATCTTATTCTCTAAATCTTTTAAGGCAGTTTTATTCAGCTATGCTTTGTGTTTTCATAATCATGTCTTAGTAATCTGTTAGTTAAGTTAGGATCATTCAAAGGTTGATGAATAGTTTGTAGAATTGCTAAACTTATAGGAAACTCCATTAGTTCTTCATATGTGCTTGCATTCATATCGAATTCTTAGACTAGTCATCTGGATTTCGAAAACCCTAGGTTGTTTAATAGATGTGAGAACATTGTTAATCACATGAACTAGTATTAGATGAGCAAAGAGATTTGACTTAGGAGTTTTGTGAATAATTGAACCTGATCATTAATGCATGTTTAGATTGTTAGAATTTGCAATGAAAATTTGAAATTCTGTGATTTAGACATGGATAACTTCTGCAATGAGAATTGATTAGTTATATATTTGTGTTTCAAGTTCTAGACGGTTTTAATTCATTCCTGATTGCATGCATTCTACATTCTCGGACTCAACCTGCGAAATGTCCTGACTTAGCGCCTTTAACTTTCTGAAACTTAGATCAATCAACAAATTTCGCCTGCTTTCATTTATTTTGCTATTTCACATTACATACATTACTTACTGCTTAGCTTAATCCGAACCTGAACTCTATAGTGTAGTTAACTTACTCCTTTAGGATTCGATAACCCATTTTGCTACAAATGCATTGTTGTGCACTTGCAGTATACTAAAACTGGGTAAAACTTAGACCCTATCAGAAGGTTAAAGGAAGAAGTGTCCTCCAAAGCGCTTGAAAGAGAAGAGTTTTTGGGTTTCTAAAATTGTTTCAAATTCTTAAAAAGTGTAGCATAGGCGGGTTTACATTGATTAGCTAGAGTTATAAACATATCTTATAGGTCTTAGGTAGATGGGAGTCTTCCTTTGTATATGTATGTTGTTCTTTGACCCTTAGCATTTTGCCAAAACACAGCTATGTTTTTTCTTGATAGAACCTTTTAAACACCAAAACCAGTTGAAAAGTGGGATCATTTTTATTACACTCTGCATTGTCCCTTAGCCAAATGACACATTTGCATTTGCGTAAGCATGATTCACGGTTTGAGCTTAATTGAATGTTAAAAATGTTGTTTGATTTAAGGAGCACGTGTAAGTTGATAACATTGTGATCATTCTTGTTTTGTGATGAAAGTGGCTAAGTGGGTAAAGTATTCTTCCATCAAGTGCACTCTAGAATTAAGAACATGGACTTCATTTTGATTTATTGTTAGCATTTTTAGAGATATGAGTTCACATTCTTGGAGTTGAGAAGGAGATAGAAGCAGCTCATGTTCGAAGAAGATGTCAAGAAGGAGCTTTTGCAAAGTCTTGTCCATATTGAGCAAGGATATCGAGCAAAACCTTTATGGAGTGTGCTAGATGTAAGCCGCAGGACGCGAGGAAGAGGATAAGTTCGCGGAGTCTAAGCCTTTGATGTGCATCGAGGTCCAGCATCGAGCAAGGATGCTGATACGCGCTGCACGAGCCATATCGAGGTTGTACATCGAGCAGAACTCCGTCTGTACAACCTCGATGCAACTCATCCGTGTGTTGACCACTTGATTTTCATTGACCTTATCTTGTTATTAGGTTTCTTTTGTTTCTTTGGTTCCCTACTATAAAAGGGAAGCCACAAAACATTGTCTTTATGCTATTTTAGTCTCTCTATCAAAAACTTACACTTTTCATCTTGTTCTTAAACCTTAAAGGGTGATTTGCTCTAGTTTCTTTTCCTTTAATAAAGTTTGCTATTTTATGGTTTGAACTTGTCTATTGATCTTATTTCTAGCACCCTGGTAGTTTAGATTCATTATCTTTGCATTTTAATCTCATCTGATCATGTTTAACTTTAAACAAATGGATTAAACATGATTAGTGAGTAGTTTACCTTAGATTTAGGGTTCTAAATAGGGAAAGTGGTGATTAAAATGTGATTAAGGGGTGATTAGACTTGATTAGTTTGTTCTCTGTTGTCTCCTTCTCTTGCAAAGTGATTATTGTTCATAAAGCTTGCTCCTTTTGATTGAATATGGTATTGATTGATGCATATGGTTCACTAGATGGCTTGATATCTCATCTCTATGCATGGTTCACATATTTGGCTTGAAGTTTAGCTTGGTCTATGTTTCCTTTGTCAGTGACACCAAAGTGATAGTCCACCTTGCTAGATGGTTTGCTTAGGGCTATATAATGTTGGTTTTGAGATTTTTGCTTGATTGTTAGATAATATGTATTGAAAGATCTTTCCTTTGTTTGATTCCTCTTCATTGCTTAGCATTGATTTGATTTTGGATTCCTCTTCATTGCTTAGCAGTGATTTGATTTCACAACTGTGTGCTTAAATCCATATTCTTGATTGGTCTTTAGCTAACTAGGTCCCAATATGGTTCACAAGATTGAAAGGTTGATCTGAATTCTTGTTTGAGTGAGAGTTGTTTACTTACTTAGTACTTCTCTTAGGCTAGAATGGTTCTGATCTTTATGCTCATGGTTGAAGGATACGCCATCACAAGTGAGTTTGACACTTCAATCTTATTGAATATGAATTGCTTATTGACGCCAATCTTATTACCTTTTTGATACCTTGTCTACAACTACAACATTGAGAAATGCTTGCTTATGAATGCTTGATGTTTACCTTTGTTAGAAATCTCCTTAGTCACTCTTGAAAACTACTAATCCCATAATTTCTTAGAACCTTGAGTCTTGTTTTTTATTAATTGTCTTAAGATCGTCTTGCTTAGTGTTGCTTAAGTTGGCCTTCTCATTTAGTTCTTGCTTAGTTTTTGCATTGACTTCATTGCTTAGTCCTTGTTTACTCGCATTTGATTTCTGTTTTCTTTTTATTGCATTGTTAGTTTGCTAGAATCATTACTTTACAAATAAAATCCCAATCTCACTTAGCTTATAGAATTTTTTGTATCTCAAGATCCCCAAGTGTGTTTGACACCTAAGACCCTATACTACATCTGATATGGGGATTATGATTACTTTGAAATATAAACAAGACTTACAAAAGTTGTGCTTCAATCATCTATTAAGGCGAACTATCACTTTGGTGTAATTGAACAAAGGAAACATAGACCAAGCTAGAATATCAAACCAAATAATCGAACCATGCATAGAAGTGAGATACTAAAGCCGTCAAGTGAACCTTATGCATCAACAATACCATATTCAATCAAAAGGAATAAGCTTTATGAACCATAATCACTTTGCAAGAGAAGGAAACAACAGAGAATAGACTAATCAAGCCTAATCCCCTCTTAATCACATCTTAATCACCACTTTCCCTACTTAGAACCCTAAATCAAAGGTACACTACTCACTAATAATTTTTAATCCTATTTGTTTAGAGTTAAACATGACTAGATGATTAAAATGCAAAGATAAGGAAACTAAACTACCAAGTGCTAAATCAAAGATCAGAAGACAAGACTTAACCATAAAAATGCAAACTTAGGATAAAGATAAGAATGGAAAGCTTAGGATATCCTCAAGACAATTTTTTGTGGTTTTCCTTTTATAGTAGGGAACCAAAAGAAGGATAAAAAATCTAAAAACAAGATAAGCTCAACGAAAATCTGATGGTAAACATGCTGATAGGTTGTATCAGGGTTGTACGGACGGTGTTCTGCTCGATGTGCAACCCTGATATGACTCGTGCAGCGCGTATCAGCCTGTGCAGCATTCCCTACTTGATGTAGCATCTCGATGCATCCACTGCTTTAGAGTCCTCGATCCGGTCCTCATCTTCATGTGCCGCAGCTCACAGCGGGCATAGTTTTTGTTACATAATTCTGTAATTTGCAATAAATCCATTAAATTTATGCTACATATACAAGGCACAACACAATTCTTATTTTTTTTGTTAACAAATCGTGCTATACTGAAAAAGATTTAATATACGATAAAATAGACTGTAAGTAAATTTTTTAACAAAATATATTGTCAAGAAAAAACTTGCGCATCTTACGGGTACTCATCTAGATAAATAATAGTTTTTGTGTTTAAAAATTTAAAATATGTTCTAAGTTACTAATTAATACTTTAAGATGAACATGATTGTCTTATTAATCGTATAATCAATATTTGTTTTAGAAAATTATTAAGTTATAAAATCTAAAATGAGATCATTAGGTATAAGATTTTTGATATAGCAATTCTATAAGTATTTTTTATCAATCTATTTATACTTTAACATATAAGTAATAGTTCTAAAGACACAAATACAAATTTGTTAATATCTATCTAAATAAACTATATTTTTTATTTTTATCTCTCTTATTATTAATATATATACACATCGTGATTCAGGAATTTTTTTCTGTACCAACAACTCTTTGTTCATAAAATAACTAATTTGATCATAGTTTTTATGTAAACAATACGAAGCTATATCAATGCATGTAAATGAAAATTAGGAAAACTAGAACTCCAACTGCAATCTATATAGGAGGGAAAATTGGCCGAGTAGTGATATGAGTCTAGTTTTACCCAATTATTATTACTACTGCAAGTGCACAACAATTCAGTTGTAGGAAAAATGGTTATCGAATCCCAAGGGAGTAAGCTACTACACCACAAAATTCAGATTATGTTAAGTGAAAACAAATGGATGTAATTCGAAATGACTAATAAATAAAAGCAGGCGATTTGTTGACTTTTCTTAAAGTTCTAGAGGCTAAAAAAACTAGGCCAGGATAATTCGCAGGTTGAATCCGAGAATGTAGAATACATGCAATCAAGAAATAATTAAAACCATCTAGAACTCGAAACACAATGATAAAACTAATCAACTCTCGTTGTAGAAGTTATCTATGCCTATATTCCTGAATTTCAAATCTCTTTGCAAATTCTAATAATTTAAACAAGCATTAACAACAAGTTCGATTGTTCACAAAATTCATAAATCAAATCTCTTTGCAGATAATAATTTTGCTCATCAAAGACTAATTCAGGTGATTAACAATGTTCTCATATCTATTAAATAATCTATGGTGCGATTTCTAGATGATCAGTCTAGAATCGATGTGGATGCAACTCTCGATGAAGAACCAATGAGTATTCCTAATAGTTTAAACAGTTCTACAAACTCATCATCAACCTTTAAATCATCCTAACCTAACTAACAGTTTACTCAGACATGGAGATAAATGCACAAATCATAACTGAATAATGCTGCATTAAAAAAGAGAAAAGAATATAGATACAATGGTTTGAAATCTTCTCTAAAAGATTACATAATTTGCCGCCCTCAAAGCTCTTGATCAATCTCTCTCAAAAGCTCTCGAGAAAATTTGATACAAGCCAAAATATGGCTGAAAAGCCTAATATACAGACTAAAACACGAGTGGGATATTTTTGCAAATAGTAGAACTTCTGGGTCAAAAACTGCAATTCTTCATTTATCATTCAATTGATCACGCGGCGCTTCCTCAGATATGGGTGACGAGCGTCACCAAATAGAGGGTGACGATCGTCACCAGTGCAAAGTCACGTCCCCTTGTTGCTACATTTGGGAATAACTTTTGTTTTGCTTCAAAATGCTCCAAAGTCTCCAATTATGCTTCAAGTATGCATTAACCTGTAAAAACTCTAATAGGACTTTAAAAAGACTAAAAATACTCAATACAAAGAACTTAAATCAACTCTTTGTTCATATAATAACTAATATGATCAGAGATTTTATGTAAACAATACATGCTCTTTTAATGCGAAACTATAAAAATGCATGTAAATGAAAATTAGGAAAATTAGAACTCTAAACTGTAATCTATATATAAGAGAAAATTTGTCGAGTAGTAATAAACGTAAATTAATATACTTCATGCTTATAAAATTTTGAATACTCATTTCTTAAACCTGAAAATTGAATACATAATAACTACACTTACTACGTGTAAATCTATTTGTGAATTAAAATTTATAAACAAAAAAAGTTAAAACTCCAATAAAGAACTTAATCTTTTTACTATATCTCCATTTTCTATTACAATATTTTTTATAATCTAGTGAATACCCAATGTTTATAATAATTTTACTAACTGAATCTTTTCTTTTCTATTGAAAAACTATTAAGTTTTTTATACTATTCATATATCTTGTTTTAAAATTCCAATTCTCATCATTTATATTGATCAATTTAACCAAAAAAATATATATTTGATTTCCTTAAACTTTGGATATCACATATATATGTAGATCGCATACTCGTCTGATAGTAGGTGATTTACTACGAGAAGTTCAGAAAATTTGTTGACATTTATTGCAGCATATGACACAAACTTTACCCATATTTTCTCATCAGCCACTTTGCGCAAGATATTACTCTCTTAAATATTAATCATGTTAAAATTTTGTGAGTGATAACTTGCTATATTAGAGTATTTTAGGTTGCATTTCATGCATCTTTTCCTTTGTTTTTACTTTATAGGTTAGCATTTTAGTCTCATTTGCACTTAGAATTAACATTGCATGCATTTAGTCTAGGATTACAAGCATATGCATATATTTGCATGTTTGTGATGTTTTCAGGTGTTTATGGATGTTTTACAACTTGGAGAGGAGATGGAAACAGTTCCCATTCAAAGAAGATGCCAAAGACGGAGTTTTATAAACTATGTTTCCATATCGAGGTCCAGTATCGAGCAGAATACCCATGGAGCTTGCCCGATGTGGAACGTGGGATGATGAGGAAGAATTTAACTAAGGACTCCGAGGCATCACCGGGGTAGTGCACCAAGCTAAGCATGCCGTACAGGTCGATACTAAGAGACTAGGCATACCGAGATCTAACATCGAGCAGAACACCCGACCACCTGCCCGATGCAACCCGAGACTTGTTGTATGCCAAAGTAGCCAAAGAATAACCAAACCGATGTATGCTCGAGCTGGATACATCGAGCAGAACACCCACCATGTTCTCTGATGCATCAACGCCGAGAGTTGACCAAGCTTTTTCTACTTTGTCAAACCTTATCTTTTTGGCTTATTCAAGCTAAACCTTATCTTTTTGGCATCTTATCTTCTTCTTTATCTTATATTCGACCCGAGGGGAAACCCAAAAGGGGGATTTGATGAGAATTTGATCAAGATCACTCTTTTAACAAAGTTTTACACCTCCTTTGTTATTTTTCTTCTAGTTCTTGTTTAATCATGTTTGATCTGTCATTTGTGCTTGTTCCTATTGATTTCATGATGTGTTGTGAGTAGTTTCATATAGTTTGAGGTTAGAGCAGATTTGGGGATGATTGGTTGATAACTAAGGGAGTTTTATTTTGATTCATGCTTAGATCACTTAGCTTAGTTGTTCTTAGTGCTTAGTAACTCTTTTAGGGTGAAATTTATCTTAGGTGTTTGTTGCATCACAAGTGTTTGTTTAAATGCCTGAAAGAACTTTGTTAGGAACATTCTCCTAGATGATTATATTGGCGTTTAGGTAGCATGTTTGGTTTATAAGAGTCCTGTGTTTTCATGCTGGTTTTGCACAAATAAGCCATCACAAGTGGGCCTGACATGTGTTTAACTTAGACATCTCTGTTCTGTTTGCAGATTGATTGATTTAGTGTCTTGATCATGTTCTTTGCTTGTTAATTGGTCTTGACTACCCTAGGTGTGATACTAAGTAATCCCTATGTCATCATTGCTCTAGCCTTGAATCTGCGCCTCATTGTTCTTTGCATTTGATCATTTTGTTTTTTGTTTTTATTCTGTTTTGATTTGCATTGTTCTTGCTTTATTCTTTACCTTGCATTTCAAGTTATTGCATTTAGCTTCTATTTTGGTTTTTGCACTTCTATTGCTTTGCTTACTATAGTCCTGCTGCATCTAGATCATTTCCTTGTTAGTTTCTGTTGCATTTAGTTTCTTTGCATTTCTTTCCTTGTTTTAGTCATAATAGGATTTACCTTTCTTGCTCTGTTTTCTCAGGTACCATGGCTAATCCAAACAACTTTGGACCTGCTCATCAAGCTCAATTCAGAGAGGATGAAGCTCCAATTCAGAAGTTACATAGGCCAGTGCCTCAGATTGCTAGAAGAGCACAACACATTGGTTCTCATGATGATCTTTATCTTCATACTAGACGCAGAGGTATACATCCTCCACAAACCAACCGCTTCAATGGCACTTCTATGGAGGATCCACTTGATCACTTGGACAGCTTTCTGAGTATTTGCAGCATACAAAAGATCAGTGGTTTCACAGAAGATAGTTTTAAAATGAGGTTATTTCCATTCACTCTTGGTGATCGTACACATTTGTGGGAAAGATCTTTGCCTTGTGGATCAATTTGTTCTTGGGATAATTGCAAAAGAGTGTTTCTTGCAAAGTTTTACTCTTCTAACAGGACAGCTACACTAAGGTAGAACATATCCGGTTTCAAGCAATCGCTAGACGAACCATTCTGTACAATATATGAAAGATTTCAGGGCTACACCTTGTGAAGCCCTCATCATGGTTTCTCAACAGAGTCACTGCTCAGCACATTTTACAAAGGACTGTCACCAAGGTTCAAAATACTTTTAGACACTACCAGTAAAGGCCACTTCTTGGGTACAAGTGTTGAGAATGGTTTGCAGTTGATTGAAAACCTTGCAGTGAGCAATGGCAACTACACAGATGAGCATGAGGATACCTACAAGAAGAGTAATGACACTTCTTTTCTCCAAACACAGAAGGATGTGATAGCAATCAGTGCTAAGCTAGACTTGTTGCTTGAGAAGTCTATGCATCCATCACAAACGGTTAAGGAGATGAAGTCAGCAATTGGTCATGCATACAACTTAGAAGCTAAGTGTACTATATGCAGCACAACAAGATGTGCATCATGAGCCTTACCAGTATACAAGCTATAACAGCTACAATGCTTATAGGCCTCAAGTGAACACAAGGGAGAGTGTTCCATTTTACAACCAGCTTGGTCTTCCCATTCAACAACACCACAGCTTTACACCTTCACATGAAGCACTTCAGGTAAGTATGTATGCAACTGGGTTTGAGCCTCAACATCAAATAGCAGCAACACCAGTTCAGGATATCCCTAGTCCGTCAACCACAACACCACTATCCACGCCTGATACAACCACAACTAGACTGCTTGAGCAATTACTTGCTGTGCACACACAAAGTACACTGGAGATGAAGGCTGCACATAAAATGGAGATGCTGACTATTCGAAAGAACCTACTGCAGGAGTGTTTGAGATGCGCTTCCTACGCTTAAAGCCAACAAGGTCTCCTCTCCTACAACGTCACCACTAGATGTGCAAGAAATAACTACTAGGAGTGGTAAACAGCTACAAGGTCTTGTAGCTCCAAAACCTCTCCATGTGGACATTGAGAAGCAGAGTGCAGGGTGGGGGGGGGGGGGGGGGGGGTGTGTGTCTCTTAAGACTCATGAAGAAGAAACTGAAGCTGAAGCAGAGATGGAAAGGAGAGCTGAGGCAGAGCGTGCGAGAAAAGGAATACAAATGGTTGATAAAGCACAAAGAGAAGCCATACAGCCTACAAGGAAGGAACATGCCTTTGTTCCTCCTCCTTACAAGCCACCACTCCCCTTTCCAGGAAGGACCAAGAAACAGTTAGTGGAGAAGTATAGACAACTTGTTCAGAAGCAGATGGAAAATGTGGAGATAACCATGCCCATGCTTGATGCATTTTTGCTGGTGCTTCAATAACAGAAGTTTCTAAAGGATGCAGTTACAAATAAGCAGAATGAGATGCAAGAAATTGTTGTTCTTACTCATGAGGTTAGTGCCATTATACAGCAACTTCCTCCACCAAAGAAGCTAGGAGATCCTGTAGGTTTCAGTTTACCATGCTCCATTGGACCTCTCACATTCAACAATTGTTTGTGTGATCTTGGAGCAAGTGTAAGTCTGATGCCTCTTACTACTGTCAAGCGCCTATGATTCACAAATTTTGGACCAAGCAGGATAACTCTTGTGCTAGTTGACAGCTCTGTTAGACATCCCATTGGACTGCTTGAGAATCTTCCTATCCGAGGTGGGAGTAATGCTGATCCTAAAGATCCTTTAATACTTGGGAGGCCCTTCCTTGCCACCACTGGAGCATTATAGATGTTAATGGAGGCAAGATTGAGCTGCATTTGGAAAATGATATGATCCTTAATTATGACATAAATGAAGTCATGAAGAAACCTAAGATAGAAAGGCTGATCTTCAGCGTGGATATCATGGAAGACTTGATAACTGAATTAATGGAAGAGCTGCACACAATGGATCATCTGAGCATAACATTAACCCATTCACTGTAATGATCAGGAAAAGACCACCTTCACATGTCCTTATGACACTTTTGCATATAGAAGAATGCCATTTAGATTGTATAATGCCCCAACAACTTTTCAAAGATGTGTTACCTCCATATTCTCTGACTTGCTTGAAGAGATGGTGGAAGTATTCATGGATGAATTTAATGTCTATGGATCTTTCTTTGGTGTCTGTTTGTCTAATTATTGTCAGGTTTTAAAGAGATGTGAAGACACAGGTCTGGTACTGAATTGGGAGAAATGCCATTTCATGGTCAATGAGGGAATTGGTTTAGGACACAAGATCTCTGGGAAAGGGATAGAGGTGGACAAGGCCAAGATAGAAGTAATGATGCATCTAGCTCCACCAACATCAGTGAAAGGGATCAAAAGTTTCTTGTGACATGCAGGTTTCTATAGGAGGTTCATCAAGGATTTCTTCAAAATAGCAAGACCTCTCACTAGGCTGTTATGTAAGGAGACATAATTTGTCTTTGATGATGACTGCATGCAAGCTTTTCTAACCATCAAAGAGGTGCTTGTGAGTGCTCCCATTGTTCAGGCACCTGACTGGAATTCGCCATCTGAGATAATGTGCGATGCTAGTGATTATACACTTGGATCTGTGCTTGGACAGAGAGTGGATAAGAAGTTACACGTTATATACTATGCAAGTCGCACCCTAGATGACACTCAGACTCGGTACAATACAGACGAGAAAGAGCTGCAAGCAGTTGTGTTCGCATTTTAGAAGTTTAGAAGCTATCTAGTGGGCTATAAAGTTATAGTCTACTCAGATCATGCAGCACTTTGCTACATCTAGGCCAAGAAGGATACAAAGCCACACCTGCTCAGATGGATACTTTTGCTTCAGGAGTTTGATCTCGAGATACTCGACAAAAGGGAATAGAAAATGGAGTGGCTGATCATTTATCAAGGATAAGGATTGAAGATATTCTCCCTATAGATGACTCTCTTCCTGAATAACAACTTATGGCTTACGAGGTACTAAAGCACTGGAATGAAGAAGCCGCTTTGAAAGACAAGAACCTGCCTTGGTACTTATATTTTGTGAACTACCTGGTTTCAGATCATCTTCCCACCTTCCATAAACCTTATCACAGGCTAAGTATTTTAAAGAGTTATCTTAGCTGTATTGGGATGATCCATACTTGTTTAAGAAAGGATCAGATGGACTGTTTAGGCGATGTGTAGCAGAAGAAGAAGCCTAAGGAATCATTTTCCATTGCCATAGTTCTGCTTATAGAGGCCATTTTGCAACATTCAAGACTGCTACAAAGGTACTTCAAGCAGGATTCTGGTGGCCTAGCATCTTTAAAGACACTCATGAGTTCATCAAGAGATGTGAAGCATATCAAAGGAAAGGAAACATAAGAAAAAGAAACGAAATGCCTCAGAATCCAATCCTTGAAACCGAGATCTTTGATGTATGGAAAATTGACTTCATGGGACCCTTTCCTTCTTCATATGGCAACAAATTCATCTTAGTGGCTGTTGACTATGTCTCCAAATGGGTTGAGGCTGCTGCAAGTCCAACAAATGATTTTTATGTTGTTGTGAAGCTCTTCAAGACTGTAATTTTTCCAAGATTTGGTGTGCCTAAAGTGGTGATAAGCGATGGTAGAAGTCACTTCATTAACAAAGTCTGTGATAATCTTTTGAAGATGCATGGGGTTAAGCATAAAGTGGCAACGCCCTATCATCCACAAACAAGTGGTAAAGTTGAGGTTTCAAACAGAGAGATCAAAACCATTCTGGAGAAGACAGTAGGAATCACAAGGAAACACTGGTCAGCCAAGCTTGATGATGCGCTTTGGGCTTATAAGACTGCATTCAAGACACCAATAGGAAAATCTCCTTTCAGCTTGTTGTACGGAAAAGCTTGTCACCTTCTAGTAGAGCTTGAGTATAAGGCTCAATGGGCAACCAAACTTCTCAACTATGATATTAAGAGCGCTCAAGAGAGGAGACTTATGCAGCTTCTTGAACTAGAAGAGATCAGGTTGGAGTCTTATAAGAATTCAAAAATTTACAAGGAGAGGACTAAAGCCTTCCACGACAAGAAGATAGTCCAAAAAGAATTCAGATCAGGCGATTTGGTGCTTCTCTACAACTCAAGGTTGAGGCTCTTTCCTGAAAAACTTAAGTCAAGGTGGAATGGGCCATATAAAATCAAAGAAATTCTTCCCTATGAAGCAATCACATTGTTGGACACTGAAGGAATAGAGTTCACAGTCAATGGACACAAAGTCAAGCCACACTTAGCCTCAGAGGTTCTAGCAGTGGAGACTGACTTTAGTCTCCTTGATGTCCCCACCTAGCAAAATAAAGAAAGTCAAGTTAAGAGACCTGAAACAAAGCACACTTGGGAGGTAATTCCATGCCTATCTATGTAAATATGCTTTCTTTTGCTTTTGATATGTTTGTTAAGTGATTTCAGGTTGGAAAAAGTAGTTGAACTGGTCAGACAATGTGTTAAATCCAAGAAAACTAAAGCTCTGTTTCTGCATCGGGGTACCATATCGAGCAGAACCTCTGTAAACGCTGCCCGATGCAGCTCATCTCGGGGAAGAAGCAGTCCATACGTCAAGCTAGATGCACGATGGCGATAACATCGAGGTGCCACATCGAGCAAAACCTCGAAACACCCTGCTTGATATAATCGCACCCGAAGCCTTAGTCCGTACACCAAAGACCAGAATACCATACACCAAGCGAGATGCCTAGGGGCCATCACATCGAGGTGGCACATCGAGGAGAACATATAGTTAGACAAACTATGCATTGCACTTAAGGCATCTAAAATCACTAAAAATTTGAAAAGTTTCGAAAATTGATTTCGTAAAAACAGAATGTTCATGTGCATTCATCTAGGACTTAGACAAATCATGCATTCATTTAGGTTGTAGCTTGCTTGTTTAAAATGATTGCAATGATAGTAAATCTTTGAAAATGCTAGTGGTTTATGTAAATGATGCCCTTGTTCTTAGTCCTTTGATGAAGCACTTGAAATAAGGCTGAACCACTCTTTGAATCTATGAGTTTGAAACTCTTGTTTGAAGCTAAAGCTTGCTTGATTTGATCTTGACCTTTATATAAGTGAAATCTTAATTTGGACTTTGAATTATCTTGTTTGTGCATTGAAAGTGATTGCATGGCTACCAATATACATATTTGGATCATCTTCTTCCTTTTCACTACTCTTGTTGATCCAAGTAGCTTATCCTCATCATTAACGGACAGGTAACCTTACCTCGAACCAATCCTTCCTTCTTAACCTAAACACTATTGTGAGAGTTTATAAGGCCTTGCATTATCATTTTTTAACTTATCCTGGCAAAAAGTGTTAGGAATAAGTCTGGCAAGGAGGAGCTCTCTTGTAGTATAACATAGGGTTTTATCAATCCAAAAGGGGAGAATGAAACAGTAAGAATGCAATAGAGCTCTTTATTCAAGCAAACAAAGATGGTTTTGAAGTCTAACAACCTAAAGGATCAAACAGAAATGAAGAGAACATCAAACAAAGAGTGAGAAGCAAGCAAAACAACCAAAACAAAGGCAAAACATGGCAAATCCGAATTCAAGCTAAGAACAGAGAAAAGATGAGACTTGAGATGGGATAATTGGTATTAGGAAACTCTTGACTCAACTTATGATGCTTACAAACTCACACAATGCTATTCCTTATGCATAGAATTCATTTATATGACTAATCCAATATCTTGGTACTAATCTTTTTGCTAATTACCAAGTCAAAAACTAATTCTCATTAATGAAATGATAAACAGCAAGCATTAAAACCATTCTACCAACCCTATATTGCCAAATCACTTCGTAGACAGTTAATCTCTTGAGCTAGGATAAGCAATTCTCTTGCAAAGCAGTTCATGCATTTCATCAAACACTTGGTGGGCATAAAATGAGCTTAAGATTTGAATCAACTTAGCTAGGGCTAATTAAGCATTAAACACAGCAATCAAGAAAGGAAATATGATGATTAACACTAAGACATCATAGATTAAGTCTCAAATTCCCTAAACCTAACCCATCTCAAAACCCTAAAAAATACTATTCACTAAGCACCATTAAAGCCATCAATTCAAAGAGAGAAAGACAACTAATCATAATTAGGGAGATTAAACAAGAAGATAAATGCAAACTTTAATTAAAATCAAGCAAAAATTCAAGTTACAAAATCAAAAAGCCAAAACAAAGAAGAAGAAACTGCTGGATGAAAGATTGTTCCCAGAAATTAGGGATTTTTCGTACTTAAAGAAGTCCAAGCAAAAATGGCAAAATTATAAATAAGTGGTTTTCAGTCTGGAATCCTAGCGGTCTGGAAGGTGACCGATAGGTTTGACCGATAGGCCTATCGGTCTAGAAGGTGACCGATAGGGCGACCGAAATATACACGACGCTCTTCTATCGGTCACTTCTCTGACCGATAGGCTTGATCGATAGGTCTTCTATCGGTCACTCTTTGACCGATCGCCTTCGTGCTCTGACCGATAGGTTTTGCAGAGATCGTCTGCTTTGGTTCCTCTTGCTCATTTCAGCTCAGCTAGCTTCCTGGTGAACTCTCAAAGCTCCTTCATGCTCCTCATAGCTATGTGAGTACCTAAAAACATCCTTTATGGAAGAAAAATGCAAACTACACCCAAAATGCGACATAAGTCTAAAAGGAAAAGAAAATGGGACAAAAGATAAGGAAGACATGCAAAAGAGAACCAAAACATGCACTAAATGAAAGCCTAAATGATGTAAATGTATGAGACATCAACACCCCCACACTTGCCTTCTGCTTGTCCTCAAGCAAATAAAAATAATTGGGAGAGTGAGGTTTGAAAGTGGGAGCTCAAAACTAAAGATGTAAGTGGAAAAATTGAATCAATGGTCAAGTTATAAGTTCTAAGATGCAAAGAGATTGTTTTACTTTAAAAGCTTTAGCCATACCTATCATAGTAATCAATGAACTCTATCTTAGCCTACACAAGCATTTAAATCAACCAACTCTTTAACATTCATTAATTAGTAACCAATGGATCTTGTTTGTGTAAATCAAGAGAAAAAAATTGGTCAAAGGACATGGTTATAAGATGAAAATGATCTCATTCAAGCACAAGGTTCATAAACATAAAGGATCACTCAATGAAAATGATTCTATCTTAGGCAAAATGCTAAAGGTAAAAGCACACTTATGCATGCAAATCAAAGCTCCCTTCTACCCTTTTGCCCAAAGATGAAACCTATGAACTTCTAAACCCCAAAGTGAACCCCTAAGTCTACCCTTTCCCTAAACTCTACCCTTTATCCTTCTTCATGGCTGGGAAAATTTATTCTTTTTGATTGTGTGGTTGCTTCTTTTTGGTTGGGACTCTTCTTTGTTGCTTTGGCACCTTCTTCACCTTTAGTGGATTGTTTGGGGTCTGATTTCTTCTTTGGATTGACCTTTCAAAACCTTTGAGTTGATGGCGCCATTCTTACAAAACACTTAGAGCTTTTACCTTCCTTTACTTAACCACAATGCTAACTGTTTCCCCTTTTCTACCATTTCAAGCTTTTTCTTCTTCTTTTAAAGCATATATACATGAAGTTCAAACCACTTAATTCTACCCTTTTTAGCCCAAAACCCCTAACCTAGAATCAAGCTCAAGATGCAAGCTGATATCTAAAAGAGAGCTTATCATTGCCAGCCTTATTTCTAATACTTTTTGCCAAGACAAAATTGAAAATGATATGCAAAGGCCTCACAGCTCTCAAGATAGTGTTTAAGCTCAAAATGAGGTTTTGGTTAAGGAAGTGGATTAACTGTCGCATAAGTGTGAGGATCAGCTACTCGGATTAACAAGAGTGGTAAAAAGGGACGAAGATAATCCAAGTATGTATATGAGTAGCCATGTAATCACTCTCAGTGCACAAACATGATAATTCAAAGTTAGGATTATGGTTCTAATAAGATAGAGTTGGAATCAAATCAAAGCAAGCTTGAGCATAAGCCAAGAATATCAGTGCAAGAACTCAAGATATGGAGCAGCCTTAACTTCAAATTCACTACAATGCAATCAAACAACAGATAACCAAGGCATTGAAGATAATCCAAACATTAACATCTTGACAAGTGTTTATCATATACTCCCTATGCAAATGTATGCAAACCTATATGAAATGCATCTAGACTCAATCTTAGTTATGTAAATGTAACTAAATGATCTTTTTATTTTTTTTTTCAAAATTTTTTTTGAAAATTTTATGGATTTTCAGTGCACATAGATGAATGCATGAATGCATGAGACTTAAGTGTGTAGAAGAGAAAATAAGAAAACAAAACACCATGTCAAATGCAATGCCCTCCCCCACACTTAAATTACACAGTCCCTTGTGTAATAAAAGCTTGAAGGAGGGTCATGAAAGATACTCAGAAGTATTCAAAAGCAAAGGAGCAGGATTGTGTACCTTAGAGGAAATTTGGTCAGACTGGGAGATTGTATTGGTCTTTCCCAGACCGATAGGCTGACCGATATAGATGCCAATTCCTATAGGTCACATTAGTGACCGATACAGTGACCGATAGCTCTCCTGATGAATCCTATCGGTCTCTATCTGACCGATACACTCACCAAAATACATCCGATTGCTTTGTATCGGTCACTCTCTAGACCGATAGAGTGACCGAAATACAACCGATGTATTCCCATCGGTCAGTATCTGATCAATAGCTCGACCAATATTGTTCATACTTTGCAGCTCCTTTCCATATCGATCACTACTGACCGATAGGTTGACTGGTACACTTTGGCTCCACCACTATCGATCACCAACTGACCGATAGCCTGACCGATAGGGTCTGTATCGGTCTTGTCTTGACCGATACGGTGATCGATAGCAGACAAAATGCACCTGTTCTGGCTTCTCAAACTTATAACAACTTGCCTTAAACTACACTTGCTCCTGTTATTGAAAGAAAAACACAAAAGAAAGCATAAAATGCAATAATATATACAGAGATAACATGGGAATACCTCTCAAGTGTGCTTGTTTAATGTCCTTAGCTTGACTTTCCTTGGTTGATCACCCTTGTGGAGGTTCCTCAAGGCTGATGTCCACTTCATCTCCAAGAGACTCACTTGCCATGTATGGCTTCAGCCTGTGCCCATTCACTGTGAAGTCTTCCCCATTCTTGCTAAACAAAGTCACAGCTCCATATGGCAACACTTGATCTTGAATGGACCTGAACATCTTGACTTCAGCTTTCCAGGAAATGACCTCAGCCTTGAATTGAATAACAGCACCTGATCCCCTGCCTTGAAGTCCTTGTGTTTGATCCTCTTGTCATGGAAGGCTTTTGTCCTTTCCTTATAGATCATGGAACTCTCAAAAGCTTCAAGACGGTTTTCCTCTAGCTCATGCAAGTTGATGAGTCTCTTTTCTTGAGCTGTCTTAATGTCAAAATTCAGCAATTTTGTTTCCTATAAATCCTTATATTCCAGCTCAACAGGTAGATGACAGGACTTCCCATAAAGGAGTGATAAATGAGTTCTGCTAATGGGTGTCTTGAAGGCTGTCCTGTAAGCCCACAAAGCATCATCAAGCTTATTAGACCAGTCCTTTCTTGTAACACCAACTGTTTTCTCTAAGATGGCCTTGATCTCTCTGTTAGACACTTCTACTTAGCCACTTGTTTGCAGATGGTAAGGAGTAGCAACCTTGTGCTTGACACCATTATTCTTGAGCAAACTCTCAAAGACCTCCTTGATCTCTCTGTTAGACACCTCTAGTTGGCCACTTGTTTGCAGATGGTAAGGAGTAGCAACCTTGTGCTTGACACCATTCTTCTTGAGCAAACTCTCAAAGACCTTGTTGATGAAATGGCTTCGACCATCACTGATCACACACCTTGGGACACCAAACCTTGGGAAGATAATTGTCTTGAAGAGCTTCAACACAACTTTAGCATCATTTTTTGGACAGGCAATGGCTTCAACCCACTTTGACACATAATCAACAGCCACCAGAATGTACTTGTTCCCATAAGAAGAAGGGAAAGGTCCCATAAAGTCAATCCCCCATACATCAAACAGATCCACTTCAAGGATAGAGTTCAGAGGCATCTCATCTCTCTTGGAGATGTTTCCCTTTCTTTTGCATGCATCACATGAGGAGATGTTGGTTTGAGCGTCCTTGAATAGACTAGGCCCATAAAAACCAGCCTGAAGGATCTTGGAGGCTGTCTTGAATGTTGCATAATGTCCTCCATAGGCTGAGCCATGGCAATGATGTAGAATTACTGGAACTTCTTCTTCAGCTATACACCTTCTGAATAACCCATCATCCCCTCTCTTGTACAGATAAGGCTCATCCCAAAAGTAATGGGAGACATCTCTTAAGAACTTCTTCTTCTGGTGTGAGTTGAGGGTGTGTGGTATCTGCCCAATCACCAAGTAGTTTACGAAGTCAGCATACGAAGGCAGTTTATTCTCCTCTAAGTTTTCCACTTCAGCTGCTTTCATTCCTAAAACATGCATCTGTTCCTCTGGTAGAGTGTCATTGATTGGGACAAAATCATCTATCCTCAATCTAGAGAGGCGATCAGCAGCTCCATTCTCAATGCCTTTCTTATCCACAATCTCCGTGTCAAACTCTTGCAGGAGAAGGATCCATCTAAGAAGTCTTGGCTTGGTGTCTTTGTTGGCATAGATGTGCCTTAGTGCAGCATGATCAATGTAGACTATCACCTTAGAACTCACTAAGTAGCTTCTGAACTTCTCAAATGCAAAGACAACTGCTAGGAGCTCCTTCTCATTTTTTGCATACTTTGATTGAGCTTTATCCATTGTTCTGCTAGCATAATAGATAACATGAAGCTTCTTGTCTACTCTTTGACCCAAGACTGCTCCAACAGCAGAGTCACTAGCATCACACATTATTTCAAATGGCAAATCCCAGTTTGGAGCTTGAACTATTGGCGCTGAAACCAGAGCTTGCTTGAGGGTGAGAAAGGCTTGCAGGCACTCCTCATCAAACATAAACTCTGTCTCCTTACATAACAATCTTGTCAAGAGTCTTGCAATATGTGAGAAGTCCTTGATGAACCTCCTATAGAAGCCAACATGTCCCAGAAAGCTTTTGATTCCTTTTACTGGTTTTGGAGGCTCTAAATGCAGCATCACATCAATCTTTGCCTTGTCCACTTCAATCCCCTTTTCTGAAATCTTGTGACCCAACACAATGCCTTCTTGAACCATGAAATGGCATTTCTCCCAATTCAGAACCAGCTTAGTGTCTTCACACCTTTGTAGAACCTAAGAAAGATTGGACAAGCAGACACCAAAGGAGGATCCATAGACACTAAAGTCATTCATGAATACCTCTACCATCTCTTCAAGCAAGTCAGAAAAGATAGAAGGCATACACCTTTGAAAGGTAGCAAGAGCATTGCATAAACCAAAAGGCATTCTTCTATAAGCAAATGTTCCATATGGGCAAGTAAAAGTAGTTTTCTCTTGATCATTAGGATGGATAGGGATCTGAAAGAATCCACAATAATCATCTAAAAAGTAGTAATACTTATTATTCGCTAACCTCTCTAACATTTAGTCCATGAATGGCAAAGAGAAGTGATCTTTCCTAGAAGCAGAATTAAGTTTACTGTAATCTATGCACATCCTATGACCAGTAATTGTTCTAGTTGGTATTAGCTCATCATTTTCGTTTTTTACAACAATGATCCCTCCCTTCTTAGTCACCACATGGACTGGTGAGACCCATGTGCTGTCTGAGATGGGATAGATCACTCCTGCTTTAAGCAACTTCAAGATTTCCTTCTTAACTACTTCTTTTATATTAGGATTCAATCTCCTTTGAGGTTCAACAGAAGTTCTTGTCTCATCCTCTAAATGGATCCTATGAGTGCAGAGGTTTGGAGAAATGCCTTGGATGTCATCTAGTAAATATTTAATGGCTCTCCTAAACCTTTTTAACATCTTGACAAGAGCAATGATGACAATGATAAGATAAGTAGAGTTAAAGCCTAAGAAAACATACCTTAGTCCTTTGGGAAGAGGTTTTAGCTCTACTTTGGGTGCTTTGAGCTCACTCCAGTCCTCATCCAGGTTGCTCTGCTCCTTGGCGCCAGCTTCATTGCTTGGAGGACCAGTTTCTTGAACTGAGAGCACCTCTTTCTTTGTGTAGTCCAGCTTCTCAAATGGTTCTACTTCTTCCAAGACTTTGTGAGAGTTTAACCTCAACTTATAACCCAAACTTTCCTTATCCAAGTAACCATCTTCTCAATGCTCCTTTGTCAAAGCCACTTGAAATTTATCTTCACAACACAACTCCTCTTGAAATTCATCCTGCAGCTTCTCTAAGATCTCAATTTGTAACACTTGACCTTCAATAGTAGGCTGCTATATAATCTGTTTGATGTCAAACTTTAAAGACATATCTTTGCCCAACTGTAGCTCAATCTTTTCTTTTTTGACATCAATGACAACTCCTGTTGTGGCTAGGAAGGGTCTCCTAAGAATGAGAGGATCTCTAGGCTCCTCATCCATACCCAAAACCACAAAATCAGTAGGTATCTCTACACTCCCAATCCTGAGTGGTAAATCTTCAAGCAAAACTTTGGGGAGTCTCACTGATCTATCAGCCAACACCAAAGAGATTCTACAGTCCTTGAACTTGATGAAGCCTAGGCGCTGTGCTACAGAGTAGGGCATCAAGCTGACACTAGCTCCTAGATCACACAAACATTTATCAAACAGAAGTGGACCTATAGAGCAGGATAAGGTAAAACTTCCTGGATCTCCAAGCTTGTTGGGAGTCACTCTCTTCTGTTGAATAATGACGCTACACTCATGTGTGAGGACTTCTATCCCTTGTAGGTCCTTGGTTCTCTCAGCAACAGCATCCTTCAAGAATTTCTGATAAGGAGGAACCAGAACAAAGACATCTAATAGTGGTATTGTTAGATGGATCTTCTTTATCTGTTTATCAAAGATTCCTTTGTATTTAGCAACCAGCTGCTTCTTAAACCTTCCAGGAAAAGGTATTGTGGGCTGATAAGGACGAGGGATGTATCTTGGTTCCTTGATCAACTCCTTAGATGCTTCCTTTGGTTTTTCCTTAACCACATCTTTGGATTTGGTGTTGTGTGAACCTCTTTCAGCTTCAACTACTTCATCCTCTTGAGCTTCTTCATTATCTTTAGCTTCCACCCCCTCTTCTTGTTCCTCAATGTCCACATTGGGCGTAGAAGGTGCCACTCTTGGTGGAAGTTGCTTCCCACTTCTTAAAGTAACAGCTTTGACGCACTCTTGTGTTAGTGAAGAGGTAGATGGCTGAGCCATGCTTTCTAGTTTGCTGATCTTCATATTCAAAGTTCCTAGTTGAGAATGCAAGCTGGAGTCAATGCCTCTTTGTATTTCAACAGCCATGTTCTTTTGAATGTCAGTCATGCTTTTTTGAAGTGTTGCAGTTTGAAGGTGATGCATTTGCAGGAACATTTCCTTAAGGTCTAAAGTTTCAGAGGGTTGAGAGGTGCTGGCGCCAACTGGTGGAGAAAAATATGCAGGATGTTGGGGAGAGTAAGTGTCTCCTTGGTACTCCGTTGAACAAACATTATGTTCATGTTGCATTGTTGGCGCCTCCTGTAGTTTAACAGCTTTGACTTGATGCTCCTTGGAGTGGGTTGGTATTGCAACACTAGAGAGAGTTTTGGTGGTTTCATTGAGCAGCAAGTCAACTTTTTTCTGCAAGGCTCTCATCTCATACAATGCTGTCTCTAGCTTCTCTTCAGTGCCTTTGAGTGTTGCTCTTTATCATCAACATAATCCACTAGAAGCCATCCTTCATCAACATCCTTACCAAGAAAGTAACCATTGCTTGAAGTATCTAGAAGGATTCTTATAGTTGGGAGAACACCTCTGTATAGTGTGGAGAGCAGCATCTCTTTGGTGAAGCCATGATGAGGGCATTGGTGAGTGAAGCTTCTGAATCTTTCCCAAGCGTCTCCAAAGCTTTGAAACAAAGCTCCTTGTAAACCATGTGGACCTTGCTGTCCTTGTAAGCCTTGAATCCCTTGAAGACCTTGTGGACCTTGCAACCCAAAACCAGCAGCATACTGATGTTCTTCCATGCTTCAACAGCTGAGTTCTGATGCTGCAAACCCAAATTCCTTGACCTTGAACCTCAATTGTAGTTGTATACACTTAAGAGCAAGTGTTTTTGTACCTACAAAAGAAATTCTAGACCAAAAGAGAAATCAGTAACCAAAAAAGAAAATAACAAAGCTTGATCTCTAGATCTCTACAAATCCTACTGAAAGAAGCATTCACCTAATGGCAACGGCGCCAAATTGATACAAGACTTTTTGGAACTTGATTCAATCACCCAAGCTTGTACTAATCAGCTGTAGTATAACATAGGGTTTTATCTATCCAAAAGAGGAGAATGAAACAGTAAGAATCCAATAGAGCTCTTAATTCAAGCAAACAAAGATAGTTTTGAAGTCTAACAACCTAAATGATCAAACAGAAATGAAGAGAACATCAAACAAAGAGTGAAAAGCAAGCAAAACAATCAAAACAAAGGCAAAACAGGGCAAATCCGATTTCAAGCTAAGAACAGAGAAAAGATGAGACTTGAGATGAGATAATTGGTATTAGGGAACTCTTGACTCAACCTATGATGCTTATAAACTCACACAATGCTATTCCTTATGCATAGGATTCATTTATATGATTAATCCAATCTCTTGGTACTAATCTCTTTGCTAATTACCAAGTCAAGAACTAATTCTTATTAGTAAAATTATAAACAGCAAGCATTAAAAAAATTCTATCAATCCTATATTGACAAATCACACCCTAGACAGTTAATGTCTTGAGCTAGGATAAGCAATTCTCTTGCAAAGCAGTCCAAACATTTCATCAAACACTTGGTGGGCATAAAATGAGCCTAAGATCTTAATCAACTTAGCTAGGGCTAATTAAGCATTAAACACATCAATCAAGAAAGAAAATCGAATGATTAACACTAAGACATCATAGATTAAGTCTCAAATTCCCTAAACCTAACCCATCTCAAATCCCTAAAAATGACTACTCACTAAGCACCATTAGAGCCATCAATTCAAAGAGAGAAAGATAACTAATAATGATTAGGGAGATTAAACAAGAAGATAAATGCAAACTTTAATTAAAATCAAGCAAAGATTCAAGTTACAAAATCAAAAAGCTAAAACAAAAAAGAAGAAACTGCTGGATAAAAGACTGTTCCCAGAAATTAGGGATTTTTTGTATTTAAAGAAGTCCAAGTGAAAATGGTAAAATTGTAAATAAGTGGTCTTCAGTCTGGAATCCTATCGGTCTGGAAGGTGACCGATAGGTTTGACCGATAGGCCTATCAGTCTAGAAGGTGACCAAAATATACACGACGCTCTTCTATCGGTCACTTCTCTGACCGATAGACTTGATCGATAGGTCTTCTATCGGTCACTCCTTGACCGATAGCCTTCATACTCTGACCGATAGGTTCTGCAGAGATCGTCTGCCTTGGTTCCTCTTGCTCATTTCAGCTCAGCTAGCTTCCTGGTCAACTCCCAAAGCTCCTCCATGCTCCTCATAGCTCCATGAGTACCTAAAAACATCCTTTATGCAAGAAAAATACAAACTACACCCTAAATGCAACCTAAGTCTAAAAGGAGAAGAAAATAGGAGAAACGATAAGGAAGGAATGCAAAAGAGAACCAAAACATGCACTAAATGCAAGCCTAAATTATGTAAATGTATGAGACATCAAAAATCAGACCAAGCAATTCACCAAAAAGGTGATGAAAATTGGCGCCTATATAACAAAGAAGAGCAAGTTCTAAAAGAAGTCAGCCACATAAGCAAAAAAAGAAGAAGCCCCCCACCCCCATTTCAAAAGAAAAAGATCAAAGGAGCTTTGGGAAAGGGTAGATTTATGGTTTATCTTGGGACTTACACTTAATTAGGATCATCTTTAAGAGAGCTTTAACTTGCATGCATAAGTGTGCTTTTATCTTTAGCATTTTGCCTAAGATAGATTCATTTCATATGAGAGATCCCTTGTTTCTTTAAGCCATTGATGAATGAGATCAATTTTATCTCATAACCATGTCCATTGAACCAAATGCTTTCTCTTGATTTACAAAAGCTTAATCTTTTGTCTACTTGCTAATTGAATGTTAAAAAGGTCAAGTGATTTGAGAGTTTTTGTAAATTGATTACAAGCATATGCTTACATTTGCATGTTTGTGGTGTTTTTCAGGTGTTTATGGAGGTTTTACAACTTGGAGAGGAGATGGAAACAGCTCTCATTCAAAGAAGATGCCAAATAAGAAGTTTTGGAAACTCTGTTTCCATATCGAGGTTCAGCATCGAGCAGAACACCCATGGAGCTTGCCCGATGTGGAGCGTGGGACGATGAGGAAGAATATGACTAAGGACTCCGAGGCTGCACCGGGGTAGTGCACCGAGCTAAGCATGCCGTACAAACCGATACGAAGAGACATGGCATACCAAGATCCAGCATCGAGCAGAACACCCGACCACCTGCCTGATGCAACCCGAGACTTGTTGTATGCTGAAGTAGTGAGAGAGTAACCTTACCGCGATGTGAGATATTCTACATCGAGCTGGATACATCGAGCAGAACACCAACCCATGTACCCCGATGCGTCAACGCCAAGAGTTGACTAAGCTTTTTCTACTTTTTGTTAAACCTTATCTTTTTGGCTTATTTAAGCTAAACCTTATCTTTTTGGCATCTTGTCTTCTTCTTTATCTTATATTCAACCTGTGGGGAATCCCAAAAGGGGGATTTGATGAAATTTTGATCAAGATCACTCTTTTAATAAAGTTTTGCACTTCCTTTGCTTTTTTTTCTTCTAGTTCTTGTTTAATCATGTTTGATCTGTCATTTGTGCTTGTTCCTGTTGATTTCATGATGTGTTGTGAGTAGTTTCATATGGTTTGAGTTTAGAGCAGATTTGGGGATGATTGGTTAATAACTAAGGGAGTTTTGGTTTTATTCTTTCTTAGATCACTAAGCTTAGTTGTTCGTAGCGCTTAGTAACTGTTTTAGGGTGAAATTGATCTTAGATGTTTTCTGCATCACAAATGTTTGTTTAAATGCCTAAAAGAAATTTGTTAGGAACTTTCTCCTAGATGATTATATTGGCGTTTAGGTAGTATGTTTGTTCTATAAGAGTCTTGTGTTTTCATGCTGGTTTTGCACAAATACGCCATCACAAGTGGGTTGATAACTTGCTATTTTAGATCGTTTTAGGCTGCATTTCATGCACCGTTTCCTCTATTTTTGCATTATGTTTTAGCATTTTAGTATCATTTGCACTTAGAATCAACATGGCATGCATTTAGCTTAGGATTGCATACATTTGCATACATGTGCATGTTTGTGCTGGTTTTCAGGTGTTTTTGGAGTTTCTTGGAGTTGGGAAGGAGATGGAAGCAGCTCATGATCAAAGTAGATGTCAGAAATGGAGTTCTTGCAAAGCCTGGTCCATATCGAGCAGAACACCCGTGGAGTATGCTCGATGCAAGCAGCATGATGAGTTGAAGAGGATCAGCACGAGGATTCCAAGCCGTTGGTCTGCATCGAGGACAGCATCGAGGAAGAATGCTGATGCGCGCTGCATGGACCATATCGAGGTCGCATATTGAGCAGAAAATCGTCCATACGACCTCGATGCAACTTATCTGCGCATCGACCACTTTATCTTCTTTTACCTTATCCCATCTTTTAGGTTTTTATGCTTCTTTTGGCTCCCTACTATTAAAGGGAAGCCACAAAACATTATCTTTAGCCAAGTTTAGCTTTCCATAAAAAAACTCTCTATTCTCTAAACTTTAAAGTGCGATTTGCCTTAAGGATCTTAATCTTCAATAAAGTTTTCTTTTTTATGGTTTAATCTTGTCTCTTATTCTTTGTTCTTCCACCTTGGTACTTAATATTTATCATCTTTGAATTTTAACCTTATCTAGTTATGTTTAACTCCAAACCAATGGGATTAAACATGATTAGTGAGTAGTTTACTTTAGATTTATGGTTCTAAGTAAGGAAAGTGGTGATTAAGATGCGATTAAGGGGTGGTTAGGCTTATTTAACTATTCTATGTTGTCTCCTTCTCTTGCAAAGTGGTTATTGTTCATAAAGCATACTCCTTTTGATTGAATATGGTATTAATTGATGTATATGGTTCACTAAATGGCTTGTTATCTCATCTCTAATTATGGTTCGCTTATTTTGCTTTATAGTTTGCCTTGGTCTATGTTTCCTTTGTTCAGTGACACCAAAATGATAGTTCACCATTGCTAGATGATTCGCTTAGGGCTAGATAATGCTGGTTTTGAGATTCTTGCTTGATGTTTAGATAGTTGATATTACCATATATTTTGCATATTTAGCATGCATTTAGAGCTAGTTTTCATGCATTCATCTTGCATTATAGGCTAGTTTCTACCATTTGTTGCACTTTAGGTCCTAGATCACTTTGCATTCGCAATTTGCATATTTTCTGCATTTTTGCATCATTATCAGGTTGTTTAAGACACACTGGAGTTGTGGAGGTTGCATGGATGTGCATTGGATCAAGAGGAAGCTTGTGGACACTTGGAGAACTCAGCCATGCATGCAAAGGACCCGAGATCGAGCAGCGGATCGAGCAAGGCAGGTCGATCTAGACGAGATCGACCAGAAGATCGAGTGACTACAGTTGTTTCAAGGAGGAGGATCAAGACCAAGATCGAGAGAGTAGATCGATCGTGAGTACGGACGTGGATGACGCCATGCAGAACGAGAGCCAGATCGAGACCACAACTCGATCATCTAAAGATCGAGTAGAAGATCGAAGGAAGTGCTCTATCCATCCAACCAAATCGACTCGAAGATCGAGCAAAAGAAGGCGATCTATGGAGAAGATCGAGTGAGCTGATCGATCTCGAGATCGATCTCTGGGACCTTATCCGGCCAGCTCATTTTTAGAGCGTAGTGAGGGGACCATTAGGGCTGTTTGGCTATTTTGGGCAAAGGGCGGCGATCACTTTGTACACAGACGCTTAGTCTTATCTTTTTCCAGCTTTCGTTTAGGCGATTTCCTCCATTGTTCTGTTCTTGAAGTTTTTCATGTTTTGAACCTTGAATCTTTTCAATATTAAGTCTTTTTCTTAATCGCTTGCTTGTTCATGTTTAGTTTTCTTTCCCTTGCATTTCAATTGGTTTCAAATATGAGTAGTGAGTAGATTTCTTTTGGGTTTAAGATTGGGGTGATTTATGGGTTTAAAGGTTTAAGCTTTTGGGAGTTTTTCTTGTTCTTAACCTATTCTCTTCAAGGATTTGGGGTCTTAAATCTTAGAGAGTCTTGGAAAAGATCTCTATGATTCCAGGGCTTTCTTACCTTGACCGGATTCAGAGATCTTTGAAAACCTAATCCTAGAGACTAATCTATCCTCTCCCAAACGCCTTGGATGAAGAGGGGGTTAGTTAAGCAAATATTTTAGATCTTTGTTTAATGTTCTTTGACCCATCTTTCTGGTAAACACTTTATTTGCAAGGGTGAGAATGCAATGAGGTTATCAAACTCAAATGCAAGACAGGTTGTAGTACAGCATGCAAAAGAGAGTCAATCCATACCTAGGATGATAGAAAATGCAAAGCGAATGCAAGGACTATGCAAATCTAAGTGAAACAAGATAGATTTTGAGAAAATCCCTAAAAACTAGATGCAGCAACTAAATGGAATGCAAACTATTTTAATATTACCAGGAATGATCAAGCTACCATGAGGAACAAACATAATAATTAAAGGACAAAGCTTCGAATTACTAAAATTCGACTAGTGGATCGACCACTAGATCTAGCAATAACAATCGATCTCGTCTAAAAATGCAAGAACAGTAAAACTAACGACCAGGATGCTATTGATATGCTCAAATTAACCCTTAGAGCTAGTCTCTCAAATTAAGAGATCACGGTAGTACTTAGGGATTGAATCCACAAGGACTTGAGACTATCACTCAACAGATTTTAGATTCAAATAAAGCTAAGCAGTAGGTAATAAAATAAAACTAAGATATTGGCGAAATCAATGAGATCAGGATGGTTTGTTGGTCCTTAAAATCAATAGAGACAAGCGCTAGGCAATGGGAAATTCGCAGGTTGACATAAATCACAGACCACAGACTGAAAGGAATATTTATTAAAATCGTTCTATAACTCGAAACACTAGTGTAAAACCAATCGACTTCCGTCGCAGAGATTAACTATGATCAGATTCCAGAATTCCAAATTCCTTTGCAAACTCTAACAACCTAAACATGCATTATAGACCAGGTTCGATAAGTTCACAAAACCACTAATCCAAATTCCTTTGCAACTAGTTATTTTGCTCATCTAAGATAGTTCTGGTGATTAACAATGTTTCCACATCTATTAAACAACCTAAGATCTGATTTCTAGGTGATCAATCTTAAAACCAGTATTAAAGCAATCAAGATGAAGAACCAAATGATTTATCCTTCCAGTTTTGTAGTTCTAATAATTCATTATCAACCTTTGAATAACCCAAAACCTAACTAGCAGATTACTCAGACATAGCAAGTGAAACACAGATCATGACTGAATAATATTGCATTAAGAAAATAGAGTAAAAGATTAAAAGGGTTCGAAATTCTTCTCTACAGAGTATGGATTTGTCTCCCCAAAAGCTCTAAATCTAATCTCTCTCTTTGTCTCAATAATTCTCAGAATATTTCTCTAACAATGGCTTAGAAAACTTAAATACAAGTCTAAACACGAACTGGGGCAAAAGTGCGAATAGTGGGAAACTTCTGGGCCAAGTTGCAATTTCTTCTAATGAGATTTAATGCTTCTTCGCAACCACGATCGGTGTCGATCGACACCAAGAGGTGGGTGTCGATCGACACCCTGCTCTTTAATGCCCTCCAACTTGGTCTTTTCAGCAACAGCTTCAGTATTGCTCCAAAAGGTTCCAGAATCTACAATTATGCTCCATTCGTACCTAAACCCGCAAAGAATCTATAGGACTCGAAAAATACCAAAAATACTCTATAAACAAGACTTATATCATGGTCAAAAACCAGCAAAAACCATGATATATCAGCTATCAAAGCAGGTTTTGACTCAACTTTGAGACTCTATAAATACAAAACAATGTAAACAATGTCAGCAACGACCTCCCCCAGACTTAAACAACAATGTCCCCAGTGTTATTAAGCAAGGAGTTGGTAGAAAGAGGTAATGAAACGGTTTGTACAGAGATGAGAAAGGGGTACCTGTGATTGCGCGTGGTGTCGATCGACACCACATGGTTGGTGTCGATCGACACCCTGTCCGAAAAGAGAATGGGATGACCCAAACATGTATACTTGTTGCAAGTTAGATTGTTAGCTGATGTTCTCCAAAGTCAGGACTGTTAAGAACACTCAAGCAAACAATTAAAAGCAACAACATAATCCATAATCTCATCAGTTCAAACAGATTTCAAAACCAAATACCAAGCTGACAAACTGACTCAAAACAAAGACACAAAACTGACTCAACAGAAAATGAAAAAGTACAAAGGGAAAAGGAAAAGTAACCAGGTAACATAGAGGAACTAGTCCTCATCCTCAGTATCAGGTGAATGGGGGCGCACACAACCGCAGTTGGAGATCACCGAGACAGCGTTCCACAATGCATGAATACTCTGCACCATGTAGTGCTGAAAAGTGGCCTGCTCCATCGGAATCTCGGGGGTCGGTGGAAGTGTATGGGGACCAATCGGCGGAGGCATCGTACGTGGTAGTGACGGGTGACGAGAGGAACCTCCAGCATGACTCTCAACAGGCGCATCCTCAGCAGCAGAAGCAGCAGCGCGGGAAGATCCTCCTCTACGCCTAGTAGCTGGCGCAGATCGTAGCAGTGTAGCATCAGGCTGGAAGCTGAGGGAGTCCGTCTGCAGTGTAGTGAGAGCAGTCTGAGGTAGCGGAATGAGGCATCGCTGACTAGTGTGACTAACGAAGCTCCAAAGTGGCTCATCTCCTGCGATCCAATGTGTCCTCCTCAAATAATCCAGGTCAATGAGGTGGCGCTCAGACACAACTCGGCAAGTCGAAGTGTCAATGCGGAAATGGCGGAAGATGGGGGGTGAGGAGACTGCCAATACTCTCGGGCTTGCCCCGAGCTCCAATGAACGCCTTGGTCTTCAGCGAAGCCAAGTGATGGGCAAAAATGGCCCCCATGTTGACATCGCTGTCAACTAGGTACTCCTCTGTCAGAACATCCTCAATGCCGTAATACAGGAGAATCAGCTCAGAAACTCTCATCTTCCCTGGCTCAGACTTGCACAGGAGGGTAGTGGAGAAAAGGCGGACCAGGTAGCGCAGCAGCGGGTGGCGCACATCAGTCTGAGTAGACCGCTTGGAGTCATAAACTCCATTCCCGAAATGGGACCAGTAACTTTGCAGGTCAGGAAACGGTGTCGGGAGGGAGACGCCACTGCGCTCTGGATCGAACCCGAAGATGGTACATAGCTCAGGAAATGTGATCCTGTATCTGATGCCTCTGATGAGGAATGTGAGGGTGCCCTCATCTGCTCTCCTCACGAAGTCATTGGTGTAATACACCCTCGCTGTGGCAATGAACTGGCGGACTAGCTCAGGGTATAGATCGTACTGCTTGGTCGCCATGGTACCCAAGCCAATCTTCTGCAGCACGCGCAGAGCCTCCTCCTTGAGCCCGAGGCGGCGCAATGTAGCCTCATCTGCGAACCGTGTTGGCGCAAAGTCCATCTTGAGCCACGCATTGTAGAACAACGTGTCGTAGTCATCCCACTCTTCGCTGTTGTCGCGGAAGATGCAATTGCGCTTTGCGACTTCCTTCGCCGGAGTATCCTCCCAAGCTCTCTCCATTGGGATCCTCAACCCTTCTCTCCGAGGCCATGGAGGAAGAGCTGGTATAGCAGGTGCGGGGTTGGAGGATTCTCTGGTCTCCGTGCGTGATCGTTTGCTGTTTCGTGAAGCCATCTGCACAAAGAAAACCAAGAACACCGAAAAATCCCAAAATCAGGCCAAAAATCGAAATTTCGAAAAGTCAAAATCTGGCCTAATTCATCAATGACGAACCTAACCAGCAACTTAGTGATCACTAATCACAAACAATTCCAGTCTAAAACCCCAAATTCGGACCTAGTTCTGCAAAATTCTTCATCAATCCGAAAATTTCTAAATTTTGCAAAACAAGTGATTATGACTAAAGGGCAAGGCCTAATTCTTCCTAAACAACCTAGAGGAGCATGATTCAAGTCCTAAATCAAGCTAAAACAGGCCAAATAGGAAGTTTCAAACCTTGGGGTCGAACTGAAAAAGTAGGATTTCGAGTGTCATACCTTGCAGATCAAATGAGTGAGTTATATATTCAGAATCAGCACGAAATTCCGCCCAGGTTAGGCTTTTGAATCACTCAGATCCGTCAACAAACAAGGAAGTTGCGAATTTGGGGAAAGTATGAGAGTTTTCGGGTTTGTGGAGAATGAGGAAGAAGACGAAGAACCCGACGAGTTAAAAAAAACTTACCTGATTAATGAGGGTGTCGATCAGGGTGTCGACCGTGGTCGACAGGTGCTCGCCTCGACACCCTGCTCGTTTTTTTTTTTTTTTTTTTTTTTTTTTTTTTTTTTTTTTATGACTGAATACCACGAAAATAAGATAGTAAAAATCAAAAATTAGACTAAGTATGTACACTTACCAATGGGTTGCCTCCCACCAAACGCTCGTTTAACGTCATTAGCTTGACTGTCCTCAGGATCAGGCTGTGGGTGCATCTGCCAAAGGTACAATCTGTCCTTCGGGAATTGCGGCTTGCGCCCAGTAATGTTTCACCCTTTGCCCATTGACAACAAATTCCCTGCCTTCTGGAGTTGACAGAACAACTGCGCCATATGGTCTAGCTTCTTTGACTGTGAAAGGACCTGACCAACGAGAACGCAATTTTCCAAGAAATAGTTGTAAACGTGAGTTATACAAAAGTACCTGGTCATTTGGTTCAAAGTGTCTGGCAAGGATCTTTTTGTCGTGGTAAGCTTTGGTCTTCTCTTTGTACAGCTTTGAGTTCTCATAATCATGATGCCTGATCTCATCTAACTCATTGAGCTGTATCTGGCACCTCTCTGCTGCAGATTTCCAGTCAAAGTTCATCTTCTTAACAGTCCAACTTGCCTTGTGTTCAAGCTCCACTGGAAGGTGACATGCTTTCCTATAAAGCAGATGGAATGGTGTGGCGCCAAGTGGTGTCTTGAATGCTGTCCTGTAGGCCCAAAGTGCATCATCTAGCTTGGCAGACCAGTCTTTTCTAGTCTTCCCTACTGTCTTCTCCAGGATCTCCTTGATTTGCCTGTTGGAAACTTCAACTTGACCACTTGTCTGAGGGTGATAAGGTGTAGCAACCTTGTGATGAACTCCATACTTGTGCAACAGCTTCTCAAACACTCTATTGATAAAGTGTTTTCCACCATCACTGATCACAATCCGTGGCACTCCAAACCTGGGGAAAATGATGGTTTTGAACAGCTTCAGGACCACTGCAGCATCATTGTGTGGACTGGCAATTGCTTCTACCCATTTGGAGACATAATCCACTGCAACCAGGATGTATTTGTTCCCATAGGATGAAGGAAAAGGTCCCATGAAATCTATACCCCAGCAGTCAAAAACTTCAACTTCAAGTATGAAGTTCTGTGGCATCTCATGTCTTCTACTGATCTTCCCTCTCCTTTGGCAGACATCACATTGTGAGATGAATGTCTGAGCATCCTTGAACATTGTAGGCCACCAGAACCCTGCTTGTAGAACCTTGGAGACAGTCTTAAAGGTAGCAAAGTGTCCTGCATACTCAGAGCCATGACAGTGGAAAAGCACATTCTGAACCTCAGTTTCTGCAAGGCATCTTCTATAGATTCCATCTGAACAGTACTTGTACAGGTATGGTTCATCCCAGTAATATCTCCTTAGTTTCCTCATAAATTTCTTCTTCTCATACCCTTTGAGAGTGTCAGGGACCTCGTCTGCAGCTAGGTAGTTGGCAATATCAGCATACCAAGGCCTAGAAGAGGTTGCAACTGTGAAGATAGGCTGAGAGAAAACATCACGCAGGATCAGTTGAAGCTTAGTTGCAGTTCGGGACTGGTGTCAATCGACACCAGATGGGGTGTGTCGATCGACACTGGGTAGCAACGACCTGGGTGGAGAGGGAGATGTCGATCCTGGTCGATTATGGCTCGCGTCGAGATTGGTGTCGATCGACACCAAGTGGTGGGTGTCGATCGACACCCTGTTTGCAGTTCGAGAAAACTGCAGTGCATCCGTATCTGAAGTCTGCAATCTTGCCTCAATGAGACATATGTTCTCCTCTGGCAGGAAATCATCAATGGGGACGTTATATTCAATTCTAATCCTTGAGAGATGGTCTGCTACTCCATTCTCAACCCCTTTCTTGTCTCTTATTTCAATGTCAAATTCTTGCAGCAACAAAATCCATCTCAGCAGTCTTGGTTTTGCATCTTTCTTCTGCATCAAGAACTTGAGAGCAGAGTGATCAGTGTGCACAATTACCTTAGATCCAACCAGGTACTGTCTGAACTTGTCGAATGCAAATACTACAGCCAACAATTCCTTCTCTGTAGTTGCATAGTTCTTTTGGGCATCTTCCAGTGTTCTGCTTGCATAGTAGATTGCATGAAGCTTCTTGTCTTTTCTCTGACCCAATACTGCGCCCACTGCAAAGTCTGAAGCATCACACATCACCTCAAATGGTAGATCCCAATCAGGAGGTTGTACAATAGGGGCACTTACTAAAGCCTGCTTGATTTACTGGAAGGCTAAATAACATTCTTCAGTAAATTCAAACTTCACATCCTTGCAAAGCAGAGCTGTGAGTGGTCTTGCAATCTTACTGAAATCCTTAATGAACCTTCTGTAAAATCCAGCATGTCCGAGAAAGCTCCTGACTGACTTCACACAGTCTGGAGGCTGTAAACTTGTCATCACTTCGATCTGGGCTCTGTCTACCTCAATACCCTCTCCAGAAACTCGATGCCCAAGCACAATCCCATCTCTGACCATAAAATGACATTTTTCCCAGTTCAGAACTAGATGCTTTTCTTCACACCTAGCGAGCACTTGACAGAGGTTGTCAAGGCAGTCCTTAAAAGATGATCCATACACTGAGAAGTCATCCATGAAGACCTCCATATACTTCTCAATCATGTCTGTGAAGATGGACAACATGCATCTCTGGAATGTCGCAGGAGCATTACAAAGTCCAAATGGCATTCTGCGATATGCGACTGTACCATAAGGACAAGTGAATGTAGTCTTCTCCTGATCATCTGGGTGGATGGGGATCTGATAGAAGCCAGAGTAGCCATCCATGAAGCAATAATAGGAGTGATTCGCCAACCTCTCCAGCATCTGATCAATGAATGATAGTGGGAAGTGATCCTTTCTTGTAGCAGAGTTGAGCTTCCTGTAGTCAATACACATCCTGTGCCCAGTGATGGTCCTTGTGGGGATTAGCTCATTCTTCTCATTTTTCACCACTGTCACTCCTCCCTTCTTGGGAACCACATGTACTAGACTGACCCAAGTGCTGTCTGAAATCGGGTAAATGATCCCAGCAGCCAGAAGCTTCATGATCTCCTTCTTCACCACATCCTGCAAGTTCGGATTCAGCCTCCTCTGGTTCTCGATTGATGACTTCGACTCATCCTCAAGATGTATCCTGTGCATGCACAACTCTGGAGAGATATCTGAAATGTCATCAAGAGAATAGCCAAGAGCCTTGCGAAAAGTGCGCAGCTTGCTTAGCAGTAAGGTGAGCTCTGCATTGTTTAAGGTAGCACTAACTATGACAAGATAAGTAGAGTCAGGTCCTAGAAAGGCATACCTTAGACCTGCAGGAAGCTGTTTGAGTTCGATTTTGGGAGCTTTTTCTTCACTCCAATCACCTAGCTTTGCAGCTTTTATAGATGTCCCAACCAGCTCTTGTTGTGCAACCAGCTGCATGACTTGCTCATTTGCATCCATCATCTTGACATACCCAGTAGCAATGTTGTCTAGATGCTCTGTTGATTCTGAAGAAACTGTCAATGCCCTCTCCAAAGGGTCTGCAGGATGCATCTCTTGGAAGATTTCTTCTGCAAGACTGGTGAGAGAGTCCACATAGAATGTGTGGCCATCTATTGTTGGCCTCTGCATCAACTTGTCCATGTCAAAATGCATCACCAAATCGCCCACATTCAGAGCAATTCTCCCTTTCCTGACATCGATGATGGCGCCTGCAGTAGCCAGAAATGGTCTTCCCAATATCAAGGGATCCTTTGGTTCTTCACCATAAGCCAGAACCACAAAGTCTGTGGGAATCACGCAGTCTCCCACTTTGACTGGTACATCTTCTAAAATGCCTTCAGGAATCCTCATAGACCTGTCTGCTAGGATAAGAGATATTCTGGTTGGCTGGAAGTCAGTCATACCTAAACTGACAGCAACTGAGTGAGGCATCAGGTTGACACTTGACCCTAGATCACATAATGACCTCTCAACCCTTTCAGAAAAGATTGTGCAATCCAGAACAAAACTCCCAGGATCAGTCAGCTTCTCTGGTATCTTATTCTGAATCACTGCACTCACTTGCTCTGAAATCATCATTGTTCTTTGTTCCAGCCCTAAATTCTTGGTCATCATCCTTTTCACATATCTCTTTATCACAGGTGTAGTCCTTATGGCATCTATCAAAGGGATTTCAACCACAAGCTTATCCATGATAGCTTTGATCCTAGCATCCTCTAGTTCCTGTTTAGACTTCCTCTGGTTCCTTGGATAAGGCACCTTTGGCTTATAGACCCTTTCTTCTGCACTTTCTGGAGTCTGAGAACTCGGAGTTTGCTTCTATGGTGGGCGTCGATCGACACCAGGGGGTGGGTGTCGATCGACACTAGTTCCTGAGAGTTGTGTCGATCCGGTGTCGGGCAGCTTGTCGACCTCGGTCGATATCCGTTCGCTTCGAGTCGAGGAGTTGCGAATTTCCTCTGGTGTCGATCGACACCAACCCCTCAGTGTCGATCGACACCCTTTGAAATTTTCGAAATCTTCATATTCAAACTCCTGCAGCTGCTCGAAACCTTCTGTACTAAAGCCCTTTTTCTGCACTGGTTGCAGATTCTTTCCACTCCTCAGCGTAATGGCGTTAACAGAGTGTCTTGGATTGGTGTGTGTCCTTCCTGGAAGGAATCCATCCTGTCTTTTCACAGCCCCAGCAGTTTGAGCCACTTGAGTATCCAAAGTCTTCACATGAGTGTTCAGAGCTTCGATTTTCCCATTCAGATCTCGATACAGGGCGTCAATCTTGCCATTGAAGTCAACTGTAATCTTTTGCTGACCTTCTAGCAACTGTTCAAGCATGGCTTCCATTTTGCTTGAAGCTGATGGTGCTGGTGCAGGCTGATAGGATGAGGAACCATAGTTCCTGTTGAAGTTGCTGTTCTGATAAGGCTTCTGGTACTCAGACTTCTGAAACTGAGGCTTGGGAGTGTAGCCAGTAGAACTCTGGTTTCCTGTGAAGTTGTTTCTCTGCATATTCCCACTGAATCCTCTGTTTTCTTGCTGATTGTTGTACCTTTGTCCTTGGAAACCAGCTCTATTGATGTAGTTAACATCTTCTTCTTCAAACTCCTCAAATGACTCAAATGTCTCAACCTCAGCAGCAAACTGAACAGACTTCTTCCCAACCAGGAGATTATGCACAAAGTCCAACTTGGATTTCATCTCAGCAACAAACTGATTACTTCGCTGAAACCGTGATGAGGACATTGGATCGTGTAGTCTTTGAAACGCTCCATTGCCTCGTTGAATGTCTCGTTGTTTCGTTGAGTGAAGCCGCTGATTCCGCTTCTCAACCGTGCTGTCCTGGTGCTAGAGAAGAACTTCGAGAGAAAGGCCTTCTTACACTCGGCCCATGAGGTGATGGTGCCTTGTGGGAGGGTCTTCTCCCAATGCCTAGCCTTGTCTCCGAGTGAAAAGGGAAAGAGACGCAGCTTGAAAGCATCTTCGGATATGCCATTGATCTTGATCATCCCACATACTTGCTCGAACTTGTCAACGTGCTCCAAGGGATGTTCCATTGCTAAGCCGTGGAACTTGTTGTTTTGCACATGGAGATGAAACCTGGCTTGATCTCGAAGTTGTTGTTCTGTACAGGAAGATGAGTGATCCCAAACCAATTGTGATGAGTATTGGGAGCATCTCCGGCTCCTATGATCCTTGGGGGTCTAGCCGCGTGTTGGGGGTTTCCATTGCCCTTTCCCACTGCCCCGTGAGCTGGAGGAGGTCCCTCTGGATGCTCGTGTTCAGCCATAGCTTCAAAGTCAACCAAACCGTGCTGAACAATCTCCTCAAAGGCTCTGGCTTGTTCTCAGACTCTTCTTTGCCGTGAATGACCAAGCTGATGAATATTGTCCAAAGGTGGAAGTAGATTGTTATCTCCCCGTGAACGAAGATTCATAAACCTGAGAACACACGTTTGAGAATAGAATGATTAGTAACTTAAACAAGGTAAAGACTTAGTCTTTGCTAAGTCCCAAATATCTATGTTCTCTAAACAATCCTAGGATGGCAACAGCGCCATTTGGTAAACACTTTATTTGCAAGGGTGAGAATGCAATGAGGTTATCAAACTCAAATGCAAGACAGGTTGTAGTACAGCATGCAAGAGAGAGAGTCAATCCATATCTAGGATGATAGAAAATGCAAAGAGAATGCAAGCAAATATAAGTGAAACAAGATAGATTTTGAGAAAATCCCTAAAAACTAGATGCAACAACTAAATGGAATGCAAACTATTTTAATATTACCAGGAATGATCAAGCTACCATGAGGAACAAACAGAATAATTAAAGGACAAAGCTTCGAATTACTAAAATTCGACTAGTGGATCGACCATGAGATCGACCACTAGATCGAGCAATAACAATCGATCTCGTCTAAAAATGCAAGAACAGTAAAACTAACGACCAAGATGCTATCAAAGATCAAGCGAATGACGAGAGAAGATGTAAAAATGCTAAAAAAGAGGGCCTAGGGTTGAGAATCATGGTCAGGGGTTTCAAAGGTTCGACCTTGGGTTGAAAACTTTAAATCGACTCACTTTGTGAGGATCTCTAAGCCTTGAAAACTAAGCAAGATCTATCTGTGGCTTTCGGTATAGATCACTCCTTCATCCCCTCCTCCAAACCCATGGCTTTTGGTGGAAAGAGAGGTCGAAGGGCATGCAAAACAGATTTCAAATGAGTGGCTTAACTAGTCCCCCAGACTTCCATGGCTTTTGGGAAGGGGTAACTAGTCTCTAGGGTGTGATCTTCCGAGGTCCCTGAATCCTGTCAAGGTAAGGAACCTCTCGGATCATGAAGCTCTTGGCGTGAGAGTCTTCAAGCTTTGAGAGCTCAACACCCTAGAAGAGATAGCCATTAAAACACTTAGAAAACCCCAAGATCGAAACCCTTTAGACCTCTTAATCCTCTCAACCCTGAACCCAAATAAACTACTCAATACACATAAGGTAAATCAAGCAAAGCATGCAAAAGGAAACGATGAACATGAAAAGAAAACTAGATTAAGCTGAAAATGATTCGATTACAAAGCTAAAGAAAACTCAACGTTCGACAAAGGTGTTCTTCTTCAAAAAACCAGAGAGAAAACATAAAAAAGATAAGGATGAAAAGTGTGTGGAAAAGGACGTCGCCGCCTTCCCAAAATAGCCAAAACAAGCTGATGGTCCCCCCCTCGCTAGCAGCCAAAAGTGGTTGAAATGACAGAGATCGACTCCGGGATCGAGCGGTTCTCTCGATCATCTCCGAACATCGTGTCTTCAGCTCGATCTGGGTCTCGATCATCTTCGGCGGATCGAGCGTTGCATCCGATCTCGGTATCGATCTTCGGTTGGATCGAGTAGTGTACTCGATCTGGATCTCGCTCTGCATGGCGTCATTTACGTCCGTACCATTTGATCGACTGCTTCACTCGATCCTCGTCTCGATCATTCTCCTTGGATCGCCTGGTCTTCTCGATCTTCTGGTCGATCACATCCTAGATCGACCGGCCATGCTCGATCTGCGCCTCGATCTCTGATCCTTAGCAAATATCCGAGCTTCCACGAACTGCTATAACAGCTTCAACACGTCCACGAACCTCCACGACTCCAAAGCAGCCAGAAACAACCTAAATGGGATGCAAAATGCAAGAAACATGCGTATGATGGTGCAAGAATGCTCTAGGACTCTAAGTGATGCAATCTAACCTAAAACGTGATGCAAATGCATGAAAAGCTAACTAATGAGTATGCAAAATGTATGTAATATGCAGTAACATCACTTTTCACTACACGCCATAGGTTAGGAGGAAGGGTAAGAGAAAGGGGTTATACCACATGCCATGGATAATCCTAGTTTATGTTTCTCAAGGCTTAGGGATAGCTCTTCAAAAGAGTAGATTTATGTTTTCAGACCCAAAGCTTGAATCTTGAGCCTCTTGAATATGACCCTCAACCTTAGATCCTCTCTTTTTAGCATTTTAAAACCTCTGTTTATAATTCTCTAGTCATAAAGCTTGCTTCTTTGATCATTTGAAGTCATTCATCTAAGTTGTTAGAAGTGTTCTGTTTTACCCGTTTCAGTGCTCGATTTTTAGTAGTTAGTAGATTTGCATTTTAGAGTCTCTGTTTTCTTCTAGAAGTTGTTAACCCTCTTCCAGGGATTTTAAAATAGTTTTACTGCTCATTTGGTCGTTGCATTTAGTTTTCATCGAATTTACCATCTATTTACCCGATTCTGCTTAGATTTGCTTAGTTCTTGCATTCTTTGTGTCTTTCTTCACCCAGACTGGATTGATCTCTTTTACTGCTATACTACATTGTTAACAGTGTTTCAGGTTTTGATATTTAGACTTGCAAACAATCTGTCTATCAAATGGCGCTGCTGCCAACTTGGGTTTGTTAAAAAGCATTAGGATTTGGAGCTTAGTAAAGACTAAGCCTTTACTTTTACTTTGGTTACTGATTTTCTCTACCTTCATACTTGTGTTTTCAGGTACATAAATCTGAGGTCTAGGGGTGACAAGAATCTACTTAAACCCCTGGACAATATTCACCAACTCGGGCACATAAGATCAAGAAGAGTAAGAGAGCAAGCTCAAGCATTTGAAGAGATTGTGCAAGCTGGTACAGTAGACTTTGCAAGAATGGCTGAGCAAGAACATCCTGAGGGACCTCCACCAGCTCACGGTGCTGTAGGAAGGGGCAATGGAAACCCCAACCACGCAGCTAGACCACCACGGATCATTGGTGCTGGTGATGCTCCAAATACACATCACAACCGCTTTGGGATCACTCCTCCACCAGTCCAAAACAACAACTTTGAGATCAAGCCAGGCTTTGCCGCAAAGGTTCAGAACAACAAGTTCCACGGGCTGGCTATGGAAGACCCTTTGGAGCATCTTGACAACTTTGAGCAAGTGTGTGGGATGATAAAGATCAATGGAATCTCGGAGGATGCATTCAAGCTTAGGCATCTCCCTTTTTCTCTTGGGGATAAAGCAAGGCATTGGGAGAAAACCTTACCACGAGGCACCATTAATTCTTAGGATGAATGTAAGAAGGCGTTCCTCTCAAAGTTTTTCTCGAGCACAAGAACAGCTAGGCTGCAAAGTGAGATCAGCGGATTCACTAAAAGGCAGAACGAGACATTCAGTGAAGCTATGAAGCGGTTCAAGGACTATACCATTCAGTGTCCTCACCACGGCTTCAGTGAAGAGACTCTCTTGAGAACAATATATAGAGGAGCATTACCCAAGATCAGAATGTTGCTTGATACGGAAAGCAAGGGTAACTTTGTTGGTCAAGAAGTGGAAGAGGGTATGGAGCTTATAGAGAACTTGGCTTTGAGTGATGGGAAGTACACCGAGGACTGCAACCGTGCACCTAGAGGTTCCGAGCTTGAGTCACACAAGAAGGAGCTCAAATCGCTCCATGATATTACCATATATTTTGCATGCATTTAGGATAGTTTTTCATGCATTCATCTTGCATTATAGGTTAGATTGTTCCATTTGTTGCATTTTAGGTCCTAGGTCTCTTTGCATTCGCATTTTGCATATTTCTTGTACTTTTGCATCATTATCAGGTTGTTTGGGGGCACTCTGGAGTTGTGGAGGTTATGTGGACTCGATGAGGATCAAAACTAAGCTTGTGGACACTTGGAGAACTCAGCCATGCATGCAAAGGACCCGAGATCGAGTAGCGGATCGAGCAAGGCAGGTCGATCTAAATGAGATCGACCAGAAGATCGAGTGACCCAAGTCGATTCATGAGGAAGGATCGAGACCAAGATTGAGAGAGGAGATCGATCTGGAGTACGGACGTGAATGACGCCATGCAGAACGAGAGCCACATCGAGACCACGACTCGATCATCCAAGGATCGAGAAGGAGATCGAGGAAGGTGCTCGATCCATCCAACCAGATCGACTGGAAGATCGAGCAAAGGAAGGCGATCCAACAAGAAGATCGAGTGAGCTGCTCGATCCAGAGATCGATTCCTGAGGAGCCTTATCCGTCCAGCCGGTTTTGGCATCTAGCGAGGGGACCATTGAGAGATGTTTGGCCATTTTAGGAAAAGGTGGCCATGACTTTCTATTATGCACACTTTGTCTTAGCTTTTTCTATTGATCATCTTAGGCAAATCCGCCATTGAAAACCTTAAGCTTTCTTTTAGTTTTTGAACTTGAATCTTTTAATATTAAGCAGTTTTTCTTTAATCGCTCTTTAATCATGCTTAATTTATCTTTCATTGCGTTTCATTCGGTTTCAAAGATGAGTAGTGAGTAGTTTTCTTTTGGGTTTTGGGGTTGAGGCGATTCAAAGGGTCTAAGAGGTTTTAGTTTTTAGTTTTTATTGTTCTTCATTCCTTCTCTTCGAGGGTCTTGGGGTTTTAAGGCTTAGAGAGTCTTGGAAAAGATCTCTATGATTCCAAGGTTATCTTACCCTGCCCGAATTCAGATGTCCTAGAAAACCAAGTCCTAGAGACTAATCGACCCTCTCCCAAACGCCATGGATGTAGAGGAGGTTAGTTAGGCCATAGATTGAAATATTTTTTCCTTGCTCTTTGATCTCTTTTTCCACCAAACGCAATGGGTTTGGATAAGAGATTGAGGAAGTGAATCATACCACACGCCATGGATAGTTCTTGTTTTGTTTTCAAGGCTTAGAGAAAGCTCATCAATGAGTAGATCTATATGTTTTCAAACCAAAGCTTAAAACTTTAAACACTCTTGAATATGGCCCTCGACCCCAAACCTTCTTTAGGCATTTTAAAACCTCTGTTTATCATTCTCTTGTCATAAAGCTTGCATCTTGTTCATTAGAAGTCGTTTACTTTTAAGTTGTTAGATCGGTCTGTTTTACTCGATTCAGTACTCGGATTTTAGTTCGTAGTAGATTTACTCTTTTGATGCTTTGCTTTCTTTCAGTGTTAGTTAACCCTCTTCCAGGGATTTTAAAATAGTTTTGCATCTTATTTAGTTGTTGCATTTTGTTTTCTTTGATTTTACCAATCATTTTCCAGATTTGCTTAGATTTGCTTCATCCTTGCATTCTTAGTGTTCTTCCTGCATCCTAGGTTGGATTGATACCTCTTGTACACTATACTACATCCATAGATTGCTTGAGTTTTGATAATACAACATCCTGCTAATATACTTGTTATCAAATGGCGCCGTTGCCATTTTAGGATTGTTAAATAGCAATTAAGATTTGGGGTTTAGTAAAGACTAAGCCTTTGTTTTCACTTTGGTTACTAATCTCTTTCTCTTCACACTTGTGTCTTTCAGGTACATGAATTTGCGTTCTAGGGGTGACAACAATTTATTTACACCCCTGGACAATATTCACCAACTCGAACACACAAGATCAAGAAGAGCAAGAGAGCAAGCTCAAGCCTTTGAAGAAATTGTTCAAGCTGGTTCAGTAGACTTTGCAACAATGGCTGAGCAAGAACATCCTGAGGGTCCTCCACCAGAAACGGTGCTGTAGGAAGGGGCAATGGAAACCCCAACCACGCAGCTAGACCCCCACGGATCATTAGTGCTGGAGATGCTCCTAATACGTGATATCCCTTGTATTTACACCATATAGGGCTGCATTTAGTACATATTTTGGTCCGCTTTTGCCTGTTTTCGCTTAGCTTTTGTCCCGTTTTCTCCTCCTTTTAGACTTAAGTTGCATTTAGAGTATAGTTTGTATTTTCTTTGTATTTTGGATGTTTTTAGGTGCTTTTGGAGCTAAAAAAAGCTTGGAGGAGTTTTGCGAATGATACAAGATGCTAGCTGGGCAAAAGGAAGCAAAAAGGATCACAGCAGAAGATCTCTGCAAAAGTTTTCGGTCAGAGCACGGTGAGTATCGGTCAAGGATGACCGATACAGAGCAGTATCGATCACCAGTATCGGTCAAGTGTGATCGACACAAACACACCGGATGGATTTCGGTCATATGTGTCGATCACTCCAGACCGATATGGATCCATTTCGATCACTGAAGACCGACGTAACTGACCGATACGCTGCCAGACTGAAGACCTTTTATTTACAATTTTGCCATTTTCGCCTAGACTCCTATAAATACGAAAAATCCCTAATTTCTGGGAACATGCTTTTACCCAGCAGTTCTTTCTTTCTTGCTTGGACCCTTGTGTTTTGTAATTTGAATCTTTGCTTCAATTTAATAAAAGTTTGCATCTTTCATCTTGTTTAAGCTTTCTAATCATGATTAGTCATCTTTCTCTGTTTGATTTTGTGGCTTTAATGTTGATTAGTGAGTAGTTCTTTTTAAGGATTTGAGATGGGTTATGTTTAGGGAATTTGAGACTCTATCTATGATTGCTTATTTTTAATTCTTCCATTTTCTTTCTTGATTGCTGTGTTTAATGCTTAATTAGCCCTAGCTAAGTTGATTAAGATCTTAGGCTCATTTTATGCCCACCAAGTGTTTGATGAAATGCCTGAACTGCTTTGCAAGAGAATTGCTTATCCTAGCTCAAGAGATTGACTGTCTAGGGAGTGATTTGGCAATATAGGATTGATAGATTTGTTTTAATGCTTGCTCTTTATCATTTCACTAATGAAAATTAGTTCTTGACTTGGTAATTAGCAAAAAGATTAGTGCCAAGAGATTGGATTAGTCATATAAATGAATCCTGTGCATAAGAAATTGCATTATGTGAGTTTGTAAGCATCATAGGCTGAGTCAAGAGTTCCATATTACCAATTATCTCATCTCAAGTCCCATTTTTTTTCTGTTTTAAGATCTGTTCTGAATTGCTCTGTTTTTACCTTTACTTTGGTTGTTTGCTTGTCTTCTTCCTTACTTTGTGTTTGTTTGGTTTCTGCTTGATCACTTAGGTTGTTAGATATTCTAAAACCCTTTTTATATCTGCTTGAATTAGGAAATCTACTATAATCCTGCTGTTTCAATCTTCCCCTTTGGATTGACATTAAAACCCAATGCTACAATGACTAGTACAATGGGTGATTGACCAAGAGAGTCAAAACTCTTGTATCAATTTGGCGCCGTTGCCATTAGGAGAAAGCTTTGTTCAGTAGGATTTGTAAAGATCTTGAGATTAAGCTTTGTTATTTTCGATTTTGATTATTGATTTCTTTTTTGGTCTAGAATTTCTTTTGTAGGTACCACAACACTTGCTCCTAAGTGTGTACAGCTACATCTGAAGTTCAAGGTCAGGAATTTGGGGTTTGCTAAGTCAGAATTCAGTTGTTGAAGCATGGCAGAACATCAGTACGCTGCTGGTTTTGGTTCACAAGGTCTTCAAGGGATCCAAGGCTTACAAGGACAACAAGGTCAAGCTGGTCTACAAGGAGCTGTTGTTCAGAGACCAAGAAGACCCATTGGTGCTGCTAATATACCCTCCAACTATGCTTCAAGGCAAGAAATTCTTCCACCTATAGAAACTGAGCAAAACCAGATCAAGAGCAGTCTCATCACAAGGATCCAAGAAAGGCAGTTCTTTGGATTGCCCAACCAAGACCCTTTAGAGCACCTGGATCAGTTTGAGAGGATATGCACTTTAACCAAGCTTAGTGGAGTATCAGATGATGGTTTGAAGCTCAAGCTATTTCCATTCTCACTTGGTGATAGAGCTAGATTATGAGAGAAATCTCTAGCACAAGGCAGCATCACTACTTGGGAACAATGTAAATGTGCTTTCTTAACCAAATTCTTCTCTCCCTCAAGAACTGCACACTTCAGAAATGAGATCACAAACTTCAGGCAGTGGTCTATCGAAAGCTTGGGAGACACTTGGAAGAGGTTCAGAGGTTTCACTCATCAATGCCCTCATCATGGCTTCACTAAGGAAATGCTTCTATCAACACTTTATAGAGGTGTTCTCCCCAAGATCAGAATCCTTCTAGACACAGCAAGTAATGGCTATTTTCTTGGGAAAGATGTTGATGAGGGCTGGATACTAGTGGAGAACATGGCACTCAGCAACTGGGATTATGTAGATGACAAAGAGCAACATCCAAGGAACTAGCAACAGCATTGTTTGAGATGAAAGCTCTGCAGAAGAAAGTTGATCTACTACTCAATGCAACCACTAAACTCCTACCCAATGATCTCTCACCAAACCTTTACAAGGAACACCATGTCAAGGCTCTCCAACAACAAGAGGCGCCACTAATGCATCATGACCATGACGCCTGTATACACCAGCCCATTGAAGAGACTCACTCTCCACAGCATCAAGCTTCCTCTTCTCAAACAGCTGGTATCAATAACTCTTCACCTTCACATAATTTGGATTATAAAGAGATGATCCTCCAACTCCAACAACTTCACAATGGAGGACTGCAAAAGATGATGGCTGTTGAGATTCAGAAGAATTTCACTGATATTCAGAGAAGTATGACTGATGTAATACACAAGGACATTGACTCAAAACTTCAGTCACACATAGCTCCTATCAACATCAAGATCAACAAATTAGAAACCATGTCTACCCCTTCTACCTCTTCACTCACACAGGAATATGTCAAAGCTGTCACTCTCAGAAGTGGAAAGCAGCTTCCCCCAAGAGTAGCTCCCTCTACACCCAATGAGGACATTGAGGAACAAGAAGACAGGGTGGAGGTCAAAGAAAAGGAGGACACTCCAGAAGATGAAATGATTGTAGCTGAAAAGATTTCAGAAAAAGCCAAAGACAAGGAGGTTACTAAAGGCAAGGTAAATGAGGGTTTTAAGGAGTTAGCCAAGGAACCAAGATATATACCTCCTCTTTATCAGCATACCTTTTCTTTGAAGGTTTAAGAAGCAGCTGGTTGCTAAATACAAAGGAATCTTTGATGAACAGATGAAGAAAATCCAGCTCACAATGCCACTGTTAGATGCCTTTGTTTTAGTCCCTCCTTATCAGAAATTCTTGAAGGATGCTGTTGCTGGAAGAACCAAGGATCTGCAAGGAATGGTAGTCCTCACACATGAATGTAGCGCCATTATTCAGCAGAAGAGAGTGACTCCCAACAAGCTAGGAGATCCAGGGAGCTTCACCTTACCCTGCTCTATAGGTCCACTCCTGTTTGACAAATGTTTGTGTGATCTTGGAGCTAGTGTTAGCTTGATGCCCTACTCTGTAGCACAGCGCCTAGGCTTCACCAAGTTCAAGGACTGCAGAATCTCTTTGGTATTGGCTGATAGGTCAGTAAGACTTCCCAAAGGTTTGCTTGAAGATGTACCACTAAGGATTGGGAGTGTAGAAATACCTACTGATTTTGTAGTTTTGGACATGGATGAGGAGCCTAGAGATCCTCTTATTCTTGGGAGACCATTCCTAGCCACAACAGGAGTAGTCATTGATGTTAAGAAGGGGATGATTGACCTAAAGTTGGGCAAGGACATGTCTTTGAAGTTTGACATCAAGAAGATTATGCAGCAGCCTACTATTGAAGGTCAAGTATTCCAGATTGATATTCTAGAGAAGGTGAATGATGAACTTCAAAAGGAGCTGTGTTGTGAAGACAAGCTCCAAGTGATTTTGACAAGTGAGCATGTAGATGATGGGTACTTGGATAAGGAAATCTTGGGCTATCAGCTGAGATTAGATTCTCACAGGTTCTTTGAGGAGGAAGAGCCATTTGAAAGCTTGGGGTACACAAGAAAAGAAGGCTTCTCAGCACAGGCGACTGGTTCCCCAAGCAAGGAAGCTGACGCCAAGAAGCAAGGCAGCTCAGATGAGGACTGGAGTGAACTAAAGGCACCAAAGGTAGAACTCAAACCACTTCCTCATGGGCTAAGGTATGTTTTCCTAGATCCTAACTCCACTTACCCTGTTATAGTCAATGACAGCCTCAGTGTTGATGAGATCCTGGCCCTTGTCAAGGTGTTGAAGAGGTTTAGGAAAGCTATTGGGTATTCATTAGATGATATCCAAGGCATATCTCCTAACCTCTGCACTCACAGGATCCATCTAGAGGATGAGACACGAACTTCTATTGAACATCAGAGAAGGCTGAATCCTAATTTAAAAGAAGTAGTGAAAAAGGAAATCTTGAAGTTGCTTGAAGCAGGAGTGATCTATCCCATCTCAGATAGCACATGGGTTTCACCAGTCCATGTGGTACCTAAGAAGGGAGGGATCACTGGTTTTAAAAATGAAAATGATGAGCTAATACCAACTAGGACAATCACTGGTCATAGAATGTGCATTGATTACAGAAAACTTAATTCAGCTTCTATGAAAGATCACTTCCCTTTGCCATTTATAGACCAAATGCTAGAAAGATTAGCAAATCATAAGTATTACTGCTTTTTGGATGGTTATAATGGATTCTTTCAGATCCCTATCCATCCTAATGATCAGGAAAAATATTTCTTTTACTTGTCCATATGGAACTTTCGCTTATAGGAGAATGCCTTTTGGTTTATGCAATGCTCCTGCTACTTTCCAAAGATGTATGACTTCTATCTTTTCTGACTTTCTTGAAGAAATGGTGGAGGTATTCATGGACGACTTTAGCGTCTATGGATCCTCCTTTGGTGTCTGCTTGTCTAACCTTTCTCAGGTTCTCCAAAGGTGTGAAGACATAAAACTGGTCCTGAATTGGGAAAAGTGCCACTTCATGGTGCAAGAAAGAATTGTTTTAGGTCATAAGATCTCAGAGAAAGGAATAGAGGTGGACAAAGCTAAGATAAAGGTCATGATGCACTTAGAACCTCCAACTACCGTCAAAGGGATCAGAAGTTTTCTGGGGCATGCTGGTTTCTACAGAAGATTTATCAAAGACTTCTCAAGGATTGCAAGACCCTTGACAAAATTGTTGTGTAATGAGGCAGAGTTTGTGTTTGATGAAGACTGTCTTCAAGCTTTCCTTACTCTCAAACAAGCTCTGATATCAGCACCAATAGTTCAAGCCCCAAACTGGGATCTGCCATTTGAAATAATGTGTGATGCTAGTGACTATGCAGTTGGAGCAGTTTTGGGGCAGAGAGTTGACAAGAAACATCATGTTATCTACTATGCCAGCAGAACTATGGATGAGGCTCAGTCAAGGTATGCTACAACTGAGAAGGAGCTCTTGGCAGTTGTCTTTGCATTTGAGAAGTTCAGGAGCTACCTAGTAGGCTCCAAAGTAATTGTTTATACTGACCATGCTGCGCTGAGACACATCTATGCTAAGAAGGACACCAAACCAAGGCTTCTTAGATGGATTCCTCTTCTACAGGAGTTTGATATGGAGATTGTGGATAAGAGAGGCATTGAGAATGGAGTTGCTGATCACCTCTCAAGACTGAGGATAGATGACTTCGTCCCAATCAACGATACCCTACCAGAAGAACAGTTGCATGCTTTAGGAGTCAGGAAAGCAGAAGTGGAAAGCCTAGAAGAAGATAAACTACCTTGGTATGCTGACTTTGTAAACTATTTGGTGGTTGGACAGATACCACAGACCCTCAACTCACATCAGAAGAAGAAGTTCTTAAGAGATGTCTCCCATTACTTTTGGGATGAGCCTTATTTGTACAAAAAAGGGAGTGATGGGCTGTTCAGAAGGTGTGTAGCTGAGGAAGAGATTCAAGGAATCCTGCACCATTGCCATGGCTCAGCCTATGGAGGACATTTTGCAACATTCAAGACAGCCTCCAAGGTCCTACAAGCTGGTTTTTGGTGGCCTAGTCTGTTCAAGGACGCCCAAGCCCATATCTCCTCATGTGATGCCTGCCAAAGGAAGGGAAACATCTCCAAGAGAGATGAGATGCCTCTGAATTCTATCCTTGAAGTAGATCTTTTTGATGTGTGGGGGATTGACTTTATGGGACCCTTCCCTTCCTCTTATGGGAACAAGTACATTCTTGTAGCTGTTGATTATGTGTCAAAGTGGGTTGAAGCCATTGCTAGTCCAACAAATGATGCTAGAGTTATGCTGAAACTCTTCATGACAATTATCTTCCCAAGGTTTGGTACTCCAAGATGTGTGATCAGTGATGGTGGAAGTCATTTCATCAACAAGGTTTTTGAGAGCTTGCTCAAGAAGAATGGTGTCAAGCACAAGGTTGCTACTCCTTACCATCCTCAAACAAGTGGCCAAGTGGAGGTGTCCAACAGGGAGATCAAAGCCATCCTAGAGAAAACAGTTGGTGTCACAAGAAAGGACTAGTCAAATAAGCTTGATGATGCTTTGTGGGCTTATAGGACAGCCTTCAAGACACCCATTGGCAGGACTCCTTTCTAACTCCTCTATGGGAAGTCCTGCCATCTGCCTGTTGAGCTATACTATAAGGCCTTGTGGGCAAAAAAGTTGCTGAATTTTGACATCAAGACAGCTCAGGAAAAAAGACTTATCAACTTGCATGAACTAGAGGAAAACCGCCTTGAGGCTTTTGAGAGTTCCAGGATCTACAAGGAGAGGACAAAATTCTTCCATGACAAAAGGATCAAACACAAGGACTTCAAGGCAGGGGATCAGGTGCTGCTATTCAACTTATGGTTGAAGTTATTTCCTGGAAAGCTGAAGTCAAGATGGTCAGGACCATTCAAGATCAAGGAAGTGCTGCCATATGGAGCTGTGACTTTGTTCAGCAAGAATGAAGAAGACTTCACAGTGAATGGGCACATGCTGAAACCATACAAGGCAAGTGAGTCTCTTGTAGATGAAATGGACATCAACCTAGATGAACCTCCACAAGAGTAATCAACCAAGGAAAGTCAAGCTTAGAGACTTTAAATAAGCACACTTGGGAGGTAGTCCCATGGTATCCTTTTGTATATATTATGCTTTCTAGTTTATCTTTTATGCTTTGTTTTAGTGTATAGAAGCAGGATTTGGAACTGGGGTTTGAGAAAGTCTAGAGGAGATAAAGAACAGGTGTATTCTGGCTGATATCGGTCATTTGTATCGGTCATGACAGACCGATACACAAATTTTCGGTCATCAGTATCGATCATGTTTGATCGATATTAGTGGAGCCAGTCTACACCAGTCAATATATCGGTCACTTGTGACCGATATGGAAAGCAGCTTGACAGCAGGACGAAATTTCGGTCATTCATATCGACCAGACTTGATCGACATAAACACACCGTTTGATTTTCAGTCCAGTGTGTTGATCACTGGTGATCGATGAGATTCTTGGAATGATATCGGTCACCAGTATCGATCACTCAAGACCGACACAATCGCACCGGATGTATATCGGTCAAGCGTGTCGATCAGTGATGACCGATACTAATCCCAGGAAGCACCAGTCTCTAATATCGATGACTAATGACCGATACTGCCATTTCGGTCAGTTGTATCGGTCATGTGTGACCGATATTCCATATGAGGTGCAATGAGATGCAGGAGCAGCTTAACAGCAAGCGACAGGAGGTCACAAAGAGAGGAAGCATCCCTTTTCCCAAGAGATAGCAAGTCTCCTCAAACCTCAGGATCATCCCACAACTCCTACCATTAAACCAAGTACCACATCCTTTCCATTGTTCTATACCATTGCATCTTTTTATTTTTGTAATATATTTTGTTGCTTCTCTCTTCCATTGCTTTCATTACACAAGGGACTGTGTAATATAAGTGTGGGGGAGAGATTTGGAGTTTGACTTTGTGTTCTGTTTTCTTAGTTTTTCTTTTTCTTTTCACTTTGAGTCTCATGCATATCATGCATACATGTAAGGCATAGAAAAACACAAAAAATCGAAAAATTAAAAAAAAAAAAAAATTTGCATTTCTGCAAACCAAAAAGAAAGCATGTAGTTGCATTTCATTCTTCTAGGATTGAGTCTAGTGTTGATATGTAGGTTGCATTGCATTTGCATAGGGCATTATGATGAATTTTCCTTGTAAAGTGCTTAGTTGTTTGATGCATCATATGATTGTTAGAAGTTAAGGCTGAACCATGCTTAGATTGCTAGATTTGGTCTTCTCATCTCATTCTGAAAGCATTTGTTCTCTGAATATCAACTCTATCAACTTGAACTTTAATTTGGACTTTTAATTATCATGTCTTATGCATTGAAAAGTGATTACATGGCTACCATATACATATTTGGATCATCTTTCTCCTTTCTACCACTCTTGTTGATCCAAATAGCTGATCCTCATAATTATGGGACAGTTACATCCTCACCCTTAACCAAAACCTCTTTTTGAGCCTAAACAATATTGTGAGAGCTATGAGGCCTTTGCATTGCATTTTCGATTTTGTCTTGGCAAAAAGTGTTAGGAATAAGGCTGGCAATGATTAGCTTTCTTGTAGATATCAGCTTGCATCTTGAGCTTGATTCTAGGATTGGAGTTTTGGGGTTTAAAAGGGTAGTGTAAGTGGTTTGAACTTCATGTTTATATGTTTTGAAAGAAAAGGAAAACATCTGAAATGGTAGAAAAGGGGAAACAGTTTAGTATTGTGGTTAAGTAAAGGGAATAAAAGCTCTAAGTTCAAAAAGAAGAATTGGCGCCAACAACAATGCTTAGAAAGGTCCAAAAGAAGAAAAGTCTGACCAAGAAGCAATCCACCAAAGGTGATGAAGGTGCCAACACAACAAAGAAGAGCAAGTCCCAACCAAAAAGAAGAAGTTTTCCCAGCCATGAAGATGGGTAAAGGGTAGAGTTTAGGAAAGGGTAGACTTAGAGGGTTCACTCTTGGGTTTAGAAATGCTTATGACTCATCTTTGGGAAATAAGGGTAGAAGAGAGTTTTGAATTGCATGCATAAGTGTGCTTTTACCTTTAGCATTTTGCCTAAGATGAAGTCATTTCATTGAGTGATTCTTTATGTTTTTTGAAACCTTGTGCTTAAATGAGATCATTCTCATCTCATAACCTTACCCTTTTTAACCAAATGTCTTCGCTTGATTTCCATAAGCATGATTCATGTTCTGATCTTAATTGAATGTCAAAGAGTTGATTGATATGAGCATTTGCCTAAGTTGAGATTTGAGATTATTTTGAAACATGATGAGCATGGCTAGGATCATTAAAGTATAGCTGTTTATGTTTGCATCCTACAACTAGGCACTTGAGCATTGAAACCATCTCTTTACCTCTGCACTTTTGGAATCTGAATGCCCACTTTCAAACCTCACTCTTCCATTTGTTCTTATTTGCTTGAGGACAAGCAAAAGGCAAGTGTGGAGGTGTTGATATCCCTTGTATTTACACCATTTAGGACTGCATTTACTCATATTTTGGTCCTCTTTTGCATGTTTTCCCTTAGCTTTTGTCCCATTTTCTCCTCCTTTTAGACTTAATTTGCATTTAGAGTATAATTTGCATTTTCTTTGCATTTTGGATGTTTTTAGGTGCTTTTGGAGCTAAAAGGAGCTTGGAGGAGTTTTGGGAATGATACAAGATGCTTGATGGACAAAAGGAAGCAAGAAGGATCACAGCAGAAGATCTCTGCAAAATTTTTCGGTCAGAGCACAATGAGTATCGGTCAAGGATGACCGATACAGAGCAGTATCGATCACCAGTATCGGTCAAGTGTGATCGACACAAACACACCGGATGGATTTTAGTCATATGTGTCGATCACTCCAGACCGATAGGGATTAATTTCGGTCACTGAAGACCGACGTAACTGACCGATACGCTGCCAGACTAAAGACCTTTTATTTACAATTTTGCCATTTTTGCCTAGACTCTTATAAATACGTAAAATCCCTAATTTCTGGGAACATGCTTTTACCCAGCAGTTCTTTCTTTCTTGTTTGGACCCTTGGGTTTTGTAATTTGAATCTTTGCTTTATTTTAATAAAAGTTTGCATCTTTCATCTTGTTTAAGCTTTCTAATCATGATTAGACATCTTTCTCTCTTTGATTTGGTGGCTTTAATGGTGATTAGTGAGTAGTTCTTTTTAAGGATTTGAGATGCGTTAGGTATAGGAAATTTGAGACTCTATCTATGATTGCTTAGTTTTAATTCTTCCATTTCCTTTCTTGATTGCTGTGTTTAATACATAATTAGCCCTAGCTAAGTTGATTAAGATCATTGGCTCATTTTATGCCCACCAAGTGTTTGATGAAATGCCTGAATTGCTTTGCAAGAGAATTGCTTATCATAGCTCAAGAGATTGCTCTGTTTTTACCTTTACTTTGGTTGTTTGCTTGTCTTCTTCCTTACTTTGTGTTTGTTTGGTTTCTGCTTGATCACTTAGGTTGCTAGATATTCTAAAACCCCTTTTATATCTGCTTGAATTAGAAAATCTACTATAATCCTGCTGTTTTAATCTTTCCCTTTGGATTGACATTAAAACCCAATGCTACAATGACTAGTACAATGGGTGATTGACCAAGAGAGTCAAAACTCTTGTATCAATACGCATCACAATCGCTTTGGGATCACTCCTCCACCAGTACAGAACAACAACTTCGAGATAAAGCCAAGATTCATCTCTATGGTTCAGAACAGCAAATTCCATGGGCTGGCTATGGAAGACCCTTAGAGCATCTTGACAATTTTGAGCACGTTTGTGGGATGATAAAGATCAATGAGATCTCGGAAGATGCTTTCAAGCTACGGCTCTTCCCATTTTCTCTTGGTGATAAGGCTAGGCATTGGGAGAAGACCCTTCCACAAGGCACCATTACCTCTTGGGCTGAATGTAAGAAGGCGTTCCTCTCAAAGTTCTTCTCGAGCACAAGAACAGCAAGGCTGCAAAGTGAGATCAGTGGATTCACTCAAAGGCAGAACGAGACATTCAATGAAGTTATGGAGAGATTCAAAGACTATACCATTCAGTGTCCTCACCACGGCTTCAGTGAAGAGACTCTCCTAAGCACAATATACCATGGAGCCTTACCCAATATCAGAATGTTGCTTGACACGGCTAGTAAGGGCAATTCTCTTGGTCAAGAAGTGGAAGACGGTATGAAGTTAATCGAAAACTTGGCTTTGAGTGACGGCAACTACGCCGAAGATTATGACTGTGCCCCACGAGGTTATGAGCTAGAGTCTCACAAGAAAGAGCTCAAGTCGCTGCATGAGAAGATAGACAAGCTAGTGCTTGCCAATCAGAAGCACGTGCACTTTGTGGGTGAAGCCGAAGAAGTCTTAGAGGAGTTAGACTTAAGTCAAGAAGAAGCTAACTGGATTGCTGGTCAGAACTACAACAAGCCTCATGGTTATTCACAAGGTTACCAAGCCAACAACAATCTCTCTTACAGGAGTATAAATGTTGAGAATCCTAAAGATCAGGTGTACCCCCCTCAGCAAGCAAAGCCGTTTGTTCCTTATAACAAGGGTTTTCAACCGAATAGTGGCTTTCACGGGTAGAGGCAAGGGAACTTCCAGGGTCAGCAACAACAGCAAGGCAACAAAGGCTACACTCATATGTTTCCTCCCGGCTTTGTTCCACAACATCAACAGATGCAACCCCAACCTCAGGATCTGGTACAAGCGATGTTCCAGCAATTGCTTCAAGGTCAAGCTTCAATTAATCAGAAGTTTGCCGAGATGAACAACCGCCTAGACTCCTCTCTTACTGACGTCTCAACACAGATAACAAATCTGAATAACAAGATCAAGCAGTTAGAGAAGGGCAAGGCTAGTACAAGCGGTCAGAGTAGCTTACTGGATAAGTGTGAGCAGAATCCCAATGAGTATGCAAACGCTATAACACTAAGAAGTGGGAAAGAACTTCCATCGCGAGTTGCTCCTAAGACCAATGAGGACATTGTGATTCAAGAGGGGGAGGGTAAGCTTTCAGCTGATGAAGAAATCACCTTTGATAATGTGTGGATTGAGAGGCCAAGGAAAGGCAAAGAAGTAGCTATGGAGAAGAAAGCGGAGCAAGCTACTAAGGAAAAGGATGCTTATGTGCCTCCACTGTATGTACCAAAGCTTCCATTTCCTGGCCGCTTCAAGAAACAGCTGATAGAGAAGCACAAACTCTTATTTGAGAAGCATTTAAAGGATGTTGAGATCAAGCTTCCTCTTGTGGATTGTCTAGCTATGATGCTGAAGTGTGCTAAGTTCTTCAAAGACACCCTTACAAAGAAGAACAAGGAGAGTAAAGAAGTTTTAGTGCTTAGTGAAGAGTGTAGTGCTATTATCCAAAGAGAAATAGTGTCTAAGAAGTTGGGAGATCCAGGATCCTTCACCATTCCTTGCGCTTTGTGTCCATTGAAGTTTGAGAGCTGTTTATGTGATTTGGGAGCAAGTATCAATATCATGCCCCACTCTATAGCAAAGAAGCTAGGTTTCACACGGTTTAAGGAGTGTATGGTCTCTCTTGTGTTAGCTGACAGAAGCGTAAGGCTTCCAGTGGGTATGCTAGAAGATCTTCCAGTAAGAATAAGCGATATCAATGTACCAACCTACTTTGTTGCGCTTGAGATGGATGACGAGCCTAAGGATCCGCTTATACTTGGAAGACCATTCCTTGCAACCGCCGAGCAATCATTGATGTAAAGAATGGGAAGATAGCTCTGCACCTTGGCAAGAACATCATGCTGGATTTTGATATCAATGAGGTCTTGAAGAAGCCAACCATTGAAGGACAAGCATTCTACATTGAAACGTTTGATGCTTTGGCTGACGAGTTGCTTAAGGAGTTAGCACAAGAAGATCAGTTGCAGCTTGCCTTGACGAAGGAGCACGGAGAGTTTGGTTTTCTAAGTGATCAGACTCAAGAATACGTTCATCTTCTCGATTCCAGGAAAGTTGTGAAGAAAGATGAAGGCGGATGCCTAGAGATCGATCAGGAAATAGACGAGCTCACTCGATCCAGGATCAAGATCAATGAGAAGATCGAGGGAAGCCAATCGATCAGTTCAGAGAAAGAGACGGGGACTCGATGTCCTGCTCGATCCACAACAAATCGAGTAGGTGAATCGAGTGAAGTTACTCGATCCTGACCAGAACGAGTTGAAGATCGACTGGATGACTCGATCTCAGAGGGGACAACGATTCAAGATGGCAGTCTTAAGGTTCATGTCTCAGGTTCTAAGGAGGCTATTGAGGACAGCAATGTCAACACGAACCACGAGGAGGACTGGAGCGAGCTGCTAGCCCCAAAGGTGGACCAAAAGGAGCTCCCAAAAGGGCTAAGGTATGCTTTCTTAGGGCTTAATGAGACTTATCCTGTGATTGTGAATGAGAACTTGAGTGATGATGAGTTGCACTCGCTCCTTAATGAGCTGATAGAGTACCCAATGGCCTTTCCCCAATGCTTTGCACTCATAGGATTCACTTAGATAACGAGAACTCTTCTTCTATTGAACATCAAAGGCGTTTAAACCCAAATTTGAAAGAAGCAGTTAAGAAAGAGATTCTGAAATTGTTAGAGGCTGACGTGATATACCCCATCAGTGACAGCACGTGGGTTTCTCCTGTCCACGTGGTGCCTAAAAAGGGAGGGATCACAGTCATTAAGAATGAAAAAGATGAATTGATTCCTACAAGAACCATAACTGGTAACCGAATGTGTATAGACTATAGGAAGCTCAATTCAGCTATTAGAAAGTATCATTTTGCTCTTCCTTTTATTGATCAGATGCTTGAAAGACTTTCTAATCATCCATATTATTTCTTTCTTGATGGTTATAGTGGTTTCTTTCAAATACCAATCCATCCAAACGATCAAGAGAAGACGACTTTTACATGCCCTTATGGCACCTTCGCATATTGAAGGATGCCATTTGGGTTGTGTAATGCACCAGCAACATTCCAGCGGTGCATGCTGTCGATCTTCTCTGATCTTATAGAAGAGATGGCAGAAGTGTTTATGGATGACTTCTCTGTATATGGTGCGTCTTTTTCTTGTTGTTTGTTGAATCTTCGCAAGGTACTTAAGCGGTGTGAGGAGACAAACTTGGTGCTGAATTGGGAATAGTGTCACTTCATGGTGAAGGAAGGGACTGTACTCGGCTACAAGATATCAGAGAAAGGGATAGAGGTTGATAAAGCTAAGGTTGAGGTCATGATGAGTCTTGAGCCGCCGGTTAATGTAAAGGGAGTGAGGAGCTTCTTAGGTCACGCAGGCTTCTACAGGAGATTCATAAAAGATTTCTCCAAGATAGGAAGACCCCTCACGCGGTTGTTATTCAAGGAAGCTGACTTTGTGTTTGATGAGGAGTGTCTTCATGCTTTCAAGACTATCAAAGAAGCTCTTGTATCCGCGCCAATAGTACAAGCACCAGACTGGAGCCTACCGTTTGAAATCATGTGTGACACGAGCGACTACGCTGTCAGAGCTGTTCTTGGTCAGAGGAAAGACAAGAAGTTGCATTTTATCTACTACGCCAGTCGTACCTTGGATGACACGCAAGTCAGATATGCTACAACTGAGAAGGAGCTGTTGGCCGTTGTGTTTGCTTTTGAGAAGTTCAGATCATACTTGGTGGGCTCTAAGGTTGTTGTCTACACAGATCACGCAGCTTTGAGGTACATCTACTCTAAGAAGGACACCAAGCCAAGACTCTTGAGATGGATTCTTTTGCTACAAGAGTTTGACATGGAGATAAAGGATAAGAAGGGGATAGAGAATGGTGTTGCTGATCACCTCTTTAGAATGAGAGTGAATGAAGCTCTACCCTTGGATGATTCGCTTCCTGAAGAGCAGCTCATGATGATCACCACGGCAGTATATGAAAAGCTTGAAGACAAGTTTGAAGAGGTTTTGAGTTTCAAGGAAGAAGAATTGCCTTGGTATACTGATATAGTAAACTATTTGGCTTGTGGAGAGACGCCTTCTCATCTAGACCACTACCACAAGAAGAAATTCATGAGAGATGTCTCCCATTACTTTTGGGTCGAGCCATACTTGTACAAAAGAAGAGTGGACAGCTTGTATAGAAGGTGTGTAACAAGGGAAGAAGCTAAGGACATTCTTCTACATTGTCACAGCTCTTCAAATGGTGGTCATTTTGCTTCTTTCAAGACTGCTACAAAGGTGTTACAAGCCGGCTTTTGGTGGCCATCGCTGTTCAAAGACGCTCATGAATTTGTTAAGGCTTGTGAGGCTTGTCAAAGGGCAGGGAACATCACCAAGAGAAATGAGATGCCTCAGGTGCCAATCTTTGAAGTTGATGTCTTTAACGCTTAGGGATAGATTTCATGGGACCGTTCCTGTAGCATCCGTATCCGAGAAAAATGAGGAATGACCGAGCCAAGGGTCGAATACTGGCTGGGAAATGGAGGTTCGGACTATGGTCGGGTGTTGACCGGTGAAATGGTCGGATGTGGGCTGGATAGCCGAGCCGGATGGACCATATTCGAGGGAAATGGGGTCCAGTCCGAGGGAAATAGGATTTATCCGCGTGCAGTGAGATATATCCGAGAGTCTGGGAGGTTAGTCCGAGTGTCAGTGGACTGTCTCCGAGGGGGAATAGGAAACCTCCGAGAGAAATATTGGATTAGCCAAGGTGGGACAAGTTGTCCGAGAAAATAGGAATATACGGGTGACAAATGGAAAACACCTCGGATAAGGGCGGTTTATCCGAGTGGAAAGGGATTTGGGCCGTGGGCCAAGTGTTTGGTCGGCTATTTTGGGGTTTATCGAAGGAATGGTCGAGCCGGTACAGGGAATAGCCGAGAGAATCGAATCGGACCGGGATAAAACTTACTGGAACCGGGAAAACGTCGGATAAGTCTGGGTTACCTAGGGTTTTGCGAGTATTTAAGGGATTTTGAGACTTTTCTCGGGAGAGTTATGTTTATTCGAGAGCAATAAAGCAAAGAAAGAGAATAGTCGAGAGAAAACCCTAAGAAAAACAGTTTATCCCGAGGACATCCGAGAGAGCTCAGGTTATCGCCGAGCAGAACCGACCATCGCCGAGATAAACTGGTAAGCGATCGGATATTTCTCTAAGTGTTGAGTTTTCATCTGATAACCTCGAGCTAATAGCCTTGTTTTGTGGGGTTTCTAAGGGAAAACAGAGTTTGGCTCGAAGAAAGGTGAACGGATCAAGAGATAGCCGAGGGGATAAGGATCGGATCGTACCGTAAGCCGAGAGATTCTTAGGGAGATCGGATATCTTCGTTTTGGTGCGGTTTTCATCGGGATTTCTTCTGACCAATCTGTTTCCAGCCTTGTCTAAGGTGAGTGCGTGACTGTGGTTGGGTCTAGGACCGTAGGATTGCTAGGGTTGAGTGTTTTGCATGTTGATTGTGTGATTTTCATGTTATGTGTTTCGAATGGATAAGCAATCCTTGTGTTTTGATATATTGTGGTGTTTACCGTGGCATATATGATGTTTAGCTAACCTCAGGGTAATCCGGATCATGTACTAGCTTAGGGGATGTGGGATTCTCGCTGAAGTAGACATGGGTCTTAAAAAGGGATTGATCTTGGTTGGTTAGGCTAGATGATCATGGCCGTTTGATATTGTGATGTCTGTTGCGAATGGACTGTGTTGAATGTTGAATCCGAAAGTATGACTGCGTGTTTCGTACTGACCAGGTGTTACGGGATGACCGTACTCACTAAGTATTTATGAAATACTTATGCCTCTCATCTTGAGTGTGCAGATACTAAGCAGTAAAGGGGCGAGACCAGGCGGCAGTGAAGGATATGGATGGATCGGGACTTAGTTTTGTTTGTGTTAAGACTTGTGTTTAGAGTCTTATGGCTTTGGTGTTTGACCGTTAGGTTGCTAGATGATCAGTTGTAATCTTTAGCGAACTTTGTGTTTTGATTTATGTGGAACCCCGAATCCTGTTTAAGTGTTTTACGAAAGTTGAATAAATGAATGAGTTGCTTTATATTCCGATGTGTAATGATAAGAAAGACTTAGAAAAATAAAGAAGAAAAAGTTCGAAAATATGGCTAAGTATAAAAACAGACTTAGAGGATGTAGTGGGACACAGCCGCGGTATGGTTTACCGGGTTGGGTTACCACAAGTTGGTATCAGAGCGTTTTAACGCTTCTAGGACTGAAATTGGTGACTGCTGTTGTTTGTTTGAGTGTTTGGGGTTTATGGGGGTCCGATCCATTCTTCACTGCCAAGGTCTCGCGGTAAGTTATTGTGTGGTGTTGTGAAACACGTTTTGAGTTAGCTTCGGCTAACTAGCATTGTGTACTTGCAGATGGTTGATACCAGAAGAACCGTGAGAAACAATGGGGACAACCAGGCTGCGGGGTCTGTGAACTCAGTCAACGGTGATGTTGCTGAGAGGGCTAGGGAAGCCGAGAGACAGGCAGCTGCGGTTGCAAATGAGGCGGCTAGAGTGGCAGCCGTGGAAGCAGCAAGGAATGCTGCGGATGCTGAGAACGTGGCTAGGAATGCTGCGGGTGCAGCTGGGGATGCTGCGAATGTGGCACCAATGGGGTTAGAGGCTGTGCTTGGGATGTTAGCACAGGTACTAGCTAGGCTACCTGCGGTGGCTCCTGCTCCGGCGGTTGCAGCAGCACCACAAGTAGTACCACCGGTGGGGGTTCACGTGGATGTGATTGAGGAGGAAGCGGACCAAGTGGAGAGGGTTCCGAGTTACCTCAAGGTTTTGGATCACATGGTGTGGTTGGGAACCAAGTTCTTTGCTGGAGGTTCTACACCGATTGAGGCAGATGAGTGGAGGATGAGACTGGAACGGAATTTTGAGTCTATCCGATGTCCAGAGGGTTACAAGAGAGACATTGCCGTGCACTACTTGGAGGGTGATGCTCACACGTGGTGGAAAGGAATCGTTGGAAGGCTGGTGAATGCGAATTGTTCTTATGAGACATTTTCAGCGATGTTCAGGTGGAGAAGGTGTTTCTGTACCTTAGTCAGGGGACGTTTACAGTGAGGCAGTATGAGACTCAGTTTAATCAGCTGAGGAAGTATGTGTCTCATGAGTTTGACACGGAGGAGAAGCTGATTCGCAGGTTTATGAGTGGACTGCGAGTTGAGCTAAGGAATGGGTGTGTGGTTCGTGACTTCTTGACAGTTGCTGAGCTTGTTGAGAAGGCGGCATTGTTGGAGTCAGGACTGGCGGAAGCTGCGTTGATGTCAGCTGGGGCTAGTACAGCCGTGACCAAGGCGGGTCAGTCTAGTGGACAGAACCAGAGGTTTGGGAAAGGAGTACCGAACAAAGGATCTGGGGGACGCAGCGTGTGCAGCAAGTGTGGCAAGGCTCACGTTGGTGAGTGTAGGCGTGGTGGTAGTGGATGCCACAGGTGCTGGAGTTTAGAGCATCGGGTACGAGACTGTCCGAAGGAGGATCAGCGAGTGGTCCGTGTGTCCGGCAGTGATGGTGCGGTTCGGGTTTGCTACGGTTGTGGAGAACCAGGGCATTTCAAGCGTGAGTGTCCTAAGGCAGGAGTGGTGGAGCAAGCCATGGCTCAAGGGAAGAGAGCAGGGGAGGCGCTTGCATCACAGGCCAAGAGACAGGCCATTATGCTGAGGGTGTACACGACGAGTGCAGCAGCAGCCGAGGAACCGAGCACTTCTCATCCGATTACTGGTACGTGTGGTACTTAGTATTTTCTAAACTTGCCTTTGTCTATTGTTGGGTGTTAGTATAGAATCTTAGCATTCTAGGGAATGAATGTGTAGGGACCTTGCTAATGGGTGAGGTTGAAACCCATGTTCTGTTTGACTCGGGAGCGAGTCATTGTTTTGTTAATCCGGACATGATCGGAAAGGGTCAGTTCCAGAAGGAACCCGGAGAGGACTTTGGGTTAGTTCAGGCTGCTGGAGGCCAAGTGATGTTTTCACTAGGAACGGTCAAGAATGTTCCAGTGATGTTTGGTGAAGTGAACATGCCAGCAGATCTAGTGATCTGTAGGGTTAAGTCCTACGATGTCATTTTGGGAATGGACTGATTAGGCAGGCACAGAGCTCACTTGGATTGTCACCGTGGAAGGGTGCGGTTTGAGAGAGAAGGAGAGGTCTTGGTTTATCAGGGAGTTAGGCCAACCTCAGGAAGTTTGGTGGTTTCAGCTATTCAAGCAGAACGGCTGATAGAGAAGGGTTGTGAGGCGTATCTAGCAACGATCACTACTACAGAAGGAGGGCCGGATGTAGACTTAGGCAGTATACCGGTGGTGTAGGAATTTGAAGATGTTTTTCAGGCGTTGGCAGGACTGCCACCAGCTCTTTCAGATCCATTCACGATTGAACTTGAGCCGGGGACAGCTCCATTGTCCAAAGCACCATACCGGATGGCGCCAGCGGAGATGGCTGAACTGAAGAAGCAGCTAACGGATTTGTTGGACAAAGGCTTCATTAGACCTAGTAGTTCACCGTGGGGAGCACCAGTGTTGTTCGTGAAGAAGAAGGATGGGAGCTTTAGGCTTTGCATTGATTACCGCAGATTGAATCGTGTGACCGTGAAGAACAAGTATCCACTTTTCAGGATAGACGAGTTATTGGACCAACTCAGGGGAGCTACTTGGTTCTCTAAGATCGATTTGGCATCAGGGTACCATCAAATACCCATAGAGGAGACAGACGTGCGTAAGACTGCCTTTAGGACAAGGTATGGTCATTACGAGTTTGTGGTCATGCCATTTGGTTTGACGAATGCGCCAGCTGCATTCATGAAGTTGATGAATAGCGTATTCAGAGAGTACCTAGATGAGTTTGTGATCATTTTCATAGATGATATTCTAGTATACTCTAAGGATGAGGAAAATCATAGGAGTCATTTGCGGACTGTTCTGGAGAAGTTGAGAGAACAGAAGTTATATGCCAAGCTCAGTAAGTGTAGCTTCTGGCAACGGCATATAGGGTTCTTGGGTCACATTGTTTCGGATAAGGGAGTGTCCGTAGACCCAGAGAAGATTCAGGCTATTGCGGATTGGCCTAGACCAGAAAATGTTACAGAGATAAGGAGTTTTCTCAGACTAGCTGGTTACTACAGGCGGTTTATCAAAGATTTTGCAAGCATGGCTCAGCCAATGACAAAGCTGACTGGTAAAGACGTGGAGTAGGACGGTGATGTTATTGCATATTGCATACATTTTGCATACTCATTAGTTAGCTTTTCATGCATTTGTATCACGTTTTAGGTTAGATTGCATCACTTAGGGTCCTAGAGCATTCTTGCATCAGCATACGCATTTTCCTTGCATTTTGCATCATATTCAGGTTGTTTCTGGCTGCTTTGGAGTCGTGGAGGTTCGTGGACATGTTGAGGCTGATGTAGCTGTTCGGGGGTGCTCGGATATATGTTAAGGATTAGAGATCGAGGAGCAGATCGAGCATGGCCGGTCGGTCTAGGAGTTGATCGACCAGAAGATCGAGCCAACCAGGCGATCCAAGGAGAATGATCGAGACAAGGATCGAGTGAAGCAATCGATCAAATGGTACGGACGTAAATGACGCCATGCAGAGCGAGAGTCAGATCGAGTACACCACTCGATCCAGCCGAAGATCGATACCGAGATCGGATGCAACACTCGATTCGCCGATGATGATCGAGACCCAGATCGAGCCAAAGACACGATGTCCGGATATGATCGAGAGAACCGCTCGATCTTGGAATCGATCTCTGTCCTTTCAACCGTTTTTGGCCGCTAGCGAGGGGGGGACCATCAGCTTGTTTCGGCATTTTGGGAAGGCGGCGACGTCCTTTTCCCACAACAACTTTAGATCCTTATCTTTTTCCTTATGTTTTCTCTCTGTTTTTCGTGAAGAAGACCATTGTTGAACTCGGTTTTTTCTTAAGCTTTGTAATCGAATCATTTCCGTTTCAATCTAGTTTTCTTTTCATGTTCATCCTTTCGTTTCACATACTTTGCTTGATTTACTCTATCTGTAGTGAGTAGTTTATTTGGGTTCGGGGTTGAGAGGATTAAGGGGTCTAAAGGGTTTCGATCTTGGGGTTTTTCTAAACGTTTTCAATGGCTATATATTCTAAGGTGTTGAGATCTCAATGCTTGAAGACTCTCACGCCAAGAGCTTCATGATCCGAGAGGTTCCTTACCTTGACAGGATTCAGGAGCCTCGGAAGATCACACCTTAGAGACTAGTTACCCCTTCCCAAAAGCCATGAAAGTTTGGGGGATTAGTTAAGCCATTCGTTTGAAATCTGTTTTCCTTGTCCTCCGACCTCTCTTTCCACCAAAAGCCATGGGTTTGGAGGAGAGGATGAAGGAGTGATCTATACTGAAAGCCACAGATAGATCTTGCTTAGTTTTCAAGGCTTAGAGATCCTCACCAAGTGAGTCGATTTAAAGTTTTAAACCCAAGGTCGAACCTTTGAAACCCCTGACCATGAATCTCAACCCTAGGCCCTTTCTCTTAGCATCTTTACATCTTATCTCGTCCTTTGCTTGATCTCTGATAGCATCCTGGTCATTAGTTTCACTGTTCTTGCATTTTTAGACGAGATCGATTGTTATTGCTCGATCTAGTGGTCGATCTCATGGTCGATCCACTAGTCGAATTTTAATAATTCGAAGCTTTCTCCTTTAATTACTCTGTTTATTTCTCGTGGTAGTTTCTTCATTTCTAGTATTTTTAAAATAGGTTGCATTCTATTTAAGTTGCTGCATCTAGTTTTTAGAGATTTTCTCATAAATCATCTCATTTCGCTTAGATTTGCATTAGTCTTTGTATTCTTTGTGCATTCTCTATCATCCTAGGCATGGATTGACTCTCTCTTGCTTGCTGTACTACAACATGTCTTGCATTTGAGTTTGATAACCTTACTGCAATTTAACCCTTGCTCAAAAAGTGTCTATCAAATGGCGCCGTTGCCGTCCTAGGACTGTTTAGAGAACATAGAGATTTGGGACTTAGCAAAGACTAAGTCTTTACCTTTTCAAGTTACTAATCTTTCTACTCTCAAACGTGTGTTTTCAGGTACATGAATCTTCGTTCAAGGAGAGACAACAATCTACTACAACCCTTAGACAACATTCATCAACTTGGTCACTCACGGCAAAGGAGAGTCAGAGAACAAACAAGAGCCTTTGAGGAGATTGTTCAGCACGGTTTGGTTGACTTTGAAGCTATGGCTGAACACGAGCATCCAGAAGGACCTCCTCCAGCTCACGGGGCAGCAGGAAGGGGCAATGGAAACCCCCAACACGCGGCTAGACCCCCAAGGATCATAGGAGCCGGAGATGCTCCCAATACTCATCACAATAGGTTTGGGATCACTACTCCTCCTGTGCAAAACAATAACTTCGAGATCAAGCCAGGTTTCATCTCAATGGTGCAAAACAACAAGTTCCACGGTTTAGCAATGGAAGACCCCTTGGAGCACCTAGACAACTTCGAGCAAGTATGTGGGATGATAAAGATCAATGGCATATCCGAAGATGCTTTCAAGCTGCGTCTCTTCTCCTTTTCACTCGGAGCTAAAGCCAGACATTGGGAGAAGACCCTCCCACAAGGCACGATCACATCATGGGCCGAGTGTAAGATGGCCTTTCTCTCAAAGTTCTTCTCAAGCACCAGGACAGCACGGTTGAGAAGCGAAATCAGCGGTTTCACTCAAAGGAACAATGAGACATTCAACGAGGCAATGGAACGTTTCAAAGACTACACGATCCAATGTCCTCATCATGGGTTCAGCGAGGAGACACTACTCAGTACCATATACCGTGGAGCTTCACCAAAGATCAGGTTGTTGCTTGACACAGCTAGCAAAGGGAACTTCCTCGGTCAGGAGGTAGAAGAGGGTATGGAGCTGATAGAAAACTTGGCATTGAGTGATGGCAATTATGCTGAGGATTATGACCGTGCACCGAGAGGATCAGAGTTAGAGTCTCACAAGAAGGAGCTCAAATCTTTGCATGAGAAGATAGATAAGCTGGTGTTAGCCAATCAGAAGCATGTTCACTTTGTTGGTGAAGCTGATGAGAACCAAGAGGAGTTAGAGTTGAGCCAAGAAGAAGCCAATTGGGTAGCGGGACAGAACAATTACAAATCTCAAGGCTACAACCAAGGCTACCAGAACAACAACCTCTCTTACCGAAGCACCAACGTAGCCAACCCTAAAGATCAAGTGTACCCTGCTCAGCAAGCAAAACCTTTCATCCTTTACAACAAAGGTTTTCAACCGAGTGGTGGTTTCCAAGGTCAAGGGCAGAACAACTTCCAAGGGCAACATCAAAATAACAAGGGTTATACACCTAACTACCCTCCGGGCTTTGCACCTCAGCAGCAATAATCGATGCAACAACAAGTTGATCCGGTCCAAGCAATGTTTCAACAGCTAATACAAGGGCAAGCCTCTACAAACCAGAAGTTCGCCAAGATGAACACTCGTCTAGACTCGTCTCTCACTGACTTCTCCACTCAGATCACCAACTTAAACAACAAGATCAAGCAGCTAGAGAAAGGGAAAGCGAGTACGAGTGGTCAGAACAGTCTTCCGGGGATGTGTGAGCAGAATCCCAAGGAGTATGCTAATGCTATAACGTTGAGAAGCGGCAAAGAGCTCGAACCTCCGGTCTCTAACAAGAACAACGAGGACGTTGTAATTCAAGAGGGGGAGGGTAAACCTTCGGCTGATGATGATGAGATTAACTTTGACAACGTTTAGATCCAAGGACCAAGAAGAGGAGACAAAGCAGTTGCTGAGAAGAAAGCTGAGCAAACCACTAAGGAGAAGAATGCTTATGTGCCTCCACCTTATGTACCTAAGCTGCCTTTTCCTGGCCGCTTCAAGAAGCAACTCATAGAGAAGCATAGAATCCTCTTTGAGAAGCACCTTAAGGACGTGGAGATCAAGCTACCTCTCGTTGACTGCCTTGCAATGATGCCTAAATGCGCCAAATTCTTCAAAGACACTCTCGTGAAGAAGAACAAGGAAAGCAAGGAGGTACTTGTTCTAAGTGAAGAGTGTAGTGCTGTGATACATAAGGAGATAGTCCCTAAGAAGTTGGGAGACCCTGGAAGCTTCACTATACCCTGCCCTTTAGGTCCTCTAGAGTTCAAGAGTTGCTTATGTGATCTCGGAGCTAGCATAAACCTGATGCCTCACTCCGTGGCTAAGAAGCTTGGTTTTACTCGTTTCAAAGACTGTCGGATCTTGTTGGTACTGGCTGATAGGAGTGTGAGGCTACCAGTGGGGCTGCTTGAAGATTTACCAGTGCGAATCAGTGGTGTGAACGTGCCTACGGACTTTATCGTGTTGGAGATGGATGAAGAGCCTAAGGATCCACTCATCTTAGGGAGACCATTCCTTGCAACCGCCGGGGCTATCATAGATGTGAAGAATGAGAAGACTGCCTTGCATTTGGGAAAGGAGATAAGGCTTGACTTCGACATCAATGAGGTTCTGAAGAAGCCGACCATTGAAGGGCAAGCTTTCTATATTGAAACGATGGATGCTTTAGCGGATGAGTTGCTGGAAGAGCTGGCTCTAGAAGACCATCTGAAGCTAGCACTGACTAAGGAGCCAGGGGAGTTTGGCTATGTGGACCAGAGGACCCAGGAGTACGTCAACCTGCTGAATTCTAGGAGGATTGTCAAGAATGATGAAGGTTGCTGACTAGAGATTGACCCCGAGATCGACGCTATCACTCGATCCAAGAGTCAGATCGAGCAGGCAATCGAGAACACAACTCGATCCGGTGCAACAATCAACGGACAGATCGAGACGAATGCTCGATCAGGAAAAACAATCGAGTTGGCGATCGAGAGAGACCTCCCGATCATTTTGGGGTCCAATCAAGAGATCGACTCAGCGTCTCGATCCCTTACTCGATCCACATCAAATCGAGTAAGTGAATCGAGGGAAATGGCACGATCTAGACGACATCGAGAGGAGAATCGACCGGAGGACTCGATCTCAGAAGGGATAGCGATGGAGGAAGGCAGTCTGAAGGGCCATGCCTCGGGTTCAAAGGAGAGTTCCAAGGAGGAAAGCAACAACAACAGCAACGAGGATGACTGGAGTGAGCTGTTAGCCCCAAAGGTGGACCTTAAGGAGCTCCCAAAAGGGCTAAGGTATGCTTTCTTAGGGCCTAATAACACCTATCCCGTGATTGTGAAACTTAACCTTGCGACTAGGAAAGACCATTTCCCTTTGCCTTTTATTGATCAAATGCTTGAGAGACTTGCTAAACACCCTTACTACTGTTTTCTCGATGGGTATAGCGGTTTCTTTCAAATACCAATTCACCCAAATGATCAGAAGAAGACGACCTTCACATGTCCCTACGGTACCTTTGCATATCGAAGGATGCCGTTTGGATTGTGTAATGCACCGGCTACGTTTCAGCGGTGTATGATGTCGATCTTCTCCGATCTTATAGAGGAGATGGTAGAGGTGTTCATGGATGACTTCTCTGTCTATGGTGCGTCCTTTTCTGCGTGTTTGTTGAATCTTTGCAGGGTACTAAAACGTTGTGAAGAGACGAACTTGGTGCTGAACTGGGAGAAATGCCACTTTATGGTTAAGGAAGGGATCGTGCTTGGTCATAAGATATCAGAGAAGGGCATTGAGGTTGATCAGACTAAAGTGGAAGTCATGATGGGTCTTGAGCCGCTGGTTAATGTTAAGGGAGTCAGAAGCTTTTTGGGACACGCAGGGTTCTATAGGCGCTTCATCAAGGATTTCTCCAAGATTGCACGCCCTCTTACACGGCTGTTATGCAAGGAAGCTGAGTTTGTGTTTGATGAGGAGTGTTTGAAAGCTTTCGTGACCATCAAGGAAGCCCTTACATCAGCTCCTATAGTCCAAGCACCAGACTGGTCTCTTCCCTTTGAGATCATGTGTGATGCTAGTGATCTACTATGCTTCAAGAACCTTGGATGACACGCAAACAAGATACACCACTACGGAGAAGGAGTTGCTTGCAGTAGTCTTCGCCTTTGAGAAGTTCAGATCGTATCTCGTTGGTTCCAAAGCTATTGTATACACGGATCACGCTGCCTTGCGATACATCTACTCGAAGAAAGACACTAAGCCTCGGCTCTTAAGATGGATTCTCTTACTCCAGGAGTTTGACATGGAGATTAAAGACAAGAAAGGAATAGAAAACGGAGTCGCTGACCATCTCTCACAGCTAAGGATCAACGAGTCTCTCCCCTTAGATGACTCTCTTCCAGAAGAGCAGCTTATGGCGATTACCACGGCATTCTGTGGAAAGCTAGAAGGGTGGTTTGAGGAAGTGTTGAGTTTCAAAGAGGAGGATCTACCGTGGTATTCTGATGTAGTGAACTATCTAGCGTGTGGTGAGGAGCCAACACATCTCAACAGCTATCACAAGAAGAGGTTTATGAGAGAGGCTAGTGACTATTTTTGGGACGAGCCCTACTTATACAAGAGAGGAGTAGACAGTTTGTACCGGAGATGTGTTACAAAGGAAGAAGCCAGGGACATCCTCTATCATTGCCATGGCTCTTCCTACGGAGGACACTTCGCCTCATTCAAGACTGCCACGAAAGTGTTGCAAGCCGGTTTCTGGTGGCCGTCCATTTTTAAAGATGCACACGAGTTTGTGAAGAGCTGTGAGGCATGTCAACGAGCAGGGAATATCACTAAGAGAAACGAAATGCCTCAAGTTCCCATCTTCGAGGTTGACGTGTTCGACGCATGGGGGATAGACTTCATGGGGCCATTTCCTTCTTCATATGGCAATAATTACATCTTAGTAGCAGTGGATTATGTCTCTAAATGGGTTGAGGCTGTTGCTTCCCCTACAAATGACTCTAAGGTGGTAATCAAGCTGTTCAAGAGTATCATCTTCCTGAGGTTTGGGGTACCTAAGGTTGTCATAAGTGATGGAGGAAGCCACTTCATAAACAAGGTCTTCGAGAACCTCTTGAGAAAGTATGGAGTTAAGAATAAGGTGGCTACACCGTCTCATCCTCAAACAAGCGGTCAAGTGGAAGTCTCCAACAGGCAAAGCAAGGCTATACTAGAGAAGACCGTCGGAGCAACAAGGAAAGACTGGGCAGTGAAGCTAGACGATGCTCTTTCGGCCTACCGTACCGCCTTCAAAACGCCGATTGGTACAACTCCTTTCACTCTACTCTATGGCAAGGGCTGTCATCTCCCGGTTGAGCTGGAACACCGTGCGTTGTGGGCTGTGAAGAGGCTGAACTTTGACCTCAAGACTGCTCAGGAGAGACGCCTTATTCAGCTACACGAACTGGATGAGTTGAGGTTGAACGTTTACGAGAGCTCTCGGATATAGAAGGAGCGGACTAAGGAGACTCATGACAAGAAGTTGGTTGCCAAGGAGCTTAAGGAAGGAGGTTTAGTGTTGCTGTACAACTCGAGGCTCAAACTCTTCCCGGGCAAGCTGAAATCAAGGTGGAGCGGACCGTTCATGATTCAAGAAGTGTTGCCTTATGGAGCTGTTACTCTGATGGGAAAAAGTGGTAGTGCATTCACCGTCAACGGACACAGAGTCAAGCCTTACTTGGCAGACGGCTATGACAAGGAGAGTACCTCGGTGCTTCTCCAAGACCCACCATCCGCTTAAACCAAGTAAGGTCTAGCTAAAGACGTTAAAGAAAGCGCACTTTGGAGGCATTCCCATGTTTATCTTGTACATATTTCTGCTTTATTTCCCTTTCAGTTTTATGTTTTTATTCTGCAAGTGTGTAGGAACAGGTATAAGGAGTCTAAACATTGATCTTGAAATCTAAAAGGGGCGATAGGAGTTAAGATAAGGCTAGAGATCGAGTGCTAGATCGACTGATCCTGGCTCGATCTTTGCTAGATCGAGTCAGTGAATCGAGAGGAGTCAGTCGATCTAGACGAGAACGAGTGACAGGATCGACCTTGACAAAAAAGGATCGATTGATTCAAATGCTTGAGAGACTTGCTAATCACCCTTACTACTGTTTTCTCGATGGGTATAGCGGTTTCTTTCAAATACCAATTCACCCAAATGATCAGGAGAAGACGACCTTCACATGTCCCTACGGTACCTTTGCATATCGAAGGATGCCGTTTGGATTGTGTAATGCACCGGCTACGTTTCAGCGGTGTATGATGTCGATCTTCTCCGATCTTATAGAGGAGATGGTAGAGGTGTTCATGGATGACTTCTCTGTCTATGGTGCGTCCTTTTCTGCGTGTTTGTTGAATCTTTGCAGGGTACTAAAACGTTGTGAAGAGACGAACTTGGTGCTGAACTGGGAGAAATGCCACTTTATGGTTAAGGAAGGGATCGTGCTTGGTCATAAGATATCAGAGAAGGGCATTGAGGTTGATCAGACTAAAGTGGAAGTAATGATGGGTCTTGAGCCGCCGGTTAATGTTAAGGGAGTCAGAAGCTTTTTGGGACACGCAGGGTTCTATAGGCGCTTCATTAAGGATTTCTCCAAGATTGCACGCCCTCTTACACGGCTGTTATGCAAGGAAGCTGAGTTTGTGTTTGATGAGGAGTGTTTGAAAGCTTTCGTGACCATCAAGGAAGCCCTTACATCAGCTCCTATAGTCCAAGCACCAGACTGGTCTCTTCCCTTTGAGATCATGTGTGATGCTAGTGACTACGCCGTAGGAGCCGTTCTTGGTCAGAAGAAAGACAAGAAGCTACACGTGATCTACTATGCTTCAAGAACCTTGGATGACACGCAAACAAGATACACCACTACGGAGAAGGAGTTGCTTGCAGTAGTCTTCGCCTTTGAGAAGTTCAGATCGTATCTCGTTGGTTCAAAAGCTATTGTATACACGGATCACGCTGCCTTGCGATACATCTACTCGAAGAAAGACACTAAGCCTCGGCTCTTAAGATGGATTCTCTTACTCCAAGAGTTTGACATGGAGATTAAAGACAAGAAAGGAATAGAAAACGGAGTCGCTGACCATCTCTCACGGCTAAGGATCAACGAGTCTCTCCCTTTAGATGACTCTCTTCCAGAAGAGCAGCTTATGGCGATTACCACGGCAGTTTGTAGAAAGCTAGAAGGGAGGTTTGAGGAAGTGTTGAGTTTCAAAGAGGAGGATCTACCGTGGTATGCTGATGTAGTGAACTATCTAGCGTGTGGTGAGGAGCCAACACATCTCAACAGCTATCACAAGAAGCGGTTTATGAGAGAGGCTAGTGACTAGTTTTGGGACGAGCCCTACTTATACAAGAGAGGCGTAGACAGTTTGTACCGGAGATGTGTTACAAAGGAAGAAGCCAGGGACATCCTCTATCATTGCCATGGCTCTTCCTACGGAGGACACTTCGCCTCATTCAAGACTGCCACGAAAGTGTTGCAAGCCGGTTTCTGGTGGCCGTCCATTTTTAAAGATGCACACGAGTTTGTGAAGAGCTGTGAGGCATGTCAACGAGCAGGGAATATCACTAAGAGGAACGAAATGCCTCAAGTTCCCATCTTCAAGGTTGACGTGTTTGACGTGTGGGGGATAGACTTCATGGGGCCATTTCTATCTTCATATGGCAACAAATACATCTTAATAGCAGTGGATTATGTCTCTAAATGGGTTGAGGCTGTTGCTTCCCCTACAAATGACTCTAAGGTGGTAATCAAGCTGTTCAAGAGTATCATCTTCCCGAGGTTTGGGGTACCTAAGGTTGTCATAAGCGATGGAGGAAGCCACTTCATAAACAAGGTCTTCGAGAACCTCTTGAGAAAGTATGGAGTTAAGCATAAGGTGGCTACACTGTATCATCCTCAAACAAGCGGTCAAGTGGAAGTCTCCAACAGGAAAATCAAGGCTATACTAGAGAAGACAGTCGGAGCAACAAGGAAAGACTGGTCAGTGAAGCTGGATGACGCTCTTTGGGCCTACCGTACCGTCTTCAAAACGCCGATTAGTACAACTCCTTTCACTCTACTCTATGGCAAGGGCTGTCATCTCCCGGTTGAGCTGGAACACCCTGCGTTGTGGGCTGTGAAGAGGCTGAACTTTGACCTCAAGACTGCTCAGGAGAGACGCCTTATTCAGCTACACGAACTGGATGAGTTGAGGCTGAACGCTTACGAGAGCTCTCGGATATACAAGGAGCGGACTAAGGAGACTCATGACTAGAAGTTGGTTGCCAAGGAGCTTAAGGAAGGAGGTTTAGTGTTGCTGTACAACTCGAGGCTCAAACTCTTCCCGGGCAAGCTGAAATCAAGGTGGACCGGACCGTTCGTGATTCAAGAAGTGTTGCCTTATGGAGCTGTTACTCTGATGGGAAAAAGTGGTAGTGCATTCACCGTCAACGGACACAGAGTCAAGCCTTACTTGGCAGACGGCTATGACAAGGAGAGTACCTCGGTGCTTCTCCAAGACCCACCATCCGCTTAAACCAAGTAAGGTCTAGCTAAAGTCGTTAAAGAAAGCGCACTTGGGAGGCATTCCCATGTTTATCTTGTACATATTTCTGCATTATTTCCCTTTCAGTTTTATGTTTTTATTCTGCAAGTGTGTAGGAACAGGTATAAGGAGTCTAAACATTGATCTTGAAGTCTAAAAGGGGCGATAGGAGTTAAGATAAGGCTAGAGATCGAGTGCTAGATCGACTGATCCTGGCTCGATCTTTGCTAGATCGAGTCAGTGAATCGAGAGGAGTCAGTCGATCTAGTGACAGGATCGACCTTGACGAAAAAGGATCGATCGATCCAAAACGGATCGACCGATCTAATTTCTCTCGGGAAAATCTGTTGAAAATAGATCGATCACTCGTCTCGATCCATCACTCGATCTATGCCAAATCGACCCCTAAATCGAGGACATAGCTCGATCATGAGGACTTAGCCGTGGAGCCAACATCTCAATGATCGAGAGAGCCAATCGATCCAAGACTCGATTCACCATGAATCGAGTCTCAAATCGAGTAACCCTCTTGATCTAAGCCATTATGGGCATGAGATCGAGTCTTAGATCGACCAAATGGACTCGATCTCATGCCGAGGTAACATTTTCTTTCTCTCCTTTACTCTTTTCCCTCCAACTTTTGAATTCAAAACTTGGTCAAGGCAAGCATCTTTGACCATGAAAGATGTGCCTTGACCAAGACTTTGTCAGAAAAACCACTTTTACTACCCATTGTTTTGATTTTTGCTAGCCTTTAAATATTTCAACAACCTCTCACCCTCTCATTCCTGTTTTTCTTGAATATTTTTAACAAAGAGAGTGAGAGTTTCGGTTTTCAAAAGCTAGCAAAGATATTCTGCATTTCTTGCAAAGGTATTTTCAAAAATTTAATGATTCAATTTTAGAAAATTTCCTTTAAATTCACAAGATCTTGTTCTAGAATATAGGGTCGGTTTTGATTTTTAAAAACTAGCTAAGTAAAAGGAATAATTCTAGATTTTTCAGTATCTAAAGATATGATTCTCTTTTATTTAGCTATGATTTTTATTTATTCCCCAAAATTCTAGGGTAGTTTTTATAAGTTCTCTCCTTCTCTTCTCTCATTCTCATCAAAACCGCCGTTTGCTTATCAAATTTCTTTAGAAACTTGTTTCAGGAACAATGGCCCCAAAGAGAACAAGAGAAGAGACAGCACAAGAAGGAAAAGGACAAGAAGTGGCAGTTCAAGAGAGGGTCAGATGGAGTAAGGATGAGAAAAGGGACAAGAAACGGCTGGAAAGGCTTCGATTTGAGCCTACCAAGTTTGCTTATCGAGAGCTGTTGTCCAAGCTAGGGATTCTTGGGGATTTCGACCAACTCCTCAAGAACATTGGCTTGAGATGTCTGTCACAGATGGATTGCCCAACCATTCCTGAAGTGACAATAGACTTCCTTGCCACCTTGGAGTTCCGTTACGAGAATCCTAGCACACCGGTCCCTTCTCAAGGTCGCCTCTACTTCAAGGTTGGCCGTCAAGCCTATACACTCTCCATCCCTGAGCTATGCCAAGCTTATGGTCTCAACACGGATGCCTACAAGGTCGAGTTCCCCGCCTTCAATAAAGCCGACGACTTTTGGGACCTGATCAGCAATGAAGACTACAAAGCCAACACCGCCAAGATCAAGCGAGTAAGGAGCCCGGTGCTGAGGTACACTCTGAAGCTGATTGCCAACACGTTTAGTGGAAGATCTGTTGCTCCTACGGTCACGAAGACAGAGCTGTGCTTCCTGTTCCAAGGTGTGAAGCACTTGGTGTGAGATCCGGATGCAAATGTCGATCCCATGGAGGATGAACTCGGCGATGAAGTGAACTACGGGTGTGTGCTTACGGCTTCCTTGGTGAAATACAAGGCTTATGCCTTGCGGTGCAAGGCAACTTCCTCTTACATTGGCGGTTTCCTTACTCCTCTGTTCGTGCAAGCTAGTGTGCCCATTCACGACTTTGCTCATGTCCCAACCAGAGCTTTCATGGACGAGGCATACATGAGGAATACTGACAGCTTGGGACGCACGCCAGCGGAAGGGTTCTACACCTACCTCTTCATAGACGACGAAGATAAGAAGAGAGTGTGCATCCTGCCCAACAAAGATGAAACCGAGCTGCTTGGTGTTGGGAACATCGAGTTCTTGCCCACAGAGGAGGAATGCTTTGCCCCTTTAGGAGGACCACCTGCTTCAGCGATTGCCCCTCGTCAAAGGTCAGAGTCTCCAGCCACAGAAGATGAGATGCCCGAGGCCTACACACTTCCTAAGCTAGACTTCGAGCCGAGGACAAAAACCGAGAAGTTCTTAGCATCAGTTGTGGAGATGCAAAGGAAGATCAACAAGTGGCAAGGCAAGATGCTCAAGAAGCTTGGAAAGAAAGTCAAGGCACTTCAGGGAGGCTAGCCTAAGAAAGCTGCAAGTCAAGAGGTGCAACAACCCGAGAAGGCTCTCAACCGGCGGTATTGTCATCCGCGAGACCCAAGGAGGCACCATTCAGCCGGCGCGCCACTCTCTCCAAGAACCAGCCGACAAGGGCAAAGCAACAATCTCTAGCTCCTCTGGAACATCCTCAAGTTCCAGCCGAGACTAGACCAGAGGTAACAACCTTCTTCCATTGTACATAACCACTCATATTTGCTTCTTTTTGCTTTGTGTTTTGATGCTCCTTCAAATGAGTTTGCCACCGGGACGGTGTCAAGCAAGTTTGGGGGAGTACATGTGTGATTTGACTTGTGTTCTTTGATCTTATTTTCCTTTACCATCCTTGAGTCTTTAGTTCATGAAAAATTGGTAAGATTTTTAAAATTTTTTCAAAGATTCATGTAGTTGCATTCATCTTTTTAAAACATGTTAGGATTGAGTCTAGAGTTTCTCATAGCATCTAGGTTGTTTGCATTTTGTATAAGGGGTTAGAATTTCTTAAAAAGGTGTTTTTACTTATGAATTGTTTCAATGCCCTAGTTAGTAGTTCTCTAATGCTTTATCTATGCTTTGAAAGTAAGTTATTACCATGCTTGGATCACTTGTTAGGATTTTCGTGGCTTGAATTGAACTCTCATGATTTGAAACTCATCCTAATAAGTGAAAACCTTAATTTGAAATTCTAATTATCATCCTTATGCTTTTGAAAATGAACACATGGTTTTAAAATATTTAGGCTCTCTTCTTCCTTTTTACCACTCTTTGTGAGCCTAAGTAGAACTCCCTCCTTGAACCTTACCTTTCTTTGAAGCCAAATGTTCTTGTGTGACATCTTTGTGAGGCCTTCCTTTCGGTTTGAACTTGGCATAAAGTGTTAGGTTTAGGTGACATGATTTGGTTTTCATATGATTGCTAACTTTGCATTTTGAAGCTAGGTATAGGCTTAGGATAAGTTTGGGGGATCATTGGGGTTGCTTTCTTGCCTATTTGTTCTCGAATTCAAAGAGCTTTGTGTTTTAAAGAAAGAAATGGATTTTAAGTGAAAGGTTGTTTTTAAAACTTAGTATGCTCTAATAAATTTCAGGAGGTAGCTCTCCCATAATAAAAAAAAAAGAGAGAGAAAAGAAGAAAAAGAAATAAAAAGAGCCTAAGTGCCAAATAAAGAAAAAAATAAAAGAAAAAGAAAAAAAAATAATAATAATAAGAGAGCTACCAATAAGAAATATCTAAAGAGCAAAAAAAAAAATATTTTCAAAACTTTTTCACTAGCCTAAAAAGTTTAAAAATGTTTTTGTTTCGAATTGGGGATTACTAAGTTTTGTGAAGAAAAAGGGTAGACTCTAAGTGGTGAGTGAGGATAGAAGTTGATAAATGAGAGGGGTATAGGATCGTTTGTTAGTTTACCTGGGTAGATGAGAATCTAATCATGTATGCATAAATTGTCTTTACCTTTAGCATTATGCACAAGTTCAACCATTTTTGAGAGAAACCCTTGTTCTAATTATAAACCCTTTTCAAATGAGATCATTCAATGCTCATAACCTTCACCTTTGGCCAAATGTGTTTTGCTTTAAAGTGCATAAGTTTGATTCATGGTTCGAATGTTAATGAATGTTAAAGGATGAGTTTCTTTGAATGTTAGGAATAGGAGAGTCATGATTTGAATTTCTTTGTGTGATGAGTATGGCTAAGTTCTTTGGAGTATGAGTGTAAGCATATCATTTTAGAACTCTTAACTAGGACATTGAGATTGATTCATTTGAAAGGCACCTTTGCAAAAAGTTTAAACCCCCATTCATTTTTCGGAAAACCTCTCTTCCTTACTTATTTTATGTTGCTTGAGGGCAAGCAAGAAGTAAGTTTGGGGAAGTTGATGTTCTTGCATATTGCATACATTTTGCATACTCATTAGTTAGCTTTTCATGCATTTGTATCATGTTTTAGGTTAGATTGCATCACTTAGGGTCATAGAGCATTCTTGCATCAGCATACGTATTTTCCTTGCATTTTGCATCATATTCAGGTTGTTTCTGGCTGATTTGGAGTCGTGGAGGTTCGTGGACATGTTGAGGCTGATGTAGCAGTTCAGGAGAGCTCGGATATATGCTAAGGATCAGAGATCGAGGAGCAGATCGAGCGTGGCCGGTCGATCTAGGAGTTGATCGACCAGAAAATCGAGCCAACCAAGCGATCCAAGGAGAATGATCGAGACAAGGATCAAGTGAAGCAATCGATCAAACGGTACAGACGTAAATGACGCCATGCAGAGCGAGAGTCAGATCGCATACACCACTCGATCCAGCCGAAGATCGATACCGAGATCGGATGCAACACTCGATTCGCCGATGATGATCGAGACCCAGATCGAGCCAAAGACACGATGTCCGGATATGATCTAGAGAACCGCTCGATCTTGGAATCGATCTCTGTCCTTTCAACCGTTTTTGGCTGTTAGCGAGGGGGGGGCCATCAGCTTGTTTCGGCATTTTGGGAAGGCGGCGACGTCCTTTTCCCACAACAACTTTAGATCCTTATCTTTTTCCTTATGTTTTCTCTCTGTTTTTCGTGAAGAAGACCATTGTTGAACTCGCGTTTTTCTTAAGCTTTGTAATCGAATCATTTCCGTTTCAATCTAGTTTTCTTTTCATGTTCATCGTTTCGTTTCACATACTTTGCTTGATTTACTCTATGTGTAGTGAGTAGTTTATTTGGGTTCGGGGTTGAGAGGATAAAGGGGTCTAAAGGGTTTCGATCTTGGGGTTTTTCTAAACGTTTTCAATGGCTATCTCTTCTAAGGTGTTGAGATCTCAATGCTTGAAGACTCTCACGCCAAGAGCTTCATGATCCGAGAGGTTCCTTACCTTGACAGGATTCAGGAGCCTCGGAAGATCACACCTTAGAGACTAGTTACCCCTTCCCAAAAGCCATGGAAGTTTGGGGGATTAGTTAAGCCATTCGTTTAAAATCTGTTTTCCTTGCCCTTCGACCTCTCTTTCCATCAAAAGCCCTGGGTTTGGAGGAGGGGATGAAGGAGTGATCTATACCGAAAGCCACGGATAGATCTTGCTTAGTTTTCAAGGATTAGAGATCCTCACCAAGTCAGTCGATTTAAAGTTTTAAACCCAAGGTCGAACCTTTGAAACCCCTGACCATGAATCTCAACCCTAGGCCCTTTCTCTTAGCATCTTTACATCTTATCTCGTCCTTCGCTTGATCTCTGATAGCATCCTGGTCATTAGTTTCACTGTTCTTGTATTTTTAGACGAGATCGATTGTTACTGCTCGATCTAGTGGTCGATCTCATGGTCGATCCACTAGTCGAATTTTAATAATTCGAAGCTTTCTCCTTTAATTATTCTGTTTGTTTCTCGTGGTAGTTTCTTCATTTCTAGTATTTTTAAAATAGGTTGCATTCTATTTAAGTTGCTGCATCTAGTTTTTAGAGATTTTCTCATAAATCATCTCATCTCGCTTAGATTTGCATTAGTCTTTGTATTCTTTGTGCATTCTCTATCATCCTAGGCATGGATTGACTCTCTCTTGCTTGCTGTACTACAACATGTCTTGCATTTGAGTTTGATAACCTCACTGCAATTTAACCCTTGCTCAAAAAGTGTCTATTAGACGGATGAGTGTGAAGAGTGCTTCTCAAAGCTAAAGGAGTTACTCACTAGTGCACCAGTATTGGCGTTACCAGAACCGGGTGAGCCATACGTGGTATACACGGATGCATCCAGGAAAGGACTAGGTTATGTTCTGATGCAGAATGGTAAGGTGATAGCTTATGCTTCGCGGCAGCTACGGAAGCATGAAGGAAACTACCCTACGCATGATTTAGAGATGGCGGCTGTGGTATTTGCACTTAAGATATGGAGATCTTACTTGTATGGCGAGAAGGTACAGATATACACAGACCATAAGAGTTTAAAGTACATCTTTACTCAACCGGATTTGAACTTGAGACAGCGTAGATGGATGGAGTTGGTAGCGGACTATGACATGGAAATAGCATACCATCCAGGAAATGCAAACTTGGTGGCGGATGCGTTGAGTAGGAGAAGGGCTAGCATATCATCTGAACAGAATGTTGGAAGCATTGTGAACATGCTAAGGACATTGCAGTTGAATGCAATAATGGATGGGGTTGAACCGTTGGGTTTGGAAGCTGCAGATAGAGCTGACTTGTTGACTAGAATTCGGATTGCTCAGGAGCAGGATGAGAATCTGAAAAAGGTGTCACAGAATGACAAGACGGAATATCAGACTTCAAACAATGGGACCATTGTTGTGAACGGACGGGTCTGTGTTCCAGATGTGAAGGAGTTAAGGGATGAGATCCTTAAGGAGGCACATCAGTCAAGGTTTTCTGTTCATCCAGGAATGACCAAGATGTATCAGGATTTGAAACGGTAGTATCATTGGGTTGGGATGAAACGTGATATGGCTAAGTGGGTAGCCGGATGTGAGACGTGCCAATTGGTTAAGGCATAGCATCAGTTTCCAAGTGGTTTGTTGCAAACGTTGCCAATGCTAGAATGGAAATGGGACATGATCACCATGGACTTTGTATTGGGGTTACCTAAGACTAGGAAGTTGCATGACGGGATATGGGTCATTGTGGATCGTTTGACCAAGTCTGCTCACTTCTTAGCAATGAAAAAGACGGATGGAGTACCAAAGTTGGTGGACATGTATATTGATCAGATCGTGAAGTTGCATGGAGTGCCAGTAAGTATCATTTCAGATCGTGATCCGAAGTTTACTTCGAGGTTCTGGAAAGAGTTCCAGGAAGCGTGTGGAACGCGGTTGCATATGAGTACAGCGTATCATCCTCAGACTGATGGGCAATCAGAACGGACGATCAGGACATTGGAGGACATGTTGAGAGCGTGTGTACTGGACTGGGGTGGTAGTTGGGAAGACTACTTACCGTTGGCTGAATTTGCATACAACAATAATTACCAAAGGAGCATAGAGATGTCTCCGTATGAGGCGTTGTATGGCAGGCCGTGCAGGACACCATTGTGTTGGACACAAGTGGGGGAGCATAGTGTAATGGGGCCAGCAGTGGTCGAGGCTACTACAGAAAAGATCAGCTTGTTAAAGGTTAAGCTGAAAGAGGCTATGGACAGGCAGAAAAGTTATGCGGACAAGCGTCGCAGGGATTTGGAGTTCAGTGTGGGTGATATGGTTTATCTTAAGGCACTGACTTATAAGGGAACGGATAGGGCAGCTAAGAGTGCCAAGTTGAATCCGAGGTACATGGGGCCGTACCGGATACTGGAAAGGATTGGCGCAGTGGCTTACAAGTTGGACTTGCCATAAGAAATGGGAGCGTTCCATAAAGTATTCCATGTGTCACAGCTGAGAAAGCACATTACCAAACAGGAAACGGTTATAGAGGAGCCACCAGCAGACTTGCAAGAGGACCTTGCAGTAGTGGCTAGACCGGTTCGAGTAATAGGACGGAAAGAAAGGACTAAGCATGGGAAGCTGGTCAGAATGGTTCAGGTCGTATGGGACTGCGATGGACAGGAACAGGTTACTTTGGAAAAGGAGGTTAGGATAAAAGCTGAGTATCCCAAATGGTTTGACAAGTTGCAAACGGATGAGTCGGATTCGAGGACGAATCCAGAACGGGTGGGGGAGAGTTGTAGCATCCGTATCCGAAAAAAATGAGGAATGACCGAGCCAAGGGTCGAATACTGGCTGGGAAATGGATGTTCAGACTGTGGTCGGGTGTTGACTGGTGAAATAGTCGGATGTGGGCTGGATAGCCGAGCAGGATGGACCATATCCGAGGGAAATGGAGTCCAGTCCGAGGGAAATGGGATTTATCCGAGTGCAGTGGGATATATCCGAGAATCTGGGAGGTTAGTCTGAGTGTCAGTGGACTGTCTCCGAGGGGGAATAGGAAACCTCCGAGAGAAATAGAGGATTAGCCGAGGTGGGACAAGTTGTCCGAGAAAATAGGAATATTCGGGTGAAAAATAGAAAACACCTCGGATAAGGGCGGTTTATCCGAGTGGGAATGGATTTGGGCCGTGGGCCAAGTGTTTGGTCGGCTATTTTGGGGTTTATCGAAGGAATGGTTGAGCCGGTACAGGGAATAGCCGAGAGAATTGAATCGGACCGGGATAAAACTTACTAGAACCGGGAAAACGTCGGATAAGTCCGGGTTACCTAGGGTTTTGCGAGTATTTAAGGGATTTTGAGACTTTTCTCGGGAGAGTTGTGTTTATTCGAGAGCAATAAAGCAAAGAAAGAGAATAGTCGAGAGAAAACCCTAAGAAAAACAGTTTAACCCGAGGACATCCGAGAGAGATCAGGTTATCGCCGAGCAGAACCGACAATCGCCGAGATAAACTGGTAAGAGATCGGATATTTCCCTAAGTGTTGAGTTTTCATCGGATAACCTCGAGCTAATAGCCTTGTTTTGTGGGGTTTCTGAGAGAAAACAGAGTTTGGCTCGAAGAAAGGTGAACGGATCAAGAGATAGCCGAGGGGATAAGAATCGGATCGTACCGTGAGCCGAGAGATTCTTAGGGAGATCGGATATCTTCGTTTTGGTGCGGTTTTCATCGGGATTTCTTCTGACCAATCTGTTTACAGCCTTTTCTAAGGTGAGTGTGTGACTGTGGTTGGGTCTAGGACCGTAGGATTGCTAGGGTTGAGTGTTTTGCATGTTGATTGTGTGATTTTCATGTTATGTGTTTGGAATGGATAAGCAATCCTTGTGTTGTGATATATTGTGGTGTTTACCGTGGCATATATGATGTTTAGCTAACCTCAGGGTAATCCAGATCATGTACTAGCTTAGGGGATGTGGGATTCTCGCTGAAGTAGACATGGGTCTTAAAAAGGGATTGATCTTGGTTGGTTAGGCTAGATGATCATGGCCGTTTTATAATGTGATGTCTATTGCGAATGGACTGTGTTGAATGTTGAATCCGAAAGTATGACTGCGTGTTTGGTACTGACCAGGTGTTACGGGATGACCGTACTCACTAAGTATTTATGAAATACTTATGCCTCTCATCTTGAGTGTGCAGGTACTAAGCAGTAAAGGGGCGAGACCAGGCGGCAGTGAAGGATATGGATGGATCGAGACTTGGTTTTGTTTGTGTTAAGACTTGTGTTTAGAGTCTTATGGCTTTGGTGTTTGATCGTTAGGTTGCTAGATGATCAGTTGTAATATTTAGCGAACCTTGTGTTCTGATTTATGTGGAACCCCGAATCCTGTTTTAAGTATTTTACGAAAGTTGAATAAATGAATGAGTTGCTTTATATTCCGCTATGTAATGATAAGAAAGACTTAGAAAAATAAAGAAGAAAAAGTTCGAAAATATGGCTAAGTATAGAAACGGACTTAGAGGATGTAGTGGGACACAGCCGCGGTACGGTTTACCGGGTTGGGTTACCACAGTTCCCATCTTCTTATGGCCACAAATTCATCTTGGTGGCAGTTGATTATGTGTCTAAGTGGGTTGAGGCTATAGCTTCCCCAACAAACGATGCAAAAGTGGTGAACAAGCTCTTCAAGACCATCATCTTCCCACGGTTTGGAGTTCCAAAAGTAGTGATCAGTGATGGGGGCAGCCACTTCATCAACAAGGTGTTTGAAAGTCTCTTGAAGAAGTATGGCGTGAAGCACAAGGTAGCAACACCTTATCACCCTCAAACTAGTGGGCAAATAGAGGTGTCTAACAGGCAGATCAAGGCTATACTAGAGAGGACAGTTGGGGCTACTATAAAAGATTGGGCGGTCAAACTCGATGATGCTTTGTAGGCTTACCGAACCGCTTTCAAGACTCTTATAGGCACGACTCCTTTCACTCTTCTTTACGGCAAGGTATGTCATCTTCCTGTTGAGTTGGAGCATAGAGAACTATGGGCAGTGAAGCAGCTGAACTACAACCTCAAGACAGCTCAGGAGAAACGGTTGATTCAGCTACATGAGCTTGATGAGCTACAGTTAGAAGCCTACGAAAGTGCTAAGATCTACAAGGAGAGGACCAAGGCGGTTCATGACAAGAAGATGGTTCATAAGGAGTTAAGAGAAGGCAGTCTGGTGCTACTCTACGACTCGAGGTTGAAGCTATTTCCAGGGAAGCTCAAGTCTAGATGGTGTGGACCGTTTGAGATCAAGGAAGTTCTCCCTTATGGAGCGGTTACATTGGTTGGCAAGAGCGGCAATGCTTTCAAGGTTAATGGGCAAAGAGTCAAGCCCTACTTGGCGAGTGATTGCAGCAAGGAGAGCACCACCATGCTTCTCCAAGACCCAACTCAGGCCTAAACCATGTAAAGTCTAGCTAAAAACGTTAAAGAAAGCGCACTTGGGAAGCATTCTCATGTCTATCTTGTAAATATCTTGTAGGTGAAAGGATGAGGGATTGTAGACCATGTTCTTGGAGTCAAAAGAAGCGAGAATGGCTAAGTATAGAGCTAGAGATCGAGTGCTAGATCGACTTATCCTAGCTCGATCTTTACTAGATCGAGCTTGTGAATCGAGAGGAGTCAGTCGATCTAGACGAGATCGAGTAGACAATCGAGTGAGTCAGTCGATCATGAGAGGATAAACCACCCATACGTTTGGTTTGAAATGCAAACGAGGTGTGGATCGACTGACCTCACTCGATCCTCTAGATTGATCAGTCTACTCGATCTGCCACTCGATATAAGCCCAAATGACCCCCCAAATCAATCATGTGGCTCGATCCAAGGAGCACAGCCTGAGTGACCAAAATTCATGTAACGAGAGTGCACAATCGATCTAAGACTCGATGCAATCTGAATCGAGTCCCTGATCGATCAAACCTCTCGATCCTAGTCAACATGGGCATGAGATCGAGTCCTAGATCGACCAAATGGACTCGATCTCGTGCCGAGGTAAGTAAATTCTTTCCCTCTTTTCTTCTTTCCCTCCTATTTTTAAATTTGAATTGCTGTCAAGACAAGAATCTTTGACCATGAAAGATGTGCCTTGACCACACAATTGTCAGAAACCACTTGTTTTGCCAATGGTTTTATATCTTTGTTAGCCTTTATATTTCCATGAAACCACACACTCTCTCTCATTTGTATTTCGAGTTTTCTAAGGCAAGAGAGTGTGATTTTCTTTTCCTAAAGGCTAACAACATCTGCTTTCAATCTTTGCAAAGGTATTTTTGGTTCATTGTTTAAAATCTTTTAGAAAAATTCCTTTTATTTGCTTTGGTTGATAGTTAGTTGTTAGGGAGTTTAACAAATTTTTTATAAAATAACTAGATATTAGGAAAACTTCTAGATTTAATCCCATCTCTAGATTTCCTTCTCTATTATCTAGCTAATATGTTTATAAATTCCTTAAAAATCTAGGGTAATTGTTAAAAAAATTTTCCTTCTACCTTGTCTTTCTCTCAACATTCGCCGCCTTTACTCATTCTCTTGCTTGAGAATTGTGTTTCAGGTACCATGGCTCCAAAGAGAACAAGAGAAGAAACAGCACAAGAGGGAGAAGCTCAAGAAGTGGTTCAAGAGAGGGTCAGATGGACAAAAGAGGAGAAGCAAGCCAAGAAACGGCTGGAAAGGCTTAGGTTCGATCCCACAAAGTTCGCGAGTAGGGATCTTTTGGCTACGATGGGGATCTTGGGAGACTTCGATCAGCTTCTCAAGAACATTGGGCTCCAGTGCTTATCAAGAATGAATTGCACAACTTATCCTGAGGCAACCTTGAACTTCTTGGCCACTTTGGAGTTCACCTACGAGAATCCGAGCCTCCCCACTCCTTCTCAAGGCCACATCACTTTCAAGACAAGGAGGCAAGCCTACCATCTCTCTGTTCCCGAGTTATGCCAAGCCTACGGTTTGAAAGCTGATGCCAAGCAAGTTGAGTTCCCTTCTTTCACTCAAGCAAACGACTTGTGGGATCTGATCAGCAACGATGATTACAAGGCTAACATAGCAAAGATCAAGAGGGTCAGGAGTCCAGTGCTGAGATACACACTCAAGCTCATCGTCAACACATTCAGTGGACGGTCCGTGGCTCCCACAGTCACCAAAAATGAGCTTTGCTTCCTGTTCCAAGGCGTTAAGCATCTGCTGTGTGATCCCAAGGAGGACGACGAGCCAATGGAGGACGAGCTCGGAGATGATGTTAACTACGGTTGCATCCTAGCTGCTTCCTTGATAAAGTACAAGGCATGGGCGACGAGATGCAAGGCGAGTTCGGCGCTGATAGGAGGCCTCCTCACTCCGATGTTTGTTCAAGCCGGTGTACCACTTCCTGATTTTGTTCCTTACGCAGAAAGAGCCTACATGGATGAGATTTATATGAGGAACACAGATAGCTTGGGACGCACGCCAGCCGAGGGTTTCTATGCTTACTTGTTCATCGATTGTTAGAATGAGAAGAAGGTGTGCATCTTGCCAAACAAAGAGGAAACCGAGCTGCTAGGAGTTGGCAACATCGAGTTCCTGCCGAGTGTTGAGGAGTGCTTTGCGCCTCTAGGAGGCACAGCCGCTCCTACACAAGCTCTTCGCCCACGGTCAGAGTCCCCTACCTCAGATGCTGAGATGCCCGAGAGCTTCATCCTTCCAAAGTTTGACTTTGAGCCGAGGACAAAGGCGGAGAAGTTCCTTGCTTCTGTTGTGGAGATGCAAAGGAAGGTGAACAAGTGGCAGAGCAAGATGATCAAGAAGCTTGCTCAGAAGATCAAGAAGCTTAAAGGCAACTACCCTGATTCACCATCAAGCGAAGAGGTTGAGCAACCCGAGAAGAGAAGGAGATCAACTGGTGCGATCGTTTTACGTGAACCACAAGACAACGTCCAAGATGCTCGCCACTCGGTTCATAAGCAAGCTAGCAAGGATAAAGGCAAGGCAGTAGCTCACGAAACTCCCAAGAAGAGCAAGAAGTCTGGAGCAACCTCAAGCTCCAGCCTTACTTAGTTCTGAGGTACCAACAACCAAACCATTGTATATACCACATATGTTTTCTTTGATTTTTGCTTTGTTTTTTGAACTCCTTTGAATTTGTTTGCCACCGAGATGGTGTCATTCAAGTTTGGGGGAGTGTGTGGTGTGTTTGACATGTTTTATTTGTTCTTATTTTCTGTTATCATCCTTTGAGTCTTGCATTGCATCATAAGGCATAGAAAACACTAAAAAAAAAATGATAAAAGTTTTAAAATTTTCAAAAAAAAAATGCATGTAGTTGCACTTGCATTGTAGAATATTTTAGGATTGAGTCTAGAATTTTTAAAAATCATTTAGGTTGCTGCATTTGCATAGGGAGTAAATGATAAAAATTTGTTAAGTTGTCAATGTTTGAATTGTTTTCAATGCCTTGGTTGTTTGTTGTTTGATTGCATCTAGTGAGTTTGAAGTTAAGGCTGCACCATACCTTGATTACTTGCATTTGATACTCTAGTCTTATGTTGAAACTCGCTTTGATTTGATGCCAACTTCACCTTAGTAGAACCTTAATCTTGACATTGAATTATCTTGTTTGTGCATTGAAAGCGATTGCATGGCTTACCCATATACATACTTGGATTATCTTCTTCCTTTCTTACCACTCTTGTTAATCCAAGTAGCTGATCCTTATCACAATGGGACAGCTAACCACGCCTTAAACCAAACCTTCTTTCGGACTTTAACACTTTTGCGTGAGTAGTGAGGCCTTTCATTGCATCATTTTCAATTATATCTTAGCAAAAAGTGTTAGGAATAGGGCTGGCAAGGAGAAGCTCCCTTGTAGACACCAGCTTGCAGTTTGAGCTTGCTATTAGGTTAGGAGTTTGGGGAAAGGGTCATTTGAGTGGTTTAAGAGTTTCTTGTTTAAATATTTTTGAAAGAAGAAAGAAGTATGGGAGTGGTTACGTAAAGTAGATAAAAATGCTCTAAGTGTCAAAGAAAAGAAAGGCGCCAGCAGCAACAAAGCTAAGAAGAGGTCAACCAAAAGGAAAAATCAGACCAAGCTATCCACCAAAGGTGATGAAACTGGCGCGAAACATTCAACAATGAGAGCAAGGTTCAAAAGAAGAAGTCAACCACACGGCAAAGCAAAAAGGAGTTCCCCCCATTGTGAAGAATGAAGATGATCAAGCGCTTTGGGAAAGGGTAGATTTAGGGGTTAACTTTGGGGTTTAGAAGTTTTTAGGATCATCTTGGGTAAATTGGGTAGAAGGGAGCTTTAACTTGCATGCATAAGTGTGCCTTTACCTTTAGAATTTTGCCAAAGATAGGATTCTTTCATTGAGTGATCCCCTGATTTTTTAAAACCCCTCTTTAAATGAGATCATTTCATCTCATGACAGTATCCCTTTGACCAAATGCTTTCGCTTGATGTGCTCAAACTTGATCCATTGGTTATCGCTTAATGAATGTTAAGGATTTGGTTGATTTGAATGCTTGTGTAGGCTAAGCTAGGGTTCATTGTTTGATTTGATGGGTATGGCTAAATATTTTAAAGTAGAACAACCTCTTTGCATCTTATAACTTGTAACTTGGGCATTGAATCGGTTTTCCCATTGACATCTTTCGTTTTGAGCTTCCACTTTTAAACCTCTCTTCCTTTCTTGAATTTTGTTTGCTTGAGGGCAAGCAAAAGGCAAGTTTGTAGGAGTTGATATTACCATATATTTTGCATATTTTGCATGCATTTTAGATAGTTTTTCATGCATTCATCTTGCATTATAGGCTAGATTGTTCCATTTGTTGCATTTTAGGTCCTAGGTCTCTTTGCATTCGCATTTTGCATATTTCTTGCACTTTTGCATCATTATCAGGTTGTTTGGTGCATTCTAGAGTTGTGGAGGTTATGTGGACGTGAGGAGGATCAAAACTAAGCTTGTGGACACTTGGAGAACTCAGCCATGCATGCAAAGGACCCGAGATCGAGTAGCGGATCGAGCAAGGCAGGTTGATCTAGATGAGATCGACCAGAAGATCGAGTGACCCAAGTCGATTCAAGAGGAAGGATCGAGACCAAGATTGAGAGAGGAGAACGATCTGGAGTACGGACGTGAATGACGCCATGCAGAACGAGAGCCAGATCGAGACCACGACTCGATCATCCAAGGATCAAGAAGAAGATCGAGGAAGGTGCTCGATCCATCCAACCAGATCGACTGGAAGATCGAGCAAAGGAAGGCGATCCAACAAGAAGATCGAGTGAGCTGCTCGATCCAAAGATCGATTCCTGAGGAGCCTTATCCGTCCAGCTGGTTTTGGCATCTAGCGAGGGGACCATTGAGAGATGTTCGGCCATTTTAGGAAAAGGCGGCCATCACTTTCTATTATGCACACTTTGTCTTAGCTTTTTCTGTTGATCATCTTTGGCGAATCCGCTATTGAAAGCCTTAAGCTTTCTTTTAGTTTTTGAACATGAATCTTTTAATATTAAGCAGTTTTTCTTTAATCGTTCTTTAATCATGCTTAGTTTATCTTTCATTGCGTTTCATTCGGTTTCAAAGATGAGTAGTGAGTAGTTTTCTTTTAGGATTTGGGGTTGAGGCGATTCAAAGGGTCTAAGAGTTTTTAGTTTTGTGTTTTTCTTGTTCTTCATTCCTTCTCTTCTAGGATCTTGGGGTCTTAAGGCTTAGAGAGTCTTGGAAAAGATCTATATGATTCCAAGGCTATCTTACCCTGACCGGATTCAGATATCCTAGAAAACCAAGTCCTAGAGACTAATCGACCCTCTCCCAAACGCCATGGATGTGGAGGAGGTTAGTTAGGCCATAGATTGAAATCTGTTTTTCTTGCTCTTTGATCTCTTTTTCCACCAAACGCCATGGGTTTGGAGAAGAAATTGAGGAAGTGAATCATACCACACGCCATGGATGGTTCTTGTTTTGTTTTCAAGGCTTAGAGAAAGCTCATCACTGAGTAGATCTATATGTTTTAAAACCAAAACTTAAACCTTTCAACACTCTTGAATATGACCCTCGACCCTAAACCCTCTTTAGGCATTTTGAAACCTCTGTTTATCATTCTCTTGTCATAAAGCTTGCATCTTGTTCATTAGAAGTCATTTACCTTTATGTTGTTAGATCGTTCTGTTTTACTAGATTAAGTGCTCGATTTTTAGTTCTTAGTAGATTTACTCTTTTGATGCTCTAATTTCTTTCAGTGTTAGTTAACCCTCTTCCAGGGAGTTTAAAATAGTTTTGCATCTCATTTAGTCGTTGCATTTAGTGTTCTTTGATTTTACCAATCATTTTCCCGATTTGCTTAGATTTGCTTCATCCTTGCATTCTTAGTGTTCTTCCTGCATCCTAGGTTGGAATGATACCACTTGCACACTATACTACATCCATTGATTGCTTGAGTTTTGATAATACAACCTCCTGCTAAAATACTTGTTATCACTCCATGAGAAGATAGACAAGCTAGTGCTTGCAAATCAGAAGCAAGTACATTTCATGGGAGAAACCGAAGATGTCTTAGAGGAGTTAGAGCTGAGCCAAGAGGAAGCTAATTGGGTTGCTGGTCATAACTACAACAAGCCACAGGGCTATTCTCAAGGCTACCAGGACAACAACAATCTCTCATATAGGAGCACCAACGTGGAGAACCCTAATGATCAGGTGTACCCCCCTCAACAAGCAAAGCCTTTTGTACCTTACAACAAGGGCTTTCAACAAAACAGTGGGTACCAAGGTCAGAAGCAAGGAAGGTTCCAACAGAAACAGCAAGGCAACAAAGGCTACACTCCTATGTTTCCTCCTGGTTTCGTTCCACAGCAGCAACAAATGCAACCCCCACCTCAGGATCCGGTTCAAGCAATGTTCCAACAGTTACTTCAAGGTCAAGCCTCTACAAATCAGAAGTTTGTTGAGATGAACAACCGGCTAGACTCTTCTCTTACTGAAGTCTCTACATAGATCACCAATTTGAACAACAAGATCAAGCAGTTAGAGAAAGGCAAAGCTAGTTCCAGCAGTCAAGGCAGCTTACCGGGCAAGTGTGAGCAAAACCCCAAGGAATATGCAAACGCTATTACTTTGAGAAGCAGGAAAGAGCTACCACTGAGAGTTGCACCTAAAGACAATGAGGACATTGTTGTTCAAGAGGGGGAGGGTAAGCTTTCAAATGATGAGGAGATTACCCTTGACAATGTGTGGATTGAAAGAGCAAGGAAAGGCAAGGAAGCTGTTGTAGAGAAGAAAGTAGAGGAGGTGAGCAAAGAGAAAGAGGTTTTGGTGCTTAGTGAAGAGTGCAGCACCATCATTCACAAGGAGATAGTGCCGAAGAAACTCGGAGATCCAGGATCATTCACCATCCCATGTGCTCTTGGGCCTTTGACGTTTGGAAGCTGCTTATGTGATCTTGGTGCAAGCATTAATCTTATGCCCCATTCCATTGCAAAGATGCTCGGTTTCACCAAGTTTAAAGAGTATAGAAACTTGATATTACTATATATTTTGTATATTTTGCATGCATTTAGGATAGTTTCTCATGCATTCACCTTGCATATTTGGCTAGTTTTCACTATTTTAGGTCCTAGAGCACTTTTGCATTAGCATTCGCATGTTTCTTGCATTAGGCATCATATTCAGGTTGTTTTTGGACACTTTGGAGCTGTGGAGGATTCATGGACATGCTGAGGCTCGTGAGAAAGCTCGTGGACACTTGGAGAACTCAGGAGTGCATGCTAAGGACCCGAGATCGAGAGAAGAGATCGATCTGGTGTACGGACATAAATAACGCCATGCAGAACGAGAGCCAGATCGAGACCAATACTCGATCATCCAAATATCAAGAAGTACATCGAGGAAGATACTCGATCCCTCCAACCAGATCGACCAGAAGATCGAGCGGAGTAAGGCGATTCCTGAAGATGATCGAGCTCATTGGTTGATCTCAAGGTAGATCCCAGACAACCCTTATCCGTCCAGCTGTCTTTGGCGGCTAGCGAAGGGGGGACCAGCTAACGGTTTAGCCATTCTTGGCAAAAGCAGCCATTCGCTTTCAAATGATTGAGTGTGTCTTTTCTGTTTTCTCTCTAAGTTAGACGATTCGCCATTGTTGAATACCTTAAGCTTTTTTCGTTTTTGAACATTTGAATCTTTTAATATCAAGCAAGATTTTCTTTAATCTTCCGTTAATCATGCCTAGATTATTATTTATTGCTTTTGTTTCGATCTTGAACATGTGTAGTGAGTAGTCGTTTCGGGTTTTGGGGTTGAGGTGATTCAAAAGGGTTGAAAGGGTTTAAAGCTTTGTGTCTTCTTTGTTCTTCATACCTTCTCTTCTAGGATCTTGGGATCTTAAAGCCTAGAGAGCCTTGGAAAAGGTCTCTATGAGCAAAAGGCTATCTTACCTTGACAGGATTCAGATGGCCTGGAAAACCAGATCCTAGAGGCTAATCCTTCCTTTCCCACATGCCATGGTTGTTTAGGGGATTAGTTAGGTCAATATTTGAAATCTGTCTAATTGCTCTTCAATCTCTTTTTCCACCAAACGCCATGGGTTTGGAGAAGAGGTTGAGGAAGTGAACCATATTACACGCCATGGATGGCTCTTGTTTTATTTTCAAGGCCTAGAGAAACCTCTTAAAAGAGTAGATCTAAAAGTTTTCAAACCAAAGCTTGAATATTTGATACCCTTGAATATGACCCTGGACCCTAAACCCTCTCTTTTAGTGTTTTAAACCTCTGTTAATCTTTCGCTTGTCATTTAGTTTGCATCCTGTTCATTAGAAGTCGTTCTGTTTAAGTTGTTTGCTAGATCGATCCATTATGCTCGATCCAGTGCTCGATCCTATGGTCGATTCACTGGTCGATTTTTAGTTTTAAGTAGCTTTGCATTTTTCATCTTTTGTTTGTTCCTAGTGGTAGTTAACCCTCTTCCAGGGATTTTAAAATTGTTTTGCATTGCATTAGATCGCTGCACTTAGTTTTTCTTAAATTTACCAATCATTTATCATTTTTGCTTAGATTCACTAGATCCTTGCATTCTCATTGCTCTTCCTGCTCCCTAGGAATGGATTGATACCTCTTGCTATACTACAACTGTGTATTGCTTGAGTTTTGATAACCTCCTGCTTGCATCCATACAAGAAACATGTTATCAAATCTCTCTCGTGCTCGCTGATAGAAGTATAAGGCGTCCTGTGGGTATGTGATATTACCATATATTCTGCATATTTTGCATGTATTTAGGATGGTTTTTTCATGCATTCATCTTGCATTATAGGCTAGTTTGTTCCATTTATTGCATTTTTGGTCCTAGGTCTCTTTGCATTAGGATTTTGCATATGTGTTGCACTTTTGCATCATTATCAGGTTGTTTGGAGCACTATGGAGTCGTGGAGGCTATGTGGACGTGAGGAGGTTCAAAACGGAGCTCGTGGACACTTGGAGAACTCAGACGTGCATGCAAATGACCCGATATCGAGTAGCAGATCGAGCAAGGCAGATCGATCTAGATAAGATCGACCAGAAGATCGAGTGACCCGAGTCGATGCAAGAGGAAGGATCGAGACCAAGATCGAGAGAGCTGATCGATCTGGAGTACAGACGTAAATGACGCCATGCAGAACGAGAGCCAGATCGAGACCAAGACTGGATCATCCAAAGATCGAGAAGAAGATCGAGGAAGATACATGATCCATCCAACCAGATCGACTTGAAGATCGAGCAGAGCAAGGCGATTCCTGAAGACGATCGAGCGCACTGATCGATCTCAAGGTCGATTCCTACGGCCTTAACCGTTTTTGGCAGCTAGTGAGGGGACCATTCAAAGATGTTTTGCTATATGGGGAAAGAGGCGGCTACACTTTCTCACACAGGCTTTTACTTTTATTTTTCTCTGCTTTTATCTAAGGCGATCTCATTGTTGAACATCTAAGCTTTTCTTTAGTTTTTGAACCTTGAATCATTTTAATATTAAGCAGTTTTTCTTTAATCGCTTGTTAATCATGTTTAGTTCTTCGTTTATCGCTTTCCAATCGGTCTTAATCATGTGTAGCGAGTAGTCCTTTTTGGGTTTTCGGGGTTGAGGTGTTCAAAAGGGTTAAGAGATTTAAGTTTTGTGTTTTCTTTGTTCTTCATAACTTCTCTTCTAGGATCTTGGGGTCTTAAGGCTTAGAGAGTCTTGAAAAAGATCTCTATGATTCCAGGGCAGTCTTACCTTGACAGGATTCAGATATCCTAGAAAGCCAGATCCTAGAGACTAATCTTTCTTTCCCAAAAACCATGGTTGTAGAGGAGATTAGTTAGGTCATATATTGAAATCTGTTTTCCTTGCTCTTCGATCTCTTTTTCCACTAAACGCCATGGATTTGGAGAAGAGACTGAGGAAGTGAATCATACCACACGCCATGGATGGTTTTTGTTTTGTTTTCAAGGCTTAGAGAAGGCTCACAAATGAGTAGATCTAAATGTTTTCAAACCAAAGCTTAAATCTTTGATACTCTTGAATATGACCCTCGACCCTAAACCCCCTTTTAGCATTTTAAAACCTCTGTTCATCATTTGCTTGTCATAAAGTTGCATCTTTGTTCATTAGAATTCAATCGCTTTAAGTTGTTAGATCGGTCAGTTTTACTCGATCCAGTGGTCGATCCACTGCTCGATTTTTAGTTCTTAGTAGTTTTGCATTTTTATTCTTCTGCTTTTTCCTAGTGGTAGTTAACCCTCTTCCAGAGATTTTAAAATTTTTTTGCATCTCATTTAGTAGTTGTATTTAGTTTTGTTTGATTTTACCGATCATTTTCCCGATTTGCTTAGATTTGCTTCATCCTTGCATTCTTAGTGTTCTTCCTGCTTCTTAGGTTGGATTGATACCTCTTGCACACTATACTACATCATAGGTTTCTTGAGCTTTGATAATACTTTGGCTTGCAAAAATCCTGTTATCAAATGGCACCGTTGCCATCTTAGGATTGTTAGGAAGCATTAAGATTTGGGGTTTAGTAACGACTAAGCCTTTGTTTTCATTGCCTTCAAACTTGTGTCTTTTAGGTACATGAATCTGCGTTCTAGGGGTGACAAAAACTTACTTACACCCCTGGACAATATTCATCAACCTGGCCACGCAAGATCAAGAAGAGTGAGAGAGCAAGCTAGAGCATTTGAGGAGATTGTTCAAGCTGGTTCAGTAGACTTTGCAACAATGGCTGAGCAAGAACATCCTGAGGGACCTCCACCAGCTCACGGTGCTGTAGGAAGGGGCAATGGAAACGCCAACCATGCAGCTAGGCCCCACGGATTATTGGTGCCGGAGATGCTCCCAATACGCACCATAATCGCTTTGGGATCACTCCTCCACCAGTACAGAACAACAACTTCGAGATAAAGCCAGGGTTCATCTCTATAGTTCAGAATAGCAAGTTCCATGGGCTGGCTATAGAAGACCCCTTGGAGCATCTTGACAACTTTGAGCAAGTTTGTGGGATGATAAAGATCAATGGTATCTCGGAAGATGCTTTCAAACTCTGGCTCTTCACATTTTCTCTCGGAGATAAGGCTAGGCATTGGGAGAAGACGCTTCCACATGGCACCATTACCTCTTGGGCTGAGTGTAAGAAGGCTTTCCTCTCGAAGTTCTTCTCGAGCACAAGAACAGCAAGGCTGCAATGTGAGATCAGCAGATTCACTCAAAGGCAGAATGAGACATTCAATGAAGCTATGGAGAGTTGAAGAGACTCTACTAAGCACAATATACCGTGGAGCCTTACCTAAAATCCGAATGTTGATTGACACAGCTAGTAAAGGCAACTTTCTTGGTCAAGAAGTAGAAGAGGGTATGGAGCTAATCGAGAACTTGGCCTAGCGTGACAGTAACTACGCTGAAGACTATGACCGTGCACCAAGAGGTTCCGAGCTAGAGTCTCACAAGAAGGAGCTAAAGTCGCATCATGAGAAGATTGACAAGTTGGTGCTTGCAAACCAGAAGCATGTACACTTTGTGGGTGAAGCCGAAGAAGTCTTGGAGGAGTTAGACTTGAGCCAAGAAGAAGCTAACTGGATTGCTGGTCAGAACTACAACAAAACTCAAGGATATTCACAAGGGTACCAAGCCAACAACAATCTCTCTTACCGAAGCACAAACGTTGAGAACCCTAAAGATCAAGTGTACCCCCCTCAGCAAGCAAAGCTGTTTGTTCCTTATAACAAGGGTTTTCAAGTGAATAGTGGCTTTCAAGGGCAGATGCAAGGGAACTTCCAGGGTCAGCAGCAGCAGCAAGGCAAAAAAGGCTACACTCCTATGTTTCCTCCCGGCTTCGTTCCTCAACAACAACAGATGCAATCGCAAAGACAAGATCTGGTACAAGCAATGTTCCAGCAGTTGCTTCAAGGTCAAGCTTCTACTAATCAGAAGTTTGTGGAGATGAACAACTGCCTTGACTCCTCTCTTACTGGCGTCTCAACTCAGATAACAAACCTGAACAACAAGATCAAGCAGTTAGAGAAAGGAAAAGCTACTACACGTGCTCAAAGCAGCTTACCGGGCAAGTGTGAGCAGAATCCCAAGGAATACGCCAATGCCATTACACTAAGGTGTGGCAAAGAACTTCCACCGCGAGTTGCTCCTAAGACCAATGAGGACATTGTGATACAAGAGGGGGAGGGTAAGCTTTCAGCTGATGAAGAAATCAACTATGATAATGTGTGGATTGAGAGGCCAAGGAAAGGCAAAGAAGTAGCCGTAGAGAAGAAAGTGGAGCAAGCTACTAAAGAGAAGGATGTTTATGCGCCTCCACCGTATGTACCTAAGCTTCCTTTTCCTGGCCGCTTCAAGAAACAGCTGATAGAGAAGCATAAACTCTTGTTTGAGAAGCATCTAAGGGATGTAGAGATCAAGTTGCCTCTTGTGGATTGCCTAGTTATGATGCCGAAGTGTGCTAAGTTCTTCAAAGACACCATTATAAAGAAGAACAAGGAGAGTAAAGAAGTTTTGGTGCTTAGTGAAGAGTGTATTGCTATTATTCACAGAGAAATAGTGCCTATAAAGTTGGGAGATCCAGGATCCTTCACCATTCCTTGTGCTTTGGGTCCATTGATGTTTAAGAGCTGTTTATGTGATTTGGGAGCAAGTATCAATCTCATGCCCTATTCTATAGCAAAGAAGCTAGGTTTCACACGGTTCAAAGAGTGTAGGATCTCTCTTGTGTTGGCTGATAGAAGCGTGAGACTTCCAGTGGGTATGCTAGAGGATCTTCCAGTGAGGATAAGCGATGTCAATGTACCAACCGACTTTGTTGTGCTTGAAATGGATGAAGAACCTAAGGATCCGCTTATACTTGGAAGACCATTCCTTGCAACCGCCGAAGCAATTATTGATGTAAAGAATGGGAAGATAGCTCTACACTTGGGCAAAGACATCAAGTTGGATTTTGATATCAATGAGGTCTTGAAGAAGCCGACCATTGAAGAACAAGCATTCTACATTGAAATGTTGGATGCTTTGGCCGATGAACTGCTTGAAGAGTTCGCACAAGAGGATCCCTTGAAGCTGGCTCTGACCAAGGAGAGAGGAGAATACGGTTTCTTGAATGGGAAGACCCAAGAGTATGTTAACCTTCTCGATTCTAGGAAAGTTGTGAAGGAAGATGAAGGCGGATGCCTAGAGATCGATCCCAAAATCGACGAGCTTACTCGATCCAAGATCGAGATCGAAAAGAAGATCGAGAAAGGTGGTCGATCCAGTGAAACAATCAATGGGAAGATCAAGAGAAGCCAATCGATCAGTTCAGAGAACGAGACGAGGACTCGATCTCCTGCTCGATCCATATCAAATCGAGTGGGTGAATCGAGTGAAGTTGCTCGATCCAGACCAGAACGAGTGGAAGATCGACTTGATGACTCGATCTCGGAGGAGACAACAGTTTAAGAAAGCAGTCTTAAGGCTCATGTCTCGGGTTCTAAGGAGGATACTGAGCACGGGAACGTTAACACAAGCCTCGAGGAGGACTGGAGCGAGCTGCTAGCCCCAAAGGTGGACCTAAAGGAGCTCCCAAAAGGGCTAAGGTATGCTTTCTTAGGGCTTAATGAGTCTTATCCCGTGATTGTGAATGAGAACTTAAGTGATGATGAGTTGCACTCACTCCTCAATGAGCTGAGAAAATATAGGAAGGCCATTGGGTACTCTCTAAGTGACATCAAGGGCCTTTCACCAATGCTTTGCACTCATAGGATTCACTTAGATAATGAGAACTCTTCTTCTATTGAACATCAAAGGCGTTTAAACCCGAATTTGAAAGAAGTAGTTAAGAAAGAGATTCTGAAATTGTTAGAGGCTGACGTGATCTATCACATCAGTGACAGCACATGGGTTTCTCCTGTCCACGTGGTGCCTAAGAAGGGAGGGATCACAGTCATTCAAAATGATAAAGAAGAATTGATTCCTACAAGAACCATAACTGGTCACCGAATGTGTATAGACTATAGGAAGCTTAATTCAGCTACTATAAAGGATCATTTTCCTCTTCCTTTTATTGATCAAATGCTTGAGAGACTTGCTAATCATCCATATTATTGCTTTCTTGATGGTTATAGTGGTTTCTTTCAAATACCAATACATCCAAACGATCAACAGAAGACGACCTTTACATGCCCTTATGGCACCTTCGCATATCAAAGGATGCCATTCAGGTTGTGTAACGCACCAGCTACATTCCAGCGGTGTATGATGTCGATCTTCTCTGATCTTATAGAAGAGATGGTAGAAGTTTTTATGGATGACTTCTCGGTCTATGGTGCGTCCTTTTCTGCTTGTTTGTTGAATTTTTGCAAGCTACTTGGCTTGTGAAAAGGAGCCTTCTCATCTAAACCACTACTACAAGAAGAAGTTCATGAGAGATATCTCTTATTACTTTTGGGACGAGCCATACTTGTACAAAAGAGGAGTGGACAGCTTGTATAGAAGGTGTGTAACAAGGGAAGAAGCAAAGGACATTCTTCTACATTGTCACGGCTCTTCATATAGTGGTAATTTCGCTTCCTTCAAGACTGCTACAAAGGTGTTACAAGCCAGCTTTTGGTTGCCTTCTCTGTTCAAAGACGCGCATGAATTTGTTAAAGCTTGTGAAGCATGTCAAAGAGCTGGAAACATCACGAAGAGGAATGAGATGCCTCAGGTGCCAATCTTTGAAGTAGATGTCTTTGACGCATGGGGGATAGATTTTATGGGTTCATTCCCATCTTCTTACGGCAACAAGTTCATCTTGGCGGCGGTTGATTAGGGGTCTAAGTGGGTTGAGGCTATAACTTCCCCAACAAACGATGCAAACGTGGTGATCAAGCTCTTCAAGACCATCATCTTCCCACGGTTTGGAGTTCCAAGAGTAGTGATCAATGATGGGGGCAGCCATTTCATCAACAAGGTCTTTGAAAGTCTCTTAAGGAAGTATGGCGTGAAGCACAAGGTAGCCACACCTTATCATCCTCAAACTAGTGGGCAAGTAGAAGTCTCTAACATGCAGATCAAGGCTATACTAGAGAGGACAGTTGGTGCTACTAGAAAAGATTGGGCGGTTAAACTATATGATGATCTATGGGCTTACTGGACCGCTTTCAAAACCCCCATTGGTACTCCTTTCACTCTTCTTTACGGCAAGGCATGCCATCTTCCTGTTGAGTTGGAGCATAGGGCACTATGGGCAGTGAAGCAGCTGAACTACAACCTCAAGACAGCTCAAGAGAAGCGGTTGATTCGGATACATGAGCTTGATGAGCTACGGTTATAAGCATACGAAAGTGCTAAGATCTACAAAGAGAGGACCAATGCGGCTCATGACAAGAAGCTAATTCATAAGGTGTTAAGAGGAGGCAGTCTGGTGCTACTATACGACTAGAGGTTGAAACTGTTCACTAGAATGCTCAAATCTAGATGGTGTGGACCGTTTGAGATCAAGGAGGTTCTTCCCTATGGAGTGGTTACATTGGTTGGCAAGAGCGGGAATGCTTTCACGGTTAATGGGCACAGGGTCAAGCCCTACTTGGCGAATGATTTTAGCAAGGAGAGCACCACAATGCTTCTCCAAGACCCACCTCATGCCTAAACCAAGTAAAGTCTAGCTAAAGACGTTAAAGAAAGCTCACTTGGGAGGCATTCCCATGTCTATCGTGTACATATTTTTGCTTTATTTCTATTTCAGTTTTATGCTTTTATTGTCTAAGTGTGTAGGTAAAAGGATAAGTGATTTTAAGCTATGATCTTGGAGTCAAAAGAGGCGAGAAGGGCTAAGTATAGGCTAGAGATCGAGTGCGAGATCGACTTATCCTTGCTCGATCTTTATTAGATCGAGCTAGTGAATCGAGAGGAGTCAGTTGATCTAGACGAGATCGAGTAGACAATCGATTGAGTCAGTCAATCATGGGTAGATAAACCACCCATGCGTTAAGCTTGAATTCAAACGACTCGTAGATCGACTGACCTCACTCGATCCTCGAGAATAGATCGATCAGTCTACTCGATCTGTCACTCAATCTAAGCCAAAACGACCCCCAAATCGATCATGTGGCTTGATCCAAGGAGTTCAGCCTAGTTGACCAAAAGTCGAGGAACGAGAGGGTACAGTCGATCTAAGACTCGATGCAATTTGAATCGAGTCCCTGATCGATCAAACCTCTCGATCCTAGCCAACATTGTCATGAGATTGAGTTCTAGATCGACCAAATGGACTCGATCTCGTGCCGAGGTAAGTGGTTTCTTTCCTTTTTATCTTCTTTCCCTCCTATTTTTAAATTTGAATTGTGGCCAAGGCAAGAATCTTTGACCATGAAAGATGTTGACCACAATTTTGTCAGAAACCACTAGTTTTACCCATAGTTTTAGATTTTTATTAGCCTTTATATTTTCAAGCAACAACACACTCTCTCTCATTTGTGTTTCGAGATTTCTAAAGCAAGAGAGAGAGTGATTTTCCTTTCCTAAAGGCTAACAACATCTGTTTTCAATCTTTGCAAAGGTATTTTCGGATCATTGTTTAAAATGTTTTAGAAAATTTCCTTTTTATTGCTTTGGTTGATGTTAGATGTTAGGGATTTTAACAAATTTTTAAAAATAGCTAGATCAGGAAAATTTCTAGATTTAATCTTATCTCTATATTTGCTTCTATTATCTAGCTATAATTTTTATAAATTCCCCAAAAATCTAGGGTAATTGTTAGACGTTTTTCTTTCTTGCCTAGTCTTTCTCTCAATACTCGCCGCCTATACTCATTCTCTTCCTTGAGATTTGAATTTCGGGTACCAGGGCTCCAAAGAGAAAAGAGAAGAGACAGCACAAGAAGGAGAGGCTCAGGAAGTGGTTCAGGAGAGGGTTAGATGGACCAAAGAGGAGAAGTAAGCCAAGAAACGGCTGGAAAGACTTAGGTTCGATCCCATGAAGTTTGCAAGCAGAGATCTGTTGGCTAACATAGGGAACTTGGGAGACTTCGATCAGCTTCTCAAGAACATAAGGCTCTGGTGCTTATCTCGTATGGATTGCCCAATATATCCCGAGGCGACAATCGATTTCCTAGCCACCTTGGAGTTCACATATGAGAACCCGAGTCTTCCTACTCCTTCCCAAGGCCACATTACTTTCAATATCCAGGGACATGCCTATCATCTCTCTATTGCCAAGCTTTGCCAAGCCTATGGTTTGAAGGCTGATGCTAAACAAGTGGAGTTTCCCTCTTTCACTCAAGCTAACGACCTGTGGGACCTCATAAGCAACGATGACTACAAGGCGAACACAGCGACGATCAAGAGAGTGAGGAGTCCGGTGCTAAGATACACACTCAAGCTGTTCGCCAACACCTTCAGTGGACGGTCCGTGGCTCTCACAGTCACCAAGAACGAGCTTTGCTTCTTGTTCCAAGGCGTTAAGCATCTGCTTTGTGATCCTAAGGAGAATGATGAGCCAATGGAGGATGAGCTCGGCGATGATGTTAACTACGGCTGCATCCTATCTGCTTCCTTGGTGAAGTACAAGGCGTATGCGCTGAGATGCAAGGCGAGTTCAGCTTTGATTGGAGGCTTCCTCACACCCATGTTCGTTCAAGCCGGAGTGCCACTAACGGACTTTGTACCTGTTGCGGAGAGAGCCTACATGGACGAGATTTACATGAGAAACACGGACAGCTGGGGACGCACGCCAGCCGAGGGTTTCTACGCCTACTTGTTCATCGACTGTGAGAATGAGAAGAGAGTTTGCATATTGCCGAACAAGGAGGAAACCGAGCTGCTAGGAGTTTGCAACATCGAGTTCTTGCCGAGTGTATAGGAGTGCTTTGCACCTCCAGGAGGAACAGCTGCTCCCGCACTAGTTTCTCGCCCACGTTCAGAGTGCCCTTCATCATTTGCTGAGATGCCCGAGAGCTTCGTCCTTCCCAAGCTTGACTTTGAGCCGAGAACAAAGGCGGAGAAGTTCCTTGCTTCTGTTGTGGAGATGCAAAGGAAAGTGAACAAGTGGCAGAGCAAGATTATCAAGAAGCTAGTGATATTGCTGCATATTGCATGTATTTTGCATACATATAAGTTAGCTTTTCATGCACTTACATCACACTTTAGGCTAGATTTCATCACTTTAGGTCCTAGAGCATTCTTGCACCAGCATACGCATGTTCCTTGCATTTTGCATCATATTCAGGTTGTTTCTGGCTACTTTGGAGTCGTGGAGGTTTATGGATGTGCTGAGGCTAGTGTGGAGATTTGTGAGAACATCGGATGTTTGCTAAGGACCAGAGATCGGGGAGCAGATCGAGCACGGCCGGTCGATCTAGACGAGATCGACCAGAAGATCGAGTAATCCTTCCGATCCAAGGAATCTGATCGAGACGGAGATCGAGTGAAGCAATCGATCAAGTGGTACAGATGTAAATGACGCCATGAAGAGCGAGAGCCGGATCGAGTCCACCACTCGATCCACTGAAGATCGATACCAAGATCGGATGCAACACTCGATCCACCGAAGAAGATCGAGACACAGATCAAGTTGAAGACACGATGTCCGAGGACGATCGAGCAACATGCTCGATCTCGAAGTCGATCTCAGTCTTTTCAACCGTTTTTGGCCGCTAGCGAAAGGGGGACCATCGAGCTGTTTGGCCTACTTTGGGAAGGCGGCGATCGCATTTTCACACACGCTTTCACTTTTGCTTTTTCTCTTTCTCTCTGTTTTTTGGGCGATTCCGCCATTGTTGAATTTCGGAGTTTTTGTTCTTGGATCTTTTGAATCGTTTAAGCTTTAAGTAATCGTCTTTTATGTTTATCGTTTTATCTTTCATGCTTTGCTTGATTTACTTAATGTGTAGTGAGTAGTTTAATCGGGTTTCGGGGTTGAGAGGATCCTAAGGGGTGAAAAAGGTTTTCAAAGCTTGGTGTTTTCTTGTTTTAAAGGCTATCTCATCTAGGATGTTGAGTTCCTAAGGCTTAAAGAGTCTCACGCCAAGATCTTTATGATCAGAGAGGTCTTTTATCTTGACAAGATCCAGAGATCTCCAAAAATCACATTATAGAGACTAGTTACCCTTTCCCAAACGCCATGGTAGTTTAAGGGACAAGTTAAGCCATGTTTTTGAAATCTAAGTTCATTGCCCTTCAACCTCTCTTTCCACCAAACGCCATGGGTTTGGAGGAGAGAATGAAGGAGTGATCCATACCGCAAGCCACAGATGGATCTTGTTTTGTTTTCAAGGCTTAAAGAATCTCACAAAGTCAATAGATCTAGAGTTTTCAAACCAAGCTTGGACCTTTGAAGCCCCTAAACATGAATCTTAACCCTAGACCCTTCTTTCTTAGCATTTTTACGTCTTTGTTAATCATTCGCTTGATACTCGTCGCATCCTGGTCGTTAGTTTCATTGCACTTGCACTTTTAGACGAGATCGATCCAAACTGCTCGATCTAGTGGTCGATCCTGTGGTCGATTCACTAGTTAATTTTTATAAATTCATAGCTTTGCACTTTAATCATTATGTTTGTTCCTAGTGGTAGTTTAATCATCTCTGGTATTTTTAAAATAGTTTTGCATTCCATTTTACTGCTGCATCTAGTTTTTAGGATTTTCACAAAATCGCTTATCATTTGCTTAGCTTTACACTACATTTGCATTTTCTTTGCACTTTCTAGCTTCTAGGATTGGATTGATTCCTCTTGCATTGTGCTACAACTGTATGCTGCTTGAATTTTGATAACCTTCTGTTGCATAGCATCACACCTAAGACAAAAGCTTGTTATCAAATGGCGATGTTGCCATTCTAGGAGTGTTAAAAAGCATAGAGATTTGGGGCTTAGTAAAGACTAAGCTTCACTTTGTTTAAGTTACTAATTTCTCTACTCTCAGACGTGTGTCTTTCAGGTACATGAATCTTCGTTCAAGGGGAGACAATAATTTACTTCAACCCTTGGACAACATTCATCAACTTGGTCATTCACGGCAAAGAAGAGTACGAGAACAAGCTAGAGCTTTTGAGGAGATTGTTCAGCACGGTTTGGTTGACTTTGAAGCTATGGCTGAACACGAGCATCCAGAGGGACCTCCTCCAGCTCACGGGGAAGTGGGAAGGGGCAATGGAAACCCCCAACACGCGGCTAGACCCCCAAGGATCATAGGAGCCGGAGATGCTCCCAATACTCAGCACAATAGGTTTGGGATCACTCCTCCTCCTGTACAAAACAACAACTTCGAGATTAAGCCGGGTTTCATCTCAATGGTGCAAAACAATAAGTTTCATGGGCTAGCAATGGAAGATCCCGTGGCACACCTTGATAACTTCAAACAAGTATGTGGGATGATCAAGATAAACAGCATATCCGAAGATGCTTTCAAGCTGCGTCTCTTTCCATTCTCTCTTGGAGACAAGGCTAGACATTGGGAGAAAACACTTCCTCAAGGCACCATCACCTCATGGGCCGAGTGTAAGAAGGCTTTCCTCTCAAAGTTCTTCTCTAGCACCAGAACGGCAAGGCTAAGAAGCGAGATCAGCGGCTTCACACAAAGGAACAATGAGACGTTCAATGAAGCCATGGAACGATTCAAGGACTATACTATCCAATGTCCTCACCACGGCTTCAGTGAAGAGACTCTTCTAAGCACTATCTACCGAGGAGCTTCACTAAAGATTCGCTTGTTGCTTGACACGGCTAGTAAGGGAAACTTCCTTGGTCAAGAGGTAGAAGAAGGCATGGAGCTGATTGAGAACTTAGCACTAAGTGACGGCAACTATGCTGAAGATTATGACCGTGCACCGCGAGGTTCTGAGCAAGAGTCTCACAAGAAAGAGTTGAAATCATTACATGAGTAGATTGACAATTTGGTTTTGGCGAATCAGAAGCACGTTCACTTTGTTGGTGAAGCGGATGAGAACCAAGAGGAGCTTGAGTTGAGCCAAGAAGAAGCCAATTGCGTGGCGGGTCAAAACAACTACAAACCTCAAGGCTATTCACAAGGCTACAACCAGAACAACAATCTCTCATACCGCAGCACCAATGTAGCAAACCATAAGGATCAAGTGTACCCTGCTCAGCAAGCAAAGCCTTTTGTACCTTACAACAAAGGCTTTCAGTCGAGTGGTGGCTTCCAAGGGCAAGGGCAGAACAACTTCGAAGGACAACAGCAAGGAAACAAGGGTTATACGCCAATGTACCCTCCGGGCTTTGTACCTCAGCAGCAACAACCGATGCAACAACAAGTTGATCCTGTCCAAGCTATGTTCCAACAATTGATTCAAGGGCAAGCATCTACAAACCAGAAGTTTGCCGAGATGAACACTTGTTTAGACTCATCTCTCACTGTCTTCTCTACTCAGATCACCAACTTAAACAATAAGATCAAGCAGCTAGAGAAGGGAAAGGCAAGTACAAGTGGTCAGAATAGCCTACCGGGTAAGTGTGAGCAGAACCCTAAGGAATATGCCAACGCCATCACGTTAAGAAGCGGAAAAGAGCTTCACCTACGGTTACTCCCAAGAACAACAAGGACGTTGTAATTCAAGATGGAGAGGGTAAGCTTTCAGCAGATGATGAGATCAACTTTGATAATGTCTAGATTCAAGGGCCAAGAAGAGGAGACAAAGCGGTTGTTGAGAAGAAAGCGGAGCAAACTACTAAGGAAAAGGATGATTATGTACCTCCACCGTATGTACCTAAGCTACCTTTTCCTGGCCGTTTCAAGAAGCAACTCATAGAGAAGCATAGAGTCTTGTTTGAGAAGCATCTTAAGGACGTAGAGATCAAGCTACCTCTCGTGGACTGCCTTGCAATGATGCCTAAATGCGCCAAATTCTTCAAAGACACTCTCATGAAGAAGAATAAGGAAAGCAAGGAAGTGCTTGTTATAAGTGAGGAGTGTAGTGCTGTAATACACAAGAAGATAGTCCCTAAGAATTTGGGAGACCCTGAAAGCTTCACTATACCTTGCGCTTTAGGTCCTTTAGAGTTCAAGAGTTGCCTTTGTGATCTCGGAGCTAGCATAAATCTGATGCCTCATTCTGTGGCAAAGAAACTTGGCTTTACCCGTTTCAAGGATTGTAGAATCTCGTTGGTACTAGCTGACAGAAGTGTGAGGTTACCCGTGGGAATGATTGAGGACTTGCCAGTGAAGATCAGTGGAGTAAACGTGCCTACAGACTTCGTTGTGTTGGAAATGGATGAAGAACCAAAGGATCCACTCATTCTCGGTAGACCTTTCTTAGCCACCGCCGGAGCCATAATAAACGTCAAGAACGGGAAGACTGCCTTGCACTTGGGTAAAGATATAAGGCTAGACTTCGATATCAATGAGGTTTTGAAGAAGCCTACGATAGAAGGGCAAGCTTTCTACATTGAGACGTTGGATGCTTTGGCGGTTGAGTTGCTGGAAGAGCTGGCTCAGGAAGACCATTTGAAGCTGGCACTGTCTAAGGAGCCGGGAGAGTTTGGTTATGTGGATCAGAGGACTCAGGAGTACGTCAACTTTCTTGATTCGAGGAAGGTTGTGCTTGAAGATGTAGGCGTTTGCCTAGAGATCGACTCTGAGATCGATGACATTACTCGATCCAGGGGTCAAATCGACAAGACAATCGAGAGCACAACTCGATCCGGTGCAGCAATCGACAGTCAGATCGGGCAAGGTTATCGATCCAGGAAAAAAATCGAGTCCAAGATCGAGAAAGGCCTTCCGATCAGTTTGGGGTCTAATCTGGAGATCGACTCAGCGTCTCGATCCCTCACTCGATCCACATTAAATCGAGTGAGTGAATCGAGCGAAACTTCTCGATCTAGATCTAGACGACATCGAGAGCAAGATCGACTTGACGACTCGATTTTAGAAGGGATAGCGGTTGGAGAAAGCAGCCTCAAGGGCCATGTCTCAGGTTCTAAGGAAGGTTCTAAGGAGGAGAACAACAGTAGCAGCCACGAGGATGATTGGAGCGAGCTGTTAGCCCCAAAGGTGGATCTTAAGGAGCTCCCAAAAGGGCTAAGGTATGCTTTCTTAGGGCTTAACGAAACCTATCCTGTGATTGTGAATGAAAACTTGAGTGATGATGAGTTGCTATCGCTCTTAACTGAGTTGAGGAAGTATAGGAAGGCCATTGGGTACTCTCTAAGTGACATCAAGGGCCTTTCACCAATGCTTTGCACTCACAGGATTCACTTGGATAATGAGAACGCCTCTTCTACAGAACATCAAAGGCGTTTGAATCCAAATTTGAAAGAGGTTGTTAAGAAGGAGATTCTTAAGCTTTTAGAGGCTGACGTGATCTATCCCATAAGTGACAGCATGTGGGTTTCTCCCGTACACGTGGTGCCTAAGAAGGGAGGGATCACAGTCATTAAGAATGACAAAGATGAGCTTATACCTACTAGGACTATTACTGGACACCGTATGTGTATTGATTATAGGAAGCTTAATCTTGCTACTAGAAAGGATCATTTTCCCTTGCCTTTTATTGATCAAATGCTTGAAAGACTTGCTAATCACCCGTACTATTGCTTTCTTGATGGATATAGTGGATTTTTCCAAATACCAATCCATCCCAATGATCAGGAGAAGACGACCTTCACATGCCCTTATGGCACCTTCGCGTATCGAAGGATGCCATTCGGATTGTGTAACGCACCGGCTACGTTTCAGTGGTGTATGATGTCGATCTTTTCCGATCTAATAGAAGAGATGGTAGAGGTGTTTATGGATGACTTCTCGGTCTATGGTGCGTCCTTTTATGCGTGTTTGTTGAATCTTTGCAGGGTACTAAAACGTTGTGAGGAGACAAACTTGGTGCTTAATTGGGAAAAATGCCACTTCATGGTTAAGGAGGGGATCGTGCTTGGACATAAGATATCAGAGAAGGGTATTGAAGTCGACAAAGCAAAGATTGATGTGATGACAAGCCTTGAGCCGCCAGTTAACATCAAAGGGGTGAGAAGCTTCTTGAGACACGCCGGCTTCTACAGGCGCTTCATTAAAGACTTCTCTAAGATTGCACGCCCTCTCACTCGGCTGTTGTGCAAGGAGGCTGAATTCGTTTTTCGATGAGGAGTGTTTGAAAGCTTTCGTGACAATCAAGGAGGCCCTAGTATCCGCGCCTATAGTGCAAGCACCTGACTGGAATCTACCTTTCGAGATTATGTGTGATGCTAGCGACTATGCCGTGGGAGCCGTTCTAGGCCAAAGGAAGGATAAGAAGCTGCACGTGATATACTATGCTTCAAGAACCTTGGATGACACGCAAACGAGGTACACCACTACGGAGAAGGAGCTATTGACGGTTGTATTCACCTTTGAGAAGTTCAGGGCTTACCTCGTGGGTTCCAAGACCATAGTTTACACGGATCACGCAGCTTTGCGTTATATCCATTCAAGAAGGACACTAAGCCGAGGCTTTTGAGATGGATCCTCTTGCTTCAAGAATTTGACATGGAAATCAAGGACAAGAAAGGGATAGAGAACAGCGTTGCTGACCATCTCTCCCGGTTAAAGATCAATGAGTCTCTTCCTTTAGACGATTCTCTTCCTGAGGAACAACACATGGGAATCACTACGACTGTTTGTGGGAGCTTAGAGGGGCAGTTTGAGGAAGTTCTGAGCTTCAAAGAGGAGGATCTCCCTTGGTACGCGGATATTGTGAACTACTTGGCATGTGGGGAAGAGCTGTCGCATCTTGACAACTACCATAGGAAGAAGTTCATGAGAGACGTGAGCCACTACTATTGGGATGACCCCTATTTATACAAGAGATGAGTGGATAGCCTGTACAGAAGATGCGTGACAAAGGAAGAAGTGAGAGACATCATCTTTCATTGCCACGGTTCTTTGTATGGCGGGCATTTTGCTTCATTCAAAACCGCCACTAAGGTCTTACAAGCCGGCTTCTGGTGGCCGTTCATCTCTAAAGACACCCATGAGTTCGTGATGAGCTGTGAGGCATGTCAAAGAGCAGGGAATATCACTAAAAGGAATGAGATGCCTCAAGTTCCCATATTTGAAGTAGACGTCTTTGACGCGTGGGGCATAGACTTCATGGGGCCATTTCCTTCATCATACGGCAACAAGTTAATACTAGTGACTGTTGACTACGTCTCTAAGTGGGTTGAGGCCATTGCTTCCCCAACAAACGACTCTAAGGTGGTGATCAAGCTCTTTAAGAGCATTATTTTCTCGAGGTTTGGAGTTCCCAAGGTGGTGATAAGCGACGGAGGGAGCCATTTCATCAACAAGTTATTTGAAAATCTGTTAAAGACGTATGGCGTGAAGCATAAGGTAGCTACGCCTTACCATCCTCAAACGAGTGGCCAAGTGGAAGTCTCTAACCATCAGATCAAGGCAATACTCGAGAGAACAGTTGGGACTACTCGGAAGGATTGGGCAGTGAAGTTGGATGACGCTTTGTGGGCGTACCGGACTGCTTTCAAAACGCCTATTGGTACCACTCCTTTCACTCTTCTCTACGGTAAAGGGTGTCACATTCCTGTTGAGTTGGAATATAGGGCGTTGTGGGCTGTGAAGCGATTGAATTTTGATCTGAAGACGGCTCAGGAGAAGCGGTCGATCCAGTTGCACGAGCTTGATGAGCTAAGGCTGGACGCTTACGAAAGCGCTAGGATCTACAAAGAGCGTACCAAGGCTGCTCATGACAAGAAACTGGTGCCTAAGGAGCTTAAAGAAGGGGGTTTGGTGCTGCTTTACAACTCGAGGCTCAAGCTCTTTCCAGGAAAGCTGAAGTCACGGTGGAGCGGTCCATATGAAATCAAGGAAGTATTACCTTACGGAGCTGTCACGTTGGTCGGCAAGAGTGGGAATGCATTTACAGTGAACGAACATAGAGTTAAGCCATACATGGCGAGTGCATTTGACAAGGAGAGCACCTCAATGCTTCTCCAAGACCCACCATCTGCCTAAACCAAGTAAAGTCTAGCTAAAGACGTTAAAGTAAATGGATCGACCGATCTATTTTCTCTCGGGAAAGTCCCTCATAGACAGATCGATTAGTCAACTCGATCCACCACTCGATCCAATCGACCCCTGAATCGACAGAGCCAATCGATCACGAGGACTTAGTCGCGATTTCAAAACTCAAGGAACGAGAGAGCCAATCGATCCACGACTCGATTCATTTCGAATTATGTCCTAAATCGAGTAACCCTCTCGATCCAATCCATTATGGGCATTAGATCGAGTCCTAGATCGACCAAAGGGACTCGATCTCGTGCCGAGGTAACATTTTCTTTTCCCTCTCTCTTTCTTTCCCTTCGCTTTTTAAATTCAAAACTTGGTCAAGGCAGGAATCTTTGACCATGAAAGATGTGCCTTGACCAAGACTTTTGTCAGAAAACCATTTCTCTCACCCATAGTTTTGTTTTGTTGGTCTTTAAATGTTTTCAACCACTTTCACACTCTCTCATTCTTGTTTTCTCGAGCTTCTGAGTAAAGAGAGTGTGAACTAATTATTTTTCAAAGACCAACAAGCATTCTTAACAATCCTTGCAAAGGTATTTTCAGATTTTTTTGAGAAAATCTTTTGGAAAATCTCTTTTTATTTCGCAATTGATTGTTTTAGATGCTATGACAGTTTTGAATTTTTAAATTTAGCTTAATAATAGGAAAAATTCTGGATTTTCTAGTATCTCTAGATTTGATTATCTATTATTTTGCTATATTTTTTATAAATTCCCCAAAATTCTAGGGTATTAGCTATCGACTTTCTTCTTTGCCTTCTCTCTCTCTCAACATATCGCATATTTGCTCATAGCTTTGCTTGAGAACTTTGTTTCAGGCGCAATGGCCCCCGAGAGAACGAGAGAAGAGACAGCACAAGAGGGAGAAGGTCAGGAGGTAGCTGTTCGAGCGGCTGGAAAGGCTTCGGTTCGAGCCTACTAAGTTTGCGGACCGGGAGCTGCTGTTCAAGCTAGGGATCCTTGGAGATTTCGACCAAATCCTCAAGAACATTGGCCTGAGATGTCTGTCACGAATGGATTGCCCAACCATTCCAGAAGTGACAATAGACTTCCTTGCCACGTTGGAGTTTCGTTACGAGAACCCTAGCGCCCCTGTTCCTTCACAAGGCCCTCTCTTTTTCAAGGTTGGAAGTAGAGCTTTCAGCCTCTCAATCCCCGAGCTGTGTCAAGCTTATGGTCTCAACGTAGCCGCCACCAAGATCGAGTTCCCCTCCTTCACGCGAGCAAACGATTTTTGGGACCTGATCAGCAACGAAGACTACAAGGCCAACACCGCCAAAATCAATAGAGTGAGAAGCCCGGTGCTGAGGTACACCTTGAAGCTGATCACCAACACATTCAGCGGACGGTCGGTTGCTCCCACGGTCACGAAGACCGAGCTTTGCTTCTTGTTCCAAGGCGTGAAGCATTTGTTGTGTGGTCCGGCGGAGAATGATGAGCCTATGGAGGATGAACTCGGTGATGACGTGAACTATGGATGCGTACTTGCTGCCTCTTTGGTGAAGTACAAGGCATATGCCTTGCGGTGCAAGGCAAGCTCTTCATTCATTGATGGTTTCCTCACTCCTCTGTTTATACAAGTCGGCGTACCTATACCTGATTTCACACCCGTCCCGGCTAGAGCTTTCATGGATGAGATCTACATGAGGAATACCGACAACTTGGGACGCACGCCAGCAGAAAGGTTCTATGCTTATCTTTTCATCGAAGACGAACATGAGAAGAGAGTGTGCATCCTACCAAACAAGGAGGAAACCGAGCTGCTTGGTGTCGGGAACATCGAGTTCTTGCCAACCGTAGAAGAGTGCTTTGCTCCTCTAGGAGGAACGCCTGCCCCAGCGATTGCTCCACGTCCAAGGTCTGAGTCCCCAGCCACGGAAGATGAGATGCCCGAGGCTTACACCCTTCCCAAGATAGATTTCGAGCCGAGAACCAAAACGGAGAAGTTCCTAGCATCTGTTGTGGAGATGCAAAGGAAAATCAACAAATGGCAAGGAAAAATGCTCAAAAAACTTGCCAAGAAGGTCAAATCGCTTCAAGGAGGCTCGCCTAAGAAAGCTGCAAGTGAAGAGGTTCAACAACCCGAGAAAAGGAGGCTTTCAACCAGTGGAATTGTCATCCGTGAGACTCAAGGCAGCAACATTCAACCGGCGCGTCTCTCTCTTCAAGAGCCAGGCTCCAAAGGCAAAGCCGTAGTATCTAGCTCCTCTGGAACATCCTCAAGTTCCAGCCGAGACTAGACCCGAGGTAACAACCTTCTTCCATTGTATATACCATTCATGTTTTCTTCTTTTTGCTTTGCGTTTTGGTGCTCCTTTAAAATTGTTTGCACCGGGACGGTGTCAAACAAGTTTGGGGGAGTATGTGTGTGGTTTAACATGTGTTTTATGATCTTATTTTCCTTTTAGCATCCTTGAGTCTTCATTGAAATTTTCACAAAAATTCATGTAGTTGAATTCATCTTGTTAAGCATTTTAGAATTGAGTCTAGAATTTTAAAGCATCTAGGTTGTTCACATTTGCATAAGGGGTTAAAGATTTTCTTAAAAAAGTGTTTTAAACTCATGAATTGTTTCAATGCCCTAGTTAGTAGTTCTCTAATGCTTTGCTCATACTTTGAAAGTAAGTCCTTACCATGCTTGGATCACTTGCTATGATTTTCGTGACTTGAATTGAACTCTAATGATTTGAAACTTGTCTTAATAAGTGAAAACCTTAATCTGAATTTTTAGTAATCATCCTTATGCATTTGAAAATGAACACATGGATTTTAAAATATTTAGGCTCTCTTCTTCCTTTCACCACTCTTTGTGAGCCTAAGTAGAACTCCCACCTCGACCCTTACCTTTCTTTGAAGCCAAGCTTTCTTGTGTGACATCATTGTGAGGCCTTTTTCCGGTTTGAACTTAGCGTAAAGTGTTAGGTTTAGGCGACATGATTAGGTTCTCATATGACTGCTAGCTTTGCATTTTGAAGCTAGATGTAGGCTTATGATAAGTTTGGGGGATCATTGGGGTAGCTTTCATGCTTTCATGCTTTCGATTTCAAAAGAGTTTGGTATTTGAAGTAAGAAAAAGGTGTTTAGTGAAAGGTTTGTGTTAAAAATTGTTTATGGTCTAATAAATTCAGAAGATAGCTCTCTCAAAATAAAAAAATAATAATAAAGAAAAAAAAAGAGAAAAGAGCCTAAGTGCCAAAATAAAAGAAAAGAAAAAAGAAAAATAAGAGAGTTATCAATAAGAAAAATATAAAGAGCTAAGTATTTTCAAAACCTTTTCACTAACCTAAATGAGTTGAAATGTTTTCTGTTTTGTTTTGGGAATTGCTAAGCTTTTGCTTTGAGAAAAGGGTAGATCCTAAGTGGTGAGTGAGCTTAAAAGAAAAATAATTGAGAGGGGTTTAGGATTATTGTTAGTTTACATGGGTAGATGAGAATCTGATCATGTATGCATCAATTTCCTTCACCTTTAGCATTATGCATAAAGTTCTTACCATTTTCGAGAAAACCCTTGTTTTAAATGAAACACCTTTTCAAATGAGATCATTCTATGCTCATAGCCTGCACCCTTAGCCAAATGTGTTCTGCTTTAAAATGCATAAGTTTGATTCATGGTTCGGTTATTAATAAATGTTAAAGGATGGGTTTCTTTGATTGTTAGGAATAGGAGAGTCATGATCTGAATTTCTTTGTGTGATGAGTATGGCTAAGTTCTTTGGAGTATGAGTATGCGCATTACATTTTAGAACTAGTAACTAGGACATTGAAATTGATTCATTTGAAAGGTACTTTTGCAAGAAGCTTAAGCCCCCGTCTTTTCTAAAACCTCTCTTCCTTTCTTATTTTCTGTTGCTTGAGGGCAAGCAAGAAGTAAGTTTGGGGGAGTTGATATTGCTGCATATTGCATGTATTTTGCATACATATAAGTTAGCTTTTCATGCACTTACATCACACTTTAGGCTAGATTGCATCACTTTAGGTCCTAGAGCATTCTTGCACCAGCATACGCATATTCCTTGCATTTTGCATCATATTCAGGTTGTTTCTGGCTACTTTGGAGTCATGGAGGTTCGTGGACGTGCTGAGGCTAGTGTGGAGATTCGTGAGAACATCGGATGTTTGCTAAGGACCAGAGATCGGGGAGCAGATCGAGCATGGCCGGTCGATCTAGACGAGATCGACCAGAAGATCGAGTAATCCTTCTGATCCAAGGAATCTGATCGAGACGAAGATCGAGTGAAGCAATCGATCAAGTGGTACGGACGTAAATGACGCCATGCAGAGCGAGAGCCAGATCGAGTCCACCACTTGATCGTCGAAGATCGATACCAAGATCGGATGCAACACTCGATCCACCGAAGAAGATCAAGACACATATCGAGTTAAAGACACGATGTCCAAGGACGATCGAGCAACATGCTCAATCTCGAAGTCAATCTCAGTCCTTTCAACCGTTTTTGGCCGCTAGCGAAAGGGGGGACCATCGAGCTGTTTGGCCTACTTTGGGAAGGCGGCGATCGCATTTTCACACACGCTTTCACTTTTGCTTTTTCTCTTTCTCTCTATTTTTTGGGCGATTCCGCCATTGTTGAATTTTGGAGCTTTTGTTCTTGGATCTTTTGAATCGTTTAAGCTTTAAGTATCCGTCTTTTATGTTTATCGTTTCATCTTTCATGCTTTGCTTGATTTACTTAATGTGTAATGAGTAGTTTAATCGGGTTTCGGGGTTGAGAGGATCCTAAGGGGTGAAAAAGGTTTTCAAAACTTGGTGTTTTCTTGTTTTAAAGGCTATCTCTTCTAGGATGTTGAGTTCCTAACGCTTAAAGAGTCTCACGCCAAGATCTTTATGATCAGAGAGGTCTCTTACCTTGATAGGATCCAGAGATCTCCGAAAATCACATTATAGAGACTAGTTACCCTTTCCCAAACGCCATGGTAGTTTAAGGGACTAGTTAAGCCATGTTTTTAAAATCTAAGTTCATTGCCCTTCAACCTCTCTTTCCACCAAACGCCATGGGTTTGGAGGAGAGGATGAAGGAGTGATCCATACCGCAAGCCACGGATGGATCTTGTTTTGTTTTCAAGGCTTAAAGAATCTCACAAAGTCAATAGATCTAGAGTTTTCAAACCAAGCTTGGGCCTTTGAAGCCCCTAAACATGAATCTCAACCCTAGACCCTTCTTTCTTAGCATTCTTACGTCTTCATTAATCATTCGCTTGATACTCGTTGCATCCTGGTCGTTAGTTTCATTGCACTTGCACTTTTAGACGAGATCGATCCAAACTGCTCGATCTAGTGGTCGATCCTGTGGTCGATTCACTAGCCGATTTTTATAAATTCATAGCTTTGCACTTTAATCATTCTGTTTTTTCCTAGTGGTAGTTTAATCATCTCTGATATTTTTAAAATAGTTTTGCATTCCATTTTACTGCTGCATCTAGTTTTTAGGATTTTCACAAAATCGCTTATCATTTGCTTAGCTTTACACTACCTTTGGATTCTCTTTGCACTTTCTAGCTTCTAGGATTAGATTGATTCCTCTTGAATTGTGCTACAACTGTATGCTGCTTGAGTTTTGATAACTTCCTGTTGCATAGCATCACACCTAAGACAAAAGGTTGTTATCAGCTTGCTCAGAAGATCAAGTAACTTAAAGGCAATGCCCCTGGTTCACCTTCAAGCGAAGAGGTTGAACAGCCCGAGAAGAGAAGGAGATCCACCGGAGGCATTGAGATCCGTGAGCCCCAAGCAACAATCCAACCTGCGCGCCACTCGGTTCATGAGCAAGCTAGCGTGGATAAAGGCAAGGCAGTAGCTCACGTAACACCCAAGAAGAGCAAGAAGTCTGGAGCAACCTCAAGCTCCAGCACTTCTTAGCTCCGAGGTACCAACAACCACCCATTGTATATACCACACATGTTTTCTTTGTTTTTGCTTTGTGTTTTGAACTCCTTTGAATTTGTTTGCCACCGAGACGGTGTCATTCAAGTTTGGGGGAGTGTGTGGTGTGTTTGACATGTTTTCTTTGCACTTATTTTCTGTTATCATCCCTTGAGTCTTGCATTGCATCCTAAGACATAGAAAACACCAAAAAATGATAATTTTTTTAAAAAATTTCAAAAAAGATTCATGTAGTTGCATTTGAATTGTTAAACATTTTAGGATTGAGTCTAGAATTTTTGAGCATTTAGGTTGTTTACATTTGCATAAAAGGTAAAAGTTTTTCTTGACAAGTGTTTTAAGCTCATGAATTGTTTCAAGACCCTAGTTAGTAGTTCTTTGATGCATTGTACACTCTTTGAAAGTAAGCTCTAACCATACTTGGATCATGTGTTTTGATTTTCGTGGCTTAAGTTGAACATTCATGAATTGAATCCTATCCTAATATGTGAGAACCTTAATTTGAATCTTTTTAATTATCATACTCATGCATTTGAAAAGGGATACATAGATCACTTATACATATTTAGGCTTTCTTCTTCCTTTCACCAATCTCTTGTAAGCCTATATAGATTTTCCCACCCTTACCTTACCTTACCTTTCTTTCAAGCCAATGTTCTTGTGTGTGAAATCTTTGTGAGACCTATTTTCGGTTGAACTTAGCATAAAGTGTTAGGTTTAGACGACATGATTAGGCTTTCATATTGATACTAGCTTTGCATTTTGAAGCTAGTTTTAGGCTTAGGATAGGGCGGGTGTTCTTGAAGATTGCTTTGTTTTGCTTCGATTTAAAGAGTTTGATATTTGGAAGTTGAATAGAAGGGTTTTTAATGGTTTTAAGTGGAAGGCTTGTTATTTTAAAGGGAAAAAACCTTAAAAATACATGAATTATTTAAATTTTAGAAGAAAAATACACCAATTATCTAAGCTTCCCAAAACATACCTAAACTATTTAAAAGATCAAGATTAATACACTAACTTTAAATTTTATTGGATCAACACAAATTTGGTCAACTCCGTTCATCTATTTAACAGAACCATTTAAGTGCCGTTTAAACTTTAACAAACGTGCTTTTATTACAAATGAAAAGACATATGTTACTCCTTACACACATCTTTACCCAGATTTGATTTTTTTCAAAAATCTAAGAACCCTAAACGAAGAAATGAAGATCGCCTATGAAAAGATAAAATATTGCCAAGGCGTATATGGAGATTAATCAGGTATTTAAAGCGGCAGAGGTCAAAATCACATGATTCCACCTTCCAATTTGAATTCCAGCGGCCGATGGCGGATGAATCCTTCTAAGACGACTCTGATGAATAAGCCCCGCAAGAGGCGATGATTCAACATAGCAATTGCATCTACACACTTCGACAAAGTGTACTTTTGTCTTGCATCATAGCCTCATTAATTATAAAACCAACCTTTCTCCTCGTCAGCATCCGATTCGCCTCCACACTTTGCTTTGTGCGGCTGCTCGTATTCTTCAATTCAAGATGATGGATTTTGTTTGATTGTTTAAGAAATAAAATCTGGGTAAAGAAATGTAAAAGGGTAACAAAATATTTTTAACAAAAATAAAACCCACATTTCTAATATAGACGGCGTTTAATCGGTTCTGTTAAACGAATGAATGGAGTTGACCAGATTTGTGTTGACTCAAAAAAAATTGAAAATTGGTGTATTTATCTGGATCCATTAAATAGTCTATGTATCTTTTGGAGAGCTCAGATAATTGATGTATTTTTGTTCCAGATTTTAAATAATTCACGTATTTTTTATGTTTTTTCCCTATTTTAAAATGAAAGCTTTAGATTAATTAAGAAGATAGCTCTTAAAAGAAAAGAAAAAAAAAGAGTCAAAAGGCCAAGTATTGAAAAAAAAAGAAAAAAAAAATGAGTAAAGAGCTACCAAAGTAAAGAAAAGAGCTAATTATGTTTTCCGCCTTACTACTAACCAAAAAGTTTTAAAGTGATGCTTTTATTTTTTTGCTAGGCGAATTGCCTTGATGTTAAGAGTAGTCATTAGGAGGGTGAGTGAGCTCAAAAGAAAGAAAAAAATGAGAGATGGTTCTAGGATCTTTGTTAGTATGCATGGGTAGATGAAGGTTTAATCATGTATGCATCAATTGTCTTCACTTTTAGCATTATGTGAAAGTTCAACCATTCTTTGAGATAATCCCTTGTTTGAATCACCCTTGTAAGTGAGATCATTTTTTTCTCGGAACCCTTGTCTCTTAGCCAAGTGTATCCGGTTTTAAAGTGCATGAGTGTGATTCACGGATTTGAGCTTAATGAATGTTAAAGGATAGGATTCTTGGATTGTTTGGGATATGAGATTCATGATTTGAAATTCATTATGTGATGAGTATAGCTAAGTTCTATGGAGTATGAGTGTGTGCATTGCATCTTAGAATTAAGAACTAGGACCATTGAATTGATTCATTTCAAAAACACTTTTGCAAGATGCTTAACCCCCGTTTTAAAACCTCTTTTCCTTTCTTGAATTTTGTTTGCCTGAGGGCAAGCAAAAGACAAGTTTGAGGGAGTTGATATTACCATATATTCTGTATATTTTGCATGGCTTTAGGATGGTTTTCCGTGCATTCATCTTGCATTATAGGCTAGTTTGTTCCGTTTGTTGCATTTTAGGTCCTAGGTCTCTTTGCATTCGCATTTTGCATATTTGTTGCACTTTTGCATCATTATCAGGTTGTTTGGAGCACTATGGAGTCGTAGAGGCTATGTGGACGTGAGGAGGTTCAAAACAGAGCTCGTGGACACTTGGAGAACTCAACCTTGCATGCAAAGGACCCGAGATCGAGTAGCGGATCGAGCAAGGCAGGTCGATCTAGATGAGATCGACCAGAAGATCGAGTGACCCGAGTCGATGCAAGGGGAAGGATAAAGACCAAGATCGAGAGAGGTGATCGATCTGGAGTACGAACGTAAATGACGCCATGCATAACGAGAGCCAGATCGAGACCAAGACTCGATCATCCAAAGATCGAGAAGAAGATCAAGGAAGTTACTCGATCCATCCAACCAGATCGACTTGAAGATCGAGCAGAGCAAGGCGATTCCTGAAGACGATCGAGCGCACTGATCAATCTCAAGGTCGATTCCTACGGCCTTAACCATTTTTGGCAGCTAGTGAGGGGACCATTCCAAGATGTTTTGCTATATGGGGAAAGAGGCGGCTACACTTTCTCACACACGCTTTTACTTATATTTTTCTCTGCTTTTATCTTAGGCGATCGCCATTGTTGAACATCTAAGCTTTTCTTTAGTTTTTGAACCTTGAATCCTTTTAATATTAAGCAGTTTTTTTTAATCGCTTGTTAATCATGTTTAGTTCTTTGTTTATCGCTTTTCAATCGGTCTTAATCATGTGTAGCGAGTAGTCCTTTTTGGGTTTTCGGGGTTGAGGTGATTCAAAAGGGTTAAGAGATTTAAGTTTTGTGTTTTCTTTGTTCTTCATACCTTCTCTTCTAGGATCTTGGGGTCTTAAGGCTTAGAGAGTCTTGGAAAAGATCTTTATGATTCCAGAGCAGTCTTACCTTGACAGGATTCAGATATCCTATAGAAAACCAGATCCTAGAGACTAATCTTTCCTCTCCCAAACGCCATGGTTGTAGAGGAGATTAGTTAGGTCATATATTGAAATCTGTTTTCCTTGCTCTTCGATCTCTTTTTCCACCAAAAGCCATCGTTTTGGAGAAGAGATTGAGGAAGTGAATCATACCACGCACCATGGATGGTTCTTGTTTTGTTTTCAAGGCTTAGAGGAAGCTCACAAATGAGTAGATCTAAATGTTTTCAAACCAAAGCTTAAATCTTTGATACTCTTGAATATGACCCTCGACCCTTAACCCTCTTTTAGCTTTTTAAAACGTCTGTTCATCATTTGCTTGTCATAAAGTTGCATCTTTGTTCATTAGAATTCAATTGCTTTAAGTTGTTAGATCGGTCAGTTTTACTCGATCCAGTGGTCGATCCACTGCTCGATTTTTAGTTCTGAGTAGTTTTGCATTTTTATTCTTCTGCTTTTTCCTAGTGGTATTAACCCTCTTCCAGAGATTTTAAAATTGTTCTGCATCTCATTTAGTCGTTGCATTTAGTTTTGTATGATTTTACCGATCATTTTCTCGATTTGCTTAGATTTGCTTCATCCTTGCATTCTTAGTGTTCTTCCTGCTTCCTATGTTGGATTGATACCTCTTGCACACTATAGTACATCATTGGTTGCTTGAGCTTTGATAATACCTTGGCTTGCAAAAATCCTGTTATCAGTATGCTTGAAGACTTGCCCGTGAGGATTAGTGGAGTTAACGTGCCAACCGATTTTGTTGTTCTAGAGATGGATGAAGAGCCAAAGGATCCTCTAATCTTTGGAAGATAGTTTCTTGCAACCGCTGGAGCCATCATTGACGTGAAGAATGGCAAGATCTCTCTACACTTGGGTGAGGACATCAATTTAGACTTTGATATAAATTAAGTCTTGAAGAAGCCAATCATTGGAGGACAAGCTTTCTACATTGAAACATTGGATGAGTTAGCCGATGAGTTGCTTGAAGAGTTGGCATAAGAGGATCACTTGCAGCTGGCCTTGACAAAGGAGTGTAGAGAGTTTGGTTTTCTGAGTGAGCAACTCAAGAATACGTTCACATCCTTGATTCTCGCAAGGTTGTGAAAGAAGATGAAGGCGGATGCCTAGAGTTCGATCAGGAAATCGAGAACTTCACTCGATCCAAGACAAAAATCTACAAGAACATCGAGGAGGGTGGTCGATCTGGTCAAGAAATCGATGGGGAGATCGAGAGAAACAACTCGATCAGTTCAGAGAACGACTCAGTGAATCGATCCACTGCTCGATCCACATCAAATCGAGCAAGAGATCGATGTGAGTGCAATTGATCCGGGCCAGAACGAGTGGAAGATCGACTGGATGACTCGATCTCAGAGGAGACAAAGGTCCAAGATGGCAGCCTGAAAGCTCATGACTTGGGTTCAAAAGAGGCTAATGAGGATGGCAACATCAACACAAGCCACGAGGAGGACTGGAGCGAGCTGCTAGCCCCAAAGGTGGACCTAAAGGAGCTCCCTTTCTAAGGTACGCTTTCTTGGGATTTAATGACACTTATCCCGTCATTGTGAATGAAAATCTGAGTGATAATGAGTTAAACTCACTCCTTAAGGAGTTGAGAAAGTACAGAAGGGCCATTGGGTACTCTCTAAGTGACATCAATGGCCTTTCACCAAAGCTTTGTACTCACATGATTCACTTAGAGAATGAAAACACTTCTTCTATTGAACATCAAAGACGCTTAAACCCAAATTTGAAAGAAGTAGTGAAGAAAGAGATCTTGAAACTGTTAGAGGCTGACGTGATATACCTTATCAGTGATAGCACATGGGTCTCTCCGGTCTATGTGGTACCAAAGAAAGGGGGTATCACGGTCATTAAGAATGAAAAAGATGAGTTGATTCCTACAAGAACCATAACTGGACATAGAATGTGTATTGATTATAGGAAGCTTAACTCAGCTACTAGAAAAGATCATTTTCCTCATCCCTTTATTGATCAGATGCTTGAAAGATTAGCTAATCACCCATATTACTGCTTTCTTGATGGTTATAGCGGTTTCTTTCAAATACCAATTTATCCTAACGATCAAGAGAAGACGACTTTCACATGCCCTTATGGTACCTTCGCATATCGAAGGATGCTTTTTGGGTTATGTAATGCACCAGCATCCTTTCAAAGGTGCATGATGTCTATCTTCTCTGATCTTATAGAGGAAATGGTGGAAGTTTTTATGGATGATTTTTCTCTGTATGGTGCGTCATTTTCTGCTTGTTTGTCAAATCTTTGCAAGGTACTCAAGAGATGTGAGGAGACAAACTTAGTGCTGAACTGGGAGAAGTGTCACTTCATGGTGATGGAAGGGATTGTATTCGGTCACAAGATTTATGAGCAAGGGATAGAGGTTGACAAAGCAAAGATTGAGGTCATGATGAGTCTTGAGCCGCCGGTTAATGTCAAGGGGATAAGGAGTTTCTTAGGGCACGCTGGCTCCTATAGGAGATTCATAAAGGACTTCTCCAAGATAGCACGCCCCATAACACAGCTGCTATGCAAGGAAGCTGACTTTGTATTTGATGAGATGTGTCTTCACGCTTTCAAGACCATCAAGGAGGCCCTTGTCACGGCACCTATAGTACAAGCACCAGATTGGAGCTTACCCTTCGAGATCATGTGCGACGCGAGTGACTACACCGTGGGAGCTGTTCTAGGGCAGAGGAAAGGCAAGAGGTTGCATATTATTTACTACGCTAGTCGTACCTTGGATGACACGCAAGTGAGATATGCTACAACCGAGAAGGAGCTGCTGTCTATTGTGTTTGCTTTTGAGAAGTTCAGATCATACTTGGTGGGCTCTAAGGTTGTTGTATACATGGATCACGCTGCTTTAAGGTGTATCTACTCTAAGAAGGATACCAAGCCGAGGCTCTTAAGGTGGATTTTTCTTCTACAAGAGTTTGATATGGAGAGAAAAGACAAGACGGAGATAGAAAATGGTGTTGCTGATCACCTTTCTAGGATGAGAGTGAATGAAGCCTTACCCTTGGATGATTCACTTCCTGAGGAACAGATCATGATGATCAACACAGTGGTATGCACACGGCTAGAAGGTCAGTTTGAAGAAGTTTTGAGTTTGAGGGAAGAGAACCTGCCTTGGTATGCTGATATAGTGAACTTCTTAGCTTGTGGAGAGGAACCTACTCATCTCTGATAAACTCATAATTTAGCATATTTTAGCACTTATTTAGGATAGATTTTGCATTCATATTTAGATTATTTGTAACTTTTGCTCTATTTTAGGTTTTAGACATGTTTGCATTAGCATTTGCATATTTCTTGCATATATGGATTGTTTTTAGGTAATATGGTGTACATGGAGCTGTGTTGGATGTTGAGCATAGACAAAGAGTCAAAAGAAGAGCGTAGGAGTTGCTGGGAGTCAAGAAAGTGTTCGGCCAAAAACATTTAGGCTGAGATCGAGCTTCAGATCGACCATCCAAGTCGTTTCAGCCTGAGATCGACCACCAGATCGACCATACCACTCGTTTCAGCCTGAGATCGACCACCAGATCGACCATATCACTCGTTTCAGCCTGAGATCGACCACCTGATCGACCAGGCGGGTCGATCTTCGGTCCAGATTTCTGCTTCCTTCCTTGGACAGCTCAGACTTTGTCTTTTAGTGAGGGGACCAGTTGTGTGGTCCTTTATGAACACTCTAGACCTAAAAATTTGGGGGATCCACGAATTTGACAGCCTCCATCCCCATTTTTGGGTTTTGTGGATCACTATTAAAACATCTTTTCCATTTTCAAGCTTTATCTTTTGTAAAAACTTTGATTTTGAATTTAAGAACTTCTCTTTATGCTTTAATCCTTCTTTTTTGTTATTTCAATCATGTTTAACTCCTCTTATCTCATGATTAAGAGGGATTCGAAAATGATATTAGAGTAGTTCTTTAGGATTTAAGGATGAGGTGATTAGGAAGGTTTTAAAGGTTAGATCTTGGTATTTTGTTGTTCTTAACTTTATCCTTTCTTGGTTTGGAGTATCAAATGCTTAAAGACCTTGAGAGAGGCTTTATGATCCAAGAGATTTCCTTTTCTCATAAGAACTTAGGAGATCTCTTATGACCAAACCAAGAGACTAGTATGCCTTAAAGACCACGAAAGTGGCAAGTAAGGGCTAGTTAAGCCATGTTAAGATCCGTGCTTCAGCTCCATCAACCATCCTTTTCCACCACAAGCCATGGGTTTGGAGAGGATGAATGATGAGAGGAATTTATCTTACCCACAAGCCATGGGAAGATTGCTTCTTAGGCTTAAGGATAGCTCATTTTGAAATGTGTAGATTTGCTTTTTGCAAACCAAGATCGAACCTTGAGCTTTCCTAAGCATGAACCTCATCCTTGAATCTGTTATTTATCATTCAAGTAGTTTCAAAAGCTTTCCCCTTTAGATTTAAAGTTTGCTCCTTTAAGTTGCTAGAAATAGCCTTAATTTCCTGTTTTCAGTTTTTGACTTTTCATAATCAGTAGTCTTGCACTTTAAATTCCTAGTTTTCTTCTAGTAGTTGCTAACCCTTAAGAGGGGATTTTAAAATTGTTTTCTTGCTCATTTCGTATTGCATTTAGTTTTTGTTAAATTTCTCTTCTATTTTACCCGAATTTGACTTAGCTTTACTTGCTCTTGCATTCCTAGTATCTTTCTCACCTAGGCTGGATTGACACCTAAAGTACTACAGCAACACTAAGAGGCTTTAGGATTGATATTTAGAACTGTGAAAAAAGCTCTCTATCAATCTCGACCACTACCACAAGAAGAAGTTCATGAGAGATGTCTCTCTATACTTTTGGGACGAGCCTTACCTGTACAAGAGGGGAGTAGACAGCCTTTACAGAAGGTGTGTAACAAGAGAAGAAGCTAAAGACATTCTCCTTCATTGTCACGGTTCATCCTACGGATGGCATTTTGCTTCTTTCAAGACTACTACAAAGGTCTTACAAGCCGGGTTTTGGTGGACATCGCTATTCAAGAATTCTCATGAGTTTGTTAAGTCTTGTGAAGCATGTCAAAGGGCACGGAACATCACCAAGAGAAATGAGATGCCTCAGGTGCCAATCTTTGAAGTTGATGTATTTGATGCTTGGGGGATTGACTTTATGGGTCCGTTCCCATCTTCTTTCGGCAACAAATTCATCTTGGTGGCTGTTGATTACGTGTCTAAGTGGGTTGAGGCTATAGCTTCCCCAACTAACGAATCAAGGGTGGTGGTTAAGCTCTTCAAGACCATCATCTTTCCACGGTTTGGAGTTCCCAAGGTAGTGATCAGTGATGGAGGCAGCCACTTCATCAACAAAGTGTTTGAAGGTCTCTTGAAGAAGTATGGAGTGAAGCACAAGGTAGCTACACCTTATCACCCACAAACTAGTGGGCAAGTAAAGGTCTCTAATAGACAGATCAAGGCCATCTTATAGAGGACATTGGGAGCAACTCGGAAGGATTTGGAAAGTAAGCTAGATGATGCTCTTTGGGCGTATAGAACCGCCTTCAAGACTCCTATTGGTACCACTCCCTTCACTCTCCTTTATGGCAAGGCATGTCACCTCCCTGTGGAGCTAGAGCATAGAGCATTGTGGGCAGTGAAGGAGATGAACTTCAGTCTCAAGACGGCACAGGAGAAGAGGTTGATTCAACTCCATGAGCTTGATGAGCTTGATGAGCTAGGGCCAGACGCTTATAAGAGCGCTAAAATCTACAAGGAAAGGACCAAGGCGGTTCATGACAAGAAGTTGGTGAATAAGGAGCTCTAGGAGGGCAGTCTGGTCTTGCTTTATGACTCACGCTTGAAGTTGTTCCCTGGCAAGCTCAAGTCTAGATGGTGTGGACCTTTTGAGATCAAGGAAGTTCTACCCTATGGAGCGGTTACTTTGGTTGGCAAAAGTAGAAAGGCTTTCACGGTTAATGGGCATAGAGTCAAGCCCTACCTGGCGAGTGAATACAGCAAGGAGAGTACCACCATGCTTCTCCAAGACCCGCCTCTAGCCTAAACCAAGTAAACTCTAGCTAAAGACGTTAAAGAAAGCGCACTTGGGAGGGATTCCCATGTCTATCTTGTACATATTTTTGCTTTCTTTCTATTTCTGTTTTATGCTTTTTATGTTTAAGGGTGTAGGTGAAAGGATAAGGGATTGGAGATTATGATCTTGGAGTCAAAATGGCAAGGAAGGGAGAGTTAGAGGCTAGAGATCGAGTGCTAGATCGACCTATCCTGACTCGATCTTTGCTAGATCGAGCTAGTGAATCGAGTGAAGCCCCTCGATCTAGATGAGATCGAGTGGAGAATCGATTGAGTCAGTCGATCATGAGAGGATAAACCACCCATGAGTTTAGCTTGAAATGCAAACGGGGGGTGGATCAACTGATCTTACTCGATCCTCAGGCTGGATCGATCAGATGACTCGATCTGCCACTCGATCCTTGCCCAAACGACCACCAAATTGATCACGTGGCTCGATTCAAGGAGCATAGCCTGGGTGACTAAGAATCATGGAACGAGGGGGCACACTCGATCTAGGACTCGATGCAATATGAATCGAGTCCCTAATCGATCAACCCACTCGATCCTAGTCCTAGATCGACCAAATGGACTCGATCTCATGCCGAGGTAAGTTTGTGTTTTCCCTCTCTTTTCTATTTCCCTCCTATTTTAAATTCAAATCTTGGTCAAGACAAGCATCTTTGACCATGAAAGACGTGCCTTGACCAACTTTGTCAGAAAACCACTTGCATAACCCATAGTTTTCTTTGCCTTTAAATTCACATGCATCTACACTCTCTATATCATTTGTGTTTCGAGTTTTGATATTACTATATATTTTGCATATTTTGCATGCATCTATGATAGTTTTTCATGCATTCATCTTGCATTATAGGCTATTTTGCATCATTTTAGGTCCTAGAGCACTTTTGCATTAGCATTCGCATGTTTCTTGCATTATGCATCATATTCAGGTTATTTTTGGACACTTTGGAGCTGTGGAGGATTAATGGACATGCTAAGGCTCGTGAGGAAGCTTGTGGACGCTTGGAGAACTCAACCGTTTAGCAAAGGACCTGAGATCGAGTTGCGGATCGGGCAAGGCAGGTCAATCTAGACGAGATCGACCAGAAGATCGAGTGAACCCCAGTCGATTCAAGAGGAAGATCGAGCATGCGATCGAGTGAGGAGGTCGATCAAGAGTACGGACGTGGGCCATGCCATGAAAATCGAGGGCAAGATCGAGTTCACGACCCGATCATCAAAGGATCGACTCAAAGATCGTGCGAAGTCATCTGATCCAAGAGAAGATCAAGACAGAGATCGAGTGATCCGAGTCGATCCCAGACTAACCTTATCTGTCCAGCTGGTTTTGGCAGCTAGCGAAGGGGGGACCATTTGCGGTTTAGCCATTTTTGGCAAACCGCAGCCATCAGTTTCATTATCTTCATTCTATCTTTTCCTTTTTTTTTCTCTCTGAGTGAGGTGATTCGCCATTGTAGAACAGCAAAAGCTTTTTCGTTTTTGAACCTTTGAATCTTTTAATATCAAGCAAGTTTTTCTTTAATCTATCGTTAATCATGGTTAGCTTATCGTTTATTGCTTTTGATTCGATCTTAAACATGTGTAGTGAGTAGTCTTCTTGGGTTTTTTTGGTTGAGGTGATTCAAAAGGGTTGAAAGGGTTTAAAGCTTGGTGTTTTCTTTGTTCTTCATACCTTCTCTTCTAGGATCTTGGGATCTTAATGCCTAGAGAGCCTTGGAAAAGGTCTCTATGAACCAAAGGCTGTCTTACCTTGACAGGATTCAGATGTCCTGGAAAACCAAATCCTAGAGGCTAATCCTTCCTTTCCCATACGCCATGGTTGTTTAGGGGATTAGTTAAGTCATTGTTTAAAATCTGTTCTCCTTGCTCTTCGATCTCTTTTCCACCAAACGCCATGGGTTTGGAGAAGAGATTGAGGAAGTGAACCATACCACACGCTATGGATGATTCTTGTTTTGTTTTCAAGGCCTAGAGAAACCTCTTAAAAGAGTAGATGTAAATGTTTTCAAACCAAAGCTTTAATCTTTGATACCCTAGAATATGACCCTCGACCTTGAACCCTCTCTTTTAGTATTTTAAATCTCTGTTCATCATTTGCTTGTCATTTAGCTTGAATCCTTTTCATCAAAAGTCATTTCGCTTTAAGTTGCTTGTTAGATCGATCCATTCTGCTCGATCTAGTGCTCGATCCTGTGGTCGATTTTCTGGTCGATTTTTAGTTTTTAATAGCTTTGTCTTTTTCATCTTTTGCTTGTTCCTCGTGGTAGTTAACCCTCTTCCAGGGATTTAAAAATTATTTTGCATTGTATTAGATCGTTGCATTTAGTTTTCCATGATTTTACCAATCATTTATCATATTCGCTTAGATTCACTAGATCCTTGCATTCTCATTGCTCTTCCTGCTCCCTAGGATTGGATTGATACCTCTTGCTATACTACGACTATGTGTTGCTTGAGTTTTGATAACCTCTTGCTTGCATCTATAGTAAAAACTTGTTATCAAATGGCGCCGTTGCCGTCTTAGGGTTGCTAGGAAGCATTAAGATTTGGGGTTTAGTAAAGTCTAAGCCTTTGTTTTCATTTTGGTTACTAATCTCTCTGCCTTCAAACTTGTGTCTTTCAGGTACATAAATTTGTATTCTAGGGGTGACAACAACTTACTTACACCCCTAGACAATATTCATCAACTTGGGAACGCAAGATCAAGAAGAGTTAAAGAGCAAGCTATAGCTTTTGAGGAGATTGTTCAGGCAGGTTCAGTAGACTTTGGAACAATGGCTGAGCAAGAACATCCTGAAGGACCTCCACCAGCTCACGGTGCTGTAGGAAGGGGCAATGGAAACCCCATCCACGCGGCTAGACCTCCACGGATCATTGGTGCTGGAGATGCTCCTAATACGCATCACAATCGTTTTGGGATCACTCCTCCACCAGTACAGAACAACAACTTCGAGATAAAGCCAGGAGTCATCTCTATGGTTCAGAATAGCAAGTTCCATGGGCTAGCAATGGAAGACCCCTTGGAGCATCTTGACAACTTTGAGCAAGTTTGTGGGATGATCAAGATTAATGGCATATCCGAAGATGCTTTCAAGCTGCGTCTCTTTCCATTTTCTCTCGGAGATAAGGCTAGACATTGGGAGAAAACACTTCCACAAGGCACCATTACCTCTTGGGCTGAGTGTAAGAAGGCTTTCCTCTCAATGTTATTCTCTAGCACAAGAACAGCAAGGTTGAGAAGTGAGATTAGCGGCTTCACTCAAAGGAACAATGAGACATTCAATGAAGCCATGGAGAGATTCAAGGACTACACCATTCAATGTCCTCACCACGGCTTCAGTGAAGAGACTCTCCTAAGCACCATCTACCACGGAGCATTGCCCAAGATACGGTTGCTACTTGACACGGCTAGTAAGGGAAACTTCCTTGGTCAAGAAGTAGAAGAGGGCATGGAGCTAATCAAGAACTTGGCATTGAGTGACGGTAACTATACTGAAGACTATGACCGTGCACCTCGCGGTTCCGAGCTAGAGTCTCACAAGAAAGAGCTTAAGTCACTTCACGAGAAGATAAAAAAGTTGGTGCTTGCTAATCAGAAGCATGTTCACTTTGTTGGTGAAGCGGATGAAGTCTTAGAGGAGCTAGACTTGAGCCAAGAAGAAGCCAACTGGATTGCTGGTCAGAACTACAACAAGAATCAGGGTTATTCACAAGGCTACCAAGCGAACAACAATCTCTCTTACAGGAGCACGAATGTAGAGAACCCTAAAGATCAGGTGTACCCCCCTCAGCAAGCAAAGCCGTTTATTCCTTACAACAAGGGTATTCAATCGAATAGTGGCTTTCAAGGGCAGAGGCAAGGGAACTTCCAATGTCAGCAGCAGCAGCAAGGAAACAAAGGTTACACTCCTATGTTCCCTCCCGGCTTTGTTCCTCAACAACAACAAATTCAACCGCAACAACAAGATCCGGTCCAAGCTATGTTCCAGCAGTTGCTTCAAGGTCAAACTTCAACTAATCAGAAGTTTGCCGAGATGAACAACCGCCTTGACTCCTCTCTTACTGACGTCTCAACTCAGATTTCAAACCTGAACAATAAGATCAAGCAGTTAGAGAAGGGAAAAGCTACTACAAGCAGTCAAAGCCGCTTACCGGGCAAGTGTGAGCAAAATCCAAAGGAATACGCCAACGCCATTACCTTGAGAAGTGGAAAAGAACTTCCTCCGTGTGTTGCTCCTATGAACAATGAGGAAATTGTAGTCCAAGAGGGGGAGGGTAAGATTTCAGCCGATGAGGAGATCAACTTTGATAATGTATGGATTGAGAGACTAAGAAAGGGTAAAGAGGTAGCCGTAGAGAAGAAAGTAGGGCAAGCTACTAAAGAGAAAGATGTTTATGTGCCTTCACCGTATGTACCTAAGCTTCCTTTTCCTGGCCGCTTCAAGAAACAGCTTATAGAGAAGCATAGACTCTTGTTTGAGAAGCATCTAAGGGATGTAGAGATCAAGCTTCCTCTCGTGGATTGCCTAGCTATGATGCCGAAGTGTGCTAAGTTCTTCAAAGACACCCTTATAAAGAAGACTAAGGAGAGTAAAGAAGTCTTGGTGCTTAGTGAAGAGTGTAGTGCCATCATTCACAAGGAGATTGTTCCTAAAAAGCTAGGAGATCCAGGATCCTTCACCATTCCTTGTGCTTTGGGTCCATTGAAGTTTAAGAGCTGTTTGTGCGATCTTGGTGCAAGTATCAATCTCATGCCCCATTCTATAGCAAAGAAGCTCGGTTTTACACGGTTCAAAGAGTGTAGAATCTCTCTTGTGTTAGCTGACAGAAGCGTGAGACTTCCAGTGGGTATGTTGGAGGATCTTCCAGTGAGAATAAGCGACGTCAATGTACCAACTGATTTGTTGTGCTTGAGATAGATGATGAAGAGCCTAAAGATCCGCTTATACTAGGAAGACCATTCCTTGCAACCGCCGGAGCCATCATTGATGTCAAGAATGGGAAGATAGCTTTACACTTGGGCAAGGACATAAAGCTGGATTTTGATATCAACGAGGTCCTGAAGAAGCCAACCATAAAAGGACAAGCATTCTACATAGAAACCTTGGATGCCTTGGCGGATGAATTGTTAGAAGAGCTTGCACAAGAGGATCACTTGAAGCTGGAATTGACTAAGGAAAGAGGAGAGTACGGTTTCTTGGATCGGAGGACTCAGGAGTACGTTAATCTCCTTGACTCTAGAAGAGTTGTCAAAGGAGATGGAGACGTGTGCCTTGAGATCGACCCCAAAATTGGTGCATTCACTCGATCCAGAGGTCAGCTCAGCGAGGAGACAGACCGATCTAGAGGAGCAATCGAGGCAAAGATCGAGAGAAGTCAATCGATCAGCTCAGAGAACGAGACGGAGACTTGATCTCTAACTCGATCCCAATCAAATCGAGTGTGAGAATCGAGTGAAGTTGCTCGATCCGGACCAGAACGAGTGCAAGATCGACTGGATGACTCGATCTCAGAGGGGACAACGGTTCAAGAAAGCAGTCTTTTAGGTCATGATTCGGGTTCTAAGGAGGCTACTAAAGATAGCAACGCCAACACTAGCCACGAGGATGACTGGAGCGAGCTGCTAGCCCCAAAGGTTGACCTAAAGGAGCTCCCAAAAGGGCTAAGGTATGCTTTCTTAGGGCTTAATGATACCTATCCGGTGATTGTCAATGAGAACCTAAGTGATGATGAGTTGCACTCGCTCCTCAATGAGCTGAGAAAGTATAGGAAGGCCATTGGATAGTCTCTAAGTGACATCAAGGGCCTTTCGCGAATGCTTTGCACTCATAGGATTCACTTAGACAATGAGAACTCTTCTTCTATTGAACATCAAAGGCGTTTGAACCCGAATTTGAAAGAAGTAGTTAAGAAGGAGATTCTTAAGTTATTAGAGGCTGACGTGATCTATCCCATAAGTGACAGCACGTGGGTTTCTCCTGTACACGTGGTGCCCACGAAGGGAGGGATCACGTTCAATAAGAATGATAAAGATGAATTGATTCCTACTAGGACTATAACAGGTCACCGTATGTGTATAGACTATAGGAAGCTTAATTCTGCTACTAGAAAGGATCATTTTCTTTTACCTTTTATTGATCAAATGCTTAAGAGACTTGCTAATCATCCTTATTATTGTTTTCTTGATGGTTATAACGGTTTCTTTCAAATACCAATCCATCCAAACGATCAAGAGAAGACGACCTTTACATGCCCTTATGGCACATTCGCATATCGAAGGATGCCATTCGGGTTGTGTAACACACCGGCTACGTTTCAGCAGTGTATGATGTCGATCTTCTCTGATCTTATAGAAGAGATGGTAGAAGTGTTTATGGTTGACTTCTCGGTCTATGGTGCATCCTTTTCTGCTTGTATGTTGAATCTTTACAAGGTACTTAAGCGTTGTGAGGAGACAAACTTGGTGCTCAACTGGGAGAAGTGTCACTTCATGGTGAAAGAAGGGATAGTACTTGGCCACAAGATATCAGAGAAGGGCATAGAGGTTGACAAAGCCAAGGTTGAGGTTATGATGCGTCTTGAGCCACCGGTTAATGTGAAGGGAGTAAGGAGTTTCTTAGGCCACGCAGACTTCTACAGGAGATTTATAAAGGATTTCTCCAAGATAGCAAGGCCCCTCACACGGTTGTTATGCAAGGAAGCTGACTTTGTATTTCATGAGGATTGTCTTCATGCTTTCATGACCATCAAGGAAGCTCTTGCATCTGCACCAATAGTACAAGCACCGGACTGGACTCTACCGTTTGAGATCATGTGTGACGCGAGCGACTATGCCGTGGGTGCTGTTCTTGGTCAGAGGAAAGACAAGTGGTTGCATGTAATCTACTATGCCAGCCGTACCTTGGATGACATGCACGTCAGATATGCTACCACCGAGAGAGAGTTCCTGGCCGTTGTGTTTGCTTTTGAGAAGTTCAGATCATACCTCCTAGGCTCTAAGGTTGTTGTCTACACAGATCACGCAGCTTTGAGGTACATCTATTCCCAGAAAGACACTATACCGAGGCTTCTAAGGTGGATTCTCCTTCTACAAGAGTTTGATATGGAGATAAAAGACAAGAAGGGGATAGAGAATGGTGTTGCTGATCACCTCTCAGGGATGAGAGTCAATGAAGCTTTGCCACTTGATGATTCACTTCCTGAAGAGCAGCTCATGATGATCACCACGGCCGTATGTGAGAAGCTTGAAGATCAGTTTGAAGAGGTCTTGAGTTTCAAGGAAGAAGACTTGCCTTGGTATGCTGATATTGCAAACTACTTGGCTTGTGGAGAGGAGCCTTCTCATCTAGATCATTACCACAAGAAGAAGTTTATAAGAGATGTCTCCCACTACTTTTAGGACGAGCCATACTTGTACAAGAGGGGAGTGGACAGCTTGTATAGAAGGTGTGTAACAAGAGAAGAAGCTAAGGACATACTCCTACATTGTCACGGCTCTTTATATGGTGGTAATTTCGCTTCTTTCAAGACTGCTACAAAGGTGCTACAAGCGGGTTTCTGGTGGCCATCTATATTCAAGGATGCTCATGAATTTGTTAAAGCTTGAGAAGCATGTCAAAGGGCAGGAAACATCACTAAGAGAAACGAGATGCCTCAGGTTCCTATCTTTGAAGTTGATGTCTTTGACACATAGGGGATAGATTTCATGAGACCATTCCCATCTTCTTACGGCAACAAGTTCATCTTAGTAGCCATGGACTATGTGTCTAAGTGGGTTGAGGCTATAGCTTCCCCAACAAACAATGCAAAAGTGGTGATCAAGCTCTTCAAGACCATCATATTCTCACGGTTTGGAGTCCCCAAGGTAGTAATCAGTGACGGTGAAAGCCACTTCATCAACAAAGTGTTTCAAAAGCCTCTTGAAGAAGTATGGCGTGAAGCACAAGGTAGCTACACCTTATCATCCTCAAACTAACAGGCAGATCAAGGCCATACTCGAGAGGACAGTTGGGACTACTCGGAAGGATTGGGCGGTTAAGCTAGACGATGCTTTGTGGGCTTACCGAACTGCTTTCAAGACCCCCATTGGTACTACTCCTTTCACTCTTCTATACGGCAAGGCGTGTCATCTTCCTGTTGAGTTGGAGCATAGGGCACTATGGGGAGTGAAGCAGCTCAACTACAACCTCAAGACAGCTCAGGAGAAGCGTTTGATTCAGCTACATGAGCTTGATGAGCTACGGCTGGATGCATACGACAGCTCTAGGATCTACAAGGAGCAGACTAAGGTTGTTCATGACAAGAAGCTGGTTCACAAGGAGTTGAAGGAAGGCAGTTTGGTGCTACTCTACAACTCGAGGTTGAAGCTATTCCCAGGGAAGCTCAAGTCAAGGTGGAGTGGACAGTTTGAGATCAAAGAGGTTCTACCCTATGGAGCGGTTACATTGGTGGGCAAGAGCGGTAATGCTTTCACGGTCAATGGGCACAAAGCTACCTGGCGAGTGATTACGGCAAGGAGAGCACCTCCGTGCTTCTCCAAGACCCCCCTCAGGCCTAAACCAAGTAAAGTCTAGCTAAAGATGTTAAAGAAAGCGTACTTGGGAGACATTCCCATGTCTATCTTGTACATATTTTTACTTTATTTCTACTTCAGTTTTATGCTTTTAATGTTTAAGTGTGTAGGTGAATGGATAAGGGATTGTTGGAGTCCAAAAGAGGCGAGAAGGGTTAAGTATAGGCTAGAGATCGAGTGCTAGATCGACTAATCCTGGCTCGATCTTTACTAGATCGAGTCAGTGAATCGAGAGGAGTCAGTCGATCTAGACGAGATCGAGTAGACAAATCGAGTGGAACGGTCGATCACGAGAGGATGAACACCCTATACGTTTATTTTGAAAAGCAAACGAGGTGTAGATCGACCGAGTCACTCGATTCTCAAAGATAGATTGAATAGTCTACTCGATCTGCCACTCGATCTAAGCCAAATCGACCCCCAAATCGATCACGTAGCTCGATCCAAGGACCAATGCCTGGTTGACCAAAATTCAAGGAACGAGAGGGTACAATCGATCTAAGGCTAGATGAAATTTGAATCGAGTCCATGTTCGATCAAATCTCTCGATCCTAGCCATTATTGGCATGAGATCGAGTCCTAGATCGACCAAATGGACTCGATCTCGTGCCGAGGTAACAATTTGTTTTCCCTCTTTTCTTCTTTCCCTCCTGTTTTTAAATTCACATCTTGGTCAAGACAGGAATCTTTGACCATGAAAGATGTGCCTTGACCAAGCTTTTCTCAGAAATCACTCTTGCATGTGTCCAAAATTTTCTTGTCTTTAAAACCTCTCTTTCTCTCTTTTGTTTCATCACTTTGAAAACCCGATTTTCACAAAACAGAGAGAGAGAGAGAGCAAATTTGAGTTTTGATTACTTGTGCATTTCATTTTCCTCTAAAATCAAAGGTCTTTTTGTCTTATTTGATTAGCTTGCTTAATCTTTCAAGAAAATCTTGCTTAATCTTTCAAGAAAATCCTTTTCTGTTGCGATTTAAGGGATGATTTGCTAGGGAATTAGGAATTTTTTTTAGATATAGCTAGATATTAGGAAAATTATAGATTTGATACTATCTCTAGATTTTTTTTTCTGTTATCTAGCTACAATTTTTATAAAATTCCCTAAAATCTTGGCTAATTGTTGCAAGTCTTTCTTCCCTAACCTGCCATTCTCTTACATTCACCGCCTTTTCTCATCTCATTCCTTGAGAGTTATGTTTCAGGTACTATGGCTCCCAAGAGAACGAGAGAAGAAACAACGACACAAGGAGAAGAGGGGCAACAAGTGGTTCAAGAAGAAGAAGCTCAGCAAGTGCAAGAGAGGGTTCGTTGGACAAAGGAGGAAAAGTTGGCAAAGAAGAGGTTAGAGAGGCTGCGTTTTGAGCCTACTAAGTTTGCTAGTAGAGATCTGTTGGAGAGGATGGGACTTCTAGAATATTTTGATTTCCTCTCCAAGACATGGGGCTTGCATGCCTTTCAAGGATTGATTGTCCAACATATCCACAAGTCACTCTAGACTTCCTCTATACCTTGGCGTTTTCCTATGAGAATCCGAGTCTCCCCACTCCCTCACAAGGTCATCTCACCTTCAAGGTCAAAAGGCGAGCTTATCATCTCTCCATTGAAGAGTTTTGCCAAGCTTATGGTCTTAATGCGACGGCTAAGCAAGTAGAGTTCCCTCCTCTCAAAACCGCCAACGATCTATGGGACGTGCTCTGTGATGAAGACTACAAACCCAACACGGCTAAGATCAAGAAAGTGAGAAACCCCGTTTTGTGGTATACTCTTGATAACTAGCTTTTCATGTATGTGTTATGTGATGATGCAGATGCAAGAATGTTATCAAACTCAAGCACCTATATGTTGTAGTATAGAATGGAAAAGAGTATCAATCCACACCTAGGAGCTAGAAAGTGCAATGAGAATGCAAGGATCATGCAAAGCTAAGCAAATGATGAACGATTTTTATAAAATCCCTAAAAACTAGATGCAATGGTCAAATGCAAAGCAGAACTATTTTAAAAATACTAGGAACGAGTGAACTACCACGAGGAACAAGCAAAATGATTAAAATGCAAAGCCATAAATTACTAAAAATCGACTAGTGGATCGACCACAAGATCGACAACCAGATCGAGCAACAACGATAGATCTCGTCTAAACAGTTCAGACAGAAATGAATCTAACGACCAAGGTGCGAATAACTAGCAAGCGAATGATTATCAGAGATGAGAAAATACTAAGAAAGAGGGTCCAGGGTCGAGGATCATGTTCAAGGGTTTCAAAGGTTCAAGCTTGGTTTGAAAACTTTAGATCTACTCACTTTGTGAGGTTCTCTAGGCCTTGAAAATAGAAACAAGATCCATACATAGCGTGTGGTCTCCTTCATTCTCTTCTCCAAACCCATGGTTTTTGGTGGAAAAAGAGATTGAAGGGCACAAAACACATATTTCAAACACACAGCCTAACTAATCCCCTAAACAACCATGGCGTGTGGGAAAGGAAAGATTAGCCTCTAAGATTTGACCTCTCCAGGACATCTGAATCCTGTCAAGGTAAGATATCCCTCTGATCATAAAGATCTTGGCATGAGAGTCTTTACGCCTTAAGTGCTCAAATCTTAGAAAAGAAGGTGATCAAGAACAAGAAAACACCAAGCTTTAAATCTTTTCAACCCCTTTGAATCCTCTCAACCCCGAAAACCCCGATGAAACTATTCACTACTCATAAAGTAAACCGAACAAAACGCAATAGATGATTGACTAAACATAAAAAACGATTGATTATGAGCAAATATTCAATATTCAAAGCGTAAAGCAAGAAAACTCAAGGTTCTACAATGGCGGAGATAATCGCCCCTCAACTAGAGAGAAGATGATAAAAGGATAAAGTAAAAACGCGTGTGTCAAAAGCAGGATCGCCGCCTTCCCAAAATGGGGGAACAGCTCGATGGTCCCCCCTCGCTAGAAGGAAAAACTGTTAAAGTAGTCTGGAATTGAGCAAGAGGCTCGATCTGGCTCTCGATCTTCGGCTGGGATCGGGTGTCTTTGGTCGATCTCTGAGTCGATCTTGTGCTGATCGGGTTGAAAGCTCGATCCGGTCCTCGATCTGCATGGTGTCATTTATGTACATACTTCAGATCGATCTCCTATCTCGATCTTGGTTTCGATCCATTTCCTTGCATCGACTCGGCTACTCGAACTTCTGGTAGATCTCATCAAGATCGACCTGCCATGCTCGATCTGCTACTCGATCTCGGGTCCTTAGCATGCAATCCTAATTTATCCAAGTGCCCACGAACTTCCTCACGAGCCCTAGCACGTCCACAAATCCTCCATAGCTCCAAAGTAGCCAAAAACAACCTGAATGCAATGCAAAATGCAAGAAACATGCAAATGTTGGTGTAAAAGTACTATGGGACTTAAATTGATGTAAACTAGCCTAAAGTGCAAGGTAAATGCATGAGAAACTATCTTATATGTATGCAAAACACATGAAATATGCAGCAATATCAACTCTCCCAAACTTGCCTTTTGCTTGCCCTCAAGCAAACAAAATTCAAGAAGGGAAAGAGGTTTTAAAACAAACGGGGGTTTAAGCTTCTTGCAAAGGTGCTTTTTAAATGAATCAATCTCAACGTCCTAGTTACTAGTTCTAAGATGCAATGCACACACTCATACTCCAAAGAAATTTGCCATACTCATCACACAATGAATTTCAAATCATAGGACACTGAATGGTGTAGTCCTTGAACCGCTCCATGGCTTCATTGAACATCTCATTGTTCCTTTGAGTGAAGCCGCTGATGTCCCTTCGCAACCTTGCTGTTCTGGTGCTAGAGGAGAACTTTGGGAGGAACGGTTTTTTACACTCAGCCCAAGAGGTAATGGTGCCTTGTGGAAGGGTCTTCTCCCAATGTCTAGCCTTGTCTTCAAGAGAAAATGGAAAGAGACGCAGCTTGAAAGCATCTTCGAATATGCCATTGATCTTGATCATCCCACATACTTGCTCAAAGTTGTCAAGATGCTCCAAGGGATCTTCCATTGCTAACCCGTGGAACTTATTGTTTTGCACCATTGAGATGAATCTTGGCTTAATCTCAAAGTTGTTGTTCTGTACAGGAGGAGCAGTGATCCCAAACCTATTATGATGAGTGTTGGGAGCATCTCCAGCTCCTATGATCCGTGGGGGTCGAGCCGCGTGTATGGGGTTGCGATTGCCCCTTCCTACAGCTTCATGAGGTCCCTCAGGATGTTCGTGCTCTGCCATTGCTCCAATATCCACTTAACCTTGCTGAACAATCTCCTCAAAAGCTCTAGCTTGCTCTCTAACTCTTCTTATTCTTGAATGTCCGAGTTGATGAATGTTGTCCAAGGGTTGAAGTAAGTTGTTGTCTCCCCTTGAACGTGGATTCATGTACATGAAAGACACAAGTTTGAGAATAGAGTAATCATTAACCAAAAGGAAAAAAAGGCTTAGTCTTTACTAAACCTCAAATCTCAATGCTTCCTATCCCCTAAGATGACAACGGCACCATTTGATAACTAGCTTTTCATGTGTGTGTTGTGTGATGATGCAGATGCAAGAATGTTATCAAACTCAATCACCTATATGTTGTAGTATAGAATGCAAGAGAGTATCAATCCACACCTAGGAGCTCGAAAGTGCAATGAGAATGCAAGGATCATGCAAAGCTAAGCAAATGATGAACGATTTTTGTAAAATCCCTAAAAACTAGATGCAATGGTCAAATGCAAAGGAAAACTACATTAAAAATACTAGGAACGAGTGAACTACCACGAGGAACAAGCAAAATGATTAAAATGCAAAGCTATGAATTACTAAAAATTGACTAGTGGATCGACCACAGGATCGACCACCAGATCGAGCAACAACGATCGATCTCGTCTAAACAGTTAAGACGGGTATGAATCTAACGACCAAGGTGCGAACAACTAGCAAGCGAATAATTATCAGAGATGAGAAAATACTAAGAAAGAGGGTCCAGGATCGAGAATCATGTTCAAGGGTTTCAAAGGTTCAAGCTTGGTTTGAAAACTTCAGATCTACTCACTTTGTGAGGTTCTCTAGGCCTTGAAAACAAAACAAGATCCATCCATGGCGTGTGGTATGGATCACTCCTTCATTCTCTTCTCCAAACCCATGGCTTTTGGTGGAAAAAGAGATTGAAGGGCACAAAACATAGATTTCAAACACACGGCCTAACTAATCCCCTAAACAACCATGGCATGTGGGAAAGGAAGGATTAGCCTCTAAGATTTGACTTCTCCAGGACATCTGAATCCTGTCAAGGTAAGATATCCCTCTGATCATAAAGATCTTGGCATGAGAGTCATTAAGCCTTAAGTGCTCAAATCCTAGAAAAGAAGGCGATGAAGAACAAGAAAACACCAAGCTTTAAACCATTTCAACCCCTTTGAATCCTCTCAACCCCGAAAACCCCGATGAAACTACTCACTAGTCATCAAGTAAACCGAACAAACGCAATAGATGATTTACTAAACATGAAAAACGATTGATTAAGAGCAAAGATTCAATATTCAAAACGTAAACCAAGAAAACTCAAGGTTCTACAATGGCGGAGATAATTGCGCCCCAACTAGAGAGAAGATGATAAAAAGATAAAGTAAAAACGTGTGTGTCAAAAGCAGGATCGCCGCCTTCCCAAAATGGGTGAACAGCTCGATGGTCCCCCCCCTCTCGCTAGAAGCCAAAAATGGTTAAAGTAGTCTGGAATCGAGCAGGAGGATCAATCTGGCTCTCGATCTTCGGCTGGGATCGGGTGACTTTGGTCGATCTCTGAGTCAATCTTGTGCTGATTGAGTTGAAAGCTCGATCCAATCCTCGATCAGCATGGTGTCATTTACGTCTGTACTACAGATCGATCTCCCATCTCAATCTTGGTCTCGATCTATTTCCTTGCATCGACTCGGTTACTCGATTTTCTGGTCGATCTCATCTAGATCGACCTGCCATGTTCGATCTGCTACTCGATCTTGGGTCCTTAGCATGCAATCCTGATTTCTCCAAGTGCCCACGAACTTCCTCACGAGCCCTAGCACGTCCACAAATCCTCCATAGCTCCAAAGTAGCTGAAAACAACCTGAATACAATGCAAAATGCAAGAAACATGCAAATGCTGGTGCAAAAGTACTCTGGGACCTAAAGTGATGTAAACTAGCCTAAAGTGCAAGGTAAATGCATGAGAGACTATCTTATATGTATGCAAACACATGAAATATGCAGCAATATCAACTCTCAAGCTACTAGCCAACACCTTCAGTGGGCGATCAGTGGCTCCTACAGTGACAAAGACCGAGCTGTGCTTTCTCTTCCAAGGAATCAAGAGGATACATTGCAGCAGCCAAGAGGAGAGCCACGAGCCGATGCAAAAGATGAGCTTGGGAATGATGTTAATTATGGATGTATCTTGGCGTCCTCTTTGGTGAATAACAACGCATATGCCATGAGGTGCAAGGCGAATTCAGCATTTATTGGAGGCTTCCTTACACCGCTCTTCATTCAAGTCGGCGTACCTCTTCAAAGCTTCGAACCTTGCGCGGATAGAGCATACATGGACGAGATCTATATGCGCAATACCGATAGCTTGGGACCTACGCAAGCTCCAGGATTCTTTGCCTATCTGTTATACAGTGATGACAAGAAGAAGAGCGTATGCATCCTACCTAATGTGGATGAGACACACTTGGACAGAATAGGCACCATCGATTTTTGTCCAACTCAAGAGGAGTGTTATGCACCACTTGGAGCAGCCATGATCCCAACTCAAGCCGCTCGTGAGCCCTCAGAATCACCACCCTCAGACGCTGTGATGCCAGCAGACTTTGAGCTCCCCAAGATAGATTTTGAGCCAAGGACCAAAGCGGAGAAGTTCCTAGCTTCGGTCGTGGAGGTACAGCGCAAGATAACCAGGTGGCAAGGCAAGATGATCAAAAAACTTGCCAAGAAAGTCAGGGCACTTCGAGGGAACTCACACGCGCAGTCTAACCAGTCCATGAGTGTAGAGATCGAGCAGCCCGAGAAGAGGAGGAGATCGACTGGTGCGATAGTCATCTGTAAGCCTCAAGGCAGCACACAACAAGCACGTCACTCCATCCATGAATTCCTAACCACAGACAAAGGCAAAGGCATAGCACAACGCTCCTCTAGCAAGAGCAGCTCCGCTGGAACATCCTCAAGTTCCAGCCGAGTTTAGCTCCGATGTACCAACAACCATCCCCTGTATATACCACGCACGTTTTAAGTTTTTCCCTTGTGTTTTGAGCTTCTCTAGACTTTGTTTGCCACCGAGACGGTGCCATTCAAATTTGGGGGAGTGTGTGGTGTGTTCGACATGTTTTCATTCTTCTTATTTTCTGTTATCATCCTTTGAGTCTTGCATGCATCCTAAGGCATAGAAAAGAACAAAAAAATTGGTTAAATTGTTTTTAAAAAAATTTCAAAAAAATTCATGTAGTTGCATTCACTTTGTTAAACATTTTAGGATTGAGTCTAGAATTTTTAAGCATTTAGGTTGTTGACTTAAGCTCTTTCTTGTAAGACTCTAGCTCAGAACCTCTCGGTTCACGGTCGTAGTCTTCAGCATAGTTGCCATCACTTAATGCCAAGTTTTCAATCAGCTCCATGCCCTCTTCTACCTCTTGACCAAGGAAGTTTCCCTTACTAGCCGTGTCGAGTAGCAAGCGTATCTTTGGTGAAGCTCCGCGGTATATTGTACTTAGTAGGGTCTCTTCACTGAAGCCGTGGTGAGGACACTGAATGGTGTAGTCCTTGAACCGCTCCATGGCTTCATTGAACGTCTCATTGTTCCTTTGAATGAAGCCGCTGATCTCCCTTCGCAACCTTGCTGTTCTGGTGCTAGAGAAGAACTTTGGGAGGAACGCCTTCTTACACTCAGCCCAAGTGGTAATGGTGCCTTGTGGAAGGGTCATCTCCCAATGTCTAGCCTTGTCTCCAAGAGAAAATGGAAAGAGACGCAGCTTGAAAGTATCTTCGAATATGCCATTGATCTTGATCATCCCACATACTTGCTCAAAGTTGTCAAGATGCTCCAAGAGATCTTCCATTGCTAACCCGTGGAACTTATTGTTTTGCACCATTGAGATGAATCCTGGTTTAATCTCAAAGTTGTTGTTCTGTACAGGAGGAGGAGTGATCTCAAACCTATTATGATGAGTGTTGGGAGCATCTCCAGCTCCAATGATCCGTGGGGGTCGAGCCGCGTGTATGGGGTTGCGATTGCCCCTTCCTACAGCTTCATGAGGTCCCTCAGGATGTTCGTGCTCTGCCATTGCTCAAAATTCACTTAACCTTGCTGAACAATCTCCTCAAAAGCTCTAGCTTGCTCTCTAACTCTTCTTGTTCTTGAATGTCCGAGTTGATGAATGTTGTCCAAGGGTTGAAGTAAGTTGTTGTCTCCCCTTGAACGTGGATTCATGTACCTGAAAGACACAAGATTGAGAATAGAGTAATCAGTAACCAAAAGAAAAAAAAAAAGCTTAGTCTTTACTAAACCCCAAATCTCAATGCTTCATATCCCCTAAGATGACAACGGCGCCATTTGATAACTAGCTTTTCATGTGTGTGTTGTGTGATGATGCAGATGCAAGAATGTTATCAAACTCAATCACCTATATGTTGTAGTATAGAATGCAAGAGAGTATCAATCCACACCTAGGAGCTAGAAAGTGCAATGAGAATGCAAGGATCATGCAAAGCTAAGCAAATGATGAACGATTTTTGTAAAATCCCTAAAAACTAGATGCAATGGTCAAATGCAAAGCAAAACTATTTTAAAAATACTAGGAACGAGTGAACTACCACGAGGAACAAGCAAAATGATTAAAATGCAAAGCTATGAATTACTAAAAATTGACTAGTGGATCGACCACAGGATCGACCACCAGATCGAGCAACAACGATCGATCTCGTCTAAACAGTTCAGATAGAAATAAATCTAACGACCAAGGTGCGAACAACTAACAAGCGAATGATTATCAGGGATGAGAAAATACTAGGAAAGAGGGTCCAGGATCGAGGATAATGTTCAAGGGTTTCAAAGGTTCAAGCTTGGTTTGAAAACTTCAGATCTACTCACTTTGTGAGGTTCTCTAGGCCTTGAAAACAAAACAAGATCCATCCATGGCGTGTGGTATGAATCACTACTTCATTCTCTTCTCCAAACTCATGGCTTTTGGTGGAAAAAGAGATTGAAGGGCACAAAACATAGATTTCAAACACACGGCCTAACTAATCCCCTAAACAACCATGGCGTGTGGGAAAGGAAGGATTAGCCTCTAAGATTTGACTTCTCCAGGACATCTGAATCCTGTCAAGGTAAGATATCCCTCTGATCATAAAGATCTTGGCATGAGAGTCTTTAAGCCTTAAGTGCTCAAATCCTAGAAAGGAAGGCGATGAAGAACAAGAAAACACCAAGCTTTAAACCATTTCAACCCCTTTGAATCCTCTCAACCCCGAAAACCCCGATGAAACTACTCACTACTCATCAAGTAAACCGAACAAAACGCAACAGATGATTAAATAAACATGAAAAACGATTGATTAAGAGCAAAGATTCAATATTCAAACCGTAAAGCAAGAAAACTCAAGGTTCTACAATGGCGGAGATAATCGCCCCCCAACTAGAGAGAAGATGATAAAAAGATAAAGTAGAAACGTGTGTGTCAGAAGCAGGATCGCCGCCTTCCCAAAATCGGCGAACAGCTCGATGGTCCCCCCCCCCCCCCCCCCCCCCCCCCCCTCGCTAGAAGCCAAAAACGGTTAAATTAGTTTGGAATCGAGCAGGAGGCTCAATCTGGCTCTCAATCTTCGGCTGGGATCGGGTGACTTTGGTCGATCTCTGAGTCGATCTTGTGCTGATAGGGTTGAAAGCTCGATCCGGTCCTCGATCAGTATGGTGTCATTTACATCCGTACTTCAGATCGATCTCCCATCTCGATCTTGGTCTCGATCCATTTCCTTGCATCGACTCGGTTACTCGATTTTCTGGTCTATCTCATCTAGATCGACCTGCCATGCTCGATCTGCTACTCGATCTTGGGTCCTTAGCATGCAATCCTGATTTCTACAAGTGCCCACGAACTTCCTCACGAGCCCTAGCACGTCCACAAATCCTCCATAGCTCCAAAGTAGCCGAAAACAACCTGAATGCAATGCAAAATGCAAGAAACATGCAAATGCTGGTGCCAAAGTACTCTGGGACCAAAAGTGATGTAAACTAGCCTAAAGTGCAAGGTAAATGCATGAGAGACTATCTTATATGTATGCAAAACACATGAAATATGCAGCAATATCAACTCTCAAGCTACTAGCCAACACCTTCAGTGGGCGATCAGTGGCTCCTACAGTGACAAAGACCGAGCTGTGCTTTCTCTTCCAAGAAATCAAAAGGATACATTGCAGCAGCCAAGAGGAGAACCACGAGCCGATGCAAAAGATGAGCTTGGGAATGATGTTAATTATGGATGTATCTTGGCGTCCTCTTTGGTGAAGTACAAGGCTTATGCCATGAGGTGCAAGGCGAATTCAGCATTCATTGGAGGCTTCCTTACACCGCTCTTCATTCAAGTCTGCGTACCTCTTCAAAGCTTCGAACCTTGTGCGGATAGAGCATACATGGACAAGACCTATATGTGCAATACCGATAGCTTGGGACCTACACAAGCTCCAGGATTCTTTGCCTATCTGTTCTACAGTGATGAAAAGAAGAAGAGCGTATGCGTCCTACCTAATGTGGATGAGACACACTTGGACAGCATAGGCACCATCGAGTTTTATCCAACTCAAGAGGAGTGTTATACACCACTTGGAGCAGCCATGATCCCAACTCAAGCCGCTCGTGAGCCCTCAGAATCACCACCCTCAAACGCTGTGATGCCAGCAGACTTTGAGCTCCCCAAGATAGATTTTGAGCCAAGGACCAAAGCGGATAAGTTCCTAGCTTCGGTTGTGGAGGTACAGCGCAAGATAACCAAGTGGCATGGCAAGATGATCAAGAAACTTGCCAAGAAGGTCAGGGCGCTTCAAGGGAACTCACACGCGCAATCTAAGCAGTCCACAGTGTAGAGGTTGAGCAGCCCGAGAAGAGGAGGAGATCGACTGGTGCGATAGTCATCCGTAAGCCTCAAGGCAGCACACAACAAGCACGTCACTCCATCCATGAATTCCTAACCACGGACATAGGAAAAGGCATAGCACGATGCTCCTCTAGCAAGAGCAGCTCCGCTGGAACATCCTCAAGTTCCAGCCGAGTTTAGCTCCGAGTTACCAACAACCATCCCCTGTATATACCACGCACGTTTTAAGTTTTTCCCTTGTGTTTTGAGCTTCTCTAGACTTTGTTTGCCACCGAGACGGTGCCATTCAAGTTTGGGGGAGTGTGTGGTGTGTTTGAAATGTTTTCATTCTTCTTATTTTCTGTTATCATCCTTTGAGTCTTGCATGCATCCTAAGGCATAGAAAAGAACAAAAAAATTGGTTAAATTTTTTTAAAAAAAATTTCAAAAAAATTCATGTAGTTGCATTCACTTTGTTAAACATTTTAGGATTGAGTCTAGATTTTTTAAGCATTTAGGTTGTTGACATTTGCATAAAAGGGTAAAAGTTTTTCTTGAAAAGTGTTTTAAGCTCTTGAATTGTTTCAAGGCCCTAGTTAGTAGTTCTTTGATGCATTGTACTTGGATCATGTGTTTTTATTTTCGTGGCTTAACGTGAACATTCATGAATTGTTGCTTGTCCTAATAAATGAGAACCTTAATCTGATCTTTAATTGTCATACTTATACATTTGAAAATGAACACATGGATTATATACATATCTAGGCTCTCTTCCACTTTTCACCACTCTTTTGTGAGCCTAGGTAGAACTCCCACCATAACCCTTACCCTTCTTTCAAGCCAAATTCTCTTGTGTGATATCTTTGTGAGGCCTCTTCCCGGTTTAAACTTGGCATAACGTGTTACGTCTAGGCGACATGATTAGGCTCTCATTTCATTGCTAGCTTTGCATTTTGAAGCGAGTTTTAGGCTTAGGTTAGGTTTGGGGATCATGGGGGTTGCTTATTTTGCTTACTTATTTTTGGTTTCAAAAGAGTTTGGTGTTTAAAGTGAATGAAAAGGTTTTAAGTGGAATGCTTGTTTTTAAAATGAAAGCTCTAAGTCTAACTAAGAAGGTAGCACTCAAAAAGAAAAAAGAAAAAAAAACAAAGGAAAAGAAAAGAGCCAAAGAGCCAAATGTTTAAAAAGAAAAAAAATAAGTAGAGAGTTATCAAAAAGAAAAGAAAAAGAGTTAAATGTGTTTTCAGCCTTTCCACTAGCCACATGAGTTCTAAGATGATGCTTTTATTTGGGTTTTTGCTAAGCGAATTGCTTTGATGATGAGGGTAGTCTCTAGGAGGGTGAGTGAGCTGAAAAAAAAGAAACGAGAGGGGTTTTAGGATCATTGTTTGTGTATATGGGTAGATGAGAGTCTAGTCATGTATGCATCAATTGCCTTTACCTTTAGCATTATGCATAAGTTCATACCTTTTTAAGAGAAACCATTGCATTTTGGAACCCATTTAAATGAGATCATTCTAGTCTCATAGCCTTTATCCTTAACCAAATGTGTTCGGCTTTAAAATGCATAAGTGTGATTCACGGTTTTGATCTTAATGAATGTTAAAGGATATGATTCATGGATTGTTTGGGATATGAGAGTCATGATTTAAAATTCATTACATGATGAGTATGGCTAAGTTCTTTGGAGTATGAGTGTGTGCATTGCATCTTAGAATTAAGAACTATGACTATTGAATTGACTCATTTGAAAAACACTTTTTCAAGGAGCTTAAACCCCCGTTTTTAAAACCTGTTCTCCTTTCTTGAGTTTTGTTTGCTTGAGGGCAAGCAAAAGATAAGTTTGGGGGAGTTGATATTACTATATATTTTGCATATTTTTCATGCATCTAGGATAGTTTTTCATGCATTCATCTTGCATTATAAGCTAGTTTGCATCATTTTATGTCCTAGAGCACTTTTGCATTAGCATTCGCATGTTTCTTGCATTATACATAATATTCAGGTTGTTTTTGGATACTTTGGAGCTGTGGAGGATTCATGGACATGCTAAGGCTCGTGAGGAAGCTTGTGGACGCTTGGAGAACTCAACCATTCAGAAAAGGACATGAGATCGAGTTGCGGATCAGGCAAGGCAGGTCGATCTAGACGAGATCGACCAGAAGATCGAGTGAACCCCAGTCGATTCAAGAGGAAGGTCGAGCATGCGATTGAGTGAGGAGGTCGATCGAGAGTACGAACGTGGGCCATGCCATGCAGATCGAGGGCCAGATCAAGTTTACAACCCGATCATCAAAGGATCGACTCAATGATCGTGCGAAGTCATCTGATTCAAGACAAGGTCGAGTCGGAGATCGAGTGATCCGAGTCGATCCCAGACTAACCTTATCCATCCAGCTGGTTTTGGCAGCTAGCGAAGGGGGGACCATTTGCGGTTTAGCCATTTTTGGCAAACCGCAGCCATCACTTTCATTATCTTCATTCTGTCTTTTCCTTTTTTTTCTCTCTAAGTGAGGCGATTCGCCATTGTAGAACAGCAAAAGCTTTTTCGTTTTTGAACCTTTGAATGATTTAATATCAAGCAAGTTTTTCTTTAATCTATCGTTAATCATGCTTAGCTTATCGTTTATTGCTTTTGATTCGATCTTAAACATTTATAATGAGTAGTCTTCTTGGGTTTTTGGGGTTGAGGTGATTCAAAAGGGTTGAAAGGGTTTAAAGCTTGGTGTTTTCTTTGTTCTTCATACCTTCTCTTCTAGGATCTTGGGATCTTAAATCCTAGAGAGCCTTGGAAAAGGTCTCTATGAACCAAAGGCTGTCTTACCTTGACAGGAGATGTCCTGGAAAACCAGATCCTAGAGGCTAATCCTTCCTTTCCCATACGCCATGGTTGTTTAGGGGATTAGTTAGGTCGTTGTTTGAAATCTGTTCTCCTTGCTCTTCGATCTCTTTTTCCACCAAACGCCATGGGTTTGGAGAAGAGATTGAGGAAATGAACCATACCACACGCCATGGATGGTTCTTGTTTTGTTTCCAAGGCCTAGAGAAACCTCTTAAAAGAGTAGATCTAAATGTTTTCAAACCAAAGCTTGAATCTTTGATACCCTTGAATATGACCCTCGACCCTGAACCCTCTCTTTTAGTATTTTAAATCTCTGTTCATCATTTGCTTGTCATTTATCTTGTATCATGTTCATCAAAAGTCATTTCGCTTTAAGTTGCTTGTTAGATCGATCCATTCTGCTCGATCCAGTGCTCAATCATGTGGTCGATTTACTGGTCGATTTTTAGTTATTAGTAGCTTTGATTTTTTATCTTTTGCTTGTTCCTCGTGGTAGTTAACCCTCTTCCAGGGATTTAAAAATTGTTTTGCATTGCATTAGATCATTGCATTTAGTTTTCCTAGATTTTACCAATCATTTATCATATTCTCTTAGATTCACTAGATCCTTGCATTCTCATTGCTCTTCCTGCTCCCTAGGATTGGATTGATACCTCTTGCTATACTACGACGGTGTGTTGCTTGAGTTTTGATAACCTCTTGCTTGCATCTATAGTAAAAACTTGTTATCAAGTTTTCTAAAGAAAGAGAGAGTGTGAGTTTCTGTTTTTTTAGGGCTAATATCTTCTTGCTTTCATCTTTTCAAAAGGTATTTTCGGTTGTCTAATTTGCTTGTTTAAATTTTTTGGAAAATTACCTTTTGATTGCTTAGGATGATTATTGATTGTTAGGGAATTAGGATAATTTTTAGAAATAGCTAAATATTAGGAAAATTTCTAGATTTATTCGTATCTCTAGATATTCTCCTCTAGTATTTAGCTACAATTTTTATAAATTCCCTAATAATCTAGGATTATTGTTATAAATTTTTTCTCTCCTACCTTGTCTTTCTCATAGATTCGCCGCCTATACTCATTCTCTTCTTTGAGATTTGTGTTTCAGGTACCAATGGCACCAAAAAGGAGCAGAGAGGAGGTTGGAGAGGCTCCGGTTTGTGAAGGAACTCAAGAAGTGGTTCAGGAGAAGGTTAGATGGACAAAGGAGGAGAAACAAGCTAAGAAAAGGTTGGAGAGGCTCCGGTTTGACCCTAAAAAGTTCGCGAGCAGGGATCTGTTGGCAAAGATGGGGATATTGGGAAATTTTGATCAGCTTCTCAAGAACATTGGACTCCGGTGCTTGTCAAGAATGGATTGCCCAACCTATCCCAAGGCAACCCTAGACTTCTTAGCCACCTTGGAGTTTACCTACGAGAATCCAAGCCTCCCCACTCCATCACAAGGTCACATCATCTTCAAGATCAGGAGGCAAGCTTACCACCTTTCCATCCCTGAACTATGCCAAGCCTACGGTCTGAAAGATAGTGGCAAGCTTGTAGAGTTTCCTACTTTCACTCAAGCCAACGAACTATGGGATTTGATCAGCAACTATGACTACAAGGCTAACACGGCCAAGATCAAGTGAGTCCGCAGCCCCGTGCTGAGATACACCCTAAAGCTCATAGCCAACACTTTCAGCTGAAGGTCCGTGGCTCCAACAGTCACCAAGAATGAGCTGTGTTTTCTCTTCCAAGGCGTTAAGCACCTTCTACGCGATCCTAAGGAGAATGACGAGCCGATGGAAGATTAGCTTGGAGATGATGTCAATTATGGATGCATTTTGGCTTCCTCTTTGATCAAGTATAAGGCGTGGGCAATGAGGTGCAAGGCGAGTTCAGCGCTGATAGGAGGCTTCCTCACACCGATGTTTGTTCAGGCCGGGGTACCTCTTCCTGACTTTGTGCCTTGCGCGGATAGAGCTTATATGGATGTGGTAAACATGCGCAACACAGACAGCTTGGGACGCATGCCAGCTGAAGGCTTCTTTGCCTATCTGTTCTACGATTGTGAGAATGAGAAGAGGGTGTACATCTTGCCAAACAAAGAGGAAACGGAGCTGCTAAGTGTTGGCAACATAGAGTTTTTGCCGAGCAATGAGGAATGCTATGCACCTCTAGGAGCAGCAGCCGCGCCACCACGAGTTGCTCGCCCATGTTCAGAGTCACCTCCCTCAGATGCTGAGATGCCCACGAGCTTCGACCTTCCTAATCTTGACTACGAGCCAAGGACAAAGGCGGAAAAGTTTCTTGCTTCTGTTGTGGAGATGCAGCGGAAGGTGAACAAGTGGCAGAGCAAGATAATTAAGAAGCTTGCCAAGAAGATCAAGGTCTTGCAAGGAAGCCCACCTAAGAAGTCTTCCAATGAGGAGGTGCAGCAGCCGGATGAGAGAAGGAGATCAACCGAAGGGATTGAGATCCGTGAGCCCCAAGGAACAAACCAAGCTGCACGCCTCTCTCTTCATGTAAGCACGAGCAATGATAAGGGCAAGGAGACCAGACACGACACTCCTAAGAAGAGCAAGAAGTCTGGAGCAAGATTGAGACACACTTGAGTTGTGGAGGTTGCGTGTACGTGCATTGGACCGAGAAGAAGCTTGTGGACACTTGGAGAACTCAGCCATGCATGCAAAGGACCCAAGATCGAGCAGCGGATCGAGCAAGGCAGGTCGATCTAGACGAGATCGACCAGAAGATCGAGTGAACCCCAGTCGATTCAAGAGGAAGGTCGAGCATGCGATTGAGTGAGGAGGTCGATCGAGAGTACGAACGTGGGCCATGCCATGCAGATCGAGGGCCAGATCAAGTTTACAACCCGATCATCAAAGGATCGACTCAATGATCGTGCGAAGTCATCTGATTCAAGACAAGATCGAGCCGGAGATCGAGTGATCCGAGTCGATCCCAGACTAACCTTATCCATCCAGCTGGTTTTGGCAGCTAGCGAAGGGGGGACCATTTGCGGTTTAGCCATTTTTGGCAAACCGCAGCCATCACTTTCATTATCTTCATTCTGTCTTTTCCTTTTTTTTCTCTCTAAGTGAGGCGATTCGCCATTGTAGAACAGCAAAAGCTTTTTCGTTTTTGAACCATTGAATGATTTAATATCAAGCAAGTTTTTCTTTAATCTATCGTTAATCATGCTTAGCTTATCGTTTATTGCTTTTGATTCGATCTTAAACATTTATAATGAGTAGTCTTCTTGGGTTTTTGGGGTTGAGGTGATTCAAAAGGGTTGAAAGGGTTTAAAGCTTGGTGTTTTCTTTGTTCTTCATACCTTCTCTTCTAGGATCTTGGGATCTTAAATCCTAGAGAGCCTTGGAAAAGGTCTCTATGAACCAAAGGCTGTCTTACCTTGACAGGAGATGTCCTGGAAAACCAGATCCTAGAGGCTAATCCTTCCTTTCCCATACGCCATGGTTGTTTAGGGGATTAGTTAGGTCGTTGTTTGAAATCTGTTCTCCTTGCTCTTCGATCTCTTTTTCCACCAAACGCCATGGGTTTGGAGAAGAGATTGAGGAAATGAACCATACCACACGCCATGGATGGTTCTTGTTTTGTTTCCAAGGCCTAGAGAAACCTCTTAAAAGAGTAGATCTAAATGTTTTCAAACCAAAGCTTGAATCTTTGATACCCTTGAATATGACCCTCAACCCTGAACCCTCTCTTTTAGTATTTTAAATCTCTGTTCATCATTTGCTTGTCATTTATCTTGTATCATGTTCATCAAAAGTCATTTCGCTTTAAGTTGCTTGTTAGATCGATCCATTCTGCTCGATCCAGTGCTCAATCATGTGGTCGATTTACTGGTCGATTTTTTAGTTATTAGTAGCTTTGATTTTTTAACTTTTGCTTGTTCCTCGTGGTAGTTAACCCTCTTCCAGGGATTTAAAAATTGTTTTGCATTGCATTAGATCATTGCATTTAGTTTTCCTAGATTTTACCAATCATTTATCATATTCTCTTAGATTCACTAGATCCTTACATTCTCATTGCTCTTTCTGCTCCCTAGGATTGGATTGATACCTCTTGCTATACTACGACGGTGTGTTGCTTGAGTTTTGATAACCTCTTGCTTGCATCTATAGTAAAAACTTGTTATCAAGTTTTCTAAAGAAAGAGAGAGTGTGAGTTTCTGTTTTTTTAGGGCTAATAGCTTCTTGCTTTCATCTTTTCAAAAGGTATTTTCGGTTGTCTAATTTGCTTGTTTAAATTTTTTGGAAAATTACCTTTTGATTGCTTAGGATGATTATTGATTGTTAGGGAATTAGGATAATTTTTAGAAATAGCTAAATATTAGAAAAATTTCTAGATTTATTCGTATCTCTAGATATTCTCCTCTAGTATTTAGCTACAATTTTTATAAATTCCCTAATAATCTAGGATTATTGTTATAAATTTTTTCTCTCCTACCTTGTCTTTCTCATAGATTCGCCGCCTATACTCATTCTCTTCTTTGAGATTTGTGTTTCAGGTACCAATGGCACCAAAAAGGAGCAGAGAGGAGGTTGGAGAGGCTCCGGTTTGTGAAGGAACTCAAGAAGTGGTTCAGGAGAAGGTTAGATGGACAAAGGAGGAGAAACAAGCTAAGAAAAGGTTGGAGAGGCTCCGGTTTGACCCTAAAAAGTTCGCGAGCAGGGATCTGTTGGCAAAGATGGGGATATTGGGAAATTTTGATCAGCTTCTCAAGAACATTGGACTCCGGTGCTTGTCAAGAATGGATTGCCCAACCTATCCCAAGGCAACCCTAGACTTCTTAGCCACCTTGGAGTTTACCTACGAGAATCCAAGCCTCCCCACTCCATCACAAGGTCACATCATCTTCAAGATCAGGAGGCAAGCTTACCACCTTTCCATCCCTGAACTATGCCAAGCCTACGGTCTGAAAGATAGTGGCAAGCTTGTAGAGTTTCCTACTTTCACTCAAGCCAACGAACTATGGGATTTGATCAGCAACTATGACTACAAGGCTAACACGGCCAAGATCAAGTGAGTCCGCAGCCCCGTGCTGAGATACACCCTAAAGCTCATAGCCAACACTTTCAGCTGAAGGTCCGTGGCTCCAACAGTCACCAAGAATGAGCTGTGTTTTCTCTTCCAAGGCGTTAAGCACCTTCTACGCGATCCTAAGGAGAATGACGAGCCGATGGAAGATTAGCTTGGAGATGATGTCAATTATGGATGCATTTTGGCTTCCTCTTTGATCAAGTATAAGGCGTGGGCAATGAGGTGCAAGGCGAGTTCAGCGCTGATAGGAGGCTTCCTCACACCGATGTTTGTTCAGGCCGGGGTACCTCTTCCTGACTTTGTGCCTTGCGCGGATAGAGCTTATATGGATGTGGTAAACATGCGCAACACAGACAGCTTGGGACGCATGCCAGCTGAAGGCTTCTTTGCCTATCTGTTCTACGATTGTGAGAATGAGAAGAGGGTGTACATCTTGCCAAACAAAGAGGAAACGGAGCTGCTAAGTGTTGGCAACATAGAGTTTTTTTGCCGAGCAATGAGGAATGCTATGCACCTCTAGGAGCAGCAGCCGCGCCACCACGAGTTGCTCGCCCATGTTCAGAGTCACCTCCCTCAGATGCTGAGATGCCCACGAGCTTCGACCTTCCTAATCTTGACTACGAGCCAAGGACAAAGGCGGAAAAGTTTCTTGCTTCTGTTGTGGAGATGCAGCGGAAGGTGAACAAGTGGCAGAGCAAGATAATTAAGAAGCTTGCCAAGAAGATCAAGGTCTTGCAAGGAAGCCCACCTAAGAAGTCTTCCAATGAGGAGGTGCAGCAGCCGGATGAGAGAAGGAGATCAACCGAAGGGATTGAGATCCGTGAGCCCCAAGGAACAAACCAAGCTGCACGCCTCTCTCTTCATGTAAGCACGAGCAATGATAAGGGCAAGGAGACCAGACACGACACTCCTAAGAAGAGCAAGAAGTCTGGAGCAAGATTGAGACACACTTGAGTTGTGGAGGTTGCGTGTACGTGCATTGGACCGAGAAGAAGCTTGTGGACACTTGGAGAACTCAGCCATGCATGCAAAGGACCCAAGATCGAGCAGCGGATCGAGCAAGGCAGGTCGATCTAGACGAGATCGACCAGAAGATCGAGTGAACCCCAGTCGATTCAAGAGGAAGGTCGAGCATGCGATTGAGTGAGGAGGTCGATCGAGAGTACGAACGTGGGCCATGCCATGCAGATCGAGGGCCAGATCAAGTTTACAACCCGATCATCAAAGGATCGACTCAATGATCGTGCGAAGTCATCTGATTCAAGACAAGATCGAGCCGGAGATCGAGTGATCCGAGTCGATCCCAGACTAACCTTATCCATCCAGCTGGTTTTGGCAGCTAGCGAAGGGGGGACCATTTGCGGTTTAGCCATTTTTGGCAAACCGCAGCCATCACTTTCATTATCTTCATTCTGTCTTTTCCTTTTTTTTCTCTCTAAGTGAGGCGATTCGCCATTGTAGAACAGCAAAAGCTTTTTCGTTTTTGAACCATTGAATGATTTAATATCAAGCAAGTTTTTCTTTAATCTATCGTTAATCATGCTTAGCTTATCGTTTATTGCTTTTGATTCGATCTTAAACATTTATAATGAGTAGTCTTCTTGGGTTTTTGGGGTTGAGGTGATTCAAAAGGGTTGAAAGGGTTTAAAGCTTGGTGTTTTCTTTGTTCTTCATACCTTCTCTTCTAGGATCTTGGGATCTTAAATCCTAGAGAGCCTTGGAAAAGGTCTCTATGAACCAAAGGCTGTCTTACCTTGACAGGAGATGTCCTGGAAAACCAGATCCTAGAGGCTAATCCTTCCTTTCCCATACGCCATGGTTGTTTAGGGGATTAGTTAGGTCGTTGTTTGAAATCTGTTCTCCTTGCTCTTCGATCTCTTTTTCCACCAAACGCCATGGGTTTGGAGAAGAGATTGAGGAAATGAACCATACCACACGCCATGGATGGTTCTTGTTTTGTTTCCAAGGCCTAGAGAAACCTCTTAAAAGAGTAGATCTAAATGTTTTCAAACCAAAGCTTGAATCTTTGATACCCTTGAATATGACCCTCAACCCTGAACCCTCTCTTTTAGTATTTTAAATCTCTGTTCATCATTTGCTTGTCATTTATCTTGTATCATGTTCATCAAAAGTCATTTCGCTTTAAGTTGCTTGTTAGATCGATCCATTCTGCTCGATCCAGTGCTCAATCATGTGGTCGATTTACTGGTCGATTTTTTAGTTATTAGTAGCTTTGATTTTTTAACTTTTGCTTGTTCCTCGTGGTAGTTAACCCTCTTCCAGGGATTTAAAAATTGTTTTGCATTGCATTAGATCATTGCATTTAGTTTTCCTAGATTTTACCAATCATTTATCATATTCTCTTAGATTCACTAGATCCTTACATTCTCATTGCTCTTTCTGCTCCCTAGGATTGGATTGATACCTCTTGCTATACTACGACGGTGTGTTGCTTGAGTTTTGATAACCTCTTGCTTGCATCTATAGTAAAAACTTGTTATCAAGTTTTCTAAAGAAAGAGAGAGTGTGAGTTTCTGTTTTTTTAGGGCTAATAGCTTCTTGCTTTCATCTTTTCAAAAGGTATTTTCGGTTGTCTAATTTGCTTGTTTAAATTTTTTGGAAAATTACCTTTTGATTGCTTAGGATGATTATTGATTGTTAGGGAATTAGGATAATTTTTAGAAATAGCTAAATATTAGGAAAATTTCTAGATTTATTCGTATCTCTAGATATTCTCCTCTAGTATTTAGCTACAATTTTTATAAATTCCCTAATAATCTAGGATTATTGTTATAAATTTTTTCTCTCCTACCTTGTCTTTCTCATAGATTCGCCGCCTATACTCATTCTCTTCTTTGAGATTTGTGTTTCAGGTACCAATGGCACCAAAAAGGAGCAGAGAGGAGGTTGGAGAGGCTCCGGTTTGTGAAGGAACTCAAGAAGTGGTTCAGGAGAAGGTTAGATGGACAAAGGAGGAGAAACAAGCTAAGAAAAGGTTGGAGAGGCTCCGGTTTGACCCTAAAAAGTTCGCGAGCAGGGATCTGTTGGCAAAGATGGGGATATTGGGAAATTTTGATCAGCTTCTCAAGAACATTGGACTCCGGTGCTTGTCAAGAATGGATTGCCCAACCTATCCCAAGGCAACCCTAGACTTCTTAGCCACCTTGGAGTTTACCTACGAGAATCCAAGCCTCCCCACTCCATCACAAGGTCACATCATCTTCAAGATCAGGAGGCAAGCTTACCACCTTTCCATCCCTGAACTATGCCAAGCCTACGGTCTGAAAGATAGTGGCAAGCTTGTAGAGTTTCCTACTTTCACTCAAGCCAACGAACTATGGGATTTGATCAGCAACTATGACTACAAGGCTAACACGGCCAAGATCAAGTGAGTCCGCAGCCCCGTGCTGAGATACACCCTAAAGCTCATAGCCAACACTTTCAGCTGAAGGTCCGTGGCTCCAACAGTCACCAAGAATGAGCTGTGTTTTCTCTTCCAAGGCGTTAAGCACCTTCTACGCGATCCTAAGGAGAATGACGAGCCGATGGAAGATTAGCTTGGAGATGATGTCAATTATGGATGCATTTTGGCTTCCTCTTTGATCAAGTATAAGGCGTGGGCAATGAGGTGCAAGGCGAGTTCAGCGCTGATAGGAGGCTTCCTCACACCGATGTTTGTTCAGGCCGGGGTACCTCTTCCTGACTTTGTGCCTTGCGCGGATAGAGCTTATATGGATGTGGTATACATGCGCAACACAGACAGCTTGGGACGCATGCCAGCTGAAGGCTTCTTTGCCTATCTGTTCTACGATTGTGAGAATGAGAAGAGGGTGTACATCTTGCCAAACAAAGAGGAAACGGAGCTGCTAAGTGTTGGCAACATAGAGTTTTTGCCGAGCAATGAGGAATGCTATGCACCTCTAGGAGCAGCAGCCGCGCCACCACGAGTTGCTCGCCCATGTTCAGAGTCACCTCCCTCAGATGCTGAGATGCCCACGAGCTTCGACCTTCCTAATCTTGACTACGAGCCAAGGACAAAGGCGGAAAAGTTTCTTGCTTCTGTTGTGGAGATGCAGCGGAAGGTGAACAAGTGGCAGAGCAAGATAATTAAGAAGCTTGCCAAGAAGATCAAGGTCTTGCAAGGAAGCCCACCTAAGAAGTCTTCCAATGAGGAGGTGCAGCAGCCGGATGAGAGAAGGAGATCAACCGAAGGGATTGAGATCCGTGAGCCCCAAGGAACAAACCAAGCTGCACGCCTCTCTCTTCATGTAAGCACGAGCAAGGATAAGGGCAAGGAGACCAGACACGACACTCCTAAGAAGAGCAAGAAGTCTGGAGCAAGATTGAGACACACTTGAGTTGTGGAGGTTGCGTGTACGTGCATTGGACCGAGAAGAAGCTTGTGGACACTTGGAGAACTCAGCCATGCATGCAAAGGACCCAAGATCGAGCAGCGGATCGAGCAAGGCAGGTCGATCTAGACGAGATCGACCAGAAGATCGAGTGAACCCCAGTCGATTCAAGAGGAAGGTCGAGCATGCGATTGAGTGAGGAGGTCGATCGAGAATACGAACGTGGGCCATGCCATGCAGATCGAGGGCCAGATCAAGTTTACAACCCGATCATCAAAGGATCGACTCAATGATCGTGCGAAGTCATCTGATTCAAGACAAGATCGAGCCGGAGATCGAGTGATCCGAGTCGATCCCAGACTAACCTTATCCATCCAGCTGGTTTTGGCAGCTAGCGAAGGGGGGACCATTTGCGGTTTAGCCATTTTTGGCAAACCGCAGCCATCACTTTCATTATCTTCATTCTGTCTTTTCCTTTTTTTTCTCTCTAAGTGAGGCGATTCGCCATTGTAGAACATCAAAAGCTTTTTCGTTTTTGAACCTTTGAATGATTTAATATCAAGCAAGTTTTTCTTTAATCTATCGTTAATCATGCTTAGCTTATCGTTTATTGCTTTTGATTCGATCTTAAACATTTATAATGAGTAGTCTTCTTGGGTTTTTGGGGTTGAGGTGATTCAAAAGGGTTGAAAGGGTTTAAAGCTTGGTGTTTTCTTTGTTCTTCATACCTTCTCTTCTAGGATCTTGGGATCTTAAATCCTAGAGAGCCTTGGAAAAGGTCTCTATGAACCAAAGGCTGTCTTACCTTGACAGGAGATGTCCTGGAAAACCAGATCCTAGAGGCTAATCCTTCCTTTCCCATACGCCATGGTTGTTTAGGTGATTAGTTAGGTCGTTGTTTGAAATCTGTTCTCCTTGCTCTTCGATCTCTTTTTCCACCAAACGCCATGGGTTTGGAGAAGAGATTGAGGAAATGAACCATACCACACGCCATGGATGGTTCTTGTTTTGTTTCCAAGGCCTAGAGAAACCTCTTAAAAGAGTAGATCTAAATGTTTTCAAACCAAAGCTTGAATCTTTGATACCCTTGAATATGACCCTCGACCCTGAACCCTCTCTTTTAGTATTTTAAATCTCTGTTAATCATTTGCTTGTCATTTATCTTGTATCATGTTCATCAAAAGTCATTTCGCTTTAAGTTGCTTGTTAGATCGATCCATTCTGCTCGATCCAGTGCTGAATCATGTGGTCGATTTACTGGTCGATTTTTAGTTATTAGTAGCTTTGATTTTTTAACTTTTGCTTGTTCCTCGTGGTAGTTAACCCTCTTCCAGGGATTTAAAAATTGTTTTGCATTGCATTAGATCATTGCATTTAGTTTTCCTAGATTTTACCAATCATTTATCATATTCTCTTAGATTCACTAGATCCTTGCATTCTCATTGCTCTTCCTGCTCCCTAGGATTGGATTGATACCTCTTGCTATACTACGACGGTGTGTTGCTTGAGTTTTGATAACCTCTTGCTTGCATCTATAGTAAAAACTTGTTATCAAGTTTTCTAAAGAAAGAGAGAGTGTGAGTTTCTGTTTTTTTAGGGCTAATAGCTTCTTGCTTTCATCTTTTCAAAAGGTATTTTCGGTTGTCTAATTTGCTTGTTTAAATTTTTTGGAAAATTACCTTTTGATTGCTTAGGATGATTATTGATTGTTAGGGAATTAGGATAATTTTTAGAAATAGCTAAATATTAGTAAAATTTCTAGATTTATTCGTATCTCTAGATATTCTCCTCTAGTATTTAGCTACAATTTTTATAAATTCCCTAATAATCTAGGATTATTGTTATAAATTTTTTCTCTCCTACCTTGTCTTTCTCATAGATTCGCCGCCTATACTCATTCTCTTCTTTGAGATTTGTGTTTCAGGTACCAATGGCACCAAAAAAGGAGCAGAGAGGAGGTTGGAGAGGCTCCGGTTTGTGAAGGAACTCAAGAAGTGGTTCAGGAGAAGGTTAGATGGACAAAGGAGGAGAAACAAGCTAAGAAAAGGTTGGAGAGGCTCCGGTTTGACCCTAAAAAGTTCGCGAGCAGGGATCTGTTGGCAAAGATGGGGATATTGGGAAATTTTGATCAGCTTCTCAAGAACATTGGACTCCGGTGCTTGTCAAGAATGGATTGCCCAACCTATCCCAAGGCAACCCTAGACTTCTTAGCCACCTTGGAGTTTACCTACGAGAATCCAAGCCTCCCCACTCCATCACAAGGTCACATCATCTTCAAGATCAGGAGGCAAGCTTACCACCTTTCCATCCCTGAACTATGCCAAGCCTACGGTCTGAAAGATAGTGGCAAGCTTGTAGAGTTTCCTACTTTCACTCAAGCCAACGAACTATGGGATTTGATCAGCAACTATGACTACAAGGCTAACACGGCCAAGATCAAGTGAGTCCGCAGCCCCGTGCTGAGATACACCCTAAAGCTCATAGCCAACACTTTCAGCTGAAGGTCCGTGGCTCCAACAGTCACCAAGAATGAGCTGTGTTTTCTCTTCCAAGGCGTTAAGCACCTTCTACGCGATCCTAAGGAGAATGACGAGCCGATGGAAGATTAGCTTGGAGATGATGTCAATTATGGATGCATTTTGGCTTCCTCTTTGATCAAGTATAAGGCGTGGGCAATGAGGTGCAAGGCGAGTTCAGCGCTGATAGGAGGCTTCCTCACACCGATGTTTGTTCAGGCCGGGGTACCTCTTCCTGACTTTGTGCCTTGCGCGGATAGAGCTTATATGGATGTGGTATACATGCGCAACACAGACAGCTTGGGACGCATGCCAGCTGAAGGCTTCTTTGCCTATCTGTTCTACGATTGTGAGAATGAGAAGAAGGTGTACATCTTGCCAAACAAAGAGGAAACGGAGCTGCTAAGTGTTGGCAACATAGAGTGTTTGCCGAGCAATGAGGAATGCTATGCACCTCTAGGAGCAGCAGCCGCACCACCACGAGTTGCTCGCCCATGTTCAGAGTCACCTCCCTCAGATGCTGAGATGCCCACGAGCTTCGACCTTCCTAATCTTGACTACGAGCCAAGGACAAAGGCGGAAAAGTTTCTTGCTTCTGTTGTGGAGATGCAGCGGAAGGTGAACAAGTGGCAGAGCAAGATAATTAAGAAGCTTGCCAAGAAGATCAAGGTCTTGCAAGGAAGCCCACCTAAGAAGTCTTCCAATGAGGAGGTGCAGCAGCCGGATGAGAGAAGGAGATCAACCGAAGGGATTGAGATCCGTGAGCCCCAAGGAACAAACCAAGCTGCACGCCTCTCTCTTCATGAAAGCACGAGCAAGGATAAGGGCAAGGAGACCAGACACGACACTCCTAAGAAGAGCAAGAAGTCTGGAGCAAGATTGAGACACACTTGATTTGTGGAGGTTGTGTGTACGTGCATTGGACCGAGAAGAAGCTTGTGGACACTTGGAGAACTCAGCCATGCATGCAAAGGACCCAAGATCGAGCAGCGGATTGAGCAAGGCAGGTCGATCTAGACGAGATCGACCAGAAGATCGAGTGACTTAAGTCGTTTCAAGGAGGAGGATCAAGATCAAGATCGAGAGAAGAGATCGATCGTGAGTACGGACGTGGATGACGCCATGCAGAACGAGAGCCACATCGAGACCACGACTCGATCATCCAAAGATCGAGTAGAAGATCTTAGGAAGTGCTCGATCCATCCAACCAAATTGACTTGAAGATCGAGCAAAAGAAGGCGATCCATGGAGAAGATCGAGTGAGCTGATCGATCTCGAGATCGATCTCTAGGACCTTATCTGGCCAGCTCGTTTTTGGAGCGTAGTGAGGGGACCATAAGGGCTGTTTGGCTATTTTGGGCAAAGGGTGGCGATAACTTTGTACACACAGGCTTAGTCTTATCTTTTTCCAGCTTTCCTTTAGGCGATTTCCGCCATTGTTCTGTTCTTGAAGTTTTTCATGTTTTGAACCTTGAATATTTTCAATATTAAGTCTTTTTCTTTAACCGCTTGCTTGTTCATGTTTAGTTTTCTTTCCCTTGCATTTCAATCGGTTTCAGATCTGAGTAGTGAGTAGATTTCTTTTGGGTTTAAGGTTGGGGCGATTTAAAGGTTTAAAGGTTTAAGCTTTTGGGAGTTTTTCTTGTTCTTAACCTATTATCTTCTAGGATTTGGGGTCTTAAAAAGCTTAGAGAGTCTTGAAAAAGATCTCTATGATTCCAGGGCTTTCTTACCTTGACCGGATTCAGAGATCCTTGAAAACCAAATCTTAGAGACTAATCTATCCTCTCCCAAACGCAATGGATGAAGAGGGGATTAGTTAAGCCAATATTTGAGATCTTTGTTTAATTTTCTTTGACCCATCTTTCCATTACACGCCATAGGTTAGGAGTAAGGGTCAGAGAAAGGGGTTATACCAAATGCCATGGATAATTCTAGTTTAAGTTTCTCAAGGCTTAGGGATAACTCTTCAAAAGAGTAGATTTATGTTTTCACACCCAAAGCTTGAATCTTGAACCTCTTGAATATGACTTTCAACCTTAGATCCTCTCTTTTTAGCATTTTAAATCCTCTGTTTATCATTCTCTAGTCATAAAGCTTGCTTCTTTGATCATTTGAAGTCATTCATCTAAGTTGTTAGAAGTGTTCTGTTTTACCCGTTTCAATGCTCGATTTTTTAGTAATTAGTAGATTTGCATTTTAGAGTCTCTGTTTTCTTTTAGTAGTTGTTAACCCTCATCCAGGGATTTTAAAATAGTTTTTCTGCTCATTTGGTCGCTGCATTTAGTTTTCATCGAATTTACTATCTATTTACCCGATTCTGCTTAGATTTGCTTAGTTCTTGCATTCATAGTGTCTTTCTTCACCCAGGCTGGATTGATCTCCTTTACTGCTATACTACATTGTTAACAGTGGTTCAGGTTTTGATATTTAGACTTGCAAACAATCTGTCTATCAATAGTATGCATTAAAAGATCTTGCCATTGTTTCATTCATGTTCATTGCTTAGCATTGCTAGGATGTTGCAACTGTGTGCTCAAACCCATGTTCTTGATTGGATTTTAACTAACTAGGTCCTTATTGGTTCACAAGATTGATAAGTTGATCTGAATTCTTTCTTGGGTGAGAGAATGATTGCTTGATTAGTACATCTCTTAGGCTAGAATGGTTCTGATCTTTATGCTCATGGTTAAAGGATACGCCATCACAAGTGGGTCTGACACTTCAATCTTGTTGAATATGAACTGCTATTAACGCCGAGTTGGTTTCGTTTAGATACCTTGTCTAGGAGTACAACATTGAGAATTGCTTGCTTATGATCGCTTGATGTTTGCCTCTGCTTGAAATCCCTCTTGTCACTCTTGAAAACTACTAATCCCACAATTGCTTAGAACCTTGAGTCTTGATTTTTATTAATTGTTTTTAAGATCATCTTGCGTAATTTTTGCTTTAGTTATTGCCTTAAGTTTATTGCTTAGTTTTGTTCACTTGCATTTAGTTTATGCTTTCTTTCCATTGCATTATTAGGTTATTAGACTTGTCCTTGTTCAATCAACCCATCATTTCTTAGCTTATGGCATTGTTTGCATCTCATCTTCCACAAATGGATTGATACCTGATCCCTATTTTATAACTGATTAGAGGCTAAGGACATTTGATCTAGTGACCAAAAGTGCTCTTTCAAATTGGCACTGTTGCCATTTGTGGATTGTTTGAGTTGAACTTTTATGTTAGACTAAGTTCTTTACTTTAAAAGTTACTAATTTACTCTGTTTTCTATGCTCTATTTTTTCAGGTACGTGTGTGAACTTGAGGTCTAAAGGCTCATCAAATCTGACCTTTCATTGACAACATTCATAGGAGAAGAGCTGTAAGACAGAGAGTTCAAGAGATATAAGAACAGAGGATGTCAGAGCAAGAAGCTCAGTTACCACATGTTGGTGTTGTTGGACAAGCACCATTACAACAAGCTGCAGCACACATAGATGAAGCACAAGACGCTTTAAACGAAGCGGCTGGAGTTCATGGATTGCGAGTACCAGTTCACGCACCTAGAGCTGCAATACCAATAGGAGCTGGTGATGCGCCTGATACTCACCACAACAGGAATGGCATTCACGCTCCAGCTGTACAGCGAAACTACTTCGAGATCAAGCTTGGGTTGATCAACATGGTGCAAGGTAACAGATTCCATGGCCTGCCCAATGAAGACCCTTTGGATCATCTGGACCAGTTTGATAAGGTGTGTGGTATGACCAAGATTCAAGGAGTCTCTGAAGATGCTTTGAAGCTGCGCTTGTTCCCTTTCAGTTTAGGTGACAAGCACATCAGTGGGAGAAGACACTTCCAAAAGGCTCTATATCTTCTTGGGATGAATGTAAGACAGCTTTCCTCAACAAATTTTTCAGCTCCACCAGAACAGCAAAGCTAAGGGACACCATAAGCAGTTTCACTCAGCATGGGAATGAGACATTCGCTGAAGCTTGGGAGCGGTTCAAGTCTTACACTTTGCAGTGCCAACACCATAGCTTCACAAATGAAAGCCTGCTATCTACTTTGTATAGAGGAGTGACGCTAAAGTACAGGATGCTCTTCGATACAGCATCTAATGGAAACTTCATGGTTTCTAGCTCTCAATCAAGCAGCTAAAGATCCACCAGCTTGTCTGCTTATGAGGTTGACTGTTGTAGATGGTCTAGCTCTTGTGGAGAACTTGGCACTTTCTGATGGAAACTATGGTGAAGAATATGACAGAACATCTAGAGCTGTTGTAATCGCTGAAGGTGAGAGCACAACAAAGAAGGAGATTAAATCTTTGAATGACAAGTTAGACAAGCTGCAGAGTGTGATAGTGTTAGTTTTTAAAGCTTTGAATGACAAGTTAGACAAGATTTAAAGCTTTGAATGACAAGTCAGATAAGCTTTTAAAGAATGTTGGTTTTGTTGGTGATAGTGTTGCTACACAAGAAGAAGATGGGATAGTTGTAGAAGAAGAAACCTTTTACATGAATCAACAAGGAAGCTGGTTGATATATCATGGTTTTTATGGTTTTTAACCATGATATAAGTCCTTTTTATTGAGTCTTTTTGGTCTTTTTAGAGTCCTAGTAGAGTCTTTGCAGGTTATAACATGTTTGGAGCATAATTGGAGATACTGAAGCTTTTTGGAGCATTGCAAGATGGAGCCACGAAGTGTGCAACTCAGAAGAAAAATGTGGATTTGGGTGACGCTCGTCACCACCTATGGTGACGCTCGTCACCCGTAGAGGAAGGCTCGTGGCTGGTTTCATAAAAGAAGGAGCATTATTTGTAGTTTTTGCCCAGAAGTTCCAGAATTTGCAAGAAGGCCCCATATCGTGTTTTAGCTTGTATATATTAGGTTTTCAGCCATTGTTGGCTTTTATCTTAGATTTTGAGAATTCAGAGAGATTTAGAGAGGATTTTATTCAGAGCTTTCGGGGAGACAGATCATGTACTCTTTTTGGAGAAGATTTCAAACCCCTTTGTCTTTTATTTCATTCTCTCAATGCAATTTGATTTCGCCATGTTTTCTGTTTCCATGATCATGTCTGAGTAATTTGCTAGTTAAGTTAGGGCTTTTCAAAGGTTGATGAAGAGTTTGTAGAATTGCTATCTGTTAGGAATATCTTCTAGTTCTTCATCTCTGCTTGCTTGAAAATCGATTTCTTAGACACATCATCTAGAAATCCTAAAATCATAGGTTATTTAATAGATGTGAGAGCATTATTGATAATCTGATCTGGCATTAGATGAGCGAAACAACTTAGTGTAAAGAGATTTGGCTTCAGAGTATTGTGAACAATCAAACTTGATCATTACTGCATGTTTAGATTGTTAGGGTTTGCAAAGAGATTTGAAACTCTGTGATTTAGACATAGTTAACTTCTGCAATGAGAATTGATTAGTTATATATTTGCGATTCATGTTCAAGACGGTTCTTAATCATTCCTGATTTCATGCATCTTACATTCTCGGATTCAACCTGCGAATTGTCTTGAGTTAGCGCTTTTAGTTTTCTGAGTCTTAGATCAAACAAATTTGCCTGCTATCTTTTATTTTGTTATTTCACATTACATACACTATTTATTGCTTACCTTAATCTGAATCTGAAATCGCTAGTGTATTTTACATACTCTCTTGGGATTCGATACCACTTATACTACGACTGCTTTGCTGTGCACTTGCAGTAGTTTTTATATGGGTAAAATCTGAGCCCTATCAGGTTTTTGGTGCCGTTGCCGGGGAGTAATAGCTGCCTATCGGTTTTTAGTATTAGGATTTTGTCTAAGTTTTAACTTGTTTACTAACTTTCTGCTACTTTTTGATATGATCATGGATAACATAAAGAGCTTGGAACATGGAGAAGAGCTTGAACCAGTGGAGCAGCATGAACCTCAGGAGCAGCTTGTAGCTGAGGACGCTTTTGGAGTGGAAAAAGAGTATGGACAAGTTGTTATCTTAACCTCATTGGTAAAGATACATGATCATCAAATGGGCATGTGTCTCATTTGTACTCTTTTTCCCTTGTCAAGTTTTGTCCCAATGGGTTTTCTTGAAAAGGTTTTTAATGAGGCAAATGTTACACATTCTAATCACCCATTTGTTGATCCAGACCAAGACAAGACAATCATAATTCTACCCAATGGAAAAGCTATGAAGACCAATGCTTTTTATGGCCATTACAAGCCCAAGAAGTATTTATTTTTTTTGGTCAAGAGGAGTGACGAAAATAGAAGATCAAGGGTCTTATTTTTAGGTTCAAACTTGTTTTAATTTCTTGTTATTTTCTAGACAAGTCAAGGAGTATGTTCCAAGACTTGTTTATTTGTTTTCTGCTTCTTTTCTTCTCTTTATTATCCCCCCTTGTACTTTGGCCGAAAATCATCTATCTTTTTAATAAAATTCCTTCCAAAGTAGATCATCTCTTTGGTGTGTAATATCCAAAGAAATCCTGTTAATCTTATGGTGTGTAATATCCTTAAGATTATCAGTTTTGTTTGCAGAAGACTTTCACATCTTTTGTAAATTTTCCTCTCAAACTTCTTCCATCATTTCCTCCCCCCCCCCCCCCCCCCCCAAAACCATCCTTATGCAGTTGCTTAACTTTCAAAGTCAAGGTCTAGGCGAGATGATATTACTTTTCTTTGAGCTGGTTTCAGGTGTATGCCTAATCGCAATAACAGAAGCAAGAAAGAAAAGGAACTTTTGACCATAGGCATTGACGAGCTAGCTAAGTTGGAAAAGACCATCAGAAAAGCTAAGAAGCAATCTACAATGGTTAATCCACTGATCTGGGTTGAAGATGTAGAAGGTAATTTGGTTGACAGAGATGGAAACAGGAGGAATGAAGAAGGGCAGAGACTGGATCAAGATGGAATGTCATTGTTGAACAGCAGGTTCAACAAGTGGCACAAGACGCTGGAGTCCCTGTTGCTGCTAACAACGCTGCTGGGCGTTTTGTACAGAGGACTCTAGGAGATTACAACAGACCTGATCAGTTCTATGCCAATAAAGCTGCAATCCACACTTCTGTTTTTCTTTTTCTTTTCACTTTGAGTCTCATGCATATCATGCATACATGTAAGGCATAGAAAAACAAAAAAAAAATCAAAAATCTTTTAAAAAATTTGCTTTTTTGCAAACCAAAAAGAAAGCTTGTAGTTGCATTTCATTATTCTAGGATTGAGTCTATTGTTGACATGTAGGTTGCATTGCATTTGCATAGGGCAGTATGATGAATTTTCCTTGTAAAGTGCTTAGTGTTTAGAGATGATTTCAGTTTTTAAGTGCTTAGTTGTTTGATGCATCATTTGATTGCTAGAAGTTAAGGCTGAACCATGCTTAGATTGCTAGATTTGGTATTCTCATCTCATTCTGAAAGCATTTGTTCTCCGAAAATCAACTCTATCAACGTGAACTTTAACTTGGACTTTTAATTATCATGTCTTATGCATTGAAAAATGATTACATGGCTAACATATACATATTTGGATCATCTTTCTCCTTTATACCACTCTTGTTGGTCCAAATAGCTGATCCTCATAATTATGGGACAGTTACATCCTCACCCTTAACCAAAACCTCCTTTTGAGCCTAAACACTATTGTGAGAGCTGTGAGGCCTTTGCATTGCATTTTCGATTTTTTCTTGGCAAAAAGTGTTAGGAATAAGGCTGGCAATGATTAGCTCTCTTGTAGATATCAGCTTGCATCTTGAGCTTGATTCTAGGATAGGAGTTTTGGGGTTTTAAAAAGGTAGTGTAAGTGGTTTGAACTTCATGTTTATATGTTTTGAAAGAAAAGGAAAAGATCTGAAATGATATAAAAGGGGAAACAATTTAGTATTGTGGTTAAATAGAGGGAATAGAAGCTCTAAGTATAAAAAGAAGAATTGGCGCCAACAACAATGCTTAGAAGGGTCCAAAAGAAGAAAAATCTTACCAAGAAGCAATCCACCAAAGGTGATGAAGGTGCCAACACAACAAAGAGGAGCAAGTCCCAACCAAAAAGATGCAACCACACAAGCAAAAAAAAAAAAAGAAGAGCAGCCATGAAGATAGGTAAAGGGTAGAGTTTAGGAAAGGGTAGACTTAGAGGGTTCACTCTTGGGTTTAGAAATGCTTAGGACTCATCTTTGGGAAATAAGGGTAGAAGAGAGCTTTGAATTGCATGCATAAGTGTGCTTTTACCTTTAGCATTTTGCCTAAGATGAAGTCATTTCATTGAGTGATCCTTTATTATTTTGAATCCTTGTGCTTAAATAAGATCATTCTTATCTCATAACCTTACCCTTTTCAACCAAATGAAGCATGATTCATGTTCTGAACTTCATTGAATGTTAAAGAGTTGATTGATTTGAGCATTTGCCTAAGTTGAGATTTGAGATCATTTTGAAACATGATGAGCATGGCTAGGATCTTTAATGTATAGCTGATTATGTTTGCATCCTACAACTAGGCACTTGAGCATTGAAACCATCTTTTTACCTTTGCACTTTTGGAATCTTAATGCCCACTTTCAAACCTCACTCTCCCATTTGTTCTTAATTGCTTGAGGACAAGCAAAAGGCAAGTGTGGAGGTGTTAATATCCCTTGTATTTACACCATTTAGGACTGTATTTAGTACATATTTTGGTCCTCTTTTGCATGTTTTCCCTTTGCTTTTGTCCCATTTTCTTCTCCTTTTAGACTTAGGTTGCATTTAGAGTATAGTTTGCATTTTCTTTGCATTTTGGATGTTTTTAGGTGCTTTTAAAGCTAAAAGGAGCTTGGAGGAGTTTTGGAAATAATACAAGATGCTAGCTGGGCAAAAGGGAGCAAGAAGGATCACAGCAGAAGATCTCTGCTGAAGTTTTCAGTCAGAGCATGATGTTACTGCATATTGCATGTATTTTGCATACATATTAGTTAGCTTTTCATGCATTTACATCACTCTTTAGACTAGATTGCATCACTTAGGGTCCTAGAGCATCCTCGCACCAGCATACGCATGTTCCTTGCATTTTGCATCACATTCAGGTTGTTTCTGGCTACTTTGGAGTCGTGGAGGTTCGTGGACGTGCTGAAGCTGTTGTGGTGGTTCGTGGAACGTCGGATGTTTGCTAAGGACCAGAGATCGGGGAGCAGATCGAGCATGGCAGGTCGATCTAGATGAGATCGACCAGAAGATTGAGACACCCAGGCGATCCAAGGGAAATGATCGAGAAGAAGATCGAGTGGAGCAATCGATCAAATGGTACGGACGTAAATAACGCCATGCAGAGCGAGAGCCGGATCAAGTCCACCACTCGATCCAACCGAAGATCGATACCAAGATCGGATGCAACACTCGATCTGCTGAAGATGATCGAGACACAGATCGAGTAGAAGACACGATGTCCGAAAGTGATCGAGAGAGCTGCTCGATCCCGAAGTCGATCTCTGTCCTTTCAACCGCTTTTGGCTGCTAGCGAGGGGGGGACCATCGAGCTGTTTTCGCCATTTTGGGAAGGCGGCGATGTCTTTTTCCATGGACACTTTTTCATTTTTATCTTTTTATGCTTTTTCTCTCTGGTTTGGAGATTTATCCGCCATTGTTAGACTTTGAGCGTTGTTCTTGAATATTTTCGAATCGTTTAAGTTTTAAGTAATCGTTTTCATGTTCATCGCTTCATCTTTCATGTTTATTTCGGTTATTCTCATGTGTAGCGAGTAGTTTCATTTGGGTCTCGGGGTTGAGAGGATTCACGGGGTCTAAGGGGTTTTCAAGTTGGCAGTTTTCTAGTTCTTAATGGCTTTCTCTTCTAGGATGTTGAGTCCCTAAGGCTTAAAGACTCTCACGCCAAGATCTTTATGATCAGAGAGGTCTCTTACCTTGACAGGATCTAGAGATCTCTGAAAATCACATCCTAGAGACTAGTTACCCTTTCCCAAAAGCCATGGAAGTTTAGGGGACTAGTTAGGCCGTGTGTTTGAAATCTGAGTTCATTGCCCTTCAACCTCTTTCCACCAGAAGCCATGGGTTTGGAGGAGAGGATGAAGGAGTGATCCATACCAAAAGCCACGGATGGATCTTGTTTTCATTTTCAAGGCTTAGGGAATCTCACAAAGTGAGTCGATTTAAAGTTTTCAACCCCAACTTGGACCCTTGAAACCCCGGACCATGAATCTCAACCCTAGACCCTTCTTTCTTAGCATTTTTACATCTTCGTTAGCCATTCGCTTGATATTCACCGCATCCTGGTCATTAGTTTCTTCATACTTGCATTTTTAGACGAGATCTATCCAAACTGCTCGATCTAGTGGTCGATCCTCTGGTCGATTCACTAGTCGATTTTTGTTAAATCATAGCCTTGCATTTTAATTTTTCTGTTTGTTCCTCGTAGTAGTTCAATCGCTCTTGGTAATTTTAAAATAGTTTTGCATTCCATTCAGTCGTTGCATATAGTTTTTAGGATTTTCACAATTTCGCCTGTTATTCGCTTAGCTTTACACTGCTCTTGCATTCTCTTTGATCTTCCTAGCTCCTAGAAATGGATTGACTCTCACTTGCATACTGTACTACAACCTAAGTGTTGCATTTGAGTTTGATAGCCTCATTGCATCCTCATCCTTGCAAAGAAACTAGTTATCAAATGGCGCTGTTGCCATTCTAGGAGTGATAGAAAGCATAGAGATTTGGGGCTTAGTAAAGACTAAGCCTTTACCTTGTTTTAGTTACTAATCTCTCTACTCTCAAACGTGTGTCTCTCAGGTACATGAATCTTCGTTCAAGGGGAGACAACAATCTACTTCAACCCTTGGAGAACATTCATCAGCTTGGTCATTCACGTCAAAGAAGAGTACGAGAACAAGCCAGAGCCTTTGAGGAGATTGTTCAGCACGGTTTGGTTGACTTTGACAATATGGCTGAACACGAGCATCCAGAGGGACCTCCTCCAGCTCACGGGGCAGTGGGACGGGACAATGGAAACCCCCAACACGCCGCTAGACCCCCACGGATCATAGGAGCCGGAGATGCTCCCAATACTCATCACAATAGGTTTGGGATCACTCCTCCTCCTGTACAAAATACCAACATCGAGATTAAGCCAGGTTTCATCTCCATGGTGCAAAACAACAAGTTCCACGGCTAAGCAATGGAAGATCCCTTGGAGCACCTTGACAATTTCGAGCAAGTATGTGGGATGATCAAGATAAACGGCATATCAGAAGATGCTTTCAAGCTGCGTCTCTTCCCTTTTTCACTCGGAGACAAAGCTAGGCATTGGGAGAAAACCCTTCCACAAGGCATAATCACCTCATGGGCCGAGTGTAAGAAAGCTTTCCTCTCAAAATTCTTCTCTAGCACCAGAACAGCAAGGCTGAGAAGCGAAATCAGCGGCTTCACTTAACGGAACAATGAGACATTCAATGAGGCAATGGAACGTTTTAAAGATTACACGATCCAATGTCCTCATCACGGTTTCAGTGAGGAGACCCTACTCAGCACCATCTACCGCAGAGCCTCACCAAAGATCAGGTTTTTGCTTGACACAGCTAGTAAAGGGAACTTCCTTGGTCAGGAGGTAGAAGAGGGCATGGAGCTGATTGAAAACTTAGCATTGAGTGACGGCAACTATGCTGAAGATTATGACCGTGCACCGAGAGGATCTGAGCTAGAGTCTCACAAAAAGGAGCTGAAATCCTTGCATGAGAAGATTGATAAGCTGGTGTTAGCCAACCAGAAGCATGTTCACTTTGTTGGTGAAGCAGATGAGAATCAAGTGGAGCTTGAGTTGAACCAGGAAGAAGCAAATTGGGTGGCGGGACAGAACAATTACAAACCTCACGGCTACACCCAAGGCTACAACCAGAACAACAATCTCTCCTACCGTAGTACCAACGTCGCCAACCCTAAGGACCAAGTGTACCCTGCTCAGCAAGCAAAACCTTTCATACCTTACAACAAAGGTTTTCAGCCAAGTGGTGGCTTCCAAGGTCAAGGGCAGAACAACTTCCACGGGCAACATCAAGGTAACAAGGGTTATATGCCAAACTACCCTCCGGGCTTTGCACCTCAGCAGCAACAGCCGATGCAACAACAAGTTGATCCGGTTCAGGCCATGTTTCAGCAGCTGATCCAAGGGCAAGCCTCTACAAACCAGAAGTTTGCCAAGATGAACACTCATTTAGACTCGTCTCTCACTGACTTCTCCACTCAGATCACCAACTTAAATAACAAGATCAAGAAGCTAGAGAAGGGGAAAGCGAGTACAAGTGGTCAGAATAGCCTACCGGGCAAGTGTGAGCACAATCCTAAAGAATATGCCAACGCCATCACGTTAAGAAGCGTCAAAGAGCTAGCACCTAAGGTTACTCCTAAGAACAACGAGGATGTTGTAATTCAAGAGGGGGAGGGTAAGCTTTCCGCTGATGATGAGATCAACTTTGACAATGTCTGGATACAAGGGCCAAGAAGAGGAGACAAAGCGGTTGTTGAGAAAAAAGCAGAGCAAACTACTAAGGAGAAGGATGCTTATGTACCTCCACCGTATGTACCTAAGCTGCCTTTTCCTGGCCGTTTCAAGAAGCAACTCATAGAGAAGAATAGAGTCTTGTTTGAGAAGCATCTTAAGGACGTAGAGATCAAGCTACCTCTCGTGGACTGCCTTGCAATGATGCATAATTGCGCCAAATTCTTCAAAGACACTCTCGTGAAGAAGAATAAGGAAAGTAAGGAGGTGCTTGTTCTAAGTGAAGAGTGTAGTGCTGTGATACATAAGGAAATAGTCCCTAAGAAGTTGGGAGACCCTGAAAGCTTCACTATACCCTGCGCTTTAGGTCCTTTGGAGTTCAAGAGTTGCCTTTGTGATCTCGGAGCTAGCATAAATCAGATGCCTCATTCTGTGGCAAAGAAGCTTGGTTTTACTCGTTTCAAAGACTGTAGAATCTCGTTGGTACTGGCTGATAGGAGTGTGAGGCTACCAGTGGGGCTGCTTGAAGATCTACCGGTGCGAATCAGTGGTGTGAACGTGCCTACGGACTTCATCGTGTTGGAGATGGATGAACAGCCTAAGGACCCGCTCATCCTTGGAAGGCCATTCCTTGCAACCGCCGGGGCTATCATTGACGTCAAGAACGGGAAGATTGCCTTGCACTTGGGAAAAGATATAAGGCTAGACATCGATATCAATGAGGTTTTGAAGAAGCCTACGATAGAAGGGCAAGCTTTCTACATTGATACATTGGATGCCTTAGCGGATGAGTTGCTGGAAAAGCTGGCTCAGGAAGATCATTTGAAGCTGGCACTGACTAAGGAGCCAGGAGAGTTTGGTTATGTGGATCAGAGGACTCAGGAGTACGTCAACTTGCTTGATTCGAGGAAAGTTGTGCTTGAAGATGTAGGCGTTTGCCTAGAGATCGACTCCAAGATTGATGACATCACTCGATCCAGGGGTCAAATCGACAAGGCAATCGAGAACACAACTCGATCTGGTGCAACAATCGACAGTCAGATCGAGAGGGGTGATCGATCCGGGAAAACAATCGAGTCAAAGATCGAGAAAGACCTTCCGATCAGTTTGGGGTCTAATCCGGAGATCGACTCAGCGTCTCGATCCCTTACTCGATCCACATTAAATTGAGTAAGTGAATCGAGCAAAACCACTCGATCTAGACGATATCGAGAGCAAGATCGACTGGACGACTCGATTTCAGAAGGGATAGCGGTTGAGGAAAGCAGTCTTAAGGGCCATGCCTCGGGTTCTAAGGAGGGCTCCAAGGAGGAAAACAACAACAACAGCCACGAGGATGACTGGAGCGAGCTGTTAGCCCCAAAGGTGGACCTTAAGGAGCTCCCAAAAGGGCTAAGGTATGCTTTCTTAGGGCCTAATAACACCTATCCCGTGATTGTGTATGAAAACTTAAGTGATGATGAGTTGCACTCGCTCCTGACTGAGCTGAGAAAGTATAGGAAGGCCATTGGGTACTCTCTCAGTGACATCAAGGGCCTTTCACCAATGCTTTGCACTCACAAGATTCACTTGGATAATGTGAATGCCTCTTCTATAGAGCATCAAAGGCGTTTGAATCCTAATTTGAAAGAGGTTGTTAAGAAAGAGATCCTTAAGCTTTTAGAGGCTTACGTGATCTATCCCATAAGTGACAGCATGTGGGTTTCTCCTGTACACGTGGTGCCTAAGAAGGGAGGAATCACGGTCATAAGGAACGATAAAGATGAGCTTATTCCTACTAGGACCATCACTGGTCATAGGATGTGTATTGATTATAGGAAACTTAATCTTGCAAATAGGAAGGATCATTTCGCTTTACCTTTTATTGATCAATATGCTTGAGAGACTTGCTAATCACCCTTACTACTATTTCCTCGATGGGTATAGTGGTTTCTTTCAGATACCAATTCACCCAAATGATCAGGAGAAGACGACCTTCACATGTCCCTATGGTACCTTCGCTTATCGAAGGATGCCATTTGGATTGTGTAACGCACCGGCTACGTTTCAGCGGTGTATTATGTCGATCTTCTCCGATCTAATAGAAGAGATGGTAGAGGTGTTTATGGATGACTTCTTTGTCTATGGTGCATCTTTTTCTGCGTGTTTGTTGAATCTTTGCAGGGTACTAAAGCGTTGTGAAGAAACAAACTTGGTGCTAAATTGGGAGAAGTGCCACTTTATGGTTAAGGAAGGGATCGTGCCTGGTCATAAGATATCAGATAAGGGCATTGAGGTTGATCAGGCTAAAGTGGAAGTCATGATGGGTCTTGAGGTGCCGGTTAACGTTAAGGGAGTCAGAAGTTTCTTGGGACATGCCGGGTTCTATATGTGCTTCATCAAGGACTTCTCCAAGATTGCACGCCCTCTTACACGGTTGCTGTGCAAAGAAGCTGAGTTTGTGTTTGATGAGGAGTGTTTGCGAGCTTTCGTGACCATCAAGGAAGCCCTTACATCAGCCCCTATAGTTCAAGCACCAGACTGGACACTACCCTTTGAGATCATGTGTGATGCTAGTGACTACGCCGTAGGAGCCGTTCTTGGTCAGAGGAAAGACAAGAAGCTGCACGTGATTTACTATGCTTCAGGAACCTTGGATGACACGCAAACGTAGGTAGACTACTACAGAGAAGGAGTTGCTTGCAGTAGTGTTCGCCTTTGAGAAGTTCCGGTCGTATCTTGTGGGTTCCAAGGCTATTGTCTACACAGATCACGCGGCTTTGTGATACATCTATTCAAAGAAGGACACTAAGCCTCGGCTTTTGAGGTGGATCCTCTTGCTTCAAGAATTTGACATGGAGATTAAAGACATGAAGGGAATAGAAAACGGAGTCGCTGACCATCTATCTCGGCTAAGGATCAACGAGTCCCTCCCCTTATATGATTCTCTTCCAGAAGAGCAACTCATGGCGATCACTACGGCTGTTTGTGGAAGGCTAGAAAGGCAGTTTGAGGAAGTGTTGAGCTTCAAAAAGGAGGATCTTCCCTGGTACGCTGATGTTGTGAACTACTTAGCATGCGGAGAGGAGTCAACACATCTCAACAGCTATCACAAGAAGCGGTTCATGAGAGAGACGAGTGACTACTTTTGGGATGAGCCCTACTTATACAAGAGAGGGGTGGACAGTCTGTACCGGAGGTGTGTTACGAAGGAAGAAGCTAGAGACATCCTCTTTCACTGTCATGGCTCTTCCTACGGAGGACACTTCGCTTCATTCAAGACTGCCACAAAAGTGTTGCAAGCTGGTTTCTGGTGGCCGTCCATCTTCAAAGATGCACACGAGTTTGTGAAGAGCTGTGAGGCATGTCAACGAGCAGGGAATATCACTAAGAGGAATGAGATGCCTCAGGTTCCTATCTTCGAGGTTGACGTGTTTGACGCGTGGGGCATAGACTTGATGGGGCCATTTCCTTCTTCATACGGCAACAAGTACATCTTAGTAGCAGTTGATTATGTCTCTAAATAGGTTGAGGCTGTTGCTTCCCCTACAAACAATTCTAAGGTGGTGATCAAGCTGTTTAAAAACCTCATTTTCCCGAGGTTTGGGGTACCAAAGGTGGTTATAAGCGAAGGAGGAAGGCACTTCATGAACAAGATCTTTGAGGGCCTTTTGAGAAAGTACGGCGTTAAGCATAAGGTGGCTACACCATATCACCCTCAAACGAGTGGTCAAGTGGAAGTCTCCAACAGGCAAATCAAGGCTATACTTGAGAAGACGGTCTGAGCAACAAGGAAAGACTGGGCAGTGAAGTTGGACGACGCTCTTTGGGCCTACCGTACCGCCTTTAAAACACCGATTGGTACGACCCCTTTCACTCTGCTCTATGGCAAAGGCTGTCACCTCCCAGTTGAGCTGGAACACCATGCATTGTGGGCTGTAAAGAGGCTGAACTTTGACCTCAAGACTGCTCAAGAGAGGTGCCTCATCCAGCTACATGAACTGGATGAACTAAGGTTGAACGCTTATGAGAGCTCTCGGATATACAAGGAGCGGACTAAGGAAGCTCATGACAAGAAGTTGGTTGCCAAGGAGCTTAAGGAAGGAGGTTTGGTGTTGCTGTACAATTCAAGACTAAAACTCTTCCCGGGAAAGCTGAAGTCAAGGTGGAGCGGGCCGTTTGTGATCCAAGAAGTGCTGCCTTATGGAGCTGTTACATTGATGGGCAAGAGTGGCAGTGCATTCACCGTGAACGGACACAGGGTCAAGCCTTACTTGGCGGATAGCTATGACAAGGAGAGTACCTCGGTGCTTCTCCAAGACCCACCATCTGCCTAAACCAAGTAAAGTCTAGCTATAGACGTTAAAGAAAGCGCACTTGGGAGGCATTCCCATGTCTATCCTGTACATATTTCTGCTTTATTTCTCTTTTAATTTTATGTTTTTATTTTGCAAGTGTGTAGGAACAGGTATGAGGAGTCTAAACCTCGATCTTGAAGTCCAAAAAAGGCGATAGGGTTAAGAAAAGGCTAGAGATCGAGTGCTAGATCGACTAATCCTAACTCGATCTTTGCTAGATCGAGTTAGTGAATCGAGAGGAGCCAGTCGATCTAGACGAGAACGAGTGATAAGATCGATCTAGATGAAAATGGATCGATCGATACTAAATGGATCGACCGATCTAATTTCTCTCGGAAAATCCTTAAAAGACAGATCGATCACTCGACTTGATCCATCACTCGATCTAAGCCAAATGGACCCCAGATCGAGGACGTAGCTCGATCACGAGGACTTAGCCGTGGAGCCAAAATCTCAACGATCGAGAGAGCCAATCGATCCAGGACTCGATTCACCATGAATCGAGTCACGAATCGAGTAACCCTCTCGATCTAAGCCATTATGGGCACGAGATCGAGTCCTAGATCGACCAAACGGACTCGATCTCATGCCGAGGTAACATTTTCTTTCCCTCCTTTATTCTTTTCCCTCCATTTTTTAAATTTAAAACTTGGTCAAGGCAAGCATCTTTGACCATGAAAGATGTGCCTTGACCAAGACTTGTGTCAGAAACCACCTCTTTTTACCCATAGTTTTGTTTCTTGTTGGCCTTTAAATGTTTTCAACAACTTCACACTCTCTCATTCTTGTTTTCTCGAAATTTTAAGCAAAGAAAGTGAGAGTTATTTGTTTTCTAAAGGCTAACAAGCTTCTTAACAATCTCTGCAAAAGGTATTTTCGGTTATTTGATAAAAATCTTAAGGAAAATTCCCTTTTATTTCGGCTTTGATTGTTTTAGATGCTAGGGCAATTTTGAATTTTTAAATTTAGCAAAATAATAGAAAAAATCCTGGATTTTCTAGTATCTCTAGATTTGATTCTCCTTTATTTTGCTATAATTTTTATAAATTCCCCAAAATTCTAGGGTTTTAGTTATAAGCTTTCCTCTTCGCCTCTCTTCTTCTCTCATCCGATCGCCGTTTTGCTTATCAAATTGCTTGAGAAATTTGTTTCAGGCACAATGGCTCCCAAGAGAACGAGAGAAGAGACAGCACAAGAGGGAGAAGGACAGGAGGTGGCTGTTCAAGAGAGGGTCAGATGGAGTAAGGATGAGAAGAGGGACAAGAAACGGCTTGAAAGGCTTCGGTTCGAGCCTACTAAGTTTGCGGACTGGGAGCTGCTGTTCAAGCTAGGGATCCTTGGAGATTTTGACCAACTCCACAAGAACATTGGCTTAAGATGTCTGTCACGAATGGATTGCCCAACCATTCCAGAAGTGACAATAGACTTCCTTGCCACGTTGGAGTTTCGTTACGAGAACCCTAGCGCACCCGTTCCTTCACAAGGCCGTCTCTCCTTCAAGGTTGGACGTCAAGCCTTCAGCCTCTCAATCCCCAAGCTGTGTCAGGCATATGGTCTCAACGCAGCCGCCACCAAGATCGAGTTCCCCTCCTTCACGCGAGCAAACGATTTTTGGGACCTGATCAGCAAAGAAGACTACAAGGTCAACACCGCCAAAATCAAGAGAGTGAGAAGCCCGGTGCTGAGTTACACCTTGAAGCTGATCGCCAACACATTCAGCGGAAGGTCAGTTGCTCCCACGGTCACGAAGACCGAGCTTTGCTTCTTGTTCCACGGCGTGAAGCATTTATTGTGTGATCCGGCTGAGAATGAAGAACCTATAGAGGATGAACTCAGCGACGAGGTGAACTATGGATGTGTACTTTCTGCCTCTTTGGTGAAGTACAAGGCTTATGCCTTGCGGTGCAAGGCAACCTCTTCTTTCATTGGCGGCTTCCTCACTCCTCTATTCATACATATACACGATTTCACACCAGTCCTGGCTAGAGCCTTCATAGATGAGGTCTACATGAGGAATACCGACAGCTTGGGACGCATGCCAGCAATAGGATTCTACGCTTATCTTTTCATCGACGACAAAAACGAGAAGAGAGTGTGCATCCTACCAAACAAGGACGAGACCGAGCTGCTTGGTGTTGGGAACATCGAGTTCTTGCCAACATAAGAGGAGTGCTTTGCTCCTCTAGGAGGAACGCCTGCCCCAGAGATTTCTCCTCGTCAAAGGTCTGAGTCCCCAGCCACGGAAGATGAGATGCTCGAGGCTTACAGCCTTCCCAAGATAGACTTTGAGTCGAGAACCAAAACGGAGAAGTTCCTAGCATCTGTTGTGGAGATGCAAAGGAAAATCAACAAATGGCAAGGCAAAATGCTCAAGAAACTTGCCAAGAAGGTCAAATCGCTTCAAGGAGGCTCGCCTAAGAAAGATGCAAGTGAAGAGGTTCAACAACCCGAGAAGAGGAGGCTTTCAACCGGTGGAGTTGTCATCCGTGAGACTCAAGGCAGCAACATTCAACCAGCGCGTCTCTCTCTTCAAGAGCCAGGCTCCAAAGGCAAAGCCGTAGCATCTAGCTCCTCTGGAACATCCTCAAGTTCCAGCCGAGACTAGACCCGAGGTAACAACCTTCTTCCATTGTACATACCGCTCATGTTTGCTTCTTTTTGCTTTGTGTTTTGATGCTCCTTTGAATTTGTTTGCCACCGGGACGGTGTCAAGCAAGTTTGGGGGAGTATATGTGTGGTTTGACTTGTGTTTTCTAATCTTATTTTCCCTTTAGCATCCTTGAGTCTTCATTATAATTTTTTTTCAAAGATTCATGTAGTTGCATTCATCTCATTGAGCATTTTAGGATTGAGTCTAGAATCTTAAAGCATCTAGGTTGTTCATATTTGCATAAGGGGTTAGAGTTTTTCTTAAAATGGTGTTTTAAACTCATGAATTGTTTCAATGCCCTAGTTAGTAGTTCTCTAATGCTTTGCTCATACTTTGAAAGTAAGTTCTTACCATGCTTGGATCACTTGCTATGATTTTCGTGATTTAAGTTGAACAGACATGAATTGAATACTTTCCTACTAAGTGTGAACCTTAATCGGAATTTGAATTATCACTCTTGTGCATTTGAAATGAAATACATGGATCACATATACATATTCAGGCTTTCTTACCCCTTTTTACCACTCTTTGTAAGTCTGAATAGAACTCCACACCCTGAACCTTGCCTTCCTTTCATATTGATGCTAGCTTTGATGCTAGCTTTGCATTTTGAAGCTAGTTTTAGGTTTGTTTTCGGGCAGGGATTTGCTGGTGTTAAAAGAATTTTGCTATTGTGTTTTCAGTTTAAAAATAAATGGTGTTTGGGGTTTGAAAATAAAGGACTCATGGTTTTAAGTGGTGGTGTTGTTCTGTTTTCAAAATAAAAGCTCAGTTTTAAAAGAAAAGGAGGTAGCTCTCAAAAATAAAAGAAAATCAGAAAGAAATAGCCAAAGGCCAGAGTTTAAAAAGAAAACAAAATAATAATAAGAGAAGAGAGCTACCAAGATTTAAAGAAAAAGCTTTAAGTTTGTGTTTGACCACCACTAGCTTAATAAGTGTAAAGTTGTCTCATGTTTTGTGGGTTATGCTTGGCTTCTTGCCTTGTCGTTTGGGTAGTTTCTAGAGGGTGAGTGAGCTCAAAAAAAAGAAGGAAAATGAGAGGGGTTTAGGATCATTGTTAGTGTATATGGGTAGATGAGAGTCTAGTCATGTATGCATAAATTGTCTTTACCTTTAGCATTATGCATAAGTTCAATCCTTTTTGAGATAACCCATTGTTTGAAATACCCGCTTGAATGAGATCATCTTTGTCTCATAGCCTTGTCCTTAGCCAAATGTATTCTGTTCTAAGTGCATAAGTGTGATTCATGGTTTGATCATTAAGTGAATGTTAAAGGTTAGGATTCTTGGATTGTTTGGAATATGAGAGTCATGATCTGAATTTCTTTGTGTGATGAGTATGGCTAAGTTTTTTGGAGTATGAGTGTGCGCATTGCATTTTAGAACTGGTAACTAGGACATTGAGATTGATTCATTTCAAAGGCACCTTTGCAAGAAGCTTAAACCCCCGTCTTTTCTAAAACCTCTCTTCCTTTCTTATTTTCTGTTGCTTGAGGGCAAGCAAGAAGTAAGTTTGGGGGAGTTGATGTTACTGCATATTGCATGTATTTTGCATACATATTAGTTAGCTTTTCATGCATTTACATCATTCTTTAGACTAGATTGCATCACTTAGGGTCCTAGAGCATCCTCGCACCAGCATATGCATGTTCCTTGCATTTTGCATCACATTCAGGTTGTTTCTGGCTACTTTGGAGTCGTGGAGGTTCGTGGACGTGCTGAAGCTGTTGTGGTGGTTCGTGGAACGTCGGATGTTTGCTAAGGACCAAAGATCGGGGAGCAGATCGAGCATGGCAGGTCGATCTAGATGAGATCGACCAGAAGATCGAGACACCCAAGCGATCCAAGGGAAATGATCGAGAAGAAGATCGAGTGGAGCAATCGATCAAATGGTACGGACGTAAATGATGCCATGCAGAGCGAGAGCCGGATCGAGTCCACAACTCGATCCAACCAAAGATCGATACCAAGATCGGATGCAACACTCGATCCGCCGAAGATGATCGAGACCCAAATCGAGTAGAAGACACGATGTCCGAAAGTGATCGAGAGAGCCGCTCGATCCCGAAGTCGATCTCTGTCCTTTCAACCGCTTTTGGCCGCTAGCGAGGGGGGGACCATCGAGCTGTTTTCGCCATTTTGGGAAGGCGGCGATGTCTTTTTCCACGGACACTTTTTCATTCTTATCTTTTTATGCTTTTTCTCTCTGGTTTGGAGATATATCCGCCATTGTTAGACTTTGAGCTTTGTTCTTGATATTTTTGAATCGTTTAAGTTTTAAGTAATCATTTTCATGTTCATCGCTTCATCTTTCATGTTTATTTCGGTTATTCTCTTCTAGGATGTTGAGTCCCTAAGGCATAAAGACTCTCACGCCAAGATCTTTATGATCAGAGAGGTCTCTTACCTTGACAGGATCCAGAGATCTCTGAAAATCACATCCTAGAGACTAGTTACCCTTTCCCAAAAGCCATGGAAGTTTAGGGGACTAGTTAGGCCGTGTGTTTGAAATCTGAGTTCATTGCCCTTCAACCTCTCTTTCCACCAGAAGCCATGGGTTTGGAGGAGAGGATGAAGGAGTGATCCATACCGAAAGCCACGGATGGATCTTGTTTTCGTTTTCAAGGCTTAGGGAATCTCACAAAGTGAGTCGATTTAAAGTTTTCAACCCCAACTTGGACCCTTGAAACCCCGGACCATGAATCTCAACCCTAGACCCTTCTTTCTTAGCATTTTTACATCTTCGTTAGCCATTCGCTTGATATTCGCCGCATCCTGGTCATTAGTTTCTTCATACTTGCATTTTTAGACGAGATCGATCCAAACTGCTCGATCTAGTGGTCGATCCTGTGGTCGATTCACTAGTCGATTTTTGTTAAATCATAGCCTTGCATTTAAATTTTTCTGTTTGTTCCTTGTATTAGTTCAATCGCTCTTGGTAATTTTAAAATAGTTTTGCATTCCATTCAGTCGTTGCATATAGTTTTTAGGATTTTCACAATTTCGCTTGTTATTCGCTTAGCTTTACACTGCTCTTGCATTCTCTTTGAGCTTCCTAGCTCCTAGAAATGGATTGACTCTCACTTGCATACTGTACTACAACCTAAATGTTGCATTTGAGTTTGATAGCCTCATTGCATCCTCACCCTTGCAAAGGAACTAGTTATCAGAGCACGGTGAGTATCGGTCATGGATGACCGATACAGAGCAGTTTCGATCACCAGTATCGATCATATGTGTCGATCACTCCAGACCAATATGAATCTATTTCGGTCACTCAAGACCGACGCAACTGACCGATACTGACCCAGCCCGAACATTTTTTTAATTATGCTTATGCCATTACTCTAGGGTTTTCTTCTCTAGACTATAAATAGCCTCTTTATCCAGATTTTCGAGAGGTCGTGTCAATTTGCTGTTCTTGAGCACTTTCTTTAAGTTTGTAAGACAATTTCTTTGCTTTGTTTAATATAATCAAATATTTCCTCTAATCTTTCTTTAATCTTTCTTTTAATCATGATTAGCATCATTTCCCTTTGTGATTTGGTGTTAAACATGATTATGAGTGAGTAGTCATATTAGAGTTTCTAGATGTGATAGATTAGGGGGATTTAAGGCTTGATTAAGGTTTGTTAAGTGCTTCAGTTTATGGGTTCCTCTCTATTAATCTGTTATTCATGCTAGATTAGTCTTGATCAAACTAGTCTAAGTTGTTAGCTTTCTCTTATGCCCACCAAGTGTTTGATGAAATGCTGATTATGTTTAGTAGAGGATTTGCTGGCCTTGGCTCAAGGGATTGACTGTTTGAGGAGAATTTTTACTTGAATAGACTTGTTTAATCATGCTTGCTTGATGTTTTAGCACTAATGAGAGTTAGTTCTTGTTAGAATGTTTAGCAAAGGGTTATTTGCCAAGAGATTGGATCTAACTATCTTAATTGTGAACTCTATGTCTAGGAATCACCATTTCTTGCTTACTTGCTTGATCAATGTAGTTTGAAACAGCCTTAGTTAATGTCTGAAATTCCCTAAAGTCAATAACCACATTTAGGAACTTGCCTTTCTCTTATTTGAATCTCGGATTTGCTATGTTTTACTATGTTTTTCTTGCTTAGAACTGCTTAGTTTGATTTTTTTACACTTTGCTTGCTGCTTGTTTCACTTAGGTTGCTAGAACTGTTGCGTAGGCAACAAAACCAATTCTCTGCTTGCTTGACTTAGAGATTTTGCTCTCAACTCTTCTGTTTTCAACTCTTCCCAATTGGATTGACATAAAACCCATACTACAACTGACTAGTGCAAGGGTGATTGAACCAAGGGGTCAAAAAACCTTGTGCCAGTGGGACCAAGAGGAAGCAGCAAAACCGGGTCAGGCAGAAAACGCAGCTGAAGTAGATCGCTCTGGATCGTAGTGAGCTCCCGGTGTGGCAATTGCACGCCAACATACTCCCCAGCAGAAGTAGTGAAAGTCCAAACAAACCTGTGCTTGAGCCAGGTAGCATGTCCCAAATATGCCTCGTCCATAAGAGCTCGCACAGTGACAATGCTGCAGGGTGCTGTGTCAATCTGAAAGTGCGGGAAAATAGGCGTGAGAGGCCTGCCAACGCTCTATGTCTTGTCCCCTGAGCTCGTGAATGGCTTGGTCTTCAGATAGACCAAGTGCTCCGCAAAAACGGCGCCCAAGTTGGCGCGGACCATGCTCTCCATAGGGATCTTGTCATCCAGCATATTGGCGAAGCCATAATTGAGCAGAACGAGCTCCTTGACACGCTTCTTACTCGGCGCAGACTTGCAGAAAATGGTGTTGCCTATAAGGCGCAGAATGTACCTCATCATGGGATGCCTAAAATCAGTCTGTGTTCTCGTCTTGGACTCATAGACACCATTCCCGAACTTGGACCAAAAATTCTACATATGGGTTCACTGCGAAGGTGTGAGGACTCCTGAAGGGTGGTTATCGAAACTATAGATCCCGCAAAGCTCAAAGATACTGAGAATGTAGTGAAGGCCTCTGGTCAGGAAGGTGAGTGTGCCTTGCTGTGCAACCTTGGCCAGCTCATTCTTGTAGTACACGCAAACTGTGGTGAAGAATTGGCAGACCAGATCAGGTACAAATAGTACTGCGGATTCGCCATTGTGCTCATCCCAATCCTCCCTAGAACCCGCAGAACTTCTTCCCTGATGCTCATCTGCTGCAGCACTTCGTTTTCTGCGAATCGGGTGGGAAGGATCTTCACGTCTTGCCATGCATTGTAGAACAAACGTGTTATACTCATCCCAGCCTTCCTGTATGTCTCAGAAAATACAGGCATCTTTCGCTATCTCCTGTTTCGAGGTCTGATATACTCATATATTTAGCATATTTAGCATGCATTTAGTGTAGTTAGCATGCATTCATCTTACATAATAGGCTAGTTTGTCTCATTTCAGGTCCCAGAGCACTTTTGCATTAGCATTTGCATATTTCTTGCATTCTTTTATCATATTCAGGTTGTTTTGGACACATTGGAGCTATGGAGAGTTCATGGATATGCTAAGGATCAAGGAGGAGCTCGTGGACACTTGGGAGAGATCAGCCTTGCTACAAGGGAACCGAGATCGAGAGGTAGATTGAGCTAGGCAGGTCGATCTAGACGAGATTGACCAGAAGATCGAGTGACTCAAGTCGTTTCAAGGAGGAAGATCGAGACCAAGATCGACCGAGGTGATCGATCGTGAGTACGGAAGTGGATTACACCATGCAGAATGAGAACCATATCGAGACCACGATCCGACCACTCAAGGATCGAGTAGAAGATCGAGCAAAGGAGGACGATCCATGAAGAAGATCGTGCCAGAGATCGAGTGACTCAAGTCGATCTATGGGACCTTATCCGGCCAGCTCATTTTTGGAGCGTAGTAAGGGGACCATTAGGGTTGTTTGGCTATTTGGGGCAAAGAAGGAACATCACTTTAAAAAAAAAAACACTTTGCCTTATCTTTTTCGAGCTTTGTTTTCTCTCTTAGGCCATTTTCGCCATTGTTGAAACCTTTTAAGCTTTTGAACTTTGTAAAACCTTAATCTTTTCTTAATCATTGAGTATTTTCTTAATCACTTAGCTTAATCATGTTTATCTTTCCCTCCTTTGCATTTGAATCAGTTTTAGCTATGTGTAGTGAGTAGTAATCTTTGGGTTTAAGGTTGAGGCGATTTAGAGGGTTTAAGGGTTTAAGCTTGGAGCTTTTTCTTGTTCTTAACTCATTCTCTTCTTGGATTTTGGGGGCTTAATTCCTAAAGAATCTTGGAAAAGATCTTTATGATCTCAGAGATCTCCTTATCTTAGCAGGATTAAAGAGTCTTTTAAAACCAAATCCAAGAGGCTAGCTCATCCTTTCCCACACCATGGATGTTTAGGAAGCTAGTTAAGCCTCTTTTTTGAGATCTATGATTTATGCTCTTCGACCTCTTTTTTTCCACTATACACCATGGGTTATGAGGAGAGGTTGAAGAAGGGATCTATGCCATACACCATGGATAGATCTATTTTAGGTTTTCAAGGCTTAGAGATAGCACTAAAAGTGTAGATTTATGTTTTCAAAACCCCAGCTTGAATCTTTAACCTTCTTAATATGACCCTCAACCTTAGATCCTCCTTTTAGCATTTTAAACCTCAAGTAATGATCTTTTAGTTATAAAGCTTGCATCTTTAATATTTAAAAGTCATGGCTCTAAGTTGTTAGAAATTCCCTGTTTTACTTGCTTTAGCTCTCGATTTTTAGTAATCAGTAGTGTTGTATTTTAAATACTCAGTCTTTTCCTAGTAGTTGTTAACCCTCTTCCATGGATTTTAAAATAGTTTTCATTGTAGTTTGGTCCTTTCATTTAGTTTTATATCGATTTTACCATCCACTTACCCGATTCTTCTTAGATTTGCTTTGCTCTTGCATTCTTAGTGGCTTTCTTCAACCTAGGCTGGATTGATACTCCCTTACCACTATACAACATCATTATTATGGTTTGGGCTTTGATATTTTAGCTTGCAAAACATTCTGTTTATCAGGGTCCCCGCCCAAGCAAGCGATTTTCTTATCCTCTCTCTTAGGCCATGAAGGCCTGCACACTGGTCTTGTGTTCTATGGCTGCGCAGAACCGGATGCATCACTTGAAGAAGATGCGGGTCGCTGTCTCTTCTCACGTGGAGCCATCCGAAAATCCAAATCAAAACCAACAAAAAATTCACCAAAATTAGCCAAATTTCAAAAATTTTGAAAATCATCAATTCATGGCGAAACAGGTATTGGCATTTGTTTACAGCACTACCAGGAACATAATTCAACATCACATACAACCACAAATACCCAAAATTTCCAGATTTTTGTAAGTTTTATCATGAATTTAAAATTTTCAAAAACTTGCAAATCAACTAGTAAAATCACACAGGGATGGTATCATTCATCTAATGCAACCTAAATAGCCATGATTCAATATTTAAAGCAAGCTAATCAAGTCAAAAATTGAATTTTACCAAACCTATGGCGGACTGAAAATTGGGGATTCCGAATATATACCATGCAGATCTTAAAAACTAATGAGAGATTGTGAAAGAGGGCTAAAATTTGCACAAATTAGGCATTTGAATCACTCAATTTGGTTAACAAAATCAAAAGATAGGATTTGAAGCTTTGATGTGTTCGTCGGGTGGTTTAACAGTTATGAGGCGAAGAAGAAGAAGAGAGTTTAAACGCGTACATGGGCCTCAGACGGGTGACGAACGTCACCCCTTAATGGGTGACGATCGTCACTGGTGTGGCAACTAGCTCCTTTTTTATGAATAGTAGAGTATATACACGAAAATAAATATAAGTACAAGAAAAAAAACTTACCAGTGGGTTCCCTCCCACCAAGCGCTTGTTTTAAATCTTTAGCTCGACTTGGAATGCTGTTCAGACTTCGGCTGCATCATCCAGAGACACAATGTGTCCTGCTGGAATCTCGGCTTGCGCTCAATAATGTATCACCCTCTGTCCATCGACAATAAACTCCACTCCTTTGGAGTTGATGAGGAAAATGGCGCCATGTGTCTAGCCTCTTTGACAGTGAAAGGACTTGACCAACGAGATAACAGTTTACCAGGAAACAACAGTAAACGAGAGTTATAGAGAAGTACCTAGTCATTGGACTCGAAACGTCAGGAGACGATCTTCTTATCATGATATGCCTTTGTCCTCTCCTTGTATAACTTGGAGTTTTCATAGGCTAGATATCTGATTTCATCCAGTTCATTGAGCTGAATCAAGCGCCTCTCTGCAGCAGGCTTCAAATCGAAGTTCAGCTTCTTGATAGCATATTCTGCTTTGAACTCCAGCTCCACTGGAAGATGGCACGCCTTGCCATAGAGTAGATGGAATGGTGTGGTCACAAGTGGTGTTTTGTAGGCAGTCCTGTAAGGCCACAGTACATCATCCAATTTTGCAAACCAGACATTCCTTGTCTTTCCCACTTTCTTCTCCAATATCTGCTTGATATGTCTGTTGGAGACTTCAACCTGTCCACTAGTCTGGGGATGATAGGGCGTGGCCACTCTATGCTAAACACCATACTTCTTCAGAAGCTTGTCAAAGACCTTGTTAACAAAGTGAGAACCACCATCACTGATAACAATTCGCGGGACACCAAATCTAGAGAAAATAATGGTCTTGAACAGCTTCATAACCACTTCAGAATCATTAGTAGGAGTAGCCAACGCCTCTATCCACTTAGATACATAGTCAACAGCAACTAAAATATATCTGTTCCCATAAGATGATGGAAAAGGACCCATAATGTCAATGCCCCAACAGTCAAAGACTTCAACCTCAAGGATGAAGTTTTGTGGCATCTCATGTCTTCTGCTAATCTTTCCTCTTCTTTGACAGGTATCACATCTTGTAATGAACTTCTGTGCATCTTGGAACATAGTAGGCCACCAGAAGACTGCTTGAAGAACTTTGGAGACTGTTTTGAAAGTGGCGAAGTATCCAGCATACTTAGAACCATGACAATGAAACAGGACGTCTTGAACCTCAGCTTCTGCTATGCATCTCCTGTAGATCCCATCTGCACAAGTTCTGTATAGATATGGTTCATCCCACTAGAATCTCCTAAGTTCTCTCAAGAACTTCTTCTTAGCATACCCCTTCAAATCATGTGGTTCATCCTCTGCAGCTAAGTAGTTGGGAATATCAGCATACCATGGCCTCTTGGGATCATTTGCAGCATAATCTTGCTCCTGAAAAGCAGATCACAAGCTTGCACAAATCGTTGCCAACGTCTGTGTAGGGTGACGAGCGTCACAAATGGATGTGATGATCTTCACTAAGGTTGTATCGCGACTTGATCGCGAGTCTGCTGAATTGGTGACGAGCATCACCCACCTGGTGTCCCTCTTCACTGCCTTGTAGTTGCGAGAAGATTGTAGGTTTTCAATACATTCTTCCTGAACTCTGATATTGCTGCATATTTCGTGTGTTTTGCATGCATATAAGGTAGTTACGCGTGCATTTACCTTGCACATTAGACTACTTTGCATCACTTTAGGTCCTAGAGTACTTTTGCACCAGCATTTGCATGTTTCTTGCATTTTGCATTGCATTCAGGTTGTTTTCGGCTACTTTGGAGCTATGGAGGTTTATGGACGTGCTAAGGCTCGTGACGAAGTTCGTGGGCACTTGGAGAAATCAGGATTGCATGCTAAGGACCCGAGATCGAGTAGCGGATCGAGCATGGCAGGTCGATCTAGATGAGATCAACCAGAAGATCGAGTTACCCGTGTCGATGCGAAGAGACTGATCGAGACAACGATCGAGTCAAAAGATCGATCAAGGAGTGCGGACGTAAATGATGCCATGCAGAGCGAGAGTCGGATCAAGTCCACCACTCGATCCTCCATAGATCGACTCCAAGATCGGACGAAGCACTCGATCCACCGAAGAAGATCGAGACACAGATCGAGTTGAGGCCGCGATTTCCGAAGACAATCGAGCGAGATGCCTGATCTCGAGGTCGATCTCAGGCTACTTTAACCGAATTTGGCATCTAGTGAGGGGGGGGGGACCATCGAGCTGTTTGCCCATTTTGGGAAGGCGGCGATCCTGCTTTGGGGAGGCGGTTTTCACTTTATCTTTTTATCTTCTTCTCTCTAGTTTTGGGCGATTATCTCCGCCATTGTAGAATTTTGAGTTTTCTTTCTTTTACGTGTTGAATATTGAATCTTTGCTTTTAATCTACCGTTTTCATGTATAGTCTATCATCTATTGAGTTTTGTTCGGTTTACTTTATGAGTAGTGAGTAGTTTCATCGGGTTTTCGGGGTTGAGAGGATTCAAAAGGGTTGAAAAGGTTTAAAGCTTGGTGTTTTCTTGTTCTTCATGGCTTTCTCTTCTAGGATATCGAGTGCTTAAGGCTTAGACACTCTCACGCCAAAATCTCTATGATCTGAGGGATGTCTTACCATGACAGGATCCAAATGTCCCTGGAAGTTGAATCCTAAAGGCTAATCCTTCCTTTCCCACATGCCATGGTTGTTTAGGAGATTAGTTAGGCCGTGTGTTTGAAATCTATGTTTTATGCCCATAAATCTCTTTTTCCACCAAAAGTCATTGGTTTGGAGAAGAGAATGAAGGAGTGATCCATACCACACGCCATGGATGGATCTTGTTTTGTTTTCAAGGCCTAGAGAATCTTACAAAGTGAGTAGATCTAAAGTTTTCAAACCAAGCTTGAACCTTTGAAACCCTTGAACATGACCCTCAACCCTGGACCCTCTTCCTTAGTATTTTCTCATCTCTGTTAATCATTTGCTTGCTAGTTGTTTGCATCTTGGTCGTTAGATTCATTTAAGTTCGAACTGTTAGTAGATCGATCGTTGTTGCTCGATCTAGTGGTCGATCCTGCGGTCGATCCACTAGTCGATTTTTATTAATTCATAGCTTTGCACTTTAATCATTTTGCTTGTTCCTCGTGGTAGTTAACTCGTCTCCATTATTTTTAAAATAGTTTTGCTTTGCATTTGATCGTTGCATCTAGTTTTTAGGGATTATACAAATCATTTGTTATTTGCTTAGCTTTGCGTAAGCTTTGCATTCTCATTGCACTTTCTAGCTCCTAGGTGTGGATTGATACTCTCTTGCATTCTATACTACAACATATAGGTGCTTGAGTTTGATAACATTCTTGCATCATTGCATCACAACACACAACTCACACATGAAAAAACTTGTTATCAAATGGCGCTGTTGCCATCTTAGGGGATAGGAAGCATTGAGATTTGGGGTTTAGTAAAGACTAAGCCTTTGTTTTTCTTTTGGTTACTGATTTCTCTACTCTCAAACTTGTGTCTTTCAGGTACATGAATCTACGTTCAAGGGGAGACAACAACTTACTTCAACCCTTGGACAACATTCATCAACTCGGACATTCAAGAACAAGAAGAGTTAGAGAACAAGCTAGAGCTTTTGAGGAGATTGTTCAGCAAGGTTCAGTGGATTTTGGAGCAATGGCTGAGCACGAACATCCTGAGGGACCTCATGAAGCTGTAGGAAGGGGCAATGGAAACCCCATACATGCGGCTAGACCCCCACGGATCATAGGAGCTGGAGATGCTCCCAACACTCATCATAATAGGTTTGGGATCACTCCTCCTCCTGTACAGAACAACAACTTCGAGATTAAGCCAGGATTCATCTCAATGGTGCAAAACAATAAGTTCCACGGGTTAGCAATGGAAGATCCCTTGGAGCATCTTGACAACTTTGAGCAAGTGTGTGGGATGATCAAGATTAATGGCATATCCAAAGATGGTTTGAAGCTGCGTCTCTTTCCATTTTCTCTTGGAGACAAGGCTATACATTGGGAGAAGACCCTTCCACAAGGCACCATTACCTCTTGGGCTGAGTGTAAGAAGGCGTTCCTCTCGAAGTTCTTCGCTAGCACCAGAACAGCAAGGTTGAGAAGTGAGATCAGCGGCTTCACTCAAAAGAACAATGAGACGTTCAATGAAGCCATGGAGCGGTTCACGGACTACACCATTCAGTGTCCTCACCACGGATTCAGTGAAGAGACTCTCCTAAGCACAATATACCGCGGAGCTTCACCAAAGATACGCTTGCTACTTGACACGGCTAGTAAGGGAAACTTCCTTGGTCACGAGGTAGAAGAGGGCATGGAGCTGATTGAAAACTTGGCATTGAGTGACGGCAACTATGATGAAGACTACGACCGTGCACCGAGAGATTCTGAGCTAGAGTCTCACAAGAAAGAGCTTAAGTCATTGCATGAGAAGATTGACAAGCTATTGTTAGCTAACCAGAAGCATGTTCATTTCGTTGGTGAAGCGGATGAGACCTTAGAGGAGCTTGATTTGAGTCAAAAAGAAGCCAACTAGGTGGCGGGTCAGAACAACTACAAACCTCAAGGGTATTCACAAGGCTACAACCAAAACAACAATCTCTCCTATAGAAGCACCAATGTCGTGAACCCTAAAGATCAAGTGTACCCTGCTCAGCAAGCAAAGCCATTCGTCCCCTACAACAAAGGTTTTCAGCCGAGTGGTGGCTTCCAAGGGCAAGGCAACTTCCAAGGACAACAGCAAGGAAACAAGGGTTATACGCCAATGTACCCTTCGGGTTTTGTTCCTCAACAACAACCGATGCAACCGCAACAAGTTTATCTGGTACAAGCCATGTTTCAACAACTGATTCAAGGGCAAGCCTCTACAAACCAGAAGTTTGCCGAGATGAACACTCGCTTAGACTCCTCTCTCACTGATTTCTCTACTCAGATTACAAACTTGAATTAGAAGATCATGCTGTTAGAGAAAGGAAAGTCGGGTACAAGTGGTCAGAATAGCTTACCGAGCAAGTGTGAGCAAAATCCCAAGGAATACGCCAACGCCATTACACTAAGGAGTGGGAAAGAGCTTGCACCTGATAACAGCTTTTTAGCAATGTAAAAAGGGCGTGATGCAATGCAACATGAGGTTATCAAAACTCAAGCAGCACACAGTCAAAGTATAGCATGCAAGAGGAATCAATCTAACCTAGGAGCTAGAAAGTGCAATGAGAATGCAAGGATCGAGTAAAGCTAGGCAAATGATGAACGGTTTTGTGAAAATCCTAAAAACTAGATGCAACGACTAAATGCAAGGCAAAACTATTTTAAAATTACCAGGAATGAGTGAACTACCACGTCGAACAAACAGAATGATTAAAATACAAAGCTATGAATTTATAAAAATCGACTAGTGGATCGACCACAGGATCGACCACTAGATCGAGCAACAACGATCGATCTCGTCTAAAAGTTCAAATGCAACGAAACTAATGACCAGGATGCAACAGATAACAAGCGAATGATTAACAGAGATGTGAGAATACTAAGAAAGAGGGTCTAGGATTGAGATTCATGTTCAAGGGTCTCAAAGGTCCAAGCTTGGTTTGAAAACTCTAGATCTACTCACTTTGTGAGATTCTCTAAGCCTTGAAAACAAAACAAGATCCATCCATGGCGTGTGGTATGGATCACCCCTTCATTCTCTCCTCCAGACCCATGGCGTTTGGCAGAAAAAGAGATTGAAGGGCAAGGAAACCAGATTTCAAACACACGGCTTAACTAGTCTCCTAAACTACCATGGCGTTTGGGAAAGAGTAACTAGTCTCTAGGATGCGATTTTCAGAGATCACTGGATCCTGTCAAGGTAAGAGCTCTCTCTGATCATAAAGATCTTGGCGTGAGACTCTTTAAGCCTTAAGAACTCGACATCCTAGAAGAGAAAGCCATGAAGAACAAGAAAACACCAAACATGAAAACCTTTTTCGACCCCTTTGAATCCTCTCAACCCCAAAACCCGATGAAACTACTCTCGACTCATGAAATAAACCGTACGAAATGTAATAAACGAAGAACTAAACATGAAAAACGATTGATTTAACTTAAACTATCCAATATTCAAAAGCAAAAACAAGAAAAGCTCGAAGTCTAACAATGGCGAATCGCCTAAAACGAGAGAGATGATAGAAAAGTAGTCGACAGGGTGGAATAATGAAAGGGATCATTGCTTTTTGCCAAAAATGGCCAAACCGCAACTGGTACCCCCCTTGGCTACGGTCCAAAAACAGGCTGGACGGATAAAGTTGGTCTGGGATCGATCATGAAGCTTGATCTGGCACTCGATCTCGTCTTGGATCGGATGGCTCTTGGTCGATCTCTGAGTCGATCTTGTGCTGATCGGGTTGGAAGCTCGATCCGGTCCTCGATCTGCATGGCGTCGTCTACGTCCGTACTCCAAATCGATCTCCATACTCGATCTTCTGGTCGATCTCGTCTAGATCGACCTGCCTTGCTCGATCTGCTACTCGATCTCAGGTCCTTAGCGTGCAATCCTGATTTCTCCAAGTGTCCACGGACTTCCTCACAAGCCTTCGCACGTCCACAAGTCATCCATAGCTCCAAAGTAACCGAAAGCAACCTGATTGTGTTGCAAATGCACGAAACATGCAAATGCTAGTGCAAAAGTACTCTAGGACCTAAAGCGATGCAAACTAGCCTAACATGCAAGGTAAATGCGTGAAAACTAACTTATATGTATGCAAAATACACTAAATATGCACCAATATCAACTCCCCCAAACTTGCATTTTGCTTGCCCTCAAGCAAACAAAATCTAAGAAGGGAGAGAGGTTTTAAAACAAACGGGGGTTTAAGCTTCTTGCAAAGGTGTCTTTCAAATGAATTAATCTCAACGCCCTAGTTACTAGTTCTAAAATGCAATGCGCACACTCTTACTCCAAAGAACTTAGCCATACTCATCACACAATGAATTTCAAATCGTGACTCTCCTATTCCAAACAATCAAAGAAACTCATTCTTTAACATTTATTAAAGACCGAACCATGAATCAAACTTATGCACTTTAAAGCAAAACACATTTGGCTAAAAGTTAAGGTTATGAGCATAGAATGATCTCATTTTAAAGAAGGGTTTATTTCAAGTACGGGTTTCTCTCAAAGATGGTAAGAACTTTATGCATAATGTTAAAGGTAAAGGCAATTGATGCATACCTGATCAGATTCTCATCTACCCATACAAGCTAACAATGATCCTAAAACCCCTCTCATTTTTCTCTTTTTAGCTCACTCACCCTCCTAAAATCTACCTTTATCTTCAAAACAAAAGCTTAGCAATCCCCAAATCAAAATAGAAAACATCTTAACTCTTTTTGGCTAGTGAAAAGGTTTGAAAATATTAAGCTCCTTATTTCTTTCTTATTGATAGCTCTCTTTATTTTTTTCTTTCTTTTTTTTTTCTTTTTATTTTGGCACTTAGGCTCTTTTCTCTCTTTTTATTTTATTTTGAGAGAGCTATCTTCTGAAATTATTAGAGCATTATATATTTTAAGCATAAAACCTTTCACTTAAAACCCTTTGTTCACTTCAAGTACCAAACTCTTTTGAAACCGAAAACATATAAACATGAAACCAAACCCAATGATCCCCCAAACTTATCCTAAGCATACATCTAGCTTCAAAATGCAAAGCTAGCAATCATATGAGAACCTAATCATGTCGCCTAAACGTAACACGTTATGCTAAGTTCAAACCGAAAGAGGCCTCACAAAGATATCACACACGAAAACTTGACTTCAAAGAAAGGTAAGGGTCAAGGTGGGAGTTCTACTTAGGCTCACAAAGAGTGGTAAAAGGGAAAAAGAGAGCCTAAATATTTTTAAGATCCATGCATTTATTTTCAAGTGCATAAGAATGATATTTAAAAATTTATATTAAGGTTTTCACTTATTAGGACAAGTTTCAAATCATGAGAGTTCAATTCAAGTCACGAAAATCAAAACAAGTGTTCCAAGCATGGTAAGAACTTACTTTCAAAGTGAGAGCAAAGCATTAGAGAACTAATAACTAGGATATTGAAACCATTCATAAGCTTAAAACACCTTTTTAGAAAACTTTAACCCCTTATGCAAATGCGAACAACTTAGATGCTTAAAAATTCTAGAGTCAATCCTAAAATGCTTAACAAGATCAATGCAACTACATGAATTTTTTTTGAAAATTTTAAAAGTTTTACCAATTTTTTTCTTTTTCTTTTCTATGCCTTAGATGCATGCAAGACTCAAGAGATGCAAAGATAAAATAAGATCAAAATAAACATGTCAAACCACACACATAACCCCCCCCCCCCCCCCCCCCCCCCCCCAACTTGAATGACATCGTCCCGGTGGCAAACAAACACTTGAGAGAGTTCAAAAACACAAGCAAAAACAAAAGAAAATGAGCGGTGTATACAAGGGAGGGTTGTTGGTACCTTGGAGCTAAACTCGGCTGGAACTTGAGGATGTTCCAGCGGAGCTGCTCATGCTAGAGGAGCGTTGGGCTATGTCATGAACGGAATGGAGAGCTTGTTGCGCAGTGCCTTGTTGCTCACGGATGACAATACCGCCAGTTGATTGTCATCTCTTCTTGAACTTTTTGAGTTCCCTCTTCTTGAACCACTCGTTGTTCATCCTCTCTATGTGCAGCCTCTTCTCTGGTTCTCTTAGGTGCCATTGGTGCCTCGGCATGAGATCGAGTCCGTTCAGTCAATCTAGGACTCGATCTCATGCCATGTTGGCTGGATCGAGAGATTTGATCGATCAGTGACTCGATTGATATAATATCGAGTCTTAGATCGATTTGATTCTCTCGTTCCTTGACTTTTGGTCAACTTGGCTGTGCTCCTTGGATCGATTTCCTTGATCGATTCGGGGGTCGATTTGGCTGAGATCGAATGGCAGATCGAGTAGACCGCTCGATCTTTTCAAGGATCGAGTGACTCGGTCGATCTACACCTCGTTCGCTTTTTAGGCTGAACGCATTGGTGAATTGTCCTCTCATGATCGACCGTCCCACTCGATTCGTCTACTCGATCTCGTCTAGATCGACTGACTCCTCTCGATTCGCTAGCTCGATCTAGTAAAGATCGAGCCAGGATGAGTCGTTCTAGCACTCGATCTCTAGCCTATATTCGCCCCTTCTGACTCTCCTCGGATCTAAGAACATGACCTGCAATTTCTTATCCCTATTCCTGCACACTTAGAAGATAAAAACATAAAACTGAAAGAGAAATAAACAAAGAATATATACATGATAAACATGGGAATGCCTCCCAAGTGTGCTTTCTTTAACGTCTTTAGCTAGACTTTACTTGGTTTAGGCAGATGGTGGGTCTTGGAGAAGCATTGAGGTGCTCTCCTTGTCAAATGCATTCGCCATGTATGGCTTAACTCTGTGTTCATTCACTGTGAATGCATTCCCACTCTTGCCGACCAACGTGACAGCTCCGTAAGGTAATACTTCCTTGATTTCATACGGACCGCTCCACCGTGACTTCAGCTTCCCTGGAAAGAGCTTGAGCCTTGAGTTGTAAAGCAGCACCAAGCTCCCTTCCTTAAGCTCCTTAGGTACCAACTTCTTGTCGTGAGCAGCCTTGGTACGCTCCTTGTAGATCCTAGCGCTTTCGTAAGCATCCAGCCTTAACTCATCAAGCTCGTGCAACTGGATCAACCGCTTCTCCTGAGCCGTCTTCAGATCAAAATTCAGCCGCTTCACAGCCCACAACGCCTTATGTTCCAACTCAACTGGGAGGTGACATCCTTTGCCGTAGAGAAGGGTGAAAGGAGTAGTACCAATGGGTGTTTTGAAAGCAGTCCGGTAAGCCCACAAAGCGTCATCTAACTTCACCGCCCAATCCTTCCGAGTTGTCCCAACTGTTCTCTCGAGTATCGCCTTTATCTGCCGGTTAGAAACCTCCACTTGGCCACTCGTTTGAGGATGGTAAGGTGTCACTACCTTATGCTTCACGCCATACTTCCTTAGAAGATTTTCAAACAGCTTGTTGATGAAATGGCTTCCTCCGTTGCTTATCACTACCTTGGGTACTCCAAACGTAGGGAAAATGATGCTCTTAAAGAGCTTGATCACCACCTTAGAGTCGTTTGTTGGGGAAGCAATGGCCTTAACCCATTTAGAGACGTAATCAACAGCTACTAATATGAACTTGTTGCCGTATGATAAAGGAAACGGCCCCATGAAGTCTATGCCCCACGCGTCAAAGACGTCTACCTCAAATATGGGAACTTGAGGCATCTCATTCTTCTTAGTGATATTCCCTGCTCTTTGACAAGCCTCGCAGCTCATCACGAACTCATGGGTGTCTTTGAAGATGGACGGCCACCAGAAGCCGATTTGTAAGACCTTAGTGGCGGTTTTGAATGAAGGAAAGTGCCCGCCATACAAAGAACCGTGGCAATGAAAGATGATATCTCTTGCTTCCTCCTTTGTCATGCATCTTCTGTACAGGCTATCAACACCTCTCTTGTATAAATAGGGCTCATCCCAATAGTAGTGGCTCACATCCCTCATGAACTTCTTGCTATGGTAGTTGTCAAGATGCGAAGGCTCTTCCCCACATGCCAAGTAGTTCACAATGTCCACGTACCATGGGAGGTCCTCCTCTTTGAAGCTCAGAACTTCCTCAAACCGCCCTTCTAGGTTCCCACAAACAGCCGTAGTAATTGCCATGAGTTATTCCTCGGGGAGAGAATCATCTAAAGGAAGATACTCGTTGATTCTTAACCGAGAGAGATAGTCAGCAACGCCGTTCTCTATCCCTTTCTTGTCTTTTATCTCCATGTCAAACTCCTGAAGAAGAAGAATCAATCTCAAAAGCCTCGGCTTAGTGTCCTTCTTAGAATAGATGTAGCGCAAAGCCGTGTGATCTGTGTAGACAATGGCCTTGGAACCCACGAGGTATGACCGGAACTTCTAAAAGGCAAACACTACTGCCAATAGCTCCTTCTCCGTGGTGGTGTACCTTGTTTGCGTGTCATCCAAGGTTCTTGAAGCATAGTAAATCACGTGCAGCTTCTTATCTTTCCTTTTACCTAGAACGGCTCCCACGGCGTAGTCACTAGCATCACACATAATCTCGAAAGGTAGAGTCCAGTCTGGTGCTTGCACTATGGACGCGGATACTAGAGCCTCCTTGATGGTCACGAAAGCTTGCAAGCACTCCTTATCAAAGACGAAATCAGCTTCCTTGCACAACAGCCGTGTAAGAGGGCGTGTAATCTTAGAAAAACCCTTGATGAAGCACCTGTAGAAGCCGGCGTGTCCCAAGAAACTTCTCACTCCTTTGACGTTAACCGGCGGCTCAAGACTCATCATCACTTCGGCCTTAGCCTTGTCAACCTCAATACCCTTCTCTGATATCTTATGGCCAAGCACGATCCCTTCCTTTACCATGAAGTGGCATTTTTCCCAATTAAGCACCAAGTTTGTTTCTTCACAACGCTTTAGTACCTTGCAAAGATTCAACAAACACGCAGAAAAGGACGCACCATAGACCGAGAAGTCATCCATAAACACCTCTACCATCTCTTCTATTAGATCGGAGAAGATCGACATCATACACCGCTGAAACGTAGTCGGTGCGTTACACAACCCGAATGGCATCGTTCGATACGCGAAGGTGCCATAAGGGCATGTAAAGGTCGTCTTCTCCCGATCATTTGGATGGATTGGTATTTGGAAAAATCCACTATATCCATCAAAAAAGCAATAGTAGGGGTGATTAGCAAGTCTTTCAAGCATTTGATCAATAAAAAGCAAGGGAAAATGATCCTTTCTAGTAGCAAGATTAAGCTTCCTATAGTCAATACACATACGGTGTCCGGTAATAGTCCTAGTAGTTATAAGCTCATCCTTGTCATTCCTAATGACCGTGATCCCTCCCTTCTTAGGCACCACGTGTACGGGAGAAACCCACGTGCTGTCACTTATGGGATAGATCACGTCAGCTTCTAGCCGCTTAAGAATCTCTTTCTCAACAACCTCTTTCAAATTGGGATTCAAACGCCTTTGATGTTCTATAGAAGAGGCGTTCTCATTATCCAAGTGAATCCTATGAGTGCAAAGCATCGGTGAAAGGCCCTTGATGTCACTTAGAGAGTACCCAATGGTCTTCCTATACTTTCTCAACTCAGTTAAGAGCGAGTGCAACTCATCATCACTTAAGTTTTCATTCACAATCACAGGATAGGTTTTGTTAAGCCCTAAGAAAGCATACCTTAGCCCTTTTGGGAGCTCCTTAAGGTCCACCTTTGGGGCTAGCAGACCGCTCCAATCATCCTCGTGGCTGTTGCTGCTGTTTTCCTCCTTGAAACCTTCCTTAGAACCCGAGACATGGCCCTTAAGGCTGCTTTCTCCAAGCGCTATCCCTTCTGAAATCGATTCGTCCAGTCGATCTTGCTCTCGATGTCGTCTAGATCGAGCAGTTTCGCTCGATTCACTCACTCGATTTAATGTGGATCGAGTGAGAGATCGAGACGCTGAGTCGATCTCCGGATTAGACCCCAAACTGATCGGAAGGCCTCTCTTGATCTTGGACTCAATTGTTTTCCTGGATCGATCACCCTCCTCGATCTGACTGTCGACTGCTGCACCGGATCGAGTTGTGCTCTCGATTGTCTTGTCGATTTGACCCCTGGATCGAGTAATGTCATCGATCTCGGAGTCGATCTCTAGGCAAACGCTTTCATCTTCTAGCACAACCTTCCTTGAATCAAGCAAGTTGACGTATTCCTGAGTCCTCTGATCCACGTAACCGAACTCTCCTGGCTCCTTAGTCAATGCCAGCTTCAAATGATCATCCTGGACCAACTCCTCTAGCAACTCATCTGCTAAGGTATCCAACGTTTTAATGTAGAAAGCTTGCCCTTATATCGTAGGCTTCTTCAGAACCTCGTTGATATCGAAGTCCAGTCTTATATGTTTACCCAAGTGCAGAGCAATCTTCCCATTCTTGACGTCTATGATGGCTCCGGCGGTGGCTAAGAAAGGTCTACCGAGAATGAGTGGATCCTTAGGTTCTTCGTCCATTTCCAACACAACGAAGTCTTTGGGAATGTTTACTCCACTGATTCTCACTGGCAAGTCCTCATGCAAACCCATGGTTAACCTCACACTTCTGTCAGCTAGTACTAACGCGATTCTACAATCCTTGAAACGGGTAAAGCCAAGCATCTTTGCCACGGAATGAGGCATCATATTTATACTAGCTCCGAGATCACAAAGGCAACTCTTGATCTCCAAAGGACCTAAAGCGCAAGGTGTTGTGAAGCTCCCAGGGTCTCCCAACTTCTTAGGGACTATCTCCTTGTGTATCACAGCACTACACTCCTCACTAAGAACAAGCACTTCCTTACTTTCCTTATTCTTCTTCACAAGCGTATCTTTGAAGAATTTGGCGCATTTAGGCATCATTGCAAGGCAGTCCACGAGAGGTAGCTTGATCTCTACGTCCTTAAGGTGATTCTCAAACAAGACTCTATGCTTCTCTATGAGTTGCTTCTTGAAGCAGTCAGGAAAAGGTAGTTTAGGTACATACGGTGGAGGTACATAAGCATCCTTCTCCTTAGTAGTTTGCTCCGCTTTCTTCTCAACAACCGCTTTCTCACCTCTCCTTGGTCCTTGAATCCAAACATTGTCAAAGTTTATCTCATCATCGGCTGAAAGCTTACCCTCCCCCTCTTGAATTACAACGTCCTCGTTGATCTTTGGAGTAACCGTAGGTGCAAGCTCTTTCCCATTCCTTAGCGTAATAGCATTGGCGTATTCCTTGGGATTCTGCTCACACTTGCCTGATAAGCTATTCTGACCGCTTGTACTCGCCTTTCCCTTCTCTAGCTGCTTGATCTTGTTATTCAAGTTTGTAATCTGAGTAGAGAAATCCGTGAGAGACGAGTCTAAACGAGTGTTCATCTCGGCAAACTTCTGATTTGTAGATGCTTGCCCTTGGATCAATTGTTGAAACATAGCTTGGACAGGATCAACTTGTTGTTGTTGCATCGGTTGTTGTTGTTGAGGTACAAAGCTCGGAGGGTACATTGGCGTATAACCCTTGTTTCCTTGCTGTTGTCCTTGCAAGTTGTTCTGCCCTTGCCCTTGGAAGCCACCACTCGGCTGGAAACCTTTGTTGTATGGTACGAAAGGCTTTTCTTGCTGAGCAGGGTACACTTGATCCTTAGGGTTCGCGACGTTGGTGCTACGGTATGAGAGATTGTTGTTCTGGTTGTAGCCTTGTGAATACCCTTGATGTTTGTAGTTGTTTTGACCCGCCACCCAGTTGGCTTCTTCTTGACTCAACTCAAGCTCCTCTAAGGTTTCATCCGTTTCACCAACAAAGTGAACATGCTTCTGATTAGCCAACACCAGCTTATCAATCTTCTCATGTAATGACTTAAGCTCTTTCTTGTGAGACTCTAGCTCGGAACCTCTCGGTGCACGGTCGTAATCTTCAGCGTAGTTGCCGTCACTCAATGCCAAGTTCTCAATCAGCTCCATGCCTTCTTCAACCTCTTGACCAAGGAAGTTTCCCATACTAGCCGTGTCAAGCAACATGCAAATCTTGGGTGAAGCTCCGCGGTAGATAGTGCTTAGAAGAGTCTCTTCGCTGAAGCCGTGGTGAGGACACTGGATAGTGTAGTCCTTGAACCGCTCCATGGCTTCATTGAAAGTCTCATTGTTCCTTTGAGTGAAGCCGCTGATCTCGCTTCTCGGCCTTGCTGTTCTGGTGCTAGAGAAAAACTTTGAGAGGAAAGCCTTCTTACACTCAGCCCAAGATGTAATGGTGCCTTGTGGAAGTGTCTTCTCCCAATGTCTAGCCTGGTCTCCAAGAGAAATGGAAAGAGACGCAGCTTGAAAGCATCTTCGGATATGCCATTTATCTTGATCATCCCACATACTTGCTCGAATTTATCAAGGTGCTCCAAGGGATCTTCCATTGCTAGTCGGTGAAACTTATTGTTTTACACCATTGAGATGAAACTTGGCTTAATCTCGAAGTTGTTTTTCTGTACAGGAGGAGAAGTGATCCCAAACCTATTGTGATGGGTCTTGGGAGCATCTCCCGCTCCTATGATCCTTGGGGGTCTAGCCGCGTGTTGGGGGTTTCCATTACCCCTTCCCACTGCTCTGTGAGCTGGAGGAGGTCCTTCTGGATGCTCGTGCTCAGTCATCACTTCAAAATCCACTGAACCTTGCTGAACAATCTCCTCAAAAACTCTAGCTTGCTCTCGTACTCGTCTTTGTCGTGAATGACCAAGTTGATGAATGTTGTCCAAGGGTTGAAGTAGATTGTTGTCACCCCTTGAACGAAGATTCATGTACCTGAGAAACATAAGTTTGAGAGTAGAGAAATTAGTAACTAAAAGAAAAAGAAAGGCCTAGTCTTTACTAAACTCCAAATCTCAATGCTTTATAAACACTCCTAAGATGGCTACGGAGCCATTTGATAACAGTTTTTTAGTAATGTAAAAAGGGAGTGATGCAATGCAACAGAAGGTTGTCAAAACTCAAGCAGCACACAGTCGTAGTATAGCATGCAAGAGGAATCAATCCAACCTAGGAGCTAGAAAGTGCAATGAGAATGCAAGGATCGAGTAAAGCTAGGCAAATGATGAACGGTTTTGTGAAAATCCTAAAAACTAGATGCAACGACTAAATGCAAGGCAAAACTATTTTAAAATTACCAGGAATGAGTGAACTACCACGACGAACAAACAGAATGATTAAAATGCAAGGCTATGAATTTATAAAAATCGACTAGTGGATCGACCACAGGATCGACCACTAGATCGAGCAACAACAATCGATCTCGTCTAAAAGTTCAAATGCAACGAAACTAAAGACCAGGATGCAACAGATAACAAGCGAATGATTAACAGAGATGTAAGAATACTAAGAAAGAGGGTCTAGGGTTGAGATTCATGTTCAAGGGTCTCAAAGGTCCAAGCTTGGTTTGAAAACTCTAGATCTACTCACTTTGTGATATTCTCTAAGCCTTAAAAACAAAACAAGATCCATCCATGGCGTGTGGTATGGATCACTCCTTCATTCTCTCCTCCAGACGCATGGCGTTTGGCGGAAAAAGAGATTGAAGGGCAAGAAAACCAGATTTCAAACATGCAGCTTAACTAGTCCCCTAAACTACCATGGCGTTTGGGAAAGAGTAACTAGTCTCTAGGAAGCGATTTTCAGAGATCTTTGGATCCTGTCAAGGTAAGAGCTCTCTCTGATCATAAAGATCTTGGCGTGAGACTCTTTAAGCCTTAAGAACTCGACATCCTAGAAGAGAAAGCCATGAAGAACAAGAAAACACCAAACTCGAAAACCTTTTTCGACCCCTTTGAATCCTCTCAACCCCAAAACCCGATGAAACTACTTGCGGCTCATGAAATAAACCGTACGAAATGCAAAAAACAAAGAACTAAACATGAAAAACGATTGATTTAACTTAAACGATCCAATATTCAAAAGCAAAAACAAGAAAAGCTCGAAGTCTAACAATGGCGAATCGCCTAAAACGAGAGAGATGATAGAAAAGTAGTCGACAGGGTGGAATAATGAAAGGGATCTTTGCTTTTTGCCAAAAATGGCCAAACCGCAACTGGTCCCCCCCTTCGCTACGGTCCAAAAACAGGCTGGACGGATAAGGTTGGTATGGGATCGATCATGAAGCTCGATCAGGCACTCGATCTCGTCTTGGATCGGATGGCTCTTGGTCGATCTCTGAGTCGATCTTGTGCTGATCGGATTGGAAGCTCGATCTGGTCCTTGATCTGCATGGCGTCGTCTACGTCCGTACTCCAAATCGATCTCCATACTCGATCTTCTGGTCGATCTCGTCTAGATCGACCTGCCTTGCTCGATCTGCTACTCGATCTCAGGTCCTTAGCGTGCAATCCTGATTTCTCCAAGTGTCCACGGACTTCCTCACGAGCCTTCGCACGTCCACAAGTCATCCATAGCTCCAAAGTAACCGAAAGCAACCTGATTGTAATGCAAAATGCACGAAACATGCAAATGCTGGTGCAAAAATACTCTAGGACCTAAAGCGATGCAAACTAGCCTAACATGCAAGGTAAATGCGTGAAAACTAACTTATATGTATGCAATATACACTAAATATACAGCAATATCAGCACCTACGGTTACTCCTAAGAACAACGAGGACGTTGTAATTCAAGAGGGGAGGGTAAGCTTTCAGCTGACGATGAAATCAACTTCCACAATGTTTGGATTGAGAGACCAAGAAAGGGTAAGGAGGTTGCTGTAGAGAAGAAAGTTGAGCAAGCTGCTAAGGAGAAGGATGCTTATGTGCTTCCACCGTATGTACCCAAGCTACCTTTTCCTGGCCGCTTCAAGAAGCAGCTTATAGAGAAGCACAGAATTTTGTTTGAGAAGCATCTAAAGGACGTAGAGATGAAGCTACCTCTCGTAGATTGCCTTGCCGGGATGCCTAAATGTGCAAAATTTTTCAAAGACACGCTTGCAAAGAAAAATAAGGAAAGCAAGGAAGTGCTGGTTCTTAGTGAGGAATGTAGCGTTATAATACATAAGGAGATAGTTCCCAAAAAGTTGGAAGATCCTGGAAGCTTCACTATACCTTGCGCTTTAGGTCCATTGGAGTTCAATAGTTGCCTTTACGATTTGGGAGCTAGTATAAATCTGATGCCTCATTCTATAGCAAAGAAGTTGGGATTCACGTGATTCAAAGATTGTAGAATCTCCTTGGTGCTATCTGACAAAAGCGTGAGGTTACCTGTGGGTTTGCTTGAGGACTTGCCAGTGAGAATCAGTGGTGTAAACGTGCCTACGGACTTTGTTGTGTTGGAAATGGATGAAGAACCCAAGGATCTGCTCATCCTTGGTAGACCGTTCTTAGCCACTGCTGGAGCCATCACCGACATCAAGAATGGCAAGATTTCTCTACATCTAGGCAAGGACATCAGGCTTGATTTTGACATCAATGAGGTTTTGAAGAAGCCTACAATACAAGGGCATGCTTTCTACATTGAGACGTTGGACGCTTTAGCTGATGAGTTGCTAGAAGAGTTGGCTCAGGAGGATCATTTGAAGCTGGCATTGACTTAGGAACCAGGGGAGTTCGGTTACTTGGATCAAAAACTCAAGAATACGCCAACCTGCTGGATTCAAGGAAAATTGTCAAGGAGGATGAAGGCGCCTGCCTAGAAATCGACTCTGAGATCGATGCTATCACTCGATCCAGGGGTTAAATCGACAAGAAAATCGAGAACACAACTCGATCCGGTGCAACAATCGATAGTCAGATCGAGGAGAGTGATCAATCCAGGGAATCAATCAAGTCCAAGATCGAGAGATGTCTTCCGATCAGTTCAAAATCCATTCCAGAGAACAACTCAGAAGCTCGATCTCTCACTCGATCCGCCTTAAATCGAGTGAGCGAATCGAGTGGATCTAAACGACATCGAGAGCAAGATCGACTGGATGACTCGATCTCAGAAGGGACAGAGGTTGGTCATGTCTCGGGTTCTAAGGAGGGTTCCAAAGAGGAAAACAACAACAACAGCCACGAGGATGATTGGAGCGAGCTGCTAGCACCAAAGGTGGACCTTAAGGAGCTCCCAAAAGGGCTAAGGTATGCTTTCTTAGGGCTTAACGAAACATATCATGTGATTGTGAATGAAAACTTAAGTGATGATGTGTTGCACTCGCTCCTAACTGAGCTGAGAAAGTATAGGAAGGCCATTGGGTACTCTCTAAGTGACATCAAGGGCCTTTCACCAATGCTTTGCACTAATAGGATTCACTTGGATAATGAGAACGCCTCTTCTATAGAACATCAAAGGCGTTTGAATCCTAATTTAAAGGAATTTGTTAAGAAGGAGACTTAAGCTATTAGAGGTTAACGTGATCTATCCCATAAGTTACAGCACGTGGGTTTCTCCTGTACACGTGGTGCCTAAGAAGGGAAGGATCACAGTCATTAAGAATGATAAAGATGAGCTTATACCTAGTAGGATTATTACAGGACACCGTATGTGTATTGACTATAGGAAGCTTAATCTTGCTACTAGAAAGGATCATTTTCCTTTTACCTTTTATTGATCAAATGCTTGAGAGGCTTGCTAATCATCCTTACTATTGCTTTCTTGATGGATATAGTGGATTCTTTCAAATACCTATCCATCCAAATGATCAGAAGAAGACGACCTTTACATGCCCTTATGGCACCTTCGCGTATCGAAGGATGCCATTTGGGTTGTGTAACGCACCGGCTACGTTTCAGCGGTGTATAATGTCGATATTATCTGATCTAATAGAAGAAATGGTAGAGGTGTTTATGGATGACTTCTCTGTCTATGGTGCGTCCTTTTCTGCGTGTTTGTTGAATCTTTTCAAGGTACTAAAGCGTTGTGAGGAGACAAACTTGGTGCTTAATTGGGAGAAATGTCACTTCATGGTGAAGGAAGGGATCGTGCTTGGTCATAAGATATTAGAGAAGGGCATTGAGGTTGATAAGGCTAAGGTTGAGGTCATGATGAGTCTTGAGCCGCCGGTTAATGTCAAGGGGATCAGAATTTCTTGGGGCACGCTGGCTTCTACAGGCGCTTCATCAAGGATTTTTCCAAGATTGCACGCCCTCTCACACGGCTGTTCTGCAAGGAAGCCGGTTTTGTCTTTCAAGACCATTAAGGAAGCTCTTGTCACGGCACCAATAGTTCAAGCACCAGACTGGATTCTACCGTTTTAGATCATGTGTGATGCTAGTGACTATGCCGTGGGAGCTGTTCTAGGGCAGAGAAAAGACAAGCGGCTGCATGTGATTTACTATGCTTCAAGAACCTTGGATGACACGCAAACAAGATACACTACTACGGAGAAGAAGCTATTCGCAGTAGTGTTTGCCTTTGAGAAGTTCAGAGCCTATCTAGTGGGAGCCAAGGTTGTTGTCTACACAGATCACGCGGCGCTTAGATACATCTACTCCAAGAAGGATACTAAGCCAAGGCTCTTGAGATGGATACTTCTTCTTCAGGAGTTTGACATGGAGATTAAATACAAGAAAGGGATAGAGAATGGTGTTTCTGATCACCTTTCTAGGTTAAGGATCGATGAAGACTTACCTCTTGATGACTCGCTTCCGGAAGAACAACTTATGATGATCACTACAGCTGTATGTGGAAAGCTAGAAGGGCAGTTTGAAGAGGTTTTGAGTTTCAAAGAAGAGGATCTTCCTTGGTACGCTGACATTGTGAACTACTTGGCATGTGGAGAGGAGCCTTCGCATCTTGACAATTATCACAAGAAGAAGTTCATGAGAGACGTGGGCCACTACTTTTGGGACCAGCCTTACCTGTACAAGAGAGGCGTGGACAGTTTATACAGGAGATGTGTTACAAAGGAAGAAGCTAAGGACATTCTCTTTCACTGCCATGGCTCTTCGTACGACGGACACTTTGCTTCATTCAAGACCGCTACAAAAGTCTTACAAGCCGGTTTCTGGTGGCCGTCTATCTTCAAAGACGCCCACGAGTTTGTGAAGAGTTGTGAGGCTTGTCAACGAGCAGGGAACATCACGAAGAGGAACGAGCTTCCTAAGGTTCCTATCTTTGAGGTAGACGTGTTTGACGCATGGGGCATAGATTTCATGGGGCCTTTCCCATCTTCCTATGGCAACAAGTTCATCCTAGTGGCTGTTAACTACGTCTCTAAATGGGTTGAGGCTATTTCCTCCCCTACAAACGACTCTAAGGTAGTGATCAAGCTCTTTAAGAGCATCATATTCCCGAGGTTTGGAGTACCCAAGGTGGTGATAAGCGACGGAGGAAGTCATTTCATCAACAAGTTGTTTGAAAACCTTCTAAGGATGTATGGCGTGAAGCACAAGGTAGCTACGCCTTACCATCCTCAAACGAGTGGCCAAGTGGAAGTCTCTAACCGGCAGATCAAGGCGATACTTGAGAGAAAAGTTGGGACAACTCGGAAGGATTGGGCAGTGAAGTTAGACGACGCTTTGTGGGTTTACCGGACTGCTTTCAAAACGCCCATAGATACTACTCCTTTCACTCTTCTCTACGGCAAAGGATGTCACCTCCCCGTTGAGCTGGAACATAGAGCATTGTGGGCCGTGAAGCGGCTGAATTTTGATCTAAAGACAGCTCAGGAGAAGCGCTTGATCCAGCTACACGAACTTGATGAGCTAAGGCTAGATGCTTACGAAAGCGCTAGGATCTACAAGGAGTGCACTAAGGCTGCTCATGACAAGAAGTTGGTACCCAAGGAGCTTAAGGAAGGGAGTTTGGTGCTGCTTTACAATTCAAGGCTCAAGCTATTCCCCGGACTCGATCTCGTGCCGAGGTAACAATTCCTTTTTCCCTCTTTTCTGTTTTCCCTCTGGTTTTTAAATTTAAAAAATGGTCAAGACAAGCATCTTTGACTATGAAAAATGTGCCTTGACCACAGCTTTTGTCAGAAAACCACTTCTCTTACCCATAGTTTCGTAAAATTGTTAGCCTTTATATTTCCAACATCACTCACACTCTCCCATTTCTGTTTTCGCGAGCTCTTAAGCAAAAGAGAGTGTGAATTTTTATTTTCTAAAGGCTAACAGCAATCTCATACAATCTTTTCAAAGGTATTTTCGAATCTTCAAGAAAATCTTTAAGAAAATTCTTTTTAATTCGCTTTGATTGTTTTAGATGCTAGGACGGTTTATATTTTGTAAAACTAGCTTGATATTAGGAAAAATTCTAGATTTAACTATAACTCTAGATTTTATTCTCTGTTATCTTGCTAGGATTTTTATAAATTCTCCAAAATTCTAGGGTATTAGTTATAAGTTTACCTTCTTGCTAGTCTCTTTCTCGGTTTTTCGCTGCCTTGCTCATTCTCTTGTTTGAGAATCTTGTTCCAGGCGCCATGGCTCCCAAAAGAACGAGAGAAGAGATGACACAAAAGGGAGAAGGACAAGAAGTGGTTGTTCAAGAGAGGGTCTGATGGTCTAAAGAGGAGAAACGAGACAAGGAACGGCTTCAAAGGCTGAAGTTCGAGCCAACAAAGTTTGCGGACAGAGGTTTGCTGTCTAAGATGGGGATATTGGGAGAATTTTATGAACTCCTCCAGAAGTAGGGCTCAGGTGTTTGGCACGGATGGATTGCCCAACCTTTACCGAAGTGACAATCGACTTCCTTGCCACTTTGGAGTTTGCGTATGAGAATCCTAACATCCCAACTCCATCTCAAGGCCGCCTCTCTTTCAAGATCAAACGCCAAGCGTTCAGCCTCTCAATCCCCGAGCTTTGTCAAGCTTATGGCCTCAATGCTGCTGCCACAAAGGTTGAATTTCCCTCCTTCACTCAAGCAAACGATCTTTGGGACCTCATAGCCAACGATGACTACAAGGCGAATACCGCAAAGATCAAGAGGGTGAGGAGTCTGGTGCTGCGTTACACTTTGAAGCTGATGGTCAGTAGCCCCCACGGTCACCAAGACGGAGCTTTGCTTCTTGTTCCAAGGCATTAAGCATCTCGTGTGTGACCCGGATGGGAATGATGAGCCGTTGGAAGACCAACTCGGAGATGACGTGAACTACGGATGCATCCTTGCTGCTTCATTGGTGAAATACAAGGCGTATGCTTTGAGATGCAAGGCAAGCTCGTCACTTATTGGAGGCTTCCTCACGCCTTTGTTCGTGCAAGCCGGTGTCCCGCTTCAGAACTTCACTCCCGTTCCAGATAGAGCTTTCATGGATGAGACATACCTAAGGAACACAGACAGCTTGGGATGCACGCCAGCTGAGGGTTTTTTTGAATACCTATTCATTGACGCGGAGAATGAGAAGAAGGTGTGTATCCTGCCAAACAAACTCGAAACCGAGATGGTTGGAGTTGGGAACATCGAGTTTCTCCCAAGCGTAGAGGAGTGTATGGCTCCTTTAGGAGTCACAGCCGCCATTCGCCAAGCTACTCGGCCAAGATAGGAGTCTCCTGCCACAGATGATGAGCTGCCCGAAGCCTTTGTCCTTCCCAAGATCGATTTTGAGCCGCAGACTAAGACAGAAAAGTTCTTTGCTTCTATTGTGGAGATGCAAAGGAAGATCAAGAAATGGCAAAGCAAGGTCATCAAGAAGCTTGCCAAGAAAGTCAAGGCGCTTCAAGGAGCTTCGCCGAAGCAGGCTGCAAGTGAGGAGGTTCAACAGCCCGAGAAGAGGAGGCTTTCAACCGGTGGAGTTGTCATCCGTGAGACTCAAGGAAGCAACATCCAGCCGGCGCGTCTTTCTCTCCAAGAACCAGCCTCCAAAGGCAAAGCAATAGTATCTAGCTCGTCTGGAACATCCTCAAGTTCCAACCGAGACTAGATCCGAGGTACCAACAACCTTCCATTGTATATACCGCTCATATTTTCTAACTTTTTCTTTGTGTTTTTGAACTCTCTCGAATTTGTTTGCCACCGAGACGGTGTCATTCAAGTTTGGGGGAGTATGTGGTTTGACATGTTTATTCTGCTTTTATCTTCTCTTTGCATCCCTTGAGTCTTCATTGCATCTAAGGCATAGAAACGAACAAAAAAATTGGTAAAATCTTTGAAAATTTTCAAAAAAATTCATGTAGTTGCATTCACATTGTTAAACATTTTAGGATTGAGTCTAGGATTTTTAACCATCTAGGTTGTTTACATTTGCATAAGGGGTTAAAGTTTTCTTAAAAAAGCGTTTTAAGCTCATGAATTGTTTCAATACCCTAGTTAGTAGTTCTCTAATGCTTTGCTCACGCTTTAAAAGTAAGTCCTTACCATGCTTGGATCACTTGTCTTGATTTTTGTGGCTTGACTTGAACATTCATTATTTGAAACTTGTCCTAATAAGTGAGAACCCTAACCTGATTTTGAAATATCATTCTTATGCATTTGAAAATGAACACATGGATCTTACACATATTTAGGCTCTCTTCCTCCTTTTACCACTCTTTGTGAGCCTAAGTAGAACTCCCACCATTACCCTTACCTTTCTTTCAAGACAAGTATTCTTGTGTGACATCATTGTGAGGCCTCTTTTCGGTTTGAACTTAGCATAACGTGTTACGTTTAAGCGACATGATTAGGTTCTCATATGATTGCTACACTACAAGAAATGAGTAGCATAGCTACAAATTTTGTTACATCAAAAAATATTAGTAAAAATTTGTTATAAAATGATACAAATTAGTGACGTTATTTTGAAAAAAAAATTATGGCAAATTGGTAAGAATTTGTAGCGAATTAGAGACAGATTAGAGACAACTGCTGGATTGTCACATATATGTTACAACTTTACTACACAGTGGTTGTAGCAATATTTAATACAACAAATTTGTAGTAAAATTGTAATAAAATATTACAAATTTTTTATAATTTAGTTGGTGTTACAAAATCAACACCATTTACTAGAGGTGGATATTCTATCGGGATCCGAAAACCTGATCCGGATTTGATCCAAAAATATTTGATCCTTCATAATACCTGATTGGATATAATTGTTACTAACTTTCGGGTACTAAGTAATATTCGGATCCGATCTGATATCCAAAAAATTATCTGAAATATTAGAATTTCTAAGTTCACTTAATATTTATGTTTTATATTCTTTGTATTTATATTCATGAGGTAAGAATTTGAATATTTATTATTGTTTTAAATTTTAAAGTTTAGTTAAATTAAAATCGATATTATTTTAGTGATATTTGAATTGTTATGTTTAGATTTTTGGTTAAATTGGAGTATTTGGTTAGATTTGGTTATTTTTTTATTATTTTTTGGATAAAGTACTTGAAATCGGATGAAATCCAAAAAAACGAATCCAAAAAATTATATATGAACTGAGCCGTATTCAAAGAGATCCGAACCAAATCCAATCCAAAATATAATAATATCCAATCGGTACGAAAGCTATAGTAGCAAAAATATCTGAAACCCGAAATACCTAACCCGATCGGATGCAGTTCCTATGGAAAATGTTGTAGGAAATTAGTTAATAATGATTATTTTCTACCAATTTTGTATAAAACTATGTTGTATCTTATTTTTTGTTGAAAATCAAATGTAGTAGATAACTTATACGGAATTTCCAACAAAATATAATTGTAGAAAAATGTGGTAGGAAATTGGTGGAACAATTATCTACTAAAAAATGTGGTAGAAAATTGGTGGAACAATTATCTACCAAAAAATTTGGTAGGAAATTGGTGGAACAATAGTTTATTCCTACCACTTACCTATCAAAAATATTAAAACTTTTCCTACTATTTTCCTACCAATCTCTATACCATGTGACACTTATTTCCTACGAGAGTAACAAAATTTTAATTACAGTAATTAAATTAGGTTTGAAAGTTAAATTTCTAATTAATTATAAATTCAAATAATATCATAAAGCCAAATATTTTAACAATACAAACAATATTTTAACAATATCCGAATATGTTGACAATTCCAAAAAATATATACACATCCGAATATTTTAACAATCCCAAAAAATTATAAAACATAAATTTTACCAATATCTGATCTTATTCTTCATCTGATCTAACCTTGAGTCTCATCAGAATCATATTCTTCGGCCGGAGTTGTTGAAGGATAGGGAGGACAAATACCTGGTAGCTTCTCAAGGACTAGCTTGTTGCAATGCAGGAGATATTGAATTTGGGTGCTCAGAGATTGGATTTGAGCATGTTTCTCTATTTGATCCTTCTTCATTGTCTCAATCTCATTTCGTAATTGATCTTCATGGGCTACATCTGTCGATTTGTAAGAAGATGTGTTTCTCTTATCCATTAATGTAGCAACACCAAAGCGACGTCCTTTAATCTTCGGGATTTCCTGACGATATAACATTTTAAGTGAAACAATCATAATAATTTGCCAATTTGAGTGAAACACAATCAAAATCTAACTTACTTCTAGGACAACAGCATTAATCACCGCTTGGGTGAGGGGCTCCTCTTCTTGAGCTTGCCGTTGAGAAGCAATCTGAGCTACCTTAGCCATAGCAGTCTCGGTTAAACTTTGCGCCTTCTTGTCTTTAACACCTGTTTTTAGATTTGTGTGCATGACATCAATGAATGTCATTATATCAGGTTCCTCCCCACCAAGTTCAGCTGTCTTTTATGAGTTTCAAACAAAATGATAAGTTAATAAACCACCGTTGGAAACCATAACCAAATAAATAATAAACTGAGGCATGTGTTGTTGTGTATTACCATTTCATCCCATCGCCTTTCTATGGTTTTGGCTCCGTTGTTGTGTATTGCCATTCCTAAACCACCTCTATCACTTTTTCGGTTTCTGGAGTTTTTGGCTGCCAAATTTGCCACTTTAGTATCTCTCCACATTCTCTTGTAACCATCGAAAAGTGATTTCTTTGCCTTCATCCATGCTGGTATGTCATCTGGTGCTTTTCTTTTCAATGTCTTTTTCCACTCACTCAAGTTTGACTTAAAAGACGCAGTGGCTTAAAGTTGGTATGCAGTGCGGACTGTTTCAGTAATGCTTGGGTCCCAATTGAACTCTTGCTGGATATGAAAATAAAAGTTATTAGAAACCTAATTAAAAAAAGAACATCTTAATGATAAAAGATGCTAAAACTCAAAAAACAAATCTGGAAACAGCCTTACTTCATTAATAAAGAACAATGGCTTATAAAGAACAAGGCGAAACAAACTGGTCGTAAATTCTAGCTACAAAAAGTGAAACAACGTGAAATAATATATACCGCGAATGCTTGAAACCAGCGATTCTTTATTTGTATCGGGAGACTATCATATGTTGGCCACGGTGTTGAGAGATCAATATTTGCTACAATCACATAGTTACGAAAATGATTTTGAAACTAATTTGTAGCAACCGATACATAGCTACAGATTTTTTAACATAGTTACAAAAATTTCTGTAACTATGTTCATCATTTCTTGTAGTGATAGCTTTGCATTTTGAAGCTTGTTATAGGCTTAGGATAAGTTTGGGGGTTTGATGGGATTGCTTTCTTGTTTGTATTCTTACGGTTTCAAAAAGTCTTGGTGATTGAAGTGAATAAAAGGTTTTCAGTGAAAGGCTTTGTTTTCAAAATGTATAAAGCTCTAAGTATTTCAGAAGATAGCTCTGTCAAGTCGAAAGAAAACCCTAACGGATGAAACTCCCGAAAGAGGGCCGACCTGGAAGGGCGCGCGATTGAAGGCACGCTAGCAATCAATAAGAAAATAATAAGGAGCAAAAATATTTTCAAGCCTTTTCATTAGCCTAAAGAGTAAAGATGTTTTCTGTTTTGATTTGGGGTTTGCTAAGCTAATGCTTTGTTGATTAGGGTAGTATCTAAGAGGGTGAGTGAGCATAAAATAAAAGAAATGAGAGGGGTTTTAGGATGATTGATTAGCGTATGGGTAGATGAGAATCTGATCATGTATGCATCAATTGCCTTTACCTTTAGCATTATGCATAAAGTTCATACCATTCTTGAGAGAAACCCATTGCATTGTGAAACCCTTTTAAAATGAGATCATTCTATGCTCATAGCCTTCACCCTTAGCCAAATGTGTTCTGTTTTAAAGTGCATAAGTTTGATTCACGGTTTGATCATTAATGAATGTAAAAGGATGAGATTCTTTGATAGTTTTGAATAGGAGAGTCATGATTTGAAATTCAATATGTGATGAGTTTGGCTAAGTTCTTTGGAGTATGAGTGTGTGCATCGCATCTTCGAACTAGTAACTAGGACGTTGAGATTGATTCATTTGAAAGGCACCTTTGCAAGAAGCTTAAACCCCCGTTTATTTTAAAACCTCTCTCCCTTCTTGAATTTTGTTTGCTTGAGGGCAAGCAAAAGGCAAGTTTGGGGGAGTTGATATTGCTGCATATTTCGTGTGTTTTGCATGCATATAAGGTAGTTACTCGTGCATTTACCTTGCAGATTAGACTAGTTTGCATCACTTTAGGTCCTAGAGTACTTTTGCACCAGCATTTGCATGTTTCTTGCATTTTGCATTGCATTCAGGTTGTTATCGGCTACTTTGGAGCTATGGAGGTTTGTGGACGTGCTAAGGCTCGTGAGGAAGTTCGTGGGCACTTGGAGAAATCAGGATTGCATGCTAAGGACCCGAGATCAAGTAGCGGATCGAGCATGGCAGGTCGATCTAGATGAGATCGACCAGAGGATCGAGTGACTCGTGTCGATGCGAAGAGACTTATCGAGACGACGATCGAGTGAAGAGATCGATCAAGGAGTACAGACATAAATGACGCCATGCAGAGCGAGAGTCGGATCGAGTCCACCACTCGATCCTCCATAGATCGACTCCAAGATTAGACGAAGCACTCGATCCACCGAAGAAGATCGAGACACTGATCGAGCTGAGGCCGCGATTTCCGAAGACAATCGAGCGAGATGCCCGATCTCGAGGTCGATCCCAGGCTACTTTAACCAAATTTGGCATCTAGCGAGGGGGGGGACCATCGAACTGTTTGCCCATTTTGGGAAGGCGGCGATCCCGCTTTTGGGAGGCAGTTTTCACTTTATCTTTTTATCTTCTTCTCTCTAGTTTTGGGCGATTATGTCCGCCATTGTAGAATTTTGAGTTTTCTTGCTTTTACTTGTTGAATATTGAATCTTTGCTTTTAATCTACCGTTTTCATGTTTAGTCTATCATCTATTGCGTTTTGTTCGGTTTACTTTATGAGTAGTGAGTAGTTTCATCGGGTTTTTGGGGTTGAGAGGATTCAAAGGGGTTGAAAAGGTTTAAAGCTTGATGTTTTCTTGTTCTTCATGGCTTTCTCTTCTAGGATATCGAGTGTTTAAGGCTTAGAGACTCTCACGCCAAGATCACTATGATCTGAGGGATGTCTTACCTTGAAAGGATCCAAATGTCCCTGAAAGTCGAATCCTATAGGCTAATCATTCATTTCCCACACGCCATGGTTGTTTAGGGGATTAGTTAGGCCGTGTGTTTGAAATCTATGTTTTATGCCCTTCAATCTCTTTTTCCACCAAAAGTCATGGGTTTGGAGAAGAGAATGAAGGAGTGATCCATACCACACACCATGGATGGATCTTGTTTTGTTTTCAATGCCTAGAGAATCTCACAAAGTGAGTAGATCTAAATTTTTCAAACCAAGCTTGAACCTTTGAAACCCTTGAACGTGACCCTCAACCCTGGACCCTCTTCCTTAGTATTTTCTTATCTCTGTTAATCATTTGCTTGCTAGTTGTTCGCATCTTGGTCGTTAGATTCATTTCTTTTCGAACTGTTTGTAGATCGATCATTGTTGCTCGATCTAGTGGTCGATCCTGTGGTCGATCCACTAGTCGATTTTTATTTATTCATAGCTTTGCACTTTAATCAGTTTGCTTGTTCCTCGTGGTAGTTAACTTGTCTCCAGTATTTTTAAAATAGTTTTGCTTTGCATTTGATCGTTGCATCTATTTTTTAGGGATTTTACAAATCATTTGTCATTTGCTTAGCTTTGCGTAACCTTTGCATTCTCATTGCACTTTCTAGCTCCTAGGTGTGGATTGATACTCTCTTGCATTCTATACTACAACATATAGGTGTTTGAGTTTGATAACATTCTTGCATCATTGCATCACAACACACAACTCACACACACAAAAATTTGTTATCAAACTCGAGTCTCTATCAAATAAACATTCTCCTCAGGCAAGAAATCATTAATTGAGACATCATCTTCAATCCGTATTTTGGAGAGATGATCAGCTACTCCATTCTCAACTACTTTCTTGTCCCTAACTTCAATGTCAAACTCTTGGAGAAACTGAATCCATCTCAACAACTTTAGATTTGCATCCTTCTTCTACATCAAGTACTTCAGTGCTGAATGGTCTGTATGGACCACGACCTTGTAACCAACAAGGTACTGGTGAAACTTCTCAAAGGAAAGACCACTGCCAATAGTTCCTTCTCAGTAGTAGCATAGTTCTTCTGAGCTTCATCCAATGTTTTGCTAGCATAGTAGATGACGTGTAGCTTCTTGTCTTTCTTCTGTCCCAGCACTGCTTAAACTGCAAAATCACTGACATCACACATATCTTAAAAGGCAAATCCCATGAGGTTGCACAATACAAGCTGTCACCAAGGACTATTTGATCTGTTCAAAGGCAGTCTGACATTCTGCAGACAATTCAAACTTCACATCCTTACAGAGAATAACAGTAAGAGGTTTTGCAATCTTGCTGAAGTCTTTGATGAACCTTCTATAGAACCCAGCAAAACCCAGAAAACTCCTCTCTGCTTTGACAGAATCAGGCGCCAGCAAGTTTGTCATCACATCAATTTTCGCCCTATCTACTTCTATGCCATCTCCAGAGACTCTGTGACCAAGAACAATGCCATCTTTTACCATATAATGGCACTTCTCCCAATTCAGAACCAAATGCTTCTCTTCACATCTCTGCAGAACTGCACAAAGGTTTTCCAGACAGTCTTTGAAGGAAGATCCATAAACCGAGAAGTCATCCATAAAGACCTCCATAAACCTCTCAATCATGTCAGTGAAGATCGACATCATGCATCTCTAGAGGGTCGCAAGAGCATTACACAGTCCAAAATGCATTATACGTGCGGTATGCAAATATGCCATAAGGACAGGTGAAGGTGGTCTTCTCCTGATCATATGGATGGATGGGAATCTGAAAGAATCCTGAATAGCCATCTAGGAAGCAGTAATACCTGTGATTCGCCAGCATCTCTAGCATCTGATCGCTGAAAGACAGAGGGAAGTGATCTTTCCTGGTGGCTGCATTCATCTTCCTATAGTTTATACGCATCCTGTGTCCAGTTACTGTTCTGGTAGAAATCAGCTCATCCTCGTCATTCTTCACCACTGTGACTCCTCCTTTCTTAGGAACCACATGAACTAGACTGACCCAGGCGCTATCAGATATGTGATAGATGATCCCAGCTTGCAGCAGCTTCATGATCTCCTTCTTGACAACATCATGTAGATTCGGGTTCAGCCTCCTCTGATAATCCACTGATGATTTTGATCCATCCTCCAGATGTATCCTATGCATGCACAAGTCTGGAGAAATACCTGAAATATCATCAAGAGAATAGCCAAGAGCTTTGCGAAATCTGCGCAGATTTCTTAGCAAAAGGGTGAGCCCTGCATTATTCAATGAAGCATTAACAATGACAGGATACGTGGAGTTCTCTCTAAGGAAGGCGTACCTTAGCCCTGCACCAGTTGCATGACATGTATACTAGCATCCATCATCTTTGCATAACCAGTACCAGCTGCATCCAGATGCACAGCCTCTGCTGTAGAAGTGGTCAACGCCCTCTCTAGGGGATCTTCTGGACTCATCTCATAAAAGATCTGCTCAGCAAGGTTGGTGAGAACATCCACATAGAATGTCTGACCATTTATGGTTGGCCTCTTCATCATTTTATCCATTTCGAATTGCATCACCAAAGCACCAACATTCAGCTCTATTCTTCTCTTCCTGACATCTATAATAGCTCCAGTAGTGGCCAGGAAAGGTCTGCCAAGAATCAGAGGATCATTGGGTTCTTCTCCATATTCTAGAACAACAAAATCAGTGGGAATCATACAATCTCCCACTTTGATAGGCTATAACACCTTCATGGACTTTGGCTGATCTATCAGCTAGGACAAGAGATATCCTGGTGGCTTTAAAATCAGTCATTTCTAAGCTCTTAGCAACAGAATAAGACATCAGGTTCACACTACAACCAAGATCACATAATGATCTCTCAAACCTGTCTGAAAAGATGGTGCAGTCTAAAACAAAGCTTCCAGGGTCTGAAAGCTTCTCAGATACTCTGTTCTGAATCACTGCACTGACCTGTTCATTGATCATCATGGCTTCCTGCTCCAAGCTCAAGTTGTTGGTCACCATCCACTTCACATATCTCCTTTTAACAGGAGTAATCCTCACAGCATCAATCAAGGGAATCTCAATAACCAGTTTGTCCATGATAGCTTTGCATTTAGCATCCTCAAGCTCCTGTTTAGACTTCTTAGGATGCTTAGGGTAGGGTATCTTAGGCTTATACACCGTTTCCTTAGCATTGTTTGAAGTCTCAGGCAAAACAGATGTGGTTTGTGGTTGGTGACGATCGTCACTGATCAGAGACGTGTCCTTCGTGTCAAGCCTTTCTAAAGTGGGTGATGAGAGACACCCCTGACGGGTGACGCTCGTCACTCGGTCATTCTCAGCAGGAACTTCATCATCTTCAAAATCCTCTAGTCCCACGAACTCCTCTGTACTCAAACCCTTCTGCAACAATGGTTGAAGGTTCCTTCCACTCCTTAATGTGATGGCATTCACATGGTGTTTGGGATTAGTATCAGTCCTTTCAGGAAGAAGTCCTTATTGCCTCTGAAGAGCTCCTGTAATTTGAGCAACCTGAAAATCCAGCTTCTGCATGTGAAAGTTCAGACTCTCAATTTTTCCATTCTGGTCCTGATACACTGAATCTATCTTGCCATTGAATTCCGCTGTCATCTTTTGCTTGTTCTTCTAGGATCTGCTCCAACATAGCTTCCATCTTGTTATCTTGTGGAGGTGCGGTTTGGTAGGAAGAAGAACCATAATTCCTGTTGAAGTTACTGCTGTTCTGGTAAGGTTTCTGAAACTCAGTCTTCTAGAACTGAGACTTTCGAGTATAACCAGAAGACTTCTAGTTTCTTGTGAAGGTGCTCTTCTGGTTGTTACCTTTGTAGCCCATGTTCCACTACTGATTCCCAAACTTCTGACCCTGAAATCCTCCTGCATTGATGAAATTAACATCCTCTTGCTCAATCTCCTCTTGGTCTACCATTTGTACCGACGGGTTACGGTGGAATTTATTACCTAAGGCGACTACTACAAGTAAGGCGGGGACCAACATCATTCGAGGATATCAGGACCGTCAATGGCACAGTGCATAATACTTTTGCAGCAGCATATCACGCCTTACAATTAAACCAAGGACAGTAGGGTTGAGTAAGGAAGAAGTCATGCACAAGATCGCTTCATTAGTAGATTTTTTTTTATATACAATATTTAAACTGGGTGATATCTCTTGTATTTACATCATTTAGGCCTGCATTTAATGCATGTTTTGGTTCTCTTTTGCATGTTTTCCTTATCATTTGTCCCATTTTCTTCTCTTTTTAGACTTAGGTTGCATTTAGGATGTAGTTTGCATTTTCTTTGCATAAAAGATGTTTGTAGGTACTCATTGAGCTACAAAGAGCATGGGAGATGATGGTGGGTGCAGCACAAGACATGAAAAGACCCAAGAAGAAGGTGCATCTTGTTGAAGCGGCCAGAAACTTCACCTGGAAAAACTGGCTCGGACAAAGCATCTCTAAGACGATTCAGCTTCAACAGGCTTCACCAATGTTGTAGCCCCGTGAGTTAACTTTCGTCTGGAGTTGGTTTCAGATCATTCCCATCAGTGGTTAGAAAGTTACAGAAGGTTTAGTGAAACCTCTCAACCCCTATCGGTCAGAGCCTGGTGAATTTTGGTCTTGGGTGACCGAAATGGTGCAGTTTCGATCACCAGTATCGGTCAGATGTGGTCGACACAAACACACCGTGTTAATTTCGGTCACCAGTATCGATCAGAAGTGATCGACATAAACCCATCGGATGAATTTCGGTCACCAGTATCGGTCAGGAGTGACCGATAGGATTCATATCGACTGAAGATCAGCTCAGATGAGGTGTTTCCATTCCGATTTGGCTTCGGCGTCCTTCATCAACTTTGTAGCAACTTGAGTTAGCTTTCGTTTGGAATTCGTTTCGCGTCATTCACATCAGTGGTTGAAGCGTTACGGCGAATAAAGTGAGCACATGTCAATCTGGAGTTTGTACCGTTGATCTTGACCGACTTGAAGATCAGCTCGGACGAGTAGCCTCCGTCCCTATTCAGCATCTTCACTCTTCACAAAAGTTATAGCCACGTGAGTTAGCTTTTCAGGAGAACTTGGTTTCAGGTCATTCTGATATGCCGTTCAACAGATATCGCAATTTTTGCAAAACCGCTCAATCCATTTCAGTCACTAAAGACCGATACAACTGACCGATACGCTGCCAGACGGAAGACCATTTATTTACAATTTTGCCATTTTCGCTTAGACTCCTATAAATACTTAAAATCCCTAATTTCTGGGGACACATCTCTTTATCCAGCAGTCTCTTCTTCTTTGTTTTAGGTTTTTGGTTTTGTAATTTGAATCTTTGCTTATTTCAATAATAGTTTGCATTTTCCTTAATCTTTTATCTTCCTAATCATGATTAACTATCTTTTCTTCATAGATTTGATGGTTTTTACCATGATTAGTGAGTAGTTTGCTTTAGGTTTGAGATTAGGGCAGATGGGGTGATTTTAGTGATTGTTTAGGTTGATTAGGGCTTAGATCTTCTTATTCCCTTTCTTATATGATTATGCTCAATGCTTAGTATCTCTTTGTTGGAGAAGTTGATTTTAGGGTTTTCACATGGACACCAAGTGTTTGATGAAATTCCTGAATAAAATACAATGCTTGAAAATGGTGTTTTGATAATCATGAGTCTTTGCATCTATCATTTCTTGCTTGAATGTGCTTATTGCTTAGTACCATATTGATGAGAAATTGCCTTTTGACATTGATTATGCATGAGAATATGAGTTGATGTTTGATATATCATATAAGAGATTAGTAAACCTAGCCTAAGAGATTAGATGTCTAGCATGCTAATTGGTTTTATGGAACTTGATTTTAATGCTTGATGATTATGTGTTTGAGTAAAGAGATTTATATTTAATATGTGATTAGAAAAAGGATTAATGCCAAGAGATTGGATTAGTCAATATTAGTGTTCCTTACCTAAGGTTGAGTGTTTAGAATTGCTTGTTTTGATCAACCTAGACATGAATATGGATCACCCTATCACCATTGCCTTGATCTTGAACCATCTTTTAATCTTTGAAGTTTAGTTTTACTTTGTTTTAGTTCAGCGTTACTCTGTTTCTGCTCTGTTTCTTATTGCCTTTATTGCTCTTTAATTGCTTTCTTTTGCTTTCTTTTTCTTTTTTGCTTGATCACTTAGGTTGTTAGACTCTAAAACCATCTTTGCTTTCTTGAATTAAGAGATCTATTGCATTCCTACTGCTTCATTCTCCCCTTTTGGATTGATAAAACCTTACTATACTACAACTGATTAGTACAAGCTTGGGTAATTGAATCAAGTCCCAAAAAGTCTTGTATCAATTTGGCGCCATTGCCATTAGGGGAATGCTTTGTTCAGTAGGATTTGTAGAGATCTTGAGATCAAGTTCTGTTATTTTCGTTTTTGGTTACTGATCTCTCTTTTGGTCTAGAATTTCTTTTGTAGGTACCACAACACTTGCTCTTAAGTGTCTACAACTACAACTGAGGTTCAAGGTCAAAGATTTGGGTTTGCAGAATCAGAATTCAGCTGTTGAAGCATGGAAGAACATCAGTATGCTGCTGGTTTTGGTTTGCAAGGTTTACAAGGTCCACTAGGTCATCAAGGGATCCAAGACTTACAAGGACAGCAAGGTCCACATGGTTTACAAGGAGCTTTGTTTCAAAGACCATTGAGACCTATTGGTGCTGCTGATATACCTTCAAGTTATGCTTCAAGACAAGGTATTCTTCCACCTATGAAGACTGACCACTATGAGATAAAGAGCAGCATGATTGCTTTGATTCAAGAAAAGAAGTTCTTTAAATTGCCCAACCAAGATCCTCTTGAGCACTTGGATCACTTTGAGAGGATATGTGCTTTGACAAAGCTTAGTGGAGTTTCAGATGATGGGTTGAAACTCATATTGTTCCCATTCTCTCTTGGTGGTAGAGCTCAAATGTGGGAAAAGTCTTTAGCACAAGGCATCATCAACACTTGGGAACAATGCAAAGGTGCTTTCTTAACCAAGTTCTTCTCTCCTTTAAGAACTGCAAAATTCAGGAATGAGATCACAAACTTCAAACAATGGTCTAATGAGAGCTTTGGAGACACTTGGGAAAGGTTTAGAGGCTTCACTCATCAATGCCCTCACCATGGCTTCACCAAAGAAATGCTACTCTCCACATTATACAGAGGTGTTCTCCCAGCAATAAGAATCCTTCTAGATACTGCAAGCAATGGTTACTTTCTTGGTAAAGATGTTGATGAAGGATGGCTTCTAGTAGAGAACATGGCACTCAGTAGTTGGGATTATGTTGATGATAAAGAGCAACACTCAAAGGCAACTGAAGAAAAGCTAGAGACAACATTGTATGAGATGAAAGCCTTGCAAGAGAAAGTTGACTTGCTGATTAATAAGACCACTAAACCTCTTCCTAGTGTTGCTCCACAAAACCACTACAAAGAGCATCAAATCAAAGCTGTTCAACTACAAGAGGCGCCAATAATGAACCAAGACCATGATGTTTGTGTACACCAGTCCTATGGAGACACTCATACTCAACAGCATCAAGGTTCTTCTTCTCAAACAGTTGGCGCCAACACCTCCCAACCTTCACATGCACTGGACCTTAAGGAGATGTTCCTGCAACTCCAACAACTTAATAATGGAGGATTTCAGAAGATCATGGCTGCTGAAATTCAAAGAGGTATGGCTGAAATTCAGAGAAGCATGGCTGCTGAAATTCAAAGAAGTATTGCCTCCACCATCAACAACTTCCAATCCCAAATAGACTCCTTGACTATGCAGCTGAGTAAACAAGAGAACAATGCTCAGCCACTCACCTTCAAGAAGTCCTTACAGCATTGTTATGGTATCTCCTCCACTTCCCTAACTGATATTGCTGAGAAAGAAAACTCTATTGCTGAGATTATTCCAAAGGTGACACCATCTATCATCAATGTGGGCATTGAGTCTAAGTGTGGGGGAAGTGCTTTTCACTTGAGTTCAGCTAGTGATGTTAAGGCTGATGAAGAAGACAAAGCCATTGAAGCTGAGGTTGTTGAAGCTGACATGGAGGTCAAACAAGGAACTGCACCAGCACCACGCTCTCAAGGAATTCTTGCAGAAGTAGAACCCTTTGAAGAAGGAGAAAACTCAGAAGAAGAAGAGTGGTGGGCGCCACATGAACTTGTTGATGATTCCAAGGAATACTTGATTGAGGCTCCTGATGTTAAAGAGAAGACTCAAGCTGCTATCCTTCCTGTTTATCAACCTACTATCCCTTTTCCAGGAAGATTCAAAAAGCAGCTAGTACAGAAGTATCAGACCCTTTATGCTGCTCAAATGGAAATGAGAGGTCTGAATGGTCAAGAGGAGCTTGAGAAACTAAGAGCTAAAACTGGAGCATATGAGGTTAAGGAACAGAACATCAAGAAGCTTGGTAATCCAGGAAAGTTTCTAGTCCCTTGTGAGCTTGGTGAATTGGTTGTGGAAGAGGCCATGTGTGACACAGGTTCAAATATCAATGTGATGTCACTTGACTTAGCAAAAGAACTAGGAGTCACCAAGCTGAAACCATATGATTCCACAATCACTTTTGTGGACTCTTCTTCATGAACACTTGTTGGTCTCATTGAAGACTTTTCTGTGAGGATTGGAGCATGCAAGATACCAACTGATTTTGTTGTGATAGAAATGGCTCACACTCAGAAGCCTTCTCTACTACTTGGGACTCCATTTCTGAACACAACAGGCGCTGATATTGACTTCACCAAAGGGAGAGTCACCCTCAACAAGGTGAATGGTGGAGTTAGCTATGCAATGAAGCCTCCACCTTCAAGCTTTTGTGGAAGCATCAATAATGTTGATAAAGGAGCTGATAAGAAGTCACCTGATGTCAAGAAAGAGCTGAGGGGATTCAAGGCTGAAGTGCTAAAAGAAGATGAAGACCCTCTTGACCACAATGAGTATGATGGTGAAGCATTTGATGGTGCTTGTCTTCTTGAATTGTTTGATGGAATCAAAGTGAAGTTGTATGGTGGACCAAGAGGACCAAGAAAGAGAGTCAGGAAACCTAAGGAGAAGCTCTACTATGGACCCAACACATTGTTCAGGAGGAAAGGAGAAGGAACTTCAGTTCCACTTCATCATCCTCCATGATCTTAAGGAGCATGACAAGTCAAGCTTAGTGACTCTAAACAAGCACTCTTGGGAGGTATTCCCTTGTTATCCTTGTTCATATTATTGCATTTTATGCTTTCTTTTCTGTTTCTCTTTCAATAACAGGAGCAAGTGTGATTCAAGGCAAGTTGTTATAAGTTGGCCCTCAGTCTGACCAAACTCCCTCTAAGGTACACAATCATGCTCCTTTGCTCCTGAATACTTATGAATATCTTTTATTACCCTCCTTCAAGTTTCTATTACACAAGGGACTGTGTAATTCAAGTGTGGGGGAGGGCATTGCATTTAACATTGCGTTCTGTTTTCTTATTTTCTCTTTTACATATGTGAGTCTCATGCATTCATGCATTCATCTATGTGCACTCAAAATCCATGAAATTTTCAAATTTTTTGGAACAAAAAAGATCATTTAGTTGCATTTACATAACTAAGATTGAGTCTAGATGCATTTTATATAGGATTACATACATTTGCATAGGGAGTAGATGATAAACACTTGTCAAGATGTTAATGTTTGAATTGTTTTCAATGCCTTGGTTATCTGTTGTTTGATTGCATTGTAGTGAGTTTGAAGTTAAGGCTGCACCATATCTTGACTACTTGCATGGATATTCTTGTCTTATGCTGAAGCTTGCTTTGATTTGATTCCAACTCTATCTTATTAGAACCATAATCCTGACTTTGAATTATCTTGTTTGTGCATTAAAAGTGATTACATGGCTACCCATATACATACTTGGATTATCTTCTTCCCTTCTTACCACTCTTGGTAATCCAAGTAGCTGATCCTCATCATTATGGGACAGTTAACCACACCCTAAAACCAATCCTTCTTTCTGAACCTAAACACTATTGTGAGAGTTGTGAGGCCTTGCATTGCATCATTTTTGATCTTATCTTGGCAAAAAGTGTTAGGAATAAGGCTGGTAAGGAGAAGCTCTCTTGTAGACACCAGCTTGCATTTTGAGCTTGGTATTAGGTTAGGAGTTTGGGAAAGGGTAGTGTAAGTGGTTTGAGCTTTAATTGTTTACATCTTTGAGAAGAAGAAGAAGTATGGGATCGGTAGTATGGGGGAACAATTCATTTTGTGGTTAAGTTAACTAGGAAGAAAGCTCTAAGTGCTAAAGAAGAAAGGTGCCAACAACAACAAAGCTTACAAAAGGTCATCCAAAATGAGTAATCAGACCAAGCAATCCACCAAAGGTGATGAAAATGGCGCCAATCATGCAACAAAGAAGAGCAAGTTCCAAAATGAAGTCAACCACACAAGCAAAAGAAGAAGGAGTTTCCCCAAATATGAAGAAGGAAGTGATCAAGTACTTTGGAAAAGGGTAGATTTAGGAGTTTCACTTGGGGTTTTAGAAGTTATTAGGTTCATCTTGGATAAAAAGGGTAGAAGAGAGCTTTGACTTGCATGCATAAGTGTGCTTTTACCTTTAGCATTTTGCCTAAGATAGAATCATTTCATTGAGTGATCCCCTGAATCTTTGAACCCTTATTTGAATGAGATCATTTTCATCTCATAACCATGTCCCGTGACTAAATGTTTTCTCTTGATTTGCACAAACAAGATCCATTGGTTACTGATTAATGAATGTTAAAGAGTTGGTTGATTTGAATGCTTGTGTAGGCTAAGCTAGAGTTCATTGTTTGCTATGACAGGTATGGCTAAAGTCTTTAAAGTAGAACAATCTCTTTGCATCTTAGAACCTATAACTTGAGCATTGATTCAATTTTTCCATTGACACCTTTAGTTTTGAGCTCCCACTTTCAAACCTCACTCTCCCATTTGTTCTTATTTGCTTGAGGACAAGCAAAAGGCAAGTGGGGTGTTCATATCTCTTGTATTTACATCATTTAGGCCTGCATTTAGTGCATGTTTTGGTTCTCTTTTGCATGTTTTCCTTATCATTTGTCCCATTTTCTTCTCTTTTTAGACTTAGGTTGCATTTAGGATGTAGTTTGCATTTTCTTTGCATAAAAGATGTTTGTAGGTACTCATTGAGCTACAACGAGCATGGGAGATGATGGTAGGTGCAGCACAAGACATGAAAAGACCCAAGAAGAAGGTGCACCTTGTTGAAGCGGCCAGAAACTTCACCTGACAAAACTGGCTCGGACAAAGCATCTCCAAGACGATGCAGCTTCAACAGTCTTCAACAATGTTGTAGCCCCATGAGTTAGCTTGCTTCTGGAGTTGGTTTCAGGTCATTCCCATAAGTGGTTAGAAAGTTACAGAGGTTTTCGTGAAACCGCTCAACCCCTATCGGTCAGAGCCTGGTGAATTTCGGTCTTGGGTGACCGAAATGGTGCAGTTTCGATCACCAGTATCGGTCAGATGTGGTCGACACAAACACACCGTGTTAATTTCGGTCACCAGTATCGATCAGAAGTGATCGACATAAATCCATCAGATGAATTTCGGTCACCAGTATCGGTCAGGAGTGACCGATAGGATTCATATCGACTGAAGATCAGCTCAGATGAGGTGTTTCCATTCCGATTTGGCTTCGGCGTCCTTCATCAACTTTGTAGCCACTTGAGTTATCTTTCGTTTGGAATTCGTTTCGAGTCATTCCCATCAGTGGTTGAAGAGTTACGGCGAATAAAGTGAGCACATGTCAATCTAGAGTTTTTACCGTTGATCTTGACCTACTTAAAGATCAGCTCGGACGAGTAGCCTCCGTCCCTATTAGGCATCTTCACTCTTCACAAAAGTTATAGCCACGTGAGTTAGCTTTCAGGAGAACTTGGTTTCAGGTCATTCTGATATGCCGTTCAACAGATATCGTAATTTTCGTGAAACCGCTCGATCTATTTCGGGCACTGAAGACCGATACAACTGACCGATACGCTGCCAGACGGAAGACCATTTATTTACAATTTTGCCATTTTCGCGTAGACTCCTATAAATACTTAAAATCTCTAATTTTTGGGGACATATCTCTTTATCCAGCAGTCTCTTCTTCTTTGTTTTAGGTTTTTGGTTTTGTAATTTGAATCTTTGCTTATTTCAATAATAGTTTGCATTTTCCTTAATCTTTTATCTTCCTAATCATGATTAACTATCTTTTCTTCATAGATTTGATGGTTTTCACCATGATTAGTGAGTAGTTTGCTTTAGATTTGAGATTAGGGCAGATGGGGTGATTTTAGTGATTGTTAGGTTGATTAGGGCTTAGATCTTCTCATTCTCTTTCTTATATGATTATGTTAATGCTTAGTACCTCTTTGTTGGAGAAGTTGATTTTAGAGTTTTCATATGCACACCAAGTGTTTGATGAAATTCCTGAATGAAATTCAATGCTTGAAAATGGTGTTTTGATAATCATGAGTCTTTGCATCTATCATTTCTTGCTTGAATGTGCTTATTGCTTAGTATCATATTGATGAGAAATTGCCTTTTGACATTGATTATGCATGAGAATGTGAGTTGATGTTTGATATATCATATAAGAGATTAGTAAACCTAGCCTAAGAGTTTAGATGTCTAGCATGCTAATTGGTTTTATGGAACTTGATTTTAATGCTTGATGATTATGTGTTTGAGTAAAGAAATTTATATTTAATATGTGATTAGAAAAGGGATTAATGCCAAGAGATTGGATTAGTCTATATTAGTGTTTCTTACATAAGGTTGAGTGTTTAGAATTGCTTGTTTTGATCAACCTAGACATGAACATGGATCACCCTATCACCATTACCTTGATCTTGAACAATATTTTAATCTTTGAAGTTTAGTTTTACTTTGTTTTAGTTCAGCTTTACTCTGTTTTTGCTCTGTTTCTTATTGCCTTTATTGCTCTTTAATTGCTTTCTTTTGCTTTCTTTTGCTTCTTTGCTTGATCACTTAGGTTGTTAGACTCTAAAACCATCTTTTCTTGCTTGAATTAAGAGCTCTATTGCATTCCTACTGCTTCATTCTCCCCTTTTGGATTGATAAAACTCTATGCTATACTACAACTGATTAGTAAAAGCTTGGGTAATTGAATCAAGTCCCAAAAAGTCTTGTATCACTGGGATTCGTTATATTATGGTTTATCTATTTCAGTTTCTTTTATATATAAGACTTTCTTTGTTTAATAGTTGTATGAACTATGGTCATCGATATACCAATTTACGTATCAGAATCTACACAAACACTCATTATCGATATATTTCAACTCCAATACAAACTCCAAATTAAATAACACAATGTATTATACAAGAGTCAACACCATTATCGGGACATTCCGGTACAGAAGTCACAAATCAGTTGAAAGAAAATGTCATAGAAGGTAACAAATGCTGAAAACACATAAAGTTTGTAAACATACTCATTCAAATCATATATCATGCTTAGGATTTTCTTCTTCGGCATCATCGTCCTCATCCTCACTACCTCCAATTCTAATCAAATATACATAAGCAATGGAATTAAAAAACACATAATCAATACCACACGTATAAAGTAATTATAGTAAATTAAAAATACAATTTTACAGAATGTCCCGTAACTCAAGCGCCTCTTGGATGTTTGGATTGAATAAAACGCTTGAGACACCGATATATATGATCAGAAACATGATACTCTTCTGTAAAAAAGTTGGCAATAACCCAATCAACGAACGTCACTCATACATAAACAAACTTAATACAATAGCATTAGAGTCTTACCATTGCGTATAACGTTGCACCAGTCACTCAGGACACAAATGACTAATTGTTCGCTGCAACAACACCACCTGTCATTGAACTCGGTCGCCAATTTCCCGTGCGCAAAACATGTTATTGTTCGTTCACTGAAATTATATTAGTTCCACTGGTTCCAATTCACAAATCACGTTAAGCCAATTACGGATAATAATCAAACACTTAAGTTTCATCCCGCAAAGTAAATTCGATCCTTGCCGTCTTTTTTTACTCAAAAGCTTCAAACGAACGATCTTTTACAACCTCAAGTTCGCCAACCCAATCAACGACACCCACCAAATCTAAAAGCATTATAACTAAGAGAAACACCTATAAAGCAGAATCATTGAACCAAAATCACAATCGAACGATCCGTAGCAAGACTTACCAACAAAACAATTCCGTTGAAAGCGTCCAAGGTAGAAATCCTCAAAACCGAGAAACCGCATATGTGGATAATCTCCCCTGCATAAATCACCAGTTTTGAAATCCCCCGATATTTTTGTGCTAGACTCGAACTCAATTTTCCAAGTACTATTGGTCATTTGCTTAGCCGATCTCGCCGATACCACTTTAAAATTTTTGATTCTTTTCCACGAGCCTCCCTCATGGAGCCTCTTTGAGAAATAAAGAACCAATTCCTTGCTTCCAACAGTTGCTTGTATTTTCGAGCCCTGGAACATATTCACCATTTTTTAAAAAAAATAAAGCAAACTGGAACAAACACAACCAAGCGAACATAAAGAAGAATCTTACTTGGTCATCGGTAAGAATAAAATGAAGAACATCACCAGCGTCGGGCACCAATTCAAGCCATCTCTTCCAAACCATCACTCTGATTTCCCAATCCACTCTTAAAGGTTCCAACTCGCTTATCCTAGAAAATCCATCCATTCGAAGATAACAGACTACAGATGATTGTTTTCGAAGATCCAAGTTTCCCTAAATAGCGACACAGTATTGATCTCTAAAATCTAGAATAGGCTGAAGATAAAGAGACAGACACCGGCAGGTTATATATATATATATATATATATATATAATTTAAAAAGTTGTTTTTTCCACAGGGTAATCATTGTGCATGCATACAATAAACGAAAAGAATCGAACGGTTCAGACCTTCCAATATTCACGACAGTTCACATTCTCCAAGATGTTATCCAAAAATTAAAATAATAATCTATCAAATTCAGAAATATATCAATGTCATATGCTAAAACTGGAAAACACCAAGGCCCAGTTAATCTTATAACCCAAAAACGCTACAAAACTGCTAAACACATGTCTGCGAAATACTAAACATTATATAGAAATATAATTCTCACTTCTTGTGTATAGAAACAATTAATCGAGACAATGATTTCCTAACCTAATATAATTAATAAACAAATATTCACATTTCTTTCGATACCATAGAATCCTATAAGTTAGTATTGAACACCCGTAATTGCTACAAAATCACATTAGTACGACCCATATCTATCGACTCGCAAATCCAATGTTTAAAACACTATAAACTGTTTTCTAAATAATTAAACAAAAATCAAATATACTAAAAATCCAAACAGAACACCAAAACAAACCAAATCATCAAAATGTAGATGTGTTGATATTACAAATACAATTGTTTAATTATTTAAAAAGGTCTCGATATCAAATCTCGCAAAAGGAATAAAGGACACACGTTTGACTAAAAAACATAAGTTGTCACAATAATATGCAATACACAAAATTCACGGTAACCACATCACACAAACGATGTACTTGTAGCATTCTTCACAAGTAATGCTTCTAAACAACTGGTTTAGTGATCATTCGCACTGCGTCTTACAGTCAAGAACTCTTCATCACATTGTAGCCTATCACAAAACCCACCACATGAACAAATAAATGGTAATCATTAATCTAAATATTAGACAGTCGTTGTGGTAACAATACCTAGCACGGAAATCACGAACATCGGGAATATTTGCATTGAAAAGGAATTCACAATATTTTTTCACTGTGTAAACATTTGTAATGCCTACACAAAAACAAAATACGGTGGATCAAAAGACAACACATACAACTTATTCAAAATAAACAAACATAACTTAGTACATTGTTGCAATACTTGCGTATTCATTACTGATACACCACCACCTCAGAATACAGACAACTTCTATGCCACGAAGTTGAGCCCATCGAAAGGCAAAATCCTCAGCCAGTTTTCCCATAGCAAAACATTGGATGACACGTTGTCTACAGAAGAAATCGTTCTAATAAGCAAACCAATTGATACTATGATAACAAACTATACAATATTCTCACCTATCATCTTGAAGTTCAAATAGAATAACAGCATAGTCTTCTTGTATTTTATTCTCATAAAAAAATCTTAAGATCGCCAACTTTCACAAGAACACCTATCAAATCCAAAAAAAAAAATTAAAACATCTTTTTATTCCATTCAACTTAAATGGTTTTATTATTGATTATTACAAAGCCTACCGATAGTATATGTGACATCAAGACGACCCCCAAAAACATCCCCAAAATCAGCTAAAGACATAAACAAATCACCTCTAGGACCACCAACACCAATATATGTGGTGTTTGTAACAAACTTTAACTTAAATGGATGTCTTGCCAAACGCGTCAAACCATTAGAAGTTTTAACCACAAACCCACACAAGAGCTCCCATCGGTCTTCAACAAGCAGATCTTCAAACAAATGAACGTATTTATTTCCAATCGAAGCTTGTATCTTCGACCCCTGTAAACATTATCCAAAACTCAATCGAGACACAAATACACCGTAGGAGATACAAGAAAAAGAAAATCGACTTGAAAATCGAATGAGAAAACTTACATGTATATCAACTAAGATCATCTTCAACTTAAGACGGTGATGCATATCCCTCGCATGCACTTTCTTCAATGCTTTAATTTTATTTCTGGGATTGACAACCAAATTATCTAACTCGGATACTTTAACGATGTTCCGCATCGTAGCACAAAGATGAAAAACAAAGAACTCAAAGAAGACAAAAGTTTATAAAAGATTCTTCTATCTACATACATCGAGAATGCGCCAAACTCATTTTCTTATGAACTCGCTATAACCTTGGTCTCTCCGACATAGATAAGAACGAAAACACTAAAAACGAATATCGATAAATCTCATGGTCAATTTACCAATCTTTAATTTTTTTCGTTTTCAAAATATAATAATTATGCATGTCTGGGACGAATGAAAAAATCGAATGGTGCAGAACTTTCACTGTTCTCGATAGTTTGTAATCTCCAATGAGGATTTTCGATCAATTAAATTCAAAAACTATAGAATAAACACATCTGAATACTGTCTACAATAACAATCGTTGAAAAATGAACATATCAGGATACAGCTCAACTTATAGTCCGGAAATATTATTTGGACTGTTGAGCCCAACACCGTGTTCTTTTTTACCGATAATGTTATGTGAATTATATATAGACTAAACATCACAAATGGTTCATTTTGAATGCGAACTATAGTATCGTTCTGAACAATTAAAAGAACATAAACATATAAAACATAATAAACCACCTAACTCACGTGCTAATTACAAACTATCTTACTTTACCGTCATGAACAATATCTCCATACACTGCCAAAACCGAAAGAACAAAATGGTTCAGAATTCTCACTAATTTCGATAGCTTACACCATTGGAAATTCCGAGCAAAGAAATTAGAATAGTAGATTTAAATTCTTTCACAATATCACATATCATAAAATCAACTTATTAATGCCCAGTTTAATTTATAATTCATATATATTTATTAGACTTTTAAGTCCAATATTATTTTTCTGCTCGATAATCATACAAATAATTAGATGCAAAAAAAATAATACTTCGAATAAATTTATTGGACCTATAGGCCCAACACCTTTCTCTTCTCGATAGTCATTCGAATAATTAAAAAACTTAAGCTCCGAGATAACATATTACAAACACACAAGAAATAAAATAAAAATGCTCCTAAATAACACATAAAAAGCGAACTACAAGAAATTAAAAAAATTCATGTGAGACAACAATATACACCTAGTTTAATATACAGTTCGTAGAAGTGTATTGGACTTCTAAACCCAACACTTTTTCTTCTTGATAACCATACAAATTTGCTAGAAATTCTACACTCAGAGGTCCCGTTTAATTTACACTTTATACAAATGTAACGAACTGCCAAGCCCAACTGTTTGTTCTTATCGATAATCATATGAATAATAATTAAAATCTATTAAAGGGTTCGTCTTGAAACACCGAGACAAAGGCACAAAAAATATGAAATCCGATAGCATGCACTGCAAACGTACACAAAATAAACTTAATTGTTCAAAAATAATACTTATAACAGGTTCGAGTAATTTAAAAAAAAAAAAAAAACAGTGGAGACAACGGTGACATAAAAGCCAGTCCATGCTAGACGCCTCGTCACTGGATAATGCGGCGGTCGAGGCTGCCACGACTGCATTGGAGTAGATTCAGAATATTAACAAAACAAAAACATAAACATGAAATATGTACCAACAGAAATAGTTAATCATAAAAACCAGAAACTCACATCTCCTGAAACTCGCAGACATCATCATCGAGAGGGTTAAATATGAACTGGGAACTTGGATAATGAGACCGCAAGACAACATCCTTAAAGTCTCGACATGTACAACAAAATATATTAAATAGACTCTTGAAACAAAGCAAACCAATCAACACTCATTAGGCTTAATTAGAAACTGAAAACAAAATAGATCATTTTTTTTACTTATTATACATAATAATATACTTACCTTTGCCATCGCATATCACCCAGAACTTGAAAACATAAACTATCGATTCAGCATCATTTTGCTCGTACACACGAACAAAGTGCATAGCAATAGCTCCTCCCGCAATACACGCAATGACACCATCATTTCTATGACAACGACATCAACTATGAATATACAATAAAATAACAACAAAAATATTTTATTCAAAAATAATTTACAAACTACTAACCTCGCATCCCAGAGTTCAAAACGAACGTGACACAAATCCTCCTCGTATGCATCACTATTATTGTCCTGCAGAGTTCCCATCCTCAAAACCGTTCCCATTACATATGTGACAAAACATATTTCATACACATACAATCACGGTAACCAAGTATGAAACAATTCAAAAAAATTCAAAAAAAAATTATTGATTAAAGATCGAGGTTCAAACTCCCTAGTATGAATATCGAAAATTCGCCGATAGAGAAGAAATAGTCCAGGAGGTCCATCATCAAATCTCCTAACCCTTGTCAAACGACCGAACTCGATATTTTGACCGTAGTCAGACAAAATCACAGATCCTGTCTCGCGTTTAACTTCGAAATTACAGAACTCATACCAAGACCCTTCCTTGAAATAGTTTTCATAAATAAGCAATTCACCGAGCAAGACAGTCACCAAGATTTGTGTTCGCTAGCCAAAAATAGAAATCAAAATCTAAATAAGCCACAATTTCTGGAAAAAAATTTCACATGCAGAGAGAAAAGAGTAACCTGATCCATTTATTGATTTCTAAAAATTTACCTGAGTATCGGTAACTATTAGCTCCAACGTACGACCGAAGAAATTGACCTGCCTTCAAATTCGAAGAACCTACACATGAACAGACCGCTCAATGAAACCCTTTTTTATCCCAGAAGGAGAATCCATAGCGAAGAAAAGAACGCCGAAGCAAAGATCAGAAGGTACTTCCTATAGTTTATTTATGGGTCGTCTCGAACGGCAAAGAAAAGAAGGTTTTGTGGCTTAAAGAACCCTAAAAGGCTATATATGGCAGTAAACGATCTATTTTGGGGACAAATATTCTTTTAAAAATCACTGATATCCGTTCGCTTTCCAATTATTTGTTCATATCGAACTCGTTGCAAACCATATTGGGCCCAAGTAAACGAATCCAATGAAAGTAAATAAACATCAAATATAAAAAGACACGACAACAATCTACACTATCACTATCCAAATATTTTTAGAGAGTATAAACGACAACGACTTTAATATCTTAGTATAGTCCAAGATATCTGATAACATACAGCATGATATCCCTTACAATTCTAATCTACAAAAACTTAAAATAAATTAATATAGAAATTTCTGGATGGATAAGAATAGTATACTGCAGGATATATTCCATTTTTTTTTTACTTAGAAGATGTCAACAATATACACATATTATACGTATATACATCAATATGCATATAAACACCCCGTCTTATATAGTCTCGTTCAAGATACCACATACTAACAAATCTTAACTATTATTTGAGAAACATGTTTAATGAAAAAAATTGATATGTCATCACCTTAGCAAAAGTTAATGGAAAACAATGCCACGTCATAAATGTGACATGCCAAATTTCCTAAAATAAACGAAATGTTTTGATTGGTTAAGCTAAAATCAAATAAATTTCAGTTTTAAATAAGAAAAGTTTATATCATATATAAATAAATTCTCATTATATAGCAAGAATTCGAAAATATAAATAAAACAAAAAATAAACAGATAGAAAAATAAATTATAAGTATCCTGTTAGCTAACTTTTTGTTTATTATAATACTATATATATGAATAAAAAATAGAAGTAAAATTAAAAATGAATCTTTACGACTTTGGTTTATGTAAAAATCTCATCCTATATTTTTTGTTTAAAGCATCTTCAACCCACCTTTTTTAAAATCTTCTAATCTAGGGGAAAAAGAAAGGTTGTTATTTTTTCCTCCAGTTATAGAGGAAAAAGTAACAATAATTTTTTTCCTGTAAAATAGAAATTAGTTGGAGAGAAGTCCACCTATATTTTAAAGGAAATAATAGAAAAATACATTGGAGATGATCTTAATGTTTAATATATTATTAAATGTTAAGAAAAAAAGTATGAGTCAAGGAAGACAAGAAAATAAATAAGAATAATTTTGATCGATTTTAAGTTTTTATTTAAAATATATAAAAATATTATCTAACACATATTAATTTTTGATGCATATATTTTTCTAACATATTAAAACATTATTTCATGATGAAGTTTTGTTTGTAGTCCATTATATTTTATATTATCAAATATATTAAAGTTAGGAACATAGCAACTCTTAATTTTTAATAACAATCAAATATTATATATATTATTTTACACCTTAAGTCATACACATATAAGTTTATATCTGATTGGTTTAAACGATTCGATTACAGGGAGTTTGTGGAAGCGAGCGATTGCTGATTATAAAAAATTTGATGAAGAGATGTACGGAGACCTACCCGAGAATTTTATTATGATTTTATAAATTCTATAATAATTTTCTATTATATTTTTATTGAGAAACCATATATCATCAAACGCTGAAAAATAAGAACTTTGATTACACACAAAACGATTGAAATGGCTTTCGTGATTGTTGTTAAACACCAATAACTACATCGTCGAAAACATAACATATGCAGAAAATACCAGAAAAAAATTACTAACACCTAAATATTACAATTCACTCATTTCTAACTCATATATACATGCATAAATATACTTATTATTATTTTATTTAAAAAATTAACCATACATTATAAAAATATATATTACAAAACATATACTTTGTTATTTTATTAACACATAAAACCATACTTCGATGTAGATATAATTATTAATTGTGCAAAAGTCAAAATCGAATGCAAACTTGTCGTGCATACATTTTGTTAACCTCGATTACACTCTAATTTTAATTTTAGTGGTTAGACAATTTATATTTTTAGAAAATCTTTATATGTCCTAAGAGGGGTGAGGTGGTTGAGCGGTGAGGTGGATGGTATGCACGAATGTACGGACCAGCCATCTATCCGCTCTTAGGATAAATAAATATGGTAGAATTCATTTTGATTTAATTAGCAATAGGTCAAAAAATATATATATTTAAAACATATATATATTGGCAAGATTATATTATGAAAGAGAAAAAGAAAGTATTATATAGAAAATATTCAAAACATATTATAAAAATTTAATTCGTATTTAATATATCTTTTACATTTGCAATTATATATTACTCTAAACATTAGAAAAAATAAAAAGTTCTCAAAAGACATAAAACGATATGAACACTAAAATTATTGTTAAACACTAAAATTGAATATGTATAAAATTATAACTTTTATATAATCTAGAAAAAAATAATCAATACTTAAATATTATAACTATTTATGTCTATAAAAAATTATACTTGCACATGCATGCAGACCAAATATAAAAATTGAATAAATTATTATATATGTTAATGTTTTTCCGTTTATTTAGTTATCTTATTTAGATTTTTTATCCAAAGAAATATTTTTTAAATTTTAGTTAATATTTTTTTATCTTTATTTTCTATTAAAATTTATAATATTTTATATTTAATTTATCGTTATTTTTCATTATCAAATGTTTATTATTTTATTTTTAATACATAATTAATCATATATAAATAAAATATTTTTAATACTATATTAATCATAATTGACATATAAAATGTTTTATAACCTGCACATGGTGCATGCCAATCCCCTAGTTTCAATTAGTACGCTAAGATCCTATTTGTAGACATCCTTTAAAATATATATTTATATATATATATATAATCGAAATATCATTGAACAACCAAATAGAATAAAAAATAATTTATTAAGAGAACACATCACTATTACAAATCATAGACGGTCTAAATACAAATCATAGATAGCATTATACAATAAAATTATACTAATTTCGACGGAATATCAATGAAGGTTCTCTTCAAGGCCTACACTATCAAGCAGATACACTCAAGAATCTGAAAATTTCGATCTTTGATGATTCCAACACGTCCTCTACACTCTAAAATCAACATTGGACAAATCATTAAGTACATCATTGCAAGAACCCTATCACACATTAAACACTACAATTAAAAAAAACTGTCAGATATAAATATAGAGAAACGTCAAATACAAATTGACTTTATTAAGAGAATATAAACATCACAAAAGAGATTATACACAAACTCTGAAACAATAAGTCAATAAAAAAACCATAACGGCACAAACCTCTCGAGTATAATGTGAATATATCGACAATATATTCAAAAGTGCGATCACGCCACACCCACCAAATCCCCAATTAAAAGTGAACAACCCTTAGACAAAAAGTACGAACGAAAATAACATAATACATCTGTATATTCGTTATAAACAGAGAACATACCGTTTAAACCAGATCAACAAATCGAGATGATCAATAAAGCCATACCACCTACATAATACATATGAAGAATTCATTAGATAAGCATATACAAATAAATCTATCAAATAACTGTATATATAAGAAAATATTAATCAAATATAAAATCAAAAACATGATCAGCTGCAAAACTACAAAGAAAGAAACAACATCTCGTAGAGTTTAATAAAAGACCTTCACGTAGTCGAAACACAGTCAGCGCCGAAAATCTAACCGTCAACAAAATAAAAAAAGGTTAAACGAAAATCCAAATCAACAAAAGAACGTAATACATCTATATGATATATGTAGAGAGCATATCATCTATGCAGGGCAGTTCTTCAAGAAGGTCAACAAAGCCATCAATTGCATGCATATAAAATTATTCATTAGATACACGTATGAAAATTTCAATAATATACAAAATCCAACAAACACGAAGAACAAATAAACAAATCGATAATTTTTGCCGATCCTAGAATATTGAACTATATATATAGAGAAGATTAGGGTTACATGACAACCGCTCATACATTATGGACCACGGCCCGAATTAAAAGAATATTTTTAAAATTGTAGAAAGTATACGAAATTATCTAGATTTTATTAAGATTCGCATAGGATAATGGTAACTATATTAATGTTATTCCCAGTTTGATAACCATAGAATCACTAAACCAACGAATATTTCTTTTGATTAGTTCATAACTTATTTAGAATTTAAAAGATGTTACAAAATATCTAAATATTAAATTCGAGATATACACAGAATCAGCAAAAAATAATATTGAAAATCTCGGAAATTATTGGAATAGATTAAGGATTTCTTCATTAAGGGTACTTAGGTAATGTTTAGTGAGATTGAATGAGAGAGCTCTATTCTTCAAAATCGCTTCACAAATAAAGGTTTAGATTAGGGTGCTAGATCTTTGATTAAGTCTTCTTATGTGATAGTGCTTAATGCTTACTACGCCTTGTTAGAAAAGTTAGATCTTAGGCTTTTTAGTATTGCACTTAGGGTGTTTGCTAGAATGCTTGAAAAAAGTTTTGGTTGATGTAATGTCTTGCTTAACTTGTGCTTAAGACTTAGTATAACATTGATGGAAATTGTGTTTAGATACTGATTATGCATCGCAAGTGTTAGTTAGTGTCTGAACCATTGCTTAAGAGATGAGTAAGCTTGGCCCAAGGAATTGGATTCTAAGATGCTTATTAGGCTTTAAGGACTTTGTACTTTATGCTTATTGAAAGTGGGTTGGGAGTGTAATTAGTAAAGGGATTTTTGCCAAGGGATTGGGTTAGTTTTTATTAGTAGGCTTACTTAGAGTTTAATGCATTGATCATTGCTTGAAGGCCTTGTTCTTGATTTGGTTCCACTTTGCTATTCACTAGTCTTGAACCTTGCTTTTTGATTTTTACTTTAAGTGTTTTGCCTTAATGTTCAGCTCTGCTTTCTTGATATGTTTTGCATTTCTTGTTCATCTTTAGGTTGTTAGTTTAAATCCCCTTTTTATATGTTTAGGCCTAGCTTAACAAATTTTCTGCATCTCATATGTTCCTTAACCCGTTGGATTGGATTGATAGCATTTTTAAACTACAATGGCATGATAACAAATAAACACTTCTTTCAGCTGCGCGACAAAACAGCATGCTCCTCCCAAGAACACACTTGCCATTCAGACACCACAAGAATTGAGACCGCCTACTCGCAGACTTTTTCTTCTTGATAAATTCTCCAACCTCTTCCCTCCGGGGTACGTCACAAGCACATTTTTAAAATCTAGAAACTTCCGGGTAAGCACAACGCAAAGACTGTCCAGGCAATAAGGAAGTCGAAGTAATGTCCTCGGGAAACGCCTTACTCTGCACCAGCTGCACTCGAGTAGCAACTCCCCCTTGTGTTAGCGCCCGGCAATGCAGGGAACATCTATTCATCTGCTCAACGGTGCCACCCTTGGCCCTTAGGTCGGTGTCTTAAATATAATCCCTCTCCCTTCAAGAACTTAGCTTCGCCTAGACTAGTACCATACCCTTTAGGATACGCTGCAAGGTCGCCGCGTTAACATGGCCTTTTCACAGCAAGATACATAGGGAACCGGATAACTTTGTTCATTGTGCAGGAAACCTAAGGAAGTCGACTCCCCGACTCATTTCCCAATCAGTCGAGAAGTCGGAAGAAACTGTTGGACTGATTTTACCACATCCAAGGATATCACGACACGTGAACGTCGAACCACCCTAGACATTGACATAGCTAGCTAGCTGGGCCAACAACTCCCAAACACTGTTTTCGGCCAGTTGGCGAGCTTCCCGAAACATGCATGCGCCACAAACCCGTCTGCTCTTCTAGCATGCCAAACAAATAAGACAGGACGGAAAAGACCTGTATAAAAGGGAGGAGGAAGGCCGGAAAAAAAAAGGAAGGGGGGGACCTCCTCAGAATCTGATCGAAGAAGGAAAAGGTCCAACTCTGACCTGGGCAGACCTATACAGCAAAGTCAAAAGGAGACTCCCCCATTCTCCTGAGATGATGCCAAACAGGATAAGTCCTTTCTTCACTCGGAACCCTGCCTTTGTACTCACTGAATCCCCTTTTCCTATCATAGAACTCTTTTGAAACACTCGTAAACAGATAGATGCTTCGATCCCTGGATGAGACATTTAACCTGAATCCGTACAAATACCCTTTTGAGTATCTGTTCCCAGTAGGGCATTCATTGACTTGGGCGTCGTAAAACTTTTGAGAGAAAAATCTTTTTCGGTCCTCTTGAAGTCCCGACTGACCTTTTGTGTAGTATTTGTTGGCCCGCACAGGTCTTTATCTGTGTTCGCAGGACTTGGACAGTCTTCCGCTCCAGAACAGTTCATCGCTTTTCTCCCAAAAGACGAAATTCGGAAGTACAACTCCACTCTCCAAACGAATGATACATCTACATGTGGTATCCCAAAATTTGCTTTCAAATAATAATATAATATATAACATATAGAATGTCGAAGCAAAGAAAAACAGTACAAACAAAAAATGATAAAATGATAAATGGCGAAAAATTATTTTTCACTTCTTTTTTTTGTTATAAGGGTACAATAGATAAATCACAAGAGATTAAAATAATTGATTAAATTTTCAAATATGATAGTTATAAATTTTATTATAGTGTAATATACAGTAGTTATTTGACTAAAGAAACTATTTTCAAAAAGGTTAGATTTCTATTTCACTCAATGTTGTGAATCCTGAACTTGATAATTTATCAATTCAAAAAAAACTTTATTCTATGTATGATCTTCTAATTTTTTTAATGCAAAAATAACAAGAATTTTCACTATATTAATTAAAATTAAAAAATACTAATTTTTATCTTTTACTAACATACTAATTTTTTTGGTTAGATGGTTTTTTAGTTTATTGATCATAATAAATGTAGTGTGAACTCAATATTTAGATACAGTTCGACAAAATCTCCTTTATATAAAAAGGATAGATTTTCTGCTCTCTAAGGAGTGTTACATAGGTAAAAATAATCACCAAAATAATTAGCCAATAATAATATAACAAATTGCCACATCGTTAAATTATAAAAAAACTAACTAATAAAAATAAGACAATATGCCACTCATCTCATTTATATAAAAGGAAAAGATTTTAAGGCTTGTAAGGACTACCACATCAGCAAAAATAATCAGTTAATGATAGACTCCAAAATTGCTATGTTATTTTTTTCAACTAATAACATAAAACCATTTCAAAAATAATTTATTAATCAAAACTCCTTCAAATTTTGCCTAAAAAAAACTTGCATAATTCTTAAATTCTCAACAAAGGAAGAAAAGAACGAAGCCCAAAACAAAAAAAACTGAAAATAAGATTTCAAAGCTTCTAAGGATTGTCACATCAGCAAAAATAATCAGCTAATGATAGACTCCAAAACTGCTATACTTCTCAATTTTCAATCTTCTCGCCTCCAACTCACCAGAAACGGAATTAGCCGTTGCTAAACACAAACTTTACTTTTTAATTAATGACAACCAAACTGGCAATAAACAATAAAGCTTAAATAACTGGACCAAAAACATCTGGAAATCCAAAAAATATAGCAATGAGGATGTAAAAAAAAAAAGATATAGCAATGAGACACATAAGGTATAAATAATATACAACTATATCACAAATGAAGTCTAATGTGTCTCATGCTATTAATGTAAGCAACATAAATATACAATCTCACAACTGTTTTGCATCTTATTTATAATATGAGTCGAGCAAGAATGAGTCTCAGTCATAGTATTGTTGGAGCTAGAGAACGTCTACCTCACCAAAAGTAAAACTTGAAGAGTGACTCGGTTTTCTTTCTTCTAGAAAAAGGTAATTTAATCAATTGTAAATTTTTGATCTTATAACAGATCTCAAGTTTCTAAAGCTGATACAAAGTTTCATATTGTTCATTGTAACCAGACATTGTGGAGAAATCGACGTAAAAGCCTAACTAAAGAACCAGTGATTGAAGAAAGTTACTCACAATTTCTTAATTCTCATTTGCAAAAGTTCATGAAACATAAAACTGAAATTTTTTTCCAAATTACATATAACTATAAACTTCCACACTCTTCACCTATATTGGCAAATGATCAAGCTAGCTAAACTATCAAACTAATATTATATCAAGTAATAAAGAACTCATATAATGAAGAAGTTTACTATTAATCGCCATTTGTTTTATTTGTTGAATATATGAACTAATTATAAAATATCTATGTACACACTGAATCTTTAAAAATTGATAATTAGAGAAATGCATAATATATAAAAATTAAAAACAAAATCCTAAGGTACATGAAAAATGAAGTATGAATTGAGTTTTTCTTTTTAAAAGCATCAAACTAAGGGAAGATTATGCAAAAAGTTTTTATAAGTGTATACCTATGATGTTCACTAAATAAATGACATTATAACGTAACATGTCCAAATTTAGACAATATATAGTTTATGTAGATACTACTCACATAATCAAAAAATATAACAAAAATACACATCAAAATTGCATATATTATAAAATGGTCAAATTTTACCTTTTATATTTGCAAAAATATGCATTAACTCTTGAAAACAAGTTCAACTAAGCCAAAAATACATTGATCTACCTTCAAATTATTATACAAAAATTTTGATTATCTTTTCACACACATATATATATATATATATATATCTGATATTTACTTCACTCTGTATTTAAGAATCACATGTAAATACACTCTATAATTTATCACAATATTAAATACAAAAATAATTGACAACCTTTTATAAAACTACAATATCGAGTGGACAAAACACTAGTAACCCCAAAACTTTTTGAAACAATACAAAGAATATAGATGGTCTTTCAATTTGAAGAAAAAATAAACATTAGAATCACAATTTAGTAAATTGTTTTAACGAATATACGACAAAAAAAAAACCCATAATAATACAACTATTCTAAACAAACATAGCTAGAAAGTAGACAGAGTAGAATACGAATAGAAAACAAACCGGCGCATTGATCCCTAATCTAAAGAAAGGATGATCTAAAATCAAAAGACCATAAGTCTTGCCATAAAAAATGAATGAAACTTTACAATATAATAACTTACTGAGTACAGCCGATCTGGCTTCAGTTAAAAGAGAACAAGCCCGAGATGTTGTCTCCGACATGATCCACGAACCGTAACTTGAGCCAAGATTCGGAAACGTTAACCATTGTACTTGCAGAGGTTTTCGAAACCCATGTACTCGTGCCGTTGGAATTTGCCAATCATGTTCACTATTCCCACGCCACCTACGAACAAAGATAACAACATTACACATCTCCCGGAAGTTGATAAAGATCTCCCACTAGCTGCGCAAGTTATATGTCACATCCAATTCGATTCAGCCACAAAGATCCAGATAAAACAAAAGCCTATGGAGCAAAGGTAGTGTGACTCCCACACGCACAAATTAGCAGGAAGAGTATGATTAGTTCAGTATTAGTTGAGAATGGAGGTCACATACCAAGCGATATCGCGCTGATAAAGATCATGGAAGCGAGGATGAAGATGATGAGAGATGCTCGGCCAAGAACTGTAATCAGTCTTCTGACTACATGTTGCCCAACCAAAGCAGCAAGTGTTGCCACTCCCACAAAGTACAGAGCTGGCAAAAAAAGTAAAGCAGAGACATCGTGAAGTTAACAAGCCCGATGTAAGAAAACAGTCTTAATGACAGAGAACTCACCATATGGAACAGGGAATCGTTTGAGAAGATAGTATTCTACAACAGACATGGATGAAGAGAAAGTCATTGCAAATGTAGCTGTTGCACTTGAGACCTACAAGAACCAAGTAGAGATTCAGTGATAACAAGAACAAGTAGATATTCTTGATTATGATGTTTGTCTGTAATAAATTTAACACCTGTGGAGGGACACCGAGCTCCAGAAACAATGGGCCCATGATGAAACCTCCGCCTAAACCAAGTAGACCGCCGACTATGCCCGCTAATACGCCGAATGTACAGTAAAGAAGAAGCTGACCAATGGTCAAACTCGAGTCTCCTTGTCCCTTAGAAGCAATGATTCTTCTACCTTGGTACAAAGCTACTGCTTCATAGCCTGATACACCAACTGCAACAGGAATCTGCGTGATTGTACGAAAATGTAAGCATCTATAAGCACTTTACATGGATCTCTCAGCAAACAAAACTTTAAGTCATTGAGTCCGTACCTGTAACAAGTTTATGACCCAATATGCTACTGAACAAGTAGCCATGTTTTGCTGTTTTCCATTAAAGAAACATGAAAAAGTATCAATAAAGTTTGAACTATGAACAAGTGTATGCTCAATTGATACATTTAAATGTTAATTAACCTTAAATATCTGAAGTGACAAGAAAACAACCCAGACGAAAACGAGAAGTCCTAGTTCCTTCCAGTATACATTTTCAATAATACTGACCTGCAGTACAGCAACATGGTTATTGTGACATAACTTGCAACCGTATTAAATGAGAAGAGACTGAAGCGGCGGATCAAGTAACAGTATTGTAAAGAGAATGACATTTACTTCTTCTTTCTTCTTGTTTCCATTATTGGTGCTCGGAGCTGAGGGAAGAGGCACGTACTTAACTTCTGTGCCAGATACACCTGATGAGAAGGTTGATTACGTGAGCAGTGTTAACAAACACAGATGATGTTAAAATGGTAATATATAACTCACCGTTTGACTCTAAACGCTTAGCAGCTTCCTGTTACACACACAAAAACAGAGATATTTTTTTATGGTTATTCATTAAGATTGGTACTTTCTACCATTAAATGATACAAAAACCAAAAACTGGTGCATCGCAAGAAGTTTAGTAAAGTACATTTTTCTCTATAGTTTCCTTCTTCCAAGTCTCACAACCTTTCAAAAACGCCTTTGTTGATGTACCTGCATATACATTGACAATAGAATAGTCAAATTCTACCTCTAACCACCAATGGAGAAAGGCCATATATCTCTGCGTCTTACCGAGAAAGAGTATGATGAGTAGAACAGTGACCATCCAATCTGGGAAAATCACATTGAAAGCAACACCAACGCTGATTCCGAGCATAAGCATGGGCTGGATCAAGAGCGCGAGATCATAGTCAATGATTGGCATATCAAGCGTAGGATGCCTCAATCTTAGGTTGTAATACACAGTTGACACAGAAGCTCCCATGATCATACCTATAAAACAATGATCAAATCATAAATGAAAACTAAAAATCGTCTAAAACAATGTCGTATCTTCACTCTTAGCCTATAAAAATGATCAAGATGAAACAAATGAAAACTAAAAAAATCATCAAGAAAATACACCAAATAGAAAATGTAGAATGGTCACTCATGAGCCTACAAAAATGATCAAATCATATAAATGAAAAACACCAAAGAGAGTGTAGAATGTTTACTCATGAGCCTACAAAAATGATCATACAAATGAAAACAGAAAAAAACACCAAAGAGAAAATGTAGAATATTTACTCGTGAGCATACAAAAATGATCAAATCATAAAAATTAAAAAAGTATATTTCCTCAAAGAAAACACCAAAGAGAAAATGTAGATTGTTCACTCACGAACCTACAAAAATGATCAAATCATACAAGTGAAAACTAAAAATCCTTAAGAAAAACGCCAAAAATGTTCACTCTCGAGCTTAGAAAAAATTGATCAAATCATACAAATGAAAACTAAAAATCCTCAGAAGGCACACACCAAAGAGAAAATGTAGAATGTTCACTCATACAATCCTCAACAAAAAAAAACACCAAGTGTTCTTACATTTTGACATCGCTGTGGCTGATTTTGGATCAAACCCAATAATCAAACTGAGCATTGGCACGAAGATCCCACCACCACCAACACCTCCTACGCTACCAAAAGCAGCACCGAAGAATCCAACGAGTGTGCCGATAACGATTTGCCAATTAAACTCATATTCCTTGGAAATTGATTTTTATTTTCCCCATTAGAGTTTGATATAAACAAAGAGAAAGCAGAGAAGATTGATGGCGAAGAAAAACTTACGGGCCAGATATGATGATAACCTGTTTGATTAGATTCCCAGAGAAAATTCACAGCTCTGAGGTAGAAACTGGGTTCATCATCACTTTCCCGCGTTTGTGATTGTGAGAGAGATTTTCCTTTGAAGCTCCTCTCAGCCGAAACGAAAGCGAAAGCTGCGAAATTGATCAAAAGTACGATTACGGATCTCAGACTCCAACACCTGGATCTAAAATCCGCCATTGTAATTCGAAAAACCACAGCAAGGTTTTCAACGATTAAATCGATCTGTGTTTATTTTATATATACACCGAAAACTTGAGAAGCTAAGAGAGAATCAGAGCCATGGATTTGAAAAACGAAGAACAATAGAGAGAGGAATTGAGGAAACTGAATTTTGAGTACGTGAGAGAGATCAATGGAGAGGAATCTCTCTGAAAGAGAAATGCCAAGTAGACGACGACTGATTCCGTATGTTGCTTTTCTATATTTTTTTAGAGAGATTTACATATAAAATGCACTTTATAAGTTTTAGTTAAAAAAAAGACACTTTGTGGTGGAGAAGAGTCATTTTGTCTACCATTAATAATACATTAATCCGATTTTATTTTATTTTTTATTTATAGTTGTCAACGTATGTTCATCCACATAGTCAGAATATCTAGTTATTTATTATAATATACAAGTTTAATAGAGTTCATCTATAAATGATATGCAAAATGGATATATAAAATCATATTTAGTTGTTCACGAAGGTTCGTCCATGAAAGACATACAGAATGGATAGACAAATTCAAACAATACATGTTTGGCTGTCCATGAAGGGTCATCTATGTGAGCTTGAGCTTCATCGATCTCAAACCAATCTAATGAACGTATGAAGTTATCCATATATATTTATCTACGTGGTCAGAATATTTACTCATTTGCTATAGTATACAAGTTTCACAGAGTTCATCCACAAAAGATGTGCAAAATAGATATACAAAATCATATTTAGCTATCTACGAAGGTTCATCAACGAAAAACATGCAAAATTGATAGACAAATTTAAACAATACATGTTTGGTTGTCCATGAATGATCATTCACGTGAGCATGAGCTTCATCGATCTCAAACCAGTCCAGTGAATGTTTAAAGTTGTCCACAAAAATTTATCTACGAAGATTCATGACGAAGTGTTATGGTTATCCACAAAACTTCATACACGTGGTCTAGCGATTCTTGACATTTGATTTTATATAAAAAAAAATAAAATGGTTATTTAACATGATGAAAGTACCTCTTCTCTTCTAAATGCCGTAATTTGTAATTCAAGTTTGTAAAAGTATCTTAAAATATAATTTACTCATTTTTTAATCTGATCTGTATTTTTTCCTTTTTCTGTTTTTATTCCACTTGAAAGTTTGAACGTGCTAAATGCTAGATTGAGGTGACATAGGAGGTGACCATTTAAGTCAAAATCAACTTTCAAGCCAACTAGCTGTTTTTCATTTAAATAGAGATAAGGGTTGTCATCAATGACGCCAGTAATACATCTTGTGTATGTAATTCTGAAAATAATAATTTTTTTTAATACGAATGGTGATAGAAAATTGGTCAAAATGAGACAGAATAGGACAAACAAATTGAACATAATGGTATAGCTTTTTTTTGTTGGTCAAGAAACGTAGTGATATAGTTTAAGATGCAGTTTATGCAAAGAAAGAACATCATCTATTTGTATAATAAGTGATGAATCACAATGTTTGATTGATGATTATAATAATTGTTAATTGTAAATAATGTAATGTATTAATATTTTGAATAACCAGAAATATTTTTTATTATTAATTGATCTGTAGATTGAATAGTAAAAACCAAGAACAACTCAAAGCCATGGTTTGAAGAACAAAAACGAAATTGGAAGAATCAGAAGGTCCAGAACCATATGAACCTGAAAGGAGCAATAGAGAAAATAGAAATTGAAAGGGAAAATGTGTCGCTTCTGAGTTCTAATTACTTTGCAAGCGAGATCAGAACTAAAATTTTTTGTTTTGTTTTAGAGCGACAGGTTCATATATATAATAATTTCACAATTTTCTCGATAAATAGTCAAGAGAGGAAAAATAGAATGTGAATAAAATAGAGGAATTAGACTGATATTCGTATCTTTTTTGAAAAAGGCCTTCATATTTAATTGCAATAGAGGAATTAGACTGATATTCGTATTTTACTTTTTTTGTTTATTTTAATCATCGAGAGTTCGAAACCTAGACGTACTAAACTAAAGTGACGTACGATAATTGACCATTAAACCAATAAGCTTAGTCGCTTATGTTATGTGATTTTTTAACGATTCGGGCTTTGCCCATTTGAATAAGTTTAAATGAATTAATTTGGTTATTTATGTTATTAAAGTGCACTTATCTTTTCGGTCACAGATCCTGAGAGAACTCCACAGTTAATGGTGCTTATGTTGGAGTAGGACTAGGATGGGTGACCTTTCGGAAAGTGATTCCCGAAACCGTGTGAGTGAGGCCAAAACACGGGGAAAGATCATGTGGTGATTGCAGGGTCAATAAATAAGTCGGTTAGGCACCGGAAAAAGTAACGCACTGACCGTCGGACAGGGGCGGGGCCCACGAGCCCGACAGAGGGATGGGTGACTCGCCGGAATGGGCGGTCGGGGGCGTTACAAGTGGTATCAGAGCCTGGAAAGTCAAACTGGTTCTGTCTCAGGAGACTGTCTTGGGGTTTGAGGGTTAAGGCTCACGTTATCGGGATCAGAATTCGAAGACGAATTCCCGTTTAGTAGGGAAGAATTGTAGCGACCCGGGCCCGGCCCATTTGAATAAGTTTAAATGGATTAATTTGGCTACCTATGTCATCAAAGTGCAATTATCTTTTTGGTCACATGTCCCGAGAGAACTCCACAGTTAAGGGTGCTTATGCTGGAGTAGGACTAGGATGGGTGACCTTTCGGGATGTGATTCCCGAAACCGTGTGAGTGAGGCCAAAACACGAGGAAAGATCATGTGATGATTGCAGGGTCAGTAAATAAGTCGGTTGGGCACCGGAAAAAATAACGCACTGACCGTCGGATAGGGGCGGGGCCCACGAGCCCGACAGAGGGATGGGTGACTGGCCGGAATGGGCGGTCGGGAGCGTTACAATTTGGTATCATAGCGGAGGTTTGCCAAACCGGTTCTGACCCAGGAGGCGGTTTTTAAAAAAAAAAAAAAATAATAATAATAATAATAATAATGTTTTATTCGGTTTGAGTATATGATTATGGATTTATTTGTTTATCTCGGATTTGTTAGAATATATTTTAATATATGTATATATACGTAAAAAAAAATGCTGATTTTTTAGACTTTCGATTTATTGATTAATTTTTTATTAATACTAAATATTTTAAAAGTATTATTCCTTTATTTTTTTTTATTAAAGTGTTCGAGAGTTATTGATTAATTTCAAAAATATTAAGTATTTTCAAATATTATTAAGTTAAAAAAAAAAGGGGAGAGTTTTAGAAAAAGAAAAAAAAAGAGCACCACCGGGATCGAACTTGCTTTGGTTTGTGTTGTTGGTTGTTGCATTTAGTTAGTCTTGAAGAGTCTGACCATTTGTTGTTTTTATTTAAAGATGCCGCCAAAGAGAGGACGTGGAAGATCTGCTGTTCGCCCGAGGGCAAGAGTGGAAACCCCAACTGCATCGTCCGAAAGTGTGCACAATGAGAATTTAGAGCAAGTGAATACTGCTGAAGCAGTAGCAGCTCAGGAAAATACGAGAGCCACTGAGCATGCAGCTGTGTTGGAAGAGCTTCAGAGGTATCGAGCTCAATTTGGTAATTTGCCCGAGAATCCAGTGGGAAGAGGAGCTGCACCCCCACATGTTGAGCCGAATGTTGCTGCACACAACCAGCATCCACCTCCGCCACCTGTTGCACCAGTGCCAGCCAAGGGACTAACGTATTGGGAGGCCATGGACCGTTTAAGAAGCATGGACACAGATCTCTTTGAGGGTAAGTCCAACCCAGCAGCTGCGGATAACTGGAAGAAAAGATTGGAGCAGAACTTTGATGCTTTCAGGTGCCTAGTGGAGTATCGTAAGGATCTGGCAGTTCAGTATCTGAAAGATGAAGCACTAGTATGGTGGGATGGTGTGGTGAAAGCAACGCGAGGGCGTTATGAGCTGAACTGGGATGACTTCAAGGAAGAGTTTTTCAGGAAATACTTTCCGCGTGAAGCCATGGATCATATGGAGGGTGAATTTCAGGATCGTCGTCAAGGGAACCGAAACATCAGAGAGTATGAGGAAGAGTTCAACCGCTTGAAAAAATTTGCAAGCAAGTTCATGGATGAACAAGAGGAGATTCGTAGGTTCATAAAGGGAATGCGGATTGAGCTTAAGAACCGTTGCCAGTTGAGGACTTACAATGACATGGTCGAGTTAGTTGAAATCGCAGCAATGTAGGAAAAAGGGTTAGAGGAAGAACTTAAGCAGAATAAGAATGTCCAAGCAAAGGCAGACAAAAGAGCGGAAAACCATAAGAGGACATGGGACACTGCAAATGCAGGACAATCATCAGCCACACCTAATGTGTGCGAAACGTGTGGGAGAAGGCACCATGGATTTTGCAACAAGAGGAATATCGTTTGTTACAAATGTAATCGACTGGGGCATTATCAGAAAGACTGCACATGGAGGGCACAACCTTTCAGAGGATGTCATCGTTGTGGGCAAACTGGTCATATCGCTAAGGACTGCATGACTGAGCTACCAGGTCAGCAGCTAGGAGACCGTTACCAGGGACAGCTACCTTCACCACCAGTGAGGCTGGCGATAGCACCGTGCGCTTTTATTGCTGGAGACCATAATGGCGCCGAACCGATTACCGGTACGTATTGTTTTATTTTTACTTCCATCATGCTTAAGGACTGTGGTAAAAATTTGTGTGTGAAGTTGAATGGCATGCTTAGTCATAAGTAAAATATATGTGAAATTGGTTTTAGTTGGGGGTAGGCTAGCCTTACGCTTTCTAATACCTGTGCGGCACACAGTTTTGTGAGCCAGGGATTGACAAAGTATTGGACCTTTGCGGAAATATTTTTTTCCCACAGAAGAAATAGATTCAGAAAGATGGTACAGATAAGTAGAGTCTATCGGGATCTACCATTATACCACAAGGGATGGAGTTAACGGAAATCCCAGAGAAATGGAGTTCGACTACTACGACATGATTTTAGAAATGGACGGACTGACCCATCTACATTATAATGTCACCATACAAGAGTCTCTACAGGAGGGAGAGGATACCCGCGAGGAACAATTGGAGCGAGAAACTCAAATGCTAGATAACATTCCTGAGCTCTTTAAGGACAAGAGCGGTCTTACGGGAATAGATCGAATTCAGGAACGAATTCTTCTAAAGCGGGAGAGAATTGTAACGACCGTGGCCCAATAGAGTGGGGGAAGGCCCACTTGCAACACTAAGCCCAATGCAGCCCAACCCTAGCGGCACCACCTTCTTCCTCTCGCTCGTCAAAAAGCTGCAACACAACAAACAAGCCGCACACCCTTTGTCGACGCCGAACCTCTGCCGGAGCTCCGTCAGCCTTGCCGCCGCTGTTTCTGACAAAGCTAGAGCCGCCAGACGTGAAGCCGTTGATCACCGAGATCCCCGTGAAGCCTTCCCGTGAGAAAGAACGACCGTGATTCAATTTCTAGCTATTGTCTCTTTAACTCCGTCATCTCACCTTGCCGTCACCATCGTTCGTGAGGTACCACCGTGGTAAGCAGATCCGATCTCCTGCGTTACTTCCGTTTTGTCAATCCGAGAGTTGTTATATTAATGATCCGCCATTGTCATTCGTGTCTCCAGTCGTAAGCTTCACCGTTCCTTTATTGTTTTGCTGCTACGTTGGGGGTGGAGTGTGTCATCGCATCTGGTAAGCGAGATCTCGTTGTGTGTTATGTTGCCAATCATATATGGATTAGTGAACGTGATGTTACACCGTTGTTGCTTGTGCCTTAAGCTACCTCTTGATCGCATCATTGTTGTTTCAGATTCGGTTAGTTCCGCAAGTCTTCGTTTGGTTGTTGTATTTTCATTGTCATCTTCCGCTTCACATGAGACTAAGGTGAGGATCATGGATGCAATTCCGTTATATACATATGTAATTATGTATATATAGTTAAGTCTTAATTAAAAATACATATACATACGTATATCTATAAGTATATACGTATTTGGGTGTTATATAATTATATATTATATATATACATATATATTTGAGTGTTTATATTTGTTTGAAAGAATCTAGATGTAAATAGACTTGTTTAAAAATGAATACGGTTGATTGGTGTGATGAATAGTGCGTGATAAAATGTGTTTGTAAAAATAGTATCGTTTGCGAGACGATAGGATATGTTTCCTTGGGGCATGTGGCGGGTGTATCCACGGGTTGAAATCATAAGTGCAAAAGGTTTTACCCTTACTGTGTGATACTTTTGCGTGTTGAGCTATGACGACGAGCCTTGCGTGGACGGTCATAGTTCAGGATTGTCTGACGAGACAGGTGCTGCATGGATGGATGGGATGATTTCCGAAGCCAAATAAGTTGCAGGGACACCATAGTTTACTAGGACTTGATCTGTTGTAATGGTGCGTCAGTAGGACGTGATGATTGTCTGTGTGTTTTAACTTGGGACTTGCGTATGTCCGTAGTTATAAATGTGTATGATGGATTGAGTGAGCTCTAAAGCTTGCACTAACTGAGTATTGTTAGAATACTCACCCTTCTCTCTAGCAGGTGAGCGTGTGGAGTAGCCAGAGGAGTCGTATCGGTGTGGTGCTCGTTTTCGGAATTACAGATGTTTTTATTTATTATTATTTTAAGTATTATTTATTTACTAAACTAAAAAATGGTTTTTAGTTAATTTTCTTTATTGTTGGTTTAAAGACTGTTTTATGTTGAATCGGGTTAAACATGGTTTAATAAGAATTATTATTTGAACTCGGAAATGATTTATTGTGGTTTAAGTTAATAAATAACATGTAGAGACGGGTGTTACAGTTTTTTTATAAAAGAGTTGTCAGTTGTCACTAATGACGCCAGATAAGAAGTATTCTTTTATTTGAGGTTTTCTTAATAAAATTAGTTTTCGAATTTGGCGAAACTACGAGATGGGTTGGATACGCTACGGGTTGATGAATAAGACCAACAATTACATCTGTAGATTTATTCAGTTTTGCCATGTTTGCACTCGCACCTGTCGGCCTCCGTCCCGCACATGTCATTAAAACGAAGAAAAAACCCAAAGCAATGTCACTTGCAAGTTGCATGCATTAAATAAATGAAATCATATGAAAGAAAGAGGGAAAACAAGTTGCATGGATGTATTTAAAGATCACCCAATGAATGTAATTAATGCATTGATTGAATGAGAAGCACAATTTTTTGTTTGTTTATGCAAACATACTTATATTAATCTTAAAACGCGGTTACGGCCCAACTAAGTAGAGAATTATAGAGTCTGAACTTAGTGTATAAACTGAAAACAAAAATGACAAAAATAGATAAAAGATTACTAATTTACAATCAAGGAAAATAATCAAAAGTTCGTTGAAAAGGTTTGTTTTTCTGTCAAAAAAGTGTATACACTTTTTAGTTATTTTTATCATTAAAGTTGCGTTTAAAATTTTTCTCTATAAACAAGAAAGTTGATTAATAAGTTCTCTTCAAAATGGAGGAAGGTGCAGGATGAAAGTGGCCTCTGGAATAAGGAGGAAGTTGGTGGCATTGATCTCTCATAAATAGGAACTCGATAGTTTAAACAAATCCCCATTTGATCCGATGAAATTAGCGTTTGTTGAAGCTGAGCTTGGGTGATTCAATTTCAAAGAGATTTCAGGTTTTGGCGTTGATTTGAATTTGGATAAGTCTGATATTGAAACACTGCGTTTTGTGAAGAAAAAGGAGAAGTGAAGCCTTTGGTCGCGACATAGTCTTTTCTTTGTTGAGTACATATACTATATTCCGTCTTCTTCTTCGTTAACCTGAAAGCGTGAGAGACCTAAGACATTTGAGCTTGTTGTTGAGTTGTAATCATCTGTTATCAATATATTGCCTGGATTGATCCGGCCCCTGACGTAGACTCCATCAGACCGATGGGTTGAACTGGGTTAACAAGTTCTGTGTGCTCCTCTTATTTTTCATGCTCTGTTTTCTTCCTTCATCCCTTCATCTCTTTCGAAATACAAACGAGTGATTAATGAGAGATTGTGAGCTTATAGATCTTGTAAAAGGTGTTCGATTTCTAACAGAGTGGTATCAGAGCCTCAGGTTCTTGATGAAAGCTTTTAACTTTGAAGAAAACCAGTAAAGTTTCAAGCTTTATCGAAGAAACATCTAAAGCTTCAAGCTTTGAGAAGAAAGGTTCAACCTTTACGTTGAGTACGTCAAGTTTCATCATTAAGGCTCGATCTTTGCTTTGGTCTTTGGGGTTTGTCTTAAAGGTTCAAGCTTTGTCATAAAAACACAAACTTTGTTGGAAAGTCTTGACCTTTAATGCAAAGGATACATCTTTTGTTTATTGCGAGATGGCTAAGGAACTGTTAGCAAGCGCAAGGGTTGACGTCGATAGGTTTGACGGTGGTGGAGATTTTTCTTTATGGAAGACGAGGATGATGGCGAACTTTCGCATCTTTGGTCTGAAGGATATCGTTACAGATTTCAAGCTAGAAATGGAGGTTTCTCTTACCAGAAGTGAAGAGAAGCAACCCGTTGAAGGATATGAAAGCTTATCTCCCATGAGGCCTCTGAGCAAGATGGTTCCAGATCCTGCGAAGCATGAAAAGTCAGAGAAAGCTATGGGAGTGATTATCACAAGCGTGGGAAACCATGTTCTAAGAAAAAATAGAGCATTGTGTTACAGCTGCTGAAATATGGGTGTTGCTTAACATGTTATATATGGAGAGCACTCTTCCAAACAGGATTCATCTACAACTGAAGTTTTACACATTCAGAATGAATGAGTCAAGGAATGTTGATGAGAATGTGGATGACTTCTTGAAGATAGTTGCAGAGCTGAGTAGCCTATATGTGAAGATTTTAGATGAAGTTCAAGCCATTCTGTTCTTGACTTCATTGTCAGCAAGCTATGATCAGCTGAGACATACTCTGAAGTATGGAAGAGAGTCTTTAACCTTGGAAGAAGTCATATCTGCTGTGAGATCAAGAGAAAGATAAATCACATAAACTTCAAGGGATAACAAAAGTACTGCAACTAGCTTGTATACAAAGGAAAAAGGGAGATCGGCCACAAAAGGTTCAATGGACTCACATGAAAGAGGCAGAAGCATATCAAAGTCAGGAACAAGAGTTACTTGTTGGTTCTGCAAGAAAGAGGGTCACGTGAAATAGGACTGTTATGCAAGAAAGAAGAAGTATGGAAATGAGAGTTCAGGTGAAGTTGGGGTTATCATTGAGAATATGGTATTCTCAGAAGCTCTAAGTATGGATGATCAAAAAGCAAAGGATGTGTGGGTGTTAGATTCAGGATGTATATTTCATATGATATCTCGTAGAGACTGGTTCGTTGATCTACAAGATAATGGAGGTACGACTATTCTGTTGGATGATGATCATACAGTTCGATCACAGGGACAAGGCTCAATCAGAATCAACACACACAGAGGATCTATTAGAGTGTTGAACAACGTCAGATATGTGCCGGAGTTGAGACAAAATCTCATCTCCACTGGAACTCTTGACAAGCTGGGATATAGACACGAAGGAGATGATGGAAAAGTCAGGTACTTCAAGAACAACAAAACAGCTCTTCGTGGAAACTTAATAAATGGCCTATATCTCGTAGTTTGTCTATACAAGGTTGTCCATTTGAATGTGCCCATTTGCTATCTTGGTTATTCAGATGAATCCAGATCTTGTGAAATGAAGTATACATTTTGCTTTTCCATTGATCTGATTTATCATATGTAAAACATGTTGTTTATGTTGTTTCCCTTTTGATAGGTATCAAATGATTTTTAAATTTTGCTTCAGCCAACATATTAGGATCTTGCTTGTAGCTCATAAGGCTGATGACCGGGTAACAACAACTGAGAAACCAGATAAATGAAATAATTTATACCGATTTGAATGAAGGTTGTGGGTTACTTGTCTTTGTGTGTGTGTGGATCTCTTAGTCTTTGTATATGGCTGAGTAAATTCTCTATGCAGGATTAAAGCAATATACATTGTGATCCAAAGCATGTGCCAGTTTTGTTTCAATCGTAGCTGTGACCATCTAGTATCTAACAAATGGTCACTAAAAGATAGACACATACAAATGGTCAATAAAAGATGGAAACATTATCTTCTGCTTGGATTACTTGATTCCACCTCGAGATGGTTACAACAAACCAATCCTAAAGCCACACACTACAGACAATAAGTATTTACAAAGTATGTTACCATATAATAAACGTTTACAACATATGTTTTATTTCATCATTCTGAAAATATTGTATGACAAGCAAGCGTCTTGGAAAATCAACCATTGCAGCTCAAACACATGGATGTACGTGTGGTCATCGCATTTTTGTCTACGCTGGAATGTCCATAGAAACCCAGCCATCTATATCAGCTACAAACTCTGCAAGGAGAATGAGTATACATAGTCATGGAATTGCAGTTTTGTCTATGCTAGAATGTCCATTGCAACTCGACATCTATATCAATTTCAAATCCAAAATATTTCCCTGGCTCACCTAATGTGCTCTGAAGCTCATCGCATTATTATTATTGTTACTCCCATTCCCTCAGAAGAATCTCCACCTAAGTTTTTGAAATTGATATGAGTGCCCATTGCTACTTCTTCTTCAGTCTTGAAACCAAACGAATCAGACTCATTTTGACCTTTACCTATAAGAAAGCAAAAGACTAAACAATAGTTTAAGAGTAGATCACACATCTCTGTGTTACATTGTGTTTATGTATAAGAGAATGAATCCACCAAAGCAAAAGAGAGAACCTTTCATATAAAAAGTGCAAACTTTAAATAGTTTTACCCAGAAGAAGCAATCAATCATGAATATATAAGCAAAGTTTGATCCAGAGAGTATAAATTGGATCCTTGTCACATATGTGTGTGTTTCTGAGCCACACAAAGTATTTAGATAAATTTCGATCAAAAAGGAGACTAGAATCAAAATCCAAAGCTCTGAGCCAGTGATAATTCTTCAAAGTTTCTGAAAGAATTCACAAGATAAATCGAGAACCCAACAAATAAATGATTGATCTTTTCCAGATTTCAGAGTAATAGTAAATCGGATTATAGACCCTCAAGAAGAAGAAGAAGAAGCAGACTCCTAACTCTAATTCACCACCAATAGTTAGGTCTTCATTTAATACTAGTTGATTAAGAACAAACATAGAAGAACAACAAATCAAATATTATGAATCGGACAAGCAAACAAAAAGATAACAATTCAGGGGATGATCTGACAAAGACAGATCTCAAAAAAAAAAAAAAAACGAAAAGTGTGGAGAACCGAGATATAAATTAAATGGAAACTTTGAAATTTCTCACCAATATTATTAAAGATTGCGGATAATCGAGAAGATTTACGGAATAAGTGTGTTTGCTGCTACCTTAAAACGCTGTTAAGAAAGAAATTTGATATTTGGACAAGATGATAATATATAGGAATGATTTGGTCATTTTGTGTGGCCAAAGTGCACCTCTCTCTATTTTAAGAGTGTATATTGAATAATATATGTTGTTCAGTACAAGAATCGTGGATATATACATGAGGTAGCTAGGGTATACATAGATAGTTAATGAGAATATACACTTAGCATATTTGAATATATGATTGGATCAATCATTGATATGATTGTATCCTTAATATCCCCCCTCAAGATGGAGGGACTTTGAGCACTCCAATCTTGTCCGTGAACTGCAGAAACGGTACTCTCGGTAGTGGTTTTGTAAATGCATCAACTAGCTGGTCTTTGGTTGATACATGTGTGATCCGTAGAGCTCCAGACTACACCTGACTGCGAATGAAATGATAGTCCAGGGCGACATGTTTCATACGTGAGTGAAACACTGGATTAGCACATAAATATGTAGCACCTACATTGTCACAATATATCTGTGGCGTTGCAGGAAATTTGATGTGTAGCTCTTGAAGAAGAGAGCTAATCCATTTCATTGCAGATGAAGTATTAGCCACAGATCTATACTCTGCTTCAGTGGACGATCTAGCGACACTGTTTTGCTTCTTAGAAAACCATGAAACCAGATGAGAACCAAGGTACACCACATAGCCATTTGTAGAAACAAAGTCATCTGAATCACCGCCCCAGTCATCGTCGGAGTAAGCATGAACATAGCTATTGTTACCTCGTCGTAGGAAGATTGCTGTATCTGCTGTACCTGCTAAGTAACGAAGAACCCGTTTGACGGCATTCCATTGATCCACTGTTGGGGTATGCATGAATTGGGACAAACGATTAACCGCATATGACAAGTCAGATCTTGTGAAAGCAAGATATTGAAGACTACCCACCATTGTTCGGTACTCTGTTGGATCATGGAGAAAAGTTCCTGAGCATAGGGAGAATTTTGGTGATGTTGCCATTGGTGTAGCCACCGGTTTGGCATGGAGCATGTTTATTCTCTCAAGTAGATCAATTATGTATTTGCACTGACACATGTGTAGACCATTCGGAAGTCGCTTAACTTCAATTTCAAGAAAATAATGTAGTTCCTCATGCTCTTTGATAGAGAAGCGATGTGCTAATCCATCTAATGTCTGCTGAATCAGTACCTTGTCATTATCTGTAACTAGTATGTCGTCAACATATACCAGAATGTACACAATAGAGCCTCCTTTCTTCAGTATGAATAGAGATGTATCGGAAATCGAGTTGCTAAATCCAGAGCTGAGAAGAAATGTTCGTAACTCCAAGTACCAGGCACTGGGAGCCTGTTTTAGACCATAAATTTCTTTTCTTAAGCGACAAACATGATTCGGTCTGTTTGCATCAACAAATCCAGGAGGCTGAGTCATGTAAACTTCATCAAGTAGTGTACCTTGTAAAAATGCGTTGTTGACGTCTAACTGCCGAATATACCAATCACGATCCACTGCGACCCCAAGAACTATGCGAATTGTAGTAGACTTTACCACCAGACTGATTGTCTCTGCATAGTCGAGGCCTGGTCGCTGGTTATATCCTTTGGTAACTAACCGAGCCTTGTAACGGTTGACAGATCCATCCGGGTTATATTTGGTGGTGAAAATCCATCTACAGCCAACAATCATAACTCCCGAGGGTGGTGGAGGCACCAGATCCCAGCTGTGGTTGCCAATTTAAGCATTGATTTCCAAAGTGCAGGCTTTTCTCCATCGCTCATCCTTAAGAGCCTGAATTGCTGTTCGTGGTTCTGAATTTGTGGATGGTGTTAAGGCATTAGCGTATTTGGGGTTTGGTTTAGCAATTCCTCCTTTAGCTCGTGTCCCCATTTGGTGTCTGTTGCGTGGATTGATTAGGGGTGGAGGAGGCGGTGTTGGTGAAGTTCGTGATGAGGATGCCGCCATTGATTTGGTGTTGTGTTGGTTTCGGATATGATGACGGGATGTATTTTTTTGGACTGGTGGTATATGTTTTTGGGTGAGTTGGTTTTATTGGGCTGTGGATGTGTTTGGTTGGGCTGGTAATGTGGGATTTTGTGAAGCTGAGGAGGTGTTTTGTTGGGCTGTTGGTAAAGGGTCTTGATCGGTTTGGTTTTGATGGGCTGTGAAGGATGGATTGGTGTATGTTGTCTGGGCCGTGGGTTGCGGCCCATTTTCTGATGGAGCAGTAGGCTCAGAGGAGGGAGAAACAGAATTAGAAGTTTGGTTATATGGCAATACCTGAGACGATGACAGGGTCATCGGTGAATCAGTCGGAGACGAAGGCGTCTGTTGGTGAAGATCTGAACTGGGGGTTATCTGCAGTGACGATCTCAGTTGCAGGAGCAAGTCTTCATGAATCGACCAACTGATAGGAGGAGAGGAATCAATATTTGGGGTTTGTAATCGATCAAGCTCACGTAAGGAAAGATTTGTTCAACAAAGTTGACATGTCGAGACACATAAACGCATGCAGTGGGAACGTGATAACAGAAATAGGCACTCTGAGTCGTGGAATACCCAAAGAAAATAGACTGCAAGGACCAATCATCCAATTTATGCCGATTGTAAGGCTGAAGCCAAGGAAAGCAGGCACAGCCAAATATACGAAGTTTGGCATAGTTAGGTGATTCTTTAAACAAATTCTGGTATGGCAAAAGCATTAAGAGGATTGGCGTTGGTAGGCGATTGATCAAATACATTGCAGCAGCAAAGACAAATGGCCAAAATTTCTTCGGGGCCGATGCACAAGAGAGCAATGTAAGTCCAATTTCAACAATATGACGATGTTTCCTTTCTGCAATTCCATTATGTTCTGGGGTATGGAGAGGAGACGTGAGATGAGAGATTCTCATTGCTGCAAAGTATTCTCCAAGGGCAATAAACTCTCCTCCATTGTCTGAATAAAAAGTACCAATGCGTGTTTGAAAACGATTTTCAACAAGATTTTTGAAGGTTTAAAAGGTGTTTTTGACTTGGGATTTCTGTTTAAGAGGATAAAGCCAGGTGTAGCGGATGAAATGATCTATGAAAACCACATAGTATTTGTAGTTATCAATTGAGAGAATCGGAGAGCTCCATACATCCGAATATAAGTACTCGAGAAGTCTTGTGGAAACAATTGTGGTTATAGAAAAAGAGAGCTTATGAGTTATACTGATTAAGCAGTCGATGCAAGACAAATGCTTATGATTTTGTTTTGTAACAGGAAGAGAAAGGCTGGAAACAATGGTACTGAGGATAGAAGATGACGGGTGACCCAATCGAGAATGCCATGAAGAGAGGTCTGCCATGGAGGAGAGCAAAGTGGAGAGTGCATGAGGCTGTGGAGACATCATGGGCCACTCATATAACTCATTTCTAGTTTTGCCGCAGATTAACTGGACCCCCGTGCTCAGATCCTTCACCTAAAAGGAAGCCGGGAATAATTCCACAGATACGTTGTTAGCATTGCAAAGCCGATACACCGATATGAGATTTTTCTGAATATCAGGTACACACAAGAACTCTGTTTAACATTAATTCACGAGTAAGAGTAGGAAGAGTTGATGAACCAGTTTGTGTGATGGGAATTGTGGATGCAATGATCACATCTTCTCCCCCACGATATGGTTGATGTAGTGATAGATTGTCTAGATCTGATGTGATGTGATGAGTAGCTCCACTGTCTAATAACCAATTGTTTGCTGTGTACTGAGTGCCCATTGTAAGGTTAGCTCTTGTATTCCAGGGTGTAAACGGATTTGCTGGCTGCTGGTTAGACGTTGCTTGATACATAGAGAGCTTTGAACACCTCTTGCACTATGACCTTGGACTCCACAGATCTGACAGCGGCCAAGGTATGGCCGTGGACCTCTCTGTTTTGGATTTTGTTGTGAAGAATTCCAGCTTGACTGTCCTCTCTGGCGATGTTGAGTACGATAATTGTTGTGATTGTTGTTGTTGTTACAATGCTGCACAATGTTGGCACTGACTGGTGTATGAGACACAATCACTTCATTTGCAGATAGTAGCTCTGCCTCATGATTGAGTAATCTCTCGTGCAGCTCAGTAATAGACGGTGGAGCATCACTTCCTTCCACTTGATCGATCACAGATTTATAGTCATCCGAAAGACCTTCAAGTATAAGATCTATATGATCTTTATGATCAACTCCTTTGCCCAGTATTGCGAGTTGATCTAGACGAGTTGTGATGCCCTGAAGGTACTCGTCTATTGTCTTGTTGTCCTTCTTTCAACTTTTCAGTTGTGTCTTGAGTTGTTTGATGTGGCCACGACTGGGTTTTGCGTATGTAGCAGCAAGGGTACTCTAGATCTCGGATGATGTCGTGGCACGAGACACAAGAGGCTGAAGAGCGGGTGATATAGCACCAATAAGAGCACTGTATATCAATTTGTCCTGACGCTTTCAGAGTGTGAACACTGGATTAACCGAGATCTGATCGCCGGTGGTGAGTGTGGCAACTGGGATGATAGCCGATCTATCAAGGTGACCTGCTAAGTCATAGCCATCGAGATGAACATGGATTTGAAGACTCCACATGAAGTAATTGGTAGCATTCAGCTTTGTAACATTCAACATGTTGATTGTGAGTAGTGATTGGGGTAGAGCATTGATCGTTTCAGTAACCATTGCAGGGTAACTCATTTCGAGTTTTAATTAGAAGAAGAAGAGGAAAAATTTGGGTTTCTTTAGGTGTTTAAGTAATCGTATGACTCTTGATACCATGTAAGAATGTATATTGAATAATACATGTTGTTCAGTACAAGAATCGTAGATATAGCTAGAGTATACATAGATAGTTAATGAAAATATACACTTAGCATATTGAATATATGATTGGATCAATCATTGATATAATTTTATCCTTAATATGTATAAGTGCTTTGAAATGTAATTGAAAACATATAAAGTGCCTTCCAAATTAACTCATAAATAAGAGCTAACTTCGCTAAATAAACTACTTGCGTATTTTCTTCATGAGGGACTATCTTACGCCAACAATGAAAAAAACTACTTGCATAGTTTGACTATTATATTGTAGTTTAGTCAGAGACAGTTGCATTTAAAATGCTTCATTTTCCCAATTAATTATTCGTACAGTTGGCTAACGCAGTCTAACAAGGCTTACGAAGCTGACTTTGAAATAGTCTCTCTTTTAGGTGTTCATATCCATCCATCTAGCACAATATAAAACACAGCTAAGAGAATCACAAGGACAAAAAGACACAAAGACATATTCGATCAACAAATAAAAAAAGGATAGAAAAGACACAAAGACATATTCGATCAACAAATAAAAAAAGGATAGAAAGAGAAATGATGTTTGAATCTCAAAGCAATAAGAGATGGAACATGTCATTATCAGCTTCATCTTATAGAGAGACAATCGTACTTGGAAGATACAGGAAGAGTTGTAGAGAGCAGAAGCAACAACGAAGAAGAAGAAGATCTATGGAGGAGAGACTCTTGCCAAAATGGAAAGTTCTGTTGAGGAAGCTCAAGTTGTTGCCTTCTTCTTCTTCCACAAAGGTGGTGGCTTATGAGCTTCACGATTACTCTTTGAATTTCGATCAAGGGTCAGGATGGCACGACCATCATGAGCCCGAGAATCTTGCTCGGTCTTTCTCTTCTCGGTTTGCTGACCCCACGAGGATCCGGGCAACATGCTTGCTCTTGTATTAAGTTATACTTTTCTTTTTTCGTTTCTTGTTCTTTTTGTTTCCTTTTCAAAATGATGAGATACTAGAGTTTCACATTGTAAAAATGATTTAGGCTGATAAAATTACATTTTCTTTTTCTTAAACAATTTTGAGTATCTGTATTCTGTATCCTATATAATAGAAACTAGGTGGTTGGTCTGCACACATGTTGTATATTATCTTTGTAATATACATAATTATTTATAATATTTAATTATTTATTAATTTTTGAATTTATTATTATTTATAATATTTAAGTATTTATTAATTTTTAAATTTATTTTATAAACATTATGTCTATATACATATTCAGTATTATCATTTAACAACAATTACACAAAGTGACATATAATTGCAGTTTTATTACAATTACAACAATTACACAAAGTGACATATTCAGTTTTATTTTTTGTAACATTTAAAGTAACATATAATTGCAAATATAAAGGTAATATTATATAATAACTAAATTCTAATAATATATTTTGAATAATATCTATATTATGCTTTCTTTTCCTTTACACAATATAATCTTGTTAATATATATATATTTTTAAGTATTTGTTTTTCATTGATCTATTGCTAATTTAACAAAAATGAGGTTTACCATATTTACTTATCCTAAGAGCGGATAGATAGTTGGCACGCACAATTGTTCGTAACAACCATCTCACTGCTCTTAAGACAAATAAATATTTTTAAAAAATATATAAATTGTTCGATAACTAAAATTAAATTTAGAGTGTAATCAATGTTAATATAATGCATGCACCATAAGTTAGCATGCGATTTCGATTTTTGTACAATTAATATATATCCACACATATATTTGAGAAAATAACAAAATATATGGTTGAATTTTAAAATAAAATAAATATGTATATTTATGCATGTAAGTATGAGTTAGAAATAAATGAATTGTAATATTTAGGTGTAGGTTAATTTTTCTGATATTTTCTGTAAATATTATGTTTTTACATGATGCTGTTTTTGGCGTTTAACAACAATCATGAAAACCATTTCATCGTTTTTTATTTAATTAAAATTTCTTATTTTTCAGCATTGTATGATATATGGTTTCAAATTAAAAATTATATTAATTATTAAAAAAAAATTACAAATAACTTTTTTTTCAAAAATCAAAATATAATATTTGACTTAATCATGAAAATAAATGAAGTACATTGGATAACCTATTATTTCTTTTTCTTTTCATAGTTTCTATAATTTGCTGGTAGCTCTCCACTCATCTCTTTGTCTAATATTGAGGAATTGGTTTGACGCAAAAAATAAATTTCTTATGGTTGACATGCACACATGTGTTCATTATAAAATTTGACATTCACGTGCGTTTGTTATAAAATTTGCTTCTTAAGTTTTTTAAATGAATCTTTAAAAACAAAACACGAGAGTGTTACGAAAAACAAAACTGTAGAGAATTATTTTTATTTGATTACACTTATTATTCATATTTGTTTCATCTTATTGTAATTTGTTTTTTTACATCTGATTATATTTTGTTTTTAATTCTGATCTTAAATTCCCGATCAATAATAAGACTGTATATGAGTATGATATAATTTTTGGTTTATTTTTAAAAAGATAAAAAATAAAATAAGATGATAATGGAAGCAACACAAATTTCAAAAAATAATAAAATAAATAATATTAAAAATCGTATACAAATAATAATATACCATACTCTCAATATATATAGTATTTACTATCCTATGAGAAAATATATTATTATTTGTCTATCTTTTTATATAAAAATATTATATTTATTGGTTGTGAAAATTTTGTAATTATATTTTATGCAATATATTATGAATATTTGTAAAAAATTGAAATCATAGTAACTATCATTTTTGGCTAATTTAAGATTATTAATTTTAGTGTTATAATCTGATGTATTTATGTTTTAATTTCATTATTTATTTAATTTTAACTCAGCCAATCAAATTATTTTGTTTATTTTAGAAAATTTTACATGTCACATTTACATGTCATCATTAAAATGTACTAATTTTCAATCTGTTGTTGACAACTTAGTTTTTTTTTTTTAATAGTTGTACTTCTCAAATAATTTGTAGGTGATTAAGAAAATGACAATAATATTGTTTCCCTAAAATAAACAAAATGATATATTCCAAAATAGCATCAAGAAAAATTATGGATAAAAATGACACTAACTTTGCAAGGTACAACATATAACCAGCCTCGATGATATAAGACTTTTTATGTCTTATGACTCAATTCTGTCTAAATCTTAAATCAAATCATTGCAGCACAAGAGATTATCAATCATTCATGGGGATTGTGTAAAGAAGATGCAGAAGTTTGTTTAGCTAAACCTAAAATGAGAGTTTTAAAAGAGTTTACACTCAACAAGGAAGTAAGTGTGAGTAGGTGATCAAACAAGTAGATTAAGGACAATTCTAAAGCAAGAGATTTAAACTAAGCAAAGTTAAATACAAAGCAAACAAAACAGAACAATGCAAATGGCTTAAACAAAAAAAGGCGAATGGTTTCAAGATGGGGAATTGACATTATAGTGACTCTATGAAAGGCCAAATGGTGCTCAAACAAAAACACAATGCCATTCCTTAGGCAAAGAACATCAAGACTAGACTAATTCAATCTCTTGGAAATAATCCTTTTGCTAAATCAAACTCCTAACCCATTTTCAATGGTGGAAACCTAATTAGCAAACATTAAGATTTCCAAGGACAATCAAGCATGAAGAACATCAAACTAGTAAGAAAATAGAATAATTAAACTCTAGACACCATTAATCAATCATCTAATCACCCTAATTACCCCATCTCAAATCCTAATGAAACTACACACTCATCATACTTAGAACCATAAGAATATGACTAAGCATGATTAAAGGATGGTAAACAAGGAAATATAAATTCAAAACTTTAAAATGATCCAAATCCAAACTTATTCTTCAAAGAAATCCAAAAGAGGGACAGTTTTATGCTAAGGAATATAAAAACTTGGATAAGATAAAGGTTCTAAGGTTTAGACTATTTTTAGGGAAAGATAAATATTAACCAAGTCAACAGAAAGTCAACATCCGGATTGGTCATACCGAGCTGAATTAGTAGTAGCCCTCGTCGGTGTGTGTGCTCAGTGTGACCTGAGATGTCTTGCATGATATCTTGATGCAGCATTGTTCTTAGGTTGGTGCTCAGTGATACATCATGGTTTTTATGGTTTTTAACCATGGTATAAGTATTTTTTATTGAGTTTTTTTGGTATTTTTAGAGTTCTAATAGAGTCTTTGCAGGTTATAGCATGACTGGAGCCTAATTGGAGGTCATGGCCTTTTTGGAGCATTGCAAGAATCAACCCCGAAGTTAGCAACTCAGAAGGCGTTGTATTGTACTGGTGACGATCGTCACCACTCAAGGGTGACGCTCGTCACCCACATCTGAGAGGAATCGCAAAGCCTTATTAAAAGATTGAGAGGAAATTGCAGTTTTGGCCCAAAAGTTTCATTAATTACAAAAGACCCCAATTCGTTTTAAGCTTGTACATTAGGTTTTTCAGCCACTTTTTGGTTTGTATCTTATTTTCTAGAGAGCTTTTGAAAGAGATTTGTAGCAGAGATTTTGGAGAGACAAATAAGACTCATTCATAGCAGATTTCGAACTCCTTTATCTTTATTTCTTATTTTATTTTATTCAATCTATTCTATTCATGATGTTTTCTCTATTCACCATGCCTGAGTAGTTTGTTAGTTAAGTTAGGGCTTTTCAAAGGTTGATGAAGAGTTTGTAGAATTTCAAAACTGTTAGGAAAATCTATTGGTTCTTCATCTGTGCTTGCATTCATATCGATTTATGAGACTAATCATCTAGATTTCGAAACCCTAGGTTGTTTAATAGATGTGAGAACATTGTGAATCACCTGAACTAGTATTAGATACTTGCAAAGAGATTTGACTTAGGAGTTTTGTGAACAATCGAAACCTGATCTTTAATGCTTGCTTAACTTGTTAGAATTTGCAAAGAGATTTGGAATTCTGTGAATTAGGCATAAATAACTTCTGCAATGAGAATTGATTAGTTATATCATTGAGTTTTGAGTTTAAGACGGTTTTAATTCATTCCTGCTTGCATGCAATCTACATTCTCGGATTCAACCTGCTAATTGTCCGGACTTAGCGCCGTTAGTTTTCTGAAACTTAGATCAATAACAAATTTCGCCTGCTTCCATTTATTCTGCTAATTTGCATTACTTACACTACTGATTGCTTTGTTTAATCCAAACTTGAATTCTATAGTGTAGTTTACTTACTCCCTTGGGATTTGATGAACCCTTATACTATAACTGCATTGCTGTGCACTTGCAGTAGTTTTATTTGGGTAAAACCTGAGCCCTATCAAGTTTTTGGCACCGTTGCCGGGGAGTAATAGCTGCCAATCGATTTTTAGTATTTGGATTTTGTCTAAGTTTTTATTTGATTACTAACTTTTGCTACTCTTCTTTGTGCTGATTTCAGGTGTATGCCTAATCGCAGTACCAGAGGCAATAAAGAGAAGGAGCTTTTGACTTTAGGCATTGACGAGCTAGCTAAGTTGGAAAAGACCATCAGGAAAGCTAAGAAGCATTCTACTATGGTCAATTCGATTGTTTTGGTCGAGAATGCAGAAGGTCACTTGGTTGATAGAGTTAGAAACAGGAGGAATGAAGAAGGACAGAGACTGGATCAGAATGGGCATGTCATAGTTGAACAGGTGGTTCAACAAGTGGCGCATGACGCTGGAGTTGCTGCTGGAAACGCTGCTCGGTGTTTTGTTCAAAGGACTCTAGGAGATTACAACAGACCTGACTAGTTTTATGCCAACAGAGCTGCAATCCGCCCTCCTACATTTCAGAGGAACGATTTTAAGCTCAAGCCTGCTTATTATAAGCTGGTGGGTCAACATCCTTTCCATGGCTTACCACATGAGCATCCTATGGATCACATTGAGAGGTTTGAGGATTTGGCTTCAAGTGTCAATGCTAATGAAGTTAGCAATGACATCCTGTTCTGCAAGCTGTTCCCTTATTCTCTTGGAAGAGATGCTGCTTATTGGCTGAAGCAGCTGGACCCTGGATCGCTGACCACTTGGGAAGACACCAAAACGCCTTCCTGAACAACTTCTATGATGATGCAAGGTCAGAAGAGTTGAGAACGAAAAATCTCTTCATTCTCCCAAGGACCTACTTGTCATGGTTTTAGGCTTCTTGGCTGAGATTCAAGTCTTATCAGAGAGACTGTCCTTATCATGGTTTCACTCAAGTGCAGCTGCTTGGAATCTTTTTCAGAGGAGTGGATTGGAAGTACCAGATGGCGTTGGATGCTGCTAGCACTGGCAACTTCAACACAAACCTTCCTGAAGATGCAATCACTTTGATTGAAAACTTGGCCTGCAGTGACAGCACCAAGAATGCTGACTTTCAGAGGATAAAACAGGCTGGTTTGAATGAAAGGAACCAAATTGCTGAGGTTAAGGCTAAGTTAGACAATATGCACAACCTTCTGGCAGGAAAGAAATCAGTCCAATTTGCTACAGAGGTGGAGACTTTCGAAAATTCTGAAGAATTTGAGCAAAAGGATGTTAATTTCATCAATGAAGGGGATTTTCAGAGTCAAAGATTTGGGAATCAGCAGTGGAACAAAGGTTACAATGGCAATAACCTGAAGAGTACCTTCACAGGAAACCAGAATTCTTCTGGTTACACGTCACAACCACAATTCCAGAAGACTCAGTTTGAGAAACCATACCAGAACAACCGCAACTTCAACAAGAATTATGGTTCTTCTTCTTACCAAACTGAACCTCCACAAGACACCAAGATGAAAGCTATGATGGAACAGATCCTAGAAAGGCAGCAGAAGATGACATTGGACTTCAATGGGAAGCTAGATTCGCTGTACAAAGACCTGAATGGAAAAATTGAGAGTCTGAACTCTCATATGAAGAAGCTGGATGTTTAGGTTGCTCAAACTGCAGGAGCTGTTCAAAGGCAAGATGGATTTCTTCATGGAAGGACTGACATCAATCCCAAGCAGCAGGTCAATGCCATCACAATTAGGAGTGAAAAGGAGCTTAATACGGTTCAGAAAAAGAGGTTGAGTGCAGAGGAGATCGTGCAACTGATGGAGTTTGAAGCTGAAAATTTTGCAGTCTCAGAGTTGAGTGACGAGTGTCAGCAAGGAGGAGTGACGATCGTCACCAACTTACAAAGGAATCGGGGGTCGTCACAAGTCAGTGACGAGCGTCACCTCCCTGGTGATGATCGTCACCCACACCAGAATGAAGATGTTTCGCCTGTAACTGCAGATAATGGCAAGAAACAAGTCTATGAACCCATGACACCCTTCCCCAAGCATCCTAGGAAGTCTAAACATGATATAGAAGAAGGCAGAAGCAAGGCAATGATAGACAAGCTGATGGTTGAGATTCCTCTTGTTGATGCAGTCAAGCTTTCACCGGCACTAAGAAGGTATGTCAAGAGAATGGTTGTGAATGGTGTAATCCCTGAGGTAGGAGCATTGCTCACCAGAGACAGTGCAATTCTCTTAGGCACTGATAGGGCTCAGGTTTTACCCAAATAAAACTACTGCAAGTGCACAGCAAAGCAATCGTAGTATAAGGGGTATCAAATCCCAACGGAGTATGTAAACTACACTAGCGATTCCAGATTCAGATTAAGCTAAGCAGTGAATAGTGAATGTAATGCGGAATAACAGAATAAAAAAAAGCAAACGAAATTTGGTTGTTGATCAAAGACTCAGGAAACTAAAAGCGCTAGGTCAGGACAATTTGCAGGTTGAATCCGAGAATGTAGAATGTATGAAATCAGGAATGAATAAGAACCTTCTTGAACATGAATCGAAAATATATAACTAATCAATTCCCATTGCAGAAGTTAACTGTGTCTAAATCACAGAGTTTCAAATCTGTCTGAAAACCCTAACAATCTAAACATGCAGTAATGATCAGGTTCAACTGTTCACAAAACTCCTAAGCCAAATCTCTTTGCACTAAATCATTTTGCTCATCTAATGATATATCAGGTTATCAATAATACTCTCACATCTATTAAACAACCTATGATTTTCGAATTTCTAGATGATGTGTCTAAGAAATCGATTTTAAAGCAAGCAGAGATGAAGAACCAAAAGATATTCCTAACAGATTGCAATTCTACAAACTCTTTACCAACCTTTGAAGAGCCGTAACTTAACTAGCAGATTACTCAGACATGATCATGTAATCACAAAGCATAACTGAATAAAATTGCATTGAAAGAATAGAATAAAAGAAAAGGGGTTCAAAATCTTCTCCAAAAAGAGTACATGATCTGTCTCCCCAAAAACTCTAAATAAAATCCACTCTAAAGCTCTCTGAATTCTCAAAATCTAAGATCAAAGCCAACAATGGCTGAAAACCTAATATATACGAGCTAAAACACGATCTGGAGTGTTCTTGCAAATACTAGAACTTCTGGGCCAATTCTGCCAATAAGTCTCCATCTTTTAAAAACAAGGCCACAACTCCTTCCTCTACGGGTGACGAGCGTCACCCAAGTCCACATTTTCCTTCCGAGTTGCACAGTTCGTGGCTTCATCTTGCAATGCTCCAAAAGGCTTCAATATCTCCAATTATGCTCCAGACATGTTGTAGCCTGCAAAGACTCTACTAGGACACTATAAAGACCAAAAAGACTCAATAAAAAGGACTTATATCATGGTTAAAAACCATAAAAACTATGATATATCAACTCTCCCAGACTTAGCTTTTGCTTGCCCTCAAGCAAACATCAGACAAAGAACAGGGTCGAGGTTTGAAAACAAGAAACAATCAGCTAAACATCAGGAACACCATATTAGTTAACACTTTCGAATCCACATAACATAGAGTCAACACAAGATCAAATTTCAATCTAATCATCACAAGATTAGCAAATCTCTCAAATCCAATCCAAATCACTTCAAGAAATCCGAAATCTTTGCTGCTAACTCCATATTTTTATCTAAGTGTGATATTTCGTCAAGGTTTTATCATCTCAATCACTTACAGATTCTTTTCCCTTCATAAACACTGAAAAAACAATCTCAACACAGCTCTCCTATTTTCTCTTCCCTTGATCTTGTCCTTTCTGATTTTTTTTTCTCGATTTTTCAACTCTTTTCTTATTTTTTACAGTCTAAAATATGGAGCTACTCAATACTTGTGTTCCTTGTGAGGAGCCAGGTTCTCGAGTGTGTTCATTATTGTTGTTCCTTGTGAGGAGTCAAGGTCATGAATGCACCATTCTTTTGACTCAAACTCTTAAAAACTGCATCAGGGAAGATCAAAGAGAGACTGCATCTAAACATAATTGTCAGTGTTGAAAGAGAGAATCACGATCGATGAGAATCAAGGCCCAAGATAAGAAGTTTAAAGTTCATTAAGGTGGAGCTAACAGCAAATTTTCCAGATTCTCTAAGAACCCAAACCTTCATTGCTAGACTGATCTACCTATGACTTTCAACTTAGTAAGACTTGTAATCAGCTACTGTCTCAATGGTTCTTATAAGCATAAAACGTTATGTGGTTAGTTACAAGAAAAACTGACAGTTCCAAAATTTTGACTCTAGAAAAACAGGTTTTTTTACTCCACTTTAAGACTCCAAAAACATGACACAAAGCACACAACGTCAGTAACCACCTCTCCCAGACTTAAACAACACTGTCCCCATTGTTATTAAGCCAAGAGTTGGTCAAAATGAAGTATGTGAACGTGTAGAACCGAGTTGAACAAGTGGTACCTCGCGAAGGGACGGGTGACGAGCGTCACCACGTCTGAAAATCCAAAATCGACAAGTGAGATGTGTATAAATGTTAGGTTATCATGTGTACTCTAAAGTTAGACTATCAGAGCACTCAAACACACATTTAATAACATCCAAACATAGCAATAAAGACCTGGTTCAACAATCTCACAAAACATCATCAAAGTAACTGACAATTGACTCAAAGAAAACAGAAAAAATAACTCAAGAGAAATAAAAGAAAAGAGAAACAGAAACAAGTAACCAGATAGTAGAAGCTCTAATCCTGATCCTTGCAAGGCTCAATAGTGTAGTGTGGGCGGATACAGTCACAATTGCTAAGTGTAGCAACAGCATCCCATAGTCCCTCAAAGTTGTCAATGAAATACTCCTGAAAATCAGCCATATCAATGAGTGTCTGTGGTCGCGGAGGGCGCCTGAAAACAGTGGTCTGGCGCCTGAATGGTCCAGCAGTAGCAGATCTAGCTGGACGCTGAGGAAGAGGACGCAGTAGACTCGGATCTGGCAGAAAGCGCAGCTGGCGTATAACACCCTGGATCGTAGTGAGCGCGCTGTTTGGCAACTGTATGCCAACATACTCTCCAGCAGTGGTAGTGAATGTCCAGACAACTCACGGCTTGATCCAAGTAACATTGCACAGATGCTGCTCATCCATGAGGGATCTGTCAGTGCGAATGCTGCAAGGTGATACATCGATCTAAAAGTGCTGGAAGATCGGTGTCAGGAGGCTGCCTACGCTCTCAGTCTTCTCCCCCGGACTGGTGAATGGCTTGGTCTTCAAGGAGACCAAATGCTCAGCGAAAATAGCTCCAAAGTTGGCGCAGACCATGCTCTCCATGGGTATCTTATCAGCCAGCATATCAGCGAAGCCGTAGTAGAGCAGAACCAGCTCACTAACACGCGTCTTGCTCGGTGCAGACCTGCACAAGATGGTGTTGCCAAGAAGGCACATAATGTACCTCATAACTGGATGTCGAACGTCCGCCTGCGTGCTCGTCTTGCTGTCATAGACTCCATTCCCGAACTTGGACCAGAATATCTGCATGCGGGTCCACTGTGACAGAAGGAAGATCAGGAAAGTCAACGTGCCTTCCTGCGCACGCTTGGCCATATCGTTCACGTAGTACACACGAGCAGTGGAGAGGAACTGTCGAACCAGGTTTGGATATACATCGTTCTGCTGTAATGTCATAGTGCCCATCCCGATCCTCTCGAGACTCCAGTACCTCATCCATAATACCCATCTTCTGCAGTGATATATCATGGTTTTTGCTGGTTTTTGCTGGTTTTTGACCATGATATAAGTCTTGTTTATAAAGTTTTTTTGGTATTTTTCGAGTCCTATAGAGTCTTTGCAGGTCTAGGTACAAATGAAGCATAATTGTGGATTCTGGAACCTTTTGGAGTTATACTGAAGTTTATGGTGAAAGGACCAAGTCGGAGGGCATTAAGGAGTAGGGTGTCGATCGACACCCACCAGTTGGTGTCGATCGACACCAGTCGTGGTCGCGAAGAAGTGTGAAAACTCATTAGAAGAAATTGCAACTTAGCCCAGAAGTCTTCGACTATTTGCATTTTTACCCCAGTTCGTGTTTTGACTTGTATTTAGGTTATCTAAGCCATTGTTAGGCTATTATTCTGATTATCATTGAGACTAAGAGAGAGATTAGATTGAGAGCTTTTGGGGAGACAAATCCATACTCTGTAGAGAAGAATTTCGAACCCCTTCATCTTTTACTCTATTTTCTTAATGCATTTTTATTCTGTCATGATTTGTGTTTCACTTGCTATGTCTGAGTAATCTGCTAGTTAGGTTTTGCGTTATTCAAAGGTTGATAATGAAATGTTAGAACTACAAAAATGGAAAGACAATTCATTTGGTTCTTCATCTAGATTGCTTTAACACTGGTTTTAAGATTGATCCTCTAGAAATCAGATCTTAGGATGTTGAATAGATGTGGAAACATTGTTAATCACCAGAACTATCTTAGATGAACAAAATAACTAGTTGCAAAGGAATTTGGATTAGTGATTTTGTGAACATATCGAACCTGATCTATAATGCATGTTTAGGTTGTTAGAATTTGCAAAGGAATTTGAATTCTAAAATCTGATCATAGTTAATCTCTGCGGCGGAAGTAGATTGGTTTTACATTAGTGTTTCGAGTTCTAGAACGGCTTTATAAATAATCATTTCAGTTCGTAGTCTGCGATTTATGTCAACCTGCAAATTTTCCATTGCCTAGCGTCCTGTCTCCTGATTTTAAGAACCTACAATCCGCCTTTGACATCATTGCTTTCGTTGTTATTTTATTTTGATTTGATTATTGATTGCTTAGCTTTATTTGAATCTAAAATCTGTTGAGTGTTAACCTTAAGTCCTTGTGTATTTGATCCCTAAGCACTACAATGATCTCTTAATTTGAGAGAGTAGCTCTAAGGGTTAATTTGAGCATATCAAATTTTGGCGCCCTTGCCGGGGACTTAGATATTACTTTCAGATTTTTAGTTTTAGAATTTTGACTAAGCTTTTATTTTCTGTTTACTAACTTCTTTCACTTTTCTGCTGTCTGTTTCAGGTGCATGCATAATCGTAGTACCAGGAGCAATAAAGACAAAGAACTTATGACTTTAAGCATTGACGAACTCGCCAAGTTAGAGAGAACCATCAGGAAAGCCAAAAAGCAGCTTAAAATGGTTGGACCACTTGTTTTGAGGACATATGCTGAGGGTCATTTAGTTGACAGAGAAAGGAATAGAAGGAATGAGGATGGTCAGAGGATAGATGACAATGGCGTTGTAATTGAGGAGCAGAATGTACAACATGCTGCTGGAGATGCTGCTGGGCGTCATCCACAGAAGACTCTGGGAGATTACAACATGCCAGATCAGTTCTATGCAAATAAAGCTGCAATCCGCCCACCTGCCTTTCAGAGAAATGACTTTGAGCTGAAACCCAGTTACTATCAGCTTGTAGATCAACATCCTTTCCATGGGCTTCCACATGAACACCCAATGGACCACATTGAGAAGTTTGAAGACCTGGCTTCAAGTGTTAAAGCCAATGGAGTCACCAATGACTTCATATTCTGCAAGTTTTTCCCTCACTCTTTGGAAGGAGATGCAGCACATTGACTTAAACAGTTGGAACCTGCTTCTTTGACTACATGGGAGGACACTAAATCTGCTTTCCTCAACAACTTCTTTGATGATGCAAGGTCAGAAGAGTTGAGGAGAAATATCGCCACATTCTCCCAAGGTCCAACATAAGCTTTTAAAGCAGCATGGGTGAGATTTAAGCTGTACCAAAGGGAGTGCCCACATCATGGGTTTAATGAAGTACAGCTGCTGGGAATCTTCTTCAGAGGTGTTGATTGGAAATACCAGATGGCTCTGGATGCAGCAAGCAATGGGAACTTCAACACAAGAGTCCCAGCTGATGACATCAAGCTGATAGAGAACCTAGCTTCCAGCAACAGCACAAAGAATGCTGATTTTGAGAGACAGAAAAACGCTGGGGGTGCAGGAAGTAATCAGTTTGTTACTGAGATGAAGGCCAAGCTGGATTCTGTGCACAATCTCCTGGTGGGGAAGAAGTCTGTTCAGTTTGCTGCTGAAGTTGAGACATTTGAGCCAGCTGAGGAGTTTGAAGAAGAAGATGTCAACTACATCAATGGAGCTGGTTTCCAAGGTCAGAGATACAACAATCAGCAGGGAAACAGAGCTTTTAGTGGGAACATGCAGAGGAGCAACTTCACAGAGAATCAGAACTCTACTGGCTACACTCCCAAGCCTCAGTTTCAGAAGACTGAATACCAGAAGCCTTATCAGAACAGCAACTTCAACAAGAACTATGGTTCCTCATCTTATCAGCATGCACCAGCACCATCAGCTTCAAGAAAAATGGAAGCCATGCTTGAGCAGTTGCTAGAAGTTCAGCAGAAGATTACAGTTGACTTCAATGGCAAGATTGACGCCCTGTATCAAGATTTGAATGGGAAAATCGAAGCTCTGAACACTCATGTGAAAACTTTGGATACTCAAGTGGCTCAAACTGCTGGGGCTGTGAAAAGACAGGATGGATGCCTTCCAGGAAGGACATACACCAACCCAAGACACTCGGTTAACGCCATTATGCTGAGGAGTGGAAAGAATCTGCAACCAGTGCAGAAAAGGGCTTTAGTGCAGAAGATTTCGAGCAACTGCAGGAGTTTGAAGATGAAGATTTCAAAAATTTCGAAGGGTGTCGATCGACACTAACTCCTCAGTGTCGATCGACACCAGAGGAAATTCGCGACTCCTCGACTCGAAGCGAACGGATATCGACCGAGGTCGACAAGCTGCCCGACACCAGATCGACACCACTCTCAGGAACCAGTGTCGATCGACACCCACCCCCTGGTGTCGATCAACGCCCACCACATAAGCAAACTCCAAGTTCTCAGACTCCAGAAAGTGCAGAAGAAAGGGTCTATAAGCCAAAGGTGCCTTATCCAAGGAACCAAAAGAAGTCTAAACAGGAACTGGAGGATGCTAGGATTAAAGCTATCATGGATAAGCTTGTGGTGGAGATTCCTTTGACAGATGCCATAAGGACTACTCCTGTGATAAAGAGATATGTGAATAGGATGATGACCAAGAATCTGGGGCTGGAGTAAGGAACAATGCTGATTTCAGAACAAGTAAGTGCAGTGATTCAGAATAAGATACCAGAGAAGCTGACTGACCCTGGGAGCTATGTTCTGGATTGCACAATCTTTTTTGAAAGATTTGAGAGGTCATTATGTGATATGGGGTCAAGTGTCAACCTGATGCCTCATTCAGTTGCTGTCAGCTTGGGTATGACTGACTTCCCGCCAACCAGAATATCTCTTATTTTAGCAGACAGATCTGTAAGGATTCCTGAAGGCATTTTAGAAGATGTACCAGTCAAAGTGGGAGACTGTGTGATTCCCACATACTTTGTGGTTCTGACTTATGGTGAAGAACCAAAGGATCCCTTGATTTTGGGAAGACCATTTCTGACTACTGCAGGCGCCATCATTGATGTCAGAAAAGGGAGAATTGCTTTGAATGTGGGCGATTTGGTGATGTATTTTGACATGGACAAGTTGATGCAGAGACCAACAATAGATGGCCACACATTTTATGTAGACTCCTTCACCAGTCTTGCAGAAGAGATTTTCCAAGAGATGCATCCTGCAGACCCTTTGGAGAGGGCATTGACAGTTTCTGCAGAATCAACAGAGCATCTAGACAACATTGCTGCTGGCTATGTCCAGATGATGGATGCAAATGAGCAGGTCATGCAGCTGGTTGCACAACAAGAGCTGGTTGGGACATCTGTAAAAGCTGCAAAGTTAAGTGATTGAAGTGAAGAAAAAGCTCCCAAAATCGAACTCAAACAGCTTCCTGCAGGTCTAAGGTATACTTTTCTAGGACCTAACTCTACATATCCTGTCATAGTTAGTGCTACCTTAAAAAATGCAGAGCTCACTTTACTGCTAAGCAAGCTGCGCACTTTTCGTAAGGCTCTTGGCTATTCTCTTGATGACATTTCAGGTATCTCTCTAGAGTTGTGCATGCACATGATACATCTTGAGGATGAGTCGAAGTCGTTAATCGAGAACCAGAGGAGGCTGAATCCGGACTTGCAGGATGTAGTGAAGAAGGAGATCATGAAGCTTCTGGCTGCTGGGATCATTTACCCGATTTCGGACAGCACTAAGGTCAGTCCAGTACATGTGGTTCCCAAGAAAGGAGGAGTGACAGTGGTAAAAAATGAGAAGAATGAGCTGATTCCCACAAGGACCATCACTGGGCACAGGATATGTATTGACTACAGGAAGCTCAACGCTGCTACAAGAAAAGATCACTTCCCGCTGCCATTCATTGATCAGATGATGGAGAGGTTGGCGAATCACTCCTATTACTGCTTCCTGGATGGTTACTCTGGCTTCTTTCAAATCCCCATCCACCCAGATGACCAGGAGAAGACTACATTTACTTGTCCTTATGGTACATTTGCATATCGCAGAATGCCATTTGGACTTTGTAATGCTCCTGCGACATTCCAGAGATCCATGCTGTCCATCTTCACTGACATGATTGAGAAGTATATGGAGGTCTTCATGGATGACTTCTCAGTGTATGGATCATCTTTTAAGGACTGCCTTGACAACCTTTGTCAAGTGCTTGCAAGGTGTGAAGAAAAGCATCTCGTTCTGAACTGGGAAAAATGCCATTTTTGGTCAGAGATGGGATTGTGCTTGGGCATCGAGTTTCTGGAGAGGGTATTGAGGTAGACAGAGCCAAGATTGAAGTGATGACCAGTTTACAACCTCCAGATTGTGTGAAGTCAGTCATGAGCTTTCTAGGACATGCTGGATTTTACAGAAGGTTCATTAAGGATTTCAGTAAGATTGCAAGACCACTCACAGCTCTGCTTTGCAAGGATGTGAAGTTTGAATTTTCTGAAGAATGTCACTCAGCCTTCCAGCAAATCAAGCAGGCCTTAGTGAGTGCCCCCATTGTGCAGCCTCCTGATTGGAATCTACCATTTGAGGTGATGTGTGATGCTTCAGACTTTGCAGTGGGCGCTGTATTGGGTCGGAGAAAGGACAAGAAGCTTCATGCAATCTACTATGCAAGCAGAACACTGGATGATGCTCAAAAGAACTATGCAACTACAGAGAAGGAATTGTTGGCTGTAGTATTTGCATTTGAGAAGTTCAGACAGTACTTGGTTGGGTCTAAGGTAATTATGCACACTGATCACTCTGCTCTCAAGTTCTTGATGCAGAAGAAAGATGCAAAACCAAGACTGCTGAGATGGATTTTGCTGCTGCAAGAATTTGAAATTGAGATAAGGGAGAAGAAAGGGGTTGAGAATGGAGTAGCAGACAATCTCTGCAGAATTAGAGTTGAAGACAACGTCCCCATTAATGATTTCCTGCCAGAGGAGAACATATGTCTCATTGAGGCAAGATTGCAGACTTCAGATACGGATGCATTGCAGTTTTCTCGAACTGCAAACAGGGTGTCGATCGACACCCACCACTTGGTGTCGATCGACACCAATCTTGATGCGAGCCATAATCGAGCAGGATCGACGTCTCCCTTATCACCCTGGTCGACGCTGACCAGTGTCGATCGACATACCCCATCTGGTGTCGATCGACACCAGTCCCAAACTGCAACTATGCTTCAACAGATCCTGCGTGATGTTTTCTCTCAGCCTATCTTCACACTTGCAACCTCTTCTAGGCCTTGGTATGCTGATATTGCCAACTACCTAGCTACATATGAGGTTCTTGACACTCTCAAAGGGTATGAGAAGAAGAAATTCATGAGGGAACTAAAGAGATATTACTGGGATGAGCCATACTTGTACAAGTACTGTTCAGATAGAATCTACAGAAGATGCCTTGCAGAAACTGAGGTTCAGAATGTGCTTTTCCACTGTCATGGCTCTGAATATACAAGGCACTTTGCTACCTTTAAGACTGTCTCCAAGGTTCTACAAGCAGGGTTCTGGTGGCCTACAATGTTCAAGGATGCTCAGACATTCATCTCACAATGTGATGTCTGCCAAAGGAGAGAGAAAATCAGTAGAAGACATAGATGCCACAAAACTTCATACTTGAAGTTGAAGTTTTTGACTGCTGGGGCATCAATTTCATGGGACCCTTTCCTTCATCTTATGAGAACAAGTACATCCTGGTTGCAGTGGATTATGTCTCCAAATGGGTGGAAGCAATTGTAAGTCCACACAATGATGCTGCAGTGGTCCTGAAACTATTCAAAACCATCATTTTTCCCAGGTTTGGAGTGCCACATATTGTGATCAGTGATGGTGGAAAACACTTTATCAATAGAGTGTTTGAGAAACTGCTGCAGAAGTATAGAGTTCATCACAAGGTTGCTACACCTTACCACCCTCAAACAAGTGGTTAGGTTGAAGTTTCCAACAGGCAAATCAAGGAAATCCTAGAGAAGACAGTAGGAAAGACAAGGAAGGACTGGTCTGCCAAGTTAGATGATGCGCTTTGGGCCTACAGGACAGCGTTCAAGACACCACTTGACGCCACACCATTTCATATGCTTTATGGGAAAGCATGTCACCTTCCAGTGGAGCTTGAACACAAGGCAAATTGGGCTGTCAAGAAGATAAACTTTTACTGGAAATCTGCAGCAGAGAGGCGCCAGATACAGCTCAATGAGTTAGATGGGATCAGCATCATGCATATGAGAACTCAAAGCTGTACAAGGAGAGGACCAAAGCCTACCATGACAAGAAAATCCTTGCCAGACACTTTGAACCAAATGACAAGGTACTTTTGTATAACTCACGTTTACAATTATTTTCTGGAAAATTGCGTTCTCGTTGGTCAGGTCCTTTTTCAAGGAAGCCAGACCATATGGCGCAGTTGTTCTGTCAACTCCAGAAGGCAGGGAGTTTGTTGTCAATGGGCAAGCCGCAATTCCCGAAGGACATATTGTACATTTGGCAGATGCACCCACAGCCTGATCCTGAGGACAGTCAAGCTATTAACGTTAAACGAGCGCTTGGTGGGAGGCAACCCACTGGTAAGTGTATATACTTAGTCTAATTTTTGATTTTCACTAACTTATTTTCGTGTATTCAGTCAAAAAAAAAAGAAAAAAAAAAAGAAAAAATCGCACAGGGTGTCGAGGCGAGCACATGTCGACCACGGTCGACACCCTGGTCGACACTGACCAGTGTCGGTCAACATCATCTACCGGTGTCGATCGATACCCTCATTAATCAGGTAAGTTCTTTTAACTCGTCGGGACTTCGACTTCTTCTTCACTTCTTCTCCAAAACCCGGAAACTCCTAAATTTTCAACAAATCAGAACTTTCTTGTTTCTTGACGGATTTGAGTGATTCCAAAGCCTATCATGGGCGGAATTTCATGCTGATTCTGAATATATAACTCACTCATCCGATCTGCTAGGTATGGCACTCGAAACTCAATTTTTCAGTTCGACCCCAAGGTTTGAAACTTCCAATTTGACCTGTTTTAGCTTGATTTAGGACTTGAATCATGCTTCTCTAGGTTGTTTAGGAGGAATTCGACCTTGCCCCTTAGTTATTATAGCTTGTTTTGCAAAATTTTGAAATTTTCGGATTGATGATGAATTTTGCAAAAATAGGTCCGAATTTGGGGTTTTAAACTGGAATAGTTTGTGATTAGTGATCACTAAGTTGCTGGTTAGGTTCGCCCTTGATGATATAGGCCAGATTTTAAATTTTCAAATTTCGAATTTTGGCCTGATTTTCGAAATCTCTGCGTTTTCTTGGTTTTCTGCGTGCAGATGGCTCCACGAAACAGCAAGAGATCACGCACTGAGACCGGAGAATCCTCCAACCCAGCACCTGCTATACCAGCTCTTCCTTCATGGCCTCAGAGAGAAGGGTTGAGGATACCGATGGAAAGGGTTTGGAAGGATACTCCGGCGAAGGAGGTGGCGAAATGCGATTGCATCTTCCGGGAAATCAATGAGGAGTGGATTCTACTATGCCTGGCTCAAGATGGACTTTGCGCCTACCCGGTTCGCAGATGAGGCTACATTGCGCCGCCTCGGGCTCAAGGAGCAGGCTCTGCGCGTGCTACAGAAGATTGGTTTGGGTACCATGACGACCAAGCAGTATGATTTATACCCAGAGCTAGTCCGCCAGTTCATTGCCACGGCGAGGATGTATTACGCCAATGACATCGTGAGGAGAGCAGATGAGGGGACTCTCACATTCCTCATCAGAGGCATCAGGTACAGGATCACATTTCCTGAGCACTGTACCATCTTCGGGTTCGATCCAGAGCGCACTGGCGTCTCCCTCCCGACGCCGTATCCTGACCTGAACAGTTTCTGGTCCCATTTCGGGAATGGAGTTTATGACTCGAAGAGGTCTACTCAGACTGATGTGCGCCATCCGTTGTTGCGCTACCTTGTCTGCCTCTTTTCCACCACTCTCTTGTGCAAGTCTGAGCCCGGAAGATGAGAGTTTCTGAGCTGACTCTCCTGTATTATGACATTGAGGATGTGTTGACAGAGGAGTATCCGGTTGACAGCGATGTCAACATGGGTGCCATTTTTGCCCATCACTTGGCTTCGTTGAAGACCAAGGCATTCACTGGAGCTCGGGGCAGGCCCGAGAGTATTGGTAGCCTCCTCACCCCCATCTTCCGCCACTTCCGCATTGATACTTCGACTTGCAGAGTTGTGTCTGAGCGCCACCTCATTGACCTGGATTACTTGAGGAGGACACACTGGATCGCAGGAGATGAGCCGCTATGGAGCTTCGTTAGTCACACTGGTCAGCGATGTCTTATTCTGCTGCCTCAGACTGCTCTCACTACACTGCAAACAGACTCCCTCAGCTTCCAGCCTGATGCTACACTGCTACGATCCGCGCCAGCTACTAGGCGCAGAGGAGGATCTTCCCGCGCTGCTGCTCCTGCTGCTGAGGATGCGCCTGTTGAGGGCCTTGCTGGAGGTCCCTCTTGTCACCCATCTCTACCATGGGCGCTGCCTCCGTCGATTGGTCGACATACACTTCCACCGACCCCCAACATTCCGATGGAGCAGGCTACCTTTCAGCGTTATGTGGTGCAGAGTATTAAGGCATTGTGGAACGCTGTCTCGGTAATCTCCAACTGCGGTTGTGTTCGCCCACATTCACCTGATACTGAGGATGAGGATTAGTTCCTCTAGCTATCCTGGTTACTTTTTCTTTTCCCTTTGTTATTTTTCATTTTCTCTTGAGTCAATTTTTTATGTCTTTGTCTTGAGTCAGTTTGTCAGCTTTGATTGTGTTCTGAAATTTGTTTGAACTGATGAGATTATTAATTATGTTGTTGCTTTTAATTGTTTGCTTGAGTGTTCTTAACAGTCTTGACTTTGGAGAACATCAGCTAACACTCTAACATGCAACAAATACACATGTTTGAGTCATCCCATTCTGTTTCCGGACAGGATGTCGATCGACACCAACCATGTGGTGTCGATCGACACCACGCGCAGTCACAGGTACCACTTTCTCATCCCTGTACAAACCGTTTCATTGCCTCTTTCTACCAACTCCTTGCTTGATAACACTGGGGACAGTGTTGTTTAAGTCTGGGGGAGGTCGTTGCTGACATTGTTTATATTGTTTTGTATTTATTGAGTCTCAAAGTTGAGTCAAAACCTGTTTTATTGAGTCAAAATTTTTGAAATTGTCATTTTTCTTGGAACAAACCATAAAATATTGATGCTTATAAGAACCATTGCCACAGGTGTCGATTACAAGTCTTACTAAGTTGAAAGTCATAGGTAGATCAGTCTAGCAATGAAGGTTTAGGTTCTTAGAGAATTTGAATAATTTGCTGTTAGCTCCACTTAAATGAACTTAAAACTTCTTGTCTTGATGCTTGATTCTCTTTGATCTTGATTCTCTCTTTTAACACTGACAAGTATGTTAAAACACAGTTTCTGTTTGATCTTCCCTGAATGAGCTTAAAAGATTTTGAGTCAAAAGTTTGGTGCATTCATGACCCTGTCTCCTCACAAGGAACAACAATAGTGAACACTCTCAAGAACCTGTCTCCTCACAAGGAACACAAGTATTGAGCAACACCATATCTTAGACTATAAAAAAATGAGAAAGAGCTTAAAATAAAAAATTACCAGGAAGAAAAGATCAAGGGAAGAGAAAATAGGAGAACTGTGTTGAGACTGTTTTGATCAGTTGTTTAGGAAGGGAAAAGAATCTATAAGAGATAGAGATGATAAAACCTTGATGAGACATCACTTAGATAGAAATAAGGAGTTTAGCAGTAGAGATTTCGGATTTCTTGAAGGAGCTTGAACTGAATTTGAAAGATTTGCTAAGCCTGTGATGATTAGACTGAAATTTGATCTTGTGTTGACTCGGTGGTATGTGGTTTCGAAAGTGTTAATATATGTGGTGTTCCTGATGTCTGACTGACTTTTTCTGTGTTTTCAACCCTCGACCTTAGGTCTTGTCTGATGTTTGCTTGAGGGCAAGCAAAAGATAAGTCTGAGGGAGTTGATATATCATGGTTTTTGCTGGTTTTTGACCATGATATTAGTCTTGTTTATAGAGTCTTTTTGGTATTTTTCGAGTCCTATAGAGCTTTTGCAGGTCTAGGTACAAATGGAGCATAATTGTGGATTCTGGAACCTTTTGGAGCTATACTGAAGTTGATGGTGAAAGGACCAAGTCGGAGGGCATTAAGGAGTAGGGTGTCGATCGACACCCACCACTTGGTGTCGATCGACACCGGTCGTGGTCGCGAAGAAGTGTAAAAACTTATTAGACGAAATTGCAACTTGGCCTAGAAGTTTTCCATTATTTGTATTTTTGCCCCAGTTCGTGTTTAGACTTGTATTTAGGTTTTCTAAGCCATTGTTAGGCTATTATTCTGATTATCATTGAGACTAAGAGAGAGATTAGATTGAGAAGCTTTTGGGGAGACAAATCCATACTCTGTAGAGAAGAATTTCGAACCTCTTCATCTTTTACTCTATTTTCTTAATGCAATTTTATTCAGTCATGATTTGTGTTTCACTTGCTATGTCTGAGTAATCTGCTAGTTAGGTTTTGGGTTATTCAAAGGTTGATAATGAATTGTTAGAACTACAAAACTGGAAGGATAAATCATTTGGTTCTTCATCTAGATTGCTTTAACACTGGTTTTAAGATTGATCCTCTAGAATTCAGATCTTAGGATGTTTAATAGATGTGGAAACATTGTTAATCACCAGAACTATCTTAGATGAACAAAATAACTAGCTGAAAGGAATTTGGATTAGTGATTTTGTGAACATATCGAACCTGATCTATAATGCATGTTTAGGTTGTTAGAATTTGCAAAGGAATTTGGAATTCTAAAATCTGATCAAAGTTAATCTCTGCGATGGAAGTCGATTGGTTTTACATTAGTGTTTCGAGTTCTATAACGGCTTTAATAAATAATCCTTTCAGTTTGTAGTCTGCGATTTATGTCAACCTGCGAATTTCCCAGTGCCTAGCGTCTTGTCTCCTGATTTTAAGAACCTACAATCCGCCTTTGACATCATTGCTTTCGTTGTTATTTTATTTTCATTTCATTATTGATTGCTTAGCTTTATTTGAATCTAAAATCTGTTGAGTGTTAACCTTAAGTCCTTGTGGATTTGATCCCTAAGCACTACAATGATCTCTTAATTTGAGAGAGTAGCTCTAAGGGTTAATTTGAGCATATCATACAACACGGTGGTGTCTGCGAACCTGGTGGGTATGATCTTCACCTCCTGCCACACATTGTAGAATAGCGTATCATACTCATCCCACTCCTCCTGAATATCACGGAATACACATGTATCCCGTGCTATCTCCTGCTTCTGAGTTCCTGCGCAAGCAACTCCTGAAGTGATGTTCCGATCCTCTCGCTTTGGCCATGGAGGCCTGTAAACTGGGTAATTGCTCTGTGACTGTGCAGAACCTGATGTAGTGCTCGAAGACGAGCCCTGTCGCTGTCTCTTCTCATGTCGAGGCATCTGAAAATTCAAACCAAAGATCAACCAAAAACATCACCAAAATTAGTCAATTTTAGAAATTTCAAAAAATCAATAAATCAAGGTGAAACAACCGATGACGATACAGTACTACCAGGAACACAATTCAAGCACTAGTTCAACCGAAATCACCCAAAATTTCCAGAATTTTGCAAATTTCATCATAAACTCGAAATTTCAAAAAGTTGCAAATCAACCGATAAAATCACATATGGATGGTATCATTTATCTAATACAACCTAACTAACCATGATTCAACAGTTAAATTAAGCTAATCAAGTCGAAAATCGAATTTTACCAAACCTATGGCGGACTGAAAATTAGGGATTCCGAAAACATACCTTGCAGATCCTAAAAACTGAGTTGATATTATGAAAAAGCACTAAAATCCGCACGGATTAGGCTTTTAAATCACTCAATTTGGTTAACAAAATAAAAAATTATGATTTGAAGAAAATTTATGAAGTGTTCGTTATTTTTGAAGAATGTCGCGAGGAAGAAGAAGAGAAAGGATAAATCGCGTACCTGGTCTGGACGCGTGATGAGCGTCACCCGTTTTTTTTTGTTTGACCGTCTCTTTCTTTTTTTAACTGTATAAAATTTAACTAACTAATAAATATATGTACACGAAAACAAATCACTAAGTACAGAAAATAAAACTTACTAGTGGGTTGCCTCCCACTAAGCGCTTGTTTAACGTCATTATCTCGACTTTGATTGACTATTTTTGACAGCTGGTGCATCTTCCAGAGACACAATGTGTCCTGCTGGAATCTCGACTTGCGCCCAATAATGTTTCACCCTCTGTCCATTGACAGTGAACTCCTCTCTTTTGGAGTTAATTAGGACAATGGCGCCATGTGGTCTAGCCTCTTTGACAGTGAAGGGACCTGACCATCGAGAACGCAGTTTACCAGGAAAAAGCTGTAAACGAGAGTTGTAAAGGAGTACCTGATCATTGGGCTCGAAATGTCGGGAGATGATCTTCTTATCATGATATGCATTTATCCTGTCCTTGTATAACTTGGATTTTTCATAGGCCAGATATCTGATTTCATCTAGTTCATTGAGCTGAATCAAGCACCTCTCTGCAGCAGGCTTCAGATCGAAGTTCAGCTTCTTGATAGTCTATTCTGCTTTGAACTCTAGCTCCACTGGTAGATGGCACGCCTTGCCAAAGAGCAGATGGAATGGTGTTGTCCCCAGAGGCGTTTTGTATGCTGTCTTGTAAGCCCATAATGCATCATCCAGTTTTGCTGACCAATCTTTCTTTGTCTTTCCAATTGTATTCTCCAGAATCTACTTGATCTGTCTGTTGGAAACCTCAACTTATCCACTGGTCTGGGGATGATAAGGTGTGGCTACTCTGCGCTGTACACCATACTTCTTCAGCAGCTTGTCTAAGACCTTGTTAACAAAGTGAGAACCACCATCACTTATAACAATTCTCGGGACACCAAATCCTTGGAGCCAACAAGATACTCCCTGAATATTTCAAATGCAAAGACAACAGCCAACAGTTCTTTCTCAGTTGTTGCATAGTTCTTCTGAGCATCATCCAGTGTCCTACTTGCATAGTAGATGGTGTGGAGCTTCTTGTCTTTCCTCTGTCCCAGCACCACACCAACTGAAAAATCGCTGGCATCACACATCACTTCAAAAGGCAAGTCCCAATCTGGAGGCTGCACAACATGAGCTGTAACCAAAGCCTATTTGATCTGTTCAAAAGCAGACTTGCACTCTTCTGTGAACTCAAACTTCACATCTTTACAGAGGACAGAAGTACGAGGTCTTGCAATCTTGCTGAAGTCCTTGATGAATCTTCTGTAGAACCCAACATGACCCAGAAAACTCCTCACGGCTTTGACTGAATCAGGTGCTTGCAGACTTGTCATAACTTCAATTTTTGCCCTATCACCTCTATACCATCTGCTGAGACCCTGTGACCAAGAACAATGCCATCTTGTACCATAAAATGGCACTTCTACCAGTTCAGAACCAAGTGCTTCTCTCATATCTCTGCAGAACTGCACACAAGTTGTCCAAACAGCTCTTCAAGGTAGACCCATAAACTGAGAAGTCATCCATAAAAACCTCCATAAATCTCTCAATCATGTCAGTGAAGATCGACATCATGCATCTCTGGAAGGTTGCAGGAGCATTACACAGTCCAAAAGGCATTCTGCGATATGAAAATGTGCCATAATGACAAGTAAAAGTGGTCTTCTCCTGATCATCTGGATGGATGGGTATCTGAAAGAAGCCTGAGTAGCAATCAAGAAAGAAGTAATACTTGTGATTCCCCAGCCTCTCCAGCATCTGACCGGTGAAAGGCAGAGGGAAGTGGTCTTTCCTTGTGGCTGCATTCAGCTTCCTATAATCGATGCACATCCTGTGTCCTGTCATAGTTCTGGTTGAAATCAGCTCATCCTTATCATTCTTCACCACTGTAACTCCTCCCTTCTTAGGGACCACGGCACTGGACTGACCCAAGCACTGTCTAATATGGGATAGATGATTCCAGCTTGCAGCAGCTTCATAATCTCCTTCTTGACCACATCCTGCAGATTCGGATTCAGTCTCCTCTGGTGCTCCACTGATGATTTCGATTCATCTTACAAATGTATCTTATGCATGCACAAGTCTGGAGAAATCCCTGAAATATCATCAAGAGAATAACCAAGAGCTTTGTGAAATCTGCGCAGCTTACTTAGCAAAAGAGTGAGCACTGCATTTTCAATGAAGCATTAACAATAACAGGATAAGTGGAGTTTTCTCCAAGGAATGCATACCTTAGCCCTGTAGGGAGTTGTTTAAGCTCAGCTTTTGGTGCTTTTGCTGCACTCCAGTCACCCATTGCAGCAGCTTTCGCAGATGTGGTGACATGCTCATCCTGTGCAACCAGTTGCATCACATGTACAGTGATATATCATGGTTTTTAACCATGATATAAGTCCTTTTTATTGAGTCTTTTTGGTCTTTTTAGAGTCCTAGAAGAGTCTTTGCAGGTTATAGCATGTCTGGAGCATTATTGGAGATATTGGAACCTATTGGAGCATTTTGAGTTGAAGCCACGAAGTACCAAGCTCGAAGCAAAAAGTATGCCATAGGGTGACGCTCGTCACCCATCAAGGAAGGAGCGTGGCCTGATTAATTAAAAGTATAAAGACTATTTTCAGAATTGGCCCAGAAGTTCCTTTATTTACAAGAAGACCCCATATCGTGTTTAGCCTCTATTTATTAGGTTTTTCAGCCATTGTTGGCGATTATCTTAGTTTTTGAGAATTCAGAGAGCTTAGAGAGAGATTTATTCAGAGCTTTTTGGAGAGAGAAATCATGTACTCTTTTGAGAAGATTTCGAACCCCCTTATTCTTTTACTCTTTCTCTTAATGCAATTTCATTCAGTTATGTTTTGTGATTCCATAATTATGTATGAGTAATTTGCTAGTTAAGTTAGGGCTTTTTCAAAGGTTGATGAAGAGAGTGTAGAATTGCTACCTGTTAGGAATATCTTTTGGTTTTTCATCTCTGCTTGCTTTAAAATCGAATTCCTGAGATACATCATCTAGGAATCCGAAAATCATAGGTGGTTAAATATATGTGAGAGCATTATTGATAACCTGAACTAGTATTTGATGAGAAAAACAACTTAGTGCAAATAGATTTGGCTTAGGAGTTTTGTAGACAATTGAATCTGATCATTCCTGCATGCTTAGGTTGTTAGGGTTTGCAAAGAGATTTGAAACTCTGTAATTTAGGCATAGATAACTTCTGCAATGAGAATTGATTAGTTATACATCAGTGATTCATGTTTAAAACGGTTCTTAATCATTCCTGATTTCATGCATTCTACATTCTTGGATTCAACCTGCGAACTGTCCTAACTTAGCGCTTTTAGTCTTCTGAAACTTAGATCATTTTCCAAAAATCGTTTGCTTACTTTGATTCATTCATTCGCATTACATACATTATATTCTGCTTAGCTTAATCCGAATATACATTCGATAGTGTAGTCTGTATTACTCCTTTGGGATTCGATACCCCTTGTACGAAAACTGCTTTTGCTGTGCACTTGCAGTAGTTTTATTTGGGTAAAACCTGAGCCCTATCATACAGTAGCATCCATCATCTTTGTGTAGCCAGTAGCAGCTGCATCCAGATGCTCATACTCTACTGTAGAATTGGTCAACGCCCTCTCCAAGGGGTCTTCTGATCTCATCTCTTGAAAGATCTGATCAGCAATGTTGGTAAGAACATCCACATAGAAAGTCTGTCCATCTATAGTTGGCCTCTTCACCAGCTTGTCTATTTCGAATTGCATCACCAATTCACCAACGTTTAGCTCTATTCTACCCTTCCTGACATCAATAATAGCTCCTGCAGTAGCCTGGAAGGGTCTGCCAAGAATCAAAGGGTTTTTGGGTTCTTCTCCATATTCCAGAACCACAAAATCAGTAGGAATCATGCAATCTCCTACTTTGATAGGAACATCCTCTATCACACCTTCATGAACTCTGACTGATCTATCAGATAGGACAAGAGATATCCTTGTAGCCTTAAAATCGGTCATCCCTAAGCTCTTGGTAACATAATGAGGCATAAGGTTCACACTAGAACCAAGATCACACAACGATATCTCAAACCTGTCAGATAAGATTGTGCAGTCTAAAACAAAGCTCCCAGGGTCTGAAAGCTTCTCTAACACTCTGTTCTGAATCACTGCACTGACCTGCTCGTTGATCATCATCGCTCCAGCCTCTAAGCTCAAGTTTTTGGTTACCATCCTTTTCACATACCTCCTTATAATAGGAGTAATCCTCACAGCATCAATCAATGGGATCTCAATGACCAACTTGTCCATGATAGCTTTGCATTTAACATCTTCAAGCTCTTGTTTAGACTTCTTAGGATTTTTAGGATAGAGTATCTTGGGTGTATACACCGTTTCCTTAGCATTGTTTGAAGTCTGAGTTGAAACTGCCGTTGGTCGCAACGGGTGACGAGCATCACTGGATTGTTGACTAGCGTCACTCGTTTTGGACTAGTCGTGGAAGTCTGCTCGAGACCGAGCGTCACCCACCTTGTGACGGTTTTCACCAGTTTGTGAAGAAAAATCATCGGGGTCTTGCTCAGTGGGTGACGAGTGACACCCATCCTGGGTGACGAGCGTCACCCGTGGGTTTTCAGCACAGATTTCATCATCTTCATACTCTTCAAATCCAACAAAATCTCTTGAGCTCAAATCCTTCTGCAACACTGGTTGCAGGTTCTTTCCACTCCTCAATGTGATGGCATTCACATGTTGTTTGGGATTAGCACCACTCCTTCCTGGAAGGAATCCCTCTTGCCTCTGAACAGCTCCTGCAGTTTGAGCAACTTGCACATCAAGCTTCTTCATGTGAGAGTTCAGACTCTCAATTTTCACATTTAAGTCCTGATAGAGCGAATCCATCATGCCATTGAAGTCCACAGTCAGTTTCTGTTGTCCCTTTAGGAACTATTCCAACATAGCTTCCAGCTTGTTCTCTTATGGAGGTGCAGATTGGTAGGAAGAATAACCATAGTTCCTGTTGAAGTTGCTGCTGTTCTTGTAAGGTTTCTGGAACTCTGTCTTCTGGAAATGAGGCTTGGGTGTGTAACCAGGCAAGCTCTGATTCCCTGTGAAGGTACTCTTCTGATTATTGTTGTTGTAGCTTCTGTTCCATTGTTGATTCCCATACCTTTGACCCTGAAATCCTCCAGCATTGATGAAATTCACATCTTCCTGCTCAATCTCCTCTGTTACGAAAGTCTCTACCTCTGCAGCAAAATGAACTGACTTCTTCCCCACCAAGAGGCTGTGCATACTGTCTAGCTTAGCCTTGACTTCAGCAATCTGATTCCCGTCATTAAATCCAGCTTGTTTCATCCTCTGAAAACCTGCATTCTTGGTGCTGTTGTTGCAGGCCAAGTTTTGAATCAATCTGATTACTTCTTCTGGTCTGTTGGTGTTGAAGTTTTCAGATCTAGCTGCATCCAGCGCCATCTGATACTTCCAGTCAATGCCTCTGAAGAAAATCCCAAGCAGCTGCACCTGACTAAAATCATGATGAGGACAGTCCCTTTGATAAGACTTGAATCTCAGCCAAGAAGCCTTAAAAGCTTCAGTAGGACCTTGGGAGAATAATGCAGTTTTCGTCCTCAGGTCCTCTGATCTAGCATCATCATAGAAATTGTTCAGAAAATCATTCTTGGTGTCCTCCCAAGTGGTCAGTGAACCAAGCTCGAATTGCTTCAGCCAATATGCAGCATCTCCTCCAAGTAAGGGAAAAGCTTGCAGAACAGAAAGTCATATGTAACTCCATTAGCTTTGACACTTGAAGCCAAATCTTCAAACCTCTCAATGTGATCCATGTGATGCACATGAGGTAAGCCATGGAAAGGATGTTGTCCTACCAGCTGATAACAAACAGGCCTGAGCTTAAAATCATTCCTCGGGAAATCAAGAGGGCGGATTTCAGCTATGTTAGCATAGAACTGATCAGGTCTGTTGTAATCTCCTAGAGTCCTCTGAACAAAACGCCTAGCAGCGTTGTAAGCAGTAACAGGGACTCCAGCGTCTTGTGCCACTTGTTTAACCTGCTGTTCAACTATGACATTCCCATCTTGATCCAGTCTCTGCCCTTATTCATTCCGCCTAATTCCCTCTCTGTCAACCAAGTGAGCATCTGCATCTTCAACCAAGATCAGTGGATTAACCATTGTAGATTGCTTCTTATCTTTCCTGATGGTCCTCTCCAACTTAGCTAGCTCGTCAATGCCTAAGGTCAGAAGCTCATTCTCTTTGTTGCTTTTGGTACTGCGATTAGGCATACACCTGAAACCAGCACAAATAAAAGTAGCAAAAGTCAGTAAACAAATAAAAATTAGACAAAATCCTAATATTAAAAATCGATAGGCAGCTATTACTCCCCGCCAACGGCGCCAAAAACTTGATAGGGCTGAGATTTTACCCAAATAAAACTACTGCAAGTGCACAACAAAGCAATTGTAGTATAAGGGGTATCGAATCCCAAAGGAGTATGTAAACTACACTAGCGATTTCAGATTCAGATTAAGGTAAGCAGTAAATAGTGAATGTAGTGCGGAATAACTGAATAAAAGAAAGCAAACGAAATTTGGTTGTTGATCTAAGACTTAGAAAACTAAAAGCGCTAAGTCAGGACAATTCGCAGATTGAATATGAGAATGTAGAATGTATGAAATCAGGAATAAATAAGAACCGTCTTGAACATGAATTGCAAATATATAACTAATCAATTTTCATTGCAGAAGTTAACTATGTCTAAATCACAGAGTTTCAAATCTCTTTGCAAACCCTAACAATCCAAACAAGCAGTAATGACCAGGTTCAATTGTGTACAAAACTCCTAAGCCAAATTTTTTTGCACTAAATCGTTTTGCTCATCTAATGCTAGATCAGGTTATCAATAATTCTCTCACATCTATTAAACAACCTATGATTTTCGGATTTCTAGACGATGTGTCTAAGAAATTGATTTTAAAGCAAGCAGAGATGAAGAACCAAAAGATATTCCTAACAGATTGCAATTCTACAAACTCTTGTCAACCTTTGAAGAGTCCTAATTTAACTAGCAGATTACTCAGACATGATCACGGAATCACAAAGCATAACTGAATAAAATTGTATTGAAAGAATAGAATAAAAGACAAAGGGGTTCGAAATCTTCTCCAAAAAGAGTACATGATCTGTCTCCCCAAAAGCTCTGAATAAAATCCTCTCTAAAGCTCTCTGAATTCTCAAAATCTAAGATCAAAACCAACAATGGCTGATAACCTAATATATACAAGCTAAAACACGATCTGGGATGTTCTTGCAAATACTGGAACTTCTGGGCCAATTCTGCAAATAAGTCTCCATCTTTTAAAAACAAGGCCACGATTCCCTCCTCTACGGGTGACGAGCGTCACCAGTATTGGTGACGAGTGTCACCCAAGTCCATATTTTCCTTCCGAGTTGCACACATCGTGGCTTCATCATGCAATGCTCCAAAATGCTTTAATATCTCCAATTATGCTCCAGACATGCTATAGCCTGCAAAGACTCTACTAAGACACAAAAAGACCAAAAAGACTCAATAAAAAGGACTTATATGATTGTTAAAAACTATAAAACCTTATATATCAGGCACAGTTCCGAAGCAGAAGAAGATGGTGATTGTTTCTGAACAGGTCAGTGCCATAATTCAAAGCAGAATTCCAGAGAAGCTACCTGATCGAGGAAACTTTGTGCTTGATGCTCAATCACAACTGGACGGTTTCCCCATTCTCTTTGTGATCTAGGGTCAAGTATTAACTTGATGCCTTCCTCTGTTGCTGCTAGACTTGGAATGACTGATTTCAAGCCAGCTGAGATCTCTCTTATCATAGCTGATCGATCCATAAGGACCCCAGAAGGTATCTTAGTTCCTGTTAATATTGAAGGTTGCATGATTCCCACAGACTTTGTGGTTTTGAAATATGCTGAAGAACCTAAAGATCCTCTAATTCTGGGAAGATCATTCTTGGCTACAGCTGGCGCCATCATTGATGTGCAAAAGGGGATGATAGAACTTGGTCTTGGTGATGTTGTCATGAATTTTGACATGGATATGCTGAGAGGAAAATCCACCATTGATGGCCAGACTTTTTCAGTAAGGACTTCTAGAGATAAAGAAACAGTCATGGAGCATTCAGAAGACACTACTGCTGGGTATGTCAATGAATCACATACTAGTGGGCAAAAGAACAAGATGGCTGTTCAAAGACCAATATCTGAAACTTCTGCCAAAGCTGTTGGGTTTGAGGATTGGAGTGAAGATGATATCTTCAAGACTAGGCTCGAAAAAGAGGTCCTAATCAATGAGACGTTGTTGGAGGAAGACGAGTTTGTGATGGAGGCAAGAATTGCATAGCTAAATTGCAGAAACTCGAGCTGCAGGATCAGTGACGATCGTCACTGACCTGGTGACGCTCGTCACCATCCCGAACAGAAAGGTGAAGCCAGAGCCTTACGCTGCAGGTCCATCATATGTTGTCAAACCGATAATTCAACATTCCACAAACGAGAAACCTCCAACAAAGCAAAGGTATGCAATTCCTGGACCCACTTCCAAACCTCCTAATCTCATCAATAAGAACTTAAAAGGTGCAAAAGATGCTTCACACTTATGCAAGCAACGAGATCCTTGTGGAAAGCTTGGTGTTTCTTTTGATGATTCTGCAGGAAAAAGAAGTGTCCCACCCCCAGTCACAACCCTCCCTACTGCTGTTCCTCACTTCATTGGAAGAGTTCATGCACCTATTGCTTATACACCACCATGGATGAGGATACATTCTTCTCCAAGGCATTCACTGCCACTTTCTGTTCCACCAGCTATCTGAGAAGCATTCAAAGTCGAGCTAATGACTTTAAACAAGTGCTTGGTGGGAGGCAACCCAGTGGTAAGTTTTATAGTTTTCATACTCTTCTTTATTTTCGTTTTCTAATTAAAAAAAAAGCAAAGAAGAGCGGAATTATTTGAGCATACCCGAGCTCAACACATGGTGAAGATCGCCATTAGTAATGGGTGACGCTCGTCTCCCTATCCAATGCGAGGTACCACTTTCACCTCTGCTCATTGCGTTCTGTTTCTTCTATTTTCACCAACTCTAGGCTTAATAACATTGGGGACAGTGTTGTTTAAATCTGGGGGAGGTGGCTATTGACGTTGTGTAGATTGTGTCTTGTTTTGAGAGTCTAAAGTTGAGTCAAACACCTGTTTTATAGAGTCAAAATTTTGAAACTGTCAGTTTTTCTTGGAACTAACCACAAAACATTGATGCTTATGAGAATCATTACCACAGTAGTTGATTACAAGACTTACTAAGTTGAAAGTCTTATGTAGATAAGTTTAGCAATGAAGGTTTAGGTTCTTAGAGAATCTGGAAAATTTACTGTTAGCTCCACCTTAATGAACTTTAAACTTCTTATCTTGGGGCTTGATACTCAGTGATCTTGATTCTCTCTTTCAACACTGACAAGAATGTTTAGATACAGTCTCTCTTTGATCTTTCCTAATACAGCTTTTAAGAGTTTAAGTCTGTAGAATGGTGCATCACGACTCTGTCTCCTTACAAGGAACAACAGTAGTGAACACTCATGAACCTGTCTCCTCACAAGGAAGATAAGTATTGAGTAGCATCAGATTTTAGATTGTAAAAAAATGAGAAAAGAAGTTGAAAAATCAAAAAAATCAGAAAAGATCAAGGGAAGAGAAAATAGGATAGCTTTATTGAGATTGCTTTGTTCAGTGTTTAGGAAGGGAAAGAAATCTGTAAGTGATTAAGTTGATAAAACCTTGATGAGATATCACACTTAGATAAATATAAAGAGTTAGTAGTAGAGATTTCAGATTTCTTTAACTGGATTTGAGAGACTGTTAAGCTTGTGACGATTAGACTGAAATTTGATCTTGTGTTAGCTTTGTGGTGTGTGGATTCAAAAGTGTTGATCAATGCTGTGTTCATAATGTTTAGCTGGCTGTTTCTGTTTTCAAACCTCAAACCTGTTCTTTGTTTGATGTTTGCTTGATGGCAAGCAAAAGCTATGGGGGAGTTGATACATCATGGTTTTTATGGTTCATAACCATGGTATAAGTCTTTTTTTATTGAGTCTTTTGGCCTTTTTAGAGTCCTAGTAGAGTCTTTGCAGGTTATAGCATGACTAGAGCCTAATTGGAGGTGTTGGAGCTTTTTGGAGCATTGCAAAAATCAACCCCGAAGTTAGCAACTCAGAAGGCATTGCATTGTACTGGTGAAGATTGTCACCACTCAAGGGTGACGCTCGTCACCCACATTTGAGGAGAATCACGAAGCGTTATTAAAAGATTTAGAGGAAATTGCAGTTTTGGCACTGAAATTTTATTAATTACAAAAGGCCCCAATTCGTTTTAAGCTTGTACATTAGGTTTTTCAGCCACTTTTTGGTTTGTATCTTATTTTCTAGAGAGCTTTTGAGAGAGATTTGTAGCAGAGCTTTTGGAGAGACAAATCAGACTCCTTCAGAGCAGATTTCGAACTTCTTTATCTTTATTTCTTATTTCTTTTATGACATCTATTCTATTCATGATGTTTTCTCTATTCACCATGTATGAGTAGTTTGTTATTTAAGTTAGGGCTTTTCAAAGGTTGATGAAGAGTTTGTAGAATTGCAAAACTGTTAGGAAAATCCACTGGTTCTTCATCTGTGCTTGCATTCATATCGATTTCTGAGACTAATCATCTAAATTTCGAAACCCTAGGTTGTTTAATAGATGTGAGAACATTGTTAATCACCTGAACTAGTATTAGATGAGCAAAACGCCTACTTGCAAAGAGATTTGACTTAAGAGTTTTGTGAACAATCGAAACCTGATCTTTAATGCTTGCTTAACTTGTTAGAATTTGCAAAGAGATTTGAAATTCTGTGAATTAGGCATAGATAACTTCTGCAATGAGAATTGATTAGTTGTATCATTGAGTTTTGAGTTTAAGACGATTTTATTTCATTCCTGCTTGCATGCATTCTACATTCTCGGATTCAACCTGTAAATTGTCCTGACTTAGCGCCTTTAGCTTTCTGAAACTTAGATCAATAACAAATTTCGCCTGCTTTCATTTATTCTGCTATTTCGTACTACATACACTACTGTTTGCTTAGCTTAATCTGAACTTGAATTATATAGTCTAGTTTACTTACTCCTTTAGGATTCGATAACCCCTTATACTATAACTGCATTGTTGTGCACTTGCAGTAGTTTTATTTTGGTAAAACGTGAGCCCTATCACACAGTTCATAATGCACTAGGCAGGACAGGGAGTGGCTCTCTTCGGTGTGCCAGTCGGCATGTCCTGAAACACATTGTGCCGAGCAGTCTCATCGGCGTATGGTACGTTTTTTATCCGTGCAGTCACCACTGTGGAGGGTCATCGACTTATGGACCATCCCTCGTCGGTGAAATCGCCTGCGTGGAGAATCCTTGGCGTACAGACACATCCCTGACCGGTGTGGGTTGCACCATGGAGAGACAGAAGTGCCCTCCACGGTGCATCGGCTCAGTATTAGTCTTTAACGCCTTGAACGTATCCTTCTACCTTAGCCTCCTTTCTCCAATTGATCCGCCAATCTCCTAAGGTCTTCTTAGCTCTCCAAAGACCTGAAAATACAAGCAAAATGCAGGCGTGTATGCGATCCTAATTTAAATGCATGCTAAGTCTAATTTGGATACATGTGACACTATGAACAATCTAGATGATGAAATGAGATAAAAAGTACACTAAATGAGGTTTAATATGGCAAAAGAATGCAAGCTATCAATTCCCCCCACACTTGCCTTTTGCTTGTCCTCAAGCAAATCAAAAACCAAGTTACAGTTCTAGGATGCAACATGATTTTGCTTTACTCTAAAAGTATAGCCACATTCATCCAAAGCAATAACAAGCACTCAAGCCTTAGTCTACACAAGCAATCAAATTAAACAACCCTTTTAACATTTAATTAATAGTAACCAAGTGAATCATGCATATGCAATTCACGTGCTTCTATTTGGCTAAGGGCAAGGTCATGAGATTAAAATGATCCCATCAAATCTGAACTGGTTTAAGTAAATGCAAGGGATCTCTCAAGAAAACAGAGTGAGCTTTGGCAAAATGCTAAGGGTAAAGAACAACCTATGCATATAAAGACAAAATTCTATCTACCTAATACCCAAATATGATCATAAACTCTTATTCTCTACCCAAGACCAAGCCTATTCTTCCCTTTTGGTTCACCATTCTTTTTTTTTCCCATGAAGCTTCTTGGATAGAGCACTTTCCTTCTTTGATTCTTATTGGTTAGTTAGCGCTTTTGATTGCTTGGGCTGTTCTTGAATTTTGCTTGTGCTCTTGTCATTTGAATGTGTTCTGAACTTTGCTTGGCATATTTCTTTTTGTATACAGCCCTTATTGCTTCTTGTTGATTAAGCTAAACCTCCCAAGGTACTTTGTGATGCACTTCTCATATTTTCTCCTTTGTAACCTTTCCCTTTTCTTGGAAACCAAAAATAAAAAAACTTCCCTTAGACCCCAAAAGCCTATCCAATTCTAGCTCAAAGAGGAAGAGCCAGTTCTACATGAAGGAGTTCCTTTGTAGTTCTAAACCCAATACTTTTTACTAAGCTCGCTCATAGAAAAAGACCTCACAATCTCTCACTAAAGATTCATTGGCTTGAAAGGATGATATGCTCAAAGTTTCACCTAAATAAAACTACTGCAAGTGCACAGCAAAACAGTTGTAGTATAAAAGGTATCGAAATTCCAAGAGACTTAAGGAAGCCACACAACAGATTCTAGATTCAAATTAAGCTAAGAGTAAATAAAGTGTAATGCAAATAAACTAAAGAAAAGCAGTAGATTCAGTTTTGAGGGTTTAAAAAACAAGAAGACAGGATGCAAAGCTTTGGGAAATTCGCAGGTTGAAATTGCAGAATGAAACTGTCAGGATAGTTAATTAAGAACTGTTCTAGAACTCGAAACACAATTATAAAACCAATTAACTTTCATTGTAGAGATTATATATGTCTTAATCCTAGAATTCCAAATGTCTTTGCAAATTCAGATAATTCAGACAAGCAATAATGTCATGTTTGATCTGTTCATAAAATTTCTAAATAAAATCTCTTTGCAGATAGTAATTTTGCTCATCTAAGATTAATTCAGGAAATTAACTATACTCTCGCAACTATTAATCAACCTAATATCAGATTCTAGGTGGCGAAGCTAGATTTAGCAATAAACATAAATCTAGATGAAGAACTAACATATTATTCCCAACAGTAATTCAATTCTAACAATTCATAATCAATCTTTGAATAACCCAAAACCAAACTAACAAACTACTCAGGCATGGTGAATAAAACAAATATCATGAATAGAATAGATTGCATAAAAAATAAGAAATAGAGATAAAAGAGTTCAAAATATGCTCTGAAGGAGTATGATGTGTTTCTCCATAACCTATGCTAAAAATCTCTCCTTTTGTCTTTATAGAAAATAAGATAGAAGCCAAAACGTGGCTGAAAAACCAAATTATACAGGTTAAAACGAATTGGGGCCATTATGCAATCAATACAAAATTTGGGTCAAAACTGCAATTCTTCTTTCATCTTTTAATTAACACGCAATGCTTCCTCGGGAGTGGGAGACGAGCATCACCCATTAGGTGGTGACGATCGTCACCAAGGGTACAAGTCGTCTCCTTGTTGCTCCAGTCGGGAAGAACTCCTATTTTGCTCTATAATGCTCTATAATCTCCATTTAAGCTCTAAACATGCATTAATCTGTAAAGATTCTAATAGGTCTCTAAAAATACCAAAATAACTCAACAAAAACGACTTATATAATGGTTAAAACCATGATATATCAACTTCCCCAGACTTAGCTTTTGCTTGCCCTTAAGCAAACAGAAAATTAAGTACTGAGTCGAGGTTTGAAATCGCGGGAACTCACCATCTCTAGAAATTTTTGTATTGACTGTTCATCTTATAATCCACACACTGAAAGAATCAATTCAAATCGAACCACCATCTACTTCTCCTTAGGCATCCAAAGCATCCCAAATTGAACTCATAAGTTCAAAGCATTATCCATAAACCATCATTGCTAAACCTTATCAGTGGTTCAAATGTTCAGGAACCTTCTAGACTCATTCTCATTCTATACCTTAACAAAGTAGCACTTCAATCTATTAAATTTTAGTACTCTTTCTCTTCCCCAGACTTATTCCAATCTTACTTCCACCTATGATCATCTCTTTAAAATGAAATACTGGGACCATTGGAAATTTTTCTACCCTTCACCCAAAGAGAATAATATTATTTTTTAATCTTTTAAAATTTGAAACAAAGGAGATGAGTACCATTACTTTTCAAACATTGCAGGAAATTTATCAAATATTTATGAGGAATCTCTATGAACATCAAACTCACTAACTTGGACTTTTAAAAGCTCATGTTTTATGGACTATGCTAGAACTATGGATGTTTCTAGTTAACTGCTGAGCCTAAGGATTTTTCATTAGTCAGATCGTGGTATCAAATCTACAAAAGTGGTCACTTAGATGAAACAATCAACAAAAATAATCAAGAGGAAGGTCCTAATTCTCAACTGATTTTGACTCCATAAAATAGGTTTTCTACAAAACTAACTGACTCTCAAAACACTCCCCCAAACTTAAACAACACTGTACCCAGCGTTATCAAGCCCGAAGTTGGCAAAATAGAAGAAGTGAGATGGATAGAAGAGAGAAATCCAAGTGTTTACCTGAGTCTACACCTGGTGACAGTCGTCACCCTTTGTTGGTGTCCACCTAAGTAACTATCTAGGTCGTCACCCCTACGATAAACCACTCTTTTTTTAATATAGTACAAAGTTAGTAAACTTACCAGTGGGTTGCCTCCCACCAAGCGCTTGTTTTCAGTCATTAGCTTGGTTGTGTCGAAGTTCAGAGATCTGATGGATCAGATAGTGGCAGTGAATACCTCTGAGGATAATGTCTTCTCATCCATGGTGGTGTATATGTAGTGGGTGCATGAGTTCGACCAAGGAAGTGAGGAACAGTAGAAGGACGGGATTTGAGTTTGGGTGGATTACTTCTTTTTCTTGCAGAATCATCAAATGAAACACTGATAGCTTGCTATTTTAGACCATTTTAGGTTGCATTTTATGCATCTATTCCTTTGTTTTTGCATTATAGTTTAGCATTTTAGTATCATTTGCACTTAGAATCAACATGGCTTGCATTTAGCTTAGGATTGCATATATTTGCATACATGTGCATGTTTGTGGTGATTTCAGGTGTTTTTGGAGGTTCTGGGAGTTGGGAAGGAGATGGAAGCAACTCATGATAGAAGAAGCTGTCAGAAATGGAGCTCTTGCAAAGTCTGGTTCATATTGAGCAAGCATATCAAGTAGAACACCCATGGAGTATGCTCGATGTAAGCAGCATGACGAGAGGAAGAGGATAAGCACGAGGAGTCTAAGCCGTTGGTCTGCATCGAGGTCCATTATCGAGCAAGGAAGCCGATATGCGCTGCATGAACCATATCGAGGTCGCATATCGAGCAGAACATCATTCGTACAACCTCGATGCAACTCACCCGCGCATTGACTACTTTATTTTCTTTGACCTTATCCTATTTTTAGGTTTTTTATGCTTCTTTTGGCTCCCTACTATAAAAGGGAAGCCACAAAACATTATATTTATCCAAGTTTAGGTTTTCATTAAAAACTCTCTCTTCTCTAAACCTAAAAGGGCGATTTGCCTTAGAATCTTAATCTTTAATAAAGTTTGCATTTATATGGTTTAATCTTGTCTTTTAATCTTTGTTCTTGCACCTTGGTAGTTTAGATTTATCATCTTTGCATTTTAATCTCATCTAGTTATGTTTGACTCCAAACAAATGGGATTAAACATGATTAGTGAGTAGTTTACTTTAGATTTAGGATTCTAAGTAGGAAAATGGTGATTAAAAAGTGATTAAGAGGTGATTAGGCTTATTTAACTGTTCTATGTTGTCTCCTTCTCTTGCAAAGTGGTTATTATTCCTAAAGCTTGCTCTTTTTGATTATATATGGTATTGTTTGATGCATCTGGTTCACTAATTAGCTTGTTATCTCATTTCTAAACATAGTTCGCTTATTTGTCTTGATAGTTTAGCTTGGTTTATGCTTCCTTTGTTCAGTGACATCAAAGTGATAGTTCACCATTTCTAGATGATTCGCTTAGGGCTAGATAATGCTGGTTTTGGGATTCTTGCTTGATGGTTAAATAGTATGCATTAGAAGATATTATCTTTGTTTAATTCCTGTTCATTGCTTAGCTTTGTTAGGATGTTGCAGCTGTGTGCTTAAATCCATACTCTTGATTGGTGTTTAGCTAACTAAGTCCTTATTGGTTCACAAGGTTGATAAGTTGATCTGAACTCTTGCTTGGGTGAGAGAATGATTGCTTGATGAGTACATCTCTTTGGGTAGAATGGTTCTGATCTCCATGCTCATGGTTGAAGGATACGCCATCACAAGTGGGTCTGACACTTCAATGTTATTAAATATGAACTGCTTATTGACGCCAAGTTAGTTCCTTTTAGATACCATGTCTAGAAATACAACATTGAGAATTGCTTGCTTATGAATGCTTGATGCTTGCCTATGTTAGAATCCCCATTTTCACTCTTGAAAGCCACTATCCCACAATTGCTTAGAACATTTAGTCTTGCTTTTAATTAATTGTCTTTAAGATCATCTTGCTTAGTTCTTGCTTAGTTTTTGCTTAATTATAGCTTTAAGTTCATTTCTTAGTTTTGTTCTCTTGCAATTAGTTTATGCTTTCTTTCCATTGCATTGTTATGTTGTTAGACTTGTCTTTGTTCAATCAAAGCCCCATCATTGCTTAGCTTATAGTATTGTTTGCATCTCATCTTCCACAAATGAATTGACACCTGATCCCTATTCTACAACTGATTAGAGGCTAAGGATATTTGGTTCAGGACTGAAAATAACTTGTTTCAATTTGGCGCCACTGCCATTTGTGGATTGTTTGAGTTTAACATTGCCGTTAGACTAAGTTCTTTACTTTAAGGTTACTAATTTGCTCTGTTTTCTGTGCTCTGTTTTTTCAGGTACTTGTATGAATTTGAGGTCTAAAGGCTCATCAAATCTGACTCCTTTCATTGACAACATTCCTAGGAGAAGAGCTGTAAGACAGAGAGTTCATGAGATAGAAGGACAGAAGATGGTAGAGCAAGAGGCTCAGTTACCACATGTTGGTGTTGTTGGACAAGCACCATTACAACAAGCTGCAGCACACATAGGTGAAGCACAAGATGCTTTGAACCAAGCGGCTGGAGTTCAGGGATTGCGAGTACCAGTTCACGCACCTAGAACTGCATGACTAATAGGAGCTGGAGATGCGCCTGATACTCACCACAACAGGAATGGCATTCATGCTCCAGCAGTGCATCAGAACCACTTTGAAATCAAGCTTGGGTTGATCAACATGTTGCAAGACAACAGATTCCATGGCCTGCCCAATGAAGACACTTTGGATCATCTGGACCAGTTTGATAATGTGCTTAGTATGACCAAGATTCAAGGAGTCTCTGAAGATGCTTTGAAGCTGCGCTTGTTCCCTTTCAGTTTAGGTGACAAAGAACATCTGCGGGAGAAGACACTTCCACAAGGCTCTATATCTACTTGGGATGAATGTAAGACAACTTTCTTCAACAAAATTTTCAGCTCCACCAGAATAGCAAAGCTGAGGAACACCATAAGCAGTTCCACTCATTATGGGATTGAGATATTCGCTGAAGCTTGGGAGCTGTTCAAGTCTTACACTTTGTAGTGCTGATATTACCATATATTTTGCATATTTTGCATGTATTTAGGATAGTTTTTCATGCATTCATCTTGCATTATAGGCTAGTTTGTTCCATTTGTTGCAGTTTAGGTCCTAAGTCTCTTTGCATTCACATTTTGCATGTTTCTTGCACTTTTGCATCATTATCAGGTTGTTTGGAGCACTCTGGAGTTGTGGAGGTTATATGGACGTGAGGAGGATCAAAACTACGCTTGTGGACACTTGGAGAACTCAGCCATCCATGCAAAGGATCCGAGATCGAGTGGCGGATCGAGCAAGGCAGGTCGATCTAGATGAGATCGACCAAAAGATCGAGACGAGATCGACCAAAAGATCGAGTGACCCAAGTCGATGCAAGGGGAAGGATCGAGACCAAGATCGAGATAGGTGATCGATCGGGAGTACAGACGTGAATGACGCCATACAGAACGAGAGCTAGACCAAGAACACGAACCGATCACCCGAGGATCGACCACAAGATCGAAATGAGAGCATGATCCCTCCAACCAGATCGACTTGAAGATCGAGCAGAACAAGGCGATCCATGAAGAAGATCGAGTGAGCTGATCGATCTCAAGGTCGATCTCTACGGCCTTAACCATTTTTGGCATTTAGTGAGGAGACCATTTGGAGCTGTTTGGCCATTTTAGGAAGGAGGCGGCTACCACTTCTTCACACACGCTTTGCTTTTAGCTTTTTCTGTTCTTATCTGAGAGGATTCGGCCATTGTTGAACCTGAAGCTTTTTTTTTGGATTTTGAACTTGAATCTTTTAAATATTAAGCAGTTTTTCTTTAATCGCTCTTTAATCTTTCTTAGTTTATCTTTCATTGCGTTTCAATCGGTTTCTATCATGAGTAGCGAGTAGTTCTTTTTGGGATTTGGGGTTGAGGCGATTCAAAGGGTTTAACAGGTTTAAGTTTTGTGTTTTTTCTTGTTCTTCATTCCTTCTCTTCTAGGATCTTGGGGTCTTAAGGCATAGAGAGTCTTGAAAAAGATCTCTATGATTCCAAGGCTATCTTACCCTGACCGGATTCAGATATCAGAAAACCAAGTCCTAGAGACCCTCTCCCAAACGCCATGGATGTAGAGGAGGTTAGTTAGGCCATAGATTGAAATCTGTTTTTCTTGCTCTTTGATCTCTTTTTCCACCAAACGCCATGGGTTTGGAGAAGAGATTGAGGAAGTGAACCATACCACACGCCATGGGGTGGTTCTTGTTTTGTTTTCAAGGCTTAGAGAAAACTCATCAAATGAGTAGATCTATATGTTTTCAAACCAAAGCTTAAACTTTGGAACACTTTTGAATATGACCCTCGATCCTAAACCCTCTTTTAGCATTTTAAAACCTCTGTTCATCATTCTGTTATCATAAAGCTTGCATCCTTGTTCATTTGAAATCATCGCTTTAAGTTGTTAGATCGATCTGTTTTACTCGATTCAGTGCTCGATTTTTAGGTATTAGTAGACTTGCATTTTTAATCTTCTGTTTTCTCCTAGTGTTAGTTAACCCTCTTCCAGGGATTTTAAAATTGTTTTTCATTTCATTTGGTTATTGAATTTAGTTTTCACTGATTTTACCAACTATTTTCTCGATTTGCTTAGATTTGCTTCATCCTTGCATTCTTAGTGTTCTTCCTGCATCCTAGGTTGGATTGATACCTCTTGCACACTATACTACATCCATAGGTTGGTTGAGTTTTGTTAATACAACCTCCTGCTAAAATACTGTTATCAAATGGCGCCATTGCCATCTTAGGATTGTTAGGAAGCATTAAGATTTGGGGTTTAGTAAAGACTAAGCCTTTGTTCTCACTTTGGTTACTAATCTCTTTCTCTTCACACTTGTGTCTTTCAGGTACATGAATTTGCGTTCTAAGGGTGACAACAACTTACTTACACCCCTGGACAATATTCATCAATTTGGACACACTAGATCAAGAAGGGCAAGAGAGCAATCTCAAGGCTTTGAAGAGATTGTTCAAGCAGGTTCAGTAGACTTTGCAACAATGGCTGAGCAGGAACATCCTGAGGGACATCCACCAGCTCACGGTGCTGTAGGAAGGGGAAATGGAAACCCCCACGCATCATTGGTGCTGGAGATGCTCCTAATACGCATCACAATCGCTTTGGGATCACTCCTCCACCAGTACAGAACAACAACTTCGAGATAAAGCTAGGATTCATCTCTATGGTTCAGAACATCAAATTCCATGGGCTGGCTATGGAAGACCCCTGCATCTTGACAATTTTGAGCAAGTTTGGGGGATGATAAAGATCAATGGGATCTCGGAATATGCTTTCAAGCTACGGCTCTTCCCATTTTCTCTTGGAGATAAGGCTAGGCATTGGGAGAAGACCCTTCCGCAAGGCACCATTACCTCTTGGGCTGAATGTAAGAAGGTGTTCCTCTCAAAGTTTTTCTCGAGCACAAGAACAACAAGGCTGCAAAGTGAGATCAACGGATTCACTCAAAGGAAGAATGAGACTTTCAATGAAGCTATGGAGAGATTCAAAGACTATACCATTCAGTGTCCTCACCACAGCTTCAGTGAAGAGACTCTCCTAAGCACAATATACCGTGGAGCCTTACCCAAGATCAGAATGTTGCTTGACACGACTAGTAAGGCAATTTTCTTGGTCAAGAAGTGGAAGAGGGTATGGAGTTGATCGAAAACTTGGCTTTGAGTGATGACAACTACGCCGAAGATTATGACCGTGCACCACGAGGTTCTGAGCTAGAGTCTCACAAGAAAGAGCTCAAGTCGCTGCATGAGAAGATAGACAAGTTAGTGCTTGCCAATCAGAAGCACGTGCACTTTGTGGGTGAAGCCGAAGAAGTCTTAGAGGAGTTAGACTTGAGTCAAGAAGAAGCTACATGGATTGCTGGTCAGAACTACAACAAGCCTCAGGGTTATTCACAAGGTTACCAAGCCAACAACAATCTGTCTTACAGGAGCACAAACGTTGAGAACCCTAAAGATCAGGTGTACCCCCCTCAGCAAGCAAAGCTGTTTGTTCCTTATAACAAGGGTTTTCAACCGAATAGTGGCTTTCAAGGGCAGAGGCAAGGGAACTTTCAGGGTCAGCAGCAACAGCAAGGAAACAAAGGCTACACTCCTATGTTTCCTCCCGGCTTCGTTCCACAACAACAACAGATGCAACCCCAACCTCAAGATCCGGTACAAATGATGTTCCAGCAGTTGCTTCAAGGTCAAGCTTCAACTAATCAGAAGTTTGCCGAGATGAACAACCGCCTAGACTCCTCTCTTACCGACGTCTCAACACAGATAACAAATCTGAACAACAAGATCAAGCAGTTAGAGAAGGGCAAGGCTAGTACAAGCGGTCAGAACAGCTTACTGGACAAGTGTGAGCAGAATCTCATAGAGTATGCAAATGCTATAACACTAAGAAGCAGGAAAGAACTTCCACCGCGAGTTGCTCCTAAGACCAGTGAGGACCTTGTGATTCAAGAGGGGGAGGGTAAGCTTTCAGCTGATGAAGAAATCACTTTTGACAATGTGTGGATTGAGAGACCAAGGAAGGGTAAGGAAGCCGTTGTAGAGATGAAAGTAGGGGAGGTGAGCAAAGAGAAAGATGCATTTGTTCCTCCACCATACAAGCCGACGCTTCATTTTCCTGGACGGTTCAAGAAACAGCTTCTAGAGAATCATATAGCAGTTTTTGAAAAGCACTTGAAGGATGTTGAGATCAAGCTACCTTTGTCGGATTGTTTGGCCATGATGCCTAAGTGTGCAAAGTTTTTCAAAGACACTTTTACTAAGAAGACCAAGGAAAGTCAAGAGGTTTTGGTGTTGAGTGAAGAGTGCAGCGCTATTATTCACAAAGAGATTGTTACTAAGAAGCTTGGAGATCCAGGATCGTTCACCATACCATGTGCACTCGGTCCCTTGACATTTCAAAGCTGTTTGTGTGTCTTGGTGCAAGAATAAACCTCATGCCCCATTCCATAGCAAAGAAGCTCGGTTTCACAAGGTTTAAAGAGTGTAGGATCTCTCTGGTGCTAGCTGACAGAAGCATAAGGCTTCCTGTGGGTATGCTTGAAGATTTGCCCGTAAGGATCAGTGGAGTTAACGTGCCAACCGACTTTGTTGGCTTAAAGATGGATGAAGAGCCAAAGGATCATCTAATCCTTGGAAGACCGTTTCTTGCAACCGCTAGAGCCATCATTGACGTGAAGAATGGCAAGATTTCTCTACACTTGGGCAAAGACATCAAGTTGGACTTTGATATTAATGAAGTCTTGAAGAAACCAACCATTGAAGGACAATCTTTCTACATAGAGACTCTAGACGCTTTCGCCGATGAGTTGCTTGAGGAGTTAGCACAAGAAGATCACTTGCAGCTTGCCTTGACAAAGGAGCATAGAGAGTTTGGTTTTCTAAGTGGTCAGACTCAAGAATACGTTCATCTTCTCGATTCTAGGAAAGTTGTAAAAGAAGATGAAGGCGGATGCCTAGAGATTGATCAAGAAATCGACGAGCTCACTCAATCCAGGATCAAGATCGACAAGAAGATCGAGGAAGGTGGTCGATCCAGCGAAACGATGGATGGGAAGATCAAAAGAAGCCAATCAACCAGTTCAGAGAACGAGACGGGGACTCGATCTCCTACTCGATCCACATCAAATCAAGTAGGTGAATTGAGTAAAGTTACTCGATCCGGACCAGAACGAGTGGAAGATCGACTGGATGACTCAATTTCAGAGGGGACAACAGTTCAAGAAGGCAGTCTTAAGGCTCATGTCTCGGGTTCTAAGGAGAGCAGTGAGGACGGCAATGTCAACACGAGCCACGAGGAGGACTGGAGCGAGCTGATCTCCCCAAAGGTGGACCTAAAGGAGCTCCCAAAAGGGCTAAGGTATGCTTTTTTAGGGCTTAATGAGACTTATCCCGTGATTGTGAATGAGAACTTGAGTGATGATGAGTTGCACTCGCTCCTTAATGAGCTGAGAAAGTATAGGAAGGCCATTGGGTACTCTCTAAGTGACATCAAGGGCCTTTCACCAATGCTTTGCACTCATAGGATTCACTTAGATAATAAGAACTCTTCTTCTATTGAACATCAAAGGCGCTTAAACCCGAATTTGAAAGAAGTAGTTAAGAAAGAGATTCTGAAATTGTTAGAGGCTGACGTGATATACCCCATCAGTGACAGCACGTGGGTTTCTCATGTCCACGTGGTGCCTAAGAAGGAAGGGATCACAGTCATTAAGAATGAAAAAGATGAATTGATTCCTACAAGAACCATAACTGGCAACCGAATGTGTATAGACTATAAGAAGCTTAATTCAGCTACTAGAAAGGATCATTTTCCTCTTCTTTTTACTGATCAGACTAGGTCTTTACCCGCGCTATGCTTTGGGATATTTTTCTAGATTTTGTATATATTTTTAATATAATAAAATTATTTTTATAATGTAAATGAGTATTATATTTATTATTTTATTAACTTAAGTTATGTATTTATATGTTTTAAATCTGAATAAACATTATCTATTTTTATTATTTTATTTTTCAAAATTATAACTTGCTATTAAATTTAGTTAGCTAACTAATTATAAATGTATATATAAGAATAAAATATATAAGAATAAACCAATACATATTTAGTACCTTTATGCTAATGGCAAATGTAATCTATCTTCTCCAATAAATTACCACATGATCCTCATTTGTAATTATATAATGCAAAATACCATTAAAAAAGATTTATTAACTAATATAATTATTTTGAATTATAAAATTTATTTATTTATCAAATATTTTATTATAAACATATGTTTCTAAAACTACCAAACTATAATCAATAACATTCATATCAAAACCATTGCTATTGTTTTAGAACTAAATAGAAATTTATGTTTGAACTCTTAAAATATCGTTTCAGTTAAAGTTAAATAATTAAATTTTGGTTACTGTAAACATACTTTAACTTGAAAATTTAGCACAGGGAAATTTTATCTACTTACAAAAATCGAGAAATCGCATTTTTCGTCAAAACAAAAAAACTTCATTTTCCCATTAAACTGAAAAATCGGCTATTCCCACTAAAACCAAAAAAAATTATTTTCTCGTCAAACCTAAAACCTAAAATTTCATTTTCCCGTGAGAACATGTGTTTTTCCACTAAAGCCGAGAAATTACGTTTTTTCACAAAAACCAAAAAATTTCATCTTCCTGCAAAAAAAAAATTATATTTTCCTGCCAAAATCGAAAAATTTATTTTTCTTACGAAAACTGAGAAATCGTCTATTCCTGCCAAAAAAAAAAATCATTTTCTCGTCAAGCCCAGAACCACTCTTTCCTACAAAACAAATAAACTACAATTTTCCGCGAAAACCAAAAATTGCATTATCTCCCGTGAAATTGTGTTTTCTCGCGAAAACTAAGAAATTGTTATGTTTTTATCGATTCAAATTTTTGCTGATGTGTGAGCTTCTTATAACATAAGGCTTTTTGCGTTGTTGCATGGAAGCATAGTTGATGATGAGTCTACACTTTTTCAATCATATATGTCTATGTGAAACAAATAGATAGCTAGAATTTATTTATTTATTTATTTGTTGTTATTTATTATTTGGATTTGGTTTTGGTAAAAAAAAACCATGATTTAATTTTTTATTTATTTTTATTTATTATTTGGATTTGGATTTGGTAAAAAATAAAATAATGATTTTTTATTTGCTGTTATTAATTATTTGGGCTTGGGTTTGGTAAAAGTTAAAACAAAAATTAATAGAAAAATATTTGGGTTTTAATGGGGTTAAGTTTAAAAATTAAAATAAGTAGATGAGATGTATTAATAAAATATTTTGATTGGTGATTATTTTTGCTGAGGTGTCATATTTATAAAGCTTAAAAAAGCTGAGGTGTCAAGCCTTGGAGAGACTTTAGTGTTATTATTGTGTTGATGCTTGAAAGACTTGCTAATCATCCATATTATTTATTTCTTGATGGTTATAGTGGTTTCTTTCAAATACTAATCCATCCAAACGATCAAGAGAAGACGACTTTTACATGCCCTTACGGCACCTTCGCATATCGAAGGATGCCATTTGAGTTGTGTAATGCACCAGCAACATTCCAGCAGTGCATGATGTCGATCTTCTCTGATCTTATAGAAGAGATGGTAGAATTGTTTATGGATGACTTCTCTGTATATGGTGCATCTTTTTCTGCTTGTTTGTTGAATCTTTGCAAGGTACTTAAGCGGTGTGAGGAGAACTGGGAGAAGTGTCACTTCATGGTGAAGGAAGCGATTGTACTCGGCCACAAGATATATGAGAAAGGGATACAGGTTGATAAAGCTAAGGTTGAGGTCATGATAAGTCTTGAGCCGCCGGTTAATGTAAAGGGAGTGAGGAGCTTCTTAGGTCACGCGGGCTTCTACAGGAGATTCATAAAAGATTTCTCCAAGATAGCAAGACCCCTCACACGGTTGTTATGCAAGGAAGCTGACTTTGTCTTTGATGAGGAATGTCTTCATGCTTTCAAGACCATCAAGGAGGCTCTTGTATCTGCGCCAATAGTACAAGAACCAGACTGGAGCCTACCGTTTGAAATCATGTGTGACGCGAGTGACTATGCCGTGGGAGCTGTTCTTGGTCAGAGGAAAGACAAGAGGTTGCATGTTATCTACTACGCCAGTCGTACCTTGGATGAAACGCAAGTGAGATATGCTACAACCGAGAAGGAGCTGTTGGCCATTGTGTTTGCTTTTGAGAAGTTCAGATCATACTTGGTGGGCTCTAAGGTTGTTGTATACACGGATCACGCTGCCTTGAGGTACATCTACTCTAAGAAGGACACCAGGCCGAGGCTCTTAAGGTGGATTCTCCTTCTACAAGAGTTTGATATGGAGATAAAAGACAAGAAGGGGATAGAGAATTGTGTTCCTGATCACCTTTCTAGGATGAGAGTGAATGAAGCCTTACCCTTGGATGATTCACTTCCTGAAGAGCAACTCATGATGATCAACACGGTTGTTTGTACACGGCTAGAGGATCAGTTTGAAGATGTTTTGGCTTTGAGAGAAGAGAACCTGCCTTGATATGCTGATATAGTGAACTTCTTAGCTTGTGGAGAGGAACCTTCTCATCTTGACCATTACCACAAGAAGAAATTCATGAGAGACATCTCTCATTATTTTTGGGACAAGCCATACTTGTACAAAAGAGGAGTGGACAGCTTGTATAGAAGATGTGTCTCAAGAGAAGAAGCACAAGACATTCTTCTACATTGTCACGGCTCTTCATACGGTGGTCATTTTGCTTCTTTCAAGACTGCTACAAAGGTGTTACAAGCCGGCTTTTGGTGGCCATCGCTTTTCAAAGACGCTTATGAATTTGTTAAAGCTTGTGAAGCTTGTCAAAGGGCAGGGAACATCACCCAGAGAAATGATATGCCTCAGGTACCAATCTTTGAAGTTGATGTCTTTGACGCTTGGGGGATAGATTTCATGGGACCATTCCCATCTTCTTACTGCAATAAATTCATCTTGGTAGCGGTTGATTATGTGTCTAAGTGGGTTGAGGCTATAGCTTCCCCAACTAATGACACAAAGGTGGTGGTTAAACTCTTTAAGACCATCATCTTCCCACGGTTTAGAGTACCAAAGGTAGTGATCAGTGATGGGGGCAGCCACTTATCAACAAGGGGTTTGAAAGTCTTTTGAAGAGGTATGGCGTGAAGCACAAGGTAGCTACACCTTATCACCCACAAACCAGTGGGCAAGTAGAAGTCTCTAACAGACAGATCAAAGCTATCTTAGAGAAGACAGTGGGAGTAACTCGGAAGGATTGGGCGGTTAAACTAGATGATGCTCTATGGGCTTACCGGACCGCTTTCAAAACCCCCATTGGCACTACTCCTTTCACTCTTCTTTACGGCAAGGCATGTCACCTCCCTGTGGAGCTGGAACATAGGGCATTGTGCGCAGTGAAGCAGATGAACTTCAGCCTCAAGACAGCACAGGAGAAGCGGTTGATTCAGCTACATGAGCTTGATGAGCTACGGTTAGACGCCTACGAATGTGCTAAGATCTACAAAGAGAGGTCCAAGGCGGTTCACGACAAGAAGCTGGTTTATAAAGAGTTAAGAGAAGGCAGTCTGGTGCTACTCTACGACTCGAGGTTGAAGCTATTTCCAGGGAAGCTCAAGTCTAGATGGTGTGGCCCGTTTGGTATCAAGGAAGTTCTTCCCTATGGAGCGGTTACATTGGTTGGCAAGAGCGGTAATGCTTTCACGATTAATGGGCACAGAGTCAAGCCCTACTTGGCGAGTGATTGCAGCAAGGAGAGCACCACCATGCTTCTCCAAGACCCACCTAAGGCCTATACCAAGTAAAGTCTAGCTAAAGACGTTAAAGAAAGCGCACTTGAGAGGGATTCCCATGTCTATCTTGTAAAAATTTTTACTTTCTTTCTATTTCAGTTTTATGCTTTTTATGTTTAAGTGTGTAAGTGAAAGGATGAGGGATGGTAGACCATGTTCTTGGAGTCAAAAGAGGCGAGTAGGGCTAATTATAAGCTAGAGATCGAGTGCTAGATCGACTTATCCTAGCTCCATATTTACTAGATCGAGCTAGTGAATCGAGAGGAGTCAGTCGATCCAGACGAGATCGAGTAGACAATCGAGTGAGTCAGTTGATCATGAGAGGATAAACCACCCATACGTTTGGGCAAACAAGGTGTGGATCGACTGACCTCACTCGATCCTCGAGGATAGATCGATCAGTCTACTCGATCTGCCACTCGATCTAAGCCCAAACGACCCCCAAATCGATCACGTGGCTCGATCCGAGGAGCATAGCCTGAGTGACCAAAAATCATGGCATGACAGGGTACAATCGATCTAAGACTCGATGCAATCCGAATCGGGTCCTTGATTGATCAAACCTCTCGATCCTAGTCAACATGGGCATGAGATCGAGTCCTAGATCGACCAAATGGACTCGATCTCGTGCCAAGGTAACTAAATTCTTTCCCTCTTTTCCTCTTTCCCTCCTGTTTTTAAATTTGAATTGTGGTCAAGGCAAGCATCTTTGACCATGAAAGATGTGCTTTGACCACAATTTTGTCAGAAACCACTTGTTTTGCCCATGGTTTTACACTTTTGTTAGCCTTTATATTTTCCATGCAACCACACACTCTCTCTCATTTGTGTTTCGAGTTTTCTAAAGAAAGAGAGAGTGTGATTTTCTATTCCTAAAGGATAATAACATCTGCTTTCATCCTTGCAAAGGTATTTTCGGTTCAAATTGTTTAAAATCTTATAGAAAATTTCCTTTTATTTGCTTTGGTTGATTGTTGGTTGTTGGGGAATTGGGATAATTTTTAGAAGTAGCTAAATATTAGGAAAATTTCTAGATTTAATCCTATCTCTAGATTTTCTTCTCTATTATCTAGCTACAATTTTTATAAATCCCCCAAAAATCTAGGGTTAATGTTAAGAGTTTTTTCTTTCTTACCTTGTCTCTCTCTAGCATTCACTGCCTATACTCATTCTCTTGCTTGAGATTCGTGTTTCAGGTAACATGGCTCCAAAGAGAACGAGAGAAGAGACAGCACAAGAAGGAGAAGCTCAAGAAGTGGTCCAAGAGAGGGTCAGATGGACAAAAGAGGAGAAGCAAGCCAAGAAACGGCTGGAAAGGCTTCGGTTCGATCCCACTGAGTTCGCGAGTAGGGATCTTTTGGCTAAGATGGGGATCTTGGGAGACTTGATCAGCTTCTCAAGAACATTGGGCTTTTTCAGAACCTCTTTGATATCGAAGTCCAGCCTTATGTCCTTTCCCAAGTGCAAGGCAATCTTCCCGTTCTTGACGTCGATGATAGCCCCGGCGGTTGCAAGGAATGGTCTTCCTAGGATGAGTGGATCCTTAGGTTCTTCATCCATCTCCAACACGACGAAGTCCGTAGGCACGTTCATACCACTGATTCGCACCGGTAGATCTTCAAGCAGCCCCACTGGTAGCCTCACACTCCTATCAGCCAGTACCAACGAGATCCTACAGTCTTTGAAACGAGTAAAGCCAAGCTTCTTAGCCACGGAGTTAGGCATCAGGTTTATGCTAGCTCCGAGATCACAAAGGCAGCTCTTGAACTCCAGAGGACCTAAAGCGCAGGGTACAGTGAAGCTTCCAGGGTCTCCCAACTTCTTAGGGACTATCTCCTTATGTATCACAGCACTACACTCTTCACTTAGAACAAGCACCTCCTTGCTTTCCTTATTCTTCTTCACGAGAGTGTCTTTGAAGAATTTGGCGCATTTAGGCATCATTGCAAGGCAGTCAACTAGAGGTAGCTTGATCTCCACGTCCTTAAGATGCTTCTCAAAGAGGATTCTATGCTTCTCTATGAGTTGCTTCTTGAAACGGCCAGGAAAAAGCAGCTTAGGTACATACGGTGGAGGCACATAAGCATTCTTCTCCTTAGTAGTTTGCTCAGCTTTCTTCTCAGCAACTGCTTTGTCTCCTCTTCTTGGCCCTTGGATCCAGACATTGTCAAAGTTAATCTCATCATCAGCTGAAGGCTTACCCTCCCCCTCTTGAATTACAACGTCCTCGTTGTTCTTAGTAGAGACCGGAGGTTCTAGCTCTTTGCCGCTTCTTAACATGATGGCGTTGGCATACTCCTTAGAATTCTGCTCACACTTGCCCGGTAGGCTATTCTGACCACTTGTACTCGCTTTCCCCTTCTCTAGCTGCTTGATCTTGTTGTTTAGGTTGGTGATCTGAGTGGAGAAGTCAGTGAGAGACGAGTCTAGATGAGTGTTCATCTCGGCGAACTTCTGGTTTGTAGAGGCTTGCCCTTGTATCAGCTGTTGAAACATTGCCTGAACCAGATCAACTTGTTGTTGCATCGGCTGTTGCTGCTGAGGTGCAAAGCCCGGAGGGTAGTTAGGCGTGCAACCCTTGTTACTTTGATGTTACCCTTGGAAGTTGTTCTGCCCTTGACCTTGGAAACCAACACTCGGCTGAAAACCTTTGTTGTAAGGGATGAAAGGTTTTGCTTGCTGAGCAGGGTACACTTGGTCCTTAGGGTTGGCAACGTTGGTGCTTCGGTAGGAGAGATTGTTGTTCTGGTTGTAGCCTTGGTTGTAGCCTTGAGGTTTGTAGTTGTTCTGTCCCGCCACCCAATTGGCTTCTTCCTGGCTCAACTCTAGCTCCACTTGATTCTCATCCGCTTCACCAACAAAGTGAACATGCTTCTGGTTGGCTAACACCAGCTTATCTATCTTCTCATGCAAAGATTTCAGCTCCTTTTTGTGAGACTCTAGCTCGGATCCCCTCGGTGCACGGTCATAATCTTCAGCGTAGTTGCCATCACTCAATGCCAAGTTTTCTATCAGCTCCATGCCCTCTTCTACCTCCTGACCAAGGAAGTTCCCTTTGCTAGCTGTGTCAAGCAACAACCTGATCTTTGTTGAAGCTCCGCGGTATATGGTGCTGAGTAGGGTCTCCTTGCTGAAACCGTGATGAGGACATTGGATCGTGTAGTCTTTGAAACGCTCCATTGCCTCGTTGAATGTCTCGTTGTTTCATTGAGTGAAGCCGCTGATTTCGCTTCTCAACCGTGCTGTCCTGGTGCTAGAGAAGAACTTTGAGAGAAAGGCCTTCTTACACTCGGCCCATGAGGTGATGGTGCCTTGTGGGAGGGTCTTCTCCCAATGCCTAGCCTTGTCTCCGAGTGAAAAGGGAAAGAGACGCAGCTTGAAAGCATCTTCGGATATGCCATTGATCTTGATCATCCCACATACTTGCTCGAAGTTTTCAAGGTGCTCCAAGGGATCTTCCATTGCTAAGCCGTGGAACTTGTTGTTTTGCACCATGGAGATGAAACCTGGCTTAATCTCGAAGTTGTTGTTTTGTACAGGAGGAGGAGTGATCCCAAACCTATTGTGATGAGTTTTGGGAGCATCTCCGGCTATGCAAATCTAAGCGAAAAAGATAGGTTTTGAGAAAATCCCTAAAAACTAGATGCAGCAACTAAATGGAATGCAAACTATTTTAATATTACCAGTAATGATCAAACTACCATGAAGAACAAACAGAATAATTAAAGGACAAAGCTACGAATTACTAAAATTCGACTAGTGGATCGACCATGGGATCGACCACTAGATCGAGCAATAACAATCGATCTCTTCTAAAAATACAAGAACAGTAAAACTAACGACCAGGATGCTAACAAAGATCAAGCGAATGACGAGAGAAGAAGTAAATATGCTAAAAGAGAGGGCCTAGGGATGAGATTCATGGTCAGGGGTTTCAAAGGTTCGACCTTGGGTTGAAAACTTTAAATCGACTCACTTTGTGAGAATCTCTAAGCCTTGAAAACTAAGCAAGATCTATCCGTGGCTTTCGGTATAGATCACTCCCTCATCCTCTCCTCCAAACCCATGGCTTTTGGTGGAAAGAGAGGTCGAAGGGCATGGAAAACAGATTTCAAACGAGTGGCTTAACTAGTCCCCCAAACTTCCACGGCTTTTGGGAAGGGGTAACTAGTCTCTAGGGTGTGATCTTCAGAGGTCCCTGGATCTTGTCAAGGTAAGGAACCTCTCGGATCATAAAGCTCTTGGCGTGAGAGTCTTTAAGCTTTGAGAACTCGACACCCTAGAAGAGATAGCCATTAAACACTTAGAAAAACCCCAAGATCGAAACCTTTTTGACCCCTTAGATCCTCTCAACCCCGAACCCAAATGAACTACTCACCACACATATGATAAATCAAGCAAAGCATGGAAAAGGACACGATGAACATGGAAAGAAAACTAGATTAAGCTGAAAACGATTCGATTACAAAAGCTTGAAAAACTCAAAGTTCGACAATGGTGGATTTCTCCAAAACCAGAGAGAAAAACATGAAAAAAATAAGGATGAAAAGTTGTGTGGGAAAAGGACGTCACCGCCTTCCCAAAATGGCAAAAACAAGCTGATGGTCCCCCCCTCGCTAGCGGCCAAAAGCGGTTGAAAGGACAGAGATCGACTCCGGGATCGAGCGGCTCTCTCGATCATCTTCGGACATCGTGTCTTCAACTCGATCTGGGTCTCTATTATCTTCGGTGGATTGAGTGTTGCATCCGATCTCGGTATCGATCTGCGGTTGGATCGAGTGGTGTACTCGATCCGGCTCTCGCTCTGCATGGCGTCATTTACGTCCGTACCGATTGATCGATTGCTTCACTCGATCTTCTGGTCGATCTCATCCTAGATCAACCTGCCATGCTCGATCTGTTCCTCGATCTCTGGTCCTTAGCACATATCCGAGCTTCCACGAACCGCTACAACAGCTTCAGCACGTCCACGAACCTCCACGACTCCAAAGCAGCCAGAAACAACCTGAATGTGATGCAAATGCATGAAAAGCTAACTAATGTGTATGCAAAATGTATGTAATATGAAGTAACATCAGTTCCTTATCTCAGTAAGATCGGATACCTTTCAGGAGCTGTTGAGACAGGATTTGGCTATCAGTTTGAGCTGGAAAACAAGAAGAGGAAGATCATCTTGCCCAAGCAGCGCTTAACCAACTTCATCACCTATGAAAACATCCGATTCATGCCAACAGAAGATGAGCTTTATGACCTAAGGACAGACCCACCATTGATGAGGCCAAGCAAAGTAAAGAACATGAGCACCATCAGAGACTCAGATGTGGAAGAACACATTGAAGAGCAGCATCAAGAACAGGAGGGTCAGCACCAAGGGATGGAGGAGAATGAACATGAAGACTATGATAGCCGCCCTTATGCATTTGACCTTTATGATGTGATATGCACATCTGAAGCTTCAAAGGCTGCACATGAGCACTTTAGGCTTCTTCAGAGGTGAAACCACTTCATGGACAAGGCAATCAGAGGTTTTCTGAAAACAGTCAAAGCAAGCAAGAAATCGGTTGATTCATCGAAGAAGAAAGTCAAGAAGGTCAAGAAGAAGTTGGGAGGATCTTCACCAGCCAAGAGAGCTGATCAAGCGGCCCAAGCAGAGCCACAAGGAGGAGGATCTGATGCTGAGGACATGTCTGAGGACACACCAGAGGCTACAGTACAAGAGAGACACTCATTCCACATGAGTGAGCGCCAAGGACACATGCTTCTCAACCGGCTAGACATTCATCTCATGTAGCTGCTCCAAGGCGAAATGGAAAGAAGAGGAGGGCTAGACAGCAAAATCCATCAGAGGAGGAAGGTTCACCCTCCCATGCCATTGAGAGTTCAGACTCTCACCACTCCTCCACCTGAAGTAAGGTACACCACACTAACCATTGTAAATACCACATTTGTTTTTAGTTTCATGCGATTGTTTGCTTGTTGTTTCTGAACACTCTCCTTAGCATTTTTATTACACAGGCACTGTGTAATTTAAGTGTGGGGGAGGGTGTATGATGGACTGATGGTTGCATTTGCATTTGCATATTAGAATAGGAACCATGCATCATGTGTACATAGCATCTAAGGCATAGAAAAACCAAAAAAATTGAAACTTTTTCAAAAACTGCTTGAAAAAAAGAGTTTGATTTTCATGAATTCTTATAGGATTTAGACATCATGCATTCATATAGGACTAGCTTGCTTGTTTGAATTGGGAACTATGATAGTACATCTTTGTTAATGCTAGCGGTTTATGAAAATGAAGCCCTTGTTTTTAATCCTTTGGTGCATTTGATGTTGAACTAGAAATAAAGCTGAACAACTTTTGGAATTTGCATTTGTGTGAGCTTTGTTTGAGACTGAAGCATGATTTGAACTGATTTCAACCTTTGTTTAAGTGGAACCTAATTTGAATTCGTAATTATCATGCCTTATGCATTTGTGATTGTTGTCATGGGTAGCGTAAAATATTTGGATCTTCTTATTCTCTTTTGCCACTCTCTAAAAGATCCATTTAGATTTCCTTACCCTTAACTAAACCTTCTTTCAAGCCAATACATTAATAGTGTGTGATTTGTGAGGCTTCTTCCATCATGGTTGTTGCTTAGCAAAAAGTGTAGGGTTGGAACTACAAGGGAAGTATTCCCATTGTAGAATTAGGTCACTCTTAAGTTAGATAGGCTAGGATGTTTGGGGAATGGTTTGGAGTTTATCTTGGGAATAGTTTTTAAAAGAAGCAATGAAGAAAAGAAGTCAAGGCACAAAAGAAAAAGGAGTGTGACATAAGCAAAAGGGTGGAAATGGCGATTCTAAATTCAAAGAAAGAAGGCTCATGTTCAAAGAAGAATAGAAGATGCAAGATGTGCAAAACAAGTAAACCAGAAAGCCAAAGGCGAATCAAGCACCAGCATCACCAAATAAAGGAGCCAAACTCAAAAGAAGCAAATCACCACCACTTGAAGTTCAAAAGAAGAAGTGTCCTCTAAAGCGCTTGAAAGAGAAGCGTTTTGGGGTTTTAAATGGGTTTAAATTCTTAAAAAGGGTAGCATAGGTGGGTTTACACTGATAGGCTTGAGTTAGGAACACATCTTATAGATCTTGGGGTAGATAGGAGTCTTCCTTTGTATGTGTAAGTTGTTCTTTGACCCTTAGCATTTTGCCAAAGCACAACCATGCTTTTCCTTGAGAGAACCCTTTAAACACCAAAACTAGTTTGTGAAGTGGGATCATTTTTATTCTACTAAGCCTTGTCCCATAGCCAAATGACACTTTTTCATTTGCATAAACATGATTCACGATTTGACAATAATTGAATGTTAAAAAAGTTGTTTGATTTGATGAGCATGTGTAGGTTAATAGCTTTGTGATCATTCTTGTTTTGTGATGAAAATGGCTAAGTGTTTAAAGCATTCTTCCATCAAGTGCACTCTAGAATTAAGAACATGGACTTCATTTTGATTTATTGTTAGAATTTTCAAAGATATGAGTTCCCATTTAAAACCTCATCACCATGTTAAGTGTTTGTTTACTTGAGGGAGAATAAAAGCTAAGTCTGGGGGTGTTGATAGCTTGCTATTCTAAATGAGAATTACTGATATCTCTGGATATAAATATCCAAATGAGAAAGACTCATCCCAGAAAATAGAAGCATGAAAACCCCAAAATCATAACAAAGGCGAACAACACTGAAATGCACAAACCAAAATTAGACGTCTCCATGTTTTCCTCTAATGTTGGCGTTTGAAGGATCATTAGTCATGGTTTGACCATCGGCTGTTGAGGGGTCTTCTTGTTCTGCTTGTCTTTGTTTGTCTAGGATTGTTATGGCATTTTCTTAGTTCAGTTTGCCCTTCCTGTATGATCCTTCCTGCATCGTTAGTGTCATATGAACTATCTTTGAAATTAGATATGTGCTTACCCTGATCATGTGATGTGATGGTGAGACGGTTGAAACCCTCAATGAGGTCCTTCTCGGGTCCGATTGGTGTTGCCTCGGTTAACTCTGAATCTACTCGTACCGCTTTGATTTGGGCTGGACTGATCATCCAGAAATGGTCAATTGGTCAATGAAACTCGAGGCTCTCGCCGTCGTTATGATAGGATTGGACCGGTTGGCCCGTTATGTTAAGGGTTCGGGTATCGTTTGCATACGGGCTATGCGATGGTTATTACGGCCCGCGGTACGACCCCTCGTACCTTCATGGTGTACGTTCATAACTGTATTGAGCGAGCCAAGTTCATTATGGCTCAAATTAATTGAGGATGATTGCTACGGCCAAGTTGAACCTCTTTCTCAGTTGTTTTGTCCTTGATCGAGTCATTGGAGTTTAACACACCTCAAGTACTTAATCCATGTCGTCGCTTGTTCTCCTGCATTATAAACAGATAAATCAGCAATATTAAATGTATGGGAGATGTTATACTCACCTGGCAGATCCAAACGGTAATTGTCATTGATGTTGGTTAAGAATTTGACTGGGCCGTCACCTCTTGGTGATAGCTTTGAAGCTCGTTTTTGTGGAAACTGTTCAGGCCTCATGTGTAGCCAAGCCCAATCGCCATGCTCAGATATCAGATGCTTCCTTCCTTTTACAGCTCTCCTTTTGTATTCCTTGGTCCTCTTCTCTACCTTCTCCTTAGCTAGAGATAATGCTTTTTGATAAGTTCTCCTCGACTTAAACCATCTAAACTGGCCGGCTCCGTTTGTGGGATGGGTACTAGATCCACTGGTGACAAAGGATTAACTCCATACACAACCTCGAAAAGGCAAAACTTAGTAGCCAAGTGAATGGCACGGTTATACGCAAACTTGATATCTCATACATTTGCATCATATAAGCTTGCATTTGGTTCATGTTTTGGTCTCCGTTTGCATGTTTTCCTTCTCTTGAGTCCCATTTTCCTTTCCTTTTAGACTTAGGTTGCATTTAGGTTGTAGTTTGCATTCTATATGCATTAAGGATGTTTTTAGGTACTTAAGTAGCTATTGGGAGGAAGAAGGAAGTGTGGGAATGGTTCAAGGAGTTAGCCAAGCTGAGAAGGAGCAAAAGGAGCTAAGGGAGACGATTTCTGGTGTTCCATCGGTCATGGCAGGAAGCACATCGGTCAATGGTGACCGATGCTGTTAATATGCCTTGAATCTGATTATGCATGCAGGGTGATCAAGCATGCGCTGATGTTTGCACGCTGCTTGAATAGACCTTGATGTTGGCATGCTGCTGGATGTTGCGTGTAGACTACAGGATGATGAATCTGCAGGCTGAACGATGAAGATTCATGTTGCATGATAAATATGCATGCTGCATGATGAAGCTGCAGGCTGCATGTAGGAAGCTGCATGCTGCATGCAGGACGCTGCAGGTTGTATGTAGGAAGCTGTATGCTGATAACAGGTTTTTGCAATGCAATGATGTATCAAAGCTTAAATGCAACACTGAGATGTAGTATAGCCTGCAAGTGAGTGTCAATCCACACCTAGGGGTAGCAAGTTCACTAAGAATGCAAGGGAACGAGAAAAGCTAAGCAAAAATGATAAATGATTGGTAAAATCCCTAAAAACTAAATGCAAAGACCAAATGCAAAGCAAAACAAATTTAAAATCCCTGGAAGAAGGTTAACTACCACGAGGAACAAGCAAAAGATAAAAAATGCAAGGCTACTAAAAACTAAAAATCGACTAGTGAATCGACCACTGGATCGACCACTAGATCGAGCAGAATGGATCGATCTACAAGCAACTTAAACAGAAATGACTTTTGATGAACAGGATGCAACTGAATGGCAAGCGAATGATTAACAGAGATTTAAAACACTAAGAAAGAGGGTCTAGGGTTGAGGGTCATATTCATGGGTCTCAAAGATTAAAGCTTGGTTTGAAAACATTTGGATCTACTCCTTTAGGAGGTTTCTCTAAGCCTTGAAAACAAAATAAGAACCATCCATGGCGTGTGGTATGATTCACTCCCTCAATCTTTTCTCCAAACCCATGGCGTGTGGTGGAAAAAGAGATCGAAGGGCAAGGAACACAGATTTCAAACAAAGACCGAACTAGTTCCCTTTACAACCATAGTGTGTGGGAAAGGAAAGACTAGTCTCTAGGATCTGATTTTCCAGGAGATCTGAATCCTGTCAAGGTAAGACATCCCTTGGATCATAGAGATCTTGGCGCGAGACTTTCTAAGCCTTATGTACTCAAGATCCTAGAAGAGAAGGTAATGAAGAACAAGAAAACTCAAAGCTTTAACCTTTTCAACCCCTTTTGAATCGCCTCAACCCATCGACCCAAATGAAACTACTCGCTACACATAAGGAAAACCGAACAGAATGCAAAAGATGATCTACTAAACATGATTAACGATTGATTAAAAGCAAAAGGTCCAATAATCAAATTGCAAAATCAAGAAAAGCTTGAAGTTTTACAATGGCGGAAATCACCTAAACGAGAGAAAGAAGAAAGACGAAAAAGATAAAAGTGAAAGTGCGTGTGAAAGCCGGATCGCCGCCTTCCCAAAATGGGCAAACAGCTTGATGGTCCCCCCTTTGCTAGAAGCCAAAATCAGTTAAAGTAGTCTGGGATCGAGCAGGAGGCTCGATCTGGCTCTCGATCTTCGTCTTGGATCGGATGGATTTGGTCGATCTCTGAGTCGATCTTGTGCTGATCGAGTTGGAAGCTCGATCTGGTACTCGATCTGCATGGCGTCATTTACGTCCGTACATCAGATCGATCTTCTCACTCGATCTTGGTCTCGATCCGTTTCCATGCATCGACTTGGTCATTCGATCTGCTGGACGATCTCGTCTAGATGGACCTGCCTTGCTCGATCCGCTACTCAATCTCAGGTCCCTTTGCTGAACGTCTAAGTCTTCGAGTGACGTTCATGGGCTCCTCACGAGCCTTAGAACGTCCACGAATCCTCCAAGGCTCCAAAGTATCCGAAAACAACCTGAATGTGATGCATAATGCAAGAAATATGCAAATGCTAATGCAATAGTGCTCTAGGACCTAAAATGGTTCAAACTAGCCTAATGTGCAAGGTAAATGCATGAGAAACTATCTTATATGCATGTAAAACACACGAAATATGCAGCAATATCAACTCCCCCAAACTTTCCTTTTGCTTGCCCTCAAGCAAACAAAATTCAAGAAGGAAGAGAGGTTTTAAAAACGGAGGTTTCAGCTTCTTGTAAATGTGCTTTTCAAATGAATCACTTCAATGGTCCTAGTTCTTAATTCTAAAATGCAATGCACACACTCATACTCCAAAGAACTTAGCCATACTCATCACACAATGAATTTCAAATCATGACTCTCCTATTCTAAACAATCAAAGAATCTTATCCTTTAACATTCATTAATGATAAAACCGTGAATCAAAGTCATGCACTTTAAAGCAGAACACATTTGGCTAAGGACAGAGGCTATGAGCATAGAATGATCTCATTTAAAAGGGTTTAACAATGTAGTGGTTTCTCTCAAGAAAGGTATGAACTTATGCATAATGCTAAAGGTAAAGGCAATTGATGCATACATAACTAGACTCTGATCTACCTGTTAGAATTTGCGGAATGATACTTAGAGAAATGAGTGAAGAACATAACGGAGAAGAGAGAATGAGTTAAGGATGATTATATTTCCTTAAGTTAACCATTACAAATGATATCGAATGTCTATTTATAGACCATACAAATCGGTTCTAAAGGCTAAGGGAGATAGTGACACAAACAATAAACAAAGAGGATGTGGTCCTCAAAGTGAAAGCGACACTTCATAAGAGTCTCCAACGTCCACAAGCTTAACAAGAACATGTGACCTTATCTTCTTTGATTCCTTGAGCTTGTGACCGTTGCTAGGCTTAACTAAGGTCAATTATATGACCGTTGCTTCCTTGATCATCACTCTTGCTTCCTTTGTGTGATCTTCTTCCTGGAGCCTCACGGTTGTGACTTGTACGGACACTTCTCTAACTTGATCATTTTGACACTCCCCCTCAAGCTTTAGCCATGGTGAGTGGCAAAGCTTGGAGCCATGAATGATCACCTCATTAAAAACCTCAATGTAGAAAACCTCATGGGACAAAACTACATTGAGGGAAAAAGAGTGTGATCCCCACGGCTAGGTGAGCTCAAGCTGAGATGTCAACGAGCCCCATCTTAGGGTAGATGAACTCGTTGATCTTCTGACTTGTTGCCTTGGTGAAGATATCGGCTAGCTGATCTGAACTCTTTGTGTAGCACGGCAGGATGACTCCAAGCTGGACTTGCTCCCTGACCTTGTGACAATCAACCTCAATATGCTTGGTTCGTTCATGGAAGACCGAGTTTGATGCAATGTGTATAGCCGCTTGGTTGTCACAGTGCATGGTGATTGGTGTGATTGTCTCACGCCCAAGGTCCTTAAGAAGGTTCCTTAACCACATTAGCTCGGTTGTTAACCTCCTCATGGCCCGGTACTCAGCTTCAGCACTAGAGCATGCCACTACATTTTGCTTCTTGCTCTTCCAAGTAACTAGGTTCCCACCAATGAAAGTGCAATAGCCAGTAGTTGATCTTCGATCTACACGGTCTCCTGCCCAGTCTGCATCGCAATATCCCACAATCTCTGAGCTTCCATTGCACCCCATCCAAATGCCATGACCGATTGTTCCTTGGACATAGCTGAGAATGCGCTTGACCATGCTCCAGTGATATGACGTTGGGGCTTTCATGTGTTGGCTAACCTGGTTCACAGCAAAACACAAGTCAGGTCTAGTTATGGTAAGATAAATTAGCTTACCAACCATCCTGCGGTATTGTGTGATGTCTTCAAAGGGTTCATCTTCTAGCTCCCCTTTTCGGTCCACCTTGTAGCTATCTTCAAGAGGAGTCTTAGCTACTTTATCTCCAAGGTTTCCTGCTTCACTCAACATATCCATCATATACTTTCTTTGTGAGAGAAACAAGCCTTCTTTAGATCTACAAACTTCAATACCTAAGAAGTATTTTAGTTCACCTAGATCTTTAATGTCAAAAACATTCTTTAAATAGTCTTTAGTAGCAAGAATGTTTACCTTGTCATTCCCAGAGATGATAATATCATCTACATAAATGAGAATGACAACTATACCTTCTTGGCTGGTGAGAGTGAATAGGGTGTGATCCGCTTCTGATCTGCTGAATCCTCTATCAAATAGAACTCTACTCAACCGATGGTACCATGCTCTTGGCGATTGCTTGAGACCATAAATCGCCTTTCTTAGCCTTAGTACTTTGCCATGGGCAACCTCTTTGTCTACACCAGGTGGTGGTGTCATGTAGACTTCCTCCTCAAGCTCTCCTTGTAGAAATGCATTCTTCACATCCATTTGCCAAAGATCCCATTCCAGATTCACAGCAAGTGAGATGACAACTCTAACTGTTTGGAGCTTAGCCACTGGTGCAAAGGTGTCGCCATAGTCTTCTCCATAGGTTTGAGTGAATCCTCTTGCTACTAGCCGAGCCTTATACCTCTCTATTTCGCCATTGCTCTTGTATTTGATAGTGAAGACCCATCTTGAGCTCACTGTCTTCTTTCCTTTAGGCAATGTAGCCTCATCCCAAGTGTGATTCTTCTCCATGGCCCCTCTTTCTTCACTGATTGCATCACGCCATACCTTGTACTCTATTGCTTCTTCATAGGTTTTCGGTATCTGACCTTGCTCCAAAGCAACTAAGAAAGCCTGATGCTCCTTTGGAAACTGAGCGAAAGAGCAAGCTGCTTGAGTAGGGTGGGCTACTGCATTGCCATTGTAGTATACCCTTGTGTTGACCCAATTTGATGGATCCTGCCTTTCCCTAGTGCTTCTCCTTAGTGCCGCTGGAGTAGGAGCTGGTGCTTGTTCTGCTTGTTGTAAGCTTTGCAACCGCGGACTTCTTCTTAGAGGAGCTGGTGCTTGGTGAGTTACTGACCGTGTGGGTGCTACTGCTTGCTCCGGAGGTTGATCATGTGTATTTGCTTGGGTCTCCGAGTCTATGTGCTCCGCTGGTGAGTCATTGTTGTCACCATTGTTATCACCGTTATCACCATTGTTGTCACCATTCTCCCCCTCAGGATCAACCGTAGGGGTTCCAGAGCTTGTAGTGATACCGAGATGGTCCAGGAGTAGCCGAAGGTTAGTAGCTCTATCTGATGTAGACTTGGAGATATCTTGTAAGTCTTCCCATGACTGTTTGGCATAGAAGCTTTCTGATTCCAAGAACTTCACATCTCTAGAGATTATAACTCGGCGTGTAGTGGGATTATAGCACTTGTACCCCTTTTGTGTAGTAGAGTAGCCAATAAACATACACCTTGTGCTCTTGGCATCCAGCTTTGTTCGAAGGTCTCCTGGGATTAAGGCAAAACAAACACACCCAAACACTCGTAAGTGATTAAGAGAGGGTTTAGTTGAGTTGAGTACCTCATATGGTGATGAGTCATTGAGGACTTTGGTTGGTATTCGGTTGATCAGGTAGCAGGCTGTAAGTACAGCATCTCCCCAAAACCGCTTTGGTACATTGTTTTGAAACATCATGGATCTGGCCACCTCCATTAAGTGTCTGTTCTTCCTTTCAGCAACACCATTTTGTTGGGGCGTATAAGGACAGCTGGTTTGGTGAATGATGCCTTGTGAGGTAAGATATTCTTTGAATAAGTTGCTTGTGTATTCTCCCCCATTATCTGATCTGAAAATCTTAATCTTGGCATTAAAATGGTTAGTTATGTGAGTTTGAAAGTTCCTAAATGCCTCAAAGACTCTATCTTTTGATGGGAGGAGAGTTAACCAAGTATACTTAGACTTTTCATCTATGAAAGTAACAAAGTACTTGTTTTGATCTCTAGATTCACAAGGGGATGTCCAAACATCAGAGTGAACTAAGTCAAAACATTTTTCATAAATGGTAGAAGACTTAGGAAAAACAGTTCTACAATGCTTTCCTAAGATACAAGCCTCACAATCATCATTCTTAAACACTACTTCAGGTAGTAAAAGACTCAATGCACGAGCATGAGGATGTCCTAATCTAGCATGCCAAATCGCATTATTATCACAAGCTACAACATTATTAGAAGAAGCAAAGGTAGGATCTAAAAGCTTAGTGTCTTCAAGAACATAGAGATCATCTTTGGTAGTCCCTTTCCCAAGCGTTTTGCTGGTCTTAATATCCTGAAAACACACTTCATTAGGTCCAAAGATAGCAATACAGTTTAAATCAGTTGTAGCCTTCTTTACTGATAATAAGTTAGATGTAAACGTAGGCATGTAGAAAGCTTTAGAAGATCTCTCAAATAGCTTAAGTTCTCCTATTCCCTTAATTGGAACCTTTTCCCCATTAGCAATCTCAACATTTCCTATTGTTGGTTTTATGTTGCTAATTAAGCTTAAATCACTAATCATGTGATGAGAAGCCCCTGAATCAACTATTAATGGCTTATTCTTAAGTGTATGTGAAGAACTATAAGAATTACCCATATTTTGAATCACATGAAAAGAGGTACCAAGAGTGTTACCAGACTCCTTAAACGCTTTGATCAGGGCATCCAGGTCTGATTTTGTCACGAATTGAGATGAGTTTGCTGCTCCTTCTCCAGGGGTATTCTTAGAGCTTTCGCCTTTGTGAGCCACCTCTTCTGAAGCAATCCTAGCCTTTCCCTCCTTCCACTTCGGTTTTAGGTGAGGATGAAGACTCCAGCAACCTTCTTTGGTATGCCCCTTTCTCTTGCAATGATCACAGAATGAGTTTCTCTTCTCATCAAACTTGTAGGCTCCTTTGTTGGCTGAGATCAGTTCTCTATTTCCTCCAAATAGGCCGAGTGATCCTTGCTCCTTTTGGATTTGGGAACAGACTTCTTCAAGCGTTGGTAGCCTTTCTGCTCTGAGAAGATGTTTGATGAGATCATTGTAGGTTGAGTTGAGAGTCAAAAACAGCCCAAAGACCTTGTCTTGCTCCCTTCTTTCATTCAAAATTTGTGGGTCCACAGTACTTGGCCTTAGCATTTCCAGCTCAGCCCATAGCGCTCTGAACTTTCCAAAGTGTTTGGTAAACTCCGCATCTTCTTGCCTTAGCTCATTGATGGCTTTCTTGACTTCAAAGACACGGCTGAGATTAGAGATGTTGCCGAATACTTGCTTCAGGGTCTCCCATAGCTCTTTGGCGGTTTCACAGTATGAGTAAGCCTCCAAGGTTTCAGTGCTAAGGGAGCTTTGTAGGAGAGCAAGGACGGTCTGATCTTCCTTGTACCAATGGGTCTCTTCTGTTGGGACAATGGCGGCTCCGGCGGCTGGTGGTGCTGCTATGGGGGCATCGCTTGATACATGTCTCCAAAGACCTCTTCCACACAAGGCGGTTCTTGTGGTCCTTGACCACAGTAGATAGTTCACTCCTTTGAGTGTAACTGGTAAAGCCAATGGCTTATTGTTCTCCATGGCCATGAAATTTATTCTATGGACCTATGGGTAAAGATATGGACCGTTGGGTAAATAATTTTTGGAAATGAGGTATGGGTGATTTAGAGGATAAGCGAATGAGGATATAGGTGATTAGAGGGGTTTAGAGTGATTTTGGAGTTTAGAAGATCATTTAAGAGATTTCAAAAGAGATAAAGAGAGTAAGGACCGCTGGGTAAAGATTTTGAGAATTTTCTGTAAACTGAAAGAGAGACAGCGAATAGTGAAGAAGCAAAATGAGAGAGGATGAGAATCAGAGTTTGTGATCCAAAGATCTACACAACTCGCTCTGATACCATGTTAGAATTTGCGGAATGATACTTAGAGAAATGAGTGAAGAACATAACGGAGAAGAGAGAATGAGTTAAGGATGATTATATTTCCTTAAGTTAACCATTACAAATGATATCGAATGTCTATTTATAGACCATACAAATCGGTTCTAAAGGCTAAGGGAGATAGTGACACAAACAATAAACAAAGAGGATGTGGTCCTCAAAGTGAAAGCGACACTTCATAAGAGTCTCCAACGTCCACAAGCTTAACAAGAACATGTGACCTTATCTTCTTTGATTCCTTGAGCTTGTGACCGTTGCTAGGCTTAACTAAGGTCAATTATATGACCGTTGCTTCCTTGATCATCACTCTTGCTTCCTTTGTGTGATCTTCTTCCTGGAGCCTCACGGTTGTGACTTGTACGGACACTTCTCTAACTTGATCATTTTGACACTACCCATGTACACTAATAATGATCCTAAAACCCCTCTCATTTCTTTTCTTTTTAGCTCACTCACCCTCCTAGATACTACCCTTATCACCAAAGCAATCCGCTTAGCAAAAACCCAAGTTAAAACAGAAAACATTTTAGGCTGGTGGAAAAGCTGAAAATATTTTTAGCTCTTTACTTTTCTTATTGATAGCTCTATACTTATTCTTTTTTTTTTCTTTTTTTTTTCTTTTTATTTGGCACTTAGGCTCTTTTCTTTCTTTTTCTTTTTCCTTTATTTGAGGGCTATCTTCTGAAATACACTTAGAGCTTTTTATTTTGAAAACATTGCCTTCCACTTAAAACTTTTTCAAACACTTCAAACACCAAACTCTTTTGAAACCGCAAACACTAAGCAAAACAAACAATCCCAATGAACCCCGAAACTAATCTTAAGCCTAAAACTAGCTTCAAAATGCAAAACTAGCAATCAAATGAGAGCCTAATCATGTCGCCTAGACCTAACACTTTATGCTAAGTTCAAACCGAAAATAGGCCTCACAATGATATCACACAAGAACATTTAGCTTGAAAGAAAGGCGAGGGTTACGGTGGGAGTTCTACTTAGGCTCACAAAAAGTGGTGAAAGGAGGAAGAGAGCCTAAATATGTATATGCATAAGCATGATAATTAAAGATCATATTAAGGTTTTCACTTATTAGGACAAAATTCAGTTCATGCATGTTCAAGTCAAGCCACGAAAATCAAAACACATGATCCAAGTATGGTTAGAGCTTACTTTCTAAGAGTGTACAATGCATCAAAGAACTACTAACTAGGGCCATGAAACAATTCATGAGCTTAAAACACCTTTTAAAGAAAACTTTAACCCCTTATGCAAATGTAAACAACCTAGATGCTTAAAAATTCACGACTCAATCCTAAAATATTTAACAAAGTGAATGCAACTACATGAATTTTTTTAAAAAATTTTTAAACATTTTACCAATTTTTTTTTGTTCTTTTATATGCTTTAGATGTAATGAAATGTAATGCAAGACTCAAAGGATGCAAGTAGAAAATAAGAGGAAAGAAAACAATGTCAAATAACACACACACTCCCCCAAACTTGAATGACACCGTCTCGGTGGCAAACAAATTCAAAGGATTTCAAGAACACAAAGCAAAAACAAAGAAAAGATGTGCGGTACGTACAAGGGAAGATTGTTGGTACCTTGGATCTAGCCTTGGCTGGAACTTGAGGATGTTCCAGACGAGCTAGATGCTATGGCTTTGCCTTTGGACGTTGGCTCTTGGAGGGAAAGTGCAATGATGTGTCAAGATGCAACAGAGAGGTTATCAAAACTCTAATGCACACAGAGATGTAGTATAGTGAGCAAGAGAGGTATCAATCCACACCAAGGGGTAACAAGATCACTAAGAATGCAAGAGAATGAACAAATCTAAGCAGAATATGAAAATGATTGGTAAAATCCCTAAAAACTAAATGCAAGTGTCAAATGCAAAGCAAAAAAATTTTAAAATCCCTGGAAGAGGGTTAACTACCACGAGGAACAAGTTGAATAATTAAAATGCAAAGCTACGAATTATTAAAATCGACTAGTGGATCGACCACAGGATCGACCACTAGATCGAGCAACAACAATAGATCTCGTCTAAACAACCTAGAATGATGAAACGATGCAAGATGCGATTGACAAGAACACAACTTTACCATGATGGAATGTTATTAAACGACTTAAGATACTAAGAAAGAGGGTCTAGGGTTGAGGGTCACGTTCGTGGGTCTTAAAGGTCAAAGCTTAGTTTGAAAACATTAGATCTACTCTCTTTGAGAGATTCTCTAGGCCTTGAAAACAAAACAAGATTCATCCATGGCTTGTGGTATGGATCACTCCTTCATTCTCTTCTCCAAACCCATGGCTTTTGGTGGAAAAAGATATTGAAGGACATAAAACTTAGATTTCAAGCAAACGGCCTCCCCTAAACAACCATGGCGTGTGGGAAAGGTAGGATTAGCCTCTAGGATTCGATTTTCCAGGACATTTGGAACCTGTCAAGGTAAGACATCCCTCGGATCATAGAGATCTTGGCGTGGGAGTCTCTAAGCCTTAAGCACTCGAAATCCTAGAAGAGAAGGCAATGAAGAACGAGAAAATACAAAGCTTTAACCTTTTCAACCTTTTCGAATCGCCCCAACCCCAAAACCCAATAAAACCGATGAAAGCATAAAAGATGATCTATTAAGCATGATTAACAAAGATTAAAGCAAGATGTTCAATATTCAAAAGTTAAAACGCAAGAAAAGCTTCAAAAGTCTACAATGGCGGATTCGCCTAAAAACGAGAGAGAAGGAAAAAGGTAGAAGACAGAATGAGGATAATGAAAGGGATCGTTGCCTTTTGCAAAAAATGGCCAAACCCGCAAATGGTCTCCCCTTCGCTACGGTCCAAAGCCAGCTGGACCGATAAGGTAAATGCATGAGAAACTATCTTATATGTATGCAAAACATACGAAATATGCAGCAATATCAACTCCCCCAAACTTGCCTTTTGCTTGTCCTCAAGCAAACAGAAAACATGAAAGGAAGAGATGTTTTAAAAGCGGGGGTTTAAGCTTCTTGCAAAAGTGTCTTTCAAATGAATCGATCTCAATGTCCTAGTTATTAATTCTAAGATGCAATGCACACGCTCATACTCCAAAGAACTTAGCCATACTCATCACACAATGAATTTCAAATCATGACTCTCCTATTCCAAGCAATCAAAGAACCTTATCCTTTAACATTCATTAATGATCAAACCGTGAATCAAACTTATGCACTTTAAAGCAGAACACATTTGGCTAAGGGCGAAGGCTATGACCATAGAATAATCTCATTTTAAAAAGGGTTTCATAATGCAACAGGTTTCTCTCAAGAATGGTATGAACTTTATGCATAATACTTATGGTAAAGGCAATTGATGTATACATGATCAGATTCTCATCTACCCATACACGCTAATCAATCATCCTAAAACCCCTCTCATTTCTTTTATTTTAAGCTCACTCACCCTCTTAGATACTACCCTTATCAACAAAGCATTAGCTTAGCAAACCCCAAATCAAAACAGAAAACATCTTTACTCTTTAGGCTAGTGAAAAGGCTGAAATTTTTTAGCTCTTTACTTTTTTTTTTCTTATAGCTCTCTATTCTTTTTTTTTTTCTTTTACTTAAGAGCTATCTTCTGAAATACTTAGAGCTTTTTATTTTTGAAAACAAAGCCTTTCACTTAAAAACCTTTTATTCACTTCAATCACCAAAACTTTTTGAAACCGAAAGCATATAAACAAACCTTATGAACCCCAAACCTATCCTAAGCCTAAAACCAGCTTCAAAATGCAAAGCTAGCAATCAAATGAGAACCTAATCATGTCACCTAAAAGTAACATGTTATGCTAAGTTCAAACCGAAAAGAAGCCTCACAATGATGTCACACAAGAGTACTTGGCTTGTAAGAAAGGTAAGGGTAATGGTGGGAGTTCTACTTAGGCTCACAAAGAGTGGTAAAAGGAGGAAGAGAGCCTAAATATGTATAAGATCCATGTGTTCATTTTCAAATGCATAAGAATGATATTTAAAAATCAGATTAAGATTCTCACTTATTAGAACAAGTTTCAAATCATGAATGTTCAAGTCAAGCCACGAAAATCAAAACAAGTGATCCAAGCATGGTAAGGACTTTCTTTCAAAGCGTGAGCAAAGCATCAAACAACTACTAACTAGGGCATTGAAACAATTCATGAGCTTAAAACGCCTTTTTAAGAAAACTTTAACCCCTTATGCGAATGTAAACAACCTAGATGCTTAAAAATTTTAGACTCAATCCTAAAATGTTTACAAAATGAATACAACTACATGAATTTTTTTGAATTTTTTTTTAAAACAAAATTACCAATTTTTCTGTTCTTTTCTATGCCTTAGATGCAATGAAATGTAATGCAAGACTCAAATGATGCAAATAAAAAATAAGAGCAAAATAAACATGTCAAATAACACACGCACTCCCCCAAACTTGAATGACACTGTCTCTGTGGCAAACAAATTCGAGAGAGTTCAAAAACACTAAGCAAAAACAAAGAAAATATGAGCGGTATATACAAGGGAGGGTTGTCTGTACCTTGGAGCTAAACTCGGCTGGAACTTGAGGATGTTCCAGCGGAGCTGCTCTTGCTAGAGGAGTGTCGTGCTATGTCCTTGCCTTTATCAGCTGTCGGGAAACCATGGACGGAATGACGTGCTTGTTGCGTGCTGCCTTGCGGTTCACGGATGACGACACCGCCAGTCGATCTCCTCTTCTTCTCTGGCTGCTCGACCTCTACACTCATGGACTGCTTAGACTTCGCGAATGAGCTCCCTTGAAGCGCCTTGACTTTCTTGGTGAGCTTCTTGATCATCTTCCCTTGCCACTTAGTTATCTTTTGCTGCACCTCCACCACCGAAGCAAGAAACTTCTTCGCCTTGGTCCGTGGTTCAAAGTCCATCCTGGGAAGCTCAAAGTGGGCTGGCATTGCGCCATCTGAGGGTGGTGACTCTGACTGCTCACGCGCGGACTGAATAGGCGTCATGGTTGCACCAAGTGGGGCATAACACTCTTTGTGGGTTGGGAAAAACTTGATTGTACCGATGCTATCCAAGTGTGTCTCATCAACGTTGGGTAAGATGCACACACTCTTCTTCTTCTCGTCATTATAGAACAGATAAGCAAAGAATCCTTGAGCTGGCGTAGGTCCCAAGCTATCTGTATTGCGCATGTAGGTTTCGTCCATGAATGCTCCATCCGCGCAAGGCTCGAAGCGTTGAAGAGGTACACCGGCTTGGATGAAGTGTGGCATGAGGAAACCTCCAATGTATGCTGAACTCGCCTTGCACCTCAGAGCGTATGCCTTGTACTTCACCAAGGAGGATGCTAGAATACACCTGTAGTTAACATCATTCCCAAGGTCATCCATCAGCGGATCGTGGTTCTCTTCTTCGCTGCTGCACAGTATCCTTTTGATCCCTTGAAAAAGGAAGCACAACTCGGTCTTTGTCACTGTAGGAGACATGGCCCGCCCGCTGAAAGTGTTTGCTAACAGCTTGAGAGTATACCTCAGAACGGGATTCCTTACTTTCTTGATCTTAACCGTGTTGGCTTTGTATTCTTCATCACAAAGCACGTCCCATATGATGCTGGCGTTCTTGAGAGGGGGAAACTCCACTTGCTTAGCCGCGCGTTGAGTCCATATGCTTGGCAAAGCTCTTCAATGGAAAGGTGATAAGATCGCTTCTTGACCTTGAAGGTGAGATGACCTTGTGAAGGAGTGAGGAGGTTCAGATTCTCAAAGGAAAACGCCAAGGTAGAGAGGAAATCCAAGGTGACTTGCGGATATGTTGGGCAATCCATCCTTGAAATGCATGCAAGCCCCATGTCTTGGAGAAGAAAGTCAAAATCTTCTAGAAGACCCATTCTTGCCAACAAGTCTCTACTTGCAAACTTGGTAGGCTCAAAGTGCAGCCTCTCTAGCCTTTTCTTCGCTGACTTTTACTCCTTAGTCCAACGGATCCTCTCATGAACTTGCTGAGGTTCCTCCTCTCGAACTTGTTGAGCTCCTTCCTCTTGAACCACTTGTTGCTCTTCTTCTCTTCGTGTATCCTCTTCTCTGGTTCTCTTAGGTGCCATTGGTGCCTGAAAGGTAATTCTCGGAAGAGAGAGTTAGAGTAGGCAGCAAATACAAAGAAAACACAAGGAAGAGAAAGAAATTCGTAACTAATACCCTAGATTTTTGGGAGATTTATAAAAATTGTAACTAGATAAAAGAAAAGAAAATCTGGAGATGAGCTTAAATCTAGAATATTTCCTGATTTCTAACTCCTTTTAAAAATTTGTTAAAATCTCTAGCAACTTTAATCAACCATGCGATTATTAAAGGATTTTTGAAAAGATTTTAATTAAAAAAATCTGAAAATACCTTTGCAGGATTGAAAACAGAAGCTAATGACCTTTAGGAAAAGAAAAATAGCACTCTCTCTTGATTTGGAATTCGCAAAACAGATATGAGAGAGTGTGAAGTTGTTGAAAACATAAAGGCCAAGAAAATCTAAAACCATGGGCAAGGAAAGCGGTTTTCTGACAAGAGTTGTGGTCAAGGCACATCTTTCGTGGTCAAAGATGCTTGCCTTGACCACCATTCAAAATCAAAAAGAGAGGGAAAAGAAAAATGGAGAAAAAAATTTTGTTACCTCGGCACGAGATCGAGTTATTTTGATCGATCTAGGACTCGATCTCATGCCCATGTTAGCTGGATCAAGAGATTTGATCGACCTGTGACTCGATTGGGTTAGAATCGAGCCCTACATCGATTACACTCTCTCGTTCCTTGACTTTCAGTCAACTAGACTGTACTCCTTGGATCGATTTCCTTGATCGATTCGGGGGTCGATTTGGCTGAGATCGAATGGCAGATCGTGTAGACTACTCGATCTAAGTTCTAGGATCGAGTGACTCGGTCGATCTACACCTCGTTCGCTTTTCAAGCTGAACGCATTGGCGGATTGTCCTCTCGTGATCGACCGTTCCACTCGATTTGTCTACTCGATCTCGTCTAGATCGACTGACACCTCTCGGATTCACTAGCTCGATCCAGCAAAGATCGAGCCAGGATGAGTCGATCTAGCACTCCATCTCTAGCCTATATTCGCCCCTTCTTACTCCTTTTGGATCTAAGATCATGGCCTGCAATCCCTTATACCTTTTCCTACACACTCAGAAGATAAAAACATAAAACTGAAAGAGAAATAAAGCAAAAATATGTACAAGATAGACATGGAAATGCCTCCCAAGTGCACCTTCTTTAACGTCTTTAGCTAGACTTTACTTGGTTTAGGTAGATGGTGGGTCTTGGAGAAGCATTGAAGTGCTCTCCTTGTTAAATGCACTGACCATGTATGGATTCACTCTATGTCCGTTAACTGTGAATGCATTCCCACTCTTGCCTACCAATGTAACAGCTCCATAAGGCAATACCTCTTTGATCTCAAAAGGTCCGCACCATCTTGACTTCAGCTTTCCTGGAAAGAGCTTCAGCCTAGAGTTGTAGAGCAATACCAAGCTACCTTCCTTAAGCTCTTTGCGAACCAACTTCTTATCATGAACAGCCTTAGTCCGCTCCTTGTAGATCCTAGCACTGTCGTATGCTTCCAGCCGTAGCTCATCAAGCTCATGCAGCTGAATCAAACGCTTCCCCTGAGCTGACTTAAGGTTGTAGTTGAGCTGCTTCACTGCCCACAGTGCCATGTGCTCCAACTCAATGGGAAGATGACAAGCCTTTCCGTATAGAAGAGTGAAAGGAGTAGTACCAATGGGCGTCTTGAAAGCGGTCCGGTAAGCCCACAAAGCATCGTCTAGCTTGGCTGCCAAATCCTTCCGAGTAGTACCCACTGTCCGCTCGAGTATTGCCTTGATCTGTCGGGTAGAGACCTCCACTTGCCCACTCGTTTGAGGATGATATGGTGTAGCCACCTTGTGCTTCACGCCATACTTCCTTAGAAGGCTTTCAAACACTTTGTTGATGAAATGGCTACCATCGTCACTGATTACAACCTTGGGGACTCCAAACCGTGGGAATATGATGGTCTTGAAGAGCTTTATCACCACCTTTGCATCGTTTGTTGGGGAAGCTATAGCCTCAACCCACTTAGACACATAGTGAACAGCCACTAAAATGAACTTGTTGCCGTTAGAAGATGGGAAAGGCGCCATAAATCTATTCCCCATGCGTCGAAGACGTCAACCTCAAAGATAGGAACCTGAGGCATCTCGTTTTGCTTGGTGATGTTCCCTGCTCGTTGACAAGCTTCATAACTCTTCAGAAACTCATGGGCATCCTTGAAGATAGACGGCCACCAGAAACCGGCTTGTAGGACTTTTGTAGCGGTTTTAAATGAAGCGAAGTGACCGCCGTATGAAGAGCCATGGCAGTGAAAGAGAATGTCTTTAGCTTCTTCCTTTGTTACACACCTCTTGTATAAAATGTCCACGCCTCTCTTGTACAAGTAAGGCTCGTCCCAAAAGTAGTGGCTTACGTCTTTCATGAACTTCTTCTTGTGATAGTTGTCAAGATGAGTTGGCTCCTCTCCACATGCCAAGTAGTTCACTATATCAGCAAACCATGGCAAGTCCTCTTCCTTGAAAGTCAGAACATCTTCAAACTGCCCCTCTAGCCTTCCACAAACACCCGTAGTGATCATCATGAGTTGTTCTTCGGGAAGCGAATCATCTAAGGGCAAAGACTCATTGATTTTCATCCTAGAGAGGTGATCAACAACACCATTTTCTATCCCTTTCTTGTCCTTGATTTCCATATCAAACTCCTGAAGAAGAAGTATCCATCTCAAGAGCCTTGGCTAGTATCCTTCTTGGAATAGATGTATCTAAGCGCCGCGTGATCCGTGTAGACGATGGCTTTGGAGCCTACGAGGTATGACCTGAAATTCTCAAAGGCAAACACAACTGCCAGCAACTCCTTCTCAGTCGTAGTGTCTCTGGCTTGCGTGTCATCCAAGGTACGTGAGGCATAGTAAATCACATGCAGCCGCTTATCTTTCCTCTGACCAAGAACAGTTCCCACGCCGTAGTCATTCGCGTCACACATTATCTCAAATGGTAGAGTCCAGTCCGGTGCTTGCACTATAGGCGTGGATACTAGAGCTTCCTTGATGGTCACGAAAGCATGAAGACAATCCTCATCAAACACAAAGTCAGCTTCCTTACACAACAGCCATGTGAGAGGGCGTTCAATCTTGGAGAAATCTTTGATGAAGCGCCTGTAGAAGCCAGCATGGCCAAGGAAAATCCTCACTCCTTTGACATTAACCGGCAGCTCAAGACTCATCATGACCTCAACCTTGGCTTTATCAACCTCTATGCCTTTCTCTGATATCTTGTGGCCAAGCACGATCCCTTCCTTCACCATGAAGTGACACTTCTCCCAGTTAAGCACAAGATTCGTCTCTTCACAACGCTTTAGTACCTTGCAAAGATTCAACAAACACGCACCATATACAGAGAAGTCATCCATAAACACTTCTACCATCTCTTCTATTAGATCAGAGAAGATCGACATCATACACCGCTGAAACGTAGCCGGTGCGTTACATAACCCAAATGGCATCCTTCGATACGCGAAGGTGCCATAAGGGCATGTAAAGGTCGTCTTCTCTTGATCATTTGGATGGATTGGTATTTGAAAGAATCCACTATATCCATCAAGAAAGCAATAGTAGGGATGATTAGCAAGCCTCTCAAGCATTTGATCAATGAAAGGTAAGGAAAAATGATCCTTTCTAGTAGCAAGAATAAGCTTCCTATAGTCTATACACATACGGCGCCTGTAATAGTCCTAGTAGGTATAAGCTCATCTTTATCATTCTTAATGACCGTGATCCCTACTTCTTAGGCACCACGTGTACGGGAGAAACCCACGTGCTGTCACTTATGGGATAGATCACGTCAGCCTCTGACAGCTTAAGAATTTCTTTCTTAACAACCTCCTTTAAATTCGGATTCAAACGCCTTTGGTGTTCTATAGAAGAGGTGTTCTCATTATCCAAGTGAATCCTATAAGTGCAAAGCATTGGTGAAAGGCCCTTGATGTCACTTAGAGAGTACCCAATGGCCTTCCTATACTTTCTCAGCTCATTTAGGAGCGAGTGCAACTCATCATCACTTAAGTTCTCATTCACTATCACGGGATAGGTTTCATTAGGCCCTAAGAAAGCATACCTTAGCCCTTTTGGGAGCTCTTTAAGGTCCACCTTTGGGGCTAGCAGCTCGCTCCAGTCCTCCTCGTGGCTCTTGTTGACGTTTCCTTCCTCAATAGCCTCCTAAGAACCTGAGACATGACCTAAAAGACTGCTTTCTTGAACCGTTGTCCCCTCCGAGATCGAGTCTTCCAGTCGATCTTGTACTCGTTCTGGCCCGGATCGAGCAATTTCACTCGATTCTCCCACTCGATTTAATTGGGATCGAGCAGGAGATCGAGTCCCCGTCTCGATCTCTGAACTGATCGATTGACTTCTCTCGATCTTTCCATCGACTGTTTCTCTGGATCGACTGCTCTCAACTCGATCACTCACTCGATTTAGATGGGATCGAGTAGTGGATCAGGTGTCTGAGTCGTTCTCTTCTCTGGATCGACCAGTATCCTCGATCTTCTTGTCGATTGCTGACTTGGATTGAGTGATCTTCTCGATTGCCTGATCGATCTCTAGGCATCCGCCTTCATCTTCAAGCACAACTTTCCTGGAATCAAGTACATTAACGTACTCCTGAGCCCTTTGATCCATGAAACCGTACTCTCCTGGCTTCTTAGTCAATGCCAGCTTCAAGTGATCCTCTTGTGCAAGCTCCTCTAGCAGTTCATCCGCCAAAGCATCCAACGTCTCTATGTAGAAAGCTTGCCCTTCTATTGTGGGCTTCTTCAAGACCTCGTTGATATCAAAATCCAGCCTTATATCCTTACCCAAGTGTAGAGCTATCTTCCCATTCTTGACATTGATGATTGCTCCGGCAGTTGCAAGGAATGGCCTTCCAAGACTGAGCGGATCCTTATGATCTTCATCCATTTAAAGCACAAAAAAGTCCGTAGGCACATTTACACCGCTGACCCTCACTGGTAAGTCCTCAAGCAAACCCATGGGTAACCTTACGCTTCTGTCAGCTAGCACCAAGGAGATTCTACAGTCTTTGAATCTCGTGAATCCCAACTTCTTTGGTATGGAATGAGGCATCAGATTTATACTAGCTCCCAAATCGCATAAATAGCTTTAAAATGTCAAAGGACCGAGATCACATGGTATAGTGAAGCTTCCTGGATCTCCCAACTTCTTGGGAACTATCTCCTTGTGTATAATTGCGCTACACTCCTCACTAAGCACCAACACATCCTTGCTTTCCTTATTCTTCTTTGCAAGCGTGTCTTTGAAAAATTTTGCACATTTAGGCATCATGGCAAGGCAATCTGCGAGAGGTAGCTTGATCTGTACGTCCCTTAGGTGCTTCTCAAACAAGACCCTATGCTTCTCTATAAGCTGTTTCTTGAAGCGACCAGGAAAAGGAAGCTTAGGAACATAAGGCGGAGGTATGTACTCATCCTTCTCCTCGGTTGCTTTCTCCACTTTCTTCTTTATGCTTGCTTCTTTCCTTTTTGTTGGCCTCTCTATCCACACGTTGTGGAAGTTGATCTCATCATCAGCCGATGGCTTATCCTCCCCCTCTTGAACCACAATGTCCTCATTGTCCTTAGGTGCAACCCTAAGCTCTTTCCCACTTCTTAGTGTGATAGCGTTGGCGTATTCCTTGGGATTTTGCTCACACTTGCCCGGTAGACTATTTTGACCACTTGTACTTGCTTTACCCTTCTATAACTGCTTAATCTTGTTGTTTAGAGTTGTGATCTGAGTAGAGACATCAGTGAGAGAGGAGTCTAAGCAGTTGTTCATCTCGGCAAACTTCTGGTTTGCTGAAGCTTGCCCTTGAAGCAACTTGTGAAACATGGCTTGTACAGGATCAACTTGCTGCGGTTGCATTTGTTGTTGAGGAACAAAGCCTGGAGGATACATAGGAGTATAAGGTTTGTTTCCTTGCTGCTGTTGCTGTCTTTGAAAGTTACCTTGGCGCTGACCTTGAAAACTACCACTCGGCTGAAAACCTTTGTTGTAGGGCACAAATGGCTTTGCTTGCTGAGCAGGGTACACTTGATCTTTAGGGTTCTCCACATTGGTGCTTATGTAGAAGAAATTGTTGTTCTGCTAGTAGCCTTGTGAATACCCTTGAGGTATGTAGTTATTCTGACCCACCACCCAATTGGCTTCTTCTTGACTCAACTCAAGCTCCTCTAAGATCTCATCCGCTTCACCAACGAAGTGAACATGCTTCTGGTTAGCCAGCACCAGCTTGTCAATCTTCCCATGCAAGGACTTAAGCTCTTTCTTGTGAGACTCTAGCTCAGAACCTCTCGGTGCACGGTGGTAGTCTTCTGCATAGTTGCCGTCACTCAATGCCAAGTTCTCTATCAGCTCCATACCATCTTCCACTTCTTGACCAAGGAAATTTCCCTTACTGGCCTTGTCAAGTAGCAAGCGTATCTTTGGTGAAGCTCTGCGGTATATTGTGCTTAGGAGAGTCTCTTCACTGAAGCCGTGGTGAGGACACTGAATGGTGTAGTCCTTGAACCGCTCCATGGCTTCATTGAACGTCTCATTGTTCCTTTGAGTGAAGCCGCTGATCTCACTTCTCAACCTTGCTGTTCTGGTGCTAGAAAAGAACTTTGAGAGGAACGCCTTCTTACACTCAGCCCAAGAGGTAATGGTGCCTTGTGGAAGGGTATTCTCCCAATGTCTAGCCTTGTCTCCAAAAGAAAATGGAAAGAGACGCAGCTTGAAAGCATCTTCGGATATGCCATTAATCTTGATCATCCCACACACTTGCTCAAAGTTGTCAAGATGTTCCAAGGGGTCTTCCATTGCTAACCCATGGAACTTGTTGCTTTGCACCATTGAGATGAATCCTGGCTTAATCTCAAAGTTGTTGTTCTGTACAGGAGGAGGAGTGATCCCAAACCTATTATGATGAGTGTTGGGAGCATCTCCCGCTCCAATGATTTGTGGGGGTCTAGCCGCGTGGTGGGGGCTTCCATTACCCCTTCCCACTGCCCCATAAGCTGGAGAAGGTCCCTCTGGATGTTCGTGCTCAGCCATCGCTTCAAAATCCACTGAACCTTGCTGAACAATCTCCTCAAAGGCTCTAGCTTGGTCTCTAACTCTTCTTGATCTTGCGTGTCCAAGCTGATGAATATTGTCCATGGGCGTGAGTAAGTTGTTGTCACCCCTGGAGCGTAGATTCATGTACCTGAAAGACACAAGTCTGAAGGTAGAGAAATCAGTAAACAACTTAAAATAAAGGCTTAGTCTTTACCAAACCCCAAATCTTAATGCTTTCTATCCCTTAAGCCGGCAACAACGCCATTTGATAAGATGTTTCTTATGATGCAGTGATGTGCCAAGATGCAACAGAGAGGTTATCAAAACTCTAATGCACACAGAGATGTGGTATACTGAGCAAGAGAGGTATCAATCCACACCTAAGGGTAGCAACATCACTAAGAATGCAAGGGAATGAACAAATCTAAGCAGAATATTAAAATGATTGGTAAAATCCCTAAAAACAAAAATGCAAGTGTCAAATACAAAGCAAAATAATTTTAAAATCCCTGGAAAAGGGTCAATTACCACGAGGAAGAAGCGGAATAATTAAAATGCAAAGCTATGAATTATTAAAAATCGACTAGTGGATCGACCACAGGATCGACCACTAGATCGAGCAACAATGATCGATCTCGTCTAAACAACCTAGAATGATGAAACGATGCAAGATGCGATTGACAAGAACACAACTTTATGATGATGGAATGATATTAAACGACTTAAGATACTAAGAAAGAGGGTCTAGGGTTCAGGGTCACGTTCGTGGGTCTTAAAAGTCAAAGCTTAGTTTGAAAACATTAGATCTACTCTCTTTGAGAGATTCTCTAGGCCTTGAAAACAAAACAAGATCCATCCATGGCTTGTGGTATGGATCACTCCTTCATTCTCTTCTCCAAACCCATGGCTTTTGGTGGAAAAAGAGATTGAAGGGCATAAAACATAGATTTCAAGTAAACGGCCTAACTAATCCCTTAAACAAACATGGCGTGTGGGAAAGGTAGGATTAGCCTCTAGGATTCGATTTTCCAGGACATTTGGATCCTGTCAAGGTAAGACATCCCTCGGATCATATAGCTCTTGACGTGAGAGTCTCTAAGCCTTAAGCACTCGAAATCCTAGAAGAGAAGGCGATGAAGAAGCAGAAAATACAAAGCTTTAACCTTTTCAACCTTTTTGAATCGCCCCAACCCCGAAACCCAATAAGACTACTCGCGATTCTTAAAGAAAACCGATGAAAGCATAAAAGATGATCTATTAAGCATGATTAACAAAGATTAAAGCAAGATGTTCAATATTCAAAAGTTAAAACGCAAGAAAAGCTTCGAAAGTCTACAATGGCGGATTCGCCTAAGAGAGAGAAGGAAAAAGGTAGAAGACAGAATGGGGATAATGAAAGGGATCGTTGCCTTTTGCCAAGAATGGCCAAACCGCAAATGGTCCCCCTTTGCTACGGTCCAAAGTCAGCTGGACGGATAAGTTTCGTCTGGGATCGAGCACGAAGCTCGATGTGGCACTCGATCTTGTGTTGGATCGGATGGCTCTTAGTCGATCTTTGAGTCGATCTTGTGCTGATCGGATTGGAAGCTCGATCCGATCTTCGATCTGCTTGGCGTCATTTGAGTCCGTACTTCAGATCGATCTCCACACTCGATCTTGGTCTCGATCCATCTGCTTGCATCGACTTGATTACTCGATCTTCTGGTCGATCTCGTCTGGATCGACCTGCCATGCTCGATTTGCTACTCGATCTGGGGTCCTTAGCATGCAATCCTGATTTCTCCAAATGTCCACGGACTTCCTCACGAGCCTTAGCACGTCCACGAATCCTCTATAGCTCCAAAGTAGCCGAAAACAACCTGAATGCGATGCATAATGCAAGAAACATGCAAATGCTGGTGCAGGAGTGCTCTAGGACCTAAAGTGATGCAAACTAGTCTAAAGTGCAAGGTAAATGCATTAGAAACTATCTTATATGTATGCAAAACACACGAAATATGCAGCAATATCAGAAAGACGCGCAGGCTGGATGTTGCTTCCTTGAGTCTCACGGATGACAACTCCACCGGTTGAATGTTTCCTCTTCTCGGGCTGTTGAACCTCCTCACTTGCAGCCTGCTTTGGCGAAGCCCCTTGAAGCGCCCTGACTTTCTTGGCAAGCTTCTTGATGACCTTAGTTTGCCATTTGTTGATCTTCCTTTGCATTTCCACAACAGAAACAAAGAACTTTTCTGTCTTAGTCCGTGGCTCAAAGTCAATCTTAGGGAGTACAAAGGCTTCGGGGATCTCATCATCTGTGGCAGGAGACTCTGATCTTGGGAGAGTAGCTTGTTGAATGGCAGCTGTGACTCCTAGAGGAGCAAAGCACTCCTCTACGTATGGGAGAAACTCGATGTTCCCAATTCCCAACAGGTCGGTTTCGTCCTTGTTTGGCAGGATACACACCCTCTTCTCATTCTCCACATCAATGAACAGATACGCAAAGAAGCCCTTAGCTGGCGTGCGTCCCAAGCTGTCCGTGTTCCTTAGGTATATTGATAATCACTTTATGTACAGGTTATATTGCAGTGAGGTTATCAAACTCAAATGCAAGACATGTTGTAGTACAGCAAGCAAGAGGGAGTCAATCCACTTCTAGGATGATAGAGAATGCACAGAGAATACAAGGGCTAAAGCAAATCTAAGCGAAATGAGACGGTTTATGAGAAAATTTCTAAAAACTAGATGCAGCAACGTAAACAGAATGAAACCTATTTTAAAAATACTAGAAAGGAAGAAACTACTACGAGAAACAAACAGAATAATTAAAGGAGAAAGCTTCGAATTATTAAAATTCGACTAGTGAATCGACCATGAGATCGACCACTAGATCGAGCAGTAACAATCGATCTCGTCTAAAAATGCAAGAACAGTAAAACTAATGACCAGGATGCTATCAGAGATCAAGCGAAAGATGAGATAAGATGTAAGGATGCTAAGAGAAAGGGCCTAGGGTTGAGATTCATGGTTAGGGGTTTCAAAGGTTCGACCTTGGGTTTAAAACTTTAAATCGACTCACTTGGTGAGGATCTCTAAGCCTTGAAAACTAAACAAGATCTATCCGTGGCTTTCGGTATAGATCACTCCTTCATCCTCTCCTCCAAACTCATGGCTTTTGGTGGAAAGAGAGGTCGAAGGGCAAGGAAAACAGATTTCAAACGAATGGCTTAACTAATCCCCCAAACTTCCATGGCTTTTGGGAAGGGGTAACTAGTCTCTAAGGTGTGATCTTCCGAGGCTCTTGGATCCTGTCAAGGTAAGGAACCTCTCGGATCATGAAGCTCTTGGCGTGAGAGTCTTAAAGCATTGAGATCTCAACACCTTAGAAGAGATAGCCTTTGAAAACGTTTAGAAAAACCCCAAGATCGAAACCCTTTTGACCCCTTAATCCTCTCAACCCCGAACCCAAAGAAACTACTCGCTACACATAGAGTAAATCAAGCAAAGCATATGAAACGAGATGATGAACATGAAAAGAAAACTAGATTGAACAGAAATGATTCGAATACAAAGCTTAAGAAAAACGCGAGTTCAACAATGGTGTTCTTCAAGAAAACGAGAGAGAAACATAAAGAAAAAGATAAGGATCTAAAGTTGTTGGAAAAAGGACGTCGCCGCCTTCCCAAAATGCTGAAACAAGCTAATGGTCCCCCCTTCGCTTGCGGCCAAAAATGGTTGAAAGGACAGAGATCGACTCCAAGATCGAGTGGTTCTCTCGATCATATCCGAACATCGTGTCTTCGGCTCGATCTGGGTCTCGATCAACATCGGCGAATCGAGTGTTGCATCCGATCTCGGTATCGATCTTCGGCTGGATCGAGTGGTGTACTCGATCTGACTCTCGCTCTGCATGGCGTCATTTACGTCTGTACCGTTTGATCGATTGCTTCACTCGATCCTTGTCTCGATCATTCTCCTTGGATCGCCTGGTCTTCTCGATCTTCTGGTCGATCAACTCTTAGATCGACCGGCCATGCTTGATCTGCTCCTCGATCTCTGATCCTTAGCATATATCCGAGCTCCCACGAACTGCTACATCAGCCTCAACATGTCCACGAACCTCCATGACTCCAAAGCAGCCAGAAACAACCTGAATGTGATGCAAAATGCAAGGAAAATGCGTATGCTGATGCAAGAATGCTCTAGGACCCTAAGTGATGCAATCTAACCTAAAACGTGATACAAATGCATGAAAAGCTAACTAATGAGTATGCAAAATGTATGCAATATGCAATAACATCAACTCCCCCAAACTTACTTCTTGCTTGCCCTCAAGCAACAAAAAATAAGTAAGGAAGAGAGGTTTTCAGAAAAAATGAATGGGGGTTTAAACTTTTTGCAAAGGTGCCTTTCAAATGAATCAATCTCAATGTCCTAGTTAACAATTCTAAAATGCTATGCTTACACTCATACTCCAAAGAACTTAGCCATACTCATCACATAAGTAATTAAAATCATGACTCTCCTATTCCTAACAATCAAAGAAACTCATCTTTTAACATTCATTAACATTCGAACCATGAATCAAACTTATGCACTTTAAAGTAAAACACATTTGGCTAAGGGTTTAGGTTATGAGCATTGAATGATCTCATTTGAGAAGGGTTTATAATTAGAACAAGGGGTTCTCTCAAAAATGGCTGAACTTGTGCATAATGCTAAAGGTAAAGACAATTTATGCATACATGATTAGATTCTCATCTACCCATATAAACTATCAAACGATCCTATACCCCTCTCATTTAACAAATTTATCCTCACTCACCACTTAAGAGTCTACCCTTTTTCTTCACAAAACTTAGCAATCCCCAATTTGAAACAAGAACATTTTTAAACTTTTTAGGCTAGTGAAAAGGTTTTTGAAAATAATTTTGCTCTTTAGATATTTCTTATTGGTAGCTCTCTTATTATTATTTTTTTTTTCTTTTCTTTTTATGTTTATTTGGCACTTAGACTCTTTTATTTCTTTTTCTCTTTTTTTTTATTTTTTTTTTGGAGAGCTACCTCCTGAAATTATTAGAGCATACTTAGTTTTTAAAACACAACCTTTCACTTAAAACCCATTTCTTTCTTTAAAACCCAAGCTCTTTGAAACCGAGAACAAATAGGAAAGGAAACAACCCTAATGATCCCCCAAACTTATCCTAAGCCTATACCTAGCTTCAAAATGTAAAGCTAGCAATCATATGAAAACCAAATCATGTCGCCTAAACCTAACACTTTATGCCAAGTTCAAACCGAAAGGAAGGCCTCACAAAGATGTCACACAAGAACATTTGGCTTCAAAGAAGGGTAAGGTTCAAGGAGGGAGTTCTACTTAGGCTCACAAAGAGTGGTAAAAAGGAAGAAGAGAGCCTAAATATTTTAAAACCATGTGTTCATTTTCAAATGCATAAGAATGATAATTAGAATTTCAAATTAAGGTTTTCACTTATTAGGATGAGTTTCAAATCATGAGAGTTCAATTTAAGCCACGAAAATCCTAACAAGTGATCCAAGCATGGTAAGAACTTACTTTCAAAGCATAGACAAAGCATTAGAGAACTACTAACTAGGGCATTGAAACAATTCATAAGTAAAAACACCTTTTTAATAAATTCTAACCCCTTATGCAAAATGCAAACAACCTAGATGCTATTAGAAACTCTAAACTCAATCCTAACATGTTTTAAAAAGATGAATGCAACCACATGAATCTTTGAAAACATTTTAAATTTTTTTCCAATTTTTCATGAACTACAGACTCATGGATGCTAAAGGAAAATAAGATCAAAGAACACAAGTCAAATCACACATGTACTCCCCCAAACTTGCTTGACACCGTCCCGGTGGCAAACTCATCCGAAGGAGCATCAAAACACAATGCAAAAAGAAACAAACATGAGCGGTTATATACAATGGAAGAAGGTTATTACCTCTGGTCTAGTCTCGGCTGGAACTTGAGGATGTTCCAGGGGAGCTAGAGACTATGGTCTTGCCTTTGTCGGCTGGTTCTTGGAGAGAGTGGCGCGCCGGCTGAATGGTGGTTCCTTGGGTCTCGCGGATGACAACTCCACCGGTTGAGAGCCATCTCTTCTCGGGTTGTTGCACCTCTTGGCTCGCAGCTTTCTTAGGTTAGCCTCCCTGAAGTGCTTTGACCTTCTTTCCAAGCTTCTTGAGCATCTTGCCTTGCCCCTTGTTGATCTTCCTTTGCATCTCCACAACCGATGCTAGGAACTTCTCGGTTTTTGTCCTCGGCTCGAAGTCTAGCTTGGGAAGTGTGTAGGCCTCGGGCATCTCATCTTCCATGGCTGGAGACTCTGACCTTTAACGAGGGGCAATCGCTGAAGCAGGTGGTCCTCCTAAAGGGGCAAAGCATTCTTCCTCCGTGGGCAAGAACTCAATATTCCCAACACCAAGCAGCTCGGTTTCATCTTTGTTGGGCAGGATGCACAATCTCTTCTTGTCTTCGTCATCTATGAAGAGGTAGGCGTAGAACCCTTCCGCTGGCGTGCATCCCAAGCTGTCAGTATTCCTCATGTATGCCTCGTCCATGAAAGCTCTGGTTGGGATGTGAGCAAAGTCATGAATGGGCACACCGGCTTGCACGAACAGAGGAGTAAGGAAGCCGCCAATGTAAGAGGAAGTTGCCTTGCACCGCAAGGCATAAGCCTTGTATTTCACCAAAGAAGCCGCGAGCACACACCCGTAGTTCACTTCATCGCCGAGTTCATCCTCCATAGGCTCGTCGTTTGCATCCGGATCACACACCAAGTGCTTCACACCTTGGAACAGGAAGCACAGCTCCGTCTTCGTGACCGTAGGAGCAACAGACCTTCCACTAAATGTGTTGGTAATCAGCTTCAGAGTGTACCTCAGCACCGGGCTCCTTACTCGCTTGATCTTGGCGGTGTTGGCTTTGTAGTCTTCATTGCTGATCAGGTCCCAAAAGTCGTCGGCTTTCTTGAAGGCTGGGAACTCGACCTTGTATGCATCCCCGTTGAGACCATAAGCTTGGCATAGCTCAGGGATGGAGAGTGTATAGGCTTGACGGCCAACCTTGAAGTAGAGGCGACCTTGGGAAGGGACGGGTGCGCTAGGATTCTCGTACCGGAACTCCAAGGTGGCTAGGAAGTCTATTGTCACTTCAGGAATGGTTGGGCAATCCATCAGTGACAGACATCTTAAGCCAATGTTCTTGAGGAGTTGGTCGAAATCCCCAAGAATCCCTAACTTAGACAACAGCTCTCGATCAGCAAACTTGGTAGGCTCAAACCGAAGCCTTTCCAACCGTTTCTTGTCCCTCTTCTCATCCTTACTCCACCGGACCCTCTCTTGAACTGCCACTTCTTGTCCTTCTCCTTCTTGTGCTTGCTCTTATCTTGTTCTCTTTGGGGCCATTGTTCCTGAAACAAGTTTCTAAAGAGATTGATAAGCAAACGGCGATTTGATGAGAATGAGAGAAGAGAAGGAGAGAACTTAAAAAAACTACCCTAGAATTTTGGGGAATAAATAAAAATCATACCTAAATAAAGGAGAATCAAATCTTTAGATACTGAAAAATCTAGAATTTTTCCTTTTACTTAGCTAGTTTTTTTTTAAAAATCAAAACCGATCCTATATTCTAGAACAAGATCTTGCGATATTAAAGGAAATTTTCTTAAATTAAATCATTAAATTTTTGAAAATACCTTTGCAAGAAATGCAGAATATCTTTGCTAGCTTTTGAAAACTGAAACTCTCACTCTCTTTGTTTAAAATTTTCGAGAAAAACAGGAATGAGAGGGTGAGAGGTTGTTGAAATATTTAAAGACTAGCAAAACCAAAACAAGTGGTAGCAAAAGTGGTTTTTCTGACATAGTCTTGGTCAAGGCACATCTTTCATGGTCAAAGATGCTTGCCTTGACCAAGTTTTGAATTCAAAAGTTGGAGGGAAAAGAGTTAAGGAGGGAAAGAAAATGTTACCTCAGCATGAGATCGAGTCCATTTGGTCGATCTAGGACTCGATCTCATGCCCATAATGGCTTAGATCGAGAGGGTTACTTGATTTGAGACTCGATTCATAGTGAATCGAGTCTTGGATCGATTTGCTCTCTCGATCATTGAGATGTTGGCTCCACGGCTAAGTCCTCATGATCGAGCTATGTCCTCGATTTAGGGGTCGATTTGGCATAGATCGAGTGATGGATCGAGTCGAGTGATCTATCTATTTTCAACAGATTTTCCCGAGAGAAATTAGATCGGTCGATCCAATTTGGATCGATCGATCCTTTTTCGTCAAGGTCGATCTTGTCACTCGTTCTCGTCTAGATCGACTGGCTCCTCTCGATTCAATGACTCGATCTAGCAAAGATCGAGCCAGGATCAGTCGATCTAGCACTCGATCTCTAGCCTTATCTTAACCCCCATCGCCTCTTTTGGACCTCAAAGTCAAGGTTTAGACTCCTTATATCTGTTCTTACACACTTGCAGAATAAAAAAATAAAACTGAAAGGGAAATTAAGCAGGAATATGTACAAGATAAACATGGGAATGCTTCCCAAGTGCGCTTTCTTTAACGTCTTTAGCTAGACCTTACTTGGTTTAGGCGGATGGTGGGTCTTGGAGAAGGACCGAGGTACTCTCCTTGTCATAGCTATCTGCCAAGTAGGGCTTGACTCTGCGTCCGTTGCCGGTGAATGCACTGCCACTTTTTCCCATCAGAGTAACAGCTCCATAAGGCAACACTTCTTGAATCACGAACGGTCCACTCCACCTTGATTTCAGCTTGCCCGGGAAGAGTTTGAGCCTCGAGTTGTACAGCAACACTAGTCCTCCTTCCTTAAGCTCCTTGGCAACCAACTTTTTGTCATGAGTCTCCTTAGTCCGCTCCTTGTATATCCGAGAGCTCTCGTAAGCGTTCAGCCTCAACTCATCCAGTTCGTGTAGCTGAATAAGGCGCCTCTCCTGAGCAGTCTTGAGGTCAAAGTTCAGCCTCTTCACAGCCCACAACGCACGGTGTTCCAGCTCAACTGGGAGGTGACAGCCCTTGCCATAGAGTAGAGTGAAAGGAGTTGTACCAATCGGAGCTTTGAAGGCGGTACGGTAGGCCCAAAGAGCGTTGTCCAGCTTCACTGTCCAGTCTTTCCTTGTTGCTCCGACGGTCTTCTCTAGTATAGCCTTGATTTGCCTGTTGGAGACTTCCACTTGACCGCTTGTTTGAGGATGATACGGTGTAGCCACCTTATGCTTAACTCCATACTTTCTCAAGAGGTTCTCAAAGACCTTGTTTATGAAGTGGCTTCCTCCATCGCTTATAAAAACCTTGGGTACCCCAAACCTCGGGAAGTTGATACTCTTGAACAGCTTGATTACCACCTTAGAGTCATTTGTAGGGGAAGCAACAGCCTCAACCCATTTAGAGACATAATCCACTGCTACTAAGATGTATTTGTTGCCATATGAAGAAGGAAATGGCCCCATGAAGTCTATCCCCCACGCGCCGAACACGTCAACCTCGAAGATGGGAACTTGAGGCATCTCGTTCCTCTTAGTGATATTCCCTGCTCGTTGACATGCCTCACAGCTCTTCACAAACTCGTGTGCATCTTTAAAAATGGACGGCCACCAGAAACCGGCTTGCAACACTTTCGTGGCAGTCTTGAATGAGGCGAAGTGTCCTCCGTAGGAAGAGCCATGGCAATGATAGAGGATGTCCCTGGCTTCTTCCTTTGTAACACATCTCCGGTACAAGCTGTCTACTCCTCTCTTGTATAAGTAGGGCTCATCCCAAAAGTAGTCACTAGCCTCTCTCATAAACCGCTTCTTGTGATAGCTGTTGAGATGTGTTGGCTCCTCACCACACGCTAGATAGTTCACTACATCAGCATACCACGGTAGATCCTCCTCTTTGAAACTCAACACCTCCTCAAACCTCCCTTCTAGCTTTCCACAAACAGCCGTAGTAATCGCCATAAGCTGCTCTTCTGGAAGAGAGTCATCTAAGGAGAGAGACTCGTTGATCCTTAGCCGTGAGAGATGGTCAGCGACTCCGTTTTCTATCCCTTTCTTGTCTTTAATCTCCATGTCAAACTCCTGGAGTAAGAGAATCCATCTTAAGAGCCGAGGCTTGGTGTCTTTCTTCGAGTAGATGTATCGCAAGGCAGCGTGATCCGTGTATACAATAGCCTTGGAACCAACGAGATACGATCTGAACTTCTCAAAGGCGAAGACCACTGTAAGCAACTCCTTCTCCGTGGTGGTGTATCTTGATTGCGTGTCATCTAAGGTTCTTGAAGCATAGTAGATCACGTGTAGCTTCTTGTCTTTCTTCTGACCAAGAATGGCTCCTACGGCGTAGTCACTAGCATCACACATGATCTCAAAGGGAAGAGACCAGTCTGGTGCTTGGACTATAGGAGCTGATGTAAGGGCTTCCTTGATGGTCACGAAAGCTTTCAAACACTCCTCATCAAACACAAACTCAGCTTCCTTGCACAACAGCCGTGTAAGAGGGCGTGCAATCTTGGAGAAATCTTTGATGAAGCGCCTATAGAACCATGCGTGTCCCAAGAAGCTTCTGACTCCCTTAACATTAACCGGCGGCTCAAGACCCATCATGACCTCCACTTTAGCCTGATCAACCTCAATGCCCTTCTCTGATATCTTATGACCAAGCACGATCCCTTCCTTAACCATAAAGTAGCATTTCTCCCAGTTCAGCACCAAGTTTGTCTCTTCACAACGTTTTAGTACCCTGCAAAGATTCAACAAACATGCAGGAAAGGACGCACCATAGACAGAGAAGTCATCCATGAACACCTCTACCATCTATTCTATAAGATCGGTGAAGATCGACATCATACACCGCTGAAACGTAGCCGGTGCATTACACAATCCAAACGGCATCCTTCGATATGCAAAGGTACCGTAGGGACATGTGAAGGTCGTCTTCTCCTGATCATTTGGGTGAATAGGTATTTGAAAGAAACCGCTATACCCATCGAGAAAACAGTAGTAAGGGTGATTAGCAAGTCTCTCAAGCATTTGATCAATAAAAGGCAAGGGGAAATGGTCTTTCCTAGTCGCAAGGTTGAGTTTCCTATAATCAATACACATCCTATGACCAGTGATGGTTCTAGTTGGAATAAGCTCATCCTTTTCATTCCTTATGACCGTTGATCCCTCCCTTCTTAGGCACCACGTGTACAGGGGAAACCCACGTGCTGTCACTTATGGGATAGATCACGTCAGCCTCTAAAAGCTTAAGGATTTCCTTCTTAACAACCTCTTTCAAATTAGGATTCAAACGCCTCTGATGTTCTATAGAGGAGGCGTTCTCATTATCCAAGTGAATCCTATGAGTGCAAAGCATTGGTAAAAGGCCCTTGATGTCACTTAAAGAGTACCCAATGGCCTTCCTATACTTTCTCAGCTCAGTCAGGAGCGAGTGCAACTCATCATCACTAAGGTTTTCATTCACAATCACGGGATATGTGTTATTAGGCCCTAAGAAAGCATACCTTAGCCCTTTTGGGAGCTCCTTAAGGTCCACCTTTGGGGCTAACAGCTCACTCTAGTCATCCTCGTGGCTGTTGTTGTTGCTTTCCTCCTTGGAACCCTCCTTTGAACCCGAGGCATGGCCCTTCAGACTGCTTTCCTCCATCGCTATCACTTCTGAGATCGAATCCTCCGGTCGATTCTCCTCTCGATGTCGTCTAGATCGAGCCATTTCGCTCGATTCACTTACTCGATTTGATGTGGATCGAGTAAGGGACCGAGACGCTAAGTCGATCTCTTGATTGGACTCCAAAATGATCGGGAGGTCTCTCTCGATCGCCGACTCGATTGTTTTTCCTGATCGAGCATTCTTCTCGATCTGTCCGTCGATTATTGCACCGGATCGAGTTCTGTTCTCGATTGCCTTGTCGATCTGACTCCTGGATCGAGTGATAGCGTCGATCTCGGGGTCGATCTCTAGGCAGCAACCTTCTTCATTCTTAACGATCCTCCTAGAATCCAGCAGGTTGACGTACTCCTGGGTTCTCTGGTCAACATAACCAAACTCCCCTGGCTCCTTAGTCAGTGCTAGCTTCAGATGGTCTTCTAGAGCCAGCTCTTCCAGCAACTCATCCGCTAAAGCATCCATCGTTTCAATATAGAAAGCTTGCCCCAATGGTTGGCTTCTTCAGAACCTCGTTGATGTCGAAGTCAAGCCTGATCTCCTTTCCCAAATGCAAGGCAATCTTCCCATTCTTCACATCTATGATAGCCCCGGCGGTTGCAAGGAACGGTCTCCCTAAGATGAGTGGATCCTTAGGCTCTTCATCCATCTCCAACACTACGAAGTCCGTAGGTACGTTCACACCACTGATTCGCACCGGTAAACCTTCAAGCAGCCCCACTGGTAGCCTCACACTCCTATCAGCCAGTACCAATGAGATCCGACAGTCTTTGAAACGTGTAAAACCAAGCTTCTTAGCCACGGAGTGAGGCATCAGGTTTATGCTAGCTCCGAGATCACATAAGCAACTCTTGAACTCTAGAGGGCCTAAAGCGCAGGGTATAGTGAAGCTTCCAGGGTCTCCCAACTTCTTAGGGACTATCTCATTATGTATAACCGCACTACACTCTTCACTTAGAACAAGTACCTCCTTGCTTTCCTTATTCTTCTTCACGAGAGCGTCTTTGAAGAATTTGGCGCATTTAGGCATCATTGCAAGGCAGTCAACGAGAGGTAGCTTGATCTCCACGTCCTTAAGATGCTTCTCAAAGAGGATTCTATGCTTCTCTATGAGTTGCTTCTTGAAGCGGCCAGGAAAAGGCAGCTTAGGTACATAAGGTGGAGGCACATAAGCATTCTTCTCCTTAGTGGTTTGCTCAGCTTTCTTCTCAGCAACTGCTTTGTCTCCTCTTCTTGGCCCTTGGATCCAAACGTTGTCAAAGTTGATCTCATCATCATCAGCCGAAGGTTTACCCTCCCCCTCTTGAATTACAACGTCCTTGTTGTTCTTTGTAGAGACCGGAGGTTCGAGCTCTTTACCGCTTCTCAACGTTATGGCATTAGCATACTCCTTGGGATTCTGCTCACACTTTCCCGGAAGACTATTCTGACCACTCGTACTTGCTTTCCCTTTCTCCAGCTGCTTGATCTTGTTGTTTAAGTTGGTGATCTGAGTGGAGAAGTCGGTGAGAGATGAGTCTAGGCGAGTGTTCATCTCGGCGAACTTCTGCTTTGTAGAGGCTTGCCCTTGTATTAGCTGTTGAAACATTGCTTGAACCGGATCAACTTGTTGTTGCATTGGTTGTTGCTGTTGAGGTGCAAAGCCCGGAGGGTAGTTAGGTGTATAACCCTTGTTGTTTTGATGTTGCCCTTGGAAGTTGCTCTGCCCTTGACCTTGGAAACCACCACTTGGTTGAAAACCTTTGTTGTAAGGGATGAAAGGTTTTGCTTGCTGAGCAGGGTACACTTGATCTTTAGGGTTGGCTACGTTGGTGCTTCGATAAGAGAGGTTGGTGTTCTGGTAGCCTTGGTTGTAGCCTTGACACTTGTAGTTGTTCTGTCCCACCACCCAATTGGCTTCTTCTTGGCTCAACTCTAACTCCTCTTGGTTCTCATCAGCTTCACCAACAAAGTGAACATGCTTCTGATTGGCTAACACCAGCTTATCTATCTTCTTATGCAAAGATTTGAGCTCCTTCTTGTGAGACTCTAACTCTGATCCTCTCGGTGCACGGTCATAATCTTCAGCATAGTTTCCATCACTCAACGCCAAGTTTTCTATCAGCTCCATACCCTCTTCTACCTCCTGACCGAGGAAGTTCCCTTTGCTAGCTGTGTCAAGCAACAACCGGATCTTTGGTGAAGCTCCACGGTATATGGTACTGAGTAGTGTCTCCTCGCTGAACCCGTTATGAGGACATTGGATTGTGTAGTCTTTAAAACGCTCCATTGCCTCGTTGAATGTCTCGTTGTTCCTTTGAGTGAAACCGCTGATTTCGCTTCTCAACCGTGCTGTCCTGGTGCTGAAGAAGAACTTTGAGAGAAAAGCCTTCTTGCACTCAGCCCATGATGTGATGGTGCCTTGTCGGAGGGTCTTCTCCCAATGTCTAGCTTTTTCTCTGAGTGAAAAGGGGAAGAGACGCAGCTTGAAAGCATCTTCGGATATGCCATTGATCTTTATCATCCCACATACTTGCTCGAAGTTGTCTAGGTGCTCCAAGGGGTCTTCCATTGCTAAGCCGTGGAACTTGTTATTTTGCACCATTGAGATGAAACCTGGCTTGATCTCGAAGTTGTTGTTTTGTACAGGAGGAGGAGTGATCCCAAACCTATTGTGGTGGGTATTGGGAGCATCTCCGGCTCCTATGATCCTTGGGGGTCTAGCCGCGTGTTGAGGGTTTCCATTGCCCCTTCCTGCTGCCCCGTGAGCTGGAGGAGGTCCTTCTGGATGCTCGTGTTCAGCCATAGCTTCAAAGTCAACCAAACCGTGCTGAAAAATTTCCTCAAAGGCTCTTGTTTGTTCTCTGGCTCTCCTTTGCCGTGAGTGACCAAGCTGATGAATGTTGTCTAAGGGTTGTAGTAGATTGTTGTCTCCCCTTGAACAAAGATTCATGTACCTGAAAACACACGTTTGAGAGTAGAATGATTAGTAACTTGAAAATGGTAAAGACTTAGTCTTTGCTAAGACCCAAATCCTTATGTTCTCTAAACAGTCCTAGAATGGCAACGGCGCCATTTGATAATCACTTTTTGGACGGGTTATATTGCAGTGAGGTTATCAAACTCAAATGCAAGACATGTTGTAGTACAGCAAGCAAGAGAGAGTCAATCCACTTCTAGGATGATAGAGAATGCACAGAGAATACAAGGGCTAAAGCAAATCTAAGCGAAATGAGACGGTTTATGAAAAAAATTCTAAAAACTAGATGCAGCAACGTAAACAGAATGAAACCTATTTTAAAAATACTAGAAAGGAAGAAACTACTATGAGAAACAAACAGAATAATTAAAGGAGAAAGCTTCGAATTATTAAAATTCGACTAGTGGATCGACCATGAGATCGACCACTAGATCGAGCAGTAACAATCGATCTCGTCTAAAAATGCAAGAACAGTAAAACTAATGACCAGGATGCTATCAGAGATTAAGCGAAAGATGAGATAAGATGTAAGGATGCTAAGAGAAAGGGCCTAGGGTTGAGATTCATGGTTAGGGGTTTCAAAGGTTCGACCTTGGGTTTAAAACTTTAAATCGACTCACTTGGTGATGATCTCTAAGCCTTGAAAACTAAGCAAGATCTATCTGTGGCTTTCGGTTTAGATCACTCCTTTATCCTCTCCTCCAAACCCATGGCTTTTGGTGGAAAGAGAGGTCGAAGGGCAAGGAAAACAGATTTCAAACGAATGGCTTAACTAATCCCCCAAACTTCCATGGCTTTTGGGAAGGGGTAACTAGTCTCTAAGGTGTGATCTTCCGAGGCTCCTGGATCCTGTCAAGGTAAGGAACCTCTCGGATCATGAAGCTCTTGGCGTGAGAGTCTTCAAGCATTGAAATCTCAACACCTTAGAAGAGATAGCCTTTGAAAACGTTTAGAAAAACCCCAAGATCGAAACCCTTTTGACCCCTTAATCCTCTCAACCCCGAACCCAAAGAAACTACTCGCTACACATAGAGTAAATCAAGCAAAGCATATAAAACGAGACGATGAACATGAAAAGAAAACTAGATTGAACAGAAATGATTCGAATACAAAGTATAAGAAAAACGCGAGTTCAACAATGGTGTTCTTCACGAAAACGAGAGAGAAACATAAAGGAAAAGATAAGGATCTAAAGTTGTTGGAAAAAGGACGTCGCCGCCTTCTCAAAATGCCGAAATAAGCTAATGGTCCCCCCTTCGCTAGCGGCCAAAAATGGTTGAAAGGACAAAGATCGACTCCAAGATCGAGTGGTTCTCTCGATCATATCCGGACATCGTGTCTTCGGCTCGATCTGGGTCTCGATCAACATCGGCGAATCGAGTGTTGCCTCCGATCTCGGTATCGATCTTCGGCTGGATCGAGTGGTGTACTCGATCTGACTCTCGCTCTGCATGGCGTCATTTACGTCTGTACCTTTTGATCGATTGCTTCACTCGATCCTTGTCTCGATCATTCTCCTTGGATCGTCTGGTTGGCTCGATCTTCTGGTCGATCAACTCTTAGATTGACCGGCCATGCTCGATCTGCTCCTCGATCTCTGATCCTTAGCATATATCCGAGCTCCCACGAACTGCTACATCAGCCTCAACATGTCCAAGAACCTCCATGACTCCAAAGCAGCCAGAAACAACCTGAATGTGATGCAAAATGCAAGGAAAATGCGTATGCTGATGCAAGAATGCTCTAGGACCCTAAGTGATGCAATCTAACCTAAAACGTGATACAAATGCATGAAAAGCTAACTAATGAGTATGCAAAATGTATGCAATATGCAATAACATCATATATCTCTTCCATGAAAGCTCTCTCCGGAACAGGGGTAAAGTCTTGAAGCGGTACACCAGCTTGCACAAACAAGGGCCTGAGGAAGCCTCCAATAAGCGACGAGCTTGCCTTGCATCACAAGGCATACGCCTTGTATTTCAACAATGAAGCAGCCAGGATACATCCGTAGTTCACGTCGTCTCCTAGTTGGTCTTCCAACAACTTATCATTCTCATCGGGGTCACACACGAGATGCTTAACGCCTTGGAACAAGAAGCAAAGCTCTGTCTTAATGACTGTAGGGGCTACTGACCGTCCACTCAAGGTATTGGCAATCAGCTTGAGCGTGTACCTCAGCACCAGACTCCTCACTCTCTTGATATTTGCAGTATTTGCCTTGTAGTCGTCGTTGCTGATGAGGTCCCACAGATCGTTTGCTTGAGTGAAAGAGGGGAACTCAACCTTGGTCGCAGCAGCATCGAGGCCATAGGCTTGACAAAGCTCCGGGATTAAGAGACTAAAGGCCTGATGCTTGATCTTGAAGGAGATGTGTCCTTGAGAGGGAGTAGGGATGCTCGGGTTTTCGTATTCAAACTCCAAAGTGGCAAGGAAATCGATTGTCACTTCGGGAAAGGTTGGGCAATCCCTCCGTGACAAACACCTGAGCCCTATGTTCTTGTGAAGTTGATCAAAATCTCCCAAAATCCCCATCTTAGCCAGCAAACCTCTATCCGCGAACTTTGTTGGTTCGAACCGGAGCCTCTCAAGCCTCTTCTTGATTGTTTTTCCTCATTAGACCATCTGACCCTCTCCTGAACCACCACTTCTTGACCTTCTCCTTCTTGAGCTGTCTCCTCTCGTGTTCTCTTGGGGGCCATGGTACCTGAAACAAGATGCTCGAGCAAAAGAATGAGCAAAGGCGGCGAAAATTGAGAGAAGGAGTAAGCAAGAAAGAAAAAGTTTTAACTAATGCCCTAGATTTTTGCAGAATTTATAAAAATTCTAGCAAGATAATTGAGGAAGGAATCTAGAGATAGAATAAAATCTAGAATTTTTCCTAATATCTAGCTAGTTTTAAAAATTCGCTAAACCCCTAACATCTATTATTCAAACAATGCAAAGAAAAGGAAAATTTCCAAAAGATTTAAAACTAAAACCCGAAAATACCTTTGCACGGTTTTGAAAGAAGATGTTGTTGACCATTAGGAAGAAAAATCACACTCTCTCTTTGCTTTAAAACTCTGGAAACACAAGTAATGCGGGAGTGTGCGTTTGAAAATATAAAGGCCAACAAAGTTTTAAAACCATGGGCAAGATTTAGTGGTTTCTGACAAAAAGCTTGGTCAAGGCACATCTTTCATGGTCAAAGATTCTTGCTTTGACCAAGATTTGAATTTAAAAACAGGAGGGAAAGAAGAAAAGAGGGAAAAGAAATTGTTACCTCGGCACGAGATCGAGTCCATTTGGTCGATCTAGGACTCGATCTCATGCCCATAATGGCTTGGATCGATAGGATTGCTAGATTTATGACTCGAGTCGAATTGAATCGAGCCTTGGATCGAGTGCACCTCTCGTTCCTTGATTTTTGGCATGTTGGCTAAGTCCTCTTGATCGAGCCACGTCATTGATCCGGGGGTTGATTTAAGCTTAGATCGAGTGACAGATCGAGTAGACCACTCGATCTATTTTCGAGGATCGAGTGACTCGGCCGATCTACACCTCGTTCGCTTTTCAAGCTTCACGCATTGGCGGGTTGTCCTCTCATGATCGACCGTTCCTCTTGATTTTCTACTCGATCTCGTCTAGATCGACTGACTCCTCTCGATTCACTAGCTCGATCTAGCAAAGATCGATGCAGGATGAGTCGATCTAGCACTCGATCTCTAGCCTATATTCGCCTCTCCTTAATCCTTTTGGATCCAAGATCATGGCCTGCAATCCCTTATACCTTTTCCTACACACTTAGAATATAAAAACATAAAACTGAAAGAGAAAGAAAGCAGAAATATATACAAGGTAACCATGGGAATGCCTCCCAAGTGTGCTTTCTTTAACGTCTTTAGCTAGACTTTACTTGGTTTAGGCGGATGGTGGGTCTTAGAGAAGCATTGAAGTGCTCGCCTTGTTGAATGCACTGGCCATGTATGGCTTTACTCTGTGTCCGTTGACTGTGAATGCATTTCCACTCTTGCCAACCAAAGTAACCGCTCCATAGGGCAATACCTCCTTGATCTCAAACGGTCTGCACCACCTTGATTTGAGCTTTCCTGGATAGAGCTTCAACCTCGAGTTGTAGAGCAATACTAAACTGCCTTCCTTAAGCTCTTTATGAACCAGCTTCTTGTCATGAGCCATCTTAGTATGCTCCTTGTAGATCCTAACACTTTCGTAGGCGTCCAGCCTTAGCTCATCAAGGTCATGTAGCTGAATCAAGCGCTTCTCCTGAGCTGTCTTGAGATCAAAGTTCAGCCGCTTCACAGCCCACAATGCTCTATGTTCCAGCTCAACAGGGAGGTGACATCCCTTGCCGTAGAGAAGAGTGAAAGGGGTTGTTCCTATGGGCGTTTTGAAAGCAGTCCGGTAAGCCCGCAATGCGTCGTCTAGCTTAGCCGCCCAATCCTTCCTAGTAGTACCAACTGTCCGCTCGAGTATAGCTTTGATCTGCTGGTTAGAGACCTCTACTTGCCCACTCGTTTGAGGATGGTAAGGTGTAGCTACATTGTGCTTCACGCCATACTTCCTTAGGAGGCTTTCAAACACTTTGTAGATAAAATGGCTGCCACCGTCGCTGATCACTATCTCAGGGACTCCAAACCGCGGGAATATGATGGTCTTAAAGAGCTTTATCACCACCTTAGACTCGTTTGTAGGGGAAGCAATGACCTCAACCCATTTAGAAACGTAGTTAACCGCTACGAGGATAAACTTGTTGCCGTAAGAAGATGGGAAAAGGTCCCATAAAATCTATGCCCCATGCGTCAAACACGTCTACCTCAAAGATAGGAACCTGAGGCATCTCGCTCCTCTTCATGATTTTTCCAGCTTTTTGACATGCTTCACAAGCTTTGACAAATTCATGGGCATCTTTGAACAGAGATGGCCACCAAAAGCCGGCTTGCAACACCTTTGTAGCGGTTTTGAAAGAAGCGAAGTGTCCACCGTAAGAAGATCCATGGCAGTGAAGTAGAATGTCTTGAGCTTCATCCCTCGAGACACATCTTCTGTACAAGCTATCAACTCCACTCTTGTATAAGTAGGGCTCGTCCCAAAAGTAGTAGGCAACATCTCTCATAAACTTCTTCTTGTGGTAATGATCAAGGTGAGTTGGCTCCTCTCCACATGCCAAGAAGTTTACAATGTCAGCGTACCAAGTAAGATCTTCTTCTTTGAAGCTCAAAACCTCCTCAAACTTGTCCTCAAGCTTCTTACAAACCGCCGTAGTGATCATCATCAGTTGTTCTTCCGGAAGTGAATCATCTAGAGGTAAAGCTTCATTGATCCTCATCCTGGATAGGTGATCCGCAACCCCATTCTCAATGCCCTTCTTGTCCATTATCTCCATATCAAACTCTTGTAAAAGGAGAATCCATCTTAACAGCCTTGGCTTAGTGTCCTTCCTCGAGTAGATGTATCTCAAAGCTGCATGATCCGTGTAGACAACGGCCTTGGCTCCTACCAAATACGATCTAAACTTCTCGAATGCAAAGACGACTGCCAACAGCTCCTTCTCGGTTGTATTGTATCCTGATTCCGTGTCATCCAAGGTACGTGAAGCATAGTAGATAACATGCAGCCGCTTGTCTTTCCTCTGACCAAGAACAGCTCCCACGGCGTAGTCGCTCGCGTCACACATTATCTCAAACGGTAGAGTCCAGTCCGGTGCTTGCACTATAGGCGCGGATACTAGAGCTTCCTTGATGGCCACGAAAGCATGAAGGCAATCCTCATCAAACACAAAGTCAGCTTCCTTGCGCAATCTTGGAAAAATCTTTGATGAAGCGCCTGTAGAAGCCAGCATGGCCTAGGAAACTGCTCACTCCCTTCACATTAATCGGCGGCTCAAGACTCATCATGACCTCAACCTTAGCCTTATCAACTTCTATGCCCTTCTCTGATATCTTGTGTCTAAGCACCATCCCTTCCTTCACCATTAAGTGACACTTCTCCCAGTTAAGCACAAGATTCGTCTCTTCACAACGCTTTAGTACCTTGCAAAGATTCAACAAACACGGAGAAAAAGACGCACCATATACAGAGAAGTCATCCATAAACACTTCTACCATCTCTTCTATTAGATCAGAGAAGATCGACATCATACACCGCTGAAACGTAGCCAATGCGTTACACAACCCGAATGGCATCCTTCGATATACGAAGGTGCCATAAGGGCACGTAAAGGTCGTCTTCTCTTGATCATTCAGATGGATTGGTATATGAAAGAAACCACTATATCCATCAAGAAAGCAATAATAAGTTTGATTAGCAAGCCTCTCAAACATTTGATCAATAAACGGTAAAGTAAAATGATCTTTTATAGTAGCAAGATTAAGTTTCCTATAGTCTATACACATACGGTGACCAGTCATAGTCCTAGTAGGTATAAGCTCATCTTTATCATTCTTAATGACCGTGATCCCTCCCTTCTTAGGCACCATGTGTACAGGAGAAACCCACGTGCTGTCACTTATGGGGTAGATCACATCAGCCTCTAACAGCTAAAGAATCTCTTTCTTAACAACCTCCTTTAAATTAGGATTCAAACGCCTTTGGTGTTCTATAGAAGAGGCATTCTCATTATCCAAGTGAATCCTATGAGTGTAAAGCATTGGTGAAAGGCCCTTGATGTACCCAATGGCCTTCCTATACTTTCTCAGCTCATTTAGGAGCGAGTGCAACTCATCATCACTTAAGTTTTCATTCACAATCTGATAGAGAGCCATTTTTACAGTTCTAATTATCAATCCTAAAGCCTCTTAGTGTTGCTGTAGTACTTTAGGTGTCAATCCAGCCTAGGTGAGAAAGATACTAGGAATACAAGAGCAAAGTAGAGCTAAGTCACTTCGGGTAAATGAGGGAGAAATTCAACAAAAACTAAATGCAATACGAAATGAGCAAGAAAACAATTTTAAAATCCCCTCTTAAGGGTTAGCAACTACTAGAAGAAAACTAGGAATTTAAAGTGCAAGACTACTGATTATGAAAATTCGAAAACTGAAAACAAGCAATTAAGGTTATTTCTAGCAACTTAAATGAGCAAACTTTAAATCTAAAGGAGAAAGCTTTTGAAACTACTTGAATGATAAATAACAGATCCAAGGATGAGGTTCATGCTTAGGGAAGCTCAAGGTTCGATCTTGGTTTGCAAAAAGTAAATCTACACATTTCAGAATGAGCTATCCTTAAGCCTAAGAAGCAATTTTCCCATGGCTTGTGGGTAATATAAATTCCTCTCATCATTCATCCCCTCCAAACCCATGGCTTGTGGTGGAAAAGGATGGTTGATGGAGCTGAAGCACGGATCTTAACATGGCTTAACTAGCCCTTACTTGCCACTTCCGTGGTCTTTAAGGCATACTAGTCTCTTGGTTTGGACATAAGAGATCTCCTAAGTTCTTATGAGAAAAGGAAATCTCTTGGATCATAAAACCTCTCTCAAGGTCTTTAAGCATTTGATACTCCAAACCAAGAAAGGATAAAGTTAAGAGCAACAAAATACCAAGATCTAACCTTTAAAACCTTCCTAATCACCTCATCCTTAAATCCTAAAGAACTACTCTATTATCATTTTCAAACCCCTCTTAATCATAAGATAAGAGGAGTTAAACATGATTAAGATAACAAGAAAGAAAGATTAAAGCTTAAAGAGAAGTTCTTAAATTCAAAATCAAAATTTTTACAAAAGATAAAGCTTGAAAATGGAAAAAAATGCTTTAATGGCGATCCACAAAACCCAAAAACGGGGATGGAGGCTGTAAAATTCGTGGATCCCCCAAAATTTTAGGTTTAGAATGTTCATATAGGACCACACAACTGGTCCCCTCACTAAAAGACAAAGTCTGAGCTGTCCAAGGAAGGAAGCAGAAATCTGGGCCGAAGATCGACCCGCCTGGTCGATCTAGTGGTCGATCTGAGCTGAAACGGGTGGCCTGGTCGATCTAGTGGTCGATCTGAGGCTGAAACGAGTGGGATGGTCGATCTGGTGGTCGATCTCTACCTGAAACGAGTGGGATGGTCGATCAGGTGGTCGATCTCTGCCTGAAACGAGTGGGATGGTCGATCTCTGCCTGAAACGAGTGGGATGGTCGATCTGGTGGTAGATCTCTGCCTAATTCTTTTTGGCCGAACTCTTTCTTGACTCCCAGCAACTCCCAAGCTCTTCTTTTGACTCCATGTACTCTATATTACCTAAAAACATTGCATATATGCAAGAAATATGCAAATGCTAGTTCAAACATGTCTAAAACCTAAAATGGAGCAAAAGTTACAGATAATCTAAGTATGAATGCAATATGAATGCAAAATCTATCCTAAATGAGTGCTAAAATATGCTAAATTATGAGTTTATCAACTCCCCCAAACTTGTCTTTTTGCTTGTCCTCAAGCAAACAAAGACAAATCCAAGAGAGAGGTTTGAAAATGGGGGTTCAAATTTCTTGAAAAAGTGTTTTTCAAATGAATCATCTCAATCGTCCTTGTTCTTAATTCTAGGATGCAGTATACAAACTCTACTTCAAAGAACTTAGCCATATTCATCACATGTTGAATTTCAGATCATGACTCTCATATTCCAAACAATCCAAGAATCCTAACCTTTAACATTCAATTAATGATCAAACCGTGAATCACACTCATGCACTTAGAACAGAATACATTTGGCTAAGGACAAGGTTATGAGACAAAGATGATCTCATTCAAGTGGGTAATTCAAACAATGGGTTATCTCAAAAAGGATTGAACTTATGCATAATGCTAAAGGTAAAGACAATTGATGCATACATGACTAGACTCTCATCTACCCATATACACTAACAATGATCCTAAACCCCTCTTATTTTCTTTCTTTTTCAAGCTCACTCACCCTCTAGAAACTACCCAAACAACAAGGCAAGAAGCCAAGCATAACCCACAAAAACAGAAAACATCTTTACTCTTCCTAGGCTAGTGGTGGTCAAACACAAACTTAAAGCTCTTTCTTTAAATCTTGGTAGCTCTCTTCTCTTATTATTTTTTTTTCTTTCTTTTTAAACTTTGGCCTTTGGCTCTTTTCTTTCTGATTTTCTTTTATTTTTGAGAGCTACATCCTTCTCTTTTAAAACTGAGCTTTTATTTAAAAACAGAACAACAACACCACTTAAAACCATGAGTCCTTTATTTTCAAACCCCAAACACCATTTCTTTTTAAACTGAAAACACATAAGCAAAATTCTTTTAACACCAGCGAATCCCTGTCCCAAAACAAACTTAAAACTAGCTTCAAAATGCAAAGCTAGCATCAATATGAAAGCCTAATCATGTCGCCTAAACCTAACACTTTATGCCAAGTTCAATCCAAAAATAAGGCCTCACATCACACAAGAAATATTTGGCTTGAAAGGAAGGCAAGGTTTAGGGTGTGGAGTTCTATTCAGACTTACAAAGAGTGGTATAAAGGGGTAAGAAAGCCTGAATATGTATATGTGATCCATGTATTCCATTTCAAATGCACAAGTGTGATAATTAAAATTCAGATTAAGGTTTTCACTTAGTAGGAAAGGATTCAATTCATGTCTGTTCAACTTAAGCCACGAAAATCAAAACAAATGATCCAAATATGGTTAGAACTTAACTTCAAGTTTGCACAAGCATCAAAGAACTACTAACTAGGGCCTTGAACTAATTCATGAGCATAAAACACATTTTTTTAAAGAAAAATTGCCCCATATGCACGTGAATGCAAGCAACCAATATGATAATATCTAGACTCAATCCTAAAATATTTACCAATGCATGTGCAAGCAACATGAATTGTTTCGAAAATTTTGAAATTTTTTCTGATTTTCTATGCAAATGAATATGCATGAACACTCAAATATGCTTAAAGGGAAAATAAGAAAGCAAAACACAAAATTAAATCTCTCAACCTCTCCCCCAAACTTAAATTACACAGTCCCTTGTGTAATAAAAGTTCAAGAGAGACCAGCAACAAGAGTCCCCGGCAACGGCGCCAATTGATAGAGAGCCTTTTTTACAGTTCTAATTATCAATTCTAAAGCCTCTTAGTGTTGCTGTAGTACTTTAGGTGTTAATCCAGCCTAGGTGAGAAATATACTAGGAATACAAGAGCAAAGTAGAGCTAAGTCAAATTCGGGTAAATGAGGGAGAAATTCAACAAAAACTAAATGCAATACGAAATGAGCAAGAAAACAATTTTAAAATCCCCTCTTAAAGGTTAGCAACTACTAGAAGAAAACTAGGAATTTGAAGTGCAAGACTACTGATTATGAAAATTCGAAAACTGAAAACAGGCAATTAAGGTTATTTCTAGCAACTTAAATGAGCAAACTTTAAATCTAAAGGAGAAAGCTTTTGAAACTACTTGAATGATAAATAACAGATCCACGGATGAGGTTCATGCTTAGGGAAGCTCAAGGTTCGATCTTGGTTTGCAAAAAGTAAATCTACACATTTCAAAATGAGCTATCCTTAAGCCTAAGAAGCAATCTTCCCATGGCTTGTGGGTAAGATAAATTCCTCTCATCATTCATCCCCTCCAAACCCATGGCTTGTGGTGGAAAATGATGGTTGATGGAGCTGAAGCACGGATCTTAACATGGCTTAACTAGCCCTTACTTGCCACTTCCGTGGTCTTTAAGGCATACTAGTCTCTTGGTTTGGACATAAGAGATCTCCTAAGTTCTTATGAGAAAAGGAAATCTCTTGGATCATAAAGCCTCTCTCAAGGTCTTTAAGCATTTGATACTCCAAACCAAGAAAGGATAAAGTTAAGAACAACAAAATACCAAGATCTAACCTTTAAAACTTTCCTAATCACCTCATCCTTAAATCCTAAAGAACTACTCTATTATCATTTTCAAACCCCTCTTAATCATAAGATAAGAGGAGTTAAACATGATTAAGATAACAAGAAAGAAAGATTAAAGCTTAAAGAGAAGTTCTTAAATTCAAAATCAAAGTTTTTACAAAAGATAAAGCTTGAAAATAGAAAAAGATGCTTTAATGGTGATCCACAAAACCCAAAAATGGGGATGGAGGCTGTAAAATTCGTGGATCCCCCAAAAGTTTAGGTTTAGAGTGTTCATATAGGACCACACAACTGGTCCCCTCACTAAAAGACAAAGTCTGAGCTGTCCAAGGAAGGAAGCAGAAATCTGGGCCGAAGATCGACCCGCCTGGTCGATCTAGTGGTCGATCTGAGCTGAAACGGGTGGCCTGGTCGATCTAGTGGTCGATCTGAGGCTGAAACGAGTGGGATGGTCGATCTGGTGGTCGATCTCTGCCTGAAACGAGTGGGATGGTCGATCTGGTGGTTGATCTCTGCCTGAAACGAGTGGGATGGTCGATCTGGTGGTCGATCTCTGCCTAATTCTTTTTGGCCGAACTCTTTCTTGACTCCCAGCAACTCCCAAGCTCTTCTTTTGACTCCTTGTCCATGCTCAGCATCCAACACAGCTCCATGTACTCCATATTACCTAAAAACAATGCATATATGCAAGAAATATGCAAATGTTAATGCAAACATGTCTAGAACCTAAAATGGAGCAAAAGTTACAGATAATCTAAGTATGAATGCAATATGAATGCAAAATCTATCCTAAATGAGTGCTAAAATATGCTAAATTATGAGTTTATCAGCTCCCCCAAACTTGTCTTTTTGCTTGTCCTCAAGCAAACAAAGACAAATCCAAGAGAGAGGTTTGAAAATGGGGGTTCAAATTTCTTGAAAAAGTGTTTTTCAAATGAATCATCTCAATCGTCCTTGTTCTTAATTCTAGGATGCAGTATACAAACTCTACTTCAAAGAACTTAGCCATATTCATCACATGTTGAATTTCAGATCATGACTCTCATATTCCAAACAATCCAAAAATCCTAACCTTTAACATTCAATTAATGATCAAACCGTGAATCACACTCATGCACTTAGAACAGAATACATTTGGCTAAGGACAAGGTTATGAGACAAAGATGATCTCATTCAAGTGGGTAATTCAAACAATGGGTTATCTCAAAAAGGATTGAACTTATGCATAATGCTAAAGGTAAAGACAATTGATGCATACATGACTAGACTCTCATCTATCCATATACACTAACAATGATCCTAAACCCCTCTCATTTTCTTTCTTTTTCAAGCTCACTCACCCTCTAGAAACTACCCAAACAACAAGGCAAAAAGCCAAGCATAACCCACAAAAACAGAAAACATCTTTACTCTTCCTAGGCTAGTGGTGGTCAAACACAAACTTAAAGTTCTTTCTTTAAATCTTGGTAGCTCTCTTCTCTTATTATTTTTTTTTCTTTCTTTTTAAACTTTGGCCTTTGGCTCTTTTCTTTCTGATTTTCTTTTATTTTTGAGAGCTACCTCCTTCTCTTTTAAAACTGAGCTTTTATTTAAAAACAGAACAACACCACCACTTAAAACCATGAGTCCTTTATTTTCAAACCCCAAACACCATTTCTTTTTAAACTGAAAACACATAAGCAAAATTCTTTTAACACCAGCGAATCCCTGTCCCAAAACAAACTTAAAACTAACTTCAAAATGCAAAGCTAGAATCAATATGAAAGCCTAATCATGTCGCCAAAACCTAACACTTTATGCCAAGTTCAATCCAAAAATAAGGCCTCACATCACACAAGAAATATTTGGCTTGAAAGAAAGGCAAGGTTTAGGGTGTGGAGTTCTATTCAGACTTACAAAGAGTGGTATAAAGGGGTAAGAAAGTCTGAATATGTATATGTGATCCATGTATTCCATTTCAAATGCACAAGTGTGATAATTAAAATTCAGATTAAGGTTTTCACTTAGTAGGAAAGGATTCAATTCATGTCTGTTCAACTTAAGCCACGAAAATCAAAACAAATGATCCAAATATGGTTAGAACTTAACTTCAAGTTTGCACAAGCATCAAAGAACTACTAACTAGGGCCTTGAACTAATTCATGAGCATAAAACACATTTTTTTAAAGAAAAATTGCCCCATATGCACGTGAATACAAGCAACCAATATGATAATATCTAGACTCAATCCTAAAATATTTACCAATGCATGTGCAAGCAACATGAATTGTTTCGAAAATTTTGAAATTTTTTCTGATTTTCTATGCAAATGAATATGCATGAACACTCAAATATGCTTAAAGGGAAAATAAGAAAGCAAAACACAAAATTAAATCTCTCAACCTCTCCCCCAAACTTGAATTACACAGTCCCTTGTGTAATAAAAGTTCAAGAGAGACCAGCAACAAGAGTCCCCGGCAACGGCGCCAATTGATAGAGAGCCTTTTTTACAGTTCTAATTATCAATCCTAAAGCCTCTTAGTGTTGCTGTAGTACTTTAGGTGTTAATCCAGCCTAGGTGAGAAATATACTAGGAATACAAGAGCAAAGTAGAGCTAAGTCAAATTCGGGTAAATGAGGGAGAAATTCAACAAAAACTAAATGCAATACGAAATGAGCAAGAAAACAATTTAAAATCCCCTCTTAAAGGTTAGCAACTACTAGAAGAAAACTAGGAATTTGAAGTGCAAGACTACTGATTATGAAAATTCGAAAACTGAAAACAGGCAATTAAGGTTATTTCTAGCAACTTAAATGAGCAAACTTTAAATCTAAAGGAGAAAGCTTTTGAAACTACTTGAATGATAAATAACAGATCCACGGATGAGGTTCATGCTTAGGGAAGCTCAAGGTTCGATCTTGGTTTGCAAAAAGTAAATCTACACATTTCAAAATGAGCTATCCTTAAGCCTAAGAAGCAATCTTCCCATGGCTTGTGGGTAAGATAAATTCCTCTCATCATTCATCCCCTCCAAACCCATGGCTTGTGGTGGAAAATGATGGTTGATGGAGCTGAAGCACGGATCTTAACATGGCTTAACTAGCCCTTACTTGCCACTTCCGTGGTCTTTAAGGCATACTATTCTCTTGGTTTGGACATAAGAGATCTCCTAAGTTCTTATGAGAAAAGGAAATCTCTTGGATCATAAAGCCTCTCTCAAGGTCTTTAAGCATTTGATACTCCAAACCAAGAAAGGATAAAGTTAAGAACAACAAAATACCAAGATCTAACCTTTAAAACTTTCCTAATCACCTCATCCTTAAATCCTAAAGAACTACTCTATTATCATTTTCAAACCCCTCTTAATCATAAGATAAGAGGAGTTAAACATGATTAAGATAACAAGAAAGAAAGATTAAAGCTTAAAGAGAAGTTCTTAAATTCAAAATCAAAGTTTTTACAAAAGATAAAGCTTGAAAATGGAAAAAGATGCTTTAATGGTGATCCACAAAACCCAAAAATGGGGATGGAGGCTGTAAAATTCGTGGATCCCCCAAAAGTTTAGGTTTAGAGTGTTCATATAGGACCACACAACTGGTCCCCTCACTAAAAGACAAAGTCTGAGCTGTCCAAGGAAGGAAGCAGAAATCTGGGCCGAAGATTGACCCGCCTGGTCGATCTAGTGGTCGATCTGAGCTGAAACGGGTGGCCTGGTCGATCTAGTGGTCGATCTGAGGCTGAAACGAGTGGGATGGTCGATCTGGTGGTCGATCTCTGCCTGAAACGAGTGGGATGGTCGATCTGGTGGTTGATCTCTGCCTGAAACGAGTGGGATGGTCGATCTGGTGGTCGATCTATGCCTAATTCTTTTTGGCCGAACTCTTTCTTGACTCCCAGCAACTCCCAAGCTCTTCTTTTGACTCCTTGTCCATGCTCAGCGTCCAACACAGCTCCATGTACTCCATATTACCTAAAAACAATGCATATATGCAAGAAATATGCAAATGCTAATGCAAACATGTCTAGAACCTAAAATAGAGCAAAAGTTACATATAATCTAAGTATGAATGCAATATGAATGCAAAATCTATCCTAAATGAGTGCTAAAATATGCTAAATTATGAGTTTATCAGCTCCCCCAAACTTGTCTTTTTGCTTGTCCTCAAGCAAACAAAGACAAATCCAAGAGAGAGGTTTGAAAATGGGGGTTCAAATTTCTTGAAAAAGTGTTTTTCAAATGAATCATCTCAATCGCCCTTGTCCTTAATTCTAGGATGCAGTATACAAACTCTACTTCAAAGAACTTAGCCATATTCATCACATGTTGAATTTCAGATCATGACTCTCATATTCCAAACAATCCAAAATTCCTAACCTTTAACATTCAATTAATGATCAAACCGTGAATCACACTCATGCACTTAGAACAGAATACATTTGGCTAAGGACAAGATTATGAGACAAAGATGATCTCATTCAAGTGGGTAATTCAAACAATGGGTTATCTCAAAAAGGATTGAACTTATGCATAATGCTAAAGGTAAACACAATTGATGCATACATGACTAGACTCTCATCTATCCATATACACTAACAATGATCCTAAACCCCTCTCATTTTCTTTCTTTTTCAAGCTCACTCACCCTCTAGAAACTACCCAAACAACAAGGCAAGAAGCCAAGCATAACACACAAAAACAGAAAACATCTTTACTCTTCCTAGGCTAGTGGTGGTCAAACACAAACTTAAAGTTCTTTCTTTAAATCTTGGTAGCTCTCTTCTCTTATTATTGTTTTTTTCTTTCTTTTTAAACTTTGGCCTTTGGCTCTTTTCTTTCTGATTTTCTTTTATTTTTGAGAGCTACCTCCTTCTCTTTTAAAACTGAGCTTTTATTTAAAAACAGAACAACACCACCACTTAAAACCATGAGTCCTTATTTTCAAACCCCAAACACCATTTCTTTTTAAACTGAAAACACATAAGCAAAATTCTTTTAACACCAGCGAATCCCTGCCCCAAAACAAACTTAAAACTAGCTTCAAAATGCAAAGCTAGCATCAATATGAAAGCCTAATCATGTCGCTTAAACCTAACACTTTATGCCAAGTTCAATCTGAAAATAAGGCCTCACATCACACAAGAAATATTTGGTTTGAAAGGAAGGCAAGGTTTAGGGTGTGGAGTTCTATTCAGACTTACAAAGAGTGGTATAAAGGGGTAAGAAAGCCTGAATATGTATATGTGATCCATGTATTCCATTTCAAATGCACAAGTGTGATAATTAAAATTCAGATTAAGGTTCTCACTTAGTAGGAAAGGATTCAATTCATGTCTGTTCAACTTAAGCCACGAAAATCAAAACAAATGATCCAAATATGGTTAGAACTTAACTTCAAGTTTGCACAAGCATCAAAGAACTACTAACTAGGGCCTTGAACTAATTCATGAGCATAAAACACTTATTTTAAGAAAAATTGCCCCATATGCACGTGAATGCAAGCAACCTATATGATAATATCTAGACTCAATCCTAAAATATTTACCAATGCAAGTGCAAGCTACATGAATTTTTCGAATATTTTGAAATTTTTTCTGATTTTCTATGCAAATGAATATGCATGAAGAGTCAAATATGCTTAAAGGGAAAATAAGAAAACAAAACACAAAATTAAATCTCTCAACCTCTCCCCCAAACTTAAATTACACAGTCCCTTGTGTAATAAAAGTTCAAGAGAGACCAGCAACAAGAAATAAAATTCAAAAAGCCAAGAATTCATGATATATACAAGGTGTTGGAATGGTGTACCTTGGGCTGTGTTGTGGATCGAGCTAGATGATCGATCTGAGGGTCGTTCTGGGCAGAAGATCGAGGATCATGTTCGATCAAGAGGTCGATCTAGATATGACCGATCGGTCCAAACTCGAGAATTTCCCGAGAGAAATTAGATCGGTCGATCCATTTTTGGACCGATCGATCCGTTCTCTTAGATCAACCTTATCACTCGATCTAGCCATCGATCTACTGGACATGCTTCAGTTTTCCTGTATTTAAGAGCTTCCAAGAGCGTGCCTTTGAATCTCCATCTTCCTAGGTCATGTTGAAGCTTGTATCACCAGGCTCATACTCATCATAGAACCATCCCTCAAATGTGTGCATCCTTATCTTCTCAAAGGGTAGCTTCCATGGATCCTCAAGGCTCTCCTCCTCGGTCATGTTGAGGCTTGTATCACCAGGCTCATACTCATCATAGAACCATCCCCCAAATGTGTGCTTCCTTATCTCCTCAAAGTGTAACTGCCGTGGATCCTCAATGCTTTCTTCATTGGTGAGGGTGAAACCGAGGTGCTTGGCAAAAGGTTGTTGCATTGGAGATTCTTCTTCTTCACCCTCGTTGGAGGCTAATGCAATGGGATGCTCCTTTGTCTCCTTCCTGGGAATGAGTTGCAAATGTGTTTCTTTCTTGGTGGAGGGCTCTTGCTCAACAAATGAGCACTCACTAGCATCCTCTAAACATTCAACAACCGAACTTTCTTCACAAGGATCTTCAAAGATTTGCTCAAGATTTTCATCAACAATGTACCTAAGAAGAGCTTCAAGTTCTTCAGCTTCTTGTTGGAATTCATCATTGGTGAGAGCTTTATCCTCTTGTTCCTCATTCCTTTGTGTGATTTCGGTGTTGATAGACTCCACATGTGTTGTTGCAGCCACTCTTGAAAATGGAGCAGGAGAGCCTAGTTTGAAGTCAAGCATGCTAATGCTCTCATTAAGCTGTTCTTGCTGCTCCAAAAGCAACTTCATCATGTTGAGAGTTTCTTCCTCTTTAGAGATGTGGGAAGAGTAGGTTGCTCCTTGCTGCTCCAAAAGCAACTTCATCATGTTGAGAGTTTCTTCCTCCTTAGAGTTGTGGGAAGAATAGGCTGCTCCTTGCTCGTCCTCCATGTCCCAGGATTGGTATTCCTCAGCATATCCATAGTGATTCTCTGGAGCAGAATGTTCATCTATAAGCCCTCTTTGATAAGTGGATGACCTTTCAAAACCATGGTTGCTAGTTGGGTCACAAGCCAGCATTCTCTCTTGATTCGCTAATAAGGCCTCAAACATTGATGCTATATCCGACTCCATACTGTCTTCCTTGTGATCGTGCCTTGCAAAAAGAACAAACAATTGAAAGAGAGTTAGTAACCAAAATGATAAATAAAAACTTAGTCTAGACTAAGCTCCAAATCCTAGTAATTTCAGCAAAACCTAAGTTGGCAACGGCGCCAATTGATAGAGAGCCTTTTTTACAGTTCTAATTATCAATCCTAAAGCCTCTTAGTGTTTCTGTAGTACTTTAGGTGTCAATCCAGCCTAGGTGAGAAAGATACTAGGAATACAAAAGCAAAGTAGAGCTAAGTCAAATTCGGGTAAATGAGGGAGAAATTCAACAAAAACTAAATGCAATACGAAATGAGCAAGAAAAAAATTTTAAAATCCCCTCTTAAGGGTTAGCAACTACTAGAAGAAAACTAGGAATTTAAAGTGCAAGACTACTGATTATGAAAATTCGAAAACTGAAAACAGGCAATTAAGGTTATTTCTAGCAACTTAAATGAGCAAACTTTAAATCTAAAGGAGAAAGCTTTTGAAACTACTTGAATGATAAATAACAGATCCAAGGATGAGGTTCATGCTTAGGGAAGCTCAAGGTTCGATCTTGGTTTGCAAAAAGTAAATCTACACGTTTCAAAATGAGCTATCCTTAAGCCTAAGAAGCAATCTTCCCATGGCTTGTGGGTAAGATAAATTCCTCTCATCATTCATCCCCTCCAAACCCATGGCTTGTGGTGGAAAAGGATGGTTGATGGAGCTGAAGCACGGATCTTAACATGGCTTAACTAGCCCTTACTTGCCACTTCCGTGGTCTTTAAGGCATACTAGTCTCTTGGTTTGGACATAAGAGATCTCCTAAGTTCTTATGAGAAAAGGAAATCTCTTGGATCATAAAGCCTCTCTCAAGGTCTTTAAGCATTTGATACTCCAAACCAAGAAAGGATAAAGTTAAGAGCAACAAAATACCAAGATCTAACCTTTAAAACCTTCCTAATCACCTCATCCTTAAATCCTAAAGAACTACTCTATCATCATCGAAGTCTCAAGTGAAAAGACTGTTGCTGGCCTGTGGGGGAAGTTGGAGTCTTTGTACATGAGAAAGTCTTTGTCGAACAAGTTGCTTCTGAAACAACGTCTGTTCGCTCTAAGAATGCAGGAAGGCACGCAGCTCAAAGATAACTTAGATCAGCTGAACTCGTTATTACTAGAATTACGTAATATTGATGTTAAGGTGGAGGATGAAGACGCCGCCTTGCTATTGTTGGTATCTCTACCACTATCGTACGAGAACTATGTTCAATAGTTTATAAACGGTAAGGATACTATATCTTTGGAAGATGTAAGGTCGTCCCTTCACAGCAGGGAGTTGCGACGTAAAGCATCAGGTCCAGGTGCAGATAATCATGCTTCTGGATTGTTTGCCAGAGGTGGGAAAGGTCATGGAAATAAAAAGAAGAAGAATGACAAGAAGTCATTCTCAAAGGGTCCTAAGCGAGGTGATATCTGCAATTACTGCAAGGAGAAAGGGCACTGGATAACAGACTGTCCTAAGAAGAAAAAGCAATCAGCTTCTGCTGCTGTTGCAACTGTAGCGGAGGATGACAGCAAGTCAGAAGAGGACATTGCTCAGGTTGCTGATGAAAAAGCACATCCTTCAGATGTGTGGGTTTTAGACACTGGAGCATCCTACCATATGAGTCCAAGGAGAGAGTGGTTTTCTATATACGAGCAGGTAGACAATGGTAGCATCAAGATGGCTAACAGCGTTACTCGCAAGGTTGTTGGAATTGGTTCCATTAAGATCAGGACGCATGATGGTAGAATCTGCACACTGAATGAAGTAAGGCATGTTCCGTCTATGACGAAGAATTTGATATCCGTGAGTCTCCTTGACAGCATGGGTTTCAAGTACTCAGGTGGAGATGTTGTTCTGAATGTCTACAAGGTTTCTGATGATTTTGAAGGGTGTCATACCTCGTACCTTGTATTTCCTGCAATGATCTACAGTTAGAGGTTCAGTGAATGTTGCCACTGCTGAAATTTGCAAGGAAGATATGACAAAGCTATGGCAAATGAGGCTTGGTCATATAAGTGAAAAAGGAATGAAAATTCTGTCTTAAAAAGATCTTCTTGGTGGCCATGATGTTAAGGGTCTAGAGTTCTGTGAACATTGTGTCTTTGGAAAGCTTCACCGCAATAAGTTTCCTAAAGCCATTCATAGAAGAAACGGCACGCTGGATGATATACTCTTATATTTCACATATTTAGCATGCATTTAGAGTAGTTTTCATGCATACATTATTCATAATATGCTAGTTTTCACCATTTGTCTCATTTTAGGTCCTAAGTGCCCTTTACATTAGCATTTGCATATTTCTTGCATTCTTGCATCACATTCAGGTTGTTTTGGATACACTAGAGCTATGCAGGTTGCGTGGACATGCTGAGGATCGAAATGAATGCTATGAACACTTGGGAGAACTCATGCATGCAGCAAAGGAACCGAGATCGAGGAGCAGATCAAGCTAGGCAGGTCGATCTAGACGAGATCGACCACAAGATCGAGACACTCGGGTCGTTTCAACAAAGAGGATCGAGACCAAGATCGACCGAGATGATCGAATGTGAGTACGTACACAGGACTAAGCCCGGGAAGAACGAGAGCCAGATCGAGGTCATGAATCGATCATCCAAGGATTGACTAGAAGACCGATGGAAGCACTCGATCCACCCAATCGAATCGACCTGAAGATCGAGCAAAGGAAGACGATCCACAAAGAAGATCGAGTTAGAAATCGATCACCCAGATCGATCTCAGAACTTTATCCGACGGCTCACTTTTGGATTTTAGTGAGGGGACCATTTCACTTGTTGGCCTATTTTGGGCATAAAAATCTCATCCTTTCATTTTGTCTCCTCCTAGTTTAAGCTATTCTTAGGCACTAAGGCTGAAAAGTGCCATTGTTTTACTTTTCTAGCTTTTTACATTTTGTGAACCTTTAATCTTGCTTAATCTAAGTATTTCTCTTGATCGCTCTCCTTCCTTAATAGTTTAATCATGTTAAGCTTTTCTTTCTTTGCATTTTCGTGTGTTTTAGCCATGAGTAGTGAGTAGTTTCCCTTGGGTTTAAGGTTGGGGTGATTAAGAAGGGTTTAAAGGGTTTAAGCTTGGGACTTTTCTTGCTTTTAATCTATTCTCTTCTTGGATTTTGGCTCTTAATGCTTAGAGAGTCTTGGGAAAGATCTCTTTGATCTCAGGGATATCCTTACCTTGACAGGATCTAGGAATCCCTTAAAACCAAATCCAAGAGAATAGCTCCTCCTTTCCCAAACGCCATGGATGCTTAGGGAGCTAGTTAGGCCATTATTTGAGATCTATGCTTAATGTTCTTCGACCCATCTTTCCACCACACGCCATGGGTTAGGAGGAAGGGTTGAGGAAAAGGTTTATACAAAACGTCATGGATAAACCTCTTTTAGCTTCTCAAGGCTTAAAGATAGCACATCAAATGTGTAGATCTAATGTTTTCAAAACCCAAGCTTGAATCTTGAACCCTCTTAACATGACCCTCGACCTTGAATCCATCTTTAGTCTTTTCAAATCTTAAAAATCATCTTTTCTTAGTTATAAAGTTTGCATCTTTAGTCTTAAAAATCATTGTTCTAGGTTGTTAAAAATTTCTCTGCTTATCTGCCTTTAGTGTTCGATTTTTATAAATTAGTAGTCTTGCATTTTAATCTCTTAGAAGTCTTCTACTAGTTGTTTAACCCCTCAGTGGGATTTTTAAAATAGTTTTCGCTGTCATTTTGTAGTTGCATCTAGTTTTCATAGATTTTCTCCCCAATTTATCCGATTTCACTTAGATTTGCTTTGCTCTTGCATTCTTAGTAGCTTTCATCAACCTGAGCTGGATCATCGGAGCTGGTGATGCACCAAACACTCATCATAACCGTTTTGGCATCACTCCTCCACCGGTGCAAAACAACAACTTTGAGATCAAGCCAGGCTTTGTCTCAATGGTTCAGAACAACAAGTTTCACGGCTTCGCTATGGAAGATCCTCTGGAGCACTTAGACAAATTTGAGCAAGTTTGTGGAATGATCAAGATGAATGGAATCTCGAAGGACAGCTTTAAGCTAAGGCTTTTCCCTTTTTCCCTTAGAGATAAAGCAAGACATTGGGAAAAGACCTTACCTCAAGGTACTATAACATCATGGACTGATTGCAAGAAGGCATTTCTGTCTAAGTTCTTTTCAAGCACAAGGACAGCTCGGCTAAGGAGAGAGATCAGCGGTTTTACACAAAGGCAAAATGAGTCCTTTAGTGAAGCATTGCATGTCCTCATCATGGCTTCAGTGAAGACACAGTTTTGAGCACAATCTATAGAGGAGCACTTCTCAAGATTTGCATGCTTCTAGACACGACGACTAAAGGAAACTTCCTTGGCCAAAATGTAGAAAAGGGAATGGAGCTTATTGAGAACTTGGCTTTGAGTGATGGAAACTACAGTGAGGACTATGATATAGCACCAAGAGGGTCTGATCTTGAGGCACACAAGAAGGAGATGAAGTCACTCTATGAGAAGATTGACAAGTTGGTACTTGCAAATCAAAAGCAAGTTCACCTTGTGGGAGAAGCCGCGGATGTTCTTGATGAGCTCGAACAAAGCCAAGAGGAAGCGAATTGGGTAGGAGGCAAAAACTACAACAAGCCATAAGGCTATGCTTACTGAGGTTTCTACACAAATCACCAACCTGAACAACAAGATTCACCAGCTAGAGAAAAGAAAGGCAAGTTCAAGCGGTGAAGGTAGCTTACCCGGCAAGTGTCAGCAAAACCCTTAGGAGTATGCGAACACGATTACTTTGAGAAGTGGGAAAGAGCTACCACCACCGTCTATACCTGAAGACAATGAGGACATTGTGGTTCAAGAGGGGGAGAGTAAGCTCTCAAATGATCAAGAGATCACGTTTGACAATGTCTGGATTGAAATGCCAAGGAAAGGCAAGGAAGCAGTTTTAGAGAAGAAAGTAGAGGAAGTTAGCAAAGAGAAAAAAGCTTTCGTGCCTCGACCCTACAAACCAAAGCTTCCCTTCCCTGGACATTTCAAAAAACAGTTGCTTGAGAAGCATAATGCCTTGTTTCAGAAGCACATAAGGGATGTTGAGATCAAGCTGCCGTTGGTTGATTGCTTAGCTATGATGCCAAAATATGCCAAGTTTTCTTGAAGGATACTCTTACTAAGAAAGACAAAGAGAGTGAAGAGGTCTTGGTGTTGAGTGAAGAGTGCAGTGCAATCATCCACAAAGAGATAGTTCCAAAGAAGCTAGGAGATCCAGGATCATTCACTATTCCTTGTGCACTAGGCCTTTGAAGTTTGAAAGTTGCTTGTGTGATTTAGGAGCAAGCATTAATCTTATGCGTCACTTCATTGCCAAAACGCTAGGCTTCACCAAGTTTAAGGAGTGCAGAATCTCACTTGTTCTGGCTGACAGAAGCATAAGGCCTCCTGTAGGCGTGCTTGAAGACCTACCCGTGAGGATTAGTGATGTGAATGTGCCAACAGATTTTGTAGTTCTCTAATCCTTGGTAGACCCGTTCTAGCAACTGCTGGAGCCATCATAGACGTGAAGAATGGAAAGATCTCTCTGCACCTTGGCAAGGACATCAAGTTAAACTTTGACATCAATGAAGTTTTGAAGAAGCCAACGATTGAAGGACAAGCGTTCTACATAGAAACTTTGGATGAATTGGCTGATGAGTTGCTTGAGGAATTGGCACAAGAGGATCATCTACAGCTGGCTTTGACAAAGGAGTGTGGGGAGTATGGTTTCTTGAGCGAGCAAACCCAGGAGTATGTTCATATCCTTGATTCTCGCAAGGTTGTGAATGAAGATGAAGGCGAGTGCCATGAGATCAACTTGGAGATCGATCAGATAACTCGATCCAGGAAGGAAATCGATGAGACAATCAAGAGAGACAACTCGATCTATTTAGAGAACGACCTAGCCAATCGATCTCCTGCTCGATCCATATCAAATCGAGCAAAAGAATCGAGGGAGTGCAATCGATCCAACTTAAATCGAGAGAAGGATCAACTGACTGGCTCAATCTCTGCGGTGGGAACGGTTCAAGAAGACAGCTTGAAAGCTCATGACTCGGGTTTAAGGGATGTAAATGAGGACAGCAACGTCAACACCAGCCAAGAGGAGGACTGGAGCGAGCTGCTAGCCCTCAAAGGTGACCTTAAGCAGCTTTCGAACGGGCTAAGGTACGCTTTCTTGGGACCAAATGAAACTTATGCGGTCACTGTGAATAAGAATCTAAGTGATGATGAGTTAGACTTGCTCCTTAAGGAGCTGAGGAAGTATAGAAAGGCCATTGGGTACTTTCTCAGTGACATCAAGGGCCTTTCACCAATGCTTTGTACCAATAGGATTCACTTAGAGAATGAAAACACTTCTTCTATTGAATATCAAAGACGTTTAAACCTGAACTTGAAAGAAGTAGTTAAGAAAGAGATCTTAAAACTTTTAGAAGCTGACGTGATTTACCCTATCAGTGATAGCACATGGGTCTCTCCGGTCCATGTGGTACCAAAGAAAGGGGGTATCATGGTTAAAAAAAATGAAAAAGATGAGTTGATTCGTACAAGAACAATAACTGGACATATAATGTGTATTGATTATGGGAAACTCAACTCAGCCACTAGAAAAAATCATTTTCCTCTTCCCTTTATTGATCAAATGCTAGAGAGATTAGCCAATCACCTATATTACAGTTTTCTTTATGGCTATAGTGGTTTCTTTCAATTACCCATTCATCCTAATGACCAAGAGAAGACCACTTTCACATGCCCTTATGGTACCTTCGCATATCGAAGGATGCCTGTTGGGTTATGTAATGCACCAGCAACCTTTCAAAGGTGCATGATGTCTATCTTCTTTGACCTCGTAGAGGAAATAGTAGAAGTTTTCATGGATGATTTTTCTGTGTACGGTGCTTCGTTTGGTGGTTGTTTGTCTAATCTTTGCAGGGTTCTCAAGATATGTGAGGAGACAAACTTGGTGCTGAATTGGGAAAAGTGTCACTTCATGGTGAAAAAGGCATTGTACTTGGACACAAGATTTCTGAACATGGGATTGAGGTTGACAAAGCAAAGATAAGAGGTCATGACAAGTTTGGAGCCTCCGGTTAATGTGAAAAGGGATAAGGAGTTTCTTGGGGCACGCTGGCTTCTACAGACGGCTTATCAAGGATTTCTCCAAGATAGCTCGTCCTCTTACAAGGTTATTGTGCAAGGAAGCCGAGTTCTTGTTTGATGAAGAGTGCCTTCACGCCTTTAAGACCATCAAAGAAGCCTTGATCACTGCGCTTATAGTTCAAGCTCCGGATTGGGATCTGCCCTTCAGGATAATGTGTGACGCGAGTGACTACGCCGTGGGTGCTATCTTGGGTCAGAGGAAGGATAAGAAGCTGCATGTGAACTACTATGCCAGCCGTACCTTGGATGACACACAAGTGAAGTATGCTACCACCGAGAAAGAGCTCCTAGCTGTTGTCTTTGCTTTTGAGAAGTGTAGGTCTTACTTGGTGGGTTCTAAGGTCATTATGTATACTGATCACGCTGCCTTGAGGTACATATACTCCAAGAAAGACACCAAGCCGAGACTCTTGAGATGGATCCTTCTCTTACAAGAGTTTGATATGGAGATCAAGGATAAGAAGGGGATTGAGAATGGTGTAGCGGATCATCTTTCAAGAATGAGAGTGACTGATGTCTGACCTTTGGATGACTCACTCCCTGAAGAGCAGCTTATGATGGTGAACACAGTGGTTTGTGCAAAGCTAGAGGAGAAGTTTGAAGAAGTTTTGAGTTTCAAGGAAGAAGATCTACCATGGTATGCGGACATTGTCAATTAATTGGCCTGTGGTGAAGAACCTACTCACCTTGACTATTACCATAAGAAGAAGTTCATGAGGGACATCTCTCACTACTTTTGGGATGATCCCTATCTGTACAACATGGGAGTAGACAGCTTATACTGGAGGTGTGTCTCAAGAGAAGAAGCAAAAAACATTCTTCTTCATTGCCACAGTTTAACTTATGGTGGACACTTCGCTTCATTCAAGATGGCTACAAAGGTTTTACAAGCCAGGTTTTGGTGGCCTACACTCTTCAAGGATGCTCATGAGTTTGTAAAAGCGTGTGAAGCTTGCCAAAGGCCAGGGAACATCACAAAGAGGAATGAGATGCCGTAGGTACCTATCTTTGTGGCGGAAGTCTTTGACACTTGGGGATTGATTTTATGGGTCCATTCCCATCATCATATGGCAACAAGTACATTCTTGTAGCAGTAGACTATGTGTCTAAGTGGGTGGAAGCCATAGAATCACCGACCAATGACTCAAAAGTGGTAGTCAAGCTCTTCAAGACCATCATCTTTCCATGGTTTGGAGTTCCAAATATAGTGATCAGTGATGGGGGCAGTCACTTGATCAACAAAGTCTTTGAGGGTCTTTTGAGGTAGTATGGAGTTAATCACAAGGTAGCTACGCATTATCACCCTTAAACCAGCGGCCAAGTGGAGGTTTCAAACAGGCAAATCAAGGCTATCCTAGAGAGGACCGCGGGAGTAACTAGAAAGGATTGGGCAAGCAAGCTTGATGATGCTCTTTGGGCGTATAGAACGGCCTTTAAAACTCCCATTGGTACCACACCTTTCAACCTCCTCTATGGTAAGGCTTGTCACCTCCCTGTGGAGTTAGAGCACAGAGCACTCTGGGCTGTGAAGCAAGTGAACATCAGTCTCAAGACGGCACAAGAGAGAAGGTTGGTGCAACTTCATGAGCTTGATGAGTTAAGGCTGGACGCTTATGAGAGCGCCAAGATCTACAAAGAAAGGACCAAGGCGGTTCATGACAAGAAGCTGATGCGTAAGGAGCTCAAGGAGGGAAGTCTGGTTCTGCTCTACAACTCGCATTTGAAGTTATTCCCTGGTAAGCTAAAGTCTAGATGGTGCAGACCGTTTGAGGTGAAAGAAGTGCTACCATATGGAGCGGTTACTTTGGTTGGCAAGAGTGGAAAGGCCCTACATGGCGAGTGATTGCAGCAAGGAAAACACCACGTTGCTTTTCCAAGATCTCCCTCAAGTCTAACCAAGTAAAGTCAAGCTAGCGACGTAAAAAAAGCGCACTTGGGAGGCATTCCCATGACTATCATTGTACATATACTTGCTTCCTTTATGTCAATTTTATGCGTTTTAGTTTAAGTGTGTAGGTACAAGGAGACGGGAATCAGAGATCATGATTTGGAGTCAAAAATGCGAGGAAAGGAGAAACAGGGACAAGCGATCGAGTGATAGATCAACCTATCCTGGCTCGATCTTTATTAGTTCGAGCTAGTGAATCGAGTAAAGTCACTCGATCTAGATAAGATCGAGTAAACAATCGAGTGAGTCAGTCGATTGCGAGAGGATGACCCACCCATACGTTTAGCTCGAAATACAAACGGGGTGTGGATCGACTGATCTCACTCGATCCGTGAATTGGATCGATAAGTTCACTCGATCAGCTCACTCGATCCTTGCCAGAACGACCTCGAAATTGATCAAAGAGCTCGATCCAAGGAGCATGGCCATAACCACGTGGAATATTGGAACGAGGGGCACACTCGATCTATCGCTCGATTCAATTCAGATCAAGCCTCCAATCGAGCACACCATTCGATCACAGGCAGAATGGGCATGAGATCGAGGTCAAGATCGACCAATTTGACTCGATCTCATGCCGAGGTTGGTTGAATCTTTCCCTCTTCTTTTTCTTTCCCTCCCATTTTAAATTTGAATTTTGGTCAAGGCAAGCATCTTTGATCATGAAAGAAGTGCCTTGACCAAACTTTTTCAGAACCACTTGTTGCATGTGTCCAAAAGATTTTTGTTTACAAAAATCTCTCTTGTACTTTCTTTTCAACTTGTGCATAAACTGATTTTCAAAAAAGAAAGGGCGAGAGTTTTGGTTTTAAAAAGCAAGAGCATTATAAGTCATTTCATTTTAAAGGTATTTTAGATTTTCTTGCATTGCATGTTTGAATTTTCAAGAAATCTTCCTTTAATTGGTTTGGTTGAATTTTATTTGCTAGGGATTGGATTGAATTTTTAAAATTATCTAAATATTAGGAAAATTTCTTGATTTGGTATTATCTCAAAAGATTTTCCTTTACTATTTATTGGTATATTTTAGAAAATCCCCAAAAATCTAGGACCTAAAGTTATAGATTTTCTCTTATTGCTATATCTTCTTCTCTTAAATCGTCGTCTATACTTATTTTCTCCTTGAGAATATGTATTTCAGGTACTATAGAACCCAAGAGAAGCAGAGATTTGTCAACTTCAACTCAAGGAAAAGCTCAACAAGTGGTTGAAGAGAGGGTTATATGGACTAAGGAGGAGAAGAAGGCAAAGAAGAGACTTGAGAGGCTGCGGTTTGAACCTACGAAGTTTGCAAGCAAGGAACTCTTGGAGAGGCTGGGATTGCTGGAGGATTTTGACAAGCTACTCAAAGAAATGGGGCTTGCGTGCCTGTCAAGGATGGACTGCCCAACTTACCCCGAGGCAGCACTTGATTTCTTCTCAACCTTGGACTTCTCTTATGAAAATCCAAGCCTCCTCACTCCAACAAAAGGTCACCTCACGTTCAAGATCAGGAGATAAGTTTACCATCTCTCCATCTCTGAGCTTTTTCAAGCTTATGGTCCCGCTGCTGAAGCCAAGCTTGTAGAGTTCCCTCCGTTCAAATCAGCCAACGATCTATGGGACTTGATCAGCGATGATGACTACAAAGCCAACACCGCCAAGATCAAGAAGGTGTGAAACCCTGTGCTGAGATACGCCCTCAAGCTACTGGCCAACATCTTCTGTGGAAGATCTGTGGCTCCAATGATTACAAAGAAAGAGCTGTGCTTCCTCTTCCAAGAGATTAAGAAAGTTATGTGCAATGCTGAAGAGAATGAGGAGCCAATGGAGGATGAGCTTGGGGACGACGTCAACTATGGATGCATCTTGGCCTCTTCTTTGGTCAAGTACAAGGCGTGGGCGTTGAGGTGTAAGGCAAGCTCAGCACTCATTGGAGGCTTCCTCACACCGCTGTTCATACAGGCGGGAGTACCTCTCTCGGAGTTTGGGCCTTGTGCGGAGAGAGCTTAAATGGATCAGACCTACATGCGCAACACTGATTCCTTGGAACCTACTCCAGCTCCAGGGTATTTTGCCTACTTGTTCTACAACCCCACCCTTGGGAAGCAAGTATGCATCCTCCCCAACCAAGACGAGACGAACCTGGACAGCGTTGGGACCATAGAGTTTTTGCCAAGCAATGAGGAACACTTTGCGCCTCTTGGAGGCACGGCTGCACCACGTCAGCTCGCTCGTCCCCCTTCAGAGTCGCCTCCATCATATGCTGAGATACCACCAAGCTTCGATCTCCCCAAGCTAGACTATGAGCCGCGTACTAAGGCTGAAAAGTTCCTTGCTTCGGTAGTTGAGATTCAGCGCAAAGTCAACAAGTGGCAAGGGAAGATGATCAAGAAGCTGGCTAATAAGATCAAAGACCTACAAAGAAGCTCATCTGAGGCATCTTCAAGTGAAGAGGTTGAGCAACCGGAGAAGAGAAGAAGATTAACCGGAGGAATAGAGATCCGTGAGCCTCAAGGAAGCAACCAAGCCGGACGTCTTTCTCTCCATGAAGGCACGAGCAAGAGCAAGGACAAAGGCATCTCTCACGACACTCCTAGAAAGAGCAGGAAGACTGGAGCATCCTCAAGCTCCAGCCACGCCTAGCTCCGAGGTACCAAAACACAACCCCTTGTAAATATCATGCATTTTTCTTATTTTTGCTTTGTGTGTTTTGTCTCCTCTTGAATTTGTTTGACACCGAGACAGTGTCATTCAAGTTTGGGGGAGAGTGTATGGTTTGACATGTTTTATTTGGATCTTATTTTATGTTATCATCCTTGAGTCTTCATGCATTGCATTCACCTAAGTGCATAGAAAAAAATACAAAAAATCATAAAATTTATAAACATTTTCAAAAAAAAATCATGTAGCTTGCATTTACATCATTAAACATTTTAGGATTGAGTATAGAATTTTAATCATTTAGGTTGTTTGCATTTGCATAGGGAGCAATGATATTAATTTTTTTGAAAAGTGTTTAAGCTCATGAATTGGTTCATTTATCTTGATTTTTGTGGCTTAAGTTGAACAAACATGAATTGAATCCTTTCCTATCAAGTGGAACCTTAATTTGAATTTTTGAATTATCATACTTGTGCATTTGATAAAGGATACATGGATTACATATACATATTTATGCTTTCTTATCCCTTTCACCACTCTCTTGTAAGCCTAAGTAGAACTCCTCACCTTTACCCTTACCTTCCTTTCAAGCCAATTTTCGTGTGTGACATTATTTTGTGAGGCCTTTTATTTTCGGTTGAACTTGGCATAAAGTGTTAGGTTTAGGCGACATGATTATGCGCTTATATTGATGCTAGCTTTGCATATTGAAGCTAGTTTTAGGCCTAAGGATGGGATTGGGATTCATGGGTGTTGTTGCTTTTGCTTATTTGCTTTCTCGGTTTTGAAAAGTGTTCGTGTTTGAGGTTTAAAAAGGGATTCATAGTTTTAAGTGGGTGGTCTTGGTTTGTTTTGTAAAAAGCTCTATTTGAAAAGAAAAGAAGGTAGCTCTCAAAAAGAAAGAAAAAAAATAAGAAAAGAGCCAAAAGGCCAAATGTTTAAAGAAAAGAAAAAAATATATTTGAGAAGAGAGCTATCAAAAAGAAAAGAAAAGAGCTAAGTTTATGAAAGACCATCCCTCGAGCTATAAGGTTTAAGATGTTTCCCTAAGTTGAGTTTGAAAAATGATAGTATTTATTTGGGTTTTGCTTGGCGCCTTGCCTTGTTGTTGTGGGTAGTCTCTAGAGGCTGAGTGAGCCTGAAAAAGAAAAGAAAAATGAGAGAGGGATTAGGATCATTGTTAGTGTATATGGGTAGATGAGAGTCTAGTCATGTATGCATCAATTGCCTTTACCTTTAGCATTATGCATGAGTTCAACCCTTTTTGAGATAAACCATTGCTTGAATTACCCATATGAATGAGATCATTTTTATCTCATGACGTTGTCCCTAGCCGAATGTATCCGGTTTTAAATGCATGAGTGTGATTCACGGTTTGAGCTTAATGAATGTTAAAGGTTAGGATTCTTGGATTGTTTGGAATATGAGAGTCATGATTTGAGATTCAATATGTGATGAATATGGCTAAGTCCTTTGGAGTATGAGTTTATGCATTGCATCATAGAATTGAGAACTAGGACCACTGAATTGATTTATTTGAAAAACACTTGTCAAGGAATTTGAGCTCCTATTTTTAAACCTCTCTTCCTTTCTTGAATTTTGTTTACTTGAGGGCAAGCAAAAGGCAAGTTTGGGGGAGCTGATATACTCTTATATTTCGCATATTTAGCATGCATTTAGAGTAGTTTTCATGCATACATCTTTCATAATAGGCTAGCTTTCACCATTTGTCTCATTTTAGGTCATAAATGCACTTTGTATTAGCATTTATATATTTCTTGCATTCTTGCATCATATTCAGGTTGTTTTGGATACACCAGAGCTATGGAGGTTGCGTGGACATGCTGAGGATCGAAATGAATGCTATGGACACTTGGGAGAACTCATGCATGCAGCAAAGGAACCGAGATCGAGGAGCAGATCGAGCTAGGCAGGTCGATCTAGACGAGATCAACCACAAGATCGAGACACTCGGGTCGTTTCACGAAAGAGGATGGAGACCAAGATCAACCAAGGTGATCGAACGTGAGTACAGACACGGGACTAAGCCCGGGAAGAACGAGAGCCAGATCGAGGTCACGACTCAATCATCCAAGGATCTACTAGAAGATCGATGGAAGCACTCGATCCACCCAACTGAATCGACCCGAAGATCGAGCAAAGGAAGACGATCCACGAAGAAGATCGAGTTAGAGATCGATCACCCATCTCGATCTCAGAAACTTATCCGACAGCTCACTTTTGGATTTTAGTGAGGGGACCATTTCTCTTGTTTGCCTATTTTGGGCGTAAAAATCTCATCCTTTCATTTTGTCTCCTCCTAGTTTAAGCTTTTCTTTCTTTGCATTTTCGTGTGTTTTATCCATGAGTAATGAGTAGTTTCCCTTGGGTTTAAGGTTGGGGCGATTAAGAAGGGTTTAAAGGGTTTAAGCTTGGGACTTTTCTTGCTCTTAATCTATTCTCTTCTTGGATTTGGGCTCTTTATGCTTAAAGAGTCTTGGGAAAGATCTCTTTGATCTCAGGAATATCTTTACCTTGACAGGATCCAGGAATCCCTTAAAACCAAATCCAAGAGACTAGCTCATCCTTTCCCAAACGCCATGGATGCTTAGGGAGCTACTTAGGCCATTATTTGAGATTTATGCTTAATGTTCTTCAACCCATCTTTCCACCACACGCCATGGGTTAGGAGGAAGGGTTGAGGAAAGGGTTTATACCAAACGCCATGGATAAACCTCTCTTAGCTTCTCAAGGCTTAGAGATAGCACATCAAATGTGTTGATCTAATGTTTTCAAAACCCAAGCTTGAATCTTAAACCCTCTTAACATGACCCTCGACCTTGAATCCATCTTTTGTCTTTTCAAATATTAAAAACATCTTTTCTTAGTTATAAAGTTTTCATCTTTAGTCTTAAAAATCATTCTTCTAGGTTGTTAGAAATTTCTCTGCTTATCTGCCTTTAGTGATCAATTTTTATAAATTATTAATCTTGCATTTTAATCTCTTAGAAGTCTTCTACTAGTTGTTTAACCCCTTAGTGGGAGTTTTAAAATAGTTTTCGCGGTCATTTAGTAGTTGCATCTAGTTTTCATAGTTTTTCTCCTCCATTTATCCGATTTCACTTAGATTTGCTTTGCTCTTGCATTCTTAGTGATATATCATGGTTTTTATGGTTTTTAACCATGATATAAGTCCTTTTTATTGAGTCTTTTTGGTCTTTTTAGAGTCCTAGAAGAGTCTTTGCAGGTTATAGCATGTCCGGAGCATAATTGGAGATATTGGAGTCTTTTGGAGCATTCTGAGTTGAAGCCACGAAGTACTTAGCTCGAAGAAGAAAAGTATGCATATGGGTGACGCTCGTCACCAATCTGGTGACGCTTGTCACCCAGAAAGGAAGGGGTCGTGGCCTGTTTTTAAAAGATTGGGAAGAAATTGCAGTTTTGGCCCAGAAGTTCCAGTATTTGCAAAAAGACCCCAGATCGTGTTTTAGCTTGTATATTAGGTTTTTCAGCCATTCTTTTGGCAAAAATCTTGTATCTTATTATTTTGGAGAGCTTTAGAGAGAGATTTGTAGAAGAGCTTTTGGAGAGACAAATCAGACTCCTTCAGAGCAGATTTTGAACTCCTTTATTTCTACTTCTTATTTCTTTTATGCAATCTATTCTTTTCATGATGTTTTCTCAAATCACCATGTCTGAGTAGTTTGTTAGTTAAGTTAGGGCTTTTCAAAGGTTGAAGAAGAGTTTGTAGAATTGCTAAAAACTTCTAGGAAATTCATTGGTTCTTCATCTGTGCTTGCATTCATATTGATTTCTTAGACACATCATCTGGATTTCGAAACCCTAGGTTTTTTGATAGATGTGAGAGCATTATTAATCACCTGAACTAGTATTAGATGAGCAAAACGCCCTAGTACAAAGAGATTTGGCTTAGGAGTTTTGTGAACAATTGAACCTGATCATTACTGCATGTTTAGGTTGTTAGGGTTTGCAAAGAGATTTGAAACTCTGTGATTTAGACATAGATAACTTCTACAATGAGAATTGATTAGTTATATCTTTGCGATTCATGTTCAAGACGGTTTTAATTCATTCCTGATTGCATGCATTCTACACTCTCGGATTCAACCTGCGAACTGTCCTGACTTAGCGCCTTTAGCCTTCTGAACTTTAAGAACAAGCATAAAAACGCCCTCTTGCATTTATTTTACTGTTTTGCATTACATTCATTATTTATCGCTTAGCTTAATCTGAATCTATAACCCCTTGTACTACAACTGCTTTTGCTGTGCACTTGCAGTAGTTTTATTTGGGTAAAACCTGACCCTATCAAGTTTTTGGCGCCGTTGCCGGGGAGTAATAGCTGCCTATCGATTTTTAGTATTAGGATTTTGTCTAAGTTTTTATTTGTTTACTGATTTTCAGCTACTTTTCTTTGGTCCTGTTTCAGGTGTATGCCTAATCGTAGAACCAGAAGCAACATAGAGAAGGAGCTTGTGACTTTGAGCATCGACGAGCTTGCTAGGTTGGAGAGAACTAACAGGAAAGCTAAGAAGCAATCTGCAATGGTCGCTCCACTGATCTTGGTTGAAGATGCAGAAGGTCACTTGGTTGACAGGGAAGGAAATAGGAGGAACGAAGAGGGGCAGAGAATTGATCAAGAAGGGAATGTCATTGTTGAACAGCAGGTTCAGCAAGTGGCTGAGAACGTGGGAGTCCCTGCTGCTTTCAATAACGCTGCTGGGCGTTTTGTTCAGAGGACTCTAGGCGACTACAACAGACCTGATCAGTTCTATGCCAACAGAGCTGCAATCCGACCTCCTGCCTTCCAGAGGAACGATTTTGAGGTCAAACCTGTCTACTATCAGCTAGTTGGACAGCATCCCTTCCATGGTTTACCTCATGAGCATCCTATGGATCACATAGAGAGGTTTGAGGACCTAGCTTCAAGTGTCAAAGCTACTGGAGTCAGCAATGACTTTCTGTTCTGCAAGCTTTTCCCTTACTCTCTTGGAGGAGAGGCTGCATATTGGCTGAAGCAACTGGAGCCTGGTTCATTAACTACTTGGGAGGACACCAAGAACGCCTTTCTGAATAACTTCTATGATGATTCAAGGTCAGAGGACATGAGGACGAAAATTGCTTCCTTTACACAAGGCCCTACTGAAGCTTTTAAGGCTTCTTGGATCAGGTTTAAGTCCTATCAAAGGGACTGTCCTCATCATGGTTTCAATCAGGTGCAATTACTTGGAATTTTCTTCAGAGGCATTGACTGGAAATATCAGATGGCGCTGGATGCAGCAAGTGCAGGAAACTTCAACACCAACAGACCAGAAGAAGCTGTAAGATTGATTGAAAACTTGGCCTGCAGTAACAGCACTAAAAATGCAGATTTTCAGAGAAAGCAGCAGGTTGGTTTGAATGATGGAAACCAAATAGCTGAAGTTAAGGCAAAGTTAGACAGCATGCACAGCCTTCTGGTGGGAAAGAAAGTTCAGTTTGCTGCAGAAGTGGAGAGTTTCGAAAATCCTGAAGAATTTGAGCAGAAAGATGTTAATTTCATCAATGGAGGGGGTTTTCAGAGCCAAAGGTTTGGAAATCAGCAATGGAACAGAGGCTACAACATCAATAATCAGCAGAGTACCTTTACAGGAGGACAGAGCAAGCCTGGTTACACTCCTAAGACCTTGTTCCAGAAGACTGAAGTTGAGAAACCTTACCAAAACAGCAGGAATTTTGGTTCTTCTTCCTACCAAACTGCACCTCCACAAGACAATAAAATGGAAGCTATGCTGGAGCAGGTACTTGAAGGACAGCAGAAGATGACAGTGAACTTCAATGGCAAGCTAGATTCGCTGTATCAAGACCTGAATGGAAAAATTGAGAGTCTGAACTCTCACATGAAGAAGCTTGATGTGCAGGTTGCTCAAACTGCAGGAGCTGTTCAAAGGCAAGAGGGATTCCTTCCTGGAAGGACTGATATCAATCCCAAGCATCAGGTTAATGCCATCACAGTCAGGAATGAAAAGGAGCTAAAAACAGTGCAGAAGAAGAGGTTGAGTGCAGAACAGATCGTGCAACTCATGGAGTCTGAAGATGAAAAATTTTCTGTCTCAGAGGTGAGTGACGAGCGTCACCAAGGAGGAGTGACGCTCGTCACCAACATAGAAGAGAATCGGGGGTTGTCACAAGTGAGTGACGAGCGTCACCCCCCTGGTGACGCTCGTCACCCACCCCAGAACGAAGCTGCTTCGCCTGTAACTGCAAATTATGACCAGGAACGTGTCTATAAACCCAAAACACCATTCCCCAAGCATCCTAGGAAGTCTAAACAGGAGATAGAAGAAGCCAGATGTAAAGCTATGATAGACAAGCTGATGCTTGAGATCCCTCTTGTTGATGCAGTCAAGCTTTCACCAGCTCTAAGAAGGTATGTAAAGAGAATGGTTGTGAATGGTGTAAGTCCTGAGGAAGGAGCATTGCTTACCAGAGACATCAGTGAAATTCTCTTAGGCACAGTTCCAAAGAAGAAGAAGAAGGTGACTGTTTCTGAACAAGTCAATACCATCACTCAAAGCAAAGTTCCAGAGAAGCTATCTGATCCAGGGACCTTTGTGCTTGATTGCTCAATATCTGCAGGACGTTTTCCACACTCTCTATGTGATCTAGGGTCAAGTATTAACTTGATGCCTTTCTCTATTGCTGCTAGACTTGGAATGACTGATTTCAAGCCAGCTGGGATCTCTCTCATCCTAGCAGATCGATCCATAAGAACCCCAGAAGGCATGTTAGAGAATGTTCATGTTAACATTGAAGGCTGCATAATTCCTACAGATTTTGTGGTTCTGAAATATGCTGAAGAACCTAAAGATCCTCTTATTCTGGGAAGACCATTCTTGGCTACTGCTGGAGCCATCATTGATGTTAGAAGGGGGAACATTGAGCTTGATCTTGGTGATGTTGTCATGAACTTTGACATGGATAAGTTAAGAGGGAGTTCTACCATTGATGGTCAGACCTTTTCTGTAAGAACTTCTAGAGATGAAGAAACTGTCATGGAGCATTCAGAAGACACTATTGCTGAGTGTGTCAATGAATCAGATATAAGTGGGCAAGTGAGCAAGATGGCTGTTGAAGAGCCAATATCTGAAACTTCTGCAGAAGCTCTTGGGTTTGAGGATTGCAGTGAGGATCATATCTTCATGACTGGGCTTGAAAAAGAGGTTCTAATGAATGCAAAGTTGTTGGAGGAAGACGTGTATGTGATGGAAGCAACACTTGCAGAGCTGAATTGCAGGAAAACTGCAGAAACTCGAACTGCAGAGTCAGTGACGAGCGTCACTGACCTGGTGACACTCGTCACCAACCTGGACACAAAAGAGAGACGTGATATTTGCTCTACAAGTCCATCTTATGTTGCCAAACCGAAAATTCACCATTCCACAACCCAGAAACCTGCAACTAGGCAAAGGTATGCACTTCTTGGAACCAAATCTAAACCTCCTAATCTAATCAATAAGAATTTAAAAGGTGCAAAAGATGCTTCACACTTATGCAAGCAACGAGATTCTCGTAGAAAGCTTGGTGTTTCTTTTGATGATTCTGCAGGAAAAAGAAGTATCCCACCCACAGTCACGACCCACTCTACTGATGTTCCTCACTTCCTTGGAAGTGTTCATACATCTACTGCTTACAAACCACCATGGATGAGGAGACATTCTTCTCCAAGGCATTCAATGCCACCCTCTGCTCCACCAGCTGTCTGAGCAGCATTCAAAGTCGAGCTAATGACTTTAAACAAGCGCTTAGTGGGAGGCAACCCACTGGTAAGTTATCTAGCTATCATACTCTAGTCTATTTTCGTTTTCTACAAAAAAAATCGAAAAAAAAAAAAAAAAAAAGAAGAGTCACTTTGTTCAGTTTGCTTGGATGATGTCTTGTGAACTTGTTGGACCATGGATTATGCTTCGTTTGGATGTTTTGATGTGTGTTTTGAGTGCTCTTACAGTCTTACTTCGGAGTACACATGATGGCATTGCATTTAAACATCCAACATGTCGATTTCTAGAGTATCAGAGGTGGTGACGCTCGTCACCAATCTGGTGACGCTCGTCACTAGCTCCTTCGCGAGGTACCACTTTTCCACCTTGGTTTTACACGTTCTCATGCTTCATTTTGACCAACTCTTGGCTTAATAACACTGGGGACAGTGTTGTTTAAGTCTGGGGGAGGTGGCTACTGACGTTGTGTGCTTTGTGTCATGTTTATAGAGTCTTAAAGTTGAGTCAAAAACCTGTTTTTCTAGAGTCAAAAATTTTAAAACTGTTAGTTTTTCTAGGAACTAGCCATAGGACGTTTTTGCTGATAAGAACCATTACCACAGTAGTTGACTACAAGTCTTACTAAGTTGAAAGTCATAGGTAGATCAGTCTAGCAATGAAGGTTTAGATTCTTAGAGAATCTGGAAAATTTGCTGTTAATACTTGATTCTCTCTTTAAGTTTCTTGTCTTGGTGATTGATTCTTATTGATCTTGATTCTCTCTTTAAGCACTGACAATAAGGTTAAAATACAGTCTCTCTTTGATTTTCCCTGATGTAGTTTTTAAAAAAAGATTAAGTCCAAAGAATGGTGCATTCATGACCCTGTCTCCTCACAAGGAACAACAGTAGTGAACTCACTCAAGAACCTGTCTCCTCACAAGGAACACAAGTATTGAGTAGCACCATATCTTAGACTGTAAAAGTTGAGAAAAAAAAGAAGTGAAAAATCGAAAATATCCTAAGGAAAAAGATTAAGGGAAGAGAAAATAGGAGAGCTGTGTTGAGATTGATTTGTTCAGTTGTTAGGAAGGGAAAAGAATCTGTAAAGCGATTAAGATGATAGAGCTTTGATGAGACTTCACACTTAGATAAAAATAAGGAGTTGATAGTAGAAATTTCGGATTTCTTGAAGGGATTTGGACTGGACTTGAGAGATTTGCTAAGCTTGTGATAATTAGGCTGAAATTTGATCTTGTGTTGACTCTGTGGTATGTGGATTCGAAAGCTCTAACTAGTGTGGTGTTCCTCACGACTGACTGACTGTTTCTTGTTTTCAAACCTCGACCATGTACTCTATCTGATGTTTGCTTGAGGGCAACCAAAAGCTAAGTCTGGGGGAGCTGATATATCATGGTTTTTATGGTTTTTAACCATGATATAAGTCCTTTTTATTGAGTCTTTTTGGTCTTTTTAGAGTCCTAGAAGAGTCTTTGCAGGTTATAGCTTGTCCGGAGCATAATTGGAGATATTGGAGTCTTTTGGAGCATTCTGAGTTGAAGCCACGAAGTACTTAGCTCGAAGAAGAAAAGTATGCATATGGGTGACGCTCGTCACCAATCTGGTGACGCTCGTCACCCAGAAAGGAAGGGGTCGTGGCCTGTTTTTAAAAGATTGGGAAGAAATTGCAGTTTTAGCCCAGAAGTTCCAGTATTTGCAAAAAGACCCCAGATCGTGTTTTAGCTTGTATATTAGGTTTTTCAGCCATTCTTTTGGCAAAAATCTTGTATCTTATTATTTTGGAGAGCTTTAGAGAGAGATTTGTAGAAGAACTTTTGGAGAGACAAATCAGACTCCTTCAGAGCAGATTTTGAACTCCTTTATTTCTACTTCTTATTTCTTTTATGCAATCTATTCTTTTCATGATGTTTTCTCAAATCACCATGTCTGAGTAGTTTGTTAGTTAAGTTAGGGCTTTTCAAAGGTTGAAGAAGAGTTTGTAGAATTGCTAAAAACTTCTAGGAAATTCATTGGTTCTTCATCTGTGCTTGCATTCATATTGATTTCTTAGACACATCATCTGGATTTCGAAACCCTAGGTTTTTTGATAGGTGTGAGAGCATTATTAATCACCTGAACTAGTATTAGATGAGCAAAACGCCCTAGTACAAAGAGATTTGGCTTAGGAGTTTTGTGAACAATTGAACCTGATCATTACTGCATGTTTAGGTTGTTAGGGTTTGCAAAGAGATTTGAAACTCTGTGATTTATACATAGATAACTTCTACAATGAGAATTGATTAGTTATATCTTTGCGATTCATGTTCAAGACGGTTTTAATTCATTCCTGATTGCATGCATTCTACACTCTCGGATTCAACCTGCGAACTGTCCTGACTTAGCGCCTTTAGCCTTCTGAACTTTAAGAACAAGCATAAAAACGCCCTCTTGCATTTATTTTACTGTTTTGCATTACATTCATTATTTATCGCTTAGCTTAATCTGAATCTATAATCGCTAGTGTGGTTTACATACTCCCTTGGGATTCGATAACCCCTTGTACTACAACTGCTTTTGCTGTGCACTTGCAGTAGTTTTATTTGGGTAAAACCTGACCCTATCACTTAGTAGCTTTCATCAACCTGAGCTGGATTGACACCTCTAGCAACTATACTACAACTATAACCTTGTTTTGGCTTTGATAAAACAATCCCAAATAAAACCTTGTTATCACTGGATTACATCCACTCAGATTGTTGTGGTCCCGCTCGGGTAGAGTCGTTAGGAGGTCACAAGTATTTTGTATTTATGATTGATGACTACTCAAGAAAGACATGGATGATCATACTAAAGCATAAAGTTGATGCTTTCAAGAGCTTCAAGGAGTGGAAAACCTTAGTGGAGAATCAAACAGGGAAGAAGATCAAGACGCTACGAATTGATAATGGTATGGAGTTCTGTTCATCTGAGTTCAATCAGTACTATAAAGATGAAGGTGTTGCACATCATCATACGGTCAGAGATATACCCCAGCAGAATGGTGTAGCTGAACGGATGAATCAGATGCTGCTGGAAAGAGCAAGGTGCATGCTCTTTAAAGCTGGTTTAGAACGAAGGTTCTGGGCTGAAGCTGTAAGTATAGCCTGTTACATGATAATTCGTGGACCACACACAAGTATCAAGTTCAAGACGCCAACTGAGCTGTGGTCATGAAAACCTGCATACTACTCAAACCTTAAATGTTTTGGCTGTACCATTTACTACCATGTGAGTGAAGGTAAACTAGAGCCAAGAGCAAAGAAGGGAGTATTTTGTAGGCTATGGAGATGGCATTAAGGGATACCGGATCTGGTCTCCATCGGGAAGAGAGTCATTTTGAGCAGGAACGTGGTCTTTGATGAAAGTTCAATGCTCAGATGCACAGCCGAGTGTACAGTTACCGCAGAGATTGATGGCTCTGACAAGCAGGTGGAGCTGCATCCAAATCATGAAGAGAGTGATTTCCAGAAATGTGAAGACAATCTAGAGCAACAACAAGAAGAAGACAGTCCGTCAGAACCTACACCAGCATTCAGGCAACCATCTAATACTAAACGTCGTAGTATTGCTTTAGATCGACCTAAGAGGGTAGATGTTAAACCTCCCAAGAGATATGGTTTCGAGGATATGATTGGTTATGCACTGCAGGTTGTAGAAGAGGTGGATACTTATGAGCCATCCATATACAGAGAAGCTGTTTCAAGCTCAATGGCTGAGAAATGGTTTGCTGCAACGGGAAACGAGATGCAGTCTCATGATAAGAGTCAAACGTGGAATCTGGTCGTACTACCACGAAGGAGAAAGGTTGTTACATGCAAATGGATCTTCAAGATTAAGGACGGGTTATCACCTGAAGAGGGAGTCAAGTATACAGCTTGGGTTGTTGCTAGATGTTTCAGTCAAAGAAAAGGTGTAGACTACAATGAGACCGTCTCACTAGTGGTCAGGCACACTTCCATCAGGGTGCTGCTTGCAGTAGTGGCACGTCACCATCTGGAACTTGAACAACTCGATGTGAAGACAGCTTTCCTTCATGGCGAGCTAAGGGAAGAGATATACATGACCCAGCCAGAGAGTTTCCAAGTTCCAGGTAAAGAAGATTATGTATGCAAGCTGAATAAGTCGTTGCATGGGCTTAAGCAGTCTCCTAGACAGTGGTATAAGAAGTTTGACAGCTATATGATCAAGTTAAGACACACACGAAGTCCTTATGATTGTTGTGTCTACTACAACAAGCTGAAAGATGAATCATACATCTATCTGGTACTGTATGTGGACGACATGTTGATAGCTGCTAAGTGTATGTGTGACGTTCAGGAGTTGAAAGATCTGCTCAGCGTAGAATTTGAGATGAAGGATTTATGTGCAGCTAAGAAGATTCTAGGAATGGAGATTCTTCGAGATAGAGAAAAGAAGAAGTTTTTCTTGTCGCAGAAAGGTTACATTCAGAAGGTGGAAGCTAGGTTTGGTATGTCTTCAGCCAAACCTATTGACACTCCGTTTGCTGCTAATATTCATCTCACCATGTTTGCACTGCAGTCTGAAGAAGAGAAAGAGTATATGTCTCGAGTTCCATATGCCAGAGCTAGAGCAATTCCAAGAAGAAGAAGCTAATTGGGTAGCCGGTCAGAAAAAAACTACAACCCTCAAGGTTACTCTCAAGGCTACCAAGGCAACAACAACTTGTCTTATAGAAGCACCAACGTTGAGAATCCAAAGGATCAGGTGTACCCTCCTCAGCAAGCCAAACCTTTTGTGCCCTATACAAGTGTTTTCAGCCGAGTGGTGCTCTTCAAGGTCAGCGGCAAGGTAACTTTCAGGGACAGCAGCAGCAGCAAGGAAACAAAGGTTATACTCCTATGTACCCTCCCGGCTTTGTTCCTCAACAGCAACCAATGCAATAACAAGTTCAGGATCCGGTGCAAGCCATGTATCAGCAGTTGCTTCAAGGGAAAGCTTCCACTAATCTGAAATTTGCTGAGATGAACAACCGTTTAGACTCCTCTCTCACTAATGTCTCTACTCGTATAACAACTCTAAACAACAAGATCAAGCAGTTAGAGAAGGGTAAAGCAAGTACAAGTGGTCAGAACAGTTTGCCGGGAAAATGTGAACAGAATCCGAAAGAGTATGCCAATGTTATTACCTTGAGAAATGGCAAGGAGCTTCCAGCTAGACCAGCAGCAAAGCACAACGAGGACGTTGTAACTCGAGCGGAGGAGGGTAAACATTCGGCATATGACGAGATCAACTTCCACAATGTGTGGATAGAGAGGCCAACAAAGGGTAAAAAAGCAGCTGTAGAGAAGCAAGTGGCGAAAGCAACTGAGGAGAAGGATGCTTACGTACCGCCACCTTATGTTCCTAACCTCCCTTTTCCTGGCCGCTTCAAGAAACAGCTTATGGAGAAGCATAGACTCTTGTTTTAGAAGCATCTAAGGGACGTAGAGATCAAGCTTCCTCTCGTTGATTCTCTAGCAATGATGCCTAAGTGTGCTAAATTTTTGAAGGACACACTTGCAAAGAAGAACAAGGAAAGCAAGGAAGTGCTGGTGCTTAGTAAAGAGTGCAGCGCCATTATACACAAGGAGATAGTCCCCAAGAAGTTGGGAGATCCAGGAAGCTTCACTATACCATGTGCTCTCGGTCCTTTGACATTTCAGAACTGCTTGTGCGATTTGGGAGCTAGCATAAATCTAATGCCCCATTCCATTGCTAAGAAGCTCGGTTTCGATACAAAGACTGTAGAATCTCCTTGGTGCTAGCTGACAGGAGCGTGAGGTTACCCATGGGTTTGCTTGAGGACTTACCAGTGTGGATCAGTGGAGTCAATGTGCCTACAGACTTCGTAGTGTTAGAAATAGACGAAGAGCCTAAGGATCTGCTCATCCTTGGAAGGCCGTTCCTGGCAACCGCAGGTGCTATCATCAATGCAAAGAATGGGAAGATTGCCCTGCATCTTGGTAAAGGAATCAGGTTAGACTTCAACATCAACGAGGTTTTGAAGAATCCGACAATAGAAGGACAAGCATTCTACATAGAAAGTTGGATTCTTTGGCGGATGAACTGCTAGAGGAGCTTGCACAAGAGGATCACTTGAATCTGGCATTGACTAAGGAGAGAGGAGAGTACGGTTTCTTGGATCAGAGAACTCAGGAGTACGTTAATCTCCATGACTCTAGGAAAGTTGTGTTCGAAGATGAAAGCGAATGCCTAGAGATCGACCAGGCAATCGAGAAGATCACTCGATCCAAGTAAAATCGAGTAAGTGATCGACCTGAGTGCAGTCGATCCAGCAAAACAACCGACTGGGAGATCGAGGGAAGCCAATCGATCAGTTCAGAGAATGAGACGGACACTCGATCTAGTACTCGATCCGGACAAGAACGAGTGCAAAATTGACTGGAAGACTCGATCTCGGAGGGGACAACGGTTCAAGAAAGCAGTCTTTTGGGACATGTCTCGGGTTCTAAGGAGGCTACTGAGGATGGGAACGTTAACAAGAGCCACGAGGAGGACTGAAGTGAGCTGTTAGCCCCAAAGGTGGACCTAAAGGAGCTCCCAAAAGGGCTAAGGTATGCTTTCTTAGGGCTTAATGATACCTACCCTGTGATTGTGAATGAAAACTTAAGTGATGATGAGTTGCACTCACTCCTAAATTAGCTGAGAAAGTATAGGAAGGCCATTGGGTACTCTCTAAGTGAAATCAAGGGCCTTTCACCAATGCTATGCATTCATAGGATTCACTTGGATAATGAGAATGCCTCTTCTATAGATCACCAAAGGCGTTTGAATCCTAATTTAAAGGAGGTGGTTAAGAAAGAGATTCTTAAGCTGTTAGAGGCTGACGTGATCTATCCCATAAGTGACAGCACGTGGGTTTCCCCTGTACACGTGGTGCCTAAGAAGGGAGGGATCACGGTCATTGAGAATGACAAAGATGAATTGATACCTACTAGGACTATGATACAAGACTTTTTGGGACTTGATTCAATTACCCCAACTTGTACTAATCAGTTGTAGTATAGCATAGGGTTTTATCAATCCAAAAGGGGAGAATGAAGCAGTAGGAATGCAATAGAGCTCTTAATTCAAGCAAGCAAAGATGGTTTTAGAGTCTAACAACCTAAGTGATCAAGCAAAAAAGCAAAAGAAAGCAAAAGAAAGCAATTAAAGAGCAATAAAGGCAATAAGAAACAGACCAAAAACAGAGTAAAACTGAACTAAAACAAAGTAAAACTAAACTTCAAAGATTAAAAGATGGTTCAAGATCAAGGCAATGATGATAGGGTGATCCATGTTCATGTCTAGGTTGATCAAAACAAGCAATTCTAAACACTCAACCTTAGGTAAGGAACACTAATATAGACTAATCCAATCTCTTGGCATTAATCCCTTTTCTAATCACATATTCAAGATAAATCTCTTTACTCAAACACATAATCATCAAGCATTAAAATCAAGTTCCATAAAAGCAATTAGCATGCTAGACATCTAATCTCTTAGGCTAGGTTTACTAATCTCTTATATGATATATCAAACATCAACTCACATTATCATGCATAATCAATGTCTAAAGGCAATTTCTCATCAATATAGTACTAAGCAATAAGCACATTCAAGCAGGAAATGATAGATGCAAAGACTCATGATTATCTAAACACCATTTTCAAGCATTAAATTTCATTCAGGAATTTCATCAAACACTTGGTGTGCATGTGAAAACCCTAAAATCAACTTCTCCAACAAAGAGTTACTAAGCATTAAGCATAATCATATAAGAAAGGAAATGTGAAGACCTAAGCCCTAATCAACCTAAACAATCACTACAATCACCCCATCTGCACTAATCTCAAACCTAAAGCAAACTACTCACTAATCATGGGAAAAACCATCAAATCCATGAAGAAAAGATAGTTAATCATGATTAGAGAGACAAAAGATTAAGAAAAATGCAAACTTTTATTGAAATAAGCAAAGATTCAAATTACAAAACCAAAAACCTAAAACAAAGAAGAAGAAACTGCTGGATAAAGAGATGTGTCCCCTGAAACTAGGGATTTTAAGTATTTATAGGAGTTTAAGTGAAAATGGCAAAATTGTAAATAAATGGTCTTCAGTCGGGCAGCGTATCGGTCAGTTGTATCGGTCTTCAGTGATCGAAATGGATTGAGCGGTTTCACAAAAATTGCGATATCTGTTGAACGGCATATCAGAATGACCTTAAACCAAGTTCTACTGAAAGCTAACGCACGTGGCTACAACTTTTGTAAAGAGTAAAGATGCTGAATAGGGACGGAGGCTACTCGTTCGAGCTGATCTTCAAGTCGGTCAAGATCAATAGTAAAAACTCCAGATGGACATGTGCTCACTTTATTCGCCGTAACGCTTTAACCACTGATGGGAATGACTGGAAACTAATTCCAAACGAAAGCTAACTCAAGTGGCTACAAAGTTGATGAAGGACACCGAAGTCAAATCGGAATGGAAACACCTCATCTGAGCTGATCTTCAGTCGATATAAATCCTATCGGTCACTCCTAACCGATACTGGTGACCGAAATTCATCCGCTGGGTTTATGTCAATCACTTCTGATCGATACTGGTGACCGAAATTAACACGTTGTGTTTGTGTCGACCACATCTGACCGTTACTGGTGATCGAAACTGCACCATTTCGGTCACCCAAAACTGAAATTCACCAGGCTATGACCGATAGGGGTTGAGTTTCACGAAAATTCTGTAACTTTCTAACCACTGATGGGAATGATCTGAAACCAACTCCAGACCCAAGCTAACTCACGGGGCTACAACATTGGTGAAGACTGTGGAAGCTGAATCGTCTTGGAGATGCTTTGTCCGAGCCAGTTTTGTCAGGTGAAGTTTCTGGCCGCTTCAACAAGGTGCACCTTCTTCTTGGGTCTTTTCATGTCTTGTGCTGCACCCACCATCATCTCTCATGCTCTTTGTAGCTCAATGAGTACCTAAAAACATCTTTTATGCAAAGAAAATACAAACTACATCCTAAATGAAACCTAAGTCTAAAAAGAGAAGAAAATGGGACAAACGATAAGGAAAACATGCAAAAGAGAACCAAAACATGCACTAAATGCAGGCCTAAATGATGTAAATACAAGAGATATCAACACCCCGACATTTGCCTTTTGCTTGTCCTCTAGCAAATAAGAACAAATGGGAGAGTGAGGTTTGAAAGTGGGAGCTCAAAACTAAAGGTGTCAATGGAAAAATTGAATCAATGCTCAAGTTATAGGTTCTAAGATGCAAAGAGATTGTTCTACTTTAAAGACTTTAGCCATACCTATCATAACAAACAATGAACTCTAGCTTAGCCTACATAAGCATTCAAATCAACCAACTCTTTAGCATTCATTAATCAGTAACCAATGGATCTTGTTTGTGCAAATCAAGAGAAAACATTTGGTCAAGGGACATGGTTATGAGATGAAAATGATCTCATTCAAAAAAGGGTTCAAAGATTCAGGGGATCACTCAATGAAATGATTTTATCTTAGGCAAAATGCTAAAGGTAAAAGCACACCTATGCATGCAAGTCAAAGCTCTCTTCTACCCTTTTTACCCAAGATGAACCTAATAACTTCTAAAACCCCAAGTGAAACTCCTAAATCTACCCTTTCCCAAAGCACTTGATCACTTCCTTCTTCATCTTTGGGGAAACTACTTCTTCTTTTGCTTGTGTGGTTGACTTCATTTTGGAACTTGCTCTTCTTTGTTGCATGATTGGCGCCATTTTTATCACCTTTGGTGGATTGCTTGGTCTGATTACTCCTTTTGGATGACCTTTTGTGAGCTTTGTTGTTGTTGGCACCTTTCTTCTTTAGCACTTAGAGCTTTCTTCCTAGTTAACTTAACCACAAAATGAACTGTTCCCCTATACTACCAATCCCATACTTCTTCTTCTTCTCAAAGATGTAAACAATTAAAGCTCAAACCACTTACACTACCCTTTCCCAAACTCCTAACCTAATACCAAGCTCAAAATGCAAGCTGGTGTCTACAAGAGAGCTTCTCCTTGCCAGCCTTATTCCTAACACTTTTTGCCAAGATAAGATCGAAAATGATGCAATGCAAGGCCTCACAACTCTCACAATAGTGTTTAGGTTCAGAAAGAAAGATTGGTTTTAGGGTGTGGTTAACTGTCCCATAATGATGAGGATCAGCTACTTGGATTAACAAGAGTGGTAAGAAGGGAAGAAGATAATCCAAGTATGTATATGGGTAGCCATGTAATCACTTTCAATGCACAAACAAGATAATTCAAAGTCAGGATTATGGTTCTAATAAGATAGAGTTGGAATCAAATCAAAGCAAGCTTCAGCATAAGAAAAGAGTATCAATGCAAGTAGTCAAGATATGGTGCAGCCTTAACTTCAAACTCACCCCAATGCAATCAAACAAGAGATAACCAAGGCATTGAAAACAATTCAAACATTAACATCTTGACAAGTGTTTACCATCTACTCCCTATGCAGATGTATGCAAAACTATATGAAATGCATCTAGACTCAATCTTAGTTATGTAAATGCAACTAAATGATCTTTTTGGTTCCAAAATTTTTGAAAATTTCATGGATTTTCAGTGCACATAGATGAATGCATGAGACTCAAGTATGTAGAAGAGAAAATAAGAAAACAGAACACAATTTCAAATGCAATGCCCTCCCCCACACTTAATCTACACAGTCCCTTGTGTAATAGAAGCTTGAAGGAGGGTAATAAAAGAGATTCAGAAGTATTCATGAGCAAAGGAGCATGATTGTGTACCTTAGAGAGAGTTTGGTCAGACTGGGTTCCAACTTATAACAACTTGCCTTAAACCACACTTGCTCCTGTTATTGAAAGAAAAACACAAAGACAAGCATAAAATGCAATAATATGAACAAGGATAACAAGGGAATACCTCCCAAGAGTGCTTGTTTAGAGTCACTAAGCTTGACTTGTCATGCTCCTTAAGATCAAGGAGGATGATGGAGTGGAACTGAAGTTCCTTCTCCTTTCCTCCTGAACAATGTGTTGGGTCCATAGTAGAGCTTCTCCTTAGGTTTCCTGACTCTCTTTCTTGGTCCTCTTGGTCCACCATACAGCTTTACTTTGATTCCATCAAACAATTCAAGAAGACAAGCACCATCAGAGGCTTCACCATCATACTCATTGTGATCAAGAGGGTCTTCATCTTCTTTTAGCACTTCAGCCTTGAATCCCCTCAGCTCTTTCTTGACATTAGGTGGCTTCTTAGCACCTCCTTTCTCAACATTAGTGATGCTTCCACAAAAGCTTGAAGGTGGAGGCTTTATTGCATAGCTAACTCCATCATCCACCTTCTTGAGGGTGACTCTCCCTTTTGTGAAGTCAATATCAGCGCCTGTTGTGTTCAGAAATGGAGTCCCAAGTAGTAGAGAAGGCTTCTGAGTGTGAGCCATTTCCATCACAAGAAAATCAGTTGGTATCTTGCATGCTCCAATCCTCACAGAAAAGTCTTCGAGGAGACCAACAGATGTTCTTGAAGAAGAGTCCACAAAAGTGATTGTGGAATCATATGGTTTCAGCTTGGTGACTCCTAATTCTTTTGCCAAGTCAAGGGACATCACATTGATACTTGAACCTGTGTCACACATGGCCTCTTCTACAACCAATTCACCAAGCTCACAAGAGACTAGAAACTTTCCTGGATTACCAAGCTTCTTGATTTTCTGCTCCTTAACCTCAGATACTCCAGTTTTAACCCTTAGTTTCTCAAGCTCCTCTTGACTATTCAGACCTCTCATTTCCATTTGAGCAGCATAGAGGGTCTGATACTTCTATACTAGCTGCTTTTTGAATCTTCCTGGAAAAGGGATTGTGGGTTGATAAAAAAGAAGGAGAGCAGCTTGAGTCTTCTCTTGAACAACAGGAACTTCAGTCAAGTATTCCTTGGTATCATCAACAAGTTCATGTGGTGCCCACCACTCTTCTTCTTCTGAGTTTTCCCTTTCTTCAAAGGGTTCTTCTTCTGCAAGAGTTCCTTGAGTGTCTGGTGCTGGTGCAGTTCCTTGTTTGACCTCCATGTCAGCTTCAACAACCTCAGCTTCAATGGCTTTGTCTTCTTCATCATACTTGGCATCACTAGCTGACCTCATGTGAAAAGCACTTCCCCCACACTTTGACTCAATGCCCACATTGATGATAGAGGGTGTCACCTTTGGAATAATCTCAGCAATAGAGTTTTATTTCTCAGTAATATCAGTTAGGGAAGTGGAGGAGATACCATAACAATGCTGTAAGGGCTTATTGAAGGTGAGTGGCTGAGCATTGTTCTCTTGTTTAGTCAGCTGCATAGTCAAGGAGTCTATTTGGGATTGTAAGTTGTTGATGGTGGAGGTAATACTTCTTTCAATTTCAGCAGCCATGCTTCTCTGAATTTCAGCCATACTTCTTTGAATTTCAGCAGCCATGATCTTCTGAAATCCTTCATTATTAAGTTGTTGGAGTTGCAGGAACATCTCCTTAAGGTCCAATACATGTGAAGGTTCGGAGGTGTTGGCGCCAACTGTTTGAGAAGAAGAACCTTGATGTTGTTTAGTATAAGTGTCTCCATAGGACTGGTGTACACAAACATCATGGTCTTGGTTCATTATTGGCGCCTCTTGTAGTTGAACAGCTTTGATTTGATGCTCTTTGTAGTGGTTTTGTGGAGAAACACTAGGAAGAGATTTAGTGGTCTTATTGATCAGCAAGTCAACTTTCTCTTGCAAGGCTTTCATCTCATACAATGCTGTCTCTAGCTTTTTTTCAGTTGCCTTTGAGTGTTGCTCTTTATCATCAACATAATCCCAACTACTGAGTGCCATGTTCTCTACTAGAAACCATCCTTCATCAACATCTTTACCAAGAAAGTAACCATTGCTTGCAGTATCTAGAAGGATTCTTATTGTTGGGAGAACACCTCTGTATAATGTGGAGAGTAGCATTTCGTTGGTGAAGCCATGGTGAGGGCATTGATGAGTGAAGCCTCTAAACCTTTCCCAAGTGTCTCCAAAGCTCTCATTAGACCACTGTTTGAAGTTTGTGATCTCATTCCTGAATTTTGCAGTTCTTGAAGGAGAGAAGAACTTGGTTAAGAAAGCACATTTGCATTGTTCCAAAGTGTTGATGCTGCCTTGTGCTAAAGACTTTTCCCACATTTGAGCTCTACCACCAAGAGAGAATGGGAACAATATAAGTTTCAACCCATCATCTGAAACTCCACTAAGCTTTGTCAAAGCACATATCCTCTCAAAGTGATCCAAGTGCTCAAGAGAATCTTGGTTGGGCAATCCAAAGAACTTCTTTTCTTGAATCAAAGCAATCATGCTGCTCTTTATCTCATAATGGTCAGTCTCCATAGGTGGACGAATACCTTGTCTTGAAGCATAACTTAAAGGTCTATCAGCAGCACCAATAGGTCTCAATGGTCTTTGAAACAAAGCTCCTTGTAAACCATGTGGACCTTGCTGTCCTTGTAAGCCTTGGATCCCTTGAACACCTTGTGGACCTTCTGGACCTTGCAAACCAAAACCAGCATCATACTGATGTTCTTCCATGCTTCAACAGCTGAATTCTGATTCTGTAAACCCAAAATCTTTGACCATGAACCTCAGTTGTAGTTGTAGACACTTAAGAGCAAGTGTTGTGGTACCTACAAAAGAAATTCTAGACCAAAAGAGATATCAGTAACCAAAACCGAAAATAACAGAGCTTGATCTCAAGATCTCTACAAATCCAACTGAACAAAGCATTCCTCTAATGGCAACGGCGCCAAATTGATACAAGACTTTTTGGGACTTGATTCAATTACCCAAGCTTGTACTAATCAGTTGTAGTATAGCATAGGGTTTTATCAATCCAAAAGGGGAGAATGAAGCAGTAGGAATGCAATAGAGCTCTTAATTCAAGCAAGCAAAGATGGTTTTAGAGTCTAACAACCTAAGTGATCAAGCAAAGAAGCAAAAGAAAGCAAAAGAAAGCAATTAAAGACCAATAAAGGCAATAAGAAACAGAGCAAAAACAGAGTAAAGCTAAACTAAAACAAAGTAAAACTAAACTTCAAAGATTAAAAGATGGTTCAAGATCAAGGCAATGGTGATAGGGTGATCCATGTTCATGTCTAGGTTGATCAAAACAAGCAATTCTAAACACTCAACCTTAGATAAGGAACACTAATATAGACTAATACAATCTCTTGGCATTAATCCCTTTTCTAATCACATATTCAAGATAAATCTCTTTACTCAAACACATAATCATTAAGCATTAAAATCAAGTTCCATAAAACCAATTAGCATGCTAGACATCTAATCTCTTAGGCTAGGTTTACTAATCTCTTATATGATATATCAAACATCAACTCACATTCTCATGCATAATCAATGTCTAAAGCCAATTTCTCATCAATATGGTACTAAGCATTAAGCACATTCAAGCAGGAAATGATAGATGCAAAGACTCATGATTATCTAAACACCATTTTCAAGCATTAAATTTCATTCAGGAATTTCATCAAACATTTGGTGTGCATGTGAAAACCGTAAAATCAACTTCTCCAACAAAGAGTTACTAAGCATTAAGCATAATCATATAAGAAATGGAATGAGAAGATCTAAGCCCTAATCAACCTAAACAATCACTACAATCACCCCATCTGCCCTAATCTCAAACCTAAAGAAAACTACTCACAAATCATGGAGAAAACCATCAAATCCATGAAGAAAGATAGTTAATCATGATTAGAGAGACAAAAGATTAAGGGAAATGCAAACTTTTATTCAAATAAGCAAAGATTCAAATTACAAAACCAAAAACCTAAAACAAAGAAGAAGAGACTGCTGGATAAAGAGATGTGTCCCCAGAAATTGGGGATTTTAAGTATTTATAAGAGTCTAAGCGAAAATGGTAAAATTGTAAATAAATGGTCTTCAGTCGGTAGCGTATCGGTCAGTTGTATCGGTCTTCAGTGATCGAAATGGATTGAGCGGTTTCACGAAAATTGCGATATCTGTTGAAAGGCATATCCGAATGACCTGAAACCAAGTTCTCCTGAAAGCTAACGCACGTGGCTACAACTTTTGTGAAGAGTGAAGATGCTGAATAGGGATGAAGGCTACTCGTTCGAGATGATCTTCAAGTCGGTCAAGATCAACGGTAAAAACTCCAGATGGACATGTGCTCACTTTATTCGCCGTAACGCTTCAACCACTGATGGGAATGACTAGAAAATAATTCCAACAGAAAGCTAACTCAAGTGGCTACAAAGTTGATGAAGGACGCCGAAGCCAAATCGGAATTGAAACACCTCATCTGAGCTGATCTTCAGTCGATATGAATCCTATCGGTCACTCCTGACCAATACTGGTGACCGAAATTCATTCGCTGGGTTTATGTCGATCACTTCTGATCGATACTGGTAACCGAAATTAACACGTTGTTTTTGTGTCGACCACATCTGACCGTTACTGGTGATCGAAACTGCACCATTTCGGTCACCCAAGACCGAAATTCACCAGGCTCTGACCGATAGGAGTTGAGCGGTTTCACGAAAACTTCTGTAACTCTCTAACCACTGATGGGAATGACCTGAAACCAACTCCAGACCCAAGCTAAATCAAGGGGCTACAACATTGGTGAAGACTGTGGAAGATGAATCGTCTTGGAGATTCTTTGTCCGAGCCAGTTTTGTCAGGTGAAGTTTCTGGCCGCTTCAACAAGGTGCACCTTCTTCTTGGGTCTTTTCATGTCTTGTGCTGCACCCACCATCATCTCCCATGCTCTTTGTAGCTCAATGAGTACCTACAAACATCTTTTATGCAAAGAAAATACAAACTACATCCTAAATGCAACCTAAGTCTAAAAAGAGAAGAAAATGGGACAAATGATAAGGAAAACATGCAAAAGAGAACCAAAACATGCACTAAATGCAGGCCTAAATGATGTAAATACAAGAGATATCAGACTATCACAGGTCATCGTATGTGTATAGACTATAGGAAACTTAATCTTGCTATTAGAAAGGATCATTAGTCTTTACCTTTTATTGATCAAATACTTGAGAGGCTTGCTAATCATCCTTATTATTGCTTTCTTGATGGATATAGTGGCTTCTTTCAAATACTAATCCATCCAAATGATCAAGAGAAGACGACTTTTACATGCCCTTATGGCACCTTTGCATATCGAAAGATGCCATTCGGGTTGTGTAACGCACCGGTACGTTTCAGCTGTGTAAGATGTCGATCTTCTCTGATCTAATAGAAGAGATGGTAGAAGTGTTTATGGATAAATTATCTGTATAAGGTGCGTCTTTTTCTGCTTGTTTGCTGAATCTTTGCAAGGTACTAAAGCGTTGTGAAGAGATGAATCTTGTGCTTAACTGAGAGAAGTGTCACTTCATGGTGAAGGAAGGGATCGTGCTTGGCCACAAGATATCAGAGAAGGGCATAGAGGTTGATAAAGCTAAGGTTGAGGTCATGATGAGTCTTGAGCTGCCGGTTAATGTCAATGGAGTAAGGAGTTTCTTAGGCCACGCAGGCTTCTACAGGAGATTCATAAAGGATTTCTCCAAGATAGCAAGGCCCCTCGCACGGTTGTTATGCAAGGAAGCTGACTTTATGTTTGATGAGGATTATCTTCGTGCTTTAGTGACCATCAAGGACACTCTTGGATCCGCGCCAATAGTACAAGCATCGGACTGGACTCTACCAATCGAGATCATGTGTGACGCGAGTGACTACGCCATTGGTGCTGTTCTTGGTCAGAGGAAAGACAAGCGGTTGCATGTAATCTACTATGCCAGCCGTACCTTGGATGACACGCAAGTGAAGTATGCTACAACCGAGAAGGAGTTGCTGGCTGTTGGGTTAGCTTTTGAGAAGTTCAGGTCATACCTCGTAGGTTCTAAGGTCGTTGTCTACACGGATCATGCAGCTTTGAGATACATCTACTCCAAGAAGGACACAAATCTGAGGATCTTAAGGTGGATTCTCCTTCTACAAGAGTTTGATATGGAGATCAAAGACAAGAAGGGGATAGAGAATGGTGTTTCTGATCACCTTTCCAGGATGAGGATCAATGAAGTTTTACCTCTAGATGATTCGTTTCCAGAAGAACAACTCAGGATGATCAATACGGCGGTTTGTGAGAAGTTTGAGGACAAGTTTGAGGAAGTTTTGAGCTTCAAAGAAGAGGATCTTCCTTGGTACGCTGACATTGTAAACTTCTTGGCATGTGGAGAGGAGCCAACTCATCTTGATCATTACCACAAGAAGAAATTTATGAGAGATGTCTCCCACTACTTTTGGGACGAGCCATACTTGTACAAGAGGGGCGTGGACGGTTTGTATAGGAGGTGTGTAACAAGGGAAGAAGCTAAAGACATACTCCTACATTGTCACGGCTCATCACACGGTGGCCATTTTGCTTCTTTCAAGATGGCTACAAAGGTGTTACAAGCGGGTTTTTGGTGGCCATCTATCTTCAAGGACGCTCACGAGTTTGTTAAAAGTTCTGAAGCGTGTCAAAGGGCAGGAAACATCACCAAGAGAAACGAGATGCCTCAGGTTCCCATCTTCGAAGTTGATGTCTTTGACGAAAGGGGGATAGATTTTATGGGTCCGTTCCCATCTTCTTACGGCAATAAGTACATCTTGGTTGAGGTTGATTATGTATCTAAGTGGGTTGAGGCCATTGCTTCCCCTACAAACGACTCTAAGGTGGTGATCAAGCTCTTTAAAACCATCATATTCCCAAGATTTGGAGTCCCTAAGGTTGTGATCAGCGACGGTGGCAGTCATTTCATCAACAAAGTATTCGAGAACCTCTTAAGGAAGTATGGTCTGAAGCACAAGGTAGCCACACCTTATCATCATAACACGAGTGGACAAGTAGAGGTCTCTAACCGGCAGATCAAGGCAATACTTGAGAGGACAGTAGGTACTACTAGGAAGGATTGGGCGGCTAAGCTAGACGATCCTTTATGGGCCTACCGGACCGCTTTCATGACGCCGATAGGAACAACCCCTTTTACTCTTCTCTACGGCAAGGGATGTCACCTCCCTGTTGAGCTGGAATATAGAGCATTGTGGGCTGTGAAACAGTTGAACTATGATCTCAAGACAGCTCAGGAGAAGCGCTTGATTCAGCTAAATGAGCTTGATGAGTTAAGGCTGGACGCCTACAAAAGCGCTAGGATCTACAAGGAGCGTACTAAGGTGGCTCATGACAAGAAGTTGGTTCATAAAGAGCTTAAGGAAGGCAGTTTGGTGCTACTCTATGACTCGAGGTTGAAGCTGTTCCCGGGCAAGCTTAAATCAAGGTGGTGCGGACTGTTTGAGATCAAGGAGGTATTGCCCTATGGAGCAGTTACGTTGGTTGGCAAGAGTGGGAATGCATTCACAGTCAACAGACACAGAGTAAAGCCATACATGACCAGTACATTCAACAAGGAGAGCACTTCAATACTTCTCCAAGACCCACCATCTGCCTAAACCAAGTAAAGTCTAGCTAAAGACGTTAAAGAAAGCGCACTTGGGAGGCATTCCCATGGTTATCTTGTATATATTTCTGCTTTCTTTCTATTTTAGTTTTATGTTTTTATCTTCTAAGTGTGTAGGAAAAGGTATAAGGGATTGCAGGCCATGATCTTGGATCCAAAAGGAGTAAGGAGAGGCGATTATAGGCTAGAGATCGAATGCTAGATCGACTCATCCTGGCTTGATCTTTGCTAGATCGAGCAAGTGAATCGAGAGGAGTCAGTCGATCTAGACGTGATCGAGTAGAAAACCGAGTGGAACGGTTGATCATGAGAGAACAACCCGCCAATCCGTTCAGCTTGAAAAGCGAACGAGGTGTGGATCGACCCAGTCACTCGATCCTCGAAAGTAGATCGAGTAGTCTACTCGATCTGTCACTCGATCTATGCTTAAATCGACCCCTGAATCGATGACACGGCTCGATCAAGAGAACTTAGCCAACATGCCAAAAATTAAGGAACGAGAGGTGCACTCGATTCAAAGCTCGATTCAATTCGAATCGTGTCCTAAGTCAAGCAATCCTATCGATCCAAGCTGTTATGGGCATGAGATCGAGTCCTAGATCGACCAAATGGACTCGATCTCGTGCCGAGGTAACAATTTTGTTTTCCGTCTTTTCTTCTTTCTCTCCAGTTTTTAAATTTGAAATGTGGTCAAGGCAAGCATCATTGACCATGAAAGATGTGCCTTGACCACACATTTTGTCAGAAAACCACTTGCTGGCCCATAGTTTTGTATTTTTCTTGGTCTTTATATTTTCAAGCTAGAACACACTCTCTCATACTTTGTGTTTCGAGTTTCTTAAACAAGAGAGAGTGTGATTTTCCTTGTTCAAAAGATCAACAGCATCTGTTTTCAATTTTGCAAAGGTATTTCTGAATCATTGTTCAAATTTTTTTGGAAAATTTCCATTTTATTGCTTTGCTTGAGAACTAGATGTTAGGGGATTTAAGCGAATGTTTAAAACTAGCTAGATATTAGGAAAAATTCTGGATTTGCTCTTATCTCTAGATTTGCTCCTCTATTTTCTTGCTAGAATTTTTATAAATTCCCCAAAAATCCAGGGTACTTGTTATAAGCTTTTCCCTCTTGCATAGTCTTTCTCTCTACATTCGCCGCATTTGCTCATTCTTTTTCTTAAGAATTGTGTTTCAGGTACCATGGATCCAAAACGAACAGGAGAGGAGATAACACAAGGAGGAGAGGCTCAGTAAGAGGCTCAACAAGTGGTTCAGGAGAGGGATCAATGGACCAAAGAGGAGAAACAAGCCAAGAAGCGGCTTGAAAGGCTGAGGTTCGACCCTACAAAGTTTGCAAGCCCAGATTTGTTGGCTAAGATGGGAATTTTAGGAGATTTCGATCAGCTCTTGAAGAACATAGGGCTCCGGTGTTTGTCACGCATGGACTGCCCCACTTACCCCGAGGCAGCCATTGATTTCTTAGCAACCTTGGAGTTCACGTATGAGGACCCGAATCTTCCTACTTCTTCCCTAAGGCACATCACCTTCAAGATCAGACGGCAAGCCTATCATCTCTCGATCCAAGAGCTTTGCCAAGCTTACGGTTTGAACGCTGATGCTGGACAAGTGGAGTTCCTCTCTTTCTCTCAAGCCAACGAGTTGTGGGACCTCATAAGCAATGACGACAACAAGCCGAACACTGCGAAGATCAAGCGAGTGAGAAGCCCGGTGCTGCGTTACACGCTGGAGCTAATCGCCAACACCTTTAGTGGACGGTCCATGGCCCCTACAGTCCCTAAGACAGAGCTTTGCTTCTTCTTCCAAGGCGTTAGGAGATGATGTGAACTACGGCTGTATCCTAGCCTCTTCATTGGTAAAGTATAAGGCGTATGCCATGAGGTGCAAGGCGAGTTCGTCTTTGATTGGAGGGTTCCTTACTCCTTTGTTTGTTCAAGCCAGAGTTCCACTAGCTGACTTCGTACCTTGCGCGGATAAGGCGTACATGGATGAGATTTATCTAAGGAACACCGATAGCTTGGAACACACGCCAGCTGAGGGTTTTTATGCGTATCTGTTCATTGATGAGGAGAATGAGAAAAGGGTGTGCATCTTGCCAAACAAGGACGAAACCGAGCTGTTGGGAGTTGGGAACATCGAGTTTCTCCCAAGCGTAGAGGAGTGCTTTGCACCTCTAGGAGGAACAGCTGCTCCAGCACTAGCTTCTCACCCACGTTCAGAGTCTCCTGCCTCGGATGATGACATTCCCGAAAGCTTTGTACTCCCTAAGATTGACTTTGTGCCGCGAACTTAGACAGAAAAGTTCTTTGCTTCTGTTGGGGAGATGCAAAGGAAGATCAACAAATGGCAAAGTAAGGTCATCGAGAAGCTTGCCAAGAAAGTCAAGGCGCTTCAAGGGGCTTCGCCAAAGCAGGATACAAGTGAAGAGGTTCAACAGCCCGAGAAGAGGAGGCTTTCAATCGATGGGGTTATCATCCGCGAGACTCAAGGAAGCAACATCCAGCCGGCGCTTCTTTCCCTCCAAGAGCCAACGTCCAAATGCAAAGCCATAGCCTCTAGCTCGTCTGGAACATCCTCAAGTTCTAGCCGAGGCTAGATCCGAGGTACCAACAACCTTCCCTTGTATATACCGCACATGTTTTCTTTATTTTTGCTTTGTGTTTTGAACTCTCTTGAATTTGTTTGCCACCGAGACGGTGTCATTCAAGTTTGGGGAAGTGTGTGTGTTATTTGACAATGTTTTCTTTCTTCTTATTTTCTCTTTGCATCCTTTGAGTCTCCATTGCATCTAAGGCCTAGAAAAGAACAAAAAAATTGTTAAAAAGTTTAAAAATTTTCAAAAAAATTCATGTAGTTGCATTCACTTTGTTAAACATTTTAGGATCGAGTCTAGAATTTCTAAGCATCTATGTTGTTTACATTTGCATAAGGGGTTAAAGTTTATCTTTAAAAGGTGTTTTTGGCTCATGAATTATTCCAAGGCCCTAGTTAATATTTCTTTGATGCATTGTACACTCTTAGAAAGTAAGCTTTAACCATACTTGCATCATGTGTTTTGATTTTCGTGGCTTGACTTGAACATTCATGAACTGAATCTTGTCCTAATAAGTGAAAACCTTAATCTGATCTTTAAATATCATACTTATGCATTCAAAAATGAACACATAGATCTTTTACATATTTAGGCTTTCTTCCTCCTTTCACCACTCTTTTGTGAGCCTAAGTAGAACTCCCACCATTACCCTTACCTTCCTTTCAAGCCAAATGTTCTTGTGTGATATCATTGTGAGGCCTCTTTTCGGTTTGAACTTGGCATAAAGTGTTAGGTTTAGGCGACATGATTAGGCTTTCATATTGATTCTAGCTTTGCATTTTGAAGCTAGTCTTAGGCTTAGGATTAGGTTGGGGTTAATGGGGGTTGTTTATTTTACTTACTTGTTTTCGGTTTCAAAAAAAAAAGAGTTTGGTGTTTGAAGTGAATAAAAAGGTTTTAAGTAGAAGGCAATGTTTTCAAAATGTAAAGCTCTAAGTATATTTCAGAAGATAGCTCTCAAATAAAAGAAAAAAAAAAGAAATGAAAAGAAAATAGCCTAAGTGCCAAATAAAAAAAAGGGAAAAGAAAAGAAAGAGTAGAGAGCTATCAATAAGAAAAAAAAAGAGTTTAAAATGTTTTCAGCCTTTCCACTAGCCTAAAGAGTAAAGATGTTTTCTGTTTTTATTTGGGATTTGCTAAGCTAATGCTTTGTTGATGAGGGTAGTATCTAGGAAGGTGAGTGAGCTGAAAAGAAAAGAAATGAGAGGGGTTTTAGGTTGATTGTTAGTGCGTATGGGTAGATGAGAATCTAATCATGTATGCATCAATTGCCTTTACCTTTAGCATTATGCATAAAGTTCATACCATTCTTGAGAGAAACCCTTGCATTGTACAACCCATTTAAATGAGATCATTCTAGTCTCATAGCCTTTGTCCTTAACCAAATGTGTTCGGCTTTAAAATGAATAAGTGTGATTCACGGTTCTAATCTTAATGAATGTTAAAGGGTAAGATTCTTTGATTGTTTGGAATATGAGAGTCATGATTTGAAATTCATTATGTAATGAGTATGGCTAAGTTCTTTGGAGTATGAGTGTGTGCATTGCATCTTAGAATTAAGAACTAGGACCCTTGAAGTGATTCATTTGAAAAGCACCTTTGCAAGAAGCTTAAACCCCCGTTTTTAAAACCTCTTTCCCTCTTAAATTTTGTTTGCTTGAGGGCATGCAAAAGGCAAGTTTGGGGGAGTTGATATTACTGTATATTTCGTGTGTTTAGCATGCATATAAGATTGTTTCTCATGCTTTTACCTTGCATATTAGGCTAGTATGCACCATTTTAGGTCCTAGAGCACTTTTGCATTAGTATTTGCATATTTCTTGCATTATGCATCACATTCAGGTTGTTTTCGGATACTTTGGAGCTTTGGAGGATTCGTGGACGTGCTAAAGCTCATGAGGAAGCTTGTGGATGCTTGGAGAACTCAACCACTCAGCTAAGGACCTGAGATCGAGTAGCGGATCGAGCAAGGCAGGTCGATCTAGATGAGATCGACCAGAAGATTGACTGCACTATGTCGATTCAAGAGGAAGGATCGAGAGCAAGATCGAGAGAGGAGATCGATCTGGAGTACGGACTGAAATGACGCCATGCAGATCGAGAACCAGATCGAGCTTCCAACCCGATCAACACAAGATCGACTCAGAGATCGACCGAAGTCATCCGATCCAAGAGAAGATCGAGTGAGAAATCGAGTGATCCAAGTCGATCCCAGACTAACCTTATCCGCCCAGCTGGATTTGGACCATATCGAAGAGGGGACCATTTGCCATTTTTGGCAAACCGCAGCCATCCCTTTCATTATCTTCATTCTGTCTTTTGCGTTTTGTTATCTTCGAGCTTAGGCGATTCCGCCATTGTAGAACTTCAAGCTTTTCTCGCTTTTGCACTTTGAATATTGAACCTTTTGCTTTTAATCTATCGTTAATCCTGTTTAGTAGATCATCTTTTGCGTTTTGTTTGGTTTTCTTTATGAGTCGCGAGTAGTTTCATTTGGGTTGATGGGTTGAGGAGATTCAAAAGGGTCGAAAAGGTTAAAGTCTTGTGTTTTCTTGTTTTTCATTACCTTCTCTTCTAGGATCTTGAATACTTAAGGCTTAAAGAGTCTCACGCCAAGATCTCTATGATCCAAAGGGTGTCTTACCTTGACAGGATTCAGATGTCCTGGAAAATCAGATCCTAGAGGCTAATCCTTCCTTTCCCACACGCCATGGTTGTTTAGGGGATTAGTTAGGTCATTCGTTTGAAATCTGTGTTCCATGCTCTTCGATCTCTTTTTCCACCAAACGCCATGGGTTTGGAGAAGAGATTGAGGAAGTGATCCATACCACACGCCATGGATGGATCTTGTTTTGTTTTCAAGGCCTAGAGAACCTCTTAAAAGAGTAGATCCAACGTTTTCAAACCAAGCTTTAATCATTGAGACCCACAAATATGACCCTCAACCATAGACGCTCTCTCTTAGTGTCTTAAACCTTTGTCTATCATTCTTTCATCATAAAGTTCGCATCTTGTTCATCGGTTCATCGCATCATTCATCATCTTAGATTGTTGATGTTATTGCATATTGCATACATTTTGCATACTCATTAGTTAGCTTTTCATGCGTTTGTATCATGTTTTAGGCTAGATTGCATCACTTAGGGTCCTAGAGCATTCTTGCATCAACATACGTATTTTCCTTGCATTTTGCATCACATTCAGGTTGTTTCTGGCTGCTTTGGAGTCGTGGAGGTTCGTGGACGTGCTGAAGCTGATGTAGCAGTTCGTGGGAGCTCGGAAATATGCTAAGGACCAGAGATCGAGGAGCAGATCGAGCATGGCTGGTCGATCTAGGAGTTGATCGACCAGAAGATCGAGCCAACTAGGCGATCCAAGGAGAATGATCGAGACGGAGATCGAGTGAAGCAATCGATCAATCGGTACAGACGTAAATGACGCCATGCAGAGCGAGAGACAGATCGAGTACACCACTCGATCCAGCCGAATATCGATACCGAGATCGGATGCAACACTCGATTCGCCGATGAAGATCGAGACCCAGATCGAGCCGAAGACACGATGTCCGGATATGATCAAGAGAACCACTCGATCTTGGAGTCGATTTCTGTCCTTTCAACCATTTTTGGCTGCTAGCGAAGGGGGGACCATTGGCTTGTTTGGGCATTTTAGGCAAGGCGGCGACACCCTTTTTCGATAACTTTTAGATTCTTATCTTCTTCTTTATGTTTTTCTCTCTCGTTTTCGGAAGAACACCATTGTTGAAACTCGTTTTTCTCTTAAAGCTTTTGTATTCGAATCCTTATCGTTTAATCTAGTTTTTCTTTCATGTTCATCGTTTCGTTTCATATGCTTTGCTTGATTTACTTTATGTGTAGTGAGTAGTTCCCTTGGGTTCGGGGTTGAGAGGATTGAAGGGTAGAAAAGGTTTCGATCTTGGGGTCTTTCTAAACGTTTTTAAAGGGCTATCTCTTCTAAGGTGTTGAAAGCTTAAAGCTTGAAGACTCTCACGCCAAGAGCTTCATGATCCGAGAGGTTCCTTACCTTGACAGGATTCAGGAGCCTCGGAAGATCACACCTTAGAGACTAGTTACCCCTTCCCAAAAGCCATGGAAGTTTGGGGGACTAGGTAAGCCATTTACTTGAAATCTGTTTTCCTTGCCTTTCGACCTCTCTTTCCACCAAAAGCCATGGGTTTGGAGGAGAGGATGAAAGAGTGATCTATACCGAAAGCCACGGATAGATCTTGTTTTGTTTTCAAGGCTTAGAGATCCTCACCAAGTGAGTCGATCTAAAGTTTTAAACCCAAGGTCGAACCTTTGAATACCCTAACCATGAATCTTAACCCTAGGCCCTTTCTTTTAGCATCTTTACGTCTATTCTCATCTTTCGCTTGTTACCTGATAGCTTCCTGGTCATTAGCTTTACTGCTTTTACATTTTTAGACGAGATCGATTGTTACTGCTCGATCTAGTGGTCGATCTCGTGGTCGATCTACTAGTCGAATTTTAATAATTCGAAGCTCTTCCCTTTAATTAATCCGTTTATTTCTCGTGGTAGTTGCTTCCTTTCTAGTATTTTTAAAATAGGTTTCACTCTGTTTAGGTTGCTGCATCTAGTTCTTAGATATTTTCTCATAAACTGTCTCATTTTGCTTAGATTTGCTTTAGTCCTTGCATTCTCTGTGCATTCTCTATCTCCTAGAAGTGGATTGACTTTCTCTTGCTTGCTATACTACGACGTTGCTTGCATTAGAGTTTGATAACCTCTCTGCATCATAAACCCGAGCTAAGAAAGCATTTATCAAATGGCGCCGTTGCCATTCTAGGATTGTTTAGAGAACATAGAGATTTGGGTCATAGCAAAGACTAAGTCTTTACCTTTTTCAAGTTACTAATACTTCTACTCTCAAACGTGTGTTTTCAGGTACATGAATCTTCGTTCAAGGGGAGACAACAATCTTCTACAACCCTTAGCCAACATTCATCAACTTGGTCACTAATGGCAAAGGAGAGTCAGAGAGCAAACAAGAGCCTTTGAGGAGATTGTTCAGCACGGTTTGGTTGACTTTGAAGCTATGGCTGAACACGAGCATCCAGAAGCACCTCCTCCAGCAGGACGGGGCAATGGAAACCCCCAACACGCGGCTAGACCCCCAAGGATCATAGGAGCCGGAGATGCTCCCAATACCCACCACAATAGGTTTGGGATCACTCCTCCTCCGGTGCAAAACAATAACTTCGAGATCAAGCCAGGTTTCATCTCCATGGTGCAAAACAACAAGTTCCACGGCTTAGCAATGGAAGACCCCTTGGAGCACTTAGACAACTTCGAGCAAGTATGTGGGATGATCAAGATCAATGGCATATCCGAAGATGCTCTCAAGCTGCGCCTCTTCCCCTTTTCACTCGGAGACAAAGCTAGACATTGGGAGAAGACCCTCCCACAAGGCACCATCACATCATGGGCTGAGTGTAAGAAGGCATTCCTCTCCAAGTTCTTCTCAAGCACAAGAACAGCAAGGTTAAGAAGCGAAATCAGCGGTTTCACTCAAAGGAACAACGAGACATTCAACAAGGCAATGGAGCGTTTCAAAGATTACACGATCCAATGTCCTCATCACGGGTTCAGTGAGGAGACACTACTTAGTACCATATACCGTGGAGCTTCACCAAAGATCAGGTTGTTGCTTGACACAGCTAGCAAAGGGAACTTCCTCGGTTAAGAGGTAGAAGAGGGTATAGAGCTGATAGAAAACCTGGCGTTGAGTGATGGAAACTATGCTGAAGATTATGACCGTGCACCAAGAGGATCAGAGTTAGAGTCTCACAAGAAGGAGCTCAAATCTTTGCATGAGAAGATTGATAAGTTGGTGTTAGCTAATCAGAAGCATGTTCACTTTGTTGGTGAAGCTGATGAGAACCAAGAGGAGTTAGAGCTAAGTCAAGAAGAAGCAAATTGGGTGGCTGGACAGAATAACTACAAGTCTCAAGGCTACAACCAAGGCTACCAGAACAACAACCTCTCTTACCGAAGCACCAATGTAGCAAACCCTAAAGATCAAGTGTACCCTGCTCAGCAAGCTAAACCTTTCATCCCTTACAACAAAGGTTTTCAACCGAGTGGTGGTTACCAAGGCCAAGGGCAACAACAACACAACAAGGGTTATACTCCTAACTACCCTCCGGGCTTTGCACCTCAGCAACAACAACCGATGCAACAACAAGTTGATCCGGTTCAACCAATGTTTCAACAGTTAATACAAGGGCAAGCCTCTACCAACCAGAAGTTCTCTGAAATGAACACTCGCCTAGACTCATCTCTAACCGACTTCTCCACTCAGATCACCAACCTAAACAACAAGATCAAGCAGTTGGAGAAAGGCAAAGCAAGTAAGAGTGGTCAGAACAGCCTTCCGGGAAAGTGCTTCACTCGATCCTTGTCTCGATTATTCCCCTTGGATCGCCTGGTCTTCTCGATTTTCTGGTCGATCACATCCTAGATCGACCGGCCATGCTCGATCTGCTCCTCTATCTCTGATCCTTAGCAAATATCCGAGCTTCCACGAACTGCTACAACAGCCTCAACATGTCCACAAACCTCCACGACTCCAAAGCAGCTAGAAACGACCTAAATGTGATGCAAAATGCAAGGATCATGCGTATGCTGGTGCATGAATGCTCTAGGACTCTAAGTGATGCAATCTAACCTAAAACGTGATACAAATGCAAGAAAAGCTAACTAATGAGTATGCAAAATGTATGTAATATGCAGTGACATCAACTCCCCCAAACTTACTTCTTGCTTGCCCTCAAGCAACAGAAAATAAGTAAGGAAGAGAGGTTTTAAGAAAAACGAATGGGGGTTTAAACTTCTTTCAAAGGTGCCTTTCAAATGAATCAATCTCAATGTCCTAGTTAACAGTTCTAAAATGCTATGCTTGCACTCATACTCCAAAGAACTTAGCCACACTCATCACAGAAAGAAATTCAAATCATGACTCTCCTATTCCTAACAATCAAAGAAACTCATCCTTTAACATTCATTATCATTCGAACCATGAATCACACTTATGCACTTTAAAGCAAAACACATTTGGCTAAGGGCGAAGGTTATGAGCATTGAATGATCTCATTTGAAAAGGGTTTACAATTAGAACAAGGGTTTCTCTCAAAAATTGTTGAACTTATGCATAATGCTAAAGGTAAAGACAATTGATGCATACATGATCAGATTCTCATCTACCCATGTAAACTAACAAACGATCCTAAACCCCTCTCATTTATCAACTTTTATCCTCACCCACCACTTAGAGTCTACCCTTTTTCTTCTTAAAACTTAGCAATCTCCAATTCGAAACAAAAACATTTTTAAACTCTTTAGGCTAGTGAAAAGGTTTTGAAAATAACTTTGCTCTTTAAATATTTCTTATTGGTAGCTCTCTTATTATTTTTTTTCTTTTCTCTTTTTTTTTTCTTTTTATTTTTATTTGGCACTTAGGCTCTTTTATTTCTTTTTCTTTTATTTTTTTTTTAATTGGGAGAGCTACCTCCTGAAATTTATTAGACCATATACTTAGTTTTTAAACACAACATTTCACTTAAAACCCATTTCTTTCTGTCAAACACCAAACTCCTTGAAACCGAGAACAAATAGAAATGACAACAACCCCAATGATCCCCCAAACTTATCCTAAGCCAATACCTAGCTTCGAAATGCAAAGCTAGCAATCATATGAGAACCAAATCATGTCGCCTAAACCTAACACTTTATGCCAAGTTCAAACCGAAAGGAAGGCCTCACAATGATGTCACACAAGAAATAATTGGCTTCAAAGAAGGGTAAGGGTCAAGGTGCGAGTTCTACTTAGGCTCACAAAGAGTGGTAAAAAGGAAGAAGATAGCCTAAATATTTTAAAACCATGTGTTCATTTTCAAATGCATAAGGATGATAATTAAAATTTCAAATTAAGGTTCTCACTTATTAGGACAAGTTTCAAATCATGAGAGTTCAATTCAAGTCACGAAAATCCTAGCAAGTGATCCAAGCATGGTAAGAACTTACTTTCAAAGCATAGACAAAGCATTAGAGAACTACTAACTAGGGCATTGAAACAATTCATAAGTAAAAACACCTTTTCAAGAAACTCTAACCCCATATGCAAATGCAAACAACCTAGATGCTATGTGAAACTCTAGACTCAATCCTAACATATTTTGACAAGATGAATGCAACTACATGAATCTTTGAAAAAATTTTAAAAATTTTACCAATTTTTCATGAACTAAAGACTCAAGGATGCTAAAGGAAAATAAGATCACAAAACACAAGTCAAATCACACATGTACTCCCCCAAACTTGCTTGACACCGTCCCGGTCGCAAACTCATTCGAAGGAGTATCAAAACACAAAGCAAAAAGAAGCAAATATGAGCGGTTATGTACAATGGAAGAGGGTTGTTACCTCTGGTCTCATCTCGGCTGGAACTTGAGGATGTTCCAGAGGAGCTAGAGATTGTTGCATTGCCCTTGTCGGCTGGTTCTTGGAGAGAATGGCGCGCCGGCTGAATGGTGCTGCTTTGTGCCTCGCGGATGACAACTCCACCGGTTGAGAGCCTTCTCTTCTCGGGTTGTTGAGCCTCTTTACTTGCATCCTTCTTAGGCGAGCCTCCTTGAAGTGCCTTGACTTTCTTTCCAAGTTTCTTGAGCATTTTGCCTTGCCACTTATTGATCTTCCTTTGCATCTCCACAACAGATGCTAGGAACTGCTCGGTTTTTGTTCTTGGCTCAAAGTCTAACTTGGGAAGTGTGTAGGCCCGGGCATCTCATCTTCCGTGGCTGGAGACTCGGATCTTTGACGAGGAGCAATCGTTGAAGCAGGTGGTCCTCCTAGAGGAGCAAAGCACTCCTCTTCTGTGGGCAAGAACTCGATGTTCCCAACACCAAGCAGCTCGGTTTCATCTTTGTTTGGCAGGATGCACACTCTCTTCTTGTCTTCGTCGTCTATGAAGAGGTAGGCGTAGAACCCTTCTGCTGGCGTGCATCCCAAGCTGTCGCTATTCCTCATGTATGCCTCATCCATGAAAGCTCTGGCTGGTACATGGGCGAAGTCGTGTATAGGCACAGCAGCTTGCAAGAATAGAGGAGTGAGGAAGCCGCCAATGTAAGAAGAAGTTTCCTTGCACCGCAAGGCATAAGCCTTGTATTTCACCAAGGAGGCAGCAAGCACACATCCGTAGTTCACCTTGTCGCCGAGCTCATCCTCCATAGGCACTTCATTTGCATCTGGATCACACACCAAGTGCTTCACGCCTTGGAACAGGAAGCAAAGCTCGGTCTTTGTGACCATGGGAGCAACTGATCTTCCGCTAAATGTGTTGGCAATCAGCTTCAGAGTGTACCTCAGCACTGGGCTTCTCACTCTCTTTATCTTGGCGGTGTTGGTTTTGTAGTCCTCGTTGCTAATCAGATCCTAAAAGTCGTCTGCTCGTTTGAAGGCTGGAAACTCGACCATAAGCTTGACATAGCTCAGGGATGGAGAGGGTGTAGGCTTGACGGCCAACCTTGAAGTAGAGGCGACCTTGTGAAGGAACGGGTGTGCTAGGATTCTCGTAACGGAACTCCAACATGGCAAGGAAGTCTATTATCACTTCTGGAATGGTTGGGCAATCCATCCGTGACAGACCTCTTAGGCCAATGTTCTTGAGGAGTTGGTCGAAATCCCCAAGAATCCCTAGCTTGAACAGCAGCTCTCGATCAGCAAACTTGGTAGGCTCAAACCGAAGCCTTTCCAGCCGTTTCTTGTCCCTCTTCTCATCCTTAGTCCATCTGACCCTCTCTTGAACTGCCACCTCTTGTCCTTCTCCCTCTTGTGCTGTCTCTTCTCTTGTTCTTTTGGGGGCCATTGTACCTGAAACAAGTTTCTCAAAAAGCATGATAAGCAAAACGGCGGTTTGATGAGAATGAGAGAGGAGAAGGAGAAAACTTATAAATACTACCCTAGAATTTTGGGGAATTAATAAAAATTATAGCTAAATAAAGGAGAATCAAATCTTTAGATACTAGAAAATCTAGAATTATTTCTTTTACTTAGCTAAATTTTAAAAATCAAAACCGACCCTATCTTCTAGAACAATATCTTGCGAATTTAAAGGAAATTTTCTTAAAGATAAATCATTTAATTTTGAAAATACCTTTGCAAGAATGTAAATGATCTTTGCTAGCCTCTGAAAACCGAAACTCTCACTCTCTTTGTTTAAAATTTTCGAGAAAAACAAGAATGAGAGGGTGAGAGGTTGTTGAAACATTTAAAGACTAGCAAAGAGCGAAACCATGGGTAGTTAAGGTGGTTTTCTGACAAAGTCTTGGTTAAGGCACATCTTTCATGGTCAAAGATGCTTGCCTTGACCAAGTTTGAATTTGAAAATTGGAGGGAAAAGAATAAAGGAGGGAAAGAAAATGTTACCTCGGCATGAGATCGAGTCCATTTGGTCGATCTTGGACTCGATCTCATGCCCATAATGGCTTAGATCGAGAGGGTTACTCGATTTGAGGCTCGATTTGTGAATCGAGTCTTGGATCGATTGGCTCCCTCGATCATTGAGATGTTGGCTCCACGGCTAAGTCCTCATGATCAAGCCTTGTCCTCGATTTAGGGGTCGATTTGGCATAGATCAAGTGATGGATCGAGTCGAGTGATCGACCTATTTTCAACAGATTTTCTCGAGAGAAATTAGATCGGTTGATCCAATTTGGATCGATCGATCCTTTTTCGTCAAGGTCGATCTTGTCACTCGTTCTCAAAAACCTTGTTTATGAAGTGGCTTCCTCCATCGCTTATAACCACCTTAGGTACCCCAAACCTCGGGAAGATGATTCTCATGAACAGCTTAATCTCCACCTTAGAGTCGTTTGTTGGGGAAGCAATAGCCTCAACCCATTTAGAGAAATAATCCACTGCTACTAAGATGTACTTGTTGCCATATGAAGAAGGAAATGGCCCCATGAAGTCTATGCCCCACGCGTCGAACACGTCAACCTCGAAGATGGGAACCTGAGGCATTTCGTTCCTCTTAGTGATATTCCCTGATCGTTGACATGCCTCACAGCTCTTCACAAACTCGTGTGCATCTTTAAAGATGGACGGCCACCAGAAACCGGCTTGCAACACTTTCGTGGCAGTCATGAATGAAGCGAAGTGTCCTCCGTAGGAAGAGCCATGGCAATGATAGAGGATGTCTCTGGCTTCTTCCTTTGTAACACATCTCCGGTACAAACTGTCTACTCCTCTCTTATATAAGTAGGGCTCGTCCCAAAAGTAGTCATTAGCCTCTCTCATAAACCGCTTCTTCTGATAGCTGTTGGGATGTGTTGGCTCTTCACCACACGCTAAATAGTTCACTACATCAGCATACCACGGTAGATCCTCCTCTTTGAAACTCAACACCTCTTCAAACCTCCCTTCTAGCTTTCCACAAACAGCCGTGGTAATCGCCATGATTTGCTCTTCTGGAAGAGAGTCATCTAAGGGGAGAGACTCGTTGATCCTTAGCCGTGAGAGATGGTCAACGACTCCGTTTTCTATTCCCTTCTTGTCTTTAATCTCCATGTCAAACTCCTGGAGCAAGAGAATCCACCTCAAGAGCCAAGGCTAAGTGTCTTTCTTCGAATAGATGTGTCGCAAAGCAGCGTGATCCGTGTATACAATAGCCTTGGAACCAACAAGATATGATCTGAACTTCTCAAAGGCAAACACTACTGCAAGGAACTCCTTCTCTGTAGTGGTATACCTTGTTTGCGTGCCATCCAAGGTTCTTGAAGCATAGTAGATCACGTGTAGCTTCTTGTCTTTCTTCTGACCCAGAACGGCTCTTATGGCGTAATCACTAGCATCACACATGATTTCAAAGGGAAGAGACCAGTCTGGTGCTTGGACTATAGGAGCTGATGTAAGGGCTTCCTTGATGGTCACGAAAGCTCTCAACCACTCCTTATCAAACACAAACTCAGCTTCTTTGCACAACAACCATGTAAGAGGGCGTGCAATCTTGGAAAAATCTTTGATGAAGCGCCTATAGAACCCGGCGTGTCCCAAGAAACTTCTGACTCCCTTAACGTTAACCGGGGGCTCAAGACCCATCATGACTTCCACTTTAACCTGATCAACCTCAATGCCCTTCTCTGATATCTTATGACCAAGCACGATCCCTTCCTTAACCATAAAGTGGCATTTCTCCCAGTTCAGCACCAAGTTTGTCTCTTCACAACGCTTTAGTACCCTGCAAAGATTCAACAAACACGCAGAAAAGGACGCACCATAGACAGAGAAGTCATCCATGAACACCTCTACCATCTCCTCTATTAGATCGGAGAAGATCGACATCATACACCGCTGAAATGTAGCTGGTGCATTACACAATCCAAACGGCATCCTTCGATACGCGAAGGTACCGTAGGGACATGTGAAGGTCGTCTTCTCCTGATCATTTGGGTGAATTGGTATCTGAAAGAAACCGCTATACCCATCGAGGAAACAGTAGTAAGGGTGATTAGCAAGTCTCCCAAGCATTTGATCAATAAAAGGCAAAGGGAAATGATCTTTCCTAGTCGCAAGGTTAAGTTTCCTGTAATCAATACACATCCTATGACCAGTGATGGTTCTAGTAGGAATAGGCTCATCCTTTTAAAGTCCACCTTTGGGGCTAGCAGCTCACTCCAGTCATCCTCGTGGCTGTTGTTGTTGCTTTCCTCCTTGGAACCCTCCTTAGAACCCGAGGCATGACCCTTAAGACTGCTTTCCTCAATCGCTATCCCTTCTGAAATCGAGTCCACCAGTCGATCTACCTCTCGATGTCGTCTAGATCGAGCCATTTCGCTCAATTCACTTGCTCGATTTGATGTGGATCGAGTAAGGGATCGAGACGCTGAGTCGATCTCCTGATTGGACCCCAAATTTATCGAAAGGTTTCTCTCGATTGTCGACTCGATTGTTTTTCCTGATCGATCATTCCTCTCGATCTGTCTGTCGATTGCTGCTCCGGATCGAGTTTTGTTCTCTATTGCCTTGTCGATCTGACTCCTGGATCGAGTGACAGCGTCGATCTCGGGATCGATCTCTAGGCAGCAGCTTTCATCCTCTTAACAATCTTCCTAGAATCCAGCAAGTTGACGTACTCCTGGGTCCTCTGATCCACATAGCCAAACTCCCCTGGCTCCTTAGTCAGTGCTAGCTTTAGGGTGTCTTCCAGAGCCAGCTCTTCCAGCAAGTCATCCGCTAAGGCATCCATCGTTTCAATGTAGAAAGCTTGCCCTTCTGTGGTCGGCTTCTTCAGAAGTTCATTGATATCGAAGTCTAGCCTTATTTCCTTTCCCAAGTGCAAGGCAATCTTCCCGTTCTTGACGTTGATGATGCCCCGGCGGTTGCAAGGAATGGTCTTCCTAGGATAAGTGGGTCCTTAGGTTCTTCATCCATCTCCAACACTACGAAGTCTGTAGGTACGTTCACACCACTGATTCGCACCGGTAGATCTTCAAGCAGCCCCACTGGTAGCCTCACACTTCTATCAGTCAGTACTAACGAGATCCTACAGTCTTTGAAACGAGTAAAGCCAAGCTTCTTAGCCACGGAGTGAGGCATCAGGTTTATGCTAGCGATGTTACTGCATATTGCATACATTTTGCATACTCATTAGTTAGCTTTTCATGCATTTGTATCATATTTTAGGTTAGATTGCATAACTTAGAGTCCTAGAGCATTCTTGCACCAGCATACGTATGTTCCTTGCATTTTGCATTACATTCAGGTTGTTTCTGGCTGCTTTGGAGTCGTGGAGGTTCGTGGACATGTTGAGGCTGATGTAGCAGTTCGTGGGAGCTCGGATATATGCTAAGGATCAGAAGATCGAGCCAACCAGGCGATCCAAGGAGAATGATCGAGACAAGGATCGAGTGAAGCAGTCGATCAAATGGTACAGACGTAAATGACGCCATGCAGAGCGAGAGACAGATCGAGTACACCACTCAATCCACCCGAAGATCGATACCGAGATCGGATGCAACACTCGATTCGCCGATGATGATCGAGACCCAGATCGAGCCGAAGATACGATGTCCGGATATGATCGAGAGAACCGCTCGATCCTGGAGTCGATCTCTGTCCTTTTAACCACTTTCGGCCGCTAGTGAGGGGGGGGGGGGACCATCAGCTTGTTTTGGCCATTTTGGGAAGGCGGTGACGTCCTTTTCACAGACAACTTTCAATCCTTATCTTTTTTTTATGTTTTCTCTCTGTTTTTCGTGAAGAACACCATTGTTGAACTTGCGTTTTTCTTAAGCTTTGTAATCGAATCTTTTCCGTCTTAATCTAGTTTTCTTTTCATGTTCATCGTTTCCTTTTACATGCTTTGCTTGATTTACTTTATGTGTAGTGAATAATTTACTTGGGTTCGGGGTTGAGAGGATTAAGGGGTCTAAAAGGTTTCGATCTTGAGGTTTTTCTAAGCGTTTTCAACGGCTATCTCTTCAAAGGTGTTGAGATCTCAATGCTTGAAGACTCTCACGCCAAGAGCTTCATGATCCGAGAGCTTCATGATCCAAGAGCTTCATGATCCAAGAGCTTCAATGCTTAACTTTAAAGTTTTTAACCCAAAGTCGAACCTTTGAAACCCCTGACCATGAATCTCAACCCTAGGTCCTTTCTTTTAGCATCTTTACATCTTTACATCTTATCTCGTCATTCGCTTGATTTTTGATAGCATCCTGGTCGTTAGTCTTACTGTTCTTGCATTTTTAGATGAGATCGATTGTCATTGCTCGATCTAGTGGTCGATCTCATGGTCGATCCACTAGTCGAATTTTAGTAATTCGAAGCTTGGTCCTTTAATTAATCAGTTTGTTCCTCACGGTAATTCGAAGCTTGGTCCTTTAATTAATCAGTTTGTTCCTCGCGGTAGTTTCTTCATTTCTAGTATTTTTAAAATCGGTTGCATTCTATTTAAGTTGCTGCACCTAGTTTTTAGAGATATTCCCATAAATCATCTCATTTCGCTTGTATTTGCATTGGTCCTTGTATTCTCTTTGCATTCTCTATCATCCTAGGCATGGATTGACTCCCTCTTGCTTGCTGTACTACAACATGTCTTGCATCTGAGTTTGATAACCTCATTGCATTTTCACCCTTGCTAAGAAAGTGTTTATCAAATGGCGCCGTTGCCATCGTAGGACTGTTTAGAGAACATAGATATTTGAGACTTAGCAAAGACTAAGTCTTTACCTTTTTCAAGTTACTAATCACTCTACTATCAAATGTGTGTTTTCAGGTACATGAATCTTCGTTCAAGGGGAGACAACAATCTATTACAACCCTTGGACAACATTCATCAGCTTGGTCACTCACGGCAAAGGAGAGTCAGAGAACAAACAAGAGCCTTTGAGGAGATTGTTCAGCACGGTTTGGTTGACTTTAAAGCTATGGCTGAACACGAGCATCCAGAAGGACCTCCTCCAGCTCACGGGGCAGCAGGAAGGGGCAATGGAAACCCCCAACACGCGGCTAGACCCCCAAGGATCATTGGAGCCGGAGATGCTCCCAACACTCATCACAATAGGTTTGGGATCACTCCTCCTCCTGTACAAAACAACAACTTCGAGATCAAGCCAGGTTTCATCTCAATGGTGCAAAACAACAAGTTCCACGGCTTAGCAATGGAAGATCCCTTGGAGCACCTTGACAACATCGAGCAAGTATGTGGGATGATAAAGATCAATGGCATATCCGAAGATTCTTTCAAGCTGCGTCTCTTCCCCTTTTCACTCGGAGACAAAGCTAGGCACTGGGAGAAGACCCTCCCACAAGGCACCATCACCTCATGGGCCGAGTGTAAGAAGACCTTTCTCTAAAAGTTCTTCTCAAGCACCAGGACAGCACGGTGGAGAAGCGAAATCAGCGGTTTCACTCAAAGGAACAATGAGACATTCAACAAGGCAATGGAGCGTTTCAAAGACTACACGATCCAATGTCCTCATCACGGGTTCAGCGAGGAGACACTACTCAGTACCATATACCGTGGAGCTTCACCAAAGATCAGGTTGTTGCTTGACACAACTAGCAAAGGGAACTTCCTCGGTCAGGAGGTAGAAGAGGGTATGGAGCTGATAGAAAACCTGGCATTGAGTGATGGCAACTACGCTGAGGATTACGACCGTGCACCGAGAGGATCAGAGCTAGAGTCTCACAAGAAGGAGCTGAAATCTTTGCATGAGAAGATAGATAAGCTGGTGTTAGCCAATCAGAAGCATGTTCACTTTGTTGGTGAAGCTGATGAGAACCAAGAGGAGTTAGAGTTGAGCCAAGAAGAAGCTAATTGGGTGGCGGGACAGAACAACTACAAACCTCAAGGCTACAACCAAGGCTACCAGAACAACAACCTCTCTTACCAAAGCACCAACGTAGCCAACCCTAAAGATCAAGTGTACCCTGCTCAGCAAGCAAAACCTTTCATCCCTTACAGCAAAGGTTTTCAACCGAGTGGTGGTTTCCAAGGTCAAGGGCAGAACAACTTCCAAGGACAACATCAAAATAACAAGGGTTATACACCTAACTACCCTCCGGGCTTTGCACCTCAGCAGCAACAACCGATGCAACAACAAGTTGGTCCGGTTCAAGCAATGTTTCAACAGCTGATACAAGGGCAAGCCTCTACAAACTAGAAGTTCACTGAGATGAACACTTGTCTAGACTCGTCTCTCACTGACTTCTCCACTCAGATCACCAACTGAAATAACAAGATCAAGCAGCTAGAGAAAGGGAAAGCGAGTACGAGTGGTCAGAATAGTCTTCCCGGAAAGTGTGAGCAGAATCCCAAGGAGTATGCTAATGCCATAACGTTGAGACGCGGCAAAGAGCTCGAACCTCCGGTCTCTACCAAGAACAACGAGGACGTTGTAATTCAAGAGGGGGAGGGTAAACCTTCGGCTGATGATGATGAGATTAACTTTGACAACGTTTGGTTCCAAGGGCCAAGAAGAGGAGACAAAGCAGTTGCTGAGAAGAAAGCTGAGCAAACCACTAAAGAGAAGAATGCTTATGTGCCTCCACCGTATGTACCTAAGCTGCCTTTTCCTAGCCGCTTCAAGAAGCAACTCATAGAGAAGCATAGAATCCTCTTTGAGAAGCATCTTAAGGACGTGGAGATCAAGCTACCTCTCGTTGACTGCCTTGCAATGATGCCTAAATGCGCCAAATTCTTCAAAGACACTCTCGTGAAGAAGAATAAGGAAAGCAAGGAGGTACTTGTTCTAAGTGAAGAGTGTAGTGCTGTGATACATAAGGAGATAGTCCCTAAGAAGCTGGGAGACCCTGGAAGCTTCACTATACCCTGCGCTTTAGGTCCTCTAGAGTTCAAGAGTTGCTTATGTGATCTCGGAGCTAGCATAAACCTGATGCCTCACTCTGTGGCTAAGAAGCTTGGCTTTACTCGTTTTAAAGACTGTCGGATCTCGTTGGTACTGGCTGCTAGGAGTGTGAGGCTACCAGTGGGGCTGCTTGAAGATTTACCGGTGCGAATCAGTGGTGTGAACGTGCCTACGGACTTCGTCGTGTTGGAGATGGATGAAGAGCCTAAGGATCCACTCATCTTAGGGAGACCATTCCTTGCAACCGTCGGGGCTATCATAGATGTGAAGAATGGGAAGATTGCCTTGCATTTGGGAAACGCGATAAGGCTTGACTTCGACATCAAAGAGGTTCTGAAGAAGCCGACCATTGAAGGGCAAGCTTTCTATATTGAAACGATGGATGCTTTAGCGGATGAGTTGCTGGAAGAGCTGGCTCTAGAAGACCATCTGAAGCTAGCACTGACTAAGGAGCCAGGGGAGTTTGGCTATGTGGACCAGAGGACCCAGGAGTACGTCAACCTGCTGGATTCTAGGAGGATTGTTAAGAATGATGAAGGTTGCTGCTTAGAGATCGACCCCGAGATCGACGCTATCACTCGATCCAGGAGTCAGATCGACAAGGCAATCGAGAACACAACTCGATCCGGTGCAATAATTGATGGACAGACTGAGAGGAATGCTCGATCAGGAAAAACAATCGAGTCGACGATCGAGAGAGTCCTCCCGATCATTATGGGGTCCAATCAAGAGATCGGCTCAGCGTCTCGATCCCTTACTAGATCCACATCAAATCGAGTAAGTGAATCGATCGAAATGGCTCGATCTAGATGACATCGAGAGGAGAATCGACTGGAGGACTCGATTTCAGAAGGGATAGCAATGGAGGAAAGCAGTCTGAAGGGCCATGCCTCGGGGTCTAAGGAGGGTTCCAAGGAGGAAAGCAACAACAACAGCCACGAGGATGACTGGAGTGAGCTGCTAGCCCCAAAGGTGGACCTTAAGGAGCTCCCAAAAGTGCTAAGGTATGCTTTCTTAGGTCCTAATAACACCTATCCCGTGATTGTGAATGAAAACCTAAGTGATGATGAGTTGCACTCGCTCCTAACTGAGCTGAGAAAGTATAGGAAGGCCATTGGGTACTCTTTAAGTGACATCAAGGGCCTTTCACCAATGCTATGCACTCATAGGATTCACTTGGATAATGAGAACGCCTCTTCTATAGAATATCAAAGGCGTTTGAATCCTAATTTAAAAGAGGTTGTTAAGAAAAAAATCCTTAAGCTTTTAGAGGCTGACGTGATCTACCCCATAAGTGACAGCACGTGGGTTTCTCCTGTACACGTGGTGCCTAAGAAGGGAGGGATCACGGTCATAAGGAATGAAAAGGATGAGCTTATCCCTACTAGAACCATTACTGGCCATATGATGTGTATTGATTATAGGAAACTTAACCTTGCGACTAGGAAAGACCATTTCCCTTTGCCTTTTATTGATCAAATGCTTGAGAGACTTGCTAATCACCCTTACTACTGCTTTCTCGATGGGTATAGCGGTTTCTTTCGGATACCAATTCACCCAAATGATCAGGAGAATACGACCTTCACATGTCCCTACGGTACCTTCGCATATCGAAGGATGCCGTTTGGATTGTGTAATGCACCGTCTACGTTTCAGCGGTGTATGATGTCGATCTTCTACGATCTAGTAGAGGAGATGGTAGAGGTGTTCATGGATGACTTCTCTGTCTATGGTGCGTCCTTTTCTGCGTGTTTATTGAATCTTTGCAGGGTACTAAAACATTATGAAGAGACGAACTTGGTGCTGAACTGGGAGAAATGCCACTTTATGGTTAAGGAAGGGATCGTGCTTGGTCATAAGATATCAGAGAAGGGCATTGAGGTTGATCAGGCTAAAGTGGAAGTCATGATGGGTCTTGAGCCGCCGGTTAATGTTAAGGGAGTCAAAAGCTTCTTGGGACACGCAGGGTTCTATAGGCGCTTCATCAAAGATTTCTCCAAGATTGCACGCCCTCTTACACGGTTGTTGTGCAAGGAAGCTGAGTTTGTGTTTGATGAGGAGTGTTTGAAAGCTTTTGTGACCATCAAGGAAGCCCTTACATCAGCTCCTATAGTCCAAGCACCAGACTGGTCTCTTCCTTTGAGATCATGTGTGATGCTAGTGACTACGCCGTAGGAGCCGTTCTTGGTCAGAAGAAAGACAAGAAGCTACACGTGATCTACTATGCTTCAAGAACCTTGGATGACACGCAAACAAGGTATACCACTACAGAGAAGGAGTTCCTTGCAGTAGTGTTTGCCTTTGAGAAGTTCAGATCATATCTTGTTGGTTCCAAGGCTATTGTATACACGGATCACGCTGCTTTGCGATACATCTATTCGAAGAAAGACACTAAGCCTCGGCTCTTGAGGTGGATTCTCTTGCTCCAGGAGTTTGACATGGAGATTCAAGACAAGAAGGGAATAGAAAACGGAGACGCTGACCATCTCTCACGGCTAAGGATCAACGAGTCTCTCCCTTTAGATGACTCTCTTCCAGAAGAGCAACTCATGGCGATTACCACGGCTGTTTGTGGAAAGCTAGAAGGGAGGTTTGAAGAGGTGTTGAGTTTCAAAGAGGAGGATCTACCGTGGTATGCTGATGTAGTGAACTATTTAGCGTGTGGTGAGGAGCCAACACATCTCAACAGCTATCAGAAGAAGCAGTTTATGAGAGAGGCTAATGACTACTTTTGGGACGAGCCCTACTTATATAAGAGAGGAGTAGACAGTTTGTACCGGAGATGTGTTACAAAGGAAGAAGCCAGGGACATCCTCTATCATTGCCATGGCTCTTCCTACGGAGGACACTTCGCCTCTTTCAAGACTGCCACGAAAGTGTTGCAAGCCGGTTTCTGGTGGCCGTCCATTTTTAAAGATGCACACGAGTTTGTGAAGAGCTGTGAGGCATGTCAACGAGCAGGGAATATCACTAAGAGGAACGAAATGCCTCAAGTTCCCATCTTCGAGGTTGATGTGTTCGACGCGTGGGGCATAGACTTCATGGGGCCATTTCCTTCTTCATATGGCAACAAATACATCTTAGTAGCAGTGGATTATGTCTCTAAGTGGATTGAGGCTGTTGCTTCCCCTACAAATGACTCTAAGGTGGTAATCAAGCTGTTCAAGAGTATCATCTTCCCGAGGTTTGGGGTACCCAAGGTTGTTATAAGCGATGGAGGAAGCCACTTCATAAACAAGGTCTTTGAGAATCTCTTGAGAAAGTATGGAGTTAAGCATAAGGTGGCTACACCGTATTATCCTCAAACAAGCGGTCAAGTGGAAGTCTCCAACCGGCAAATCAAGGCTATACTAGAGAAGACTGTCGGAGCAATAAGGAAAGACTGGGCAGTGAAGCTGGATGACGCTCTTTGGGCCTACCGTACCGCCTTCAAAACGCCGATTGGTACAACTCCTTTCACTCTACTCTATGGCAAGGGCTGTCACCTCCCGGTTGAGCTGGAACACCGTGCGTTGTGGGCTGTGAAGAGGCTGAACTTTGACCTCAAGACTGCTCAGGAGAGGCGCCTTATTCAGCTACACGAACTGGATGAGTTAAGACTGAACGCTTACGAGAGCTCTCAGATATACAAGGAGCAGACGAAGGAGACTCATGACAAGAAGTTGGTTGCCAAGGAGCTTAAGGAAGGAGGGTTAGTGTTGCTGTACAACTCGAGGCTCAAACTCTTCCCGGGCAAGCTGAAATCAAGGTGGAGCGGACCGTTCGTGATTCAAGAAGTGTTGCCTTATGGAGCTGTTACTCTGATGGGAAAAAGTGGCAGTGCATTCACCGTCAACGGACACAGAGTCAAGCCTTACTTGGCAGACGACTATGACAAGGAGAGTACCTCTGTGCTTCTCCAAGACCCACCATCCGCTTAAACCAAATAAGGTCTAGCTAAAGACGTTAAAGAAAGCGCACTTGAGAGGCATTCCCATGTTTATCCTGTACATATTTCTGCTATTTCCCTTTCAGTTTTATGTTTTTATTCTGCAAGTGTGTAGGAACAGGTATGAGGAGTCTAAACCTTGATCTTGAAGTCCAAAAGAGGCGATAGGGGTTAAGATAAGGCTAGAGATTGAGTGCTAGATCGACTGATTCTGGCCCGATCTTTGCTAAATCGAGTCAGTGAATCGAGAGGAGACAGTCGATCTAGACGAGAACGAGTGACAAGATCGACCTTGACGAAAAAGGATCGATCGATTCAAAACGGATCGACCGATCTAATTTCTCTCGGGAAAATTTGTTGAAAACAGATCGATCACTCGACTCGATCAATCACTCGATCTGTGCCAAATCGACCCCTAAATCGAGGACATAGCTCGATCATGAGGACTTAGCCGTGGAGCCAAAATCTCAATGATCGAGAGAGCCAATCGATACAAGACTCGATTCACCATGAATTGAGTCCCAAATCGAGTAACCCTCTCGATCTAAGCCATTATGGGCATGAGATCGAGTCCTAGATCGACCAAATGGACTCGATCTCATGCCGAGGTAACATTTTCTTTCCCTCCTTTACTATTTTCCCTCCAACTTTTAAATTCAAAACTTGGTCAAGGCAAGCATCTTTGACCATGAAAGATGTGCCTTGACCAAGACTTTGTCGGAAAAACCACTTTTACTATCTATTGTTTTGCTCTTTGCTAGCCTTTAAATATTTCAACAACCTCTCACCCTCTCATTCCTATTTTTCTCGAAAATTTTAAACAAAGAGAGTGAGAGTTTCAGTTTTCAAAAGTTAGCAAAGATCTTCTGCATTTCTTGCAAAGGTATTTTTAAAATTTAATGATTTATTTTTAGGAAAATTTTCTTTAAATTCGCAACATATTGTTCTAGAATATAGGGTCGATTGTGATTTTTAAAAACTAGCTAAGTAAAAGGAATAATTCTAGATTTTTCAGTATCTAAAGATATGATTCTCCTTTACTTAGCTATAATTTTTATTAATTCCCTAAACTTCTAGGATAGTTTTTATAAGTTCTCTCCTTCTCTTCTCTCATTTTCATCAAAACCGCCGTTTGCTTATCAAATTTCTTTAGAAACTTGTTTCAGGAACAATGGCCCCAAAGAGAACAAGAGAAGAGACAGCACAAGAAGGAGAAGGACAAGAGGTGGCAGTTCAAGAGAGGGTCAGATTGACTAAGGATGAGAAGAGGGACAAGAAACGGCTGGAAAGGCTTCGGTTTGAGCCTACCAAGTTTGCTGATCGAGAGCTGTTGTCAAAGCTAGGGATTCTTGGGGATTTCGACCAACTCCTCAAGAACATTGGCCTAAGATGTCTGTCACGGATGGATTGCCCAACCATTCCAGAAGTGACAATAGACTTCCTTGCCACGTTGGAGTTCCGTTACGAGAATCCTAGCACACCCATCCCTTCTCAAGGTCGCCTCTACTTCAAGGTTGGCCGTCAAGCCTATAACTCTCCATCCCTGAGCTATGCCAAGCTTATGGTCTCAACGCGGATGCCTACAAGGTCGAGTTCCCCGCCTTCAAGAAAGCTGACGACTTTTGGGACCTGATCAGCAATGAAGACTACAAAGCCAACACCGCTAAGATCAAGCGAGTAAGAAGCCCGGTGCTGAGGTACACTCTGAAGCTGATCGCCAACACGTTTAGTGGAAGATCTGTTGCTCCTAAGGTCACGAAGACAGAGCTGTGCTTCCTGTTCCAAGGTGTGAAGCACTTGGTGTGTGATCCGGATGCAAATGACGAGCCTATGGAGGATGAACTCGGCGATGAAGTGAACTACGGATGTGTGCTTGCGGCTTCCTTGGTGAAATACAAGGCTTATGCCTTGCGGTGCAAGGCAACTTCCTCTTACTTTGGCGGTTTCCTCACTCCTCTGTTCGTGCAAGCTGGTGTGCCCATTCACGACTTCGCCCATGTACCAACCAGAGCTTTCATGGACGAGGCATACATAAGGAATACTGACAGCTTGGGACGCACGCCAGCGAAAGGGTTCTACGCCTACCTCTTCATAGACGACGAAGACAAGAAGAGAGTGTGCATCCTGCCCAACAAAGATGAAACCGAGCTGCTTGGTGTTGGGAACATCGAGTTCTTGCCCACGGAGGAAGAATGCTTTGCCCCTCTCGGAGGACCACCTGCTTCAGCGATTACCCCTCGTCAAAGGTCCGAGTCTCCAGCCACGGAAGATGAGATACCCAAGGCCTACACACTTCTCAAGCTAGACTTCGAGCCGAGGACAAAAACCGAGAAGTTCCTAGCATCTGTTGTGGAGATGCAAAGGAAGATCAACAAGTGGCAAGGCAAGATGCTCAAGAAGCTTGGAAAGAAAGTCAAGGCACTTCAGGGAAGCGCGCCTAAGAAAGCTGCAAGTCAAGAGGTGCAACAACCCGAGAAGAGAAGGCTCTCAACCGGTGGAGTTGTCATCCGCGAGACCCAAGGAAACACCATTCAGCCGGTGCGGGACTCTCTCCAAGAACCAGCCGACAAAGGCAAGACCATAGTCTCTAGCTCCTGTGGAACATCCTCAAGTTCCAGCCGAGACTAGACCAGAGGTAACAACCTTCTTCCATTGTACATAACCGCTCATATTTGCTTCTTTTTGCTACTCCTTCGAATAAGTTTGCCACCGGGACGGTGTCAAGTAAGTTTGGGGGAGTACATGTGTGATTTGACTTGTGTTTTGTGATCTTATTTTCCTTTAGCATCCTTGAGTCTTTAGTTCATGAAAAATTGGTAAAATTTTTAAAATGTTTTCAAAGATTCATGTAGTTGCATTCATCTTGTCAAAACATGTTAGGATTGAGTCTAGAGTTTCTCATAGCATCTAGGTTGTTTGCATTTTGCATAAGGGGTTAGAATTTCTTAAAAATGTGTTTTTACTTATGAATTGTTTCAATGCCCTAGTTAGTAGTTCTCTAATGCTTTGTCTATGCTTTGAAAGTAAGTTCCTACCATGCTTGGATCACTTGTTAGGATTTTCGTGGCTTGAATTGAACTCTCATGATTTGAAACTCATCCTAATAAGTGAGAACCTTAATTTGAAATTCTAATTATCATCCTTATGCATTTGAAAATAAACACATGGTTTTAAAATATTTAGGCTCTCTTCTTCCCTTTTACCACTCTTTGTGAGCCTAAGTAGAACTCCCTCCTTGAACCTTACCCTTCTTTGAAGCCAAATGTTCTTGTGTGACATCTTTGTGAGGCCTTCCTTTCGATTTGAACTTGGCATAAAGTGTTAGGTTTAGGCGACATGATTTGGTTTTCATATGATTGCTAGCTTTGCATTTTGAAGCTAGGTATAGGCTTAGGATAAGTTTGGGGGATCATTGGGGTTGTTTCCTTTCCTATTTGTTCTCGGTTTCAAAGAACTTTGTGTTTTAAAGAAAGTAATGGGTTTTAAGTGAAAGGTTGTGTTTTAAAAACTAAGTATGCTCTAATAAATTTCAGGAGGTAGCTCTCCCATAATTAAAAAAAAAAAAAAAAAAGAAAAGAAAAAGAAATAAAAGAGCCTAAGTGCCAAATAAAAAAAAAAAAAAAAAAAGAGAAGAAAAAAATAAGAGAGCTACCAATAAGAAATATCTAAAGAGCAAAATTATTTTCAAAACCTTTTCACTAGCCTAAAAAGTTAAGAAATGTTCTTGTTTCGAATTAGGGATTGCTAAGTTTTGTGAAGAAAAAGGGTAGACTCTAAGTGGTGAGTGAGGATAAAATTTGTTATATGATAGGGGTATAGGATCGTTTGTTAGTTTACATGGGTAGATGAGAATCTAATCATGTATGCATAAATTGTCTTTCCCTTTAGCATTATGCACAAGTTCAACCATTTTTGAGAGAAATCCTTGTTCTAATCATAAACCCTTTTCAAATGAGATCATTCAGTGCTCATAACCTTAACCCTTAGCCAAATGTGTTTTGCTTTAAAGTGCATAAGTTTGATTCATGGTTCTATTGTTAATGAATGTTAAAGGATGAGTTTCTTTGATTGTTAGGAATAGGAGAGTCATGATTTGAATTTTTTGTGTGATGAGTATGGCTAAGTTCTTTGGAGTATGAGTGTAAGCATAGCATTTTAGAAATGTTAACTAGGACATTGAGATTGATTCATTTGAAAGGCACCTTTGCAAGAAGTTTAAACCCACATTCGCTTTTCGGAAAACCTCTCTTCCTTACTTATTTTCTATTGCTTGAGGGCAAGCAAGAGGTAAGTTTTGGGGAGTTGATGTTACTGCATATTACATACATTTTGCATACCCATTAGTTAGCTTTTCATGCATTTGTATCACATTTTAGGTTAGATTGCATAACTTAGACTCCTAGAGCATTCTTGCACCAGCATACGCATGTTCCTTGCATTTTGCATTACATTCAGGTTGTTTCTGGCTGCCTGGGAGTCGTGGAGGTTCGTGGACATGTTGAGGCTGATGTAGCAGTTCGTGGGAGCTCGGATATATGCTAAGGATCAGAGATCGAGCAGCAGATCGAGCATGGCCGGTCGATCTAGGAGGTGATCGACCAGAAGATCGAGTCAACCAGGCGATCCAAGGAGAATGATCGAGACAAGGATCGAGTGAAGCAGTCGATCAAACGGTACGAACGTAAATGACGCCATGCAGAGCGAGAGCCAGATCGAGTACACCACTCGATCCACCCGAAGATCGATACCGAGATCGGATGCAACACTCTATTCGCCGAAGATGATCGAGATCCATATCGAGCCGAAGACACGATGTCCGGATATGATCGAGAGAACCGCTCGATCCTGGAGTCGATCTCTGTCCTTTCAACCAATTTTGGCCGCTAGCGAGAGGGGGACCATCAGCTTGTTTTGGCCATTTTGGGAAGGCGGCGACGTCCTTTTCACATACAACTTTCAATCCTTATCTTTTTTTATGTTTTCTCTCTGTTTTTCGTGAAGAACACCATTGTTGAACTTGCGCGTTTCTTAAGCTTTGTAATCGAATCATTTCCGTCTTAATCTAGTTTTCTTTTCATGTTCATCGTTTCCTTTTACATGCTTTGCTTGATTTACTTTATGTGTAGTGAGTAGTTTACTTGGGTTCGGGGTTGAGAGGATTAAGGGGTCTAAAAGGTTTTGATCTTAGGGTTTTTCTATGCGTTTTCAACGGCTATCTCTTCTTAGGTGTTGAGATCTCAATGCTTGAAGACTCTCACGCCAAGAGCTTCATGATCCGAGAGGTTCCTTACCTTGACAGGATTCAGGAGCCTCGGAAGATCACACCTTAGAGACTAGTTACCCCTTCCCAAAAGCCATGGAAGTTTGGGGGATTAGTTAAGCCATTCATTTGAAATCTGTTTTCCTTGCCCTTCGACCTCTCTTTCCACCAAAAGCCATGGGTTTAGAGGAGAGGATGAAGGAGTGGTCTATACCGAAAGCCACGGATAGATCTTGCTTAGTTTTCAAGGCTTAGAGATCCTCACAAAGTGAGTCGATTTAAAGTTTTTAACCCAAGGTCGAACCTTTGAAACCCCTGACCATGAATCTCAACCCTAGGTCCTTTCTTTTAGCATCTTTACATCTTTACATCTTATCTCGTCATTCGCTTGATCTTTGATAGCATCATGGTCGTTAGTCTTACTGTTCTTGCATTTTTAGACGAGATCGATTGTCATTGCTCGATCTAGTGGTCGATCTCATGATCGATCCACTAGTCGAATTTTAGTAATTCGAAGCTTGGTCCTTTAATTAATCTGTTTGTTCCTCGCGGTAGTTTCTTCATTTCTAGTATTTTTAAAATAGGTTGCATTCTATTTAAGTTGCTGCATCTAGTTTTTAGAGATTTTCTCATAAATCATCTCATTTCACTTGGATTTGCATTGGTCCTTGTATTCTCTTTGCATTCTCTATCATCCTAGGCATGGATTGACTCTCTCTTGCTTGCTGTACTACAACATGTCTTGCATTTGAGTTTGATAACCTCATTGCATTTTCACCCTTGCTAAGAAAGTGTTTATCAGCTAGCTCCGAGATCACATAGGCAACTCTTGAACTCTAGAGGACCTAAAGCGCAGGGTATAGTGAAGCTTCCAGGGTCTCCCAACTTCTTAGGGACTATCTCCTTATGTATCACAGCACTACACTCATCACTTAGAACAAGTACCTCCTTGCTTTCCTTATTCTTCTTTACGAGAGTGTCTTTGAAGAATTTGGCGCATTTAGGCATCATTGCAAGGCAGTCAACGAGAGGTAGCTTGATCTCCACGTCCTTAAGATGCTTCTCAAAGAGGATTCTATGCTTCTTTATGAGTTGCTTCTAGAAACGGCCAGGAAAAGGCAGCTTAGATACATACGATGGAGGCACATAAGCATTCTTCTCCTTAGTAGTTTGCTCAGCTTTCTTCTCAACAACTGCTTTGTCTCCTCTTCTTGGCCCTTGGATCCAAACGTTGTCAAAGTTAATCTCATCATCAGCTGAAGGCTTACCCTCCCCCTCTTGAATTACAACATCCTCGTTGTTCTTAGTAGAGACCGGAGGTTCTAGCTCTTTGCCGCTTCTCAATGTTATGGCGTTAGCATACTCTTTAGGATTCTGCTCACACTTGCCCGGAAGACTATTCTGACCACTCGTACTCGCTTTCCCCTTCTCTAGCTGCTTGATCTTGTTGTTTAAGTTGGGGATCTGAGTGGAGAAGTCAGTGAGAGACGAGTCTAGACGAGTGTTCATCTCGGCGAACTTCTAGTTTGTAGAGGCTTGCCCTTGTATCAGCTGTTGAAACATTGCTTGAACCGGATCAACTTGTTGTTGCATCGGCTGTTGCTGCTGAGGTGCAAAGCCCGGAGGGTAGTTAGGCGTATAACCCTTGTTACTTTGATGTTGCCCTTGGAAGTTGTTTTGCCCTTGACCTTGGAAACCACCACTCGGCTGAAAACCGTTATTGTAAGGTGATGAAAGGTTTTGCTTGCTGAGCAGGGTATACTTGATCCTTAGGGTTGGCAACGTTGGTGCTTTGGTACGAGAGGTTGTTGTTCTGGTTGTAGCCTTGGTTGTAGCCTTGAGGTTTGTAGTTGTTCTGTCCTGCCACCCAATTGGCTTCTTCTTGGCTCAACTCAAGCTCCTCTTGATTCTCATCAGCTTCACCAACAAAGTGAACATTCTTTTGATTTGCCAACACCAGATTATCTATCTTCTCATGCAAAGATTTCAGCTCCTTTTTGTGAGACTCTAGCTCTGATCCTCTCGGTGCACGGTCATAGTCCTCAGCGTAATTGCCATCACTCAATGCCAAGTTTTCTATCAGCTCCATACCCTCTTCTACCTCCTGACTAAGGAAGTTCCCTTTGCTAGCTGTGTCAAGCAACAACCTGATCTTCGGTGAAGCTCCACGGTATATGGTACTGAGCAGTGTCTCCTCGCTGAAACCGTGATGAGGACATTGGATCGTGTAGTCTTTGAAATGCTCCATTGCCTCGTTGAATGTCTCATTGTTTCGTTGAGTGAAGCCGCTGATTTCGCTTCTCAACCGTGATGGTGCCTTGTGGGAGTGTCTTCTCCCAATGCCTAGCCTTGTCTCCGAGTGAAAAGGGAAAGAGACGCAGCTTGAAAGCATCTTCGGATATGCCATTGATCTTGATCATCCCACATACTTGCTCGAAGTTGTCAAGGTGCTCCAAGGGATCTTCCATTCCTAAGCCGTGGAACTTGTTGTTTTGCACCATGGAGATGAAACCTAGCTTGATCTCGAAGTTGTTGTTCTGTACAGGAGGAGGAGTGATCCCAAACCTATTGTGATGAGTATTGGGAGCATCTCCGGGTCCTATAATCCTTGGGGGTCTAGCCGCGTGTTGGGGGTTTCCATTGCCCCTTCCTACTGCCCCGTGAGCTGGAGAAGGTCCCTCTGGATGCTCGTGTTCAGCCATAGCTTCAAAGTCAACAAAACTGTGCTGAACAATCTCCTCAAAGGCTCTGGCTTGTTCTCTGACTCTTCTTTGCCGTGAATGACCAAGCTGATGAATATTGTCCAAAGGTGGAAGTAGATTGTTATCTCCCCGTGAACGAAGATTCATATACCTGAGAACACACGTTTGAGAGTAGAATGACTAGTAACTTGAACAAGGTAAAGACTTAGTCTTTGCTAAGTCCCAAATCTCTATGTTCTCTAAACAATCCTAGGATGGCAACGGCGCCATTTGATAGACACTTTATTTGCAAGGGTGAGAATGCAATGAGGTTATCAAACTCAAATGCAAGACAGGTTGTAGTACAGCATGCAAGAGAGAGTCAATCCATACCTAGGATGATAGAAAATGCAAAGAGAATACAAGGACTAATGCAAATCTAAGCGAAACAAGATGAGTTATGAGAAAATCCCTAAAAACTAGATGCAGCAACTAAATGGAATGCAACCTATTTTAAAATTACTAGGAATGATCAAACTACCACGAGGAACAAACAGAATAATTAAAGAACAGGGCTTCGAATTACTAAAATTCGACTAGTGGATCGACCACTAGATCGAGCAATAACAATCGATCTCGTCTAAAAATGCAAAAACAGTAAAACTAACGACCAGGATGCTATCAAAGATCAACCGAAAGACGAGAGAAGATGTAAAGATGCTAAAAGAGAGGGCCTAGGGTTGAGATTCATGGTCATGGGTTTCAAAGGTTCGACCTTAGGTTGAAAACTTTAAATCGACTCACTTTGTGAGGACCTCTAAGCCTTGAAAACTAAGCAAGATCTATCTGTGGCTTTCGGTATAGATCACACCTTCATCCTCTCCTCCAAACCCATGGCTTTTGGTGGAAAGAGAGGTTGAAGGGCATGGAAAACAGATTTCAAATAAGTGGCTTAACTAGTCCCCCAATCTTCCATGGGTTTTGGGAAGGGGTAACTAGTCTCTAGGGTGTGATCTTCCGAGGTTCCTGAATCCTGTAAAGGTAAGGAACCTCTCGGATCATGAAGCTCTTGGCGTGAGAGTCTTCAAGCATTGAGAGCTCAAAACCCTAGAAGAGATAGCCATTAAAACACTTAGAAAACCTCAAGATCGAAACCCTTTTAGACCCCTTAATCCTCTCGACCCCGAACCCAAGTAAACTACTCACTACACATAAGGTAAATCAAGCAAAGCATGGAAAAAGAAACGATGAACATGGAAAGAAAACTAGATTAAAACGAAAACGATTCAATTACAAGCTTAAGAAAACTCAAAGTTCCACAATATTGTTCTTCCTAAAACCCGAGAGAAAAGCATACATAAAAGATAAGGATAAAAGTTGTCTGGGAAAAGGACGTCGCCGCCGTCCCAAAATGGCAAAAACAAGCTGATGGTCCCCCCTCGCTAGCGGCCAAAAGTGGTTGAAAGGACATAGATCGACTCCGGGATCGAGCGGTTCTCTCGATCATCTCCGACCATCGTGTCTTCGGCTCGATCTGGGTCTCGATCCTCTTCGGCGGATTGCATCCGATCTCGGTATCGATCTTCGGTCGGATCGAGTGGTGTACTCGATCTGGCTCTTGCTCTGCATGGCGTCATTTACGTCCGTACCGTTTGATCGACTGCTTCACTCGATCCTCGTCTTGATCATTCTCCTTGGATCGCCTGGTCTTCTCGATCTTCTGGTCGATCACATCCTAGATCGACCGGCTATGCTCGATCTGCTCCTCGATCTCTGATCCTTAGCAAATATCCGAGCTTCCATGAACTGCTACAACAGCCTCAACATGTCCACGAACCTCCACAACTCCAAAGCAGCCAGAAACAACCTAAATGTGATGAGAAAATGCAAGGAACATGCGTATGCTGGTGCAAGAATGCTCTAGGACTCTAAGTGATGCAATCTAACCTAAAACGTGATACAAATGCATGAAAAGCTAACTAATGAGTATGCAAAATGTATGTAATATGCAGTAACATCACCACATCCCATCCATTGTTCTATTCCCTTGCGTCTTTTTATTTTTTTGTAATATATTTTGTTGCTTCTCTCTTCAATCGCTTTCATTACACAAGGGACAGTGTAACTTAAGTGTGGGGGAGAGATTTGGGGTTTGACTTTGTTTTCTGTTTTCTTAGTTTTTCTTTTTTTTTCTTTTCTCTTTGAGTCTCATGCATATCATGCATACATGTAAGGAATAGAAAAACACAAAAAATCAAAAAATTTCAAAATTTTTTGCAATTTTGCAAACCAAAAAGAAAGCATGTAGTTGCATTCCATTCTTCTAGGATTGAGTCTAGTGTTGACATTTAGGTTACATTGTATTTGAATAGGGCATTATGATGAGTTTTCCTTGTAAAGTGCTTAGTGTTTAGAGATGATTTCAGTTTTTAAGTGCTTAGTTGTCTGATGCATCATATGATTGCTAGAAGTTAAGGCTGAACCATGCTTATATTGCTAGATTTGGTCTTCTCATCTCATTCTGAAAGTATTTGTTCTCTAAAAAACAACTCTATCAACTTGAACTTTAACTTGGACTTTTAATTATCATATCTTATGCATTGAAAAGTAATTGCATGGCTACCATATACATATTTGGATCATCTTTCTCCTTTCTACCACTCTTGTTGATCCAAATAGCTGATCCCCATAATTTTGGGATAGTTACATCCTCACCCTTAACCGAAACCTCCTTTTGAGCCTAAACACTATTGTGACAGCTGTGAGGCCTTTGCATTGCATTTTTGATTTTGTCTTGGCAAAAAGTGTTAGGAATAAGGCTGGCAATGATTAGCTCTCTTGTAGATATCAGCTTGCATCTTGAGCTTGATTCTAGGATAGGAGTTTTGGGGTTTAAAAAGGGTAGAGTAAGTGGTTTAAACTTCATGTTTTTTATGTTTTGAAAGTAAGTGAAAAGATCTGAAATGGTAGAAAAGGGGAAACAGTATAGTATTGTGGTTAAGTAAAGGGAATAAGAGCTCTAAATTTGAAAAGAAGGATTGGCACCAACAACAATGCTTAGAAGGGTCCAAAAGAAGAAAAGTCTGACCAAGAAGCAATCCACCAAAGGTGATGAAGGTGCCAACACAACAAAGAAGAGCAAGTCCCAACCAAAAAGAAGCAGCCACACAAGCAAAAGAAGAAGTTCCCCAACCATGAAGATGGGTAAAGGGTAGAATTTAGGAAAGGATTGACTTAGAAGGTTCACTCTGGGGTTTAGAAATGCTTAGGACTCATCTTTGGGAAGTAAGGGTAGAAGAGAGCTTTGAATTGCATGCATAAGTGTGCTTTTACGTTTAGCATTTTGCCTAAGATGAAGTCATTTCATTGAGTGATCCTTTATGTTTTTGAACCCTTATGCTTAAATGAGATCATTCTTATCTCATAACCTTACCCTTTTCAACCAAATGTCTTCACTTTATTTGCATAAGCATGATTCATGTTCTGAACTTAATTGAATGTTAAAGAGTTGATTGATTTGAGCATCTGCCTAAGTTGAGATTTGAGATCATTTTGAAATATGATGAGCATGGCTAGGATCTTTAAAGTATAGCTGATTATGTTTGCATCCTACAACTAGGCACTTGAGCATTGAAACCATCTCTTTACCTTTTAGACTTAGGTTGCATTTTGAGTATAGTTTGCATTTTCTTTGCATTTGAGTTGTTTTTAGGTGCTTTTGGAGCTTGAAGGGGCTTGGAGGAGTTTTGGGGAGGATACAAGATGCTAGCTGGGCAAAAAGGGAGCAAGAAGGATCACAGCAGAAGATCTCTGCAGAAGTTTTCGGTCAGAGCACAGAGAGTATCAGTCAAGGATGACCGATACTGAGCAATTTCGATCACCAGTATCGGTCAAACGTGATGGACACAAACACACCGTTTGAATTTTGGTCATATGTGTCGATCACTCCAGACCAATATGGATCCTTTTCGGTCACTCAAGACCGACGCAACTGACCGACTAGACTGTAGACCTTTTATTTACAACTTTGCCATTTTTGCTTGGACTCCTATATATACGAAAAATCCCTAATTTCTGGGAACAAGTTTTTACCCAGCAGTTCTTTCTTTCTTGTTTGGACTTTTGGATCTTGTAATTTGAATCTTTGTTTCATTTTAATCAAAGTTTGCTTATCTCATCTTGTTTAAGCTTTCTAATCATGATTAGTCATCTTTCTCTCTTTGATTTGGTGGCTTTAATGGTGATTAGTGAGTAGTTCTTTTTAGGGATTTGAGATGAGTTAGGTTTAGGGAATTTGAGACTCTATCTATGATTGCTTAGTGTTAATTCTTCCATTTCCTTTCTTGATTGCTGTGTTTAATGCTTGATTAGCCCCAGATAAGTTGATTAAGATCTTAGGCTCATTTTATGCCCACCAAGTCTTTGATGAAATGCTTGAACTACTTTGCAAGAGAATTGCTTATCCTAGCTCAAGAGATTGACTGTCTAGGGAGTGATTTGGCAATATAGGGTTGATAGATTTATCTTAATGCTTGCTCTTTATCATTTCACTAATAAGAATTAGTTCTTGACTTGGTAATTAGCAAAGAGATTAATGCCAAGAGATTGGATTAGTCATATAAATGAATCCTATGCATAAGGAATAGCATTGTGTGAGTTTGTAAGCATCATAGGATGAGTCAAGGGTTCCCTATCGCCAACTATCTCATCTCAAGTTCCATCTTTTCTCTGTTTTAAGCTCTGTTCTGAATTTGCTCTGTTTTTACCTTTATTTGATTGCTTTACTTGCATTTCACTCCAGCTTTGTGTTTGCCTTACTCCTGTTTGATCACTTAGGTTGCTAGATATTCTAAACCCTTTTTCCCATTTGGTTGAATTAGGAAATCTACTATAATCCTTCTGTTTCAACCTTCCCCTTTGGATTGACATTAAAACCCAATGCTACAGTGACTAGTACAATGGGTGATGGACATAAGAGAGTCAAAACTCTTGTATCAGTAAACCAAGTAAAGTCTAGCTCAAGACGTTAAAGAAAGTGCACTTGGGAGGCATTCCCATGTCTATCTTGTACATATTTTTGCTTTCTTTCTATTTCAGTTTTATGCTTTTATTGTCCAAGTGTGTAGGTGAAAGGATAAGGGATTATAAGCCATAATCTTGGAGTCTAAAGAGGCGAGAAGGGCTAAATATAGGCTAGAGATCGAGTGCTAGATCTGTACTAGATCAAGCTAGTGAATCGAGAGGAGTCAGTCGATCTAGACGATATCGAGTAGACAATCGAGTGAGTCATGCGTTTTGCTTGAAATGCAAACGAGTTGTAGATCGACTGACCTCACTCGATCCTCGAGAATACATCGATCAGTCTACTCGATCTGCCACTCGATCTAAGCCAAAACGACCCCCAAATTGATCATTTGGCTCGATCCAAGGAGTACAGCAAAAGTGACCAAAAGTCAAGGAACGAGAGGGTACAATCGATCTAGGACTTGATGCATTGAATCGAGTCTCTGATCGATCAAACCTCTCGATCCTAGCCAACATGGGCATGAGATCGGGTCCTAGATCGACCAAATGGACCCGATCTCGTGCCGAGGTAAGTGATTTATTTCCCTCTTATTTTCTTTCCCTCCTATTTTAAATTTGAATTATGGTCAAGGCAAGAAACTTTGACCATGAAAGATGTGTCTTGACCACACTTTTGTCAGAAACCACTAAAGTTTTGCCCATGGTTTTTCATTTCTTGTTGGTCTTTATATTTTCATGAAACCACACACTCTCTCTCAATTGTATTCCGAGTTTTCTAAAGCAAGAGAGAGTGTGATTTTCTTTTCCTAAAGGCAAACAACATCTGCTTTCAATCTTTGCAATTGTATTTTTGGTTTATTGTTTGAAATCTTTTAGAAAATTTCCTTTTATTTGCCTTGGTTGATGGTAGTTGTTAGGGAGTTTAACAAATTTTTAAAAAATAGCTAGATATTAGGAAAATTTCTAGATTTAATCCTATCTCTAGATTTTCTTCTCTATTATCTAGCTAATATTTTTATAAATTCTCCAAAAATCTAGGGTAATTCTTAAAAAGTTTTTCCTTCTACCTTGTCTATCTCTCAACATTCGCCGCCTTTGCTCATTCTCTTGCTTGAGGATTGTGTTTCAGGTACCATGGCTCCCAAGAGAACGAGAGAAGAGACAGCACAAGAGGGAGAAGCTCAAGAAGTGGTTCAAGAGAGGGTCAGATGGACCAAAGAGGAGAAGCAAGCCAAGAAAAGGCTGGAAAGGCTTAGGTTCGATCCCACCAAGTTTGCGAGTTGCTGTCGAAGATGGGGATCTTGGGAGACTTTGACCAGCTTCTCAAGAACATTGGGCTCCGGTGCTTATCAAGAATTGATTGAACAGCATATCCCGAGGCAATCATAGACTTCCTCGCCACCTTGGAGTTCGCTTATGAGAACCCAAGTCTTCCTACTCCTTCCCAAGGCCACATTACTTTCAAGATCCGGAGACAGGCCTATCATCTCTCCATCCTAGAGCTTTGCCAAGCCTACGGCCTTAAGGCTGACGCTAAACAAGTGGAGTTCCCGCCTTTCACTCAAGCCAACGATTTGTGGGATCTTATAAGCAATAACGATTACAAAGCGAACACGGCTAAGATCAAGAGAGTGAGGAGTCCTGTGCTGAGATACACACTCAAGCTCATCGCCAACACCTTCAGTGGACGGTCCGTGGCTCCTACAGTCACCAAGAACGAGCTTTGCTTCTTATTCCATGGCGTTAAGCACCTGCTGTGTGATCCCAAGGAGAACGACGAGCCAATGGAGGACGAGCTTGGTGATGATGTTAACTACGGTTGCATCCTAGCTGCTTCCCTGGTGAAGTACAAGGCATATGCGATGTGATACCCGAGAGCTTCGTCCTTCCAAAGCTTGACTTTGAGCCGAGGACAAAGACGGAGAAGTTCCTTGCTTCTGTTGTGGAGATGCAAAGGAAAGTGAACAAGTGGCAGAGCAAGATGGTCAAGAAGCTTGCTCAGAAGATCAAGAAGCTTAAAGGCAACGCCCCTGGTTCACCTTCAAGCGAAGAGGTTGAGCAACCCGAGAAGAGAAGGAGATCGACTGGTGGGATCGTTTTACGTGAGCCACAAGCAACAGACCAACCTGTGCGCCACTCGGTTCATGAGCAAGCTAGCATGGATAAAGGCAAGGTAGTAGCTCACGAAACTCCTAAGAAGAGCAAGAAGTCTGGAGCAACCTCAAGCTCCAGCACTACTTAGCTCCGAGGTACCAACAACCAAACCATTGTATATACCACGCATGTTTTCTTTGATTTTTGCTTTGTGTTTTGAACTCCTTTGAATTTGTTTGCCACCGAGATGGTGTCATTCAAGTTTGTGGGAGTGTGTGGTGTGTTTGACATGTTTTCTTTGCTCTTATTTTGTGTTATCATCCCTTGAGTCTTGCATTGCATCATAAGGCATAGAAAACACCAAAAAATGGTAAAACTTTTAAAAAAAAAATTTCCAAAAAATTCATGTAGTTGCACTTGCATTGTAGAACATTTTAGGATTGAGTCTAGAATTTAAAAAAAAAAACCATTTAGGTTGCTGCATTTGCATAGGGGGTAAATGAAAAACACGTGTTATGTTATCAATGTTTGAATTGTTTTCAATGCCTTGGTTGTTTGTTGTTTGATTACATCTAGTGAGTTTGAAGTTAAGGCTGCACCATACTATCATTACTTGCATTTGATACTCTAGTCTTATGTTGAAACTCGCTTTGATTTTATGCCAACTCCATCTTAGTAGAACCTTAATCTTGACATTGAATTATCTTGTTTGTGCATTGAAAGCGATTCCATGGCTTACCCATATACATACTTGGATTATCTTCTTCCTTTCTTACCACTCTTGTTAATCCAAGTAGCTGATCCTCATCATAATGGGACAGTTAACCACGCCTTAAACCAAACCTCTTTCAGACCTAAACACTTTTGCGTGAGTAGTGAGGCCTTTCATTGCATCATTTTCAATCCAATCTTAGCAAAAAGTGTTAGAAATAAGGCTGGCAAGGAGAAGCTCCCTTGTAGACACCAGGTTGCATTTTGAGCTGGGTATTAGGTTAGGAGTTTGGGGAAAGGGTCGTTTAAGTGGTTTAAGAGTTTCTTGTCTATATGTTTTTAAAAGAAGAAAGAAGTATGGGATTAGTAGCAAAGGGGGAACAAGTACATTGTGGTTAAGTAAAATAGATAAAAATGCTCTAAGTGTCAAAGAAGAAAAAGACGCCAGCAGCAACAATGCTAAGAAGAGATCAACCAAAAGGAAAAATCAGACCAAGCTATCTACCAAAGGTGATGAAAGCGGCGCCAAACATTCAACAATGAAGAGCAAAGTTCAAAAAGAAGAAGTCAACCACACAGCAAAGCAAAAAGGAGTTTCCCCCATTGTGAAGAATGAAGATGATCAAGTGCTTTGGGAAAGGGTAGATTTAGGGGTTAAATTTGGGTTTTAGAAGTTTTTAGGATCATCTTGGGTAAAAATGGGTAGAAGGGAGCTTTAACTTGCATGCATAGGTGTGCATTTACCTTTAGCATTTTGCCAAAGATAGGATTCCTTCATTGAGTGATCCCCCGAATTTTAAAACCCCTCTTTAAAATGAGATTATTTTCATCTCATGACCATATCCCTTTGACCAAATGCTATCGCTTGATGTGCACAACTTGATCCATTGGTTATCAAAAGAAGATTGACAAGTTGGTGCTTGCAAACAAGAAGCATATACACTTTGTGGGTGAAACCGAAGAGGTCTTAGATGAGTTTGACTTGAGTTAAGAAGAAGCTAACTGGATTGCCGGTCAGAACTACAACAAACCTCAAGGATATTCACAAGGGTACCAAGCCAACAACAATCTCTCTTACCAAAGCACAAATGTTGAGAACCCTAAAGATCAAGGGTACCCCCCTCAGCAAGCAAAGCCGTTTGTTCCTTACAACAAGGGTTTCCAAGCAAATAGTGGCTTTCAAGGGCAGAGGCAAAGGAACTTCCAGGGTCAGCAGCAGCTGGAAGGCAACAAAAGCTACACTCCTATGTTTCCTCCCGGCTTTGTTCCTCAACAACAACAAATGCAACCGCAACAACAAGATCCGGTCCAAGCTATGTTCCAGAAGTTGCTTCAAGGTCAAGCTTCAACTAATCAGAAGTTTACCGAGATGAAAAACCGTTTTGACTCCTCTCTTACTGACGTCTCAACTCAGATTACAAACCTGAACAACAAGATCAAACAGTTAGAGAAGGGAAAAGCTACTACAAGCGGTCAAAGCAGCTTATCGGGCAAGTGTGAGCAGAATCCCAAGGAATACGCCAATGCCATTACACTAAGAAGTGGCAAAGAACTTCCACCGCGAGTTGCTCCTAAGAACAATGACGACATTGTAGACCAAGAGGGGGAGGGTAAGCTTTCAGCTGATGAGGAGATTAACTTTGATAATGTGTGGATTGAGAGACCAAGAAAGGGTAAAGAAGTAGCCGTATAGAAGAAAGTGGAGCAAGGTACTAAAGAGAAAGATGTTTATGTGCCTCCACCGTATGTGCCTAAGCTTCCTTTTCTTGGCCGCTTCAAGAAACAACTGATAGAGAAGCATAGACTCTTGTTTGAGAAGCATCTAAGGGATGTAGAGATCAAGCTTCCTCTTGTGGATTTCCTAGCTATGATGATGAAGTGTGCTAAGTTCTTTTAAGACACCCTTACAAAGAATAACAAAGAGTAAAGTAGTTTTGGTGCTTAGTGAAGAGTGTAGTGCTATTATTCATAGAGAAATAGTGCCTAAGAAGCTAGGAGATCCAGGATCCTTCACCATTCCTTGTGCTTTGGGTCCATTAAAGTTCAAGAGCTGCTTATGCGATTTGGGAGCAAGTATAAATCTCATGCCCCATTTCATTGCAAAGAAGCTCGGTTTCACATGGTTCAAAGAGTGTAGGATCTCCCTTGTGTTAGCTGACAGGAGCGTGAGACTTCCAGTGGGTATGTTAGAGGATCTTCCAGTGAGGATAAGAGATGTCAATGTACCAACTGACTTTGTTGTGCTTGAGATGGATGAGGAGCCTAATGATCCGCTTATACTAGGAAGACCATTCCTTGCAACCGCCGAAGCAATCATTGATGTCAAGAATGGGAAGATAGCTCTACACTTGGGCAAGGACATCAAGCTGGATTTTGATATCAACGAGGTCCTATAGAAGCCAACCATAGAAGGACAAGCATTCTACATTGAAACATTGGATGCTGTAGCCAACGAGTTACTTGAGGAGCTAGCACAAGAGGATCACTTGAAGCTGGCATTGGCTAAGGAGCCAGGGGAGTTTGCTTTTCTGAGTGAGAGGACTCAAGAATACATTCATCACCTCGACTCTGGGAAAGTTGTGATGGAAGATGAAGGCGGATGCCTAGAGATCGATCAGGAAATCAAGAAGATCACTCGATCAAGGACATCAATCGACCAGAAGATCGAGGAGACTGGTCGATCCACCAAAACAATCGATGGGAATATCGAGAGCAGCCAATTGATCAGTTCAGAGAACGACTCAGCATCTCGATCTCCTGCTCGATCCACATCAAATCGAGTGGGTGAATCGAGTGAAGTTGCTCGACCCGGACCAGAACAAGTGGAAGATCGACTGGATGACTCGATCTCAGAGGAGACAACGGTTTAAGAAGGCAGTCTAAAGGCTTATGTCTCGAGTTCTAAGGAGGCTACTAAGGATGGGAACGTTAACAAGAGCCACAAGGACGACTGGAGCAAGCTGCTAGCCCCAAAGGTGGACCTAAAGGAGCTCCCAAAAGGGCTAAGGTATGCTTTCTTAGGGCTTAATGATACTTACCCCGTGATTGTGAATGAGAATCTGAGTGATGATGAGTTGCACTCGCTCCTAAATGAGCTGACAAAGTATAGGAAGGCAATTGGGTACTCTCTAAGTGACATCAAGGGCCTTTCACCAATGCTTTGCACTCATAGGATTCACTTAGATAATGAAAACTCTTGTTCTATTGAACATCAAAGGCGTTTAAACCCGAATTTGAAAGAAGTAGTTAAGAAAGAGATCCTTAAGTTGTTAGAGGCTGACGTGATATATCCCATAAGTGACAGCACTTGGGTTTCTCCTGTACACGTGGTGCCTAAGAAGGGAGGGATCACGATCACGGTCATTAAGAATGATAAAGATGAATTGATTCCTACTAGGACTATAACAGGTCACCGTATGTGTATAGATTATAGGAAGCTTAATTCTGCTACTAGAAAGGATCATTTTCCTTTACCTTTTATTGATCAAATGCTTGAAAGACTTGCTAATCATCCTTATTTTTGCTTTCTTGATGGTTATAGTTGTTTCTTTCAATCCATCCAAACGATCAAGAGAAGACGACCTTTACATGCCCTTATGGCACCTTTGCATATCGACGGACGCCATTCGGGTTGTGTAACGCACCGGCTACATTTCAGCGGTGTATGATGTCGATCTTCTCTGATCTTATAGAAGAGATGGTAGGAGTGTTTATGGATGACTTCTCGGTCTATGGTGCGTCCTTTTCTGCTTGTTTGTTAAATCTTTGCCAGGTACTTAAGCGTTGTGAGGAGACAAACTTGGTGCTCAACTGGGAGGAGTGTCACTTCATGGTGAAGGAAGGGATTTTACTAGGCCACAAGATATCAGAGAAGGGCATAGAGGGTGATAAAACCAAGGTTGAGGTTATGATGAGTCTTGAGCCGCCGGTTAATGTAAAGGGAGTAAGGAGCTTCTTAGGCCACGCAGGCTTCTACAGGAGATTCATAAAGGATTTCTCCAAGATAGTAAGGCCCCTCACACGGTTGTTATGCAAGGAAGCTGACTTTATGTTTGATGAGGATTGTCTTCATGCTTTCAAGACTATCAAAGAAGCTCTTGAATCCGCGCCTATAGTACAAGCACCGGACTGGACTCTAGTGATCATGTGTGACGCGAGCGGCTACGCCGTGGGAGCTGTTCTAAGGCAGAGGAAAGACAAGCGGTTGCATGTAATCTACTATGCCAGCCGTACCTTGGATGACACGCAAGTCAGAGATGCTACAACCAAGAAGGAGTTGTTGGCCGTTGTGTTTCCTTTTGAGAAGTTCAGATCATACCTCGTGGGCTCTAAAGTTGCTGTCTATGCAGATCACGCAGCTTTGAGGTACATCTATTCCAAGAAAGACACTAAACCGAGGCAATTAAGGTGGATTCTCCTTCTACAAGAGTTTGACATGGAGATAAAAGACAAGAAGGGGATAGAGAATGGGGTTGCTGATCACATCTCAAGGATGAGAGTCAATGAAGCTTTGCCACTTGATGATTCACTCCCGGAAGAGCAGCTCATGATGATCACCACCGCAGTATGTGAGAAGCTTGAAGACAAGTTTGAAGAAGTTTTGAGTTTCAAAGAAGAAGACTAGCTGTGGTACGCTGATATTGTAAGCTACTTGGCTTGTGGAGAGGAGCCTTCTCATCTAGACCCTTACTACAAGAAGAAGTTCATGAGAGATATCTCTCATTAGTTTTGGGACGAGCCATACTTGTACAAAAGAGGAGTGGATAGCTTGTATAGAAGATGTGTTTCAAGAGAAGAAGCTAAGGACATTCTTCTACATTGTAACGACTCTTCATATTGTGGTCATTTCGCTTCCTTCAAGACAGCTACAAAGGTGTTACAAGCCGGTTTTTGGTGGCTATCTCTGTTCAAAGACGCTCATGAATTCGTTAAAGCTTGTGAAGCATGTCAAAGAGCTGGAAACATCATGAAGAGGAATGAGATGCCTCAGGTGTCTATCTTTGAAGTTGATGTCTTTGACGCATGGGGGATAGATTTTATGGGTCAATTCCCATCCTCTTACGGAAACAAGTTCATCTTGGTAGCGGTTGATTATATGTCTAAGTGGGTTGAGGCTATATCTTCCCCAACAAAGGATGAAAAAGTGGTGATCAAGCTCTTCAAGACCATCATCTTCCCTCGGTTTAGAGTCCCAAAGGTAGTGATCAGTGATGAGGGCAGCCACTTCATCAACAAGGTGTTTGAAAGCCTCTTAAGGAAGTATGGCGTGAAGCACAAGGTAGCCACACCTTATCATCCTCAAACTAGTGGGCAACTAGAAGTCTCTAACAGGCAGATCAAGGCGATACTAGAGAGGACAGTTGGGGCTACTAGAAAAGATTGGGCGGTTAAACTCGATAGTGCTTTGTGGGCTTACCGGACTGCCTTCAAAACTCCCATTGGTACTACTCCTTTCACCCTTCTTTACGGCAAGGCATGCCATCTTCCTGTTGAGTTGGAGCATAGGGCACTATGGGCAGTGAAGCAGCTGAACTACAACCTCAAGACAGCTCAAAAGAAGCGGTTGATTCAGCTATATGAGCTTGATGAGCTACGGTTGGAAGCTTATGAAAATGCAAAGATCTACAATGAAAGGACCAAGGCGACTCATGACAAGAAGCTGGTTCACAAGGTTGAAGCTGTTTCCAGGAAAGCTCAAGTCTAGATGGTGTGGACCGTTTGAGATCAAAGAGGTTCTTCCCTATAGAGCGATTACATTGGTTGGCAAGAGGGGGAATGCTTTCATGGTTAATGGGCACAGAGTCAAGCCCTATCTGCCGAGTGATTGCAGCAAGGAGAGCACCACAATGATTCTCCAAGACCCACCTCAGGCCTAAACCAAGTAAAGTCTAGCTAAAGACGTTAAAGAAAGTGCACTTGGGAGGCATTCCCATGTCTATCTTGTATATATTTTTGCTTTATTTCTATTTCAGTTTTATGCTTTCATTGTCTAAGTGTGTAGGTGAAAGGATGAAGGACTATAAGTCATGAACTTGGAGTCAAAAGAGTTGAGAAGGGTTAGGTATAGTCTAGAGATCGAGTGCTAGATCGACTCATCCTAGCTCGATCTTTACTAGATCGAGCTAGTAAATCAAGAGGAGTCAATCGATCTAGACGAGATCGAGTAGACAAATCGAGTGAAACGGTCAATCACGAGAGGATAAACCACCTATGCGTTCAGCTTGAAAAGCAAACGAGGTGTAGATCGATCGAGTCACTCGATTCTCAACGTCAAATTGAACAGTCTACTCGATCTGCCACTCAATCTAAGCCAAAACGACCCTCAAATCGATCATTGGCTCGATACAAGGAGTACAGCCTAGTTGACCAAAAGTCAAGGAACGAGAGGGTACAATCGATCTAAGACTCTATGCAATTTGAATTGAGTCCCTGATCGATCAAACCTCTCGATCCTAGCCAACATGGGCATGAGATCGAGTCCTAGATCGACTAATTGGACTCGATCTCGTGCCGAGGTAACAATTTCTTTTCCCTCTTTTCTTCTTTCCCTCCTGTTTATAAATTTAAATCTTGGTCAAGGCAAGCATCTTTGACCATGAAAGATGTGCCTTGACCAAACTTTTTGTCAGGAGCCACTTGTGCATGTGTCCAAAGATTTTTGTCTTTAAAACCTCTCTTTGCTCTTCTTGTTTCTTTACTTGCAAAACCGATTTCCACAAAACAGAAAGAGAAAGAGAGTGAGTTTGAGCTTTTAAGACTTGTGCATTTCATTTTCTTGTCATACAAAGGTATTTTCGTGTTATTCGATTCACTTGCTTGAATTTTTACGAAAATCCCTTTTTGTTGTGATTTAGTATATGATTTGCTAGGGAATTAGGAAATTTTTTAGATATAGCTAGATACTAGGAAAAATCCTAGATTTAATACTATCTCTGGATTTTCTTCTCTACTATCTTTCTAAAATTTTTATAAATTCCCTAAAAATCTAGGGTGATAGTTAGAAGTTTTTCTTTCTTGCCTAATCTTTCTCTCAATATTCGCCGCCTTTGCTCATTCTCTTGCTTGAGAATTGTGTTTCAGGTACCATGGCTCCAAAGAGAACGAGAGAAGAGACAACACAAGAAGGGGAAGCTCAAGAAGTGGTTCATGAGAGGGTCAGATGAACAAAAGAGGAGAAAAAGGCCAAGAAGAGACTTGAGAGACTGCGCTTTGAACCAACCAAGTTCGCGAGCAGAGACCTTTTGGAGAGGATAGGGCTATTGAGCGACTTTGATGTGCTTCTCCATGACATGGGGCTTGCTTGCCTTTCCAAGATGGATAGCCCCACATATCCAGAAGTCACTCTCGACTTTTCTCTCGACCTTGGAGTTCACTTACTAGAATCCAAGTCTTCCGACTCCTTCCTAAGGTCACATCACCTTCAAGAGAAGGAGGCAAGCCTATCATCTCTCGATCTTGGAGCTTTGCCAAGCCTACGGCCTCAATGCTGCTGCTAAGCAAGTGGAGTTCCCTCAGCTTAAATCAGCGAATGATCTATGGGATCTGATCAGCTTTGACGACTACAAGGCCAACACCGCCAAGATCAAGAAAGTCTGAAACCCCTTGCTGAGATACACCCTCAAACTCCTCGCGAATACTTTCAGTTGAAGGTTTGTTGCCCCTACAGTGACAAAGAATGAGCTTTGTTTCCTTTTCCAAGGGCTAAAGAAGATTCTATGCAACCGGGAGGAACATGATGAGCCATTAGAGGATGAGCTTGAAGATGATGTCAACTATGGTTGCATCTTAGCCACTTCTTTGGTCAAGTACAAGGCATGGGCACTAAGGTGTAAAGCAAGCTCAACACTCATTGGTGGCTTCCTTACACCGATGTTTGTCCAAGCTGGAGTTCCTCTCCTTGAATTTGAACCTTGCGCGGATAGAGCATACATGGACGAGCAGTACATGCGTAACACTGATAGCTTAAGACCTACGCCAGCACCAGGGAAGTTTGCTTACCTCTACTAAGACCAAAATCATGCCAAGAGGGTTTGCATTCTGCCCAACGAGGATGAGACAAACTTAGACAGCTTTGGCACCATCGAGTTTTTGCCAACGGATGAGGAGTGTGTCGCAGCCCTTAGACCAGCAGCAGTTCCTTCTCAGATTGCACGAGCACCCTCAGAGTCACCTCCCTCATACGTCGAGATGCCAGCCAGCTTTGACCTCCCTAAGCTCGACTTTGAGCCAAGGACCAAAACCGAGAAGTTCCTTGCATCTTTGGTGGAGGTTCAGCGTAAGGTGAACAAGTGGCAGAGCAAGATGATCAAAAAGCTCGCCAAGAAGATCAAACAGCTCCAAGGAAGCTCATCTGATGCGTCTTCAAGTGAAGAGGTCGAGCAGCCCGAGAAGAGGAGGAAGCCTACGGGCGGTATTGAGATCCGTGAACCGCAAGGCAGCAACCAAGCTGCAAGACTCTCTCTCCATGAACCCGCGACAAGCAAGGTTAAGGGCAAGGCAGACTCTCAAGACCCTCCTAGCAAGAGCAGGAAGTCTGGAGCATCCTCAAGCTCCAGCCGAGCCTAGCTCCGAGGTACCAACAACCATCCCTTGTATATACCACACATGTTTTCTTTGTTTTTGCTTTGTGTTTTGAACTCCTTTGGATTTGTTTGCCACCGAGACGGTCTCATTCAAGTTTGGTGGAGTGTGTGGTGTGTTTGGCATGTTTTCTTTCTTCTTATTTTCTGTTATCATCCTTTGTGTCTTGCATGCATCCTAAGGCATAGAAAAGAACAAAAAAATTGATAAAATTTTTAAAAATTTTTAAAGAAATTTATGTAGTTGCATTCGAATTTGTTAAGCATTTTAGGATTGAGTCTAGAATTTTTGAGCATTTAGGTTGTTTACATTTTGCATAAGGGGTAAAAGATTTTCTTGAAAAGTGTTTTAAGCTCATGAATTGTTTCAAGGCCCTAGTTCGTAGTTCTTTGATGCATTGTTCACTCTTTGAAACAAAGCTCTAACCATACTTGGATCATGTGTTTTGATTTTTGTGGCTTAAGTTGAACATTCATGAATTGAATCCTATCCTAATAAGTGAGAACCAAAATTTGAATCTTTTTAATTACCATACTTATGCATTTGAAAAATGATACATGGATCACTTATACATATTTAGGCTTTCTTCTTCCTTTCACCACTCTCTTGTAAGCCTAAATAGATTCCCCACCCTTACCTTACCTTCCTTTCAAGCCAATGTTCTTGTGTGTTAAATCTTTGTGAGGCCTCTTTTCGGTTGAACTTAGCATAAAGTGTTAGGTTTAGACGCATGATTAGGCTTTCATATTGATTCTAGCTTCACATTTTGAAGCTAGTTTTAGGCTTAGGATAGGGCGGGTGTTCTTGGGGATTGCTTTGTTTTGCTTCGGTTTAAAGAATTTGATATTGGGAAGTTGAATAAAAAGGTTTTAATGGTTTTAAGTGGAATGCTTGCTGTTTTAAAAATAAAAGCTCTAGTTTAACTAAGAAGGTAGCTCTCAAAAGAAAAGAAAAAGAAAAGAAAAGAGCCAAAAGGCCAAGTGTTTAAAAAGAAAAGAAATGAAAAAAAATGAGTACAGAGCTATCAAAGTAAAAAGAAAAGAGCTAAGTATATCTTCAGCCTTTCCACTAGCTTAAAGAGTTTTAAAATGATGTTTCTACTTGGGTTTTGCTAGGCGAATTGCCTTGATGATAGGGTAATCTCTAGGAGGGTGAGTGAGTTTAAAAAGAGAAAAAGAATGAGAGAGGGTTTTAGGAACATTGTTAGTGTGTATGGGTAGATGAGAGATGCATCAATTGCCTTTACCTTTAGCATTATGCATAAGTTCATCCCATTTTGAGAGAAACCATTGCATTGGAGTACCCATTTAAATGAGATCATTCTAGTCTCATAACCTTTGTCCCTAGCCAAATGTGTTCGGTTTTAAAGTGCATAAGTGTGATTCATGGTTTGCTCTTAATTGAATGTTAAGTGTTAGGATTCTTGTATTGTTTGTGTTATGAGAGTCATGATTTGAGATTCAACATGTGATGAGTATGGCTAAGTCCTTTGGAGTATGAGTTTGTATGTTGCATCCTAGAATTAGAACTAGGACCATTGATTTGTTTCATTTGAAAAATACTTTTGCAAAAACTTTGAACCCCCATTTTTAAACCTCTCTCTCGGATTTGTCTTTGTTTGCTTGAGGACAAGCAAAAAGGCAAGTTTGGGAAAGTTGATAAACTCATAATTTAGCATGTTTTAGCACTCATTTACGATATATTTTGCATTCATATTGCATTCATATTTAGATTATTTGTAACTTTTGCTCCATTTTAGGTTTTAGAAATGTTCGCATTAGTATTTGTATATTTCTTGCGTATATGCTTATTTTTAGGTAATATGGTGTACATGGAGCTGTGTTGGATGCTGAGCATGGACAAGGAGTCAAAAGAAGAGCTTAGGAGTTGCTGGGAGTCAAGAAGAGTTCGGCCAAAAAGAATTAGGCTGAGATCGAGCCTCAGATCAACCATCCAAGTCGTTTCAGCCTGAGATCGACCCTTAGATCGACCAAGGCCACTCGTTTCAGCTTAGATCGACCACCAGATCGACCAAGGCCACTCGTTTCAGCTCAGATCGATCCTTAGATCGACCAAGACCACTCGATTCAGCTCAGATCGACCACTAGATCGACCCGGTGAGTTGATCTTCGGTCCAGATTTCTGCTTCCTTCCTTGGACAGCTCACACTTTGTCTTTTAGTGAGGGGACCAGTTGTGTGGTCCTTTATGAACACTCTTGACCTAAATTTTAGAGGCATCCACGATTTTCACAGCCTCCTTCCCCATTTTTGGGTTTTGTGGATCACCATTGAAACTTCTTTATCCATTTTCAAGCTTTATCTTTTTAAAAAACTTTGATTTTGAATTTGAGAACTTCTCTTTAAGCTTTAATCTTTCTTTCTTGTTATCTTAATCATGTTTAACTCCTCTTATCTCATGATTAAGAGGGGTTCTAAAATGATAATAGAGTAGTTGATAACACATTTTTACTAATTCGTTGTAAGCAGGAGAGGTTATCAAACTCAAATGCAACACTGAGATGTAGTATAACACGCAAGTGAGGTATCAATCCACACCTATGAGTAGGAAGTACACTAAGAATGCAAGGGAATGAGCAAATATAAGCAGAATAGTAAAATGATTGGTAAATTCAAGGAAAACTAAGTGCAACGATCTAATGCAACAATTTCAAAATCCCTGGAAGAGGGTTAACTACCACTAGGAACAAGCAAAAGATGAAAAATGCAAAGCTACTAAAAACTAAAAATCGACCAATGAATCGACCACATGATCGAGCACTAGATCGAGCAACTTCAAGCAAATGACTTCTAACGAACATGATGCAAACTAAATAACAAGCGAATGATTAACAGAAGTTTAAAATACTAAAAAGAAGGGTCCAGGGTCGAGGGTCATATTCAAGGGTCTCAAAGGTTTAAGCTTTGGTTTGAAAACATTTAGATCTACTCACTTTGTGAGGTTCTCTAGGCCTTGAAAACAAAACAAGAACCATCCATGGCGTGTGGCATGGTTCACTTCCTCAATCTCTTCTCCAAACCCATGGCGTTTGGTGGAAAAAGAGATCGAAGAGCAAGAAACACAGATTTCAAATATTGACCTAACTAATCCCCTAAACAACCATGGCATATGGAAAAGGAAGGATTAGCCTCTAGGATCTGGTTTTCCTGGACATCTGAATCCTGTCAAGGTAAGACAGCCTTTAGATCATAGAAACCTCTTCCGAGGCTCTCTAGGTTTTGAGATCCCAAGATCCTAGAAGAGAAGGCATGAAGAACAAAGAAAACACAAAGCTTTAAACCCTTTCAACCCCTTTGAATCACCTCAACCCCAAAACCCGAAACGACTACTCACCACACATGTTCAAGAACGAAGCAAAAACAATAAACAGAAAGCTAAGCATGATTAAAGGAAAACTTGATTGATATTCAAAGGTTCAAAAGTTCAAAAACTAAAGAAAAGCTTAAGATATTCAACAGTGGCGAATCGCCTAACTTAGAGAGAAAACAGAAAAAAACAGAATGAAGTTAGTGAAAGCGAATGGTTGCCTTTCCCAAAAATGGCTAAACCGTTAGCTGGTCCCCCCCTCGCTAGCCGCCAAAGACAGCTGGACGGATAAGGTTTTGTCTGAGATCGGGCTGGAAGCTCGATCTGGCTCTCGATCTTTTTCTTGGATCGGATGGCTTGGGTCGATCTTTGAGTCGATCTTGTGTTGATCGGGTTGGAAGCTCGATCTGGTTCTCGATCTGTATGGCGTCATTTACGTCCGTACTCCAGATCGATCTCCTCTCTCGATCTTGATCTCGATCCTTCCTCTTGAATCGACTTGGTGCACTCGATCTTCTGGTCGATCTCATCTAGATCGACCTGGCTTGCTCGATCCTCTACCCGATCTTGGGTCCTTAGCTGAATGGTTGAGTTCTCTAAGCGTCCATAAGCTTCCTCACGAGCCTTAGCACGTCCACGAATCCTCCAAAGCTCCAAAGTGTCCAAAAACAACCTGAATATGATGCATAATGCAAGAAACATGCGAATGCTAATGCAAAAGTGCTCTAGTATCTAAAATGGTGCAAACTAGCCTAATATGCAAGGTGAATGCATAAGAAACTATCTTAAATGCATGCAAAATACTCAAAATATATAGTGATATCAACTCCCCCCAAACTTGCCTTTTGCTTGCCCTCAAGCAAACAAAATTCAAGAAGGAAGAGAGGTTTTGAAAACGGGGGTTTAAGCTTCTTGCAAAAGTGTTTTTCATATAAATCAATTCAATGGTACTAGTTCTTAATCCTAAGATGCAATGTACACACTTGATATTGCTGCATATTTCATGTGGTTTGCATACATATAAGATAGTTTCTCATGCATTTACCATGCACTTTAGGCTAGTTTGCATCACTTTAGTTCCTAGAGTACTTTTGCACCAGCATTTGCACGTTTCTTGCATTTTGCATTGCATTCAGGTTGTTTTCCGCTACTTTGGAGCTATGGTGGATTCGTGGACGTGTTAAGGGTCATGAGGAAGCTCGTGGACACTTGGAGAAATCAGGATTGTATGCTAAGGACCCGAGATAGAGCAGCAGATCGAGCAAGGCAGGTCGATCTAAATGAGATCGGCCAGAAGATCGACTGACCCGTGTCGATGCGAAGAGACTGATCGAGACGACGATTGAGTGAAGAGATTGATCAAGGAGTACGGACATAAATGACGCCATGTAGAGCGAGAGTCAGATCGAGTCCACCACTCGATCCTCCATAGATCGACTCCAAGATTGGACGAAGCACTCTATCCCCCAAAGAAGATCGAGACACAGATCGAGTTGAGGCCGCGATTTCCGAAGACGATCGAGCAAGATGCCCGATCTTGAGGTCGATCCCAGGCTACTTTAACCAAATTTGGCATCTAGCGAGAGAGGACCATCGAGCTGTTTGCCCATTTTGGGAAGGCGGCGATCTTGCTTTTGAAAGAGCGTTTTTCACTTTATCTTTTTTATCCTTTTCTCTCTAGTTTTGGAGGATTATCTCCACCATTGGAGAACTTTGAGTTTTCTTGCTTTTACATTTGGAATATTGAATCTTTGCTTTTAATCTACCGTTTTCATGTTTAGTCTATCATCTATTGCGTTTTGTTCGGTTTACTTTATGAGTAGTGAGTAGTTTCATCGGGTTTTCGGGGTTGAGAGGATTCAAAGGGGTTGAAAGGTTTAAAGCTTGGTGTTTTCTTGTTCTTCATGGCTTTCTCTTCTAGGATATCGAGTGCTTAAGGCTTAGAGACTCTCACGCCAAGATCTCTATGATCCGAGGGATGTCTTACCTTGACAGGATCCAAATGTCCCTGAAAGTCGAATCCTAGAGGCTAATCCTTCCTTTCCCACACGCCATGGTTGTTTAGGGGATTAGTTAGGCCGTGTGTTTGAAATCTATGTTTTATGCCTTTCAATCTCTTTTCCACCAAAGGTCATTGGTTTGGAGAAGAGAATGAAGGAGTGATCCATACCACACGCCATGCATGGATCTTGTTTTGTTTTCAAGGCCTAGAGAACCTCACAAAATGAGTAGATCTAAAGTTTTCAAACCAAGCTTGAACCTTTGAAACCCTTGAACATGATCCTCAACCCTGGACCCTCTTTCGTAGTATTTTCTCAACTCAAGCTCCTCTAAGTTCTTCTCTAGCACCAGAACAGCAAGGTTGAGAAGTGAGATCAGCGGCTTCACTCAAAGGAACAATGAGACGTTCAATGAAGCCATGGAGCGGTTCAAGGACTACACCATTCAGTGTCCTCACCACGGCTTCAGTGAAGAGACTCTCCTAAGCACAATATAGCGCGGAGCTTCACCAAAGATACGCTGCTACTTGACACGGCTAGTAAGGGAAACTTCCTTGGTCAAGAGGTTGACGAGGGCATGGAGCTGATTGAAAACCTGGCATTGAGTGACGACAACTATGTTGAAGACTACGACTGTGCACCGAGAGGTTCTGAGCTAGAGTCTCACAAGAAAGAGCTTAAGTCATTGCATGAGAAGATTGACAAGCTAGTGTTGGCTAACCAGAAGCATGTTCACTTCGTTGGTGAAGCGGATGAGACCTTAGAGGAGCTTGAGTTGAGTCAAGAAGAAGCCAATTGGGTGGCGGGTCAGAACACCTACAAACCTCAAGGGTATTCACAAGGCTACAACCAGAACAACAATCTCTCCTATAGAAGCACCAATGTCGGGAACCCTAAAGATCAAGTATACCCTGCTCAGCAAGCAAAGCCATTCGTCCCATACAACAAAGGTTTTCAGCCGAGTGGTGGTTTCCAAGGGCAAGGCAGCTTCCAAGGACAACAGCAAGGAAACAAGGGTTATACGCCAATGGACCCTCCGTGCTTTGTTCCTCAACAACAACTGATGCAACCACAACAAGTTGATCCGGTAAAAGCCATGTTTCAGCAACTGATTCAAGGGCAAGCCTCTACAGACCAGAAGTTTGCCGAGATGAACACTCGCTTAGAATCCTCTCTCACAGATTTCTCTACTCAGATTACAAACTTGAATAACAAGATCAAGCAGTTGAAAAAAGGAAAGGCGGGTACAAGTGGTCAGAATAGCATACCAGGCAAGTGTGAGCAAAATCCCAAGGAATACGCCAACGCCATTACACTAAGGAGTGGGAAAGAGCTAGCACCTACGGTTACTCCTAAGAACAACGGGGATGTTGTAATTCAAGAGGAGGAGGGTAAGCTTTCAGCTGATGATGAGATCAACTTCCACAACCTTTGGATTGAGAGACCAAGAAAGGGTAAGGAGGTTGCTGTAGAGAGGAAAGTGGAGCAAGCTGCTAAGGAGAAGGATGCTTATGTGCCTCCACCGTATGTACCCAATCTGCATTTTCCTGGCCGCTTTAAGAAGCAGCTTATAGAGAAGCACAAAATCTTGTTTGAGAAGCATCTAAAGGACGTAGAGATCAAGCTACCTCTCGTAGATTGCCTTGCCATGATGCTTAAATGTGCAAACTTTTTCAAAGATACGCTTGCAAAGAAAAATAAGGAAAGCAAGGAAGTGCTGTTTCTTAGTGAGGAATGTAGCGCTATAATACACAAGGAGATAGTTCCCAAGAAGTTGGGAGATCCTGGAAGCTTTACTATACCTTGCGCTTTAGGTCCATTGGAGTGCAAGAGTTGCCTTTGCGATTTGGGAGCTAGTATAAATCTGATGCCTCATTCTATAGCTAAGAAGTTGGGATTCACGAGGTTCAAAAACTGTAGAATCTCATTGGTGCTAGCTGACAGATGTGTAAGGCTACCCGTGGGTCTACTTGAGGACTTGCCAGTGAGAATCAGCGTTGTGAACGTGCCTACAGACTTCATTGTGTTGGAAATGGAAGAAGAACCCAAGGATCTGCTCATCCTTGGTAGACCGTTCTAAGCCACTGCTGGAGCCATCATCGACGTCAAGAATGGGAAGATATCACTACATCTAGGCAAGGACATCAGGCTTTATTTTGACATCAATGAGGTTTTGAAGAAGCCTACAATAGAAGGGCAAGGTTTCTACATTGAGACGTTGGACGCTTTAGCTGATGAGTTGCTAGAAGAGTTGGCTCAGGAGGATCATTTGAAGCTGGCATTGACTAAGGAGCCAGGGAAGTTCGGTTACTTGGATCAGAGGACTCAGGAATACGCCAACCTGCTGGATTCTAGGAAGATTGTCAAGGAGGATGAAGGCGCCTGCCTAGAAATCGACTCCGAGATCGATGCCATCACTCGATCCAGGGGTCAAATCGACAAGACAATCGAGATCACAACTCGATCCGGTGCAGCAATCGATAGTCAGATCGAGGACGGTGATCGATCAAGGGAATCAATCGAGTCCAAGATCAAGAGATGCCTTCCGATCAGTTCAGGGTCCATTCCGGAGAACGACTCGGCAGCTCGATGTCTCACTCGATCCACATTAAATCGAGTGAGCGAATCGAGCGAAAATGCTCGATCTAGACGACATCGAGAGCAAGATCGACTGGATGACACGATCTCAGAAGGGACAGAGGTTCAAGAAAGCAGCCTTAAGGGTCATGTCTCGGGTTCTAAGGAGGGTTCCAAGGAGGAAAAAAACAACAGCCACGAGGATGATTGGAGCGAGCTGCTAGCCCCAAAGGTGGACCTTAAGGAGCTCCCAAAAGGGTTAAGGTATGCTTTCTTAGGGCTTAACGAAACCTATCTTGTGATTGTGAAAGAAAACTTAAGTGATTATGAGTTGCACTTGCTCCTAACTGAGCTGAAAAAGTATAGGAAGGCCATTGGGTACTCTCTAAGTGATATCAAGGACCTTTTACCAATGCTTTGCACTCATAGGATTCACTTGGATAATGAGAAATCCTCTTCTATAGAACATCAAAGGCGTTTGAATCCTAATTTAAAGGAAGTTGTTAAGAAGAAGATTCTTAGGCTATTAGAGGCTGACGTGATCTATCCAATAAGTGACAGCACGTGGGTTTCTCCCGTACACGTGGTGCCTAAGAAGGGAGGGATCACGGTCATTAAGAATGATAAAGATGAGCTTATACCTACTAGGACTATTACAGGACACCATATGTGTATTGACTATAGGAAGCTTAATCTTGCTACTAGAAAGGATCATTTTCCCTTACCTTTTATTGATCAAATGCTTGAGAGTCTTGCTAATGATCCTACTATTGCTTTCTTGATGGATATAGTGGATTCTTTCAAATACCAATCCATCCAAATGATCAAGAGAAGACGACCTTTACATGCCCTTATGGTACCTTCGCGTATCGAAGGATGCCATTCAGGTTGTGTAACGCACCGGCTACTTTTCAGCAGTGTATGATGTCGATCTTCTCCGATCTAATAGAAGAGATGGTAGAAGTGTTTATGGATGACTTCTCTGTATATGGTGCGTCTTTTTCTGCTTGTTTGTTGAATCTTTGCAAGGTACTAAAGCGTTGTGAAGAGACGAATCTTGTGCTTAATGATATATCTTGGTTTTTATGGTTTTTAACCATGATATAAGTCCTTTTTATTGAGTTTTTTTGGTCTTTTTAGAGTTCTAGAAGAGTGTTTGCAGGTTATAGCATTGTCTGGAGCATAATTGGAGATTTTGGAACCTTTTGGAGCATTCTGAGTTGAAGCCACGAAGTACCAAGCTCGAAGCAGAAAGTATCCCATATGGTGATGCTCGTCACCACGCTAGGTCACGCTCGTCACCCATCAAGGAAGGAGCGTGGCTGTTTTATTAAAAGTGTGAAGAAAAATTGCACAATTGGCCCAGAAGTTCCATTATTTACAAAAAGACCCCAAATCGTGTTTAGCCTCTATTTATCAGGTTTTTCAGCCATTGTTGGCCATTATCTTAGTTTTTGAGAATTCAAAGAGCTTAGAGAGAGATTTAATCATAACTTTTTGGGGAGAAAAATCTTGTACTCTTTGTAGAAGATTTCGAACCCCCTTATTTCTTTTACTCTTTCTCTTAATACAATATTATTCAGTTATGTTTTGTGATTCCATAATCATGTCTGAGTAATCTGCTAGTTAAGATAGGGCTTTTTCAAGGGTTGATGAAGAGATTGTAGAATCGCAATTCTGTTAGGATTATCTTTTGGTTTTTCATCTCTGCTTGCTTTAAAATCGAATTTCTGAGAAACATCATCTAAGAATCCAAAAATCTTAGGTTGTTAAATATATGGAGAGCATTATTCATAACCTGAAATATTATTTGATGAGCAAAGCAACTTAGTGCAAAGAGATGTGGCTTAGGAGTTTTGTAAACAATTGAATCTGATCTTTCCTGCATGCTTAGGTTGTTAGGGTTTGCAAAGAGATTTGAAACTCTATGATTTAGGCATAGATAACTTTTGCAATGAGAATTGATTAGTTATACATTAGTGATTCATGTTTATAACGGTTCTTAATCATTCCTGATTTCCTGCATTCTACATTCTTGGATTCAACCTGCGAACTGTCCTGACATAGCGCTTTTAGTCTTCTGAAACTTAGATCATCTGCCAAAAATCCTTTGCTTACTTTTATTTGTTAATTCGCATTACATACATTATATCATGCTTAGCATAATCCGAATCCACAATTTGATAGTGTAGTTTGCATTACTCCCTTGGGATTCGATACCCCTTGTACTACAACTGATTTTGCTGTGCACTTGCAGTAGTTTAATTTGGATAAAACCTGAGCCCTATCAAGTTTTTGGCGCCGTTGCCGGGGAGTAATTGCTGCCTTTTGATACCTAGTATTAATATTTTGTCTAAGTTTTAATTTGTTTACTAACTTTGCTACTTTTCTTTGTTCCTGTTTCAGGTGTATGCCTAATCGCAGAATCAGAAGCAACAAGGAGAAGGAGCTTGTGACTTTGAGCATCGACGAACTAGCTAGGTTGGAGAGAACTAACAGGAAAGCTAAGAAGCAATCTACAATGGTGGCTCCACTTATCCTGGTTGAAGATGCAGAAGGTCACTTGGTTGACAGGGAAGGAAACAGGAGAAACGAAGAGGGGCAGAGAATTGATCAAGAGGGAAATATCATTGTTGAACAGCAGGTTCAACAAGTGAATGAGAACGTGGGAGTCCCTGCTGCTGCTAATAACGCTGCTGGGCGTTTTGTTCAGAGGACTCTAGGTGATTACAACAGACCTGATCAGTTCTATGCCAACAGAGCTGCAATCCGACCTCCTGCCTTCCAGAGGAACGATTTTGAGGTTAAACCTGTCTACTATCAGCTGGTTAGCCAGCATCCATTCCATGGCTTACCTCATGAGCATCCTATGGATCACATTGAGAGGTTTTAGGATCTGGCATCAAGTGTCAAAGCTATTGGAGTCAGCAATGATTTCCTATTCTGCAAGCTTTTTCCTTACTCTCTTGGAGGAGAGGCTGCATATTGGCTGAAGCAACTAGAACCTGCTTCATTGACCACTTGGGAAGACACTAAGAACGCCTTTCTGAATAACTTCTATGACGATGCTAGATCAGAGGACATGAGGACGAAAATTGCATCCTTTACACAAGGCCCTACTGAAGCTTTTAAGGCTTCTTGGATCCGGTTCAAGTCTTATCAAAGGGACTGTCCTCATCATGACTTTAGTCAGGTGCAATTACTTGGGATTTTCTTTAGGGGCATTGACTGGAAATATCAGATGGCGCTGGATGCAGCAAGTGCAGGAAACTTCAACACCAACATACCAGAGGAGGCGATCAGACTGATTGAGAATTTGGTCTGCAACAACAACACTAAAAATGTAGACTTTCAGAGGATGAAACAAGCTGGTGTGGCTGATGGAAATCAGATTGCTGAAGTTAAGGCTAAGCTGGATGATATGCACAGCCTTTTGGTGGGAAAGAAGTCAGTTCATTTTGCTGCAGAAGTGGAAACTTTCGAAGCTCCAGAGGAGGTTGAACAGGAGGATGTAAATTTCATCAATTCTGGTGGTTTTCAGGGTCAAAGGTATGGGAATCAGCAGTGGAACAGAGGATACAGCAACAACAATCAGAAGAACACCTTTACAGGAGGATAGAGCACGCCTGGTTTCACTCCTAAGCCCCCATTCCAGAAGCCATTCCAGAACAGTGGAAATTACAGAAACTATGGTTCTTCTTCTTATCAACCAGCACCTCCACAAGAGAACAAAATAGAAACAATGCTAGAACAACTCTTGGAAGGACAACAGAAGCTTACAGTGGACTTCAATGGCAAGATAGATATGCTCTATCAGGATTTGAATGGAAAAATTGAGAGTCTGAACTCTCATATGAAGAAGCTTGATGTTCAAGTTGCCCAAACTGCAGGAGCTGTTCAGAGGCAAGAAGGATTTCTTCAAGGAAGAACTGATGCTAATCCCAAACACCATGTGAATGCCATCACATTGAGGAGTGGAAAGAACCTGCAACCAGTGTTGCAGAAGGATTTAACCTCAAGGAATTTTGTGGGTATTGAAGAGTATGAAGATGAAGAAATATCTGCTGAAGACCCACGGGTGATGCTCGTCACCAATAATGGGTGTCGCTCGTCACCCATTGAGCACAACCCCGACCCCGACTCTTCATAATTTGGTGACAACCGTCACCAGGAGGGTGACGGTCGTCACCCAAATCCAATGATCGACCCCGAATTGTCCAAAGTGAGTGACGCTCGTCACCAACCCAGTGACGCTCGTTACCAGACGCCTTATGCTGCAGTTTCGTCTAAGACTTCAGATAATGCTAAGGAGACCATGTATAAACCCAAGATACCCTATCCTAAGCATCCTAAGAAGTCTAAGCAAGAGCATGAAGATGCAAGATGCAAGGCTATCATGGACAAGTTGGTCATAGAGATCCCATTGATTGATGCTGTAAGGATCACTCCTGTTATAAGGAGGTGTGTGAAGAGGATGGTGACAAATAACTTGAGTCTAGAGGGTGGGGCTATGATGATCAACGAGCAGGTCAGTGCAGTGATTCAGAACAGAGTTCCAAAGAAGCTTTCAGACCCATGAAGCTTTGTTTTAGACTGCACAATCTTCAATGACAAGTTTGAGAGGTCATTGTGTGATCTTGGTTCTAGTGTGAACATCATGCCTCATTCTGTTGCCAAGAGCTTGGGGATGGCCGATTTCAAGGCTACAAGGATATCTCTTGTCCTAGCTGATAGATCAGTCAGAGTTCTTGAAGGAGTGATAGAGGATGTTCCTATCAAAGTAGGAGATTGTATGATTCCTATTAATTTTGTGGTTCTGGAATATGGAGAAGAACCCAAAGACCCCTTGATTCTTGGCAGACCCTTCTTGGCTACTGCAGGAGCTATTATTGATGTCAGGAAGGGTAGAATAGAGCTGAATGTTGGTGATTTAGTGATGAAATTCGAAATGGACAAGCTGATGAAGAGGCCAACCATAGATGGACCGACTTTTTATGTGGATGTTCTCACAAACATTGCTGATCAGATCTTCCATGAGATGAGTTCAGAGGATCCCTTGGAGAGGGCGTTGACCACTTCTACAGCTGAGTATGAGCATTTAGATGCTGCAGCAACAGGGTACACAAAGATGATGGATGCTACTGCACAAGTGATGCAACTGGTTGCACAGGATGAGCTTGTCTCCACATCTGCGAAAGCTGCCACAATGGCTAATTGGTCTGCAGCAAAAGCACCAAAAGTTCAGCTTAAACAGCTCCCTGCAGGGCTAAGGTACGCATTTCTTGGAGAAAACTCCACCTATCCTGTAATTGTTAATGCTTCAATGAACAATTCAGAGCTCACCCTTTTGCTAAGTAAGCTGCGAAAATTTCGCAAAGCTCTTGGCTACTCTCTTGATGACATTTCAGGTATCTCTCCAGACTTGTGCATGCATAGGATACACTTGGAGGATAAGTCGAAATCATCAGTTGAGCATCAGAGGAGGCTGAATCCGAATTTGCAGGATGTAGTCAAGAAAGAGATCATGAAGTTGTTGCAGGCTGGTATCATCTATCCTATATCAGACAGTGCTTGGGTGAGTCCAGTGCACGTGGTGCCTAAGAAAGGAGGTGTCACAGTGGTGAAGAATGACAAGGATGAGCTGATTCCAACTAGGACTGTGACAGGACACAGGATGTGCATTGACTACAAGAAACTGAATGCAGCAACGAGGAAGGACCATTTTCCTCTGCCTTTCATCGATCAGATGCTGGAGAGGCTGGCGAATCACAAGTATTACTGCTTCCTTGATGGGTATGCAGGCTTCTTTCAGATCCCCATCCATCCAGATGATCAGGAGAAGACTACTTTTACCTGTCCCTATGACACTTTTGCATATCGCAGAATGCCTTTTGGGCTGTGTAATGCTCCTGCAACCTTCCAGAGATGCATGATGTCGATTTTCACAGACATGAGAGAGAAGTTTATGGAGGTGTTCATGGATGACTTCTCTGTTTATGGGTCCTCTTTCAAGAGCTGCTTGGATAATCTGTGTGCAGTTCTGCAGAGATGTGAAGAGAATCACTTGGTTTTAAACTGGGAGAAGTGTCATTTTATGGTTCAGGATGGTATTGTGCTTGGCCACAGAGTCTCAGGAGACGGTATAGAAGTGGATAGGGCAAAAATTGAGGTGATGACAAGTTTGCAAGCACCTGATTCAGTCAAAGCAGTGAGGAGTTTTCTGGGTCATGCAGGCTTCTACAGAAGATTCATCAAGGACTTTAGCAAGATAGCACGCCCCCTTACTGTTCTCCTCTGCAAAGATGTGAAGTTTGAGTACATAGAAGAGTGCAAATCATCCTTTGAACAGATCAAGCAACCTATGGTTACAGCTCCTGTTGTGCAGCCACCAGATTGGGACTTACCTTTTGAGGTAATGTGTGATGCCAGCGATTTTGCAGTTGGAGCAGTGCTGGGACAGAGGAAGGACAAGAAACTCCACGCCATCTACAATGCAAGTAGAACTTTGGATGATGCTCAGAAGAATTATGCAACAACTGAGAAGGAATTGTTAGCTGTTGTGTTTGCTTTTGAGAAGTTCAGGCAATATCTTGTTAGCTCCAAGGTCGCGGTTCATACTGACCATTCAGCACTGATGTACCTGATGCAAAAGAAGGATGTAAGATGGATCCTGCTTCTTCAGGAATTTGACATTGAAGTAAAGGACAAGAAAGGGGTTGAGAATGGAGTTGCTGATCATCTATCCCGGATTCAAGTCGAAGACAGTGTCCCAATCAATGATTTCTTGCCTGAAGAGAATGTTTACTTGGTGGAATCAAGAGAACAGGAGGAAAGTATTGAAAACCTGCAGTTTTCTCGAAACTGCAGGGGAGTGACGAGCGACACCAGGAGGGTGACGCTCGTCACCAACCCAGAACAGCCACAACCAAAGTGTACGAAAGAGGTGACGCTCGTCACCAATCTCTACACTTTTCTGCGATTTGTGCAAGCTTGGGGATGGCTTTTGAAGAGCCTGTTTATGCTTTGAATGATCCAAAGAGGCCGTGGTATGCTGATATTGCAAATTACCTCGCTGCAGAGGATAAACCACATGACTTCAAAGGCTATGCTAAGAAGAAGTTCTTGAGAGAACTTAGGAGATTCTATTGGGATGAGCCATACCTCTACAAGCATTGTGCTGATTGGGATCTACAGGAGATGCATAGCAGAAGAAGAAGTGCAGGACGTCCTCTTTCACTGTCATGGATCAGAGTATGCTGGACACTTTGCTACATTCAAGACTGTCTCTAAGGTATTGCAAGCTAGATTTTGGTGGCCTACTATGTTCAGAGATGCCCAGGCCTTCATCACAAGCTGTGATACTTGTCAGAGAAGAGGAAAAATCAGTAGGAGACATGAGATGCCACAGAACTTTATTCTGGAAGTTGAAGTTTTTGATTGTTGGGGTATCGACTTCATGGGACCTTTTCCCTCATCTTATGGGAATAGATACATTCTGGTTGCTGTTGACTATGTATCTAAGTGGCTAGAGGCGTTGGCTACCCCTACTAATGATGCTGCAGTGGTTTTAAAGTTGTTTAAGACCATTATCTTTCCCAGATTTGGTGTCCCGCGGATTGTCATAAGTGATGGTGGTTCTCACTTTGTCAACAAGGTTTTTGACAAACTGTTGAAGAAGTATGGTGTACAGCACAGAGTAGCCACGCCATATCACCCCCAAACAAGTAGACAAGTTGAAGTTTCCAACAGGCAGATCAAGCAGATTCTGGAAAAGACAGTTGGGAAGACAAGGAAATATTGGTCTACAAAGCTGGATGATGCATTATGGGCTTACAGAACAGCATACAAAACGCCACTTGGGACTACACCATTCCATCTTCTCTATGGCAAGGCGTGCCATCTACCAGTAGAGTTGGAGTTCAAAGCAGAATGGGCCATCAAGAAGCTGAACTTCGATCTGAAGCCTGCTGCAGAAAGGCGTTTGATTCAGCTCAATGAACTGGATGAGATCAGATATCTGGCCTATGAAAACTCCAAGTTATACAAGTAGAGGACAAAGACATATCATGATAAAAAGATCATCTCCAGGCATTTCGAGCCCAGTGACCAGGTATTACTCTACAACTCTCGTTTACAGCTTTTTCCTGGGAAATTGCGTTCTCGATGGTCAGGTCCCTTCACTGTCAAAGAAGCTCGCCCACATGGTGCAATTGTCCTGATTAACTCCAAAGGAGTGGAGTTCACTGTCAATGGACAAAGGGTGAAGCATTACTGGGCACAAGCAGAGATTCCAGCAGTACACATTGTGTCTCTGGATGATGCACCAACTGTCTAAACAGCCAACCAAAGTCAAGCTAATGACTTTAAACAAGCGCTTAGTGGGAGGCAACCCACTGGTAAGTTGTAGATATTATATTTAGCTATTAGTTTCGTGATTAAGATTAGTAATTAGAATAATAGTTAAAAAAAAAAAAAATATGGTGTAGATCGTCACCATTATGGTGACGCTCGTCACTCGTAGAAATCGAGCACGGGTACTTATTCTTCTTCTTCTTCTTCGTCTAGTTTACTTCTGCAAAATATCGAACACATTCAACTTCTCTTATATTCATAACTTTTGATTTTCTGAACCAAATTGAGTGATTCAAGAGTCTAAGCCTTGCGAATTTTGCTCCTCTTTCTGAATATCAACTCGGTTTTTAAGATCTGCAAGGTATGTGTTCGGAATCCCCAATTTTCAGTCCACCATAGGTTTGGTAAAATCCAATTTTTGACTTGATTAGCTTGATTTAAATGTTGAATCACGGTTAGTTAGGTTGTATTAGAAGAATGAAACCATCTATGTGAGCTTTTTTCGGTTGATTTGCAAGTTTTGAATTTTCGAGTTCATGATGAAATTTGCAAAAATCTGGAAATTTTGGGTGATTTGGGTTGAACTGATGATTGAATTGTGTTCCTGGTAATGCTGTATTTGATCGCCATCATTTATTTCACCTTGATTGATTGATTTTTCGAATTTTGAAAAATTTGCTGATTTTGGTGATGTTTTTGGTCGATTTTGATCTTAAATTTTCAGATGCCTAGACAGAAGAAACGACCAAGGCAAAGCTTGTCTTCAAGCACTGCAACAGGGTCTACAGATTCCTTCAGTCAGTACCCGGTTTGCAGGCCTCCATGGCCCAAGCGAGAAGATCGGAAAATAACCTCTGGAGTGGCTTGGGCAGGAACTCCGAGGCAGGAAATATCACGGGACACTTGTATATTCCGTAATATCCAGGAGGAGTGGGATGAGTATGACACGCTATTCTATAATGCGTGGCTGGGAGTGAAGATTATCCCCACTCGGTTCGCGGGTTCTGCTGTTCTCCAGAAGATGGGGATTTTCGAGGAGGTTGTTCAGATTCTGGAGAGCATCGGGATGGGGACTATGCCGTTCCAGCAGTATGATCTCTACCCAGATTTGGTCCGCCAGTTTCTCTCTACAGTTCGCGTCTACTATGCGAATGAGCTGGCGAAGCGTGCACATGAAGGCACGATGACGTTTCTGATCCGAGGGGTTCGATACCGGATCAGTCTGGTGGAGCTTTGTGGGATCTATGGCTTCTCTGACCATCCCACAGGCGTTCTCCTTCCCTCTCAGTGGACTCATATGCGGACATTCTGGTCCAAGTTCGGGAATGGAGTCTATGACAGCAAGACTAGCACGCAGACAGAGGTTCGCCATCCTGTCTTAAGGTACATTCTGCGCCTCTTTGGCCATACCATCTTGTGCAAGTCTGCGCCTAGTAAGACTCGGGTTAGTGAGATGATTCTCCTCTACTACAGACTTTATGAGATGTTTGATGATGTGATCCCTATCGATAGCATGGTTCGCGCCAACTTGGGCGCTGTTTTCGCTAAGCATCTGGTCTCCTTGAAGACCAAGCCGTTCACCAGTCCGGGGGAGAAGACCGAGAGTGTTGGCAGCCTTCTGACACCGATCTTTCATCATTTCCAGATTGATGTCACTCCTTGCAGTCTGCGCAGTGACAAATCACTTATGGATGACCAGTATCTGCGCCATGTCACTTGGTTGAAGATTGGAGTTTTCTGGACTTTCACTACTACTTCTGGAGAGTATGTTGGTATTAAGTTGGCACAGAGAGCCCCCACTACGACTCAGGGAGTCCCGCCCCAGCTTTTCTTCATGCCAGCTCGGACTCTGCTGCGCCCTTTGGCTCTGCGCCTTACTAGAGCTGCTACAGGTGGTGCTTCTGCTTCTACTGCATCTGCTGATGATGCTGGACCTTCTACACGCCAGAGTACCTCCTCTACTGCTTTCAGGCGTCCTCCACGACCACAGACACCCATGGATAGGGCTGCTTTTCAGGAGTATGTCATTGACAGCTTTGAGGGACTCTGGGATGCTGTTGCTACACTTAGCAACTGTGGTTGTGTCCGCCCCCATTACACCAATGAGCCTTGCGAGGATGAGAACTGAGGCTCCACTATCTGGTTACTTGTTTCTTTTTCTCTTTTATTTTTATTTCTCTGGAGTCATTTTTATGTTTTCTATGAGTTAGTTATCAGTTTCTTTGATGATGTTTTGTGAGATTGTTGAACCAGGTTATTATTGCTATGTTTGGATGTTGTTAATTCTGCGTTTGAGTGCTCAAAAAGTCTAACTTTCGAGTACACATGACAACACTTCGTTAATTAACATCTAACTTAACAATTAGGTAATACAGGTCGTGGTGACGCTCGTCACCAGATTGGTGACGCTCGTCACCCGACCCCACGCGAGGTAACACTTTTCTGACTTGGTTTTTCGACTTCTCATTCATTTTTCTGACCAACTCTTGGCTTGATAACACTGGGGACAGTGTTGTTTAAGTTTGGGGGAGGTAGTAACTGACGTTGTTTGCTTTGTGTCATGTTTATAGAGTCTTAATGTTGAGTCAAAAACCTGTTTTATAGAGTCAAAATCTTGAAACTATCAGTTTTTCTGGGAACTAACCATAGGACGTTTTTGCTTATAAGAACCATTACCACAGTAGTTTATTACAAGTCTTACTAAGTTGAAAGTCATAGGTAGATCAGTCTAGCAATGAAGGTTTAGATCCTTAGAGAATCTGAAAAATCTTCTGTTAGCTCCACCTTAATGAAATTTAAACTTCTTGTCTTGGTGATTGATTCTTATAGATCTTGATTCTCTCTTTCAGCACTGACAATAAAGTTAAGATACAGTTTCTTTTTGATCTTTCCTGATGTAGTTTTTAAAAGTTTAAGTCCAAAGTATGGTGCATTCATAACCATGTCTCCTCACAAGGAACAACAGTAGTGAACACACTCAAGAACCTGTCTCCTCACAAGGAACACAAGTATTGAGTAGCACCATTTCTTAGACTGAAAAAGTTGAGAAAAAGAAGTGAAAATTCGAACATATTCAAAGGAAAAGATCAAGGGAAGAGAAAATATGAGAGCTGTGTTGAGATTGAATTTTTCAGTTGTTAGGAAGGGAAAAGAAGTTGAGATGATAGAACCTTGATGAGATATCACACTTAGATAAAAATAAGGAGTTGACAATAGAAATTTCGGATTTCTTGAAGGGATTTGGATTGGACTTGAGAGATTTGCTAAGCTTGTGATGATTAGACTGAAATTTGATTTTGTGTTGACTCTGTGGTATGTGGATTCGAAAGTTCAAACTAGTGTGGTGTTTCTGATGATTGACTGACTGTTTCTTGTTTTCAGACCTCGACCTTATTCTTTGTCTGATGTTTGCTTGAGGGCAAGCAAAAGCTAAGTCTGGGGGAGTTGATATATCATGGTTTTTATGGTTTTTAACCGTGATATAAGTCCTTTTTATTGAGTCTTTTTCGTCTTTTTACAGTCCTAGAAGAGTCTTTGCAGGTTATAGCATTGTCTAGAGCATAATTGGAGATTTTGGAACCTTTTGGAGCATTCTGAGTTGAAGCGACAAAGTACCAAGCTCGAAGCAGAAAGTATCCCATATGGTGACGCTCGTCACCACCCTTGGTAATGCTCGTCACCCATCAAGGAAGGAGTGTGGCTGTTTTATTATAAGTGTGAAGAAGATTTGCAGAATTGGCCCAGAAGTTCCATTATTTACAAGAATACCCCAAATCGTGTTTAGCCTCTATTTATTAGGTTTTTCAGCCATTGTTGGCCATGATCTTAGTTTTTGAGAATTCAGATAGCTTAGAGAGAGATTTATTCAAAGCTTTTTGGGGAGACAAATCATGTACTCTTTTGAGAAGATTTCGAACCCCCTTATTTCTTTTACTCTTTATCTTAATACAATATTATTCAGTTATGTTTTGTGATTCCATAATCATGTCTGTGTAATCTGCTAGTTAAGTTAGGGCTTTTTTAAGGATTGATGAAGAGATTGTAGAATCGCAATTCTGTTAGGATTATCTTTTGGTTTTTCATCTCTGCTTGCTTTAAAATAGAATTTCTGAGAAACATCATCTAGGAATCTGAAAATCTTAGGTTGTTAAATATATGTGAGAGCATTATTCATAACCTGAACTAGTATTTGATGAGCAAAGGAACTTAGTGCAAAGAGATTTGGCTTAGGAGTTTTGTAAACAATTGAATCTGATCTTTCCTGCATGCTTAGGTTGTTAGGATTTGCAAAGAGATTTGAAACTCTATGATTTAGGCATAGATAACTTTTGCAATGAGAATTGATTAGTTATACATTAGTGATTCATGTTTAAAACGGTCCTTAATCATTCCTGATTTTCTGCATTCTACATTCTTGGATTCAACCTGCGAACTGTCCTGACTTAGCGCTTTTAGTTTTCTGAAACTTAGATCATCTGCCAAAAATCGTTTGCTTACTTATACTTGTTAATTCGCATTACATACATTATATCCTACTTAGCATAATCCGAATCTACAATTCGATAGTGTAGTTCGCATTACTCCCTTGGGATTCGATACCCCTTGTACTACAACTGCTTTTGCTGTGGACTTGCAGTAGTTTTATTTGGGTAAAACCTGAGGCTTATCACTTAACTGGGAGAAGTGTCACTTCATGGTGAAAGAAGGGATCGTGCTTGGCCACAAGATATCAGAGAAAGGCGTAGAGGTTGATAAGGCTAAGGTTGAGGTCATGATGGGTCTTGAGCCGCCGGTTAATGTCAAGGGGAACAAGAGTTTCTTGGGGCACGCTGGCTTCTACAGGCGCTTCATCCAGGATTTTTCCGAGATTACAGGCCCTTCACACGGCTGTTGTGCAAGGAAGCCGACTTTGTCTTTGATGAGGAGTGCTTGCAAGCTTTCAAGACCATTAAGGAAGCTCTTGTCACGACACCAATAGTTCAAGCACCAGACTGGAGTCTACCATTTGAGATCATGTGATGCTAGTGACTATGCCGTTGGAGCTGTTCTAGGGCAGAGAAAAGACAAGCGGCTGCATGTGATTTACTATGCTTGAAGAACCTTGGATGACACGCAAACAAGATACACTACTACAGAGAAGGAGCTATTGGCAGAAGTGTTTGCCTTTGAGAAGTTCAGAGCTTATCTAGTGGGAGCCAAGGTTGTTGTCTACACAGATCACGTGGCGCTTAGATACATCTACTCCAAGAAGGATACTAAGACAAGGCTCTTGAGATGGATACTTCTTCTTGAGGAGTTTGACATTGAGATTAAAGACAAGAAAGGTATAGAGAATGGTGTTGCTGGTCAATGAAGCCTTACCTCTTGATGACTCGCTTCCGGAAGAACAACTTATGATGATCACTACAGCCGTATGTGGAAAGCTAGAAGGGCAGTTTGAGGAGGTTTTGAGTTTCAAAGAAGAGGATCTTCCTTGGTACGCTGACATAGTGAACTACTTGGCATGTGGAGAGGAGCCAAGTCATCTTGACAGCTATCACAAGAAGAAGTCCATGAGAGACGTAAGCCACTACTTTTGGGACGAGCCTTACTTGTACAAGAGGGGCGTGGACAGTTTATACCGGAGATGTGTAACAAAGGAGGAAGCTAAAGACATTATCTTTCACTGCCATGGCTCTTCATACGGCGGACACTTTGCTTCGTTCTAAACCGCTACAAAAGTCTTACAAGCCGGTTTCTGGTGGTCGTCTAACTTAAAAGATGCCCATGAGTTCATGAAGAGTTGTGAAGCTTCTCAACGAGCAGGAAATATCACCAAGCGTAACGAGATGACTCAGGTTCCTATCTTCGAGGTTAACGTGTTTGACGCATGGGGCATAGACTTCATGGGGCCGTTTCCCTCATCCTACGACAAAAGTTCATATTGGTAGCGGTTGACTACGTCTCTAAATGGGTTGAGGCTATTGTCTCCCCTACAAACGACTCTAAGGTGGTGATCAAGCTCTTTAAGAGCATCATATTCCCGAGTTTTGGAGTACCCACGTTGGTGATAAGCAACGGAGGAAGTTATTTCTTCAACAAGGTGTTTGAAGGTCTCTTAAAGAAGTATGGCGTGAAGCACAACGTAGCTACGCCTTACCATCCTCAAACGAGTGGCCAAGTGGAGGTCTCTAACCGGCAGATCAAGGCAATACTTGAGAGAACAGTTGGGACAACTCGGAAGGATTGGGCAGTGAAGTTAGATGACGCTTTGTGGGCTTACCGGACTGCTTTCAAAATGCCCATTGGTACTACTCCTTTCACTCTTCTCTACGGCAAAGGATGTCACCTCCCCGTTGAGCTGGAACATCGAGCATTATGGGCTGTGAAGCGGCTGAATTTTGATCTAAAGACAGCTCAGGAGAAGCGCTTGATCCAGCTACACGAACCTGATGAGCTAAGGCTAGATGCTTACGAAAGCGCTAGGATCTACAAGGAGCGTACTAAGGCAGCTCACGATAAGAAGTTGGTTCGCAAAGAGCATAAGGAAGGTAGCTTGGTATTTCTCTACAACTCCTGGCTTAAGCTCTTTCCAGGAAAGCTGAAGTCACGATGGTGCGGATCTTTTGAGATCAAAGAAGTATTGCCTTATGGAGCGGTCACCTTGGTCGGCAAGAGTGGGAATGCATTCACAGTGAACGGATACAGAGTTAAGCCATACACGGCGAATGCATTTGACAAGGAGAGCACCTCAATGCTTCTCCAAGACCCACCATCTGCCTAAACGAAGTAAAGTCTAGCTAAAGACGTTAAAGAAAGCACACTTGCGAGGCATTCCCATGTCTATCTTGTATATATTTTTGCTTTATTTCTCTTTCAGTTTTATGCTTTTATCATATGAGTGTGTAGGAACAGGTATAAGGGATTACAAAGCATAATCTTAGATCCAAAAGGAGTAAGAAGGGGCGAATATAGGTTAGAGATCGAGTGCTAGATCGACTCATCCTGGCTCGATCTTTGCTAGATCGAGCTAGTGAATCGAGAGGAGTTAGTCGATATAGACGAGATCGAGTAGACAGATCATGTGACACAGTCGATCACGAGAGGATGAATACCCTATACGTTTAGCTTGGAAAGCAAACGAGGGTGGATCGACTGAGTCACTCGATTCTCAAGGCTAAATCGAGTAGTCTACTCGATCTGCCACTCGATCCAAGCCTAAATCGACCCCTGAATCGAGAACGTGGCTCGATCATTAGGACTTAGCCGTTGTGGCAAAAACTCAAGGAACGAGAGGTGTTATCGATCCATGACTCGATTCAATTCGAATCGAGTCCCAAATCGAGCAACCTTCTTGATCCAAGCCATTATGGGCATGAGATCGAGTCCTAGATCGACCAAATGGACTCGATCTCGTGCCGAGGTAACAATTCCTTTTCCCTCTTTTCTGTTTTCCCTCCAGTTTTTAAATTTAAAATGTGGTCAAGGCAAGCATCTTTGACCATGAAAGATATGCCTTGACCACAAGTTTTGTAAGAAAACCACTTCTCTTACCCATAGTTTTGTAAAATTGTTAGCCTTTATATTTCCAACATCACTCAAACTCTCACATTTCTGTTTTCACGAGTTCTTAAGCAAAAGAGAGTGTGAATTTTTATTTTCTAAAGGCTAACAGCAATCTCTTACAATCTTTGCAAAGGTATTTTCAAATCTTCAAGAAAATCTTTTAGAAAATTTCCTTTTAATTCGCTTTGATTGTTTTAGATGCTAGGGCGGTTTATATTTTTTAAAACTAGCTTGATATTAGGAAAAATTCTAGATTTAACTATAACTCTAGATTTGATTCTCTGTTATCTTGCTAGGATTTTTATAAATTCCACAAAATTCTAGGGTATTAAGTGGAAGGCTTGTTTTAAAATGAAAGCTCTAAGTCTAACTAAGAAAATAGCTCTCAAAAAAAAAAAAAAAAAAAAAAAAAAGAGCCAGAGAGCCAAATATTTAAAAAGAAAAAAAAAATAAGTAGAGAGCTATCAAAAAAAAAAGAAAAAGAGTTAAATGTGTTTTCAGCCTTTCCACTAGCCACAGGAGTTTTAAGATGATGCTTTTATTTTGGTTTTTGCTAAGCGAATTGCTTTGATGATGAGGGTAGTCTCTAGAAGGGTGAGTGAGCTGAAAAGAAAAGAAATGAGAGCGGTTTTAGGATCATTGTTTGTGTATATGGGTAGATGTGAGTCTAGTCATGTATGCATCAATTGCCTTTACCTTTAGCATTATGCATAAGTTCATACCTTTTTGAGAGAAACCGTTGCATTATATAACCCATTTAAATGAGATCATTCTAGTCTCATAGCCTTTATCCTTAACCAAATGTGTTCAGCTTTAAAATGCATAAGTATGATTCACGGTTTTGATCTTAATGAATGTTAAAGGATAGGATTCTTGGATTGTTTGGGATATGAGAGTCATGATTTGAAATTCATTATATGATGAGTATGGCTAAGTTCTTTGGAGTATGAGTGTGTGCATTGCATCTTAGGATTAAGAACTAGGACCATTGAATTGATTCATTTGAAAAACACTTTTGCAAGAAGCTTAAACCCCCGTTTTTAAAACCTCTCTTCCTTTCTTGAATTTTGTTTGCTTGATGGCAAGCAAAAGGCAAGTTTGGAGGAGTTGATATTGCCATATATTCTGCATGTTTTGCATACATTTAGGATAGTTTTTCATGCATTCATCTTACATTATAGGCTAGTTTGCACCATTTTAGGTCCTAGAGCACTTTTGCATTAGCATTCGCATATTTGTTGCATTATGCATCATATTCAGGTTGTTTTTGGACACTTTGGAGCTTCGGAGGATTCATGGACGTCCTAAGGCTTGTGAGGAAGCTTATGGACGCTTGGAGAACTCAACCATTCAGCAAAGGACCTGAGATCGAGTGGCGGATCGAGCATGGCAGGTCGATCTAGATGAGATCGACCAGAAGATTGAGTGCACCAAGTTAATTCAAGAGGAAGGATCGAGACCAAGATCGAGAGTGGAGATCGATATGGAGTACGGACGTGAATGACGCCATGCAGATCGAGAACCAGATCGGGCTTCCAACCCGATCAATACAAGATCGACTCAGAGATCGACCAAAGCTATCCGATCCAAGACAAAGTTCGAGAGCCAGATCGAGCTTCCAGCCCGATCCCTGACAAACCTTATCCTTCCAGCTGTCTTTGGCGGCTAGCAAGGGGGGGGACCAGCTAACGGTTTAGCCATTTTTGGCAAAAGCAGCCATTCACTTTCACTATCTTGAATTCGGTCTTTTCTGTTTTTCTCTCTAAGTTAGGCGATTCGCCATTGTTGCAATACCTTAAGCTTTTTCAGTTTTTGAACCTTTGAATCTTTTAATATCAAGCAAGTATTTCTTTAATCTTTCGTTAATCATGCTTAGCTTATCATTTATTGCTTTTGCTTCAATCTTAAACATGTGTAATGAGTAGTCGTTTAGGGTTTTGGGGTTCACGTGATTCAAAAGGGTTGTAAGGGTTTCAAGCTTTGTGTTTTCTTTGTTCTTCATACCTTCTCTTCTAGGATCTTGGGATCTTAAAGCCTAGAGAGCCTTGGAAAAGGTCTCTATGAACAAAATGCTATCTTACCTTGACAGGATTCAGATGTCCTGGAAAACCAGATCCTAGAGACTAATCCTTCCATTCCCATACGCCATGGTTGTTTAGGGGGTTAGTCAGGTCAATATTTGAAATCTGTCTTTCTTGCTCTTTAATCTCTTTTTCCACCAAACGCCATGGTTTTGGAGAAGAGGTTGAGGAAGTGAATCATATCACACGCCATGGATGGTTCTTGTTTTGTTTTCAAGGCCCAGAGAAACCTCATAAAAGAGTAGATCTAATTGTTTTCAAACCAAAGCTTGAATCTTTGATACCCTTGAATATGACCCTCGACCCTGAACCCTCTCTTTTAGTATTTTAAATCAATGTTCATCATTCGCTTGTCATTTTGCTTGCATTCTTGATCATTAGAAGTCGTTCTGTTTAAGTTGCCTGTTAGATCGATCCATTCTCCTCGATCCATTGCTCAATCCTATGGTCGATTCACTGGTCGAGTTTTAGTTTTTAGTAGTTTTGCATTTTTCATCTTTTGCTTGTTCCTCGTGGTAGTTAACCCTCTTCCAGGGATTTTAAAATTGTTTTGCATTGTATTAGATCGTTGCATTTAGTTTTCCTAGATTTTACCAATCATTTATCCAATTTGCTTAGATTTGCTTCATCCTTGCATTCTCATTGCTCTTCCTGCTCCCTAGGATTGGATTGATACCTCTTGCTATACTACAACTGTGTATTGCTTGAGTTTTGATAACCTCCTGCTTGCATTAGGTAAAAACATGTTATCATGCACTCACACAAAATCCGGTGTTTCGTGGCAAAAGTAAACACATTCATAAGCACTACCACTTCATTCGTGAATGTATTGAGAGGGAGCTCATTGATGTAGTGCATGTACCCGGAACTGAACAGAGAGCAGACATCCTAACTAAGGTATTGATGCGGATTAAATCTGCAGAAATGAGAGACTTGATAGGTGTCTGAAACATGTCCAAAGCGAAGCCGACAAAGCTTATGAAGGAGAATGTTGGATAAGCTTTGAGTACTTACAATCTAAGATATCTATAACAAGCCGGTTTAGGATAAGATAGATTGTTATAATCTTAATAGATCTAGGAGATATCTATTTCTATTAAGAATAGGATTAGCAAAGTTGTGTTAAGCCTATAAATACATCAATGTCGAGTTATGACAGAGATGTAAGAGAGAGCTGTCTTTAGTTTTAAGTCAGTTTCTAAACATGATAAAGAGAGTCATTCTTTATAGTTTGCCCTTAAGATCCTACATAGTCTTGGTTTCCTTTAATTGTCTTACAACTGCTTTGCTTAGTTCCTCTTGCTTATTTAATTTCAGCCTTCATCTTGCTTAGTTTCATTACTGCCTAGTTCTTGCTTTAGATTCATCTTGCTTAGTTTTTGGTTTCTTGCATTTCAATTCTGCTTTTTTTTTTATTGCATTGCTAGGCTGTTAGAGTTACTATTTCATAATCAAAATCCCAAATCTTGCTTAGCTTATAGCATTGTTTGCATCTCAATATCCACAAGTGTGTTTGACACATAAGTCCCTATACTACAACTGATTATAGGATTAGGAATATCTTGCTTACAAGGGCCTTAAAAACCCTTGTTTCAAATTGGTGTTGTTACTATTTGTAGATTCTTTGAGTTTGACATTGCTGGTAGACTAAGTTCTTTTCTTTTTCATTACTAATTAGCTATGTTTTCATTGCTCTTTTTTTCAGGTACTTATATGAATTTGAGGTCCAAACGCTCATCAAATTTGATTCCTTTTATAGACAACATCCATAGAAAAAGGGTTGTAAGACAAAACGTTTAGGAGTTGGAAGAGCCGAGGATGGCAGAGCAAGAAGCTCAGTTATCAGACATTGGGTGTTGTAGTACAAGCACCAATACCACAAGCTGCTGCACACATATATGAGGTTCAGGAAGTTATGAACCAAGCGGCTGGACTTCAGGGTTTAAGAGTACCAGTTCATGCACCAAGAGTTCAAAGACCTATAAGAGTTGGTGATGCGCCTGATACTCGCCACAACAGGAATGGAAATCATGCTCTAGCTTTGCACCAATGCCACTTTGAGATCAACCTTTGGTTAATCAACATGGTGTAAGGGAACATATTTCATGGTCTGCCCAATGAAGATCCTTTAGATCATTAGGATTAGTTTGACAAAATGTCTGGTATGATCAAGATTTAGGGCGTGTCTGAAAATGCTTTGAAGCTGCGCCTGTTCCCATCCAGTCTAGGAGACAAAGCACATGGATGAAGCACACGATGCTTTAAACCAAGCGGCTGGAGTTCAGGGTTTGAGAATAACAGTTCATGGCCCTAGAGTTCAGAGACCTGTAGGAGCTGGTGATGCGCCTGATACTCACCACAACAGGAATGGAATTCATGCTCTAGTTGTGCACCAAAACCACTTTGAGATCAAGCTTGGGTTCCATGTTGTGCCCAATGAAGATCTTTTAGATCATTTGGATCAGTTTGACAAAGTCTGTGGTATGACCAAAATTTAGGGCATGTCTGAAGATGCTTTGAAGCTGCGCTTGTTTCCATTCAGTCTAGGAGACAAACCACAACAATGGGAGAAACACTTCCAGAATGCTTAATCTCCACTTGGGATGAATGCAAAACAGCTTTCCTCAACAAAGTATTCAGCTCAACAAGAACAGCCAAGCTAAGGAACACAATTAGCAGCTTTAAGTAACATGGAAATGAGACATTTTCTGAAGCATGGGAGTGCTTTAAGTTCTACACTTTGCAGTGTCCTCACCATGGGTTCACAAATGAAAGTTTTCGGTCTACATTGTACAGAGTTGTGACGCCTAAGTACAGGATGCTGTTGGAAATAGCTTCACATGAAAATTTCATGGGGAATACTGTTGTTGATGGACTTTATTTGGTGGAGAATTTGGCACTTCAAGATGGGAATTATGGGGAAGAGTATGACAGAACATCTAGAACTATTCGAAGCGCTGAAGGTGAAAGCACAACTAAGAAGGAGATTAGAGCTCTGAATGACAAGCTTGACAAGCTGTTGAGTGTATCATTCAAGAATGTAAGCTATGTGGGTGAAGCTGATGCTACACAAGGAGAAGATGGGACAGTTATAGAAGAAGAAGCCTTCTACATGAACCAACAAGGAGGAGGGTTCACCAACTACAGGAATCACCCAAACTTTTCCTAGAGAAGCACAAATGTTGCCAATCCACAAGATCAGGTTTATCCCTCACAAGGTGCTCTACAAAACAAAGAAGCCAAACCATTTGTTCCTTTCAACCAACAGCAAAAGTTTGCTTCAAGACCACCATTTCAATGAGGATTTCAGCAATCAAAATTTCAGCCAAGAGCAGCTATTGTTCCACCAGGTTTTGTCAATGCACAAAGCTCTTCTAGCACTGAAGATGTTGATATTAAGCAGATCTCATCGAAGTTTTATCATCTCAATCACTTACAGATTCATTTCCCTTCGTAAACAACTGAACCAAGGAATCTCAACACAACTCTCCTATTTCCCTTCCCTTGATATTTTCCTTTGGATATTTTCGATTTTTAAACTCTTCTCTCATTTTAGTTTTACAATCTAAGATATGGTCCTACTCAATACTTGTGTTCCTTGTGAGGAGACAGGTTCTTGAGTGTTCATTACTGTTGTTCCTTGTAAGGAGACAGGGTCATGATGCTCCATTCTTTTGACTTAAACTCTTAAAAGCTGTATCAGGGAAGATCAAAGAGAGACTGTATCTAAACATACTTGTCATTGTTGAAAGAGAGAATCAAGATCAATGAGAATCAAACCCCAAGATAAGAAGTTTAAAGTCCATTAAGGAGGAGCTAGCAGCAAATTTTCCAGATTCTTTAAGAACCTAAACTTTCATTGTTAGACTGATCTCCCTATGACTTTCAACTTAGTAAGTCTGGTAATCAACTACTGTGGCAATGTTTCTTATAAGAATCAATGATATGTGGTTAGTTCCAAGAAAAACTGTCAGTTTCATAATTTTGACTCTATAAAACAAGTTTTTGACTCAACATTAAGACTCTAAAAATCAAACACAATGTACACAACGTCAGTAACCACCTCCCCAGACTTAAACAACATTGTCCCCATTGTTATTAAAGCAAGAGTTGGTCAAAACGAAGTATGTGAACGTGTAAAACCAAGTGTGAAAGTGGTACCTCGCGAAGAGACGGGTGACGTGCGTCACCCTCACTGGTGACGAGCGTCACCGCGTCTGACACTCCAGAATCGACAAGTTAGACGTGTTAAACGTAATGTTATCATGTGTACTCTAAAGTCAGGCTGTTAGAGTACTCAAAACACAGATTTAATAACATCCAAACATAGCAATAAAACCTGGTTCAACAAATTCACAAAAAACAACATCGAAGCATATTGAATAAACTGACTCTTTTTATCATTTTTTCGATTTTATACATGTTTTTGTTTTTTTTATATTTAAACGAAAAATAGACTAAGTATATGAAAAAGAAAAATTACCAGTGGGTTGCCTCCCACTAAGCGCTTGTTTAAAGTACTTAGCTCAACTTTGATTTGCTGTTTAGACTGTTGGTGCATCATCCAGAGACACAATGTGTCCTGCCGAAATCTCGGCTTGCGCCCAATAATGTTTCACCCTCTGTCCACTGACTGTGAACTCCTCTCCTTTGGATTTGATCAAAAATATGGCCCCATGTGGTCTAGCTCTTTGAGAGTGAAGGGAACTGACCAACAAGAACGCAGTTGATAATAGCTTTTTAGCAACGTCAAAAGGGAGTGATGCAATGCAACAGGAGGTTATCAAAACTCAAGCAGCACACAGTCGTAGTATAGCATGCAAGAGGAATCAATCCAACCTAGGAGCTAGAAAGTGCAATGAGAATGCAAATATCGAGTGAAGCTAGGCAAATGATGAACGGTTTTGTGAAAATCCTAAAAACTAGATGCAACGACTAAATGCAAGGCAAAACTATTTTAAAATTACCAGGAACGAGTGAACTACCACGACGAACAAACAGAATGATTAAAATGCAAAGCTATGAATTTATAAAAATCGACTAGTGGATTGACCACGGGATCAACCACTAGATCGAGCAACAACGATCGATCTCGTCTAAAAGTTCGAATGCAACGAGACTAATGACCAGGATGCAACAAATAAGAAGCAAATGATTAACAGAGATGTAAGAATACTAAGAAAGAGGGTCTAGGGTTGAGATTCATGTTCAAGGGTCTCAAAGGTCCAAGCTTGGTTTGAAAACTCTAGATCTACTCACTTTGTGAGATTCTCTAAGCCTTGAAAACAAAACAAGATCCATCCATGGCGTGTGGTATGGATCACTCCTTCATTCTCTCCTCCAGACCCATGGCGTTTGGCGGAAAAAGAGATTGAAAGGCAAGGAAACCAGATTTCAAACACGCGGCTTAACTAGTCCTCTAAACTACCATGACGTTTGGGAAAGAGTATCTAATCTCTAGGATGCGATTTTCAGAGATCTCTGGATCCTGTCAAGGTAAGAGCTCTCTCTGATCATAAAGATCTTGGCGTGAGACTCTTTAAGCCTTAAGAACTCGACATCCTAGAAGAGAAAGCCATGAAGAACAAGAAAACACCATACTTGAGAACCTCTTTCGACCCCTTTGAATCCTCTCAACCCCAAAATCCGATGAAACTACTCGCGACTCATGAAATAAACTGTACGAAATGCAATAAACGAAGAACCAAACATGAAGAACGATTGATTTAACTTAAACGATCCAATATTCGAAAGTAAAACAAGAAAAGCTCGAAGTCTAACAATGGCGAATCGCCTAAAACGAGAGAGATGATAGAAAATTTGTCGACAGGGTGGAATAATGAAAGGGATCGTTGCTTTTTGCCAAAAATGGCCAAACCGCAACTGGTCCCCCCCCCCCCCCCCCCCCCCCCCCCCCCCCCCCCCCCCCCCTTTTCGCTACGGTCCAAAAACAGGCTGGACGGATAAGGTTGGTCTGGGATCGATCATGAAGCTCGATCTGGCACTCGATCTCGTCTTGGATCGGATGGCTCTTGGTCGATCTCTAAGTCGATCTTGTGCTGATCGGGTTGGAAGCTCGATCCGGTCCTCGATCTGCATGGCGTCGTCTACGTCCGTACTCCAAATCGATCTCTATACTCGATCTTCTGGTCGATCTCGTCTAGATCGACCTGCCTTACTCGATCTCAGGTCCTTAGCGTGCAATCCTGATTTCTCCAAATGTCCACGGACTTCCTCACGAGCCTTCGCGCGTCCACAAGTCATCCATAGCTCCAAAGTAACCGAAAGCAACCTGATTGTGATGCAAAATGCACGAAACTTGCAAATGCTGGTGCAAAAGTACTCTAGGACCTAAAGCGATGCAAACTAGCCTAACATGCAAAGTAAATGCGTGAAAACTAACTTATATGTATGCAAAATACACTAAATATGCAGCAATATCAACTCCCCCAAACTTGTCTTTTGCTTGCCCTCAAGCAAACAAAATTAGAGAAGGGAGAGAGGTTTTAAAACAAACGGGGGTTTAAGCTTCTTGCAAAGGTGTCTTTCAAATGAATCAATCTCAACGCCCTAGTTACTAGTTCTAAAATGCAATGCACACACTTTTACTCCAAAGAACTTAGCCATACTCATCACACAATAAATTTCAAATCGTGACTCTCCTATTCCAAACAATCAAAGAGACTCATCCTTTAACATTTATTAAAGACCGAACCATGAATCAAACTTATGCACTTTAAAGCAAAACACATTTGGCTAAGGGTTAAGGCTATGAGCATATAATGATCTCATTTTAAAGAAGGGTTTATTTTAAGTACGGGTTTTTCTCAAAGATGGTAAGAAATTTATGCATAATGCTAAAGGTAAAGGCAATTGATGCATATATGATCAGATTCTCATCTACCCATGCAAGCTAACAATGATCCTAAAACCCCTGTCATTTTTCTCTTTTTAGCTCACTCACCCTCCTAAAATCTACCCTTATCTTCAAAACAAAAAGCTTAGCAATCCCCAAATCAAAATAGAAAACATCTTAACTCTTTTTAGGCTAGTGAAAAGGATTAAAAATATTAAGCCCCCTATTTCTTTCTTATTGATTGCTCTCTTTATTTTTTTTCTTACTTTTTCTTTTTTTTTTTATTTTTTTTTTTTTGGCACTTAGGCTCTTTTATTTTTCTTTTTCCTTGCATTTTGAGAGAGCTATCTTCTGAAATTATTGGAGCATTATACATTTTAAACACAAAACCTTTCACTTAAAACCTTTTCTTCACTTCAAATGCCAAACTCTTTTGGAACCGAAAGCATATAAACAAGAAAGCAACCCTAATGATCCCCCAAACTTATCCTAAGCCTACATCTAGCTTCAAAATGCAAAGCTAGCAATCATATGAGAACCTAATCATGTCGCCTAAACGTAACACGTTATACTAAGTTCGAACCGAAAGAGGCCTCACAATGATGTCACACACGAAAACTTGGCTTCAAAAAAAGGTAAGGGTCAAGGTGGGAGTCCTACTTAGGCTCACAAAGAGTGGTAAAAGGAAGAAGAGAACCTAAATATTTTTTAGATCCATGTGTTTATTTTCAAGTGTATAAGAATGATATTTAAAAAATTCAGACTAAGGTTTTCACTTATTAGGACAAGTTTCAAATCATGAGAGTTCAATTCAAGTCACGAAAATCAAAACAAGTGATCCAAGCATGGTAAAGCATTAGAGAACTAATAACTAGGATATTGAAACCATTCATCAGCTTAAAACACCTTTTTAAGAAAATTTTAACCCCTTATGCAAATGCGAACAACTTAGATGCTTAAAAATTCTAGACTCAATCCTAAAATGCTTAACAAGATGAATGCAACTATTAAAAAATTTTACCATTTTTTTTTCTTTTCTTTTCTATGCCTTAGATGCATGCATGACTCAAGAGATGCAAAGATAAAATAAGATCAAAATAAACATGTCAAATAACACACACACTCCCCCAAACCTGAATGACACCGTCCCGGTGGCAAACAAATTCGAGAGAGCTCAGAACACAAAGCAAAAATCATGAAAACATGAACGGTATGTACAATGGAGGGTTGTTGGTACCTTGGAGCTAAACTCGGCTGGAACTTGAGGATGTTCCAGCGGAGCTGCTCATGCTAGAGGAGCGTCGGGCTATGTCCTTGCCTTTATCCTCGGTGGGGAAACCATGAACGGAATGGCAAGCTTGTTCCGCGGTGCCTTGCTGCTCACGGATGACAATACCACCAGTTGACCTCCTCCTCTTCTCGGGCTGGTTAACCTCTTCACTCTTGGACCCCTTTGACTTCGCGGATGAGCTCCCTTGAAGCGCCTTGACTTTTTTGGCAAGCTTCTTGATCATCTCCCCTTGCCACTTGGTTATCTTTCGCTGCACCTCCACCACCGAAGCAAGAAACTTGTCAGCCTTGGTCCGCAGCTCAAAGTCCATCCTTGGAAGCTCAAAGTGGGCTGGCATTGCGCCATCTAATGGTGGTGACTCTGACTGCTCACGCGCAGACTGAATAGGCATCATTGTTGTACCAAGTGGGGCGTAGCACTCCTCGTGGGTCGGGCAAAACTGTATCATGCCGATGCTGTCCAAGTTTGTCTCCGCAACATTGGGTAATATGCACACACTCTTCTTCCCCGCGTCATTGTAGAACTGATAGGTGAAGAATCCTGGAGCTGGCGTAGGTCCCAAGCTATCGGTGTTGCGCATGTATGTCTCGTCCATGAAGGCTCTATCCGCGCAAGGTTCGAACCGTTGAAGGGGTACACCGGCCAGGATGAAGAGTGGCGTGAGAAACCCTCGGATGTAAGCTGAACTTGCCTTGCACCTCAGAGCATATGCCTTGTACTTTACCAAGGAAGATGCTAGTATGCACCCGTAGTTAACATCATTTCCAGTGTCATCCATCAGCGGGTCGTGGTTCCCTTCTTCGCTGCTGCATAGTATCCTCTTGATCCCTTGGAAGAGGAAACACAGCTTGGTCTTTGTCACCGTAGGAGACACAGCCCGCCCACTGAAGGTGTTTGCCAACAACTTGAGAGTGTACCTCAGAACGGGATTCCTCACTTTCTTGATTTTAGCCGTGTTGGCCTTGTAGTCTTCATCGCATAGCACGTCCCGTATGATGCTAGCGTTATTGAGAGGAGGAAACTCCACTTGTTTAGCCGCGGCGTTGAGTCCATACGCTTGGCAAAGCTCCTCAATGGAAAGGTGATAGGACCGCTTCTTAACCTTGAAAGTGAGATGTCCTTGTGAGGGAGTAGGGAGGCTCGGGTTCTCGTAGGAAAACTCCAAGGTAGAGAGGAAATCAATGGTTACTTCCGGATAAGTGGGGCAATCCATTCTTGAAAGGCTAGCAAGCCCCATGTTTTGGAGAAGGAAGTCAAAATCTTCGAGGAGATCCATTCTTTCCAGCAAGTCTCTGCTCGCGAACTTGGTAGGCTCTAAGCCCAGCCTCTCTAACCTCTTCTTCGCCGCCTTTTCCTCCTTAGTCCAACGGATCCTCTCATGAACTTGCTGAGGTTCCTCCTCTTGAACTTCTTGATTTCCCTCTTCTTGAACCACTCATTGTTCATCATCTCTCTGTGCAGCCTCTTCACTGGTTCTCTTAGGTGCCATTGGTGCCTGAAACACGATTCTCAAACAAAAGAATGAGTAAAGGCGGCGAAAGAACGAGAAAGAGACTAGCGAGAAGGAAAAATCCACAACTAATACCCTAGATTTTTGGGGAATTTATAAAAATTGTAACTAGATAAAGGAAAAGAAAATCTAGAGATGAGATTAAATCTAGAATATTTCCTGATTTCTAGCTACTTAAAAAAAAAAATCGTTACAACTCTTAGCTACTTAAATCGATTAAGCGATGATAAAAGGAAATTTTGAAAAGATTTAATTAAAAATCTTAAAATACCTTTGCAGGATCGAAGACAAGAGCAAAATGCCTTTAGGAAAGGAAGAAAAACACTCTCTCTCGATTTAAAACTCGTAAGAACAGAAATGAGAGTGTGTGAAATTGTTGAAAACATAAAGGCAACAAAAGTCTAAAATCATGGGTGATAAAAGCGGTTTTCTGACAAAAAGTGTGGTCAAGGCATATCTTTCGTGGTCAAAGATTCATGCCTTGACAACCATAAAAAATTAAAAAACGAGGGAAAGGAGAATGGGAAGGAAAAAGTTTTGTTACCTTGGCATGAGATCGAGTCCGTTCGGTCGATCTAGGACTCGATCTCATGCCATGTTGGCTGGATCGAGAGATTTGATCGATTTGTGACTCGATTAATATAAAATCGAGTCTTAGATCGATTTGATTCTCTCGTTCCTTGACATTTGGTCAACTTGGTTGTGCTCCTTGGATCGATTTCTTTGATCGATTCAGGAGTCGATTTGGCTGAAATCGAATGGCAGATCGAGTAGACCGCTCGATCTTTTCAAGGATCTAGTGGCTCGGTCGATCTACACCTCGTTCGCTTTTTAGGCTGAACGCATTGGTGAATTATCCTCTCATGATCGACTGTCCCTGTGAGGACCCGACCGTCTATCACTAGACCAGCCCGAACCTTACCGATCCTTCTCTCGGCCAGAATACAAAAACATGCATATTTTAAAAACTTTTCTTAAACTTAAACAAGTTCGATTCATCAAAAGACATACATTCTCATTGCATAATTATTCCAGAAACACTTAACAGAATTCGGATTCAATAACAAACTAACTTATCAGATTCGGTTCAACTCATAAGGCACTAACAAGTACTTAAATAGAAACTCAAACTCAGAATATGAATCCCAAAACCCAGTCCTAATCCACCCCTTTCCTTCACTGCCTTCCAGTCCGCCTTTAGAGCTACTCGCCCTGGACTTTATCCTTACTTGCACACTCAAACAGAGAGGCATAAGTATTTGATAAATACTTAGTGAATACGGTCATCCCGTAACACCTTAGCCAGTACCAGAAAACGCATCATACTATCAGTTATACAATTCACATTATCACTTAGCAAGCAAGCACATAAAACAGTACGGTCCTATGATCATCTCAACTACTTGTGAAGCCTGACAAGGCATCGATACTGCTCCAAGCGAGAATCACACATCCCCTTGAGCTAGTAACTCGATCCGGACATTCACACAGCTAGTTAGACATCACGTATTGACCACGGTTCACACTTAACCATTCACAATCACAGAACATTGACCTTGCTAAGCAGAAACCACTAACTTACACAAGCAATCAATGAAAATCAGATAATCTAGCAATCCAACGATTCTAGATACAGACTACAGTCACGCACTTACCTTCGAAAGAATCTCGGTGATTTCTCGATCAGAACTGAGATACTCGGACAAACTTGCGATTTCTCGGCTATCGCTCAGACTGGTCCGGCTAAAACTCCGCACCTCTCGGCTATCTCTCAACCCGGTCACTTTTTCTCGGGCAAGAAGCTGTATTCCCTCGGAAACAGTATAATTCAGATCGAAAGTTACTCGACAGAAACTCAACAGAAATCAGAATAGCCGAACACTTACATGATTCACTCGGACGAATCGAAGTGCTCTCGGATATCACACGATCCGCTCAGAAATCCTCGGATAAACTCTGTTATTCCCTCGGCAAACCCTCAAGTCAGGACGAATGGTCGAAATAGATCCACAGAAACTCGGACAGAACAGTCGATCTCTCGGTGATAGTCGGAATCGCCGGCGAAACTTCGATCTCTCTCGGCCAACTCTCGGGATAATCAGAAACTATAGGATTTCTCTCGAACAATCTCTCTCTCACGCGATATTTCTCTCAAATAATACGGCTGTCTCGAGAAAAAGTCTCAAAATCCCTTTTATATGCTCGCAAAACCTAGTTAACCCGGTTATAGCCGGCGTCTCCCGGTTCCAGTCAGGTTTATCCCGATCAGCTTTGATTTCTCTCGGATATCGCCTAAACCGCTCGACCATCCCCACGAGAAATTAATTTTCATCCGACCAAACTCCCAGCCCACGGGCCCAGCCCATTTTTACTCGGCTAAAACCATAAAGCCTCGGCTATTTTCCTTTTCTCTCGGACATAATCCATTTCCTCTCGGACATAATCCATTTCCTCCCGGACATAATCCACTTTCTCCCAGACATAATCCACTTTCTCCCGGACAGAACCATTTTTCTCCCGGATATGGTCCGTCCTGCTCGGCCAGCCCGGCCATCCTTCGACTATTTCCCAGTCATCCATCGACTATAGTCTGAACCTCCCATCCATACGGATTTTTCCCTTGACTGAACTCACATTCCTTCGGACAACCTCCTGTCCGGCTCGATCATTCCAGATTTTCTCGGATACGGATGCTACAACTCTCCCCCACTTTGTTTGGATTCGCCCTCAAATCCGGTTCTTCTTCCTGAAGTTTCTCAAACCATTTCGGGAACCTTGTACTCATCTTGGACTCTACTTCCCAAGTAGTTTGCTCATCCCCATTACAGTCCCAGACAACGTGGATCATCTTGACCCTATTACCATGCCTAAGCTTTTCTTTCCTGTCAACCACTTGGATCGGTCTACCTTCCACGGTCAGATTCTCTTGCAATTCCGAAGGTGGTTCAGATATCACAGTCTCACGTTCGGTTATGTGCTTTCTCAGCTGTGACACGTGAAACACATTGTGGTAAGCACTCATTTCCAGCGGTAAGTCCAACTTATATGCCACTGGTCCAATCCTTTCCAGAATCCTGTACGGTCCCATGTACCTCGGACTCAACTTAGCATCAAACGTTGCTCGGCTTTTCCCCTTGTAAGTCATAGCCTTCAGATAAACCAGATCGCCCACACTGAACTCTAAGTCCTTACGGCGCTTATCAGCATAACTCTTTTGTCGGTCTTGAGCCTCTTTTAGCTTAACCTTCAGAAACCTGATCTTTTCAGTAGTCTCTTCGACTATAGCAGGTCCTAACTCACTCCGCTCCCCCACTTGGGTCAAACATAGCGGTGTTCTACATGGCCTTCCGTACAACGCCTCATACGGAGACATCTCAATGCTCCTATGGTAAATGTTGTTATACGCAAACTCAGCCAACGGTAGATAACTTTCCCAGTTACCACCCCAGTCCAGTACACACGCTCTCAGCATGTCCTCTAACGTCCTGATGGTCCTCTCAGACTGACCATCCGTTTGCGGATGATATGCAGTACTCATATGCACCTTCATCCCAAACTCTTTCTAAATCTCTTTCCAGAATCGTGAAGTAAACTTTGGGTCACGATCTGACACAATGCTCGCAGGCACTCCATGAAGCTTGACGATCTCATCGACATACAACTCCACCAGTCTAGCCACTCCATCCGTTTTCCTCATAGGCAACAAGTGAGCAGACTTTGTCAGCCTATCAACAATGACCCAAATCGCGTCATGCTTCTTCAGAGACCTCGGTAAACCCAACACAAAATCCATTGTGATCATATCCCATTTCCATTCCGGTATTGGTAATGTTTGCAACAACCCACTGGGAACCTGATTCTCAGCCTTAACCAGCTGGCATGTCGGACAGCTAGCCACCCACTTGGCTACGTCCCACTTCATCCCGACCCAATGATAGTACCTCTTCAGATCCTGGTACATCTTGGTCATTCCCGGATGCACAGAAAACCTCGACTGATGTGCTTCCCTTAGAATTTCCTCCCTTAACTCTTTCACGTCAGGAACACACACTCTGCCATTCACAACAATCGTCCCATTGTTGGAAGTCTGATATTCGGTCTTGTCACTCTGTGACAACTTATTCAGATTCTCATCCTCCTCTTGAGCCAAACAAATCCTTGTTAACAAGTCAGCTTGATCCGCAGCTCCCAAACCCAACGGTTCCAGTTCTTCAGATAAGACGTTCAACCTTAACGTCCTTAGGAGATTCACAACTCCTTCCACATCCTTGGCAGAAGATACACTAGCCCTCCTCCGGCTTAATGCATCAGCAACGAGATTAGCCTTTCCCGGATGATAAGCTATCTCTAAGTCGTAGTCAGCGACTAACTCCATCCATCTCTGTTGCCTCAAATTCAACTCAGGTTGAGTGAAGATCTACTTCAAACTCTTATGATCGGTAAACACCAGAACTTTCCCACCATACAAGTAAGATCGCCATATCTTTAACGCAAAGACTACAGCTGCCATCTCCAAGTCATGCGTAGGGTAGTTCACCTCATGCTTCCTTAGCTGCCTTGACGCATATGCAATCACATTTCCATGCTGCATTAGGACACAACCTAGTCCTTTCCCAGAAGCGTCCGTGTACACCACGTACCGTTCATCCGGCTCAGGTAAAGCCAACACTGGTGCACTTGTAAGCATTCCTTTCAGCTTCAAGAAACACTCCTCACACTCAGCCGTCCAAACAAAATCAACATCCTTACCAGTCAGACGTGTCATTGACTGAGCCATACTCGCAAAGCCCTTCACAAAACGCCTATAATAGCCAGCCAATCCCAGAAAACTTCTTATCTCAGATGCATTCTCGGGTCTCGGCCAATCCGCAATAGCCTTAATCTTTTCAGGATCCACATACACTCCCTTGTCCGATACAATGTGACCCAAGAACCCAATATGCCGTTGCAAGAAGCTACACTTACTCAACTTAGCAAACAACTTCTGTTCTTGCAACTTTTCCATAACAATCCGCAAATGCTTCTCATGCTCTTCCAGACTCTTTGAATACACCAAGATGTCATCTATGAAAATAATCACAAACTCATCCAAGTACTCCCTGAACACGCCATTCATCTGCTTCATAAATGCAGCTGGCGCATTTGTCAAGCCAAACGGCATGACCACAAACTCGTAATGACCATACCTTGTCCTAAAGGCAGTCTTCCGAACATCCGGTTCGTCTATTGGTATTTGGTGGTACCCTGAAGCCAAATAAATCTTCGAGAACCAAGTAGCACCCCTGAGCTGGTCCAACAACTCGTCTATCCTTGGGAGTGGATACTTGTTCTTCACAGTTACACGGTTCAACCCTCGGTAGTCGATGCAAAGTCTGAAACTTCCATCCTTCTTCTTTACAAACAGAACAGGTGCGCCCCATGGTGAACTGCTTGGCCTTACAAAACCTTTGTCCAAAATTTCAGCCAGTTGCTTCTTCAGCTCAGCCATCTCGGCCGGTGCCATTTTGTACTGTGCTTTCGATATCGGAGCTATCCCCGGTTCAAGTTCAATCGTGAACGGATCTGAACGAGCCGGTGGCATTCCAGTCAAAGCTTGGAAAACGTCCTCAAACTCTTGTACCACTGGAATATCTCCTAACTCCACATCCGGTCCAACCTCATCTATTGATATTGTCGCTAGGTATGCCTCACACCCTTTCTCGATCAAACGCTCCGCTTGTATTGCTGACATAACCAAGCTACCAGAAGTCGGTCTTATTCCTTGATACACCAGAACCTCGCCATCTCTTTCGAACCTTACCCTTCCACGGTGGCAATCCAGATGTGCCTTGTACTTACTAAGCCAATCCATTCCGAGGATGACATCATAAGACTTAACATTGCAGATTACCAAATCTGCTGGCATACTAACTTTGCCAATCCAGACAAAATGTTTTTAACCATCCCTAGTGAGTACATCACTTGGCCTCCAGCCGCCCTCACTAACCCAAAATCCTCTCCGGGTTCCTTCTGGAATTCTCCCTTTCCAATCATCTCTGGATTCACAAAACAATGACTCGCTCCAGAGTTAAACAGAACATGGGTCTCTACCTCACCCATTAATAAGGTCCCTACACATTCAACCCCTAGAATGCTAAGACACTTAACAGAACACGCAGACACAGACAACAAACAACAGACAGAACTCAGAAAACTGTAAGTAATAGAACTCACCAGTGATCAGTCGAGAAGCGCTCGGATCTCCACTTCCGTCCGCGGTCGCTGCATACACTCTCGGCATGATGGCCTGCCTCTTGGCCGCCGGTGCCAGTGCATCTCCTGCACGCTTAGCCTGAGAAGCGGCTTGCCCAACTGCGCCTGACCTCGGACAATCACGCTTGTAGTGTCCCGGTTCTCCACAACTGTAACACACAACAGAAACGCTGTCTCCATCCGACACTCTCGCCATCCTTGTGTGTGGCTCAGGACAATCCCGCACTTGATGCTCCCGGCTTCCACAACGGTGGCAAGCCCCAGCTGAACGCCTACAAACGCCCACATGCACCTTCCCGCATGATCCACACACACAGCGGTTCCCACTAGACTTGGCTGGAACATTCCTCCCAAACCTGCGGTTCTGTCCTCCAGACGATTGACCACTCTTGGCCACGGCAACCACAGTACTCGCCTTTGACAAAGCTTCCTCTGCTTGTCCCAATTCCAACAGTGCTGCTTTCTCCACAAGCTCAGTGACCGTCGCATAGTCACGCACCAGACAACCGTTCCTTAGCTCAACTCTTAGCTCAGTCATGAACCTTCGGATCAGCTTATCCTCAGTGTCGTAGTCACGTCCCACGTACTTACATAACTGGTTGAACTCGGTCTCATACTGCCGAACCGTCTTGGTCCCTTGGCGCAGATACAGAAACTCAGCCTCCAACTGATTGTAAGCTTCCTGCGGGAAGTACTTACTCTGAAACATCGCAGAGAACGTCTCATACGAACAGTTCGGATTCACCAAACGCCCGGTGATTCCCTTCCACCAGCTGTGTGCAGTACCCTCCAAGTAATGCACAGCTATGTCCTTCTTGTAGCCCTCAGGACAGCGGATAGACTCGAAGTTCCGCTCCAGTCTCATCCTCCACTCATCAGCCTCCATAGGCGCAGAACCTCCAGCAAAGAACTTGGTTCCTAGCCTCCCCATATGATCCAGCACCTTGAGGTAAGACGGAATCACCACACCCAGATCCGCCTCCCAATTCCATCGGCAACTGCCGGTTCCACCACTTGTGGTGCCACTACGGTGCCACTACCAGCGCAGGCGCAACCACTGGTAAACGCTCCAACACTTGAGCCAACAGCCCCAGAACAGCCTCCAACCCAACCGGTTGTGCTCCCGCAGCAATCCCTGCCACATTTCCAGCATTGGCCGCAGCCACATTTGCAGCATTCCCAGCCGCATTCACTTGCTGGTCCATGACCACATTCTCAGTTTCAGAACTCTCAGTGTTCTCAGCACCATTCACTTGATCTCTTGCAGTTCTCTTTCTCGGAGCCATCTGCCAAACAGAAAACTGGTTAGCCCGAAGCTAACCCCAGACAAGAGTTTCACACTCTACAGAACAACAGACTGCGAGACCTGGCAGTGAAAAGGTTGATAGACTCTAACACCAACTATGCAAATGAACTGTCCTAGAATCGACCATGCTCTGATACCAACTTGTGAGGACCCGACCGTCTATCACTAGACCAGCCCGAACCTCACCGAGTCTTCTCTCGGCCAGAATACAAAAACATGCATATTTTAAAAACTTTTCTTAAACTTAAACAAGTTCGATTCATCAAAAGACATCCATTCTCATTGCATAATTATTCCAGAAACACTTAACAGAATTCGGATTCAAAAACAAACTAACTTATCAGATTCGGTTCAACTCATAAGGCACTAACAAGTACTTAAATAGAAACTCAAACTCAGAATATGAATCCCAAAACCCAGTCCTAATCCACCCCTTTCCTTCACTGCCTTCCAGTCCACCTTCAGAGCTACTCGCCCTGGACTTTATCCTTACCTGCACACTCAAACAGAGAGGCATAAGTATTTGATAAATACTTAGTGAATACGGTCATCCCGTAACACCTTAGCCAGTACCAGAAAACGCATCATACTATCAGTTATACAATTCACATTATCACTTAGCAAGCAAGCACAGAAAACAGTACGGTCCTATGATCATCTCAACTACTTGTGAAGCCTCACAAGGCATCGGTACTGCTCCAAGCGAGAATCACACATCCCCTTGAGCTAGTAACTCGATCCGGACATTCACACAGCTAGTTAGACATCACGTATTGACCACGGTTCACACTTAACCATTCACAATCACAGAACATTGACCTTGCTAAGCAGAAACCACTAACTTACACAAGCAATCAATGAAATTCAGATAACCTAGCAATCCAACGATTCTAGATACAGACTACAGTCACGCACTCACCTTAGACACAGAAACAAACGTTTCAGTCGAAAGTATCTCGGTGATTTCTCGATCAGAACTGAGATACTCGGACACACTTGCGATTTCTCGGCCATCGCTCAGACTGGTCCGGCTAAAACTCCACACCTCTCGGCTATCTCTCAACCCGGTCACTTTTTCTCGGGCAAGAAGCTGTATTCCCTCGGAAACAGTATAATTCAGATCGAAAGTTACTCGACAGAAACTCAACAGAAATCAGAATAGCCGAACACTTACAAGATTCACTCGGACGAATCGAAGTGCTCTCGCATATCACACGATCCGCTCAGAAATCCTCGGATAAACTCTGTTATTCCCTCGGCAAACCCTCAAGTCAGGACGAATGGTCGAAACAGATCCACTGAAACTCGGACAGAACAGTCGATCTCTCGGTGATAGTCAGAATCGCCGGCGAAACTTCGATCTCTCTCGGCCAACTCTCGGGATAATCAGAATCTATGGGATTTTTCTCGAACAATCTCTCTCTCACGCGATATTTCTCTCAAATAATGCGGCTGTGTCGAGAAAAAGTCTCAAAATCCCATTTATATGCTCACAAAACCCCCGGTTCCAGTCAGGTTTATCCCGGTCAGCTTTGATTTCTCTTGGATATTGCCTAAACCGCTCGACCATCCCCATGAGAAATTAATTTTCATCCGACCAAACTCCCAGCCCACGGGCCCAGCCCATTTTTACTCGGCTAAAACCACAAAGCCTCGGCTATTTTCCTTTTCTCTCGGACATAATCCATTTCCTCCCGGACATAATCCATTTCCTCCTGGACATAATCCATTTCCTCTCGGACATAATCCACTTTCTCCCGGACATAATCCACTTTCTCCCGGACATAACCATTTTTCTCCCGGATATGGTCCGTCCTGTTTGGCCAGCCCGACCATCCTTCGACTATTTCCCAGTCATCCATCGACTATAGTCTGAACCTCCCATCCATACGGATTTTTCCCTTGACTGAACTCACATTCTTTCGGACAACCTCCTGTCCGGCTCGATCATTCCAGATTTTCTCGGATACGGATGCTACAGTCCCACTCGATCTCGTCTACTCGATCTCGTCTAGATCGACTGGCTCCTCTCGATTTGCTAGCTCGATCTAGTAAAGATCGAGCCAGGATGAGTCGATCTAGCACTCAATCTCTAGCATATATTCACCCCTTCTGACTCTTCTCGGATCTAATAACATGACCTGCGAATACTTATCCCTGTTTCGGCACACTTAGAATATAAAAACATAAAACTGAAAGAGAAATAAAGCAAGAATATATACAGGATAAACATGGGAATGCCTCCCAAGTGTGCTTTCTTTAACGTCTTTAGCTAGACTTTACTTGGTTTAGGCAGATGGTGGGTCTTGGAGAAGCATTGAGGTGCTCTCCTTGTCAAATACACTCGCCATGTATGGCTTAACTCTATGTCCGTTCACTGTGAATGCATTCCCACTCTTGCCGACCAACGTGACAGCTCCGTAGGGCAACACCTCCTTGATTTCATACGGACCGCTCCACCGTGACTTTAGCTTCCCTGGAAAGAGCTTGAGCCTTGAATTGTAAAGCAGCACCAAACTCCCTTCCTTAAGCTCCTTAGGTATCAGCTTCTTGTCATGAGCAGCCTTGGTACGCTCCTTGTAGATCCTAGCGCTTTTATAAGCAGCCAGTCTTAGCTCATCAAGCTCGTGCAACTGGATCAACCGCTTCTCCTGAGCCGTTTTCAGATCAAAATTCAGCCGCTTCACAGCCTACAACGCCTTATGTTCCAACTCAACTGGGAGGTTACATCCTTTGTCGTAGAGAAGGGTGAAAGGAGTAGTACCAAGGGGCATTTTGAAAGCAGTCTGGTAAGTCCACAAAGCGTAATCTAACTTCACCGCCCAATCCTTTCGAGTTGTCCCAACTGTTCTCTCGAGTATCGCCTTTATCTACCGGTTAGAAACCTCCACTTGGCCACTCGTTTGAGGATGGTAAGGTGTCGCTACCTTATGCTTCACGCCATACTTCCTTAGAAGATTTTCAAACAGCTAGTTGATTAAATGGCTTCCTCCATCGCTTATCACCACCTTAGGCACTCCAAACCTCGGGAAAATGATGCTCTTAAAGAGCTTGATCACCACCTTAGAGTCGTTTTTTTTGGGAAGCAACGGCCTCAACCCATTTAGAGACGTAATCAACAGCTACGAATATGAACTTATTTCCGTATGATGAAGGAAACGGCCCCATGAAGTCTATGCCCCACGCGTCAAAGACGTCTACCTCAAATATGGGAACTTGAGGCATCTCATTCCTCTTAATGATATTCCCTGCTCTTTGACAAGCCTCGCAACTCATCACGAACTCATGGGTGTCTTTGAAGATTGACGGTTACCAGAAGCCGGCTTGTAAGACCTTAGTGGCGGTTTTGAATGAAGCAAAGTGTCCACCATACAAAGAACCGTGGCAATGGAAGATGATATCTCTTGCTTCCTCCTTTGTCACGCATCTTCTGTACAGGCTATCAACACTTCTCTTGTATAAATAGGGCTCATCCCAATAGTAGTGGCTCACGTCCCTCATGAACTTCTTCCTATGGATATTGTCAAGATTCGAAGGCTCTTCCCCACATGCCAAGTAGTTCACAATGTCCGTGTACCACGGGATGTTCTTCTCTTTGAAGCTCAGAACTTCCTCAAACCGCCCTTCTAGGTTCCCACAAACAGCCGTAGTGATTGCCATGAGTTGTTCTTCGGGGAGAGAATCATCTAAAGGAAGAGACTCGTTGATTCTTAACCGAGAGAGATGGTCAGCAACGCCGTTCTCTATCCCTTTCTTGTCTTTAATCTCCATGTCAAACTCCTGAAGAAGGAGAATCCATCTCAAAAGCCTCGGCTTAGTGTCCTTCTTGGAATAGATGTAGCGCAAAGCCGCGTGACCTGTGTAGACAATGGCCTTGGAGCCCACGAGGTATGACCGGAACTTCTCAAAGGCAAACACTACTGCTAATAGCTCCTTCTCCGTGGTGGTGTACCTTGTTTGCGTGTCATCCAAGGTTCTTGAAGCAATCACGTGCAGCTTCTTATATTTCCTTTGTCCTAGAACGGCTCCCACGGCGTAGTCACTAGCATCACACATAATCTCGAAAGGTAGAGTCCAGTCCGGTGCTTGCACTATAGGCACGGATACTAGAGCCTCCTTGATGGTCACGAAAGCTTGCAAACACTCCTCATCAAGGACGAAATCAGCATCCTTGCACAACAGCCGTGTAAGAGGGCGTGCAATCTTAGAAAAATCCTTGATGAAGCGCCTGTAGAAGCCGGCGTGTCCCAACAAACTTCTCACTCCTTTGACGTTAACCGGCGGCTCAAGACTCATCATCACTTCAACCTTAGCCTTGTCAACCTCAATACCCTTCTCTGATATCTTATGGCCAAGCACGATCCCTTCCTTCACCATGAAGTGGCATTTTTCCCAATTAAGCACCAAGTTTGTTTCCTCACAACGCTTTAGTACCTTGCAAAGATTCAACAAACACGCAGAAAAGGACGCACCATAGACCGAGAAATCATCCATAAACACCTCTACCATCTCTTCTATTAGATCGGAGATGATCGACATCATACACCGCTGAAACGTAGCCGGTGCGTTACACAACCCGAATGGCATCCTTCGATACGGGAAGGTGCCATAAGGGCACATAAAGGTCGTCTTCTCCTGATCATTTGGATGGATTGGTATTTGTAAAAATCCACTATATCCATCAAGAAAGCAATAGTAGGGGTGATTAGCAAGTCTTTCAAGCATTTGATCAATAAAAGGCAAGGGAAAATGATCCTTTCTAGTAGTAAGATTAAGCTTCCTATAATCAATACACATACGGTGTCCAGTAATAGTCCTAGTAGGTATAAGCTCATCTTTGTCATTCTTAATGTCCGTGGTCCCTCCCTTCTTAGACACCACGTGTGCGGGAGAAATGCACGTGCTGTCACTTATGGGATAGATCACGTCAGCTTCTAGCAGCTTAAGAATCTTTTTCTTAACAACCTCTTTCAAATTAGGATTCAAACGCCTTTGATGTTCTATAGAAGAGGCGTTCTCATTATCCAAGTGAATCCTATGAGTGTAAAGCATCGGTAAAAGGCCCTTGATGTCACTTAGAGAGTACCCAATGGCCTTCCTATACTTTCTCAACTCAGTTAAGAGCGAGTGCAACTCATCATCACTTAAGTTTTCATTTACAATTACAGGATAGGTTTCGTTAAGCCCTAAGAAAGCATACCTTAGCCCTTTTGGGAGCTCCTTAAGGTCCACCTTTGGGGCTAGCAGCTCGCTCCAATCATCCTCGTGGCTGTTGCTGCTGTTTTCCTCCTTGGAACCTTCCATTGAACCCAAGGCATGGCCCTTGAGGCTGCTTTCTCCAACCGCTATCCCTTCTGAAATCGAGTTGTCCAGTCGATCTTGCTCTCGATGTTGTCTGGATCGAGCAGTTTTGCTCGATTCACTCACTCGATTTAATGTGGATCGGGTGAGAGATCGAGACGCTGTGTTGATCTCCGGATTATACCCTAAACTGATCGGAAGGCCTCTCTCGTTCTTGGACTCGATTGTTTTCCTGGATCGATCGCCCTCCTCGATCTGACTGTCGATTGCTGCACCGGATCGAGTTGTGCTCTCGATTGTCTTGTCGACTTGACCCCTGGATCGAGTAATGTCATCGATCTCAGAGTCGATCTCAGAGTCGATCTCTAGGCAAACGCCTTCATCTTCTAGCACAACCTTCCTTGAATCAAGAAAGTTGACATATTCCTGAGTCCTCTGATCCACGTAACCGAACACTCCTGGCTCCTTAGTCAATGCCAGCTTCAAATGATCTTCCTGAGCCAACTCCTCTAGCAACTCATCCGCTACGGCATCCAACGTTTCAATGTAGAAAGCTTGACCTTCTATCGTAGGCTTCTTCAGAACCTCGTTGATATCGAAGTCCAGCCTTATATCTTTACCCAAGTGCAAAGCAATCTTTCCATTCTTGACGTCTATGATGGCTCCGGCGGTGGCTAAGAAAGGTCTACCGAGAATGAGTGGATCCTTAGGCTCTTCGTCCATTTCCAACACAAAGAAGTCTGTGGGCACGTTTACTCCGCTGATTCTCATTGGCAAGTCCTCAAGCAAACCCACGGGTAACCGCACACTTATGTCAGCTAGTACCAACGAGATTCTACAATCCTTGAAACAGGTAAAGCCAAGCTTCTTTGCCACGGAATGAGGCATCAAATTTATACTAGCTCCGAGATCACAAAGGCAACTCTTGAACTCCAAAGGACCTAAAGCACAAGGTATAGTGAAGCTTCCAGGGTCTCCCAACTTCTTAGGGACTATCTCCTTGTGTATCACGGCACTACACTCCTCACTAAGAACAAGCACTTCCTTGCTTTCCTTATTCTTCTTCACGAGCGTATCTTTGAAGAATTTGGCGCATTTAGGCATCATTGCAAGGCAGTCCACGAGAGGTAGCTTGATCTCTACGTCCTTAAGGTGCTTCTCAAACAAGACTCTATGCTTCTCTCTAAGTTGCTTCTTGAAACGGCCAGGAAAAGGTAGCTTAGGTACATACGGTGGAGGTACGTAAGCATCCTTCTCCTTAGTAGTTTGCTCCGCTTTCTTCTCAACAACCGCTTTCTCACCTCTCCTTGGTCCTTGAATCCAAACCTTGTCAAAGTTTATCCCATCATCGGCTGAAAGCTTACCCTCCCCCTCTTGAATGACAACGTCCTCGTTGATCTTTGGAGTAACCGTAGGTGCCAGCTCTTTCCCACTCCTTAGCGTAATAGCGTTGGCGTATTCCTTGGGATTCTGCTCACACTTGCCTGGGAAGCTATTCTGACCGCTTGTACTCGCTTTTCCCTTCTCTAGCTGATTGATCTTGTTATTCAAGTTTGTAATCTGAGTAGAGAAATCCGTGAGAGACGAGTCTAAACGAGTGTTCATCTCGGCAAACTTCTGATTTGTAGATGCTTGCCCCTGGATCAATTGTTGAAACATAGCTTGGACAGGATCAACTTGTTGTTGTTGCATCGGTTGTTGTTGAGGTACAAAGCCGGGAGGGTACATTGGCGTATAACCCTTGTTTCCTTGCTGTTGTCCTTGGAAGTTGTTCTGCCCTTGCCCTTGGAAGCCACCACTCGGCTGAAAACCTTTGCTGTATGGTACGAAAGGCTTTGCTTGCTGAGCAGGGTACACTTGATCCTTAGGGTTCGCGACGTTGGTGCTACGGTATGAGAGATTGTTGTTCTGGTTGTAGCCTTGTGAATACCCTTGAGGTTTTTAGTTGTTTTGACCCGCCACCCAGTTGGCTTCTTCTTGACTCAACTCAAGCTCCTCTAAGGTTTCATCCGCTTCACCAACAAAGTGAACATGCTTCTGATTAGCCAACACCAGCTTATCAATCTTCTCATGTAATGACTTAAGCTCTTTCTTGTGAGACTCTAGCTCAGAACCTCTCGGTGCAAGGTCGTAATCTTTAGCGTAGTTGCCGTCACTCAATGCCAAGTTCTTAATCAGCTCCATGCCTTCTTCTACCTCTTGACCAAGGAAGTTTCCCTTACTAGCCGTGTCAAGCAGCAAGCGAATCTTGGGTGAAATTCCGCGGTAGATAGTGCTTAGAAGAGTCTCTTCGCTGAAGCCGTGGTGAGGACACTGGATAGTGTAGTCCTTGAACCGCCCCATGGCTTCATTGAAAGTCTCATTGTTCCTTTGAGTGAAGCCGCTGATCTCACTTCTCAGCCTTGCTGTTCTGGTGCTAGAGAAAAACTTTGAGAGGAAAGCCTTCTTACACTCAGCCTAATATGTAATGGTGCCTTGTGGAAGTGTCTTCTCCTAATGTCTAGCCTTGTCTCCAAGAGAAAATGGAAAGAGACGCAGCTTGAAAGCATCTTCGGATATGCCATTTATTTTGATCATCCCACATACTTGCTCGAAGTTATCAAGGTGCTCCAAGGGATCTTCCATTGCTAGCCCGTGAAACTTATTGTTTTGCACCATTGAGATGAAACCTGGCTTAATCTCGAAGTTGTTGTTCTGTACAGGAGGAGGAGTGATCCCAAACCTATTGTGATGGGTATTTAGAGCATCTCTCGCTCCTATGATCCTTGGGGGTCTAGCCGCGTGTTGGGGGTTTCCATTGCCCCTTCCCACTGCTCCGTGAGCTGGAGAAGGTCCTTCTGGATGTTCGTGCTCAGCCATCACCTCAAAATCCATTGAACCTTGCTGAACAATCTCCTCAAAAGCTCTAGCTTGCTCTCGTACTCGTCTTTGTCGTGAATGACCAAGTTGATGAATGTTGTCCAAGGGTTGAAGTAGATTGCTGTCTCCCCTTGAACGAAGATTCATGTACCTGAGAAACACAAGTTTGAGAGTAGAGAAATTAGTAGCCAAAAGAAAACGAAAGGCCTAGTCTTTACTAAACCTCAAATCTCAATGCTTTCTAAACACTCCTAAGATGGCAACGGCGCCATTTGATAACAGCTTTTTAGCAACGTTAAAAGGGAGTGATGCAATGCAACAAGAGGTTATCAAAACTCAAGCAGCACACAGTCGTAGTATAGCATGCAAGAGGAATCAATCCAAACTAGGAGCTAGAAAGTGCAATGAGAATGCAAAGATCGAGTGAAGCTAGGCAAATGATGAACGGTTTTGTGAAAATCCTAAAAACTAGATGCAACGACTAAATGCAAGGCAAAACTATTTTCAAATTACCAGGAACGAGTGAACTACAATGACGAACAAACAGAATGATTAAAATGCAAAGCTATGAATTTATAAAAATCGACTAGTGGATCGACCACGGGATCGACCACTAGATCGAGCAACAACGATCGATCTCGTCTAAAAGTTCAAATGCAACGAGACTAATGACCAGGATGCAACAAATAACAAGCAAATGATTAACATAGATGTAAGAATACAAAGAACGAGGGTCTAGGGTTGAGATTCATGTTCAAGGGTCTCAAAGGTCCAAGCTAGGTTTGAAAACTCTAGATATACTCACTTTGTGAGATTCTCTAAGCCTTGAAAACAAAACAAGATCCATCCATGGCGTGTGGTTTGGATTACTCCTTCATTCTCTCCTCCAGACCCATGGCGTTTGGCGGAAAAAGAGATTGAAAGGCAAGGAAACCAGATTTCAAACACGCGGCATAACTAGTCATCTAAACTACCATGGCGTTTGGGAAAGAGTAACTAGTCTCTAGGAAGCGATTTTCAGAGATCTCTGGATCCTGTCAAGGTAAGAGCTCTCTCTGATCATAAAGATCTTGACGTGATACTCTTTAAGCCTTAAGAACTCGACATCCTAGAAGAGAAAGCCATGAACAACAAGAAAACACCAAACATGAGAACCTTTTTCGACCCCTTTGAATCCTCTCAACCCCAAAACCCGATGAAACTACTCGCGACTCATGAAATAAACCGTATGAAATGCAATAAACGAAGAACCAAACATGAAGAACGATTGATTTAACTTAAACGATCCAATATTCGAAAGTAAAACAAGAAAAGCTCGAAGTCTAACAATGGCGAATTGCCTAAAACGAGAGAGATGATAGAAATGTAGTCGACGGGTGGAATAATGAAAGGGATCGTTGCTTTTTGCCAAAAATGGCCAAACCGCAACTGGTCCCCCCCCCCCTTTGCTACGGTCCAAAAACAGGTTGGACGGATAAGGTTGGTCTGGGATCAATCATGAAGCTCGATCTGGCACTCGATCTCGTCTTGGATCGGATGGCTCTTGGTCGATCTCTAAGTCGATCTTGTGCTGATCGGGTTGGAAGCTCGATCCAGTCCTCGATCTGCATGGCGTCGTCTACGTCGGTACTCCAAATCGATCTCCATACTCGATCTTCTGGTCGATCTCATCTAGATCGACCTGCCTTGCTCGATCTGGTACTCGATCTCAGGTCCTTAGCGTGCAATCCTGATTTCTCAAAATGTCCACGGACTTCCTCACGAGCCTTCACGCGTCGACAAGTCATCCATAGCTCCAAAGTAACCGAAAGCAACCTGATTGTGATGCAAAATGCACGAAACATGCAAATGCTGGTGCAAAAGTACTCTAGGACCTAAAGCGATGCAAACTAGCCTAACATGCAAGGTAAATGCGTGAAAACTAACTTATATGTATGCAAAATACACTAAATATGCAGCAATATCAGCAATTTACCAGAAAACAGCTGTAAACGAGAGTTGTAAAGGAGTACGTGGTCGTTGGGCTCGAAATTTCTGGAGATGATCTTCTTATCATGATATGCCTTTGTCCTCTCCTTGTATAACTTGGAGTTTTCATAGGCCAAATATCTGATTTCATCCAGTTCATTGAGCTGAATCAAGCGCCTCTCCGCAGCAGGCTTTAAATCGATGTTCAGCTTCTTGATAACCCATTATGCTTTATACTCTAGCTCTACTGGTAGATTGCACGCCTTGCCATAGAGCAGATGGAATGGTGTAGTCCCAAGTGGCGTTTTATTGGCAGTCCTGTAAGCCCACAATGCATAATCCAATTTCGCTGACCAATCCTTCCTTGTCTTCCCAACTGTCTTCTCCAGAATCTGCTTGATCTGTCTGTTAGAAACTTCAACTTGTCCAGTGGTCTGGGGATGGTAAGGCGTGGCCACTCTGTGCTGTACACCATACTTCTTCAGCAGCTTGTCAAAGACCTTGTTAAGAAAGTGAGAACTACTACCACTGATAACAATTCGCGGGACACCAAATCTGGAAAAATAATGATCTTAAACAACTTCAAAACCACTGCAGCATCATTGGTAGGAGTAGCCAATGCCTCTACCAACTTAGATACATAATCAACAGCAACCAGAATGTATATGTTCCCATAGGATGAGGGGAAAGGGCCCATGAAGTCAATGCCCCAACAATCAAAGACTTCAACCTCAAGAATGAAGTTATGTGGCATCTCATGTCTTCTGCTAATTTTCTCTCTCCTCTGACATGTATCACAGTGTGTAACGAATGCCTGTGCATCCTGAAACATAGTAGGCCACCAGAAACCAGCTTGAAGAACTTTATAGACTGTTTTGAATGTGACAAAGTGTCCATCATACTCTGAGATATAACAGTAAAACAGGACGCCTGGAACCTCAGCTTCAGCAATGCATCTCCTGTAAATCCCATATGCACAATGTCTGTAAAGATATGGCTTATCCCAATAAAATCTCCTAAGTTCTCTCAAGAACTTCATCTTAGCATATCCCTTGAAATCATGTGGTTAATCCTCTGCAGTAAGATAATTGGCTATATCAGCATACCGGGGTCTCTGGGGATCAGTAGTGGCATACACATGCTCTGCAAAAGCTGTTCCCAGGCATGCTTTAATCGCTGCTAAGAGCTGTGTCGGGTGATGAGCGTCATAAGACTGGGTGATGAGCGTCATAAGACTGGGTGACGAGCGCCACTGGCTTCGTGCCTAAGGTGGATCGCGAGTCTACAAAAGTGGTGACGAGCGTCACTGCCCTGTAGTTGTAAGAACATTGCAGGTTTTCAATACTTTCTTCCTGTAATCGAGTCTCAATTAGATACACATTCTCCTGAGGCAATAAATCATTGATTTCTACGTCATTTTTAATCCTAATCCTCGAGAGATGATCAGCAACTCCATTCTCAACTCCTTTCTTATCCTTGACTTCAATACAAACTCTTGAAGAAGCAGAATCCATCCCAACAACCTTGGATTTGCATCCTTCTTCTGCATCAATTACTTCAGTGCTGAATGGTCTGTGTGGACCACGACCTTTGAGTCAACAAGGTATACGCGAGATTTCTCAAATGCAAAGACCACAGCCAACAGTTCCTTCTCAGTAGTTGCATAGTTGTTTTGAGCTTTATCCAATGTCCTACTAGTATAGTAGATGGCGTGGAGCTTCTTGTCTTTCCTCTGTCCCAGCACTGCACCAACTACAAAATCGCTGACATCACAAGTGACCTCAAAAGGCAAGTCCCAATCTGGAGGCTGCACAATAGGGGCTGTCACCAAAGCCTGTTTGATCTGTTCAAAAGCAGAATTGCATTCTTATGTGAATTCAAACTTCACATCTTTGCAGAGGAGAGCAGTAAGAGGTCTTGCAATCTTGCTGAAGTCCTTGATAAATCTTATGTAGAACCCAGTGTGACTTAGAAAACTCTTCATTGCCTTGACTGAATCAGGCGCTTTCTGACTTATCATCACTTCAATTTTCACCTTATCCACTTCTATGCCATCTCTAGAGACTCTGTGACCAAGAACAATGCTATCTTGTACCATAAAATGACACTTCTCCCAATTCAGAACCAAGTGTTTCTCCTCACATCTCTGCAGCACTGCACACAAGTTATCTAGACAGCTCTTGAATGAAGTCCCATAAACTGAGAAGTCATCCATGAAATCCTCCAAAAACCTCTCAATCATGTCTGTGAAAAGCGACATCATGCATCTCTGGAAGGTTGCAGGAGCATTACATAGTCCAAAAGGCATTATACGATATGAAAATGTGCCATAAGGACATGTAAAAGTGGTCTTCTCCTGATCATCTAGATTGATGGGGATCTGAAAGAAGCCTAAATAACCAACAATGAAATCTGGATTCGCCAGCCTCTCTAGCATCTGGTTGATGAAAGGCAAAGGGAAGTGATCTTTCCTTGTGGCTGCATTCAGTTTCCTGTAATTGAAGCTGATTATGTGTCTTGTCCCTGTTCTAGTTGGAATCAGCTCATCCTTGTCATTCTTCACCACTGTAACTGCTCCTTTCTTAGGGACCATGTGTACTAGACTGACCCAAGCCCTGTCTGATATAGGACAGATATTCCCAGCTTGCAGCAGCTTCATGATCTCCTTCTTGACAACATCTTGCAGGTTCGAATTCAGTCTCCTCTTATGTAGTCTAAAACAAAGCTTCCTGGGCCTGAAAGCATCTCTGGTACTCAGTTCTAAATCATTGCACTCACCTGCTCGTTGATCATCATTGCTCATGCCTCTAAGCTCAAGTTGTTGGTCACCATCCTCTTCACATACCTCCTTATAACAGGGGTAATCCTCACTGTATCTATTAAAGGAATCTCAATGACCAGCTTGTCCATGATAGCCTTGCATCTGGCATCTTCAAGCTCTTGTTTAGACTTCTTAGGATGCTTAAGATATGGTACCTTAGGCTTATACACCGTTTTCTTAGTATTGTTTGAAGTCTCAGGCGAAGTAGTTGTGATTCGGGGTTGGTGACGAGCGTCACCCTCCTGGTTACGAGCGTTACTCACAGGGGATGAAATCGTGTCGTGTCTTTGCAAATTGGATGACGAGCAACACCCATCGTTGGTGACAATCGTCATCCATTCTTTTTCAGCAGGAATTTTATCATCTTCAAACTCTTGAAATCCAACGAATTCCTCTGAGCTCAAATCCTTCTGCAACACTGGTTGCAGGTTCTTTCCACTCCTCAATGTGATGGCATTCACATGATGTTTGGGATTAGCATCAGTCCTTCCAGGAAGGAATCCTTCTTGTCCGTGAACTGCTCCTGCAGTTTGAGCAACTTGAACATCCAGCTTCTTCATGTGAGGGTTCAGACTCTCAATTTTTCCATTCATGTCCTGATACAGCGAGTCTATCTTGCCATTGAAGTCCACTGCAATCTTCTGCTGTCCTTCTAGGAGTTGTTCTAACATAGCTTCCACCTTGTTTTCTTGTGGAGGTACAACTTGATAGGAAGAAGAATCATAGTTCCTGTTGAAGTTGTCGCTATTTTGCTAAGGTTTTTGGAAATCTGTCTTTTGGAACTGAGGCTTGGGTGTGTAACTAGGTGAATTCTGATTTCCTGTGAAGGTGCTCTTCTGATTATTGCTGTTATAACCTATGTTCCACTGCTGACTCCCATACCTTTGACCCTGAAATCTTCCAGCATTAATGAAATTCACATCTTCTTGCTCAATCTCTTTTGGATTTTCGAAACTCTCTACCTCTGCAGCAAACTGAACTGATTTCTTTCCCACCAAAAAGTTGTGTATACTGTCCAGATTAGCCTTAACTTCAGTAATCTGATTCCAATCATTCAAATCAGCTTGTTTCATCCTCTGGACATCTGCATTCTTGGTGCTGTTACTGCAGGTCAAGTTTTCAATCAGAGTTATTGCAACTTCTGGAAGATTAGTGTTGAAGTTTCCACTACTAGCAGCATCCAACGCCATCTGGTACTTCCAGTCAATGCCTCTGAATAAAATACCAAGCAGCTGCACCTGATTGAAGCCATGATGATGGCAGACCCTTTGATAAGACTTGAATCTCAGCGAAGAAGCTTTAATAGCTTCAATAGGACCTTGGGAAAATGATGCAATTTTCGTCCTCAGGTCCTCTGATCTAGCATCATCATAGAACTTGTTCAGAAAAGCATTCTTGGTGTCCTCCCAAGTGGTCAGCGAACCAGGCTCTAGTTGCTTCAGCCAATATGCAACATCTCCTCCAAGTGAGTAAGGAAATAACTTGCAGAACAGGAAGTCAGTGCTAACTCCATTAGCTTTGACACTTGAAGCCAAATCCTCAAACCTCTCAATGTGATCCATATGATGTTCATGAGGTAGGTCATAGAAAGGATGCTGTCCCATCAGCTGATAATAACCAGGTGATTTACTTACATATTTAGCATATGTAGCATGCATTTAGTGTAGTTTTCATGCATTCATCTTACATAATAGGCTAGTTTGTTTCATTTTAGGTCCTAGAGCACTTTTGCATTAGCATTTGCATATTTCTTGCATTCTTGCATCATATTCAGGTTGTTTTGGACACATTGGAGCCATGGAGAGTTCGTGGACATGCTAAGGATCAAGGAGGAGCTTGTGGACACTTTGAAGAAGTCAGCCTTGCTATAGGGGAACCGAGATCGAGATGCAGATCGAGCTAGACAGGTCGATCTAGACGAGATCTACCAGAAGATTGAGTGACTCAAGTCGTTTCAAGGAGGAAGATCGAGACCACGACCTGATCACTCAAGGATCGAGCAGAAGATCGAGCAAGGGAGGACGATCCATGAAGGAGATCGAGCCAGAGATCGAGTGACCCAAGTCGATCTCCAGATAATTTTTGGAGCGTAGTGAGGGGACCATTAGGGTTGTTTAGCTATTTTGGGCAAAGAAGGAACATCACTTTCATGATCCACACTTTGTCTTATCTTTTTCGAGCTTTTGTTTTCTCTCTTAGGCGATTTCGCCATTGTTGAACCCTTTAAGATTTTGAACTTTGTAAAACCTTAATCTTTTCTTAATCATTGAGTATTTTCTTAATCACTTTAGCTTAATCATGTTTATCTTTCTCTCCTTTGCATTTGAATCGGTTTTAGCTATGTGTAGTGAGTAGTAATCTTTGGGTTTAAGGTTGGGGCGATTTAGAGGGTTTAAGGGTTTAAGCTTGGAGCTTTTTCTTGTTCTTAACTCATTCTCTTCTTGGATTTGGGGGCTTAATGCCTAAAGAGTTTTGGGAAACATCTTTATGATCTCGGAGATCTCTTTGCCTTATCAGGATTCAGGAGTCTCCTAAAACCAAATCCAAGATGTTAGTTCATTCTTTCCCACACATCATGGATGCTTAGGAAGCTAGTTAAGCCAATTTTTAGATCTATGATTTATGATCTTCGACCTCTTTTTCCACAATACACCATGGGTTAGGAGGAGAGGTTGAGGAAGGGATTTATGCCATACACCATGGATAGATCTGTTTTAGGTTCTCAAGGCTTAGAGATAGCACAAAAAGTGTAGATTTATGTTTTCAAAATCCAAGCTTGAATCTTTAACCTTCTTAATATGACCATCAGCCTTAGATCCTCCTTTTAGCATTTTAAAACTTAAGTTTAGTATTTCCTAGTCATAAAGTTTGCATCTTTAGTCGTTAAAAGTTATTGCTCTAAGTTGTTAGAAATTCCCTATTTTACTTGCTTTAGCTCTCGATTTTTAGTAATCAGTAGTCTTGCATTTTAAATACTCAGTCTTTTCCTAGTAGTTGTTAACCCTCTTCCAGGGATTTTAAAATAGTTTTCATAGTCGTTTGGTCCTTGTATTTAGTTTTTCTTGATTTTACCATCCATTTACCCGATTCTACTTAGCTTTGCATTGCTCTTGCATTCTTAGTGGCTTTCATCACCCAGGCTGGATTGATACCCCTTACTATTATACTGCATCATTACTGTGGTTTGGGACTTTGATATTCAACCCCAAAAAAAATTTGTTTATCAGCAGGCTTGGGCTCAAAATCATTCCTCTGAAAAGCAAGAGGGCGGATTGCAGCTTTGTTAGCATAAAACTGGTCAGGTCTGTTGTAATCTCCTAGAGTCCTCGGAACAAAACGCCCAGCAGCGTTATCAACAGCAACTCCAGCATTATGCGCCACTTGTTAAACCATCTGGTTAACTATGACATTCCCATCTTGATCAAGTCTCTACCCTTCTTCATTTCTCCTGTTTCCTTCTCTATCAAACAAGTGGCCTTCTTCATTCTCGACCAAGACAATCAGATTGACCATTGTAGATTGCTTCTTAGCTTTCCCGATGGTCCTTTCCAACTTAGCAAGCTCGTCAATGCCTAAATTTCAAAAGCTCCCTCTCTTTGTTGCTTCTGGTACTGCGATTAGGCATAAACCTGAAATCAGCACAAAGAAAAGTAGCAGAAAGTTAGTAAACAAATAAAAACGTAGACAAAATCCTAATACTAAAAATTGATAGGCAGCTATTACTCCTCGGCAACAGTGTCAAAAACTTGATAGTGCTCAGGTTTTAAGCTGGCCCTTGCAAATCAGAAGCAAGTACACTTTGTGGGCGAAGCTGAAGATGTTATAGATGAGTTAGAGCTGAGCCAAGAAGAAGCCAATTGGGTTTGAGGTGATAAACACTCTTTTTGAGAGATCAACCATCCCTTTTGATAGACACTCTTTTTGAGCAAGGGTTAAATTGCAGTGAGGTTATCAAACTCAAATGCAAGACATGTTGTAGTACAGCAAGCAAGAGAGAATCAATCCATGCCTAGGATGATAGAGAATGCACAAAGAATACAAGGACTAATGCAAATCTAAGCGAAATGAGATGATTTATGAGAAAATCTCTAAAAACTAGATGCAGCAACTTAAATAGAATGCAACCTATTTTAAAAATATTAGAAATGAAGAAACTACCACGAGAAACAAACAGAATAATTAAAAGAGAAAGCTTCGAATTATTAAAATTCGACTAGTGGATCGACCATGAGATCGACCACTAGATCGAGCAGTAACAATCGATCTCGTCTAAAAATGCAAGAACAGTAAAACTAAGGACCAGGATGCTATCAGAGATCAAGCGAAAGATGAGATAAGATGTAAAGATGCTAAAAGAAAGGGCCTAGGGTTGAGATTTATGGTCAGGGGTTTCAAAGGTTCGACCTTGGGTTTAAAACTTTAAATCGACTCACTTGGTGAGGATCTCTAAGCATTGAAAACTAAGCAAGATCTATACGTGGCTTTCGGTATAGATCACTCCTTCATCCTCTCCTCCAAACCCATGGCTTTTGGTGGAAAGAGAGGTCAAAGGGCAAGGAAAACAGATTTCAAATGAATGGCTTAACTAATCCCCCAAACTTCCATGGCTTTTGGGAAGGGGTAACTAGTCTCTAAGGTGTGATCTTCCGAGGCTCCTGAATCCTGTCAAGGTAAGGAACCTCTCAGATCATGAAGCTCTTGGCGTGAGAGTCTTCAAGCATTGAGATCTCAACACCTTAGAAGAGATAGCCATTGAAAATGTTTAGAAAAACCCCAAGATCGAAACCCTTTAGACCCCTTAATCCTCTCAACCCCGAACCCAAATAAACTACTCACTACACATAGAGTAAATCAAGCAAAGTATGTGAAACGAAACGATGAACATGAAAAGAAAACTAGATTGAACGGAAATGATTCGATTACAAAGCTTAAGAAAAACGCGAGTTCAACAATGGTGTTCTTCACGAAAACGAGAGAGAAAACATAAAGAAGAAGATAAGGATCTAAATTTCGTTGTGGGAAAAGGACGTCGCCGCCTTTCCAAAATGCCGAAACAAGCTGATGGTCCCCCCCCTCGCTAGCGGCAAAAAACGGTTGAAAGGACAGAGATCGATTCCAAGATCGAGCAGTTCTCTCGATCATATCCGGACATCGTGTCTTTGGCTCGATCTGGGTCTCGATCATCATCGGCGAATCGAGTGTTGCATCCGATCTCGGTATCGATCTTCGGCTGGATCGAGTGGTGTACTCGATCTGACTCTCGCTCTGCATGGCGTCATTTACGTCCGTACCGTTTGATCGATTGCTTCACTCGATCCTTGTCTCGATCATTCTTCTTGGATCGCCTGGTTGGCTCGATCTTCTGGTCGATCAACTCCTAGATCGACCGGCCATGCTCGATCTGCTCCTCGATCTCTGATCCTTAGCATATATCCGAGCTCCCCCGAACTGCTACATCAGCCTCAACATGTCCACGAACCTCCACGACTCCAAAGCAGCCAGAAACAACCTGAATATGATGCATTTAAAATGCGTATGCTGATGCAAGAATGCTCTAGGACCCTAAGTGATGCAATCTAACCTAAAACGTGATACAAATGCATGAAAAGCTAACTAATGAGTATGCAAAATGTATGCAATATGCAGTAACATCAACTCCCTCAAACTTACTTCTTGCTTGCCCTCAAGCAACAGAAAATAAGTAAGGAAGAGAGGTTTTCGAAAAATGAATGGGGGTTTAAATTTTTTGCAAAGGTGCCTTTCAAATGAATCAACCTCAATGTCCTAGTTAACAGTTCTAAAATGCTATGCTTACACTCATACTCCAAAGAACTTAGCCATACTCATCACACAAAGAAATTCAAATCATGACTCTCCTATTCCTAACAATCAAAGAAACTCATCATTTAACATTCATTAACATTCGAACCATGAATCAAACTTATGCACTTTAAAGCAAAACACATTTGGCTAAGGGTTTAGGTTATGAGCATTAAATGATCTCATTTGAAAAGGGTTTATAATTAGATCAAACGATCCTATACCCCTCTCATTTAACAGATTTATCCTCACTCACTACTTAGAGTCTACCCTTTTTCTTCACAAAACTTAGCAATCCCCAATTCGAAACAAGAACATTTTTAAACTTTTTAGGCTAGTGAAAAGGTTTTGAAAATAATTTTGCTCTTTAGATATTTCTTATTGGTAGCTCTCTTATTTGTTTCTTTCTCTCTTTTTTTTTTCTTTTTATTTTTATTTGGCACTTAGGCTCTTTTATTTCTTTTTTCTTTTCTTTTTCTCTTTTTTTCTTTTATTATGGGAGAGTTACCTCCTGAAATTTATTAGAGCATACTTAGTTTTTAATACACAACCTTTCACTTAAAACCCATTTCTTTCTTTAAAACACAAGTTCTTTGAAACCGAGAACAAATAGGAAAGGAAACAACCCCAATGATCCCCCAAACTTATCCTAAGCCTATACCTAGCTTCAAAATGCAAAGCTAGCAATCATATGAAAACCAAATTATGTCGCCTAAACCTAACACTTTATGCCAAGTTCAAACCGAAAGGAAGGCCTCACAAAGATGTCACACAAGAACATTTGGCTTCAAAGAAGGGTAAGGTTCAAGGAGGGAGTTCTACTTAGGCTCACAAAGAGTGGTAAAAAGGAAGAAGAGAGCCTAAATATTTTAAAACCATGTGTTTATTTTCAAATGCATAAGGATGATAATTAGAATTTCAAATTAAGGTTCTCACTTATTAGGATGAGTTTCAAATCATGAGAGTTCAATTCAAGCCACGAAAATCCTAACAAGTGATCCAAGCATGGTAAGAACTTACTTTCAAAGCATAGACAAAGCATTAGAGAACTACTAACTAGGGCATTGAAACAATTCACAAGTAAAAACACCTTTTTAAGAAATTATAACCCCTTATGCAAAATGCAAACAACCTAGATGCTATGAGAAACTCTAGACTCAATCCTAACATGTTTTGACAAGATGAATGCAACTACATGAATCTTTGAAAAAATTTTAAAAATTTTACCAATTTTTCATGAACTAAAGACTCAAGGATGCTAAAGGAAAATAAGATCAAAGAACACAAGTCAAATCACACATGTACTCCCCCAAACTTCCCGGTGCCAAACTCATTTGAAGGAGCATCAAAACACAAAGCAAAAAGAAGCAAATATGAGCGGTTATGTACAATGGAAGAAGGTTGTTACCTCTTGTCTAGTCTCGGCTGGAACTTGAGGATGTTCCAGAGGAGCTAGAGATTGTTGCTTTGCCCTTGTCGGCTGGTTCTTGGAGAGAGTGGCGCGCTGGCTGAATGGTGGTTCCTTGGGTCTTGCGGATGACAACTCCACCGGTTGAGAGCCTTCTCTTCTCGGGTTGTTGCACCTCTTGACTTGCAGCTTTCTTAGGCGAGCCTCCCTGAAGTGCCTTGACTTTCTTTCCAAGCTTCTTGAGCATCTTGCCTTGCCACTTGTTGATCTTCCTTTGCATCTCCACAACTGATGCTAGGAACTTCTCGGTTTTTGTCCTCGGCTCGAAGTCTAGCTTGGGAAGTGTGTAGACCTCGGGCATCTCATCTTCCGTGGCTGGAGACTCTGACCTTTGACGAGGGGCAATCGCTGAAGCAGGTGGTCCTCCTAAAGGGGCAAAGCATTCTTCCTCCGTGGGCAAGAACTCGATGTTCCCAACACCAAGCAGCTCGGTTTCATCTTTGTTGGGCAGGATGCACACTCTCTTCTTATCTTCGTCGTCTATGAAGAGGTAGGCGTAGAACCCTTCTGATGGCGTGCGTCCCAAGCTGTCAGTGTTCCTCATGTATGCCGCATCCATGAAAGCTCTGGTTGGGACGTGAGCAAAGTCGTGAATGGGCACACCAGCTTGCACGAACAGAGGAGTAAGGAAACCGCCAATGTAAGAGGAAGTTGCCTTGCACCGCAAGGCATAAGCCTTGTATTTCACCAAGGAAGCCGCGAGCACACACCCGTAATTCACTTCATCACCGAGTTCATCCTCCATGGGCTCGTCATTTGCATCTGGATCACACACCAAGTGCTTCACACCTTGGAACAGGAAGCACAGCTCTGTCTTCGTGACCGTAGGAGCAACAGATCTTCCATTAAACGTGTTGGCAATCAGCTTCAGAGTGTACCTCAGCATCGGGCTCCTTACTCGCTTGATCTTGGCGGTGTTGGCTTTGTAGTCTTCATTGCTGATCAGGTCCCAAAAGTCGTCGGCTTTCTTGAAGGCTGGGAACTCGACCTTGTAGGCATCCGCGTTGAGACCATAAGCTTGGCATAGCTCAGGGATGGAGAGTGTATAGGCTTGACGGCCAACCTTGAAGTAGAGGCGACCTTGAGAAGGGACCGGTGTGCTAGGATTCTCGTAACGGAACTCCAAGGTGGCAAGGAAGTCTATTGTCACTTCAGGAATGGTTGGGCAATCCATCTGTGACAGACATCTCAAGCCAATGTTCTTGAGGAGTTGGTCGAAATCCCCAAGAATCCCTAGCTTGGACAACAGCTCTCGATTAGCAAACTTGGTAGGCTCAAACCGAAGCATTTCCAGCCGTTTCTTGTCCCTCTTCTCATCCTTACTCCATCTGACCCTCTCTTGAACTGCCATTTCTTGTCCTTCTCCTTCTTGTGCTGTCTCTTCTCTTGTTCTCTTTGGGGCCATTGTTCCTGAAACAAGTTTCTAAAGAGATTTGATAAGCAAACGGCGGTTTTGATGAGAATGAGAGAAGAGAAGGAGAGAACTTATAAAAACTACCCTAGAATTTTGGGGAATAAATAAAAATTATAGCTAAATAAAGGAGAATCATATCTTTAGATACTGAAAAATCTAGAATTATTCCTTTTACTTAGCTAGTTTTAAAAAAATCAAAACCGACCCTATATTCTAGAACAAGATCTTGCGAATTTAAAGGTAATTTTCTAAAATTGAATCATTAAATTTTTGAAAATGCCTTTGCAAGAAATGCAGAATATCTTTGCTAGCTTTTGAAAACCGAACCTCTCACTCTCTTTGTTTAAAATTTTCGAGGAAAATAAGAATGAGAGGGTGAGAGGTTGTTGAAATATTTAACGGCTAGCAAAAATTAAAACAATGGGTAGTAAAAGTAGTTTTTCTGACAAAGTCTTGGTCAAGGCACATCTTTCATGGTCAAAGATGCTTGCCTTGACCAAGTTTTGAATTCAAAAGTTGGAGGGAAAAGAGTAAAAGAGGGAAAGAAAATGTTACCTCGGCATGAGATCGAGTCCATTTGGTCGATCTAGGACTCGATCTCTTGCCCATAATGGCTTAGATCGAGAGGGTTACTCGATTTGAGACTCGATTCATGATGAATCGAGTCTTGGATCGATTGGCTTTCTCGATCATTGAGATGTTGGCTCCACGGCTAAGTCCTCATGATCGAGCTATGTCCTCGATTTAAGGGTCGATTTGGCATAGATCGAGTGATGGATCGAGTCGAGTGATCGATCTATTTTCAACAGATTTTCCCGTGAGAAATTAGATCGGTCGATTCGTTTTGGATCGATCGATCCTTTTTCGCCAAGGTCGAACCTGTCACTCGTTCTCGTCTAGATCGACTGACTCCTCTTGATTCACTGACTCGATCTAGCAAAGATCGAGCCAGGATCAGTCGATCTAGCACTCGATCTCTAGCCGTATCTTAACTCCTATCGCCCCTTTTAGACCTCAAGGTCAAGGTTTAGACTCCTTATACCTGTTCCTACACACTTGCAGAATAAAAACATAAAATTGAAAGGGAAATAAAGCAGAAATATGTACAAGATAAACATGGGAATGCCTCCCAAGTGCGCTTTCTTTAACGTCTTTAGCTAGACCTTACTTGGTTTAAACGGATGGTGGGTCTTGGAGAAGCACCGAGGTACTCTCCTTGTCATAGCCGTCTACCAAGTAAGTCTTGACTCTGTGTCCGTTGACGGTGAATGCACTGCCACTTTTTCCCATCAGGGTAACAGCTCCATAAGGCAACACTTCTTGAATCACGAATGGTCCGCACCACCTTGATTTCAGCTTGCCCGAGAAGAGTTTGAGCCTCGAGTTGTACAGCAACACTAGCCCTCCTTCCTTAAGCTCCTTAGCAACCAACTTCTTGTCATGAGTCTCCTTAGTCTGCTCCTTGTATATCCGAGAGCTCTCGTAAGCGTTCAGCCTCAACTCATCCAGTTCGTGTAGCTGAATAAGGCGCCTCTCCTGAGCAGTCTTGAGGTCAAAGTTCAGCCTCTTCACAGCCACAACGCACGGTGTTCCAGCTCAACCGGGAGGTGACAGCCCTTGCCATAGAGTAGAGTGAAAGGAGTCGTACCAATCGACGTTTTGAAGGCGGTACGGTAGGCCCAAAGAGCGTCGTCCAGCTTCACTGCCTAGTCTTTCCTTGTTGCTCCGACGGTCTTCTCTAGTATAGCCTTGATTTGCCTATTGGGGATTCCAATTGACCGCTTGTTTGAGGGTGATACGGTGTAGCCACCTTATGCTTAACTCCATACTTTCTCAAGAGGTTCTCGAAGACCTTGTTTATGAAGTGGCTTCCTCCATCGCTTATAACAACCTTGGGTACCCCAAACCTTGGGAAGATGATACTCTTGAATAACTTGATTACCACCTTAGAGTCATTTGTAGGGGAAGCAACAACCTCAACCCATTTAGAGACATAATCCACTGCTACTAAGATGTATTTGTTGCCGTATGAAGAAGGAAATGGCCCCATGAAGTCTATCCCCAACGCGTCGAACACGTCAACCTCGAAGATAGGAACTTGAGGTATTTCGTTCCTCTTAGTTATATTCCCTGCTCGTTGACATGCCTCACAGCTCTTCACAAACTCGTGTGCATCTTTAAAAATGGACGGCCACCAGAAACCGGCTTGCAACACTTTCGTGGCAGTCTTGAATGAGGCGAAGTGTCCTCCGTAGGAAGAGCCATGGCAATGATAGAGGATGTCCCTAGCTTCTTCCTTTGTAACATATCTCCGGTACAAACTGTCTACTCCTCTCTTGTATAAGTAGGGCTCGTCCCAAAAGTAGTCACTAGCCTCTCTCATAAACCGCTTCTTGTGATAGCTGTTGAGATGTGTTGGCTCCTCACCACACGCTAGATAGTTCACCACATCAGCATACCACGGTAGATCCTCTTCTTTGAAAATCAACACCTCCTCAAACTTCCCTTCTAGCTTTCCACAAACAGCCGTGGTAATCGCCATAAGCTGCACTTCTGGAAGAGAGTCATCTAAGGGGAGAGACTCGTTGATCCTTAGCCGTGAGAGATGGTCAGCGACTCCGTTTTCTATTCCTTTCTTGTCTTTAATCTCCATGTCAAACTCCTGGAGTAAGAGAATCCATCTTAAGAGTCGAGGCTAAGTGTCTTTCTTCGAGTAGATGTATCGCAAGGCAGCGTGATCCGTGTATACAATATCCTTGGAACCAACAAGATACGATCTGAACTTCTCAAAGGCGAAGACTACTGCAAGCAACTCCTTCTCCGTAGTGGTGTATCTTGTTTGCGTGTCATCCATGGTTCTTGAAGCATAGTAGATCACGTGTAGCTTCTTGTCTTTCTTCTGACCAAGAACGGCTCCTACGGCATAGTCACTAGCATCACACATGATCTCAAAGGGAAGAGACCAGTCTGGTGCATGGACTATAGGAGCTGATGTAAGGGCTTCCTTTATGGTCACGAAAGCTTTCAAACACTCCTCATCAAACACAAACTCAGCTTCCTTGCACAACAGCCGTGTAAGAGGGCGTGCAATCTTGGAGAAATCCTTGATGAAGCGCCTATATAACCCTGCGTGTCCCAAGAAGCTTCTAACTCCCTTAACATTAACCGGCGGCTCAAGACCCATCATGACCTCCACTTTAGCCTGATCAACCTCAATGCCCTTCTCTGATATCTTATGACCAAGCACGATCCCTTCCTTAACTATAAAGTGGCATTTCTCCCAGTTCAGCACCAAGTTTGTCTCTTCACAACGTTTTAGTACCCTGCAAAGATTCAACAAACACGCAGAAAAGGACGCACCATAGACAGAGAAGTCATCCATGAACACCTCTACCATCTCCTCTATTAGATCGGAGAAGATCGACATCATACACCGCTGAAACATAGCCGGTGCATTACACAATCCAAACGGCATCCTTCGATATGCAAAGGTACCGTAGGGACATGTGAAGGTCGTCTTCTCCTGATCATTTGGGTGAATTGGTATTTGAAAGAAACCGCTATACCCATCGAGAAAACAGTAGTAAGGGTGATTAGCAAGTCTCTCATTTGATCAATAAAAGGCAAAGGGAAATGGTCTTTCCTAGTCGCAAGGTTAAGTTTCCTATAATCAATACACATCTTATGACCAGTGATGGTTCTAGTAGGAATAAGCTCATCCTTTTCATTCCTTATGACCGTGATCCCTCCCTTCTTAGGCACCACGTGTACAGGAGAAACCCACGTGCTGTCACTTATGGGATAGATCACGTCAGCCTCTAAAAGCTTAAGGATTTGTTTCTTAACAACCTCTTTCAAATTAGGATTCAAACGCCTTTGATGTTCTATAGAAGAGGCGTTCTCATTATCTAAGTGAATCCTATGAGTGCAAAGCATTGGTGAAAGGCCCTTGATGTCACTTAAAGAGTACCCAATAGCCTTCCGATACTTTCTCAGCTCAGTCAGGAGCGAGTGCAACTCATCATCTCTAAGGTTTTCATTCACAATCACGGGATAGGTGTTATTAGGCCCTAAGAAAGCATACCTTAGCCCTTTTGGGAGCTCCTTAAGGTCCACCTTTGGGGCTAACAGCTCACTCCAGTCATCCTCGTGGCTGTTGTTGTTACTTTCCTCCTTGGAGCTCTCCTTTGAACCCGAGGCATGGCCCTTCAGACTGCCTTCCTCCATCGCTATCCCTTCTGAGATCGAGTCCTCCGGTCGATTCTCCTCTCGATGTCGTCTAGATCGAGCCATTTCGCTCAATTCACTTACTCGATTTGATGTGGGTCGAGTAAGGGATCGAGACGCTGAGTCGATCTCTTGATTGGACTCCAAAATGATCGGGAGGTCTCCCTCGATCGCCGACTCGATTGTTTTTCCTGATGGAGCATTCTTCTCGATCTGTCCATCGATTGTTGCACCGAATCGAGTTGTGTTTTCGATTTCCTTGTCGATCTGACTCCTGGATCGAGTGATAGCGTCGATCTCGAGGTCGATCTCTAGGCAGTAACTTTCATCCTTCTTGACAATCTTCCTAGAATCCAGCAGGTTGACGTACTCATGGGTCCTCTGGTCCACATAGCCAAACTCCCCTGGCCCCATTCTTCACATCTATGATAGCCCCGGCGGTTGCAAGGAATGGTCTCCCTAAGATGAGTGGATCCTTAGGCTCTTCATCCATCTCCAACACGACAAAGTCCGTAGGCACGTTCACACCACTGATTCGCACCATTAAATCTTCAAGCAGCCCCACTGGTAGCCTCACACTCCTATCAGCCAGTACCAACGAGATCCGACAGTCTTTGAAACGAGTAAAACCAAGCTTCTTAGCCACAGAGTGAGGCATCAGGTTTATGCTAGCTCCGAGATCACATAAGCAACTCTTGAACTCTAGAGGACCTAAAGCACAGGGTATAGTGAAGCTTCCAGGGTCTCCCAACTTCTTAGGGACTATCTCCTTATGTATCACAGCACTACACTCTTCACTTAGAACAAGTACCTCCTTGCTTTCTTTGTTCTTCTTCACGAGAGTGTCTTTGAAGAATTTGGCGCATTTAGGCATCATTGCAAGGCAGTCAACGAGAGGTAGCTTGATCTGCATGTCCTTAAGATGCTTCTCAAAGAGGAGTCTATGCTTCTCTATGAGTTGCTTCTTGAAGCGGCCAGGAAAAGGCAGGTTAGGTACATAAGGTGGAGGCACATAAGCATTCTTCTCCTTAGTTGTTTGCTCAGCTTTCTTCTCAGCCACTGCTTTGTCTCCTCTTCTTGGCCCTTGGATCCAAACTTTGTCAAAGTTAATCTCATCATCATCAGCCGAAGGTTTACCCTCCCCCTCTTGAATTACAACGTCCTCGTTGTTCTTGTTAGAGACCGGAGGTTCGAGCTCTTTGCCGCTTCTCAACGTTATGGCATTAGCATACTCCTTGGGATTCTGCTCACACTTTCCCGGAAGACTGTTCTGACCACTCGTACTCGCTTTCCTTTTCTCTAGCTGCTTGATCTTGTTGTTTTAAGTTGGTGATCTGAGTGGAGAAGTCAGTGAGAGACGAGTCTAGACGAGTGTTCATCTCGGCGAACTTCTGGTTTGTAGAGGCTTGCCCTTGTATTAGCTGTTGAAACATTGCTTGAACCGGATCAACTTGTTGTTGCATCGGTTGTTGCTGCTGAGGTGCAAAGCCCGGAGGGTAGTTAGGTGTATAACCCTTGTTATTTTGATGTTGCCCTTGGAAGTTGTTCTGCCCTTGACCTTGGAAACCACCACTCGGTTGAAAACCTTTGTTGTAAGGGATGAAAGGTTTTGCTTGCTGAGCAGGGTACACTTGATCTTTAGGGTTGACTACGTTGGTGCTTCGGTAAGAGAGGTTGTTGTTCTGGTAGCCTTGGTTGTAGCCTTGAGATTTGTAGTTGTTCTGTCCCGCTACCTAATTGGCTTCTTCTTGGCTCAACTTTAACTCCTCTTGGATCTCATCAGCTTCACTAACAATGTGAACATGCTTCTGATTGGCTAACACCAGCTTATCTATCTTCTCATGCAAAGATTTGAGCTCCTTCTTGTGAGACTCTAACTCTGATCCTCTCGGTGCACGGTCATAATCCTCAGCATAATTGCCATCACTCAATGCCAAGTTTTCTATCAGCTCCATACCCTCTTCTACCTCCTAACCGAGGAAGTTCCCTTTGCTAGCTGTGTCCAGCAACAACCTGATCTTTGGTGAGGCTCCACGGTATATGGTACTGAGTAGTGTCTCCTCGCTGAACCCGTGATGAGGACATTGGATCGTGTAGTCTTTGAAACGCTCCATTGCCTCGTTGAATGTCTCATTGTTCCTTTGAGTGAAACCGCTGATTTCGCTTCTCAACCGTGCTGTCCTGGTGCTTGAGAAGAACTTTGAGAGAAAAGCCTTCTTACACTCGGCCCATGATGTGATGGTGCCTTGTGGGAGGGTCTTCTCCCAATGTCTGGCTTTGTCTCCGAGTGAAAAGGGGAAGAGACGCAGCTTGAAAGCATCTTTGAATATGCCATTGATCTTTATCATCCCACATACTTGCTCGAAGTTGTCTAGGTGCTCTAAGGGGTCTTCCATTGCTAAGCCATAGAACTTGTTGTTTTGCACCATTGAGATGAAACCTGGCTTGATCTCGAAGTTATTGTTTTGCACAGGAGGAGGAGTGATCCCAAACCTATTGTGATGAGTATTGGGAGCATCTCCGGCTCCTATGATCCTTGGGGGTCTAGCCGCGTGTTGGAGGTTTTCATTGCCCCGTCCTGCTGCCCCGTGAGCTGGAGGAGGTCCTTCTGGAGGCTCGTGTTCAGCCATAGCTTCAAAGTCAACCAAACCGTGCTGTACAATCTCCTCAAAGGCTCTTGTTTGTTCTCTGACTCTCCTTTGCCGTGAGTGACCAAGTTGATGAATGTTGTCTAAGGGTTGTAGTAGATTGTTGTCTCCCCTTGAACGAAGATTCAAGTACCTGAAAACACACGTTTGAGAGTAGAAGGCTTAGTAACTTGAAAAGGTAAAGACTTAGTCTTTGCTAAGTCCCAAATCTCTATGTTCTCTAAACAGTCCTAGGATGGCAACGGCGCCATTTGATAAACACTCTTGTTGAGTGATCGACCATCCCTTTTGATAGATACTCTTTTTGAGCAAGGGTAAATTGCAGTGAGGTTATCAAACTCAAATGCAAGACATGTTGTAGTACAGCAAGCAAGAGAGAGTCAATCCATGCCTAGGATGATAGAGAATGCACAAAGAATACAAGGACTAATGCAAATCTAAGCGAAATGAGATGATTTATGAGAAAATCTCTAAAAATTTGATGCAGCAACTTAAATAGAATGCAACCTATTTTTAAATATTAGAAATGAAGAAACTACCACGAGAAACAAACAGAATAATTAAAAGAGAAAGCTTCGAATTATTAAAATTCGACTAGTGGATCGACCACTAGATCGAGCAGTAACAATCGATCTCGTCTAAAAATGCAAGAAAAGTAAAACTAAGGACCAGGATGCTATCAAAGATCAAGCGAAAGACGAGATAAGATGTAAAGATGCTAAAGGAAAGGGCCTAGGGTTGTGATTTATGGTCAGGGGTTTCAAAGGTTCGACCTTGGGTTTAAAACATTAAATCGACTCACTTGGTGAGGATCTCTAAGCCTTGAAAACTAAGCAAGATCTATCCGTGGCTTTCGGTATAGATCACTCCTTCATCCTCTCCTCCAAACCCATAGCTTTTGGTGGAAAGAGAGGTCGAAGGGCAAGGAAAACAGATTTCAAATGAATGGCTTAACTAATCCCCCAAACTTCCATGGCTTTTGGGAAGGGGTAACTAGTCTCTAAGGTGTGATCTTCCGAGGCTCCTGAATCCTGTCAAGGTAAGGAACCTCTCGGATCATGAAGCTCTTGGCGTGAGAGTCTTCAAGCATTGAGATCTCAACACCTTAGAAGAGATAGCCATTGAAAACGTTTAGAAAAACCCCAAGATCGAAACCCTTTAGACCCTTTAATCCTCTCAACCCCGAACCCAAATAAACTACTCACTACACATAGAGTAAATCAAGCAAAGTATGTGAAACGAAACGATGAACATGAAAAGAAAACTAGATTGAACGGAAATGATTCGATTACAAAGCTTAAGAAAAACGCGAGTTCAACAATGGTGTTCTTCACGAAAACGAGAGAGAAAACATAAAGAAGAAGATAAGGATCTAAATTTTGTTGTGGGAAAAGGACGTCGCCGCCTTCCCAAAATGCCGAAACAAGCTGATGTTCCCCCCCTCGCTAGCGGCCAAAAATGGTTGAAAGGACAGAGATCGATTCCAAGATCGAGCGGTTCTCTCGATCATATCCGGACATCGTGTCTTTGGCTCGATCTGGGTCTCGATCATCATCGGCGAATAGAGTGTTGCATCCGATCTCGGTATCGATCTTTGGCTGGATCGAGTGGTGTACTCGATCTGACTCTTGCTCTGCATGGCGTCATTTACGTCCGTACCGTTTGATCGATTGCTTCACTCGATCCTTGTCTCGATCATTCTCCTTGGATCGCCTGGTTGGCTCGATCTTCTGGTCGATCAACTCCTAGATCGACTGGCCATGCTCGATCTGCTCCTCGATCTCTGATCCTTAGTATATATCCGAGCTCCCCCGAACTGCTACATCAGCCTCAACATGTCCACGAACCTCCACGACTCCAAAGCAGCCAGAAACAACCTGAATATGATGCAAAATGCAAGGAAAATGCGTATGCTGATGCAAGAATGCTCTAGGACCCTAAGTGATGCAATCTAACCTAAAACGTGATACTAATGCATGAAAAGTTAACTAATGAGTATGCAAAATGTATGCAATATGCAGTAACATCATGAGGCCAGAACTACAACAAGCCACAAGGTTACTGTCAAGGCTATCAAGGCAACAACAACCTCTCTTACAGGAGTACAAATGTCGAGAATCCTAAAGACCAAGTGTACCCTCCACAACAAGGCAAACCTTTTGTTCCTTACTACAACAAAGGGTTTACGCAAAACAGTGGGTACCAAGTTCAGAGACAAGGGAACTTCCAAGGCCAGAAACAGCAAGGAAACAAGGGTTCTCCTTCTGGTTTCATGCCTCAGCAGCAACAAGTTCAAGCTCCACCATTCATTCCCCCTCAAGATCCGGTTCAAGCAATGTTTCAACAGTTGCTTCAAGGTCAAGCTTCTACAAATCAGAAGTTTGTTGATATGAACAATAGGCTGGACTCTTCTCTTACTGAGGTCTCTACACAGATAACCAACCTGAACAACAAGATCAAACAGTTAGAGAAAGGCAAAGCCAGTTCAAGCGGTCAAGGCAGCTTACCCGGGAAGTGTGAGCAAAACCCCAAGGAATATGCAAACGCTATTACTTTAAGAAGTGGGAAAGAGCTACCGCCGAGGGCTGCACCTAAAGACAATGTGGACATTGTGGTTCAAGAGGGGGAGGGTAAGCTTTCAAATGATGAAGAGATCACCTTTGACAATGTGTGGACTGAAAGACCAAGGAAAGACAAAGAAGCCGTTTTAGAGAAGAGAGTAGAGGAGGTGAGCAAAGAGAAAGATGCATTTGTACCTCCACCCTACAAACCGAAGCTTCCTTTCCCTGGACGGTTCAAGAAGCAGCTGCTTGAGAAGCATAGAGCAGTATTTGAGAAGCATTTGAAGGATGTTGAGATCAAGCTACCTTTAGTTGATTGTTTGGCCATGATGCCAAAATGCGCCAAGTTCTTCAAGGATACTCTTACTAAGAAGAGCAAAGAGAGTGAAGAGGCTTTGGTATTGAGTGAAGAGTGCAGTGCAATCATTCACAAGGAGATAGTTCCAAAGAAGCTGGGAGATCCATGATCATTCACTATCCCTTGTGCACTAGGCCCTTTAAAGTTTGAAAGCTGCTTATGTGATTTAGGAGCAAGCATTAATCTTATGCCTCACTCCATTGCCAAAAAGCTAGGCTTCACCAAATTTAAAGACTGCAGAATCTCTCTTGTGCTGGCTGACAGAAGTATAAGGCTCCCTTTAGGTATGCTTGAAGACTTACCTGTGAGGATCAGTGGTTTGAATGTGCCAACATATTTTGTTGTTCTAGAGATGGATGAAGAGCCAAAGGACCCTCTAATCCTTGGTAGACCATTTCTAGCAACCGCTGGAGCCATCATAGACGTCAAGAATGGGAAGATATCTCTACACTTGGGCAAAGACATCAAGCTAGACTTTGATATCAATGAAGTCTTGAAGAAGCCAACCATTGGTGGACAAGCTTTCTACATTGAGACTTTGGATGAGTTAGCTGATGAGTTGCTTGAGGAGTTGGATCAAGAGGATCACCTACAGCTAGCTTTGACAAAGGAGTGTAGGGAGTATGGTTTCCTGAATGAGCAGACCCAGGAGTATGTTCACATCCTTCATTCTCGCAAAGCTGTGAAGGAAGATGAAGGCGAATGCCTAGAGATTGAGCAGGAAATCGAAGACTTCACTCGATCCAGGACAAAGATCGACAAGAAGATCGAAGAGGTTGTCAATCCAGAAAAGAAATCGATGAGAAGATCGAGGGAGGCAACTCGATCAGTTCAGAGAACGACTCAGTGAATCCATTGAGCAAGAGATCGATGTGAGTGCAGTCGATCTAGACCAGAACAAGAGGAAGATCAACTGGATGACTCAATCTCTGAGGAAGGAATGGTTCAAGATGGCAGCCTGAAAGCTCATGACTCTGGTTCAAAGGAGGCTAATGAGGATGGCAACATCAACACAAGCCACGAGGAGGACTGGAGTGAGCTGCTAGCCCCAAAGGTGGACCTAAAGGAGCTCCCAAAAGGGCTAAGGTACGCTTTCTTAGGACCCAATGGCACTTATCCTGTCATTGTGAATGAAAATCTGATTGATGATGAGTTAAACTCACTCCTTAAGGAGTTGAGAAAGTATAGGAATGCCATTGGGTACTCTCTAAGTCACATCAAGGGCCTTTCACCAATGCTTTGTACTCATATGATTCACTTAGAGAATGAAAACACTTCTTTTATTGAACACCAAAGACGTTTGAACCCAAACTTGAAAGAAGTAGTTAAGAAAGAGATCTTAAAACTGTTAGAGGCTGACGTTATATACCCTATCAGTGATAGCACATGCGTCTCTCCGGTCCATGTGGTACCAAAGAAAGGGGTTATCATGGTCAATAAAAATGAAAGTGATGAGTTCATTCCTACAAGAACAATAACTGGACATAGAATGTGTATTGATTATAGGAAACTTAACTCAGCTACTAGAATAGATCATTTTCCTTTTCCCTTTATTGAACAAATGCTAGAGAGACTTGCTAATCATCCATAATATTGTTTCCTAGATTGATATAAAGGTTTCTTTCATATTCCCATTCATCTTAATGACCAAGAGAAGAGAACTTTCGCATGCCCTTATGGTACCTTCGCTTATCGAAGGATGCCGTTTGGGTTATGTAATGCACCAGCAACCTTTCAAAGGTGCATGATGTCTATCTTCTCTGATCTTATAGAAGAGATGGTAGAGGTCTTTATGGATGATTTTTCTGTGTATGGTGCTTCTTTTGGTGGTTGTTTGTCTAATCTGTGCAGGGTACTTAAGAGATGTGAGGAGACAAACTTGGTGCTGAATGGGGAAAAGTGTCACTTCATGGTCAAGGAAAGCATTGTACTTGGTCACAAGATTTCTGAGCAAGGGATTGAGTTTGATGAAGCTAAGATAGAGGTCATGATGAGTCTTGAGCCGTCGGTTAATGTCAAGGGGATAAGGAGTTTCTTGGGGCACGCTGGCTTCTACAGACGGTTTATCAAGGATTTCTCTAAGATAGCTCGCTCTCTTACACGGATGTTATGCAAGGAAGATGACTTTGTCTTTGATGAGGAGTGTCTTCATGCTTTCAAGACCATCAAGGAAGCTCTTGTCACCGCACCTATAGTTCAAGCACCGGATTGGGACCTGCCCTTTGAGATAATGTGTGACACGAGTGACTACGCCGTGGGTGCTGTTTTGGGTCAGAGAAAAGACAAGAGGCTGCATGTAATCTACTATGCCAGCCGTACCTTGGATGACATGCAAGTGAAGTATGCTACCACCGAGAAGGAGTTACTAGCCGTTGTCTTTGCTTTTAAGAAGTTCAGGTCCTACTTGGTGGGTTCTAAGGTCATTGTGTACATGGATCACGCTGCTTTGAGGTACATCTACTCCAAGAAAGAAACCAAGCCGAGACTCTTGAGATGGATCCTTCTTTTACAAGAGTTTGATATGGAGATCAAGGATAAGAAGGGGATTGAGAATGGTGTAGCTGATCATCTTTCAAGGATGAGAGTGAATGATGTCTTACCTTTAGATGACTCACTCCCTGAAGAGAAGCTTATGATGGTCAACTCAGTGGTATGTGCTAAGCTAGAAGAGAAGTTTGAAGGAAGAATATTTACCTTGGTATGCTGACATTGTCAACTTCTTGGCATGTGGTGAAGAACCCACTCATCTTGACCATTACCACAAGAAGAAGTTCATGAGAGACATCTCTCATTACTTTTGGGACGAGCCTTACCTGTACAAGAGGGGAGTAGACAGCCTCTACAGAAGGTGTGTAACAAGAGAAGAGGCTAAGGACATTCTCTTACATTGCCACGGTTTGACATATGGAGGGCACTTTGCTTCTTTCAAGACGGCTACAAAGGTACTTGAGGCTGGGTTTTGGTGGCCAACACTCTTCAACCCTCATGAGTTTGTAAAATTTTGTGAAGCTTGCCAAAGGTCAGGGAACAACACAAAGAGGAATGAGATGCCGCAAGTGCCAATCTTTGAGGTAGAAGTGTTTGACGCTTGGGGAATCGACTTCATGGGTCCATTCCCATATTCTTACCGCAACAAATACATCTTGGTGGCTGTTGATTACGTGTCTAAGTGGGTTGAGGCTATAGCTTCCCAAACCTATGATACAAGGGTTATGATCAAGCTCTTCAAGTCTATAATCTTTCCAAGATTTGGGGTTCCAAAGGTAGTGATCAGTGATGGGGGTATCCACTTCATCAACAAGGTTTTTGAAAGCCTTTTGAAGAAATATGGGGTTAAGCACAAGGTAGCTACGCCCTATCAACCTCAAACTAGTGGCCAAGTGGAGGTGTCTAATAGACAGATCAAGGCTATTCTTGAGAGAACCGCTGGAGTTACTAGAAAGGATTGGGCAAACAAACATGATGAAGCTTTATGGGCGTATAGAACAGCTTTCAAAACCCCCATTGGCACTACTCCTTTCAACCTCCTTTATGGCAAGTCATGTCACCTACCTGTTGAGTTAGAGCATAAGGCTCTTTGGGCAGTGAAGCAACTGAACTTCAATCTCAAGACAGCACAGGAGAGACGGCTGATGCAACTCCATGAACTTGATGAGCTAAGGTTGGATGCTTATGAGAGCGCCAAAATCTACAAGGAAAGGACCAAGGCGGTTCATGACTATAAGTTGGTGTATAAGGAGCTCAAGGAAGGCAGTCTGGTGCTACTCTATAACTCGAGGCTGAAGTTGTTCCCTAGAAAGCTCAAGTCTAGGTGGAGTGGACCTTTTGAGATCAAAGAAGTACTACCTTATGGAGCGGTTACATTGGTTGGCAAGAATGGGGAGAGCTTCACGGTTAATGGGCACAGAGTCAAGTCCTACCTGGCGAGTGAATGCAGCAAGGAGAGCCCTACACTACTTCTCCAAAACCCACCTCCAGCCTGAACCAAGTAAAGTCAAGCTTAGGACGTTAAACAAGCGCACTTGGGAGGCATTCCCATGTCTATCTTGTACATATTTTTGCTTTCTTTCTATTTCAGTTTTATGCTTTTCATGTTTAAGTGTGTAGGCGGAAAGATAAGGGATTGGAGATCATGATCTTGGAGTCAAAAGGGGCAAGGAGAGGAGAAGTAGAGGCAAGGAATCGAGTGATGAATCGACCTACCCTGGCTCGATCTTTGCTAGATCGAGCCAGTGAATCGAGTGAAGTCACTCGATCTAGATTAGATCGAGTAGACAATCGAGTGAATCAGTCGATCATAAGAGGATGACCCACTAATGCGTTTAGAACGAGGTGTGGATCAACTGACCTCATTCGATCCTCGAATTGGATCGATTATTTCACTCGATCATGTCACTCGATCCTTGCCAAAACGACCTCCAAAACGATCACGTGGCTCGATCTAAGGACAATAGCCATAATGACGTAGAATCATGGAACGAGGGGGCACACTCAATCTAGGACTCGATACAATCTAAATCGAGTCCCTATTCGATCAATCCTCTCGATCCTAGCTAACATGGGCATGAGATCGAGGTCAAGATTGCCCAAATTGACTCGATCTGATGCCGAGGTTAGTCAAAAAATTTCCCTCATCTCTCTTTTCCCTCCTATTTTAAATTTGAATTGTGGTCAAGGCAAGCATCTTTGACCATGAAAGATGTGCTTTGACCACACTTTTTGAGAAACCACTTGTTTTATGCCCATGGTTTTTTTGGCTTTTATAAACCACATGCATCCACACTCTCTCTCATTTCTGTTCGAACTGTTTTCTATAAGAAAGAGAGAGTGTGAACTTTGTTTTAAGACCAAGAACTTCTTGCTTTCATCCCTTTCTAAGGTATTTTCGGTTATTTGAATTGCTTGTTTAAAATTTTTGGAAAAATTCCTTTTGTTAGCTTAAGGTGAATGTAAGATGTTATGGGATTAGATTAATTTTTAGAAGCAGCTATATTTTAGGAAATTGCTAGATTTGATCCTATTTAGAGATATTTCCTTCTAGTATTTAGCTTCAATTTTTATAAAATCTCTAAAAATCTGAGCTTATTGTTATGAGTTTTTTCTTTCTTGCTCTCTCATTATCCTTATTTAGCCGCCTATACTCATTCTTCTCTTTGATAATCTGAATTTCAGGCACCATGGCACCTAAGAGAAGCAGAGAAGTAGAGGGAAAAGGAGAAGCAGCTCAACAAGTGGTGCAAGAGAGGGTTAGATGGAGCAAAGAGGAGAATAAGGCTAAGAAGAGACTTGAGAGGCTGCGGTTTGAACCAACCAAATTTGCAAGCAGAGACCTCTTGGAGAGGATAGGGCTATTAGGAGACTTTGATGAGCTTCTCAAGGACATGGGGCTTGCTTGCCTCTCAAGGATGGATTGCCCCACATATCCAGAAGTCACGCTTGACTTCCTCTCAACCTTGGAGTTTTCCTAATAGAATCCGAGCCTCCCTACTCCATCACAAGGTCACCTCACCTTCAAGATCAGGAGAGAGGCTTATCACCTCTCCATCCTAGTGCTGTGCCAAGCCTACGGTATAAAAGCCAATGCCAAGCTTGTAGAGTTCCCTCCTTTCACACAAGCCAACGACCTATGGGACTTGCTCTGCAACGAAGGCTACAAGGCTAACACCGCGAAGATCAAGAAGGTTCGCAACCCCGTGCTGAGATACGCCCTCAAACTCCTTGCCAACACCTTCAATGGGCGATCTGTGGCTCCAACAGTCACCAAGAACGAGCTGTGCTTTCTCTTCCAAGGGATTAAGAAGATCTTATGCAGCCAAGAAGAGAATGATGTGCCGATGAAGGATGAGCTTGGCAATGATGTCAACTATGGTTGTATCTTGGCCTCTTCTTTGGTCAAATACAATGCGTGGGCAATACGATGCAAGGCGAGATCAGCACTCATAGAAGGCTTCCTCACACCGCTGTTCATACAAGCGGGGGTACCTATCTCGAAGTTTCAACCTAGCGCGGAGAGAGCTTACATGGACGAGACTTACTTGTGCAACACTGACTCCTTGGAACGCATGCCAGCTCCAGGGTTCTATGCCTACTTGTTCTACGGCGAAAACAACACAAAGAGAGTGTGCATCCTGCCTAACGTGGATGAGACGCACCTAGAAAGCTGTGGCACCATCGAGTTCGTTCCGAATGAAGAGGAATTTTTTACGCCTCTTGAAGCCACAGCCGCGCCGCCTTAAGTTGCTTGTGCACTTTAAGAGTCACCTCCCTCAGATGCCGTGATGCCAGCCAGCTTTGACCTCCCTAAGCTTGACTATGAACCGAGAACCAAGGCTGAGAAGTTTCTTGCTTCGGTTGTGGAGGTTCAGCGCAAGATCAACAAATCGCAAAGCAAAATAATAAAGAAGCTGGCCAAGAAGATCAAGGACCTTCAAGGGAGCTCATCTGATGCGACTTCAAGTGAGGAGGTTGAGCAACCAGAGAAGAGAAGGAGATCCACCAGAGGGATTGAGATCTGTGAGCCTCAAGGAAGCGCTCAAGCTCCTCGCCCTGTTCTCCATGAAGGTACAAGCAATGGCAAAGGCAAGGAGATCACCCACGACACTCCTGGAAAGAGCAGGAAGTCTGGAGCATCCTCAAGCTCCAGCCAGGCCTAGCTCCAAGGTACCAACTCACAACCTTGTAAATACCATGCATTTTTAAGTTTTCGCTTTGTGTTTGTTGATTCCTCTTGAATTTGTTTGCCACCGAGACGGTGTCATTTAAGTATGGGGGAGTGTGTGTGTGCTTTGACATGTTTTCTTTGATCTTATTTTGAGTTATCATACTTGAGTCATCATGCATCACTTAAGGCATAGAAAAATACAAAAACAAATCATAAAAATTTAAAAATTTTAAAACAAATTCATGTAGCTTGCATTTGCATTGTTAAAAATTGTAGGATTGAGTCTAGAATTTTTGAAATCATTTAGGGTATTTGCATTTGCACAGAGAGCAATGATACAAATTTTTCCTTGTAAAGTGTTGTAAACTCATGAATTAGTTCAAGGCCCTAGTTAGTAGTTCTTTGATGCATTGTTCAAACTTTGAAAGTAAGCTCTAACCATATTTGGATCATTTGTTTTGATTTTCGTGGCTCAAGTTGAACATTCATGAATTGAATCCTTTCCTATCAAGTGAGAACCTTAATTTGAACTTTTTAATTATCATACTTATGCATTTGAAAAAGGATACATGGATCACATATACATATTTAGGCTTTCTTATCACTTTCACCACTCTCTTGTAAGCCTGAATAGAACTCTCTACCTTGACCCTTACCCTCCTTTCAAGCAAAATTTTTTTGTGTGATATCATTGTGAGGCCTCTTTTCGGTTTGAACTTGGCATAAAGTGTTAGGTTTAGGCGACATGATTAGGCTCTCATATGATTGCTAGCTTTGCATATTGAAGCTAGTTTTAGGCTTAAGTTTAGGATGGGGGTTCATGGGTGTTGATGTTTTCTTACTTGTTTTCGGTTTAAAAAGAATTTGAATAAAAGGGTTTAATAGTTTTAAGTGGGTGGTCCTTGGTTGTATTGTTTAAAAGCTCTAAGTTTAAAACAAAAAGAGATAGCCTTCAAAAAGAAAAACAAATAATAAGAAAAGATCCAAAAGGCCAAATGTTTTAAGAAAAGAAAGAAAAATTATGAGAAGAGAGCTATCAAAAATAAAAGAAAAGAGCTAAGGTTATGAATAAGACCATCCCACTAGCTATAAAAAGGTTGAGAATGATTTGTGTTTATTTGGGTCTTGCTTGGCGTCTTGCCTTGTTGTTTATGGGTAATCTCTAAGAGGATGAGTGAGCTTAAAAAGAAAAGAAAAATGAGAGGTTGGATCATTGTTAGTGTATATGGGTAGATGAGAGTCTAGTCATGTATGCATCAATTGTGTTTACCTTTAGCATTATGCATAAGTTCAACCTTCTTTGAGAGAACCCATTGCTTGATTTACCCTTATGAATGAGATCATTTTTGTCTCATAACCTTTGTCCCTAAGCCAAATGTATTCGGTTTTAAAATGCATAAGTGTGATTCATGGTTTGATCTTAATGAATGTTAAAGGATAGGATTCTTGGATTATTTAGGATATGAGAGTCATGATTTGAGATTCAACATGTGATGAATATGGCTAAGTTCTTTGGAGTATGAGTTTGTGTGATGCATTTTAGAATTGAGAACTAGGACCAATGAGTTGATTCATTTGTTTAAACACCTTTGGAAATTTGAGCTCCCACTTTTAAAACCTCTCTTCCTTTCTTGAATTTTGTTTGCTTGAGGGCAAGAAAAAGGCAAGTTTGGGGGAGTTGATATACTTACATATTTGGCATATTTAGCATGCATTTGGTGTAGTTTTCATGCATTCATCTTACATAATAGGCTAGTTTGTCTCATTTTAGGTCCTAGAGCACTTTTGCATTAGCATTTGCATATTTCTTGCATTCTTGCATCATATTCAGGTTGTCTTGGACACATTGGAGCCATAGAGAGTTCGTGGACATGCTAAGGATCAAGGAGGAGCTCGTGGACACTTGGGAGAAGTCAGCCTTGCTACAAGGGAACCGAGATCAAGAGGCAGATCAAGCTAGGCATGTCGATCTAGACGAGATCGACCAGAAGATCGAGTGACTCAAGTCGTTTCAAGGAGGAAGATGGAGACCACGACCCGAGCACTCAAGGATCGAGTAGAAGAGCGAGTAAGGGAGGACGATCCATGAAGAAGATCGAGCCAGAGATTGAATGACCCAAGTCGATCTCTGGGACCTTATCCGGCCAGCTCATTTTTGGAGCGTAGTGAGAGGACCATTAGGGTTGTTTAGCTATTTTGGGAAAAGAAGGAACATCACTTTCATGAACCACACTTTGTCTTATCTTTTTCGAGCTTTTGTTTTTGATGAACAAAATTTTTAAAATTGTTTTTGTGAGTAGATGAAGAGACAAAAATTAAATCGACAAAAATAATGAAAACAGAACGGATCAGAACACTTAACTTTGAAAGGTTTGCTCTGATACCACTTGATATGATCCCTCTTATGATCTTGACCTTACAAACCAAGTGAATAATGTATTGATCAGTGATGTTGAGATGGCTTGAAAATTTTGATGAAAATGAATCGTTTGGGCGGGAAAAGGGGGAAAGAGTGAGTATGGAATGTAGCAAGAGGTGCGGATGACTCTTGATACAAACTGTTAGAACACAAAGGATATGACACACCTATGATTCTAAGCAGCATTTCTCATGGATATTACACACCAAGAGAGGTTGATCTACTTTCACCTTATCTAGTTATGTTTAACTCTAAATCAATGGGATTAAACATGATTAGTAAGTAGTTTACTTTAGATTTAGGGTTCTAAGTAGGGAAAGTGGTGATTAAGATGTGATTAAGGGGTGTTTAGGCGTATTTAACTATTCATTGTTGTCTCCTTCTCTTGCAAAGTGGTTATTGTTCGTAAAGCTTGCTCCTTTTTATTGAATATGGTATTGATTGATGCATATGGTTCACTAAATGGCTTGTTATCTCATCTCTAAGTATGGTTCGCTTATTTGGCTTGATAGTTTGGCTTGGTCTATGTTTCCTTTGTTCAATGACACCAAAGTGATAGTTCACCAATTCTAGACGATTCACTTAGGGCTAGATAATGCTGGTTTTGAGATTCTTGCTTGATGGTTAGATAGTATGCATCAAAAGATCTTGCTTTTGGTTCATACCTGTTTATTGCTTAGCATTGCTAGGATGTTGCATATGTGTGCTTAAACCCATGTTCTTGATTGGTGTTTAGCTAACTATGTCCTTATTGGTTCACAAGATTGATAAGTTGATCTGAATTCTTGCTTGGGTGAGAGAATGATTGTTTGATTCATACATAACTTATAATAGAGTGGTTCTGATCTTTATGCTCATGGTCGAATGATACGCCATCACAAGTGGGTTTGACACTTCAATCTTGTTGAATACGAACTGCTTATTGATGCCAAGTTTGTTCCTTTTAGATACCTTGTCTAGGAGTACAACATTGAAAATTGCTTGCCTTTGAATACTTAATGTTTGCCTTTGTTAGAAATCCCCAATTTCACTCTTGAAAACCACTATCCCACAATTGCCACTCTCTAAATGATCCATTTAGATTTCCTCACCCTTAACTAAACCTTCTTTCAAGCCAAGACATTAATATTGTGTGATTTGTGAGGCCTCTTTCCTTCATGGTTGTTTCTTAACAAAAAGTGTTGGGTTGGAACTACAAGGGAAGTACTTCCATTGTCGAACTAGCTCACTCTTGAGTTAGATAGGCTAAGATGTTTGGGGAATGGTTTGGTTTTTATTTTGTTTAAGAGAAGAAAATAGGAAAATAAAAGGAGTGTGACACAAGCAATGGTGGAAATGGCGGTCCTAAGTTCAAAAGAAAAGAAGGCTTATGTTCAAAGAAGAAAGGAAGATGCACGAAGTGCAAAGCAAAGAAAATCAAACAACCAAAGGCAAAAACAGCACAGCATCTCAAAATAAAAGGAGTCAAGTCAATAGACGGAAACAGCCACCACATAAATATTCAAAGAAGAAGTGTCTTCCAAAGAGCTTAAAAGAGAAGAGTTTCTGAAGGGGTTTAAAGATCTTAAAAGGGTAGCATAGGCGGGTTTACATTAATTAGCTAGAGTAAGGAACATTTCTTATAGGTCTTGGGTAGATGGGAATCTTTTCTTGTATGTGTAAGTTGTTCTTTGACCCTTACCATTTTGCCAACGCACAACAATGCTTTTCATTGAGAGAACCCTTGAAACGCCAAAACTAGTTTGAAAAGTGGAATCATCATTATATCACTAAGCCTTGTCCCTTAGCCAAATAACATATTTGCATTTACATAAGCAGGATTCACAGTTTGATCTTAATTGAATGTTAAAAAGGTTGTTTGATTTGATGAGCATGTGTAAGTTGATAGCATTGTGATCATTCTTGCTTTGTGATGAAAGTGGCTAAGCGTTTAAAGTATTCTTCCATCAAGTGCATTCTAGAATTTGGAACATGGACTTCATTTTAATTTATTGTTAGAAATATTTTTAGAGATATGGGGTCCCATTTTAAAACCTCATCACCATGCTAAGTGTTTGTTTGCTTGAGGGCAAGCAAAAGCTAAGTGTGGGGCTGTTGATAGCTTGCTATATTAGAGCATTTTAGTCTGTATTTCATGCATTTTTCCCTTGTTTTTGCATATTAGTTTAGCATTTTAGTCTCATTTGCACTTAGAATCAACATTGCATGCATTTAGTTTAGGATTGCATACATATGAAAACATTTGCATGTTTGTGGTGTTTCTGGAGGTTTTTAGAGTTTTGGGAGGAGATGGAAGCAGCTCATGGTCAAAGAGATCTCAAAGAAGGAGATTTGCCAAGTCTAGTCCTAAATCGATATGTTGCATCGAGCAAAACCTCCGAGGAGTATGGCTGATACAAGCCGCGATACGTGAGGAAGAAGACCAGCTCGTGGATCCTGAGGAACACTCTGCTTCGAGGTGCTGCATCGAGCAGGGGAATGACTGCACAAGCCGATAGAAGCTGCACGAACCATATCGGGGAAGTGCATTGAGCAGAATACCGTCAGTACCACCCCGATACAACTTATCCGCATGTTTGACTGGATTTTATCGTTGACCTTATCTTATTTTTAGGTTTTTCTTTCCTTTTTGGTCCCCACCTATAAAAGGGATGCCACAAAACTTTATCATTATGTCATATTTGTTCCAAAACCTTATCATCTCTTGCTTAGCCAAAAAGGGCGATTTGCCACATCTTTTAAACACTTTTATTTTCTTCAATCAAGTTTGCATTTTTATGGTTTAATCTTGTCTTGTAATCTTTGATCAAGCATCTTGGAAGTTTAGTTTTCATTATCTTGCATTTAATCTCATCTAACCATGTTTAACTCTAATCAAATGGGATTAAACATGGGTAGTGAGTAGTTTACCTAAGATTTACGGTTTTAAGTTGGGAAAGTGATGATTAAGATGTGATTAAGGGGTGATTAGGCTTGATTAGTCTATTCTCTGTTGCTTCCTTCTCTTGCAAAGTGATAATTGTTCATAAAGCTTCTCCGTTTTGATTGAATTGGTACTGTTGATGCATATGGTTCACTTGATGGTTTGAAATCTTTTTTCTATTCATGGTTCACTTATTTGGCTTAATAGTCTTGCTTGGTCTATGTTTCCTTTGTTCAGTGACACCAAAGTGATAGTTCACCTTGCTAGATGATTTGCTTAGGGCTAGATAGTGCATGCTTTGGGATTCTTGCTTGATGGTTAGATAGTATGCATTAGAAGAACATACTTTTGCTTGTGTCCTGTTCATTGCTATGCATCATTAGGATTTGCATTTGTGAGCTTAGTTCCATGTTCTTGATTGGTGATTAGCTACTTAGGTCTATATATAGTTCAAAAGATTGATAGGGTGACCTGAATTCTTGCTTGAGAGAGAGATTTTTACTTGACCAGTTCATCTTTTAGGTTTTATGGTTCTGTTCTTTATGCTCATGGTTGGAGAATACACCATCACAAGTGGGTTTGACACTTCAATTTTATTGAATATGAAAATCTTATTGACGCCAAGCTGATTCATTTTAGATACCTTGTCTAGGATTGCTATATTGAGAATTGTTTGCTTATGAATGCTTGATGTTAACCTTTGTTTTGAAATCTCCTTTGTCACTCTTGAAATCAATTTAACCATTATTGCTTAGAACATTCAGTCGTGCGTTTTTTTAATTGTCTTAAAGCTGCTTTGCTTAGTTCCTCTTGCTTACTTAATTTCAGTATTCATCTTGCTTACTTTCATTACTGCCTAGTTCTTGCTTTAGATTCATCTTTCTTAGTCTTTGTTTTCTTGCATTTCAATTCTGCTTTCTTTTTATTGCATTGCTAGGTTGTTAGAGTTATAATTTCATAATCAAAATCCCCAATCTTGCTTAGCTTTTAGCATTCTTTGCATCTCAATATCAACAAGTGTGTTTGACACCTAAGTCCCTATACTAAAACTTATTTGGGGATTACGAATATCTTGCTTACAAGGGGCTACAGGTCTTTGTAGCTGTTTACCATTCCTAGTAGTGATTGCTTATACAGCAGGTGGCGGTTGTTGTTGAACTGTAGTAGAGGGGACCTTGTTGGTTTTAAGCATAGCAAGCTCATCACGAACTCTCTCAAACTCATACAGTAGATTAGCATGCATTGCCATGGTGTTCTTTTGATTAGCAAGAATCTCCATTTGATGAACAGTCTTCATCTCTATTGTACTCTGTGTGTGAGCGGTAAGTAACAATTCAGGCAGTCTAGCGGTAACTGAATCAGGTGTAGATGGTGGTGTAGTTGAAGGACTAGAGAAATCCTGAACTGGTGAAGTTGCTGCTTGATGTTGAGGCACATACTCGGTTGCATACATACTCTCTTGAAGTGCTTCATGTGAACGTGTAAATTTATGATGTTGTTGAATGTGAATACCAAGCTAGTTGTATAATGGAGCACTCTCTATTGAGTTAACTTGAGGGTTGTAAGCGTTGAAGGTGGCATAGCCTGTATCCGTGTAAGGCTCATGATTAACATCCTGTTGTTACAGCACATAGTAGGCTTCAGCTTCTTAGTTGTAGGCATGATCAATAGCTGGCTTCTTCTCCTTAACATTTGGTGATGGATTCAGAGACTTCTAAAGCAACAAGTTTCGCTTAGCACTGATTTCTATCACATCCTGCTGTGTTTGGTGTACAGAGGCTTCAGTATTCTTCTTCTAATTATCCTCATGGTCATCCACATAGTTTCCATTACTCATGGCAAGGTTTTCAATCAGCTGCAAACCGTCTTCTCCAATTATACCCAGGAAATGTCCATTGCTGGCTTTGTCTAGCAACATCTTGAACCATGGCAATACTCCTCTGTAAAGTCTGCTGAGCAATGACTCTGTTGAGAAACCATGATGAGGGCAGTGAAGTGTAAATCCTTGAAATCTTTCTCATGCTGAACAGAATGGTTCATCTGGTGATTGTCTGAAACCTGATATGTTATGCCTTAGTGTAGCTGTCCTGCTAGAAGAGTAAAACTTTGCAAGAAATACTCTTTTGTAATCATCCCAAGAACATATTGATCCACAAAGCAGAGCTCTTTCCCACAAATGTGCACGATCACCAAGAAAGAAAGGAAATAGCCTCAGTTTGAAACCATCTTCTGTGAGACCACTGATCCTTTGTAAACTGCAAATACTCTCAAAGCTGTCCAACTGATCAAGCGGATCCTCCATAGAAGTGCCATTGAAGCCGTTGGCTAGTACCATTGCAATTACACTACTCTTCATCTCAAAGTGATACTCTTGAGATGGTGGAGGAATTATACCTCTGCGTCTAGTATGAAGGTAAGAAGCATCATGAGAACCAATGTGTTGTGCTGTTCTAGCAATATGAGGCATTGGCCTATGTAACCACTGAACCGGAGCTTCATCTTCTCTGAACTGAGCTTGATAAGCAGGCCCGTGGTGGTTTGGATTAGCCATTGTTCCTGAGAAAACAGAGCATGAGAGGTAAAGTAATTAAAATGTAATAGGTTGTTAAATCTAAGCAAGAACCTAAACTCAATTATCTAAGCAATTCTAGAATGGCAACAGCGCCAAATTGAAGAAGGACTTTTTAGAGACTCAATTCAATCCCTCTCTAATCAGATATATTATAGAAGAGGTCTTATCAATCAGTCTAGAAGCTAGAATAAAAGGGATGCAAGGCACTAACTAAGCTTAACCAATTATGATAAAAACGGTTTATCTATCAACCTAAGTGATCAGAGATGAAATGCATAAACAAAGGGAAGGTTAATAAGTCTAAAGTAAGCAATGAAGTGCAATGAAACTAAATGCAATGGTGATCAAAGAAAAAAGAGCCAAATGAAATGCAAGAACCAAAATGAATGCTAAATGCAGCAACTTAAAGTGAAAGGCAAGGTATGAAGCTTAAAGCAACTTAAGTAGACAAATGCAATGCAACTTAAGCAGAGGAAACAAAACACAAGATTATCAAATGCAAATAACAATGAGGTGCAGGTTTAAAGCTAGAGCAATGATGACTTGAGGAATACTTAGTGTCAAACCTAGGGTTGTCAAGACCAAATACAAGCTAAGAACATTATCAAGCCATTAATTCAATCAATCTGCAAACAGAGCAAATATGTCTAAGCTAAGATAATATGTGGATTGGACAAGAAGGATTAATGGATGCTATATCACAGGGTTCGCATCATACTCAATTGGGTTGAGGACAACCTCTAGTTGATAAAGTTACTTCTTGTCGACATGTGATTTCAAAATGGCCGAAGAATAATCAACCATATGCGAGGGAAAAAAATGAGAAGCTTCAGAAAGTTCTCTAGGATATAAAAAATGATGACTCAAAGATACAAGTGGAGCTGAATGAGGTAACTCAAAAACTAAAAGATGCTTACCGTGACGAAGAATTGTTCTGGCAACAGAAGAGTAGGAATTTATGGAACAAAAGTGGGGATCTTATTACAAAATTTTATCACGCAACTACAAAGCAGTGTAGGACAATAAACAGAATGATAGGTCTTCACGATAAAGAGGGGATCTGGGTGGAAGGAGAAAAAAAAATTGAAAATGGTAGCGGTGGAGTATTTTAAGGAGCTTCTCAAGTCAACTACTCCAACAATATTGGAGGAGGTCTCAGCGGAGATAACCCCGGCAATAACAGATACGGAAAATGAGGAGTTAGTTAGAATAGCGACAAAGGAGGAGGTGAGAATTGTGCTTTTTACGATGAACCCATGGAAGGTCCCTGGGCCTGATGGAATGACAGCTCTGTTCTTCCAAAAATGTTTGGAGATTATAAAATGTGATGTGGTTAAGTTGGTTAACGAATTTCTCGTAATGGGCTCTTTTGACAAACATCTCAATTCAACGAATATATCCCTTATCTTAAAGACTAAACGACCCACAAGGATGACGGAAATGAGACCTATTAAGCTTTGCAATGTAGGGTATATAATAATATCAAAGATCTTATGTCAGCATTAGAGAAGGTTACTGCCACGATTGATTTCGGAAACTCAGTCAGCCATTGTATCGAGTCATCTAATTTCAAACAACATTTCATTGCACAGGAAATGTTCCATGGTTGAAGGACCAACAAATCCTGTAGAAAGGAATTTCTGGTTGTTGAAACGGATATGAGCAAAATGATCGCGTTGAATGACCTTTCGTTGAGAATTTACTTATGAAAATGGGTTTTGCGGAAAAATAGATTACATAGGTTATGTGGTGTATCGAGTCGGTTCAGTATAAGGTCATTATTAATGGACCCCCAGCGGTCAGATAAAGCCTAAATGAGGACTCAGTCAAGGAGATCCGCTCTCTCCATATCTTTTTATATTATGTACAGAAGTACTGATTTCAAATTTGAAAAAAGCAGAGAGGGACAAATGTTTACGGGAATGAAAATTGCTTGGACTAGTCCATCTGTCTCACTTAGGTTTTTCGCGGATGATAGTCTGTTCTTTTGTAAGGCGACTCAAGAGGAATCGTCTGCTCTTCTAAGAATACCAAAAAAATATGAGTTAATATCAGGACAACAAATTCATTTCGACAAGTCCTCAGTACAATTTGGCCATATAGTGGATACACATACACGAGATGTGATTCATGGTTCTTTGGGTATTACAAATATTTGGGGGAATGGGTACATACTTGCGGATACTAGAGAGTATGGGTGGGGAAAAAACGAAGTTTTTAAATTTTATCCTTCAGAGGCAACAAAAACGTGTTAATAGTTGGACTTTCAGACTATTATCTAAAGGGGGGGGGGGGGGGGGGGGGGGGGGGGGGGGAGGGGTAAGGATTAACTCACAAAACCTGTGGCTATAGCAGTTCTGAAGTATGCGATGTCCTATTTCAGACGGCCAAAAGCCCTAACAACTAAATTAACAAGCACAATGTCAAAATTCTGGTGGAGTATCAATGGTCAATCTCGTGGTGTGCATTGGTTGGCATGAGATAAATTATGTAAACATAAACAGGACAGGGGTCTGGGCTTTCGGGTTATTGAGGATTTAACACTAATTTACTAGCTAAACTGTTATGAAGACTTTATCCGGAAACTCTTTTCGCAAGGTATATATTTTAGAAATGGTACACCGCTTGACCCAATACGATCGTATTCTGCGTCGTACGGATGGAAAAGCATTATTTCTGCTAGACCTCTGGTACACAAAGGTCTCATCAAAAGAGTTGGATCGGGTCATACCATATCCATATGGAATGACTCTTGGATTTCTAACTCATGCCGGAGATCAGCAATCTGCAAGGGGGTACAATATTTACTCTGAGCTAACGGTCAATCAATTGGTTGATCACTCAACATCAATGTGGAATATTCCCCTGCTCGAACAGTTATTCATAACAGAGGATATATCACTTATAATTGGGATACCAACGGCTAAAGACAGGAGACGAGATAATATGAGTTAGTCATGTATTATATTTTAAAATTTATTTATTTAGTTTTACCATTAAATGGTTACTGAAAATTTTGCAGTTTGAATTGGTGTGTAGACAAAAAATTATAATGAATTTTTTCAAGTTTTAAAAATTGTATAAAATCATAAACTAAATAATTAATTTATTAATAAATGAAATATGATGTGTTTTAGTACATAGGAGGTCCAATATAATTTTATATTCGTTATTTATTTTGTATATATTATAAAATACTATCGTATAATGAACTAATTGATAAGTAGTATACGTTTTGCAATTAGGTTGATCTAAACAAATAGTTAGCTATATCTAATGAATTTATTAAAAACCAAACTCAATAAATATTTCTTCCACTAATTATATGTTTAAAAACGTTATCTAAAACTGTGTCACTATATAAAATAAATTAGTTAAATTCAAATGTATATATATATATATATATATATCAATGTATATCTTGTTCTTCTCCATCAAAGGTATATCCACCTTTAATTCTAATACTTTTCATTGCTCTTTTTAACATTAACTAAATAATTATGTTGATTTACGAATGAGTAAATCGCTGTTAGAGAAATTTATCTACTACATTCTCTGAATCTAACACTTTCTTTCGGCTTGTAGACCGAGTTTCTCTAATGAGCAGTACGCTATTCCAAGAAATTTATTATACTAATAATACATATAACCAAGTGATTTCTACGCATTGCATGATGTACGTATTTTTATTGTTCACTCAAAATTTTAAATTAAAATCGTATTTTTTTCTTCTTTTGTTAATCAGACTGAAACCTGTACTAACTCCCTCAGATCGATTGTTAAAATTTTGTTTTCTTTATTCTCTTCGTATTTGTATCGGAAAAAGTTAACAAAGATAAATTTGTATAACAGTTTATATTGCCTCTTCTGTTATCTAAAATATTACTGCAATAATTATATATCAATACAAAAGACAAGAACGATACCTATCACATGAAGCAACAACAAGTCAGTTTAGCAAAGCCAGAATAAATACATTCACCAAAAGTGCATCGGAGAAACCCTTTTGGTGATTCACACAATCTTGGTAACATTTTTGGGGTCTATAATTTGACATACATTGAGAACCACAAACCATTTTGCTGAAATGTGGAATGTTTGTTGCATGTATGAAGCAAGGGCCTTTGAGGCCCTTGTATACTTAAAAGTATTCCTAATCACCAAATCAGTTGTAGTATAGAGACTTAGGTTTCAAACAAACCTCTGGATATTGAGATGCAAACAATGATATAAGCTAAGTAAGGTTGGGGATTATGATTATGAAATGGTAACTCTAATAACCTAGCAATGCAGTAAAAGAAAGCAGAATTGAAATCCAAGATGAATACAAAACAAGAACTAAACAAGGACTAAATAAAAGAAAAACTTAAACAGTTCTAAGCAAGATGATCTTAAGATAATTAATAAAAAGCAAGAGTCAAGGTTCTAAGCAATAGTGGGATTAGTGGTTTTCAAGAGTGACAAATGGGATATCTAGTGAAGTCAAACATCAAGCATTCATAAGCAAACAATTCTCAATATTGTACTCCTAGACAAGGTATCTAAAAGGAATCATCTTGGCGTCAGTAAGCAATTCATATTCAATAAGATTGAAGTGTAAAACCCACTTGTGATGGTGTATTCTTCAACCATGAGCATAAACAACAGAACCATTCTAGCCTAAGAGAAGTACTAAGCAAGTAACCAACTCTCACCCAAGCAAGAATTCAGATCAACCTATCAATCTTGTGAACCATATAGGGACCTGGATAGCTAAACACCAATCAAGAATATGGACTTAAGCACGCAGTTGCAAAATCCGAACAATGCTAAGCAATGAAGAGGAATCAAACAAAGGCAAGATCTTTCAATGCACACTATGTAACCATCAAGGAAGAATCTCATAACCCGCACTATCTAGCCCTAAGCGAATCATCTAGCAAGGTGAACTATCACAATGGTGTCACTGAATAAAGGAAACATAGGCCAAGCTAGACTATCAAACCAAATAAGCGAACCATGCATAAAAATAAAATATCAAGCCATCAAGTGAACCATAAGCATCAACAATACCATATTGAATCAAAAGGAGTAAGCTTTATAAACAATAATCACTTTGCAAGAGAAGGAGACAAGAGAGAGTAAACTAATCAAGCCTATTTGAAGCAAGGGTTTTTGAGGCCCTTGTTATAGTTCAAAATAATCCTAATCCCCAAATCAGATGTAGTATAGGGTCTTAGGTGTCAAACACACTTGTAGATATTGAGATACAAACAATGCTGTAAGCTAAGTGATGTTGGGGATTTTGTTTGTAAAATAGTAACTCTAGCAACCTAACAATGCAATAAAATGAAAACAGAAATCAAATGCAAGTAAACAAAGACTAAGCAACGAACTCAAAGCAATAACTAAGCAAGAACTAAATGAGAAAGACAACTTAAGCAATACTAAGAAAGATGATCTTAAGACAATTAAAAAAAGCAAGACTCAAGGTTCTAAGCAATTATGGGATTAGTGGCTTTCAAGAGTGACAAAGGGGATTCCTAGCAAAGGCAAACATCAAGCATTCATAAGAAAGAAATTCTCAATGTTGTACTCCTAGACAAGGTATCTAAAGGGAATCAGCTTAGCGTCAATAAGCAATTCATATTCAATAAGATTGAAGTGTCAAACCCACTTTTGATGGTGTATTCCTCAACTATGAGCATAAAGATCAGAACAATTCTACCCTAAGAAAAGTACTAAGCAGGTAAAAAACTCCCACTCAAGCAAGAATTCGGATCAACAGATCAATCTTATGAAGCATATAGGGACCTAGTTAGCTAAGAACTAATAAAAAATATGGACTTAAGCACGCAGTTGCGAAATCCTAACAATGCTAAGCAATGAAGAGGAATCAAACAAAGTCAATATCTTTCAATGCATACTATCTAACCATCAAGCAAGAATCTGAAAACCAACACTATCCAGCCCTAATAGAATCATCTAGCAAGGTGAACTATCACTTTGGTGTCATTGAACAAAGGAAACATACACCAAGGCCAAATAAGCGAACCATGCATAAAAATGAGATATCAAGACATCAAGTGAACCATAAGCATCAATCAATACCATATTCAATCAAAAGGAGCAAGCTTTATGAACAATAATCACTTTGCAAGAGAAGGAGACAACAGAGAAAAAACTTATCCAGCCTAATCACCCCTTAATCACCACTTTCCCTACTTAGAACCCTAAATCTAAGATCAACTATTTGCTAATCATGTTTAATCCCATTTGTTTAAAGTTAAACATAATTAGATGAGATTAAAATGCAAAGATAAGAAATCTGAACTACCAGGGTGCTAGAACAAAGATCAAAAGACAAGATTAAACCATAAAAGTGCAAACTTTATTGAAAGAAAAGGATCTAGAGCAAATCGCTCTTTAAGGTGCAAGAACAAGATGACAAGAGAGAGTTTTTGATAAAAAGCCTTAGATGACATAAAGACAATGTTTTGTGGTTTCCCATTTATAGTAGGGAACCAAAAGAAGGATAAAAAACCTTAAAACAAGATAAGGTCAATGAAATCAGATGGTCAACGTGCAGATAAGTTGCATCAGGGTTGTACGGAAGGTGTTCTGCTCGATGTACAACCCTGATATGGCTCATGCAGCGCGTATCGGCTCCTTGCTCAATGCTGGACCTTGATGCAGACCAAAGGCTTGGACTCATCGAACTGATCCTCTTCCTCATGTCCTGCAGCTTGCATCGAGCACACTCCACAGAGGTTTTGCTCTATAACCTTGCTCGATACAGGACCAGACTTTGCAAAAACTCCTTCTTTGACATCCTCTTCGAACATGAGCTGCTTTCATCTCCTCCCCAACTCCAAGAACCTCTAAAAACACCTGAAAATCACCAAAAACATGCACATGTATGCAAATGTATGCATTCCTAAACTAAATGCATGCAATGTTGAGTCAAAGTGCAAATGAATCTAAAATTCTACACTATAATGCTAAAACAATGGAAAAGATGCATGAAATACAGCCAAAAAGGCTTGAATATTGCAAGCAATCAACACCCCCAAACTTAGCTTTTTGCTTGCCCCCATTGAAACAAACACTTAACATGGTGATGAGGTTTTAAAATGGGAACTCATATCTCTAAAAATGCTAACAATAAATCAAAATAAATTCCATGTTCTTAATTATAGAGTGCACTTGATAGAAGACTACTTTAGACACTTAGCCACGTTCATAACAAAACAAGAATGATCACAATGCTATCAACCTACACATGCTCATCAAATCAAGCAACCTTTTTGACATTAAGTTAGGCTCAAACCGTGAATCATGCTTATGCAAATGCAAATGTGTCATTTGAGTAAGGGACAATGCTTAGTGGAATAAAAATGGTTCCACTTTTCAAATTGGTTTTGGTGTTTAAAGGGTTCTCTCAAGGAAAAGTATGGTTGTCCTTTTGCAAAATGTTTAGGGTCAAAGGACAACTTACACATACAAAGGAAGACTCCCATCTACCCAAGACATAAAGGATATGTTCATAACTCTAGCTAATCAATGTAAACCTGCCTGCTACCCTTTTTAAGAAACTTTAAACCCTTCTAGAAACCCAAAACTCTTTTCTTTCAAGCGCTTTGGAGGACACTTCTTCTTTTGAACTTCAAGTGGTGGCAGTTTGCTTCAATTGAGTTTGGCTCCTTTATTTGGTGATGCTGGTGCTTATTTTGCCTCTGGCTTTCTGATTTACTTGCTTTGCAGTCCTTGCATCTTCTATACTTTTTTTTTGAACGTGAGCCCTCTTTTCTTTTGAACTTAAAACTCCCATTTTTACCATTTCTTGTGTCACACTCCTTTTTTTTGCCTTTAATTCGTTTCTTGCTTCTCTTAAAAGTTAACTCAAGATAAATCCCAAACCATTCCCCAAAACATTCTAGCCTATCGAACTCAAGAGTGAGCTAGTTCTACAAAGGAAATACTTCCCTTGTAGTCCCAACCCAACACTCTTTGCTAAGCAACAACCATAAAGAAAAGAGTCCTCACAAATCACACACTATTATTGTATTGGCTTGTAAGGAGGTTTAATTAAGGGTGAGGAAATATAAATGGATCTTTTAGAGAGTGGCAAAAGAGAATAAGAAGATCCAAATATTTTAAACTATTCATGACATCAATTGCAAATGCGTAAGACATGATAATTGCAAATTCAAATTAGGCTCCATTTAAACAAAGGTTGAAATCATTTCAAAGCATGCTTCAGTCTCAAACAAAGCTGACACAAATACAAATTTCAAGAGTGGTTCAGCTTTATTTCTAGTTCAACATCAAATGCACCAAAGGATTAAAAACAAGGGCTTCATTTTGATCAACTACTAGCATTGACAAAGATGTAGTATCATAGTTCCCAATTTAAACAAGCAAGCTAGTCCTATATGAATGCATACAAATCAAACTCTTTTTGTGAATCAATATTAGAAACAATTTCAATTTTTTTTAGTTTTTTCTATACTTTAGATGCTATGTAAAACCTGATGCATGCTTTCTAATCTAATATGCAAATGCAAGTGCAAGCATCAGTTTATCATACACCCTCCCCCACACTTAAATTACACAGTGCCTGTGTAAAACAAATCTAAGGAGAGTGCTCACAAACATCAAGCAAACAATTGCATAAACTCTAAAAAAAATTGTGGTATGTACAATGGTTAGTGTGGCGTACCTTACTTCAGGTGGAGGAGTGGTGAGAGTCTGAACGCTCAATGGCATGGGAGGGAGAAGCTTCTTCCTCTGATGGATTTTGTTATCTAGCCCTTCTCTTCTTTCCTTTACGCCTTGGAACAGCTACATGAGATGAGTGTCTGGCCAGTTCAGCTACATGTGTCTTTGGGCGCTCACTGTTGTGGAAAGAGTGTCTCTCCTGGACTGTGGCTTCTGGTGTGTCCTCAGACATATCCTCAGCATCAGATCCGCCTAACTTCTTCTTGAGGTTCCTTACTTTATTCTTTAAGGAGTCAACTGATTTCTTACTAGCTTTATCTGTCTTCAGCAAGCTTCTAATGGTCTTATCCTGGAAGTGGTTCCACCTAGGAAGAAGCCTAATATACTCATGAGAAGCCTATGAAGCTTCAGATGTGCAGATCACACCATAATGGTCAAAAGCATAAGGGCGGCTATCATACTCTTCATGTTCATCCGCCTCTCTCCCTTGATGCTGATCCTCTTGGTCTTGATGATGTTCGTCAACATGTTCTTCCTCATCTGAATCTCTGATGGTTCTCATGTTCTTAACCTTGATTGGCCTCATCAATGGTGGGTCAGTCCTAGGATCATAAAGCTTATCTTCTGTTGGCATGAAGCGGATGTTCGCATAAGTGGTGAAGTTGATAAAGCGCTGCCTTGGCAAAATGATCTTCCTCTTCCTATTCTCCAGCTTAAACTGATAGCCAAATCTAGTTTCCACATCTCCTGAGTGGTATCCAATCTTGCTGAGATAGGAGACATTTATAAATATCATGGTAACATCTGGTGTGCCAAGCTCACCTCCAACACTATGCAAGATAGGAGTGATCACGCCACCAATGGCTAATTTAGGCTTCTTCTATCTTGTGTTGAAAGTCCATTGTTGGCAAGATAAGAATTGCTTCATTAGGATTATCACAAGACCAACTCCTAGACGCTCTCCATGAATCTTGCCAAGCCTTGTCTCCATCAGGATGTTCTTCAAGCCATTCACAAGAAGCCCCATCTCTTCTTCCTGGACCATATTCTGCTCTTTTCTGTAGAAGAGTGTGCTGGTGAGGACCCTATGAACATATCAGATAGCTGGATGGCGGATACTAGCACTCTTCAGATGACCAGCTCTATTGGCATCATTCGCTATCTCCTCCCACACATGCCTTCGCTCATTGTGCCTGAAGCTCAAGTTTTGTGCTATTGAGCCTTGATCAAATCCACATATTTCTTCAAGATTGGTAAATCCCATAGTGTACCATGCTTTATTGGCTCTGAACTTGAAGAATCCATTGCCAAAGTCTTCTTCTAATTCATCAAAGTTGTAGAAGTAGACTTTGAAGCTTGCAAGGAACTCACAAGAAAGTTTCTTGCATGTTGGATACCTAAGACTAGCAAACTTCTCAAGTCCAATGTTTCTTAACAGCTCATCCAACTCATTCTTGATTCCCAGCTCTTCTAACAGACCAGGGCTAGCATATCTTGTTGGAGCAAAGTCCACTTTCCTCATCACCCTCATGTAGTCTTTGAGCTTAGGTGCTACATCTTGGACTTGTACTTCTTCAACCACTGGCCTTTTTTCCCTCTGATCTGTTTCTTGCAGCAGAATTTGAGTCAGAAATATCCTCATCTCCTCTAGTGCTCGACATAGTACCTGAAATTACAATGTTTGAAGCAAAAATTAGCATATTATCTTTTGAGAGCACTGTGCAGAAAATTATTTTTCAAAAATCAAGCATGCACTGGAAATTTCTATAAACATTCACAGTGATTGGCAACAAACAGAATCGAATTTAGCAAAAAGTTTTAGCTGAAAAGGACAAACACACTGAATATTAAAATTCTAATAGCAGCAAGCAGCGATTTAGTGAATTTCAAACATATGCAGCAAAAATATCATCATCTCTTCAACAAATTATGAAATTGCACCAGATTCATCACTATTACTTTAATATGAAGCATTTAAATGGTGAAAATGCTGGAAAAACAATAGCATGCCTAGATTTGGCCAAAATCTATACAATATGCCAAAATAAGAACAAAATGAGCATTTTACAAATATTTCAACCATAAATTATCAAAGAGAAGAGCAACAATGGTGACATGCAATTTAAAACCATAATCAAAATTATGCAAAACAATTTCAGCAATCAATCTAATGCATCCTACTTAATTTTGCAAAGTTTAAACTCTTGAAATGAAGATTCTAGCAAAGTTTACCTTAATCCTTGAACAAAGTTCATCGGCGATCAACAACAGCATTACCAAGAACACAATTCAAGCACCAGTTCAACCCAAATAACCCAAAATTTCCAAATTTTTACAAATTTCATCAGGAACTCGAAATTTCAAAAACTTGCAAATCAACCGATAAAATCACATATGGATGGTAGCATTCATCTAATACAACCTAAGTAACCATGATTCAACAGTCAAATCAAGTTAATCAAGACGAAAATCAAATTTTACCAAGCCTATGGCGGATTAAAAATTAGAGATTCCAAATACATACCTCGCTGATCTTGAAAACTGAGTTAAGATTATGAAAGAGCACTAAAATCTGCACGTATTAGGCTTTTGAATCACTCAATTTAGTTAACAAAATCAAAAGTTATGATTTGGTGTTCTATATTCTAAGTGCTCGATTATTTGCAGTTGTATCGCGAAGAAGAAGAAGAAAGGAAATAACGCATACCTAAGTCTCGAACGGGTGACGAGCGTCACCTGTAGTTTGTCTTGTTCGTTTTTTTTCTTCTTGGTTAACTAATTATCTAACTAATATATATATATATATATACAAGAAAATTAATTACTAAGTACAGAAAATAAAACTTACCAGTTGGTTGCCTCCCACTAAGCGCTTGTTTAACAACATCAGCTCGACTGTGATTGCTGTTTAGACAGCTGGTGCATCATCCAGAGACACAATGTGTCTTGCTTGAATCTTCGCTTGCGCCCAATAGTGTTTCACCCTCTGTCCATTGACAGTGAACTCCTCTCCTTTGGAGTTGATCAGGACAATGACGCCATGTGGTCTAGGCTTTTTGACAGTGAAGGAACCTGATCAACAAGAACGCAGTTTACCAAGAAAAAGCTGTAAACGAGAGTTATAAAGGAGTACCTGGTCATTGGGCTCGAAATGTCTGGAGATGATCTTCTTATCATGATATGTCTTTGTCCTTTCCTTGTAAAACTTGGAGTATTCATAGGCCAGATATCTGATTTCATCCAGTTCATTAAGCTTAATCAAGCGCCTCTCTGCAGCAGGCTTCAGATCGAAGTTCAGCTTCTTGATAGCCCACTCTGCTTTGTACTCTAGCTCCACTGGAAGATGGCACGCCTTGGCATAGAGCAGATGGAATGGTGTAGTCCCAAGTGGCATTTTGTAAGCAGTCCTGTAAGCCCACAATGCATCATCCAATTTTGCTGACCAATCGTTCCTTGTCTTCCCAACTGTCTTCTCCAGAATCTGATTGATCTGTCTGTTGGAAACCTCAATTTTTCCACTGGTCTGGGGATGATAAGACGTGGCCACTGTGTTGTACACCATACTTCTTCAATAACTTGTCAAAGACCTTGTTAACAAAGTGAGGACCACCATCACTAATAACAATTCGCGGGACACCAAATCTAGGGAAAATAATGGTCTTGAACAGCTTCAAAACCACTGCAGCATCATTGGTAGGAGTAGCCAACGCCTCTACCCACTTAGATGAATAGTCAACAGCAACCATAATGTATCTGTTCCCATAAGATGAGGGAAAAGGGCCCATGAAGTCAATGCCCCAAAATTCTAAGACTTCAACCTCAAGAATGAAGTTATGTGTAATCTCATGTCTTATGCTAATCTTCCCTCTCCTCTGACATGTATCACAGCGTGTGATGAAGGCTTGTGTATCCTGAAACATAGTAGGCCACCAGAAACCAGCTTGAAGAACTATGGAGACTGTTTTGAATGTGGCAAAGTGTTCAGCATACTCTGAGCCATGACAGTGAAATAGGGCGTCTGGAACCTCTGCTGCTGCTAAGCATCTCCTGTAAATCCCATCTGCACAATGTCTGTAAAGATATGGGTCGTCCCAGTAGAATCTCATAAGTCCTCTCAAGAACTTCTTCTTAACATATCCCTTGAAATCATGTGGTTCATCCTCTGCAGTAAGATAATTGACAATATCAACATACCAGGGTCTCCGGGGTTCAGTAATGGCATACACATGCTCTGCAAAAGCTGTTCCCAGGCTTGCAAAAATCATAGCCAAAGTCTAAGATTGCTGACGAGCGTCACTGGCTTTGTGACCAAACTGGCTCGTAAATCTCCTTAGTTGGTGACGAGCGTCACCCCCTAGTGTCACTCGTCACTGCCCTGTAGTTGCGAGAACATTGCATGTTTTCAATACTTTCTTCCTGCAGTAAAGTCTCAATCAGATACACATTCTCCTCAGGCAAGAAATCATTGATTGGCACGTCATCTTCAATCCTCATCCTAGAGAGGTGATCAGCAACTCCATTCTCAACTCCTTTCATGTCCTTTACATCAATATCAAACTCTTGAAGAAGCAGAATCCATCTCAACAACCTTGGCTTTACATCCTTCTTCTCCATCAGATACATCAGTGCGGAATAGTCAGTATGGACCACGACCTTGGATCCAACAAGGTACTGGCGAAACTTCTCAAAGGCAAAGACCACAGCTAACAGTTCCTTCTCAGTTATTGCATAGTTCTTATGAGCTTCATCCAATGTCCTACTGGCATAGTAGATGGCGTGTAGCTTCTTGTCTTTTCTCTGTCCCAGCACTGCTCCTACTGTGAAATCACTGGCATCACACATCTCCTCAATATGTAAGTCCCAATCTGGAGGCTGCACTATAGGAGCTGTCACCAAAGCTAGTTTGATCTGTTCAAAAGCAAACTTGCATTCTTCTGTGAATTCAAACTTCACATCCTTGCAGAGGAGGGCAGTAAGAGGTCTTGCAATCTTGTTAAAGTCCTTGTTGAATCTTCTGTAGAACCCAACTTGACCCAGAAAACTCCTCACTGCTTTGACTGAATCTGGCGCATGCAGACTTGACAATTCGCAGGTTGAATCCGAGAGTGTAGAATGCATGCAATCAGGAATGAATTAAAACCGTCTTGAACATGAATCACAAAGGTATAACTTATCAATTCTCATTGCAGAAGTTAACTATGCCTAAGTCACAGAGTTTCAAATCTCTTTGCAAACCCTAACAACCTAAACATGCAGTAATGTTCAGGTTCAATTGTTCACAAAACTCCTAAGCCAAATCTCTTTGCACTAAGGCGTTTTGCTCATCTAATACTAGTTCAGGTGCTTAATAATGCTCTCACATCAATCAAACAACCTAGGGTTTCGAAATCCATACGATGTGTCTAAGAAATCGATATGAATGCAAGCACAAATGAAGAACCAATGGATTTCCTATAAGTTTAGCAATTCTACAAACTCTTCTTCAACCTTTGGAAAGCCCTGACATAACTAACAAAATACTCAGACATGGTGAATGAAACAAACATCATGAAAAAAATAGATTGCATAAAAGAAATAAGAAACATAAATAAAGGAGTTAAGCTGCTCTGAAGGAGTCTAATTTGTCTCTCCAAAAGTTCTGCTACAAATCTCTCTCTCCAGATCTCAAAAAGAATAAGATACAAGATATCTGCCAAAAGAATGGCTGAAAATCCTAATATACAAGCTAAAACACGATCTGGGGCCTTTTGCAAATACTAGAACTTCTGGCCCAAAACTGCAAATTCTTCCCAATCTTTTAAAAAACAGGCCACAACCCTTCCTCTATGGGTAACGAGCGTCACCATAAGTGGTGATGAGCGTCACCCAAATCCATACCTTTCTTCCGAGTTGCACACTTCGTGGCTTCATCTTGCAATGCTCCAAAAAGCTTCAATATCTCCAATTATGCTCCAGACATGCTATAACCTGCAAAGACTCTACTAGGACACTTAACAGACCAAAATACTCAATAAAAAGGACTTATACCATGGTTAAAAACCATAAAATCCATGACACATCAACTCCCCCAGACTTAAATTTTTCTTGCCCTCAAGCAAACATCAGGCAGAGAACAGGGTCGAGGTTTAAAAACAAGAAACAGTCAGTTAAACATCAAGAACACCATAATAGTCAACACTTTCGAATCCACATACCACAGAGTCAACACAAGATCAAATTTCAGTCTAATCATCACGAGCTTAGCAAATCTCTCAAATCCAATCCAAATCCCTTGAAGAAATCTGAAATCGTCTACTGCTAACTCCTTATTTTTATCTAAGTGGGATATCTCATCAAGGTTTTATCATCTCAATCACTTACAGATTCTTTTCCCTTCCTAAACAACTGAACAAAGCAGTCTCAACACAACTCTCCTATTTTCTCTTCCCTTGCTCTTTTCCTTTGGATATTTTTGATTTTTCAACTCTTTTTCTCATATTTTTAGCAGTCTAAGATATAATGCTACTCAATACTTGTGTTCCTTGTGAGGAGACAGGTTCTTGAATTGTTCCTTGTGAGGAGACAAGGTCATGAATGCACCATTCTTTGGACTTAAACTCTTAAAAACTACATCAAGGAAGATCAAAGAGAGACTGTATCTTAACCTTTTTGTCAGTGCGGAAAAAAAGAATCAAGATTAATAAGAATCAAGCCCCAAGATAAGAAGTTTAAAGTTCATTAAGGTGGAGCTAACAGCAAATTTTTCAGATTCTCTAAGAACCTAAACCTTCATTGCTAGATTGATCTACCTATGACTTTCAACTTAGTAAGACTTGTAATCAACTACTGTGGCAATGGTTCTTATAAGCAAAAACGTTTTGTGGTTAGTTCCAAGAAAAACTGACAGTTTCAAAATTTTGACTCTATAAAAACAAGTTTTTGACTCAACTTTAAGACTGTAATCATGACACAAAGCACACAACGTCAGTAACCACCTCGCCCAGACTTAAACAACATTGTCCCCAGTGTTATTAAGCCAAGAGTTGGTCAAAAAGAAGCATGAGAAGTTGTAAAACCATGTCAGAAAAGTGGTACCTCGTAAAGGGTCATGTGACGAGCGTCACCAGCTTGGTGACGAGTGTCACCACGTTTGATAATTCAGAATCATCAAGTTTGATGCTTAAACATTGTGTCTTCATGTGTACTCCAAAGTTAGACTGTCTGAGCACTCAAAACACACATCAAAACATCCAAACAAAGCATAACCCATGGTGTTATAAGTTAACAAGACATCCTCACAGCAAACTGAACAAACTGACTTTTCTTTTTTTTCGGTTTTTCTCATGTTTTTGGGTTTTTTTAGCTATGTAATAGAAAACGAAACTAAATACAAGAAAACTAACCAGTGTGTTGCCTCCCACTAAGTGCTTGTTTAAAGTCATTAGCTCGACTTTGAATGCTGCTCAGACAGCTGGTGGAACAGAAGGTGGCATTGAATGCCTTGGAGAAGAATGTCTCCTCATCCATGGTGGTTTATAAGCAGTAGATGCATGAACTCTTCCAAGGAAGTGAGGAACATCGGTAGGGCGGGTTTTGACTATGGGTGGGATACTTCTTTTTCCTGCAGAATCATCAAAAGAACCACCAAGCTTTCTACGAGAATCTCGTTGCTTGCATAAGTGTGAAGCAGCTTTTGCATCTTTTAAGTTCTTATTGATGAGATTAGGAGGTTTGGAATTGGTACCAGGAACGGCATACCTTTGCTTAGTTGCAGTGTTTTGGGTTGTGGTATGTTGACTTTTTCGGTTTGGCAACATAAGATGGACTTGTACCTGAAAGATCATGTCGCTCCTTTGTGTCCAGGTTGGTGACGAGCGTCACCAGGTCACTAACGGTCATCACTGACCCTGCAGTTCGAGTTTCTGCAGTTTTCCTGCAGTTCAGCTCTTCAAGTCTTGCCTCCTTCACAAACTCGTCCTCCTCCAGCAACTTGGCATTGATGGGAACCTCTTCTTCAATCCTAGTCATGAAGATATGATCGTCACTGCAATCCTCAAACCCAACAGCTTTGGCAGAAGTTACTCTTTGAAGAAGAAAGTAAGGAAACTCAAGAAGAAGTTGGGAGGATCTTCATCCACCATGAGATCTGATCCAAACAGAGCCACAAGGAGGAGGATCTAATGCTGAAGACATATCTGAGGACACACCAGAGAGGACTGTCTAAGAGAGACACTCATTCCAGATCAGTGAGCGGCCAAGGACATAAGTTCCTCTACCGGCCAGGCATTTATCTCATGTAGCTGCTCCAAGGCGAAAAGGAAAGAAGAGAAGGACTAGACAGCAAACTCCATCAGAGGAGGAAGCTTCACCTTCTCATGCCATTGAGAGTTCAGACTCTCACCACTCCTTCACCTGAAGTAAGGTACACCACACTAACCATTGTAAATACCACTCATTTGTTTTTTAATTATGGCGATTGTTTACTTGATATTTGTGAACACTCTCCTTAGCATTTTGATTACACAGGCACTGTGTAATTTAAGTGTGGGGAGGGTGTATGATGGACTGATGCTTGCATTTGCATTTGCATAGTAGAATAGGAACCATGCATCATGATTTCATAGCATCTAAGGCATAGAAAAAACCAAAAAAATTGAAATTTTTTCAAAATTTGCTTCACAAAAAGAGTTTGATTTTCATTCATTCTTATAAGGTTAAAATTTGCTTCACAAAAAGAGTTTGATTTTCATTCATTCTTATAAGGTTTAGACTTCATTCATTCATGTAGGACTATCTTGCTTCTTTAAATTGGGAACTATGATAGTACATCTTTGTTAATGCTAGTGATTTATGAAAATGAAGCCCTTGTTTTTAATCTTTTGGTGCATTTGATGTTGAACTAAAAATAAAGCTGAACTACTTTTGGAATTTGTATTTGTGTGAGCTTTGTTTGAGACTGAAGCATGCTTTGAAATGATTTCAACCTTTGTTTAATTGAAACCTAATTTGAATTTGTAATTATCATGCCTTATGCCTATGTGATTGATGTCATGAATAGTTTAAATATTTGGATCTTCTTATTCTCTTTTGCCACTCTCTAAAAGATCCATTTAGATTTCCCCACCTTTAACTAAACCTTCTTTCAAGCCAAGACATTAATAGTGTGTGATTTGTGAGGCCTCTTCCATCATGGTTGTTGCTTAGCATAAAGTGTTGGGTTGGAACTACAAGGGAAGTACGTCCTTTGTAGAACTAGCTCATTCTTGAGTTAGATAGGTTAAGAAGTTTTTGGAGAATGGTTTGGGGTTATCTTGGGTTTAGTTCTTAAGAGAAGCAAAGAAGAAAAGAAGTCAAGGCACAAAGTAAAAGGAGTGTGACACAAGCAAAAGGGTGGAAATAGCGATTTTAAACTCAAAGAAAGAAGTTTCATGTTCAAAGAAGAAAAGAAGATTCAAGAAGTGCAGAACCAGTAAATCAAAAAGCCAAAGGCGAATCAAGCACCAGCATCACCAAATAAAGGAGCCAAACTCAAAAGAAGCAAATCGCCACCACTTGAAGTTCAGAAGAAGAAGTGTCCTCCAAAGCGCTTGAAGAAGAAAAGTTTTTGGGTTTTCAAAAGGGTTTTAGTTCTTAAAAAGTGTAGCATAGGAGGATCTTACACTACTTAGCTAGAGTTAGGAACACATCTTATAGATCTTGGGTAGATGGGAGTCTTCCTTTATATGTGTAAGTTGTTCTTTGACCCTTAGCATTTTGCCAAAGCACAACTATGCTTTTCTTTGAGAGAACTCTTTAAACACCAAAACTAGTTTGTGAAGTGGGATCATTTTTATTCCACTAAGCCTTGTCCCTTAGACAAATGACACTTTCACACTTGCATAAGCATGATTCACGGTTTGCGAATAATTGAATGTTAAAAAGGTTGTTTGATTTGATGAGTATGTGTAGGTTGATAGCTTAGTGGTCATTCTTTTTTTGTGATGAAAGTGGCTAAGTTGTTAAAGTATTCTTCCATCAAGTGCACTCTAGAATTAGGAACATGGACTTCATTTTGATTCATTGTTAGCATTTTCAATGATATGAGTTTCCAATTAAAACCTCATCACCATGTTAAGTGTTTGTTTGCTTGAGGGCAAGCAAAAGCTAAGTGTGGGGGTGTTGATAGCTTGCTATTTTAGATCATTTTAGGCTACTTTTCATGCATCTTCCCTCTGATTTTGCATTATAGTTCAGCATTTAGGTATCATTTGCACTTAGAATCAACATAGCATGCACTTAGGTTAGAAATGCATACATTTGCATACATGTGCATGTTTGTGGTGATTCTCAGGTGTTTTTGGAGTTTTTTGGAGCTGGGGAAGGGATGGAAGCAGCTCATGCTCAAAGGAGATGTCAAAAGTGGTGTTCTTGCAAAGTCTGGTCTATATCAAGCAGAATGCCCGTGCAGTATGCTCGATGCAAGCAGCACATTGAGGACCAGCATCGAGGAAGGACGTCGATACACGCTGCATGGACCATTTCGAGGTTGCACATCGAGTAGAACATCGACCGTACAACCTTGATGCAACTCATCCGCATTGACCATTTGACTTTTGTTAACCTTATCTTATCATTTTAGGTTTTTTATGCTTCTTTTGGCTCCCTACTATAAAAGGGAAACCACAAAACATTATCCTTATCAAGTCTTAATTTTCCAAGTTTAGCTTTCTACCAAAAACCTTTCCAAAAACCTTAAATGGCGATTTGCCTTAAGGATCTTGATCTTTAATAAAGTTTGCATTTTTATGGTTTAATCTTGTCTTCTAATTTCTGTTCTTGCATCTTGGTAGGTTAGACTTATCATCTTTTGCATTTTAAACTTATCTAGTTATGTTTAACTCCAAATCAATGGGATTAAACATGCTTAGTGAGTAGTCTTCCTTAAATTTAGGGTTTTAAGTAGGGAAAGTGGTGATTACGATGTGATTAAAGGGTGATTAGGCTTGTTTAATGGTTCTCTGTTGTCTCCTTCTCTTGCAAAGTGATTAATGTTGATAAATCTTGCTCCTTTTGATTGAATATGGTTTGATAGATGCATATGGTTCACTTGATGTCTTGATATCTCTTCTCTAAGTACAGTTCGCTTATTTGGCTTGATAGTCTAGCTTGGTCAATGTTACCTTTGTTCAGTGACACCAAAGTGATAGTTCACCTAGCTAGATGATTCGCTTAGGGCTTTATAATGCTGGTTTTGAGATTCTTGACTTGATGGTTAGATAATATACATTGAAAGATCTTGCTTTTGCTTCATTCTTGTTCATTGCTTAGCTTTATTAGGGTGTTGCAAGTTTGTGCTTAAATCCATAATCTTGATTGGTGTATAGCTGCGTAGGTCTTTATTGGTTCACAAGATTGATAAGTTGATCTGAATTCTTGCTTGGGTAAGAGAGTAGTTGCTTGATTGGTACATCTCTTAGGCTAGAATGGTTCTGACCTTATGCTCATGGTTGAAGGATACGCCATCACAAGTGGGTCTGACACTTCAATCTTGTTGAATATGAATTGCTAATTGACGCCAAGTGGTTCCCTTTAGATACCTTGTCTAGGAGCATGACATTTAGAATTGTTTGCTTGTTAATGCTTGTTGAGTGCCTTAGTAGAAATTCTCTTGTCACTCTTAAAAACCACAATCCCACAATTGCTTAGAACCTTAAGTCTTTCTTTTAATTAATTGTCTTCAAAGTCATCTTGCTTAGTTCTTGCTTTAGTAGTCATTTCCTGCTTAAATTCCTGTTTAGTCATTGCTTTAAGTTCATTGTTTAGTTCTGTTCACTTGCATTCAGTTTATGTTTTTCTTTCATTGCACCATTAGGTTGTTAGACTTATTCTCACATAATCAAACTTCAATCTTGCTTAGCTTACAGCATTGTTTGCATCTCATCTCCCATAATTGGATTGATACTTGATCTTTATTCTACAATTGATTGGTACCTCAGGACATTTGAGTTTTGACCCAAAAAGTCTTGTTTCAACATCCGACAAATGCGAGGGGGAACCCAGTTGTTGATTCCCCAACTGATGCTGCTGTAGCTGCCCAACCAGCAGCGAATGCTGTGACCTGTGAGGAGTTTCAGGAGCTTCGAGGTATGTTGCATGAGACTTTACAGCATAAAGCGCATCCACTACCACATCAGCCATTTGTTCCACCCGTGCCTCCAGCAGGAGCTACCACCAGGAGATGGACTTTCGTACCATGACACAGTGAAGTTCATAAGAAATTTGGGCATGGAGACTTTCGGTTAGTAAGCCTGAGAGAACTCTATAGTTAAGCGTGCTTGAGGTGGAGCAGGGGTAGGATGGGTGACCTTTTGGGAAATGATTCCCGAGACTGTGTTAGTGAGGCCAGAACACGGAGAAAGATCATGTGGTGATTGCAGGGTTAGTAAATAATTTGGTTGGGGTCCGGAAAAAAAAATAATGCACTGACCGTCGGACAGGGGCGGAGCCCACGAGCCTGATAGAAGGATGTGTGACTTGCCGGTAGGGGCGGTCGGGGTGTTACATACTGCCAATATAGTTCTGAGTTTTAATGTTCATATTGGTGTAAACACTTTTTTCTTGTTTGACGACAGGTTACAAGTTGGCATGTTGATTAAGATTATCGGAGAACATGGCATCAGGAATATGGGGGTTCCTGTAGGCACAAGACTATCTGATGTTTTTGTAGGCACACGTTTGGGGTTTTGGCGGTACCAAGGAAGAGTGTATAAGGAATTGTTAGCTGAGATTCTCAAGCAATTTTTGATTTATTTTTATACATTAAATTGTTAATATTTAACTTTTTGATTATTTTGTTTATCATGATTCAGTAGCAACCACTTATCTAAATTTTAAAAAAAAATTGTTGTTTTTCAAAATTGATTTGCAAGTATATTTGTTTTCATATAATTTTTTATATTAAATGAGAGTCGACACAAAGACATTTTTGCCAAGAAAAATGCAATTACAATAAATTATAAATGTATTCAGTCATAATAATATAATCAATAAATATTTTAAGCACTTGAAAAGATTGATACACAATGAGCCCATAAATCATCTCTTTTATTCAAATATTGGGTTTCGTTTGCAATCAAGTGCGGTCTCTGAAATGTATTTGATAAGCGTATCGTGACACACTTTTCCTTCTTCCACAAGATCGTGGCAACACGCATTAGTAATAGTTTCATCTCCAAAGACAACACCAATTATATCCAACGCACACTTAGGAGTGATATTAAGAAGACAAGTATCCCATAATAATTTTAGTTCACTTTCTTCAACAGAGTAAACAGGAAGAAACGCACACACCAACACTAAAACAAAGAAGATGATTGTCTTTTGTGCGATAATTTTAGCCATATTTGTTTATAATTTAAAAATCAGGGGTTTATTTGATGGTAGAAAAATCAATTAATAATAGTTTGTATTTGTTATTTTTAAAAATGATATGTGTAAACTATTTATAAGTCATTCAAAACATAAACATAACTATCAAAACGCATTTGTATATAAATTACATAATTAATCAAAATAACACCATGATAATAACTATTAATGTTATAACTATTATTTAGTACAATGCCATTTAACTCAAAGAAAAATATCCCGTAAATTTAGAATTTTATAGACACTTTAAATTAGATATTTTGTTATTATTGTCGGACTTGCTTTTAAAATATCTGTTTTACAGATAATAATATTGCATGAGTTACTCTAAACGAATTTATTTAGTGGTATGCCTAAAATACGAAACATTTAAAACATTGTTTTAACAAAATAATTTTTTATATGTGCTTAACGTACAGAACAAAGGTATATGATCGTTACCAAATGCTGAAGGATGATTGGGCTTACGGCTGCTCAAAGATTCTTCTCGGATCTTTGATTTTGGCTTGATATGGTATCTCTTCACATTTTCGTGATCCCTTTCTGTTGACAGGATTAGAGTTTATTAGTTACGGACAAACCGACCTCCCCTACCAGTGAGTCACCCATCCGTCCGCCGGGCTCGTGGGCCCCGCCCTTGTCCAATGGCCGGTGCGCTATTATTCCTCCAATAAACGGGAATTTATCCCCGGATTCCGATCCAGATGGTGTGAGCCATAACCCCCAAATCCTAAGACAGTCTTCTGAGACCGAACCAGTTTGACTTCCCAGGCTCTGATACCACTTTCTAACTCACTGATCGCCCCTTCCAGCAAGTCACCCATCCATTCGGACTCATGGGCCCCGCCCCTGTCAGACGGCCGGCGCATTATTTTTCTCGGGGCCCAACCGACTTATTTACTGACCCTGTAATCACCACATGATCTTTTCTGGTGTTTTAGCCACACCCACATGGTTTCGGGAATCACTTCCCGAAAGGTCACCCATTCTAGTCTTGCTCCAGCTCAAGAAAGGTTATCCCTAGTGTTAGCTCAGGCCCACTAACCAAAAAGATTAGTGCAATTTAGTGATATAGATAGCCAAATTAATTCATTTAAACTTATTCAAATAGGTTGGGCCTGGGTCGTTACAATTAAGACAATCTGGCTCTGGTAACAAATTATGATACCCAACTCTTACTTAAATAAGACGGCATGTCATTTATAAAATCGTTTTTCCAAATTCATATCCAAAACGTCTTTCATAAAAACCATCTTTAAACCTAATCAAAGTGTTCAAAAGGAATCTCTAATAAAATATCGAATAATGAAATGAAATAATGAATAATTTTATATCCCCTAATTCAACACCACACTACAATGATTACTAGAGGGAGGGGATTATAATATGGTATCAGAGCAGAAAGTTTGCCAATCCGGTTTTGACCCGGGAGGCAATTTAAAAATAAAATAAAAATATTTTAAATTGATTTAATAACTATATCAGAAAAGGGAGGATTTTTAAAAGTAAAGCACCACTAGAATTTACTTATGTGGCTGTTTCTTGTGTAGCGAACTTTGTTCTTAAGGAGAAGTCTGATCATGTGTTTTTGTGAACAGAATGCCATCAAGGAGAGCAGGACATCCGACAAATGCGAGGGGGAACCCATTTGTGATGCCACAGCTGATGCTGCTGTAGCTGCCCAACCAGCAGCGAATGCATTGACCTATGAGGAGTTTCAGGAGCTTCGGGGTATGTTGCATGAGATTTTACAGCGTCAGGTGCATCAACTACCACAGCAGCCATTTGTTCCACCCGCACCTCTAGCAGGAATGCCACCACCAGGAGATGGACTTTCGTACCGTGACACAGTGAAGTTCATAAGAAATTTGGGCATGGAGACTTTCGATGGTGATAATAACCCGGTCTTAGGGGATTATTGGATGAAGTTGTTGTGGAGAGGAATTTTGATTCCGCGAGATGTCCCGTAGAGTTTAAGAAGGGTATTGCAGCTCAGTTCTGGTGGTGGGAGAATGTAAAGCGAGACAGGCATGTTGGATACCAAAGTGCACTTATCTTTTCGGTTATTGGGACTTGAGCTGGTGTAGGGCTAGGATTGGTGACTGAAAGAGCAGTTTTTGGGACTCTAAATTCAAATGTCATTTGCCTCTAATCAGTTGTAGAATAGAGATCAGGTATCAATCCAATTGTGGGAGATGAGATGCAAACATTGCTGTAAGCTAAGCAAGATTGGGGTTTGATTATGTGAGAATAAGTCTAACAACCTAATGGTGCAATGAAAGAAAAGCTTAAACTAAATGCAAGCGAACAGAACTAAAGCAATGACTAAGCAATAACTAAGCAAGAAGTGACTACTAAAGCAAGAACTAAGCAAAATGACTTTGAAGACAATTAGTTAAAAGCAAGACTAAAGGTTTTAAGCAATTGTGGGATTGCGGTATTCAAGAGTGACAAGGGGATTGCTACTAAGGCATTCAACAGGCAAGCAATTCTCAATCTTAAGCTCCTAGAAAAGGTATCTAAAGTGAACCCCTTGGCGTTAGTAAGCAATTCATATTCAACAAGATTGAAGTGTCAGACCCACTTGTGATGGCGTATCCGTCAACAATGAGCATAAAGATCAGGACCATTCTAGCCTAAGACATGTACCAATCAAGCAACTATTCTCTCACCCAAGCAAGAATTCAGATCAACTTATCAATCTTGTGAACCAATAAGGACCTAAGCAGCTATGCACCAATCAAGATTATGGATTTATGCACAAACTTGCAACACCCTAACAAAGCTAAGCAATGAACAAGAATAAAGCAAAAGCAAGACCTTTCAATGCATACTATCTAACCATCAAGTCAAGAATCTCAAAACTATCATTATCAAGCCCTAAGCGAATCATCTAGCAAGGCGAACTATCACTTTGGTGTCACTGAACAAAGGAAACATAGACCAAGCTAGACTATCAAGCTAAATAAGCGAACTGTACTTAGAGAAGAGATATCAAGACATCAAGTGAACCATATGCATCTATCAAACCATATTCAATCAAAAGGAGCAAGCTTTATCAACATTAATCCCTTTGCAAGAGAATGAGATAACAGAGAACCATTATACAAGCCTAATCACCCCTTAATGACATCTTAATCACTATTTTCCCTTCTTAGAACCCTAAATCTAAGGAATACTACTCACTACTCATGTTTAATCCCATTGATTTGGAGTTAAACATAACTAGATGAGTTTAAAATGAAAAAGATGATAAATCTAAGCTACCAAGATGCAAGAACAGAGATTAGAAGACAAGATTAAACCATAAAAATGCATACTTTATTAATGATCAAGATCCTTAAGGAAATTGCCCTTTAAGGTTTACGAAAGGTTTTTTGGTAAAGCTAAACTTGGACAATATCGAGCAAAACACTAGATGTGGTACCTCGATGTGTACCATATCGGGGACACCGAGTCATGTGGCTCGGTGATGATACTCTACTGCCTCGGGGGTTCTGTGTTCTGGTCAGCTTCTTCTTCAATGCACCTTGCATCGAGCAGTCACAGTAGATGTTCTGCTTGATGTTGTTGCTCGGTGTAGGGGGATACTTCGGCTTGCATGATCCTTCCCGTGGGCAATGCATGGCACCGTTTGGATGCTTGTTCCTGGCTCGGCCATTGTGCATCGAGCAAACATATTGGTGTTTATCTTGATGTTACACCTCGATGTGGAACCTCTCGTATATGGTTTCTGTTCTCCTCGGTGGTTATCGTACCAGACACTGTCTTGCATCGATCTGGTTGATAGCACCCATATCGAACATAACCTTGGATGTTCTGCTCGATGCAACTCCTTAATGTAACTCCATCGAGCAGTTTGATCGATGTATGGGCTGTAGCTTCTCGATGTATGGACTGGTGATCATATCGAGAAGGGCTCATGGTGTTCTGCTTGATGGTACACCTCAATGTAATCTCCACCGTGCGTCTTGATCGATGCACGGTCCACTCTCCTCGGTGTACGGACTGGGGCTTCTAGAGCGATCACATCGAGCAGGACTTTTTGTGTTCTGCTCGATGCGTCACGTTGATGTGATCACCATCGTGCAATCTGCTCGGTGTACAGACTGGTCCTTCCTTAAGACAATCTGTATCGAGCAGAAATGACAGATGTTCTGCTCGATTTGGCACCTCGATGTGAAAACATAGTCTTCTTTCCTTGGCCTTTAAACCATTCTACACATCCATGGACCTGATTTTTTACTTCTGAAACACTAAATAGAGACATTAATAAGAAAAGAAAGCATATATTTACAAAGATAGTCATGAGATTACCTCCCTAGTGTGCTTGTTTAAAGTCACTAAACTTGACTTTGATGGTTTGAGGAGTAGTGAGAAGAGGTTGATGGAGCTGGTGCTCCTACCTCTTTCTTCTGGTAAACCCAAGTGCCTACTGACATCAGTCTCTTCTTCTCAAGAGCTGTTTTCATGTTTCTCTTCTTCTTGACACTTGGTGTGATCATAGGCTTCACTTCCTTGGTGATCAAGCTTTCATCCTCTTCCAAACCATCTTCAATCTTCAACTCAGTGTTAAGCTTCTGTTCTGGCTCATCAGGGAGAGTGTCTCTCATCAACATACTCATTGTGAAGCTCATAGCATGCTCCACACGCTCTGGAAGTTGATGTTGCTCACTCTCTCCTTCAATTATTGTTCCACAAAAAGCTATGGAGGGAGAGACAATCTTGTAGACTTTGAACTCATCAACAATCTTCAAAATCACAGAGCCTCTCTTGAAGTCTACTTGAGCTCCTGCTGTTGCCAAGAATGGTGTTCCTAGAAGTAGTGGCAGTTCTCTTGAATATGTCTTCTCCATAACCACAAAATCTGTTGGCACCAAGCAAATCCGAAACGTCAAAGGGAAATCATCTACCATGCCCAAGGGTCTTAATGTGGTGTTATCCACAAAAGTGATAGAGGCTTTGCAGGGCTTCAATTTCTTGATTCCTATAGTTTGGCTTAAGTGGAGAGACATGACATTCACTATTGAACCTGAATCACACAAAGCTCCAACATTATCTAGCTTCTCAAGCTCACAAGTGATGAGGAACTTTCCTGGATTGGGAAGCTTTGTTAATGTCTTCAGCTCTTTGCTTCTCTTCAGATTGGCCCCTACATTCTCTAGAATTGGCTCCACTACATCCAGCTTGTCAAAGACTTCTTTGGGGAACCTGATTTGATCCTTCACTTCAAGTAAAGTGGTGCCATAAGGAAGCTTTATTCCAGCGTCTTATATGTCTTTCCTGAACTTTGAATAGACTGCCATTTGAGCCTTTGTAAAGTGCATCGTGGGGTAAGGAATTGGTGGTTTGTAAGCTTGAACTTCAGGAGCTTTACCCTTCTCATTGCTGCTTGAGGAGCTTCCCACTTGGCGATCATACAACTCCTTTAAGTCTTCAGGACTTTCTCTAGCTAAGACCATCAAAGCGTGGTATGTCTCTACAAGCTCTTTATCAGCTTCACTGAGCTCTGGTTTGGCTTCTTCTTCTGGAGCAACTAAGGCTTTCTCAGCCTCTTCTTTCTCAGCAGTTCTTGTGCGGCTCTTTCTTGCTCTTCTTCTCTGTTCAAGCTGTCATCTAGTCCTTGGAGGAACTTCTCTACAATATCCGCAGCTTCTTGATCATAAGTGTTGACGTTGATGACATTCCCCCCACACTCAGCCTTTAACATGTCCACATGTAACAGCATCTCTTGAAGCATAATGTCAAGCTCTTCCAATGAGGCATCTTCATCATCAAACTCTTCATCCTCTTCAGCAAGCAAGTTGCAGAATTCCTTAGGATTTGCTTCACTATTTCCTGGTAACTGGTTCTCAAGGCTTCGAAGATGAAGCTCCTTTACTTTCTAGAGACTTGACTCTTTAGTTCCGAGCATCTAACTTTCCATTCAGATCACAAGTAGTGGCGTCTATTTTGTTATGCACTTCAGCAAATTTCATGTGCAGCTCTATAGTGGTGTTGGCTTGACTAGTCAACAACGGTTGCATCATCTGCTTCAAAACAATATCTTGAGTGCTGGAAGAGGTTTGTGTGCTGCCAAAACCTAGTGGGATAAAAGCTGGTCTTGGCTGAAAGTTAGCTTGTTGAAAACCGTCCTGAAATGGTGGTCTTGAAGCAAAGTTGTTATGCTGGTTGAAAGGAACAAAAGGTTTGGTTCCTTGGTTTTGTTGAGCAGCTTCTGATGGATATACTTGATCCCGAGGGTTAGCCACGTTGGTGCTTTTGTAAGAGAAGTTGGGATGGTTCCTGTAGTTGTTTGATAACAAGATTTTGTCTAGGGTGATGCAATGCAACAGGAGGTTATCAAAACTCAAGCAGCACTTAGTTGTAGTAAAATGCAAGAGGAATCAATCCAATCCTAGGAGCTAGAAAGTTCAATGAGAATGCAAGGATCGAGTAAAGCTAGGCAATTGATGAACGGTTTTGTAAAAATCCTAAAAACTAAATGCAACGACTAAATGCAAGGCAAATCTATTTTAAAATTACCAGGAGTGAGTGAACTACCACGACGAACAAACAGAATGATTAAAATGCAAAGCTATGAATTTATAAAAATCGACTAGTGGATCGATCACAGGATCGACCACTAGATCGAGCAACAACGATCGATCTCGTCTAAAAGTTCAAATGCAACGAAACTAATGACCAGGATGCAACAGTTAACAAGCGAATGACTAGCAAAGATGTAAGAATACTAAGAAAGAGGGTCTAGGGTTGAGATTCCCGTTCAAGGGTTTCAAAGGTTCAAGCTTGGTTTAAAAACTCTAGATCTACTCACTTTGTGAGGTTCTCTAAGCCTTGTAAACAAAACAAGATCCATCCATGGCGTGTGGTATGGATCACTCATTCATTCTCTCCTCCAGACCCATGGCGTTTGGCGGAAAAAAGGATTGAAGGACAAGGAAATCAGATTTCAAACATGCGGCTTAACTAGTCCCCTAAACTACCATGGCGTTTGGGAAAGGGTAACTAGTCTCTAGGATGCGAGTTTCAGAGATCTCTGGATCCTGTCAAGGTAAGATCTCTCTCTGATCATAAAGATCTTGGCGTGAGAATCTTTACGCCTTAAGAACTCAACATCCTAGAAGAGCAGGCCATTAAGAACAAGAAAACACCAAACTTGAAAACCTTTTCGACCCCTTTGAATCCTTTCAACCCCAAAACCCGATGAAACTACTCACGACACATTAAGTAAACCAAGCAAATCATGAAAGATGAAACGATAAACATGGAAAACGATTACTCAAAGCTTAAGCGGTTCAAAGATTCAAAAACAAAGCTCAAAGTCTAACAATGGCGAAATCGCCTTCGAACAAAGAGGAAAAGATAAAAATATAAAAATGAAAACGTGTTTCTCAAAAGCATGCTCGCCGCCTTGCCAAAACAGGCCAAAAAGCTCGATGGTCCCCCCTTCGTTAGCGGCCAAAAGCGGTTAAAGTACACTGAGATCAACTTCGAGATCGAGCGTCTCTCTCGATCATTTTCAGACATCGTGCCTTCAGCTCGATCTGTGTCTCGATCTTCCTCGGTGGATCGAGTACTTCGTTCGATCTTGGAGTCGATCTTTGGAGGATCAAGTGGTGGACTCGATCCGGCTCTCGCTCTGCATGGCGTCATTCACGTCCGTACTCTTTGATCGATCGCTTCACTCGATATCTGTCCCGATCAGTTCCCTTGGATCGGCTGGACTACTCGATCTTCTGGTCTATCTCATCTAGATCGATCGGCCATGCTCGAACCTCCTCTCGATCTCTGGTCCTTAGCAAGCATTCTCGAATTCTCCAAGTCCCACGAACTTCCTCACGAGCCTCAACACGTCCGCGAACCCTCCAAGACTCCAAAATAGCCAAAAACAACCTGTATGCGATGCAAAATGCAGGAAATATGCACATGCTGGTGTAAGAACACTCTAGGACCTAAAGTAATGCAAACTAACCTAAAATGCAATGTATATGCGTGAGAAACTAACTTATGTGTATGCAAAATGCATGGAATATGCAGTTATATCAACTCCCCCAAACGTACCTTTTGCTTGCCCTCAAGCAAACAAAATTAAAGAAGAGAGAGAGGTTTTAAATCAAACGGGGGTTTAAGCTTCTTGCAAAGGTGTTTTTCGAATGAATCAATCTCAACATCCTAGTTACCAGTTCTAAAATGCAATACACACACTCATACTCCAAAGAACTTAGCCATACTCATTGCACAAAGAATTTCAAATCATGACTCTCCTATTCCAAACAATCAAAGAAACTCATCCTTTAACATTCATTAATGACCGAACCATGAATCAAACTTATGCACTATAAAGCAAAACACATTTGGCTAAGGGTAAAGGCTTATGAGCATAAAATGATCTCATTTTAAAGAGGGTTTATTTTAAACAAGGGTTTCTCTTGAAAATGGTAAGAACTTTATGCATAATGCTAAAGGTAAAGGCAATTGATGCATATATGATCAGATTCTCATCTACCCATGTAAACTAACAATTATCCTAAAACCCTTCTCATTTATTTTCTTTTAAGCTCACTCACCATCCTAGAGTTTACCCTTTTTCCCAAAGCAAAAGCTTAACAATCCCCAAATCAAAATAGAAAACATCTTAACTCTTTTAGGCTAGTGAAAATGTTTTTAAGAATATTAAAGTCCTTATATTTTTTTTTTCTTATTGATAGCTCTCTTATTTTTTTTTCTTTTTATTTCTTTCTTTTACTTTTTTTTTTATTTTGGCACTTAGGCTCTTTTATATTTATATTTTTTTTATTTTGGAGAGAGCTATCTTCTGATATTATTGGAGCATTATAATTTTTAAACACAAAACCTTTCACTTAAAACCTTTTTCTTACTTCAAATACCAAACTCTTTTGAAACCGAAAGCATATAAACATGAAAGCAACCCCAATGATCCCCCAAACTTATCCTAAGCCTACATCTAGCTTCAAAATGGAAAGCTAGCAATCATATGAGAACCTAATCATGTCGCCTAAACGTAACACTTTATGTTAAGTTCAAACCGGAAGAGGCCTCACAATGATGTCACACACGAAAACTTGGCTTCAAAGAAAGGTAAGGGTCAAGGTGGGAGTTCTACTTAGGCTCACAAAGAGTGGTAAAAGGAAGAAGAGAGCCTAAATATTTTTAAGATCCATGTGTTCATTTTCAAATGCATAAGAATGATATTTAATAATTCAAGTTAAGGTTTTCACTTAATAGGACAAGTTTCAAATCATGAGTGTTCAATTCAAGTCACAAAAATCAAAACTAGTGATCCAAGCATGGTAAGAACTTACTTTCAAAGTGTGAGCAAAGCATTAGAGAACTACCAACTAGGATATTGAAACCATTCATAAGCTTAAAATGCCTTTTTAAGAAAACTTTAACCCCTTATGTAAATGTAAACAACCTAGATGCTTAAAAATTCTAGACTCAATCCTAAAATGCTTAACAAGATGAATGCAACTACATTAATTTTTTTGAAAATTTTTTAAAACTTTTACCAATTTTTTTCCTTTTCTTTTCTATGCCTTAGATGCATGCAAGACTCAAGTTATGCAAAGATAAAATAAGATCAAAATAAACAAGTCAAATCACACACATACTTCCCCAAACTTGAATGACACCGTCCCAGTGGCAAACATGTTCGAGAGAGCTCAAAACACAAAGCAAAAATCAAGAAAACATGAATGGTATATACAATGGAGGATGGTTGTTACCTCGGGTCTAGTCTCGGCTGGAACTTGAGAATGTTCCAGAAGAGCTAGATACTACGGCTTTGCCTTTGGAGCTGGGCTCTTGAAGGGAGAGACGCGCCGGTTGAATGTTGCTGCCATAAGTCTTACAGATGACAACTCCACCGGTTGAAAGTCTCCTCTTCTCGGGCTGTTGAACCTCCTCACTAACAGCCTTCTTACGTGAGCCTCCTTGAAGTGATTTGACCTTCTTGGCAAGCTTCTTGAGCATTTTGCCTTGCCATTTGTTGATCTTCCTTTGCATCTCCACAACAGATGCAAGGAACTTCTCCGTCTTGGTTCTAGGCTCGAAATCGATCTTGGGAAGGGTGTAGGCCTCGGGCATCTCATCTTCTGTGGCTGGGGACTCAGACCTTGGACGTGGAGCGATTGCTGGGGCAGGTGTTCCTCCTAGAGGAGCAAAGCACTCCTTTACAGTTGGCAAGAACTCGATGTTCACAACACCAAGCAGCTCGGTCTCATCTTTGTTTGGCAAGATGCACACTCTCTTCTCATTGTCCGCGTCAAGGAAAAGGTAAGCGTAGAATCCTTCTGCTGGCGTGCATCCCAAGCTGTCGGTATTCCTCATGTAGATCTCATCCATGAAAGCTCTAGCCGGGACGGGTGTGAACTCATGTATTGGCACGCCGGCTTGCACGAACAGAGGTGTGAGGAAGCCGCCAATAAATGAAGAGCTTGCCTTGCACCGCAAGGCATATGCTTTGTACTTCACCAAGGAAGCAGCAAGTACGCACCTGTAGTTCACGTCATCACTGAGTTCATCCTCCATAGGCTCATCATTCTCCGCCGGATCACACAACAGATGCTTCACGCCTTGGAACAAGAAGCAAAGCTCGGTCTTCGTGACCGTGGGAGCAACTGACCGTCCGCTCAATGTGTTGGCGATCAGCTTCAGGGTGTACCTCAGCACCGGGCTTCTCACTCTCTTGATTTTGGCGGTGTTGGCCTTGTAGTGATCGTTGCTGATCTGGTCCCAAAAATCGTTTGCATGCGTGAAGGAGGGGAACTCGATCTTGGTGGCGGCTCCGTTGAGACCATAAGCTTGACACAGCTTGGGGATTGAGAAGCTGAAATCTTGACATCCGATCTTAAAAGAGAGACGACCTTGAGAGGGAACAGGGACGCTAGGGTTCTCGTAACCAAACTCCAACGTGGCAAGGAAGTCTATTGTCACTTCTGGAATGGTTGGGTAATCCATCCGTGACAGACGTCTTAACCCAATGTTCTTGAGGAGTTGGTCAAAATCTCCAAGAATCCCCAGCCTAGCGAGTAGCCCTCTGTCCGCAAACTTGGTAGGCTCGAACCGAAGTCTCTCCAGCCGCTTCTTGTCCCTCTTCTCATCTTTGCTCCAGCGAACCCTTTCTTGAACAGCTACCTCTTGATTCTCTCTCTCTTGTGCTGTCTCCTCTCTCGTTCTTTTAGGTGCCATTGTGCCTGAAACAAGATTCTCAAGCAGAATATGAGCAAATCGGCGGTTCGTAGAGAGAAAGAGAGAAGCAAAGAAGAAAATCTGTAACTACTATCCTAGAATTTTGGGGGATTTATAAAAATTATAACAAAATAATAGGGAAGCAAATCTAGAATCTCAGAAAAATCTAGAATTATTCCTATTATCAAGCTATTTTTTAAAATTAAAACCGCCCCTAGTATCTAAAAATACCTTTGCAAGATTGAATTTCGAATGCTTGTTGGCCTTCAGAAAACAAAAATTTCACACTCTAATTGCTTTTAACTCGAGAAAACGAAAGTGAGAGAGTGTGAAAGTGATTTAAAACATTTAAAGGCCAACAAAACACATAACCATGGACAAGAGAAGTGGTTTCTGACAAAAGTCTTGGTCAAGGCACATCTTTCATGGTCAAAGATTCCTGCCTTGGCCAAGTTTTGAATTTAAAAAAGTGGAGGGAAAGAGTGAGAGAGGGAAAAGAAAATGTTACCTCGGCACGAGGTCGAGTCCTTTTGGTCGATCTGGGACTCGATCTCATGCCCATAATGGCTTGGATCGAGAGGGTTACTCGATTTGGGACACGATTCGATTTGAATCGAGTCTTGGATCCATTGGCTCTCTCGTTCCTTGAGTTTTTGAAGCCACGGCTAAGTCCTCGTGATCGAGCCATGCTGTCGATTCAGGGGTCGATTTGGCTTAGATTGAGTGATGGATCGAGTTGACTGATCGATCTGTCTATGAAGGACTTTCCCGAGAGAAAATAGATCGGTCGATCTAGATGGGACCGATCGATCCGTGCTCATATAGATCGACCTTGTCACTCGATCTCGTCTAGATCGTCTGAATCCTCTCGATTCACTAGCTCAATCTAGCAAAGATCGAGCTAGGATGAGTCGATCTAGCACTCAATCTCTAGCTTATACTCGCCCCTTCTTACTCCTTTTGACACCAAGACTATGGCCTGCGATCCCTCATACTTGTTCCTACACACTCACAAGATAGAAACATAAAACTGGAAAAGAAATAAAGCAAGAATATGTACAGGATAGACATGGAAATGCCTCCCAAGTGTGCTTTCTTTAATGTCTTTAGCTAGACTTTACTTGGTTTAGGCAGATGGTGGGTCTTGGAGAAGCATTGAGGTGCTCTCCTTGTCAAACGCACTCGCCATGTATGGCTTAACTCTGTGTCCGTTCACTGTGAATGCATTCCCACTCTTGCCCACCAACGTGACAGCCCCGTAAGGTAGTACTTCCTTTATTTCATACGGACCGCTCCACCGTGACTTCAGCTTCCCTGGAAAGAGCTTGAGCCTTGAGTTGTAGAGCAGCACCAAACTCCCTTCCTTAAGCTCCTTAGGTACCAGCTTCTTGTCATGAGCAGCCTTGGTACGTTCCTTGTAGATCCTAGCGCTTTCGTAAGCGTCCAGCCTTAGCTCATCAAGCTCGTGCAACTGGATCAACCGCTTCTCCTGAGCCGTCTTCAAATCAAAATTCAGCCGCTTCACAGCCCACAACGCCCTATGTTCCAGCTCAACGGGGAGATGACATCCTTTGCCGTAGAGAAGGGTGAAAGGAGTAGTACCAATGGGCGTTTTGAAAGCAGTCCGGTACGCCCACAAAGCATCATCCAACTTCAACGCCCAATCCTTCTGAGTTGTCCCAACAGTTCTCTCGAGTATCGCATTTATTTGACGGTTACCTCCACTTGGCCACTCGTTTGAGGATGGTAAGGCGTAGCTACCTTATGCTTCACGCCATACTTCCTTAGCAGATTTTCAAACAGCTTGTTGATGAAATGGCTCCCTCCGTCGCTTATCACCACCTTGGGAACTCCAAACCTCGGGAAAATAATCCTCTTAACGAGCTTGATCACCACCTTAGAGTCGTTTGTTGGGGAAGCAATGGCCTCAACCCACTTAGAGATGTAATCAACAGCTACTAGTATGAACTTGTTGCCGTATGATGAAAGAAACGGCCCCATGAAGTCTATACCCCACGCGTCAAAGACGTCTACCTCAAATATGGGGACTTGAGGCATCTCATTCCTCTTAGTGATATTCTCTGCTCTTTGACAAGCTTCGCAACTCATCACGAACTCATGGGTGTCTTTGAAGATGGACGGCCACCAGAAGCCGGCTTGTAAGACCTTAGTGGCAGTTTTGAATGAAGCAAAGTGCCCTCCATTCAAAGACCCGTGGCAATGAAAGATGATATCTCTTGCTTCCTCCTTTGTCACGCATCTTCTGTACAGGCTATCAACTCCTCTCTTGTATAAATAGGGCTCATCCCAATAGTAGTGTCTCACGTCCCTCATGGACTTCTTCCTATGGTAGTTCTCAAGATGCGAAGGCTCCTCTCCATATGCCAAGTAGTTTACAATATCCGCGTACCAAGGGAGATCCTCCTCTTTGAAACTCAGAACTTCCTCAAATCGCCCTTCTAGACTCCCACAAACAGCCGTAGTGATCGCCATGAGTTGTTCCTCGGGGAGAGAATCATCTAAAGGAAAAGACTCGTTGATCCTTCACCGAGAGAGATGGTTAGCAACGCCGTTCTCTATCCCTTTCTTATCTTTGATCTCCATGTCAAATTCTTGGAGTAAGAGGAACCATCTCAAAAGCCTCGGCTTAGTGTCCTTCTTGGAATAGATATAACGCAAAGCTGCGTGATCCGTGTAAACAATGGTCTTAGAACCCACGAGGTAAGCCCTGAACTTCTCAAAGGCAAATACAACCGCCAATAGCTCCTTCTCTGTAGTGGTGTACCTCGTTTGCGTGTCATCCAAGGTTCTTGAAGCATAGTAAATCACGTGCAGCTTCTTATCCTTCCTTTGGCCTAGAACGGCTCCCACGGCATAGTTGCTAGCATCACACATAATCTCAAAAGGTAGAGTCCAGTCTGGTGCTTGCACTATAGGCGCAGATACTAGAGCCTCATTGATTGTCACGAAAGCTTGTAAACACTCCTCATCAAAGACGAATTTAGCCTCCTTGCACAACAGCGCGTAAGAGGGCGTGCAATCTTAGAAAAATATTTGATGAAGCGCCTGTAGAAGCCGGCGAGTCCCAAGAAACTTCTCACTCCTTTGACGTTAACTGGCGGCTCAAGGCTTATCATCACTTCAATCTTTGCTTTGTCAACTTCAATACCCTTCTCTGATATCTTATGGCCAAGCACGATCCCCTCCTTAACCATGAAGTGGCATTTTTCCCAATTGAGCACCAAGTTTGTCTCCTCACAACGCTTTAGTACCCTGCAAAGATTCAACAAACACGCAGAAAAGGACGCACCATAGACCGAGAAGTCATCCATAAACACCTCTACCATCTCTTCTATTAGATCAGAGAAGATCGATATCATACACCGCTGAAACGTAGCCGATGCGTTACACAACCCGAATGGCATCCTTCGATACGCGAAGGTTCCATAAGGGCATGTAAAAGTCGTCTTCTCCTGATCATTAGGATGGATTGGTATTTGGAAAAATCCACTATATCCATCAAGAAAGCAATAGTAGGGGTGATTAGCAAGTCTTTCAAGCATTTGATCAATAAAAGGCAAGGGAAAATGATCCTTTCTAGTTGCAAGATTAAGCTTCCTATAATCAATACACATACGATGTCCAGTAATTGTTCTAGTAGGTATAAGCTCATCTTTGTCATTCTTAATGACTGTGATCCCTCCCTTCATAGACACCACGTGTAGGGGAGAAACCCACGTGCTGTCACTTATGGGATAGATCACGTCAGCTTCTAGTAGCTTAAGAATCTCTTTCTTAACAACCTCTTTCAAATTAGGATTCAAACGTCTTTGATGTTCTATAGAAGAGGCGTTCTCATTATCCAAGTGAATCCTAAGAGTGAAAAGCATTGGTGAAAGGCCTTTGATGTCACTTAGAGAGTACCCAATGGCCTTCCTATACTTTCTCAACTCAGTTAAGAGCGAGTGCAACTCATCATCACTTAAGTTTTCATTTACAATCACAGGATAGGTTTCGTTAAGCCCTAAGAAAGCATACCTTAGCCCTTTTGGGAGCTCCTTAAGGTCCACCTTTGGGGCTAACAGCTCGCTCCAATCATTCTCGTGGCTGTTGCTGTTGTTTTCCTCCTTGGAACCTTCCTTAGAACCCGAGACATGGCCCTTGAGGCTGCTTTCTTCAACCGCTATCCCTTCTGAAATCGAGCCGTCTAGTCGATCTTGCTCTCGATGTCGTCTAGATCGAGCAGTTTCGCTCGATTCACTCACTCGATTTATTGTGGATCGAGTGAGAGATCGAGACGCCGAGTCGATCTCCAGATTAGACCCCAAACTGATCGGAAGGCCTCTCTCGATCTTGGACTCGATTGTTTTCCTGGATCGATCACCCTCCTCGATCTGACTGTCGATTGCTGCACCGGATCGAGTTGTGATCTCGATTGTCTTGTCGATTTGACCTCTGGATCGAGTAATAGCATCGATCTCGGAGTCGATCTCTAGGCAAACGCCTACATCTTCTAGCACAACCTTCCTCGAATCAAGCAAGTAGACGTACTCCTGAGTTCTCTGATCCATGTAGCCGTACTCTCCTGGCTCCTTAGTCAGTGCTAGCTTCAAATGATCCTCCTGAGCCAACTCTTCCAACAACGCATCCGCTAAAGCATCCAACGTTTCAATGTAGAAAGCTTGCCCTTCTATCGTAGGCTTCTTCAGAACCTCATTGATATCGAAGTCTAGCCTTATATCTTTACCCAAGTGCAAGGCAATCTTCCCATTCTTGACGTCTATGATAGCTCCGGCGGTGGCTAAAAAAGGTCTACCGAGAATGAGTGGATCCTTTGGTTCTTCATCCATTTCCAACACAACGAAGTCCGTAGGCACGTTTACTCCACTGATCTTCTCTGGAAAGTCCTCAAGCAAACCCACAGGTAACCTCACACTTCTGTCAGCTAGTACCAACGAGATTCTACAATCCTTGAAACGGGTAAAGCCAAGCTTCTATGCCATGGAATGAGGCATCAGATTTATGCTAGCTCCGAGATCACAAAGGCAACTCTTGAACTCCAAAGGACCTAAAGCGCAAGGTATAGTGAAGCTTCCTGGTTCTCCCAACTTCTTAGGGACTATCTCCTTGTGTATTACAGCACTATACTCCTCACTTAGAACAAGCACTTCCTTGCTTTCCTTATTCTTCTTCACAAGAGTGTCTTTGAAGAATTTGGCGCATTTAGGCATCATTGCAAGGCAGTCCATGAGAGGTAGTTTGATCTCTACGTCCTTAAGGTGCTTCTCAAACAAGACTCTATGCTTCTCTATGAGTTGCTTCTTGAAACGGCCAGGAAAAAGTAACTTTGGTACATATGGTGGAGGTACATAAGCATCATTCTCCTTAGTCGTTTGCTCGCTTTCTTCTCAACAACCGCTTTCTCACCCCTCCTTGGTCCATGAATCCAAACATTGTCAAAGTTTATCTCATCATCGGCTGAAAGCTTTCCCTCCCCCTCTAGAATCACAACGTCCTCGTTGATCTTGGGAGTAACCGTAGGTGCTAGCTCTTTCCCACTCCTTAGCGTAATGGCATTGGCGTATTCCTTGGGATTCTGCTCACACTTGCCCGGTAAGCTATTCTGACCGCTTGATGTTGCCTTTCCCTTCTCAAGTTGCATGATCTTATTATTCAAGGTTGTAATCTGAGTAGAGAAGTCCGTGAGAGACGAGTCTAAGTAAGTGTTCATCTCGGCAAACTTCTGGTTTGTAGAGGCTTGCCCTTGAATCAATTGTTGAAACATAGCTTGGACAGGATTAACTTGTTGTTGCATCGGTTGCTGTTGCTGAGGTACAAAGCCCGGAGGGTACATTGGCGTATAACCTTTGTTTCCTTGCTGTTGTCCTTGGAAGTTGTTCTGCCCTTGCCCTTGGAAGCCACCACTCGGCTGAAAACCTTTGTTGTATGGTACGAAAGGCTTTGCTTGCTGAGCAGGGTACACTTGATCCTTAGGGGTTCGCAACATTGGTGCTACGGTATGAGAGATTGTTGTTCTGGTTGTAGCCTTGTGAATATCCTTGGGGTTTGCAGTTGTTTTGACCCGCCACCCAATTGGCTTCTTCTTGGCTCAACTCAAGCTCCTCTAAGGTTTCATCGGCTTCACCAACAAAGTGAACATGCTTCTGATTTGCCAAAACCAACTTGTCAATCTTCTCATGCAATGACTTAAGCTCTTTCTTGTGAGACTCTAGCTCAGAACCTCTACGTGCACAGTCATAATCTTCAGCATAGTTGACATCACTCAATGCCAAGTTCTCAATCAGCTCCATGCCTTCTTCTACCTCTTGACCAAGGAAGTTTCCCTTACTAGCCGTGTCAAGCAACAGGCGAATCTTTGGTGAAGCTCTGCGGTAGATAGTGCTTAGAAGAGTCTATTCGCTGAAGCCGTGGTGAGGACATTGGATAGTATAGTCCTTGAACCGTTCCATGGCTTCATTGAAAGTCTCATTGTTCCTTTGCGTGAAGCCGCTGATCTCGCTTCTTAGCCTTGCTGTTCTGGTGCTAGAGAAAAACTGTGAGAGGAAATCCTTCTTACACTCAACCCAAGATGTAATGGTGCCTTGTGGAAGTGTCTTCTCCCAATTTCTAGCCTTGTCTCCAAGAGAAAATGGAAAGTGACGCAGCTTGAAAGCATCTTCGGATATGCCGTTTATCTTGATCATCCCACATACTTGTTCGAAGTTATCAAGGTGTTCCAAGGGATCTTCCATTGCTAGCCCATGAAACTTATTGTTTTGCACCATTGAGATGAAACCCGGCTTAATCTCGAAGTTGTTGTTCTGTACAGGAGGAGGAGTGATCCCAAACCTATTGTGATGAGTATTGGGAGCATCTCCGGCTCCTATGATCCTTGGGGGTCTAGCCGCGTGTTGGGGGTTGCCAATTACCCCTTCCCACTGCCCCATTAGCTGGAGGAGGTCCCTCTGGATGCTCTTGCTTGGCCATAGCTTCAAAGTCAACCAAACTGTACTGAACAATCTCCTCAAAAGCTCTGGCTTGCTCTCGTACTCTTCTTTGTCGTGAATCACCAAGTTGATGAATGTTGTCCAAGGGTTGAAGTAGATTGTTGTCTCCCCTTGAACGAAGATTCATGTACCTGAAAGACACACGTATGAGAGTAGAGAAATTAGTAACTTAAACAAAGTAAAGGCTTAGTCTTTACTAAACCCCAAATCTCAATGCTTGCTAAACACTCCTAGAATGGCAACGGCGCCATTTGATAACAAGATTTTGTCTAGGGTGATGCAATGTTACAGGAGGTTATCAAAACTCAAGCAGCACTTAGTTGTAGTACAATGCAAGAGGAATCAATCCAATCCAAGGAGCTAGAAAGTTCAATGAGAATGCAAGGATCGAGTAAAGCTAGGCAATTGATGAATGGTTTTGTAAAAATCCTAAAAACTAAATGCAACGACTAAATGCAAGGCAAATCTATTTTAAAATTACCAGGAATGAGTGAACTACCACGACGAACAAACAGAATGATTAAAATGCAAAGCTATGAATTTATAAAAATCGACTAGTGGATCGATCACAGGATCGACCACTAGATCGAGCAACAACGATCAATCTCGTCTAAAAGTTCAAATGCAACGAAACTAATGACCAGGATGAAACATGTAACAAGCGAATGACTAGCAAAGATGTAAGAATACTAAGAAAGAGGGTCTAGGGTTGAGATTCACGTTCAGGGGTTTCAAAGGTTCAAGCTTGGTTCTAAAACTCTAGATCTACTCACTTTGTGAGGTTCTCTAAGCCTTGAAAACAAAACAAGATCCATCCATGGCGTGTGGTATGGATCACTCATTCATTCTCTCCTCCAGACCCATGGCGTTTGGCGGAAAAAGAGATTGAAGGGCAAGGAAATCAGATTTCAAACACGCAGCTTAACTAGTCCCCTAAACTACCATGGCGTTTGGGAAAGGGTAACTAGTCTCTAGGATGCGATTTTCAGAGATCTCTGGATCCTGTCAAGGTAAGAGCTCTCTCTGATCATAAAGATCTTGGCGTGAGACTCTTTAAGCCTTAAGAACTCGACATCCTAGAAGAGAAAGCCATTAAGAACAAGAAAACACCAAACTTGAAAACCTTTTCGACCCCTTTGAATCCTCTCAACCCTAAAACCCGATGAAACTACTCACTACACATTAAGTAAACCAAGCAAAGCATGAAAGATGAAACGATAAACATGGAAAACGATTACTTAAAGCTTAAACGGTTTAAAGATTCAAGAACAAAGCTCAAAGTCTAACAATGGCGAAATCGCCTTCGAACAAAGAGGAAAAGATAAAAATATAAAATGAAAACGTGTTTCTCAAAAGCATGCTCGCCGCCTTGCCAAAACAGGCCAAAAAGCTCGATGGTCCCCCCTTCGCTAGCGGCCAAAAGCAGTTAAAGTACACTGAGATCGACTTCGAGATCGAGCGTCTCTCTCTATCATTTTCAGACATCATGCCTTCAGCTCAATCTGTGTCTCGATCTTCCTCGGTGGATCGAGTGCTTCGTTCGATCTTGGAGTCGATCTTTGGAGGATCGAGTGGTGGACTCGATCCGGCTCTCGCTCTGCATGGCGTCATTCACGTCCGTACTCCTTGATCGATCGCTTCACTCGATCTCCGTCCCGATCAGTTCCCTTGGATCGGCTGGACTACTCGATCTTCTGGTCGATCTCATCTAGATCGACCGGCCATGCTCGAACCTCCTCTCGATCTCTGGTCCTTAGCAAGCATTCCCGAAGTCTCCAAGTCCCACAAACTTCCTCACAAGCCTCAATACGTCCGCGAACCCTCCAAGACTCCAAAGTAGCCGAAAATAACCTATATGCGATGCAAAATACAGGAAATATGCACATGCTGGTGCAAGAACACTCTAGGACCTAAAGTGATGCAAACTAACCTAAAATACAATGTATATGCGTGAGAAACTAACTTATGTGTATGCAAAATGCAGCTATATCATTGTTAAAACCGCCTCCTTGTTGATTCATGTAGAAAGCTTCTTTTTCTACAACTGTCCTATCTTCCTCTTGTGTAGCAACACTATCACCAACAAAACTGATATTCTTGGAAGACACACTCAGCAGCTTGTCTAACTTGTCATTCAAAGCTTTAATCTCCTTCTTTGTTGTGCTCTCACCTTCAGCGCTTACAATAGCTCTAGATGTTGTGCCATATTTTTCACCATAGTTTCCATCAGAAAGCGCCAAGTTCTCCACAAGAGCTAGACCATCCACAACAGTATTGCCCATGAAATTTTCATTGGTAGCTGTGTCCAAGAGCATTCTGTACTTTGGCGTCACTCCTCTATATAAAGTAGACAGCAAGCTTTCACTGGTGTGGGCACTGCAAAGTGTAAGAGTTGAATCGCTCCCAATCTTCAGCAAATGTCTCATTCCCATGCTGAGTAAAGCTGCTTATGGTGTTCCTGAGCTTTGCTGTTCTTGTTCAGCTGAAGAATTTGTTGAGGAATGCTGTCTTACACTCATTCCATGTAGAGATTGAACCTTGTGGAAGTGTCTTCTCCCACTGATGTGCTTTGTCACCTAAACTGAAAGGGAACAAGCGCAGCTTCAAAGCATCTTCAGAAACTCCTTGACTCTTTGTCATACCACACACCTTATCAAACTGGTCAAGATGATCCAAAGGGCCTTCATTGGGTAGGCCATGGAGTCTGTTGCCTTGCACCATGTTGATCAACCCAAGCTTGATCTCGAAGTGGTTTTGATGTACAGCTGGAGCGTGAATGCCATTCCTGTTGTGGTGAGTGTTAGGTGCATCACCAGCTCTAATTGGTCTTGCAACTCTAGGTGCATGAACCGGTACTCGCAAGCCTTGAACTCCAGCCGCTTGGTTTAAAGCTTATTGTGCTTCATCTATGTGTGATGCAGCTTGTTGTAGTGGTGTCTGTCCAACAACACCAACATGTGGTAACTGAGCTTCATGCTCTGCCATCCTTTGTCCTTCTATCTCTTGATCTCTCTGTCTTACAGCTCTTCTCCTATGAATGTTTTCTTCTTTAACTTATTTTTGACCTGAAGGAAAGCACATAAGGGGATTTGATGAGATTTTGATCAAGATCACTCTTTCAATAAAGTTTTGCAATTCTGTTGTTCTTTGCCTTCTATTTCTTATCTAATCATGTTTGATCTGTCTTTTCTGCATGTTTCTGTTGATTTCATGATGTGTTGTAAGTAGTCATATGGTTTGAGGTTGGAACAGATTTGGGGATGATTAGTTGATAACTTAGGGAGTTTTGGTTTGATTCATGCTTAGATCACTTAGCTTAGTTGTTCTTAGTGCTTGGTAACTCTTTTAGGGTGAAACTAATCTTAGGTGTTTGCTGCATCACAAGTGTTTGTTTAAATGCCTGAAAGAACTTTATTAAGAACATTCTCCTAGATTATTATATTGGCGTTTAGATAGCATGTTTAGTCTATAAGAGTCTTGTGTTTTCATGTTGGGTTTTCACAAATATGCCATCAAAAGTGGGTCTGGCATGTGCTTAACTTAGACATCTCTGTTCTGACATGTGCTTAACTTATACATCCAGGCAGTCTTTAAAGGAAGACCCATAAACTGAAAGGTCATCCATAAAGACCTCCATAAACTTCTCAATCATGTCTGTGAAGATCAACATCATCCATCTCTGGAAGGTTGCAGGAGCATTACACAGTCCAAATGGCATTATGCGATATGCAAATGTACCATAAAGACACGTAAAGGTGGTCTTCTCCTGGTCATCTGGATGGATATGAATCTGAAAAAAACCCTGAATAGCCATCCAGGAAGCAGTAGTACTGATGATTCGCCAGCCTCTCCAGCATTTGGTCAATGAAAGGCGGTGGGAAGTGGTCTTTCCTGGTGGCTGCATTCAGCTTCATGTAGTCTATGCACATCATGTTCCCAATCACTGTCCTTGTAGGAATGAACTCATCCTTGTCGTTCTTCACCACTGTGACTCCTCATTTCTTAGGAACCACATGAACTGGACTGATCCAAGCACTGTCATATATGGGATAGATGATCCCAGCTTCCAGGAGCTTCATGATCTCCTTCTTGACAACATCCTACAGATTCGGATTCGCCTCCTCTGATGCTCAACTGATTCGATTCATCCTCCAGGTGTATCATATGCATGCACAAGTCTGAGAGATACCTGAAATATCATCAAGAGAGTAGCCAAGAGCCTTGCGAAATTTTCGCAGCTTACTTAGCAATAGGGTGAGCTCTACATTGTTTAATGAAGCATTATCAATGACTGGATAAGTAGAATTATGTCCAAGAAAGGCGTACCTTAGCCCTGTAGGGAGCTATTTTAGCTTAACTTTTGGAGCTTTAGCTTCACTCCAGTCTCCCATTGTTGCAGCTTTCGCAGAGGTGCTGACTAGCTCCTCTTGTGCAACCAGCTGCATGACATGTGCAATAGCATCCATCATCTTGGCATACCCAGTAGCAGCTTCATCCCAGGCGTTCTCCTTCTGTTGGAGAAGTGGTCAACGCCCACTCTAGAGAATCTGATGGACTCATCTCTTGGAAGATTTGTTCAGCAAGGTTTGGAGATCATCCACATAAAATATATGTCCATCTATGGTTGGCCTCTTCATCAGCTTGTCCATTTCGAATTTCATCACCAAGTCACCAACATTCAGCTCTATTCTCCCTTTCCTGACATCTATGATGGCTCCAGCAGTAGCTAGGAAAGGTCTGGCAAGAATCAAAGGATCTTTGGGTTCTTCTCCATACTATAGAACCACAAAGTCAGTGGGAATCATATAATTTCCCACTTTGATAGGATTATCTTCAATCAAACCTTTTGGGACTCTGACTGATCTGTCAGCAAGGACAAGAGAGATCCTAGTAGCTTTAAAATCGGTTATGCCCTGGCTCTTAGCAACAGAATGAGGCATAAGGTTTACACTACAGCCAAGATCACACAATGATCTCTCAAACCTGTCTGAAAAGATGGTGCAGTCTTCTGAAAGCTTCTCAGATACTCTGTTCTGAATCTCTGCACTGACCTGTTCGTTGATCATCATTTCTCTTTGCTCCAGATTCTGGTTGTTGGTGACTATTCTCTTCACATATCTATCTCCTAATCACAAGAGTAATCCTCACATCATATATCAATGGAATTTCGATCACCAGCTTGTCTATGATAGCTTTGCATTTGGTATCTTCAAGCTCCTGTCTAGATTTCTTAGGATACTTAGGATAAGGTATCTTGGGCTTGTACACCTTCTCCTTGCTATTATCTGCAATCTCAGGCAAATCAGCCTTGTCTCGTGGTTAGTGATGAGCTTTGGGTGACGACTCCCCTCGTCACCACTTGATAAGATGTTTTCTATAATGCAATGATGTGTCAAGATGCAACAGAGAGGTTATCAAAACTCTAATGCACACAGAGATGTAGTATAGTGAGCAAGAGAGGTATCAATCCACACCTATGGGTAGCAAGATCACTAAGAATGCAAAGGAATGAGCAAATCTAAGCAGAATAGGAAAATAAATGATAAAATCCCTAAAAACTAAATGCAAGTGTCAAATGTAAAGCAAAACAATTTTAAAATCCCTGGAAGAGGGTTAACTACCACGAGGAACAAGCGGAATACTTAAAATGCAAAGCTACGAATTACTAAAAATCGACTAGTGGATCGACCACAGGATCGACAACTAGATCGAGCAACAACGATCAATCTCGTCTAAACAGTTCAAACAGAAATGAATCTAATGACCAGGATGCGAACAGATAGCAAGCAAATGATTAATAGAGATGAGAAAATACTAAGAAAGAGGGTCCAGGGTTGAGGATCATTTTCAAGGGTTTCAAAGGTTCAAGCTTGGTTTGAAAAACTTTAGATCCACTCACGTTGTGAGGGTCTCTAGGCCTTGAAAACAAATCAAGATCCATCCATGGCGTGTGGTATGGATCACTCCTTCATTCTCTTCTCCAAACCCATGGCGTTTGGTAGAAAAAGAGTTGAAGGGCATAAAACATAGATTTCAAACGGCCTAACTAATCCCCTAAACAACCATGTCGTATGGGAAAGGAAGGATTAGCCTCTGTGATTTGACTTCTCCAGGACATCTGAATCCTGTCAAGGTAAGATATCCTTCTGATCATAGAGATCTTGGCGTGAGAGTCTCTAAGCCTTAAGTGCTCAAATCCTAGAAGAGAAGGCGATGAAGAACGAGAAAACACCAAGCTTTAAACCTTTTCAACCCCTTTGAATCCTCTCAACACCGAAAACCCGATGAAACTACTCACTACTCATAAAGGAAACCGAAAAAAACGCAATAGATGATTGACTAAACATGAAAAACGAGTGATTCAACGCAAATATTCAATATTCAAAACGTAAAAGCAAGAAAAACATCAATGTTTACAATGGCGTAATCGCCTAAGCAAAAAGATAACAAGGAAAAAGACAGAATGAAGGTTGGAAAAAGTTGTCGCCGCCTTTAGCCGGTCCCCCCTTCGCTAGCGTCCAAGAACAGGCTGCACGGATAAGGTAAGTCTGGGATCGGGAAGGGAGCTCGATCTGGCTCTCGATCTTCGTCTTGGATCGGGTGACTTTGCTCGATCTCTGAGTCGATCTCATCTGGATTGGGTAGGAGGCTCGATCTAGCTCTCGTTCTGCATGGCGTCAATTACGTCCGTACTTCAGATCGATCTCCTATCTCGATCTCGGTCTCGATCTGTTTCCTTGCATCGGCTTGGTCACTCGATCTTCTGGTCGATCTCATCTAGATCGACCTGCCTTGCTCGATCTATTTCCTTGCATCGGCTTGGTCACTCGATCTTCTGGTCGATCTCATCTAGATCGACCTGCCTTGCTCGATCTGCTTCTCGATCTCGGGTCCTTAGCATGCAATCCTGATTTCTCCAAGTGTCCACGAACTTCCTCACGAGCCTTAGCACGTCCGCGAAATCTCCATAGCTACAAAGTAGCCGAAAACAACCTGAATGTGATGCATAATGCAAGAAATATGCAAATGCTAATGCAAAAGTGCTCTAGGACCTAAAGTGATGCAAACTAGCCTAATGTGCAAGGTAAATGTATGAGAAACTATCTCATATGTATGCAAAACACACGAAATATGCAGCAATATCACCACTCCGTCGAAACGTATTCTCAACAGAAAATTCATCATCTTCCACTTCTTCTAGTTCCACGATTTCCTCAGCACTCAAACATTTCTTCATCACTGGCTTAAGGTTTCATCCACTCTTCAGTGTGATGGCATTCACGTGGTGCATGGGATTAACATCAGTCCTTCCAGGAAGGAATCCCTCTTGCCTTTGAACAGCACCTGCAGTTTGAGCAACTTGAATATCCAGCTTCTTCACATGAGAGTTCAGACTCTTCATTTTTCCATTCAGGTCTTGGTACAGCGAGTCCATCTTCCCATTAAACTCCACAGTCATCTTCTGCTGTCCTTCTAGAAGCTGTTCCAATAAAGCTTCCACCTTATTGTCTTGTGCAGGTTCAGTTTGATAGGAAGAGGAATCATAGTTCATGTTGAAGTTGTTTCTGTTTAGATATTGTTTCTGAAACTCAATCTTCTGAAACTGTGGCTTTGGAGTATACCCAGAAGAGTTCTGGTTTCCTGTGAAGGCACTCCTATGATTATTTCCATTGTAACCTTTGTTCCCTTGCTGATTCCCAAACCTTTGACTCTGAAAACATCCTCCATTGATGTAATTAACAACCTCTGGCTCAAACTCTTCAGGATTTTCAAAAGTCTCCACCTTTGCAGTAAAATGGACTGGTTTCTTTCCCATCATAGGGCTATGTATATTGTCTAACTTGGCCTTGACTTCAGCAATTTGATTCTCATCATCTGCGCCAGCTCTCTTCTGCCTTTCAAAGTCAGCATTTTTAGTTCAGTTACTGGATGCCAGATTCTCAATAAGCACAATTGCCGCCTTTAGCCAAAAATTGGCTAAAGGCGTGTACTGGTCCCCCCTTCGCTAGCGTCCAAGAACAGGCTGCACGGATAAGGTAAGTCTGGGATCGGGCAGGGAGCTCGATCTGGCTCTCGATCTTCGGCTTGGATCGGGTGACTTTGCTCGATCTCTGAGTCGATCTCGTCTGGATCGGGTAGGAGGCTCGATCTAGCTCTCGATCTGCATGGTGTCATTTACGTCTGTACTTCAGATCGATCTCCTATCTCGATCTCGGTCTCGATCTGTTTCCTTGCATTGGCTTTGTCACTCGATCTTCTGGTCGATCTCATCTAGATCGACCTGCCTTGCTCGATCTGCTTCTCGATCTCGGGTCCTTAGCATGCAATCCTGATTTCTCCAAGTGTCCACGAACTTCCTCACGACCCTTAGCACGTCCGCGAATCCTCCATAGCTCCAAAGTAGCCAAAAACAACTTGAATGTGATGCATAATGCAAGAAATATGCAAATGCTAATGCAAAAGTGCTCTAGGACCTAAAGTGATACAAACTAACCTAATCTGTAAGGTAAATGCATGAGAAACTATCTCATATGTATGCAAAACACACGAAAAATGAAGCAATATCAACTCCCCCAAACTTGCCTTTTGCTTGCCCTCAAGCAAACAAAATTCAAGAAGGGAGAGAGGTTTTAAAAACGGGGGTTTAAGCTTCTTGCAAAGGTGTCTTTCAAATGAATCAATCTCAATGTCCTAGTTCTTAATTCTAAGATGCAATGCACACACTCATACTCCAAAGCGCTTAGCCATACTCATCACACAAAGAATTTCAAATCATGACTCTCCTATTCCAGACAATCAAAGAACCTTATCTTTTAACATTCATTAATGATCAAGCCGTGAATCAAACTTATGCACTTTAAAGCAGGACACATTTGGCTAAGGGCGAAGTCTATGAGCATAGAATGATCTCATTTTAAAAGGGTTTCATAATGCAACGGGTTTCTCTCAAGAATGGTATGAACTTTATGCATAATGCTAAAGGTAAAGGCAATTGATGCATACATGATCAGATTCTCATCTACCCATACACGCTAATCAATCATCCTAAAACCCCTCTCATTTCTTTTCTTTTAAGCTCACTCACCCTCTTAGATACTACCATTATCAACAAAGCATTAACTTAGCAAACCCCAAATCAAAACAGAAAACATCTTTACTCTTTAGGCTAGTAAAAAGGCTGAAAATTTTTTAGCTCTTTATTATTATTTTTTCTTATTGATAGCTCTCTACTCTTTTCTCTCTTTTCTTTTCTTTTTATTTGGCACTAAGGCTCTTTTTTTTTCTTTTTATTTTTCTTTTACTTGAGAGCTATCTTCTTAAATACTTAGAGCTTTTTATTTTTGAAAACAAAGTCTTTCACTTAAAACCTTTTATTCACTTCAATCACCAAAACGTTTTGAAACCGAAAGCATACAAACAACCCTTATGAACCCCAAACCTATCCTAAGCCTAAAACTAGCTTCAAAATGCAAAGCTAGCAATCAAATGAGAACCTAATCATGTCGCCTAAATGTAACTTGTTATGCTAAGTACAAACCGAAAAGAGGCCTCACAATGATGTCACACAAGAGTACTTGGCTTGAAAGAACGGTAAGGGTAATGATGGGAGTTCTACTTAGGCTCACAAAGAGTGGTAAAAGGAGGAAGATAGCCTAAATATGTATAAGATCCATGTGTTCATTTTCAAATGCATAAGAATGATATTTAAAAATCAGATGAGGGTTCTCACTTATTAGGACAAGTTTCAAATCATGAATGGTCAAGTCAAGCCACGAAAATCAAAACAAGTGATCCAAGCATGGTAAGGACTTGCTTTCAAAGCGTGAGCAAAGCATCAAACAAGTACTAACTAGGGCATTGAAACAATTCATGAGCTTAAAACACTTTTTTAGGAAAACGTTAACCCCTTATGCAAATGTAAACAACTTAGATGCTTAAAATATTTAAACTCAATTCTAAAATGTTTACATAGTGAATGCAACTACATGAATTCTTTTTGAAATTTTTTTAAAATTTTACCATTTTTTTGTTCTTTTCTATGCCTTAGATGCAATGAAATGTAATGCAAGACTCAAGGGATGCAAATAGAAAATAAGAGCAAAATAAACATGTCAAATAACACACACACTCCCCCAAACTTGAATGACACCGTCCCGGTGGCAAACAAATTCGAGAGAGTTCAAAAACACTAAGCAAAAACAAAGAAAATATGAGCGGTATATACAAGGGAAGGTTGTTGGTACCTCAGATCTAGCCTTGGCTGGAACTTGAGGATGTTCCAGACGAGCTAGATGCTATGGTTTTGCCTTTGGACGCTGGCTCTTGGAGGGAAAGACGCGCCGGCTGGATGTTGCTTCCTTGAGTCTCACAGATGACAACTCCACAGGTTGAAAGCCTCCTCTTCTTCGGTTGGTGAACCTCCTCACTTGCAGCCTTCTTTGGCGAAGCCCCTTGAAGCGCCTTGACTTTCTTGGCAAGCTTCTTAATGACCTTGCTTTTCCATTTGTTGATCTTCCTTTGCATCTCCACAACAGAAGCAAACAACTTTTCTGTCTTAGTCTGCGGCTCAAAATCGATCATGGGAAGGACAGAGGCTTCGGGCATCTCATCATCTATGGCAGGAGACTCTGATCTTTGGCGAGGAGCTTGTTCAATGGCTGCTGTGGCTCCTAGAGGAGCAAAATACTCCTCTACGCTTGGGAGAAACTCGATGTTACCAACTCCTAAAGGCCTGGTTTTGTTCCTGTTTTGCAGGATACACACCCTCTTCTCATTCTCTGTGTCAATGAACATATATGCAAAGAATCCCTCAGCTGGCGTGCGTCCCAAGCTGTCAGTGTTCCTTAGGTATATCTCATCCATGAAAGCTCTATCCGGAACAGGAGTGAAGTCTTGAAGCGGTACACCAGCTTGCAAGAACAAGGGAGTGAGGAAGCCTCCAATAAGTGACGAGCTTGCCTTGCATCTCAAGGCATACGCCTTGTATTTCACCAGTGAAGCAGCCAGGATGCATCTGTAGTTCACGTCGTCTCCCAATGGCTCATCGTTCTCATCCGGGTCACACATGAGATGCATAATGCCCTGGAACAAGAAGCAAAGCTCCGTCTTGGTTACTGTGGGAGCTACTGATCGTCCACTGAAGGTGTTGGCGATCAGCTTCAATGTGTAACGCAGTACGAGACTCCTTACTCTCTTGATCTTTGCAGTATTCGCCTTGTAGTCATTATCGGCTATGATGTCCCACAGATCGTTCGCTTGAGTGAAAGAGGGGAACTCAACCTTCGTGGCAGCAGAATCGAGGCCATAAGCTTGACAAAGCTCGGGGATTGAGAGACTGAAGGCTTGACGTTTGATCTTGAAAGAGAGGCGGCCTTGAGATAGAGTTGGGACGTTAGGGTTCTCGTACGTAAACTCCAAAGTGGCAAGGAAGTCGATTGTCACTTGGGGAAAGGTTGGGCAATCCATCCGTGACAAACACCTGAGCCCTATCTTCTGGAAGAGGTTATCAAAATCCCCCAAAATCCCCATCTTAGACAGCAATCCTCTGTCCGCGAATTTGGTTGGTTCGAACTTCAGCCTTTGAAGCTGCTCCTTGTCTCGTTTCTTCACTTTGGACCATCTGACCCTCTCTTGAACAACCACTTCTTGACCTTCTCCCTCTTGTGCTGTCTCCTCTCTTGTTCTTTTGGGAGCCATGGTGCCTGAAACAAGATTCTCGAACAAGAGAATGAGCAAGGCAGTGAAAAGCCGAGAAAGAGACTAGCAAGAAGGAAAACTTATAACTAATACCTTAGAATTTTAGGTAATTTATAAAAATCCTAGCAAGATAACAGAGAATCAAATCTAGAGATATAGTTAAATCTTGAATTTTTCCTAATGTCAAGCTAGTTTTTAAAAAATATAAACCGCCCTAGCATCTAAAACAATCAAAGCGAATTAAAAAGAAATTTTCTTAAAAATTTTCTTGAAGATTCGAAAATACCTTTGCAAAGATTGAAAGAGATGGTTGTTAGCCTTTAGGGAATAAAAATTCACACTCTCTTTTGCTTAAGAACTCGCAAAAACAGAAATGGGAGAGTGCGAGAGAGGTTGAAAATATAAAGGCTAACAAATTTACAAAACTCTGGGTAAAAGAAGTGGTTTTCTGAAAAAAGTTGTGGTCAAGGCACATCTTTCATGGTCAAAGATGCTTGCCTTGACCACTTTTTAAATTTAAAAAGCGGAGGGAAAATAGAAAAGAGGGAAAAGAAATTGTTACCTCGGCAAGAGATCGAGTCCATTTGGTCGATCTAGGATTCGATCTCATGCCCATAATGGCTTGGATCGAGAGGTTTGCTCGATTTGGGACTCGATTCGAATTCAATCGAGTCTTAGATCGATAGCACCTCTCATTCCTTGATTTTGGCACGGTGGCTAAGTCCTCATGATCGAGCCACGTTCTCGATTCAGGGGTCGATTTAGGTGTGGATTGAGAGACAGATCAAGTAGATTACTCGATCTATTTTTGAGGATCGAGTGTCTCGGTCGATTTACACCTCGTTCGCTTTTCGAGCTGAACGCATTGGTGGTTTGTCCTCTCATGATCGACCGTTCCACTCGATGTTCTACTCATTCTCGTCTAGATCGACTGACTCCTCTCGATTCACTAGCTCGATCTAGCAAAGATCGAGCCAGGATGAGTCGATCTAGCACTCGATCTCTAGCATATATTCGCCCTTTCTAACTCCTTTTGGATCTAATATCATGGCTTGCAATCCCTTATACCTGTTCCTACACACTCAGAAGATAAAAACATAAAACTGAAAGAAAAAGAAATCAAAAATATATACAAGATAGACATGGGAATGCCTCCCAAGTGCGCTTTCTTTAGCGTCTTTAGCTAGACTTTACTTGGTTTAGGCAGACGGTGGGTCTTAAAGAAGCATTGAAGTGCTCTCCTTATTGAATGCACTGACCATGTATGGCTTCACTCTATGTCCGTTGACTGTGAATGCATTCCCACTCTTGCCTACCAACGTGACAGCTCCGTAGGGCAATACCTCTTTGATCTCAAACGGCCCACTCCATCTAGATTTCAGCTTCCCAGGGAATAGCTTGAGCCTTGAATTGTAAAGCAGCACCAAACTCCCTTCCTTATGCTCCTTGTGAACCAACATCTTATCGTGAACAGCCTTAGTCCGGTCCTTGCAGACCTTAGCACTGTCGTATGCATCCAGCCGTAGCTCATCAAGCTCATGTAGCTGAATCAAACGCTTCTCCTGAGCTGACTTGAGGTTGTAGTTGAGCTGCTTCACTGCCCACATTTCCCTATGCTCCAACTCAACGGGAAGATGACAAGCCTTGCCGTATAGAAGAGTGAAAGGAGTAGTACCAATGGGCGTCTTGAAAGCGGTCTGGTAAGCCCACAAAGCATCTTCTAGCTTGGCTGCCCAATCCTTCCGAGTAGTACCCACTCTCCGCTCGAGTATGGCCTTGATCTGTCGGTTAGAGACCTTCATTTTCCCACTCGTTTGAGGATGATATGGTGTAGCTACCTTGTGCTTCACGCCATACTTCCTTAGAAGGCTTTCAAACACCTTGTTGATGAAATGGCTACCACCGTCACTGATTACAACCTTGGGGCCTCCAAACCGTGGGAATATGATGGTCTTGAAGAGCTTTATTACCACCTTTGCATCGTTTGTTGGGGAAGCTATAGCCTCAACCCACTTAGACACATAGTCTACAGCCACCAAAATGAACTTGTTGGCGTAAGAAGAAGGAAATGGTCCCATAAAGTCTATTCCCCATGCGTCAAAGACGTCAACCTCAAAGATAGGAACCTGAGGCATCTCATTTCGCTTGGTGATGTTCTCTGCTCGTTGACAAGCTTCACAACTCTTCACAAACTCATGGGCGTCTTTGAAGATGGACGGCCACCAGAAACCGGCTTGCAAGACTTTTGTAGCAGTTTTGAATGAAGCAAAGTGACCGCTGTATGAAGAGCCATGGCAGTGAAAGAGAATGTCCTTAGCTTCTTCCTTTATTACACACCTCCTGTATAAACTGTCCACGCCCCTCTTGTACAAGTAAGGCTCGTCCCAAAAGTAGTGGCTTACGTCTCTCTTGAACTTCTTCTTGTGATAGTTGCCAAGATGAGTTGGCTCCTCTCGACACGCCAAGTAGTTCACAATGTCAGCGTACCAAGGAAGATCCTCTTCTTTGAAACTCAGAACCTCCTCAAACTGCCCTTCTAGCCTTCCACAAACATTCGTAGTGATCATCATGAGTTGTTCTTCGGGAAGCGAATCATCTAAGGGCAAAGACTCATTGATTCTCATCCTAGAGAGGTAATCAGCAAAACCGTTCTCTATCCCATTCTTGTCCTTGATCTCCATGTCAAACTCCTGAAGAATAAGTATCCATCTCAAGAGCCTTGGCTTAGTATCCTTCTTGGAATAGATGTATCTAAGCGCCGCGTGATCCATGTAGACGAATGCTTTGGAGCCTACGAGGGATGACCTGAACTTCTCAAAGGCAAACACAACTGCCAGCAACTCCTTCTCAGTCGTAGTGTATCTGGCTTGCGTGTCATCCAAGGTACGTGAAGCATAGTAAATCACATGCAGCCGCTTGTCTTTCCTCTGACCAAGAACAGCTCCCACGGCGTAGTCACTCGCGTCACACATTATCTCGAACGGTAGAGTTCAGTCCGGTGCTTGCACTATAGGCGCGGATACTAGAGCTTCCTTGATGGTCACGAAAGCATGAAGACAATCCTCATCAAACACAAAGTCAGCTTCCTTACATAACAGTCGTGTGAGATGGTGTGCAATCTTGGAGAAATCCTTGATGAAGCGCTTGTAGAAGCCAGCATGGCCTAGGAAACTCCTCACCCCTTTGACATTAACCGGCGGCTCAAGACTCATCATGACCTCAACCTTGGCTTTATCAACCTCTATGCATTTCTCTGATATCTTGTGGCCAAGCACGATCCCTTCCTTCACCATGAAGTGACACTTCTCCCAGTTAAGCACAAGATTCGTCTCTTCACAACGCTTTAGTACCTTGCAAAGATTCAACAAACACGCAGAAAAGGACGCACCATATACAGAGAAGTCATCCATAAACACTTCTACCATCTCTTCTATTAGATCGGAGAAGATCGACATCATACACTGTTGAAAAGTAACCGGTGCGTTACACAACCTGAATGGCATCCTTCGATACGCGAAGGTACCATAAGGGCATGTAAAGGTCGTCTTCTCTTGATCATTTGGATGGATTGGTATTTGAAAGAATCCACTATATCCATCAAGAAAGCAATAGTAAGGATCATTAGCAAGCCTCTCAAGCATTTGATCAATAAAAAGTAAAAGAAAATGATCCTTTCTAGTAGCAAGATCAAGCTTCCTATAGTCAATACACATATGGTGTCCTGTAATAGTCCTAGTAGGTATAAGCTCATCTTTATCCTTCTTAATGACTGTGATTCCTCCCTTCTTAGGCACCACGTGTACGGGAGAAACCCATGTGCTGTCACTTATGGGATAGATCACGTCAGCCTCTAATAGCCTAAGAATCTTCTTCTTAACAACTTCCTTTAAATTCGGATTCATCACTGAAGAGGCGTTCTCATTATCCAAGTGAATCCTATGAGTGCAAAGCATTGGTAAAGGCCCTTGATGTCACTTAGAGAGTATCCAATGGCCTTCCTATACTTTCTCAGCTTATTTAGGAGGGAGTGCAACTCATCATCACTTAAGTTTTCATTCACAATCACGGGGTAGGTTTCATTAGGCCCTAAGAAAGCATACATTAGCCCTTTTGGGAGCTCCTTTAGGTTCACCTTTGGGGCTAGCAGCTCGCTCCAGTCCTCCTCGTGGCTCTTGTTGACATTTCCTTCCTAAGTAGCCTCCTTAGAACCCGAGACATGACCCAAAAGATTGCTTTCTTGAACCCTTGTCCCCTCCGAGATCGAGTCATCCAGTCGATCTTGCACTCGTTCTGGTCCAGATCGACCACTTTCACTCGATTCTCCTACTCGATTCAATTGGGATCGAGCAAGAGATCGAGTCTCCGTCTCGATCTCTGAACTGATCGATTGACTATCCTCGATCTTTCCATCGATTGTTTTTCTGGATCAACTGCTCTCAACTCGATCACTCACTCGATTTAGATGGGATCGAGTAGTGGATCAGGTGTCTGAGTCGTTCTCTTCTCTGGATCGACCCGTATCCTCGATCTTCTTGTCGATTGCTGACTTGGATCGAGTGATGTTCTCGATTGCCTGATCGAGCTCTAGGCATCCACCTTCATCTTCTAGCAAAACTTTCCTGGAATCAAGTAGATTAACGTACTCCTGAGCCCTCTGATCCACGAAACCGTACTCTCCTGGCTCCTTAGTCAATGCCAGCTTCAAGTGATCCTCTTGTGCAAGCTCCTCTGGCAGTTCATCTGCCAAAGCATCCAACGTCTCTATGTAGAAAGCTTGCCCTTCTATGGTGGGCTTCTTCAGGACCTCGTTGATATCAAAGTCCAGCCTTATATCCTTACCCAAGTGCAGAGCTATCTTCCCATTCTTGACATCAATGATTGCTCCGGCGGTTGCAAGGAATGGCCTTCCAAGAATGAGCGGATCCTTAGGCTCTTCATCCATTTCAAGCACAACGAAGTCCGTAGGCACGTTTACACCACTGATCCTCACTAGTAAGTCCTCAAGCAAGCCCACGAGTAGCCTCACGCTTCTGTCAGCTAGCACCAAGGAGATTCTACAATCTTTGAATCTCCTGGATCCCAACTTCTTTGCTATAGAATGAGGCATCAGATTTATACTAGCTCCCAAATCGCAAAAGAAACTCTTGAACTCCAATGGACCTAAAGCGCAAGGTATATTGAAGCTTCCGGGATCTCCCAACTTCTTGGGAACTATCTCCTTGTGTATTACGGCGCTACATTCCTCACTAAGAACAAGCACTTCCTTGCCTTCCTTATTTTTCTTTGCAAGCGTGTCTTTGAAAATTTTTGCACATTTAGGCATCATGGCAAGGCAATCCATGAGAGGTAGCTTGATCGCTACGTCCCTTAGATGCTTCTCAAACAAGAGCCTATGCTTCTCTATAAGTTGTTTCTTGAAACGACCAGGAAAAGGAAGCTTAGGAACATAAGGCGGAGGTATGTACTCATCCTTCTCCTCGTTTGCTTTCTCCACTTGCTTCTTTACAGCAGCTTCTTTTCCCTGTGTTGGCCGCTCTATCCACATGTTGTGGAAGTTGATCTCATCATCAGCCAACGGCTTATCCTCCCTCTCTTGAACCACAATGTCCTCATTGTCCTTAGGCGCAACTCTCGGTGGAGGCTCTTTCCCACTTCTTAATGTGATAGCATTGGCGTATTCCTTGGGATTTTGCTCACACTTTCGCGGTAGACTACTTTGACCACTTGTAGTTGCTTTACCCTTCTCTAACTGCTTAATCTTGTTGTTTAGAGTTGTGATCTGAGTAGAGACATCAGTGAGAGAGGAGTCTTAAACGGTGGTTCATTGATGTTACTGCATATTGCATGCATTTTGCATACATATTAGTTAGCTTTTCATGCATTTACATCACGCTTTAGACTAGATTGCATCACTTAGGGTCCTAGAGCATTCTCGCGGCAGCATATGCATGTTCCTTGCATTTTGCATCACATTCAGGTTGTTTCTGGCTACTTTGGAGTCGTGGAGGTTCGTGGACGTGCTGAAGCTGTTGTGGCGGTTCGTGGAAGGTCGGATGTTTGCAAGGACCAGAGATCGGGGAGCAGATCGAGCATGGCAGGTCGATCTAGATGAGATCGACCAGAAGATCGAGAAGACCAGGCGATCCAAGGAAAATGATCGAGACGAAGATTGGGTGGAGCAATCGATCAAATGGTACTAGATATTAGTTATTAGAAAATGTTGATAACTAGAGATCGAGTTAAGAAATGAGGATTAGTCGATCTAGCACTTGATCCCCGGCAACGGCGCCATTTGATAACTAGTTTCTTTGCAAGGGTGAGGATGCAATGAGGCTATCAAACTCAAATGCAACACTTAGATTGTAGTATAGTATGAAAGTGAGAGTCAATCCATTTCTAGGAGCTAGGAAGATCAAGGAGAATCCAAGGGCTTTGCAAATCTAAGCGAATAAAGATCGGTTTTGAGAAAATCCCTAAAAACTAGATGCAGCAACTATATAGAATGCAAAACTATTTTAAAATTACCAGGAATGATCAAACTACCATGAAGAACAAACAGAATAATTAAAAAACAAAGCTACGAATTACTAAAATTTGACTAGTGGATCGACCACGGGATCGACCACTAGATCAAGCAACAACGATCGATCTCGTCTAAAAATGTAAGAGCAGCGAAACTAACGACCAGGATGCAATCAAAGATCAAGCGAATGACGAGAGAGGATGTAAAAATGCTAAGAATGAGGGTCTAGGGTTGAGATTCATGGTTAGGGGTTTCAAAGGTCCGAGCTTGGGTTGAAAACTTTAAATCGACTCACTTTGTGAGAATCTCTAAGCCTTGAAAACGAAATAAGATCCATCCGTGGCTTTCGGTATAGATCACTCCTTGATCGATTGATAACTAGTACCATTTGGTAACTCCTCAAGAAGATTGGCTTAAGATGTCTGTCACGAATGGATTGCCCAACCATTCCAGAAGTGACATTAGACTTCCTTGCCACGTTGGAGTTTCGTTACGAGAACCCTAGCGCCCCCGTTCCTTCACAAGGCCGTCTCTCTTTCAAGGTTGGACGTCAAGCCTTCAGCCTCTCAATCCCCGAGCTATGTCAGGCATATGGTCTCAACGCAGCCGCTGCCAAGATCGAGTTCCCCTCCTTCAAGTGAGCAAACTATTTTTGGGACCTGATCAGCAACGAAGACTACAAAGCCAATACCGCCAAGATCAAGAGAGTGAGAAGCCCGGTGCTGAGGTACACTTTGAAGCTGATCGCCAACACGTTCAGCGAAAGGTCAGTTGCTCCCACGGTCACGAAGACCGAGCTTTGCTTCCTGTTCCAAGGCGTGAAGCATTTGTTATGTGATCCGGCTGAGAATGAAGAACCTATGGAGGATGAACTCGGCGACGATGTGAACTATGGATGCGTGCTTGCTGCCTCCTTGGTGAAATACAAGGCTTACGCCTTGCGGTGCAAGGCAACCTCTTCTTTCATTGGCGGCTTCCTCACTCCTCCATTCTTACAAACTGGCGTACCTATACACGACTTCACACACGTCCCAGCTAGAGCTTTCATTGATGAGGTCTACATGAGGAATACCGACAGCTTGGGACGCATGCCAGCAGAAGGGTTCTACGCTTATCTCTTCATAGACGACGAAAACGAGAAGAGAGTGTGCATCCTGCCAAACAAGGACGAGGCCGAGCTGCTTGGTGTTGGGAACATCGAGTTCTTGAGAACAGAAGAGGAGTGCTTTGCTCCTCTAGGAGGAACGCCTGCCCCAGCGACTGCTCCTCGTCAAAGGTCTGAGTCTCCAGCCACGGAAGATGAGATGCCTGAGGCCTACACCCTTCCCAAGATAGACGTTTAGCCGGGAACCAAAACGGAGAAGTTCCTAGCATATGTTGTGGAGATGCAAAGGAAAATCACCAAATGGCAAGGTAAAATGCTCAAGAAACTTGCCAAGAAGGTCAAAGAACTTCAAGGAGGCTCGCCTAAGAAAGATGCAAGTGAAGAGGTTCAACAACCCGAGAAGAGGAGGCTTTCAACCGGTGGAGTTGTCATCTGTGAGACTCAAGGCAGCAACATTCAACCGGCGCATCTCTCTCTTCAAGAGCCACGCTCCAAAGGCAAAGCCGTAGCATCTAGCTCCTCTGGAACATCCTCAAGTTCCAGCCAAGACTAGATCCGAGGTAACAACCTTCTTCCATTGTACATACCGCTCATGTTTGCTTCTTTTTGCTTTGTGTTTTGATGCTCCTTCGGATTTGTTTGCCACCGGGACGGTGTCAAATAAGTTTGGAGGAGTATATGTGTGGTTTGACTTGTGTTTTCTGATCTTATTTTCCCTTTAGCATCCTTGAGTCTTCATTGCATGAAAAATTGGTAAAATTTTGTAAAATTTTTTCAAAGATTCATGTAGTTGCATTCATCTCATTAAGAATTTTAGGATTGAGTCTAGATTCTTAAAGCATCTAGGTTGTTCATATTCGCATAAGGGGTTAGAGTTTTTCTTAAAAAGGTGTCTTAAACTCATAAATTGTTTCAATGCCCTAGTTAGTAGTTCTCTAATGCTTTGCTCATACTTTGAAAGTAAGTTCTTACCATGCTTGGATCACTTGCTATGATTTTCGTGACTTGAATTGAACTCTCAAGATTTGAAGCTTGTCCTAATAAGTGATAACCTTAATCTAAAATTTCAATTATCATCCTTATGCATTTGAAAATGAACACATGGATTTTAAAATATTTAGGCTCTCTTCTTCCTTTTACCATTCTTTGTGAGCCTAAGTAGAACTCCCACCTTGACCCTTACCCTTTTTTGAAGCCAAATATTTCTTGTGTGACATCATTGTGAGGCCTTCTTTTTCGGTTTTGAACTTAGCATAAAGTGTTAGGTTTAGGCGACATGATTGGGTTCTCATATGATTGCTAGCTTTGCATTTTGGAGCTAGATATAAGCTTAGGATAAGTTTGGGGGATCATTGGGGTTGTTTTCATCTTTATATGTTCTCGGTTTCAAAAGAGTTTGGTGTTTAAAAGAAAGAAATAGGTTTTAAGTGAAGGGTTCTGTTTAAAAATTATATATATGCTCTAATAAATTTCAGGAGGTAGCTCTCTCTAATAAAAATAAAAAGAAAAAGAAAAAGAGCTTAAGTGCCAAAATAAAAGAAAAGAAAAAGAAAAAAAAATAATAATAAAGAGAGCAACCAATAAGAATTAGTTAAAGAGTAAATTATTTTCAACATTTTCACTAGCCTAAAGAGTTAAAAATGTTTTCTGTTTTGAATTGGGGGATGCTAAGCTTTTGCCTTGAGAAAAGGGGTAGATTCTAAGTGGTGAGTGAGGATAAAAGTTAATAAATGAGAAGGGTTTAGGATCATTGTTACTTTACATGGGTAGATGAGAATCTGATCATGTATGCATCAATTGCCTTCACCTTTAGCATTATGCATAAAGTTCTTGCCACTTTTGAGAGAAACCCTTGTTTTAAATGAAAACCCTTTTCAAATGAGATCATTCTATGCTCATAACCTGCACCCTTAGCCAAATGTGTTCTGCTTTAAAGTGCATAAGTTTGATTCATGGTTCGAATGTTAATGAATGTTAAAGGATGAGTTTCTTTGATTGTTAGGAATAGGAGAGTCATGATCTGAATTTCTTTGTGTGATGAGTATGGCTAAGTTCTTTGGAGTATGAGTGTTCGCATTGCATTTTAGAACTAGTAACTAGGACATTGAGATTGATTCATTTGAAAGGCACCTTTGCAAGAAGCTTAAACCCCCGTTCGTTTTTAAAACCTCTCTTCTTCTCTTATTTTCTGTTGCTTGAGGGCAAGCAAGAAGTAAGTTTGAGGGAGTTGATGTTACTGCATATTGCATGCATTTTGCATACATATTAGTTAGCTTTTCATGCATTTACATCACGTTTTAGACTAGATTGCATCACTTAGGGTCCTAGAGCATTCTCGCACCAGCATACGTATGTTCCTTGCATTTTGCATCACATTCAGGTTGTTTCTGGCTACTTTGGAGTCGTGGAGGTTCGTGGACGTGCTGAAGCTGTTGTGGCGGTTCGTGGAAGGTCGGATGTTTGCTAAGGACCAGAGATCGGGGAGCAGATCGAGCATGACAGTTCGATCTAGAAGATCGAGAAGACCAGGCGATCCAAGGAAAATGATCGAGACGAAGATCGAGTGGAGCAATCGATCAAATGGTACGGACGTAAATGACGCCATGCAAAGCGAGAGCCGGATCGAGTCCACCAATCGATCCAACCGAAGATCGATACCAAGATCGGATGCAACACTCGATCCGCCGAAGATGATCGAGACCAAGATCGAGTTGAAGACACGATGTCCAAAAGTGATCAAGAGAGCCGCTCGATCCCGAAGTCGATCTCTGTCCTTTCAACCGCTTTTGGCCGCTAGCGAGGGGGGGACCATCGAGCTGTTTTCGCCATTTTAGGAAGGAGGCGATGTCTCTTTCCACACACACTTTTCAATCTTATCTTTTTATGCCTTTCTCTCTTGTTTGTAGATTATCCGCCATTGTTGAACTTGAAGCTTTTCTTGCTTTTGTATTCGAATCGTTTGAAGTTTAATCTAGTTCTTTTTCATGTGCATCGTTTCTTTCTTCATGCTTTGCTTGATTTATCTTATGTTTAGTGAGTAGTTTCGTTTGGGTTTCGGGGTTGAGAGGATTCAGGGGGTCAAAAAGGTTTTCAATCTTAGAGTTTTCTAGCGCTTAATGGCTATCTCTTCTAGGGTGTTGAGTTCCTAAGGCTTAAAGACTCTCACGCCAAGAGCTTTATTATCCGAGAGGTCTCTTACCTTGACAGGATCCAGAGACCTCTGAAGATCGCACCCTAGTGGCTTGTTACCCCTTCCCAAAAGCCATGGAAGTTTGGGGAACTAGTTAAGCCATGTGTTTGAAATCTGTTTTTCCTGCCCTTCAACCTCTCTTTCCACCAGAAGCCATGGGTTTGGAGGAGAGGATGAAGGAGTGGTCTATACCGAAAGCCACGGATGGATCTTATTTCGTTTTCAAGGCTTAGAGATTCTCACAAAGTGAGTCGATTTAAAGTTTTCAACCCAAGCTCGGACCTTTGAAACCCCTGACCATGAATCTCAACCCTAGACCCTCATTCTTAGCATTTATACATCCTCTCTCGTCATTCGCTTGATCTTTGATTGCATCCTAGTCGTTAGTTTCGCTGCTCTTACATTTTTAGACGAGATCGATCGTTGTTGCTCGATCTAGTGGTCGATCCACTAGTTGAATTTTAGTAATTCGTAGCTTTGTTCTTTAATTATTCTGTTTGTTCCTCATGGTAGTTTGATCATTCCTGGTAATTTTAAAATAGGTTTGCATTCCATTTAGTTGCTGCATCTAGTTTTTAGGGATTTTCTCAAAACTGATCTTTATTCGCTTAGATTTGCAAAGCCCTTGCATTCTCCTTGATCTTCCTAGCTCCTAGAAATTGATTGACTCTCACTTGCATACTATACTACAATCTAAGTGTTGCATTTGAGTTTGATAGCCTCATTGCATCCTCACCCTTGCAAAGAAACTAGTTATCAAATGGCGCCGTTGCCGGGGATTGAAAACCTTTTTGACCTCAACCTCAACCTTTTCAAACGGACTCGATCTCATGCCGAGGTAACATTTTCTTTCCCTCCTTTATTCTATTCCCTCCAGTTTTAAATTCAAAACTTGGTCAAGGCAAGCATCTTTGACCATGAAAGATGTGCCTTGACCAAGACTTTGTCAGAAAACCACCCTTCCTACCCATAGTTTTGTTTCTTGCTTAGCCTTTAAATATTTCAACAACTTCTCACCCTCTCATTCTTGTTTTCTCGAAAATTTTAAGCAAAGAAAGTGAGAGTTATCTGTTTTCTAAGGCTAGCAAGACTCTTTAACAATCTTGCAAAAAGTATTTTCGGAGTTTGATAAAATATTTTTTTGGAAAATTCTCTTTTATTTCGCAAGTCATTGTTTTAGATGATAGGGCCGTTTTTGGATTTTAAAATTTAGCTAAATAAAAGGAAAAATTCTGGATTTTCTAGTATCTCTAGATTTGATTCTCCTTTATTTTGCTATAATTTTTATTAATTCCCCAAAATTCTAGGGTATTAGTTATAAGCCTTCTTCTTCGCCTCACTTCTTCTCTCATCCGATCGCCGTTTTGCTTATCAAATTGCTTGAGAAATTTGTTTCAGGCACAATGGCTCCCAAGAGAACGAGAGAAGAGACAGCACAAGAGGGAGAAGGACAAGAGGTGGCTGTTCAAGAGAGGGTCAGATGGAGTAAGGATGAGAAGAGGGACAAGAAACGGCTTGAAAGGCTTCAGTTTGAGCCTACTAAGTTTGCGGACCGGGAGCTGCTGTTCAAGCTAGGGATCCTTGGATATTTCGACCAACTCCTCAAGAACATTGGCTTAAGATGTCTGTCACGAATGGATTGCCCAACCATTCCAGAAGTGACAATAGACTTCCTTGCCACGTTGGAGTTTCGTTACGAGAACCCTAGCGCCCCCGTTCCTTCACAAGGCCGTCTCTCTTTCAAGGTTGGACGTCAAACCTTCAGCCTCTCAATCCCCGTGCTATGTCAAGCGTATGGTCTCAACGCAGCTGCCACCAAGATCGAGTTCCCCTCCTTCAAGCGAGGAAACGATATTTGGGAACTGATAAGCAACGAAGACTACAAAGCCAATACCGCCAAGATCAAGAAAGTGAGAAGCCCGGTGCTGAGGTACACTTTTAAGCTGATCGCCAACACGTTCAGCGGAAGGTCAGTTGCTCCCACGGTCACGAAGACCAAGCTTTGCTTCCTGTTCCAAGGCGTGAAGCATTTCTTGTGTGATCCGGCTGAGAATATGGAGGATGAACTCGGCGACGAGGTGAACTATGGATGCGTGCTTGCTGCCTCCTTGGTGAAATACAAGGCTTACGCCTTGCGGTGCAAGGCAACCTCTTCTTTCATTGGCGGCTTCCTCACTCCTCTATTCTTACAAGCTGGCGTACCTATACACGACTTCACACACGTCCCAGCTAGAGCTTTCATTGATGAGGTCTACATGAGGAATACCGACAGCTTGGGACGCACGCCAGCAGAAGGGTTCTACGCTTCGAAAACGAGAAGAGAGTGTGCATCCTGCCAAACAAGGACGAGACCGAGCTGCTTGGTGTTGGGAACATCGAGTTCTTGCCGACAGAAGAGGAGTGCTTTGCTCCTCTAGGAGGAACGCCTGCCCTTGCGATTGCTCCTCGTCAAAGGTCTGAGTCTCCAGCCACGGAAGATGAGATGCCCGAGGCCTACACCCTTCCCAAAATAGACTTTGAGCCGAGAACCAAAACGGAGAAGTTCCTAGCATCTGTTGTGGAGATGCAAAGGAAAATCACCAAATGGCAAGGTAAAATGCTCAAGAAACTTGTCAAGAAGGTCAAAGCACTTCAAGGAGGCTCGCCTAAGAAAGATGCAAGTGAAGAGGTTCAACAACCCGAGAAGAGGAGGCTTTCAACTGGTGGAGTTGTCATCCGTGAGACTCAAGGCAGCAACATTCAACCGGCGCGTCTCTCTTTTCAAGAGCCATGCTCCGAAGGCAAAGCCGTAGCATCTAGCTCCTCTGGAACATCCTCAAGTTCCAGCCGAGACTAGACCCGAGGTAACAACCTTCTTCCATTGTACATACCGCTCATGTTTGCTTCTTTTTGCTTTGTGTTTTGATGCTCCTTCGGATTTGTTTGCCACCGGGACGGTGTCAAATAAGTTTGGGGGAGTATATGTGTGGTTTGACTTGTGTTTTCTGATCTTATTTTCCCTTTAGCATCCTTGACTCTTCATTGCATGAAAAATTGGTAAAATTTTGTAAATTTTTTTCAAAGATTCATGTAGTTTCATTCATCTCATTAAGCATTTTAGGATTGAGTCTAGATTCTTAAAGCATCTAGGTTGTTCATATTCGCAAAAGGGGTTAGAGTTTTTCTTAAAAAGGTGTCTTAAACTCATAAATTATTTCAATTCCCTAGTTAGTAGTTCTCTAATGCTTTGCTCATACTTTGAAAGTAAGTTCTTACCATGCTTGGATCACTTGCTATGATTTTCATGACTTGAATTGAACTCTCAAGATTTGAAGCTTGTCCTAATAAGTGAAAACCTTAATCTAAAATTTCAATTATCATCCTTATGCATTTGAAAATGAACACATGGATTTTAAAATATTTAGGCTCTCTTCTTCCTTTTACCATTCTTTGTGAGCCTAAGTAGAACTCCCACCTTGACCCTTACCCTTTTTTGAAGCCAAATATTTCTTGTGTGACATCATTGTGAGGCCTTCTTTTTCGGTTTTGAACTTAGCATAAAGTGTTAGGTTTTGGGCGACATGATTGGGTTCTCATATGATTGCTAGCTTTGCATTTTGGAGCTAGATATAAGCTTAGGATAAGTTTGGGGGATCATTGGGGTTGTTTTCATCTTTATATGTTCTCGGTTTCAAAAGAGTTTGGTGTTTAAAAGAAAGAAATAGGTTTTAAGTGAAGGGTTCTGTTTAAAAATTATATATATGCTCTAATAAATTTCAGGAGGTAGTTCTCTCTAATAAAAAGAAAAAGAAAAAGAAAAAGAGCTTAAGTGCCAAAATAAAAGAAAAGAAAAAGAAAAAAAAATAATAATAAAGAGAGCTACCAATAAGAATTAGTTAAAGAGCAAATTATTTTCAACATTTTCACTAGCCTAAAGAGTTAAAAATGTTTTCTGTTTTGAATTGGGGGATGCTAAGCTTTTGCCTTGAGAAAAGGGGTAGATTCTAAGTGGTGAGTGAGGATAAAAGTTAATAAATGAGAAGGGTTTAGGATCATTGTTAGTTTACATGGGTAGATGAGAATATGATCATGTATGCATCAATTGCCTTCACCTTTAGCATTATGCATAAAGTTCTTGCCACTTTTGAGAGAAACCCTTGTTTTAAATGAAAACCCTTTTCAAATGAGATCATTCTATGCTCATAACCTGCACCCTTAGCCAAATGTGTTCTGCTTTAAAGTGCATAAGTTTTATTCATGGTTCGAATGTTAATGAATGTTAAAGGATGAGTTTCTTTGATTGTTAGGAATAGGGGAGTCATGATCTGAATTTCTTTGTGTGATGAGTATGGCTAAGTTCTTTGGAGAATGAGTGTTCGCATTGCATTTTAGAACTAGTAACTAGGACATTGAGATTGATTCATTTGAAAGGCACCTTTGCAAGAAGCTTAAACCCCGTTCGTTTTTAAAACCTCTCTTCTTCTCTTATTTTCTATTGCTTGAGGGCAAGCAAGAAGTAAGTTTGGGGGAGTTGATGTTACTGCATATTGCATGCATTTTGCATACATATTAGTTAGCTTTTCATGCATTTACATCACGTTTTAGACTAGATTGCATCACTTAGGGTCATAGAGCATTCTCGCACCAGCATACACATGTTCCTTGCATTTTGCATCACATTCAGGTTGTTTCTGGCTACTTTGGAGTCGTGGAGGTTCGTGGACATGCTGAAGCTGTTGTGGCGGTTCGTGGAAGGTCGGATGTTTGCTAAGGACCAGAGATCGGGGAGCAGATCGAGCATGACAGTTCGATCTAGAAGATCGAGAAGACCAGGCGATCCAAGGAAAATGATCGAGACGAAGATCGAGTGGAGCAATCGATCAAATGGTACAGACGTAAATGACGCCATGCAAAGCGAGAGCCGGATCGAGTCCACCAATCGATCCAACCGAAGATCGATACCAAGATCGGATGCAACACTCGATCCGCCGAAGATGATCGAGACCAAGATCGAGTTGAAGACACGATATCCAAAAGTGATCGAGAGAGCCGCTCGATCCCGAAGTCGATCTCTGTCCTTTCAACCGCTTTTGGCCGCTAGCGAGGGGGGGGACCATCGAGCTGTTTTCGCCATTTTAGGAAGGAGGCGATGTCTCTTTCCACACACACTTTTCAATCTTATCTTTTTATGCCTTTCTCTCTTGTTTGTAGATTATCCGCTATTGTTGAACTTGAAGCTTTTCTTGCTTTTGTATTCGAATCGTTTGAAGTTTAATCTAGTTATTTTCATGTTCATCGTTTCTTTCTTCATGCTTTGCTTGATTTATCTTATGTTTAGTGAGTAGTTTCGTTTGGGTTTCGGGGTTGAGAGGATTCAGGGGGTCAAAAAGGTTTTCAATCTTAGAGTTTTCTAGCGCTTAATGGCTATCTCTTCTAGGGTGTTGAGTTCCTAAGGCTTAAAGACTCTCACGCCAAGAGCTTTATTATCCGAGAGGTCTCTTACCTTGACAGGATCCAGAGACCTCTGAAGATCGCACCCTAGAGGCTAGTTACCCCTTCCCAAAAGCCATGGAAGCTTGGGGGACTTGTTAAGCCATGTGTTTGAAATCTGTTTTTCCTGCCCTTCAACCTCTCTTTCCACCAGAAGCCATAGGTTTGGAGGAGAGGATGAAGGAGTGATCTATACCGAAAGTCACGGATGGATCTTATTTCGTTTTCAAGGCTTAGAGATTCTCACAATGTGAGTCGATTTAAAGTTTTCAACCCAAGCTCGGACCTTTGAAACCCCTGACCATGAATCTCAACCCTAGACCCTCATTCTTAGCATTTATACATCCTCTCTCGTCATTTGCTTGATCTTTGATTGCATCCTAGTCGTTAGTTTTGCTGCTCTTACATTTTTAGACGAGATCGATCGTTGTTGCTCAATCTAGTGGTCGATCCACTAGTTGAATTTTAGTAATTCGTAGTTTTGTTCTTTAATTATTCTGTTTGTTCCTCATGGTAGTTTGATCATTCCTGGTAATTTTAAAATAGGTTTGCATTCCATTTAGTTGCTGCATCTAGTTTTTAGAGATTTTCTCAAAACCGATCTTTATTCGCTTAGATTTGCAAAGCCCTTGCATTCTCCTTGATCTTCCTAGCTCCTAGAAATTGATTGACTCTTACTTGCATACTATACTACAATCTAAGTGTTGCATTTGAGTTTGATAGCCTCATTGCATCCTCACCCTTGTAAAGAAACTAGTTATCAAATGGCGCCGTTGCCGGGGATTGAAAACCTTTTTGACCTCAACCTCAACCTTTTCAAACGGACTCGATCTCATGCCGAAGTAACATTTTCTTTCCCTCCTTTATTCTTTTCCCTCCAGTTTTAAATTCAAAACTTGGTCAAGGCAAGCATCTTTGACCATGAAAGATGTGCCTTGACCAAGACTTTGTCAGAAACCACCCTTCCTACCCATAGTTTTGTTTCTTGCTTGGCCTTTAAATATTTCAACAACTTCTCACCCTCTCATTCTTGTTTTCTCGAAAATTTTAAGCAAAGAGAGTGAGAGTTATCTGTTTTCTAAGGCTAGCAAGACTCTTTAACAATCTTGCAAAAGGTATTTTCGGAGTTTGATAAAATATTTTTTTGGAAAATTCTCTTTTATTTCGCAAGTCATTGTTTTAGATGATAGGGCCGTTTTTGGATTTTAAAATTTAGCTAAATAAAAGGAAAAATTCTGGATTTTCTAGTATCTCTAGATTTGATTCTCCTTTATTTTGCTATAATTTTTATTAATTCCCCAAAATTCTAGGGTATTAGTTATAAGCCTTCTTCTTCGCCTCACTTCTTCTCTCATCCGATCTTCGTTTTGCTTATCAAATTGCTTGAGAAATTTGTTTCAGGCACAATGGCTCCCAAGAGAACGAGAGAAGAGACAGCACAAGAGGGAGAAGGACAAGAGGTGGCTGTTCAAGAGAGGGTCAGATGGAGTAAGGATGAGAAGAGGGACAAGAAACGGCTTGAAAGGCTTCAGTTTGAGCCTACTAAGTTTGCGGACCGGGAGCTGCTGTTCAAGCTAGGGATCCTTGGATATTTCGACCCACTCCTCAAGAACATTGGCTTAAGATGTCTGTCACGAATGGATTTCCCAACCATTCCAGAAGTGACAATAGACTTCCTTGCCACGTTGGAGTTTCGTTACGAGAACCCTAGCGCCCCCGTTCCTTCACAAGGCCGTCTCTCTTTCAAGGTTGGACGTCAAGCCTTCAGCCTCTCAATCCCCGTGCTATGTCAAGCGTATGGTCTCAACGCAGCTGCCACCAAGATCGAGTTCCCCTCCTTCAAGCGAGCAAACGATTTTTGGGACCTGATAAGCAACGAAGACTACAAAGCCAATACCGCCAAGATAAGGAAAGTGAGAAGCCCGGTGCTGAGGTACACTTTGAAGCTGATCGCCAACACGTTCAGCGGAAGGTCAGTTGCTCCCACGGTCACGAAGACCAAGCTTTGCTTCCTGTTCCAAGGCGTGAAGCATTTGTTGTGTGATCCGGCTGAGAATATGGAGGATGAACTCGGCGACGAGGTGAACTATGGATGCGTGCTTGCTGCCTCCTTGGTGAAATACAAGGCTTACGCCTTGCGGTGCAAGGCAACCTCTTCTTTCATTGGCGGCTTCCTCACTCCTCTATTCTTACAAGCTGGCGTACCTATACACGATTTCACACACGTCCCAGCTAGAGCTTTCATGGATGAGGTCTACATGAGGAATACCAACAGCTTGGGACGCACGCCAGCAGAAGGGTTCTACGCTTCGAAAACGAGAAGAGAGTGTGCATCCTGCCAAACAAGGACGAGACCGAGCTGCTTGGTGTTGGGAACATCGAGTTCTTGCCGACAGAAGAGGAGTGCTTTGCTCCTCTAGGAGGAACGCCTGCCCTTGCGATTGCTCCTCGTCAAAGGTCTGAGTCTCCAGCCACGGAAGATGAGATGCCCGAGGCCTACACCCTTCGCAAGATAGACTTTGAGCCGAGAACCAAAACGGAGAAGTTCCTAGCATCTGTTGTGGAGATTCAAAGGAAAATCACCAAATGGCAAGGTAAAATGCTCAAGAAACTTGTCAAGAAGGTCAAAGCACTTCAAGGAGGCTCGCCTAAGAAAGATGCAAGTGAAGAGGTTCAACAACCCGAGAAGAGGAGGCTTTCAACTGGTGGAGTTGTCATCCGTGAGACTCAAGGCAGCAACATTCAACCGGCGCGTCTCTCTCTTCAAGAGCCAGGCTCCAAAAGCAAAGCCGTAGCATCTAGCTCCTCTGGAACATCCTCAAGTTCGAGCCAAGACTAGACCCGAGGTAACAACCTTCTTCCATTGTACATACCGCTCATGTTTGCTTCTTTTTGCTTTGTGTTTTGATGCTCCTTCGGATTTGTTTGCCACCGGGACGCCGGGACGGTGTCTAATAAGTTTGGGGGAGTATATGTGTGGATTGACTTGTGTTTTCTGTTCTTATTTTCCCTTTAGCATCCTTGAGTCTTCATTGCATGAAAAATTGGTAAAATTTTGTAAATTTTTTTCAAAGATTCATGTAGTTGCATTCATCTCATTAAGCATTTTAGGATTGAGTCTAGATTCTTAAAGCATCTAGGTTGTTCATATTCGCATAAGGGGTTAGAGTTTTTCTTAAAAAGTTGTCTTAAACTCATGAATTGTTTCAATGCCCTAGTTAGTAGTTCTCTAATGCTTTGCTCATACTTTGAAAATAAGTTCTTACCATGCTTGGATCACTTGCTATGATTTTCGTGACTTGAATTGAACTCTCATGATTTGAATCTTGTCCTAATAAGTGAAAACCTTAATCTGAAATTTCAATTATCATCCTTATGCATTTGAAAATGAACACATGGATTTTAAAATATTTAGGCTCTCTTCTTCCTTTTACCACTCTTTGTGAGCCTAAGTAGAACTCCCACCTTGACCCTTACCCCTCTTTGAAGCCAAATATTTCTTGTGTGACATAATTGTGAGGCCTTCTTTTTCGGTTTTGAACTTAGCATAAAGTGTTAGGTTTAGGCGACATGATTGGGTTCTCATATGATATTTAGCTTTGCTATTTGGAGCTAGATATAGGCTTAGGATAAGTTTGGGGGATCATTGGGGTTGTTTTCATCTTTATATGTTCTCGGTTTCAAAAGAGTTTGGTGTTTAAAAGAAAAAATAGGTTTTAAGTAAAGGGTTGTGTTTAATAATTATATATATGCTCTAATAAATTTCAGGAGGTAGCTCTCTCAAATAAAAATAAAAAGAAAAAGAAAAAGACCCTAAGTGCCAAAATAAAAGAAAAGAAAAAGAAAAAAAAATAATAATAAAGAGAGCTACCAATAAGGAATAGTTAAAGAGCAAATTATTTTCAATCTTTTCACTAGCCTAAAGAGTTAAAAATGTTTTCTGTTTTGAATTGGGGGATGCTAAGCTTTTGCCTTGAGAAAAGGGGTAGATTCTAAGTGGTGAGTGAGGATAAAAGTTAATAAATGAGAGGGGTTTAGGATCATTGTTAGTTTACATGGGTAGATGAGAATCTGATCATGTATGCATCAATTGCCTTCACCTTTAGCATTATGCATAAAGTTCTTGCCACTTTTGAGAGAAACCCTTGTTTTAAATGAAAACCCTTTTCAAATGAGATCATTTTATGCTCATAACCTGCACCCTTAGCCAAATGTGTTCTGCTTTAAAGTGCATAAGTTTGATTCATGATTCGGATGTTAATGAATGTTAAAGGATGAGTTTCTTTGATTGTTAGGAATAGGAGAGTCATGATCTGAATTTCTTTGTGTGATGAGTATGGCTAAGTTCTTTGGAGTATGAGTGTGTGCATTGCATTTTAGAACTAGTAACTAGGACATTGAGATTGATTCATTTGAAAGGCACCTTTGCAAGAAGCTTAAACCCCTGTTCGTTTTTAAAACCTCTCTTCTTCTCTTATTTTCTGTTGCTTGAGGGCAAGCAAGAAGTAAGTTTGGGGGAGTTGATGTTACTGCATATTGCATGCATTTTGCATACATATTAGTTAGTTTTTCATGCATTTACATCACACTTTAGACTAGATTGCATCACTTAGGGTCCTAGAGCATTCTCGCACCAGCATACGCATGTTCCTTGCATTTTGCATCACATTCAGGTTGTTTCTGGCTACTTTGGAGTCGTGGAGGTTCGTGGACGTGCTGAAGCTGTTGTGGCGGTTCGTGGTAGGTCGGATGTTTGCTAAGGACCAGAGATCGGGGAGCAGATCGAGCATGGCAGGTCGATCTAGATGAGATCGACCAGAAGATCGAGAAGACCAGGCGATCCAAGGAAAATGATCGAGACGAAGATCGAGTGGAGCAATCGATCAAATGGTACGGACGTAAATGACGCCATGCAAAGCGAGAGCCGGATCGAGTCCACCACTCGATCCAACCGAAGATCGATACCAAGATCGGATGCAACACTCGATCCACCGAAGATGATCGAGACCCAGATCGAGTTGAAGACACGATGTCCAAAAGTGATCGAGAGAGCCGCTCGATCCCGAAGTCGATCTCTGTCCTTTCAACCGCTTTTGGCCGCTAGCGAGGGGGGGATGATATCCACTTTATTTGTAAGGGTGAGAATGCAATGAGGTTATCAAACTCAAATGCAAGACAGGTTGTAGTACAGCAAGCAAGAGAGAGTCAATCCACACCTATGATGATAGAGAATGCAAAGAGAATACAAGGACTAATGCAAATCTAAGCGAAATGAGATGAGTTATGAGAAAATCCCTAAAAACTAGATGCAGCAACTTAAATGGAATGCAACCTATTTTAAAATTACTAGGAATGATGAAACTACCACGAGGAATAAACAGAATAATTAAAGGACAAAGCTTCGAATTACTAAAATTCGACTAGTGGATCGACCATGAGATCGACCACTAGATCGAGCAATAATAATCGATCTCGTCTAAAAATGCAAGAACAGTAAAACTAACGACCAGGATGCTATCAAAGTTCAAGCAAAAGACGAGATAAGATGTAAAGATGCTAAAAGAAAGGGCCTAGGGTTGAGATTCATGGTTAGGGGTTTCAAAGGTCCGACCTTGGGTAGAAAACTTTAAATCGACTCACTTTGTGAGGATCTCTAAGCCTTGAAAACTAAGCAAGATCTATCCGTGGCTTTCGGTATAGATCACTCCTTCATCCCCCCCTCCAAACCCATGGCTTTTGGTGGAAAGAGAGGTCGAAGGGCATGGAAAACAGATTTCAAATGAGTGGCTTAACTAGTCCCCCAAACTACCATGGCTTTTGGGAAGGGGTAACTAGTCTCTAGGGTGTAATCTTCTGAGGCTCATGAATCCTGTCAAGGTAAGGAACCTCTCGGATCATGAAGCTCTTGGCGTGAGAGTCTTCAAGCATTGAGATCTCAACACCTTAGAAGAGATAACCGTTGAAAACACTTAGAAAAACCCCAAGATCGAAACCCTATAGACCCCTTAATCCTCTCAACCCCGAACCCAAATAAACTACTCAATACACATAAGGTAAATTAAGCAAAGCATGTAAAAGGAAACGATGAACATGAAAAGAAAACTAGATTAAGATGAAAAGATTCGATTACAAAGCTTAAGAAAAACTCAAGTTCGACAATGGTGTTCTTCGTCAAAACCTGAGAGAAAACATACAGAAAAAGATAAGGATTGAAAGTTTTGTGGGAAAAGGACGTCGCCGCCTTCCCAAAATGGCCAAAACAAGCTGATGCCCCCCCCCCCCCTCGCTAGCGGGCAAAAGTGGTTGAAAGGACAGAGATCGACCCCGGGATCGAGCGGTTCTCTCGATCATATCCGGACATCATGTATTCAGCTCGATCCGGGTCTCGATCATCATCGGCGAATCGAGTGTTGCATCCGATCTCGGTATCGATTTTTGGTTGGATCGGGTGGTGTACTCGATCTGGCTCTCGCTCTGCATGGCGTCATTTACGTCCATACCGTTTGATCGACTGCTTCTCCTTGGATTGCCTGGTTGGCTCGATCTTCTGGTCGATCACATCCTTGATCGACCGGCTATGCTCGATCTGCTCCTCGATCTCTGATCCTTAGCAAATATCCGAGCTTCCATGAACTGCTACAACAGCCTCAACATGTCCACGAACCTCCACGACTCCAAAGCAGCCAGAAACAACCTAATTGTGATGCAAAATGCAAGGAACATGTGTATGATGGTGCAAGAATGCTCTAGGACTCTAAGTGATGCAATCTCACCTAAAATGTGGTGCAAATGCATGAAAAGCTAACTAATGAGTATGCAAAATGTATGTAATATGCAGTAACATCAACTCCCCCAAACTTACTTCTTGGTTGCCCTCAAGCAACAGAAAATAAGTAAGGAAGATAGGTTTTCAGAAAAACGAATGGGGGTTTAAACTTCTTGCAAAGGTGCCTTTCAAATGAATCAATCTCAATGTCCTAGTTAACAGTTCTAAAATGCTATGCTTACACTCATACTCCAAAGAACTTAGTCATACTCATCACACCAAGAAATTCAAATCATGACTCTCCTATTCCTAACAATCAAAGAAACTCATCCTTTAACATTCATTAACATTAGAACCATGAATCAAACTTATGCACTTTAAAGCAAAACACATTTGGCTAAGGGTGAAGGTTATGAGCATTGAATGATCTCATTTGAAAAGGGTTTATAATTAGAACAAGGGTTTCTCTCAAAAATAGTTGAACTTATGAATAATGCTAAAGGTAAAGACAATTGATGCATACATGATTAGATTCTCATCTACCCATGTAAACTAACAAATGATCCTAAACCCCTCTCATTTATCAACTTTTATCCTCACTCACCACTTAGAGTCTACCCTTTATCTTCTCAAAACTTAGCAATCCCCAGTTCTAAACAAAAACATTTTTAAACTTTTTAGGCTAGTGAAAAGGTTTTGAAAATAACTATGCTCTTTAAATATTTCTTATTGGTAGCTCTCTTATTATTATTTTTTTCTTTTCTCTTTTTTTTATTTTTATTTGGCACTTAGGCTCTTTTATTTCTTTTTCTCTTTTTTTTATTTTTATTTTTATTGGGAGAGCTACCTCCTGAAATTTATTAGAGCATATACTTAGTTTTACCTTTCACTTAAAACCCATTTCTTTCTTTAAAACACCAAACTCCTTCAAACCGAGAACAAATAGAAATGAAAACAACTCCAATGATCCCCCAAACTTATCCTAAGCCTATACCTAGCTTCAAAATGCAAAGCTAGCAATCATATGAGAACCAAATCATGTCGCATAAACCTAACACTTTATGCCAAGTTCAAACCGAAAGGAAGGCCTCACAATGATGTCACACAAGAACATTTGGCTTCAAAGAAGGGTAAGGTTCAAGGTGGAAGTTCTACTTAGGCTCACAAAAAGTGGTAAAAAGGAAGAAGAGAGCCTAAATATTTTAAAACCATGTGTTCATTTTCAAATGCATAAGGATGATAATTAGAATTTCAAATTAAGGTTCTCACTTATTAGGATAAGTTTCAAATCATGAGAGTTCAATTCAAGCCACGAAAATCCTAACAAGTGATCCAAGCATGGTAAGAACTTACTTTCAAAGCATAGACAAAGCATTAGAGAACTACTAACTAGGGCATTGAAACAATTCATAAGTAAAAACACATTTTAAAGAAATTCTAACCCCTTATGCAAAATGCAAACAACCTGGATGCTATGAGAAACTCTAGACTCAATCCTAACATGTTTTGACAAGATGAATGCAACTACATGAATCTTTGAAAATTTTTAAAAAATTTTACCAATTTTTCATGAACTAAAGACTCAAGGATGCTAAAGGAAAATAAGATCACAAAACACAAGTGAAATCACACATGTACTCCCCCAAACTTGCTTGACACCGTCCCGGTGGCAAACTCATTCGAAGGAGTAGCAAAACACAAAGCAAAAAGAAACAAATATGAGCGGTTATGTACAATGGAAGAAGGTTGTTACCTCTGGTCTAGTCTCGGCTGGAACTTGAGGATGTTCCAGAGGAGCTAGAGATTGTTGCTTTGCCCTTGTCGGCTGGTTCTTGGAGAGAGTGGCGCGCTGGCTGAATGGTGCTGCTTTCTGCCTCGCGGATGACAACTCCACCGGTTGAGAGCCTTCTCTTCTCGGGTTGTTGAGCCTCCTTACTTGCATCCTTGTTAGGCGAGCCTCCTTGAAGTGCCTTGACTTTCTTTCCAAGTTTCTTGAGCATTTTGCCTTGCCACTTATTGATCTTCCTTTGCATCTCCACAACAGATGCTAGGAACTTCTCAGTATTTGTCCTCGGCTCAAAGTCTAACTTGGGAAGTGTGTAGGCCTCGGGCATCTCATCTTCCGTGGCTGGAGACTCGGACCTTTGACGAGGAGCAATCGCTGAAGCAGGTGGTCCTCCTAGAGGAGCAAAGCACTCTTCCTCCGTGGGCAAGAACTCGATGTTCCCAACACCAAGCAGCTCGGTTTCATCTTTGTTTGGCAGGATGCACACTCTCTTCTTGTCTTCGTCGTCTATGAAGAGGTAGGCGTAGAACCCTTCTGCTGGCGTGCGTCCCAAGCTGTCGGTATCCCTCATGTACGCCTCATCCATGAAAGCTCTGGCTGGTACATGGGCGAAGTTGTGAATAGGCACACCAGCTTGCAAGAATAGAGGAGTGAGGAAGCCGCCAATGTAAGAAGAAGTTGCCTTGCACTGCAAGGCATAAGCCTTGTATTTCACCAAGGAAGCAGCAAGCACACATCCGTAGTTCACCTCATCGCCGAGTTCATCCTCCATAGGCTCGTCATTTGCATCTGGATCACACACCAAGTGCTTCACGCCTAGGAACAGGAAGCAAAGCTCGGTCTTTGTGACCGTGGGAGCAACAGATCTTCCACTAAACGTGTTGGAAATCAGCTTCAGAGTGTACCTCAGCACCGGGCTTCTCACTCACTTGATCTTGGCGGTGTTGGCTTTGTAGTCCTCATTGCTAATCAGGTCCCAAAAGTCGTTGGCTTTCTTGAAGGCGGGGAACTCGACCTTGTTGGTATCCGTGTTGAGACCATAAGCTTGGCATAGCTCAGGGATGGAGAGGGTGTAGGCTTGACGGCCAACCTTGAAGTAGAGGCGACCTTGTGAAGGGACGGGTGTGCTAGGATTCTCATAACGGAACTCCAACGTGGCAAGGAAGTCTATTGTCACTTCTGGAATGGTTGGGCAATCCATCCGTGACAGACATCTTAGGCCAATGTTCTTGAGGAGTTGGTCGAAATCCCCAAGAATCCCTAGCCTGGACAGCAGCTCTCGATCAGCAAACTTGGTAGGCTCAAACCTAAGCCTTTCCAGCCGTTTCTTGTCCCTCTTCTCATCCTTAGTCCATCTGACCCTCTCTGGAACTGCCACCTCTTGTCCTTCTCCCTCTTGTGCTGTCTCTTCTCTTGTTCTTTTGGGTGCCATTGTACCTGAAACAAGTTTCTCAAGAAGCTTGATAAGCAAAACGGCGGTTTGATGAGAATGAGAGAGGAGAAGGAGAAAATTTATAAATACTACCCTAGAATTTTGGGGAATTAATAAAAATCATAGCTAAATAAAGGAGAATCAGATCTTTAGATACTAGAAAATCTAGAATTATTCCTTTTACTTAGCTAATTTTTTAAAAATCAAAATCGACCCTATATTCTAGAACAATATCTTGCGAATTTAAAGGAAATTTTCCTAAAGATAAATCATTAAATTTTGAAAATACTTTTGCAAGAATTGTAAAAGATCTTTGCTAGCTTCTGAAAACCAAAACTCTCACTCTCTTTGTTAAAATTCTAGAGAAAAACAGGAATGAGAGGATGAGAGGTTGTTGAAACATTTAGAGACTAGCAAAGAGCAAAACCATGGGTAGTAAAGGTGGTTTTCTGACGAAGTCTTGGTCAAAGCACATCTTTCATGGTCAAAGATGCTTGTCTTGACCAAATTTTGAATTTAAAAATTGGAGGGAAAAGAATAAAGGAGGGAAAGAAAATGTTACCTCGGCATGAGATCGAGTCCATTTGGTCGATCTAGGACTCGATCTCATGCCCATAATGGCTTAGATCGAGAGGGTTACTCGATTTGAGACTCGATTCATGATGAATCGAGTCTTGGATCGATTGGCTCCCTCGATCATTGAGATGTTGGCTCCATGGCTAAGTCCTCGATTTAGGGGTCGATTTGGCACAGATCGAGTGATGGATCGAGTCGAGTGATCGATCTGTTTTCAACAGATTTTCCCAAGAGAAATTAGTTCGATTGATCTGTTTTGGATCGATCGATCCTTTTTCGTCAAGGTCGATCTTATCACTCGTTCTCGTCTAGATCGACTGGCTCCTCTCGATTCACTGACTCGATCTAGCAAAGATCGAGTCAGGATCAGTCAATCTAGCACTCGATCTTTAGCCTCATCTTAACCCCTATTGCCTCTTTTGGACTTCAAGATCAAGGTTTAGACTCCTTATACCTGTTCCTACACACTTGCAGAATAAAAACATAAAACTGAAAGAGAAATAAAGCAGAAATATGTACAAGATAAACATGGGAATGCCTCCCAAGTGCGCTTTCTTTAACGTCTTTAGCTAGACTTTACTTGGTTTAGGCAGATGGTGGGTCTTGGAGAAGCACCGATGTACTCTCCTTGTCATAGCTGTCTGCCAAGTAAGGCTTGACTCTGTGTCCGTTGACGGTGAATGCACTGCCGCTTTTTCCCATCAGAGTAACAGCTCCATAAGGTAACACTTCTTGGATCACGAACGGTCCGCTCCACCTTGACTTCAGCTTTCCCGGGAAGAGTTTGACCCTTGTGTTGTACAGCAACACTAACCCTCCTTCCTTATGCTCCTTGGCAACCAACTTCTTGTCATGAGTCTCCTTAGTCCGCTCCTTGTATATCCGAGAGCTCTCATAAGCGTTCAGTCTTAACTCATCCAGTTCGTGTAGCTGAATAAGGCGCCTCTCCTTAGCAGTCTTGAGGTCAAAGTTCAGCCTCTTCACAGCCCACAACGCACGGTGTTCCAGCTCAACCGGGAGATGACAGCCCTTGCCATAGAGTAGAGTGAAAGGGGTTGTACCAATCGGCGTTTTGAAGGCTGTACGGTAGGCCCAAAGAGCGTCGTCCAGCTTTACTGCCCAGTCTTTCCTTGTTGCTCCGACAGTCTTCTCTAGTATAGCCTTGAATTGCCGGTTGGAGACTTCCACTTGACCGCTTGTTTGAGGATGATACGGTGTAGCCACCTTATGCTTAACTCCATACTTTCGCAAGAGGTTCTCAAAGACCTTGTTTATGAAGTGGCTTCCTCCATCGCTTATAACCACCTTAGGTACCCCAAACCTCGGGAAGATGATACTCTTGAACAGCTTGATTACCACCTTAGAGTCATTTGTAGGGGAAGCAACCGCCTCAACCCATTTAGAGACATAATCCTCTGCTACTAAGATGTATTTTTGCCATATGAAGAAGGAAATGGCCCCATGAAGTCTATGCCCCACGCGTCGAACACGTCAACCTCGAAGATGGGAACTTTAGGCATTTCGTTCCACTTAGTGATATTCCCTGCTCGTTGACATGCCTCACAGCTCTTCACAAACTCGTGTGCATCTTTAAAAATAGACGGCCACCAGAAACCGGCTTGCAACACTTTCGTGGCAGTCTTGAATGAGGCAAAGTGTCCTCCGTAGGAAGAGCCATGGCAATAATAGAGGATGTCCCTGGCTTCTTCCATTGTAACACATCTCCGGTACAAACTGTCTACTCCTCTCTTGTATAAGTAGGGCTCGTCCCAAAAGTAATCACTAGCCTCTCTCATAAACCGCTTCTTGTGATAGCTGTTGAGATGTGCTGGCTCCTCACCACATGCTAGATAGTTCACCACATCAGCATACCACGGTAGATCCTCCTCTTTGAAACTCAACACCTCTTCAAACCTCTCTTCTAGCTTTCCACAAACAGCCGTGGTGATCGCCATGAGCTGCTCTTCTGGAAGAGAGTCATCTAAGGGGAGAGACTCGTTGATCCTTAGCCGTGAGAGATGGTCAGCGACTCCGTTTTCTATTCCCTTCTTGTCTTTAATCTCCATGTCAAACTCTTGGAGCAAGAGAATCCATCTTAAGAGCCGAGACTTAGTGTCTTTCTTCGAATAGATGTATCGCAAGGCAGCGTGATCCGTGTATATAATAGCCTTGGAACCAACGAGATATGATCTGAACTTCTCAAAGGCGAACACTACTGCAAGCAACTCCTTCTCTGTAGTGGTGTACCTTGTTTGCGTGTCATCCAAGGTTCTTGAAGCATAGTAGATCACGTGCAGCTTCTTGTCTTTCATCTGACCAAGAACGGCTCCTACGGCGTAGTCACTAGCATCACACATGATCTCAAAGGGAAGAGACCAGTCTGGTGCTTGGACTATAGGAGCTGATGTAAGGGCTTCCTTGTTGGTCACAAAAGCTCTCAAACACTCCTCATCAAACACAAACTCAGCTTCCTTGCACAACAACCGAGTAAGAGGGCGTACAATCTTGGAGAAATCCTTGATGAAGCGCCTATAGAACCCTGCGTGTCCCAAAAAGCTTCTGACTCCCTTGACGTTAACCGGCGGCTCAAGACCCATCATGACTTCCACTTTAGCTTGATCAACCTCAATGCCCTTCTCTGATATCTTATGACCAAGCACGATCCCTTCCTTAACCATAAAGTGGCATTTCTCCCAGTTCAGCACCAAGTTTGTCTCTTCACAACGTTTTAGTACCCTGCAAAGATTCCACAAACACGCAGAAAAGGACGCACCATAGACAGAGAAGTCATCCATGAACACCTCTACCATCTCCTCTATTAGATCGGAGAAGATCGACATCATACACCGCTGAAACGTAGCCGGTGCATTACACAATCCAAACGGCATCCTTCGATATGCGAAGGTACCGTAGGGACATGTGAAGGTCGTCTTCTCCTGATCATTTGGGTGAATTGGTATCTGAAAGAAACCGCTATACCCATCGAGGAAACAGTAGTAAGGGTGATTAGCAAGTCTCTCAAGCATTTGATCAATAAAAGGCAAAGGGAAATGGTCTTTCCTAGTCGCAAGGTTAAATTTCCTAAAATCAATACACATCCTATGACCAGTGATGGTTCTAGTAGGAATAAGCTCATCCTTTTCATTCCTTATGACCGTGATCCCTCCCTTCTTAGGCACCACATGTACAGGAGAAACCCACGTGCTGTCACTTATGGGATAGATCACGTCAGCCTCTAAAAGCTTGAGGATTTCTTTCTTAACAACCTCTTTCAAATTAGGATTCAAACGCCTTTGATGTTCTATAGAAGAGGCGTTCTCATTATCCAAGTGAATCCTGTGAGTGCAAAGCATTGGTGAAAGGCCCTTGATGTCACTTAAAGAGTACTCAATGGCCTTCCTATACTTTCTTAGCTCAGTCAGGAGCGAGTGCAACTCGTCATCACGGGATAGGTGTTATTAGGTCCTAAGAAAGCATACCTTAGCCCTTTTGGGAGCTCCTTAAGGTCCACCTTTAGGGCTAACAGCTCACTCCAGTCATCCTCGTGGCTGTTGTTGTTGCTTTCCTCCTTGGAACCCTCCTTAGAACCCGAGGCATGGCCCTTTAGACTGCTTTCCTCCATCGCTATCCCTTCTGAAATCGAGTCCTCCAGTCGATTCTCCTCTCGATGTCGTCTAGATCGAGCCATTTCGCTCGATTCACTTACTCGATTTGATGTGGATCGAGTAGGGGATCGAGACGCTGAGACGATCTCCTGATTGGACCCCAAAATGATCGGGAGGTCTCTCTCGATTGTCGACTCGATTGTTTTTCCTGATCGAGCATTCCTCTCGATTGCCTTGTCGATCTGACTCCTGGATCGAGTGATAGCGTCGATCTCGGGGTCGATCACTAGGCAGCAACTTTCATCATTCTTAACAATCTTCCTAGAATCCAGCAGGTTGACGTACTCCTGGGTCCTCTGATCCACATAGCCAAACTCCCATGGTTCCTTAGTCAGTGCTAGCTTCAGATGGTCTTCTAGAGCCAGCTCTTCCAGCAACTCATCCGCTAAGGCATCCATCGTTTCAATGTAGAAAGCTTGCCCTTCTATGGTTGGCTTCTTCAGAACCTCATTGATATCGAAGTCAAGCCTTATCTCCTTTCCCAAGTGCAAGGCAATCTTCCCATCACATCTATGATAGCCCCGGCGGTTGCAAGGAATGGTCTCCCTAAGATGAGTGGATCTTAGGCTCTTCATCCATCTCCAACACGACGAAGTCCGTAGGCACGTTCACACCGCTGATTCGCACCGGTAGATCTTCAAGCAGCCCCACTGGTAGCCTCACACTTCTATCAGCCAGTACCGACGAGATCCGACAGTCTTTGAAACGAGTAAAGCCAAGCTTCTTAGCCACGGAGTGAGGCATCAGGTTTATGCTAGCTCCGAGATCACATAGGCAACTCTTGAACTCTAGAGGACATAAAGCGCAGGGTATAGTGAAGCTTCCAGGGTCTCCCAACTTCTTAGGGACTATCTCCTTATGTATCACAGCACTGCACTCTTCACTTAGAACAAGTACCTCCTTGCTTTCCTTATTCTTCTTCACTAGAGTGTCTTTGAAGAATTTGGCGCATTTAGGCATCATTGCAAGGCAGTCAACGAGAGGTAGCTTGATCTCCACGTCCTTAAGATGCTTCTCAAAGAGGATTCTATGCTTCTCTATGAGTTGCTTCTTGAAACGGCCAGGAAAAGGCAGCTTAGGTACATACGGTGGAGGCACATAAGCATTCTTCTCCTTAGTAATTTGCTCAGCTTTCTTCTCAACAACTGCTTTGTCTCCTCTTCTTGGCCCTTGGATCCAAACGTTGTCAAAGTTAATCTCATCATTATCAGATGAAGGTTTACCCTCCCCCTCTTGAATTACAACGTCCTCGTTGCTCCTGGTAGAGACCGGAGGTTCGAGCTCTTCGCCGCTTCTCAACGTTATGGCGTTAGCATACTCCTTAGGATTCTGCTCACACTTTCCCGGAAGACTATTCTGACCACTCGTACTCGCTTTCCCCTTCTCTAGCTGCTTGATCTTGTTGTTTAAATTGGTGATCTGAGTGGATAAGTCAGTGAGAGACGAGTCTAGACGAGTGTTCATCTCGGCGAACTTCTGGTTTGTAGAGGCTTGCCCTTGTATCAGCTGTTGAAAAATTGCTTGAACCGGATCAACTTGTTGTTGCATCGGTTGTTGCTGCTGAGGTGCAAAGCCCGGAGGGTAGTTAGGTGTATAACCCTTGTTACTTTGATGTTGCCCTTGGAAGTTGTTCTGCCCTTGACCTTGGAAACCACCACTCGGTTGAAAACCTTTGTTGTAAGGGATGAATGGTTTTGCTTGCTGAGCAGGGTACACTTGATCTTTAGGGTTGGCTACGTTGGTGCTTCGGTAGGAGAGGTTGTTGTTCTGGTAGCCTTGGTTGTAACCTTGAGGTTTGTAGTTGTTCTGTCCTGCCACCCAATTGGCTTCTTCTTGCCTCAACTCTAACTCCTCTTGATTCTCCTCAGCTTCACCAACAAAGTGAACATGCTTCTGATTGGCTAACACCAGCTTATCTATCTTCTCATGCAAAGATTTCAGCTCCTTTTTGTGAGACTCTAGCTCTGATCCTCTCGGTGCACGGTCATAGTCCTCAGCGTAGTTGCCATCACTCAATGCCAAGTTTTCTATCAGCTCCATACCCTCTTCTACCTCTTGACAAAGGAAGTTCCCTTTGCTAGCTGTGTCAAGCAACAACCTGATCTTCGGTGAAGCTCCACAGTATATGGTATTGTGTAGTGTCTCCTCACTGAAACCGTGATGAGGACATTGGATCGTGTAGTCTTTGAAACGCTCCATTGCCTCGTTGAATGTCTCATTGTTCCGTTGAGTGAAGCCGCTGATTTCGCTTCTCAATCGTGCTGTCCTGGTGCTAGAGAAGAACTTTGAGAGAAAGGCCTTCTTACACTCGGCCCATGAGGTGATGGTGCCTTATGGGAGGGTCTTCTCCCAATGCCTAGCTTTGTCTCCGAGTGAAAAGGGGAAGAGACGCAGCTTGAAAGCATCTTCGGATATGCCATTGATCTTTATCATCCCACATACTTGCTCGAAGTTGTCAAGGTGCTCCAAGGGATCTTCCATTGCTAAGCCGTGGAACTTGTTGTTTTGCACCATGGAGATGAAACCTGGCTTGATCTCGAAGTTGTTGTTTTGTACAGGAGGAGGAGTGATCCCAAACCTATTGTGATGAGTGTTGGGAGCATCTCCGGCTCCTATGATCCTTGGGGGTCTAGCCGCATGTTGGGGGTTTCCATTGCCCCTTCCTACTGCCCCGTGAGCTGGAGGAGGTCCTTCTGGATGCTCGTGTTCAGCCATAGCTTCAAAGTCAACCAAACCGTGCTGAACAATCTCCTCAAAGGCTCTGGCTAGTTCTATGACTCTTCTTTGCCGTGAGTGACCAAGCTGATGAATATTGTCCAAAGGTGGAAGTAGATTGTTATCTCCCCGTGAACGAAGATTCATATACCTGAAAACACACGTTTGAGAGTAGAATGATTAGTAACTTGAAAAAGGTAAAGAGTTAGTCTTTGCTAAGTCCCAAGTCTCTATGTTCTCTAAACAGTCCTAGGATGGCAACGGCGCCATTTGATATCCACTTTATTTGCAAGGGTGAGAATGCAATGAGGTTATCAAACTCAAATGCAAGACAGGTTCTAGTACAGCAAGCAAGAGAGAGTCAATCCACATCTAGGATGATTGAGAATGCAAAGAGAATACAAGGACTAATGCAAATCTAAGCGAAATAAGATGAGTTATGAGAAAATCCCTAAAAACTAGATGCAGCAACTTAAATGGAATGCAACCTATTTTAAAATTACTAGGAATGATGAAACTACCACGAGGAACAAACAGAATAATTAAAGGACAAAGCTTCGAATTACTAAAATTCAACTAGTGGATCTACCATGAGATCGACCACTAGATCGAGCAATAAGAATCGATCTCGTCTAAAAATGCAAGAACAGTAAAACTGACGACCAGGATGCTATCAAAGATCAAGCGAAAGACGAGATAAGATGTAAAGATGCTAAAAGAAAGGGCCTAGGGTTGAGATTCATGGTCAGGGGCTTCAAAGGTTCGACCTTGGGTTGAAAACTTTAAATCGACTCACTTTGTGAGGATCTCTAAGCCTTGAAAACTAAGCAACATCTATCCGTGGCTTTCGGTATAGATCACTCCTTCATACCCCCCTCCAAACCCATGGCTTTTGGTGGAAAGAGAGGTCGAAGGGCATGGAAAACAGATTTCAAATGAGTGGCTTAACTAGTCCCCCAAACTACCATGGCTTTTGGGAAGGGGTAACTAGTCTCTAGGGTGTGATCTTCTGAGGCTCATGAATCCTGTCAAGGTAAGGAACCTCTCGGATCATGAAGCTCTTGGCGTGAGAGTCTTCAAGCATTGAGATCTCAACACCTTAGAAGAGATAACCGTTGAAAACACTTAGAAAAACCCCAAGATCGAAACCCTATAGACCCCTTAATCCTCTCAACCCCGAACCCAAATAAACTACTCACTACACATAAGGTAAATCAAGCAAAGCATGTAAAAGGAAACAATGAACATGAAAAGAAAACTAGATTAAGATGCAAACGATTCGATTACAAAGCTTAAGAAAAACTCAAGTTCGACAATGGTGTTCTTCGTCAAAACCAGAGAGAAAACATACAGAAAAAGATAAGGATTGAAAGTTTTGTGGGAAAAGGACGTCGCCGCCTTCCCAAAATGGCAAAAACAAGCTGATGCCCCCCCCCCCCCCCCCGCTAGCTAGCGGCCAAAAGTGGTTGAAAGGACAGAGATCGACCCCGGGATCGAGCGGTTCTCTCGATCATATCCGGACATCGTGTATTCAGCTCGATCCGGGTCTCGATCATCGTCGGCGAATCGAGTGTTGCATCCGATCTCGGTATCGATCTTCGGTTGGATCGGGTGGTGTACTCGATTAGGCTTTCGCTCTGCATGGCGTCATTTAAGTCTGTACCGTTTGATCGACTGCTTCACTCGATCCTCGTCTCGATCATTCTCCTTTGATCGCCTGGTTGGCTCGATCTTCTGGTCGATCACATCCTAGATCGACCGGCCATGCTCGATCTGCTCCTCGATCTCTGATCCTTAGCAAATATCCGAGCTTCCACGAACTGCTACAACAGCCTCAACATGTCCACGAACCTCCACGACTCCAAAGCAGCCAGAAACAACCTAATTGTGATGCAAAATGCAAGGAACATGCGTATGCTGGTGCAAGAATGCTCTAGGACTCTAAGTGATGCAAGCTAACCTAAAATGTGGTGCAAATGCATGAAAAGCTAACTTATGAGTATGCAAAATGTATGTAATATGCACTAACATCAGGGGACCATCGAGCTGTTTTCGCCATTTTGGGAAGGCGGCGATGTCTCTTTCCACACACACTTTTCAATCTTATCTTTTTATGCTTTTTCTCTCTGGTTTGGAGATTATCCGCCATTGTTGAACTTGAAGCTTTTCTTGCTTTTGTATTCGAATCGTTTGAAGTTTAATCTAGTTCTTTTTCATGTTCTTCATTTCTTTCTTCATGCTTTGCTTGATTTACCTTATGTGTAGTGAGTAGGTTCGTTTGGGTTTCGGGGTTGAGAGGATTCAGGGGGTCAAAAAAGTTTTCAATCTTGGAGTTTTCTAGCGCTTAATGGCTATCTCTTCTAGGGTGTTGAGTTCCTAAGGCTTAAAGACTCTCACGCCAAGAGCTTTATGATCCGAGAGGTCTCTTACCTTGACAGGATCCAGAGACCTCTGAAGATCGCACCCTAGAGGCTAGTTACCCCTTCCCAAAAGCCATGGAAGTTTGGGGGACTAGTTAAGCCATGTGTTTGAAATCTGTTTTTCCTGCCCTTCAACCTCTCTTTCCACCAGAAGCCATGGGTTTGGAGGAGAGGATGAAGGAGTGATCTATACCGAAAGCCACGGATGGATCTTATTTCGTTTTCAAGGCTTAGAGATTCTCACAAAGTGAGTCGATTTACAGTTTTCAACCCAAGCTCGGACCTTTGAATCCCCTGACCATGAATCTCAACCCTAGACCCTCATTCTTAGCATTTTTACATCCTCTCTCGTCATTCGCTTGATCTTTGATTGCATCCTGGTCGTTAGTTTCGCTGCTCTTATATTTTTAGATGAGATCGATCGTTGTTGCTCGATCTAGTGGTCGATCCCGTGGTCGATCCACTAGTCGAATTTTAGTAATTCGTAGCTTTGTTCTTTAATTATTCTGTTTGTTCCTCATGGTAGTTTGATCATTCCTGGTAATTTTAAAATAGTTTTGCATTCTATTTAGTTGCTGCATCTAGTTTATAGGGATTTTCTCAAAACCGATTTTATTCGCTTAGATTTGCAAAGTCCTTGCATTCTCCTTGATCTTCCTAGCTCCTAGAAATTGATTGACTCTCACTTGCATACTATACTACAATCTAAGTGTTGCATTTGAGTTTGATAGCCTCATTGCATCCTCACCCTTGCAAAGAAACTAGTTATCAAATGGCGGCGTTGCCGTTCTTGGAGTGTTAGAAAGCATAGAGATTTGGAGTTTAGTAAAGACTAAGTATTTACCTTGTTTTAGTTACTAATCTCTCTACTCGAAAACGTGTGTCTCTCAGGTACATGAATCTTCGTTCAAGGGGAGACAATAATCTACTTCAACCCTTGGACAACATTCATCAGCTTGGTCATTCACGGCAAAGAAGAGTTCGAGAACAAGTCAGAGCCTTTGAGGAGATTGTTCAGCACGGTTTAGTTGACTTTGAAGCTATGGCTGAACACGAGCATCCAGAGGGACCTCCTCCAGCTCACGAGGCAGTGGGAAGGGGCAATGGAAACCCCCAACATGCGGCTAGACCCCCAAGGATCATAGGAGCCAGAGATGCTCCCAATACTCATCACAATAGGTTTGGGATCACTCCTCCTCCTGTACAAAACAACAACTTCGAGATTAAACCGGGTTTCATCTCCATGGTGCAAAACAACAAGTTCCACAGCTTAGCAATGGAAGATCCCTTGGAGCACCTTGACAATTTCGAGCAAGTATGTGGGATGATCAAGATAAACGGCATCTCCGAAGACGCCTTCAAGCTGTGCCTCTTTCCCTTTTCACTCGGAGACAAAGCTAGGCATTGGGAGAAGACCCTCCCACAAGGCACCATCACCTCATGGGCCGAGTGTAAGAAGGCCTTTCTCTCAAAAAATTTCTCTAGCACCAGAACAGCACGGTTGAAAAGTGAAATCAGCGGCTTCACTCAGCGAAACAACGAGACATTCAACGAGGCAATGGAACGTTTCAAAGATTACACGATCCAATGTCCTTATCACGGTTTCAGTGAGGAGACCTTACTCAGCACCATCTACCGCAGAGCTTCACCAAAAATCAGGTTGTTGCTTGACACAGCTAGTAAAGGGAACTTCCTTGGTCAGGAGGTAGAAGAGGGCATGGAGCTGATTGAAAACTTGGCATTGAGTGATAGCAACTATGCTGAGGATTATGACCGTGCACTGAGAGGATCTGAGCTAGAATCTCACAAAAAGGAGCTGAAATCCTTGCATGAGAAGATTGATAAGCTGGTGTTAGCCAACCAAAAGCATGTTCACTTTGTTGGTGAAGCTGATGAGAATCAAGAAGAGATTGAGTTGAGCCAGGAAAAAGCAAATTGGGTGGCAGGACAGAACAATTACAAACCTCACGGCTACAACCAAAGCTACAACCAGAATAACAATCTCTCCTACCGTAGTACCAAAGTCGCCAACCCTAAAGACCAAGTGTACCCTGCTCAGCAAGCAAAACCTTTCATACCTTACAACAAAGGTTTTCAGCCGAGTGGTGGCTTCCAAGGTCAAGGGCAGAACAACTTCCAAGGGCAACATCAAGGTAACAAGGGTTATACGCCAAACTACCCTCCGAGCTTTGCACCTCAGCAGCAACAGCCGATGCAACAACAAGTTGATCTGGTTCAGGCCATGTTTCAGCAGCTGATCCAAGGGCAAGCCTCTACAAACCAGAAGTTCGCCGAGATGAACACTCGTCTAGACTCGTCTCTCACTGACTTCTCCACTCAGATCACCAACTTAAACAACAAGATCAAGCAGCTAGAGAAGGGGAAAGCGAGCACAAGTGGTCAGAATAGCCTACCGGGCAAGTGTGAGCAGAATCCTAAGGAATATGCCAACGCCATCACGTTAAGAAGCGGCAATGAGCTAGCACCTCCGGTTACTCCTAAGAACAACGAGGACATTGTAATTCAAGAGGGGGAGGGTAAACTTTCCGCTGATGATGAGATCAACTTTGACAATGTCTGGATTCAAGGGCCAAGAAGAGGAGACAAAGCAGTTGCTGAGAAGAAAGCGGAACAAACTACTAAGGAGAAGGATACTTATATACCTCCACTGTATGTACCTAAGCTGCCTTTTCCTGGCCGTTTCAAGAAGCAACTCATAGAGAAGCATAGAATCCTCTTTGAGAAACATCTTAAGGACGTGGAGATCAAGCTACCTCTCGTTGACTGCCTTGCAATGATGCCTAAATGCGCCAAATTCTTCAAAGACACACTCGTCAAGAAGAATAAGGAAAGCAAGGAGGTGCTTGTTCTAAGTGAGGAGTGTAGTGCTGTGATACATAAGGAGATAGTCCCTAAGAAGTTGGGAGACCCTGGAAGCTTCACTATACCTTGCGCTTTAGGCCCTTTGGTGTTCAAGAGCTGCCTTTGTGATCTCGGAGCTAGCATAAATCTGATGCCTCATTCCGTGGCGAAGAAGCTTGGCTTTACTCGTTTCAAAGATTGTAGAATCTCGTTGGTACTGGCTGATAGGAGTGTGAGGCTACCAGTGGGGCTGCTTAAAGATCTACCGGTGCGAATCAGCGGTGTGAACGTGCCTACGGACTTCGTCGTGTTGGAAATGGATGAAGAGCCTAAAGACCCACTCATCCTTGGAAGGTCATTCCTTGCAACCGCCGGGGCTATCATTGACGTCAAGAACGGGAAGATTGCCTTGCACTTGGGAAAGGATATAAGGCTGGACTTCGATATCAATGAGGTTCCGAAGAAGCCGACCATAGAAGGGCAAGCTTTCTACATTGAAACGATGGATGCCTTAGCGGATGAGTTGCTGGAAGAGCTGGCTCAGGAAGATCATTTGAAGCTGGCACTGACTAAGGAGCCAGGAGAGTTTGGTTATGTGGATCAGAGGACTCAGGAGTACGTCAACTTGCTGGATTCTAGGAAGGTTGCTAAGAAGAATGAAGGCTGCTGCCTAGAGATCAACTCTGAAATTGACACTATCACTCGATCGAGATGTCAGATCGACAAGGCAATCGAGAACACAACTCGATCCGGTGCAGCAATCGACAGACAGATCGAGAGGGGTGATCGATCCGGGAAAACAATCGAGTCAAAGATCGAGGAAGACCTTCCTATCAGTTTGGGGTCTAATCCAGAGATCGACTCAGCGTCTCGATCCCTTACTCGATCCACATCAAATCGAGTAAGTGAATCGAGCGAAACTGCTCGATCTAGACGAAATCGAGAGCAAGATTGACTGGACGACTCGATTTCAGAAGGGATAGCGGTTGAGGAAAGCAGTCTTAAGGGCCATGCCTCGGGTTCTAAGGAGGGCTCCAAGGAGGAAAACAACAACAACAGCCACGAGGATGACTTGAGTGAGCTGTTAGCCCCAGAGGTGGACCTTAAGGAGCTCCCAAAAAGGCTAAGGTATGCTTTCTTAGGGCCTAATAACACCTATCCCGTGATTGTGAATGAAAACTTAAGTGATGATGAGTTGCACTCGCTCCTGACTGAGCTGAGAAAGTATAGGAAGGCCATTGGGTACTCTCTCAGTGACATCAAGGGCCTTTCACCAATGATTTGCACACACATGATTCACTTGGATAATGAGAACGCCTCTTCTATAGAACATCAAAGGCGTTTGAATCCTAATTTGAAAGAGGTTGTTAAGAAAGAGATCCTTTAGCTTTTAGAGGCTGGCGTGATCTATCCCATAAGTGACAGCACATGGGTTTCTCCTGTACACGTGGTGCCTAAGAAGGGAGGGATCACGGTCATAAGGAACGATAAAGATGAGCTTATTCCTACTAGGACCATCACTGGTCATAGGATGTGTATTTATTATAGGAAACTTAATCTTGCAACTAGGAAAGATCATTTCCCTTTGCCTTTTATTGATCAAATGCTTAAGAGACTTGCTAATCATCCTTACTACTGTTTCCTCGATGGGTATAGCAGTTTCTTTCAGATAACAATTCACCCAAATGATCAGGAGAAGACGACCTTCACATGTCCCTACAGTACCTTCGCTTATCGAAGGATGCCGTTTGGATTGCGTAATGCACAGGCTACATTTCAGCGGTGTATGATGTCGATCTTCTCTGATCTAATAGAAGAGATGGTAGAGGTGTTTATGGATGACTTCTCTGTCTATGGTGCGTCCTTTTCTGCGTGTTTGTTGAATCTTTGCAGGGTACTAAAGCGTTGTGAAGAGACAAACTTGGTGCTAAACTGGGAAAAGTGCCACTTTATGGTTAAGGAAGGGATCGTGCTTGGTCACAAGATATCAGAGAAGGGCATTGAGGTTGATCAGGCTAAAGTGGAAGTCATGATGGGTTTTGAGGCGCCGGTTAACGTTAAGGGAGTCAAAAGTTTCTTGGGACACGCCGGGTTCTATATGCGCTTCATCAAGGACTTCTCCAAGATTACACGCCCTCTTACACGGTTGTTGTGCAAAGAGGCTGAGTTTGTGTTCGATGACGAGTGCATGCGAGCTTTCGTGACCATCAAGGAAGCCCTTACATCAGCCCCTATAGTTCAAGCACCAGACTGGACACTACCCGTCGAGATTATGTGTGATGCTAGCGACTACGCCGTGGGAGCCGTTCTTGGTCAGAGGAAAGACAAGAAGTTGCATGTTATTTACTATGCTTCAAGAACCTTGGATGACATGCAAACGAGGTACATTACTACATAGAAGGAGTTGCTTGCAGTAGTGTTCGCCTTTGAGAAGTTCCGGTCGTATCTTGTGGGTTCCAAGGCTATTGTCTACACATATCACGCGGCTTTGCGATACATCTATTCAAAGAAGGACACTAACCCTCGGCTTTTGAGGTGAATCCTCTTGCTTCAAGAATTTGACATGGAGATTAAAGACAAGAAGGGAATAGAAAACGGAGTCGCTGACCATCTATCTCGGCTAAGGATCAATGAGTCTCTTCCCTTAGATGATTCTCTTCCAGAAGAGCAAAACATGGCGATCACTACGGCTGTTTGTGGAAGGCTAGAAGGGAAGTTTGAGGAGGTGTTGAGCTTCAAAGAGGAGGATCTTCCCTGGTACGCTGATGTTGTGAACTACTTAGCATGCGGAGAGGAGCCAACACATCTCAACAGCTATCACAAGAAGCGGTTCATGAGAGAGGCGAGTGACTACTTTTGGGACGAGCCCTACTTATACAAGAGAGGGGTGGACAGTTTGTACCGGAGGTGTGTTACGAAGGAAGAAGCTAGAGACATCCTCTATCACTGTCATGGCTCTTCCTATGGAGGACACTTCGCTTCATTCAAGACTGCCACGAAAGTGTTGCAAGCTGGTTTCTGGTGGCCGTCCATCTTCAAAGATGCACACAAGTTTGTGAAGAGCTGTGAGGCATGTCAACGAGCAGGGAATATCACTAAGAGGAACGAGATGCCTCAGGTTCCTATCTTCGAGGTTGACGTGTTCGACGCGTGGGGCATAGACTTCATGGGGCCATTTCCTTCTTCATACAGCAACAAGGACATCTTAGTAGCTGTTGATTATGTCTCTAAATGGGTTGAGGCTGTTGCTTCCCCTACAAACGATTCTAAGGTGGTGATCAAGCTGTTTAAAAGCATCATTTTCTCGAGGTTTGGGGTACCAAAGGTGGTTATAAGCGATGGAGGAAGCCACTTTATAAACAAGGTCTTTGAGAACCTTTTGAGGAAATACGGCGTTAAGCATAAAGTGGCTACACCGTATCATCCTCAAACGAGTGATCAAGTGGAAGTCTCCAACCGGCAAATCAAGGCTATACTAGAGAAGACTGTCGGAGCAACAAGGAAAGACTGGGCAGTAAAGCTGGATGACGTTCTTTGGACCTATCGCACCGCTTTTAAAACACCGATTGGTACGACCCCTTTCACTCTGCTCTATGGCAAAGGCTGTCACCTCCCGGTTGAGCTGGAACACCGTGCATTGTGGGCTGTGAAGAGGCTGAACTTTGACCTCAAGACTGCTCAAGAGAGGCGCCTCATCCAGCTACATGAACTGGACGAACTAAGGTTGAACGCTTATGAGAGCTCTCGGATATACAAGGAGCGGACTAAGGAAGCATGATAAGAAGTTGGTTGCCAAGGAGGTTAAGGAAGGAGGTTTGGTATTGCTGTACAATTCAAGACTCAAACTCTTCCCGGGAAAGCTGAAGTCGAGGTGGAGCGGGCCGTTTGTGATCCAAGAAGTGCTACCTTATGGAGCTGTCACGTTGATGGGCAAGAGTGGCAGTGCATTCACCGTGAACGGACACAGGGTTAAGCCCTACTTGGCGGACAGCTATGACAAGGAGAGTACCCCAGTGCTTCTCCAAGACCCACCATCTGCCTAAACCAAGTAAAGTCTAGCTAAAGACGTTAAAGAAAGCGGACTTGGGAGGCATTCCCATGTCTATCCTGTACATATTTCTGCTTTATTTCTCTTTCAGTTTTATGTTTTTATTTTGCAAAGTGTGTAGGAACAGGTATAAGGAGTCTAAACCTCAATCTTGAGGTCAAAAGAGGCGATAGGGGTTAAGAAAAGGCTAGAGATCGAGTGCTAGATCGACTAATCCTGACTCGATCTTTGCTAGATCGAGATAGTGAATCGAGAGAAGCCAGTCGATCTAGACGAGAATGAGTGATAAGATCGATCTAGATAAAAACAGATCGATCGATCCTAAATGGATCGACCGATCTAATTTCTCTCGGGAAATCCTTTAAAAACAGATCGATCACTCGACTCGATCCATCACTCGATCTATGCCAAATCGACCCCCAAATCGAGGACGTAGCTCTATCACGAGGACTTAGCCGTGGAGCCAAAATCTCAACGATCGAGGGAGCCAATCGATCCGAGACTCGATTCATCATAAATCCAGTCAAAAATCGAGGAAACCTCTCGATCTAAGCCACTATGGGCAAGAGATCGAGTCCTAGATCGACCAAACGGACTCGATCTCATGCCGAGGTAACATTTTCTTTCCCTCCTTTATTCTTTTCCCTCCAGTTTTTAAATTCAAAACTTGGTCAAGGCAAGTATCTTTGACCATGAAAGATGTGCCTTGACCAAGACTTTGTCAGAAAACCACCCTTCCTACCTATGGTTTTGTTTCTTGCTTAGCCTTTAAATATTTCAACAACTTCTCATTCTTGTTTTCTCGAAAATTTTAAGCAAAGAGAGTGAGAGTTATCTGTTTTCTAAGGCTAGCAAGACTCTTTAACAATCTTGCAAAAGGTATTTTTGGAGTTTGATAAATATTTTTTTGGAAAATTCCCTTTTATTTCGTAAGTCATTCTTTTAAATGATAGGGCCATTTTTGAATTTTAAAATTTAGCTAAATAAAAGGAAAAATTCTGCATTTTCTAGTATCTCTAGATTTGATTCTCTTTTATTTTGCTATAATTTTTATTAATTCTCCAAAATTCTAAGGTATTAGTTATAAGCCTTCTTCTTCGCCTCTCTTCTTCTCTCATCCGATCGCCGTTTTGCTTATCAAATTGCTTGAAAATTTTGTTTCAGGCACAATGTCTCCCAAGAGAACGAGAGATGAGACAGCACAAGAGGGAGAAGGACAAGAGGTGGCTGTTTAAGAGAGGGTTAGATGGAGTAAGGATGAGAAGAGGGACAAGCTAGGGATCCTTGGAGATTTCGACCAACTCCTCAAGAACATTGGCTTAAGATGTCTGTCACGAATGGATTGCCCAACCATTCCAGAAGTGACAATAGACTTCCTTGCCACGTTGGAGTTTCGTTACGAGAACCCTAGTGCCCCCGTTCCTTCACAAGGCCGTCTCTCTTTCAAGGTTGGACGTCAAGCCTTCAGCCACTCAATCCCCGAGCTATGTCAAGCGTATAGTCTCAACGCAGCTGCCACCAAGATCGAGTTCCCCTCCTTCAAGCAAGCAAACGATTTTTGGGACCTGATCAGCAATGAAGACTACAAAGCCAATACCGCCAAGATTAAGAGAGTGAGAAGCCCGGTGCTGAGATACACTTTGAAGCTGATCGCCAACACGTTCAGCGGAAGGTCAGTTGCTCCCACGGTCACGAAGACCGAGCTTTGCTTCCTGTTCCAAGGCGTGAAGCATTTGTTGTGTGATCCGGCTGAGAATGAAGAACCTATGGAGGATGAACTCGGCGACGAGGTGAACTATGGATGCGTGCTTGCTGCCTCCTTGGTGAAATACAAGGCTTACGCCTTGCGGTGCAAGGCAACCTCTTCTTTCATTGGCGGCTTCCTCACTCCTCTATTCTTACAAGCTGGCGTACCTATACACGACTTCACACACGTCCCAGCTAGAGCTTTCATGGATGAGGTCTACATGAGGAATACCAACAGCTTGGGACGCACGCCAGCAGAAGGGTTCTACGCTTATCTCTTCATAGACGACGAAAACGAGAAGAGAGTGTGCATCCTGCCAAACAAGGACGAGACCGAGCTGCTTGGTGTTGGGAACATTGAGTTCTTGCAAACAAAAGAGGAGTGCTTTGCTCCTCTAGGAGGAACGCCTGCCCCAGCGATTGCTCCTCGTCAAAGGTCTGAGTCTCCAGCCACGGAAGATGAGATGCCCGAGGCGTATACCCTTCCCAAGATAGACTTTGAGCCGAGAACCAAAACGGAGAAGTTCCTAGCATCTGTTGTGGAGATGCAAAGGAAAATCACCAAATGGCAAGGTAAAATGCTCAAGAAACTTTCCAAGAAGGTCAAAGCACTTCAACGAGGCTCGCCTAAGAAAGATGCAAGTGAAGAGGTTCAACAACCCGAGAAGATGAGGCTTTCAACCGGTGGAGCTGTCATCTGTGAGACTCAAGGCAGCAACATTCAACCGGCGCATCTCTCTCTTCAAGAGCCAGGCTCCAAATGCAAAGCCGTAGCATCTAGCTCCTCTGGAACATCCTCAAGTTCCAGCCGAGACTAGACCCGAGGTAACAACCTTCTTCCATTGTACATACCGCTCATGTTTGCTTCTTTTTGCTTTGTGTTTTGATGCTCCATCGGATTTTTTTGCCACCGGGACGGTGTCAAATAAGTTTGGGGGAGTATATGTGTGGTTTGACTTGTGTTTTCTGATCTTATTTTCCCTTTAGCATCCTTGAGTCTTTATTGCATGAAAAATTGGTAAAATTTTTTTAAAAAATTTCAAAGATTCATGTAGTTGCATTCATCTCATTAAGTATTTTAGGATTGCGTCTAGATTCTTAAAGCATCTAGGTTGTTCATATTCGCATAAGGGGTTAGAGTTTTTCTTAAAAAGGTGTCTTAAACTCATGAATTGTTTCAATGCCCTAGTTAGTAGTTCTCTAATGCTTTGCTCATACTTTGTGAGCCTAAGTAGAACTCCCACCTTGACCCTTACCCTTCTTTGAAGCCAAATATTTCTTGTGTGACATCATTGTGAGGCCTTCTTTTTCGGTTTTGAACTTAGCATAAAGTGTTAGGTTTAGGCGACATGATTGGGTTCTCATATAATTGCTAGCTTTGCATTTTGAAGCTAGATATAGGCTTAGGATAAGTTTGGGGGATCATTGGGGTTGTTTTCATCTTTATATGTTCTCGGTTTCAAAAGAGTTTGGTGTTTAAAAGAAAGAAATAGGTTTTAAGTGAAGGGTTGTGTTTAAAAATTATATATATGCTCTAATAAATTTCAGGAGGTAGCTCTCTCAAATAAAAATAAAAAGAAAAAGAAAAAGAGCATAAGTGCCAAAATAAAAATAAAAAAAAGTAATAATAATAAAGAGAGCTACCAATAAGGAATAGTTAAAGAGCAAATTATTTTCAACCTTTTCACTAGCCTAAAGAGTTAAAAATGTTTTCTGTTCTGAATTGGGGGATGCTAAGCGTTTGCCTTGAGAAAAGGGGTAGATTCTAAGTGGTGAGTGAGGATAAAAGTTAATAAATGAGAGGGGTTTAGGATCATTGGTAGTTTACATGGGTAGATGAGAATCTGATCATGCATGCATCAATTGCCTTCACCTTTAGCATTATGCATAAAGTTCTTGCCACTTTTGAGAGAAACTCTTGTTTTAAATGAAAACCCTTTTCAAATGAGATCATTCTATGCTTATAACCTGCACACTTAGCCAAATGTGTTCTGCTTCAAAGTGCATAAGTTTGATTCATGGTTCGGATGTTAATGAATGTTAAAGGATGAGTTTCTTTGATTGTTAGGAATAGGAGAGTCATGATCTGAATTTCTTTGTGTGATGAGTATGGCTAAGTTCTTGGAGTATGAGTAAGCGCATTGCATTTTAAAACTAGTAACTAGGACATTGAGATTGATTCATTTGAAAGGCACTTTTGCAAGAAGCTTAAACCCCGGTTCGTTTTTAAAACCTCTCTTCTTCTCTTATTTTCTGTTGCTTGAAGGCAAGCAAGAAGTAATTTTGGGGGAGTTGATGTTACTGCATATTGCATGCATTTTGCATACATATTAGTTTAGATTTTCATGCATTTACATCAGGCTTTAGACTAGATTGCATCACTTAGGGTCCTAGAGTATTCCCGCACCAGCATACGCATGTTCCTTGCATTTGGCATCACATTCAGGTTGTTTCTGGCTACTTTGGAGTCGTGGAGGTTCGTGGACGTGCTGAAGCTGTTGTGGCGGTTCGTGGAAGGTCGGATGTTTGCTAAGGACCAGAGATCGGGGAGCAGATCGAGCATGGCAGGTCGATCTAGATGAGATCGACCAGAAGATCGAGAAGACCAGGAGATCCAAGGAAAATGATCGAGACGAAGATCGAGTGGAGCAATCGATCAAATGGTACGGACGTAAATGACGCCATGCAAAGCGAGAGCCGGATCGAGTCCACCACTCGATCCAACCGAAGATCGATACCAAGATCAGTTGCAACACTCGATCCGCCGAAGATGAACGAGACCCAGATCGAGTTGAAGACACGATGTCCAAAAGTGATCGAGAGAGCCGCTCGATCCTGAAGTCGATCTCTGTCCTTTCAACAGCTTTTGGCCGCTAGCGAGGGGGGGACCATCGAGCTGTTTTCGCCATTTTGGGAAGGCGGCGATGTCTCTTTCCACACACACTTATCTTTTTATGCTTTTTCTCTCTGGTTTGAAGATTATCCGCCATTGTTGAACTTGAAGCTTTTCTTGCTTTTGTATTCGAATCGTTTGAAGTTTAATCTAGTTCTTTTTCATGTTCATCGTTTCTTTCTTTATGCTTTGCTTGATTTACCTTATGTGTAGTGAGTAGTTTTGTTTGGGTTTCGGGGTTGAGAGGATTCAGGGGGTCAAAAAGGTTTTCAATCTCAGAGTTTTCTAGCGCTTAATGGCTATCTCTTCTAGGGTGTTGAGTTCCTAAGGCTTAAAGACTCTCACGCCAAGAGCTTTATGATCTGAGAGGTCTCTTACCTTGACAGGATCCAGAGACCTCTGAAGATCGCACCCTAGAGGCTAGTTACCCCTTCCCAAAAGCCATGGAAGTTTGGGGGACTAGTTAAGCCATGTGTTTGAAATCTGTTTTTCCTGCCCTTCAACCTCTCTTTCCACCAGAAGCCATGGGTTTGGAGGAGAGGATGAAGGAGTGATCTATACCGAAAACCACGGATGGATCTTATTTCGTTTTCAAGGCTTAGAGATTCTCACAAAGTAAGTCGATTTAAAGTTTTCAACCCAAGCTCAGACCTTTGAAACCCCTGACCATGAATCTCAACCCTAGACCCTCATTCTTAGCATTTTTACATCCTCTCTCGTCATTCGCTTCATCTTTGATTGCATCCTGATCGTTAGTTTTGCTGCTCTTACATTTTTAGACGAGATCGATCGTTGTTGCTCGATCTAGTGGTCGATCCCGTGGTCGATCCACTAGTCAAATTTTAGTAATTCGTAGCTTTGTTCTTTAATTATTCTGTTTGTTCCTCATGGTAGTTTGATCATTCCTGGTAATTTTAAAATAGTTTTGCATTCTATTTAGTTTCTGCATCTATTTTGTAGGGATTTTCTCAAAACCGATCTTTATTCGCTTAGATTTGCAAAGCCCTTGCATTCTCCTTTATCTTCCTAGCTCCTAGAAATGGATTGACTCTCACTTGCATACTATACTACAATCTAAGTGTTGCATTTGAGTTTGATAGCCTCATTGCATCCTCACCCTTGCAAAGAAACTAGTTATCATTCATCTCGGCGAACTTCTGATTTGTTGAAGCTTGCCCTTGAAGCAACTGCTGAAACATGGCTTGTACAGGATCAACTTGCTGCGGTTGCATTTGTTGTTGAGGAACAAAGCCTGGAGGATACATAGGAGTATAAGGTTTGTTTCCTTGCTGCTGTTGCTGTCCCTGAAAGTTACCTTGGCACTGACCTTGAAAACCACTACCCGGCTGAAAACCTTTGTTGTAGGACACAAATGGCTTTGCTTGCTGAGCAGGGTACACTTGATCATTAGGGTTCTCCACATTGGTGCTTCTGTAGGAGAGATTGTTGTTCTGCTGGTAGCCTTGTAAATACCCTTGAGGTTTGTAGTTGTTCTGACCCGCCACCCAATTGGCTTCTTCTTGACTCAACTCAAGCTCCTCTAAGGTCTCATCCGCTTCACCAACAAAGTGAACATGCTTCTGGTTAGCCAGCACCAGCTTGTCAATCTTCTCATGCAAGGACTTAAGCTCTTTCTTGTGAGACTCTAGCTCAGAACCTCGCGGTGCACGGTCGTAGTCTTCAGCATAGTTGCCGTCACTCAATGCCAAGTTCTCTATCAGCTCCATACCATCTTCCACTTCTTGACCAAGGAAATTTCCCTTACTAGCCGTATCAAGTAGCAAGCGGATCTTTGGCGAAGCTCTGCGGTCTTAGGAGAGTCTCTTCACTGAGGCCGTGGTGAAGACACTGAATGGTGTAGTCCTTGAACCGCTCCGTGGCTTCATTGAACGTCTCATTGTTCCTTTGAGTGAAGCCGCTGATCTCACTTCTCAACCTTGCTGTTCTGGTGCTAGAGAAGAACTTTGAGAGGAACGCCTTCTTACACTCAGCCCAAGATGTAATGGTGCCTTGTGGAAGGGTCTTTTCCCAATGTCTAGCCTTGTCTCCAGGAGAAAATGGAAAGAGGCGCAGCTTGAAAGCATCTTCGGATATGCCATTAATCTTGATCATCCCACACACTTGCTCAAAGTTGTCAAGATGCTCCAAGGGATCTGATAACTACTTTCTTTGCAAGGGTGGGATGCAATGAGGCTATCAAACTCAAATGCAACACTTAGATTGTAGTATAGTATGCAAGTGAGAGTCAATCCATTTCTAGGAGCTAGGAAGATCAAGGAGAATGCAAGAGCAGTGTAAAGCTAAGCGAATAACAGGCGGTTTGTAAAAATCCTAGAAACTAGATGCAGCAACTAAATGGAATGCAAAAACTATTTTAAAATTACCAGGAATGATCAAACTACTATGAGGAACAAACAGAATAATTAAAGAACAAAGATACGAATTACTAAAATTCGACTAGTGGATCGACCACGGGATCGACCACTAGATCGAGCAACAACGATCGATCTCGTCTAAAAATGTAAGAGCAGTGAAACTAACGACCAGGATGCTATCAAAGATCAAGCGAATGACGAGAGAGGATGTAAAAATGCTAAGAAAGAGGGTTTAGGATTGAGATTCATAGTCAGGGGTTTCAAAGGTTTGAGCTTGGGTTGAAAACATTAAATCGACTCACTTTGTGAGAATCTCTAAGCCTTGAAAACAAAATAAGATATATTAGTGGCTTTCGGTATAGATCACTCCTTCATCCTCTCCTCCAAACCCATGGCTTCTGGTGGAAAGAGAGGTTGAAGGGCAGGAAAAACAGATTTCAAACACATGGCTTAACTAGTCCCTTAAACTTCCATGGCTTTTGGGAAGGGGTAACTAGCCTCTAGGGTGCGATCTTCAGAGGTCTCTGGATCCTGTCAAGGTAAGAGACATCTCGGATCATAAAGCTCTTGGCGTGAGAGTCTTTAAGGCTTAGGAACTCAACACCCTAGAAGAGATAGCCACTAAGCGCTAGAAAACTCCAAGATTGAAAACCTTTTTGACCCTTGAACCCTCTCAACCCCGAAACCCAAACGAAACTGCTCACTACACATAAGGTAAATAAGGCAAGGCATGAAGAAAGAAACGATGAACATGAAAAAGAACTAGATTAAACTTCAAAACGATTCGAATACAAAAGCAAGAAAAGCCTCAAGTTCAACAATGGCGTATTCCTTCGAAAAAACAGAGAGAAAGCATAAAAAGATAAGAATGAAAAGCGTGTGGGAAAAGGTCATCGCCGCCTTCCTAAAATGGCCCAAACAGCTCAATGGTCCCCCCTTTGCTAGCGGCCAAAAACGGTTGACAGAGATCGACTTCGGGATCGAGCGGCTCTCTCGATCACTTTCGGACATCGTGCCTTCTAATCAATCTGGGTCTCGATCATCTTCGGCGGATCGAGTGTTGCATCCAATCTTGGTATCGATCTGTGGTCGGATCGAGTGGTGGGATCGATCCGGCTCTCGCTCTGGATGGCGTCATTTACGTCCGTATCACTTGATCGACTGCTTCACTCGATCAATTTCCTTGAATTGCCTGATCTACTCGATCTTTAGCGAACATCCATTGTCCCCACGAGCCTCCATACTAGCTTCAGCACACCCACAGACTCCACGACTCCAAAGTAGCCAGAAACAACCTGAATATGATGCAAAATGCAAGGAACATGCGTATGCTGGTGCAAGAATGCCTTAGGACCTAAAGTGATGTAAACTATCCTAAAGTGTGATGTATATGCATGAAAAGCTAACTTATATGTATGCAAAATACATGCAATACGTAGTAACATCAACTCCCCCTAACTTACTTCTTGCTTGCCCTCAAGCAACAGAAAATAAGAGAAGAAGAGGGGTTTTAAAAACAGATGAGGGTTTAAGCTTCTTGCAAAGGTGTCTTTCAAATGAATCAATCTCAATGTCCTAGTTAACAGTTCTAAAATGCTATGCACACACTCATACTCCAAAGTACTTAGCCATACTCATCGCACAAGGAAATTCAAATCATGACTCTCCTATTCCTATCAATCAAAGAAACTCATCCTTTAACATTCATTAACATCCGAACCATAAATTAAACTTATGCACTTTAAAGCTGAACACATTTGGCTAAGGGTGCAGGTTATGAGCATTGAATGATCTCATTTGAAAAGGATTTTCATTTAAAACAAGGATTTCTCTCAAAAGTGGCAAGAACTTTATGCATAATGCTAAATGTGAAGGCAATTGATGCATACATGATCAGATTCTCATCTACCCATGTAAACTAACAATGATCCTAAACCCCTCTTATTTATTAACTTTTATCCTCACTCACCACTTAGAATCTACCCCTTTTCTCAAGGCAAAAGCTTAGCATCCCCCAATTCAAAACAGAAAACATTTTTTAACTCTTTAGGCTAGTGAAAAGGTTGAAAATAATTTGCTCTTTAACTATTTCTTATTGGTAGCTCTCTTGTTTATTTTTTTTTTCTTTTTTTTTTCTTTTCTTTTATTTTGGCACTTAGGCTCTTTTTCTTTTTCTTTTTATTTTTATTTGAGAGAGCTACCTCCTGAAATTTATTAGAGCATATATATAATTTTTAAACACAACCCTTCACTTAAAACCTATTTCTTTCTTTTAAACACCAAACTCTTTTGAAACCGAGAACATATCAACATGAAAACAACCCCAATGATCCCCCAAACTTATCCTAAGCCTATATCTAGCTTCAAAATGCAAAGCTAGCAATTATATGAGAACCCAATCATGTCGCCTAAACCTAACACTTTATGCTAAGTTCAAAACCGAAAAAGAAGGCCTCACAATGAGTCACACAAGAAATATTTGGCTTCAAAGAAGGGTAAGGGTCAAGGTGAGAGTTCTACTTAGGCTCACAAAGAGTGGTAAAAGAAAGAAGAGAGCCTAAATATTTTAAAATCCATGTGTTCATTTTCAAATGCATAAGGATGATAATTAAAATTTCAGATTAAGGTTTTCACTTATTAGGACAAGTTTCAAATCATGAGAGTTCAATTCAAGTCATGAAAATCATAGCAAGTGATCCAAGCATGGTAAGAACTTACTTTCAAAGCATAAGCAAAGCATTAAAGGACTACTAACTAGGGCAATGAAACAATTCATGAGTATAAAACACCTTTTTAAGAAAACTTTAACCACTTATGTAAATGCAAATAACCTTGATGCTTAAAAATTCTAGACTCAATCCTAAAATGATTTGACAAGATGAATGCAACTACATGAATCTTTGAAAAACAATTTAAAAATTTCACCAATTTTTCATGAACTAAAGACTCAAGGATGCTAAAGGGAAAATAAGATCAGAAAACACATGTTAAACCACACATGTACTCCCCCAAACTTGCTTGACACCATCCCGGTGGCAAACAAATTCAAAGGAGCACCAAAACACAAAGCAAAGAGAAGCAAATATGAGCGGTTATGTACAATGGAAGAAGGTTGTTACCTCTGGTCTAGTCTCGGCTGGAACTTGAGGATGTTCCAGAGGACCTAGAGACTATGGTTTTGCCCTTGCCGGTTGGTTCCTGGAGAGAAAAACGCGCCGGCTGAATGTTGCTGCCTTGCGTCTCACGGATGACAACTCCACCGGTTGAAAGTATCCTCTTCTCGGGTTGTTGAACCTCCTCGCTTGTTGCTTTCTTAGGTGAGCCTCCTTGAAGTGATTTAACCTTCCTTACAAGCTTCTTTAGCACCTTGCTCTGCCACTTGTTGATTTTTCTTTGCATCTCCACAACAGAAGCAAGGAACTTCTCCGTTTTAGTCTGCGGCTCAAAGTCAAGCTTGGGAAGGGTGAATGCTTCGGGCATCTTATCATCAGTGGCTGGAGACTCTGATCTTGGTCGGGCAGCTTGCTGAACGGTGGCTGTGGCTCCTAGAGGAGCGAAGCATTCCTCTTGGCTCGGAAGAAACTCAATGTTCCCTACACCAAACAGCTCGGTCTTGTTCTGGTTCGGCAGAATACACGTCCTCTTCTCATTCTCCTCGTCGATGTGTAAGTACTCGAAGAAGCCCTCAGCTGGCATGCGTCCCAAGCTATCAGTGTTCCTTAGATATCTCTCGTCCATGAATGCTCTATCCGGAACAGGAGTGAAGTTCTCGAGTTGTACGCCGGCTTGCACGAACAAAGGCGTGAGGAAACCACCAATGAGTGATGAGCTTGCCTTGCACCTCAAGGCATACGCCTTGTATTTGACCAACGAAGCAGCAAGGATGCACCCATAGTTCACGTCGTCTCCGAGTTGATCTTCCAACGGCTCCTCGTTCTCGTCCGGATCACAAAGGATATGCTTAAGGCCTTGGAACAGAAAGCAAAGCTCCGTCCTGGTCACCGTGCGAGCTACGGACCGGCCACTAAAGGTGTTGGCCATCAGATTCAAAGTATAACGTAGCACCGGGTTCCTCACTCTCTTGATCTTCGCAGTGTTCGCCTTGTAGTCATCATTGGCGATGAGGTCCCAAAAATCATTCGCTTGAGTGAAGGAGGGGAACTCCACTTTCCTACCAGCTGCATCGAGGCCATAACCTTGGCAGAGCTCGGGGACTGAGAGACTGAAAGCTTGGCGCTGTATCTTGAAGGAGAGGCGGCCTTGAGAAGGGATTGGCACGCTAGGATTCTCGTATCCGAACGCCAAGGTGGTTAAGAAGTCGATTGTCACTTCAGGGAAGGTTGGGCAATCCATCTGTGACAAACACCTCAGCCCTATCCTCTGGAGGAGTTGATCAAAATCTCCTAGAAGCCCCATCTTAGACAGCAACTCCCTGTCCGCGAACTTATTAGGCTCAAACCGAAGCCTTTCAAGCCGTTTCTTGTCCCTCTTCTCATCCTTACTCCATCTGACCCTCTCTTGAACAGCCACCACCTGACCTTCTCCCTCTTGTGCTCTCTCTTCTCTCGTTCTTTTAGGAGCCATTGTGCCTGAAACAAATTTCTCAAGCAGTTTGATAAGCAAAACGGCGATCGGATGAGAGAAGAAGAAAGGTGAAGAAGAAAGCTTATAACTAATACCCTAGAATTTTGGAGAATTTATAAAAATTATAGCAAAATAAAGGAGAATCAAATCTAGAGATACTAGAAAATCCAGAATTTTTCCTTTTATTTAGCTAAATTTAAAAATTCAAAAACGGCCCTATCATCTAAAACAATGACTTGCGAAATAAAAGAGAATTTTCCAAAAAATATTTTATCAAACTCCGAAAATACCTTTTGCAAGATTGTTAAAGAGTCTTGCTAGCCTTAGAAAACAGATAACTCTCACTCTCTTTGCTTAAAATTTTCGAGAAAACAAGAATGAGAGGGTGAGAAGTTGTTGAAATATTTAAAGGCTAAGCAAGAAACAAAACCATGGGTAGAAAGGGTGGTTTTCTGACAAAATTTTGGTCAAGGCACACCTTTCATGGTCAAAGATGCTTGCCTTGACTAAGTTTTGAATTTAAAAGCTGGAGGAAAAAGAGTAAAGGGGGGAAAGAAATCGTTACCTCGGCATGAGATCGAGTCCGTTTGGTCGATCTAGGACTCGATCTCATGCCCATAATGGCTTGAATCGAGAGGGTTACTCGATCTCTGACTCGATTCATGATGAATCGAGTCTTGGATCGATTGGCTCTCTCGATTATTGAGATTTTGGCTCCACGGCTAAGTCCTCGTGATCGAGCTACGTCCTCGATTTTGGGGTCGATTTGGCATAGATCGAGTGATGGATCGAGTCGAGTGATCGATCTGTTTTTAAAGGATTTCCCGAGAGAAATTAGATCGGTCGATCCATTTTGGATCGATCGATCTGTTTTCATCTAGATCGATCTTATCACTCGTTCTCGTCTAGATCGACTAGCTCCTCTCGATTCACTAACTCGATCTAGCAAAGATCGAGTCCGGATTAGTCGATCTAGCACTCGATCTCTAGCCTTTTCTTAACCCCTATCGCCTCTTTTGACCTTCAAGATCGAGGTTTAGACTCCTTATACCTGTTCCTACACACTTTGCAAAATAAAAACATAAAACTGAAAGAGAAATAAAGCAGAAATATGTACATGATAGACATGGGAATGCCTTCCAAGTGCGCTTTCTTTAACGTCTTTAGCTAGACTTTACTTGGTTTAGGCAGATGGTGGGTCTTGGAGAAGCACCGAGGTACTCTCCTTGTCATAGCTGTCCGCCAAGTAGGGCTTAACCCTGTGTCCGTTCACGGTGAATGCACTGCCACTCTTACCCATCAACGTGACAGCTCCATAAGGTAGCACTTCTTGGACCACAAACGGCCCGCTCCACCTCGACTTCAGCTTTCCCAGGAAGAGTTTGAGTCTTGAATTGTACAGCAATACCAAACCTTCTTCCTTAAGCTCCTTGGCAACCAACTTCTTGTTATGAGCTTCCTTAGTCTGCTCCTTGTATATCCGAGAGCTCTCATAAGCGTTCAACCTTAGTTTGTCCAGTTCATGTAGCTGGATGAGGCACCTCTCTTAAGCAGTCTTGAGGTCAAAGTTCAGCCTCTTTACAGCCCACAATGCACGGTGTTCCAGCTCAACCGGGAGGTGACAGCCTTTGCCATATAGCATAATGAAAGGGGTCGTACCAATCGGTGTTTTCAAGGCGGTACGATAGGCCCAAAGAGCGTCGTCCAGCTTTACTGCCCAGTCTTTCCTTGTTGCTCCGACAGTCTTCTCTAGTATAGCCTTGATTTGCCGGTTGGAGACTTCCACTTGACCGCTCGTTTGAGGATGATACGATGTAGCCACTTTATGCTTAACGCCGTATTTCCTCAAAAGGTTCTCAAAGATCTTGTTTATGAAGTGGCTTCCTCCATCGTTTATAACCACCTTTGGTACCCCAAACCTCGGGAAAATGATGCACTTGAACAGCTTGATCACCACCTTAGAATCGTTTGTAGGGGAAGCAACAGCCTCAATCCATTTAGAGACATAATCCACCGCTACTAAGTTGTACTTATTGCCGTATGAAGAAGGAACTGGCCCCATGAAGTCTATACCCCACGCGTCAAACACGTCAACCTCGAAGATAGGAACCTGAGGCATCTCGTTCCTCTTAGTGATATTCCCTGATCGTTGACATGCCTCACAGCTCTTCACAAACTCGTGTGCATCTTTGAAAATGGAGGGCCACCAGAAACCAGCTTGCAGCACTTTCGTGGCAGTCTTGAATGAAGCGAAGTGTCCTCCGTAGGAAGAGCCATGACAGTGAAAGAGGATGTCTCTAGCTTCTTCCTTCGTAACACACCTTCGGTACAAACTATCCACCCCTCTCTTGTATAAGTAGGGCTCGTCCCAAAAGTAATCACTCGCCTCTCTTATGAACCGCTTCTTGTGATAGCTGTTGAGATGTGTTGGCTCCTCTCCGCATGCTAAGTAGTTCACAACATCAGCGTACCAGGGAAGATCCTCCTCTTTGAAGCTCAACACCTCCTCAAACTTCCCTTCTAGCCTTCCACAAACAGCCGTAGTGATCGCCATGAGTTGCTCTTCTGGAAGAGAATCATCTAAGGGAAGAGACTCGTTGATCCTTAGCCGAGATAGATGGTCAGTGACTCCGTTTTCTATTCCCTTCTTGTCTTTAATCTCCATGTCAAATTCTGGAAGCAAGAGGATCCACCTCAAAAGCCGAGGCTTAGTGTCCTTCTTTGAATAGATGTATCGCAAAGCCGCGTGATCTGTGTAGACAATAGCCTTGGAACCCACAAGATACGACCAAAACTTCTCAAAGGCGAACACTACTGCAAGCAACTCCTTCTCTGTAGTAGTGTACCTCACTTGCGTGTCATCCAAGGTTCTTGAAGTATAGTAAATCACATGCAGCTTCTTGTCTTTCCTCTGACCAAGAACGGCTCCCACGGCGTAGTCGCTAGCATCACACATAATCTTGAAGGGTAGTGTCCAGTTTGGTGCTTGAACTATAGGGGCTGATGTAAGGGCTTCCTTGATGGTCACGAAAGCTCGCATGCACTCATCATCGAACACAAACTCAGCCTCTTTGCACAGCAACCGTGTAAGAGGGCGTGCAATCTTGGAGAAGTCCTTGATGAAGCGCCTATAGAACCCGGCGTGCCCCTAGAAACTTCTGACTCCCTTAACGTTCGCCGGCGCCTCAAGACCAACCATGACTTCCACTTTAGCCTGATCAACCTCAATGCCCTTCTCTGATATCTTATGACCAAGCATGATCCCTTCCTTAACCATAAAGTGGCACTTTTCCCAGTTTAGCACCAAGTTTGTCTCTTCACAACGCTTTAGTACCCTGCAAAGATTCAACAATCACGCAGAAAAGGACGCACCATAGACAGAGAAGTCATCCATAAACACCTCTACCATCTCTTATATTAGATCGGAGAAGATCGACATCATACACTGCTGAAACGTAGCCGGTGCATTACACAATCCAAATGGCATCCTTCGATAAGCGAAGGTATCATAGGGACATGTGAAGGTCATCTTCTCCTGATCATTTGGGTGAATTGGTATCTGAAAGAAACCACTATACCCATCAAGGAAACAGTAGTAAGGGTGATTAACAAGTCTCTCAAGCATTTAATCAATAAAAGGCAAAGGGAAATGATCCTTCCTAGTTGCAAGATTAAGTTTCCTATAATCAATACATATCCTATGACCAATGATGGTCCTAGTAGGAATAAGCTCATCTTTATCGTTCCTTATGATCGTGATCCCTCCCTTCTTAGGCACCACGTGTACAGGAGAAACCCACGTGCTGTCACTTATGGGATAGATCACATCAGCCTCTAAAAGCTTAAGGATCTCTTTCTTAACAACCTCTTTCAAATTAGGATTCAAACGCCTTTGATGTTCTATAGAAGAGGCGTTCTCATTATCCAAGTGAATCATGTAAGTGCAAAGCATTGGTGAAAGGCCCTTGATGTCACTGAGAGAGTACCCAATGGCCTTTCTATACTTTCTCAGCTCAGTCAGGAGCGAGTGCAACTCATCATCACTTAAGTTTTCATTCACAATCACGGGATAGGTGTTATTAGGCCCTAAGAAAGCATACCTTAGCCCTTTTGGGAGCTCCTTAAGGTCCACCTTTGGGGCTAACAGCTCGCTCCAGTCATCCTCGTGGCTGTTGTTGTTGTTTTCCTCCTTGGAGCCCTCCTTAGAACCCGAGGCATGGCCCTTAAGACTGCTTTCCTCAACCGCTATCCCTTCTGAAATCGAGTCGTCCAGTCGATCTTGCTCTCGATTTCGTCTAGATCGAGCAGTTTCGCTCGATTCACTTACTCGATTTGATGTGGATCGAGTAAGGGATCGAGACCCTGAGTCGATCTCCGGATTAGACCCCAAACTGATCGGAAGGTCTTTCTCGATCTTTGACTCAATTTTTTTCCTGGATCGATTACCCCTCTCGATATGTCTGTCGATTGCTGCACCGGATCGAGTTGTGTTATCGATTGCCTTGTCGATCTGATATCTGGATCGAGTGATAGCGCCGATTTTAGAGTCGATCTCTAGGCAGCAGCCTTCATCCTTCTTAGCAACCTTCCTAGAATACAACAAGTTGACGTACTCCTGAGTCCTCTGATCCACATAACCAAACTCTCCTGGCTCCTTAGTCAGTGCCAGCTACAAATGATCTTCCTGAGCAAGTTCTTCAAGCAGCTCATCCGCTAAAGCATCCATCGTTTCAATATAAAAGGCTTGCCCTTCTATTGTCGGCCTCTTCAGAACCTCATTGATATTGAAGTCTAGCCTTATATCTTTTCCCAAGTGCAAGGCAATCTTCCCGTTCTTGACGTCAATAATAGCCCCAGCAGTTGCAAGGAATGGCCTTCCAAGGATGAGCGGGTCCTTAGGCTCTTCATCCATCTCCAACACGACAAAGTCCGTAGGCACGTTCACACCGCTGATTCGCACCGGAAGATCTTCAAGCAATCCCACTGGTAGCCTCACACTCCTATCAGCAAGCACCAACGAGATTCTACAGTCTTTGAAATGGGTAAAGCCAAGCTTCTTTGCCACGGAATGAGGCATCAGATTTATGCTAGCTCAGAGATCACAAAGGCAACTCTTGAACTCCAAAGGGCCTAAAGCGCAAGGTATAGTGAAGCTTCCAGGGTCTCCCAACTTCTTAGGGACTATCTCCTTATGTATCACAGCACTACACAGCACTACACTCCTCACTTAGAACAAACATCTCCTTGCTTTCCTTATTCTTCTTCACGAGAGTGTCTTTGAAGAATTTGGCGCATTTAGGCATCATTGCAAGGCAGTCAACGAGAGGTAGCTTGATCTCTACGTCCTTAAGATGTTTCTCAAAGAGGATTCTATGCTTCTCTAAGAGTTGCTTCTTGAAACGGCCAGGAAAAGGCAGCTTAGGTACATACGGTGGAGGTACATAAGCATCCTTCTCCTTAGTAGTTTGTTCCGCTTTCTTCTCAGCAACTGCTTTGTCTCCTCTTCTTGGCCCTTGAATCCAGACATTGTCAAAGTTGAACTCTTCATCAGCGGAAAGCTTACCCTCCCCCTCTTGAATTACAACGTCCTCGTTGTTCTTAGGTGTAACCGGAGGTGCTAGCTCTTTGCCGCTTCTTAACGTGATGGCATTGGCATATTCCTGAGGATTCTGCTCACACTTGCCCGATAGGCTATTCTGACCACTTGTACTCTCTTTCCCTTTCTCTACCTGCTTGATCTTGTTGTTTAAGTTGGTGATCTGAGTGGAGAAGTCAGTGAGAGACGAGTCTAGACGAGTGTTCATCTCGGCGAACTTCTGGTTTGTAGAGGCTTGCCCTTGGATCAGCTGCTGAAACATGGCCTGAACCGGATCAACTTGTTGTTGCATCGGCTGTTGCTGCTGAGGTGCAAAGCCCGGAGGGTAGTTTGGCGTATAACCCTTGTTACCTTGATGTTGCCCTTGGAAGTTGTTCTGCCCTTTACCTTGGAAGCCACCACTCGGCTGAAAACCTTTGTTGTAAAGTATGAAAGGTTTTGCTTGCTGAGCAGGGTACACTTGGTCTTTAGGGTTGGCGACATTGGTACTACGATATGAGAGATTGTTGTTCTGGTTGTAGCCTTGGTTGTAGCCGTGAGGTTTGTAATTGTTCTGTCCTGCCACCCAATTGGCTTCTTCCAGGCTCAACTCAAGCTCTTCTTGATTCTCATCAGCTTCACCAACAAAGTGAACATGCTTCTGGTTGGCTAACACCAGCTTATCAATTTCTCATGCAAGGATTTCAGCTCCTTTTTGTGAGACTCTAGCTCAGATCCTCTCGGTGCACGGTCATAATCCTCAGCATAGTTGCCATCACTCAATGCCCAGTTCTCAATCAGCTTCATGCCCTCTTCTACCTCCTGACCAAGGAAGTTCCCTTTACTAGCTGTGTCAAGCAACAACCTGATCTTTGGTGAAGCTCCGCGGTAGATGGTGCTGAGTAAGGTCTCCTCACTGAATCCGTTATGAGGACATTGGATCGTGTAATCATTGAAACGTTCCATTGCCTCGTTGAATGTCTCGTTGTTTCGCTGAGTGAAGCCGCTGATTTCACTTCTCAACCGTGCTGTTCTGGTGTTAGAGAAGAATTTTGAGAGAAAAGCCTTCTTACACTCGGCCCATGAGGTGATGGTGCCTTGTGGGAGGGTCTTCTCCCAATGCCTAGCTTTATCTCCGAGTGAAAAGGGAAAGAGGCGCAGCTTGAAGGCGTCTTCGGAGATGCCGTTTATCTTGATCATTCCACATACTTGCTCGAAATTATCTAGGTGCTCCAAGGGATCTTCCATTGCTAAGCCGTGGAACTTGTTATTTTGCACCATGGAGATGAAACCCGACTTAATTTCGAAGTTGTTGTTTTGTACAGGAGGAGGAGTGATCCCAAACCTATTGTGATGAGTATTGGGAGCATCTCCGGCTCCTATGATCCTTGGGGGTCTAGCCACGTGTTGGGGGCTTCCATTGCCCCTTCCCACTGCCCCGTGAGCTGGAGGAGGTCCCTCGGGATGTTCGTGTTCAGCCATAGCTTCAAAGTCAACCAAACCGTGCTGAACAATCTCATCAAAGGCTCTGGCTTGTTCTCGTACTCTTCTTTGCCGTGAATGACCAAGCTGATGAATGTTGTCCAAGGGTTGAAGTAGATTATTGTCTCCTCATGTACCTGAGAGACACACGTTTTAGAGTAGAGAGATTTAACTAAAACAAGGTAAATGCTTAGTCTTTACTAAGCTTCAAATCTCTATGCTTTCTAACACTCCTAAGAATGGCAACGGCGCCATTTGATAACTACTTTCTTTGCAAGGGTGAGGATGCAATGAGGCTATCAAACTCAAATGCAACACTTAGATTGTAGTATAGTATGCAAGTGAGAGTCAATCCATTTCTAGGAGCTAGGAAGATCAAGGAGAATGCAAGAGCAGTGTAAAGCTAAGCGAATAACAGGCGGTTTTGTAAAAATCCTAGAAACTAGATGCAGCAACTAAATGGAATGCAAAACTATTTTAAAATTACCAGGAATGATCAAACTACCATGAAGAACAAACAGAATAATTAAAGAACAAAGCTACGAATTACTAAAATTCGATTAGTGGATCGACCACGAGATCGACTACTAGATCGAGCAACAACGATCGATCTCGTCTAAAAATGTAAGAGCAGCGAAACTAACGACCAGGATGCTATCAAAGATCAAGCGAATGACGAGAGAGGATGTAAAAATGCTAAGAAAGAGGGTTTAGGGTTGAGATTCATGGTCAGGGGTTTCAAAGGTCCGAGCTTGGGTTGAAAACTTTAAATCGACTCACTTTGTGAGAATCTTGATACAAGACTTTTTGGGACTTGATTCAATTACCCAAGCTTGTACTAATCAGTTGTAGTATAGCAATAGGGTTTTATCAATCCAAAAGGGGAAAATGAACCAGTAAGAATGCAATAGAAATCCTAATTCAAGTAGATATAAAAGGGGTTTTAGAGCTTCTAGCAACCTAAGTGATTAAGCAAAAACCAAACAAACACAAATAGGGAAATAAGCAAGCAAATGACCAAAGTAGAAGTAAAAACAGAGAAAATTCAGAACAGAGCTTAAAACAGAGAAAAGATGGGACTTGAGATGAGATAATTGGTAATAGGGATCTCTTGACTCTACTTATGATGCTTACAAACTCACACAATGTTATTCCTTATGCATAGGATTCATTTATATGACTAATCCAATCTCTTGGTACTAATCTTTTTGCTAATTACCAAGTCAAGAACTAATTCTCATTAGTGAAATGATAAGGAACAAGCATTAAAACAAATCTATCAACCCTATATTGCCAAATCACTCCCTAGACAGTCAATCTCTTGAGCTAGGATAAGCAATTCTCTTGCAAAGCAGTTCAGGCATTTCATCAAACACTTGGTGGGAATAAAATGAGCCTAAGATCTTAATTAATTTAGCTAGGGCTAATTAAGCATTAGAAACAACAATCAAGAAAAGAAATGAAAGAATTATCACTAAGCAATCATAAATAAAGTCTCAAATTCCCTAAACCTAACCCATCTCAAATTCCTAAAAAGAACTACTCACTAATCACCATTAAAGCCACCAAATCAAAGAGAGAAAGATGACTAATCATGATGAGAAAGCTTAAATAAGATGAAAGATGCAAACTTTTATTGAAATGAAGCAAAGATTCAAATTAAAAAAATCCAGAGGTCTAAACAAGGAAGAAAGAACTGCTGGGTAAAAGCTTGTTCCCAAAAATTAGAGATTTCCCGTATTTATAGGAGTCTAGGCAAAAATGGCATAATTGTAAATAAAGGTTCTTCGGGCAGAGCTGGTATCGATCAGTTGTCTCGACCTCCAGTGACCGAAATTTATCTGTATCGGTCATCAGTGATCGACACACACGACCAAAATTATAACGGTGTGTTTGTGTCGACCACACCAGACCGATACTGGTGATCGATATTGCTCCATTTCGGTCACCAGAGACGGAAAATTCCAGGCTCTGACTGAAAACTTCAGCAGAGATCTTCTGCTTTGATCCTTCTTGCTCCCTTTTGTCCAGCTAGCCTCCTGGATCACTCCCAAAGCTCCTCCAAGCTCCTTTAAGCTCCAAAAGCACCTAAAAACATCCAATATGCAAGGAAAATGCAATATATACTCCTAATACAACCTAAGTCTAAAAGAAGAAAAAGTGGGATAAAAGCTACGGGAAAATATGCAAAAGAGGACCAAAATATGTATTAAATGCAGCCCAAAATGGTGTAAATACAAGGGATATCAACACCCCCACACTTGCCTTTTGCTTGTCCTCAAGCAAGTAAGAACAAATGGGAGAGTGAGGTTTGAAAGTGGGCATTCAGATTCCAAAAGTGCAAAGGTAAAGAGATGGTTTTAATGCTCAAGTGCCTAGTTGTAGGATGCAAACACAATCATCTATACTTAAAAGAACCTAGCCATGCTCATCATGTTTCAAAATGATCTCAAATCTCAACTTAGGCAAATGCTTAAATCAATCAACTCTGTAACATTCAATTAAGTTCAGAACATGAATCATGCTTATGCAAATCAAGTGAAGACATTTGATTGAAAAGGGGTAAGGTTATGAGACAAGAATGATCTCATTTAAGCACAGGGTTAAAAACATAAAGGATCACTCAATGAAATGACTTCATCTTAGGTAAAATGCTAAAGGTAAAAGCATACTTATGCATGCAATTCAAAGCCCTCTTCTACTCTTACTTCCCAAAGATGAGTCCTAAGAATTTCTAAACCCAAAAGAGAACCCTCTAAGTCTACCCTTTCCTAAACTCTACCCCTTTCTTTCTTCTTATTCATGGCTGGGGAAACCTTCTTCATTCTGCTTGTGTGGTTGCTTCTTCTTGGTTGGGACTTGCTCTTCTTTAATGTAATGGCACCTTCATCACCTTTGGTGGATTGCTCCTGGTCTGATTTTTCTTCTTTGGACCCTCTCTGAGCTTTGTTTTTGGCGCCAATTCTTCCTTTTGAACTTAGAGCTTTTCTTCCCTTTGCTTAACCACAATACTAAACTGTTTCCCCTTTATCTACCATTTCAAATCTTTCCTTTTTCTTTTCAAAAGATAAAAAAAAACATTAAGCTCAAACCACCTAACTCTACCCCTTTTAAACCCCAAAAACTCCTATCCTAGAATCAAGCTCAAGATGCAAGCTGATATCTACAAGAGAGCTAATCATTTCCAGCCTTATTCCTAACACTTTTTGCCAAGACAAAATCGAAAATGCAATGCAAAGGCCTCACAGCTCTCACAATAGTGTTTAGGCTCAAAAGGAGGTTTTGGCTAAGGGTGAGGATGTAACTGTCCCATAAGTATGAGGATCAGGTATTTGGATCAACAAGAGTGGTAGAAAGGAGAAAGATGATCCAAATATGTATATGGTAGCCATGAATTCACTTTTCAATGCATAAGACATGATAATTGAAAGTCCAGATTAAAGTTCAAGTTGATAGAGCTGATTTTCAGAGAACAAATGCTTTCAGAATGAGATGAGAAGACCAAAACTAGCAATCTAAGCATGGTTCAGCCTTAACTTCTAGCAATCATATGATGCATCAAACAACTAAGCACTTGAAAACTGAAATCATCTCTAAACACTAAGCACTTTATAAGGAAAATTTACCATAATGCCCTATGCAAATGCAATGCAACCTATATGCCAACACTAGACTCAATCTTAAAGGAATGAAATGCAACTACATGCTTTCTTTTTGGTTTGCAATAAATGCAAAAAAATTTCAAATTTTTTCGATTTTTTGTGTTTTTCTATACCTTACATGTATGCATGATATGCATGAGACTCAAAGTGAAAAGAAAAAGAAAAACTAAGAAAACAGAAAACAAAGTCAAACCCCAAATCTCTCCCCCACACTTAAATTACACAGTCCCTTGTGTAATGAAAGCAATGGAAGAGAGAAGCAGCAAAATATATTACAAAAATGAAAAGATGCAATGGTATATAACAATGGAGAGGATGTGGTACTTGGTTTAATGGCAGGAGTGGTGGGATGATCTTTGTTCCTTGTCTCGATGACTGTTAGTTCTCTCTTCAACTACTGATCCCTCGTGGTAGAGTTGGCCCTCATCAGGGCAAAAGCTCAAGTGGCTCCTGATCTCTATGCTTGTTTGCGGAAGGTTTGGAAGGAGAAACTGGGTTGCTGTGTTGTTGTCCTTGAAGAAGGTGTAGATGTGCTGGCTGCCGATGCTCCCTTCAAGGAAATGCCAGCTTCTTAGGTAGTCTAAGTCCATACATAGTGGTTGTAGGGCACTGTTAGTATGCTCCGCCAGGCTCACGCCACAAGCTATTAGGATGGCTGTCACAATTCCTCCAACGCAGATATGTGGGTGATTCTCAGTCAAAACCTAGTGTTTGTAGGTTAAGAGGTGGTCCATCAGCATAGCGGTGTAGCAGGGGTACTTGGTGGGAGGCCTGAGAGGTGTTCCATTGGTGCTGTAGATCACCAGTGGGTGCATGGCGTTGTACATGAAGTCTTTCTCCCTTGCTGTGAGTATATCTGTATCACCCCTTGCGAAGAATGCGTTTGCCAGAGCCATGTGGGAATACCTCACTGCTGGATGCTTCAAATATGTGTTCCTCAAGGTTCCTGCAGTGGATTTGCTAGCCCCCAATACTTCCCATAGCATCTTGTGTTGCCTTTGGCTGATTTTGAAATTGCGCTCCCATGAAGTATATTTGTATGTATCTAAGGCCAGTGCAAGCTTGAAGAAGGTTATTGTGAAGGTTTGACCATCAATTTGTAATGATATCCAGCCGTCCCCATTCACCAGCTGGCTATCATCATAGTGCACCACTTTCAGGGTAGAGAGGAATTGGTAGGTGAGGTTCATGTAGGATGGAAGAGCTCTTGCCATAAAGTCAGTGAGCCCCATGCATTCAAAGATAGCCTTGCAGTCCAAGTTGATCCCAAGTGCTTGCATAGTGGAGGCGCAAGGATATCTTGTGGGCTGGAAGCTACATCGGTTGAGTTTTTCCATGAGGATCTCAGCGCTTGGCAATAGGGATGCTTCCTCCCTTTGTAACCTACTGCTGGTTGCTGTTGAGCTGCCCCTTTTCCTCATTGTACCTGAAAGTGTAAAAGCTCAAAGAAATTCTGAGTGCTGATAATGAGGGGAAGAGAGAGCTAAAGATCTTAGAGGTCAAGTAATGAAGTAAGAAGTTAGGGAGAGTAGGAAGAGCCTATATATTCATAAATAGATGGGTGGGGAGTGAAGGGAATCAAATGAGTGGGGGACAAGGTCAGAAGTGCTCAGGAGCTTTTCAGACTACAGGAGGGCCCCTTCAAAATTTGAATTTAAACTTCCTTGGCTCCAAACCAAAGGAAGGAAAAATTTGAAAAAATTTAGAGACTTACCTGGATGGAGTATCGGTCACTCATTACCGATATTACTGACCGAAATTTGCATTTTCGGTCATGAGTGATCGACACTGGAGACCGATGTGCTTTCTGGGATTTGTATCGGTCATCAGTGGTCGACACACTTGACCGAAATACATCCGATATGATTGTGTCGATCTTGGGTGATTGATACTGGTGACCGATAGGATTTCAAGAATCTTATCGATCAACAGTGGTCGACACAATAGACCGAAAATCATACGGTATGTTTACGTCGACCAAGTGTGGTCGACATGAATGACCGAAAACTTTCCCACCTTCAAACTTCTTTCCATATCGATCACAAGTTACCGATATGTTGACTGGTGTAGACTGGCTCTACTGATATCGGTCAGTCATGGTCGATACTACTGACCGAAAATATGTGTATCAGTCTGTCATGACCGATACAAATGACCGATACCAGCCAGAATACACCTGTTATTTGTCCCATTCTGATCTTTTAACCCCAAATTCGGACTCCTTATTCCAAACAATATAGCAAAGCATAAAAGATAGATTAAAAAGCATAATATATATATACAAAAGGATATCATGGGACTACCTCCCAAGTGTGCTTGTTTAAAGTCCCTAGCTTGACTTTCCTTGGGTGATCATTCTTGTGGAGGTTCATCAAGGCTGCTGTCCACCTCATCTCCAAGAGACTCACTTGCCATGTATGGCTTCAGCCCGTGCCCATTCACTGTGAAGTCTTCTCCATTCTTGCTGAACAGAGTGACAGCTCCATATGGCAACACTTCCTTGATCTTGAATGGTCCTGACCATCTTGACTTCAGTTTCCCAGGAAACAGCTTCAGCCTTGAGTTGAATAGCAGCACCTGATCTCCTGCCTTGAAATCCTTGTGTTTGATCCTTTTGTCATGGAAGGCCTTTGTCCTCTCCTTGTAGATCCTAGAGCTCTCAAAGGCTTCAAGACGGTTTTCCTCTAGTTCATGCAAGTTGATAAGTCTCTTTTCCTGAGCTGTCTTGATATCAAAATTCAGCAACATTGTTTCCCACAAGGCTTTATACTCTAGCTCAACAGGTAGATGGCAGGACTTCCCATAGAGGAGTGAGAAGGGTGTTCTGCCAATGGGTGTCTTGAAGGCTGTCATGTAAGCCCACAAAGCATCATCAAGCTTATTAGACCAATCCTTTCTTGTAACACCAACTTTTTTCTCTAAGATTGCCTTGATTTCTCTGTTGGACACCTCCACTTGGCCACTTGTTTGAGGATGGTAAGGAGTAGCAACCTTGTGCTTGACACCATTCTTCCTGAGCAAGCTCTCAAAAATCTTGTTGATGAAGTGGCTTCCACCATCACTGATCACACATCTTGGAGTACCAAACCTTGGGAAGATAATTGTCTTGAAAAGCTTCAGCACAACTCTAGCATCATTTGTTGGACTAGCAATGGCTTCAACCCACTTTGACACATAATCAACAGCTACAAGAATGTACTTGTTTCCATAAGAGGAAGGGAAGGGTCCCATAAAGTCAATCCCCCACACATCAAACAGATCCACTTCCAGGATAGGATTCAGAGGCATCTCATCTCTCTTGGAGATGTTTCCTTTTCTTTGACAAGCATCACATGAGGAGATATGGGCTTGTGCATCCTTGAACTGACTAGGCCACCAGAAACCAGCCTGTAGGACCTTGGAGGCTGTCTTGAATGTTGCAAAATGTCCTCCATAGGCTGAGCCATGGCAATGGTGCAGGATTCCTGGAATCTCTTCCTCAGCTACACACCTTCTGAACAACCCATCATTCCCTCTTTTGTATAAATAGGGCTCATCCCAAAAGTAATGGGAGACATCTCTTAAGAACTTCTTCTTCTGATGGGAGTTGAGGGTCTGTGGTATCTGTCCAATCACCAAGTAGTTTACAAAGTCAGCATACCAAGGTAGTTTATCTTTTTCTAGGCCCTCCACTTCTGCTTTCATGACTCCTAAAGCATGCAACTGTTCCTCTGGTAGAGTATCATTGATTGGGACGAAGTCATCTATCCTCAGTCTTGAGAGGTGATCAGCAACTCCATTCTCAATGCCTCTCTTATCCACAATCTCCATGTCGAACTCTTGCAAGAGAAGAATCCATCTAAGAAGCCTTGGTTTGGTGTCCTTCTTGGCATAGATGTGTCTCACCAAGTAGTTTACAAAGTCAGCATACCAAGGTATTTTATCTTTTTCTAGGCCCTCCACTTCTGCTTTCATGACTCCTAAGCATGCAACTGTTCCTCTGGTAGAGTATCATTGATTGGGACGAAGTCATCTATCCTCAGTCTTGAGAGGTGATCAGCAACTCCATTCTCAATGCCTCTCTTATCCACAATCTCCATGTCGAACTCTTGCAAGAGAAGAATCCATCTAAGAAGCCTTGGTTTGGTGTCCTTCTTGGCATAGATGTGTCTCAGCGCAACATGATCAGTATAAACAATCACCTTGGAGCCTACCAGGTAGCTCCTTAACTTCTCAAATGCAAAGACAACTGCCAAGAGCTCTTTCTCAGTTGTAGCATACCTTGACTGAGCCTCATCCATAGTCCTGCTGGCATAGTAGATGACATGAAGTTTCTTGTCAACTCTCTGCCCCAAAACTGCTCCAACTGCATAGTCACTAGCATCACACATTATTTCAAATGGCAGATCCCATTTTGGTGCTTGAACTATTGGTGTTGATATAAGAGCTTGTTTGAGAGTAAGGAAGGCTTGAAGACAGTCTTCATCAAACACAAACTCTGTTTCTTTACACAACAATCTTGTCAAAGGTCTTGCAATCCTTGAAAAGTCTTTGATAAATCTTCTGTAGAAGCCAGCATGCCCCAGAAAACTCCTGATCCCCTTGACAGTCGTTGGAGGTTCTAAATGCACCATTACATCAATCTTAGCCTTGTCCACCTCTATTCATTTCTCTGAGATCTTATGCCCCAAAACAATCCCTTCTTGCACCATGAAGTGACACTTTTCCCAAATCAGGACCAGTTTTGTGTCTTCACATCTTTGGAGAACCTAAGAATGGTTAGACAAACAGACACCAAAGGAGGATCCATAGACGCTAAAGTCGTCCATGAATACTTCCACCATTTCTTCAAGCAATCAGAAAAGATAGCAGTCATACATCTTTGGAAAGTAGCAGGAGCATTGCATAAACCAAAAGGCATTCTCCTATAAGTGAAAGTCCCATATGGGCAAGTAAAAGTAGTTTTTTCCTGATCATTGGGATGAATAGGGATCTGAAAGAATCCACTATAGCCATCTAAAAAGCAGTAATACTTATGATTTGCTAATCTTTCTAGCATTTGGTCTATAAATGGCAAAGGGAAGTGATCTTTCCTAGAAGCAGAATTTAGTTTTCTGTAATCAATACACATTCTATGACCAGTGATTGTCCTAGTTGGTATTAGCTCATCATTTTCATTTTTAACAACAGTGATCCCTCCCTTCTTAGGTACCACATGGACTGGTGAGACCCATGTGCTATCTGAGATGGGATAGATCACTCCTACTTCAAGCAACTTCAAGATTTCCTTTTTTACTACTTCTTTTAAATTAGGATTCAACCTTCTCTGAGGTTCAACAGAAGTTCTTGTCTCATCCTCTAGATGGATCCTGTGAGTGCATAGGTTAGGAGATATGCCTTGGATATCATCTAATGAATACCCAATAGCTTTCCTAAACCTTTTCAACACTTTAACAAGAGCCAGGATCTCATCATCATTGATGCTATCATTGACTATAACAGGGTAAGTGGAGTTAGGACCTAGGAAAACATACCTTAGCCCATGAGGAAGTGGTTTGAGTTCCACCTTTGGTGCCCTGAGTTCGCTCCAGTCCTCATCTGAGCTGCCTTGCTTCTTGGCGTCAGCTTCCCTACTTGGGGAACTAGTCTCCTGAGCTGAGAAGATTTCTCTTTTTGTGTATTCCAAGCTTTCAAATGGCTCTTCCTCCTCAAAGAAGCTGTGGGAGTCCAGTTTCAGCTGATAACCCAAGCTTTCCTTATCCAAGTACCCATCATCTACATGCTCACTTGTCAAAGCCACTTGTAACTTGTCCTCACAACACAGCTCTTCTTGGAGTTCATCATTCAACTTTTCTAGAGTGTCAATCTGGAAAACTTGACCTTCAATAGTAGGCTGCTGCATGATCTTCTTGATGTCAAACTTTAAAGACATGTCCTTACTCAACTTCAGGTCAATCTTCCCCTTTTTAACATCAATGACTGCTCCTGTTGTGGCTAGGAATGGTCTCCCAAGAATAAGAGGGTCTCTAGGCTCTTCATCCATGTCCAAAACTACAAAATCAGTAGGTATTTCTACACTCCCAATCCTTAGTGGTACATCTTCAAGCAACCCTTTGGGATGTTTTACTAACCTATCAGCCAATACCAAAGAGATTCTGCAATCTTTGAACTTAGTGAAGCCTAGGCATTGTGCTACAGAGTAGGACATCAAGCTGACACTAGCTCCAAGATCACACAAACATTTGTCAAACAGGAGTGGACCTATAGAGCAGGGTAAGGTGAAGCTCCCTGGATCTCCTAGCTTGTTAGGAGTCACTCTCTTCTTCTGAATAATAGCGCTACATTCATGTGTGAGGACTATCATTCCCTGCAGATCTTTGGTTCTTTCAGCAACAGCATCTTTCAGGAATTTCTGGTAAGGGGGGACTAAAACAAAGGCATCTAACAGCGGCATTGTGAGCTGGATCTTCTTCATCTGTTCATTAAAGAGTCCTTTGTATTTAGCAACCAGCTGCTTCTTAAACCTTCCAGGAAAAGGTATTGTAGGCTGATAAGGAGGAGGTATGTTTCTTGGTTCTTTGGCTAACTCCTTAGAAGCCTCCTTTGTTTTGCCTTTAGTAACCTCCTTGTCTTTGGCTTTCTCAGGAATCTTTTCAGCTTCAATCATTCCATCTCCTGGAGTATCTTCCTTTTCTTTGACCTCCACCCCCTCTTCTTGTTCCTCAATGTCCTCATTGGTTATAGAAGGAGCTACTCTTGGTGGAAGTTGCTTCCCACTTCTGAGAGTGACAGCTTTGACATACTCCTGTGTGAGTGAAGAGGTAGAAGGGGTAGACAAGGTTTCTAGTTTGTTGATCTTGATGTTGAGAGGAGTGATGTGGGACTGTAATTTGGAGTCAATGTTCTTGTTGATTTCATCAGTCATGCTTCTTTGAATATAGTGAGGTTCCTTTGAATCTCAACAGCCATCATCAAGCTGACACTAGCTCCAAGATCACACAAACATTTGTCAAACAGGAGTGGACCTATAGAGCAGGATAAGGTGAAGCTCTCTGGATCTCCTAGCTTGTTAGGATTCACTCTCTTCTGCTGAATAATGGCGCTACATTCATGTGTGAGGACTACCATTCCCTGCAGATCTTTGGTTCTTTCAGCAACAGCATCTTTCAGGAATTTCTGGTAAGGGGGGATTAAAACAAAGGCATCTAACAGCGGCATTGTGAGCTGGATCTTCTTCATCTGTTCATCAAAGAGTTATTTGTATTTAGCAACCAGCTGCTTCTTAAACCTTCCAGGAAAAGGTATTGTAGGGTGATAAGGAGGAGGTATGTATCTTGGTTCTTTGGCTAACTCCTTAGAAGCCTCCTTTGTTTTGCCTTTAGTAACCTCCTTGTCTTTGGGTTTCTCAGGAATCTTTTCAGCTTCAATCATTCCATCTCCTGGAGTATCTTCCTTTTCTTTGACCTCCACCCCCTCTTCTTGTTCCTCAATGTCCTCATTGGGTATAGAAGGAGCTACTCTTGGTGGAAGTTGCTTTCCACTTCTGAGAGTGACAGCTTTGACATACTCATGTGTGAGTGAAGAGGTAGAAGGGGTAGACAAGGTTTCTAGTTTGTTGATCTTGATGTTGAGAGGAGTGATGTGGGACTGTAATTTGGAGTCAATGTTCTTGTTGATTTCATCAGTCATGCTTCTTTGAATATCAGTGAGGTTCCTTTGAATCTCAACAGCCATCATCAAGCTGACACTAGCTCCAAGATCACACAAACATTTGTCAAACAGGAGTGGACCTATAGAGCAGGGTAAGGTGAAGCTCCCTGGATCTCCTAGCTTGTTAGGAGTCACTCTCTTCTGCTGAATAATGGCGCTACATTCATGTGTGAGGACTACCATTCCCTGCAGATCTTTGGTTCTTTCAGCAACAGCATCTTTCAGGAATTTCTGGTAAGGGGGGACTAAAACAAAGGCATCTAACAGCGGCATTGTGAGCTGGATCTTCTTCATCTATTCATCAAAGAGTCCTTTGTATTTAGCAACCAGCTGCTTCTTAAACCTTCCAGGAAAAGGTATTGTAGGCTGATAAGGAGGAGGTATGTATCTTGGTTCTTTGGCTAACTCCTTAGAAGCCTCCTTTGTTTTGCCTTTAGTAACCTCCTTGTCTTTGGATTTCTCAGGAATCTTTTCAGCTTCAATCATTCCATCTCCTGGAGTATCTTCCTTTTCTTTGACCTCCACCCCCTCTTCTTGTTCCTCAATGTCCTCATTGGGTATAGAAGGAGCTACTCTTGGTGGAAGTTGCTTTCCACTTCTGAGAGTGACAGCTTTGACATACTCCTGTGTGAGTGAAGAGGTAGAAGGGGTAGACAAGGTTTCTAGTTTGTTGATCTTGATGTTGAGAGGAGTGATGTGGGACTGTAATTTGGAGTCAATGTTCTTGTTGATTTCATCAGTCATGCTTCTTTGAATATCAGTGAGGTTCCTTTGAATCTCAACAGCCATCATCTTTTGCAGTTCTCCAGTTTGAAATTGTTGAAGTTGGAGGAACATCTCTTTGTAATCCAGATTATGTGAAGGTGAAGAAGAGTTGATACCAACTGTGGGAGGTGATGAAGCTTGATGCTGTGGAGAGTGAATGTCCTCAATGGACTGGTGTAGATAGGCGTCATTTGCATGAAGCATGAGTGGCGTCCCTTGTTCTTGGATAGCTTGTATATGGTTTTCCTTGTAAAGGTTTGGTGAGAGGTCATTGGGTAGGAGTCTAGTGGTTGCATTGAGTAGTAGGTCAACCTTCTCTTGCAGCGCTTTGATCTCAGAGAGTGCTGTTGCTAGTTCCTTGGAGTGTTGCTCTTTGTCATCCACATAGTCCCCATTGCTGAGTGCCATGTTCTCCACTAGTACCCATCCTTCATCTACATCCTTTCCAAGGAAGTAGCCATACTAGCTGTATCTAGGAGAATTCTGATCTTGGGGAGGACACCTATATAGAGTGTGGATAGAAGCATTTCCTTAGTGAAACCATGATGAGGGCACTGATGAGTGAAACCTCTGAATCTTTCCCATGTGTCTCCAAAGCTTTCAGTGGACCACTGCCTGAAGTTGGTGATCTCATTTCTGAAGTGAGCAGTTCTTGAAAGGGAGAAGAACTTAGTTAAGAAGGCATCTTTACATTGTCCCCAAGTGGTAATGCTGCCTTGTGCTAGAGACTTCTCCCATAGTTTAGCTTTGTCACTAAGTGAAAAAGGAAAGAGTTTCAGCTTCAAACCATCATCTGATACACCACTAAGCTTTGTTAATGTGCATATCCTTTCAAACTCATCTAGATGCTCTAAGGGGTCTTGGTTGGGCAATCCAAGGAACTGCCTTTCTTGGATCATTATGATGAGGCTGCTCTTGATTTGATATTGATCAGTCTCCATGGGTGGGAGAATTCCTTGCTTTGAAGCATAGTTAGAGGGTACATCAGCAGCACCAATTGGTCTTCATTGTCTCTGAACAACAGCTCCTTGTTCACCAGCTTGACCTTGCTGTCCTTGTAACCCTTGGATCCCTTGAGGACCTTGTTGACCTTGTGGACCTTGCAAACCAAAACCAGCAGCATACTGATGTTCTTCCATGCTTCAACAGCTGAATCCTGATTCTGCAAACCCATAATCTTTGACCTTGAACCTCAGTTGTAGTTGTAGACACTTGAGAGCAAGTGTTTTGGTACCTACAAAAGAAATTCTAGACCAAAAGAGAAATCAGTAACCAAAATCGAAAATAACAAGGCTTGATCTCAAGATCTCTACAAATCCTACTGAACAAAGCATTCCCCTAATAGCAACGGCGCCAAATTGATACAAGACTTTTTGGGACTTGATTCAATTACCCAAGCTTGTACTAATCAGTTGTAGTATAGCATAGGGTTTTATCAATCCAAAAGGGGAAAATGAAGCAGTAAGAATGCAATAGAAATCCTAATTCAAGCAGATATAAAAGGGGTTTTAGAGCTTCTAGCAACCTAAGTGATTAAACAAAAACCAAACAAACACAAATAGGGAAATAAGCAAGCAAATGACCAAAGTAAAAGTAAAAACATAACAAATTCAGAAGAGAACTTAAAACAGAGAAAAGATGGGACTTGAGATGAGATAATTGGTAATAGGGAACTCTTGACTCTACTTATGATGCTTACAAACTCACACAATGCTATTCCTTATGCATAGGATTCATTTATATGACTAATTCAATCTCTTGGCACTAATCTCTTTGCTAATTACCAAGTCAAGAACTAATTCTCATTAGCAAAATGATAAGTAACAAGCATTAAAACAAATCTATCAACCCTATATTACCAAATCACTCCCTAGACAGTCAATCTCTTGAGCTAGGATAAGCAATTCTCTTGCAAAGCAGTTCAGGCATTTCATCAAACACTTGGTGGGCATAAAATGAGCATAAGATCTTAATCAACTTAGCTAGAGCTAATTAAGCATTAAACACAGCAATCAAGAAAGAAAATGAAAGAATTATCACTAAGCAATCATAAATAAAGTCTCAAATTCCCTAAACCTAACCCATCTCAAATCCCTAAACCTAACCCATCTAAAATCCCTAAAAAGGACTACTCACTAATCACCATTAAAACCACCAAATCAAAGAGAGAAAGATGACTAATCATGATTAGAAGGCTTAAATAAGATGAAAGATGCAAATTTTTATTGAAATGAAGCAAGGATTCAAATTACAAAAATCCAGAGGTCTAAATAAGGAAGAAAGAACTGCTGGATAAAAGCTTGTTCCCAAAAATTATGGATTTCCCATATTTATAGGAGTCTAGGCGAAAATGGCATAATTATAAATAAAGAGTCTTCGGGCAGAGCTGGTATCGATCAGTTGTGTCGACCTCCAGTGACCGAAATTTATCTGTATCGGTCATCAGTGATCGACACACACGACCGAAATTATAACGGTGTGTTTGTGTCGACCACACCAGACCGATACTGGTGATCGATACTGCTCCATTTTGGTCACCAGAGACCGAAAATTCCAGGCTCTGACCGAAAACTTCTGCAGAGATCTTCTGCTTTAATCCTTCTTGCTCCCTTTTGTCCAGCTAGCCTCCTGGATATCTCCCAAAGCTCCTCCAAGCTCCTTTAAGCTCCAAAAGCACCTAAAAACATCCAATATGCAAGGAAAATGCAATCTATACTCCTAATGCAACCTAAGTCTAAAAGGAGAAGAAAGTGGGACAAAAGCTAAGGGAAAATATGCAAAAGAGGACCAAAACATGTACTAAATGCAGCCCTAAATGGTGTAAATACAAGGGATATCAAATCTCTAAGCCTTGAAAACGAAATAAGATCTATCTGTGGCTTTCGGTATAGATCACTCCTTCATCCTCTCCTCCAAACCTATGGCTTCTGGTGGAAAGAGAGGTTGAAGGGCAGGAAAAACATATTTCAAACGCATGGCTTAACTAGTCCCCCAAACTTCCATGGCTTTTGGGAAGGGGTAACTAGCCTCTAGGGTGCGATCTTCAGAGGTCTCTGGATCCTGTCAAGGTAAGAGACCTCTCGGATCATAAAGTTCTTGGCGTGAGAGTCTTTAAGCCTTAGGAACTCAACACCCTATAAGAGATAGCCATTAAGCGCTAGAAAACTCCACGATTGAAAACCTTTTTGACCACTTGAATCCTCTCAACCCCGAAACCCAAACGAAACTACTCACTACACATAAGGTAAATCAAGCAATGCATGAAGAAAGAAACGATGAACATGAAAAAGAACTAGATTAAACTTCAAAACGATTCGAATACAAAAGCAAGAAAAGCTTCAAGTTCAACAATGGCGTATTCCTTCGAAAAAACAGAGAGAAAGCATAAAAAGATAAGAATGAAAAGCGTGTGGTAAAAGGTCATCGCCGCCTTCCCAAAATGGCCCAAACAGCTCAATGGTCCCCCCTTCGCTAGCGGCCAAAAACGGTTAAAAGGACAGAGATCGACTTCGGGATCGAGCGGCTCTCTCGATCACTTTCGGACATCGTGCCTTCTACTCGATCTGGGTCTCGATCATCTTCGGCGGATCGAGTGTTGCATCCGATCTTGGTATCGATCTGTGGTCAGATCGAGTGGTGGGCTCGATCAAGCTCTCGCTCTGCATGGCGTCATTTACGTATGTTCCACTTGATCGACTGCTTCACTCGATCTTCTTCTCGATCAATTCCCTTGGATCGCCTGAGCTACTCGATCTTCTGGTCGATCTCATCTAGATCGACCGGCCATGCTCGATCTGCTCTCTGATCTCTGGTCCTTAGCGAACATTCGTTGTCCCCACGAGCCTCTATACTAGCTTCAGCACACCCACAGACTCCACGACTCCAAAGTAGCCAGAAACAACCTGAATATGATGCAAAATGCAAGGAACATGCGTATGCTGGTGCAAGAATGCCTTAGGACCTAAAGTGATGCAAACTATCCTAAAGTGTGATGTATATGCATAAAAAGCTAACTTATATGTATGCAAAATACATGCAATACGCAGTAACATCAGGATCGTCCATTGCTAACACATGGAACTTGTTTTTTTGCACCATTGAGATGAATCCTGGCTTAATCTCGAAGTTGTTGTTCTGTACAGGAGGAGGAGTGATCCCAAACCTATTATGATGAGTGTTGGCAGCATCTCCCGCTCCAATGATCCGTGGGGGTCTACCCGCGTGGTGGGGGTTTCCATTACCCCTTCCCATTGCCCCGTGAGCTGGAGGAGGTCCCTCTGGATGTTCGTGCTCAGCCATCGCTTCAAAATCCACTGAACCTTGCTGAACAATCTCCTCAAAGGCTCGAGCTTGCTCTCTAACTCTTCTTGATCTTGCGTGTCCAAGTTGATGAATATTGTCCAAGGGCGTGAGTAAGTTGTTGTTACCCCTGGAGCGTAGATTCATGTACCTGAAAGACACAAGTTCGAGAGTAGAGAAATCAGTATCCAACGTAAAGTAAAGGCTTAGTCTTTACCAAACCCCAAATCTTAATGCTTTCTATCCCCTAAGATGGCAACGGCGCCAGTTGATAAGATGTTTTTTTGATGCAATGATGTGTCAAGATGCAACAGAGAGGTTATCAAAACTCTAATGCACACAGAGATGTAGTATAGTGAGCAAGAGAGGTATCAATCTACACCTAGGGGTAGCAAGATCACTAAGAATGCAAAGGAATGAGCAAATCTAAGCAGAATATGAAAATGATTGATAAAATCCGTAAAAACTAAATGCAAGGGTCAAATGCAAAGCAAAACAATTTTAAAATCCCTGGAAGAGGGTTAACTACCACGAGGAACAAGCGGAATACTTAAAATGCAACGCTTCGAATTACTAAAAATCGACTAGTGGATCGACCACAGGATCGACCACTAGATCGAGCAACAACGATCGATCTCGTCTAAACTGTTCAAACAGAAATGAATCTAATGACCAGGATGCGAACAGATAACAAGTGAATGATTAATAGAGATGAGAAAATACTAAGAAAGAGGGTCCAGGGTTGAGGATCATTTTCAAGGGTTTCAAAGGTTCAAGCTTGGTTTGAAAAACTTTAGATCTACTCACTTTGTGAGGGTCTCTAGGCCTTGAAAACAAATCAAGATCCATCCATGGCGTGTGGTATGGATCACTCCTTCATTCTCTTCTCTAAACCCATGGCGTTTGGCGGAAAAAGAGATTGAAGGGCATAAAACATAGAGTTCAAGCAAACGGCCTAACTAATCCCCTAAACAACCATGGCGTATGGGAAAGGAAGGATTAGCCTCTAGGATTTGACTTCTCCAGGACATCTGAATCCTGTCAAGGTAAGATATCCCTCTGATCATAGAGATCTTGGCGTGAGAGTCTCTAAGCCTTAAGTGCTCAAATCCTAGAAGAGAAGGCGATGAAGAACGAGAAAACACCAAGCTTTAAACCTTTAAACCCCTTTGAACCCTCTCAACCCCGAAAACCCGATGAAACTACTCATTACTCATAAAGGAAACCGAACAAAACGCAATAGATGATTGACTAAACATGAAAAACGAGTGATTCTATGCAAAGATTCAATATTCAAAACGTAAAAGCAAGAAAAACTTCTAGTCAATGCTTCTTCTGGTCTGTTGGTGTTGAAGTTTCTTGCACTTCCAGCATCCAGCGCCATTGAATACTTCTAGTCAATGCCTCTAAAGAAGATCCCAAGTAGTTGCACTTGACTGAAACCATGATGACAGTCCCTTTGATAAGACTTAAATCTCAGTCAAGAAGTCTTAAAAGCTTCAGTAGAACCTTGAGAGAATTATGTAATTTTCGTCCTCAGGTCCTCTGATCTAGTATCATCATAGAAATTGTTCAAAAATGCATTCTTGGTGTCCTCCCAAGTAGTTAATGAAGCAGGCTCCAGTTGCTTCAGCCAGAATGCAGCATCTCCACCAAGTGAGTATGGGAAAAGCTTGCAGAACAGAAAGTCATTGCTAACACCATTGGCTTTCACTTGAGTCCAAATCCTCAAACCTCTCAATATGATCCATTGGATGTTCATGAGGTAAGCCATGGAAAGGATGCTGTCCCACCAGCTGATAATAAGCAGGCTTGAGCTCAAAATCATTCCTTTTGAAAGCAGGAGGGCGGATTGCAGCTCTGTTGGCATAAAACTGATCAGGTCTGTTGTAATCTCCTAGAGTCCTCTGCACAAAATGTCCAGCAACGTTTACAGCTTCATCTGGAGCTTGCTGAATCTGCTGTTCAGCGACGACATTCCCATCCTGATCTAGTCTCTGCCCATCTTCGTTCCTCCTGTTTCCCTCTCTGTCAACCAAGTGACCTTCTGCATCTTCAACCAAGATCAGTGGAGCAACCATTGTATATTGTTTCTTAGTTTTCCTGAGGGTCCTCTCCAACTTTGCAAGTTAGTCGATGCTTAAAGTCACAAGCTCCTTCTCTTTGTTGCTTCTGGTACTGCGATTAGGCATACACTTGAAACCAGCACAGAGAAAAGAAACTGAAAGTTAGTAAACAAATTAAAACTTAGACAAAATCCTAATACTAAAAATCGATAAGCAGCTATTACTCCCCGGGAACGGCGCCAAAAACTTGATAGGACTCAGGTTTTACCCAAATAAAACTACTGCAAGTGCACAGCAAAGCAGTTGTAGTACAAGGGTTATCGAATGCCAAGGGAGTATGTAAACTTCACTATCAATTGTAAGTTCAGATTAAGCTAAGCAGTATGCGATGTATGTAATGCGAATGACAAATTAAAAGTAAGCAAACGAATTTTAGTTGTTGATCAAAGTTTCAGAAGACTAAAAGCGCTAAGTCAGGACAGTTCGCAGGTTGAATCTGAGTATGTAGAATGCATGAAATCAGGAATGATTATGAACCGTTTTGAACATGAATATCAAATATATAACTAATCAATTCTCATTGCAGGAGTTAACTATGTTTAAATCACAGATTTTCAAATCTCTTTGCAAATCCTAACAACCTAAACATGCAATATAATCAAATTCAATTCTTCAGAAAACTTCTAAGCCAAATCTCTTTGCACTAAGTTGTTTTGCTCATCAAATACTAGTTCAGGTTATTAATAATGCTCTCACATATATTCAACAACCTATGATGTTTGGATTTCTAGATGATGTTTCTAAGAAATTTGATTTTAAAGCAAGCAGAGATGAAAAACCAAAAGATATTTCTAACAGGTAGCAATTCTATAAACTCTTCATCAACCTTTGAAAAAGCCCTAACTTAACCAACAAATTACTCAGACATTCTCATGGAATCACAAAACATAACTGAATGAATTTGCATTAAAATAATAGAATATAAACAAAGGGGGTTCGAAATCTTCTCCAAAAAGAGTACAAGATTTGTCTCCCCAAAAGCTCTTAATAAAATCCTCTCTAAAGCTCTCTGAATTCTCAAAAACTAAGATACAAGCCAACAATGGCGGAAAACGTAATATATAGAAGCTAAAACACAATCTGGGGCCTTCTTGCAAATACTGAAACTTCTGGGCCGATTCTGCAAACAATCTTTATACTTTTAATAAACCAGCCACGACCCCTTCCTTTCTGGGTTACGAGCGTCACCATAGGTGGTGACGAGCGTTACCCAAATGCATACTTTTCTTCTCGAGCTGGACACTTCGTGACTTTAACTTGCAATGCTCCAAAAAGCTTCAATATCTCCAATTATGCTCCAGACATGCTATAACCTGCAAAGACTCTACTAGAACTCTAAAAAGACCAAAAAGACTCAATAAAAAGGACTAATACCATAGTTAAAAACCATAAAAACCATGATATATCAATAGGATGAGCTAGTCACCTCTTCTGCGAAAGCTGCTGCAATGGGTGATTGAAGTGTAGCAAAAGCACCAAAAGTTGAGCTTAAACAGCTCCATGCAGGGTTAAGGTACGCCTTCCCTGGAGAAAACTCCACTCATGTTGTTATTGTTAATGTTTTATTGAACAATGCAGAGCTCACTCTTTTGCTAAGTAAGCTGCACAGATTTCGCAAAGCTCTTAGCTATTCTCTTGATGATATTTCAGGGATTTCTCGAGACTTGTGCATGTATAGGATTCATTTGGAGGATGAATCGAAATCATCAGTGGAGCACCAGAGGAGACTGAATCTGAACTTGCATGATGTGGTCAAGAAGGAGATCATGAAGCTGCTGCAAGCTGGGATCATCTATCCCATATCAGACAGTGCTTGGGTCAGTCCAGTACATATGGTCCCTAAGAAAGGAGGAGTTACAGTGGTAAAGAATGATAAGGATGAGCTGATTCCAACCAGAACAGTGACAGAACACAGGATGTGCATCGATTACCGGAATCTGAATGCAGCCACAATGAAAGATCACTTCCTTCTACCTTTCATCGATCAGATGCTTGAAAGGCTGGCGAATCACAAGTATTATTGCTTCCTTGATGGTTATTCAGGCTTCTTTCAGATCTCCATCCATCCAGATGATCAGGAGAAGACCACCTTTACCTGTCCTTATGGCACCTTTGCATATCGTAGAATGCCTTTTGGACTGTGTAATGCTCCTGCAACCTTACAGAGATGCATGATGTCGATCTTCACTGACATGATTGAGAGGTTTATGGAGGTTTTCGTAGATGACTTCTCAGTTTATGAGTCTTCCTTCAAGAACTGTTTGGACAACTTGTGTGCAGTTCTGCAGAGATGTGAAGAGAAGCATTTGGATCTGAACTTGGAGAAGTGTCATTTTTTGGTACAAGATAGCATTGTTCATGGTCACAGAGTCTCTGCAGATGGGATAGAAGTGGATAGGACGAAAATTGAAGTGATGACAAGTCTGCAAGCGCCTGATTCAGTCCAAGCAGTGAGGAGTTTTCTGGGTCACGCTGGGTTCTACAGAAGATTAATCAAGGACTTCAGCAAGATTGCAAGACCTCTTACTGCTCTCCTTTGTAAATATGTGAAGTTTGAATTTACAGAAGAATACAAGTCTGCTTTTGAACAGATCAAACAAGCTTTGGTGACAGCTCCTATTGTACAGCCTCCAGATTGGGACTTGCCTTTTGATATTATGTGTGATGCCAACGATTTCGCAGTTGGTGCAGTGCTGGGACAGAGGAAAGACAAGAAGCTACACGCCATCTACTATGCCAGCAGGACATTAGATGAAGCTCAGAATAACTATGCAACTACCGAGAAGGAGCTGTTGGTTGTGGTCTTTGCATTTGAGAAATTTTGCCAGTACCTTGTTGGCTCCAAGGTCGTGGTCCATACTGACCATTTAGCACTGAAGTATCTGATGCAGAAGAAGGATGCAAAGCCAAGGCTATTGAGATGGATTCTGCTTCTTCAAGAGTTTGATATTGTAGTCAAGGACAAGAAAAGAGATGAGAATGGAGTTGCTGATCATCTCTCTAGGATCAGGATTGAAGATGACGTGCCAATCAATGATTTCTTGCTTAAGGAGAATGTGTATCTTATTGAGACTCTACTGCAGGAAGAAAATATTGAAAACCTGCAATGTTCTCGTAACTACAGGGCAGTGACGAGCGACACCAGGGGGTGACGCTCGTCACGAACGAAGCCGAACCACGATCCTGTTTAGACACGAAGCCAGTGACGCTCATCACCAAGTCTGGTGACGCTCTTCACCCAAATTAGACTTTGGTTACGATTTGTGCAAGCCTGGGAGCAGCTTTTACAGAGCATGTCTATGCCACTACTGATCCCCAGAGACCCTGGTATACTGATATTGCCAATTATCTTGCTGCAGAGGATAAAACACATGATTTCAAAGGGTATGCTAAGAAGAAGTTCTTGAGAGAACTTAGGAGATTATACTGGGATGAGCCATATCTCTAAATACATTGTGCTGATGGTATTTACAGGAGATGCTTAGCAGGATCAGAGGTTCATACGTCATATTTCATTGTCATGGCTCAGAGTATGTTGGACACTTTGCCACATTGAAAACAGTCTCCAAAATTTTTCAAGCTGGTTTATGGTGGCCTACTATGTTTCATGATGCACAAGCCTTCATTACACGCTGTGATACATGTCAGAGGAGAGGGAAGATTAGCAGAAGACATGAGATGCCACCGAACTTCATTCTTGAGGTTGAAGTCTTTGATTGTTAGGGCATTGACTTCAGGGTCCTTTTCCCTCATCTTATAAGAACAAATACATTCGGGTTGCTGTTGATTATGCATCTAAGTGGGTAGAGGCGTTGGCTACTCCTACTAATGATGCTGCAGTAGTTTTGAAGTTGTTTAAGACCATTATTTTCCTCAGATTTGGTGTCCCGCAAGTTGTTATCAGTGATGGTGGTTCTCACTTTATTAACAAGGTCTTTGACAAGCTACTGAAGATATATGGTGTCCAGCACAGAGTGGCACGGCCTTATCATCCCCAGACCAGTGGACAAATTGAGGTTTTCAACAGACAGATCAAGCAGATTCTGGAGAAGATAGTTGGGAAGACAAGGAAAGACTGGTCAGCAAAATTGGATGATGCATTGTGGGCTTACAGGACTGCCTACAAAACGCCCATTGGAACTACACCATTCCATCTGCTTTATGGCAAGGCGTGCCATCTTCCAGTAGAGCTAGGTACAAAGCAGAATGGACTATCAAGAAGCTGAACTTCGATCTGAAGGCTGCTACAGAGAGGCGCCAGCAGTGGTAGCCCAAGCAGTGGATCTTGTGGCTATTAGCGCAGCAGTGGGAGCAGCTACGATGCAAGGAAACCAGCAATTGCTTGGACCATTGTTGGAGCGACTTCTAGTGGCCGGAGCAATTCCGGCAGTGGCTGAAGGTGCAGTTTCGGGGCAGTATCAAGTTCCCGAGAATGGTGCATATCAAGACTTGCCGCCTCCACCTTTAATGTCGATGCCACAACAGGCGCATGGATATGGTCAGCAAGTGCCCTCCTACTACGATGTGATGAGGATAATGAGAGGGTTGGGCATGGAGACTTTCGCTGGTGGGACCGATTCAATCAGAGCAGACCGTTAGAGAAAGTTATTGGAACGCAGCTTCGCGTCGGCAAGGTGCCCAGTGGGGTACAAATTGGAATTGGCAGTTCAGTACTTGAGGGATGAAGCTCACGAATGGTGGGAAAGATTAAATACCAAGCTGCAAGAAGCGGATGTGATACGCTGGAATGACTTCAGATATGAGTTCAACCGGAAGTATTTTCCTCAAGGGGCTGAAGACAGGCTTGAAGCAGAGTTTCTAATTGTAGCAGGGGAACAGTACTGTGAGGGAATATACTCAGGAGTTCAATCGCCTTAAGTGGTTTGTGGGGAGAGAGATGTCTGAGAACCATCTGGTGAAGAAGTTCATGGGTGGACTGAGAGTAGACATCCGTAATCGTTGTCAGCTGCTGGACTACACATCAGTGATTAATTTAGTGGAGAAGGCTGCTGTAGCCGAAAAGGGAATAGAGGATAAGGATAAACTGGCAAGGAGTGCCCAAGCTAGAGCAGCAAGAATGGCGGAACCTCAAATGAAAATTAATGATAACTGCGGAGCTGTACATGACGGGAGGGAACCACCACAATGTCGCTTATGCACAAGATTCCACCATGGACCATGTAAGGCGGATTCTGATTCGTGTTTCGGGTGTGGGAAGCAAGGCCATACCAGAATGTACTGTCCTGATAAAGGAATTACTTGTGGCACGTGTTGAAAGTTGGGGCATGCCGCTAAAAAATTCAGAGTGAGACTAGTGGGAGGAGTGCAACAAGGGATCCAAAATAGGGATCAGTTGCCGCCACCTGCAAAGCGTCCAGTGTTGGGATCCCATGTGTATGCAATAGAGGCGGAGTATGCAACTGAGGATGACGAGCCGACAATTGGTAAGTCATATTAATATTTTTTGCATTTCTGTTATGTGAACTAGAATGCTTAATTATTGCGTGTAAGTCCTTCGTACGATCGAGTCGTTTAAAGTTAGAAAACCGTAGAAATTCGGAATCTGGGGGAAGCGTGGTACCGGATACACTTTGCTCGACATATGAGCTACACATAGATTTGTATGCCCTAAATTGACAAGTGTTGGAAGTTTGGTCAATCGTTAAGTAGGCGGGAAGGTGGAGTTGTGAAATCCAAGGCTATAAAGTGCCAACCGGTAGCTCAAATGATAGAGTGTGCAGCGGATGCGTTGGGATGTCACAATCAGATAAGAAGAAAGAAGGCACTTCAGGATTGGTCGAAGACAAGTGGGGGAGAAGTTGAAAAGTCATTCTCCAAATTCGAGGACGAAATTATTTTTAAGTGGAGGAGTTTGTGACATCCCAAACCCACCAAGACTTCCTAAACCCAACTAATTCTTTTCTAATCCTAAAACCCATAAGTCCATTTAAATCCTAAAGCTAGTTGCTACTGACCCTCATCCCTGCCCTTTAAATAGTGGTCGACCAGAAACCTAGGAAGGACAGAAAAAGGCCCTAGCGAAGCTCTGCCAAATTTCCTGCAGATCAGCCTCCAGTAGCTTCCCAGCTGCCGCCTTTCGAGATAGATTCCGTTCGACTCCGACCGACCCAGTTCCCGATCTTGGTGTCATTGGAAAGCTAATCCTTCTAGCTATCCAGCGCCTCTTTAATCGTTCGATTTGAAGGTATATTCTGATAGTTATGGCTATTTTAATCTGAGCGGATCTTTTTGCTGATTTTCAGATATCTGTTTTATTCCCAGTCTCGTAGGAGTTGCGAATCCATTTCCCGGCGAACAAGATCGATCTAGCCGTTGATCATAATACCGTTGGAAATCTTATCCAGCCACCTTTCCGTGGCCGTTTCCAGATCCCCGATCTGAGGTATTTTGGGAAAGTTATATTGAATGCTTGTCGGCCAAGCAATCAATTAATCTGTTAATCTGGAAACCCTAGATCTGAGAATTCTTGTTGTGCAAGTTTAGCAGAAATCCTAACCCAAAAACCCTAATTTATTTTTGGAATTTCTTAATTTAAAATGTTCTAATTTGACAAAGTTCCATTTTTGGAAACTTTCTAGTTTTATGAAGTTTCTATTTTTGGAAAGTGTCCATTCTAGGAAGGTTTCTATTTTAGGAAAGTTATGATTCCCAAAAGTCTATTTTTGGCAGGTTCCGACCGTCAACTGCAGTAACCACATGAGACTTGTGGATCTATAAATTGTGTCAGGATTAGCTAAATATGTGCATGCTGAACTTAGATATTATAGTTTGATTGTTAATTAAAACAACATGAATGATGATTGAGAATGGATGTTTGAATTGTTGATTGGTGTTAGAATAGGCGCATTAGAGCGCATGATTGATTCCGACCTTTGGGTGGATTGTTTGCTGGTCTTCACGAAGGATGTTGCGTGAAGAGAGACCATGGTTGGACTACACACAGAGGAAGTGTAGCCAATACAGGGGTTGACGGGCCTGTGAGATTTGGCTGACGAGTCACGAGATTTTAAAAGTGTGACGTTCTCGTTAGTGAGAACTTGTTTGATAGGCTTCTATGAATTTGTGATTGCATGATGATTGATGTTTGTCTAATCGCTAGATTCAGTAGCTATATATGTGGTTATGTTTAATGCTTCGTATAGATCTAGTAGACATGTGTGATCGTTTCACTGAGTAACTTGTTACTCACCCCTCTTTTCCCTTTTCAGGTGAGTGACTTGAGTTAAAATCGGAATGGTGCTATTTCCGGGAACCATAAAAAAGCGCTTTATTTTATTTAAAACTTTTAAAAGATATTTCAGTTATTTCTATTTTAAAGTTTAAATTCTGATTTTTATTGTTATAACGCTTTGAGTTTCCGGTTCGTTTTTAATAAAGATATTTTAGTCCTTTAATATGTATTTAATAAATTTATTTCTACTTTAAAAAATAGTTTTAGCGCGTGAGGATCAGCCTCGGCTCAAATAACAAGATTGGGGTCTCAGGCTCTAGTTCTGTTTTTATTTTTATATGGTTTGTGTTGTAATTGTATTACAAAATTATATATTTGTAAAAAAATACTTACTAAGTGTAAACACAAATTTAAAAACAATTGAGATTTTAAAAATTAAAGCATAGTATTTTACTTATAGAGATTACAGTCATCCACTATAAATTGATAAACTCGACTTTGTCACAATTAGTGACTAAGATTTGAAGATATTTATATTAGACCCAACTGACCAGACCAGCAAATAGTCGAGAGCAAATCGACATGATCATTGTTTGAAATTCCTTTTGTTACATTTGAGATATTGGAATGTACGTGTTTACAAGAAAAAAGCATTTGCCTCGGATGATAATAAATATATAAATTTTGTGTTATATTTTCAGAAAAACTTCCTATGTTTAGTTGGTCAAATTTTTTTTTATCAAAATCAGCCAAGGTTACTAGGGAATTAAGCCTAATTTTTTTTCTATATTTTTCTTAATTTTTTTAATTATTTAAGTTCTTTTTCTATTTTTGTTTGTTATTTAATTTTTTTCTCTTCTCCGTTATTTTAAAAAATGTTTTAAAGAATTAAAATTTATCATTTTATATGTTTTCAATAAAAAGATTTCTTATTATTTTTTAGACACTAAATAATTTATTTATAGTTTGCACATGCATTTATTTCTTTTTGATATATACTGTTTTCATTTCATAGTATTTGGATGCTCACCATAGATTATCCCCATCTCATAATATTCTAGTAATGTAATGAAACGTTCGCCTGAAAGTCGAATATTTTACAAAACAGCCAAAAAAAAATATTTCAATGTCTTGTCAAAAGAGATCACAGTGAGCCCATAGCAGAGCAAAAAACTAATCCTAATTGGCAAAAATCCTTCATAAACAACAAAACCCAGTTCTTGTTTACTTAGAGTAGCTCCAATACAAAGAATCTCTCATGGGTTCTAAACATTATTTTAATTATAAAATTTAAAAAAAATTTTAAGTCAAAGACTTCTTTAAAAGTAATTAAAATTGTATGGCTCTAATGATTGAACCCCATTTGTTGTTATAAAAAATAAAAAATAAATATTATTTTGAAAATATTATTTTGATAAAATATGATAACTTACTAACGGTGGGAATGATTATATACTGAGCTGCAAAAAAGGGATGTGTTACGCTTGAATGACTTCAGATATGAGTTCAACCGGAAGTATTTTCCTCAAGAGGCAGAAGACAGGCTTGAAGCAAAGTTTCTAAAGTTGGAGCAAGGAAACTGTATTGTGAGGGATTATGCTCAGGAGTTCAATCGCTTTAAGAGGTTTGTGGGGAGAGAGATGTCTGAGAACCATCTGGTGAAGAAGTTCATGGGTGGACTGAGAGTAGACATCCGTAATCGTTGTCAGCTGCTGAACTACACATCAGTGATTAATTTGGTGGAGAAGGCTGCTTTAGCCAAAAAGTGAATAGAGGATAAGGATAAACTGGCAAGGAGTGCCCAAGCCAGAGCAGCAAGAATGGCAGAACCTCAGATGAAAATTCATGATAACCGCGGAGCTGTACAGGACGGGAGAGAACCATCACAATGTCGCTTATGCATAAGATTCCACCATGGACAATGTAAGGCGGATTCAGATTCGTGTTTCGGGTGTGGGAAGCAAGGCCATACCTAAAGGTACTGTCCTGATAAAGGAATCACTTGTGGCACGTGTTGAAAGTTGGGGCATGCTGCTAAAAACTTCAGAGTGAGGCTAGTGGGAGGAGTGCAACAAGGGACCCAAAATAGGGATCATTTGCCGCCACCTGCAAAGCGTCCAGTGTTGGGACCCCATGTGTACACAATAGAGGCGGAGTATGCAACTGAGGAAGAAGGAAAAGTATTACCTCATAGAGGCATTCGACAAGGAGACCCCCTCTCCCCTTACATCTTCATCCTCTGCAGCGAAGTGCTCTCGGGTCTATGCATCAAAGCCCAGAAGGAAGGAACTCTGCCAGGTATCCGTGTTGCAACTGGTTCCCCGAGAGTAAATCATCTGCTTTTTGCGGATGATACCATGTTCTTTTGTGGATCGGATCCAGCTAGCTGCACGGCCCTCAAATCAATCCTGGAACAATACTCGAATGCATCCGGACAAACAATAAACTGTGCAAAGTCAGCTATCACTTTCTCAACAAAAACACCAGCAAACATAAGAGAAAGAGTGAAAAACGACCTGAATATCGCCAAAGAGGATGGTTTGGGCAAGTACTTGGGGCTCCCTGAACACTTCGGAGGGAAGAAAAAAGACATGTTTAGTATAATCCTAGATAGGATCAAACAGAGAGCCGTAAGCTGGTCCTCCAAAGTCCTATCTAGTGCGGGTAAGACATTATTGCAATCAGTGCTTTCAGCAATGCCTACCTATACAATGTCCTGCTTCAAGCTTCCATCGTCATTGTACAAGAGAATCCAATCTGCTCTTACCCGCTTTTGGTGGGACTCAAACCCTGAGAAGAGAAAGATGTGCTGGATCTCCTGGAAGAAGCTGACTCAGTCGAAAAAGAATGGAGGTCTTGGCTTCCGAGACCTAAGGGCCTTCAACGATGCCCTCCTTAGAAAACTCAGCTGGAGGATCTTACAAAACCCCTCATGCCTTCTCGCCTGAATCCTGCAAGGCAAGTATTACCACTGAAATAGTTTCCTGGATTGCAAGGTACAAGCTTCAGCCTCGCATGGCTGGATAGGTGTCCTCATTTGAAGAGATTTGATTACTACTAACCTGGGAATGGCGATTGGGTCTGGAATTTCTACCCCAGTGTGGAACTCCCCATGGCTCTCCCTGAGCTCACCAATGTCCCCAATGGGCCCGGCACCCTTACAACATCAGGAGATGCGAGTTTCAGACCTACTGCTCCCAAATAGAGAAGGCTGGAATCTCCAACAAGTGCGAGAGATCCTTCCTGGATACGAAAAGGAGATCATCAGCATCCACCCAAGCAACCTAGACGCACCAGATAAATTTGTGTGGCTAGCAACAGAGGCAGGTGCTTACTCGGCAAAAACAATATACTACTCAGCTCTTGAGGAGACCAACACTGCCCATATAACGGGAACTTCCACTCTAGACGTCGACTGGAGAAAAGAGGTAAGGGCTACACCCATCTCTCCCAAGCTCAAGCTGTTCCTCTGGAAAGCACTACAAGGGGCGCTCCCGGTTGGCAAAAACATGATGAAAAGACTCCCGGACACCTACTTCGAGTGCCCACATTGCACGAAACTGGAATCTACTACGCATCTTCTCTTCACCTGCCCATTTGCAAAAAAAAACTTGGAGTCACACACCTTTCTTCAATCCAACAGAGATGTCGACACTCCTGAACTTAATTATTCGTTTAAGAACAAGCAGAAACTGGAAATGCTTACCACCCTCCGGAATTAGCGATACTCCCCTCTTCCCCTGGATATGCTGGTCCCTCTGGTCCACCCGAAACCAACGAATCTTCAACCAAAGGAGCATGTCTGCACAGGAAACAGTTTCAAAAGCGATCCGCAGTGCAAGAGATTGGCAAGAGGCACAATCCAAACAAAAGCAACTTGAAGTACAGGCCTCTAAACCTATCTTTCCTGGGAATCGCCGACCTGTCAGAGCAATTAGAACGACATGCAACTCAGACGCAGCTTATAGAGAGGAAGATGGCCAAGCGGGTTTCGGCTGGGTAATCATTGTCCACACCCACAATCGCAAATGGAGAGGCTTGGATTCACAAAAGTGGATTGGATCACCCCTCATGGCGGAAGCAATAGCGATGAAGAAAGCATTGTTGCATGCACGCGATCTAAACATCGAAGAGATCCTGATCAAATCCGACTCCAAAAAACTTATCAGAGCCCTAAGGGATGAAGATCCACCGAAGGAAATCTATGGTATCTCTCATGATATCAAAAATCTATCTTTACTTTTCTCTGTTGTTAATTTCGAGTATGTTTGAAAGGAGAAGAACACGGATGACGATTCCTTGGCAAAGGAATCACTCCACATGTGTAACCCAAACCCGATTTAATTTTTCGTTTTATGGATTTAAGTATTTGAACCAAAAAAAACCCACTCAACTAAAGAGGAATCGTTAGAATATCCCTCAGTTATTTATTTAATGGTAAAACCAACTCAAGTTAAACTCTATTAATATTTATTACCCTCTGTCTATAGCATCGTGAAAACACAATGGAACACTGTTAAATTAAACGCCATGGTTTAAATATGTGAAAACGACATGTTTTATATACATTAGAACAACACGATTTGTTTACTAAACAACATGATGTTTAAAATCTCCAAATTCATCGATCCTCCAAAATTTCTAAAGTAAACCTAAATCGACGAACCCTAAATTATGAAAGTGAGATTCTCTGAAATATATGTGGTTTTAAAGTCAATTGGGAAAGATTGGAAGTGAATTGGTCAGTCAATTACATTAAATTTGAAAGACAATCCCGCAAGTTGGGAGAATGATTTTACGAATTCGTTTTACGGACAATCCATCAAGTACAGACAACGAGAGGCACACAGAAATAGATTTCTACTCTCTACAATTACAGTTTTTTATCGAAGAATTGAGATTTTCTCTATGAATTCAAGTTTTTCTGGGTTTTGTAACATTATGAGAAAGAAAAAAAATTCTCAGCAATGACGATGAATCCAAGCTGCCATTTTTGCCCAACAGCTGTAAATTCCTTTCCTTATGCGAGTTCCATGGAAACAGTTCCTTTCGATTCTTAAGACACGAGTCATCAACTTCACTCAGACCACATAAAAGTGCTGCACCAAGCCATGAAACTTCATCCAGGAGATCTGGTTTCTCTACTATGAAAAGGGTTAAAAGATTATCTTGTGATGGTAATAGTAACACTAGGAACGAAAATTGGAACAGAACTCAGAAATACAATCAGTTTAAGCCACCAAAGATAAATTCTAGAATATTGTAAAGGAGATAACTTTTTGGATTTAAGAGTCATCACGAGTGGTGAGAACAGTAGTGGAATTGGCGATTTTGGTGTTTTGATTATATTTAGTGTATAGAAAAAAAAACATGTCGTTTTCACATATTTAAAACACAGCGTTTAATTTTAACAGTGTTTCATTATGTTTTCACGATGCTATAGACGGAGAATAATAAATATTAACAGAGTTTAACTTGAGGGGTTTTATCGTTAAATAAATAATTGAGGGGTTTTATTCATCTTTAGTTAAGGAGTTTTCTTACTAAAAACCCTTTTTTATTATATAAAGCATGTTGATTTATTTCACTTTGCTGCCAGATTTTCTTCTTGATTTTACATTTTGCACCTTATAAAGCGAGTTCTCCAATGAAACATCCACTGGCGAAACAAATTGAGGTTGTGTTCTTGGCTGATTTTTATAAAAAACAAAAGTTTGACCAACTGAACTTAGGAAGATTTCCTGAAAATATAACACAAAATTTATAAATTCATTGTCATCCGAGGCAAATTCCATTTTCTTGTAAACGCGTACATCCCAATATCTCAAATGTAACAAAGGGAATTTCAAACAATGATCATGTCGATTTGCTCTCGACCACTTGCTGGTCTGGTCAGTTGGGTCTAATATAAATGTCTTCATATCTTAGTCAATAATTGTGACAAAGTCGAGTTCATCAATCTATAGTGGATGACTGCAATCTTTATAAGTAAAATACTATGTTTAAATTTTTAAAATCTCAGTTGTTTTTAAATTTTCGTTTACACTTAGTAAATATTTTGTTACAAATATATAGTTTTATAATACAATTACAAAGCAAACCATATAAAAATAAAAACAGAACTAGAGCATGAGACCCCAATCTTGCTATTTTCGCCGAGGCTGGTCCTCACGCGTTAGAAACCATTTTTCAAAGTGAAATAAACTTATTAAATACGAATTAAAGGACTAAAACATCTTTATTAAAAACGAACCGGAAACTCAAAGCGTTATAACAATAAAAATCAGAATTTAAACTTAAAAATAGAAATAACTGAAATATCTTTTAAAAGTTTTAAATAAAATAAATTTCTGTAAATAGCACCACTCCGACTTTAACTCAAGCCACTCACGTGAAAAGGGAAAAGAGGGGTGAGTAACAAGTTACTCAGTGAAACGATCACACATGTCTACTAGATCTATACGAAGCATTAAACATAACCACATGTATCTACTCAACCTAGCGATTAGACAAACATCAATCATCATGCAATCACAAGTTCATAGAAACCTATCAAACAAGTTCTCACTAACGAGAACGTCACACTTTTAAAATCTCGTGACTCGTCAGCCAAATCTCACAGGCCTGTCAGCCCCTGTATTGGCTACACTTCCTCTGTGTGTAGTCCAACCATGGTCTCACTTTACGCAACATCCTTCGTGAAGACCTGCAAACAATCCGCCCAAAGGTCGAAATCAATCATGCGCTCTAATGGGCCTAATCTAACACCAATCAACAATTCAAGCATCCATTCTCAATCATCATTCATGTTCGTTTTAATTAACAATTAAACTCTAATATCTAAGTTAAGCATGCACATATTTAGCTAATCTTAACTCAATTTATAGATCCACAAGTCCCATGCGGTTACTGCAGTTGACATTTGGAAACTGCCAAAAAATAGACTTTTGGGAATCAGAACTTTCCTAAAATAGAAACCTTACAAAAATGGACACTCTCCAAAAATAGAAACTTCCTAACACTAGAAAGTTTCCAAAAATGGAACTTTGTCAAATTAGAATATTTTAAATTAAGGAATTCCAAAAATAAATTAGGGTTTTTCGGATTAGGATTTCTGCTAAACTTGCACAACAAGAATTCTCAGATCTAGGGTTTCCAGATTAAGTGATTGTTTGGCCGACAAGCAATAAATATAGCTTTCCCAAAATACCTCAGATCAGGGATCTGGAAACGCCCACAGAGAGGTGGCTGGATTAGCTTTCCAACGATATGCTGATCAGCGGCTATATCGATCTTGTTCGCCGGGAAATGGACTCGCAACTCCTTCTACGAGACAGGGAAAAAACAGATTTCTGAAAAATAGCAGAAAGATCCGCTCAGATTAAAATGGTCATAACTATCATAATATACCTTCAAACTGGACGATTAAAGAGGCGCTGGATAGCTAGAACGATTATCTTTCCAATGAAACCAAGATCAGGATCTGGGTTGATCGGACTCGAACGAAATCTAGCTCGAAAGGAGGCGGCTGGGACGCTATTGGAGGCTGCGCTGAAGGAAATTTGGCAGAGTTTCGCTAGGCCCTTTTTCTGTCCTTACTAGGTTTCTGGTCGATCACTATTTAAAAAGGAGGGATGAGAGTTAGTAGCAACTAGGTTTAGGATTTAAATGGACTTATAGGTTTTAGGATTAGAAAAGAATTATTTGAGTTTAGGAAGCTTTGGTGGATTTTGGGATGTCACAAACACCCCCACTTAAAAATAATTTCGTCCTCGAATTTGGGGAATGACTTTTCAACTGCTCCCCCACTTGTCTTTGATGAATCCTGAAGTACCTTCTTTCTTCTTATCTGATTGTGACATCCCAACGCTTCCATTGTGCACTCTATCTCTTGAGCTACCAGTTGGAACTTGATAGCCTTGGATTTCAGTACTCCGCATTCTCGCCTACTTAACGATTGACCAAACTTCCAACACTTGTCAATCTAGGGCATACAAATCTATGTGTAGCTCATATGTTGAGCAAAGTGTATCCGGTACCACGCTTCCCCCAGATTCTGAATTTCCACGGTTTTCTAATTTTAAACGACTTGATAGTACGAAGGACTTGCACGCAATAGTTAAGCATTCTAGTTCACATAACAGAAATGCAAAAAATATTAATATGACTTACCATTGGTCGGCTCGGCATCCTCAGTATCATACTCCGCCTCCATTGCATACACATGGGGTCCCAACACTGGACGCTTTGCAGGTGGCGGCAACTGATCCCTATTTTGGGTCCCTTGTTGCACTCCTCCCACTAGTCTCACTCTGAAGTTTTTAGCGGCATGCCCCAACTTTCAACACGTGCCACAAGTGATTCCTTTATCAGGACAGTACCTTCTGGTATGGACTTGCTTCCCACACCCGAAACACGAATCCGAATCCGCCTTACATGGTCCATGGTGGAATCTTGTGCATAAGCGACATTGTGGTGGTTCTCTCCCGTCCTCAACAGCTCCGCGGTTATCATAAATTTTCATCTGAGGTTCCGCCATTCTTGCTGCTCTAGCTTGGGCACTCCTTGCCAGTTTATCTTTATCCTCTATTCCCTTTTCGGCGAAAGCAGCCTTCTCCACCAAATTAATGACACATGTGTAGTCCAACAGCTGACAACGATTACGGATGTCGACTCTCAGTCCACCCATGAACTTCTTCACCAAATGGTTCTCAGACATCTCTGTCCCTGCAAACCTCTTAAGGCGATTGAACTCATGAGCATAATCCCTCACAGTACAGTTCTCCTGCTCCAACTTTAGAAACTCTACTTCAAGCCTGTCTTCTGACTCTTGAGGAAAATTCTTCCGGTTGAACTCATATCTGAAGTCATTCCAGCGTAACACATCCCCTTCTTGCAGCTCGGTATTTAATCCTTCTCATTATTCGTGAGTTATCATGTTTTATCAAAATAATATATTCAAAATAATATTTTTATTTTATTTTTTAGAACCTCAAATGGGGTTCAATCATTGGAGCCATACAATTTTAATTATTTTTAAAGAAGTCATTAACTTAAAAAAAATTAAAATTTTATAATTAAAATAATGTTTAAAACCCATGAGAGATTCTTTGCATTGGAGCTGTTCTAAGTAAATAAGAACTGGGTTTTGTTGTTTATGAAGGATTTTTGCCAATTAGGATTAGTTTTTTGCTCTGCTATGGGCTCACTATGGTCTTTTTGTCAAGACATTGGAATGTTTTTTTTTTGCTGTTTTGTAAAATATTCGACTTTCAGGCGAACGTTTCATTGCAGTACAAAAATATTATGATATGTAGATAATCTATGGTGTGCATCTAAATATTATAAAATGAAAATAGTACATATCAAAAAGTAATAAATGCATGTGCAAACTATATAAATGAATTATTTAGAGTCTAAAAAATTATATGAAATCTTTTAATTGAAAACATATAAAATGATAAATTTTAATTCTTTAATACATTTTTTAAAATAATGAAGAAGAGAAAAAAATTAATAACAAAAATAGAAAAATAACTCAAATAATTAAAAACAATTAAGAAAAAAATTTAAGAAAAAAATATATAAAACAATAGGCTTAATTCCCTAGTAACCTTGGCTGATTTTTATAAAAAACAAAAGTTTGACCAACTGAACTGAAGAAGATTTTCTGAAAATATAACACAAAATTTATATATTCATTGTCATCCGAGGCAAATATCTTTTTCTTGTAAACGCGTACATTCCGATATCACAAATGTAACAAATGGAATTTCAAACAATGATCAGGTCGATTTGCTCTCGACTACTTGCTGGTCTGGTCAGTTGGGTCTAATATAAATGTCTTTATATCTTAGTCACTAATTGTGACAAAGTCGAGTTCATCAATCTATAGTGGATGACTGCAATCTCTACAAGTAAAATACTATGTTTAAATTTTTAAAATCTCAATTGTTTTTAAATTTTCGTTTACACTTAGTAAATATTTTGTTACAAATATATAGTTTTGTAATACAATTACATAGCAAACTATATAAAAATAAAAACAAAACTAGAGCCTGAGACCCCAATCCTGCTATCTTAGCCGAGGCTGGTTCTCACGCATTAAAACCATTTTTCAAAGTAGAAATAAACTTACTAAATATGTATTAAAGGACTAAAACATCTTTATTAAAAATAAACTGGAAACTCAAAGCGTTATAACAATAAAAATCAGAATTTAAACTTAAAAATAGATACCTGAAATATCTTTTAAAAGTTTTAAATAAAATAAAGCGCCCTTCTATGGTTCCCGGAAATAGCACCACCCCGACTTTAACTCAAGCCACTCACATGAAAAGGGAAAAGAGGGGTGAGTAACAAGTTACTCAGTGAAACGATCACACATGTCTACTAGATCTATACGAAGCATTAAACATAACCACATATGTATCTACTCAACCTAGCGATTAGACAAACATCAATCATCATGCAATCACAAGTTCATAGAAACCTATCAAACAAGTTCTCACTAACGAGAACGTCACACTTTTAAAATCTCGTGACTCGTCAGCCAAATCTCACAGGCCTGTCAGCCCCTGTATTGGCTACACTTCCTCTGTGTGTAGTCCAACCATGGTCTCACTTTACGCAACATCCTTCGTGAAGACCTGCAAACAATCCGCCCAAAGGTCGAAATCAATCATGCGCTCTAATGGGCCTAATCTAACACCAATCAACAATTCAAGCATCCATTCTCAATCATCATTCATGTTCGTTTTAATTAACAATCAAACTCTAATATCTAAGTTAAGCATGCACATATTTAGCTAATCTTAACTCAATTTATAGATCCACAAGTCCCATGCGGTTACTGCAGTTGACATTTGGAAACTGCCAAAAAATAGACTTTTGGGAATCAGAACTTTCCTAAAATAGAAACCTTACAAAAATGGACACTCTCCAAAAATAGAAACTTCCTAACACTAGAAAGTTTCCAAAAATGGAACTTTGTCAAATTAGAATATTTTAAATTAAGGAATTCCAAAAATAAATTAGGGTTTTTGGATTAGGATTTCTGCTAAACTTGCACAACAAGAATTCTCAGATCTAGGGTTTCCAGATTAAGTGATTGTTTGGCCGACAAGCAATAAATATAGCTTTCCCAAAATACCTCAGATCAGGGATCTGGAAACGCCCACGGAGAGGTGGCTGGATTAGCTTTCCAACGATATGCTGATCAGCGGCTAGATCGATCTTGTTCGCCGGGAAATGGACTCGCAACTCCTTCTACGAGACAGGGAAAAAACAGATTTCTGAAAAACAGCAGAAAGATCCGCTCAGATTAAAATGGTCATAACTATCATAATATACCTTCAAACTGGACGATTAAAGAGGCGCTGGATAGCTAGAACGATTATCTTTCCAATGAAACCAAGATCAGGATCTGGGTTGATCGGACTCGAACGAAATCTAGCTCGAAAGGAGGCGGCTGGGACGCTATTGGAGGCTGCGCTGAAGGAAATTTGGCAGAGCTTCGCTAGGCCCTTTTTCTGTCCTTACTAGGTTTCTGGTCGATCACTATTTAAAAAGGAGGGATGAGAGTTAGTAGCAACTAGGTTTAGGATTTAAATGGACTTATAGGTTTTAGGATTAGAAAAGAATTATTTGAGTTTAGGAAGCTTTGGTGGATTTTGGGATGTCACAAACACCCCCACTTAAAAATAATTTCGTCCTCGAATTTGGGGAATGACTTTTCAACTGCTCCCCCACTTGTCTTTGATCAATCCTGAAGTGCCTTCTTTCTTCTTATCTGATTGTGACATCCCAACGCTTCCATTGTGCACTCTATCTCTTGAGCTACCAGTTGGAACTTGATAGCCTTGGATTTCACAACTCCGCATTCTCGCCTGCTTAACGATTGACCAAACTTCCAACACTTGTCAATCTAGGGCATACAAATCTATGTGTAGCTCATATGTTGAGCAAAGTGTATCCGGTACCACGCTTCCCCCAGATTCTGAATTTCCACGGTTTTCTAATTTTAAACGACTCGATAGTACGAAGGACTTGCACGCAATAGTTAAGCATTCTAGTTCACATAACAGAAATGCAAAAAATATTAATATGACTTACCATTGGTCGGCTCGGCATCCTCAGTTGCATACTCCGCCTCCATTGCATACACATGGGGTCCCAACACTGGACGCTTTGCAGGTGGCGGCAACTGATCCCTATTTTGGGTCCCTTGTTGCACTCCTCCCACTAGTCTCACTCTGAAGTTTTTAGCGGCATGCCCCAACTTTCAACACGTGCCACAAGTGATTCCTTTATCAGGACAGTACCTTCTGGTATGGACTTGCTTCCCACACCCGAAACACGAATCCGAATCCGCCTTACATGGTCCATGGTGGAATCTTGTGCATAAGCGACATTGTGGTGGTTCTCTCCCGTCCTCAACAGCTCCGCGGTTATCATAAATTTTCATCTGAGGTTCTGCCATTCTTGCTGCTCTGGCTTGGGCACTCCTTGCCAGTTTATCTTTATCCTCTATTCCCTTTTCGGCGAAAGCAGCCTTCTCCACCAAATTAATGACACATGTGTAGTCCAACAGCTGACAACGATTACGGATGTCGACTCTCAGTCCACCCATGAACTTCTTCACCAAATGGTTCTCAGACATCTCTGTCCCTGCAAACCTCTTAAGGCGATTGAACTCATGAGCATAATCCCTCACAGTACAGTTCTCCTGCTCCAACTTTAGAAACTCTGTTTCAAGCCTGTCTTCTGACTCTTGAGGAAAATTCTTCCGGTTGAACTCATATCTGAAGTCATTCCAGCTTAACACATCCCCTTCTTGCAGCTCGGTATTTAATCCTTCTCATTATTCGTGAGTTATCATATTTTATCAAAATAATATTTTCAAAATAATATTTTTATTTTATTTTTTAGAACCTCAAATGGGGTTCAATCATTGGAGCCATACAATTTTAATTATTTTTAAAGAAGTCATTAACTTAAAAAAAATTAAATTTTATAATTAAAATAATGTTTAAAACCCATGAGAGATTCTTTGCATTGGAGCTGTTCTAAGTAAATAAGAACTGGGTTTTGTTGTTTATGAAGGATTTTTGCCAATTAGGATTAGTTTTTTGCTCTGCTATGGGCTCACTATGGTCTTTTTGTCAAGACATTGGAATGTTTTTTTTTTGCTGTTTTGTAAAATATTCGACTTTCAGGCGAACGTTTCATTGCAGTACAAAAATATTATGATATGTAGATAATCTATGGTGTGCATCTAAATATTATAAAATGAAAATAGTACATATCAAAAAGTAATAAATGCATGTGCAAACTATATAAATGAATTATTTAGAGTCTAAAAAATTATATGAAATCTTTTAATTGAAAACATATAAAATGATAAATTTTAATTCTTTAATACATTTTTTAAAATAATGAAGAAGAGAAAAAAATTAATAACAAAAATAGAAAAATAACTCAAATAATTAAAAACAATTAAGAAAAAAATTTAAGAAAAAAAATATATAAAACAATAGGCTTAATTCCCTAGTAACCTTGGCTGATTTTTATAAAAAACAAAAGTTTGACCAACTGAACTGAAGAAGATTTTCTGAAAATATAACACAAAATTTATATATTCATTGTCATCCGAGGCAAATATCTTTTTCTTGTAAACGCGTACATTCCGATATCACAAATGTAACAAATGGAATTTCAAACAATGATCAAGTCGATTTGCTCTCGACTACTTGCTGGTCTGGTCAGTTGGGTCTAATATAAATGTCTTTATATCTTAGTCACTAATTGTGACAAAGTCGAGTTCATCAATCTATAGTGGATGACTGCAATCTCTACAAGTAAAATACTATGTTTAAATTTTTAAAATCTCAATTGTTTTTAAATTTTTGTTTACACTTAGTAAATATTTTGTTACAAATATATAGTTTTGTAATACAATTACATAGCAAACTATATAAAAATAAAAACAAAACTAGAGCCTGAGACCCCAATCTTGCTATCTTAGCCGAGGCTGGTTCTCACGCATTAAAACCATTTTTCAAAGTAGAAATAAACTTACTAAATATGTATTAAAGGACTAAAACATCTTTATTAAAAATGAACTGGAAACTCAAAGCGTTATAACAATAAAAATCAGAATTTAAACTTAAAAATAGATACCTGAAATATCTTTTAAAAGTTTTAAATAAAATAAAGCGCCCTTCTATGGTTCCCGGAAATAGCACCACCCCGACTTTAACTCAAGTCACTCACTTGAAAAGGGAAAAGAGAGGTGAGTAACAAGTTACTCAGTGAAACGATCCCACATGTCTACTAGATCTATATGAATCATTAAACATAACAACATATGTATCTACTCAACCTAGCGATTAGACAAACTTCAATCATCATGCAATCACAAGTTCATAGAAACCTATCAAACAAGTTCTCACTAACGAGAACGTCACACTTTTAAAATCTCGTGACTCGTTAGCCAAATCTCACAGGCCCGTCAGCCCCTGTATTGGCTACACTTCCTCTGAGTGTAGTCCAACCATGGTCTCACTTCACGCAACATCCTTCGTGACGACCTGCAAACAATCCGCCCAGCGGTCGGAATCAATCATGCGCTCTAATACGCCTAATCTAACACCAATCAACAATTCAAGCATCCATTCTCAATCATCATTCATGTTCGTTTTAATTAACAATCAAACTCTAATATCTAAGTTCAGCATGCACATATTTAGCTAATCCTAACACAATTTATAGATCCACAAGTCCCATGCGGTTACTGAAGTTGACGGTCGGAAACTGTCAAAAATAGACTTTCGTGAATCAAAACTTTCCTAAAATAGAAACCTTCCTAAAATGGACATTCTCCAAAAATAGAAACTTCATAAAACTAGAAAGTTTCCAAAAATAGAACTTTGTCAAATTAGAATATTTTAAATTAAGGAATTACAAAAATAAATTAGGGTTTTCGGATTAGGGTTTCTGCTAAACTTGCACAACAAGAATTCTCAGATCTAGAGTTTCCAGATTTATAGATTAAGTGATTGTTTGGCCGACAAGCAATCAATATAACTTTTCCAATATACCTCAGATCGGGGATCTGAAAACGGCCACGGAAAGGTGGCTGGATGAGCTTTCCAACGGTATGCTGATCGGTTGCTAGGTCGATCTTGTTCGCCGGGAAATGGATTCGCAACTCCTTCTACGAGACTGGAGAAAAAAAAAACAGATTTCTCAAAATCAGCAGAAAGATCCGCTCAGATTAAAATGGCCATAACTATCAGAATATACCTTCAAAACAGACTATTAAAGAGGCGCCAGATAGCTAGAACGATTATCTTTCCAATGACACTAAGATCGGGATCTGGGTCGATCGAAGTCGAACGAAATCTAGCTCGAAAGACGGCGGCTGGGAAGCTAATGGAGGCTGAGCCGCAGGAAATTTGGCAGAGCTTCGCTAGGGCCTTTTTCTGTCCTTACTAGGTTTCTGGTCGACCACTATTTAAAAGGGAGGGATGAGGATTAGTAGCAACTAAGTTTAGGATTTAAATGGACTTATGGGTTTTAGGATTAGATAAGAATTATTTGGGTTTAGGAAGTTTTGGTGGGTTTGGGATGTCACAAACTCCCCAACTTAAAAATAATTTCGTCCTCGAATTTGGGGAATGACTTTTCAACTGCTCACCCACTTGTCTTCGACCAATCCTGAAGTGCCTTCTTTCTTCTTATCTGATCGTGACATCCCAACGCTTCCGCTGTACACTCTATCTCTTGAGCTACCGGTTGGAACTTGATAGCCTTGGATTTCATAATTCCACCTTCCCGCCTACTTAATGATTGACCAATTCCAACACTCGTCAATCTTGATCATACAAATCTATGTGTAGCTCATATGTTGAGCAACGTGTATCCGGTACCACGCTTCCCCCATATTCTGAATTTCCACGGTTTTCTAACTTTAAACGACTCGGTAGTACTAAGAACTTGCACGCAATAATTAAGCATTCTAGTTCAGATAATAGAAAAAAAAATTTAATATGACTTACCATTGGTCGGCTCGTCATCCTCAGTTGCATACTCCGCCTCCATTGCATACACATAAGGTCCCAACACTGGACGCTTTGCAGGTGGCGGCAACTGATCCCTATTCTGGGTCCCTTGTTGCACTCCTCCCACTAGTCTCACTCTGAAGTTTTTAGCGGCATGCCCCAACTTTCAACACGTGCCACAAGTGATTCCTTTATCAGGACAGTTCCTTCAGGTATGGCCTTGCTTCCCACACCCGAAACACGAATCCGAATCCGCCTTACATGGTCCATGGTGGAATCTTGTGCATAAGCGACATTGTGGTGGTTCTCTCCCATCCTCTACAGCTCCGCGTTTATATGAATATTCATCTGAGGTTCCGCCATTCTTGCTGCTCTGGCTTGGGCAGTCCTTGCCAGTTTATCCTTATCCTCTATTCCCTTTTCGGCTAAAGCAGCCTTCTCCACCAGATTAACCACTGATGTGTAGTCCAGCAGCTGACAACGACTACGGATGTCGACTCTCAGTCAACCCATGAACTTCTTCACCAAATGGTTCTCAGACTTCTCTCTCCCCGCAAACCTCTTAAGGCAATTGAACTCCTGAGCATAATCCCTCACAGTACAGTTCCCCTGCTTCAACTTTAGAAACTCTGCTTCAAGCCTGTCTTCAGCCTCTTGAGGAAAATACTTCCGGTTGAACTCATATCTGAAGTCATTCCAGCGTAACACATCCCTTTCTTGCAGCTCGGTATTTATTCCTTCCCACCATTCGTAAGTTATCATGTTTTATCAAAATAATATTTTTTTGATTTTTAGAACCTCAAATGGGATTTAATCATTGGAGCCATATAATTTTAATTAGTTTTAAAGAAATCTTTAACTTAAAAAAATTTCAAAATTTATAATTAAAATAATGTTTAGAACCCTTGAGAGATTCTTTGCACTGGAGCTGCTCTAAGTAAACAACAATCGGGTTCTGTTGTTTATGAAGGATTTTTACCAATTAGGATTAGTTTTTTGCTCTTATATGGGTTCACTGTCATCTCTTTTGACAAGACATTGAAACGTTTTTTTTTGGTTGTTTTGTAAAATATTCAATTTTCAGGCGAACGTTTTATTACAGTACTAGAATATTATGAAATGGAGATAATCTATGGTGTGCATCTAAATATTATGAAATGAAAATAATATATATCAAAAAGTAATAAATACATGTGCAAACTATATAAATGAATTATTTAGTGTCTAGAAAATAATAGAAATTTTTTTTATTGAAAACATAAAAAATGATATATTTTAATTCTTTAAAACATTTTTTAAAATAACGGAGAAGAGGAAAAAATTAAATAACAAACAAAAATAGAAAAAGAACTTAAATAATTAAAAACAATTAAGAAAAAAATATATAAAAAATTAGGCTTAATTCCCTAGTAACCTTGGCTGATTTTTATAAAAAATAAAAGTTTGACCAACTGAACTTAGGAAGATTTTCTGTAAATATAACACAAAATATATATATTCATTGTCATCCGAGGAAAATGCCTTTTTCTTGTAAACGCGTACATCCCAATATCTCAAATGTAGCAAAGGGAATTTCAAACAATGATCATGTCGATTTGCTCTCGACTACTTGCTGGTCTGGTCAATTGGGTATAATATAAATGTCTTCATATCTTAGTCACTAATTGTGACAAAGTTGAGTTCATCAATTTATAGTGGATGACTGCAATCTCTATAAGTAAAATACTATGTTTTAATTTTTAAAATCTCAATTTTTTTTAAATTTGTGTTTACACTTAGTAAGTATTTTGTTACAAATATATAGTTTTGTAATATAAAAACAAAGCAAACCATATAAAAATAAAAATAGAACTATAGTCTGAGACCCCAATCTTGCTATTTTAACTAAAGCTTGCCCTCACGCGTTAAAACCATTTTTCAAAATAGAAATAAACTTATTAAATACATATTAAAAGACTAAAACATCTTTATTAAAAACGAATCGGAAACTCAAAGCGTTATAACAATAAAAATTAGAATTTAAACTTAAAAATAGAAATAACTGAAATATCTTTTAAAAGTTTTAAATAAAATAAAGCGCCCTTTTATGGTTCCCGAAAATAGCACCACTCCGACTTTAACTCAAGTCACTCACCTGAAAAGGGAAAAGAGCAGTAAGTAACAAGTTACTCAGTGAAACGATCACACCTGTCTACTAGATCTATATGAAGCATTAAACATAACTACATATGTATCTTCTCAACCTAGCGATTAGACAAACATCAATCAATATGCAATCCCAAGTTCATAGAAACCTATCAAACAAGTTCTCACTAACGAGAACGTCACACTTTTAAAATCTTGTGACTCGTCAGCCAAATCTCATAGGCTCGTCAGCCCCTGTATTGGCTACACTTCCTCTATGTATAGTCCAACCATGGTCTCACTTCACGCAATATCCTTCGTGACGACCAACAAACAATCCACCCAAAGGTCGGAATCAATCATGCGCTCTAATGCGCCTATTCTAAACCAATCAACAATTCAAGCATCCATTCTCAATCATCATTCATGTTCGTTTTAATTAACAATCAAACTCTAATATCTAAGTTAAGCATGCACATATTTAGCTAATCCTAACACAATTTATAGATCCACAAGTCCCATGCGGTTAATGCAGTTGACGGTCGTAAACTGCCAAAAATAAACTTTCGGGAATCAGAACTTTCCTAACATAGAAACCTTCCTAAAATGGACACTTTCCAAAATAGAAACTTCCTAAAACTAGAAAGTTTCCTAAAATGGAACTTTGTCAAATTAGAACATTTTTAATTAAGGAATTCCAAAAATATATTAGGGTTTTCGGATTAGGGTTTCTGTTAAACTTAGAATTCTCAGATCTAGGGTTTCCAGATTAACAAATTAAGTGATTGCTTGGCCGAAAAGCAATCAATATAACTTTCCCAAAATACCTTAGATCGGGTATCTCGAAACGGCCACGGAAAGGTGGCTGGATGAGCTTTCCAACGGTATTCTGAACAGCAGCCAGATCGATCTTGTTCACCGGGAAATGGATTCACAACTCCTGCTACGATATTGGAAAAAAAAAACAGATTTCTGAAAATCAGCAGAAAGATCCGCTCAGATTAAAATGGCCATAACTATCAGAATATACCTTCAAATTGAACGATTAAAGAGGCTCTGGATAGATAGAAGGAGTATCTTTCCAATGAAACCAAGATCGGGATCTGGGTCGATCGGAGTCGAACGAAATCTAGCTAGAAAGACGGCGGCTGGGAAGCTATTGGAGGCTGAGCTGCAGGAAATTTGGCAGAGCTTCGCTAGGGCCTTTTTCTGTCATTCCTAGGTTTCTGGTCGACCATTATTTAAAGGGCAGGGATGAGGGTTAGTAGCAACTAGGTTTATGATTTAAATGGACTTATAGGTTTTAGGATTATAAAAGAATTAGTTGGGTTTAGGAAGTTTTGGTGGGTTTGGGATGTCACAAACTCCCCCACTTAGAAATAATTTCGTCCTCGAATTTGGAGAATGACTTTTCAACTGCTCCCCGACTTGTCTTCTTATACAAGAGTTTATCAATCCAAATGGGTTTAAGTTGAAAGCAGAAGAGTAGAGAGTAAAAATCCTTAAGTCAAGCAAGCAGACAAGAGTTTTTGTTGCCTAAGCAACCAATCTAATGTCCTAAAATTATCAAGCAACAAAGAAAGTAAAGACAAAAGCAAATTAAGCAAAACTAAGCAAGCAAAACACAGCAAAACAGAGCAAATCCGAAATTCAAATAAGAGAAAAGCAAGTTCCTAGATGTGGTTATTGACTTTGGGGAATTTACAGACTAACTAAGGCTGTTTCAAACAACATTGATCAAGCAAACAGGCTAGCAATGGTGATTCCTAGACATAGAGTTCACAAACAAGCAAGCTAGATCCAATCTCTGTGAAATAGCCCTTTGCTAAACATCTTAACAAGAACTAACTCTCATTAGTGCTAAAACATTAAGCAAGCATTAATAGACAACTCTATTTTAGTAAAAATGCTCCTCAAACAGTCAATCTCTTGAGCCAAGGCCATCAAATCCTATATTAAATAAGATCAACATTTCATCAAACACTTGGTGGGCATAAGAGAAAGCTAACATCCTAGATAAGTGTGATCAAGACTAATCTAGTTTAAGAACAGATTAATAGAGAGGAACCCATATACTGAAGCACTAAACAAGCCATAATCAATCCCTAAATCCCCTTAATCTATCACATCTAAGAACCCTAAGCAAACTACTCACTAATACTCATGTTTAACACCAAATCACAAAGGAAAAGGATGTTAATCATGATTTAAAGAGAGAATAAAGAAAGATTAAAGGTAAATACTGAAATATATTAAATAAAGCAAATGATTTGTCTTACAAACTCAAAGAAAATACTTCAGAACAGTAAATTGACAAGACTTCTCGAAAATCTGGAAAAGGCTATTTATAGCCTAAGGAATGAAGCCCTAGAGTAATGGCAAAAGTGTAAATAAAACAGGCTCGAACTGGGTTTGCATTGATCAGTTGTAACAGTCAGGGTTGATCGTTGCAAATCGTATCGGTCAGGGGAGTGATTGTTGCAGTAACCGAAATTTACTCGGCGCGTTTGTACCGATCACTACTGATCGATACATCTGATCGATATGCTCGTATCAGTCACTTCTTGATCAATGCTCTTGACCAAAAATCTTGTATCGATCACCCCTTTGATCGATATCCTCTGTGCTCTGACTGAAAAGCTTTGCAGAGATTGTCCGCTTTGATCCTTTTTGCTCCCTCTGGTCCAGCTAGCTTCATCCTCAAAGCTCCTCCAAGCTCTTTTTAGCTCCATAAGCACCTAAAAATATCCATAATGCAAGAAAAATGCAAACTATATCCTAAATGCAATCTAAGTCTAAAAGGAGAAGAAAATGGGACAAAAACTAAGGAAAACATGCAAAAGAGAACCAACACATGTACTAAATGCAGGCCTAAATAGTGTAAATACAAGAGATATCAACACCCCCACACTTGCCTTTTGCTTGTCCTCAAGCAAATAAGAACAAATGAGAGAGTGAGGTTTGAAGGTGGGCATTCAGACTCCAAAAGTGAAAAGTTAAAGAGATGGTATCAATGCTTAAGTGCCTAGTTGTAGGATGCAAACATAATCAGCTATACTTTAAAGAACCTAGCCATGCTCATCATGTTTCAAAGTGATCTCAAATCTCAACCTAGGCAAATGCTCAAATCAACCAACTCTTTAACATTCAATTAAGATCAGAACATGAATCATGCTTATGCAAATCAAGTGAAGACATTTGGTTTAAAGAGTAAGGTTATGAGATAAAAATGATCTCATTTTAGAAAAGGGTTAATAAACATAATGGATCTAAGAGAATGATATGCAACTACATGCTTTCTTTTTGGTTTGCAAAAATGCAAAAGTTTTCAAGTTTTTTGATTTTTGTGTATTTTTCTATGCCTTATATGAATGCATGATATGCATGAGACTCAAAGTGAAAAGAGAATAAAAAACTAAGAAAACAAAACACAAAGTCAAACCCCAAATCTCTCCTCCACACTTAAATTACACAGTCTCTTATGTAATAAAAGCAGTGAGAGAGAGAAGCAACAGAATATAATATAAAATCGAAAAAAAGATGCAATGGTATAAACAATGGAGAGGATGTGGTACTTAATAGTAGGAGTGGTGGGATGATCCAGAGGTCTGAGGAAACTTGCTAGCCTTCTCTTGTTTCTCCTCTCATAAACCTTTGTAGAATGCTCTGCTTCTTGTGGTGGGGGAACCCAACTTGACCATAACTGCTCAGCTTGCGAAGAAGCACCTTGATGACCCCATTGCCATGATTCTTGAACTTCAGAGGGAATGGGAGTTGGTTCCCAAGCTGATGGTACATGGGCACTTGGCTCATATGATGAGGATCTTGGTTGTGCCCATGTCCCCTAATGATCACTAAGCTGTGCATGGAAAGTGTGTCTTCCATGGGGGTTCCATACAGCTTCCTTCTCTTCAGTTGGCTCAGCTTGTTGTAAAGGCTCTTCTTGAGGAGGAGTGTGCTCATGAGTATGGCTTTGGTGGGAAGTTCTTGCTGATGTAGCTTTGTCTTTCTTGAACTTCCCTTTAACCATTTTCACCAACCCCTTAATGGCTTTGTCTTGCCATTTACACCATTTCTGGAGGGCATTGATGTGCTCATGAGCCAACTTCAAAGAGCTTCCTTGGTTGGGTGCTTCATAAGGTGTGAAGTGGAACTGTCTTGAACTGTAGCTCAACACTTCTTCTTCAAGCTCATCTTCTTCTTCTTGTGCTTCCCCTTGGGTTTCCTGCGCCAGCTGGAGCATCTTCTTGGACTTCTTCTTCAACCTCTTCAGTGTTTCCTTCCTCATCGTCCTCTTCTCTCTCTTCAGAGATAGGGCCGCCATTGTATAGCTCCCACCCACTCAGGTTGAAGTTGATGTTGTTCCTTGTGGTGAAGGAGGTGAGCCTTGGGTTAGGGAGAAGGACTCTTACTGGCTCTTGGAGATCATTGAGGAATTTGTAGACATGCTTGTCTTGAATACTTTTCTCAATGTGATGACTTCTCTTTAGATAATCCATATCTATCCATGAAGGACCTAGAGCATCTCCAGCATGTTCCTCAAGATTCACGTCACATGCCATGAGTATAGCTGTCACAACTCCCCCAATGTGAAGATGTGGATTCTTCTCCCTTTTTCCCTTGTTTAGAACCCATCTCTGATAGGTTAGCAGATGCTCCATCAACAGTCTTACTAAGCATGAGAATTTGCTTGGTGGACCTATAGGTGTTGCATTTTCGTTGGTGTCCACATTGGCATACGACCTGTGGTAGAGGAAGTCTCTCTCCTTGCCAGTTAGGTGTGTGGTTTCCTTCCTTGCAAAGAAAGTGTTTGCAAGCGCCTTGTGTGCATATCTAACTGCAGGATGCTTCAAGTGTTGGTTTCTTGTATATTGATAACAACTTTTTAGCAACGTCAAAAGGGAGTGATGCAATGCAACAGGAGGTTATCAAAACTCAAGAAGCACACATTCGTAGTATAGCATGCAAGAGGAATCAATCCAACCTAGGAGCTAGAAAGTGCAATGAGAATGCAAAGATCGAGTAAAGCTAGGCAAATGATGAACGGTTTTGTGAAAATCCTAAAAACTAGATGCAACGACTAAATGCAAGGCAAAACTATTTTAAAATTACCAGGAACGAGTGAACTACCACGACGACTAAATGCAAAACTATGAATTTATAAAAATCGACTAGTGGATCGACCATAGGATCGACCACTAGATCGAGCAACAACGATCGATCTCGTCAAAAAGTTCAAATGCAATGAAACTAATGACCAGGAAGCAACAAATGACAAGCGAATGATTGAGAGAGATGTACGAATACTAAGAAAGAGGGTCTAGGGTTGAGATTCATGTTCAAGGGTCTCAAAGGTCCAAGCTTGGTTTGAAAACTCTAGATCTATTCACTTTGTGAGATTCTCTAAGCCTTGAAAACAAAACAAGATCCATCCATGGCGTGTGGTATGGATCACTCCTTTACTCTCTTCTCTAGACCCATGGCGTTTGGCGGAAAAAGAGATTGAAGGGCAAGGAAATCAGATTTCAAACACGCGGCTTAACTAGTCCCCTAAACTACCATGGCGTTTGGGAAAGGGTAACTAGTCTCTAGGATGCGATTTTCAGAGATCTCTGGATCCTGTCAAGGTAAGAGCTCTCTCTCATCATAAAGATCTTGGCGTGAGACTCTTTAAGCCTTAAGAACTCGACATCCTAGAAGAGAAAGCCATGAAGAACAAGAAAACACCAAACTTGAAAACCTTTTTCGACCCCTTTGAATCCTCTCAACCCCAAAACCCGGTGAAACTACACGCGACTCATAAAATAAACCATACGAAATGCAATAAACAAAGAACTAAACATGAAAAACGATTGATTTAACTTAAACGATCTAATATTCAAAAGCAAAAACAGAAAAAGCTCGGAGTTTAACAATGGCGAATCGCCTAAAACGAGAGAGATGATAGAAAAGTAGTCGACCGGGTGGAATAATGAAAGGGATCGTTGCTTTTTGCCAAAAATGGCCAAACCGCAACTGGTCCCCCCCTTCGCTATGGTCCAAAAACAGGCTGGACGGATATGGTTGGTCTGGGATCGATCATGAAGCTCGATCTGGCACTCGATCTCGTCTTGGATCGGATGGCTCTTGGTCGATCTCTAAGTCGATCTTGTGCTGATCGGGTTGGAAGCTCGATCCGGTCCTCGATCTGCATGGCGTCGTCTACGTCCGTACTCCAAATCAATCTCCATACTCGATCTTCTGGTCGATCTCGTCTAGATCGACCTGCCTTGCTCGATCTGCTACTCGATCTCAGGTCCTTAGCGTGCAATCCTGATTTCTCCAAGTGTCCACGGACTTCCTCACGAGCCTTCGCGCGTCCACAAGTCATCCATAGCTCCAAAGTAACCGAAAGCAACCTGATTGTGATGCAAAATGCACGAAACATGCAAATGCTGGTGCAAAAGTACTCTAGGACCTAAAGCGATGCAAACTAGCTTAACATGCAAGGTAAATGAGTGAAAACTAACTTATATGTATGCAAAATACACTAAATATGCAGCAATATCAACTCCCCCAAACTTGCCTTTTGCTTGCCCTCAAGCAAACAAAATTAGAGAAGGGAGAGAGGTTTTAAAACAAACGGGGGTTAAGCTTCTTGCAAAGGTGTCTTTCAAATGAGTCAATCTCAACGCCCTAGTTACTAGTTCTAAAATGCAATGCGCACACTCTTACTCCAAAGAACTTAGCCATACACATCACACAATGAATTTCAAATTGTGACTCTCCTTTTCTAAACAATCAAAGAAACTCATCCTTTAACATTTATTAAAGACCAAACCATGAATCAAATTTATGCACTTTATAGCAAAACACATTCGGCTAAGGGTTAAGGCTATGAGCATAGAATGATCTTATTTTAAAGAAGGGTTTATTTTAAGTACGGGTTTCTCTCAAAGATGATAAGAACTTTATGCATAATGCTAAAGGTAAAGGCAATTGATGCATACATGATCAGATTCTCATCTACCCGTGCAAGCTAACAATGATCCTAAAACCCCTCTCATTTTTCTCTTTTTAGCTCACTCACCCTCCTAAAATCTACCCTTATCATCAAAGCAAAAGCTTAGCAATCCCCAAATCAAAATAGAAAACATCTTAACTCTTTTAGGCTAGTGAAAAGGTTTGAAAATATTAGGCTCCTTATTTCTTTCTTATTGACAGCTCTCTTGCCATTATTTCTTTTTCTTTCTTTTTGTTTTCTTCTTACTTTGGCACTTAGGCTCTTTTATTTTCCTTTTTCTTTTCATTTTGAGAGAGCTATCTTCTGAAATTATTAGAGCATTATACATTTTGAACACAAAATCTTTCACTTAAAACCTTTTATTCACTTTAAATGCCAAATTCTTTTGAAACCGAAAGCATATAAACAAGAGAGCAACCCCAATGATCCCCCAAACTTATTTTAAGCCTACATCTAGCTTCAAAATGCAAAGCTAGCAATCATATGAGAACCTAATCATGTAGTCTAAATGTAACACGTTATGCTAAGTTCAAACCGAAAGAGGCCTCACATTGATGTCACACACGAAAACTTGGCTTCAAAGAAAGGTAAGGGTCAAGGTGGAAGCTCTACTTAGGCTCACAAAGAGTGGTAAAAGGAAGAAGAGAGCCTAAATATTTTTAAGATCCATGTGTTTATTTTCAAGTGCATAAGAATGATATTTTAAAAAAATCAGATTAAGGTTTTCACTTATTAGGACAAGTTTCAAATCATGAGAGTTCAATTCAAGTCACGAAAATCAAAACAAGTGATCCAAGCATGGTAAGAACTTACTTTCAAAGTGTGAGCAAAGCATTAGAGAACTAATAACTAGGATATTGAAACCATTCATAAGCTTAAAACACCTTTTTAAGAAAACTTTAATCCCTTATGCAAATGCAAACAACTTAGATGCTTAAAAATTCTAAACTCAATCCTAAAATGCTTAACAAGATGAATGCAACTACATGAAGTTTTTTGAAAATTTTTAAAAATTTTACCAATTTTTTCTTTTTCTTTTCTATGCCTTAGACGCATGCAAGACTCAAGAGATGCAAAGATAATAAGATCAAAATAAACACGTCAAACCACACACATACTCCCCCAAACTTGAATGACACCGTCCCGGTGGCAAACAAACTTTAGAGAGTTCAAAAACACAAGCAAAAACAAAAGAAAAATGAGCGGTATATACAAGGGAAGGTTGTTGGTACCTTGGAGCTAAACTCGGCTGGAACTTGAGGATGTTCCAGCGGAGCTGCTCGTGCTAGAGGGGCGTTGGGCTATGTCCTTGCCTTTATCCTCGGTGGGAAACCATGAACGGAATGGCGAGCTTGTTGCGCGGTGCCTTGTTGCTCACAGATGACAATACCGCCAGTTGATCTCCTTATCTTCTCGGGCTGGTTAACCTCTTCACTCTTGGACCCCTTAGACTTTGCGGATGAGCTCCCTTGAAGCGCCTTGACTTTTTGATCATCTTCCCTTGCCACTTGGTTATCTTTCGCTGCACCTCCACCACCGAAGCAAGAAACTTCTCAGCCTTGGTCCGCGGCTCAAAGTCCATCCTCGGGAGCTCAAAGTGGGCTGGCATTGTGCCATCTGATGGTGGCAACTCTGACTGCTCACGCGCGGACTGAATAGGCATCATTGTTGTACCAAGTGGGGCGTAGCACTCCTCGTGGGTCGGGGAAAACTGTATCATACCGATGCTGTCCAAGTTTGTCTCTGCAACATTGTGTAACATGCACACACTCTTCTTCCGCGCGTCATTGTAGAACTGATAGGCGAAGAATCCTGGAGCTGGCGTAGGTCCCAAGCTATCGGTGTTGCACATGTATGTCTCGTCCATGAAGGCTCTATCCGCGCAAGGTTCGAACCGTTGAAGAGGTACACCGGCCTGGATGAAGAGTGGCGTGAGAAACCCTCCGATGTAAGCTGAACTTGCCTTGCACCTCATAGCATATGCCTTGTACTTTACCAAGGAAGATGCTAGTATACACTCGTAGTTAACATCATTTCCAAGGTCATCCATCAGCAGGTCGTGGTTTTCTTCTTCGCTGCTGCATAGTATCCTCTTGATCCCTTGGAAGAGGAAACACAGCTCGGTCTTTTTTACCGTAGGACACACGGCCCGCTCGCTGAAGGTGTTTGCCAATAACTTGAGAGTGTACCTCAGAACAGGATTCCTCACTTTCTTGATTTTAGCCGTGTTGGCCTTGTAGTCTTCATCGCATAGCACGTCCCATATGATGCTAGCGTTCTTGAGAGGAGGAAACTCCACTTGTTTAGCCGCGGCGTTGAGTCCATATGCTTGGCAAAGCTCCTCAATGGAAAGGTGATAGGACCGCTTCTTAACCTTGAAAGTGAGATGTCCTTGTGAGGGAGTAGGGAGGCTCGGGTTCTCGTAGGAAAACGCCAAGGTAGAGAGGAAATCAATGGTTACTTGCGGATAAGTGGGGCAATCCGTTCTTGAAAGGCAAGCAAGCCCCATGTTTTGGAGAAGGAAGTCAAAATCTTCGAGGAGATCTATTCTTTCCAGCAAGTCTCTGCTCGCAAACTTGGTAGGCTCGAAGCGCAGCCTCTCTAACCTCTTTTTCGCCGCCTTTTCTTCCTTAGTCCAACGGATCCTCTCATGAACTTGCTGAGGTTCCTCCTTTTGAACTTGTTGAGTTCCCTCTTCTTGAACCACTCGTTGTTCATCCTCTCTCTGTGCAGCCTCTTCTCTGGTTCTCTTAGGTGCCATTGGTGCCTGAAACACGATTCTCAAACAAAAGAATGAGCAAAGGCGGCGAAAGATCGAGAAAGAGACTAGCGAGAAGGAAAAATCTACAACTAATACCCTAGATTTTTGGGGGATTTATAAAAATTGTAACTAGATAAAGGAAAAGAAAATCTAGAGATGAGATTAAATCTAGAATATTTCCTGATTTCTAGCTACTAAAAAAAAATCGTTACAACCCTTAGCTACTCAAATCGATTAAGCGATGATAAAAAGAAATTTTGAAAAGATTTAATTAAAAATCTGAAAATACCTTTTGCAGGATCGAAAACCAGAGCTAAATGCCTTTAGGAAAGGAAGAAAAGCACTCTCTCTCGATTTAAAATTCGTAAGAACAGAAATGAGAGAGTGTGAAGTTGTTGAAAACATAAAGGCAACAAAAATCTAAAACCATGGGTGATGAAAGCAGTTTTCTGACAAAAAGTGTGGTCAAAGCACATCTTTCGTGGTCAAAGATTCTTACCTTGACCACCATTTAAATTTAAAAAATGAGGGAAAGGAGAAAGGGAGGGAAAATTTTTTGTTACCTCGGCATGAGATCGAGTCCGTTCGGTAGATCTAGGACTCGATCTCATGCTATGTTGGCTGGATCGAGAGATTTGATCGATCAGTGACTCGATTGAAATACAATCGAGTCTTAGATCGGTTTGATTCTGTCGTTCCATGACTTTTGGTCAACTTGGCTGTGCTCCTTGGATCGATTTCCTTGATCGATTCGGGGGTCGATCTAGCTGAGATCGAATGGCAGATCGAGTAAACCGCTCGATCTTTTCAAGGATCGAGTGACTCGGTCGATCTACACCTCGTTCGATTTTTAGGCTGAACGCATTGGTGAATTGTCCTCTCATGATCGACCGTCCCACTCGATTCGTCTACTCGATCTCGTCTAGATCGACTGACTCCTCTCAATTTGCTAGCTCGATCTAGTAAAGATTGAGCCAGGATGAATCGATCTAGCACTCGATCTCTAGCCTATATTCGCCCCTTCTGACTCTCCTCGGATCTAAGAACATGACCTGCGATTTCTTATCCCTGTTCCTGCACACTTAGAAGATAAAAACATAAAAGTGAAAGAGAAATAAAGCAAGAATATATACAGGATAAACATGGGAATGCCTCCCAAGTGCGCTTTCTTTAACGTCTTTAGCTAGACTTTACTTGGTTTAGGCAGATAGTGGGTCTTGGAGAAGCATTGAGGTGCTCTCCTTGTCAAATGCACTCGCCATGTATGGCTTAACTCTGTGTCCGTTTACTGTGAATGCATTCCCACTCTTGCCGACCAACGTGACAGCTCCATAAGGTAATACTTCCTTGATTTCATACGAACTGCTCCACCGTGACTTTAGCTTCCCTGGAAAGAGCTTGAACCTTGAATTGTAAAGCAGCACCAAACTCCCTTCCTTAAGCTCCTTAGGTACCAACTTCTTGTCATAAGCAGCCTTGGTATGCTCCTTGTAGATCCTAGCGCTTTCGTAAGCATCCAGCCTTAGCTCATCAAGCTCGTGCAACTGGATCAACCGCTTCTCCTGAGCCGTCTACAGATAAAAATTCAGCCGCTTCACAGCCCACAACACCTTATGTTCCAACTCAACTGGGAGGTGACATCCCTTGCCGTAGAGAAGGGTGAAAGGAGTAGTACCAATGAGTGTTTTGAAAGCAGTCCGGTAAGCCCACAAAGCGTCATCTAACTTCACCGCCCAATCCTTCCGAGTTGTCCCAACTGTTCTCTCGAGTATCGCCTTTATCTGCCGGTTAGAAACCTCAACTTGGCCACTCGGTTAAGGATGGTAAGGTGTCGCTACCTTATGCTTAACGCCATACTTCCTTAGAAGATTTTCAAACAGCTTGTTGATGAAATGGCTTCCTCCGTCGCTTATCACCACCTTAGGCACTCCAAACCTCGGGAAAATAATGTTCTTAAATAGCTTGATCACCACCTTAGAGTCGTTTGTTGGAGAAGCAATGGCCTCAACCCATTTAGAGACGTAATCAACAGTTACTAGTATGAACTTGTTGCAGTATTATGAAGGGAACGGCCCCATGAAGTCTATGCCCCACGCGTCAAAGACGTCTACCTCAAATATGGGAACTTGAGGCATCTCATTCCTCTTAGTGATATTCCCTGCTCTTTGACAAGCCTCACAACTCATCACGAACTCATAAGTGTCTTTGAAGATTGACGGCCACCAGAAGCCGGCTTGTAAGACCTTAGTGGCGGTTTTGAATGAAGCAAAGTGCCCGCCATACAAAGAACTGTGGCAATGAAAGATGATATCTCTTGCTTCCTCCTTTGTCACGCATCTTCCGTACAGACTATCAACACCTCTCTTGTATAATTAGGGCTCATCCCAATAGTAGTGGCTCACGTCCCTCATGAACTTCTTCCTATGGTAGTTGTCAAGATGCGAAGGCTCTTCCCCACGTGCCAAGTAGTTCACAATGTCCGCGTACCATGGGAGGTCCTCCTCTTTGAAGCTCAGAAATTCCTCAAACCACCCTTCTAGGTTTCCACAAACAGCCGTAGTGATTGCCATAAGTTGTTCCTCGGGGAGAGAATCATCTAAAGGAAGAGACTCGTTGATTCTTAACCAAGAGAGATGGTCAGCAACGCTGTTCTCTATCCCTTTCTTGTCTTTGATCTCCATGTCAAACTCCTGAAGAAGAAGAATCCATCTCAAAAGCCTCGGCTTAGTGTCCTTCTTGGAATAGATGTAGCGCAAAGCCGCACGATCTGTGTAGACAATGGCTTTAGTACCCACGAGGTATGACCGGAACTTCTCAAAGGCAAACACTACTGCCAATAGCTCCTTCTCCGTGGTGGTGTACCTTGTTTGCGTGTCATCCAAGGTTCTTGAAGCATAGTAAATCACGTGCAGCTTCTTATCTTTCCTTTGACCTAGAACGGCTCCCACGGCGTAGTCACTAGCATCACACATAATCTCGAAAGGTAGAGTCCAGTCCGGTGCTTGCACTATAGGCGCGGATACTAGAGCCTCCTTGATGGTCACGAAAGCTTGCAAACACTCCTCATCAAAGACGAAATCAGCTTCCTTGCACAACAGCCGTGTAAGAGGGCGTGCAATCTTAGAAAAATCCTTGATGAAGCGCCTGTAGAAGCCGGCGTGTCCCAAGAAACTTCTCACTCCTTTGACGTTAACCGGCGGCTCGAGACTCATCATCACTTCAACCTTAGCCTTGTCAACCTCAATACCCTTCTCTGATATCTTATGGCCAAGCACGATCCCTTCCTTCACCATGAAGTGGCATTTTTCCCAATTAAGCACCAAGTTTGTTTCCTCACAACGCTTTAGTACCTTGCAAAGATTCAACAAACATGCAGAAAAGGACGCACCATAGACCGAAAAGTCATCCATAAACACCTCTACCATCTCTTCTATTAGATCGGAGAAGATCGACATCATACACCGCTGAAACGTAGCCTATGCGTTACACAACCCCAATGGCATCCTTCGATACGCGAAGGTGCCATAAGGGCATGTAAAGGTCGTCTTCTCCTGATCATTTGGATGGATTGGTATTTGGAAAAATCCACTATATCCATCAAGAAAGCAATAGTAGGGGTGATTAGCAAGTCTTTCAAGCATTTGATCAATAAAAGGCAAGGGAAAATGAACCTTTCTAGTAGCAAGATTAAGCTTCCTATAATCAATACACATGCGGTGTCCAGTAATAGTCCTAGTAGGTATAAGCTCATCTTTGTCATTCTTAATGACCGTGATCCCTCCCTTCTTAGGCACCACGTGTACAGGAGAAACCCACGTGCTGTCACTTATGGGATAGATCATGTCAGCTTCTAGCAGCTTAAGAATCTCTTTCTTAACAACCTCTTTCAAATTAGGATTCAAACGCCTTTGATGTTCTATAGAAGAGGCGTTCTCATTATCCAAGTGAATCCTATGAGTGCAAAGCATCGGTGAAAGGCCCTTGATGTCACTTAGAGAGTGCCCAATGGCCTTCCTATACTTTCTCAACTCAGTTAAGAGCGAGTGCAACTCATCATCACTTATGTTTTCATTCACAATCACAGGATATGTTTCGTTAAGCCCTAAGAAAGCATACCTTAGCCCTTTTGGGAGCTCCATAAGGTCCACCTTTGGGGCTAGCAGCTCGCTCCAATCATCCTCGTGGCTGTTGCTGCTGTTTTCCTCCTTGGAACCTTCCTTAGAACCCGAGACATGGCCCTTGAGGCTGCTTTCTCCAACCGCTATCCCTTCTGAAATCGAGTTGTCCAGTCGATCTTGCTCTCGATGTTGTCTAGATCGAGCAGATTTGCTCGATTCACTCACTCGATTTATTGTGGATCGAGTGAGAGATCGAGACGCTGAGTCGATCTCCGGATTAGACCCCAAACTGATTGGTAGGCCTCTCTCGATCTTGGACTCGATTGTTTTCCTGGATCGATCACCCTCCTCGATCTGACTGTCGATTGCTGCACCGGATCAGGTTGTGCTCTCGATTGTCTTATCGATTTGACCCCTGGATCGAGTAATGTCATCGATCTCGGAGTTGATCTCTAGGAAAACGCCTTCATCTTCTAGCACAACCTTCCTTGAATCAAGCAAGTTGACATATTCCTGAGTCCTCTGATCCACATAACCGAACTCTCCTGGTTCCTTAGTCAATGCCAGCTTCAAATGATCTTCCTGAGCCAACTCCTCTAGCAACTCATCTGATAAGGCATCCAACGTTTCAATGTAGAAAGCTTGCCCTTCTATCGTAGGCTTCTTCAGAACCTCGTTGACATCGAAGTCCAGCCTTATATCTTTACCCAAGTGCAGAGCAATCTTCCCATTCTTGACGTCTATGATGGCTCCGGCGGTGGCTAAGAAAGGTCTACCGAGAATGAGTTAGGCTCTTTGTCCATTTCCAACACAACGAAGTCTGTGGGCACGTTTACTCCACTGATTCTTACTGGCAAGTCCTCAAGCAAGCCCACGGGTAACCTCACACTTCTGTCAGCTAGTACCAACGAGATTCTACAATCCATGAAACGGGTAAAGCCAAGCTTCTCTGTCAGCTAGTACCAATGAGTTGCTTCTTGAAACGGCCAGGAAAAGGTAGCTTAGGTACATACAGTGGAGATACATAAGCATCCTTCTCCTTAGTAGTTTGCTCCGCTTTCTTCTCAACAACCGCTTTCTCACCTCTTCTTGGTCCTTGAATCCAGACATTGTCAAAGTTTATCTCATCATCGGCTGAAAGCTTACCCTCCCCCTCTTGAATTACAACGTCCTCGTTGAACTTTGGAGTAACCGTACGTGCTTTCCCACTTCTTAGCGTAATAGCATTGGCGTATTCCTTGGGATTCTGCTCACACTTGCCCGGTAAGCTATTCTGACCGCTTGTACTCGCCTTTCCCTTCTCTAGCTGCTTGATCTTGTTATTCAAGTTTGTAATCTGAGTAGAGAAATCTGTGAGAGACGAGTCTAAACGAGTGTTCATCTCGGCAAACTTCTGATTTGTAGTTGCTTGCCCTTGGATCAATTGTTGAAACATAGCTTGGACAGGATCAACTTGTTGTTGTTGCATCGGTTGTTGTTGTGGTACAAAGCCGGGAGGGTACATTGGCGTATAACCCTTGTTTCCTTGCTGTTGTCCTTGGAAGTTGTTCTGCCCTTGCCCGTGGAAGCAACCACTCGGCTGAAAACCTTTGTTGTATGGGACGAAAGGCTTTGCTTGCTGAGCAGGGTACACTTGATCCTTAGGGTTCGCGACGTTGGTGCTACGGTATGAGAGATTGTTGTTCTGGTTGTAGCCTTGTGAATACCCTTGAGGTTTGTAGTTGTTTTGACCCGCCACCCAGTTGGCTTCTTCTTGACTCAACTCAAGCTCCTCTAAGGTTTCATCCGCTTCACCAACAAAGTGAACATGCTTCTGATTAGCCAACACCAGCTTATCAATCTTCTCATGTAATGACTTATGCTCTTTCTTGTGAGACTCTAGCTCAGAACCTCTCGGTGCACGGTCGTAATCTTCAGCGTAGTTGCCGTCACTCAATGCAAAGTTCTCAATCAGCTCCATGCCTTCTTCTACCTCTTGACCAAGGAAGTTTCCATTACTAGCCGTGTCAAGCAACAAGCGAATCTTGGGTGAAGCTCCGCGGTAGATAGTGCTTAGAAGAGTCTCTTCGCTGAAGCCGTGGTGAGGACACTGGATAGTGTAGTCCTTGAACCGCTCCATGGCTTCATTGAAAGTCTCATTGTTCCTTTGAGTGAAGCCGCTGATGTCGCTTCTCAGCCTTGCTGTTCTGGTGCTAGAGAAAAACTTTGAGAGGAAAGCCTTCTTACACTCAGCCTAAGATGTAATGGTGCCTTGTGGAAGTATCTTCTCCCAATGTCTAGCCTTGTCTCCATGAGAAAATGGAAAGAGACGCAGCTTGAAAGCATCTTCGAATATGCCATTTATCTTGATCATCCCACATACTTGCTCGAAGTTATCAAGGTGCTCCAAGAAATCTTCTATTGTTCTGTACAGGAGGAGGAGTGATCCCAAACCTATTGTGTTGGGTATTGGGAGCATCTCCCGCTCCTATGATCCTTGGGGGTCTAGCCGCGTGTTAGGGGTTTCCATTACCCCTTCCCACTGCTCTATGAGTTGGAGGAGGTCCTTCTGGATGCTCGTGCTCAGCCATCGCTTCAAAATCTACTGAACCTGGCTGAACAATCTCCTCAAAAGCTCTAGCTTGCTCTCGTACTCTTCTTTGTCGTGAATGACCAAGTTGATGAATGTTGTCCAAGGGTTGAAGTAGATAGTTGTCTCTCCTTGAACGAAGATTCATGTACCTGAGAAACACAAGTTTGAGAGTAGAGAAATTAGTAACCAAAAGAAAAAGAAAGGCCTAGTCTTTACTAAACCCCAAATCTCAATGCTTTCTAAACGCTCCTAAGATGGCAATGGCGCCATTTGATATCAAATTTTTAGCTACGTCAAAAGGGAGTGATGCAATGCAACAGGAGGTTATATAAACTCAAGCAGCACACAGTCGTAGTATAGCGTGCAAGATGAATCAATCCAACCTAGGAGCTAGAAAGTGCAATGAGAATGCAAAGATCGAGTAAAGGTAGGCAAATGATGAACAGTTTTGTAAAAATCCTAAAAACTAGATGAAACGACTAAATGCAAGGCAAAACTATTTTAAAATTACCAGGAACTAGTGAACTACCACGACGAACAAACAGAATGATTAAAATGCAAAGCTATGAATTTATAAAAATCGACTAGTGGATCGACCACAAGATCGACCACTAGATCGAGCAACAACGATCGATCTCGTCTAAAAGTTCAAATGCAACAAAACTAATGACCAGGATGCAACAAATAACAAGCGAATGATTGACAGAGATGTAAAAATACTAAGAAAGAGGGTCTAGGGTTGAGATTCATGTTCAAGGGTCTCAAAGGTCCAAGCTTGGTATGAAAACTCTAGATCTACTCACTTTGTGAGATTCTCTAAGCCTTGAAAACAAAACAAGATCCATCCATGGCGTGTGGTATGGATCACTCCTTTACTCTCTTCTCTAGACCCATGGCGTTTGGCAGAAAAAGAGATTGAAGGGCAAGGAAATCAGATTTCAAACACGCGGCTTAACTAATCCCCTAAACTACCATGGCGTTTGGGAAAGGGTAACTAGTCTCTAGGATGCGATTTTCAGAGATCTCTGGATCCTGTCAAGGTAAGAGCTCTCTCTGATCATAATGATCTTGGCGTGAGACTCTTTAAGCCTTAAGAACTCGACATCCTAGAAGAGAAAGCCATGAAGAACAAGAAAACATCAAACTTGAAAACCTTTTTCGACCCCTTTGAATCCTCTCAACCCCAAAACCCGGTGAAACTTCTAGCGACTCATAAAATTAACCGTACAAAATGCAATAAATGAAGAACTAAACATGAAAAAATGATTGATTTAACTTAAACGATCCAATATTCAAAAGCAAAAACAGAAAAAGCTCGAAGTCTAACAATGGCGAATCGCCTAAAACGAGAGAGATGATAGAAAAGTAGTCGATCGGGTGGAATAATGAAAGGGATCATTGCTTTTTGCCAAAAATGGCCAAACCGCAACTGGTCCACCCCTTCGCTACGGTCCAAAAACAGGCTGGACGGATAAGGTTGGTCTGGGATCGATCATGAAGCTCGATCTGGCACTCGATCTCATCTTGGATCGGATGGCTCTTGGTCGATCTATGAGTCAATCTTGTGCTGATCGGGTTGGAAGCTCGATCCGGTCCTCGATCTGCATGGCGTCATCTATGTCTGTACTCCAAGTCGATCTCCATACTCGATCTTCTGGTCGATCTCGTCTAGATCGACCTGCCTTGCTCGATCTGCTACTCGATCTCAGGTCCTTAGCGTGCAATCCTGATTTCTCCAAGTGTCCACGGACTTCCTCACGAGCCTTCGCGCGTCCACAAGTCATCTGTAGCTCCAAAGTAACCGAAAGCAACCTGATTGTGATGCAAAATGCACGAAACATGCAAATGCTGGTGCAAAAGTACTCTAGGACCTAAAGCGATGCAAACTAGCCTAACATGCAAGGTAAATGCGTGAAAACTAACTTATATGTATGCAAAATACACTTAATATGCAGCAATATCTTATATCCAGCCTTGAATTCCCCAGCTCCAATCATTCCCCATAACTTTGTGTACTGTGATTCGCGGATATAGAACTTCTTTCCTCTTTGAAAATATTTCCTTAGCCCCAACACCTTAGAGAGTTCTTGGAAGGTGATTGTAAACCGCTGCTTTCCAAGCTTGAAGGATATCCATCCATCAGGGTCAGAGAGCTCACTCATTTCATAACTGACCACCTTAAGAGCTGAAAGGAACTGATTAGTGAAGCGCTCATAGGAGGGAAGAGGCTGTAACAGCTGTGTAAGCCCCATGTGCTCAAAGAGACAAATGCAGTCTTCATAGATCCCTAGCTCCTTCATTGTTGTGGCGCATGGGTATCTTGTTGGCTTGAAGGTGTATTGACTGAATGCTTCCATGAGCTCCCTAGCACTGTATTTCCTGGATGGAGCTTCATCCTCAGCAGCCTTGCCCTTGCCTCTTTGCTTGGCGCTCTTGTCTCCAACTGGCCTCTTTCCAGCGGCTTTGGATGAGTTCTCAGCAGCAGCGCCCTTTCCCTTATCTTTCCTGGCTCCTGGTGAGGTGCCTTTCCCTTTTTCCAGCAGCTATGTTTTTGTCCTCCTCATGGTACCTTCAAAAACAAAGCTCGGGCGGGTATCGATCACAAATGACCATTACAACTGACCGAAAGGTCAGTATCGATCATAAGTGATCGATACTGATGATCGATATCTTCCTGGAGATCATATCGGTCACCACCTGATCGTTACACTTGACCAAAATTAGTCCGGCGGGTTTATAACGATCAAGATGATCGATACGTTCCGGAGAATCATATTGGTCTCCTTTTGATTGTTACACTTAACCAAAATTAATCCGGCGGGTTTATAACGATCAGTGTGTGATCGATGTGAATGACCGAAATAGATCTCTCTTTCAGGCTTCCTTCCATATTGTTCACAAGTGATCGATATGTTAACTGGTGCAAACTGGCTCCACTGATATCGATCATAAATGGTCGATATTCATGACTGAAATGTTTGTATCGATCTCGTCTTGACCGATACAGATGATCGATATCAGCCAGAAAGCATATGTTCTTTGTCCCTTACAGACTTTCTCAACCCCCAATTCGAACTCCTTTTTCTATACACAATAACAAAGCATAAAAGAGAAACTAGAAAGCATAATATATACAAAAGGATACCATGGTACTCCCTCCCAAGTGTGCTTGTTTAAAGTCACTAAGCTTGACTTTGCTTACCTCTCTAGTGGAGGTGGTGAGAAGGAGTCTTGGAACTCCTTGGTGTTGCAGTGCTCACTCTGACATTCCTGGTGACTCCATCAACCTTCAACACAGCAAAGGGTTTTGTTTTGTTCCTCCCATTCATCTTGTAGTGGACTTCACCATTCCTAGAAACAAAGGGCTTCAAGACAACCCCATCTTCTTTGTTACCCAGCATAATCTCATTCATGCAATCAGAAACACCCACTTTGAGGACCTCCTCTTCAGTGGTTTCAGCAAACAACTTGGTCAAACAGCATCCATCAAAACTCTCTCCTTGGTAGCCTTCAAACTCTGGCCAGTTCTTATCAATCTTTTTCACCTTGTTAAGGTCCATAGAGAAAGCATGATCATGCTCTAGCTTGTTACCCTTGCTGTCAAACTTCAAGACCTTGTTCCTTGAAAGCCTTAGCTCTGTTGTGCACTCTCTAGCATAAAATACAGCACCAGCTGAAGCTAGAATTGGTCTCCCTAGAATGATAGCATTCCTTATCTGTCCTTCCACATCAAGCACCAGAAAATCAGTAGGCATGGTGACTCCTTCAATCATCATTGGCATATCCTTGAGACTCCCAAGTGGTGTCTTCACTGTCCCATCAGCTATAGTCAGGTACACATTACTCTCTTGAAGTTGAGTGTAGCCAAGAGCTTTAGCAGTAGAGGATGGGAGAAGGTTGATACTTGCTCCAAGATCACAAAGATAGCTTTTGAAAGTCTGCCCTTTAAGCTCACATGGGAGAGTAAAACATCCTGGATCTCCAAGTTTCTTCTTAACCTCAGGTGCTCCAGCTTTTACCCTTAGCTTCTCAAGCTCCTCTTGGCCATCCAAACCCCTCAATTCCATTTGAGCAGCATAGAGGGTCTATTACTTCTGCACTAGCTGTTCCTTGAATCTTCCTGGAAAAGGGATAGTTGGTTGGTAGACAGGAAGGATAGCAGCTTGAGCCTTCCTTTTATCATCAGCAACTTCAACCAAGTAGTCCTTTGTGTTATCAACAACTTCATGTGGCGCCCACAACTCTTTTTCTTCTGAGTTTTCCCCATCTCCAAAGGGTTTTTCTTCTACAGCTCCTTGGTCAGTTTCAACTTCTAAGAGCTCTCCTCCCCCCCCCCCCCCCTCACTTTGAGGTTCAATGTCCTCAGTGAACAAGTAGATGAACTCTTCAATGATAGCCTCCTCTTCAGCTGAGAAGCTCTCTTCTTCTATGACTATGGCATTGCAGAACTCTTTTGGGTTAGCTTCTGGTTTTCTAGGAAAGTGTCCTTGAGGCTTGAGACCAGCTATGTCTTTGTTGTTCTCCAGTGTTTTGAATCTTGCAGCCAACCCTTCAAACTTACTGGTGAGCTCTACATGTACTGAATCAGTTTTGTTGTGGACCTCTGCAAACTTCTTGTTCATTTCCAAGATTGTGGTGACTTGAGTGTTGATCATTTGTTGCATGAGAGTCTTGAGTTCAGTGTATTGAGAGCTGAAGGAAGCTTGTCCTTGAGCTTGGGCATTGAATCCTGGAGGGTTGTAGGGCGCTCTAGGCTGGTAGTTGTTGTCCATTGCTGAAAACCTTGATTGTTGTAGGGAACAAAAGGTCTTGGGGGAGCTTGTTGTTGCTGTTGAGGGTAAACCTGATCTTGTGGGTTGGCAACATTGTTGCTCCTGTAAGACAAGTTGGGATTTGGTCTGTAATTCCAATAGTTGTTGTAACCACCTTGATTACCCAAGTAGTTCATCTCCTCAACTTGGCATTGTTCCTGATCATCAAGCTGAACCATGTCTCCCACAAAGTGAACCTCTTTCTTTTTCCATTGCAACAAGTCCAGCTTCTCATGTAGAGACTTAATTTCTTTCCTGCTAGACTCTAACTCATCCTTTGAACTTCTTGGAGTTCTGTCAAATTCCTCATTATAGTTTCCATCAGACTGAGCGAAATTCTCTACCAGCTCCAAGCCCTAATCCACATCTTTTGACAGGAAGTTCCCATTTGATACAGTGTCCAAAAGCATTCTTATCTTAGGCAAGGCTTCTCTGTAGAGAGTGCAAAGCAAAGAGGCATTTGAGAATCCATGATGAGGGCATTGCAGTGTGTAGCCCTTGAATCTCTCCCAAGCTTCACCAAAGCTTTCATTGTTCCTCTGTGCAAACCCTGAAATCTCAATCCTTATTCTTGCAGTTCTTGAAGTAGAGAAGAACTTTGCTAAGAAGGCTTTCTTGCACTCATCCCAGCTGGTGATACTTCCTTGGGGCAGGTTTATCTCCCATTGGTGTGCTTTGTCTCCAAGAGAAAAAGGAAATAACTTGAGCTTGAAGCCATCTTCACTCACTCCATTGATCTTTGTTAGTGAGCATAGTCTATCAAAGTTATCCAGATGATCTAGAGGATCTTCAAGTGGCAAACCATGGAATTTACTGCCCTGAACCATTGAAATCAATCCAGATTTGATTTCAAAGTTGTTGTTTTGGACTGATGGTGGAATGATGCCAGTTCTGTTGTTGTAGGCATTTGGTGCATCACCAGCACCAATGGGTCTGGCTACTCTTGGAGCTTGTGCAGTGCCTCTTGGTCCTTGCTCATCCTGTAAGCCCTGAACACCTTGATGTCCTTGTATACCCTGAGCGCCAGCAGCTCCTTGGGGACCCTGAAATCTGATATCATCCATGACTTGTTCCTGATTGTTCATCCCAAGTCTTTCCAAGTGTTGCTGCCTTTCTTGTTGTATCCTTGCTCTCTGACCTCTGTCCAACAGATTGATCTTCTCAATGAAGTCCACAAGATTGCTTGAACCTCTGGATCTCAAGTTCATATACCTGAAAGACAGCAAAGAGAGTCAAAGGAGATTAGTAACCAAAGAAAACTAAAAACTTGATCTTAAAGTTTGTACAAACTCTAATGTTTCAAACTGTAAACCCAAATGGCAACAGTGCCAAATTGATACAAGAGTTTCTGGGCTCTTGTTGTCAATCACCCAAGCTTGAACTAGTCAGTTGTAGTATAGCATAGGGTTTTTATTAATCCAAATAAGTTTTAGTTGAAAGCAGAAGAGTTGAGAGTAAAAATCCTTAAGTCAAGCAAGCAGAAAAGGGTTTTTGTTGCCTAAGCAACCAATCTAATGTCCTAAAATGATTAAGCAACAAAGAAAGTAAAGACAAAAGCAAACTAAGCAAAACTAAGCAAGAAAAAAAGAGCAAATCCGAGAAAAGAAAGTTCCTAGATGTGGTTATTGACTTTTGGGAATTTAGAGACTAACTAAGGCTGTTTCAAACAACATTGATCAAACAAACAAGCTAGCAATGGTGATTCTTAGACATAGAGTTCATAAACAAGCAAGCTAGATCCAATCTGTTGTGAAATAGCCCTTTGCTAAACATCTTAACAAGAACTAACTCTCATTAGTGCTAAAACATTAAGCAAGCATTAATAGACAACTCTATTTCAGTCAAGATGCTCCTCAAACAGTCAATCTCTTGAGCTAAGGCCAGCAAATCCTCTATTGAACAAGATCAGCATTTCATCAAACACTTGGTGGGCATAAGAGAAAGCTAACATCCTAGATAAGTGTGATCAAGACAAATCTAGTTTAAGAACAGATTAATAGAGAGGAACCTATATACTGAAGCACTAAACAAGCTCTAATCAATCCATAAATCTCCTTAATCTACCACATCTAAGAACCCTAAGCAAACTACTCACTAATACTCATGTTTAACACCTAATCTCAAAGAAAAAGGATGTTAATAATGATTAAAAGAGAGAATAAAAAAAGATTAAATGCAAATACTCAAATATATTAAATATAGCAAAGGATTTGTCTTACAAACTCAAAGGAAATACATAAGAACAGTAAATTGACAAGACTTCTCGAAAATCTGGAAAAAGAGGCTATTTATAGCCTAAGGAAGGAAGCCCTAGAGTAATGGCAAAAGTGTAAATAAAACAGGTTCGGACTGGGTTTGCATCTATCAATTGTAACAGTCAGGGTTGATCGTTGCAAATCGTATCGATCAGGGGAGTGATCGTTGCAGTGACCGAAATTGACTCGGCGCGTTTGTACCGATCACTCTTGATCGATACATCTTATCGATATGCGCGTATTGGTCACTTCTTGATCGATGCTCTTGACCGAAAATCTTGTATCGATCACCCCTTTGATCGATATCCTCCGTGCTCTGACCGAAAAGCTCTGCACAGATTTTCTGCTTTGATCCTTTTTGTTCCCTCTGACTAGCTAGCTTCCTGGATCATCCTCAAAGCTCGTCCAAGGTCCTTTTAGCTCCATAACCACCTAAAAACATCCATAATGCAAGAAAAAATGCAAACTATATCCTAAATGCAACCTAAGTCTAAAAGGAAAAGAAAATGGGACAAAAACTAAGGAAAACATGCAAAAGAGAACCAAAACATGTACTAAATGCAGGACTAAATGGTGTAAATACAAGAGATATCATCTTCGACCAATCCTGAAGTGCCTTCTTTCTTCTTATCTGATCGTGACATCCCAACGCTTCCACTGCGCACTCTATCTCTTGAGCTACCGGTTGGAACTTGATAGCCTTGGATTTCACAACTCTGCCTTCCCGCCTCCCTAACGATTGACCAAACTTCCAACACTTATCAATCTAGGGCATACAAATCTACGTGTAGCTCATATGTCGAGCAAAGTGTATCCGGTACCACACTTCCCCTAGATTCCGAATTTCCACGGTTTTCTAACTTTAAACGACTCGATCATACGAAGGACTTGCACGCAATAATTAAGCATTCTAGTTCACATAACAGAAATGCAAAAAATATTAATATGACTTACCAGTTCAGCAGAAAAGAATAGGTGACCGTGCTTACACAATCCATGATCCAGTGGATCCAAGTTTTGTGAAAACCTAATCTCTCTAGGACCAGCTTTATAAAATCCCATTCCAGCCTGTCGTATGCCTTGCTCATGTCTGTTTTTACAGCCATGGAGCATCTTTTCTTTGCCCCTGACTTTTTGAGATAGTGTAGTACCTCATGAGTGATTAGAACGTTGTCGGAGATGGCCCTTTTAGGGACAAAATCAGATTGATTTTCAGACACAATGTTGTTGAGTAGAGGTTGCAGCTGCTTTGTTAGGAGCTTAGAGATGATCTTGTAGTAGACCGTGCATAGGGCTATGGGTCGATAGTCTGAAACTCTTTTTTGTCCATGAGTTTTCGGTATGAGCCTAACATGAGTCTCATTTATGTTTCTTGGCAGGTTACCCGAGATGAAGAAATTCTGGATCTCTTCCACGATGTGTGGTGAGACAATTCTCCAATTTGTCTGGAAGAAGCTAGCTAAAAACTCATCGGGTCCTGGGGCTTTGTCCGGATGATAGAGAAGCAGGCCCTTCTGATTTCCTCTGCAGTGGGTATCTCAGTCAGTTTGTCGTTTTCCTCCGCTGTAATGCGCGTCTGCAGGGCTTCCTGGACTATGTTTGTCCTTTCTCCTTCCCCTGAGGTAAAGATTCCTGGAAGTAGTCTTGTATCACTGCTGTTATCTTGTCTTCCTCGTACACTCAATTTCCCGAGGGGTCTTCAATGACTGATATGTTGTTTACAGCTTTCCTGCCTCTGGTGATGGCGTGGAAATATCCTGTGTTTCTCTCCCCTAGAGCAAGCCAGAGTTGTCTGCTTCGTTGTTTCTAGTACTCCTCTTCCTGCTTGTAAGCGCTGCTTTGGTCTTTAATAATCTCTCGAATGAGATTTTCATTTGGGTCTTAATTTGTCATAGCATCTTCGAGTATTGCATTATGTTTTTCGATCTGCTTACGGCTGTTTCTGTGTTGTTCCTTATTCCAGCGGATGATTTCTGTTCTCGATTTGCCAATCTTTGCTTCAACTGTGCGTAAGTCCCCTGGGCTCCATATGTTTTCCATAAGTCTTTTTATTTCTTCATTGTGTCTCAATCTTCTCTCATAGCAAAACAGACCTCTTCTTTTCCTGTTTAGGGGATTGAAGAAAGTTATAAGTGGTTGGTGATATGAGCCTCCAAAGCGGAGGTACTCACATCTTCCCGAAGGGAAAGCCTCTGTCCATGTACTATTTGCCATTGCTCTGTCCAGGCGGTATCGAACTAAGTGATGATACCTTGTTCCTCTCCATAACAGAGAGTTACCAGAGTGTCGCAGGTCATACAAGTCGCATTCTGACATAAAGGTTCTGAAATCCAAGAAGGAGCCCTCCGGTCTGCTTGGTCCTCCCACTTTTTTGGAGCTGTCTACTATATCATTGAAGTCTCCCGTGAGCAGCCAAGGTGCATTTCGTGAGAGTGACAAAGCGGTAAAGATGATCCCAGAGCAGTTTCCTTTGTGATATGTCTGGGTTTCCGTAGACAAAAGTGGTTTAGTAGACTTTTCCTTTTTCTTTGATTTTTGTGTCAATAAAGTGTTTATTTGTTGTCAGGACTTCAAGCTCCAGTTCTTCTTTCCATAGGAGTGCTAGACCGCCTCCTCCCCGAGATTCAGGAGGTACTAGCACGTGTGATGTGTTCTTTAACCAGTTTAGCTTTGTGAGAATGAAGTCGTCAGTATTTTTTTATCTCCATGAGGAAGATAATATCCGGAGAGAACTTTTTGTAGATATCTCTCAGCCAATGAACTGTCAAAGGATTCCCCAGCCCTTAACAGTTCCAACTCACTATTGTGGAGGATTTTGTGGTGGGCGCTTCTGAAAAACCGAGGGGCCTTTCGTTGTGGCCGGTACTATTGTACAGGTCGGCGCCGCGTTGGCTGGTGGGGAGGCTTCTTCTCCATGGGGTGCTGCAGAGTGATCCCCAGTTGGGGTCCCTGAGGTATGAGGAGTTGGGACTCGGGAGGATGAGGCAATGGCTCTCGTCTGTGCTGATATGCTTTGTAAGGGCTTTCTACGCTTTGGTGATGGTTGTATGCCCTGTGTTTTCCTATTTCTAGAACTTGCACCTGCAAGAGGCAGCAGGCTGAATTGTGTATTCTTCTTGTTTCCAGGTGGTCTTCCCAGTCGCTTTTTTACCACTCTCGGGGTGGAAACTCTTCGTGGAGGAGCTTGGGAGTCTGGTACACTCGGGGCTTGCAGGTTTTAGTCCATAGGGTAGACTAGTCTTTGGGCCACTGGGGTTGTCGCATGGGGAGGGGATGATATATCCTGCTCAGGTTGGAAGACGAGTCTCTATACCACTGGTGTCGGGTCCTGGATCAGGAATGGTGGTAGGGGAGGGTTGTTTGAGGCTTCAACCATTCTCAAAGCTGTCTCCATCATCATCCCTTGTTCTTCTCCTCGAATAACTCTTTGCATTCTCGCAACACTTTCTAGAGGATTATCACAGTTTGTATATTGGATGGTGATCTCTTGTAGTTCCTCTAGTGCTTCATTTCATGTCATTTGCTTTCTTGTAGGTGTTGGGTCATCTACATCTGGCCCCCTTGGGATACGCGTAGCACTAGGGCTTGGTCTTTCCTCTGTGGATGTTCTGTTCCTTGAGGTAGACTTTTCTCTCAAAGTATGGTCATCTGTTCATTGCCAGTGAGTGTTGGTAGTTTCATTTGCAGCTCTTTGGCGCGGATGTAGTGGCGGTACCATAGTGTAGGAGCTGGTACTGTGAGCAGAGTCTCTACTTCTTTCTCTTCTGTTGTTGGTAATTCCTCTGGTCCGTTGAGAGTATCGTTCCTCTTCTTTGCTTCTTTGTGTTACATTCACATTGTGGGGGTCACCATTTCTCGAGGTAAGCCTCGTATATTCCTTTGACTGCACTTCGTTTTCATAGAGAGTATCTGATTCCCTTGTCGATCTTCTAGAGAAGTCGTGGCTAGGTCTTCTGCTTCTGTCATAGTGGTGACGAGAGGGTTGGTAGGAGGGTTCGCGAGCAAAGCTGTTATCTCTGTGGCTGCGAGATGGTGATGATGTCCCCTTTTGTTGCGCTGACTTTAGCCTCTTCAGTGGCTTTGGCTTCTTCGGGGGCTATTGCGTCAGGACAGTTTTTCGCCAAATGGGTGAGTTTGCAGCATTTGAGACAATGGTCATCCAGCCTTTCGTACTCCAGGGTGACAGTTGCTTCATCTCCGTTTGAGAATTCGAGGATGGTTTCCTTGACTAGTAGTGCTAGCCCATTGACTGTTACCCGGATCTTTGCAGAGGTTTTTGTTAGCTCTTGTCCTTCGTAGGTGCCGATTTCTCTTCCCAAGCTTATGAGGGTCCTCTCTTGCCAGTAGTGAAGGGGAATCCCTTTCAGCCTTATCCAGAACGGGATCTGAGAGGAGAAGGATAGTGACACTGTCGGTTCCCAGCGTTGGAGAATCAGCATCCACCTGTCATAATGGTAAGGTCTGTTGTCGAGGACTTGCTGTATGTCTTCTTCCAGGTCAAAGCGGAACTGGAAGCAGTCATTTCCCAGATCTGAGCCTATAGCTCTACCTTTCAGTACCCATCTTCTAGCCAGAAAAGGGATCATTGCCCACATTCGTTGTTCTTTTGGGTTAGTGAACCTTCCGACGAGCGTTAGCCGGTTGTCTTGGATGAGGTCAGAGTTGTCAAACTCCTGTACTCAGATTCGCAGCTTTGGTGGGGAGGATCTGGCTTCTGCTACCATCTTCCCTTTTTCAGTGTAAGTAAGTCTCCTTTTCATCGTTAGTGGTAAAAAACTGCCCGTGCTTTGGCGGTATGGTTGGTGTCTGTGTGGATCTTCCAACAAGTTGCCGTGTTGCAGGTGTGCTCGTAGGAAAAGTGGGGAAAGTTCTAGAGTAAGCTTAGAGTTTTAGTGAGATTGTGGAGATGGACTGCTTGTTTTGAAGAAAACTCTTTTGGCTATTCAGACGCTTTCAACGGCTAGTGAGAATCCAAGTGATAAAGAGGAGATCTGCGTGAGATGAGAGGCTTACCGATAGGAAAAACAAGACCCTCCGACATGATAGTCGGGGGTCGAACCGCGGTATTCCAAAAACCAGGAGTGGTTTTGGGGGTCAACTTACTTTTTTTGGTAATAAAAAGTGGGTGAGATTTGGTCGAAAGGAGGGAGTCGGCCAAGAACCGTTGGTTGCAAGAAATCTCGAAAAAGGTGCCTGAGAGCTTTTTACTCTGATTTGAAAATATACATTAGTTGAGGGGTTTTATTACTAAAAACCCATAAAATAATAATTTTGATTCCATCATCTTTAGAGATAACTTTCCAAAGAGGATTCGAATTAGGGGACCTAAGGTAGACTTTGGTAACTGATTGAGAGTTTTTGCCTCTCCTCTTTTTTTTTTTGTTTTTAATGAAAATAGAGAAAAAAAGTTTTTATTAATCTCTAGAACAATTGGCTTCTCTCTACTAGTCAACTATAGTATAGATAAGTTTTATATCAATTCAAAAGGACAAGTTAATGAAACTAGATAAGCTAAACTATTATTGATAAAAGATTTGTTTTCGAGATTTTCTTACAAAGTTAAAAATAAAACTTTGAAAATAAAAATTAGAGCATAACATAAATAAAAATAAAATGGTAGAATTTAAACAAGATAAATAAGCTAAGGCATAAATAAATAAAAACTTACAATAATCAAAATAATCTTAAGCAAATAAGACACAATAGTAAATAATAAGCAAAACATAAATAAATAAAAGTAAGATAAAATAAACAAAGATAATAAAATACTAAAACTCAAAGATTAAAACAAAACTCTTGAGATAAGGAATATATATAAAATAAATCATGATTAATCAATGATTTGTAAAAATTCTACACATTATTTTGGGCTAATCGTTTAGCATAGACTTATCTTAAGATAAATCATGATTCATAAGAAGCTTAGGTGTTTGGGTCTAACCCATTTGTTAATCACATAAGTAAAGCCTAATATCTTAGTTATAGAATGATTAACAAACTTTAAAATCCAACAGTATAAAGCCAAATTACTCTCCAAACATCTAGTCTCATAGGCCTGGATGAGTAAACCTCTTTTTAAGAAAAATCAATTGACATAGACCTTCTTCTTCCAGACTCAAAAATGCAAAAGAGAAATAAGAAAACAAAACACAAAATAAAATGATCTAGACTTTCCTCTCCATACTTGAATTACACAGTCCCTTGTATAATAAAAGCTCAAGAGAAAGACACAAAGACTCAAGAAAATGTAAGGAGGAAAGGCAGTTCTAAGGAATATGGTTTAGAGAGAAAGAGAACTTACATCGGACAGCTCGTGACGGGTTGAAACCATTGTGGTTAATCATTCTTTGGTGCATCGGGCTGGTTTGTCCGTTACACAGCTCGTTGTGTGGCATGAAAGTGGGTACATCCTGATATCCCACTCAGATGTTTATTCTCTGGGCTAACCGTGTTGGTTTGTGCACGCTATTCTACACTAATGGAGTTTCAGAATCCTACTTATCGGGTTGAGCCCGATAATCTGGTCGATGTTAAAGCCGATGATTTTCTTTCATATTTTTCTTTGGCAGCACTCAACACATCTCGAACTTGGGTTTCTAAGATTACTTAAAACAAAGCTAGAGATTAATAATTGGTATTTACAAGGATAAGCTTAGGATCCCTCCCAAGAACGCTTGTTTAAAATCTCTTAGCTTGACTTTCCTTGCCTTTCTTAGGCATTAGGGGCATAATGGAGTAGAACATACGTTACCTCCCCAACCTATTACTTGTCACTTACCATGTATGGCTTCAGCCAGTGACTGTTTAGTGTAAAGTGGGTTCCATCTTTATGGAATTGAGTTATAACCCCATAAGGTAGCACCTCCTTGATTTTAATGGGACTGGACCATATAGATTTTAGCTTTCCCGAGAACAACATTAACCATGAGTTGTATAGTAGCACATTGTCCCCTACCTTGAAGTTCTTAGGCCTAAGCTTCTGGGAATGCCATGGTCCTTTCTTTGTAGATCCTAAAGCTCTCAAAGGCTTCAAGGCGAGTTTCTTTAACCTCATTTAGATTAATTAACCTCTTTTCTTGGGCTGTCTTTATATCAAAATTCAGAAACTTGATAGCCTATGGTGCCTCGTACTCTAGCTCCACAGGGAGATGGCATGCCTTTCCATAAAAAAAGGAGAACGGTAACCTTCCTATTCGCGTTTTGGAGGCGGTTCTATAAGCCCATAGAGCATCATAAAGCTTGGCTGACCAATCTTATCTTGTAATACCCATTGTCTTCTCCAATATGGCCTTGATTCCCTGTTAGAGACCTCCACTTGACCGCTTGTTTGTGGATGGTAGGGTGTAGCCACCTTGTGCTTGACTCCATGCTTCTTGAGAAGATTCTCAAATACCTTATTGATAAAGTGGCTACCACCATCGCTTATCACTACTCTTTGGACCCCAAACCGAGGGAAGATGATAGATTTAAAAAGCTTGATTACCACCTTAGCATCATTGGTAGCCCTTGCAATGGCCCCAACCCATTTTTGAGATATAATATATGGCCACTAAGATATACATGTTTCGAGAAAGGGCCCATAAATTTAATACCCCAAATTTTTTGGGGCATTTCATCTCTCTTACTTATGTCCCTTTTCGTTGGCAAGCTTCACATGAGGACATGTAGGCATGATCATCCTTGAACAAACTTGGCCACCAAAATCCTGCTTGAAGAACCTTTGTAGTTGGCTTGAAGGTGGCAAAGTAATGGTGAGGATATCCTTGAGTGTAGCAGCTGCGTGCACTATGTAGGTGATGTGGGACTGGAGCATAACCACTTTGTTACCCTTGGTAAGACTGGTGGTAGCCACTCTCAAAAGATTAGCTTTGGACAAGGTGGAATTCTTCGATGCAGTGATTGTCTCCCCAAATTGGTGTTGAATAGATTCTCCAACATTGTTGACTTGGTGATTTGGCATCATTAGTAGTTTATCCATCTTGTCCTGGAGAGTTTGATTATCCTTCTTGAGTTCCTCAAACTTAGTGACTGTGCTTGCTTGCTCTCCTTCAATGTCTTCACCATAGTTCCCATCACTTGTGGCAAGATTCTCCACAAGCTGTCGTCCCTCTTCAACATATTTCCCAAGGAAGTGGCCATTACTAGTAGTATCTAGAAGAAATTTAAACGTTGGTGTGATGCTGATATAATCTTATTTTAGCATCTTTTAACTTGCATTTAGTTTATGTTTTGGTCTCTTTCATGCATTCATTCATCAAATTTTATCACATTTGTATTCATATTAGGCATAAAAGGTTTTAGGTTAGACATTTCATGTTTTGCATTGTTGGGAGTATTTTTCAGGTCTAAATGGAGTTTTGGAGGTCATTTTGAGAATGGTGAATGATGAGGACATGAAGAACCAAGTTTAAAGGCTAAGATGACAGGTTTTAGGTTGCACCAAAGTCCTGTATCGACCAAAGCTCAGAGAAACATGCCTGGTATGCAGGTAGATATAAAATGTATGGGTCCGAACGAGGGCCTTCCAGTGCGATTTAGCCTCTGCGTCTATCATAGAGGTTGCAGAGGATCGAATACGCTTTCCAACGGAGGTAGAATCAGGTCAATCCGATCAGTGGTGTAAAAGATACGGCGGTTCCAGCATCACTGTCTGCAACCAAGAGTTTGTACCGAGCAATGTATCGGCCAAGACTTCTTTCCTTCTGCCTGACATGCCTTAATCCGGGAACCAACTTTGACACCTTTATTTTTGTTTCCTAAGGATATTTTGGGGATGTTTCCTATAAATAGCTAAACTTAGTTCTATTTTCTTTTATCATTTCTCTTCCCCAAAGCTTTGCTTTGGTTTTTCTTAGAAATAGAACAATCCATTGGTGGGATGCGATTGGATCATTGTATATAATTTTAATTTAAGGTTTCTTCTTTTAATCTTCAGTCTTTTATTGCTTTCTTGTTTATCTTTCTTTGCCATTTTTGAATTTATGTTCTTGTTTTTTGAAGTTCTTGATTTTAGATGAGCAAAGTGTTTTCAATGATTGTTTAAGGTGTTAGAATGTTAGATATTCGATTATCTCTTCTTGTGTGACTGTTCTTAATACCTAGTACCTCTTTATTGGAGAATTTGATCTTATGGTTTTTAGTATTGCACTTAGGGCGTTTGCTGAAATGCTTGAAAGAAGTTAGGGTTGATGTCATGTCTTGCATAGCTTGTGCTTAATGCTTAGTACCACATTGATGGAGAAATTGCCCTTTGGACATTGGTTATGAATGAGAATGTGAGTTAGTGTTATTCTATTGCACAAAAGATTAGTAAACCTAGCATAGAAAAGTGGACTTTGTGATTTAAAGCTTGCTTATCATAGATAAACCACTAATCATGGGTTTGAAATGTGATAAAGTCAAAGGGATTAGTATTAAAGAAATTTGACTAGTCTATATTAGTAGTCCTTGCCTAGAGATTAATGCATTGATTGTTTCTTTCACCTTGATCATGAATTAGATTTACCATGTTAATCATTTAGTCTTGAATCTCTGCTTTCTAGTTTGCATTTCTTGTTTTAGGTTGTTAAATTAAATTTCCCTTTTATATGTTTAGGCCTAGCTTAGCAAGTTTTTTGCATCTTGATTGTTCCTTAGCCTATGGATTGGATTGATAACCTCTTGTACTTCAATGACATGATTTATACTTGAGGAATTTGTCACAAGATATAAAAATTCTTGTGTAAAATTGACGCCATTGCGAGTTCATTGTGTTTAAGGCATTTGAGTTTGATTTCTTGCATAGACTAGGCTATTTTCTTTATGTTTTTTTTCGTTTTTGATGATTGGAGAAGGAACACCAATTCCATTGCACTCTCTTCTTTGAGTTCAATTGACAAGAGTGAAGTTTAGTGACTATAAACAAGCACACTTAGGAGGTAATTCCATGTCTATCCCTTGTACATATTTGCTCTTTTTGCTTTTGATTTTTTTTGTTTAGTGTTTCGGGTTTCCTAGATGGATCAAATGGTTCAACACAAGGTGGACAACGCCAAGGAGCTGAAACAACTTATTTATCGAGCTGGTGCACTGATCATGGCCAAGAAAAATTGGTAGGCAACATATTGAGTACAAACCAGACATTTCTGCTCAGTTTGATTGCCTGTATTTTCACCAAGCTACTCTCCCAATGGTGCTTACACCAAGAACCAATACCGAGCTGGAGCAATGCTGAGAAGATGTCTGAGCTAGGGTCCAACGTCGAAGCATTGAAGGCCTTGGAGGATGATCAGGAGGCCGAGCAAAGTCAAGGAACCGGTGAATACAAGAGTTACAGCTCATATCGAGCAGCATATCGGACTATCATGCCAGATATTGGCCTATATCGAGCTGCATATCGGTCATGGCTTGTCCGATATTGCCCATACCTGCGGACATATCGGCCAGCTTATGTCGATACACATCAGACAGGGGAATATCGACATAAAACTCGGGCTGCACAAGCCGATACACCTTGACGAAGGGCGAATGTATCGAGGACTGTAACGGAGCTGACACATCGATACAAGCACCTGATGAATGTCTCGACCAATGTATCGAGTCAGCAGCCCGATCTGCCCTAACTGGGGGCGATTATACCGGCGCATATATCGAGCATGCAGCTCGATACACCATATTTGACTCCTTTATTTTTGTTTCCTAAGGCTATTTTGGTGATGTTTCCTATAAATAGCTAAACCTAGTTCTATTTTCTTTTATCCTTTCTCTTCCCCAAAGCTTTGCTTTGATTTTTTCTTAGAACTAGAACAATCCATTTATGGGATCAGATTGGATCATTATATGTACTTTTATTTTAAGGTTTATTCTTTTAATCTTCAGTCTTTCAGTCTTTGCTTTCTTTTTTTATCTTTCTTTTCCATTTTCGAATTTCTGTTCTTGTTTTTTAAAGTTCTTGATTTTTGATAAGCAAAGTTTTTTCAATGATTGTTTAAGGTGTTAGAATGTTAGATCTTTGATTATCTCTACTTGTGTGACAATTATTAATGCCTAGTACCTCTTTGTTAGAGAAGTTGATCTTAGGCTTTTTAGTATTGCACTTCGGGTGTTTGCTGAAATGCTTGAAAGAAGTTATGGTTGATGTCATGTGTTGCATAGCTTGTGCTTAATGCTTAGTACCACATTGATGGAGAAATTTCCCTTTACACATTGGTTATGCATGAGAATATGAGTTAGTATTAGTTCTATTGCACAAGAGATTAGTAAAAATAGCATAAGAAACTAGATGTCTAGCATGCTTTTTGGCTCTATAGGCTTTTTGATTTAAAGCTTGCTTATCATAGATACACCACCAACCATGGGTTTGAAATGTGATAAAGTCAAAACGATTAGTATCAAAGAAATTTGACTGGTATATATTAGTAGTCCTTGCCGAGAGATTGATGCATTGATTGTTTCTTTCACGTTGATCATGAATTAGATTCACCATGTTAATCATTTAGTCTTGAATTTCTGTTTTCTAGTTTGCATTTGTTGTTTTAGGTTGTTAAAAAATTAAATTTCCCTTTTATATGTTTAGGCCTAGCTTATCAAGTTTTCTGCATCTTGATAGTTCCTTAGCCTATGGATTGGATTGATAACCTCTAGTACTTCAATAACATGATTTTGTGAATTATGTTATTGAAGTCACAAGACATAAAAACTCAGAGGCCTCTATAGAGCGTACTCATTAGGGATTCATCCACCATAGTGGGGGCATTGCTTTGTGATGCTTTGGAATTTTTCCCATGCCTTACTGAATCACTCATTTATGAGAAGTTGGAGATTTTATTTCTTAGCCTGGCCGTTCTTGTGGTGGAGAAAAACTTAGCCAAAAATACAGTCTTGCATTGATCCGATGAGGTGATAGTTCTGTTGGCTATATTCTTTTCCCATTTTTGAGCGTTGTGCCCAAGAGAGAATGAGAACAACCGCAGCTTGAAGCTATCTTCAGAGACACCTTCTATATTGGTCATGCGGCATAGTCGGTCAAACTGATCGAGATGATCAAAGGGATCCTCCACATCAAAACAGTGGTACTGGTTCTCTTGCACCATTGAAATCAAACTGCTCTTGATTTTGAAATGTTGGTGATTCCACTGGGGAAGGAACAATCCCATAGCAAACCACATGAGTGGTAGATGCATCTCCATGACCAATCTGCCTTGTTACTCTTGGTGATGTTCCATTACCACCCTCCATGCTATACTTTATGCTAAACTTTCTGATGTAAACAACTCTCAATGAAGATAACTGTGATGTAAGTAAAAGTACTAAACAAACAAAAGATTAGTAATCAATTAAAAAATAACTAAATAAATAAATACTTCATCTTAGTAAAAGTCAAAATCCTAATGCACTAAACAAGACACTAATGGCAACGATGCAAAATGGATAGAGAGTTTTTGCCTCTCCTCTTTCTTTCTATTTCATAGAGAAGAGAGGTTTTTATTAATTTCTAGAACGATTGCTATTAGTCAGATATAGTATATATGAGTTTTATATCAATCCAAAAGGGCAAGATAGTAACACTAAGTGCGCATGAAAATAGATAGACTTAGCTAATTTTGATAAAATATTTTTTTTTAGATTTTCTTATTAAGTTAGAAATAAAAACCAGAAAATAGAGCATAACATAAAGAAGAATAAAAAGACAGAATTTAAACAAGACAAATAAGCTAACACGTAAATAATTAAGAACTTGCAATAATCAAAATAAGCTTAAGCAAATTAGACAAAATAGTAAATAGATAAGCAAAATTTAAATAAATAAAAGCAATATAAAATAAACAAGAATAATAAAATATTAAGACTCAAAAGATTAAAAGAAGACTCTTGAGATAAGGAATAAATATATCATGATTAATCAATGATTTGTAAGAATTCTTCCCACTAACTTGAGTTAATCTTTTAGCATAGAATTCATTACAAGCTTAACCCATAGTGTTTAGGTCTAATCCTTTTGTTAATCACACAATCAAAACCTAATCTCTTAGTGATAGAATGATTAATAAATTCTAATATCTAACTCTAAAAAGTCAAAATACTCCCTAAACATCTATCTTCATAGGTTAGGATGAGTAAATCTCTTAAGAGATAGTTCCAACATTGAACAAGCATGGTGTTTGCTTGAGAAGTCTAGAACTTTAATCCATGTCATAACGAGAATCAAACATTAAAATTATCTAGTAAGAAAGGACTAAGTACTTAAAGCTCAAAAGATAACAAAGATTAATTATTCAACACCTTACATCTAAGAATCTCAAGTTTATTATTCCCTAGTCATGCTTAAAACCACTAAATCCTCAAAGGAAAAAATGGTGAAACATAACTATTGAATGTCATCACCCATGGTACAACATGTCTCCTTGTTTCTCTCATCGAGAAGGTCCCCTGTTGTGCTCAAGAATGATCCAAAATCTCTAATTATGCTCCAAACACGCATTAACCTGTAAAGATTCTAATAGGACTTCAAAAGACTGAAAAGACTCTATAAATAGGACTAATATCATGGTTAAAAACTATTAAAACCATGATATTTCAACTCCTCTAGATTTAGCTTTTGCTTGTCCTCAAGCAAAACATAAAAACTAAGAATAGAGTGGAGGTTTGGAAACGTGGAAACTCAATTTCTCCGTAGATCATTGTACAGACTAATTATCCTGTAATCCACATACTGAAGGAATTTTCCAAATCAAACCACCATGTACTTTTCCTCAGGCATTCACAGCTTCCTAGATTCAACTTATAAATTCACAGCATTATCCATTTACCATCGTTGCTTAACCTCATTAGTGGTATAAATGTTCAAGAGCCTTCTAAACTCATTCTTATACTATACCTAAACAAATCAGCTCTGCAATTTATCAACTTTTGGTTCTTTTTCTCTCCTCCTTTCTCTCCCTAGAATTATTCTTTTCTTATACTGTTTCTATTTTATTTTATTATTATTATTACTCCAGGGTGTAGGTAAATAATGGTATCACAGGATAATCCTAACCTTACTTTCACCTGTGATCATCTCTTCTAAATGAAATACTGGGATCATTGAAATTTTTCATAGCCCTTCACCTAAAGAGAATCATGTCATTTTTTAAAATTTAAAACAAGGGATAGGAATACCATTACTTTTCAAGCATTGCAGGCAATTTATCAGATATGAATGAGAAATCAGGCTCTATGAACATCAAACTCACTAACTTAGTCTTTTAAAAGCTCTGGTTTCTGTGGATTTTGCTAGAACTATGGATGTTTGTAGTTAACTGGTCAGTCTTTAGACTTGTTATTCGTCAGATTATGGTATCAATTCTACAGCAGTGGTCACCCAGATGAAACAATCAACACAAATAATCAAGAGAAAGGTCTTAGTTCCCTACTGGTTCTGACTCAATAAAACATGTTTTTGACATAACTGTCTGACTCTCAAAACAGAACACAATATCAGTAACTACCTCTCCAAGACTTAAACAACACTGTCCCCAGTATAATCAAGCCCGAAGTTGGCAAAATAGAAGAAGTGAAACTCATTGAGCAATGCTAGAAGTTGTTACCTTACGTTGAAATCGGTGATGATCAACACTGATGGTGATAACTGACACCAGTGAATGGTGACGATCGTCACTCTGTCTGAAAATCCAATAACTCATGTTAGATTGTCTCGAACATGATGATATCATTCTTACTCCTTAGTTAGACTGTTAGAGCACTCATACACTCATTAAAACATCCACACATAGCATAACTTTCATGGTTCAACAGGTTCTAAATCATGAAAATAAGGATGACAAACTGACTCAAGAAAAACAGAAACACTGACACAAGAAAAAAAAATGAAGATGAGGAGAAAGAAGAAATAGTCACCAGATAGATGTAAGAACTAATCCTCCTCCTCAGAGATATCAGCATGAGGTGGTGTAGTGGGACGAACGCAACCGCAGTTTCTCAGCACCTAGATAGCATTCCAGATGCTCTGGAAACTCTGGACAATTACCTCTGAATGACATCTTGCTTCATAAGAACCTCAAAAGCAACATGAAGCCTGAGATCAGGAAACTCTGTAAGTGCAGGTAGCATCTCGCGAGATCGTCGCGATGGTCCAGCTTCGTCCTCAGCAACAGAAGAAGTGCCAGGTGCAGCTCCTCTGTGGTGACGTGTGGGAGGTAAATGTCTGATCAGTGATGGATCTGGCTGAAACCGCAGCTGCAGTGGATCTCCCATGCTCGTAGTGAGCTCCCTATTGGGCAACAGCCCACCAACATACTCCCCATCAGGAGTGGTAAAGCACCAAACCACCTTAGGATTAAGCCAAGGGGGCATGCCCTAAGTGTGCCTTATCCATCAGGGATCTCGCAGTGACAATCTGACAGTGGCCAGTACAGATCCAAAGGTGCTGAAAGATGGGAGGGAGAAGAATGCCAACGCTCTCAAGAAGGGCTTGATCTTCAGTGTGACCAAGTGCTTTGCAAACAGTGCCCCCAAGTTGGCTCTGATCATGCTATGCGGGGCAATCTGATCTGCGAGTATCTCAGAGAATCCATAGTAAAGTACAACAGGCTCACTCACTCGCATCTTGCTCGGTGCAGACTTGCAAAAGATGTTGTTGCCCAAAATACGCAGGAGATAACGCACCACAGGGGGCCTCACCTAATTCTGTGTAGAAGTCTTAGACTCATAAGTCCCATTCCCAAAGTTAGACCAGAAATTCTGCATATGGGACCACTGCGAAGGTGTCATAACACATGTGGGTTCATGGTTGAGTCCATAGATCGAGCAAAGTTCGACGATACTAATCCTGTAACGCACTCCTTTTATCAGGATGATAAGAGTACCCTCATGTGCCTTCCTCGCAAGCTCGTTCTCATAGTAAACCCAGACAGACGAGAGTAACTGACGGATCAACTCATGATACAAATCGTATTGCTTAGTGGCCATAATAGCCATACCATTCCGGCTCAGAACTCGCAGAACCTCTTTCTGAATACCCAGCTGCTGCATGGTCTTAGTATCTGCAAATCGCGTGGACTGGATTTTCACAGTCAATCACACGTTCTGGAACAGTATGCCGTACTCATCCCACCTCTCTGAGATGTCTCAAAGGACACATGCATCATTTGCTGTCTTCTTTATATACTCATATATTTCGCATATTTTAGCATGCATTTAGAGTAGTTTTCATGCATACATCTTCCATAATAGGCTAGTTTGCACCATTTATCTCATTTTAGGTCCTAGAACACTTTGCATTAGCATTTTGCATATTTCTTGTATTCTTGCATCATATTCAGGTTGTTTTGGATACACTGGAGCTATGGAGGGTGTGTGGATATGCTAAGGATCGAAAGGCAGACTTGGAGGAACTTAGCCATGTAGCGGAGGAACTGAGATCGAGGTGAAGATCGAGCTAGGCAGGTCGATCTAGACGAGATCGACCAGAAGATCGTGACACTCGGGTCGTTTCAAGGAGGAAGAACGAGAGCCAGATCGAGGTCACGACTCGATCGTCTGAGGATCGACCAGAAGATCGATAGAAGCACTCGATCCACCCGGCTGAATCGACCCAAAGAACGAGCAAAATAAGACGTTATGTGCAGAAGATCACTTAAGAGATCGACTGCTCAAGTCGATCTCTGAACCTTATCCGGACAGCTCACATTTTGGAGTTTAGTGAGGGGACCATTTCTACTTTTGTTTACCCTATTTTTGGAGCAATAAAAACCATTCGATCTGTCTCCCTCTTCTTTATCTTATCTTTTATCTTTCTTTAAAAAAAACCGCCATTGTCTTAGTTTTGAACCCTCTCATTTTGTAAAACCTTAATCTGCTTTTTAATATTAAGTATTTCTCTTAATCTTTCTTGCTTAATAGTTCAATCATGCTTATCTTTTCTTCCTTTATGTTTTCATGCGCTTTAATCATGTGTAGTGAGTAGTTCACCAAAGGTTTAAGGTTGGGGTGATTAAGGAGGTTTTAAAGGGTTTAAGCTTTGGTTTTCTTGCACTTAACTTAATCTCTTCTTGGATTTGGGGGTTTTAATACCTAGAGACTCTTGAGAAAGATCTGTTTGATCTCAGGGATTTTCTTACCTTAGCAGGATTCAGGAGATTCCTTAAAATGCAAAACCAAGAGACTAGCTCATCCTTTCCCAAACGCCATGGATGCTTAGGGAGCTAGTTATGCCATTTTTTGAGATCTATGCTTTATGTTCTTTACCCTTTCTTTCCACCAAACGCCATGGGTTAGAAGGTAAGGTTGAGGAAATGATTTATACCACACGCCATGGATAAATCTAGCTTTAGCTTCTCAAGGCTTAGAGATAGCACTAAAATGTGTAGATTTATGTTTTCAAAACCTAAAGTTTGAATCTTGAACCTCCATAAACATGATCCTCAAATTTGAATCCACTTTTAGCCTTTTAAAACATAAAGTAATCATTTCCTAGTTCTAAAGTTTGCATCTTTTGTCTTAGTTTCTTAAAAATCATTTCCTAGGTTGTTAGAACTTTCCTTTTCTGTCTGCTTTTTGTTTTCGAATTTTAAAAACCAGTAGCTTTGCATTTTAAATTCTTAGAAGTCATCTAGTGTTTTCTTTACCCATCAGTAGGGATTTTAAAATAGTTTTCGTGGTCATTTAGTAGTTGCATTTAGTTTTTACAGATTTTCTCCTCAAATAATCCGGATTTAACTTAGCTTTACAAAGCTCTTGCATTCTTAGTATCTTTCAAGACAACCTGATTTGGATTGACACCTAAAGTACTTACCACTATAATTTTGCTTTAGGATTGATCAAACTAGGCCATAAAAATCTAGTTATCAAATAGCGCCGTTGCCAACTTGGGTTTAGTTTGAAAGTATTAGGATTTGGAGCTTAGTAGAGACTAAGTCTTTATTTTTACTTTGGTTACTAATCTATCTACCTTCATACTTGTCTTCTCAGGTACATGAATTTGAGGTCTAGAGGTGACAACAATCTACTACAACCTCTAGACAACATTCATAAACATGGAAGTGCAAGGTCAAGAAGGGCAAGAGAACAAGCACAAGACTTTGAGGAGATAGCGCAAGCGGGTATTGTTGAGGGTATGGCTGAGCAAGACCAATCTGAGGCTCGACCTCACCATGCTGCTGCTGGAAGGGGTATTAGAAACCCAAACCACGCCCCAAGGCAACCAAGGATCATCGGTGCGGGTGATGCACCAAACACTCATCACAATCGTTTTGGCATCACTCCACTACCGGTGCAAAACAACAACTTCGAGATCAAGCAAGGCTTTGTCTCAATGGTGCAGAACAACAAGTTACATGGACTTGCTATGGAGGATCCTTTGGAGCACTTAGACAACTTTGAGCAAGTGTGCAGCATATGATCAAAGATCAATGGGATCTCGGAGGACAGCTTCAAGCTTAGGCATTTTCCTTTCTCACTTGGGGATAAAGCAAGGCATTGGGAGAAGACCTTACCTCAGAGGACTATAACCTCATGGGCTGATTCTAAGAAGGCATTTCTGTCCAAGTTCTTCTCAAGTACAAAGACAGCTCGCCTAAGGAGTGAGATTAGCGGTTTTACACAAATGCAAAATGAGACCTTTAGTGAGGCAATGGAGCGGTTCAAGGACTACACCATTGCATGTTCTCATCATGGCTTCACTGAGGAGACACTCTTGAGCACCATCTATTGAGGAGCTCTTCCCATGATTCGAATGCTTCTAGACACGGCTAGTAAAGGGAATTTTCTGTGCCAAGATGTAGAGGCGGGAATGGAGCTTATTGAGAATCTTGCTTTGAGTGATGGCAACTTCGCTGAAGACTATGATAGAGCACCTAGAGGGTCTGACCTTGAGGCACACAAGAAGAAGCTGAAATTGATCCATGAAAAGATTGACAAGTTGGTACTTACAAATCAAAAGCATGTACACTTTATGGGAGAGGCTACGGATGTTCTAGATGAGCTGGAGGAGAGCCAAGAGGAAGCGAATTGTGTAGGAGGCCAAGACTATACTAAGCTACAGGGCTATGTTCAAAGGTATCAAGGCAACAACAACCTATCTTACCGAAGTACCAATGTGGAAAACCCCAAGGACCAAGTACACCCTCCACAACAAGGAAATCCTTTTGTTCCTTACAACAAAGGTGGGTTTACACAAAACAGTGGGTACCAAGGGCAAAGACAAGGAAACTTCCAAGGCCGACAACAGCAAGGGAACAAAAGCTACACTCCCGTGTTTCCTCCTGGTTTCGTGCCTCAACAGCAACAAGTTCAACCTCCACCTCAAGATCCGGTTCAAACTATGTTCCAACAATTACTTCAAGGACAAGCATCTACAAATCAGAAGTTTGTTGATATGAACAATAGGCTAGACTTTTCTCTGATTGAGGTATCTACACAAATCACCAACTTAAAGAACAAGATTCGCCAGCTAGAAAAAGGAAAGGCCAGTTCAAACGGTCAAAATAGCTTACCCGGAAAGTGAGAGACAAACCCAAAGGAGTATGCAAACGCAACCACTTTGAGGAGTGGGAAAGAGCTACAACCACGGTCTACACCTGAAGATAATGAGGACATTGTGATTCAAGAGGGGGAGGGTAATCTCTCAAACGATCAAGAGATTACATTTGGCAATGTCTACATTGCTAGGCCAAAGAAAGGCAAGGAAGCGGTTTTTGAGAAAATAAGTAGAGGAAGTTAGCAAAGAGAAAGAAGCTTTCGTGCCTCCACCCTACAAACCAAAGCTCCCCTTCCCTGAACGTTTCAAGAAGCAGTTGGTTGAGAAGCATAGAGCCCTGTTTGAGAAGCACTTGAAGGACGTTGAGATAAAACTGTTGTTGCTTGATTGTATGGCTATGGTACCAAAATATGCCAAGTTTTTGAAAGACACTCTTGCTAAGAGGGTGAAAGAAAGTGAAGAGGTCTTGGTATTGAGTCAAGAATGCAGTGCATTCATCCACAAGGAGATAGCTCCAAAGAAGCTAGAAGATCCGGGGTCATTCACTATCCCTTGTGCACTAGGCCCTTTGAAGTTTGAAAGTTGCTTATGTGATCTTGGGGCAAGCATTAATCTTATGCCTCACTTCATTGCCAAAAAACTAGGCTTTACCAAGTTTAAGGAGTGTAGAATCTCACTCATTATGGCTGACCGAAGTATAAGGCTCCCTGTAGGCTTGCTTGAAGACCTAACCGTGAGGATTGGCAACATGAATGTGCCAACAGATTTTGTAGTTCTAGAAATGGATGAGGAACCAAAAGACCCTTCAATCCTTGGTAGACCCTTTCTAGCAACTGCTGGAGCGATCATAGACGTGAAGAATGGGAAGATTTCTCTGCACCTGGGCAAAGACATCAAGCTGAACTTTGACATCAACGAAGTCTTGAAGAAGCCAACGATTGATGGATAAGTGTTCTACATAGAAACTTTGGATGCATTGGCCGATGAGTTGCTTGAGGAATTGGCACGAGGATCACCTACAGCTGGCTTTGACAAAGGAGTGTGGGAAGTATGGTTTATTGAGTGAACAAACCCAGGAGTATGCACACCTCCTTGATTCTCGCAAGGCTGTGAAAGAAGATGAAGGCCAGTGCCATGAGGTCGACCTGGAGATCGATCAGATGTCTCGATCCAGGAAAGAGATCGATGAGACGATCGATCGAGACAACTCGATCTGTTCAGAAAACGACCTGGTGAATCGATCTCCAGCTCGATCCATATCCAATAGAGCAAGTGAATCGAGGGAATACACTCGATCCAGCCTAGAACGAGGGAGCGATCGACTGACTGACTCGATCTCTGCGGTAGGAATGGTCCAAGAAGACAGCTTAAGAGCTCATGACTTGGGTTCAAAAGAGGCGAACGAGGACATCAACCTCAACACAAGCCAAGATGAGGATTGGAGCGAGCTGCTAGCCCCAAAAGTGGACCTAAAGCAGCTTACGAATGGGCTAAGTTACACATTTTTAGGACCAAATGATACATATCCTGTCATTCTGAATGAAAATCTAAATGAAGATTAGTTAAATTCACTCCTTAAGGAGCTGAGGAAGTATAGAAAGGCCATTGGATACTCTCTCAGTGACATCAAGAGCCTTTCACCAATGCTTTGTACTCAAAGGATTCATTTAGACAATGAAAACACATCTTCAATAGAGCATCAAAGAACTACTAACTAGGACCTTGAACCAATTCATGAGCTTAAAACACTTTACAAGGAAAATTTTATATCATCGCCCCCTATGCAAATACAAACAACCTAAATGATAAAATTCTAGACTCAGTCCTAAAATGTTTGACAATGCAAATGGAAGCTATATGATTTTTTTTTTTTTTGAAATTTTTAAAAAATTTCTGATTTTTTTGTATTTTTCTATGCACTTAGATGATGCAATGCATGAAGACTCAAGGATGTGAACACAAAATAAGATCCAAATAAAAAACATGTCAAACCACACACTCTTCATTTGATAACTAGATTTTTATGGTCTAGTTTGATCAATCCTAAAGCAAAGTATAGTGGTAAGTACTTTAGGTGTCAATCCAAATCAGGTTGTCTTGAAAGATACTAAGAATGCAAGAGCTTTGTAAAGCTAAGTGAAATCCGGATTATTTGCAGAGAAAATCTGTAAAAACTAAATGCAACTACTAAATGACCATGAAAACTATTTTTTAAATCCCTACTGATGGGTTAAACAAATACTAGATGACTTCTAAGAATTTAAAATGCAAAGCTACAGGTTTTTAAAATTTGAAACTAAAAGCAGACAGAAAAGGAAAGTTCTAACAACTTAGGAAATGATTTTTAAGAAACTAAGACAAAAGATGCAAACTTTAGAACTAGGAAATGATTACTTTAAGTTTTAAAAGGTTAAAAGTGGATTCAAGGTTGAGGATCATGTTTAAGGAGGTTCAAGATTCAAACTTTGAAATTTGAAAACATAGATCTACACATTTTAGTGCTATCTCTAAGCCTTGAGAAGCTAAAGCTAGATTTATCCATGGCGTGTGGTATAAATCATTTCCTCAACCTTTCCTCCTAACCCATGGCGTGTGGTGGAAAGAAATGGTGAAGAACATGAAGCATAGATCTCAAAAAATGGCATAACTAGCTCCCTAAGCATCCATAGCGTTTCGGAAAAGATGAGCTAGTCTCTTGGATTTGGTTTGAAGGAATCTCCTGAATCCTGCTAAGGTAAGGAAATCCCTGCGATCAAATAGATATTTTCAAGAGTCTCTAGGTATTAAAATCCCCAAATCCAAGAAGATATTAAGTTAAGTGCAGGAAAACCAAAGCTTAAACCCTTTAAAACCTCCTTAATCACCTCAACCTTAAACCCTTGGTGAACTACTCACTACACATGATTAAAGTGCATGAAAACATAAAGGAAGAAAAGATAAGCATGATTAAACTATTAAGCAAGAAAGTGATAAGCGTTTTTCTTACGGTCTAATGCAGCAGAGAGGCTATCAAAACTCTAATGCAAGCAATGTTGTAGTAAGGCAAGCAGGAGAGTGTCAAACCACTTCTAGATGATAGAGAATCCACAGAGAATGCAAGGTCTAAGACAAATCTAAGCAAATGAGACAGTTTATGAGAAATAATCTAAAAACTAGATGCAGCAACCTAAACGGAGTGAAACCTATTTTAAAAATACTAGAAAGGAAGCAGTTACCACGAGGAACAAACAGGTAAACTAAAGGGTAGAGCTTCGAATTGTTAAAATTCGACTAGTGGATCGACCACAAGATCGACCACTAGATCGAGCAGAAACGATCGATCTCGTCTAAAACCGTAAGAACAATGAATCTAAAGACCAGGATGCTATCAGGTAACAAGCTAAAGGCAATATGAGACGTAAATATGCTAGAAGAGAGGGCTTTAGGGTTGAGATTCATATAAGGGATTTCAAGGAACGATCTTGGGTTTGAAACTTTGGATCGACTCACTTGGTGAGGATCTCTAAGCCTCGAAAACAAAACAAGATCTATCCGTGGCTTTCGGTATAGATCACTCTTTCATCCTCTCCTCCAAGCCCATGGCTTTTGGTGGAAAGAGAAGTCGTAAGGCAAGGAAAACAGATTTCGAACAATGGCTTAACTAGTCCCCCAAACTTCCCTGGCTTTTGGGAAGGGGTAACTAGTCTCTAAGGTGAGATCTTCCGAGGCCCCTGGATCCTGTCAAGGTAAGGGACCTCTCGGATCATGAAGCTCTTGGCGTGAGAGTCTTCAAGCATTAAGCTTTCAACACCTTAGAAGAGATAGCCTTAAAAACGTTTAGAAAACAAACCAAGATCGAACCTTTTCTACCCCTTAATCCTCTCAACCCCTAACCCAAAGTAAACTACTCACTACACATAAAGTAAATCAAGCAGGGTGGAAGAAATGAAACGATGAACATGAAACAACGACTAGATTAAACGATAAGATTCGAGAATACAAAAGCTTGAAAAGAAAACTGGTTCAACAAATGGTGTTCTTCCGAAAACGAGAGAGAAAACTTGAAGGAAAAAAGTTAGAAAATCTAAAAATTCTCCAAAAAGCATTCGCCGCCTTGCCTAATATGTCAAAACAGTCCAATGGTCCCCCCTTCGCTAACAGCCAAAAACGGTTGAAAGGACAGAGATCGACCATTGGATCGAGTTGTTCTCTTGATCATATCCGGCCATCGTGTCTTCGGCTCGATCCGGGTCTCGATCTTCTTCGGTGAATCGAGTGCTGCATCCGATCTCGGTATCGATCTTTGGGAGGATCGAGTGGTGTACTCGATCTGGCTCTCGCTCTGCATGGCGTCATTTACGTCTGTACCGATACATCGATTGCTTCACTCGATCTCCATCTCGATCATTATCCTTGGATCGCCTAGTTGGCTCGATCTTCTGGTCGATCAACTCCTAGATCGACCGGGCATGCTCGATCTGCTCCTCGATCACTGGTCCTTAGCACACTCCCGAGCTTCCATGAACTGCTACATCGGCCTCCACACCTCCACGAACCTCCGTGTCTCCAAAGCAACCAGAAACAACCTGGAATGGATGCAAAATGCAGAGAAAATGCATATGCTGATGCAAGAATGCTCTAGGACCCTAAGTGATGCAATCTAGCCTAAAACATGATACAAATGCATAAAAAACTACCTAATGAGTATGCAGAATGTATGCAATATGCAATGATATCAGAAAGATTAAGAGAAATACTTAATATTAAAAAGTAGATTAAGGTTTTACAAAATGAAAGGCTTCAAAACTAAGACAATGGCGGTTTTTTTTTTAAAGAAAGATAAAAGATAAGATAAAGAAGAGGGAGACAGATCGAATGGTTTTTATCGCTCCAAAAATAGGGTAAACAAAAGTAGAAATGGTCCCCTCACTAAACTCCAAAATGAGAGCTGTCTGGATAAGGTTCAGAGATCGACCTGAGCAGTCGATCTTTTAACTGATCTTCCGCACAGAACGTCTTCTTTTGCTTGATCTTCGGGTCGATTCAGTCGGGTGAATCGAGTGCTTCTATCGATCTTCTAGTCGATCCTCAGACGATCGAGTCGTGACCTCGATCTGGCTCTCATTCTTCCTCCTTGAAATGACCCGAGTGTCACGATCTTCTAGTCGATCTCGTCTAGATCGACCTGCCTAGCTCGATCTTCACCTCGATCTCGGTTCCTCTGCTACATGACTAAGTTCCTCCAAGTCTCCATAGGCTCCCTTTCTATCCTTAGCATATCCATGCACCCTCCATAGCTCTAGTGTATCCAAAACAACCTGAATATGATGCAAGAATGCAAAAAATATGCAAAATGCTAATGCAAAATGTTCTAGAACTTAAAATGAGATAAATGGTGCAAACTAGCCTATTATGGAAGATGTATGCATGAAAACTACTCTAAATATATGCTAAATATGATAAATATATGAGTATATCAACTCCCCCAAACTTGCCTTTTGCTTGCCCTCAAGCAAACAAAATTCAAGAAAGGAAGAGAGGTTTAAAAACGGGAGCTCAAATTTCCAAAAGTGTTTAAGCAAATGAATCATTTCAATGGTCCTAGTTCTCAACTCTAAGATGCAATACAGAAACTTCTACTCCAAAGGACTTAGCCATATTCATCACATATTGAATCTCAAATCAAGACTTGCCTATTCCAAACAATCCAAGAATCCTAACCTTAAACATTCATTTAAGTTCAAACCGTGAATCACACTTATGCATTTAAAACCGGATACATTTGGCTAAGGCAAGGTTATGAGATAAAAATGATCTCATTCATGTGGGTAATTCAAGCAATGGTTTATCTCAAAAAGGGTTGAACTTATGCATAATGCTAAAGGTAAAAGGCAATGTATGCATACATGAATAGACTCTCATCTACCCAAATATACTAACAATGATCCTAATCCCTCTCTTATTTTTTTCTTTTTTCAAGCTCACTCACCCTCTAGAGACTACCCACAACAAACAAGGCAAGACGCCAAGCATAACCCATATAAACACCATCTTAAACCTTTCTTATAGCTAGTGGTATGGTCAAAAACATAAAGTTAGCTCTTTTTTTTTTTTTTGATAGATCTCTCCTCATAAATATATATTTTCTTTTTTTCTTTTATGCATTTGGCCTTTTGGCTCTTTTCTTTCATAAATTTTTTTTTCTTTTTGAGAGCTATCTCCTTTTCTTTTAAATTGAGCTTTTATTTAAAAAAATTCAAGACCACCCACTTAAAAACTATGTAACCCTTTTTATTTAAACCCCAAACACCAATTCTTTTCAAAACCGAAACAAGAAAGCATTTTAAGCAACACCCGTGAATTTCCACCCTAGCCTTAAGCCTATAACCAGCTTCAATATGCAAAGCTAGCATCAATATGAGAGCCTAATCATGTCGCCGAAAACCTAACACTTTATGCCAAGTTCAGCCGAAAATTTAAGGCCTCACAAAATCACACACGAAATTTAGCTTGAAAAGAGGGTAAGGGTTAAGGGGAGGAGTTCTAATTAGGCTTACAAAAGAGTGGTGAAAAGAATAAAAAAGCCTAAATATGTATATGTGATCCATGTATTCTTTTTAAATGCACAAGTATGATAATTCAAAATTCTATGTTAAGGTTTCAGTTGATAGAAAAGGATTCAATTCATGTTTGTTCAACTTAAGCCAAGAAAATCAAAACAGATGATCCAAATATGGTTAGAACTTACTTTCAAAAATTGTATAAAGCATCAAAGAACTACTAACTAGGGCCTTGAACCAATTCATGAGCTTAAAACACTTTACAAGGAAAATTTTATATCATCGCCCCCTATGCAAATGCAAACAACCTAAATGATAAAATTCTAGACTCAGTCATAAAATGTTTGACAATGCAATTGCAAGCTATATGATTTTTTTTTTTTTTGAAAATTTTAAAAAATTTCTGATTTTTTTGTATTTTTCTATGCACATAGATGATGTAATGCATGAAGACTCAAGGATGTGAACACAAAATAAGATCCAAATAAAAACATGTGAAAGCACACACTCTCCCCCAAACTTGAATGACAACGTCTTGGTGTCAAAAAAATTCAAGAGGAGACCAAAATCCAAAAAGCAAAAATAAAAAAAAATTGCATGATATATACAAAGGTTTGAGTTTTGGTACCTCGGAGCTAGGCATGACTGGAGCTTGAGGGTCCTCCAGTCCTCCTGCTCTTTCTAGGAGTGTTGTGAAGTATCCCTTTGCCCTTGCTCATGCTTGTGCCCTCATGTAGAGAAAGACGCCCAGCTTGCTTACCATCTTGAGGCTCACGGATCCCCACACCCCCGGTTGAGTTTCTCCTCATCGTTTCCCCTATTAGCTCAACCTTATCACTCACAGTCGTCTCATATGAGCTTCCTTAAAGGTCCTTGATCTTCCTTGCTAACTTCTTGATCATCTTGCCTTGCCACTTGTTTACCTTGTGCTGAATCTCAACCGAGGCAAGGAATTTGTCAGCGTTTGTCTATCGCTCATAGTCCAGCTTGGGGAGATCAAAGCTTTGGGGCATCTCAGCATCTGTAGGAGGAGACTCTGAGGGTGAACGAGTGAGCTGAGGTGGGGCTGCCGTGCCTCCAAGAGGCGCAAATCACTCCTCATCGCTTGGTAAGAACTCTATAGTGCTGATGCTTTGTAGGTGAGTTTCGTCTGGATTGGGCAGAATGCAAACCTTCTTCTCATGGCTATGGTTGTAGAACAAGTAAACATAGAAGCCTGGAGCTGGAGTAGGTCCCAAGGAATCGGTGTGGCGCAAGTAGATTTTATCCATGTACGCACGCTCCACACAAGGCTCAAAATCTGCAATGGGCACTCCCGCTTGTATGAACAATGGCGTGAGGAAACCTCCTATGAATGCTGAGCTTGCCTTACACCTTATTGCCCAAGCCTTGTATTTTAACAAGGAAGAAGCCAAGATACAGCCGTAGTTGACGTCTTCCCCAAGCTCATCCTCCATCGGCTCATCATTCCCTTCACTATCGCACACAATCTTCTTAAGCCCTTGGAAAAGGAAGCACAGCTCGTTCTTGGTAACTGTCAGGGCTATGGATCTTTCACTGAACGTGTTGGCCAGCAGCTTGAGAGTGTACCTTAGCACGGGATTTCTCACCTTCTTGATCTTGGAGGTATTGGCCTTGTAGTCTCCATCGCTAACCAAGTCCCATAGACAATTCACGGATTTGAGCTGAGGGAACTCCACAAGCTTGGCTGCAGCATTTAGACCATAAGCTTGGCATAGCTCAGGGATGGAGAGGTGGTAGGCTTTCTTCCTGATCTTGAACGTGACATGACCCTCGGATGGCGTTTGGATGCTTGGATTTTCATAAGAGAAGTCCAAGGTGGAGAGGAAGTCAAGCGTGGCCTCGGGTTAAGTAAGGCAGTCCTTCCGTGATAGGCAAGCAAGTCCCATGCCCCTAAGCAACTCATCGAAGTCCTCCAACAAACCGAGCCTCTCCAAGAGATCCCTACTTGCAAACTTTGTAGGCTCAAACCGCAACCTCTCAAGCCTGAAACACAAGTTCTCAAAGAGAAAGTGAGGATAGGTGGCGATTAAGAGAAAAAGATATGGCAAAGAGAGAAAATCTCTAAATATAAATCCTAGATTTTTGGAGATATTCTAAAATGTATCAATAAATAAAAGAGGAAAATATCTTGAGATAGGACTAAATCAAGAAAATTTCTCTAACACTTAGATATTTTTAAAAATTCATCCTAATCCCTAGCAAATATCATTCAACCAATTCAATAAAAGGAAATTTTCTTGAAAGCTCGAATATGAAATTCAAGAAATTTGAAAATACCCTTGAAATGGGATGATTTGAAGATGCTCTATGTCTTTAAAAACCGAACTCACACTCTCTTTTTCTAAAAATCAGTTTGAAATGCAATAGGAGAGAGTGTGGATGCAAGGTTTTATAAAGAAAAATTTGTGGACTCATGTATGCAAGTGGTTTCTGAAAAGTGTGGTCAAGGCACATCTTTCATGGTCAAACATGCTTCCTTGACCAAGATTCAAATTCAAAATGAGAGGGAAAGAGAAAGATGGAAAAAAATTTAAACCAACCCCGGCATGAGATCGAGTCAAACTGGTCGATCTTGACCTCGATCTTATGCCCATTCTGTCTGTGATCGAGAGGCTTGCTCGATTGGAGGCTCGATCTGATTTGAATCGAGCCTTAGATCGATTCTGCTCCTCGTTTCAAGATTACACGTGGTTGTGGCCATGTTGCTTAGATCGAGCTCCTTGATCGATCGCAAGGTCGTTTTTGCGGAGATCGAGTGAATTAATCGATCCTACTATCGATCCATGTTCGAGGATCGAGTGAGACCAGTCGATCCACACCCCCTTTGCATTTCAAGCTATACATATGGGTGGGTTATCCTCTCGCAATCGACTGACTCACTCGATTGTCTACTCGAAGACGTTTGAACCCGAATTTGAAAGAAGTAGTTAAGAAAGAAATCTTAAAACTTTTAGAAGTTGACGTGATATACCCTATCAGTGATAGCACGTGGGTCTCTCCGGTCCATGTGGTACCAAAGAAAGGGGGTATCATGGTTATAAGAAATGAAAAAGATGAGTTAATTCCTACTAGGACAATAACTGGACATAGAATGTGTATTGATTATAGGAAACTCAACTCAGCCACTAGAAAAGATCATTTCCCTCTTCCTTTCATTGATCAAATGCTAGAGAGATTAGCCAATCACCCATACTACTGTTTTCTAGATGGCTATAGCAGTTTCTTTCAAATCCCCATTCACCCAAATGACCAAGAGAAAACCAATTTCACATGCCCTTATGGTACCTTCGCATATTGAAGGATGTCGTTTGGGTTATGTAATGCACCAGCAACCTTTCAAAGGTGCATGCTGTCTATTTTCTCTGACCTTATAGAGGAAATGGTAGAAGTTTTCATGGATGATTTTTCTGTGTATGGTGCTTCGTTTGGTGGTTGTTTGTCAAATCTTTCCAGGGTTCTCAAGAGATGTGAGGAGACAAACTTGGTGCTAAATTGGGAAAAGTGTCACTTTATGGTGATGGAAGGCATTGTGCTTGGAGACAATATTTCTGAGCGTGGGATTGAGGTTGACAAGGTGAAGATAGAGGTTATGACGAGTCTAGAGACTCCGGTTAATGTGAAAGGGATTAGGAGTTTCTTAAGGCACGAGGGCTTCTACATGCGGTTTATCAAGGATTTCTCCAAGATAGCACGTCCTCTTACAAGGCTACTGTGCAAGGAAACCGAGTTCATCTTCGATGAAGAATGCCTATAAGCCTTTAAGACAATCAAGGAAGCCTTGGTCACCGTGCCTATAGTTCAAGCTCCGGATTGGGATTTGCCTTTCGAGATTTGTGATGCAAGCGACTATGCCGTGGGTGCTGTCTTGGGTCTGAGGAAGGACAAGAAGCTTCATGTGATTTACTATGCAAGCTGTACCTTGGATGACACGCAAGTGAAGTATGCAACCACCGAGAAAGAGCTTCTAGTCGTGGTCTTTGCTTTTGAGAAGTTTAGGTCTTACTTGGTGGGTTCTAAGGTCATCGTTTATACTGACCATGCTGCCTTCAGATACATATATTCCAAGAGAGACACCAAACCGAGACTCTTAAGATGGATCCTTCTCTTGGAAGAATTTGACATGGAGATCAAGGACAAGAAGGGTATAGAGAACGGTAAAGCGGATCATCTTTCAAGGATGAGAGTGGATGATGTTTTGCCTTTGGATGACTCACTCCCTGAAGAGCAGCTTATGATGGTTAACACCGTGGTATGTGCAAAGCTAGAGGAGAAGCTTGAAGAAGTCTTGAGCCTAAAGGAAGAAGAGATACCGTGGTACGCGGATATTGTTAACTATTTGGCTTGTGGGGAAGAGCCTACTCATCTGGACCATTACCATAGGAAGAAGTTCATGAGGGACATCTCTCACCATTTTTGGGATGACCCTTATCTGTACAAGAGGTGTGTGGACAGCCTATACCGAAGATGTGTCACAAGGGAAGAAGCAAGAGACATTCTTCTCCATTGCCACGGTATGACTTATGGTGGCCACTTCGCATTATTCAAGACAGCTACAAAGGTTCTCCAGGCTGGGTTTTGGTGGCCGACACTCTTCAAGGATGCACATGAGTTTGTAAAATCATGTGAAGCTTGCCAAAGGGCTGGGAACACAACCAAGAGGAATGAGATGCCGCAAGCACCTATCTTTGAGGTAGAAGTCTTTGACACTTGGAGAATTGATTTTATGGGTCCATTCCCATCATCATACGGCAACAAGTATATCCTAGTGGCAGTAGACTATGTGTCTAAGTGGGTGGAAGCTATAGCCTCACCAACTAATGATTCAAAGGTGGTAGTCAAGCTCTTTAAGACAATCATTTTTCCAAGGTTTGGAGTTCCTAAGGTGGTGATTAGTGATGGAGGCAGCCACTTCATCAACAAGGTTTTTGAGAGTCTTTTGAGAAAGCATGGAGTTAAACACAAGGTGGCCACGCCTTATCACCCTCAAACCATTGGCCAAGTGGAGGTTTCGAATAGGCAAATCAAGACCATCCTAGAGAAAACCGCGGGAGTGACTAGGAAAGATTGGGCAAGCAAGCTTGATGACGCTCTTTGGACTTATAGGACGGCTTTCAAGAATCCCATTGGTACCACGCCTTTCAACCTCCTCTATGGTAAATATTGTCACCTCCCTGTGGAGTTAGAGCACAAAGCTCTTTAGGCTGTGAAGCAAGTGAATTATGCTCTCAAGACGGCGCAAGAGAGAAGACTGGTGCAACTACGTGAGCTTGATGAATTGAGGTTGGATGCTTATGAAAGCGCCAAGATCTACAAAGAGAGGACCAAAGCCATGCATGAAAAGAAGCTGGTGCTTAAGGAGCTCGAAGAGGGAAGCCTGGTTCTGCTCTACAACTCACGTTTGAAAGTTATTCCCCGGAAAGCTCAAGTCTAGATGGAGCGGTCCGTTTGAGATATAAGAAGTGCTACCATATGGGGCAGTGACTTTGATTGGCAAGGGTGGAGAGAGTTTCACAGTGAATGGGCATAGAGTCAAGCCCTACATGGCAAGTGATTGCAGCAAGGAGAGCACCACGTTGCTTCTCCATGATCCCTCTAGCCTAACTAAGTAAAGTCAAGCTAGATACGTAAAACAAGCTCACTAGGGAGGTAATCCCATGGCTATTATTGTTTATATTTTTGATTTATTTCTGTTTTAATTTTATGCTTTTTAGTTTAGGTGTGTAGGTACAAGGAGATGGGAACCAGAGATCATGATCTTTGATGTAACAGGGCAAAGAAAAGGGAAGCAGAGGCTGGCTCGATCTTTACTAGATCGAGCTAGTAAATCGAGTGAAGTCACTCGATCTAGACGAGATCGAGTAGACAATCGAGTGAGTCAGTCGATTGCGAGAGGACGACCCACCCATGTTTATAAATTGAAATGCAAACAGGGTGTGGATCGACTGATCTCACTCGATCCTCGAACATAGATCGATAGCAAGATCGACCAATTCACTCGATCTCCGACAAAACGACCTCGCGATCGATCAAGGAGCTCGATCTAAGCAACATGGCCACAACCACGTGGAATCTTGAAACGAGGAGCAGACTCGATCTAAGGCTCGATTCAAATCAGATCGAGCCTCCAATCGAGCAAGCCTCTCGATCACGGAAAGAATGGGCATGAGATCGAGGTCAAGATCGACATGTTTGACTCGATCTCATGTCGAGGTTGGTTTAAATTTTCCCCCTTCTTTCTCTTTCCCTCTCATTTTGAATTTGAATCTTGGTCAAGGAAGTATCTTTGACCATGAAAAATGTGCCTTGACCACACTTTTCAGAAACCACTTGCATACATGAGTCCAAATTTTTTTTTTTATAAAACCTTGCATCCACACTCTCTCCTATTGCATTTCAAACTGATTTTCTAAAAAAAGATAGTGTGAGTTCGGTTTTTAAAGACATAGAGCATCTTCAAAGCATCCCATTTCAAAGGTATTTTCGAATTTCTTGAATTTCATATTCGAGCTTTCAAGAAAATTTCCTTTTATTGAATTGGTTGAATGATATTTGCTAGGGGTTAGGATGAATTTTAAAAATATCTAAGTATTAGAAAATTTTCCTGATTTAGTCCTAGCTCAAGAGATTTTCCTCTTCTATTTATTGATATATTTTAAGATATCCTCAAAAATCTAGGATTTATATTTAGAGATCTTCTCTCTTTGCCATATCTTTCTCTCTTAATCACCACCTATCCTCACTCTCTTTGAAATCTTGTGTTTCAGGTACCATGGCACCCAAGAAGAGAAGCAGAGATTTGGCAACTCAAGAGGAAACTCAGCAAGTTGTTGAAGAAAGGGTCAAGTGGAGTAAGGAAGAGAGGAAAACAAAGAAGAGGCTTGAGAGGTTGCGGTTTGAGCCTACAAAGTTTGCACGTAAAGATCTCTTGGAAAGGCTCGGTTTGTTGGAGGACTTTGATGAGTTGCTAAGGGGCATGTGACTTGCTTGCCTATCACGGATGGACTGCCCTACTTACCCCGAGGCCACGCTTGACTTCCTCTCCACCTTGGACTTCTCTTATGAAAATCAAAGCATCCAAATGCCATCTGAGGGTCATGTCACATTCAAGATCAGGAAGCAAGCCTACCACCTCTCCATCCCTGAGCCATGCCAAGCTTATGGTCTAAATGCTGCAGCCAAGCTTGTGAAGTTCCCTCATCTCAAATCCGCGAATTATCTATGGGACTTGGTTAGCGATGGAGACTACAAGGCCAATACCGCCTAGATCAAGAAGGTGCGAAATCCCGTGCTAAGGTACACCCTCAAGCTGCTGGCCAACACGTTCAGTGGAAGATCCATAGCCCCGACAGTTACCAAGAACGAGCTGTGCTTCCTTTTCCTAGGGCTTAAGAAGATTGTGTGCGATAGTGATGAGCCGATGGAGGATGAGCTTGGGGAAGACGTTAACTACGGCTGTATCTTGGCTTCTTCCTTGGTCAAATACAAGGCCTGGGCAATAAGGTGTAAGGCAAGCTCAGCACTCATAGGAGGTTTCCTCACGTCATTGTTTATACAAGCGGGAGTGCCCATTGCAGATTTTGAGCCTTGTGTGAAGCGTGCGTACATGGATGAAATCTACATGCCCCACACCGATTCCTTGGGACCTACTCCAGCTCAAGGCATCTATGCTTACTTGTTCTACAACCATAGCCATGCGAAGAAGGTTTGCATTCTACCCACTCCAGACGAAACCCACCTACAAAGCATCGGCACTATAGAGTTCTTACCAAGCGATGAGGAGTGCTTTGCGCCTCTTGGAGGCACGACAGCCCCACCTCAGCTCACTCGTTCACCCTCAGAGTCTCCTCCTACAGATACTGAGATGCCCCAAAGCTTTGATCTCCCAAGCTGGACTATGAGCCACGGACAAAGGCTGACAAATTCCTTGCCTCGGTTATTGAGATTCAGCGCAAGGTTAACAAGTGGCAAGGCAAGATGATCAATAATCTAGAAGGAAGATCAAGGACCTTCAAGAAAGCTCATCTGAGACGACTGTGAGTGACGAGGTTGAGCAAATGGGGGAAACGATGAGGAGAAACTCAACCAGAGGTGTGGAGATCTGTGAGCCTCAAGATGGTAATCATACTGGGTGTCTTTCTCTACATGAGGGCACAAGCAGGAGCAATGGCAAAGGGATACTTCACGACACTCCTAGAAAGTGCAGGAGGACTGGAGCAACCTCAAGCTCCAGTCATGCCTAGCTCCAAGGTACCAAAACTCAAACCTTTGTATATATCATGCAATTTTTTTTATTTTTCCTTTTTGGATTTTGGTCTCCTCTTGAATTTGTTTGACACCGAGACATTGTCATTCAAGTTTGGGGGAGATTGTGTGCTTTGACATGTTTTTATTTGGATCTTATTTTGTGTTCACATCCTTGAGTCTTCATGCATTGCATCATCTAAGTGCATAGAAAAATATAAAAAAATCAAAATTTTTTTTAAAAATTTCAACAAAAAAAAAAAATCATATAGCTTACATTTGCATTGTCAAACATTTTAGGAGTGAGTCTAGAATTTTATCATTTAGGTTGTTTGCATTTGCATACGGGGCGATGATATAAAAGTTTCCTTGTAAAGTGTTTTAAGTTCATGAATTGGTTCAAGACCCTAGTTAGTAGTTCTTTGATGCTTTATACAATCTTTGAAAGTAAGTTCTAACCATATTTGGATCATTTGACTTGATTTTCTTGGCTTAAGTTGAACAAACATGAATTGAATCATTTCCTATAAAGTGAAACCTTAACATGAATTTTGAATTATCATACTTGTGCATTTGAAAAAGAATACATGGATCACATATACATATTTAGGCTTTCTGATTCCTTTCACCACTCTTTTGTAAGCCTAAATAGAACTCCTCACCTTAACCCTTACCCTCCTTTCAAGTCAAATTTTATGTGTGATTTTGTGAAGCCTTAAATTTTCGGTTGAACTTGGTATAAAGTGTTAGGTTTAGGACGACATGATTAGGCTCTCATATTGATGCTAGCTTTGCATATTGAAGCTATTTTTAGGCTTAAGGCTAGGGTGGGAGTTCACGGGTGTTGCTTAAAATGATTTCTTGTTTCGGTTTTGAAAAGAATTGGTGTTTGGGGTTTGAATAAAAAGGGTTACATAGTTTTAAGTGGGTGGTCTTGAATTGTTTTAAATAAAAGCTCAAGTTGAAAAGAAAAGGAGATAGCTCTCAAAAAGAAAAAAAAATTATGAAAGAAAAGAGCCAAAAGGCCAAGTGCATAAGAGAAAAAAAAAATATATATATATATATATATATATATATATATATATTTATGAGGAGAGAGCTATCAAAAGAAATGAAAAGAGCTAAATTTATGATTATGACCATACCACTAGCTATAAAAAAGGTTGAAGATGGTGTTTATATGGGTTATGCTCGGTGTCTAGCCTTGTTTGTTGTGGATAGTCTCTAGAGGGTGAGTGAGCTTGAAAAAAGAAAAAAATTAGAGAGGGATTAGGATTATTGTTAGTATATTTGGGTTAATGAGAGTCTAGTCATGTATGCATACATTGACTTTTATCTTTAGCATTATGCATAAGTTCAACCCTTTTTGAGATAAACCATTCTTTGAACTACCCACATGAATGAGATCATTTTTTATCTTATAACCTTGTCCCTAGCCAAATGTATTCGGTTTTAAATGCATAAGTGTGATTCACGGTTTGAACTTAAATGAATGTTAAAGGTTAGGATTCTTGGATTGTTTGGAATAGGCAAGTTTTGATTTGATATTCAATATGTAATGAATATGGCTAAGTCCTTTGGACTAGAAGTTTGTGTATTGCATCTTAGAGTTGAGAACTAGGACCATTGAAATGATTCATTTGCTTAAACACTTTTGGAAATTTGAGCTCCCATTTTTAAACCTCTCTTCCTTTCTTGAATTTTGTTTGCTTGAAGGCAAGCAAAAGAAAAGTTTGGGGGTGTTGATATACTCCTATATTTCACATATTTAGCATGCATTTAGAGTAGTTTTCATGCATACATCTTCCATAATAGGCTAGTTTGCACCATTTATCTCATTTTAGGTGCTAGAACACATTGCATTAGCATTTTGCATATTTCTTGCATTCTTGCATCATATTCAGGTTGTTTTAGATACACTGGAGCTACGGAGGGTGCGTGGATATGCTAAGGATCGAAAGGGAGCCTATGGAGACTAGGAGGAACTTAGCCATGTAACAGAGGAACCGAGATCGAGGTGAAGATCGAGCTAGACAGGTCTAGACCCTAGTCCAGATCGAGATCTAGAGGAGGTTTTAAAGGGTTTAAGCTTTGGTTTTCTTGCACTTAACTTAATATCTTCTTGGATTTGGACTCTCTCTCTCTCTCTCTCTCTCTCTCTCTCTCTCTCTCTCTCTCTCTCTCTCTCTCTCTCTCTCTCTCTCTCTCTCTCCAACCCCCTCCCCCGCCCTCCCTCTCTCTTCTTTAGCTTATATTTTCTATTTATGCTCATTTTCTTCTGATCAGTCTCATCAGGGCTGCATATGATAAAAGTAGGTGGAATGAAGTAGCACACTTTCGACTTGGATAACTGTTTGGAAACTATTCATTAAAATCTTGTTAAATATATATTTTTTTTTTAACTGCAAACTTTAATTTATATAGAATTAAAATAATCATGATACAAAGATTTTGTCATCCAGCTTGGGAGATAGTCAGTTCCAGAAAAAAAGAAACCATTTGTAGGACCATGTCTTGCTAATCTATGAGCTACATGAATATATTCTCTTTTGACATGAACAATTTCAACATATGGAAATTTTGTTAGCTAAATTTTAATATCAACAACTAAATTGGCTACACTTATATCTTCTTCACTGTGGCAGAGTAAATTAACTAGAGAAAGGCAGTCGCCTTCAAATATTAAAGAATCGAAATTCATTGTCCATGAATGTTGAATAGCTACTAATAAGCATTTGCTTCGGCTTCAAGACATGAACTTGTGTGTTCCAGATTAATTGCGCCCCAAGATTTGTTGTTACCTAGGGAGTTATTTAGAATCCAACCAGCAGAAGAGTGTAATGTATGGGGATCGAAAGCAGCATCGTAGTTTCATTTTTTGTAACCTAGAGGTGTTCTTTTCCAGGAACATAACAGAGGAGAGGTGTAATACCCCGTAAGAAGGACCAGAACATGGCAGGTACCGGCAATGAGGGTAGAAAAATTTTGAATGAGTTCAATAAGTATCTTTATACATTGGATTGACAAGAGAGACAGAAAGAAGCCAAAGCTGTTGAAGGGCTTCAGTTTAAGCTATCTAAACCCAGTCGATACAGCAGGCTTGAGACTAGCCATGGGATATATGTTTCAGCCGAATGCAGCCAGAACGCTTCTAAGCCATCTGAAATAGTTAGTTCAGTTTCTAAAGACCAAGGGAAGCCAATGAAAGCAAAGTGGTCGAAGAAAAGCAAGGAAGAATCAAACAGAGCAGATTTCAGTCGCGCAGCAGATCTGTTGGTCAGACGCGGCCAGCATGATCAAGTGATGGTTTGTTTTTTTACAAGAGTGATAAGCAAACCTTATAAAGGTAAAGATGGAGTTATAAGAAGACTCTAAGTCAAAGTAAAGCAAGTTGGCTTGGAAATAATTGAGTTTTTTCTTGCAGTGCTTTCCCGGGGCAGTTTCGACTCATCTAAGTGATCGGAGAAGTTAAGTGTGGTTTAGGGAGATCTTGGGTAAGTGATAGGGCTCATGTTTTACCCAAATAAAACTACTGTAAGTGCACATCAAAGCATTTGTAGTATAAGGGGTTATCGAATCCAAAGGGAGTAAGTAAACTACATTATAGAATTTATGTTCGGATTAAGCTAAGCAATAAATAGTGAATGTTATGCAAAGTAACTAAAATTATGAAAGCAAACGATTTTGATTGATTTTAAGACTCAGAAAACTAAAAACGCTAAGTCAGGACAATTCGCAGGTAGAATCCGAGAATGTAGAATGCATGAAATCAGGAATGAATAGGAACCGTCTTGAACATGCATCACAAATATATAACTAATCAATTTTCATTACAGAAGTTAACTATGTCTAAATCACAGAGTTTCAAATCTCTTTGCAAACCCTAACAATCTAAACATGCAGTAAAGATCAAGTTCAATTGTTCACAAAACTCCTAAGCTAAATCTCTTTGCACAAAGGTGTTTTGCTCATCTAATGCTAGTTCAGGTTATCAATAATGTTTTCACATCTGTTAAACAACCTATGATTTTTGAATTTCTAGATGATTTGTCTAAGAAATCGATTTTAAAGCAAGCAGAGATGAAGAACCAAAAGATAATCCTAACAAATAGCAATTCTACAAACTCTTCATCAACCTTTGTAAAGCCCTAACTTAACTAGCAAATCACTCAGACATGGTCAGGGAATCAAAAACCATAGCTGAATAAAATTGCATTGAAAGAATATAATAAAAGATAAAAGGGTTCGAAATCTTTTCCAAAAAGAGTACATGATCTGTCTCCCCAAAAGCTCAGAATAAAGTCCTCTCTAAAACTCTATGAATTCTAAAGTCTAAGATAAAAGCCAACAATGGCTGATAACCTAATATATAGAAGCTAAAACACGAGCTGGAACACTTTATAAATACTAGAACTTCAGGGGCCAAAGTGCAAACAATCTTCAATCTTTTAATAAACCATCGCGACTCCTTCCTCTACGGGTGACGAGCGTCACCCAGCTGTGGTGACGATCATCACCCAACTTTGTATTTGCCTTCCGAGTTGCATACTTCGTGGCTGTAGCAATGCTGCAAAAAAGCTCCATAATCTCCATTTGTGCTCCAGTTGTGCTATAGCCTGCAAAGACTCTACTAGAACTCTAAAAAGACCAAAAATACTCAATAAAAATGACTTATACCATGGTTAAAAACCCTAAAAACCATGATATATCAACTCCCCCAGACTTGGCTTTTGCTTGCCCTCAAGCAAACATCAGACAACGAACAGGGTTGAGGTTTGAAAACAAGAAACAATCAGCTAAACATCAGGAACATCACATTAGTCAACACTTTCGAATCTACATACCACAGAGTCAACACAAGATCAAAATTTCAGTCTAATCGTCACAAGCTTTGCAAATCTCTCAAATCTAATCCAAATCCCCTCAAGATATCCGAAATCCCTACTGCTAACTCCTATTATTTATCGAAGTGTGATATCTCATCAAGGATTTATCATCTCAATCACTTATAGATTCTTTTCCTTTTCTAAACACTGAACAAATCAATCTCAACACAGCTCTCCTATTTTCTCTTCCCTTGATCTTTTCTTTCTGATTTTTTCGATTTTTGAACTTTTTCTATTCATTTTTTACAGTTTAAGATATGGTGCTACTCAATATTTGTGTTCCTTGTGAGGAGACAGGTTCTTGAGTGTGTTCATTACTGTTGTTCCTTGTTAGGAGACAGGGTCATGAATGCACCATTCTATGGACTTAAACTCTTAAAAGTTGAATCAAGGAAGATCAAAGAGAAACTGTATCTAAACATGCTTGTCAGTGTTGAAAGAGAGAATCAAGATCAATGAGCATCAAGCCCCAAGATAAGAAGATTAAAGTTCATTAAGATGGAGCTAACAGCAAATTTTCCAGATTCTCTAAGAACCTAAACCTTCATTGCGAGACTGATCTACCTATGACTTTCAACTTAGTAGGTCTTGTAATCAGCTACTGTGGCAATGGTTCTTATAAGTATTAATGTTATATGGTTAGTTCCAAGAAAAACTGACAGTTTCAAAATTTTGACTATATAAAACAGGTTTTTGACTCAATTTTAAGACTCTAAAAATCAAACACAATGTACACAATGTCAGTAGCCACCTCCCCCCAGACTTAAACAACACTGTCATCAGTGTTATTAAGCCAAGAGTTGGTCAGAATAGAAAAAATAAAAAGCAATGAGCAGAGATGAAAGTGGTACCTCGCGATAAGATGTGGTGACGAGTGTCACCTACTACTGGTGACGATCGTCACCCGGTGTGGAGATCGACTCTGCTCAAAAAACTTCGCTCTTCTGCTCCCTTTTTCTGTTTGAAAATGAAAAAGAAACAAAAGTATGATAGATAGATAACTTACCAGTGGGTTACCTCCCACCAAGCGCTTTTTTAACGTCATTAGCTAGACTGTGATTGCTGTTCAGACAGCTGGTGGATCAGAAAGTGGCAGTGAATGCCTTGGAGAATAATGTCTCTTCATCCATGGTGGTGTATTAGCAGTAAGTGCATGAACTGTTCCAAGGAAGTGAGGAACAACAGCAGGGCGGGTTGTGACTGTGGGTGGGATACTTCTTTTTCCTGCAGAATCATCAAAAGAAACACCAAGCTTTCAACGAGAATCTCGTTGCTTGCATAAGTGTGAAGCAGCTTTTGCACCTTTTAAGTTCTTATTGATGAGATTATGAGGTTTGGAAGTGGTTCTAGGAAGTGCATACCTTTGCTTTGTTAGAGGTTTATGGGTTGTGGAATGTTGAATTTCCGGTTTGGCAACATCATAAACTTGTAGCATAAAGATCATGCTGCACTTTTGTGTCCGGACTGGTGACAAGCGTCACCAGGTCAGTGACAATCGTCACTAACCCTGCAGTTCGAGTTTCTGGAGTTTTCTTGCAGTTCAGCTCTGAAATCCTTGCCTCCATCACAAACTCGTCTTCCTCCAGCAACTTGTCATTGCTTGGAAACCCTTTTCTGAGCCTAGTCTTGAAGATATAATCTTCACTCCAATCCTTAAACGCAACAGCTTTGGCAGAAGTTTCAGAGATTGCTCCTTGAACAGCCATCTTGTTCACATGCTCACTATCATCTGATTCATTGACATACCCAGCAGTAATGTGTTCTGAATGCTCCATGACTGGCTCTTCATCTCTGGAAGTCTTTACAGAAAAGGTCTGACCATCATTGGTAGAACTCCCTCTTAACTTATCCATGTCAAAGTTCATGACAACATCACCTAAATCAGGCTCTATCTTTCCCTTTTTCACATCAATGATGGCGCCAGCAGTAGCCACGAATGATCTTCCCAGAATAAGAGGATCTTTAGGTTCTTCAGCATATTTCAAAACCACAAAGTCTGTGGGAATCATGCAGCCTGCAATGTTAACAGGAACATCCTCTAAAATGCCTTATAGGGTTCTTATGGATCGATCAGCTAGGATAAGAGAGATCCCAACTGGCTTGAAATTAGTCATTCCAAGTCTAGCAGTAACAGAGGAAGGCATAAAGTCAATACCTGACCCTAGATCACAAAGAGAATGAAGAAAACGTCAAGCACAAAGGTTCCTGGATCAGGCAGTTTCTCTGGAATTCTGCTTTAGATGATGGCGTTGTATTGTTCAGAAACAAGCACCTTCTTCTTCTTCTTTGGAACTGCGCCCAAGAGAATTGCACTGATGTCTCTGGTAAGCAATGCTCTTTCCTCAGGACTTACACCATTCACCACCATCCTCTTTACATATCTTCTTAGAGAGCTGGTGAAAGCTTGATTGCATCAACAAGAGGGATCTCAAGCATCAGCTTGTCTATCATAGCTTTGCATCTGGCTTCTTCTATCTCCTGTTTAGGCTTCCTAGGATTCTTGGGGAATAGTATCTTGGGTTTATAAGCACGTTCCTTGCCATTATCTGCAGTTACAAGTGAAACAGGATCGATCAGGGGCGGGTGACGATCGTCACCAGGGGGTGACGATCATTACTGATCTGAGACAAAATCGTGTCGGGACCCTGCTCAATGGGTGACGATCGTCACTCGTTGTTTCTCAGCAGAAATTTCATCATCTTCAAACCCTTCAAGTCCCACGAATTCTCCTGCATTCAACCTCTTTTTCTGCACTGTTTGAAGCTCTCTTTCATTCCTGGCTGTAATGACATTGACATGATGCCTTGGATTAGTGTCAGTCTTTCCAGGAAGAAATCCATCTTGCCTTTGAACAGTTCCTGCAGTTTGAGCAACCTGAACATCCAGCTTCTTTATATGAGAGTTCAGACTCTCAATTTTTCCTCTCAACTCTTGGTACAGCGAATCTAGCTTGCCATTGAAGTTCACTGTCATCTTCTGTTGTCCTTCAAGTATTTGCTCCTGCATAGCTTCCATCTTATTATCTTGTGGAGGTGCAGATTGGTAGGAAGAAGAACCATAGTTCATGTTGAAGTTGTTGTTGTTGTGAAAAAAATTCTGGAACTGGGGCTTCGGTGTGTAACCTGTTGCATTCTGATTATTGCCATTGTTACTACTGTTCCATTGCTGATTCCCAAACCTTTGACCCTGAAATCATCCAGCATTGATGAAATTAACATCTTTCTGCTCAATCTCCTCTGGATTTTCGAAAGTCTCTACCTCTGCAGCAAAGTGGACTGACTTCTTTCCCACCAAAAGGTTGTGCGTACTGTCCAGTTTAGCCTTAACTTCAGCAATCTTATTCCATCATTCAAACCAGCTTGTTTCATCCTCTGAAAATCTGCATTCTTGGTGCTGTTACTGCAGGCCAAGTTTTCTATCAAAGTTATTGCAGCATCAGGAAGGTTTATGTTGAAGTTCGCATTACTAGCAGCATCCAACTCCATCTGATACTTCCAGTCAATGCCTATGAAGAAAATACCAAGCAGATGCACTTGATTGAAACCATGATGAGGACAGTCCCTTTGATAAGACTTGAATCTCAGCCAATAAGCTTTAAAAGCTTCAGTAGGACCTTGGGAGAATGATGCAATTTTCGTCCTCAGGTTCTTTGATCTAGCATCACCATAGAAGTTGTTCAAAAAAGCATTCTTGGTGTCCTCCCAAGTGGTCAGCGAACCAGGCTCCAGTTGCTTCAGCCAATATGCAGCATCTCCTCGAAGTGAGTAATGGAAAATCTTGCAGTACAGAAAATCATAGCTAACTCCATTAGATTTGACACTTGAAGCCAAATCCTCAAACCTCTCAATGTGATCCATGGAATGGATGCTGTCCCACCAGCTGATAATAAGCAGGCTTGAGCTCAAAATCATTCCTCTGGAAAGCAGGAGGGCGGATTGCAGTTCTGTTGGGATAGAACTGATCAGGTCTGTTGTAATCTCCTAGAGTCCTCTGAACAAAACACCCAACAGCATTGTTAGAAGCAACAGGAGCTCCAGCATCTTGTGCCACTTGTTGAACCAGCTGTTCAACTATGACATTCCCATCTTGATCCAGTCTCTCCCCTTCTTCATTCCTCATGTTTCCCTCACTGTCAACCAAGTGACCTTCTGCATCTTCAACCAAGATCAGTGGATTGACCATTGTAGATTTCTTCTTAGCTTTCCTGATGGTCCTTTCCAACTTAGCTAGCTCTTCAATGCTTAAGGTCAAAAGCTCCTTCTCTTTGTTACTTCAGGTACTGCGATTAGGCATACACCTGAAACCAACACAAAGAAAAGTAGCATAAAGTTAGTAAACATAGTAAAACTTAGACAAAGTCATAATACAAAAAATCGATAGGCAGCTATTACTCCCCGGCAACGGCGCCAAAAACTTGATAGAGCTCAGGTTTTACCCAAATAAAACTATTGCAAGTGCACAACAAAGGAGTCGTAGTATAAGGGGTTATCGAATCCCAAGGGAGTAAGTAAACTACACTATAGAATTTATGTTTGGATTAAGCTAAGCAATAAATAGTGAATGTTATGCAAAGTAACTAAAATTATGAAAGCAAACGATTTTGATTGATTCTAAGACTCAGAAAACTAAAAGCGCTAAGTCAGGACAATTCGCAGGTTTGAATCCGAGAATGTAGAATGCATGAAATCAGGAATGAATAAGAACCGTCTTGAACATGCTACACAAATATATAACTAATCAGTTCTCATTAAAGAAGTTAACTATGTCTAAACACAGAGTTTCAAATCTCTTTGCAAAACCTAATAATCTAAACATGCAGTAATGATCAGGTTCAATTATTCACAAAACTCCTAAGCCAAATCTCTTTCCACGAAGGTGTTTTGCTCATCTAATGCTAGTTCAGGTTATCAATAATGTTCTCACATCTATTAAAAAACCTATGATTTTCGGATTTCTAGATGATGTGTCTAAGAAATCGATTTTAAAGCAAGCAGAGATGAAGAACCAAAAGATAATCCTAACAGATAGCAATTCACCAAACTCTTCATCAACCTTTGAAAAACCCTAACTTAACTAGCAAATTACTCAGACATGATCATGGAATCACGAAGCATAGCTGAATAAAATTGCATTGAAAGAATAGAATAAAAGATAAAGGGGGTCGAAATCTTCTCCAAAAAGAGTACAGGATCTGTCTCCCCAAAAGCTCTGAATAAAATCCTCTCTAAAACTCTCTGAATTCTAAAGTATAAGATAAAAGCCAACAATGGCTGAAAATCTAATATATAGAAGCTAAAACATGAGCTGGCACACTTTTGTAAATACTAGAACTTCAGGGGCTAAAGTGCAAACAAGCTTCAATCTTTTGAGAAACCATCGCGACTCCTTCCTCTACGGGTGACGAGCGTCACCCAGCAGTGGTGACGATCGTCACCCAACTCGGTATTCGCCTTCCGAGTTGCATACTTCGTGGCTGTATCATGCAATGCTCCAAAAAGCTCCATAATCTCCAATTGTGCTACAGTTGTGCTATAACATGCAAAGACTCTACTAGGACTCTAAAAAGACCAAAAAGACTCAATAAAAAGGACTTATACCATGGTAAAAAACCATAAAAACCATAATATATCAGTAAGGATTGCTTAAGTTAAGACTTAAGTGAGTTAGAATAATTAAGAATTGTTTAGTCCATGAGTTTCTTAATAGGACCAAACGGTGTTCTCGGTGGGACGTTTTGGTGTGATCGGGTGGTTTGTCGGATTGGTCAAGAGAAGCGCCTTGGAGACCTAGCAGCCTGGCTAACTACTCGACGTGCTTCACCTGTTTCACCAGCTTGGAGGCTCGTCCTACTTGAGCTGCTTCACCACCTTGACCTGCATCACCAGCTTGGGTGGCCAGCAGCTGCCAGCAAGCTACTCCCGGTGGCGACACATGGCAGAACACGGCAGAGATTGGTGGTGGGATGATGACTCGTCCAGGCCATGAGCTCGCCTATATAAGGAGGGGTTCCACTCTTTAGAAACCCATCACGACCTCAGAGAAAGCACAGAAAAGAATCCGACCACCTGCCACCGCAAGCACCACTGTAGGACCACCGGGAGGCTAGTTTCCGAAGAAGTCAGGGTTACTCTTTTAATCCCGATTTCCCTTCTCTAGCTTATTTTTTCATCCTGAATCCATTTCTGACCTCCTTTTCCCGTGATCTTGGACCCATTTCTTTTAACCTAAAGTCCTAAGTGAGAGGTTGAAGTGCTGCCGAAATTTCTAGTTTTTCTTACCTATCTTTCGGGAAAGCAAAGGTGAGTTTTGGTATATGTTGATTGTTGTTTTACTGCAAATCAGGTATGAGTGTTTACTTTTTTTGATTTTTGATCTGTGACATGTGCATTAGCACCTAGTTATGTCACTGTGATTGTGATAGTATATGCATGCATGCTGCCAGATTTAGCAGGTTCGCACAGGTTATTGATGATTGCATGAATTGAATATGAGATGTGTGAGGTCATTCGACATCCCATCGGTGACCGTAGCTTGGCATGTGATAGGCAAGTTACGAAGGCATGGATGTACAGGATTGCAGCCTGGGGTCGTGCACTGCATGACGATGTAGTTTTGAGTCCAGACATTCTAGTCATTTAATCTTCGTGGCTATGGTCAGAATGGGCAATATGTGACTGTGGTTGGGTGATGTCAAATGTGCAGAAATGTTATGGCGTGATAAGTAAAGTATAATTGAATATGACTATGCATCTTATAATATTTATGCATATGGTATAGCTTATGTTTCTTATGTTGCATATGATGATATTATGTTTGTGTGATTGAATGCTGCTTGTTATTTGGGGAATTATGGGATTTTATTATTCGTGTAGGGAGAACCGAAATCACTGAGCAAAGTAGTTGCTCACGACTCAACTTGTTTTGCAGGTAACCAATAGTGGGAAACCAAGCGGGCTGAGGAGCTTAGGACAAGCTGGTGTAGTTTTCTGCCTTTTGTAAAGAACAAGTATGTGTTTACTATGTATAATAAGGTTTTGGGCGCCGAGCTCCCAGCCAAATACATATATATATATATATATAGTTTGTGGTTACACTTGGAATCTAAGTATTATACGAATAAGATATGTTTGTGAAAATACTTGAGCTTCCATGTGGTACTAGTCCTTGTCTGGGGCAAAATAACTATTGGATGTGCCTCGGGTTGAAAAGCTTTGAGTCATGTTCAATAGGTAAGTGTGCTCGGATGTTTGGTCTAGGGTCTCTAGATTTGTTCTGGAAACCTCGGATTGGGCCTTTGGGTACACATTGTAGCATCTTTGGTCTGGTTTCGGGTTGGATGGTTAGCTGTGCATCTTCTTGTTTGATTGTTGTGCAGTTGATCGTCTCAAATCTGACCTTAGGCTAGATCAGGGGCGTTACAAGAGGTGAGTCCAGTTTCAGGTGGTGAGGTGGATGTGTTTTGTATCCATTCAGTAACATCGGCGAGAGCTTTGTTAACATCTTTGTGGATCATAATTGGCATTTTTTTTAAAATCAAATTAATTCTTGATTTCCAGATACACTAGAGAATCCAAAAAGGAAGTAATTTATCTTTTTCATCCAAGTCTCCCATTGTTTGTGCATTAAGAAGAAGTCGCATTATTGTTTTTTACATTGTGAAATGATAGTTAGAAAATTAAATGGTGTTCTGGCTCTTCTCCATTTTCGAGTTTTCAATAGGGGATCACCATGTGGTACAGGAGGGCCTGCGTTTTGAAATTCAGGCTGATGACAAAGAAACCAGTAACCCGATTTAACAGTATACTATCCATTCTTTGTATAGTTCCAACAAATGCGATCTTGGTTACTGCCTTAAAGTATATAGCTTTATATAGACGAGAAAATAAGCTATGCGGATGGTGAAGTAGTCTCCATGCTTGTTTAGTAAGTAAATCGTCGTTAAATTTTGCAAGGTCTTTGAAGCCTAGACCACCTTCTTTTTTAGTGTATTGTAACCGTTTCCAAGCTATCCAGGGAATTTCCCTAGATTGATTATTTTTTCCCACCAAAATTGCATGAGAATACTATTCAGTTCAGAAATTACGAGAGTAGGAAGTTTGAAACAAGACATCCAATAAACGGGCATGGACATTGCCACTGGCTTCATTAAGACCTCCTTTCCCCCTAGAGATAGCAATTTGGCGCTCCATGATGAAGTTTGTTTTTTGACACGAGAGATAAGATTATTGAACATCTCCTTCTTCTTTCGGCCAAACTGCTCCAGGAGTCCTAGATATTTCCTGCCCCCGTTATTGTTTTTGATTCCGAAAACACCTTGTAAGTGTTCTTGTTTATTTCCTGGAATTCTTGATCCGAAGGTGATCATTGATTTATCGTGATTTATTTTTTGGCCAGAGCACTCTTCATAAAATTTAAAAATATTTTTGATAGCAGAGCAATTCTTCTCATTTACTTGGCAGAAGAAAAGGGAATCGTCAGCAAAAAGCAAATGTGTTATTCTTGGTACACTGTTGCCCACCTTAATGCCATCGATTCTCCCCTTCTGTGTATTAATATCGAGTAAGTGACTCATAACATCCGCACTGAGTATAAAGAGATAGGGAGACAGGGGGCCTCCTTGTCTTAATCCATATTCCAGGACAATGTGGCCCTGAGGAAGACCATTGATGAGTACTGAATAAGTAACAGATGTAACAGTTCAGACATTATCCAATTAATCCTTTTGTGATTGAATCCAAAAGGAGACAAGGTATTTTGAAGAAAATCCCATTCTACACGATCATATGTTTTTGTCATATCAGTTTTAGTGGCCATATAGGTTTGTGAAACCTGTTTACGGCTTTTTAAAGAGTGCATTAGTTCGTGTGCAACCATGACATTATCAGATATTAACCGCCCCAGAATAAAGGCTGCTTGAGAGTCGGAGACTATTTCGTTAAGGAAGTTCTTGAGACTTGTAACAAGTATCTTGGAGATAATTTTATAGAGAACATTTCATAGAGATATTGGTTGATAATTAGCCAGAGTTATTGGGCGGTTCTTCTTTATAATCATGCATATATTTGTATGATTAAGGGATTCTGGCATTATTGCAGTATCAAATAAAGATAATACCTCGTTAGTAACATCCGGACCAACAATGTCCCAACAAGCTTGGTAAAACCTTGATGTTAGACCATTTGACCCTGGAGCTTTGTCGGCACCAATTGAAGAGATTGCATCAAAGACCTCGAATTGTGTTATATCCCTTGTGAGAGATTGATTAATGTTTGGTGTGACCGTAGGGTTGAAACCTTCAAAAATTGAGGTGGTAGCTCTAGTGTTGTTGCTTAAGTACAGGGTCTGGAAATATAGTTAAGCGTGTTGTCTAATTTCTCTATCGCCTCGGTATACATTGTCGTCATAATCTTTGATAGACAGAATCTTGTTTCTGGAATATCGCGATTTTGTCGCAGCGCAATAGAAATTTGTGTTTTTATCTCCATCTTTAAGCCAAGCATTGCGGCTTTTTAAATATCAGTATACTTCTCTGTTACGGTAAGCCTGTGCTAATTTGCGTTGTATTTGAGTGATATTATACGGTGTCGGGTCAGCAGCGGTTAAAGCAAAGTCGAGCTCTAGTAACAAGGAGTCGATTTGTTTCGCGGTATTTGATTTCGTAAATCGTCAAAACAGAGACATCGCAGAACGCACCTTTCTTATTTGATCTTGAATACTGGGATTACCAGTTGTTAAATTCCAAGAAGGGATGATAGAATTCTTAAAGTCCGGATGATGGAGTAATCGTTTGTCAAAATAGAAAGGCTCATTGACAAATTCTTGAGTGTAAGTGATTGTTGTAAGGACAGGCCTATGGTCTGAAGCACAAAAGCTTTGAAACTTCACAATGGATCCAAGAAACATTGCTAACCATTCAATATTGGCTATAACTCTATCTAAACATTATTTGGCATGATGGTTTCCCCTGTTTCCCTGCCATGAAAATCTATTGCCGTTGTGTCTTATATCATGTAGATCACAGGAATTATTCATAATTTTAAAGGTTCGGAATGTATGATCGTGTTGTAATGAGCCATCTTGCTTTTCATTATTAGAAAGTATTTCGTTATAGTCACCAATGAGAAGCCAAGATCCAGTTCTATTGATATTCATACGCTCTATACGTTCCCATAAGATATGTCTGAAAGATGGATTTGGATCCCCATAAACACAAGACAAATAGAAAGAGATTTCATTATACTGAACTTGAACATCAATCATTCAGACAGAATGATACATTGTGGTGACATTGAGTTCTTTTTTCCAGAAAATAACAAGTCCTCCAATGTGACCTTGCGGAGGTACTGTGAAAACGAAATCAAACACTAATTTAGTACAGACATCCCTAACAACATCACACTTATTCATGGTTTTGACTAAAAAACCAAGATCAGGAGAATTGTTGCGAAAAAGTTGCTTCAGGCAATCCTTTGTTAGAGATGCTTCTAGACCCTGTCAGTTCAAGATAGTATCTTCACAGTGCTCTTCAGAGACGTGATGGGATCATGTCCTCTGTTTCTCTCATTCCCGGTTGGTCAACGCTGTACAAATCATGTGTATCACATTACGGCTCCATCTTGATCGTGGCCAGATGCTTCTGATCATCATTGGGAAGGGATTGAATCGCTTGACGCTTGGGAGGGGTCATGATGTTATGAGTGGCGTTATAGTAGCCGTCATTACTCATGCTCTGTTCCCCAAAATCGTACTTTTGTTTGAGAGCCTTTCTCGTAGTAGGGGGTTGTGTCTTTATACAAACAAAAGCATCAAATTCATATGACATTTCAGAGAATTGATCATAAAAAGAAATATCTTGATTCATATTGCCTGGTATGGTTGGGGAGGAATCGTTAATGATGCCTCTGTGAAAGGAATTCGCCATAAAGTTTCATTCGGCATTGTCATATTGGTGTAGCATCGCTTCCACTCTGTTTTGTTTTGTTGAATCAAATCTTGAATTCTCTTGTTGATCAGCATAGTCCCTGAGAAGTATCGTGAACTCGCCTTTCGTGAACTTGCATTTGTCCATTTTTGCTTGTAAGTAGCGCCATCTTTGAGATAACATGTCTTTGTTGTCCCTGATTTCGAAATGCTGCGAGTCTGGTAGCGGTTCATCAGACGATGCAGGGATGTTGATGGTACTAGTTGTAACATTGTGTATTGGTTTTGGCTCCTAGATAGGTTAATCCTCATTGTGGTTATTGGTTTCTTTATCATTGTCGTTATTATTGTTGTCATCAGGCGGATCGTCATGAGGACCAGAGGAAGATTTAAAACATTCCTTGGCTTCGTATGTTAAAATCCCACATTTGATTAAGAAATTTCGGAGTCGTTCATAATGGAATTGAAGAGGCATGTTCTCTCCAGGGGTGAAATCAAAGAATCTCTGGAATCGTAATGGAGGTTCTATGTTCCAATCATACTTTATTCGAACATAATCCAGGATATAAGCTGCTTCGTCGAAGTCAATATCCACAACGCTTTCCAATTTGTCTACAATGTACTCCACGAGAGCAGGATTTAATAACTATGGAGGGGTACTATAGCATCCGTATCCAAGAAAAATTCAGAATGATTGAGTCGGACAGGGTATTTTCCGAGGAATGATCAATCCAAGGATGGATATTGGCTGGGAACTGGGAGGTTCAGACTATGGTCGGGTGATGACTGAGAAATAGTCGATGGATGGCTGGGATAGCTGAGTCGGATGGATCATATCTGAGAGAAAATGGTCCAATCCGAGGGAAAATGGGATTAATCCGAGTGAGAGTGGAGTTAGTCCGAGTGAGAGTGGACTGTGTCCGGGAAAAAAAAAAAGGAAAACCTCCACGAGAAAAAGAGGATTAGTCGAGGTGGGACGGGATGTCCGATAGAAAAGAAAATATCCAGGTAAAAAATGGAAAACAGTCGAGGGCACGGAATTGGGGCGTGGTCCAAGTATTATGTCGGCTATTTTGGTGGATTATCGCGTGGATGGTCAGCCGGTGTGGGTGATAGCCGAGGGATATCGGATCGGTTCGGGATAATTTTTACTGGAACCAGGAAACGTCGGTTAAGTCCGAGTTACCTAGGATTTTGCGAGTATATAAGGCATTTTTGAGACTTAGCTCAAAAGTGTTGCGTTTATTTGGGAGAAATAAAGCAAAGAGAGAGATTAGTCGAGAGAAAACCCTAAGAAAATCAGCTTATCCCGAGAACCATTGAGAGAGCTTTAACCATCGCCGAGCAAATCCGACCATCGCCGAGATAAATTGGTAAGCAACTGAATAATTCCCTAAGTGTCGAGTTTCCATCAGATAACCTCGAGCTAATAGCCTTGTTTTGTGGGGTTTCTGAGGGAAAACAGAGTTTGGCTCGTAGAAAGTTGAACGGATCGAGAGATAACCGAAGGGAAAGGGATCAGATCGTATCGAGAGCCGAGAGATTCCTAGGGTTGTCGAATATCTTCGTTTTCACGCAGATTTCATCGGGATTTCTTCTGACCAATCTGTTTCCAACCTTGTCTAAGGTGAGTGTGTGATTGTGGTTGGTGTCTAGGATCGTTGGATTGCTAAGGTTGAATGTTTCGCATGTTTGATTGTGTGATTTTGATGTTGTGCATTTAGAAACTAATAAGTGATTATGTGTTCTGGTATTGTAAGGTGTTTACCGTGGCATAGATGATGTCTAGCTAACCTCAGGATAATCCGGATCCTTTACTAGCTTAGGGGATGTGGGATTCTCGCTGAAGTAGCCATGGGTCTTAAAAAGGGATTGATCTTGGGTGGCTAGGTTAGATGATCATGGCCGTTTGATATATATTATGTCTATTGTGAATTGATTGTATGGGATGTTGAATCCGATAGTATGAATGCGTGAATGGTATTGACCAAGGTGTTACGGGATGACCGTACTCACTAAATATTTATCAAATACTTATGGCTCTCTTCTTGAGTGTGCTTGATCTAAGCAGTAAGTGGAGCAAGACCGGCAGCAGTGATGAACATGGATGGATCGGGAATTGAGTGTTTTTATGTTTAAGATGTGTGTTATGTCTTATGGGCTTTGGTGTTAAGCGTTTTAGGTTGCTAGATGATATGAAGTATTCATTAGCGAAATTTTTTGCTTTGTTTAAGTTTACTTCTGAATCTTGTTTAAGTGTTCTTATACAAGTTTAATGGAATGAAATGAATTATTTAAATCCGCTGTGTATTGATGAATGAAAAGAAAGAGTTCAAAATTTTTGGCTAAGTATAGAACCGAACTGTTAAAATGTAGTAAAGACACGGATACGGTATAGTTTGCCAGGTCGGGCTTCCACAAGTTGGTATCAGAGCGTTTAACGCTTCTGGGACTGAATGTTGGTGGCTGTTGTTGTTTGTTTTTGTGGGGTTTAAGGGGGTCCGATCCATTCTTCACTGTCAGGTCTCGCGGTAGGGTTTTGTGTGTGGTGTTGTGAATGTATTGAGTTAGCTTTGCCTAACTGGCATGAATTTTACTTGCAGATGGTTAATACTAGAAGAGCTACGAGAAACAATGCGGGGCAACAGGCTGTTGGGTCTGTTAACTCGATAATCGGTGATGGTTCTAGGAGGGCAAGGGACGCCTAGAGACAAGCAGTTGCGGTTGGGAATGACGCGGCTAGAGTGGCAGCCGAGAATGCAGCAAGGAATGCTGTGGATGCTGTGAATGTGGCAGCAGGGAATGCTGCGGGTGCAGCGGGTGTAGCAGCTGTGATAGCTGGAAATACAGCTGGGGTTGCTGCGAATGTAGCACCGGTAGGGTTAGAGGCTTTGTTAGGGATGTTGGCACAGGTACTAGCCTGACTACCTGTGGTGGCTCCTGCTCCAGCGGTTGCAGCAGCACCACAACACTGTCCGGAGGAGGATCTGCGAGTGGTTCGTGTTTCCCGCAGTGACAGTGTGGTTCTAGTGTGCTACGGTTGTGGAGAACCAGGGCATTCTAAGCGTAAGTGTCCTAAGGCAGGAGTGGTGGAGCAAGCTGTGTCGCAAGGGAAGCGAGTAGGGGAGGCGCGTGCACCACAGGCCAAGAGACAGGCCATTATATCGAGGGTGTACACGACAAGTGCAGCAGTAGTTGACGAACCGAGCACTTCTCATCCGATTACTGGTATGTGTGGTACATAAAGTTTTCGTGAATTGCTTTTTCGTGTGGTGTGTTAGTATAGAGTCTCAGCATTCTAGGAAATGAATGTGTAGGGACCTTGCTAATGGGTGAGGTTGAACCCATGTTTTGTTTGACCCGATGATAAACACTATGTTTGCAAGGGTGAGTATGCAGTGAGGTTATCAAACTCAAATGCAAGACAGGTTGTAGTACAGCATGCAAGAGAGAGTCAATCCACACCTAGGATGATAGAAAATGCAAAGAGAATGAAAGGACTATGCAAATCTAGGCGAAACAAGATAGGTTTTGAGAAAATCTCTAAAAACTAGATGCAGCAACTAAATGGAATGCAAACTATTTTAATATTACGAAGAATGATCAAACTACCACGAAGAACAAACAGAATAATTAAAGGACAACGCTTCGAATTACTAAAATTCGACTAGTGGATCGACCATGAGATCGACCACTAGATCGAGCAATAACAATCGATCTCGTCTAAAAATGCAAGAACAGTAAAACTAACGACCCGGATGCTATCAAAGATCAAGCAAATGACGAGAGAAGATGTAAAGATGCTAAAAGAGAGGGCCTAGGGTTGAGATTCATGGTCAGGGGTTTCAAAGATTCGACCTTGGGTTGAAAACTTTATATCGACTCACTTTGTGAGAATCTCTAAGCCTTGAAAACTAAGCAAGATCTATCTGTGGCTTTCGGTATAGATCACTCCTTCATCCTCTCCTCCAAACCCATGGATTTTGGTGGAAAGAGAGGTCGAAGGGCATGGAAAACAGATTTCAAACGAGTGGCTTAACTAGTCCCCCAAACTTCCATAGCTTTTGGGAAGGGGTAACTAGTCTCTAGGGTGTGATCTTCAGAGGTCCCTGAATCCTGTCAAGGTAAGGAACATCTCGGATCATGAAGCTCTTGGCGTGAGAGTCTTCAAGCTTTGAGAGCTCAACACCCTAGAAGAGATAGCCATTAAAACACTTAGAAAACTCCAAGATCGAAATCCTTTAGACCTCTTAATCCTCTCAACCCCAAACCCAAATGAACTACTCACTACACATAAGGTAAATCAAGCAAAGCATGGAAAAGGAAACGATGAACATGAAAAGAAAACTAGATTAAGCTGAAACGATTCGATTACAAAGCTAAGGAAAAACTCAAGGTTCGACAATCGTGTTCTTCTTCAAAAACCAGAGAGAAAAACATAAAAAAAGATAAGGATGAAAAGTTCTATGGGAAAAGGACGTCGCCGCCTTCCCAAAATGGCCAAAACAAGCTGATGGTCTCCCCCTCGCTAGCGGCCAAAAGTGGTTGAAAGGACAGAGATCGACTCCGGGATCGAGCGGTTCTCTCGATCATCTCCGAACATCGTGTCTTCAGCTCGATCTGGGTCTCGATCATCTTCGGCAGATCGAGTGTTGCATCCGATCTCGGTATCGATCTTCGGTTGGATCGAGTGGTGTACTCAATCTGGCTCTCGCTCTGCATGGCGTCATTTACGTCCGTACCGTTTGATCGACTGCGTCACTTGATCCTCGTCTCGATCATTCTCCTTTGATCGCCTGGTCTTCTCGATCTTCTGGTCGATCACATCCAAGATCGACCTGCCATGCTTGATCTGTTCCTCGATCTCTGATCCTTAGTAAATATCCGAGCTTCCACAAACCTCTACAACAGCTTCAGCACGTCCACGAACCTCCACGACTCCAAAGCAGCCAGAAACAACCTGAATGTGATGCAAAATGCAAGGAACATACGTATGCTGGTGCAAGAATGCTCTAGGACTCTAAGTGATGCAATCTAGTCTAAAATGTGATGTAAATGCAAGAAAAGCTAACTAATGAGTATGCAAAATGTATGTAATATGCAGTAATATCAACTCCCCCAAACTTACTTCTTGCTTGCCTTCAAGCAACAGAAAATAATTAAGGAAGAGAGGTTTTAAGAAAAACGAATGGGGGTTTAAGCTTCTTGCAAAGGTGCCTTTCAAATGAATCAATCTCAATGTCCTAGTTAACAGTTCTAAAATGTTATGCACACACTCATTCTCCAAAGAACTTAGCCATACTCATCACACAAAGAAATTCAGATCATGACTCTCCTATTCCTAACAATCAAAGAAACTCATCCTTTAACATTCATTAACATTCGAACCATGAATCAAACTTATGCACTTTAAAGCAAAACACATTTGGCTAAGGGTGTAGGTTATGAGCATTGAATGATCTCATTTGAAAAGGGTTTACAATTTAAAACAAGGGTTTCTCTCAAAAATGGCAAGAACTTTATGCATAATGCTAAATGTGAAGGCAATTGATGCATACATGATCAGATTCTCATCTACCCATGTAAACTAACAATGATCCTAAACCCCTCTCTTTTATCAACTTTTATCCTCACTCACCACTTAGAATCTACCCATTTTCTTCTCAAAGCTTAGCATTCCCCAATTCGAAACAAAAACATTTTTAAACTTTTTAGGCTAGTGAAAAGGTTTTGAAAATAATTTTGCTCTTTTTATTTCTTATTGGTAGCTCTCTTATTTATTTATTTTTCTTTTCTCTTTTTTTTTATTTTTATTTGGCACTTAGGCTCTTTTTTTTCTTTTCTTTTTTATTTGGGAGAGCTACCTCCTGAAATTTATTAGAGCATATACATAGTTTTGAAACACAACCTTTCACTTAAAACCCATTTCTTTCTTTTAAACACCAAACTCTTTGAAATCGAGAACAAATAGAAATAAAAACAACCCCAATGATCCCCCAAACTTATCCTAAGCCTATACCTAGCTTCAAAATGAAAAGCTAGCAATCATATGAGAATCAAATCATGTCGCCTAAACCTAACACTTTATGCTAAGTTCAAAACCGAAAAGAAGGCCTCGCAATGATGTCACACAAGAAATATTTGGCTTCAAGGAACGGTAAGGGTCAAGGTGGGAGTTCTACTTAAACTCACAAAGAGTGGTAAAAAGGAAGAAGAGAGCCTAAATATTTTAAAAATCATGTGTTCATTTTCAAATGCATAAGGATGATAATTAAAATTTCAGGTTAAGGTTTTCACTTATTAGGACAAGTTTCAAATCATGAGAGTTCAATTCAAGTCACGAAAATCCTAGCAAGTGAACCAAGCATGGTAAGAACTTACTTTCAAAGCATAGACAAAGCATTAGAGAACTACTAACTAGGGCATTGAAACAATTCATAAGTATAAAACACCTTTTTAAGAAACTTTAACCCCTTATGCAAATGCAAACAACCTAGATTCTTAGAAAAATTCTAGACTCAATCCTAACATGTTTTGACAAGATGAATGCGACTACATGAATCTTTGAAAACATTTTACCAATTTTTCGAGAACTAAATACTCAAGGATGCTAAAGGAAAATAAGATCACAAAACACATGTCAAACCACACATGTACTCCCCCAAACTTGCTTGACACCGTCCCGGTGGCAAACAAATTCAAAGCAGCACCAACACAAAGCAAAAAGAAACAAATATGAGCGGTTATGTACAATGGAAGAAGGTTGTTACCTCTGGTCTAGTCTCGGCTGGAACTTGAGGATGTTCCAGAGGAGCTAGAGACTGTTGTTTTGCCCTTGTCGGCTGGTTCTTGGAGAGAGTGGCGCGCTGGCTGAATGGTGCTGCTTTGTGCCTCGCGGATGACAACTCCACCGGTTGAGAGCCTTCTCTTCTCGGGTTGTTGAGCCTCCTTACTTGCATCCTTCTTAGGCGAGCCTCCTTGAAGTGGCTTGACTTTCTTTCCAAGTTTCTTGAGCATTTTGCCTTGCCATGCAACAAGTTTCTTGAGCATTTTCACAGCCCACAACGCACGGTGTTCCATCTCAACCGGGAGATGACAGCTCTTGCCATAGAGTAGAGTGAAAGGGGTTGTACCAATCGGTGTTTTGAAAGCGGTACGGTAGGCCCAAAGAGCATCGTCCAGCTTCACTGCCCAGTCTTTCCTTGTTGCTCCGACAGTCTTCTCCAGTATAGCCTTGATTTGCCGGTTGGAGACTTCCACTTGACCGCTTGTTTGAGGATGATACGGTGTAGCCACCTTATGCTTAACGCCATACTTTCTCAAGAGGTTCTCAAAAACCTTGTTTATGAAGTGGCTTCCTCCATCGCTTATAACCACCTTAGGTACCCCAAACCTCGGGAAGATGATACTCTTGAACAGCTTGATTACCACCTTAGAGTCGTTTGTAGGGGAAGCAATAGCCTCAACCCATTTAGAGACATAATCCACTGCTACTAAGATGTATTTGTTGCCATATGAAGAAGGAAATGGCCCCATGAAGTCTATGCCCCACGCGTCGAACACGTCAACCTCGAAGATGGGAACCTGAGGCATTTCGTTCCTCTTAGTGATATTCCCTGCTCGTTGACATGCCTTACAGCTCTTCACAAACTCGTGTGCATCTTTAAAGATGGACGGCCACCAGAAACTGGCTTGCAACACTTTTGTGGCAGTTTTGAATGAAGCGAAGTGTCCTCCGTAGGAAGAGCCATGGCAGTGATAGAGGATGTCTCTAGCTTCTTCCTTCGTAAAACATCTTCGGTACAAACTGTCCACTCCTCTCTTGTATAAGTAAGGCTCGTCCCAAAAGTAGTCACTAGCCTCTCTCATGAACCGCTTCTTGTGATAGCTGTTGAGATGTGTTGGCTCCTCACCACACGCTAAATAGTTCACTACATCAGCATACCACGGTAGATCCTCCTCTTTGAAACTCAACACCTCTTCGAACTGCCCCTCTAGCTTTCCACAAACAGCCGTGGTGATCGCCATCAGTTGCTCTTCTGGAAGAGAATCATCTAAGGGAAGAGACTCGTTGATCCTTAGCCGTGAAAGATGGTCAGCGACTCCGTTTTCTATTCCCTTCTTGTCTTTAATCTCCATGTCAAACTCCTGGAGCAAGAGAATCCACCTCAAGAGCTGAGGCTTAGTGTCTTTCTTCGAATAGATGTATCGCAAAGCAGCGTGATCCGTGTATACAATAGCTTTGGAACCAACTAGATATGACCGGAACTTTTCAAAGGCGAACACTACTGCAAGCAACTCCTTCTCTGTAGTGGTATACCTTGTTTGCGTGTCATCCAAGGTTCTTGAAGCATAGTAGATCACGTGTAGCTTCTTCTCTTTATTCTGACCAAGAACGGCTCCTACGGTGTAGTCACTAGCATCACACATGATCTCAAAGGGTAGAGACCAGTCTGGTGCTTGAACTATAGGAGCTGATGTAAGGGCTTCCTTGATGGTCACGTAAGCTCTCAAACACTCCTCATCAAACACAAACTCAGCTTCTTTGCACAACAACCGTGTGAGAGGGCGTGCAATCTTGGAGAAATCCTTGATGAAGCGCCTATAGAACCCGGCGTGTCCCAAGAAACTTCTGACTCCCTTAACGTTAACCGGCAGCTCAAGACCCATCATGACTTCCACTTTAGCTTGATCAACCTCAATGCCCTTCTCTGATATCTTATGACCAAGCACGATCCCTTCCTTAACCATAAAGTGGCATTTCTCCCAGTTTAGCACCAAGTTTGTCTCTTCACAATGCTTTAGTACCCTGCAAAGATTCAACAAACAAGCAGAAAAGAACGCACTATAGACAGAGAAGTCATCCATGAACACCTCTACCATCTCCTCTATTAGATCGGAGAAGATCGACATCATACACCGCTGAAACGTAGCCGGTGCATTACACAATCCAAACAGCATCCTTCGATATGCGAAGGTACCGTAGGGACATGTGAAGGTCGTCTTCTCCTGATCATTTGGGTGAATTGGTATCTGAAAGAAACCGCTATACCCATCGAGGAAACAGTAGTAAGGGTGATTAGCAAGTCTCTCAAGCATTTGATCAATAAAAGGCAAAGGGAAATGATCTTTCCTAGTCGCAAGGTTAAGTTTCCTATAATCAATACACATCCTATGACCAGTAATGGTTCTAGTAGGAATAAGCTCATCTTTATCACTCCTTATGACAGTGATCCCTCCCTTCTTAGGCACCACGTGTACAGGAGAAACCCACGTGCTGTCAATTATGGGATAGATCACGTCAGCCTCTAAAAGCTTAAGGATCTCTTTCTTAACAACCTCTTTCAAATTAGGATTCAAACGCCTTTGATGTTCTATAGAAGAGGCGTTCTCATTATCCAAGTGAATCCTGTGAGTGCAAAGCATTGGTGAAAGGCCCTTGATGTCACTTAAAGAGTACCCAATGGCCTTCCTATACTTTCTCAGCTCAGTCAGGAGCGAGTGCAACTCATCATCACTTAACTTTTCATTCACAATCACGGGATAGGTGTTATTAGGCCCTAAGAAAGCATACCTTAGCCCTTTTGGGAGCTCCTTAAGGTCCACCTTTGGGGCTAGCAGCTCGCTCCAGTCATCCTCGTGGCTGAGGTTGTTGCTTTCCTCCTTGGAACCCTCCTTAGAACCCGAGGCATGGCCCTTAAGACTGCTTTCCTCAACCGCTATCCCTTCTGAAATCGAGTCCTCCAGTCGATCTTGCTCTCGATGTCGTCTAGATCGAGCAATTTCGCTCGATTCGCTTACTCGATTTGATGTGGATCAAGTAAGAGATCGAGACGCTGAGTCGATCTCCTGATTGGACCCCAAAATGATCGGAAGGTTTCTCTCGATCGTCGACTCGATTGTTTTTCCTGATCGATCATTCCTCTCAATCTGTCTATTGATTGCTGCACCGGATCGAGTTGTGTTCTCGATTGCCTTGTCGATCTGACTCCTGGATCGAGTGATGGCGTCGATCTCGGGGTTGATATCTAGGCAGCAGCTTTCATCCTTCTTAACAATCTTCCTAGAATCCAGCAAGTTGACGTACTCCTTGGTCCTCTGATCCACATAGCCAAACTTCCCTGGCTCCTTAGTCAGTGCCAGCTTCAGATGGTCTTCCAGAGCCAGCTCTTCCAGCAACTCATACGCTAAGGCATCCATCGTTTCAATGTAGAAAGCTTGCCTTTCTATGGTCGGCTTCTTCAGAACCTCGTTGATATCGAAGTCCAGCCTTATATCCTTTCCCAAGTGCAAGGCAATCTTCCTGTTCTTGACATCGATGATAGCTCCGGCGGTTGCAAGGAATGGTTTTCCTAGGATGAGTGGATCCTTAGCCTTTTCATCCATCTCCAACACGACGAAGTCCGTAGGCACGTTCACACCACTGATTCGCACCGGTAGATCTTCAAGCAGCCCCACTGGTAGCCTCACAATCCTATCAGCCAGTACCAACGAGATCCTACAGTCTTTGAAACGAGTAAAGCCAAGCTTCTTAGCCACAGAGTGAAGCATCAGGTTTATGCTAGCTCCGAGATCACATAGACAACTCTTGAACTCTAGAGGACCTAAAGCGCAGGGTATAGTGAAGCTTCCAGGGTCTCCCAACTTCTTAGGGACTATCTCCTTATGTATCACAGCACTACACTCTTCACTTAGAACAAGCACCTCCTTGCTTTCCTTATTCTTCTTCACGAGAGTGTCTTTGAAGAATTTGGCGCATTTAGGCATCATTACAAGGCAGTCAACGACAGGTAGCTTGATCTCCACGTCCTTACGATGCTTCTAAAAGAGGATTATATGCTTCTCTATGAGTTCCTTCTTGAAACAGCCGGGAAAAGGCAGGTTAGGTACATACAGTGGAGGTACATAAGTATTCTTCTCGTTAGTAGTTTGCTCAGCTTTCTTCTCAGCAACTGCTTTGTCTCCTCTTCTTGGCCCTTGGATCCAGACATTGTCAAAGTTAATCTCATCATCAGCTGAAGGCTTACCCTCCCCCTCTTGAATTACAACGTCCTCGTTGTTCTTAGTAGAGACCGGAGGTTCTAGCTCTTTGCCGCTTCTTAACGTGATGGCGTTGGCATACTCCTTAAGATTCTGCTCACACTTGCCCGGTAGGCTATTCTGAACACTTGTACTCGCTTTCCCCTTCTCTAGCTGCTTGATCTTGTTGTTTAAGTTGGTGATCTGAGTGGAGAAGTCAGTGAGAGACGATTCTAGACGAGTGTTCATCTCGGCAAACTTCTGGTTTGTAGAGGCTTGCCCTTGTATCAGCTGTTGAAACATTGCCTGAACCGGATCAACTTGTTGTTGCATCGGCTGTTGCTGCTGAGGTGCAAAGCCCGGAGGGTAGTTAGGCGTATAACCCTTGTTACTTTGATGTTGCCCTTGGAAGTTGTTTTGCCCTTGACCTTGGAAACCGCCACTCGGCTGAAAGCCTTTGTTGTAAGGAATGAAAGGTTTTGTTTGCTGAGCAGGGTACACTTGATCCTTAGGGTTGGCAACGTTGGTGCTTCGGTAGGAGAGATTGTTGTTCTGGTTGTAGCCTTGGTTGTAGCCTTGAGGTTTGTAATTGTTCTGTCCCGCCACCCAATTGGCTTCTTCCTGGCTCAACTCAAGCTCCTCGTGATTCTCATCAGCTTCACCAACAAAGTGAACATGCTTCTGATTGGCTAACACTAGCTTATCTATCTTCTCATGCAAAGATTTCAGCTCCTTTTTGTGAGACTAGATCTCGGATCCTCTCGGTGCACGGTCATAGTCCTCAGCGTAGTTGCCATCACTCAATGCCAAGTTTTCTATCAGCTCCATACCCTCTTCTACCTCCTGACCAAGGAAGTACCCTTTGCTAGCTGTGTCAAGCAACAACCTGATCTTTGGTGAAGCTCCACGGTATATGGTGCTGAGTAGGGTCTCCTCGCAGAAACCGTGATGAGGACATTGGATCGTGTAGTCTTTGAAACGTTCCATTGCCTCGTTGAATATCTCGTTGTTTGGTTGAGTGAAGCCGCTGATTTCGCTTCTCAACCGTGCTGTCCTGGTGCTTGAGAAGAACTTTGAGAGAAAGGCCTTCTTACACTCGGCCCATGAGGTGATGGTGCCTTGTGGGAGGGTCTTCTCCCAATGCCTAGCCTTGTCTCCGAGTGAAAAGGGAAAGAGACGCAGCTTGAAAGCATCTTCGGATATGCCATTGATCTTGATCATCCCACATACTTGCTCGAAGTTGTCAAGGTGCTCCAAGGGATCTTCCATTGCTAAGCCGTGGAACTTGTTGTTTTGCACCATGGAGATGAAACCTGGCTTAATCTCGAAGTTGTTGTTCTGTACAGGAGGAGGAGTGATCCCAAACCTATTGTGATGAGTATTGGGAGCATCTCCGGCTCCTATGATCCTTGGGGGTCTAGCCGCGTGTTAAGGGTTTCCATTGCCCCTTCCTACTGCCCCGTGAGCTGGAGGAGGTCCCTCTGGATGCTCGTGTTCAGCCATAGCTTCAAAGTCAACCAAACCGTGCTGAATAATCTCCTCAAAGGCTCTGGCTTGTTCTCGTATTCTTCTTTGCCGTGAATGACCAAGCTGATGAATATTGTCCAAAGGTGGAAGTAGATTGTTATCTCCCCGTGAACAAAGATTCATATACCTGAGAACACACGTTTGAGAGTAGAATGATTAGTAACTTAAACAAGGTAAAGACTTAGTCTTTGCTAAGTCTCAAATCTCTATGTTCTCTAAACAATCCTAGGATGGCAACGACGCCATTTGAAAAACACTATGTTTGCAAGGGTGAGTATGCAATGAGGTTATCAAACTCAAATGCAAGACATGTTGTAGTACAGCATGCAAGAGAGAGTCAATCCACACCTAGGATGATAGAAAATGCAAAGAGAATGCAAGGACTATGCAAATCTAAGCGAAACAAGATAGGTTTTGAGAAAATCCCTAAAAACAAGATGCAGCAACTAAATGGAATGCAAACTATTTTGATATTACCAGAAATGATCAAACTACCACGAGGAACAAACAGAATAATTAAAGGACAAAGCTTCGAATTACTAAAATTCGACTAGTGGATCGACCATGAGATCGACCACTAGATCGAGCAATAACAATCGATCTCGTCTAAAAATGCAAGAACAGTAAAACTAACGACCAGGATGCTATCAAAGATCAAGCGAATGACGATATAAGATGTAAAGATGCTAAAAGAGAGGGCCTAGGGTTGAGATTCATGGTCAGGGGTTTCAAAGATTCGACCTTGGGTTGAAAACTTTAAATCGACTCACTTTGTGAGAATCTCTAAGCCTTGAAAACTAAGCAAGATCTATCTGTGGCTTTCGGTATAGATCACTCCTTCATCCTCTCCTCCAAACCCATGGCTTTTGGTGGAAAGAGAGGTCGAAGGGCATGGAAAACAGATTTCAAACGAGTGGCTTAACTAGTCCCTCAAACTTCCATGGCTTTTGGGAAGGGGTAACTAGTCTCTAGGGTGTGATCTTCAGAGGTCCCTGAATCCTGTCAAGGTAAGGAACCTCTCGGATCATGAAGCTCTTGGCGTAAGAGTCTTCAAGCTTTGAGAGCTCAACACCCTAGAAGAGATAGCCATTAAAACACTTAGAAAACCCCAAGATCGAAACCCTTTAGACCCTTTAATCCTCTCAACCCCGAACCCAAATGAACTACTCACTACACATAAGGTAAATCAAGCAAAGCATGGAAAAGGAAACGATGAACATGAAAAGAAAACTAGATTAAGCTGAAACGATTCGATTACAAAGCTAAGGAAAAACTCAAGGTTCGACAATCGTGTTCTTCTTCAAAAACCAGAGAGAAAAACATAAAAAAAGATAAGGATGAAAAGTTCTCTGGGAAAAGGACGTCGCCGCCTTCCCAAAATGGCCAAAACAAGCTGATGGTCCCCCCCCCCCCCTCGCTAGCGGCCAAAAGTGGTTGAAAGGACAGAGATCGACTCCGGGATCGAGCGGTTCTCTCGATCATCTCCGAACATCGTGTCTTCAGCTCGATCTGGGTCTCGATCTTCTTCGGCGGATCGAGTGTTACATCCGATCTTGGTATCGATCTTCGGTTGGATCGAGTGGTGTACTCGATCTGGCTCTCGCTCTGCATGGCGTCATTTATGTCCGTACCGTTTGATCGACTGCTTCACTCGATCCTCGTCTCGATCATTCTCCTTTGATCGCCTGGTCTTCTCGATCTTCTGGTCGATCATATCCTAGATCGACCTGCCATGCTCGATCTGTTCCTCGATCTCTGATCCTTAGTAAATATCCGAGCTTCCACAAACCGCTACAACAGCTTCAGCATGTTCACGAACCTCCAAGACTCCAAAGCAGCCAGAAACAACCTGAATGTGGTGCAAAATGCAAGGAACATGCGTATGCTGGTGCAAGAATGCTCTAGGACTCTAAGTGATGCAATCTAGTCTCAAATGTGATGTAAATGCAAGGAAAGCTAACTAATGAGTATGCAAAATGTATGTAATATGCAGTAATATCACCCGAGTACAAGTCATTGTTTTGTTAATCTGGATATGATCGGGAAGGGTCAGTTTCAGAAGGAACCCGGAGAGAACTTTAGGTTAGATCAGGTGGCTGGAGGCCAAGTGATGTTTTCACTAGGAACGGTTTAAGAACGTTTCAGTGTGGATTGGCGAAGTGGACATGCCAGCGGATCTAGTGATCTGTAGAGATAAGTCCTATGATGTCATCTTGAGGATGGAATGGTTAGGCAAGTACATAGCTCATTTGGACTGTCACCGAGGAAGGGTGCGGCTTGAGAGAGACGGTGAGGTCTTGGTTTATCAGGGAGTTAGACCAACCTCAGGAAGTGTGGTGGTTTCAGCTATTCAAGCAGAACGGCTGATAGAGAAGGGTTATGAGGCGTATCTAGCAACAATCACTACCACATAAGGAGGACCGGATTTTGACTTGAGCAGTATACCGGTGGTGTAAGAATTTGAGGATTTGGCGGGACTGCCACCAGCTCATTCAGATCCGTTCACGATTGAACTTGAGCCGGGGACAGCTCCATTGTCCAAAGAACCATATTGGATGGGGCCGGCTGAGATGGCTGAACTGAAGAAGCAGCTAATAGAATTGCTGGACAAGGGATTCATAAGACCGAGCAGTTTGCCATGGGGTGCGCCTCTGTTGTTCGTGAAGAAGAAGGATGGAAGCTTTAGGCTTTGCATTGATTACCGCGGATTGAACCATGTGACTGTGAACAAGTATCCACTTCTCAGGATAGACGAGTTGTTGGACCAACTCAGGGGAGCTACTTGGTTCCCTAAGATTTATTTGGCATCGGGGTACCATCAAATACCCATAGAGGAGACAGACGTGCGTAAGACTGCCTTTAGGACAAGGTATAGTCATTACGAGTTTGTGGTCATGCCGTTAGGTTTGACAAATGCGCAAGCTGCATTCATGAAGTTGATGAATGGCGTGTTCAGGGAGTACCTATATGAAATTGTGATCATTTTCATAGATGATATTCTAGTATACTCAAAGAGTGAAGAGGAACATAGAGGTCATTTGAGAACTGTTCTGGAGAAGTTGCGAGAACATAAGTTATATGCCAAGCTCAGTAAGTGTAGCTTTTGGCAACGGCATATGGGGTTCCTGGGTCACATTGTTTCGGATAAGGGAGTGTCTGTGGACCCATAGAAGATTCAGGCCATAGCGAATTGGCCAAGACTAGAGAACGCTACAGAGATAAAAAGTTTTCTGGGGCTAGCTGGTTACTATAGACAGTTTGTTAAAGGCTTTGCAAGTATGGTTCAGCCAATGACAAAGCTGACTAGGAAAGACGTGGAGTATGTCTGGACGGATGAGTGTGAAGAGTGCTTCTCAAAGTTAAAGGAGTCACTCACTAGTGCACTAGTATTAGCGATACCAGAACCGATTGAGCCATATGTGGTATACACGGATGCATCACGGAAGGGACTAGGGTGTGTCCTGATGTAGGATGGTAAGGTGATAGCTTATGCTTCGCTGCAGCTACGGAAGCATGAAGGGAATTATCCTCGCATGATTTAGAAATGGCGGCGGTGGTATTTGTACTTAAGATATGGAGGTCTTACTTGTATGGAGAAAAGGTGCAGATATACACAGACCATAAGAGTTTAAAGTATATCTTTACTCAACCGGATTTGAACTTGAGACAGCGTAGATGGATGGAGTTGGTAGCGGACTATGATTTGGAAATAGCATACCATCCGGGAAAGGCCAACTTGGTGGCGGATGCGTTGAGCAGGAGGGGGGCTAGCATATCATCAGAACGGGATGTTGGAAGCATTGTGAACATGTTAAGGACATTGCGGTTGAATGCAATAACAGAGGGGGTTGAACCGTTGGGTTTGGAAGCTGCGGATAGAGCTGACTTGTTGATTAGGATTCGGATCACTCAGGAGCAGGATGAGAATCTGGACAAGATGTCACAGAATGATTAGGCGGAATATCAGACTTCAAACAATGGGACAATTGTTGTGAACGGACGGGTATGTGTACCCGATGTAATAGAGTTAAAGGATGATATCCTTAAGGAGGCACATCAGTCAAGGTTTTGTATTCATCCAAGGATGACCAAGATGTACCAGGATCTGAAACGGTACTATCATTGGGTCGGGATGAAACGGGATATGGCTAAGTGGGTAGCCGGATGTGAGACGTGCCAATTGGTTAAGGCAGAGCATCAGTTCCCGAGTGGTTTGTTGCAAATGTTGCCAATGCCGGAATGAAAATGGGACATGATCACCATGGACTTTGTAGTGGGATTACCAAATACTAAGAAGTTGCATGATGGAGTATGGGTCATTGTGGATCGTTTGACCAAGTCTGCTCACTTCTTACCTATGAAAAAGACGAATGGAGTACCAAAGTTAGTGGATATGTACATTGATCAGATCGTGAGGTTGCATGGAGTGCCAGTGAGTATCATCTCAGATCGTGATCCGAAGTTTACTTCGAGGTTCTGGAAGGAGTTCCAGGAAGCGTGTGGGACGCGGTTGCACATGAGTACAGCGTATCATCCTCAGACTGATGGGCAGTCAGAACGGACGATCAGAACCTTGGAGGATATGATGAGAGCGTGTGTACTGGATTGGGGTGGTAGTTGGGAGGAAAGAAAAGACTAACAATAGTTACCATATGAGCATTGAGATGTGTCCGTATGAGGCTTTGTATGGTAGACCGTGTAGAACGTCCTTGTGTTGGACACAAGTGGGGGAGCATAGCGTATTGGGGCCAGCAGTGGTCGAGGCTACTACAGAAAAGATCAGATTCTTAAAGGCCAAGCTGGAAGAGGTAATGGACAGGCAGAAAATTTATGTGGACAAGCGTCGCAAGGACTTGGATTTCAGTGTAGGTGATATGGTTTATCTGAAGGCACTGGCTTATAAGGTAACGAACAGGGCACCTAAGTATGCCAAGTTGAGTCCGAGGTACATGGGACCGTACCAGATACTGGAAAGAGTTGGCGCAGTGGCTTAGAAGTTGGACTTACCATCGGAATTAGGATCGTTCAATAATGTATTACATGTGTCGCAACTAAGGAAGCATATAACTGAACGGAAAACAGTTATAGAGGAATTGCCAGCAGATTTGCAAGAGGACCTTGCAGTAGTGGCTCGGCCGGTTCGGGTGATAGACAGGAAAGAAAAGACTAAGCACAGAAAGCTGGTAAGAATGGTTCAGGTCGTATGGGACTGCGACAGACAGGAACAAGTGTCATGGGAAAAGGAGGCTAGGATGAAAGCCGAGTATCCCAAATGGTTTGATAAGTTACAAACGGATGAGTCGGATTCGAGAACGAATCCAAAACGGGTGGGGGAGAGTTGTAGCATCCGTATCCGAGAAAAATTCGGAATGATCAAGCCGAACAGGACATTGTCCAAGGAATGATCGATCCAAAGCTGGATATTGGCTGGGAACTGGGAGGTTCAGATTATGGTCGGGTGATGACTGGAAAATAGTCGATGGATGGCTGAGATAGCCGAGCCGGATAGACCATATCCGAGAGAAAATGGTCCAGTCTATGAGAAAATGGGATTAATCTGAGTTAGAGTGGAGTTAGTCCTAGTGAGAGTAGACTGTGTCCGGGATTAAAAAAAAAAAAAAGGAAAACCTCAGAGAGAAAAAGAGGATTAGCCGAAGTGGGACGGGATGTCCGAGAGAAAAGGAAATATTCGGGTAAAAAATGGCAAACAGCCGAAGGCAGGGAATTGGGCCATGGGCCAAGTGTTATGTCGGCTATTTTGGTGGATTATCGGGTGGATGGTCAGCCGGTATGGGTAATAGCCGAGGGATATCGGATCAGTTCGGGATAATTCCTACTGGAACCAGGAAACGTTGGTTAATTCCGTGTTATCTAGGGTTTTGCGAGTATATAAGGCGTTTTGAGACTTAGCTCGAAAGTATTGAGTGTATTTGTGAGAAATAAAGCAAAGAAAGAGATTAGTCGAGAGAAAACCCTAAGAAAATCAGTTTATCCTGAGAACCGCCAAGGAGCTTGAACCATCGCCGAGCAGATCCGACCATCGCCGAGATAAATCGGTAAGCGACTGAATAATTCCCTAAGTGTCGAGTTTCCATCGGATAACCTCGAGCTAATAGCCTTGTTTTGTGGAGTTTCTGAGGCTCGAAGAAAGGTGAACGGATCGAGAGATAGCCGAAAGGAAAGGGATCAGATCGTACCGACAGCCGAGAGATTCCTAGGGTTGTCGGATATCTTCGTTTCCACGCGGATTTCATCAGGATTGCTTCTGACCAATCTGTTTCCAACTTTGTCTAAGGTGAGTGCGTGACTGTGGTTGGTGTCTAGGATCGTTGGATTGCTTGGGTTGAATGTTTTGCATGTTTGATTATGTGATTTTCATGTTGTGTGTTTAGAAACTGATAAGCGATTATGTGTTATGGTATTGTGGGATGCTTACTGTGGCATAAATGATGTCTAGCTAACCTTATGGTAATCCGGATCATAACCTAGCTTAGGGGATGTGGGATTCTCGCTGAAGTAGACATGGGTCTTAAAAAGGGATTGATTCTTGGTGGTTACGTCAGATGATCATGGCCGTTTGATATATGTTATGTCTATTGCAATCCGATAGTATGAATGCGTGAATGGTACTGACCAAGGTGTTACGGGATGACTGTAGTCACTAAGTATTTATCAAATATTTATGCCTCTCTTCTTGAGTGTGCAGGATCTAAGCAGTAAGTGGAGCAAGACCGGCGGCAGTGATGAACATGGATGGATCGGTGATTGGGTATTTTTATGTTTAAGACGTATGGTTTATCTTATGGGCTTTGATGTTAAGCGTTTTAGGTTGCTAGATGATATGATGTATTCATTAGCGAACCGTTGTGCTTTGTTTAAGTTAACCCATGAATCTTGTTTAAGTGTTTTTATACAAGTTTAATGGAATGAAATGAGTTATTTAAATCTGCTGTGTATTGATAAATAAAAAGAAAAAGTTCAAAAATTTTGGCTAAGTATGTAACCGAACTATTAGGATGTAGTGAAGGCATTGCTGCAGTATAGTTTGCCGGGTCGGGCTTCCACAGATATCACGTATCTGAACCCATAACGGAATTAGTTTGAGTGTTGCTTCATCAAATGTTGGAGTCCATTTCTGCGTGACAAGCATCCACTCGCTGAAGGACCAAGGACCACATCGCAGGACAAGACTGATTGCCTCTTCTGAATTGAAATCTGGAAGAGTCAAGAATTCGTCTAGTAACAGAATCACTCATATCCCATAACCTTGGCAGTTGCCCAATCATAGCACGCAAATTCTGCTTTTTGGGATTCGTTAGACAACCAATAATCGCGAACGATTTGCTTGTGCCACTTAGACACAAATCGCTTCAGGTAAAGCGATTGAGGCATTTTCGAGTCTCGGATCAATATTCTGCAGTCGTTTACGTAAATTGTCACTCGTAAAAAAAAGGTTTGTGGTTTGCAAAAAAGGGAAAACAGTGTTTATACAGAGCATCCATGGCGGTTTCCGGAGAAGGAGAGAGACAAAGAAACCAAAACCGCCATGATAACTTCCTACCGGATAATAATCGATAAAATCGATCCCAAATAATTGTAGTAGAGGTTGGTGGACGAAGTCGCCCATAGTAAATCGAGATTCAATGTCGAAATCGAAATAAAGAAGAAAGAAGTTTTTTTAGAAAAAAAAGTTTTAAAGATAAAATTATTTTTTAAATTTTTTCATTAAATCGAGATTTATTTATTTTTTTAAATAGATTTAAACAAAAAAAATTGTTCAATAAAATTTATTAATAATATTATAATTTTTGGTTTTATTAATTTATATAAATTTTGCTGTATAAATCTCGGATCAGCATAGAAAACTAATAATTTTATAAGTATTTACTTGCTTCAAAATAAAAATAGAATTAAACAATCGTCCCGCACTATTAACATTTTTGAACACAAACCTCGATGGGATATTGACACGTGACAGCCTCTGAATTCGACCGTTGCTGCTTTGCTGGTAGACGTTTTTTTCCTCTTTTTAAAATTTCGTCCCTTTCTTCTTCATTCCATGATTCCATCTGTATTCATTTGTAAATTGGTCTCTCTTCTCTTTCTCTCTCTCTCTCCTATTCTTTCTCTCTATCTTGGTTCATCGATCTCTTTCATGGGAATATCTACGGAGACGCAGCAGCAGCACGAGAAGGTAAAGAAATGGCTGATTTCTGATTCACGATTTCGAACCCCCATGATTCCTCTTTCTTTTACAGATTTCATATCAAATTAGGGTTTTAAACATGATCTAGTCTATCTCGTTCCTTGCTTTGATGAATTTGTGATCTCGGGTTATTGATAGGTCTTCGCTCGATTTTCTTTGAGCCCGAAGGAGACTAAGAGACTCGTTTCGTGTTAATTCAATCTTTTCTGATTAATTTGAGAAATATCAAATTAATGATATGTTTGTGGGTTTAGCGACAAAACCCAGGATTAGGGTTTGGGATCTAAACTATCTTTGATTTTATCGACGATTGAAAGATAATAGATCTACGTTCCTAGAAAAGTGCAATTTCTAGAGCGTATATTCAATTTTTGATTAACAGAAGACTTGGGTTTTGTCAAATTTGTTCCAATTTCGAGATCTGATTCAATACAGAATCGTTTCTTGCGATTAGATATCGTTTTGATTAGAGTTGAGTTGGATTTAAATCTGTGTGATTTTGCATCAGGAGAATGCACAAAAGAGATGGACTTTGAGCGATTTCGACATCGGAAAGCCTCTTGGTAGAGGGAAATTTGGGCATGTCTATCTAGCAAGAGAAAAGCGGGTTAGTGTTCTTCACGATTTAGAGTTCGTTGGAGTTGATGTGGATTTTTATAAAACTAAATGTTGAAAGTTTGAAAACAGAGCAATCACATTGTGGCTCTAAAGGTTCTTTTCAAGAGCCAGCTTCAACAATCTCAAGTTGAACACCAGCTTAGGAGGGAAGTAGAGATCCAGTCTCATCTTCGCCATCCCAATATTCTACGCCTCTATGGTTATTTCTACGATCAGGTGTTGTGTTTATGTGTGTTTTGTAATAAGATTCTTCGTTGACATACAATATTTGTCTCTGTGAGGATAACAAGAATCTATGATTGTTGCAGAAAAGAATTTACTTGATTTTACAGTATGCAGCTAGAGGTGAACTTTACAAAGAGCTTCAGAAATGCAAGTACTTCAGCGAACGTCGAGCAGCGACTGTATGTTCTTGCCTCTTGAATCTGAATCTGCTTAGTCTTTTGTATATTCACACTTCTTGCTTAGTAACCCTTACGTTTATTGTGGCAGTATGTTGCGTCATTGGCGAGAGCACTCATCTATTGCCATGGAAAGCATGTAATACACAGAGATATAAAGCCAGAAAACCTATTGATTGGTGCTCAGGTAACAACACAATTCTAATCTTTCTCCATAAACGCCATGTGATTGAAGTTAGCTTACAGATTGATTTTGTGTTCTTCATTTATATACTATTCAGGGTGAGATTAAAATTGCAGACTTTGGATGGTCAGTACACACATTCAACCGGAGAAGGACTATGTGTGGAACTCTTGATTACCTTCCACCTGAGATGGGTAAGTGAAAGGTTAATCTATTTGTGTGTTCTAACTTATTTTCTTCTGCAACTGACTTTTATGTTATTTGGGTTTACAGTGGAAAGCGTAGAACACGATGCTAGTGTCGATATCTGGAGTCTTGGAGTTCTCTGCTATGAGTTTCTTTATGGTGTTCCTCCTTTTGAAGCTAGGGAGCATTCAGATACGTACAGAAGGTAACTTAAACAGTTCATTAAGTAAGGCTTAGGATGGGATTAGTACAATGTTTGTGGTTATTGTCCTATAACTGCTACAGGATTGTGCAAGTGGATCTGAAATTTCCTCCGAAACCCATTGTGTCTTCATATGCAAAGGACCTGATTAGCCAGGTTTCTAGTCGTAAATTCTCTCTTAAGCTTTGTTGCTTGCATTGAAGAGTGAAATCTGATTTATTGGCAATTTTCTGATCAAAACAGATGCTTGTTAAGGAGTCTACGCAACGTTTGGCCTTGCACAAGCTTCTGGAGCATCCGTGGATTGTGCAAAATGCAGATCCTTCAGGCATCTACAGAGGTTGAAGAAGCTTCTTGTTTACATGAAGAGAAGAACAGATTGCACTCTTGGCCAATTCATCAGTCTATAATCTAGTTGTGTTGCTATTTTTTGTATCATATATGTTAACAATGTTTACGGCAACGAGCTTCGTGTAACTTTGACACCAATTACTTTCGAATCTTAACTCAGTTACTTCTTTCTTACAAATAGCTTCGTCTGGTTCGTCCAGGAAGTGTTGAAACGTGTTCGAATCATTCAAAGGGAATATAGGTTTTAGTCGTCAGAAAATTTCATATGGTGGATCGTTGCGGTTCTTGGAGACTCAATCTACGAAGGCTAAATATATTGTTAGAAAAACCTCATTTCATGAGCATACTCGCTCCTAATAATGGTTATTTAGAGGAAAACAAACATAAAGCGAACCAAAACAAGTTTGTGCTCGACAATATCTAAAATAAGAAAACTTGATCATATGATTTTGGCGTCTGTAGCGCCCGGGTTCTAGAAAAAAATCTGAGTCGTTTAATCATTTGTGTGAAGCTTTATGTTATAGAAACGACTCAGATTTTTTTCTAGAAGCCGGGCGCTACAGACGCCAAGATCACATGATAAAGTTTTCATATTTTAGATATTGTCGAGCACAAACTTTCTGGCTCTTGCCCTCATCTTAGTTTCCATCCTCGATATATCTAGCTGAGTCTGCAATATATCCATCTGCCTTTGAGCCTCTACCATTCTCTTTATCTCATTTTGAGCATCTCTCATTTTCTCTTTCTCCTTTTGAGCCTCGACTATTCTCTTTCTCTCCTTTTGAGCTTCTACCATTAGAGCAATCTCCCAAGCCGCCGAGTTACTTCCTTCATCGAACCCATAGTTACCACCTTCTCTCGAGTTTCTTAAAGTCATTGTTGATAATCTTCTTAGTTAACTGGGGTGTATGTTGTTTTGTGATTCTAAGATATGGAATTTCAAAGTACTTATAGAGAAAATGATGGAGCGGAAGCTATTACGGATAAAACTGTTGATTCTGAGAATACCCGGAAACTAGGGTTTGTGAATACTCTTTACAGTGGTTTATCAAAACTTTTTTTAGTAAATCTCCTTTTTATTAATTCATCAAAATCTGAATTACAATGAATGCCTAAACGGCTTATTTATAATAAATCATAAAAACCCTAGAATATTCTAAAAAACTCTAAATAATAAGTAATAATTATCAAAATACACAAATAAATAAATAATAAATACATTTAAGATATTTGTAAATATTCCAAATATCACGCTGCATCAGGTCTCGCCGGCCAAGAAAGATTCGTCCTCGAATCTTCAACCGGTTTTTCCACATCGGTTTAATGTCTTCTTGTTGTTAGTACACAATTTTTGCACAAACCGGACTTTGTACAAAATTTGCACAAACCGAATCCGTACCGATTTTGCACGAACCGAACTCATCACAGATCTGCTTCTCTTGCGACCTAGACGATCTTCGATTCTGCTCCAACTTTGCACGGATCTGAATCTGCACGTTTTTCGCACGAATCCGATCATGCACGAGTTTCGCACCAACCGGATTTTGCACGAATCTTATTCCAATCTGACTGTGCACGGATTTGGCACGCACCAGATTCTCAAAGGAACTTTCTTTGATGATAAAGTCCATAACACGAACATCATCTTCATATCGGATCACCATAGATTTCTCTACAAATCTCTTGGCTCTCTTCTCTCTCGACAAAAGGACTTTAGTCCTCGAAAGTGTAGATGCAACTACTCACCATGATCCAGAATCGTTCTTCGATTAAGAAATCAAAGAGACGCTGCTCTGATACCAACTACAGATAGAACTAGATCCGTTGATTCTGAGAATACCCGGAAACTAGGGTTTGTGAATACTCTTCACAGTGGTTTATCAAAACCTCTTTTAGGAAATCTCCTTTTTATTAATTCATCAAAGTCTGAATTACAATGAATGCCTAAACGGCTTATTTATAATAAATCATAAAAACCCTAGAATATTCTAAAAAGCTATAAATAATAATTAATAATTATCAAAATACACAAATAAATAAATAATAAATATATTTAAGATATTTGGAAATATTCCAAATATCACGCTGCATCAGGTCTCGCCGGCCAAGAAAGATTCGTCCTCGAATCTTCAACCGGTTTTTCCACATCGGTTTAATATTTTCTTGTTGGTAGTACACGATTTTTGCACAAACCGGACTTTGTACAAAATTTGCACAAACCGAATCCGCACCGATTTTGCACGAACCGAACTCATCACAGATCTGCTTCTCTTGCGACCTAGACGATCTTCGATTCTGCTCCAACTTTGCACGGATCTGAATCTGCACGTTTTTCGCACGAATCCGATCATGCACGAGTTTCGCACCAACCGGATTTTGCACGAATCTTATTCCAATCTGACTGTGCACGGATTTTGCACGCACCAGATTCTCAAAGGAACCTTCTTTGAAGATAAAGTCCATAACACGAACATCATCTTCATATCGGATCATCATAGATTTCTCTACAAATCTCTTGGCTCTCTTCTCTCTCGACAAAAGGACTACCGTCCTCGAAAGTGTAGATGCAACTACTCACCATGATCCAGAATCGTTCTTCGATTAAGAAATCAAAGAGACGCTGCTCTGATACCAACTGATGGAGCGGAAGTTACTACGGATAGAACTAGATCCGTTAATTCTGAGAATACCCGGAAACTAGGGTTTGTGAATACTCTTCACAGTGGTTTATCAAAAACTCTTTTAGGAAATCTCCTTTTTATTAATTCATCAAAGTCTGAATTACAATTAATGTCTAAACGGCTTATTTATAATAAATCATAAAAACCCTAGAATATTCTAAAAAGCTATAAATAATAATTAATAATTATCAAAATACACAAATAAATAAATAATAAATATATTTAAGATATTTGGAAATATTCCAAATATCACACTGCATCAGGTCTCGCCGGCCAAGAAAGATTCGTCCTCGAATCTTCAACCGGTTTTTCCACATCGGTTTAATGTTTTCTTGTTGGTAGTACACGATTTTTGCACAAACCGGACTTTGTACAAAATTTGCACAAACCGAATCCGCACCGATTTTGCACGAACCGAACTCATCACAGATCTGCTTCTCTTGCGACCTAGACGATCTTCGATTCTGCTCCAACTTTGCACGGATCTGAATCTGCACGTTTTTCGCACGAATCCGATCATGCACGAGTTTCGCACCAACCGGATTTTGCACGAATCTTATTCCAATCTGACTGTGCACGGATTTTGCACGCACCAGATTCTCAAAGGAACTTTCTTTGATGATCAAGTCCATAACACGAACATCATCTTCATATCGGATCACCATAGATTTCTCTACAAATCTCTTGGCTCTCTTCTCTCTCGACAAAAGAACTTTAGTCCTCGAAAGTGTAGATGCAACTACTCACCATGATCCAGAATCGTTCTTCGATTAAGAAATCAAAGAGACGCTGCTCTGATACCAACTACAGATAGAACTAGATCCGTTGATTCTGAGAATACCCGGAAACTAGGGTTTGTGAATACTCTTCACAGTGGTTTATCAAAACCTCTTTTAGGAAATCTCCTTTTTATTAATTCATCAAAGTCTGAATTACAATGAATGCCTAAACGGCTTATTTATAATAAATCATAAAAACCCTAGAATATTCTAAAAAGCTATAAATAATAATTAATAATTATCAAAATACACAAATAAATAAATAATAAATATATTTAAGATATTTGGAAATATTCCAAATATCACGCTGCATCAGGTCTCGCCGGCCAAGAAAGATTCGTCCTCGAATCTTCAACCGGTTTTTCCACATCGGTTTAATGTTTTCTTGTTGGTAGTACACGATTTTTGCACAAACCGGACTTTGTACAAAATTTGCACAAACCGAATCCGCACCGATTTTGCACGAACCGAACTCATCACAGATCTGCTTCTCTTGCGACCTAGACGATCTTCGATTCTGCTCCAACTTTGCACGGATCTGAATCTGCACGTTTTTCGCACGAATCCGATCATGCACGAGTTTCGCACCAACCGGATTTTGCACGAATCTTATTCCAATCTGACTGTGCACGGATTTTGCACGCACCAGATTCTCAAAGGAACCTTCTTTGAAGATAAAGTCCATAACACGAACATCATCTTCATATCGGATCATCATAGATTTCTCTACAAATCTCTTGGCTCTCTTCTCTCTCGACAAAAGGACTACCGTCCTCGAAAGTGTAGATGCAACTACTCACCATGATCCAGAATCGTTCTTCGATTAAGAAATCAAAGAGACGCTGCTCTGATACCAACTGATGGAGCGGAAGTTACTACGGATAGAACTAGATCCGTTAATTCTGAGAATACCCGGAAACTAGGGTTTGTGAATACTCTTCACAGTGGTTTATCAAAAACTCTTTTAGGAAATCTCCTTTTTATTAATTCATCAAAGTCTGAATTACAATGAATGTCTAAACGATTTATTTATAATAAATCATAAAAACTCTAAAATATTCTAAAAAGCTCTAAATAATAATTAATAATTATTAAAATACACAAATAAATAAATAATAAATATATTTAAGATATTTGAAAATATCACACTGCATCATAAAAAAATCAGAAGACTTTGTGGTTATGCCTCTACTTGTAGCGAGGTATTGGCTTTGGTTTGAGTAATTAATTAACCATGTTGTAGCTTATATAAATAAAATTACCCTGAATATCATACATATTTCTGACTACATCAATAATACTTTTCGTTGACAAAGGAGTACAATTATTAACACCCACCACTAGCACTTTTAATTGTGCAGTCACGTTACAAACACTTCACAAACCCTTTTAGCATCTGTTTGACGGTTCACACATCGAATCCACCGGTTTCCACATTTTCATCTGGATTTTTGGTTTACTCGCTACAAGATAAGGACTTGTAACCAAATAGTCAAATAATTTTTGAGGAATTATATAAGACAGTTTATTAACTTTTTTTTTTGGGCAAATTAAGACAGTTTATTAACTTATTCTTTTAAAATAAACACTTTCTTACGGAATGACACTTTTTCCACTCTTCGTATTTTCTTAAACCCAAAACTGCCCTGTATGGACAAGTTACTGAGTGGACGCATGATTCATGCACACCACCCATTTGTTTTTGAGCAATGCTTCTAAGTAAACATAATATATTTTACTGAAATCATCTAAAAACGATATGCGCATTGTGCTTTATTCAAGGCCCTAACCAGACCTTAATATTTACTTAGTTAAATAAATCTCTGCAATCAAATAGTTTTCCTTCAAATGTTGAATGAGATAAAATTAACAATGTTTTCTTTTTAATCTAAAAGAAGAAGAATATAACTTGCTATAAGCTTGAGTCAAGTGTGATATTGTGGTGGTGTGTAGTCTCAGAAGGCGTATCGGTAAATGGCATCAGCAACACCGTCTTCGTCGTTACTCACACCGATCACATTAGCCACTGCCTTTGTCTTCTCTGCACCGTTGCTCAAAGCGACACCCCATGACGCTAATTCCAGCATCTCTATGTCGTTTTCCCCATCCCCAATCGCCATTATCTGACCAAAAATCAGGTTTGCTTCATCAATTACCTTACTCATCAACAAACAGATCAAGCAAATCGAGTATAACTAAGAAGCTTGAGTTCAGGGTTGGGTATTCGATTTTTTTGTCCGGTTTTGACTTTTGAGAAACCTATTCCGAACTAGAACCAAAAAGAAAATTCAGCTCGGTTCAGTTTTGAGTACAGAATCAGTTTTCGGTTTGACTTCTTGATCTACTCCTACTTAAGTTCCTTTGAAATGTTTACCTCATCCGCTGAAACCCCCAAATGATTGAGTAGCATTTTCACACCGTTCCCTTTGGAAGTTCCTGGTGGGACGATCTCTAACATATCTGATTGAGCTTGAACGACATTAGCACGGTCTCCTGTTGCTTCTGACCAATACGGACGGATAACAGATGAGACACCCTCGGTTGTGTCCATAAATATCACTTTCTGCGGATACACAGGAGAACCAAACATCAGTACTTAGGCTTCTACAGATGTCAAAATCAAAGTTCTGATATTACCTGAATGTCAGCTTCTGCTATAAGTTGATCAATCGACGATATGATTTCAGCCTGTCAACACAAAACATGTAGAGATTTAGCAAGAACCTGATAGAAAGATCATAACTAGCGAGGGAGAGAGCGTAATGGTTTCATTAACATACCTTTGGTTCATTGTAAATTGTGTGAAGAGAGTCCACGAGAGGGTGGTCAAATAATGTCAAGCAGCGATCTTGGCAGAATGCAATTAGAGGGATCCCATGTTCCAGAGAATAAAGACAAGTCTGCATATTACAAAACCAATCAAGATTTTGGCTCGCATGAAATATAATTTATAGCTCTTAGTTATTCAATCACGATGCAGACGAATAATAAGTTGAACACTATCATAGGTAGTTAAGTAGTTCTCTTTTCTAGAATCTCTAGCACTAAGATAACTATGATGCAAACTGACTCGGTTATAGAATTTTAATGCATGTAAAGCCCAAGTGGATTACCTCTCTGCAGACATCTCGGTCCAAGTTTCCTCTATACACTTCTTTCCCATGTCTACCATACACAAGTAAGCCCTGTAATCAAACATAACTTTGTGAGATACATTGTATTATAGCGAAGAGACATATATAACAAGAAAGGTGCCTCTCACTGCCACTGGTTAAGGAAAATAGGAGACCTGAACGAATACGCCTGGAGAAGACTCTGAAACAATGCCATCGCGTCCAGCTAGATCAGCCGTTTTCAAGATTCTGATCGCACCTGGCCGAGACTGTGATAAATAGATGAAGTTAGCAATGGCCATCTCCAAAACATTCGGAAGAAAAACTTATGCCAATAAAGAAGGGAAGATATAATTGGAAGGATATTGTTCTCGTCTCACCTTTCCCGTGGCTATCACGACTTTAAGTCCCCTCAGTGTAGCTTCTTTTAAAGCTTTTGCATTAGCCTCCGAAATCTGACTTTTACTGTTAAGCAATGTGCCTACCATTCACATTAAAACCCTATTAGAAAGAGAAGAAAACCGGAAGCAAAAACTACAGATTGTTGAACAGGTAAATCTTACCATCCATATCACAGAATATGTAGGAGAACTTTGGTCTGTAGAATCTTAGGCCATCCCCTTTCTTCCTGTCTTTTAACAGTAGTATTAGCAAGAACAAGCAAAAAAGTATATCTATAGCAAACCCCTTGAAGAGGAGGAAGTGTAAATGATGGTTACAAAATTGCAAACATGTAAACAAAGGAAATATACCATCTGATTTCTCCGGCTGAGGTTTAGCTGCTTCTTCGATGTCATATGCACTCTGAATGAGTCCTTTCCCTTTCCACCCAAGCGTCTCTAACAACAACTCCTCTTCCTCCTCCATTTCTTTCTCAGCCTCGTCGCTGATCTCATGATCAAAGCCCAGTAGGTGTAACAACCCATGAATCTTTGGAAAAAAAAACATTAAGGTGTCATCAAAAAGAGGCTAAGACGCAAAATCATATGAAACCATTGTCTTATTTTGAAAAAAAACAAAATTTCCTCCTGCCCTATTTATATCTTCCACACATTATGGAAACAAAAAACAGTGTAGACTTCTTACATGGTTTAATGAAATAACAAAGATCAAGAACTATACTTTTAAGAAAAAGGAAGCTAACGTATCCAAACAAATTCAGGATCTTGTCATAATCAACATTTTGCTTCTACATTTTGTTTTAACTTACCACAAGAATGCGTATCTCATCAAGAAGAGTTTGGCCTCTTTCTGCAGCCTGCCTTGCAGCTGTCTCAACAGAAATGACGATATCTCCCATCATAAGCTACACAAAGGATACACCTTTACGAGTTAGCTATTCAGAATCAAACTTTTTTTTAAAACCAGTGAATGAGAAAACAACAGTTCTTACTACTGGAAGCTTCAGTTCAGGGACGTGTTGTGACATTGAAAGCACATCTGTAGCATGATCTTCACCTCTCCACTCTTTATTGAGTTTACATATGAACTCATCGTTGCATAGCATCACAGATAACTCCACAGTTTCAAACCCACCAACGTCTTCAATGTCAGTTTCTCTTGTTTTAAACTTTGAATCTTTCAGTTCATCAAAAGCTAGCTTCATCGCCAATGGCACATTGAGACGAAGCATTTCCGCAATATTCTACAGAATCTCAAAAGAGCTTTATGATTCTCCCAGAAACAATGATTTCATATTTCGATTATCAAAGAGAAGAAACTGACGAACCTGAATCTCGAGATCATCAGGAAGCTGCTCCTCGATGCAGATACTGACACTAAGCTCCAATTCCTGCTTCTTTTTAGGAGCTCTCTTCCTCATCTTCCTGTACTCTCTCCTCTCCGCAAACACACGACCCGCCGGCTTCGGAAGCTTCCAGTGACCTCCTCCTCCGCTGATGCGCAGGGCGTGGAATCTCCGGCGGAACATGGAAGAGAAAGCCGAGGTGGACAATGACGAAGAGACATCGAGGCGTTTCGTTGTGGTCACAAGAGAGGTTCTCGGAGAAGACCTTAAGAAATGGGGTTGGAGGAGACGGGCGTGGTGGTACAGAGCGGCGCGTGACATTTCACGCGCTACTGCGGAGCGGAGACTGTTGTGGCGGAGGATTGGGCAGAAACGAGAGAGCATGAAGAGAGAGGTTCAGAGATGCGTGGAGGCGTCTCTCCAGTGTGCGAAATTTTTGCTTAGGTGTGGAGAATACAAACCAAATCGAACCGAGAATGTTCGAATTAAAACCGAATCGAACCCAACAGTAATAATAGTTTTTTTTGCCGAAGAAACCAAATATTAACTATTTAAGAAGCATCATTAAAGAAAAAATTTGGGAAAACGGTTGATTTATACCCAAACTTACAGAAGTGTAGCCGATTAGAACCTGAACAATTTTGGTGTGTTAATTAGTATCTAAACTACTAAATTTTTGAATATAAGACATGAACTTTACCTAGTTTGGTCAAAAACAACATTGACCATCTTTTCATGAGTCAATATTTTTATTCTGTTAACGCAGCTGATTTAACCCATCAGTTTGGAGTCTTTGTTGGAACTGTAGCCAAAACTATGCCGTTTTATAAGATTAAAAATTTAATTTTTTTTTAACAAAACGATGTCGTTTCAATTTAGTTAGTAAAAAGAAAAAAAAAAACGATGCGTTTGTTTAATAGAAAAAGTATCATCTTCATCATCAAGGTCCAAGGAAAATTAAAGGATCAGAGATGGAGTGGAAGAAAATCCAGAAACTTCAAAAGAAAGAGCAGCGTGAGCAGGAGCTTAAGGCCTAACAAAGAGAATCATCCGCTATCGCTGATTCCAAACCATCCACATATGTCTCTAATTTGAAATCCTCTGTCGCATCTGCTACCGTCGATGATTCAAAATCCCTAGCTGATGAGAAGAAGATCACTGAAACCCTACTTCTCCCGAGGCAGGAAGTGATTCGCCACCTGAGGATCCTTCTCTCTACAGAGAGAATGACCAGGCGCGTCTCGACCGGCTCATTCACGTGTTAAAGATAGGATTCTTCGAGGGGGATATCGATTTATCGTCGAAAGGACAGACAAACGATTTCTTGCGATGAAGAAGAATAGTGGAGATGAAAGAGGGGGAAATAAGGATGATGATTGTGATGATGATGCTAAAGATTCGAAGCCATTGGAAGCTAATTTCAAAGATCTATGAGATGCGACAAGAATAAGATCTTTGTCTTCTACAAGAAGCTATTGATTGAATGGAAGCAGAAGCTCGATGATATGGACGACACAAAGAGGAGAAGTGACCTCGATGAAGAAGGAAAAAGATAGTTTTTTTTATTTGTTTGTTTAAAAACGATGTCTTTTTGATAAAAAAAAATCATTTTTTTATCTTATAAAAAAGTGTTATTTTGGCTATTGTTTCAATAGAGACTCCAAGCTAGCGGATTGAGTCAGCACCGTTAACATAATAGAAATGTTGACTAACGGAAAGTTAGTCAGTGTTGTTTTTGACCAAACTAGGTAAAGTTCATGTATTGATATTCAAAAGTTTAGTAGTTTGGGTACTAATTAGCACACTAAAATTGTTCAGGTTCTAATCGGCTACACTTCCATAAGTTTGGGTATAAATCGGCCGTTTTCTCAAAAAAAATTGATGTGCATCATATTAGCAAAAGTTAGTGTAAATTAATGGTGACATGGAATTGTGACATGGAAATGTGACATGGCAAATTTCCTAAAATAAACGAAATATTTTGATTGGTTGAATTATAACATAAATACACTAGATTATAACACTAAAAATAATAAATTTAAATTAATAAAAAAATAATAATTACTTTGATTTCAATTTTTTATATATATTTTGATAGGGCTCAGGTTTTACCCAAATAATTTACTATTGCAAGTGCATAGCAACGCAGTTGTACTATAAGGGGTTATCGAATACCAAGGGAGTATGTAAACTACACTAGCGATTTATAGATTTTGATTAAGCTAAGCAATAAGTAATGAATGTAATGTGAAACGGTTAAATAAATGCAAGTGGGCGTTTTATGCTTCTTCTTAAAGTTCAGAAAGCTAAAAGCACTAAATCAGAACAATTCGCAGGTTGAATTTGAGAGTGTAGAATGCATGCAATCAGGAATGAATTAAAACCATCTTGAACATGAATCGCAAGGTATAACTAATCAAATCTCATTGCAGAAGTTAACTATGCCTAAATCACAGAGTTTCAAATCTCTTTGCAAATCCTAACAACTTAAATATGCAGTAATGATCAGGTTCAATTGTTTACAAAACTCCTAAGCCAAATCTCTTTGAACTAGGGTGTTTTGTTCATCTAATACTAGTTCAGATGATTAATAATGCCCTCACATCTATCAAACAACCTAGGGTTTCGAAATCCAGATGATGTGTCTAAGAAATCGATATGAATGAAAGCATATATGAAGAACCAATGGATTTCCTATAAGTTTAGCAATTCTACAAACTCTTCTTCAACCTTTGAAAAGCCCTAACTTAACTAACAAACTACTCAGGCATGGTGAATGAAACAAACATCATGAAAATAATATATTGCATAAAAGAAATAAGAAATATAAATAAAAGAGTTTGATATATGCTCTGAAGGAGTCTGATTTGTCTCTCCAAAAGTCCTGCTACCAATCTCTCTCTCAAGCTCTCAAGAAGAATAAGATACAAGATATATGCCAAAAGAATGGCTGAAAACCCTAATATACAAGGTAAAACAGGATCTGGTTTTTTTTTGCAAATACTGGAACTTCTGGGCCAAAACTGCAATTTCTTCCCAATCTTTTAAAAACCAGGCCTCGACTCTTTCCTATACTGGTGACGAGCGTCACCCAAATCCATACTTTCTTTTCCGAGTTGCACACTTCGTGGCTTCGCCTTGCAATACTCCAAATGGCTTCAATATCTCCAATTATGCTCCAGACATGCTATAACCTGCAAAGACTCTACTAGGACTCTAAAAAGACAAAAAAAAACTCAATAAAAAGGACTTATACCATGGTTAAAAACCATAAAAACCATGATATATCAACTCCCCCAGACTTAGCTTTTGCTTGCCCTCAAGCAAACATCAGACAGAGAACAGGGTCGAGGTTTGAAAATAAGAAACAGTCAGCTAAACATCAGGGACACCACATTAGTTAACACTTTCGAATCCACATACCACAGAGTCAACACAAGATCAAATTTCAGTCTAATCATCACAAGCTTAGTAAATCTCTCAAGTCCAGTCCAAATTCCTTCAAGAAATCCGAAATTTTTGCTGCTAACTCCTTATTTTCATCTAAGTGTGATATCTCATCAAGGTTTTACCATCTCAATCACTTATAGATTCTTTTCCCTTCCTAAACAACTGAACAAAGCAATCTCAACACAACTCTCCTATTTTCTCTTCCCTTGATCTTTTTCATTCTGATTTTTTTGATTTTTCAACTCTTTTCTCATTTTTTACAGTCTAAGATATGGTGCTACTCAGTATTTGTGTTCCTTGTGAGGAGACAGGTTCTTGAGTGTGTTCATTACTGTTGTTCCTTGTGAGGAGACAGGGTCATGAATGCACTATTCTATGAACTTAAACTCTTAAAAGCTGTATTAGAGAAGATCAAAGAGAGATTGTATCTTAACCTTATTGTCAGTGCTGAAAGAGAGAATCCAGATCAATGAGAATCTAGCCCAAAGATAAGAAGTTTAAAGTTCATTAAAGTAGAGCTAACAGCAAATTTTCCAGATTCTCTAAGAACCTAAACCTTCATTGCTAGACTATTTCACATATGACTTTCAACTTAGCAAGACTTGTAATTAGCTACTGCGGCAGTGGTTTTTATAAGCATAAACGTCCTATGGTTAGTTCCAAGATAAACTGACAGTTTCAAAATTTTGACTCTATAAAAAAACAGGTTTTTGACTCAAATTTAAGACTCTATAAACATGACACAAAACACACAACGTCAGTAGCCACCTCCCCCAGACTTAAACAACAATTTCCCCAGTGTTATTAAGCCAAGAGTTTGTCAAAAAGAAGCATGAGAACTTGTAAAACCATGTCAGAAAAGTGGTACCTCGCGAAGGGACGGGTGACGAGCGTCACCACCTTGGTGACGAGTGTCACCACGCTTGATACTTCAGAATCATCAAGTTGGATGCTTAAACGTTGTGTCATAATGTGTACTCCGAAGTTAGACTGTTGGAGCACTCAAAACACACATTAAAAACATCCAAACAAAGCATAATCCATGGTCCAACAAGTTTACAAAACATCATCAAAGCATACTGACAAACTGACTCTCTTTTTTTCCGATTTATCTCATGTTTTTTGGTTTTTTTAGCTATGTAATAGAAAACTAAACTAGGTAGTTGAAAAAGAAAACTTGCCAGTGGGTTGCCTCCCACTAAGCGCTTGTTTAAAGTCATTAGCTCGACTTTAAATGCTGCTTAGACAGCTAGTGGAACAGAAGGTGGCATTGAATGCCTTGGAGAATTATGTCTCCACATCCATGGTGATTTATAAGCAGTAGATGCAAGAATTTTTCCAAGGAAGGGAGGAACATCAGCAGGGCGGGTCGTGACTGTGGGTGATACACTTCGTTTTCCTGCAGAATCATCAAAAGAAACACCTAGCATTCTTTGTTTAGTTGCAGGTTTCTGGGTGTGGAATGTTGAATTTTCGGTTTGGCAACATCAGATGGACTTGTAGCTGTAAGATCATGTCGATCCTTTGTGTCTAGGTTGGTGACGAGCGTCACCAGGTCAATGACGGTCGTCACTGACCCTGTAGTTCGAGTTTCTGCAGTTCAGCTCTGCAAGTCTTGCCTCCATCACAAACTCGTCCTCCTCCAGCAACTTGGCATTGATAGGAACCTCTTCTTCAAGCCTAGTAATGAAGATATGATCCTCACTGCAATCCTCAAACCCAACAGATTTGGCAGAAGTTTCAGATATTGCCTCTTGAACAGCCATCTTGTTTACTTGCCCACTTGTATCAGATTCAGTGACATAGCCAACAGTAATGTCTTCTGAATGTTCCATGACTGGCTATTCATCTCTGGAAGTCCTTACAGAAAAGGTCTGACCATTGAGAACTCCCTCTTAACTTATCTATATCAAAGTTCATGACAATATCACCCAAATCAAGCTCTATGTTTCCCTTTTTCACATCAATGATGGCGCCAACAGTAACCAAGAATGATTTCCAATAATAAGAGGATCTTTAGGTTCTTCAGCATATTTCAAAACCACAAAGTCTGTGGGAATCATGCAGCCTTTAATGTTAACATGAATGGGGTTCTAATGGATCAATCTGCTAGGATAAGAAAAATCCCAGCTGGCTTGAAATCAGTCATTCCAAGTCTAGCAGCAACAAAGAAAAGCATTAGGTTAATGCTTGTCTCTAGATCACATAGAGAGTGAGGAAAACGTCCTGCTGAGATTGAGCAATCAAGCATAAAGTTTTCAGGATCAGAAAGCTTCTCTGGAATTCTGCTTTGAATGATGGCGCTGACTTGTTCAGAAACAGGCACCTTCTTCTTCTTATTTGGAACTGTACCCAAGAGGATTACACTGATGTCTCTGGTAAGCAATGCTCCTTCATCAGGACTTACACCTTTCACAACCATTCTCTTTACATATCTTCTTAGAGCTGGTGAAAGCTTGACTGCATCAACAAGAGGGATCTCAAGCATCAGCTTGTCTATCATAGCTTTTCATCTGGCTTCTTCTATCTCCTGTTTAGACTTCCTAGGATGCTTAGGGAATGGTATCTTGGGTTTATATACGCTTGCTCCTAGCCATTATTTGCAGTTACAGGCGAAGCAGCTTCGTTCTGGGTGGGTGACGACCGTCACCAGGGGGTGATGCTCGTCACTGACCTGTGATGATCCTAGAGCGTCGGGTTTGTGTAAAGTGGGTGACGAGCGACACCCCCTTTGATGACGCTCGTCACTGGACTCAGAGACTGCAAAAATTTCATCTTCAAACTCCATCAGTTGCACGATTTTCTCTGCACCTAGCCTCTTTTTCGGCTCTGTTTCAAGCTTTTTTTACTCCTGACTGTGATGGCATTAACTTGGTGCTTAGAATTGATATCAGTCCTTCCAGGAAGGAATCACTGTTGCCTTTGAACAGCTCCTGCAGTTTGAGCAACCTGCACATCCATCTTCTTCATATGAGAGTTCAGACTCTCAATTTTTCCATTCAGGTCTTAGTACAGCTAATCTAGCTTGCCATTGAAGTTCACTGTCATCTTCTGCTGTCCTTCAAGTATCTGCTCCAGCATAGCTTCCATCTTAGTGTCTTGTGGAGGTACAGTTTGGTAGGAAGAAGAACCATAACTCCTGCTGTTTTGGTAAGGTTTCTCAACTTCAGACTTCTGGAACTGTGGCATTGGAGTATAACCAGTTGCATTCTGGTTTCCTGTGAAGGTGCTCTTCTGATTGTTGCCATTGTAACCTCTGTTCCACTGTTGATTCCCAAACCTTTGTTTCTGAAAACCTCCATTGATGAAGTTAACATCCTTTTGCTCAAACTCTTCACGATTTTTGAAGGTCTCCACCTCTGCAGCGAATTGGACTGATTTCTTTCTCACCAGAAGACTGTGCATACTGTCTAACTTAGCCTTAACCTCAGCTATTTGGTTTCCTTCATTCAAATTACCCTGTTTCATTCTCTGAAAATCTGCATTCTTGGTGCTGTTGCTGCACGCTAAGTTTTTAATCAATCTGATTGCTTCTTCTAGTCTGTTGGTGTTAAAGTTTCCAGCACTAGCTTCATCCAGCGCCATCTGATACTTCCAGTCAATACCTCTGAAGAAAATCCCAAGCAGCTGCACCTGACTGAAACCATGATGAGGACAGTCCCTTTGATAAGACTTGAATCTCAGCCAAGAAGCCTTAAAAGCGTCAGTAGGACCTTGAGAGAATGATGCAATTTTCGTCCTCAAGTCCTCTGATCTAGCATCATCATAGAATTTGTCCAGAAAGGCATTCTTGGTGTCCTCCCAAGTAGTTAATGAAACAGGCTCCAGTTGCTTCATCCAATAAGCAGCATCTCCTCCAAGTAAGTAAGAGAACAGCTTGCAGAACAGGAAGTCATTGCTAACTCCATTAGCTTTGATGCTGTCCCACCAGCTGATAATAAGCAGGCTTGAGCTCAAAATTGTTCCTCTGGAAAGCAGGAGGGCGGATTGCAGCTCTGTTGGCATAGAACTGATCAGGTATGTTATAATCTCCTAGAGTCCTCTGAACAAAATGCCCATCAGCGTTGTTAGCAGCAACAGAAGCTCCAACGTCTTGTGCCATTGGTTGAACCGCTTGTTCAACTATGACATTCCCCTCTTGATCAATTCTCTGCCATTCCTCCTGTTTCCATCTCTGTCAACCAAGTGACCTTATGCATCTTCAACCAAGATCAGTGGATTAACCATTGTAGATTGCTTCTTAGCTTTCCTGATGGTCCTTTCCAACTTAGCTAGCTCGTCAATGCCAAAGGTCAAAAGCTCATTCTCTTTGTTGCTTATGGTACTGCGATTAGGCATACACCTGAAACCAGCACAAAGAAAAGTAGCAGAAAGTTAGGAAACAGATAAAAACTTAGAGAAAATCCTAATACTAAAAATCGATAGGCAGCTATTACTCCCCGGAAATGGCGCCAAAAACTTGATAGGGCTCAGGTTTTACCCAAATAATTTACTACTGCAAGTGCACAGCAAAGCAGTTGTAGTATAAGGGGTTATCGAATCCCAAAGGAGTATGTAAACTACAGTAGCGATTTGTAGATTTAGATTAAGCTAAGTAATAAGTAACGAATGTAATATAAAACGGTTAAATAAATGCAAGTGGTCGTTTTATGCTTGTTCTTAAAGTTCAAAAAGCTAAAGGCGCTAAGTCATGACAATTCGCAGGTTGAATTTGAGAGTGTAGAATGCATGCAATCAGGAATGAATTAAAACCGTCTTGAACATGAATCGCAAAGGTATAACTAATCAAATCTCATTGCAGAAGTTAACTATGCCTAAATCACAGAGTTTCAAATCTCTTTGCAAACCCTAACAACCTAAATATGCAGTAATGATCAGGTTCAATTGTTTACAAAACTCCTAAGCCAAATCTCTTTGAACTAGGGCGTTTTGTTCATCTAATACTAGTTCAGATGATTAATAATGCCCTCACATCTATCAAACAACCTAGGGTTTCGAAATTCAGATGATGTGTCTAAGAAATCAATATGAATGCAATCACATATGAAGAACCAATGTATTTCTTATAAGTTTAGCAATTCTACAAACTTTTCTTCAACCTTTGAAAAACCCTAACTTAACTAACAAACTACTCAGACATGGTGAATGAAACAAACATCATGAAAAGAATAAATTGTATAAAAGAAATAAAAAATAGAAATAAAGGAGTTCGAAATCTGCTCTGAAGGAGTCTAATTTGTCTCTCCAAAAGCTCTGCTACCAATCTCTCTCTCTCAAGCTCTCAAAAAGAATAAGATACAAGATATCTGCCAAAAGAATGACTGAAAAACCTAATATACAAGGTAAAACACAACTGGGACCTTTTTGCAAATACTAGAACTTCTGGGCCAAAACTGTAATTTCTTTCTAATCTTTTAAAAACGAGGCCATGACTCTTTCCTCTGCTGGTGACGAGCGTCACCCAAATCCATACTTTCTTTTCTGAGTTGCACACTTCGTGGCTTCATCATGCAATGCTCTAAAAGGCTTCAATATCTCTAATTACGCTCCAAACATGCAAAGGCTCTACTTGGACTCTAAAAAGACCATAAAGACTCAATAAAAAGGACATATACCATGGTTAAAAACCATAAAACTATGATGTATTATATATTCATAATAGATTGCAAAAAATATGATTACAAAATTTTTATAACCAATATATATATTATATTTTTAAATAGAAAATAATAATAGTTATCCAATAAGATAGTATATACACTATATATAAATAATGTTGGGAGTGTGATATATTATTATTTGTATATAATTTTTTAATATTTTAATATTATTATTTTCTAGAATTTGCGTAGCTTACATTACAATATCATTTTATCTCTTATCTTTTTAAATAAATTAAAATTTTATATCATACTCATATACAATCTCATTGTAGATTGAGAATTTGAGATCAGATATAAGACGCAATGTAACCGGATGAAAAAATAAATTATAATAAGAAAAAAAATATGAATAAGAAATAGAAGTAAAAAAAAATATCTACAGTTTTGTTTTTCCGTTACACTCTCAAACTTTATTTCACGGAGTCGTTTAAAAATCTTTAGAAAGAAATTTTATAACGAACACGTGCGTGCAGACTAACCATAAGAAATTTATTCTCTTCATCAAACGAATTCCTCAATATTGGATAAAGTGATGATCAGAGAGCTACCGGAAAATTTTATAAAATATGATTTTACATATTTTATGACAAATATTTATTATAAATTTTATTTGATATAAATAAACATATGAATAAGAAGTAGAAGCAAACATCTCAGGCTATGTCTTTGATTTAAAGCATCTCTAACCCAACTTTATTTTAAATTTTCTAATTTAGAGGAAAAATAGTTATGTTATTTTTTCTTCTATAATTGGAGGAAAAACCGAAAAGTATCATTCTTTCTTTTTTCTTTAAAATAGAAATAGATTGGAGAGTAATCTACCTATATTTTAGAGAAAAAAATAGAAAATACATCGGAAATGTTCTTAATGTTTAATATATTATTCAAGGTTAAGAAAAAAATATGAGTCAAAGAAGACAAAAACAAAAGAATAATTTTGATCGATTTTATGTTTTTATTTTGAAATATTTAAAAATATTATCTTACACATATTAGTTCTTTCATGCATATATTGTTTTCAATATTTTAAAATATTATTTCATGAATCAAGTTTTGTATATGTTATGATCCATTATATATAACATTAACACATATATCAAAGTTAGGAACAGAAGAACTCTTATTTTGTAAATTGTAATATAACAATTAAAGATTAAATATATTATTTTACACCTTCAACCATACACATATAATTTTGGTTAAATAAATTATTATATATTTTAATATTTTTAGTTTATTTAGTTACCATATTTACATTTTTTTTATCTAATGAAGTATTTTAAAAATCTTGGTTAATGTTGTTTTTTTATCTTTAATTTCTATTGAATTCTATAATATTTTTTATTTGATTTATTGTAATTTTTAATTATCAAATATTTTTATAATGTTATTATCAATATAAATTAATTCTATACAAATAAGCATTTTTAATATATAATATTAATCATATATTTAACATATAAAATATTTTATAGTCCGCACACGGTGCAGACTGATGACCTAGTCTGATTAGTATGAGTGCAATTGTACTAGGATGTCAAATGTGTTTCTAATCCAACGTTGTATTCCATAATAATAAAAAAAATATTTTGGAAGTCATTTCCAAAGTAAATTCACACAATAAGTCACTATATGCAACTGAATCACTTTAGCAATATAAAAAAACAAATATTATTTTAGGAAAAAAACACATAAAAAGTCTTAAAAATGGTACGTACTAACACTTTAAACCTTCAATCAAATTTTATTAAAAGAAAAAAACTTTCGAAGTGGTTTCCGATTTCACGACCCTAGAAATTTGGACGGAATAGTAAACTCTGTTAACAAAATACCTTCTGATTTTGCAACCCTTCAAAGTGACTCACTAAAAATTAAGAAACCAAAGTTATTATCGATCCAAAAAGTAGATATATCACGATTAATAACTGTTTCAAGTTTATTATTCTATCTAAAATTTCTGTTTAATCATGATATATGTATCTTTTTAGATTGATTATAATTTTGGTTTTCTTAATTTTCAGTGAGTCACTTCGAAAAGTCGCGTAATCGGAAGGTATTTTGTTATCAGAGTTTACTATTCCGTCCAAAATTCTGGGGTCACGAAATCGGAAGTTACTTAGAAGGTTTTTTCTGTATTAAATTTGGTTGATGGTTTAAAGTGTTAGTAAAGTACCTATGAGGTTTAAAGTGTCAGTGCATGCTACTTAGGCTTTTTATGCGTTTTCCTTATTCTTTTAGATCAAATGTAACTATGATAGATCCTTCATAAACAATGAAACAAGACCACAAGTTGGATGGATAGTACGAAACAAAAATGAAGATTTTATTGGAATAGAACAAGCAAGGCGATTGATAGGGCTCATGTTTTACCCAATTAATTAACTACTGCAAGTGCACAACGAAGCAGTTGTAGAATAAAAGGTTATCGAATCCCAAGGGAGTGAGTTAACTACACTAGAGAGTTCAGGTTCGGATTAAGCTAAGCAGTAAATATGAATGTAATGCGAAATAATTAAAGTAATGAAAGCAAGTTATTTGTTGATTGATCTAAGTTCAGGAAGCTAAAGACGCTAAGTCAGGACAATTTGCAGGTTGAATATGGGAATATAGAATGCATCCAATCAGGAATGAATTAAAACCGTCTAGAACTTGAATCACAATAACTAATCAATTCTCATTGTAGATATTATCTATGTCTAAATCACAGAATTTCAAATTTCTTTGCAAATTCTAACAATCTAAACATGCAGTAATGATCATGTTCAATTGTTCACAAAACTCCTAAGTCAAATCTCTTTGCAAATAGGTGTTTTGCTCATCTAATACTAGTTCAGGTGATTAACAATGTTTTCACATCTATTAAACAACCTACGGTTTCGAAATATAGATGATTAGTCTCAGAAATCAATATGAGTGCAAGCACATATGAAGAACCAATGGATTTTCCTAACATTTAGCGATACTACAGACTCTTCATCAACCTTTGAATAATCCTAACCTAACTAACAAACTACTCAGACATGGTGAATTGAGAAAACATCATGAATAGAATAGTTTGCATAAAAGAAATACTCTCTCCGTTTTTTATTAGATGATGTTTTAGAGATATGCACACAGATTAAGAAATCATTTAATTCTTTATTTTTTCAAAACAAAACATATCTTTTTGTCAATTTCAAAACAGTTCAACCAATAGAAAAATTAAATTCAAAATTCGAATAGCTAAAACAACAAAAACACAATTAATTTTTGCATAGAAATTTGAGAACATCATATATTTTGGTACAACAAAATAAACTCTAAAATATCATCTAATAAAGTACAGAGGGAGTAAGGGAGTAAGAAATAGAGATACAGGATCAAAACCAACAATGGCTGAAAACCTAATATATACAAGCTAAAACACGAGTTGGGGTCTTCTTGCACATAGTGAAACTTCTAGGCTAAAAGTGAGATTTGCTCTCCATATTTTAATTTACTTAACAATAGGTCAAGAAAAAATGTATACTTAATATATATATATATATATATATTAACAAGATTATATTATGCAAAGAGAAAAAGAAATATAATATAGATAATATTTAAAACATATTATAAGAATTTATTTATTATATAATATAACTTTTATTTTTGTAATTATATGTTGTTCGAAACGCTATAAAAAGCAAAAAGTTTTTAAAAGACACAAAACGATATGAAACGTTTGTATAATTCTTGTTAAACACTAAAACTGTATATGTATAAAAACGTAACACTTACATAATAAGTTTTCCAAGACAAAAATGATATGAAATATTTATCTGATTGTTGTTAAACACTAAAATTGTATATGTATAGAAACATAACGCTTACATAATGTATAAGAAATTAATCAATACTTAAATATTACAACTAATTATGTCTATAAAAAAATTATACTTGTACATGCATGCAGACCAACAATAAAAATTAAATAAATTATTATATATTTTAATATTTTTAGTTTATTTAGTTATCATAGTTACACTTTTTATCTAATGAATTATTTTAAAAATCAGAGTTAATTTTGTTTTTTTATCTTTAATTTCTATTGAAATCTATAATATTTTTTTATTTGATTTATTGTTATTTTTAATTATTAAATATTTATATAATGTTATTATTAATATATAATTAATTATATACAAATAAAGCATATTTAATATATAATATTAACTATATATTTAACATATAAAATATTTTATAGTCCGTACAGAGTGCATACCGATGATCTAGTCTGATTAGTATGAGTGCAATTGTACTAGGATGTCGAATGTGTTTCTAATCCAACGTTGTATTCCATAATAATAATAAAAATATTTTGGAAGTCATTTTCCAAAGAAAATTCACACAATAAGTCACTCTATCCAACTTTTTGAAGTGACTCACTGAAATTAAGAAACCAAAATTATAATCAATCTAAAAAGATACATATATCACAATTAAACAGAAATTTGGGCAGAATAATAAACTCGAAACAGTTATTAATCGTGATATATCTACTTTTTGGATCCATAATAACTTTGGTTTCTTAATTTTTAATGAGTCACTTCCAAGGGTTGCAAAATCGGAAGGTATTTTATCAACAGAGTTTACTATTCTGTCCAAATTTCTTGGGTCGTGAAATTAGAAGCCACTTCGAAGGTTTTTCTGTTAATAAAATTATATTGAAGGTTTAAAGTGTTAGTAAAATATCTTTGATGTTTAAAGTGTTAGTAGGAAGGTATTTTGTTATCAGAGTTTACTATTCCGTCAAAAATTCTGGGGTCATGAAATCGGAAGTTACTTTGAAGGTTTTTTCTGTATAAAATTTGGATGATGGTTTAAAGTGTTAGTAAAATACCTATGAGGTTTAAAGTGTCAATGCATGCTACTTTCAGGGTTTTTTTATGAGTTTTTCTCTATTATTTTAGATCAAATGTAACTATGGTAGATCCTTCATAAACAATGAAACAAGACCACAAGTTGGATGGATAGTACGAAACAAAAATGAAGATTTTATTGGAACAGGACAAGCAAGGCGATTGATAGGGCTCATGTTTTACTCAATTAATTAACTATTGCAAGTGCACAGCAAAGCATAGCATAAAAGGTTATCGAATCCCAAGGGAGTGAGTTAACTACACTAGAGAGTTCAGGTTCGGATTAAGCTAAGCAGTAAAAAAATGAATGTAATGCGAAATAATTAAAGTAATGAATGCAAGTGATTTTTTGATTGATCTAAGTTCAGGAAACTAAAGGTGCTAAGTCAGGACAATTTGCAGGTTGAATCTGAGAATGTAGAATGCATTCAATCATGAATGAATTAAAATCGTCTAGAACTTGAAACACAATAACTAATCAATTCTCATTGTAGAATTTATCTATGTCTAAATCACAGAATTTGAAATCTCTTTGCAAATTCTAACAATCTAAACATGCAGTAATGATCATGTTCAATTGTTCACAAAACTTCTAAGTCAAATCTCTTGGCAAATGGGCGTTTTGCTCATCTAATACTTGTTCAGGTGATTAACATTGTTCTCACATCTATTAAACAACCTAGGGTTTCGAAATCTAGATGATTAGTCTCAGAAATCGATATGAATGCAAGCACAGATGAAGAACCAATGGATTTTCCTAACATTTAGTGATTTCACAAACTCTTCATCAACCTTTGAATAATCCTAACCTAACTAACAAACTACTCAGACATGGTGAATTGAGAAAACATCATGAATAGAATAGTTTGCATAAAAGAAATAAGAAATAGAGATAAAGGATCAAAGCCAACAATGGCTGAAAACCTAATATATACAAGCTAAAACACGAGTTGGGGTCTTCTTGCAAATAGTGAAACTTTTAGGCTAAAAGTGAAATTTCTTCTCCATCTTTTAATTTTAGTCGCGACCTCTCTTCAGATGCGGGTGACGAGCGTCACCCTTGAGTGGTGACGATGATCACTAATGCCCATGTGACGCTTCCGAGTTGCTAACTTCGAGGTTGATTCTTGCAATGATCCAAAAAGCTCAAAAATCTCCAATTATGCTCCAGTCATGCTATAACCTGCAAAGACTCTACTAGGACTCTAAAAAAACCAAAAAGACTCAATAAAAAGGACTTATACCATGGTTAAAAGCCATAAAAACCATGATATATCAACTCCCCTAGACTTTGCTTTTGCTTGCCCTCAGACAAAGAACAGGGTCGAGGTTTGAAAACAGAAATAGTCAGCTACACATTAGGAACGCCACATTGATCAGCACTTTTGAAGCCACATACTACAGAGCCAACACAAGATCAAATTTTTGTCTAATTATCACAAGCTTAGCAATTTTTCAAATCCAGTTCAAGCCCCTTCAAGAAATCTGAAATCTCTACTGCTAACTCCTTACATTTATCTAAGTGTGATATCACATCAAGGATTTATCAACTCAATCACATATAGAGTCTTTTCCCTTCCTAAACACCGAACAAAGCAATCTCACCACAACTCTCCTATTTTCTCTTCCCTTGATCTATTTTTTTTTATTTATTTTTTTCGATTTTTCAACTTCTTTTCTCATTTTTTTACAGCCTAAGATATGGTGCTACTCAATACTTGTGTTTTTTTGTGAGGAGACATGTTCATGAGTGTTAACTACTGTTGTTCCTTGTAAGGAGAAAGGGTCATGATGCACCATTCTATAGACTTAAACTCTTAAAAGCTGTATTAGGGAAGATCAAAGAGAGACTGCATCTAAACATCCTTGTTGGATTTGAAAGAGAGAATCAAGATCAATGAGAATCAAGCTCCAGGATGAGAAGTTTAAAGTTCATTAAGGTGGAGTCAACAACAGATTTTCCACTCTCTAAGAACATAAACCTTCTTTGCTAGACTGATCTACCTATGAATTTCAACTTAGTAAGACTTGTAATCAACATCTGTGGCAATGATTCTTATAAACATCAATGTTTTGTGGTTAGTTCCAAGAAAAACTGACAGTTTCAAAATTTTGACTCTATAAAACAGGTTTTTGACTCAACTTAAAGACTTTCAAAACAAAATAAAATGTACACAACGCCAGTAGCCACCTCCCCCAGACTTAAACAACATTGTCCCCAGTGTTATTAAGCCAAAAGTTAGTGAAAATAGAAGAAATAAACGCAATGAGCAGAGTTTTAAAGTGGTACCTCGCGTTGGATGGGGTGACGAGCATCACCCATTACTGGTGATCGTCACCAGGTGGTGAGCTCGAGTCTGCTCAAATAATTTCGCTCTTCTTCTCTTTTTGTGTTTTTTTTGTGTTAGAAAACAAAAATAAACTAGAGTATGAAAACTAGAGAACTTACCAGTGGGTTGCCTCCCACCAATCGCTTGTTTAAAGTCATTAGCTCGAATTGAATGCTACTCAGACACCTGGTGGATCAGAAAGTGGCAGTGAATGCCTTGGAGAAGAATGTCTCCTCATCCATGGTGGTGTATAAGCAGTAGGTGCATGAACTCTTCCAAGGAAGTGAGGAACATCAGCAGGGCGGGTTTGGATCGTGGATGGGGCACTTCTTTTTCCTCCAGAATCATCAAAAGAAAGCTTTCTACGAGAATCTCGTTGCTTATATAAGTTTGAAGCAGCTTTTGCACCTTTTAAATTCTTATTGATGAGATTAGGAGGTTTGAAATTGGTTCTAGGAAGTGCATACCTTTGCTTTGTTGGAGGTTTCTGGTTTGTGGGATGTTGAATTATCCGTTTGAAAACATAGGATGGACTCGCAGCGTAAGGATCTGGCTTCACATTTGTGTCCGGATTGGTGACGAGTGACACCAGGTGATCAGTGACGATCATCATTGATGCTTCAGCTCTGCAATCCTTGCCTCCATCACAAACTCGTCTTCCTCCCGTAACTTGTCATTAATTGGAACCTCTTTTCCGAGCCTAGTCTTGAAGATATCATCTTCACTCCAATCCTCAAACCCAACAGCTTTCACAGAAGTTTCAGAAATTGCTCCTTGAACAGCCATCTTGTTCTCTTGCTCACTAGTATCTGATTCATTGACATACCCAACAGTAATATCTTCTGAATGTTCCATGACTGGCGCTTCATCTCTGTACGTCCTTACAGAAAAAGTCTGACCATCAATGGTAGAACTCCCTCTTAACTTATCCATGTCAAAATTCATAACAACATCACCCAAATCAAGCTCTATGTTCCCCTTTCTCACGTCAATGATGGCGCCAGCAGTATCCAAGAATGATCTTCCCAAAATAAGAGGATCTTTAGGTTCATCAGCATATTTCAAGACCACAAAGTCTGTAGGAATCATGCAACCTTCAATGTTAACAAGAACATCATCTAAGATACCTTATAGGGTCATTGTAGATCTATCAGCTAGGATAACAGAGATCCCAGCTGACTTGAAATCAATCATTCCAAGTCTAGCAGCAATGGAGGAAGGCATCAAGTTAATACTTGACCCTTGATCACAAAGAGAATGAGGAAACCTTCCTGTTGAGATTGAGCAATCAAGCACAAATTTTCTTGGATCAGGTAGCTTCTCTGGAATTCTGCTTTGAATTATGGCACTGACTTGTTCAGAAACAGCCACCTTCTTCTTCTTCTTTGGAACTGTACCCAAGAGAATTGCACAAATGTTTCTGGTAAGCAATGCTCCTTCCTCAGGACTTACACCATTCACAACCATTCTCTTAACATACATTCTTAGTGCAGGTGAAAGCTTGACTGCATCAACAAGAGGAATCTCAACCATCAGCTTGTCTATCATTGCTTTGCATCTGGCTTCTTCTATCTCATGTTTAGACTTCCTAGGATGCTTGGGGAATGGTGTCTTGGGTTTATAAACTTGTTCCTTGCTATTATCTGCAGTTACAGGCAAAACAGCTTTGTTCTGGGGTGGGTGACGATCGTCACTAGGAGGGTGACGCTCGTCACTGATCAGGAACGAGTCCTTCGTGTCGGGCCTTTGTAAAGTGGGTGACGAGCGACACCCCTCATTGGTGACGCTCGTCACTCCCTCTGAGACTGCAAAATTTTCATCTTCAAACTCCATCAGTTGCACGATCTGCTCTGCACTCAACCACTTTTTCTGCATTATTTTAAGCTCTTTTTCACTCTTGAATGTGATGGAATTAACCTGGTGCTTGGGATTGATATCATTCCTTTCAGGAAGGAATACCTCTTGCCTTTGAACAGCTCCTGCAGTTTGAGCAACCTGAACATCCAGCTTTTTCATTTGAGAGTTCAGACTCTCAATTTTTCCATTCAGGTCTTGGTACATCAAATCCAGCTTTCCATTGAAGTCCACTGTCATCTTCTGCTGTCCTTCTAGGATCTGCTCCAGCATAGCTTCCATCTTGGTGTCTTGTGGAGGTGCAGTTTGCTAGGAAGAAGAACCATAGTTCCTGTTGAAGTTGCTGCTGTTCTGGTAAGGTTTTTGAAACTTAGTCTTTTGGAACTGAGGCTGTGGCGTGTAACCAAAAGAATTATGTTTTCCTGTGAAGGTGCTCTTCTGATTGTTACCATTGTAGCCCTTGTTCCACTGCTGATTCCCAAACCTTTGATCCTGAAATCCTCCTGCATTGATGAAATTAACATCCTTTTGCTCAATCTCCTCAGGATTTTCGAAAGTCTCCACCTCTGTAGCAAACTGGACTGATTTCTTTCCCACCAGAAGGCTATGCATACTTTCCAACTTAGCCTTAACCTCAGCAATGTGGTTCCCATCATTCAAACCAGCGTGTTTCATCCTCTGAAAGTCAGCATTCTTGGTGCTGTAACTGCAGGCCAAGTTCTCAATCAAAGTGATTGCAGCTTCAGGAAGGTTTGTGTTGAAGTTGCCACTGCTAGCAGAATCCAACGCCATCTGATATTTCCAGTCCACTCATCTGAAGAAAATTCCAAGCAGCTGCACCTGAGTGAAGCCATGATGAGGACAGTCTCTCTGATAAGACTTGAATCTCAGCCAAGAAGCCTTAAAAGCTTCAGTAGGTCCTTGGGAGAATGATGCAATTTTTGTCCTTAACTCTTCTGATCTTGCATCATCATAGAAATTGTTCAGAAAAGTGTTCTTAGACTCTTCCCAAGTGGTCGGCGATCCAGGCTCAAGTTGTTTAGACAATAAGCTGCATCTCCTCCAAGAGAGTAAGGAAACAGTTTGCAGAACAGAAAATCATTGCTAACTCCATTAGCCTTGAAACTTGAAGCCAGATCCTCAAACCTCTCTATATTATCCATAGTATGCTCATGTGGTAAGTCATGAAAAGGATGCTGACCCACCAGCTGATAATAAGCAGGCTTGAGCTCAAAATAGTTCATCTGGAATGCAGGAGGGCGGATTGCAGCTCTGTTGACATAAAACTAGTCAGGTCTGTTGTAATCTCTTAGAGTCCACTGAACAAAACGCTCAGCAGCATTTCCAGCAGCGATTCCAGCGTCATTCGCCACTTGTTGAACCACCTGTTCAACTATGACATTCCCATTCTGATCTAGTCTATGCCCTTCTTCATTCCTCCTGTTTTCATCTCTGTCAACCAAGTGACCTTCTGCATCTTCAACCAAGATGATTGGAGCGACCATTGTAGACTGTTTCTTAGCTTTCTTGGTGGTCCGTTCCAACTTAGCAAATTCGTCGATGCTCAAAGTCATAAGCTCCTTCTCTTTGTTGCTTCTAGTACTGCGATTAGGCATACACCTGAAACAAGCACATAAAAAAGTAGCAGAAAGTTAGTAAACAAATAAAAACTTAGTCAAATTTCTAATACTAAAAATCGATATGCAGCTATTACTCCCCGGCAACGGCGCCAAAAACTTGATAGGACTCAGGTTTAGCCAATTAATTAACTACTGCAAGTGCACAACAAAGCAGTTGTAGCATAAAAAGTTATCGAATCCCAAGAGAGTGAGTTAACTACACTAGAGAGTTCAGGTTAAGATTATGCTAAGCAGTAAATAATGAATGTAATGCGAAATAGTTAAAGTTATGAAAGCAAGCGATTTGTTGATTGATCTAAGCTCAGGAAGCTAAAGACACTAAGTCAGGACAATTCGCAGGTTGTGGTGTAACCTCGGAAGATGAGCCTACTAAAGCTGTAGTACCCACGGTTTTGGAGGGACCCATGACTAGATCAAAGGAGAAAGCCCTACGCCAAAAATTCAACTTAGCCGTAGAAGAGCTTATGGAACAGATCAACCCGGATAGCACGTACCAGCCAGGAAAGACACCCACGACGTACAAGCTGGGAAACCCTCCCGCACCCGACCAGCCAATCATATCCAGGACAGTACGACCACTAAGGCACGATGACATTCAGAAACCACTCAGCCCAAATCAAGGTATGATATCTTTCGTGGCAGGACAAACCCAACTAGAAGAAGAGATAGTCGAGGCGTTACCACCCGGCCAAGTTACCACCAACAAAGCAATACCCGCATCGGCTCAAGAATAACTAAAGGACGATGAAGGCAAGGGAACACATGAGGACCCCTTTGGCATCATCACACTTGCACGTCAGGACACTCAAGAAGTACAAAGCAACGTTCAAGAACTCATGAAGAGCAATTCGCATCAGTTTCATCGTACCGGACCGATCATGCATAAAGCCAAGGTACTTTCCATATTTAGTTTACATGCGGGTACACAATCAAACCCAACCGGCCATAGTTAAGTTTTCACGCTTAAGAACTAAAGAATCAAGATCAAGATGGCGTCTTCATTTTTATTTCAGTTTCTAAGTTATTTCCCATATTGTTATGTTATAAAAACATTAGTCTATCTTTAATTTCTTGCTTTGTTTATGACTGCATGTTAGTTTCCTTTCCTTGCTTATTTTTGCTTAGACTCTAGAAGGTCAAACCGCCGAGATGTTTATAAAGCTCCTTTCGGTTTTGTAGTTCGATACAACTTTTTACGTAATCAATAAACTGGCAGTTCTTCTATCTTTCTTTTCCAAGCGCCGCTTGCTAAAAAACCCTTACTCGCTTGCTTCTGTGAGAGAGTCACATAAGATCTGAGTGCTTGCTGTATCAGAGAACCATCCATAGTCTATGTGGTGCCCTCACTTCCCCCATTGCTTACCATTCAACAAACCAACGTGAGAGAGTCTAAGGCCAGCACGTTCCTTTCCACACTTGTAAGATCCGGCCAATCCGAGTCTTATACCATTTGTTATCAGAGCCGAAAGGTTCCTGAATCAGGTGATATCTATTCATTACCTTTTGGTTTATTGCATCTTAATTTTCAAAACAAAACCCCATAAGAATCGTTGTTTGCTTCTGCTTGCTTAGTTTCGTTTTTATTCAAAAGAAAACAAAAAACAAAGAATTTTCCCTTGTAGTTTTGTACTTGTTCAATACGTTGTAGTCAAGTGGTTTCCATTGCCTTTATTTGTTGAATCAAGTGTTTATTGTTCTTTGCTTGTTTTTGTTCCATCTTTAAAAAAACCCAAAAGAGATTTTTAAATTTTTTGCTTTTCATTTAGTCGTTGTTTTGTTTCATAAACCCTAAAAAAAAAAAAACCCCCAAAATAATTTTTTTTTTCTCATATTTGTGCTAGTTTAAGTAAACCTTAGCTCTATTTTGGTGCTTTAATCGCTTGTTGTTTTTGGTGGAAACAGAATACCATGGGAGAAGAAATTCCTACAAACGCCATGACACAAATGATGGCCACCTTTCAAGCCGAAATAAGGGCCATGTGAGAGGAGTTTGGTGCAAGATTCACACGGCTGGAGAAACCACCTCAGTCCCCCCCACAGCCCCCCGTTCTACCAGTGCCCCCGGCTCCTGCCCCGAGAGCCCCCGTTAGAAATCTGAGGGAACCAGATGAGAATATGCCCAAGCTAGAGGATGACATTCCACCTGATCCGTTACAACAACAGTAACAACAGCCCCAAGACCCATTAAGGCGACAACAAGGTCGAGAGGAGTCCCCGAGAGAGGGCAACATGGAGGTTAAGCTGACCCCACCAACCTTTGCTGGAAAGTCTAATCCCAACGTCTACCTAGATTGGGAGAGTAGGCTATAATACATTTTTTAATATTATGGTTATGGGATCGGAAGAAAGTTGCCTTAGCTGCTGCCCAACTCACCGACAGTGCGATATCTTGGTGGGATAGGAACATAGTCGAGAGGAGGAGAACCCGCTTTGCTCCTGTTACTACTTGGCTAGACATGAAGTTCTTGCTACGCTCAAGGTATGTCCCTAATTCACATCACTGTGACATACAAAAATGTTTTAGAAAATTATTGTTGGGAACCAAGACAGTAGATGAGTACTACGAGGAGTTTGAGAAGCTTATGAATCTGTTGGAGCTAGAAGAGTCCGAGGAGGCTTTGATGGCTCAACTCATTGACGGTCTACATGAGCTTATAGCCCGTAAGGTGGAGAGAACTCAGTATAGTGGGATGCACAAGCTTCTACACTTAGCCGTTCAGATTGAACAACAAATCAAACGCAAAGTTTCCATCAACCACCGTACGAGAGCACCTCAACCGTGGAATGCAAGCAGCTCAAAACCCTTAGATAAAGGGAAAGCCGTTGAAATTGACTCACGGTTCAAAAGCAAAACACCGGAAGTCCCTAAAATGTCCTGTCCAGAGCCTAGTAAGCTCCCCAATACCTCTAGAACTCGAATGATATTTGTTGTCATGTTTGAAAAAGGGCCTTCTGATCGTTTTGTAAAAGTAGCCTCACTATAGATGTTTTAGCTGATGTGATAGTTTTTTTACGTTTTAATTACGCAATTATCCTCTTCATATAAAAAATAAAAATGATTACGATTTTGAAGTTTGGGTATACAAGTTTAAAAGAAGTTTTAGTTGAGTCAATAATAGTAATGGTTGCAAATAATTTAACGAAAATATGAGTGAGATTGTTTGTTTCAAATGTCAGGGACGAGGGCACATGTCAAGAGAATGCGCCAACCAACGGGTAATGATCATAACGCCGAGCGGGGACTATGAATCCCAAGACGAGGAAGAGGAGCAAGGCCTTGACGATTTAGAAGAGGAGATAGACTATCTTAATCAAGGTGAGATGCTCATCACTAGACGAGTCTTGAATGCACTTGTCATGCCAGAAGAGCAAATAAAACAGGAGAACATTTTCCATACTAGATGCACCATCCGGAACAAGGTATGTAATCTTATCATCGATGGCAGTTCTTGTACTAATGTCGCTTCCAAGTTCATGGTAGATAGGTTAGGTTTAACCAAGACTAAGCACCTGAGGCCCTACAAGCTTAGATGGCTGAATGATCAAATAGAGTTAAAGATATCTGAGAGGGTTGTTATACCATTCAGCGTGGGGAATTATCAAGATGAGGTAACGTGCGATGTAGTACCTATGCAAGCCGAACACCTTCTGGTTGGGAGGCCATGGCAGTTTGAAGGACCCACAATGGAAGGACCAACTATTACTCGTTTGTTCATAAGGATCGAAAACACAACTTGGCGCCTTTAAGTCCAAATGAGGTTCATGAAATGAAAACTCAATATGTCCAGAGAACCCGAGGTAAGTAACTGTAACTTATTTATTCAACCTAGTACTATCTACAAGATCATGTGTGCCCATGCCACAGTGCTACTAATGTACTAGAAAGAGTGTTTAAGTATAGATTTTTGCGAGTTACAAGTACCAAGTGAAGTACAAGATGTCTTAGCAAGGTTCATCGATGTGTTTCCACAAGAGATTCCAGCTGGCTTACCTTCGCGGTATAGAACATCAAGTTGATCTAGTACCCGATTCAGCTTTACCCAACAAAGCTGCTTACCGAATGAACCTAGAGGAGACTAAAGAATTTGAGAAGCAAGTTAAATAGCTGATGGACAAGGGCTACATACGAGAGATTCTTAGCTCATATGTCGTGCCAGTTCTATTGATCCCCAAGAAGGACGGTACATGGCAAATGTGTGTAGGTTGTCACACCATCAACAACATCACCATCAAGTACCGCCACCCTATACCGCGGTTAGATGACATGTTGGATGAACTTAGCAGAGCCACCATATTTTCCAAGGTTGATCTTAGGAGCGGATATCACCAAGTTTGAATGCGCTAAGGAGATGAATGGAAAACCGCCTTCAAGACCAAGCAAGGCCTCTACGAGTGGCTAGTTATGCCATTCGGGCTAACCAATGCCCCCGGCACATTCATGCGTCTTATGAACCAGGTTCTAAGAACTTTTATTGGTAGATTCGTGGTAGTATATTTTGATTATATACTCGTCTATAGTAAGAGCTTATCCGATCATATCACTCATCTAGAGCTTGTTTTAAAAACACTTCGTAAGGAAGGCTTATATGCTAACCTTAAGAAGTGCTCATTTTGTACTAATAAGCTTGTTTTCTTAGGTTTTGTAATCAGTGAACAGGGCTTACAAGTAGATGGGGAGAAGATTAAAGTCATTCAAGACTGGCCCACTCCTTCAACCATCGGCCATGTTAGGAGTTTTCACGGCTTAGCCTTTTTCTACTGCTGGTTTGTCAAAGACTTCAGCACCGTAGCTGCTCCCCTTACGGCAGTCATCAAGAATAACGTACCCTTTTCATGGGGAGAAGCACAAGAACATGCTCTCAAGGCGTTAAAGGAGAGCCTCACCCGAGCACATGTCTTAACTCTACCAAACATTGAAGTTATGTTCGAAGTGGAGTGTGACGCTTTCGGGTTGGGGATATGATCAATGTTACAACAGAAAGGGAGGCACGTAGCATACTTTAGTGAGAAGTTAAATGGAGCCACGCTGAACTACCCTGCATATGACAAGGAGTTATATGCACTAGTAAGGATGTTGGAGACATGGCAGCATTACTTGCTCTCCAAGGAGTTCGTAATTCACACTGACCACGAGACGTTGAAGCACTTGAGAGACATCCTTGAAGAGAAGACACACGAAGTGGCTGGAGTTCATTGAGACGTTCACGTACATCATCAAATACAAGAAGGGCAAAGAAAACATTGTAGCCGATGCCTTATCACGGCGATACGCACTGATCACTACTATGGAGGCCAAAGTGTTAGGGTTTAAACACATCAAGAGCCTATACAAAGAGGATCCGGACTTTAAAGAAAGCTACGAGGAGAATGGCAAAGGACCTTATAGAGCTTTTTACATCTTTGAAGGGTTCTTATTCAGAGATAAGCGATTGTGTATCTCCCAAGGATCATTAAGAGAGCTGCTGATTCAAGAAGCTCATGGTGGTGGTTTAATAGGACATTTCGGCGTAGAAAAAACCCTTGCTGTTCTCACGGACAATTTCTTCTGGCCACACTTAAAGAAGGACGTAGAGAGGTTCTGCTCACGATGCATCACGTGTAGAAAGGCCAAGTCCAGGTTACATCCTTATGGTTTATACACTCCTTTACCAATACCTAACGCCCCTTGGGTAGATATGTCTATGGATTTTGTATTAGGATTACCCAAGATTCATCATAAGGACTCGATATTCATGGTGGTGGACCGGTTCTCTAAGATGGCCCACTTCATACCATGCTCCAAAACGAACGATGCTACTCAAACCGCAGACTTGTTCTTTAAAGAAGTAGTCCGCGTACATGGTGTTCCCCAGACAATAGTATCTGCTATAGATGCCAAGTTCCTCAGCCATTTTTGGAGGACCGTTTGGAGGAAGATGGGAACTAAGCTGTTCTTTTCTACCACATGTCATCCCCTAATGGATGGATAAACAGAGGCGGTAAATTGAACCTTATCAACTTTACTTAGAGCTACTCTTGGTAGAAATATGAAAACATGGTTAGATTGCATTCCATTTATTGAATTTGCTTATAACCATGCTACTCACTCAGCTTCTAAGTTGTCCCCTTTTGATGTTGTTTACGGAATCAATCCTCTAACTCCGATTGACCTTACGCCTTTACCTCGGCTGAGCAAGCTAGCCTTGGCTTAACCACAGTGAATTCATAAAGAAGCTACATCAACAATCCAAAGAGAACATCGAGAAAAAGACGTTAGAATACAAGAAAAACAAGGATAAAAGGGCGCAAAGAGATCATTTTCGAACCAGGAGAGTGGGTCTGGTTGCATATGAGGCCAAAATGGTTTCCCCAAAAACGGAGTTCTAAACTTGCACCAAGGGGAGATGGCCCTTTCAGGGTTCTAGAACGGCTCAATAACAACGCCTACAAGCTGGAACTTCCAGGTGAGTATAATATTTCACACAGCTTCAATGTATCTGATTTATCTTCTTTTGATGTAGGAGAAACGGTTTTGAGGGCAAAACATTTTCAAGAAGGAGGGAATGGTGTAACCTCAGAAGAAGAGCCTACTGAAGCTGTAGTACCCACAGTTTTGGAGGGACCCATGACTAGATCAAAGGAGAAAGCCCTACGCAAAAAAATTCAACTTAGCCATAGAAGAGCTTATGGAACGGATCAACCCGGACAGCACGTACCAGCCGGAAAAGCCACCCACGACATACCAGCTGGGAAAGCCTCATGCACCCGACCAGCCAATCATACCCGGGACAGTACGACCACCAAGCCACGTTGACATTCAGAAACCACTCGGCCCAAATCAAGGTATGATATGTGTGGTAGCCCGACCAGGAAAACTATACCGCAGCCGTGCCCCACTACATTCTAGCAGTTCGGTTCTATACATAGCCAAATTTAAACTTTTTCTTTGCATTTAACCAATACACAGCAGAATAAAGAACAACTTTATTTGATTATAACTTGAATAAAAACACTTATACATGATTCAGGGTTCCACATAAATCAAAACACAAGGTTTGCTAACGATTACAACTGATCATCTAGCAACCTAACGATCAAACACCAAAGCCATAAGACCCTAAACACAAGTCTTAAATCATAAATAAACACCCAATCCCCGATCCATCCATGTCCATCACTGCCCCTGGTCTCGCTCCTTTTACTGCTTATTACATGCACACTTAAAAAGAGAGACACAAGTATTTGGTAAATACTTAGTGAAGATGGTCATCCCGTAACACCTGGTCAGTACCATTCACGCATTCATACTATCAGATTCAACATCCCACATAAACAATTCGCAATAGACATAACAAAAATATCAAACGGCCATGATCATCTAACCTAACCAACCAAGATCAATCCCTTTTTAAGACCCATGTCTACTTCAGCGAGAATCCCACATCCCCTAAGCTAGTACATGATCCGGATTATCCTGAGGTTAGCTAGACATCATATATGCCACGGTAAACATCTCACAATACCATAACATATATTCGCTTAACAGTTTTAAACACACAACATGAAAATCACACAATCAAACATGCAAAACATCAAACCCTAGCAATCCAACGATCCTAGACACCAACCACAGTCACGCACTCACCTTAAACAAGGTTGGAAACAGATTGGTCAGAAGAAATCCCGATGAAATCTGCGTGGAAACGAAGATATCCGATCACCCTAGGAATCACTCGGCTGTCCGTATGATCTGATCCCTTTCCCTTCGGCTATATCTCGATCTGTTCACCTTTCTCCGAGCCAAACTCTGTTTACCCTCGGAAACCCCACAAAACAAGGCTATTGGCTCGAGGTTATCCGATGGAAACTCGATACTTAAGGAATTGTTCAGTCGCTTACCGATTTATCTCGGGGATGGTCGGATCTGCTCAGCGATAGCTCAATCTCTCTCGGATGTCCTCGGGATAAACAGCTTTTCTTAGGGTTTTCTCTCGACTAAACTCTCTCTTTGCTTTATTTAGCTCAAATAAACGCAACACCCTCGAGTTAAATCTCAAAAATCCTTATATACTCGCAAAATCCTAGGTAACTCGGACTTAACCGACATTTTCCTCGTTCCAGTAGGATTTATCCCGAACCGATCCGATATCTCTCGGCTATTTCCCATACCGACTGACCATCCACGCGATAAACCAACAAAATAGCTAACAAAACACTTGGCCCACGGCCCAATTCTCTTCCCTCTCGGATAAACCGCCCTTATCCGAGTTATTTTTATTTTCCACCCGAATATTCCCTTTTCTCTCGGACAACTCGTCCCACCTCGGCTAATCCTCTTTTTCCCTCAGAGGTTTTCCTTTTTCCTCGGAGACAGTGCACTGTCACTCGGACTAACCTCACTATCACTCAGATAAATCCCATTTTCTCACGGACTGGACCATTTTCTCTCGGATATGGTCCATCCGGCTCGGCTATCCCAGCCATCCATCCGACTATTTCCCAGTCATCACTTGACCATAGTCCAAACCTCCCAGTTCCCAGCCAATATCCGTCCTTGGCTCGATCATTCCTCGGACAATGCCCTGTCCAGCTTGATCATTCCAAATTTTCTTGGATACGGATGCTACAACTCTCCCCCACCCGTTTTGGATTCGTCCTCGAATCCGACTCGTCCGTTTGCAACTTGTCATACCATTTGGGATACTCAGCTTTCATCCTAGCCTCCTTTTCCCAAGTAACATGTTCATGCCTGTCGCAGTCCCATATGACCTGAACCATTCTGACCAGCTTCCCATGCTCAGTCTTTTCTTTCATGTCTGTCACCCGGACCGGCCTAGCAACCACCGCAAGGTCCTCTTGCAAGTCTGCAGGTGCTTCCTCTATAACCGTTTCCCGTTCGGTTATGTGCTTCCTTAGCTGCGACATATGGAATACATTATGGAACTCTCTCATTTCCGATGGCAAGTCCAACTTGTAAGCCACTGCGCCAACTCTTTCCAGTATTCGGTACGGTCCCATGTACCTCAAACTCAACCCTGCATACTTAGCTGCCATGTCCGTTCCTTTATAAGTCAGTGCCTTCAGATAAACCATATCACCCACACTGAACTCTAAATCTCTACGACGCTTGTCCCCATAACTTTTCTGCCTATCCTTAGCCTCTTTCAGCTTGACCTTTAATAATCTGATCTTTTCTGTAGTAGCCTCGACCACTGTTGGCCCCATTACGCTACGCTCCCCCACTTGTGTCCAACACAATGGTGTCCTACACGGCCTACCATATAACGCCTCATACAGAGACATCTCAATGCTCATATGGTAACTATTGTTGTATGCAAATTCAGCCAACGGTATGTGGTCTTCCCAACTACCACCCCAATCCAGTACACACGCTCTCATCATATCCTCCAAGGTTCTGATCGTCTGTTCTGACTGCCCATCAGTCTGAGGATAATACGCTGTACTCATGTGCAACCGCGTCCCACACGCTTCCTGGAACTCCTTCTAGAACCTCGAAGTAAACTTCGGATCACGATCTGAGATGATACTTACTGGTACTCCATGCAACCTCACGATCTGATCAATGTACATATCCACTAACTTTGGTACTCCATCCGTCTTTTTCATAGGTAAGAAGTGAGCAGACTTGGTCAAACGATCCACAATGACCCATACTCCATCATGCAACTTCTTAGTCTTTGGTAAACCCAGTACAATGTCCATGGTGATCATATCCCATTTCCATTCCGGCATTGGCAACGTTTGCAACAAACCACTCTGAAACTGATGCTCTGCCTTAACCAATTGGCACGTCTCACATCCGGCTACCCACTTAGCCACATCCCGTTTCATCCCGACCCAATGATAGTACCGTTTCAAATCTTGGTACATCTTGGTCATCCCCGGATGAACATAAAACCTTGACTGATGTGCTTCCTTAAGGATCTCATCTTTTAGCTCCATCACATCCAGTACACATACCCGTCCGTTCACAACAATGGTCCCATTGTTTGAAGTCTGATATTCCGTCTTATCATTCTGTGACACCTTGTTCAGATTCTCATCCTGCTCTTGAGCAATCCGCATCCTAGTCAACAAGTCAGCTCTATCCGCAGCTTCCAAACCCAACAGTTCAACCCCTTCCGTTATTGCATTCAACTGCAATGTCCGTAGCATGTTCACAATGTTTCCAACATCCCGTTCTGATGATACGCTAGCTCTCCTTCTGGTCAACGCATCCGCCACCAAGTTGGCCTTTCCTGGATGGTATGCTATCTCCAAGTCATAGTCCGCTACCAACTCCATCCATATATGCTGTCTTAAAGTAAAGATATACTTTAAACTTTTATGGTCCGTGTATATCTGTACCTTCTCTCCATACAAGTAAGACCTCCATATCTTAAGTGCAAATACCACAGCTACCATTTCTAAATCATGCATAGGGTAGTTTCCTTCATGCTTCCGTAACTGTCGTGAAGCATATGCTATCACCTTACCACTCTGTATCAGAACACACCCTAGTCCTTTCCTTGATGCATCCGTGTATACCACGTATGGGTCACCCGGTTCTGGTAACGCCAATACTGGTGCACTAGTGAGTAACTCCTTTAACCTTGAGAAGCACTCTTCACACTCATCCGTCCAGATATACACGCTTACAAAGCCTTTGAAAAACTGCCTGTAATAACCAGCTAGCCCCAGAAAACTCCTTATCTCTGTAGCGTTCTCTGGCCTAGGCCAATCCGCAATGGCCTGAATCTTCTCTGGGTCCACGGACACTCCCTTATCCGAAACAATGTGACCCAAGAACCCTATATGCCGTTGCCAAAAGCTACACTTACTGAGCTTGGTATATAACTTCTGTTCTCGCAATTTCTTCAGAACAGTCCGCAAATGACTTATATGTTCTTCCTCACCCTTTGAGTATACTAGAATATCATCTATGAAAATGATCACAAACTCATCTAGATACTCCCTGAATACGACATTCATGAGCTTCATGAATGCAACTGGCGCATTCGTCAAACCAAACGGCATGGCCACAAACTCGTAATGACCTTACCTTGTCCTAAAGGTAGTCTTACGCACGTCTGTGTCCTCTATGGGTATTTGATAGTACCCTGATGCCAAATCGATCTTAGAGAACCAAGTAGCTCCCCTGAGTTGGTCCAACAACTCGTATATCCTAGGAAGTGGATATTTGTTCTTCACAGTCACATGGTTCAGTCCTCGGTAATCAATGCAAAACCTGAAGCTTTCATCCTTCTTCTTCACGAACAACAATGATGCACCCCATGGCGAACTGCTCTGTCTAATGAATCCTTTGTCTAGAAATACCGTTAGCTGTTTCTTCAGTTCAGCCATCTCAGCCGGTGCCATCCTGTATGGTGCTTTGGACAATGGAGCTATCCTCGGCTCAAGTTCAATCGTGAACGGATCTGAACGAGCTGGTGGCAGTCCAGCCAATGCCTGAAAGACATCCTCAAAATCTTGCATCACCGGTATACTGCCCAAGTCAACATCCGGTCCTCCTTCTATGGTAGTGATCGTTGCTAGATACGCCTCACAACCCTTCTCTATCAGCCGTTCTGCTTGAATAGCTGAAACCACCAAACTTCCTGAGGTTGGTCTAACTCCCTGATAAACCAAGACCTCTCCGTCTATCTCAAACCGCACCCTTCCACGGTGATAATCCAAATGAGCTCTATACTTGCCTAACAAGTCCATCCCCAAGATGACATCGTAGGACTTAACTCCACAGATCACTAAATCCGCTGACATGTTCACTTTGCCAAACATCACTGGAACATTCTTGATCGTCCCTAGTGAAAACATCACTTGGCCTCCAGCCGCCTGAACTAACCCAAAGTCCTCTCCAGGTTCCTTCTGGAACTACCCCTTTCCGATCATATCCGGACTAACAAAACAATGACTCGCTCCCGAGTCTAACAGAACATGGGTCTCAACCTCACCCATTTGCAAGGTCCCTACACATTCATTCCCTAGAATGCAAAGACTCTATACTAACACACATCACGCAAAAGCAATTTATGTACCACACGTACCAGTAATCGGATGAGAAGTGCTTGGTTCCTCGGCTGCTGCTGTACTCGTCTCTTGGCCTGTGATGCAAGCGCCTCCCCTGCTCTCATCCCTTGAGCCACGGCTTGCTCCACCACTCCCGCCTTAGGACACTCACGCTTGAAATTCCCTGGTTCTCCACAACCGTAGCAAACCCGAACCGCACCATCACTGCCGGACACACGAACCACTCTCTGATCCTCCTCCGGACAGTCTCGTACCCGATGCTCTAAACTCCCGCACATGTGGCATCCACTTCCACCGCGCCTACACTCGCCAACGTGAGCCTTGCCACACTTGCTGCACACGCTGCGTCCCCCAGATCCTTTGTTCGGTACTCCCTTCCCAAACTTCCGGTTCTGTCCACTAGACTGACCCGCCTTGGTCACGGCTGTACTAGCCCCAGCTGACATCAATGCAGCTTCCGCCTGTCCTAAATTCAACAATGCCGCCTTCTCAACAAGCTCAGCAACTGTCCTGAAGTCATGAACTACACACCCGTTCCTTAGCTCAACTCGCGGCCCACTCATAAACCTGCGAATCAGCTTCTCCTCCGTGTCAAACTCATGAGACACATACTTCCTCAGCTGGTTAAACTGAGTCTCATACTACCTCACTGTAAGCGTCCCCTAACTAAGGTACATAAACGCCTTCTCCAACTCGTTGTAAGTGATACAAGACTTTTTGGGACTTGACTCAATTACCCAAGCTTGTACTAATCAGTTGTAGTATAGCATAGGGTTTTATCAATCCAAAAGAGGAGAATGAAGCAGTAATAATGCAATAGAAATCCTAATTCAAGCAGATATAAAAGGGGTTTTAGAGCTTCTAGCAACCTAAGTGATTAAGCAAAAACCAAACAAACACAAATAGGGAAATAAGCAAGCAAATGACCAAAGTAGAAGTAAAAACAGAGCAAATTCAGAACAGAGCATAAAACAGAGAAAAGATGGGACTTGAGATGAGATAATTGGTAATAGGGAACTCTTGACTCTACTTATGATGCTTACAAACTCACACAATGCTATTCCTTATGCATAGGATTCATTTATATGACTAATCCAATCTCTTGGCACTAATCTCTTTGCTAATTACCAAGTCAAGAACTAATTCTCATTAGTGAAATGATAAGGAGCAAGCATTAAAACAATTCTATCAACCCTATATTGCCAAATCACTCCCTAGACAGTCAATCTCTTGAGCTAGGATAAGCAATTCCCTTGCAAAGCAGTTCAGGCATTTCATCAAACACTTGGTGGGCATAAAATGAGCCTAAGATCTTAATCAACTTAGCTATGGCTAATTAAGCATTAAACACAGCAATCAAGAAAGAAAATGAAAGAACTAACACTAAGCAATCATATATAAAGTCTCAAATTCCCTAAACCTAACCCATGTCAAAACCCTAAAAAGGACTACTCACTAATCACCATTAAAGCCACCAAATCAAAAAGAAAAAGATGACTAATCATGATTAGAAAGCTTAAATAAGATAAAAGATGCAAACTTTTATTGAAATGAAGCAAAGATTCAAATTACAAAATCCAGAGGTCTAAACAAGGAAGAAAGAACTGCTGGGTAAAAGCTTGTTTCCAAAAATTAGGGATTTTCCGTATTTATAGGAGTCTAGGCAAAAATGGCATAATTGTAAATAAAGGGTCTTCGGGCAGAGCTGGTATCGATCAGTTGTGTCGACCTCCAGTGACCGAAATTTATCTGTATCGGTCATCAGTGATCGACACACACGACCGAAATTATAACGGTGTGTTTGTGTCGACCACATCAGACCGATACTGGTGATCGATACTGCTCCATTTCGGTCACCAGAGACCGAAAATTCTAGGCTCTGACCGAAAACTTCTGCAGAGATCTTCTGCTTTGATCCTTCTTTCTCCCTTTTGTCCAGCTAGCCTCCTAGATCATTCCCAAAACTCCTCCAAGCTCCTTTAAGCTCCAAAAGCACCTAAAAAACATCCAATATGCAAGGAAAATGCAATTTATACTCTTAATGCAACCTAAGTCTAAAAGGAGAAGAAAATGGGACAAAAGCTAAGGGAAAATATGCAAAAAAGAACCAAAACATGTACTAAATGCAGCCTTAAATGGTGTAAATACAAGGGATATCAACACCCCCTCACTTGTCTTTTGCTTGTCCTCAAGCAAGTAAGAACAAATGGGAGAGTGAGGTTTGAAAGTGGGCATTCAGATTCCAAAAGTGCAAAGGTAAAGAGATGGTTTTAATGCTCAAGTGCCTAGTTGTAGGATGCAAACACAATCAGCTATACTTAAAAAAACCTAGCCATGCTCATCATGTTTCAAAATGATCTCAAATCTCAACTTAGGCAAATGCTCAAATCAATCAACTCTTTAACATTCAATTAAGTTCAGAACATGAATCATGCTTATGCAAATCTAGTGAAAACATTTGGTTGAAAAGGGGTAAGGTTATGAGACAATAATGATCTCATTTAAGCACAGGGTTAAAACATAAAGGATCACTCAATGAAATGACTTCATCTTAGGCAAAATGCTAAAGGTAAAAGCACACTTATGCATGCAATTCAAAGTCTTCTTCTACCCTTACTTCCCAAAGATGAGTCCTAAGCATTTCTAAACCCAAAAGTGAACCCTCTAAGTCTACCCTTTCCTAAACTCTACCCTTTTCTTTCTTCTTATTCATGGTTGGGGAAACCTTCTTCATTCTGCTTGTGTGGTTGCTTCTTCTTGGTTGGGACTTGCTCTTTTTTAATGTAATGGCACCTTCATCACCTTTGGTGGATTGCTCCTGGTCTGATTTTTCTTCTTTGGACCCTCTCTGAGCTTTGTTGTTGGCGCCAATTCTTCCTTTTGAACTTAGAGCTTTTCTTCCCTTTGCTTAACCACAATACTAAACTGTTTCCCCTTTATCTACCATTTCAAATCTTTCCCTTTTCTTTTCAAAAGATAAAAAACATTAAGCTCAAACCACCTAACTCTACCCTTTCAAACCCCAAAACTCTTATCCTAGAATCAAGCTCAAGATGCAAGCTGATATCTACAAGAGAGCTAATCATTGCCAGCCTTATTCCTAACACTTTTTGCCAAGACAAAATCAAAAATGCAATGCAAAGGCCTCACAGCTCTTACAATAGTGTTTAGGCTCAAAAGGAAGTTTTGGTTAAGGGTGATGATGTAACTGTCCCATAAGTATGAGGATCAGCTATTTGGATCAACAAGAGTGGTAGAAAAGAGAAATATGATCCAAATATGTATATGATAGCCATGAATTCACTTTTCAATGCATAAGACATGATAATTGAAAGTCCAAATTAAAGTTCAAGTTGATAGAGTTGATTTTCAGAGAACAAATGCTTTCAGAATGAAATGAGAAGACCAAATCTAGCAATCTAAGCATGGTTCAGCCTTAACTTCTAGCAATCATATGATGCATCAAACAACTAAGCACTTGAAAACCGAAATCATCTCTAAACACTAAGCACTTTACAAGGAAAATTCATCATAATGCCCTATGCAAATGCAATGCAACCTATATGTCAACACTAGACTCAATCTTAAATGAATGAAATGCAACTACATGCTTTCTTTTTGGTTTGCAAAAAATGCAAAAGATTTTCAAAAAAAAATTTCGATTTTTTGTGTTTTTCTATGCCTTACATGTATGCATGATATGCATGAGACTCAAAGTGAAAAGAAAAAGAAAAACTAAGAAAACAGAAAACAAAGTCAAACCCCAAATCTCTCCCCCACACTTAAATTTCACAGTCCCTTGTGTAATGAAAGCAATGGAAGAGAGAAGCAACAAAATATATTACAAAAATGAAAAGATGCAATGGTATATAACAATGGAGAGGATGTGGTACTTGGTTTAATGGCAGGAGTGGTGGGATGATCTTCGTTCCTTGTCACTATGACTGTTAGTTCTCTCTTCAACTACTGATCCCTCGTGGTAGAGTTGGCTCTCATCAGGGCAAAAGCTCAAGTGCCTCCTGATCTCTATGCTTGTTTGCGGAAGGTTTGGAAGGAGAAACTGGGTTGCCGTGTTGGTGTCCTTGAAGAAGGTGTAGATGTGCTGGCTGCCGATGCTCCCTTCAAGGAAATGCCCGCTTCTTAGGTAGTCTAAGTCCATCCATAATGGTTGTAGGGCACTGTTAGTATGCTCCGCCAGGTTCACGCCACAAGCTATTAGGATGGCTGTCACAATTCCCCCGACGCAGATGTGTGGGTGATTCTCCGTCAAAACCCAGTGTTTGTAGGTGAAGAGGTGGTCCATCAGCATAGCGGTGTAGCAGGGGTATTTGGTGCTGTAGATCACCAGTGGGTGCATGGCGTTGTACATGAAGTCTTTCTCCCTTGCTGTGAGTATATCTGTATCACCCCTTGTGAAGAATGCGTTTGCCAGAGCCACGTGGGAATACCTCACTGTCGGATGCTTCAAATATGTGTTTTTCAAGGTCCCTGCAGTGGGTTTGCTAGCCCCCAATACTTCCCATAACATCTTGTGTTGCCTTTGGCTGATCTTGAAATTGCGCTCCCATGAAGTATATTTGTATGTATCTAAGGCCAGTGCAAGCTTGAAGAAGGTTATTGTGAAGGTTTGACCATCAATTTGAAATGATATCCAGCCGTCCCCATTCACCAGCTGGCTATCATCATAGTGCACCACTTTCAGGGTAGAGAGGAATTGGTAGGTGAGGTTCATGTTGGATGGAAGAGCTCTTGCCATAAAATCAGTGAGCCCCATGCCCTCAAAGATAGTCTTGCAGTCCAAGTTGATCCCAAGTGCTTGCATAGTGGAGGCGCAAGGATATCTTGTGAGCTGGAAGCTACATTGGGCGAGTTTTTCCATGAGGATCTCAGCGCTTGGCGATAGTGATGCTTCCTCCCTTTGTAACCTACTGCTGCTTGCTGTTGAGCTGCCCCTTTTTTTCATTGTACCTGAAAGTGTAAAAACTCAAAGAAATTCTGAGTGCTGATAATGAGGGGGAAGAGAGAGCTAAAGATCTTTGAGGTCAAGTAATGAAGTAAGAAGTTAGGGAGTGTAGGAAGAGCCTATAGATTCATAAATAGATGGGTGGGGAGTGAAGAGAATCAAATGAGTGGGGGGACAAGGTCAGAAGTGCTCAGGAGCTTTTCAGACTACAGGAGGGGCCCTTAAAAATTTGAATTTAAACTTTCTTGGCTCCAAACCAAAGGAAGGAGAAATTTGAAAAATTTTAGAGACTTACTTGGATGGAGTATCGGTCACTCATGACCGATATTACTGACCGAGATTTGCATTTTCGGTCATGAGTGACCGACACTGGAGACCGATGTGCTTCCTGGGATTTGTATCGATCATCAGTGGTCGACACACTTGACCGAAATACATCCGACATGATTGTGTCGATCTTGGGTGATCGATACTGGTGACCGATAGGATTTCAAGAATCGTATCGATCAACAGTGGTCGACACAATAGACCAAAAATCATACAGTATGTTTACGTCGACCAAGTGTGGTCGACATGAATGACCGAAAACTTTTCCACCTTTAAACTTCTTTCCATATCGATCACAAGTGACCGATATGTTGACTGGCTCTACTGATATCGGTCAGTCATGATCGATACTACTGACCGGAAATACGTGTATCGGTCTGTCATGACCGATACAAATGACCGATACCAGCCATAATACACCTGTTATTTATCCCATTCTGATATTTTTAACCTCAAATTCGGACTCCTTATTCCAAACAATATAGCAAAGCATAAAAGATAGATTAAAAAGCATAATATATATATACAAAAGGATACCATGGGACTACCTCCCAAGTGTGCTTGTTTAAAGTCCCTAGCTTGACTTTCCTTGGGTGATCATTCTTGTGGAGGTTCATCAAGGCTGATGTCCACCTCATCTCCAAGAGACTCACTTGCCATGTATGGCTTCAGCCTGTGCCCATTCACTGTGAAGTCTTCTCCATTCTTGCTGAACAGAGTGACAGCTCCATATGTCAACACTTTCTTCATCTTGAATGGTCCTGACCATCTTGACTTCAGTTTCCCAGGAAACAGCTTCAGCCTTGAGTTGAATAGCAGCACCTGATCTCCTGCCTTGAAATCCTTGTGTTTGATCATTTTGTCATGGAAGGCCTTTGTCCTCTTCTTGTATATCCTAGAGCTCTCAAAGGTTTCAAGACGGTTTTCCTCTAGTTCATGCAAGTTGATAAGTCTCTTTTCCTGAGCTGTCTTGATATCAATATTCAGCAACTTTGTTGCCCACAAGGCTTGGTGGAGTGCGTCTTCTATGGTGTCCTTCGGGTTCTTCTGCAAGTCTTCCTTGAAAGATGATTCGAACCATAGACCGTTCATGAGTGCCTCGATGGCTAAAGCCTGCGGGATCTGGCCGTACACAATGGCGGCGTCCTTGAATTTTTTGATGAAATCCCAGAGTGGTTGGTCGCGCTCCTGTACCAGAGTAAAAAGGTTGACCGTCCTCTTCGTGATGAACATAGAGTAGTGTTTTATAAAGGGGTGGGATAGATCCTTGAAGGATTTGATCGATGCTGGCGGGAGATTGGAGAACCACTTGAGAGCGTCCTTGCTGAGATGCTCTACGAAGGTCTGACAGTGATTAGCTTTGCGTTCGAGGTCGGTCTCAAACCGTTGCCTCTTCATAGCGACGTTGAACCCGGTCAGCCTTAGGTTCGGGTCCTCTGCCCATTGTAGTATGGGAGTTTTAGCTTAATCACCGCGCCGAGACGAACGTCGGTGATTCGTGAGACGAATGGGTTGCGCTCGGTGTCCGACAAGATGGCCGAGATCTCGGGTGCCGAACTGGTGGCGCGGTGGACTTGAGATCCGATTGCATTAATCCGCTGATGCAACCTCGCGATCTCAGAACTCAGATCGTCGGTTGGTTCGTCATTGGTTGGTGCTGCTCCCCTTGTGTTGCCTTGCTCCGGCATTTCAAAGACCAGGCGTCGTCCTAGCGGTTCTGATCTTGCGGTGGTCGCGGCTGTTAATGTGTTGAGTTGCTCGCCGAGAAATTACATTTTTCTGCGGAAAAATTATGTTTTCCTGCGGAAAAATTGTGTTTTCCTGCAAAAACCAAAAAATCTCATTATCTGTCAAATACAAAAAATTTGCATTTCCCATCAAAACCGAAAAATCGCATTTTTTCATCTAAATTGAAAAGTTGCATTTTTCATCGAAACCGAAAAATCACATTTTCTAGTCAAAACCAAGAAATTTTATTTATTCGTCAAAATTATTTTTTTTTTTTGTTTTTCCACCAAAACCAAAAATCAAATTTTCCCACCAAACCCGACATCTTGCATATTACCGTCATAACTGAGAAATTCTGTTTTTCCACCAAAACTAAAAAATCATATTTTTCCGCCAAAACCGAGAAAACCCCAATTCTCGCCAAAACCGAGAAATCTCATATTCTCGCCAAAACCGAGAAAAATTGTTTTTTCGTTGAACCGATAAATCGTGTTTTCCTAACAAAACTAAGAAATTGCAATTTTCTGCCAAAATCGTCAAATTGCATTTTCTCACAAGAAACTGTAAAACTGTATTTTCATGTTAAAACCAAGAAATTACATTATCCATCAAAAACAGAAAAATTACATTGCTCACCAAAACCGAGAATTCGCATTTCCTGTCAAAACTGAGATATTTTGTTTTCCATCATATTATATTTATTTTATAGATGAGTATTATATTTATTTTTTATTAGTTTAAATTATGTATTTATATATTTTAAATTTGAATAAACAATGTATATCCTTATTTTTTTGATTTTTCAGAATTATAATCTACTATCAAATTTGTTTAGCTAACTAACTATAAAGGTATATGTAAGAATAAAAAATTACATTTTTAAGTATCTTCATGCTAATCGCAAATATAATTATTTTCTCCACTAAATTACCACTTGATCCTCTTTTGAAATTATATAAAGCAAAATGTCATTTTAAAGCAAAATCTATACTATAAAAGATGGCTAACTCTCTCCATATGAGTGCCACCTCATCATTTTGGTTTATTGTAAAAATGACATGTGTCATTTTTTTAAATTTAATGATACAAATTATATAAAATACAGTTAATGCATAAATTTAATGGATTATTAATCATAATACCAAAATAATATGACAAATATGAAGTATTAGATAATATATTTTAATAACAATATATACTTAATATCTAAAAATAATTATTAAATATCTATTTTATGGTAGTTTTTAAAAATCATTAAAAATATTTATGTGTCTTATTTAAGAGTGTTTTCTTATTTCTAATTAATATCATAAGTTATTATTATAAAAATTATTATACAAATATGAAAATAAAAATTATTTGATATTTTGAACCTAAAAAATTAGAAAATGTATACAATATTATAATAAACTTTAAAACAATTTCTTTATAAACTAATAAATTTTTGATCATTTATTTTATTCAAACTTGATCCATTAATAACTTTTAAATTAATAAGATATCAAATTCCTAATATATTTATTTATAAAAATTTTAATGCAATTATAAATCAATTATTTAAGCTCATAAAAATATAAAACGACGGCATTGCTATTATGTAAATCTGCACCGTGAACAAATACTATCTGTTAAAAAGAGTCATCTCTACCTATGTTGTGCTTGAAGAGTTTCACTAATTAATTTTTGTTATATAGTACTTCTCTGATTTGCAGTATATCCATTTAATAGATTCTATATATACAATGTATAACATATATCACATTTCCTTATCAATAAACTATTTATCATATATATAGTTAATATCCACATAATATATAATTATATATTCTATGTTTATTCAAATACACAACATTCTTAAGAAAAATTTAAATATACGATAAAATAAATTGTAACTATAGTTTTTAACAAATTATATTATGAAACAAAATCTATGCATCGCCGGATACTCATCTAGTTCTCTTTTTCCCACAAAAACTAAGAACTCCCATTATCTGTCAAAACTGAAAATTTGTATTTTCCATCAAAATCGAGAAAAGGCTTATTCCCACCAAAAACCGAGAAATTTTATTTTCCCATCAAACCGAGGAATTGCATTTTTCTGCCAAAATCTTCAAATTGTATTTTCCAAAAAAACTAAAAAATCGCATTTTTCACGAAAACCAAGAAATTGCATTATCCGTCAACTCAAAATTTTCATTTCCCATCAAAACCGAATTCCCATCAAGACCGAGAAATCATATTTTTTCGTCAAAACCAAAATATTTTGTTTTCCCGTCAAAATTGCTTTATTCATGCACATCATTTTTTAATATCAACCGAACAGATGGTTAAAATCAATATCATATTAAATGTTCTAGTTCTCATATACTAATCTCATGTACTAATTACTAATACTACGTATATGAAATAATGGATGGAAAGAGGAGAGTAAACGAATTAAACATTAATGATATTGAATAGTTTGTGTTATCAAAACAATAAAATGGAATAAGAATAATTTTTTGACTCAGATGAATTGAAAATATTTTTTAAATAAGTTGTGGGCTTTCTTATAGATTTTAATCTTGGTTAATTTTTTAAATGAGCTGTATTAATAAAATATTTTTATTGGTGATTTTTTTTGCTGGTCATCTTCAGAAAGCTTCAAAATGCTGAGGTGTCCTTACCAAGAGAAACACTTATGTTTTTATTGTATTAATTGGTGATGAGAAATCTATTCATGGAGATTTGCCTGCGAATCTAAAAAAACAAAATTTATGAAAATCATTAGGTGTCGAGAGAGAGAAAAGTGGGATACCTTTTTATTTTTATAAAAGATAAAATAGTCAGTTAATTAATAAAAAATATCAAATCTGAAATAATTTAGCATACTATAGCATTTTTGGTCTAAACCATATTTTCATAATATTTATGAGAAATGCACCAATACACCAACCCAAAAAGCCGAATTTACCAAACATTATGAAAGATTAAGCGCGGAAGAAAGTTGAATTGAGGTACGAAGCTCAACATTGTTTACACAGTAAATATTATAGAAAACTAGATTTTGAACCCGCGCGGTTTGAATTAAAATAAAGAATATATTTATATATTATATATATATATACAGGGTTTAGTATGAAAAACAGAATAAAAAAAAAATTTATTGAGTTCTGATTATGAATATAGTTAATATATAAATATATAAAATATTTGATGTTCGGATGCGCAATTATCAATTGATTTTTTACCCCTTTGATCAATTAATTTTAAAAGTGGATATATAATTATTCACTTCAAAAATTATATAAAAATACTATCATATATAGTGATTTATTATTTTTTGGTTTTTAATAGAGATTTTTTATCCCTTTGGTCAATGTTACTAACATTAAATGATTTATAAGATGTCCATTTGAAAATCAAATATTCATATTTGACCACCTAATATAACTTAATAATCATTGCAACATTGAACATTCATTTTTTTAGGTTTTAAAACATACTATCATATATAATGGTTTCAAAATATTGTTACCGTATATTACAGAACCACTATGAAACTACTTAAAAAGAAACAGCTGAAATAAACTGAATAAAATGTAGTACTTATCCCCGAATATATTAAATTGTTCAACATATAGAAATCCAAAAGAAAAGATAGAACATAAAAGCATATTTTAAAAAAAAAGTTTCTTTCTGATGGGAATTTCAGAAATGCATAAAAAAAGGTAGACCATAAGAGAATATCTTTGAATATTAAGTTTCCTAGTGATAGGAATTGGTAAAACCCTCGAAATATCCTATTCAGAATCTTCATCATTGCCATTTCTGAAAGAATGAAAAACAACATACGTAAATGGTTGTAAGAATCAAAGATGGGAAAATGTAAAAAAGTCGGATAAACGTTTATACTACTTACAGTGCACGGTTGAACCTTCTGGCCTCAGAAATGTCTGGATCATATAAAACTCTTGATACTTCTCCCGCATCAATCATACAAACATTTTCTATATAAAAAGAATCATATAAATCGCTAAAAGTGTACAATTTAGAAAAAAAAATTAACATCAACAATTATTTGTTACAACATACCTCCAACATTGACCACACGAAAATCACTTAGGATTACTACCATATTGTTCGAATTGAAATTCCACCATATCTTAGTAATTTCAAGGGCAAGTTTTCCATGAACAACGCAAGTTAGATTTGTCCCTCTGTGAAATAAAATTTTATTTATTAACAAAGACACAACACATATAACAGTGAGATGCAATTTAAACCTATGTGAACTTTAAATTAAGATCATTCATAAATATCAATTCTATATATCAGATTAAAACGTACTGTGTGTTCTGAATAGCAAATTCGAGACGGCATGTGTTGGCAAGACACACAGGGCCAAAGTCAGAATCTTTTACTTTGACAATATCTGTAAGCATAGATATCCTACCCAAGACATCTGACAAATAAGACAAAAATTTATAATATGTTAACTTTGGGTTTATGTAAACAAAAATTAAACTTAGAAAAAAACCAAAAATACTTACGAACAGGTACGTCACGGTTGAATCTTCCACTCAAAACATCATCAAAACTTATAAATTTCATGTAATGCTCATCGGTTACATCATACTCTTTCCTCACGTCAGTGTTGTCGAGTAGACAAATTTTCCACATGCAATCAACCAAACGATTAACTGCAACACTTTCAAAGACAGTAAAATGATGCAACTTAAGCCATTTACCAACAATTAGTTTTGTTCTGTAATAAGGCTGGTTCTGAAGATCATCGCATATAGCATGAATTTTATCACCCTACAAAATTTTAATAAAATATATACTAGACAAACAAATTACTAAAAGAACACTACAATATAGAATATGACGAAGTAAAACAAACCTCTTCATCGACAAATATGAAGTTTAACACTTCGGTTTCACCTTGAGATTGGGATTCCCAAGACTTAAAAACCATCATCCGAATGTGCCAGTTAGATCTCCACTGGTTTAAATTCCTGAAATTGTGAAAAATATCATCCATACTTAACTGAAACAAAACTAACGGTTTAAAAGACATAGAGAATAATGATAGGTTTCGGGTGATAAAACAAGTTAAGGTCTTCCCTCATATATATAGAGTAAGAACGATTAGGGTTTTCGATAATATCGAAAGATTGTGTGGGCTGGATTTCACACAATAGAATTTGTCTGTTAAAAATAAAAGAAGACGTAAAGATTCTAAGTTAAACACGAGAAAACAAGGATCCAAAGATGGTGATTTTATTAATGCTGCTTAGATGAGCTTTTGGTACAAGTATTTTGCTAGAGCTTTGCTAGGTAAAAAGCCGATCCTTTTACGAATGAACTAAGCTATCTATTTATAAGACTTCTCTACCGCTTAAGCGAGAATCTAGGAGTATATTCTGTAAATCTTTCTTTCTCTCTTGACGGCGACCCCCTCCACAAGGCTTCGTCTTCTAGGGTAAATGTCACTTCGGACCTCCTTGTGGGCTTGGGCTCGGCCTGTAATCCAAATGCTTTCGCATCGGGCTTGATTTTGGGCTTCGTCTTGATTTAGTCCACAAATACTTTAGTTTGGCTTGACACTGAACATATTCGGTTTGCTTCGGTTTGTGTACGTTTTCTGACCGAGGCAACGGTTTGGCTCGGTTTATGCACGAATCATGCACCGTTCGGTTCAGCTCGGTTTCGTGCATAACTCGTGCATATTTCGTGCGCGCTTCAGTTCTCTTCGGTCCCATGCACAAATTCTGCACCGAGGCTTTCAGCTCGGTTTCTGCACAATTTGTGCACCGAAGCATTCAGCTCGGTCCCTGCACAGTTTGTGCACCGAGGTGTTTAGCTCGGGCCTTGCACAGTTTGTGCACCGAGGCGTTGGGCTCGGGTCATGCACAGTTTGTGCATCGAGACGTTTGGCTCGGGTCGTGCACAGTTTGTGCACTGAGGTGTTTAGCTCTGGCCTTGCACAGTTTGTGCACCGAGGCGTTTGGCTCGGGTCGTGCACAGTTTGTGCACCGAGACGTTTGGCTCGGGTCGTGCACAGTTTGTGCACTGAGGTGTTTAGCTCTGGCCTTGCACAGTTTGTGCACCGAGGCGTTTGGCTCGTGTCGTGCACAGTTTGTGCACCGAGGTGTTTAGCTCGAGTCTTTGCACAGCCTGTGCACCGAGGCGTTTGGCTCGGGTCGTGCACAGTTTGTGCACCGAGGTGTTTAGCTCGGGTCTTTGCACAGCCTGTGCACGGCTCGTTCTCCTGCACATTTTATGTACAGTCGGGAATAATTTCCATACTTAATCATTTTCTTGATTGATCTCGTCGGGGTGAATACCGACCCCAACAAAGATGCATATTAAATTCAAATTTCAAATTATCAATAAACCAAAAGACATCAACTGAAAAGACGTAATTGATGCCTCTCGGTATAATATTAAAATATTCAATAACCATATATATATCTATTTCTGATATACTCGTCATAAATAGATAATTCAATATAAATAAAATATCTATCTTTGTAAATAAAAATAAACCAACATATAACAATATATTCATATATAGCATGTCATCCTTTAAATATTTACTCGATATTAATATCAAATTTACATTACTTGTTTCAGACTCATCAGAATATATTACTCTTTGTATAACTTTTATTGATTTCATAAAATGATTTCCAATATCAGGAGACTCTCGAATGCATAAACGTGGGACTTGGTGGTATAAAATGGACTGGCGGATCATAAAACATGAGTAATAAAAAGTAAACTATCAAACTACATTCATTTCTCTAGCTAAGTAAGTGTCCTAAATACTGTATAAAGTATGGATTCACTATCGAAGAATAATCTATATTTGTTAAAGTTAAAACTACAAATATCATGTTTGGTTCTTAATTCCTAAGAAGAAAAGGAATATAAATAATTCTCTCAGTATGGAAAAGTGTTGCTTAAGTTAATGGCACTCTCCATGACTCATTTGAAAATAATGAGTTATTATAAATTATATAAATTTCAATTATGCTAAATCAATTACACAGTGAATTGTTTATTTAGTTCAGATTGATGTAGTGTAACTATCAAATTTAAGCAATATATAAAAAGTATGGTATAATAACATGACTTCAAAGCAATTATTAAAAGATAAAAACCAAATCATTTGCATTGAGTATAAAGAATAATTACATATGTTTTAGAAAATCAACATCTGTTTGTAGTGTTACCTGGATACGATAGATTGAAGATAACTAAACATTGTATATCAAAGATCTTGAAAAATCTCTTTAAATACCACGTTCATTGTTTTCTTCTGTGGCTTTCCATCTTCATCAATAATTAGGATTCTCAAACCACACTTAGAGGTTACCATAGAAATTGCCACATAGAGCTGTCCATGTGAAAACACTGGCTAGGTAAAAAAATTCCAATTTGAGATAACGATTGGCCTTGGCTCTTATTAATTGTTATAGCAAAAGCAACAACAATAGGTAACTGTCTTCTACGCATCTTGAAGGGTAGTCTAACATCGGAAGGTGTTATCAACAACCTAGGAATGAGAACTTTAGTACCAACCTTTACTCCTGTTATAACTCTAGCTTCAACCATATAGTCTGTCATCTGTGTAATTTGCAATCTCATACCATTCATTAATCCTCCCATAGGATCGATATTTCTTAACAACATCACAGGACAGCCAATCTTTAGCCTCAAACTATGATTGGGTAATCCAGAAGCCTTAACAGTATTTAAAAAATCAGGAGTTAAAACTTCGTTACCGGCAGAGCTTATATCCGTAGGGTCAATTGAATCAGCACTTAGGTAAACTCTTTCCTCACCTAAACAAAGTCTAACGTTTTGTTAGACAAAGATTATCTACTAAAATAATCAAAATTTATAATCAATATAAATATTCAAAAAAGGTACTAACTTGAGAGCTTATCAAGCATATGATCATTAATTCTACAAACATCATCATTTGTAGGACAAAGAATAGCTCTCTCTTGAAAAAATTTAGGATTCTTTTCCTCTTGTAAAGAAGCAATGTCTCCGTAGACCTCTCTACTGATTGCTTCAATTGGATCATTGGCATCCATAATAAGAAACTCTTCTTGTATTTTTATAAGAGCATCACCATCATTAGGTTCTGAAATTTTTCCATCTCCAACATCTAATATCCACTTCGAGAATTCGTCAAGCTCCTGAGCCTCTTGAGCAGATAAATTATTAGAAAGTAGACGCATATTCTTTGTTAGTTTCAAAACTTTGCAATGCTTCCAAAGATATGATGAATTCAGAGCAGCCATACATATTTCGGGCCTACCAGCTCCTTGTATTACTGGAAGAACCTGTCTGAAGTCACCCCCGAATACAAAAACTTTTCCACCAAAAGGTTTCTTTTCTGAATTCCCAATAATATCACATAGGCTTCGGTCTAAAGATTCAAAACAGTACCTGCTCATCATTGGTGCTTCGTCCCAAATAATTAGATTAGCTGCCTTCACTAACTCCAAATGATCTGATCCATGTGTCAATGAGCATGTAGTAAAATCATCCGGATTTATAGGTATTCCAAACCTACTATGAGCGGTTCTCCCACCTGGTAAAAGAAGGGAAGCGATACCACTGGATGCAACATTGACCAAAATTTCTCCTCTAGATCGGATTCCAGCAGATAAAATTTTCCATAAGAATGTCTTACCAGTTCCACCAAAACTAAACAAAGAACACACCTCCACGTTTCTCATTCACAGTCTCCATTATCTCATCATAAACTCTCTTTTGCTCCTCGGTTAGGTTCAGCACGTCTCTATCATGAATTGCAGACATTTCTTGACGGTTATAGCTCCTCTCATCAGAAATCAAAACATTAGAATTATCAATTCTATCTCTAAAATCTTTAGGCATAGTTGGATAGTTTGATAATGAAGTTCCATTACTTCTCATGATCTTCTCAATTTCTTGAAGGGTAAAATTCTTCTTATCATCGTCATCTAATATCAAACCTGTAATAAAATATAAAGATCAAACTAACATATCAGAACCATTATATTAACTCTATAAGATATTATCTAGAATTACGAATGTTGCTCAATTTAAAAGTATTTGAAAAATCATACCAGGCCTATTCAGAAATTGTCTCCTATTAAACTCATTGTCTTCGGATAGTATCTCCCAAGTATGATCTCACACTATATCTGGCTGGGATAAACTATCAGATATGAGCATGACACAGAAAACTTGACGTTGGAAACTCGGAGTTGATGAAAAACTTCTTCTTATTAAATCATCAATATACTCTTGGTCATCTTCTAATAAACCTCTTGCATAGCATGCCTCCTTATAGCTAGGATAAAGGACACCATTATATGTTTTCAGGTCATCGTAACTGGTAGCACCCCTCTTAAAGTTCAGTAACACACGCAGATAATAAGCATCTTCCATCTTACGGATAATATAATTAATCCTTCCCACACTAAAAGCCTTATTGAGCCTTCTTTTGAACTGTTTCTTCTTCTTGTCGTAACTGTAAAAATTAGAAATTTCCACATACAATTTCCCTCTGGCGAATGAATCAACCTTATTCAGTTCAAACCAAGCTAAAAAAATTGTATTCTCGATGAGTTTCCGAGTTACAACCTTCTGAACTTTCCCTTTCTTGTCGAAGACAACATATTGCATACCAGGAAGATGAAAACCTAGTCTCTCAACTGGTGTAGACCGAAAATGTATTGGATACTTAAACAGCCTCCACATAGCTTCACAAGCAGAAACATATCTAGAACAATGAAAAAATATTATCAAACAAACATATCTAGAACAATGAAAAAATGTTATCAAACAAATATTATCAGAAAATATATATAAAAAAGAAAGTAGTAATGTGAATACCTGCAATCAAAGAAGTCTTTGATTTCATTCCTAATTGGCTCATTTCTACCGTCTCCCGGTGGTTCGACAGCAACAGCAACATGGTCTTGCCCTTTGTTAATATACTTAAATAAGTACTTAATCGAACCAGCTTGATTGCACCATTCGACATTAATATGAGCTCGGTATAACAAAGCTAGTTTCTTGCTGTATGGAATAACATATCTGTTATCACACCTAAAACCATTCTTCTCGATGAATAAATTTTGTATCTCACGTCTCCTATATACTGGAAATCCTTCTCTATTAACAGTAGTTTCCTCAGCATATTCCTTTGGATATAACTTCGAACATTTTCCATTTTCCATGCATGGTGATTTCCAATTAGCAGCTCCGCAAGGACCATGAATCATCGTCTCTTTAATAACATCATAAAGTTCAGATTCTTCATTAGGGTCTGGTATTTCTGCACAGACTATTTGGTCAATGTCTGCGCTTTTAGGAAATTTAACTTTTGCATCCATGAAAAGCAAAATATGAGCATGTGGTAGACTTCTTTTTTGAAACTCAATGGTGTACATTGCTGAAATAAATAGCAGACAAACTTAGATAACTACAAAACAAATATATATTCATATGAAACGACAAATTAATAAGTAACACTTACATGAAACAGTTTTGCCAAGTAGTTTCTTCTTCGTAATTATCCATCAGAGAACCAAGCTTCATTTTAAAAACCCTGCATATAATATCTGGTCTATCTTCCGTTTTCAACTTTCGCTTCTCTATATACCTTGAGATTTCAGGCCACTTAGGATTGCACGTAAAAGTAACGAATAGATCCGGATAACCAAAGTGTTTACATATAGCCATTGCATCAAGATAGTTGTTCTTCATATATCGTGGGCCACCTATGAAAGTTGCAGGGAGCATAAATTCTTTTCCTTGTTGATCCAAATCAATAATTCCAGCATGTTCTGATTGCTTGATATACTGATAACTATCAGATCGTAAAGAAGGCTGATTGCATCTTAAGTAACGTAGTCGATTAGATTCCACCATAGTATACACATCTACCAAAAATTGCTGAATCAAACGCCTAGAATATAGTAGAGTATGACACTCATTCTTCCTTTCTTGTAGTCGAATGCAAAAAACTGCCTCATAGATATTTGGTTGTTCTTCCTGACTTTTGAAGATTTGGTGTTCCCTTTCTTAATACCAAGCCTATAACCATCCTCACCATATGGAAATATTAATGGATATTGAAGAGCAAGATAACTAATGTGAATCTCTAAAATTCTTTTAAGTCCTCCACATTGGTACTGAAGAACAATATCACGCTTATCCATTCCCAACTGAAAATCACCATGGATTAATGCTGCGACTTCAGAAACTGATGGAATATTATAAGTCCGACCATCTGTCTGACGATCATTAATTATTCGCAAATGGAAAGTCTCATCAGGATTTGTGTCAAATCTCTCTCTAGCCGATCTGAATTTACAAACATAAGGATTTACTTCATCAAGCAGTTTGATAAGCAAATCAATAAGTTCCTTCTTCAAAGGGTCAATCTTCTTTCCCTCATTTCCTCTATTAGAGTTGCTCATGTTAAAAACAATTAGTTGCCAATATTAGAGGTTGAATCATAGTTTAATATAAAGTCAGGATCCTAAAATTAACATAAATATATAATCTTGAAACACTATACTTCAAAACATACCTCAAAATATTGGATCTATTATCAACTTCATTTTCTGTATCAACAATGTAAAGCTGTGAGAAAGCTGGAGTTTTCTCTCCATGAAGTTTTAGACTTCCCATAAGATGGTAATTTTCGCCTTGCATTACCAACATTTTCGGCCCGCGACCTTTCTGAATAGACCTATCAATCTTTCCACCAAGAGAAGTAAATGAAAACACCATGTTGGTTGCCCTTGTATTCTTTTGAAAATATTTACTCAGAAAATCATTGTCTCTAAATAACTTTTTCAGTAGGTCAGGTGGCTCTTTTAGAAATGGCAACTTGACTTGTCCTTCCAAACAACACAGAGTGAATGTAGGATTTCGACAACTCCTGCTCTTGTTTATACGTTCACCGTACCACATAATAGCCCTACAATGTCGACACTCATAAGTAAGATCACCTTCATCAATGTAAACTAACAGAAAAAAATAAGAGTTTTATTGGTACAATTCAACAATTGTATACTTATGGCCTCATAATTTAATTTGAAATAAAGGACTTACCAATATTATTAATGCTTGGAACTTTGGGGTATCGACTCATATTACAGAAAAAATGTTTCATAAGGGAAGCAACTTCTTTAACTTTCTCATTTTGTTCTTTGGTATATGACACCTCTTCTCTGATGATATCTGGTATAGTTGGTTCCCCCTCGAAACTATCATCACTGCTACAATCAAATTCGTGCTCATCTTGTTCTTCATCTAATAATAGAGATAATGGTGAAACGTTAATGTTTAAATATATGTATTGAAGTTTAACAGATATATATGTAGTGAAGTCGAAAAAATTAGTTAATGCCTCCTGACTCAAACTCAACTAGTCCGGTAAAACATTCCTCATCCGATTCAAGTTCTTCCTGATTTTTTATATTAAAGTCAACAATGATTGATCTATTCACTCTGGTTAATGATGATGAACTTGATGCAATATTTGAGAAGTCGATATTGGTGAAATTGTTTTCTGCACTGAAATCTCCAACACCACTTATTTGCGTCACAGTTAGTCCACTAATATTATCATCGATTGCTAATAAAAGATCATAACTATGTTAGTATGATAAATCATTAAGCTAATATATTTCATTTCATTATGGACGATATAGTGAATAGAACTTACATAAATTCAACTCAGCGACTCGTTTTTTCTTTAGGAACTGAGTCTCGGCAATATTGTAAGAGACATTACCTAAACATATGAACAAAAGGGCAGTAAAAAATGCAGATGCTATCCCCGCCTTGGGATATTTAACTAAATAAAGAAAAATACATAAATAAATACAAATATGCAAGTAATACCATAAAGACTTACGCTCAGTTTCTTTTCTTTTGTTTGAAGGTGTTTCTGGAGTTGCATTAAGACGATCAAGACCTTGGGAAATTCGAGGATGGACTGAGTAAGGTATGTTGGCGATATCTTGTAGTACTCTACGAAAAACTCTAGTAACAGGAATTGAATTGTTTTGTGTTAGCTCTGATGATTGGGAGGGAAGACGATCTTCCCGAGTATTCTCACTCATATACTCCTTAGATTGGGAAAAACTTAACGTAGGAAAAGACCCCTAATAGTTTAAAGTTTGGTTTATGATAGTTATCTGGTATAATATTTCTGAAAGCTAATTTTACAAACTTATAGAAGAAAAACATATTACCGAGATTTACTACGATTCGAATATAGCATTTGCTAATTAGCATAGAAACTAATATACTAAACAGAGTACTAATAAACTCTATTAATAAACATCTATAGAAAGTAACTACTGAACATTGGATATTGGAAGATTCAATTGTATTATTCAAATCGCAAGTCATAGATATATTGAGAAAAAGATATAATATCTGATACGTGGAGTGATTTACGGAATTTTAAAGGATCGATAAAATGTTTATAGTATCTGAAAATGAATTCATATCCGTAATTCAAATCAACATCTCGAGAGCCCAATATAAGTGTAACTGTAATATAAGATTTGTATATTGGATTTGGTAATACCATAAATTGTGTTCTCCCAAAATGATGATAAAGAGAAACTAAGTTAGTCGAGGTAATATCATCTACATTAACCATTGACCACTTTACAGTTTCTCCCAAATAATAACTGTTAATATATAAATCTGACAGGTTCATATAGGTCCAAAATCTGGCGTTTCTCGGAGATCTCTCTCCATATCTCAAAGCACACAGCTGATGGAGACATATCTAAAGGTTAGTAAGTATGTATCTACAATAAGAGCTTATCACTATAACAAAATAATTTGAAGATAAGAAACTAAAAAACTGAATGACTCAAAGGATAACTTTATTAAGACTAAATGATGTCATTATAGTCAAAAAGACAACAAATGCACTTAACAGAAACAAAGAAGTACGATTCAACAAAGAAATAAATCCAAAGAGTAGATAAAACAACTAATCAGAACTTCTACGATACTTCAACAATCCATTCTTTCAACAAACTCCAACTTTTCCACATTTATCCCGGATATATCCTTCTTAACTATTTTGTCTCCTTCAAGTTTAACATTTTTAAGACACGACTTCTTAGATGTAGAACTCATATCAGGTACTTCACCAATACTTTCAGACGAATGCTTAGAAGAAGGAGTATAGTTGACATTTGATTGAGTTTCAAAATCGACGACATAAATCTGAGACAGAAAATGAAAACATATATCAATACTAAAAACAAATATTATATTTTAATAACAAATAATTTCAATGATGGCCACTTACTTCATCACCCGACACAATAGTAACAACAGTATTATTGTTACTACCAGGATCAGTGATTTTTTCTTCTTTTATCAAACCCTGACCGTTAGAAACCTTAGAACACTTGTAATATTCTAAACCACCAAAAATATTTTCCCTCTCAAGACAAACTTCAAACAACAAAGACCTCCCAACAATACTGGTAATTTCAACAGGTAAATCAGATGGATCTTCCATCTGGAATAAGAACACAAAAGGAAAAAGAACATGAAATGAAAATAATATATAAGAATAGTATCAATAATCTAAAAAATTAACGGATTCATTTATAAAATACTTAAAACTAATACAGAAAAAAATAAATAACCTCTTCAAATTTTCCATTAGGAGTTTAGTAGCTGAATGACCAACGATTTCCATAGCAACAGTGTCTAGAAGCATAAACTTTGCTATCCCAGTATCGTCTATCACAGGGAGATGCAATTTAAACCTAAATGAAATAGGATATAATTACTGCGGGACCAAATAAAATTAAGATTGACTAAGCAGTAGAGATTTTATTAAAATCATCAAAAATACAGATACTACCTTTACAAACTTTTATTTGTTTTCCTCTTTGAATAGATAATAATTATGTAAACTTTACTCAGAAACTTAGATTTGATGAACATTTATAATATAGATTATTTTTATCAAACTAATACAAATACCTCGCTTGCACGTTTGAAGTATATTCCTTGCACTTAGAACAGTAGAATGTAGGTCTAGACATAACTTTTTTCGAGTTAGACTGATGTGTAAGCGCTTTTTTAACCTTTTTTGACATTTTCCACATCCAAAATAATACCAAGACCTGTCAATATTATTACCAGAAATGGTACACAACACTTTGCAATGCTCAATCTGTTACGAAAATTTTTAAAGACATAAATCATTTATAACAACTATATAATGTGAACAACAAAACTAACATACCTGGAATAATTATATTCATTTAAGTGTATCAATATATTATAAATAGTCACACCTCATGATATTCAACTATATCCTTGATTGATCGTTGAGGAAGGAGAGCCCAGTTATCCTCCTTTTTTTTAGAAAAATTCTCTCCTCATTTGGTTTAAGTATAGTCAACGCAAGTCCATCATGTGGTAATCTTTATAATCAGAATAATCACAAAAATCAAACAAAAATAATCTATATTAATATAAATGTTGTTCAATATCCAAAAACAAATACAATACTCACTTTTCCTTAAACTCATCAACTTCAGGCAACATGGGATTTAAAAACAAGAGCGATGTATCGAAAGCGTTCGTGATCTGAAGATCTCCTATAGAGTTGGCAAATCAAAAATAAAAAATTACGATTAACAGTAAAAATAGTATCCTTATATATTTTACAAAGTTGAGTATACATCTAACCTCTGAAGAAAATAATTTTTGCAAACCTAAGTACGCAAACAACATTTCCATTTAAGGATTTAAGATATCATGGTTTTTATAGTTTTTAACCATGGTATAAGTCCTTTTTATTGAGTCTTTTTGGTCTTTTTAGAGTCCTAGAAGAGTCTTTGCAGGTTATAGCATGTCTGGAGCATAATTGGAGATATTGAAGCTTTTTGGAGCATTGCAAGTTGAAGCCACGAAGTATCCAACTCGGGAAGAAAAGTATCCATATAGGTGACGCTCGTCACCCACCGAGGAAGGAGGTCGTGGCTGTTTATTAAAAGATGGAGCATTATTTGCAGAATTGGCCTAGAAGTTCCATTATTTACAAAAAGACCCCAGATCGTGTTTAGCCTCTATTTATTAGGTTTTTCAGCCATTGTTGGCTTGAATCTTAGTTTTTGAGAATTCAGAGAGCTTAGAGAGAGATCTATTCAGAGCTTTTTGGAGAGACAAATCCTGTACTCTTTTGAGAAGATTTCGAACCTCCTTATTCTTTTACTCTTTCTCTTAATGCAATATTATTCAGTTATGTTTTGTGATTCCATTATCATGTATGAGTAATCTGCTAGTTAAGTTAGGTCTTTTTCAAAGTTTGATGAAGAGTTTGTAGAATTGCTACCTGTTAGGAATATCTTTTGGTTTTTCATCTCTGCTTGCTTTAAAATTGAATTTCTGAGACACATTGTGGTAACCCAACCCGGTAAACCGTACCGCGGCTGTGTCCCACTACATCCTCTAAGTCCGTTTCTATACTTAGCCATAATTTCGAACTTTTTCTTTATTTTTCTAAGTCTTTCTTATCAATACACAGCGGAATATAAATAACTCATTTCATTCATTTAACTCTCAAAAATACTTAAACAGATTCGGGGTTCCACATAAATCAAATCACAAGGTTCACTAACGATTACAACCAATCATCTAGCAACCTAAACGGTTAAACACCAAAGCCATAAGACTCTAAACACAAGTCTTAACACAAATAAAACCAAGTCCTGATCCATCCATATCCATCACTGCCGCCTGGTCTCGCCCCTTACTGCTTAGTACCTGCACACTCAAAATGAGAGGCATAAGTATTTCATAAATGCTTAGTGAGTACGGTCATCCCGTAACACCTGGTCAGTACCAAAACACGCAGTCATACTTTCGGATTCAACATTCAACACAATCAATTCGCAATAGACATAACCATATCAACGGCCATGATCATCTAGCCTAACCAACTAAGATCAATCCCTTTTTAAGACCCATGTCTACTTCAGCGAGAATCCCACATCCCCTAAGCTAGTACATGATCCGGATTACCCTGAGGTTAGCTAAACATCATATATGCCACGGTAAACACCACAATATATCACAACATAAGGATTGCTTATCAATTCCAAACACATAACATGAAAATCACACAATCAACATGCAAAACACTCAACCCTAGCAATCCTACGGTCCTAGACCCAACCACAGTCACACACTCACCTTAGACAAGGCTAGAAACAGATTGGTAAGAAGAAATCCCGATGAAAACCGCACCAAAACGAAGATATCCGATCTCTATAAGAATCTCTTGGCTCACGGTACGATCCGATCCTTATCCCCTCGGCTATCTCTTGATCCGTTCACCTTTCGTCGAGCCAAACTCTGTTTTTCCTCAGAAACCCCACAAAACAAGGCTATTAGCTCGAGGTTATCCGATGAAAACTCAACACTTAGGGAAATATCCGATCGCTTACCAGTTTATCTCAGCGATGATCGGTTCTGCTCGGCGATAGCCTGATCTCTCTCGGATGTCCTCGGGATAAACTGTTTTTCTTAGGGTTTTGTCTTGACTAAACTCTCTCTTTGCTTTATTTAGCTCAAATAAATGCAACACCCTCGAGTTAAGTCTCAAATTCCCTTATATACTCGCAAAACCCTAGGTAACCCGGACTTATCCGACGTTTTCCTGGTTCCAGTAGGATTATCCCGGTCCGATTCGATTTTCCTCGGCTATTCCCTGTACCGGCTCGACCATCCACTCGATAAATCCCAAAATAGCCGACCAAACACTTGGCCCACGGCCCAAATCCCTTCCCACTCGGATAAACCGCCTTTATCCGAGGTGTTTTCTATTTTTCATCCAGATATTCCTATTTCTCCCGGACAACTTGTCCCACCTCGGCTAATCCTCTATTTTTCTCGGAGGTTTCCTATTCCCCCTCGGAGACAGTCCACTGTCACTCGGACTAACCTCCCAGACTCTCGGATATATCCCACTGCACTCGGATAAATCCTATTTCCCTCGGACTGGACCCTGTTTTCCCTCGGATATGGTCCATCCGGCTCGGCTATCCAGCCCACATCCGACTATTTCACCGGTCAACACCTGTCCATAGTCCAAACCTCCATTTCCCAGCCAGTATCCGACCCTTGGCTCGGTCACCCCTCGGACAATGCCCTGTCCGGTACGATCATTCCACATTTTCTCGGATACAGATGCTACAACTCTCCCCCTCCCGTTCTGGATTCGTCCTCGAATCCGACTCATCCGTTTGCAACTTATCAAACTATTTGGGATACTCAACTTTCATCCTAGCCTCCGTTTCCCAAGTAACCTGTTCATGCCCGTCGCAGTCCCATACGACCTGAACCATTCTGACCAGCTTCCCACGCTTAGTCTCTTCTTTCCGATCTAACACTCGAACCGGCCTAGCCACTACTGCAAGGTCCTCTTGCAAGTCTGCTGGCGGCTCCTCTATAACCGTTTCCCGTTCGGTAATGTGCTTCCTCAGCTGCGACACATGGAATACATTGTGGAATGCTCCCATTCCCGATGGCAAGTCCAACTTGTAAGCCACTGCGCCCACTCTTTCCAGTATCCGGTACGGCCCCATGTACATCAGATTCAACTTGGCACTCTTAGCTGCCCTATCCGTTCCCTTATAAGTCAGTGCTTTAAGATAAACCATATCACCCACACTGAACTCCAGATCCCTGCGATGCTTGTCCGCATAACTTTTCTGCCTGTCCATAGCCTCTTTCAGCTTAACCTTTAACAATCTGATCTTTTCTGTAGTAGCCTCGACCACTGCTGGCCCCATTACGCTACGCTCCCCCACTTGTGTCCAACAAAATGGTGTCCTGCACGGCCTGCCATACAATGCCTCATACGGAGACATCTCTATGCTCCTTTGGTAACTATTGTTGTATGCAAATTCAGCCAACGGTAAGTAGTCTTCCCAACTACCACCCCAGTCCAGTACACACGCTCTCAACATATCCTCCAATGTCCTGATCGTCTGTTCTGATTGTCCATTAGTCTGAGGATGATACGCTGTACTCATATGCAACCGCGTTCCACACGCTTCCTGGAACTCTTTCCAGAACCTTGAAGTAAACTTCGGATCACGATCTGAAATGATACTTACTGGCACTCCATGCAACTTCACGATCTGATCAATATACATGTCCACTAACTTTGGTACTCCATCAGTCTTTTTCATTGCTAAGAAGTGAGCAGACTTGGTCAAACGATCCACAATGACCCATATCCCGTCATGCAACTTCTTAGTCTTAGGTAATCCCAGTACAAAGTCCATGGTGATCATGTCCCATTTCCATTCTGGCATTGGCAATGTTTGCAACAAACCACCTGGAAACTGATGCTCTGCCTTAACCAATTGGCACGTCTCACATCCGGCTACCCACTTAGCCACATCACGTTTCATCCCAACCCAATGATAGTACCGTTTCAAATCCTGATATATCTTGGTCATTCCCGGATGAACAGAAAACCTTGACTGATGTGCCTCCTTATGGAAATCAGCAGTGGAACAGAGGCTACAACAACAACAATCAGAAGAGTACCTTTACAGGAGGTTAGAGCACGCTTGGTTAACACCTAAGCCCCCCATTCAAGAAGACAGAGTACCAGAAGCCATTCCAGAACAGTGGAAATTATAGCAGGAACTATGGTTCTTCTTCCTACCAACCTGCACCTCCACAAGGGAACAAGATGGAAGCAATGCTGGAACAGATCTTGGAAGGACAACAGAAGCTTACAGTGGACTTTAATGGCAAGATAGATTCGCTCTATCAAGATTTGAATGGGAAAATTGAGAGTCTCAACTCTCATATGAAGAAACTTGATGTTCAAGTTGCCCAAACTGCATGAGCTGATCAGAAGCAAGAAGGATTTCTTCCAGGAAGAACTGATGCTAATCCCAAACACTATGTGAATGCCATCACATTGAGGAGTGGAAAGAACCTGCAACCAGTGTTGCAGAAGGATTTAAGTTCAAAAAATTTCGTGGGTATTGAAGAATATGAAGATGAAGAAATTTCTGCTGAAGAACCACGGGTGACGCTCGTCACCAAAAACGGGTGTCGCTCGTCACCAAAAACGGGTGTCGCTCGTCACCCCTTGAGCACAACCCCGACGACCCTTCTTCACAAATTGGTGACGACCATCACCAGGAGGGTGACGCTCGTCACCCAAATCGAGCAATCAATCCCGACTTGTCCAAAGCGAGTGATGCTCGTCACCATCCCAGTGACGCTTGTCACCCGTTGCCACATACTGCAGTTTCGTCTAAGACTTCAGATAATGCTAAGGAGACAGTGTATAAGCCCAAGATACCCTATCCTAAGCATCCTAAGAAGTCTAAGCAGGAGTTTGAAGATGTTAAATACAAGGCTATCATGGACAAATTGGTTATTAAGATCCCATTGATTGATGCTGTAAGGATCACTCATGTTATAAGGAGGTATGTGAAGAGGATGGTGACTAATAACTTGAGTTTAGAGGTTGGGGCTATGATTATCAACGAGCAGGCCAGTGCAGTGATTCAGAACAGGTTTCCAGAGAAGCTTTCAGACCCAGAAAGCTTTGTTTTATACTGCATAATCTTCAATGACAAGTTTGAGAGGTCATTGTGTGATCTTGGTTCTATTGTGAACCTCATGCCTCATTCTGTTGCTAAGAGCTTGGGGATGACCGATTTTAAGGCTACAAGGATATCTCTTGTCCTAGCTGATAGATCAGTTAGAGTTCCTGAAGAGGTGATAGAGGATGTTCCTATCAAAGTAGGAGATTGTATGATTCCTACTGATTTTGTGGTTCTGGAATATGGAGAAAAACCCAAAGATCCCTTGATTTTTGGCAGACCCTTCTTGGCTACTGCAGGAGCTATCATTGATGTCAGGAAGGGTAGAATATAGCTGAATGTTGGTGATTTAGTGATGAAATTCGAAATGGACAAACTGATGAAGAGGCCAACCATAGATGGACAGACTTTTTATGTGGATGTTCTCACAAACATTGCTGATCAGATCTTCCATGAGATGAGTTCAGAGGACCCCTTGGAGAGGGCGTTGACCACTTCTACAGCAGAGTATGAGCATTTGGATGCTGCTGCAACAGGCTACACAAAGATGATAGATGCTACTGCACAAGTGATGTAACTGGTTGCACAGGATAAGCTTGTCTCCACGTCTGCGAAAGCTGCTACAATGGGTGGTTGGTCTGCAGCAAAAGCACCAAAAATTGAGCTTAAACAGCCCCCTGCAGGGCTAAGGTATGCATTTCTTGGAGAAAACTCCACCTATCCTGTTATTGTTAATGCTTCATTGAACAATGCAGAGCTCACCCTTTTGCTAAGTAAGCTGCGAAAATTTCGCAAAGATCTTGGCTATTCTCTTGATGATGTTTCAAGGATCTCTCCAGACTTGTGCATGCATAGGATACACTTGGAGGATGAGTCGAAATCATCAGTTGAGCACCAGAGGAGGCTGAATCCAAATTTGCATGATGTGGTGAAGAAAGAGATCATGAAGTTGTTGCAGGCTGGTATCATCTATCCTATATCAGACAGTGCTTGGGTGAGTCCAGTGCACGTGGTGCCTAAGAAAGGAGGTGTCATAGTGGTGAAGAATGAAAAGGATGAGCTGATTCCAACCAAGACTGTGACAGGACACAGGATGTGCATTGATTACAGAAAACTGAATGCAGCAACAAAGGAAAGATCATTTTCCTCTGCCTTTCATCTATCAGATGCTGGAGAGGCTGGCGAATCACAAGTATGACTGCTTCCTTGATGGGTATTCAGGCTTCTTTCAGATCTCCATCCATCCAGATGATCAGGAGAAAACCACTTTTACCTGTCCTTATGGCACTTTTGCATATCGCAGAATGCCTTTTGGGCTGTGTAATTCTCCTGCAACCTTCCAGAGATGCATGATGTCAATCTTCACAGACATGATTGAGAAGTTTATGGAGGTTTTCATGGATGACTTCTCTGTTTATGGGTCCTCCTTAAAGAGCTGCCTAGATAATTTGTGTGCAGTTCTGTAGAGATGTGAAGAGAAGCACTTGGTTTTGAACAGGGAGAAGTGCCATTTTATGGTATAGGATGGTATTGTGCTTTGTCACAGAGTCACAGGAGATGGTGTAGAGGTGGAATGGGCGAAAATTGAAGTGATGACAAGTCTGCAAGCACCTGATTCAGTCAAAGCAGTGAGGAGTTTTCTGGGTCATGCAGATTTCTACAGAAGATTCATCAAGAACTATAGGAAGATAGCACACCCCCTTACTGCTCTCCTCTGCAAAGACGTGAAGTTTGACTTCACAGAAGAGTGCAAATCCGCCTTTGAATAGATCAAGCAAGCTTTGGTTACAGCTCCTGTTGTGCAGCCTCCAGATTGGGACTTACCTTTTGAGGTGATGTGTGATGCCAACGATTTTGCAGTTGGAGCAGTATTGGGACAGAGGAAAGGCAAGAAGCTCCACGCCATTTACTATGCAAGTAGGACTTTGGATGATGCTCAGAAGAACTATGCAACAACTGAGGAAGAATTGTTGGTTGTTGTCTTTGCATTTGAAAAATTCAGGCAATACCTTGTTGGCTCCAAGGTCGTGGTCCATACTGACCATTCAGCACTGAAGTATTTGATGCAGAAGAAGGATGCAAAGACAAGGTTGTTGAGGTGGATCCTGCTTCTTCAGGAGTTTGACATTGAAGTGAAGGACAAAAAAGGTGTTGAGAATGGTGTTGCTGATCATCTATCCAGGATTCAGGTCGAAGACAGTGTCCCAATCAATGATTTCTTGCCTGAAGAGAATGTTTACTTGGTAGAAACAAGAGAACAGGATGAAAGTGTTGAAAACCTGCAGTTTTCACGAAAGTGCAGGGGAGTGACGAGCGACACCAAGAGGGTGACACTCGTCACCAACCCAGAACAATCACGACAAAGTTATACGAAGGAGGTGACGCTCGTCACCAATCTCTGCTCTTTGCTGCAATTTGCGCAAGCTTGGGGATGGCTTTTGAAGAGCATGTTTATGCTTTGAATAATCCAAAGAGGCCCTGGTATGCTGATATTGCCAACTACCTTGCTGCAGAGGATGAACCACATGACTTCAAGGGCTATGCTAAGAAGAAGTTCTTAAGAGAACTTAGGAGATTCTATTGGGACGAGCCATACCTCTACAAGCATTGTGCTGATGGGATCTACAGGAGATGCATAGCAGAAGAAGAAGTGCATGACGTCCTCTTTCACCGTCATGGATCAGAGTATGCTGGACACTTTGCCACATTCAAAACAGTCTCCAAGGTTCTACAAGCTGGTTTTTGGTGGCCTACTATGTTCAGGGACGCCCAAGCCTTCATTACAAGCCGTGATACTTGTCAGAGAAGAGGAAAAATCAGCAGGAGACATGAGATGCCACAGAACTTCATTTTAAAAGTAGAAGTCTTTGATTGTTAGGGTATTGACTTCATGGGACCTTTTCCCTCATCTTATGAGAATAGATACATTCTGGTTGCTGTTGATTATGTATCTAAGTGGGTAGAGGCATTGGCTACTCCTACTAATGATGCTGCAGTAGTTTTGAAGCTGTTGCAGAATAGATACATTCTGGCTGCAGTACTTTTCCCAGATTTGGTGTTCCGCGGATTGTCATAAGTGATGGTGGTTCTCACTTTGTCAATAAGGTTTTTGACAAGCTACTGAAGAAGTATGGTGTAAAACACAGAGTGGCCACGCCCTATCACCCCAAACCAGTGGACAAGTTGAGGTTTCCAACAGGCAGATCAAGCAGATTCTATAAAAAGACAGTTGAAAAGACAAGGAAAGATTGGTCTGCAAAATTGGACGATGCATTATGGGCTTACAGGACAGCATACAAGATGCTACTTTGGGACTACACCATTCCATATTCTTTATGGCAAGGCGTGCCATTTACCAGTAGAGTTGGAGTTCAAAGCAGAATGGGCCATCAAGAAGCTGAACTTCGATCTGAAGCCTGCTGCAGAGAGGCGCTTGATTCAGCTCAATGAACTGGATGAAATCAGATATCTGGCCTATGAAAACTCCAAATCATACAAGGAGAGGACAAAGGTATATCATGATAAAAAGATCATTTCTAGACATTTCGAGCCCAATGACCAGGTATTACTTTACAACTCTCGTTTACAGCTTTTTCCTGGTACTGCGTTCTCGATGGTCAGGTCCTTTCACTGTCAAAGAAGCTCGCCCACATGGTGCAATTGTCCTGATTAACTCCAAAGGAGAGGAGTTCACTGTCAATAGACAAAGGGTGAAGCATTAGTGGGCACAAGCCGAGATTCCAGCAGGACACATTGTGTCTCTGGATGATGCACCAGCTGTCTAAACAGCCAACCAAAGTCAAGCTAATGACTTTAAACAAGCGCTTAATGGGAGGCAACCCACTGGTAAGTTGTAAATATTGTACTTAGTTTTTATTTTCGTGCTTAGGATTAATATTTTGAATTTTATTCAGTAAAAAAAAAAACACCACAAAAAAACGAGTGACGCTCGTCACCCATCTCAGGCCAAGGTACGCGATTTATTTTCCTCTTTTTCTTCTCCGCTTCATAACTGTAACCATCGAACACTTTCACACTTTTACAAAAACCTGCAACTTTTGATTTTCTAAACCAAATTGAGTGATTCAAAAGCCAAATCCGTGCGGATTTTGCTCCTCTTTCTGAATATCCACTCAGTTTTTAAGATCTGCAAGGTATATGTTCGGAATCCCCAATTTTCAGCCCGCCATAGGTTTGGTAAAATCCGATTTTTGACTTGATTAGCTTGATTTAACTGTTGAATCATGGTTAGTTAGGTTGTATTAGAGGAATGGAACCATCTTTGTGAGCTTTTATCGGTTGTTTTGCAAGTTTTGAATTTTCGAGTTCATGATGAACTTTGCAAAAATCTGGAAATTTTGGGTAATTTGGGTTGAACTGATGCTCGAATTGTGTTCCTGGTAGTGTTGTAGTTGATCGCCATCAGTTATTTGACCTTGGTTGATTGATTTTTCAAATTTTGAAAAATTTCCTAATTTTGGTCATATTTTTGGTCGATTTTGAACTTGAATTTTCAGATGCCTAGACAGGAGAAACGACCAAGACAAGACTCGTCTTCAAGCACTGCATCAGGTTCTACAGATTCATTCAGTCATTACCCGGTTTGCAGGCCTCCATGGCCCAAGCGAGAAGATCGGAAAATAGCTTCAGGAGTGGCTTGGGCAGGGACTCCAAGGCAAGAAATATCACGGGACACTTGCATATTCCGTGATATCCAGGAGGAGTGGGATGAGTATGACATGCTGTTCTATAATGCGTGGCTGGGAGTGAAGATTGTCCCTACTCGATTTGCAGATCCTACTGTTCTGCAGAAGATGGGCATCTTCGAGGAGGTTTCAGAGATTGTGGAGAGGATCGGGATGGGCACTATGCCATTCCAGCAGTATGATCTGTATCCAGATTTGGTCCGCCAGTTTCTCTCTACTGCTCGCGTCTACTACGCGAATGAGCTGGCGAAGTGTGCGCAGGAAGGCACATTGACAATCCTGGTCCGCGGGGTTCGTTACAGGATCAGTCTGATGGAGCTTTGTGGGATTTATGGCTTCTCTGACCACCCCACAGGCGTTCTCCTTCCCTCTCAGTGGACTCACATGCGGACATTCTGGTCCAAGTTCGGGAATGGAGTCTAGGACAGCAAGACTACCACGTAAACAGAGGTTCGACATCCTGTCTTGAGGTACATTCTGCGCTTTTTTGGCCATAACATACTGTGCAAGTCTGCGCCTAGCAAGAAACGGGTTAGTGAGCTGATTCTCCTCTACTACAGACTCTATGAGATGCTTGATGATGTGATCCATATCGATAGCATGATTCGCGCCAACTTGGACACTGTGTTCGCTGAGCATTTGGTCTCTTTGAAGACCAAACCGTTCACCAGTCCAGGGGAGAAGACCGAGAGTGTTGGCAGCCTTCTGATACCTATCTTCCATCATTTCCAGATTGATGTCACTCCCTGCAGTCTGCTCATGGATGAACAGTATCTGCGCCATGTCACTTGGCTTAAGACTGGCGTTGTCTGGACTTCTACTACTACTTCTGGAGAGTATGTTGGCATTAAGTTGCCATAGAGAGCCCTCACTACGATTCAGGGAGTCCCACGCCAGCTGTTCATCATGCCATATCGGACTCTGCTGCCCCCTTTAGCTCTGCGCCCTGCTACAGCTGCTACAGCTGGCGCCTCTGCTTCTACTACAGCTGCTGCTGATGCTGGACCATCTAGACGCTAGACTACCTCCTCTACTGCTTTCAGGCGCCCACCACGACCACAGACACCCATGGATATGGCTGCTTTTCAGGAGTATGTCATTGACAGCTTTGAGGGACTCTGGGATGCTGTTGCTACACTTAGCAATTGTGGTTGTGTCCGTCCCCATTACACCACTGAACCTTGCGAGGATAAGGACTGAGGCTCTACTATCTGGTTACTTGTTTCTTTTTCTCTTTTATTTTTATTTCTCTTGAGTTATTTTTCTGTTTTCTTTAAGTCAGTTGTCAGTTTCTTTGATGATGTTTTGTGATATTGTTGAACCAGGTTCTTATTGCTAAGTTTGGATGTTATTAATTGTGTGTTTGAGTGCTCTAATAGTCTAACTTTAGAGTACACAAGACAACATAACGTTAATAACCATCTAACTTGATGATTGTGCAATACAGGTCGTGGTGACGCTCGTCACCAGATTGGTGACGCTCGTCACCCGACCCCACGCGAGGTAACACTTTTTTGCTTTGGTTCAACGACTTCTCATTCATTTTTCTGACCAACTCTTGGCTTAATAACACTGGAGACAATGTTGTTTAAGTCTGGGGGAGGTGGTTACTGACGTTGTGTGCTTTGTGTCATGTTTATAGAGTCTTAAAGTTGAGTCAAAAAACCTGTTTTTATTTTGTCAAAATTTTGAAATTGTCAGTTTTTCTTGGAACTAACCATAGGACGTTTTTGCTTATAAGAACCATTGCCACAGTAGTTGATTACAAGTCTTACTAAGTTGAAAGTCATAGGTATATCAGTCTAGCAATGAAGGTTTAGGTTCTTAGAGAATATGGAAAATTTGCTGTTAGCTCCACCTTAATGAACTTTAAACTTCTTGTCTTGGGGCTTGATTCTTATTGATCTTTATTCTCTCTTTCAGCACTGACAATAAGGTTAAGATACAATCTCTCTTTGATCTTCCCTGATGTAGTTTTAAAAGTTTAAGTCCAAAGACTGGTTGATACAAGAGTTTTGACTCTCTTGGTCAACCACCCATTGTACTAGTCATTGTAGCATTGGGCTTTAATGTCAATCCAAAGGGGAAGATTGAAATAGCAGGATTATAGTAGATTTCCTAATTCAAGCAGATATAAAAGGGGTTTTAGAATATCTAGCAACCTAAGTGATCAAGCAGAAGCCAAACAAACACAAAGTAAGGAAGAAGACAAGCAAAAAACCAAAGTAAAGGTAAAAACAGAGCAATTCAGAACATATCTTAAAACAGAGAAAAGATGGGACATGAGATAAGATAATTGGTAATAGGGAACTCTTGACTCAGCCTATGATGCTTACAAACTCACATAATGTTATTCCTTATGCATAGGATTCATTTATATGACTAATCCAATCTCTTGGCACTAATCTCTTTGCTAATTACCAAGTTAAGAACTAATTCTCATTAGTGCAAGCATTAAAACAAATCTATCAATCCTATATTGCCAAATCACTCCCTATGCAGTCAATCGTTTGAGCTAGGATAAGCAATTCTCTTGCAAAGCAGTTCAGGCATTTCATCAAACACTTGGTGGGTATAAAATGAGCCTAAGATCTTCAATCAACTTAGCTAGAGCTAAATAAGCATTAAACACAGCAATCAAGAAAGGAAATAGAAGAATTAAAACTAAGCAATCATAGATAGAGTCTCAAATTCCCTAAACCTAACCCATCTCAAATCCCTAAAAAGAACTACTCACTAATTACCATTAAAGCCACCAAATCAAAGAGAGAAAGATGACTGATCATGATTAGAAAGCTTAAACAAGATGAAAGATGCAAACTTTTATTAAAATGAAGCGAAGATTCAAATTACAAAACCCAAGGGTCCAAACAAGAAAGAAAGAACTGCTGGGTAAAAGCCTGTTCCCAGAAATTAGGGATTTTTCGTATTTATAGGAGTCTAGGCGAAAATGGCAAAATTGTAAATAAAAGGTCTTCAGTCTGGCAGCGTATCGGTCAGTTACGTCGGTCTTCAGTGACCGAAATGGATCCCTATCGGTCTGGAGGAATCGACACATATGACCGAAATCCATCTGGTGTGTTTGTGTCGATCTCACTTGACCGATACTGGTGATCGATACTGCTCTGTATCGGTCATCCTTGACTGATACTCACCGTGCTCTGACCGAAAACTTCTGCAGAGATCTTCTGCTGTGATCCTTCTTGCTTCCTTTTTCCCAGCTAGCATCTTGTATCATTCCCAAAATTCCTCCAAGCTCCTTTTAGCTCTAAAACCACCTAAAAACATCCAAAATGCAAAGAAAATGCAAACTATACTCTTAATGCAACTTAAGACTAAAAGGAGGAGAAAATGGGACAAAAGCTAAGGGAAAACATGCAAAAGAGGACCAAAATATGTACTAAATATAGCCCTAAATAGTGTAAATACAAGGGATATCAACACCCCCACACTTGCCTTTTGCTTGTCCTCAAGCAAATAAGAACAAATGGGAGAGTGAGGTTTGAAAGTGGGCATTCAGATTCCAAAAGTGCAGAGGTAAATAAATGGTTTCAATGCTCAAGTGCCTAGTTGTAGGATGCAAACATAATCAGCTATACTTTAAAGATCCTAGCCATGCTCATCATGTTTCAAAATAATCTCAAATCACAACTTAGGCAAATGCTCAAATCAATCAACTCTTTAACATTCAATTAAGATCAGAACATGAATCATGCTTATGCAAATCAAGTGAAGACATTTGGTTAAAAAGGGTAAGGTTATGAGATGAGAATGATCTTATTTAAGCACAAGGTTTCAAAAACATAAAGGATCACTCAATGAAATAACTTCATCTTAGGCAAAATGCTAAAGGTAAAAGCACACTTATGCATGCAATTCAAAGCTCTCTTCTACCCTTATTTCCCAAAGATGAGTCCTAAGCATTTCTAAACCCAAGAGTGAACCCTCTAAGTCTACCCTTTCCTAAACTCTACCCTTTACCCATCTTCATGGCAGGGGAAACTTCTTCTTTTTGCTTGTGTGGTTGCTTCTTTTTGGTTGGAACTTGCTCTTCTTTGTTGTGTTGGCACCTTCATCACCTTTGGTGGATTGCTTCTTGGTCAGACTTTTCTTCTTTTGGACCTTTCTAAGCATTGTTGTTGGCGCCAATTCTTATTTTTGAACTTAGAGCTTTTATTCCCTTTACTTAACCACAATACTAAACTGTTTCCCCTTTTCTACCATTTCAGATATTTTCCTTTTCTTTCAAAACATATAAACATGAAGTTCAAAACACTTACACTACCCTTTTAAACCCCAAAACTCCTATCCTAGAATCAAGCTCAAGATGCAAACTTATATCTACAAGAGAGCTAATCATTGCCAGTCTTATTCCTAACACTTTTTGCCAAGACAAAATCGAAAATGCAATGCAAAGGCCTCACAGCTCTCACAATAGTGTTTAGGCTCAAAAGGAGGTTTTGGTTAAGGGTGAGGATGTAACTGTCCCATAATTATGAGGATCAGCTATTTGGATCAACAAGAGTGGTAGAAAGGAGAAAGATGATCCAAATATGTATATGGTAGCCATGTAATCACTTTTCAATGCATAAGACATGATAATTAAAAGTCCAGATTAAAGTTCAACTTGATAGAGTTGATTTTCAGAGAACAAATGCTTTCAGAATGAGATGAGAAGACCAAATCAAGAAATCTAAGCATGGTTCAGCCTTAACTTCTAGCAATCATATGATGCATCATACAACTAAGCACTTAAAAACTGAAATCATCTCTAAACACTAAGCACTTTACAAGGAAAATTCATCATAATTCCCTATGCAAATGCAATGCAACCTACATGTCAACACTAGACTCAATCCTAGAAGAATGAAATGCAACTACATGCTTTTCTTTTTGGTTTGCAAAAATGCAAAATTTTTAAAAATTTTCGATTTTTTGTGTTTTTCTATGCCTTACATGTATGCATGATATGCATGAGACTCAAAGTGAAAAGTAAAAGAAAAACTAAGAAAATAGAACACAAAGTCAAAGCCCAAATCTCTCCCCCACACTTAAATTACACAGTCCTTTGTGTAATGAAAGCAATGGAAGAGAGAAGCAACAAAATGTATTACAAAAATAAAAGGATGCAATGGTATAAAACAATGGAAAGGATGTGGTACTTGGTTTAATGGTAGGAGTTGTGGGAAGATCCTGAGGTTTGAGGAGACTTGCTAGCTCTTGGGGAAAGGGATGCTTCCTCTCTTTGTGACCTCATGTCACTTGCTGTTGAGCTGATCCTGCTTCTCATTGTACCTCAGATGGAATATTGGTCACACATGACCGATACAACTGATCGAAATGGCAGTATCGGTCATTAGTGATCGATATTGGAGACTGGTGCTTCCTGGGATTAGTATCGGTCATCACTAATCGACACGCTTGACCAAAATACATCCGGTGCGATTGTGTCGGTCTTGAGTGATCGATACTGGTGACCAATATCATTCCAAGAATCTCATCGATCACCAGTGATCGACACACTGGACCAAAAGTCAAACGGTGTGTTTATGTCGATATGAATGACCGAAATTACGTCCTGCTGTCAAGCTGCTTTCCATAACGGTCACAAGTGACCGATATGTTGACTGGTGTAGACTGGCTCCACTGATATCCATCAAACATGATCGATACTGATGACCAAAAATTTGTGTATTGGTTTGTCATGACCGATACAGATGACCGATATCAGCCAGAATACACCTATTCTTTGTCTCCCTCAGACTTTCTCAAACCCCAGTTCAAAATCCTGCTTCTATACACTAGAACAAAGCATAAAAGATATACTAGAAAGCATAATATATACAAAAAGATACTATGGGACTACCTCCCAAGTGTGCTTGTTTAAAGTCACTAAGCTTGACTTTCCTTGGTTGATTACTCTTGTGGAGGTTCATCAAGGTTGATGTCCACTTCATCTCCAAGAGACTCACTTGCCATGTATGGTTTCAGCCTGTGCCCATTCACTGTGAAGTCTTCTCCATTCTTGCTGAACAAAGTCACATCTCCATATGGTAGCACTTCCTTGATCTTGAATGGTCCTGACCATCTTGACTTCAGCTTTCCAAGAAATAACTTCAACCTTGAGTTGAATAGCAGCACCTGATCCCCTGCCTTGAAGTCCTTGTGTTTGATCCTTTTGTCATGGAAGGCTTTTGTCCTCTCCTTGTAGATCCTATAACTCTCAAAAGCTTCAAGGCGGTTTTCCTCTAGTTCATGCAAGTTGATAAGTCTTTTTTCCTGAGCTGTCTTGATGTCAAAATTCAGCAACTTTGTTGCCCACAAGGCCTTATACTCTAGCTCAATAGGCAGATGGCAGGACTTCCCATAGAGGAGTGAGAAAGGAGTCATGCCAATGGGTGTCTTGAAGGCTGTCCTATAAGCCCACAAAGCATCATCAAGCTTATTAGACCAGTCCTTTCTTGTGACACCAACTGTTTTCTCTAGGATGGCTTTGATCTCCCTGTTGGACACCTCCACTTGGCCACTTGTTTGAGGATGGTAAGGAGTAGCAACCTTGTGCTTGACACCATTCTTCTTGAGCAAGCTCTCAAAAACCTTGTTGATGAAATGACTTCCACCATCACTGATCACACATATTGGAGTACCAAACCTTGAGAAGATAATTGTCTTGAAGAGCTTCAGCATAACTCTAGCATCATTTGTTGGACTAGCAATGGCTTCAACCCACTTTGACACATAATCAACAGCTACAAGAATGTACTTGTTCCCATAAGAGGAAGGGAAGCGTCCCATAAAGTCAATCCCCCACACATCAAAAAGATCTACTTCAAGGATAGAATTCAGAGGCATCTCATCTCTCTTGGAGATGTTTCCCTTCCTTTGGCAGGCATTACATGAGGAGATATGGGCTTGGGCGTCCTTGAACAGACTAGGCCACCAAAAACCAGCTTGTAGGACCTTGGAGGCTGTCTTGAATGTTGCAAAATGTCCTCTATAGGCTGAGCCATGACAATGGTGCAGGATTCCTGGAATCTCTTCCTCAGATACACACCTTCTGAACAGCCCATCACTCCCTCTTTTGTACAGATAGGGCTCATCCCAAAAGTAATGGGAGACATCTCTTAAGAACTTCTTCTTCTTATGTGAGTTGAGGGTCTGTGGTATCTGTCCAACCACCAAATAGTTTACAAAGTCAGCATACCAAGGTAGTTTATCTTCTTCTAGGCTTTCCACTTCTGCTTTCCTGACTCCTAAAGCATGCAACTGTTCTTCTGGTAGGGTATCATTGATTGGGACAAAGTCATCTATCCTCTGTCTTGAGAGGTGATCAGCAACTCCATTCTCAATGCTTCTCTTATCCACAATCTCCATATCAAACTCCTGTAGAAGAAAAATCCATCTAAGAAGTCTTGGTTTGGTGTCCTTCTTAGCATAGATGTGTCTCAGCGCAGCATGTTCAGTATAAACAATTACTTTGGAGCCTACTAGGTAGCTCCTGAACTTCTCAAATGCAAAGACAACTACCAAGAGCTCCTTCTCAGTTGTAGCATACCTTGACTGAGCCTCATCCATAGTTCTGCAGGCATAGTAGATAATATGAAGTTTCTTGTCAACTCTCTGCCCCAAAACTGCTCCAACTGCATAGTCACTAGCATCACACATTATTTCAAATGGCAGATCCCAGTTTGGGGCTTGAACTATTGGTGCTGATATCAGAGCTTGTTTGAGAGTAAGGAAGGCTTGGAGACAGTCTTCATCAAACACAAACTTTGCATCCTTACACAACAATCTTGTCAAGGGTCTTGCAATCCTTGAGAAATCCTTGATGAATCTTCTGTAGAAGCCAGTATGCCCCAGAAAACTTCTGATCCCTTTGACGGTAGTTGGAGGTTCTAAGTGCATCATGACCTCTATCTTAGTTTTGTCCACCTCTATTCCTTTCTCTGAGATCTTATGACCCAAAACAATTTCTTCTTGAAGCATGAAGTGGCACTTTTCCCAATTCAGGACCAGTTTTGTGTCTTCACACCTTTGGAGAACCTGAGAAAGGTTAGACAAGCAGACACCAAAGGAGGATCCATAGACGCTAAAGTTGTCCATGAATACCTCCACCATTTCTTCAAGCAAGTCAGAAAAGATAGAAGTCATACATCTTTGGAAAGTAGCAGGAACATTGCATAAACCAAAAGGCATTCTTCTATAAGCGAAAGTTCCATATGGACAAGTAAAAGTAGTTTTTTCCTGATCATTGGGATGGATAGGGATCTGAAAGAATCCACTATAACCATCCAAAAAGCAGTAATACTTATTATTTGCTAATCTTTCTAGCATTTGGTCTATAAATGGCAAAGGGAAGTGATCTTTCCTAGCTGAATTAAGTTTTCTGTAATCAATGCACATTCTATGACCAGTGATTGTCCTAGTTGGTATTAGCTCATAACTTTCATTTTTAACAACAGTGATCCCTCCCTTCTTAGGTACCACATGGACTGGTGAAACCCATGTGCTATCTGAGATGGGATAGATCACTCCTGCTTCAAGCAACTTCAAGATTTCCTTTTTCACTACTTCTTTTAAATTAGGATTCAGCCTTCTCTGAGGTTCAATAGAAATTCTTGTCTCATCCTCTAGATGGATCCTGTGAGTGCATAGGTTAGGAGATATGCCTTGGATATCATCTAATGAATACCCAATAGCTTTCCTAAACCTCTTCAACACCTTGACAAGGGCTAGGATCTCATCATCATTGAGGCTGTCATTGACTATAACAGGGTAAGTGGAGTTAGGACCTAGGAAAACATACCTTAGCCCATGAGGAAATGGTTTGAATTCCACCTTTGGTGCCTTGAGTTCGCTCCAGTCCTCATATGAGCTGCTTTGCTTCTTGGCGTCAGCTTCCTTGCTTGGGGAACCAGTCTCCTGAGCTGAGAAGGCTTCTTTTCTTGTGTACCCCAAGCTTTCAAATGTCTCTTCCTCCTCAAAGAACCTGTGAGAGTCTAATCTCAGTTGATAGCCCAAGCTTTCCTTATCCAAGTACCCATCATCTACATGCTCACTTGTCAAAGCCACTTGGAGCTTGTCTTCAAAACACAGCTCCTTTTGAAGTTCATCATTCAGCTTCTCTAGAATATCAATCTGGAATACTTGACCTTCAATAGTAGGCTGCTGTATACTCTTCTTGATGTCAAACTTCAAAGACATATCCTTGCCCAACTTTAGGTCAATCTTTCCCTTCTTAACATCAATGACTTCTCCTGTTGTGGCTAGGAATGGTCTCCCAAGAATAAGAGGATCTCTAGGCTCCTCATCCATGTCCAAAACTTCAAAATCAGTAGGTATTTCTACACTCGCAATCCTTAGTGGTACATCTTCAAGCAAACCTGTGAGAAGTCTTACTGATCTATCAGCCAATACCAAAGAGATTCTATAGTCCTTAACCTTGGTGAAGCCTAGGCACTGTGCTACAGAGAAGGGCATCAAGCTGACACTAGCTCCAAGATCACACAAACATTTGTCAAACAGGAGTGGACCTATAGATCAGGATAAGGTGAAGCTCCCTGGATCTCCTAGCTTGTTGGGAGTCACTCTCTTCTACTGAATAATGGCGCTACATTCATATGTGAGGACTACCATTCCTTGCAGATCCTTGGTTCTTTCAGCAACAGCATCCTTCAAGAATTTCTGATAAGGAGGGACTAAAACAAAGGCATCTAACAATGGCATTGTGAGCTGGATTTTCTTCATCTGTTCATCAAAGAGTCCTTTGTATTTAGCAACCAGCTGCTTCTTAAACCTTCCAGGAAAAGGTATTGTGGGCTGATAAGGAGGAGGTATATATCTTGGTTCCTTGGCTAACTCCTTAAAAGCCTCCTTTACCTTGCCTTTAGTAACCTCCTTGTCTTTGGCCTTTTTCTGAAATCTTTTCAGCTTCAATCATTTCATCTTCTGGAGTGTCCTCCTTTTCTTTGACCTCCACCCCCTCTTCTTGTTCTTCAATGTCCTCATTGGGTGTAGAGGGAGCTACTCTTGGGGGAAGCTGCTTCCCACTTCTGAGAGTGACAGCTTTGACATATTCCTGTGTGAGTGAAGAGCTAGAAGGGGTATACATGGTTTCTAGTTTGTTGATCTTGATGTTGATAGGAGCTATGTGTGACTGAAGTTTTGAGTCAATGTCCTTGTGTATTTCATCAGTCATACTTCTCTGAATATCAGTGAAATTCTTCTGAATCTCAACAGCCATCATCTTTTGCAGTCCTCCATTGTGAAATTGTTGGAGTTGGAGGATCATCTCTTTATAATCCAGATTATGTGAAGGTGAAGAGTTATTGATACCAGCTGTTCGAGAAGAGGAAGCTTGATGATGTGGAGAGTGAGTGTCTTCAATGGGCTGGTGTATACAGGCGTCATGGTCATGATGCATTAGTGGCGCCTCTTGTTGTTGGAAAGCCTTGATATGGTGTTCCTTGTAAAGGTTTGGTGAGAGATCATTGGGTAAGATTTTAGTGGTTGCATTGAGTGGTAGATCAACTTTCTTCTGCAGAGCTTTCATCTCAGACAATGCTGTTGCTAGTTCCTTGGAATGTTGCTCTTTGTAATCCACATAGTCCCAATTGCTGAGTGCCATGTTCTCCACTAGTATCCATCCCTCATCAACATCTTTCCCAAGAAAATAGCCATTTCTTGCTGTGTCTAGAAGGATTCTTATCTTGGGGAGAACGCCTCTATAAAGTGTTGATAGAAGCATTTCCTTAGTGAAGCCATGATGAGTGAAACCTCTGAATCTCTCCCAAGTGTCTCCAAAGCTTTCATTAGACCACTGCCTGAAGTTTGTGATCTCATTTCTGAAGTGTGCAGTTCTTGAGGGAGAGAAGAATTTGGTTAAGAAAACACCTTTACATTGTTCCCAAGTAGTGATGCTGCCTTGTGCTAGAGATTTCTCCCATAATCTAGCTCTATCACCAAGTGAGAATGGAAATATCTTGAGCTTCAAACCATCATCTGATACTCCACTAAGCTTTGTTAAAGTGCATATCTTCTCAAACTGATCCAGGTGCTCTAAAGGGTCTTGGTTGAGCAATCCAAAGAACTGCCTTTCTTGGATCATTGTGATGAGACTGCTCTTGATCTGGTATTGCTTAGTTTCCATAGGTGGAAGGATTCCTTGCCTTGAAGCGTAGTTGGAGGGTATATCAGCAGCACCAATGGGTCTTCTTGGTCTCTGAACAACAGCTCCTTGTAGACCAGCTTGACCTTGCTGTCCTTGTAAGCCTTGGATCCCTTGAAGACTTTGTGGACCTTGTGAACCAAAACCAGCAGCATACTGATGTTCTGCCATGCTTCAACAACTGAATTCTGACTTATCAAACCCCAAATTCCTGACCTTGAACTTCAGATGTAGCTGTAGACACTTAGGAGCAAGTGTTGTGGTACCTACAAAAGAAATTCTAGACCAAAAGAGAAATCAGTAATCAAAATCCAAAATAACAAAGCTTGATCTCAAGATCTCTACAAATCCTACTGAACAAAGCTTTCTCCTAATGGCTATGGCGCCAAATTGATACAAGAGTTTTGACTCTCTTGGTCAACCATCCATTGTACTAGTCATTATAGCATTGGACTTTAATGTCAATCCAAAGAGGAAGATTGAAACAGCAGGATTATAGTAGATTTCCTAATTCAAGCAGATATAAAAGGGGTTTTATAATATCTAGCAACCTAAGTGATCAAGCAGAAACCAAACAAACACAAAGTAAGGAAGAAGACAAGCAAATAGCCAAAGTAAAGGTAAAAACAGAGCAATTCAGAACAGATCTTAAAACAGAGAAAAGATGGGACTTGAGATGAGATAATTGGTAAGAGGGAACACTTGACTCAGCCTATGATGCTTACAAACTCACATAATGCTATTCCTTATGCATATGATTCATTTATATGACTAATCCAATCTCTTGGCACTAATCTCTTTGTTAATTACCAAGTCAAGAACTAATTCCCAATAGTGAAATGATAAAGAGCAAGCATTAAAACAAATATATCAATCCTATATTGCCAAATCACTCCCTAGACAGTCAATCTCTTGAGCTAGGATAAGCAATTCTCTTGCAAAGCAGTTCAGGCATTTCATCAAACACTTGGTGGGCATAAAATGAGCCTAAGATCTTTAATCAACTTAGCTAGGGCTAATTAAGCATTAAATACAGCAATCAAGAAAGCAAAAATGGAAGAACTAAAACTAAGCAATCATAGATAGAGTCTCAAATTTCCTAAACCTAACCCATCTCAAATCCCTAAAAAGAACTACTCACTAATCACCATTAAAGCCACCAAATCAAAAAGAGAAAGATGACTAATCATGATTAGAAAGCTTAAACCAGATGAAACATGCAAACTTTTATTAAAATAAAGCAAATATTCAAATTACAAAACCCAAGAGTCCAAACAAGAAAGAAAGAACTGCTGGATAAAAGCCTGTTCCCAGAAATTAGGGATTTTTTGTATTTATAGAAGTCTAGGCGAAAATGGCAAAATTGTAAATAAATAGTCTTCAGTCTGGCAGCGTATCGGTCAGTTACGTCGGTCTTCAGTGACCGAAATGGATCCCTATCGGTCTGGAGTGATCGACACAAATGACCAAAATCCATCCGGTGTGTTTGTGTCGATCACACTTGACCGATACTAGTGATCGATACTGCTCTGTATCGGTCATCCTTGACTGATACTCACCGTGCTCTGACCGAAAACTTCTGCTGTGATCCTTCTTGCTTCCTTTTGCCCAGCTAGCATCTTGTATCATTCCCAAAACTCTTCCAAGCTCCTTTTAGCTCCAAAAGCACCTAAAACCATCCAAAATGCAAAGAAAATGCAAACTATACTCTAAATGCAACTTAAGTCTAAAAGGAGGAGAAAATGGGACAAAAACTAAGGGAAAACATGCAAAAGAGGACCAAAATATGTACTAAATGCAAGCCCTAAATGGTGTAAATACAAAGGATATCAATGGTGCATTCATGACCCTATCTCCTCACAAGGAACAACAGTAATGAAAACACTCAAGAACCTGTCTCCTCACAATGAACACAAGTATTGAGTAGCACCATATCTTAGACTGTAAAAGTTGAGAAAAGGAAGTGAAAAATCGAAAATATCCAAAGGAAAAGATCAAGGGAAGAGAAAATAGGAGAGCTGTGTTGAGATTGATTTGTTCAGTTGTTAGGAAGGGAAAAAAATCTGTAAAGTGATTGAGATGATAGAACCATTGATGAGATTCACACTTAGATAAAAATAAGGAGTTAGCAGTAGAAATTTCGGATTTCTTGAAGGGATTTGGACTGGACTTGAGAGATTTGCTAAGCTTGTGATGATTAGATTGAAATTTGATCTTGTGTTGACTCTGTGGTATGTGGATTCGAAAGTTCAAACCAGTGTGATGTTCCTGATGATTGACTGACTGTTTCTTGTTTTCAAACCTCGACCTTTTTCTTTGCCTGATGTTTCCTTGAAGGCAAGCAAAAGCTAAGTCTGGGGGAGTTGATATATCATGGTTTTTATGGTTTTTAACCATGATATAAGTCCTTTTATTGAGTCTTTTTGGTCTTTTTAGAGTCCTAGAAGAGTCTTTGGAGGTTATAGCATGTCTGGAGCATAATTGGAGATATTGAAGCTTTATAGAGCATTGCAAGTTGAAGCCACGAAGTATCCAACTCGGGAAGAAAAAAATCCATATAGGTGACGCTCATCACCACCTTTGGTGACGCTCGTCACCACCTTTGGTGACGCTCGTCACCCACCAAGGAAGGAGGTCGTGGCTGTTTATTAAAAGATGGAGCATTATTTGCAGAATTGGCCCAGAAATTCCATTATTTGCAAGAAGACTCCAGATCGTGTTTAGCCTCTATTTGTTAGGTTTTTCAGCCATTGTTGGCTTTGATCTTAGTTTTTGAGAATTCAGAGAGCTTAGAGAGAGATCTATTCAGAGCTTTTTGGGGAGACAAATCATGTACTCTTTTGAGAAGATTTCGAACCCCCTTATTCTTTTACTCTTTCTCTTAATGCAATATTATTCAGTTATGTTTTGTGATTCCATAATCATGTCTGAGTAATCTGCTAGTTAAGTTAGGACTTTTTCAAAGGTTGGTGAAGAGTTTGTAGAATTGCTACATGTTAGGAATATCTTTTGGTTTTTCATCTCTGCTTGCTTTAAAATCGAATTTTTGAGACACATCATCTAGGAATCCGAAAATCATAGGTTGTTAAATATATGTGAGACCATTATTGATAACCTGAACTAGTATTTGATGAGAAAAACAACTTAGTGCAAAGAGATTTGGCTTAGGAGTTTTGTTAACAATTGAATCTAATCATTCTTGGGTGCTTAGGTTGTTAGGGTTTGCAAAGAGATTTGAAACTCTGTGATTTAGGCATAGATAACTTCTGCAATGAGAATTGATTAGTTATACATCAGTGATTCATGTTTAAAACGGTTCTTAATCATTCCTAATTTCATGCATTCTACATTCTTGGATTCAACCTGCGAACTGTCTTGACTTAGCGCTTTTAGTCTTCTGAAACTTAGATCATCTTACAAAATCGCTTGCTTACTTTTATTTAATCATTCACAATACATACATTACATTCTGCTTAGCTTAATCCGAACCTACATTCGATAGTGTAGTTTACATTACTCTCTTGGGATTCGATACCCCTTGTACTACAACTGCTTTTGCTGTGCACTTGCAGTAGTTTTATTTGGGTAAACCCTGAGCCCTATCAGGATTCATCGCAAGCTGATCTCACTTGTTCAGCATACCTTCTCAAAAGACAACATTTCTATCTTTCGTCCCTGTAGAGAAAAAGTGCCACATGTAACGATACGTATCAAACATAAAATACTTATCAGATAGATTGAAAATAAATAGATGAAGACTATACCAAGTATCTCTTAAGTGAAACTCAATTTTCTTTCTATCTTTGCCATTGACTTGGACAGTTTCAATCTCACCAATATCAACGACTTGGCCAATGACATCTGAAATCATGAAAAAAAAAAAATTGTTTATAGTCTATACGATAAATTTGAAAATACTTTAGATTTTGAAATAAGCAATTACCAATCAAGAAATGAGGTAAGAGATTCCCTCCTAGTATCTGCTCAAACGTGGTGAAAGAGAAAAAATTATCAGTTATCTTCAATTTCAATTTAGTTACAGATGTACCGCTGACGAATGACATCTTGTAAGCATGGCCTGTAGGTCTGTACTGTCCAAAAGCAGGAGTTAAAGAGAAGTTCTCGATAACTCTCCACTCTCCAACAGGAAGCTCCTTCTGAAGCCGTGCGCAGTAAGTTTTTTTACACGACACATGGATTTTAACACCCTACAGTAGCAGATATAGTTAGAAGATTTCATATAAAATACATAATAAACATATAAGAATATAACTTATGTTAGAACTTACTGATTCGTTTGCTAATATCATCTCCAGTGATTCACCCTGAGGAACAGAGTATTGCTTCCACGAATGCAACACTTTAACCTGCACACACCAACCTGACTTGAAAGGTTTGAGATCCTTAAGGTAGGTGATCATGTTTGAAATGCCCATTGATGTCGTAACCTTTTTATTTCTCTTTGTGTGTTCTTTAGATGCTATTCAACGAACCTGTAGTGAAGAGTATCTATATATATTAGATGTAATTAGGGCTGCAAGTTAAGTGTTTCTCAAATATTCTCTGTAAATCAAATCATACCTAAATAATCTAATATCCGAAACTGAACAGAAATTTAAGGAAAAACTGCAGGATCTTATTCTAATGAATATTCACAAAATTGATATAATCAGTTAGTTTCTTAATGATTAAATCACATTACTGGCACTAAAAGATTTCATTAATTAGAGAAGATTTGATTACGAAATCTAATTTCATTACAGATTTAGTAGTTTATTATATTATGATAATAATATCTGATATATTATGATAATTTAAAATGGTTTGATTAATGTATTAATCTTTGTATGGACAGATCACAAATGGACTAAGCTATCGGGCTATAGAGACAAATTTGTAGGTTAGTAATTGGGAGTTTTCATTGTTTCATTTGAAAATTATGAAAAGCATATAATAGTACGGATTAGATTAATCAAATAAAATATAAACTCCAGAAGTACCAAAAAAAAAGAAGCTAGTAAACAAAAGTACCAACACAAATAATAAACATTGAAGTTCCGAATCAAACATAGATTTCAAGAACATAGATTGCATGCTAGTCTCAGTTTGGCACTTCAATGATTACTGTTGTGACCATCTTTGTTGCTTATGTCAACAACACCTTCACTACTTGATTAATTCTGCATAAACTAAAGTTAGGACCACTTCGATCAAAATAAGACCGAAGTAAATTGACATTTGTTTCAAGAACCAAATATACTTACATGATATTCTTAATTTCATCAACTTCATCGATCTGAAGATCAAACCACAACCTAGAGATACCTCCTTCATCTTTAAATGCTATAATAATAAGATTATATTACACAAATAGGTAAATATGAAGGATATGAATAACATAAATCATAAGATGGCATTAAGGTTAAATATAGAACTAACGATCATCATGTAATCTCCAATCGCTCAAAACACAAATAACTAATCCCCCTGCAACATAAGTTCCGTTCCATTGTTCATAAAAATCAATTGTTATCTTCCCGCTGGCAACAAACTCTACCTCATAATCCCTAAACGTTGGTGAAGTATGAAAACACGAATTAAGAATCTAAAAACTATAAACCAAGGAATCAACATAAAAGAAAGTTTTTAAACAGAAAAAATACTTCGTGTCCCTGAGTCGAAACTGCAATTCACATATACTTATTTCGGCTGAATGAGGAGACTGAACAATTTCGAGTTCTCCAACATGATCAACAATACCTACAACATCTGCAATAAACCAAGAAGATAGTATATAGTAGAAGAAAAACCAAGATGCATTGTTATACTAACATTAAGAGAAAAGAGATACATACCCACAGGATAGCTCCTATTATCCCAAGATCCAGGCATTAGATGTTCGAAACAGGTGAATCTCATGAAATGATTAATGGAACGTGAGTACGTTTCCCTAACCTCTGTGTTACTCACAAGAATTATTCGCTTGGTAAGCCTAGTTAAGCGGGTAGGAGATGTCACGTTTGCAACTATAAAATGTTTGATAATCTTCCATTGTCCCTCATATAAATTGATGTCGAACCGATCAACAAAAGACATCATCTCAACCGATTCTTGAATTTTAGTGCCCTATGAAAAGCAAGAATGGAACATCTAATTAGTACACGTTAGCGATAGTGTAGAAATAAAAAAATAACATATGCTATATGTACTTACATGTTGATCAACAAAAATAAAATGTAGCACATGAGAACCACCCCTAACTACTTTCCATTTTCTGTAAACCTTCACACAATTTCGCCAATCCGTCTTCCATTCTCTAAGATTTTCAATAGAATTAAACGGAGACATTTCTATCATATACAACTAAAACAATGACGACTCTATCTTGTTTTATAGAGGGGTCGCTCTAGGGCTTCCTAACATTTTTATAGAAAGGTCTGAAATCAAAAGGTCGAATAATAGGTTCTTGAAACAATGCAATTTTTACTTTTGTCAGGTTATGAGATTTCCCATCAATGCAGAAACCACACACCCTCTTGGAAAAATAAACAGAATTCATATTTTGGGGATGAAATGAGTATAAAACTCAGTTATGTCGCATCATCTTTGAGTAAACACAGATACTTTTACAGAGTTAAAATCTCTGCATATAATTTTATCAATGTTTTTAGGAACACTACAAATCTTTGTTGATGAGATGCATAAATATCAGAATTTGTTTCTTCCTTTGAAGCATATCCTTGAATGAAATCGTGTTTGAACTTATACCCACATTGATCGATTTTCTTCCTTTGCAGACTATGCTTGATTGAAAGCGTGTTGGAACTTATATACCAAGACTGATCGATTTTGATTGAGATGCCGAGAGATCAAAATAGAATGGTGAAAGGGTGTTGCATGTTTGTTTAATTTCTTCTATAGATTGCAAAAAATCGATTGCAGGTATCGATGGAGATCTTCAAACTGGGTCGAGGTCTTAAATTTCCATTGCATCATCTATTTTACAGGATTTCGATGTAACATCTCGTGTCCCTTGTTTAATGATGATGATAGGATGCCCCTCACTTATAATTTATGATAGATTAATGATAGGATGAATTTATATGGATTTATATTAATCTGTAAGTGATTAGATATGAAATAGAGTATGAGTTAAATAGTATTTTGATGTATATAATTCAAATTAAAGACTAAAAACTATCCCTAAAAAACCCTTAATGAAATTTTAAGGGAAAAAGTAAAAACGGCATATATTGTAATATAACATATGGAATGTGTTTAAACAATGAAGTATTCTTCAAATAATAGTATTGATGTTCTCAATTTTCTATAATAAAAACAAGAAAAATGTTCACCATATTTTTAAACCGGTTGCGTGATGAAAATTCACGTATTTAACTTGTGGTATTGATTTTCTTAGCGAGATAATAAATGAATTGACCATTCGTTCTTTAGGCCGAGCTGAGGAATCTTAAATAATAAATTGAAGAAGGTAGAATTTTCCAGAAATTGAAAAAGAGAGAATTTCCAAGAAATTGAAGAAGATAGACAACTTGGAGAGGACGCAACCCAGTTACGGTATATAGAACTATATTAAATCTCAGTGTCAGTACATGTGTCTGCTAAATAAAACTACTATATATAGGCGACAAAAAAATAGAACCATATAAAATGGAAAATAGAACGATATAAATCACAAAAGATGATACATGTCTCTGCTAAATAAAATGGTAGCCAATATGTGAAAACTCTATCGAAGACTAAGACTTAGTGATCACTTTTATTAGTTGGTGTGAGTGTGATAAATCACTTGAAAGTCTGAATCTCTGTAGTGGTTTTTCTTCTTCTTCTTTCTTTCTTATAACACCTCTCTTGTGATTTTGGTAAAACCTCTATTGTGATTTTGCAAATCATTTGCAGTTTTTTTTTTTTTTGTTATGGTCAAACATATTCTCTTCTTTGAACTAAAGAATACAAAGCTTTGTGGAAAAAACAATTATTTTATTAGATTAACTCTCTCCTCTGATTTTAAGTAAGCTGAATTGATGCTTCTGATTGTGACTGTATTGTTTATATTTATCGTATTCTTCTATTTTGTGGAAAATGTTTTACTTACCAATTAGTCTAGAGACAAAGAACATATGAACCTTCCAATAATATAACCAAAAATGTATAGAAACCAACTATTCAACACAAAGACTTTTACGCTCTCTGTCCAACGTCAAGAAGAGTTGGTAGAAAGACTACTAGTTAGTGAGTCAAGCATATTGGATTTATCTTTGTGCACAGTATATTCTATTTTTATGTATATAACCAGATGGTCATTAACCATGTTACCATCTCAAATTTCTATTTCTTCTTTTTTCATTGTTAGTATTCACTAAGGTTAAATTGGCTTAAAAGAAATGATGAGAACCTTTTGGAACTTAAGGAGTATCACTCCTATTCCTATTACTCTTTCTTTTCTTATCTTGTTCATTTCTAATCTTGAGGGCGTGTTTGCTGCTTCTAGTAGACACTTGTGTCATCCCAAACAAAGGGATGCACTTCTTGAGTTCAAAAAACGAGTTTGAAATTAAGAAGCATTGTTCTGACGGCATTCGTCTCAAGACTGAGTCATGGGTGAATAATAGTGACTGCTGTCATTGGGATGGTATCACATTGGATGCCAAGTCTAGAGAAGTGATTGAGATAGACCTTACTCGCAGCTGCCTCCATGGTCGACTTCATTCAAATAACAGTCTTTTTAAGGTTTAAAGATTTCGTTTTCTAACCACTCTTGACTTTTCATATAATTACTTTAGAAGTCAAATCCTATCTTCTATTGCAAATTTTTCTCATCTTACCATTCTTGACCTTTCTAGAAATTATTTTAGTGGTAGGGTTCCTTCTTCAGTTGAAAATCTTTCACATCTCACCATTCTCGAGCTTTATGGTAATGATTTCATTGGTGAAATGCCATATTTTGGTAATATGTACCAGATAAGATTCTTAAACGTTGAGTCTAATGAGTTTAGTGGTAATTTCCCTCTTTCTGTACTAAATCTTGAAAACCTCTCGGATATATATCTCTCCCACAATCAATTTACTGGCACGTTTCCTTCTAACATGAGTTCTATGTTCAACTTAGAGTACTTTCAAGCATGGGACAACTCTTTCATTGGAACTCTTCCTTCTTCTCTCTTCACCATTCCTTCTTTGAATTACATTGATTTGAGACAAAACCAACTCAGTGGCACTCTTGAGATTGGGAATATATCTCTACCATCTAATCTAACAGTGTTAGACATCGGTAATAACAACTTCATAAGGCCAATCCCAAAATCCATTTCCAAGTTACTTAACCTTCAAGACTTTGACCTTTCCTATTTCAACACACAAGGCCCTGTTGACTTTAGTATCTTCTTGAATCTCAAGTCCCTCCAACTTCTTAACATATCCCATTTATACACCACCACTACTATTGACTTGAATGTAATCTTACACTCGCATCTCAAGTCAATTTATTCATTGGATCTCTCTGGAAACCATGTTTCAACCACAATGAAAAGTTTTGTTGCGGATCATCATTCGATATTGATAAGTCAGTTGTACTTATCAAAGATACGGTATCACCAAATTTCCGGATCTCTTGAGAACCCAACACAAACTGACGAATCTAGACATTTCCAACAACAAAATCAAATGTCACGTTCCTGGTTGGCTATGAACACTACCATTGTTGAAATTTGTGGATCTATCCAACAACTCTTTCATCGGTTTTGAAAGATCAACCAAACTTGGACGATCTATGCAGTTCTTGGTTGGCTCCAATAACAATTTCACGGGCAATATTCCTTCTTTCATATGTGTGCTGTCCTCCCTAGTCACTCATGATTTATCTAACAATAACCTCAATGGTTCAATCCCTCATTGCATGGGAAATCTCAAGACTACTCTTTCATTTCTAAACCTTCACCAGAACCGTCTTGTTGGAGCTGTTCCAGAGAATACATTTGAAATTCTTAAGTCGCTTGACGTCGGCCATAACCAACTTATTGGAAAACTCCCAATATCTTTGATCAGTTTCTCCAATCTTGAAGTTCTGAATGTGGAAAACAACGGAATCAATGACACCTTTCCCTTCTGGTTAAGCTCGCTCAAACATCTGCAAGTTCTTGTTTTGCGCTCCAACGCGTTTCACGGACCGATACATCAAGCCTCGTTTCGTACGTTGCGAATCATCGACTTATCGCATAACCACTTCCATGGAGCTTTGCCATTAAACTACTTTGTGAACTGGAGTGCTATGTCATCACTTAAGGCGAACCAAGATAGGTCTAAGTCTAACCAAAAGTAAATGGGAGATTTTTTAGGCTATTACCAAGATTCAATGGTTCTGATGAGTAAAGGCACATAGATGAAGCTGGAACGTATACTGAAAATCTACACAGCACTCAGGAAACAAGCTTGAAGGAGAGATCCCAAGGTCCATCAGTCAATTAAAAGAACTCCATGTGCTCAACTTATCAAGCAATGCTTTCACCGGTCACATCTCATCATCTATGGGAAACTTGACGTCTCTCGAGTCATTGGACGTTTCCCAAAACAAGCTTTCGGGAGAGATTCCACAAGAGTTAGGGAACCTCTCGTTTCTTGCTTACATGAACTTCTCTCATAATCAGCTTGTAGGTCTAGTACCAGGAGGCACTCGGTTCCGAAGACAAAACTGCTCTTCTTTCGAGGAAAACTCGGGACTTTTCCGCCCATCTCTTGATGAAAACTGTGGAGATATCCATAAAACTGCACCACCACAACAATATGAAACGTTAGAACCAGAGGAAGAAAACCAAGAGGTTTTGAGTTTGGTAGCAGCTGCAGTAGGATTCGGTTCTGGTATTTTCTTTGGATCTACGATTGGATACATACTGATTTCCAACAAACCAGATTGGTTCGTGAAGCTGTTTGGCCAAAACAAACGCCGGAGCACCACAACTCATTAGAGACGTAATGTTCTGAACTTTATTATAATGAAATTGTATGGATGAATGAATAAAATGAGACATTGATGTGCATCATATATGGTGATCGAAGATGAGATTTAACAACTCTTTTCACATTCATTGGTTTCTGATCAAAATAATGTTTATTTCTTTGATGTGCATCATACACATCTCATTACCGTACTAGAACCTAAAAGTCTTTATTTCGGTTACAAGTACTGTAATTAAAATTCTCTATATGAATTATGAGCCTTGCTAATACCTCCACTACAATATAGTTTCAAAACCCTAATCGCTTCACGAAAGTAATTTAATTCCAAATGAAAAAAAAACAGACAAAAAATATAAATAATTATCGAAACTTTTGATTATTTTTCACCTAATCTCCACAAATTTACGTCTCTAAAATATAACATAACTAGGTGATGGCATGGGTATAGCGCGGGCAATGAACATAAATTTTGTTGATTTATCTACACAATTATAAGAAAAATCTAGACATTAGTGCTTATATAAATAGCATATTCTATGTCATCATATGTTTATAAAGTAGCACAATTGAATATCCGATGATATCACTTTAAATATAAGAGAGAAATTAAGACATGTGATATCATAAGAGTTGCACAGTTCAAATAATTACTAATCGATATCCAAATGATTTTCTTTTTCTTCTGCATCATCTTGTTCACTATCTCCAACCCTATCCAAGCATATACAAAACATGTTAGTTACGACAATAATTGATTATTATCATATATTGTAAATAATATTAATTTTTAAAATATAGTTATCTTACAGAATATTTCATAACTCAAGTGCCTCTTGAATATCAGGGTTGAATAAAACCCTTGAGATGCCGACTTGATCAGAAACGTGATATTCACCTACATAAAAATTTTGATATGGTTAAACATCATTAAAGATCACGATTTCCTAAAGTATTAAATAAATAAACTTGAGATAGTTAGAGATGATTGGTACCATTGCGTATAATGACTCGCCAGTCACTTAGAACGCAAATAACCATCTGCTGTTCATTACAACAATACCACCTGTCGTTGAACTCAATAGCCAATTTTCCATGTGCATAACATGTTATCATTTGTTCACTAAAACAATATTAGATTGAGTTGTTGTTCCATACAATAAAATTAAGTAGATTTATTATTAAGATATAAATAAACACTTATGTTCCATCTATCAATGTAAACTCAATCTTTGATGTCATTTTTGACTCAAATACCTCAAACGAACGATCTCTAACAACTCAAGTTCGCCAACCGATTCAAGAGCACCAACTAAATCTATAAGTATTATTTCAAAAGAAAAACATCTATAAAATGGAATTATCGATGTAAAATTATAATGAGTAATATTGAGGAAGACTTACCAACAGGACAATTTCGTTGAAAGTTGCCAAGATAGAGATTCTCATAACTAAGAATCTGCAGATGTGGATAGTCTCCATTGTAGAAATTTCTAGTTGTGAAATCATCTAAGATTCGAGTGTCAGATCAAAAATCAATCTTCAAACAATTCTTTGTCATCTGTCTCGCCAATCTCGCGGATACCACATTGAAATTTCGTATTCTTTTCCATATGCCCCCCCCTCATGGAGCCTCTTTAAAAAAAAAAAGAATCATTTCTTCATTTCCTACTGTTGCTTGAATTTTCGAACCCTATAACATATACAATTTTTTTTACAACTAAAAAATCCAGATCGAAGTAAACAAAAGCAAACGAAAATCTAGCAAGAAGAATTACCTGGTCATCAAGGAAAATGAAATGAAGAACATCGGCACCATCCGGTATTAATTCAACCCATCTTTTGTAAACCATTACTCTTATAGTCCAATCAGTTCTTGAAGAATCCAAATCACTAATTCTAGAGACACCACTCATTATAAGATTTCAGAAAACAGTCTAAATTTGATTAGAGATATATTTTTTTCTGTATATATCGAAAATATTTTAGTCTGTTATACCAAGAACCGTCTGTGCCGATTGCTTCTTTATAGTAGAATCTCAAAAATAATACGGATATCGAGAAGTTACATTGTCAAAATTCGAATCATTGTGCATGTATAGAATAAACGAAAAGAATCAAACGGTTCAAAGTCTTTGTTATTCGTGACAGTTCGCATTCTCCAAGACAGATTTCAGCCATTAAAATTCAAAAACTGGAATAGTAACGTTTCATATTGATTGTTAGAACTTGAACATTATTTGTCACCGAGCCTACCAAAGGCCCTTTTTATCATTGGGCCGATGTAATCGTTACGAATTTTAGTTGGTCCAAAGCGTAACCACTAAGCTGCTTATTTCCAACTAAATCAAGTAAAATTTAATAAATCAGCTAATAACTTGCTTCATGCACTAAAATCCAAATGTAATTTTTATGAATAGACATTACTATTACCAATTATTTTGTTCAAATGTAGAAGCAAGAAAAAGTAACATAATAAATCCACCAAGAAAAAGACACTCAAACTAACATATAAAATGAAACCACTTTTTCGCACGAGTCATCGATTCTCCGTCGATGGATATCTTCAAACACACCTTGCAGTAGAAATCTCTTCGTCAGATTGTAACCTACCATTAGATCCATTATATTACTAAAGATACATTAAAAAATCTAATTAAAATTTTAGAATATAGTAATATACCTATCACGATGAACATCCGGAATGTCTACATTGAAAATAAATTTACAATACTTCTTTCTTGCGATGACATTAAAAGTACCTATTACAAAAATTTAATACAGTAAATCATTGAAGAGTAATCTATTGTAATAAGTGAACAATACCAACTATATGTAATAAGGCAATACCGTCATAATTTTTATTGATAGTCCACCATTTCAGGATACAGATAACTTCTACTCCATGACTTTGTTTATACTGCAATGCAAAATCGTCAGACAATTTTCCCATTGCATAACACTCGATCACACGTTTTCTACACAAGAAAATGTTCAAACAATGAGATACATTGTTAGTGTTCATGCTGAATATTCAATTCATTTACCTTTCATCTTGAAGCTCAAATGGAATTATAGCGTAATCTTCTTGTATCTTCGTCTCATCAAAGATCTCGAGCTCACCAACATTCACAAGAACACCTATCAATTCTGTAGAAATTGGGTAGTGAAATTTCAGTAACTATTTCTTACCTTTTATGGTAATCGGATCTATTATTCACAAACGAAGAAGTTACCGATACTATATGTGCCATCGAGATGCCCTCCAAGAACATCTCCAAAATCAGCGAATGATAAAAACAGAGAATTTATACGCTCGCTGACCGTAAGATACGTTGTATTGGTAACGAATTTCACCTTAAAAGGATGCCTTACTACACGAGTTATAGCATTCGAAATCTTAACTACAAAACCACTCACAAGACTCCAATGACCTATTACAAGATCATGTTCAAATAAATGGATGTATTTATGTCCAATGATAGCCTGTATCTTAGACCCCTGCATAATCATGGAAGATTCAAACAGGACATGTATAAATCGTATGAGATATGAAAAGAAGCAACATTTAATTACATATTTGATGAATAAACGTACATGAATGTCAACGAAGATCAGCTTTAGCTTTTTTCGGCGATGTCTATCGTTCTGATGCCATTTCTTGAGCAGCATAACATCAAGAGCAGGATCGACAACCAGGTGATCTATTTCAGAGACATTTAAGAACCGCAACATTTTAAAACAACTATTATATGCAAAAATTTCCAAGAAAATGAAGTAATTGTGTACAGAGGACTATGGCAAGTCACTTTATCAGTAAATAAGTGAAGAGAGAGGAAACATTTTTCGCATAGACATCGAGTATATCGACCATTAGAATACTATTATTTAGATATGATGTGTTCGTATCATCGATTGTATATAAATTGCAAAAACCGAGGTAAATGTTGAGAACATATAATAAATTTAAAAATGTACAATATTATGAATACTGATGTATCAGCTAAGATATAACTTTATATTACCGATAAATAACAATAAACTGTACCATTTTAACAACCATTTACATAACCAAAGCGGATATTTGTGTAAAATTAAGCCCAAAAATCTATGAAATTTTTATATACAGCCCAAATAACGTAAACAAATGTAACCAACTATTATGTGCTTATATAAGAATCCGCCAAATACTTCACGTCATTCAGAAAGCAGAACCCTAACTCAAAGTATATCGAATGCTGACAATTCTACCAATCCACCTACCCAAGCCGAATATGGCTAAAACAAAACTCGACGGCTGGATGGACGCTAATCGCGAGAATTACGAAGCGATGTGTTATATCTACACAGAGTTTCCAACCAAGTGGGTTTGGCATCAAAGGATCAGAAAGTGGCTCACTCGTTTACGCGACAGAAGAAATAATGTTCCCCATGATATACGACTACCAGACATTCCTGAAGAACGTGGTGAACTCTTCTACCTTAAAACTCTGCTTCAGGTACTAAAAGGACCAACATGCTTCGAAGACATCATAACAGTAGACGGTGTTACGTACCCAACGTTTGCGGAAGCATGCATTGCAGTAGGCTTAATAGGAGCTCCTGACGCCTAAGAGAAGAAGGATAAACCTACCTATATTATGTTTAGGGATTTTCTAGATTTTTGATTATCTATTATCTCGCTGGTTTTACTTAATAGTTAAGATAATCATAAGTTATGCTTCTCCAGATTTTTGGTTTTATTTATTCGATAAATAATAGTGTATTGAGCTTAAAATTTCTAATTTAATAACGTCTCATTATCCGAATACAATTGATAAAGTTTACAATATTCATTTAGTTTATGTACATATATCAATCATATTATTTTATACAACATTCACAATTTAAGATTATTATATCTAATATAGCAACATGTAAATTAACTTATACTGATAATAAATTTTTATAATAGTTATTCTTTTTATAAATGATATGTACTTTGAAATTTTATTGTAAAGTGTACTACTTGTGTATTATGTTATAACATTCGTAGTCAAGCGATACTGATGTGTAAACGTAAAAACGATCATTACTTCAATATACTATTAAGAAAGAATAAGGAAAATAGTTATAACATTTAGAACTTAAAGCATAATAATATATTGAAAAATAAAAAATACCCAAACCTAGATAAGAAACCCAATTAACTAATGTATTTTAAATAATGAAGCACTCTAATTTCTACGCAAAAACACTACGCGACAGAGATCTCCATGCAACGACAAACACCATCTCATCCGTTACTTGTTCAGCAAACTACATATCAATATATTATATAAACATAGCATCAGTAAGCCACATATAAGCTATAGAAATCATAAAAATTAGAGGACCAACATAAAGTTATATGATATACTCACTTTGATCTGAATTTCTCGACCTCTGTAATAGAGGGGTTCAATAAGAATTGCGTAGGACCAACTGCTTTTATAGTCACAACTCCTAAAACATTTATTGAGATATAATATTGTTCTCGGGAAATAATAATTATGGATACAGAGAAACATTTAAAATAAGTCAGCATTATACCTGCATGAAAACTGATAACGCCCCATCGAATAACACAGACAACGGCACCAGCACAACAGTCCAACCATTCCTTAAAGAAACAGACAGCTATCTCATCAACAAACTCACACTTCAAACGAACATTTCTACAATCGAAACAAATTATAATCAAATAAGAGTTTTAAAATTATCCAGAAATAACCAAACACAAATAGTAATAGTTAACTTTGTATTTTCCATCTCGAATGTAACAGATCCACCAGTGATATCATATCAGGTACATGTCCACCCCATGTGTTATATCCTTTAACATTGATAAACCGACCAATTATATCTGCAACTGAACTTTACAAATTAATAACCAAAACAATAAAAAATAATATAAATTTTATGTATGTAAGCTTACCAACTAAGTAATCATCATTCTGAACTCGATCTACAATCATACGGAAATCAATAAAATGAAAAAAAATTCCTAGCACACAGACCTTATCGTTGTTCATCAACAATCGTTGTGTCTAGAAAGAATATTCTACTAAGATGAGTGGTAGCATAATATTTCCCATTTCATCTACTACCACGAATTTTCGTAGAGTAACCCACACGCCTTCCCTCAAGAGTATAGAGAAATGTTTATAGTGCAGAGCGGGTACCGTGCCTTGTATCCAAACACCCTATCAATAAATTTCAACTGTTTATTAGCATAAATACAATAAAAACGAAAATATAAAATTACAAAGTTATAAACAATACCTTATCGTCACTCAGAATAACCTCTATTCTTTTACCGCTCGGATGTGTAGCATGTCTCCAGACACGCAATATCTTTACAGTAATCGAAGACTTAAACGTTCCAGGATGTAAAAGAGAGACAACTGATCGAGGCCTATAGCACAAGGTTTGTGACCCCTTGGTTCAATCACCCTTGCACTAGTCAGTTGTAGTAAGGGTTTTATGTCAATCCAATGGGAAGAGTTGAAAACAAAAGAGTTGAGACTAAAGTCTCTAATTCAAGCAAGCAGAGAATTGGTTTTGTTGCCTAAGCAACAGTTCTAGCAACCTAAGTGAAACAAGCAGCAAACAAAGTAAAAGCAAAAGCAAACTAAGCAATTCTAAGCAAGAAAAACAGAGTAAAACAGAGCAAAACAGAGCAAATCAGAAATTCAAATAAGAGAAAGGCAAGTCTCTATGGTGTGGTTATTGACTTTGGGAAATTTCAGACATTAACTAAGGCTGTTTCAAACTACATTGATCAAGCAAGCAAGCAAGCAATGGTGATTCCTTGACATAGAGTTCACACTTAAGCTATTTAGATCCAAGCATGATTAAAAAACTCTATTCAAGTCAAAATGCTCCTTAAACAGTCAATCTCTTGAGCCAAGGCCAGCAAATCCTCTATTAAACATGATCAGCATTTCATCAAACACTTGGTGGGCATAAGAGAAAGCTAACAACTTAGACAAGTTTGATCAAGACTAATCTAGCATGAATAACAGATTAATAGAGAGGAACCCATAAACTGAAGCACTTAACAAACCTTAATCAAGGCTTAAATCCCCCTAATCTACCACATCTAGAAACCCTAAGATAACTACTCACTCATAATCATGTTTAACACCAAATCACAAAGGGAAAGGTTGCTAATCATGATTAAAAGAAAGATTAAATAAAGATTAAAGCAAATACTTGATTATATTAAACAAAGCAAAGAAATTATCTTACAAACTTAAAGAAAGAGCTCAAGAACAGTAAAATGACATGACCCCTCGAAAATCTGGGAAAAGAGGCTATTTATAGTCTAGAAAGAAAACCCTAGAGTAATGGCATAAATATAATTAAAAACAAGTTCGGGCTGGGTCAGTATCGGTCAGTTGTGTCGGTCTTCAGTAACCGAAATGGGTCCCTATCTGTCTGGAGTGATCGACACATATGACCGAAATTCATCCGGTGTGTTTGTGTCGATCACACTTGACCGATACTGATGACCGATATGCTCCGTATCGGTCACCCTTGACTGAAACTCTCTGTGCTCTGACCGAAAACTTCTGCAGAGATCTTCTGCTGTGATCCTTCTTGCTCCCTTCTGCCCCGCTAGCATCTTGTATCATTCCCTAAACTCCTTCAAGTTCCTTTAAACTCCAAAAGCACCTTAAAACATCCAAAATGCAATGAAAATGCAAACTATACTCTAAATACAACCTAAGTCAAAAACGAGAAGAAAATGGGACAAAAGCAAAGGGAAAACATGCAAAAGAGGACCAAAATATGTACTAAATGCAGCCCTAAATGGTGTAAATACAATGGATATCAACACCCCCACACTTGCCTTTTGCTTGTCCTCAAGCAATTAAGAACAAATGGGAGAGTGAGGTTTGAAAGTGGGCATTCAGATTCCAAAAGTGCAAAGGTAAAGATATGGTTTCAATGCTCAAGTGCCTAGTTGTAGGATGCAAACATAATCAGCTATACTTTAAGGATCCTAGCCATGCTCATCATGTTTCAAAATGATCTCAAATCTCAACTTAGACATATGCTCAAATCAATCAACTCTTTAACATTCAATTAAGTTCAGAACATGAATCATGCTAATCCTAAGCATTTCTAAACCCAAGAGTGAACCCTCTAAGTCTACCGTTTCCTAGATTCTACCCTTTACCCATCTTCATGGCTGGGGAAACTTCTTCTTTTGCTTGTGTGGCTGCTTTTTTTTGGTTGGGACTTGCTCTTCTTTGTTGTGTTGGCACCTTCATCACCTTTGGTGGATTGCTTCTTGGTCAGATTTTTCTTCTTTTGAACCCTTCTAAGCATTGTTGTTGGCGCCAATCCTTCTTTTTAAACTTAGAGCTTTTATTCCCTTTACTTAACCACAATACTAAACTGTTTCCCCTTTTCTACCATTTCAGATCTTTTCTTTTTCTTTCAAAACATATAAACATGAAGATCACACCACTTACACTACCCTTTTTAAACCCCAAAACTCCTATCATAGAATCAAGCTCAAGATGCAAGCTGATATCTACAAGAGAGCTAATCATTGCCAGCCTTATTCCTAACACTTTTTTCCAAGACAAAATCGAAAATGCAATGCAAAGGCCTCACAGCTCTCACAATAGTGTTTAGGCTCAAAAGAAGGTTTTGGTTAAGGGTGAGGATGTAACTGTCCCATAATTATAAGGATCAGCTATTTGGATCAACAAGAGTGGTAGAAAGGAGAAAGATGATCCAAATATGTATATGGTAGCCATGTAATCATTTTTCAATGCATAAGACATGATAATTAAAAGTCCAAGTTAAAGTTCAAGTTGATAGAGTTGATTTTCAGAGAACAAATGCTTTCAGAATGAGATAAGAAGACCAAATCTAGCAATCTAAGCATGGTTCAGCCTTAACTTCTAGCAATCATATGATGCATCAAACAACTAAGCACTTAAAAACTGAAATCATCTCTAAACACTAAGCACTTTACAAGGAAAATTCATCATAATGCCCTATGCAATCTAAATGTCAACACTAGACTCAATCCTAGAAGAATGAAATGCAACTACATGCTTTCTTTTTGGTTTGCAAAAATGCAAAAGTTTTAAAAAAATTCGATTTTTTTGTGTTTTTCTATGCCTTACATGTATGCATGATATGCATGAGACTCAAATAGAAAAGAAAAGGAAAAACTAAGAAAACAGAAAACAAAGTCAAACCCCAAATCTCCCCCCTCACTTAAATTACACAATCCCTTGTGTAATGAAAGCAATGGAAGAGAGAAGCAACAAAATATATTAAAAAAATAAAAAGATGCAATGGTATAGAACACTGGAAGGAATGTGGTACTTGGTTTAATGGTAGGAGTTGTGGGATGATCCTGAGGTTTGTGGAGACTTGCTAGCTCTCCTCTTCCTTCTCTGATAGACTTTAATGGAATGCTCTGCTTCTGGAGTTGGTTGAACCCAGCTTGACCATAGCTGCTCAGCTTGTGAAGAAGTCCCTTGTGTGCCCCATTGCCATGTCTCCTGAACTTCAGAGGGGTTGGAATTTGGCGCCTCCCAAGCTGATGGAACATGGGCTCTTGGCTCATAAGATGAGGCCCTTAGTTGTGCCCATGTACCCCATTGATCACTTGGTTGTGCATTGAATGAATGTCTTCCATGGGGGTTCCATACAGCTTCCTCCTCTTCAGTTGGCTTAGCTTGGTGAAGTTGCTCTTCTTGTTGAGAGTTGAGCTCTTGGGTGTGGCTGTGGTGGGAAATTTTTGCTGATGTAGCCTTGTTCTTCCTGAACTTCCCCTTCACCATCTTCATAAGCCCTTTGATGGCTTTGTCTTGCCACTTGCACCACTTCTGTAATGTGTTGATGTGCTCATGAGCTGCTCTCAAAGAGCTTCCTTGGTTGGGAGCTTCATAGGGCTGGAAGTGGAACTGCCTTGAGCTGTAGTTCAACACTTCTTCTTCTTCAAGCTCATCTTCTTCATGGGTTCTTCCTTGGCCTTCAGCGCCAGCAGTAGCATTCCATTGTTCTTCTTTTTCTTCTTCTCTGATCTCTTCAGTGTGCTCCCCTTCTTCTTCACTGTCCTCTTCTTCTTCTACTGTAGGAATAGGGCCGCCTGTGTAGAGCTCCTCAGTGCTTGGGTTGAAGCTGATGTTTCCTTTTCTGAAGAAGGATGTAAGCTTTGGATTGGGGAGGATGACTTTTGCTGGTGTGTCAAGGCCTGTGATGAAGTTGTACACATGCTTTCCACCAATGGTTCTTTCAAGGTAGTGGCTTCTCTTGAGGTAATCAATGTCAATCCAAAGTGGCTCAAGTGCATCACCTTCATGTCTGTCAAGGTCTACTCCACTAGCTTGTAGAACTGCTGTCACAACTCCCCCAATGTGCACTTGAGGGCTGCTCTCCTTCTTTGTCTTGCTTAAAACCCAGCTCTAGTAGGATAAGAGCTGCTCCATCAACATAGACACATAGCAGGGATAGCTTTTTGGTGCTCTGAGAGGTTCTCCATACTCATCGCTTCCCAACAGCTCATACAGTCCTTGGTATATTAGATCTGTCTCCCTTCCTGTGAGATATGTTGTCTCCTTCCTTGCAAAGAGTGTATTCGCAAGTGCTTTGTGGACATTTCTCACGGCTGGATGCCTTAGGTGCTGGTTCCTTGATCTTCCAGGAGTGTATTTCCCAACCCCAATAATCCCCCACAGCATAACGTGCTGCCTACTTGGGATTTTGAACCTGCTCAGCTTGGTGGGATGGGACTTCAGCTCTAGATCCTTGGCGATCTCTGTGAATGTTGAGGATAATTTTTCCTTGCCAATCCGAAAAGAGATCCATCCATCGCCATTAGGGAGTTTACTGTCTTCATACCAGACCACCTTGAGTGTGGAGAGGAATTGGTAAGTGAGCTCTTGGTAAGATGGGAGTGGCATCTCCATGAAAGCTGCAAGGCCCATGCGCTCAAATGTGGCTTTGCAGTCACCATATAGTCCAAGCGCCTTCATTGTGGAAGTGCATGGATATCTTTTTGGCTTGAAAGTGCACTGGTTGAAAGCCTTTATGAGTTCTCTAGCAGCACTGCCCTTGTTTTGTTGATCTTCTCCCTCATTTTCAACCGGTCACTTTCCAGTGGCCTTAGAGGATTGCTCATCAGCCTAGCCCTTTCCTTTATCTTTCTGTGTTCTTGGTTGGGTTGGTGCTTCCTGAGGTGCTTTTCCCTTTTTCCCAGCAGCTATTTTTGTTCTTCCCATGGTACCTTCAAAAGCAAAGCTTGAAAACAAGGTACGTGAAAGAATAAAAGCTGAAGAACCAAATCGCTGAAAGCTTTTAATGGAGAAACTCTTAAGCTAAAAAAAGTTTAACAAGTCCTAACAACAAGCTGAAACTTATTCAAAGCAAGAAGAGATAAAAAGCTAGCAATTAAATAAGCTAGAATGCACAAAAGATAAACAGTTATGCATGACATTCTAGCAAAATGGTTATTAGGCAAAGAGATGATGATCTTGCAAAAGGATGAAGATAAACATGCAATGAGATAAATAGATATTAATCAGAACTTCAACATCTAGCTTGATATCTCAAAACAAATCCATATTGCAAAACCATAGCACAACAATCAAAACTAAACACTGCTTGCTCTTAAAAACTTCATATAAGCGATTTTAATCATAAGCTAAGAGTAGGAGCAAAGAGAGATAGTTTAGGAAGCAAACTTTTTGTGAGCTTCTGAACACTTAAAGAACGCAATAAAAGAGAAAAAAAAACTAGTTGTTTCGAGCTTTAGGTGAGAAGAAGAGTGAGTTTGAGTGTGAAGAGAAGTCAAGAAAGTTGTTGCTTAAATAGAGAGAGAAGAGAGGAAACCAAAGGAATCAAAGGTTGGTGAGGGAACATAAGGAATCAAAAGTGTGGGGGACAAAAACAAAAGTGTTCAGAAGCTAGGAAAGAGGTCAGATGGAATCCTATTTAAAAATTCAAACTCCTTTGGCTCCAAACCAAATGAGGTAAAAAATTATGAAAGTTGAGGCACTTACCTCGGATGGAGTTTCGGTCATTCATGACCGATATTACTGACCGAAATTGCATATTCGGTCATGAGTGATTGACACTATAGACTGAAGTGCTTCATGGGATTAGTATCGGTCATCAGTGATCGACACGCTTGACCAAAATACATCCGTCATGATTGTGTCGATCTTGAGCGATCGATACTGGTGATCGATACGATTCCAAGAATCTTATCGGTCTCCAGTGATCGATACTCTGGACCGAAAATCATACGGTATGTTTATGTTGATCAATTGTGGTCGATATGAATGACCGAAAATTATCCTCTTTCAAAACTTCTTTCCATATCGGTCACAAGTGACCGATATGTTGACCGGTATAAACTGGCTCCACTGATATCGGTCAATCATGATCGATACTGATGACCAAAAATCTGTGTATCGGTCTGTCATGACCGATACAAATGACCGATATCAGCCAGAATACACCTGTTCTTTGTCCCCATCAAACTTTTTCAAACCCCAGTTCGAAATCCTGTTTCTATACTCTAAAACAAAGCATAAAAGATGAACTAGAAAGCATAATATATACAAAAGGATATCATGGGACTACCTCCCAAGTGTGCTTGTTTAAAGTCAGTAAGCTTGACTTTGATTACCTCTTTAGTTGAGGTGAGGAGAAGGAGTCATGGAACTCCTTGGTGGTGGCTTGCTCCTTTGGACTCTAGCAGAAACCCCATTCATCTTTATTTTGGCAAAAGGCATAGTCTTCCCCTCTTGCTGAAGCTTGAAGATGAACTCTCCCTTCTTAGAGACCCTTGGTTGCAAAACCAGCTCCCCTTTGTTAGTATCCAACTTGATCTCATTCAGATTCTTGTAACCAACCACTTCAAGGACGTCATTTTCAGTGGTGTCTTCAAACAACTTGGCCATGCAGCAGCCATCAAAACTCTCTCCTTGGTAGCCTTCAAACTCTGGCCAGTTCCTTCCAAGTTGCTTCAGCTTCTTGATCTCCATTGAGAAGGCTTGCTCATTTTCCAGCTTATTCCCCTTGGAGTCAATCTTTAGAACCTTCTTCTTGGTCAGCTTCAGCTGAATAGTGCATTCCTTAGCATCAAACACTGCTCCAGCTGAGGCTAAGAAAGGTCTTCCAAGTATGATAGCATTCTTTATATGCCCTTCCACATCAAACACCAGGAAATCAGTGGGAATAGTTACTCCTTCTATCATCATTGGCACATCCTTGAGACTCCCAAGTGGTTTCTTCACTGTCCCATCAGCTATAGTAAGGGATACATTACTATCCTGAAGTTGAGTGTAGCCAAGAGCCTTAACCTCAGGTGTTCCAGTCTTCTCCCTTAGCTTCTCAAGTTCTTCTTGGCCATTCAAACCCCTCAATTCCATCTGAGCAGCATAGAGAGTTTCATACTTCTGAACTAGCTGTTTCTTGAACCTTCCTGGAAAAGGGATGGTTGGTTGATAGACAGGAAGAGCAGCTGTTTGAGGTTTCTCCTTATCATCAGCAGTTTCCATCAAGTAGTCTTTTGTGTTGTCAACAACTTAATGTGGCGCCCAACACTCTTCATCATCTGAGTTTTCCCTATCTCCAAGGGGTCTTTCTTCTACAACTCCTTGGTCATTTTCAATTTCCAAGAAATCTTCCCCCCCCCTTCCCCCACTTAGAGGTTCAGTGTCCTCAGTGAACAAGTAGAGGAACTCTTCAATGATAGCCTCCTCTTCAGCAGAGAAGCTTCCTTCTTCTAGCACAATAGCATTGCAGAACTCCTTTGGGTTTGCTTCTGGTTTTCTAGGAAACTGTCCTTATGGCTTGGGACCAGCTATTCCTTTGTTGTTCTCTAGTGTTGACTCTTGCAGCCAACCCATCAAACTTGTTGGTAAGCTCTACATGCACTGAATCAATTTTGTTATGAACCTCTGCAAACTTCTTGTTCATATCCAAGGTTGTAGTGACTTGGGTGTTGATCATTTGCTGCATGAGGGTCTTGAGGTCAGTGTCTTGAGAGCTAGAGGAAGCTTGTCCTTGTGCTTGGGCATTGAATCCTGGAGGGTTGTAGGGCGCTCTTAGCTGATAGTTGTTGTTCCTCTGCTGGAAACCTTGATTGTTGTAGGGAACAAAAGGTCTTGGGGCAGCTTGCTGTTGCTGTTGAGGGTAAACTTGATCTTGTGGGTTGGCAACATTGTTGCTCCTGTAGGACAAGTTGGGATTGGGTCTGTAGTTCCCATAGTTGTTGTAGCCACCTTGATTTCCCAAATAGTTCATCTCCTCAACTTGGCATTGCTCCTGCTCATCAAGCTGAACCATGTCTCCCACAAAGTGAACCTCTTTCTTTTCCCTTAACAATAAGTCCAGCTTCTCATGTAGAGACTTGATTTCTTTCTTGCTAGACTCTAACTCTTCCTTTGCACTCCTTGGTGCTCTGTCAAACTCCTCATTGTAGTTTCCATCAGACTGAGCCAAGTTCTCTACTAACTCTAAACCTTCATCTACATCTTTTGACAGGAAGTTCCCATTGGAGGCTGTGTCCAGGAGCATTCTGATCTTAGGCAAGGCTCCTCTGTAGAGAGTGGATAGCAAAGAGGCTTGTGAGAAGCCATGATGAGGGCATTGCAAGGTGTAACCCTTGAATCTCTCCCAAGCTTCTCTATAGCTTTCATTGTTCCTCTGTGCAAATCCTGAGATCTCATTTCTGATCCTAGCAGTTCTTGAAGTGGAGAAAAACTATGCTAGAAAGGCTTTCTCATTCATCCCAGCTGGTGATACTCCCTTGGGGAAGGTTTTTCTCCCACTGATGTGCTTTGTCTCCTAGGGAAAAGGAAAACAATCTGAGCTTGAAGCCATCTTCACTTACTCCATTTATCTTTGTGAGGGAGCACAGCCTGTCAAAATTGTCCAGATGATCTAGAGGGTCTTCAAGTGGTAACCCATGGAATTTGTTGCTCTGAACCATTAAAATCAATCCAGACTTGATTTCGAAGTTGTTGTTTTGGACAGCTGGTGGAATGATACCTGTCCTGTTGTTGTAGGCATTTGGTCCATCACCAGCGCCAATAGGTCTAGCTGCTCTTGGAGCTTGTGCAGCGCCTCTTGGTCCTTGCTCACCCTGTAAGCCTTGAAAACCTTGATGTCCTTGTATACCCTGAGCGCCTGCATCTCCTGGAGGACCCTGAAATCTGATGTCATCCATGACTTGATCCTGATTGTTCATACCAAGTCTTTGCAAGTGCTGCTGCCTTTCTTGCTGTCTCCTTGCTCTCTGTCCTCTATCCAGCAGATTGATGTTGTCTATGAAATCCACAAGATTGCCTGAACTTCTAGATCTCAAGTTCATATACCTGAAAGACAAAAGTGAGAGTCAAAGAGAATTAGTAACCAAAGAAAAAGTAAAAGCTTGATCTTAAAGATTCTACAAACTCTAATGATTCAAACTGATTCCCAAATGGCAACGGCGCCAAATTGACACAAGTTTGTGACCCCTTGGTTCAATCACCCTTGCACTAGTCAGTTGTAGTAAGGGTTTTATGTCAATCCAATGGGAAGAGTTGAAAACAGAAGAGTTGAGAGTAAAGTCTCTAAGTCAAGCAAGCAGAGAATTGGTTTTGTTGCCTAAGCAACAGTTCTAGCAACCGAAGTGAAACAAGCAGCAAACAAAGTAAAAGCAAAAGCAAACTAAGCAATTCTAAGCAAGAAAAACAGAGTAAAATAGAGCAAAACAGAGCAAATCCGAAATTCAAATAAGAGAAAGACAAGTCTCTAGATGTGGTTATTGACTTTGGGGAATTTCAGACATTAACTAAGGCTGTTTCAAACTACATTGATCAAGCAAGCAAGCAATCAATGGTGATTCCTAGACATAGAGTTCACACTTAAGCTAGTTAGATCCAATCTCTTGGCAAATAACCCTTTGCTAAACATTCTAACAAGAACTAACTCTCATTAGTGCTAAAACATCAAGCAAGCATGATTAAACAACTCTATTCAAGTCAAAATGCTCCTCCAACAGTCAATCTCTTGAGCCAAGGCCAGCAAATCCTCTATTAAACATGATCAGCATTTCATCAAACACTTGGTGGGCATAAGAGAAAGCTAACAACTTAGACAAGTTTGATCAAGACTAATCTAGCATGAATAACAGATTAATAGAGAGGAACCCATAAACTGAAGCACTTAACAAACCTTAATCAAGGCTTAAATCCCCCTAATCTACCACATCTAGAAACCCTAAGATAACTACTCACTCATAATCATGTTTAACACCAAATCACAAAGGGAAAGGATGCTAATCATGATTAAAAGAAAGATTAAAAAAAGATTAAAGCAAATACTTGATCATAGTAAACAAAGCAAAGAAATTGTCTTACAAACTTAAAGAAAGAGCTCAAGAACAGTAAAATGACATGACCCCTCGAAAATTTGGGAAAAGAGGCTATTTATAGTCTAGAAAGAAAACCCTAGAGTAATGGCATAAATATAATTAAAAACAAGTTCGGGCTGGGTCAGTATCGGTCAGTTGTGTCGGTCTTCAGTGACCGAAGTGGGTCTCTATCAGTCTAGAGTGATCGACACATATGACCGAAATTCATCTGGTGTGTTTGTGTCGATCACACTTGACCGATACTGGTGACCGATATGCTCCGTATCGGTCACCCTTGACCAAAACTCTCTGTGCTCTGACCGAAAACTTCTGCAGAGATCTTCTGCTGTGATCCTTCTTGCTCCCTTCTGCCCAGCTAGCATCTTGTATTATTCCCAAAACTCCTATAAGCTCTTTTAAACTCCAAAAGCACCTAAAAACATCCAAAATGCAAAGAAAATGCAAACTATACTCTAAATGCAACATAAGTCTAAAAGGAGAAGAAAATGGGACAAAAGCAAAAGGAAAACATGCAAAAGAGGACCAAATTATGTACTAAATGCAGCCCTAAATGGTGTAAATACAATGGATATCAGCCTAACATTTTCAACAGGTGCATTGCGAATAGGGTCAGGAAGAATTTTACCATATTCATGAAACCGACCCTCCAACTTGATAGGGTTATAGGGCAAGCAAGTCGAACAGCGTTTGATTTTTTTGTATCGACATCTGGTTCATAATCAGTATCTTTGTCGATATTAGAATCAGAAGTATAACCATCGCTATCAGAACTTTCGTCTGTAGAGTCATCAGGACACCCATCACTAACTACCTCTTCATCAAGCCCTTCCAAATCATCATCGTCATCTTCATCATCGTCCACATCTTCATCATTCTCAAAATCCTGATCCATATCATAATCATCATCACTGTCATCATCGATGGATGAGGCTCCTGAGGATGTATCCATGTCGAAATCATCATCACCAGCTGTAAATATATTTTCCATCAAAGAATAAAGTTACATATCAGATACTAATGCCAAAGTATTATATATACTCAAAAGATAATACAGTAAGCAATATTTCATTACCCTGGACAAACTGGTACATCGTATTATATCCACGATATTTATTATTAGAACAGTGGCAAGTCCCCTCCGGCAACAATTCTTTAACAAAAAAATAATTTTAATACGTTTAGACGATAATAAAGGCATGTGAGTATCAGAAAGAGAGTTACAAAATCAGTAATCCATTACCATATTCAGTAAACGAATGCCTGCGGAGTACGTAACACCAATAAAAATAGAGATAAAGAACCATTCCGTGAGACCAATGAAAGCTAGTTTTCCGAATGCATGCAGAAGAATTAATCCAGGATGTGTTTTTATAGCGGTCATGAATTAGGGTTTATTAAATATTCCAAATATTCATGGGATAATAACTATATATTATAATATCTATATTATTTAATTCATATATATCTATATCATAATATATGGAAAATATGTAGTTATTTTCTATAATTTATCAAACCCTACAAAAAGAATAAGAATTTTGGGAAGTTTAACATTAGTGTATGATGTAAATAGTAAAGCTTATTATTTTTGAATATTTGATTTATTTTGTAAAATACTAAAATAAGAATGATATTAATATATTATATCACGACTATGTTTTTTTTATAACGATAATTTAGTCACTAATAAATTTGAATAAACTTTAAACATGTTCATACTAACCAAGAGGTCTAGATTTTTAAATTTTTGGGTCGAGACAAATTATTCTCATTTATATGTATCATGATTTTGGGCCAATAATTACTCCTCGGTTGGCCCAAAACAGACGATCAACTAAGACAATTTTCTAACTCTTCGGTTTCCTACGCACACTTTGTCTAAAGTAACTGGGAACCAAAAAAATATTAGATCTCTGGTAGATCCTATTCAGATAAGACCAAGTAAGTACTATATATGAGTCATTGTTACTGGGCACAAAATCGTTCGATTCTATTTCCTATATGGAAACATCGAGAGTGTTTTCACTTAAACGTTTCCAGGATTGAGTTTTAAATTTTGGATCTCAAAACCTTAAACGATGCATAGATATGGAAGAGGTAGCATTTCATTGATTCCGCTACATAATTTTTTTAATTTGGATATGTTTTTCATCATTGTAGAATCGGATTAAGAGAAGTATACTATTTTTAGGTATCTGATTATGGCATTGTCTGGCTAAACTATTTACCGGTTTTCTCTTAATTTAAAATATGTATATTCGTTAGCTCAAACATAAAATTTTTAAAGTTATGGCAAGTTTCAAATTGAATAAGTTCTGGTCCTCACCGCCGAAAATATAAAGTAGTATCAAAAACACAAATACGTAATTAAAAGTTGAACACAACAAAATATTTTTAAAAAAACATAAAACAATATCTTAGTCAGAGTCTTCACCATTGCCATTCCTGAATGAATAAAAACAATACAAACAGTTGGTTTTGAGAACTATGAGTATGAAGGTACGATACAGTTTAAGTTTATTCTACTTACAATGCACGCTTGAACCTTCTAGCCTCGGATATGTCTGGATCGTACAAAACCCTTGATACTTCTCCAGCATCCACCAGCTGAACATGTTTTATATAAAACATCACATATTAATCGCTAACTTAAATGTTATTTAAAAATCTAAATTAATATCAACATCTCTATATAAACATACCTCCAACATTGACTGAACGAAAATCAGCTAGGACACAAACCATGTTATTCGAGTTGAAGTTCCACCATTTCTTAGTAATTTCAAGTGCGAGTTTTCCATGAGTTTTCCATGAGCAACACAACTTAAACGTAAATATTCACAAAGATAGACCACTTTTAGATGTTTCAGGATAAATACTGTAATAATATAATCCATATATATTCATCTAACTTTACATCAAACGTACTGTGTGTTCTGGATAACAAATGAGAGCTGGCATGTGTTGGCAGGAAATAGAGGTCGAAAGTCAGCATCTTTTACTTTGAAAATATCCGTAAGCATAGATACCTGACCTAAGACATCTGAAAATAAGACAAAAGGTGTTAATCTGTTAATACATCATTAAGTACACAAATAAATCTAACTTAGAAACAAAAACAAAAATACTTACGAATTGGTACATCATGATTAAATCTTCCATTGATAACATCATCGAAACTTGTGAATTTCATGTAGTGTTCGTCAGTTACATCATACTCCTTTCTCGCGTCAGTGTTATCGAGTAGACGAATTTTCCACTTACAATCAACCAAACGATTAACTGTCTCACTTTCAAAGACCGTAAAATGATATAACTTAAACCATTTTCCAACAATTAGTTTCGTTCTATAATAGGGTTGATTCTGGAGATCATCGCATATATCATGGATTTTATCACCCTACCAAGTTTTAAAAACGGGAAATTAGACAAATATATAATCATAGTAAACTAATCAAAGTAAACTAAGATATCGAGAAGAATGAAATAAAATATACCTCTTCATCGACGAATATGAAGTTTAACACTTCTGTTTCACCTTGAGTATGGGATTCCCAACACTTAAAAATCATGACACGAATGTGCCAGTTAGATCTCCACTGATTGAGATCCTTGATATTATGAAACAAAAGATTCATCCTTAACAAAAGTCCAAAATTGACGATTTTAAAGACACGACAAAGAGGTAGCAGTTTCGGGTAATAACATCTTATTCCTATATAAAGTATTATTTATAGAGTTTGAAGAATAATAAGTTAAGATGATATCGAAATGATGCATCTCAAATTCAAAATTTGAACTCTCATTGAACCTATTAATGAAAGGACGTAAATGATACCTATTGGGTAAATATAAAAATATTATACATACATATACGTATCCATTTTTGAAAACGTCACTAATTACTAATATTAGATCTGATAAAATAAAATAATTCTGCAAATAAAATAAACAAAAATTAATGTAAGTATATATATACATATATAGTTCTAAAATAATTGTATCTATGTTATTAATATAACGGATCCATTATTTGTTTCATACACAATTGATACTTATTTTAAGCTTTACATAAATTGTATTGATTTCATAAGACGTCTACACGATCATGAAAGCATCAATTGCATAAACGTGTGACTTGGCCAAATAAGAATTTATAATCTTTATATAGACTTATTATACTGCAAATGCATCTTTTGTTACGTAGCATCGAGTAAAATATAGAGATTAACCATTGAATTCTTGTATGTATTTCATTCTAGAGTACGTGTAGTAATATATATATTTATTTATAATTTAGAGTACTCAAGTTTATAGTTATGATCAATAATCGTTTATGAAATCAATAACAATGATATGATCAATGTAAAGATTAATCATTGTATATAACAGCAAGCACCAATAAATAAATGAATATCCATAACGAAGTCAGCAACCACAACTTTTTATATGTAACACTATAATATTTTATTGCAGTAATTCTAAATGTTTGAAATTTAAAAAGCTATGAGAAAATGTTTATGTTGTAACCTCGGCGAATGAACTTCTAAACTCATGGACTTCTGTAAAAGGTGGATCGATTAAAACTTGTGTACAATTACACGCTGTTGTTACAATCCAAACTCCTGCACAAGATAGAACAAATATTTTAGTTACGCTATAAATATTCAGCTATAGTTAATTTTTGAAACATCGTGAGTTGATGATAACCTTTGCAAAATTCAATTCTTGCAAATCTGATGACACAAATAATGCTATCTCTATGGCTACTTCCAAACAAAGAAAGAAACTCAGAAGCATAGTCCCCTGTTAATCGGCATGGTATATGACAATTCCTGTAAACAAATAAATGTTAACAATTTCGTTATATCATATAACATAAGAAAATCATATTTAAGAATATTTTTTAGGAGTGTACCTAGGGTTCACAAGATAAAAACATAATAATTTTCAATTCAGAAATCATTAAGGAATCTTTACGCTGTAAAAAATTTCCGACGTTTGTAATCCTCCCAAACAGATCTAAACAACATAAGAAATATTATTAGATTCTATCAAACATATGGATTACGAAACATGTGTTCATATATACATACCGATAGATAAATCTGGATCGAGATCTCCACATTTAATATCCTCAAAACTAACAAAAGCGAAATAGCTCATTGAGATACTGTTGTGCGTAATATAACATTTCGTATGTTCAGTGAATTTGATAACAAACGGGTGTGGCACAATTCGGAATGATCTTTCTGCTGGATTCAAAGCAATTTTTTTAATAATGATCCAATTACCCTCCAAGAGAGTATTAGCAAAGTTTTTGATATATGCGTATTCAATAATTGCTTGAATTTTATCACCCTGTCTAAAAATACAAAATATATTAGGCAGACAATGATTGTGTGTAAAAAGATTAATGTAAGAGTCATAAGAGTCAGCTTACATTTATATCAACTAATATGAGATTGAGGGACTCATTCACACCGTATATATGATTAAACTTTCGTAGTATCTTCACTTTAACATTCTAAATGTATTTCGAAGGATCCAGCTGTGAAACATTAATCATGAAAGAACTATATGCTCGATATATAGAAACAGAAAGAAGATGAGCCATTCTTCAGGACTGATAAAGTCTAAATTCAATTATTATGAAAAAATCTTATATAGATACACAAATCTTGAAAATTATCAGCCCTAACAAAAGTCAAATTTCCTTTTTTCAAACCGCCATATTATTATGTAATTTAGAATTACTCTATAAGTACTAAATTTCATATTGCATATACTAAATTTCATATTGCATATATCAACAACATAGAAAATATATATCTATTTATATATTTTCTCGATAATGATCAAGAACTATCATGGATGTACTACTAAACCGCCTATAAGAGATCATTTAAAACAATTATTTCAAGTAAAACCCTGTTAGCAATAAGAATAAGACATATGCCAAATCCCAAACCCAAATCACAGTAAACAACCGCACAAAATCAAAAGTCCTAAAATCCTCCACACGGCACCGGTTATTGAGGATTACTGCAAAAACGAAAAACACACAATAATTTAGTATTAGGTTCCATGGCAGGTGAACGCAGCAAGACAATGTATAATTTACTTACACTGCACGGAAAACGCTGACTTCTGGAATTTTCGGATTCACAAATATCAGAGTAGGATACGTAGATGTAACAACCAATCCACCTGAGTACAAATCAAAAGAAATTATAATAAATAAAGTTATAACGTTATATTTATTTAAAAGATTATTACAGTACATATGTAGCCCACCGTCAAAGTTAACGATTACCGCCCATCGAATAACACATACGACATCAGCAGGAGGCCAGCGCGACCAATCTCGATAAAAGCTTGATGCCCGCGATCCAGACAATTCACATCTAAGCAACTTGTTCCTGAAACAAACAAACCAGTTTTTTAAACTTATTAGGTTGTAAGGACACCAAGAATAACAAATCACAATGACACCATGAGCACTAAATAACTACGTAGTTTAACCTGATGTCCTGGAGATAAAAAGAGATAGATTCCAGATGAAATCCGTCGCTGCCATTTATGTCAAGACGATTACCACGACGAATTTGAACTCCAACAACCTTGCCCATCAAATCTTGAATAATTTTGGAATAATGTAACTAAATTAACAACGAAGAGAGGTAACAATATTATTAATTAAAATGATTATTTACCAATATGAACACGAACTAACCTACTAAGTGGTTAGGTTTACTGATGTGGTCGTATACTCTTTCGAATTGAATAAACTCAAAATAATTATTATCACACATACATAGACTTCGGTGTACAGTAGTAGATGCATGCAAGATAATCTTTTTAATATGGGATGTATCACCAAACTCGCCATTGGTGTTTACAATGGCGAACCGATGTATGCCAAACCAGTCTCCAACAAAGATTCTACTTGCTAAATCATGACTTTCATCGGTGATCACAGAAACATGGATTTTCAATCCCTGCATCAATATCACATTTGATTATATCAACCATTCCATAAACATGTTATACGATTAAAGAAAATATACAAACTACGAATTAAAAAACCTGATCATCTGCAACAATTAACTCCAGCGTTCTATGGACGGTACATATGTTTATTGACTGCCACCACTTACGAAGAACTTTCACAAACATAAACCGCAGGTAACTTACGGCATCACCGACTTTGCTAAAGTCAGTTACGCCTGTAACAACAAACCCATTGACCAAACCATTGCATTCATCAGAAGAGTAACAACACTCCACACAACCAACAATATCAACCAAAAACTGCACTATATAAAACCAAAAATTCCATAATTTAATATTAAATAGATATATCAAGAGTACATACCGTGAACAGAGATATATAAAGATTAGACAGCTAAAATAGTATTGAAAACGGAATAAAGGATGAGAATACCTATAGACTCTAACGTCAAAACGTTTGAGGATGAATCAGACTCTGTTTGAGAGACCATCCTCTGTCAATTATAAGAACTTAATCCCAAAAGCGCACTATCTAAAATTATTTATGATTAAACTCCTCGTATTTATACAAAGATGGCAAAGACATTTGAGCAATAACTCCACAAAACCCTAGTACCGATATACTCTAATCACTTATTTTAAAACTTATAGTTAAAGTAACATTAACATTTTATCTTTTGCGAAAATCTTAGATTTATTTGAGCTACCAAATACAAACGGTATACTTGTCATAAATTTCCGACATGTATATTTTGATAGATATATTACCAATAATAATTACATAAATGCTATAATTTTAGAAATTCGAAGAATAAATATAAAGTTGAACAAACGTCTGTTTTCAAAAATACCAAAATTAATATCTACCGTCAAACACAACTGTAACAATAAAAGAGACTAAACGTTATCAAATACTTCATTGTAAACAACATTAGCTGTTTTGCGCTGTAGCTTCTTGTCCATTCCCACTACCAAAATCCTCAGTCTTGACCTAGAGGTAACTCTCGAAATCGCCACATATAACTGGCCATGGCTAAAAACCGGCCTCGAAAGCTATAACCCAACTTTTGAGAGCGCCTGACCTTGACTTTTGTTTATGGTCATAACAAAGACTAAAGCTATAGGAAACTGTTTTCTTCTCATTCGAAATGGAAATCTTGTTTCAGGCGGAGAGACAAACACTCTAGGAATTAAAACTTTCTCACCAATATTATCACCAGTTATCATTTTGGCTTCAATCACATGGTTTGCCATTTGTGTAATTAGTAATCGTGTACCGTTGCATAAGCCATGTTTAGGATCAAGATTCCTAAAAAATATTACTGGAGTACCCACTTTGAGTTTTAAACGGTGATTAGGAAGCCCCAAAACCTTGATACTATTCTAAAACTCTTCGGTGTAAACCATATCAGAAGGAGTTGTAGTATCATCGTCATCAGCAGTGCCTACAGATTCTATTTCAGGATCAAGAATATGATCGTACTTTGCATCAGTTTTATCAATACTAGCCGAGCTGAAATACACCTTCGCATCACCTATATAAAACGTTCAGGAAAACAACATTAGACATTATTACCATACAATCTGTATGCATATCACTAATAAGAATTATCGTACCTGAAAGACACGAAAGCATATAATCATTAACTATCTCAACATCTAGATTAGTTGGACTCAGAATTGCACGATCCTGAAAGAACTTTGGATCTCGTTTGGAAGCAAACGAATCACCGTATACTTCTTTTACTATAGCCCTGATAGGGTCATCTAACTCGGCTATTAATAGATCTTCCGGAATATCAATCTCATACTCTCCATCGCTATTCTTGTCCATATTTCCCTCACCAATATCTAGAATCCACTTCGAACAAGCTGCAAGTTCGAGCATCTGTTGACTATTATCGCCGGGGATAAGATGCATATTTTGAGTAAGCTTCCGCACTTTACAAAGAGGCCAAAGACGGGACGATGAGTTAAGAGTCGCGAGAACAATTTCGACCCTTCCACCATTAGGAACGACAGGCAGTATCTGCCTAAAATCACCACCAAACACAACAACTTTCCCACCAAAAGGCACATCAGTTTTCAATATATCATGCATTGTGCGATCCAAAGTCTCAAAACAATGTTTTCCCATCATCAATGCCTCGTCCTAGATAATAAGTTTAGCTGCTTTAATCAAATCAGCTAGATGCGAATCAGCTTTAATAGAGCGAGACGTATAATCATTTACAACAATTGGGATGGCAAATCTAGAATGTGGCATCTTTCCTCCTTGTAAAAGTAATGCTGCAATACCACTTGATGCTACATTGAGTACAATGTCTTCATTTGATCGTAACGCAGATCCGAGTATATTCTATAAAAAAGTCTTACCGGTACCACCAGAACTATAAACAAAATACATTCCTTCTAGATTATTGTGAACTGCATTTAAAATTTCATCACAAATACACTTCTGCTCGGAAGTAATCGTTGACATCAACTCCTTGTATCTATTAGCCAAAAACTCACGATTATAACTCATTTCGTAGAGGATTCTCGCTGGAGTCAAGAGAAAGCTCATCTGGAAAAGGTATTGGCTTATAATTAGCCAACGAACTACCACTACTACGCAAAAGTTTCTCGATTTCAACCAACGCCAATTCACGTAGCTGTTCCTTGTTTAGAAAGAAATTTACAAAAATTAAAAAAAACTAAAATTTGCATATATTATTTAAGTATTAGTTTATGGTATTTTATCTTCAACGATTCTAAAAAATAAACAACGAATTACCTTGGTTACGTCTTTTTTTTCTCTCATAGTACAGAAGATCCTCTGAGAGAATATCACATGTTGCATCCCACACACACACATGTAACTCAATGCTACGGGTAAGCAACAGTACGACGAATAAACGCCGTAAATATTTACCAGATAACCAATAAGACCCTTCAGTGATGGCATCAATGTACTCTTTATCATCGTCCAACAATTTCAACTCATAACATGCATGCTTGAAGTCTGACAAACTATTCCATTAACTGTTTTTATTTCATCGAAATTTTTTGGACCCCTAACAACATTAAGTAATATTCGGAAGTAATAAGCTTCACCAACGGCAGATGGGACAAAAGTAATGCTACCTATAGCAAAACCCCTCTGTCTCGGTTTCGACATACGATTTCGCTGATCCCACACATACTTGGAAGGTATTTCAGAGTATGTCAACGTCCTAGCAGAAGGATCTATTTTATTACAATCCATCCAAGCCACAAACTTCGTTTTACCAGTACACTGACGTGCCAACACCTCATCAGCTGGATCATCCTCATTAAAAATAACTTGTTGCTGACCAGGTAAATGAAAAGGAAGTTTCATTACCGCTGTTGTGCGAAAGGTAGTGGGGAAAGCTAATATCCGCCATGTAGACTCACAGGCTGAGATATACCTATTTATCACACTTTCAATAAACACCAATAAATATCAAACCGAAACAATGGAATTAATTATATAAATATGACATTAATAAAACTATTAATATACCTGCAGCTAAAGTGCTTCTTAATCTCGTCAACCTCATCCTTAGTTTCTATCGTCGCCCTAACATAATCCGATCCCTTGTTGATATACTTAAAAAGATACTTGACCGAGCGCGACTAGATGCACCATTCAACATTAATATGAGCCCGGTAACGTAACGACAACTGTTTGTTGTATGACACAATATACCCATTATCACAATTAATCCCCTTCTTTGTAACGAACCTGCCATCATCACGTCTCTTATATTTGGGGTAGCCACCATCATCTATTCTTGTAACATCAGTAAAGGGTTTAGGAAAATACTTAGTGCACTTCCCAACTACCATGCATACATTATTTCTATTATAGGCACCACATGGTCCATGATTCATTGAGTCACCAACAATTTCGTACAACACCGGCTCCAAAACCTTATCAGGATTTTCAGCACTTATAATCTTGTCTATGTCCTCACCAGTCGGTAATTTATTATCTAGATGCATAAAAAGAACTATGTGTGCATGTGGAAGACCCCTTTTCTGAAACTCGATTGTGTATATAGCTGATCAAAAACATAAAACCCACTAAGCTCGCTTATATAACGTACCACAAATACCGCCTCATCAACAGATTTAATAAAAATAAATACGATGACGTTAACATATATGTATATATATTAAATGCATACATACCAGAATTAACTGCTCCTAATATAGATTTCTTATTCAGCTGATACATTAGATCATCGAGTTTAATCTTGAAAACACGACAACATATATTCGGCCTATCTTCAGCAATTAAATTATGCCTCTCTAGGTGTCTCGTGATCTCTGGCCATTTAGGATTGCATGTAACAGTGATAAAAAGGTCAGGAAATCCATAATATCTGTACGTAACCATGGCGTCAAGGTAATGCTGTAACAAAAAATGCGAACCACCCGTAAACGGCGAAGGTATGAAAATACGGTGCCCCTGACCAGATAAATCTGAAACCCCCTTATCAGACTTTTCCTTTGTTGAATAATAACTCTCAGACCGAAGCTTCTGTTGGTTAAAATAAACATAGCAAAGTCGATTAGTCTCAATCATGGTAAATGCATCCACCAGAAATTGTTGGTACAGTCTACCACACATAAGGATAATAGGGGATTCGCCATATCCTTCTTGTATACGATACGCAAAAAACTCGCGCATGGTGATTGATATTCTTTTCCTTCCGGAAATATCAATGAAGCCAATATCAATCCCCAATCTAAACCCATCCTCACCATATGGAAACAACAAAGGATACTGCAGTGACAAATAAGAAGGATTCAATTCACTAATCCGTTTTAGATCACCACTTCTAGTCTCTAAAACAATATAACGACCTTCGACATCAGGAGTAAAATCATTAGGAACAAAGGCAGCGACTTCATTAGCAGTTGGCAGATTACTTGTCCTTCCATCGGTTGATCTTGTAGAAGTTAGAACTACTTTCATATTTGGTACATCAGTACTACTTGTAATTTTATCACGAGCCATTCTGAACGCTTTAACCTGACAATTATGCCTATCTAACATATGCTGAAGCTTGATAACTACGGATTCTCGCAAACCACCCACCTTTCCTGTTTTCTTACATATAAAAGAAAGAATCGTCAGATTTATTACTGAGAAGAGTAAATGAATTAGTAAGACATGGGAGTAGGAATAAATACCCATAGGCAGCTATGCGATTTGCAGCTTCATTCTCTGTATCATGTATGTAAAGCTGTAGAAAAGCCGGAGCTTCACCTTTGTTGGGCAATATAGATCTTATAGAGTGATAATTCTCACCACATATCTTGAATAAATAAGGGCCTTTGCCGTTATTGACAGAATGATCAATTTTTCCCCCAAGAGAAGTAAACGAAAACATCATGTTGTAAGCTCTAATGTTTTCACGGAAATGCTGTCTTAATTCATCTGTGTTATAAATCAAAGAGATAAGCGTCTTAGGCGGGGTTCTAAGGAGAGGAAGGGTGACCTTTCCTTGATCGCAACACAACGAAAACAAAGGTGTACCAAATACATGAGGTTTTTTGGTACGTTCTCCAGCCCACATATAAGCTCTACAATGTTCACATTCGTACACAAGATCACCATCATCGTAGTAACCTATGCGACATAATATTATGACTCAGTACCTATCTGTAGTAAAAAACACAAGAAAACGTAATTCTAAGCAGACAACAATAAACATACCATTATCAGGCATTCCAGGCTCGACGATTCCGTTTATATCTGCCCGAATGGGAATTTTTTTACCACCTATCTTATTATTCTTTACTCGCTTCTTTACTTGATTATTACTACCATACAAATCACCATCTGAATCATCTTCATAGTAATCTTCCCTTTCTGGCTCAGATTCAGTAGCAATGTAGCACAAAAAATCCTCCACATTATTTGGAGAGTGAACAGCGGCTACAAAAGAATAAAATGTACAAACTAACGCCACAAAATCAAAAACGATAGGCGTTTCAATAGATAATATCACAAAACTAACCAATTACTCTCAGTTTGCTCCTTCTTTCTTTAAGTATTGCCATCCGTCTCTGCCTTTCCAGCTTAGAAGCCAATTTTCTTAAATTTCCATCATACTCATGATTTATATGATGATTTTGATAAGCCGCAGAAACAGATACAGCTATTGCCGCATAAGAAGGAGCATAACATTCTTGTCTTGTCACAAAAGCTATAAAGTTTTTAAAATAAAACCACAGATTAATCCTATAAATTTTATAAATAAAGAACTAATATAATGATTAGACATATAGATAGTTCTAAAGCATACGGTGCAGAGCAGATCGAGGTGGTTTATAGCTCTTACGCCTAACGGCGATAATTTTTAGTGGTATATTTTGATAAGCAAAATCACACAATTTTTTATATTTATAATTGCATATATATACATATACACAAATATATTGGATCTATATATCAAATGAACTAAAAATACATTCTGAACCTTTTTCTTATAAATTTATCTCATATATTTTCATCATTGATATATTTTAGATAAGAAAAAAATACACACACACATATATATATATAATAATGTATCATCGACCATCTACTATTAAACAATAACGTAATTTCAACATAATGCTGTCCAGTTCGATATATCACTTGTTAAAAACCAACAAAAGCTGGAAACTAAAATTGAATTACAATATCATATATTACAGAAACACACTTAGTATCGCACAATTGTACATTTGTTGCGATCGCACCAAACAAAATAATAAAAACATGATTTAGTCTTGAACCCAATTATTATATAGTTCCATATTAGAGACCGCCAACGCTTGTCGACTTATCCACCAATAGTCCGACCACCGAGAGAACCACTACTACAAAATATCAAAACCAATAGATTAACAAATTGAAAACCACCAGGCAAAGGTACAATCAGAAGAAAAATAATAAGACAGAAATACGCACATCTCCTGAAACTCATGAACATCATCGTCGAGAGGATTGAACATGAACTGAGAACATGGATAATGAGAATGCAAGACAACTTCCTTATCGTCCGCGCCTACACCTAATCAAATTTGTAGAAAATGAAACACCTTTATAAAATTGAACACAATAATAATACAGTTTCTATCAAAACAATTAGAAATCTCACCTATACCATTTGATACTCTCCAAAATCTCAGAACACAAACTATTGATTCAGAAATATTATGTTCACACGCACGAACAAAGTGCCTAGCAAAGCTTCCTCTGGCAATGCAAGTGACCACACCCTCCTTCCTAAATAAGTTTTGTTTTTTTCAACCAAACAATAAAACACAACAAACATACACTGTCGTAATTACCAACGAAGAGCAAATTATGAAAAAAGTACCTCGCATCGCTGAGCTCGAAACGAATAAAACACAAGTCTTCTTCGTATGCGTCGTTATTAATATCCTGAAGTGTCCCAATCCTTACAATGGTCCCCATAACATCTGTAAAATTTAATATACCACACATGCAATCACTATAATATTCAATAAATATGTTTTGGAAAGCTATAGCAAATTTCAAAACAAAAATCATACCAATTAAAGATCCAGTCTCAAACTCTCTAGTGCGAATATCAATCATTCGACGACAGTTTAGAAACAATCCAGAAGGACCGTACTCACATCTCCTAACTCTAGTCGAAGGACAAAACTGGATCTTTTGTTCGTAATTAGACAAAATAACGGATCCACACTCTCGCCTCAACTCAAATCTACATACCTCGTACCAGAAACCCTGCCTAAAGTAGTTTTCAAAAACATGTAGTCTATCTGGCATGATAGTGGCCGAGATCTGGGTTCCCTATTGAGAAATAAATTTTCATAAAATCACAAATTAAAGATAGAAGATCGACATGCAAAGTTAACTAAAATTTTAATTAAATTATGCAAATTACTACCCGATCATCACAAAGTATAAGCTCCAAAGTTCGCCCAAAAATGTTTATCTGCTTCCAAAAACGGAGAACCTTAACACAAACTGAGTTTTCAATTATCCAATTCGTAAACCAGAAAGAGAACCCATAGCGAATTGGAAGAAAGATACTTCAAAGAAAAAATGAAATAGAAAAGAGCAAGACCCGTGGATAAAAAGAAACCTAGATAATAATATATAGAAAATATGAAGAGGCACCAACGTTTCTATAGCGGTTTATTTTATCGTGTAAGAAATCGATACCTTTTCAGCTGTATATTCCTTGACTTTATTAGAAACATATTGAGTCGAACTGGACCCAATTCAATGAATAGCTAATTAACTAATTATCATTCAAATAAGACAATAATAAATGCACATCAAACAAAAAACATCGTTCCGAAATGAACCACAATATATAATAATAATACCTAATGCATATTCAGCACACTCTTCTATAACAAACTTGAAAACAATATAGTCGTTGAAATCAAAATCACCCTAGGGTTTTTTAGTGCTAGAAATAAATAGAAACTGCCTAAAAGTGTCCATTATTTAAAAATCATCAATCTTATGATTTTAATATCGATCAAAATATATATTAGATTTACAAATGTTCAACAATAACAAATCCCTGTATCCCCATTATTTACATATTCTATACAACGATAATTCATACGAATTGCAAATTTGCTTTTAACCGCACCGAAATTTTCGCAACAATAAAAATATCATAATTCTAAACTACATATAAAATATTTTCATAAACTACAATATTAAATATTATTCAAAAACAAAGTCAAAAATTCCAAATCATAAAGTAATATAACAACTAAACACCATCTTATTATTAAATATAATTCTATTCACAGAGCATATAACATATAGATAAGAAATATAGCTCATGTCAAAGAAACACACGCAGCCATTCATTAGGTATCTAAATCGATTCTTTACCGTGATTGAACATGCAACAGTAAGCAAAATAAAGACACAAACAAATATGAATAGACAATACTTAGTTTAAGAGTTTAGAATTATTCAACCATTTAAGCCGGAGGAAAATAACTACCATCGCTAAAACGAAATAAAAATAACACAAATCCGAAACAGAGTCATAAGAAATGTGATAGTTTTGCCAACAACACCAATACGGAAAACATATAATTTAATACATAGAAGATGTGGAATAGGCTAGCATCAATCCTCATCGAGCACAGAACCAACCATGAACGGTCGAGGTGAATGGTATTATGCACGAAGGGACCTACGACTGCAAGACATTAATTAAGTTATCAGTATAACGACACCCGTTTATGCATCAAATCAAACAATAAAACAGAAAACATAAAACTTACATATCACCAAAATCTCAGACATCATCATCAATAGGATCAAACATGAATTGAGAACACGGACACTGAGACCTCAATACAACCGACTTCGCGTCAACGCCTAATTCAAAATACAGTATAAAACATCATAAGCTAAAAACTCCATACAAAATCAATATAACATATTAACTATAACACATTGGTTCTTACCTTCCCCTTCGGATACCCGCCAGAACCTAAGCACACAAACAACGGACTCATGGTTGTTTTGTTCATATGCACGAACGAATTCTCTAGCAAGAGCACCCGTTGCAATACACACAATCACACCTTCCCTCCTAATATATCAAAACAATTACAAATTAAATACGAAATAACTAAGCGAGGATGATATCAATCATTAATTTAGAATATGGTGAGACAACATAACCTCGCATCACAAAGCTCGAAACGAATGTGACATAAGTCATCCTCAAATGCGTCGCTATTGATACACGAAATCGGACCCATCTGTAAAACCGTTCCCATAACATCTGAAAATTAAATCGACACATAATAACAAAATTATTATAATTATATAACCCAAAAAATTCAAGAAATTAAATAAATTTAGTGAGAAATTACCGATTAATGTCCCAACATCGAATTCCCTAGTCCAAATATCAATAAATCGATGGCAATTGAGAAATAATCCAGGAGGACCATCCGCAAATCGCCTAACCCTTGTTGACTCTCGAAACTGAATCATCTGACCGTAAAACGACACACTAACAGAACCAATTTCGGGCTTCACATCAAACTTGCAAATATCATACCACGAACTTTGCTCGAAGTAGTTGCTAAACATAAGCTACTGATCAGGCATGACGGCTACCAAAATCTGAGTTCCCTATTATAAAACCAAACATGCAAAGATCTAATCAAATAGATCCAGGAGCAGAAGGCGATATAAGAACAATATATTTAACATTTGTTACCTTATCATCACTAACGATGAGCTCCAAAGTAGGACCGAACGAATTGACCCGCTTCCAAAGATGAAGGACTTTCACACGGATTACCGAATCAGTATATCCATTACGCAGATCGGAAACAGGAGATATGACCGAAGAGTATAATGCCATCGAACTGTTTGTTTAATTGGTGATATTTGAGTTCAGCGATGAGCAGAATAGAAGTGATTTTAAGCAGCCCTAAATTTAAACTTATAAGAAAAAGAAGAGAGACGAAGTCATTGAGAAAAGTATTTTTAAATTAGTTTCTCATTAAAAGACACCCCACATTCCAACATATTGTCGGTATTACCAATTTTGTTATCTAACTTGGACCCAAGTACATTGGAAAAGATTCATATGTTTTACCCAATTAAAGGAAACATTTCTTGTTTTGTTTCGAGCTAGCCAACAAAATAGCAACATTAATGATTCCGAAGTAATATACACCATAAATCTTGTACGGCCAATCTCGTAGTAAACACCATAATATTATTATCAATATAAAGCCACACCGAATATATATATTTAGATAAGAACATACAAAAACCATACACGAATGACAATATTATAATCTATAAGAACAATGACTATAGAATAACAACCAGTTAATATACCCAAAATACATCCAAAACTTGTCCGGAGGATGAGCGACAGGCTTAGTAATTACATATAATATTTATTTATGAAGCCGCTTAACCAAAGTCAATTCCATAAAAAAAGAAAACAGAGGAATAATTATATTTGTATCAATACAAAAATCAATTATAATTTCAAATCAACAATAAATAGCTTAAGTTTTTAAAACTATGCTTGCAAGAACCTCTAAACAATTACTTTTGACAAATATACATACTTATTTAGTAGATATGTCCACAATAATAGAAGTCATAGAAATCATTAGATTACGGAAATCATCAAAATATTTTATCTATACTGAAATTTCAGAGCCGACGATTTAACCTCTAAATATAAATCCAAACCAGTCGATGTGACACCATCCATGTATGGATTCACACACGCACCACAGATAAAAAAATGCAAATGCTTGATACATAAGAAAAAGCTCAAATACTTAATAAAATCAACACATCAGAACTATAGGTCCTCATTTGCAATGATGGAATTACGAAGATCATCCGCTTCTTGACAATGAGGCTCCAAATAAATTTGTGAAACATCGCGTATAGTCGAAGCTATAAGACCACCATTATATCGTTCAATCCTCACTAACCGAATAACACATATAATAACATTATGAATGCATTTGCTCAGTCTCGCAATAAAGCTAGCAGATAGATCGCCCCTCAACAACACTGGTAAACGTACACCCCTGCAAAATACCATATACAACATAAGACATGTAAACCACAAAATAAATTATATAATTAATTAAAAATATAACAAACTATATATAAAATAAAACCTTTCATTCTGAAGTTCTAGATATATATCACCGAATTTGTTTCGATGATCCGTGAGACTATCAACATGAATCCCAACACTTGCAATTTGCCCCATTACATCTATCAAAGAATAATATAGTATTATGGATATAGAATAAAATATACCAAAAAGGCAAACATCCAAAGTTCTTGATCAAAACATAAAAGTGAACATACAAAGTAAAATAATGTCTTACCAATGCAAACTTTTGATTCACGTAGACCACCAATTATCGATTCTAAGGCAACACATGAAAAATAATAGGAATAATTTTCCGAAGTCTGCTTAACAGAAACGGTTCTCTTTCTACACTCAATCATAAAGGAATGAGGAGTGTATAACAGATCACCAGAAACCGACACAAGGTTAAAATCCATCAGAACAATCCAATCTCCTTCTTTGATATTTGGAACAAACAGTTCTTCAAAATCTTCGTCCAACAATGCATGGATTCTATCACCCTAACAAAATAAGGGTTGAACAAAAAGTGATCATATATAAACAGCAAAACCACCAAAAATAGTCAAAATAAGAATATACAAACATATCATACTTTATCATCAACTAATATCATATTACACATACTATCACCTTCAAATAAAGTTGTAAAGATACGAAGAACCTTAACCCTAACATTAGTCATGAGGTTCAAGGGTTTGAGATCTGCAACACCGAAAAGAGCCATGATTTGTGAGCAAATAACAATATATCCCTTATCACAACCTTCTTCTATATATACATATATCGAACTTGTTTTACATATTTCGTTTTAGTAAACAATTCAAAAAAAAAGTAAATCTTCCATATATTTTAGACATGCTTATCTTCCATAAATTTTAGACATACTTACACTTATCTAGACTTAATTGAAATTAAATATGTTATAGGTATCAACTCTCTCTATAACTTTGTTATAAATTTGCCACATATTAGGTTTTTCCTTAATTATTGAAAACGTATATTACAGAACCACTATGAAACTACTTAAAAAGAAACAGCTGAAATAAACTGAATCAAATGTAGTACTTATCCCCAAATATATTAAATTGTTCAACATATAGAAATCCAAAAGAAAAGATATAACACAAAAGCATATTTTAAAAAAAAAAGTTTCTTTCTGATGGGAATTTCAGAAATGCATAAGAAAAGGTAGACCATAAGAGAATATCTTTGAAAATTAAGTTTCCTAATGATAGGAATTGGTAAAACCCTCGAAATATCCTATTCATAATTTTCATCATTGCCATTTCTGAAAGAATGAAAAACAACATACGTAAATGGTTGTAAGAATCAAAGATGGGAAAATGTAAAAAAGTCGGATAAACGTTTATACTACTTACAATGCACGCTTGAACCTTCTGGCCTCAGAAATGTCTGGATCATATAAAACTCTTGATACTTCTCCCGCATCAATCAGAAAAACATTTTCTATATAAAAAGAATAACATATAAATCGCTAAAAGTGTACAATTTAGAAAAAAAAATTAACATCAACAATTATTTGTTACAAATACCTCCAACATTGACCACACGAAAATCACTTAAGATTACTACCATATTGTTCGAATTGAAATTCCACCATTTCTTAGTAATTTCAAGAGCAAATTTTCCATGAACTACGCAAGTTAGATTTGTCCCTCTGTGAAATAAAATTTTAATTATTAACAAAGACACAACACATATAACAGTGAGATGCAATTTAAACCTATGTGAACTTTAAATTAAGATCATTCACAAATATCAATTCTATATATCAAATTAAAACGTACTGTGTGTTCTGAATAGCAAATTGGAGACGGCATGTGTTGGCAGGACACACAGGGCCATAGTCAGAATCTTTTATTTTGACAATATCTGTAAGCATAGATATCCTACCCAAGACATCTGACAAATAAGACAAAAACTTATAATATGTTATCTTTGGGTTTATGTAAACAAAAATTAAACTTAGAAAAAAACCAAAAATACTTACGAACAGGTACGTCACGGTTGAGTCTTCCACTCATAAGATCATCAAAACTTGTAAATTTCATGTAATGCTCATCGGTTACATCATACTCTTTCCTCACTTCAATGTTGTCGAGTAGACAAATTTTCCACATGCAATCGACCAAACGATTAACTGCATCACTTTCAAAGACAGTAAAATGATGCAACTTAAACCATTTACCAAGAATTAGTTTTGTTCTGTAATAAGGCTGGTTCTGAAGATCATCGCATATAGCATGAATTTTATCACCCTACAAAATTTTAATAAAATATATATTAGACAAACAAATTACTATAAGAACACTACAATATAGAATATGACGAAGTAAAACAAACCTCTTCATCGACAAATATGAAGTTTAACACTTCGGTTTCACCTTGAGATTGGGATTCCCAAGACTTAAAAACCATCACCCGAATGTGTCAGTTAGATCTCCACTGGTTTAAATTCCTGATATTGTGAAAAATATCATCCGTACTTAACTGAAACAAAACTAACGGTTTAAAAGACATAGAGAATAATGATAGGTTTCGGGTGATAAAACCAGTTAGGTCTTCCCTCATATATATAGAGTAAGAACGATTAGGGTTTTCGATAATATCGAAAGATGCATCTTAAATTCAAATTTCAAATTATCAATAAACCAAAAGACATCCATTGAAAAGGCGTAATTGATGCCTCTCGGTATAATATTAAAATATTCAATAACCATATATGTATCTATTTCTGATATACTCGACATAAATAGATAAATCAATATAAATAAAAGATCTATCTTTGTAAATAAAAATAAATCAACATATAACAATATATTCATATATAGCATGTCATCCCTTAAATATTTACTCGATATTAATATCAAATTTACATTACTTGTTTCAGACTCATCAGAAAATATTACTCTTTTTATAACTTTTATTGATTTCATAAAATGATTTCCATTATCAGGAGACTCTCGAATGCATAAACGTGGGACTCGGTATTATAAAATGGACAGGCGGATCATAAGACATGAGTAACAAAAGGTAAACTATCAAACTACATTCATTTCTCTAGCTAAGTAAGTGTCCTAAATACTGTATAAAGTATGGATTCACTATCGAAGAATAATCTATATTTGTTAGAGTTAAAACTACAAATATCCTGTTTGGTTCTTAATTCCTAAGAAGAAAAGGAATATAAATAATCCTCTCAGTATGGAAAAGTGTTGCTTAAGTTAATAGCACTCTCCATGACTCATTTGAAAATAATGAGTTATTATAAATTATATATATTTCAATTATGCTAAATCAGTTACGCAATGAATTGTTTATTTAGTTCAGATTGATGTAGTGTAACTATCAAATTTAAGCAATATATAAAAAATATGGCATAATAACATGACTTCAAAGAAATTATTAAAAGATAAAAACCAAATCATTTGCATTGAGTATAAAGAATAATTACATATGTTTTAGAAAATCAACATCTGTTTGTAGTGTTACCTGGATACGATAGATTGAAGATAACTAAACATTGTATATCAAAAGATCTTGAAAAATCTCTTTAAATACCACGTTCATTGTTTTCTTCTGTGGCTTTCCATGTTCATCAACAATTAGGATTCTCAAACCACGCTTAGAGGTTACCCTAGAAATTGCCACATAGAGCTGTCCATGTGAAAACACTGGCCTAGGTAAAAAAATTCCAACTTGAGATAACGATTGGCCTTGGCTCTTATTAATTGTTATAGCAAAAGCAACAACAATAGGTAACTGTCTTCTACGCATCTTGAAGGGTAGTCTAACATCGGAAGGTGTTATCAACAACCTAGGAATGAAAACTTTAGTACCAACCTTTACTCCTGTTATAACTCTAGCTTGAACCATATAGTCTGTCATCTGTGTAATTTGCAATCTCGTACCATTCATTAATCCTCCCATAGGATTGATATTTCTTAACAACATCACAGGACAGCCAATCTTTAGCCTCAAACTATGATTGGGTAATCCAGAAGCCTTAACAGTATTTAAAAAATTAGGAGTTAAAGCTTCGTTACCAACAGAGCTTATATCTGTAGGGTCAATTGAATCAGCACTTAGGTAACTATTTCCTCACCTAAACAAAGTCTAACGTTTTGTTAGACAAAGATTATCTACTAAAATAATCAAAATTTATAATCAATATAAATATTAAAAAAAAAGGTACTAACCTGAGAGCTTATCAAGCATATGATCATTAATTTTACAAACATCATCATTTATAGGACAAAGAATAGCTCTCTCTTGAAAAATTTTAGGATCCTTTTCCTCTTGTAAAGAAGCAATATCTCCGTAGACCTCTCTACTGATTGCTTCAATTGGATCATTGGCGTCCATAATAAGAAACTCTTCTGGTATTTCTATAAGAGCATCACCATCATTAGGTTCTGAAATTTTTCCATCTCCAACATCTAATATCCACTTCGAGAATTCTTCAAGCTCCTGAGCCTCTTGAGCAGATAAATTATTAGAAAGTAGACGCATATTCTTGTGAGTTTCAAAACTTTGCAATGCTTCCAAAGATATGATGAATTCAGAGTAGCCATACATATTCCGGGCCTACCAGCTCCTTGTATTACTGGAAGAACCTGTCTGAAGTCACCCCCGAATACAAAAACTTTTCCACCAAAAGGTTTCTTTTCTGAATTCCCAATAATATCACATAGGCCTCGGTCTAAAGACTCAAAACAGTACCTGCTCATCATTCGTGCTTCGTCCCAAATAATTAGATTAGCTGCCTTCACTAACTCCGAATGATCTGATCCATGTGTCAATGAGCATGTAGTAAAATCATCCGGATTTATAGGTATTCCAAACCTACTATGAGCGGTTCTCCCACCTGGTAAAAGAAGGGAAGCGATACCACTGGATGCAACATTGACCATAATTTCTCCTCTAGATCGGATTCCAGCAGACAAAATTTTCCATAAGAATGTCTTACCAGTTCCACCAAAACCATAAACAAAGAACACACCTCCACGTTTCTCATTCACAGCCTCCATTATTTCATCATAAACTCTCTTTTGCTCCTCGGTTAGGTTCAGCACGTCTCTATCATGAATTGCAGACATTTCTTGATGGTTATAGCTCCTCTCATCAGAAATCAAAACATTAGAATTATCAATTCTATCTCTAAAATCTTTAGGCATATTTGGATAGTTTGATAATGAAGTTCCATTACTTCTCATGATCTTCTCAATTTCTTGAAGGGTAAACTTCTTCTTATCATCGTCATCTAATATCAAACCTGTAATAAAATATAAAGATCAAACTAACATATCAGAACCGTTATATTAACTCTATAAGATATTATCTAGAATTACGAATGTTGCTCAATTTAAAAGTATTTGCAAAATCATACCAGGCCTATTCAGAAATCGTCTCCTATTAAACTCACTGTCTTCGGATAGTATCTCCCAAGTATGATCCCACACTATATCTGGCTGGGATAAACTATCAGATATGAGCATGACACAGAAAACTTGACGTAGGAAACTCGGAGTTGATGAAAAATTTATTCTTATTAAATCATCAATATACTCTTGGTCATCTTCTAATAAACCTCTCGCATAGCATGCCTCCTTATAGCTAGGATAAAAGACACCATTATATGTTTTCAGGTCATCGTAACTGGTAGCACCCCTCTTAACGTTCAGTAACACACGTAGATAATAAGCATCTTCCATCTTACGGGGAATATAATTAATCCTTCCCACACTAAAAGCCTTATTGAGCCTTCTTTTGAACTGTTTCTTCTTCTTGTCGTAACGGTAAAAATTAGAAATTTTCACATACAATTTCCCTCTGGCGAATGAATCAACCTTATTCAGTTCAAACCAAGCTAAAAAAATTGTATTCTCGATGAGTTTCCGAGTTATAACCTTATGAACTTCCCCTTTCTTGTCAAAGACAACATATTGCATACCAGAAAGATGAAAACCTAGTCTCTCAACTGGTGTAGACCGAAAATGTATTGGATACTTAAACAGCCTCCACGTAGCTTCACAAGCAGAAACATATCTAGAACAATGAAAAAATATTATCAAACAAACATATCTAGAACAATGAAAAAATGTTATCAAACAAATATTATCAGAAAATATATATAAAAAAGAAAGTAGTAATGTGAATACCTGCAATTGAAGAAGTCTTTGATTTCATTCCTAATTGGCTCATTTCCACCGTCTCCCGGTGGTTTGACAGCAACAGCAACACGGTCTTGCCCTTTGTTAATATACTTAAATAAGTACTTAATCGAACTAGCTTGATTGCATCATTCGATATTAATATGGGCTCGGTATAACAAAGCTAGTTTCTTTCTGTATGGAATAACATATTTGTTATCACACCTAAAACCATTCTTCTCGATAAATAAATTTAGTATCTCACGTCTCCTATATACTGGAAATCCTTCTCTATCGACAATAGTTTCCTCAGCATATTCCTTTGGATATAACTTCGAACATTTTCCATTTTCCATGCATGGTGAGTTCCAATTAGCAGCTCCGCAAGGACCATGAATCATCGTCTCTTTAATAACATCATAAAGCTCGGGTTCTTCATTAGGGTCTGGTATTTCTGCACAGACTATTTGGTCAATGTCTGCGCTTTTAGGATATTTAGCTTTTGCATCCATGAAAAGCAAAATATGAGCATGTGGTAGACCTCTTTTTTGAAACTCAATGGTGTACATTGCTGAAATAAATAGCAGACGAACTTAGATAACTACAAAACAAATATATATTCATATGAAACGACAAATTAATAAGTAACACTTACATGAAACAGGTTTGCCAAGTAATTTCTTCTTCGTTAAATTATCCATCAGAGAACCAAGCTTCATTTTAAAAACCCTGCATATAATAATATCTGGTCTATCTCCATTTTCAACTTCCGCTTCTCTAGATACCTTGAGATTTCAGGCCACTTAGGATTGCACGTAAAAGTAATGAATAGATCCGGATAACCAAAGTGTTTACATATAGCCATTGCATCAAGATAGTTATTCTTAATATATCGTGGGCCACCTGTGAAAGTTGCAGGGATCATAAATTCTTTTCCTTGTTGATCCAAATCAATAATTCCAGCATGTTCTGACTGCTTGATTGAATGATAACTATCAGATCGTAAAGAAGGCTGATTGCATCTTAAGTAACGTAGTCGATTAGATTCCACCATAGTATACACATCTACCAAAAATTGCTGAAATAAACGCCTAGAATATAGTAGAGTATGACACTCATTCTTCCTTTCTTGTAGTCGAATGCAAAAAACTGCCTCATAGATATTTGGTTGTTCTTCCTGACTTTTGAAGATTTGGTGTTCTCTTTCTTAATACCAAGCCTATAACCATCCTCACCATATGAAAATATCAATGGATATTGAAGAGCAAGATAACTAATATGAATCTCTGAAATTCTTTTAAGTCCTCCACATTGGTACTGAAGAACAATATCACGCTTAACCATTCCCAACTGAAAATCACCATGGATTAATGCTGCGACTTCAGAAACTGATGGAATATTATAAGTCCGACCATCTGTCTGACGATCACTAATTATTCGCATATGGAAAGTCTCATCAGGATTTGTGTCAAATCTCTCTCTAGCCGACCTGAATTTACAAACATAAGGATTTACTTCATCAAGCATTTTGATAAGCAAATCAATAAGTTCCTTCTTCAAAGGGTCAATCTTCTTTCCCTCATTTCCTCTATTAGAGTTGCTCCTGTTAAAAACAATTAGTTGCCAATATCAGAGGTTGAATCATAGTTTTATATAAAGTTAGGATCCTAAAATTAACATAAAATATATAATCTTGAAACACTATACTTCAAAACATACCTCAAAATATTGGATCTATTATCAACTGAATTGTCTGTATCAACAATGTAAAGCTGTGAGAAAGCTGGAGTTTTCTCTCCACGATGTTTTAGACTTCCCATAAGATGGTAATTTTCGCCTTGCATTACCAACATTTTCGGCCCGCGACCTTTCTGAATAGACCTATCAATCTTTCCACCAAGGGAAGTAAACGAAAACACCATGTTGGTTGCCCTTGCATTCTTTTGAAATATTTACTCAGAAAATCATTGTCTCTAAATAACTTTTTCAGTAGGTCAGGTGGCTCTTTTAGAAATGGCAACTTGACTTGTCCTTCCAAATAACACAAAGTGAATGTAAGATTTCGACAACTCCTGCTCTTGTTTATACGTTCACCGTACCACATAATAGGCCCACAATGTCGACACTCATAAGTAGGATCACCTTCATCAATGTAAACTGACAGAAAAAAATAAGAGTTTTATTGGTACAATTCAACAATTGTATACTTATGGCCTCATAATTTAATTTAAAATAAAGGACTTACCAATATTATTAATGCTTGGAACTTTGGGCTATCGACTCATATTACGGAAAAATATTTCATAAGGGAAGCAACTTCTTTAACTTTCTCATTTTGTTCTTTGGTATATGACACCTCTTCTCTGATGATATCTGGTATAGTTGGTTCCCCCTCGAAACTATCATCACTGCTACAATCAAATTCGTGCTCATCTTATTCTTCATCTAATAATAGAGATAATGGTAAAACTTTAATGTTTAAATATATGTATTGAAGTTTAACAGATATATATATGTAGTGAAGTCGAAAAAATTAGTTAATGCCTCCCGACTCAAACTCATTTAGTCCGGTAAAACATTCCTCATCCGATTCAAGTTCTTCCTGATTTTTTATATTAAAGTCAACAATGGTTGATCTATTCACTCTGGTTAATGATGATGAACTTGATGCAATATTTGAGAAGTCGATATTGGTGAAATTGTTTTCTGCAATGAAATCTCTAACACCACTTATTTGCGTCGCAGTTAGTCCACTAATATTATCACCGATTGCTAATAAAAGATCATAAATATGTTAGTATGATAAATCATTGAGCTAATATATTTCATTTCATTATGGACGATACAGTGAATAGAACTTACATAAATTCAACTCAGCGAATCGTTTTTTCTTTAGGAACTAAGTCTCGGCAATATTGTAAGAGACATTACCTAAACATATGAACAAATGGGCAGTAAAAAATGCAGATGCTATCCCCGCCTTGGGATATTTAACTAAATAAAGAAAAATACTTAAATAAATACAAATATGCAAGTAATACCATAAAGACTTACACTCAGTTTCTTTTCTTTTGTTTGAAGGTGTTTCTGGAGTTGCATTAAGACGATCAAGATCTTGGGAAATTCGAGGATGAACTGAGTAAGGTATGTTGGTGATATCTTGTAGTACTCTACCGAAAACTCTAGTAACAGGAATTGAATTGTTTTGTGTTAGCTCTGATGATTGGGAGGGAAGACGATCTTCCCGAGTATTCTCACTCATAGACTCCTTAGATTGGGAACAATTTAACGTAGGAAAAGACCCCTAATAGTTTAAAGTTTGGTTTATGATAGTTATCTGATATAATATTTCTGAAAGCTAATTTTACAAATTTATAGAAGAAAAACATATTACCGAGATTTACTACGATTCGAATATAGCATTTGCTAATTAGCATAGAAACTAATATACTAAACAGACACTAATAAACTCTATTAATAAACATCTATAGAAAGTAACTACTGAACATTGTATACTGGAAGATTCAATTGTGTTATTCAAATCGCAAGTCATATATATATTGAGAAAAAGATATAATATCTGATACGTGGAGTGATTTACGGAATTTTAAAGGATCAATAAAATGTTTATAGTATCTGAAATCCATAATTCAAATCAACATCTCGAGAGCCAAATATAAGTGTAACTGTAATATAAGATTTATATATTAGATTTGGTAATACCATAAATTGTGTTCTCCCAAAATGATGATAAAGAAAAACTAAGTTAGTCGAGGTAATATCATCTACATTAACCATTGACCACTTTACAGTTTCTCCCAAATAATAACTGTTAATATATAAATCTGACAGGTTCGTATAGGTCCAAAATCTGGCGTTTCTCGGAGATTTCTCTCCATATCTCAAAGCACACAGCTGATGGAGACTTATCTAGAGGTTAGTAAGTATGTATCTACAATAAGAGCTTATCACTATAACAAAAATAATTTGAAGATAAGAAACTAAAAAACTGAATGATTCAAAGGATAACTTTATTAAGACTAAATGATGTCATTATAGTCAAAAATACAACAAATGCACTTAACAGAAACAAAGAAGTACGATTCAACAAAGAAATAAATCCAAAGAGTACATAAAACAACTAATCAGAACTTCTACGATACTTCAACAATCCATTCTTTCAACAAACTCCAACTTCTCCACATTTATCCCGAAAATATCCTTCTTAACTATTTTGTCTCCTTCAAGATTAACATTTTTAAGACACGGCTTCTGAGATGTAGAATTCAGATCAGGTACTTCACCAATACTTTTCGGACGAACGCTTAGAAGAAGGAGTCTAGTTGATTTGATTGAGTTTCAGAATCAACGACAGAAATCTGAGACAGAAAATGAAAACATATATCAATACTAAAAACAAATACTATATTTTAATAACAAATAACTTCAATGATGGCGACTTACTTCATCACCCGACACAATAGTAACAACAGTATTATTGTTACTACCAGGGTCAGTGATTTCTTCTTCTTTTATCAAACCCTGACCGTTAGAAACCTTAGAACACTTGTAATATTCTAAACCACCAAAAATATTTTCTCTCTCAACACAAACTTCAAACAACAAAGACCTCCCAACAATACTGGTAATTTCAACAGGTAAATCAGATGGATCTTCCATCTTGAATAAGAACACGAAAGGAAAAAGAACATGAAATGAAAATAATATATAAGAATAGTATCAATAATCTAAAAAATTAACGGATTCATTTATAAAATACTTAAAACTAATACAGGAAAAAATAAATAACCTCTTCAAATTTTCCATTTAGGAGTTTAGTAGCTGAATGACCAACGATTTCCATAGCAACTGTGTCTAGAAGCATAAACTTTGCTATCCCAGTATCGTCCATCACAGTGAGATGCAATTTAAACCTAAATAAAATAGGATATAATTACCGCCCAAATAAAATTAAGTTTGACTAAGCATTAGAGATACTATTAAAATCATCAAAAATAAAAATACTACCTTTCCAAACTTTTATTTGTTTTCCTCTTTGAATAGATAATAATTATTTAAACTTTAGTCGGAAACTTAGATTTGATGAACATTTAAAGTATAGATTATTTTTATCAAACTTATATAAATACCTCGCTTGCACATTTGAAGTATATTTCTTTCACTTAGAACAGTAGAATGTAGGTCTAGACATAATTTTTTTTGAGTTAGACTGATGTGTAAGCGCTTTTTCAACTTTTTTTGACATTTCCCACATCCAAAATAATACCAAGCCCAGTCAATATCATTACCGGAAATGGTACACAACACTTTGCAATGCTCAATCTGTTACGAAAATTTTAAAAGACATAAATCATTTATATCAACTATATAATGTGAACAACAAAACTAACATACCTGGAATAATTATATTCGTTTAAGTGTATCAATATATTATAAATTGTCTCACCTCATGAGATTCAACTATATCCTTGATTGATCGTTGAGGAAGGAGAGCCCAGTTACCCTCCTTTTTTTTTTAGAAAACTTCTCTCCTCATTTGGTTTAAGTATAGTCAACGCAAGTCCATCCTATGGTAACCTTCATAATCGGAATAATCACAAAAATCAAACAAAAATAATCTATATTAATAAAAACGTTGTTCAATATCCAGAAACAAATACAATACTCACTTTTCCTTAAAGTCATCAACTTCAGGCAACATAGAATTTAAAAACAAGAGCGATGTATCGAAAGTGTTCGTGATCTGAAGATCTCCTATAGAGTTGGCAAAGTAAAAATAAAAAATTACGATTAACAGTAAAAATAGTATCCTTATATATTTTACAAAGTTGAGTATACATCTAACCACTGAAGAAATTAATTTTTGCAAACTTAAGTACGCAAACAACATTTCCATATAAGGATTTAATATATCATGGTTTTATAGTTTTTAACCATGATATAAGTCCTTTTTATTGAGTCTTTTTGGTCTTTTTAGAGTCCTGGAAGAGTCTTTGCAGGTTATAGCATGTCTGGAGCATAATTGGAGATATTGAAGCTTTTTGGAGCATTGTAAGTTGAAGCCACGAAGTATCCAACTTGGAAAGAAAAGTATCCATATAGGTGACGCTCATCACCACCTTTGGTGACGCTCGTCACCCACCAAGGAAGGAGGTCGTGGCTGTTTATTAAAAGATGGAGCATTATTTGCAGAATTGGCCTAGAAGTTTCATTATTTGCATGAAGACCCCAGATCGTGTTTAGCCTCTATTTATTAGGTTTTTCAGCCATTGTTGGCTTGGATCTTAGTTTTTGAGAATTCAGAGAGCTTAGAGAGAGATCTATTCAGAGCTTTTTGGGGAGACATATCCTGTACTCTTTTGAAAAGATTTCGAACCCCCTATTTCTTTAACTCTTTATCTTAATGCAATATTATTCAGTTATGTTTTGTGATTCCATAATCATGTCTGAGTAATCTGCTAGTTAAGTTAGGGCTTTTTCAAAGGTTGATGAAGAGTTTGTAGAATTGCTACCTGTTAGGAATATCTTTTGGTTTTTCATCTCTGCTTGCTTTAAAATCGAATTTCTGAGACACATCATCTAGGAATCCGAAAATCATAGGTTGTTAAATATATATGAGAGCATTATTGATAACCTGAATTTGTATTTGATGAGCAAAACAACTTAGTGCAAAGAGATTTGGCTTAGGAGTTTTGTGAACAATTGAATCTAATCATTCCTGCATGCTTAGGTTGTTAGGATTTGCAAAGAGATTTGAAACTCTATGATTTAGGCATAGATAACTTCTGCAACGAGAATTTATTAGTTATACATCAGTTATTCATGTTTAAAACGGTTTTTAATCATTCCTGATTTCATGCACCCTGACTTAGCGCTTTTAGTCTTCTGAAACTTAGATCATCTTACAAAATCGCTTGCTTACTTTTATTTAATCATTTGCAATACATACATTTCATTCTGTTTAGCTTAATCCGAACCTACATTCGATAGAGTAGTTTACATTACTCTCTTGGGATTCGATACCCCTTGTACTACAACTGCTTTTGCTGTGCACCTGCAGTAGTTTTATTTGGGTAAAACCTGAGCCCTATCAAGTTTTTGGCGCCATTGTCGGGGAGTAATAGCTGCCTATCGATTTTTAGTATTAGGATTTTGGCTAAGTTTTAATTTGTTTACTGACTTTCAGTTTCTTTTCTTTGCGCTGGTTTCAGGTGTATGCCTAATCGCAGTACCAGAAGCAACAAAGAGAAGGAGCTTGTGACTTTGAGCATTGACAAACTCGCTAGGTTGGAGAGAACTAACAGAAAAGCTAAGAAGCAATCTACTATGGTCGCTTCCACTTATCTTGGTTGAAGATGCAGAAGGTCACTTGGTTGACAGAGAAGAAAACAGGAGAAACGAAGAGAGGCAGAGGATTGATCAAGAGGGAAATGTCATTTTTGAACAGCACGATCAACAAGTGGATGAGAACGTGGGAGTCCCTATTGCTGCAAATAACGCTTCTAGGCGTTTTGTTCAGAGGACTCTAGGTGACTACAACAGACCTGATCAGGTCTATGCCAACAGAGCTGCAATCCGCCCTCCTGCCTTCCAGAGGAACGATTTTGAGGTTAAACCTGTCTACTATCAGCTGGTTGGCCAGCATCCATTCCATGGCTTACTTCATGAGCATCCTATTGAGAGGTTTGAGGACTTAGCTTCAAGTGTCAAAGCTAATGGGGTTAGCAATGACGTTCTGTTCTGCAAACTTTTCCCCTACTCTCTTGAAGGAGAAGCTGCATATTGGCTGAAGCAACTGGAACCTACTTCATTGACCACTTGGGAAGACACTAAGAACGCCTATCCGTATAACTTCTATGATGACTCAAGATCAGAAGACATGAGGACGAAAATTGCATCCTTTACACAAGGCCCTACTGAAGCATTTAAGGCTTCTTGGATCAGATTCAAGTCTGATCAGAGGGACTGTTACTTCGGATCTTCTTCAGAGGCATTGACTGGAAGTATCAGATGGCGCTGGATGCAGCAAGTGCAGAAAACTTCAACACCAATAGACCAGAGGAGGCGATCAGACTGACTGAGAATTTGGTCTGCAGCAACAGCACTAAAAATACAGACTTTCAGAGGATGAAACAAGCTGGTGTGGACGATGGAAATCAGATTTCTGAAGTTAAGGCTAAGCTGGACAGTATGCACAGCCTTTTGGTGGGAAAGAAGTCAGTTAACTTTGCTGCAGAAGTGGAAACTTTTGAAGTTCCAGAAGAGGTTGAACAGGAGGATGTAAATTTCATCAATTCTGGCGGTTTTCAGGGTCAAATGTATGAGAATCAGCAGTGGAACAGAGGCTACAACAACAACAATCAGAAGAGTACCTTTACAGGAGGTTAGAGCACGCCTGGTTAACACACCTAAGCCCCCATTCCAAAAGACAGAGTACCAGAAGCCATTCCAGAACAGTGAAAATTACAGCAGGAACTATGGTTCTTCTTCCTACCAACCTGCACCTCCACAAGGGAACAAGATGGAAGCAATGCTGGAACAGATCTTGGAAGGACAACAGAAGCTTACAGTGGACTTCAATGGCAAGATAGATTCGCTCTATCAGGATTTGAATGGGAAAATTGAGAGTCTGAACTCTCATATGAAGAAACTTGATGTTCAAGTTGTCCAAACTGCAGGAGCTGTTCAGAGGCAAGAAGGATTTCTTCCAGGAAGAACTGATGCTAATCCCAAACACCATGTGAATGCCATCACATTGAGGAGTGGAAAGAACCTGCAACCAGTGTTGCAGAAGGATTTAAGTTCAAGATATTTTGTGGGTATTGAAGAATATGAAGACGAAGAAATTTCTGTTGAAGAACCACGGGTGACGCTCGTCACCAAAAGCGGGTGTCGCTCGTCACCCCTTGAGCACAACCCCGACGACCCTTCTTCACAAATTGGTGATGACCGTCACCAGGAGGGTGACGCTCGTCACCCAAATCGAGCAATCAATTCCCGACTTGTCCAAAGCGAGTGACGCTCGTCACCATCCCAGTGACGCTTGTCACCCGTTGCCACATACTGCAGTTTCATCTAAGACTTCAGATAATGCTAAGGAGACAGTGTATAAGCCCAATATACCCTATCTTAAGCATCCTAAGAAGTCTAAGCAGGAGCTTGAAGATGTTAAATACAAGGCTATCATGGACAAATTGGTTATTCAGATCCCATTGATTGATGCTGTAAGGATCACTCCTGTTATAAGGAGGTATGTGAAGAGGATGGTGACTAATAAGTTGAGTTTAGAGGCTGGGGCTATGATGATCAACGAGCAGGTCAGTGCAGTGATTCAGAACAGGTTTCCAGAGAAGCTTTCAGACCCAGGAAGCTTTGTTTTAGACTGCACAATCTTCAATGACAAGTTTGAGAGGTCATTGTGTGAACTATGGTTCTTCTTCCTATCAACCAGCACCTCCACAAGGGAACAAAATTGAATCAATGCTGGAACAGATCTTGGAAGGAAAACAGAAGCTTACAGTGGACTTCAATGGCAAGATAGATTCGCTCTATCAGGATTTAAATGGAAAAATTGAGAGTCTGAACTCTCATATGAAGAAGCTTGATGTTCAAGTTGCCCAAACTGTAGGAGCTGTTCAGAGGCAAGAAGGATTTCTTCCAGGAAGAACTGATGCTAATCCGAAACACCATGTGAATGCCATCACATTGAAGAGTGGAAAGAACCTGCAACCAGTGTTGCAGAAGGATTAAACTTCAAGGAATTTCGTGGGTATTGAAGAGTATGAAGATGAAGAAATATCTGCTGAAAAACCACGGGTGACGCTCGTCACCAATGATGGGTGTCGCTCGTCACCCCTCGAGCACAACCCCGACTATTACTCTTCACAAATTGGTGACGGTCGTCACCCAAATTGAGTAATCAACCCTGACTCGTCCTAGACGAGTGAGGCTCGTCACCACCCCAGTGACGCTCGTCACCCGTCGCCACACACTGCAATTTCGGCTTAGACTTCAGATAATGCTAAGGAGACCGTGTATAAGCCCAAGATACCCTATCCTAATCATCCTAAGAAGTCTAAGCAAGAGCTTGAAGATGCAAGATGCAAGGTTATCATGGACAAATTGGTTATTGAGATCCCATTGATTGATGCTGTAAGGATCACTCCTGCTATAAGGAGGTATGTCAAGAGGATGGTGACCAATAACTTGAGTCTAGAGGCTGGGGCTATGATGATCAACGAGCAGGTCAGTGCAGTGATTCAGAACAGAGTTCCAGAGAAGCTTTTAGACCCAGGAAGCTTTATTTTAGACTGCACAATCTTCAATGACAAGTTTGAGAGGTCATTGTGTGATCTTGGTTATAATGTGAACCTCATGCCTCATTATTTGCCAAGAGCTTGGGGATGACCGATTTTAAGGCTACAAGGATATCTCTTGTCCTAGCTGATAGATCAGTCAGAGTTCCTGAAGGGGTGATAGAGGATGTTCCTATCAAAGTAGGAGATTGAATGATTCCTACTGATTTTGTGGTTCTGGAATATGGAGAAGAACCCAAAGATCCCTTGATTCTTGGCAGACCCTTCTTGGCTACTGCAGGAGCTATCATTGATGTCAGAAAGGGTAGAATAGAGATGAATGTTGGTGATTTAGTGAAGAAATTCGAAATGGACAAGCTGATGAAGAGGCCAACCATAGATGGACAGACTTTTTATGTGGATGTTCTCACAAACATTGCTGATCAGATCTTCCATGAGATGAGTTCAGAAGACCCCTTGGAGAGGGCGTTGACCACTTCTACAGCAGAGTATGAGCATTTGGATGCTGTTGCAACAGGCTACACAAAGATGATGGATGCTACTGCACAAGTGATGTAACTGGTTGCACAGGATAAGCTTGTCTCCACATCTGCGAAAGCTGCTACAATGGGTGATTGGTCTGCAGCAAAAGCACCAAAAGTTGAGCTTAAACAGCTCCCTGCAGGGCTAAGGTGCATTTCTTGGAGAAAACTCCACCTATCCTGTTATTGTTAATGCTTCATTGAACAATGCAGAGCTCACCCTTTTGCTAAGTAAGCTGCGAAAATTTCGCAAACATCTTGGCTATTCTCTTGATGATATTTCAAGGATCTCTCCAGACATGTGCATGCATAGGATACACTTGGAGGATGAGTCGAAATCATCAGTTGAGCACCAGAGGAAGCTGAATCCAAATTTGCAGGATGTGGTGAAGAAAGAGATCATGAAGTTGTTGCAGGCTGGTATCATCTATCCTATATCAGACAGTGCTTGGGTGAGTCCAGTGCACGTGGTGCCTAAGAAAAGAGGTGTCATAGTGGTGAAGAATGACAAGGATGAGCTGATTCCAACCAGGAAACTGAATGCAGCAACAAAGGAAAGATCATTTTCCTCTGCCTTTCATCGATCAGATGCTGGAGAGGCTGGCGAATCACAAGTATTACTGCTTCCTTGATGTGTATTCAGGCTTCTTTCAGATCTCCATCCATCCAGATGATCAAGAGAAGACCACTTTTACCTGTCCTTATGGCACTTTTGCATATCGCAGAATGCCTTTTGGGCTGTGTAATGCTCCTGCAACTTTCCAGAGATGTATGATGTCAATCTTCACAGACATGATTGAGAAGTTTATGGAGGTTTTCATGGATGACTTCTCTGTTTATGGGTCCTCCTTCAAGAGCTGCCTGGATAATTTGTGTGCAGTTTTGTAGAGATGTGAAGAGAAGCACTTGGTTTTAAACTGGGAAAAGTGCCATTTTATGGTACAGGATGGTATTGTGCTTGGTCACAGAGTCTCAGGAGATGGTATAGAGGTGGATAGGGCGAAAATTGAAGTGATGACAAGTCTGCAAGCACCTGATTCAGTCAAAACAGTGAAGAGTTTTCTGGGTCATGCAGGTTTCTACAGAAGATTCATCAAGGACTATAGGAAGATAGCACACCCCCTTACTGCTCTCCTCTACAAAGATGTGAAGTTTGACTTCACAGAAGAGTGCAAATGCGCCTTTGAATAGATCAAGCAAGCTTTGGTTACAGCTAATGTTGTGCAGCCTCCAGATTGGGACTTACCTTTTGAGATGATGTGTGATGCCAGCGATTTTGCAGTTGGAGCAGTGCTGGGACAGAGGAAAGGCAAGAAGCTCCACGCCATTTACTATGCACGTTGGACTTTGGATGATGCTCAGAAGAACTATGCAACAACTGAGAAAGAATTGTTGGTTGTTGTTTTTGCATTTGAAAAATTCAGGCACTACCTTGTTGGCTCCAAGGTCGTGGTCCATACTGACCATTCAGCACTGAAGTATTTGATGCAGAAGAAGGATGCAAAGCCAAGGTTGTTGAGGTGGATCCTGCTTCTTCAGGAGTTTGACATTAAAGTGAAGGACAAGAAAGGTGTTGAGAATGGTGTTGCTGATCATCTATCCAGGATTTCTTGCCTGAAGAGAATATTTACTTGGTAAAAACAAGAGAACAGGATGAAAGTGTTGAAAACCTGCAGTTTTCACGAAAGTGCAGGGGAGTGACGAGCGACACCAGGAGGGTGACACTCGTCACCAACCCAGAACAATCACGACAAAGTTATACGAAGGAGGTGACGCTCGTCACCAATACTGGTGACGCTCGTCACCCATACTGATGACGCTCGTCACCAATCTCTGCACTTTTCTGCGATTTGTGCAAGCTTGGGGATGGCTTTTGAAGAGCCTGTTTATGCTTTGAATGATCCAAAGAAGCCCTGGTATGCTGATATTGCCAACTACCTTGCTGCAGAGGATGAACCACATAACTTCAAGGGCTATGCTAAGAAGAAGTTCTTAAGAGAACTTAGGAGATTCTATTGGGATGAGCCATACCTCTATAAGCATTGTGCTGATGGGATCTACAGGAGATGCATAACAGAAGAAGAAGTGCATGACGTCCTCTTTCACTGTCATGGATCAGAGTATGCTGGACACTTTACCACATTCAAAACAGTCTCCAAGGTTTTACAAGCTGGTTTTTGGTGGCCTACTATGTTCAGGGATGCCCAGGCCTTCATTACAAGCTGTGATACTTGTCAGAGAAGAGGAAAAATCAGCAGGAGACATGAGATGCCACAGAACTTCATTCTGGAAGTAGAAGTCTTTGATTGTTTATTGACTTCATGAGACCTTTTCCCTCATCTTATGAAAATAGATACATTCTGGTTGCTGTTGATTATGTATATAAGTGGGTAGAGGCATTGGCTACTCCTACTAATGATGTTGCAGTGGTTTTGAAGCTGTTTAAGACCATTACTTTTCCCAGATTTGGTGTCCCGCGGATTGTCATAAGTGATGGTGGTTCTCACTTTGTCAATAAGGTTTTTGACAAGCTACTGAAGAATTGTGGTGTACAACACAGAGTGACCACACCCTATCACCCCCAAACCAGTGGACAAGTTGAGTTTTCCAACAGGCAGATCAAGCACATTCTATAAAAAGACAGTTGGAAAGACAAGGAAAGATTGGTCTGCAAAACTGGATGATGCATTATGGGCTTACAGGACAGCATACAAGACGCCACATTGGACTACACCATTCCATCTTCTTTATGGCAAGGCGTGCCATCTACCAGTAGAGTTGGAGTTCAAAGCAGAATGGACCATCAAGAAGCTGAACTTCGATCTGAAGCCTGCTGCAGAGAGGCGCTTGATTCAACTCAATAAACTAGATGAAATCAGATATCTGCACTACAAGAAATATGGGCATTGGTAGCAGGGCATTATAGCACGAATTCACTAACTGCTACTAAAAGTGAGAAAATCGGATGTGAAGTCTATCATAGCATTAAATCCACGTTGTGATAGTTTTTCATTAAGCGGGAACATAAAAATGACTATTGTAGCTGGAAAGTGATTTTGGAGGCAAACACTTAACCAATTTTTTAGTTATATCCGCCAGTTTCTCATTTTTTCTTCCTTTTTGTTCTTCCTATGAAATAATTCCGAATCTCTCTACATCAAATCTCTCTACATCAAAACTCGAATTCCGGCCACAGATTCATCGACTTTCCATTTCCCAGCTCTGTCGCGTCGAAATCAGCTCTCTTTGTGCCAGATTTTGTGTCGTCTCCGTCGCTCTCAAAAGCAGCTCTCTTTCTGCCGGATTTGGTGTCGTCTTTGTCGCTTTTGAAATCTGCAACATCGAAGAAGAAACCCAGAAAAGATAATCGAATGTCTTCGATTGTGTCGTCTCCGCCGATCTTGTCCACTTTATTTGATTTCGATTTCTCTAATTAATTTTCACTAACTCTCATTGTAGTAAGATTTGAAGCCGTAGACATATATTTGAGAAGCCAATTTTACAGCATTCAGGTAAACCCATAACAGATTTTCATTTAAAATCTGTTTTTTTTATATATAAATCCAGACAATGATTCTATTTGTTTGCATGTTGGATCTTGTTGGTGTATTTGAAGTTTGAAGGTTTGTGTTGGGGGTGAAGACGACTTGATCTCAGAACCGCAATCTGCAAAAGCTTACAGAGGTTAGTTGTCACATCGAAATATAAGTTTCTTACTTACTTGACTGTTTAATACTATTGCTGTGAATGTGTAATACTTGACTGTTTAATAATGTTGCTGTGAATGTGTTTGTTTGATGTTTGAGTAATTCTTATTGTGTTTGTCTTATTGTCTTTTTGGGTAAGCAAAAATAATGGTCGAAAAAGCTTGGGTTCATCTGAATAGGTATGTGAAAACATTGTATAGTTTATGGACTTATGGGTTTAATGTTTGTCAAAGAGAGTCTAAGGTTTGTCTTTGTTTTTTATTTCATATTAATTCACCGAAGAGCTGATCCTTGTTATGAGAGAGGTGCTTGGGATTTTGTGAGGTCTGTGGCTGCAGCTTTAGGAGATATTGACATGATTATTTGCCCATGTATTGACTGCCGAAACGTAGATCGTCACTCAGCCAGTGATGTTGTCGATCATCTTGTAATAAGGGGAATGGATTGGAGTTACAAGATGCAGGAAGATTGGTATCATCATGGAGAAGTTATATCAGAGACGACTGAATGTAGACAGAACACAAGTCATTGGAACCAAGAGATTTTGGGTTTGTACCAAGCTGCAGAGTTTATAGATGAAGAGCTTGTTAGGCAGGGTGATTTAAGTGAGATTGCTGAGGGTGAGGATCATCAAGAAGATGAGTTTCTAGCAAAGCTAGCTGATGCAGAAATACCACTATATCCAAGTTGTGCAAACCACAGCAAGCTCTCGGCCATTGTTTCACTCTTTAGGATAAAGACACAGAGTGGTTGGTCTGACAGAAGCTTCGATCTTCTACTTGAGACTTTGCCACAGATGCTACCTAAAGATAATGTGTTGCACACATCCTTGTACGAGGTGAAGAAGTTTCTGAGATCTTTTGATATGGGTTATGAGAAGATACATGCTTGTATTAACGACTGTTGTCTATTCAGAAAGCAGTTTAAGGATCTCGAGAATTGTCCTAAATGTACCTCTTCACGATGGAGGAGTAACACGCGCACTGGTCAGGTCAAAAAGGTATTCCACAGAAAGTGCTCAGGTATTTTCCGATCATTCCATGCCTCAAGAGGATGTTCAGATCAGAGGACAATGCGAAGGACTTAAGGTGGCATTTTACTAATAAGAGCACTGATGGGAAAATGCGTCATCCTGTAGATTCTGTCACGTGGGAACAGATGAATGCCAAATACCCATCTTTCGCTGAGGAAGAAAGGAACATTAGGCTCGGACTCTCGACAGATGGGTTCAATCCTTTCAATATGAAGAATGTAAACTATAGTGATTGGCCTGTTTTGCTAGTCAATTACAACATGCCACCTGACAAGTGTATGAAGGAGGAAAACATCATGTTGATATTGCTTATTCCTGGTCCAACCCAACCTGGAAACAATATAGATATGTATTTGGAACCACTTATAGAGGATCTAAACCATCTATATGAGAAGGGAGAGGTAACTTATGACGTATTCACGCACGCTACTTTCACGTTAAGGGCAATGCTTCTGTGGACCATACAAGACTTTCCGGCATATGGAAATCTAGCAGGCTGTAAAGTAAAGGGCAAAATGGGTTGTCCTGTGTGTGGGAAACACACAGACAGTATGTGGTTGAGTAATTTCAGAAAACACGTGTATATGTCCCATCGGAAGTCTCTGCCACCTACACATGTTTATAGAGGAAAAAAAGCATGGTTTGATGGTAAAGCTGAACATGGAAGAAGAGGTCGGATTCTGAGTGGTGACAACATCTATCAAATACTCAAAAACTACAAGAATGATTTTGGAAATGTCAGAGTCACTGGAAGAAAGAGGAAGATGCCTGCTTGTGTTGGATCAGACGCGGATAGTGATGATGATTCCAGTGAATCTGAGGAAGAAGACGAACCAGTAGATGAAGAGGAGCTATCTAGATGGAAGAAGCGCTCAATATTTTTCAAGTTACCTTATTGGAATGTTTGTTTAATGTTAACTTTGGTTCTCTATATTTCTTTAACTTTCGTTCATTCTCTTTCTTTAACTTGCGTTTATTATATATCTTTATTTTGTCTAGGAACTGCCAGTTAGGCATAATTTAGACGTGATGCACGTGGAGAGAAATGTTGCTGCTAGCATTGTCTCTACATTGTTGCATTGTGGGAAGTCAAAGGATGGTATTAATGCTCGAAAAGATCTGCAAGTGCTTGGTATTAGGAAGGATTTGCATCTCCAACCTCGTGGTAAAAGAACATATCTTCCTCCAGCTCCATGGACTTTGTCCAACAAAGAGAAGAAACTATTCTGTAAGCGCCTATTTGACTTCAGAGGTCCAGATGGCTACTGTTCAAATATATCCAGGTGCGTCAAGATAGAAGACTGTACTGTTAAAGGGCTTAAATCACATGATTATCATGTGATGATGCAACAACTACTGCCGGTTGCTATTAGAGGTTAGTGGATGAAATATTGTATACTACACAGTTTAATGTTGTGGTTTTAATATTGAATGGTTGAATGGTATTTATGTACAGGTTTATTGCCTAAAGGTGTTAGGATAGCTATTGGACGCTTATGCGCTTTCTTCAACCATCTGTGTCAGCGAGTTATAAACAGAGAGACAATTTCTGTACTAGAAACTGAAATTGTGGAAAATCTCTGTATGTTTGAGAGGTTCTTTCCTCCAAGTTTCTTCGATATAATGGTGCATTTGACAGTACACCTAGGTAGGGAAGCTCGGCTATGTGGACCAGTCAGTTTTCGTTGGATGTATCCTTTTGAGAGGTACAACTTCACCATTTCTTACTATATGTATTGTACAATAAACGGTTATGTTATTAAATTTCGGTTATGTTTATGTTTTATATGCAGATACATGAAAGTTATGAAGGACTTTGTAAGGAACCCTGCAAGACCCGAGGGTTGTATTGCTGAAGCATATCTAGCAGAGGAATGCATGCGGTTCTGCAGTGAGTTCTTGAAAAATACAACAAATGTTGAGGAGAAAGTGGATAGAAATTCTGAATATGAGAACAACTCAATACTGGAGGGTCGTCCTATATCCGCAGCCACTTCATGTACTCTGAGAAGGATAAGAACATAGCACATCTTGCTGTGATTCAAAATATGGCTCTACTTGAACCTTATGTGGAGTAAGTTACTTTATGTCTATTATCTCATTTTGTGTGTTTCATATGTCATTTGCATTATATAAATCAAGATTTTTATACTTTGTTGTTTTTTTTATTTAAGCATGCACCTACAACATCTACAAGACTCTAGTGATAGATGTAGACGTGATTCAGGAACGTTATGGTCTACACATACTCAGCAATTTGCGTCCTGGTTAAAAGAACAGGCAAGTTGTTAATTACCTGTGTCGTTTTGGTTTAATACTGACTTACTTTATGTATAGACACTGACACTTTACCATTTTTAAAATAGATACCTCTAAGTTCAGAACATCATGAAGATACACTTAAGTGGTTAGCATATGGTCCTCGTACATGCGCAAGGTCTTACACTGGTTACATAGTCAACGGCCATCGTTTTCACACAATATCAGTTGATAGGCAAACGCAGAATAGTGGGGTGTTACATGAAGCCACATCAATGTGTAGAGCTAGTGCAAATGACAATTCTCCGATGGTTGATGTTGTGTCCTACTATGGAAGAGTGGTCGACATTATACTGCTTGATTACAATGTGTTCTATATTCCTATATTACGGTGTCAATGGGCAAACAGAGGTAACAGAGTAAGAGAAGAAGATGGTTTCACACTTTCAACCTTAACCAAAGTCAAGTTTTCTATGCCAGAGATCCATACATACTAGCCTCTCAAGCAAAGCAAGTGTTTTATTCACGGGTAGATGAAGAATCGAGTTGGTATGTAGCTATGAGAGGTCCAACGAGAAGATACAATGAAGAAGAGGATGCTGCTGGAACTGCAGAAGTTGGGCCTTTGCCAGTATTACTGGATATGGATGACTTGGTTGATGAAGCTAGAAATGCCAGAACTGACTGTGAAGGAATTTATGTGTGAAATAATACTGCTTTTGATTGCTTTTTTCCTGTATATTTGTCATATAATGTGTGTTTATGTGTGATCTAATTTCTCTTACATTGCGTATTATATTAAGCACAAATTTATTTTGTTTCAGGTGAACTAAGATGGGCAATACTCGAAAAATGTGTGTTTATGTGTGATCTAATTTCTCTTACATTGCGTATTATATTAAACACAAATTTATTTTGTTTCAGGTGAACTAAGATGGGCAATACTCGAAAAAGGCGTACACAAAAGAAGAAGAAGAACGACGAATTGGAAGATACGCAGATTGAAACTCAGGAATTGGAGACACAACCACAGCAAGGAGACGACCCTGAAGATGGAGAAGAACCTAATGAATTGGAGCATGAATTGTAAGAGGACCCTAATGTAGTGAATGGAGAAGAAGATAACGAACTTGAAGAACAAATCCAGGAAGCAGAGGAAACTAGTCAACACCAGCAAGGAGAAAAAGCTAATGTAGATGATGGTAATGAAGAACAAATCCAGGAAGCAGATGATGCTGCTGCTGAAGAGAATAGTCAGACAGAATCTGAACCAAAGCATAAGAGGCATCGAGGTCCAACTAAGATGAAACACATAGCAAAGGATCCTAATGAGCGGCATCATGTTGACTTCACTGACATGGGACAACCTTGTAGTCCAGGGTCAGTGTCCTTATCATCTTATTTAGGACCGTTAGTACGAGAACATGTCCCTGTGATTATTGAGAATTGGAAAAAGGTTGGTGAAGATATCAAAACTGTTATGTGGAAATCTATTCAGGTAATCTATTATTGGAAGTTTACATATAATGCTTGTCTTCCCTTGTTTGTTTTGTTGTCTATAATTCACTGTTACAAATTGTGTTTTACTTTGAATGCAGGCACGGTTTGACCTTAACGAAGAATATAAAAAGAGTGCTGTATTTAAGCAGATGGGATGTCTATGGAGAGCATCCAAATCACAGCTTGTAGGACAGGTCAAGGCAGCTACGAACATGAAAGACAGGATGAGTCTACGACCACAAAATGTACCTACAAGTGAATGGCGTAAATTTGTCAAAGAAAAGACTAGTAACGCCTTTAAGGTAGTAAGTGATTCTTACAAGGAAAGAAGGCAGAAGCAGATACCTCACACTTGTGGTCGTAAAGGAATGGTCAGATTGAGAGAAGACATGGTCAAGAGTAGCTCAGAACCATCTCAGGTGACGAGGCTAAGAGTGTGGGTGAAGTCACGTACAAAGAAGGATGGTACGCCTGTTAACGTCAATGCAGCTGAGAAGATTGTAAGCTCTGTTTATTCTTATACAAATTGGATATCGTGTTTGGGTGTTGCATATGAAATTTTGTATTTGTTTGCAGAAAAAAGCATCAGAAATAGACGTTGTAGGAACTCAGGATTCAAGTACAACGAATCCAAAGGAAGATATGCTTACACAGATTTTGTGACCTGATAATCCTGGCAGATTGCGGGCAATGGGTAGAGGTATGAGCTTGACGAAATTAGCTTGTTTCCAAGTCAAGAGCAACTGTATGGCTGGAATGGAAGAAAATCAGATTGTGTTGCAGAATAAGATTAACAATTTACAGCAAATCATTGACAAAATGAATAACCAGGTTAGTCTACTATATACACACACTCTATTTATAAAATTAGTTTAAATATTATATGAAGTGAATGACATGATCAACTGTTTATCTTATTACAGAGACAAGAGGCCGACGTTGGTGAAAACTCGATTCATAAGAGTGTAAACACAAGAGCACTTCCTAAGTGTTACTTGGTTGATTGGTCTTCTGGTGATGAGAATGTTGCTGAGGGACGTGTTGTTTCTTATGATGCTGATGAGTTAGTAAATGAAATTCCTCTAGGACCTAACGCTGTCAAGATTTTAGTTAAAAATGCAACCAAACCAGAAGCATTTCTATGGAGACCTGCACCTGAGATGTTTACTATTGAGGATGTAGTTGGAGAAATGGTTGCTTGGCATGCTGATTATTGTATTGTTCTGAGTGCAGGTGTTGTTACAGAAGACACTGCACCTAAGGTTAACTTTCTTAAATTTGGTTATTTATGAATTGTCTTAATCTTTAGGTGACACTTTCTCTAGTAGTCACTACATTTTGTTTTGTTCCGCAGAGCCCTAGCACAAGTTCAAAGAACAAATGCAAACTCATGGATTATGTTAAGAATGATGAAATGGTCGCTGAAGGCAGATCGCAGTCTCGAGAACCTAAAGCATTGGTTAATGGACTTCCTCTTGGTCCAAATGCAATCAAAGTATTTGTGGATACGGTCCTAAACCCCAATGCATATCTATGGAGGCCTACAGTGGAGATGAGAACTTTGGAGGATTCTTTGAAATGTTTTGTAGCATGGCCTGCGAATAGAGTTGTGATTGAAACAACAACTCAAGAAGCCCCTGTTATTCAACCATCTACATCAAGTCCAACTTCTCGAAATGACAAGTCTCCAGTAACTACAAAAGACCCTCAGATTCAACCATCTTCAAAAGCACCAAGTCCAAGTTCTCAGATTGAGAAGTCTCCAGTAGCTACAAAACCTCATGTAAACAAACCTGGACCAATTTCAAAACCGCAAGTGGCATCTCCTCGTCGCAAATCACAGGTACTTTCTTCTACTGAGTTACAATATTGGTTGTGATTTTCTGTTTGTCTATTGTACATTGGTTGTTGTGCTGTCTATTGTAATTTACATGATTGGTTGTGGTTTTCTGTTTGAATTGTGTTTCTGGTTTTTGTTGGTTGTTCTTGTAGTGTCTCGCATTTAAGGAAAATCGAAAATGCAAGCTGATGGATCTGTCCGGAAAAAAACGAGTCGTTGCTGAAAGACGTTGGTCATCTAACAATCCTGAACAAGTTGTCCACTTTGTACCTTTGGGACCTAATGCTTGTCGAGTCTGGGTCGATGTTATCAAGGTTAAAGATGCTGCAGTTTGGAGGCCATCTTCTGAAATCGAGTATATGGAAGATGCACTTGGAACATCTATTGCTTGGCCAGAAGATAAAATTGTGATGGTGAGATTTCTAATCATATGCTGGACTAATTTAATTTGGTTAGAGGTAATTTAAGATTTGAACCTCTATCGTCAAGTTAATGTATTTGTTTTTTTTTTTCAGGGGTGATGTAATGAAGTTTCATGTTTTTAATTTAGCCGGTTTCTTTCAAAACTTGAATCAGTCGTCGAAGACATTACTATGTTTAAATTTAGCCGGATATGTCTCATTTGAAAGTCAATGTTTTTAATAATGTGACTTTGGTATGGTTGGTTATGTAATGTAACTTTAATGAATTTCATGAATATGTTCGGAATTATTATAAAAAAAATAAAAACATAATAATATAAGACTTTGAAAGTTGAAAAAAATAAATCATAATAATATAAGAAGATGATAAAAAAAATGGTAAAAATCATTGGGTACATGGTTCAAATGTATATTTAGGGTTTAGAGTTTAAAATGTTGACCCCAATACAAACCCTAAACCCTAAACCCTAAACCAACCTATTTAAACACTTATTACAAAAATTGTAAGTATATATACATTTTTGAATTTTAAACTCTAAATCTTACTCTGCAAAAACAGAAACTATAAATCTTAAACTATTTATCCAAATATATATCCCTAAACCCTATACCTTAAACTTATCTCTCCAAATACAAACCCTATATCCTAAACTTCTATCTTTTACTATAAAACATTGTTAACTACTTAAGAAAGGTGAGGATCACCCAATTAAATTTTAATAGCTATTTTATAAATAGAAACTCTAAATCCTATACTATTGACCAAAACACAAACTTCAAACCCTAAACATACAACCAACCTGTATTAAACAGAATTATTTCATTGGCTACTTAAGAAAGGTGAGGATCGCCTAATTCTTCACATCAGCTGTTGATTAGAATCAATCTAACGGTCCAAAATAATGTAAACATAAAACAAACCTTTTTTACCTTTTCGTCTCCCTTTGCGTCGAAACAAAACCAACCTCTTACTCTTTGTTCGAATCTCTCCAAATGAACAAGAAAAGGTCTGACTTCTCTCCATAGATTTGTTACAAGTTTCATAGACAATTCTATGAAGCTAATACTCTTTCGTCGAATCTCTTCACTTACTCTTTTGTACATCCTTTTATTTTGCAGATTCGATCTCGACCTCGCAGTTTGTTTTAAAAGGTTTCGACATTCACTCTCAGGTTAGATATCAAACACTTGGTTTCAATGACATTTTTTTTAATTGATTGATTTCTCTTAATTGGTTTCTTTTATTTTTTTTTCACTTGCATTTGATAAATGCAGAAACAATGGCAGCAAGGCAAATCGTCCTCGCCCTCCCCGCACTCCGACGACAACCACCGCCACAACAAACAGAACAACAACCAGATACACAACAACAACCAAAAGAACACGCAAATGACAATCAAGGAACTGCTATGGATCTTGATGTGGAGGAGATCTCAAGACTGGAGTATAGACAATCTCTTGCTCATCTTGGCTACTTAATATGAATTGAGGAAGAGGAGAGAGACACTGAACCTATGTATTGACTTTGTTTGCAAGAAATAGGAGACTCTTTGAAGACTAATGTGCTGGAGTTTTTCTATTCATAGTATTGGAGTTCATGTTCCTATGTATTAACTTTGTTTGCTTAATTTGGATCATTGCGTTTACGATTTTAGTGTGTTTTAATAAAACAAATTATATTATATGCAATTCAAGTTTTCAAATAACAAATATGGAGCTAAATACAATTAAAATTGCATGTTAAACAGTGCTATGATTGAATAATATAGAACACAAACTAAAAGACATGAAATCGTACATTATAGCACAAATACAAAGCTACAAAATCCTATCCTATTGCAAATAATTTTGCTATAATATATGCATAACTCGACAGTACTATATGTCACGAAACAATATACAACAGCGCTTTAAATGTGTACTTAGAAAGTATAATACAGCAAAACATAATAGCCATTGAAAAACACATCATAGCAAAACCCAAAACGCTACACGATTATTTTCTATAGCAAACAATTTTTGCTATAATAGGTGCACAATTTGGGTATGACAATGTCATAAAACAATATCCAACAGCACAATTTATGTGTCATTATAAAATATTAAACAGCACTATATTATTGACATAAAAAAGTAAATGATGGCACGAAATAAGTGCTAGAATAAGTTATTCAATAGCACATCCAATAGCACACTAATATCGCTATAATAGGTTCACCTTAAAAATGCTATGATATGGGGGGGGGGGGGGGGGGGGGGGGGGGTCTACTATAGCTCCTTGTGTGTTAGCGTTTATGAAAACGCTACGAAAGCTCTATGCTAGCGTTTTCGGTGTGCTACTAATGGTAATATTTCTTGTAGTGCTGGCCTATGAAAACTCCAAATCATACAAGGAGAGGACAAAGGCATATCATGATAAAAAGATCATCTCCAGATATTTCGAGCCCAATGACCAGGTATTACTTTACAACTCTCTTTACAGCTTTTTCCTGGTACTGCGTTCTCGATGGTCAGGTCCTTTCACTATCAAAGAAGCTCGCCCACATGGTGCAATTGTCCTGATTAACTCCAAAGGAGAGGAGTTCACTGTCAATGGACAAAGGGTGAAGCATTATTGGGCACACGCCGAGATTCCAGCAGGACACATTGTGTCTCTGGATGATGCACCAGCTGTCTAAACAGCCAACCAAAGTCAAGCTAATGATTTTAAACAAGCGCTTAGTGGGAGACAACCCACTGGTAAGTTGTAAATATTGTACTTAGTTTTTATTTTCGTGCTTAGGATTAATATTTTGAATTTTATTCAGTAAAAAAAAACACGACAAGAAAACGAGTGATGCTCATCACCCTTAAGGTGACGCTCGTCACCAGTCCCAGGCCAAGGTACGCGATTTATTTTCCTCTTCTTCTTCTCCGCTTCATAACTGTAACCATCGAACACTTTCACACTTTTACAAAAACCTGCAACTTTTGATTTTCTAAACCAAATTGAGTGATTCAAAAGCCTAATCCGTGCGGATTTTGCTCCTCTTTCTGAATATCCACTCAGTTTTTAAGATCTGCAAGATATATGTTCGGAATCCCCAATTTTCAGCCCGCCATAGGTTTGGTAAAATCCGATTTTTGACTTGATTAGCTTGATTTAACTGTTGAATCGTGGTTAGTTAGGTTGTATTAGAGGAATGGAAACATCTTTGTGAGATTTTATCGGTTGTTTTGCAAGTTTTGAATTTTCGAGTTCATGATGAACTTTGCAAAAATCTGGAAATTTTGGGTGATTTGGGTTGAACTGATGTTCGAATTGTGTTCCTGGTAGTGTTGTAGTTGATCGCCACCAGTTATTTGACCTTGATTGATTGATTTTTCAAATTTTGAAAAATTTGCTAATTTTGGTCATGTTTTTGGTCGATTTTGAACTTGAATTTTCAGATGCCTAGACAGGAGAAATGACCAAGACAAGGCTCGTCTTCAAGCACTGCATCAAGTTCTACAGATTCATGCAGTCATTACCCGGTTTGCAGGCCTCCATGCCCCAAGCGAGAAGATCGGAATATAGCTTCAGGAGTGGCTTGGGCAGGGACTCCAAGGCAAGAAATATCACGGGACACTTGCATATTCCGTGATATCCAGGAGGAGTGGGATGAGTATGACACGCTGTTCTACAATGCGTGGCTGGGAGTGAAGATTGTCCCTACTCGATTCGCAGATCCTACTGTTCTGCAGAAGATGAGCATTTTTGAGGAGGTTTCAGAGATTCTTGAGAGGATCGGGATGGGCACTATACCATTCCAGCAGTATGATCTGTATCCAGATTTGGTCAGTCAGTTTCTCTTTACTGCTCGCATCTACTACGCGAATGAGCTGGCGAAGTGTGCGCAGGAAGGCACATTGACAATCCTGGTCCGCGGGGTTCGTTACAGGATCAGTCTGATAGAGCTTTGTTGGATTTATGGCTTCTCTGACCACCCCACAGGCGTTCTCCTTCCCTCTCAGTGGACTCACATGCGGATATTCTGGTCCAAGTTCGGGAATGGAGTCTATAACAGCAAGACTAGCACGCAGACAGAGGTTCGACATCCTGTCTTGAGGTACATTCTGCGTCTTTTTGGCCATACCATACTGTGCAAGTCTGCGCCTAGCAAGAAACGGGTTAGTGAGCTGATTCTCCTCTACTACGGACTCTATGAGATGCTTGATGATGTGATCCCTATCGATAGCATGATTCGCGCCAACTTGGATGCTGTGTTCACTGAGCATTTGGTCTCTTTGAAGACCAAACCGTTCACCAGTTCAGAGGAGAAGACCGAGAGTGTTTGCAGCCTTCTGACACCTATCTTCCATCATTTCCAGATCGATGTCACTCCCTGCAGTCTGCTCAGTGCTAGATCACTCATGGATGACCAGTATCTGCGCCATGTCACTCGGCTCAAGATTGGCGTTGTTTGGACTTCTACTACTACTTCTGGAGAGTAGGTTGGCATTAAGTTGCCACAGAGAGCCCTCACTACAATTCAGGGAGTCCCACGCCAGCTGTTCTTCATGCCAGATCGGACTCTGCTGCGCCCTTTAGCTCTGCGCCCTTTAGCTCTGCGCCCTGCTAGAGCTGCTACAACTGGCGCCTCTGCTTCTACTACAGCTGCTGCTGATGCTGGACCATCTCGCCAGACTACCTCCTTCACTGCTTTCAGGCACCCACCACGACCACAGACACCCATGGATATGGCTGCTTTTCAGGAGTATATCATTGACAGCTTTGAGGGACTCTGGGATGTTGTTGCTACACTTAGCAATTGTGGTTGTGTCTGCCCCCATTACACCACTGAGCCTTGCGAGGATGAGGATTGAGGCTCTACTATCTGGTTACTTGTTTCTTTTTCTCTTTTATTTTTATTTCTCTTGAGTTATTTTTCTGTTTTCTTTGAGTCAGTTGTCAGTTTCTTTGATGATGTTTTGTGATATTGTTGATCCAGGTTCTTATTGCTATGTTTGGATGTTATTAATTGTGTGCTTGAGTGCTCTAATAGTCTAACTGTAGAGTACACAAGACAACATAACGTTAATAACCATCTAACTTGATGATTGTGCAATACAGGTCGTGGTAACGCTCGTCACCAGATTGGTGACGCTTGTCACCCGACCCCACGCGAGGTAACACTTTTTTGCCTTGGTTCAACGACTTCTCATTCATTTTTCTGACCAACTCTTGGCTTAATAACACTGGGGACAATGTTGTTTAAGTCTGGGGGAAGTGGTTACTGACGTTGTGTGCTCTATGTCATGTTTATAAAGTATTAAAGATGATTAAAAAAACCTATTTTTATAGAGTTAAAATTTTGAAATTGTCAGTTTTTCTTGGAACTAACCATATGACGTTTTTGCTTATAAGAACCATTGTCACAGTAGTTGATTACAAGTCTTATTAAGTTGAAAGTCATAGGTAGATCAGTCTAGCAATGAAGGTTTAGGTTCTTAGAGAATCTGGAAAATTTGCTGTTAGCTCCACTTTAATGAACTTTAAACTTCTTGTCTTGGGGTTTGATTCTTATTGATCTTTATTCTCTCTTTCAGCACTGACAATAAGATTAAGATACAGTCTCTCTTTGATCTTCCCTGATGTAGTTTTAAAAGTTTAAGTCCAAAGAATGGTTGATACAAGAGTTTTGACTCTCTTGGTCAACCACCCATTGTACTAGTTATTGTAGCATTGGGCTTTAATGTCAATCCAGAGGGGAAGATTGAAACAGCAATATTATAGTACATTTTCTAATTCAAGCAGATATAAAAGGGGTTTTAGAATATCTAGCAACCTAAGTGGTCAAGCAGAAACCAAACAAACACAAAGTAAGAAAGAAGACAAGCAAACAACCAAAGTAAAGGTAAAAACAGAGCAATTCAGAACAGATCTTAAAATAGAGAAACGATGGGACTTGAGATGAGATAATTGGTAATAGAGAACTCTTGACTCACCCTATGATGCTTACAAACTCACATAATGCTATTTCTTATGCATATGATTCATTTATATGACTAATCCAATCTCTTGACACTAATCTCTTTGCTAATTACCAAGTCAAGAACTAATTCTCATTAGTGAAATGATAAAGAGCAAGCATAAAAACAAATCTATCAATCCTATATTGCCAAATCACTCCCTAGACAGTCAATCTATTGAGCTAGGATAAACAATTCTCTTGCAAAGCAGTTCAGGCATTTCATCAAACACTTGGTGGGCATAAAATGAGCCTAAGATCTTTAATCAACTTAGCTAGGGCTAATTAAGCATTAAACACAGCAATCAAGAAAGGAAATGGAAGAATTAAAACTAAGCAATCATGGATAGAGTCTCAAATTCCCTAAACCTAACCCATCTCAAATCCCTAAAAAGAACTACTCACTAATCACCATTAAAGCCACCAAATCAAAGAGAGAAAGATGACTAATCATGATTAGAAAGCTTAAACAAGATGAAAGATGCAAACTTTTATTAAAATGCAGCAAATATTCAAATTACAAAACCTAAGGGTCCAAACAAGAAAGAAAGAACTGCTGGGTAAAAGCCTGTTTCCAGAAATTAGGGATTTTTCGTATTTATAGGAGTCTAGACGAAAATGGCAAAATTGTAAATAAAAGGTCTTCAGTCTAGCAGCGTATCGGTCAGTTACGTCGGTCTTCTTCAGTGACCGAAATGGATCCCTATCGGTCTGGAGTGATCGACACATATGACCGAAATCCATCCGATGTGTTTGTGTCGATCACACTTGACCGATACTGGTGATCGATACTGCTCTGTATCGCTCATCCTTGACCGATACTCACCGTGCTCTGACCGAAAACTTCTGCAGAGATCTTCTGCTGCGATCCTTCTTGCTTCCTTTTGCCCAGCTAGCATCTTGTATCATTCCCAAAACTCTTCCAGTCTCCTTTTACCTCCAAAAGCACCTAAAACATCCAAAATGCAAAGAAAATGCAAACTATACTCTAAATGCAACTTAGGTCTAAAAGGAGGAGAAAATGGGACAAAAGCTAAGGGAAAACATGCAAAAGAGGACCAAAATATGTACTAAATGCAGCCCTAAATGGTGTAAATACAAGGGATATCAATGGTGCATTCATGACCCTGTCTCCTCACAAGGAACAACAGTAATGAAAACACTCAAAAACATGTCTCCTCACAAGAAACACAAGTATTGAGTAGCACCATATCTTAAACTGTAAAAATTGAGAAAAGGAAGTGAAAAATCAAAAATATCCAAAGGAAAAGATCAAGGGAAGAGAAAATAGGAGAACTGTGTTGAGATTGATTTGTTCAGTTGTTAGGAAAGGAAAAGAATCTGTAAAGTGAGTGAGATGATAGAACCATTGATGAGATTCACACTTAGATAACAAATAAGGAGTTAGCAGTAGAAATTTCGGATTTCTTGAAGGGATTTGGACTGGACTTGAGAGATTTGCTAAGCTTGTGATGATTAGATTGAAATTTGATCTTGTGTTGACTCTGTGGTATGTGGATTCGAAATTTCAAACCAGTGTGGTGTTCCTGATGATTGACTGACTGTTTCTTGTTTTCAAACCTCGACCTTATTCTTTGTCAGATGTTTGCTTGACGGCAAGCAAAAGCTAAGTCTGGGGGAGTTGATATATCATGGTTTTTATTGTTTTTAACCATCATATAATTCCTTTTATTGAGTCTTTTTGGTCTTTTTAGAGTCCTAGAAGAGTCTTTGCAGGTTATAGCATGTCTGGAGCATAATTGGAGATATTGAAGCTTTTTGGAGCATTGCAAGTTGAAGCCACGAAGTATCCAACTCGGGAAGAAAAGTATCCATATAGGTGACGCTCGCCACCCACCAAGGAAGGAGGTCGTGGCTGTTTATTAAAAGATGGAGCATTATTTGCAGAATTGGCCCAGAAGTTCCATTATTTGCAAGAAGACCTCAGATTGTGTTTAGCCTCTATTTATTAGGTTTTTCAGACATTGTTGGCTTGGATCTTAGTTTTTGAGAATTCAGAGAGCTAAGAGAGAGATCTATTCAGAGCTTTTTGGGGAGAAAAATCATGTACTCTTTTGAGAAGATTTCGAACCCCTTTATTCTTTTACTCTTTCTATTAATGCAATATTATTCAGTTATGTTTTGTGATTCTATAATCATGTCTGAGTAATCTGCTAGTTAAGTTAGGAATTTCTCAAATGTTGATGAAGAGTTTGTAGAATTGCTACCTGTTAGGAATATCTTTTGGTTTTTCATCTCTGCTTGCTTTAAAATCGAATTTCTGAGACGCATCATCTAGGAATCCGAAAATCATAGGTTGGTAAATATATGTGAGAGCATTATTGATAACCTGAACTAGTATTTGATGAGCAAAACAACTTAGTGCAAAGAGATTTGGCTTAGGAGTTTAGTGAACAATTGAATCTAATCATTCCTGCATGCTTAGGTTGTTAGGATTTGCAAAGAGATTTGAAACTCTGTGATTTAGGCATAGATAACTTCTGCAATGAGAATTGATTAGTTATACATCAGTTATTCATGTTTAAAACGGTTCTTAATCATTCCTGATTTCATGCATTCTACATTCTTGGATTCAATCTGCGAACTGTCTTGACTTAGCGCTTTTAGTCTTCTGAAACTTAGATCATCTTAAAAATCGCTTGCTTACTTTTATTTAATCATTCGCAATACATACATTACATTCTGCTTAGCTTAATCCGAACCTATATTCGATAGTATAGTTTACATTACTCTCTTGGGATTCGATACCCCTTGTACTACAACTGCTTTTGTTGTGCACTTGCAGTAGTTTTATTTGGGTAAAACCTGAGCCCTATCAGGATTCATCGCAAGCTGATCTCACTTGTTCAGCATATCTTCTCCAAAGACAACATTTCTATCTTTCGTCCCTTAGAGAAAAAGTGCCACATGTAACGATACATATCAAACATAAAATACTTATCAGATAGATTGAAAATAAATAGATGAAGACTATACCAAGTATCTCTTAAGTGAAACTCAATTTTATTTCTATCTTTGCCATTGACTTGGACAGTTTCAATTTCACCAATATCAACGACTTGGCCAATGACATCTGAAATCATGAAAAAAAAAATATTGTTTATAGTCTATACGATAAATTTGAAAATACTTTAGATTTTTAAATAAGTAATTACCAATCAAGAAATGAGGTAAGAGATTCCCTCCTAGTATCTGCTCAAACGTGGTGAAAGAGAAAAAATTATCAGTTATCTTCAACTTCAATTTAGTGACAGATGTACCGCTGACGAATGACATCTTGTAAGCATGGTTTGTAGGTCTGTACTGTCCAGAAGCAGGAGTTAAAGAGAAGTTCTCGATAACTCTCCACTCTCCAACAGGAAGCTCCTTCTGAAGTCGTGCGCAGTAAGTTTTTTTACACGACGCATGGATTTTAACACCCTACAGTAGCAAATATAGTTAGAAGATAAATACATAATAAACATATAAGAATATAACTTATGTTAGAACTTACTGATTCGTCTGCTAATATCATCTCCAGTGATTCACCCTGAGAAATAGAGTATTGCTTCCACGAATGCAACACTTTAACCTGCACACGTGATGTTACTGCATATTGCATGTCTTTTGCATACATATAAGTTAGCTTTTCATGTATTTACATCACACTTTAGGCTAGATTGCATCACTTTAAGCCCTAGAGCATTCTTGCACCAGCATACGCATGTTCCTTACATTTTGCATCATATTCAGGTTGTTTCTGGCTACTTTGGAGTCGTGGAGTTCGTGGATGTGCTGAGGCTAGTGTGGAGGTTCGTGGGAACAGCGGATGTTTGCTAAGGACCAGAGATCGGGGAGCAGATCGAGCACGGCCGGTCGATCTAGGTGAGATCGACCAGAAGATCGTGTAGTCCTTCCGAACCAAGGAACCTAATCGAGACGGAGATCGAGTGAAGCAATCGATCAATTGGTACGGACGTAAATGACGCCATGCAAAGTGAGAGCCAGATCGAGTCCACCACCCGATCCACCAAAAGATCGATACCAGGATCGGATGCAACACTCGATCCACCGAAGAAGATCGAGACACAGATCGAGTTGAAGACATGATAATCACTATGTTTGCAAGGGTGAGAATGCAATGAGGTTATCAAACTCAAATGCAAGACAGGTTGTAGCACAGTATGCAAGAGAGAGTCAATCCACGCCTAGGATGATAGAAAATACAAAGAGAATGCAAGGACTAATGCAAATCTAAGCGAAACGAGATAGGTTTTGAGAAAATCCCTAAAAACTAGATGCAGCAACTAAATGGAATGCAACCTATTTTAAAAATACCAGGAATGATCAAACTACCATGAGGAACAAATAGAATAATTAAAGGACAAAGCTTCGAATTACTAAAATTCGACTAGTGGATCGACCATGAGATCGACCACTAGATCGAGCAATAACAATCGATCTCGTCTAAAATTGCAAGAACAGTAAAACTAACGACCAGGATGCTATCAAAGATCAAGCGAATGACGAGAGAAGATGTAAATATGCTAAAAGAGAGGGCCTAGGGTTGAGATTCATGGTCAGGGGTTTCAAAGATTCGACTTTGGGTTGAAAACTTTAAATCGACTCACTTTGTGAGAATCTCTAAGCCTTGAAAACTAAACAAGATCTATCCATGGCTTTCGGTATAGATCACTCCTTCATCCTCTCCTCCAAACCCATGGCTTTTGGTGGAAAGAGAGGTCGAATGGCTTGGAAAACAGATTTCAAATGAGTGGCTTAACTAGTCCCTCAAACTTCCATGGCTTTTGGGAAGGGGTAACTAGTCTCTAGGGTGTGATCTTCAGAGGTCCCTGAATCCTGTCAAGGTAAGGAACCTCTCGGATCATGAAGCTCTTGGCGTGAGAGTCTTCAAGCTTTGAGAGCTCAACACCCTAGAAGAGATAGCCATTAAAACACTTTGAAAACCCTAAGATCGAAACCCTTTAGACCCCTTAATCCTCTCAACCCCGAACCCAAATGAACTACTCACTACACATAAGGTAAATCAAGCAAAGCATGGAAAAGGAAACGATGAACATGAAAAGAAAACTAGATTAAGCTGAAAACGATTCGATTACAAAGCTAAAGAAAACTCAAGGTTCGACAATGGTGTTCTTCTTCAAAACCAGAGAGAAAACATAAAAAAAAAAAGAAAAGGGTGAAAAGTTGTGTGGGAAAAGGACGTCGCCGCCTTCCCAAAATGGCCAAAACAAGTTGATGGTCCCCCCCTCGCTAGCGGTCAAAAGTGGTTGAAAGGACAGAGATCGACTCCGGGATCAAGCGGTTCTCTCGATCATCTCCGAACATCGTGTCTTCAGCTCGATCTGGGTCTCGATCATCTTCGGCGGATCGAGTGTTTGCATCCGATCTCGGTATCGATCTTTGGTTGGATCGGGTGGTGTACTCGATCTGGCTCTCGCTCTGCATGGCGTCATCTGTACCGTTTGATCGACTGCTTCACTCGATCCTCATCTCGATCATTCTCCTTGGATCGCCTGGTATTCTCGATCTTCTGGTCGATCACATCCTAGATCGACCGGCCATGCTCGATCTGTTCCTCGATCTCTGATCCTTAGCAAATATCCGAGCTTCCACGAGCCGCTGCAACAGCTTCAGCATGTCCACGAACCTCCACGACTCCAAAGCAGCCAGAAATAACCTGAATGTGATGCAAAATGCAAGGAACATGCGTGTGCTGGTGCAAGAATGCTCTAGGACTCTAAGTGATGCAATCTAGTCTAAAATACGATGTAAATGCAAGAAAAGCTAACTAATGAGTATGCAAAATGTATGTAATATGCAGTAATATCAACTCCCCCAAACTTACTTCTTGCTTGCCCTCAAGCAACAGAAAATAAGTAAGGAAAAGAGGTTTTAAGAAAAACGAATGGGGGTTTAAGCTTCTTCCAAAGGTGCCTTTCAAATGAATCAATCTCAATGTCCTAGTTAACAGTTCTAAAATGCTATGCTCACACTCATACTCCAAAGAACTTAGCCATACTTATCACACAAAGAAATTCAGATCATGACTCTTCTATTCCTAACAATCAAAGAAACTCATCCTTTAACATTCATTAACATTCGAACCATGAATCAAACTTATGCACTTTAAAGCAAAACACATTTGGCTAAGGGTGAAGGTTATGAGCATTGAATGATCTCATTTGAAAATGGTTTTCAATTAAAACAAAGGGTTTCTCTAAAAAATGGTTGAACTTATGCATAATGCTAAAGGTAAAGACAATTGATGCATACATGATCAGATTCTCATCTACCCATGTAAACTAACAATGATCCTAAACCCCTCTCATTTATCAACTTTTATCCTCACTCACCACTTAGAGTCTACCCTTTTTCTTCTCAAAACTTTAGCAATTCCCAATTGGAAACAAAGACATTTTTAAACTCTTTAGGCTAGTGAAAAGGTTTTTGAAAATAACTTTGCTCTTTAAATATTTCTTTTTGGTAGCTCTCTTATTTATTTTTTTTTCTTTTCTCTTTTTTTTTTTATTTGACACTTAGGCTCTTTTTTTCTTTTTCTTTTTACTTTTATTTGGGAGAGCTACCTCCTGAAATTTATTAGAGCATATATAGCTTATAAACACAACCTTTCACTTAAAACCCATTTCTTTCTTTTAAACACCAAACTTTTTGAAACCGAGAACAAATAGAAATAAAAACAACCCCAATGAAACCCCAAACTTATCCTAAGCCTATACCTAGCTTCAAAATGCAAAGCTAGCAATCATATGCGAATCAAATCATGTCGCCTAAACCTAACATTTTATGCTAAGTTCAAAACCGAAAAGAAGGCCTCACAATGATGTCACACAAGAAATATTTGGCTTCAAAGAAGGATAAGGGTCAAGGTGGGAGTTTTACTTAGGCTCACAAAGAGTGGTAAAAAGGAAGAAGAGAGCCTAAATATTTTTAAAACCATGTGTTCATTTTCAAATGCATAAGGATGATAATTAAAATTTCAGGTTAAGGTTTTCACTTATTAGGACAAGTTTCAAATCATGAGAGTTCAATTCAAGTCACGAAAATCTTAGCAAGTGATCCAAGCATGGTAAGAACTTACTTTCAAAGCATAGACAAAGCATTAGAGAACTACTAACTAGGGCATTGAAACAATTCATGAGTATAAATCACCTTTTTAAGAAACTTTAACCCCTTATGCAAATGCAAACAACCTAGATGCTAATGAGAAATTCTAGACTCAATCCTAACATGTTTTGGCAATCAGCTTCAGAGTGTACCTCAGCACCGGGCTTCTCACTCTCTTGATCTTGGCGGTGTTGGCTTTGTAGTCCTCGTTGCTAATCAGGTCCCAAAAGTCGTCTGCTCGTTTGAAGGCGGGGAACTCGACCTTGTTGGCATCCGCGTTGAGACCATACGCTTGACATATCTCGGGGATGGAGAGGGTGTAGGCTTGATGTCCAACCTTGAAGTAGAGGCGACCTTGTGAAGGAACGGGTGTGCTAGGATTCTCGTAACGGAACTCCAACGTGGCAAGGAAGTCTATTGTCACTTCTGGAATGGTTGGGTAATCCATCCGTGATAGACATCTTAGGCCAATGTTCTTGAGGAGTTGGTCGAAATCCCCAAGAATCCCTAGCTTGAACAGCAGCTCTCGATCCGCAAACTTGGTAGGCTCAAACCGAAGCCTTTCAAGCCGTTTCTTATCCCTCTTCTCATCCTTAGTCCATCTGACCCTCTCGTGAACAGCCACCTCTTGTCCTTCTCCCTCTTGTGCTGTCTCTTCTCTTGTTCTCTTGGGGGCCATTGTACCTGAAAGAAATTTTCTCAAGAGGTTTGATAAGCAAAACGGCGGTTTGATGAGAATAAGAGAGGAGAAGGAGAAAACTTATAAATACTACCCTAGAATTTTGGGGAATTAATAAAAAATTATAGCTAAATAAAGGAGAATCAAATCTTTAGGTACTAGAAAATCTAGAATTATTCCTTTTACTTAGCTAAATTTTAAAAATCAAAACCGACCCTATCTTCTAGAACAAAATTTTCCTAAAGATAAATCATTAAATTCTGAAAATACCTTTGCAAGAATGTTAAAGATCTTTGCTAGCCTCTAAAAACCGAAAACTCTCACTCTCTTTGTTTAAAATTTTCGAGAAAACAATAATGAGAGGGTGAGAAGTTGTTGAAACATTTAAAGACTAGCAAAAAGCAAAACCATGGGTAGTAAAGGTGGTTTTCTGACAAAGTCTTGGTCAAGGCACATCTTTCATGGTCAAAGATGCTTGCCTTGACCAAGTTTTGAATTTAAAAATTGGAGGGAAAAGAATAAGGGAGGGAAAGAAAATGTTACATCGGCATGAGATCGAGTCCATTTGGTCGATCTAGGACTCGATCTCATGCCCATAATGGCTTAGATCGAGAGGATTACTCGATTTGAGACTCGATTCATGATGAATCGAGTCTTGGATCGATTGGCTCCCTCGATCATTGAGATGTAGGCTCTACGGCTAAGTCCTTATGATCGAGCTATGTCCTCGATTTATGGGTCGATTTGGCATAGATCGAGTGATGGATCGAGTCGAGTGATCGATCTATTTTCAACAGATTTTCCTGAGAGAAATTAGATCGGTCGATCCATTTTGGATCGATCGATCCTTTTTCGTCAAGTTCGATCTTATCACTCGTTCTCGTCTAGATCGACTGGCTCCTCTCGATTCACTGACTCGATCTAGCAAAGATCGAGTCAGGATCAGTCGATATAGCACTCGATCTCTAGCCTTTTCTTAACCCATATCGCCTCTTTTGGACTCCAAGATCGAGGTTTAGACTCCTCATACCTGTTCCTACACACTTGCAAAATAAAAAAATAAAACTGAAAGAGAAATAAAGCAGAAATATGTACAGGATAGACATGGGAATGCCTCCCAAGTGCGCTTTCTTTAACGTCTTTAGCTAGACTTTACTTGGTTTAGGCGGATGGTGGGTCTTGGAGAAGCACCGAGGTACTCTCCTTGTCATAGCTGTCTGCCAAGTAAGGCTTGACTCTGTGTCCGTTGACGGTGAATGCACTGCCACTCTTTCCCATCAATGTAACAGCTCCATAAGGCAACACTTCTTGGATTACAAACGGCCCGCTCCACCTTGACTTCAGCTTTCCCGGGAAGAGTTTGAGTCTTGAGTTGTACAGCAACACTAAACCTCCTTCCTTAAGCTCCTTGGCAACCAACTTCTTGTCGTGATCTTCCTTAGTCTGCTCCTTGTATATCCGAGAGCTCTCATAAGCGTTCAGTCTTAACTCGTCCAGTTCATGTAGCTGAATAAGGCGCTTCTCCTGAGCAGTCTTGAGGTCAAAGTTCAGCCTCTTCACAGCCCACAACGCACGGTGTTCCAGCTCAACTGGGAGATGACAGCCCTTGCCATAGAGTAGAGTGAAAGGGGTTGTACCAATCGGTGTTTTGAAGGCGGTACGGTAGGCCCAAAGAGCGTCGTCCAGCTTCACTGCCCAGTCTTTCCTTGTTGCTCCGACAGTCTTCTCCAGTATAGCCTTGATTTGCCGGTTGGAGACTTCCACTTGACCACTTGTTTGAGGATGATACGGTGTAGCCACCTTATGCTTAACGCCATACTTTCTCAAGAGGTTCTCAAAAACCTTGTTTATGAAGTGGCTTCCTCCATCGCTTATAACCACCTTAGGTACTCCAAACCTCGGGAAAATGATACTCTTGAACAGCTTTATTACCACCTTAGAGTCATTTGTAGGGGAAGCAATAGCCTCAACCCATTCAGAGACATAATCCACTGCTACTAGGATGTACTTGTTGCCATATGAAGAAGGAAATGGCCCCATGAATTCTATGCCCCACGCGTCGAACACGTCAACCTCGAAGATGGGAACCTGAGGCATTTCGTTCCTCTTAGTGATATTCCCTGCTCGTTGACATGCCTCACAGCTCTTCACAAACTCGTGTGCATCTTTGAAGATGGACGGCCACCAGAAACCGGCTTGCAAGACTTTCATGGCAGTTTTGAATGAAGCGAAGTGTCCTCCGTAAGAAGAGCCATGGCAATGATAGAGGATGTTTCTAGCTTCTTCCTTTGTAACACACCTCCGGTACAAACTGTCCACTCCTCTCTTGTATAAGTAGGGCTCGTCCCAAAAGTAGTCACTAGCCTCTCTCATGAACTGCTTCTTGTGATAGCTGTTGAGATGTGTTGGCTCCTCACCACACGCTAAATAGTTCACAACATCAGCATACCACGGTAGATCCTCCTCTTTGAAACTCAACACCTCTTCAAACCGCCCCTCTAGCTTTCCACAAACAGCCGTGGTGATCGCCATGAGTTGCTCTTCTGGAAGAGAGTCATCTAAGGGGAGAGACTCGTTGATCCTTAGCCGTGAGAGATGGTCAGCGACTCCGTTTTCTATTCCCTTCTTGTCTTTAATCTCCATGTCAAACTCCTGGAGCAAGAGAATCCACCTCAAGAGCCGAGGCTTAATGTCTTTCTTCGAATAGATGTATCGCAAAGCCGCGTGATCCGTGTAGACAATAGCCTTGGAACCAACAAGATATGATCTGAACTTCTCAAAGGTGAACACTACTGCAAGCAAATCCTTCTCTGTAGTGGTGTACCTTGTTTGCGTGTCATCCAAGGTTCTATCACGTGTAGCTTCTTGTCTTTCTTCTGACCAAGAACGGCTCCTACGGCGTAGTCACTAGCATCACACATGATCTCAAAGGGTAGAGACCAGTCTGGTGCTTGAACTATAGGGGCTGATGTAAGGGCTTCCTTGATGGTCACGAAAGCTCGCAAACACTCCTCATCAAACACAAACTCAGACTCTTTGTACAACAACCGTGTAAGAGGACGTGCAATCTTGGAGAAATCCTTGATGAAGCGCCTATAGAACCCGGCGTGTCCCAAGAAACTTCTGACTCCCTTAACGTTAACCGGTGGCTCAAGACCCATCATGACTTCCACTTTAGCCTGATCAACCTCAATGCTCTTCTCTGATATCTTATGACCAAGCACGATCCATTCCTTAACCATAAAGTGACATTTCTCCCAGTTTAGCACCAAGTTTGTCTCTTCACAATGCTTTAGTACCCTGCAAAGATTCAACAAACACGCAGAAAAGGCCGCACCATAGACAGAGAAGTCATCCATGAACACCTCTACCATCTCCTCTATTAGATCGGAGAAGATCGACATCATACACCGCTGAAACGTAGCCGGTGCATTACACAATCCAAACGGCATCCTTCGATATGCGAAGGTACCATAGGGACATGTGAAGGTCGTCTTCTCCTGATCATTTGGGTGAATTGGTATCTGAAAGAAACCGCTATACCCATCGAGGAAACAGTAGTAAGGGTGATTAGCAAGTCTCTCAAGCAGTTGATCAATAAAAGGCAAAGGGAAATGATCTTTCCTAGTCGCAAGGTTAAGTTTCCTATAATCAATACACATCCTATGACCAGTGATGGTTCTAGTAGGAATAAGCTCATCCTTTTCATTCCTTATGACCGTGATCCCTCCCTTCTTAGGCACCACGTGTACAGGAGAAACCCACGTGCTGTCACTTATGGGATAGATCACGTCAGCCTCTAAAAGCTTAAGGATCTCTTTCTTAACAACCTCTTTCAAATTAGGATTCAAACGCCTTTGATGTTCTATAGAAGAGGCGTTCTCATTATCCAAGTGAATCCTGTGAGTGCAAAGCATTGGTGAAAGGCCTTTGATGTCACTTAAAGATTACCCAATGGCCTTTCTATACTTTCTCAGCTCAGTCAGGAGCGAGTGCAACTCCTTATCACTTAAGTTTTCATTCACAATCACGGGATAGGTGTTATTAAGACCTAAGAAAGCATTCCTTAGCCCTTTTGGAAGCTCCTTAAGGTCCACCTTTGGGGCTAGCAGCTCGCTCCAGTCATCCTCGTGGCTGTTGTTGTTGCTTTCCTCCTTGGAACCCGAGGCATGGCCCTTAAGACTGCATTCCTCAACGGCTATCCCTTCTGAAATCGAGTCCTCCAGTCGATCTTGCTCTTGATGGTCGACCTGACCATCGAGACCTTGGGTTTGAAACTTTAGATCGACTCACTTGGTGAGGATCTCTAAGCCTTGAAAACAAAACAAGATCTATCCGTGGCTTTCGGTATAGATCACTCTTTCATCTTCTCCTCCAAACCCATGGCTTTTGGTGGAAAGAGAGGTCGAAAGGCAAGGAAAACAGATTTCAAGTAAATGGCTTAACTAGTCCCCCAAACTTCCATGGCTTTTGGAAAGGGGTAACTAGTCTTTAAGGTGTGATCTTCTGAGATTCCTGGATCCTGTCAAGGTAAGGAACCTCTCGGATCATGAAGCTCTTGGCGTGAGAGTCTTCAAGCATTAAGATCTCAACACCTTAGAAGAGATAGCCTTTGAAAACATTTAGAAAAACAAACCAAGATCGAAACCCTTTTGACCCCTTAATCCTCTCAACCCCGAACCCAAAGTAAACTACTCGCTACACATAGAGTAAATCAAGCAAAGCATAAGAAACGAACGATAAACATGAAAGGAAAACTGGATTCAACAGAAACGATTCGAATACAAAAGCTTAAGAGAAAAACGAGTTTCAACAATGGTGTTCTTCTGAAAACGAGAGAGAAAACATAAAGAAAAGGATAAGGATCTAAAAGTTATCGAAAAAGGGTGTCGCCGCCTTGCCTAAAATGCCCAAACAAGCCAATGGTCCCCCCTTCGCTAGCAGCCAAAAATGGTTGAAAGGACAGAAATCGACTCCAAGATCGAGTGGTTCTCTCGATCATATCCGGACTTCGCGTCTTCGGCTCGATCTGGGTCTCGATCTTCATCGGCGAATCGAGTGTTGCATCCGATCTCGGTATCGATCTTCGGCTGGATCGAGTGGTGTACTCGATCTGTCTCTCGCTCTGCGTGGTGTTATTTACGTCCGTACCGATTGATCGATTGCTTCACTCGATCTCCGTCTCGATCATTTTCCTTGGATCGCCTAGTTGGCTCGATCTTCTGGTCGATCAACTCCAAGATCGACCGGCCATGCTCGATCTGCTCCTCGATCTCTGGTCCTTAGCCTATTTCCGAGCTCCCACGAACTGCTACATCAGCCCCAACACGTCCACGAACCTCCACGACTCCAAAGCAGCCAGAAACAACCTAAATGTGATGCAAAATGCAAGGAAAATGCGTTTGCTGATGCAAGAATGCTCTAGGACCCTAAGTGATGCAATCTAACCTAAAACATGATACAAATGCATGAAAAGCTAACTAATGAGTATGCAAAATGTATGCAATATGCAATAACATCAACTCCCCCAAACTTACTTCTTGCTTGCCCTCAAGCAACAGAAAATAAGTAAAGAAGAGAGGTTTTAAGAAATTTGAGTGGGGTTTTAAACTTTTTGCAAAGGTGCCTTTCAAATGAATCAATCTCAATGTCCTAGTTAACAGTTCTAAAATGCTATGCTTACACTCATACTCCAAAGAACTTAGCCATACTCATCACACAAAGAAATTCAAATCATGACTCTCCTATTCCTAAAAATCAAAGAAACTCATCCTTTAACATTCATTAACATTCGAACCATGAATCAAACTTATGCACTTTAAAGCAAAACACATTTGGCTAAGGGTTATGGTTATGAGCATAGAATGATCTCATTTGAAAATGGTTTATAAATAGTTTAAGGGTTTCTCTCGAAAATGGTTGAACTTGTGCATAATGCTAAAGGTAAAGACAATTTATGCATACATGATTAGATTCTCATCCACCCATGTAAACTATCAAATGATCATATACTCTTCTCATTTAAGAAATTTTATCCTCACTCACCACTTAAGAGTCTACCCTTTCCTTCACAAATTTAGTAATCTCCAATTCAAAATAAAGACATTTTTAAACTTTTAGGCTAGTGAAAAGGTTTTGAAAAATACTTTTGCTCTTTAGAAATTTCTTATTGGTAGTTCTCAAATTAATTTTTTTTTCTTTTATTTTATTTTTTTCTTTATTTGGCACTTAGGCTCTTTTTATTTTTTTTTCTTTTCTTTTCTCTTTTTTTATTATTTTATTATGGAGAGCTACCTCCTGAAATTAGAGCATACTTAGTTTTTTTTTTTAAGAATAACCTTTCAGTTAAAACCTCATTTCTTTCCTTAAAACACAAACTCTTTGAAACCGAAAACAAATAGACAAGAAAGCAACCCCAATGATCCCCCAAACTTATCCTAAGCCTATACCTAGCTTCAAAATGCAAAGCTAGCAACAATATGAAAACCAAATCATGTCGCCTAAACCTAACACTTTATGCCAAGTTCAAACCGAAAGGAAGGCCTCACAAAGATGTCACACAAGAACATTTGGCTTTAAAGGAGGGTAAGGTTCAAGGAGGGAGTTCTACTTAGGCTCACAAAGAGTGGTAAAAAGGAAGAAGAGAGCCTAAATATTTTAAAACCATGTGTTCATTTTCAAATGCATAAGAATGATAATTAGAATTTCAAATTTAGGTTTTCACTTAGTAGGATGAGTTTCAAATCATGATAGTTCAATTCAAGCCATGAAAATCCTAACAAGTGATCCAAGCATGGTAAGAACTTACTTTCAAAGCATAGACAAAGCATTAGAGGACTACCAACTAGGGCATTGAAACAATTCATAAGTAAAAACACCTTTGTAAGAAATTCTAACCCCTTATGCAAAATGCAAACAACCTAAGTGATATGAGAAACTCTAGACTCAATCCTAACATGTTTTAAAAAAAATATGAATGCAACTGCATGAATCTTTGAAAAATTTTTAAAAATTTTACCAATTTTTCATGAACTAAGACTCAAGGATGCAAAAAGGAAAATAAGATCAAAGAACACAAGATTAAATCACACATGTACTCCCCCAAACTTGCTTGACACCGTCCCGGTGGCAAACTCATCCGAAGGAGCATCAAAACACAATGCAAGAAACAAATATGAGCGGTTATATACAATGGAAGAAGGTTGTTACCTCTGGTCTAGGCTCGGCTGGAACTTGAGGATGTTCCAGAGGAGCTAGAGATTGTTGCTTTGCCTTTCTCAGCTGGTTCTTGGAGAGAGTGGCGCGCCGGCTGAATGTTGTCTCCTTGGGTCTCGCAGATCACAACTCCTCCGGTTGAGAGCCTTCTCTTCTCGGGTTGTTGCTTTTCTTGACTTGCAGCTGGCTTAGGCGTGCCTCCCTGAAGTGCTTTGACTTTCTTCCCAAGCTTCTTCAGCATCTTGCCTTGCCACTTGTTAATCTTCCTTTGCATCTCTACCACCGATGCTAGGAACTTCTCGGTTTTTGTCCTCGGCTCAAAGTCCAGCTTGGGAAGTGTGTAAGCCTCGGGCATCTCGTCTTCCGTGCCTGGAGACTCTGACCTTTGACGCGGGGCAATGGCTGAAGCAGGCGGTCCTCCTAAAGGGGCAAAGCATTCTTCCTCCGTGGGCAAGAACTCGATGTTCCCAACACCAAGCAGCTCGGTTTCATCTCTGTTGGGAAGGATGCACACTCTTTTCTTGTCTTCGTCATCAATGAAGAGGTAGGCATAGAACCCTTCTGCTGGAGTGCGTCCCAAGCTATCAGTATTCCTCAGGTATGCTTCATCCATGAAAGCTCTGTTTGGGACGTGAGCAAAGTCATGAATGGGCACACCGGCTTGCACAAACAGAGGAGTAAGGAAACCGCCAATGTAAGAGGAGGTTGCCTTGCACCGCAAGGCATAAGCCTTGTACTTCACCAGAGAAGCCGCGAGTACACAGCCGTAGTTCACTTCATCGCCGAGTTCATCCTCCATAGGCTCGTCGTTTACATCCGGATCACACACCAAGTGCTTCACGCCTTGGAACAGGAAGCACAGCTCCGTCTTCGTGACCGTAGGGGCAACAGACCTTCCACTGAACGTGTTGGCAATCAGCTTCAGAGTATACCTCAGCACCGGGCTCCTTACTCGCTTGATCTTGGCGGTGTTGGCTTTGTAGTCCTCATTGCTGATCAGGTCCCAAAACTCGTCGGCTTTCTTGAAGGCTGGGAACTCGACCTTGTATGCATCAGCGTTGAGGCCGTAGGCTTGGCATAGCTCAGGGATGGAGAGTGTGTAGGCTTGACGTCCAACTTTGAAGTAGAGGCGGCCTTGGGAAGGGACGGGTGCACTAGGATTCTCATACCGGAACTCCAAGGTGGCAAGGAAGTCTATTGTCACTTCAGGAATGGTTGGGCAATCCATCCGTGACAGACATCTTAAACCAATGTTCTTGAGGAGTTGGTCGAAGTCCCCAAGAATCCCAAGCTTAGACAACAGCTCTCGATCAGCAAACTTGGTCGGCTTAAACCGGAGCCTCTCTAGCCGCTTCTTATCCCTCTTCTCATCCTTGCTCCATCTAACCCTCTCTTGAACTGCCAGTTCTTGTCCTTCTCCTTCTTGTGTGTGCTCCTCTCTTGTTCTCTTTGGGGCCATGGTTCCTGAAACAAATTTCTAAAGATATTGATAAGTACACGGCGGTTTGATGAGAATGAGAGAAGAGAAGGAGAGAAATTATAAAAAGCTACCCTAGAATTTTGGGGAATAAATAAAAATCATAGCTAAATAAAAGGAAATCAAATCTTTAGATACTGAAAAATCTGGAATTTTTCATTTTACTTAGCTAGTTTTAAAAATTCAAAACCGATCCTATATTCTAAAACAAGATCTTGCGATATTAAAGGAGATTTTCTAAAATTAAACCATTAAATCTTTGAAAATACCTTTGCAAGAAGTTCAGAATATCTTTGCTAGTTTTCGAAAATTGAAACTCTCACTCTCTTTGTTTAAAATTCTCGAGCAAAACAGGAATGAGAGGGTGAGAGGATGTTTGAAATATTTAAAGACTTAGCAAAACCAAAACAATGGGTAGTCGAAGTGGTTTCTGACAAAGTCTTGGTCAAGGCACATCTTTCATGGTCAAAGATGTTTGCCTTGACCAAGTTTTGAATTTAAAAGTTGGAGGGAAACGAGTAAAGGGGGGAAAGAAAAATGTTACCTCAGCACGAGATCGAGTCTATTTGGTCGATCTAGGACTCGATCTCATGCCCAAAATGGCTTAGATCGAGAGGGTTACTCGATTTGAGACTCGATTCATGGTGAATCGAGTCCTGGATCGATTGGCTCTCTCGATCATTGAGATGTTGGCTCCTCGGCTAAGTCCACATGATCGAGCTATGTCCTTGATTTAGGGGTCGATTTTGGCATAGATCGAGTGATGGATCGAGTCGAGTGATCGATCTGTTTTCAACAGATTTTCCCGAGAGAAATTAGATCGGTCGATCCGATTTGGATCGATCGATCCTTTTTTGTCAAGGTCGATCTTGTCACTCGATCTCGTCTAGATCGACTGAATCCTCTCGATTCACTGACTCGATCTAGCAAAGATCGAGCCAGGATCAGTCGATCTAGCACTCGATCTCTAGCCTTATTCTAACCCCTATTGCCTTTTTGAGACCTCAATGTCAAGGTTTAGACTCCTTATACCTGTTCCTACACACTTTCAAAATAAAAACATAAAACTGAAAAGGAAATGAAACAGAAATATGTACAAGATAGACATGGGAATGCCTCCCAAGTGCGCTTTCTTTAAAGTCTTTAGCTAGACCTTACTTGGTCTAAGCGGATGGTGGGTCTTGGAGAAGCACCGAGGTACTCTCCTTGTCATAGCTGTCTGCCAAGTAGGGCTTGACTCTGTGTCCGTTGACGGTGAATGCACTGCCACTTTTTCCCATCAGAGTAACAGCTCCATACGGCAAGACTTCTTAAATCACGAACGGTCCGCTCCACCTTGATTTCAGCTTGCCCGGGAAGAGCTTGAGCCTCGAGTTGTACAGCAACACTAGTCCTCCTTCCTTGAGCTCCTTGGCAACCAACTTCTTGTCATGAGCCTCCTTAGTCTGCTCCTTGTATATCCGGGAGCTCTCGTAAGCATTCAACCTCAACTCGTCCAGCTCGTGTAGCTGAATAAGGCGCCTCTCCTGAGCCGTCTTGAGATCAAAGTTCAGCCTCTTCACAGCCCACAATGCGCGGTGTTCCAGCTCAACCGGGAGGTGACAGCCCTTGAAATAGAGTAGAGTGAAAGGAGTTGTACCAATCGGCGTCTTGAAGGCGGTACGGTAGGCCCAAAGAGCATAGTCCAGCTTCACTGCCCAGTCTTTCCTTGTGGCTCCGACGGTCTTCTCTAGAATAGCCTTGATTTGCCTATTGGAGACTACCACTTGGCCGCTTGTTTGAGGATGATATGGTGTAGCCACCTTATGCTTAACCCCATACTTTCTCAAGAGGTTCTCAAAGACCTTGTTTATAAAGTGGCTTCCTCCATCACTTATAACAACCTTGGGTACCCCAAACCTTGGGAAGATGATACTCTTGAACAGCTTGATTACCACCTTAGAGTCATTTGTAGGGGAAGCAACAGCCTCAACCCATTTGGAGACATAATCCACAGCTACTAAGATGTATTTGTTGCCGTATGAAAAAGGGAATGGTCCCATGAAGTCAATTCCCCACGCGTCGAACACGTCAACCTCGAAGATAGGAACTTGAGGCATTTCGTTCCTCTTATTTATGTTCCCAGCTCGCTGACATGCCTCACAGCTCTTCACAAACTCGTGTGCATCTTTGAAAATGGAGGGCCACCAGAAACCGGCTTGCAACACCTTCGTGGCTGTCTTGAATGAGGCGAAGTGTCCTCCGTAGGAAGAGCCATGGCAATGATAGAGGATGTCCCTGGCTTCTTCCTTTGTAACACATCTCCGGTACAAGCTGTCTACTCCTCTTTTGTATAGGTAGGGCTCGTCCCAGAAGTAGTCACTAGCCTCTCTCATAAAACCGCTTCTTGTGATAGCTGCTGAGATGTGTTGGCTCCTCACCACAAGCTAGATAGTTCACCACATCAGCATACCACGGTAGATCCTCCTCTTTGAAACTCAGCACTTCCTCAAACCTCCCTTCTAGCTTCCCACAAACAGCCGTAGTGATCGCCATAAGCTGCTCTTCTGGAAGAGAGTCATCTAAGGGGAGAGACTCGTTGATCCTTAGCCGTGAGAGGTGGTCAGCGACTCCATTTTCTATCCCTTTCTTGTCTTTAATCTCCATGTCAAACTCCTGGAGTAACAGAATCCATCTTAAGAGCCGAGGCTTAGTGTCTTTCTTCGAGTAGATGTATCGTAAGGCAGCGTGATCCGTGTATACAATAGCCTTGGAGCCAACGAGATATGATCTGAACTTCTCAAAGGCGAAGACTACTGCAAGCAGCTCCTTCTCCGTAGTGGTGTATCGTGATTGTGTGTCATCCAAGGTCCTTGAAGCATAATAGATCACGTGTAGCTTCTTGTCTTTCTTCTGACTAAGGACGGCTCCTACGGCGTAGTCACTAGCATCACACATGATCTCAAAGGGAAGAGACCAGTCTGGTGCTTGGACTATAGGAGCTGATGTAAGGGCTTCCTTGATGGTCATGAAAGCCTTCAAACACTCCTCATCGAATACAAACTCAGCTTTCTTGCACAACAGCCGTGTAAGAGGGCGTGCAATCTTGGAGAAATCCTTGATGAAACGCCTGTAGAACCCTGCGTGCTCCAAGAAGCTTCTGATTCCCTTGACATTAACCGGCGGCTCACGACCCATCATGACCACCACCTTAGCTTGATCAACCTCAATACCCTTCTCTGATATCTTGTGACCGAGCACGATCCCTTCCTTAACCATGAAGTGGCATTTCTCCCAGTTCAGCACCAAGTTTGTCTCTTCACAACTTTTAAGTACCCTGCAAAGATTCAACAAACACGCAGGAAAGGACGCACCATACACAGAGAAGTCATCCATGAATACCTCTACCATCTCCTCTATAAGATCAGAGAAGATCGACATCATACACCACTGAAATGTAGCTGGTGCATTACACAATCCAAACGGCATCCTTCGATATGCAAAGGTACCGTAGGGACATGTGAAAGTCGTCTTCTCCTGATCATTTGGGTGAATAGGTATTTGAAAGAAACCGCTATACCCATCGAGAAAACAATAGTAAGGGTGATTTGCAAGTCTCTCAAGCATTTGATCAATAAAAGGCAAAGGGAAATGGTCTTTCCTAGTCGCAAGATTAAGCTTCCTATAGTCAATACACATTCTATGACCAGTGATGGTCCTAGTAGGGATAAGTTCATCCTTTTCATTCCTTATGACTGTGATCCCTCCTTTCTTAGGCACCACGTGTACAGGGGAAACCCACGTGCTGTCACTTATGGAATAGATCACGTCAGCCTCTAAAAGCTTAAGGATTTCCTTCTTAACAACCTCTTTCAAGTTAGGATTCAAACGCCTTTGATGTTCTATAGAAGAAGCGTTCTCATTATCCAAGTGAATCCTATGAGTGCAAAGCATTGGTGAAAGTCCCTTGATGTCACTTAAAGAGTACCCAATGGCCTTCCTATACTTTCTGAGTTCAGTCAAGAGCGAGTGCAACTCATCATCACTGAGGTTTTCGTTCACTATCATGGGATAGGTGTTATTAGGCCCTAAGAAAGCATACCTTAGCCCTTTTGGGAGCTCCTTAAGGTCCACCTTTGGGGCTAACAGCTCACTCCAGTCATCCTCGTGGCTGTTGTTGTTGCTTTCCTCCTTGGAACTCTCCTTTGAACCCGAGGCATGGCCCTTCAGACTGCTTTCCTCCATCGCTATCCCTTCCGAGATCGAGTCCTCCGGTCGATTCTCCTCTCGATGTCGTCTAGATCGAGCCATTTCGCTCGATTCACTTACTCGATTTGATATGGATCGAGTAAGGGATCGAGACGCTGAGTCGATCTCTTGGTTGGACTTCAAAATGATCGGGAGGTCTCTCTCGATCGTCGACTCGATTGTTTTTCCTGATCGAGCATTCTTCTCGATCTGTCCATCGATTGTTGCACCTGATCGAGTTGTGTTCTCGATTGACTTGTTGATCTGACTCCTGGATCGAGTGATAGCGTCGATCTCGGGGTCGATCTCTAGGCAGCAACCTTCTTCATTCTTGATAATCCTCCTAGAATCCAGCAGGTTCACGTACTCTTGGGTTCTCTGGTCCACAAAACCAAACTCCCCTGGCTCTTTAGTCAGTGCTAGCTTCAGATGGTCTTCTAGAGCCAGCTCTTCCAGCAACTCATCCGCCAATGTATCCATCGTTTCAATATAGAAAGCTTGTCCTTCAATGGTTGGCTTCTTCAGAACCTCGTTGATGTCGAAGTCAAGCCTGATCTCTTTTCCCAAATGTAAGGCAATCTCCCCATTCTTCACGTCTATGATAGCCCCAGCGGTTGCAAGGAACGGTCTCCCTAAGATGAGTGGGTCTTTAGGCTCCTCATCCATATCCAACACTACAAAGTCTGTAGGTACGTTCACACCACTGATTCGTACCGGCAAATCTTCAAGCAGCCCCACTGGTAACCTCACGCTTCTATCAGCCAGCACCAATGAGATCCGACAGTCTTTAAACCGAGTAAAACCAAGCTTCTTAGCCACGGAGTGAGGCATCAACTTTATACTAGCTCCGAGATCACACAAGCAGCTCTTAAACTCTAGAGGACCCAAAGCGCAGGGTATAGTGAAGCTTCCAGGGTCTCCCAGCTTCTTGGGGACTATCTCCTTGTGTATAACCGCGCTACACTCTTCACTTAAAACAAGTACCTCTTTGCTTTCTTTGTTCTTCTTCACAAGGGTGTCCTTGAAAAACTTGGCACACTTGGGCATCATAGCTAGACAATCAACAAGAGGCAGCTTGATTTCCACGTCTCTCAGGTGCTTCTCAAACAGGATCCGATGCTTATCGATGAGCTGCTTTTTGAAACGACCGGGAAATGGCAACTTCGGTACGTAAGGTGGGGGCACGTAAGAGTTCTTCTCTTTGGTGGTTTGCTCACTTTTCTTCTCAGCGACCGCCTTATCTCCTCTCCTCGGCCCTTGGATCCAAACGTTGTCAAAGTTTATCTCCTCATCATCAGCCAAAGGTTTACCCTCCCCCTCTTGAATTACAACGTCCTCGTTGTTCTTTGTAGAGACCAGAGGTTCGAGCTCTTTGCCGCTTCTCAACGTTATAGCATTGGCATACTCCTTGGGATTCTGCTCACACTTTCCTGGAAGGCTGTTCTGACCACTCGTGCTTGCTTTCCCTTTCTCCAACTGCTTGATCTTGTTGTTTAGGTTGGTGATCTGAGTGGAGAAGTCGGTTAGAGATGAGTCTAGGCCAGTGTTCATTTCAGCGAACTTCTGGTTGGTAGAGGCTTGCCCTTGTATTAGCTGTTGAAATATTGCTTGAACCGGATCAACTTGTTGTTGCATCGGTTGTTGTTGCTGAGGTGCGAAGCCTGGAGGGTAGTTAGGAGTATAACTCTTGTTGTTTTGTTGTTGCCCTTGGAAGTTGCTCTGCCCTTGACCTTGGAAACCACCACTCGGTTGAAAACCTTTGTTGTAAGGGATGAAAAGTTTAGCTTGCTGAGCAGGGTACACTTGGTCTTTAGGGTTGGCTACGTTGGTGCTTCGGTAAGAGAGGTTGTTGTTCTGGTAGCCTTGGTTGTAGCCTTGAGACTTGTAGTTGTTCTGTCCAGCCACCCAATTTGCTTCTTCTTGGCTTAGCTCTAACTCCTCTTGGTTCTCATCAGCTTCACCAACAAAGTGAACATGCTTCTGATTAGCTAACACCAACTTATCAATCTTCTCATGCAAAGACTTGAGCTCCTTCTTGTGCGACTCTAACTCTGATCCTCTTGGTGCACGGTCATAATCTTCAGCATAGTTTCCATCACTCAACGCCAAGTTTTCTATCAGCTCCATACCCTCTTCTACCTCTTGACCGAGGAAGTTCCCTTTGCTAGCTGTGTCAAGCAACAACCTGATCTTTGGTGAAGCTCCACGGTATATGGTACTGAGTAGTGTCTCCTCGCTGAACCCGTGATGAGGACATTGGATCGTGTAGTCTTTGAAACGCTCCATTGCCTCGTTGAATGTCTCGTTGTTCCTTTGAGTGAAACCGCTGATTTCGCTTCTCAACCGTGCTGTCCTTGTGCTTGAGAAGAACTTTGAGAGGAATGCCTTCTTACATTCAGCCCATGATGTGATGGTGCCTTGTGGGAGGGTCTTCTCCCAATGTCTAGCTTTGTCTCCGAGTGAAAAGGGGAAGAGGCGCAGCTTGAAAGCATCTTCGGATATGCCATTGATCTTGATCATCTCACATACTTGCTCGAAGTTGTCTAGGTGCTCCAAGGGATCTTCCATTGCTAAGCCGTGGAACTTGTTGTTTTGCACCATGGAGATGAAACCTGGCTTGATCTCGAAGTTATTGTTTTGCACCGGAGGAGGAGTGATCCCAAACCTATTGTGGTGGGTATTGGGAGCATCTTCGGCTCCTATGATCCTTGGGGGTCTAGCCGCGTGTTGGGGGTTTCCATTGCCCCGTCCTGCTAGAGGAGGTCCTTCTGGATGCTCGTGTTCAGCCATAGCTTCAAAGTCAACCAAACCGTTCTGAACAATCTTCTCAAAGGCTCTTGTTTGCTCTCTGACTCTCCTTTGCCGTGAGTGACCAAGTTGATGAATGTTGTCTAAGGGTTGTAGAAGATTGTTGTCTCCCCTTGAACGAAGATTCATGTACCTGAAAACACACGTTTGAGAGTAGAAGTATTAGTAACTTGAAAAAGGTAAAGACTTAGTCTTTGCTAAGACCCAAATCTCTATGTTCTCTAAACAATCCTAGACTGGCAACGGCGCCATTTGATAAACGCTTTCTAGCGAGGGTTTATGATGCAGAGAGGTTATCAAACTCTAATGCAAGCAATGTCGTAGTATAGCAAGCAAGAGAGAGTCAATCAACTTCTAGGAGATAGAGAATGCACAGAGAATGCAAGGACTAAAGCAAATCTAAGCAAAATGAGACAGTTTATGAGAAAATATCTAAGAACTAGATGCAGCAACCTAAACAGAATGAAACCTATTTTAAAAATACTAGAAAGTAAGCAACTACTACGAGAAACAAACAGATTAATTAAAGGAAAGAGCTTCGAATTATTAAAATTCGACTAGTAGATCGACCACGAGATCGACCACTAGATCGAGCAGTAACAATCGATCTCGTCTAAAAACGCAAGAACAGTAAAGGTTCGACCTTGGGTTTGAAACTTTAGATCGACTCACTTGGTGAGGATCTCTAAGCCTTGAAAACAAAACAAGATCTATCTATGGCTTTCGGTATAGATCACTCTTTCATCCTCTCCTCCAAACCCATGGCTTTTGGTGGAAAGAGAGGTCGAAAGGCAAGGAAAACAGATTTCAAGTAAATGGCTTAACTAGTCCCCCAAACTTCCATGGCTTTTGGGAAGGGGTAACTAGACTCTAAGGTGTGATCTTCCGAGATTCCTGGATCCTCCAAGGTAAGGAACGTCTCGGATCATGAAGCTCTTGGCATGAGAGTCTTCAAGCATTAAGATCTCAACACCTTAGAAGAGATAGCCTTTGAAAACATTTAGAAAAACAAACCAAGATCGAAACCCTTTTGACCCCTTAATCCTCTCAACCCCGAACCCAAAGTAAACTACTCGCTACACATAGAGTAAATCAAGCAAAGCATAAGAAACGAACGATAAACATGAAAGGAAAACTGGATTCAACAGAAACGATTCGAATACAAAAGCTTAAGAGAAAAACGAGTTTCAACAATGGTGTTCTTCCGAAAACGAGAGAGAAAACATAAAGAAAAGGATAAGGATCTAAAAGTTATCGAAAAAGGGTGTCGCCGCCTTGCCTAAAATGCCCAAACAAGCCAATGGTCCCCCCTTCGCTAGCAGCCAAAAACGGTTGAAAGGACAGAAATCAACTCCAAGATCGAGTGGTTCTCTCGATCATATCCGGACATCGCGTCTTCGGCTCGATCTGGGTCTCGATCTTCATCGGCGAATCGAGTGTTGCATCCGATCTCGGTATCGATCTTCGGCTGGATCGAGTGGTGTACTCGATCTGTCTCTCGCTCTGCGTGGTGTTATTTACGTCCGTACCGATTGATCGATTGCTTCACTCGATCTCCGTCTCGATCATTTTCCTTGGATCGCCTAGTTGGCTCGATCTTCTGGTCGATCAACTCCAAGATCGACCGGCCATGCTCGATCTGCTCCTCGATCTCTGGTCCTTAGCATATTTCCGAGCTCCCACGAACTGCTACATCAGCCCCAACACGTCCACGAACCTCCACGACTCCAAAGCAGCCAGAAACAACCTAAATGTGATGCAAAATGCAAGGAAAATGCGTTTGCTGATGCAAGAATGCTCTAGGACCCTAAGTGATGCAATCTAACCTAAAACATGATACAAATGCATGAAAAGCTAACTAATGAGTATGCAAAATGTATGCAATATGCAATAACATCAACTCCCCCAAACTTACTTCTTGCTTGCCCTCAAGCAACAGAAAATAAGTAAAGAAGAGAGGTTTTAAGAAATTTGAGTGGGGTTTTAAACTTTTTGCAAAGGTGCCTTTCAAATGAATCAATCTCAATGTCCTAGTTAACAGTTCTAAAATGCTATGCTTACACTCATACTCCAAAGAACTTAGCCATACTCATCACACAAAGAAATTCAAATCATGACTCTCCTATTCCTAACAATCAAAGAAACTCATCCTTTAACATTCATTAACATTCGAACCATGAATCAAACTTATGCACTTTAAAGCAAAACACATTTGGCTAAGGGTTATGGTTATGAGCATAGAATGATCTCAATTGAAAAGGGTTTATAAATAGTTTAAGGGTTTCTCTCGAAAATGGTTGAACTTGTGCATAATGCTAAAGGTAAAGACAATTTATGCATACATGATTAGATTCTCATCTACCCATGTAAACTATCAAATGATCCTATACCCTTCTCATTTAAGAAATTTTATCCTCACTTACCACTTAAGAGTCTACCCTTTTCTTCACAAATTTAGCAATCCCCAATTCAAAATAAAGACATTTTTAAATTTTTAGGCTAATGAAAAAGTTTTAAAAAATACTTTTGCTCTTTAGAAATTTCTTATTGGTAGCTCTCTTATTATTTTTTTTTCTTTTATTTTTTTTTCTTTATTTGGCACTTAGGCTCTTTTTTATTTCTTTTTCTTTTCTTTCCTCTTTTTTTTATTATTTTATTATGGAGAGCTACCTCCTGAAATTAGAGCATACTTAGTTTTTTTTTTAAGAACAACCTTTCACTTAAAACCTCATTTCTTTCCTTAAAACACAAACTCTTTGAAACCGAAAACAAATAGACAAGAAAGCAATCCCAATGATCCCCCAATCCCAATGATACCTAGCTTCAAAATGCAAAGCTAGCAACAATATGAAAACCAAATCATGTCGCCTAAACCTAACACTTTATGCCAAGTTCAAACCGAAAGGAAGGCCTCACAAAGATGTCACACAAGAACATTTGGCTTCAAAGGAGGGTAAGGTTCAAGGAGGGAGTTCTACTTAGGCTCACAAAGTGTGGTAAAAAGGAAGAAGAGAGCCTAAATATTTTAAAGCCATGTGTTCATTTTCAAATGCATAAGAATGATAATTAGAATTTTAAATTTAGGTTTTCACTTAGTAGGATGAGTTTCAAATCATGATAGTTCAATTCAAGCCACGAAAATCCTAACAAGTGATCCAAGCATGGTAAGAACTTACTTTCAAAGCATAGACAAAGCATTAGACGACTACCAACTAGGGCATTGAAACAATTCATAAGTAAAAACACCTTTGTAAGAAATTCTAACCCCTTATGCAAAATGCAAACAACCTAAGTGATATGAGAAACTCTAGACTCAATCATAACATGTTTTAAAAAAAATATGAATGCAACTGCATGAATCTTTGAAAAAATTTTAAAAATTTTACCAATTTTTCATGAACTAAGACTCAAGGATGCAAAAAGGAAAATAAGATCAAAGAACACAAGATTAAATCACACATGTACTCCCCCAAACTTGCTTGACACCGTCCCGGTGGCAAACTCATCCGAAGGAGCATCAAAACACAATGCAAGAAACAAATATGGGCGGTTATATATAATGGAAGAAGGTTGTTACCTCTGGTCTAGGCTCGGCTGGAACTTGAGGATGTTCCAGAGGAGCTAGAGATTGTTGCTTTGCCTTTGTCAGCTGGTTCTTGGAGAGAGTGGCGCGCCGGCTGAATGTTGTCTCCTTGGGTCTCGCGGATCACAACTCCTCCGGTTTAGAGCCTTCTCTTCTCGGGTTGCTGCATCTCTTGACTTGCAGCTGGCTTAGGCGTGCCACCCTGAAGTGCTTTGACTTTCTTCCCAAGCTTCTTCAGCATCTTGCCTTGCCACTTGTTAATCTTCCTTTGCATCTCTACCACCGATGCTAGGAACTTCTCGGTTTTTGTCCTCGGCTCAAAGTCCAGCTTGGGTAGTGTGTAAGCCTCGGGCATCTCATCTTCCGTGCCTGGAGACTCTGACCTTTGACGCGGGGCAATGGCTGAAGCAGGCGGTCCTCCTAAAGGGGCAAAGCATTCTTCCTCCGTGGGCAAGAACTCGATGTTCCCAACACCAAGCAGCTCGGTTTCATCTCTGTTGGGCAGGATGCACACTCTCTTCTTGTCTTCGTCATCAATGAAGAGGTAGGCATAGAACCCTTCTGCTGGCGTGCGTCCCAAGCTATCAGTATTCCTCATGTATGCTTCATCCATGAAAGCTCTGTTTGGGACGTGAGCAAAGTCATGAATGGGCACACCGGCTTGCACGAACAGAGGAGTAAGGAAACCGCCAATGTAAGAGGAGGTTGCCTTGCACCGCAAGGCATAAGCCTTGTACTTCACCAGAGAAGCCGCGAGTACACAGCCGTAGTTCACTTCATCGCCGAGTTCATCCTCCATAGGCTCGTCGTTTGCATCCGGATCACACACCAAGTGCTTCACGCCTTGGAACAGGAAGCACAGCTCCGTCTTCGTGACCGTAGGGGCAACAGACCTTCCATTGAACGTGTTGGCAATCAGCTTTAGAGTATACCTCAGCACCGGGCTCCTTACTCGCTTAATCTTGGCGGTGTTGGCTTTGTAGTCCTCATTGCTGATCAGGTCCCAAAACTCGTCGGCTTTCTTGAAGGCTGGGAACTCGACCTTGTATGCATCAGCGTTGAGGCAGTAGGCTTGGCATAGCTCAGGGATGGAGAGTGTGTAGGCTTGACGTCCAACTTTGAAGTAGAGGCGGCCTTGGGAAGGGACGGGTGCACTAGGATTCTCATACCGGAACTCCAAGGTGGCAAGGAAGTCTATTGTCACTTCAGGAATGGTTGGGCAATCCATCCGTGACAGACATCTTAAACCAATGTTCTTGAGGAGTTGGTCGAAGTCCCCAAGAATCCCAAGCTTAGACAACAGCTCTCGATCAGCAAACTTGGTCGGCTCAAACCGGAGCCTCTCTAGCCGCTTCTTATCCCTCTTCTCATCCTTGCTCCATCTAACCCTCTCTTGAACTGCCACTTCTTGTCCTTCTCCTTCTTATGCGTGCTCCTCTCTTGTTCTCTTTGGGGCCATGGTTCCTGAAACAAATTTCTAAAGATATTGATAAGTACACGGCGGTTTGATGAGAATGAGAGAAGAGAAGGAGAGAATTTATAAAAAGCTACCCTAGAATTTTGGAGAATAAATAAAAATCATAGCTAAATAAAAGGGAATCAAATCTTTAGATACTGAAAAATCTGGAATTTTTCATTTTACTTAGCTAGTTTTAAAAATTCAAAACTGATCCTATATTATAAAACAAGATCTTGCGATATTAAAGGAGCTTTCTAAAATTAAACCATTAAATCTTTGAAAATACCTTTGCAAGAATTTCAGAATATCTTTGCTAGTTTTCGAAAATTGAAACTCTCACTCTCTTTGTTTAAAATTCTCGAGCAAAACAGGAATGAGAGGGTGAGAGGATGTTTGAAATACTTAAAGACTTAGCAAAACCAAAACAATGGGTAGTCAAAGTGGTTTCTGACAAAGTCTTGGTCAAGGCACATCTTTCATGGTCAAAGATGCTAGCCTTGACCAAGTTTTGAATTTAAAAGTTGGAGGGAAACGAGTAAAGGGGGGAAAGAAAAATGTTACCTCGGCACGAGATCGAGTCCATTCGGTCGATCTAGGACTCGATCTCATGCCCAAAATGGCTTAGATCGAGAGGGTTACTCGATTTGAGACTCGATTCATGGTGAATCGAGTCCTGGATCGATTGGCTCTCTCGATCATTGAGATGTTGGCTCCTCGGCTAAGTCCACATGATCGAGCTATGTCCTCGATTTAGGGGTCGATTTGGCATAGATCGAGTGATGGATCGAGTCGAGTGATCGATCTGTTTTCAACAGATTTTCCCGAGAGAAATTAGATCGGTCGATCCGATTTGGATCGATCGATCCTTTTTCGTCAAGGTCGATCTTGTCACTCGATCTCGTCTAGATCGACTGACTCCTCTCGATTCACTGACTCGATCTAGCAAAGATCGAGCCAGGATCAGTCGATCTAGCACTCGATCACTAGCCTTATTCTAACCCCTATTGCCTTTTTGAGACCTCAAAGTCAAGGTTTAGACTCCTTATACCTGTTCCTACACACTTTTAAAATAAAAACATAATACTGAAAAGGAAATGAAACAGAAATATGTACAAGATAGACATGAGAATGCCTCCCAAGTGCGCTTTCTTTAACGTCTTTAGCTAGACCTTACTTGGTCTAAGCGGATGGTGGGTCTTGGAGAAGCACCGAGGTACTCTCCTTGTCATAGCTGTCTGCCAAGTAGGGCTTGACTCTGTGTCCGTTGACGGTGAATGCACTGCCACTTTTTCCCATCAGAGTAACAGCTCCATACGGCAAGACTTCTTGAATCACGAACGGTCCGCTCCACCTTGATTTCAGCTTGCCCGGGAAGAGCTTGAGCCTCGAGTTGTACAGCAACACTAGTCCTCCTTCCTTGAGCTCCTTGGCAACCAACTTCTTGTCATGAGCCTCCTTAGTCTGCTCCTTGTATATCTGGGAGCTCTCGTAAGCATTCAACCTCAACTCGTCCAGCTCGTGTAGCTGAATAAGGCGCCTCTCCTGAGCCGTCTTGAGATCAAAGTTCAGCCTCTTCACAGCCCACAATGTGAGGTGTTCCAGCTCAACCGGGAGGTGACAGCCCTTGCCATAGAGTAGAGTGAAAGGAGTTGTACCAATCGGCATCTTGAAGGCGGTACGGTAGGCCCAAAGAGCATAGTCCAGCTTCACTGCCCAGTCTTTCCTTGTGGCTCCGACGGTCTTCTCTAGAATAGCCTTGATTTGCCTATTGGAGACTTCCACTTGGCCGCTTGTTTGAGGATGATACGGTGTAGCCACCTTATGCTTAACCCCATACTTTCTCAAGAGGTTCTCAAAGACCTTGTTTATAAAGTGGCTTCCTCCATCACTTATAACAACCTTGGGTACCCCAAACCTTGGGAAGATGATACTCTTGAACAGCTTGATTACCACCTTAGAGTCATTTGTAGGGGAAGCAACAGCCTCAACCCATTTGGAGACATAATCCACAGCTACTAAGATGTATTTGTTGCCGTATGAAAAAGGGAATGGTCCCATGAAGTCAATTCCCCACGCGTCGAACACGTCAACCTCGAAGATAGGAACTTGAGGCATTTCGTTCCTCTTATTTATGTTCCCAGCTCGCTGACATGCCTCACAGCTCTTCACAAACTCGTGTGCATCTTTGAAAATGGAGGGCCACCAGAAACCGGCTTGCAACACCTTCGTGGCTGTCTTGAATGAGGCGAAGTGTCCTCCGTAGGAAGAGCCATGGCAATGATAGAGGATGTCCCTGGCTTCTTCCTTTGTAACACATCTCCGGTACAAGCTGTCTACTCCTCTTTTGTATAGGTAGGGCTCGTCCCAGAAGTAGTCACTAGCCTCTCTCATAAACCGCTTCTTGTGATAGCTGCTGAGATGTGTTGGCTCCTCACCACAAGCTAGATAGTTCACCACATCAGCATACCACGGTAGATCCTCCTCTTTGAAACTCAGCACTTCCTCAAACCTCCCTTCTAGCTTCCCACAAACAGCCGTAGTGATCGCCATAAGCTGCTCTTCTGGAAGAGAGTCATCTAAGGGGAGAGACTCGTTGATCCTTAGCCGTGAGAGGTGGTCAGCGACTCCATTTTCTATCCCTTTCTTGTCTTTAATCTCCATGTCAAACTCCTGGAGTAACAGAATCCATCTTAAGAGCCGAGGCTTAGTGTCTTTCTTCGAGTAGATGTATCGTAAGGCAGCGTGATCCGTGTATACAATAGCCTTGGAGCCAACGAGATATGATCTGAACTTCTCAAAGGCGAAGACTACTGCAAGCAGCTCCTTCTCCGTAGTGGTGTATCGTGATTGTGTGTCATCCAAGGTCCTTGAAGCATAATAGATCACGTGTAGCTTCTTGTCTTTCTTCTGACTAAGGACGGCTCCTACGGCGTAGTCACTAGCATCACACATGATCTCAAAGGGAAGAGACCAGTCTGGTGCTTGGACTATAGGAGCTGATGTAAGGGCTTCCTTGATGGTCATGAAAGCCTTCAAACACTCCTCATCGAATACAAACTCAGCTTTCTTGCACAACAGCCGTGTAAGAGGGCGTGCAATCTTGGAGAAATCCTTGATGAAACGCCTGTAGAACCCTGCGTGCTCCAAGAAGCTTCTGATTCCCTTGACATTAACCGGCGGCTCACGACCCATCATGACCACCACCTTAGCTTGATCAACCTCAATACCCTTCTCTGATATCTTGTGACCGAGCACGATCCCTTCCTTAACCATGAAGTGGCATTTCTCCCAGTTCAGCACCAAGTTTGTCTCTTCACAACTTTTAAGTACCCTGCAAAGATTCAACAAACACGCAGGAAAGGACGCACCATACACAGAGAAGTCATCCATGAATACCTCTACCATCTCCTCTATAAGATCAGAGAAGATCGACATCATACACCACTGAAATGTAGCTGGTGCATTACACAATCCAAACGGCATCCTTCGATATGCAAAGGTACCGTAGGGACATGTGAAAGTCGTCTTCTCCTGATCATTTGGGTGAATAGGTATTTGAAAGAAACCGCTATACCCATCGAGAAAACAATAGTAAGGGTGATTTGCAAGTCTCTCAAGCATTTGATCAATAAAAGGCAAAGGGAAATGGTCTTTCCTAGTCGCAAGATTAAGCTTCCTATAGTCAATACACATTCTATGACCAGTGATGGTCCTAGTAGGGATAAGTTCATCCTTTTCATTCCCAATGACCGTGATCCCTCCCTTCTTAGGCACCACGTGTACAGGGGAAACCCACGTGCTGTCACTTATGGGATAGATCACGTCAGCCTCTAAAAGCTTAAGGATTTCCTTCTTAACAACCTCTTTCAAGTTAGGATTCAAACGCCTTTGATGTTCTATAGAAGAAGCGTTCTCATTATCCAAGTGAATCCTATGAGTGCAAAGCATTGGTGAAAGGCCCTTGATGTCACTTAAAGAGTACCCAATGGCCTTCCTATACTTTCTCAGCTCAGTCAAGAGCGAGTGCAACTCATCATCACTGAGGTTTTCGTTCACTATCATGGGATAGGTGTTATTAGGCCCTAAGAAAGCATACCTTAGCCCTTTTGGGAGCTCCTTAAGGTCCACCTTTGGGGCTAACAGCTCACTCCAGTCATCCTCGTGGCTGTTGTTGTTGCTTTCCTCCTTGGAACTCTCCTTTGAACCCGAGGCATGGCCCTTCAGACTGCTTTCCTCCATCGCTATCCCTTCCGAGATCGAGTCCTCCGGTCGATTCTCCTCTCGATGTCGTCTAGATCGAGCCATTTCGCTCGATTCACTTACTCGATTTGATATGGATCGAGTAAGGGATCGAGACGCTGAGTCGATCTCTTGGTTGGACTCCAAAATGATCGGGAGGTCTCTCTCGATCGTCGACTCGATTGTTTTTCCTGATCGAGCATTCTTCTCGATCTGTCCATCGATTGTTGCACCTGATCGAGTTGTGTTCTCGATTGACTTGTCGATCTGACTCCTGGATCGAGTGATAGCGTCGATCTCGGGGTCGATCTCTAGGCAGCAACCTTCTTCATTCTTGATAATCCTCCTAGAATCCAGCACGTTCACGTACTCTTGGGTTCTCTGGTCCACAAAACCAAACTCCCCTGGCTCTTTAATCAGTGCTAGCTTCAGATGGTCTTCTAGAGCCAGCTCTTCCAGCAACTCATCCGCCAATGTATCCATCGTTTCAATATAGAAAGCTTGTCCTTCAATGGTTGGCTTCTTCAGAACCTCGTTGATGTCGAAGTCAAGCCTGATCTCTTTTCCCAAATGCAAGGCAATCTTCCCATTCTTCACGTCTATGATAGCCCCGGCGGTTGCAAGGAACGGTCTCCCTAAGATGAGTGGGTCTTTAGGCTCCTCATCCATATCCAACACTACAAAGTCTGTAGGTACGTTCACACCACTGATTCGTACCGGCAAATCTTCAAGCAGCCCCACTGGTAACCTCACGCTTCTATCAGCCAGCACCAATGAGATCCGACAGTCTTTAAACCGAGTAAAACCAAGCTTCTTAGCCACGGAGTGAGGCATCAAGTTTATACTAGCTCCGAGATCACACAAGCAGCTCTTAAACTCTAGAGGACCCAAAGCGCAGGGTATAGTGAAGCTTCCAGGGTCTCCCAGCTTCTTGGGGACTATCTCCTTGTGTATAACCGCGCTACACTCTTCACTTAAAACAAGTACCTCTTTGCTTTCTTTGTTCTTCTTCACAAGGGTGTCCTTGAAAGACTTGGCACACTTGGGCATCATAGCTAGACAATCAACAAGAGGCAGCTTGATTTCCACGTCTCTCAGGTGCTTCTCAAACAGGATTCGATGCTTATCGATGAGCTGCTTTTTGAAACGACCGGGAAATGGCAACTTCGGTACGTAAGGTGGGGGCACGTAAGAGTTCTTCTCCTTGGTGGTTTGATCACTTTTCTTCTCAGCGACCGCCTTATCTCCTCTCCTCGGCCCTTGGATCCAAACGTTGTCAAAGTTTATCTCCTCATCATCAGCCGAAGGTTTACCCTCCCCCTCTTGAATTACAACGTCCTCGTTGTTCTTTGTAGAGACCAGAGGTTCGAGCTCTTTGCCGCTTCTCAACATTATAGCATTGGCATACTCCTTGGGATTCTGCTCACACTTTCCTGGAAGGCTGTTCTGACCACTCGTGCTTGCTTTCTCTTTCTCCAACTGCTTGATCTTGTTGTTTAGGTTGGTGATCTGAGTGGAGAAGTCGGTTAGAGATGAGTCTAGGCGAGTGTTCATTTCAGCGAACTTCTGGTTGGTAGAGGCTTGCCCTTGTATTAGCTGTTGAAATATTGCTTGAACCGGATCAACTTGTTGTTGCATCGGTTGTTGTTGCTGAGGTGCGAAGCCTGGAGGGTAGTTAGGAGTATAACTCTTTTTTTTTTTTGTTGCCCTTGGAAGTTGCTCTGCCCTTGACCTTGGAAACCACCACTCGGTTGAAAACCTTTGTTGTAAGGGATGAAAAGTTTAGCTTGCTGAGCAGAGTACACTTGGTCTTTAGGGTTGGCTACGTTGGTGCTTCGGTAAGAGAGGTTGTTGTTCTGGTAGCCTTGGTTGTAGCCTTGAGACTTGTAGTTGTTCTGTCCAGCCACCCAATTTGCTTCTTCTTGGCTTAGCTCTAACTCCTCTTGGTTCTCATCAGCTTCACCAACAAAGTGAACATGCTTCTGATTAGCTAACACCAACTTATCAATCTTCTCATGCAAAGATTTGAGCTCCTTCTTGTGAGACTCTAACTCTGATCCTCTTGGTGCACGGTCATAATCTTCAGCATAGTTTCCATCACTCAACGCCAAGTTTTCTATCAGCTCCATACCCTCTTCTACTTCTTGACCGAGGAAGTTCCCTTTGCTAGCTGTGTCAAGCAACAACCTGATCTTTGGTGAAGCTCCACGGTATATGGTACTGAGTAGTGTCTCCTCGCTGAACCCGTGATGAGGACATTGGATCGTGTAGTCTTTGAAACGCTCCATTGCCTTGTTGAATGTCTCGTTGTTCCTTTGAGTGAAACCGCTGATTTCGCTTCTCAACCGTGCTGTCCTTGTGCTTGAGAAGAACTTTGAGAGGAATGCCTTCTTACATTCAGCCCATGATGTGATGGTGCCTTGTGGGAGGGTCTTCTCCCAATGTCTAGCTTTGTCTCCGAGTGAAAAGGGAAGAGGCGCAGCTTGAAAGCATCTTCGGATATGCCATTGATCTTGATCATCTCACATACTTGCTCGAAGTTGTCTAGGTGCTCCAAGGGATCTTCCATTGCTAAGCCGTGGAACTTGTTGTTTTGCACCATGGAGATGAAACCTGGCTTGATCTCGAAGTTATTGTTTTGCACCGGAGGAGGAGTGATCCCAAACCTATTGTGGTGGGTATTGGGAGCATCTCCGGCTCCTATGATCCTTGGGGGTCTAGCCGCGTGTTGGGGGTTTCCATTGCCCCGTCCTGCTAGAGGAGGTCCTTCTGGATGCTCGTGTTCAGCCATAGCTTCAAAGTCAACCAAACTGTTCTGAACAATCTCCTCAAAGGCTCTTGTTTGCTCTCTGACTCTCCTTTGCCATGAGTGACCAAGTTGATGAATGTTGTCTAAGGGTTGTAGAAGATTGTTGTCTCCCCTTGAACGAAGATTCATGTACCTGAAAACACACGTTTGAGAGTAGAAGTATTAGTAACTTGAAAAAGGTAAAGACTTAGTCTTTGCTAAGACCCAAATCTCTATGTTCTCTAAACAATCCTAGACTGGCAACGGCGCCATTTGATAAACGCTTTCTAGCGAGGGTTTATGATGCAGAGAGGTTATCAAACTCTAATGCAAGCAATGTCGTAGTATAGCAAGCAAGAGAGAGTCAATCCACTTCTAGGAGATAGAGAATGCACAGAGAATGCAAGGACTAAATCAAATCTAAGCAAAATGAGACAGTTTATGAGAAAATATCTAAGAACTAGATGCAGCAACCTAAACAGAATGAAACCTATTTTAAAAATACTAGAAAGGAAGTAACTACTACGAGAAACAAACAGATTAATTAAAGGGAAGAGCTTCGAATTATTAAAATTCGACTAGTGGATCGACCACGAGATCGACCACTAGATCGAGCAGTAACAATCGATCTCGTCTAAAAACGCAAGAACAGTAAAGGTTCGACCTTGGGTTTGAAACTTTAGATCGACTCACTTGGTGAGGATCTCTAAGCCTTGAAAACAAAACAAGATCTATCTGTGGCTTTCGGTATAGATCACTCTTTCATCCTCTCCTCCAAACCCATGGCTTTTGGTGGAAAGAGAGGTCGAAAGGCAAGGAAAACAGATTTCAAGTAAATGGCTTAACTAGTCCCCCAAACTTCCATGGCTTTTGGGAAGGGGTAACTAGTCTCTAAGGTGTGATCTTCCGAGATTCCTGGATCCTGTCAAGGTAAGGAACCTCTCGGATCATGAAGCTCTTGGCGTGAGAGTCTTCAAGCATTAAGATCTCAACACCTTAGAAGAGATAGCTTTTGAAAACATTTAGAAAAACAAACCAAGATCGAAACCCATTTGACCCCTTAATCCTCTCAACTCCGAACCCAAAGTAAACTACTCGCTACACATAGAGTAAATCAAGCAAAGCATAAGAAACGAACGATAAACATGAAAGGAAAACTGGATTCAACAGAAACGATTCGAATACAAAAGCTTAAGAGAAAAACGAGTTTCAACAATGGTGTTCTTCCGAAAACGAGAGAGAAAACATAAAGAAAAGGATAAGGATCTAAAAGTTATCGAAAAAGGGTGTCGCCGCCTTGCCTAAAATGCCCAAACAAGCCAATGGTCCCCCCTTCGCTAGCAACCAAAAACGGTTGAAAGGACAGAAATCAACTCCAAGATCGAGTGGTTCTCTCGATCATATCCGGACATCGTGTCTTCGGCTCGATCTGGGTCTCGATCTTCATCGGCGAATCGAGTGTTGCATCCGATCTCGGTATCGATCTTCGGCTGGATCGAGTGGTGTACTCGATCTGTCTCTCGCTCTGCATGGCGTTATTTACGTCCGTACCGATTGATCGATTGCTTCACTCGATCTCCGTCTCGATCATTTTCCTTGGATCGCCTAGTTGGCTCGATCTTCTGGTCGATCAACTCCTAGATCGATCGACCATGCTCGATCTGCTCCTCGATCTCTGGTCCTTAGCATATTTCCGAGCTCCCACGAACTGCTACATCAGCCCCAACACGTCCACGAACCTCCATGATTCCAAAGCAGCCAGAAACAACCTAAATGTGATGCAAAATGCAAGGAAAATGCGTATGCTGATGCAAGAATGCTCTAGGACCCTAAGTGATGCAATCTAACCTAAAACATGATACAAATGCATGAAAAGCTAACTAATGAGTATGCAAAATGTATGCAATATACAATAACATCAGATTGCCTAGTCGATCTAACTCCTGGATCGAGTGATAGCGTCGATCTCGGGGTCGATCTCTAGGCAGCAGCTTTCATCCTTCTTAACAATATTCCTAGAATCCAGCAAGTTGACGTACTCCTGGGTCCTCTGATCCACATAGCCAAACTCCCCTGGCTTCTTAGTCAGTGCCAGCCTCAGATGGTCTTCCATAGCCAGCTCTTCCAGCAACTCATCCGCTAAGGCATCCATCGTTTCAATGTAGAAAGTTTGCCCTTCTATGGTCGGCTTCTTCAGAACCTCATTGATATCGAAGTCCAGCCTTATATCCTTTCCCAAGTGCAAGGTGATCTTTCCGTTCTTGACGTCGATGATAGCCCCGGCGGTTGCAAGGAATGGTCTTCCTAGGATGAGTGGGTCCTTAGGCTCTTCATCCATCTCCAACACGACGAAGTCTGTGGGCACGTTCACACCACTGATTCGCACCGGTAAATCTTCAAGCAGCCCCACTGGTAGCCTCACACTCCTATCAGCCAGTACCAACGAGATCCTACAGTCTTTGAAATGAGTAAAGCCAAGCTTCTTAGCCACAGAGTGAGGCATCAGGTTTATGCTAGCTCCGAGATCACATAGGCAACTCTTGAACTCTAGAGGACCTAAAGCGCAGGGTATAGTGAAGCTCCCAGGGTCTCCCAACTTCTTAGGGACTATCTCCTTATGTATCACAGCACTACACTCTTCACTAAGGACAAGTACCTCCTTGCTTTCCTTATTCTTCTTCACGAGAGTGTCTTTGAAGAATTTGGCGCATTTAGGCATCATTGCAAGGCAGTCCACGAGAGGTAGCTTGATCTCCACGTCCTTAAGATGCTTCTCAAAGAGGAGTCTATGCTTCTCTATGAGTTGCTTCTTGAAACGGCCAGGAAAAGGCAGCTTAGGTACATACGGTGGAGGCACATAAGCATTCTTCTACTTAGTAGTTTGCTCAGCTTTCTTCTCAGCAACTGCTTTGTCTCCTCTTCTTGGCCCTTGGATCCAGACATTGTCAAAGTTAATCTCATCATCAGCTGAAGGCTTACCCTCCCCCTCTTGAATTACAACGTCCTCATTGTTCGTAGTAGAGATCGGAGGTTCTAGCTCTTTGCCGCTTCTTAACGTGATGGCGTTGGCATACTCCTTAGGATTCTGCTCACACTTGCCCGGTAGGCTATTCTGACCACTTGTACTCGCTTTCCCCTTCTCTAGCTGCTTGATCTTGTTGTTTAAGTTGGTGATCTGAGTGGAGAAGTCAGTGAGAGACGAGTCTAGACGAGTGTTCATCTCGGCGAACTTCTGGTTTGTAGAGGCTTGCCCTTGTATCAGCTGTTGAAACATTCCCTGAACCGGATCAACTTGTTGTTGCATCGGCTGTTGCTGCAGAGGTGCAAAGCCTGGAGGGTAGTTAGGCATATAACCCTTGTTACTTTGATGTTGCCCTTGGAAGTTGTTTTGCCCTTGACCTTGGAAACCACCACTCGGCTGAAAACCTTTGTTGTAAGGAATGAAAGGTTTTGCTTGCTGAGCAGGGTACACTTGATCCTTAGGGTTGGCAACGTTGGTGCTTCGGTAGGAGAGATTGTTGTTCTGGTTGTAGCCTTGGTTGTAGCCTTGAGGTTTGTAATTGTTCTGTCCCGCCACCCAATTGGCTTCTTCTTGGCTCAACTCAAGCTCCTCTTGATTCTCATCAGCTTCACCAACAAAGTGAACATACTTTTGATTGGCTAACACCAGCTTATCTATCTTCTCATGCAAAGATTTCAGCTCCTTTTTGTGAGACTCTAGCTCGGATCCTCTCGGTGCACGGTCATAGTCTTCACCGTAGTTGCCATCACTTAATGCCAAGTTTTCTATCAGCTCCATACCCTCTTCTACCTCCTGACTAAGGAAGTTCCCTTTGCTAGTTGTGTCAAGCAACAACCTGATCTTTGGTGAAGCTCCATGGTATATGGTGCTGAGTAGGGTCTCCTCGCTGAAACCGTGATGAGGACATTGGATCGTGTAGTCTTTAAAACACTCCATTGCCTCGTTGAATGTCTCGTTTTTTCGTTGAGTAAAGCCGCTGATTTCACTTCTCAACCGTGCTGCCCTGGTGCTAGAGAAGAACTTTGAGAGAAAGGCCTTCTTACACTCGGCTCATGAGGTGATGGTGCCTTGTGGGAGGGTCTTCTCCCAATGTCTAGCCTTGTCTCCGAGTGAAAAGGGAAAGAGACGCAGCTTGAAAGCATCTTCGGATATGCCATTGATCTTGATCATCCCACATACTTGCTCGAAGTTGTCAAGGTGATCCAAGGGATCTTCCATTGCTAAGCCATGGAACTTGTTGTTTTGCACCATGGAGATGAAACCTGGCTTGATCTCGAAGTTGTTGTTCTGTACAGGAGGAGGAGTGATCCCAAACCTATTGTGATGAGTATTGGGAGCATCTCCGGCTCCTATGATCCTTGGGGGTCTAGCCGTGTGTTGGTGGTTTCGATTGCCCCTTCCCACTGCCCCGTGAGCTGGAGGAGGTCCTTCTGGATGCTCGTGTTCAGCCATAGCTTCAAAGTCAACCAAACCGTGCTGAACAATCTCCTCAAAGGCTCTGGCTTGTTCTCGTACTCTTCTTTGCCGTGAATGACCAAGCTGATGAATATTGTCCAAAGGTGGAAGTAGATTGTTATCTCCCCGTGAACGAAGATACATATACCTGAGAACACACATTTGAGAGTAGAATGATTAGTAACTTAGAGAAGGTAAAGACTTAGTCTTTGCTAAGTCCCAAATCTCTATGTTCTCTAAACAATCCTAGGATGGCAACGGCACCATTTGATAATCACTATGTTTGCAAGGGTGAGAATGCAATGAGGTTATCAAACTCAAATGCAAGACAGGTTGTAGCACAGTATGCAAGAGAGAGTCAATCCACGCCTAGGATGATAGAAAATACAAAGAGAATGCAAGGACTAAAGCAAATCTAAGCGAAACGAGATAGGTTTTGAGAAAATCCCTAAAAACTAGATGCAGCAACTAAATGGAATGCAACCTATTTTAAAAATACCAGGAATGACCAAACTACCATGAGAAACAAACATAATAATTAAAGGACAAAGCTTCGAATTACTAAAATTTGACTAGTGGATCGACCATGAGATCGACCACTAGATCGAGCAATAATAATCGATCTCGTCTAAAATTGCAAGAACAGTAAAACTAACGAACTGGATGCTATCAAAGATCAGGCGAATGACGAAAGAAGATGTAAAGATGCTAAAAGAGAGGGCCTAGGGTTGAGATTCATGGTCAGGGGTTTCAAAGATTCGACCTTGGGTTGAAAACTTTAAATCGACTCACTTTGTGAGAATCTCTAAGCCTTGAAAACTAAACAAGATCTATCCGTGGCTTTCGGTATAGATCACTCCTTCATCCTCTCCTCCAAACCCATGGCTTTTGGTGGAAAGAGAGGTCGAAGGGCATGGAAAACAGATTTCAAATGAGTGGCTTAGCTAGTCCCATAAACTTCCATGGCTTTTGGGAAGGGGTAACTAGTCTCTAGGGTGTGATCTTCAGAGGTCCCTGAATCCTGTCAAGGTAAGGAACCTCTCGGATCATGAAGCTCTTGGCGTGAGAGTCTTCAAGCTTTGAGAGCTCAACACCCTAGAAGAGATAGCCATTAAAACACTTAGAAAAACCCAAGATCGAAACCCTTTAGACCCCTTAATCCTCTCAACCCCGAACCCAAATGAACTACTCACTACACATAAGGTAAATCAAGCAAAGCATGGAAAAGGAAACGATGAACATGAAAAGAAAACTAGATTAAGCTGAAAACAATTCGATTACAAAGCTAAAGAAAACTCAAGGTTCGACAATGGTGTTCTTCTTCAAAACCAGAGAGAAAACATAAAAAAAAAAGATAAGGATGAAAAGTTGTGTGGGAAAAGGACATCGCCGCCTTCCCAAAATGGCCAAAACAAGCTGATGGTCCCCCCCTCGCTAGCGGCCAAAAGTGGTTGAAAGGACAGAGATCGACTCCGAGATCGAGCGGTTCTCTCGATCATCTCCGAACATCGTGTCTTCAGCTCGATCTGGGTCTCGATCATCTTCGACGGATCGATTGTTGCATCCGATCTCGGTATCGATCTTCGGTTGGATCGGATGGTGTACTCGATCTGGCTCTCGCTCTGCATGGCGTCATTTACATCTGTACCGTTTGATCGACTGCTTCACTCGATCCTCGTCTCGATCATTCTCCTTGGATCACCTGGTCTTCTCGATCTTCTGGTCGATCACATCCTAGATCGACCGGCCATGCTCGATCTGTTCCTCGATCTCTGATCCTTAGCAAATATCTGAGCTTCCACGAGCCGCTGCAACAGCTTCAGCACGTCCACGAACCTCCACGACTCCAAAGCAGCCAGAAACAACCTGAATGTGATGCAAAATGCAAGGAACATGCGTGTGCTGGTGCAAGAATGCTCTAGGACTCTAAGTGATGCAATCTAGTCTAAAATGCGATGTAAATGCAAGAAAAGCTAACTAATGAGTATGCAAAATGTATGTAATATGCAGTAATATCAAGACACGATGTCCGAAGATGATCGAGAAGCATGCTCGATCTCGAGGTCGATCTCAGTCCTTTCAACCGTTTTTGGCTGCTAGCAAGGGGGGGACCATCGAGCTGTTTGGCCCATTTTGGAAGGCGGCGATGATCTTTTCCCACACTTTTCATTCTTATCTTTTTATGCTTTTTCTCTCTGGTTTGGTAGACAATCCGCCATTGTTAGACTTTGAGCTTTGTTCTTGAATATTTCAAATTGTTTAAGCTTAATCCATCGTTTTTCATGTTTATCGTTTCATTCTTCATGCTTTACTTAGTTTACTTAATGTGTAGTGAGTAGTTTCATTTGGGTTTCGGGGTTGAGAGGATTCACGGGGTCTAAAGGGTTTTCAAGTTTGTTGTTTTCTCGTTCTTAATAGCTTTCTCTTCTAAGATGTTGAGTTCCTAAGGCTTAAAGAGTCTCACGCCAAGATCTTTATGATCAGAGAGAGCTCTTAACTTGACAGGATCCAGAGATCTCTGAAAATCACATCTTAGAGGCTAGTTACTCTTTCCCAAACACCATGGTAGTTTAGAGGACTAGTTAAGCCGCGTGGTTGAAATCTGTTTTCCTTGCCTCTCAATCTCTTTTTCCGCCAAACGCCATGGGTTTGGAGGAGAGAATGAGAGAGTGATCCATACCACACGCAATGGATGGGTCTTGTTTTGTTTTCAAGGCTTAGAGAATCTCACAAAGTGAGTAGATCTAGAGTTTTCAAACCAAGCTTGGACCTTTGAAACCCCTAACATGAATCTCAACCCTAGACCCTTCTTTCTTAGCATTCTTACATCTTCGTTAATCATTTGCTTGATATTCGTCGCATCCTGGTCATTAGTTTCTTTGTACTTGCATTTTTAGACGAGATCCATCCAAATTGCTCGATCTAGTGGTCGATCCTGTGGACGATCCACTAGTCGATTTTTATAAATTCATAGCTTTGCATTTTAATCATTCTGTCTTTTCGTAGTGGTAGTTCACTCTTTCCTAGTAATTTTAAAATAGTTTTGCATTCTATTTGCTTGCTGCATATAGTTTTTAGGATTTTTACAAAATCGCTTATCATTTACTTAGCTTTACATTGCCTTTGCATTCTCTCTGACCTTTCTAGCTCCTAGGAATGGATTGACACTCACTTGCATACTGTACTACAACCTGGTTTTGCATTTTAGTTTTGATAGCCTCATTGCATCCTCGCCTTGCAAAAATATTGTTATCAAATGGCGCTGTTGCCATTCTAGGATTGTTAGCAAGCATAGAGATTTGAGGCTTAGTAAAGACTAAGCTTTACTTTGTTTAAGTTACTAATTTCTCTACTCTCAAATGTGTTTCTATCAGGTACATGCATCTTCGTTCAAGGGGAGACAACAATCTACTTCAACCCTTGGACAACATTTATCAACTTGGTCATTCACGGCAAAGAAGAGTACGAGAACAAGCTAGAGCTTTTGAGGAGATTGTTCAGCACGGTTTTGGTTGACTTTGAAGCTATTGCTGAACACGAGCATCCAGAGGGACCTCCTCCAGCTCACGGGGCAGTGGGAAGGGGCAATGGAAACCCCCAACACGCGGCTAGACCCCCAAGAATCATAGGAGCCGGAGATGCTCCCAATACTCATCACAATAGGTTTGGGATCACTCCTCCTCCTGTACAAAACAACAACTTCGAGATTAAGCCGGGTTTCATCTCCATGGTGCAAAACAACAAGTTCCACGGCTTAGCAATGGAAGATCCCTTGGAGCACCTCGACAATTTCGAGCAAGTATGTGGGATGATCAAGATAAACGGCATATCCGAAGATGCTTTCAAGCTGCGTCTCTTTCCATTCTCTCTTGGAGACAAGGCTAGACATTGGGAGAAAACACTTCCTCAAGGCACCATCACCTCATGGGACGAGTGTAAGAAGGCTTTCCTCTCAAAGTTCTTCTCTAGCACCAGAACGGCAAGGCTAAGAAGTGAGATCAGCGGCTTCACGCAAAGGAATAATGAGACTTTAAATGAAGCCATGGAACGATTCAAAGACTATACTATTCAATGTCCTCACCACGGCTTCAGCGAAGAGACTCTTCTAAGCACTATCTACCGAGGAGCTTCACCAAAGATTCGCTTGTTGCTTGACACGGCAAGTAAGGGGAACTTCCTTGGTTAAGAGGTAGAAGAAGGCATGGAGCTGATTGAGAACTTAGCACTAAGTAACGGCAACTATGCTGAAGATTATGACCGTGCACCGCGAGGTTCTGAGCTAGAGTCTCACAACAAAGAGTTGAAATCATTACACGAGAAGATTGACAAGTTGGTTTTGGCAAATCCAAAGCATGTTCACTTCGTTGGTGTAGCGGATGAGAGCCAAGAGGAGCTTGAGTTGAGCCAAGAAGAAGCCAATTGGGTGGCGGGTCAAAACAACAACAAACCTCAAGGCTATTCACAAGGCTACAACCAGAACAACAATCTCTCATACCGCAGCACCAATATAGCAAACCCTAAGGATCAAGTGTACCCTGCTCAGCAAGCAAAGCCTTTCGTACCATACAACAAAGGTTTTCAGCCGAGTGGTGGCTTCCAAGGGCAAGGGCAGAACAACTTCCATGGGCAACAGCAAGGAAACAAGGGTTATACGCCAATGTACCCTCTGGGCTTTGTACCTCAGCAGCAACAACCGATGCAACAACAAGTTGATCCTGTCCAAGCTATGTTCCAACAATTGATTTAAGGGCAAGCCTCTACAAACCAGAAGTTTGCCGAGATGAACACTCGTTTAGACTCGTCTCTCACTGACTTCTCTACTCAAATCACCAACTTAAACAACAAAATCAAGCAGCTAGAGAAGGGGAAGGCGAGTACAAGTGGTCAGAATAGCCTACCGGGCAAGTGTGAGCAGAATCCTAAGGAATATGCCAACGCCATCACGTTAAGAAGCGGAAAGGAGCTTGCACCTACGGTTACTCCCAAGAACAACGAGGACGTTGTAATTCAAGAGGGGGAGGGTAAGATTTCAGCTGATGATGAGATCAACTTTGACAATTTCTGGATTCAAGGGCCAAGAAGAGAAGACAAAGCGGTTGTTGAGAAGAAAGCGGAGCAAACTACTAAGGAGAAGGATGCTTATGTACCTCCACCGTATGTACCTAAGCTACCTTTTCCCGGCCGTTTCAAGAAGCAACTCATAGAGAAGCATAGATTCTTGTTTGAGAAGCATCTTAAGGACATAGAGATCAAGCTACCTCTCGTGTACTGCCTTACAATGATGCCTAAATGCGCCAAATTCTTCAAAGACACTCTCATGAAGAATAATAAGGAAAGTAAGGAAGTGCTTGTTCTAAGTGAGGAGTGTAGTGCTGTGATACACAAGGAGATAGTCCCTAAGAAGTTGGGAGACCCTAGAAACTTCACTATACCTTGCGCTTTAGGTCCTTTGGAGTTCAAGAGTTGCCTTTGTGATCTCGGAGCTAGCATAAATCTGATGCCTCATTCCGTGGCAAAGAAACTTGGTTTTACCCGTTTCAAGGATTGTAGAATCTCGTTGGTACTAGCTGACAGGAGTGTGAGGTTACCCGTAGGATTGCTTGAGGACTTGCTAGTGAAGATCAGTGGAGTGAACGTGCTTACAGACTTCGTTGTGTTGGAAATGGATGATGAACCAAAGGATCCACTCATTCTCGGTAGACCTTTCTTAGCCACCGCCGGAGCCATAATAGACGTCAAGAACGGGAAGATTGCCTTGCACTTGGGTAAAGATATAAGGCTAGACTTCGATATCAATGGGGTTTCGAAGAAGCCTACGATAGAAGGGCAAGCTTTCTACATTGAGACGTTGGATGCTTTAGCGAATGAGTTGCTGGAAGAGCTGGCTCAGGAAGATCATTTGAAGCTGGCACTGACTAAGGAGCCAGGAGAGTTTGGTTATGTGGATCAGAGGACTCAGGAGTACGTCAACTTGCTTGATTCGAAGAAGGTTGTGCTTGAAAATGTAGGCGTTTGCCTAGAGATCGACTCCGAGATCGATAACACTACTCGATCCAGGGGTCAAATCGACAAGACAATCAAGAACACGACTCGATCCGGTGCAGCAATCGACAGTCAGATCGAGCAAGGTGGTCGATCCAGGAAAACAATCGAGTCCGAGATCGAGAAAGGCCTTCCGATCAATTTGGGGTCTAATCTGGAGATCGACTCAGCGTCTCGATCCTTCACTCGATCCACATTAAATCGAGTGAATGAATCGAGCGAAACTGCTCGATCTAGACGACATCAAGAGCAAGATCGACCTGACGACTCGATTTCAGAAGGGATAGCGGTTGGAGAAAGCAGCCTCAAGGGCCATGTCTCGGGTTCTAAAGAAGGTTCTAAGAGGGAGAACAACAGCAACAGCCACGAGGAGGACTGGAGCGAGCTGCTAGCCCCAAAGGTGGACCTTAAGGAGCTCCCAAAAGGGCTAAGGTATGCTTTCTTAGGGCTTAACGAAACCTATCCTGTGATTGTGAATGAAAACTTGAGTGATGATGAGTTGCAATCACTCTTAACTGAGTTGAGAAAGTATAGGAAGGGGGAGGCCATTGGGTACTCTCTAAGTGACATCAAGGGCCTTTCACCAATGCATTGCACTCATAGGATTCACTTGGATAATGAGAACGCCTCTTCTATAGAACATCAAAAGCGTTTGAATCCAAATTTGAAAGAGGTTGTTAAGAAAGAGATTGTTAAGCTTTTAGAGGCTAACGTGATCTATCTCATAAGTGACAGCACGTGGGTTTCTCCCGTACACGTGGTGCCTAAGAAGGGAGGGATCACGGTCGTTAAGAATGACAAAGATGAGCTTATAGCTACTAGGACTATTACTGGACACCGTATGTGTATTGACTATAGGAAGCTTAATCTTGCTACTAGAAAGGATCATTTTCTCTTGCCTTTTATTGATCAAATGCTTGAAAGACTTGCTAATCACCCCTACTATTGCTTTTTTGATGGATATAGTGGGTTTTTCCAAATACCAATCCATCCCAATGATCAGGAGAAGACGATATTTACATGCCCTTATGGCACCTTCGCGTATCGAAGGATGCCATTCGGGTTGTGTAACGCACCGGCTATGTTTCAGCGGTGTATGATGTCGATCTTCTCCGATCTTATAGAAGAGATGGTAGAGGTGTTTATGGATGACTTCTCGGTCTATGGTGCGTCCTTTTCTGCGTGTTTGTTGAATCTTTGCAGGGTACTAAAGCGTTGTGAGGAGACAAACTTGGTGCTCAATTGGGAAAAATGCCACTTCATGGTTAAGGAGGGGATCGTGCTTGGACATAAGATATCAGAGAAGAGTATTGAAGTCGACAAAGCAAAGATTGATGTGATGACAAGCCTTGAGCCGCCAGTTAACGTCAAAGGGGTGAGAAGCTTCTTGGGACACGCCGGCTTCTACAGGCGCTTCATTAAAGACTTCTCTAAGATTGCACGCCCTCTCACTCGGCTGTTGTGCAAGGAGGCTGAATTCGTCTTTGATGAGGAGTGTTTGCAAGCTTTCGTGACAATCAAGGAGGCCCTAGTATCCGCGCCTATAGTGCAAGCACCAGACTGGACTCTACCTTTCGAGATTATATGCGATGCTAGTGACTATGCTGTGGGAGTCGTTCTAGGCCAAAGGAAGGATAAGAAGCTGCACGTGATATACTATGCTTCAAGAACCTTGGATGACACGCAAACGAGGTACACCACAACTGAGAAGGAGCAATTGGCGGTTGTATTCGCCTTTGAGAAGTTCAGGGCTTACCTCGTGGGTTCCAAGACCATAGTTTACACGGATCACGCGGCTTTACGCTAAATCTATTCCAAGAAGGACACTAAGCCTAGGCTTTTGAGATGGATCCTCTTACTTCAAGAATTTGACATGGAAATCAAGGACAAGAAAGGGATAGAGAACGGCGTTGCCGACCATCTCTCTTGGTTAAGGATCAACGAGTCTCTTCCTTTGGACGATTCTCTCCCCGAGGAACAACTCATGGCAATCACTACGGCTGTTTGTGGGACCTTAGAGGGGCAGTTTGAGGAAGTTCTAAGCTTCAAAGAGGAGGATCTCCCTTGGTACGCGGATATTGTGAACTACTTGGCATGTGGGGAAGAGCCGTCGCATCTTGACAACTACCATAGGAAGAAGTTCATGAGAGACGTGAGCCACTACTATTGGGATGATCCCTATCTATACAAGAGAGAAGTAGATAGCCTGTACAGAAGATGTGTGACAAAGGAAGAAGCAAGAGATATCATCTTTCATTGCCACAGATCCTTGTATGGAGGGCACTTTGCTTCTTTTAAAACCGCTACAAATATCTTGCAAGCCGGCTTCTGGTGGCCGTCTATCTTCAAAGACACCCATGAGTTCGTGATGAGCTGCGAGGTATGTCAAAGAGCAGGGAATATTACTAAGAGGAACGAGATGCCCCAAGTTCCCATATTTGAGGTAGACGTCTTTGACGCGTAGGGCATAGACTTCATGGGGCCATTTCCCTCATCATACGGCAACAAGTTCATACTAGTGGCTGTTGACTACATCTCTAAGTGGGTTGAGGCCATTGCTTCCCCAACAAACGACTCTAAGGTGGTGATCAAGCTCTTCAAGAGCATTATTTTCCCGAGGTTTGGAGTTTCCAAGGTGGTGATAAGCGACGGAGGGAGCCATTTCATCAACAAGCTGTTTGAAAATCTGTTAAAGAAGTATGGCGTGAAGCATAAGGTAGCTACGCCTTACCATCCTCAAACGAGTGGCCAAGTGGAGGTTTATAACCGTCAGATCAAGGCAATACTCGAAAGAACAGTTGGGACTACTCGGAAAGATTGGGCAGTGAAGTTGGATGACGCTTTGTGGGCGTACCGGACTGCTTTCAAAACGCCTATTGGTACCACTCCTTTCACTCTTCTCTACGGTAAAGGGTGTCATCTCCCTGTTGAGTTGGAACATAGGGCGTTGTGGGCTGTGAAGCGGCTGAATTTTGATCTGAAGACGGCTCAGGAGAAGCATTTGGTCCAGTTGCACGAGCTTGGTGAGCTAAGGCTGGACACTTACGTAAGCGCTAGGATCTACAAGGAGCGTACCAAGGCTGCTCATGACAAGAAACTGGTGCCTAAGGAGCTCAAGGAAGGGTGTTTGGTGCTGCTTTACAACTCGAGGCTCAAGCACTTTCCAGGAAAGCTGAAGTCACGGTGGAGCGGTCCGTATGAAATTAAGGAAGTATTACCTTACAGAGCTGTCACATTGGTAGGCAAGAGTGGGAGTGCATTTACAGTGAACAGACACAGGGTTAAGCCATACATGGCGAGTGCATTTGACAAGGAGAGCACCTCAATGCTTCTCCAAGACCCACCATCTGCCTGAACCAAGTAAAGTCTAGCTAAAGACGTTAAAGAAAGCACACTTGGGAGGCATTCCCATGTTTATCCTGTACATATCCTTGGTTTATTTCTTTTCCAGTTTTACGTTTTTGTCTTATGAGTGTGTAGGAAAAAGTGTGAGAGACGCAGGACATGATCCGAGTTCAAAAAGGAGTAAGAGGGGGGCGAGTATAAGCCAGAGATCGAGTGCTAGATCGACTCATCCTGGCTTGATCTTTGCTAGATCGAGCTGGTGAATCGAGAGGAGCCAGTCGATCTAGATGAGATCGAGTAGACAGATCGAGTGACGAATTCGATCTAAAATGTCTTGGGAAATTCTTGGAGTTTAGATCGACCGATCTATTTTCTCTCGGGAAAGTCCCTCATAGACAGATCGATTAGTCAACTCGATCCACCACTCGATCCAAGCTGAATCGACCCCTGAATTGACAGCATGGCTCGATCACGAGGACTTAGTCACGATTTCAAAAACTCAAGGAACGAGAGAGCCAATCGATCCATGACTCGATTCAAATCGAATCGTGTCCTAAATCGAGTAACCCTCACGATCCAAGCCATTATGGACATGAGATCGAGTCCTAGATCGACCAAAGGGACTCGATCTCGTGCCGAGGTAACATTTTCTTTCCCTCATTTATTCTTTTTCCTCCAGTTTTTTAAATTCAAAACTTGGTCAAGGCAAGCATTTTTGACCATGAAAGATGTGCCTTGTCCAAGACTTTTGTCAGAAAACCACTTCTTTTACCCATAGTTTTGTTTCTTGTTAGCCTTTAAATGTTTTCAACAACTTCACACTCTCTCATTCTTGTTTTCTCGAACTTTTAAGCAAAAAGAGTGAGAGTTATTTGCTTCTAAAGGCTAACAAGCTTCTTTAACAATCTTTGCACAAGGTATTTTCGGATATTTGATAAAAAATCTTTAGGAAAATCTCCTTTTATTTCGCAATTGATTGTTTTAGATGCTAGGGCGGTTTTGAATTTTTAAATTTAGCTAAATAATAGGAAAAATTCTGGATTTTCTAGTATCTCTAGATTTGATTCTCTATTATTTTGCTATGATTTTTATAAATTCTCCAAAATTCTAGGATATTAAGTATAAGTTTTCTTCTTTGCCTTTCTTTTTCTCTCATCTGATCGCCGTTTCGCTCATTACCTTGTTTGAGAAACTTGTTTCAGGCACGATGGCTCCCAAGAGAACGAGAGAGGAGACAGCACAAGAAGGAGAAGGTCAGGAAGTGGCGGTTCAAGAAAGGATTCGATGGAGTAAGGATGAGAAAAGGGATAAGAAGCGGCTGGAAAGGCTTCGGTTCGAGCCTACAAAGTTCGCGGACCGGGAGCTGCTGTTCATGCTAGGGATCCTTGGAGATTTCGACCAACACCTCAAGAACATTGGCCTAAGATGTCTGTCACGAATGGATTGTCCAACCATTCCAGAAGTGACAATAGACTTCCTTGCCACGTTGGAGTTTCGTTACGATAACCCTAGCGCCCATGTTCCTTCGCAAGGCCGTCTCTCTTTCAAGGATGGACGTCAAGCTTTCAGCCTCTCAATCCTCGAGCTGTGTCAAGCATATGGTCTCAACGCAGCTCGCCACCAAGATCGAGTTCCCCTCCTTCACGCGAGCAAACGATTTTTGGGACCTGATCAGCAACGAAGACTACAAGGCCAACACCGCCAAAATCAAGAGAGTGAGAAGCCCGGTGCTGAGGTACACCTTGAAGCTGATCGCCAACACATTCAGCGGACGGTCAGTTGCTCCCACGGTCACGAAGACCGAGCTTTGCTTCTTGTTCCAAGGCGTGAAGCATTTGTTGTGTGATCTGGCGGAGAATGATGAGCCTATTGAGGATAAACTCGGTGATGACGTGAACTATGGATGCGTACTTGCCGCCTCTTTGGTAAAGTACAAGGCATATGCCTTGCGGTGCAAGGCAAGCTCTTCTTTCATTGGCGGTTTCCTCACTCCTCTGTTCATACAAGTCGGCGTACCTATCCATGATTTCACACCCATCCCGGCTAGAGCTTTCATGGATGAGATCTACATGAGGAATACCGACAGCTTGGGACGCACGCCAGCAGAAGGGTTCTATGCTTATCTTTTCATCGACGATGAACAAGAGAAGAGAGTGTGCATCCTACCAAACAAGGAGGAGACCGAGCTGCTTGGTGTTGGGAACATCGAGTTCTTGCAAACCGTAGAAGAGTGCTTTGCTCCTCTAGGAGGAACGCCTGCCCCAGCGATTGCCCCACGTCCAAGGTCTGAGTCCCCTGCCACGGAAGATGAGATGCCCGAGGCTTACACCCTTCCCAAGATCGATTTCGAGCCGAGAACCAAGACGGAGAACTTCCTAGAATCTGTTGTGGAGATGCAAAGGAAAATCAACAAATGGCAAGGCAAAATGCTCAAGAAACTTGCCAAGAAGGTCAAATCGCTTCAAGGAGGCTCGCCTAAGAAAGCTGCAAGTGAAGAGGTTCAACAACCCGAGAAGAGGAGGCTTTCAACCGGAGGAGTTGTCATCCGTGAGACTCAAGGCAGCAACATTCAACCGGCGCGTCTCTCTCTTCAAGAGCCAGGCTCCAAAGGCAAAGCCGTAGCATCTAGCTCCTCTGGAACATCCTCAAGTTCCAGCCGATACTAGACCCGAGGTAACAACCTTCTTCCATTGTACATACCGCTCATGTTTTCATCTTTTTGCTTTGTGTTTTGGTGCTCTTTTGAATTTATTTGCCACCGGGACGGCGTCAAGTAAGTTTGGGGGAGTATGTGTGTGGTTTGACATGTGTTTTCTGATCTTATTTTTCCTTTAGCATCCTTGAGTCTTCATTGCATGAAAATTGGTAAAAATTTTCAAATTTTTTCAAAGATTCATGTAGTTGCATTCATCTTGTTAAACATTTTAGGATTGAGTCTAGAATTTTAAAGCATATAGGTTGTTCACATTTGAATAAGGGGTTAGAGTTTTTTTAAAAAAGGTGTTTTAAACTCATGAATTGTTTCAATGCCTTAGTTAGTAGTTCTCTAATGCTTTGCTCATACTTTGAAAGTAAGTTCATACCATGCTTGGATCACTTGCTATGATTTTCGTGACTTAAGTTGAACATATATGAATTGAATCATTTCCTACTAAGTGAGAACCTTAATCTGAATTTGAATTATCACACTTGTGCATTTGAAATGAAATACATGGATCACATATACATATTCAGGCTTTCTTACCCTTTTCTACCACTCTTTGTAAGTCTGAATAGAACTCCGCACCCTGAACCTTGCCTTCCTTTCAAGCCAAATATTTCTTGTGTTATGTGAGGCCTTATTTTTGGATTGAACTTGGTATAAAGTGTTAGGTTTAGGCGACATGATTAGGCTTTCATTTTGATGCTAGCTTTGCATTTTGAAGCTAGTTTTAGGTTTGTTTTGGGGCAGGGATTCGCTGGTGTTAAAAGAATTTTGCTTATATGTTTTCAGTTTAAAAAGAAATGGTGTTTGGGGTTTGAAAATAAAAAGGACTCATGGTTTTAAGTGGTGGTGTTGTTCTGTTTTTAAATAAAAGCTCAGTTTTAAAAGAGAAGGAGGTAGCTCTCAAAATAAAAGAAATAAAACAAAAGAAAAGAGCCAAAGGCCAAAGTTTAAAAAGAAAAAAAAATATAATAAGAGAAGAGAGCTACCGAGATTTAAAGAAAGAGCTTTAAGTTTGTGTTTGACCACCACTAGCCTAAGAAAAGTAAAGTTGACTCCTGTTTTCGTGGGTTATGCTTGGCTTCTTGCCTTGTCGTTTGGGTAGTTTCTAGAGGGTGAGTGAGCTCGAAAAAGAAAGAAAATGAGAGGGGTTTAGGGTCATTGTTAGTGTATATGGGTAGATGAGAGTCTAGTCATGTATGCATCAATAGTCTTTACCTTTAGCATTATGCATAAGTTCAATCCTTTTTTAGATAACCCATTGTTTGAATTACCCGCTTGAATGAGATCATCTTTGTCTCATAACCTTGTCCTTAGCCAAATGTATTCTGTTTTAAGTGCATAAGTGTGATTCACGGTTTGATCATTAATTGAATGTTAAAGGTTAGGATTCTTTGATTGTTTGGAATATGAGAGTCATGATCTGAATTTCTTTGTGTGATGAGTATGGCTAAGTTCTTTGGAGTATGAGTGTGCGCATTGCATTTTAGAACTAGTAACTAGGACATTGAGATTAATTCATTTGAAAGGCACCTTTGCAAGAAGCTTAAACCCCCCGTCTTTTCTAAAGCCTCTCTTCCCTTCTTATTTTATGTTGCTTAAGAGCAAGCAAGAAGTAAGTTTGGGGGAGTTGATGTTACTGCATATTGCATGTATTTTGCATACATATAAGTTAGCTTTTCATGCATGTACATCACACTTTAGGCTAGATTGCATCACTTTAAGCCCTAGAGCATTCTTGCACCAGCATACGCATGTTCCTTGCATTTTGCATCATATCCAGGTTGTTTCTGGCTACTTTGGAGTCGTGGAGTTCGTGGACGTGCTGAGGCTAGTGTGGAGGTTCGTGGGAACAACGGATGTTTGCTAAGGACCAGAGATCGGGGAGCAGATCGAGCACGGCCGGTCGATCTAGGTGAGATCGACCAGAAGATCGAATAGTCCTTCCGATCCAAGGAACCTGATCGAGACGGAGATCGAGTGAAGCAATCAATCAAGTGGTACAGACGTAAATGACGCCATGCAAAGCGAGAACCAGATCGAGTCCACCACCCGATCCGCCAAAAGATCGATACTAGGATCGGATGCAACACTCGATCCACCGAAGAAGATCGAGACACAGATCGAGTTGAAGACACGATGTCCGAAGATGATCGAGAAGCATGCTCGATCTCGAGGTCGATCTCAGTCCTCTCAACCGTTTTTGGCCGCTAGCGAGGCGGGGACCATCGAGCTGTTTGGCCCATTTTGGGAAGGCGGCGATGATCTTTTCCCACACACTTTTCATTCTTATCTTTTTATGCTTTTTCTCTCTGGTTTGGTAGACAATCCGCCATTGTTAGACTTTGAGCTTTGTTCTTGAATATTTCGAATCGTTTAAGCTTAATCCATCGTTTTTCATGTTTATCGTTTCTTTCTTCATGCTTTACTTAGTTTACTTAATGTGTAGTGAGTAGTTTCACTTGGGTTTCGGGGTTGAGAGGATTCACGGGGTCTAAAGGGTTTTCAAGTTTGTTGTTTTCTCGTTCTTAATAGCTTTCTCTTCTAAGATGTTGAGTTCCTAAGGCTTAAAGAGTCTCACGCCAAGATCTTTATGATCAGAAAGAGCTCTTACCTTGACAGGATCCAGAGATCTCTGAAAATCACATCTTAGAGGCTAATTACTCTTTCCTAAACGCCATGGTAGTTTAGAGGACTAGTTAAGCCGTGTGGTTGAAATCTGTTTTCCTTGCCTCTCAATCTCTTTTTCCGCCAAACGCCATGGGTCTGGAGGAGAGAATGAGAGAGTGATCCATACCAGACGCCATGGATGGGTCTTGTTTTGTTTTCAAGGCTTAGAGAATCTTACAAAGTGAGTAGATCTAGAGTTTTCAAACCAAGCTTGGACCTTTGAAACCCCTAACATGAATCTCAACCCTAGACCCTTCTTTCTTAGCATTCTTACATCTTCGTTAATCATTCGCTTGATATTCGTCGCATCCTGGTAATTAGTTTCTTCGTACTTGCATTTTTAGACGAGATCAATCCAAACTGCTCGATCTAGTGGTCGATCCTGTGGTCGATCCACTAGTCGATTTTTATAAATTCATAGCTTTGCATTTTAATCATTCTGTCTTTTCGTCATGGTAGTTCACTCTTTCCTAGTAATTTTAAAATAGTTTTGCATTCCATTTGGTTGCTGCATATAGTTTTTAGGATTTTTACAAAATCGCTTATCATTTACTTAGCTTTACACTGCCCTTGCATTCTCTCTGACCTTTCTAGCTCCTAGGAATGGATTGACACTCACTTGCATACTGTACTACAACCTGGTTTTGCATTTGAGTTTTGATAGCCTCATTGCATCCTCGCTTTGCAAAAATATTGTTATCAAATACGCCAACCTGACTTGAAAGGTTTGAGATCCTTAAGGTAGGTGATCATGTTTGAAATGCCCATTGATGTCGTAACCTTTTTATTTCTCTCTGTGTGTTCTTTAGATGCTATTCAACGAACCTGTAGTGAAGAGTATCTATATATATTAGATGAAATTAGGGCTGCAAGTTAAGTGTTTATCAAATATTCTTTGTAAATCAATCATACCTAAACAATCTAATATCCGAAACTGAACAGAAATTTAAGGAAAAACTGCAGGATCTTATTCTAATGAATATTCGCAAAATCGATATAATCAGTTAGTGTCTTAATGATTAAATCACATTACTGGCACTAAAAGATTTCATTAATTAGAGAAGATTTGATTACGAAATCTAATTTCATTACAGATTTAGTAGTTTGTTATATTATGATAATAATATCTGATATATTATGATAATTTAAAGGGAGAGTTATTCGGATATCATACAAATTAGGTGATATGACCAGTTACATACAAAAAAAAATTTTATTACTATCATATTTTACGTATATTTTCTATACCCAGCGTGCCCTTGTTACATGTTATAGGAAAAAACGTAATTACAAAGAATGCCATTATTTTTTAATTCCACATCAGAAAAAATGCGCCGCCACGTCAGAAATCGCTGGCGTGTATTAATGAACTCAGCCGTAAAGTGCTACAGCGGCAATGACGGCTGAGTTACGGTATGTTACGGCTGATTTAAGAAAAACGGCTGAGTTATGAGTTAACGGCTGACTTACGTGTATAACCCAGCCTGGTGTTTTGGCTGACTTAACGAGATTTGTCGGAGTTATGAGAAAACGGCTGACTTACGAGCATAACCCAGCCATACGTTACGGCTGAGTTATATCCCAATGGTTGATTAGTCAAAATTTGGCTGAGTTATTGTTTCGACACGACTGAATTAACTTTCTCCGGCTGGCTGAGTTATTGCTTCGTTACGGCTGATTTTCGTGTAAGTGTCGTAAATCAGCCGTAATGAGCAGGGTCAACGAAAAACTCGGCCTAATTACGGCTGATTTAGTAAGATTAATTACCACAATAGCATGCTTTGACAGCTGATTTATTAAACGATACGGCTGAGCTAAAGATTTTCAGTTGAGTTACGACATTAAACAGCTGAATTTGGCAGCCGTTTTTTCGTTTTTTAATTACAGTAATAGTATTCATGTTACGACTGACTTAAAGATTTGTTTGCTTACTTGCCACTTCATCAACTCAAAAATGACGTCGGATGCATATATCCACGTCATGAAACATCGTCTTCGTCTTCCTTGTCGTCGTCATCGTCTTTCTCGTCGTCGTTGTTCTTCACCTTGTTCTTCACATCAACAGAGATATCCAGAACTAAAATTTTGAACATTCAATTCGTCATCGTCTTCCTCGTTCTTCTTCATTTTCGTTCATCCTTCTCCGATATATTATGGATCCGGTTTTGGTAATTGCAGTTTTTGGTAATTGCGTAAAGAAACACAAATATGTATTTAACACCGACGATAGAGGGTGTAGAGTTATGCAGATAGATACGGAAACAACGCACGACAAGCTTGTGAAGTTGGTTTTCGATGACTATGGATTGAAGGAGTTTAGCCATCAGGTTAAGCTGAGCTACATGTTCTCGAACAAGGCTATAAAAAATATGTCGCATGATACTCTACCAGTTTATGTCTCCAATGATCGACAGTTGCAATGTTTTCTAAGCCTATGAAAAATCGATCAGCTACGTCTCTGTGTGGAGTTTACAGAGAAAGATTCTAGCGAAATTAGTCGGAAGGATGGATCGAGACATAGGATGAAACGGCCAATCAGTTCGGACTCAAAAGAAGAATCTAGATACAAAGATTACGGTGGGGGATTTGATGGTTTCTGTTATGATTATAGTAAAAGCCAAGACGAAGAAGACAATAAAGATGTCGAAGATGATGAATTTTCAAGCCAATTTAATGTTTTCGATGACTCTGATGGTGTGTCATCTGATGATGACAACTTTACTGTATAGGCGAGCCTCAGAATAAAGACGAAGATTGACCGACTCTGCCTCCTAAGAAGAGACCTCAGAACATTGAAATGATCGGATCGATTGGGAACTTGGAGGCTTTAAGGTTGGAGATGTCTTCGCTAAACCTCGCTGTAGGACAACGATACGGGAGCAAAGACGAGTTGGAGAAACGACTGAAACTTCTTTCGGTAAGGGATGGATTCGATTTTGATGTACCAGTATCAAATCCAAGTACACTGATTATTAAGTGCTGGGTGGATGGATGTCGTTGGAGAGTTCGTGCATCTAAACAAGGGGATGAGCCGTATTTTTATGTTCGTATATACGATTTAGAACATACATGTTCTGTGACCGAACGTTCTAATCGATCCCGACAAGCAACACTGATATTTTGGGAGCTCTTTACAGGGACTTTCTTGGTGACGTTGGTCCGTCCGTTAAACCTTGCAGTGTTGGTATAATTATCAATAAGCATTTCAGTATAAAGGTAATAGATTGTTCGTGGCTGACTTATACATTGTTTTATAGCTGACTTATTGATATATTATGGCTGAAATGTCATCACGTTACGGCTGGGTTATTCTCATTTCAGCTGATTTATTAATACACTCCGGCTGACTTATAGGTTGTTAACGGCTGATTTATCATTACGTTATGGTTGGGTTATTCTCATTTCGGCTGATTTATTAATACATTATGGCTGAATTATGGGTTGTTTACGGCTGAGTTATAGATATATTATGGCTGACTTATAATTACGATACGGTTAGTTTATTCTCATTTCGACTGATTTATTAATATGTTGGTGTCAATAGATGGATTATTGGAAGTCACATAGGACGCTAAGGTTTGCAAGGCAGATCGATATGGGGACTCCTGAGAGTAGCTTTAAAGAATTATCTTCTTACCTATACATGATAAGACGGGCAAATCCGGGTACAGTCACACGTCTTCAAATTGATAAGTGTGGAAGATTCAAATATGTGTTCATTGCTTTCGGTGCGAGTGTTGCTGGGTTTCCTTTCATGCGCGAAGTTGTTGTTGTTGACGGTACGTTTCTCTATGGTAGTTACAAAGGGACGCTTCTAACAGCCCTAGCTCAGGATGGTAATTTTTAGATTTTCCCAATAGCTTTCGGTGTTGTTGACACTGAAAATGATGATTCTTGGCGTTGGTTTTTTATGCAACTCAAAGTTGTTATTCCTAACGATAAGGATCTTGCAATAATCTCGGACAGACATAAGTCAATATGGAAAGCAATTGGTGATGTGTATCCATTGGTTTCTCGTGGAATTTTCACTTACCATTTGTATAAGAACATTTTGGTGAAATTCAAAGGAAAACATTTGTTCCCTCTGGTAAAAAACGCGGCAAGGTGTTTTAGGCTGGCTGATTTTACTCAGGCGTTCAATGAGATTGAAGCGCTTCATCCCGAACTACATGGATACCTCCAAAGAGCTGGTGTCCAAATGTGGGTGCGTGTTCATTTCCCGGGTGAAATATACAATTTCATGACTACAAATATTGCGGAATCAATGAACAAAGCACTGTCAAATGCTAGAAGTCTTCCCATAGTTCGACTGTTAGAATCGATACGGACTATGATGACCAGATGGTTTGCTGAACGGAGAGAGGATATGAAATCGCAGCTAACAACGCTCTCACGAGGTGTTGAAAAACTGTTACAGGTAACTCAGCTGTAATAGTTTAATAAATCAGTCGTCAAATGCTCATAAACCAGGCATTATTTTGATAAATCAGCCTTAACGTTTTTTTTTTGTTCTTCTCTTAAATAGGCCCGTGTCACCGCAGCAAGACTTATGGATGTACAAACGATTGATCATTTACGTGTACAGGTAACATATGGAACATATTTGCATGTTGTAAATGTGGATGCAAAAAGATGCACATGTCGTCGTTTCGACCACGAAAAAATACCATGCGTCCATGCAATCGCAGCTGCAGAGCATATGAGTGTGTCTCGTATATCCCTGTGCAGTCTTTACTATAAGAGCGGTTATTTGGTTAACGCATACACTGATTCAATCATGCCTTCAGATACGACACTGCTTGTTCCTGAAATTGTAACTATCCAACCGTGCTTGCCTCCGATTGATGTAAACCAGCCAGGAAGGCCCAAGAAAATTAGGATTAAATCATCTTTGGAAGTTAACCTTGGAAATAAACGCCCTAGGAAGCAACACGCATGTTCTCGATGTAAACAAGTTGGGCATAATGCGAAAACTTGTTCGGCGTAGGATTGTTGGCATGTATTTTCTTTTCCCTATTTGGTATTGGCGAACATGACTGTTCGTTTATGTGAAGCATTATAACTCAGCCGCGAAACCCTAATTTTTAAATCTACGCAACCTTTTGTCTTTCGTGAAGTATTATAATTCAGCCAGGAAGTATGATAACTCAGCCGTTGAGTATAATAACTCAGCTATAAATATTATAACTCAGTCGTGAAATGTAAATTTGCAGTGAAACCATAAGTTAACTTACGCAACCTTTCGTCTTCCGTGGAGTACTATAACTCAGCCGTGAAGTACTATAACTCAGCCGTGAAATGTAAATTTACCGCGAAACCATAAGTTAACCTATACAACCTTTTGTCTTCCGTGATGTACTATAACTCAGCTGTGAAGTATTAAAACTCAGCCGTCGAGTATAATAACTCAGTCGTTAAATATTATAACTCAGCCGCAAAATGTAAATTTGCCGCGAAACCAAAAGTTAGCCTACGCAACTTTTCGTCTTCCTATCTTTTTTTCTCTTTATATAAGATTCTCCTAAATCTTATATTCCATCTCATTCTCTTTGTTACAACCTTTCGACATGGACGTTGTTTCTCCCATCACAGGACAGTTTCTCAGAGATGTTGAAGCGATCCTTAACGCTACCGATCGGGAAAATCTTCCCGTTTTATACCCTGGTGTGGGTTTCTGGGTTGACAAAACCACTGTTACGTGGTTCAAGTTCAATCACATTCTCTACGTCGTGATCGGAGAGATCCTTCAACAGAACTGGCACCATGAGTGGCCGACATACCGTTTGATTCCCGTCCATTATAAGACACGATGGTTTTTCCTCCTCGCGGTAAGCACAAATCTTTGATATAAAGCACACTAAAACAAAAACCCTAATATGGTTCTATACTCTTATAACTTTTTTCTTTTCTTTATTTGTAGCGTAAATATACGTGGGATCCAAAACATACTTCAACGGTTTGGACGCAGTTTAATTTGTGTGCTAGAACGTTATTCCGAGACCAGATGCGTGCGTAGAAGAGGATATGGGCGCGTGGTGGTGATAAGCCCGAGTGGATTAATAGGATAGTGTGGAATAATTTGGTCGACATGTTTGAGGAATTTGGCCCAAATGATGTCGGTTTCAGAACGTGAATTTCATTGTTAAACTTCTTTGTATTGTCGTCTTCTCTATAAACTTCTATGTAATGGTGTTTTATCTATCTATGATTTTATTTTCTTTTGACTTTTTAATTCACTTGATTTTAGCATACCCGTAAATTCCATTGTTAAACTTGACTATAAATCAGCCGTAACTTGACTAAAACTCAGCCATGTCCTTAGAATAACGCAGCCAAACGACGAATGAATCTGCGTTAAGTCAGCCATACATTGGGTTTTCTCACTAAGGTTTTTAACGAGCCAAACCCCTGATGGATGATCTTGTTGTGGATTCAATGCACTCCCTTCCGGGGACAGCCTAACACTCTCTGTCCTCAAAGCTTTAATTTTATCCATCCTAATCGTTTCCTCATCATCATCATCAGACTCAGGTAAAATGCGTCCTTTATCAGCGACAAACTAGTATGTGACATCCCATACGTCACTGTCACCTTCCTTCGGATCATTATTGTCAGTTTTTTTCAGGACTTCATCAGCTTCTTTCATCCCAACAGGTAATTTTATTTTCAGCCTCGTCACCGATGAAGGCTTTCTACCTCTTCTCTTTGGCTTATTATCTTCGGCCGACATCTGTTTGCTCTCATCTTCAACTTTTGTCTTATGTACCTGTGCTTCTTTGGTCACCGTTTTAGGCTTTCTACCTCTTCTCTTTGGCTTATTATCTTCGGCTGGGATCTGTACCTCTGCTTCTTTGAACACTTGGTTTTTTGAATTTCTGGGGCGTAATCTATTAGCAGAAGACTGCTCAACGAAATCAAGAGGATAATCTTTTCCATCAATGGCCTTTACAAATTCCTTATATAGATTCTTATTGACCCCAGCAAAACCACTGTCCTTCTCTACGTCGACAGAATTCTTCGCATGTATAACATAGCGAAGAAAATAAGATAACGATAACTCAGCCACAACGTAATGACAACTCAGCCATAAATTAAACATAATTCAGCCGCAACTTATATGACAACTCAGTTGTAAAGTATTCAAAATTCAGCAGCAATGTATTGATATTTTAGCCATATGTATACCACTGTTAGCTTACCATAGGACTAGTAACAGAGTCGTTTTGTGGCGGTTTCCGTGGAACTTGAGGTGTTTCTTGTTGTGGCTTCTTCTTCTTCTGGACCAGATCGATAATTCTGAAATCTAAGTCGCCATCACCAACGTTTTGGCCAGCTTGCCTTACCCCCATGGCATTCAGGTGCTCTTTCATCTGTTTCAATTCAATTTCAATAGATCCAAGCCTGTTTTCAACGCCAGTCATCCTTGGGACAAACCTTGCATCCATCCTCACTTCTACTATATCTCCAATCACCTTCTCCAGATTAGAAGAAATTTCTCTAATGGTTCTATCAACGGTGTCAAACCTTGAGCTTAATTGAGACACCATATCCACAACTGTTTTAACCGACACATCTTCCCCAACATCGTCCTCCTCACTAACACCCTGCAACACATGCACAAAAACGCATAAACAAGCTAACCAAACGTTACATAAAATATAAACTCACTATATACCATATCACTTACCTTTGCTTCTTTATTCTTCTTCTTCTTCTTCTTCTTCTTCTTCTTCTGTACATCTGCTTCACCAGATTCACCACCCTCAATGTTGATCACTTCAATGATTTTCAAGACCTCATGGACTTTCTGCTTCTTTGCGGGAGATTCAGACTCAACCGCTGCTTTAACATTTACTTTTTTCTTCTTCTCATTCCTCTTCACATCCCAAAAACCTTTGACAAACTTATCCTTATGTATGTCTTGGATCAAGTGATCAAGTGCTGGGTCTTCTGCTTGATCTGGCAACGTATGAAATAGCTCTCTTACATCATCCTTCATAACCATTTTACTCACACGCACCTATAACATAAGGGATTATGAAACCCATCAGTAAATTTTAACTCAATCATCAATAATCAATCATCAGTAAATTGTGACCATCATTGTCATCTTTGTTGCTTATGTCAACAACACATTCATCTACTTGATTAATTCTGCATAAACTAAAGTTAGGACCACTTCGATCAAAATAAGACCGAAGTAAATTGACATTTGTTTCAAGAACCAAATATAATTACATGATATTCTTAATTTCATGAACTTCATCGATCTGAAGATCAAACCACAACCTAGAGATACCTCCTTCATCTTTAATTGCTATAATAATAAGATTGTATTACACAAATAGGTAAATATGAAGATATGAATAACATAAATCATAAGATGTCATTAAGGTTTAATATAGAACTAACCATCATCATGTAGACTCCAATCGCTCAAAACACAAATAACTAATCCCCCTGCAACATAAGTTCAGTTCTATTGTTCATAAAAATCAATTGTCATCTTCCCGTTGGAAACAAACTCTACCTCATAATCCCTAAACGTTGGTGAAGTATGAAAACACGAATTAAGAATCTAAAAACTATAAACCAAGGAATCAACATAAAAGAAAGTTTTTAAACAGAAAAAATACTATGTGTCTCTGAGTCGAAACTGCAATTCACATATACTTATTTCGGCTGAATGAGGAGACTGAACAATTTCGAGTTCTCCAACATGATCAACAATACCTACAACATCTGCAATAAACCAAGAAGATAGTATATAGTAGAAGAAAAACCAAGGTGTATTGTTATACTAACATTAAGAGAAAAGAAATACATACCCACAGGATAGCTCCTATTATCCCAAGATCCAGGCATTAGATGTTCGAAACAGGTGAATCTCATGAAATGATTAATGGAACGTGAGTACATTTCCCTAACCTCTGTGTTACTCACAAGAATTATTCGCTTGGTAAGCTTAGTTAAGCGGGTAGGAGATGTCACGTTTGCAACTATAAAATGTTTGATAATCTTCCATTGACCCTCATATAAATTGATGTCGAACCGATCAACAAAAGACATCATCTCAACCGATGCTTGAATTTTAGTGCCCTATGAAAAGCAAGAATGGAACATCTAATTAGTACACGTTAGCGATAGTGTAGAAATAAAAAAAAATAACATATGCTATATGTACTTACATGTTGATCAACAAAAATAAAATGTAGCACATGAGAACCACCCCTAACTACTTTCCATTTTCTGTAAACCTTCACACAATTTCGCCAATCCGTCTTCCATTCTCCAAGATTTTCAATAGAACTAAACGGAGACATTTCTATCATATACAACTAAAACAATGAAGACTCTATCTTGTTTTATAGAGGGGTCGCTCTAGGGCTTCCTAATATTTTTATAGAGAGGTCTGAAATCGAAAGGTCGAATAATAGGTTCTTGAAACAATGCAATTTTTACTTTTGTCAGGTTATGAGATTTCCCATCAACGCAGAAACCACACACCCTCTCGGAAAAATAAACAGAATTCATATTTTGGGGATGAAATGAGTATAAAACTCAGTTATGTCCCATCATCTTTGCGTAAACACGAATACTTTTACAGAGTTAAAATCTCTGCATATAATTTTATCAATGTTTTTAGGAACACTACAAATCTTTGTTAATGAGACGCATAAATATCAGAATTGGTTTCTTCCTTTGAAGCATATTCTTGAATGAAATCGTGTTTGAACTTATACCCACATAGATCGATTTTCTTCCTTTGCAGACTATGCTTGATTGAAAGTGTGTTGGAACTTATATACCAAAATTGATCGATTTTGATTGAGATGTCGAGAGATCAAAATAGAATGGGGAAAGGGTGTTGCATGATTGCAAAAACTCGATTGCAGGTATCGATGGAGATCTTCAAACTGGGTCGAGGTCTTAAATTTCCATTGCATCATTTATTTTACAGGATTTCGATGTAACATCTCGTGTCCCTTGTTTAATGATGATGATAGGATGCCCCTCACTTATAATTTATGATAGATTAATGATAGGATGAATTTATATGGACTTATATTAATCTGTAAGTGATTAGATATGAATTAGAGTATGAGTTACATAGTATTTTGATGTATATAATTCGAATTAAGGACTTAAAAACTATCCCTAAAATATCCTTAATAAAATTCTAAAGAAAATGGTAAAAACTAATGGCATATATTGTAATATAACATATGGAATGTGTTTAAACAATGAAGTATTCCTCAAATAGTAGTATTGATGTTCTCAATTTTCTATAATAAAAACAAGAAAAATGTTCACCATATTTTTAAACCGGTTGCGTGATGAAAATTCACGTATTTAACTTGTGGTATTGATTTTCTTATCGAGATAATAAAGGAATTGACCATTCGTTCTTTAGGCCGAGCTGAAGAATCTTAAATAAGAAATTGAAGAAGGTAGAATTTCCCAGAAATTGAAAAAGATAGAATTTCCAAAAAATTGAAGAAGATAGACAACTTGGAGAGGACGCAACCCAGTTACGGTATATAGAACTATGTTAAATCTCAGTGTCAGTACATGTGTCTGCTTAATAAAACTACTATATATAGGCGACAAAAAATAGAACTATATAAAATGGAAAATAGAACGATATAAATCACAAAAGATGATACATGTCTCTGCTAAATAAAATGGTAGCCAATATGTGAAAACTCTATCGAAGACTAAGACTTAGTGCTCACTTTTATTAGTTGGTGTGAGTGTGATAAATCACTTGAAAGTCTGAATCTCTGTAGTGGTTTTTCTTCTTCTTCTTTCTTTCTTATAACACCTCTCTTGTGATTTTGGTAAAACCTCTATTGTGATTTTGCAAATCATTTGCATTTTTTTTTTTTGTTATGGTCAAACATATTCTCTTCTTTGAACTAAAGAATACAAAGCTTTGTGGAAAAAAACAATTATTTTATTAGATTTAAAAGGTTGTCAATTAATTTTATGTTTAATATTGTGAAATTATAGAGTAGTATATTTGCATGTGATTTTTAGATATAATCGAGCGAAGTAAGTATCAGAAAGATGTATATATATGTGAAAAGATGATCAAAATTTTTGTATAATAATTTGAAAGTAGATTAATGTACATTTTGGCTTAGTTAAACTTTTTTTTTTAGAGTTAATGCATGTTTTTGCAAATATGAAGGGTAAAGTTTAACATTTTTGTAAAATAATTTGATGTGTAATTTTGTTATATTTTTTGTTTATGTAAATAGTATCCACATGAACTATATATTATATTAGAAATCTATTGTCTAAATTTGGACATCTTATGTTATAATGCTATTTTTTTAGTGAACACCATGAGTATTTTTTTATATTTTCAAAAACATTTTGCATAAGCTTCCCTTTCGCTATGATTTAAAAAAAAAAAATCAATCTTTACTCCATTTTTGTTTCAGATTGTATCTTAGGATTTTGTTTTTAATTTTCATATAGTATGCATTTCTCTACTTATCAATTTTTTAACATTCAGTATGTACATAGATGTTTTATAATTAGTTCATATATTCAACGAAGAAAACAAATGGCAATTAATAATAAACTTCTTTATTATATGAGTTCTTTATTAATTAATATAATATTTGTTTGATAGTTTAGCTAGCTCATTCATTTGCCAATATTGGTGAAGAGTGTAGAATTTATCGTTATATGTTATTTGAAAAAAAATCTTTTCAGTTTTATGTTTCATGAAACTTTACAAATAAAAATTAAGAAACGGTGAGTAACTGTCTTTAATCACCGGTTCTTTAGTTAGGTTTTTACTTCAGTTTTTCGACAATGTCGGATTACAACGAACAATATGGAACTCTATATCAGCTTTAGAAACTTGAAATCTGTTATAAGTCAAAAAGTTACAATTGTATAAATTAATTTTCTCTAGACGAAAAAAAACTGAATCGCTCCTTAAGTTTTACTTTTGGCGAGAAAGACGTTCTCCAGTTCCAACAATACTATGATTCAGACTCATTCTACTTGATTCACATTATAAATATAAATTCAAAACAGTTGCGAGATTGTATTTTTATGTTGCTTACAACAATCTTAAGCATGAGACACATTAGACTTCATTTATGATAGAGTTGTGTATTATTTATACCATATGTGGCTCATCGCTATGTTTTTTTTATTTTACATCCTCATTGCTATGTCTTTTGGATTTCCAAATGTTTATGCTCTACTTATTTAAGTTTTATTGTTTATCACCAGTTTGGTTGTCATTAATTAATAAGTAAGATTTGTGTTTAGTAACGGCTGATTATGTTTCTGATGAGTCAGAGGCGAGATGATTAGAAACCGAGAAGACGATGACTCCATAAAATAAGCTTTTGTTTAAGTTATATAATTGAGTTTTAATGTAATTCGTTTTCAGTTTTTTTTAGCTTTGTTATTTTTATTGAGAATTTAAGAATTATAAAAGTTTTTTTAAGTAAAATTTGAAGAAATTTTGATTAAGAAATTATTTAATGAGATGGCTTTAAATTATTGGTTGGAGAAGATGACATAATAGTTTTGAAATCCACTATTGGTTAATTATTTTTGCTGATATGACATATTGTCTTATTCTTATTGGTTAGTTTTTTTTTTAATTTAACGATGTGGCAATTTGTTATATTCTTATTGGCTGATTATTTTTGCCTATGTGGTACCTCTTAAAGAGCAGGAAATATATCCCTTTTATATAAAGGAGATAACCAGATGGTCATTAACCATGTTACCATCTCAAATTTCTATTTCTCCTTTTTTCATTGTTAGTATTCACGAAGGTTAAATTGGCTTAAAAGAAATGATGAGAACCTTTTGAAACTTAAGGAGTATCACTCCTATTCCTATTACTCTTTCTTTTCTTATCTTGTTCATTTCTAATCTTGAGGGTGTGTTTGCTGCTTCTAGTAGACACTTGTGTAATCACAAACAAAGGGATGCACTTCTTGAGTTCAAGAACGAGTTTGAAATTAAGAAGCATTGTTCTGACGGCATTCGTCTCAAGACTGAGTCATGGGTGAACAATAGTGACTGCTGTCATTGGGATGGTATCACATGCGATGCCAAGTCTAGAGAAGTGATTGAGATAGACCTTACCCGCAGCTGCCTCCATGGTCGACTTCATTCAAATAACAGTCTTTTTAAGGTTCAAAGATTTCGTTTTCTAACCACTCTTGACCTTTCATATAATTACTTTAGAGGTTAAATCCTATCTTCTATTGCAAATTTTTCTCATCTTACCATTCTTGACCTTTCTAGAAATTATTTTAGTGGTAGGGTTCTTTCTTCAGTTGAAAATCTTTCACATCTCACCATTCTCGAGCTTTCTGGTAATGATTTCATTGGTGAAATGCCATATTTTGGCAATATGCACCAGTTGAGATTCTTAAACGTTGAGTCTAATGAGTTTAGTGGTAATTTCCCTATTTCTGTACTAAATCTTGAAAACCTCTCGGATTTATATCTCTCCCACAATCAATTTACTGGCACGTTTCCTTCTAACATGAGTTCTGTGTTCAACTTATAGTACTTTCAAGCATGGGACAACTCTTTCATTGGAACTCTTCCTTCTTCTCTCTTCACCATTCCTTCTTTGAATTACATTGATTTGAGACAAAACCAACTCAGTGGCACTCTTGAGATTAGGAATATATCTTTACCATCTAATCTAACAGTGTTAGACATCGGTAATAACAACTTCATAGGGCCAATCCCAAAATCCATTTCCAAGTTACTAAACCTTCAAGACCTTGACCTTTCCTATTTCAACACACAAGGCCCTGTTGACTTTAGTATCTTCTTGAATCTCAAGTCCCTCCAACTTCTTAACCAATCCCATTTAAACACCACCACTACCATTGACTTGAATGTAATCTTACACTCGCATCTCAAGTCAATTTATTCATTGAATCTCTCAGGAAACCATGTTTCAACCACAAAGAAAAGTTTTGTTGCGGATCATCATTCGATATTGATAAATCAGTTGTACTTATCAAGATGCGGTATCACCGAATTTCCAGAGCTCTTGAGAACCCAACACAAACTGACGAACCTAGACATTTCCAACAACAAAATCAAAGGTCACGTTCCTGGTTGGCTATGGACACTACCATTGTTGAAATTTGTGGATCTATCCAACAACTCTTTCATCGGTTTTGAAAGATCAACCAAACTTGGACGATCTATGCAGTTCTTGGTTGGCTCCAATAACAATTTCACGGGCAAGATTCCTTCATTCATATGTGCGCTGCGCTCCCTAGTCACTCTTGATTTATCTAACAATAACCTCAATGGTTCAATCCCTCATTGCATGGGAAATCTCAAGAGTACTCTTTCATTTCTAAACCTTCGCCAGAACCGTCTTGTTGGAGCTGTTCCAGAGAATACATTTGAAATTCTTAAGTCGCTTGACGTCAGCCATAACCAACTTATTGGAAAACTCCCAATATCTTTGATCAGTTTCTCCAATCTTGAAGTTCTGAATGTGGAAAACAACAGAATCAATGACACCTTTCCCTTCTGGTTGAGCTCGCTCAAACATCTGCAAGTTCTTGTCTTGCGCTCCAACACTTTTCACGGACCGATACATCAAGCCTCGTTTCGTACGTTGCGAATCATCGACTTATCGCATAACCACTTCCATAGAGCTTTGCCATTAAACTACTTTGTGAACTGGAGTGCTATGTCATCACTTAAGGCGAACCAAGATAGGTCTAAGTCTAACCAAAAGTACATGAGAGATTTTTTAGGCTATTACCAAGATTCAATGGTTCTGATGAGTAAAGGCACAGAGATGAAGCTGGAACGTATACTGAAAATCTACACAGCACTCGACTTCTCAGGAAACAAGCTTGAAGGAGAGATCCCAAGGTCCATCAGTCTACTAAAAGAACTCCATGTGCTCAACTTATCAAGCAATGCTTTCACCGGCCACATCTCATCATCTATGGGAAACTTGACGTCTCTCGAGTCATTGAACGTTTCCCAAAACAAGCTTTCGGGAGAGATTCCACAAGAGTTAGGGAACCTCTCGTTTCTTGCTTACATGAACTTCTCTCATAATCAGCTTGTAGGTCTAGTACAAGGAGGCACTCAGTTCCGAAGACAAAACTGCTCTTCTTTCGAGGAAAACTCGGGACTTTTCGGCCCATCTCTTGATGAAAACTGTGGAGATATCCATAAAACTGCACCCCCACAATAATATGAAACGTCAGAACCAGAGGAAGAAAACCAAGAGGTTTTGAGTTTGATAGCAGCTGCAGTAGGATTCGGTTCTGGTATTTTCTTTGGATCTACGATTGGATACATACTGATTTCCAACAAACCAGAGTGATTCGTGAAGCTGTTTGGCCGAAACAAACGCCGGAGCACCACAACTCATTAGAGACGTAATGTTCTGAACTTTATTATAATGAAATTGTATGGATGAATGAATAAAATGAGACATTGATGTGCATCATATATGGTGATCGAAGATGAGATTTAACAACTCTTTTCACATTCATTGGTTTCTGATCAAAATAATGTTCATTTCTTTGATGTGCATTATACACATCTCATTACCGTACTAGAACCTAAAAGTCTTTATTTCGGTTACAAGTACTGTAATTAAAATTCTCTATATGAATTATGAGCCTTGCTAATACCTCCACTACTATATAGTTACAAAACCCTAATCGCTTCACGAAAGTAATTTAATTCCAAATGAAAAAAAAAACAGACAAAAAACATAAATAATTATCGAAACTTTTGATTATTTTTCACCTAATCTCCACAAATTTACGTCTCTAAAATATTATATAATTATCAAAACTTTCGATTAGTTTTTTGATTATTTTTTACAAAGTATATAACATCTCCACGAATTTACGTCTCTCCTTCCCCCTCGTGTCCCCTTTTGCTTCTCCTCCATCTCTCCCTCCTTTGAACCAGTCAAATCGATTTTTAACCTCCTCGTCCTTCTCCCTTTGACTCCTCTTTGAAATTCTAGTCGCTTTCCCTATCCATCGATTTAGGGTTTTCAATTTCGTTTCCCCAGCTTTTCTCTCGCTTTCCTCACTTTTTCCCCTTCTTCTTTCGGCTCCTTTTTCCTTTCCCCAAATATGACTCCTTTTCCTGTTAGATTCCGGAATTACCATGATCTGTGCGTTTGAGCAGATCTCAATCTCATAATTATCCTCGGATATATATATATATATATATTATTTCTTTGCTGTTGTGCTTGGATCGCCTAGGGTTCTCTAGTGTTAACCATGGTGGGTACTCAAAGCTTGGAAACTCTAAAAAGCTATGGAATCACGAAGCCTCTTTCTGTTGCTGGCCCTTCCGCGGCTGATTTGAAGCGTAATTTGGAGCTGGAGAAGGTAAGCTTTGTGTTTGCGCTGAACAAAGTGTTTTTGATCTATGTTTTTGGCTCAATTTGAATTTCTTTTTTTGTTATCCGAAGTTTCTGATTGATGAGGGGCTTTACGAGAGCAAGGAAGAAACCATGAGGAGAGAGGAAGTTTTGGGGCGCATTGATCAGGTGAATAAAGCGTGTTTTGCTTATTCAATTGGCCCAAGTTTTTCTTAAACTTTCAGAGTTTTTGCATATTTGTTCATGATTGTGAAATTTGAGATCAGTTTGTTTGAGGGGTGATGTGTATCCTTTCTGGTTTCTATACATCTTCGCCCTCAAACTTGTTATATAGATTGTTAAACACTGGGTGAAAGAGTTAACTCGTCAGAGAGGATATACAGATCACATGGTGGAGGATGCAAATGCTGTCATATTCACATTTGGATCTTACCGCCTTGGAGTAAGTGCTTTAAGGTTTAGAGTTTAAGTTCAGTTGAATATTATCATTGAACGATCATTCTAGTCAAAGGAAAATTAGCATTGTATTCGTCTCTGCGTTACTAGTCTTTTGAGTGTGAAAAGGGTTGATTTTGTTGACTTGCAGGTACACGGACCTGGGGCTGATATTGATACTTTGTGTGTTGGCCCATCTTACGTTAACCGAGAGGTGACTGTTGAATCACGTCTTACTGATGTTAAGGTCTGGCATCAAGTTTAAGTTTCTAACAGGTTACGTTTATAGGAGGATTTCTTCATCATTTTGCGTGATATATTGGCTGAGATGGAAGAAGTGACTGAGCTTCAACCTGTTACTGATGCCCATGTCCCAGTCATGAAGTTTAAGTTCCAAGGAATATCAATTGATCTTCTGTATGCTAGCATATCACTTCTAGTCGTGCCTCAGGTAATATCAATATAGCCAGTTTCAGTTTCCGCTGAAAGTTAAGGGTGTTTAGTTAGTGATACCTTTATGCTATCTTGGATTTAGTTTGGTGGGTTTGGTGCCTGTATTGCATGTTAATGTTCACGTATCCTCCAAGGGCTGAGATATCAAAAAAACTTATTTTCAGAATATGTAGGACTGCCATTTTTAGAATCTTCCGTCTTGATTTATATATGTACTGAGCTGAGTTCTCGCCAAACTTCATATTTTTCTTGCTGAGTCAGATCCCTTGTTTTGTTGGATTGAATTTTCAATAGGATCTGGATATCTCCAGCTCTTCTGTGCTGTGTGATGTCGATGAGCAAACTGTCCGCAGTCTTAATGGTTGTAGAGTTGCTGATCAGATTCTTAAACTCGTTCCAAATTTTGAGGTAAACTCGTTGAATGCCAGTTTTTTTTTTGTTAAGAGACTAACAATTCTGTAAGCCATTTCTGACATTTATGTGCAAATGTAGCACTTCCGTACAACATTAAGATGCATGAAGTACTGGGCTAAGAAGCGTGGGGTCTATTCAAATGTAAGGTGGTGTCTTTCTGAATATATCATTTGCTGACAAAACGTCAAGCTCTTGTCATATCTATTATTTTGAGCAGGTTACTGGATTTCTTGGTGGTGTAAACTGGGCACTTTTGGTTACACGCCTGTGCCAGCTTTATCCAAATGCTATTCCTAGTATGTTAGTCTCTCGATTTTTTAGAGTATATACACAATGGCGCTGGCCGAATCCAGTCATGCTTTGTGCAATCGAAGAGAATGAGCTTGGGATTCCTGTTTGGGACCCCCGAAAAAATCACCGTGACCGCTATCATCTTATGCCGATAATAACTCCTGCGTACCCATGCATGAATTCTAGTTACAATGTCTCTCAAAGCACTCTTCGTGTTATGACGGAGCAATTCCAGTATGGTAACAAGATCTGTCAGGTTAGGGAGCAGAACATCTGAATTGTTTTATGAACAGTTTACCCAGGATCCTGTTGCTAAGAACCATTTTGTATGCAGGAGATCGAGTTGAAGAAACAACACTGGAGCTCCTTATTTGAGCAATATATGTTCTTCGAGGCATATAAAAACTACCTTCAGGTTGATGTACTAGCAGTAGATGCAGAAGATTTACTGGCTTGGAAGGGTTGGGTGGAGTCACGGTTCAGGCAGCTGACCTTGAAGGTAGATACCCTTATATTCATTTGACGTTCAGGATTAAACATTCCGTGTCTTCAGTGTGTTCTCCAAGTTTTATTGGTAGGAAACACAATCATTGAATGGTTCTTATTGGTTCTTATTCTCCTCTGTTTTTTTCCCCGATAATGCAGATAGAACGAGACACAAATGGGATGTTAATGTGCCATCCTCAACCAAATGAGTATGTGGACACTTCCAAGCAGTTTCGACATTGTGCCTTTTTCATGGGCTTGCAGAGGGCAGAAGGAGTTGGTGGCCAAGAATGTCAACAGTTTGATATACGTGGAACGGTGGATGAGTTCAGGCAAGAGGTAAACATGTATATGTTTTGGAGACCTGGGATGGACGTGTTTGTTTCTCACGTTCGTAGGCGGCAGCTTCCACCTTTTGTTTTTCCAAACGGATATAAAAGGCCTCGGCAATCCAGGCATCAGAATCAACAATCCGGAGAAGCTGGTGAGCCCGTTGAATCTTTTTCCGCCAATGCTGAGAGACATGCAAAGAGAAAGAACGACAATGAAATGATGGATACCAAGCCCGAGAAACCTGAGAAGCGTGCATCTCTTAGTCCACATAGTGTAGATGCAACTTCTCCTGACAGTAGTGCTATCACAATTGGTGGGACTCCTCCGATTGGCATTGTGTCAGGTCCTACAGCCGAATGCTTAGTAACTAGTGATCTTGGTTGTACCACCATTCCTTATGTGGAAGCTGGAGCCGAAAATTTTGTCAGTAAAAGCACTGAAATCATAAGATTTTCTCAAAATGTGCATAACTCTGGTAGCGAGCAAATCCTGGAAGGAGATTATAGGGCTCTAGTTCAAGGCTGTCATGACCTGGCTGAGCCTGTAGGAAAGGATGTGAGACCTGATCCTAGTGTTGTGGTAGCATGTGAAGGTGGGCAGAATGAAGAAACAGGTCATGGTGTAGGCCCTGAATCCATCAATGATACTGATACAAAACATCGACTTGATCGGAAAGAGGACGTCGATGAAGTTGAGAGAGAATCTAGGTCGGGAGAATTTGCTGATTGTGTGTTGCGGAATGGATACTGTGTGAGGAACCTTGATCATGAGGTGAGTTCTTCCTGTCCGATGATGATTGTATAAGAACTGTAACAAACTGGGAAAAATATGTCTTGTATGCACTGGACATAGTGATCATGGCTTGTTACAGGGTTTTTTGACAGCTGCAAGTTTGGATTCAGCTGTGGAACATAGAAACTTTCAAAAGTGGTTTGTCAGAAGAACTTCAGGTTTTTTATTCTAACTCATGTCATTTGGCATAAGGTTTATTCTCCTGTAGGATTTTTCGCGTTTGGTAGCTGGTTTGAGATTGATTATTTATGACATTGGTTGAGTGTCAGTGTGACCACCCAGTGCATGACATGTTGAAGGGTGATCTTTTGCTTTAGTTTAGAATAAAGGAACATGATGTAATTAGCTTAAATTAGAATGTTGTGGTAATTTATGTTGCTGTAGATTTCTGTTGCAATAACTTATTGTACTTTGTTTCTGCTTACATCCTAACTAGTGCGGCACTGCTTTATTGTATATATTCGCTGTTTTCATATGAGACTAGATGCTTTTCTCTTTCCCTCATTTCACTTCTGACTTCTCTCTTTGCTTGTAATTTTTCTGTGTCTTAGTCAAACCCTTTGCTCAGCGGGATGGGGAGGCCTGAAGACGGAGCTAGGTCAGAATCTTTGCAGAATGCACTGATGAGGCATGTGTTTTTTGCAACCCATTATTAATTTATTCCGATCATGATCTCTTTATGCTCTTGTTTTGGTGTTTTCTTGGTGCTCTGTAGCAGCAGCAGGTTGAGCTTGAAGTCCATAGTGTGAGCGAGGTATCTCAGCAATTGTAATGAGAGCCTGCAAGTCAAGAAAAAGGAAAAAAAAAAGATGAAAAGTCAAAAACAAATAAGACGAATCAGAGCACCCTGGTGTTTGCTTTGAACGACAGCTTCAAGAACTCGGCACTAGTGGTAAGTACACCTAAATCTGAAAACGAAAAGCCTAAAAAGTAAAAAAAAAAAAAAAGTTTATGAAAAATCCAAAAAAAGAAGATAAAAAATTGAAAAAAAAGAGAGGAAGATAACATCTTTCAAATGATTTTGTTTTTTCGAAACTTGGTGGGATCTTGTGAGTAGCCAAACTCTAAGAAGAGTGAGCTTGGATAACGAGTTTGGGACGCAAAAGCCCATATACGTTGTTCGATACTGTGCACAACGAAGTTGGGAGAGAGAGGTGGAGTATGTGCTTGTTCAATGCTTTTTGTCTGAGAGTTGCAAATTTCAGAGACGAGATCGGTGAGCCATGGAAGAAGGCAAGTGAATTATATGTTTCTGCCTTTTTTTTGTATTTTATTTGCTTTCGGATCTTTCAATGTTATATGATTCTGTGCATAAAAATGTCTCCTTCTTTCTTGTTTCTGCTCACTTCTTTTATAAAGACCATTATTACTAATCACCAAAATGTCATCTGAATATGTCTTCTGGTTTATGCGACTATGCGACTATGGTGATGAACGAGTTCTTACTTTTTTTTTTTTTCAGTATTTGTAATTTCCTTTTAATTGGTCGAGTCTTTTGTTCTTTTAACTTCGACCTTTAGACATCAGTAGGCATCATTCCTGGGATAGAATCTCATCGGCTGTTTCAAACTGTGAAGTGTGACTTCTTTTTTCTTAAAACATACTTCACACAATGGGTTTGTCCTTTAGTCTAGTGGCAACTGAAAATGTTTTTTTATAATAAACATGAGTGCAAAATCTTAAACAAATTGGCCTACTTTTTTTTTAGTTGCTGTTTTCTAAAACTCAAGACTAACTCTGCCCCGACAATTGAAGCACAAAGCAATCAATTCTTAAACCAAGGATATAAGAGTCTTGTCTATTTATCAAGGGTCGAACCATTATCCACCTCATCTAAAACTGTCATTTGAACCCGAGTTTTCGTTTCCAATAATATTTATTTCAAACACACTTTTTTTTATTGCATTTACATTAAAAAAAAACATAAAAATATAGGATAATTTTTATATTTACCACATAATTATGTTTAGTAGACAAAAATAATAGAAATCCTACATAAGTTTCACTCCTAAACGTACTTTTTTATTGCATATACATAAAAAAGCATATAAATATGGATTATTTTGTTATATAACTATAATAACAAAAGAATAAAAAATATAGCTATGCTATTTGAATAATTGGTAAACTAACTATATTCCACAATCAATTATCGAATATAACTTTTTACTATATTATATTTTACACTATACTATGTATAGTTTTATAAAATAGTTTTTATTTGATATAATATTAATAAAAAAAAGTTGGTTGTAAAGAGAAAAAGAGAGAGAAGAAGACGGAAGAGAAGAGGGGATGAGGGTAGGGGAGGAGAGGGGAGGAGAGGGGAAGAGGAGGGGAAAGAGAAGGGGAAGTGGAAAGGGAAGACATAGAAGGAGTGGGACGATGAGAAGAAGGGAGGGGAAGAAGATAAAAGAGAAATGATATTTTTGTATATATAGTAAAATATACAGAAAATATCATAGCATCTATTTATTATGGTTATTTGATGAATTTATGACATTTATATAGTTATACCACCCAATTTCTCTATAAATATAGGATAATTTTTATATTTACCACATAATTAGGTTTAGTAGACAAAAATAATAGAAATCCTACATAAGTTTCACTCCTAATATTTTCTAGTAACATTCTTCCGAATTTACTTCTGTTTCATAAAACACGAAAACCACCAAAAAACAATAACGGCGACGGCGAAGATGATAATGACAGCGAAGACGAATTTTTACAATCTTTGGATTTTCTGTTGACGAATATAATCTTTATATACAAATGTAGTTTTCATAAAATTGATTTTTTTCTATAATGATTTAGCATTTTTGAGTGATTTAGGATATAATTTAGTTTCTATTATGGGATTTGAACCTAGATTTTGAAGGGGAAAGCTTCAAGTTCAATTTTAATAAAAGAATTTTAGATTTTCAGGTTATCGGAAAAAGTGATTTTAGAAATGGTGACTCTAAAAGTTGATAAATTACCTCAAATAACACAATGATTGGTTTAACTTAAATGTGAAATGTTACTAACAATTTAGGAAGTATTTTTAAATTTCAGGAATAATTCATAATAGTTTGTGTGGAAGTCCGACCCGGCTAACTAAACCGCAGCCTTGTTTTCACTACATCCTAACAGTTCGGTCTATACTTAGCCAAATTTTAATCTTTTTCCTTCCATTCAACAATACACAGCGGATTCAAAACAACTTCATTTCATTCCATTAAACTTGAATAAAACACTTAAATAAGATTCAGGGTTAACTGAAAACAAATCACAATGGTTCACCAATGAATACAACTGATCATCTAGCAACCTAAACGGTCAAACACCAAAGCCATAAGACCAAAACACAAGTCTTAAACATAAATAAAACACCCAATCCCCGATCCATCCATGTTCATCACTGCCGCCGGTCTCGCTCCCTTTACTGCTTAGTACCTGCACACTCAAGAAGAGAGGCATAAGTATTTGATAAAAAATACTTAGTGAGCACGGTCATCCCGTAACACCTGGTCAGTACCATTCACGCATTCATACTTTCGGATTCAACATCCTACACAATCAATTTGCAATAGACATAACATATATCAAACGGCCATGATCATCTAACCTAACCACCCAAGATTTATCCCTTTTAAGATCCATGTCTACTTCAGCGAGAATCCCACATCCCCTAAGCTAGTACATGATCCGGATTACCCTGAGGTTAGCTAGACATCATCTATGCCACGGTAAACACCTCACAAAACCTTAAAATACAACCGCTTATCAGTTCTAAACACACAACATGAAAATCACACAATCAAACATGCTAAACATTCAACCCTAGCAATCCAACGATCCTAGACACCAACCACAGTCACGCATTCACCTTAGACAAGGTTGGAAACAGATTGGTCAGAAGAAATTCGGATGAAATCCGCACTAAATCGAAGATATATGATCACCCTAGGAATCTCTCGGCTAACAGTACGATCCGATCCCTTTCCCTTCAGCTATCTCTCGATCCGTTCACCTTTCTCTGAGCCAAACTCTGTTGACCCTCGGAAACCCCACAAAACACGACTATTAGCTCGAGGTTATCCGATGGAAACTCGATACAAAGGAAAATATCCAATCGTTTATCAGTTTATCTCGGCGATGGTCAGATCCGTACGGCGATCCTTCAATCTCTCTCGGTTATCCTTGGGATAAACTCCCTTTTCTAGGGTTTTCTCTCGACTAAACTCTCTCTTTGCTTTATTTATCTAAAATAAACGCAACACCTCCGAGCTAAGTCTAAAAACACCTTATATACTCGCAAAACCCTAAGTAACTCGGTCTAAACTGACATTTCCCAGTTCTAGTAGGAGTTATCCGATCCGATTAGATATTTCACGGCTATCACCCGTATCAGACTCTACCATCTGCGTGATAACCGCGTATAAGCCGACCTAACATCCTTGGCCGAAGGCCCAGTCCATTTTCTCTCGGACAATTTTCTTTTCTCTCGGATAAACCGCCCTTATCCGAGTTATTTCCCTTCTGTCCGGCCATTTTCTATTTTTCACCTGGATATTCTCACATCCTGGGCTATCTTTCCATTTTCTCTCGGACACAGTCCACTGTCACTCAGACTAACCCCACTCTCACTCGGATTAATCCCATTTTCTCACGGACTGGACCATTTTCTCTCGGATATGGTCCATCCGGCTCGGCTAGCCCAGCCATCCATCCGACTATTTCCCAGTCATCACCTGACCATAGTATGAACCTCCATTTCCCAGCCAATATCCAACCCTTGGCTCGATCATTCCTCGGATAATGCCCTGTCCGGCTCGATCATTCCGAATTTTCTCGGATACGGATGTTACAACTCTCCCCCACCCGTTTTGGATTCGTCCTCGAATCCGACTCGTCCGTTTGCAATTTATCAAACCATTTGGGATACTCGGCTTTCATCCTAGCCTCCTTTTCCCAAGTAACCTGTTCATGCCCGTCACAGTTCCATACGACCTGAACCATTCTAACCAGCTTTCCACGCTTAGTCTCTTCTTTCCTGCCTATCACCTGAACCGGCCTAGCCACTACTGCAAGGTCCTCTTGCAAGTCTGCTGGCGGTTCCTCTATAACCGTTTCACGTTCGGTTATATGCTTTCTCAGCTGCGACACATGGAATACATTATGGAACGCTCCCATTTCCGATGGCAAGTCCAACTTGTAAGTCTGCACCAACTCTTTCTAGTATCCGGTACGGTCCCATTGATATGATCCCTCTTATGATCTTGACCTTACAAACCAAGTGATGAACGTATTGATCCGTGATGATGAGATAGCTTGAAAGTTTTGATAAAAATGAATCGTTTGTGGGGGAAAAGGGGGAAGAGTGAGAAATTTTAAAGAGAAATTTTATTAAAAAGATAGATGAAAACCAAACACAACCACACACACGATTTTAAGGAGAAAGAAGAGAAAGAGGAGAACAGACAACAAGAAAGCATTAAGTTAGTCTTGGGATAAACCCCCTTGACTAACCATGCATGACTCGGTTCAAACTTACACAAAATACAAGAATAAGTAAACAACTTAGGATAGAAAATGAATCTAGATATTCCAAGCCGCGGATGGTAGAAAGAAGTGGGCTTGGACAAATGATAAGTTAATGGGCAATGATGTTGTAGAAACACTTGCCTTGTTAAAAACCTTAGTAAGAAAACCCAATGGGACAAAACTTACTAAGGGAAAAAGAGCACAAAATGATTCTACAAACCCCTTAACTAGTCATCGGCTATAATGCATATCAAAGCAGTATGTATAGCCTTTTTATTATCATATGTTTCATGAATGGACTGATTAAGCAATACTTCTAAGGCATTATGAAATGCCTTAGCCTTTGAACGGGTCATGGGACCTTCATGAACCTCTAGAATGTCATCAGCTACATGTTTGTTTAGATCTTGTTCCTCCTCGGCTGCAAGCTCACCAATATCTTCCATGATCATATCATCCCCTTCTTCTTGAAAAGGATTTGACCTCAAATCCAACTCATCTGCAACATAGGGAATTAAATCAGTAACATTAAAACTATAACTTATAGAATACTTACCTTGGAGGTCAAGCTGATAGACATTGTCATTGAACCTCCTTGTGACGGTGAAAGGACCATCAATCTTTGGCATCAACTTGGATTTTCTTTCGGCTGGGAAGCGTTCCTTTCTCAAATGTACCCATACTGGATCACCAGCTTTAAAAACCATTTTGCTCCTTCCTTTATTTGCATGTTTGGCATAAAGCTTAGTCTTCTCTTCCAAGTTCTTCTTAGCATCCGAGTGTATAAGCTTTATTAAATCGGCCTTTTTCTTTCCATCCATACTCAACCTTTCACTCAAAGGTAAATGCATCAAATCCAAAGGAGAGGTGGGATTGAACCCATAAACAATTTGAAACGGTGAGTATTTAGAAGCAGAATGCACGGCATGGTTGTATGCAAATTCTACATGAGGTAAACAATCTTCCCAAGACTTAAGGTTCTTTTTAATCAATGCTCTCAACAATGATCCTAAAGTCCTATTAACAACCTCAGTCTGACCGTCAGTTTGCGGATGACAAGTGGTAGAAAACATTAGCTTAGTTCTTAGTTTAGACCACAAGGTTTTCCAAAAGTAACTAAGGAACTTAGTATCTCTATCCGACACAATGGACTTAGACATGCCATGAATGCGAACTATTTCCTTAAAGAAAAGATTGGCAATGTGCACAGCATCATCAGTCTTATGACTCGCAATAAAATGAGACATCTTAGAAAATCTATCTACAACTACAAAGATAGAATCCTTACCTGTCTTTGTTCTAGGCAAGCTTAAAACCAAGTCCATGGATATGTCATGCCACATATGAGATGGTATGGGCAAAGGGGAGTACAAACCGTGATGTTGTGTTTTGGATTTGGCTTGCTTGCATGTGTTGCACCTTCTGCACACTCTCTCAACGTCACGTCTCATCTGTGGCCAATAAAAGTGATCTTTCATCACTTCTAAGGTCTTAGCAATGCCAAAGTGCCCCATCAATCCACCACCGTGTGCTTCCCTGATGAACAAGTCCCTCATAGAACAATTAGGTACACAAAGACGGTTCTCAAAGAAGAGAAACCCATCTTGTGTAAAGAATTTACCCGAAGGAGATTTAGAGCAAGCAATAAAAATATCTGAAAAATCAGCATCAACTTTGTATAGCTCTTTAAGCTGTTCTAATCCTAGCAACTTAGCTTCTAGAGTAGAGAGCAATGTGTACCTTTTTGACAAAGCATCAGCCACCACATTTTCCTTACCTTGTTTATACTTTATAACGTATGGAAATGTTTCTATAAACTCAACCCACCTTGCATGCCTTTTGTTTAACGTTTGCTGACCTTTGAGATGTTTTAAGGACTCATGATCGGTGTGAATGACAAACTCCTTAGGCCAGAGGTAGTGTAGCCATGTTTGCAGTGCCCTCACCAAAGTGTATAGCTCCTTATCGTATGTTGGGTAGTTGAGCATTGCACCACCAAGTTTTTCATTGAAGTAAGCTATTGGCTGCTTATCTTGCATCAGAACTGCTCTAACCCCTATCCCTGATGCATCACACTCAATCTCAAAAGTTTTCAAGAAATTAGGTGAAATAAGGACAGGGGCGTTAGTAAGTTTCTCTTTCAGGCTTTGAAAAGCCTCCTCTTGAGCCGTTTCCCACTTAAAACCAACGTCCTTCTTGATGATCTCGGTGAGTGGAGCTGCTATTGTGCTGAAATCCCTCACAAATCTCCTATAGAACCCGGCCAACCCATGGAAACTTCTTACTTCTCCCACAGTCTTAGGGTTTGGCCAGTCACAGATGGCCTTCACCTTTTCCTCGTCCACTTTGACTCCCTCTGAGCTTACTACAAAACCGAGAAAAAACAAGACTAGAAGTGCAAAATGTACACTTCTTAAGGTTAGCGTATAGCTTCTCTTTTCTGAGCAAATCAAGTACTAACCTAATATGTTCTACATGCTCGTCTAGGCCTTTGCTATAAACAGGAATGTCATCAAAATAAATGACCACAAAGATGTCTATATATGTCCTAAGAACATGATTCATCAAACGCATAAAAGTGCTAGGGGCATTAGATAATCCGAATGGCATAACCAGCCATTCATATAAACCACGCTTGGTTTTGAATGCGGTTTTCCACTCATCCCCTTCTTTCATTCTAATCTGATGGTAACCACTCTTTAAATCAATCTTAGAAAAGATGTTAGAACCATGCAATTCGTCTAACATGTCATCTAATCTAGGAATGGGATGGAGATACTTCAACGTGATATTTTTGATTGCACGGCAGTCAACACACATCCTCCAGCTATCGTCTTTATTAGGAACTAGAAGCACTGGAACCGCACAAGGGCTCATGCTTTCCCGGACATGACCCTTAGCCATCTGTTCATCCACTTGTTTTTGTAGTTCCTTAGTTTCTACGGGATTGGTACGGTAGGCGGGACGGTTTGGCAAGGATGCTCCTGGAGTGAAATCTATTTGGTGTTCAATACCTCGAATGGGAGGTAGACCAATGGGAGTCTCAGTTGGGAAGACATCCTCAAACTCCTGTAAAAGAACTTGCATTTCACTCCGATATACCGGTGTAAGATCAGCAATGGTGGTTACTGTTTCTTTAAAAATAAACAAAAGCATATGTGATTTAGAATGGAAAGCTTTCTTAACCTCTCCGGCTTTAGCAAAGAAATTCAAATGTTTGGCTGACCTTAGAGTTTGTTTCTGATCATTGTAGACTTCTTGAGGAGTCATGGGAACCAAAACATTTTTCTTACCCTTAAACTCAAAGGAGTGACGGTTTGAAAAACCATAATGTATTACACGGCGGTCAGATTGCCATGGCCTGCCCAAAAGGATGTGGCTTGCTTATATATGTAGCACATCACATAGTATCTCATCCTTGTATTCTCCAATGGTCAAAGGAACTAATACTTGCTCGGTGACCTTCATTTCTCCCTTCTCATTCAGCCAATGCAACTTCTAAGGACTCAGATGAGGAGTAACTTGCAACCCCAACTTCTTGACCATGATATTACTCGCAACATTAGCATAACTCCCGCCGTCTATGATCAAACTACAAACCTTTCCATGGACCAAGCAACGGGTGTGGAAAAGGTTTTCACGCTGGTCTTGTTCCTCCGGCTTACTCTGCATGGTTAACATCCTTCTAGCTACGAGTAACTCCCCCTAAACTGGTAACAACTCGTGTTCCTCCTCAGTTTCCTCTAGCTGCTCATCCTCTGATTCTATATCGTCGTTGTCAAGCAAGATCCTGACATGTTTGTTGATACACTCGTTGGCATAACGCCCTCGGCCTTGGGCATTTGAAGCACTTCACATCACGGGCCTTAGTACTGACTTCCTTTGGTTTTCCATGTAGAGATGTTGCTTCAGGCTTTTGGATGAACGGCTTACTTTCCCTCGGGTGATTCTTATCGTCCTGCAGATAGGCTGTCCGGTACGTGTTTCTGTCGTCCTGCGGGTAAGTTGTTTGGCTATTTGGACCAGTACGAGGACCCGATCGGTAAGACCCTTTTCTCTTAACTTGCTGCTCAAACAAAACTGCCTTATTAAGCATTTCTTCCAGGTCAACATAGTGTTGTGTCTCTAGGGGGTCCTGAATCTCGCGGTTAAGTCCTCCGAGGAACCTAGCCATCGTAGCTTCCCTATCCTCCAAGATGTCCGCTCTAAGCATGAGTGTCTCCATCTCTTGAAAATATTCTTCCACTGTCCGGTTGCCTTGTGTCAATCTCCTAAGCCTCTGATGGAGTTCCCGGTGGTAATGGCTCGGCACAAATCGCTTCCTCATCAAGTTTCTCATTTCATTCCATGTAGTAACCAGATACTCTTGGTTGCGCCTCCTAGTTGTGACAAGCTGATCCCACCAACTCAAGGCATAGTCATAGAATTCTGTTGCTTCCACCTTAACTCGGTTCTCTCCTGTATAGTGTTGAACGTTGAAAACAAGTTCTATCTTCTTCTCCCGTTCAAGGTAAGCATCCGGATCACACTTGCCATGGAAGGAGGGAATCTTCAATTTTAGCCCGACCAAGTTGTCCTGCGCTCTGTCTCTGCCCTGTCTAGAACTTCTCCGACCACTCCTTGAAGATCCACTGCCCTTGTAGTACTGGTCTGTCTGATGTCCGCTGGCCTGATCCTCTTGATCATCTTCTCTCATAGTTTCTTTTCCTGGACGCTTATTGACCGGTTCCCTTTGTTCAAAGTCCTGTCTGATCTTTTCCACTTCCGAGTGTAACATCTTCTTTAACTCGGTTGTGAGGGCATCAATCAATATCCTTTGGATTCTTCCCATCTGACTCTCCAGATCATCTTCATCTCCGACCATGGTTCCTGAAAATTAAGGAACAAATCGCAGTAAATAGTTCTTTGATAAATTAGAATTTATAAAAATTTTAAACTATTTTTAAAAATATTTTGCGAATAACTAGTGACTAAATCCATGATGAACAAAATTTTTAAAATTGTTTTTGAGAGTAGATGAAAAGACTAAAATTGAATCGACAAAAATAAAGAAAACAGATCGGATCAGAACATTTAGCTTTGAAAGGTTTTCTCTGATACCACTTGATATGATCCCTCTTATGATCTTGATGAAGGTTTCAGTCTCATTCAACCAACTCTCTTTTTGAAGCAGATAGTTCACGAGATAATTGAGTAAGTTACAAACCAAGTGATGAACGTATTGATCTGTGATGATGAGATAGCTTGAAAGTTTTGATGAAAATGAATCGTTTGTGGGGGAAAAGTGGGAAGAGTGAGTATGGAATGTAGCAAGAGGTGTGGATGACTCTTGATACAAACTGTTAGAACACAAAGGATATGACACACCTATGATTCTAAGCAGGATTTCTCGTGGATATTACACACCAATAGAGGTTGATCTACTTTCAAAGAGAAATTTTATTAAAAAGATAGATGAAAACCAAACACAACCACACACACGATTTTAAGGAGAAAGAAGAGAAAGAGGAGAACAGACAACAAGAAAGCATTAAGTTAGTCTTGGGACAAACCCCCTTGACTAACCATGCATGACTCGGTTCAAACTTACACAAAATACAAGAATAAGTAAACAACTAAGGATAGAAAATGAATCTAGATATTCCAAGCCGCGGATGGTAGAAAGAAGTGGGCTTGGACAAATGATAAGTTAATGGGCAATGATGTTGTAGAAACACTTGCCTTGTTAAAAACCTTAGTAAGAAAACCCAATGGGACAAAACTCACTAAGGGAAAAAGAGCACAAAATGCTTCTACAAACCCCTTAACTAGTCATCAGCTATAATGCATACCAAAGCAGTATGTATAACCTTTTTATTATCATATGCTTCATGAATGGACCGATTGAGCAATACTTCTAAGGTATTATGAAATGCCTTAGCTTTTGAACGGGTCATGGGACCTTCATGAACCACTAGAACCTCATCAGCTACATGTTTGTTTAGATCTTGTTCCTCCTCGGCTGCAAGCTCACCAATGTCTTCCATGATAATATCACCCATGTATCTCGGACTCAACTTGGCATATTTAGCTGCCCGGTCTATTCCCTTATAAGTCAGTGCCTTCAGATAAACCATTTCACCCACACTGAACTCCAAGTCCTTGCGACGCTTGTCCGCATAATTTTTATGTCTGTCCATAGCCTCTTTCAGCTTAACCTTTAAGAATATGATCTTCTCTGTAGTAGCCTCGACCACTGCTGGCCCGATTACCCTACGCTCCCCCACTTGTGTCCAACACAATGGTGTCCTACACGGCCTGCCATTCAACACCTCATACGGACACATATCAATGCTCATATGGTAACTATTGTTGTATGCAAATTTAGCCAACGGTAAGTAATCTTCCCAACTACTACCACAATCCAGTACACATGCTCTCAACATATCCTTCAATGTCCTAATCGTCCGTTCTGACTGCCCATCTGTCTGAGGATGATATGCTGTACTTATATGTAACCGCGCCCCACACGCTTCCTGGAACTCCTTCCAGAACCTCGAAGTAAACTTCGGATCACGATCTGAGATGATACTCACTGGCACTCCATGCAATCTCACAATCTGATCAATGTTGCACATATCCACCAACTTTGGTACTCCATCCGTATTTTTCATTGGTAAGAAGTGAGCAGACTTGGTCAATCGATCCACAATGACCCATACTCCGTCATGCAACTTCTTAGTCTTTGGTAAACCCAATACATAGTCCATGGTGATCATGTCCCATTTCCATTCTGGCATTGGTAATGTTTGCAACAAAACACTCAGAAACTGATGCTCTGCCTTAACCAATTGACACGTCTCACATGCCGCTACCCACTTAGCCACATCACGCTTCATCCCAACCCAATGATAGTACCGTTTCAGATCCTGATACATCTTGGTCATTCCCGGATGAACAGAAAACCTTGACTGATGTGCCTCCTTAAGGATCTCATCCTTTAACTCCTTCACATCTGGTACACATACCCGTCTGTCCACAATAATGGTCCCATTGTTTGAAGTATGATATTCCGTCTTATCATTCTGTGACATCTTGTTCAGATTCTCATCCTGCTCCTGAGCAATCCCAATCCTAGTCAACAAGTCAGCTCTATCTGCAGCTTCCAAACCCAACGGTTTAACCCCTTTTGTTATTGCATTCAACTGCAATGTCCTTAGTATGTTCACAATGCTTCCAACGTCCCGTTCTGATGATACGCTAGCTCTCCTCCTGCTCAACGCATACTCTCTTATCCGAAACAATGTGACCTAAGAACCCTATATGTCGTTGCCAAAACTACACTTACTGAGCTTGGCATATAACTTCTGTTCTCGCAACTTCTCCATAACAGTTCTCAAATGACCTCTATGTTCTTCCTCACTCTTTGAGTATACTTGAATATCATCTATGAAAATGATCAAAAACTCATCTAGGTACTCCCTAAACACGCCATTCAACAGCTTCATTAATGCAGCTAGCGCATTCGTCAAACCAAACGGCATGACCACAAACTTGTAATGACCATACCTTGTCATAAAGTCTGTCCTACGCACGTCTGTCTCCTCTATGGATATTTGATGGTACTCTGATGCCAAATCGATCTTAGAGAACCAAGTAGCTCCCCTGAGTTGGTCCAACAACTCATCTATCCTGGGAAGTGGCTTCTTGTTCGTCACGGTAACACGGTTCAATCCGCGGTAATCGATGCAAAGCCTGAAGCTCCCATCTTTTTTCTTCACGAACAACACTGGCACACCCCATGGCGATTTGCTTGGTCAAATGAACCCCTTGTCCAGCAATTCCGTTTGCTGCTTCTTTAATTCAGCTATCTCAGCCGGCGCCATCCTGTATGATGCTTTGGACAATGGCACTGTCCCCGGCTCAAGTTCAATCATGAACGAATCTGAACGAGCTGGTGGCAGTCCTGCCAACGCTTGGAATACATCCTCAAATTCTTGCACCACCGGTATACTGTCCAAGTCAACATCCGGTTCTCCTTTTGTGGTAGTGATCGTTGCTAGATACGCCTCACAACCCTTCTCTATCAGCCGTTCTGCTTGAATGGCTGAAACCACCAAACTTCCTAAGGTTGGTCTAACTCCCTGATAAACCAAGACCTCTCCGTCTCTCTCAAATCACACCCTTCCACAGTGACAATCCAAATGAGCTCTTTACTTGCCTAACCATTCCATCCCCAAGATGACATCATAGGACTTAACTCTACAGATCACCAGATCCGCCGACATGTCCACTTTGCCAATCCACACTAAAACGTTCTTAACCGTTCCTAGTGATAACATCACTTGGCCTCCAGCCGCCTGAACAAACTCAAAGTCCTCTCAAGGTTCCTTCTGGAACTGACCCTTTCCGATCATATCCAATTAACAAAACAATGACTCGCTACCGAGTCAAACATAACATGGGTTTCAACCTCACCCGTTAGCAAGGTCCCTACACATTCATTCCCGAGAATGCTAAGACTCTATACTAACACACAACATGCAAAAGCAATTCACAAAACTCTATGTACCACATGTACCAGTAATCGGATGAGAAGAGCTCGGTTCGTCAGCTGCTGTTGCACTCATCGTGTACACCCTCTGTATAATGGCCTGTCACTTGGCCTGTGATGCAAGCGCCTCCCCTGCTCGCTTCCCTTACGATACAGCTTGGTCCACCAGTCCTGCCTTAGGACACTCACGCTTGAAATATCCTGGTTCTCCACAACCGTAGCACACCCGAACCGCACTATCACTGCCAGACACACGATCCACTCGCAGATCCTCCTCCAGATAGTCTCGTACCCAATGCTCTAAGCTCCCGCACCTGTGGCATCCACTACCACCGCGTCTACACTCGCCAACGTGAGCCTTGCCACACTTGCTGCACATGCTGCGTCCCCCAGATCCTTTGCTCGGTACTCCCTTCCCGAACTTCCGGTTCTGTCCACTAGACTGACCCGCCTTGGTCACAACTGTCCCAGCCCCAGCTGTCATGAAAGCAGCTTCTGCCTGTCCTGACTCCAACAATGCCGCCTTCCCAACTAGCTCAGCCACTGTCCTGAAGTCACAGACAACACATCCGTTCCTTAGCTCAACTCGCAGTCCGATCATGAACCTACGAATCAGCTTCTCCTCCATATCAAACTCATGAGATACATACTTCCTCAGCTGGTTAAACTAAGTCTCATACTGCCTCACTGTAAGCGTTCCCTGACTAAGGTACAAAAACGCCTTCTCCAACTCGTTGTAAGCTTCTTGTGGGAAGTACTTACTCCTGAACATCGCTGAAAATGTCTCATACGAACAATTCGCATTCACCAGCCTTCCAACGATTCCTTTCCACCACATGTGTGCATCACCCTCCAAGTAGTGCACGGCTATGTCCCTCTTATAACCCTCAGGACATCGGATAAACCCATAATTCTGTTCAAGTCTCCTCCTCCACTCATCCGCCTCAATCGGTGTAGAACCTCCAGCAAAGAACTTGGTTCCCAACCGCACCATATGATCCAGAACCTTAAGGTAACTCGGAACCCTCTCCACTTGGTCCGCTTCCTCCACAACCACATCCGGATTAACACCAACTGGTGATACTACTTGTGGTGCTGCTGCAACCGTCGGAGCAGGAGCCATTGCAGGTAGTCTGGCTAGTACCTGTTGATAGCCCTTGTATTTACACCATTAATGGCTGCATTTAGTACATATTTTGATCCTATTTTGCATGTTTTCCCTTTGCTTTTGTCCCATTTTCTTCTTTTTAGACGTAGGTTGCATTTAGAGTATAGTTTGCATTTTCTTTGCATTTTGGATGTTTTTAGGTGCTTTTAAAGCTTAAAGGAGTTTGGAGGAGTTTTGGGAATGATACAAGATCTAGCTGGGCAGAAGGGAGCAAGAAGGATCACAGCAGAAGTTTTCGGTCAGAGCACAGAGAGTATCAGTCAATGGTGACCGATACAGAGCATATCGATCACCAGTATCGGTCAAGTGTGATCGTCACAAACACACCGGATGAATTTCGGTCATATGTGTCGATCACTCCAGACCGATAGGGACCCATTTCGGTCACTGAAGACCGACACAACTGACCGATACTGACCCAGCCCGAACCTGTTTTAGTTACATATATGCCATTACTCTAGGGTTTTCTTCTTTACACTATAAATAGCCTTTTTTCCAGATTTTCGATGGGTCATGTCATTTTACTGTTCTTGAGCACTTTGTTTAAGTTTGTAAGACAATTTCTTTGCTTTGTTTAATATAATCAAGTATTTGCTTTAATCGTTCTTTAATATTTCTTTTAATCATGATTAGCATCTTTTCCCTTTGTGATTTGGTGTTAAACATGATTATGAGTGAGTAGTCATCTTAGGGTTGCTAGATGTGATAGATTAGGGGGATTTAAGGCTTGATTAAGGCTTGTTAAGTGCTTCAGTTTATGAGTTCCTCTCTATTAATCTGTTATTCATGCTAGATTAGTCTTGATCAAACTTGTCTAAGTTGTTAGCTTTCTCTTATGCCCACCAAGTGTTTGATGAAATGCTGATCATGTTTAATAGAGGATTTGCTGGCCTTGGCTCAAGAGATTGACTGTTTGAGGATCATTTTGACTTGAATAGAGTTGTTTAATCATAGGGTTTCTAGATGTGGTAGATTAGAGGGATTTAAGGCTTGATTAAGGTTTGTTAAGTGCTTCAGTTTATGGATTCCTCTCTATTAATCTATTATTCATGCTAGATTAGTCTTGATCAAACTTGGCTAAGTTGTTAGCTTTCTCTTATGCCCACCAAGTGTTTGATGAAATGCTGATCATGTTTAATAGAGGATTTGCTGGCCTTGGCTCAAGAGATTGACTGTTTGAAGAGCATTTTGACTTGAATAAAGTTGTTTAATCATGCTTGCTTGATGTTTTAGCACTAATGAGAGTTAGTTCTTGTTAGAATGTTTAGCAAATGGTTATTTGCCAAGAGATTGGATCTAACTAGCTTAAGTGTGAACTCTATGTCTAGGAATCACCATTGCTTGCTTGTTTTCTTGATCAATGTAGTTTGAAACAGCCTTAGTTAATGTCTGAAATTCCCCAAAGTCAATAACCACATCTAGAGACTTGCCTTTCTCTTATTTGAATTTCGGATTGCTCTGTTTTGCTCTGCTTTACTCTGTTTTTCTTGCTTAGAATTGCTTAGTTTGCTTTTGCTTTTAATTTATTTGTTGCTTGTTTCACTTAGGTTGTTAGAACTGTTGCTTAAGCAACAAAACCAATTCTCTGCTTGCTTGACTTAGAGACTTTACTCTCAACTCTTATGTTTTCAACTCTTCCCATTGGATTGACATAAAACCCTTACTACAACTGACTAGTGCAAGGGTGATTGAACCAAGGGGTCATAAACCTTGTGTCAATTTGGCGTCGTTGCCATTTGGAAATCAGTTTGAATCATTAGAGTTTGTAGAATCTTTAAGATCAGGCTTTTACTCTTCTTTGGTTACTAACTCTGTTTTCAAGTGTTTTCATTTTGGGTGAGTTGCAACAAAACTTCAACACTTTGAAGACACTACCTACAGAAACTTCTGCCAAGAGCCTCTACCAATACATTACTTTGAAGAGAGCCACACTCCTTCCCACACTCAAGACCAACCCTATATTCCTACATCTGGATCAACTGACATCAGGAGCATGATCATGGTCAACATCACTCTCCAAACCATTGGAACTATGGAGATGAACAAGAGATTTGCTGAGCTACACAACAGAATAGATTATGTTCACCATGACCTACATGCCAAGTTTGATGACTTGGACTCAAGGATACATATCTTGGAGAACAGCCAAGATGAGGCACACACACCAAGACTTCAGGACACTCTTCCTCAACAAGCTGCACACAAACATCAGGAATACTGCCACTTACTTACTGAAGAGGCAGAGGAAGCAGAAGAGGAATTCACTGATGAAGATGCTTCATTGGAAGAGCTGGGAATCATGATTCAAGAGATGATATTCCATATAGACATTATGAGGGTTGAGTATGGAGGAGATCCCAGAAGAAGCAACATCAGTGATGAAGAAGCTCAGGAAGTTGTAGGGACGTTCCTCCGTGGCTTTGATGAACACTTGAACAGAGAAGAATAACAGGAACGAGCAGCACTGAAAGCTGCTCAGAAAGAGGGGGCTGAGGAAACCCCAACTGCTACAGATGAGACCCCCACACCAAAGAACCCTGATGCTGAAGAAGAGGAACTAGAGACACACCATGCTTTGATGGTTTTGTCTCACAACACTCCTCAGGAATCTAAGGAACTCTACTATAATTAAGTGGATAATTCTTCAAGCACTACTGCAAAGGGTAAAGAACTCTCAGCTCAAGTTTGTAAACCACCATTATCCTACCCCACCATGCACTTCACCAAAGCTAGAATGGAGATGTACACAAAGTTCAAACAAGACATAGAAGATGCTGGAATACAACTCCCACATGGCACCACTTTGATGGAGGTGAAACATCAAATCAGATTCCTGAAAGAAGTTTTCGACAAGCTGGAAGTAGTGGATCAAATCCTTGAGAATGTGGGGGCTGACATGAAAAGAAGCAAGATGATGAAGTCATTGCCAAAACTCCCAAACCCAGGAAAATTCCTCATCACTTGTGAGCTGGAGATGCTTGACAATGTCAAAGCCCTATGTGACTCAGGATCAACTGTCAATGTTATGTCTCTCCATCTTAGCCAAACTCTGGGAATCAAGAAGCTGGTGCCATCCAGGACCTCCATCACCTTTGTGGACAACACTTCCACAAAACCTTTAGGCATGGTGAAGGAATATCCTGTGAAAATTGGAGAATGCCTAGTTCCAACAGACTTTGTGGTCATGGAAAAAACTTATTCCAGGGAAGTGCCACTTCTTCTAGGCACTCCATTCTTGGCAACAACAGGAGCTCAGTTAGACTTCAAGAGAGGTTCTGTAATTTTGAAGAATGTTGATGAGTTCAAAGTCTACAAGATTGCCTCTCCTTCCATATAGCTTTCTGTGGAGCAGCTGAGCAAGAGAATTATTACTGGAAACTCCCAGATAGTTTGGAGGATGCTATGAACCCCACTATGAGCATGTTGTTGAGTGAGGCTTCCCTTACTGAACCCAACAAGAGTCAGACCACCAAGTTTAAGCTTGAAGAAAGTTTGAAGGATATTGACAACTCAACAACCAAGGAAGTGACACCTTCAGCCACACCAAATGTCCAGAACAAAAGGCATAGGATGTCAGCTCAAGAGAAACACAGGCAACTGTCAAAGGGAAAATGGGTCTGGAGGAAGAAAGAGGCAGGAGCACCAGCTCCATCTACCTCTACTCTCAACTAAAGAGGTAATCAAAGTCAAGCTTAGTGACTTTAAACAAGCACACTTGGGAGGTAGTCCCTTGGTATCCTTTTGTATATATTATGATTTCTAGTTCATCTTTTATGCTTTGTTTTAGTGTATAGAAACAGGATTTCGAACTGGGGTTTGAGAAAGTTTGATGGAGACAAAGAACAGGTGTATTCTGGCTGATATCGGTCATTTGTATCGGTCATGACAGACCGATACACAGATTTTCGGTCATCAATATCGATCATGATTGACCGATATCAGTGGAGCCAGTCTATACCAGTCAACATATAGGTCACTTGTGACCGATATGGAAAGAAGTTTTGAAAGCAAGACAATTTTCGGTCATACATATCGATCATACTTGATCGACACAAACACACCGTATGATTTTCGGTCCGAAGTATCGATCACTGATGATCGATGAGATTCTTAGAATCATATCGGTCACCAGTATCGATCACTCAAGATCGACACAATCATGCCGGATGTATTTCGGTCAAGTGTGTCGATCACTGATGACCGATACTAATCCCAGGAAGCACGTCAGTCTCTAGTGTCGATCACTCATGACCGAAAATGCAATTTCGATCAGTAATATCGGTCATGAGTGACTGAAACTCCATCCGAGGTAAGTGTCTCAACTTTCAAAAATTTTTACCTCCTTTGGTTTGGAGCCAAAGGAGTTTGAATTTTTAAATGGGATTCCATCTGACCTCTTTCCTAGCTTCTGAACACTTTTGTTTCTGTCCCCCACACTTTTGATTCCTTATGTTCCCTCACCAACCTTTGATTCCTTTGGTTTCCTCTCTTCTCTCTCTATTTAAGCAACAGCTTTCTTCACTTCCCTTCACACTCAAACTCACTCTTCTTCTGACCTAAAGCTCGAACCAACTAGTTATTTTTCTCTTTTATTGCTTTCTTTAAGTGTTCAGAAGCTCACTAAAGGTTTGCTTCGTAAACTATCTCTCTTTGCTCTTACTCTTAGCTTATGATAAAAATCGCTTATATGAAGTTTTTAAGAGCAAGCAATATTTAGTTTTGATTGTTGTGCTATAGTTTTGAAATTTGAATTTATTTTGAGAGATCAAGCTAGATGTTGAAGTTCTGATTAATATCTATTTATCTCATTGCTTGCTCATCTTCATCCTTTTGCAAGATCATCATCTCTTTTGCCTAAGAACCATTTTGCTAGAATGTCATGCATAACTGTTTATCTTTTGTGCATTTTAGCTTATTTAGTTGCTAGCTTTTGATCTCTTCTTGCTTTGAATAAGTGTCAGTTTGTTGTTAGGACTTGTTAGACTTTTCTTAGCTTAAAGAGTTTCTCCATTAAAAGCTTTCAGCTATTTGGTTCTTCAGCTTTTATTCTTTCACTTACCTTGTTTTCAAGCTTTGCTTTTGAAGGTACCATGGGAAGAACAAAAATAGCTGCTGGGAAAAAGGGAGAAGCACCTCAGGAAGCACAAACATCTCCAACAGTAAGGAAAGAAAAAGGAAAGGGCAAAGCTGCTGAGACTTCATCCAAGGCCGCTGAAAAGAGGCCAGCTAAGGATAAAAGCACCAAACAGAGAGGCAAGGGAAAAGCTGTTGAGGAAGAAGCTCCACCCATGAAGTACAGTGCTAGAGAGCTCATGGAGGGATTCAGTAGATGCACCTTCAAGCCAACAAGATATCCTTGCCCCTCCACAATGAAGGAGCTGGGAATCTATGAAGACTGCATCTGCACCTTTGAACAGATGGGGCTTACAGAGCTACTACAGCCTCTCCCATCCTATGAGTGCTTCACTCATCAATTCCTCTTCACTTTCAAGGTGGTTTATTATGAGAAGAGTGACCTCCCTGACCATGATGGATGGATATCTTTCAAGCTTGGAAAACAGAAGTTCAAAATCACATTCCAAGAACTCTCTAGGGCGCTGGGGCTAAGCACCTACTTTCAAAGAGGAAAGAAGTTCTTAATCCATGAATCACAGTACACAAGGTTTTGAGAGGCAATTGGAGTAGGAGAATTCAAAGCTAGGGCTACAAGGAACCAACACTTGAAGCATCCTGCAGTTAGATATACACATAAGGTGCTTGCAAATACATTTTTTGCAAGGAAAGAAACCTCACACCTAACTGGCAAGGAGAGAGACTTACAATGGATTGTACACTGGCCCAGGCACCAACAGATGTGCAGTGAAAGTCCCTTCACCAAGCAAGCTCCCATGCCTTGTAAGACTGTTGATGGAGCAGCTGCAAACATACCAGAGCTGGAATGTCAACAAGGGAAGAAGGGAGAAGAATCCACAACTGCACATTGGAGGAGTTGTGACAGCAATTCTATTAGCTTGTGAAATGAACCTTGAGGAACATGCTGAAGATGTTCTAGCTCCTGTCTGGATAGATAAGGAGTATCTGAAGAGAAGTCATTTTTTTGAGAAGAGTGTTCAGGGAAAGTATGTTTATCAATTCCTCAACAATCACTTGGAGCATGTGAGAGTCCTTCTCCCAAACCCAAGGCTAACCTCCTTCACCACAACATCAAACATAAATTTCAACTTGAGTGAGGAGGAGCTCTACATAGGCGGCCCTGTTCCTACAGTAGAAGAAGAAGAGGACAGTGAAGAAGAAGAGGAGCACACTGAAGAGATCAGGGAAGAAGAAGAAGAAGAACAATGGAATGCTACTGCTGGCGCTGAAGGCCAAGGAAGAACCCATGAAGAAGATGAGCTTGAAGAAGATGAAGTGTTGAACTACAGCTCAAGGCAGTTCCACTTCCAGCCCTATGAAGCTCCCAACCAAGGAAGCTCTTTGAGAGTAGCTCATGAGCACATCAACACACTACAGAAGTGGTGCAAGTGGCAAGACAATGCCATTAAAGGGCTTATGAAGATGGTGAAGGGGAAGTTCAGGAAGAACAAAGCTACATCAGCAAAAACTTCCCACCACAGCCACACCCAAGAGCTCAACTCTCAACAAGAAGAGCAACTTCACCAAGCTGAGCCAACTGAAGAGGAGGAAGCTGTATGGAACCCCCATGGAAGACACTCATTCCATGCACAATCAAGTGATCAATGGGGTACATGGGCACAACCAAGGGCCTCATCTTATGAGCCAAGAGCCCATGTTCCATCAGCTTGGGAGGCGCCAAATCCCAACCCCTCTGAAGTTCAGGAGACATGGCAATGGGGCACACAAGGGACTTCTTCACATGCTGAGCAGCTCTGGTCAAGCTGGGTTCAACCAACTCCAGAAGCAGATCATTCCACTAAAGTCTATGAGAGAAAGAAGAGGAGAGCTAGCAAGTCTCCACAAACCTCAGGATCATCCCACAACTCCTACCATTGAACCAAGTACCACATCCTTTCCATTGTTCTATACCATTGCATCTTTCTATTTTTGTAATATATTTTATTGCTTTTCTCTTCCATTGCTTTCATTACACAAGGGACTGTGTAATTTATGTGTGGGGGAGAGATTTGGGGTTTGACTTTGTTTTCTGTTTTCTTAGTTTTTCTTTTTCTTTTCACTTGGAGTCTCATGCATATCATGCATACATGTAAGGCATAGAAAAACACAAAAAAATCAAAAAATTTTAAAAAATTTTGCATTTTTGCAAACCAAAAAGAAAGCATGTAGTTGCATTTCATTCTTCTAGGATTGAGTCTAGTGTTGACATGTAGGTTGCATTGCATTTGCATAGGGCATTATGATGAATTTTCCTTGTAAAGTGCTTAGTGTTTAGAGATGATTTCAGTTTTTAAGTGCTTCGTTGTTTGATGCATCATATGATTGCTAGAAGTTAAGGCTGAACCATGCTTAGATTGCTAGATTTGGTCTTCTCATCTCATTCTAAAAGCATTTGTTCTCTGAAAATCAACTTTATCAACTTGAACTTTAACTTGGACTTTTAATTATCATGTCTTATGCATTGAAAAGTGATTACATGGCTACCATATACATATTTGGATCATCTTTCTCCTTTCTACCACTCTTGTTGACCAAAATAGCTGATCCTTATAATTATGGAACAGTTACATCCTCACCCTTAACCAAAACCTCCTTTTGAGCCTAAACACTATTGTGAGAGCTGTGAGGCCTTTGCATTGCATTTTCGATTTTGTCTTGGCAAAAAGTGTTAGGAATAAAGCTGGCAATGATTAGCTCTCTTGTAGATATCAGCTTGCATCTTGAGCTTGATTCTAGGATAGGAGTTTTGGGGTTTAAAAGGGTAGTGTAAGTGGTTTGATCTTCATGTTTATATGTTTTGAAAGAATAGGAAAAGATCTGAAATGGTAGAAAAGGGGAAACAGTTTAGTATTGTGGTTAAGTAAAGGGAATAAAAGCTCTAAGTCTAAAAAGAAGGATTGACGCCAACAACAATGCTTAGAAGGGTTCAAAAGAAGAAAAATCTGACCAAGAAGCAATCCACCAAAGGTGATGAAGTTTCCAACACAACAAAGAAGAGCAAGTCCCAACCAAAAAGAAGCAGCCACACAAGCAAAAGAAGAAGTTTCCCCAGCCAGGAAGATGGGTAAAGGGTAGAATCCAGGAAAGGGTAGACTTAAAGGGTTCACTCTTGGGTTTAGAAATGCTTAGGACTCATCTTTGGGAAATAAGGGTAGCATGTATAAGTGTGCTTTTACCTTTAGCATTTTGCCTAAGATGAAGTAATTTCATTGAGTGATCCTTTATGTTTTTGAACCCTTGTGCTTAAATGAGATCATTCTTATCTCATAACCTTACCCTTTTCACGTCTTCACTTGATTTGCATAAGCATGATTCATGTTCTGAACTTAATTGAATGTTAAAGAGTTGATTGATTTGAGCATTTGCCTAAGTTGAGATTTGAGATCATTTTGAAACATGATGAGCATGGCTAGGATCTTTAATGTATAGCTGATTATGTTTACATCCTACAACTAGGCACTTGAGCATTGAAACCATCTATTTACCTTTGCACTTTTGGAATCTGAATGCCCACTTTCAAACCTCACTCTCCCATTTGTTCATAATTGCTTGAGGACAAGCAAAAGGCAAGTGTGGGGGTGTTGATATCCCTTGTATTTACACCATTTAGGGCTGCATTTAGTACATATTTTGATCCTCTTTTGCATGTTTTCCCTTTGCTTTTGTCCCATTTTCTTCTCCTTTTAGACTTAGGTTGCATTTAGAGTATAGTTTGCATTTTTTTTGCATTTTGAATGTTTTTAGGTGCTTTTGGAGCTTAAAAGAGCTTAGAGGAGTTTTGGGAATGATACAAGATGCTAGCTGGGCAGAAGGGAGCAAGAAGGATCACAGCAGAAGATCTCTGCAGAAGTTTTCGGTCAGAGCACAGAGAGTATCGGTCAAGGGTGACCGATACGGAGCATATCGATCACTAGTATTGGTCAAGTGTGATCGACACAAACACACCGGATGAATTTCGGTCATATGTGTCGATCACTCCAGACCGATAGGGACCCATTTCGGTCACTGAAGACCGACACAACTGACCGATACTGACCCAGCCCGAACCTGTTTTAATTACATTTATGCCATTACTCTAGGGTTTTCTTCTCTAGACTATAAATAGCCCATTTTTCCAGATTTTCGATGGGTCATGTCATTTTACTGTTCTTGAGCACTTTCTTTAAGTTTGTAAGACAATTTCTTTGCTTTGTTTAATATAATCAAGTATTTGCTTTAATCTTTTTTTAATCTTTCTTTTAATCATGATTAGCATCCTTTCCCTTTGTGATTTGGTGTTAAACATGATTATGAGTGAGTAGTCATCATAGGGTTTCTAGATGTGGTAGATTAGAGGGATTTAAGGCTTGATTAAGGTTTGTTAAGTACTTCAGTTTATGGATTCCTCTCTATTAATCTATTATTCATGCTAGATTAGTCTTGATCAAACTTGGCTAAGTTGTTAGCTTTCTCTTATGCCCACCAAGTGTTTGATGAAATGCTGATCATGTTTAATAGAGGATTTGCTGGCCTTGGCTCAAGAGATTGACTGTTTGAAGAGCATTTTGACTTGAATAAAGTTGTTTAATCATGCTTGCTTGATGTTTTAGCACTAATGAGAGTTATTTCTTGTTAGAATGTTTAGCAAAGGGTTATTTGCCAAGAGATTGGATCTAACTAGCTTAAGTGTGAACTCTATGTCTAGGAATCACCATTGCTTGCTTGTTTGCTTGATCAATGTAGTTTGAAACAGCCTTAGTTAATGTCTGAAATTCCCCGAAGTCAATAACCACATCTAGAGACTTGCCTTTCTCTTATTTGAATTTCTGATTTGCTCTGTTTTGCTCTGTTTTACTCTGTTTTCTTGCTTAGAATTGCTTTTTTTGCTTTTGCTTTTACTTTGTTTGCTGCTTGTTTCACTTAGGTTGCTAGAACTGTTGCTTAGGCAACAAAACCAATTCTCTGCTTGCTTGACTTAGAGACTCTACTCTCAACTCTTCTGTTTTCAACTCTTCCCATTGGATTGACATAAAACCCTTACTACAACTGACTAGTGCAAGGGTGATTGAACCAAGGGGTCACAAACCTTGTGTCACCTGTGCCAACATCCCATGCACAGCCTCTAACCCCACCGGTGCTACATTCGCAGCAACCCCAGCTGCTTTTCCAGCTATCCCAGCTGCTAAACCCGCTGCACCAGCAGCATTCCCCGCTGCCATGTTCACAGCATCCGCAGCATTCCTTGCTGCATTCTCGGCTGCAACACAACACACAAAACTTTACCACGAGACCTGGCAGTGAAGAATGGATCGGACCCCTTAAACCCCACACAAACAAACAATAATAGTCACCAACATTCAGTCCTAGAAGCGTTAAACGCTCTGATTCCAACTTGTGGAAGCCTGACCCGGCTAACTAAACCGCAGCCTTGCTTTCACTACATCCTAACAGTTCGGTCTATACTTAGCCAAATTTTAAACCTTTTCCTTTCATTCAACAATTCACAGCGGATTCAAAACAACTTAATTTCATTCCATTAAACTTGAATAAAGCACTTAAATAAGATTCGGGGTTAACTTAAAACAAATCACAACGGTTCGCCAATGAATATAACTGATCATCTAGCAACCTAAACGGTCAAACACCAAAGCCATAAGACCAAAACACAAGTCTAAAACATAAATAAAACACCCATTCCCCTATCCATCCATGTTCATCATTGCCGCCGGTCTCGCTCCCTTTACTGCTTAGTACCTGCACACTCAAGAAGAAAGGCATAAGTATTTGATAAATACTTAGTGAGTACGGTCATCCCGTAACACCTGGTCAATACCATTCACGCATTAATACTTTCGGATTCAACATCCCACAAATAATTCACAATAGACATAACATATATTAAACGGCCATGATCATCTAACCTAACCACCCAAGATAAATCCCTTTTTAAGACCCATGTCTAGTTCAGCGTGAATCCCACATCCCCTAAGCTAGTACATGATCCGGGTTACCCTGAGACTAGCTAGACATCATCTATGCCATGGTAAACACCTCACAAAACCATAACATAAAATCGCTTATCAGTTCTAAACACACAATATGAAAAACACACAATCAAACATGCAAAACATTCAACCCTAGCAATCTAATGATCCTAGACACCAACCACAGTCATGCATTCACAAGGTTGGAAACAGTTTGGTCAGAAAAAATCCCGATGAAATCCGCACAAAATAGAAGATATCCGATCACCCTAGGAATCTCTCAGCTAACAGTATGATTCGATCCCTTTCCCTTCGGCTATCGCTCGATCCGTTTACCTTTCTCTGAGCCAAACTCTGTTTTCCCTCGGAAACCCCACAAAACACGACTATTAGCTCGAGGTTATCCGATGGAAACTCGAGTGAAATATCCAATCGCTTACCAGTTTATCTCGGCGATATCAGATCCGTACGGTGATCTTTTAATTTCTCTCGGCTATCCTCGGGATAAAATCTCTTTTCTAGGGTTTTCTCTCGACTAAACTCTCTCTTTGCTTTATTTATCTAAAATAAACACAACACCCCCGAGCTAAGTCTCAAAAACACCTTATATACTCACAAAACTCTAAGTAACTCGGTCTAAACCAACGTTTCCCAGTTCCAGTAGGAGGTATCAGATCCGATTAGATTTTTCTCGGCTATCACCCGTACCAAACTCTACCATCCGCGTGATAATCGCATATAAGCCGACCTAACATCCTTGGCCGACGGCCCAGTCCACTTTCTCTTGGATAAACCGCCCTTATCTGAGTTATTTTCCTTCTGTCCAGCCATTTTCCTTTTTCACTCGGATATTCTCACTTCCTCTGCTAACGTTCCATTTTTTCTCGGACACAGTCCACTGTCACTCGGACTAACCCCACTCTCACTCGGATTAATCCTATTTTCTCACAAACTGTACCATTTTCTCTCGGATATGGTCCATCCGGCTCGGCTAGCCAGCCATCCATCCGACTATTTCCCAGTCATCATCCGACCATAGTCTGAACCTCAATTTCCCAGCCAATATCCGATCCTTGGCTCGATCATTCCTCAGACAATGCCCTATCCGGTTCGATCATTCCGAATTTTCTTAGATACGGATGCTACAATTTGTGTCTATCAATTGTAGTGTTTCAAATTGTAGTGTTTGAAATTGTTTTGTTGTTCATTTGACCTTCTTTAATGCCAGTCTCGCACTAGAGACTTGAACAATGAGAGAAATCCAAAATTCGTAGTTTAGGAAGGTCATTCTAAATTGAAGACATGAATCCTTTTGGAATCATTTTCAAAACATTCGTAGTTTACTTGTTTAGGGAATCGTATGATGATTTAAGTTTAAAAGTGAAATGTTTTAGGTAGGATTTGGAAAATATTCAAACTGTTTAGAAAGGTGATCCTAACTATATTGGTTATCAGACTCTTTGTAGTATTTGTGTAGTGTTTCAAATTGTCAAATCGTTCTTAAGTTTTACTTGTTTAAGGAATTATATGTTGGTTTAAACTTAAAAATGAAGTATTTTTAATGATTTCTAAAAATTCAGGAAGGCTTATGTATTGTTTAAGAAGCCTTTCCGGATCTGTACTGTTTTAGGAAGAATTTGGGAAATATTCAAACTGTTTGAAGAAGGTCATCCTAACTTATTCCGTAGATGAGAAAAGTGAGACAAATATTATTACATACACTTATATTTTGTTTCTTGAATCATCTGCTCACATCACATTACCTAAAGTATCTTACAACATGGGAAAGGAACCAGTAAATAATTCCAAGTCCATAGACAAATATGCAGATTACAAATACACTGACCAAGTGAAAGAAATTCTAAGGCCTGAACAGTTTAAGAGAATTCATGAATCTTTTTTTTAGCCCTGTTTTGGAGTTCTCTTCAAGAAAGTTATTTATGTCAGGGAAGATGATCCACACCATTCTCACAAAGATCCTGATCACCAAGAAATACAAGGAGCTTTGGTTTCATTTCGGTGGACAGCCTATGAGATTTTCGATAAGAGAAATTCTTATGGTTACCGAGATTAAATGCAGTGAATGGGTTCCTTAAGTTGAAGCAGAGAAAAACAAATATGCTTGGGGTGAATGGAAGGATGGTAATACACCAGATGATCTAGTCGAGCTCACGATCAATGCTGATCCGAATGCTCATAATGAGAAGTTATGTCTAGCGATGGTTCTGCTTACTGAGACCATTTGTTTTTCATAGGTACTCTAAAGCTCAGTTTCCAACATCAGATTTAGAGAAAGCCCAAGATACGTAGGTATTGCTAAATCATCCTTGGGGCATATATGTATACGACTTGCTATCAGAGTCAGTGAAGAAGAATGTGGCGACTAATCTACAAAAGATGAAGTACTCTATGACTAGGTTCCCTCTTGTCCTTCACATATAGATAATGAAATCCATATCCAAGCTTCAATCAGCATTCTCAACAATTAACAAGACAGTCCCATCTACTGCTTTTCTGTGTGTGAAATACCTTCACATATCATCGTCTAGCATTAAAGCTGTTCTGAGCATAGAAGGCGAGAAAGATGTAAGTGCCTTCCTTTACTTTACATTACTTATGAATCTGTGCAAAATATTTAGAATTTTTGGAGTGTTAGAAAGATTTTCGGAGTGTTAGGAAGATGTTCAATTGATTTAGGAAGTGTTACCATTGGCTTAGGAAGACTTTCATAAAAAGATTGATTTAGGAAAATGTTTGATTAATTTAGGAAATGATATCATCGGTTTAAAAATTCTTTCCTAGTATTTTCAATGATGATAAATTAACATGTCTTTTGATTGTTCAACTCTCGAATCTAGTGTAATTATTAGCAGCTGTTTCTACCATAGAGATACGATTTTTCTTCCTAGATTTTAATTGATATTCCTCAACATATGGACTCCGCAAATCCCATTATGTGCGAGAGGATATATTACTGATAAAGCTTTTGCGACAGATGGAGCCCTGTCAGACACAAATACCAAGTCTTCCGGGTCAGGGATTTAAGACTATAATCCTCTGAATAACCATGTCCAAGAATCTTCATTTTCGGAATCTACAATCCCAAAAGCTAGAGGATATAGGTGGAAGTTTTCATCTCACGCAGAAGCTCCTAGTAATGTTCCCTTGAACATGACTTTGAAGAATGTGACATATACATCAATCACTTTCCTCATGTACTTAAATCCTCTCAATGATTACCCAAACGCAACAAAAGTATACTTGAACTTTCTATTTAGGTCTATCTATAGGAAACACCTTGATCCTGGATTCGTCTCTTGAATCCTGCACAACCACTTTGATAGGTTGAGATAACTTTCCTCATGAGTTCCTCTGACCAAGTTCTGTGCATGTTCTTTCGTTCTCCAAGCCTACTTGTAATTGATTCATACACCATGGGTTAATATGACTAAATCGATGACCTATTTTTGCATGAGACCACCATTCTTCTTGGCGTAAGTGCTGCATCTTAAAGATCCAAGCACTTTCGCAGTTGCTTGCCTATGGTTGGCATTCCTGTGTATTATGTCATAGTTATATCTCTAAACGTAATGCTTTACCACAATGAAGTTAGAATCACCAAGCTTGGTTGCATGCATCCTCCAACAACATTTCTCATCCACACATCCTAATATAACCCTATACTTGTCTTTCCAACGGGTCCTAAACTCAAATTTCTAGTCGAGTGTGCACTTCCTCAACTTCTGCATTAACTCTTCTTTATTATTGACTTATTAATTCACATGAAAATCATTTCTTCCCCCTCCCGCGAAAGCTGAATGTCCTATATGAACAGGAGGAAGATCTACAGCAGGATGCAAACCAAAAAGATAGTTTCCTTTTTCAGCAGTCGAGCATATGTCCTTGTCCTCATAAGATTTAGTAGCTGAAATTTTTTTCTCAACTGGTCTATGCAATTCCTACAAAGCAAAATTGTAATTCCCATTTTAGAAAAACGTTCCAAAAATACCTAATATAATTGAGAAACTGATATATCATGGTTTTTATGGTTTTTAACCATGGTATAAGTCCTTTTTATTGAGTCTTTTTGGTCTTTTTAGAGTCCTAGTAGAGTCTTTGGAGGTTATAGCATGTCTGGAGCATAATTGGAGATATTGAAGCTTTTTGGAGCATTGCAAGATGAAGCCACTAAGTGTGCAACTCGGAAGGAAAATGTGGATTTAGGTGACGCTCGTCACCCGTATAGGAAGGATCGTGGCTGATTTGTTAAAAGATTGAAGATTATTTGCAGAATTGCCCCAGAAGTTCCAGTATTTGCAAGAACACCCAGATCGTGTTTTAGCTTGTATATATTAGGTTTTCAGCCATTGTTGGCTTTTATCTTAGATTTTGAGAGTTCAGAGATCTTGAGAGAGGATTTTATTCAGAGCTTTTGGGGAGACAAATCCTGTACTCTTTTTGGAGAAGATTTTGAACCTCTTTGTCTTTTATTTCATTCTTTCAATGCAATTTTATTCAGCCATGCTTTCTGTTTCCATGATCATGTCTGAGTAATTTACTAGTTAAGTTAGGGATTTTTCAAAGGTTGATGAAGAGTTTGTAGAATTGCTATATGTTAGGAATATCTTTTGGTTCTTCATTTCTGCTTGGTTGAAAATCGATTTCTTAGACACATCATCTAGAAATCCGAAAATCGTAGGTTGTTTAATTGATGTGAGAGCATTATTGATAACCTGATCTAACATCAGATGAGCAAAACGATTTAGTGCAAAGAGATTTGGCTTAGGAGTTTTGTGAACAATTGAACTTGATCATTACTGCATGTTAAGATTGTTAGAGTTTGCAAAGAGATTTGAAACTCTGTGATTTAGATATAGTTAACTTCTGCAATGAGAATTGATTAGTTATATATTTGCGATTCATGTTCAAGACGGTTCTTAATCATTCCTGATTTCATGCATTCTACATTCTGGCACAAGAGTTTTTGGGCTCTTGTTGTCAATCACCCAAGCTTGTACTAGTCAGTTGTCGCATAGCATAGGGTTTTTATCAATCCAAATGGGTTTTGTTGAAAGCAGAAGAGTTGTGAGCAGATATCTATAAGTCAAGCAAGCACATAAGAGTTTTTGTTGCCTAAGCAACCAGTCTATCACCCTAAGATGATCAAGCAACAAAGAGAATAAAGAAAAAAGGCAGTTTAAGCAAGATTATGCAAGTAAAACAGAGCAAAACAGGGCAAATCCAAAATATATCAAAAGAGAAAGCAAGTTCCTAGATGTGGTTATTGACTTTGGAGAATCTAGAGCCTAACTAAGGGGGATGTATTCAATTAAGGAATTTAATTGAATTAGAAAGAATTAGGTTTTCTATTACATTCCATTGTTATTCAATATTGTATTTCACAAATTCTTTTAAATTCATGTGTTATTGGATTCAATATTTGAAATCATTCTTTTAAATTACTTTAAATTTTAGTGTTATTCAATGTCGTGATTTTCTAATTCCATTAATTGCTGGTGTTATTCAATTTTAGTGCTTTTCTTATGTTATTGTCATTTTAAAGGAATTTAATAGAATTACAATGAAATTTTGTAAAGAACCAATTCTTACCATTTTTGCTGTCATTTTGATAGAATTGATTTAAATTCTCAACAAAAACTTTAAATTACTTAAAATCAATTGTTTTCTAATTCTTTTGTATTCTCTTAAAATCAATCATCCAATACCCCCACATAAGGCTGTCTCAAACAACATTGATCAAGAAAACAAGCTCGTAATGGTGATTCCTAGACATAGAGTTCACAATCAAGCAAGCTAGATCCAATCTCTCGTAATGGTGATTGATGTTTAGCTAACTAGGTCCTTATTGGTTCACAAGATTGATACGTTGATCTGGATTCTTGCTTGAGTGAGAGAATGGTTGCTTGATTAGTGCATATCTTAGGCTAGAATGGTTCTGATCTTTATGCTCATGGTTGAAGAATACGCCATCACAGGTGGGTTTGACACTTCAATCTTGTTGAATATGAACTGCTTTTTGACGCCAAGTTGGTTCCTTTTAGATACCTTGTCTAGTAGTACAAAATTAAGAATTGCTTGCTTATGAATGCTTGATGCTTGCCATTGTTAGAAATCCCCATTTTCACTCTTGAAAACCGTTATCCTAAAATTGCTTAAAACCTTGAGTCTTGCTTTTAATCAATTATCTTTAAGATCATCTTGCTTAGTTCTTGCTTTAGTTATCATTCTTGCTTAGTTATTGCTTTAAGTTTATTGCTTAGTTTTATTTACTTGCATTTAGTTTCTGCTTTCTTTCCATTGCATTGTTAGGTTGTTAGACTTGTCTTTGCTTAATCAAAACCCCAATATTGCTTAGCTTATGGCATTGTTTGCATCTCATCTTCCACAAATGATTAGTACCTGATCCCTATTCTAAAACTAATTAGAGGCTAAGGACATTTGGTTCAAGATCCAAAATCATCATGTTTCACCTTGCTGGAAGTTCATCTAGTTGATCTTGTGCCGTCGGAGCTCCTCCATTATCTGAGCCGATTGGACGACACACACTTCCAGACATTCGGGATGTCCCCATGGGGCAGGCCGCTTTTCAGAGGTTTATGATTCAGAGTGTTCAGAGCCTATGGAACGCCATCTCAGTGCTTTCGAACTACGGTTATGTTCGCCCATCGACGCCTCCTCGCGATGAGGATGAGGACTAGTTCCTCCATCTATCCTGGTTACTTTCCATTTTCCTTTGTTCTTTTTCATTTTCTTTGAGTCAGTTTTTTTTTCTATTTTTGCTTTGAGTCAGTTTGTCAGCTTTAGTTATGTTTTGAAACTTGTTTGAACTGATGAGATTATGCATTGTATTGTTCCTTTTTAATGGTGTGCTTGAGTGTTTCAAACAGTCTTAACTTGCAACAACATACACGTTTGGGTCAATCACATTGATATATCATGGTTTTTGTAGTTTTTAACCATGATATAAATCCTTTTTATTGAGTCTTTTTGGTCTTCTTAGAGTCCTAGAAGAGTCTTTGCAGGTTATAGCATGTCTGGAGCATAATTGGAGATTTTGGAACCTTTTGGAGCATTCTGAGTTGAAGCCACGAAGTACCAAGCTCGAAGCAGAAAGTATCCCATATGGTGACACTCGTCACCACCCTTGGTGACGCTCGTCACCCATCAAGGAAGGAGTGTGGTGGATTTATTAAAAGTATGAAGAATATTTGCAGAGTTGGCCCAGAAGTTTCATTAATTATAAGAAGACCCCAGATCGTGTTTAGCCTCTATTTATTAGGTTTTTCAGCCATTGTTGGCTATTATCTTAGTTTTTGAGAATTCAGAGAGCTTAGAGAGAGATTTATTCAGAGCTTTTTGGAGAGACAAATTCTGTACTCTTTTGAGAAGATTTCGAACCCCTCTATTCTTTTACTCTTTCTCATAATGCAATATTATTCAGTTATGCTTTGTGATCCCATAATCATGTCTGAGTAATCTGCTAGTTAAGTTAGGGCTTTTTCAAGGGTTGATGAAGAGATTGTAGAATCGCAATTCTGTTAGGAATATCTTTTGGTTTTTTTTCATCTATGCTTGCTTTAAATTCAAATTTCTGAGAAACATCATCTAGGATTCCCAAAATCTTAGGTTTTCAAATATCTGTGAGAGCATTATTCATAACCTGAACTAGTATTTGATGAGCAAAACAACTTAGTGCAAAGAGATTTGGCTTAGGAGTTTCATAAACAATTGAATCTGATCATTCCTGCATGCTTAGGTTGTTAGGGTTTGCAAAGAGATTTAAAACTCTGTGATTTAGGCATAGATAACTTTTACAATGAGAATTGATTAGTTATATATCAGTGATTCATGTTTAAAACGATTCTTAATCATTTCTGATTTCCTGCATTCTACATTCTTGGATTCAACCGGACTTAGCGCTTTTAGTCTTCTGAAACTTAGATCATCTGCCAAAAATCGTTTGCTTACTTTTATTTATTAATTCGCATTACATACATTATATCCTGCTTAGCATAATCTGAATCTACAATTCGATATTGTAGTTTGCATTACTCCCTTGGGATTCGATACCCCTTGTACTACAACTGCTTTTGTTGTGCACTTGCAGTAGTTTTATTTGGGTAAAACCTGAGCCCTATCAAGTTTTTGGCGCCGTTGCCGGGGAGTAATAGCTGCCTTTCGATACCTAGTATTAGGATTTTGTCTAAGTTTTAATTTGTTTACTAACTTTTTGCTACTTTTCTTTGTTCATGTTTCAGGTATATGCCTAATCGCAGAACCAGAAGCAACAAGGAGAAGGAGCTTGTGACTTTGAGCATCGACGAACTAGCTAGGTTGGAGAGAACTAACAGGAAAGCTAAGAAGCAATCTACAATGGTCGCTCCACTTATCTTGGTTGAAGATGCAGAAGGTCACTTGGTTGACAGGGAAGAAAACAGGAGGTTCAACAAGTGAATGAGAACGTGGGAGTCCCTGCTACTGCCAATAACGCTGTTGGGCGTTTTGTTCAGAGGACTCTAGGTGACTACAACAAACCTGATCAGTTCTATGCCAACAGAGTTGCAATCCGACCTCCTGCTTTCCAGAGAAACGATTTTGAGGCTAAGCCTGTCTACTATCAGCTAGTTAGCCAGCATCCATTTCATGGCTTACCTCATGAGCATCCTATGGATCACATAGAGAGGTTTGAGGATCTGGCTTCAAGTGTCAAAGCTACTGGAGTTAGCAATGACTTCCTGTTCTGCAAGCTTTTACCTTACTCTCTTGGAGGAGAGGCTGCATATTGGCTGAAGCAACTAGAACCTGCTTCATTGACCACTTGGGAAAACACTAAGAACGTCTTTCTGAATAACTTCTATGATGATGCAAGATCAGAGGACACGAGGACGAAAATTGCATCCTTTACACAAGGCCCTACTGAAGCTTTTAAGGCTTCTTGGATCTGGTTCAAGTCTTATCAAAGGGACTGTCCTCATCATGGCTTTAGTCAGGTGCAATTACTTGGGATTTTATTCAAGGGCATTGACTGGAAGTATCAGATGGCGCTGGATGCAGCAAGTGCAGGAAACTTCAACACCAACAGACCAGAGGAGGCGATCAGACTGATTGAGAATTTGGTCTGCAGCAACAACACTAAAAATGCAGACTTTCAGAGGATGAAACAAGCTGGTGTGGCTGATGGAAATCAGATTGCTGAAGTTAAGGCTAAGCTGGATGATATGCACAGCCTTTTGGTGGGAAAGAAGTCAGTTCACTTTGCTGCAGAAGTGGAAACTTTCGAAGCTTCAGAGGAAGTTGAACAGGAGGATGTAAATTTCATCAATTCTGGTGGTTTTCAGGGTCAAATGTATGTGAATCAGCAGTGGAACAGAGGATACAGCAACAACAATCAGAAGAACGCCTTTACAGGAGGACAGGGCACGCCTGGTTTCACTCCTAAGCCCCCATTCCAGAAGACAGAGTACCAGAAGCCATTCCAGAATAGTGAAAATTACAGAAACTATGGTTCTTCTTCTTATCAACCAGCACCTTCACAAGAGAACAAAATGGAAGCAATGCTAGAACAACTCTTGGAAGGACAACAGAAGTTTACAGTGGACTTCAATGGCAAGATAGATTTGCTCTATCAGGATTTGAATGGAAAAATTGAGAGTCTGAACTCTCATATGAAGAAGTTTGATGTTCAAGTTGCCCAAACTGCAGGAGCTGTTCAGAGGCAAGAAGAATTTCTTCCAGGAAGAACTGATGCTAATCCCAAACACCATGTGAATGCCATCACATTTAGGAGTGGAAAGAACCTGCAACCAGTGTTGCAGAAAGATTTAACCTCAAGGAATTTCGTGGGTATTGAAGACTATGAAGATGAAGAAATATCTTCTGAAGACCCACGGGTGACGCTCGTCACCAATAATGGGTGTCACTCGTCATCCATCGAGCACGACCCCGACCACTGCTCTTCACAATTTGGTGACGACCGTCACCAGGAGGGTGACGCTCGTCACCCAAATCCAATGATCGACCCCGACTTGTCCAAATTGAGTGACGCTCGTCACCAACCCAGTGACGCTCGTCACCAGACGCCATATGCTGCAGTTTCGCCTAAGACTTCAGATAATGCTAAGAAGACTGTGTATAAACCCAAGATACCCTATCCTAAGCATCCTAAGAAGTCTAAGCAAGAGCTTGAAGATGCAAGATGCAAGGCTATCATGGACAAGTTGGTTATAGAGATCACATTGATTGATGTTGTAAGGATCACTCCTGTTATAAGGAGGTATGTGAAGAGGATGGTGACCAATAACTTGAGTCTAGAGGCTGGGGCTATGATGATCAACGAGCAGGTCAGTGCAGTGATTCAGAACAGAGTTCCAGAGAAGCTTTCAGACTCAAGAAACTTTGTTTTAGACTGCACAATCTTCAATGACAAGTTTAAGAGGTCATTGTGTGATCTTAGTTATAGTGTGAACCTCATGCCTCATTATGTTGCCAAGAGCTTGGGGATGACCGATTTTAAGGCTACAAGGATATCTCTTGTCCTAGATGATAGATTAGTCAGAGTTCCTGAAGGAGTGATAGAGGATGTTCCTATCAAAGTAGGAGATTATATGATTTCTATTGATTTTGTGGTTCTGGAATATGGAGAAGAACCCAAAGACCCCTTGATTCTTGGCAGACCCTTCTTGGCTACTGCAGGAGCTATCATTGATGTCAGGAAGGGTAGAATAGAGTTGAATGTTGGTGATTTAGTGATGAAATTCGAAATGGACAAGCTGATGAAGAGGCCAACCATAGATGGACAGACTTTTTATGTAGATGTTCTCACAAACAGTGCTGATCAGATCTTCCATGATATGAGTTAAGAGGACCCCTTGGAGAGGGCATTGACCACTTCTACAGCTGATTATGAGCATTTAGATGCTGCTGCAACAGGGTACACAAAGATTATGGATGCTACTGCACAAGTGATGCAACTGGTTGCACAGGATGAACTTGTATCAACATCTGAGAAAGCTGCCACAATGGGTGATTGGTCTGCAGCAAAAGCACCAAAAGTTGAGCTTAAACAGCTCCCTGCAGGGCTAAGGTACGCATTTCTTGGAGAAAACACCACCTATCCTGTTATTGTTAATGCTTCATTGAACAATGCAGAGCTCACCTTTTTGCTAAGTAAGCTGCGAAAATTTCGCAAAGCTCTTGGCTACTCTCTTGATGACATTTCAGGTATCTCTCCAGACTTGTGCATGCATAGGATACACTTGGAGGTTGAGTCGAAATCATCAGTTGAGCACCAAAGGAGGCTGAATCCGAATTTGCAGGATGTGGTCAAGAAAGAGATCATGAAGTTGTTGCAGGCTGGTATCATCTATCCTATATCAGACAGTGCTTGGGTGAGTCCGGTGCACGTGGTGCCTAAGAAAGGAGGTGTCACAGTGGTGAAGAATGACAAGGATGAGCTGATTCCAACCAGGACTGTGACAGGACACAGGATGTGCATTGATTACAGGAAACTGAATGCAGCAACAAGGAAGGATCATTTTCCTCTGCCTTTTATCGATCAGATGCTGGAGAGGCTGGCGAATCACAAGTATTACTGCTTCCTTGATGGGTATTCAGGCTTCTTTCAGATCTCCATCCATCCAGATGATCAGGAGAAGACCACTTTTACCTGTCCCTATGGCACTTTTGCCTATCGCAGAATGCCTTTTGGGTTGTGTAATGCTCCTGCAACCTTCCAGAGATGCATGATGTCGATCTTCACAGACATGATAGAGAAGTTTATGGAGGTGTTCATGGATGACTTCTCTGTTTATGGGTCCTCTTTCAAGACCTGCTTGGATAATTTGTGTGCAGTTCTGCAGAGATGTGAAGAGAATCATTTGGTTTTAAACTGGGAGAAGTGCCATTTTATGGTTCAGGATGGTATTGTGCTTGGTCACAGAGTCTCAGGAGACGGTATAGAGGTGGATAGGGCAAAAATTTAGGTGATGACAAGTCTGCAAGCACCTGATTCAGTCAAAGCAGTGAGGAATTTTCTGGGTCATGCAGGCTTCTACAGAAGATTCATCAAGGACTTCAGCAAGATAGCACGCCCCCTTACTGCTCTCCTCTGCAAGGATGTGAAATTTTAGTTCACAGAAGAGTGCAAATCTACCTTTGAACAGATCAAGCAAGCTTTGGTTACAGCTCCTGTTGTGCAGCCACCAGATTGGAACTTACCTTTTGAGGTAATGTGTGATGCCAGCGATTTTGCAGTTGGAGCAGTGCTGGGACAGAGGAAAGACAAGAAACTCCACGCCATCTACTATGCAAGTAGGACTTTGGATGATGCTCAGAAGAATTATGCAACAACTGAGAAGGAATTATTAGCTGTTGTGTTTGCTTTTGAGAAGTTCAGGCAATATCTTGTTGGCTCCAAGGTCGTGGTTCATACTGACCATTCAGCACTGAAGTATCTAATGCAGAAGAAGGATGCAAAGCCAAGGCTATTGAGATGGATCTTGCTTCTTCAGGAATTTGACATTGAAGTGAAGGACAAGAAAGGTGTTGAGAATGGAGTTGCTGATCATCTATCCCGGATTCAGGTCGAAGACAGTGTCCCAATCAATGATTTCTTGCCTGAAGAGAATGTCTACTTGGTGGAAACAAGAGAACAGGAGGAAAGTATTGAAAACCTGCAGTTTACGTGAAACTGCAGGGGAGTGACGAGCGACACCAGGAGGGTGACGCTCGTCACCAACCCAGAACAGTCACGACCAAAGTGTACGAAAGTGGTGACGCTCGTCACCAATCTCTACACTTTTCTGCGATTTGTGCAAGCTTGTGGATGGCTTTTGAAGAGCCTGTTTATGCTTTGAATGATCCAAAGAGGCCCTGGTATGCTGATATTGCCAATTACCTTGCTGCAGAGGATGAACCACATGACTTCAAAGGCTATGCTAAGAAGAAGTTCTTGAGAGAACTTAGGAGATTCTATTAGGATGAGCCATACCTCTACAAGCATTGTACTGATAGGATCTACAGGAGATGCATAACAGAAGAAGAAGTGCATGACGTCCTCTTTCACTGTCATGGATCAGAGTATGCTGGACACTTTGCTACATTCAAGACTGTCTCTAAGGTATTGCAAGCTGGATTTTGGTGGTCTACTATGTTCAGAGACGCCCAGACCTTCATTACAAGCTGTGATACTTGCCAGAGAAGAGGAAAAATCAGCAAGAGACATTATATGCCACAGAACTTCATTCTGGAAGTTGAAGTCTTTGATTGTTGGGGTATTAATTTCATGGGACCTTTTCCCTCATCTTATGGGAATAGATACATTCTGGTTTCTGTTGAATATGTATCTAAGTGGGTGGAGGCGTTGGCTACTCCTACTAATGATGCTGCAGTGGTTTTGAAGCTGTTTAAGACCATTATCTTTCCCAGATTTGGTGTCCCACAGATTGTCATAAGTGATGGTGGTTCTCACTTTTGTCAATAAGGTTTTTGACAAGCTGTTGAAGAAATATGGTGTACGGCACAGAGTGGCCACGCCCTATCACCCCCTAACAAGTGGACAAGTTGAGGTTTTCAACAGGCAGATCAAGCAGATTCTGGAAAAGACAGTTGGGAAGACAAGGAAATATTGGTCTACAAAGCTGGATGATGCATTATGGGCTTACAGGATAGCATACAAAATGCCTCGTGGGACTACACCATTCCATCTTCTGTATGGCAAGGCGTGCCATCTACCAGTAGAGTTGGAGTTCAAAGTAGAATGGGCCATCAAGAAACTGAACTTCGATCTGAAGCCTGCTGTAGAGAGGCGTTGGATTCAGCTCAATGAACTGGATGAGATCAGATATCTGGCCTATGAAAACTCCAAGTTATACAAGGAGAGGACAAAGGCCTATTATGATAAAAAGATCATCTCCAGGCATTTCGAGCCCAATGACCAGGTATTACTCTACAACTCTCATTTACAGCTATTTCCTGGTAAATTGCGTTCTCGATGGTCAGGTCCCTTCACTGTCAAAGAAGCTCGCCCACATGGTGTAATTGTCCAGATTAACTCCAAATGAGAGGAGTTCACTGTCAATGGATAAAGGGTGAAGCATTACTGGGCACAAGCAGAGATTCCAGCAGGACACATTGTGTCTCTGGATGATGCACCAGCTGTCTAAACAGCCAACCAAAGTCAAGCTAATGACTTTAAACAAGCGCTTAGTGGGAGGCAACCCACTGGTAAGTTGTAAATATTGTACTTAGTTTTGATTTTTCGTGCTTAGGATTAATATTATTCAGTTAAAAAAAAAATGGTGACGATCGTCACCCTTAAGGTGACGCTCGTCACTCGTAGGAGTCGAGCACGTGTATTAGTTTTCTGTCTTCTTCTTCCTCGCCATAACCTGCAAAAATAACGAACACATAGAATATTTTGAGATTTCATAACTTTTGATTTTCTGAACCAAATTGAGTGATTCAAGAGTCTAATCCGTGTGAATTTTACTCCTCTTTCTAAATATCCACTCAGATTTTAAGATCTGCAAGGTATGTGTTCGGAATCCCCAATTTTCAGTCCGTCATAGGTTTGGTAAAATCCGATTTTTGACTTGATTAGCTTGATTTAACTGTTGAATCTTGGTTAGTTAGGTTGTATTATAGGAATGGAACCATATATGTGAGCTTTTATCGGTTGATTTGCAAGTTTTGAATTTTTGAGTTCATGATGAAATTTGCAAAAATCTGGAAATTTTGGGTGATTTGGGTTGAACTGATGCTTGAATTGTGTTCCTGGTAGTGTTGTAGTTGATCGCCATCAGTTATTTCACCTTGATTGATTGATTTTTTCGAATTTTGAAAAATTTGCTAATTTTGGTGATGTTTTTGGTCGATTTTGAACTTGAATTTTCAGATGCCTAGACAGGAGAAACGACCAAGGCAAAGCTCGTCTTCAAGCACTACAACAGGGTCTACAAATTCCTTCAGTCAATACCCGGTTTGCAGGCCCTCATGGCCCAAGCGAGAAGATCGGAAAATAGCCTCCGGAGTGGCTTGGGCAGGAACTCCGAGGCAGGAAATATCACGGGACACTTGCATATTCCGTGATATCCAGGAGGAGTGGGATGAGTATGACACGCTATTCTACAATGCGTGGCTGGGAGTGAAGATTATCCCTACACGCTTCGCGGATTCTGCTGTTCTGCAGAAGATGGGGATCTTCGAGGAGGTTGTTCAGATTCTGGAGAGCATTGGGATGGGGACTATGCCATTCCAGCAGTATGATCTCTACCCAGATTTGGTCCGCCAGTTTCTCTCTACAGTTCGCGTCTACTACACGAATGAGCTGGCGAAGCGTGTGCAGGAAGGCACGATGACGTTTCTGATCTGAGGGGTTCGATACCGAATCAGTCTGATGGAGCTTTGTGGGATCTATGGATTCTCTGACCATCCCACAGGCGTTCTCCTTCCCTCTCAGTGGACTCGTATACGGACATTCTGGTCCAAGTTCGGGAATGGAGTCTATGACAGCAAGACTAGCACGCAGACAGAGGTTCGCCATTCTGTCTTGAGGTACATTATGCACCTCTTTGGCTATACCATTTTGTGCAAGTCTGTGCCTAGCAAGACTCGGGTTAGTGAGCTGATTCTCCTCTACTATGGACTTTATGAGATGCTTGATGATGTGATCCCTATCGACAGCATGGTTCGCGCCAACTTGGGCACTGTTTTCGCTGAGCATCTGGTCTCCTTGAAGACCAAGCCGTTCACCAGTCTGGGGGAGAAGACCGAGAGTGTTGGCAGCCTTCTGACACCGATCTTTCATCATTTCCAGATCGATGTCACTCCTTGCAGTCTACGCAGTGACATATCACTTATGGATGACCAGTATCTGCGCCATGTCACTTGGCTGAAGATTGGAGTTGTCTGGACTTTCACTACTACTTCTGGAGAGTATGTTGGCATTAAGTTGCCACAAAGAGCCCTCACAACGATTCAGGGAGTTCCACGCCAGCTTTTCTTCATGCTAGCTCGGACTTTGCTGCGCCCTTTGGCTCTGCGCCCTGCTAGAGCTGCTACAGCTGGTACCTCTGCTTCTACTGCAGCTGCTGATGATGATGGACCATCCACACACCAGACTACCTCCTCTACTGCTTTCAGGCGTCCTCCTCGACAACAGACACCCATGGATATGGCTGCTTTTCAGGAGTATGTCATTGACAGCTTTGAGGGACTCTGGGATGTTGTTGCTACACATAGCAACTGTGGTTGTGTCCGCCCCCATTACACCACTGAGCCTTGCGAGGATGAGGACTGAGGCTCTACTATCTGGTTACTTGTTTCTTTTTCTCTTTTATTTTTATTTCTCTTGAGTCATTTTTATGTTTTATTTGAGTCAGTTGTCAGTTTTTTTGATAATGTTTTGTGAGATTGTTGAACCAGGTTATTATTGCTATGTTTGGATATTGTTAATGATGTGTTTGAATGCTCAAAAAGTCTAACTTTCGAGTACAGATGACAACACTTCGTGAATTAACATCTAACTTAACAATTGGGCAATACAGGTCGTGGTGACGCTCGACACCCGACCCCACGCGAGGTAACACTTTTCTGACTTTGTTTTTCGACTTCTCATTCATTTTTCTGACCAACTCTTGGCTTGATAACACTGGGGACAGTGTTGTTTAAGTCTGGGGGAGGTGGTTACTGACGTTGTGTGCTTTGTGTCATGTTTATAGAGTTTTAAAGTTGAGTCAAAAACCTGTTTTATAGAGTCAAAATTTTGAAACTGTCAATTTTTCTTGGAACTTACCATAGGACGTTTTTGCTTATAAGAACCATTGCCACAGTAGTTGATTACAAGTCTTACTAAGTTGAAAGTCATAGGTAGATCAGTCTAGCAATGAAGGTTTAGGTTCTTAGAGAATCTGGAAAAAATTTGCTGTTAGCTCCACCTTAATGAACTTTAAACTTCTTATCTTGGTGATTGATTCTTATTGATCTTGATTCTCTCTTTCAGCACTGACAATAAGGTTAAGATACAGTCTCTCTTAGATCTTCCCTGATGTAGTTTTAAGAAAAGTTTAAGTCCAAAGAATGGTGCATTCATAACCTTATCTCCTCACAAGGAACAACAGTAGTGAACACACTCAAGAACCTGTCTCCTCACAAGAACACAAGTACTGAGTAGCACCATATCTTAGACTGAAAAAGTTGAGAAAAAGAAGTGAAAAATCGAAAATATCCAAAGGAAAAGATCAGGGAAGAGAAAATAGGAGAGCTGTGTTGAGATTGAATTGTTCAGTTGTTAGGAAGAGAAAAGAATATGTAGAGTGATTGAGATGATAGAACCTTGATGAGATTTCACACTTAGATAAATATAAGTAGTTAGCAGTAGAAATTTTGGATTTCTTGAAGGGACTGGACTTGAGAGATTTACTATGCTTGTGATGATTAGACTGAAATTTGATCTTGTGTTGACTCTGTGGTATGTGGATTCGAAAGTTCTAACTAATGTGGTGTTGCTGATGACTGACTGGCTGTTTCTTTTTTTCAAACCTCGACCCTGTTCTTTGTCTGATGTTTGCTTGAGGGCAAGCAAAAGCTAAGTCTGGAGGAGTTGATATATCATGGTTTTTATGGTTTTTAACCATGATATAAGTCTTTTTTATTGAGTCTTTTTGTTCTTTTTAGAGTCCAAGAAGAGTCTTTGCAGGTTATAGCATGTCTGGAGCATAATTGGAGATTTTGGAACTTTTTGGAGCATTCTGAGTTGAAGCCACGAAGTACCAAGCTCGAAGCAGAAAGTATCTCATATGGTGACGCTCGTCACCACCCTTGGTGACGCTCGTCACCCATCAAGAAAGGAGCATGGTGGATTTATTAAAAGTATGAAGAATATTTGCAGAGTTGGCCCAGAAGTTCCATTGATTAAAAGAATACCCCAGATCGTGTTTAGCCTCTACTTATTAGGTTTTTTAGCCATTGTTGGCTATTATCTTAGTTTTTGAGAATTCAGAGAGCTTAGAGAGAGATTTATTCAGAGCTTTTTGGGGAGACAAATCCTGTACTCTTTTGAGAAGATTTCGAACCCTTCTATTCTTTTACTCTTTCTCTTAATGCAATATTATTCAGTTATGCTTTGTGATCCCATAATCATGTCTGAGTAATCTGCTAGTTAAGTTAGGACTTTTTCAAGAGTTGATGAAGAGATTGTAGAATCGCAATTCTGTTAGGAATATCTTTTGGTTTTTTTTCATCTCTGCTTGCTTTAAAATCAAATTTCTGAGAAACATCATCTAGGAATCCAAAAATCTTAGGTTGTTAGATATATGTGAGAGCATTATTCATAACCTGAACTAGTATTTGATGAGCAAAACAACTTAGTGCAAAGAGATTTGGCTTAGGAGTTTTGTAAACAATTGAATCTGATCATTCCTGCATGCTTAGGTTGTTAGGGTTAGCAAAGAGATTTGAAACTCTGTGATTTAGGCATAGATAACTTTTGCAATGAGAATTGATTAGTTATATATCAGTGATTCATGTTTAAAACGATTCTTAATCATTCCTGATTTCCTGCATTCTACATTCTTGGATTCAACCTGCGAACTGTCCTGACTTAGCGCCTTTAGTCTTCTGAAACTTAGATCATCTGCCAAAAATCGTTTGCTTACTTTTATTTATTAATTCGCATTACATACATTATATCCTGCTTAGCATAATCCGAATCTACAATTCGATAGTGTAGTTTGCATTACTCCCTTGGGATTCGATACCCCCTTGTACTACAACTGCTTTTGATGTGCAATTGCAGTAGTTTTATTTTGGTAAAACCTGAGCCCTATCACACATTCTGTCTTCAGACCGAGTGTCAAGCGACACAAACCACAGGGTGTCGATCGACACCCCGCGCGACCACAGGTACCATTTTCTCATCTCTGTTTCAACAACTTCATTTCTTCTCTTTACCAACTTCATACTTAATAACATTGGGGACAGTGTTGTTTAAGTCTGGGGGAGGTAGTTGCTGACATGGTGTTTTGTTTTGAGAGTCAGTTATTGTGTCAAAACCTTGTTTTATTGAGTCAAAATTAGTGGTGAACTAGGAACTTTTTATTGATCGTTTGTGTTGATTGTTTCTTCTGAGTGACCATTTCTGAATCATTAACACCACAATCCGACTAATGAAAAATCTTTGGGCTGACCAGTTAACTAGAAACATCCATAGTTCCAGCAAAGTCCACTTAACTTGAGCTTCAAAAAGACTAAGTTAGTAAGTCTGATATTCATAGAGCTTGCTTCCTCATTCATACCTGATAAATTGTCTGCATTAGTTGAAAAGTAATGGTACTCCTCTCCCTTGTTTGATAAAATAAACAAATAAATGTGTTAAATTTTGAAAATTTGATATGATTCTCTTTGGGTGAAGGGTAGGAAATTTTCCAATGATCTCAGTATTTCATTTTAAAAAGATGATCACAAGTGGAAGTAAGGTTAGAATTATCTAGTGATACCATTATTTACCTACACCTGAATAATATAATGAAATATTAGAAAAGAATAAGTCTGGGGGAGAGAAAGAGTACCAAAGGTTGATAGATTTCAATGCAAATTTATTTAGGTATAGTATGTGAATGAATCTAGAAGGTTCTTGAATATTTAGACTGCTAATGAGGTTTAACAAGGATAGTTATTGGACAATACTGTGAATTTATGAGTTGAATTTGGGATGCTGTGAATGTCTAAAGAGAACTACATGGTGGTTCAATTTGGTTTAAGAAATGCAGTGTGTGGATTACATGATGAACAGTTGAAACAGTGATCTATGAGAAGGTGAGTTTCCGCGTTTTCAAACCTCGACTCTATATTTAGTTTTCTGTTTGCTTGAGGGCAAGCAAAAGTTAAGTCTGAGGGAGTTGATATATCATGGTTTTTATGAGTTTTTTACCATGATATAAGTCTTGTTTATAGAGTCCTTTTGGTATTTGTTGAGTCTTTTCGAGTCTTTACATGTTTAGGTACATTTGGAGCATAAATGTGGATTTGGGAGCATTATGGAGCTATCTTGAAGTTGTTGCTGAAAAGACCAACTCGGAGCATCGATCGACACCAGTCGTGGGCGCGAGCTGAAGCTTTTAAAAGATTTCTGAAGAATTACAACTTAGCCCAGAAGTTTCCTACTATTTGCAAACTCGCTCCGGTCGTGTTTATATATGTATTTAGGTTTTCAGAGCCATTGTTAGGCGATTATCTTGTTTTCATTGAGACTAAGAGAGACATTAGATTCAGAGCTTTTAGGGAGACAAATTCGTACTTTGTTAGAGAATAATTTTGAACCCCTTTATCTTTTACTCTATTCTTTTAATGCAATTTACTTCAACCATGACTTGTGTTTCATTACCTATGTCTGAGTAATTTGCTAGTTAGGTTTTTGGTTATTCAAAGGTTGATAATGAATTGTTAGAACTGCATAACTGTTAGGATAAATCTTTTGGTTCTTCATCTAGATTACTTTAACACTGATTTTAAGTTTGATCACCCAGCAATCTGATCTTAGGTTGTTTAATAGATGTGGAAACATTGTTAATCACCAGAACTATTTAGATGAGCAAAATAACTAATTGCAAAGGAATTTGGATTAGTGATTTTGTGAACATTTCAAACTTGAACTTAAAGCTTGATTAGGTTGTTAGAATTTGCAAAGGAATATGGAATTCTAGGATTTAATCATAGATAATATCTGTGACGGAAGTCGATTGGTTTTACATTCGTGTTTTCGAGTTCTAGAACGGCTTTTATAAATTATCCTTTCAGTCTCTAGTCTGCGATTTATGTCAACCTGCGAATTTCCCATTGCCTAGCGCCTCATCTCATTGATTTCTAAGAACCTAGAAAACTCCTGCTTGCTTATATTCACTTGTCCCGTTTTTATATCTCATTGATTTACTTAGCTGAATTTGAACCTAAAGCCTGTTGCGAAATATTCTTAAGTCATTGTGGATTCGACCCCTAAGTACTGCAGTGACCTCTTAATTTGAGAGAGTAGCTCTAAGGATAATTTGAGCATATCATTTATCATCATCAAAAACACTAGGAAAGTCTTTCTAAACTGATGGTAACACTTCCTAAATTAATCAAACATCTTCCTAATACTCCGAAAATCTTCTTAACACTCCTAAAATTCTAAATATTTGCGCCGATTGATAAGTAAAGTAAAGTAAATGAAGGCACTTACATATTTTTCTCCTTGTGTGCTCAAAACAGCTTTAATGATAAGGGATGATATGTGAAGGTATTTCACACACAGAAAAGCTATAGATGGGACTGTCATGTCAATTGTAGAGAAGGCTGATTGAAGCTTGGGTATGGATTCCAGGATCCATATATGAACGGCAACAGGGAACCCATTCATAGAGTACTTCATCTTTTCTAGATTAGTTGCCACAATCTTCTTCACTAACTTAGCAAGTCGTGTGCATCTATGCCCCAAGTATGATTCAGAAATACCTCCATATCTTGGGCTTTCTCTAACTATGATGTTGGAAACTTAGCTTTAGAGTACCTATGAAGAAAAATGGTCTCAGTAAGCAGCAATATCGCTAGATAGAACTTCTCAATATGAGCATCTGGATCAGCATTGATCATGAGTTTGACTAGATCATCTGGTGTATGCCCATGTTTCCATTCACCCCAAACATACTTGTTTTTCTTTGCTTCAACCTCAGGAATCCATTCACGGCATTGAAGTCCGGTAACCATATGAAATTCTCTTATCAAAAATCTCATAGGCTGTCCACCGAAATGAAACCAAAGCTTCTTGTACTTTTTGGTGATCAGACTCTTTTTGAGAATGGTGTGGATCATAGAATTTCTTCCACTTGGTCGATGTATTTGTATTCTGAATACTTATCTATAGACGTGGAATTATTTACTGGTTCCTTTTTCCATGTTGTAAGCTACTTTAGGCAGTGTGATATGAGGAGATGAACCATCCAGTTTTACCTGTTAAAAGTCAAGAAACAAAATATATGTGTACACAATGATATTTGTCTCACTTTTCTCATGTACGGAATAAGTTAGGATGACCTTCCTAAATAGTTCGAATATTTCTCAAATCCTTCCTTAAACAATACAGTTCAGGAAAGACTTCCTAAACGATAGGAAAGCCTTCCTAAATTTTCAGAAATCATTAAAAACACTTCACTTTTAAGTTTAAACCATCATATGATCCCCTAAACAAGTAAATCTCAAGAATGATTTGATAATTTGAAACGCTACACAAACACTACAAAGAGAATGATAACCAATAAAGTTAGGGTAACCATCCTAAACAGTTTGAATATTTTCCAAATCCATCCTGAAACACTTCACTTTTAAGCTTAGACCATCATACGATCCCCTAAACAAGTAAACTACTAATATTTTGAAAATGATTCCAAAAGGATTCATGTCTTCAATTTAGGATGGCCTTCCTAAACTCATTGTTCAAGTCTCTAGTGTGAGACTGGCATTAAATAAGATTAAATGAACAACAAAACAATTTTAAACACTACACAAACACTGCAATTCATATAGAGAAAATACAAACACTACACTTCATAGACACAAACTAGTATGAGTCATTCCTGAAATTTAAATATGCTTCTAAATCGTTCGTAACATTTCAATTTTAAGTTAACCAATCATTATGTGTTATTTAAGGTAATCTACAAACTCTCAGAATCACTATTTCTAAACAACCAAACCTCATTTTTTTTATAACCTAAAAATCTATAATTCTTTTATTAAAACTGAAATTAAAGCTCCCCTTACAACATTTATGTTCAAACCCCACCATAGAAACTAAACCATATCCTAAATCACTCAAAAATGCTAAATCATGATTGAAAAAAAAAACTGATTCTATGAAAATTACATTCGTTAAGATGTAGAAGTTTCAGAGAGGAGTATCTTACTGAAAGTGTTGTCGTCGCCGCTTTCGCTGTTTTCGCCATTGTTGCCTTTTTGTAGCTGATGATAAGTAGTCAATTAGGGTTCACCGTCGCCATCATTGCTCTTTGGTCTCGGGTGATGCTGCTTTTGTCGGTGTCTCTTCTTTGGGCCTTTATTCAGATCAGGCCGTTGTTGAAAGATAAACTTGATTTTAGATCAAGCTTAAATATTGGGTTAATGATCTAATAATAATTGGACCAAAACCCAATTATGCTTAATCAAAGATTCTAGAGTTTTCTCTAGAAAAATCAACACTTCCACCTCCTTAAAATGTTCTAGAGAGTTGTAGAAAATAAATATCTAGAGATTTCTCTAGATAATTGTTGTAAAATAATCTAGATATTAAGATAGAGTTCTCTAGATTTAGGAATAAAATATTTTAGATATTTTGTACTTTGGAGGCTATAAATAGCTACCTCCTCTCTCATTTTGTAACCAACAAGCAAAAAGAAATAATAAGAGAAGTTAAGTGAAGTTCCTAAGCTCTCTAAGTTCTAAATCTTTCTTCTTCTTAAAATTGTTCATTTGTCTTCCAAATTCTTAAACACCTTCTCCATCACTCTTAAAAGTTCTTTCTTTCCAACAAAGTGGTATCAGAGCTAGAAGATTCTCTTAAAGATGGCAAGTAATGGTGTTTCCTTCCAAGTTCCAATGCTCACTAAGAGCAACTACGACAACTGGAGTCTAAGAATGGTGGCCATTATAAGAGCACATGATGTGTGGGAGATTGTCCAAAATGGCTACATTGAACCGGAGAATGAAGGTAGTCTTTCTCAAACTCAAAAGGACAGTTTGAGAGACTCAAGGAAGAGAGACAAGAAGGCTCTCTGTCTCATCTATCAAGGATTAGATGAAGACACATTCGAGAAGGCCGCCGGAGTAAAGATGGCCAAAGAAGCATGTGAGAAGCTTCAAACTTCTTACAACGGAGCAGAGCAAGTCAAGAAGGTACGTCTTCAAACTCTAAGAGGAGAATTTGAAGCATTGCAAATGAAGGAAGGTGAACTTGTCCAAGATTACTTCTCAAGAGTTCTAGCGGTTACTAATAACCTAAAGAGAAATGGGGAGAAGCTAGATGAAGTAAGAATCATGGAGAAGGTTCTTAGATCGCTGGATTCAAAATTTGAGCATATTGTCACTGTCATTGAAGAGACAAATGACTTGGAGGATATGACAATGGAGCAACTACTAGGATCACTACAAGCTTATGAAGAAAAGAAGAAGAAGAAGGAAGACCTTGCAGAACAAGTACTCAAGATGCAAATTGATCAAACCAAAGATGGAAGCGGCCGAAGTCATCCAAGAAGAGGTGGCGGTCAAGGACGAGGAAGAGGTTGTGGTTATGGAAATGGACGTGGCTGGAGGTCCTATGAAGACAAAACTAACCAAAGAGTAGAAAGCTCATCAAGAGGACGGGAGAGGAACTCCAAAATCAAGGTACGACAAATCAAACGTCAAATGATATAATTGTGGGAAGTTTGGACATTATGCTTCCGAATGCAAAGCTCCAAAATAATGAAGAAGCAGACCTACGGGATGTCAGAGGCGAGTCCGATGGGGTTCGCGAGCCCTATCTCCGCTACGATGCAACCCTCTCACTTGACACCGGGACCTAACACTGGTCGAAGCGGAGGGGAATGGTTTTTGCCCCGACCTAATGATGTGATACGTGTGAGACCTCCAAAAGGGTTTAGCCCTCCGGTGGCGCGTGAGCTGCGAGTGGAGCTACCCCCAAGCTCAAGGGACGGTGGCGTTAAGTTGAGTCGATTTACCTATATATGAAGGGAACAATCCAGAAGATTGGTTGTTCAGAATTGAAAAATGTTTCGCCATGAATAAGATGCCTGATGCAGAGAAGTTGGACCACATTGTAACCTGTCTCACGGGAGCAGCGGTGACATGATGGAGAGGTGCTCAGGAGAGGGAGAAAATCGTGCTCTAGAAGGACTTATAGGACAAGTTCAAGGTACGGTTTAAGCAAAGCCGAGGTTGCTCTTCTGTAGACCATCTGTTCTGTATTACGCAGAAGGGAAGTGTGGAAGAATATCATGAGAGATTTGAAGCGTTAGCAGTGGAGTTACCTCATGTTCCAGATGATGTTCTCGAGTCGGCTTTCTTAAGGGGGTTAAAGAAGAGTCTGCGCGATCAAGTTGTGCATTGCAGACCCGTTAACATGGCTGACATTGTAAACATCGCCAAACTGATTGAGTCTCATGAAGGAGACCGCACGAGCTATTTCAATCGCAGTGCCCCGAATACCTTCAACAAGAGCTCCGGGTTCACTTATACCAAGGATAACAAGAAACATGTGGGGGACAATGCTTCTCGTGCTCTAGTACCGTGTAGATGCTGCAGTGAGACTTGGGTTCTGGACCATCGTTTAAGCAGAAGTTAAAGTGTTTGGAACTAGCAGAAGAGGTGGAACCTGAGTATGCCACCGAGGGGGAGCAAGGTGAGCAGGAGCAAGTTGAACAGGAAGGAGAACCACATGAGTTAGTCACCTTGTCGCTACATTCTATGGTGGGTTTAACTGCTATACGCTTGATGAGGATGAGAGGCAAGATTGGCAACAGGGAGGTGATTATTCTCATCGATTTGGGGGCCACTAGCAACTTCATCCAAAAATCCATAGTGCAGGAGTTGGGACTCGCTCAAACTGATATGCATGGGTTTGGTGTTCGAGTAGGAGACAGCCAGATTATCAGTGGCAAGGGCCGTTGTTCCGGAGTGTTGTTAGACATTCAAGGAGTGGTTTAGTTGAATACTTTCTCATGTTCGAGTTGGGGACCAACGATGTGGTGCTTGGTTACTCGTGGTTAGCATCCTTAGGCGACACGAGGGTAAGCTGGTGGAGAAGCACTCTGAGCTGGAAGATTGGCGAATACTAGGTAGCCATTGCAGGGGATCCTGACTTGAGCAGAGAACAAATCTCGCTAAATTCTATGGAGAAGGTGATCAAGAAGAGCGGGGTGGCATATTTATTGGATTCGACCTTTCTGTTTGAAAACACAGAGCAACCTGCGAAAGTGGGAGTTAAGCAGGAAGTACAGAGGGTATTGGAAGAATATCCAGACGTGTTTCAAATGCCAAAAGGTTTACCCCCAACCCGCAACAGGGAGCACGCTATAACCCTGCAAGAAGGTGTGGGACCAGTGAATATGAGACCATATCGGTACTCATATATACAGAAGAATGAAATTGAGAAACTGGTACAAGAAATGCCTGAAGCTCAGATAATCAGGCCTAGCATCAGTCCATATTCAAGTCCGGTTCTCTTGGTTAAGAAGAAGGATGGAGGTTGGCGCTTCTGCATAGATTATCGAGCTCTCAACAAGGTGACTATTCCTGATCGTTATCCCATACCAGTGATCGAAGAACTCCTTGATGTACTCCACAGAGCAACGATGTTTGATAGCTTGCTATTTTAGATCATTTTAGGCTGCATTTCATAGATCATTTCCTCTGTTTTTGCATTATATATTAGCATTTTAGTGTCATTTGCACTTAGAATCAACATAGCATGCATTTAGCTTAGGATTGCATACATTTGCATACATGTGCATGTTTGTGTTAGTTTTCAGGTGTTTTTGGGGTTTCTTGGAGCTGGGGAGGGATGGAAGCAGCTCATAATCAAAGGAGATATCAGAAATGAAATTCTTGCAAAGTCTGGTCCATATCGAGCAAGCATATCGAGCTGAACACTCGTGGAGTATGCTCGATGCAAGCAGCAGGACGAGAGGAAAAGGATCAGCACGAGGATTCCAAGCCGTTGGTCTGCATCGAGGACCAGCATCGAGGAAGGACGTCGATACGCGCTACACGGACCATATAGAGGTCCCATATCGAGCAAAACATCGACCGTACGACATCGATGCAACTCATTGACCACTTGACTTTTGTTTATCCTATCTTTTTTAGGTTTTTTATGCTTTTTTGGCTCACTACTATAAAAGGAAAGCCACAAAACATTATCTTTATCAAGTTCTATCTTATCAAAGTTTAGCTTTCTATCAAAAACCTTCTTTAAACTTGAAAGGGTGATTTGCCTTAAGGATCTTTATCTTGAATAAAGTTTGCATTTTTATGGTTTAATCTTGTCTTCTAATCTTTGTTCTTGCATCTTGGTAGTTTAGTCTTATCATCTTTGCAATTTAACCTCATCTAGTTATGTTTAACTCCAAATCAATGGGATTAAGCATGACTAGTGAGTAGTCTTCCTTAGATTTAGGGTTCTAAGTAGGGAAAATGGTGATTAAGATGTGATTAAGGGATAATTATGCTTGTTTAATAGTTCTCTGTTATCTCCTTCTCTTGCAAAGTGATAAGTGTTGATAAAGCTTGCTCCTTTTGATTGAATATGGTTTGATAGATGCATATGGTTCTGCTTGATGTCTTGGTATCTCTTTTCTAAGCATGGTTCGCTTATTTGGCTTGATAATCTAGCTTGGTCTATGTTTCCTTTTTTTAATGACACCAAAGTGATAGTTCACCTTGCTAGATGATTCGCTTAGGGCTAGATAATGCTGGTTTTGAGATTCTTGACTTGATGGTTCAATAGTATGCATCAAAAGATCTTGTCATTGCGTCATTCTTGTTCATTACTTAGCTTTGTTAGGGTGTTGCAAGTTTGTGCTTAAATCCATAATCTTGATTGGTGTATTGCTGCTTAGGTCCTTATTGGTTCACAAGATTGATAAGTTGATCTGAATTCTTGCTTGGGTGAGAGAGTAGTTACTTGATTAGTGCATCTCTTAGGCTAGAATGGTTCTGATCTTTATGCTCATGGTTGAAGGATACGCCATCACAAGTGGGTCTGACATTTTGATCTTGTTGAATATGAATTGCTTATTGACGCCAAGTGGTTCCCTTTAGATACCTTGTCTAAGAGCATAACATTGAGAATTTCTTGCTTGTTAATGCTTGTTGAGTGCCTTAGTAGAAATTCCCTTATCACTCTAAAAAAACACAATCCCACAATTGTTTAGAACTTTGAGTCTTGCTTTTAATTAATTGTCTTTAAAGTCATCTTGCTTAGTTCTTGCTTTAGTAGTTACTTCTTACTTAATTCTTGTTTAGTCATTGCTTTAAGTTCACTGTTCAGTTCTGTTACTTGCATTTAGTTTATGATTTCCTACCATTGCACTATTAGGTTGTTAGATTTGTTACATAATCAAATCCCCAGTCTTGCTTAGCTTACAGCATTGTTTGTATCGCATCTTCCACAATTGGATTGATACCTGATATCTATTTTATAACTGATTAGAGGCTAAGGACATTTGAATTTAGAGATCCAAAAGTCCTGTTTCAGTGTTTTCAAAACTGGACCTCAAGTCGGGATATAACCAGATTAGGATGAAGTGCAGCGATGTAGAGAAGACTGCCTTCAAGACTCACTAGGGGCGTTATGAGTTCCTGTTAATGCCGTTTGGCCTCACTAACGCACCCTCGACATTCCAAAGTGTGATGAATGATCTCTTTCGGCCTTATCTCTGAAGTTTTGTTCTTGTGTTCTTTGATGACATTCTCATCTACAGTGTCAACATTGCAACACATCTCGAGCATCTGAAAATCGTCTTACAAGTGATGCAACAAAACCACTTCTATGCCAACGCCAAGAAGTGCTCCTTTGACAACTCTGAAGTGGCTTATTTGGGGCATAGGATCTCAGGAGACGGAGTCGCAGCAGATCCTGAGAAGATAGAGTCGATGCTTAACTGGCCTACACCTCAGACAGTGACAGAGTTAAGGGGATTCCTTGGTCTCACGGGTTATTATCGGAGGTTCGTAAAGAATTACGGACTCATAGCACGGCCCTTAACAGAGCTACTTAAAAAGAAGGATTCAAGTGATCTGAAGCTGTAGAGAAGGGATTTCTCAAGCTTAAATCCGCCTTCACCTTGCTGCCAATATTGGTATTACCTGATTTCTCTCAAGGTTTTACAATTGAAACTGATGCATCGGGTGCAGGTATTGGTGCTGTTTTATCGTAGGGGAAAAGACCTATTACTTTCCTAAGTCAAGAATTTTCAGCTAAAGGCAGGGTCAAGTCAGTCTATGAGTGCGAGCTGTTGGCAATCGTAAAGGCAGTTTCAAAGTGGAAGCACTACCTTACGAGGAAGGAATCATCAAATCTGATCAGAGGAGTCTGAAACATTTGTTGGAGCAAAAGGCGATATCCTCAGTTCAGCAGAGATGGGTAGCTAAGCTTATAGGTCTGAACTACTGCATTGAGTAAAAACCGGGAGTTGAGAATAGAGTTGCAGACGCATTGTCAAGGAGACCACACTCGGAGGAGCTACAACAACTGATTCTAACAGCTCCTCTGTCCTTGGACAATAAGCTGCTAGCTGAGCAGACGAAGGCAAATGCGGAGTTGGGTCTGATCGTATAAAGTATAGTGAAAGGGGAGAAACTATACACCGAGTATGAGTTCAAGGAAGCGTTACTATACAATAATGGGTGTTTACAAATCCCAGCGAGGTCTTCTCTCAGCCCAACACTGCTGGAACAATTTTATGCTAGTGCTTTAGGGGGGCATGAGGGAGCTTTGAAAACTTATAAGCGCTTGGCGTATGAGGTATTGCGGAGAGGAATGCGGAAGGATGTGGTGGCATTCATAAGGAAGTGCCAAGTTTTCCAAGAAAACAAGTATGCCACGTTATCACCGGCGGGGTTATTTTCACCATTACTGATTCCACAACTGATTTGGGCATACATCAGCTTAGACTTTGTTGAAGGGCTGCCGTCATCAAAAGGCTTCAGCGTGATTTTGGTGGTGGTTGACATTCTAAGCAAATATGGGCATTTCATTCCATTGAAACACCCTTTCACGGCAAAGACAGTGGCAGAAGCATTCATCAGAGATGTGGTGAAGCTACATGGGTTTCCGGAGACTCTCGTATCGGACCGTGACAAGGTGTTTCTCAGTGGCTTCTGGTCAGAGTTGTTTAAGCATCACGAGGCTGCATTGCACACAAAAGCACCGTGTATCAACCTCAAACTGACGAGCAAACGGAGGTTGTAAATCGTTGTCTGGAGACTTACCTTCGTTGCTTTGCAGGTCGAAGACCAACATCGTGGGGGCAGTGGTTTATATGGGTTGAGTATTGGTACAATACTCCGTATCATTCCTCAAGCAAACACACACCTTTATTCTTGGTTTACGGAAGAGAACTACCACGCTTACTAAGGTATGGTGATACACCAACGGCGAATGCTGAAGTGGAGGAGCTGTTAAAGGATCGTGACAGCTTATTGGTTGAGTTACGTGAGAATTTGGAGATGGCTCATCTTAAGATTGGTAAAAGAAGCAAATAAGCATCACCGTGATGTAGAGCATTCAGTCGGAGATTGGGTGTATTTGAAATTACGACCTTACAGGCAGAAATCAGTGGCACTACATAGAAATGAGAAGTTGGCGCTGCGTTTCTTTGGCCCGTATCAGGTAACAGAGTGAGTGGGATGAGTTGCGTACAAGCTGGAGCTACCAAAACACAGTAACATTCACCCGGTCTTCCACGTTTCCAAGCTTAAGAAGGCCCTCGGGTCCGCTAAACAAGTGCATGATCTTCCGGCGATCATTAGTTCGGCATTGGAATGGATCATAGAGCCAAAGGAGTTACTAGATGCTTGTCGTTCAGATTTGGGAACAGAGACTGAGGTATTGGTCAAATGGAAAAGGCTTCCGAAATATGAAAACACTTAGGAGAAACTCGTGGATTTGGCAGGTCAATTTTGGATGTTAACCTTGAGGACAAGATTGCTATTCTATGGGGAAGTATTGATAGGTTTAAGGTTCTGTTAGCCTAAGAAGAAGAAGAGGACAAATTGCAGAAAGGCTCGAGCATTGGAAAGGAAGATGAATGCTGAAAGTGGCTAAGTGAAGAATGTGGAGTCAAGAGAAGCCTCCGTGTGAGAAAAAGGATTCGGTTTATTTCAATAATATAATGTGATGTTATTTTACTATTGCAACATATGTATAAACAGTGATCTCATTTTTAGGGTTTGATTATTTTATAAGATCAAACATTTAATCGATCTCTTATCTTATCTCTTTTCTTCTCCATTTTTCCTAATCTCATTCTATCCTTGCTTTTATCCATTTGAGCCTCGAAGCTTATCAAAATCGTACGACGTTTGCTTTTACAATTATCAAATGAATTTCACTAAAAGTGCTAAGGTTACTATGGAGCAAATAATCTTTTTTTTGTTCAAAAGCTAACCTTTCATTAATTAAGTTACCAAACTTGCTCCCAAGGTAATTAAATCATCTTGGAGAGTATTTTTTGCGAGGCTATTTGCTTCTACATTAGCAGACCTCAGGATAGAAAGGAAAACTACATCCACAAAACACTGAGAGAGATAGGCAATGTCATTTAAGATTCCATAGATCTCTGTTATTTGGCTTCCTGAATTGATTGCGCAAATGAGTTATTGGGAGTCCGATGCCACCTGCAATTTTTGAAAGCCCAGATCTATTGCATGCTGGAGAGCCAGAGCGATTGTGAGACCTTCCGCCACTAGAGGGGATGATATGTGGCCCTGCGCCTTGGAGCCTTGGTCGAGTACTCTATTATGATTGTCCCAGAAGATCCATCCCATTCCACCATGTTTTTTATTTTCTTTCCAGGCTCCATCTGTTTTGCATGTGATTCTCTCCGCCAGCCCTTCTCTGCTTAGATCCGAGACTTGAAATGGTAGGTTTGCGTTTTTGGTCTGCTGAGCTTCTTGCCATTCTCTTGCTCTTATAATCGCTAGGTTCATTGTGATTGTCGAAGATTCTTGCTTATTGTTGAAGATCTTTTTGTTCCTTTCTAACCAGATGCTCCAGCAGATCCAGGGAGCTAGCGGTCCTGATCTGATGCCTTTGGGGGGGGGGGGGGGGCAGAGTTATTTGGCGGTTGCAGAGGTTAATGCCCTCCTCCACCGTGCTCATCGTTGAGAGATTCACCGTGTCCCAGAATGGTGCTAGTCCCCAAACATTCACCGCGAACGGGCATGTGGACAGTAGATTGATAACAACTTTCGTTGCAAGGGTAAGGATGCGATGAGGCTATCAAACTCAAATGCAACACTTAGGTTGTAGTACAGTATGCAAGTGAGAGTCAATCCATTTCTAGGAGCTAGGAAGATCAAAGAGAATGCAAGAGCAGTGTAAAGCTAAGCGAATAACAAGCGATATTGTGAAAATCCTAAAAACTATATGCAACGACCGAATGGAATGCAAAACTATTTTAAAATTACCCAGAGTGATGGAACTACTATGAGGAACAAACAGAAAAATTAAAATGCAAGGCTACGATTTAACAAAAATCGACTAGTGGATCGACCACAGGATCGACCACTAGATCGAGCAGTTTGGATCGATCTCGTCTAAAAATGCAAGTATGAAGAAACTAATGACCAGGATGCGGCGAATATCAAGCGAATGACTAACGAAGATGTAAGAATGCTAAGAAAGAAGGGTCTAGGGTTGAGATTCATGGTCCGGGGTTTCAAGGGTCCAAGTTGGGACTGAAAACTTTAAATCGACTCACTTTGTGAGATTCCCTAAGCCTTGAAAACGAAAACAAGATCCATCCGTGGCTTTCGGTATAGATCACTCCTTCATCCTCTCCTCCAAACCCATGGCTTTTGGTGGAAAGAGAGGTTGTAGGGCAATGAACTCAGATTTCAAACACACGGCCTAACTAGTCCCCTAAACTTCCATGGCTTTTGGGAAAGGGTAACTAGTCTTTAGGATGTGATTTTCAGAGATCTCTGGATCCTGTCAAGGTAAGAGACCTCTCTGATCATAAAGATCTTGGCGTGAGAGTCTTTAAGCCTTAGGGACTCAACATCCTAGAAGAGAAAGCCATTAAGAACAAGAAAACTACCAACTTGAAAACCCCTTAGACCCCGTGAATCCTCTCAACCCCGAGACCCAAATGAAACTACTCGCTACACATGAGAATAACCGAAATAAACATGAAAGATGAAGCGATGAACATGAAAACGATTACTTAAAACTTAAACGATTCGAAATATTCAAGAACAAAGCTCAAAGTCTAACAATGGCGGAGAGTCTCCAAAACCAGAAAGAAAAAGCATAAAAAGATAAGAATGAAAAGTGTGTGTCGAAAAATATCATCGCCGCCTTTCCAAAATGGTGAAAACAGCTCGATGGTCCCCCCCTCGCTAGCGGCCAAAAACTGTTGAAAGGACAGAGATCGACTTCGGGATCGAGCGGCTCTCTCGATCACTTTCGGGCATCGTGTCTTCTACTCGATCTGGGTCTCTATCTTCTTCGGCGGATCGAGTGTTGCATCCGATCTTGGTATCGATCTTCGGTCGGATCAAGTGGTGGACTCGATCCGGCTCTCGCTCTGCATGGCGTCATTTACGTTCGTACCATTTGATCGATTGCTCCACTCGATCTTCGTCTCGATCATTTCCCTTGGATCGCCTGGGCTTCTCGATCTTCTGGTCGATCTCATCTAGATCGACCTGCCATGCTCGATCTGCTCCCCGATCTCTGGTCCTTAGCAAACATCCGACGTTCCATGAACCACCACAACCGCTTCAGCACGTCCGCGAACCTCCACGACTCCAAAGTAGCCAGAAACAACCTGAATGTGATGCAAAATGCAAGGAACATGCGTATGCTGGTGCAAGAATGCTCTAGGACCTAAAGTGATGCAATCTAGCCTAAAATGTGATGTAAATGCATGAAAAGCTAACTTATATGTATGCAAAATACATACAATATGCAGTAACATCAACTCCTCTATACTTACTTCTTGCTTGCCCTCAAGCAACATAAAATAAGAAAGGAAGAGAGGTTTTAGAAAAGACGGGGGTTTAAGCCTCTTGCAAAGGTGCCTTTTAAATGAATCAATCTCAATGTCCTAGTTACTAGTTCTAAAATGCAATGCGCACACTCATACTCCAAAGAACTTAGCCATACTCATCACACAAAGAAATTCAGATCATGACTCTCCTATTTCTAACAATCAAAGAAACTCATCCCTTAACATTCATTAAAGACCGAACCATGAATCAGGGTGTGGAGTTCTATTCAGAATTACAAAGAGTGGTAAAAAGGGGTAAGAAAGCCTGAATATGTATATGTGATCCATGTATTTCATTTCAAATGCACAAGAGTGATAATTCAAATTCAGATTAAAGTTCTCACTTAGTAGGAAAGGATTCAATTCATGTCTGTTCAACTTAAGTCACGAAAGTCATAGCAAGTGATCCAAGCATGGTAAGAACTTACTTTCAAAGTATGAGCAAAGCATTAGAGAACTACTAACTAGGGCATTGAAACAATTCATGAGTTTAAAACACATTTTTAAGAAAAACTCTAACCCATTATGCGAATATGAACAACCTAGATGCTTTAAGATTCTAGACTTAATCCTAAAATGCTTAATGAGATGAATGCAACTACATGAATCTTTGAAAATTTTTTACCAAATTTTCATGTAATGAAGACTCAAGGATGCTAAAGAGAAAATAAGATCAGAAAACACAAGTCAAACCACACATATACTCCCCCAAACTTGCTTGACACCGTCCCGGTGGCAAATAAATTCAAAGGAGCATCAAAACACAAAGAAAAAAGAACAAAACATGAGCGGTATGTACAATGAAAGAAGGTTGTTACCTCAGGTCTAGTCTCGGCTGAAACTTGAGGATGTTCCAGAGGAGCTAGATGCTACGGCTTTGCCTTTGGAGCCTGGCTCTTGAAGAGAGAGACGCGCCGGTTGAATGTTGCTGCCTTGAGTCTCACGGATGACAACTCCACCGGTTGAAAGCCTCCTCTTCTCGGGTTGTTGAACCTCTTCACTTGCATCTTTCTTAGGCGAGCCTCCTTGAAGCGATTTGACATTCTTGGCAAGTTTCTTGAGCATTTTGCCTTACCATTTCTTGATTTTCCTTTGCATCTCCACAACAGATGCTAGGAACTTCTCCGTTTTGGTTCTCGGTTCAAAGTCTATCTTGGGAAGGGTGTAAGCCTCGGGCATCTCATCTTCCGTGGCTGGGGACTCAGACCTTTGACGAGGAGCAATCGCTGGGGCAGGCGTTCCTCCTAGAGGGGCAAAGCACTCCTCTACTGTTGGCAAGAACTCGATGTTCCCAACACCAAGCAGCTCGGTCTCGTCTTTGTTTGGTAGGATGCATACTCTCTTCTCGTTTTTGTCGTCGATGAAAAGATAAGCGTAGAACCCTTCTGCTGGCGTCCATCCCAAGCTGTCGGTATTCCTCATGTAGACCTCATCCATGAAAGCTCTAGCCGGGACGGGTGTGAAATCGTGTATAGGTACGCCAGCTTGTATGAATAGAGGAGTGAGGAAGCCGCCAATGAAAGAAGAGCTTGCCTTGCACCACAAGGCATAAGCCTTGTACTTCACCAAAGAGGCAGCAAGTACGCATCCATAGTTCACCTCGTCGCCGAGTTCATCCTCCATAGGCTCTTCATTCTCCGCCGGATCACACAACAAATGCTTCACGCCTTGGAACAAGAAGCAAAGCTCGGTCTTCGTGACCGTGGGAGCAACTGACCTTCCGCTGAATGTGTTGGCGATCAGCTTCGAGGTGTACCTCAGCACCGGGCTTCTCACTCTCTTGATTTTGGCGGTGTTGACCGTGTAGTCTTCGTTGCTGATCAGGTCCCAAAAATCATTTGCTCGCGTGAAGGAGGGGAACTCGATCTTGGTGGCGGCTGCGTTGAGACCATATGCTTGACACAGCTCGGGATTGAGAGGCTGAAGGCTTGACGTCCAACCTTGAGAGAGAGACGGCCTTGTGAAGGAACGGGGGCGCTAGGGTTCTCGTAACGAAACTCCAACGTGGAAAGGAAGTCTATTGTCACTTCTGGAATGGTTGGGCAATCCATTCGTGACAGACATCCTAAGCCAATGTTTTGAGGAGTTGGTCAAAGTCTCCAAGGATCCCTAGCATGAACAGCAGCTCCCGGTACGCAAACTTAGTAGGCTCGAACCGAAGCCTTTCCAGCCGCTTTTTATCCCTCTTCTCGTTCTTACTCCATCAGACCCTCTCTTGAACAGCCACTTCCTGACCTTCTCCTTCTTGTGCCGTCTCCTCTCTCGTTCTCTTGGGGGCCATCGTGCCTGAAACAGGTTTCTCAAGCAAAGTAATGAGCAAAACGGCGATAGGATGAGAGAAGAAGAGAGGCAAAGAAGAAAACTTATACTTAATACCCTAGAATTTTGGAGAATATATAAAAAATATAGCAAAATAATAGAGAATCAAATCTAGAGATACTAGAAAATCTAGAATTTTTCCTATTATTTAGCTAAATTTAAAAATTCAAAACCACCCTACATCTAAAACAATCAATCACGAAATAAAAAGAGATTTTCCTAAAGATTTTTATCAAATATCCGAAAATACCTTTTGCAAAGATTGTTAAGAAGTTTGTTAGCCTTTAGAAACAGAAAACTCTCACTCTCTCTACTTAAAATTTCGAGAAAACAAGAATGAGAGAGTGTGAAGTTGATGAAAACATTTTAAGGCCAACAAGAAACAAAACTATGGGTAAAAGGAGGTGGTTTCTGACACAAGTCTTGGTCAAGGCACATCTTTCATGGTCAAAGATGCTTGCCTTGACCAAGTTTTAAATTTAAAAACTGGAGGAAAAAAAATAAAGGAGGGAAAGAAAATGTTACCTCGGCATGAGATCGAGTCCGTTTGGTCGATCTAGGACTCGATCTCATGCCCATAATGGCTTAGATCGAGAGGGTTACTCGATTTGTGACTCGATTCGTGGTGAATCAGTCCTGGATCGATTGGCTCTCTCGATCGTTGAGATTTTGGCTCCACGGCTAAGTCCTCGTGATCGAGCTACGTCCACGATTTGGGGGTCGATTTGGCTTAGATCGAGTGATGGATCGAGTCGAGTGATCAATATATCTTTTAAGGATTTCCCGAGAGAAATTAGATCGGTCGATCCATTTGGGATCGATCGATCCGTTTTCATCTAGATCGATCTTATCACTCGTTCTCGTCTAGATTGACTGGCTCCTCTCGATTCACTAACTCGATCTACCAAAGATCGAGTTAGGATTATTCGATCTAGCACTCGATCTCTAGCCTTTTCTTAACCCCTATCACCTCTTTTGGACTTCAAGATCGAGGTTTAGACTCCTCATAGCTGTTCCTACACACTTGCAAAATAAAAACATAAAACTGAAAGAGAAATAAAGCAGAAATATGTACATGATAGACATGGGAATGCCTCCCAAGTGCGCTTTCTTTAACGTCTTTAGCTAGACTTTACTTGGTTTAGGCAGATGGTGGGTCTTGGAGAAGCACCGAGGTACTCTCCTTGTCATAGCTGTCCGCCAAGTAAGGCTTGACCCTGTGTCCGTTCACGGTGAATGCACTGCCACTCTTGCCCATCAATGTGACAGCTCCATAAGGCAGCACTTCTTGGATCACAAACGGCCCGCTCCACCTTGACTTCAGCTTTCCCGGGAAGAGTTTGAGTCTTGAATTGTACAGCAACACCAAACCTCCTTCCTTAAGCTCTTTGGCAACCAACTTCTTGTCATGAGCTTCCTTAGTCCGCTCCTTGAATATCCGAGAGCTCTCATAAGCGTTCATCCTTAGTTCGTCCAGTTCATGTAGCTGGATGAGGCACTTCTCTTGGGCAGTCTTGAGGTCAAAGTTCAGCCTCTTTACAGCCCACAATGCACGGTGTTCCAGCTCAACTGGGAGGTGACAGCCTTTGCCATAGAGCAGAGTGAAAGGGGTCGTACCAATCGGTGTTTTAAAGGCGGTACAGTAGGCCCAAAGAGCGTCGTCCAACTTTACTACCCAGTCTTTCCTTGTTGCTCCGACCGTCTTCTCAAGTATAGCCTTGATTTGCCGGTTGGAGACTTTCACTTGACCGCTGGTTTGAGGATGATACGGTGTAGCCACTTTATGCTTAACGCCGTACTTTCTCAAAAGGCTCTCAAAGATCTTGTTTATGAAGTGGCTTCCTCCATCGCTTATAACCACCTTTGGTACCCCAAACCTCGGGAAAATGATGCTTTTAAACAGCTTGATCACCACCTTAGAATCGTTTGTAGGGGAAGCAACAGCCTCTACCCATTTGGAGACATAATCAACCGCTACTAAGATGTACTTATTGCCGTATGAAGAAGGAAATGGCCCCATGAAGTCTATGCCCCACGCGTCAAACACGTCAACCTCGAAGATAGGAACCTGAGGCATCTCATTCCTCTTAGTGATATTCCCTGCTCGTTGACACGCCTCACAGCTCTTCACAAACTCGTGTGAATCTTTGAAGATGGACGGCCACCAGAAACCAGCTTGCAATACTTTCGTGGCAGTCTTGAATGAAGCGAAGTGTCCTCTCTAGGATGAGCCATGACAGTGAAAGAGGATGTCTTTAGCTTCTTCCTTTGTAACACATCTCCGGTACAAACTGTCCACCCCTCTCTTGTACAAGTAGGGCTCGTCCTAAAAGTAGTCACTCGCCTCTCTTATAAACTTCTTCCTATGGTAGTTGTCAAGATGTGAAGGCTCCTCTCCACATGCCAAGTAGTTCACAATATCCGCGTACCAAGGGAGATCCTCCTCTTTGAAGCTCAGAACTTCCTCAAACCGCCCTTCTAGGCTCCCACAAACAGCCGTAGTGATCGCCATGAGTTGTTCTTCGGGAAGAGAATCATCTAAGGGAAGAGATTCGTTGATTCTTAACCGAGAAAGATGGTCAGCCACGCCGTTCTCTATCCATTTCTTATCTTTGATCTCCATGTCAAATTCTTGGAGTAAGAGGATCCATCTCAAAAGCCTCGGCTTAGTGTCCTTCTTGGAATAGATATAACGCAAAGCTGCGTGATCTGTGTAAATAATGGTCTTGGAACCCACGAGGTAATTTCTTCTTTCCAGGGGGTCTCCCCAGTCTTGCTTTAGCTGGTAATCTCGTTGGCTCTTACGTAATTGGAATATATGTTAGAGTTAACGGCCCCAAACGCTGTAATGCAGGAATTCTTTGCTGGGTAAGGGGTTCCAGTTCTTGATCCTCTTGAGGCTGAGAGGTGCGTATTGCACTCCTAACCATTTGAGCTGCTGTTTCCTTGATTTCTCCCAGCTCCTCTGCTAGCCTCATTCTTTCCTTCCGAGCTGCACTTTCTGTGGGGTCAGCGTAGTTTGTATACTGGATCATGACTTCTCGTAGTTCTCCCCTGGCCTCTATCAGTGCATCCTCCGAAAGTCCCTGGGTGGGTGTTGTGGGGTTCTCCCTGAACGGCTGAGATCGTTGTCCTAATTGTGAGTAATCCAGAGAATCCCTTCTAGGGGTCCTCCTTTGTAATTTTGAAGCTTCGCCAGATCTCTCTTCTCTGTCTCTTCCCCTTGTGTTGTCTTGTCCCTTAAAGGCCCCTGTTGCTTCGGATTGTACGGAGGGGGAAAGCCTTCTTCCCGTTTCGACCCATCTTATTGTGCCATGGCCGTCATATCTTCGACTGTAAGAGGGGTGATGCGATCCTCCAAGATCGGGCACTCTAAAGTTGGTAGGAATAATCCTTTAATCCAATGGAAGCGGAAATTCTAAAGGAAAAGGCGGTGGAACCTTAGAAAGGTGATGCAGGTAGCTCCAATAGTGAGTATATTAAACTCACCACCTGATACTAACTTATACTACAAACAACTAACTTCAGTCGGTAGAATGACCACACAAGTGTGATGAAGAACACTTGATAAACCGGGTTGATCCCCTGGATATGACACACGAAGACATATCGAAATGTTCATAAGGAACAAAGAGAATCACTCTCAAAAGGTTTTATAAAAAAAGGGTTGTTCTTCTCAAATGAGATTACATGAGTTATATAGAAATAAAAATGAGTAGACCAAGAGGCAAACTTGTGGTCAAAGCATTAACTAAAGAAAGACTGAATTAAAACTAAGTTTGAATGATTCTTTAGCTTCAAAAGTGACTCTTGAAGTGATTTTGTGGATGCCTCTTCAACTCTTCCTTCCAAGGCACGAAATGGTCTCCTTTAAGTGAATTGGGCTTAGTAACTTTGTGATCCATTTGACTCATTAAAACCTTTCCTGGAAAACCCATTGAGACAAAACCAAGGATAAGGAAAAAGAGTACAAATGATCACAACCCCATTAGAGCTCTTCTTGGACTTGGATCATCATTATTACTTCTTAAGTTGAGTCTTATCCATTCCAGTCTGAGTTCTCTTCGGATGTGAGCATTTGGTTAAGTAAACCTCCAATTCCTTGCATAAATCTCTTAGCTTTAGCACGGGTCAAAGGTCCAACCGCTGGTACAAGCATTGCATACGCAGGTTCAAGCTCAGCTTCCACAAGTTCTTCCTGGTTGCCTTCCATGATCACGTCAAGGGGCGAGAGTGTGATTGATATTCTGCTCCTTTGTACCTACTCCGCATAAATTCCGACCCTCTGTACTCAGCAGAAGCCCTACTTCTTCGCGCCTCAGAGTATTGGTGATCCTCTCTTCCGGGTCTGCTTGTTTGTTCTCTTCTTTCCTGCGCATTCTCCTTCCGCCTGCTAGTCGAGGAAAGTTTTGCAGAGGAAAGTCTCTGCATCTCTCTTCTAGCGGAACTCCATTTGCTTTCAAGAGGTGGGGGTTTTGAGTTTTCCTTTGCAGCCGGTAGAGGTGGTTTCAGCTCAGGGCATTTGCTGAGTTCATGGTCTAGCTTGAGGCATCTACTGCAGTGTTTTTCCAGGCGTTCATACACGAGTGTGGCTTCCACAATATCTCCATTGGCGAATTCCAGAGTATATTTCTTCAGGAGTAGCAGAAAGCCGTTTATGCTCACTCTCATTCTAGCTGAGGTTGGAGTTATTTCCCAGCATTCGAACGAGCCCAGGTCGTCTCCAATACTCCGGAGCATAGTTTCATTCCATAGGTGCAGTGGAATTCTTTGGACCTTTATCCAAAAAGGGATCTGGGAGGGAGAGCTTGGGGAGACTATAGGCTCCCATTGTTGGATAATGAGCATCCATTTTGCATAGTGGTATGGCCTGTTGTCTAACACCTTCTGCATATCCTCCTAGGATCCAAATTGGAATTGGAAGAGCCCTTGTCCCAGATCTGCACCAATCGGGTGAGAGAATGTCTTCCAGTGTTCTGTGAAGAAAGGAATGAGGGACCAGAGCTTCTGGATCTTGGGATTTGTCACTCGTCCGATAATCGTTAGGGAGTGCTGTTTCATGAGCTCTGAGTTATCGAAATCCGGCACCCTCCCTCTTCCAGCTCGGAGGGGTTCACTCGGGTTTGCCACTCCCTTCCCTTTCTCTGCATAAGATAGCCTTCTCGCCATTTGTTGTAAGATTTCTTTGTAACCTTGAGTTCTCCTTTCTTGTATCAGGTTCTCAACACCACCAGGGTGAGAGAGTTTCAAGTGGTACGGAGACCACCGAGTTTTCACTGAAAAAACAGGAAGAGATAATACAAACTCGCACAAAACCAATCTATATGTTTGACTTCCAAGGATTCTTACATAAACATCACCGTAGTCTTGAAAAGGTGTAGAGGAGCTTACCGGAGTTCGGTTTGAAGCGGACCCTCCGACCTCCGTCCGGGGTGGAACCCAGTATTAGAAAACCAGGAGTGGTAAAATTCAAAAAAATTTCTATTTTAAGAAAAAGTAGGTGGTTTTGAAAGAAACTGGTGGGTGAAAACCAGACAGTTGAGACTACTATGGAGCAAATAATCAATATTCGAATTTCCCATATCAATTAGAAAAAGTGAAATAGCCCAACAAGTAGATCCATTTGAGGGATTGGATTATCTCATTTCCCTCTTCTTCTCAATCCACCCAGACATCATCACCACCAAGACGAATATGGCTTCCCATTGCTCCATCAGAGGAGCTGTGGGCCTAATCCTCCTCAGATTCTCCCATGGCGTCTCTTCCAGATCCATCCTCAACTCCAAAAACCATCGTCTTCTCTCCATGACGAATTCTCTCTCCTCTCTCTCCTCAATCTCGCCTTTCACAGCGTCACATTACGATGACCGAAACTGCAGCAAGAGTCAAGTCAGAAAGATTTGCATATGCTCTCCTCTTTGTATGGGTCGTCGCTCTTCCAAAATCGCTGGCCGAAAGGTCCGTTTCATTCTCTCTCTCTATCTCTATTTACGACTATCTTCTGTTGCTGCTACTTACTAGGGTTTGAGAATAAACAATTTAGCTGATTTGGAGAGTCTAGAGTTGATAATTGCTGGTGCACACCACTTGTTTGATAAAATGTCTCAGAGGATGATTCGATCATGGGTTTATACAAAATTGAAAGTAGAAAGACAAAAAATTTTGAAACTTTGAAGTTTCTGGTGAATACAGGGGGCTCAAGATTCAAAGAAGGCGAAGCTGTACTGTAGAATTGGCAAGGAGGTTGTATCTGCGTAAGTCTTTAAGTTCTTTTTCGTTGTTGCATCTTCTGTGCTTAGTCTGTTGGATTCACCTTCTTGAGTGGGTTTATGAGAAAGAGTCAGTATCATATGTGAGTTTTTATCATCCTGCAGTGTCAAGAAAGGTGGTCCAAACCCTGTTTCAAATACAGTTCTAGCTACCATACTTGAGAAAGCAAAGGACTTAGATGTACCGAAGGACATTGTGGAGCGTAATATTAAAAGGGCTTCTGAGAAAGGGCAAGAAGATTTTATGGAGAAGATTTACGAGGTTAGGTCACAATCTTCAACTCTAGTTTTATGTTTGCAAGTGGGGCCGTTGTGTGGTAAATCATCTTATGAATTGGTTTTAGATCATCACTTAACCTAGCCAAGTATGTGGTTACTGAATGAAACTCAACTTCACTACCTCAGTACCTAATTCAATGTGATGATATCGTTGGCAATACCATTGATTTTAGGTCCAATATAAGATTTGATGACTCTGAAATAAAGTTTTTATTTTGTATGGCTTAGGTATATGGCTATGGAGGAGTTAGTATGGTAGTGGAGGTCTTAACAGACAAAATTAATCGATCAGTGGCAGCTATTAGATCGGTTGTTAAGGACTATGGAGGAAAAATGGCTGATTCAGGATCTGTCATGTTCAAGTTTAGACGAGTTAGGGTAGTGAATATAAAAGTCACCGATGCTGATAAAGATCAGCTCCTTGATATTGCTTTAGATGCTGGAGCAGAGGATGTTATTGAGCCACCAACTTATGAAGATGACACTGATGAAGATAGAGCAGAAAGGTATACACAACATAAAACCGAAGTTTCTCAGCATTTCGTTTCTTCCTGTTTATTGTTTTCTGTTAGTGAAGAAACCTAAGTTGTATTGGAGTTAGAGATAGTCACTTACGAGATTGAATCTAAAATGTAGATCAAGTAACTGAAGGTAGAGCTTGCAAGATGTTTCTTTTGTTTCTATGTATACGAACTATATCAAAAAACAAAAACCTAGTGCATTTTCTTCTTATAAACAGCAAAATGACGATAAAATTTTCATACATGCGATATGAAGCAAAGAAAATAAGTATCAATCTTGCCAGTTATACAGATGAGTGTGACGAGATGACTCATAAGTATAATTTTATGTTCTTCTTTTGTTTCATATGTTTCATCTCTCTATATTTGTTCAGGTACTACAAAATTGTAACTACTTCTGAGAACTACTCAACAATATTGTCAAAGCTACGTGATGAAGGAGTGAACTTCGAGCCTGACAATGGCTCTGAACTGCTCCCTCTGACTACAGTAGAGGTAGTGAACCTTTACTCTGTTCTGTAACCTCTGTGTCATTCCGTTTTCAACATGTTTGATACTGAAAATCTTATATAATCTATTACTATTATCGTTAACTAGAGCATCGTATTCCTCTTGGTGTGTTATATACATTGTATATTGCATACATAAGCACTAGATATCTCGTTCATGTTGGCTCTGATTACAGATATCTGTAGATAAACTTACATCGCAAGATTTGATTGTATTCATCAATCATTCAATAAGAGTCACACTCTTATCAGTATTCATCAATCATTCACTCACAAAATGTGATTAATAGGGATGTTGACAAGTTGTGGGTTTTTGCAGGTGGATGATGAGGCCATGGAATTGAACAAAGAGCTTATGCAGAAACTACTAGAACTTGATGATGTCGATGCTGTTTATATCGACCAAAAATGAGAAAATACATTACTTGAAGCTCTCCATTCCAAGATCTCGGGATTCGAAGTTCATCAGAGTAGTTATCAGGGCAATCTCTGAACTGGTTTTTTTTTTGAAGTCTGCATATATTCTGAAGAAGAGATGATGGTTTCTGCCTTTCTGGTACACAGATACGTTTCGCTTCTTCTACTATCTAATTTGAAGCTACAAAACAAAAACTACTACCTTATAGTTTCTTAATAAATTTTGTCTCTGAACCAAACACTGTTTAACAATTTATTTATAGTCATCACAACAGAGCTATACATCCGAACTATAGCCTAAATCAAGTTCTGCAGGAACTCGGATCAATCAAGAAAATAGTTCAGACAAAGCTTCCTTTCAACTCATTCTTAACCACATTAGGGCATTAAGTCCCCTGTTAGGATTTCACAAACCCCAAAAAAGGATGAATAAACAATTGAGAAAATTCTATAGTAATACATTATCTACAATTATATTACCATTTTAATGCATCAACTTTTACAAATACTGAACAGTACAATATATTTTTTGGTTTCTATTTTAAGTTCACAAACTTCTAACCATAAGTTTTATATGGCGCTCAAGACTGATATTACAAAAGCTTATGACAGATTGAAATGACATTTCCTGAAAGAAACAATGCAAAGAATGGGTTTTCATCCGAAATTGATATTTTGGATAATGAAATGCAATAGCATGGTGAGTTACTCTGTACAAATAAATGGTACACCAAAAGGCCATATAACACCAAACCGAAGAATCAAGCAGGGAGACCCTTTGTCCGCATATCTCTTTATATTATGTGCTGAAGTGCTTTCCCATATGATGTATCAAGCAGCTACAGAGCGTAAAATCATTGGAATAAAACTTGGTCAGCAAGCTCCATCAGTTAATCACCTGTTATTTGCTGACGACTCACTATTCTTTTCATTGGCGAATGAAAAATGTGGGAAAGGTATTCAATGAATAATAGTTACATATGAGAAAGCATAAGGAAAAGCGGTAAACCTCCAGAAATCTGCAATAACTTTTGGGACAAGGGTGCAGTCAGAAGTTAAAACAAAAATGAGAAGACTACTAGGTATACACAATGAAGGTGGTGGAGGAAAATACTTAGGTCTGCCGGAGCAATTTGGAAGAAAGAAGACAGAAATGTTTCAATACATATTAGGTAATGTTCAAACTAAAACTCAAGGATGGCATAAGAAATTCTTATCACCTGGAGGAAAGGAAGTTCTACTCAAATCCGTGGCAACTGCGATGCCAGTTTATAGCATGCAAATCTTTAAAATACCGAAGACTATCTGTGATGAGATAAATAGTATTGTTGAACCAGAAAATCACCACTAGGGTTTGATTAACAGTTGTGGATTTCAGAGAATAAAGTCTTTTTATTAATAGTAATAAGCGAAGCGATTACAAGGAAAGGGATAACCATGAGGTTATGCCAAAGTGAAAAAGGTATTTGTAAAGTAAACTAGAAAGCGTTGGAGTCTCTGGTTTTAGCTCTATTGCTCTCTAGAATGTATTGGATGATCCTCTTGGTTACCAGGTCCTCTTTATTTATAGGGATGGGAGGTTGGTTGCTCCGAACTCCTTTTCCTTTTCGTCTTTGCGTATATTTCCATAGATATGGAAATATCCTTTATTCTCCGAGGATAAAGAAATTCTCCGTTATCCTTTGAATTAATCCAATGTTTCCGGTCTTCAAAGGTTATCCTTAAGAGATTTCCTTAAATCCAAGCTAGGTCGGCGCGGTCTTCCTGGTCTTGATGGGCTTAGGTTATTGCGGGGAAGGCTTTTTAGGAAATGTGCTCATTTTCCCTCTCACAAGTATACTAGCTAAGTTCTGGTGGAGTTCAGGAAATGATAGAAAAGGACTACACTGGTTTGCTTGGAAGAGAATGAGCTTACCGAAGAAAGAAGGAGGTCTGGGATTCAAGGACCTGGAGCATTTCAACTTAGCATTACTTGGGAAGCAAATCTGGAGAATCATGCTACGCCTACATGTCTAATGTCTAAAGTGATGAAAGGAAGATATTTCCCTAAAAGAAATATATTAACTGCCAAAGATAGAACAAGAAGCTCCTTTGTCTGGAAATCACTATTACAAGGGAGAGAATTGGTCAAAAGTGGACTGAGATTTGAAATAGGAGACGGATCCATTATCAGTGCTTGGATAGACCCTTGGCTACCCACTCACCCGCCGAGACCACCAAAACCAAAGCAAAACAATGTTCTTCACTGTTCTGTAAGCGCATGGGGTAACTCAACAGGTACTGATTGGAACGAAGATGTTATTCGAGAACTTGTTGCTGAAGAAGATGTAACTAAAATCCTAAAAATAAAATTGAGTAGAACCGCTACAACAGATTTTTTGGGATGACACTACAACAAATCAGGAGTCTATTCCGTCAAATCAGCATACTGGCTACCGACGCATATGCCGTATACAAATGTGCCAAGGCCCCCTCCAGGCGATATCCAATCAAAATTAGATTTTTGGAAACTGCAGATCCCCCCCCGCCCCCCGGCCAAAAAATAAAATATTTCCTCTGGAGAATGTTATCAAACGCTCTGGCAACAGGGGAAGCTCTGCGAACAAGACATATCGCCAATCTAAAGGAATGTCCGCAATGTTCTTCAGAAGAAGAATCTACTCAACACTTATTCTTCAACTGTCCTTATGCGCAATGTCTCTGGAGAGCTAGTGGAATTCCCTATATAGACCTTCTCAACTCCACAACAGCCATTGAAGACAAGCTCCGAGTAATAAATGATTATAAAAACACGCTACCCTCACACCTTCATTACCTAAGTTATTGGATTCTATGGAGGCTTTGGAAGTGTCAGAATGTGCTCTTATTTCAAAGACATCATATACCATGGTCAAAAGCACTACAACTAGCAAAATATGATACTCAAGAATGGCTTGATAGCCAGAATCATATAGCTAGAATCTCTCAAACAATCCCGGGTCCAACAAACACAACAAACAGAAGACAACAGAGATGGACACGACCCCCTCTTGGATGGATTAAGTGCAACTATGATGCCTCCTACAAAGATAATTTACCGAGAAAAGCAGGATGGATATTAAGGGATCACGAGGGTATATATAGGGGAGCTGGTCAAACCATTACAAGTAGTCTCTCGAATCCCTTGGAAAGTGAAGCACAAGCCTTGCTAATTTTGATGCAGCTATGTTGGGCTAAAGGTTATACACGAGTCATTTTTGAAGGAGATTCACAAAAATTACAGAAGTTAGTATCAAAACAGAGTCTCAACTTTGGTTTACTTAATTGACTGAGAGAGATTTTGCATTGGTCTACACATTTTGAAGATATCAAATTTCGTTGGGTGCCCAGAGAACATAATAGTGAAGCTCATGCTGTTGTGATATCTAATGATTCTCCATTAACTCCTTATGTTTTTTTATCACACTCTTCCATTATCTGTAATTAATCACAATCAGCATAACCGATATACTTCTTAATATAATAAGTTGGAAAAAAAAAACGTAATCTATACTATTATTTGGAAAGTAGATTTCCGACGTGTCAAGCTTATGTTTATTCTCAGCATACTTTAGGCATCGATTTTTCCAATTATATCTTTAATGAAAACCGTGGTTGAATTGTTGGTTTAGTTTTACACATGGTTTAGCTCGATAAGGATGGTTGTTCTTTTCGAATATACACGGTTTAGCTGGATAAGGATGGTTGTTCTTTTCGAATATATGAATTAATTGGGTAAAGATGGTTTTATTTATTAATTGATTGGGTAAGGATGGTTTTATTTATGAATTAGTTTGATAAGGATGGTTTCTCTTTTTCAATTTTTATGAAATAGTTGGATAAGGATGCTTTTCTTTTTCGAGACGCAGCCGCATATATTCGCTAATGAATATTTATAGCTCGCCCTAGGTTATCGAGTATGTATAAATACTATTGTTTCTTTCACAATTTAAACTTCAAACCAGCGATTTTTAGGTATTCGTCTTACCTAGGGTTGGGTTTTGTTGTTTTCGTATATATTGCTCCTTTGTGTTCGTCTAAATGATTATAAATCATAATGTTGTCATATTTGTTGTTTGTTCGTCTAAATGATTATAACTCATGTAGTTTTAATGTTTGTCTTTACTTTGTTCAGGCTGACGTCGCCATTGCTTGGTTTTCTGGTTATCGAGGTATGTTTGATGTGTTTATTATTTTTTTAAATATATTGCTCATTTGTGTTTATATATATATATATATATATAGTTTTCCTGGTGTCTTATATGATTATAATTTGTCATTGTCTAAATGATTATAACTCATGTAGTTTTAATGTTCATATTTTCTTTGTTCAGGCTGCCGTCGATATTGCTTGGTTTTCTGGTTATCGAGGTATGATTGATGTGCTTATTGTGTTTTTAAATATATTGCTCTTTTATGTTTGTATATATATATATATATATATATATAGTTTTCCTGGTGTCCTATATGATTGTAACTTGTGATTTTTCGTATTCGTATTTGGTTCGTGTGAATAATCCTAATTTGCGTTGTTTTCATGATCGTTATTTTTTGTATAGGTTGTTGATAACTGTTGCTTGGTCTTCTGGTTATCTGGGTAAGTTTTATGTATTTATCGTGTTTTCGTATTTATTGTATTCTCGTATATATTGTTATTATATGTTTGTATATATATATATATATTATTTTTTGGTTTATATAATATAACTTGTGATTGTTTCATATTCGTATTTTGTTCATGTAAATGATCCTAACTAGTGGTTTCTTTGTGTAGACTATTGCTAACTGCTATTTTGTCTTCTGGTTGTCAGTTTAACTTTGGTATATATTATTATGTTTTCTTAAGTATTGCTCTTTTATGTTTGTATATATATATATATATAGTTTATATATAATTTGTGATTTTTTCATATTCGTATTTTGTTAATATATTTAACTGTTTGTTTTTGTTGAATGGTTTTGTAGGGTGTTGTATTATTCACGATGCGTTATACTGGTGAGTTCGTCGTCTTGTAGTTATTTATATAAATATCTTTGCGTGTTTATGATTTACGGTTTGTGATTTTAGATTTCCATTATGTTTATCTCAATTTGTTAGAGTTGTTGATTTTGATTCTGATTGTTGTAGGAACTTATGTTCTACCGTACCATCTTCCTGGTGCGAGTATCAACGCGAATTCGTTGAAGTTTACTGCTTGGATGGAATATAATAAGGTTGACCCGGATGCATGGTCATTGACTTACACGGAGTTTTTTACAAAATTTGTATGGGATCGTAATAATAAGCGTTGGAAGCCTAGATGCCGTGGTGGTAGTAAACCGGGTCGTTTGGCATATTGTCCTGATACTTCTGCGGAGATTTATTACTTGAGGCTTTTATTGCTTAGGGTAAAAGGTCCGACGTCTTTTGATTCTATAAAGACAGTGGCTGATATCGTTTATCTGACGTTTAAAGATGCATGTCGTGTTTTGGGTTTAGTCGATGATGATGAGGAGTACGCTGCAGCGTTGTGGGAGGCAAGTCGTTGGTATGATGGTTCGATGGTGCCGGTTTTGTTTAGGGATTACTAATTGTATTGGTGTTTTTATGGACATGTGATCCTGTTTTATTATTTTATTTTTTTTGTTTTTGTTTTATTTTAAATACTCTATTATTATATAAATCTACAAGTTATTCGAATCTTCGATATCTATTTCGTGTATTTCTTGTTTATTACATTTTGTATCTATCATATTTTAATTATTCTTGATTTTGGCTTTTCAGTATATGTGTATTGTATAATTGAAAATGTTAATGTCTATGATGGGTATATCTTCGAATATACTGTTCTTATATATTGTTTGTAACATGTTTAGTGTTAATATTGTTTCGTATATATTAACATAATAGTATAGATTATGTGGTTAATATATTGTTAGATATGTGATTCGTATGTATCGATCAATATGTGTCTTTTAGTGATTCGTAAAAGCAATCATTGATGTATTCGTATATATTAACATGTTCTGAGAATATTCAAAATCATTATTCAACATTGTTGGTAATATCCATTATGGTTATATAGTACGTATATTATGGGCAATTCTACATTTATAATTTTGAAATTATATATTTTATATAATGGATATTCGTATATATTAACATAATTTGGTATATTCAAAAAGGTTATTCAACATACTTGGGAATATCAAAAATAGTTATATAGTGCGTATAAGATGAGAAATTTTAACATCTCTAATATTGTAGTTGCGGTTTTTATGTATGACTCTATCGTGTTGATTTCCGTTTGTTTGTATATTCAAAAACATACACGGAACAAATTACCATATATTTGATTCTATCATTGTGTTGATTTTATTTTGTTATTTAAATATTATCTGAAATTAAATGTTATTGGGCCCAGGTTATTCAGCGTATAAATGTAAACTCTAATTTATTACTCATTCTTAGTTTATATCAACAGGATGTATATGTTCTCTCTAATTATTATGTCCTAATTTGCGCAGATAGACTTGATCATGGTTCTTTCTCTCTATGTTGTTGTGTCGTCTTCTTCTTCTTCCGTTTTTCCTGGACATCCTACTCGGTCGTTGATGCGTGCGTATAAAAGAACTGGTATTTCTATTATATTTTGACATGGATACGTGGTTGTGTGGCTTGTTTTGGTTATTATGTATTTCATAGTTTCTTTCTGATTTCTTGGAAGTTCCTTTGATAAGTCGAGTTCGTCAAGTTTTTGATGGTAGTTTATGTTTGACGTTAAATATTTCATAGTCTCTTTCTGTTTTTTTATAGTTCTTTTGCTGAGTCTAGTTCGACGAGTTTTTGGTGATAGTCTGCGGTCGTATAACGTGCCCTATGTGTTTTTAAATGTTCGAGGTGTGTTTGTGGACTATGAGTTTATATTATATTATATAGCACGTGTGTTTGTTACATTTTTCCTTAATCTCTTAAGTGGTTGCTCATTTATGTAGATATGGCTGATAGACGTTATGCACATCGCGAGGTATGGCTCGATAAACACGATTTTGCTGACATGGATCATGATTTTTTGGCTGTGGGTTTGGAAAGCGAGTCTCCTGAGTTATCTGTTGGTAGTTGTACTTCTCCTGATGTTGGGTTGGTAAGAAACTCTTGAGTTATCTCCGACACCTTCTGTTGTTGTTTCATGTCAACTCATGGATTTTGGCTATCGCTTTTCTATGCAGTTTGCACCAAATGAGTTCTTGCATGGTCCAAAATCTTTTGGTGTCTCACAATTGAGACCTGGTTTTGTCGAGGCTGTAGTTTTCGTGAAGGTGTTAAGAATTTGGACTACTTCGTTTAGTCCATCTGATAAAACATTGAATTTTGTTTTGTGCGATGATGAGGTTTGTTTATATGGTCTGTTCTTGTATTATATGTTATTATTTGCGTTGTTTCTGAATTCCAGTGTTTGTTTCATTATTGTGTTGTAGGGTGTGAAGATTTGTGGAACCGTTTATGCTGTTGATTATGACCGTTTCTCTCCTGTGCTGTGTGAGGGTGTTTGGGTTACGGTTAGAAATTTCGTTGTTGTTTATTTAAATAGCAATCCCAGGATTACATCCCATCGGAATGAGATGCTTTTTCTTGGTCCGACAGTTGTTGATGCGCAAGTTCATCCGTTTGATCGAAATTTTTTTAATTTCATAAGCTTTGAACAGATTCTCGCTAGGGCTCCCTCAGATCGGTTTTTGGTTGGTATGATTTTGATTAAATGTTCGACTGCTCTATAATATGGCGTTGTTTTGGTGAGTTGTAAATGTTGATTGCGTTTGTTTGTATTTCTCAAGATTTAATTGGGGAGGTTGTGTGCATAAGAGAGTTGGATTTACCTAATAAAGATACTTGTAGGCATGCAGTGTTTGTATTTAAGCTCAGAGATCTAAGGTATGTTGTTGTGTTACACATATCATTTATGTCTGACATTTTTGATTGCTAATTCATGTGGTATACATTCTTCACTTATGCAGTGACGTGTGTATCAAATGCGTGATGATTGGTGGTGATGGTCAGAAGCTTTATAATGACTTGTCTAGATGTAGCACTGATGTGGTGGTCTTTGTTGCCAGGTGGGCTATAGCTGATGTCCACGCAGGTTTGACGGATTTAGTTGTTTTTTGTTCTTATTTTTGTTACCAAGAATTATGGTTTTTTTATTGTTTGGTGTCTACTGGACCATATTAGAAATCAGACTATTAGGAATCCATCTGGACATTGCTGATTTCTATTTTTTTTTTTGTGTACATATTTAGGAAAAGTCACTATATCTACTACATATCCAACCATGATCATGGTAAACCCTTGCCTTGCTGAACTATCCGAATTCAGATCCATGTAAGTTCTTCGGGCAATATTGATTTCTTTGCCTGTTTGTGTTTCTAAATAATGTTTTTGGGATGTTTTACAGGATATCGGATAAACACTCGAGAAGTAGAATCGAGATTAAGCATGCCAATCCTTAGAGCAATTACATATTTACAGAAAATGGGACGATTAGTTTTGTTATTTTTCTGAACTTACATGCTTTCGTTTTGATTACGGGTTGTAAGATTATTGTCATTTGCATAAATGTTCAAACGTTTTTTTGGTTCTTTATTTATTTAATTTAGTGACGGGTTTATTATATACTGGTTTAGTATATTCCTTTAAGTATATGTTGACTTTATTAGTAATTTATAAATGGATAACACATATATGTTGACTTTATATATGAGATGTATAATGTATGAAGAAGAATGGGGTGACCATAGATAGATAAAACATCCTTAAATAAAGGTTCATATAGAAGACGACGTTACAAATAAATTTAACGATAGGATTCATATTCTGAAACCGGCATCATCTGGGCCAAATTTCTCAAACATGTCGACTAGATTATCCCACACTTTCCTATTAATCCACTGGGGTTTATCACCGCCACGCGCCCATGTCCTCTTCAACGCACGCATGTGGTTACATAATAATGTTCTAGCATATAAATTAAATTGCGTCCAAACCGTTGAAGTGTGTATGTGGTCCCACGTGTATTTGCGCTATAAATAAACAAAACAATATAAATTACAAGATTATGGAACCATATTATGGTATTTGTTTTATGTGCTTTATAGTGTAGATATGTGCTTATCGCTAGCAGAAAAAACCATCGGGTCTTAAAATGGACGGGAATTAATCGATACGTCGGCCATTCATGGTTCCAGTTCGGTTTAAGGATCTCTTCGATAGCGACACAGAGAAGGTGATTGAACCTGAACCACGCAGCAGTGGTTTTGTCGACCCATAAACCTGCACCAGGATATAGAATGGGAAGATTTTCTCGACCATAACCGTTAATTATCGCTTCAGTATCTCTCAATAACTGTCTGGTGATGGGAGGAACAACTTCCATATTGAAAGATTGTAATATAGAGCCTGAGATGGAATGTAAGATTTAATAGAATCTCATATATATAGTGTAAAAAGAGAAAGAATGACGAAATGTCGCGTATATTAACAAATGATGGTTTCCTGTTAGTTTGTTTTAGTGTAAAAGATTTTGTATATTGGATTAAATATATATATAGTTTCATATTTTACTCTTCTATTTTAGGTAGACTACCTATTATTAATGTTAGTAATTTTAAGTTTCCAAATTACTAAACATCGTATCTATCTACATATGATTTAATACCAAATATTTTTTGATATTTTCTATTATATATGCACATATAATCTTCCGATTCATTCCAACCTAATTTCTCTATAGTGGATATATAACCTTCTTTGTCTTTTTGGCATGGAGTTTACACAAAATACATGCCACTCTAATCCACCTTCATCTGGTGTTTCCCTTTTAGAACCTGGTTTTGTAGAGACAACTGTTTTATTGAAGATTCTACGAGTGTGGACTAATTCGTTTGATCTGTCTGACGTAAGTTGGAATTGATTTTCTGTGATGGCGAGGTTTGTGTTATGTTGTTAAATTTTTAGGGTCTGGTGTGTTGTTTCGTAGTTGTTATTTCATTGTCAGTTTAATGTTATGATGCAGGGTGTGGAGATTAGTGGTACAGTTTATGCTGTTGATTATGATCGTTTCTCGACTCTATTACGCGAGGGTATTTGGGTTATTATGAAAAATTTTGTTGTTCTTGATATGGATCACCCATTTAGTGTTACGTGTCGTGGTATTCACATACTTATTGTGAGTCCGACTTATATTGGTATACAAGATTATCCGTGTGAACGAAATTATTTTAAATTTATTGACTTTGATCGGCTCCTGCTTAATGTTCTTGGTGGGAGTCCTACGATTGGTATGTTAATTAGCTGATTATGACTTCATCTGCTTGTAATTTTGGCGTATGTATATTTTTTAATGTGTAGTATTGCTTGGATTGTGGTTATTTAGATTTAATTGGAGAGGTTGTCAGTATTGGAAAGTTGGAATTATCAACGAGTCAGTGTGATTATAATGGTTTGCGTCGATGCGCAATGATAACATTTGAACTGATAAGTCAGAGGTATGTAAGAAAATATTGTTTCTTATAATTTTAGAGTATGATGTTTAATGTCTTATATTTAATCTCATCAATGCAATATAATTTTAGAGTATGATGTTTGATGTCTTATATTTAATCTCATCAATGCAGTAATGTTTGTATGAAATGCAAGTTGTTTGGTAGTAATGCTCTCGCGTTCCATACTGATTCGCTTAGATGTGAAGACGATACATTGATTCTTGTAGCGAGATGGGTAGTTGTGGATGTCCACGGAGGTTTGTGATATCTGTTATTTACAACTTTCGTTTAAAAGAAGACTGTTTTAAAAAATTCAGTTACCTGTATATAGGTAATGTTGTTATATCTTATGTTCCTCCTACTAAGATCATGCTGAATCCTCCCATCGTAGAAGTAACCGAAATCGGATCTGTGTAAGTCTATCAGTTAGATTTCAAGTTTTTCGGGTTGTTGTGTTTTTGTTGTTTTAAAATTTTAAGCAGTTTACCGAGACAGCATTCAAAGTTTTATGTTGATTCGAAGACTGGTGGCCTTTGAAGCGAAACCTAATTTTTAGATGTTTTGGATTATTATGTTGCTTTGGTTTAAATTTTAGCAGATTTAATATTATATAGACACTTATTAGTTGAATTGATATTCGATGGCTTATTTATCCTTTATTTTGAATTTGCGATAATTTGATAAAACTGGAATTTAATTTTCCGTGTGTATTTTTCCGTGTAATTCAATATACAGCAGCTATTGGTTTTTGAACATTAATCTAAAAGACTTGCATATCTTAATAAATATAAATTGTAAAATAAAAATATGATGATGTGTATAAACAATATAGATATAGATATATATGAATATATTAACTACGTGTCTCGAGCAGGTAAAAATTGTGATTTATATAAACTAATAGTTCATTTGTGTATATAAATATAAATAAAATAAAAAATATATGTATATATAATAGATTGGTGATCATATTATTTGGCAATATCGATATCGATACACGTGTTTTATCGTTTAAGAAATATAATAATAATAAGTAGCATTTGATTTGGATTAGCGTGTGTTCGTTATGGCATTATCATTTACAGTGAATCTTCGTGGCGTCATCTGTTACATGGAATTAATTTATGTATTTGATAATATAAGTATCCATAGTTGATGTATTTTGACATATGTGATTCATATATATCAGTTAATATATATCACAGATGCGTTACAAAAATAAAGAGTTTATGCTTGGGCTATTCAGAATAGTTATTCGTATATATCAACTTACATTGGTTATATTCGAAATGGTTGTTCGTGTAAATAAGTATAAATGAGAAATTGTATAGTGTAATTTGGAAAGGGATTACATTTTTATGTCATATTTCCCATGTATTTATCTTGTAGATTTCCGTTTGTCCATAAATTCAAAATGTTAATTTGTTATATAATATATACATGTAATAACTACCAATATATTTGAATATATGATTTTGTTAATATCGTCTTGAATTTAAATATAACGTTTGTCCATTTTAAGATATTAATTATTTAGCATCAAAATTATAAATCCAGCTAGCGAAATATCAGTATTGTAAACCCTAAATTACTTTACTATAAATTGATCAATTGCTCTGTCACTATTCGCTTATAGTTTTATAACTGCTTGTCGTTGTTGGTTCTGATAATGGTTCCATATCTTGCTGTGTGTCGTGGTAATGTCCTCTATGCATGATAGCTTAGTTTGTGTATTTATAACCGGAAACTTGAGTTGGTTTATCGTCAGTTTCGTTCTTTTGCATGTTTATTTATAAAATTTGGTTTAGTTGGGATTGTTGTGATCGACGTATATTGTTGCTATTTTGTTTTTCATGTATATATTATTTGTTTGCTTATACGTGTGTTGTTATGTAATTAAGTGTCCAGATGTTTGTAGTCGATCTTGCGATTGTTTGCAACCTGGCTTGCGCCCTGTTCGTGCCAATCGGGTATGCACGCTTGGGAGTGAAGATGATATTAGTGATATAGAGGATGAACATAGTGATGGTTTGTCTGGTGGCGATGTTGATGATATGGATTGTGACTATGAGAGTGATGGAGATGAAGACGATTGTAAGGATGACGAAGAGGATTTAGATGATCTTGATGACGATTCAAACGGTGGTGACTCCAGTGATGATGCTCCTGATGATGATGACTCTTCTTCTACCGAGGAACTGACTGATAACGACGATGGTGGTTTACCTGATGGCGATATCGATTGTAACCATCGTGTTGATTTTGTATCTGGTCGTCCTACTGATAATCATGTGCAAGATGGACAACGCGGTGTCTCTTCTCCAGATGTCTCTAATAATGCTAATATTGTAGATGTTGTTCGGCCTGTAAAATCTATTAAGTTCGAGAATGGATTGGTTGTGAGAGGTTCACTGCGTTGTGAACATAGCTATGTTGGAATCCATTGTACCGGTGGTGTGCCGTATCGTGATTATGTGCCATGTTCTGTGAGACATTCGTGTTATTCGCATGTTTCACTATTAGCGCCTGGTTTGTACGGGGGTTCTATTCATGTGAACGTGTTGCGTGTTTGGACACATTTTACTCATCCGACTGGAAAGAGATTGGAACTCATTTTATGTGATGAGAAGGTTGGTTTTGGATTTTATTTTTGAATTTTGTTCACGTGTATAGTATCAATATATTTATTTTTATTTTGTGTGGCAGGGTTTCAAGATACAGGGGACTGTTTCAACATTGAATTACGACCGATTCTCTTCATGTTTTTTGGAGGGTAGATGGGTTGTCATCGAAAATTTCATGGTTGTTAACGAGACTGGGCATTATCATGCTACTAAGCATCTCAGTAGGGTATTCTTTATGAATACGACTCGTGTTGATAACTTCGTTCATCCTTGTCGCTGTAACTTCTTTGAGTTTTTGAATTTTCAAAGGATTCTCGATCGAGCCTATAGTGATGATTACTTAGTTGGTTAGCTATACTTTTAACTTTTCTAGCTTCGTATTATTATTTTACCGTTCCGTCTTTAAGTCTTATTTATATTTTTCGAATCTATTGAATATTTTTGTGCAGATTTGATTGGTTAGGTCTTGAATGTTAGAGAGTATAATTGTTGGGGTGGGCTCGTGGATTATAGGGGTTCTACTTATTCTGGTCGCAGTGAGTTGGAGACTATTACTTTTGACCTCAAGGATGCAAAGTTCGTTCGTCTGTTCGTGTTAATGCATTATGATTCTATTTTGTATTTAGCTAATATTGTGATTATTTCCAGTGGTGTTTCTCTTAGGTGTAAACTGTCTGGTGCGATAGCAGATCGGTTTTGTTCTGATTGGATGAGGTGTTCGGCTGGTGTAGTTGTTTGCGTGGTTAGGTGGGGTGTTATCGATATTTATGCAGGTATTGATATGTGTGTATATCATGTATTTTTTTATTTGTAGTTGTATCTTATTGGTTTGTTTTCGTTGTTTTTTTTTCTTAGGACGTGTTACCATTTCGACCACATATTCTACACGTTTCATACTTGGTCATTTGATTGTTGAGGCCGAGGATTTCAGATCCAGGTTGGTATTTTAGATTTTTCATAATTGTATTGTATTGATCAAATTTTAATTAGTCGTGTGATATTTTGTAATTGGTTGCTATCGTATTTTACCCAATAGAGGTTCATCGGCGAGGTTGCGAGGTGATCTCGACAAATAATCAAGTATGCGATAAGTATTGGATACATATCATTTTATTTATTTTTTATTTTTTATGAGGTGATTTTTATATTTTTTTTATTTGGGGTTCGTTTTGGTTGGTTCTAGATAATATTATTATCTTTGGCCTTTTTTATAACTTAGCTCGGTTGTATAGGGCACTATTATATTTAGCTATTATTTATGAGAGATCTGTTATTTATCGATGGTTATAGAAAATGTCGTTTAACCTTCTCTTTATACAAATCAAACGTTCGGTTCTAATACATGACAGATTATCACCGTTTTATAATTTAGCAAACGTGTTAATGCAGTTTATTGAGTTATGATTTGGATATGCGCAAATTTATATCGACCATATCGGATTGATAATTAATAACCCATTTTATTATCTATATGGGCCTCAATGTGCCCCATATTAGACAATTGAGTTATGATTTGGATATACGCAAATTTGTATCAATCATATCAGATTGATAATTAATAACCCATTTCATTATTAATATGGGCCTTGATATGGCCCGAATTAGGCAAATGATATTAAAGTGTATTTAATTTATGGATGTTTTTTTTATTAAACTCAATTTAACGATAATAAGAATCTGTATTGAATATCGCCAACTGTCACGAATAGTGAGCATTCTGAACTGTTTAGCTCTTTTCATTTATTCGATGCATACTGTTGCAAATAATTTGAAATTTTTTGAATTGCTGCTCATCATTTTAGTCTTTTGTGTTCTGTCTTTTCACCGATCCTCTACTGAATTCATTTAGAAACGGCTGTTTGGTTTTGCTATACACAAAAAGACAGATCTATAATTAGATTCAATCTCACTCTTCTGTTATCAGAATGGCCGCTATCTCTAGAATATCTGATTTGGAATCTTCATGAGATGATTGGAGAATCAGAGTGAGGGTTTATAAAAGATGGCTTGAGTTAGTGCCTGGCGGTGACGATGTTCTTCATTTTGTTCTCCTAGACGATCGGGTAATTCTGTGCTAAAGCTATCACTTGGTTTCAATTGTTTTCAATATGTGGTTTGGTTTTAATTTTAATTCGAAAATGTGTATATATGTTCAAGAATTCGAAGATACACGCAGTCGTTGGAAACGAGGAATTAGTTCCTTATTTCTCAAAGAGGTTACACGAGGGAGGTCTGTGGAAAAGGATCAAAAATTTTAAGGTCTGCTCGGTGAGATCAGCGAGGCAGATGACAAAGAACAGCTGGAAAATTGAGTTTGGACCTAGCACAAGAGTATTTGGAGATTTCACGGCTGGTGAATTCTATACAGGAGATGATCCAGTCTTGAATTTTCTTAGCTATGAGAAACTCTACCTTGGGAATTTCTAACGAAATTGTCCTGTTAGTGAGTCGTCCTGTGAATCCCTCGATTGTGTTTATGAATCAGAATTTTTTTAATAACAATGTATGCATGTTTAAAGAATATTTACAGATTTGATTGGTGCCGTTGAGTCTGTTGGTGTACTTGAGGTTGTCAGGGATTCTACGTTCGAGGCATTGGAGTCGAAAGTTACATCGAGAGTTGAGTTTACACTGACCGATGAAACGTAAGTGTTTGTTTAGTGATTAATAATTGATCCAATTTATATTACGCAATTGGGATAGTGTAAACTAACATAGTCTTAGTGAACGAACGATTACATGTTTCGCACATGGGAAACTGGCGATCGAGTTCAACGATAGATGGTGTTGTCGTGATGAACATATGGTCATTTGTATTCTGAGTGATTGGCGTGTCGTTATACGCAATGGTAATATAATGAAATCATATTATTTAGTATACTTAAGTATTATTTAATCTTATTTGATTTCTTGGTTGCCGTGTTATTTTTATAGAAGAATATCACGTGTTGATCATGTCGGTATCTCGAGGGTTCTGTTCAACCCATATCATCAGTTAGCGCACGAGCTATGTGATGTGTTGTAAGAAGTCTATATATTTTTCTAAACAAAATATTTTTGTATGTATTATAATAATCAATCATTGTCGTAATTGGAGTGTGTACATGTCTAAACAGGATTGGAGAGAATGAACAGAGTGAAGATGGCGAAGAAGTCGACCCTTTGTATATCATCGATTAGATTGACACAGCTACATGTGTAATGGTCTTTGTTTCGTTCTTTGTTTTGTTTTAGCTCTGTGTTGTTTCCCAACATACTTTAACCACAAGATAATATTTTTATTGATCCTTGTATTATAGTTTATTGTTTATTAATCGTAGAAGTATATTTATATGATGCCGACTAATATATTGTATGGTTTATCTATATGATCCATAAAAATTGGAACACTGCCATTATCTATGAATATATGTGACTAGAAAAAGGATAATATCTAGGTTAATGGAATATTTAGTTTTGTATATATGTGTTAGAGACTTATATTTAGCTAATTGCGTTTTTTTTAATTGGTTGAGTTGTATAATGTCTCACCTGCTCTCTTATGCTGTCTATCGATCTTATGCTTCTCATATGATCAGTGTCTCTGAATTAGATCCATTGAATTACGTATGGGTGATCAGAGTCAAAGTATTGAGGAAGTTTAGGCATATTTTTGGGGTTGATGATGCACTCCACGTTATATTGGTTGATGTTAATGTGAGTTTAGTTTGTTTATTGCACTGCTAAGTTAGACCTCATAACAGACCTGTATACTTTTCACGTTCTTGGCGTAATTGTTTGTTTTATATTCAGGGTGATAGAATTAGTGCGACGATCAAAGATCAATATGTCGAACGTTTTACTGGTTCTCTAGTGGATGGGTGATTATCAGGGATTTTGATCTCCTTCCCGTTCTGGATACGTTTAGATTTGTATCTCATCCTTTTATTATCAGTTTCAAAGAGAAGACGCAGTGTGTGGTCCACTATGTTAACATTGACTTGAGATACTTCTCTTTTGTTCAATTTGAGAACATCAGCAACGGTGATATTGATCCTACTATTTGCGTTGGTACGTCTCTAACAGATGTCTGTTTTATTGTCTCAAAATTGTTATCATTTTGTTGTCTATATTGTGGATACTGAAGTTAGTTATGTTTCGCAGATTTGATAGGACAAATTGACAATGTTGGTAGCTTCGATTCCTGTAATGAATTTCTATTGAACAAGAATAAGAGAATTATACGATTTGATATTGTGAACCAGAGGTGAGAATTAACTCTCTTTCATCTTGATGTTGATTTTTTTTCGTTGCAGCGTATATATATATATTGACTTGAAATTGGATGTTATGTTAATATAGGGGTATTCGTATGCCATGTCAACTGCTTGGGAATTATACTTTCGAATTTCTATCTTCTTTGGCGAACATTACTGACAGTATCGTGATCTGCATCATTAGGTTTGCAAAGATTGAGATTCGCATAGGTAGTGTATTGTGATGCATTGTTGGGTTTGGTAATTAACTATACTTAGTAAAGAAGAGTGTATTAATATTGTGCTTCTAATCGCTGTGGATGTTTGTATATCAGTTGTATCGAGTAATTGCATGTTTTCGATTATCAGGTCGTTGGGTCGCAACTTCGGCATATAGTTGTACCGAAGTCATGCTTAATCCTCTGTACCCCGAGATCCAGGAGTTTAAAGAGGTCAAAATCGTATCAGATTAAAAAAATATCATCCTCGCCGTGAAGTATGAAGTTTGGTCTTCCACGTATTGCTGGTTATTAATAATTAATCTTTATTGTATTTTATTAATGATTAGTTATTGTGTTTTCACTTTTTATGAACATCGTTGGTTTCTAAACTTCTTGATTAGTATTGTTTAACAATTTCACCAAGTAATATATTACTGGTTAATAAAATATATTATTACACACAAGTGTTATTTAGTGAATCTTGATCGTCATTCGATATTGGTATATTTTTCAAACCCAATCGTTAGATTATTGATTATTTATTTTCTAAATATTAGTACAAAGAGATACCGACTCCGTAATGTATGATTTTGCAAATGGTAATAGTATAATGAGATATAGATTTCTTTGAATTGTGTAGTATTAGTTAATAATAATATTTAAATAAGATTTATATATATTTGCATTGTATGGTATTAATCTATTAGGTAGAATAATTAATCCTCCATGTGATTATCGTAAATGGATAATTTCTATTTTATAAAAATGCTAAATTTTGACGGCGAGCTTATTGGTTTGATATATTTTGCTAGGTATTAGGTTTTTCGATTTTGTTATATATACTTGGCTAGGGATACTTTTTTGTCATCGTCGCAACCATGTCTTGTAACCATGATGGGAGAAATTCTGATCATGGTTTCTATGATGTTTTCGAACTTGACGAGAGTAGTCATGCATGGAAGATACGAGTTAAGATCCTTTGTGTATTTATTCATTCATACAGAGATGATGTGACATGTAATATGATACTGGTAGACGACAATGTATTTTTTCGTGTTTATGTGTATATTTGTTTAATGTTTATCATGTAGTTATATGTCTTTTTATTATGTTGTTTAATAGGGTCATAAGATCCATGTTGTTATAGACAACGACATAGATATTAGTGCAAAACCGATAATCGTAGAGGGTAGCTGGATAAGCCTTGCTAATTTCGGGGTCTCATCCGTGTCTACGGAGTTTTGACCTACTTCACATGCCTTCAAAATTAAATGCACGGCGAACACGGATTTTGCATCGGTTATGTCCAGAGGGGATGAATATTACTTTTCGTTTGTTGATTTCCGTAGCATAACTAACGGTGAAATAAGTTCCGGGTTGTGTATCGGTGAGTTTTATTTGCTCGAATTTTATCGTTTCTGTTTTATATTGCTGACTTAGCCAAGTTATATTGCTTTGTAGATATAATTGGCCAGGTGGTCAATGTTGGGACTTATGTTGATAGTTGAACTCTACTCACAAGTAGATATGGGGACATATACTTGGAGCTGATGTACGAGAGGTCTGTATAATCGTCTCATGTATTACATATTATATATTTTTATTTAACAATATTATGGGATTTTAGAAAAGTTTTGCTAAATTGTTTTTGATTTGTTATTGATGTATGTAAATCCAGGGGTTTACGTCTGCCAGTTGTTCTAAGACATTATTGTGCCGAAGACTTTTTGGGGGCCTTGGGGAGATGCAGAAACAATGTCGTTATTTGTGTTGTTAGGTTCGCAACCGTGAGCCAGGATAATGGTGTTTGGACAGCTTTGACTGACCATAAATGTGCCCAGATGCTATTGGAGCCGTCGTCTCCGGAAGTTGATGAAATTCGAACCTTGATTATTAGTCAAGATGATCCAATGGTTTAGGTTTTTATTTTTATATGTTAGTGGTTTTTTCCCAGTAATGTATTCCAAGCGAAGTGGTTTTTCTTTTGTTTATGCTCTTGATTTATTATAATGAACTTATTGTTTATATTTATTTAATGCGATTATTTTATGTCTATGGTTTCTCCCATGTTGGTCAGTTATTTGTTTATAAGTCGAAAGTCGTTATCTGAATGGCAAAATCTCATGTTTAGTACTATTGTCTGTATATTATTCCGATATTAATCCACTGTGTGTAAAGACTGCCATGTTTCTAATGAAAAAAATCAAATCTAAAACCGATTGGTTTGGTTTGGTATATCGATTATCCGATGATGTATAATTTGGGCTTTTAAAATTGGTTGCCAGTGGACCATATTAAACATCCAAATACTACTCAAAACCCTAGGATTTTAATATATATATATATATATATATGTATATATACTCACGTATGTCTCAGTCCTCTGGACAACCGCTCACGTCTATTTATTTATTGAGGTGTGAGTCATAGTTCGTGATTTTCTTTTTGTTCAGCGTGGGGTATATTTGTTTGTTTCTGATCTCAAATTTATCTTCGTGTGTTTTGCTTGTGTCACAGCTAACTTACAAGAGAGGATAGTTGATTACTTTCCATCGTTTTGTTATTGATCGTAAATTTTCGGGGTTATGGCTGCTGAGGGTCGTGAGTTTAGTTTGCATAAAAGGTATTGCTGCATATAAATTTTCACTTTCTATCATCGGATGCCGATTATATCTAATGCTTTGATTTTATATTTTATTTATTTAGAATATAAAACAGCTACTTTGAACATTGATCTTGTGACAGCTTTGTATCATATCATTATGTTTAGTTGTGTTAATTGTTAGATGTAGACTTGTAAATGATAGATCTTGATTTGCATATATTGTGTTTATTGTTATTAGTCTTACTGTTCAAATTCGAATATATTAGTTTTAAACTTTAAGTTTCATAGCTACGTATTGTTATTTGTTGGTTTGTGACGTTAATTTCTCAAGTATTTGGTCTGTATACTGGATTGTTTTTGATTTGTGAAATTTTCTTATTTTGTTATCAGGTCTCACGCTATTTCTTGTATTTTTCGTCTTATACAGTGATGATATTCAGATGACTATCTTGCCTTTCCATCTACCGAGGAACCAGACCACAATTTTCCCGAGAGAATTTTCGACCCCTGGTCCCGAAGATACTTTCCGAAGGTCTCAATTCCAGTGTTGGATGGAATACAACAAACACCATCCTGAATCGAGACATTTTCTCTTCACTGATTTCCTGTTTTTGTATGTTTGGCATAAGAGTATCAGGGAATGGCACCTGCGGCGTCGTTGTAGGTCTAGAAAGAACGCGGTGGTTCTTCCATACGTGAAACCAGAATGTGGCGAGCTTTATCACCTCGGAATATTATTAACTGTTGTTAGGGGACCGATGTGTTTTGAAGATATTAGAACGATTAATGGTGTTTTGTACTCATCATTCGCTGAAGCCACTGATGTCTGTTTTTGCTTGGGGATGATTGATAGACTTTCTCTTTCAAATTAAAGAATATTATGGGTCACGAGTTTTTCTACTCTGCAGTTTGAGTTATTTGTTTTTTATTTTGGTATTCTATATAAAAGATTTTAACTTATTTATTTGATGTGTATTGCATTATCGTATATCCATTTATTTCCTAAGTTATGGAGTAAAGTTATGGTGTGCTTAATTGTGCAAGTTTTGTAAGTTTGTGAAGATGCTGTCATGTGAACATAGAAATGTTAACATAGATTTTGTGGTATGGATAGATAGCTTCGATAAAGATCACGATACTTTAATATTCTTTTGGGTTGGAGTAGCATTTGCAATACGGTTTTTATTTTAGATTATTCTAGCTCGTGGGTTCATTAGAATATACCATACAGAATATGTGTATATATATTAGAGTTGTTCTATATTTCATCCTTATCAAAATATTTCGCATTTTTGGACGCTTAGTGTTATCAGAAATTTCTCAAAAATATTATATAGGTATGACAGGGATAGATACATTATATTTATATAGATAGCCCCAATAATATACAGCAGCCATAGATTTGATGTATCTAGATATATATATATATATATATATATATATATATATTTACCATATTAAGAGATTTGGATACCGAATCTTTAATAGTATCAATTGATATTTTTAATAATAATTATATATGAAATGACTGTTTTATGATATGTTAGTTATATTGTATATAGATTTGGTTACTATATATATGATGTTTATTGCATGTGTGTTTACCATACGCAATAATTATGTTCTTGATTTGTTTTGGTAGTTATCTTAAATTAGTAAATCTACCATATTTATCGTTCTCAATATAAGAGTTTTTTTTGTATATTTATCCATTTAATTTCCTAAAAAAAAATGAGGAATATATGTTAGTTTGACTGGCGGTGTATTGATTGTTATATATAAGAGGTGTTGGTGTCTATAGTTTATATAGTTTTTTTGGTCTAGGTTCACCGCATAAGATGTCGTTCGTTCGAAGAAAATCTTCGACCTTGGTTCTTATCAATGATATCAATCCGGCTAACGATAAGATTAAACTAAAAGTTCGTGTTATTAAATTGTGGAAGGTTTTCAAGGTCTCTAAAGTTGTGTCCATCGAGCTGGTGTTGGAAGATGAAGTAGTAAGTCTGGTTAATCTATAATATTTATGTCTTTTTATATTTTCGGCATGTTGTTGAACTCTAATTGATGAATATTTTGATTAGGGTACTCGAGTGCACACATCTGTTAATGAGGACTCGGTCAATAAATTTGTTGATTCTATCAAAGAGGGAGATCAGTTTACAGTCAGCAATTTCTCTATTGTCAAGTATACCATCAATTACAAGACATGTCCTTTGTCGTTTAAACTGGTCTTCTTTCGAACAACGAATATTGTCCCTTGCAACGACTTTCCGTTGTGTTTATCAAATGATTATTTGCAACGTCAAGAACGATGTTTTGTTTGGTATTTATATTATCTTTGAAATTGAAAAAATAATAATCTCTATCTTTTCTTTAAGTTTTCACTTTTGTTTTACTTTTCTGCTTGATAGATATGGTTGGTCAGGTCATCAACGTCGGTGAGATAGTCGAGATCAATGCAAGGGGAAAACCAACTAAAAACTTGATGTTGTTCTTCGTGATACCGCGTGAGTTTTGTATTGTGTGATGGCCTTTGTTTAGGATTAGTTTATATGCTCAATGACATATTTTCTGACTTGAAAACAGCGGTTTGAATTTGGTATGTACTTTTTGGTCTGGCTATGGACAACAAGTTCTTGATTACGTTGAGAAGCGTTTGGCTTTGGTAGTGGTATGTGTTATTCGGTTTGCATGCGTTAATCACTACAAAGGTGATATGTTTTTCTTGACTTTCAAATTTTTTATTTGTTATATTTCTGTTGTTATTATATTTATGAGTTTTTATTCTAAGTCACTTATGTAGTGGTTGGTTATTTGTTTGTAGATACATATCGTGTGTCGAATGCATTCAACGCTACGCAACTGTTGTTTGATCCTAAAGGAGCTTTTTATGATGAATTCTGGTCCATGTGAGACATATTTCTTTAATAATTATGGTTTTCAATTTTCGGATTGTTTGGTTTTCATGGTTTCTTTGGTTGATTTTTCTAGGTTGCCTAAGGACAATCTTATTATTACCCGTGATGATGATGGCCAGTACTCGAGTGGTTCTTCTGGGGCATGGGAGGATGAGTTCTTTACTAAAAATGACAGGAAGACAATAAGTGAAATCTTGGAAACCAATGAGGTATTCTTTTTGCTGTTTGTTGGTTGGAATCTGGCTGTTATTATTGCTGTTTATTTTGATGTTCTTGACATTTGTTTGGTTATGTGTAGGTTGGGAAGTGTGTGATGTCTGCTACTGTAAAGTCAGTCGAAATGAATCCGATTTGGTATTATGTTGCATGCAGTAGATGTAAGAGGAAAGTTCGTCAAGTTGAAAATGTTAATGCTGGGGTTGATGATCCAGTATTATTTGATTGTCTTGGATGTGATAAGCATGTTACTGATATCGTGGCTAAGTAGTTTTCCGTCCTTATATATAACCTATTGGTACTTATTTGTATTATAATATTTTATGTTCTTGATTATATCTTGTGTTTGCCTTAGATTTAAGTTGGTATTGTTGGTTAGAGATGGTTCTGGAAGGGATGCTAGGTTTTTGATTTTTGATGGTGTTGCGAGTCCCTTCCTGCAGAGCACAACTGAAGACCTTGCTAATGAGATAGTCGATGTAAGTGTTTAGATTCGTTGTTTTTGGTTGGTTGTTAATTTACTTGATTTCGTCTGACTTTTTTTTGTTTTTTTTTTTGGGGAATAGGTTGATGATTCTGTGTTACCTGTGGTTCTCGGAAACCTTATTGGCAAAACAATGCTTTTTAAAGTGCACATCTCTGCTGATAATTAAAAAAAAAATCGGAATTCGGCTTTCAAGATTGATATTATTACCGATGATGGTGCTCTAATGGAACAATATGAACGGGTTAGTAAGTTTATATGTATAATTAATTTAGTGTTGTCATATAACAATTAATGTATTCTGGGACGATGTGTTTGTTTGGTCTGTTAATGCTAAGGTTTAAAACTTTTGTTAGCTTGATATGCGTGGAACTTATGTGGATATTTCTGACGGTTCGGCCGGTTCTGAGGTGGTCGAGACGAGGAACAAGAGACAGACTGGTGATGTGGAATATCGAAGAAGCCGTAAGAAGTCGAGATCAAGCAACCATTAGCTTAATCATATTTTGTTGGAGTAATTTAAGTCTTGGGGTTTAGTTTCTTTTGTTTTGATATTTTTATAAGTTTTAATATTTAAATGGTTTATCCGGCTCGATAATTATGAGAAATTTGATAATTGATCGAACATTATTGGTTGTGGTTTTAGATATATACTATACGAAGAACTTGAAAATCTATGTTCTTTTCATTTTAAAATATTGGTATTTTGTGTTTTATTTTTCTGTTTTTGAATGATTATTGCATTATATTTTAATCAATATAATTGTTTGTGGAAGATAGAATATGATCAAATTATTGGTTTATTTCTATATAAAACCAAAAGATTACTGAAAGTACAATCATAAATAATTAAAAAAGTGATATATGTGAATATGTATAACATATGTTACGCCTTGGTCTTTTAAAAAAGGAAAAATATTATTAGTCTGTTCCAGATATATCAATCTTCAGGTGTCATATAGTTAAAGGCTGTGTAATTGTATTTTTAGTTGGATTTACAAAAAACATTTGTTTAATTGGTGGGTTCGAAATAGTTAAATGTTTCTCCAGCTTGTAGCGGTTTGTCTCTGTACGATCACCTAATACGGATAGACAATAGGAAAGTGGAAAGTTGTCGGATTTTTTAATAAAGAATAATCAATTAAAATATCGGAAAGGTGCGACTATGTTCTACCTCTATATAAGCGAACACGCCTTTTTAGGGTTATTTAACACACTCAATTAACGCCCTCATCTCTCGCCGCCGATAAACTATTTATTAGACTAGCGGAAAACTCGATCTTTGCTAAAATCCGGCATGGATTCTCTTATCGGCTTGAAGAACGGGGTCGTGCGTAGGTCGGTGTGTATTAAAGTTCTCCGCCAATGGCAGCAAAACAACTACTTTGGTCTGACTTTGGAGGTTATTGGCTGTGATAATCAGGTGTTTATTTTCGAAATTATGGCTTCTTGTACTTCTTGATTTGCATGCAGATCTGTTTATGTGGGGTTTTTTTTGTTTTTAAAATCGGTGAATAGGGAACTCAGATCTTGATAACCGTCATGCCGGAAGAATTTCTCATCTTCGCAAACTATTTCAAGGCGGATTCTTGGTACGAGATCTCCAACTTTATCGTCAAGCGTGAAAATGGATGTGTGATATTGTCTGATTATGGTTAAAGGATCCTATTAAATAGATACGAAGATGGACCTGCTGGCCTTTTCCTGCACTGTCGTTGACTGTTTGATGTCCACTCTCGAGCCTTCGAATGTGGATCTTTAGTTGGTAGTGTTTTTAAAATTATTGGTTTTTTTTAAAAAAGAATTATGTGCCTTTGTCTTTGTCTTCTTCTTATAGACTTATCGCAGTCAAACCATTGTGGATTGTGCCTTTTTCAGATGTTATGGGGACGGTCATACGGATGGGTCCGCTCCAGGATGTCAGCAATGATGCATGTGAGGATGATCTCTCCTATGTTCGTTTCGAGCTCTTGGATGCGAGGTAACAAATAATATTTGTTGGGCTTTTGATTAATTAAAATAGCGTTTGATTATTGCTGCTTTATATTTTTGATAAGTAAATTTTTTATTCTAGGAAGGAGGATACGGTTATTTGTTTTGCCATTGGTAGTATTGCTAGAGATTTCGCCTGTGTCTATGGAGAAAGTCCGTATGAATCATCCGTTTGTGTCTTGAGGTTTTGGAGGATCTCGGAAGGTAAGGGTGAGTAGTGTATTTGTCTATTTTGTTTAGAGATATAAATACTCTATTTAATTTTAAAAATAAAATTTATTGGCTTTTGATAATGTCATAGGTGCTGACGCTAAGGGCGTTGTTCTACGATCTCACTATCCATGTTCTGATTTCGTGTTCAACCCTATTGACGATGATGTCCGTCAATTCCAGGAAATGTGAGTATATATTTTAAAATTTTTTTGTCCATTTCGGTTAGTTCGTTTCTTTAAACAAGTTGTACAAGCGTGCTAGATGGTTACTTGTATTTTTTTGTTATAGAATCTATTTTTGGTGTTTAACTTGATAATGTATTTGAATTGTTGTGTTGCAGTCGTGGTACTGTTGATGGGCATGCCATGTAAGGATGTCTCGAAGGTGGAGTCCACGGCCAGACCTCATGCTTCTTTTCCCTAAAATCTATGTTTAAAATTCGAACAATATAAGTAATTTTTTATCCCACCGTGTTATGGGATTGTAATATTCATACTCAGTCTTTTAAATTTACTCTTATCTTTTGGGCCTGCTATTATGAACATGAGCAGGTTGTTTAATTTTAGTTAGGTTTGTTATTATGATTTGTTCTTGCTATGTTTAGATATATATTATGATGCGTAACATCTCTCATTAGTCTCGAGAATTAGATAGTGATTAATCATGTAGTATTGTTGTTACAAAACTATGGGCACATTCTAAAAATATGGTTTGATATTTGTACTTGTGATTGGGATGCTATAGAAAATTATATATAGATCATAAAGAAAATTGATTAGAAACGTGAAGGTTATGTATCAAAAAAATAGTTCATGGATTATAAAGAGATTTATGATGATGTATTTTATTTGTTTTTATAATGGTTTCACAATTTTTCACTGTATAAAAATTTTTATTCAGATTATACGAGATTTATGAAATATGTTTCCGGGTATAAAGACAAAGATATGAAACCTATATTTATTCGGAGTATGCGAGATTTACGAAATATGTTTCCGGGTATAAATACAAAGATATGAAAGCTATAACTGATTAATCCATTTGTATAAAATAATTATATATACGATTCTGTTGTTTGATATTTCTGTTTTTGCGATGTACATAACTGAATATAACTTTTCTTTTTGTTCAGTTTGGGTTATAATATATGTAAAATATGTTCGTATATTTACCCGAATGAATATATCCTTTTTAGATGATATACATAATTTATGTTTATATGTATATAAATAGTAAATTTTTCCGAGTTGTTATTTGTAGGTCTTGTTTAGTACTCTTGTTCTTGATAATGGCTCCCAAGAAAAAAGCCAACGAATGATCACAAACCAAGGCGGATACCTGCTCCAAATAGATGTATATGTTTATCTTCTTTCATCGTTTTTTTATGTTTGAGTGTTATGGCATGCGTCTTATTTTATTCACTTCCTCTGTGATAGGGTATACGACCAGAGCTCAGCAATATGCGTCATGTTTAGCCGTGAAAAAACCTGACCGATAAACTGTTATCGACCATAATAGTATTAGTAGAGCGGGTCTTAGTAAAATTGCACGGAAGAATCGTATGGACATGAGGTCCCGACGTTTGGAAATCAAAAAGGTGCCGGTCGGGGATCTTTCCGCCTTAGATCCTTTTTTATTGAGGCTTATTGATTAATCTAAAAACGTTCATACTTTGTAACTCATTGTAATTCACTGCAGCTATTTTAAAAAAACCACCGGAGATAGATGATTTCGTTTGTTTTTTACCATCTGAGTCTAAATCAGATGATGATGATGGTCGAGTCTCGAGACCTCATCGTATACTTGCTTCGAAGAAAAAACAGTCGAGACATGTGGGCGTTCCATCAGCACGTGAAAGCGTTTATTTTGCTGTTGGATTCGATATGAGCGGTAGTTAATTATTATTTTTCATTGAATTGGTTTAACCGGTTGACCAACAGCTTTTGACGTATTTTTCAAAATCATCATTAGGTTATTATGACGATGGGGATCAAGCGTACATTTGTACTTATTGTACCGCTTACATGTGGTTAGGCGAACGAGTGGGCAAACGAACAATGTGTGTGAATCCCGAGTTTACTATGTTGTCATAAGGGAAAAGTAGACATTCCTTTGCTCAAGGCCCCACCCAATACACTGTTGTGTCTCTTATATAATCGGAACGAGACAAGTATACATTTTAGAGAGTTTATAAGAGCATATAACATGATGTTTTCGTTTACGTCGCTTGGAGGAAGAATAAATAATGCTATTAATAGTGGGAAAGGTCCATATGTTTTTCAACTATCTGGTGAAAATTATCATCTTATTGGGTCTCTGCTGCCCATTGACGGGCCTCCACCAGCTTTCCTTCAGCTCTATATACATGATCCCGCTAATGAGATTGGCAATATGATCACGGCCTCTGGGTAAGTTTTAGACAGTTATACTATAAATTTGATTTGTTACCACTATCGATTGTGTCTATGATAATAATGTTTTTATATATAGGCACAAGAGTTCGCGTTCTTCGCTACGACCAGAAATTGTTGAGTTTCTGAAGCGCATGCTAGATGCTCATAACCCTCACGTTCGAGCATTTCGATCAGCATGGGATAGGATTTCACAAGGCAATGATTCTTAGAACATGCGGTTGGTCTTAGCTGCTGAGCAGACTACTGATGGGCAAATTCATAACCTACCAAGTGAACAAGAGGTTGCGGCTTTGATTCCTGGTGATTTCAGCATGACCCCGAGTAAATGGGACATTATTATCGAGAACACCTCCGGAGATTTGGAGCGAATCGATGAGTTGCATCCTACTTATTTACCCTTGCAATATCCTCTCTTGTTTCCGTATGGAGAAGATGGTTTCCGGCTCGGAGTTGATATTGGATTTATGGATACTCAGGGTAGGAAGAGGAAAAACATAACGATGCGGGAGTTTTTTGCATTTTGGATCCAAGAAAGAAGCGGTGAATCACCGCATATATTGATGTCTGGTCGACTATTTCAGCAGTTCTTAGTTGATACGTACACTATGATCGAGTCAAATAGGCTGCGATATATATTCCATAATCAGAAAAATCTTCGAGCCGAGTATTATGATAAGATTGCTGCATCTGCTGAGAAAGGTGATTACAATCTTGCTGAGCAAGGCAAACGGGTGTTCATTCCTTCGTCTTTCACTGGAGGTAAACGATATATGATGCAACATTATCCAGATGCTTAGGCGACTTGCCAGTATTACGGATATCCTGATTTCTTTATTACCATTACTTGTAATCCAAAATGGCTCGAGATTACTAGATATTTGCAAAAACACGACTTCAAAATGGAAGATCGTCCATATATTTGTTATCGTGTGTTTAAAATTAAACTTGATAATCTCGTGGATTATTTGACAAATGATGGTGCCCTGGGCCGTGTGAATTCAGGTATTTTATTAATTCTGGACTAAACTCTCATAATAAAAGCTGGTAGATGCTTAACTCGATGTATTTACAATGTCGATTTCGTTGTTTTGTAGCAATGTATACCATTGAGTTCCAGAAAAGAGGTTTACCCCATGCCCATATGGTGCTGTTTCTGCATCCAGATTCGAAACTACCGACTGGCGATGATATCGACAGGTTTATTTCTGCTGAGATACCTGATAAAGAATTGGAACCGTATTTATACGAGGTTTTTGGCGACTTGATGATACATGGTCCGTGTGGTGAGGTAAACAAAACTAATGTGTGCATGAATCAAGGTAAATGTACCAAGTTTTTTCCTAAGCCTTATAGCGCGATAACAAAAATTGATGATGGTGGCTTTCCTATTTACAAGCGTGGAAGTGATGATAGAACTATCCGCAAAAAGGGTTTGATTGTGACAATAGATATGTGATTCCGTACAATAAGGACCTTCTGAAGCGTTTCCGAGCCCATATAAATGTTGAATGGTGCAACCAAACGAGGTCAATCAAGTATATATTTAAGTATATTACCAAGAGTCCTGATTATGTTGGTGCTTCTGTTGAACAAGATGATACTGTTGATAATGAAGTAAAAAAGTTCCTCAACTGCAGGTTTGTCTGTATTAGTTACGTGATTTATTGTTTGTTTATAGAATGGAATTTAGCAATTTACCTCTGCGTGTGATATGTTATTGAGATTTTTTTCCTTTTTCAGATATATCTCAGCATGCGAAGCAACCTGGAGAATACTAGCTTTCCCAACTCATTTTCGCTCGACTACTGTTGTCAATCTCTCATTCCACTTACCGGGACAGCAAATGGCTGTTTATAACGAAGATGATTCTATAGATGATGTTATAAATCGTGCGTCTATGACTCGGTCTAAGTTTATGGCTTGGATGGAAGCAAATAGTAAATTCCTAGAGGCAAAAGAGTTGACTTATGCTGATTTCTCGACAAAGTTCATTTGGGTACAGAGGACTAGGGAGTGGAAGTTACGCGAACGAGGCTTTGCCATTGGAAGAATTATGTACGTTCCTCCCAATTATGTTCAGTGTTACTACATGCGTGTTTTGCTAAACATTGTTAAATGCCCGAAGAGTTATGAGGATATACGAACAGTTAGAGGTGTTGTTTACGATTCATACAAGGAAGCTTGCTACGCCTTGGGATTGTTGGACGATGATAAAGAGTACATTTCGCCTATCGAAGAAGATAGTTTTTGGGGCTCAGGGAAATATTTGCGTAGGCTGTTTGCTATTATGTTGCTGTCTAATAGCATTTTCGAGCCTGTTAACGTGTGGAACAAGACATGGCATATCCTGAGCAAGGATATATTGTATATGCTCAAAAAAAAATCAGATAACCCAAGTAAATCGTTTCTTTGATTTATATATATCGTTGTAATGCTGAATCAATGAATATGGACTGATATTTGTTTCGTGTTGTGTAGATTTCACTATGACCGATGATGATCTGAAGATGTGTGCACTTTCCAAAATAGAGAAATACCTTCGTTGAAATGGGAATTCGTTGACTAATTACGATAAGATGCCTCATGCTGTGGATGATGACATGGATAAGTCTGTCAATTATCTTTTAATGGACGAGCGCAATAATAATAGAGATCAACTCAAGATCGAACATACAAGGTTACTGGCAACCATAACAGATGAACAGAGAATGGTTTACAACAAGATTATATACGCTGTTGATCATGATGACGGTGGTATGTTTTTTGTTTGCAGTTTTGGTGGTACTGGCAAAACGTTTTTGTGGAGTGTATTGGGAACTGACATTCGCTCTAGAGGTGACATCGTCTTAAACGTGGCATCGAGTGGGATTGCCTCTTTGTTGCTTCAAGGAGGGAGGACTGCTCATTCTAGGTTTGGCATTCCAATCGCTGTTAACGAGTTTACAACATGTTCAATTACTGCAGGATCACATCAGGCGGAATTGATCAAGGAAGCCAAACTGATTATTTGGGATGAGGCGCCGATGATGAGCAAACATTGTTTTGAGACGTTAGACAGAACAATGAGAGACATTTTGAAATGTGACAGAGTGTTTGGTGGTAAAGTTGTTGTGTTCGGTGGAGATTTTAGACAGATATTGCCTGTGATTGTTGGTGGTAATCGAACTGAAACCGTCATGTCCTCTCTGAACTCTTCGACGTTGTGGAGCAATTGTACGGTTTTGAAGCTTACCACGAATATGCGCCTTCTTCGCGGTGTTAATGCAAATAATGCCAAAGAACTGGAGTCTTTTTCAAAATGGATCCTTGATATAGGCGATGGAAAGATCAACGAACCTAACACTGGAGAGGTTGAGATAGATATATCAGATAATTTGCTGATAACCGGGAGTGGAGATCCTATGGAGAAAATTGTCGTATAAGTGTATGGCCATTCGTATTCAAGAGAGCGAGATCCGTTGTTTTTTCAGGGGCGAGCTATTTTGAGTCCAAGAAATTCTGACGTCGATGTTATAAATGAGTATATGTTATCTCGCGTAATAGGTAACGTTTATTGTTCCTATATAGTTTGGTTTAGTTAACGTGCTATCGATTAATTTCGTTTATTGTTTTGTTATAGGCGATGAGCGTTTGTACCTTAGTTCGGATAGTATTGATACGTCGGACACAAGTAAAAATGACGATATGGTTTACACCCAAGAATATCTCAATAGCATAAAAGTTTCTGGTTTGCCCAATCATGATCTAAAGTTGAAGATAGGGACTCATATTATGTTGCTAAGGAATATTGATCCTTGTGGTGGTTTGTGCAACGGAACGAGGTTACTTGTAATGCAGCTCGCTGCGCATGTGATCGAAGCTAAACTTATCACAGGGGATAGGGTTGGACAGAAAGTATTGATTCCAAGGATGTTTGTTTCGCCACTTGAGACTAGGTTTCCATTCAGGATGCGTCGTCGACAGTTTCCTGTTGCTGTTGCTTTTGCGATGACTATAAATAAGAGTCAGGGCCAGACTTTACAAAAAGTTGGTATTTTTTTACCAAGACCGGTGTTTTCCCATGGTCAGCTATACGTCGCTGTCTCCAGAGTAACATCACGCGCCGGTTTTCGAAGCTGGAAAACCAAAGAAACATACTCTTAACGTTGTCTACAAGGAAGTATTTGAGAACATTTAGGTTTTGGTTTCTGCACATTGAAATTGCTTTGAAACTGTTTTGGGCTTTGAGTTTGTTTTGGTTATGGGTTTTCGTCGTTTTGGTTTGGTCCTTAGTCTCGGTTTTGGTTTTTGTTGCGTGTTTATTATTCTGATTATATTTATGAACTAATTATTATATATTGATTTTTGAATATATGAAACATACCTGGCTTTTATTATTTAAAAATAATTTTCCATAGAACTGTTTGCCTATAGATATAGCTAATCAGCATCGACGCTATGCCCAAGAGAACTAGATATTAATATTGTAATTGTCGATACACTCTATGTTTCTTGTTTCATTTAACGAGAGTTTTTAGTTTAAAATTTGGTTGTTTTGGTGTTTCTATTGCGATGGGGTTCTTGAATGTCTCTGAGATAGACGCTTATGTTGTCAATCCATCTGTTGAAATTAAACTGTTAAAGAAATGGCGTGCCAAAGATAGGAACCGTCGGCCTAAACTAAAGATGATATCCGTTGACATGCATGTAAGTTCATTCACCCTTGCTTTAAATTTGATTCTTGTTTCTTATGTTTAATTTATGTACAATTGTAACGACTAAAGTGTTTATAGGGGTCGATGATACAAGCTTCGATGGGAAACAAATACCTTCATTTGTTTGAAGACGACCTTATCGAAGGAAAGTGGGAGCTCTTAAGTGGTTTTATAGTTAAAACTTCCAATGCTTTCATTCGTATAGCAAGGCATCCTTTCAAGCTGAAGTTTGTTACTAACACTAGATTTATTTCTGTGTCTGGTCCCGATGATGGTTTATTGTTGAAATTGGTTGATTTTGGTGATGTTATTAGAAGTCGAATGGATGCCACTTATGCTATCGGTAAAATTTTTATACAGTGAATATTATTTGTTTTTTTATTTGACTAAAGGAATGCAATAAGAGTTTTGTTATTTTGTGTTGTTGTTTACTAGATTTAATTGGTGTTCTTAAAAATGTCGGGGAGTTAGAGATTTTTGATGAGAGTAAAATACAAGATGATTATGCTATGATCCCTTTTGATCTGCAAGATGACAAATAAGTTTCTTATTTTTTCACATTGTAATAACGATTAATTGATATTCTATAACACCTTTTTTTAATAGGAAATATGTAATTGAATGTTGCGCGATGGGACAACTAGCTGAAGAGTTTGCCTTGAAATGGTCTCAGAACTGTGATGAAGAAGTTATTTATGTGTTGAGGTGGTGGTACATCAACAAACAATATGAAGGTATTATGAATAATATAATACACCAAATTATGTTTGTTGGTTCGTTTGTGTGGTCTTGTGATCTTATTTTCTTTTGGTTTAGGTATTATGAATGTTATCGCAATGAAAAAATATTGTGAGTTCTATTTCAATGCCGATGTTCCTGATGTTCATCGTTTCCGAGATAGGTAACGTCGCATTAAGCTGAATAAAACAGTTTACTACTATTTAAATATTAATACATATCACTATTTTTTATTGCAGGTTATGATATGGTGAAGAGACATCGACTTCAAAATCTGTATCGAATGAACAGTAATGAGAATGCATGTTTCCCATTTTTATTTCAAAATATGTTACTCGATTTATAGAACTGCTCTATTCTGTTTCGTGGTATTTATGAACCTATCTAATATTACTCAGAACAATAATTTATTATGCAATTCGGTCTACGCATGGCGCGGGTGAGACACCTAGTACCAGATTAAAACCAAAAAAATAGCCAACTGCATACAATAAACACTATTTTTGAATCAAAGAAAATCACCGTATTGAGAGATTCTGATAATAATATCTCTATGCTTGAGAACTTTTAGAAGAGTTTTATCATGGAAGACTTTTTACAACTAGTGTTATGTTGTAAACCAGATTAATGGTTAAAAGTTAGTAAATTAAAAATATAAAAAATAGTGTATTGTTTTGAATACGCAAAAAGTTGAAGTGTTAAAATAATAATAGAAATTTAGTTGATGTTTTTCTGTTTTTTTTTTAATTTTCTCTAAATAATTATGACAAAAAAGTTTCTCCTATATAATTAACTAGGTGATTATGCGGATATAATTTTTTTATAAATATAATTAATTGTAACATTTAAGTATTAGTTAATTTTTTTATGTATTATGTATATATTTTAAATATTATCTATACTAAGCTTTCTTTTTTCTTTACACAATATAATCTTATCAATATATATATTTTTTCTTTATCTATTACTAATTATTAAACCAAAATGGGTTTCATCATCTTTATTTATCCTAAGAGCGGATATATGATTGGTCCGCACATTCGTGCATACCATCCTCTTCACCGCTCTTAAGACATATAAAGATTTTTTTAAAAAATATAAAATATTTTATAATTAAAATTAAAATTAGACTGTAATCAAGGTTAACAAAATGCATCCATGAGAAGTTCACATGCGATTACGAATTTTACACAATTAATATTTATATCCATATACATATTTGTGAAAAAAATTGAAGTATGGCTTTTATGTGTTAAAAAAAAATAACAACGTATATGTTTTGTAATATATATTTTTATAACATATAATTAAATTGTAGAAAGAAATTAGTACATATATTTATGCATGTAAATATGAGTTAGAAATAAGTAAATTATAATATTTAGGTGTTGGTTAATTTTTTAAAAAATTTCTATAAAAGTTATGTTCTTACACAATGCAGTTGTTGGCGTTTAACAATGATCATGAAAATTGTTTCTATCATTTTGTATTTAATCAAAATTTCTTATTTTTAGCATTTTATGATACATGGTTTCAAATTAAAAGTTATATTAAAAATTAACAAAATTACAAAGAACTTTTAAAAAAATCAAAATAAAATAATTGACTTTATCATGAAAACTAATATAATACTTTGGATAATCGATTATTAATTTTCCTTTTCAATAAAATTATAATAAATGTTTGCTATAAAATTTGTGAAATCATTTTTTATAAAATTCTCCGGTACCTTTCCGCTCATCTCTTTGTCCAATATTGAGGAATTGATTTGATAAATAAAATATATTTCTTATGGTTGGCTTGCACGTATGTGTTTATTTTTAAATTTGACTGCACATGTGTTTATTGTAACATTTGTTCTTAAAATGACTATGTAAAACAAAGCACAGGAGTTTTACGAAAAAAACAAAATTGTAGAGATTTATTTTTCATTTTTACTTCTTCTTCTTATTCATATTTGTTTCATCTTATTATAGTTTATTTTTTCATCCGGTTATTTTTGGTTTGATTTCTGATCTCAAATTTTTGATTTATAATGAGATTGTATATGAGTTTGATATAAACTTTTTTTTATTTAACAAAGAATAAGAAATAAAAATAAAATGGTAATGAAAGCTATGTAAATTTAAGAAAATAACAATATGAAAATGGTAAAAAATTATATACAAATAATAATCTATCATACTTCCAACATTATTAATAGATAGAGTATTTGTCATCCTATTGGATAATCTATTATTATTTGTCCTTCTTTTATATAAAAATATAATATATATATTAGATGTAAAAATTTTGTAACCATATTTTATGCAATCTATTATGAATATATATATTTATAAAATTAAAATCATAGTAATTATTATTTTCTGTTAATTTAAGTTTATTAATATTAATGTTATAATCTAGTGTATCTATGTTTTAACTAGGTATTTACCAGCACTACGCTGAAGGATATCTATGTTCGGATATAGTATGCATCTAGGTAAAATTAATTTTACTATATAAAAAATATATACAATTAATTTTTTATTACCTTAAATTATGTATTTATATGTTTTTAATTTGAATAAACATTATATATCCTTACTTTTTTATTTTTGTTAAATTATAATTTGCTATTAAATTTGTTTAGCTAACTAATTATATATCCCCTATATATTAAAAGAGAAGCATTTTTAAAGATAAATTTTAAATTTGTAGAATATTACAATGGTGCCATTTTGCTGATGTGGCAACCTCATATTCATTCTCAGCTATTTTTTTTAAAAAGACTTAGATTACTAGACTAATTACATGATATGCCATTGTATATTTTAGGTCAATAAATATGTTATATTTTATTTTTTAAAAATGAATTCAAAGGCAATAATATTAGAATTAATAATTTAATAAAATAAAATTTATTTAATACTAAATATAATATACACGAAATTTATTATATAATATTTTTAAAATACTATCCATATATTTTTTTATTATAAATTTATAATAAAATATATAATATTTTTTAATATTTACTATTTTTATCATTCATAGTAAAATATATAATACTTATTTATGCTTACTACTTTAAAAAAATATATTTTTATTGATTATTTATAAAACAAAATTCTTATAAAAACAACTGAAAAATTAAAAAATAATATTTTATTTTTCTCAAATTCATAACAAATATATAACACTTTACTAATGTTTACTACTTTTATTAGAAAATATGTTTATTAATTATTTATTAAAAATATTTTTATAAATACAACATAATAATTAAAAATAATATTTTATTTTTTCTCAAAAATATGTTTATTAATTGTTTACTAAAAATATTTTTATAAATACAACAGAATAATTAAACATAATATTTTATTTTCTCAAAAATCAATCAGAACAAATAAAAGAAAATCATAATGATTTTATTAACATATTGTTATAATTATCGCATGCATGAAAATAACTGTAAAACATATATAATATCTTTTAAAAATTCATAATAATATATACAAAATATAAATTAAAAACATATGTTATTTTTATCACAAACATCAATTAAAAAGAAAATGATGAATTTTCAAAATTTTTATGATATATATTATTTAATATTCAGATTTACTATATAAGGAAATATGATATATTGCTTTAAGATTTAATTTATATATGATTATTAGATGACAAATATGGTATATAGCATTATTGCTTACTTTTTTTTGCAAGAGATCATAATATGATAATATCAATATTAATTGTTTATTTTTTTATTTAATGTTTGATTTAACATATATAGTATCAAATTTTCAGCAAGATTTGTTCATGTTTTTTTTTTCTTAGTTTGTCTGTTTTAAATCAATCAATTTAATTACTGTCAAAATTATATAAATTGATAATATTGTGATTTAAATATTTTTTTAATTTATAAAATTATCGGTTTGGAACTAAATAAATTATTTATTAATAATTAATTAAAAATTGTATTTGTTTTAAAAGTTAGTAATATCTTTAAATACTTCACTTTTAAATTGTAGATAAACCATAACATTATTTCAATTTTTTTTAAAAAAACAAATCATTATATATTCATATTTTAGTAAATGATCATAGTTATATTTTTATATAAGATTATTTTATGGTAATTATTAATTTATGATATTAATGGACCATATATTTATATAGATTTTTTTTAAAAATATTATTTTATCGATTTGTATCATATTTTGAATAAGTCTAATTTGGGACTAAGAAAATGTTTTAATTTATTTAACTAATAATATTTTATAGATAAATAACAAACTATTTAACTAATAGTATTTAATTATTTAAGAGTCAAAATTAATTAAATATGTACATAAATTGTATATCCAAATCTTGGACATTGGTGAAAATAATGAATAATATCATCAATTACAGGATATTGAAAATCTGTTTGGTAACTTCATATTTTTTACCCATCTATCTCATGTGTTATGTATGCTACTTAATTTTTAAATTAATATACATTACTATTACATTATCTTTGTATAATATTATATTAAATTTATATTAATTTATTTATATTATATTATATGATTTTAAAATTATATTAAATATAAATAAATAACAATTATTTTATTCCGCACAGGATGCGGGTTATTACCTAGTGTATATGTAAGAATCACGAATCACGGGGGTGGCGGGAAATACTTAGGACTTCCTGAACAATTCGGCCGAAAGAAGAAAGAGATGTTTCTTAATATTACTAGTCGTGTAAAACAACGAGCTTCATCCTGGAGCTCTAGATTATTATCCCCTGCTAGTAAAAAAAATTTGCTCAAATCATTATCCATTTCAATGCCGGTTTATTCCATGTCATGTTTTAAGTTACCTAAACATATCACTTTTGAGTTAACTATTATCCTATCCCAGTTCTGGTGGGAAAAACAAGACAAACAGAAAGGTATTCAATGGGTTGTTTGGAAGAGATTACAATACTCTAAGCAAGAAGGCGGTCTTTGATTTAAGGACCTAGAAGCTTTTAAATGACGCTTTCCTAGCCAAGCAAGCTTGGCGACATTTAAACCATCCAAACTGCCTTTACGCAAAATTATATAAAGCTCGGTATTATAAAAATGAACGTCTATTCCAAGCCAAACATAGACAACACCAGTCCTATGGTTGGTCCTCTATCCTCCATGGTATCGAACTTCTAAAGAAAGGATCTCGCTTTCTTATTAGAAATGGTTGCCACACTAACGTCTTCAAAGAAAACTGGCTTCCTACTCATCCTCCTCGCCCTGCTCATACTAACAACGACAATCTTCTGGTCAAAGATTTAATTACCGGCAATCTTCTGGTCAAAGATTTAATTGCCGGTAACGGGACCTTTCAACAATGGGATACTAATGCACTGACAAGTTACTTACAACAAGACGATATTACTTTGGCAAAACACTATACTTGGGACGACGATCTAAAGTGGATACAGTTGTGTGGAATTATACCTAAAATGGCATTTATTCAGTCAAATCAGGATATTGGCTCTAAAACATACACCTGAATACCACCTGACCGCCCCTGATTGTCCCCACGGTGACCTTTTATTAAAACGGAAGCTTTGGAAACTTAATATAATGCCTAAATTAAAACACTTCATCTGGAAAGTAATGTCCAAAGCTTTTGCTACGGCCACACGACTGAGAAGCCGTGGAATTGCAATTCCAGATACATGAACCCGATGTGGTTGGAACCCGAAACGATTCATCACTTACTTTTCAGTTGTCCCATCTCTAAAGCTATGTGGAGAATGTCAAAAACTCCTTTCAACTTCTTTACAGTTACTTTGCCTGATACTGAACCACCATCAAATTAATTATGGATGCCCAAATGCTTTTAGGCCCCTTGGATACTGATAAGCTTCTTCCTTTTTGGCTCATGTGGCGTATTTGGAAATCTCAAAATAATTTGATACTTAAACACCAGCAACTAAGGATAGGTAAATGCGTAAATGAAGGCTTCATCGACGTGGATGAATGGATCATTACCAATACCGTATCTCACCACCCTCGACCTCCCCCACCATCAGTTTGGACACCTCCCATACCTGGTTTTGTTAAATGCAACTACGATGTCACATTCAATTCCTGCAGACAATATACTTCTGCTGGATTGATTGTTTGCGACTCTTTCGGATCCTGCGGTATTTGGGGAGCTACTGTCCTAGGAAAAACATCTTCCAGCCTTGAAGCTGAAGGAAAAGCTTTACTTGCAGCCATACAACATGTTTGGTGTATGGTATATACACATGCTTGTTTCGAAGGTGTCTGTCAAGTTTTAGTTAATCTGCTTCAAAACCATGAAACAGACATTACCATATCCAATCTTCTCGATGACATTATCTTCTAATGAAACTGCTCACATTATCGCCAAAAATGGTCCTCCTAATGGAATCTTTTATTCAGATTCTTTATATGAACCTCATGACATTCGATTAATTTGTATTCTGATAACATTTTCTAATTAATAAATAATGTTTTCGATAAAAAAATGTATATGTAAGAATAAAGCAATATATTTTTTAGTATTTTCATGCTAATGGCAAATGTAATCTATTTTCTCCAATAAATTGTCACTTAATCCTCCTTTGTAATTATATAAAGCAAAATGCTATTTTTTTAAAAACAAAATTATTAATTAATATGATTATCTTGAATTATAAATTTATTTATTTATCAAATATTTATCATAAACATATGTTTATGAAACTATCAAACTATAATCAATAACATTCATATCAAAACCACTGCTATTGCTTTAGAACTAAATAGAAAATTATGTTTGAATTGTTGAAATATCGTTTTAGTTGAAGTTGCATAATTAAATTTTGGTTACTGTAAACATACTTTAACTTGGAAATTTAGCACATAGAAATTTCATCTTCTTACAAAAACCGAGAAATCGCATTTCCCATCAAAACTAAAAAATTTCATTTTCCCAGGAAATTGAGAAATCACCTATTCCCGTCAAAACCAGAAAATTCATTTTCACGTCAAACCTAAAACCTAAAATTTTATTTTCCCGCGAGAACCTATGTTTTCTCGCCAATATAAAAAAATCACGGTTTTTCACCAAAATCAAAAAAAATCATCTTACTACAAAAATCAAAAAATCGTATTTTTCCGTCAAAACAATTTTTTTTTTTTTGCAAAAACCAAGAAATCTTCTATTCCCGCCAAAACCAAAAATTCATTTTCTCGTCAAACCAAGAATCACGCTTTCCTACAAAAACAAATAAACTATAATTTCTGCGAAAACAAAAAAATTGCATTATCACCCGAGAAATTGTGTTTTCCAATGAAAATTAAGAAAGTACATTTTTCTCACGAAAACAAAAAAAATCACATTATTCGTCAAAAACTGAAAATTGGTATTTCCCATCTAAACCAAGATATTGCTTATTCCCGCCAAAATCGAGAAATTTTGTTTTCCCATCAAACTGAAAAATTGCATTTCCCGCCAAAATCGTCAAATTCCAATTTTCTGCAAAAACTAAAAAATCACATTTTCGCACGAAAACCAAGAAATTGCATTATCCGTCAAAAGCCAAAAATTTGCATTTTCTATTAAAACTGAGAAATCGCATTTTTGTCAAAATTGAAAAATTGCATTTGTCATCAAAACCGAGCATTTTCCCGTCAAAACCAAGATATTTTATTTTCCCGTCAAAACAATTTTTTTTTCTCACCAAAACCAAAAATTCACATTTTTTCGCCAAATCCGAGAATTCATTTTTTTCGCCATATCGGAGAAATTATGTTTTGCTATCAAAACTGAAAATCATATTTTCCTACTGAAACCAAGAAATCTCCTATTCTCGGCAAAATAGAGAAATTCCCTATTCTCGCCAAAGCCAAGAAAATTTGTTTTCTCGCCGAACCGAGAAATCGTGTTTTTCTAACAAAACTGAAAAATTGCATTTTTCCGCCAAAATCGTCAAATTTCATTTTTCCGCAAAAACTGTGAAATTGTATTTTCGTGCGAAAACCAAGAAATCGCATTATCCATCAAAAACAGAAAATTGTGTTGCCCATCAAAAACAAAGATTTTTTTTTATTTGCAGTTATTTATGATTTGGGCTTGAGTTTACTGTTATTAATTTTTTGGATTTGGGTTTGGTTAAAAATAAAATAAAGATTAATAGAAAAGGTATTTAAGTTTTTAATGGATTTAAGTTTAAAAGTTAAAATAAGTAGATGACTTGTATTAATAAAATATTTTGATTAGTGAAAATTTTTCTGAGGTATCATCTTCAGAAAGCTCCAAAATGCTGAGGTGTCATCTCCTAGAGAGACATTGGTGTTTTTGTTGTATTGATTTCATAATTTATATAATTTTAATTAAACCAATCAAAATATTTCATTTATTTTAGAATGCACTAACTTTTGTTATCATTGTGACACATCAGATTTTTTACTTAGAAAGCTTCTCAAATAGTAGTTAAAATAGGTAATACTAGACTTAGGCATTCAGATAGTCGTTCTGATTCAGGTTGTTCTTTCACATTTCGGTACTAAAGATATAAGACCCATTCATGTATTTTTCTTTTTTGGATTGGGGTCGGGTTTGGTTCAGTTACGCTTGGGTTAAGGTCGGTTTCCAACACTAGAAATATTAATTTTTGATAAAAATTAGTTTAATTTTACAAAATTTGGTTTAATTTTGATAAATATAAGTAAGCACACCTGAATATTTTGGATATATATATATTTTTTTATTATTTTTGTTTAAATATTACTATTTTTTTTTTGTTTGAGTTTAAGTGAAACATTCTAACCGTCCTTATCACCAGACCCCACTTATTTTCTCGGCATATGAGTTCTATCCCCGTCTAATGGTTGGTACGTTAATTGGAAATCTTAAAAACTATGATATACTAACATTTTAATCACTATATCATCTTTTTTCTTTATTTATCTTCACTCACACGATATCAGAATTCACTTTCCAATAGGTTATCTATATACTATTCCAACTCAAACCCTATTAATTCTTAAGTTTTCTTAATATTAATGACTAAAAGGATAAATACACTTTGATAATATAGTTTTAACAAAACAATTCTTTTAAACATTTGCAGATACACATTTATATTCCTCATATCAGAGTATTACATTAAAACTATAATTTTGGATACTTAGTGACTTCAAATCTAAATATAACTAATATTTTTTGGTATATAATTGTATTTCAGTTATTTTAGGTATATATATTCTGTTTTTAGTTCAATTAGTTTGGTTTGGGTACCAAAACTAATTTGAACAAAAAATCATTCGGATATTTATGATTATTCGATTTGGTTTCCGTTCGATTATTCGCTTATGTGTATTTATGTCACCTAGGTAAAACTAAATTTTAAAAAGAAATATAAATTTATGTTTTGAGGCATTCTTTTTTTGAATTTTTTCGTGTTTTGAGGCATTCTTACATTAAGTTTATAGTTAGAGGAATGCATTCTCGATTCATCTTAGCTTAAAAGAAGTTTTTTGATTAATAACGCAACTATATATAACTTAAGTAAATTAAATGATATCAAAAGTATCACCGACATGACTGGTGTAAAAGCAGCCATACTTAACACATGGTGCAATTATTCGTTTACGATTTCTGATATGCTCAAATTAACCCTTAGAACTACTCTCTGAAATTAAGAGATCGCTATAGTACTTAGAGATCAAATCCACAAGGACTTAAAGGCTATCATTCAACAGATTTTAAATTCAAATAAAGCTAAGCAATCAATAATGAAATGAAATTAAAATAACAACGAAAGCAATGATGTCAGGAGCAGATTGTAGGTTCTTAAAATCAATGAAGACAAGACGCTAGGCAATGGGAAATTCGCAGGTTGACATAAATAGCAGACTACAGACTGAATGGAACACTTATTAAACCCGTTCTAGAACTCGAAACACTAATGTAAAACCAATCGACTTCCATCGCAGAGATTAACTATGATCAGATTCTAGAATTCCAAATTCATTTGCAAATTCTAACAACCTAAACATGCATTATAGATCAAGTTCTATATGTTCACAAAATCATTAATCCAAATTCCTTTGCAACTAGTTATTTTGCTCATCTAAGATAGTTCTGGTGATTAACAATGTTTCCACATCTATTAAACAACCTAAGATCTGATTTCTAGGTGATCAATCTTAAAACCAGTGTTAAAGCAATCTAGATGAAGAACCAAATGATTTATCCTTCCAGTTTTGTAGTTCTAACAATTCAGTATCAACCTTTGAATAACCCAAAACCTAACTAGCAGATTACTCAGACATAGCAAGTGAAACACAAATCATGACTGAATAAAATGGCATTAAGAAAATAGAGTAAAAGATTGAGGGGTTCGAAATTTTTCTCTACAGAGTATGAATTTGTCTCCCCAAAAGCTCTCAATCTAATCTCTCTCTTAGTCTCAATGATAATCATAATATCTGCCTAACAATGGCTTAGAAAACCTAAATACAAGTCTAAACACGAACTGGGGCAAAAGTGCAATCAGTGGGAAACTTCTGGGCCAAGTTGCAATTTCTTCCAATGAATTTTATGCTTCTTCGCGACCACGACCGGTGTCGATCGACACCAAGTAGTGGGTGTCGATCGACACCCTGCTCCTTAATGCCCTCCGACATGGTCCTTTCAGCATCAACTTCAGTATAGCTCCAAAAGGTTCCAAAATCTACAATTATGCTCTATTTGTACTTAGACCTGCAAAGACTCTATAAGACTCGAAAAATACCAAAAAGACTCTATAAACAAGACTTATATCGTGGTAAAAAACCAGCAAAAACCATGATATATCAACTATCCCAGACTTATCTTTTGCTTGCCCTCAAGCAAACATCAGACACAGCCTAGAGTAGAGGCTTGAAAACACAGAAAAAGCCAGTCAGACATCAGGAACACCACATTGATTAACACTTTTGAATCCACATACCACAGGGTCAACACAAGATCAAATTTCAGTCTAATTATCACAGGCTTAGCAAATCTTTCAAATCCAGTTCAAGCTCTTTCAAGAAATCCGAGATCTCTACTGCTAAGCTCCTTATTTCTCTCTAAGTGATGTCTTATCAATGTTTTATCATCTCTATCACTTATAGATTCTTTTCCCTTCCTAAACAACTGAACAAAGCAGTCTCAACATAGTTCTCCTATTTTCTCTTCCCTTGATCTTTTCTTTCTTATATTTTTTTTATTTTTCAGTTCTTTCTTATTCTTTTACAGTCTAAGAATTGGTGCTACTCAATACTTGTGTTCCTTGTAAGGAGACAGGTTCTTGAGTTTGTTTATTACTGTTGTTCCTTGTGAGGAGACAGGATCATGAATGCACCATTCTTTTGACTTAAACTTTTAAAGCTCTATCAGGAAAGATCAAAGAAAAACTGTGTTTTAACATACTTGTCAGTGTTAGAAGAGAGAATCAAGATCAAAGAGAATCAAGCACCAAGACAAGAAGTTTTAAGTTTATTTAAGTGGAGCTAACAGCAAATTTTCCAGATTCTCTAAGAACCTAAACCTTCATTGCTAGACTGATCTACCTATGACTTTCAACTTAGTAAGACTTGCAATCATCAACTGAGGCAATGGTTCTTATAAGCATCAATGTTTTGTGGTTTGTTCCAAGAAAAACTGACAATTTCAAAAATTTTGACTCAATAAAACAGGTTTTGACTCAACTTTGAGACTATATAAATACAAAACAATGTACACAATGTCAGCAACGACCTCCCCCGGACTTAAACAATACTGTCCACAGTGTTATCAAGTAAGGAGTTGGTAAAAAGAGGCAAAGAAACGGTTTGTACAGAGATGAGAAAGTTGTACCTGTGACTGCGCGTGGTGTCGATCGACACCACATGGTTGGTGTCGATCGACACCCTGTCCAAAAATAGAATGGTATGACCCAAACATGTGTATTTGTTGCAAGTTAGATTGATAGCTGAAGTTCTCCCAAGTCAAGACTGTTAAGAACACTCAAGCAAACAATTAAAAGCAACAACATAATCCATAATCTCATCAGTTCAAACAAATTTCAAAACACAATAAAAGCTGACAAACTGACTCAAGACAAAATGAAAAATAACAAAGGGAAAAGAAAAAGTAACCAGGATAGCTAGAGGAACTAATCCTCATCCTCAGTATCAGGTGAGTGTGGGCGAACACAACCGCAGTTGGAAATCACCGAGATGGCGTTCCACAATACCTGAATACTCTGCACCACATAACGCTGAAAGGTAGCCTGCTCCATCGGAATGTCGGGAGTCGGTGGAAGTGTATGTCGACCAATCGGCAGAGGCAGCATCCGTGGTAGGGATGCTCGACGAGAGGAACCTCCAGCAAGGCCCTCAACAGGCGCATCCTCAGCAGCAGAAGCAGCAGCTCGGGAAGATCCTCCTTGGCGCCTAGTAGCTGGCGCGGATCGTAGCAATGTAGCATCAGGCTGGAAGCTGAGGGAGTCTGTCTGCAGTGTACTGAGAGCAGTCTGTGGTAGCGGAACAAGGCATCGCTGACCAGTGTGACGAACGAAGCTCCATAGCGGCTCATCTCCTGCGATCTAGTGTGTCCTCCTCAAGTAATCCATGTCGATGAGGTGGTGCTCAGACACAACTCTGCAAGTCGAAGTGTCGATACGGCAGTAGCGGAAGATGGGAGTGAGGAGACTGCCAATACTCTCGGGCTTGCCCCGAGCTCCAGTGAACGCCTTAGTCTTCAGCGAAGCCAAGTGATGGGCAAAAATGGCTCCCATGTTGACATCGCTGTCAACCGGATACTCCTCCGTCAACACATCCTCAATGCCGTAATACAGGAGAGTCAGTTCAGAAACTCTCATCTTCCCGGGCTCAGACTTGCACAGGAGAGTAGTGGAGAAAAGGCGGACCAGGTAGCGCAGCAACGGATGGCGTACATCAGTATGAGTAGACCTCTTGGAATCATACATCCCATTCCCGAAATGAGACCAGAAACTCTGCAGGTCAGGAAACGGCGTCGGGAGGGAGACGCCAGTGCGCTCTGGATCGAACTTGAAGATGGTACAAAGCTCAGGGAATGTGATCCTGTACCTGACACCTCTGATGAGGAATGTGAGAGTGCCATCATCTGCAATCCTCACGATGTCATTGGTGTAATACACCCTCGCCGTGGCAATGAACTGGCGCACTAACTCTGGGTATAGCTTGTACTGCTTGGTCACCATGGTGCCCATACCAATCTTCTGCAGCACTCGCAGAGCCTCCTCCTTGAGCCCGAGGCGGCGAAGTGTAGCCTCATCTGCGAACCGTGTAGGCGCAAAGTCCATCTTGAGCCAGGCATTGTAGAACAATGTGTCATAATCATCCCACTCCTCACTGATGTCCTGGAAGATGCAATCGCGTTTCGCCACCTCCTTCGCCAGAGTATCCTCCCAAACCCTCTCCATCGGGATCCTCAACCCCTCTCTCCGAGGCCATGGAGGAAGAGCTGGTATAGCAGGTGCTGGGTTGGAGGATTCTCCGGTCTCAGTGTGTGATCTCTTGCTATTTCGTGGAGCCATCTGCACTCAGAAAACAAAGAACACAAAAATTTCCAAAATCAGGCCAAAAATTAAAATTTCGAAAATTCAAAATCTGGCATATATCATCAATGGCGAACCTAACCAGCAACTTAGTGATCACTAATCACAAACAATTCCAGTCTAAAACCCCAAATTCGGACCTATTTTTGCAAAATTAATCATCAATCCGAAAATTTCAAAATTTTGCAAAACAAGCTATAATAACTAAGGGGCAAGGTCGAATTCCTCCTAAACAACCTAGAGAAGCATGATTCAAGTCCTAAATCAAGCTAAAACAGGTCAAATCAGAAGTTTCAAACCTTGGGGTCGAACTGAAAAAGTGAAATTTCGAGTGTCATACCTTGTAGATCGGATGAATGAGTTGGATATTCAGAAAAAGCACAAGATTCTGCCCAAGTTAGGCTTTTGAATCACTCAAATCCGTCAACAAACAAAGAAGTTGTGATTTTATGGAAATTTGAGAGTTTTCAGTTTTTTTAGAAGAGAATGAGGAAGAAGAAGAAACCCGACGAGTTAAAAAGACTTACCTGATTATTGAGGGTGTCGATCAATACCGGGTAGGTGGTATCGATTGACATTGGTCTGTGTCGACCAGGGTGTCGACCGTGGTCGACATGTGCTCGACACCCTGTTCGTTTTTTTTTTTTTTAGACTAACTCAATATCACGAAAATAAGTTAGTAAAAGTAAAAAATTAGACTAAGTATGTACACTTACCAGTGGATTGCCTCCCACCAAGCGCTCGTTTTATGTCATTAGCTTGACTGTCCTCAGGATCAGGCTGTGGGTACATCTGCCAAAGGTACAATCTGTCCTTTGGGAATCGCGGCTTGCGCCCAGTAATGTGTCACCCTTTGCCCATTGACAACAAACTCCCTGCCCTCTGGAGTTGATAGAGCAACTGCACCATATGGTCTGGCTTCCTTGACTGTGAAAGGACCTGACCAACGAAAACGCAATTTTCCAGGAAATAATTGTAAACGTGAGTTATACAAAAGAACCTGGTCATTTGGTTCAAAGTGTCTGGCGAGGATCTTCTTGTCATGGTAGGCTTTAGTCCTCTCCTTGTACAGCTTTGAGTTCTCGTATGCATGATGCCTGATTTCATATAACTCATTGAGTTGTATCTGGCGCCTCTCTGCTGCAGATTTCCAGTCAAAGTTCATCTTCTTGATGGCCCAATTTGCCTTGTGTTCAAGCTCCACTGGAAGGTGACATGCTTTCCCATAAAGCAGATGGAATGGTGTGCAACAAGTGGTGTCTTGAATGCTGTCTTGTAGGCCCAAAGTGCATCATCTAACTTGGCAGACCAGTCCTTTCTTGTCTTCCCTACTGTTTTCTCCAGGATTTCCTTGATTTGCCTGTTGGAAACTTCAACCTGACCACTAGTCTGAAGGTGATAAGGTGTAGCAACCTTGTGATGAACTCCATACTTCTGCAGCAGCTTCTCAAACACTATTGATAAAGTGTTTCCACCATCACTGATCACAATCCGTGGCACTCCAAACCTAGGAAAAATGATGGTTTTGAACAGTTTCAGGACCACTGCAGCATCATTGTGTGGACTGGCAATTGCTTCCACCCATTTGGAGACATAATCTACTGCAATCAGGATGTACTTGTTCCCATAGGATGAAGGAAAAGGTCCCATGAAATCAATACCCCAGCAGTCAAAGACTTCAACTTCAAGTATGAAGTTTTGTGGCATCTCATGTTTTTTACTGATCTTTCCCCTCATTTGGCAGACATCACACTGTGAAATGAATGTTTGAGCATCCTTGAACATTGAAGGCCACCAAAAACCTGCTTGTAGAACCTTGGAGACAGTCTTGAATGTAGCAAAATATCCTGCTTACTCAGAACCATGACAGTGGAATAGGACATTCTGAACTTCAGCTTCTGCAAGACATCTTCTGTAGATTCCATCTGAGCAGTGTTTGTACAAGTATGGCTCATCCTAGTAATATCTCCTTAGTTCCCTCATGACTTTCTTCTTCTCATACCCTTTGAGAGTGTCGGGAACCCCATCTGCAGCTAGGTAGTTGGCAATATCAGCATACCAAGGCCTAGAAGAGGTTGCAACTGTGAAGATAGGCTGAGAGAAAACATCACGGAGGATTTGCTGAAGCAGAACTGCAGTTCGGGACTGGTGTTGATCAACACCAGTTGGGGTGTGTCGATCGACACCAAGTCTGTGTCGACTTGGTGACGAGGGCGATGTCGATCCTGCTCGATTATGACCCGCATCGAGATTAGGGTCGATTGACACCAAGTGGTGGGTGTCGATCGACACCTTGTCTGCAGTTCGAGAAAACTGCAGTTCATCCGCATATGAAGTCTGCAATCTTGCCTCAATGAGACATATGTTCTCCTCTGGCAGGAAATCAACAATGGGGACGTTGTCTTCAATCCTAATTCTGGAGAGATGGTATGCTACTCCATTCTCAACCTCTTTCTTGTCCCTTATCTCAATGTCAAATTCTTGCAGCAGCAAAATTATCTTAGCAGTCTTGGTTTTGCATCTTTCTTCTGCATCAAGAACTTGAGAGCAGAATGATCAATGTGCACAATTACCTTAGACCCAACCAAGTACTGTCTGAACTTCTCAAATGCAAATACTACAGCCAACAATTCCTTCTCTGTAGTTGCAATTGGTCCTCAAAACAATTGGTCCAACCATCTTATCCTGCTTCTTGGCTTTTCTGATGGTTCTTTCTAACTTAGCGAGTTCTTCGATGCCTAAAGTTACGAGTTGCTTGTCCTTGTTGCTCCTGGTACTGCGATTATGCATGCACCTGAAACAGATAACAGAGAAAGGAACAAAGTTAGTAAACAGAAAATAAAGGCTTAGTCAAAATTCTAAAACTAAAAATCTGAAAGTAATATCTAAGTCCCCGGCAACGGCGCCAAAATTTGATATGCTCAAATTAACCCTTAGAGCTACTCTCTCAAATTAAGAGATCACTATAGTACTTATGGATCGAATCTACAAGGACTTAAGGCTATCACTCAACAGATTTTAGATTCATTTTCTCGTCAAACCTAAAATCTAAAATTTTATTTTCCCGCGAGAATCTATATTTTCTCGCCAATACCAAAAAATCACGGTTTTTCACCAAAACCAAAAATTTCATCTTCCTACAAAAATCAAAAAATCGTATTTTTCTGTCAAAACAAATTTTTTTTTTTTTGCAAAAACCGAGAAATCTTCTATTCCCGCCAAAACCAAAAAATCATTTTCTCGTCAAACCAAGAATCACGCTTTCCTACCAAAACAAATAAACTACAATTTCCGAAAAAACAAAAAAATTGCATTATCACCCGAGAAATTGTGTTTTCCAATGAAAATTAAGAAAGTACATTTTTTCTCGCGAAAACAAAAAAATTCACATTATTCGTCAAAAACTGAAAATTGGTATTTCCCATCTAAACCAAGATATTGCTTATTCCTGCCAAAATCAAAAAAATTTGTTTTCCCATCAAACCGAAAAATTGCATTTCCCGCCAAAATCGTCAAATTCCAATTTTCTGCAAAAACTAAAAAATCTCATTTTCGCTCGAAAACCAAGAAATTGCATTATCCGTCAAAAGCCAAAAATTTGCATTTCCTATTAAAACTGAGAAATCACATTTTTGTCAAAATTGAAAAGTTGCATTTGTCATCAAAACCGAGCATTTTCCCGTCAAAACCAAGATATTTTGTTTTCCCGTCAAAACAATTTTTTTTTCTCACCAAAACCAAAAATTTACATTTTTTCGCCAAATCCGAGAATTCATTTTTTCCGCCATATCGGAGAAATTATGTTTTGCTATCAAAACTGAAAATCATATTTTCCTACATAAACCAAGAAATCTCCTATTCTCGACAAAATAGAGAAATTCCCTATTCCCGCCAAAGCCAAGAAAATTTGTTTTCTCGCCGAACCGAAAAATCGTATTTTTCTAACAAAACTGAGAAATTGCATTTTTCCGCCAAAATCGTCAAATTTCATTTTTCCGCAAAAACTGTGAAACTGTATTTTCGTGCGAAAACCAAGAAATCGCATTATCCATCAAAAACAGAAAATTGTGTTGCCCATCAAAAACAAAGAGTTTTTTTATTTGTTGTTATTTATGATTTGGGCTTGAGTTTGATAAAAAATAAAATAAAATATTTTTTATTATTTACTGTTATTAATTATTTGGATTTGGGTTTGGTAAAAAATAAAATAAAGATTAATAGAAAAGGTATTTAAGTTTTTAATGGATTTAAGTTTAAAAGTTAAAATAAGTAGATGACTTGTATTAATAAAATATTTTGATTAGTGAATATTTTTCCTGAGGTATCATCTTCAGAAAGCTCCAAAATGCTGAGGTGTCATCTCCTAGAGAGACATTAGTGTTTTTGTTGTGTTGATTTCATAATTTATATAATTTTAATTAAACCAATCAAAATATTTCGTTTATTTTAGAATGCACTAACTTTTGTTATCATTGTGACACATCAGATTTTTTACTTAGAAAGCTTCTCAAATAATAGTTAAAATAGGTAATACTAGACTTAGGCATTCAGATAGTCGTTCTGATTCAGGTTGGTTCTTTCACATTTCGATACTAAAGATATAAGACCCATTCATGTATTTTTTTTTTTTGGGTTGGGGTCGGATTTGGTTCAGTTACGCTTGGGTTAAGATCGGTTTCCAACACTATAAATATTAATTTTTGATAAAAAATAGTTTAATTTTACAAAATTTGGCTTAATTTTGATAAATATAAGTAAGCACACCTGAATATTTTGGATATATATAGATATATTTTTATTATTTTGGTTTAAATATTACTATTTTTTTTTTTTGAGTTTAAGTGAAACATTCTAACCGTCCTTATCACTAGACCCCACTTATTTTCTCGGCATATGAGTTCTATCCCCGTCTGATGGTTGGTATGTTAATCGGAAATCTTAAAAACTATGATATACTAACATTTTAATCACTATATCATCTTTTTTCTTGATTTATCTTCACTCACACGATATCAGAATTCACTTTCCAATAGGTTATCTATATACTATTCCAACTCAAACCCTTTTAATTCTTAAGTTTTCTTAATATTAATGACTAAAAAGATAAATACACTTTGATAACATAGTTTTGACAAAACAATTCTTTTAAACACTTGCATATACACATTTATATTCCTCATATCAGAGTATTACATTAAAACTATAATTTTGGATACTTAGTGACTTCAAATCTAAATATAACTAATATTTTTGGTATATGATTGTATTTCAGTTATTTCAGGTATATATATATTCAATTTTTAGTTCAATTAGTTTGGTTTGGGTACCAAAAATAATTTGAACAAGAAACCATTCGGATATTTATGATTATTCGATTTGGTTTCCGTTCGATTATTCGCTTATCTGTATTTATGTCACATAGGTAAAAATTAAATTTTAAAAAGAAATATAAATTTATGTTTTGGGGCATTCTTTTTTTTTTGAATTTTTTCGTGTTTTTAGGCATTCTTACATTAAGTTTATAGTTAGAGGAATGCATTCTCGATTCATCTTAGCTTAAAAGAAGTTTTTTGATTAATAACCCAACTATATATAACTTATGTAAATTAAATGATATCAAAAGTATCACCGACACGACTGTTGTAAAAGCAGGCATACTTAACACATGGTATAATTATTCGTTTACGATTTCTGATATGCTCAAATTAACCCTTAGAGCTACTCTCTCAAATTAAGAGATCACTATAGTATTTAGGGATCGAATCCACAAGGACTTAAGGCTATCACTCAACAGATTTTAAATTCAAATAAAGCTAAGCAATCAATAATGAAATGAAATTAAAATAACAATGAAAGCAATGATGTCAGGAGCGGATTGTAGGTTCTTAAAATCAATGAAGATAAGACGCTAGGCAATGGGAAATTCGCAGGTTATTTGCAGTCAACTATTTGCTAATATTTGTTTTTAAACATGTAAGATGATGTTGAGACTTCAGATTATCACTGTTTTTTCTTTTATCTTCATATATTTCCATTTGAATTTGATTTATAACTTTGTCATATTATATTATTTAAATAAAATTTTAGAGGATGTTGCTCATGTGTTGTTCATGTTGACTAAGTTATAAGCAGTAAATATGTATACAAATCAGACTTTATTACTTATTATATTTTGAATGTAAAGTTACTTGTGTAGTATTTTACTTTGTTATTTTTTCAACCAGAAGCAACCAAGGTATTAATCTTTGTTAATTTAAATAACATGTTTGATTTAGAAACTTATATAACCTATTAAAACTTTATACGGTTATTCATAGTCAACATCAATATTTTAGAAATCATGAATGTTTTTGGAACTATATTTCAAACTAATTTTCTTCTTAGATCTTGTTTTTTATTATTTTAAATATCTTCAATGGTAATTTTATATTTTATTTTAATTATCTAATTTTCTGCAGGTTTGAATACTTAAAACATATATATTTTTGATTAATCTCTTTTGTTATTGATTTTTCAAATAGGTAGCCTATATATTAATCTAATATATTTACATAAATGCTTTTTCTTTGTTAAATTTACTTTTTAAATTAATTAAAATACTATTTTAACATGCTATAACTGGTTATTCTAAATTTTTAAGTGAACTTCTCTCAAAAGCTTATACCATCATTTGCTTTTTTTAGTTAATATTTGTTTGGTAGCTAGCCTAAATTATAAGCTAATTTTATTTTATAAGACTTTTTCCTTTGATAATTTACCTCTCTTGATATTGATTTTTATTTTATTTTAACACACCATTGTTTTCAAAATATTGATATTTTGAAGACATACATTTTTTGTTAGTTAAATATTTTTATATAAATTTTTTAAGTAGTTAGTCAGATATCAAGTCAATATATTTCTAAGCATTTTTTAAAAAAAAAATATTTTGTAAAAATGAATATTCGTTTTAGTTTTTAGTTAATTAATTTCTTAATAATGATTTTTTAAATAATTAGCTTAAATATTTATATTATTTTTTAGTTAAGTTTTGTAGTATTATTTAATTTTTTTTTATTCTCTTACTTATTATGTTTATATTGATTTTTTTAAATTAATAACATAGATATTAAGTTAATATACTCCTTTTTTGTTAATTTAACTTTCTCGATATAGACTTTCATTTTAATTGTATTGACATGTTGTAAGAAATAATTTATGTTTTGGTTTTTGTTAGTTAACTATTTTTTTATATTGCTTTCTCCAGTAATTAGCATAAAGTATCATTTTTGGTTTGTTAAGATTTTTGTGTCATTTTTTAAATATTTCCTCAAAAATTATAAGTTTTAGATGACTTTCTTTTTTGATAATTTAAGATGAATGTTTTTTTGATAGTATCGATATTTTTAAATAACAATTTTATATGTTTATACGAAAATTTAATCTTAATATTTGTTTCTAAATAAATTACTCACCTAATTTTCCATTATATTGTGATAATTTTATATTTTTGTATGTTTTAATTTATTTAAATTATTAATAATATTTTTTATTTCTTATGTTTAATAAAAACCAATGATATAGACTAATCAGATTGAGTATATATGTCCTAAGTGGACGCTCTCATTGACCAAAGATATCAACACGGACCACAACTAATATATTTTAATTTAGCATTTTAGATTTTAATTGTTTGTCGTGATTAAAATTTTAGAATAATTTAATTATGGTTTTAAATACAGTTTTTAATAATTTTGTTTAATATATATGATCTTTCTTTCTTAATCTATTTATATGTTAATTTACCGTTAATAGAAAATAAGATCTATTTTCAAAACTCTTTTTTATTAATAACTAACTTAAAATTTAGAAACTTTCCTAATAACAACAAAAAAGTTAATTAAAATTTAAAATTTTTTCTTATAACAATTAAAACGAATTAATTAATTTTAATATACAATATATAATTAACTAAAAATAATGATAATGTGTATCAATAGAATTGAATCTTTAAATCCTATGTGTACACCCTTAAAGACATTTAGCATCAACTTTTATTAGTAATAGATAATGCGACCGATCAAAAATTCCATTGTGCCTGCCTAGGCTATGTCTTTATCTTCCTTTAATTTTAGTTATTTTCCAAACTTAGAAAAAGCATATAACAATTATTTAGGAACAAATTTTGGAATGTATATAAAGGTATGTAATAGTTCGGATGTATATATTTGTGTTTCTAAGTTTTGTTCTCTGGGAGATGAGCAATATGCAATTTGGAGACGGAAGTCGAGTGAATCCTGCATATATAGATAAACAAGTGAATCGAGTTTCCGGGTGGATCGAAAGGAGGTTTTTCTCTCGAATGTTCTCTGACGCTCAAGTCAATGCACACTCTACCAGAAACAAGTATTCGGAAAGGTAGGTTTTGAGGTGGTTAAGGATTGGATATCCCATCTGAGGATCGGGATATCCGTCTGGTGTTTTGTGGATGGAGGAACAAAAAGAATGGACCTTGAAGAGAGTAAGGTAGGAACTCTCTCCGTACAAATATATAATAAGGAATATGAGGTAAGGAAGACGCTTCTCGAGAGGCGTTTCCTCCAAGGAGCGTCCCCCTTCAGTCTCACTGCAGCACGGGGCTCAAGACGAGCTCCGGCGACATGGTGGTCGGGGGTTTTCCCCTCCTCCTTCTTTAGGTGTATCCCATTCTCTCTCTCTCTCTCTCTCTCTCTCTCTCTCTCTCTCTCTCTCTCTCTCTCTCGCTCTCTCTCTCTCTCTCTCTCTCTCTCTATCTCTCTCTCTCCCTCGGACATGCCCTAAAATGCTTATCTAAAATCAAGGGATCCGACTTATATCTCTTTTGACCTTAGGTCTTCTTTTATACCATGTCTCCCTCGTCCTTTCCCATCCATGCGGCTCGCAGCGGGAGCATGCGGCTAAGTACAACACACCTGACTCAGTAAGGATGCCGCCTGCCCAGGAACAGTCTGCTAGAGGGTTGGTGGCATGCTTAGTGGGAGAAGGTCAGCGCTATGGCAGGGCCCAATGGCAACATGTCGCCTCGAGATTAGTTGTGGTAAAACTAGGCCCAGCAATTATCCTCGACATCTCGACTAATTGGAAATAAGTCAGGGAGTCAACCTTTTGTTGTTCCTATAAAATAATCAAAGATTCATATAATACCCAAAGGTTTTGGCTGATTCGAAGCCGCGTTAGAACGGTTTGCCTGACCTTGCCACAAATCCTGGAGGAGTACGAGTCTAGTCGAGACAAAGATAAAGTTTTCGAAGAAACGGTGAATAAGGCTCACCCCAAACTTGTCTCGTATCCTGTAGGAGTACGGGTCTAGTCGAAGTGAAGCTGAATATCTGGAGAAACGGTGAATAAGGCTCACCCCGAGCTTGCCTCATATCCCGGAGGAGTACAGGTCTAGCCGAAGCGAAGCTGAGTTTTCTGGAAAAATGGTGAATAAGGCTCACTCCGACCTTGCCTCGTATCCCAGAGGTGTACGGGTCTAGCCAAAGCAAAGCTGAGTTTCCAGAGAAACAGTGAATAACGCTCACCCCAACCTTACCTCATATCCCAGAGGAGTACATGTCTAGTCAAAGAGAAGCTGAGCTTCTAAAGAAATGGTGAATTTCTGAAGAAATAGTGATATATCATGGTTTTTATTGTTTTTAACCATGGTATAAGTCATTTTTATTGAGTCCTTTTAGTATTTTTAGAGTCCTAGTAGAGTCTTTGCAGGTTATATGTCTGAAGCATAATTGGAGATATTGAAGCATTTTGGAGCATTGCGAGATGAAGCCACGAAATGTGCAGCTCGGAAAAGAAATTATGGATTTGGGTGACGCTCGTCACCACCTATGGTGACGCTCGTCACCCGTAGAGGAAGAATCGTGGCTGGTTTTTAAAAGATTGGGAAGAAATTGCAGTTTTAGCCCATAAGTTCCAGTATTTGCAAAAAGGCTCCAGATCGTGTTTTAGCTTGTATATATTAGGTTTTCAGCCATTATTAGCTTGGATCTTGTATCTTATTCTTTTTGAGAGCTTTAGAGAGAGATTTGTAGCAGAGCTTTTGTATTGACAAATCAGACTCCTTTAGAGCAGATTTCGAACTCCTTTATTTCTATTTCTTATTTCTTTTATGCAATCTATTCTTTTCAGGATGTTTGTTTCATTCACCATATCTGAGTAGTTTGTTAGTTAAGTTAGGGCTTTTCAAAGGTTGAAGAAGAGTTTGTAGAATTGCTAAACTTATAGGAAATTCATTGGTTCTTCATTTGTGCTTGCATTCATATCGATTTCTTAGACATATCATCTGAATTTTGAAACCCTAGGTTGTTTGATAGGCGTGAGAGCATTATTAATCACCTGAACTAGTATTAGATGAGCAAAACGCCCTAGTGCAAAGAGATTTGGCTTAGGAGTTTTGTGAACAATTGAACATGATCATTACTGCATATTTAGGTTGTTAGGGTTTGCAAAGAGATTTGAAACTCTGTGATTTAGACATAGTTAACTTCTGCATTGAGAATTAATTAGTTATATCTTTGCAATTCATGTTCAAGGCGGTTCTTATTCATTCCTGAGTTCATGCATTCTACATTATCGGATTCAACCTGCGAATTGTCCTGACTTAGCGCTTTTAGTTTTCTGAATCTTAGAACAAACAAATTTCGCCAGCTTACTTTTATTCTGTTATTACACATTACATACGCTATTTATTGCTTAGCTTAATCTGAATCTGAAATCGCTAGTGTAGTTTACATACTCCTTTCGGATTCGATACCCCTTATACTACGACTGCTTTGCTGTGCACTTGCAGTAGTTTTATCTGGGTAAAACCTGAGCCCTATCAAGTTTTTGGCACCGTTGCCGGAGAGTAATAGCTGCCTATTGATTTTTAGTTTAGGATTTTGTCTAAGTTTTAATTTGTTTACTAAATTTCTGCTCCTTTTCTTTGTGCTGGTTTCAGGTGTATGCCTAATCGCAGTACCAGAAGTAACAAAGAGAAGGAGCTTTTGACCTTAGGCATTGACGAGCTAGCTAAGTTAGAAAGGACCATCAGGAAAGCTAAGAAGCAATCTAAAATGGTTAATCCACTGATCTTGGTTGAAAATGCAGAAGGTCACTTGGTTGACAGAGAGGGAAACAGGAGGAATGAAGAAGGGCAGAGATTGGATCAAGATGGGAATGTCATAGTTGAACAGCAGGTTCAACAAGTGGCACAAGACGCTAGAGTGCCTGCTGCTGCTAATAACGCTGCTGGGCGTTTTGCACAGAGGACTCTAGGAGATTACAACAGACCTGATCAGTTTAATGCCAACAGAGCTGGAATCCGCCCTCCTGCTTTCTAGAGGAATGATTTTGGGCTCAAGCCTGCTTATTATCAGCTAGTGGGACAGCATCCATTCCATGGCTTACCTCATGAGCATCCCATGGATCATATTGAGAGGTTTGAGGACTTAGCTTCAAGTGTCAAAGCTAATGGAGTTAGCTATGACTTTCTGTTCTGTAAGCTTTTTCCCTTACTCACTTGGAGGAGATGCTGCATACTGGCTGAAGCAACTAGAGCCTGCTTCACTGACCACTTGGGAAGACACTAAGAATGATTTTCTGAGCAACTTCTATGATAATGCCAGATCAGAAGACTTGAGGACGAAAATTGCATCCTTTACACAAGGTCCTACTGAAGCTTTTAAAGCTTCTTGGTTGAGATTCAAGTCTTATCAAAGGGACTGTCCTCACCATGGCTTCAATCAAGTGCAGTTGCTTGGTATCTTCTTCAAAGGCATTGATTGGAAGTATCAGATGGCGCTGGATTCTTCAAGTAGTGGGAACTTCAACACCAACAGACCAGAAGAAGCAATCAGATTGATTGAAAACTTGGCCTGCAGTAACAGCACCAAAAATGCTGACTTTCAGAGGATGCAACAGGGTGGTTTGAATTATGGAAACCAGATTGCTGAGGTAAAGGCTAAGCTGGACAGTATGCACATCCTTTTGGCAGGAAAGAAATCGGTCCAGTTTGCTGCAGAAGTGGAGACTTTCGAAAATCCTGAAGAATTTGAGCAAAAAGATTTTAGTTTCATCAATGGGGGTTTCCAGAGTCAAATATTTGGGAATCAGCAGTGGAACAGAGGATTTAATGGCAAAAATCAGAAGAGCACCTTCCCAGGAAACCAGAATGCAACTGGTTATACTCCAATGCCACAGTTCCAAAAGACTGAAGTTGAGAAACCTTACCAAAACAGCAGGAATTATGGTTCTTCTTCCTACCAAACTGCACCTCCACAAGACACTAAGATGGAAGCTATGCTGGAGCAGATACTTGAAGGACAGTAGAAGATAACAGTGAACTTCAATGGCAAGATAGATTCGCTGTATCAAGACCTAAATGGAAAAATTGAGTGTCTAAACTCTCACATGAAGAAGCTTGATGTGCAGGTTGCTCAAACTGCATGAGCTGTTCAAAAGCAAGAGGGATTCCTTCCTGGAAGGATTGATATCAATCCCAAGCACCAGGTTAATGCCATCACAGTTAGGAGTGAAAAGGAGCTTGAAACAGTGCATGATAAGAGGCTGAGTGCAAAGCAAATCGTGCAGTAAATGGAGATTGAAGATGAAAATTTTGCAGTTTCAGAGATCAGTGACGAGCGTCACCAAGGTGGGTGTCGCTCGTCACCCAAATTGCAAGAGCCCGACACTTTTTCTTCACAAACTGGTGACGAGCGACACCAGGTGGGTGAAGCTCGTCACCCACTTCGAGGAGAAACATGCGATTTGTCCAAAATGAGTGACGAGCGTCATCACCCTGGTGACGGTCGTCACCCACCCCAGAAGGAAGCTGCTTCACCTATAACTACAGATAATGGTCACGAACGAGTCCATAAATCCAAGATACCATTTCCCAAGCATCCTAGAAAGTCTAAGCAGGAGATAGAAGATGCCAGATGCAAGGCTATGATAGATAAGCTGATGCTTGAGATTACTCTTGTTGATGCAGTCAAGCTTTTACCAGCATCAAGAAGGTATGTTAAGAGGATGGTTGTGAATGGTGTAAGTTCTGAGGAAGGAGCATTGCTTACCAGTGACATCAGTGCAATTCTCTTAGGCACAGTTCCAGAGAAGAAGAAGAAGGTGACTGTTTCTGAACAAGTCAGTGTCATCATTCAAAGCAGATTTCCAGAGAAACTTTCTGATCCAGGGACCTTTGTGCTTGATTGCTCAATCTCAGCAGGACGTTTTCCTCATTCTCTTTGTAATCTAGGGTCGAGTATCAACTTGATGCCTTCCTCTATTGCTGCTAGACTTGGAATGACTGATTTCAAACCAGCTGGGATCTCTCTCATCCTAGCAGATCGATACATAAGAACCCCATAAGGTATCTTAGAAGATGTTCCTGTCAACATTGAAGCTTGCATAATTCCTACAGATTTTGTGGTTCTGAAATATGCTGAAGAATCTAAAGATCCTCTTATTCTGGGAAGATCATTCTTGGCTACAATTGGCGCCATCATTGATGTAGAAAAAGGGAACATAGAGCTTGATTAGAGTGATGTTGTCATAAAATTTGACATGGACAAGTTAAGTGGGAGTTCTACCATTGATGGTCAGACCTTTTCTGTAAGGACTTCTAGAGATGAAGAGCTAATCATGGAGCATTCAGAAGACACTACTGCTGGGTATGCCAATGAATCAGATAATAGAAGGCAAGTGAACAAGATGGCTGTTCAAGAGGCAATATCTGAAACTTTTGCAAAAGCTGTTGGCTTTGAGGATTGGAGTGAGGATCATATCTTTCTGACTAGGCTCGAAGAAAAGGTTCCCATTAATGTCAAGTTGCTGGAGGAGGACGAGTTTGTGATGGAAGCAAGAATTGCAGAGCTGAATTGCAAAAAAGTTTCAGTAACTCGAACTGCAAAGTCAGTGAGGACCGTCACTGACCTGGTGACGCTCGTCACCAACCCGGACTCAAAGGAGCAACATGATCTTTCAGCTACAGGTCCATCTTATGTTGCCAAACCGAAAATTCAACATTCCACAACCCATAAACCTCCAACAAAGCAAAGGTATGCACTTCCTAGAACCACTTCCAAACCTCCTAATCTCATCAATAAGAATTTAAAATGTGCAAAAGATGCTTCACACTTATGCAAGCAACGAGATGCTCGTGGAAAGCTTGGTGTTTCTTTTGATGATTCTGCAGGAAAATGAAGTGTATTACCCACAGTCATGACCCACCCTGCTGATGTTCCTCACTTTCTTGGAAGAGTTCATGCATCTACTGCTTATAAACCACCATGGATGAGGAGACATTCTTCTCCAAGTCATTCAATGCCACCTTCTTCTCCACCAGCTGTTTGAGCAGCATTCAAAGTCGAGCTAATGACTTTAAACAAGCGCTTAGTGGGAGGCAACCCACTGGTTTTTGACTCAACTTAAAACAAGCGCTTAGTGAGAGGCAACCCACTAGTAAGTTTTCTTGTACTTAGTTTCGTTTTCTATTACATAGCTAAAAAAAAACCCAAAAACAAGAGAAAAACCAAAAAAAAAAGAGTCCGTTTGTTCAGTTTTCTTTGAGGATGTCTTGTGAACATATAAAACCATGGGTTATGCATTGTTTTGATGTTTTTGATGTGTGTTTTGAGTGCTCTAACAGTCTAACTTCGAAGTACACATGATTGCATATCGTTTAAGCATTTAACATGACGATTCTGGAGTATCAGAGATGGTGACGATCATCACCAAGCTGGTGACGCTCGTCACCCGTCCCTTCGTCAAGTACCACTTTTTCACCTTCGTTTTACACATTCAAATGCTTCTTTTTGCACCAACTCTTGGCTTAATAACACTGGGGACAGTGTTGTTTAAGTCTGGGGGAGGTGGTTACTGACGTTGTCTGCTTTGTGTCATGTTTATAGAGTATTAAATTTGAGTCAAAAACCTGTTTTTATAGAGTCAAAATTTTGAAACTGTCAGTTTTTCTTTGAACTAACCACAAAACGTCTACACTTATAAGAACCATTGCCACAGTAGCTGATTACAAGTCTTAGTAAGATGAAAGTCATAGATAGATCAGTCTAGCAATGAAGGTTTAGGTTCTTAGAGAATCTGGAAAATTTGCTGTTAGCTCCACCTTAATGAACTTTAAACTTCTTATCTTGAGGCTTAACTCTCATTGATCTGATTCTCTCTTTCAACACTGATAAGTATGTTTAGATGCAGTCTCTCTTTGATATTCCCTGATGCAGTTTTAGGAGTTTGAGTCAAAAGAATGGTGCATTCATGATCCTGTCTCCTCACAAGGAACACAAGTATTGAGTAGCACAATATCTTAGACTGTAAAAAATGAGAAAAGAGTTGAAGAAACGAAAAAAAATCAGAAAGGAAAAGATCAAGGGAAGAGAAAATAGGAGAGCTGTGTTGAGATTGCTTTGTTGAGTGTTTAGGAAGGTAAGTTTTCTTGTACTTAATTTCGTTTTCTATTACATAGCTAAAAAAAAACCCAAAAACAGGAGAAAAACCAAAAAAAAAAATAGAGTCCGTTTGTTCAGTTTTCTTTGAGGATGTCTTGTGAACATATAAAACCATGGGTTATGCATTGTTTGGATGTTTTTGATGTGTGTTTTGAGTGCTCTAACAGTCTAACTTCGAAGTACACATGATTGCATATCGTTTAAGCATTCAACATGACGATTCTGGAGTATTAGAGATGGTGACGATCATCACCAAGCTGGTGACGCTCGTCACCCGTCCCTTCGTCAGGTACCACTTTTTCACCTTCGTTTTACACATTCAAATGCTTCTTTTTCACCAACTCTTGGCTTAATAACACTGGGGACAGTGTTGTTTAAGTCTGGGGGAGGTGGTTACTGACGTTGTCTGCTTTGTGTCATGTTTATAGAGTCTTAAAGTTGAGTCAAAAACCTTTTTTTATAGAGTCAAAATTTTAAAACTGTCAGTTTTTCTTTGAACTAACCACAAAACGTCTACACTTATAAGAACCATTGCCACAGTAGCTGATTACAAGTCTTATTAAGTTGAAAGTCATAGGTAGATCAGTCTAGCAATGAAGGTTTAGGTTCTTAGAGAATCTGGAAAATTTGCTGTTAGCTCCACCTTAATGAACTTTAAACTTCTTATCTTGAGGCTTAACTCTCATTGATCTAATTCTCTCTTTCAACACTGATAAGTATGTTTGGATGCAGTCTCTCTTTGATATTCCCTGATGCAGTTTTAAGAGTTTGAGTCAAAAGAATGGTGCATTCATGACCCTGTCTCCTCACAAGGAACACAAGTATTGAGTAGCACAATATCTTAGACTGTAAAAAATGAGAAAAGAGTTGAAGAAACGAAAAAAAATCAGAAAGAATATGATCAAGGGAAGAGAAAATAGGAGAGCTGTGTTGAGATTGCTTTGTTGAGTGTTTAGGAAGGTAAGTTTTCTTGTACTTAGTTTCGTTTTCTATTACATAGCTAAAAAAAAAACCCAAAAACAGGAGAAAAACCAAAAAAAAAAAAAGAGTCCGTTTGTTCAGTTTTCTTTGAGGATGTCTTGTGAACATATAAAACCATGGGTTATGCATTGTTTGGATGTTTTTGATGTGTGTTTTGAGTGCTCTAACAGTCTAACTTCGAAGTACACATGATTGCATATCGTTTAAGCATTCAACATGACGATTCTGGAGTATCAGAGATGGTGACGATCATCACCAAGCTGGTGACGCTCGTCACCCGTCCCTTCGTCAGGTACTACTTTTTCACCTTCGTTTTACACATTCAAATGCTTCTTTTTCACCAACTCTTGGCTTAATAACACTGGGGACAGTGTTGTTTAAGTCTGGGGGAGGTGGTTACTGACGTTGTCTGCTTTGTGTCATGTTTATAGAGTCTTAAAGTTGAGTTAAAAACCTGTTTTTATAGAGTCAAAATTTTGAAACTGTCAGTTTTTCTTGGAACTAACCACGAAACGTCTACACTTATAAGAACCATTGCCACAGTAGCTGATTACAAGTCTTATTAAGTTGAAAGTCATAGGTAGATCAGTCTAGCAATGAAGGTTTAGGTTCTTAGAGAATCTGGAAAATTTGCTGTTAGCTCCACCTTAATGAACTTTAAACTTCTTATCTTGAGGCTTAACTCTCATTGATCTTGATTCTCTCTTTCAACACTGATAAGTATGTTTAAATGCAATCTCTCTTTGATATTCCCTGATGCAGTTTTAAGAGTTTGAGTCAAAAGAATGGTGCATTCATGACCCTGTCTCCTCACAAGGAACACAAGTATTGAGTAGCACAATATCTTAGACTGTAAAAAATGAGAAAAAAGTTGAAGAAACGAAAAAAAAATCAGAAAGGAAAAGATCAAGGGAAGAGAAAATAGGAGAGCTGTGTTGAGATTGCTTTGTTGAGTGTTTAGGAAGGGAAAAGAATTTATAAGTGATTAAGATGATAAAACATTGATGAAATTTCACACTTATCAAAATAAAGGGTTAGCAGCAGAGATTTCAGATTTCTTGAAAGAATTTGGACTGGACTTGAGAGATTTGCTAAGCTTGTGATGATTAGAATGAAATTTGATCTTGTGTTGACGCTGTGATATGTGGATACAAAAGTGTTAACTAATGTGGTGTTCCAGATGTTTAGCTGACTGTTTCTTGTTTTCAAAACTCGACCCTGTTCGCTGTCTGATGTTTGTTTGAGGGCAAGCAATAGCTAAGTCTGGGGGAGTTGATATATCATGGTTTTTATGGTTCTTAACCATGGTATAAGTCCTTTTTATTGAGTCTTTTTAGTCTTTTTAGAGTTCTAGTAGAGTCTTTGCAGGTTATAGCATGTCTGGAGCATAATTGGAGATATTGAAGCCTTTTGGAGCATTGCGAGATGAAGCCACGAAATGTGCAACTCAGAAAAGAAAGTATGGATTTGGGTGACACTTGTCACCACCTATGGTGACGCTCGTCACCAGCAGAGGAAGAATCGTGGCTGGTTTTTAAAAGATTGGGAAGAAATTACAGTTTTGGCCCAGAAGTTCCAGTATTTATAAAAAAACCCCAGATCGTGTTTTAGCTTGTATATATTAGGTTTTCAGCCATTGTTGGCTTGGATCTTGTATCTTATTCTTTTTTAGAGCTTTAGAGAGAGATTTGTAGCAGAGCTTTTGTAGAGATATATCAGACTCCTTCAGAACAGATTTCGAACTCCTTTATTTATATTTCTTATTTCTTTTATTCAATCTATTATTTTCATGATGTTTGTTTCATTCACCATGTCTGAGTAGTTTGTTATTTAAGTTAGGGCTTTTCAAAGGTTGAAGAAGAGTTTGTAGAATTTTTAAACTTATAGGAAATCCATTGGTTCTTCATATGTGCTTGCATTCATATTGATTTCTTAGACACATCATCTGGATTTTGAAACCCTAGGTTGTTTGGCAGATGTGAGAGCATTATTAATCACCTGAGCTAGTATTAGATGAGCAAAACTCCCTAGTGCAAATAGATTTGGCTTAGGAGTTTTGTGAACAATTGAACCTGATCATTACTGCATGTTTAGGTTGTTAGGATTTGCAAAGAGATTTGAAACTCTATGATTTAAGCATAGTTAACTTCTGCATCGAGAATTGATTAGTTATATCTTTGCGATTCATGTTCAAGACGGTTCTTATTCATTCCTCATTTCATGCCTTCTACATTCTCGGATTCAACCTGCGAATTGTCCTGACTTAGCCCTTTTAGTTTTCTGAGTCTTAGATCAAACTAATTTTGCCTGCTTACTTTTATTCTGTTATTTCGCATTACATACGCTATTTATTGCTTAGATTAATCTGAATCTGAAATAGCTAGTGTAGTTTACATACTCTTTTGGGATTCAATACCTCTTATACTACGACTGCTTTGCTGTGCACTTTGATATATCATGGTTTTTATGGTTTTTAACCATGATATAAATCCTTTTTATTAAGTCTTTTTGGTCTTTTTAGAGTCCTAGAAGAGTCTTTGCAGGTTATAGCATGTCTGGAGCATAATTGGAGATATTGGAACCTTTTGGAGCATTTTGAGTTGAAGCCACAAAGTACCAAGCTCAAAGCAGAAAGTATGCCATAGGGTGACGCTCGTCACCACACTTGGTGACGGTCATCACCCATCAAGGAAGGAGCGTGGCCTGATTTATTAAAAGTATGAAGACTAATTACAGAATTGGCACAAAAGTTCCATTATTTACAAGAAGACCCTAAATCGTGTTTAGCCTCTATTTATTAGGTTTTTCAGCCATTGTTGGCGATTATCTTAGTTTTTGAGAATTCAAAGAGCTTAGAGAGAGATTTATTCAGAGTTTTTTGGGGAGACAAATTACGTACTCTTTTGAGAAGATTTCGAACCCTCTTATTCTTTTACTCTTTCTCTTAATGCAGTTTCATTCAGTTATGTTTTGTGATTCCATAATCATGTCAGAGTAATTTGCTAGTTAAGTTAGAGCTTTTTCAAAGGTTGATGAAGAGTTTTTAGAATTGCTACCTGTTAGGAATATCTTTTGGTTTTTCATTTCTGCTTACTTTAAAATCGTATTTCTGAGACACATCATCTAGGAATCCGAAAATCATAGGCTGTTAAATATATGTGAGAGCATTATTGATAACCTGAACTAGTATTTGATGACGAAAACAACTTAGTGCAAAGAGATTTGGCTTAGGAGTTTTGTAAACAATTGAATCTGATCATTCCTGCATGCTTAGGTTGTTAGGATTTGCAAAGAGATTTGAGACTCTGTAATTAGGCATAGATAACTTCCGCAATGAGAATTGATTAGTTATACATCAGTGATTCATGTTTAAAACGGTTCTTAATTATTCCTGATTTCATGCATTCTATATTTTTGGATTCAACCTGCGAACTCTCCTGACTTAGCGCTTTTAGTCTTCTGAAACTTAGATCATCTTCCCAAAATCGTTTGCTTACTTTGATTCATTCATTCGCATTACATACATTATATTCTGCTTAGCTTATTCCAAATCTACATTCGATAGTGTAGTCTGCATTACTCCTTTGGGATTTGATACCCCTTGTACTACAACTGCTTTTGCTGTGCAGTTGCAGTAGTTTTATTTTGGTAAACCTGAGCCCTATCACACTTGTAGTAGTTTTATCTGAGTAAATCCTGAGCCCTATCAAATAGTCAGGTTCCCTGGAGAATAGTTAGATTGGGTCCTACCCTAGCTGGGGCATGCATCCCAAAAGACTACATGCTTGCCTAGGATAGGAGGATGTTAGGTTCCCGAAAGAACTGTTGGTCGGCCACGAGTGAGCATCTTCCCAGAGGAAGTTTACTCCTTGCTTCGTGAGGCACTAGACAAGGTGCCATATTCCTTCCTCTTTGGTTTTATGAGAAATTTATAGCCTTATGTGACCACGGGGATCGACACAAGGCAATAATGCAGTTTTTAGACACCTACCCAAGAACCATTTGATGGCACCTTGAGGGGATGGCCGGAAGGTCCCCATGCACGCGTTGCTAACACGAGGGGGGACCGTTACTTTTGTGCAGCATATGCAAGCTAGCGGGTGGCAAAGCAGGGCGTTTCCCAGAGGCGTTCCCCAACTCCCTAACTCCTTGGATAGTCTTCTCGTCGTACTTACCCGAAAAGTTTCATGGTTTTAGAATCATGATAGGAAGGGATTTGATTTAAGAAGAGAGAACCCTAAAGAAGGGGGTGACCCCAATTCCTCAAAGGTTCCCCGGAAGGCAAGCGCATCCCAAGAAGGAGCACACTCAAGGGTCGCGTGGTCCAAGGGAGGGGCTGGCAAGGAAGACCCGAGGGTCTGCGAGACCAGAGTCCTAATTCCTGGAGGAATTATTCCCCGGAAGGCTGATGCATCCCCGTAAGGAGCACATCAATTAATTGCACAGTCACTAGAAGGAGCTGGCAAGTGGACCCAGGGGTCTGCGGGACGGGAGTCCAGAATTCCTGGAGGAATGATGTCCCAAATGGCGGATACGTCCATGGAAGGAGTACACTACAGAACTATGCGGTCCCCGGGAGAAGCTGGCAGAAGGATCCAGAGGTCTGCAGGACCGGAATCTATAATTTCCAGAGGAATGATGCCCCAAAAGGCAAGCGAGTCCACGATGAAGCAAGCTGAAAGAAATTAGAATCAGGGGTTTTAATGGAAAACAATTTTTCTGAATGATGCTCTCGGACGATAAGATGGATACAAGTGATATAATCAAGAAGATAACAAACAAACAAGGGAGAGTAAGGCGGAGGCCGCAAGGGTCCAGAAAATCAATTGACAGAGCAAGCGTGATACAGGGAATTCAAACAGTCAATGATAAAGCAAGCATGCATGCACGAAAGTAAGTATGCAATCACACAAACACGGAATCACTCAAGTAGGAAAGAGATTTGTTAGGGTTTGCAAAGAGATTTGAAACTCTGTGAATTAGACATAGATAACTTCTGCAATGAGAACGGATTAGTTATACCTTTGCGATTTATGTTCAAGGCGGTTTTAATTCATTCCTGATTGCATGCATTCTACACTCTCGGATTCAACCTGCGAATTATCCTGACTTAGCGCCTTTAGCTTTCTGAACTTTAAGAACAATCATAAAAAAGCTCCTTTGCATTTATTTAACTTTTTCGCATTACATTCATTTATTATCGCTTAGCTTAATCCGAATCTATAATCGCTAGTGTAGTTTACATACTCCCTTGGGATTCGGTAACCCCTTATACTACGACTACTTTGATGTGCACTTGCAGTAGTTTTTATTTATGTTTAGGGGTTACTAACATGAGTTCACGCTCAAACCGGAAATCATGCAAACATGGAATCATGGAATCACGCAAGTATGAAACACGGAACAATGCAAGTATACAAATGCTCAATGAGGTGACAACATGCTTGTCTGCGTGAACAAGCAACGACGGATAGGCTCGGTGACACATGGCGGGTATCCCATCGCCTGCTGCATGGAAAGTTACGTTGCAATGTTGTCCTTATTTCTCGTAAACTAGCGCTTCTTTTCTTCCTAAAGTTGGGAACGGTCGCATCAATAGTCCCATTAAATGGATGTTGCATATGTGCACGGTTTGAAACGAAGTTAATTGCAAACTCATCCCTATGCTTTTATCATTTTTCGCCATTGGCCCGAGACTTGCAATCGACCCCTCATCTCAATTTCCCGAAGGTGCCTCCAAACTGAAATGTGTCACGTCTGGCTCCCAAGGCAAGAACAGCCGCAAACACTCTCGCCGAATGAAGCGCGTGCCGCTTCTCGGGGAGAATACTTCTTAGCGGCCCTTTCTTCGCTAGACTCCGCGTACTCGCCTTCCTGATGGGTCTGCGACCTCAGTTGGGGGAGCAGCAGCGTCCTGGCACGACGATCATACCATTCTCCGCGATTGGTCTGTGATGTACTTTCAGGACTCCTTTATGTGGGCGCATGAATGCGAGGAAAGAGCCCTGAAGGAAGTGTGATGGCTGCATCCGACGGTGAACTCTCGGGGCTCCTCGGGCAATGCCACTATGTGCCAAGAAATAGCCCATTTCAGGAAAGAAGTCCTGATATATATGATTTTTTCACTTTTCCAATAAATACGGCTAGCCACAAATACATTTGTTTTTTTTGTTTTAATGCTTTTATTTCTTTCACTTCTTTAAGTTTTGAAATCCGCCGTTGTTATTTATTTTTAAAAGTTTTTCCTTCCTCTTTCTTTAGGTATATCTTATTTTCTTTTTCGAACTCGCCCTAAATCGTTTATCCAAAATTCATCATTTATAACCTCTTTCTCCTTTGATCTTGGGTCTTCTTTTATACCATATCTTCTTCGTCCTGTCCAATCTATGCGGCGTGTTACGGAAACAGACGGCCAAATACAGTATATCTGACTCGGTAAACATGCCATCTATTTAAGAATAGTCCACTAAAAATTGATGACAGGCTTAATAAAAGAAAATTAGCACTCTAATGGACCCAATAGTTACGTATCGTTTTGGTATTAATCATTGTAAAAATAGACAATAATCATACACACGAATTAAAAACTTACTGCATGTATTGATGCATACGTGACGTTGCCCTTTACAAAATTTGCAAACCACTAAATTTGGACCCGCTTTATTTGGTTACGGTCATTTCTTTTTTTTTATAACGACGAACAAACACAGGCACGTGATAATCTTGGAAGATTGATGTGGAATGTTTCAATAAATTCCATACGTTCAAACCAGTAAAATTAAAATATCATATGAATTGATCGAAAAGAAATAAAAAACGTTGGAAAACAAAGGGTGAAAATGAATATGAGTTTTTTGTCCTAAGAAAGTTGGTTTATCGCGTATTTTATCAATCTCTTGAGCTTTTATGATGACAAAAATAGAAGGAAATGGGTCTTTTATTTTTATTTCTTTTGTTCCTTTGATTGATTAGTTTTTCTCTTCACAAAAACGACGCACTAGTTGTAAACAAGGTTTTTTTGGGTTTGAATTAATTTTATATTCAATTCAAAAAAAAAACTAGAAGGAAATAGTTTGGTTTTAGTGAAAACGGAAATGACAAAGTATTTTAGTCTATATGGTTCGATCGACACCAGATTGAAAGACGGGGTTTGACGAGATTCCAACACGCTGATATATTGACACCTACTTTTGTTGTCGTTTACATAGATGTGCCAGTTCCAAGGTGTATGGGCATAAAACGATTATTTGTAGAGCTAATATCTATTTCATGTTTAAAGACTCTTCTGTTTATATATTTTTAATAACAATGTTTTAGATTTTTTGTGACACTCACATTACAAAGGAAAAAAAGTATATTACATTATTTAAAAAGTATTAATAAAATAATTGATTTTATTTAAAATCACTTATTAAAAATTTGACATTAAATATAAAATTTCACATCAGTTTTTAATTGATATTATTCTTAACTTGATTAATATCAATTAAAAATAATTGATACTAATACTAACTTGATTAACATTAACTAAAAAACTGATAAAAATTACTATTAATTTATTTCACTTTTAAAAACTAACACAAATATATAAGTTTACATCAATTATATAAATAAAGCATTTGATCAACCGGCATTAGTATCAATCTTTCAGTTATAAAATTAATGCAAATAAAATTTTAACTAAACAACTATATTTTCCACACTGAAATTATAACTAAAGAACTGTTTTCTTATTTATAAAAGAAAAAAAAATAGAAGGAAATAGTTTGGTTTTAGACTTTAGTGAAAGACAAAGTATTTTAGTCTATATGGTCCGATCTACACCAGATTGAAAGACGGGGTTTGACGAGATTCCAACGCGATGATATATTGACACCTACTTTTGTTGTCGTTTACATAGATGTGCCAGTTCCAAGGTGTATGGGCGTAAAACGATTATTTGTAGAGCTCATATCTATTTCATGTTTTTTTTCTTTTTTTTGGTATGAATGTTAAGATTTATACCTTTTCTGAATGAACAATGTCGTTGTTGAACAACTTATTACAACCGAGGAGAGAACGACAGAAATTATAGGGAAACTAGGAGACAGAAATTACACACCAGCAGCCGAACAATGAAAAAACAACACAAGAAGAAGGCGAGTTTTCAGTGGTGCCTGGGAGGGAGAGGAGACGATCCCTCATGATCCTGTCAACAGCGGAACAGATAACGGCAGCTGCGGAGCGGTTGGCGCTAAAGATTCTTCCGTTGCGCTCCTTCCAGAGACTATTGATGATTACCTGAAACAAGAGCCGGGCAACTGCTCCCCTCCTCGATCGCTGCAGGGTAGGATCAGAGTTTATGGAGGCAGTTATAGAGGTGCTTTTTGAAGGTTGAACAAAGCCAAACGTTGAGGTGAAATGGTTCCAGACTTCGGAGGAGTAAGAGCACTCAAAGAAAAGATGGTTGTGAGTTTCTTGTGCCCCTGCACACAGAACACAATCGGCTTGGACATTCATTCCCCAGCGTCGGAGCCTGTCACGTGTTGGTAATTTCTCCAGCATTACCAACCAGGGGATAAAGGAGCAACGCGGAATAGCTTCTCTGAACCATATTACAGAGCTCCAAGGAACCATAGCGGAGTGCTCACGCAGAAAATTCCAAGTGGCCTCAGATGAGAAATCTTCGACAAACATACCCACCCTATTACGCATAAGGTAGCAATCTGGTCCTCTAGATGCAAGAGGCAGTGTGAAAGTTGACAGAACGACCTGCTTTGTCAGATCAAGCAGCAAGCAAATTCCAGCTACCATCCCTTGTAGCCTGCTGGACAGTAGCGTGAAGCGGAATTCTCAGTTGGTGAGGACCCCCAACCCCGAAGACAGAGATCAATGGCCCCAAAGATGTCCAATGGTCATACCAAAACGAAGCGGTGTTTCCGTTCCCAATTGAGCATCATAAAAGGTCTTGAAGGAGAGGTTTTAACTTCAGCATGCTTCTAATAGCCCGCGAGTGCCTAGAAGCAACCCACAGGGATCCAGCGCTAGTTAACAGTTGCCAGATCTGCTTTAGCCGGAAGACTTTGTCAAAGTCTGCAAGTAGCCTGATACCTAATCCTCCTTCTGATTTAGGTTTACACAAGTCTCGCCAAGCCACACGTGCACCCCTGGCGGACCCTGTTTTGTTTTTCCAAAGGAAAGCAGAGCATAAAGAGTCGATTTTCTCATAAAACATCTTTGGTAGAGTGAAAACTAATTTCCAGAAATTCACCATGCCGTAGATCACCAAAGACATCAATCTTATCTTTCCGGCAAAAGAGAGACTTTTGACTGTCCAAGAGTGTAACTTGCTAGTTATCTTCTCCACAAAAGGCTGAAGAGAAGACATCGTGATTCGGTTAGGGTTCAGGGGAAGTCCAAGATACCTTGTCGGAAATGTATCTATTTTAAACCCAGATATGCCACTTAAAACCGCCACCTGAGTCTCATCATAGCCGCTGAAGAAAATTTCTGTCTTAGAGGGATTCATGTCAAGTCCTGAGATGTCCCTAAAATAAGCCATGATCTCTTTGATTCCAGATAAAGAGTGCCTTAAGCCATCTGAAAAAACTAGAAGGTCATCGGCAAACAGCAGATGTGTTATCCGCGGGCCTGAGCAGTAAGGGTGTAGTTTTAATTTCCCTTGATCAACTCCCTTCTCAAACAGCTTGGAGAGGACTTCCATAACCATTATGAACAGATACGGAGAGATGGAGTCTCCTTGCCGCAGCCCTTTTTTCCGGGGAATAATCCAGCTAGCTCCCCATTAATAGCTATTGAGAATCGTGGAGATGAGATGCATTCTTTAATCCAAACCCTGAAAAGTGGCGGAAACCCCTGAGCCTCTAGCAGTTTCAGAACAAAGTCCCGGAAACCCCTGAGCCTCTAGCAGTTTCAGAACAAAGTCCCAACTGACGGTGTCAAAAGCTTTCCTTATATCAACCTTAAGCATGCAGCTTTTCGGACATGAACTCTTATGGTAGTTACGAACAAGCTACGAAGATAACAACACATTCTCACCCAAGCTACGACCCTTCAAGAAGGCTGCCTGATTCGGACTAATATAATCTAGCAATACTGGCTTCAGTATATTTGCTATGATTTTAGAAATCACCTTGTAGACAATGTTGCAGCAACTGATCGGCCTATAGTCACCAAGTGTACAAGCTTCTGGCTTTTTTGGAATTAGTGTTATCGCAGTAGCATTTAGGTCTTTAAGCAGCCGTCCATTGCGAAAGAACTCTTGTACTGCAGCGATGACGTCTGCTCCTACAATGCTCCAGGAGGCATGAAGGAATTCGACAGAGTAGCCATCCGGGTCCGGGCTTTTATTCAGGGGCATACAGAATACTGTTGATTTAACCTCCACCGCCGAAGCTTCTTTATTCAGTGCCCGACAATGTGTTTCAGAGCAGCGAAATGAGAGAAGTTCCTGCAGTTCTGAAGTAGAGATGGGAGATGTTAGCATAGCTGTTGATCCCGATGATACCTTTGAAGTAGTCTGCCGAATGCTCCTTAATCTCCTCAGATGAAGAGTAGACTAAGTCGTCACTGTCTTTCAGGAAGTGAATATGATTCCTTGAGGCCCTTTGATTCACTGTTTTATGGTAAAAGGCTGTATCATGGTCACCCTCATTCAGCCACCTTACCCTTGATTTCTGTCGATAAAACTTTCCTTCCGTTTTCAAGAGTGTTTGCCATTTCGCCCGTTCCTGATGCTCTTGTCTAGCAGTTGCAGGGTCTGGACTTGTTAGGAGCGATCGCTGAAGCTCTGTTAGTTTAAGAGCCTGCTCCTTGACTCTTGCCGAGATCCCACTGAAGTTCCGCTTGTTTAAACGCCTAAGCATATGTTTCAGAAATTTCATTGCTCTGGCAAGTTTAAACTGGGCTGATCCAGTAATTTGATTTGCTGTCCAGGCTTCCGAGATGGTGTCCTGATACTGAGGTAAATCAACAACATGGTGAAAGAACTTGAACGGCTTTCATCTTTTAGGAGTTGCAAAGGAAACCCGAAACAGGCACGCAGCATGGTCCGATTGTTGGGGCTCGAGAAATTCTGAGTAAGCATCCGCTAAAGTGCATGATCAATCTTCTTGGAGGTCGGGTTGCCATCCTGGTTATTCCACCATGTAAACGCAAGTCCTTTAGCTTGCGCTTCAACGAGATCCGCATCTTGCAGCGCTAGAATGAATTCATCAATTCCTGAGGTGTCAACATCTGCAGCAGGATGTCTAGAATGTTGAGAGACCCTTAGGATCTGATTAAAGTTGCCCACCACTGCCCAGGGATGCGTAGAGAGTGGTGTTGTGGCATTTAAGTTGCTCAATTCTTCCCACAAGGAAAGGCGCTCCTCAACCGTGTTGAATGCATACACAAATGTAACGGTGAAAGTTACCTTCTCCAATGGTATATAGAAACCACAGGTGACTGCCTGAGCCGAGACCTGATAAAATGTAGCCATTATTGTTGGATCCCAGACCACCACAATTCGAGCAGTGTTATGGTGATCGAAGTTGCCAAAAAACTTCCAGCCTGCAGGTATTGCCCGCAAGATCCTTCCCGCATTTATTGGTAGAATGTGCGTTTCTAAGTACGCTCCAAAAAGTGGTCTATGGATACTAATCCAATCTTTAGTCATAGCGTGGCGTGTATTGCTATTTAGCCCTCTTAAATTCCACCCAAAAAACATATATAAGATATTAATGATTTATTGCGGCCTTGCGGCCACCCCTCCGGCGAGAAACCAAAGTGAACAGAGCTTCAACCTCTTTCTCTCCGTCACCCTTAGTTGAGGATCTTGCTTCTGCTTCGACCCTCGGCAGAACCACTGCCTCAGCTAATATCTCATTCAGTTCTCGATTTCCGTCTAACACGACAAACTGTTCTTGAGATTTAGCCTCCTCTTCGGATTCCTTTAATCCCAAGGACATACTTTGTTTGGCAGGCAGAACCTCGTCATCACGTGTACAGCCGGGAGCGGGATCTGTACCAAAATCCTTTGGAAGGAGAGACTTAGAATGAGATGAGGAGTTCTTAGGCGCCTTGATCTCGATCTTCTCTTGCTTTCGTTATTGAGATCCTCCGACTTTCCAGGACTTGGCGATCATATCGGCTTCCCATCCCTTTGCGAATGCTTTACTGCCTTTTCATCCTTTGAGTGACATCTTATCATTTCATGGCCAAACTTTCCACAGAGATCACACTTAAGGGGAAGCTAAGGATAGGAAACACTAATTTGAACCTCTCTGCCATTTGAGAAACCCGATATCACTTTGGATGGTAGAGTCTTGGTGAGGTTAACCCGAACGAACACCTTAGCAACCTCAAAATTTTCCTTTCTCTCAGTTTCAGGCGCAAGGAACTCGGGCTTACCCACTGCTGTTGCTATTCTGCTTAAGCTCTGCTTGTTACACAACAGATACGACACATTCCAGAATTCAACTGGCACAACTGCAGATGATAACGAAAGCTGTTCTGGGTTGAATTCAGGAGACCAAGGAGCCATAAATATCGGAAAGCCAGTAATGTTCCACACGTTTCTGGCTAGAATGTAATCTCTTGTTTGGCTGTTGTTCACCCGGAGGAGATAAGTTCCTGCGCCTATATGGTGGACGAATATTCTTGGTCCTGTGCGAGCCCAGATAGCGTTTACCACGCCAATAATTCTTCTCATAGATGGAGTATCACCATGGAAACGGGCAAAGATGAAGTCTTTAAATTCATCCTTTGCAACTTCGAGGTTCTTGTCTGGGATAAGCACAATTGGAACGCCGGTGGCGTGTTCAGTTGGAGTACCAAGTTCCTCTAGCTTGGATGAGTCTACGACAAGCGTTGACAATTTCTTAGGGGCTTCGACTACACCCACCGGGTGGGAGTCCACCTCGGCCATAGATCTGGAGGTTCGACCGGTCCTGGAGCAGGTGACAATTTTGCAGTTATTTCCAAAGCTCTCGTAGGAGAAAGACTCAGATCTGTGCACGGCACAAAGTTCAAAGGAATATCTGCAGACAGATCTGGTATCACTGCAACGTCCGTAGGCGGAGGATGGTTGATCTGAGAGGACTGCGAATCTTCAATTGCAGCCCCGACAGGGGCGGATCCACCGGCAAAGACGCTGGAGAGAGCGGCGGAACTGTTTTTAGCAACAGCGGCTAGGGTTGTGACTGCTGATGCGCGGGAGAATTTAGACAAAGAGTAGGTGCGCCCTTTTTTCTTGTTCACCATAACTGGTTTTCTCGTCCACCGGCGTGAGGCCGATCGACGGTGATACTATTGTTCGAGAGAAACTGTCGCAATTATAACTTTGTTATTAAAATTTTATATGTTTTAACTTTTTATCTATTTTTTTTTTAGAGACTCTTCTGTTTATATATTTTCAACAACAATGTTTTAGATTTTTTGTGACACTCACATTACAAAGAAAAAAAAGTATATTACATTATTTAAAAAGTATTAATAAAATAATTGATTTTATTTAAAATCACTTATTAAAAATTTGACATTAAATATAAAATTTCACATCAGTTTTTAATTGATATTATTCTTAACTTGATTAATATCAATTAAAAATAATTGATACTAATACTAACTTGATTAACATCAATTAAAAAACTGATAAAAATCATTATTAATTTATATCATTTTTAAAAACTAATACAAATATATAAGTTTACATCAATTATATAAACGAAGCATTTGATCAACTGACATTAGCATCAATAATAATTGACGCTAATATTTCTTTCAGTTATAAAATTAATGCAAATAAAATTTTAATTAAACAACTATTTTTTTCACATTACTAAAAGAAATTTTAACTAAACAACTGTTTCCTTATTTATAAAAGAAATTCATCAACACCGAACTTTTTCTTTTGTTAAATCATATGCATATATTTACATATATTTCTTAGATTAATAACTATAAAATGATTAATTATATTAAATTTAAAATATTTTTAAAAAATAATACAATTTTTAAAATCAAAATTAATATCCCTGATTTATAATTTACATAATAATACTATCAACTAAAATATATGATATAAGAATATGTAACATCATTCATTATAACTGATAGTCAATAGTCAATATTTCAATAGAGTATCATTTATTCTAAGTGATGTAAATATTAATATTATTTATTTTAACTGAGTTAAATAATAATATTACTTATTGTAAATGATATATATTAATATTATTTAATATAAGTGTTGAAAATAGTTGCATCAATCAATATATTGATATAAATAATTAGCATCATCATTTTCAGAGTCATTTTTTTTAATCAATACTTTCAGAGTCATTTAATTATATGATGTAACTAAATTTGCATGAATCAAAAAATTATATTAACAAATAAACTAAATGAAATAACACACGTGATTTATTGTAGACGTTTCCTACGTTATAACGACATTCTAGTTTTGTTGATCTTATCTCCTCTTAGCACGTAAAAGCGAGATGAATTACGTAACACTTACTTCCACTAAATCCCTAATACACATATGCACTTCCATTGAAATAATTACATCTCCAAGAAATAAGAAGAAACATAAGTTATTCATCACACAAAGTGGAATAGTGGAAAATTGTTTGCTAGATATATAGCTTAAAAAGAAATATGAAAAGCTTATGGTTGTTTACATAACACCTTTAGCGGAATAGCTCACTAACTTGAGGTTCTATCTGGAGTTTTATTTAAATGTAAATTTGCATATGTTACGAGATTGTGGAGAGAAAGCTCGATATATGTTTTATTGAATGAAGAAAAAATCAAAGTGAAAAAAGAGAGAAAACAAAAAAAAATATTTTCCAAGAAAATCTTAACTAATAATTCCACAACATACTTTCTTGGAAAAGTGGGTCGAATAGTACTGAATCATCTCCATACGTAAAATCTTCTTCGGTAGATTCTAACCATGGGGGCATCCATTCCAACCCTTCTAACGAGTCGAACAACGTGAAATCATTCTTTAACTCGTTCTGTAGAGATGGCAACTCCACGATTTCTCCTAGCTCCTCAGAGAGCGTAGAGGACGAGGATGACGCCTTTTCGCTCGTCCCAGTCTCACACCCAGTTTGCAACGGCGTAGTCGGCGTTTTGAAATCCATAAATGCGGCTTTGGTGGCTGCGGCTTGTATGTCGTGCGGGCTGAGCGAAATAGGTCGTGGCAGAGAATCTGAGAGCTCAGGGAAGTTTAGGATTGCTGAGTTTCCTTTGATACTCAATGCGGCAACATCGTGCGCTCGTGCTGCCATCTCTGCCATGGGGAAAGTCCCAAGCCAGATTCTTGATTTCTTGCGAGGCTCCCGAATCTCCGAGACCCACTTCCCCCAGCTCCTCATACGTGCCCCACGATACACCACTTTGGAGATTTCTTTTTTCTTCTTGGCAGAGGAACATTCCGTGTCCAAACCATGAGACTTCACCATTCTTCTTTATCTCTCTCTCTCTCTCTCTCTCTCTCTCTCTCTCTCTCTCTCTCTCTCTCTCTCTCTCTCTCTCTCTCTCTTTGATGTCAAAATGTTCGATGAATTGTGTGCCAAAGAGTACAATAAGAATTAGTGGTCAGGGGAAAGGGATTGGGTGTCGGTGTAATAAAAGAAAGAAAGACATTTTTGTTATGTTTCTTCTTTCCAATTACTTCAAATGCTATATAGAGTTAGTGCGTGTGTGTGGGCTCGCATAAGAGAGGTAGGGTGGGGGTATTGCTTACGATTCCTAATGTTTGTGATTATATGAACCTTGACATCTGTGTACAACCCAAAAAACTTAACATCCGTGTATAAAGTTGATCGTACCAAATCTTAACATCTAGGTACATCTTTGAATGTATATATCTGCATTCATAGTTATCTTATCATGTGTGTATACATAAGTTACCAAAACTAGGATATAGTTGGCAGTACCAAAATAGAAACCTACAATTACAGCTACAAGTTTACTGTCGCTAACTCAAATAATATTTTTTTATTTTATTTCACGGAGTGGTGACGCATTAATTTTGTACAGTCCATTCTAATCCGTCACTAATTTATAGCAATGAAAAACTCTATAGTTCATTTGTTTTTTTTTCTCATGGTTAGGAGTTCTGGGCCACACGATTTGTAATGAATCGTTCGCATAGCTAGGCTCGGAACCATAACAAATAATATGGATCCGTCTTAAGTATCATTACTAGACTTTGGCCATTGATATTATTCTAGTCGATCTTGGTAATTGTTTTTGTAATGCTATATATATATATATATATATCATTGCAACTTATAGACTCTGGCCATTGATATTATTAGGTATTTACCTGCGCTATGCTGCGAGATATTTTTCTAAATTTTGTATATATTTTTAATATAATAAAATTATTTTTATAATCTAAATGAGTATTGTATTTATTTTTTATTAGCTTAAGTTATGTATTTATATGATTTAAATCTGAATAAATATTATATATATATATATATATTTCTTTTTTTCAAAATTATAATTTACTATTAAATTTTTGTTAGCTAACTAATTATAAATGTATATATAGGAATAAAATATATAAGAATAAAGCAATATATTTTTAGAACCTTCATGCTAATGGCAAATATAATCTATTTTCTTCAATAAATTGCCACTTGATCCTCTTTTGTAATTATATAAAGCAAAATGTTATTTTAAAAAAATATTTATTAATTAATATGATTATTTTAAATTATAAAATTTATTTATTTATCAAATATTTTATTTTAAACATATGTTTCTAAAACTACCAAACTAAACTATAATCAATAACATTCATATCAAAACTATTGCTATTGCTTTAGAACTAAATAGAAAATTATGTTTGAACTCTTAAAATATCGTTTTAGTTAAAGTTAAATAATTAAATTTTGGTTACTGTAAACATATTTGAACTTGGAAATTTAGCACAGAGAAATATCATCTTCTTACAAAAATTGAGAAATCGCATTTTCTGTCAAAACAAAAAAACTTAATTTTCCCATTAAACTGAGAAATCGCCTATTCCCGCCAAAATTAAAAAAATTATTTTCTTGTCAAACCTAAAACCTAAAATTTCATTTTCCCGCGAGAATCTGTGTTTTTCCACCAAAGCCGAGAAATTACGTTTTTTTCACAAAAACCAAAAAATATCATCTTCTTGCAAAAAGCAAAAAAAAATTGTATTTTCCCGCCACAATCGAAAAATTTATTTTTCCTGCGAAAACTGAGAAATAGTCTATTCCTGCCAAAAAAAAAAAAATTATTTGCTCGTCAAACCCAGAATCACGCTTTCCTACAAAAACAAGTGAAATTTCCCGTGAAAACCAAAAATTGCATTATCTCCGTGAAATTATGTTTTCTTGCAAAAACTAAGAAATTGTTATGTTTTTATCGGTTCAAATTTTTGCTGATGTGTGAGCTTCTTATAACATAAGGCTTTTTGCGTTGTTGTCATGGAAACATAGTTGATGCTGAGCCTACACTTTTTCAATCATATACGTCTATGTCAAACAAACAAATAGTTAGAATTTTTATTATTATTTATTTGTTGTTGTTTATTATTTGGATTTGGTTTTGGGGAAAAAAAAGAAAACAATGATTTAATTTTTTATTTGTTTTTATTTATTATTTAGGTTTAGATTTGGTAAAAAATAAAATAATAATTTTTTATTTGGTGTTATTAATTATTTGGGTTTGAGTTTGGTATAAAATAAAACAAAAACTAATAGAAAAAATATTTGGGTTTTTAATGGGTTTAAGTTTAAAAATTAAAATAAGTAGATGAGATGTATTAATAAAATGTTTTGATTGGTGATTATTTTTGCTGAGGTGTCATGTTTATAAAGCTTCAAAAAGCTGAGGTGTCAAGTCATAGAGAGACTTCAGTGTTATTGTTGTGTTGAATCTAGTCGATCTTTGTAACTGTTTTTGTAATGCTATATACATATAGATATATTATGTGCAATCGTTAGGTCAAATATACAGATTCTTTTCTAGACATTCTCTTTTATGTAGATATAGTTAATCTCCACTTGTTTCTCGTTTCACTGTAACCAGTCGTCAGTCGAGTCCCTAATCGTGCCCTTAATTTCTACTCTATGTCGCTTTTTTTATCCACAAAAATGGTTGGCTTTGCGAAAAGTACACACGACGTGGAGTTACAAGGATGCACCATTGCACCATCTTGCTTTGTGATCTCACGTACAACAGTATTTTTAGAGATAATTACTTGTTCAGTAACATGTATTATATAAGCGGATCATATATCAAAAATATTAATAAATAATAAAAACATATGTAAAATATATATGTATATCTCTAAGAAAACTTTATCTATTAGTTCTGGGTTCACTTCGCTAGACTAATCCTGAGATATATGTTGTTCTAATCTTTATCAAGTCTTTTGAAACTTCCGATAAACATATTGACCGTTTGACGGAAGTGGGTCTCATGGAACGAGAGAGGGCGTGGGTTGGTAGTATAAAAACCGAACCCATGCAAGTGTGCAATCATGTGGACTCACTTTTTTATGGACTCACTTTTTTATTCCATCCATAAATTAACTCAAGATACACCGTTTTGGTTACAATTTTTAGAAACTAGTCAAGGCGGTTTATTATGATTTATATGGGAAAAAAGTATACCTCGTGTTCATACACCTTACCAAGGTCGCCAACATGGATATTTAAGATACAAAGCATAAAACATAAGCTAAAAGAATCAAACCCCTGTCGCAAATAATCTAAGTAGTCCAGCTCCGAAATAAAGCCAAGCCAATCAATTGGTTTTTCAACCATTTTGATCAAATCCGAGCAATATGTCTCAAATCTAACCAAGGTGAGACCCCTCTCCTTCAGGTATGACACTGCCCAAGGAAGACCTTCGAGTATTGCATGGAGGGGCGACATACTCCTATGATATCCCTTCTGGTCGTACAGGTGACCTTATCAAAACTTCATCCTAAGCCATTAAACGGTCCATGAGCGATCCAAGATGCGTTAATTTGGCAAGTCAGAACCCGTGGGAGCATGGTAGGGGTGTTCAGAGAGTCATGAGGCTCGAGAGCTTCCACTTCTTATTCTTCCTTCTTCTCGTTTACCAATCTCCAGCTCTCCGCCTCAAGGAAGGTTGACTGAAGAGTCTCTGACTGGGATACTAATTTATTTTTAAAAACTTTGTCGTTTCTTACTTTCTAAATATACCACAAGATCCAATGATAGATATTCTTTTGAGATCCAGGGAAGCTCTTTTCCTTTAGTCTCCAAAATATGAAATCCTTATTTTGGTATAGAGATGTACTCGGGAAGTAACTTGGAAGTGATGAAAAAACTGAAAGGGCCCACGCTTGGTGGACAAAGGGGCATTTGAAGAGGAGGTGGTTTACCATTTCTTCTGGGGCTCCACACCTTGGGCATATAGCGTCAACATTAATATGCCGACATCTAAGGCGCTGTCAAGTGGCCACACAACCTGCCAAAGCTTACCATATAAAGTGTTGCAGTTTGCTTGCTGTCTGAACCTTCCAAACCTGGCTAAGAAGGGGTGTGATGCTTGGTTCGACGGCTCCTTGTATCTCTCTGTTTACCCTAGTTAATCTCGCTTAACGGTAGCCAGTATTTTACTGTATAGGCTCTTGATTTTTAGTGGATCCATGCATAACCATCAAGAGTGAAAACACGACTTGGAGTACAACCCTAGAATCAGAGGAATATCATTAGGGTGGAGGAATTTACCAAGAAGCCTTTCATTCCATTCTTTTGTGTTTTGTGTTATCAGGCTATAGACCAAGAGCTGGTTATCTCTATGTATACCAGGATTGGCAGGTCTCGCCGGTCTAGCCGGGACGCCTGGGATCCATGATTCATTCCATACTTCTGTGTTGAAGTATAATCCTATCGTCTTTTGGATATCGCTCTGTAGTAGGGGTTTGCCGCCATAATACTTAGCCACCCAAGTGATGGGGGGGGGGGGGGGGGGGGGTGTGGGGTGGGGAGTAAGGTTTTTAGCCGCATAGAGGGTTGGATTGCCTGTAGGATCGTCCTTTCAAAACCCTAGCTAGGAGAGAAGAAGGGAACTGGATGAGGCACCATAATTGTTTAGCTAGGAGGGCTAGGTTAAAGTTTCGCAAATCACACAATCCCAAACCGCCCAATTCCTTTGAGAACATAATTTATCCCATGCAATCCAGTGAAGATCTTTACTGTGTTGTTTTGAACTCCACTAGAAATTAGATATATGAGTTTATTAGTCAAATCTTGTTGAAAGAGGTAACAAAGTATAACATAGGTTGGAATTACTTGAGCAACTGATTTGATTTGGATCTCTTTGCCCCTTTTCGATAAGAGCTTTGCCGACCATGAATTAACCTATTGCTTAAGCAGTCTTTTACATAAGCAGAAACTTTATTCTTCGAACCACATATCTTCTCTGAGAGGCCCACGTACATACCCATTCCCCCTTTATTACTAATACCTGTGGTTCTTTTAATCTCCTGTTTGACTAAAGTGCTCACTTTGCTCCTAAAATAGATAGGGGACTTTGAAAAGTTAAGTAACTGGCCAGAGGCATCTCTATAAGACGATGGTATCAAAGATATCTACACTTTGCAGAACACCTGCTTTACAGAAGAAGAGAGTATCATCAGCAAAAAGAAGATGAGATACCGTCGGGCTAGCCCTTGCGATCCTCATACTTGTGATACGATCTTCTTCTTCTGCTCCCTTTACGAGAGAAATCAGGTCTTCCGTGAAGATGATATAGAGGAAGGGTGAAAAGGGGTCACACTGGCGAAGCCCTCTCGTTGGTTTTATCCTCCATTTAGCCTCTCCATTGTTAACGAATTTGTATAAGATAGACGAGATACAAAACATCAGAAGCTTCACCCATCTCAGTGAAACCCATCTTAAGAAGAAAGGCCTCTAAGAAGCTCCATTCCACTTGGTCATATGTTTTACTCATATCTGTCTTTATCACCATATACTTCAAATTGCACATGGGGTTTGTTCGAAGTGCATGGAAGTTTTCTTATGCTAGCATGATAATATCTATGGTTAAGCGTCTAGTGATAAGGCTGACTGAGTCTTCAAAATCAAATTTATGAGTTCTCTCTTTAATCTCTTGCATCAAAGTTTTGAGATGATCTTGTAGGTCACATTGCAGAGGCTTATTGGTCGGAATTCTGCCATAGCATGCAGTTTATCTTTCTTGGAGATCAGACAAATGTTAGTCTGGTTGAGTCTTGGATCAAATATTCCAGATGCGAAGAACTCCTTAACAAGCTTTGCTATATCATGTCTAGTAATTGACCAAAACTTCTGGAAGAATGTACTTGTCATGCCATCAGGGTCTGAGGCTTTATTAAGGTTGATATCAAAAAGAGCCACTCTTATCTAGTCATTTGAGGGATCTGCGAGGAGAAGGGAATTTGTGGATTTAGAGACTTTCTCAGTAATAAACCAGAGTGCTTCCACATGATCTGGAGGGGAAGAGGAGGCGAAGAGGTATTGGAAATATAAGGTTGCTACCCTCCCAATTCCTTTTGCACTTTTGAGCCACCATTCGTTTTTATTTTGGAGGCAGATAATGCAGTTCCGAGCCCTCTGTTTTGTGATTGCATGATGAAATTTTGTGTTCTTATCTCCTTTCGTGTGCCATGTGACTCTACTTTTTTTTTTGTCCCCAAAAACGTTTCTCTTCACGAAAAGCTTCGATAAGTCTTCTCCTTAGGTCTTCTATCTCTTCTAGGGTAGTGTTATCATCAGCTTGTGCTATATCGATCTTGTCTTTTAAAACATTGATGAGTTTCTCGGTATTCACCAATAGAGTTTTCTTCCAATGGGAGATAGTTCTATGACACGAGGATAATTTCTGATTTCTGATGTATATTCCTCTGGAGATATTCATCTGGAACACCCCATCCCGCTAACACCACTTCTTTGAAACCTGGTTTCCCCACCCACCGATCATCGAATCTGAAGCTCTTCATTGTGTGGCGTATATTCGATTTAATATGTGCTAAAACTGGTCTATGATCTAAGCCTCATAGTTTTACATACTCCACATTTGTGTGAGAAAAAGATGAAGCCATTCTTCATTTCTAACTGCTATGTCAAGACGACATTTTACTTTCCGGGAACTCCGTTTTTCAACCCATGAGAGGGAATTCCCCTTAAAGGGAAAATATAACATTCCACAGTTAACGAGCATAGTACAGAAATCGATGAAAGAGGTTTACACTCTCTTTCTGCTGCCTCCTTTCTCGTGGTTACTCATGATATCATTGAAATCTCTTATCATAAACCATGCATCTTGGCGATCTAATATCATTCTAGTGAGTCGCTCCCAAACTAATTCTCAGTACTCGAAAACTGGATCACCATAAGTAAAAGGCATATAAATTTGATGTCCTTCAAAAGAAGAAACAATGTCGATCATTTGGCTATCCGGATAGGAAACAACAACCATAAGATCACTCATATAGAAAAGGGCTAGACAACCACTTCTGCCTCGCAGCTCCACGGCACAATATGGTTATAACCGAATGAAACTTACAAATTTTGCAGAAAACCAACTATTCCTTGAATCCAATAAACACGGTGCAATTTTTCAAGATGCTCTTTTGTCAAGTTGGCACTGGCGCCTTGAAAATTCCAAGCTTGAACGTTCATGCAAAAGGTTTCAAGGGAGCTTGCTGTGGTACGGGGAGGCTTGCTTGATTTTGGGACAAAATCCTTCTTTGGCAGTCTAATTTCTTTCTTATGAGGCCCATAAACTTTTTTGTTTGAACTTGACCCAAGCCTAGAAGCCTTTCCTTTCACCTTTGGCAAACATCGCCTCTTCACCAGCAATCTCTTCTTCGAGGAAAAACTCAGCCTGCTCTGACCAGGTTCCCTTGCAAATCAAGTCACCCCAGCTATTTCGGGATCTCTTCTTTACCACCGTAGATCCGCCGTTCTTTCATGTTTGTTCATCGTATCAAGAGTAAGACCATCTCCAATATACATTGCTATTTTTTCTTTTAAAATAGAGGAACTCTAAAATAAAGGTGGATCTCTCTCCAATATGTTTCTCTATTTTTTTCTCTAAAAAAGAATATTATTAAAATATTCTTTTTCTAATTTATTAGTAACACTTTTTGTTTATAAAGTTCATAAAATAACCTCATTTATTTTATTTTTTACAAAAACTTTCATAAAATTATAATAATATTTATTATATAAAGAACATCACATTACATTATATAAAATATAATATTTTTTTTTAATTTATTAAATTATCTAGGACTAAATTTGAAATGAAAAAAGTTCATATTTAATTATATTATATGTTTTCAGAATTTTATATTATATATTTAATCATATTATACATTGGATAGATGATTGTTCACTAAACATATAAAAGTAAGTTATATAAACAATTAATTAAATTTCTATATTTACTATGCAAATAAAAATAAAAAGATTTAAAAGTTGAAGGACTAATTTGTAAATATAAAAGTTAATCTCTATTAAAGAGGAAGAAATAGAGTTCCTCCAAATATAGAGGAAAAAATAGCATTCTCTATTTTAAAGGGAAAAAATAGAGGTGGATTGGAGAGAATTATCCTCCAAACTCTATTTTTTTCTCTAAAATAGATGTAGATTGGAGATGCTCTAAGGTTAAGGTGAGGAACAAGATCGTGTATTTTCTGTTGCGTCTTGGCTTCATGCCATCGTTAAGTTTAGGGTTAAATCGCGTATACCTACGTGTCGTTATACATATTAATCTATAAACTATGACACGATTTTAATGTTCTGTGTACTATACAATATAATAAGTCATAATCATATACAGACTAGGTTGTTAGAGGAGGAACGTGATGTATGTGTGATAATTGATGATGTTAATAATGTTATGATGTTATGATTTTGAGTTATGATTAACGAACATGTAAGGCAGATAAGAAACGAGATAGGTACCGTAAGTGGGAATGAAAAACTCTCACTATGCAGTTTGTGTGTTGGGTGTGGTGAGGCCTAGGAACTGGCGCCATGTCCCATTCGTAGCTGACGAGCCGAAATAGATCGTGTCATGAGCGCAAATGCGGATAAGAACCACTAGGTGGACATATAAGTTGGCGTGGATGTACGGAAACGATATGATTCTCTTGTGTGTTGAGTGTGCATCACAGAATGTAATGATTGTTGCGTGTTTTAGGTCTAGACTTGCATTGTTATGTTGTTAAGTCGTTGCGGTGAATTCGTGAGTCCCTTAGACTCACCCTTACTGAGTAATCTTATTACTCACCTCTCTATTTTTGCAGGTAAGCTCGAGAAGTGTAGGAGTAGTCGTTCTAATATGGTGCTGGATTTGGGGATATAGATTTATTCGTTATTTCATTTTATTATTCGTGATTTTTTTAGAAACTTCTTTTGAACACTTTCGTTTTATTTAAAGATGGTTTATGCAAGACATTTTGGATATAGTTTTGGAATAATATTTTATGAATGACATGCCGTCTTATTTAAGTAAGAGTTAGGTGTTATAAATCCTCTCTTCATCCGAGATTAGGTCCTCATCGTCTTCCTCCATTGGGCTTGGGTCTTTGAGAACTGTTCCCATGGCGTTAATCATCGGTTCTTCTGCAAAGATCTCGTCGAGGGATAGCTCAAGATTCCATGTGGGCTCTGATATCTTTCATTTACATTATTTAGGCTTGCATTTAGTTCATGTTTGGTTTTCTTTTGCATGTTTTCCTTCTGTTTAGTCCTATTTTCTTTTCCTTTTAGACTTAGGTTGCACTTAGGTTGTAGTTTGCATTCTCTTTGCATTAAGGATATTTTTAGGTACCAAAGAAGCTATTTGGAGCAAGGAGGAAGCATGAGGATGATTCAAGGAGTTGCCCAAGCTAAGGAGGAGCAAAAGGAGCTAAGGAAGATGAATTTTGATGCAACATCGATCAAGGCATGAACCACATCTATTGATGTGAAGCTAATCGATCACTTCTGGAGTGTACATCGTTCGATGTAAAGCAGCCGAGAGTTAGGAGGTCCACATCGATCACAAGTGATCGATGTCAAGACACAAGACAACCGCATCAGACACTCACATGGACCAAGACTGATCGATGTATTTGATCCGAGAGTTTTGAAGATTGCGATCTGTTGATGTATTGCTGACTGGTTTGAGAACCTGTCAGAACAAGTAATGTTACAGCGTTGTGACTGAAGAAAATAGAAACACAAAGATAGCGTTTGATACAGATGATGAGAGAGCATCAATGTGAATGGTGCAGCAGTCTGACAAAGACATTGAGATGGAACTGACACACAAGCTGAGGTAGTAGTTGAACGCAGATTCTAAGAAAGTACTTGGTGTGAGCGTTGTTACAGCAGAGGAGGTATCAGAACGGGTGTTAAGACTTGGTACATCAGAGGATGTATCAGATATCGTATCAGGAGGCAAGGACTTGACGTCGACCAAAAGATGACGTGGCAAGTGGCTTGCTGAGCTGGACCAAGTTGCTAGGATATGTCATATTCGTTGCAACAGATTTTGTAAGTAGATAAACTTGAAGAGCAAGTTGTATCAATCCGTAATCGCGGGAGATCCTAGGTTTTAGGGTTAAGCGATCAGTATATATACCGATGCCGTCTTATGAAGACTGTGCACGCCTAGGGTATCATAGACAGAAGCACACGTTGAGTATGGTGTCACCCCTACTAGACAGACAAGATGTAGATCTATAAGCTCTGTTGGTGGTGTTCCTGTGAATCGAGCAATCCACAGAAAAAATTGGATGTGTGAGGATTCACAGTAGAGTTTCATCTAGAAAAGATTTCATACAATCATGTAATTGTTATCTTATTCTAATGAAATAGTTCTGGACAAGGTCCCGAGGATGTAGGGCAAGCCAAACCCCGTAAACAAACTTATGTGTTCTTTACTTTATGCACTTTACATGTTTGTTTTGTTTCTCTCTTCGATCAAACGTATGAAGTGCCACAAATCTACACTTTCAATTTCCTGTGAATCGAGCAATCTGCAGAAAAACTGAATGTGTGAGGATTCACAGTAGAGTTTCATGTAGAAAAGATTTTCATGTAATTGTTATCTTATTCTAATGAAATAGTTCTGGATGAGGTCCCAGGGATGTAGGGCAAGCCGAACCCCGTAAAAAAACTTGTGTGTTTTTTACTTTATGGACTTTACATGTTTGTTTTGTTTCTCTCTTCGATCGAATGTATGAAGTGCCACAAATCTACACTTTCAATTGGTATCAGAGCGGGACTGGATAGAGATCCGTTCTTATTTCAGGTATGATCCTGGAAAAGATTTGTGGCGTAGCGAAGAGCTTTAAAGGAAGCTAGCAAGATGAAGTGAAAATTCAGGAATTTATGGTTATTTATGGGTTTTGGAGACGGCTCAAGTTATTTGTGTAGATCTAGCTGAGAAGTGTATTTAGAAACAGTTTCTGGGTTGTGTTGATTGCGCCGCCGTAGATTGAAGAGAGGTTATCGGAGAAAAAGAATTAAATGTTTGGGCCATTTAAAATCAAAAAGGGAGTTGAAGGCAATTTGGGGGGGGGGGGGGGGGGGGGGGGGGGGGGGGGGGGGGGTTCTATCAGAAATTCAATTATAGCTTGTCAAAGACTGGGTGAGTTATGAAGAATCCAATACCATTTGTTTGATAGCTTGGTTACTCCGTCGTAACAAATTCAGAGGAAGAGATTCTCAATGTAAAGCTTCATAAGGGGATAGCTCATCTTCCTTGGATTTCTTTATTTCAGACGCCAAAGACAATGGAGATGGCATTACAGAAGTTGTTCTTATCCCAGTCAACATTGCTAGTGTTTTGAGTCTACTAGAACTGAGAAGAAAAAACGTTTGTATTGAAGAAGCTGGCAAAATCTTTGTTTGCATAGAGGCCATTTTTGGTCGGAAAAGGCGATGAATTATTAGTGTTCAACATTCTTCAAGGCGTCAGAAGGATGTAGTCTAAAGGAGATGTGCGTTGGTTTGGGTTTCTGCAGATTGGCTTAAATTGCTTGGATTGTCTATTTAAGAAACTAGCTTTGCGAAATCGTTTGGTTTTGTCTTTTTAGAGTGATTGGTGGCAGATGAAGTTCTTGTAGATTAAAGAACCTCTATGGAATTGTGAATCGACTTGGGGTTAGACTAATATCAAAGTTTTTTCGGTGACGAACACATACAAGGATGAGTAACTGATGTTAATTTTGCTCTGTCGTTGTTGCTGCCATCAGACAAGAAAGAAAAGCTGAATGTGAAGTTGTAAGCTTATTCTTTCTGAGAAGAAGAAGCTTAGGCTTGTTATAAACAAACAACAAGAATGCTGAATATATCTAACTCTCTGCTATGATATTCAAGCTTAAGAAGAAATCGCTGCAGAGATGGAAGCAAGGGCAGATCTTCTGGGAAATCATTATAGTCTATGGTGAAAAAAAGGTCTAGAGATTAATTTTAGTGTTTGTTGTATAAATCAAGTTGATCGAGAAGTATAAGAGGTGGAGAAGAGGATTGGAAGACTGAAAGACTGAAAGAATTATGAAAGTTCAGTTTAATGAGTATGATTGGAGACAAAGCCCTCTGAAGAATCCAGTCTCATGGAAAGTTCTAATTGCAACCAAGATCATTAATGCAAGTTGACAAAGCCTTGTTTTTATTGCTTGATGGTTGTAAACGTCTTCAGAAAGTCTGGTTGCGAATTCAGTGAGGTTATATAATGCAAAGATATCTTAAACTGATTTATTGGAAAAGGTGATGCCCATGGAAAGTTGTGAGTAAATCTGCAAGTAATTCAAAGATGTGATTGTGGTGAATGCTCTTATGTCCTTAGCGTCTGCATATTCTATCATACAGCTCGGGTTCACGAATTCACCCTAGTCATTATCTGTGAGGATTTGGGGTTTCAGTTTGGAGAAGAGCGTGCTTTCAGGTCAGAGAACTTGCTCATGTGATGTCTGCAGGCAAATACAATTGCATCATAGGGTATTTGAGAGTCTACAAAGAAGGAGAACTCTTGGAGTTTGTTTGTGAAACCTAAAGATTTGTTTTGAAAACAAGATAAATATTCACACTAGCATGAGGTCAGGTCATTGCAATCAACGAAGAGAAAGGTTCTCTTAGTGTCATTGGAAAGTCCTAATTATTGATGAGTCAAGTGAATATCAGTTGTTATTCTCTGAAATTCAGAAGGAATGAGATCTCAAGCTCAGTAAGAGTGTGTAAAAGATAAAACTTTCAGTAGCAGAGGAATAAGTCAACAGGCTCAAGCATAATCAGTGGTTTCTAGTTGATGTTTGAGAGGTGTCTGCTGCAGTTTGTTTGTGTCAGTATGCAAGATATCAGTTATGAGTAATATGAGAGTCTGTAGTGGCTGGGTAATCAGAGGACATGAAGCTACAATATTGCTATTTACAGAGGGAATACTATGTATTTTGTAGTTGTGTTGTGGTCTGAATGATAAAAACTTCTTCCAGTTTAAGCTTAGGTGGTTGATAAGTGCTTATAGTCTTCGAGAAGTGCAAGTTCTTGATAAGGTGGAAGTAGCAGAGATTTATGTCTCTGCAGATTTGGGTTGTGTATAACACTTGCTGCAGAGATGGGAAAGTTCGGTCTTGTAAGACTCAGGTTCAAGAAGTGGTACTTACGGAGAGTAAGATGGCACTAGAGAGCTGACATTACGATGGAAAGGCACAATTAACATTCCTTTGGTGCTCTGCAAGTTGACTTGAAGGCTTCTGCAGCTGGAAATTTGAGGAAATTTGAAAGTATGATATAAGTTTTGCTGACCATGGTCTTAGCGAGTCAAAGTTCTTTAATGTGGATGAGTGATTATGGACTTGACTAGAGTATATAAATGTTTTCTGTAGAGGACTCAGGAACAATGCAGGTTCATAGGTTTCTGTAAGGAATGCCACCGCAAAAAAAGGGGTGTTGGTTCAGGTGTAAAGTAAGCTGATAATTATGTTTTGTGTGAAGAAATCATCATTAAGCTGCTTAAGGTTTATCAAATTGAGTCAATCAGAGGATCTAATTAAAAAAGATGATGAGCTCAACCCTTCTTAGTAGTTTCAATGAAAGTTGCACTGATGGTGAGCTGAATATAAGGTCCCAGATCTCTAGCTTCCATGAAAGAAAGCAAAAATAGTTTGGGATAAATAGGATTTCGTGGTCTTGGAAACAATCAATATCTCTGGAAGGATTATAAAATCCAAAAACGAAGAAATCCAAATCCATCTTTGTTGATTTGTTGCTTGTTAATGCCAAAAGCAGAAATTGATGTGTGTTTGTACTTTGAAAAACAAGTGACCAGCTGTCTGGACAAAAAAACACGGCTGAGTTCGATGGCTCCGGTTGGCTTGCATCTGTAAAACGCAGGTTTGAATTGTTGGTAATCATGGTGCTTGATGATCTCAACTCGCTTGGTTCACTTTGAGCTTCTGGTCAATGGATTTATCTTAGCTAGCTGTTGAGTCTAGGAAAATCATAATTTGATTGTTGTGCTCGTTTCATCTGTGTGGAATGATACTGTCTCAGCTTGTCTCGGGAATTTTTGTCTGTGTAAGATGATATGCTAAAGTTTTGACAATGGGGTTAAATTTGCCGGAAGTATTGAGATTTCGGCTGAATGGGGATCATCGAATGCTTCAGCTTTTTCCGTCTATCACCATCAAAAGGAAAGTAATGAGTTGATTGTCCTTGTCGTAAGGAAGGAAGAAGGTTCGAACGACTTCAAAGGTTCCACAATAGATGAAAGCCGAGTCAGGAGAGAAGACAAAGGGCTGTAAGAGAGATTTAGTACTGTGAAAAGAGGGACCAGAAAGTCATGTCACATAAGAATCATTTCTCAGCTTGAACTTCTAAGTATGTCAGTGTGAAGTCTACTGAAATTGAATCAGCAAGGAAAATGTGTATTGCTGAAGAATCAGTCGTATGATAAGTTCCTTTTCAAGGTGCATTAGAGCAATTCTCAGCAGCAATAAGTTTGAATTCTGAGCTACTAAGGTGAAATTCATGTTTCAGATTATGATTCGGAGAAATGTTATTTAAAGAAGAGAAGGCTGCAGAAAGCAGACTGTTGCAGGGAATTGTCTGGGAAAATCTGCAGTAGGATTACAATCAGTTCGTTGAGAATTCATGCTGAAAAAATGGATAAAAGAGAAAAGTTGAAATGCAAAAGTCAACAGCTCTGATTCAAAATTTCAATCTGGTCAGAAACATGTAGAGCTATGAAACGGTTTAAATAAACAAGGTGGCAAGAAGCAAGGACTACAGGAAGAAACTCATGAGTTACAAGACCTTTGGGAAGAATCTGATAGAAATCACAAGAGAGCAGGTTTCTAAGGTTCAGGTGAAGCTCTGCAATGATTCAGATGTCTCAAGTTTTGAAAGGTTTTAATTCAGATTTTGTATCAGTTCTGAGAAGTTGGCTTTGCAGAGAGGCAATCACTTCTTAATTGGGTTCTTGCTGCGTACTAGTGTGGAGAAAACAGGTCCGCCAGACCAACTTCAGCAATGGTTGGAGGCTCAAACGTGTTCTGATCAGACTGAAACTTGGTGGAGAGCTTCGTGACACTCTTATCTTCATAATCAACGGTGGGATTAAGATTCTAATGGTTATTTTGCGATTTAGTTATGTCCTTCCACGACATAGCTGTACTGAATATGTTGTGACCATTCTGATGAGAAAACATGTTTGGATGTTTAAACAAGCTCGGTTTGATCTCAGCTTTTGCAGGAAAATTCTTATCATATGGGTTTATGTTTCTGAAAAGGAGAATATCTAGTGTGAGTTTAAAGCAAGTCTACTAAAGTTTATCTAAAAAGAGAAGCTTAGAGGTTTGTTCAAACTCTAAGGGATTCAGATACAAGGATAAGATTGAGGGAAGTGTTCTGAAGATTCCAGTCTCAAAGTCATCAAGGGTAAGAAAAGTTTCTGATTGCAAGCAAGAAAAAGCTGATTTTTGGGTATTTTAGAATAGAGAGGAAGACTCTTGTTGAGACTGTCCTTCTTAAGCAGATTTTAAGCTGAGGTAAAGCGTTGTAGTGACCTCTGAAATTCGTTTATGGGAGCAGATATTAGAAAAGTCTCCGAAGGTTGATGACATTATTTTCAAGGTCGAAAGAAGATTGCCATGGTGGATATTTTCTCTGTTTTCAGTCTGTTTGAGATGCAGGTTTTAATGAAGTGTCATCATGGATCAAATAAAAGACCAAGTCTTCAATGAAGTTACCAGTCCCAAGATTAATTAGTGACCGATTAAGCAAGTCAGTGAGATTGAAGTTGAGATCACGATGATGTTGTGCAATTATTTCTGGGATTTTTCTTTAATTGTACAAAGACTTGATGACTACTTGACTCATGCTCAGCCCAACTTCAAAGTAACGCCTGGAGGGTCAAAAGTCTACTGATCGAACAGAAAATTTGTGATGTACTTCTAGACATTTTGGTGTTTACTCCAAGATTTATGTGTGCATCTCTTACACAGGTCTATGAAGATTATGCTGTGAAGATTATGCTATGACGAGTGTAACAAAAATTTATGGTTGGATGGCGAAGCAAAGTCCTTTCGATCTGAATTTTTGTAGGAGCTTCCTTGACATATGTAGATACCTTCTGACCAAAGGCGAGCTCGTTTGTCGTTTGAGACACAGGTGTTACAGAGGTTAAATTGGTGGTTGTTTCAGAGTTGAAGATCCGGTGGTGACATGGTTCAGACAATCGTCAAGACTCAGGATTTTCGTGAAGATTCAGAACTGCTTCCTTAGAGCAGTTCGTGTGGTTAAAGCTTGTTCAAAGAACTGTATGGATTAGTGTTGGTGACAACGTCTGCAACTGTGGGTTACACATGTTCTAGAGAATGTGCTTGGGTGAGAGATTGACAAGATTTGGCTCGTGGAAACACGGATGATTAGTGATCGGTGTTTTTATGAAAATGCTCTTTTGGTTTGTGTTTTTAACTCAGTTGTGTACTCAAGCAGGGGGAGAAGACACACTTGATGGTGATATACTGATACAGTCCGAGTCCGAGACGACGTTGGTTACGTAATTTTGAAAGTAAGCTCATAGCTTAGCGTATGGGGGAATTCTCTGGTTTTGAAAGGAAGCTCGAATTCTGTTTTTGCTCCATTCTCGTAAACTTTGTTGTTGGTTGTTGTTGATTAGTATATATAGTACTTGAATATCAAACTAATCTAAAAGGGGGGAGATTGAAGATATTAGATCTTGGAGCTTGGTTCAGAGAACAGTCATGTCGTATTTAGTATGCTTGGGTTCTAACACTCAATCATCAAGGGGGAGATTGTTGATGGATTGCTGACTGGTTTAAGAACCTGTCAGAACAAGTCATGTTACAGCGTTGTGACTGAAGAAAATAGAGACACAAAAATAGCGTTTGATACAGATGATGAGAGAGCATCAATGTAAATGGTGTGGCAGTCCGTCAAAGAAATTGAGATGGAACTGACACACAAGCTGAGGTAGTAGTTGAAGGCAGATTCTGAGAAAGTACTTGTTGTGAGCGTTGTTACAGAAGACGAGGTATCAAAATGGGTGTTAAGACTTGGTACATCAGAGGATGTATCAGATATCATATCAGGAGGCAAGGACTTGACGTCGACCAAAAGATGACGTGGCAAGTAGCTTGCTGAGCTGGACCAATTTGCTAGGATATGTTATATTCGTTGCAACAGATTTGATAAGTACATAAACTTGAAGAGCCAGTTGTATCTATCCATAATTGCCGAAGATCCTAGGTTTTAGGGTTAAACGATCAGTATATATAAAAAGGCCGTCTTATGAAGACTGTGCGCGCCTAGGGTATCATAGACAGAGGCACATGTTGAGTGTGGCGTCGCCCCCACTAGACAGACAAGATGTAGATCTCTAAGCTCTGTTGGTAGTGTTCCTGTGAATCGAGCAATCTGCCGAAAAACTGGATGTGTGAGGATTCACAGTAGAGTTTCATGTAGAAAAGATTTCATACAATTATGTAATTGTTATCTTATTCTAATGAAATAGTTCTGGACGAGGTCCAGGGGATGTAGGGCAAGCCGAACCCCGTAAACAAACTTGTGTGTTCTTTACTTTATGCACTTTACATGTTTGTTTTGTTTCACTCTTCGATCGAACGTATGAAGTGCCACAAATCTACGATTTCACGATCAAGCACATCGATCATCTGATCTATGTCAAGCAACAGAAGACTAGCATCGATCATCCACATCAATCACTTGTGATCGATGTTACCCTAATCCGAGATGTTTTTTAATTACAAGTTTGCCATTGGTTTAGGGTTTTTGGCACTTAGTATAAATAGGCTTGGACTAATAGTTTTTAGCCAAGTCTTGATCTTGCTCAGTTTCTTCAGTGTTCTTTCATCTTTGTAAGACAAGATCTTTTTTTTAATCTAAAGTTTTGTATTATTTAATCTTCTCTAATCTCCCTCTTAATCATTTTAACATCTTTTCCTCTTGTGATTTGGTGTTTTCCATGATGATGAGTGAGTAGTTCTTTTAAAGTTCTTAGATGTGGTAGATTAGGGAAATTTAGAGATTTGATTAGGGTTTGTTAGTGTTTAATCAGGTTGATTCCTCTGTGTTTAGGCTAGATTTATCTTGATCACATAAATCTAGATTTAGACTTCATCTTATGTCCACCAAGTGTTTGATGAAATGCTAATCTTGTTTGATAGAGGATTTACTGGTCTTAGCTCAAGAAATTGACTGTCTGAGAAGTATTTTGGCTTGAATAGAGTTGGTTTTGCATGCTTGTTGATTGTTCTAGCACTAATGAGTGTTAGTTCTTGTTAGGGTGATTAGCAAAGGGTTATTTGTCAAGAGGTTGAACTTAAATTTCTTGAATGTGAACTCTATGCCTAGGAATTAGCATTGCTTAGTTGCTAAGCAACACTCTTTCTCTAAATTCACTTGACTTAAGGCTTTCTGCTCATAATTTTATTGTCATCTATTCATAACTCCTTTGGAATGATAAAACCATTTGCTATACTACAACTGAATAGTACGGAAGGTGATTGAGAAAGAGACTCAAACTTTTTGTATCAATTTGGCGTCGTTGCCATTGAGATTATTGTTTGGATCATTAGAATTTGTGGAATATTTAAGATCAGGTTTTATCTGTATTTGGTTACTAATAGTCATTACCTCTCATTGCTGTTTTCAGGTATATGAACCTTAGATTAAGAGACTCTAGCAACTTAGTGGATTTCATAGACAACATTAACTTGATAGACAGGGGTCAAAGGGCAAGGAGACTAAGGGAAATACAGCAGCACTTTGAGAGATTGGGGATGAACATCCAATATCAAGGTGTTGATGATATGAGGTTTCAATGACCTCAAGGAGCAGATGGTGTTCAAGGCCAACAAGGCTAACAAGGACTTCAAGGACTGCAAGGAGAGAAAGGTCCTAGATGAGCACCTCAAGCTCATAGACCTATCAGACCCATTGGATCAGGAGATGCGCCCAATGCTTACAACAACAGAACAGGAATCCTGCATGTAGCTGTTCAGAACAATAATTTTGAGATCAAGTCTGGTCTGATCTCTATGGTCTAAGAAAGCAAGTTCTATGGCTTACTTTTAGAAGACCCATTGGACCATCTAGACAACTTTGATAGGCTCTGTTCACTCATCAAGATCAATGGAGTCAGTGAAGATGGTTTCAAGTTGAGGTTGTTCCCATTCTCTCTTGGAGACAATCATCTATGGGAGAGGAATTTACCTCAGGGGAGCATCACAAGTTGGGATGAGTGCAAGAGATCATTCCTGGCCAAGTTCTTCTCTACTTCAAAGACAGCTAGAATCAGGAATGAAATCTCTGGATTTGCTCAAAAGACCAATGAGAGCTTTGGTGAAGCATGGGAGAAATTCAAAGGGTACACACTTCAGTGCCCTAACCATGGCTTCTCACAAGAATCACTTCTCTCCACTCTTTACAGGGGCGCTCTCCCATAGATCAGAATGCTCTTGGATATTGCATCTAATGGTAATTTTCTTTCTAAAGATGTTGATGAGGGAATGGAACTTGTTGAGAATTTAGCACAATCAGATGGGAATTATAATGAGGAGTTTGATAGAACTCCTAGGAGTGCTAAGGATGAACTGGAGTCAAACAAGAAGGAGACCAATGCTCTACATGAGAAGATTGATCTGTTGTTAAGGGAAATGAAGGAAGTTAGTTTTGTTGGTGACTTGGTTCAGATTGAAGATCAAGAAGCTTGCCAAGTTGAAGAGATGAACTATCTTGGAAATCAAGGAGGTTACAATGATTATGGGAACTACATGAACAATACTAACCTCTCTTACAGGAGTAACAATATAGCCAACCCTCAAGATCAGGTCTACCCACCTCAACAACAACAGCAAGCTGGTCAAAGACCTTTTGTGCCTTACAACAACAACAATCAAGGCTTTCAACAAAGGAACAACAACTTCCAGCCTAGAGCACCCTACAAACCTCCAGGATTCAATGCTCAAGCACCTGCTCAACCCTCTTCCAGCACTCCAGACTGTGAGATCAAGAGTCTCATACAACAAGTGCTTCAAACTCATATCAACACTACCATGGAGATGAACAAAAAGTTTGCTGAGGTCCACAACAAGATATGCTCTGTTCATGTGGAACTCACAAAAAACTTTGATTGTCTAGCTGCAAGAGTGAAGGCTTTGTAGAATAACAAAGGAGTAGCTAGTGCACCACACCCCTATGGTAATCTTCCAGGAAAGTGTGAGATGAATCCCAATGAGTATTACCAAGTTATTGCTTATAAAGATGCTTTCACCAATGAGGAAGAGGCTATTATAGATGAGTTCTTGTCAATGCTAAATGTTAATATGCCTTGAATCTGATTATGCATGTAGGCTGATCAAGCAGGCATTGATGTTTGCACGCTGCTTGACGCTGATGTTGGCATGCTGATGGATGTTGCGTGTAGACTGCAGGATGATGAATCTGCAGGCTGCACGATGAAGCTTCATGCTGCATGATGAATATGCATGCTGCATGATTAAGCTGTAGGCTGCATGTAGGAAGCTGCATGCTGCATGCAAGACACTGCAGGCTACATGTACGAAGCTGCATACTGCATGCAGGATGCTGCATACTGCATGCAGGATGCTGCATACTGCATGCAGGATGCTGCAGGCTGCATGCAGGATGCTGCAGGCTGCATGCAGGATGCTGCAGGCTGCATCCAGGACGCTGCAGGCTGCATGCTGAATGTTGGAAGTTGCAGTCAGCTTAGAGAGATGTTAAAGTCTGTTAGTTGCGTAATCAACATACAAGCCTGCACGCATATGAGCCACACATCTGTTAGCTGAAGGTTTAGTATATGGGCTTCAGCGTGCGAGCCCAACTCACATGTTATTAGGGTTTCTGGGGTTTGTCAGCTATATATAACCTTAGTATACCTAATTTTTGTATGTATTCTGAACATTCTACCTCGAGTAATAAATCAGTCTCCTTTGCTCGTGGACGTAGCCAACACATCGTTGGTTAACCACGTTAAATCTGTGTCGTGTTATCTACGTTTACTGTTTTCTTCTCGCATCTGTTACAACAAACTGGTATCAGAGCATCCAGGTTCTAGGGTTTCTGCGTCTGGTGAGAAGATGTCTGGGATGAACGTGAAGATGGACAAATTTACAGGGAGTAACAGTTTCAGTCTATGGCAGATCAAGATGCAAGCGTTGCTGAAGCAACAAGGCTTGTGGGCGCTGCTGGTTAAAGACAACAAGGGCGACACTGCTGAGATGGCCAGTCTGGAGGAGAAAGCACATGCAACAATCCTGTTGTGCCTTGTTGATGAAATCATCATCGAAGTCTCAAGTGAAAAGACTGCTGCTGGTCTGTGGGGGAAGTTGGAGTCTTTGTACATGACAAAGTCTTTGATGAACAAGTTGCTTCTGAAACAACGTCTGTTCGCGCTAAGAATGCAGGAAGGAACGCAGCTCAACGATAACTTAGATCAGCTGAACTTGTTATTACTAGAATTACGTAATATCGATGTTAAGGTAGAGAATGAAGATGCTGTCTTGCTATTATTGATATCCCTACCACTATCGTACGAGAACTATGTTCAATCTTTTATAAACGGTAAGGATATTGTATATTTGGAAAAAGTAAGGTTGTCCCTTCACAGCAGGGAGTTTGATATATCATGGTTTTTATGGTTTTTAACCATGATATAAATCCTTTTTATTGAGTTTTTTTGGTCTTTTTAGAGTCCTAGTAGAGTCTTTGCAGGTTATATCATGTCTGGAGCACAATTGGAGATATTGGAGCTTTTTGGAGTATTGCAAGTTGAAGCCACAAAGTGTACAACTCGAGAAGAAAAGTATGCATTTGGGTGACGCTCGTCACCAAGGAGGGTGACGCTCGTCACCCCTAGAGGAAGGGTCGTGGCTGGTTTCATAAAAGAAAGAGCATTATTTGCAGTTTTGCCCCAAAAGTTCCAGTATTTGTAAAAAGGTCCCAGATCGTGTTTTAGCTTGTATATTAAGTTTTTCAGCCATTCTTTTGGCAGATATCTTAGATTTTAGAATTCAGAGAGTTTGAGAGAGAGATTTATTCAGAGCTGTTTGGGGAGACAGATCATGTACTCTTTGGAGAAGATTTCGAACCCCCTTATTCTTTTACTCTTTCTCTTAATGCAATTTTATTCAGTTATGTTTTTGTGATTCCATGATCATGTCTGAGTAATCTGCTAGTTAAGTTAGGGCTTTTTTCAAAGGTTGATGAGGAGTTTGTAGAATTGCTACATGTTAGGAATATCTTTTTGTTTTTCATCTATGCTTGCTTTAAAATCGAATTTCTTAGACACATCATCTAGAAATCCGAAAATCATAGGTTGTTAAATATATGTGAGAGCATTATTGATAACATGAACTAGTATTTGATGAGCAAAACAACTTAGTGCAAAGAGAATTGGCTTAGGAGTTTTATGAACAATTGAATCTGATCATATTGCATGTTTAGGTTGTTAGGGTTTACAAAGAGATTTGAAACTCTATGATTTAAACATAGTTAACTTCTGCAATGAGAATTGATTAGTTATATATTTGATATTCATGTTCAAAACGGTTCTTAATCATTTCTGATCTCATGCATTCTACATTCTCGGATTCAACCTGCGAACTGTCATGACTTAGCGCTTTAAGTCTTCTGAAACTTAGATCAACAACTTGAATTTCATTTGCTTACTTTTATTTATCATTTGCATTACATACATTACATTCTGCTTAGCTTAATCCGAACCTACATTCGATAGTGTAGTTTGCATTACTCCTATGGGATTCAATACCCCTTGTACTACAACTGCTTTTGCTGTGCACTTGCAGTAATTTTATTTGGGTAAAACTTGAACCCTATCAAGTTTTTGGCACCGTTGCCAGGAAGTAATAGCTGCCTATCGATTTTTAGTATTAGGATTTTAACTAAGTTTTAGTTTGTTTACTGACTTTCAGTTTCTTTTCTTTGTGCTGGTTTCAGGTGTATGCCTAATCGCAGTACCAGAAGCATCAAGGAGAAGGAGCTTGTGAATTTGAGCATCGACGAACTCGCTAGGTTGGAGGGAACTAACAGGAAAGCTAAGAAGCAATCTACAATGGTCGCTCCACTTATCTTGGTTGAAGATGCAGATGGTCACTTGGTTGACAGAGAAGGATACATGAGGAACGAAGAGGGGCAGAGGATTGATCAAGATGGGAATGTCATTGTTGAACAGCAGGTTCAACAAGTGGATGAGAACGCTGGAGTCCCTGTTGCTGCCAATAACGCTGCTGGGCGTTTTGTTCAGAGGACTCTAGGTGACTACAACAGACCTGGTCAGTTCTATGCCAACAGAGCTGCAATCCGCCCTCCTGCCTTCCAGAGGAACGATTTTGAGGTTAAACCTGTCTACTATCAGCTGGTTGGCCTGCATCCATTCCATGGCCTACCTCATGAGCATCCAATGGATCATATTGAGAGGTTTGAGGATTTGGCTTCAAGTGTTAAAGCTAATGGTGTTAGCAATGACTTTCTGCTCTGCAAGCTTTTCCCTTACTCTCTTGAAGGAGAAGCTGCATATTGGCTGAAGCAATTGGAACCTGCTTCATTTACCACTTGGGAAGATACTAAGAATGCTTTTCTGAATAACTTCTATGATGATGCAAGATCAGAAGACATGAAGACGAAAATTGCATCCTTTACACAAGGTCCTACTGAAGCTTTTAAGGCTTCTTAGATCAGATTCAAGTCTTATCAAATGGACTATCCTCATCATAGCTTCAGTCACGTGCAATTACTTGGGATCTTCTTCAGAGGCATTGACTGGAAATATGACACAAGGTTTGTGACCCCTTGGTTCAATCACCCTTGCACTAGTCAGTTGTAGTAAGGGTTTTATGTCAATCCAATAGAAGAGTTGAAAACAGAAGAGTTGAGAGTAAAGTCTCTAAGTCAAGCAAGCAGAGAATTGGTTTTGTTGCCTAAGCAACAGTTCTAGCAACCTAAGTGAAACAAGCAGCAAAAAAAGTAAAAGCAAAAGCAAACTAAGCAATTCTAAGCAAGAAAAACAGAGTAAAACAGAGCAAATCCGAAATTCAAATAAGAGAAAGGCAAGTCTCTAGATGTGGCTATTGACTTTGGGGAATTTCAGAGATTAACTAAGGCTGTTTCAAACTACATTGATCAAGAAACAAGCAAGCAATGGTGATTCCTAGACATAGAGTTCACACTTAAGCTAGTTAGATCCAATCTCTTGGCAAATAACCCTTTGCTAAACATTCTAACAAGAACTAACTCTCATTAGTGCTAAAACATCAAGAAAGCATGATTAAACAACTCTATTCAAGTCAAAATGCTCCTCAAACAGTCAATCTCTTGAGCCAAGGCCAGCAAATCCTCTATTAAACATGATCAGCATTTCATCAAACACTTGGTGGGCATAAGAGAAAGCTAACAACTTAGACAAGTTTGATCAAGACTAATCTAGCATGAATAACAGATTAATAGAGAGGAACCCATAAACTGAAACACTTAAAAAGCCTTAATCAAGCCTTAAATCCCCCTAATCTACCACATCTAGAAACCCTAAGATGACTACTCACTCATAATCATGTTTAATACCAAATCACAAAGGGAAAGAATGCTAATCATGATTAATAGAAAGATTAAAACAAATACTTGATTATATTAAACAAAGCAAAGAAATTGTCTTACAAAGTTAAAGAAAGTGCTCAAGAACAGTAAAATGACATGACCCCTCGAAAATCTGGAAAAAGGGGCTATTTATAGTCTAGAGAAGAAAACCCTAGAGTAATGGCATAAATGTAATTAAAACAGGTTCGGGCTGGGTCAGTATCGGTCAGTTGTGTCGGTCTTCAGTGACTGAAATGGGTCCCTATCGGTCTGGAGTGATCGACACATATGACCGAAATTCATCCGGTGTGTTTGTGTCGATCACACTTGACTGATACTGGTGATCAATATGCTCTGTATCGGTCACCCTTGACCGATACTCTCTGTGCTCTGACCGAAAACTTCTGTAGAGATCTTCTGCAGTGATCCTTCTTGCTCCCTTCTGCCCAGCTAGCATCTTGTATCATTCCCACAACTCCTCCAAGCTCCTTTAAGCTCCAAAAGCACCTAAAAACATCCAAAATGCAAAGAAAATGCAAACTAAACTCTAAATGCAACCTAAGTCTAAAAGGAGAAGAAAATGGGACAAAAGCAAAGGGAAAACATGCAAAAGAGGATCAAAATATGTACTAAATGCAGCCTTAAATGGTGTAAATACAAGGGATATGAACACCCCCACACTTGCCTTTTGCTTGTCCTCAAGCAATTAAGAACAAATGGGAGAGTGAGGTTTGAAAGTGGGCATTCAGATTCCAAAAGTGCAATGGTAAAGAGATGGTTTCAATGCTCAAGTGCCTAGTTGTAGGATGCAAACATAATCAGCTATACTTTAAAGATCCTAGCCATGCTCATCATGTTTCAAAATGATCTCAAATCTCAACTTAGGCAAATGCTCAAATAAATCAACTCTCTAACATTCAATTAAGTTCAGAACATGAATCATGCTTATGCAAATCAAGTGAAGACATTTGGTTGAAAAGGATAAGGTTATGAGATAAGAATGATCCCATTTAAGCACAAGGGTTCAAAAACATAAAGGATCACTCAATGAAATGACTTCATCTTAGGCAAAATGCTAAAGGTAAAAGCACACTTATGTGTGCAATTCAAAGCTCTCTTCTACCCTTATTTCCCAAAGATGAGTCCTAAGCATTTCTAAACCCAAGAGTGAACCCTCTAAGTCTACCTTTTCCTAGATTCTACCCTTTACCCATCTTCATGGCTGGGGACACTTCTTCTTTTGCTTGTGTGGCTGCTTCTTTTTGGTTGGGACTTGCTCTTCTTTGTTGTGTTGGCACCTTCATCACCTTTGGTGGATTGCTTCTTGGTCAGATTTTTCTTCTTTTGAACCCTTCTAAGCATTGTTGTTGGCGCCAATCCTTCTTTTTAGACTTAGAGCTTTTATTCCCTTTACTTAACCACAATACTAAACTGTTTCCACAATAGTGTTTAGGCTCAAAAGGAGGTTTTGGTTAAGAGTGAGGATGTAACTGTCCCATAATTATAAAGATCAGTTATTTGGATCAACAAGAGTGGTAGAAAGGAGAAAGATGATCCAAATATGTATATGGTAGTCATGTAATCACTTTTCAATGCATAAGACATGATAATTAAAAGTCCAAGTTAAAGTTTAAGTTGATAGAGTTGATTTTCAGAGAACAAATGCTTTCAGAATGAGATGAGAAGACCAAATCTAGCAATCTAAGCATGGTTCAGCCTTAACTTCTAGCAATCATATGATGCATCAAACAACTAAGCACTTAAAAACTGAAATCATCTCTAAACACTAAGCACTTTACAAGGAAAATTCATCATAATGCCCTATGCAAATGCAATGCAACCTACATGTCAACACTAGACTCAATTCTAGAAGAATGAAATGCAACTACATGTTTTCTTATTGGTTTGCAAAAATGCAAAATTTTTTAAAATTTTTTGATTTTTTTGTGTTTTTCTAAGCCTTACATATATGCATGATATGCATGAGACTCAAAGTTAAAAGAAAAAGAAAAACTAAGAAAACAGAAAATAAAGTCAAACCCCAAATCTCTCCCCCACACTTAAATTACACAGTCCCTTGTGTAATGAAAGCAATGGAAGAGAAAAGCAACAAAATATATTACAAAAATAGAAAGATGCAATGGTATAGAACAATAGAAAGGATGTGGTACTTGGTTCAATGGTAGGAGTTGTGGGATGATCCTGAGGTTTGTGGAGACTTGCTAGCTATCCTCTTCCTTCTCTCATGGACTTTAGTGGAATGCTCTGCTTCTGGAGTTGGTTGAACCCAACTTGACCAGAGCTGCTCAGCTTGTGAAGAAGTCCCTTGTGTGCCCCATTTCCATGTCTCCTAAACTTCAGAGGGGTTGGGATTTGGCGCCTCCCAAGCTGATGGAACATGGGCTCTTGGCTCATAAGATGAGGCCCTTGATTGTGCCCATGTACCCCATTGATGACTTGGTTGTGCATGGAATAAGTGTCTTCCATGGGGGTTCCATACAGCTTCCTCCTCTTCAGTTGGCTCAGCTTGGTGAAGTTGCTCTTCTTGTTGAGAGTTGAGCTCTTGGGTGTGGCTGTGGTGGGAAGTTTTTGCTGATGTAGCTTTGTTCTTCCTGAACTTCCCCTTCACCATCTTCATAAGCCCTGTAATGGCTTTGTCTTGCCACTTGCACCACTTCTGTAGTGTGTTGATGTGCTTATGAGCTGCTCTCAAAGAGCTTCCTTGGTTGGGAGCTTCATAGGGCTGGAAGTGGAACTGCCTTGAGCTGTAGTTCAACACTTCTTCTTCTTCAAGCTCATCTTCTTCAAGGGTTCTTCCTTGGCCTTCATCACCAGCAGTAGCATTCCATTGTTCTTCTTCTTCTTCTTCTTCTCTGATCTCTTCAGTGTGCTCCTCTTCTTCTTCACTGTCCTCTTCTTCTTCTACTGTAGGGATAGGGCCACCTGTGTAGAGCTCCTCAGTGCTTGGGTTGAAGCTGATGTTTCCTTTTCTGAAGAAGGATGTGAGCTTTGGATTGGGGAGGAGGACTTTTGCTAGTGTGTTAAGGCTTGTGATGAAGTTGTACACATGCTTACCACCAATGGTTCTTTCAAGGTAGTGGCTTCTCTTGAGGTAATCAATGTCAATCCATAGTGGCTCAAGTGCATCACCTGCATGTCTGTCAAGGTCTACTCCACTAGCTTGTAGAACTGCTGTCACAACTCCCCCAATGTGCACTTGAGAGCTGCTCTCCTTCTTTGACTTGCTTAAAACCCAGCTCTGGTAGGATAAGAGCTGCTCCATCAACATAGACACATAGCAGGGATAGCTTTTTGGTGCTCTGAGAGGTTCTCCATACTCATCGCTTCCCAACAGCTCATACAGTCTTTGGTATATCAGATCTGTCTCCCTTCCTGTGAGATATGTTGTCTCCTTCCTTGCAAAGAGTGTATTCGCCAGTGCTTTGTGGACATATCTCACGGCTGGATGCCTTATGTGCTGGTTCCTTGATCTTCCAGGAGTGTATTTCCCAACCCCAATAATCCCCCACAGCATGATGTGCTGCCTACTTGGGATTTCAAACCTGCTCAGCTTGGTGGAGTGGGATTTCAGCTCTAGATCCTTGGCGATCTCTATGAATGTTGAGGAGAAATTTTCCTTGCCAATCCGAAAAGAGATCCATCCATCGCCATTAGGGAGTTCACTGTCTTCATACCAGACCACCTTGAGTGTGGAGAGGAATTGGTTAGAGAGCTGTTGGTAAGATGGGAGTGGCATCTCCATGAAAGCTCGAAGGCCCATGCGCTCAAATGTGGCTTTGCAGCCACCATAGAGTCCAAGCGCCTTCATTGTGGAAGTGCATGGATATCTTGTTGGCTTGAAAGTGCACTGGTTGAAAGCCTTCATGAGTTCTCTAGCAGCAATGCCCTTGTTTTGTTGATCTTCTCCCTCATTTCCAACCGGTCTCTTTCCAGCGGCCTTGGAGGATTGCTCATCAGCCTTGCCCTTTCCTTTATCTTTCTGTGTTCTTGGTTGGATTGGTGCTTCTTGAGGTGCTATTTCCCTTTTTCCCAGCAGCTTTGTTTGTTCTACCCATGGTACCTTCAAAAACAAAGCTTGAAAACAAGGTAAGTGAAAGAATAAAAGCTGAAGAACCAAATAGCTGAAAGCTTTTAATGGCGAAACTCTTTAAGCTAAGAAAAGTCTAACAAGTCCTAACAACAAGCTGAAACTTATTCAAAGCAAGAAAAGATCAAAAGCTAGCAACTAAATAAGCTAGAATGCACAAAAGATAAACAGTTATGGATGACATTCCAGCAAAATGGTTCTTAGGCAAAATAGATGATGATCATGCAAAAGGATGAAGATGAGCAAGCAATGAGATAAATAGATATTAATCAGAACTTCAACATCTAGCTTGATATCTCAAAACAAATCCAAATTGCAAAACCATAGCACAACAATCAAAACTAAACATTGCTTGCTCTTAAGAACTTCATATAAGCGATTTTTATCATAAGCTAAGAGTAAGAGCAAAGAGAGATAGTTTAGGAAGCAAACCTTTAGTGAGCTTCTGAACACTTAAAGAAAGCAACAAAAGAGAAAAAGAACTAGTTGTTTCGAGCTTTAGGTGAGAAGAAGAGTGAGTTTGACTGTGAAGAGAAGTGAAGAAAGTTGTTGCTTAAATAGAGAGAGAATAGAGAAAACCAAAGGAATCAAATGTTGGTGATGGAACATAAGGAATCAAAAGTGTGGGGGACAAAAACAAAAGTGTTCAGAAGCTAGGAAAGAGGTCAGATGGAATCCCATTTAAAAATTTAAACTCTTTTGGCTCCAAACCAAAGGAGGTAAAAAATTTTGAAAGTTGAGACACTTACCTCAGATGGAGTTTCGGTCACTCATGACCGATATTACTGACCGAAATTGCATTTTCGGTCATGAGTGATCGATACTAAAGACTGACGTGCTTCCTGGGATTAGTATCGGTCATCAGTGATCGACACACTTGACCGAAATACATCCGGCATGATTGTGTCGATCTTGAGTGATCGATACTGGTGACGATATGATTCCAAGAATCTCATCGATCATCAGTGGTCGATACTCTGGATCGAAAATCATACGGTGTGTTTGTGTCGATTAAGTATGATCGATATGTATGACCGAAAATTGTCCTGCTTTCAAAACTTCTTTCCATATCGGTCACAAGTGACCGATATGTTGACTGGTATAGACTGGCTCCACTGATATCGGTCAATCATGATCAATACTGATGACCAAAAATCTGTGTATCGGTCTGTCATGACCGATACAAATGACCGATATCAGTCAGAATACACCTGTTCTTTGTCCCCATCAAACTTTCTCAAACCCCAGTTCGAAATCCTGTTTTTATACACTAAAACAAAGCATAAAAGATGAACTAGAAAGCATAATATATACAAAAGGATACTATGGGACTACCTCCCAAGTGTGCTTGTTTAAAGTCACTAAGCTTGACTTTGATTACCTCTTTAGTTGAGGTGAGGAGAAGGAGTCATGGAACTCCTTGGTGGTGGCTTGCTCCTTTGGACTCTAGCAGAAACCCCATTCATCTTTATCTTGGTAAAAGGCATAGTCTTCCCCTCTTCCTGAAGCTTGAAGATGAACTCTCCCTTCTTAGAGACCCTTGATTGCAAAACCAGCTCCCTTTTGTTAGTATCCAACTTGATCTCATTCAGATTCTTGTAACCAACCACTTCAAGGACCTCCTTTTCAGTGGTGTCTTCAAACAACTTGGCCAAGCAGCAGCCATCAAAATTCTCTCCTTGGTAGCCTTCAAACTCTGGCCAGTTCCTTCCAAGTTGCTTCAGCTTCTTGATCTCCATTGAGAAGGCTTGCTCACTTTCCAGCTTATTCCCCTTGGAGTTAAACCTTAGAACTTTCTTTTTGGTCAGCTTCAGCTCAATAGTGCATTCCTTAGCATCAAATACTGCTCCAGCTGAGGCCAAGAAAGGTCTTCCTAGTATGATAGCATTCTTTATATGCCCTTCCACATAAAGCACCAAGAAATCAGTAGGAATGGTTACTCCTTCTATCATCATTGGCACATCCTTGAGACTCCCAAGTGGTTTCTTTACTGTCCCATCAGCTATAGTAAGGGATACATTACTCTCCTGAAGTTGACTGTAGCCAAGACCTTTAGCAGTAGAGGATAGGAGAAGGTTGATACTTGCTCCAAGGTCACAAAGACAGCTCTTGAATGTCTGCCCCTTAAGTTCACATGAGAGAGTGAAACAGCCTAGATCCCCAAGTTTTTTGATAGTGAGCTCCTTAACTTCAGGTGTTCCAGTCTTCTCCCTTAGCTTCTCAAGTTCTTCTTGGCCATTCAAACCCCTCAACTCCATTTGAGCAGCATATAGAGTTTCATACTTCTGAACTAGCTGTTTCTTGAACCTTCCTAGAAAAGGGATTGTTGGTTGATAGACAGGAAGAGCAGCTGTTTGACGTTTCTCCTTATCATCAGCAGTTTCCATCAAGTAGTCCTTTGTGTTGTCAACAACTTCATGTGGCGCCCACCACTCTTCATCATCTGAGTTTTCCCTATCTCCCAGGGGTCTTTCTTCTTCAGCTCCTTGGTCATTTTTAATTTCCAAGAAGTTCTGAAGAGGTTCAGTGTCCTCAGTGAACAAGTATAGGAACTCTTCAATGATAGCCTCCTCTTCAGCAGAGAAGCTTCCTTCTTCTAGCACAATAGCACTGCAGAACTCCTTTGGGTTTGCTTCTGGTTTTCCAGGAAACTGTCCTTGTTGCTTGGGACCAGCTATTCCTTTTTTGTTCTCTAGTGTTTTGACTCTTGCAGCCAACCCATCAAACTTGTTGGTAAGTTCTACATGCACTGAATCAATTTTGTTATGAACCTCTGCAAACTTCTTGTTCATTTTCAAGGTTGTAGTGACTTGGGTGTTGATCATTTGCTGCATGAGGGTCTTGAGGTCAGTGTCTTGAGAGCTATAGGAAGCTTGTCCTTGTGCTTGGTCATTGAATCCTGGAGGGTTGTAGGGCGCTCATGGCTGATAGTTGTTGTTCCTCTGCTGGATACCTTGATTGTTGTAGGGAACAAAAGGTCTTGGGGCAGCTTGATGTTGCTGTTGAGGGTAAACATGATCTTGTGGGTTGGCAACATTATTGCTCCTGTAGGACAAGTTGGGATTGGGTCTGTAGTTCCCATAGTTGTTGTAGCCACCTTGATTTCCCAAATAGTTCATCTCCTCAACTTGACATTGCTCCTGATCATCAAGCTGAACTATGTCTCCCACAAAGTGAACCTCTTTCTTTTCCCTTAACAACAAGTCCAGCTTCTCATGTAGAGACTTGATTTCTTTCTTGCTAGACTCTAATTATTCCTTTGCACTCCTTGGTGCTCTGTCTAACTCCTCATTGTAGTTTCCATCAGACTGAGCCAAGTTCTCTACTAACTCCAAACCTTCATCTACATCTTTTGACAGGAAGTTCCCATTGGAGGCTGTGTCCAGGAGCATTCTGATCTTAGGCAAGGTTCCTCTGTAGAGAGTGGATAGCAAAGAGGCTTGTGAGAAGCCATGATGAGGGCATTGCAATGTGTAACCCTTGAATCTCTTCCAAGCTTCTCCAATGCTTTCATTGTTCCTCTGTGCAAATCCTGAGATCTCATTCCTTATCCTAGCTGTTCTTGAAGTGGAGAAAAACTTTGCTAGAAAGGCTTTCTTGCATTCATCCCTGCTGGTGATACTCCCTTGGGGAAGGTTTTTCTCCCACTGATGTGCTTTGTCTCCTAGGGTAAAGGGAAACAATCTGAGCTTGAAGCCATCTTCACTTACTCCATTTATCTTTGTGAGGGAGCACAACCTGTCAAAATTGTCCAGATGATCTAGAGGGTCTTCAAGTGGTAACCCATGAAATTTGCTGCTCTGAACCATTGAAATCAATTCAGACTTGATTTCAAAGTTGTTGTTTTGGACAGCTGGTGGAATGATGCCTGTCTTGTTGTTGTAGGCATTTGGTGCATCACCAGCGCCAATAGGTCTAGCTGCTCTTGGAGCTTGTGCAGCGCCTCTTGGTCCTTGCTCACCCTGTAAGCCTTGAACACCTTGATGTCCTTGTATATCCTGAGCGCATGCAGCTCCTGGAGGACCCTGAAATCTGATGTCATCCATGACTTGTTCCTGATTGTTTATACCAAGTCTTTGCAAGTGTTGCTGCCTTTCTTGCTGTCTCCTTGCTCTATGTCCTCTATCCAGCAGATTGATGTTGTCTATGAAATCCACAAGATTGCTTGAACCTCTAGATCTCAAGTTCATATACTTGAAAGACAGAAGTGAGAGTCAAAGAGAATTAGTAACCAAAGAAAAGTAAAAGCCTGATCTTAAAGATTCTACAAACTCTAATGATTCAAATGGATTCCCAAATGGCAACGACGCCAAATTGACACAAGGTTTGTGACCCCTTGGTTCAATCACCCTTGCACTAGTTAGTTGTAGTAAGGGTTTTATGTCAATCCAATGGGAAGAGTTGAAAACAGAAGAGTTGAGAGTAAAGTCTCTAAGTCAAGCAAGCAGAGAATTGGTTGTGTTTCCTAAGCAACAGTTCTAGAAACCTAAGTGAAACAAGCAGCAAACAAAGTAAAAGCAAAAGCAAACTAAGCAATTCTAAGCAAGAAAAACAGAGTAAAACAGAGCAAAACAGAGCAAATCCGAAATTCAAATAAGAGAAAGGCAAGTCTCTAGATGTGGTTATTGACTTTGGGGAATTTCAGACATTAACTAAGGTTGTTTCAAACTACATTAATCAAGCAAACAAGCAAGCAATGGTGATTCCTAGACATAGAGTTCACACTTAAGCTAGTTAGATCCAATCTCTTGGCAAATAACCCTCTGCTAAACATTCTAACAAGAACTAACTCTCATTAGTGCTAAAAGATCAAGCAAGCATGATTAAACAACTCTATTCAAGTCAAAATGCCCCTCAAACAGTCAATCTCTTGTGCCAAGGCCAGCAAATCCTCATTATCGGTCAGTTGTATCGGTCTTCAGTGACCGAAATGGGTCCCTATCGGTCTGGAGTGATCGACACATATGACCGAAATTCATCCGATGTATTTGTGTCGATCACACTTGACCGATACTGGTGATCCATATGCTCCGTATCAGTCACCCTTAACCGATACTCTCTGTGCTCTGACCGAAAACTTCTGCAGAGATCTTATGCTGTGATCCTTCTTGCTCCCTTCTGCCCAGCTAGCATCTTGTATCATTCCCAAAACTCCTTCAAGCTCCTTTAAGCTCCAAAAGCACCTAAAACATCCAAAATACAAAGAAAATGCAAACTATACTCTAAATGCAACCTAAGTCTAAAAGGAGAAGAAAATAGGACAAAAGCAAAGGGAAAACATACAAAAGAGGATCAAAATATGTACTAAATGCAGCCCTAAATGGTGTAAATACAAGGGATATCAAAATACCAGATGGCGCTGGATGCAGATAGTTCTGGAAACTTCAACACCAACAGACCAGAGGAGGCGATCAGGTTGATTGGGAATTTGGTCTGCAGCAACAACACTAAAAATGCAGATTTTCAGAGGAGGAAACAAGCTGGTGTGGATGATGGAAATCAGATTGCTGAAGTTAAGGCTAAGCTGGACAATATGCACAGCCTTTTGGTAGGAAAGAAGTTAGTTCACTTTGCTGCAGAAGTGGAGACTTTCGAAGGTTCATAGGAGGTTGAGTAGGAAGATGTAAATTTCATCAATTCTGGCGGTTTTCAGGGTCATAGGTATGGAAATCAGCAGTGGAACAGAGGCTACAACAACAACAATCAGAAGAGTACCTTTACAGGAGGTCAGGGCACGCCTGGTTACACTCCTAAGCCACAGTTCCAGAAGACTGGAGTTGAGAAACCTTACCAAAACATCAGGAATTTTGGTTCTTCTTCCTACCAAACTGCACCTCCTAAGACAATAAGATAGAAGCTATGCTGGAGCAGTTACTTGAAGGACAACAGAAGATGACAGTGAACTTCAATGGCAAGATGGATTTGCTGTATCAAGACCTGAATGGGAAAATTGAGAGTCTGAACTCTCAAATGAAGAAACTTGATGTGCAGGTTGCTCAAACTGCAAAAGCTGTTCAAAGGCAAGAGGGATTCCTTCCTGGAAGGACTGATATAAATCCCAAGCACCAGGTTAATGCCATCACAGTCATGAGTGAAAAGGAGCTTGAAAAAGTGCAGGAGAAGAGGATGAGTGCAAAGCAAATCGTGCAACAAATGGAGTTTGAAGATGAAATTTTTGCTGTCTCAGAGATCAGTGACAAGCGTCACCAAGGAGGGTGTCGCTCATCACCCAAAATGGAAGCCCCCGACAAATTTTCTTCAGAAACTGGTGACGCTCGTCACTGGTTGGGTGACGCTCGTCACCAAGCTGAAGCAGAAAGTCGCGATTCATTACAAGTGAGTGACGGTCGTCACCCACCCCAGAATGACGATTTTTCGACTGTAACTGCAGATAATAGCAAGGAGCAAACATATAAACCCAAGATACCCTTCCCCAAGTATCCTAGAAGGTCTAAACAGGAGATAGAAGAAGCCAGATGCAAAGCTAGGATTGATAAGCTGATGGTTGAGATGCCCCTTGTTGATGCAGTCACGCTTTCACCAGCTCTAAGAAGGTATGTAAAGAGAATGGTTGTGAATGGTGTAAGTCCTGAGGAAGGCGCATTGCTTACCAGAGACATCAGTGCAATTTTCTTAGGCACAACTCCAAATAAGAAGAAGAAAGTGACTGTTTCTGAACAAGTCAATACCATCACTCAAACCAGAATTCCAGAGAAGCTATCTGATCCAGGGACCTTTGTGCTTGATTGCTCAATCTCTGCAGGACGTTTTCCCCACTCTCTATGTTATCTAGGGTCAGGTATTAACTTGATGCCTTTCTCTATTACTGCTAGACTTGGAATGACTGAGTTCAAGCCAGTTGGGATCTATAAGAACCTCATAAGGCATCTTAGAGGATGTTCCTGTTAACATTGAAGGCTGCATAATTCCTACAGATTTTGTGGTTCTGAAATATACTGAAGAACCTAAAGATCCTCTTATTCTGGGAAGACCATTCTTGGCTACTGCTGGCGCCATGATTAAAGTGAGAAAAGGGAATATTGAGCTTGATCTTGGTGATGTTGTCATGAAATTTGACATTGATAAGTTAAGAAGGAGTTCTACCATTTATGGTCAAACCTTTTTTGTAAGAACTTCTAATGATGAAGAGCCTGTCATGAAGCATTCAGAAGACACAACTGCTGGGTATGTCAATGAATCTGATACAAGTGGGCAAGTGAACAAGATGGCTGTTCAAGAGGCAATGTCTGAATTTTATGCAAAAGCTGTTGGGTTTGAGGATTGGACTAAAAATGATATCTTCAGGAGTAGGCTTGATGAAGAGGTTCCAATGAATGCCAAGTTGTTGGAGGAGGACGAGTTTGTGATGGAGGCAAGAATTGCAGAGCTGAATTGCAAAAAAGTTGCAGAAACTGGAACTGTAGAGTCAATGACGACGTCACTGACCTGGTGACGCTCGTCACCAACTTGGACACAAAGGATCGACATGATCTTTCAGCTATAAGTCCATCTGACGTTGCCAAACCAAAAATTCAACATTCTACAACCCCGAAACCTGCAACTAAGCAAAGGTATGCACTTCCTGGAACCAGTTCCAAACCTCCTAATCTCATCAATAAGAACTTAAAAGGTGCAATAGATGCTTCACACTTATGTAAGCAACGAGATTCTCGTAGAATGCTTGGTGTTTCTTTTGATGATTCTGCAGAAAAACGAAATATCCCACCCACAGTCACAACCCGCCCTACTGATGTACCTCACTTCCTTGAAAGTGTTCATGCATCTACTGCCTATAAACCACCATGGATGAGGAGACAGTCTCCTCCAAGGCATTCAATGCCACCTTCTGTTCCACCAGCTGTTTGAGCAGCATTCAAAGTCGAGCTAATGACTTTAAACAAGCGTTTAGTGGGAGGCAACCCACTGGTAATTTTTTTTTTTTCATATACTTAGTTTAGTTTTCTATTACATAGCTAAAAAAACCCAAAAACATGAGAAAAAAAAATGAAATTCAGTTTGTCAGTTTGCTTGTGAACTTGTTGGATCATGGATAATGCTTTTTTTGGATGTTCTTGATGTGTGTTTTGAGTGCTCTAGCAGTCTGACTTTGGAGTACACATGATGGCATAGCATTTAAACATCGAACATGTCGATTCTGAAGTACAGGTCGTGGTGACGCTTGTCACCCGACCCTTCGCGAGGTAACACTTTTTCAACTTTGTTTTTCGAGTTCTCATTTATCTTTTTGACCAAATCTTGGCTTAATAACACTGAGGACAGTGTTGTTTAAGTCTGGGGGAGGTGTTTACTGACGTTGCGTGCTTTGTGTCATGTTTATAGAGTCTTAAAGTTGAGTCAAAAACCTGTTTTTATATAGTCAAAATTTTAAAATTGTCAGTTTTTCTTGTAATTAACCATAGGACGTTTTTTCTTATAAGAACCATTGCCACAGTAGTTGATTACAAGTCTTACTAAGTTGAAAGTCATAGGTAGATCAGTCTAGCAATGAAGGTTTAGGTTCTTAGAGGATCTGAAAAATTTGCTGTTAGCTCCACCCTAATGAACTTTAAACTTCTTATCTTAGGGCTTGATTCTTATTTATCTTGATTCTCTCTTTCAGCACTAACAATAAGGTTAAGATACAGTCTCTCTTTGATCTTCCCTGATGTAATTTTTAAAAGTTTTAGCCCAAAGAATGGTGCATTCATGACCCTATCTCCTCACAAGGAACAACAATAATGAACACACTCAAGAACCTGTCTCCTCACAAGGAACACAAGTATTGACTAGCACCATATCTTAGACTGTAAAAGTTGAGAAAAAAAAGTGAAAAATCGAAAAAAAAAATCAGAAAGAAAAAGATCAAGGGAAGATAAAATAGGAGAGCTGTGTTGAGATTGCTTTGTTAGTTGTTTAGGTAGGGAAATGAATCTATAAGTGATTGAGATGATAAAACCTTGATAAGATAACACATTTAGATAGATATATGGAGTTAGCAGCAGAGATTTCGGATTTCTTGAAGGGATTTGGATTGGACTTGAAAGATTTGCTAAGCTTGTGATGATTAGACTAAATTTTGATCTTGTGTTGACTCTGTGGTATGTGGACTCAAAAGTTCTAACTAGTATGGTGTTCCTGATGTCTGACTGACTGTTTCTTGTTTTCTAACCTCGACCATGTTCTCTTTCTGATGTTTGCTTGAGGGCAAGCAAAAGTTAAGTTTAGGGGAGTTGATATATCATGGTTTTTATGGTTTTTAACCATGATATACGTCCTTTTTATTGAGTCTTTTTGGTCTTTTTAGAGTCCTAGTAGAGTCTTTGCAGGTTATAGCATGTCTGGAGCACAATTAGAGATATTGGAGCTTTTTGGAGCATTGCAAGTTGAAGCCACGAAGTGTCCAGCTCGAGAAGAAAAGTATGCATTTGGGTGACGCTCGTCACCAAGGAGGGTGACGCTCGTCACCCCTAGAGGAAGGGTCGTGGCTGGTTTCATAAAAGAAAGAGCATTATTTGCAGTTTTGGCCCAGAAGTTCCAGTATTTACAAAGAGGCCCCATATCGTGTTTTAGCTTGTATATTAGGTTTTTCAGCCATTCTTTTGGCAGATATCTTAGATTTTAGAATTAAGAGAGTTTGAGAGAGAGATTTGTTTAGAGCTGTTTGGGGAGACAGATCCTGTACTTTTTTTTGAAGATTTCGAACCTCCTTATTCTTTTACTCTTTCTCTTAATGCAATTTTATTCAGTTATGTTTTGTGATTCCATGATCATGTCTGAGTAATCTGCTAGTTAAGTTATGGCTTTTTTCAAAGGTTGATGAGGAGTTTGTAGAATTGCTACATGTTAGGAATATCTTTTGGTTTTTCATCTCTGCTTGCTTTAAAATCGAATTTCTTAGACACATCATCTAGAAATCCGAAAATCATAGGTTGTTAAATATATGTGAGAGCATTACTGATAACCTGAACTAGTATTTGATGAGCGAAACAACTTAGTGCAAAGAGATTTGGCTTAGGATTTTTGTGAACAATTGAATCTGATGATATTGCATGTTTAGGTTGTTAGGATTTGCAAAGAGATTTGAAACTCTGTGATTTAAACATAGTTAACTTCTGCAATGAGAATTGATTAGTTATATATTTGATATTCATGTTCAAAACAGTTCTTAATCATTCCTGATCTCATGCATTCTACATTCTCGGATTCAACCTGCGAACTGTCCTGACTTAGTGCGTTTAGTCTTCTGAAACTTAGATTAACAACTTGAATTTCGTTTGCTTACATTTATTTATCATTCGCATTACATACATTACATTCTGCTTAGCTTAATCTGAACCTACATTCGATAGTGTAGTTTGCATTACTCCTTTGGGATTCGATACCCCTTGTACTACAACTGCTTTTGCTGTGCACTTGCAGTAGTTTTATTTGGGTAAAACCTGAACCCTATCAGAGTTGTGACGTAAAGCGTCAGGTGCAGGTGCAGATAATCATGCTTCTCGATTTTTTGCCAGTGGTGGCAACGGTCATTGAAATAACAAGAAGAAGAACAACAAGAAGTTATTCTCAAAGGGTCCTAAGCAAGATGATATCTGCAATTACTGCAAGGAGAAAGAGCACTTGAAAACAGACTGTCCTAAGAAGAAGAAGCAATCAGCTTCTGCTACTGTTGCAACTGTAGCAGAGGATGACAGCAAGTCTGAAGAGGACATTGCTCTGGTTGCTGATGAGCACACACATCCTTCCGATGTATGGGTTCTAGACACTACAGCGTCCTACCATATGAGTCCAAGGAGAAAGTGGTTTTCTACATACGAGCAGGTAGACAATGGTAGCATCAAGATGGCTAACAGCGTTACTTGTAAGGTTGTTGGAATTGGTTCCATTAAGATCAGGATGCATGATGGTAGATTCTGCACACTGAATGAAGTAAGGCATGTTCCGTCTATGACGAAGAATTTGATATCCGTGAGTCTGCTTGACAGCAGTGGTTTCAAGTACTCAGGTGGGGATGGTGTTGTGAATGTCTACAAGGGTTCTGATGTGATCTTGAAGGGTGTCATACGTGGTACCTTGTATTTTCTGCAAGGATCTACAGTTAGAGGTTCAGTGAATGTTGCCACTGCTGAAATTCGCAAGGAAGATATGACAAAACTATGGCATATGAGGCTTGGTCATATGAGTGAAAGAGGAATGCAAATTCTGTCTAAAGAAGATCTTCTCGATGGCCATGAGGTTAAGGGTTTAGAGGTCTGTGAACATTGTGTCTTTGGAAAGCTTCACCGCAATAAGTTTCCTAAGGCCATTCATAGAACAAAAGGCACACTGGATTACATCCACTCAGATTGTTGGGGTCCCGCTCGGGTATAGTCATTGGGAGGTCACAAGTATTTTGTATCTATGATTGATGACTACTCAAGAAAGACATGGGTGATCATACTAAAGCATAAAGGTGATGCTTTCAAGAGCTTCAAGGAGTGGAAAACCTTAGTGGAGAATCAAACAGGGAAGAAGATCAAGAGGCTGCGAACTGATAATGGTATGGAGTTCTGTTCAACTGAGTTCAATCAGTATTGTAAGGATGAAGGTGTTGCACGTCATCATACAGTCAGAGAAACACCCCAGCAGAATGATATAGCTGAACGGATGAATCAGATGCTGCTGGAAAGAGCAATGTGCATGCTCTCTAATGCTGGTTTATAACGAAGGTTCTGGGCTGAAGCTGTAAGTACAGCTTGTTACTTGATAAATCGTGGACCACACACAAGTATCAAGTTCAAGACGCCAACTGAGCTGTGGTCAGGAAAATCTGCAGACTACTCAAACCTTAAAATTTTTGGCTGCACCATTTACTACCATGTGAGTGAAGGTAAACTAGAGCCAAGAGCAAATAAGGGAGTATTTGTAGGCTATAGAGATGGCATTAAGGGATACTAGATCTGGTCTCCATCAGAGAAGAGAGTCATTTTGAGCAGGAATGTGGTCTTTGATGAAAGTTCAATGCTTAGATGCACAGCAGAGTCTACAATTACCACAGAGATTGATAGATCTGACAAGTAGGTGGAGCTGCATCCAAATCATGAAGAGAGTGATTTCCAGAAACGTGAAGACAGGCAAGAGCAACAAGAAGAAGACAGTCCGTCAGAACATACATCAGTAGTCAGGCAACCATCTAATACTAAACGTCGTAGTGTTGCTTTAGATCGACCTAAGAGGGTATATGTTAAACCTCCCAAGAGATATGGTTTCGAGGATATGGTTGGTTATGCACTGCAGGTTGCAGAAGAGGTGGACACTTATGAGCCATCCACGTACAGAGAAGCTGTTTCAAGCTCAATGGCTGAGAAATGATTTGGTGCAATGGGAGATGAGATGCGCTCTCATGATAAGAGTCGAACTGGAATCTGGTCGTACTACCACCAGGGAGAAAGGTTGTTACATGTAAATGGATCTTCAAGATTAAGGACGGGATATCACCTGAAGAGGGAGTCAAGTATAAAGCTCGGGTCGTTGCTAGAGGTTTCAGTCAAAGAGAAGGTGTAGACAACAATGAGATCTTCTCACCAATGGTCAGACACACTTCCATCAAGGTGATGCTTGCAGTAGTGGCACGTCACGATTTGGAAGTTGAACAACTCGATGTGAAGACAGCTTTCCTTAATGGCGAGCTAGAGGAAGAGATATACATGACCCAGCCAAAGGGTTTCCAAGTTTCAGGTAAAGAAGATTATGTATGCAAGCTGAATAACTCGTTGTGTGGGCTTAAGCAGTCTCCCAGACAGTGGTATAAGAAGTTTGACAACTATGTGATCAAATTAGGATACACACAAAGTCCTTATGATTGTTGTGTCTACTACAATAAGCTGAATGATGAATCATACATCTATCTGGTACTGTATGTGGACGACATGTTGATAGCTGCTAAGCGTATGTGTGACGTTCAGGAGTTGAAAGATCTGCTCAGCATAGAATTTGAGATGAAGGATATAGGTGCAGCTAAGAAGATTCTAGGAATGGAGATTCTTTGAGATAAAGAAAAGAAGAAGCTTTTCTTGTCACATAAAGGTTACATTCAGAAGGTGCTAGCAAGGTTTGGTATGTCTTCAGCCAAACCTATTGACACTCTGTTTGCTGCTAATATTCATCTCACCATGTTTGCACTGCAGTCTGAAGAAGAGAAAGAGTATATGTCTCGAGTTCCTTATGCCAGCGCTGTAGGAAGTTTGATGTATGCAATGGTTTGCACTAGGCCGGATCTTGCACACGCAGTCAGTGTTGTTAGCAGGTTCATGGGACAGCCAAGAAGAGAGCATTGGCAAGCTGTGAAGAGGATTTTCCGGTACTTTTGTGGTATGTCTAACATTGGTCTCATTTACGGAGGTAAGAGACTGTGTCTGGTTACAGGCTATTCTGACTCTGATTATGCTGGAGATGTGGACAGCAGAAGATCAATGACTGGCTATGTATTTACCTTGGACAATTTTGTTGTAAGTTGGAAAGCAACCTTACAGCCAACTGTGACGTTGTCTACTACTGAAGCAGAGTATATGGCGTTGACTGAAGTAGCTAAATAAGGTATCTGGTTGAAGGGCTTGGTTAGTGATCTTGGTCTGCATCATGATCAGGCTACTGTGTACTGTGACAGTTTGAGTGCAATGTGTTTAGCCAAGGATCAAGTTCATCACGAACGAACCAAGCATATTGATGTAAGGTATCACTTCCTGAGAGGTGAGAAGAGGATCAGTGTGAAGAAGGTAGGGACAGCTAATAATCCTGCTGATATGTTCATGAAGCCAGTTCCTTGCAGCAAGTTCCAACATTGTTTGGACTTGTTGAACATCAAAGACTGTTGATCTGGCTCCGTAAGGGGCGTCTGGTCCGAAAGGACATCTGAGGCAAGGGAGAAGTTGAGTACATCTAGCATTGTAGCGATGCATCTGGAACATCTGTAAGGAGGATTCAAGTCAAGGTGGAGATTTGTTAATATGCCTTGAATCTGATTATGCATGCAGGCTGATCAAGCAGGCATTGATGTTTGCACGCTCCTTGAATAGACGTTGATGTTGGCATGCTGCTGGATGTTGCGTGTAGACTGCAGGATGATGAATCTGCATGTTGCACGATGAAGCTTCATGGTGCATAATGAATATGCATGCTGCATGATGAAGCTGTAGGCTGCATGTAGGAAGCTGCATGCTGCATGCAGGACGCTGCAGGCTGCATGCAGGAAGCTGCATGCTGCATGCATGACGCTGCAGGCTGCATGCATGACGCTGTATGCTGCATGCATGACGCTGCAGGCTGCATGCATGACGCTGCAGGCTGCATGCTGAATGTTGGAAGTTGCAGTCTGCTTAGAGAGATGTTAAAGTTTGTTGGCTGCGTAATCAACATACAAGTCTGCACGCATATGGGCCGCACATCTGTTAGCTGAAGGTTTAATATATGGGCTTCAGCGTGCGAGCCCAACTCACATGCTATTAGGGTTTCTGGGGTTTGTCAGCTATATATAACCTTAGTATACCTAATTTCTATACATTCTGCCTCCATTAATAAATCAGTATCCTTTGCTTGTGGATGTAGCCAACACATCGTTGGTGAACCACGTTAAATCTGTGTCGTGTTATCGATGTTTACTGTTTTCTTCTGGCATCTGTTACAACACTCAATGAGGACACTGATGAAAAAAGTGAGGGGGAAGACCTCGTCCAAGTTTCTGATGTTAAGAAGGAGGTTCAAGCTAACGTGCTTCCAGTTTACCAACCTGACATCCCTTTTCCAGGAAGATTCAAGCAGGAAGCTGTCATTGAGGAGTACCTCTCTCTGTTCAATGAGGACACTGAACTTCAGAGTGGGGGAGAAGATTTTTTGGAAGCTCATGCCAACCATGGAGTTGCAAAGGAAGAGTCTCTTGAAGCAACAACAACTAAGGAAGAGTAGAAGAAAGGGCTACTTGAGGAGAGTCAAGCTGAGAAAAAAACTGGGATCTTTGATCATTCTTCTTACAAGCCAGCTCTCCCCTTCCCTGGAAGGTTTAAGAAGCATCTTATGGATAAGTACACCACTCTCTATGCATACCAGATGAAGCTGAGAGGTCTTGATATTGGGACAGAGCTGTAGGAAGCTATTGCCAGGACTGAGGTACTGAACATCAAGAAGCTTGAAGATACAGGATGTTTCACTTTGCCTTCTGAACTCAAAGGACAAACTTTCAAGAGCTGTCTTTGTGATCTTGGAGCAAGTATCAACCTTCTCCCATCCTCTACTGCTAAGGCGATTGGCTACACTCAACTTCAAGAGAGTAATGTGTCTCTTACCATAGCTGATGGGTCAGTAAAGGCACCACTTGGAGCTCTTAAAGATGTGCCAATGATGATTGAAGGAGTGATCATACCAACAGATTTCCTGGTCCTAGATGTTGAAGGGAAGATCAAGAACGGCATCATTCTAGGAAGGCCACTTTTAGCTTCAGCTGGCGCAGTGTTTGATGCAAAAGAGTGCACAATAGAGCTAAGGTTGATGAAAGAGAAGGTTCTGAAGTTTGACTCCAAATGGAAAAAGCTGGAAGATAAGCAAGCTTTGCATTTAGAAGCTAGTTTTAGGTTTGTTTTGGGGAAAGAATTTGCTGGTGTTAAAAAAATTTTGCTTATGTGTTTTCGGTTTATAAAGAAATGGTGTTTGGGGTTTAAAAATAAAGGACTCAAGGTTTTAAGTGGTGGTGTTGTTCTGTTTTTAAAATAAAAGCTCAGTTTTAAAAGAGAAGGAGGTAGCTCTCAAAAATAAAAATAAAAAAACAGAAAGAAAAGAGCCAAAAGGCCAAAGCTTAAAAGAAAAAAAAAGAAAAACAAAATAATAATAATAAGAGAAGAGAACTACCAAGATTTAAAGGAAGAGCTTTAAGTTTGTGTTTGACCACCACTAGCCTAATAAGAGTAAAGTTGTCTCCTGTTTTCGTGGGTTATGCTTGGCTTCTTGCCTTGTCGTTTGGGTAGTTTCTAGAGGGTGAGTGAGCTCGAAAAAGAAAGAAAATGAGAGGGGTTTAGGATCATTGTTAGTGTATATGGATAGATGAGAGTCTAGTCATGTATGCATCAATTGTCTTAATATTTAGCCTAATATTTCTTGTGTGATGTGAGGTCTTATTTTTGGATTGAACTTGGCATAAAGTGTTAGGTTTAGGCGACATGATTAGGCATTCATATTGATGCTAGCTTTGCATTTTGAAGCTAGTTTTAGGTTTGTTTTGGGGAAGGGATTTTCTGGTGTTAAAAGAATTTTGTTTATTTGTTTTCGTTTTAAAAAGAAATGGTGTTTGGGGTTTGAAAATAAAGGACTCAAGGTTTTAAGTGGTGGTGTTGTTCTGTTTTTAAAATAAAAGTTCAGTTTTAAAAGAGAAGGAAGTAGCTCTCAAAAATAAAAATAAAAAATCAGAAAGAAAACAGCCAAAAGGCCAAAGCTTAAAAGAAAAAAAAATAATAATAATAAGAGAAGAGAGCTACCAAGATTTAATGGAAGAGCTTTAAGTTTGTGTTTGACCACCACTAGCCTAATAAGAGTAAAGTTCCTAGCATCTGTTGTGGAGATGCAAAGGAAAATCAACAAATGGCAAGGCAAAATGCTCAAGAAACTTGCCAAGAAGTTCAAATCCCTTCAAGGAGGCTCGCCTAAGAAAGATGCAAGTGAAGAGGTTCAACAACCCGAGAAGAGGAGGCTTTCAACCGGTGGAGTTGTCATCCGTGAGACTCAAGGCAGCAACATTCAACCGGTGCGTCTCTCCCTTTAAGAGCCAGGCTCCAAAGGCAAAGCCATAGCATCTAGCTCCTCTGGAACATCCTCAAGTTCCAGCCGAGACTAGACCCGAGGTAACAACCTTCTTCCATTGTACATACCGCTCATGTTTGCTTCTTTTTGCTTTGTGTTTTGATGCTCCTTTGAATCTGTTTGCCACCGGGACAGTGTCAAGCAAGTTTGGGGGAGTATATGTGTGGTTTGACTTGTGTTTTCTGATCTTATTTTCCCTTTAGCATCTTTGAGTCTTTCTTACATGAAAAATTGGTAAAATTTTTAAAAGTTTTTCAAAGATTCATGTAGTTGCATTCATCTCATTGAGCATTTTAGGATTGAGTCTAGAATCTTAAAGCATCTAGGTTGTTCTTTATACGCATAAGGGGTTAGAGTTTTTCTTAAAAAGGTGTTTTAAACTCATGAATTGTTTTAATGCCCTAGTTAGTAGTTTTCTAATGCTTTGCTTATACTTTGAAAGTAAGTTCTTACCATGCTTGGATCGCTTGCTATGATTTTCGTGACTTAAGTTGAATAGACATGAATTGAATCCTTTCCTACTAAGTGAGAACCTTAATCTGAATTTGAATTATCACTCTTGTGCATTTGAAATGAAATACATGGATCACATATACATATTCAGGCTTTCTTACCCTTTTTTACCACTTTTTGTAAGTCTGAATAGAACTCCTCACCCTGAACCTTGCCTTCCTTTCAAGCCAAATATTTCTTGTGTGATGTGAGGCCTTATTTTTGGATTGAACTTGGCATAAAGTGTTAGGTTTAGGCGACATGATTAGGCTTTCATATTGATGCTAGCTTTGCATTTTGAAGCTAGTTTTAGGTTTGTTTTGGGGAAGGGATTTGCTGGTGTTAAAAGAATTTTGCTTATGTGTTTTCGGTTTAAACAGAAATGGTGTTTGGGGTTTGAAAATAAAGGACTCAAGGTTTTAAGTGGTGGTGTTGTTCTATTTTTAAAATAAAAGCTCAGTTTTAAAAGAGAAAGAGGTAGCTCTCAAAAATAAAAATAAAAAATCAGAAAGAAAAGAGCCAAAAGGCCAAAGCTTAAAAGAAAAAAAAAAAAAAAAAAAAAATAATAATAATAAGAGAAGAGAGTTACCAAGATTTAAAGGAAGAGCTTTAAGTTTGTGTTTGACCACCACTAGCCTAATAAGAGTAAAGTTGTCTCCTGTTTTCTATACATCTGTGAGGATTATTGTATCGATCAGAGTACCAATATAAGTTAACCCGATACGCCTTAACAAGCAATGTATCGGGGTACAAACTGTTCGATATGCCTCAACTGGTATTCGTATCAATCACATGTATCGACATACCAGGTCGATATGACATCAAGAAGTGCGTATCGAGCACAATATCGATGTATCACATCAATGTGCCTTATCTGCGAGGATGAAAGGCGATGAATAGCCCTTTATTAAGGCATATCGGAGTGAATATCGACATCCCACGTCGATACACCTTAAGTGACGAATGAAAACATGCAGTTCAGCATATGTCAAGGTGTATCGATGTGCATATTGACATGTTGGTCCGATATGGAATTTTTCTAAGTCATACAGAGCTACATATCGAGCTACTAGCTCGATATTGGACAGCTACGTATGATCATCAGACTACATATCAAAAAAGGGATGTCGATACAAAAGATGCCAATCAGTATCGACATGTATATAGGTCGATATCAAGACCCAGACCACTGATATCGGCATGCATATCGACCGGACCAAGTCGATATGATCAATATCGATCACAATATCGACTTGGGTGGTCAATATTGCGCACGAGGTAAGCTTTCTTCAGTTCAAATATTTCCCTCCTTGGTCAAACTGGATCAAGGAATTCAAATTTGAATCCTTCCCCTTCCCAAGCACAAGTGGGACCTCTTTCTAGCACTCTATGTCCCCTTGCTCCCCACAAAAAGATTCCGCAACCCTCTATTTAAACTAACTCCACCCTTCTCTCTTTCTCACTTTCATTTTCCTAGTTTTTCAACCACTAAATTTCGAATTTTTTGTGTTTTCAAAGTGCTTGAGAGAGTCAAACGACTTCAGGTATTGTCTTAGCTTCTAAATGTTTAAAATTTTGTTTCATGCGCTTAAACACTTGTTCTTGTTTAGTGATTGATTCCTAGTAATGTTTCATTGCCTCTTGCTTATTTTTATTTTTTTTGCATGGTGAATAAGCTGTCTTTGATTCTTGAAGCACTTCGATTCGTGAATATTTGCTTGTCAAGTTCATCTATTTATCTTTGAATTTTCTTCTAAGTTCATTTGTTTAGTTTCACCATGCTAGGATTCATCATTTTTGATTATTTCATAAAATATATTTAATGAATCCTTTATATGCATTGCCTTTTTAATTGCTTCATAACTGTTAGAGGTTTACTTTTTAGTAAATAAACTCCTCCTTTGTGATTTTTTAGCATCATTAGGCATTGTGTTTTGTTGCTTCCATGGTTCTCGTTTTTCATTTGAGAATATGTTTTAGGTACCATGAAAAGAACAACAAGAAGTGGAGCTAACAAAGAGGCTGAGAAGCAAGAGGAAGGCAAGGGAAAAGCCACAGAAGTTGGGAGTCCAAGCGCAAGAGAGCTCATAGAAGCCTTCAACCAATGCACTTTCAAGGCTACAAGATACCCTTGTGCTAGCACCATGAAAGCTCTTGGGATATATATAGATTGCAAGTCAATCTTTGAGCACATGGGGCTTACTGACTTTAAGGAGAGAGCGCTTTTCCTTCCTACAAGAGTCCCACCTGCCAATTCCTCTCCACCCTCAAGGTGGTGCACCATGATGAGAGTGAGCTGATCAATGGCTATGGCTGGATATCATTCACGATTGGCAAGCAAAGGTTAACAGCAACCTTCTTTGAGCTCTCTCTAGCTCTTAGTATGTATGGTTATGCGGAAAGAAGGGACCACTTCAAGATCAGCCAGAGGCAACACAAGATGTTGTGGAACGTGATAGGGGCTGGCAGTTTCACTGCAGGTGTTACAAGGAACCAGAATTTAAAGCATCTAGCTGTGCAGTATTTATATACTCATATATTTCGCATATTTAGCATGCAATTAGAGTAGATTTCATGCATACATCTTTTATAATAGGCTAGTTTGCACCATTTATCACATTTTAGGTCCTAGAACACTTTGCATTAGCATTTTGCATATTTCTTGCATTCTTGCATCATATTCAGGTTGATTTGGATACACTGGAGCTATGGAGGGTGCGTGGACATACTAAGGATCGAAAAGGAGCCTAAGGATACTTGGAGGAACTCAGCCATGCAGCAAAGGAACTGAGATCGAGGTGAAGATCGAGCTAGGCAGGTCGATCTAGACGAGATCGACCAGAAGATCGAGACACTCGAGTTGTTTCAAGGAAGAAGAACGAGGGCCAGATCGAGGTCACGACTCGATCGTTAGAGGATCGACCAGAAGATCGATTGAAGCACTCGATCCACCCGACTGAATCGACCCGATGATTGAGCAAAAGAGGACGTTCTATACAGAAGATCGAGTAAGATATCGACTGCTCAGGTCGATCTCTGAACCTTATCCGGACAGCTAGCATTTTGGATTTTAGTGAGGGGACCATTTCCCTCTTTGGTATAAATGTTTTTAACCTATTTTTGGGGAAGGGATCCCACACATCCACACATTACATTCGATCTGTCTTATCTTCTTTATGCTTTAGAAAACCGCCATTGTTTAGTTTTCAAGCTTTTAATATTTGTAGAACCTTAATCTCTTTTTAATCTTAAGTATTTCTCTTAATCTTTCTTGTTTAGTAGTTTAATGATGTTTATCTTTTCTTCCTTTGCATTTTTATGTGTTTTAATAATGAGTAGCGAGTAGTCATCAAGGGTTTAAGGTTGGGGGGATTAAGGAGGTTTTAAAGGGTTGGTCCTCTTAACTTAATCTCTTCTTGGGTTTGGGGGTTTTAATGCCTAGAGAGTCTTGAGAAAGATCTCCTTGATCTCAGGGATTTCCTTACCTTAGCAGGATTCAGGAGACCCCTTAAAACCAAATCCAAGAGACTAGCTCATCCTTTCCCAAACGCCATGGATGCTTAGGGAGCTAGTTAGGCCATTTCTTGAGATTTACGCTTCATATTCTTCAACCTTTCTTTCCACCACACGCCATGGGTTATGAGGAAAGGTTTAGGAAAGGATTAATACCACACACCATGGATAAATCAAGTTTATCTTCTCAAGGCTTAGAGATGACACTCAAATGTGTTAATTTATGTTTTCAAAACCCAAAGTTTGAATCTTCAACATCCTTAAGCATGATCTTCAACCTTGAATCTATTTTTAGCATTTAAAAATTTAAAGTTATCATTTCCTAGTTCTAAAGTTTACAGCTTTTGTCTTAGTTTCTTAAAAATCATTTCCTAGATTGTTAGAACTTTTCTTTTCTTTGTATGCCTTTAGTTTCCGAATTTTAAAAACTAGTAGTTCTGCATTTTAAATTCTTAGAAGTCATCTAGTAGTTGTTTAACCCATCAGTAGGAATTTTAAAATAGTTTTCGTGGTCATTTAGTAGCTGAAATTATTTTTCATAGATTTTACTTAGATTTACAAAGCTCTTGCATTCCTAGTATCTTTCATCAACCTGAGCTGGATTGACACCTAAAGCACTATACTTACCACTATACTTACCACTATACTTTGCTTTAGGATTTGATTAAAAACTAGCGTAAAAACCTAGTTATCAAATGGCGCCGTTGCCAACTTGGGTTTAGTTTGAAAGTATTAGGATTTTGAGCTTAGTAGAGACTAAGTCTTTAATTTTACTTTGGTTACTAATCTATCTACCTTCCTACTTGTCTTCTTATGTTCATGAATCTGAGGTCTAGAGGTGACAACAACTTACTACAACCTCTAGACAACATTCATCAACTTGGAAGTGCAAGGTCAAGAAGGGCAAGAGAACAAGCACAAGACTTTGAAGAGATAGAGCAGCCGGGTATTGTTGATTTTGAGGTTATGGCTGAGCAAGACCAAGCTGAGGCTCCACCTCACCGTTCTTCTGCTGCTAGGGGTAATGGAAACCCCAACCACGCCCAAAGGCCACCAAGGATCATCGGTGCGGGTGATGCACCAAACACTCATCACAACCGTTTTGGCATTACTCCTCCACCGGTGCAAAATAACAACTTCGAGATCAAGCCAGGCTTTGTCTCAATGGTGCAGAACAACAAGTTCCATGGACTTGCTATGGAAGATCCTTTGGAGCACTTAGACAACTTTGAGCAAGTGTGTGGTATGATCAAGATCAATGGGATCTCGGAGGATAGTTTCAAGCTTAGGCTTTTCCCTTTCTCACTTTGGGATAAAGCAAGGCATTGGGAGAAGACCTTACCTCAAGGGACTATAACCTCATGGGCTGATTGCAAGAAGGCATTTCTGTCCAAGTTCTTCTCAAGTACAAGGACAGCTCACCTAAGGAGTGAGATCAGCGGTTTTACACAAAGGCAAAATGGGACCTTTAGTGAAGCAAAAGAGCGGTTCAAGGACTACACCATTGCATGTCCTCATCATGGTTTCACTGAGGAGACACTCTTGAGCACCATCTATAGAGGAGCTCTTCCCAAGATTCGAATGCTTCTAGACACGGCGAGTAAAGGGAATTTTCTTGGACAAGATGTAGAAGCGGGAATGGAGCTTATTGAGAATCTTGCTTTGAGTGATGGCAACTACGCTGAAGACTATGATAGAGCACCTAGAGGGTCTGACCTTGAGGCACACAAGAAGGAGCTGAAATCTCTCCATGAAAAGATTGACAAGTTGGTACTCGCAAATCAAAAGCATGTACACTTTGTGGGAGAGGCTACGGATGTTCTAGATGAGCTGGAGGAGAGCCAAGAGGAAGCGAATTGGGTTGGAAGCCAAGACTATACTAAGCCACAGGCCTATGTTCAAAGGTATCAAGGCAACAACAACCTATCTTACCGAAGTACCAATGTGGAAAACCCCAAGGATCAAGTGTACCCTCCACAACAAGAAAAGCCTTTTGTTCCTTACAACAAAGGTGGGTTTCCACAAAACAGTGGGTACCAAGGGCAAAGTCAAGGAAATTTCCAAGGCCAGCAACAGCAAGGGAACAAAAGCTACCCTCCTGTGTTTCCTCCTGGATTCGTGCCACAGCAGCAACAAGTTCTACCTCCACCTCAAGATCCGGTACACGCTATGTTTCAACAATTACTTCAAGGAAAAGCATCTACAAATAAAAAATTTGTTGATATGAACAACAGGCTGGACTCTTCTCTTACTGAGGTATCTACACAAATCACCAACTTTAACAACAAGATTCGCCAGCTAGAGAAAGGAAAGGCCAGTTCAAGCAGTCAAGGAAGCTTACCCGGAAAGTGTGAGGCAAACCCTAAGGAGTATGCAAATGCAATCACTTTGAGGAGTGGAAAAGAGCTACCACCACGGTCTACACCTGAAGAAAATGAGGACATTGTGATTCAAGAGGGGGAGAGTAATCTCTCAAATGATCAAGAGATCACGTTTGACAATGTCTACATTGCAAGACCAAAGAAAGGCAAAGAAGCGGTTTTAGAGAAAAAAGTGGAGGAAGTCAGCAAAGAGAAAGAAGCTTTCGTACCTTCACCTTACAAACCAAAGCTCCCCTTCCCTGGACGTTTCAAGAAGCAGTTGGTTAAGAAGCATAGAGCCTTGTTTGAGAAGCACTTAAGGGACGTTGAGATAAAGCTGCCGTTGCTTGATTGCATGGCTATGGTGCCAAAATACGCCAAATGTTTGAAGGATACTCTTGCTAAGAAGGCGAAAGAGAGCAAAGAGGTCTTGGTATTGATTCAAGAATGCAGTGCAATCATCCACAAGGAGATAGCTCTGAAGAAGCTTGGAGATCCGGGGTCATTCACTATCCCTTGTGCACTAGGCCCTTTGAAGTTTGAAAGCTGCTTATGTGATCTTGGTGCAAGCATTAATCTTATGCCTCATTCCATTGCCAAAAAGCTAGGCTTTACCAAGTTTAAGGAGTGTAGAATCTCACTCATTCTGGCTGACCGAAGTATAAGGCTCCCTGTAGGCTTGCTTGAGGACCTACCCGTGAGGATTAGCAACGTGAATGTGCCAACAGATTTTGTAGTTCTAGAAATGAATGAGGAACCAAAAGTCCTTCTAATCCTTGGTAGACCCTTTCTAGCAACTGCTGGAGCGATCATAGACGTGAAGAATGGCAAGATTTCTCTGCACCTGGGTAAAGACATCAAGCTGAACTTTGACATCAAGGAAGTCTTGAAGAAGCCAACGATTGATGGGCAAGTGTTCTACATAGAAGCTTTGGATGCATTGGCCGTTGAGTTGCTTGAGGAATTGGGACAAGAGGATCATCTACAGCTGGCTTTGACAAAGGAGTGTGGAGAGTATGGTTTCTTGAGTGAACAAACCCAGGAGTATGTACACATCCTTGATTCTCGCAAGGCTATGAAAGAAGATGAAGGCCAGTGCTTAGAGATCGACCTGGAAATCGATCAGATTACTCGATCCAGGGAAGAGATCGATTAGACGATCGACCGAGACAAGTCGATCTGTTCAGAGAACGACCTCGTGAATCGATCTCCTGCTCGATCCATATCCAATCGAGCAAGTGAATCGAGGGAGTGCACTCGATCCAGCCTAGAACGAGGGAGCAATCGACTGACTGGCTCAATATTTGCGGTAGGAACGGTTCAAGAAGGTAGCTAGAAACTCATGACTCGGGTTCAAAAGAGGCGAATGAGGACAGCAACCTCAACACAAGCCAAGAGGAAGACTTGAGTGAGCTGCTAGCCCCAAAGGTGGACCTAAAGCAGCTTCCGAATGGGCTAACGTACGCTTTCTTAGGACCAAATGATACATATCCGGTCATTTTGAATGAAAATCTAAATGATGATGAGTAAGACTCGCTCCTTAAGGAGCTGAGGAAGTATAGAAAGGCCATTGGGTACTCTCTCAGTGACATCAAGGGACTTTCACCAATGCTTTGTACTCATAGGATTCATTTAGACAATGAAAACACATCTTCCATTGAGCATTAACGACGTTTGAACCCGAATTTGAAAGAAGTAGTTAAGAAAGAAATCTTAAAACTCTTAGAGGCTGACGTGATATACCCTATCAGTGATAGCACATGGGTCTCTCCGGTCCATGTGGTACCAAAGAAAGGGGGTATCACGGTTATAAGAAATGAAAAAGATGAGTTAATTCCTACTAGGACAATAACCGGACATAGAATGTGTATTGATTATAGGAAACTCAACTCAGCTACTAGGAAATATCATTTCCCTCTTCCCTTCATTGATTAAATGCTAGAGAGATTAGCCAATCATCCTTACTACTGTTTTCTAGATGGCTATAGCGGTTTCTTTCAAGTACCCATTCACCCTAATGACCAAGAGAAAACCACTTTCACATGCCCTTATGGTACCTTTGCATATCGAAGGATGTCATTTTGGTTATGTAATGCACCAGCTACCTTTCAAAGGTGTATGATGTCTATTTTCTCTGACCTCATAGAGGAAATGGTAGAGGTTTTCATGGATGATTTTTCTGTGTATGGTGCTTCGTTTGGTGGTTGTTTGTCAAATCTTTGCAGGGTTCTCAAGAGACGTGAGGAGACAAACTTGGTGCTAAATTTGGAAAAGTGTCACTTTATGGTGAGGGAAGGCATTGTACTTGGGCACAAGATTTCTGAGCATGGGATTGAGGTTGACAAGGCCAAGATAGAGATTATGATGAGTCTAGATCCTCCGGTTAACGTGAAAGGGATTAGGAGTTTCTTGGGGCATGATGGCTTCTACAGGAGGTTTATCAAGGATTTCTCCAAGATAGCACGTCCTCTTACAAGGCTACTGTGCAAGAAAGCCGAGTTCATCTTCGATGAAGAATGCCTACAAGCCTTTAAGACCATCAAAGAAGCCTTGGTCACCGCACCTATAGTTCAAGCTCCGGATTGGGATTTGCCGTTTGAGATTATGTGCGACGCGAGTGACTACGCTGTGGGTGCTGTCTTGGGTCAGAGGAAGGATAAGAAGCTGCATGTAATTTACTATGCAAGCCATACCTTGGATGACACGCAAATGAAGTATGCAACCACCGAGAAAGAGCTTATAGCCGTGGTCTTTGCTTTTGAGAAGTTTAGGTCTTACTTGGTGGGTTCTAAGGTCATCGTGTATACTGACCATGCTGCCTTGAGATACATATATTCCAAGAGAGACACCAAAACGAGACTCTTAAGATGGATCCTTCTCTTGCAAGAGTTTGATATGGAAATCAAAGACAAGAAGGGTATAGAGAACGGTGTAGCGGATCATCTTTCAAGGATGAGGGTGAATGATGTCTTTCCTTTGGATGACTCACTCCCTGAAGAGCATATTATGATGGTTAACACCGTCGTATGTGCAAAGCTAGAGGAGAGGTTTGAAGAAGTCTTAAGCCTAAAGGAAGAAGATCTACCATGGTATGCGGACATTGTTAACTATTTGGCTTGTGGAGAAGAGCCTACTCACTCGGACCATTACCATAGGATGAAACTCATTAGGGACATCTCTCACTACTTTTGGGATGATCCTTATCTGTACAAGAGGGGTGTGGACAGCCTATACCGAAGATGTGTCACAAGAGAAGAAGCAAAAGACATCCTTCTTCATTGCCACAGTTTGACTTATGGTGGACACTTCGCATCATTCAAGACAGCTACGAAGGTTCTACAAGCCGGGTTTTGGTGGCCTACACTCTTCAAAGATGACCATGAGTTTATAAAATCGTGTGAAGCTTGCCAAAGGGCCGGGAACATAACCAAGAGGAATGAGATGCCGCAAGTACCTATCTTTGAGGTGGTAGTCTTTGACGCTTGAGGGATTGATTTTATGGGACCGTTTCCATCATCATACGGCAACAAGAATATCCTAATGGCAGTAGACTCTGTGTCTAAGTGGGTGGAAGCCATAGCTTCACCAACTAATGATTCAAAGGTGGTAGTCAAGCTTTTCAAGACAATCATCTTTCCAAGGTTTGGAGTTTCTAAGGTGGTGATTAGTGATGGAGGCAGCCACTTCATCAACAAGATTTTTGAGGATCTTTTGAAGAAGCATGGAGTTAAACACAAGGTGGCCACGCCTTATCACTCTCAAACCAGTGGCCAAGTGGAGGTTTCGCATAGGCAAATCAAGGCCATCCTAGAGAGAACCGTGGGAGTGACTAGGAAAGATTGGGCGAGCAAGCTTGATGAAGCTCTTTGGGCTTATAGAACAGCTTTCAAGACTCCCATTGGTACCACGCCTTTCAACCTCCTCTATGGTAAATCTTGTCACCTCCCTGTGGAGTTAGAGCACAAAGCTCTTTGGGCTGTGAAGCAAGTGAATTATGCTCTCAAGACGGCACAAGAGAGAAGACTAGTGCAACTTCATGAGCTTGATGAATTGAGGTTGGATGCTTATGAAAACGCCAAGATCTACAAAGAGAGGACCAAAGCCGTTCATGACAAGAAGCTGGTGCTTAAGGAGCTCAAAGAGAGAAGCCTGGTTCTGCTTTACAACTCGCGTTTGAAGTTGTTCCCTGGGAAGCTCAAGTCTAGATGGTGCGGTCCGTTTGAGATAAAAGAAGTGCTACCGTATGGGGCAGTAACTTTGGCTGGCAAGGGTGGAAAGAGTTTCACAGTGAATGGGCATAGAGTTAAGCCCTACATGGCAAGTGATTGCAGCAAGGAGAGCACTACGTTGCTTCTCCAAGATCCCCCTCTAGCCTAACCAAGTAAAGTCAAGCTAAGAGACGTAATACAAGCGCACTTGGGAGGCAATCTCATGACTATCATTGTACATATTTTTGCTTTATTTCTGTTTCAATTTTATGCTTTTTAGTTTAAGTGTGTAGGTACAAGGAGATGGGAGCCAGAGATCATGATCTTGGATGTAACAAGGCAAGGAAAGGAGACGCAGAGGCAAAATATCGAGTGAAAGATCGACATGTCCTGGCTCGATCTTTACTAGATCGAGCTAGTAAATCGAGTAAAGTTACTCGATCTAGACGAGATCGAGTAGTCAATCGAGTGAATCAGTCGATTACGAGAGGATGATGCGTTTAAAACGGGGTGTGGATTGACTGGTCTCACTCGATCCTCGAACTTAGATCGATAGCAGGATCGATCAATTCACTCGATCTCCGCCAAAACGATCTCGCGATCGATCAAGGAGCTCGATCTAAGCAACATGGCCATAACCACGTAGAATCTTGGATCGAGGAGGAGACTCGATCTAAGGTTCGTTTCAAATCCGATCGAGCCTCCAATCAAGCAAGCTTATCGATCACAGACAAAATGGGCATGAGATCGAGGTCAAGATCGACCAATTTGACTCGATCTCATGCCGAGGTTGGTTTAAATTTTCCCCCCTTCTTTCTCTTTCCCTCTCATTTTGAATTTGAATCTTGGTCAAGGAAGCATGTTTGACCATGAAAGATGTGCATTGACCACACTTTTCAGAAACCACTTGCATACATGAGTCCAAAATTTTTTCTTTATAAAACCTTCCATCCACACTCTCTCCCATGGCATTTCAAACTGATTTTTAGAAAGAGAGAGTGTGAGTTCGGTTTTGAAAGACATAGAGCATCTTCTAAGCATCCCATTTTAAAGATATTTTCGAAATTCTTGAATTGCATATTTGAGTTTTCAAAATTTCCTTTTGTTGAAATGGTTGAATGAAATTTGCTAGGAATTATGATGAATTTTTAGAAATATCTAAGTATTAGGGAAATTTTCTTGATTTAGTCTTATCTCCAGAGATTTTTCTCTTCTATTTATTGATATATTTTAGAATATCCCCAATAATCTAGGATTTATATTTAGAGATTTTCTCTCTTTGCCATATCTTTCTCTCTTAATCGCCACATATCCTCACTTTCTCTTTGAGAACTTGTGTTTCAGGTACCATGGCACCCAAGAAAAGAAGCAGAGATTTGACAACTCAAGAGGAAACTCAGCAAGTGGTTGAAGAAAGGGCCAAGTGAAGTAAGGAAGAGAAGAAGGCAAAGAAGAGGCTTGAGAGGTTGCGGTTTGAGCCTACAAAGTTTGCAAGTAGGGATCTCTTGGAAAGGCTAGGGTTGCTGGAGGAATTTGATGAGTTACTCAGGGACATGGGCCTTGCTTGCCTATCACGGATGGACTGCCCTACTTACCCCGAGGCCACGCTTGACTTCCTCTCTACCTTGGACTTCTCATATGAAGATCCAAGCATCCAAACTCCATCCAAGGGTCATGTCACGTTCAAGATCAGGAAGCAAGCCTACCACCTCTCCATCCCTGAGCTATGCCAAGCTTATGATTTAAATGCTGCAGCCAAGCTTGTGGAGTTCCCTCAGCTCAAATCCGCGAACTATCTACGGGACTTGGTTAGCGATGGAGACTACAAAGCCAATACCGCCAACACATTCAGTGGAAGATCTGTAGCCCCAATGGTTACCAAGAACGAGCTATGCTTCCTTTTCCAAGGGGTTAAGAAGGTTGTATGCGATCGGGAGGAGAATGAGGACCCAATGGAGGATGAGCTTGGGGATGACGTCAACTACGGTTGCATCCTGGCTTCTTCTTTGGTCAAGTACAAGGCTTGGGCAATGAGATGTAAGGCGAGCTCTGCACTCATAGGCGGCTTCCTCACGCCATTGTTCATACTAGTGGGAGTGCCCCTTGCAGATTTTGAGCCTTGCGTGGAGCGTGCGTACATGGATGAAGTCTACTTGCGCCACACCGATTACTTGGGACCTACTCCAGCTCCAGGCATCTATGCTTACTTGTTCTACAACCATAACTATGAGAAGAAAGTCTGCATTTTGCCCAATCCAGATGAAACGCACCTACAAAGCATCGGCACAATAGAGTTCTTACCAAGCAATGAAGAGTGCTTTGAGCCTCTTGGAAACACGGCAGCCCCACCTCAGCTCACTCGTTCACCTTTAGAGTCCCCACCTACAGATGTTGAGATGCCCCCAAGCTTTGATCTCCCCAAGCTGGACTATGAGCTGCGGACAAAGGCTGAGAAATTCCTTTCCTCGGTTGTTGAGATTCAACGCAAGGTTAACAAGTGGCAAGGCAAGATGATCAAGAAACTGACAAAGAAGATCAAAGACCTACAAGGAAGCTCATCCGAGACGTCTTTGAGTGACGAGGTTGAGCAAATGGGTGAAACAATGAGGAGAAACTCAACCGGAGGTGTGGAGATCCGTGAGCCTCAAGATGGCAACCAAGCTGGGCGCCTTTCTCTACACGAGGGCACAAGCAGGAGCAAGGACAAGGGGCTACTTCACGACACTCATAGAAAGAGCAGGAGGACTGGAGCAACCTCAAGCTCCAGCCATGCCTAGCTCCGAGGTACCAAAACACAAACCCTTGTATATATCATGCATTTGTTTTTAATTTTTGCTTTGTGATTTTGGTCTCCTCTTGAATTTTTTTGACACCGAGAAGTTGATTTGAATGCTTGTGTAGACTAAGCTAAGGTTCATTGCTTGCTTTGATGGGTATGGCTAAAGTTTTAAAAGTAGAACAACCTCTTTGCATCTTAGAACTTATAACTTGGGCGTTGAATCGATTTCTCCATTGACATCGTTCGTTTTGAGCTTCCACTTTCAAACCTCTCTTCCTTTCTTTGTTTGCTTGAGGGCAAGCAAAAGGCAAGTTTGGGGGAGTTGATATTACTATATATTTTGCATATTTTGCTTGCATTTAGGATAGTTTTCATGCATTCGTCTTGCATTATAGGCTACTTTGCACCATTTTAGGTCCTAGAGCACTTTTTCATTAGCATTCGCATGTTTCTTGCATTATGCATCATATTCAGGTTGTTTTTGGACACTTTGGAGCTGTGGAGGATTCATGGACATGATAAGGCTTGTGAGGAAGCTTGTGGACGCTTGGAGAACTCAACCATGCAGCAAAGGACCTGAGATCGAGTTGCGGATCGGGCAAGGCAGGTCGATTCAAGAGGAAGATCGAGCATGCGATCGAGTGAGGAGGTTGATCGAGAGTACGGACGTGGGCCATGCCATGCAGATCAAGGTCTAGATCGAGTCCCCAACCCGATCATCAAAGGATCGACTCAAAGATCGAGCGAAGTCATCTGATCCAAGAGAAGATCGAGCCGGAGATCGAGTAACCCGAGTCGATCCCAGACTAACCTTATCCATCCAGCTGGTTTTGGCAGCTAGCGAAGGGGGGACCATTTGCGGTTTAGCCATTTTTGGCAAACCGCAACCATCGCTTTCATTATTCTCCATTCTGTCTTTTACTTTTTCGTTCTCTTCTTCCTTAGGCGATTTTGGCCATTGTCGACTTTAAGCTTTTCTTGCATTTTAAACCTTTGAATCTTGAAATCATTAAGTCTTTTGCTTTAATCCATCGTTTAATCATGATTAGCTGTTCATCCTTTGCATTCTGTTTGGTTTTATTTATGAATCGCGAGTAGTTTCCTTAGGGTAAGGGGTTGAGGCGATTCGAAAGGGGTCAAAGGGTTTAATGCGTTGTGTTTTCTTGTTCTTCATACCTTCTCTTCTAAGATCTTGGGATCTTAAAGCCTAGAGAGCCTTGGAAAAGTTCTCTATGAACCAAAGGCTGTCTTACCTTGACAGGATTCAGATGTCCTGGAAAACTAGATCCTAGAGGCTAATCCTCCCTTTCTCATACGCCATGGTTGTTTAGGGGATTAGTTCAGTCATTGTTTGAATACTGTCTTTCTTGCTCTTCGATCTCTTTTTCCACCAAACGCCATGGGTTTGGAGAAGAGATTGAGGAAGTGACATACCACACGCCATGGATGGTTTTTGTTTTGTTTTCAAGGCTTAGAGAAACCTCTTAAAATAGTAAATCTAATTGTTTTCAAGCCAAAGCTTAAATCTTTGATACCCTTGAATATGACCCTCGACTCTAAACCCTCTCTTTTAGTATTTTAAACCTCTGTTCATCAATTGCTTGTCATAAAGTTGCGCTTGTTCATTAGTAATCGCATCATCCATCATCTTAAGTTGTTAGACGAAATCGATCTCTTTTGCTCGATCTAGTGCTCGATCCTGTGGTAGATTCACTGGTCGATTTTTAGTTTTTAGTAGCTTTGCATTTTTCATCTTTTGCTTGTTCCTCGTGGTAGTTAACCCTCTTCCAGGGATTTTAAAATTGTTTTGCATTGAATTAGATAGTTGCATTTAGTTTTCCTTGATTTTACCAATCATTTATCATATTTGCTTAGCTTTACCTTACCCTTGCATTCTCATTGCTCTTCCTGCTCCCTAGGATTGGATTGATACCTCTTGCACTGCACTACATCATAAAATGTTGCTTAAGTTTTGATAACCTCCTGCTTGCATCTATAAAAAAAAACCTGTTATCAAATGGCGCCGTTGTCATCTTAAGGTTGCTAGGAAGCATTAAGATTTGGGGTTTAGTAAAGACTAAGCCTTTGTTTTCATTTTGGTTACTAATCTCTATGCCTTCAAACTTGTGTCTTTCAGGTACATGATTCTGCGTTCAAGGGTGACAACAACTTACTTACACCCCTAGACAATATTCATCAACTTGGGCACGCAAGATCAAGAAGAGTTAGAGAGCAAGCTAGAGCTTTTGAGGAGATTGTTCAGGCAGGTTCAGTAGACTTTGCAATAATGGCTGAGCAAGAACATCCTGAAGGGCCTCCACCAGCTCACGGTGCTGTAGGAAGGGGCAATGGAAACCCCATCCATGCGGCTAGACCCCCACATACGCATCACAATCATTTTGGGATCACTCCTCCATCAGTTCAGAACAACAACTTCGAGATAAAGCCAGGATTCATCTTTGTGGTTCAGAATAGCAAGTTCCATGGGCTGGCTATGGAAGACCCCTTGGAACATCTTGCAAAATTTGAGCAAGTTTGTGGGATGATCAAGATTAATGGCATATCCGAAGATGCTTTCAAGCTGCGTCTCTTTCCATTTTCTCTCGGAGACAAGGCTAGACATTGGGAGAAGACACTTCCACAAGGCACCATTACCTCTTGGGCTGAGTGTAAGAAGGCGTTCCCCTCAAAATTCTTCTCTAGCACAAGAACAGCAAGGTTGCGAAGTGAGATTAGTGGCTTCACTCAAAGGAACAATGTGACATTCAATGAAGCCATGGAGAGATTCAAGGACTATACCATTCAGTGTCCTCACCACGGCTTCAGTGAAGAGACTCTCCTAAGCACCATTGATATATCATGGTTTTTATGGTTTTTAACCATGATATAAGTCCTTTTTATTGAGTCTTTTTGTCTTTTTAGAGTCCTAGAAGAGTCTTTGCAGGTTATAGCATGTCTGGAGCATAATTGGAGATATTGGAGCCTTTTGGAGCATTTTGAGTTGAAGCCACGAAGTACCTAGCTCGGAGAAGAAAGTATGCCATATGGTGACGCTCGTCACCCACCAAGGAAGGAGGTCGTGGCTGTTTATTAAAAGATGGAGCATTATTTGCAGAATTGGCCCAGAAGTTCCATTATTTACAAGAAGACCCTAGATCGTGTTTAGCCTCTATTTATTAGGTTTTTCAGCCATTGTTGGTTTGGATCTTAGTTTTTGAGAATTCAGAGAGCCTAGAGAGAGATTTATTCAGAGCATTTTGGAGAGGCAAATCCTGTACTCTTTGGAGAAGATTTCGAACCCCCTTATTCTTTTACTCTTTCTCTTAATGTAATTTTATTCAGTTATGTTTTGTGATTCCATAATCATGTCTGAGTAATCTGCTAGTTAAGTTAGGGCTTTTTCAAAGATTGATGAAGAGTTTGTAGAATTGCTACCTGTTAGGAATATCTTTTGGTTTTTCATCTCTGCTTGCTTTAAAATCGAATTTCTGAGACACATCATCTTGAAATCCGAAAATCATAGGTTGTTAAATATATGTGAGAGCATTATTCATAACCTGAACTAGTATTTGATGAACAAAACAACTTAGTGCAAAGAGATTTGGCTTAGGAGTTTTGTGAACAATTGAATCTGATCATTCTTGCACGCTTAGGTTGTTAGGGTTTGCAAAGAGATTTGAAACTCTGTGATTTAGGCATAGATAACTTCTGCAATGAGAATTGATTAGTTATACATCAGTGATTTATGTTTAAAACGGTTCTTAATCATTCCTGATTTCATGCATTCTACATTCTTGGATTCAACCTGCGAACTGTCCTGACTTAGCGCTTTTAGTCTTCTGAAACTTAGATCATCTTACAAAAATTGTTTGCTTACTTTTATTTAATCATTCGCATTACATACATTATATTCTGCTTAGCTTGATCCGAACCTACATTCGATAGTGTTGTTTTCATTACTCCATTGGGATTCGGTAACCCCTTGTACTACAATTGCTTTGATGTGTACTTGCAGTAGTTTTTATTTGGGTAAAACCTGAGCCCTATTAAGTTTTTGGCGCTGTTGCCGGGGAGTAATAGCTGCCTATCGATTTTTAGTATTAGGATTTTGTCTAAGTTTTAATTTGTTTGCTGACTTTCAGTTTCTTTTCTTTGTGCTGGTTTCAGGTGTATGCATAATCGCAGTACCATAAGCAACAAAGAGAAGTAGCTTGTGACTTTGAGCAATGACGAACTTGCTAAGTTGGAGAGGACCATCAGGAAAATTAAGAAAAAGTCTACAATGGTTGCTCCACTTGTCTTGGTCGAAAACGCAGAAGGTCACTTGGTTGACAGAGATGGGAACAGGAGGACTGAAGAAGGGCAGATATTGGATCAGGATGGGAATGTCATCGCTGAACAGCAGATTCAGCAAGCTCCAGATGAGGCTGTACACGTTGCTGGACGTTTTATGCAGAGAACTCTAGGAGATTACAACAGACCTGACCAGTTTTATGCCAATAGAGCTGCAATCCGCCCTCCTGCTTTCCAGAGAAACGATTTTGAGCTAAAACCTGTCTATTATCAGCTGGTTGGCCAGCATCCATTCCATGGCTTACCTCATGAGCATCCTATGGATCACATTGAGAGGTTTGAGGATTTAGCTTCAAGTGTCAAAGCTAATGGAGTTAGCAATGACTTTCTTTTCTGCAAACTTTTCCCTTGCTCTCTTAGAGGAGAAGCTGCATATTGGCTGAAGCAACTGGAACCTGCTTCACTGACCACTTGGGAAGACACTAAGAATGCTTTTCTGAACAACTTCTATGATGATGCCAGATCAGAAGACATGAGGACGAAAATTGCATCATTTACACAAGGTCCTACTGAAGCTTTTATGGCTTCTTGGTTGAGGTTTAAGTCTTATCAAAGGGACTGTCCTCATCATGGTTTCAATCAGGTGCAGCTACTTGGTATCTTCTTCAGAGGCATTGACTGGAACTATCAGATGGCGCTGGATGCTTCAAGTAGTGGAAACTTTAACACCAACAGACCAGAAGAAGTTGTAAGATTGATTGAAAACTTGGCCTGCAGTAACAGCACTAAGAATGCAGATTTTCAGAGAAAGCAGCAGGCTGGTTTGAATGATGGAAACCAAATAGCTGAAGTTAAGGCTGAGTTGGACAGCATGCACAGCCTTATGGTGGGAAAAAATTCAGTCCAATTCGCTGCAGAAGTGGACACTTTCAAAAATTCTGAAGAGTTTGAGCAAAAGGATGTTAACTTCATCAATTGAGGTTTTCAGAATCAAAGGTTTGGGAATCAAAAATGGAACAGGGTTACAATGGCAACAATCAGAAGATCACATTCCCAGGAAACCAGAATGCTTTTGGTTATACTCTAATGCCACAGTTCTAGAAGACTGAAGTTGAGAAACCATACCAAAACAGCAGGAATTTTGGTTCTTCTTCCTACCAAACTGCACCTACACAAGACAATAAAATGGAAGCTATGCTGGAGCAGGTACTTGAAGGACAGCAGAAGATGACAGTGAACTTCAATGGCAAGTTGGATTCGCTGTATCAAGACCTGAATAGAATAATTGAGAGTCTGAACTCTCATATGAAGAAGCTGGATGTGCAGGTTGCTCAAAGTGCAGGAACTGTTCAAAGGCAAGAGGGATTCCTTCCTGGAAGGAATGATGTCACTTCCAAGCACCAAGTTAATGCCATCACAGTCAGGAGTGAAAAAGAGCTTAAAACAGTGCAGAAAAAGAGGTTGAGTGCAGAACAGATTGTGCAACTAATGGAGTCTGAAGATGAAAATTTTGCAGTCTCAGAAGTGAGTGACGAGCGTCACCAAGGAGGAGTGATGCTCGTCACCAACTTACAAGGGAATCGCGAATCATCACAGGTGAGTGACGAGCGTCACCCCCTGGTGACGGCCATCACCCACCCCAGAATGAAGCTGTTTCGCCTGTAACTGCAAACAATGGCCAGGAGCAAGCGTATAAACCCAAGATACCATTCCCTAAGCATCCGAGGAAGTCTAAATAGGAGATAGAAAAATCCAGATGCAAAGCTATGATAGACAAGCTGATGCTTGAGATCCATCTTGTTGATGCAGTCAAGCTTTCACCAGCTCTAAGAAGGTATGTAAAGAGAATGGTTGTGAATGGTGTAAGTCATGAGGAAGGAGCATTGCTTACCAGAGACATCAGTGCAATTCTCTTAGGCACAGTTCCAAAGAAGAAGAAGAAGGTGACTGTTTCTGAACAAGTCAATACCATCACTCAAAGCAGAGTTCCAGAGAAGATATCTGATCCAGGAACCTTTGTGCTTGATTGCTCAATATCTTCAGGACGTTTTCCACACTCTCTATGTGATCTAGGGTCAGGTATTAACTTGATGCCTTTCTCTGTTGCTTCTAGACTTGGAATGACTGAGTTCAAGCCAGCTGGGATCTCTCTTATCCTAGCAGATCGATCTATAACAATCCCAGAAGGCATCTTAGAGGATGTTCTTGTTAACATTGAAGGCTGCATAATTCCTACAGATTTTGTGGTTCTGAAATATGCTGAAGAACCTAAAGATCCTCTTATTCTAGGAAGATCATTCTTAGCTACTGCTGGCGCCATTATTGATGTGAAACAAGGGTGGATAAAGCTTTATTTGGGTGATGTTGTCATGAACTTTGACATGGATAAGTTAAGAGGGAGTTTTACCATTGTTAGACAGACCTTTTATGTAAGGACTTCTAAAGATGAAGAGCCTGTCATGGAGCATTCAGAAGATACTACTGTTGGATATGTCACTGAATCTGATACAGGTGGGCAAGTGAACAAGATGGCTGTTGAAGAGGCAATATCTAAAACTTCTGCAGAAGCTGTTGGGTTTGAGGATTGCAGTGAGGATCATATCTTCATGGCTGGGCTTGAAAAAGAGGTTCCAATGAATGCCAAGTTTCTGGAGGAAGACGTGTTTGTGATGGAGGCAAGACTTGTAGAGCTGAAATGCAGAAAAACTGCAGAAACTCGAACTGCAGGGTCAGTGACGACCGTCACTGACCTGGTGACGCTCGTCACCAACCTGGACACAAAGGATCGACATGATCTTTCAGCTACAAGTCCATCTTATGTTTCCAAACCGAAAATTCAACATTCCACAGACCAGAAACCTGCAACTAAGCAAAGGTATGCACTTCCTGGAACCAATTACAAACCTTCTAATCTCATCAATAAGAATTTAAAAAGTGCAAAAGCTGCTTCACACTTATGCAAGCAACAAGATTCTTGTGGGAAGCTTGATGTTTCTTTTGATGATTTTGCAGGAAAACGAAGTGTATCACCCACAGTCACGACCCACCATGCTGATGTTCCTCACTCCCTTGGAAGAGTTCATGCATCTACTGCTTATAAACCACCATGGATGAGGAGACATTCTCCTCCAAGGCATTCAATGCCACCTTCTGCTCCACCAGCTGTCTGAGCATCATTCAAAGTCGAGCTAATGACTTTAAACAAGCACTTAGTGGGAGGCAACCCACTGGTAAGTTTTCTTTTTCACCATCTACCGCAGAGCATTGCCCAAGATTCGGTTGCTACTTGATACGGCTAGTAAAGGCAACTTCCTTAGTCAAGAAGTAGGAGAGGGCATGGAGTTAATCGAGAACTTGGCATTGAGTGATGGCAACTATGCTGAAGACTATGACCGTGCACCTCGCGGTTCCGAGCTAGAGTCTCACAAGAAAGAGCTTAAGTCACTTCATGAGAAGATAGACAAGTTGGTGCTTGCTAATCAGAAGCATGTACATTTTGTTGGTGAAGCCGCAGAAGTCTTAGAAGAGCTAGACTTGAGCCAAGAAGAAGCTAACTGGATTGCTGGTCAGAACTACAACAAGAATCAGGGTTATTCACAAGGCTACCAAGCGAACAACAATCTATCTTACAGGAGCACGAATGTAGAGAACCCTAAAGATCAGGTGTACCCCCCTCAGCAAGCAAAGCCGTTTGTTCCTTACAACAAGGGTTTTCAAGGGAATAGTGGCTTTCAAGGGCAGAGGCAAGGGAACTTTCAGGGTCAGCAGCAGCAGCAAGGCAACAACGGTTACACTACTATGTATCCTCCCGGCTTTGTTCCTCAACAACAACAAATGCAACCGCAACAACAAGACCCGGTCCAAGCTTTCCAGCAGTTGCTTCAAGGTCAAGCTTCCACAAATCAGAAGTTTGCCGAGATGAACAACCGTCTTGAATCCTCTCTCACTGACGTCTCAACTCAGATTACAAACCTGAACAATAAGATCAAGCAGTTAGAGAAGGGCAAGGCAACTACAAGCGGTCCAAACAGCTTATCGGGCAAGTGTGAGCAAAATCTCAAGGAATACGCCAACGCCATTACCTTGAGGAGTGGAAAATAACTTCCTCTGTGTGTTGCTCCTATGAACATTGAGGACATTGTAGTCCAAGAGGGGGAGGATAAGCTTTCAGCTGATGAGGAGATCAAATTTGATAATGTATGGATTGAGAGACCAAGAAAGGGTAAAGGGGTAGCCGTAGAAAAGAAAGTGGAGCAGGCTACTAAAGAGAAAGATGTTTATGTGCCTCCACTGTATGTGCCTAAGCTTCCTTTTCCTGACCGCTTCAAGAAACAGCTGATAGAGAAGCATAGACTCTTGTTTGAGAAGCCTCTAATGGATGTAGAGATCAAGCTTCCTCTTGTTGATTGCCTAGCTATGATGCCAAAGTGTGCTAAGTTTCTTCAAAGACACCCTTACAAAGAAGAACAAGGAGAGTAAAGAAGTCTTGGTGCTTAGTGAAGAGTGTAGTGCTATTATTCACAAGGAGATTGTCCCTAAGAAGCTAGGAGATCCAGGATCATTCACCATTCCTTGTGCTTTGGGTCCATTGAAGTTCAAGAGCTGCTTATGCGATTTGGGAGCAAGTATCAATCTCATGCCCCATTATATAGCAAAGAAGCTCGGTTTTACACGGTTCAAAGAGTGTAGGATCTCTCTTGTGTTAGCTGACAGAAGCGTGAGACTTCCAGTGGGTATGTTAGAGGATCTTCCAGTGATAATAAGCGATGTCAATGTACCAACTGACTTTGTGGTGCTTGAAATGGACGAGGAACCTAAGGATCCGCTTATACTTGGAAGGCCATTCCTTGCAGCCACCGGAGCAATCATCGATGTCAAGAATGGTAAGATAGCTTTGTACCTTGGCAAAGACATAAAGCTGGATTTTGACATCAATGAGGTCCTGAAGAAGCCAACCATAGAAGGACAAGCATTCTACAATGAAATGTTGGATGCTTTGGCCGATGAACTGCTAGAAGAGTTGGCTCAAGAGGATCACTTGAAGCTTGCTTTGACTAAGGAGAGAGGAGCATACGGTTTCTTGGATCAGAGGACTCAGGAGTACGTCAATCTCCTCGACTCTAGGAAAGTTGTGATATAAGATGAAGCCGGATGCCTAGAGATCGATCAGGAAATCGAGAAGATCACTCGATCCAGGACAGCAATCGACAAGAAGATCGAGGAGACTAGTCGATCCAGCCACACAATCGATGGGAGGATCGGGAGAAGCCAATCGATCAGTTCAGAGAACGAGACGGAGACTCGATCTCCTGCTTGATCCACATCAAATCGAGTGGGTGAATCGGGTGAAGTTGCTCGATCCGGACCAGAACGAGTGGAAGATCGACAGGATGACTCGATCTCGGAGGGGACAATGGTTCAAGAAAGCAGTCTTTTGGGTCATGACTTGGGTTCTAAGTGGGCTACTAAGGACAGCAACGCCAACACTAGCCACGAGGATGACTGGAGCGAGCTGCTAGCCCCAAAGGTGGACCTAAAGGAGCTCCCAAAAGGGCTAAGGTATGCTTTCTTAGGGCTTAATGATACATATCCGGTGATTGTGAATGAGAACTTAAGTGATGATGAGTTGCACTCGCTCCTTAATGAGCTGAGAAAGTATAGGAAAGCCATTGGGTACTCTCTAAGTGACATCAAGGGCCTTTCACCAATGCTTTGCACTCATAGGATTCACTTAGATAATGAGAACTCTTCTTCTATTGAACATCAAAGGCGTTTAAACCCAAATTTGAAAGAGGTAGTTAAGAAAGAGATTCTTAAGTTGTTACAGGCTGACGTGATCTATCCCATAAGTGACAGCACGTGGGTTTCTCCTGTACATGTGGTGCCTAAGAAGGGAGGGATCGCGGTCATTAAGAATGATAAAGATGAATTGATTCCTACTAGGACCAAAACTGGTCACCGTATGTGTATAGACTATAGGAAGCTTAATTTTGCTACTAGAAAGGATCATTTTCCTTTACCTTTTATTGATCAAATGCTTGAGAGGCTTGCTAATCATCCTTATTATTGCTTTCTTGATGGTTATATTGGTTTCTTTCAAATACCAATCCATCCAAACGATCAAGAGAAGACGACTTTTACATGCCCTTTTGGCACCTTCACATATCAAAGGATGCCATTCGGGTTGTGTAACGCACTGGCTACGTTTCAGCGGTGTATGATGTAAATCTTCTCTGATCTTGTAGAAGAGATGGTAGAAGTGTTTATGGATGACTTCTCGGTCTATGGTGCGTCCTTTTCTGCTTGTTTGTTGAATCTTTGCAAGGTACTTAAGCGATGTGAGGAGAAAAACTTGGTGCTCAACTGGGAGAAGTGTCACTTCATAGTGAAAGAAGGGATAGTACTTGGCCACAAGATATCAGAGAAAGGCATAGAGATTAATAAAGCCAAAGTTGAGGTCATGATGAGTCTTGAACCGCCGGTTAATGTAAAGGGAGTGAGGAGTTTCTTAGGCCACACAGGCTTCTACAGGAGATTCATAAAGGATTTCTCCAAGATAGCAAGGCCCCTCACGCGGTTGTTATGCAAGGAAGCTGACTTTGTGTTTGATGAGGATTGTCTTCATGCTTTCGTGACCATCAAGGAAGCTCTTGTATCCGCGCCAATAGTACAAGCACCGGACTGGACTCTACCATTCGAGATCATGTGTGACGCGAGCGACTACGCCGTGGGTGCTGTTCTTGGCCAGAGGAAAGACAAGCGGTTGCATGTAATCCACTATGCCAGCCGTACCTTGGATGACACGCAAGTCAGATAAGCTACCACCGAGAAGGAGTTGCTGGCCGTTGTGTTTGCCTTTGAGAAATTCGGATCATACCTCGTAGGCTCTAAGGTTGTTGTATATACAGATCACGCAGCCTTGAGGTACATCTATTCCAAGAAAGACACTAAACCAAGGCTTCTAAGGTGGATTCTCCTTCTACAAGAGTTTGATATGGAGTTAAAAGACAAGAAGGAGATAGAGAATGGTGTTGCTGATCACCTCTCAAGGATGAGAGTCAATGAAGTTTTGCCAATTGATGATTCACTTCCTGAAGAGCAGCTCATGATGATCACCACGGCGGTATGTGAGAAGCTTGAAGATAAGTTTGAAGAAGTTTTGAGTTTCAAGGAAGAAGACTTGCCTTGGTATGCTGACATAGTAAACTACTTAGCTTGTGGAGAGGAGCCTTCTCATTTAGATCATTACCACAAGAAGAAGTTCATGAGAGATGTCTCCCGCTACTTTTGGGACGAGCCATACTTGTACAAGAGAGGCGTGGACAGCTTGTATAGGAGGTGTGTAACAAAGGAAGAAGTTAAGGACATACTTCTACATTGTCACGGCTCTTCATATGGTGGTCATTTCGCTTCTTTCAAGACCGCTACAAAGATGTTACAAACGGGTTTCTGGTGGCCATCTATCTTCAAGGATGCTCATGAATTTGTTAAAGCTTGTGAAGCTTGTCAACAAGCAGGGAACATCACCAAGAGAAACGAGATGCCTCAGGTGCCAATCTTTGAAGTTGATGTCTTTGACGCATGGGGGATAGATTTAGTGGGTCCATTTCCATCTTCTTACGATAACAATTTCATCTTGGTGGCGGTTGATTATGTATCTAAGTGGGTTGAGGCTATAGCTTCCCCAAAATGATGTAAGGGTGGTGATCAAGCTCTTCAAGACCATCATCTTCCCACGGTTTGGAGTCCCCAAGGTAGTAATCAGTGACGGTGGAAGCCACTTCATCAACAAGGTGTTTGAAATTTTCTTAAGGAAGTATGGTGTGAAGCTCAAGGTAGCAACACCTTATCATCCTCAAACTAGTGGGCAAGTAAAAGTGTCTAACAGGCAGATCAAGGCCATACTAGAGAGGACAGTTGGGACTACTCGGAAGGATTGGGCGGTCAAATTAGATGATGCTTTGTGGGCTTACCGAACCGCTTTCAAGACTCCTATAGGAACAACTCCTTTCACTCTTCTATACGGCAAAGCGTGTCCTCTTCCTGTTGAGTTGGAGCATAGGGCACTATGGGCAGTGAAGCAGCTGAACTACAACCTCAATACAGTTCAAGAGAAGCGGTTGATTCAGCTACATGAGCTTGATGAGCTACGGCTGGATGCATACAACAGTGCTAAGATCTACAAGGAGCGGACTAAGGCTGTTCATGACAAGAAGCTGGTTCATAAGGAGTTAAGAGAAGGCAGTCTGGTGCTACTCTACAACTCGAGGTTGAAGCTATTCCCAGGGAAGCTCAAGTCAAGGTGGAGTGGACCGTTTGAGATCAAAGAGGTTCTACCCTATGGAGCGGTTACATTGGTGGGCAAGAGTGGTAATGCTTTCACGGTTAATAGGCACAGAGTCAAGCCCTACCTGGCGAGTGATTGCAGCAAGGAGAGCACCTCCGTGCTTCTCCAAGACCCCCTTCAGGCCTAAATCAAGTAAATTTTAGCTAAAGACGTTAAAGAAAGTGCACTTGGGAGGCATTCCCATGTCTATCTTGTACATATTTTTGCTTTATTTCTATTTCTGTTTTATGCTTTTACTGTCTAAGTGTGTAGGTGAATGAATAAGAGATTGTTAGGTGTGATCTTAGAGTCAAAAAGAGGCGAGAACGGTTAAGTATAGGCTTAAGATCGAGTGCTATATCGATTCATCCTGGCTCGATCTTTACTAGATCGAGCTAGTGAATCGAGAGGACCCAGTCGATCAAGATGAGATCGAGTAGACAATCGAGTGGAACGGTCAATCATGAGAGGATAAACCACCAATGCGTTGACTTGGAAAGCAAACGAGGTGTAGATCGACCGAGTCACTCGATCCTTGATGGTAGATCAAGCAGTCTACTCGATCTTAGCCTAATCGACCCCTGAATTGATCACATGTCTCGATCCAAGGAACTCAGCCATCATGACCAAGAATTATGGAACGAGAGGATATAATCAATCCAAGACTCAATTTGATACCAATCGAGTCCCAAATCGATCAAATCCATCGATCCAAGCCAACATGGGCATGAGATCGAGTCCTAGATCGACCAAATGGACTCGATCTCGTACCGAGATAACAATTATTTTCCCTCTTTTCTTCTTTCCCTACTGTTTTTAAATTCAAATCTTGGTCAAGGCAGAAATTTTTGATCATGAAAGATGTGCATTGATCAAGCGTTTTGTCAGAAACCACTAGTTTTACCCATGGTTTTGTATTTTTGTTGGTCTTTATATTTTCAAGCAAACACACACTCTCTCATCTTTTGTGTTTCGAGTTTTCTAAGAAAGAGAGAGTGTGATTTGTTTTTCCTAAAGGCTAACAACATCTGTTTTCAATCTCTGCAAAGGTATTTTCGTATCATTGTTCAAAATCTTTTGAAAAAATTATTTTTATTACTTTGCTTGAATACTAGGTGTTAGGGGGTTTAACGATTTTTTAAAACTAGCTAGATATTAGGAAAAATTCTACATTTGATCCTATCTCTAGATTTCTCTCTCTATTATCTTGCTAGAATTTTTACAAATTCCCCAAAAATCTAGGGTATTAGTTATAAGTTTTTCTTTCTTGATTAGTCCTTCTCTCAATATTTGCCGCCTTTGCTCATTCTTTTGCTTGAGAATTGTGTTTCAGGTACCATGGCTCCCAAGAGAACGAGAGAAGAAACAACGCAAGGAGAAGAAGGGCAACAAGTGGTTCAAGAAGAAGAAGCTCAGCAAGTACAAGAGAGGGTTCGTTGGACAAAGGAGAAAAAGTTGGCAAAGAAGAGGTTAGAGAGGCTGCGCTTTGAGCCCACTAAGTTTGCTAGTAGAGATCTGTTGGAGAGGATGGGACTTCTAGAAGATTTTGAATTTCTTCTCCAAGTCATGGGGCTTGCATGCCTTTCAAGGATGGATTTCCCAACATATCCACAAGTCACTCTAGACTTCCTCTCTACTTTGGCGTTTTCCTATGAGAATCCGAGTCTCTCCACTCCCTCACAAGGTCATCTCACCTTCAAGGTCAAGATACGAACTTATCATCTCTCCATTGAAGAGCTTTGCAAGCTTATGGTCTTAATGCCACGGCTAAGCAAGTAGAGTTCCCTCTTCTCAAGACCGCCAACGATTTATGGAACGTGCTTTGTGATGAAGACTACAAACCCAACACGGTTAAGATCAAGAAAGTGAGGAACTCCGTTTTGAGATATACTCTTAAGCTACTAGCCAACACCTTCAGTGGGTGATCCGTGGCTCCTACAGTGACAAAGACCAAGCTGTGCTTTCTCTTCCAAGGAATCAAGAGGATACTTTGCAGCAGCGAAGAGGAGAACCACGAGCCGATGCAAGATGAGCTTGGGAATGATGTTAATTATGGATGTATCTTGGCGTCCTTTTTGGTGAAGTACAAGGCGTATGCCATGAGGTGTAAGTCGAATTCATCATTCATTGGAGGCTTCCTTACACCGCTCTTCATTCAAGCCGGTGTACCTCTTCAAAGCTTCGAACCTTGTGCGGATAGAGCATACATAGACGAGACCTATATGCGCAATACCAATAGCTTGGGACCTACGCCAGCTCCAGGATTCTTTGCCTATCTGTTCTACAGTGATGACAAGAAGAAGATCGTATGCATCCTACCTAATATGGATGAGACACACTTGGACAGCATAGGCACCATCCAGTTTTGTCCAACTCAAGAGGAGTGTTATGTACCACTTGGAGCGGCCATGATCCCAACTCAAGCCGCTCGTGAGCCCTCAGAATCACCACCCTCAGACGCTGTGATGCCAGCTGACTTTGAGCTCCCCAAGATAGATTTCAAGCCAAGGACCAAAGCGGAGAAGTTCCTAGCTTCGGTCGTGGAGGTACAGTGCAAGATAACCAAGTGGCAAGGCAAGATGATCAAGAAACTTGCCAAGAAGGTCAAGCGCTTCAAGGGAACTCACACGCGCAATCTAAGCAGTCCATGAGTGTATAGGTCGAGCAGCCCGAGAAGAGGAGGAGATCGACTGGTGCGATAGTCATCCATGAGCCTCAAGGCAGCACACAACAAGCACATCACTCCATCCATGAATTCCCAACTACGGACAAAGGCAAGGACATAGCACGACGCTCCTCTAGCAAGAGAAGCTCCGCTGGAACATCCTCAAGTTCCAGCCGAGTTTAGCTCCAAAGTACCAACAACCATCCCTTGTATATACCATGCATGTTTTAAGTTTTTGCTTTGTGTTTTGAGCTTCTCTAGACTTTGTTTGCCACAGAGACGGTGTCATTCAAATTTGGGGAAGTGTGTGGTGTGTTTGACATGTCTTCTTTCCTCTTATTTTCTGTTATCATCCTTTGAGTCTTGCATGCATCCTAAGACATAGAAAAGAACAAAATAATTGGTAAAAATTTTAAAAATTTTCAAAAAAATTCATGTAGTTGCACTTGCATTGTAGAATATTTTAGGATTGAGTCTAGAATTTTTAAAAATCATTTAGGTTGTTCCATTTGCATAGGGAGTAAATGATAAACACTTGTTAAGTTGTCAATGTTTGAGTGTTTTCAATGCCTAAGTTGTTTGTTGTTTGATTGCATCTAGTGAGTGTGAAGTTAACTCTGCACCATACCTTGATTACTTGCAATTGATACTCTAGTCTTATGTTGAAACTCGCTTTGATTTGATGCCAACTCCATCTTATTAGAACCTTAATCTTGATATTGAATTATCTTGTTTGTGCATTGAAAGCGATTGCATGGCTTACCCTTATACATACTTGGATTATCTTCTTCCTTTCTTACCACTCTTGTTAATCCAAGTAGCTGATCCTCATCATAATGGGACAGTTAACCACGCCTTAAACCTAACCTTCTTTCAGACCTAAACACTTTTGCGTGAGTAGTGAGGCCTTTCATTGCATTAATTTCAATCATACCTTAGCAAAAAGTGTTAGGAATAGGGCTGGCAAGGAGACGCTCCCTTATAGACACCAGCTTGGATTTTGAGCTTGGTATTAGGTTAGGAGTTTGGAGAAAGGGTCATTTGAGTGGTTTAAGAGTTTCATGTTTATATGTTTTCAAAAGGAAGAAAGAAGTGGCGTTAGTAACAAAGGGGGAACGAGTTAAATGTGGTTAAGTAAAATAGACAAGATGCTCTCTAAGTGTTAAAGAAAAGAAATGCGCCAGCAGCAAAAAAGCTAAGAAGAGGTCAACCGAAAGGAAAAATCTGACCAAGCTATCCACCAAAGGTGATGAAGGCGGCGCCAAACAATCAACAATGAAGAGCAAGGTCTAAAAAGAAGAAGCCAACCACACGGCAAAGCCAAGAGAAGTTTCCCCCATTGTGAAGAGTGAAGATGATCAAGCGCTTTGGGAAAGGGTAGATTTAAGGGTTAATCTTGGGTTTTAGAAGTTTCTAGGATCATCTTGGTTAAAATGGGTAGAAGGGAGCTTTAACTTGCATGCATAGGTGTACCTTTACCTTTAGCATTTTGCCAAAGATAGGATTCTTTCATTGACTGATCCCCTGATTATTAAAACCCTTCTTAAAATGAGATCATTTTCATCTTGTGACCTTACCCCTTTGACCAAATGCTTTCGCTTGATGTGCACAACTTGATCCATTGGTTAACGCTTAATGAATGTTAAGGAGTAAGTCGATTTGAATGCTTGTGTAGACTAACCTAGGGTTCATTGCTTGCTTTGATGGGTATGGCTAAAGTTTTTAAAGTAGAACAACCTCTTTGCATCTTAGAACTTATAACATGGGCGTTGAATCGATTTCTCCATTGACATTTTTCATTTTGAGCTTCCACTTTCAAACCTCTCTTCCTTTCTTGAATTTTGTTTGCTTGAGGGCAAGCAAAAGGCAAGTTTGGGGGAGTTGATATTACTATATATTTTGCATATTTTGCATGCATTTAGGATAGTTTTTCATGCATTCATCTTGCATTATAGGCTAGTTTGCACCACTTTAGGTCCTAGAGCACTTTTGCATTAGCATTCACATGTTTCTTGCTTTATGCATCATATTCAAGTTGTTTTTGGACACTTTGGAGCTGTGGAGGATTCATGGACATGCTAAGGCTCGTGAGGAAGCTTGTGGACGCTTGGAGAACTCAACCATTCAGCAAAGGACCTGAGATCAAGTTGCAGATCGGGCAAGGCAGGTCGATTCAAGAGGAACATCGATCATGCGATCGAGAGAGGAGGTCGATCGAGAGTACGGACATGGGCCATGCCATGCAGATCAAGGGCCAGATCGAGTCCCCAACCCGATCATCAATGGATCAACTCAAAGATCGAGCGATTATCTGATCCAAGAGAAGATCGAGCTGGAGATCGAGTGACCCGAGTCGATCCCAGACTAACCTTATCCGTCCAGCTGGTTTTGGCAGCTAGCGAAGGGGGGACCATTTGCGGTTTAGCCATTTTTGGCAAACCGCAGCCATCGCTTTCATTATTCTCCATTCTGTCTTTTACTTTTTCGTTCTCTTCTTCCTTAGGCAATTTTTGGCCATAGTAGATTTTAAGCTTTTCTTGCATTTTGAACCTTTAAATCTTGAAATCATTAAGTCTTTTGCTTTAATCCGTCGTTTAATCATGATTAGCTGTTCATCCTTTGCATTCTGTTTGGTTTTATTTATGAATCGCGAGTAGTTTCCTTAGGGTAAGGGGTTGAGGCGATTCGAAAGGGGTCAAAGGGTTTAAAGCTTTGTGTTTTCTTGTTCTTCATACCTTCTCTTCTAGGATCTTGGGATCTTAAAGCCTAGAGAGCCTTGGAAAAGGTCTCTATGAACCAAAGGCTGTCTTACCTTGACGGAATTCAGATGTCCTGGAAAACCAGATCCTAGAGGCTAATTATTCCTTTCATATACACCATGGTTGTTTAGGGGATTTGTTAGGTCATTGTTTGAAATCTGTCTTTCTTGCTCTTCGATTTCTTTTTCCACCAAACGCCATGGGTTTGGAGAAGAGATTGAGGAAGTGAACCATACCACACGCCATGGATGGTTCTTGTTTTGTTTTCAAGACTTAGAGAAACCTCTTAAAAGAGTAGATCTAATTGTTTTCAAACCAAAGCTTAAATCTTTGATACCCTTGAATATGACCCTCAACCCTCAACCCTCTCTTTTAGTATTTTAAACCTCTGTTCATCAATTGCTTGTCATAAAGTTGCACTCTTGTTCATTAGTAATCGCATCATCCATCATCTTAAGTTGTTAGACGAAATCGATCTCTTTTGCTCGATCTAGTGCTCGATCCTGTGGTCGATTCACTGGTCAATTTTTAGTTTTTAGTAGCTTTGCATTTTTCATCTTTTGCTTATTCCTCATGGTAGTTAACCCTCTTCCAGGGATTTTAAAATTGTTTTGCATTGCATTAGATAGTTGCATTTAGTTTTCCTTGATTTTACTAATCATTTATCATTTTTGCTTAGCTTTACCTTACCCTTGCATTCTCATTGCTCTTCCTGCTCCCTAGGATTGGATTGATACCTCTTGCACTGTACTACATCATAACATGTTGCTTGAGTTTTGATAACCTTCTGCTTGCATCTATAAAAAAAAACCTGTTATCATATAATAACTCCCCCAGACTTATCTTTTGCTTGCCCTCAAGCAAACCTCAGACTGAGAACAGAATCGAGGTTTGATAACAACAGTCAGGTAAACATCAGGAACACCACATTAGTTAACACTTTCGAATCCACATACCAGAGTCAACACAAGATCAAATTTTAGTCTAATCATCACAAGCTTAGCAAATCTTTCAAATCCAATCCAAATCCCTTCAAGAAATCCAAAATCTCTGTAACTAACTCCATATTTTTATATAAGTGTGATATCTCATCAAGGTTTTATCATCTCAATCACTTACAGATTCTTTTCCCTTCCTAAGTACTGAACAAAGCAATCTCAATACAGCTCTCTTATTTTCTCTTCCTTTGATCTTTTCCTTTCTGAATTTTTTGATTTTTCTAACTCTTTTCTCATTTTTTTACAGTCTAAGATATGGTGCTACTCAATACTTGTGTTCCTTGTGAAGAGACATGTTGTTGAGTGTGTTCATTACTGTTGTTCCTTGTGAGGAGACAGGGTCATGAATGCACCATTTTATGGACTTAAACTCTTAAAAACTGCATCAGGGAAGATCAAAGAGAGACTGCATCTAAACATACTTGTCAGGGTTGAAAGAGAAAATCAAGATCAATGAGAATCAATCCCCAAGATAAGAAGTTTAAAGTTCATTAAGGTGGAGCTAACAGCAAATTTTCCAGATTCTCTAAGAACCTATACCTTCATTGCTAGACTGATCTACCTATAACTGTCAACTTAGTAAGACTTGTAATCAGCTACTGTGGCAATGGTTCTTATAAGCATAAACGTTATGTGGTTAGTTCCAAGAAAAACTGATAGTTTCAAAATTTTGACTTTATAAAAAACAGGTTTTTGACTCAACTCTAAGACTCTAAAAACATGACACAAGCACACAACATCAGTAACCACCTCCCCCATACTTAAACAACATTGTCCCCAGTGTTATTAAGCCAGGAGCTGGTCAAAATGAAGTATGAGAACTTGTAGAACCGAGTTGAAAAAGTGGTACCTCGCAAAGGGACGGGTGACGAGCATCACCAGCTTGGTGACGAGCGTCACCACGTCTGAAGCTCCAAAATCGACAAGTCAGATGTGTATAAACGTTATGTTATCATGTGTACTATAAAGCCAGACTATTAGAGCACTCAAACACACATTTAATAACATCCAAACATAGCAATAAAGACCTGGTTCAACAATCTCACAAAACATCATCAAAGTAACTGACAACTGACTCAAAGAAAACATAAAAATGACTCAAGAGAAATAAAAATGAACTCTAGCTCCACTGGTAGATGGCACGCCTTGCCATAGAGCAGATGGAATGGTGTAGTCCCAAGAGGCTTTTTGTATGCTGTCCTGTAAGCCTATAATGCATCATCCAGTTTTGCTGACCAATCTTTCTTGTCTTCCCAACTCTCTTCTCCAGAATGTGCTTGATTTGTCTGTTGGAAACCTCAACTTTCCCATTGTTCTAGATGATAAGGCGTGGCCACTTTGTGCTGTACACCATACTTCTTCAACAGCTTTTCAAAGACCTTGTTAACAAAGTGAGAACCACTATCATTTATAACAATTCGCGGGACACCAAATCTGGGAAAAATAATGGTCTTAAACAGCTTCAAAACCACTGCAGCATCATTAGTAGGAGTAGCCAACGCCTATACCCACTTAGATACATAGTCAACAGCAACCAGAATGTATATATTCTCATAAGATGTGAGAAAATAGCCCATGAAGTCAATGCCCCAACAATCAAAGACTTAAACTTCAAGGATGAAGTTCTGTGGCATCTCATGTCTTCTGCTGATCTTTCCTCTTCTCTGACAAGTATCCCAGCTTGTAATGAATGCCTGGGCGTCCCTGAACATAGTAGGCCACCAAAAACCAGCTTGAAGTACCTTGGAGACTGTTTTGAATGTGGCAAAGTGTCCAGCATACTCTAAGCCATAACAGTGAAACAGGACGTCTTGGACCTCTTCTTCTGCTATGCATCTCCTGTAAATCCCATCAGCACAATGTCTGTAAAGATATGGCCCATACCAATAGAATCTCATAAGTTCTCTCAAAAACTTCTTCTTAGCATAGCCTTTGAAATCATGTGGTTCATCCTCTGCAACAAGATAATTGGCAATATCAGCATACCAGGTCCTCTCACTCAAAGCGTAAACTTTCTCTTGAAAAGCTGTTCCCAAGCTTGCACAAATCGCAGCCAGAGTCTGAGATTCGTGATGAGCGTCACCGACTTCATACAAAAAGTGGGTCGTGACTCTACTTTGTTGGTGACGAGCGTCACCGCCCTGGTGTCGCTCGTCACTACCCTGCAGTTTCGTGAAGGCTGCAGGTTTTCAACACTTTCTTCCTGCAGTCAAGTTTCTACCAAGTAGACGTTCTCTTCAGGCAAGAAATTATTTATTAGGACATTATCTTCAACCTGAATCCTGGATAGATGATCAGCAACTCCATTCTCAACTCATTTCTTGTCTTTCACTTCAATGTCAAATTCTTGAAGAAGCAGAATTCATCTCAACAACCTTGGCTTTGCATCCTTCTTCAGCATCAGATACTTCAGTGCTGAATGGTCAGTATGGACCACGACCTTGGAGCCAACAAGATACTGCCTGAATTTTTCAAATGAAAGACAACAGCCAACAGTTCTTTCTCAGTTGTTGCATAGTTCTTCTGAGCTTCATCCAATGTCCTACTGGCATAGTAGATGGCGTGAAGCTTCTTGTCTTTCCTCTGTCCCAGCACTGCTCCAACTGCAAAATCGCTGGCATCACACATCACTTCAAAAGGCAAGTCCCAATCTGGAGGCTACACAACATGAGCTGTAACCAAAGCATATTTGATCTGTTCAAAGGCAGACTTACATTCTTTTGTGAACTCAAACTTCACATCTTTACAGAGGAGAGCAGTAAGATGTCTTGCAATCTTGCTGAAGTCCTTGATGAATCTTCTGTAGAACCCAGCATAACTCAGAAAACTCCTCACTGCTTTGACTGAATCAGGTGCTTGCAGACTTGTCATCACTTCAATTTTCGCCTTATCCACCTCTATACCATCTCCGGAGACTCTGTGACCAAGAAAAATGGCATCTTCTACCATAAAACGGCATTTCTCCCAGTTCAAAACCAAGTGCTTCTCTTCTCATCTCTGCAGAACTGCACACAAGTTGTCCAGACAGCTCTTGAAGGAAGACCCATAAACTGAGAAGTCATCCATGAAAACCTCCATAAACTTCTCAATCATATCCGTCAAGATCGACATCATGCATCTCTGGAAGGTTGCATGAGCATTACACAGTCCAAAGGGCATTCTGCGATATGCAAATGTGCCATAAGGACAGGTAAATGTGGTCTTCTCCTGATCATATAGATGGATGGGCATCTGAAAGAAGCCTGAGTAGCCATCAAGGAAGCAGTAATACTTGTGATTTACCAGCCTCTCCAGCATCTGATCGATGAAAGGCAGAGGAAAGTGATATTTCCTTGTGGCTGCATTCAACTTCCTGTAATCGATGCACATCATGTGTCATGTCACAGTTCTGAATGGAATCAGCTCATCCTTATCATTCTTCACCACTGTAACTCATCCCTTCTTAGAGACCACGTGCATTGGACTGACCCAAGCATTGTCTGATATGGGATAGATGATTCCAGCTTGCAGCAGTTTCATGATCTCCTTCTTGACCACATCCTGCAGATTCGGATTCAGTCTCCTCTGGTGCTCCACTGATGATTTTGATTCATCCTCCAAATGTATCCTATGCATGCAAAAGTCTGGAGAAATCCCTGAAATATCATCGAGAGAATAGCCAAGATCTTTGCGAAATCTGCGCAGCTTACTTAGCAAAAGAGTGAGCTCTGCATTGTTCAATGAAGCATTAACAATAACAGGATAAGTGGAGTTTTCTCCAAGGAATGCATACCTTAGCCCTAAAGGGAGCTGTTTAAGCTCAACTTTTGGTGCTTTTGCTGCACTTCAGTCACCCATTGCAGCAGCTTTCGCAGATGTGGTGACAAGCTCATCATGTGCAACCAGTTACATTACATGTGCAGTAGCATCCATCATCTTTATGTAGCCAGTAGTAGCTGCATCTAGATGCTCATACTCTGCTGTGGAAGTGGTCAATGCCCTCTCCAAGGGGTCCTCTGATCTCATCTCTTGAAATATTTGATCAGCAATGTTGGTAAGAACATCCACATAGAATGTATGTCCATCTATGGTTGGCCTCTTCATCAGCTTGTCCATTTCGAATTGCGTCACCAAGTCACCAACATTCAGCTCTATTCTACCCTTCTTGACGTCAATAATGGCTCTTGCAGTAGCCAGGAAAGGTCTGCCAAGAATCAAAGGGTCTTTGAGTTCTTCTCCATACTCTAGAACCACAAAATTTGTAGGAATCATGCAATCTCCTACTTTGATAGGAACATCTTCTATCACACCTTCAGGAACTCTGACTGATCTATCAGCTAGGACAAGAGATATCCTTGTAGCGTTAAAATCGTTCATCCCTAAGCTCTTGGCAACAGAATGAGGCATAAGGTTCACACTAGAACCAAGATCACACAATGATCTCTCAAACCTGTCAGAAAAGATTGTGTAGTCTAAAACAAAGCTCTCAGGGTCTGAAAGCTTCTCTGGCACTCTGTTCTGAATCACTGCACTGACCTGCTCGTTGATCATCATTGCTCCAGCCTCTAAGCTCAAGTTGTTGGTCACCATCCTCTTCACATACCTCCTTATAACAGGATTAATCCTCACAGCATCAATCAATCGGATCTCAATGACCAACTTATCCATGATAGTTTTACATTTAGCATCTTCAAGCTCTTGTTTAGACTTCTTAGGATGCTCGGGATAGGGTATCTTGGGTGTATAAACCGTTTCCTTAGCATTGTTTGAAGTTTAAGTCGAAACTGCAGTTGGTCGCAACGGGTGACGAGCGTCACTGGATTGGTGACGAGCGTCACTGGATTGGTGACAAGCGTCACTCGTTTTGGACGAGTCCTGAAAGTCTACTCTAGATGGGTGACGAGCATCACCCACCTGGTGACGAGCGTCACCCACCTGGTGACGGTCGTCACCAATTTATGAAGAAGAATTGTCGGTGTCTTGCTCAGCGGGTGACGAGCGTCACCCGTGGTTTTTCAGCACAGATTTCATCATCTTCATACTCTTCAAAACCAACAAAATCTCTTAAGCTCAAATCCTTATGCAACACTGGTTGCAGTTTCTTTCCACTCCTCAATGTGATGGCATTCACATGGTGTTTGGGATTAGCATCAGTCCTTCCTTGATGGAATCCCTCTTACCTCTGAACAACTCCTACAGTTTGGGCAACTTGAACATCAAGCTTCTTCATATGAGATATCAGACTCTCAATTTTCCCATTCAAGTCCTGATAGAGCGAATCCAACTTGCCATTGAAGTCTACTATCAGCTTCTGTTGTCCTTCTAGGATCTGTTCCAGCATATCTTCCATCTTGTTCTCTTGTGGAGGTGCAGATTGGTAGGAAGAAGAACCATAGTTCCTGTTGAAGTTGCTGCTGTTCTGGTAAGGGTTCTGGAACTATGTCTTCTGGAACTGACGCTTGGGTGTGTAACCAGGCGAGCTCTGATTTTCTGTGAAGGTACTCTTCTGATTATTGTTGTTGTATCCTCTGTTCCATTGCTGATTTTCCATACCTTTGACCCTGAAATCCTCCAGCATTGATGAAATTCACATCTTCCTGCTCAATCTCCTTTGGATTTTCGAAAGTCTCTACCTCTGCAGCAAAATGAACTGACTTCTTCCCCACCAAGAGGTTGTGCATACTGTCGAGCTTAGTCTTGACTTCAGCAATCTGATTCCCATCATTTAAATCAGCTTGTTTCATCCTCTGAAAATCTGCATTCTTGGTGTTGTTGCTGCAGGCCAAGTTTTCAATCAATCTGATTGCTTCTTTTGGTCTGTTGGTGTTGAACTTTCCAGCGCTAGCTGCATCCAGTGCATCTTATACTTCCAGTCAATGCCTCTTAAGAAAATCCCAAGCAGTTGCACCTGACTGAAACCATGATGAGGACAGTCCCTTTGATAAGACTTGAATCTCAGCCAAGAAGCCTTAAAAGCTTCAGTAGGACCTTGGGAGAATGATGCAATTTTCGTCCTCAAGTCCTCTGATCTAGCATCATCATAGAAATTGTTCAGAAAAACATTCTTGGTGTCCTCCCAAGTAGTCAGCGAACCAGGCTCCAGTTGCTTTAGCTAATATGCAGCATCTCCTCTAAGTGAGTAAGGGAAAAGCTTGAAAACAGAAATTCATAGCTAACTACATTAGCTTTGACACTTGAAGCCAATCTTCAAACCTCTCAATATGATCCATTGGATGCTCATGAGGTAAGCCATGGAATGGATGCTGTCCCACTAGTTGATAATAAGCAGGCTTGAGCTCAGAATCATTCCTCTGGAAAGCAGGAGGGCGGATTGCAGCTCTGTTGGCATAGAACTGATCTGGTCTGTTGTAATGTCCTAGAGTCCTCTGTACAAAACGCCCAGCAGCGTTGTTAGCAGCGACAGGGACTCCAGCGTCTTGTGCCACTTGTTGAACAGCAGGTTCAACTATGACACTCCCATCTTGATCCAGTCTCTGTCCTTCTTCATTCCTCATGTTTCCCTCTCTGTCAACCAAGTGACCTTCTGCATCTTCAACCAAGATCAGTGGGTGAACCATTGTAGATTGCTTCTTAGCTTTCCTAATGGTCCTCTCCAACTTAGCTAGCTCGTCAATGCCTAAGGTCAAAAGCTTCTTCTCTTTGTTGCTTCTGGTATTGCGATTAGTCATACACCTGAAACCAGCAGAAAGAAAAGTAGCAGAAAGTTAGTAAACAAATTAGAACTTAGACAAAATCCTAATACTAAAAATTGATAGGCAGCTACTACTCCCCGGAAACAGCGCTAAAAACTAGATAGGGCTCAGGTTTTACCCAAATAAAACTACTGCAAGTGCACAGCAAAGCAGTCGTGGTATAAGGGGTATCGAATCCCAAATGAGTATGTCAACTACACTAGCGATTTCAGATTCAGATTAAGCTAAGCAATAAATAGCGTATGTAATGCGAAATAACAGAATAAAAATAAGCAGGTAAAATTTGTTTGATCTAAGTTTCAGAAGACTAAAAGCGCTAAGTCGGGACAGTTCACAGGTTGAATCCAAGAATGAAGAATGCATGAAATCAGGAATGATTAAGAACCATTTTAAACATAAATCACTGATGTATAACTAATCAATTCTCATTGCAGAAGTTATCTATGCCTAAATCACAGAGTTTCAAATCTCTTTGCAAACCCTAACAACCTAAGCATGCAAGAATGATCAGATTCAATTGTTCACAAAACTCCTAAGCCAAATCTCTTTGCACTAAGTTGTTTTGTTCATCAAATACTAGTTCAGGTTATGAATAATGCTCTCACATATATTTAACAACCTATGATTTTCGGATTTCTAGATGATGTGTCTAAGAAATCGATTTTAAAGCAAGCAGAGATGAAGAACCAAAAGATATTCCTAACAGATAGCAATTCTACAAACTCTTCATCAACCTTTGAAAAGCCCTAACTTAACTAGCAAATTGCTCAGACATGATCATGGAATCACAAAGCATAGCTGAATAAAATTGCATTGAAAGAATAGAATAAAAGACAAAGGGGTTCAAAATCTTCTCCAAAAAGAGTATAAGATCTGTCTCTCCAAAAGCTCTGAATAAAATCCTCTCTAAAGCTCTCTGAATTCTCAAAATCTAAGATAAAAGCAAACAATGGCTGAAAACCTAATATATAGAAGCTAAAACACGATCAGGGGCGTTTTTGCAAATACTAGAACTTCTGAGCCAATTCTGCAAATAAGTCTCCATCTTTTAAAAACAAGGCCACGACTCCTGGTGACGAGCGTCACCCAAGTCCAAATCTTCCTTTCGAGTTGCACACTTTATGGCTTCATCTTGCAATGCTCCAAAAGGCTTCAATATCTCCAATTATGCTCCAGACATGCTACAACCTGCAAAGACTCTACTAGGATTCTAAAAAGACCAAAAAGACTCAATAAAAAGGACTTATATCATGGCTAAAAACCATAAAAACTATGATATATCAAGCAGCTCTACTCCTATAGGAGCCGGATCATGAACAAAGGAACAAGGGAGATGAACCCACAGCTGCACATAGGAGGAGTTGTGACAGCCATCTTGATGGTAAGTGGTGTGAACCTTGTGGACCATGCTGGAGATGCCTTGGCACCATTGTGGATAGACTTGGACTACCTCGGGAGGAGTCACTTCCTTGAGCGGAGCATCACAGAGCAGTATGTCTACAACTTTCTCAGGGGCTTTGGCGAACCAGCTAGATTCCTCCTCCCAAATCTGCTACATACATCCATCACTATGAGGAGCAATATCAGCTTCTGCCCAGATGAAAGTCAGCTCTATCACGGAAGCCCTGCCATTGAAACGAGATATGAGGCTAGTGAGGAAGATGAACAAGAAGAAGGTGAAAGGAACAGAGCACTGGAGGACCTTTCAGGTGCCTCATGCACCTCCCACACAACCTTCTAAGGTACCACAAACTCCTCCATTGTATATACCATTGCATTTTTTTGTTGCCTATCTCTTCTAGTCTTTTATTACACAAGGGATTATGTAAATTAAGTGTGGGGGAGAGATTTGAGGTTTGACTTTGTTTGTTGTTTTCTTAGTTTTTCATTTTCATCCATCTTTGAGTCTCATGCATTCATCTAAGTGCATTTAAAAACCAAAACAAAAATCAAAAAATCTGAAAAATCTGCATCTTTTGCAAACTAAAAAGAAAAGCATGTAATTGCATTCATTAGTTTAGGATTGAGTCTAATATTTTTCATATAGGATGCATTGCATTTGCATAGGGCATGATGATGAATTTTCCTTGAAAAATGCTTAGTGTTTAGAGATGATTTCATTTTTTAAGTGATTTGTTGTTTGATGCATCATGAGAAAGCTAGAAGTTAAGACTAAACCATTCTTGGATTGTTAAATTTGATCTTCTCATCTCATACTGAAACCATTTGTTCTTTGAGAATCAACTCTACCAACTTGAATCTTAATTTAAATTTTAAATTATCATGTTTGTGCATTGAAAAGTGAATTCATGGCTACCATATACATATTTGGATCATCTTTTTCTTTCTTACCACTCTTGTTGATCCAAATAGCTGATCCTCATACTTATGGGACAGTTAATCCACTCCCTTAACCAAACTTCCTTTAGAGCTTAAACACTATCTTGAGAGTTTTGAGGCCTTTGCATATCATTTTTGAATTTTGTCTTGGAGAAAAGTGTTAGGAATAAGGCTGGCAATGATAAGCTCTCTTGTAGATATCAGCTTGCATCTTGAGCTTGATTCTAGGTTAGGAGTTTTGGGATAAAAGGTAGAGTTAAGTGGTTTGAACTTCATGTTTATATGCTTTGAAAGAAGAGGGAAAGGTATGGTATGGTAGTATGGGGAAATAAGGTTAAGATGTGGTTAAGTAAAGGGAAGAAAAGGCTCTAAGTGTTCAATAAAGAAAGGCGCCAACAACAAAGCTTTGAAAGGGTCAATCAAAAGAAGAAAATCAGACCCAAGGCAATCCACCAAAGGTAAAGAATGGCGCCAATTCAACAAAAAGGAGCAGGTCCCAACCAAAAGAAGCAGCCACACAAGCAAAAAGAAGAAGTTTCCCCAGCCATGAAGAAGGAGAAAGGGTAGAGTTTAGGAGAAGGGTAGACTTAGGGACTCACTTTGGGGTTTAGAAGTGTATAGGATTCATCTTTGGGTAAAAGGGTAGAAGGAAGCTTTGATTTGCATGCATAAGTGTGCTTTTACCTATAGCATTTTGCCTAAGATAGAATCATTTTCATTGAGTGATCCTTTATGTTTGTGAACTCTATGCCAAAATGAGATCATTTTAATCTCATAACCTTACCCTTTGAACCAAATGTCTTCACTTGATTTGCATAAACACGATTCATGGTTTTGAGCTTAATTGAATGTTAAAGAGTTGATTGATTTTAGCATTTGTCTAAGTTGAGATTTGAGATCATTTTGAGACATGATGAGCATGGATAATTTCTTAAAAGTACAGCTGATTATGTTTGCATCCCACAACTAGGCACTTAAGCATTGATTTCATCTCTTTACCTTTGCATTTTTGGATTTGAGTGCCCACCTTCAAACCTCACTTCCTCCTTGACTTAGTTTGTTTGCTTGAGGACAAGCAAAAGGTAAGTGTGGGGCTGTTGATATCTCCATTATTTATACCATTTTAGCTTGCATTTATCACTATTTTTAGTCTTTAAACAGATATATTTTGCTTCTTCTTGTCCCATTTTTATACATTTAGGAGTTAGTGTAGTTTTAGGAGCTGCATTGCATTTTGCATGCATTTGGAGTTTTATTCAGGTACTTGAAGGAGTGTGGAGGTCATGTGGTGCAATGGATGTGAGCTGGGAATGGAGCAAGTCAAGAGACAAAGGCGGATGGACCAATATCGATGAAGATATCGACATCATGCGATCGATACGAAGCATATCGATGGGGAGTATCGACCATTTCAGCATCGATACAGTGAAGGCATAGTGTGAAGGAAGCATATCGACTTAGACACCTCGATGCAGCAGAATGCAGTCTATACCGAGCAGTGTATCGACGTTTCAAACCGATACACATAACAGGACAATACCGAGGTGCCATATCAACTTGCTTGATCGATGAGCCTTAACTAAAGGGCGATTGTATCGACTTCACACCCTGGAGACCAAACTGATACTACTTGGAAGCCTTCTGTATCGACGTGCATATCGACCAGAAGACATCGATACAACCTAGAAGAAGAGATGATATCGACATGTGTATCGATGTTCACAGCCGATATGGTCTGTCCGAGTCAGCTTATTTTCGGTTTAATTTTGGTTTACTAGGGGTTTTCTAGTTCCCCTATAAATACTAAAGTCCTAAAATTGTTAGGCAACTTAGATCTTATTATTTTCCTTCTGTTCTTACACTTAAAACCTTTCCTTTTTCAGCTTTGCTTTGTAAGAACTAGTTTGATTTAGTGAATTTATGTATTTGCTTTTGATCTATTCTTTTTTATTCGGATTCCTAATCATGTTTAACCATCTTTTCTCTCTAGAATTTGTGGTTTTGACTATGGCTAGTGAGTAGTCTTAATTAGAATTTGAGATGGGATAGATTAGAGGGGTTTTAGAACTAGATTAGTGATGTCTTGTGCTTAATATGATTGTCTTCTCTCTATTAGATGTGCTTAACACTAGATTAGTCTTGGCCAGACTTGTTTAGTATCTTGGCTTTCTCTTGCGCCTGGTAAGTTTTTGATGAAATGCTGCTTAGAGTCTCTAGGATTTGTATGCTTCGCCTAAGGAATTAGATGTCTAAGGTGCATTTTGGCTTTATAGGATTGGAGTTCTGTTCTGAATGCTTGCTGATCATGTCTTTGAGTAAAGGGATTTATCTTGAATGTGTGCTTAGCAAAGTGATTAGTGTCAAGGAATTGAGCTACTTATAGTTGTTAATCATATGCCTAGAAGATAGCATTGTTTGAATGGTTTTGAAGCATCACTAGTTAGGTTCTAATCTCCTCTTAATCAATAACCCCCATCTTAGATCCTTACTTTATCTATTTGAATTTCCTGCTTTGTTTAGTTCAGTCTTTAGACTTGTTTAGCTTGATCACAACTGCTTTCTTGAATCTAGCTTGACTTATATGATTTGCAGTATTCTTGGTGCCTTAAGAACTCAGATGGATTGATACCTTACATGCTGCAATGACATGAATGTGTTAGAATTTGATTAGTAGTCATAATCCTGCTATCACAATTCTCTTGCAAAGTAGTTCAGGCATTTCACTAAACACTTGGTGGGCATAAAATGAGCCTAAGATCCAAATCAACTTAGCTAAGACTAATCAGGTATTAAACACAGCAATCAATAAAGAAAATGAAACAATTAACTCTAAGACATCATAGATTAAGCATAGAATCCCCTAAACCTAACCAATCTCAATTCCCTAAAAAGGCTACTCCCTAATCACCATCAAAACCATCAATTCAAAGAGACAAAGATAGCTAATCATGATTAGGGAGATTAAACAAGAAGATGAATGCAAACTTATATTGAAATAAACCAAAGATTCAAGCTACAAATTAAGATTCATAAACTAAAGAAGAAGAAACTCCTGGATAAAGAGATGTTCCCAAAAAAAATTAAATATTTATAGGAATCTAAGCGAAAACGGCAAAATTGTAAATAAGTTGTCTTCATTCTGGGTATGTATCGGTCACAAGATACAGATGACCGATGGGGATGACATTGGTCAGGCTTGACCAATGCAGCTGATGTATGCAAGTTGAGTAGTTTCATGACCTGAAACCAAGTCCTAGTGAAAGCTAACTCACGTGGCTACAACTTTGAACAGAAAATTGCGATATCGTTTGAATGGCATATCAGAATGACCTAAAACCAAGTCTTAGTGAAAGCTAACTCAAATTGCTACAACTTTCATGAAGAAAGTGGAAGCTGAATCAAGACGGACGCTATTCGCCCGAGCTGATCTTCAAGTCGGTTAAGATCAACGGTCAAAACTCCAGATGAACATGTTCTCACTTTATTCGCCGTAACTCTTCAACTACTGATGGGAATAACTCGAAACTAATGCCAAACGAAATTTAACTCACGGGGCTACAATGTTGATGATGAACGCCGAGGCTAAATAGGAATGAAAACACCTCATCTGAGCTGATCTTCAGTCAATATGGTCCTTCGCTTGCTTTACATCGGTCACAGGTGACCGATACAGATGACCAGTGGGATTCACTTTACATCGGTCACAGGAGGTTTTGGAGCTCACATCGATCAGCAGCATCGATCAACCATGATCGATGTCGACCACATCGATCAGAAGTGATCGATGTGGTCGGCGTGGTAAATGTTTCAATTTTCAAAAAAAAATCTTCTCTTAGTTTGGAGTCAAGGGAGTTTGAATTTAAATTTTTTGGCTCCTTCCTGCCATTCTGACCCACTTCTGAGCATTTTTGGTTTTGTCCCCCACTCCTTAGATTCTTTGTTTCCCCTCCTTAGTTCTATAAAAACCAACAAACTCCTCTTCACTCTTCACACTTCACATCTTCTCTTCTCTCACTTATAGCCACGAAATTTCTCAGCTCTCTCTCTCTTTTATTACTCTTTGAAAGTGCTTAGAAGTCCAAAGAGGTTTGCTTTCTTAAACTCTTCATTACTTATTCTTATGCTTTGAGCTTATTGAAATGTTATGAATCCTTTGCTTTAAGAACTAGTCTTGTTTAGTTTTAGTGCTTGTTTTGATTTTGCATGGTGGGATTTGTTAGTTTAAGCAAGTAGAATATTTAGTGCTGATGTTACTGCATATTACATACATTTTGCATACTCATTAGTTAGCTTTTCATGCATTTGTATCACATTTTAGGTTAGATTGCATCACTTAAGAGTCCTAGAGCATTCTTGCACCAGCATACGCATGTTCCTTGCATTTTGCATCACATTTAGGTTTTTTCTGGCTGCTTTGGAGTCGTGGAGGTTCGTGGACATGTTGAGGCTGATGTAGCAGTTCGTTGGAGCTCGGATATTTGCTAAGGATCAGAGATCGAGGAGCCGATCGAGCATGGCCGGTCGATCTGTGATGTGATCGACCAGAAGATTGAGCCAACCAGGCGATCCAAGGAGAATGATCGAGACAAGGATCGAGTGAAGCAGTCGATCAAACGGTACGGACGTAAATGACGCCATGCAGAGCGAGAGCCAGATCGAGTACACCACTCGATCCAACCGAAGATCGATACCGAGATCGGATGCAACACTCAATTCACCAATGATGATCGAGACCCAGATCGAGCTGAAGACACGATGTCCGGATATGATCGAGAGAACCGCTCGATCCTGGAGTCGATCTCTGTCCTTTCAACCACTTGTGGCCGCTAGCGAGGGGGGGACCATTAGCTTTTTTTGGCCATTTTGGGAAGGCGGCGACGTCCTTTTCCCACAGAACTTTCAATCCTTATCTTTTTCTGTATGTTTTCTCTCTGGTTTTGAGAAGAACACCATTGTCGAACTTGAGTTTTTCTTAAGCTTTGTAATCGAATCGTTTTCATCTTAATCTAGTTTTCTTTCGATGTTCATCGTTTCCTTTTACATGCCTTGTTTGATTTACCTTATGTGTAGTGAGTAGTTTATTTGGGTTCGGGGTTGAGAGGATTACGGGGTCTAAAAGGTTTCGATCTTGGGGTTTTTCTAAGCGTTTTCAATGGCTATCTCTTCTAGGGTGTTGAGATCTCAATGCTTGAAGACTCTCACGCCATGAGCTTCATGATCCGAGAGGTTCCTTACCTTGACAGGATTCAGGAGCCTCGGAAGATCACACCCTAGAAACTAGTTACCCCTTCCCAAAAGCCATGGAAGTTTGGGGGACTAGTTAAGCCATTCATTTGAAATCTGCTTTCCATGCCCTTCGACCTCTCTTTCCACCAAAAGCCATGGGTTCGGAGGAGAGGATGAAGGAGTGATCTATACCGAAAGCCACGGATAGATCTTGCTTAGTTTTCAAGGCTTAGAGATCCTCACAAAGTGAGTCGATTTAAAGTTTTCAACCCAAGGTCGAACCTTTGAAACCCCTGACCATGAATCTCAACCCTAGGCCCTTTCTTTTAGCATATTTACATCTTATCTCGTCATTCGCTTGATCTTTGATAGCATCCTGGTCGTCAGTTTTACTGTTCTTGCATTTTTAGACGAGATCGATTGTTATTGCTCGATCTAGTGGTCGATCTCATGGTCGATCCACTAGTCGAATTTTAGTAATTCGAAGCTTTGTCTTTTAATTATTCTGTTTGTTCCTCGTGGTAGTTTCTTCATTCCTAGTAATTTTAAAATAGGTTGCATTCCATTTAAGTTGCTGCATCTAGTTTTTAGGGATTTTCTCATAACTCATCTCGTTTCGCTTAGATTTGCATTAGTCCTTGTATTCTCTTTGCATTCTCTATCATCCTAGGCATGGATTGACTCTTTCTTGCTTGCTGTACTACAACCTGTCTTGCATTTGAGTTTGATAACCTCATTGCATTCTCACCCTTGCAAATAAAAGTGTTTATCAAATGGCGCCGTTGCCATCCTAGGACTGTTTAGAGAACATAGAGATTTGGGACTTAGCAAAGACTAAGTCTGTACCTTTTTTCAAGCTACTAATCATTCTACTCTCAAACGTGTGTTTTCAGGTATATGAATCTTCGTTCAAGGGGAGACAACAATCTACTTCCAGCTTTGGACAATATTCATCAGCTTGGTCACTCACGGCAAAGAAGAGTCAGATAATAAGCCAGAGCCTTTCAGGAGATTGTTCAGCACGGTTTGGTTGACTTTGAAGCTATGGCTGAACACGAGCATCCAGAAGGACCTCCTCCAGCTCCCGGGGCAGTAGGAAGGGGTAATGGACACCCCCAACACGCGGCTAGACCCCCAAGGATCATAGGAGCCGGAGATGCTCCCAATACTCATCACAATAGGTTTGGGATCACTCCTCCTCCTGTACAAAACAACAACTTCGAGATCAAGCCAGGTTTCATCTCCATGGTGCAAAACAACAAGTTCCACGGCTTAGCAATGGAAGATCCCTTGGAGCACCTTGACAACTTCGAGCAAGTATGTGGGATGATAAAGATCAATGGCATATCCGAAGATGCTTTCAAGCTGCGTCTCTTCCCCTTTCACTCGGAGACAAAGCTAGACATTGGGAGAAGACCCTCCCACAAGGCACCATCACCTCATGGGCCGAATGTAAGAAGGCCTTTCTCTCAAAGTTCTTCTCCAGCACCAGGACAGCACGGTTGAGAAGCGAAATCAGCGGTTTCACTCAAAGGAACAATGAGACATTCAACGAAGCAATGGAGCATTTCAAAGACTACACGGTCCAATGTCCTCATCACGGGTTCAGCGAGGAGACACTACTCAGTACCATATACCGTGGAGCTTCACCAAAGATCAGGTTGTTGCTTGACACAGCTAGCAAAGGGAACTTCCTTGATCAGGAGGTAGAAGAGGGTATGGAGCTGATAGAAAACTTGGCATTGAGTGATGGCAACTACGCTGAAGATTATGACTGTGCACCAAGAGGATCAGAGCTAGAGTCTCACAAAAAGGAGCTGAAATCTTTGCATGAGAAGATAGATAAGCTGGTGTTAGCCAATCAGAAGCATGTTCACTTTGTTGGTGAAGCTGATGAGAACCAAGAGGAGTTAGAGTTGAGCCAAGAAGAAGCCAATTGGGTGGCGGGACAGAACAACTACAAACCTCAAGGCTACAATCAAGGCTACCAGAACAACAACCTCTCCTACCGAAGCACCAACGTCGCCAACCCTAAAGATCAAGTGTACCCTGCTCAGCAAGCAAAACCTTTTATCCCTTACAACAAAGGTTTTCAACCGAGTGGTGGTTTCCAAGGTCAAGGGCAGAACAATTTCCAAGGGCAACATCAAAGTAACAAGGGTTATACGCCTAACTACCCTCTGGGCTTTGCACCTCAGCAGCAACAACCGATGCAACAACAAGTTGATCCGGTTCAAGCAATGTTTCAACAGCTCATACAAGGGAAAACCTCTACAAACCAGAAGTTCGCCGAGATGAACACTCGTCTCGACTCGTCTCTCACTGACTTCTCCACTCAGATCACCAACTTAAACAACAAGATCAAGCAGCTAGAGAAGGAGAAAGCGAGTACGAGTGGTCAGAATAGTCTTCCGGGAAAGTGTGAACAGAATCCTAAGGAGTATGCTAACGCCATAACGTTGAGAAGCGGCAAAGAGCTCGAACCTCCGGTCTCTACCAAGAACAACGAGGACGTTGTAATTCAAGAGGGGGAGGGTAAACCTTCGGCTGATGATGATGAGATTAACTTTGACAACGTTTGGATCCAAGGGCCAAGAAGAGGAGACAAAGCAGTTGCTGAGAAGAAAGCTGAGCAAACTACTAAGGAGAAGAATGCTTATGTGCCTCCACCGTATGTACCTAAGCTGCCTTTTCCTGGCCGCTTCAAGAAGCAACTCATAGAGAAGCATAGAATCCTCTTCGAGAAGCATCTTAAGGACGTGGAGATCAAGCTACCTCTCGTTGACTGCCTTGCAATGATGCCTAAATGCGCCAAATTCTTCAAAGACACTCTCGTGAAGAAGAATAAGGAAAGCAAGGAGGTACTTGTTCTAAGTGAAGAGTGTAGTGCTGTGATACATAAGGAGATAGTCCCTAAGAAGTTGGGAGACCCTGGAAGCTTCACTATATCCTGCGCTTTAGGTCCTCTAGAGTTCAAGAGTTGCTTATGTGATCTCGGAGCTAGCATAAACCTGATGCCTCACTCCGTGGCTAAGAAGCTTGGCTTTACTCGTTTCAAAGACTGTCGGATCTCGTTGGTACTGGCTGATAGGAGTGTGAGGTTACCAGTGGGGCTGCTTGAAGATTTACCGGTGCGAATCAGTGGTGTGAACGTGCCTACGGACTTCGTCGTGTTGGAGATGGATGAAGAGCCTAAAGATCCACTCATCTTAGGGAGACCATTCCTTGCAACCGCCGGGGCTAACATAGATGTGAAGAATGGGAAGATTGCCTTGCATTTGGGAAAGGAGATAAGGCTTGACTTCGACATCAATGAGGTTCTGAAGAAGCCGACCATAGAAGGGCAAGCTTTCTACATTGAAACGATGGATGCTTTAGCGGATGAGTTGCTGGAAGAGCTGGCTCTAGAAGACCATCTGAAGCTAGCACTGACTAAGGAGCCAGGGAAGTTTGGCTATGTGGACCAGAGGACCCAGGAGTACGTCAACCTGCTGGATTCTAGGAGGATTGTTAAGAATGATGAAGGTTGCTGCCTAGAGATCGACCCCGAGATCGACGTTATCACTCGATCCAGGAGTCAGATCGACAAGGTAATCGAGAACACAACTCGATCCGGTCCAACAATCGACGGACAGATCGAGAGGAATGCTCGATCAGGAAAAACAATCGAGTCAACGATCGAGAGAGACACCCCAATCATTTTGGGGTCCAATCAGGAGATCGACTCAGCGTCTCGACCCCTTACTCGATCCACATCAAATCGAGTAAGTGAATCGAGCGAAATGGCTCGATCTAGACGACATCGAGAGGAGAATCGACTGGAGGACTCGATTTCAGAAGGGATAGCGATGGAGGAAAGCAACAACAACATCCACGAGGATGACTGCAGTGAGCTGTTAGCCCCAAAGGTGGACCTTAAGGAGCTCCCAAAAGGGCTAAGGTATGCTTTCTTAGGGCCCAATAACACATATCCCATGATTGTGAATGAAAACCTAAGTGATGATGAGTTGCACTCGCTCCTGACTGAGCTGAGAAAGTATAGGAAGGCCATTGGGTACTCTTTAAGTGACATCAAGGGCCTTTCACCAATGCTTTGCACTCATAAGATTCACTTGGATAATGAGAACGCCTCTTCTATAGAACACCAAAGGCGTTTGAATCCTAATTTGAAAGAGGTTGTTAAGAAAGAAATCCTTAAGCTTTTAGAGGCTGACGTGATCTATCCCATAAGTGACAGCACGTGGGTTTCTCCTGTACACGTGGTGCCTAAGAAGGGAGGGATCACGGTCATAAGGAATGAAAAGGATGAGCTTATTCCTACTAGAACCATCACTGGTCATAGGATGTGTATTGATTATAGGAAACTTAGCCTTGCGACTAGGAAAGACCATTTTCCTTTGCCTTTTATTGATCAAATGCTTGAGAGACTTGCTAATCACCCTTACTACTGTTTTCTCGATGGGTATAGCGGTTTCTTTCAGATACCAATTCACCCAAATTATCAGGAGAAGACGACCTTCACATGTCCCTACGGTACCTTCGCATATCGAAGGATGCCGTTTGGATTGTGTAATGCACCGGCTACGTTTCAGCGGTGTATGACGTCGATCTTCTTCGATCTAATAGAGGAGATGGTAGAGGTGTTCATGGATGACTTCTCTGTCTATGATGCGTCCTTTTCTGCGTGTTTGTTGAATCTTTGCAGGGTACTAAAACGTTGTGAAGAGACAAACTTGGTGCTGAACTAGGAGAAATGCCACTTTATGGTTAAGGAAGGGATCGTGCTTGGTCATAAGATATCAGAGAAGGGCATTGAGGTTGATCAGGCTAAAGTGGAAGTCATGATGGGTCTTGAGCCGCCGGTTAACGTCAAGGGAATCAGAAGCTTCTTGGGACACGTAGGGTTCTATAGGCGCTTCATCAAAGATTTCTCCAAGATTGCACGCCCTCTTACACGGTTGTTGTGCAAGGAAGCTGAGTTTGTGTTTGATGAGGAGTGTTTGAAAGCTTTCGTGACCATCAAGGAAGCCCTTACATCAGCTCCTATAGTCCAAGCACCAGACTGGTCTCTTCCCTTTGAGATCATGTGTGATGTTAGTGACTACGCCGTAGGAGCCGTTCTGGGTCAGAAGAAAGACAAGAAGCTACACATGATCTACTATGCTTCAAGAACCTTGGATGACACGCAAACAAGGTACACCACTACGGAGAACGAGTTGCTTGCAGTAGTGTTCGCCTTTGAGAAGTTCAGATCATATCTCATTGGTTCCAAGGCTATTGTATACACGGATCACGCTGCCTTGCGATACATCTATTCGAAGAAAGACACTAAGCCTCGGCTCTTAAGGTGGATTCTCTTGCTCCAGGAGTTTGACATGGAGATTAAAGACAAGAAGGGAATAGAAAACGGAGTCGCTGACCATCTCTCACGGCTAAGGATCAACGAGTCTCTCCCCTTAGATGACTCTCTTCCAGAAGAGCAGCTCATGGCGATTACCACGGCTGTTTGTGGAAAGCTAGAAGGGAGGTTTGAAGAGGTGTTGAGTTTCAAAGAAGAGGATCTACCGTGGTATGCTGATGTAGTGAACTATCTAGCGTGTGGTGAGGAGCCAACACATCTCAACAGCTATCACAAGAAACGGTTTATGAGAGAGGCTAGTGACTACTTTTGGGACGAGCCCTACTTATACAAGAGAGGAGTAGACAGTTTGTACCGGAGATGTGTTACAAAGGAAGAAGCTAGGGACATCCTCTATCATTGCCATGGCTCTTCCTACGGAGGACACTTCGCCTCATTCAAGACTGCCACGAAAGTGTTGCAAGCCGGTTTCTGGTGGCCGTCTATTTTTAAAGATGCACACGAGTTTGTGAAGAGCTGTGAGGCATGTCAACGAGCAGGGAATATCACTAAGAGGAACGAAATGCCTCAAGTTCCCATCTTCGAGGTTGACGTGTTCGACGCGTGGGGCATAGACTTCATGGGGCCATTTCTTTCTTCATATGGCAACAAATACATCTTAGTAGCAGTGGATTATGTCTCTAAATGGGTTGAGGCAGTTGCTTCCCCTACAAATGACTCTAAGGTGGTAATCAAGCTGTTCAAGAGTATCATCTTCCCGAGGTTGGGGGTACCTAAGGTGGTTATAAGCGATGGAGGAAGTCACTTCATAAACAAGGTCTTTGAGAACCTCTTGAGAAAGTATGGAGTTAAGCATAAGGTGGTTACACCATATCACCCTCAAACAAGCGGTCAAGTGGAAGTCTCCAACCGGCAAATCAAGGCTATACTAGAGAAGACTGTCGGAGCAACAAGGAAAGACTGGGCAGTGAAGCTGGACGACTCTCTTTGGGCATATCGTACCGCCTTCAAAACGCCGATTGGTACAACCCCTTTCACTCTACTCTATGGCAACAGCTGTCATCTCCCGGTTGAGCTGGAACACCGTGCGTTATGGGCTGTGAAGAGGCTAAACTTTGACCTCAAGACTGCTCAGGAGAGGCACCTTATTCAGGTACACGAACTGGATGAGTTAAGACTGAACGCTTATGAGAGCTCTCGAATATACAAGGAGCAGACTAAGGAGACTCATGACAAGAAGTTGGTTGCCAAGGAGCTTAAGGAAGGAGGGTTAGTGTTGCTGTACAACTCAAGGCTCAAACTCTTCCCGGGAAAGCTGAAGTCAAGGTGGAGCGGACCGTTCGTGATTCAAGGAGTGTTGCCTTATGGAGCTGTTACTCTGATGGGAAAAAGTGGCAGTGCATTCACCGTCAACGGACACAGAGTCAAGCCTTACTTGGCAGACAGCTATGACAAGGAGAGTACCTCGGTGCTTCTCCAAGACCCACCATCCGCTTAAACCAAGTAAAGTCTAGCTAAAGACGTTAAAGAAAGCGCACTTGGGAGGCATTCCCATGTTTATCTTGTACATATTTCTGCTTTATTTCCCTTTCAGTTTTATGTTTTTATTCTGCAAGTGTGTAAGAACAGGTATTAGGAGTCTAAACCTTGATCTTGAAGTCTAAAAGAGGTGATAGGGGTTAAGATAAGGCTAGAGATCGAGTGCTAGATTGACTAATCCTGACTCGATCTTTGCTAGATCGAGTCAGTGAATCGAGAGGAGCCAGTCGATCTAGACGAGAACGAGTGACAAGATCGATCTTGACGAAAAAGGATCGATCGATCCAAAACGGATCGACCGATCTAATTTCTCTCGGGAAAATCTGTTGAAAACAGATCGATCACTCGACTCGATCCATCACTCGATCTGTGCCAAATCGACCTCTATATCGAGGACATAGCTCGATCATGAGGACTTCGCCGTGGAGCCAACATCTCAATGATCGAGAGAGCCAATCGATCCAAGACTCGATTCATCATGAATCGAGTCTCAAATCGAGTAACCCTCTCGATCTAAGCCATTATGGGCATGAGATCGAGTCCTAGATCGACCAAATGGACTCGATCTCATGCCGAGGTAACATTTTCTTTCCCTCCTTTACTCTTTTCCCTCCAATTTTTAAATTCCAAACTTGGTCAAGGCAAGCATCTTTGACCATGAAAGATGTGCCTTGACCAAGACTTTGTCAGAAAAACTACTTTTACTACCCATGGTTTTGCTATTTGCTAGTCTTTAATTATTTCAACAACCTCTCACCCTCTCATTCCTGTTTTTCTCAAAAAATTTAAACAAAGAGAGTGAGAGTTTCGGTTTTCAGAAGCTAGCAAAGATCTTTTACATTTCTTGCAAAGGTATTTTCGAAATTTAATGATTTATCTTTAGGAAAATTTCCTTTAAATTCGCAAGATATTGTTCTAGAATATAGGGTCGGTTTTGATTTTTAAAAAACTAGCTAAGTAAAAGGAATAATTCTAGATTTTTAGTATCTAAAGATATGATTCTCCTTTATTTAGCTATAATTTTTATTAATTCCCCAAAATTCTAGGGTAGTTTTTATAAGTTCTCTCCTTCTCTTCTCTCATTCTCATCAAACAGCCGTTTTGCTTATCAAACTTCTTTAGAAACTTGTTTCAGGAACAATGGCCCCCAAGAGAACAAGAGAAGAGACAGCACAAGAGGGAGAAGGACAAGAGGTGGCAGTTCAAGAGAGGGTCAGATGGACTAAAGATGAGAAGAGGGACAAGAAACGGCTGGAAAGGCTTCGGTTTGAGCCTACCAAGTTTGCTGATCGAGAGCTGCTATTCAAGCTAGGGATTCTTGGGGATTTCGACCAACTCCTCAAGAACATTGGCCTAAGATGTCTGTCACGGATGGATTGCCCAACCATTCCAGAAGTGACAATAGACTTCCTTGCCACGTTAGAGTTCCGTTACGAGAATCCTAGCACACCCGTCCCTTCACAAGGTCGCCTCTACTTCAAGGTTGGTCGTCAAGCCTACACCCTCTCCATCCCTGAGCTATGCCAAGCTTATCATCTCAACGCGGATGCCAACAAAGTCGAGTTCCCCGCCTTCAAGAAAGCCAACAATTTTTGGGACCTGATTAGCAATGAGGACTACAAAGCCAACACCGCCAAGATCAAGCGAGTGAGAAGCCCAAGATCTGTTGCTCCTACGGTCACAAAGACAGAGCTTTGCTTCCTGTTCCAAGGTGTGAAGCACTTGGTGTGTGATCTGGATGCAAATGACGAGCCTATAGAGGATGAACTCGGCGATGAGGTGAACTACGGATGTGTGCTTGCTGCTTCCTTGGTGAAATACAAGGCTTATGCCTTGCGGTGCAAGGCAACTTCTTCTTACATTGGCGGCTTCCTCACTCCTCTGTTCTTGCAAGCTGGCGTGCTTATACACGACTTCGCCCATGTACCAGCCAGAGCTTTCATGGATGAGGCGTACATGAGGAATACCGACAGCTTGGGACGCACGCCAGCAGAAGGGTTCGACCCCTACCTCTTCATAGACGACGAAGACAAGAAGAGAGTGTGCATCCTCCCAAACAAAGATGAAACCGAGCTGCTTGGTGTTGGGAACATCGAGTTCTTGCCCACGAAGGAAGAGTGCTTTGCTCCTCTAGGAGGACCACCTACTTCAGCGATTGCTCCTCGTCAAAGGTCCGAGTCTCCAGCCACGTAAGATGAGATGCCCGAGGCCTACACACTTCCCAAGTTAGACTTTGAGCCGAGGACAAAAACCGAGAAGTTCCTAGCATTTGTTGTGGAGATGCAAAGGAAGATCAATAAATGGCAAGGCAAGATGCTCAAGAAACTTGGAAAGAAAGTCAAGGCACTTCAGGGAGGCTCGCCTAAGAAAGCTACAAGTCAAGAGGTGCAACAACCCGAGAAGAGAAGGCTCTCAACCGGTGGAGTTGTCATCCGCGAGACCCAAGGCAGCACCATTCAGCCGGCGCGCCACTCTCTCCAAGAACCAGCCGACAAGGGCAAGACCATAGTCTCTAGCTCCTCTGGAACATCCTCAAGTTCCAGCCGAGACTAGACCGGAGGTAACAACCTTCTTCCATTGTACATAACCGCTCATATTTGCTTCTTTTTGTTTTGTGTTTTTCTACTCCTTCGAATGAGTTTGCCACCGGGACGGTGTCAAGCAAGTTTGAGGGAGTACATGTGTGATTTGACTTGTGTTTTGTGATCTTATCTTCCTTTAGCATCCTTGAGTCTTTAGTTCATGAAAAATTGGTAAAATTTTTAAAAAAATTTCAAAGATTCATGTAGTTGCATTCATCTTGTCAAAACATGTTAGGATTGAGTCTAGAGTTTCTCATAGCATCTAGGATGTTTGCATGTTGCATAAGGGGTTAGAATTTCTTGAAAAGGTGTTTTTACTTATGAATTGTTTCAATGCCCTAGTTAGTAGTTCTCTAATGCTTTGTGTATGCTTTGAAAGTAAGTTCTTACCATGCTTGGATCACTTGTTAGGATTTTCGTGGCTTGAATTGAACTCTCATGATTTGAAACTTATCCTAATAAGTGAGAACCTTAATTTGAAATTCTAATTATCATCCTTATGCATTTGAAAATGAACACATGGTTTTAAAATATTTAGGTTCTCTTCTTCCTTTTTACCACTCTTTGTGAGCCTAAGTAGAACTCCCACCTTGAACCTTACCCTTCTTTGAAGCCAAATGTTCTTGTGTGACATCATTGTGAGGCCTTCCTTTCGGTTTGAACTTGGCATAAAGTGTTAGGTTTAGGCGACATGATTTGGTTCTCATATGATTGCTAGCTTTGCATTTTGAAGCTAGGTATAGGCTTAGGATAAGCTTGGGGGATCATTGGGGTTGTTTTCATTTCTATTTGTTCTCGGTTTCAAAGAGTTTGGTGTTTTAAAGAAAGAAATGGGTTTTAAGTGAAAGGTTATGTTTAAAAACTAAGTATGCTCTAATAAATTTCAGGAGGTAGCTCTCCCATTAAAAAAAAAAAAAAAAAAAAAAAAAAAAAAGAAATAAAAGAGCCTAAGTGCCAAGTAAAAATAAAAAAAATAAAAAGAAAAAAAAAATAATAATAATAATAAGAGAGCTACCAATAAGAAATATTTAAAGAGCAAAGTTATTTTCAAAACCTTTTCACTAGCCTTAAGAGTTTAAAAATGTTTTTGTTTCGAATTGGGGATTGCTAAGTTTTGTGAAGAAAAAGGGTAGACTCTAAGTGGTGAGTGAGGATAAAAGTTGTTAAATGAGAGGGGTTTAGGATCGTTTGTTAGTTTACATGGGTAGATGAGAATCTAATCAAGTATGTATAAATTGTCTTTACCTTTAGCATTATGCATAAGTTCAACCATTTTTGAGAGAAACCCTTGTTCTAATTATAAACCCTTTTCAAATGAGATCATTCAATGCTCATAACCTTCACCCTTAGCCAAATGTGTTTGATTTAAAGTGCATAAGTTTGATTCATGGTTCTAATGTTAATGAATGTTAAAGGATGAGTTTCTTTGATTGTTAGGAATAGGAGAGTCATGATTTAAATTTCTTTGTGTGATGAGTATGGCTAAGTTCTTTGGAGTATGAGTGTAAGCATAGCATTTTAGAACTGTTAACTAGGACATTGACATTGATTCATTTGAAAGGCACATTTGCAAGAAGTTTAAACCCCCATTCGTTTTTTCTGAAAACCTCTCTTCCTTACTTATTTTCTGTTGCTTGAGGGCAAGCAAGAAGTAAGTTTGGGGGAGTTGATGTTACTGCATATTACATACATTTTGCATACTCATTAGTTAGCTTTTCATGCATTTGTATCACATTTTAGGTTAGATTGCATCACTTAGAGTCCTAGAGCATTCTTGCACCAGCATACGCATGTTCCTTGCATTTTGCATCACATTTAGGTTGTTTCTGGCTGCTTTGGAGTCGTGGAGGTTCGTGGACATGTTGAGGTTGATGTAGCAGTTCGTTGGAGCTTGGATATTTGCTAAGGATCAGAGATCGAGGAGCCGATCGAGCATGGCCGGTCGATCTGTGATGTGATCGACCAGAAGATCGAGCCAACCAGGCGATCCAAGGAGAATGATCGAGACAAGGATCGAGTGAAGCAGTCGATCAAACGGTACAGACGTAAATGACGCCATGCAGAGCGAGAGACAGATCGAGTACACCACTCGATCCAACCGAAGATCGATACTGAGATCGGATGCAACACTCGATTCACCAATGATGATCGAGACCCAGATCGAGCTGAAGACACGATGTCCGGATATGATCGAGAGAACCGCTCGATCCTGGAGTCGATCTCTGTCCTTTCAACCACTTTTAGCTGCTAGCGAGGGGGGGACCATTAGCTTTTTTTGGCCATTTTGGGAAGGCGGCGACGTCCTTTTCCCACAGAACTTTCAATCCTTATCTTTTTCTGTATGTTTTCTCTCTGGTTTTGAGAAGAACACCATTGTCGAACTTGAGTTTTTCTTAAGCTTTGTAATCGAATCGTTTTCATCTTAATCTAGTTTTCTTTTGATGTTCATCGTTTCCTTTTACATGCCTTGCTTGATTTACCTTATGTGTAGTGAGTAGTTTATTTGGGTTCGGGGTTGAGAGGATTACGGGGTCTAAAGGGTTTTGATCTTGGGGTTTTTCTAAGCGTTTTCAATGGCTATCTCTTCTAGGGTGTTGAGATCTCAATGCTTGAAGACTCTCACGCCAAGAGCATCATGATCCGAGAGGTTCCTTACCTTGACAGGATTCACGAGTCTCGGAAGATCACACCCTAGAAACTAGTTACCCCTTCCCAAAAGCCATGGAAGTTTGGGGGACTAGTTAAGCCATTCATTTGAAATCTGCTTTCCATGCCCTTCGACCTCTCTTTCCACCAAAAGCCATGGGTTCGGAGGAGAGGATGAAGGAGTGATCTTTACCGAAAGCCACGGATAGATCTTGCTTAGTTTTCAAGGCTTAGAGATCCTCACAAAGTGAGTCGATTTAAAGTTTTCAACCCAAGGTCGAACCTTTGAAACCCCTGACCATGAATCTCAACCCTAGGCCCTTTCTTTTAGCATCTTTACATCTTATCTCGTCATTCGCTTGATCTTTGATAGCATCATGGTCGTTAGTTTTACTGTTCTTGTATTTTTAGACGAGATCGATTGTTATTGCTCGATCTAGTGGTCGATCTCATGGTCGATCCACTAGTCGAATTTTAGTAATTCGAAGCTTTGTCTTTTAATTATTCTGTTTATTCCTCGTGGTAGTTTCTTCATTCCTAGTAATTTTAAAATAGGTTGCATTCCATTTAAGTTGCTGCATCTTGTTTTTAGGGATTTTCTCATAACTCATCTCGTTTCGCTTATATTTGCATTAGTCCTTGTATTCTCTTTGCATTCTCTATCATCCTAGGCATGGATTGACTCTCTCTTGCTTGCTGTACTACAACCTGTCTTGCATTTGAGTTTGATAACCTCATTGCATTCTCACCCTTGCAAATAAAAGTGTTTATCAAGTGCTGATCACTGTTCATTAATCTATTAGCTTGCTTTGCTATAAATTCATTATGCATAATCATGTTTCATTTTTTTTAAAAACCACCATGCTAGGTTCATGGGCATAAGTAGTTAAAAACTTGCTTAGAACTTTAGCATGTATGTGATTTTTGCTCTTGAATTCTCTTAGTTCTTTATAGGTTTGCATTGTTTAAATATTAGTTAAACCTTTCTTGGATTTGAGAAAAACTTTTTTTTAGAGCTTTAAAATCATTAGACTTCATCCCTTTGTTCCCACACTTATAGACTTTTGAGAATTTTTTCTTATAGGTACTATAGGGTGAACAAAGGAGATTGCCAAAAACAAAGGCCAAGCACCAAAGAAGAAGGCAGCCTCTACCACACTTGCAATCTAGGACAAGGGAAAAGGTGTTACTGAAAGGCAGTCCTCAAAAGCTGCTGGAAAAAGGGTAGTGGAAAGCAAGGCTGCCAAGTCCAAGGACAAAGGGAAGGGCAAGGCTGTAGAAGAAGCCCCAAACAAACAACCAAGTGCAAGGGAGTTTGTAGAGCTCTTCAACAAGTATGCCTTCAAAGCTACAAGGTACCCTTGCATCCCCACAATGAATACATTTGGGATATATGATGATTGCAAAACAATCTTTGAAGAGATGGAGCTTGGAAAGTTCATGGAGCTGGCGATTCCTTCCTACCAGCATCTCACCATTCAGTTTCTCTCCACTTTTCTAGTGGTGAGTTATGAAGAGAGTGAGCTTGATAATGGAGATGGCTGGATATCCTTCAGACTTGGCAAGCAGAAGTTCACAGCCACTTTTGGAGAGCTTTCAGATGGCCTTGGCATGTATCCCTATGGTGACAAGAAGGCTCAGTTCAAAATCAGATTGAGTGAGCATACAAAGCTTTGGGAAGTAAATGGCGTTGATCACTTTGTTCCAGGAGTCACCAAGAACAAGAGTCTGAGGCATCCAGCTGTGAGATATGCTCACAAGGCCCTTGCAAACACACTTTTTGCAAGGAAGGAGACAATCAACATAACATCAAGGGAGATGGACATCATTTACAATGAGGTGCAGCCACTAGTGCGATCCAGCAGAAGTGGAGAGACTTGCAACAGGCCAGAAGAGCTCCCTTGTTATGTGAATCTCCTCTTGGATCAGCTCTACACATATAGGAGCTGGATCTTGAACAAGGGGAAGAGGGAGAAGAACCCTCAACTACACATTGGGGGAGTTGTGACAGCAATTATGATGGCAAGTGGAGTGGACCTTGATGAGCATGCTGCAGTTGCTTTGCCACCACAATGGATGGATCTTGGCTATCTAATGAGGAGTCACTACCTAGAGAATACCATCCAAGGGAAGCACATCTATCAGTTTCTTAAACCCTCCAAGGATCCAGCCAAGTTTCTTCTTCCCAGTGTGCAGCATACTTCCACAGCCATGAGGAGTAACATAGACTTCTGCTCAACATAGATACAGCTCTACCATGGTGGCGCCATTACTGAAGAAAGAGAGGAGAACAATGAAGAAGAAAGTGAAGAGAGCTCTGAATCAGAAGAAGGAGAAGGTGATGTTGGCGCTGAAAATGAGGAGGAATCCCAAGAAGAGGAGCAAGATGAAGATGAGTTGCTAGAGTACAACTCCAAGAGGTTTCACTTCAAACCTCATAAGGTGTCAAAGTCAAGGGAGTTTCCTGAAGTATGCTCATGACCACATAAACAAGCTTCAAAGGTGGTGTAAATGGCAAGACAAAACCATAAAGAAGTTTGTGAACTTGGTGAAGGGGAAGTTCAAGAAGGACAAGTCCAAATCACATGGAGCTTCTCAATAGAGCCAAGGTCATGAGTTTACATCACATTATGAGGAGCAAGTGCAACAGGAAGAGCCCAATGAAGAAGATGAGGCAAATTGGATGCCCCAAAGAAGACACTCCTTCCAAGTGCAACAAAGTGATCAATGGCCAGCTTGGGAACCAGCTAGGGCTTCATCATATGTCCCTGTGTCTCAGCCGCCATCAGCATGGGAAGCACCAGCCTACTCTCCTTCTGAATCTTACACCACTTGGCAGGAGTATGATGCTCAAGTAAATCGAACTCAAGTGCAAGCATATTTGCCAAGTCGGGTGCCTCCACCTCAAACAACATCTTCTTCACCAGAGAGGAGGAGAAACAAGAGAAACAAGTGACCAATGGGCACTCTCCACAGCCAGAAACAGCATGATCCTTCATAGATCTATGAGAGACTGATGAACTCTTTTACTCATCCCACCATTGCTCCCACCACAACTAAGGTATCACATCCTTTTTTAGCCTAGACACCATATGTGAGAGTTGTGAGGCCTTGCATTCATAACTTTCGAATTTTATCTTGGCAAAACATGTTAGGATTAAGGCTGGCAAGAAGAAGCTCTCTTGTAGATATCAGCTTGCATTTTGAGCTTGATTCTAGGTTAGGAGTTGGGTGAAAGGGTGGTGTTAAGTGGTTTGAACTTCATGTTTTTATCTTTTAAAGAAGAAAAAGAAGTATGGGATGGCAATGTGGGAAATAAGTTAAGTTTGTGGTTAAGTATAAAGGGAAGAAAATCTCTAAGTGTTTAAAGTATGGAGGCACTGACAACAAATCTTTGAAAGGTCATGCAAAAGAAGAAATCAGACCAAAGCAATCTACCAAAGATGATGCAAATGGCGCATAATCAACAAAAGAAGAGCAAGTCCTAACAAAAAGGATCAACCACACAAGCAAAGAAGGAGTTTCCCCACACATGAAGAAGAAGAAGATCAAGTTCTTTGGAAAAGGGTAAACTTAGGGGTTTACTTTGGGTTTAGAAGTCTTTAGGATTCATCTTTGGGTTAAGGGTGGAAGAGAGCCTTGACTTGCATGCATAAGTGTGCTTTTACCTTTAGCATTTTGCCTAAGATAGAATCATTTTCATTGAGTGATCCCTTGAGTTTACTAGCCTTTACTTGAATGAGATCATTTTCATCTCATGACCATACCCTAAGACCAAATGTTTTCACATGATTTGCACAAACTTGATTCATGGTTACAAGCTTAATGAATGTTAAAGAGTTTATTGATTTGGCATTTTTCTAGGTTGAGATTTGAGATCATTTTGAAACATGATGAGCATGGCTAAGTTCTTTAAAGTATAACTGATTGTGTTTTGCATCCTACACTTAGGCTCTTAGACATTGACTTCACTTATTTACCTTAGCATTTTGAGATTTGAGTGCCCACCTTTAAACCTCATCCTCCATTTGTCTTAGTTTGATTGCTTGAGGGCAAGCAAAAGGCAAGTGTGGGGGGGTGTTGATATCCCTTGTATTTACATCATTTAGGCTTGCATTTAGTTCATGTTTTGGTTTCCTTTTGCATGTTTTCCTTCTCTTTAGTCTCATTTTTCTTTCCTTTTAGACTTAGGTTGCATTTAGGTTGTAGTTTGCATTCTCTTTGCATTAAGGATGTTTTTAGGTACCAAATGTGCTATTTAGAGCAAGGAGGAAGCATAGGGATGATACAAGGAGTTTCCCAAGCTAAGGAGGAGCAAAAGGAGCTAAGAAAGATGACTTTTGGTGCAACATCAATCAAGGCATGAACCACATCGATCAATGTGAATCACATCAGTCACTTCTGGAGTCTACATCGTTCGATGTAAAGCAGCCGAGAGTTGGGAGGTCCTCATCGATCACAAGTGATGTCAAGCACCAGTAGACTAGCATCGATCATCCACAGCGATCACGTGTGATCGATGTTAGCGTAATCCGAGATATTTTTATTTACAACTTTTTCATTGCTTTAGGGTTTTTGGCACTTAGTATAAATAAGCTTGGACTAAAGGTTTTTAGCCAAATCTTGATCTTGCTTAGTTTCTTAAGTGTTCTTTTATCTTTTTAAGAAAAAGTCTTCTTTTTAATCTAAAGTTTTGTATTTGCATCATTAAATCTTCTCTAATCTCTTTCTTAATCATGTTTAACTTCTTTTCCTCTTGTGATCTGGTGTTTTCCATGATGATGAGTGAGTAGTTCTTTTATAGTTCTTAGATGTGGTAGATTAGGGGAATTTAGAGGTTTGATTAGGGTTTTTTAGTGTTTAATTAGGTTGATTCCTCTCTATTAATCTGTGTTTAGGCTAGATTTATATTGATCACATGAATCTAGATTTAGGCTTCATATTATGCCCACCAAGTGTTTGATGAAATGATGATCTTGTTTGATTGAGAATTTACTGGTCTTAGCTCAAGAAATTGACTGTCTGGGAAGTATTTTGGCTTGAATAGAGTTGGTTTTGCATGCTTGTTAATTTTTCTAGCACTACTGAGAGTTAGTACTTGTTAAGGTGATTAACAAAGGGTTATTTGTCAATAAATTGAACTTAACTTGCTTAATTGTGAACTCTATGTCTAGGAATTAGCATTGCTTGCTTGTTTGCATTGTCAATGATGTTTGAAACAGCCTTGTTTTGCCTTTGAATTCCCCAAAGTCAATCCCCATCTAGGAGCTTGTCTTTCACTATCTGAATTTCGAATTTGCTTTAGTACTCTGCTTTTATTGCTCTGTTTTGTTTTGAATCATTTCTAAGTTGTTCTCTTTTAGATTCTGCTTGGTTCTTGATTTACTTAGGTTGATAGTTTAGTTGCTAAGGAACACTCTTTCTCTTAATTCACTTGACTTAAGGCTTTCTGCTTATAATTCTATTGGCATCTATTCATAATTAATTTGGACTGATAAAACCTATGATATACTACAACTGATTAGTATGGAGGGTGATTGAGAAAGACACTCAAACCTCTTGTATCAGGCTCGTCGTCCAGGACATTGAAGTAGGTTTTTTTACTTCTATTCAATTACCTACACACACTTATATCATTGTAGTATGTAGGGTTATCAATCCAAATGGGGAGGCTAGAAACAATAAAAATTCTAAGTCAAGCCAATCATAGAGAGTTGAATTCTATCATCCTAACATCAATCATCAAATAAACAAATTTAAAAGCAATAGTAAAGAAGAGAAATCAAGCTACTAAACACTTAAACAAAGCAAAATGAGATTATGCAATAACAAGAGAGAATAGACTTAAGATGGGTTATTGATATAGAAGAGTCTTCTACGTAATTAATGATGCTTACAAACTCATAACAATACTATCTCTAGGCATAGAAATCACAACTATGACTAAATCAATCCCTTAGCATTAATCACTTTGCTAATTACCTAATCAAGAACTAATTACTATTAATGAATACACAATTAACAAGTATTAAAAGCACACAATCCAATTCTTTATTGCCAACAAACTCCCTAAGCATCTAATCCCTTAGGTTATGATAAGCAAATCTCTTACTTGACTTGTTCAAGCATTTCAACAAACACTTGGCAGGCATAAGTGAAGCTTAGGTTCTAAATCAACTTAACACAGGTTAATCTAACATTAAGAGCATCAATAATAAGGAAAATGAAAGATTCAAAAATAAGCAATCATTAATCAAGTATCAACTCCCCTAATTTATACTTAACCCTAAACAAGGATCTTCTCACTAAGCATAAGTCTAGCCACAAATCTAATGATAGAAATATGGCTAATTGTGATTAAAGAAGAAGAGTGATATATCATGGTTTTATGGTTTTTAACCATGATATAGGTCCTTTTTATTGAGTCTTTTTGGTCTTTTTAGAATCCTAGTAGAGTCTTTGCAGGTTATAGCATGTCTGGAGCATAATTGGAGGTTTTAGAGCTTTTTGGAGCATTGCAAGAATCAACCACGAAGTTAGCAATTCGGAGGCATCATATGGCTTTGGTGATGATTGTCACCAATCAAGGGTGACGCTCGTCACCCGTATCTGAAGAGGAGTCGTGACTGGTTTTAAAAGATGGAGGACTAATTGCACTTTTGCCCAGAAGTTTCACTAATTAAAAAAGTATTCCAGCTCGTGTTTTAGCTTGTATATATTAGGTTTTCAGCCATTGTTGGCTTTTATCTTAGATTTTTTACAATTCAGAGAGCTTTAGAGAGAGATTTATTCAGAGCTTTTTGGGGAGACAGATCATGTATTCTTTTTGAGAAGATTTTGAACCCCCTTTAACTTTCACTCTATCTCTTTTAATACAGTTTTATTCAGTTATGTTTTGTGTTTCCAGGATCATGTCTGAGTAATCTGCTAGTTAATTTAGGGCTTTTCAAAGGTTGATGAAGAGTTTGTAGACTCGCTAATCAGTTAGGAATATCTTTTGGTTTTTCATCTGTGCTTGCATTCAAACCGATTTCTTTGACTAGTCTTCTGGAAATTCGAAATACCCTAGGTTGTTTAATAGATGTGAGAACATTGTTAATCACTTGAACTAGTGTTAGATGAGCAAAACGCCTATTTGCGAAGAGATTCGACTTAGGAGTTTTGTGAACAATTCGAAACCTGATCTTTAATGCTTGCTTAACTTGTTAGAATTTGCAAAGAGATTTGGAATTTTGTGAATTAGGCATAGATAACTTTTGCAATGAGAATTGATTGATTATATTATCGAGTTTTGAGTTTAAGACGGTTTAAATCATTCATGCTTGCATGCACTCTACATTCTCGGATTCAACCTGCGAATTGACCTGACTTAGCGCTTTTAGTTTTATGAATCTTAGTTCAATCAATAAACGCTTGCTTTCATTGTTTTAGTTATTCGCATTACATTTATTGTCTACTGCTTTGCCTAGTCTGAATCTATAATTGCTAGTGTAGTTTACTTACTCCTTTGGGATTCGATAACCCCTTATACTATAACTGCTTTGATGTGCACTTGCAGTAGTTTTATTTGGGTAAAACCTGAGCCCTATCAAAGAGAAACACAAACTTTAATTAAACATGCTAAGACTCCACACAAAAATCATCCAAGAACATAAAAGGAAAGTATTTGAAAGCAAGAACAAAGATTAAGAGATAACTACTCAAAAATTAGATCTTTTACATATTTATAGTGCTTTTTAGGGACCTTATGATGCAGGGGCAAAATTGTAATTTTTACTCTTCTTGGACCTGCTAACATCGGGCATCCTGCCCGATATTCACTACTCGATGTTCAACATCGGGCAAGCATGCTTGATGTTGCTGCTCGATGTGTCTTGTTCTATCTCGGGACATCGGGTAATCTTACCCGATGTTCAAGCTTCTCTCCCGGTGGTTTTCACATCGGGCAGTCTTACCTAATGTTCGGCCTGGTCCAGCCCGACGTTCAAGTCTTGTGCTCGAGGTTTTCACATCAGGCATGGAGCCCGATGCTGCTGCCTGATGTCCCTCCAGGAGATTCTCCTTAGTCCCTTTTCACATTAACTAGCCTCCATCTTCAGCTCCAGTACTCCACTTAGCCTCCAACCTCTCCAAAAGCACCTGCCAAACACTGCAAATGCATCAAACATGCAATATCTAGACTAAATGCATACTTAACCTAAAAGAGAATGAAAATGGGAAAAAGATGAATAAATGGTGCATGAAAGAGACTAGTTTATACACTAAATGCATGCTTAGATGGTATAAATATAAGGTATATTAACTTCCCCACATTTGCCTTTCTAGTTCAAAAGCTTTAGCCATACTCATCTCAAACAAGCAATGAACTCAAGCTTAGTCTACACAAGCATTCACATCATCCAACTCTTTAACATTTATTAATTGTAACCAAGTGAATCATGATAATGTATATAAATTGAAACAATTTTGGCTAGGGGACATGGTTTTGAGACGAAGATAATCTCAATGCAAAGAGGTTTTGTTGATTCAAGGAATCACTCAATGAAAATAATCAATCTATGGCAAAATGCTAAGAGTAAAAACTAACTTATGCATACAAGGATGATTTTCATCTACCCAAATGCCTAAATCAACTTCTATCCTAGTCTAAACCCCAAAGATTATCCTCCTAAGCTACCCTTTCTCAAGGCTTTTGCTGCCTTCTTACCCTTCACACTTTTTTCACCTCCTTTGTTGATCTTAGGGGATTCGTCTTCTCCTTTGTAGAATGGCTTTTAGCTTCTCTTTTTGTGGCTCTCCTTTGTTGTTGTGGTGTCTCTTTGTTTCATCTTCTTTGGATGCGTGCTGGCCAGTTTTTCTTCTTGTTGTATGGCCTTGTATGCTTCTTGAATTCACCTTTTCCTTCTGGTTTTAGATCCTTCTTTGTAGCTACCATCTTATTACTTATTCCCCAAATCAAACTCCATGTATCACCTTTCTTTCTTTACTTTGTTTTTCCAAATATAGAACTTTAAACACAAGAACTCTTCCTAGTCTACCAATCAAAATGCTTAGCCTAATACTAGCTTAAAATGCAAGCTAGTGTCTACATGAAAACTTCTCCTTGTCAGCCTAAACTGAACAATTTTTTCATAGATGATTCAAAACTTTAAAAATAGGCCTCATAATCATATAAGAGAGTGTTTAGGTTTCAAAGAATGCTTAGTTTAGGGTGGGGTTAACTGTCCTATAGATGAGGATCAGCTATTTAGATTAGCAAGAGTGGTAAGAAAGAAGAAAAAAGTCCAAATATGTATATGGGTAACCATATAATCTTTTTAGCTTAAAACATTAATATCAAAGCAAGAATTCAAAGTATGGTGCAGCCTTAAATTCAAACTTACTACAATGCATCAAACTACTAACTACTAGGACATTGAAATCATTTCAAACATGGATATATACATCTAAGGTCGGGAGATTGGTTTCATTTAATATACTAGTCACTCATATAATTTACTCCACATAATAAAATAGAAATTTACTGAACATGTTCGATAGCAACTAAAGTTCCACTCAATTGGATTCATTTGATGTGTAATAAAATGTTGACGCGCAAATATGCATTTGTGAGAAAAGCCAAATCATCGCTTAGCAACTAGTTATTAGCTTTTTGCAAGCCTTAGGTTTTTGATTTAACACGAAAGGTTCAGGAAGTAAACGGTGAGTTCGAGTCCATGAACCTTTGAAACAGATTTATTTTTATTTTTTTGTTGATAAAATGCAAATTTATATTACCAAAAGCAAATTTTAATTACCAAAGCTACAGTAGCAAGGAGCTTCTTTGGCAAAAAAAGGGAAAACCCAGTGATAAGCTACTTAAGTTAGACTAGCCTAAGCTTAACTATGGGCGAACCATGAAGAAAGGAGCCGAACGCAGCTTTTGTGGTGTCTTCTGGACAGCAAAGTATCTCTGATAGTCCTATCAATATGCATGAACAAAACTGCTGGCGACCGAGATAATTCAGTATACCTTCTGTTATTTCTTTCATTCCGAATGATGTAGATAGTGGCTTGGCAAGCGACCCTCTTGAGGAGTGTGACATGACCATTTATGTTGCGATTAAGTATCCTCTGAATAAGACTTTGCCAGGAAGTGAAATGCAAAGTTTAAATTCCTAAGCAATTGAGAATAATATTTCTCACCTCAGAGGAGTAATGGCAACAAAGGAACAAGTGATCTCTGTTTTCATCATGTAAAGAGCACAACATGCACTTAGGATTCACTTGCATTCCCCACTGAAAGAGTCTAACATTAACCGGAAGCATGTCCAAATTTACTACCCAAAAGTTGAAAGCGTGTTTGGATTTGTTTTTGAAATAAACAGCTTCGAACCAGTTTTCAGCCTCCTTTGTAGGTCACAAAAGATCCCAGGCCAGTTTAGTGGAGAAACCAGGACTTCTTTGGTTCTGAGGTCCCCAAAGACAAAAATACCTACCTCTAGAAGCATCCGGGACTGACAAAGATTGGAGTGTATTCCTGAGAGCTGAGACGTTGACATTCCTTGACCAGGAAGGCAATTTCCAATTATGAGAGATGAAAGCATCTGAAATAGTTGCATGAACCGATAATCCGTAATTTTATCATCGAGAGACCAGAAGCTATGTCTTTTCAGCCTATTCTCTCGCACCCAAGCCACCTACAGAGACCGAATTGGAGATAAGATGAGCCAAATGAGTTTGAGGTTTAGAGATTTATTCCATACCACAAAATTTTGTAGTCCTAGCCCTCCCTCTAATTTTGGGAGACAAATTCCTTACCACTAAACCTTTGCAGAGATTCTCTTTGGTAGGTCCCTAGGCTAAAGGAATCGATTACAAAGTTTTTCAATATCCTTTAGACATCCTTTAGGTAGAGAGAAAGCAGTAAACCAAAAGTTCACCAGGCTGTATATGACTGAGGTTATCAATTGGATTATGCCGGCAAAGGAGAGACACTTGACAGTCCAACTGTTGAATTTAGCCTTGATTTTATATGTAAGAGGGAAGTAATCTGCCTTTTTCAACTTACGGTATAAATCAGCGGCGAACCTAGATACTTCATAGGAAGGGAACTCCTTTGGATACTGAATATGTCAAGAGCTTCAGATTTCTCCGTGTTCAGACCCGTAACAAAAAGGTCGGTCTTTTCCTGATTCATACTCAAGCCCGAGATGGAATGGAAGACATCAAGGATAAATGCAATACCTTGCAGGGAGGAGAGTTTCCTGTCAAACAATATCATGATATCATCAGCAAAGGCAAGACAGGTGACCTCCGGGTTTTGCCCTAAGGGGTGGAAGCCAATATTATCATAGGCAAAACTTGCATTGATAAGGTTAGAGTACGCTTCCATGGCTATGACAAAGAGAGAATGGGGTAAAGGGTCGCCTTGCCTTAAGCCTCTGGTTCCATTGAAAAAGCTACATAGTTCCCCGTTGACATTGATTAAGAAGGAAGGTGTCGTGAGACATTCTGAAATCCAGTTAATTAAAACTTGGGGAAAACTGCTGTTGTGAGGATCTGAATGATGAAATCCCATTTAACCGAGTCAAACGATTTCCTCAAGTCCAGTTTTAGGAGACCTCACTTAATGATATTTCCTCTGTTAAAACCATGAACCATTTTCGTAGCAAAAAAGACATTCTCAACTATAAGTCTTTCTTTGACAAAAACAGACTGATTGTTAGAGACCATTTCAAGAGTGGCCGCTTGTAATTATCCCTGGAAAGCGGGTTGGATCCCCCCCTCCCTTTTGACCCACCCTGCTGCGGGTGTGGGTTATATTTATCTGAAGAAAAAAAGACTTGCTTGACCCGCGAGTTTTGTTGATTATAGAGCCGTACCAGCCCCGCATTAATCAAGCGGATTTGGCAGGTAACCCACCCTATATATAAAAAAAAATCTTACCAAAAGAGAAAAATCTGTAGAAAGATAGGAGATGAGAGAGATACAAGGATTAAAAAAAGTGGATAATAACAAAAAGAGACTGGATTTACAGAGATGATTTGATTATAGATCTAAGATAGAAAAGCTCGATAATGACATTGAGAAATTCGATTTACAAAGATGATTGATTATAGATCCAGGACTTGAAAGATGAAAAAGATAAAAGAAAAAAGAAGAATTGAACATGACGGCAATGAAAGTGAAGAGATAATAGAGTTTTGACTTTTATTTAAAACAACATATTTTTAATCAAAATAACACACATCATCATCGTATAATATATAAAAGTTGATGGCATAGTGCATTGAGGGCGTTCACATGGGATTAAAAAACTTGATCTGATTAGTCCACATCAGCATATTCATTAAATAAAAAAGTATTAAGTATGATTAGGACGGAAAAATTTGATTTAATTGATCCACATCAGCTTTTAAATCAAACCAAAAATTATTAAATATAATTAAAACATTAAAAGTTAATTTAACAAATTATGTCAAACAAAAAAAAAGTAAATTTAATTTGATTGATCCAAATCAACATACTCCCTCTTTTTTAAAATAAGTGTCATTCTAGAGTTTTATTTTTGTTTCATAAAGAGTGTCATTTTACATTTTCAATGCATAATTTTAAATAAATATCCAGTTTTAACCTTTAGATTTTATTGTTTTAATTAGAAAGATAATGTTATTTTGTGTATAAACAAGGGGTAAAACAGAACTTTTAATGATTTTCTTAATTTGTGTGAAAATGTCAAAATGACACTTATTTTGAAACATATAGAATATTTATTAAATCAGAAAATGTTAATATGGTTTAAAATTTTAAAAGTTAAATAAAAAAATTAACAATTAACAATACATGTATAAAAAAAAGTAATCATTATCAATTATCAATTAAAAAAATCTACAACAACTCGATTTAACAATTAAAACAATGAAAACTGAATAAAAGTATAACATAAAACTCTTGGAAGACATGATAGAGAATAAAAAAATGGTTTTGCATGATCATTACAACTTCCTAATAAAATTAACTATAAATCAACATGAACCATGAATTATATATACAGTGGTACACAACATCAATAAGACTTTCAATAAAAAACTAAATATTTGAACGCATAAACCATCAAGAAAAAAAGAACTATAGAAATTCTATGAAAAACAGAAAATAATACCAAAATCTTAGCAAGATTATATTTCTCTAAATCAAATGTATATGTACGTCAAAGTTGGATAATTCGATAGGTGTCATTGTTATTGTTTTACCTAATAATTTTTTAAAAGTTATAAATAAAAATAGGATAAATTACACATTGTATATTAAATTTTCTTATATAAATGAAAATTTCTATAAATATATATAATTTTTAATAATTTTAAAGATAGTAGCTAAAAAAATAAATCAAAATATTAATACAGATTCGCGCGTAGCGCGAGTTATATACCTAGTATAATATATAAAAATTGATGGCATAGTGCATTGAGGACGTCCATATGGGATTAAAAAACTCGATCTGATTGGTCCATATCAGCATATACATTAAATAAAAAATGTTAAGTATGATTAGGATGAAGAAACTCAATCTCATTGGTCCACATCAACGTTTTCTTTAAAACACAAAAAGTTATATTTGATTAGCAATTTAAATATATTAAGATATGCAAAAAATAAAAAAAAACTCATATTAAAATGGAAAATTAAGATCAAAAATGTTTAATTAACAAAATAGATTCAATAAATTTATGTTAGAAATCCAAAATTATAACGTTTATCAAAATAAAACAGAAATCCAATATCACAAAACCTAAATCAACAAAAAAAATAGAAATCATTAACAAAAAGGTTAATTAAAAAAAATTCAAAAAAAATATTAAATCAATAAAAAATTTACAAGTTTTTAACTGATAAAAGTAAAAATAAACTTAGCTAACAAAAAAATGAAAATTTAATTGTGTTTTACAAAATTTTCATACAATAAATACAAAAAATAATATCATAAAATTAAAATTTATTTTTAAATCATATAAAAAATTGATTATTGAAAAAATAATATAAAATAGTCTCATTAACAGAAAAATTAAATTATGTATGTAAAATGCCAATATTTTCAAAACAAATGTTTCAAAATAAAGTAAGAATTGATATCAGAAGAGGTAAATTAACAAAACAAAAAAAAATCGTATAAAAGAAAACTAACTTGATATTTAGGTTTACGTTTTTTAAAAATCAACATAGAAAAACTTAACTAAGAAAAACCAAATGATGAATTCTGCGTAAGATTTAAAATGAACAGTTATAGCATGTCAAATCAGCATTACAGCTAAAATAAAAATAAATATGAAAAAAAAAAATTAACAAAGAAAAAGCATTCATGTACAAGAAATTAACTTGATGTATTTGTCATCTATTTTGAAATTCAACAATAAAAGAGCTTGATAAAATATATATATATATATATGTATTAACTATATCAAACATACAAAAAGTATATAAATTAAAATGAATATAAAATTACTCTCAAAAGATGTAAAGTATATATAAAAAAAGTAAATGAAACTAATTTAAAATTAGTTTCAAAATTTTCCTGGTTTCTAATTTAGTGGTATCAATAATGATTAACTACCTGAAGTTACAATCGGTTTACATGAGTTTTTATATCAATATATTTTTTAAATATACAAAAATTAAAACACTGTGTGTTTCTTATTAAAAAATAACTAAGAAAGACAATACATAAGTAATTTTACACTTAAAATTTAACAAATAACTAAATCTGATTTATATATATAGCTACTACTTATCTGAACCAACATTAATAACACATGTGTAACATATTTCAAAATTTTATTTAAATAATAAAGTACGACAGATTTATGAATCTAACACAAATTAGTATATGGAGCTAACATATTCAAATGAAACGTGCAGAAAACACACAAAAGATAAATATAGTGAAAAATAATGTGAAAACTCCACACAATCAATCCTACAAGTTTCAAAATTAAAATTATCAAATATTAGACTGCATAAAAAAGATTATTTAAATAATAAACTGACTAAAAATATAAGTTAAAATTTGTGGTAGATCTGAAGTAGAAGCAAGAAACGGTTTTGCATGATCATTGCAGCTTCCTAACAAAACTAAATACGAATCAATATGAATCATGAATTATACATACATAGGTACACAACATCAATGAGACATTCAATTAAAAAACTAAATATTTGAACATTTTAACCTTAAAGAGAAAAGAACTCTAGAAATCGTATGAAAAACAAAACAAAACATCAAGATCTTAGCAAGAAAATATTTCTCTAAATCAAATTTATGTGTACGTTAAAGTTAGATAATTCAATAGGTGTCTGATATATCATGGTTTTTATGCTTTTTAACCATGATATAAGTCCTTTTTATTGAGTCTTTTTGGTCTTTTTAGAGTCCTAGTAGAGTCTTTGCAGATTATAGCATGTCTGGAGCATAATTGGAGATATTGAAGCCTTTTGGAGCATTGCAAGATGAAGCCACGAAGTGTGCAACTCGAAAAAGAAAGTATGAATTTGGATGACGCTCGTTACCAAGCTGGTGACGCTCGTCACCCCTAGAGGAAAGAATCGTGGCCTGGTGTTTTAAAGATCGGAAAGAATTTGCAGTTTTGGTCCAGAAGTTCTAGTATTTACAAAAAAACCCCAAGTCATGTTTTAGCTTGTATATTAGGTTTTTCAGCCATTCTTTTGGCAGATATCTTGTATCTTATTCTTTTTGAGAGATTGAGAGAGAGATTTGTAGCAGAGCTTTTGGAGAGACAAATTAGACTCCTTCAGAGCAGATTTCGAACTCCTTTATTTCTACTTCTTATTTCTTTTATGCAATATATTTTTTTCATGATGTTTTCTCAAATCACCATGTCTGAGTAGCTTGTTAGTTAAGTTAGGGCTTTTCAAAGGTTGAAGAAGAGTTTGTAGAATTGCTAAACTTATAGGAAATCCATTGATTCTTCATATGTGCTTGCATTAAAAATCGATTTCTTAGACACATCATCTGGATTTCAAAACCCTAGGTTGTTTGATAGATGTGAGAACATTATTAATCACTCGAACTAGTATTAGATGAGCAATACGCCCTAGTGCAAAGAGATTTGGCTTAGGAGTTCTGTAAACAATTGAACTTGATCTCTAATGTATGTTTAGATTGTTAGGGTTTGCAAAGAGATTTGAAACTCTGTGATTTAGATATAGTTAACTTCTGTAATGAGAATTCATTAGTTATATCTTTGTGTTTCATGTTCAAGACGGTTTTAATTCATTCTTAATTGCATGCATTCTACACTCTCGGATTCGACCTGCGAATTGTCCCGACTTAGCGCCTTTAGCTTTCTGAACTTTAAGAACAAGCATAAAACGCCCACTTGCATTTATTTTACTGTTTCGCATAACATTCATTACTTATTGCTTAGCTTAATTCGAACCTGAACTCTTTAGTGTAGTTTACTTACTCTCTTGGGATTCGATAATCCTTTGTACTACAACTGCTTTGCTGTGAATCTGCAGTAGTTTTATTTGGATAAAACATGAGTCATATCAGTGTTACTGTTATTATTTTACTTAATAACATTTAAAATTTTAAAAATAAAACTAAAAGAAAACTGTAAATTATATTTAAAATTATATTATATAAAACAAATTTTTATAAATCTATTATAGTTTTAATAATTTAGAAAATAGTAAAAAAAAAAAAAATTAAACAAAACTATTAAGACAGACTCGCACGTAGCGCGAGTTATAAACCTAGTATAATATATAAAAGTTGATGGTATAGTGCATTGAAGACGTCCACATGGGATTAAAAAACTCGATCTGATTGGTCCACGTCAGCATATTCATTAATAAAAAAATATTAAATATGATTAAGACGAAGAAACTCAATCTGATTGGTCCACATCAAATTTTTCATTAAAACACAAAAATATTATATTTGATCAGAAATTTAAATCAATTAAAATATGCAAAAAAAAAACTTTCATATTAAAATGGAAAATTAAGATCAAAAATGTTTAATTAACAAAATAGATTAAATAAAATTATGTCAGAATCCAAAATTATAACGTCTTTCAAAATAAAACAGAAATCCAATATCACAAAATCTAAATCAACAAAACAAAATAGAAATCAATAACAGAAAGGTTAAATAAAAAAAATAATAAAAATATTAAATCAATAAAAATTTACAAAGTTTTAACTGATAAAAGTAAAAAACAAAACTTAGCTAACAAATAAATAAAAAGTTAATTATGTTTTACAAAATATTCATACAATGAATATAAAAAATAATATCGTAAAATTAAAATTTATTTTTTAAATCATAAAAAACTGATTATTTAAAAATTAATATAAAATAGTCTCATTAACAGAAAAATAAAATTATGTATATAAAATGCCAATATTTTCAAAAAAAAATGTTTCAAAATAAAGTAAGCATTGACATCAGAAGAGGTAAATTAACAATACAAAAAAAATCGTATAAAAGAAAACTCACTTGTTATTTAGGCTAACGTTTTCTAAAAATCTACATAAAAATTTTAACTAAGAAAAACAAAATGATGAATTCTGCATAAGATTTAAAATGAACAGTTATAGCATGTCAAATCAGCATTATAATAAAAATAAAGATTAATATGAAAAAAAAAAATTTAACAAAGAAAAAACATTCATGTATAAGAAATTAACTTGATGTATTTGCCACCTATTTTGAAATTCAACAATAAAAGAACTTGATAATATATATATATATATATATATCTTAAATATAACAAACATACAAAAATTGTATAAATTAAAATAGAATATAAAATTACTCTCAAAAGATGTAAAGTATATATAAAAAAGTAAACGGAACTAATTTAAAATTAGTTTTAAAATTTACTGGTTTCTAAAATAGTGGTATCAATAATGACTAACTATCTAAAGTTACAATCGGTTTACATGAATTTCTAAATCAAATATATTTTTTAAATATACAAAGATTAAAACATTATGTGTTTCTGATATAAAAATAACAAAGAAATACAATACATAAGTAATCTTACACTTAAATTTAACAAGTAATAAAATCTGATTTATATACATAGCTACTACTTATCTGAACCAAAATTAATAACACATGTGTAACATATTATAAAATTTTATTTAAATAATAAAGTTGGCAGATTTATGAATCCAACACAAATTAGTATATGGAGCTAACATATTCAAATGAAACGTGCAGAAAACACACAAAAGATAAATATAGTGAAAAATAATATGAAGACTCCACACAATCAATCCTACAAGTTTCAAAATTAAAATTATCAAATATTGGACTGCAAAAAAAAAGAGTATTTAAATGATAAACTGACTAAAAATATAAGTTAAAATTCGTGGCAGACCTGAAATAGAAGCAAGAAACGGTTTTGCATGATCATTGCAGCTTCCTAACAAAACTAAATACGAATTAATATGAATCATGAATTATACATACATAGGTACACAAAATCAATGAGACATTGAACTAAAAAACTAAATATTTCAACATTTAAACCTTAAAGAGAAAAGAACTCTAGAAATCGTATGGAAAACACAATAAAACATCAAGATCTTAGCAATAAAATATTTTTCTAAATCAAATTTATGTGTACGTTAAAGTTAGATAATTCAATAGATGTCACTGTTATCATTTTACTTAATAACATTTAAAATTTTAAAATAAAAATAATAGAAAACTGTAAATTATATTTTAAATTCTATTATATAAAACAAATTTATATAAATCTATTAGAGTTTTGATAATTTATCAGATAGTAAAAAAAAGAATTAAACAAAACTATTAATACAAACTCGCGCGTAGCGCGAGTTATAAACCTAGTTTTTTTTAAAACAACACTCAGTTTTTCTTTAAAACACAACATGGGAAGTTACTAACACCATTCTGAAGATCTCTTGTAAATTTGCTTCTATTAATTTTCATCATTCATCATTAATCTGCATAATCTCTACAATATTATTTGAGAAGCACATTTTTGAAACAATCAAAAAAATGAATGTTATTACAAAAATTGCCACTACAATTATTACTATATTGTGTTTGGCAACAAATTTACTAGGGACAAAAGTGGCGAGTTCACTGAGTTAACTCAATTCGGATTATATCCAAACAGAAAAATCCGACCCACAAACCCATTTAAAAGAACACGGATCCCACAAACTTAATTCAACACTGGTTTAACAAAATTCAATCAAAATCATAAATCAAAAATCATAATATATCAGAATATCTTTAGGGAACAAATATGGCAACTGACATTCGTTTAGGTTGTTCGTCAGTTCAACTAAATCCTAAATTCTAGCAAAGTACCTACCAATAACTCATAATCTAATATCTGTTTGTCACAAATCAAAGATATTCAAAAATCATAATATATGACCATATATCGGCAATTGCTACACGTTTTCAACGTTAACGAGTATAACAAAAATCCTACATTCCCGCAAACGACCTAACATTAAACTCATAACAAACATATCAATATTTAACGGGCTAATCAAAAATCTTGCCTAATAAGATTATGAATATCATTAAAATTATTAAACAGTTACCAAAATGCTTGACTATCAATCTTTTTAAACCTACCGTAATCTTTTGAAACACTGTAAAAACCATTGGCATCATAGAAAACATACCTCACAGTAATTTATCTTTAAGCATCCTTGAGCTTTGTCAAATCGGAAAAGATTTGATGCTCTTCTTCCCATTCTCTATCTAAGAGACTTGTAGCTCATAGCTCATGTCCTGCAAACATAGAAGAGGAAAGGTAAGAGTCTGTTATAATCAAACGTCATCACTATTTATATAGTATTCTCTATTATCTACTGATCTGCCGTATTAAATCATTGTGACTATGTTAAGACATGATCAGTTTACATGTTCATTATACTTACTGACTAACTAGACTATTTTAAAATTTCAGGGTCTCATGATACATGCTCGTGTAAAAAGGGCAAGGAAAGATATGGCAAAGAAAAGCTACTTATCTTTTTCATAAGCAATGCATTTGGCGGGGAAGCATGAAGAAATAAAGGGAAAAGATCTTTGTTATATTATAAATTATGTTGTCTTGCAAATCTAACTTTAGTTTTATTCAACAGGGTACTATATCCTTAATCTTTGATTTCACTAAACTTTTGAGAGAGAAATAACCACAATTGTACATTTGGCAGCTCCGAATCAAAACTGCGCCACATGGCCGATTCAATAGAGTTGATGGCAACGATCTACAAACCGTCAACATCACGCTGGTAAATAAATTCCATAAACATCTTGCGTGCCTCTACATCATAGCTCTCCCGGTTATTTGATTTATGTTGTTTTGAGCACATTATCCTTATGTTCAGGCCAGAAACTCCTTGCAGGTCTTGAGCATGTGACTGCGAAAACAACAAAGAGCTGCATCAAATGAGCAAAATGAAAAGAGGTAATTGAAACTCTTTCTATCTTCTAAACTGAAAAGACAATACCAACAGAATTTTGAACATTCAACAAGTAAAAAAAAATGCATTAAAACAATCAAGGCAAGAGATAAAAGATGAGAGGTTAAAGATGAGATTTTTTTTTTTATACTTATTCTTAAGCAGATTCTATACATGTTTGATGTTTCTTAATGCTATCATTGTAAAGAGATTAGGAAATATGACGTTATAAACAAAACTTATAATTGATGTCGGTTGTTAATTAAATCCATTCCATATTGCATTGATATCAAAAGTAAAAAGTGCAACTTCAATGATGGACAAGTGATGAAAAACACCAACCTTCATGTCATTAGAAGAGAAGATAAACCATTTACAGGTGCATTCGGAGACAGATCTGTTTAATAGAGACATAGAAGCAATCAGAGATCAAAGGAAACAATTTTTTAATTTTTACACAACAACAATCAGAAAAACTGGGAAACTGGTGCGTCCTAAATCTGTCAAAGATCCAAAAAAGCAAGTATCCAAGGTGACATAACAAGATTCGAAGAAATATTATTAGCAGGCAGCAGAGTTAAAATCAAATCATTTGCCATGGGGATCCTGTGATGAACTAAACCAGAACCTAAAGAAACTAACCAAAGGTTTACTACTTCAACATCAATCTCGAGCTGCTGAAGGAATGAGTCAGAGACTCGAAGCTTCGTGAAGAAGTCATGTAAAAATATCAATTTCACTCAATTTGCAGAGAGGGTTACAAGTTTAGTTCAATCATTGGTTTCAGGTGGATATTTTGCGAGAAGAATCATGAATTTTGAGTTAAAGTTTTTTTACCTTGCATCAGAAAATCAGAAGAGACGGAGTAAAGATGAGATAATTCAGGTTTTTTGTGGGTTTACCTAGAGTTATCGGAACGGCAGAGAAGACGAAGCCGATCGTTGGATCAGCTGTAAAGAAGCAGAAGAGCCATGGTGGTTCATCGCAGAAATCCATGTCGGAAGAAGAAGAAATTTTGAGAATCACATACATAAAAAAGATCAAATTGGAATGAGATTGCAGATGAAGAAGATTAATATGGGTAAAGTGAAGCTCGAAGGAGAGCTGGAGATTTGCGAATTGAAGAATGAGGAGAAAGGAAGCTTTGAGGAAGAGGGACCGGAGTGGCGATTCACCGCAACTGAGGATGGCGGAGAGCTCGAAGGGAAAGAGAAGAAGCCGACACAAAATTTTAGAGTTATTGGGTCAATAATGGGCTAGGCCCAAACCAAATTATATTAAAAACAATGTTAATGCTAATTTTTTTATTTATATTTTTTTCTATAGTACTTTAACGGAATTTAGTAAAATTTGTAGAATTTGTTCTAAATTCTTTTTTTTAATTATAATGTTTAAGAAAAATCCTGTTGATCACAAAAATTCCTAATTTAGAAGAAATCAAAATTCAAGATTATAAATTGAACCTATTATGACAGTTTTAACAAGATGAATTTTGATTAAAAAAAAATACATAACTCTATTGATAAACCTAACTTACTAAAATATTGCTGTATTTTTTAGGTTGTATAAATATATTATACAAATTATTTATATCTATCTTTTCTATTAATAGATTATTTTTAAAATTTAGAAACGATATGGGATAAACTAAAATAAATTATATTTAATGGACTTAAAATATATAAATGAAAATAAATAATTTAAAATTTAGTAAAATATATAATACATGTATTCCAAAAATAAAATCTAAAGGGTTTATACCAAAATAATATATCACATACAAAAATGTATTTTTTTAGCAAATTGAAATTGAGGATCATAATAGAATTTAATGGGACGGTATTGACGAGATGAAATTTTGAATAAAATATACATAACTCTATTCATAAACGTATTTAACTTAAATGTAGTTGTATTAATGGATTGCATGGATATATTAATTCAAAACAAAAAATATAGTAAATCTCATGTATAAATGTATATCTATATGAAATCCAAATTCAAGATCAAAACTAGAATGTAATGGGATGATTTTAACGAAATGAAATTTTTGATAAAAAAAACATAACTATGCTCATTAACCTAACTAACTCAAATATAGCATGATTTTTGGGTTGAATCAATAATATGAAATGAAAACAAATTAAAACAAAAATAGTAATCCATCTTCATGGTAGGTTAAAATTTAGTAATGTATGTAATACATATATATTAGAAAAGTTTAATATTCAAGAAAAATTCTGTTGATCACAAAAAGTTCTAATTTATATAAAATCAAAATTTAAGATTATAAAACAAACGTAATGTGACAGTTTTGACGAGATCAATTTTGGTAAAAAAATATATAACTCCATTCATAAACCTAACTTACTTAAATATAGCTACATATTTTCCGGATTGTATAGATATATTATAAAAAATTATTTATATCTATCTTTTATATTAATGCAATTAAAATTTAGAAACGATATGGGATAATTAAAATAAGTTATATTTAATGGACTTAAAATATAGAAATGAAAACAAATAATTTAAAATTTAGTAAAGTATATAATACATGTATACAAAAAAAAAATTTAATGGGTTTGTATATTATAAATAAAAAACTAATAAATCTATACCAAAATAATATATCATACACAAAAATGTATTGCTCAAGCAAATCGAAACTGAGGATCAGAATATAATATAATGGGATGGTATTGGCGAGATGAAATTGTGATTAAAAAATACATAACTCTATTTATAAACCTAATTAACTCAAATGTAGCTGTATTTATGGGTTGTATGGATACATTATTCAAAACAAAAATATAGTAAATCTCATATAGAAATGTATTTATATATGAAATCAAAACTTGATATCAGAAATAGATCATAATGGAATGATTTTAATGAGATGCAATTTTTGAGTTAATTTAATAACTATGTTCATCAACATAACTAACTCAAATATAGCAGGATTTTTGGGTTAAATCTATAATATAAAAATGAAAACAAATTAAAAAATAGTAACCCGTCTTCATAGTAGGTTAAAATTTAGTAATGTATGTAATACATGTATACCAAAAATAAAACTTAATGGTTTCTATATTATTAGCAAAATACAATACATCTATAGCAAAATAAACATTTTATACAAAAAATTATTTCTATTGGAAATCAACATTTGAGATCAGAAATAAGATGTAACGAGGCGATTCTACGAGATAAGAGTTTAGTTAAAAAAAATACTTAACCTCTATTTATAAACCTGTAAAAAATGTATCAGGATTTCTGGATTGTATAGATATATTATACAAATCATTTATATCTATCAGCTATTTGTTGATTTTTTTAAAAATTTCTTACATAACTTATTATTTTCTAACACCAACTAACAATAATTTGAATTTCATATTTTGTTCTATATAATCAAATTATCAATATTTGTTTTTCTTACGTTTTATAAATCTATCCAATTTCAAATCAAACTCTCCAATATAACAAAATATAATCAACAAACAATCTCTTATATATTAAAAGAGAAGCATTTTTAAAGAATAACCTTATTTGTGTAAGTATTGCCATTATGCTGATGTGTCAACTTCACATTCATTCTAAGCTATTTTTCTATAAAAAGGCATAGATTGCTAAAATAATTACATAATATGTCATTATATATTTTAGGTCCATAATAATGTTATGTTTCATTTAAATGAATTCAAAATTAGTAATGTATGTTTTAATAATTTAATATACCAAAAAATAACAAAATATTTATCCAAAGAACACTTTCTAAATATTATCTAAGAAATCAACATTTGAGATCAGAAATAAGATGTAACGAGGCGATTCTACGAGATAAGAGTTTAGTTAAAAAAAATACTTAACCTCTATTTATAAACCTGTAAAAAATGTATCAGGATTTCTGGGTTGTATAGATATATTATACAAATCATTTATATCTATCAGCTATTTGTTGATTTTTTTTAAAATTTCTTACATAACTTATTATTTTCTAACACCAACTAACAATAATTTGAATTTCATATTTTGTTCTATATAATCAAATTATCAATATTTGTTTTTCTTACGTTTTATAAATCTATCCAATTTCAAATCAAACTCTCCAATATAACAAAATATAATCAACAAACAATCTCTTATATATTAAAAGAGAAGCATTTTTAAAGAATAACCTTATTTGTGTAAGTATAGACAGTGGTGCCATTATGCTGATATGTCAACTTCACATTCATTCTAAGCTATTTTTCTATAAAAAGGCATAGATTGCTAAAATAATTACATAATATGTCATTATATATTTTAGGTCCATAAAAATATTATGTTTCATTTAAATGAATTCAAAATTAGTAATGTATGCTTTAATAATTTAATATACCAAAAAATAACAAAATATTTATCCAAAGAACACTTTCTAAATATTATCTAAGAAATCAACATTTGAGATCAGAAATAAGATGTAACGAGGCGATTCTACGAGATAAAAGTTTAGTTAAAAAAAATACTTAACCTCTATTTATAAACCTGTAAAAAATGTATCAGGATTTCTGGGTTGTATAGATATATTATACAAATCATTTATATCTATCAGCTATTTGTTGATTTTTTTTAAAATTTCTTACATAACTTATTATTTTCTAACACCAACTAACAATAATTTGAATTTCATATTTTGTTCTATATAATCAAATTATCAATATTTGTTTTTCTTACGTTTTATAAATCTATCCAATTTCAAATCAAACTCTCCAATATAACAAAATATAATCAACAAACAATCTCTTATATATTAAAAGAGAAGCATTTTTAAAGAATAACCTTATTTGTGTAAGTATAGACAGTGGTGTCATTATGCTGATGTGTCAACTCCACATTTATTCTCAGCTATTTTTCTATAAAAGGCATAGATTGCTAAAATAATTACATAATATGTCATTATATATTTTAGGTCCATAATAATGTTATGTTTCATTTAAATGAATTCAAAATTAGTAATGTATGTTTTAATAATTTAATATACCAAAAAATAACAAAATATTTATCCAAAGAACACTTTCTAAATTTTATCTAAGAAATCAACATTTGAGATCAGAAATAAGATGTAACGAGGCGATTCTACGAGATAAGAGTTTAGTTAAAAAAAATACTTAACCTCTATTTATAAACCTGTAAAAAATGTATCAGGATTTCTGGATTGTATAGATATATTATACAAATCATTTATATCTATCAGCTATTTGTTGATTTTTTTTAAAATTTCTTACATAACTTATTATTTTCTAACACCAACTAACAATAATTTGAATTTCATATTTTGTTCTATATAATCAAATTATCAATATTTGTTTTTCTTACGTTTTATAAATCTATCCAATTTCAAATCAAACTCTCCAATATAACAAAATATAATCAACAAACAATCTCTTATATATTAAAAGAGAAGCATTTTTAAAGAATAACTTTATTTGTGTAAGTATAGACAGTGGTGCCATTATGCTGATGTGTCAACTCCACATTCATAAAGAAAATCTACCTTGATATTTAGGCTAATATTTTTGAAAATTAGCATAAAAAATTAACTAAAAAAGCAAATGATGGTATAAGCTTTTGAGAGAAGTCCACATAAAAATTAGAATACATAGTTATAGTATGTCAAAATAGCATTATAATTAAAATAAAAATAATGTAAGAAACAAATTTAACAAAGAAAAAATATTTATGTAATAGAGATTAAATTGATATATGCTACATATTTGGAAAATCAATAACAAAAGAGATTAATTAAAATAAAATATAAAATTACCATTGAAAAATATGTAAAATAACAAAAAACAAAATATAAGAAGAAAATTAGTTTGAAATTTAGTTCTAGAAAATTCATGATTTCTAAAATATTGGTATTGACTATGAATAATCATATAAAATTACAGTAGGTTTTACAAGTTTCTAAATCAAATATATTATTTAAATTTATAATGACTAATACATTGGCTGCGTCTGGTTTAAAAACTAACCAAAAAATACTACATAAGTAATTTTACATTCAAAAATAGAACAACTAATTTATACATATTTACTAATTATAACTTAGCCAACATGAACAACACATGAGTAACATCTTCTAAAATTTCCTTTCGATAATAAAGTATGACGGAGTTATGAATCAACTTCAAATTAGATTATACCTAGATAAACTATTCAAATCAAAACATGAATAAACCATACAAAAGATAAAAACAGTAATAATGTAAAGACTCCACACCATCTTACATGTTTTAAAACAAAAACAATCAAATAGTTGACTGCAAAAAACAGATCTTATAAACTAAATAAAGATATAACCTAAAATTCATAGAAGATCTGGTTGAGAAGCAAAAACCAGCTTTACATGATTATTGTAGCATCTTAACAAAAGTAAATCTGAATCAAAATGAGTCATATATTATATATTCATAGGTACACAACATCAGCGAGACATTTAATAAAAAACTAGATATTTGAACACATAAACCTTAAAAAAAAGAACTATAAAAATTTTAAGGACACAAAACAAAACACCAAAAAATTAATAAGGAAATTATTCTCTAAATCAAATGTATGCACATCGAAGTTGGATAATTTGTAAGATGTTATTACTATGATTTAACCTAATAAGATTTATATTAAAAAATATTTAAAACTATATATTATGTTTTAATTTTTTTATATAAAAAATTCTATAAATATATATTATAGTTTTGATAATTATAAAAATATTAACTAAAAAGAATAAAACTAAATTATTAGTGCAGAGCGCGAGTTAAAAACCTAATAATATATAAAAGTTGATGGCATAATACATTGAGGGTGTCCGCATGAGATAAAAAATTTAATCTGATTGGTCCACATCAGCATATTCATTAAATAAAAAAATAGTACGTATGATTAGGACAGAAAAACTTGATTTAATTGGTCCACATCAGCTTTTATATCAAACCAAAAATTATTAAGTATAATTAAAATATTAAAAGTTAATTTAACAAATTATGTCCAACAAAAAAAGTAAATTCAATATGAATGATCCAAATTAACATATTTATTAAATCAGAAAATGTTAATATGCTTTAAAAATTTAAAACTTAAATAAAAAAGTAACAATTAACAATACATGTATTTAAAAAAGTAACCATTATCAATTATCAATTATCAATTTAAAAAAATCTACAACAACTCGATTTAACAATTAAAATAATGAAAACTTAATAAAACTATAATAAAAAACTCTTGGAAGACATGATAGAGAAGAAAAAAATGGTTTTGCATGATCATTACAGCTTTCTAACAGAATTAAATGCGAATCAACATGAATCATGGATCATATATACAGTGGTACACAACATCAATAAGACTTTCAATAAAAAACTAAATATTTGAACACATAAATCTTCAAGAAAAAAGAACTATAGATATTCTATGGAAAACAGAAAATAATACCAAAATCTTAGCAAGATTATATTTCTCTAAATTAAATGTATATGTACGTTAAAGTTGGATAATTCGATAGGTGTCATTGTTATTATTTTACATAATAGTTTTTAAAAATTTATAGATAAAAATAGGATAAATTACACATTATATATAAAATTCTCTTATATAAATGAAAATTTCTATAAATATATATAATTTTTAATAATTTTAAAGATAGTAACTAAAAAAATAAACCAAAATATTAATACAGACTCGTGCGTAGCGCGAGTTATATACCTAGTATGTTATTAAAAATATATATTATTTTCATCACAAATATCAATTAAAAGAAAAAAAGTCATAATGACGAATTTCCAAAATTATTATGATATATATTATTAATATACAGATTAACTATATAAGGAAATATGATATATTGCAGTATGATTTAATTTATATATAACTCTTAGATGACAAATATGGTATATAGCATTATTGTTTACTTATTTTTGGTAAGATAGTACCAATATTAATTGTTTATTTTTTAATTAATGTTTGATTTATCATATACAGTATCAAATTTTCAGCAAGATTTGTTCATGTTTTTTTTCTCTTAGTTTGTCGGTTTTAAATCAATCAATTTACTTACTGATTTTTTTTTATAAATTAGTAATATTGTGATTTCAATATTATATTAATTTATAGAATTATAAATTTATCGGTTTGGAATTAAATAAATTATTTATTAATAATTAATTAAAAATTATATTTGCTTTAAAAGTTAATGATATCTTTAAATATTTCACTCTTAAATTATAGATCAACCATAACATTATTTTAATTTTAAGAAAAACAAACCATTATATATCTATATTTTAGTAAATTATCATAGTTTATATATTTATATAAAATTATTTTATGATAATTATTAATTTATGATATTAATGGAACCATATATTTATATAGATTTTCCTAAATAAATATTATCTTATCGATTTGTATCATATTTTGAACAAGTCTAATTTGGGACCAGGAAAATTTATTAAATTATTTAACTAATAATATATAATAGATAAGTAACAAACTATTTAACTAATAATATTTAATTATTTAAGAGTCAAAAATAATTAAATATGTAGATAAATATTGTATACCCAAATCTTGAACATTGGTGAAAATAATGAATCATATCATCAATTACAGAATATAAAAAATTTGTATGATAACTTTGTATTTTTACCAGTTATATCATGTGTTATACATGCTACTTAATTTTTAAATTAATTTACATTATAATTAAATTATCTTATATTTCATTAAAAAAACTAGATTGCTAATGTTATAGTATAATAATATATAATAGTTTTAAAATTACACTAAATCTAAATAAATAATAATTATTTCACTCTGCACAGGGTGCGGTTATTACTTAGTATAATAATTATAAATATAAAACTACTAACTTAAAACAAATATCACACACAAACGAAACCAAAATACCATTCTTAATATATAATGTTCTCATTCTAATAAACAATTAAATCATACAACAACCATACCCAATCAATATATTAATACTAACGATAAGAAAAAAAAATAAACTTTTAAATAAAATTTAAATTTATTAAATTTTAAAAAAATTTATCTTGCATGTAGAACGAGATAAATTCTAGTTTATAATAAATCATGTTATATAGAATTTGATACTCAAACCTACTGATGTAAAAACATTAATAAACTCTTGATAAACCATTGGGCTAAAGTGGGGCTTCCCTGGTTTATGCAACTATAATTGTGACTGATGAATTGATATCTTAACGAACGAATTTTAACTTCGATAGAAGAAAAATCCAAATAACAAATTGCAATTGTAGGCAACTTAAGACATCACAGTTACCGCAAAGGATATTAAGCAGCAATTGACTGCACTAATTCAAGATTCAAGAATCAACATTCAAGAATCAAGAACCTTTCGCAAATTTTAGAAACTCTACTCTCTATTTTAAACTTAGAACTTAGTAGACATCACTAGGCACCATTCCTTGGACAGAATCCCATCGCTTGTTTCAGGTTGTGAACTGTGACTTCGGCTATTTCCGTGGCTCTGTCTGCACCTTCTGACAATACTTTGTCCAAATACTCTGACTCCGCCGTTATCTCCTGATAACGTAGCTGCATACAAAAACATCCGCAAATGAAAATGACTATCAAACCGCGCAAAAAAAAACACCTCAGATTTTTCATTTTATGATATGATGAGATGAAATGGTACAAACTTGAAGAAAGTTACTGGATTGAGTTAAAAAGTTTTGAACTTCTCAGACCTGGATTGGACTCAGATGCTCGATCACAGCATCTGCAAGGAGAGGCTTAAACGTGCCCCAGCTCATATCTTTGCATTCCTCCATCACTTCCTGAAAACCGCTTCGAAATATGTTCACCGGATTAATAGGCTATATCACTTCTTGCCTTGTGTCACATCTTAAGTGATCACTATGACCAAAAGAGTAAGTAACATGAGGCCTTAATCTTTATATTTCTTTCTTCATACCTCTTTTGTCTTGCCAGAAACAATCTGATATACAGAGAGGAGATTGTTGCATTCAGGTCTCTCGGCATTGTCAAATTCAAGGCTGTTGGAACAACAGGAAGAAACAGGAACTTTTCAATGTAGTTGTCTCAATTCTAAAGCAAAAATAGTAACAACAAAGAGAAAAACAAACTTGTGCAATCAACTCACCCTGCTAATGAGTCTGTCTTGCACCGTTTTATTTTGCCCGCAATCAACTACACAATTTTCCAGAGGGATATGAAAAGGATTTAGTAGCAGACGAACTTCACATAGAATGATATTTCAAAAGCATTACAAACAACAGCGAGTTCATTATACTTACATCTTTTGAGTCAAGGAGATTGATTCGGGACTGGTCAGAAGGTGCAGACTTGGACATCTACAAGATTACATGACAGTAAGACCTCAGCAACAAGTAAGAAATTTCCTCTGAATTATCTCACGATAGCAATAGGCACCACATTTAGGGAGGCAAGTCTCAGAAGTGTGAAACCCTTGCAACTTAACTATAAACAAACAAACAGACTAATCTAAATCCTTACAACTTAGATAGCAGCAAAAGTGAATGCAGAAAGAATATAAATGACAGCAAAAACGTTAAAAGATGTAAATGAAAACATTCTACCTTGGAAAGACCATCTGTAAGAGACATAACTCTGGCTCCAACTTGTGGTATGAGTGGTTCTGGTATCTACAAATAGGACAAATTTGAAAAGCGATTAAAAATCTGCGATAAAACTACAAAGCCACACAATGAGGATACAAAGCATTTGGAAAGTCTCACCTTAAAGATCGAACCACCACGCCTGGAAATGAAAATCGCCAATGTTATACAAACGAAGGGATAATTAAGCCATTAAGAGACATGAATAGCATAGATCAAAACACTTGTTTGAACGGTATTCTTAATATACTAAATGCACAAAGTAAGATTTCTATACCCTCCAAGCTTCTTCCACTTCCTTCCACCATATAAATTATTCACACGCTGTGCCAGGTCGCGGGCAAGTTCTAGGTGCTGCTTCTGGTCCTCACCGACAGGTACAAAATCCGACTGCAGAGGCATGTTGCAAAGTATAAGAACAAATAAAGTTTGTTAATTTAACGAAACGGTCATCTTACATGCAATAAGCAGTTACTACATGCACTTTCTTAGGAGGACAAATAAAGTTTGTTAATTTATTTGTGTTCCTTCGTCATTACACTTAATTCAAATGACACTTGACTTTATTAAAGCGTCACCTGATACAAGAGGATATCCGAAGCCATCAGAACTGGATAAGTTAACAAAGAGACAGAAGCATTCTCACCCCCCTGCCAAGAAAAAGGACCAAAATCGAATCAGTAAACAGAATCCTGTATGTATACAATCACATAATATATTATGCAGCAGAATGACTAAGTTTACTAGGCTGTTCTGATGCCCAATACATTTTAAGATTGTAACACCAAGATATACACAATAAACCTCAAAAATGTTATGCCTTTTACTAACACCAAAGTGGGATTTGATATATAGGCAAATCTCCCTTATATGTATGTGATACAACATGAGAATACAAAACATATACGCACCTCCTTGCGTGATTTCTCTTTGAACTGTGTCATTTTCTGTAGCCAACCAATAGGTGTGGATGAACTCAAAAGCCACATTAACTCCACATGAGCGAGAACATGAGATTGCACAAATACCGAAGCCTACAAGATCGCTCTTACACTGGTTATTGCAGATCACATGCGACTGCTTTCGCATTAAGAGTTAAAATCGAAAACCAACCTTAGAAATATCTACACCACATGCTAGATAGAGCGCTGCGGTATCCCTAGTTGCCTTTCTTAGTTCTTGCGTGTCATATGGTAGTGTTATCTACATAGGTCATGATAGATTATATAAATACTGCGAGAGAAACACTAGGAAATGTTACCTAAATTAACTTTTTGAAAGGTAGATGATACATACCGCATGAAGGTCTACGATAAAAAAGAGCGTTTCGTATGTATCCTGCAGACATATAAACACAGAAAGCCTGTAACAAAAGAGAGATAAATACTGTGGCAACCAGAAAAGATAAACCCTTTCTCTTAAAGCCTTGAACTTTACAACAAAACCTTCTTAAAATTGATGAAATTTTAGGAAAATACTAATGCTTATAGACTGACTATATAATATCAGCATACATAATAAGAGAAAATGTAATGGTGAAAGTGGACAAATCGATAAAAATAAGATGCATTAACATACGTTAAAGAATAGGAAAACAAAAATGATTCATTTTCTTAAAGCCTTGAACTTTACAACAAACCATATAAACTGATGACTATCGTAAATGTCTCATGCTTTACATTAGACAATCTAGAGAAGATACGCAAATTTTGAATCAACCAGAACAAATAAACTGAATAATTTTCTTAAAGCCTTGAACTTTACAACAAATCATCTAAAAGTAATGACTTTTGTAAATGTATCCAAATTAAAGAAGATAGGCAGATTCTGTATCAACCAGGAAAAATAAACTGAATCCTTTGATTAAAGCCTTGAACTTTACAAACAAACAATCTAAAAGTGATGACCTCTCTAAATGTGTCTCATGCTAACATTTGAACCAGCTAAAGAAGATGCATACATTAGGATCTCAAAAAGATCACTAAGAGATTGAGAAACACAACGAACCTGAAGAGCGACCCAATTTTTGATTGCGCCGAGATAGTTTCCAAGGTGAATTGATCCTGTAGGCTGGACTCCAGAGACCACACGTTTCCTGAAATCAGAAGAATCAACCAAAATGGAATAAAAAAATGCAACTAACAAAGCAGCCAAAGACAACAACTTTACCTTACAGAAGGAGAAGTCTCGTCGGAGCAAAAGCATCGGAATCTTTCTCCGGTGACTAACGCAGAAAGAGGGTTTGGGTTTCTGAGAAATCTGGTGCTATAACCGAGACGAGAGAACCTGAAGAAGCAGCATAATCAAAATGGAATCGATGTGCATTTTGAAGAGGAGGCGAGTAAGAGAGAAGAGTGAGGGTAAGTAACCTGGAGGAAGAGAGGATTAGGGAGTGAGAGAGAGTCGCGTGCGCCATTCTTGTCTTCTCTGAGTTTTTTTCACTTTTGGTGAAATTGTTTAAGAATTTAAAGGGTTCTGGGGGTCAACAGACTCCAACCACAATGGCAGGGCAACCTCTCCAAGCAAAATCCTAATTTTTAGTGAAACTAGATGATTGAGTAGAGGCGGATTTACATTTTATTATATATTTTGAAATTTACGATTAATATAATATTTTATTTTAAATATATTGATGATATAATTTTGAACTTTTTGAATTGATCCAGTTATATTTTTAGATTTTTTCAAAAATTTTGAGTTTACAAAAACATGAGAGATTTTAAGTTTATCATGTATATGCCTCCTGAACTGCATATATATGTTGAAAATGTACTGTATTGCTAATACAATAATAAAACCTATTTGTTTGTTAAGTGTTTTTCTAATATACCTGATCGGATTTATGCTCTTTATGAATATGTTTGCTTTTGATATTTTTAGAGTAATTGAAGTCGTTTTGCGTGAATCATATATATAATTAGGGAAAACTCTCCCAGTTGAGTTATCCACATCAGCAATTTATTTTTAGGTTTTATGGATTTTTAATTTTCTAATTGTTATAAGTTTTTATTTTGTATATAAATACTTTATAAACCAGAAAATATAAATTATCTAATTTTTATATTCAAATGGGCTTTTACTTACATATTTCTTGGATACTCATATGACATAATTTAAAAGTTAAAAAATAAACACTTATTTTACAAGCCACAAAAATATAAAGTATCTACAAATAAAAATTTTAGAATGTTATTTCGAATAAGAAATAAAGAAATTTTTGAATAAAAGAGTTTTTTAAAAATTAACACATCACAATTTATATTTAAAAAAAAATTAACAATAGCTCTAAATATTTTTAGGTTAATTAATTAGCTAAAACAGCATTTTTTCCAGGCTAAAACAGTATTTAAAATTAAAAATGAACAGAATAAATATTAAATAGATAAACATAATAGTAATTTAAAAATATGATTTCAGTTAAGAAATAAAGAGATTTGGTGGGATTGATAATGAATTTTTTCTGTTGATCTTGTTCAAAATAAGTGACCTAAAAAAAACTAATCAAATAAAAATATTTAGTAAGAAAATATAGGTATATTCGATAACGTATAAGTATGAAAGTAAATTTTAAACATTTTACATATTACAATTTCTATTTAAAAAAAACAACTTCACAATAGATCTACATATATTAGGATAATAAAAAAACTAAAAAAAATATTTAAAATTGAAAAATAGAACAGAAAATTATTAAAAAAGTAAACATAATAGTAATATAAATATATATAATTATAAATTAAAAAAATTGGATAAACAAAATAGCTTCACAAATTTCACTCGAAATATAAATTAAGAGTACTATTTCAAATAAGAAGGAAAACGAGTGAGGGTGAATAAACTTTGTAGATCTCACTATAAATAATTTAAAAAATAAAAGAAAAGCTAATTAAATAGAGATATTCAATGAAAAAATATAAATATTTATAACATCTTATAAGTATAAGAAAAATATTTCTTATCATTTAACACATTACAATTTTATTAGCAAAAAACTTTACAATAATCTCATATACTTTAAAATAATGAAAAAACGAAAGTAACATTTTTAATTTCAAGAAAAAAAAATATAATACAAAATAAAATAATAAATAAACATAATGATAATATAAATATATAAAATTAAAAATTTAATTTACGAATAACTCCACGCAACGTGTGGGTTAGTTTCTAGTCTATATAACATTGTTTTTACATGTTCTAACATATCTTTATTTGAAAGATTTTGGTGTTGTCCCAATGTTTATTATAAAAAGAACATTTGATTATAGATAAAAATATCTTTATTTTTCGACTACAGAAAATAACATATTATTTAAAAACAGTATTTTTAGTACTTGTATCTTACATATTTACTCAAATCGTTTTCCTCGAGAGCTGTAAATTTCATAAAATAACATATATAAATTTTTAATATACGTTTATACTAAAAGAAGAAGATAAAAAGAAAAATATAGCAATCCCACTTCATCGATGTTACTTTTAAGATGAAATGATGTTATGTATTGTTAGAGGAGAAATGAGCATATTTCTTAAAAGGCATTCCCCGCAATAACGAGCGAAAGGCTGAAATGCTATTTTAGAAAAAAAATTGATATGTTGTGCCATTCTTTAATATAATGTCACTTATTCCTTTAATTGACATATGAAATTACAATTTTATCTTTGGTAAAAATAACTGAGTAAATTAGTAAATTAATAAAAATAAAATATTTAAAATTAAAATCTGGAAAATATAAACCAGAAAAAAAAAATTCTGTATCTTCTTCCACCCCCCTCCCCCACCCCGCTGCCGCCGCGAGCTCCTCCGCTCCTCCTCCTCCTCTCCACCCGCCAAGCTCTCTTCTGGTCCTCCCATCGACATCCTCTTCGACTATTTCTCCTCTTCTGCAATTATTTTCCTCTTTCCTCTTCTGCCATTGTTCAATGTACCATTTTTAAGGTGAATTATTTTTTTTAATTAGAGATATTTTGTAAAATTAGGGATTTGAATTTGAAAAATTAGGAATCCGGGTTGGTAACTATGTATTCTGGATTGATTAAGCCTTAGGTTCAGTAATTTGTGAGAAGAACGTGGTTGTGTGAATCAGATTCGTATGTAGAACCCGAGCTCAAAATTCCTCGAGTTATGATAGGAGAAATGGTACAACTGGTACAACTGGTATAACTGATAGCGAAATGGTACAACTAAGAGATTGAGTTCAACTGGTACAACTAAAAACTTAAGTTCAACTAAGAGATTTAGTTCAACTGGTACAGCTGAGACAATTAGTTCAACTGGTGCAACTATGGTACTTTGTGTAATTACTGATCAATTATTATCATTATATTTCAGGAGAGCATGAGCATCAACCACACAAACATACATTTAAACTATGAAAGGAGTTATTCATGTGATGGAGGGGAGTTGAAATGGTTTACAAGTAATTCCACCTATGTTATACCATTTAAGAACTTATCATTGAAGGAGATAACTTACTTGGCGCTAGTAGACAAGATATGCAGGAAGATATGGTTAACAAAGCTGCACATAAAAAATATTTTGGGGTCCATACTTATAGTTCAGATACAGGTGACTTATTATAGAATGACGTCAGAAGAGTCAAGGTTGTAAATGGTATTTACAAGCTGCAAGGTTTAAGAAATCAGATAATTTCAGTGTTAGAGTATACAAAAAGATGCATATATGCTCTCGGGTCATTAAGAGTACAAACATTAGTAGAAGGAGAGGCACCCCACGATTGATAGCATCTATTTTACAGTGCAGTTTGATATTTGTGTGTATGTGTTTTGTAATTCTCGGTTTTTTACAATTGATACACAAAGTTTTTGAGGCTCTTGAATGTTTCAATCACCCTTACACTTGTACTAGTCAGTTGTAGTATAGTATGGGTTTTATGTCAATCCAATGGGAGGAGTTGAAAACAGAAGAGTTGAGAGTAAAATCTCTAAGTCAAGCAAGCAGAGAATTGGTTTTGTTGCCTAAGCAACAGTTCTAGCAACCTAAGTGAAACAAGCAACAAAAGAAGTGAAAACAAAGGCAATCTAAGCAGTTCTAAGTAAGAAAAACAGAGCAAAACAGAGCAAATCCGAGATTCAAATAAGAGAAAGACAAGTCTCTAGATGTGGTTATTGACTTTGGGGAATTTCAGGCATTAACTAAGGCTGTTTCAAACTACATTGAACAAGCAAGCAAGCAAGCAATGGTGATTCCTAGACATAGAGTTCACACTTAAGCTAGTTAGATCCAATCTCTTGGCAAATAACCCTTTGCTAAACATTCTAACAAGAACTAACTCTCATTAGTACTAAAACATCAAACAAGCATGATTAAACAACTCTATTCAAGTCAAAATGCTCCTCAAACAGTCAATCTCTTGAGCCAAGGCCAGCAAATCCTATATTAAACATGATCAGCATTTCATCAAACACTTGGTGGGCATAAGAGAAAGCTAACAACTTAGACAAGTTTGATCAAGACTAATCTAGCATGAATAACAGATTAATAGAGAGGAACTCATAGAATGAAGAACATAACAAGCCTTAATCAAGCCTTAAATTCCCCTAATCTACCACATCTAGAAACCCTAAGATAACTACTCACTCATAATCATGTTTAACACCAAATCACAAAGAGAAAGGATGCTAATCATGATTAAAGGAAAGATTAAAGAAAGATTAAAGCAAATACTTGATTATATTAAACAAAGCAAATAAATTGTCTTACAAACTTAAAAGAAAAGCTCAAGAACAGTATTTTGACATGACTTGCCGAAAATCTGGAAAAGAGGCTATTTATAGCCTAGAAAGAAAAACCCTAGAGTAATGGCAAAGTTGTAATTAAAAACAGGTTCGGGCTGGGTCAGTATCGGTCAGTCGTGTCGATCTCCAGTGACCGAAATGGGTCCCTATCGGTCTTCAGTGATCGACACAAATGACCGAAATTAATCCGATGTATTTGTGTCGATCACACTTGACCGATACTGGTGACCGAAATGCTCCGTATCAGTCACTCTTGACCGAAACTCTCCGTGCTTTGACCGAAAACTTCTGCAGAGATCTTCTGCTGCGATCCTTCTTGCTCTCTTTTGCCCAGCTAGCATCTTGCATCATTCTCAAAACTCCTCCAAGCTCCTTTAAGCTCCAAAAGCACCTAAAAACATCCAAAATGAAAAGAAAATGCAAACTATACTCTAAATGCAACCTAAGTCTAAAAGGAGCAGAAAATGGGACAAAAGCAAAGGGAAAACATGCAAAAAAGGATCAAAATATGTACTAAATGCAGCCCTAAATGGTGTAAATACAAGGGATATCAACAACCATGTTAGATTATGTACAACTATGAATCTTTATGTGTTTGAGTTTGACAAATTTGTATGACCAGGTTTAACTAGGTACAAGTATGAACAATTCTGAATTTTATTTTGTCGAATTCGCACTTCTAGGTTCAACTGGGTACAACTATTAACATTTATGTGTTTGTCATTCTCTGATTTGCACTACCAAGTACAACTGGGTATACGTATGAACAGTTACATGTTTGTCTTTCTCGAATTCGCACTTCCATGTTCAAAAGGGTACAACTTTTAACGATTATGTTTTTGTCATTCTCAGATTTACACTTCCAGGTTCAACTGAGTACACTTATTAACGGTTATGTGTTTGTCTTTCTCAAATTCGCACCACCTGGTGCAACTGAGTACAATTATTAAAAATTTTGTGTCTTTCTTAAAATTGCACCAGCAGATGCAACTGGGTGCAACTGGGTACAACTAATATCAACTTTAGAAGTGAATTAAACAATTATTAAAGCTACAAGTGATGTGAATCAACCAATTAAGACGTATAAACACATTTTCAACTATAAGGAAACAATTACTAATATGGAGAACATTAAATTTTTATTTTGATACAAAATCATGTTTTCACATCAACCACCCCTTACAATATAAGGAAGATATCAATATTGTTAAGCTTTTTAGAATTAAAAAAAATCAAAATATTAAATTTTTCATACATTATACTATGAAAACGTTGTAAATGATATTTAATGGTCCAAAATCATTTGTACAACTGCACCATAATAGTTTAGGGGAATGTTCAACTAGAAATACAATAAATTGCAAAAGTACAACTATTAAGAATTTGGTTCAACTGCTTGCTTGGAGACAACTAAGTTCAATTTATTTTGGAAAATTTAATAAATTTTCAGTTTTCCGCTAGCGGGAAGAATTTACAATATTTTAATTTTATTTTTAATCAAAAATTTCACTTTCCCAAATGTTTCAAAACCCTAATTTTATTTTTTGTTTCTTCGACTTCGAGAGAGAGAGAGAGAGAGAGAGAGAGAGAGAGAGAGAGAGAGAGAGAGAGAGAGAGAGAGAGAGAGAGAGAGAGAGAGAGAAAGAGAGAGAATTATGAGAGAAAGAGAGAATTATGAGAAAGAGAGAGACGATTCTGAGAGAGGAAACGAGAGAGACGATTCCGAGAGAGGAGACGAGAGAAACGATTCCGAGAGAGGAGGTGAGAGAAATGATTCCGAGAGAGGAGACGAGAGAGAGACGATGCTTCAAATTTTATTAAAAAAACTAATTAAACAATTGTGAAAACCATAATTTGTCATTCATTATATTTAATAAAATTCAGTTGAACTTAGTAAAACCCAGTTAAACCGTAAAACATACTCAGGCAAACCATGTATTTCAGTTGTACCTTGTTACTTGTGTCATTCGTTGTATTTAATAAAATTCAGTTTAACTTAATAAAACTCAGTTGAACCGTAAAACTCACCCAGTCGAACCACATATTTCAGTTGTATCTTGTTACTTGTGTTATTCGTTGTACTTAATAAAATTCAATTGAACTTAATAAAACCTAGTTGAACCGTAAAACTAACTTAGCCGAACCATGTATTTCAGTTGTACCTCGTTACTTGTGTCATTCGTTGTACATAATAAAATCTAGTTGAACTTAATAAAACTCAGTTGAACCGTAAAACTCACTCAGTGGAACTCAGTCGAACCATGTATTTCAGTTGTACCTCATTGCTTGTGTCATTCGTATTACTTAATAAAATCCAGTTGAACTTAATAAAACCCAGTTGAACTTAATAAAACCCAGTTGAACGGTAAAACTCACTGAGTCGAACCATGTATTTTAGTTGTACCTTATTACTGGTGTCATTCGTTGTACTTGATAAAATCCAGTTAAACTTAATAAAACTCAGTTGAACCGTAAAACTCTGTTGAACCGAATCATGTATTTCAATGAATTGACCAAAAAACTCACACATATGATAACAAGATTTTTCTTAGGTGTGATGCTATGCAACAGGAGGTTATCAAAACTCAAGCAGCATACAGTTGTAGCACAATGCAAGAGGAATCAATCCAATCCTAGAAGCTAGAAAGTGCAAAGAGAATGCAAGGGCAGTGTAAAGCTAAGCAAATGACAAGCGATTTTGTGAAAATCCTAAAAACTATATGTAGCAACCAAATGGAATGCAAAACTATTTTAAAAATACCAGAGATGATCAAACTACCACTAGGAACTAACAGAATGATTAAAATGCAAAGCTATGAATTTATGAAAATCGACTAGTGGATCGACCATGGGATTGACCACTAGATCGAGCAACAACGATCGATCTCGTCTAAAAATGCAAGTGCAACAAAACTAATGACCAGGATGCGACGAGTATCAAGCAAATGTTTAACGAAGATGTAAGAATGCTAAGAAAGAAGGGTCTAGGGTTGAGATTCATGGTCAGGGGTTTCAAAGGTCCGAGCTTGGGTTGAAAACTTTAGATCTACTCACTTTGTGAGATTCTCTAAGCCTTGAAAACAAAACAAGATCCATCTGTGGCTTGTGGTATGGATCACTCCTTCATCCTCTCCTCCAAACCCATGGCGTTTGGTGGAAAGAGAGGTTGAAGGGCAAAGAACTTAGATTTCAAAAACATGGCTTAACTAGTCCCCTAAACTACCATGGCGTTTGGGAAAGGGTAACTAGTCTCTAGGATGTGATTTTCAGAGATCTATGGATCCTGTCAAGGTAAGAGACCTCTCTGATCATAAAAATCTTGGCGTGAGACTCTTTAAGCCTTAGGAACTCAACATCCTAGAAGAAAAAGCTATTAAGAACGAGAAAACAACAAACTTGAAAACCCTTTAGACCCCGTGAATCCTCTCAACCCCGAAACCCAAATGAAACTACTCGCTACACATGGAAATAACCGAAATAAGCATGAATGATAAACTCATAAACATAAAAACGATTGATTAAGCTTAAAATATCAAGATTCAAAGAAAAACCTCTAAGGTCTAATAATGGCGTATCGTCTCAAAACCAGAGAGAAAAGAGCATAAAAAAGATCAGAATGAAAAGTGTGTGGGAAAAGATCATCGCCGCCTTCCCAAAGTAGGCCAAACAGCTCGATGGTCCCCCCCCTCGCTAGCGGCCAAAAACGGTTGAAAGGACTGAGATCGACCTCGAGATCAAGCATGCTGCTCGATCATCTTCGGACATCGTGTCTTCAACTCGATATGTGTCTCGATCTTCTCCGGTGGATCGAGTGTTGCATCCGATCTTGGTATCGATCTTCGGCGGATCGAGTGGTAGACTCGATCCGGCTCTCGCTCTGCATGGCTTCATTTACGTCCGTGCCACTTGATCGATTGCTTCACTCGATCTGTGTCTCGATCAGATTCCTTGGATCGGAAGGACTACTCGATCTTCTGGTCGATCTCATCTAGATCGACCGGCCGTGCTCGATCTGCTCTCCGATCTCTGGTCCTTAGCAAACATCCGATGTTCCCACGAATCTCCACACTAGCCTCAGCACGTCCACAAACCTCCACGACTCCAAAGTAGCCAGAAACAACCTGAATATGATGCAAAATGCAAGGAACATGCGTATGCGGGTGCAAGAATGCTCTAGGACCTAAAGTGATGCAATCTAGCCTAAAGTGTGATGTAAGAGCATGAAAAGCTAACTTATATGTATGCAAAATACATGCAATATGCAGCAATATCAACTCCTCCAAACTTACTTCTTGCTTGCCCTCAAGCAACAGAAAATAAGAAAGGAAGAGAGGTTTTAGAACAGACGGGGGTTTAAGCTTCTTGCAAAGGTGCCTTTCAAATGAATCAATCTCAATATCCTAGTTACTAGTTCTAAAATGCAATGCGCATACTCATACTCCAAAGAACTTAGTCATACTCATCACAAAAGAAATTCAGATCATGACTCTCCTATTCCTAACAATCAAACTCATCCTTTAACATTCATTAATATCCGAACCATGAATCAAACTTATGCATTTTAAAGTAGAACACATTTGGCTAAGGGTGCAGGTTATGAGCATAGAATGATCTCATTTGAAAAGGGTTTTTAATTAAAACAAGGGTTTTTCTCAAAAAATGGTAAGAACTTTATGCATAATGCTAAAGGTGAAGGCAATTGATGCATACATGATCAGATTCTCATCTACCCATGTAAACTAACAATAATCCTAAACCCCTCTCATTTATTTTCTTTTAAGCTCACTCACCACTTAGAATCTACCCTTTTCTCAAAGCAAAAGCTTAGCAATCCCCAAAACAAAACAGAAATCATTTTAACTCATTTAGATTAGTGAAAATGTTTTGAAAATACTTAGCTCTTTATATTTTTCTTATTGATAGCTCCCTTTATTTTTTTCTTTCTTTTTCTTTTCTTTTATTTTGGCACTTAGGCTCTTTTCTTTTCTCTTTATTATTATTTATTTATTTTTTTTTATATTTTTTTTGAGAGAACTATCTTCTGAAATTATTAGAGCATAAACAATTCTAAACACAAACCTTTCAGTTAAAACCTTTTTCTTACTTCAAATATCAAACTCTTTTGAAATCGATAGCATGAAAGCATGAAAGCAACCCCAATGATCCCCCAAACTTATCCTAAGCCTACATCTAGCTTCAAAATGTAACGCTAGCAGTCATATGAGAACCTTATCATGTCGCCTAAACCTAACACTTTATGCTAAGTTCAAACTGGAAAAAGGCCTTACAATGATGTCACTCAAGAAAGCTTGGCTTCAAAGAAAGGTAAGGGTCAAGGTGGGAGTTCTACTTAGGCTCACAAAGAGTGGTGAAAGGGAGAAGAGAGCCTCAATATTTTTGAATCCATGTGTTCATTTTCAAATGCATAAGGATGATAATTAAAATTTCAGATTAAGGTTTTCACTTATTAGGACAAGTTTCAAATCATGAGAGTTCAATTCAAGTCACGAAAATCATAGCAAGTGATCCAAGCATGGTAAGAACTTACTTTCAAAGTATGAGAAAAGCATTAGAGAACTACTAACTAGGGCATTGAAACAATTCATGAGTTTAAAACACCTTTTTAAGAAAAACTCTTACCCCTTATGCAAATGTGAACAACCTAGATGCTTTGAAATTCTAGACTCAATTCTAAAATGCTTAACAAGATGAATGCAATTACATGAATTTTTGTGAAAATTTTTAAAATTTTTACCAATTTTTCATGCAATGAAGACTCAAAGATGCTAAAAGGAAAATAAGATCAGAAAACACATGTTAAACCACACACATACTCCCCCAAACTTGCTTGACACCGTCCCGGTGGCAAACAAATTCAAAGGAGCACCAAAACACAAAGCAAAAAGAAGCAAACATGAGCGGTATATACAATGGAAGAAGGTTGTTACCTCGGGTCTAGTCTCGGCTAGAACTTGAGGATGTTCCAGAGGAGCTAGATACTACGACTTTGCCTTTGGAGCCTGGCTCTTGAGGAGAGAGACGCGCCGGTTGAATGTTGCTGCCTTGAGTCTCACGGATGACAACTCCACCGGTTGAAAGCCTCCTCTTCTCAAGTTGTTGAACCTCTTCACTTGCAGCTTTCTTAGGCGAGCCTTCTTGAAGCGATTTGACCTTCTTGGTAAGTTTCTTGAGCATTTTGCCTTACCATTTGTTGATTTTCCTTTGCATCTCCACAACAGATGCTAGGAACTTCTCCGTTTTGGTTCTCGGCTCGAAATCTATCTTGGGAAGGGTGTAAGCCTCGGGCATCTCATCTTCCGTGGCTGGGGACTCAGACCTTGGACGTGGAGCAATCGCTGGGGCAGGCGTTCCTCCTAGAGGAGCAAAGCACTCTTCTATGGTTGGCAAGAACTCGATGTTCCCAACACCAAGCAGCTCGGTCTCGTCCTTGTTTGGTAGGATGCACACTCTCTTCTCATGTTCGTCGTCGATGAAAAGATAAGCGTAGAACCCTTCTGCTGGCGTGCGTCCCAAGCTGTCAGTATTCCTTATGTAGATCTCATCCATGAAAGCTCTAGCCGGGACGGGTGTGAAATCGTGTATAGGTACGCCGGCTTGTATGAACAGAGGAGTGAGGAAACCACCAATGAATGAAGAGCTTTCCTTGCACCGCAAGGCATATGCCTTGTACTTCACTAAAGAGGGAGCAAGTACGCATCCATAGTTCACGTCATCACCGAGTTCATCCTCCATAGGCTCATCATTCTCCGCCGGATCACACAACAAATGCTTCACGCCTTGGAACAAGAAGCAAAGCTCGGTCTTCGTGACCGTGGGAGCAACTGACCGTCCGCTGAATGTGTTGGCGATCAGCTTCAAGGTGTAACTCAGCACTGGGCTTCTCACTCTCTTGATTTTGGCGGTGTTGGCCTTGTAGTCTTCGTTGCTGATCAGGTCCCAAAAATCGTTTGCTCGCGTGAAGGAGGGGAACTCGATCTTGGTGGCGGCTGTGTTGAGACCATATGCTTGACACAGCTCGGGGATTGATAGGCTGAAAGCTTGACGTCCAACCTTGAAAGAGAGACGGCCCTGTGAAGGAACAAGGGCGCTAGGGTTCTCGTAACGGAACTCCAATGTGGCAAGGCAGTCTATTGTCACTTCTGGAATGGTTGGGCAATCCATTCGTGACAGACATCTTAGGCCAATGTTCTTGAGGAGTTGGTCGAAATCTCCAAGGATCCCTAGCTTGAACGGCAGCTCCCGGTCCGCAAACTTAGTAGGCTCGAACCGAAGCCTTTCTAGCCGCTTCTTATCCTTTTTCTCATCCTTACTCCATCGAACCCTTTCTTGAACAGCTACCTCCTGACCTTCTCCCTCTTGTGCTGTCTCTTCTCTCGTTCTCTTGGGGGCCATTGCACTTAAAACAAAGTTCTCGAGCAAAGCTATGAGCGAATATGCGATATGTTGAGAGAAAGAGAGAAGCAAAGAAGAAAGTCGATAGCTAATACTCTAGAATTTTGGGAAATTTATAAAAAAAATATACCAAAATAATAGAGAATCAAATCTAGAGATACTAGAAAATCCAGAATTTTTCCTATTATTAAGCTAAATTTAAAAATTCAAAACCGCCCTAGCATCTAAAACAATCAATTGTGAGATAAAAGGAGATTTTCCAAAAGATTTTCTCAAAAACAATATGAATATACCTTTGCAAAGATTGTTAAGAATGCTTGTTGGTCTTTGAAAAATAAATATCACACTCTCTTTACTTAGAAGCTCGAGAAAACAAGAATGAGAGAGTATGAAGGTGGTTGAAAACATTTAAAGACCAACAAAACAAAACTATGGGTGAGAGAAATGGTTTTCAGACAAAAGTCTTGGTCAAGGCACATCTTTCATGGTCAAAGATGCTTGCCTTGACCAAGTTTTGAATTCAAAAACTGGAGGGAAAGAGTAAAGCAGGGAAATGAAAATGTTACCTCGGCACGAGATCGAGTCCCTTTGGTCGATCTAGGACTCGATCTCATGCCCATAATGGCTTGGATCGAGAGGGTTACTCGATTTAGGACACGATTCGATTTGAATCGAGTCGTGGATCGATTGGCTCTCTCGTTCTTTGAGTTTTTGAAATCGCAACTAAGTCCTCGTGATTGAGCCATGCTATCGATTCAGGGGTCGATTTAGCTTGGATCGAGTGGCGGATCGAGTTGACTAATCGATCTGTCTATGAGAGACTTTCCCGTGAGAAAATAGATCGGTCGATCCATTTTTGGATCGATCGATCTAAACTCCAAGAATTTCCCGAGACATTTTAGATCGGGTTCGTCACTCGATCTGTCTACTCGATCTCGTCTAGATCGACTGGCTCCTCTCGATTCACCAGCCTGATCTAGCAAAGATCAAACCAGGATGAGTCGATCTAGCACTCGATCTCTAGCTTATACTCGCCCCTTTCTTACTTCTTTTTGAACTCGGATCATGTCCTGCGTCTCTCACACTTTTTCCTACACACTCATAAGACAAAAACATAAAACTGGAAAAGAAATAAAGTAAAAACATGTACAGGATAGTCATGGGAATGCCTCCCAAGTGCGCTTTCTTTAACGTCTTTAGCTAGACCTTACTTGGTTTAGGCAGATGGTGGGTCTTGGAGAAGCATTGAGGTGCTCTCCTTGTCAAATGCACTCGCCATGTATGGCTTAACCCTTTGTTCGTTCACTGTAAATGCACTCCCACTCTTGCCGACCAACGTGACAGCTCCGTAAGGTAATACTTCCTTGATTTCATACGGACCGCTCCACCGTGACTTCAGCTTCCCTGGAAAGAGCTTGAGCCTCGAGTTGTAAAGCAGCACCAAACTCCCTTCCTTAAGCTCCTTAGGCACCAGTTTCTTGTCATGAGCAGCCTTGGTACGCTCCTTGTAGATCCTAGCGCTTTCGTAAGCGTCCAGCCTTAGCTCATCAAGCTCGTGCAACTGGATCAACCGCTTCTCCTGAGCCGTCTTCAGATCAAAATTCAATCGCTTCACAGCCCACAATGCCCTATGTTCCAACTCAACAGGAAGATGACACCCTTTACTGTAGAGAAGAGTGAAAGGAGTGGTACCAATAGGCGTTTTGAAAGCAGTCCGGTACGCCCACAAAGCGTCATCCAACTTCACTTCCCAATCTTTCCGAGTAGTCCCAACTGTTCTCTCGAGTATCGCCTTGATCTGACGGTTAGAGACTTCCACTTGGCCACTCGTTTGAGGATGGTAAGGAGTAGCTACCTTATGCTTCATGCCATACTTCTTTAGCATATTCTCAAACAACTTGTTGATGAAATGGCTCCCTCCGTCGCTTATCACCACCTTGGGAACTCCAAACCTCGGGAAAATAATGCTCTTAAAGAGCTTGATCACCACCTTAGAGTCGTTTGTTGGGGAAGCAATGGCCTCAACCCACTTAGAGACGTAGTCAACAGCCACTAGTATGAACTTGTTGCCGTATGATGAAGGAAATGGCCCCATGAAGTCTATGCCCCATGCGTCAAAGACGTCTACCTCAAATATGGGAACTTGGGGCATCTCGTTCCTCTTAGTAATATTCCCTGCTCTTTGACATGCCTCGGAGCTCATCACGAACTCATGGGTGTCTTTGAAGATGGACGGCCACCAGAAGCGGGCTTGTAAGACCTTAGTGGCAGTTTTGAATGAAGCAAAATGCCCTCCATACAAAGATCCGTGGCAATGAAAGATGATATCTATTGCTTCCTCCTTTGTCATGCATCTTCTGTACAGGCTATCTACTCCTCTCTTGTATAGATAGGGATCATCTCAATAGTAGTGTCTCACGTCTCTCATGAACTTCTTCCTATGGTAGTTGTCAAGATGCGACGGCTCTTCCCCACATGCCAAGTAGTTCACAATATCCGCGTACCAAGGGAGATCCTCCTCTTTGAAGCTCAGAACTTCCTCAAACTCCCCCCCTAAGCTCCCACAAACAGCCGTAGTGATTGCCATGAGTTGTTCCTCGGGGAGAGAATCGTCTAAAGGAAGAGACTCGTTGATCCTTAACCGAGAGAGATGGTCAGCAACGCCGTTCTCTATCCCTTTCTTGTCATTGATTTCCATGTCAAATTCTTGAAGCAAGAGGATCCATCTCAAAAGCCTTGGCTTAGTGTCTTTCTTGGAATAGATATAACGCAAAGTTGCGTGATCCGTGTAAACTATGGTCTTGGAACCCACGAGGTAAGCCCTGAACTTCTCAAAGGCGAATACAACCGCCAATAGCTCCTTCTCAGTAGTGGTGTACCTCGTTTGCATGTCATCGAAGGTTCTTGAAGCATAGTATATCACGTGCAGCTTCTTATCCTTCTTTTGGCCTAGAACAGCTCCTATGGCGTAGTCACTAGCATCACACATAATCTCAAAGGGTAGTGTCCAGTCCGGTGCTTGAACTATATGTGCAGATACTAGGGCCTCCTTGATGGTCACGAAAGCTTGCAAACACTCCTCATCAAAGACGAAATCAGCCTCCTTGCACAACAGCCGAGTGAGAGGGCGTGCAATCTTAGAGAAGTCTTTAATGAAGCGCCTGTAGAAGCCGACGTGTCCCAAGAAGCTTCTCACCCCTTTGACGTTAACTGGCGGTTCAAGGTTTGTCATCACATCAATCTTTGCTTTGTCAACTTCAATACCCTTCTCTGATATCTTATGTCCAAGCACGATCCCCTCCTTAACCATTAAGTGTCATTTTTCCCAATTAAGTACCAAGTTTGTCTCCTCACAATGCTTTAGTACCCTGCAAAGATTCAACAAACGCACCGAAAAGGACGCACCATAGACCGAGAAGTCATCCATAAACACCTCTACCATCTCTTCTATAAGATCGGAGAAGATCGACATCATACACCGCTGAAACGTAGCTGGTGCGTTACACAACCCGAATGGCATCCTTCGATACGCGAATGTGCCATAAGGGAATGTAAAGGTCGTCTTCTCCTGATCATTTGGATGGATTGGTATTTGGAAAAAAACCACTATATCCATCAAGAAAGCAATAGTAGGGGTGATTAGCAAGTCTTTCAAGCATTTGATCAATAAAAGGTAAGGGAAAATGATCCTTTCTAGTAGCAAGATTAAGCTTCCTATAATCAATACACATACGGTGTCCAGTAATAGTCCTAGTAGGTATAAGGTCATCTTTGTCATTTTTAACGACCGTGATCCCTCCCTTCTTAGGCACCACGTGTACGGGAGAAACCCACATGCTGTCACTTATGGGATAGATCACGTCAGCCTCTAAAAGCTTAAGAATCTCCTTCTTAACAACCTCTTTCAAATTTGGATTCAAATGCCTTTGATGTTCTATAGAAGAGGCGTTCTCATTATCCAAGTGAATCCTATGAGTGCAAAGTATTGGTGAAAGGCCCTTGATGTCACTTAGAGAGTACCCAATGGTCTTCCTATACTTTCTCAACTCAGTTAAGAGCGATTGCAACTCATCATCACTCAAGTTTTCATTCACAATCACAGGATAGGTTTCGTTAAGCCCTAAGAAAGCATACCTTAGCCCTTTTGGGAGCTCCTTAAGGTCCACCTTTGGGGCTAACAGCTCGCTCCAATCATCTTCGTGGCTGTTGCTGTTGTTCTTCTCCAACCGCTATCCCTTCTGAAATCGAGTTGTCAGGTCGATCTTGCTCTCGATGTCGTCTAGATCGAGCAGTTTCGCTCGATTCACTCACTCGATTTAATGTGGATCGAGTGAGGGATCGAGACATTGAGTCGATCTTCGGATGGGACCCCAAACTGATTGGAAGGCTTTTCTCGATCTTGGACTCGATTGTTTTCCTGGATCGACCACCCTCCTTGATCTGACTGTCGATTTCTGCACCAGATCGAGTTATGTTCTCGATTGTCTTATCGATTTGACCTCTGGATCGAGTAATGTCGTCGATCTCGGAGTCGATCTCTAGGCAAACGCCTACATCTTCAAGCACAACCTTCCTCGAATCAAGCAAGTTGACGTACTCCTGAGTCCTCTGATCCACATAACCAAACTCTCCTGGCTCCTTAGTCAGTACCAGCTTCAAATGATCTTCCTGAGCCAACTCTTCCAGCAACTCATCCGCTAAAGCATCCAACGTCTCAATGTAGAAAGCTTGCCCTTCTATCGTAGGCTTCTTCAAAACCTCATTGATATCGAAGTCTAGCCTTATATCTTTATCCAAGTGCAAGGCAATCTTCCCGTTCTTGACGTCTATTATGGCTCCGGCGGTGGCTAAGAAAGGTCTTCCGAGAATGAGTGGATCCTTTGGTTCTTCATCTATTTCCAACACAACGAAGTCTGTAGGCACGTTTACTCCACTGATCTTCACTGGCAGGTCCTCAAGCAATCCCACGGGTAACCTTACACTTCCTGCCAGCTAGTACCAACGAGATTCTGCAATCCTTGAAACGGGTAAAGCCAAGCTTCTTTGCCACAGAATGAGGCATCATATTTATGCTAGCTCCGAGATCACAAAGGCAACTCTTGAACTCCAAAGGACCTAAAGCGCAAGGTATAGTGAAGCTTCCAGGGTCTCCCAACTTCTTAGGGACTTTTTTCTTGTGTATCACAGCACTACACTCCTCACTTAGAACAAGCACTTCCTTGCTTTCCTTATTCTTCTTCACGAGAGTGTCTTTCAAGAATTTGGCGCATTTAAGCATCATTGCAAGGCAGTCCACGAGAGGTAGCTTGATTTCTACGTCCTTAAGATGCTTCTCAAACAAGACTATATGCTTCTCTATGAGTTGCTTCTTGAAACGGCCAGGAAAAGGTAGCTTAGGTACATACGGTGGAGGTACATAAGCATCCTTCTCCTTAGTAGTTTGCTCTGCTTTCTTCTCATCAACCGCTTTGTCTCCTCTTCTTGGCCCTTGAATCCAGACATTGTCAAAGTTGATCTCATCATCAGCTGAAAGCTTACCCTCCCCCTCTTGAATTACAAAGTCCTCATTGTTCTTTGGAGTAACCGTAGGTGCAAGCTCTTTTCCGCTTCTTAACGTGATGGCGTTGGCATATTCCTTAGGGTTCTGCTCACACTTGCCCGGTAGGCTATTCTGACCACTTGTACTCGCCTTTCCCTTCTCTAGCTGCTTGATCTTGTTGTTTAAGTTGGTGATCTGAGTAGAGAAGTCAGTGAGAGACGAGTCTAAACGAGTTTTCATTTCGGCAAACTTCTGGTTTGTAGAGGCTTGCCCTTGAATCAATTGTTGGAACATAGCTTGGACAGGATCAACTTGTTGTTGCATCGGTTGTTGCTGCTGAGGTACAAAGCCCGGAGGGTATATTGGCGTATAACCCTTGTTTCCTTGCTGTTGTCCTTGGAAGTTGTTCTGCCCTTGCCTTTGGAAGCCACCACTCAGCTGAAAATCTTTGTTGTAAGGTTTGAAAGGCTTTGCTTGCTGAGCAGGGTACACTTGATCCTTAGGGTTTGCTACATTGGTGCGGTGGTATGAGAGATTGTTGTTCTGGTTGTAGCCTTGTGAATAGCCTTGAGGTTTGTAGTTGTTTTGACCCGCCACCCAATTGGCTTCTTCCTGGCTCAACTCAAGCTCCTCTTGGCTTTCATCCGCTTCACCAACAAAGTGAACATGCTTCTGATTTGCCAAAACCAACTTGTCAATCTTCTCGTGTAATGATTTCAAGTCTTTCTTGTGAGACTCTAGCTCAGAACTTCACGGTGCACGGTCATAATCTTCAGCATAGTTGTCGTCACTTAGTGCTAAGTTCTCAATCAGCTCCATGCCTTCTTCTACCTCTTGACCAAGGAAGTTTCCCTTACTAGCCGTGTCAAGCAAGAAGTGAATCTTTGGTGAAGCTCCTCGGTAGATAGTGCTTAGAAGAGTCTCTTCGCTGAAGCCGTGGTGAGGACATTGGATAGTATAGTCCTTGAACCGTTCCATGGCTTCATTGAAAGTCTCATTGTTCCTTTGTGTGAAGCCGCTGATTTCGCTTCTTAGCCTTGCCGTTCTGGTGCTAGAGAAGAATTTTGAGAGAAACGCCTTTTTACACTCGGCCCATGAGGTGATGGTGCCTTGAGGAAGTGTTTTCTCCCAGTGTCTATCCTTGTCTCCAAGAGAGAATGGAAAGAGACGAAGCTTGAAAGCATCTTTGGATATGCCGTTTATCTTGATCATCCCACATACTTGTTCGAAGTTGTCAAGGTGTTCCAAGGGATCTTCCATTGCTAGCCCGTGAAACTTATTGTTGTGCACCATTGAGATGAAACCCGGCTTAATCTCAAAGTTGTTGTTTTGTACAGGAGGAGGAGTGATCCCAAACCTATTGTGATGAGTATTGGGAGCATCTCCGGCTCCTATGATCCTTGGGGGTCTAGCCGCGTGTTGGGGGTTTCCATTGCCCCTTTTCACTGCCCCGTGAGCTGGAGGAGGTCCCTCTGGATGATCGTGTTCAGCCATAGCTTCAAAGTCAACAAAAACGTTCTGAACAATCTCCTCAAAAGCTCTAGCTTGTTCTCGTACTCTTCTTTGCCGTGAATGACCAAGTTGATGAATGTTGTCCAAGGGTTGAAGTAGATTGTTGTCTCCCCTTGAACGAAGATTCATGTACCTGAAAGACACACGTTTGAGAGTAGAGAAATTAGTAACTTAAACAAAGTAAAGGCTTAGTCTGTACTAAACCCCAAATCTCTATGTTTTCTAACACTCCTAGAATGGTAACGGCGCCATTTGATAACAAGATTTTTCTTAGGTGTGATGCTATGCAACAAGAGGTTGCACAATGCAAGAGGAATCAATCCAATCCTAGAAGCTAGAAAGTGCAAAAAAAATGCAAGAGCAGTGTAAAGCTAAGCAAATGACAAGCGATTTTGTGAAAATCCTAAAAACTATATGTAGCAACCAAATGGAATGCAAAAATATTTTAAAAATACCAGAGATGATCAAACTACCACTAGGAACAAACAGAATGATTAAAATGCAAAGCTATGAATTTATAAAAATCGACTAGTGGATCGACCACAGGATCGACCACTAGATCGAGCAACAACGATCGATCTCGTCTAAAAATGCAAGTGCAACGAAACTAATGACCAGGATGCAACGAGTATCAAGCAAATGTTTAACGAAGATGTAAGAATGCTAAGAAAGAAGGGTCTAGGGTTGAGATTCATGGTCAGGGGTTTCAAAGGTCTGAGCTTGGGTTGAAAACTTTAGATCTACTCACTTTGTGAGATTCTCTAAGCCTTGAAAACAAAACAAGATCCATCTGTGGCTTGCGGTATGGATCACTCCTTCATCCTCTCCTCTAAACCCATGGCGTTTGGTGGAAAGAGAGGTTGAAGGGCAATGAACTTAGATTTCAAAAACATGGCTTAACTAGTCCCCTAAACTACCATGGCGTTTGGGAAAGGGTAACTAGTCTCTAGGATGTGATTTTCAGAGATCTCTGGATCCTGTCAAGATAAGAGACCTCTCTGATCATAAAGATCTTGGCGTGAGACTCTTTAAGCCTTAGGAACTCAACATCCTAGAAGAAAAAGCTATTAAGAACGAGAAAACAACAAACTTGAAAACCCTTTAGACCCCGTGAATCCTCTCAACCCCGAAACCCAAATGAAACTACTCGCTACACATGGAAATAACCGAAATAAGCATGAACGATAAACTCATAAACATAAAAACGATTGATTAAGCTTAAAATATCAAGATTCAAAGAAAAAGCTCTAAGGTCTAACAATGGCGTATCGTCTCAAAACCAGAGAGAAAAAAGCATTAAAAAGATCAGAATGAAAAGTGTGTGGGAAAAGATCATCGCCGCCTTCCCAAAGTAGGTCAAACAGCTCGATGGTCCCCCCCTCGCTAGCGGCCAAAAACAGTTGAAAGGACTGAGATCGACCTCGAGATCGAGCATGCTGCTCGATCATCTTCGGACATCGTGTCTTCAACTCGATCTGTGTCTCGATCTTCTCCGGTGGATCGAGTGTTACATCCGATCTTGGTATCGATCGTTGGCGGATCGAGTGGTAGACTCGATCCGGCTCTCGCTCTGCTTGGCGTCATTTACGTCCGTACCACTTGATCGATTGCTTCACTCGATCCGTGTCTCGATCAGATTCCTTGGATCGGAAGGACTACTCGATCTTCTGGTCGATCTCATCTAGATCGACCGGCCGTGCTCGATCTGCTCCCCGATCTCTGGTCCTTAGCAAACATCCGATGTTCCCACGAATCTCCACACTAGCCTCAGCACGTCCACGAACCTCCACGACTCCAAAGTAGCCAAAAACAACCTGAATATGATGCAAAATGCAAGGAACATGCGTATGCGGGTGCAAGAATGCTCTAGGACCTAAAGTGATGCAATCTAGCCTAAAGTGTGATGTAAGTGCATAAAAAGCTAACTTATATGTATGCAAAATACATGCAATATGCAGCAATATCAACATACCAACAAAAATCCTGAATCTTCTTCTTGTTTCAGATGCAGCCGTAATTAATTAATATAAAATTTTAAGCAACATTCTTAATTGAAATCAAGTTTAGTGTCAGGCATTGATTGACTAATCTTGCCTTCTTCTTCAGCAACCTTCTTCTCAGTGATCCTCAACCAAATATAAACACCAGTGAAGCTAATCATCAATCACGATTCAACAGAGTTACCAAAGAACCTATAAATCTCGTTAAGCAGCTTTGAGACATAATAGTAACACACAACAATGAGTGCATGAGAACAAACGAGACACAAGAACACAAAAAGCAGACAATTTCAAGGAAACAATAGCCAAGAGAAATATAAATTGAAAAAGAAACAGATAGAGTAAAGAGAGGAGGACTCACAGAGAAGACTTTGAGCAATGGACAGAGAACATACAAGAAGCTAGATGCATTGCAGCTATCAGAACAAATCGAATTGTTTTCACTAGCACTACTCGATTTTTGTGTTGCTTCATCAGTTTTCGCCTGTGGATTGTTCGATTTCACATAAAGTCCTCTTCTTTCGGGAACCCATGTCCTGTTTCCTGAGATTCTCCTCGGAAATCGATGAGAATCTGAAAATGAAGAAATCGGATTGCACAGAGTGTTATTAGCAACCGAAGAACAAGGTGATGGAATCGGCATTGATCTTGTCAAAACCCTAATTCAAAACTGAAAAAGTAAACCGATCGATTCACACAGAAACCATCGAAAACAACTGTAAACTCCCGTGATTTTATAAAAAAATTATGGCCAAGAAATCAAGTGCACAACTCAATTCGACAACTATGGCCAAGAAATCAACCGCACAACTCAATCCGATAACTATGAAAGAGTACAAGACGACAAAGAGAAAGAAGAAAAGATTTGGGAGAGTGGCTTGAAGGGAAAGAGAGATGCCAAACTTTTTTTTGAAAAGATGTGGTCGGAATCATAAGCAATCCCCAAAGCGATCTGCCTCATTGCAGGACGAAATCCGGCAGCCAATTGCTGGCTCTGAATAACCAGCCCAGAAAAGAAGTTCAATTCTGTTGCTGAAAGGGATGATGAATTTGGAGAACTGAAAAAAAAATAGAAAAAGAGAGAGAGAGATTTACGGAGAGCTTGACTTACGGATTCTTAGGTTTAAGTGGGTTTTGATTTGTAAATAACCAAATCAGTTAAAGACATAAAAGTATTTTCTTAAGTTTTAGATTTATAAAAAAATCAAAAAGAAATGATTTATTAGAGAATGGCATATGAGATCACTTTTTCCCTAAAAGTGGCATTCCAGCAATTGATCCCGCAATAAACTAAACCCATCAAGTTCAAGAAGACCGCGCTGACCTAGTTCGGATTTAAGGAAATCTCTTAAGGATAACCTTTGAAGACCGGAAACATCGGATTAATTCAAAGGATAAAGGAAAATTTCCTTATTCCTCGGAGAATAAAGGATATTTGCATATCTATGATATGGAAATATACTCAAAGACAAAAAGGAAAAGGAGTTCGGAGCAACCGACCTCCCATCCCTATAAATAGAGAGGACCTCGAAGCCAAAAGGATGATCCAATACATTCTAGAGAGCAATAGAGCTGAAACCAGAGACTCCAACGCTTTCTAGTTTACCTCACAAACACCTTTTTCACTTCGGCATAACCTCACGGTTATCCCTTTTCTTGTAATCGCTTCGCTTATCACTATTAATAAAAAGACTTTATTCTTCGAAACCCACAACTGTTAAATAAAACCCTAGTGGTGATTGTCTGTGGAGACTAGGAGAATAAATTCTAAAAACCAAGTAAGAAAGCCGAAGCGATGAGCCTCCCCGTCGACAACAGCGATCTCATCCGCAACGACGATGACACCACTCACACCGAGACACCTGCTCTCGGTGAGCATACGAACGTTACTACCGTGAATCCACCCGCAGGAGCACCCCCAGCTCCCCTCCAGGCCGCTGACCTTGCAGCAGCTATCCAGGCCGCCATGCAGCCACTCACGCAGGATTTGATGTCCAAACTAGACACCCTCCAGGCCCAGCAAGCCAAATACGACGAGCAACTCAGCGCCTTCGCAGCCGCGACCACCGCAAGATTAGAGCCGATCGGGCGATGTTTAATCTTCGAAACACCAGAGCAAAACAACATCAGGAGTACAGCAGCTGACAATTAGGAGCCATCTGGCGAACTAAATTCCGAGATTGTAAGGCTTCATCAACGAATCAACGCGATCGGATCTCAAGTCCATCAAGCCACCAGCTCGGCACCCAAGATCTCAGCCATTCTCTCGGATGCAGAACACAATCCATTCGCCCCGCGGATCACCGACGTACGACTCGGCAAGGCAATAAAACTGAAACTCCCATACTACAACGGGATGGAGGATCCTAACCTATGGCTGACCGGATTCAACGTCGACATGAAGAGGCAACGGTTTGAGATCGACCTCGAACGTGAAGCCAACCACTGCCAAACCTTTGTTGAACATCTCAACAAGGACGCTTTAAAGTGGTTCTCTAACTTACCCCCAGCCTCGATCAAATCTTTCCAGGATCTGACTCACGCCTTCATCAAACTTTACTCCATGTTAATCACAAAGAGGACAGTCAACCTGTCCACTCTAGTGCAAGAATGCGACCAACCACTCCGCGACTTCATCGAAAAATTCAAGTGCGCCGCCGCAGCATACAAGCAAATCCCTCAAGCTTTAGCCATCGAGGCACTTATGAATGGCCTATGGTACGAATCCCCGCTCAAGGAAGATCTGCACCAGAATCCGAGGGAAACCATAGAAGACACCCTCCACCGAGCCCAAATCTTCATACGAATGGAAGAGGAGAAAATTTTCTACGCTAAGAAATACGGCATCACGAATGCTTCAAATGACAAGGAGCCCGCAACCAAAAGCAAGCCGTCCTCCCACGCCGTTGTCGCATCTGGAGAGAAGCCCTGGAACCAGTGGACCCTGGGAGATCCCCCGAGGAGCACAAGCGACAGGGACGACAATCACGATCTGAACTGCTCCTTTTACGGGCGGACAGGGCCTGCACTTCAGCCTGTCGACACCTCCAAAATACACAGTATGAACAATACAAAGAAGGCAAAATCAACATCGGAGGCGATCGATCCCAGAGTAAAAGCTCCTATTCACGCAGTTCAAATCCCAGGGACTCGCGTCCGGCTACTTCCACTCGGGATCGCAAGGATCCGGGAAAAAGCATCAGTCGAGGCAGTTATGGAGGAAGGCGCCGAAGTCGCACGCCCGAAAGAAGGCACGAAGAAAAGGAGAAGGAGAAAGGAGCAGAGCGTCAGAACGACGAAGGAGAACACGAAAATCCGCCTCCTCCACCAAAGCGACGAGTCAACATGATCATGGGAGGACTCCCCGACTGCGACGACTCGGTCCATGCCATCAAAGAGTATGGGCGAAAAGCAGTCGCCTCACAAAAATTCCCTCGCCCGGTGGCCTATCACCCCACAATCACCTTCACCCCTCATAATGACCCCCTGGTAGTCGAACTACATATCCACGACAGCGAGGTGACCAAAATCTTGGTGGATACCGGCAGCACGGTCAACATCATCTTCAAAGATACGTTGACTAAGATGGGATTCCAGGACAAAGACATCAAGGCAGCGCCGAAGCCTTTAACTGGCTTTGCCAGTGAATCTTTCTTCAGCCTCAGCACCATACGACTCACGGTCTATGTCGGCGGCGTGACAAAAATCGTTAAATTTATGGTAATGGACAAGCCAGCAATCTACAATGCCATACTTGGCACACCTTGGATCCACGAGATGAAAGCAATCGTGTCGACTTATCATCAATGCATGAAATTCGTCACTTCGGCCGGAGTTTTCATGCTTCGCGGGGATCAGCAGATGGCAAGATCTTGCTTCATCAGCGAACGCATAGTGCAACTCTCCACGGCAAAAGCACTCGATGACGTTAAATAAGCGATAAAGACTCGACAATGAGTCTTAACTATTTTCTTTTAATTTTTTCTTTTAATAAAACCGGGCTCAGCCCCTGAGTGATACCACTCATTCAATATTTGTAATGAACTACGAACGGCTTGATCCCGATTCAGGTACGTAGGCAACCTCCGGGTGCAGCTATAAATCTAATAAATTTATATTTCAGAAAATCAGCTTGGCGTATAGAGTCACGTTTTCTTATGAGAATGCATCTTGCTGAGTCGATGTTCTGGCTAAACATTCGATTCAAAAAAAACAAGCACAAAAAATAATATGTGGCTGATCACCACTCCTTTGATACTTCGGTTTGATTTAAATACTTCCGAAGTGGATAAGAAGAAAGTCGAGGATAATACTCGCACGACCCTCGATCATACCTTTCAGGCCAAAGTGAATCCTGAAAAATTGGTATTCGATCTTGATTGTCGTTTAGTCTAAGACGGGCAAAGGATTCCCCCTTCATACGTAAATAAAAAATAATAAAGAGCGATTAAAGGACCTTTTTCATAAAAAAAAAAGGAGATAACAAGCCATCTTAGGCAAAACATTTTACAAAAAGAATAATAAAAAATATATATATAATAAAAAGCTGCCGGGCTTATCTTCGCGGACCTTCAATCTCTGATCTGCTTGGAAGATTAAGGTCATCACTCGTGACGACTATCTCATCAATGGCATCACTGGCCGCCTTCCACTTAGCAAACTCCCTTTCGAAAGACGGAAGGGTCCTGGCAGGAAGCTCCCACCCTTTCTCCTGCATCTTCTTCAAGAAAGCCACCATGTGGCTACTTTTCTCCACACTGACGAGGGCTGCTTCCACCTCTTCGCGCTGAACTAGCGAGGCTTGAATCCGATCTAAACGCGGCCTAAACCAAGCAGTCATATCATTAAAAACTCTATCTGCGGCATCTCGAGCGGCTTCCTCGCAGGCCTTCTGAAGCTCCTCTTTCTGGGCAAGAAATCCTTGCAAGTTCTCTTCATTCCGCTTTTCGAGAAGCTCGTTTTGAGCTTGGAGAGCGGCAACCTGTTTGCAAAGTCGATTAGCTTCAGACACCTCGCCTTTAAAAGCTTCAACAGCGCCCTCCAGCTGAGCTCACCTTTCCTTGAGAAGCCGATTCTCTTCTTCCGCTTTTTTAAGCTCCTTGATCTCGGAACACGCCGCGTTCACCATCGCTTCTTCCTCGCACCAGTTATCATCATACACAGCAAAGGCGGACATATACGCTCCCAAACCCTGTACCACGACCTATTATTAGAAAACACCAAAAAACAAAAACAAGAAAAAGGTGGATAGTGCAATCATCGGATGAATAAAAATTACCTGAGCTATCAATTGGCTCGCCGAGGAGATCGAATTCGCCAGCTTCAATTAGCGAAGTGGCTTGCCCCATCGCGGATTCTTCCTGCACTTCCAGATCAAGTCCCGTCCCATCTCGCACAAAAGTGATGAGGATTATAGTCGAAAGACTCTTCCTCCTGCTTAGGCTCGATCGGAACACTTGACTCAGCTCCGCCTGCAGTCTTTTCAGAAGGAGCATCCTCCTCGGGAGCACTAGGACCGGCACCTTCCGTGTCTGAAGCAACCTCGGAAAGGGTAGACTCTTCAGAATGAGCTGCGTCGGGCTCCTCGGTCCTATCCTGACCTACATCTTCAGCGATATGTGTCTCGGGGCTTCGAGACACATCTGTCCGAGGCGACGAATGAATGTCCGCCTGTGGCACCGGAGGAACAACAACTTGAGGTAAGGGGAAACAGTCTCGCGGTGACTCCCGTCAACGTCAAAAGCAACCCCGTCACCTTCACCTGGAGCTCGAGAAGTGGGAATTTGGGATGGTTCACCCTGAGAACCCCTTGCGGCTCTCTCAGCCCGTGTCTTCCTCAACCTCTCCAGCGCCGCCGACCTGGAGAAACTGAAAGAAAATAAACCACAAGCGATGTAATGTCAAAAAACCTCCTCGGCACGATATAACTGACATGCAAAGCAAAAAAGAAAAGGAGAATCTACCTCGCAAGAGTCTCGGTCTCAGCGGCTACTTCAGCATCGTCAGAATCCACCAAGCTAGGTGGATCCTGGGAAATCGTCTTCTTCTTCTTTACAGAAGCACTCACAGGCACATCTGCGACATTGGGTGAAGCCGCCTTCCTCTTTCTCCGACCAGCCTCTACAAGCTTTGGTTGCGAGGCCCCTCGCGAAGCTAAAATAATGAACACGTCAATAAAATCAAGTACCAGTCAATACTGCTCTAATTTAGCAACCTACCTGCTTTCGGGGGTTTGGCCTTCTTCTCGGCAGGCTTAACCACCTTCTTTCTAGCAGCCCCATTCTTCTCTTTATCGGCCCATAATTGCCGGCTCAGGTCGTGCAGCCTCTTACGTCGTCACTAAACCCGATTGGATCATCTCCTAGACGTATTTCCACAACAATGGCGAATACGCGTTAGTACCCAGCAAGTCGCCAAACAAAATCAAAAACAAAAAAATAATCAGAAATTTCGTTCTCCTTACATGCTGCCGATCTCCAAGTTCTAAAGAGGGTGAGATCGGAACCACCGATGGATGCTTCGTTAATCTTCACGAAAAAGAAAAACCAATCCCATTCGTGGACCTTGCTCGTCGGATCACCACCTATGATTCCCTCCTTCATCATGGTGTAAAATGGCGCCACCCGCCACGGTTCACCGTTCCTCTGTTCAGGATGGATACTCTCTCAAAAATGTCCCAGTTAACGGGAACCATAGCCGCATGAGCCACCGCCGCCAAGCTATTAAAATGGCAGATTACGGCATGGGTAAGCTGCGCCACCGGCATCTTCCTCCGTTCGCAATAACAGAAAAGCAGCGAGATCGGGAACTGAAGGCCGAACTCCGCGAAATGACACTCGTATGAGCAGAAATAACCTTCTGGGGGTGTGGTCACTCTCTCGTGAACTTGAGGAAGTAACAATTCAACCTCATCGCAAAAGCTACACTTCGAACGAAGTTCTTGAAGCCTTTCGGCGGTCATCCAAGTCCTCCCGTCTTTAATGCCGGTCCTATGCAGCGACATTGCGATCTTCTTTGCAAGACCCTCGATCATGCTCTCCGATTCGCAACCCGCTGGCCCATGACCATCCAAATCCACTTCGGAGTCCGCATCGGGATGATCCGATGGAATCTCATCCCGATAACCTGAAGAGCCCTCGGAAATAGAAGAAGAAGAAGCGACCGGACTAATCCAGGCTCACTTGACACGGTCGGCGAGGCAAATCTCGTCATCGTCAAAAGAAGAATTCGAGGAAGTAGACATTTTTGAATTTTCCGAGCAAGGTAGAAGAAGCAAAGAAAAAGCAGGTGAACAAAAATCACTATAGGAGATTGCAACAGAAATCGGCGGAGAAGATAAAAATTTTCTAAAGCAAGAAGACAAAGAGGTAAAAGTAAAGTAAATAAATATCAGAAGAAATATCAACAGTTTCCTAAAAGGATGAGTGTCAGGATTTTTACAATATCGCCGCTTGGCAAAACCCTTCGCATTTCCCGCTTAAAAGCAGAAACCCTAATGGGCCAGAATATTAAAATATTTCTGGGGAAGCACCATGTGACAAATCAACTTAAAATCGGGCCGAGCTGGCCATCACGAAACGATGCTCTCGACGAGCTGACAGCTATTACGAAGTCAAACCCACCTCTAACTTCATGAAGCCCGCCGACCTGATTTACGATCACTCTCGCCGAACTGGGGGGGGGGGGGGGGGGGGGGGGGGACTTACTGTAAGAGGGGAAATGAGCACATTTCTTAAAAGGCTTTCCCTGCAATAACCTAAGCCCATCAAGACCAAGAAGACTGCGCCAACCTAGCTCGGATTTAAGGAAATCTCTTAAGGATAACCTTTGAAGACCAGTAACATCAGATTAATTCAAAAGATAAAAGAAATTTCCTTACTCTTTGGAGAATAAAGGATATTTCCATATCTATGATATGGAAATATACGCAAAGACAAAAACGAAAAGGAGTTCGGAGCAACCGACCTCCCATCCCTATAAATAGAGAGGACCTCGAAGCCAAAAGGATGATCCAATACATTCTAGAGAGCTATAGAGCTGAAACTAGAGACTCCAACGCTTTCTAGTTTACCTCACAAACACCTTTTTCACTTCGGCATAACCTCACGGTTATCCCTTTTCTTGTAATCGCTTCGCTTATCACTATTAATAAAAAGACTTTATTCTCCGAAACCCACAACTGTTGATCAAACCCTAGTGGTGATTTTCTGGTTCAACATGTATGCAAGGAAAAAATGGATGAAGATGAATTGATGTTAACACAGCTAACATAACACACAGTCACTACACCTTAATTAATATGTTTATACATACATATATAATATCGATTGTGAAAATAATATACTAAAAAGATAAAATAAAAACTCAAATTTGATCAAAGATTTTTCTTTTTTAACTAAATTTTAAATGAACAATATCTATCATACATATTGTATAATATACCTGTTGAACCAGAAAATCATCACTAGGATTTCGATTAACAGTTGTGGGTTTCAGAAAATAAGATCTTTTATTAATAGCAATAAGCAAAGCGATTACAAAGAATGAGATAACCGAGAGGTTATGCCGAGGTGAAATAAGATGGTTGCCAAGTAAACTAGAAAGCGTTGGAGTCTCGGATTTTAGCTCTGCTGCTCTCTAGATTCTATGAGTTGTTCTTCTTGGCTTTGGGGTCTTCTTATTTATAGGGATAGGAGGCCGGTTGCTCCAAACACCTTTTCCTTTTTGCCTTTGGTGAATATTTCCATATTTGCGATATGGAAATATCTCTTATTCTCCGATGAATATGGAAATTTTCCTTTATCCTTCGAGTTGATCCGACGTTTCCGGTTCCAAGGTTATCTTTAGGAGTTTTCCTTTTATCCGAGCTAGGTCAGTGCAGTCCTCCTACTCTTGATGGGCTTAGGTTACTTGCTAGAGAAAGCCTTTTAGGAAATGTGCTCGTTTCCCCTCTAACATTAAGTCCCCTCCCCCAGTTTGGCGAGACTGATTGTAAATCAGGTCGGCGGACTTCACGAAGTTAAGCGGGTTTGATCTCGCAATAAGCGTTAGCTCGTCAAGAGCGTTTCTTTGCGATGGCCAGCTCGGCCTGATTTTAAGTTGACTCGACACGTGGCCCTTCCTTGGAATTAATTATTAAATACTCCGACCCATTTAGGGTTTTGCATTAAGCGGAAAAGGCGAAGGGTTTGCCAGACGGCGAGATCGTGTGAATCTCGACACGCGTCCCTTTAGGAAACTGTTGATATTTCCTTCTCATTTTATTATTTTCTTTTTATCTCTTCGTCTTCTTATTCTAATGAATTTTGCTCTCCCTTTCCAAATCTCACGACAATCTCATTTTCTTCAAAGACTTCCTTTCTTCTCCGTTTGATTCCGAATTTTGGGCGTATCCTTCTATAGGCATGGGGCTAAGGAAGATAGATAAGATTCCTTCGCTAGATATTGACATCCCCGACTTCCCTCCGTGTAAGAAGCCCAGATCGGAAGATCCACTGCAGGATCCGATCGTCGATGATACTCCACTAAGCGAATCTGACGCGGCTGTTGCGAATGAGCCATTGTCTCCAAAGATTCCAGCGGAAGACTCGAAAGCCGAATCGCCAATCGAGGACAAGACTCTGTTTTCGTGACGGCGGAAGACCAGGAATTAACCTGCCGGATCCGACGAGTAGCTTGTCAAAGGACTCAGAAGACGTCAATGAGGAGCCTGGCTTCAATCCTCATAAATTCCTGCTTCGTTGGGGAGGGGATTCTCCGGCAATGCTTAACGAGTATTTCACGGCGAATTTAGTTTGGCAATATAGGGCAAAACCGAACCAAGGGACGTCGGTGGAAAAGCTGAAGCGGTTTTCTTGCTTCTCCAGGATGGCGCAGCGTTTTATGCAAGGTTTGAGTTTATGCGCGTCCTTGATTGTGTCATATGACAAAGAACTCGTATGGGAGGAGGATAAAGCTGAAGAGCTGATAGCCAAAGATCGAGAGCTTCGTGGTGCTTTGGCAAAGATAAAGGAGCTTGAGTGCGAGAATTTCAAATTAGAACTTGAGTGTCAGTCTCTTAAGGTTGAGTCCGTCAAAGAGAAGCAACTTTACAGGGAAAGCCTGGAGAAGAGGACAGCCGAAGAGACCATAAAGGCAGCTGCTGCCGAGAAGGGGTTCCGGGATCAACATCGCAAATCCGTTGATCGCATGGTCGATCTGACGTACGACCCCCGCATTGAGTGGATTAAGGCGTTCATGGCACAAGAGCCCGATATTCACCGGCTAGAGCTCAAGATTGCTGATGCCGAGGTGAGAGCGGATTGCTATAAGCAGCTCAGGTCGGCGGGACACGAGGTTCCGATTAAGGAAATTCTGTCCCACTCTGCTAAAGCCGATCGTCTGAAGATAGAGCGTCACAGGATGAAGGATGCTCCGCTTTCTCCAAACGACTTCGCTGCTCCAACACAAATTCATATGCGACCATCTGACTCAGAGCTAGAAGCGGCAGGAATCCGAATGCCGAATCGGCGTTGAGACTTTTGTAGTGTTGTTTGTTTTTTTTTTATCATTTTTTTTAAAAAATTATGCAAAACGGACGCTTTTTTAATGAATAAAATTTGATAAATCTATTATCAACATTATTTTACACTCGTTGACGAGGTGATCCTTAATTTTAAAGATTTTTGCGAAGTTAAAAAGTTTCTTTTGTCTTGCGGTTCGGGGGAATTCTTTAGGCCGGTGCTGAAAATAAGATTCATTTGCTCGTCTTATACCAAACGACAATCAAGATCGAATACCAAGCTTTCAAGTTTCACTTCGGCCTGAAATGTATGATCGAGGGTCGTGCGAGTATTGTCCTCGACTTTCGTCTCATCTACTTTAGAAGTAATTAAATCGAACCAAAGTATCAAAGGAGTGGTGATCAGCCACTGATTTATTTTTATGCTTGCTTTTTTCGAATCAAATGCTTGGCCAGAACATCGATTCAGCAAGATGCATTGGCATGAGAAAATACAACTCTATATGCCGAGTTGATTTGTATGGTCGATTTAGACCAGTTTTTGCCGAGCTGGTTATTCAAGATAAAAATAGTTTTATTAGAATAGTGACTGGACCCGAAGGCTGCTTACGTACCCAAAGTGAGATCAAGTCATATGTAGTTCTTATTATCACATCTCATGCCGAGTTATCGTTTTTATTGATAGTATTTCCTTAAATTCATAGAATTGTGAGCCTGCTCTACTGGCTCTCCTTTCATATCTTCTAGTCTATAGACGCTGGGTTTGATAATTTTTGTAATGCGATATGGTCCTTCCCAGTTCACCTCAAGTTTCATTGGATTTATAGCTCTTTGTAAGACAAGGTCGTGTAGCGAGAATAGTCGGCTGCAGACTTTCTTGTTGTAATATCTAGAGACTTGCTGCTGGAAATTCTGGATGCGTAATAAAGCTTTGTCGCGAAGTTCTTCTGCGTTGTCGACAGCGTCGATTAGTTTTTCTCCGTTTGATTGAGGGTCCTGAATCATTAAAGTTCACCGAGCACTAGGTACATGCAGTTTGATAGGTGTTAAAGCCTCACAACCGTGAGATAGCGAGAAAGGGGTTTCTTCTGTTGCCGTTCGAGGAGTAGTTCGGTGTGACCAGAGGACCCTATCTAGCTCATCTGACCAGCTTCCCTTTAGGTCAGTTAAGCGTTTCTTGAGTCCGTCGAGGATATTTTTGTTAGAAGCCTCCGCTTGTCCGTTTCCCTGTGGGTAGCAAGGCGTCGAATAACTTATGTGTATTCCCCAGACCTTGCAAAAATTTTGGAAATCGACGCAATAAACGGCGAGCCGTTATCTGTGACGATTTTGTATGGGAGGCCGTGTCGACATATGATGTATTCCCATACGAAAAGTTGGACATCAATTGCCTTTATAGTGGGGTATGGTTTAGCTTCGACCCACTTTATGAAGTAATCGGCCATGACAAGAATGTGTTGATTGCGACCTGATTTGGGCATTGGGCCAATTGCATCTATCGACCATCTCATGAAGGGGTAAGGTGGGACCATGGTCTGAAGGAACTCGGTGGGTGCGTTGATGATGGGTACATGTTTTTAACATTGTTCGCACCGTAGTAATAACTACTCACTGTCTTGGATCATTCTAGGCCAGAATAGGCCGTGCTTTTTTATTTTTAACGCTAATGTCCTTCCTCCTGAATGGTTTCCGCCTGCTCCTTCATGAGTTTCCACCATAACTCTCTTTGCTTGCGCTTCATCACAGCATCATAGTATTACTTTGTTTGCTGTCCATTAGAATAGGTTTCCATCTTCAATGAAATATTGCGCTGCTTTTCTTCGGAGACGTCTAGCTGCCCATCTATCTCCCGGGACCGTCCCTTCGGACAAGTAGGATTTGATTTCGTCTTGCCAAGGTTGCTTTTGTTGTTCGGCGTCGACTTCCATTGGGTCTTCTGCTTCATCTTCCTGGTGAAGAACCGCGTTGCAAGCTCCTTTGGATAGCTGGATGCTGGGTTGCTCAATGATTTCCACTGGAGTCATTCGGCGTAGTGCAGGATCTGTTGTCGATGCCAATGCTGCCAGCGTGTCGGCGGCGGTGTTCTCAGTTTGCGGAATTTTAATTAGTTCAAAAGAGTTGAATTGTCTTGTTATCTCCTGGACCTTCTTCAGGTAAGCGTCCATTCGCTCGTTCTTCGCGTCGTAGTCTCCTTTGAACTGGCTGGCGACGAGTTGGGATTCGCAAAAGGCATGAATATTTTTTGCACCTACTTCTTTGGCAAGCCGAATTCCTGCAAGTAAAGCTTTGTATTCGGCTTCGTTGTTTGAGAAGCTTAAGCAAAGAGATACAAGAAATCCAGGACGAGTTACGTGAGGACAACGGCCAAGCTACGAGTAAGGATATCTCAAGCATCAAGACACAAGTGCAACAAGAGTACAAAGACCACACCTCACCTGAAGCAAACATCATCACCGCTTATGTAGAAGATTGGCTTCTGCTCGCCACGGTCTTCCCTGACAAGAATGCCGCTTACTGCTGCTGTTGAGACTGTGATGTAAATGTACAAAGTCTCGCCATCCTCTGGTTTAGCTAATATCGGCGGGCTGGTCAGGTACTCCTTTAATTGTGCGAACGCATCTTCGCACTTGTCGTCCCAGTCGAAACGTTTGTTACTCCGAAGTAATTGATAGAAAGGGAGACATTTATCAGTGGAACGCGAGATAAATCTGTTTAGCGCGGCAATTCTCCCGGTTAGTCGTTGTACTTCACGCGTATTTTTGGGTGACAGGAGATCTAGTATTGCCGAAATTTGCTTTGGGTTTGCTACTATCCCCCTTTGGGTAACAACGTAACCTAAGAATTCTCTAGAGGTCACCCCAAATGTGCATTTGGCGGGGTTTAATTTCATTTTGTATTTCTCGAGGGTTTTGAAGCAATCCCTGAGGTGGCCGACGTGATCTTTGGCGACTGCGGATTGACTAGCATATAGTCGATGTAAACTTCCATGGTACAGCCGAGCTGACTTGCAAACATTTTGTTAACCAACCGCTGGTACGTGGCTCCTGCGGTTTTTAGTCCGAAAGACATGACTTTATAGCAAGATGTTCCCAGATCGGTGATGAATGCTGTCTTCTCTCTGTCATCAGGATGCATAAAGATCTGGTTGTACCCGGAGAAGGCGTCTATAAAAGACATGAGCTGATTTCCAGCTGTCGATTCGACCAGTCGGTCGATGTGAGGAAGTGGGAAGCAATCCTTTGGGCAAGCTTTATTGAAATCGGTGAAGTCGATGCAGACTCTCCACTTGTCATTCTTCTTTTTGACTACGACGGGGTTAGCTAACCAATCGGGGTATTGAACCTCGGTAATCGATCCGACTCCGAGTAGTTTTTCCACTTCGTCAATTATGGCTTATGCTTTCTCGGGGCCGAGCTTCCTTCGTTTCTGTTTTATCGGTTTAAACGTAGGGTCTACGTTTAGTTTATGTGACGTGATTCTGGTGTTGATTCCATTCATGTCCTCCATAGACCAAGCGAATAAATGCATGTGATCTCGCAAAAGTTTGATGAGCTGCGTTTTTATATCTTCTGCGAGGTTGCCGCCAATGCTAACGACTTTTTCCGGATGTTCCTCGGCAAGGCTTACCTGTATAACCCGTTCGGGCTTTGGTCTTTTTTGAAAGGGAAGGCGTGGATCTAAGTCCTCGTTTACCATGTATGATGTTCTGATTTTCCTTTCGCTGAGGAGGCACATTCGTGCTGTTGATTGGTCGCCTTGTAGTGTGAACGTGCCGGTCGGTGTTGGGAACTTAATGCATTGATGTTATGTTGAGACGACAACCTTTATAGCGTGGATCCATGGAGTCCCAAGTACGACATTGTAGATCGTCGGGCAGTTGATGACTGCAAATTTAGCCTTTTTAGTTACGCCGCCGATGTAAGTGATCAGATGTATTGAGCCGATAGTGTAGGAGGTGTCGCCAGCAAATCCTGTTAGCGGTTCTGCCGCTGTTGTTATTTTGTTTTCATTGATGCTCATCCTCGCCAATGTGTCCCTGAAGATGACATTGACGGTACTCCTGCTGTCAACCAAAGCTTTGGTGACTGTGCTTTCGTGAATTTGTAAAGTTACAACCAGTGGGTCGACGTGTGGTTTGTGTGAACTGTGTAGATCTTCTGCTGTGAAGTGTACTGGTGCTTCATTCTCCAGGGTAATTGGATTTCGTTTTGCGTCCACTGCTTTTTCTTTGTGATGCCGTATTTCCTTTAGCGAACTGGGATCGTCGAAATCCCCTCCTTAGATCATATAGGAATTTTTGGATGTTGTGTGTTCTCCCGTGGATGGTGGGATCGCGATGGTGGTGTCGTTGTTGTTGCGGATGAGGTCGCTGTTATCGATTCGAAGACTCATCGCTTCGGCTTTTAGTTGCTAGTTTTTTAAGAATTCTATTCTCCTAGTTCCCACAGACGGCGCCAACTGTTGAACCAGAAAATCACCACTAGGGTTTTGATTAACAGTTGTGGGTTTCAGAGAATAAGATCTTTTATTAATAGCAATAAGCGAAGCGATTACAAAGAATGGGATAACCGAGAGGTTATGCCAAGGTGAAATAAGATGGTTGCCAAGTAAACTAGAAAGCGTTGGAGTATCGGGTTTTAGCTCTGCTGCTCTCTAGATTCTATGAGTTGTTCTTCTTGGCTTCGAGGTCTTCTATTTATAGGGATAGGAGGTCGGTTGCTCCGAACTCTTTTTCCTTTTTGTCTTTGGTGAATATTTCCATATTTGCGATACAGAAATATCCCTTATTCTCCGAAGAATATGGATATTTTCCTTTATCTTTCGAGTTGATCCGACGTTTTCGGACTTCCAAAGTTATCTTTATGAGTTTTCCTTTTATCCGAGCTAGGTCGGCGCAGTCCTCCTAATCTTGATGGGCTAAAATTACTTGCTAGAGAAAGCCTTTTAGGAAATGTGTTCATTTTTCCTCTAACAATATCCCTCCTGTAAAACTTAATTAACAATATATATCAAATATATATCACTATAATCTCTACTATATTATAACAAATGATCAGCATAGTTTGATTAACGAAAGCCTTTAAGACAGTTCAGATATATACATACTCTTTAGAAGCTCATATTTACGGCTGTGTGTGTGTTTTGATCCTTCTAGTGAGCATCATAGACACGCTTCAAAACATTGAATTTTGAGAGATTTCCATGAGAAGAGAATAGCGATGAAGCGGCATATTAATACAGATTATGATTATTTATAATTTTCTATTATTCTGTAAAGATTTTGTAATCTTCAGTTGTAGATCTCATCTAAGTATCTAACTCTTGTATACACCACTCATATGGTCAATAGATTTATTAGTTCATAATCTCTCTTAGAGTAACAACCCTATAGGCAAAACAGAAGAAAATAATAACACAAAAAAATAATGCACAACAATATCGAGACAGCCTACGATTCAATGAGACTAACCAAGTGTCGTCCTATAAGATCACTATAGAGAGAAGACAATCGGTAATATCGCCGGCGAAGTGTCACCAACTTTGCATAGTCAAACAAAACAAAAATTGGAATATTATATTTTGGGATCTTGATTCTTTTACAGTTTTGTTATATTTTTGAATCAATTTTATTCTGTTTCTTAGTTTTTTTCTTGTTAAATATTAGTAATTTTTTGTGTGTATAATGTTAACGATCACTTTATAAGACACTGAATTAGGTAAAAATTACTTTAGAGAAGTAATTATTGTAAGTAAGTTGGAAAAGTTTTTATTTATTTTAATAAATAAAACAGAAGTATGCATGCATAAAAAGAAGTTGAAGTTGGAAGGATTATTATTGATATTTTATTATTGACTAACCAGGTTTTTAACTTGCTCTACGCGCAAGTCTGTATTTATAATTTGATTTAATTTTTTTTATGCTAATATGTTTTAAATTATCAAAACTATAATATATTTATTGAAACTTTCTTTTATATAAAAAAAATTAAAACATAATAAGCAGGTTTTCCTATTTTTGTTTATAAAATTATATATTTTATTAAATAAAATCATAGTAATGACACCTAATGAATTATCCAACTTTGAAGTGCATACATTTGGTTTAGAGAATGATTTCCTTACTAAATTTTTGGTGTTTTGTTTTGTGTCCTTAGAATTTCTATAGTTCTTCGTTTTTAAGGTTTATATGTTCAAATATATATTTTTGAATAAATGTCTCACTGATGTTGTGTATATATGCATATATAATATATGATTCATCTTGATTCGGATTAACTTATGTTAGGATGCTACAATAATCGTGTAAAACTGCTTCTTGCTTCTCCACCAGCTCTTCTACGAATTTTAGGTTATATATCTATTCAGTTTATAAGATCTGTTTTATTTGCAGTCAACTATTAGATAATTTTTATTTTTAAACATGTAAGACAGTGTGAAGTCTTTATATTATTTTTCACTGTTTTTATCTTTTATGTGTTTTATTCATGTTTTGATTCGAATAGTTTATCTAGATATATTCTAATTTGAATTTGATTCATAACTTTGTTATACTTATTATTTAAATGGAATTTTATAAGGTGTTACTCATGTGATGTTCATGTTAGCCAAGTTATAAGTAGTAACTATGTATAAAAATCAGAATTTATTACTTGTTATATTTCGAATGTAAAGTTACTTGTGTAGTATTTTTTTTGTTACTTTTTAAACCAGATGCATCCAAGGTATCAGTCTTTGTAAATTTAGATAATATGTTTGATTTATAATTTCGTATAACCTACTGTAACTTTATATTGTTATTCATAGTTAGTATCAATATTTTAGAAATCATAAATTTTCTGGAACTAAATTTCAAACTAATTTTCTTTCTAGATTTTGTTTTTTTTGTTATTTTACATATCTTTCGATGGTGATTTTATATTTCATTTTAATTTATATAATGTTTTGCATATTTAATATACTTAAAACATATATGTTTTTTTAATTAGGCTTTTTTGTTATTGATTTTCCAAATAGATACCATATATATCAATTTAATCTTTTTTACATAAATGTTTTTTCTTTGTTGAATTTTTTATATTAATTTTTATTTTAATTATAATACTGTTTTGACATGCTACAACTTGATTATTCTAAATTTTATGTGGACTTCTCTCAGAAACTTATATAATATCATTTGCTTTTTTAGTTAATTTGTTTTAAGTTGATTTTCCGAAACATTAGTCTATAAATCAAGCTAGTTTTACTTTATACGACTTTTTTCTTTGATAATTTAATTCTTTTGATATTGATTTCTATTTTATTTTAACACATAATTTTTTAAAAATATTGATATTTTTGATGACATAATTTAATTTAATTTAGTTATTTTTAGTTTTTTTTGGTAGTTAAATTACTTTATAATGATTTCTTTAGTAGATAGTCAGATATCAAGTCAATTTCTTTTTAAATTATTTTTGAAATTTTAAAAATTGCAAAATTTATTTTTTTCGTTTTTTGTTAATTTATTTCTTAATATTGATTTCTTAAATAATTAGCTTGAATATTTTTTTTTGTTAGTTAAGTTTTTATATTACTTATGTTTTATTCTCTTGCTTATTTTGTTTATATTGATTGTTTTCAAAAAATAGCATAGATTTCAAGTTAATTCTCTTTTTTTTTGTTAATTTAACTTTTTCGATATATATTTTTATTTTTAAAGTATTGACATGTTGCAAGAAATAATTTCTATTTTGTTTTATGTTAGTGATTTTTTTTTTGATATTGCTTTCTTTAGTAATTAGCATAAAATATCATTTTTAGGTAGTTAAGTTTTTGTGTTGATTTTCTAAATAGTTAGGTTAAATATCAAGTTTTAGATGACTTTTTCTTTTGTTAATTTAATATAAATATTGTTTTGTAGTATTGATAGTGTTAAATAACAGTTTTATATGTTTATACAAAAACTTAACATTAATATTTTTGCTAAATAAATTACTCATTGAAAAATAAATATGTTATTTTTCTTCTTTTTTTAATTTAACCTTTTGTTATTGACTTATATATTTGTTTTTGTTAGTTTAGCTTTTGTAACAATAATTTTCCATTTTATTTCGACAAACGTTATAGATTTGGATTTTTGACATAATTTTATTTTATCTTAATTTTCCAATCTACTATGATAATTTTATATTTTTCTGTATTTTAATTAATTTAAATTATTAATTATATTTAACATTTTTATGTTTAATGAAAAACACTGATGTTGACCAATTAGTTTGAGTTTCTACGTCCTATGTGAGCGTTCTTATTGGTCTAACACATCAACACGGACCACAAATAATATATTTTAAGTTAGCAGTTCAGATTTTAGTTGTTTGTCATTATTAAAATTCTAAAATAGTTTAATTATGGTTTTAAATATAAATTTTATTTATTTTATTTAATATATATGATTTTTCTTTAATAATATATTTATACGTTAATTTACTTTTTATTGTTAATAGAAAAAATAATATCTACTTCTAAACTCTTTCTTATTAATAACTAATTTAAAATTTAGAAGTTTTCTTAAAAAAACTGAAATTAATTAAAATTTAGAAATTTTCCTTATAATAATAAAACGAAATTAGTTAATTTATTATATAATTATTTATAGATGATGATTATATGTACCAATATAATTGAATCTTTTAAATCCAATATGGACAACTTTAGAGGCATATAACATCAACTTTTATTAGTAAAGACGATGTATATAAATCGTGCTACGCGCGAGTCTGTATTAATAGTTTGGTTTAATATTTTTTTAGCTTTAAAATTATTAAAAATATAATATATTTATAGAAATTTTCATTTATAGAAGAGAATTTAATATATAATGTGTAATTTTCTCCTATTTTTATTTATAAATTTTAAAAACTATTAGGTAAAATAATAACAATGACAACTATTGAATTATCCAACTTTGACGTACATATACATTTGATTTAGAGAAAGATTTTTTTGCTAAGATTTTAATATTATTTTCTGTTTTCCATAGAATTTATATAGTTCTTTTTTTTTTCTTGAAGTTTTATGTGTTCAAATATTTAATTTTTGTATTGAAAGTCCTATTGATGTTGTGTACCACTGCATATATAATTCATAATTCATGTTGATTCACATTTAATTTTGTTAGGAAGGTGCAATGATCATGCAAAACCATATTTTTCTTCTCCACCATGTCTTCCAAGAGTTTTATGTTATATTTTTATTTAGTTTTCATTGATATCTCTTTTTTTACAATCTAATATTTGATAATTTTAGTTTTCTAACTTGTAGGATCGGTGGTGTTGAGTCTTTGCATTATTTTTCACTCTTTTTATCTTTTATGTGCAATATGCATGTTTTGATTTGAATATTTCATCTACATATTGCAATTTGAGTTTGATTTATAACTATGTTATACTTTATTATTTAAATAGAATTTTAAAATTTGTTATTAATGTTGATTCATATATAAGTAGTGGCTATGTATAAAAATCATATTTTACTACTAGTTAAATATCTAGCGTAAAGTTATTGTAGTGTTTTTAAATCAGAAACATCAAGTGTATTAATCATTGTATATTTAAAAAATATATTTGGTTTAGAAACTCATATAAACCTATTGCAACTTTAGATAGTTATTCATTGTTGATACTAATACTTAAGAAAATAGGAACTTTTCAAAACTAATTTCAAATTAATTTAGTTTTAATTTTTTTTTTGATAATTTACATCTTTTGATAGTAATTTTTAATTTATATATTTTGTATGTTTGATATACTTAGGACTTTTATTTTTTTTATTCTCTTTTGTTGTTGATTTTCTATATAGGTATCATAGACATCACATTAATTTCTTTTATACAAATACTTTTTCTTTGTTAAATTTGTTTTTATATTAATTTTAATTCTAGTTATAATGCTGATTTGATATGCACTAACTGTTGAATTTAAATCTTAGATGGAATTTTCTAAAAAGTTTATAACATGATTTTTTTATTTTTGTTAAATTTTTTTATCTTGATTTTCAAAATCCTTAGCCCAAGTTAGTTTTCTTTTATACGACTTTTCTTTTGTTAATTTGCCTCTTTTGATAATGATTCCTATTTTATTTTGAAACATAAATTTATAACATGTTGAAAGGTAAAAGCGCTTTTAATAAAAACATGTTTAATTTCTCATCATATCATAATAGCTTTAAGCAGTTTGGTTTCATATCTAAAAACACAATAGGAAACTAGTATGGTGAGGTATATGCATGTCAACCTACTTATCATGTCAAATAGTCAGTAGTTGCTTCAATATTTTTGTCGGAAAAAAACCGGGTGGAAGAAGTGGAGTTCAAAAATAATACTTCTACATGATGCAATTTAAAATATGGTGTTAAAAGTTAAATAAATCTTATTACCTAATTTATTTCAGGATTCATCATATTTTCATAAAGAATAATAAAACAATGTTAATTATATATTTGAAAGTACGAACCTTGAAATATTTTTGGATTCATAATTGTGGCTAGGAGCACGACATGTTTAACAATATTTTTTATTTTTTTTCTTTGAAAATTGGCAGAAGAGTAACACGAACAATTGACCCGTAAAAGGGCGGTTAGTAAACATAGATTGTATTCCACATTTGAATATATATATAAATGACTTGTAGGGAAAATATGCTTATTTTTGTAATTGCAAGTGAACATTTATTCTATTATGACTTTCACTATTGACGATATCATTAGCTTAACTGGACAAAGAAAGTTCTCGTCGTTGACAATGATCAGTTTTCTAATAGCATCTAGACAGTATATAACATTATTATATATTTGTATATGTGTTATGCATTATAAGTTATAAATTTTTCTAATCTATGCTATAAGTTTTAACTTTTACGATATTGATTTTTTGGTTAGTTTGACCTTTTTTACATTAAATTTCCATTTATTTTCAAGGGATACTAATTTTCTTTTTTTAATATAATTTTCTTTTCTATTTGTTACTTAAGCTTTTTTTTTTGTTTTTTCCATCTATAAAACGATATTAATATTTTTTTATTTTCTTGTCAATTAATTTAAAAGTTAAAATTTTTTTAATCTACATTATAAGTTTGAGCTTTTATGATATTGGTTTTTTGTTATTTTATCTCTTTTGAAAACAAATTTTCATTTTATTTTGAAGAATACTATTTTTTTGTTTTCTAATATAATTTTTTTCTCTATTCGTCAGTTAAGCTTTTTTATTTTAATTTTTCTATCTATAAAACAGAATTAATGTTTTAAATTTTGACGGATGGTATATTTTGGGTTTTTAACACAATTTTCTTCTCTATTTGTTACTTAAGCTTTTTATTTTTATTTTTTCATCTATAAGCGAAATCAATGTTTTATATTTTCTGCTCAATTAATTTAGAAGTTATAATTTTCCTAATCTATATTATAAGTTTGAACTTTTATGATATTAGTTTTTTTTTGTTAGTTTAACTCTTTTGAAAACAAATTTCTATTTTATTTTTAAGGATACTATTTGTTTTGGTTTTTTAACATAATTTTCTTTTCTATTTGTTATTCAAAATTTTTTATTTAATTTTTCCATGATTAAAACGAAATTAAAGTTTTAATCATACTTAACATTTTTTTGTTTAAGTTAGAATTTTCCCAATCTATATTATAAGTTTTAACTTTTATTATATTGGGTTTTTTTTGTTAGTTTAACTCTTTTGAATGCAAATTTCTATTTTATTTTTAAGGATACTATTTTTTTGGTGTTTTAACATAATTTTCTTTTTCATTTGTTACTTAAACTTTTTTATTTAAATTTTCCATGATTAAAACGAAATTAAAGTTTTAATCATACTTAACATTTTTTTGTTTAAAGAAAATTCTTGATGTGAACCAATCATATTGAGTTTTTTTAATCTTATGTGGATGTCCTCAATGCACTATGTCATCAACTTTTATATAGTATAGACTAGGTATATAACTCGCGCTACACGCGAGTCTATATTAGAAGTTTGGTTTAATTTTTTTTAGCTACTATCTTTTAAATTATTAAAGCCATAATATATTTATAGAAATTTTTATTTATATAAGAGAATTTAATAAATAATGTGTATTTTTTTCCTATTTTTATTTATAAAATTTTAAAAATTATTAGGTAAAATAATAACAATGATACATATCGAATTATCCAACTTTGACATACATATACATTTAATTTACAAAAAGATTTGCTTGCTAAGGTTTTAGTATTTTTTTTTCTGTTTTCCATAGAATTTCTATAGTTCTTTTTTCTTGAAGGTGTATGTGTTCAAATATTTAGTTTTTTTTATTGAAAGTCTTATTGATGTTGTGTACCATTGCATATATAATTCATGATTTATGTTGATTCATATTTAATTTTGTTAGGAAGCTGCAATGATCATGTTAAACCATTTATTCCTTCTCCACCATGTCTTCCAAGAGTTATAACATATATTTTTATTCAGTTTTTACAGATATCTATTTTTTTACAATCAAATATTTGATAATTTTAGTTTTCTAACTTGTAGGATCGGTGGTGTGGAGTCTTTGCATTATTTTTTACTGTTTTTATCTTTTATGTGCAATATGCATCCTTTGATTTGAATATTTTATCTACATATACCAATTTGAGTTTGATTCATAACTATGTCATACTTTATTATTTAAATAGAATTTCAGAATGTGTTTTTGATGTTGGTTCAGATATAAGTAGTGGCTATGTATAGAAATCAGATTTTACTATTTGTTAAATATCGAGTGTAAAGTTAGTTATATAATGTTTTTTTTTGTTAGTTTTTAAATCAGAAATATCAAGTGTAATAATCATTGTATATTTAAAAATATATTTGGTTTAGAAACTCATGTAAACCTATTGAAACTTTAAATAGTTATTCATTGTTTATACTAATACGTTAGAAACCAGGAGCAAACTTTCTATTGAGCTCTTTTGTTGTTGATTTTCTATATAGGTATCATAGACATAACATTAATTTAATTTATACAAATGCTTTTTTTATTTAATTGTTTTTTCATATTAATTTTATTTCTAGTTAATACTGATTTGATATGCTATAACTGTTGAATTTAAATCTTAGATGGATTTTTCTTAAAAACTTATAACATCATTAGTTTATTTTAGTTAAGATTTTCAAAAACTTTAGCCCAAGTTAATTTTCTTTTATAAGACTTTTTCTTTTGTTAATTTGCCTCTTTTGATAATAATTCCTATTTTGTTTTAAAACATAAATTTATTACTTGTTAAAAGCTAAAATTTTTTTTAATAAAAACATGTTTATTTTTTCATCATATCATAATAGCTTTAAAACAGTTTGGTTTTGATATAAGACTCAAGGGAGTCTATATAAACCGGATGGTGATGGTGAATACAAGCTGGTGTTCGCTCTCTCTTGCACTCGTTTGATGGTCGATGGTGGAGATCTAACACGTTGGCGGTCGCTCTCTCATATGGGACCGGTTTGAATGAGTTTATTGGCGGATTGAAGTGTACCACAGAGTGATGATTAGACTCTGATACAACACAGACTTAACCTCAAAAGAATCCACTCAAGAAATCAAGCAAAGATGGGAATAGCTTCTCTAGAACTCTTTGAAGAAGTTCGGCGTCTTTATTAATAATCAAAAGGTAACCAAAAATACACGGCTGCAAGGAGACCTTATAAATGGTCCTATCAGCTAGCCCTAGGGCCAAAGTAAAATGCAAAAAGAAACAAAACAAAATGACAACAAAGCTAGCTACAAAACGCACCAAGAAAGAACTATAAAAGGAAAGTTCACTAACTAAAAAGAAAGAAAAATAACTAAGCCGCTTCTTCTTGACTCTAGCTGGGACTCGAACGTGGGTGCTCTTAAGGCTTGTAGGAACCTCTAGGACGTGTCACTAAACCTGCATGATGATATAAATTGAAAGTACCTTAGTGAAGCGTGCGCGGTCATGGTTGGAGGTGATGATGTTTGCTTCAGGTGAGGTATGGTCTTTGTACTCTTGTTGCACTTGTGTCTTGATGCTTGAGATATCCTTACTCGTAGCTTGGCCGTTGTCCTCACGTAACTTGTCCCGGATTTCTTGTATCTCTTCGCTTAAGCTTGATATGGTGCGGTCTTGGTGTGTATGAGGCTCATCCAACGTGTTCACTCCTGCATGTTTAACTTGTGATACAATACGTATAAAAGGGTCGGTGATATTACCTTGGTGAGGCGACGTGATGGCAAGGCGGTTGAAACCGTCTACGATATCATCGTGCATGGTCTGGTCACTATGACCCGCTGTAGGACCCACCGCACTGTCGTTACGGCCCGCGGTACGTCCCATCGTACCATCATTACGGCCCAGGATTGGAACATGACTTTTTGGGTCTAAACTCAAATGTCCTTAGCCTATAATCAGTTGTAGAATAGGGATCAGGTGTCAATTCATTTGTGGAAGAAGAGATGCAAACAATGCCATAAGCTAAGCAATGATGGGGTTTTGATTGAACAAGGACAAGCCTAACAACCTAACAATGCAATGGAAAGAAAGCATAAACTAAATGCAAGTGAACAAAACTAAGCAATGAACTTAAAGCAATGATTAAGCAAGAACTAAGCAAGAATGACTACTAAAGCAAGAACTAAGCAAGAATGACTACTAAAGCAAGAACTAAGCAAGATGATCTTAAAGACAATTAATTAAAAGCAAGACTCAAGGTTCTACGCAATTGTGGGGAAGTGGCTTTCAAGAGTGAAAATGGGGATTTCTAACAAAGGCAAACATCAAGCCTTGAAAAGCAAGCAATTCTCAATGTTGTACTCCTAGACAAGATATCTAAAAGGAACCAACTTGGCGTCAATAAGCAGTTCATATTAAACAAGATTGAAGTGTCAGACCCACTTGTGATGACGTATCCTTCAACCATGAGCGTAAAGATCAGAACCATTCTAGCCTAAGATGTACTAATCAAGCATTCATTCTCTCACCCAAGCAAGAATTCAGATCAACTTATCAATCTTATGAACCAATAAGGACCTATTTAGCTAAACACCAATCAAGAATATGGATTTAAGCACACACCAGCAACATCTTAACAGTGCTAAGCAATGAACATGAATGAAACAAAGGCAAGATGGATTTAAGAATATGGATTTTAATGCATACTATTTAACCATCCAGCAATAATCTCAAAACCAACATTATCTAGCCCTATGTGAATCATCTAGCAATGGTGAACTATCACTTTGGTGTCACTGAACAAAGGAAACATAGACCAAGCCAAACTATCAAGCCAAATAAGTGAACCATGCTTAGAGATGAGATAACAAGCCATTTAGTGAACCATATGCATCAATCAATACCATATTCAATCAAAAGGAGCAAGTTTTATGAACAATAACCACTTTGCAAGAGAAGGAGACAACAGAAAATATTTAAATAAGCCTAATCACCCCTTAATCACATCTTAATCACCACTTTCCGTACTTAGAACCCTAAATCTAAAGTAAACTACTCATTAATCATGTTTAATCTCATTTGTTTGGATTAAAATGCAAACATGATATATCTAAACTACCAAGGTGCAAGAACAAAGATTAAAAGAAAAGATTAAACCATAAAAATGCAAACTTTATTAAAGATTAAGATCCTTAAGGCAAACCCTCCTTTAAGGTTTAGAGAAGAGAGAGTTTTTGATAAAAAGCTAAACTTGGATAAAGATAATGTTTTGTGGCTTCTCTTTTATAGTAGGGAGCCAAAAGAAGCATAAAAAACCTAAAAAAGGGATAAGGTCAAAGAAAATAAAGTTGTCAATGCGCGGGAAAGCTGCATCGAGGTCGTATGGACGATGTTCTGCTCGATATATGACCTCGATATGGTCCGTGCAGCGCGCATCGGCTTCCTTCCTCGACTATGGTCCTCGATGCAGAACAGCGGCTTGGAATCCTCGTGCTGATCCTCTTCCTCTCGTCCTGCTGCTTCCATCGAGCATACTCCACGGGTGTTCTGCTCGATATACTTGCTCGATATGGACCAGACTTTGCAAGAGCTTCATTTCTGACATCTTCTTTGATCATGAGCTGCTTCCATCTCCTTTCCAACTCCAAGAAACTCCAAAAACACCTGAAAACCACCACAAACATGCACATGTATGCAAATGTATGCAATCCTAAGCTAAATACATGCTATGTTGATTATAAGTGCAAATGATGATAAAATGCTAAACTATAATGCAAAAACAGAGGAAAAGATGTATGAAATGCAGCCTAAAATGGTCTAAAATAACAAGCTATCAACACCCCCACACTTAGCTTTTGCTTGCCCTCAAGCAAACAAACACTTAACATGGTGATGTTGTTTTGAATGGGAACTCATATCTTTGAAAATGCTAACAATAAATCAAAATGAAGTCTATGTTCTCCATATTAGAGTGCACTTGATGGAAGAATACTTTAAATACTTAGCGACTTTCATCACAAAACAAGAATGATCACAAATCTATCAACCTACACATGCTCATCAAATCAAACAACCTTTTTAACATTCAATTAAACTCAAACCGTGAATCATGCTTATGCAAATGCGAAAGTACTATTTGCATAAGAGACAAAGCTTAGTGGAATAAAAATGATCCCACTTCAAAAACTTCTCTTGGTGATTAAAGGGTTCTCTCAAGGAAAATCATGGTTGTGCTTTGGCAAAATGGTAAAGGTCAAAGAACAACTTACACATACAAAAGAAGACTCCCATCTACCCAAGATCTATAAGATGTGTTCCTAACTGTAGCCTATCAGTGTAAAACCCACCTATGCTATCCTTTTTAAGAATTTAAACCTTTTTAAAAACCCAAAAACTTTTCTCCTTCAAGCGCTTTGGAAGACACTTCTTCTTTTGAACTTAAAGTGGTGACGATTTGCTTCTTTTGAGCTTGGCTCCTTTATTTGGTTATGCTGGTACTTGATTTGCTTTTGGCTTTTTGATTTACTTGTTTTGCACTTCTTGCATCTTCTTTTCTTCTTTGAACATGAGCCTTCTTTCTTTGAGTTTAGAATCGACATTTCCACCCTTTTGCTTGTGTCACACTCCTTTTTCTTTTGTGTCTTGACTTCTTTTCTAATTTGCCTCTCTTAAAAACTAATCCCAAGATAAACCCAAACCATTCTCCAAACATCATAGCCTATCTAACTCAAGAGTGAGCTAGTTCTACAATGGGAATACTTCTCTTGTAGTTCCAACCCAACACTTTTTGCTAAGCAATAACCATGATGGAAGATGCCTCACAAATCACACACTATTAATGTCTTGGCTTGAAATAAGGTCTAGTTAAGGGTGAGAAAATCTAAATGGATCTTTTAGAGAGTGGCAAAAGAGAATAAGAAGATCCAGATATTTTAAACTATCCATGACAGCAATCACAAAAGCATAATGCATGATAATTGCGAATTCAAATTAGGTTCCACTTAAACAAATGTTGAAATCATTTCAAAGCATGCTTCAGTCTCAAACAAAGCTCACACAAATGCAAATTCCAAAAGTGCTTCAGCTTTATTTCTAGTTCAACATCAAATGCACCAAAGGATTAAAAACAAGGGCTTCATTTCTATAAACCACTAGCATTAACAAAGATGTACTATCATAGTTCCCAATTTAAACAAGCAAGCTAGTCCTATATGAATGCATGAAGTCTAAATCCTATAAGAATGCATGAAAATCAAACTCTTTTTGTGAAGCAATTTTTGAAAAATTTTCAATTTTTTTGGTTTTTTCTATGTCTAAGATGCTATGTAATCATGATGCATGGTTCATATTCTAATATGCGAATGCAAACCTCAGTCCATCATACACCCTCCCACATGCTTAAATTACACAGTGCCTGTGTAATAAAAAATGCTAAGGAGAGTGTTTACAAACATCAAGCAAACAATCACATGAAACTAAAAAAATTGTGTGATATTTACAAAGGTTAGTGTGGTGTATCTTACTTCAGGTGGAGGAGTGGTGAGAGTCTGAACTCTCAATGGCATGGGAAGGTGAAGCTTCCTCCTTTGATATGGAGTTTGCTGTCTAGTCCTTCTCTTCTTTCCTTTTCGCTTTGGAGCAGCTACATGAGATGAATGCCTGGCTGGTTGAGAAGCTTGTGTCCTTGGCCGCTCACTGATGTGGAATGAGTGTCTCTCTTGTACTGTAGCCTCTGGTGTGTCCTCAGACATGTCCTCAGCATCAGATCCTTCTCCTTGTGGCTCTGCTTGGACCGCTTGATCAGTTCTCTTGGCTGATGAAAGATCCTCCCAAATTCTTCTTGAGCTTCTTCACTTTCTTCTTCAATGAGTCAACTGATTTATTGCTTGCTTTAACTGTCTTCAGCAAACCTCTGCTGGATTTTTTTCCTGGAAGTGGTTCCACTCTGAAGAAGCCTAATAATGTGCTTATGTGCAGCCTTTAAAGCTTCAGATGTGCAGATCACATCATAAGGGTCAAATGCATAAGGGCGGCTATCATAGTCTTCATGTTCATCCTCCTCCATCCCTTGATGCTAAACCTCTTGTTCTTGATGCTACTCTTTAATGTCTTCTTCCACATCTGAGTCTCTGATGGTGCTCATGTTCTTCACTTTGCTTGGCCTCATCAATGATGGGTCGGTCCTTGGGTCATAAAGCTCATCTTCTGTTGCCATGAATCGGATGTTCTCATAAGTGGTGAAGTTGGTTAAGCGCTGCTTGGGCAAGATGATCTTCCTCTTCCTGTTGTCCAGCTCAAACTGATAGCCAAATCCTGCCTCAACAGCTCCTGAAATGTATCCGATCTTACTGAGATAAGGAACATCTAGGAAAATCATTGTAACATCTGATGTGTCAAGCTCAACTCCAGCACCAAGCAAGATAGGAGTGATCACGCCTCCAATGGCTATCTTTGGCTTCTTGTCTCTAGTGTTGAAAGCCCATTGTTGGCATGCTAGAAATTGCTTCATTAGGATTGTCACTAGACCAACTCCTAAGCGCTCTCCTTGGATCTTCCCATGCCTTGTTTCAACTATTATGTTCATCAAGCCATTCACAAGCAACCCCATCTCTTCTTCTTTGACCATACTTTGCTCTTTTCTGTAAACGAGTGAGCTAGTGAGGACTCTATGAACAAATCTGATAGCTGGATGGCGGATGCCAGCACTCTTCAGATGAACAGCTCTATAAGCATCATTCGCTATCTCCTCCCACACATGCCTTAGCTCATCATGCTTGAAGCGCATGTTTTGTGCTCTTGAGCCTTGATCAAATCCAAATATTTCTTCAAGCTGAGTGAACCTCATGGTGTACCATGCTTTGTTGGCTCTGAAATTGATGAATCCATTGCCAAAGTCTTCTTCTCCTTCATCATATTCTTCATTAAACTTGTAGAAATAGACCTTGAAGCTTGCAAGGAAGTCACAAGAAAGTTGCTTGTAAGTTGGATAGCCAAGACTAGCAAATTTCTCCAGTCCAATGTTTCTTAACAGCTCATCCACTTCAGTCTTGATTCCTAGCTCTCCCAATAGACCAGGATCAGCATATCTTGTAGGAGTGAAGTCCACTCTCCTCATCGCTCTCAAGTTGTCATTTAGCTTTGGTGCTGCATCTTGGACTGGTTCTTCTTCAACAACTGGCCTTTTTTCCTCAGCTCTGTTTCTTGCAGCAGAATTTGAGTCAGAAATCCCCTCATTTCCCCTAGTGTTTGACATAGTACCTAAAAATACAATGCTTGAAACAAGAATTAGTATACTATCCTTTGAGAGCACTGTGCAGAAAATTAATTTTCAAAATTAAAGCAGGCACTGGAAAATTCTGTAAACATTGACACTGATTACCAAAAAACAGAGTCGAATTTAGCAAAAAATTTCAGCTCAAAAGGATAGACACAATTAAAACTAAAATTCTCACAGTAACAAGCAACGATTAGAGAAAATTCAAGCATATGCAGCAAAAACATCATTCTCTCTCCACCAAACTATGAAAATGCATCAGATCCACTATTACTAGTCTAATAAGAAGCATTCAATGATAAATATGCTGGAAAAACAATAGCATGCCTATATTTGGTCAGAATCTAAACATAATGTCAAATTAAGCACAAAAACATGTGAGGGGAAAAGAAAATAACTAAGGATAATACAAGAAAATCTCAATTAAAATTCAAAAAATGCATGTGAGGGGGAAAGAAAATATTCTTTTACCAGTCATCTAGGCCCACAAAAGGTTTTACTCGATTTACCCATGTAAAAATTTCAAATTTGTTTTTTACACGGATCATATCGAGTAAAACACTCAATGTGGTACCTCGATGTGTACCATATCGAGGACGTCGTGTCCTGTGGCTCAGCGATGATGCTCCTCTGCCTCGGGGATTCCATGTTCTGGTCAGCTTCTCCTTCAGGGCACCTTGCATCGAGCAGTCTCAGTAGATGTTCTGCTCGATGTTGTTGCTCAATGTAGAGAGACACTTCGGCTTGCATGATCCTTCCGGTGGGCAGTGCATGGCATCGTCTGGATGCTTGTTCCTGGCTCGGCCATTCTGCATCGAGCAAACATGTTGGTGTTTTGCTCGATACTACACCTCGATGTGGAACGTCTCGTACTCGGTTGCTGTTCTCCTCGGTGGTTGTCGTACCGGACACCGTCTTGCATCAAATTGGCTGATAGCACCCATATCGAGCAGAAACCTTGGATGTTCTGCTCGATGCAACTCTTTGGTGTGACTCCATCGAGCAATCTGGTCGATGTACAGGCTGTATCTTCTCGATTTACAGACTAGTGATCACATCGAGCAAATCTTTTGGTGTTTTGCTCGATGCTACACCTCGATGTGATCTCCACTGTGCATCTTGGTCGATGTACGGTCCACGCTCCTCGGTGTATGGATTGGGTCTTCAGGAGCGATCACATCGAGCATAGCTTTTGGTGTTTTACTCGATGCTACACCTCGATGTGATCTCCATCGTGCAATCTGCTCGGTGTACAGACTGCTCCTTCCCCGAGATAAGCTGTATCAAGCAGCGATGACAGATGTTCTGCTTGATATGGTACCTCGATATGAAAACATAATTTTCTTTTTCTTGGCTTTTAAACCATTCTACACATCCATGGACCTGTTCTTTGACTTCTGAAACACTAAATAAAGACATTAGTAATAAAAAAAAGTATATATTTACAAGGATAGTCATGGAATTACCTCCCAAATGTGCTTGTTTTAAGTCAATAAGCTTGACTTTGATGGTTTGAGGGTTAGTGATAAGAGGTTGATGGAGCTGGTGCTCCTTCCTCTTTCTTCTTGTGAACCCAAGTGCCCTATGACATCAGTTTCTTCTTGTCATGAGCTGTCTTCTTGTTTCTCCTCTTCTTGAACACTTGGTGTGATCAAAGGCTTCACTTTTTGGTGATCAAGCCTTCATCCTCTATCAAACCATCTTCAAGCTTCAATTCTGTGTCAAGCTTCTGTTCTGGCTCATTAGGGAAAGTGTCTCTCATCAGCATACTCATTATGAAGCTCATAGCATGCTCCACACGCTCTATAAGTTGCTGTTGCTCACTCTCTTCTTCAACAATTGTTCCACAAAAAACTATGGTAGGAGAGACAATCTTGTAAACTTTGAACTCATCAACATTCTTCAAAATCACAGAGCTTCTCTTGAAGTCTACTTGAGCTCCTGTTATTGCCAAGAATGGTGTTCCTTGAAGAAGTGGCACCTCTCTTGAATATGTCTTCTCCATAACCACAAAATCTGTTGGCACCAAGCAATTCCCAATCTTCAAGGAGAAATCATTTACCATGTCCAAGGGTCTTGTTGAGGTGTTATCCACAAAAGTGATAGAGGCTTTGCTGGGATTTAACTCCTTGATTCCTATGGTTTGGCTTAAGTGGAGAGACATGACATTCACAGTTGAACCTGAATCACACAAAGCTCCAACATTGTCTAGCATCTCAAGCTCACAAGTGATGAGAAAATTTCCTGGATTGGGAAGCTTTGTCAATGTCTTCAGCTCCTTGTTTCTCCTTAGATTATCCCCCACATTCTCTAGAATTGGCTCCAATACTTCCAGCTTGTCAAAGACTTCTTTGAGAAACCTGATTTGATCCTTCACTTCAAGCAAAGTGGTGCCATGAGGAAGCTTTATTCGAGCGTCTTGTATGTCTTTCCTGAACTTTGAATAGACTGCCATATGAGCCTTTGTAAAGTGCATCGTGGGGAAAGGGATTGGTGGTTTATAAGCTTGAACTTCAGGAGCTTTACCATTCTTATTGCTGCTTGAGGAGCTGCCCACTTGGCAATCATACAATTTCTTGAAGTCTTCAGGACTTTCCCTAGCCAAGACCATCAAAGCATGGTATGTCTCTACAAGCTCTTTATCAGCTTCACTGAGCTCTGGTTTGGCTTCTTCTTCCGGAGCAACTAAGGCTTTCTCAGCCTCTTCCTTCTCAGCAGACTCTTTTGCGGCTCTTTCTTGCTCTTCTTCTCTGTTCAAGCTTTCCTCTAGCCCTTGGAGGAACTTCTCTACAATATCAACGCTTCTTGATCATCAATGGTGACATCGATGACATTTCCCCCCACACTCAGCCTTTAACATGTCCACATGTAACAACATCTCTTGAAGCATAATGCCAAGGTCTTCCAATGAAGCATCTTCATCATCAAACTCTTCATCCTCTTCAGCAAGCAAGTGGCAGAATTCCTTAGGATTTGCTTCACTTTTTTCTGGTAACTGATTCTGACGTTTTGAAGATAAAGCTCCTTTGCTCTCTAGAGACTTAACTCTTTGGTTCAGAGCATCTAACTTGCCATTCAGGTCACAAGTAGTGGCATTTATCTTGTTGTGCACTTCAGCAAACTTCTTGTGCAACTCTATAGTTGTGTTGGCTTAACCAGTTAACAACTGTTACATCATCTGATTCAAATAAACATATTGAGTGCTAGAAGAGGTTTGTGTATTGCTAAAACCTGGTGGGACAAAAGCTGGTCTTGGCTGAAAGTTAGCTTGTTGAAAACCGCCCTTAAATGGTGGTCTTGGAGCAAAGTTGTTCTGCTGGTTGAAAGGAACGAAAGTTTTGGTTTGGTTTTGTTGAGAAGCTTGTGATGGATAGACTTGATCCTGAGGGTTAGCCACATTGGTGCTTCTATAAGAGAAATTGGGATGGTTCCTGTAGTTGTTAAAACCGCCTCCTTGTTGATTCATGTTGAAGGCTTCTTCTTCTACAACTGTCCCATCTTCTTCTTGTGTAGCAAGACCATCACCAACAAAACTGACATTCTTGAAAGACACACTAAACAGCTTGTCTAACTTGTCACTCAAAGCTTTAATCTCCTTCTTTGTTGTGCTCTCGCCTTTAGCGCTTACAACAGCTCTAGATGTTCTGTCATATTCTTCACCATAGCTTCCATCAGAAAGTGCCAAGTTCTCCACAAGAGCTAGACCATCTACAACAGTATTTGCCCATGAAATTTCCATTTGATGCTGTATCCAAGAGCATCCTGTACTTTGGTGTCACTCCTATACAAAGTAGACAGCAAGCTTTCATTTGTGAAGCCATGGTGTGGGTAATGCAAAGTGTAAGACTTGAACCGCTCCCAAGCTTCAGTGAATGTCTCATTCCCATGCTGAGTGAAACTGCTTATGGTGTTCCTCAGCTTTGCTGTTGTGGTGGAGCTGAAAAATTTGTTGAGGAAAGCTGTCTTACATTCATCCCAAGAAGATATAGAGCCTTGTGGAAGTATCTTCTCCCACTGATGTGCTTTGTCACCTAAACTGAAAGGGAACAAGCGCAGCTTCAAAGATCTTCAGAGACTCCTTGAATCTTGGTCATACCACACACCTTATCAAACTGGTCCAGATGATCCAAAGGGTCTTCATTGGGCAGGCCATGGAATATGTTGCCTTGCACCATGTTGATCAACCCAACTTGATCTCGAAGTGGTTTTGATGTACAACTGGAGCGTGAATGTCATTCCTGTTGTGGTGAGTATCAGGCGCAACACCAACTCCTGTTGGTCTTGCAGCTCTAGGTGCATGAACTGGTACTCGCAAATCCTCAACTCCAGCCGCTTGGTGCAAAGCATTTTGTGCTTCATCTATGTGTACTGCAGATTGTTGTAATGGTACTTGTCCAACAACACCAACATGTGGTAACTGAGTTTCTTGCTCTGCCATCCTCTGTCCTTCTATCTCTTGAACTCTCTGTCCTACAGCTCTTCTCGTATGAATGTTGTCAATGAAAGGAGTCAGATTTGATGAGCCTTTAGACCTCAAATTCATACAAATACCTGAAAAAAACAGAGCACATAAAGTAGAGCAAATTAGTAACTTTTAAAGTAAAGAACTTAGTCTAACAGCAATGTTAAACTCAAACAATCCACAAATGGCAATGACGCCAATTTGAAACATGACTTTTTGGGTCTAAACTAAAATGTCCTTAGCCTCTAATCAGTTGTAGAATAGGGATCAGGTGTCAATTCATTTGTGGAAGATGAGATGCAAACAATGCCATAAGATAAGCAATGATGGGGTTTTGATTGAACAAGGACAAGTCTAACAACTTAACAATGCAATGGAAAGAAAGCATAAACTAAATGCAAGTGAACAAAACTAAGTAATGAACTTAAAGCAATGATTAAGCAAGAACTAAACAATAATAACTACTAAAGCAAGAACTAAGCAAGATGATCTTAAAGACAATTAATTAAAAGCAAGACTCAAGGTTCTAAGCAATTTTGGGGCAGTGGCTTTCAAGAGTGAAAATGGGGAAAACTAACAAAGGCAAACATCATGCATTCAAAAGCAAGCAATTCTCAATGTTGTACTCCTAGACAAGGTATCTAAAAGGAACCAACTTGGCGTCAATAAACAGTTCATATTCAACAAGATTGAAGTGTCAGACCCACTTGTGATGGCATATTCTTCAACCATGATCATAAAGATCAGAACCATTCTAGCCTAAGAGATGTACTAATCAAGCAATCATTCTCTCACCCAAGCAAGAATTCAGATCAACTTATCAATCTGGTGAACCAATAAGGACCTAGTTAACTAAACACCAATCAAGAATATTGATTTAAGCACACAGCTGCAACATCCTAACAATGCTAACCAATGAACAGGAATGAAATAAAGGCAAGATCTTTTAATGCATACTATCTAACCATCCAGCAAGAATCTCAAAACCAGCATTATCTAGCCCTAAGCAAATCATCTAGCAATGGTGAACTATCACTTTGGTGTCGCTGAACCAAGGAAAGATAGACCAAGCCAAACTATCAAGCCAAATAAGTGAACCATGCTTAGAGATGAGATAACAAGCCATTTAGTGAACCATATGCATCAATCAATACCATATTCAATCAAAAGGAGCAACTTTTATGAACAATAACCACTTTGCAAGAGAAGGAGACAACAAAGAATAGTTAAATAAGCCTAATCACCCCTTAATCACATTTTAATCACCGCTTTCCCTACTTAGAACTCTAAAACTAAAGTAAACTACTCACTAATCATGTTTAATCCCATTTTGTTTAGAGTTAAACATAACTAGATGAGATTAAAATGCAAACATGATAAATCTAAACTACCAATGTGCAAGTACAAAGAATAAAAGACAAAATTAAACCATAAAAATGCAAACTTTATTAAAGATTAAGATCCTTAAGGCAAATCGCCCTTTAAGGTTTAGAGAAGAGAGAGTTTTTGATAAAAAGCTAAACTTGGATAAAGATAATGTTTTGTGGCTTCCCTTTTATAGTAGGGAGCCAAAAGAAGCATAAAAAACCTAAAAATGGGATAAGGTCAAAAAAATAAAGTTGTCAATGCGTGGATAAGCTGCATCGAGGTTGTACAGACGATGTTTTGCTCGATATGCGACCTCGATATGGTCCGTGCAGCGTGCATCGGCTTCCTTCCTCGATGCAGACCAAAGGCTTGGAATCCTCGTGCTGATCCTCTTCCTCTCGTACTGCTGCTTGCATCGACCACACTCCACGGATTTTATGCTCGATATGCTTGCTCGATATGGACCAGACTTTGCAAGAGCTCCATTTCTGACATCTTCTTTGATCATGAGCTGCTTCCATCTCCTTCCCAACTCCAAGAAACTCCAAAAACACCTGAAAACCACCACAAACATGCACATGTATGCAAATGTATGCAATCCTAAGCTAAATGCGTGCTATGTTGATTCTAAGTGCAAATGATGCTAAAATGCTAAACTATAATGCAAAAACAGAGGAAAAGATGCTTGAAATGCAACCTAAAATGGTCTAAAATAATCGTAAGATGCATTTCGTCACACATGTCCTGTCCCATTCCAACCGAAAGGAGTTCTTCTGGTCCGAATGATTGTATGATGATTTCTATAGCCAAGTTGAACCTCTTTCTCAGTTGTTTCGTCCTTGAACGTGTCATGGGGGCCCCACGAACCTCAGGTACTTGGCTAATGTCGTCATTTGGATCGATGTCCTCATCAGGTTTTATATCTAAAAACACAATAGGAAATTAAAGTATGGTGAGGTAATGCATGTGAGCGTACATACCATGTCAAATAGTCAGTATAATCAGTAGTTGCTTCAATATATTTGTCAGAAAAAACCGGGTGGGAGAAGTGGAGTACAAATATAATACTTCTATATGATGCAATTTAAAATATGGTGTTAAGAGTTAAATAAATCTTATTATCTAATTTATTTCATGATTCATCATATTTTCATAAAGAATAGTAAAACAATAATAATTATATATTTGAGATTACAAACCTTAAAATGTTTTTGGGTTCATAATTGTGGCCAGGAACACGGCAGGTTTGACAACACTTTTCATTATTTTTCTTTGAAAATTAGCGAAAGAGCAACACAAACAATTGGCCTACTGTTTAAAAAATGTAAAAGGGGGCTAAGTAAACATATATTATATTCCAGACTAGAATATATAAATGAGTTGTTGGGAAAACATGCTTATCTTTTTAATTGCAAGTGAACATTTATTTTAATATGACTTCCACCATTGTTGATATCATTAGCTTAAATGGACAAAGAAGGTTCTCGTCGTTGATGATGATCAGTTTTCTAATAGCATATACACAGTATATAACGTTATTATTATATATTTGTATATGTACAATGCATTATAAGTTATAAATTTTCTAATCTATGCTATAAGTTTTAAATTTTACGATATTAGTTTTTTGGTTAGCTTGACTTTTTTTCATTAAATTTCAAGAGATATGATAGTTTAGTTTTTTTGATATAATTTTCTTTTATATTTGTTAATTTAAATTTTTCATCTATAAAATGAAATTAATGTTTTTTTATTTTTTTGTTAATTAATTTAGAGAATTTTCCGAATCTATATTATAAGTCTGAGCTTTTATGATATTGATTTTTTTTGTTAGTTTATCTCGTTTGAAAATAAATTTCTATTTTATTTTGAAGGATACTATTTTTTGGTTTTTAACATAATTCTCTATCTATTTTTTACTTAAGCTTTTTTATTTTAATTTATCCATCTATAAAACAAAATTAATATTTTAAATTTTGACAGATGCTATATTTTTGTTTTTTTTAACATAATTTTCTTTTCTATTTGTTACTTAAAAATTTTCATTTTGATTTTTCCATCTATAAAACAAAATCAATGTTTTATATTTTCTTGTCAATTAATTTAGAAATTAGAATTTTCCTAATCTATATTATAGTTTGAATTTTTATGATATTGGTTTTTTTGTTAATTTAACTCTTTTGAAAACAAATTTCTATTTTATTTTTAAGAATGCTATTTTTTGGTTTTTAACATAATTTTCTTTTCTATATGTTACTTAAGTTTTTTTATTTAATATTTCCATTTGTTTTAATCATTCTTAACATTTTTCTTATTTAATAAAACATATTGATGTGGACCAATCATATCGAATATTTTAATCCTATGTGGACACCCTTAGAGGCATTTAGCATCAACTTTTATTATTAATAGACTAGGTTATTAACTCGCACTACGCGCGAGTCTGTATTAATAGTTTAATTTTTTTAGTTACTACTTTTAAAATTATCAAAACTATAATAATATATAGAAATTTTAATTTATATAAGAGAATTTAAAATACAATATGTAGTTTTCTCCTATTTTTATTTACAAAAATTTAAATTTGATTAAGTAAAATAATAACGATGACACCTATCAAATTATTCAACTTAGATGTGCATACACGTAATATTTAGAGAAAGTTTTTCTTGCTAAAATCTTAGTGATTTGTTTTGTTTACCATAGGATTTCTATATATTTTCTTTCTTTAAAGGTTTATATATTAAAATATTTGATTTTTATTAAATATCTCATTGATGTTGTGTACCTATGGATATGTATAAAATCCATGATTCAAGGTCATTCGCATTTAGTTTTGTTAGGAAATTGCAATGATCGTACAAAGCTGTTTCTTGCTTCTTCACCAGGTCTTTCACATGGTTTAGCTTATATCTTTATACAGTTTATCATTAAGATTTTTTTTTGTTTGCAGTCTAATATTTTATAATTTTGAATTTTAAACTTTTATGATCGTTGGTGTGGAGTCTTCACATTATTTTTCACTGTTTTTTTATCTTTGTGTGCTTTCTGCATATTTTGATTTGAATATATTATCTAGATATATAAATTTGAGTTTGATTCACAACTCAGTCATACTTAATTATTTAAATAGAATTTTAAGGCTTCTTAGATTTCTAGTGTAAAGTTATTTATGTAGTATTTTTTTTTATTAGTTTTGAATAATACTCACCCAATGTATCAATCTTTGTATATTTAAAGATTATGTTTAATTTAGAAACTTAAAACCTATTGCAACTTTAGATATATATTCACTGTCGATAATTTTCATCTTTTGATAGTAAATTTATATTTTATTTTAATTTATACAAATTTGTTTTGTATGTTTGATATACTTAGCACTTATATTTTGTTATGAGTAAGCTTTTTTTCTTGTTGATTCTAAAATAGATAGCATATATATTAAGTTAATTTCTTTTATTTTAATGCTTTTTTATATTTGCTGTTTTAATATTAATTTTTATTTTAGTTATAATGCTGATTTGACATATTATAATTGTTCATTTTAAATTTTATGTCGACTTCTCTAAAAATATTACTGCATCACATGTTCTTTTCCGTTAAATTTTCTTATGTTGATTTTCAAAGATGTTAGCCTAAATATCACGTTAGTTTTTTTATCTGACTTTTTTCCTCTGTTAATTTACCTTTTTTATATTGATCCCTATTTTATTTGTAAACATATTTGTTTTAAATATAGTGACATTTTACAGTCATAATTTCTCCTTTTGTTCTGTTAATGAGACTATTTATATCGATTTCTTAAATAGTTAGCATAGATGCCAAGTCAATTTCTTTTTAGATAATTTTTTTAAAAAATATTTAACTTTTCTGATATTAATTTCGATTTTAATTGTATTAAAATTTTGTGGAAAATAATTTACCTTTTATTTGTTTTATTAATATTTATATTGATTTCATAAATAGTTAGTTTACAGATTTAATATTTATATTGATTTTTCAGTTTATATGTTAAAAGTTTTAAAACAAATTAGTCATTTAAAGTATATATTTTAAAAAGATTCTTGTGTTAATTTAACTTTTTGTTATTGATTTACATATTTATATTTTTGTTAGTTTAGCTTTTGTGACATTGAGTTTCAATTTGATTTTGACAAATGCTATAAATTTAGATTCCACTCATAAAATTTACATCTGTTTTGTTAGTTAAACTTTTTATCTTAATTTTCTATTTTATTATGATAATTTTCTATTTTTATGTTTTAACATATTTAATATTTTTGTGTTTAATGAGAAACGCTGATGTAGACAAATCATATTGAATTTTTTTGTCCTATGTGGGCGTTTTCAATGGCCTAAAGTTTCAACTTTATATAATATATAGATTTTTTATTATGCTATGATAATTCTTAGTTTTGTATATTGTAATTTATTTAAACTGTTAATCATATTTAAACTTTTGTGTTTTAATAATCAATCAAATTGAGTCTTTTTCAACGCAATTTTAATCTTAATATTTTTTCTAAATTTATATAAATTACTAATTTAAAATATATATATGTTAAATTTTTTTTTGTTCTATGTGAGCGCTCTCAATGGCTTAAGGTTTCAACTTTTATATAATATATAGATTTTCTATTCTGATATGATAATTCTTAGTTTTATGTATTTTAATTTATTCAAACTGTTAATCATATTTAAATTGTTGTGTTTTAATGATCAATCAAATTGAGTTTTTTTCATCCCAATTTTAACCTTAATATTTTTACAAATTTTATTTAAATTACTAATTTGAAATATATATGTGTTAAATTTTTTGTTTTGTTAAATTAATAATTTAAAATATATATGTTAAATTTTTTTTTTAATTTAACTTTTTATTATTGATTTACATATTTTTTTAATTTTTTTGTTAATTTAGCTTTTGTGACATTGACTTTCCATTTTATTTTGACAAATACTTTTTTCTGTTTTGTTAGTTAAACTTTTTTATCTTAATTTTCCATTTCAATACGATTAGTTATGAAATTGTTGGCATCACTAATTTTTGCTTTCTGTATATTTAAATTTATTTTAACTCTTAATCTATTTTTTTATGTTTTAATGAATTATGCTGATGTGCACCAATTAAATCGAGTTTCTTTGTCCTATGTGAACGTCCTCAATGCACTATGCCATCAACTTCTATATATTATAGATTATTAATTAAACTATTAATAATTTTTTGAAAATAATTTTTTTGGCTGATGTGTCATATATAAGGGTGCTGATGCGTCCCTTACTTGTGAGACATACTGAGTAATTATATAATAGATTTTTATTGTTAATTAACTTAATCACATCTTTTCCCTCTGGATATTATTAAACCAACTAGGTATTTACCGAATATTCATCTCATATGCCTTACGGCCACAAAACCAAATCTCGAATATCTATCTTCTTAAATAATTTTTTATTTATTTATTTTTAACTAGATTATGACCTACATATATGCGGATTTATAATAACACAATTTAAATCTACTAAAATAATTTTTGAAAAATAAAAAATAAAATCTGATTATTGATGGAAAAGTATATTAAAAGTACAAAATAGAAATCTAAGAGTTGTTTATTTTAATTTTTGATTGCTTTAAATTAAAATATTCAAAACACAGAATCTCTTGCGGGCCTTTAGCAATATTAACCATCCTACTTCACTTGTAGTTCAACACTTTATCAACTATTTTTTTCTGTTTTGATGCGTTAAAAACTTGGGTATGCAATTCGAATCTTTCGATTATGTTAACTCGCTCCCCGTTAACTCTTTCCAAGCACACAACGTTTCTCTTTTTCTCTACATTCATTTTTCGTATCTGATCTCTTTGCTTTCTAGAGAAATTATGCTTCTCAAGACTCGTGTCAAAAGCTTTTCTACATGATTTTCACTGATCCTACTCCTTACTGAACTCATCATTAGCATCTAGGATTTTATTTTCATGTAATCATACATTATAAATTTTGCATGTAATTGTTTTGGAATTGTCTAATTATTGAATATTGGAAACACTTTAGATGTATATAATATTCAGCAAACAAATCTTAAAGGATAAAAATTTGGAATATCGAGCAAATGATAATCTTAAATAGCTTATATTCCTTTTCCAAATTAAAATATCTTTTTTTTTTCAAAAAGCATTTTCCTTTTTCTTTTAGGATTAGTGTTTTAAGTTATTTTCCTTTTCTAAATTAAAATATATTTTTTTCGTTTTATTTTTAATGTAATCGTAACACATGTCAAAATCTGTTCGATTGACTCGTCACGTGTTGCGATCATGTGAATAACTAACTCTAACGCATCCAACTTTATATAATAAGATTTCAATAACAAGTAGGTTACATTGTTATCCTTTAATTATTTTAGACTTCACTGATCCAACCAACCTAAACCCATCCAGACCTAATTCATATGAGTTGACCCGAATTAAAACCTAAAAACTGTAAATTTGAGATCGAACGACTCCTCTCTAACTCCTTTTCATTCGTTTCTCTTTGTGAAACTAGGGATTGCTCAAGATGAAGAAAGGGATTCGACTGAAAAAAAAAAGAAGAAGAAGAAGAAGAAGAAGAAAGGAACGCGGGATCTGTGGTTCTGATTGGTGAGGAAGGTGGATCGAGTGAAGAAGAAGAAGAAGAAAGGGGGCGCCAGGACGAGAATGAGAATGAAGAAGAAAAGGAAGAAGAAGGAGAAGAGTTTCGTGATTTGTTTTGTTTTTGATGTCAATTGTGGGAGTTTTTGTTGAGGTTTGATTTAAAATTTCTGAGTTTGCATATGTAATACTGGTAGAATTAGTTATCCACATTTATACGTTTTTATATGTAATACTAGTAGAACTAGGTAAAACTTGCTGGAATTTATATGTAACACTGGCATAACTTGGTACAACTTATCCGCAATTATACATTTTATTTTACTCAGTAATACCAGTTTTACTCAGTAAAATCATGATTTTCAGTAATATCAGTTTAACTAGTTAATGATATTAAAGTTATTTTCGGTATTCTACATAAAGAAGAGGTGAAGAGGGTATGTAGATTAAATGAGGATATAAGAAATTTGATTTTAAGCCTAAGGGGTATATGAGATTAATCCTCGTATTTACATGCGCGACGCTGCAGGATATTTTTCTAAATTTTGTATATATTTTTAATACAATAAAGTTATTTTTAAAATGTAAATGAATACTATATTTATTTTTTGTTATCTTAAGTTATGTATTTATATGTTTAAAATCTGAATAAAAATTGTATATCCTTATTTTTTTTTTAAATTATAATTTACTACCAAATTTATTTTAACTAATTAACCATAAATATATATGTAAGAATAAAACAATACATTTTAAGTACTTTCATGCTAATGGCAAATTATAATCTATTTTCTTCACTAAATTGCCACTTGATCCCCCTTTGTAATTATATATAGCAAAAAACCACTTTAAACAAATATTTATTATTTAATATGATTATTTTAAATTATAAAATTTATTTATTTATCAAATATTTATTATGTTTCTAAAACTACCAAACTATAAAAAACATATGTTTCTAAAACTATCAAACTATAATTAATAACATTTATATCAAAATCATTGCTATTGCTTTAGAACTAACTAGAAAATTATGTTTGAACTGTTGAAATATCGATTTAGCTGAAGTTAAATAATTAAATTTTGGTTATTATAAATATATAGTAACTTAGAATTTTAGAACTGATAAATTTCATCTTCTTACAAAAATTGAGAAATCGTATTTCCTGTCAAAACTTAAAAATTTATTTTCCTACGAAAACTGAGAAATCACATTTTCCTGTCAAAACCAAGATCATACCAAAATTTTCATTTTCCCATCAAAACCGAGAAATTTCATTTTCCCCCAGAAGTCAAGATATCATATTTTTCTGCTAAAACCTGTGTTTTCCTATGAAAACCGAGAAATCATGTTTTTCACCAAAATCAAAAAAATTTCATCTTCCTGCAAAAACCGAAAATCATATTTTCTCTTCAAAATTGAAAATTTTATTTCTCTACAAAAACTGAAAAATCACCTATTCCGCCCAAATCAAGAAATTTCATTTTCTCGTCAAAGCAAAAATCACATTTTTCTACCAAAACCGAGAAATTACACTTTTCCGCAGAAACCAAAAATTGTATTATCTCGCGAGAATTCGGGGAAAACTAAGATATCGCATTTTCCGTGAAAACCAAGATATCGCATTATCCGTCAAAAAATAAAAATTTGCATTTTCCATCAAAAACAAAGAGTTGCTTATTCCTACCAAAACTAAGAAATTTTGTTTTCCTATCAAACCGAAAAATTGCATTTTCCGCCATAATTCTCAAATTACATTTTCCCTGTGAATACTAAGAAATCGTATTTTCCTGCGAAAACCAAGAAATCGCATTATCCGTCAACTGAAAATTTGCTTTTCCCATAAAAACCAAGAATTTATATTTTTTCCAACAAAATCAAAAAGTTACATTTCTCATCAAAACCAAAAATTGCATTTTTCCATCAAAACCAAAACCGAAAAATCATATTTTCCCACCCAAACCAAGAAATCGCATTTCTCGCCATAACTGAGAAATTATGTTTTCCCAAAACTAAAAATCACATTTACCCGTCAAAAGCGAGAAATTCTCTATTCTCGCCAAAACCAAGAAATCCCATATTCCTGCCAAAATCAAAAATATTGTATTCTCATTGAACCGAGAAATCATGTTTTCCTAACAAAACTGAGAAATTGTATTTTTCCGCCAAAATCGTCAAATTTCATTTTTCCGCAAAAACCGTGAAGTTGTATTTTCCAGCGAAAACCAAGAAATCACTTTACCCATCAAAACTGAGAATTCGCATTTCCTGTCAAAACTGAGATATTTTGTTTTTTCATCATACCCAAAATATTTTGCCCGTCAAAACCGAGAAAATTTAGTTTCTCATTAAACCAAAAAACTGCATTTTTCCGCCAAAACCAAGAAATTCCCTTTTTGCGCCAAGACCTGAAAATCTCATTTTCCCGTCAAAACCAAGAATTTTCATTTTCCCAAGAATTTTTGTTTTCTTCTTCAAACAATGAAATTTTGCTTTCACTTCAGAACCGAGAAACTGAGCGAAGATCGGGCCGGAAACGGAGGCGATTATGGCGTTTCCGATATCAATGGCGCTGAGATTGAGGTTTTCACGAATGATTGGGAGGAAGGATGAGCTGCAGAGCTGCAAAAGTGGAGAAAAAGCAGTAGAATAATTGAAACCATGCGAGATGGAAAGCTCTCATGTGAGGCTAAGCAACAAAGAATAACCGAAACGTTACTGATTTATTTCCGGTAACCACTGGAAGTGCGAATCTCCAAGCTGTGGTGGTCTGAGCTTTTCCTCATTTGCTTTCGACCTTCATTTTTTGTAAACTTAGGGATTTTTAATGGGTTAATAAAATAGAAAACTGATTTTATTATTGTGGTGATGATATATATTATTGTTATGTTTTTATTGGTTTAATATTTTTGCTGATGTGTCAGCTTTTTATAATATAAACAAACTAATGTGTCATCTCCTGGAGAGACACTTGTATTTTTATAATATTCAAGAACAGAAAAATTGTATTAGCCCATCAAAGCCAAGAATTCGTATTTCTTGTCAAAACAAAGATATTTTGTTTCCTATTATAAACGAGAAATTGTTTTTCACGTAAAAACTGAGAAATTTTATTTTTCCATCAATTCACATTTTTCGTCAAAACTGAAAAATTTCATTTTCGCGCCAAAACAAGGAAATCTCATTTTTCCATCAAAATCAAGAATTTTCATTTTCCCAAGAATTTTTGTTTTTCTGTTTAAACCATGAAATTTTGCTTTCACATCAAAACCGAGAAACTGAGCGAAGATCGAGCCATAAACGGAGGTGATTCCGGCGTTTCTGATGTCAATGGCCCTGATATTGAGGTTTTCACGAATGACTGGGAGGAAGCATGAGCTGCAGAGCTGCGAAAGTGGAGATAAAGCAGCAGATAACTAAAACCATGGGAGATGGAAAGCTCTCATATGAGGCTTAGCGACAGAGAATAATCGAAAAGTTATTGATTTGTTCTTGGTAACCACCGGAAGTGCGAATCTCCAAGTTGTGGTGGTCTACCTTCCCTCCTTTGTTTTCAACCTCCATTTTTTGTAAACTTTGGTCTTTTAAATGGATTAGCAAAATAGTAAACTGATTATTATTGCTGATGTGTGAGCTTTTTATAACATAAAGCTTTTTGCTTTGTTATGGAAACAAATGTTGAACTTACACTTTCTTCAATCATACACGTCTATGTCAAGCAAACAAATAGCTAAAAATTTTAATTTTTTATTTTCTGTTATTTATTATTTTGGTTTTGGGTTTGGTAAAAAATAAAATAAAAATATATTTTTTTATTTGCTGATACTTATTATTTGAGCTTGGGTTTGACAAAAATAAAATAAAGATTTAATTTTATTTGCTGTTATTTATTATTTGAGTTTGGGTTTGGCAAAAAATAAAATAAAGATTAACAAAAAGAATATTTGGGTTTTTAATTGGTTTAAATTTAAAATAATAATAATTAGTAGATGATGTGTATTAATTAAAATATTTTGATTGGTTTATTGATTTTGCTGATATGTCAGCTTCTGATAATTTGAAAAAGCTGAGGTGTCAAGTCAGAAGAGACATTGTTGTTATTATATGTTGATTCTATTGTGTATTGTTAATGATACTGTGGGCAAAAATTCCCAACCGAATCAAAATTCACAAATCCAAACTGAAATATCTGAATTCTAATTTGAACCAAATTATAAAATACTGAACAGAATTAAAAATTTGAGTGAATAAACCGAATTAATCAAAATTTCATTGACCGAGTTTTATTGAAAGTATTGATTTTTAACTTTTTTTCTTTTTTTTCCAAAACATATTTATTTATCATGAATTGATATAATTAAATTATAAAACTGTAATCGGTGACAAGTAAAAAAGAAATAGAAATAAAAAGGAGAAAAATAAACAAAACAAAAAAATAGAATGAAATATATAATAAATAATAAATAATTTTTTTGTTCCTTCCTAAATTTATAAAAAACATTTTTGTTCTATAATTTCTTAAAATAATAAGGAATGATAAAGAACAAATACCACTACTAGTAAAACTAAATGGTAAAAAATTTGATAAATAAATGAGAAATTTTATTATTCTTTCTTATTTTTTTGGTCACTAATTAAAACTAAAATATTTTAAAGCCAATTAGGTGGATGGTTGCATCGAGAATGAAATGAGTCATTTGCTGCACCATACTTAGCATGAATTACATCGATGAGTTGAAATTTTAACATCCAAGCTCTAATAACATTCAGTAGATCGGAGATGCTAATATCATTATCATGATTTTGAAGTAAATGAACTAGAATTTGATAATTGTAAGACCAATAATTTTATAAATGCGGTAAAAGCGATTCAATCACGAATATAAAGTAATAATCAAAATCGAATAAAGCAAGATAAAGAAAAAATTTGAATGAATAAATCAGAATTTGTATAAATAATAAACGGAGTCAATATCGAAATCTTTTTTCTTAAATCAAAGAATCACTCATAGTGTTACAGGTTTAATCAGGATTCATAAGTCCCGGGATACAACTGTTAAATCCTGAATCGCAACACTCGATTTCGGCCTGACGAACTAACTCTACAAATACTTTCGAAATTACTAACCTGATGCAAAAGCGGATTGGAGGAACTGTGTGTTTATTTTTTGCTCTGTATTTTTGATATCGAAAATTGGATGATCAAAATAGAGGCTGGCGATTTGTATATATAAGGTAGAGATGGGACTAGGATTTTTTAGTTGAACCCTTAAAAACTTAGATGGCACGTTTAGGGCGTGATTAACAAAGAGGATAATCAAACCCTAACCGACCTACAGCCCGTGCGGTCATATAGAGCCCTAAGAGCCAAATCTAAAAAATGACCATGGACCACGGCACGGCGGCGGCGCGCGCGTGTCTGTCTTCTCTTCCTCTCTTAACCATTTGAACCAAAGACAATGTTAGTCCTTATATATAGTAGCCAAAAATTTTCCAAAGTTCTAATGTGGGACATTGCTAGTTTTTGTTAGCTTCCCACAAAGAGTTATAGCCAATAAAAACATTTCATTTGTGTGGGCTTTAAATTGATAAAGCCCAACAATACTTTATTAATTTTTGTACTAACAATAATCTACTTTAGAACAAATGTGTGTGTATCCCATACATCACACGTTGTGTAAAGACGTTAAAAAAGCTTTTCCTTCAGTTCCAAGAGCGGATGTTGCTGTTCCTAGAGCTGCAGATCCCCAATATTTGCAGTGTCTTTGCGAATCTCGAACAATCCATCCAGCTGTACTTTGTTGTGATCGTGAGTCAAATATAACATCATAATTACATTTAACAAACCTAATCGTAGGCCGAGACCATTGCATCTTGTAAATCAGTGTAGTATTGGTAGTAGGGGGTATAGAGGTTGCAGATATCCATTCTGCTACATTCGCAACCGCCTTATCAACATCTCTGCCAATTTTGACTCTCTTATTTTAAAAATTTGTGATTTTTAAATTCGTCAAAGTAACCTGAAAGGTAGAAGTTTGTATGTATTTGTTATCTTAGATATTGTTTGTACATCAAGTAGAAGAGTGATGATGGATTTTGTATCTTCAGAAGGGATGGTCAGACAATTAAAAGGAGTTTTTGACAACCTCCACGTCGATATAGAGATAGTGCATGAAAAGAAAAGGTGATGTTTTGTTTCAGGTTCCAAATCACACCATATACATGAATCATTGGTAGCAATTCGGGGGCTTGTCAATCTTGTAATAGTGCATTTGGCTTTTGATAAGATTTTCCATAATAAATGCTTTATCTTTGGCATAATATTTAGCTTTCAAATTTTTCATTTGAGTAAAGGATTCCCATGCGGAATAAATGGAGCAACTGCTTGGGATTTCTGTGTATTTTGTGAGAACTAGTAACCTGATGTGATAGAATATTGTTCGTTTTTCATATAATTCCATATTACAGAATCCTCTTTGTGATGTTCTGCTAGAAATAGGGATTGTGCTAATGTGATATCCTTAGCAAGGAGAAAGGATGTTAGAGCATCTGTATTCCAATGTTGGAATGTCCCTTTTCTGGTAATGAGATCTTTGACAAGAATATTGGTTGGGATTCCTGTGTATTTTGTGAGAACTAGTAACCTGATTTGATAGAATATTGTTCGTTTTTTGTATAATTCCATATTACAGAATCCTCTTTGTGATGTTTTCCTAGAAATAGGGATTGTGCTAATGTGATATCCTCAGTAGGGAGAGGGATGTTAGACCATATGTATTCCAATGAATACACTATTACACAATGCTCACAACAAGGAGTCCAATGACTCCAAAATCCGGTCATCCCGACAACTAAATTGCCCAGAAAAGTCACTGGATATTGGCCAAAACCATTTGTCTAATAACAGTTCCAACAATCCTCCAAATGAATAGAAATGACTCTAGACACTAGATGACTTGACTGACTTCACTGACTTGACTACCTAGATAAGACTCGGCAGAAGGACATTTTGAGAGTACAATGGAAAAATCCACTGCATATGCGCTGGTAGCATTTTTCAGCCTTGAACCAGTCATTGTTAATAACTATCAGATTTACTCGACCAGGATGTGAACATGATGTCTTAAACCACCCGGGCTTTGATGTAAATGGAGACAATATCTTTAACACAGCTTCATTCTCTCATAGAATTAGGCTTTCTTTGTATTCATTTTGGCCGTGAACATGACTGGTAAATATGAGTGAACTTAGAGAATATATCTTTTCCTTCATTCCCCTAGAAACGGCCGGATTTCACACTCACAAGGTGATTTGCCATTAGCTTTGTTTAAAGGAGCATCATGTATATCTTAAAGCTATAGACTCAAATCATTAAAACCAAATGTTTATCCTATACACATACATGTAGCACTGGTAATCATCCTAGGAACTGGTAGAGACATAAGTTTCCCAGTGCTCTTCTTAGATTTCACTTGAATTTGTTGTCCCTTTGAACCTAGATTTTGGGATCTCCAGTCACATAGGTAGGGTAACCATCAAGCATCCTCAATTCAAAGGCTTACCACAGAAAATCATTGGCTCTATGCCATATGAGCTTTGAAAAACATACATACCATCATGCAACATTGCAATAATTATCTCTTTTAAATCTCACAATTTTTATTTCGCAACTCAATTTGATGCAAGTGAATAAAGAGCAGTTGTGTGATGGATAATGATAAGTTTTTTTTATAGAACACATAGAATAGATAGAATAGTTCATCATATTCGTCTTCTCTATCACTATGAACTATTTTTATACTTTTATCAAGTTGGTTTTCAATCTCGAGTTTATACTCCTTGAATTTTGTTTTTCAAAGCATCATATTTGTTTCATAGCAAATAGAAATAACAATATTTTGTACTATCATTTATGAAAGTGACAAGATATTTTTGTACCCCCTTGTGTTTGAACAAACTTTTTTGTCTACAATCACACAAAGTGAATTAAACCAAGATTGTTGGTTGTTCAGTCATCACGAGGGGATGGGGGTTTGTGAGTTTTTACTCAAGTTGCAACTGAAATTTAGGTTCAAATTAATCAATCTTTGTACAGATTTATAATTCATATTTCCTAATTGTTCATGCCAAATATTAAAAGATTCCACCAAATAAACAACTATATAATTCTTATTGATTGAAAATAAAAATGGTTACAACATTTTAGGATCGTAAGCAATATTTTCATTTACTGGAGTATCAGTTGTCTATGCAATTACTTGTTTGCTTTAATTTCTATACGTTTTGTGTTTGCTTTAAATTGAATATTTAATTTCTGAATTTATCTAAATTCTGTAAAATATTTATTTATTAACTACATTTTGATCAATTGGTTTAACTTGTTTTTATAATCCTTTGAATTTATGTATTTAGTTTTATTGATATATTAATTCGCTTTGTTTATTGTTGATAGATTCGAATTTCGATATGATTAACGACACCCACACTTTAATCTATGTTCAAAACAAGGATGCATCGATCGATGTTCGAACCGTTGGTGGTGGTGCTCGTGGAAATGGATTGAGTAATCTGCCACATACTACCCCATCAATGCCTGGCACTGCAAGCGTAGGACTGATGCCGGATAAGTTTGGTGGGAATGGATTAAAAAACTTGGCAACAAAAAATGCATTTCTTTTCGACCAATTTAAACCCTAGAAAGACATCTGAAAGAGGATGCTCCTGTCATCCCACTGGGTAACACGGATCCAATGATTTTAGCCAATGTGGATTCGTGGAATCATTCAGACTTTCTGTGCAAAGGCTGGATTCTAAGGCGCTTGATAGACCCATCTTACAATGTGTACTCTGCAGTGAAAACCTTCAAGCAACTTTGTGTTGCGCCAGGAAAGAAATATAAGTCAGAGGTCGTTAGCTGTCAGAAATACACTACAGCGAAGTTTCTAAATTTTAAAATGGTGGATTCAAAACCCATCATGGAATAAGTGGAAGCCTTGCAATTGATTACACATGCGATAGCGGTTGAGAGGATGTCGATTTGTGAAACTTTTACGGTCAAATCCTTCATTGAAAAGCTCCCATCAAGTTGGGTTGACTTCAAGAGCTATCTCATGCATAAGCGTAAGGCAATTTCCTTCGAGGATTTGATTCTCAAACTGCGGGTAGAATCTTAAAACCGCTAGACAGATGATGTTCTCATTCCAATGAATGATGTGAACATGGCTGAGCATAAGAAAAGGGTGAACGGAAAATTTTCTTCTAAAGCGACCATAAGCTTCAAGAAACAAGCGGAATTTAAAAAGTTCTTTGGTAGCTACCACAAGTGTGGTAAGGAGGGTCATAAAGCTGTCGTTTGTCGTAGCAAGGCTGGTCAAAACAAAGACAAAGGGAAGTTTCAAGCCAATTTAACTGAAATTGATATGTGCGTTGTGGTCACAGAAATCAACACGGTTGAGGACAACCCAAAGGAATTGTGGTATGACCCAGTTGTCACCACTCACATATGCATTGATAAGAGCATATTTAGCACTTATCAAAAATGCAAGAGTGAGGAGTGTCTGTTAATGGGTAACACCGGCTCGTCCAAGATTAAAGGTCATGGCAAAGTGAAGCTCAAGATGACCTCAGGACATGAGATCACTCTCAAGAATGTCAAGCATGTGCCAGATATGCAAAAAATTTTGATTTTCGGGACGCTTCTCAGTGCCATTGGATTTGCTGTAACTTTTGAATCGGATAAACTTGTTCTCAAGAAACATGGGGTGTGTTTGGGAAAGGGTTATGTTAAGGAAGGACTGGTCAAAATCTATGTAATGGCAGTCCAACCCTAAAATGTAGTAACCATTTTTGTTTTCAATCAATAAAAATTATCCAGTTGCTTATTTGGTTGAATCTTTTAATATTTGGCATGAACAGTTAGGAAATGTAAATTATAAGTCTTTACAAGATTGATTAATTTGAACCTAATTTCAAATGCAAATTGAGTAAAAACTCACAAAAACCCCATCCCCTCGTGTTGACAGAAATACCAAAAGCTCGATTTAATTTACTTTGTGTGATTTTATATAAAAAAAATTGTTCAAACTTGAGGTGGTAGAAAAATATTTTGTGACTTTCATAAATAATAGTACAAAACATTGTTATGTCTATTTGCTATGAAGCAGAGATGATGCTTTGAAAAAATAGTTCAAGGAGTATAAAATCAAGGTTGGAAGCAAAATCGATAAAATTATAAAAATAATTCGAAGTGATAGAGAAGGCCAATATGATAAACTATTCTATGTGTTCTGTAAAGAACTTGGCATTATCCATCACATAACCGCTCTTTATTCACTTGCATCAAAAGGAGTTGCGAAATACAAATTCTGAGCTCTAAAAGAAATAATCATTGTAATGTAATCTCCCTCGGGAAATGTGTGTGGGGGGAGGGGGGGGGGGGAAGCATGGCTTACCACAGAAAATCATTGGCATGATGCCATATGAGCTTTGAAAAGGTAACGTAAATTTGTACAAATACCTACAAGCGTGGGGGTTCCTGGAAAAAGTTGCACCATCACTGAATTCTAGCAAATTAATTCTGTGAAACAGATTAATTATGGAACCTATGTTCATAGCTTTAGATAAAGTAAATGAGGCTAAGCGTATCTAAAATTGCTGGAAAATTTGTTGATATGGAAAAAACTAGTGCGAGCGTATGTGTACACCATGATAGTCAATTGACTATAGCTCGTCACTGAGTTTTATGTACAATGGTTAGTTATGTCCTTTAAGAAGACATAACACCATTTAAACAATTGATCTCAAATGGAGTAATCTTATTAGATTATTTCCGATTAGATGACAACCTAGGATCTAATTTTAAAAGGTGTGTCATTAGGTCAAATTGTAAATCATCAAAAGGAATGGGTTTAAAGCCTAAGAATTGAGGATGCTTGATGGTAACCCAACCTATGTGACTAGAGATCCCAAAATCTAGGTTCAAAGGGAGAATAAATTCAAGTGGAATCTAATAAGAGCATTAGGAGACTTATGTCTCTGCCTAGTTCCTACGATGATTACCAGTGCTACTTGTATGTGTAGAGGATATGCATTTGCTTTTAATTATCTGAGTCCATAACTTTAAAATATACGTAGAGTATTATAGGATGCTTCTTTAAAAAAAAGCTAATGGAAAATGACCTTGTGAGTGTGAAATGTGGCTGTTTCTAGGAGAATGAAGGAAATGCTATATTTTCCAAGTTCACTCATGATTACCAGGGATGTTCACGGCTGAAATGAACACAATGGGGAGCCTAGTTCTGTGAGAGAATGAAGCTAGTTATAGTTATTGTCTCACTTTACATCAAAGCTCTGGTGGTTTAAGACATCATGTTCACCTTGTGGTTGAGTAAATCTGATAGTTATTAACAATGTCTGGTTTAAGGCTGAAAAATATTATCAACTGATATGTAGTGGATTTTTTTATTGTACTCTCAAAAAGTTCTTCTGTCGAGTCTTGTCTAGATAATCAAGTCAGTCGAGTCGTCTAGTGTCTAGAGTCATTTCTATTCATGTGGGGAATTGTTGGAACTGTTTTTAGACAAATGCATTGGCCAATATTCCGATGATTTTTCTAGACAATTTAGTTGTCAGAATGACCAAATTTTGGAGTCACTGGACTGCTTGTTGTGAACACTGTGTAATAGTGTATTCATATGTCAAAAACAAAGTTCGGTTTGAATGAGAAATGGATGTCTGAAGTATGTTGCTTGTAAGACTTAAAAAAGAACATTTATAAAATATCGTATTTTAAAGGTATGATGTGATATCCTCTTGTATATAAAATGGAAAATATACAATAAAGTTCAAAGCCTTGGTGTACTGGATAAAAGAGAGTTCTAGGCCAAACTCAAGGTTTGGGCCTCACGATTTACAAAAGGGACTAACATATTATGTATATTGTTATTTTTTTGATCTAAATTCTTTGAAATTTTTTTGTTGACTAAATCAAAAAATATCTCTTTATAAAACTTGATATTATTAACATTAATTTTATTGGAATTAAAGCACAAAATCAATTGTGATTAGTTGTGTGTGTAAACAAGCAATTTTTGTTCTTCGTTGCCATAAAAGGATGCGAAAAGAAGGATGATAAATTTGATCCAGGTATGTTTTCTCACTCTAAATCTTTATTTGCTATTTAAGTATAAGTTTAGTATATGATATATTTGTCACTTGCTTAATTATAGGGAATTGGTAGGCCACTTACAGATGTGGTGCACCAAAATTAGCTACTAAGATCTTTGCTTTGACTTTAGTTTTTTGTGGCTGTGAAAGAAATTGGAGCAGTTTTGAAGGGGTTGGTTTATTTCTTCTCTAAATTTCCCTTTCTGCATCTTACAATCCATGCACTAAAAGACTAATTTTATGTTGCAGATCCACATGAAGAAAAGAAGTAAACTTGATGTAAATCGGCTAAACAATCTAGTTTATGTCCAATTTAACGCAAGACTGTTTAACAAGCAGAAAAAAATCAGAAACAATGTTGATGTTATCTTGGATGATGGTAATGAAAATATAGTTGAAGAATGGCTCGTGGGTCCTCTAGAAGAGGTAGATAATGATGTTAGTTTTGTGCTTACTACCCAAGCTCCTAGGGTAAGAGAGCTTTATGATGATGACTTTGAATCTGAAGAAGAAGATGCTGTGGACATGGAGTTTGAACCTAATGTCTATCAAGAAGATTCTGTGTTTCATGACACACAACTTGCTTAGTATGATAAGTTTTCTGTCTTTTTCGTTCTTTAATTGTTGCTCGGTACCTTTGGATTGTTTTTCTGTTTCTTCATTGTCTTGGTTTTGTCTCAGTTTCTGTTTATGTTTCATGGTTTTGTTTCTGTCTTAATTTCAGAACCTTTATTTGTTCTGTTTTTGTCTTTCAACCATAGCAATTATCTTAGTCATTCTGTCTTTAGGTTTTTGTTTAAAATCTGAAGGTATGACTTAACTTGTGGTTGCCACGATTTGTCTATATCTTTATTATTTTCGGATGCCTAGTAGAGTTTGCTATGCAACATAGATATAAATTTTTCATGTGCCTTTGTCTTTGTTTAGGTTTTGAAATTCACAATGCCACAATTTATTCTGTATTCATGAGTCGAATGTATGTGTCTTTGTCTGTTTTTGCTTTGTCTTTACAATGTTTGTAGTTGTACAAATCAGCTTTTAACATTTCTTTTTAACTTTTGTTTCTCAGGTTAAGTAACAAATTTAACTTCTAACACATCTAAGAGCCACTACACATTGACTATATATGACCATTGAAGAACAAAAGGATGCCAATCTTTTTATTTTTACTTATGTGTTTCTCAAGTAAATAAAGACAATTTACTTTTTGTATATCTTGTGAGTGAAATTAAATTTTTAGTCTTTTATATTAAATGTGAGTTGGAAGAAATACCAATTTATGTTTTATTTAATGTGATATTTTTATATGAATTTTAAGAAAATCTATGTTATTAATTTTTAATTTTGATATGTTATAAAAAGGTTTAATAAAATATTAAATTATATAAAAAATTCCTTTTTTCAATTTCTTTCCAAATTATTTTCGGATTTTAAAAAAATAGCTAGGCTCACGCCCGATCCACACCAAGCGAGATTCCGAACAGAGGTAGACACCGAACGCTAGTCCTAGCAGACGAAGAAAAGTAGCAATATTCTCTTCAAAAATATTTAAATTACCAAATGAGCCGTTATATTTTTTTCGAAATCCCAAAGTTACCCTCTAAAGTCTAATTGTTATGTTCGAGCGCTCTCCGAGCAAAAGGCCGAAATGCCACTTTAGAAAAAAAATTGATCTGTTGTGCCATTCCTTAATCTAATGCCACTTATTTATTTAACTGACATATGAAATTACAATTTTATCATTGGTAAAAGTAACTGAATAAATTGGTAAATTAATAAAAGTAAAATATTTAAAATTAAAATCTGGAAAATAAAAACCTGAAAAAAAAAATTCTGAATCTTCTTCCACCCCCTCCCCCACCCCGCCGCCGCCGCGAGCTCCTCCGCTCCTCCTCCTCCTCTCCACCCGCCAAGCTCTCTTCTGGTCCTCCAATCGACATCCTCTTCGACTATTTCTCCTCTTATGCAATTGTTTTCCTCTTTCCTTCTCTGCCATTGTTCAATGTACCATTTTTAAGGTGAATTATTTTTTTTAATTAGAGATATTTTGTAAAATTAGGGATTTGAATTTAAAAAATTAGGAATCTGGATTGGTAACTATGTATTATGGATCGATTAAGCCTTAGGTTCAGTAATTTGTGAGAAGAACGTGGTTGTGTGAATCAGATTCGTATGTAGAACCCGAGCTCAAAATTCCTCGAGTTATGATAGGAAAAATGGTACAACTGGTACAACTGAGAGCGAAATGGTACAACTAAGAGATTGAGTTCAACTGGTACAACTAAAAACTTAAGTTCAACTGAGAGATTTAGTTCAACTGGTACAGCTGAGACAATTAGTTCACCTAGTGCAACTATGGTACTTTGTGTAATTACTGATCAATTATTATCATTATATTTCAGGAGAGCATGAGCATCAACCACACAAACATACATTTAAACTATGAAGGGAGTTATTCATGTGATGGAGGGGAGTTGGAATGGTTTACAAGTAATTCCACCTATGCTATACCATTTAGGAACTTATCATTGGAGGAGATAACTTACTCGGCGTTAGTAGACAAGATATGCAGGAAGATATGGTTAACAAAGCTGCACATAAGAACTATTTTGGAGTCCATACTTATAGATCAGATACGGGCGACTTATTCTAGAATGTCGTCAGAAGAGTCAAGGTTGTAAATGGTATTTAAAAGCTGCAAGGTTTAAGAAATCAGATTATTTCAGTGTTAGAGTATACAAAAAAGATGCATATATGCTCTCGGGTCATTGAGAGTACAAACATTAGTAGAAGGAGAGGCACCCCACGATTAATAGCATCTGTTTTGCAGTGCAATTTGATATTTGTGTGTGTGTGTTTTGTAATTCTCGGTTTTGTACAACCATGTTAGACTATGTACAACTATGAATCTTTATGTGTTTGAGTTTGACAAATTTATATGACCAGGTTAGACTAGGTACAAGTATGAACAATTCTGAGTTTCATTCTGTCGAATTCGCACTTCTAGGTTCAACTGGGTACAACTATTAACATTTATGTGTTTGTCATTCTCTGATTTGCACTACCAAGTACAACTGGGTATACGTATGAAAAGTTACATGTTTGTCTTTCTCGAATTCGCACTTCCAGGTTCAAAAGGGTACAACTTTTAACGATTATGTTTTTGTCATTCTCAGATTCGCACTTCCGGGTTCAACTGAGTACAATTATTAACGGTTATGTGTTTGTCTTTCTCAAATTTGCACCACCCGGTGTAACTTAGTACAATTATTAATAATTTTGTGTTTTTCTTGAAATTGCACCAGCAGGTGCAACTGGGTGCAACTGGGTACAACTAATATCAATTTTAGAAGTGAATTAAACAATTATTAAAGCTACAAGTGATGTGAATCAACCAATTAAGACCTATAAACACATTTTCAACTCTAAGGAAACAATTACTAATATGGAGAATATTAATTTTTTAGTTTGATACAAAATCATGTTTTCACATCAACCACCCCTTACAATATAAGGAAGATATCAATATTGTTAAGCTTTTTAGGATTAAAAAAATCAAAATATTAAATTCTTCATACATTATACTATTAAAACGTTGTAAATGATATTTAATGGTCCAAAATCATTTGTACAACTACACCATAATAGTTTAGGGGAAGGTTCAACTAGAAATACAATAAAATTGCAAAAGTACAACTATTAAGAATTTGGTTCAACTGCTTGCTTGGGGACAACTAAGTTCAATTTATTTAGGAAAATTTAATAAATTTTCATTTTTCCGCCAGCGGGAAGAATTTACAATATTTTAATTTTATTTTTAATCAAAAATTTCACTTTCCCAAATGTTTCAAAACCCTAATTTTATTTTTTGTTTCTTCGACTTCGAGAGAGAGAGAGAGAGAGAGAGAGAGAGAGAGAGAGAAAGAGAGAGAGAGAGAGAGAGAATTATGAGAGAGAGGGAGAGAGAATTATGAGAAAGAGAGAGATGATTCTGAGAGAGGAAACGAGAGAGACGATTCCGAGAGAGGACACGAGAGAAACGATTCCGAGAGAGGAGGTGAGAGAAACGATTCCGAGATAGGAGACGAGAGAGACGATGCTTCAATTTTTATTAAAAAAACTAATTTAACAATTGTGAAAACCATAATTTTTCATTCATTGTATTTAACAAAATCCAGTTGAACTTAGTAAAACCCAGTTAAACCGTAAAACATACTCAGTCGAACCATGTATTTCAGTTGTACCTTGTTACTTGTGTCATTCGTTGTACTTAATAAAATCCAGTTTAACTTAATAAAACTCAGTTGAACCTTAAAACTCACCAGTCGAACCACATATTTCAGTTGTATCTCGTTACTTGTGTCATTCGTTGTACTTAATAAAATTCAATTGAACTTAATAAAACGTAGTTGAACCGTAAAACTAACTTAGTCGAACCCTGTATTTCAGTTGTACCTCGTTACTTATGTCATTCGTTGTACTTAATAAAATCTAGTTGAACTTAATAAAACTCAGTTGAACCGTAAAACTCACTCAGTGGAACGCAGTCGAACCATGTATTTCAGTTGTACCTCATTGCTTGTGTCATTCGTAGTACTTAATAAAAACCAGTTGAACTTAATAAAACCCAGTTAAACGGTAAAACTCACTGAGTCGAACCATGTATTTTAGTTGTACCTTATTACTTGTGTCATTCGTTGTACTTGATAAAATCCAGTTAAACTTAATAAAACTCAGTTGAACCGTAAAACTCTGTTGAACCAAATCATGTATTTCAATGAATTGACCAAAAAACTCACACATACCAACAAGAATTCTGAATCTTCTTCTTGTTTCAGAAACAGCCGTAATTAATTAATACAAAATTTTAAGCAACATTCTTAATTGAAATCAAGTTTAGTGTCAGGCATTGATTGACTAATCTTGCCTTCTTCTTCAGCAACCTTCTTCTCATTGATCCTCAACCAAATACAAATACCAGTGAAGCTAATCATCAAGCTCGCGATTCAACAGAGTTACCAAAGAACCTATAAATCTCTCGTTAAGCAGCTTTGAGACATAATAGTAACACACAACAATGAGCGCATGAGAACAAACGAGACACAAGACCACAAAAAGCAGACAATTTCAAGGAAACAATATCCAAGAGAAATATAAATTGAGAAAGAAACAGATAGAGTAAAGAGAGGAGGACTCACAGAGAAGACTTTGAGCAATGGACAAAGAACATACAAGAAGCTAGATGCATTGCAGCTATCAGAACAAATCGAATTGTTTTCACTAGCACTACTCGATTTTTGTGTTGCTTCATCAGTTTTCGCCTGTGGATTGCTCGATTTCATGTAAAGTCCTCTTCTTTCGGGAACCAATGTCCTGTTTCCTGAGATTCTCCTCGGAAATCGATGAGAATCCGAAAATGAAGAAATCGGATTGCACAAAGTGTTATTAGCAACCGAAGAACAAGGTGATGGAATCGGCATTGGTCTTGTCAAAACCCTAATTCGAAACTGAAAAAGTAAACCGATCGCTTCACACAGAAACTGTGGTAACCCAACCCGGTAAACCGTACCGCGGCTGTGTCCTACTACATCCTCTAAGTCCGTTTCTATACTTAGCCATATTTTTAAACTTTTTCCTTTATTTTTATCCTTTCTTATCAATACACAGCAGAATATAAAGTAACTCATTTCATTCACTTAACTTTCATAAACACTTAAACAGGATTCGAGGCTAACTTAAACAAATCACAATGGTTCGCTAATGAATACAAACGATCATCTAGCAACCTAAATAGTCAAACACCAAAGCAATAAGACAAAGCACAACGTCTTAAACATAAATAAAACCCAGTCCCGATCCATCCATATCCATCACTGCCGCCTGGTCTCGCCCCTTTACTGCTTAGTACCTGCACACTCAAGATGAGAGGCATAAGTATTTCATAAATACTTAGTGAGTACGGTCATCCCGTAACACCTGGTCAGTACCAAACACGCAATCACACTTTCGGATTCAACATTCAACATAATCAATTCACAATAGACATAACAATATCAAACGGCCATGAACATCTAGCCTAACCAACCAAGATCAATCCATTTTTAAGACTCATGTCTACTTCAGCGAGAATCCCACATCCCCTAAGCTAGTACATGATCCGGATTACCCTGAGGTTAGCTAAACATCATATATGCCACGGTAAACTCCACAATATATCATAACATAAAGATTGCTTATCAGTTCTAAACACATAACATGAAAATCACACAATCAACATGCAAACATTCAACCCTAGCAATCCTACGGTCCTAGACACCAACCACAGTCACGCACTCACCTTAGACAAGGCTGGAAACAGATTGGTCAGAAGAAATCCCGATGAAAACCGCACCAACACGAAGATATCCGATCTCCCTAAGAATCTCTCGGCTCACGGTACGATCTGATCCTTATCCCCTAGGCTATCTCTTGATCCGTTCACCTTTCTTCGATCCAAACTCTGTTTTCCCTCAGAAACCCCACAAAACAAGGCTATTAGCTTGAGGTTATCCGATGAAAACTCAACACTTAGGGAAATATCCGATCGCTTACCAGTTTATCTCGGCGATGGTCGGTTCTGCTCGGCGATAGCCTGATCTCTCTCGGATGTCCTCGGGATAAACTGATTTTCTTAGGGTTTTCTCTTGACTAAACTCTCTCTTTGCTTTATTTAGCTCAAATAAACGCAACACCCTGGAGTTAAGTCTCAAATTCCCTTATATACTCGCATAACCCTAGGTAACTCGGACTTATCCGACGTTTTCCTGGTTCTAGTAGGATTATCCCGGTCCGATTCGATTTTCCTCGGCTATTCCCTGTACTGGCTCGACCATCCACTCGATAAACCCCAAAATAACCGACCTAACACTTGGCCCACGGCCCAAATCCCTTCCCACTCGGATAAACCACCCTTATCCGAGGTGTTTTCCATTTTCTATCCGGATTTTCCTTTTCCTCTCGGACAACTTGTCCCGCCTCGGCTAATCCTCTTTTCTCTCGGAGGTTTCCTTTTCCCCCTCGGAGACAGTCCACTGACACTCGGACTAACCTCCTAGACTCTCGGATATATCCCACTACACTCGGATAAATCTCATTTCCCACAGACTGGACCCTGTTTTCCCTCGGATATGGTCCATCCGGCTCCACTATCCAGCCCATATCCGACTATTTCACCGGTCAACACCCGACCATAGTCCGAACCTCTATTTCCCAGCCAATATCCGACCCTTGGCTCGGTCATTCCTCAGACAATGCCCTGTCCGGTACGATCATTCCAGATTTTCTCGGATACGGATGCTACAACTCTCCCCCTCCCGTTCTGGATTCGTCCTTGAATCCGACTCATCCGTTTGCAACTTGTCAAACCATTTGGGATACTCAGCTTTCATCCTAGCCTCATTTTCCCAAGTAACCGGTTCCTGTTCGTCGCAGTCCCATACGACCTGAACCATTCTGACCAGCTTCCCATGCTTAGTCTCTTCTTTCCGATCTAACACCCGAACCGGTGTAGCCACTACTGCAAGGTCCTCTTGCAAGTCTGCTGGTGGTTCCTCTATAACCGTTTCCCGTTCGGTAATGTACTTCCTCAGCTGCGACACATGGAATACATTGTGGAACGCTCCCATTTCTGATGGCAAGTCCAACTTGTAAGCCACTGCGCCAACACTTTCCAGTATCCGGTACGGCCCCATGTACCTCGGATTCAACTTGGCACTCTTAGCTGCCCTATCCGTTCCCTTATAAGTCAGTGCCTTAAGATAAACCATATCACCCACACCGAACTCCAAGTCCCTGCGACGCTTGTCCGCATAACTTTTCTGCCTGTCCATAGCCTCTTTCAGCTTAATCTTTAACAATCTGATCTTTTCTGTAGTAGCCTCGACCACTGCTGGCCCCATTACACTACGCTCCCTCACTTGTGTCCAACACAATGGTGTCCTGCACGGCCTGCCATACAACGCCTCGTACGGAGACATCTCTATGCTCCTTTGGTAACTATTGTTGTATGCAAATTCAGCCAACGGTAAGTAGTCTTCCCAACTACCACCCCAGTCCAGTACACACGCTCTCAACATGTCCTCCAATGTTCTGATCGTCCGTTCTGATTGCCCATCAGTCTGAGGATGATACGCTGTACTCATATGCAACCGCGTCCCACACGCTTCCCGGAACTCTTTCCAGAACTTTGAAGTAAACTTCGGATCACGACCTGAGATGATACTCACTGGCACTCTATGCAACTTCACGATCTGATCAATATACATGTCCACCAACTTTGGTACTCCGTCCGTCTTTTTCATTGCTAAGAAGTGAGCAGACTTGGTCAAACGATCCACAATGACCCATATCCCGTCATGCAACTTCCTAGTCTTAGGTAACCCCAGTACAAAGTCCATGGTGATCATGTCCCATTTCCATTCCGGCATTGGCAACGTTTGCAACAAACCACTCGGAAACTGATGCTCTGCCTTAACCAATTGGCACGTCTCACATCCGGCTACCCACTTAGCCACATCTCGTTTCATCCCAACCCAATGATAGTACCATTTCAAATCCTGATACATCTTGGTCATTCCCGGATGAACAGAAAACCTTGACTGATGTGCCTCCTTAAGGATCTCATCCCTTAACTCCTTCACATCTGGAACACAGACCCGTCCGCTCACAACAATGGTCCCATTGTTTGAAGTCTGATATTCTGTCTTGTCATTCTGTGACACTTTTTTCAGATTCTCATCCTGCTCCTGAGCAATCCGAATTCTAGTCAACAAGTCAGCTCTATCCGCAGCTTCCAAACCCAACGGTTCAACCCCATCCGTTACTGCATTCAGCTGCAATGTCCTTAGCATGTTCACAATGCTCCCAACATTCTGTTCAGATGATACGCTAGCCCTTCTCCTACTCAACGCATCCGCCACCAAGTTGGCCTTTCCTGGATGGTATGCTATCTCCAAGTCATAGTCCGCTACCAACTCCATTCATCTACGCTGTCTCAAGTTCAAATCCGGTTGAGTAAAGATGTACTTTAAACTCTTATGGTCCGTGTATATCTGCACATTTTCCCCATACAAGTAAGATCTCCATATCTTAAGTGCAAATATCACAGCCGTCATCTCTAAATCATGCGTAGGGTAGTTTCCTTCATGCTTCCGTAGCTACCGCGAAGCATAAGCTATCACCTTTCCATTCTGCATCAGAACACAACCTAGTCCTTTCCTGGATGCATCCGTGTATACCATATATGGCTCACCCGGTTCTGGTAACGCCAATACTGGTGCACTAGTGAGTAACTCCTTTAACTTCGAGAAGCACTCTTCACACTCATTCGTCTAGACATACTCCACGTCTTTACTAGTCAGCTTTGTCATTGGCTGAGCCATGCTTGCAAAACCTTTGACAAACCGCCTGTAGTAACCAGTTAGTCCGAGAAAACTCCTTATCTCTGTAGCATTCTCTGGTCTAGGCCAATCCGCAATAGCCTGAATCTTCTCTGGGTCCACGGACACTCCCTTATCCGAAACAATGTGACCCAAGAACCCTATGTGCCGTTGCCAAAAGCTACACTTACTGAGCTTGGCATATAACTTCTGTTCTCTCAACTTCTCCAGAACAGTCCGCAAATGACTCTTATGCTCTTCCTCATCCTTTGAATATACTAGAATACCATCTATGAAAATGATCACAAACTCATATAGGTACTCTCTGAATACGCCATTCATCAACTTCATGAATGCAGCTGGCGCATTCGTCAAACCAAACGGCATAACCACAAACTCGTAATGACCATACCTTGTCCTAAAGGCAGTCTTACGCACGTCTGTCTCCTCTATGGGTATTTGATGGTACCCTGATGCCAAATCGATCTTAGAGAACCAAGTAGCTCCCCTGAGTTGGTCCAACAACTCGTCTATCCTGGGAAGTGGATACTTGTTCTTCACGGTCACATGGTTCAATCCGCGGTAGTCAATGCAAAGCCTGAAGCTCCCATCATTCTTCTTCACGAACAACACTGGGGCTCCCCACGGTGAACTACTAGGTCTAATGAAGCCTTTGTCCAACAACTCCGTTAGCTGCTTCTTCAGTTCAGCCATCTCCGCTGGCGCCATCCGGTATGGTGCTTTGGACAGTGGAGCTGTCTCCGACTCAAGTTCAATCGTGAATGGATCTGAACGAGCTGGTGGCAGTCCTGCCAACGCCTGAAAAACATCCTCAAATTCCTGCACCACCGGTATACTGCCTAAGTCTACATCCGGTCCTCCTTTTGTAGTAGTGATCGTTGCTAGATACGCCTCACAACCCTTCTCTATCAGCTGTTCTGCTTGAATAGCTGAAACCACCAAACTTCCCGAGGTTGACCTAACTCCCTGATAAACCAAGACCTCTTCGTCTCTCTCAAACCGCACCCTTCCACGGTGATAATCCAAGTGAGCTATGTGCTTGCCTAACCAGTCCATTCCTAAAATGACATCGTAGGACTTAACCCTACAGATCACTAGATCTGCTGGCATGTTCACTTCGCCAAACATCACTGGAACATTCTTGACCGTTCCTAGTGAAAACATCACTTGGCCTCCAGCCGCCTGAACTAACCCAAAGTCCACTCCGTGTTCCTTCCGGAACTGTCCCTTTCCGATCATGTCCGGATTAATAAAACAATGACTCGCTCCCGAGTCAAACAGAACATGGGTTTCAACCTCACCCATTAGCAAGGTCCCTACACATTCATTCCCTAGAATGCTAAGACACTATACTAACACACATCACGCAAAAGCAAGTTTAGAAAATACTAAGTACCACACGTACCAGTAATCGGATGAGAAGTGCTCGGTTCCTCGGCTGCTGCTGCACTCGTCGTGTACACCCTCGGCATAATGGCCTGTCTCTTGGTCTGTGATGCAAGCGCCTCCCCTGCTCTCTTCCCTTGAGCCACGACTTGCTCCACCGCTCCTGCCTTAGGACACTCATGCTTGAAATGCCCTGGATCTCCACAACCGTAGCAAACCCGAACCGCACCATCACTGCCGGACACACGGACCACTCGCTGATCCTCCTCCGGACAGTCTCGTACCCGATGCTCCATACCTATGGCATCCACTACCACCGCGCCTACACTCGCCAACGTGAGCCTTGCCACACTTGCTGCACACGCTGCATCCCCCATATCCTTTGTTCGGTACTCCTTTCCCAAACTTCCGGTTCTGTCCACTAAACTGACCCACCTTGGTCATGGCTGTACTAGCCCCAGCTGACATCAACGCAGCTTCCGCCTGTCCTGACTCCAACAATGCCGCCTTCTCAACAAGCTCAGAAACTGTCCTGAAGTCACGAACCACACACCCATTCCTTAGCTCAACTCACAGTCCACTCATAAACCTGCGAATCAGCTTCTCCTCCGTGTCAAACTCATGAGACACATACTTCCTCAGCTGATTAAACTGAGTCTCATACTGCCTCACTGTAAGCGTCCCCTAACTTAGGTACAGAAACGCCTTCTCCAACTCATTGTAGGCTTCCTGTGGGAAGTACTTACTCCTGAACATCGCTGAAAATGTCTCATAAGAACAATCCGCATTCACCAGCCTTCCAACAATTCCTTTCCACCATGTGTGTGCATCACCCTCCAAGTAGTGCACGGCAATGTCTCTCTTGTAACCTTCTGGACATCGGATAAACTCAAAATTCCGTTCTAGTCTCATCCTCCACTCATCTGCCTCAATCGGTGTAAAACCTCCAGCAAAGAACTTGGTTCCCAACCGCCCCATGTGATCCAAAACCTTGAGGTAACTCGGAACCCTCTCCACTTGGTCCGCTTCCTCCCCAATCACATCCGCGTGAACCCCCACCGGTGGTACTACATGTGGTGCTGCTGCAACCGCCGGAGCAGGAGCCACCGCAGGTAGCCTAGCTAGTACCTGTGCTAACATCCCAAGCACAGCCTCTAACCCCACTGGTGCTACATTCGCAGCAACCCCAGCTGCACCCGCAGCAATCCTAGCCAGGTTCTCAGCATCCGCAGCTTCCTGTCTCTCAGCTTCCCTTGTCCTCTCAGCCACATCACCGTTGACTGAGTTCACAGACCCTGTAGCCTGGTTATCCCCATTGTTTCTCACGGTTCTTCTGGTATCAACCATCTGCAAGTACACAATGCCAGTTAGCCGAAGCTAACTCAAAACATGTTTCACAACACCACACAACAACTTACCGCTAGACCTTGGCAGTGAAGAATGGATCGGACCCCCTTAAACCCCAAACAAACAAACAACTGCAGTCACCAATTTCAGTCCTAGAAGCGTTAGAACGCTCTGATACCAACTTATGGTAACCCAACCCGGTAAACCGTACCGCGGCTGTGTCCCACTACATCCTCTAAGTCCGTTTCTATACTTAGCCATATTTTTAAACTTTTTCCTTTATTCTTATTCTTTCTTATCAATACACAGCGGAATATAAAGCAACTCATTTCATTCATTTAACCTTCATAAACACTTAAACAGGATTCGGGGCTAACTTAAACAAATCACAATGGTTCGCTAATGAATACAAACGATCATCTAGCAACCTAAATAGTCAAACACCAAAGCCATAAGACAAAGCACAACGTCTTAAACATAAATAAAACCCAGTCCCGATTCATCCATATCCATCACTGCCGCCTGGTCTCGCCCCTTTACTGCTTAGTACCTGCACACTCAAGATGAGAGGCATAAGTATTTCATAAATACTTAGTACGGTCATCCCGTACCACCTGGTCAGTACCAAACACGCAATCATACTTTCGGATTCAACATTCAACACAATCAATTCGCAATAGACATAACAATATCAAACGGCCATGAACATCTAGCCTAACCAACCAAGATCACTCCCTTTTTAAGACTCATGTCTACTTCAGCGAGAATCTCACATCCCCTAAGCTAGTACATGATCCGGATTACCCTGAGGTTAGCTAAACATCATATATGCCACGGTAAACTCCACAATATATCATAACATAAAGATTGCTTATCAGTTCTAAACACATACCATGAAAATCACACAATCAACATGCAAACATGCAACCCTAGCAATCCTACGGTCCTAGACACCAACCACAGTCACACACTCACCTTAGACAAGGCTGGAAACAGATTGATCAGAAGAAATCTCGATGAAAACCGCACCAAAACGAAGATATCCGATCTCCCTAAGAATCTCTCGGATCACGGTACGATCTGATCCTTATCCCCTCGGCTATCTCTTGATCTGTTCACCTTTCTTCGAGCCAAACTCTGTTTTCCCTCAGAAACCCCACAAAACAAGGCTATTAGCTCGAGGTTATCCGATGAAAACTCAACACTTAGGGAAATATCCGACCGCTTACCAGTTTATCTCGGCGATGGTCGGTTCTGCTCGGCGATAGCCTGATCTCTCTCGGATGTCCTCGGGATAAACTGATTTTCTTAGGGTTTTCTCTTGACTAAACTCTCTCTTTGCTTTATTTAGCTCAAATAAACGCAACACCCTCGAGTTAAGTCTCAAATTCCCTTATATACTCGCATAACCCTAGGTAACTCGGACTTATCCGATGTTTTCCTGGTTCTATTAGGATTATCCCGGTCCGATTCGATTTTCCTCGGCTATTCCCTGTACCGGCTCGACCATCCACTCGATAAACCCCAAAATAACCGACCTAACACTTGGCCCACGGCCCAAATCCCTTCCCACTCGGATAAACTGCCCTTATCCGAGGTGTTTTCCATTTTCCATCCGGATTTTTCTTTTCCTCTCGGACAACTCGTCCCGTCTCGGCTAATCCTCTTTTCTCTCGGAGGTTTCCTTTTCCCCCTCGGAGACAGTCCACTGACACTCGGACCAACCTCTCAGACTCTCGGATATATCCCACTACACTCGAATAAATCTCATTTCCCACGGACTGGACCCTGTTTTCCCTCGGATATGGTCCATCCGGCTCGGCTATCCAGCCCATATCCGACTATTTCACAGGTCAACACCCGACCATAGTCCGAACCTCCATTTCCCAGCCAATATCCGACCCTTGGCTCGGTCATTCCTCGGACAATACCCTGTCCGGTACGATCATTCCACATCTTCTCGGATACGGATGCTACAGAAACCGTCGGAACAACTGTAAACTCCCGTGATTTTAAAAAAAAATTATGGCCAAGAAATCAAGCACACAACTCAATCCGACAACTATGGCCAAGAAATCAACCGCACAACTCAATCCGATAACTATGAAAGAGTACAAGACGACTAGGAGAAAGAGGAAAAGATTTGGGAGAGTGGCTTGAAGGGAAAGAGATATGCCAATTTTTTTTTTGAAAAGATGTGGTCAGAATCATAAGCAATCCCCAAAGCGATCTGCCTCATTGCAGGACGAAATCCGGCAGCCAATTGCTGGCTCTGAATAACCAGCGCAGCAAAGAAGTTCAATTCTGTTGCTGAAAGGGATGATGAATTTGGAGAATTGAAAAGAAAATAGAAAAAGAGAGAGACTCACAAAAAGCTGATTGACTTACGTATTTTTAGGTTTAATGAGTTTTGATTTGTAAATAACCAAATCAGTTAAGGACATAAAAGTATTTTCTTAAGTTTTGGATTTAAAAAAAAACTAGGTGGTTGCCCGTACATATGTGCGAGTATAAATTTTTTTATATACATAGTTAATTGTAATATTTAAATATTGATTAGTTTTTTAAAACATTGGTATCTTTGTATATATATTGTTTTAATATTTCACAAATTTCTTTCTGAAACCAATGTATTTTAAAAACTTTATTTTTATAATGCTTGTAATAATATATAATCACAAATATAAAAATTATGTTAAATAATAATAAAATTCGTATAATATTTTTTGAATATTTCTATAATATGCATTATTTCTCTTTACTCAATCTACAATATATTTTTTTGCGTCTTACATAATATGGATTTGCAAATACATATATAATATATTTTAAGTATATATTTTTCTTGAGTTATTGCAAATTAAACTGAAATGGTTTTAACATTTTTACTTATTCTTAAGAGCGGATAGATGGTTGACACGCATGTGCGGACATACCAACCACCTCATTACACTTAGAATAGATAAATATTTTTAAAAAGAAATAAATTGTATAATAATTAAATAAAAACTAGTCTGTAATCAATCTTAACAAAATACATGCACGGAAAAAGTTCGCATGTGACTTCAACTAATGTATAATTAATATTTATATCTGTGCGCGTATTTGTAAAAAAATTGAAATAAGGCTCTTAGGTGTTAAAAAGATTTTAAGTGACTTTGTAAAACAAAGTGCGAGAGATTTATTTTTATATATAGTTCTATTTTTATTTATTTTTCATATTGTTTCATCTTATTATAATTTATTCTTTCGTTCGTTTATTTTTTATTTTATTTATGTTCTCAAAATTTTGATATACAATGAAAATAAATTTATGTATATATATATACATATGATATAAAAATTTATTTTTATTTAAAATATGATAAGAGATAAGATGAGATGGTAACATAAATTATGTACATTTTAGAAAACAACAACAAAAAGATGATAAAAGTTATAGAAAAATATATGGTCATATTAATATTATAAAATAATAATTAGTATATACTTTATTTATTTAGTAAATATTGGTTTGAAAAGAAAAATTATTTAAAATTACGTTTTTTAAAAAAAAAATCTGTAAAAGTTTATTATTTTTAACATTTTATTCTTTAAATGATTTTTATCATGATTGTATTTTATTTAAATTGTATTATTTAATAACTTGTTTATTTAAAAGTTGTTTAGATGTTACTAATATATTTTGTAAATTAATAACTTTCCGAAATAAAAATATATCAAACTTTAAGTATTATTATTAAATAAAATTTTTATTATTCTATTGGATAATTTAGTATTATTTTTTCGTTTTATATGAAATTATAATATATATATATATTGTTGAAAAAGTTTCGTAATTATTTTTTATGAAATTATGAATATATGTAAAAAATGAAATTATAATAATTTTTATTTTTTGTTAATTTAAATTTGTTAATTTTAGTGTTATAAATATAATCTAGTTTATTTATGTTTTAATTCCACAATTTCTATAATTTTAATTTAACCAATCAAAACATTTTGTTTATTTTAGTAAATTTGACATATCACATTTATATGTCATCAATTAAAAATACTAATTTTTACTGTAGTATTGATAAGTCAGCTATTTTTAATAATGTTACTTTTTAAATAATATGTAATAATATGTAGTCGATCAAAAAGAAATGATTTATTAGAGAATGGCATACGAGATCAGTTTTTCACCATTCCAGCAATTGATCCGCGCTCTCCCAGCCGACAAAATATCTGCCCCACCGTCGATATCACAGCCGTAGATCTCACCGTCGTAAGAGTTTGGACGCTGGCAATTCAGATTATAATTCTCTCCTTCTGATCTATGGGTCTCTGATTTCTTGAGCTTTCCGATCGAGAAGGTTACTTTTTAAAGCGTCGCACGCCAAGTGTTCGCTAAAATGCCAAAACTGAATACTTACAGATAAACACATTTCTCTTTCACTGAATCGAAAGAGCTTTGCTTGATTGTTTTCATCTCTGGTTTGAAATAAGAAGTTTGTGTTTGTGCTACAGGTTGTTGCAATAGGATGTTGTTGTTATAGTCATGAGTAGAATCGTGAAACATCCGATAATCGCTCTTTTGGATTCGGGCACTACCTTTAAGGAGGTCCGTCAAATCCACGCCAAGCTCTTCGTCGATGGGACGCTCAACGATGACCATCTCGTGGGTCAGTTCGTAAAGGCAGTAGCTTTGAGTGATCAGAAATACTTAGATTACGCGAATCAGATCCTGGATAGGTCTGTTAAGCCTACATTGTTTGCTCTCAACTCTATGATCCGAGCACATTGCAAAAGCCCTGTTCCAGAGAAAAGCTTTGATTTTTATAGAAAGATACTCTGTTCGGATCTTAAACCGGATAACTACACTGTCAACTTCTTGGTTCAGGCTTGCTCCGGGATAGGTATGCGTGAGACAGGGCTTCAAGTTCACGGTTCGATCCTCAGACGCGGTTTTGACAACGACCCGCATGTCCAAACCGGCTTGATTTCGTTGTACGCTGAGCTGGGGTGTCCGGATTCTTGCCATAAGGTGTTTGGTTCGGTTTCTTGTCCGGATTTTGTGTGTAGGACGGCGATGGTCACGGCCTGTGCTAGATGCGGGGATGTCGGCTTTGCAAGGAAGCTGTTTGAGGATATGCCGGAGAAAGATCCGGTTGCTTGGAACGCGATGATCTCTGGCTATGCTCAGGTTGGAGAGTCAAGAGAGGCTCTAGACCTGTTTCATTTGATGCAATTGGAAGGTGTTAAAGTCAATGCGGTTTCGATGATTTCGGTTTTATCCGCTTGCACTCAGTTAGGAGCTTTAGACCAAGGGAGATGGGCTCATGCTTACATTGAGAGAAACAAAATCAAAATCACCGTGAGGCTTGGGACTACATTGGTCGACTTGTATGCGAAATGCGGCGACATGAACAGAGCTATGGAAGTATTCATGGGTTTGGAAGAGAAGAATGTTTACACATGGAGTAGCGCGCTTAACGGGTTTGCTATGAACGGGTTAGGTGAGAAATGTCTCGAGCTTTTCTCTCTTATGAAACAAAAAGGTGTTACTCCAAACGCTGTTACGTTCGTCTCTGTTCTTAGAGGTTGTAGTGTGGTTGGTTTGGTGGATGAAGGGCAAAGACATTTCGATTCCATGAAGGATGAGTTCGGGATAGAGCCTCAACTCGATCACTACGGCTGCTTAGTCGATTTGTATGCTCGTGCGGGGCGCTTAGAAGACGCAGTGAGTATCATCCAGCGAATGCCTCTGAAGCCTCATGCTGCTGTTTGGAGTTCTTTGCTTCATGCGTCAAGAATGTACAAGAATCTTGAACTTGGTGTTCTTGCATCCAAGAAAATGCTTGAGCTAGAGACGACGAATCACGGAGCTTATGTCTTGTTATCAAACATATATGCAGATTCAGACAATTGGGATAATGTTAGTCAAGTTAGACAGTCGATGAAATCTAGAGGAGTCAGGAAGGAACCAGGGTGTAGTGTAATGGAGTTTAATGGAGAAGTTCATGAGTTCTTTGTTGGGGATAAATCTCACCCGAGATATACAGAAATCGAGGAATCTTGGAAGGAGATCTCGAAGAGGCTGAGACTTGCTGGGTATAAAGCTGATACGAGCCCGGTTATGTTCGACATTGATGAAGAAGAGAAAGAGGATGCGTTGTGTTTGCATAGCGAAAAGGCTGCGATTGCGTTTGGTATGATGAGTTTGAAAGAGGATGTTCCTATTAGGATCGTGAAGAACCTTAGGGTTTGTGGTGATTGTCACCAGGTTTCTATGATGATCTCCAAGATTTTTGGCAGAGAGATCATTGTGAGAGACAGAAATAGGTTCCACCATTTCAAAGACGGTCTCTGTTCTTGCAATGGCTTTTGGTGAATCTTGTTTTGATATTTTATGTTTACTTGATTTGATTACAAGAGAAACATCTCGAAGTGTACCAAAAAAGAAAATTAATGACATCAAAGAGAAAATTACAGTGTAAGTCACTTTCTCAATGTTAATTTACACAATAAATCACTTTAGGCGTTAGAGTCACTTTGCCTACACTGTTCATACATGCGAAGACTATATTGCCTTTTGTTTAGTTATTCGAAGTAACCTCGACGCTTCAATCAGAATCAAAGCAACTGTGACGCTTAGTCGTTGGGAGTCCTCCTTGCTAGAAGATTTCTAGATTTGGGCAATCCCTAATTTCCAAAGATTCTAGTGCGATTCGATCGTCTCTCTGATAGAATGGTCCCTCTTCAAAGCCAAGAGATGTGTAAAGCAATACACATAAACTCAAGAACACAAGTTACTTTGATCAATTTTTTTGTCTCATTAACTTGACGGTGAAGTCTTTAAGTACACAAAGGAAACAAGTGCTACAAAGATGAAAACTGAAAACGAGGAAGTGGAGATGGAGATCGAGCTCCTATTTTAAAGGAAGGAATATATTTTATTTAATTATTGCTGAAGACAGAAAACAGTTAATTGACTTTGTAACATTTCGGTTTTGCTATACCTGTTTGTGATAATTTGCTATTTTAGATCATTATAGATTATAGAATGTATTTCATGTATTTTTTCCTCTGTTTTTGTATTATAGTTCAGCATTTAGGTATTATTTGCACTTAGAATCAACATAGCATGCATTTAGTTTAGAATGGCATATATTTGCATACATGTGCATGTTTGTGGTGATTCTTATGTGTTTTTGGAGTTTTTTGGAGCTGGGGAAGGGATGGAAGCAGCTCATGCTCAAAGGAAATTTCAAAAGTAGAGTTCTTGCAAAGTCTAGTCCATATCGACAAAGCATATCGAGCAGAACACCCGTGGAGTATGTTTGATGCAAGCAGCAGGACGAGAGGAGAAGGATCAGCACGAGGATTCTAAGCTGTTGGTCGGCATCGAGGACCAGCATCGCGGAAGGACGTCGATACATGCTGCACGGACCATATCAAGGATGCAAATCGAGCAGAACATCAACCGTACGACCTCGATACAGCTCATCCGCATTGACCATTTGACTTTTCTTAACCTTATCTTATCTTTTTAGGTTTTTTATGCTTCTTTTGGCTCACTACTATAAAGGGTGATACAAGGGTTTTTATGACTTGATTCAATCACCCAAGCTTGTACTAATCAGTTGTAGTATAGCATAGGGTTTTACCAATCCAAAAGGGGAGAATGAAACAGTAAGAATGCAATAGAGCTCTTAATTCAAGCAAACAAATAGAGTTTTAGAAGTCTAACAACCTAAATGATCAAGCAAAAAAGCAAAAGAAAGCAAAGAAAGCAATTAAAGAGCTGTAATGGCAAAGAGAAACAAAGCAAAAACAGAGTAAACACTGAACTAAAGCAAAGTAAAAGCAAAACTTTAAAGATTAAAAGATGGTTCAAGATCAAGGCAATGGTGATAGGATGATTCATGTTCATGTCTAGGGTGATCAAAACAAGCAATTCTAAACACTCAACCTTAGGTAAGAAACACTAATATAGACTAATCCAATCTCTTGGCATTAATCCCTTTTCTAATCACATATTCAAGATAAATCTCTTTACTCAAACACATAATCATCAAGCATTAAAATCAAGTTCCATAAAACCAATTAGCATGCTAGATATCTAATCTCTTAGGCTAGGTTTACTAATCTCTTATATGATATATCAAACATCAACTCACATTCTCATGCATAATCAATGTCTAAAGGCGATTTCTCATCAATATGGTGCTAAGCAATAAGCACATTCAAGCAAGAAATGATAGAAGCAAAGACTCATGATTATCAAAACACCATTTTCAAGCATTGAACTTCATTCAGGAATTTCATCAAACACTTGGTGTGCATGTGAAAACCTAAAATAAACTTCTCCAACAAAGAGGTACTAAGCATTAAGCACAATCATATAAGAAAGGGAATGAGAAGATCTAAGCCCTAATCAACCTAAACAATCACTAAAATCACCCCATATGCCCTAATCTCAGACCTAAAGCAAACTACTCACTAATCATGGTGAAAACCATCAAATCTATGAAGAAAAGATAGTTAATCATGATTAGAGAGACAAAAGATTAAGGGAAATGCAAACTGTTATTGAAATAAGCAAAGACTCAAATACAAAATAATTCAAAAGCTAGAGAAGAAAAGAAGAACTGCTGGATAAATAGTTGTTCTAAGAAATTAGGGATTTTAAGTATTTATAGGAGTTTAAGCGAAAATGGAAAAATTGTAAATAAATGGTCTTCAGTCTGGGTCCACATCGATCAGTTGCAACAGTCAGGGTTGATCGTTGTGAATCCTATCGATGGGCTTCTGCTGGTCAATACAGGTTGAGCGGTTTCACGAAACTTGCGATATCTGTTGAAAGGCATATTATAATGACCTGAAACCAAGTCCTACTGAAAGCTAACTCACGTGGGTACAGCTTTCATGAAGAGTAAATATGCTGAATAGAGACGGAGGCTACTCGTCCGAGCTAATCTTCAAGTCGGTCAAGATCAATGGTAAAAACTCCAGATGGAAATGTGCTCACTTTATTCGCCGTAACTCTTCAACCACTGATGGGAATGACTCAAAACTAAAACCAAACGAAAGCTAACTAAATTGGCTACAAAGTTGATGAAGGACGCCGAAGCCAAATCGGAATGAAATCACTTCATCTGAGCTGATCTTCAGTCGATATGAATCATATTGGTCACCACCTGATCGTTGCACTTGACCGAAAATAATCCGGCAGGTTTATAACGATCAGTGCTGATCGATGCATCTGATCGATATGCTCGTATCGGTCACTTCTTGATCGATGCTCTTGACCGAAAATCTTGTATTGATCACCCCTTGATCGATGTCCCCTGTGCTCTAACCGAAAAGGTTGAGCGGTTTCACGAAAACTCTTGTAACTTTCTAACCGCTGAGGGAATGACCTGAAACCAACTCCAGACGCAAGCTAACTCACGGGGCTACAACTTTGGTGAAGACTGTTGAAGCTGAATCGGGTTGGAGATTCTTTGTCCGAGCCAGTTTTGTCAGGTGAAGTTTCTGGCCGCTTCAACAAGGTTCTTCTTGGCTCTTTTCATGTTTTGTGCTGCACCCACCATCATCTCCCATGCTCCTTGTAGCTCAATGAGTACCTATAAACATCTTTTATGCAAAGAAAATGCAAACTACATCCTAAATGCAACCTAAGTCTAAAAGAAGAAGAAAATGGGACAAAGGATAAGGAAAACATGTAAAAGAGAACCAAAACATGCACTAAATGCAAGCCTAAATGATGTAAATACAAGAGATATCAACACCCCCCACACTTGACTTTTGCTTGTCCTCAAGCAAATAAGAACAAATGGAAGAGTGAGGTTTGAAAGTGGGAGCTCAAAACCAAAGATGTTAATGGGAAAACTGATTCAATGCCCAAGTTATAGGTTCTAAGATGCATAGAGATTGTTCTACTTTAAAAACTTTAGCCATACCCATAATAGCAAAAAATGAACTCTAGCTTAGCCTACACAAGCATTCAAATCAACCAACTATTTAACTTTCATTAATCAGTAACCAATGGATCATGTTTGTGCAAATCAAGAGAAAACATTTGGTCAAAGGACATGGTTATGAGATGAAAATGATCTCATTCAAATAAGGGTTCAAAGATTCAGAGGATCACTCAATGAAATGATTCTATCTTAGGCAAAATGCTAAAGGTAAAAGCACACCTATGCATGCAAGTCAAAGCTCTCTTCTACCCTTTTTACCCAAAATGAACCTAATAACTTCTAAAACCCCAAGTGGAATTCCTAAATCTACCCTTTCCCAAAACACTTGATCTCTTCCTTCTTCATATTTGGGGAAAGTCCTTCTTCTTTTGTTTGTGTGGTTGAATTCTTTTTGGAACTTGCTCTTCTTTGTTGTATGATTGGCGCCATTTTCATCACCTTTGGTAGATTGCTTGGTCTGATTTCTCCTTTTGGGTGACCTTTTGAAAACTTTGTTGTTGTTGACACCTTTATTCTTTAACACTTAGAGCTTTCTTTCTGATTAACTTAACCATAAAATGAACTGTTCCCCCATACTACCAATCCCATACTTCTTCTTCTTCTCAAAGATGAAAACAATTAAAGCTCAAACCACTTACACTACCCTTTCCCAAACTCCTAACCTAATACCAAGCTCAAAATGCAAGTTGGTGTATACAAGAGAGCTTCTCCTTGCCAGCCTTATTCCTAACACTTTTTGCCAAGATAAAATCGAAAATGATGCAATGCAAGGCCTCACAACTCTCACAATTGTGTTTAGGTTCAGAAAGAAGGATTGGTTTAGGGTGTGGTCAACTGTCCCATAATGATGAGGATCAGCTACTTGGATTTACAAGAGTGGTAAAAAGGGAAGAAGATAATCTAAGTATATATATGGGTAGCCATGTAATCGCTCTCAATGCACAAACAAGATAATTCAAAGTCAGGATTATGGTTCTAATAAGATAGAGTTGGAATCAAATCAAAGCAATCTTCAGCATAAGACAAGAATATCAATGCAAGCAGTCAAGATATGGTGCAGTCTTAACTTCAAACTCACTTCAATGCAATCAAACAACAGATAACCAATGCATTGAAAACAACTCAAACATTAACATCTTGACAAGTGTTTATCATCTACACCCTATGCAAATGTATACAAACCTATATGAAATGCATCTAGACTCAATATTAGTTATGTAAATGCAACTAAATGATCTTTTTGGTTCTAAAAAATTTGAAAATTTCATGGATTTTCAGTGCACATAGATGAATGCATGAATGCATGAGACTCAAGTATATAAAAGAGAAAATAAGAAAACGGAACACAATGTCAAATGCAATGCCCTCCCCCACACTTGAATTACACAGTCCCTTGTGTAATGAAAGCTTGAAGGAGGGTAATAAAAGGTACTCAGAAGTATTCAGAAGCAAAGGAGCAGAATTGTGTACCTTAGAGGGAGTTTTGGCAGACTTATAACAAACTTAGAACAACTTGCCTTAGACCACACTTGCTCCTGTTATTGAAAGAAAAACAGAAAAGAAAACATAAAATGCAATAATATGTACAAGGATAACATGGGAATACCTCCCAAGAGTGCTTGTTTAGAGTCACTAAGCTTGACTTGTCATGCTCCTTAGATCATGGAGGATGATGGAGTTAAACTGGAGTTCCTTCTCCTTTCTTCTTGAACAATGTGTTGGGTCCACAATAGAGCTTCTCCTTAGGTTTTCTGACTCTATTTCTTGGCTTCTTTGGTCCACCATAGAGCTTCACCTTGATTCCATCAAACAAGTCAAGAAGACAAGCACCATCAAAGGCTTCACCATCATACTCATTGTGGTCAAGAGGGTCTTCATCTTCTTTTAGCACTTCAGCCTTGAATCCCCTCAGCTCTTTCTTGACATCAAGTGGCTTCTTAGCAGCTCCTTTCTCAACATTAGTGATGCTTCCACAAAAGCTTGAAGGTGGAGGCTTTATTGCATAGCTAACTCCATCATTCACTTTCTTGAGGGTGACTCTCTCTTTGGTGAAGTCAATATCAGCGCCTACTATGTTCAGAAATGGAGTCCCAAGTAGTAGAGACGGCTTCTGAGTGTGAGCCATTTCCATCACAACAAAATCAGTTGGTATCTTGCATGCTCCAATCCTCACAGAAAAGTCTTCAATGACACCAACAGGTGTTCTTGAAGAAGAGTCCACAAAAGTGATTGTGGAATCATATGGTTTCAGCTTGGTGACTCCTAGTTCTTTTGCCAAGTCAAGAGACATCACATTGACACTTGAACCTGTGTCACACATGGCCTCTTCCACAACCAATTCACCAAGCTCACAAGGGACTAGAAACTTTCCTGGATTACCAAGCTTCTTGATGTTTTGTTCCTTAACCTCAGATGCTCCAGTTTTAGCTCTTAGTTTCTCAAGCTCCTCTTGACCATTCAGACCTCTCATTTCTATTTGAGCAGCATAAAGGGTATGATACTTCTGTACTAGCTGCTTTTTGAATCTTCCTGGAAAAGGGATAGTGGGTTGATAAACTGGAAGGATAGCAGCTTGAGTCTTCTCTTTAACATCAGGAGCCTTAATCAAGTATTCCTTGGTATCATCAAAAACTTCATGTGGCGCCCACCACTCTTCTTCTTCTGTGTTTTCCCCTTCTTCAAAGGGTTCTTCTTCTGTAAGAATTCCTTGAAAGCGTGGTGCTGGTGCAGTTCCTTGTTTGACCTCCATGTCAGCATCAACAACCTCATCTTCAATGGCTTTGTCTTCTTCATCAGCCTTGGCATCACTAGCTGAACTCAAGTGAAAAGCACTTCCCCCACACTTAGACTCAGTGTCCACATTGATGATAGAGGGTGTCACTGATAGGGCTCAGGTTTTACCCAAATAAAACTACTGCAAGTGTACAACAAGAGCAGTCGTAGCACAAGGGGTTATCGAATCCCAAGAGAGTAATGCAAACTACACTATCGAATGTAGGTTCGGATTAAGCTAAGCGATAAGTATTGAATGTAATGCGAAATAACTAAAGTAATAAAAGCAAGTGGGCGTTTTTGAGACTGTTCTTAAAGTTCAGAAAGATAAATGCGCTAAGTCAAGACAATTCGCAGGTTGAATCTGAGAGTGTAGAATGCATGCAATTAGGAATGAATTAAAACCGTCTTGAACATGAATCACAACGATATAACTAATCAATTCTCATTGCAGAAGTTATCTATGTCTAAATCACAGAGTTTCAAATCTCTTTGCAAACCCTAACAATCTAAACATGCAGTAATGATCAGGTTCAATTGTTCACAAAACTCCTAAGCCAAATCTCTTTGCACTAGAGCGTTTTGCTCATCTAATACTAGTTCAGGTGATTAATAATGCTCTCACATCTATCAAACAACCTAGGGTTTCGAAATCCAGATGATGTGTCTAAGAAATCGATATGAATGCAAGCACAGATGAAGAACCAATGAATTTCCTATAAGGTTAGCAATTCTACAAACTCTTCTTCAACCTTTGAAAAGTCCTAACTTAACTAACAAACTACTCAGACATGGTGATTTGAGAAAACATCATGAAAAGAATAGATTGCATAAAAGAAATAAGAAGTAAAAATAAAGGAGTTCGAAATCTGCTCTGAAGGAGTCTGATTTGTCTCTCCAAAGCTCTTCTACAAATCTCTCTCTAAGTTCTCTAGAATTCTCAAAAAGTAAGATACAAGATATATGCCAAAAGAATGGCTGAAAAACCTAATATACAAGCTAAAACACGATCTGGGGCCTTTTTGCAAATACTGGAACTTCTAGGCCAAAACTGCAAATAATCCTTTATCTTTTAGAGAACAGCCACGACCCCTTCCTTTCTGAATGACGAGCGTCACCCATATGCATACTTTTCTTCCCGAGTTGGATACTTCGTGGCTTCAACTTGCAATGCTCCAAAAAGCTCCAATATCTCCAATTATGCTCCAGACATGCTATAACCTGCAAAGACTCTACTAGGACTCTAAAAAGATCAAAAAGACTCAATAAAAAGGACTTATATCATGGTTAAAAACCATAAAAACCATGATATATCAACTCCCCCAGACTTAGCTTTTGCTTGCCCTCAAGCAAACATCAGACAGAGAACAGGGTCGAGGTTTGAAAACAAGAAACAGTCAGTGAGACAACAGGAACACCACATTAGTTAGAACTTTCGAATCCACATACCACATAGTCAACACAAGATCAAATTTTAGCCTAATCATCACAAGCTTAGCCAATCTCTCAAGTCCAGTCCAAATCCCTTCAAGAAATCCGAAATTTCTACTGCTAACTACTTATTTTTTTTATCTAAGTGAAATATCTCATCAAGATTCTATCATCTCAATCACTTTACAGATTTTTTTCCCTTCCTAACAACTGAACAAATCAATCTCAACACAGCTCTCCTATTTTCTTTTCCCTTGATCTTTTCCTTTGGATATTTTTGATTTTTCAGTTGTTTTTCTCAACTTTTACAGTCTAAGACATGGTGCTGCTCAATACTTGTGTTCCTTGTGAGGAGAAAGGTTCTTGAGTGTGTTCATTACTGTTGTTCCTTGTGAGGAGACAAGGTCATGAATGCACCATTCTTTAGACTTAAAATCTTAAAAACTACATCAGGGAAGATCAAAGATAGACTGTATTTTAACCTTTTTGTCAGTGCTGAAAGAGAGAATCAAGATCAATAAGAATTAAGCCCCAAGACAAGAAGTTTAAAGTTCATTAAGGTGGAGCTAACAGCAAATTTTCCAGATTCTCTAAGAACCTAAATCTTCATTGCTAAACTGATCTACCTATGATTTTGAATTTAGTAAGACTTGTAATCAACTATTGTGGCAATGGTTCTTATAAGCAAAAACGTCATATGGTTAGTTCCAAGAAAAACTGACAATTTCAAAATTTTTGACTTTATAAAAGCAGGTTTTTGACTTAACTTTGAGACTCTATAAACATGACACAAAGCACACAATGTCAGTAACCACCTCCCCCAGACTTAAACAACACTGTCCCCAATGTTATTAAGCCAAGAGTTGGTCAAAATGATGAATGAGAAGTCGTAGAACCAAGTCAGAAAAGTGGTACCTCGCGAAGGACCGGGTGACGAGCGTCACCCAGATGTGGTGACGATCGTCACCACTCTGAAAATTCAGAAATCATCATGTTGGATGTTTAAATGTTATGCCATCATGTGTACTCCGAAGTATGACTGTAAGAGCACTCAAAACACACATCAAAACATCCAAACAAAGCATAATCCATGGTTCAACAAGTTCACAAGACATCATCCAAGCAAACTGAACAAACTGACTCTTTTTTGTGTTTTTTTTTTTTGTAGAAAATGAAAATAGACTAGAGTATGATAGCTAGATAACTTACCAGTGGGTTGCCTCCCACTAAGCGCTTGTTTAAAGTCATTAGCTCAACTTGGAATGCTGCTCAGACAACTTGTGGAACAGAAGGTGGCATTGAATGCCTTGCAGAAGAATGTCTCCTCATCCATGGTGGTGTATAAGCAGTGGATGCATGAACACTTCCAAGGAAGTGAGGAACATCAGTAGGGTGGGTTTTGACTGGGGGTGGGACACTTCTTTTTCCTGCAGAATCATCAAAAGAAACACCAAGCATTCTACGAGAATCTCGTTGCTTGCATAAGTGTGAAGCATCTTTTGCACCTTTTAAGTTCTTATTGATGGGATTAGGAGGTTTGGAACTGGTTCCAGGAAGTGCATACCTTTGCTTAGTTGCAGGTTTCTGGGTTGTGTAATGTTGAATTTTCGGTTTGGCAACATAAGATGGACTTGTAGCTGTAAGATCATGTCGATCCTTTGTGTCCAGGTTGGTGACGAGCGTCACCAAGTCAGTGACGGTCGTCACTGACCCTGCAGTTCGAGTTTCTACAGTTTTCCTGCAGTTCAGCTCTGCAAGTCTTGCCTTCATCAAAAACACGTCTTCCTCCAGCAACTTGGCATTCATTGGAACCTCTTTTTCGAGCCTAATGTTGAAGATATCATCCTCACTCCAATCCTCAAACCCAACAGCTTTTGCAGAAGTTTCAGATATTGCCTCTTCATTAGCCATCTTGTTCACTTGCCCACTTGTATCAAATTCAGTGACATACTCATCAGTAGTGTCTTCTGAATGCTCCATGTCAGGTTCGTCATCTCTGGAAGTCTTTACAGAAAAGGTCTGACCATCAATGGTAGAACTCCCTCTTAACTTATCCATGTCAAAGTTCATGACAACATCACCAAGATCATGCTCAATGTTCCCCTTTCTCACATTGATGATGGCGCCAGCAGTAGCCAAGAATGGTCTTCCCAGAATATGATGATATTTAGGCTCTTCAGCATATTTCAGAACCACAAAATCTGTTGGAATTATGTAGCCTTCAATGTTAATAGGAACATCCTCTAAGATGCCTTCTGGGGTTCTTATAGATCAATCTGCTAGGATGAGAGTGATCCCAACTGGCTTGAACTCAGTCATTCCAAGTCTAGCAGCAACAGAAAAAAGGCATCAAGTTAATACCTGACCCTAGATCACATAGAGAGTGGGGAAAACGTCCTGCAGAGATTGAGCAATCAAGCACAAAGGACCCTGGATCAGATAGCTTCTCTGGAATTCTGGTTTGACTGATGGTATTGACTTGTTCAGAAACAGTCACTTTCTTCTTCTTCTTTGGAGCTGTGCCTAAGAGAATTGCACTGATGTCTCCGGTAAGCAATGCGCCTTCCTCAAGACTTACACCATTCACAACCATTCTCTTTACATACCTTCTTAGAGCTGGTGAAAGCTTGACTGCATCTACAAGAGGCATCTCAACCATCAGCTTATCTATCATAGCTTTGCATCTGGCTTCTTCTATCTCCTGTTTAGACCTTCTAGGATGCTTGGGGAAGGGTATCTTGGGTTTATATGCTTGCTCCTTGCTATTATCTGCAGTTACAGTAGAAAAATCGTCATTCTGGGGTGGGTGACGACCGTCACCCAACTGGTGACGACCGTCACCCAACTGGTGATGCTCGTCACTGACTTTAGCCAAGTCGTGTTTTTCTGCCCGAAGTGGGTGACGACAGTCACCCAACTGGTGATGGTCGTCACTGATCTCTGAGACAGAGAAAATTTCATCTTCAAGTTCCATTTGTTGCACGATTTGCTCTGCACTCATCCTCTTATCCTGCACTTTTTCAAGCTCCTTTTCACTCATGACTGTGATGGCATTAACCTGGTGCTTGTAATTTAGATCAGTCCTTCCAGGAAGGAATCCCTCTTGCCTTTGAACAGCTTCTGCAGTTTGAGCAACCTGCACATCAAGCTTCTTCATATGAGAGTTCAGACTCTCAATTTTCCCATTCAGGTCTTGATACAGCAAATCCATCTTGCCATTGAAGTTCACTGTCATCTTCTGCTGTCCTTCAAGTAACTGCTCCAGCATAGCTTCCATCTTATTGTCTTGTGGAGCAGTTCGGTAGGAAGAAGAACCAAAATTCCTGCTGTTTTGGTAAGGTTTCTCAACTTCAGTCTTCTGGAACTGTGGCTTGGGCGTGTATCTAGGCGAATTCTGATTTCCTGTGAAGATACTCTGCTGATTATTACTGTTGTAGCCTCTGTTCCATTGCTGATTTCCAAATCTTTGGCTCTGAAAACCCTCTCCATTGATGAAATTAACATCTTTCTGCTCAAATTCTTCAGGATTTTCGAAACTCTCCACTTCTGCAGCAAACTGAACTGACTTATTTCCCACCAAAAGGCTGTGCATACTGTCTAGCTTAGCCTTAACTTCAGCAATCTGATTCCCATCATCCAAACCAGCTTGTTTCATTTTCTGAAAATCTGCATTCTTAGTGTTGTTGCTACAGACCAAGTTCTCAATCAACCTGATCGCCTCTTCTGGTCTGTTGGTGTTGAAGTTTCCAGCACTAGCTGCATCCAGCGCCATCTGGTATTTTCAGTCAATGCCTCTGAAGAAGATCCAAAGTAGTTGCACCTGACTGAAGCCATGATGAGGGCATTCTCTTTGATAAGACTTGAATGTGATCCAAGAAGCCTTAAAAGCTTCAGTAGGACCTTGTGTAAAGAATGCAATTTTTGTCCTCATGTCTTCAGATCTTGCATCATCATAGAAGTTATTTATAAAGACATTCTTAGTGTCTTCCCAATTGGTCAATGAAGCAGGTTCCAGTTGCTTCAGCCAATATGCAGCATCTCCTTCAAGAGAGTAAGGGAAAAGCTTGCAGAACAGAAAGTCATTGCTAACACCATTAGCTTTGACACTTGAGGCCAAATCCTCAAACCTCTCAATGTGATCTATATGATGCTCATGAGGTAAGCCATGGAATGGATGCTGGCCAACCAGCTGATAGTAGACAGGTTTGACCTCAAAATCGTTCCTCTGGAAGGCAGGAGGGCGGATTGCAGCTCTGTTAGCATAGAACTGATCAGGTCTGTTGTAGTCACCTAGAATCCTCTGAACAAAACACCCAGCAGTGTTATTGGCAGCAATAGGGACTCCAGCATCTTCTGCCACTTGTTGAACCTGCTGCTCAACAATGACATTCCCCTCTTGATCAATCCTCTGCCCCTCTTCGTTCCTCATGTTCCCTTCTCTGTCAACCAAGATAAGTGGAGCGACCATTGTAGATTGCTTCTTAGCTTTCCTGTTAGTTCTCTCCAACCTAGCGAGTTCGTCGATGCTCAAAGTCACAAGATCCTTCTCCTTGTTGCTTCTGGTACTGCGATTAGGCATACACCTGAAACCAAAACAAAGAAAAGAAACTGAAAGTTAGTAAACAAATTAAAACTTAGACAAAATTCTAACACTAAAAATCGATAGGCAGCTATTACTCCCCGGCAACAGCGTCAAAAACTTGATAGGGCTCAGGTTTTACCCAAATAAAACTACTGCAAGTGCACAACAAGAGCAGTCGTAGCGTTATCGAATCCCAAGAGAGTAATGCAAACTACACTATCGAATGTAGGTTCGGATTAAGCTAAGCGATAAGTATTGAATGTAATGCGAAATAACTAAAGTAATAAAAGCAAGTGGGCGTTTTTGAGACTGTTCTTAAAGTTCAGAAAGCTAAAGGCGCTAAGTCAGGACAATTTGCAGGTTGAATCCGAGAGTTTAGAATGCATGCAATTAGGAATGAATTAAAACCGTCTTGAACATGAATCGCAAAGATATAACTAATCAATTCTCATTGCAGAAGTTATCTATGTCTAAATCACAGAGTTTCAAATCTCTTTGCAAACCCTAACAATCTAAACATGTAGTAATGATCAGGTTCAATTGTTCACAAAACTCCTAAGCCAAATCTCTTTGCACTAGGGCGTTTTGCTCATCTAATACTAGTTCAGGTGATTAATAATGCTCTCACATCTATCAAACAACCTAGGATTTCGAAATCCAGATGATGTTGCTAAGAAATCGATATGAATGCAAGCACAAATGAAGAACCAATGAATTTCCTATAAGTTTAGCAATTCTACAAACTCTTCTTCAACCTTTGAAAAGCCCTAACTTAACTAACAAACTACTCATACATGGTGATTTGAGAAAACATCATGAAAAGAATAGATTGCATAAAAGAAATAAGAAGTAGAAATAAAGGAGTTCGAAATCTGCTCTGAAGGAGTCTGATTTGTCTCTCCAAAAGCTCTTCTACAAATCTCTCTCTAAGCTCTCTAGAATTCTCAAAAACTAAGATACAAGATATATGCCAAAAGAATGGCTGAAAAACCTAATATACAAGCTAAAACACGATCTGGGGCCTTTTTGCAAATACTAGAACTTCTGGGCCAAACCTGCAAATAATCCTTTATCTTTTAGAGAACAGCCACGACCCCTTCCTTTCTGGGTGACGAGCATCACCAGGTTGGTGACGAGCGTCACCCATATGCATACTTTTCTTCCCGAGTTGGATACTTCGTGGCTTCAACTTGCAATGCTCCAAAAAGCTCCAATATCTTCAATTATACTCCAAACATTCTATAACCTGCAAAGACTCTACTAGGACTCTAAAATGACCAAAAAGACTCAATAAAAAGGACTTATATCATGGCTAAAAACCATTAAAATCATGATATATCAGTCACCTTTTGAGTTGTAGGGATAAACTCATGGCTATAGAGAGGGCTTTCAATCTCAGCAATAGAGTTTTCGTTCTCATCAATAGCAGTTAGGGAAGTAGAGGAGATACCACAACAATACTGTAAAGGCTTCTTGAAGGTGATTGGCTGAGAATTGTTCTCTTGCCTACTCAGCTTCATAGTCAAAGAGTCTATTTGGGATTGGAAGTTATTGATGGTGGAGGCAATACTTCTTTGAATATCAGCAGCCATGCTTCTCTGAATTTCAGCCATACTTCTTTAAACTTCAGCAGCCATCATCTTCTGAAATCCTCCATTATTAAGTTGTTGGAGTTGGAGGAGCATCTCTTTATAGTCCAAATCATGTGAAGGTGGAGAGGTGTTGATGCCAACTGTTTGAGAAGAGGAACCTTGATGCTGTTGAGTATGAGTGTCTCCATAGGACTGGTGCACACAAACATCATAGTCTTGATGCATCACTGGCACCTCTTGTTGTTGGACAGCTTTGACTTGATGTTCTTTGTAGTGGTTTGGTAAAAGAGCACTAGGAAAGAGTTTGGTGGTCTCATTGAGCAGCAAGTCAACTCTCTTCTGCAAGGCTTTCATCTCATGCAATGCTGTCTCTAGCTTCTCTTTAGTGGCTTTGGAATGTTGCTCCTTGTCATCAACATAATCCTAACTGCTGAGTGCCATGTTCTCCACTAAAAGCCATCCTTCATCAATATCTTTGCCAAGGAAATAACCATTACTAGCTGTATATAGAAGGATTCTTATCTTTGGGAGAACACCTCTATAGAGTGTGGATAGTAGCATTTCTTTGGTGAAGCCATGGTGAGGGCATTGGTGAGTGAAGCTTATAAACCTTTCCCAAGTGTCTCCAAAGCTCGCATTAGACCACTGCTTGAAGTTTGTGATCTAATTCCTGAAATGTGCAGTTCTTGAGGGAGAGAAGAACTTGGTTAAGAAAGAACCTTTGCATTGTTCCCAAGTGTTGATGCTGTCTTGTGCTAATTCCCACATTTGAGCTCTACCACCAAGAGATAATGGAAATAATCTGAGCTTCAAACCATCAGCTGAAACTCCACTAAGCTTTGTCAAAGTATATATCCTCTCAAAGTGATCCAAGTGCTCAAGAGGGTCTTGATTAGGCATGCCAAAGAACTTCTTTTCTTGAACCAAATCAATCATGCTTCTCCTTATATCATAGTGGTCAGTCTCCATTGGTGGAGGAATACCTTGCCTTGAAGTATAGCTTGATGGTATATCTGCAGCACCTATAGGTCTCAATGGTCTGTGAACCAAAGCTCCTTGTAAACCATGTGGACCTTGCTGTCCTTGTAAGCCTTGGATCCCTTGAGGACCTTGTAAACCTTGTGGACCTTGCAACCTAAAATAAGCAGCATACTGATGTTCTTCCATGCTTCAACAGCTGAATTCTGACTCTGCAAACCCAAAATCTTTGACCTTGAACTTCAGTTGTAGCTGTAGACACTTAAGAGTAAGTGTTGTGGTACTTACAAAAGAAATTCTAGACCAAAAGAGAAACCAGTCACCAAAAACAAAAATAACAAATCTTGATCTCAAGATCTCTACAAATCCTACTGAACAAAGCATTCCCCTAATGGCAACGGCGCCAAATTGATACAAGAGTTTTTAGGACTTGATTCAATCACCCAAGCTTATACTAATCAGTTGTAGTAACATAGGGTTTTATCAATCCAAAAGGAGAGAATAAAACAGTAAGAATGCAATAGAGCTCTTAATTCATGCAAACAAAGAGAGTTTTAGAAGTCTAACAACCTAAATGATCAAGCAAAGAAGCAAAAGAAAGCAAAGAAAGCAATTAAAGAGCTGTAATGGCAAGGAGAAACAGAGCAAAAACAGAGTAAAAACTGAACTAAAGCAAAGTAAAAGTAAGACTTCCAAGATAAAAAGATGCTTCAAGATCAAGGCAGTGGTGATAGGGTGATTCATGTTCATGTCTAGGGTGATCTAAACAAGTAATTCTAAACACTCAATCTTAGGTAATGAACACTAATATAGAATAATCTAATCTCTTGGCATTAATTCCTTTTCTAAACACATATTCAAGATAAATCTCTTTACTCAAACACATAATCATCAAGCATTAAAATCAAGTTCCATAAAACCAATTAGCATGCTAGACATCTAATCTCTTAGGCTAGGTTTACTAATCTCTTATATGATATATCAAACATTAACTCACATTCATGCATAATCAATGTGTAAAGGTAATTTCTCATCAATATGGTGCTAAGCAATAAACACATTCAAGCAAGAAATAATAGAAGAAAAGACTCACGATTATCAAAACACCATTTTCAAGCATTGAACTTCATTCAGGAATTTCATCAAACACTTGTGTGCATGTGAAAACCTAAAATCAACTTCTCCAACAAAGAGGTACTAAGCATTAAGCACAATCATATAAGAAAGGGAATGAGAAGATCTAAGCCCTAATCAACCGAAACAATCACTAAAATCACCACATCTGCCCTAATCTCAAACCTAAAACAAACTTCTCACTAATCATGGTGAAAACCATCAAATCTATGAAGAAACGATAGTTAATCCTAATTAGAGAGACACAAGATTAAGGGAAATGCAAACTATTATTGAAATAAGCAAAGATTCAAATACAAAATAATTCAAAAGATAGAGAAGAAAAGAAGAACTGCTGAATAAAGAGTTGTTCTAAGAAATTAGGGATTTTAAGTATTTATAGGAGTCTAAGCGAAAATGGCAAAATTGTAATAAATGGTCTTTAGTCTGGGTCCACATCGATCAGTTGCAACAGTCAGGATTGATCGTTGTGAATCCTATCGATGGGCTTCTGCTGGTCAATGCAGGTTGAGCGGTTTCACGAAAATTGCGATATCTGTTGAACGGCATATTAGAATGACCTGAAACAAAGTCCTCCTGAACGCTAAACGTGGATACAACTTTCGTGAAGAGTGAAGATGCTGAATAGAGACGGAGGCTACTAGTCCGAGCTGATCTTCAATTTGGTCAAGATCAACGGTAAAAACTCTAGATGGACATGTGATCACTTTATTCGCCGTAACTCTTCAACCACTAATGGGAATGACTCAAAACTAAAACCAAACGAAAGCTAACTAAATTGGCTACAAAGTTGATGAAGGACGCCGAAGCCAAATCGGAATGCAATCACTTCATCTGAGCAGATCTTCAGTCGATATGAATCATATCGGTCAACTCCAGATTGTTGCACTTGACCGAAATTAATCCGGTGGGTTTATAACGATCAGTGCTGATCGATGCATCTGATCGATATGCTCGTATTGTTCACTTATTGATCGATGCTCTTGACCGAAAATCTTGTATCGATCACCCCTTGATCGATGTCCCCCGTGCTCTGACCGAAAAGGGTTGAGCGGTTTCACGAAATCTCCTGTAACTTTCTAACCGCTGATGGGAATGACCTGAAACCAAATCCAGACGCAAGATAACGCACGGGGCTACAATATTGGTAAAGACGGTTGAAGCTGAATCTGGTTGGAGATGCTTTGCCCGAGCCAGTTTTGTCAGGTTAAGTTTCTGGCCGCTTCAACAAGGTGCACCTTCTTCTTGGCTCTTTTCATGTTTTGTGCTGCACCCAACATAATCTCCCATGCTACTTGTAGCTCAATGAGTACCTATAAATATCTTTTATGCAAAGAAAATGCAAACTACATCCTAAATGCAACCTAAGTCTAAAATAAGAAGAAAATTGGACAAATGATAAGGAAAACATGTAAAAGAGAACCAAAACATGCACTAAATGCAAGCCTGAATGATGTAAATACAAGAGATATCTGATATAGCTGCATATTCCATGCATTCTGCATACACATAAGTTCGCTTCTCACGCATATACATTGCATTTTAGGTTAGTTTGCATCACTTTAGGTCCTAGAGTGTTCTTGCACCAGCATATGCATATTCTTGCATTTTGCATCGCATACAGGTTGTTTTCGGCTACTTTGGAGTCTTGGAGGGTTCGTGGACGTGTTGAGGCTCGTGAGGAAGTTCGTGGGACTTGAAGAATTCGAGAATGCTTGCTAAGGACCAGAGATCGAGAAGAGGTTCGAGCATGGTCGGTCGATCTAGATGAGATCGACCAGAAGATCGAGTAGCCCAGCCGATCCAAGGGGACTGATCGAGACGGAGATCGAGTGAAGCGATCGATCAAGGAGTACGGACGTGAATGACGTCATGCAGAGCGAGAGCCGGATCGAGTCCACCACTCAATCCTCCAAAGATCGACTCTAAGATCGAACGAAGCACCCGATCCACCGAGGAAGATCGAGACAAAGATCGAGCTGAAGGCACGATGTCTGAAATGATCGAGAGAGCTGCTCGATCCCGAAGTCGATCTCAATGTACTTTAACCGCTTTTGGCCGCTAGCGAAGGGGGGACCATCGAGTTGTTTGGCCTGTTTTGGCAAGGCGGCGAGCATGCTTTTGGAGGACACGTTTTCATTTTATCTTTTTATCATCTTTTTCTCTCTGTTCGAAGGCGATTTCGCCATTGTTAGACCTTGAAGCTTTTCTTGCTTTGTATCGAATCATTTAAAGTTTAATCTATTGTTTTTCATGTTCATCGTTTCATCTTTCATGCTTTGCTTGGTTTACTTAATGTGTAGTGAGTAGTTTAATCGGGTTTTGGGGTTGAGAGGATTCAAAGGGGTTGAAAAGGTTTTCAAGTTTAGAGTTTTCTTGTTCTTAATGGCTTTCTCTTCTAGGATGTTGAGTTCTTAAGGCTTAAAGAGTCTCACGCCAAGATCTTTATGATCAGAGAGAGCTCTTACCTTGACAGGATCCAGAGATCTCTGAAAGTCACATCCTAGAGACAAGTTACCCTTTCTCAAACGCCATGGTAGTTTAGGGGACTAGTTAAGTCGTGTGATTGAAATCTGATTTCCTTGCCCTTCAATCTCTTTTTCCACTAAACGCCATGGGTCTGGAGAAGAGAATGAAGGAGTGATCCATACCACACGCCATTGATGGATCTTGTTTTGTTTTTAAGGCTTTGAGAACCTCACAAAGTGAGTAGATCTAGAGTTTTCAAACCAAGCTTGAACCTTTGAAACCCCTGAACGTGAATCTCGACCCTAGACCCTCTTTCTTAGTATTCTTACATCTTTGCTAGTCATTCGCTTGTTACCTGTTGCATCCTGGTCATTAGTTTCATTGCGTTTGAACTTTTAGACGAGATCGATCGTTGTTGCTCGATCTAGTGGTCGATCCACTAGTCGATTTTTATAAATTCGTAGCCTTACATTTTAACCATTCTGTTTGTTCGTCGTCGTAGTTCACTCTTTCCTAGTAATTTTAAAATAGTTTTGTCTTGCATTTAGTCGTTACATTTAGTTTTTAGGAATTTTACAAAATCGTTCATCATTTGCCTAGCTTTACGCGATCCTTGCATTCTCATTGAACTTTCTAGTTCCTAGGATTGGATTGATTCCTCTTGCATTGTACTACAACTAAATGCTGCTTGAGTTTTGATAACCTCCTGTTGCATTGCATCATCCTAGAGATAAATCTCTTGTTATCAAATGGTGCCGTTGCCGTTCTAGGAGTGTTTAGAAAGCATTGAGATTTGGGGTTTAGTAAAGACTAAGCCTTTACTTTATTAAAGTTACTAACTTCTCTACTCTAAAACGTGTGTCTTTCAGGTACATGAATCTTCGTTCAAGGGGAGACAACAATCTACTTCAACCCTTGGAAAACATTCATCAACTTGGTCATTCACGGCAAAGAAGAGTACGAGAACAAGCTAGAGCTTTTGAGGAGATTGTTCAGCACGGTTTGGTTGACTTTGAAGCTATGGCCGAGCACAAGCACCAAGAGAGACCTCCTCCAGCTCACGGGACAGTGGGACGGGGCAATGGAAACCCCCAACACGCGGCTAGACCCCCAAGGATCATAGGAGCCGGAGATGCTCCCAATACTCATCACAATAGGTTTGGGATCACTCCTCCTCCTGTACAGAACAACAACTTCGAGATTAAGCCGGGTTTCATCTCAATGGTGCAAAACAATAAGTTTCATGGGCTAGCAATGGAAGATCCCTTCGAACACCTTGATAACTTTGAACAAGTATGTGGGATGATCAAGATAAACGGCATATCCGAAGATGCTTTCAAGCTGCGTCTCTTTCCATTTTCTCTTGGAGACAAGGCTAGACATTGGGAGAAGACACTTCCACAAGGCACCATTATATCTTGGGCTGAGTGTAAGAAGGTTTTACTCTCAAAGTTTTTCTCTAGCACCAGAACAGCAAGGCTAAGAAGCGAGATCAGCGGCTTCACGCAAAGGAACAATGAGACTTTCAATGAAGCCATGGAACGGTTCAAGGATTATACTATCCAATGTCCTCACCACGGCTTCAGCGAAGAGACTCTTCTAAGCACTATCTACTGAGGAGCTTCACCAAAGATTCGCTTGTTGCTTGACACGACTGGTAAGGGAAACTTCCTTGGTCAAGAGGTAGAAGAAGGCATGGAGCTGATTGAGAACTTGGCATTAAGTGACGGAAACTATGCTGAGAATTACGACCGTGCACCGAGAGGTTCTGAGCTAGAGTCTCACAAGAAAGAGTTGAAATCCTTGCATGATAAGATTGACAAGTTGGTTTTGGCAAACCAGAAGCATGTTCACTTTGTTGGTGAAGCGGATGAGAGCCAAGAGGAGCTTGAGTTGAGCCAAGAAGAAGCGAATTAGGTGGCGGGTCAAAACAACTACAAACCTCAAGGATATTCACAAGGCTACAACCAGAACAACAATCTCTCATACCGTAGCACAAATGTCGCAAACCCTAAGGATCAAGTGTACCCTGCTCATCAAGCAAAGCCTTTCGTACCTTACAACAAAGGTATTCAGCCGGGTGGTGGCTTCCAAGGGCAAGGGCAGAACAACTTCCAAGGACAACAGCAAGGAAACATGGGTTATACGCCAATGTACCCTCCAGGCTTTGTACCTCAGCAGCAACAACCGATGCAACAACAAGTTGATCCTGTCCAAGCTATGTTTCAACAACTGATTCAAGGCCAAGCCTCTACAAACCAGAAGTTTGCCGAGATGAATACTCGCCTAGACTCGTCTCTCACGGATTTCTCTACTCAGATTACAACCTCGAATAATAAAATCAAGCAACTTGAGAAGGGAAAGGCAACCTCAAGTGGTCAGAATAGCCTACCGGGCAAGTGTGAGCAAAATCCCAAGGAATACGCCAATGCCATTATACTAAGGAGTGGGAAAGAGCTAGCACCTACAGTTACTCCAAAGAACAACGAGGATGTTGTAATTCAAGAGGGGGAGGGTAAGCTTTCAGTTGATGATGAGATCAACTTTGACAATGTCTGGATTCAAGGGCCAAGAAGAGGTGACAAAGCGGTTGTTGAGAAGAAAGCAGAGCAAACTACTAAGGAGAAGGATGCTTATGTGCCTCCACCGTATGTACCTAAGCTACCTTTTCCTGGCCGTTTCAAGAAGCAACTCATAGAGAAGCATATAGTCTTGTTTGAGAAGCACCTTAAGGACGTAGATATCAAGCTATCTCTCGTGGACTGCCTTGCAATGATGCCTAAATGCGCCAAATTCTTCAAAGATACTCTCCCGAAGAAGAATAAGGAAAGCAAGGAAGTGCTCGTTCTAAGTGAGGACTGTAGTGATGTGATACACAAGGAGATAGTCCCTAAGAAGCTGGGAGACCCTGGAAGCTTCACTATACCTTGCGCTTTAGGTCCTTTGGAGTTCAAGAGTTGCCTTTGTGATCTCGGAGCTAGTATAAATCTGATGCCTTATTCCGTGACAAAGAAGCTTGGCTTTACCCGTTTCAAGGATTGTAGAATCTCGTTGGTACTAGCTGACAGAAGTGTGAGGCTACCTGTGGGTTTGCTTGAGGACTTGCCAGTGAAAATCAGTGGAGTAAACGTGCCTACAGACTTCGTTGTGTTGGAAATGGATGAAGAACCAAAGGATCCACTCATTCTCGGTAGACCGTTCTTAGCCACCGCTGGAGCCATCATAGACGTCAAAAATGGGAAGATTTCCTTGCACTTGGGTAAAGATATAAGGCTGGACTTCGATATCAATGAGGTTTTGAAGAAGCATACGATAGAAGGGCAAGCTTTCTACATTGAGACGTTGGATGCTTTAGCAGATGAGTTGCTGGAAGAGTTGGCTCAGGAGGATCATTTGAAGCTGGCATTGACTAAGGAGCCAGGAGAGTTCGGTTATGTGGATCAGAGGACTCAGGAGTACGTCAACTTGCTTGATTCGAGGAAGGTTGTGCTTGAAGATGTAGGCGTTTGCCTAGAGATCAACTCCGCGATCGATGACATTACTCGATCTAGGGGTCAAATCGACAAGACAATCGAGAGCACAACTCGATCCGGTGCAGCAATCGACAATCAGATCGAGGAGTGTGATCGATCCAGGAAAACAATCGAGTCCAAGATCGAGAAAGTCCTTCCGATCAGTTTGGGGTCTAATCCGGAGATCGACTCGTCTCGATCTCTCGCTCGATCCACATTAAATCGAGTGAGTGAATCCAGCAAAACTGCTCGATCTAGACGACATCGAGAGCAAGATCGACCTGACGACTCGATTTCACAAGGGATAGCGGTTGGAGAAAGCAGCCTCAAGGGCCATGTCTCGGGTTCTAAGGAAGGCTCCAAGGAGGAAAACAATAGAAACAGCCACGAGGATGATTGGAGCGAGCTGTTAGCCCCAAAGGTGGACCTTAAGGAGCTCCCAAAAGAGCTAAGGTATGCTTTCTTAGGGCTTAACGAAACCTATCCTGTGATTGTGAATGAAAACTTAAGTGATGATGAGTTGCACTCGCTCTTAACTGAGTTGAGAAAGTATAGGAAGGCCATTGGGTACTCCCTAAGTGACATCAAGGGCCTTTCGCCAATGCTTTGCACTCATAGGATTCACTTGGATAATGAGAACGCCTCTTCTATAGAACACCAAAGGCGTTTGAATCCAAATATGAAAGAAGTCGTTAAGAAAGAGATTCTTAAGCTTTTAGAGGCTGACGTGATCTATCCCATAAGTGACAGCACGTGGGTTTCTCCCGTACACGTGGTGCCTAAGAAGGGAGGGATCACGGTCATTAAGAATGACAAAGATGAGCTTATACCTACTAGGACTATTACTGGACACCGTATGTGTATTGATTATATGAAGCTTAATCTTGCTACTAGAAAGGATCATTTTCCCTTGCCTTTTATTGATCAAATGCTTGAAAGACTTGCTAATCACCCCTACTATTGCTTTCTTGATGGATATAGTGGATTTTTCCAAATACCAATTCATCCAAATGATCAGGAGAAGACGACCTTTACATGCCCTTATGGCACCTTCGCTTATAGAAGGATGCCATTCGGGTTGTGTAACGCACCGGCTACGTTTCATCGGTGTATGATGTCGATCTTCTCCGATCTAATAGAAGAGATGGTAGAGGTGTTTATGGATGACTTCTCGGTCTATGGTGCGTCCTTTTCTGTGTGTTTGTTGAATCTTTGCAGGGTACTAAAGCGTTGTGAGGAGACAAACTTGGTGCTTAATTGGGAAAAATGCCACTTCATGGTGAAGGAGGGGATCGTGCTTGGCCATAAGATATCAGAGAAGGGTATTGAGGTCGATAAGGCAAAGATAGAAGTAATGACAAGCCTTAAGCCGCCAGTTAACGTTAAAGGGGTGAGAAGTTTCTTGGGACACGCCGGCTTCTACAAGCGCTTCATCAGAGATTTCTCTAAGATTGCACGCCCTCTCACGCGGCTATTGTGCAAGGAGCCTGAATTCGTCTTTGATGAGGTGTGTTTGCGAGCTTTCATGACCATCAAGGAGGCCCTAGTATCCGCGCCGATAGTGCAAGCACCAGACTGGACTCTACCTTTCGAGATCATGTGTGATGCTAGTGACTATGCCGTGGTAGCCGTTCTAGGCCAAAAGAAGGATAAGAAGCTGCACGTGATATACTATGCTTCAAGAACCTTGGATGACACGCAAACGAGATATACCACTATGGAGAAGGAGCTATTGGCGGTTGTATTCGCCTTTGAGAAGTTCAGGGCTTACCTCGTGGGTTCCAAGACCATTGTCTACACAGATCACGCGGCTTTGCGCTACATCTATTCCAAGAAGGACACTAAGCCAAAGCTTTTGAGATGGATCCTCTTACTCCAAGAATTTGACATGGAGATCAAAGACAAGAAAGGGATAGAGAACGGCGTTGCTGACCATCTCTCTCGGTTAAGAGTCGACGAGTCTCTTCCTTTAGATGATTCTCTCCCCGAGGAACAACTCATGGCGATCACTACGGCTGTTTGTGGGAGCTTAGAAGGGCGGTTTGAGGAAGTTCTGAGCTTCAAAGAGGAGGATCTCCCTTGGTACGCGGATATTGTGAACTACTTGGCATGTGGGGAAGAGCCGTCGCATCTTGACAACTACCATAGGAAGAAGTTCATGAGAGACGTGAGCCACTACTATTGGGATGACCCCTATTTATACAAGAGAGGTGTTGATAGCCTGTACAGAAGATGCGTGACAAAGGAGGAAGCGAGAGACATCATCTTTCATTGCCACGGGTCTTTGTATGGAGGGCATTTTGCTTCATTCAAAACCGCCACTAAGGTCTTACAAGTCGGCTTCTGGTGGCCGTACATCTTCAAAGACACCCATGAGTTCGTGATGAGTTGCGAAGCCTGTCAAAGAGCAGGGAATATTACTAAGAGGAATGAGATGCCTCAGTTTCCCATATTTGAGGTAGACGTCTTTGACGCGTGGGGCATAGACTTCATGGGGCCGTTTCCTTCATCATACGGTAACAAATTCATACTAGTAACTGTTGATTACATCTCCAAATGGGTTGAGGCCATTGCTTCTCCAACAAACGACTCTAAGGTGGTGATCAAGCTCTTTAAGAGCATTAGTTTCCCAAGGTTTGGAGTTCCCAAGGTGGTGATAAGCGACGGAGGGAGCCATTTCATCAACAAGCCGTTTGAAAATCTGCTAAAGAAGTATGGCGTGAAGCACAAGGTAGCTGCGCTTTACCATCCTCAAACAAGTGGCCAAGTGGAGGTCTCTAACCGTCAGATCAAGGCGATACTCGAGAGAACAGTTGGGACTACTCGGAAGGATTGGGCGGTGAAGTTAGATGACGCTTTGTGGGCCTACCAGACTGCTTTCAAGACACCTATTGGTACCACTCCTTTCACTCTTCTCTACGGCAAAGGATGTAATCTCCCCGTTGAGCTGGAATATAGGGCGTTGTGGGCTGTGAAGTGGTTGAATTTTGATCTGAAGACAGCTCAGGAGAAGCGGTTGATCCAGTTGCACGAGCTTGATGAGCTAAGACTGGACGCTTACAAGACCGCTAGGATCTACAAAGAGCGTACCAAGGCTGATCATGACAAGAAACTGGTACCTAAGGAGCTTAAGGAAGGGAGTTTGGTGCTGGTTTACAACTCGAGGCTCAAGCTCTTTCCAGGGAAACTGGAGTCACTGTGGAGTGGTCCGTATGAAATCAAGGAAGTATTACCTTACGGAGCTGTCACGCTGGTCGCCAAGAGTGGGAATGCATTCACAGTGAACGGACACAGAGTTAAGCCATACATGGCGAGTGCATTTGACAAGGAGAGCACCTCAATGCTTCTCCAAGACCCACAATCTGCCTAAACCAAGTAAAGTCTAGCTAAAGACATTAAAGAAAGCGCACTTGGGAGGCATTCCCATGTCTATCCTGTACATATCCTTGCTTTATTTCTTTTCCAGTTTTATGTCTTTATCTTATGAGTGTGTAGGAACAAGTATGAGAGACGCATGCCATGATCTGAGTTCCAAAAGGAGCAAGAAAGGGGCGAGTATAAGCTAGAGATCGAGTGCTAGATCGACTCATCCTGGCTCGATCTTTGCTAGATCGAGCTAGTGAATCGAGAAGAGTCAGTCGATCTAGACGAGATCGAGTAGACAGATCGAGTGACAAGGTCGATCTATATGAGCACAGATCGATCGGTCCCATCTAGATCGACCGATCTATTTTCTCTCGGGAAAGTCCTTCATAGACAGATCGATCAGTCAACTCGATCCATCACTCGATCCAAGCTAAATCGACAGCATGGCTCGATCACGAGGACTTGGCCATGATTTCAAAAACTCAAGGAACGAGAGAGCCTATCGATCCACGACTCGACTCAAATCGAATCGTGTCCCAAATCGAGTAACCCTCTCGATCCAAGCCATTATGGGCATGAGATCGAGTCCCAGATCGACCAAAAGGACTCGATCTCGTGCCGAGGTAGCATTTTCTTTTTCCTCTCTCATTCTTCCCTCCACTTTTTAATTTCAAATCTTGGTCAAGGCAGAAATCTTTGAGCATGAAAGATGAGCCTTGACCAAGAATTTTGTCAGAAACCACTTCTTTTACCCATAGTTTTGTTTTTGTTAGCCTTTAAATGTTTTCAACAACTTCATACTCTCTCATTCTTGTTTTCTCGAGTTGCTAAGTAAAAGAGAGTGAGAGTTTTTTTTTTCTAAAGGCTAACAAGCATTTTTGACAATCTTTGCAAAGGTATTTACGGATCTTCGAAAATCTTTAGAAAAATCTCTTTTGATTTTGCAATTGATTGTTTTAGATGCTAGGACGGTTTTGAATTTTTAAAACTAGCTTAATAATAGGAAAAATTCTGGATTTTCTAGTATCTCTAGATCTGATTCTCTAATATTTTGCTATAATTTTTATAAATTCCCCAAAATTCTAGGGTATTAGCTATCGACTTTCTTCTTTGCTTCTCTCTTTCTCTCAACATATCGCCTGTTTGCTCATAGCTTTGCTTGAGAACTTTGTTTCTGGCGCAATGGCCCCCAAAAGAACAATAGAAGAGACAGCACAAGAGGGAGAAGGTCAAGAGGTAGCTGTTCAAGAAAGGGTTCGCTGGAGTAAGGATGAGAAAAGGGACAAGAAGCGGCTGGAGAGGCTTCGGTTCGAGCCTACCAAATTCGCTGACAGAGGGCTACTCGCTAGGCTGGGGATTCTTGGAGATTTCGACAAATCCTCAAGAACATTGGCTTAAGATGTCTGTCACGAATGGATTACCCAACCATTCCAGAAGTGACAATAGACTTCCTTGCCACGTTGGAGTTTGGTTACGAGAACCCTAGCGTCCCTGTTCCTTCACAAGGCCGTCTCTCTTTCAAGATCGGACGTCAAGCTTTCAGCCTCTCAATCCCCAAGCTGTGTCAAGCATATGGTCTCAACGCAGCCACCACCAAGATCGAGTTCCCCTCCTTCACGCGTGCAAACGATTTTTGGGACCTGATCAGCAACGATGACTACAAGGCCAACACCGCCAAAATCAAAAGAGTGAGAAGCCCGGTGCTGAGGTACACCTTGAAGCTGATCGGCAACACATTCAGCGGACGGTCAGTTGCTCCCACGGTCACGAAGACCGAGCTTTGCTTCTTGTTCCAAGGCATGAAGCATCTGTTGTGTGATCCGGCGGAGAATGATGAGTCTATAGAGGATGAAGTCGGTGATGACGTGAACTACGGGTGCGTTCTTGCTGCTTCGTTGGTGAATTATAAAGCATATGCCTTGCGGTTTAAGGCAAGCTCTTCATTCATTGGCGGTTTCCTCACGCCTCTGTTCGTGCAAGCCGGCGTACCAATACATGAGTTCACACCCGTCGCGACTAGAGCTTTCATGGATGAGATCTACATGAGGAATACCGACAGCTTGGGACGCACGCCAGCAGAAGGATTCTACGCTTACATTTTCATCGACGCGGACAATGAGAAGAGAGTGTGCATCCTGCCAAACAAAGACGAGACCGAGCTGCTTGGTGTTGGGAACATCGAGTTCTTGCCAACCGTAGAGGAGTGCTTTGCTCCTCTAGGAGGAACGCCTACCCCAGCAATCGCTCCACGTCCAAGGTCTGAGTCCCCTGCCACAGAAGATGAGATGCCCGAGGCCTACACCCTTCCCAAACTCGATTTCGAGCCAAGAACCAAGACGGAGAAGTTCCTAGCATCTGTTGTGGAGATGCAAAGGAAAATCAACATATGACAAGGCAAAATGCTCAAGAAGCTTGCCAAGAAGGTCAAATCGCTTCAAGGAGGCTCTCCTAAGAAGGCAGCAAGTGAGGAGGTTCAACAGCCCGAGAAGAGGAGGCTTTCAACCGGTGGAGTTGTCATCCGTGAAACTCAAGGCAGCAACATTCAACCGGTGCGCCTCTCTCTTCAAGAGCCAGGCTCCAAAGGCAAAGCCGTAGTATCTAGCTCCTCTGGAACATCCTCAAGTTCCAGCCGAGACTAGACCCAAGGTAACAACCAACTTCCATTGTATATACCGTTCATGCTTTCTTGATTTTGCTTTGTGTTTTGAGCTCTAAAATAAGAAGAAAATGGGACATAGGATAAGGAAAACATGTAAAAGAGAACCAAAACATGCACTAAATGCAAGCCTGAATGATGTAAATACAAGAGATATCTGATATAGCTGCATATTCCATGCATTCTGCATACACATAAGTTAGTTTCTCACGCATATACATTGCATTTTAGGTTAATTTGCATCACTTTAGGTCCTAGAGTGTTCTTGCACCAGCATATGCATATTTCTTGCATTTTGCATCGCATACAGGTTGTTTTCGGCTACTTTGGAGTCTTGGAGGGTTCGTTGACGTGTTGAGGCTCGTGAGGAAGTTCATGGGACTTGAAGAATTCGGGAATGCTTGCTAAGGACCAGAGATCAAGAAGAGGTTCGAGCATGGCCGGTCGATCTAGATGAGATCGACCAGAAGATCGAGTAGCCCAGCCGATCCAAGGGGACTGATCGAGACGGAGATCGAGTGAAGCGATCGATCAAGGAGTACGGACGTGAATGAAGCCATGCAGAGCCTGAGCCGAATCGAGTCCACCACTCGATCCTCCGAAGATCGACTCTAAAATCGAACGAAGCACCCGATCCACCGAGGAAGATCGAGACAAGGATCGAGCTGAAGGCATGATGTCTGAAAATGATCGAGAGAGAGCTGTTCGATCCCGAAGTCAATCTCAGTGTACTTTAACAGCTTTTGGCCGCTAGCGAAGGGGGGACCATCGAGTTGCTTGGCCTGTTTTGGCAAGGTGGCGAGCATTCTTTTGGAGGACACGTTTTCATTTTATCTTTTTATCATCTTTTTCTCTCTGTTCGAAGGCGATTTCGCCATTGTTAGACCTTGAAGCTTTTCTTGCTTTGTATCGAATCGTTTAAAGTTTAATCTATCGTTTGTCATGTTCATCGTTTCATCTTTCATGCTTTGCTTGGTTTACTTAATGTGTAGTGAGTAGTTTAATCGGGTTTTGGGGTTGAGAGGATTCAAAGGGGTCGAAAAGGTTTTCAAGTTTGGAGTTTTCTTGTTCTTAATGGCTTTCTCTTCTAGGATGTTGAGTTCTTATGGCTTGAAGAGTCTCACGCTAAGATCTTTATGATCAGAGAAAGCTCTTACCTTGACAGGATACAAAGATTTCTGAAAGTCACATCCTAGAGGCTAGTTACCCTTTCCCAAACGCCATGGTAGTTTATGGGACTAGTTAAGCCGTGTGTTTGAAATCTGATTTCCTTGCCCTTCAATCTCTTTTTCCGCTAAACGCCATGGCTCTAGAGAAAAGAATGAAGGAGTGATCCATACCACACGCCATGGATGGATCTTGTTTTGTTTTCAAGGCTTAAAGAACCTCAAAAAGTGAGTAGATCTAGAGTTTTCAAACCAAGCTTGAACCTTTGAAACCCCTGAACGTGAATCTCGACCCTAGACCCTCTTTCTTAGTATTCTTACATATTTGCTATTCATGCGCTTGTTACCTGTTGCATCCTGGTCATTAGTTTCATTGCGTTTGAACTTTTAGACGAGATCGATCTTTGTTGCTCGATCTAGTGGTCGATCCTGTGGTCGATCCACTAGTCAATTTTTATAAATTCATAACCTTGCATTTTAACCATTCTGTTTGTTCGTCGTGGTAGTTCACTGTTTCCTAGTAATTTTAAAATAGTTTTGTCTTGCATTTAGTCGTTGCATTTAGTTTTTAGGAATTTTACAAAATCGTTCATCATTTGCTTAGCTTTACTCGATCCTTGCATTGTACTACAACTAAGTGCTGGTTGAGTTTTTATAACCTCCTGTTGCATTGCGTCATCCTAGAGATAAATCTCTTGTTATCAATATCAAAGAGAAGCCATAAAAAATTATCCATATCAAGCTTTATTTTGTCTAATCTCAAAAACTCTCTCTAAACTAAAAAGGCGAATTTGCCTTGAAGATCTTGATCTTTAATAAAGTTTGCATTTTTATGGTTTAATCTTGTCTTCTAATCTCTGTTCTTGCATCTTGGTAGCTTAGATTTATCATCTTTTGCATTTTAAGCTCATCTAGTTATGTTTAACTCCAAATCATTGGGATTAAACATGATTAGTGAGTAGGCTTCATTAGATTTAGGGTTCTAAGTAGAGAAAGTGGTGATTAATATGTGATTAAGGGGTGATTAGGCTTGTTCAATGGTTCTCTGTTAGCTCCTTCTCTTGCAAATTGATTAATGTTGATAACGCTTGCTCCTTTTGATTGACTATGGTTTGATATATGCATATGGTTCACTTGATGTCTTCGTATCTCTTCTCTAAGTACAGTTCGCTTATTTGGTTTGATAGTCTAGCTTGGTCTATGTTTCCTTTGTTCACCTTGCTAGATGATTTGCTTAGGGCTTGATAATTCTGGTTTTGAGATTCTTGACTTGATGGTTAGATAGTATGCATCAAAATATCTTGCTTTTGATTCATTCTTGTACATTGCTTAGCTTTGTTAGGGTGTTGCAAGTTTGTGCTTAAATCCATAATCTTGATTGGTGTATAAGTGCTTAGGTCCTTATTGGTTCACAAGATTGATAAGTTGATCTGAATTCTTGCTTGGGTGAGAGAGTAGTTGCTTGATTGGTGCATCTCTTAGGCTAGAATGGTTCTGATCTTTATGCTCATGGTTGAAGGATACGCCATCACAAGTGGGTCTGACACTTCAATCTTGTTGAATATGAATTTCTTATTGACGCCAAGTGGTTCCCTTTAGATACCTTGTCTAGGAGCATAACATTGAGAATTGCTTGCTTGTTAATGCTTGTTGAGTGCATTAGAAAGAAATCCCCTTGTCACTCTTGAAAACCACAATCCCACAATTGCTTAGAACCTTGAGTCTTGCTTTTATTTAATTGTCTTCAAAGTCTTCTTGCTTAGTTCTTGCTTTAGTAGTCATTTCTTGCTTAAATTCCTGTTTAATCATTGCTTTAAGTTTATTGTTTAGTTCTGTTCACTTGCATTTAGTTTGTGCTTTTCTTTCATTGCACCATTATGTTGCTAGTCTTGTTCTCACATACTCAAACCCCAAATCTTGCTTTGCTTACAGCATTGTTTGCATCTCATCTCCCACAATTGGATTGATACCTGATCTCTATTCTACAACTGATTAGAACTTCAGGACATTTGATCTAGTAGACCAAAAAGTGCTGTTTCAATTTGGCGCTGTTGCCATTGTGGATTGTTTGAGTTTAACATTGCTGTTAGACTAAGATCTCTACTTTAAAAGTTAATAATTTGCTATGTATTCTGTGCTCTGTTTTTTCAGGTACTTGTATGAATTTGAGGTCTAAAGGCTCATCAAATCTGACTCCTTTCATTGACAACATTCATAAGAGAAGAGCTGTAAGACAGAGAGTTCAGGAAATAGAAGGGCAGAGGATGGCAGAGCAAGAATCACAGTTACCACATGTTGGTGTTGTTGGACAAGCACCACTACAACAAGCTGCAGCACACATAGATGAAGCACAAGAAGCTTTGAACCAAGCGGCTGGAGTTCAGGGATTGCGAGTACCAGTACATACACCTAGAGCTGCAAGACCAATAGGAGCTGGTGATGCACCAGACACTCACCATAACAGGAATGGCATTCATGCTCTAGCTGTACATCAGAACCACTTCGAGATCAAGCTTGGGTTGATTAACATGGTGCATGGCAAAAGATTCCATGGCCTGCCGAATGAAGACCCTTTGGATCATCTTGACCAGTTTGATAAGGTGTGTGGTATGACCAAGATTCAATGAGTCTCTGAAGATGCTTTGAAGCTGCGCTTGCTCCCTTTCAGTTTAGGTGACAAAGCACATCAATGGGAGGAGACACCTCCACAAATTTCAATCTCTACATGGAATGAGTGAAAGACAGCATTCCTCAACAAATTCTTCAGCTCAACAAGAACAGAAAAGCTCAGGAACACCATAAGTAGCTTTACTAAGCATGGGAATGAGACATTTGCTGAAGCTTGGGAGCGATTCAAGTCTTACACTTTGTAGTGCCCACACCATGGCTTCACCAATGAAAGCTTGCTGTCTACTTTATATAGAGGAGTGACGCCAAATTACAGAATGCTATTGGACACAACTTCCAATGGAAATTTCATGGGCAATACTGTTGTGGATGGTCTAGCTCTTGTGGAGAACTTAGCGCCTTCTGATGGAAACTATGGTGAAGAATATGACAGAACATCTAGAGCTGTTGTAAGCGCTGAAGGTGAGAGCACAACAAAGAAGAAGATTAAAGCTTTAAATGAAAAGTTAGACAAGCTGCTGAGTGTGTCTTTCAAGAATGTCAGTTTTGTTGGTGATAGTATTGCTACACAAGAGGAAGATAGGACAGTTGTAGAAGAAGCTTTCTACATGAATCAACAAGGAGGCGGTTTTAACAACTACATGAACCATCCCAATTTCTCTTACAGAAGCACCAACATGGCTAACCCTCAGGATCAAGTCTATCCATCACAAGCTGCTCAACAAAACAAAGGAACCAAACCTTTTGTTCCTTTCAACCAACAGAACAACTTTGCTTCAACACCACCATTTCAGGGAGGTTATCAACAAGCTAACTTTCAGCTAAGACCAACTTTTCTACCACCAGGTTTTGGCAATACACAAACCTCTTCGAGCACTCAAGATGTTGATTTGAAGCAGATGATGCAACAGCTTTTGACTGGTCAAGCCAACACCACTATGGAGCTACACAATAAATTTGCTGAAGTGCATAACAAAATAGACGCCACTACTTGTGATCTGAATGGCAAGTTAGGTGCTCTGAACCAAAGAGTCAAGTCTCTAAAAAACAAAGGAGCTTCATCTTCAAAGTCTCAGAACCAGTTACCAGGAAAGAGTGAAGCAAATCCTAAGGAATTCTGCCACTTGCTTGCTGAAGAGGATGAAGAGTTTGAGGATGAAGATGCTTCATTGGAAGAGCTTGGCATTATGCTTCAAGAGATGCTGTTACATGTGGACATGTTAAAGGCTGAGTGTGGGGGGGGGGGGGGGGGGGGGGGGGGGGGGGGGGGGGGGGGGAATGTCATCAACGTCAACATTGATGATCAAGAAGCTGCGGATATTGTAGAGAAGTTCCTCCAAGGACTAGATGACAGCTTGAACAGAGAAGAAGATCAAGAAAGAGCAGCACAAGAAGCTGCTGAGAAAGAAAAGGCTGAGAAAGCCTTAGTTTCTCCAGAAGAAGAAGCCAAACCAGAGCTCAGTGAAGCTGATAAAGAGCTTTTAGAGATATACCACGCTTTGATGGTCTTGGCTAGAGAAAGTCCTGAAGAATTAAAGGAGTTGTATGATCGCCAAGTGGGCAGAGCAGCAATGAGAAGGGTAAAGCTCCTGAAGTTCAAGCTTACAAACCACCAATCCCTTACCCCACAATGCACTTTACAAAGGCTGAGACGGTAGTCTATTCAAAGTTCAGGAAAGACATTCAAGACGCTGGAATAAAGCTTCCTCATGGCACCACTTTGCTTGAAGTAAAGGATCAAATCAGAATCCTCAAAGAAGTCTTTGATAAGCTGGAAGTAGTGGAGCCAATTCTAGAGAATGTGGGGGGCAATCTGAAGAGAAGCAAAGAGCTGAAGACATTGACAAAGCTTCCCAATCCAGGAAAGTTCCTCATCACTTGTGAGCTTGAGATGCTAGACACTGTTGGAGCCTTGTGCGATTCAGGTTCAACAGTGAATGTCATGTCTCTACACTTAAGCCAAACCTTAGGAATCAAGGAATTGACGCCCTGCAAATCCTCTATCACCTTTGTGGATAACACCTCAACAAGACCCTTGGGCATGGTGAAGGATTTCCCTTTGAAGATTGAGAATTGCTTGATGCCAACAGATTGTGTGGTTATGGAGAAGACATATTCAAGAGAGGTGCCACTTCTTCTAGGAACACCATTCTTGGCAACAGCAGGAGCTCAGATAGACTTCAAGAGAGGCTCTGTGATTTTAAAGAATATTGATGAGTTCAAAGTCTATAAGATTGTCTCTCCTTCCATTGCTTTTTGTGAAAAAATCATTGAAGAATAGAGTGAGCAACAGCAACTTCTAGAGCGTGTGGAGCATGCTATGACCTTCACAATGAGTATGTTGATGAGTGACACTCCCCCTGATGAGCCAGAACAGAAGCTTAACACTGAGTTGAAACTTGAAGATGGTTTGAAAGAGGATGAAAGCTTGATCACAAAGGAAGTGAAGCCTTTTATCACACCAAGTGTCAAGAAGAAGAGAAACAGGAAGACAGCTCGTGAGAAGAAGAGACTGATGTCAGTGGGCACTTGGGTTTACCAGAAGAAAGAGGTAGGAGCACCAGCTCAATCAACCTCTTCTCACTAATCCTCAAACCATCAAAATCAAGTTTAGTGACTTAAAACAAGCACACTTGGGAGGTAATCCCATTACTATCCTTGTAAATATATATTTCAGAAGTCAAAAATCAGGTCCATGGATGTGTAGAATGGTTTAAAGGCCAAGGAATGAAGACTCTGTTTTCACATCGAGGTGCCATATTGAGCAGAACATCTGTCATTTCTGCTTGATACAGCTTGTCTCGAGGAAGGACCAGTCCGTACACTGAGCAGATTGCACGATGGGGATCACATCGACGTCTAGCATCGAGCAAAACACCAAAAGCCCTGCTTGATGTGATCGCTTCTGAAGCCCCAATCCGTACACCGAGGAGAATGGACCGTACATCGACCAAGACACACGGTGGAGATTACATCGACGTGTAGCATCGAGCTGAACACCAAAACCCCTACTCGTCTAGCATCGAGCAAAACACCAAAAGCCCTGCTTGATGTGATCGCTTCTGAAGCCCCAATCCGTACACCGAGGAGAATGGACCGTACATCGACCAAGACACACGGTGGAGATTACATCGACGTGTAGCATCGAGCTGAACACCAAAACCCCTACTCGATGTGATCACCAGTCCGTACATCGAGGAGATACAGTCCGTACATCGATTAAATTACTCGATGGAGTTACACCGAGGAGTTGCATCGAGCAGAACATCCAAGGTTCTGCTCAATATGGGTGCTATCAACCAGATCGATGCAATACAGTGTCCGGTACGACAACCACCGAGGAGAACAGCAACCATGTACGAGACGTTCCACATCGAGGTGTAACATCGAGCAAAACACCTACATGTTTGCTCGGTGCACAATGGCCGAGCGAGAAACAAGCATCCAGACAGTGACATGCAGAGTCCACAGGAAGGATCATGCAAGCCGAAGTGTCTCCCTGCACAGAGCAACAACATCGAGCAGAACATCTACTGAGACTGCTTGATGCAAGGTGCCTTGAAGGAGAAGCTGACCAGATCACAGAACCCCCGAGGCAGCAGAGCATCATCACCGAGCCACATGACCCGACGTCCCTGATATGGTACACATCGAGGTACCACATCGAGTGTTCTGCTCGATATGAATAGTGTAAGAATTTTTTTAAAATTTTTACATGGGTAAATCGAGTAAAACCTTTTTGTAGACTTTGATGGATGGTAAAAGAATATTTTATTTCCCTCTCACATGCATTTTTTAAATTTTAAATCATATTTTCTTGCATTATCTTTGGATTTTTCTAGATATCCTTTATCCTCTTGCATTAAAACTAGCAATCTTCATCTCTCTCTCCACACACATCCATATCGAGCTAAACATCTCTTTTTCAAGCATCCTTTCTTTCTCTCTTACATTCTCTAGAACTTCATCTATTTGGTTCAATAACTAAGGTAAACCTTGTTTAAATCCCTTGTTTCTTGAGTTTAATCTGTGTTAAATTGAAGTAGGATGCATTAGAATGATTGATTATGGTTGTTTGCTCAGTTTTGTTTATGGTTTTGATTTGCATATCACCATTGTTGCTCATCTTTGAAATTCTATGGTTGAAATATTTGAAAAATGTTGTTTTTGTGCTTAGTTTGACTTTATGTTGAGATTCTGGTCAAATCTAGGCATGCTATTGTTTTTCCAGCATATTGACCATTAAAATGTTTCTTATTAGACTAGTGATGGTGAGTCTTATGCATTTTCATAGTTTGGCGGAGAGAGAATGATGTTTTTGGTTTCATATTCTTGAAATTGTTGCAATCGCTGCTTGTTACTGTGAGAATTTTAGTTTTAGCTGTACTTATCCTTTTGAGCTGAAATGTTTTTGCTAAATTCGACTCTGCTTGTTGGTGATCAGTGTGAATTGTTGCAGAATTTTCCAGTGCCTGCTTAAATTTTGAAAATTAATTTCCTGCAAAGTGCTTTCAAAGGATATCACACTAATTCTAGCTTCAAGCATTGCATTTTCAGGTACTATGTCGAACACCAGAGGAGATGAGGGGATTTCTGACTCAAATGTTTCTGCAAGAAACAAAGCTGAGGGAAAAAAGGCCAGTAGTTGATGAAGAACCAGTCCAAGATGCAACACAAAAGCTGAAGGACTACTTGAGAGCGATGAGAAGAGTGGACTTCACTCCTACAAGATATGCTGATCCTGGTCTATTGGGAGAGCTGGGAATCAAGACTGAAGTGGATGAGCTGATAAGAAACATTGGACTGGAGAAATTTGCTAGTCTTGGCTATCCAACTTACAAGCAACTTTCTTGTGAGTTCCTTGCAAGCTTCAATGTCTACTTCTACAAGTTTGATGAAGAGTATGATGAAGGAGAAGAAGACTTTGGCAATGGATTCATCAAGTTCAGAGCCATCAGAGCATGGTACACCATGGGGTTCACTCAGCTTGAAGAAATCTTTGGATTTGATTAAGGCTCAAGAGCACAAAACATGCGCTTTAAGCATGATGAGCTAAGGCATGTATGGAAAGAAATAGCGAATGATGCTTATAGAGCTGGTCATCTGAAGAGTGCTAGCATCCGCCATCCAGCTATCGGATATGTTCATATAGTCCTCACCAGCACACTATTCTACAGAAAAGAGCAAAGTATGGTTAAAGAAGAAGAGATGGGGTTTCTTGTGAATGGCTTGAAGAACATTATGGTTGAAACAAGGCATGGGAAGATCCAAGGAGAGCGCTTAAGAGTTAGTCTTGTGACAATCCTAATGAAGCAATTTCTAGCATGCCAACAGTAGGCTTTCAACACCAAAGATAAGAAGCCAAAGATAGCCATTGGAGGTATGATCAATCCCATCTTACTTGGTGTTGGAGTTAAGATTGGCACACCAGATGTTACAATGATCTTCCTAGATGTCTCTTATCTCAGTAAGATCGGATACCTTTCAGGAGCTGTTGAGGCATGATTTGTCTATCAGTTTGAATTGGAAAATATGAAGAGGAAGATCATCTTGCCCAAGAAGCGCTTAACCAACTCCACCTCCTTTGAGAACATCCGATTCATGCCAACCCAAGATGAGCTTTATGACTCATCATTGATGAGGCCAAGCAAAGTGAAGTATATAAGCACCACAGAGACTCATATGTGGAAGAAGACATTGAAGAGCAGCATCAAGAACAAGAGGTTCAGCATCAAGGGATGGAAGAAGAGGAACATGAAGACTATGATAGCCGCCCTTATGCATTTGACCCATATGATGTGATCTGCACATCTGAAGCTTCAAAGGCTGCGCATGAGCACATTAGGCTTCTTCAGAGATGGAACCACTTCCAGGACAAAGTCATCAGAGGTTTTCTGAAGACAGTCAAAGCAAGCAAGAAATCGGTTGACTCTTTGAAAAAGAAAGTGAGGAAACTCAACAAGAAGTTGGGAGGATCTTCATCCACCAAGAGATCTGGTCAAGCGGTCTAAAAAGAGCCACAAGGAGGAGGATCTGATGCTGAAGACATGTCTGAGGACACACCAGAGAGGACAGTCCAAGAGAGACACTCATTCCACATCAGTGAGCAGCCAAGGACACAAGCTTTCCAACAGGCCAGGCATTCATCTCATGTAGCTGCTCTAAGGCGAAAAGGAAAGAAGAGAAGGACTAGACATCAAACATCATCAGAGGAAGAAGCTTCAACTTCCCATGCCATTGAGAGTTCAGACTCTCACCACTCCTCCACCTGAAGTAAGGTACACCACACTAACCATTGTAAATACCACTCAATTTGTTTTTTAAATTATAGCAATTGTCTGCTTGATGTTTGTGAACACTCTATTTAGCATTTTTATTACACAGTTACTGTGTATTTTAAGTGTGGGGGAGGGTGTATGATGGACTGATGCTTGCATTTTCATTTGCATAATAGAATAGGAACCATGCATCATGATTTCATAGCATCTAAGGCATAGAAAAAACCAAAAAATTGAATTTTTTTCAAAAATTGCTTCACAAAAAGAGTTTGATTTTCATGCATTCTTATAGGATTTAGTCTTCATGCATTCATATAGGACTAGCTTGCTTGTTTAAATTTGGAACTATGATAGTACATCTTTGTTAATGCTAGTGATTTATGAAAATAAAGCCCTTGTTTTTAATCCTTTGGTGCATTTGATGTTGAACTAGAAATAAAGCTGAACCACTTTTGGAATTTGCATTCGTGTGAGCTTTGTTTGAGACTGAAGCATGCTTTGAAATGATTTCAATCTTTGTTTAAGTGGAACCTAATTTGAATTCGCAATTATCATGCCTTATGCTTATGTGATTGATGTCATGGACAATTTAAAATATTTGGATCTTCTTATTCTCTTTTGCCACTCTCTAAAAGATCCATTTACATTTCCCCACCCTTAACTAAACCTTCTTTCAAGCCAAGAAATTAATAGTGTGTGATTTGTGAGGCTTCTTCCATCATGGTTGTTGCTTAGCAAAAAGTGTTGGGTTGGAACTACAAGGGAAGTACTTCCATTGTAGAACTAGCTCACTCTTGAGTTAGATAGGTTAAGAAGTTTTTGGGGAATGGTTTGGGGTTATCTAGGGTTTAGTTTTTAAGAGAAACAAAGAAGAAAAGAAGTCAAGGCACAAAGAAAAAGGAGTGTGACACAAGCAAAAGGGTGGAAATGGCGATTTTAAACTCAAAGAAAGAAAGCTCATGTACAAAGAAGAAAAGAAGATGAAAGAAGTGCAAAACCAGTAAATCAAAAAGCCAAAGGCGAATCAAGCACCAGCATCACCAAATAAAGGAGCCAAACACAAAAGAAGCGAATCGCCACCGCTTGAAGTTCAAAAGAAGAAATGTCCTCCAAAGCGCTTGAAGAAGAAAAGTTTTTGGGTTTAAAAAAGGGTTTAAGTTCTTAAAAATGGTAGCATAGGTGGGTATTTCACTGCTTAGCTAGAGTTAGGAACACATCTAATAGATCTTGGGTAGATGGGAGTCTTCCTTTGTATGTGTAAGTTGTTCTTTGACATTTGGCATTTTGCCAAAGCACAACCATGCTTTTCTTTGAGAGAAGCCTTTAAACACCAAAACCAGTTTGTGAAGTGTGATCATTTTTATTCCACTAAGCCTTGTCCCTTAGCCAAATGACACTTTCACATTTGCAAAAGCATGATTCATGGTTTGAGCATAATTGAATGTTAAAAAAGTTGTTTAATTTGATGAGCATGTGTGGGTTACTAGCTTAGTGATCATTCCTGTTTTGTGATGAAAGTGGCTAAGTTTTTAAAATATTCTTCCAACAAGTGCACTATAGAATTAGGAACATGGACTTCATTTTGATTTATTGTTAACATTTTCAATGATATGAGTTCCCATTTAAAACCTCATCACCATGTCAAGTGTTTGTTTGCTCGAGGGCAAGCATAAGCTAAGTGTGGGGGTGTTGATAGCTTGCTATTTTTGATCATTTTAGGCTGCATTTCATGCATCCTTTCCTCTGTTTTTGCATTATAGTTCAGCATTTAGGTATCATTTGCACTTAGAATTAACATAGCATATATTTAGCTTAGAATTGCATACATTTGCATACATGTGCATGTTTGTGGTGATTCTCAGGTGTTTTTGGAGTTTTTTGGAGCTGGGGAAGGGATGGAAGCAGCTCATGCTCAAAGGAGATGTCAAAAGTGGAGTTCTTGCAAAGTCAGGTCCATATCGAGCAAGCATATCGAGAAGAACACCCGTGGAGTATGCTCGTTGCAAGCAGCAGGACGAGATGAGAAGGATCAGCACGAGGATTCCAAGCCATTTGTCTGCATCGAGGACCAGCATCGAGGAAGGACGACGATACATGCTACACAGACCATATCGAGGACGCATATTGAGCAGAACATCGACCGTACGACCTCGATGCAGCTCATCCGCGTTGACCATTTGACTTTTTTTAACCTTATCTTATTTATTTAGATTTTTTATACTTCTTTTGGCTCAAAAGGGAAGCCACACTTATCCATATCTAGCTTAATTTTATCTAATCACAAAAACTCTCTCAAAACCAAAAAGGGCGATTTTGCCTTGAGGATCTTGATCTTTAATAAAGTTTGCATTTTTATGGTTTAATCTTGTCTTCTAATCTCTGTTCTTGCATCTTGGCAGCTTAGATTTATCATCTTTTGCATTTTAAACTCATCTAGTTATGTTTAACTCCAGATCAATGGGAGTAAACATGATTAGTGAGTAGTCTTCCTTAGATTTAGGGTTCTAAGTAGGGAAAGTGATGATTAAGATGTGTTTAAGGGGTGATTAGGCTTGTTCAATGGTTCTCTGTTAGCTCCTTCTCTTGCAAACTGATTAATGTTGATAACGCTTGCTCTTTTTGATTGACTATGGTTTGATATATGCATATGGTTCACTTGATGTCTTCGTATCTCTTCTCTAAGTACAGTTCGCTTATTTGGTTTGATAGTCTAGCTTGGTCTATGTTTCCTTTGTTCAGTGACACCAAAGTGATAGTTCACCTTGCTAGATGATTTGCTTAGGGCTTGATAATTCTGGTTTTGAGATTCTTGACTTGATGGTTAGATTGTATGCATCAAAATATCTTGCTTTTGATTCATTCTTGTACATTGCTTAGCTTTGTTAGGGTGTTGCAAGCTTGTGCTTAAATCCATAATCTTGATTGGTGTATAGCTGCTTAGGTCCTTATTGGTTCACAAGTTTGATAAGTTGATCTGAATTCTTGCTTGGGTGAGAGAGTAGTTGCTTGATTGGTGCATCTCTTAGGCTAGAATGGTTCTGATCTTTATGCTCATGGTTGAAGGATAAGCCATCACAAGTGGGTCTGACACTTCAATCTTATTGAATATGAATTGCTTATTGACGCCAAGTGGTTCCCTTTAGATACCTTGTCTAGGAGCATAACATTGAGAATTGCTTGCTTGTTAATGCTTGTTGAGTGCCTTAGAAAGAAATCCCCTTATCACTCTTGAAAACAACAACCCCACAATTGCTTAGAACCTTGAGTCTTGCTTTTAATTTATTGTCTTCAAAGTCTTCTTGCTTAGTTCTTGCTTTAGTAGTCATTTCTTGCTTAAATTCCTGTTTAGTAATTGCTTTAAGTTCTTGTTTAATTCTGTTCACTTGCATTTAGTTTTTTCTTTCATTGCATCATTTGGTTTCTAGTCTTGTTTTCACATAATCAAACCCAAATCTTGCTTAGCTTTCAGGATTGTTTGCATCTCATCTCCCACAATGGGATTGATACCTGATCTCTATTCTACAACTGATTAGAACTTCAGGACATTTGATCTAATATACCAAAAAATGCTGTTTCAGTCTGTTATTGTTTTTTATGTTTTGAAGCTCAAAGACCCGTTAAGTCCAGTAAGTTATGAAACCTCTAATTCTAGAGTCTTTCCCTGCTCTATATAAAGAAATATAGAGAAGGAGAATCCTCATTACAGTTCCCTAGATCACCCAGAGATAGAAACCCTATACCATAGCCTTCAGTCGTCGCCACCCACCACCAAAGGAGAGAGGAGTTGCTGTTATTGTTCTTATGCGTCGTTTCACCGTCTCCTTGCGTTTTCTGCTTCTTGTCGTTAGATCCCTAAACCTTACCCCTTTTGTTTTAGTTGTTCGTTCAATCCGTGTAAGGTGAGGATGTATCCATGCCTTCCCTTCCGTAATATCTTCCGCGCTTGTCTCTTGTTAAGGATAAGTGGATTCCTTTCCCCCTGCAGGTTGCGCTTATAGCGTAACTTGTAGTTGATTATTGTGTGGCTGATTTACTTTTATTTGTTTCTGAACATAGATCTAGGACCACGGTTAATATTTTTGATTGTTGTTTGGTGTTTGATTGCTTGTGAGAATTGTGGGTTGCATTGCATGTAGAGTGTTAAGAGCACAATTGCATTAGGAGCTGAAAGTGATGCAGTTCCACTTGTCGGATTGTTGATGTTATGGTAGATTCAGTTCCTACCTAGACATTAGTGCCGAGAGTGATGCAGTTCCACTTATCGGATTGTTTGGGGTTACGGTATTTGCAGTTCCTACCTATACTGATAGTTGAAAGTGATGCAGTTCCAGTTGTAGGGTTGTTGAGGTTATGGGAGATGCAGTTCCTACCAAGACCTAATATGATAGATGCAGTTCCTACTTATACCTATTAGGATTGTTTGTTGATTGTTGATTATTGGAGAGTTGTGAATGTTTGTTCGTTTAGCTGATGACAAGCGACATGTTTATGTTGTGATATGTGTGGTAGACCACATGTATGCATTCTCCAGATAATCTAAATTACTCATCCCCTCATTGTCTCTTTCCCCTTTATCGCAAGTGATCGGGAGCAGCATCAGTGATCGCATGGTGGTGGTGTTAGTGTTCATTAGTTTGATCCTAGGGACCTTAAACAGTTAGCTTTCTTTTTAAATGGCTTTTCTTTTCTTTAAGGATCTATTGAGGTTATTTTGAGTTTAAGTTTAGTTTGCAAGACTATTTGAGTTATATTTATGAATTAGTATTGGTTTTGAGTTTAAAGAGTGGTAACTAGGTTTGAAAGCTAAGTGTGTGGTACACCGTCTTAAAATGATGAGAGGCGGGTGTTACAAAGTGGTATCAGAGCTTAGGTTACAAGTCAAACCGGTTTTGTCCCGGAAGACTATTTTCAAAGGAAAAAAAAAATTCAAAGGTTTTAAATTGGGTTAGGGTTTTTCAAAAGCAAAACAGAACATACATCACCAGATCACTCTCTCCAAGCTTAGTAAGTTAGTATTTTCGTTATCTTCAGTATTTTCTTTTGTTCGTCTTCATCTGTATCTACATCTACGTTATGTCTGTCTTCATCTGCTGTCTACATCTTCATTGTGTCTGCTATATCTGTAGCTGCAGTGGCTAATCGAATCGTAGGACCCGATTCTGATTACTTATTCCTGTGAAGAGATGCCACCAAGGGGACAGCGTTTTACCAGGGCTGGTGCACGTCGTGAGTTGGGGGAAGGAACACAAACCACTTCAGCAGGAAGTGTGAAGGGGGGGGGGGGTAATACCGAGCGGGCTCGTGCCATGGAGCAGGCAGAGGACACAAGTGCTCAAGCCTTAGCCGTGCAACATAATTTGGCTGCGGAACAGGACTGTGTTGCCGCCCAAGCTCGAAAAGAGCAGGTGCGTGCAGCTGAGCAAGCGCGAGGTGCAGACCAAGCGCGTATTGCAGAGGTAGCTCGTGTGGCTAAGCACGTTCGAGTTGCAAAGGTAGTTGCTGAAAAAGAAGAGCTAATGAGGTACCGCGAGAGGTATGGAAATCCTTTTCGTGGAAACCTTAACGCGGGAAGAGCACATGGAGGTGTCAATCTGCAAAGTGAGAAGCCGGTTGTGGAGGTTCGACCACCCCCACCAAAACCTTTGGGCCGTGGACAGGACATGGAGCCTGTACCGACCTATTGGGAGGCTATGGATCACGTTTATCTCATGGGAACTGAGATGTTTGCTGGCAATTATGACCCCACTGCCACAGACAACTGGAAGAAGAGGTTGGAGAGGAACCTCAATGGAGCGAGATGTCCACAAGCATACCGCAAAGACCTGGCCGTCCAGTACCTGAAGGACGAGGCGCTGGTATGGTGGGAAGGTCTTGTGGAGAAGACTGAGGGACGGAATGAACTCACCTAGGAAGATTTCAAGGCAGAATTCTCTCGTAAGTACTTTTCTCGTGAGGCGATGGAAAAGATAGTGAGTGCATTTCAAGACTTGCGTCAATGAAAGAAGACCGTACACGAGTACGAGGAGGAGTTCAATCATTTAAGGAGGTTTGCTGCTCACTACCCAGGAGAGCAAGAGTTGATCCGACTCTTCCTAAGGGGGATGAGGGTCGAACCCAAGAATCTGCTCCATTAGGAGGTATGACAGCATGATCGATCTCGTAGAAACAGCTGCAATGCAGGAGATTGGTCTTGAGGAGGAGGAGAAGCTGGCGCAGAACGCCCAAGCAAGGACCGCTAAAGGGACGGAAACTTATAAGCGAACTTGGGATACTACTAACCAGAAAGAAGGAACTGCCCTGCCTTGTGTGAAGTGTAAAAAGGTGCATCGCAATGTATGCAAGGAAGGTTTGTGCTTCCGGTGCGATCAGCCAGGACACATTGCACGGGAATGCCCAATAGCATTAGCAGTAGGACATTGTAGTCGTTGCGGAAGGTTGGGACATCATGCAAGGGATTGTAGAGCATATATACTGCAACAGGTAGGATTCAACCAAGAACAGTTGCCGCCGCCACCTAAGAGGCAGGCCTTTGGACCGCATGTGCTAATGACAGCAAATCACAAAGGGGCTGAACAGATTGTTGGTAAGTAACTTCATCATTTTGGTCCAGTTGTTTAGTCTTGTTTGCCTACAGAGTAGAAGCCTAGAAGTAGAAGGCCCATTGGGAAAGATCCATTTGAATGTTTGGTCAGAAACCAAGTAGGGGAGAAGTAGTCCCATGAATTTGGGGGCGGATTCCTTTCAAGTGGGAGAGAGTTGTAACACACCGGTTTTGCTAAACCGATATGTTATTTTTTTTCTTTAATGTGTTGAAGCCCAAAGGCCCGTTAAGCCCAGTGGGTTATAAAAACCCTAACTCTAGAATCTCCCGCTCCTCTATATAATTGGAAGTAGAGAAGGAGAATCATCATCATAATTCCCCAGATCACTCAGAGATAGATACCTTAAACCCTAGCCATCAGCCGTCGCCACCCGCCGCCGAGGGAAAGAGGAGTCGCCGTTACTGTTCGTTTGCGCCGTCTTGCTGTCTCCTTGCGTTTTCTGCTACTTGTCGTTGAATCCCTAAACCTTACCCCCTTTTGTTTTAGCTGTTCATTCAATTCGTGAAAGGTGCGGATGTATCCATGCCTTCCCTTCCGTATTATCTTCCGCGCTTGTCTCTGATTAAGGATAAGCGAATTCCTTTCCCCATGCAGGTTGCGCTTATGGTGTGGTTGTTTTACTTTTATTTGTTTCTGAACATAGATCTAGGACCACAGTTAATATTGTTGATTGCTGTTTGATGTTTGATTGCTTGTGAGAATTGTGGGTTGCATTGCATATCGAGTGTTAAAAGCACAATTGCATTAGGAGCCGAAAGTGATGCAGTTCCACTTCTCGAATTGTTGATGTTATAGTAGATGCAGTTCCTACCTAGATATTAGTGCTGAGAGTGATGTAGGTCCACTTATCAGATTGTTTGGGGTTACGGTTGATGCAGTTCCTACGTAAACTGATAGCTGAAAGTGATGCAGTTCCACTTGTAGGGTTGTTGAGGTTATCGTAGATGCAGTTCCTAACTAGACCTAATATGATTGATTGTTGAGGTTATGGTAGATGCAGTTCCTACTTATACCTATTAGGATTGTTTGTTGATTGTTGATTATTAGAGAGTTGTGAATGTTTGTTCGTTTAGCTGATGGCTAGCGACATGTTTAGATTGTGATATGTGTGGTGAACTACATGTATGCATTCTTCTGGGTAATCTAAATTATTCATCCCTTTCTTGTTCCCTTTCCTTCTTTCGCATGTGAGCAGGAGCAGCAACAGTGATCGCATGGTGGTGTTGTTCGTGTTCATTAGTTCAATCTTGGGGACGTAAACACTTAGCTTTCTTTCTAAATAGCTTTTCTTTTTTTTTATGAATCTATTGAGGTTATTTTGAGTTTAAATTTGGTTTGCAAGACTATTTGAGTTATATTTAAGAATGAGTATTGGTTTTGAATTAAAAGAGTAGTAACTAAGTTTGAAAACTAAGTGCATGACACGCCGTCTTAAAGGATGAGAAGCAGACTTAGTCAAGGCCGTCTATTTGCTGGAGCAAAAATTATACACAAATAATCTTATAGATATCGAAATAACTTAAAACTTTATTTAATGTTAACAAAATAAGAAGTATTTGCTGACAAAAAAGAAAAGAATCACATGTTAATACAATAATTTATAAAATATATTCTAATTTGGTTTCATAAATAAAATTAAGGAATAACTAGCGTTGATATTATTTATAAGTTTGGAAAGTAGATGGTGGAATCTTTAATATTTTATGTTAATTTGGTAATGTTACGTTTTAACTTGATATGATTTTTGGGTTAGATATTAATTGGCATTATTATAATAAGAATTTAGAGAACCAAACATTTTCTTCAAATTATTGCAAGCAAATACGTTTTCTTCTAAAAAAACAAAAAAATCGATTACTGATCATTAGTTTAAAACATTTGAAACGTAGCTTCAAGATAATCTCAAGTTTTTTATATCATTTCGATCGAAAATAATATTCTGGAGATCAAATATGATGATATTTAGTTGAAGATTTTGCTTTAAAAAACCTAGAATAATAGTACTGTTTAAACAGAAAATTTTAAATTACATTAATGTATTTATTTTAAATGTTATAAAAAGATCTAAAATTAAAAATTAAATTATAAAGTATTTTAAATTAAAGACTTATTTTTATTTTCGAACAAGGTCCGTATAAAATTTGAGACATCCTTGGACTTGGTGTCCGCGTCATCTTCTTGTCCAAGTTGTATCTCATTAGTGTCTGACTCCGGCATGAATCAAGAAAGTTGTGAAGCTTTCACAATCCCTAATTGAAAGCTTTTTGAGCTTCAGAAATAAGGATAAAGGGAAGCAGAGGAGATTTCTGCAGCTACTTCCGATGAAGTGGTATTCCAGTTGCGAGTAACTCCGCGTTGGCTACAAACTCTCTGAGAAATTTAAATTCTTGCAATCTCTGCGAAACGGGACAAAGCAGGAGTAGTTCCCACGGAAGAAGAAGTCTAAACCAACCTTCTGCAGAATATTAAAATTTTCAATGCTTAGGTACTTAAGAGAAGGCAACTGTCTCATAAAATAATTTTATATTAGGATTTAGTTTGCTCTACATACGGGATAATTTTTTTTTAATTGATTAAATTTAAATTTTATTAAAAAGTTTAGTTTTTGTTATATAAATTATTAATATATTGGTTAAGTATGTTTGTTATTTGATTTAACTGTTTATTAGAATAAAACATTATATTATTTGTGAATGGTATTTTGGTTTCGTTTGCGTGTAGTTACATGTATGTATCCAGACACGAATGTGTAGTTACATGCATGTATCTATCCCATCTCGTTCTAGGATTTAGTCCGCTCTACGTGCGTAATAATTTTGTTTTTTTTTTTAATATATAATTACAGTATACGTGCAAAGTAACTATACAAAATAAACGTTCATGTCTGGATTGTGCCATGTAACTATCCGTATCTCATTTAATAATATTTTTTTATAGTTAAGAGTTTGAATTTAAATTGGATAGATTTATAAACTGTGCAGGAATTAAATATCGATAATTTCATTTTATAAAAGAAAATATGAGATTAAAATTATTGTTAGTTTTTGGTAGGAAAAAAATATGTTATGTAAGAGATTCTGATGTAATCTGTCTAGCTATTTATAAATAATATTGTTTAGTTTCTTGTTTTATAAATATTAAGAATATATGGTTGAAGTTAATTATTTATATCTTATTTTTTGACTAATATCAGAAAGAGAAAGTACCATTTAAAATATGTTAAAAATAACAATCAGAAATTTAACTTGTTATCTAAATAAAAATTTATAGTTTAAAAAAGCTACAAAAGTTAATAATATAAATTAAACAACTAATAATAAGCACATTTTTTAAAAGTGTGAAATAAATATAAACACACGGTTTTGTACTTTATTATCTTTCTCTCGACTCTTCTTCTCTCAAAATAGAAAAGACAGATTTTGGTCTTTCGATCCGATTTACGGATTCATTTCTTCTCCCCCAAATCACCTAAATCAATGGACTGAAGTTTCTCTAAACTTCCGATCTACTTAAATCCCTATTTTCTTTCAATCTTTCTGATATAATACAGAGATCAAAACATATCGCCGTTTCAATCCTTAGACCTTACATATTCAATGAAGATTTCCGATTATTATGAGGTTCAGAATCATCCGTTCAATCGATCTGTTGGATTTGGTAAAGTAAAGCTCCGTTTTCACAGCATGAAGCCATAATTTTCTTGACTGAGTATACGATTGTTCTTCAGACGAAAAATTTAAGATAAGTAGTTACAAATATTTTCATGCATGTACAATTACTTTCTGAATTCCTTGTGATGGTAAGTATTCTCTTCAATCTTTGTTTGTGTATCTGACTGGGTTGGGTCATTTTAAACCTCAGATGAAATGTTATACAACCATGAAATAATTAAGATAAGTCTCCGACATTGTTTTGTTTTTTTTAATAAATACTCAAAATCATTATCTTCTTTTTGAATGTGTCAAAATTTTAATTGATGTTTTTTTTTAATTACCGAAATAATTAGACGAAAAGAAGTTTTTTTAAAATAATTATAAACAAGATCCACAAGAAATTCTATTTTTTTCTGAATTACAACAAATCCTAATGAGAACTGATAGTTTAATGATACATGATGTTGAAGAAAAATATTTATTCCCAAACATGATGTCTCATTCATTTGGAAAAATCAAGACTTCTTGCAAGTAAACGGAGAAGAAAAAAAAACAAAACAACAAGTCAGTTTCTCTTTATTATTTTATATTTTGAAATATCTGTTATATGAATGATAATTGTTTTAATTTTTTTTCTTTTCTTAATAAAGAATGATTGATTGAAAATACATAAATTTATAACTCTGTAACACTAAGAATAAAAAATCAAATAACCATAATAGCTAAAAGAAACAAACTCATAGTTATTTATAACAACTATAAATTCTGAAAAATCTCTTTAAAAACTACATTTGTAGTCTGCTTCTGAGGCTTTCCTTCCTTGTCTACTATTAGAATTTTCAGACCTTTCTTAGAAGTAGCTCTAGAGAGTGCCACGTAAAGCTGACCATGAGAAAACATGGACCGATGAAGAAAAAGACCAACTTCCTTTAGTGATTGTCCTTAGCTCTTGTTAATCGTCATAGCAAACGCTACAGCTAATGGAAACAGTCTTCTTCTCATTTTAAAATGCAACTTAAGATCCGATGGAGAAATTACAATCTTAGAAATCAAACCATAGAATCCACGCTATCTCCTGTAATAACTCGAGCTTCTAAAACATGATCAGCCATTTGTGTTATCTGTAATCTAGTTGCATTACATAATCCTCTCTTAGGATATATGTTTCGTAGCAACATTACTGGAACACCTATCTTAAGATGTATAGAATGTTTGGGTAATCCAGGTACCTTTAAATTGTGTAAGAAATCAAGAGTGAAAATTGAATTGTTCCTTGAAACTGTATCCATAGGATTGATACTATCATCACTTAAGTAAACTCATTCATCACCTGGTACAAATAAGTAATTTACTCAGTATATAAAATGCATATTAACATCAACGTAATAATGAATGATAATTATAAGAAATAAGAATGTACCTTTATTTTTATCAAGTATAAGTTCATTGATCAAATCAACATCATCATTTGTTGGACATAAGATAGCTTTTTCTTGAAAAAACTTAGGATCATCATTCTATATCAAGAAATTTGGATCGCCATAAACTTCATTGCTAATCACGTCAAGGAGATCATTCGCTTCAGTAATAAGTAGTTCTTCAGGAATATCTATTACAGCTTCACCGTCATTAGGCTCTGAAAGATTCCCATCTCCGACATCTAATAACCATTCTGAGAATTTCTTAATTTCATTAGCTTCATCACGACTCAGAATACCAGACATTAGCCTCATGTTCTTAGTTAACTTCAGCACCTTGCAATGTTCCCAAATATAAGACGAATTCAATGAAGCCATAACTATCTCCGCTCTCCCTGCACCATTAATTACAGGTAGAACCTGTCTAAAACCCCCTCCAAAAACCATAACTTTGCCAGCAAAAGGCTTGCCATCTACGTTTCCAATAATATCAGACAAAACTTCTATCCAAGGACTCAAAACAATACTTGCTCATAATCGGGGCTTCATCCCAGATTATCATGGCTGCTTCTTTAACCATATTAGCAAGATCTGATCCAGCTTTCATTGAACATTGCGTAAAATCATCAGGATTAATTGGAATACCAAATCTTGAGTGAGCTGTCCTTCCTCCTTCTAACAACAAAGACGCAATACCTTTAGATGCCGTGTTAAGTATAATAGACCCCTCAGATCGTATCGCAGCTGATAAAGTATTCCACATGAATGTTTTACCGGTTCCTCCAAAACCATAGACAAAAAATATACCTCATTTTCCACTATAAACGGCAGTTGTGATTTCATCATATACTCATCTCTGCTCGGATGTTCACATCTTTAACAATTCATCATGTTTCTTCTCTAGATAAACAGAGTCGTAGGACATCTCATCAACAATAAAACAAATCGAATGATTGATCCTCTCTCCACTTGGTTGTGGCATTGATATAAATCGATCGAGAGAAGTTGTCATATTCAATAGTAGCTCTTCAGTTTCTTGTAGAGTAATTTTTTTCTTCTCAGCATCGTTTAAATGAAGATCTGTAAAAACCAAAAGAATAATTAGACTACAGTAGAGTTAAAAACATCCGGTTAATAAGTATATCTAGAATTTAAAAATATTTCCTATTACCAGGATTATTGAACTCCATTCTTTTCTTTCTCCCCATGTCCTCTAATAGAACATGTGATATTACCGTATATTTTGCATATTTTGCATGCATTTAGGACAGTTTTTCATGCATTCATCTTGGATTATAGGATAGTTTGTTCCATTTGTTGCATTTTAGGTCCTAGGTCCCTTTGCATTCGCAATTTGCATATTTCTTGCATAAATGCATCATTATCAGGTTGTTTGGAGCACTATGGAGTTGTGGAGGCTATGTGGACGTGAGGAGGTTCAAAGTGGAGCTCGTGGACACTTGGAGAACTTAGCTTGGCATGCGAAGTACCCGAGATCGAGTAGCGGATCGAGCAATGCAGGTCGATCTAGATGAGATCGACCAGAAGATCGAATGACCCAAGTCAATGCAAGGGAAAAGATCGAGACCAAGATCGAGAGAGGAGATCGATCTGGAGTACGGACGTGAATGACGCAATGCAGATCGAGAGCTAGATCGAGTTCCCAACCCGATCATCACAGGATCAACTCAAAGATCGACCGAAGCAATCCGATCCAAGACCAAGATCGAGCCATAGATCGAGTGACCCTAGTCGATCCCAGACGAGCCTTATCCGTCTAGCTGTCTTTGGCGGCTAGCGAAGGGGGGACCAGTTAACGGTTTAGCCATTTTTGGCAAAAGGAGCCATCACTTTTCGATTATCTTCATTCTGTCTATTTGTTTTCTCTCTACCTTAGGCGATTTCGCCATTGTTGAACATCTTAAGCTTTTCGTGTTTTAAACCTTTGGATCTTTTAATATTAAGCAAGTTTTTCCTTTAATCATGCTTAGTTTCTTGTGTATCGCTTTTGCTTCGATCTTAATCATGTGTAGCGAGTAGTCTTTTTGGGTTTTCGGGGTTGAGGCAATTCAAAAGGGTTGAAAGGGTTAAAGCTTTGTGTTTTCTTTGTTCTTCATGCCTTCTCTTCTAGGATCTTTGGGTCATAAAGCTTAGAGAGCCTTGGAAAAGGTCTCTATGATTCCAGGGCTGTCTTACCTTGACAGGATTCAGACATCCTAGAAAACCAGATCCTAGAGGCTAATCTTTCCTTTCCCACATGCCATGGTTGTAAAGGGGATTAGTTAGGTCATTATATTGAAATCTGTTTTCCTTGCTCTTCGATCTCTTTTTCCACCAAATGCCATGGGTTCGGAGAAGAGATTGAGGAAGTGAACCATACCACACGCCATGGATGGTTCTTGTTTTTTTTTTCAAGACTTAGAGAAACCTCACAAATGAGTATATCTAAATGTTTTCAAACCAAGGCTTAACCTTTGAGACCCTTGAATATGACCCTCGACCCTAAACCCTCCATTTTAGTGTTTTAAAACCTCTGTTCATCATTCGCTTGTCATTTAGTTTGCATCTTGTTCATTAGAAGTCAATCGCTTTAAGTTGTTTGTTAGATCGATCCATTCTGCTCGATCTAGTGCTCGATCCGGTGGTCGATTCACTGATCGATTTTTAGTTCTTAGTAGCTTTGCATTTTTAACCTTTTGCTTGTTCCTAGTGGTAGTTAACCCTCTTCCAGGGATGTTAAAATTGTTTTATATTGCATTAGATCATTGCATTTAGTTTTCCTTGATTTTACCAACTATTTATCCATTTTGCTTAGATTTGCTTCATCCTTGCATTCTTAGTGGCTCTTCCTGCATCCTAGGTTGGATTGATTCCTCTTGCACACTGTACTACATCATAACATGTTGCTTGAGTTTTGATAACCTCCTGCTTGCACTTTAAAAAAACCTGTTATCAAATGGCGTCGTTGCCATCTTAGGATTGTTAGGAGCATTAATATTTGGGGTTTAGTAAAGACTAAGCCTTTACTTTAAATTTGGTTACTAATCTCTTTCTCTTCACACTTGTGTCTTTCAGGTACATGAATTTGCGTTCTAGGGTGACAACAACTTACTTACACCCCTGGACAATATTCATCAACTTGGCCACTCAAGAACAAGAAGAGCAAGAGAGAAAGCTAGAGCTTTTGAGGAGATTGTCCAAGCCGGTTCAGTAGACTTTGCAACAATAGCTGAGCAAGAAAATCCTGAGGGACCTCCACCAGCTCACGGTGCTGTAGGAAAGGGCAATGGAAACCCCAAACATGCAGCTCGACCACCACAGATCATTGGTGCTGGAGATGCTTCTAATACGCATCACAATCGCTTTGGGATCACTCCTCCACCAGTACAGAACAACAACTTCGAGATTAAGCCAGAGTTCATCTCTATGGTTCAGAATAGCAAGTTCCATGGGCTGGCAATGGAAGACCCCTTGGAGCATCTTGAGAACTTTGAGCAAGTTTGTGGGATGATCAATATCAATGGGATCTCGAAAGATGCATTCAAGCTCCGGCTCTTCCCATTTTCTCTCGGAGACAAGGCTAGGCATTGGGAGAATACCCTTCCACAAGGCACCATTACCTCTTGGGCTGAGTGTAAGAAGGCTTTCCTCTCAAAGTTTTTCTCTAGCACTAGAACAGCAAGGTTGAGAAGTGAAATCAGCGGCTTCACTCAAAGGCAGAATGAGACATTCAATGAAGCCATGGAGAGATTCAAAGACTATAGCATTCAGTGTCCTCACCACGGCTTCAGTGAAGAGACTCTTCTAAGCACAATCTACCGTGGAGCATTGCCCAAGATCCGTATGCTACTTGACACGACAAGTAAGGGCAATTTCGTTGGTCAAGAAGTAGAAGAGGGTATGGAGCTAATCGAGAACTTGGCATTGAGTGACGGTAACTACGCTGAAGACTATGACCGTGCACCAAGAGGTTCCGAGCTAGAGTCTCACAAGAAAGAACTTAAGTCATTGCATGAGAAGATTGACAAGTTGGTCCTTGCAAACCAGAAGCATGTACACTTTCTGGGTGAACAAGAAGAGGTCTTGGAGGAGTTAGACTTGAGCCAAGAAGAAGCTATCTGGATTGCTGGTCAGAACTACAACAAGCCTCAAGGATATTCACAAGGGTACCAAGCCAACAACAATCTCTGTTACCGAAGCACAAATGTTGAAAACCCTAACGATCAAGTGTACCCCCCTCAACAAGCAAAGCCGTTTGTTCCTTACAACAAGGGTTTTCAAGCGGATAGTGGCTTTCAAGGGCAGAGGCAAGGGAACTTCCAGGGTCAGCAGCAGCAGCAGGGCAACAAGGTTACACTCCTATGTTTCCTCCCAGCTTTGTTCCTCAACAACAACAAATGCAACCGCAGCAACAAGATCCGATCCAAGCTATGTTCCAGCAGTTGCTTCAAGGTCAAGCTTCAACTAATCAGAAGTTTGCCGAGATGAGCAACCATCTTGACTCCTCTCTTACTGACGTCTCAACTCAGATTACAAACCTGAACAACAAGATCAAACAGTTAGAGAAGGGAAAAGCTACTACAAGCGATCAAAGCAGCTTACCGGGCAAGTGTGAGCAAAATCCCAAGGAATACACCAATGCCATTACACTAAGGAGTGGCAAAGAACTTCCACCGCGAGTTGCTCCTAAGAACAATGAGGACATTGTGGTTCAAGAGGGGGAGGATAAGCTTTCAGCTGATGAGGAGATCAACTTTGATAATGTGTGGATTGAGAGACCAAGAAAGGGTAAAGAGGTAGCCATAGAGAAGAAAGTGGAGCAAGCTACTAAAGAGAAAGATGTTTATGTGCCTTTACCGTATGTACCTAAGCTTCCTTTTCCTGGCCGTTTCAAGAAACAGCTGATAGAGAAGCATAGACTTGTTTGAGAAACACCTAAGGGACGTTGAGATCAAGCTTCGTCTTGATGATTGCCTAGCTATGATGCCGAAGTGTGCTAAATTCTTAAAAAACACCCTTACAAAGAAGAACAAAGAGAGTAAAGAAGTTTTGGTGCTTAGTGAAGAGTGTAGTGCCATTATTCACAGAGAAATAGTGCCTAAGAAGCTAGGAGATCCAGGATCCTTCACCATTCCTTGTGCTTTGTGTCCATTGAAGTTTAAGAGCTGTTTGTGTGATCTTGGTGCAAGTATCAATCTCATGCCCCATTTTATAGCCAAGAAGCTAGGTTTCACACGGTTCAAAGAGTGTAGGATCTCCCTTGTGTTGGCTGGCAGAAGTGTGAGACTTCCAGTGGGTATGCTAGAGGATCTTCCAGTGAGGATAAGTGATGTCAATGTACCAACTGACTTTGTTGTGCTTGAGATGGATGAAGAGCCTAAGGATCCGCTTATACTTGGAAGACCATTTCTTACAACCACCGGAGCAATCATCGATGTCAAGAATGGGAAGATAGCTCTACACTTGGGCAAGGACATCAAGCTGGATTTTGATATCAACGAGGTCATGAAGAAGCCAACCATAGAAGGACAAGCATTCTACATTGAAACGTTGGATGCTTTGGCCGATGAGTTACTCGAGGAGCTAGCACAAGAGGACCACTTGAAGCTTGCTTTGACTAAGGAGCCAGGAGAGTTTGGTTTTCTGAGTAAGAGGACTCAAGAATATGTTAGTCTCCTTGACTCTAGGAAAGTTGTGAAGGAAGAAGAAGGCGGATGCCTAGAGATCGATCAGGAAATCGAGAAGATCACTCGATCAAGGACAGCAATCGACAAGAAGAACGAGGAGACTGGTCGATCCAGCAAAACAATCGATGGGAAGATCGAGAGAAGTCAATCTATCAGTTCAGAGAACGAGACGGGGACTCGATCTCCTGCTCGATGCACATCAAATCGAGTGGGTGAATCGAGTGAAGTTGCTCGATCCGGACCAGAACGAGCGGAAGATCGACTAGATGACTCGATCTCGGAGGAGACAACGGTTCAAGAAGGCAGTCTAAAGGCTCATGTCTCGGGTTCTAAGGAGGCTACTGAGGATGGGAACGTCAACAAGAGCCACAAGGAGGACTGGAGCGAGCTGCTAGCCCCAAAGGTGGACCTAAAGGAGCTCCCAAAAGGGCTAAGGTATGCTTTCTTAGGGCTTAATGATACTTATCACGTGATTGTGAATGAGAATCTGAGTGATGATGAGTTGCACTCGCTCCTAAATGAGCTGAGAAAGTATAGGAAGGCCATTGGGTACTCTCTAAGTGACATCAAGGGCCTTTCACCAATGCTTTGCACTCATAGGATTCACTTAGATAATGAGAACTCTTCTTCTATTGTACATCAAAGGCGTTTAAACCCGAATTTGAAAGAAGTAGTTAAGAAAGAGATCCTTAGGTTGTTAGAGGCTGACGTGATCTATCCCATCAGTGACAGCACGTTGGTTTCTCCTGTACACGTGGTGCCTAAGAAGGGAGGGATCACGGTCATTAAGAATGTTAAAGATGAATTGATTCCTACTAGGACTATAACTGGTCACCGTATATGTATAAACTATAGGAAGCATAATTCTGCCATTAGAAAGGATCATTTTCCTTTACCTTTTATTGATCAAATGCTTGAGAGACTTGCTAATCATCCTTATTATTGCTTTCTTGATGGTTATAGTGGTTTCTTTCAAATACCAATCCCTCCAAACGCTCAAGAGAAGACGACCTTTACATGCCCCTATGGCACCTTCGCATATCGAAGGATGTCATTCGGGTTGTGTAACGCACCGGCTACATTTCAGCGGTGTATGATGTCGATCTTCTCTGATCTTATAGAAGAGATGGTAGAAGTGTTTATGGATGACTTCTCGGTCTATGGTGCGTCCTTTTCTGCTTGTTTGTTGAATCTTTGCAAGGTACTTAAGCGTTGTGAGGAGACAAACTTGGTTCTCAACTGGGAGAAGTGTCACTTCATAGTGAAGGAAGGGATTGTACTTGGCCACAAGATATCAGAGAAGGGCATAGAGGTTGATAAAGCCAAAGTTGAGGTCATGATGAGTCTTGAGCCGCCGGTTAATGTAAAGGGAGTGAGGAGCTTCTTAGGCCATGCAGGCTTCTACAGGAGATTCATAAAGGATTTCTCCAAGATAGCAAGGCCCCTCACACGGTTGTTATGTAAGGAAGCTGACTTTGTGTTTGGTGAGGATTGTCTTCATGCTTTCAAGACTATCAAAGAAGCTCTTGTATCCGCGCCAATAGTACAGGCACCGGACTGGAGTCTACCGTTCGAAATCATGTGTGACACGAGCGACTACGCCGTGGGAGCTGTTCTTGGTCAGAGGAAAGACAAGCGGTTGCATGTAATCTACTATACCAGCCGTACCTTGGATGACATGCAAGTCAGATATGCTACAACCGAGAAGGAGTTGTTGGTCGTTGTGTTTGCTTTTGAGAAGTTCAGATCATACCTCGTGGGCTCTAAGGTTGATGTCTACACAGATCATGCAGCTTTGAGGTACATATATTCCTAGAAAGACACTAAACCGAGGCTCTTAAGGTGGATTCTCCTTCTACAAGAGTTTAACATGGAGATAAAAGACAAAAAGGGGATAGAGAATGGTGTTGCTGATCACCTCTCAAGGATGAGAGTCAATAAAGCTTTGCCACTTGATGATTCACTCTCGGAGGAGCAGCTCATGATGATCACCACGGCGGTATGTGAGAAGCTTGAAGACAAGTTTGAGGAGGTTCTGAGTTTCAAAGAAGAAGACTTGCCATGGTACGCTGATATTGTAAACTACTTGGCTTGTGGTGAGGAGCCTTCTCATCTAGACCCTTATTAATAGAAGAAGTTCATGAGAGACAGCTCTCATTACTTTTGGGACGAGCCATACTTGTACAAAAGAGGGGTGGACAGCTTGTATATAAAATGTGTTTCAAGAGAAGAAGCACAAGACATTCTTCTACATTGTCACGGCTCTTCATATGGTGGTCATTTCGCTTCTTTCAAGACGGCTACAAAGGTGTTACAAGCTGGTTTTTGGTGGCCATCTCTTTTCAAAGACGCGCATGAATTTGTTAAAGCTTGTGAAGCATGTCAAAGAGTTGGAAACATCACAAAGAGGAATGAGATGCCTCAGGTGCCAATCTTTGAAGTTGATGTCTTTGACGCATGGGGCATAGATTTTATGGGTCCATTCCCATCCTCTTACGGCAACAAGTTCATCTTAGTGGCCGTTGATTATGTGTCTAAGTGGGTTGAGGCTATAGCTTCCCCAACAAACGATGCAAAAGTGGTGATAAAGCTCTTTAAGACCATCATATTCCCACGGTTTGGAGTCCCCAAGGTAGTAATCAGTGACGGTGGCAGCCATTTCATCAACAAGGTGTTTGAAAGCCTCTTAAGGAAGTATGGCGTGAAGCACAAGGTAGCAACGCCTTATCATCCTCAAACTAGTGGGCAAGTAGAAGTCTCAAATAGGCAGATCAAGGCGATACTAGAGAGGATAGTTGAGGCTACTAGAAAAGATTGAGCGGTTAAACTCGATGATGCTTTGTGGGCTTACCGGACCGCTTTCAAAACCCCCATTGGTACTACTCCCTTCACTCTTCTATACGGCAAGGCATGCCATCTTCCTGTTGAGTTGGAGCATAGAGCACTATGGGCAGTGAAGCAGCTGAACTACAACCTCATGACAGCTCAAGAGAAGCGGTTGATTCAGCTACATGAGCTTGATGAGCTACGGTTGGAAGCGTATGAGAGTGCTAAGATCTACAAAGAGAGGACCAAGGCGGCTCATGAATAGAAGCTGGTTCACAAGGAGTTAAGAGAAGGCAGTCTGGTGCTACTCTACGACTCGAGGTTGAAGCTGTTTCCAGGGAAGCTCAAATCAAGATGGTGTGGACCGTTTGAGATCAAGGAGGTTCTTCACTATGGAGCGGTTACATTGGTTGGCAAGAGCGGGAATGCTTTCATGGTTAATGGGCACAGATTCAAGCCCTACTTGGCAAGTGATTGCAGCAAGGAGAGCACCACAATGCTTTTCCAAGATCCACCTCAGGCCTAAACCAAGTAAAGTCTAGCTAAAGACGTTAAAGAAAGTGCACTTGGGAGGCATTCCCATTTCTATTTTGTATATATTTTTGCTTTCTTTCTATTTCAGTTTTATGCTTTTATTGTCTAAGTGTGTAGGTGCAAGGATAAGGGATTATAAGCCATGATCTTGGAGTCAAAAGAGGCGAGAAGGGTTAAGTATAGCTTAGAGATCGAGTGCTAGATCGATACTAGATCGAGCTAGTGAATCGAGAGGAGTCAGTCGATCTAGACGAGATCGAGTAGACAAATTGAGTGGAACGGTCGATCACGAGAGGATAAACCACCTATGCGTTTAGCTTGAAAAGCAAACGAGGTGTAGATCAATCGAGTCACTCGATTCTCAAAGATAGATCGAACAGGCTACTCGATGTGCCACTCGATCTAAGCCAAAACGACCCCCAAATCGATCATGTGGCTCGATCCAAGGAGTACAGCCTAGTTGACCAAAAGTCAAGGAACGAGAGGGTACAATCGATCTAAGACTCGATGCAATTTGAATCGAGTCCTTGATCGATCAAACCTCTCGATCCGAGCCAACATGGGCATGAGATCGAGTCCTAGATCGACCAAAATGGACTCGATCTCGTGCCGAGGTAACAATTTCTTTTCCCTCTTTCCTTCTTTCCCTCCTGTTTTTAAATTCAAATCTTGGTCAAAGCAGAAATCTTTGACCATGAAAAATGTGCATTGACCAAGCTTTTGTCAAAAATCACTCTTGCATGTGTCCAAAATTTTCTTGTCTTTAAAACCCCTCTTTCTCTCTTTTGTTTCTTCACTTTGAAAACCCGATTTTCACATAACAAAAAGAGAGAGAGAGAGAGAGAGAGAGAGAGAGAGAGAGAGAGAGAGAGCGAATTTTAGTTTTTAAGGCTTGTGCATTTCATTTTCCTCTAAATTCAAAGGTATTTTCGTGTTATCTAATTTGCTTGCTTAATCTTTCAAGAAAATCATTTTCTGTTGTGATTTAGGGAATGATTTGCTTAGGAATTAGGAAACTTTTTAGATTTAGCTAGATATTAGAAAAAATTCTAGATTTAACACTATCTCTAGATTTTCTTTTCTGTTATCTAGCTACAATTTTTATAAAATCCCCTAAAATCTTGGCTAATTGTTACAAGTTTTTCTTTCCTACCCTGTCATTCTCTTACATTCACCGCCTTTACTCATCTCCTTCCTTGAGAGTTGTGTTTCAGGTACCATGGCACCAAAGAGAACCAGAGAAGAGACAGCACAAGAAGGAGAAGCACTAGAGGTGGTTCAGGAGAGGGTCAGATGGACAAAAGAAGAAAAACAAGCCAAGAAGAGGCTAGAGAGGCTGAGGTTCGATCCCACTAAGTTCGCGGATAGAGGTCTGTTGGATAAGATGGGGATCTTGGGTGACTTTCATCAGCTTTTCAAGAACATTGGACTCCGATGCTTGTCAAGGATGGACTGCCCAACCTATCCCGAGGCAACAATCGATTTTCTTGCCACTTTGGAGTTTACCTACGAGAATCCAAGTCTTCCTACTCCTTCCCAAGGTCACATCTCTTTCAAGATCAGGCGTCAAGCTTATCATCTCTCGATCCAGGAGCTTTTCCAAGCCTATGGTTTGAAGGCTGATGCTAAACAATTGGAGTTTCCCTCTTTTACTCAAGCTAACGACCTGTGGGACCTTATAAGCAATGATGACTACAAGGCGAACACGGCGAAGATCAAGAGAGTGAGGAGTCCAGTGCTAAGATACACGCTTAAGCTGATTGCCAACACCTTCAGTGGACGGTCCGTGGCTCCCACATTCACCAAGACCGAGCTTTGCCTCCTGTTCCAATGCGTTAAGCATCTGCTTTGTGATCCTAAGGAGAATGACGAGCCGATGGAAGACGAGCTCGGTGACGACGTGAATTATGGATGCATCTTAGCCGCCTCCTTGGTGAAGTACAAGGTGTATGCCTTGAGATGCGAGGCGAGCTCAGCTTTGAATGGAGGCTTCCTCACGCCTATGTTTGTGCAAGCCGGAGTGCCACTTGCTGACTTTGTACCTGTCGCGGAGAGAGCTTACATGGACGAGACTTACATGAGGAACACGGACAGCTTGGGATGCACGCCAGCCGAGGGTTTCTACGCATATCTGTTCATTGACTGTGCGAATGAGAAGCGAGTTTGCATCTTACCGAACAAGGAAGAAACCGAGCTGCAAGGAGTTGGCAACATCGAGTTCTTGCCGAGTGTAGAGGAATGCTTTGCACCTCTAGGAGGAACAGCTGCTCCAGCATTAGCCCCTCGTCCACGGCCAGCGTCCCCCATGTCAGATGCTAAGATGCCCGAGAGCTTCACCCTTCCAAAGCTTGACTTTGAGCCGAGAACAAAGGCGGAGAAGTTTCTTGCTTCTGTTGTGGAGATGCAAAGGAAGGTGAACAAGTGGCAGAGCAAGATGATCAAGAAGCTTGCTCAAAAGATCAAGAAGCTTAGGAAGAACTCACCTGGTTCACCTTCAAGCGAAGAGGTTGAGCAGCCCGAGAAGAGAAAGAAAATCCACCGGAGGCATTGAGATCTGTGAGCCCCAAGCAACGATCCAACCTGCACGCCATTCGATTCATGAGCAAGCTAGCTTGGATAAGGGCAAGGCAGTAGCTCACGAGACCCCCACATAGAGCAAGAAGTCTGAAGCAACCTCAAGCTCCAGCACTTCTTAGCTCCGAGGTACCAACAACCATCCCTTGTATATACCACACATGTTTTCTTTCTTTTTGCTTTGTGTTTTGAACTCTCTTGGATTTGTTTGCCACCGTGAGTTTGTCATTCAAGTTTGGGGGAGTGTGTGGTGTGTTTGACATGTTTTCTTTCTTCTTATTTTCTGTTATCATCATTTGAGTCTTGCATGCATACTAAGACATAGAAAAGAACAAAAAAATTGTTAAAATTTTTAAAAATTTTCAAAAAAATTCATGTAGTTGCATTCGAATTTTTAAGCATTTTTGGATTGAGTCTAGAATTTTTGAGCATTTAGGTTGTTTACATTTGCATAAGGGGTAGAAGTTTTTCCTGAAAAGTGTTTTAAGCTCATGAATTGTTTCAAGGCCCTAGTTAGTAGTTCTTTGATGCCATTGTACACTCTTTGAAAGTAAGCTCTAACCATACTTGGATCATCTATTTTGATTTTCGTGGCTTGACTTGAACATTCATGAATTGAATCTTGTCCTAATAAGTGAGAACCTTAATCTGATCTTTAATTGTCATACTTATGCATTTGAAAATGAACACATGGATCATATACATATCTAGGCTCTCTTCCTCCTTTCACCACTCTTTTGTGAGCCTAAGTAGAACTCCCACCATAACCCTTACCCTTCTTTCAAGCTATATTCTCCTTTCACCACTCTTTTGTGGCATAACGTGTTACGTCTAGGCGATATGATTAGGCTCTCATTTGATTGCTAGCTTTGCATTTTGAAGCTAGTTTTAGGCTTAGGTTAGGTTTGGGGTTCATGGGGGTTATTTATTATGCTTACTTGTTTTCGGTTTCAAAAGAGTTTGGTGTTTGAAGTGAATAAAAAGGTTTTAAGTGGAAGGCTCACTGTTTAAAAAAAAAAAAAAGCTCTAGTTTAATTCAGAAGATCGCTCTCAAAGAAAAGAAAAAAGAAAAAAAAAGAGTCAAAGGGGTCAAATGTTTAGAAAAGAAAAGAGAAGAAAAAAATGAGTAGAGAGCTATCAAAAAGAAAAGATGAGAGCTAAATGTGTTTTAAGATGATGCTTTTATTTGGGTTTTTGCTAAGCGAATTGCTTTGATGATGAGGGTAGTCTCTAGGAGGGTGAATGAGCTGAAAAGAAAAGAAATGAGAGGGGTTTTAGGATCATTGTTAGTATATATGGGTAGATGAGAGTCTAGTCATGTATGCATCAATTGCCTTTACCTTTAGCATTATGCATAAGTTCATACCTTTTTTGAGAGAAACCATTGCATTGGAGAACCCATTTAAATGAGATCATTCTAGTCTCATAGCCTTTATCCTTAGCCAAATGTGTTCGGCTTTAAAATGCATAAGTGTGATTCACGGTTTTGATTTTAATGAATATTAAAGGATAGGATTCTTGGATTGTTTGGGATATGAGAGTCATGATTTAAAATTCATTATGTGATGAGTATGGCTAAGTTCTTTGAAGTATGAGTGTGTGCATTGCATCTTAGGATTAAAAACTAGGACCATTGAATTGATTCATTTGAAAAACACTTTTGCAAAAAGCTTAAACCCCCGTTTTAAAATCTCTCTTCCTTTCTTGAATTTTGTTTGTTTGAGGGCAAGCAAAAGGCAAGTTTGGGAGAGTTGATATTACCGTATATTTTGCATATGTTGCATGTATTTAAGACAGTTTTTCATGCATTCATCTTGCATTATATGATAGTTTGTTCTATTTGTTGCATTTTAGGTCCTAGGTCCCTTTGCATTCGCATTTTGCATATTTCTTGCATAAATGCATCATTATCAGGTTTTTTGAAGCACTATGGAGTTGCGGAGGCTATGTGGACGTGAGGAGGTTCAAAGTGGAGCTCGTGGACACTTGGAGAACTTAGCTCGGCATGCGAAGTACCCGAGATCGAGTAGCGGATCGAGCAAGGCAGGTCGATCTAGATGAGATCGACCAGAAGATCGAATGACCCAAGTCGATGCAAGGGAAAGGATCGAGACCAAGATCAAGAGAGGAGATCGATCTGGAGTACGAACGTGAATGACACCATGCAGATCGAGAGCCAGATCGAGTTTCCAACCCGATCATCACAGGATCGACTCAAAGATCGATCGAAGCCATCCGATCCAAGACCAAGATCGAACCAGAGATCGAGTGATCCGAGTCGATCCCAGACGAGCCTTATTTGTCCAGCTGTCTTTGGCGGCTAGTAAAGGGGGGACCAGTTAACGGTTTAGCCATTTTTGGTTATCTTCATTCTGTCTTTTTGTTTTCTCAGGCGATTTCGCCATTGTTGAACATCTTAAGCTTTTCGTGTTTTAAACCTTTGGATCTTTTAATATTAAGCAAGTTTTTCCTTTATTCATGCTTAGTTTCTTGTTTATCGCTTTTGCTTCGATCTTAATCATGTGTAGCGAGTAGTCTTTTTGACTTTTCGGGGTTGAGGCGATTCAAAAGGGTTGAAAGGGTTAAAGCTTTATGTTTTCTTTGTTCTTCATGCCTTCTCTTCTAGGATCTTGGGGTCATAAGGCTTAGAGAGCCTTGGAAAAGGTCTCTATGATTCCAGGGCTGTCTTACCTTGACAGGATTCAGACATCCTAGAAAACCAGATCCTAGAGGCTAATCTTTCCTTTCCCACACACCATGGTTGTAAAGGGGATTAGTTAGGTCATTATATTGAAATCTGTTTTCCTTGCTCTTCAATCTCTTTTTCCACCAAACGCCATGGGTTTGGAGAAGAGATTGAGGAAGTGAACTATACCACACGCCATGGATGGTTCTTGTTTTATTTTCAAGGCTTAGAGAAACCTCACAAGTGAGTAGATGTAAATGTTTTCAAACCAAGGCTTAACCTTTGAGACTCTTGAATATGACCCTCGACCCTAAACCCTCCGTTTTGGTGTTTTAAAACCTCTGTTCATCATTCGCTTGTCATTTAGTTTGCATCTTGTTCATTAGAAGTCAATCGCTTTAAGTTGTTTGTTAGATCGATCCATTCTGCTCGATCTAGTGCTCGATCCGGTGGTTAATTCACTGGTCGATTTTTAGTTCTTAGTAGCTTTGCATTTTTAACTTTTTGCTTGTTCCTAGAGGTAGTTAACCCTCTTCCAGGGATTTTAAAATTGTTTTACATTGCATTAGATCATTGCATTTAGTTTTCCTTGATTTTACCAACTATTTATCCATTTTGCTTAGATTTGCTTCATCCTTGCATTCTTATTGGCTCTTCCTGCATCCTAGGTTGGATTGATTCTTTTGCACATTGTACTACATCATAACATGTTGCTTGAGTTTTGATAACCGCCTGCTTGCACTTTAAAAACCTGTTATCAACATGCCATGTCTTCTCCCAAACATCTTCTGGCGTTGTTAAGCAATCAGAAGAAAGTATCAACGCAAATAAATTACAGAGATAATCTCCAAAACACCATAAAAATGCAGATATAATACTGTCAATATACATCTGATCATCTTCCAAAATACCACCCGTTGCTTCTTTATATGTTTTGTAAACAACCCCTCTGTATTCTCTGATATCTTCAAAACTTCTAGGACCAGTGACTATATTCAAAAGAACTCGGAGATAGTAATCATTTTCTAATTTCCGAGGAACATAGTTAATCCTCCCAATGCTAAAACCCTTTTTTCTTCTAGGATTGAATTCCTTGGCTTTACTATTGTATGTATAGTGATTCAGTATATGTGCAAACGTAAAAGTCCGAGTAAACGAATCCTTATTATTTAGTTCCATCCAAGCCATAAACTGTGATCACTGTGTTGATTTTCTAGCCAGAACAGATTTTACATCCTCTTTTCCATTGAAATAAATCTTGTGCTTCCCTTCTAGATGAAAAATAAGTTTCTCTACAGGAGTGGATCGGTAATGAATGGGAAATTTTAACATCCTCCAAGTTGTTTCAGATGCTGAAACATATATATTATGGATCAGAAATAAATTTTATCTGATTAGTTAGAAATAGTAAAAAATCATACAATAATCTAATATGAACTTTTACTGTCATGAAATAAGAGATACCTTCCATCAAAGAAATCTTTAACCTCATTCACTGGCTTCTCGTCATCATTATTAGCTTCGGTAGAACTAACATGCTTATAACTCTTACTTCCTCGCTCCACAGCAACCGTGATATGATCTTGCCCTTTGTTGATATATTTGAATAAATACTTATCGAACCTGATTGGTTACACCACTCCACGTTAATATGAGCTTTGTATCAAAATGATAATTCTCCGTTATATGGGACAACGTATCTGTTAACACATTTGAAACCATTCTTCTCCACAAAATCATTAGTTTGACGTCTTCTGTAGACAGGATAGCCATCACTACCAACTTTAGTAATATCAACATGCACCTTTGGAAAGAATTTAGAACATTTACCATCAACCATACACGGAGCTCTAGGATTAGCGACACCACATGGACCGTGAATCATACAATCCGAAATAACTTTGTAAAGTCCTGCATCTGAATTCTTATCGGGTATCTCTGCAGAGATGATCTTATATATGCTATCAACAGTCAGAAATTTACAGCTAGGATGTATGAATAACAATATATGAGTATGGGGAAGTCGTTTTTTCTAAAACTCTACTGCGTACATAGCTGTTCAAAAAAGTTTTAAAAACATATTTATTTAACTTGCGTGGATTTCATGTATAGATTAGTGCAATTAAGTATAGATGATTCGAATAAAATAGCATACCTGAAACAGTCTTCCCGAAATGATCATCTTCAATTAAATCTTTCATAAGACAATCAAGCTTCATCTTGAATATATGGCACACAATGTCTGGTCTGTCTTATGATTTCCAATTCCTTTGCTTGAAAAGTCTAGTTAACTCCGACCATTTAGGATTACATGTAACGGTGATGAACAAATCAGGAAATCCATAATTGTTCATCACCTTTACATGTAGCAATAGCATCATAATACTGCTTCCTCATATACCTAGGCCCACCAGTGAATGAAGCATGTAGTAGCAATCGATTACCTTGTTCAGACATGTCAGAATTACCCGAATCACAAAATGACTTAAGCGAATCATAATCTTCGCCTCTCAAGTGTGACTGGTTGTATGTAATATAAGATAGCATGTTAGTCTCGATCATTGTAAATGCATCACACAAAAATTGCTGAAACAATCTTCTAGAACATAGAAGCGTCTGACATTCATTCGTTCTCTCTTGAATTCTGAATGCAAAAAACTGCCTCATATTGATTTTCTTCAATTTGCCTGTCTTGTTCAATCCACTAAAACTTTTCTCAATCCCAGTTCTGAAACCATCTTCACCGTAAGGAAATATTAGAGGATATTGTAATGCTAAGTAAGAAGGGTGTATCTCACTTATTCTTTTTAAATCCTCATATTGTTGTTGAACAATAATATCATGATGTGGCATATCTATATGAAAATCACCAGGAATCAAAGAAGCAACTTCTGAAGCTGTAGGCATGCAATAGGTCCTTCCATCTTTTCCATGACGATTTCCCACAATTCTCATATGGAATGTCTCAAAATTATTAAGACTGAATTTCTCTCTAGCATTCCTATAAACCTTTACATAAGGGTTTACTGCATCTAGCATTTTCATTAGGACTTCAATTAATTATTTCCTCAACTTCTTCTTCTTCTCTCCTGTCTCCTTGTTTTTACCCTTACTAAAATTCTAAAAACAATTAAAGTTGAATCTAAAAATTTAGATGGAGGAATAAAATTATAAAAATAGAAATTCAGAATTACCTCAGAATCTCAGCTCTATGTTCGACTTCATTCTTAGTGTCAACAATATATAGTTGAGAGAATTTAGGATAGTCACCATCAGGTGGTTTCAAACTACCTAATCTATGCATATTCATGCCTTGTAGTTGAAACATATTTGGTCTTCTACATTTAGGCATACAACGATCAACACTTCCACCAAGAGAAGTAAAAGCAAGTATCATATTGTATGCTCTGATATTCTCTCTAAAATGTCTACTTAGTTCATCATCATTGGTTAGTAATGCTAACAAAATATTAGGAGAATTCTTAAGGAAAGACAATTTTAATGTTCCTTGCAAACAGCACATAGTAAAAATAGGTTTCTTAGCATTTCTCTTTTTATTATTACATTCGTCATACCAGAAAATTGCTCCGCATTTGTCACATTCATATACTGGATCACCATTATATTCATAACCTGGAAATAAAGGGCCAATGTTCAATCATTCTATATTCGCATGGTACAGTTAATAATAAGAGTTAAGGAACATTTAGATAGTAGTTAATTCAACCGATTCTGAAGCAGCAGAATTCTGAGTATCCTGCTTCTTTTTATTCAAAGCTCTTTTTAATATGACTTCAATATTGAATTTCATCAATTCGTCGACTGTACTTAGAAACTCAGATGATTGAATTTCTCCTTCTTTGTCATCATCTGAGTACTCATCAGATGTACCTTCAGGACTGGAACAATCATATATCTCTTCTAAACATGCATGGTGTTCTTCTGTAGTTCAAATTGCAAAAAGCCTAAAAAAGCATCTGACATTATAAACAGAATTAATTAAATATTTAGTACTTACCTTCTGTTATTGCTAAGAAGTCATTAACAGGATCAGTATTCTTGGTCGTGTTATTTGGCTTGATGACCTTGTGTGATGCACTTCTACCCTCACCTGAGAATGATTAAATGTGCATACTTAGTAAACAATAAACTCAGATTGATTGAACAGGGTGGACATTGAACACCTGTAGTTGGTTTTTTGATGAAAGTAGATGAACAATTTCTTATAACATCTGAGTTTATTATTGGTTTTGCACCATTAAAAAATAGAATATTTACAGTTTTTTAGATATATTGTTAAAAAACCGGTGTAGAAAATAACAACAATTGTTAATTTTAGTTTACTTACCATTGAATTTTCTCAGTTTCAGATTAGATGCAACTGAGGAAAAAAAGATGGAGTAGATTCAGAAAGCAAACTCCCATTTGATTGCAAATTGGTAATATCTCCCAAAATCCTATTGAATACTGATTTCAACACGACGCTTTCATTTTTATTGCTTGCTATAGTTGTATTGCTTGATAGAGTACTTTTAGCTGGTGAATTTTCATCTGTAAATAGATGTTTACTCTTTTTTGATGATTCTGAACTTTGTAATGGTCTGATGGCATCATCCTTCCTCTTCTTCATAACTTATTTGTTAAAATAAAATAGTATACAGAACTAACAAACTTTTCTATGATTTACAATAATAGCTCGATCAATCACTATTTATTAAGTGGTAAATTTAAATTTACATATATGGTATTTTGATATATACGTTTTTGATATCCTAACAGAAAATTAATTATATATAAATATCTTCAATATATAGTGATTACCATCGAGGTTTTCGATTTGTAGAGAATTGTTTGGTCGAAAGGCACTTTAATGAGCTTAGTCCTTTTGTAAATCTCATACTATATAGTAATTTTAAATGTATGTCTTTAGTTTATATGTACAGGTACATTCAGACTACATGCGCTGGAATGGTGTTTGTTCTAATTCATAAATTGTTGGAGTATCCGTAAAAGAGGTTAGTCAAATAACTAATGTGATAATCTTAAAATAAAGCTGTTTTTTTATTTAACTTTAAAATCCAAACACCACTACTCCGAGTAAAACACAAACGGAGAACAAACTTAAGTTTAAAAATAGCAAAGAAAGTGCAAATATAATAAAACACAAGCAGAGAGAACGATAAAAAAGTTTTCAAATATAATACATAACACTTAAAAAAAACAGTAACTGAAGGTAATGAATCCCACAGTAGTTTTTCTCCTTGAACTTCGGCTTCGAACTATCACCAATTAATCGATTTCAATCGGTGGATTTGGTCTGAGATGGGAGTTCAAAAATGCATAAGTATAACTGATATATCATAAAAAACATTAGGTTTTAGATTATTTTAATATAATATAAAACACTTATAAGCGACTTACATGTTTTTTTTGAATTCAAAAACTTCTTCAATATCAAGACTGAAGTAAAACCTAGAAACACCTCGCTCATCCACCAATTAGGTATTACCTTAAGAGCAACCAAAAATTAGTTAATCATAGTAACGATACTCAAATTGTTTGATGGAAGAGACAAACTTTCCAGATATGTTTGATTGTCGATTGCTTTAAATTTACCTTGAATAGTTCTAGGACGCCAGTCAGTTAAAACACAGACAGCTTCATCATCGTGGAGAGAGTGCCAGTGATGATTGAATTCCTCAGCCAATTTGCCAAATGCCACGCATAGTATGAGATAATTACATTAATAGCTCTAAAATCATAATAATTAATGAATTTACAGTAAATACTTACTCGTTATTGATGACAGTAAATCTCAATCGACAAATTTGTTTAGGATAATCAGCTGCACTAACTCTAGATCTTCAACATTAGTTAGTTTCCCAATGACATCTATACTCAGATACCAAATTATATTAGGATAGCTTTGTACTTTTGAGTATAGTAGAATTAGTTTTAAAACTTACCAACAGGAAGATCTAGATGTACACCAAGATGAAAGATATCATCAAATGGTTTGAATGACATCAAGTGTTCTTCCGAATCATAGTTAGATCTCTGTGTTCTCTAGGAAATTAATTTCCTTATGGGACTCTTCTCTGTTGAGAACAATAGATTTCTATTTTCTATGAACTTTGACACGCATTTTCCAATCAGATTCCCATGGATGCAAATCTATATTTTTGTCATAGTAAGATATTGTTTGATTTTCCGGAAAATTTAGATTTTACAACTGAAGGGATTTTTGTTACAGAACGGCAGAGTTGATGTTATATATACAGTGGATTAAAATATAGGTTAACGTGATTGTGGGTTACGTAGCGGCTTTTAATCATGATATTAATGAATTTCGACTCACAAATTTTTTTTTTATTGACAGGTTTAATCTGACGTTTTGGGAAAAAGAAGAAAAACGAAAAGACAATCTTGTTTTTGGTAACAAGCAAAATCTTTGAATGCAGAAACTTTATCAGTGAAACGGTAAAATAAACAATAATTTTTGATAGAAACTAACAATAATTTTATAGTTACTGGTTCATTTTCACGGAAAAGCAATAAATTAATGAGAGGTTGAAAATACCAAGGTTTTCAAGGAAAATAAGATGGGCTACACGGTTTGAAATCTATTGGACTGGAGGTTTAACATTAGCCCATAGCTATGCAGCCCAACATGATTTAAGGTATGTAGGTCTTCACTTTTATCTTTGTTTTTTAATTATTGATAAGGACAAACTTAATTTAGTACATAGTTGAGAATTAAAATCTCAACTAAATAATATCACAAAATTAACAGCAAACGATATAAGGAATTAAAAATTTAAAATCATAAATGAAAAAGCAATATTATTGAGTTGAGCTGTTGTGTTTTATGGGAAAATCCACGCAGTAACAAAGAACAATGAACGAGTAATCTGAAAAAAAATCGATTATGCTTTAAAAAAGTATAAACCAAATACCACACAACTCACTCAGCAGAAAATAATTAGAAGTCGACATTAGCCACTTTTGCTTTCGTTCTCAAACTTTTTGATTTTGACCTCAACTTTGCATTGTTTCTTACTTGCTGAATGTTGATATTCGAAAACTTCAATTATAGGGTCATCTTTTCTCTTCGAAGTAGGGGTAACTTATTTTTAATATTCATATTTATTAATTAACTCAGTGTTGGTAAGAGTCAACAAATCCTAGAAAAAATACAATAGACTATTGTTAAAGACGAACTTATTGAATTATAACTCTGATCAACAATTCGTATAGTAGTATACCTCATTACCGGAAACCAATTCTGAAATATTAACTGGCTTTTCCGAATCATCAACAGTTAAATATTCAACATACCCTAATTACTCAATATCTTGGAAACCTTGAAAGTATCGTGACTACCACCGAGATTTTCTTTATCAACAGCAAGAACAAACTGAAAAGTTTTTCAACCTAAGTTCTTCAACGTTTCTGGGAGGTCTTCACGATCTTCGATCTACGCATTTAAAATGTAGGTTTAATCAATTTATCATATGACACTGGAAAATAAATAAGTACATGATAAATCACATTTGAAATATCGATGGAATGAGTACATCATCATATTTGATAAGCTTTTTTAAAAAGAAATTGATAAATCAATTAAATGATAATTATATTAAAAACAAACCTCATCGAATGATACGTTGAGCAAGTCTGATGCTTGGCATTTTAACATCTCACTTGCCGACGTGTCGAATAACAATATAGTAATCTCACTTGTTGTATCCATAACCTTCAGATGTAGCTTGAACCTGACATAAAACAGTGAATATATTGTGACTATTATCATATGTTTTGCTTTAAAAAAATATAAATGATAATTCAATTACTTGGGCACAACATTGGTGATAGTCTTATTGCATTTGTTTCGCTCGCAAAAGGACCACTTCATTGGTTCCTGCCACAATTTTTCTAACCTTCTTGTGAATTTTGATTTTGCACCCAAAATAGTACCATCCCCAGCCAGTGTCAATGGCATACACTGTGCAGATGATCCTCACTTTACCGACCTACAATATTATAAGAAGGATTATATACTAATTATTTGACAACCCTGATATACATAGATATTTTGTGTTTGACCAAAAATTTCAAACCTCGGTTAGTCCTCTAAGTTCAGCAACAGTGACCATAGGAAACTGGTTCCAGTAATCCTCGATCTTCGCTACTATTTCCTCTTTAGGTTTGCTTTCTAATAGAGTAAGAGCCAGACCATCATCTGGTAATCTATAATAAATTAAGATTTAATGAGAACATTGTAAATAGAAATAGATAAAATAAAAAACTGTCTGTAATATATGTAAGTAAGTTCTGAAATGAAATATAGGAACTCACGCATTCAAAAACTCTTCAATTTCTGTTCCTGCTGAGTTTATGATGACTAAACTGGCATCAAAAGCATTTGAAACACTTTTTATTTCTGAGACATATTCAAAATCAAAGTAAGAAACAAAAATATGTTAAAATAGTAGAGCAAGTCAACGAAATGTAGCAAGTGTACCTCTAAACTCTTTAATTTTCCGAATCTAATGAGACAAATTACTTTTTCCTTCTCAGGATTGGAAGTGGCTTCAACGATTTGATCAGCAAAAGATCCCCATAAGGTACAGCTTAGACGCATATCACTGAGAATAAATTTTCAAAAACGCAGTAACGAATCTGAATCAATTAATACTCGAACATATATATACGTTTAAAAAAATCAGATTAGTTAATACTTACTGCTTATCCCGGAGTTTGAAGTCAATCTTCTTTGCCTCCTTGTTATTGACATGCATCGTAGACAATTGCCCCACATTCACTATTTGGCCAAGAACATCTATCATAATTTAACATATTAGGTTAGAAATCTAGTATCTAAATACGATAATATAAGTTATTTTAAAAAGCTTTTTAGGGTTGATCTTACCACACAAAATGCTCTGATTCTGTAAGCCTTCATGAATATGACTGAAACGGACCAAGTCCAAGAAATAAGAGTCTGACAAAGTTACAGAATTAGAGACAATTGTCTCTTTGACAAAACTACTCTGGTAACAATGTTTGGTAGTTCTGTATTGGCCGATTGAATGACTAACGTTGAACTCTTCAAATTTCCAGCTTCCTACAGATAGGTGCTTCTCGTATCTCTTCAAGTGTTGTTTCTCAATAGAACAATGAATTCTTGTACCCTGTGAAAATAGTAGAAACGTCTTAGGTAACATCAAACAGTTTTAAGTTTATTATCTTTAGATGATATACCTCTTTGTCGACTAAAACCATCTCCATGGATTCTCCTGATGTGAAAGCAAACTACTTCCAAATGTGCAGGATTTTGACTTGAATCCTCCAACTGAATTTGAAGGGCTTAATATTTTGAACAGATGTTACTGGAACTTTAGAAGCCATTTTCAAAGGAAGGCGTACAAAGGTACGGCGATATGTTTAACTCGTTCTTCTATTTATATGTGATCAGTTAGGTTAGTCGCAAATCTTTTTGAACGAATATTTCTGCCAATATTTAAGGATTTTAAATTATTATAGCAAGATCTTAAAAATCCATCATGACCATAGGTGAACAGATTAGTTATACATAAATATTGTTAGATATACGAGATTGATTAGATTACCATACGAATGAATATGTAGATTGATTAGAATATTCGGGTATTTTATGATATTGATCAAATTGGTTTGTTAAGAATATGTAGTTATGATCTGAGTTTAATGTTAGGTAGTCTACAGGTATTTATGATATTGTTAACCTGTTTGAGAAAAAAATAGATTTAGCAGTTGCCATATATTTACTCCGAAGTATTGTAATGTTTGAATTGGAATTCTATTTTTTCAATCCGGTTCTTTTACATTGATTTCAGATCAGAAAAGCCGGTTTCATATAAGTAAGAGAGGATTCGCGTGTTTCTTAATGGGTAATGGGTCAGACTTTTTTGTTTGGACATAATCCGATTCATCACAACTGAGTTAACTCAGTTAACTCCTCCGTTTTATCCCTAAATAAACATGTTGCCAAACACATTTAATTCATAAAAGTAATATCATATTTCGTAAACACATTAATGCTATAAATAAAAATGTACTTCTCAAATAATATTATAGAGATAGGTCATAAACTAACTTAATTATTATTTAATTAATAATTAATGCTATAAATAAAAAATTCATTAGAGAATTTTCTAAAATAAATAAATTAGAGAATATTCGAACTCAGATCTTGGTGGTTCAAGTGTAGTAAAAAATCAATTGAACTGCTTTTCTTTTCTTATTTAGTCTAAAGCTTTAAGTTTTAATATTTAACCTAGGTCAGATGACCCACCCATTTTCAACATGGGTCCACTCCTGACTGTCCCATGGGAGACAGTATTATGCAGAGGACAGTCGTAGATATGTATTCTCATGGACACAATTAAATGGACATGAAAGTCGTAGATAAGTAATGTCATAGACACAAACAAATGGATAGAAAGACATGGACATATATGAAGCAAGCAATGAATATTCATACCTAGTAAAGTGATAGCTTTCTATTTTAGATAATTTTAGGTTGCATTTCATGCATCTTTTCCTCTGTTTTTGCAATATAGTTCAGCATTTATGTACCATTTGCACTTAGAATCAACATAGCATGCATTTAGCTTAGGATTGCATACATTTGCATACATGTGCATGTTTGTGGTGGTTTTCAGGTGTTTTTGGAGTTTCTTCGAGCTAGGGAAGGGATGGAAGCAGCTCATGATCAAAGAAGATGTCAAAAATGGATTTCTTGCAAAGTCTGGTCCATATCGAGGTTGCATATCGAGTAGTACACCCGTGGAGTGTGCTCGATGTAAGCAGCAGGACGAGAGGAAAAGGATCAGCACGAGGATTTCAAGCCGCTGGTCTGCATCGAGGAAGGACGTCGATACGCGCTACACGGACCATATCGAGGTCGCATATCGAGCAGAACATCAACCGTACGACCTCGATGCAACTCATCCGCGTTGACCATTTGAGTTTTGTTAACCTTATCTTATCTTTTTAGGTTTTTTATGCTTCTTTTGGCTCCCTACTATAAAAGGGAAGCCACAAAACATTATCTTTATCATGTTCTATCTTATCCAAGTTTAGCTTTCAATCAAAAAAACCTTTCCTAAACCTTAAAGGGTGATTTCCCTTATGATCTTTATCTTTAAGAAAGTTTGCATTTTTATGGTTTAATCTTGTCTTCTAATCTTTATTCTTGCATCTTGATAGCTTAGATTTATAATCTTGCATTTTAAACTCAACTAGTTATGTTTAACTCCAAATTAATGGGATTAAACATGATTTATGAGTAGTTTTATTTAGATTTAGAGTTCTAAGTAGGGATAGTGGTGATTAAGATATGATTAAGGGGTGATTAGGTCTGTTTAATGGTTTTCTGTTATCTCCTTCTCTTGCAAAGTGATTAATGTTGATAAAAATTGCTCCTTTTGATTGAATATGGTTTGATAGATGCATATGGTTTGCTTGATATCTTGAAATCTCTTCTCTAAGTACAGTTCACTTATTTGGCCTGATAGTCTAGCTTAGTCTATGTTTCCTTTGTTCAGTGACACCAAAGTGATAGTTCACCGTGCTAGATGATTCGCTTAGGGCTAGATAATGCTGGTTTTGAGATTCTTGACTTGATGGTTAGATAGTATGCATTAAAAGATCTTGCTTTTGCTTCATTCTTAATCATTGCTTAGCTTTCTTAGGATGTTGCAAGTCTGTGCTTAAATCCATAATCTTGATTGGTGTATAGCTGCTTAGGTCCTTATTGGTTCACAAGATTAATAAGTTAATCTGAATTCTTTCTTGGGCAAGAGAGTAGTTGCTTGATTGGAGTATCTCTTAGGCTAGAATGGTTCTGATATTTATGCTCATGGTTGAAGGATACGCCATCACAAGTGGGTCTAACATTTTGATCTTGTTGAATATGAATTGATTATTGACGCCAAGTTGTTCCCTGCAGATACCTTGTCTAAGGAGCATAACATTGAGAATTGCTTGCTTGATTAATGCTTGTTGAATGCCTTAGTAGAAATCCCCTTATCACTCTTGAAAACCACAATCCCACAATTGCTTAGAACCTTGAGTCTTGCTTTGGTAGTCATTTCTTGTTTAGTTCTTGTTTAGTTATTGCTTTAAGTTCATTGTTTAGTTCTGTTCACTTGCATTTAGTTTAAGCTTTTCTTTCATTGCACCATTAAGTTGTTAGACTTGTTATCACATAATCAAACCCCAATATAGCTGCGGATATTGTAGAGAAGTTCCTCCAAGGACTAGATGAAAGCTTGAACAGAGAAGAAGAGCAAGAAAGAGCCGCACAAGAAGCTGCTGAGAAGGAAGAGGCTGAGAAAGCCTTAGTTACCCCAGAAGAAGAAGCCAAACCAGAGCTCAGTAAAGCTAATAAAGACCTTGTAGAGACATACCACGATTTGATGGTCTTGACCAGAGAAAGTCCTGAAGATTTCAAGGAATTGTATGATCGCCAAGTGGGCAGCTCTTCAAGCAGCAATAAGAAGGGTAAAGCTCCTGAAGTTCAAGCTTACATACCACCAATCCCTTACCCCACGATGCACTTTACAAAGGCTCAAATGGCAGTCCACTCAAATTTCAGGAAAGACATACAAGACGCTGGAATAAAGCTTCCTCATGGCACCACTTTGCTTGAAGTGAAGGATCAAATCAGGTTCCTCAAAGAAGTCTTTGACAAGCTGGAAGTAGTGGAGCCAATTCTAGAGAATGTGGGGGCCAATCTGAAGAAAATCAAAGGGCTGAAGACATTGACAAAGCTTCCCAATTCAGGAATGTTCCTCATCACTTGTGAGCTAGAGATGCTAGACAATGTTGGAGCCTTGTGTGATTCAGGTTCAACTGTGAATATCATCTCTCTCCACTTAAGCCAAACCTTAGGAATCAAGGAATTGAAGCCCTGTAAAGACTCTATCACCTTTGTGGATAACACCTCAACAAGACCCTTGGGCATGGTAAATGATTTCCTTTTGAAGATTGGGAATTGCTTGGTGCCAACAGATTTTGTGGTTATGGGAAGACATATTCAAGAGAGGTGCCACTTCTTCTAAGAACACCATTCTTGGCAACAGCAGGAGCTCAAGTAGACTTCAAGAGAGGCTCTGTGATTTTGAAGAATGTTGATGAGTTTAAAGTCTACAAGATTGTCTCTCCTTCCATAGCTTTTTGTGGAACAATCATTGAAAAAGAGAGTGAGTAACAGCAACTTCAAGAGCGTGTGGAGCATGCTATGAGCTTCACAATGAATATGTTGATGAGAGACACTCTCCCTGATGAGCCAGAACAGAAGCTTAACACTGAGTTGAAGCTTGAAGATGGTTTGAAAGGGGATGAAAGCTTGATCACCAAGGAAGTGAAGCCTTTGATCACACCAAGTGTCAAGAAGAAGAGAAATAGGAAGACAGCTCGTGAGAAGAAGAGACTGATGTCAGTGGGCACTTGGGTTTACCAGAAGAAAGAGGAAGGAGCACCAGCTCCATCAACCTCTTCTTCACTAGTCCTCAAACCATTAAAGTCAAGCTTAGTGACTTAAAACAAGCACACTTGGGAGGTAATCCCATGACTATCCTCGTAAATATATGCTTTCTTTTATTACTAATGTTTCTATTTAGTGTTTCAGAAGTTAAAGATCAGGTCCATGGATGTGTAGAATGCTTTAAAGGCCAAGGAAATAAGACTCTGTTTTCATATCGAGGTGCCATATCGTGGTGCCATATCGAGCAGAACATCTGTCATTTATGCTCGATACAGCTTATCTCGAGGAAGGAACAGTCCGTACACCGAGCAGATTGCACGATGGGGATCATATCGAGGTGTAACATCGAGCAGAACACCAAAATCCCTGCTCGATGTGATCGCTCCTGAAGCCCTGGTCCGTACACCGAGGAGAGTGGACCGTACATCGATCAAGACGCACGGTGAAGATTACATCGAGGTGTAGCATCGAGCAGAGCACCAAAAGCTATAGCCCGTACATCGATAAGCTATAGCCCGTACATCGATCAAATTGCTCGATGGAGTTACACCGAGGAGTTGCATCGAGCAGAACATCCAAGGTTCTACTCGATATGGGTGCTATCAACCAGTTCAATTCAAGACGGTGTCCGGTACGAGAACCACCGAGGAGATCAAAAACCAAGTACGAAACGTTCCACATCGAGATGTAGCATCAAGCAGAACACCAACATGTTTGCTCGATGCACAATGGCCAAGCCAGAAACAAGCATCCAGATGGTGCCATGCATTTCCCATGGGAAGGATCATGCAAGCCGAAGTGTCTCCCTACACCGAGCAAAAACATTGAGCAGAACATCTACTGAGACTGCTCGATGCAAGGTGTCCTGAAGGAGAAGCTAAGCAGAACACAGAACCCCCGAGGCAGCAGAGCATCATCGCCGAGCCACTGGACCCGACGTCTCTGATATGATACACATCGAGGTATCACATCGAGTGTTTTGCTCGATATGATCCGTGTAAGAATTTTTTTTTAAAAATTTTTACATGGTTACATTGAGTAAAACCCTTTTATGGACCTTAATGGATGGTAAAAGAATCTTTTCTTTCCCCTTCACATGCATTTTATTTTAAATTAGATTTTCTTGCATTATCTTTGGATTTTTCTAGATATCACTTATCCTCTTCCATTAAAACTAGCAATCTTCATCTCTCTCTCCACACACATCCATATCGAGCTAAACATACTTTTTCAAGCATCCTTTCATTCTCTCTTGCATTCTCTAGAGCTTCATCTTTTTGGTCAAAGAACTAAGGTTAACTTTGCTAGATTCCTTGTTCCTTGGGTTTAAATGTGGCAAATTGAAGTAGGATGCATTAGAATGATTGATAATGGTTGTTTGCAAAATTTTGTTTATGGTTTTGATTTGCATGTCACCATTGTTGCTCTTCTTTGAAGATTTATGGTTGAAATGTTTGAAAATACTGTTTTTGTGCTTAAATTCACTTTTTGTTTAGATTCTGGCAAAATCTAGGCATACTATTGTTTTTCTAGCAAATTGACCATTGAATGTTTCTTATTAGACTAGTGATGTTGGATCTGATGCATTGTCATAGTTTGGTGGAGAGAGAATGATGTTTTTGGCTTTATATGCTTGAAATTGTTGCAATCACTGCTTGATACTATGGGAATTTTAGTTTTAGCTGTATTTATCCTTTTGAGCTGAAACTTTTTCCTCTGTTTGTTGGTAATCAGTGTGAATATTTGCAGAATTTTTCATTGCTTGCTTGAATTTTGAAAATTAATTTCCTGCACAGTGCTCTAAAGGGATATTATACTAATTCTAGCTTTAAGCATTGCATTTTCAGGTACTATGTCGAATACCAGAGGAGATGAGGGTATTTCTGACTCAAATGTTGCTGCAAGAAACAGAGCTGAGAGTAAAAGGCCAGTAGTTGATGAAGAACCAGTCCAAGTTGCAGCACCAAAGCTGAAGGACTACTTGAGAGCGATGAGGAGAGTGGACTTCACTCCTACAAGATATGCTGATTCTGGTCTATTGGGAGAGCTAGGAATCAAGACTGAAGTGTATGAGCTGTTGAGCAACATTGTAATGGAGAAATTTGCTAGCCTTGGCTATCCAACTTATAAGCAACTTTCTTGTGAGTTCCTTGCAAGCTTCAAAGTCTACTTCTACAAGTTTGATGAGGAGTATGATGAAGGAGAAGAAAACTTTGGCAATGGATTCATCAAGTTCAGAGCCAACAGAGCATGGTACACCATGGGGTTCACTCAGCTTGAAGAAATCTTTGGATTTGATCAAGGCTCAAGAGCACAAAACATGCGCTTCAAGCATGATGAGCTAAGGCATGTATGGGAAGAAATAGCGAATAATGCTTATAGAGCTGGTCGTCTGAAGAGTGCTAGCATCCGCCATCCAGCTATCAGATATGTTCATAGAGTCCTCATCAGCACACTCCTATACAGAAAAGAGCAAAGTATGGTCAAAGAAGAAGAGATGGGGTTGCTTGTGAATGGCTTGAAGAACATAATGGTTAAAACAAGGCATGGGAAGATCCAAGGAGAGCGCTTAGGAGTTGGTCTTGTGACAATCCTAATAAAGCAATTTTTAGCATGCCAACAATGGGCTTTCAACACCAGAGACAAGATGCCAAAGATAGCCATTGGAGGTGTGATCACTCCTATCATACTTGGTGCTGGAGTTGAGCTTGGCACACCAGATGTTACAATGATCTTCCTAGATGTCCCTTATCTGAGTAAGATCGGATACCTTTCAGGAGCTGTTGAGACAGGATTTGGCTATCAGTTTGAGCTAGAAACAGGAAGAGGAAGATCATCTTGCCCAAGCAGCGCTTAACCAACTTCACCTCCTATGAGAACATCCAATTCATATCAACACAAGATGAGCTTTATGACCCAAAGAGTGACCCACCATTGATGAGGCCAAGCAAAGTGAAGAACATGAGCCCCATCAGAGACTCAGATGTGGAAGAAGACATTGAAGAGCAGCATTAAGAACAAGAGGCTAAGCATCAAGGGATGGAGGAAGATGAGTATGAAGACTATGATAGCCGCCCTTATGCATTTGACCCATATGATGTGAACTGCATATCTGAAGCTTCAAAGGCTGCTCATGAGCACATTAGGCTTCTTCAGAGATGGAACCACTTACAGGACAAAGCCATCAGAGGTTTGCTGAAGATGGTCAAAGCAAGCAAGAAATCGGTTGACTCATTGAAGAAGAAAGTAAGGAAGCTCAAGAAGAAGTTGGGAGGATCTTCATCAGCCAAGAGATCTGATCAAGAGATCCAAACAGAGCCACAAGGAGGACGATCTGATGCTGAAGACATGTCTGAGGTTACACAAGAGAGGACAGTCCAAGAGAGACACTCATTCCACATCAGTGAGCGGCCAAGAACACAAGTTTCTCAACCGGCCAGGCATTCATCTCATGTAGCTGCTCCAAAGCGAAAAGGAAAAAAGAGAAGGAGTAGACAGCAAACGTCATCAGAGGAGGAAGCTTCACCTTCCCATGTCATTGAGAGTTTAGACTGTCACCACTCCTCCACCTGAAGTAAGGTACACCACACTAACCATTGTAAATACCACTCCCTTTTTTAGAATTATTACGATTGTTTGCTTGATGTTTGTGAACACTCTCCTTAGCATTTTTATTACACATGCACTGTGTAATTTAAGTGTGGAAGAGGGTGTATGATGGACTGATTCTTGCATTTGCATAGTAGAATAGGAACCATGCATCATGATTACATAGCATCTAAGACATAGAAAAAACCAAAAAAATTGAAATTTTTTCAAAAATTGCTTCACTAAAAGAGTATGATTTTCATGCATTCTTATAGGATTTAGACTTCATGCATTCATATAGGACTAACTTGCTTGTTTAAATTGGGAACTATGATAGTACATCTTTGTTAATGCTAGTGATTTATGAAAATGAAGCTCTTGTTTTTAATCCTTTGGTGCATTTGATGTTGAACTAGAAATAAAGTTGAACCAATTTTGGATTTTTCATTTGTGTGAGCTTTGTTTGAGACTGAAGCATGCTTTGAAATGATTTCAACCTTTGTTTAAGTGGAACCTAATTTGAATTCGCAATTATCATGCCTTATGTTTATGTGATTGATGTCATGGATAGTTTAAAATATTTAGATCTTCTTATTTTCTTTTGCCACTCTCTAAAAGATCCATTTAGATTTCCCCACCCTTAACTAAACCTTCTTTCAAGCCAAGGCATTAATAGTGTGTGATTTGTGAGGCCCCCTCCTTCATGGTTGTTGCTTAGCAAAAAAGTGTTGGGTTGGAACTACAAGGGAAGTAATTCCATTGTAGAACTAGCTCACTCTTGAGTTAGATAGGTTAAAAAGTTTTTGGGGGAATGGTCTGGGGTTATCTTGGGTTTAGTTTTTAAGAGAGGCAAAGAAGAAAAGAAGTCGAGGCACAAAAGAAAAAGGAGTGTAACACAAGCAAAAGGGTGGAAATGGCGATTTAAAACTCAAAGAAAGAAGGCTCATGTTCAAAGAAGAAAAGAAGATGCAGGAAGTGCAAAACCAGTAAATCAAAAAGACAAAGGCGAATCAAGCACCAGCATCACCAAATAAAGGATCCAAACTCAAAAGAAGCAAATCGCCACCACTTAAAGTTCAAAAGAAGAAGCGTCCTCCAAAGCGCTTGAAGAAGAAATTTTTTTGGGTTTTAAAAGGGTTTAAGTTCTTAAAAAGGGTAGCATAGGAGGGTCTTACATTTCTTAGCTAGAGTTAGGAACACATCTTATAGATCTTGGGTAGATGGGAGTCTTCCTTTGTATGTGTAAGTTGTTCTTTGACCCTTAGCATTTTGCCAAAGCACAACCATGCTTTTCTTTGAGAGAACCTTTTAAACATCAAAACCAGTTTGTGAAGTGGGATCATTTTCATTCCACTAAGCCTTGTCCCTTAGCTAAATGAGACTTTCGCATTTGCATAAGCATGATTCACTGTTTGAGCATAATTGAATGTTGAAAAAGTTGTTTGATTTGATGAGCATGTGTAGGTTGATAGCTTAGTGATCATTCTTGTTTTGTGAGTTTTTAAAGTATTCTTCCATCAAGTGCACTCTAGAATTAGGAACATAGACTTCATTTTGATTTATTGTTAGCATTTTCAAAGGTATGAGTTCCCATTGAAAATCTCATCACCATGTTAAGTGTTTGTTTGCTTGAGGGAAAGCAAAAGCTAAGTGTGGGGGGAGGGGGTTGATAGCTTGCTATTTTAGATCATTTTAGGCTATATTTCATGCATCATTTCCTCTGTTTTTGCATTATAGTTCAGCATTTAGGTATCATTTGTACTTAGAATCAACATAGCATGCATTTAGCTTAGGATTGCATACATTTGCTTACATGTGCATGTTTGTGGTTGTTTTCAGGTGTTTTTGGAGTTTCTTGGAGCTGGGGAAGGGATGGAAGCAGCTCATGATCAAAGAAGATTTCAAAAATGGAGTTCTTGCAAAGTCTGGTCCATATCAAGGTCGCATATCGAGCAGAACACTCGTGGAGTGTGATCGATGCAAGCAGCAGGATGAGAGGAAAAGGATCAGCACGAGAATTTCAAGCCGTTGGTCTGCATCGAGGACCAGCATCGAGGAAGGATGTCGATACGCGCTACACGGACCATATCGAAGTCGCATATCGAGCAGAACATCAACTGTATGACTTCGATGCAACTCATCCGCGTTGACCATTTGACTTTGTTAACCATATCTTATATTTTTAGGTTTTTTATGCTTCTTTTGGGTCCCCACTATAAAAAGAAAGTCACAAAACATTATTTTTATCATGTTTTATCTTATCCAAGTTTAGCTTTCAATAAAAAAACCTTTCATAAACCTTAAAGGGTGATTTGCCTTAAGGATCTTTATATTTAAAAAAGTTTACATTTTTATGGTTTAATCTTGTCTTCTAATCTTTGTTCTTGCATCTTGATAGCTTAGATTTATCATCTTTTGCATTTTAAACTCATCTAGTTATGTTTAACTCAAAATCAATGTGATTAAACATGATTAGTGAGTAGTCTTCTTTAGATTTAGTGTTCTAAATAGGGATAGTGGTGATTAAGATATGATTAAGGGGTGATTAGGTCTGTTTAATGGTTTTCTGTTATCTCCTTCTCTTGCAAAGTGATTAATGTTGATAAAAATTGCTCCTTTTGATTGAATATGGTTTGATAGATGCATATGGTTTGCTTGATGTCTTGAAATCTCTTCTCTAAGTACAGTTCACTTATTTGGCCTGATAGTCTAGCTTAGTCTATGTTTCCTTTGTTCAGTGACACCAAAGTGATAGTTCACCTTGCTAGATGATTCGCTTAGGGCTAGATAATGCTGGTTTTGAGATTCTTGACTTGATGGTTAGATAGTATGCATTAAAAGATCTTGCTTTTGCTTCATTCTTGTTCATTGCTTAGCTTTCTTAGGATGTTGCAAGTCTGTGCTTAAATCCATAATCTTGATTGGTGTATAGCTGCCTAGGTCCTTATTGGTTCCCAAGATTGATAAGTTGATATGAATTCTTGCTTGGGTGAGAGTGTAGTTGCTTGATTGGAGCATCTCTTAGGCTAGAATGGTTCTGATCTTTATGCTCATGGTTGAAGGATACGCCATCACTAGTGGGTCTCACACTTCAATCTTATTGAATATGAATTGCTTATTGACGCCAAGTGGTTCCCTTTATAAACCTTGTCTAGGAGCATAACATTGAGAATTGCTTGCTTGATTAATGCTTGTTGAGTGCCTTAGTAAAATCCCTTTATCACTCTTGAAAACCAGAATTCCATAATTGCTTAGAACCTTGAGTCTTGCTTTTAATTAATTGTCTTCAAAGTCATCTTGCTTAGTTCTTGCTTTACTAGTCACTTCTTCCTTAGTTCTTGTTTAGTCATTGCTTTTCTTTCATTGCACCATTAAGTTGTTAAACTTGTTCTTACATAATCAAATCCCAATCTTGTTTAGCTTACAGCATTGTTTGCATCTCATCTTCCACAATTGGATTGATACATGATCTCTATTCTACAATTGATTAGAAGCTAAGGGAATTTGATCTAGTGATCAAAAACTGCTGTTTCATGAAGGCAAAGTGAAGATTTAATACATTACATATATAAGCTAATAGACAGTAGTGTACACCTTCTTATAGACACATTGATATGAATACACCGCATGGATACAATTTCATAGATACAATTTCATGGATACTTATGTACATAAGCTACTAGACAGTAGTGAACACTTTCTTATAGACATGATTGATGGATACAAAGGCAGCATGAACTTCCAGCGTAATCAGGCAACATGGACATACAGTATGGACATACATCATAGACATGCAACATGGAAAGACATCATGTACGCGAGAAAAATCACTCAAGAGGTTCATGGAAGACATCTCCTAGATGTTACCTAGTACCACATAGTTTGCTGCCCCTATGGACAACTGCCAATGGGTGATTAAGAGGGCCGCGCTTATGATGTCCAATAAACACATGATCTCTTTTGGACATCTTACAATGGACAACTAGTTTTGTCCACTTACACTCCATGGACACCATATACTAAAAAGCCAATCAACAGATTCATGGACGACATATAATGATACTACTTTTGTATCACATAGATTATATTTTCATTCTGCCATGGACGACCATTAGTGGTTGATTAAGATGTCCGCATGATTTAAACATATTCTTGGGTGTGAAGTACAAGAAAATGAAAGATGCGAAGAAATAATTTCTTTCTTCAATCTTATACTAGAGTGGGTGGTTTTGCTTTTCTTCTCAAAATCTACACACTTTTGTCTTTATTTCTCCCTTATGTTGGAGATGTTTTGCATAAACAACATCGACAATATCTAATGGCGGTAATTCTCGCTAAAGTTCAATTTCAACGAGAGTTTGAACAATTTAGGATTTCCAATCCACCTGGTTTGTCTTTGACCTAACTACAGATCGGCAGTAGCAATGCTCATTTACTACAGATCGGCTAACATGATGATTGATTTAAGGTTTTGATTTACTATGTTGCAGTTTTAATCTCATCAGTGAAAGTTGATAAAGTTTCTTGTTTCTGACAGGATATTTGATAACGCAACTCTATCTTCTATTACATTTAATAAATACAATTCACTTTAAACAGAAAAATATTAATGAATGGGTAATTAAGTCTTTTCGCATTTTCAAAATGACTAAGTCCCCGTAAGTGATTTATAATCTTGTTATCACTTATATTATAATTATTTATTGTATAAATCACTCGGCATCAAATAATACATTAATAAAGATTAGCTGATAGATATGTATTTTGACCGTGCATAGCTTAGATTCAAGCATTTAATTTAAGAATGGCTGCTCATCGTCGGTGACTGGGACACGTGGATACTCAATGAGGAAGTTCTCAGCGAGTCCACCGCCGATCAAAGGTCCAACCCAATATACCCATTAGTCAGTCCAATTTCCAGAGACCAAAGCAGGACCAAAGGACCTGGCTGGGTTCATGGAGGCTCCGGAGAAAGCGCCGCCTGCAAGGATGTTGGCTCCAACGACGAATCCCGTGAGGAGTGGGCCCAACCCATCAAGAGAGCTTTTCTTGGGATCCACAATTGTGGCATAAACAGTGAAGAGAAGTGAGAATGTCAATAAGATTTCCCATATAATCCCTTGAGTGTAACTCACTCCACTTGCCAACGTGTGAACCGGAGTTCCCTAATCACAAAGCGTAATTGTGTAATATCAAAAACTATGAAGCATGATTAGATGTAGAAATATTTTTTTTTATTTTAAAACTTGTGTATTTTATTTTGTAAATCTTATTTGAATGGAGATAGAAGTATATACCAAAGTCTTTATAGAATATACCAGTGTTGAATTATTTTGGTTTCTAGTGTGAATTGAAAGTCAACTAAATTAGGGAACGAATAGAATCATGTGAAAGTATCAATTATTCGATCATACATACATTTTCCATCCGAACATGTTTTTTAGAGTTTTAATAGTGTTATAATATATTAATAGCGATTAATTAAATTTTCTATTATTAAATTAGATTATTTACCATTCCTCCGGTGAGGTAACTGAGGAGGAAGCAGGCTGCGGAGGAGGCCAACAATTGATCAATCCAATACAGAAATGCACGGAAGATGCTGATGTGCCCGCCCATAAGTAGGCCTAGGGTGACGGCGGGGTTGAGGTGGCCACCGGAGATATGGCCGGCAGATATCATTACTGCCACCACAAATGCATGAGCTACCGCGACCGCGAAAAGCCCCACCAATGTGTTTCCGACTAAACTGTCTATATAATCATAAATAAAACATAAACAACAAAAGTATTATTGATTAAAATGCAGCATGGTTTCATGTACCAGTTTAAAGTAACTTAGATCCATTGCTATGCTTTACTTGTACCAATTTATATTAGTAGGACCAAACTGTAACAAAGAGCATGAATGTGACACAAACAAGAGAAAACGATTTACCAGTGGCCATGGCCGATCCGACGCCAGCGAAGACAAAGAAAAAGGTGGTGATAAATTCGACAATGAGGGCTTTGATACATTCCGGCTGAGCTGCCTCGCCATGGTTCCGTAAGTCGATCTTCCTCATGGTGTAGAACAAACTAAAAACTTTTAAACTACAAAGAAATATATATATATATTAGGATCGTTCTAGTTGATTTAGTGCGTAATACATCGAAGCTACTTATAATGATGTCAAATAAAATAAAAAGAGAAATGACAAGAAAATGTAAGGGAGCACATGGAATAAAATTATTTTTTGTATGATGATGATAGATGATTGATTTGAGCTCGAAAGTTGACTTGTATAATGTTCTTTGGTAAGATATGAGATACACTACTTTCTTTAAACTCTGATTGGTGTCCTTAAAGGGTGGTAAAGATTATATCCTTTCACAATTAAAGAAAAAAGATTTATATATTTTATTTAGTAGTATTTCAAATAGTTGAAAACTTAATCAACTGATTATTGTTTGGGTGGATTTCTTTACTTTTTTAGATATTCATTTAATAAAATTACTATTTTTATATTTTAATTATAAAAAACTCATATGAAAAATTATAAATGTTTTCGGAAATTTGATTAAGTATCGGCATGGTACTTTTTGCGGGGACAATCAGATAGTTTATAAACTCTTCAACCAGGGGCGGAGCAAGTAAGGTGGAAGGGGTCAGCTGACCCCATTTAATTAAAAAATTATTTATTTATTTTGCTTAATATTATTACTGTCCTTATTAATTTTTTTATAACTAACCCCATAAATAAATAAAAAAAATTATTAAAGACAAAATATAATTAAATTAAATAACTAATTTTATATTGGTTTTGAACTTAGTTAAGCCCATTTTACAAAAATAATTTATCGTTTTAAAAATTTGAACTAATTATTAGTTAATAAAGCACTAAAAACAAAACAAATAACTCAACATATCTTTTTCTTTTCATCATTATAATTTTTTACATGTGATTTTTTTTTTATTGTTCTAAAATTCTTGGGAATCTTGCATATATGATCCTAAACTCGAAGTCAATTCCTAAAGTAACCTCTCATTTCACTATTTTTATAATTAACCATTTTCTCTCAATTATATCCTTATCAGCTCTATTTATTCATGAAAATGCTATTAGATTAGTTTTTATTATTATTTCAGAAATCCAATTTTACCAAATAATCCTTATCTTCCTCATTTATTCACGAAAACGCCGTCACCATCAATTCACTCAACCACCATTTTTAATCAATTTGAAACTTATATTGCTTCAACAACCCATTTTCTGCTTTGTAAGCTCATTTCATCTACCTTTAACCTTTAATTCTTCAATTTTCTCTATTTTCAGCATAAAAACTCTCTAATCTAACTTCTCAAAACTTGGTGTTCTAAGATATTTGCCTTATTTGGTGATTTGGTCTGCCAAATCGATTGGACTTGTTAGGTGGTGGCTATAATCGAAGAAATCGGTAGTTGAAGAAGCCAAATACCACTGGTACGTGATTTTCAGTAAATTTTCATGAGTTTTCAGATATGTGCCGTGAAAGTAGACTTCTTAAGAAGTTTACTTTCGGTAGTAGACTTCAGAAGAAGTCTGCTGGTCAACACACATGTTTGTTTTGCGATTGACTGTGTGTACAAATTTATGACAGTAGACTTCGGTTGAAGTTTACGCCATTTTCTTTGATAAAAAAAGGTGTAGACTTCAAAAGAAGTCTACGTAAAAAGGAGTTAGTTTTGCAATGGACCAACCTTTGACTTTTTTTTTAAGAAGTCTACTCGCAAAAAGTAGACTTCTTCCGAGAAGTCTACATTCAAAGTAGACTTCTTAGAGGTTAGTTTTGCAATTGCCAATGTTGACTTTTCCGAGTAGAATTCGTTTGAAGTCTACTCGAAAATTAATTCAATATTTGGTCAACCCCAAAACTAACTCAAGTAGACTTTAAGCAAAGTCTACTTTGAAAAGTCAACATTGGTCAGTTGCGAAACTAACCTCCAAGAAGTCTACTTTGAAAGTAGACTTCTCGGAAGAAGTCTATTCTGAAGAAGTCAAAATTTGGTCAATTGCAAAACTAACCTTTTTTTACGTAGACTTCTTTGAAGAAGTCTACTCATCTTTTGGCAATTGTAAAAGTAACCTAAACTTTAGACTTTGTTGCGAGTCTACTTTTGTAAACTTCGTTGTTAGTTTACTATTTCACTTTTTTTTTTTATAAACGTGTTTTTATCAAATTTACAACAAATTTTTAAAATTTCCTTGGTCCTACGATTGTTTTAGTAAGTGTACTTACATCTGTATCAGTTTTACATGTTTATATTATGTATATCTGGTGAAAACAAGTTTCTTGTTTTATTTGTTATTTAGCTTATTAGTCCGTAGACTTTGTTTGCAGTCTGCGACATTAATTTCTTTTTATAAAATTAATTGATCAGATATTTGTAACAAATAATAATTTTTCTTTGACTCTTTAGTGTGTGTTATTTATTGTTCTTAATTATTTAGGAGTTTGACATGTTTGTTTGTTATAGTTTAGCTTTAATTAATTTTTTTGTTCTATTTGGTATTTAGCTTATTAGTCCGTAAACTTCACTTGAAGTCTACATAGTAAACTTCACTTGAAGTCTACATAGTAAACTTCGTTTGCAGTATACGTCATTAATTTTTTATAAATTTAATTGATCAGATATTTGTAACAAATAAAATTTATTATTTGACTCTTAAGTGTGTGATATTTACTGTTCTTGCTTATGTAGGAGATTGAATTTTTTTTTGTTACAGCTTAGCTAAAATTAAGTTTCTTCTTTTATTTGGTATTTAGCTTATTAGTCCGCAGACTTCATTTAAAGTCTACATAGTAGAATTCGTTTGCAGTCTACTTTTTCGACAATGATTTCTAATGTGGTTTGAATTTTGTTTTCTTACATAGAATGGGTGAAGAAAGACTTGTTGTGGCATTTCTAAGTAGTTTTACATGTTTTTTTGTGTAGTTAAAATTGAATTAATTTTCTTGTGTTATTAGAGGTTCAAAGATGGTGATGACTAAGTAAGATGTCAAGGAAGAAGTTTGGTGATGACCATATGTTATGTAATATAAGTATTCTTGCGAATTCTGCTAGAGAAGTCTAATCGAGAAGTCTACATATAAAGTCTGACAAAGAAGTCTGCATATGAAATCTGAATAAGATATACACATATATTTAAGAATATGATAAATAAACATTCGGGGCAATCCAACATTATATATAAAGTAGATCTTCTAAACAAACAAACATTTAAGGACCACTTATTATAAATCTTAAAATTGGTGTATAAAAACAAAATGTCTAGATGTATGTGATTGAAATCTGCTCGAGAAGTCTGCTCGAGAAGTCTACTTAAGAAGTCTGCGGCTGAAGTTTGCTTACAACAAAACTAAAAGAGAAATAAATAAGCTCAGATCTGCACAATAAGAAAAATGTTAAAATTCAGATTTCAACAAAATCTGCTATATTTACAAACACCATATCTGTAAAAAAAAAAAAAAATAATCAGCTATGCAACAAAAAAATTTCCAGATGTGCAACAAAAAAAACAAAATAAGATTTGCAAAAAAACAAAATTCAGATCTGCAAAAAAAAAATTCATATCTGCAACAACAAAAAATTAGATCTGCAACAAATTCTACAAAATTTATACAACAATAAGCGCATATTTGCAAAACTAAACTCAGATTTATAACAATAAGCTCAAATATCTAATAATAAACTCATATTTACAATATGAACACAAAGCAAACAACAAAATAAACACTAAACCTCAGATTTGCTTACCATCACCATAATCGAGATAGAGAGGATGGAGGATGGAGATGAGATTGATGGCAAGAGAGGAAGGAGAAGAGATTCATGGCCAGAGAGGAGGTAGAGGAGAGATAAGCGTTTATTAGAGGGAGAGAAAAACTTTATTTTTTCACACAATTATGTTAAATTCTCCTTATACATATAGGAAAATTTTTGGTTAAGTAGACTTCTAAGAAGTCTAGTGGAGAAGTTTACTCGAAAAGTCTACTTCAATATGTTTTTCGATTTTGATTCCCGCCCAATTTGTTAAATAATTTTGATTTCCCGCTAGGCTTTTTTAAGTCTACTTGAGAATTATACTGTAGAAGTCGACTGGAGAAGTCTACCCGAGAGGTCTACTGCATAAGTTTGTTTACCCTAAACCCTAAATCAAATATTTTTTGAATTAAACTTGTATCCAAACATTAATTTTCTTGCCATTTTCACATTTTAAAGTTCAAATAACAATGATATGGACTCTAAGTCATTAACCAAACCATAAACTATTACCCTAATAATACCCTAAACTTTACATCTCAAACCATATTCCTTTTCAACCTTATAATTGTGAAACTATAAATTAATTTTTTTTCATGAAATTTTATTTAATATAGATGCCAATTGTCTATGTTTTGGTTATATTTATAATTTTTTTATCATAATATTTTTTTATAATTTTAATAAATAAAATCTAAGATTTAGTTATCTAGTAGACTTCTAAGGGGTTGTGCGGTTTTCTAATTAATTTTTTTTTTCTACATTTAAATTGATTTATTTGTATAAAATTTTGTATTCTATACATGGCAAATATATATGTCTTACTTATGTTTACCAATCTTTTAGAAATTTATTTATTTTATATTTCCGAATTAACGTTTTAAAGCTAATTATGTAGTAGACTTCTTCTGAAGTCTACTTATGCAGACTTTTTTAACAGTCTACAAAAGTAAACTTCTTTAGAAGTCTAAAATAGTAGACTTCTTACGTAGACTTCTCTGAGATAAAATCGTAACTGTAGCAGACGTTTTTTGTTTACTCATAAAGAAATTGAGCTGTAATTTCACTACACATTTAGGTTAGTGTTGCCAACATTCAATAGATTTCTTAAAAAATCCAATTTTTAGGTTATTTTTGGTAATTCCCCCTTAAAAAAAAGTAAAACATCTCACATAATCACTTATTCAAATTAATTTTCTTAATGTTTTTTAAATTTACTTTAATTTTTTTAGATTATAATTTTTATTAAATTTGATACGATATTATATGATTATCTTCTTCTATTCACTATCTTCCTTTGATCTTCAAGAGGTGCAATTCCTTTCAACATATTTGTCTTCAACAAGGACTCATGAGCATGAGGATTATACAGAAATTTTTCATCCACATCAAACAACACATTTTCCTTCTTTTTGAATGTTGTGAGATGAGGCCTTGGAAGAATCATCCTCTGTTTGTATCTGCCAACTCAAACTGATAAGCATAACCATGGTTCAATCTGCCAACCAAGAAATCTGATTTTCTTAGATGAACAACATCAATGTATCCTATAGGCTGAGAGGCTTCCTTGAGGTTGACGTTTAAAGCTATGAGAATGGGGGTTATGAGACCTTCAATTACTAACTTTGGCTTCTTTGATGGTGTAAAGAAGGCCCATTGTTGAAGCTGAACAAATTGCTTCATCAAAAGAGCGATCATCCCAACTCCTTGTAGCTCTCTCATGATTGGCCTCCTCTTGTATCCTAAAGGATGTCTCTGAGTCCCATAATTAACAAACCAAGCTCCTCCTCTTTGATCATATTTTTCTCTTTTCTATAGATGATTGTGTTGGCAAGAATCTTGTGGGCACATCTTATTGTTAGATTCCTAATGATGGTGATCTTGAGGTGCCCTTTTATGTACTCTCCATTAGATATTGTCTCCCTAACATCTCTAGGCTCATTCTTGTTGAAAGGCATTGTCATGGCTCTAGAATCCCCCTCTTCTAATCCTTAGATCTCACTTTATTGATTGAAACCCATTGTGTGTTTATGCTTTCCCATCTTGAACTGAATGTAGGCATCACCATAGACCTTCTCTCATTCCTTAACCTCATCATCAAAATCATCATAATAATGCACCTTGAGTGAAGAGAGGAATTGGCAAGCTTGGAGCTTATGTGTAGGATAGGCTCTGTTTAATAACTTCTTCATCCAAAGGTTCTTGATGATGAGCTGAACATATATTTCAATGCCCATCTCACTAGACAAAGTTAGTGAGGCATAGCGAGTGGGCAAGAAATCAACATTTTGAGATTGATTTGAAGAACTCCTTTGTTGTAGGAGGTGCATAAGGATCTATCTCTTCTTCAACAGAAATCCTCTTTCCCTGGGACTTGTCTCCTCCTTGAAAACCTTGATGGAGTATCATAACATCATCATTTCCTCTTGACATTGTACCTGAAATGTAAACACTTAAGAGAATATAAGTGTTTTGGCACAAAGAAAACAAATTCAAACAATAATTTATTTAATACTCAAAAAATTTCGAAAAGTTCCAACAAAATTCAGAGTGAACATAGGTAAACAATGCTGAATTTTAACAATTTTTAACAGCACAAACAAAAATTATAAGGTCCTGCTCAATGAAAATGAATAAAATCAAGGAAAAAGAGCCAAAATTACTTAAGGACGAAAAAAAAAACAATATCTCTCGACAAATATGCTTAAAAATTAAGACAATATGATTACAAAAAAAAGATAGATTCAATCAAGCAAACAATTATTGTAAATCTACAAGTAGACATGAAACGAAAACCATAGAAACTCCGTGCTAGAAATGAAGAATGCAGCAAACGTAGGCAAGAAGCTTGAAAAAATGGATCTAAGATCTAAGCAGATTTTTGAATTGGTGGAGAGAAAGAAGTGAAAATGAATATTCTAGTGCAAGAGAGATGAAATGATATTTATAGAGGTGAAGAGAAGATTTGAGAGAGACCGAGGGAATCTTTTCAAAATTTGAATTTTGAAATGCAAATTTTTCGTGCAAGGGAGATAGGGGATAATACCTCCACCGAACATGCTTACCTAGGTCTAGATCGATTTGTTTAATATTTGTTTTTTTTTTACTCATATAGAGCAGGGTTTAGGTACAGCTGCTCGGTGTATAGATGGTTCGGGACATCGGGTCTTGGGACACGCGTTTGCTCATATTGGTGTTTGCATCAGATGCACCTGATGTCGAACATAGTATGTATCAGTCAGAGCTAAAGGTGTCTTCTTCGGTATGCGTGCTCAGTACGCCATGAAGCTCCTTAGACGCCGGTCCGAACAATCGCTTGTAATAGTTTTCATCGACCATTTTGCACTGAGCAGGATGTAGAGTGCCATGCTCGGTGTGGAGTCTTCATGGGAGTCCGTCTCTAGCCTTGTGAATCATCGGCCAAAGCATACCACGTGCTGCACCGAGCAGAACAGATCGTGGCTTCCTCGGTATAGCTGCCCAGCGCGGTTGTTCATGGCTGGACTTATACTCTGGTACACCATGTAGTGGGAAAGTCACATATGTTTGTATCGGGTAGGAAAATGGTGCCCTCCTTGGTGTACGTATGTCTGTCCACGGTACAATCGCCTCTGAACAGGTCGGTCGGTGTACGTCCGTCTGTCCTCGGTGTAATAGCCTCTGAGCTGATCCCTCAGTGTACGTCTGTCCCTCTTTGGTGTAATCGCCTCTGAGCAGGTCCCTCAGTGTGGCTTTACTTCTTGGTCGACATAGTCTGTACCGAGCAGAATAGAGGTTGCCCTCTTCGATATCCCTCCTCAATACAGAAGCAAAACTTTCCTCCTTAGCCTTTCTAACCCTTTTGTTCCACCGACTAACTATTTAATAAACCTGAAACACTAAATAAAACATATCAACAATAAAAGGTACTAATATTTACAAGGATGTTTATGGGAATACCTCGAAAGTGTGCTTGTTTATAGTGACTAAACTTGACTTTTCTGGGTTAGAGATCAATGAGGAGCATGAAAAGGAACAACCACATTGCCTTCTCCTTTCTTAACAAACAAGTGGTTGACTCCTGAGTGAGCCTTCCTTCTTTCCTTCCTGAGCTTCTTCTACTTCATTGGTGGTCCATCCATAACTTCCATGCGTAGACCCTCAAGCATCCTCAAGAAACTCTCCCCATCAAAGCTTTCTCATTGGTACCCATTGTGGTCTAGTGGACTGGCTTCTTTCAAGATCTTAACACTAAAGCTCATAGCATTATCACAAACTCAGGAGGCTTCTCACCACCTAGCTTCTCACTTGTAATGGTTCCACAAAAGTTTGAACAAGAAGGCTTCATTGTTACCTCACATCTCCATTGACTTTCTTATGCACCACTCTTTTTTTGTTGAAGTCAATATCAGCACCAGCAGTGTTCAAGAATGGAGTCCCAAGCAGCAGAGAAAGATCGTTAGACTGCCCCTTATCCGTCGCTATAAAGTCAGTTGAGATTTTGCAATTCACAACCATCAAAGGATAGTCTTCAATGAATCCAATGGGCTGCCCTGACGATGAATCCACAAATAGATTGCAGACTCATATTGCTTCGACTTGGAGATTTCCAACATCTTGTTCATCTCTAATGACATCACATTAACACTAGAGCCAGAATCGAACAATGCTTCAACCTTGTCCAAACTCCCATGCTCACAACTGACAACAAAGTTTCCTGGATTTCCTAACTTTTGGAGAACATTTGGCTCATCTTTTGGCTTGCTTGGACCATCAAGAGAGTTCACTAGCTTCTACACTTTTTGTACATTCCCAATGAGATCCTTGATGAACTTCAGTTTATCTTTAACTTGCATCATGGTGTATAGTGGAGGCAAGGGAATACCGGCTACATCCATTTCCTTCCTAAACTTAGAGAGTGCATGCTTTTGTGCTTTGGAGAGAATTCGGCTGGGGTAAGGCAATGGAGGCTTACACTTGAGCATATCCGTCAAATGTGCTTCCCTTCTTGGGATAGAGAATTATCATCAACCTTCTTAGGTTCAGCTTATGCTTGTGCAGGTGTTTGCTTAGTAAGTGCTTTTAGCGCATGGTAGACATCAAGTAGCTTGTCATTTTAACCCATCTCAGCTTCTTGTGTCTCCTCTACCTCAGCTTCAACAAACTCTTCTTAAATGGCTTTATCTTCAGCAACACTCAAGAGGAAAGCTTTAATGATTTCATCAAGTAGCTTGTCATGTTCACCCATCTCAGCTTCTTGTGTCTCCGCTACCTCAGCTTCAAAAAACGCTTCTTCAATGGCTTTATCTTCAGCAACACTCAAGAGGAAAGCTTCAATGATCTTGCCCTCTTTGTCATCCTTTTCATTGCTAGCTATACTCAAGAAAAAATTATTCCCCTCCATACTGAGACTCAATTTCCTCATTGACTTTAGCGTAGAGAACTTCCCCTTAATGACCATAGAGGAGATCTTCAATCTCTTTCACAGCAGCTTCATGATCACAAGGAGAACTATCATCATAGCAGTTGATTACATTGCAATACTCTTTTTTGGCTTAGCTTAACATGCTTTTTTCTTGGTTGATGTAATGCTAAAGCTTCTTCTTTCTCAATGATATCTACTCTTAGTGTTAGAGCATCCAGTTTATGGTTCCGCTCGAAAGTGGTGTTAGCCATCTTGTTGTTGATTTCAGCAAAAAATTTCATCAGATCTTCTTTGGCACTGGTTTGGATTTGAAGGGCTTGCCTCAAAATTGAATTGATACTATAGTCAAAAGCTGAAGATGGACCAGCTTGAGCGTGATGTTGAGAGAAAGGACTGTAAGGGTGATGCATCTCTTAGCTATACCCGCTTTGTGGCATGTAGTAAGCATGTGGATCGTCCATGGTACCTGAAATTAAATCGAAACAAAAATAAATTAGTACTGAAACAGACAGCCTAGACTAAGCAAGAATGTAAACTACAATGCCAAATTGATACAAAAGTTTTTATCTCTTGTAACTCAATTTCTCAAGTCTAAAATCCTAACATTATAGGAGGTATCAATCCATACTAGGAGAGGTGTAATGAAGATGCAAAAAACTCACTAAGCTAGACTAAAAGGGGGGTGGGGGGGTTAAAAGATACCTCACACTCAATAACAATCAAGTGCAAACATGTAACAAAAGAGACCAAACCATAAATTTTCAAGACAAGCAATTCAAGCTAAACAAGATTAATATGGTGATCACATAAAACATAGAAAAATTGAGCAAATGATTGACAAATTCGAAATATTAGAAGCAAGATACAAGACTAAGGCATTATGACTTAAGTGGTTCAGAATCACGTTCAAGGTGTGAATGAAACAATCAATGCATTAATCTCTAAGGAAAGAATACTTATATAGACTAATCCACTCCTATGGCACTAATCTCTTGTGCAATTGATCAAACATCAATTCACACTCCCATACATAATGAATGTTAAAAGAGGATATCTATATCCCTAAAGTGCTCTAGAATTAAGCTCAATCAAGCATGAAATGATAGGTGTAAAGAGTCATAACAATCAAAGCATTATTTTCAAGCTTTGAAACTTATTCAAACATTTCATCAAACACAAAAGTGGCAACAAAATGTCTAGGATCTATTTCAAGAAAAAGAGAGATACTTGACATTAAACATAATCACACAAGAAGATATAATCAAAGATCTAACACCCTAACACCTTAAACGATCATTGAAACCACCATAATCTACCTTTATCTCAAACCTAAGGTTGACTACTCACTAACCATGTTGAAATCTACAAAAGTATGGTTAAACATGATTATTAGTAGATAGACAAGAAAAATATAAAGGCAAACACAAAACTTTATTGAAAATAAACCTTAATATCCAAACTTTGTTCTTGAGGGAAAGGAAGAAGTTTTCTTGCAACAAAGGAAAAAGAAAGCTTTAGACTTGATAAAAGATAAGATAAAGATCACATAACGAGTTTATATTGGTTTTGAACTTAGTTTTAGTTTAAGTCCACTTTACAAAAATAATTTATCATTTTATGAATTTTAACTAATTATTAACTAATAAAGAATTTAAAACAAAACAAAAACTCAACAATCCTTTTTGTTTTCATCATTATAATTTTTTGTATTTTTGTTTTTTTAATTGTTCCAAAGAATTAAAACAGGTAAAAAATCTCACTTAATCACTTATTCAGATTAATTTTCTTTATATTTTTAAAATTTACTTTAATTTTTTTAGATTATAATTTTTATTAAATTTGATACGATATCGTATGGTTATCTTCTTCTTTTTCACTATCTTCCTTTCAACCTATTTATCTTCAGCAAGGACTCATGAGCATGAGGATTGTACATAAATTTTTCATGTACATCAAACAACATTTTTTCCTTCTTCTTGAATGTTGTGAGATGAGGCATTGGAAGAATCATCATCTGTTCGTATCCCCCAACTCAAACTGATAAGTCTAACTATGCTTCAATCTGCCTACCAAGAAATCTGAATTTCTTAAATGAACAACATCAATGTATCCTATAGGATGAGAGGCTTCCTTAAGATTGACGTTTGAAGCTATGAGAATACTGGTTATGAGATCTTCAATTACTAACCTTGGCTTCTTTGATGGTGTAGTGAAGGCCCATTGTTGAAGCTAAAAAAATTGCTTCATAAAAAGAGTAATCATCCCAACTCCTTGTAGCTCTCCCATGATTGGCCTTCCTCTTGTATCCTTAAGATTGTCATTGAGTCCCATAATTAACAAACCAAGCTCCTCCTCTTTGATCATATCTTGATCCTTTTTATAGATGATTGTTGGCAAGAATCATGTGGGCACATCTTATTTTTGGATGCCTAATGATGGCGATCTTGAGGTGCCCTTTTATGTACTCTCCATTAGATATTGTCTCCCAAACATCTCTGGGCTCATTCTTATTGAAAGACATTGTCATGGCTCTAGACTTTCCCTCTTATAATACTTAGATATCACTTTATTAATTGAAACCCATTGTGTCTTTATGCTTTCCCATCTTGAACTGAAAGTATGCATCACCATAATCCTCCTCTCATTCCTTAACCTCATCATAAAAATCGTCATAATAATGCACTTTGAGTGAAGAGAGGAATTGACAAGCTTGGAGCTTATGTGTAGGGTAGGCTGTGTTTAAGAACTTCTCCATGCCAAGGTTCTTGATGATGAGCTGAACATATTTTTTCAATGCCCATCTCACTAGAAAAAGTTAGCGAGGCATAGCGAGTGGGAAAGAACTCAACTTTTTGAGTTGGTGATATAGCTGCATATTCCATGCATTCTGCATACACATAAGTTGGTTTCTCACGTATATACATTGCATTTTAGGTTAGTTTGCATCACTTTAGGTCCTAGAGTGTTCATGCACCTGCATATGCATATTTCTTGCATTTTGCATAGCATACAGGTTGTTTTCGGCTACTTTGGAGTCTTGGAGGGTTCGTGGGACTTAAAGAATTCGGGAATGCTTGCTAAGGACCAGAGATCGAGAGGAGGTTCGAGCATGGCCGGTCGATCTAGATGAGATCGACCAGAAGATCGAGTAGCCCAGCCGATCCAAGGGGACTGATCGAGACAGAGATCGAGTGAAGTGATCGATCAAGGAGTACAGACGTGAATAACGCCATGCAGAGCGAGAGCCGGATCGAGTCCACCACTCGATCCTCCAAAGATCGACTCTAAGATCGAACGAAGCACCCGATCCACCGAGGAAGATCGAGACAAAGATCGAGCTGAAGGGACGATGTCTGAAAATGATCGAGAGAGCTGCTCGATCCCGAAGTCGATCTCAGTGTACTTTAACCACTTTTGGCCGCTAGCGAAAGGGGGACCATCGAGTTGTTTGGCCTGTTTTGGCAAGGCGGCGAGCATGCTTTTGGGGGACACGTTTTCATTTTATCTTTTTATCATCTTTTTCTCTCTGTTCGAAGGCGATTTTTCCATTGTTAGACCTTGAAGCTTTTCTTGCTTTGTATCGAATCGTTTAAAGTTTAATCTATCGTTTTTCATGTTCATCGTTTCATCTTTCATGCTTTGCTCGGTTTACTTAATGTGTAGTGAGTAGTTTAATCGGGTTCTGGGGTTGAGAGGAGTCAAAGGGGTCGAAAAGGTTTTCAAGTTTGGAGTTTTCTTGTTCTTAATGGCTTTCTCTTCTAGGATGTTGAGTTCTTAAGGCTTAAAGAGTCTCATGCCAAGATCTTTATGATCAGAGAGAGCTCTTACCTTGACAGGATCCAGAGATCTCTGAAAGTCACATCCTAGAAACTAGTTACCCTTTCCCAAACGCCATGGTAGTTTAGGAGACTAGTTAAGCCATGTGTTTGAAATCTGATTTCCTTGCCCTTCAATCTCTTTTTCCGCTAAACGCTATGGGTCTGGAGAAGAGATTGAAGGAGTGATCTATACCACACGCCATGGATGGATCTTGTTTTGTTTTCAAGGCTTAGAGAACCTCACAAAGTGATTAAATCTAGAGTTTTCAAACCAAGCTTGACCCTTTGAAACCCCTGAACGTGAATCTCGACCCTAGACCCTCTTTCTTAATATTCTTACATCTTTGCTAGTCATTCGCTTGTTACCTGTTGCATCCTGGTCATTAGTTTCATTGCGTTTGAACTTTTGGAAGAGATTGATCGTTGTTGCTCGATCTAGTGGTCGATCGTGTGGTCGATCCACTAGTCAATTTTTATAAATTCGTAGCCTTGCATTTTAACCATTCTGTTTGTTCTTCGTGGTAGTTCACTCTTTCCTAGTAATTTTAAAATAGTTTTGCCTTGCATTTAGTCGTTGCATTTAGTTTTTAGGAATTTTCTCAAAATCGTTCATCATTTGCCTAGCTTTACTCGATCCTTGCATTCTCATTGAACTTTCTAGCTCCTATGATTGGATTGATTCCTCTTGCATTGTACTACAACTAAGTGCTGCTTGAGTTTTGATAACCTCTTGTTGCATTACATCATCCTAGAGATAAATCTGATGTTATCAAATGGCACCGTTGCCGTTCTAGGAGTGTTTAGAAAGCATTGAGATTTGGGGTTTAGTAAAGACTAAGCCTTTACTTTATTAAAGTTACTAACTACTCTACTCTAAAACGTGTGTCTTTCAGGTACATGAATCTTCGATCAAGGGGAGACAACAATCTACTTCAACCCTTAGACTTGGTCAACTTGGTCATTCACGGCAAATAAGAGTACGAGAACAAGCTAGAGCTTTTGAGGAGATTGTTCAGCACGGTTTGGTTGACTTTGAAGCTATGGCCGAGCACGAGCACCCAGAGGGACCTCCTCCAGCTCACAGGGCAGTGGGACGGGGCAATAGAAACCCCCAACACGCGGCTAGACCCCCCAAGGATCATAGAAGCCGGAGATGCTCCCAATACTCATCATAATAGGTTTGGGATCACTCCTCCTCCTGTACAGAACAACAACTTCGAGATTAAGCCGGGTTTCATCTCAATGGTGCAAAACAATAAGTTTCATGGGCTAGCAATGGAAGATCCCTTGGAACACCTTGATAACTTCAAACAAGTATATGGGATGATCAAGATAAACGGCATATCCGAAGATGCTTTCAAGCTGCGTCTCTTTCCATTTTCTCTTGGAGGCAAGGCTAGACATTGGGAGAAGACACTTCCACAAGGCACCATTACATCTTGGGCTGAGTGTAAGAAGGCTTTCCTCTCAAAGTTTTTCTCTAGCACCAGAACAGCAAGGCTAAGAAGCGAGATCAGCGGCTTCACGCAAATGAACAATGAGACTTTCAATGAAGCCATGGAACGGTTCAAGGACTATACTATCCAATGTCCTCACCACGGCTTCAGCGAAGAGACTCTTCTAAGCACTATCTACCGAGGAGCTTCACCAAAGATTCGCTTGTTGCTTGACACTGCTAGTAAGGGAAACTTCCTTGGTCAAGAGGTAGAAGAAGGCATGGAGCTGATTGGGAACTTAGCATTAAGTGACGGCAACTATGCAGAGGATTATGACCGTGCTCCGAGAGGTTCTGAGCTAGAGTCTCACAAGAAAGAGTTGAAATCCTTGCATGAGAAGATTGACAAGTTGGTTTTGGCAAATCAGAAGCATGTTCACTTTGTTGGTGAAGCGGATGAAATCCAAGAGGAGCTTGAGTTGAGTCAAGAAGAAGCCAACTGGGTGGCGGGTCAAAACAACTACAAACCTCAAGGATATTCACAAGGCTACAACCAGAACAACAATCTCTCATACCGTAGCACCAATGTTGCAAACCCTAAGGATCAAGTGTACCCTGCTCAGCAAGCAAAGCCTTTCGTACCTTACAACAAAGGTTTTCAGCCGAGTGGTGGCTTCCAAGGGCAAGTGCAGAACAACTTCCAAGGACAACAGCAAGGAAACAAGGGTTATACGCCAATGTACCCTCCAGGCATTGTACCTCAGCAGCAACAACCGATGCAACAACAAGTTGATCATGTCCAAGCTATGTTTCAACAACTGATTCAAGGACAAGCCTCTACAAACCAGAAGTTTTCCGAGATGAATACTCGCCTAGACTCGTCTCTCACGGATTTCTCTACTCAGATTACAACCTTGAATAATAAAATCAAGCAACTTGAGAAGGGAAAGGCAACCTCAAGTGGTCAGAATAGCCTACCGGGCAAGTGTGAGCAAAATCCCAAGGAATACGCCAATGCCATTACGCTAAGGAGTGGGAAAGAGCTAGCACCTACGTTTACTCCAAAGAACAACGAGGACTTTGTAATTCAAGAGGGGGAAGGTATGCTTTCAGCTGATGATGAGATCAACTTTGACAATGTCTGGATTCAAGGGCCAAGAAGAGGTGACAAGGCGGTTGTTGAGAAGAAAGCGGAGCAAACTACTAAGGAGAAGGATGCTTATGTGCCTCCACCGTATGTACCTAAGCTACCTTTTCCTGGCCGTTTCAAGAAGCAACTCATAGAGAAGCATAGAGTCTTGTTTGAGAAGCACCTTAAGGACGTAGAGATCAAGCTAGCTCTCGTGGACTGCCTTGCAATGATGCCTAAATGCGCCAAATTCTTCAAAGATACTCTCGCGAAGAAGAATAAGGAAAACAAGGAAGTGCTCGTTCTTAGTGAGGAGTGTAGTGCTGTGATACATAAGGAGATTGTCCCTAAGAAGTTGGGAGACCCTGGAAGCTTCACTATACCTTGCGCTTTAGGTCCTTTGGAGTTCAAGAGTTGCCTTTGTGATCTCGGAGCTAGTATAAATCTGATGCCTCATTCCGTGGCAAAGAAGCTTGGCATTACCCTTTTCAAAGATTGCAGAATCTCGTTGGTACTAGCTGACAGAAGTGTGAGGTTACCCGTGAGTTTGCTTGAGGACTTACCAGTGAAGATCAGTGGAGTAAACGTGCATACGGACTTCGTTGTGTTGGAAATGGATGAAGAACCAAAGGATCCACTCATTCTCGGTAGACCGTTCTTAGCCACCGCCGGAGCCATCATAGATGTCAAAAATGGGAAGATTGCCTTTCACTTGGGTAAAGATATAAGGCTGGACTTCGATATCAATGAGGTTTTGAAGAAGCCTACGATAGAAGGGCAAGCTTTCTACATTGAGACGTTGGATGCTTTAGCGGATGAGTTGCTGGAAGAGTTGGCTCATGAGGATCATTTGAAGTTGGCATTGACTAAGGAGCCAGGAGAGTTCAGTTATGTGGATCAGAGGACTCAGGAGTATGTCAACTTGCTTGATTCAAGGAAGGTTGTGCTTGAAGATGTAGGCGTTTGCCTAGAGATCGACTCTGTAATCGATGACATTACTCGATCCAGGGGTCAAATCGACAAGACAATCGAGAGCACAACTCGATCCGGTGCAGCAATCGACCGTCAGATCGAGGAGTGTGATTGATCCAGGAAAACAATCGAGTCCAAGATCGAGAAAGGCCTTCCGATCAGTTTGGGGTCTAATCCGGAGATCGACTCAGCGTCTCGATCTCTCGCTCGATCCACATTAAATCGAGTGAGTGAATGGAGCGAAACTGCTCAATCTAGACGACATCGAGAGCAAGATCGACTTGATGACTCGATTTCAGAAGGGATGGCGGTTGGAGAAAGCAGCCTCAAGGGCCATGTCTCGGGTTCTAAGGAAGGATCCATGGAGGAAAACAATAGCAACAGCCACGAGGATGATTGGAGCGAGCTGTCAGCCCCAAAGTTGGACCTTAAGGAGCTCCCAAAAGGGCGAAAGTATGCTTTCTTAGGGCTTAACGAAACCTATCCTGTGATTGTGAATGAAAACTTAAGTGATGATGAGTTGCACTCGCTCTTAACTGAGTTGAGAAAGTATAGGAAGGCCATTGGGTACTCCCTACGTGACATCAAGATCAAGGGCCTTTCGCCAATGCTTTGCACTCATAGGATTCACTTGGATAATGAGAACGCCTCTTCTATAGAACATCAAAGGCGTTTGAATCCAAATTTGAAAGAAGTCGTTAAGAAAGAGATTCTTAAGCTTTTAGAGGCTGACGTGATCTATCCCATAAGTGACAGCACGTGGGCTTCTCCCGTACACGTGGTGCCTAAGAAGGGAGGGATCACGGTCATTAAGAATGACAAAGATGAGCTTATACCTACTAGGACTATTACTGGACACCGTATGTGTATTGATTATAGGAAGCTTAATCTTGCTACTAGAAAGGATCATTTTCCCTTGCCTTTTATTGATAAAATGCTTGAAAGAGTTGCTAATCACCCCTACTATTGCTTTCTTGATGGATATAGTTGATTTTTCCAAATACCAATTCATCCAAATGATCAGGAGAAGACGACTTTTACATGCCCTTATGGCACCTTCGCTTATCGAAGGATGCCATTCGGGTTGTGTAACTCACCGGCTACATTTCAGCGGTGTCTGATGTCAATTTTCTCCGATCTAATAGAAGAGATGGTAGAGGTGTTTATGGATGACTTCTCGGTCTATGGTGCGTCCTTTTCTGCGTGTTTGTTGAATCTTTGCAGGGTACTAAAGCGTTGTGAGGAGACAAACTTGGTGCTTAATTGGGAAAAATGCCACTTCATGGTGAAGAAGGGGATCGTGCTTGACCATAAGATATCAGAGAAGGGTATTGAGGTCGATAAGGCAAAGATTGAAGTAATGACTAGCCTTGAGCCGCCAATTAACGTCAAAGGGGTGAGAAGTTTCTTGGGACACGCTGGCTTCTACAGGAGCTTCATCAGAGTTTTCTCTAAGATTGCACGCCCTCTCACGCGGCTGTTGTGCAAGGAGGCTGAATTCGTCTTTGATGAGGAGTGTTTGCGAGCTTTCGTGACCATCAAGGAGGCCCTAGTATCTGTGCCGATAGTGCAAGCACCAGACTGGACTCTACCTTTCGAGATCATGTGTGATGCTAGTGACTATGCCGTGGGAGCCGTTCTAGGCCAAAAGAAGGATAAGAAGCTGCACGTGATATACTATGCTTCAAGAACCTTGGATGACACGCAAACGAGGTATACCACTACGGAGAAGGAGCTATTGGCGGTTGTATTCGCCTTTGAGAAGTTCAGGACTTACCTCGTGGGTTCCAAGACCATTGTCTACACAGATCACGCGGCTTTGCGCTACATCTATTCCAAGAAGGACACTAAGCTGAGGCTTTTGAGATGGATCCTCTTACTCCAAAAATTTGACATGGAGATCAAAGACAAGAAAGGGATAGAGAACGGCGTTGCTGACCATCTCTCTCGGTTAAGAGTCGACGAGTCTCTTCCTTTAGATGATTCTCTCCCCGAGGAACAACTCATGGCGATCACTACGGCTGTTTGTGGGAGCTTAGAAGGGCGGTTTGAGGAAGTTATGAGCTTCAAAGAGGAAGATCTCCCTTGGTACGCATATATTGTGAACTACTTGGCATGTGGGGAAGAGCCGTTGCATCTTGACAACTACCTCATGAGAGACGTGAGCCACTACTATTGGGATGACCCCTATTTATACAAGAGTGGTGTTGATAGCCTATACAGAAGATGCGTGACAAAGGACGAAGCGAGAGACATCATCTTTCATTGCCACGGGTCTCTGTATGGAGGGCATTTTGCTTCATTCAAAACCGCACTAAGGTCTTACAAGCCGGCTTCTGGTGGCCGTCCATCTTCAAAGACACCCATGAGTTCGTGATGAGTTGCGAAGCTTGTCTAAGAGCAGGGAATATTACTAAGAGGAATGAGATGCTTCAAGTTCCCATATTTGAGGTAGACGTCTTTGACGCGTGGGGCATATACTTCATGGGGCCATTTCCTTCATCATACGACAACAAGTTCATACTAGTAGCTGTTGATTACGTCTCTAAGTGGGTTGAGGCCATTACTTTCCCAACAAACGACTCTAAGGTGGGGATCAAGCCTTTTAAGAGCATTATTTTCCCGAGGTTTGGAGTTCCCAAGGTGGTGATAAGCGACGGAGGGAGCCATTTCATCAACAAGCTATTTGAAAATCTGCTAAGGAAGTATGGCGTAAAGCATAAGGTAGCTACACCTTACCATCCTCAAACGAGTGGCCAAGTTGAGGTTTCTAACCGTCAGATAAAGGCGATACTCGAGAGAACTGTTGGGACAACTCGGAAGGATTGGGCGGTGAAGTTGGATGACGCTTTGTGGGTGTACCGGACTGCTTTCAAAACGCCTATTGGTACCACTCCTTTCACTCTTCTCTACGGCAAAGGATGTTATCTCCCCGTTGAGCTAGAACATAGGGCGTTGTGGGCTGTGAAGTGGTTGAATTTTGATCTGAAGACAGCTCAGGAGAAGCGGTTGATCCTGTTGCACGAGCTTGATGAGCTATGACTGGACGCTTACGAGAGCGCTAGGATCTACAAAGAGCGTACCAAGGCTGCTCATGACAAGAAACTGGTACCTAAGGAGCTTAAGGAAGGGTGTTTGGTGCTGCTTTACAACTAGAGGCTCGAGCTCTTTCCAGGGAAACTGAAGTCAGGGTGGAGTGGTCCGTATGAAATCAAGGAAGTATTACCTTACGGAGCTGTCACGCTGGTCGGCAAGAGTGGGAATGCATTCACAGTGAACGGACACAGAGTTAAGCAATACATGGCGAGTGCATTTGACAAGGAGAGCACCTCAATGCTTCTCCAAGACCCACCATCTGCCTAAACCAAGTAAAGTCTAGCTAAAGACGTTAAAGAAAGTGCACTTGGGAGGCATTCCCATGTCTATCCTGTACATATCCTTGCTTTATTTCTTTTCCAGTTTTATGTTTTTATCTTATGAGTGTGTAGGAACAAGTATGTGAGACGCAGGCCATGATTTGAGTTCCAAAAGGAGCAAGAAGGGGGCGAGTATAAGCTAGAGATCGAGTGCTAGATCGAATCATCCTGGCTCGATCTTTGTTAGATCGAGCTATTGAATCGAGAGGAGTCAGTCGATCTAGACGAGATCGAGTAGACATATCGAGTGACAAGGTTGATCTATATGAGCACGGATCGATCGGTCCCATCTAGATCGACCGATTTATTTTCTCTCGGGAAAGTCCTTCATAGACAGATCGATCAGTCAACTCGATCCATCACTCGATCCAAGCTAAATCGACCCCTGAATCGATAGCATGGATCGAACACGAGGACTTAGCCATGGGCGTACAAACTCAAGGAACGAGAGAGCCAATCGATCCACGACTCGATTCAAATCGAATCGTGTCCCAAATCGAGTAACCGTCTCGATCCAAGCCTTATGGGCATGAGATCGAGTCCCAGATCGACCAAAAGGACTCGATCTCGTGCCGAGGCGCAATGGCCCCCAAAAGAACGAGAGAAGAGACATCACAAGAGGGAGAAGGTCAAGAGGTAGCTGGAGTAAGGATGAGAAAAGAGACAAGAAGCGGCTGGAGAGGCTTCGGTTCGAGCCTACCAAATTCGCGGACAGAGGGCTACTCGCTAGGCTGGGGATTCTTGGAGATTTTGACTTAACTCCTCAAGAACATTGGCTTAAGATGTCTGTCACGAATGGATTGCCCAACCATTCCAGAAGTGACAATAGACTTCCTTGCCACGTTGGAGTTTGGTTACGAGAACCCTAGCGTCCCTGTTCCTTCACAAGGCCGTCTCTCTTTCAAGATCGGACGTCAAGCTTTCAGCCTCTCAATCCCCGAGCTGTGTCAAGCATATGGTCTCAACGCAACCGCCACCAAGATCGAGTTCCCCTCCTTCACGCGCGCAAACGATTTTTGGGACCTGATCAGCAACGATGACTACAAGGCCAACACCGCCAAAATCAAGAGAGTGAGAAGCCCGGTGCTGAGGTACACCTTGAAGCTGATCGCCAACACATTCAGCGGACGGTCAGTTGCTCCCACGGTCACGAAGACCGAGCTTTGCTTCTTGTTCCAAGGCGTGAAGCATCTGTTGTGTGATCCAGCGGAGAATGATGAGCCTATGGAGGATGAACTCGGTGATGAAGTGAACTATAGGTGCATACTTGCTGCTTCTTTGGTGAAGTATAAAGCATATGCCTTGCGGTGCAAGGCAAGCTCTTCATTCATTGGCGGTTTCCTCACGCATCTGTTTGTGCAAGCTGGCGTACCAATACATGAGTTCACACCCGTCCCGGCTAGAGCTTTCATGGATGAGATCTACATGAAGAATACCGACAGCTTGGGACGCACGCAAGCAAAAGGATTCTACGCTTACCTTTTCATCGATGCGGACAATGAGAAGAGAGTGTGCATCCTGCCAAACAAAGACGAGACCGAGCTGCTTGGTGTTGGGAACATCGAGTTCTTGCCAACCGTAGAGGAGTGCTTTGCTCCTCTAGGAGGAACGCCTGTCCCAGCAATCGCTCCACGTCCAAGGTATGAGTCCCCTGCCACAGAAGATGAGATGCCCGAGGCCTACACCCTTCCCAATCTCGATTTCGAGCCAAGAACCATGACGGAGAAGTTCCTAGCATCTGTTGTGGAGATGCAAAGGAAAATCAACAAATGGCAAGGCAAAATGCTCAAGAAGCTTGCCAAGAAGGTCAAATCGCTTCAAGGAGGCTCTCCTAAGGAGGCAGCAAGTGAGGAGGTTCAACAGCCCGAGAAGAGGAGGCTTTCAACCGGTGGAGTTGTCATCCGTGAGACTCAAGGCAGCAACATTCAACCGGCGCGCCTCTCTCTTCAAGAGCCAGGCTCCAAAGGCAAAGCCGTAGTATCTAGCTCCTCTGGAACATCCTCAAGTTCCAGCCGAGACTGACCCGAGGTAACAACCATCTTCCATTGTATATACCGTTCATGCTTTCTTGATTTTTCTTTGTGTTTTGAGCTCTCTCGAACGTGTTTGCCACCGGGACGGTGTCATTCAAGTTTGGGGGAGTATGTGTGTGGTTTGACTAGTTTATTTTGATCTTATCTTATCTTTGCATAACTTGAGTCTTGCACACATCTAAGGCATAGAAAAGAAAAGGAAAAAATTGGTAAAATTTTTAAAAATTTTCAAAAAAATTCATGTAGTTGCATTCATCTTGTTAAGCATTTTAGGATTGAGTCTAGAATTTTTAAGCATCTAGGTTGTTTACATTTGCATAAGGGGTTAAAGTTTTCTTAAAAAAGGTGTTTTAAGCTTATGAATGGTTTCATTGTCCTAGTTGGTAGTTCTCTAATGCTTTGCTCACACTTTGAAAGTAAATTCTTACCATGCTTGGATCAATAGTTTTGATTTTTGTGACTTGAATTGAACACTCATGATTTGAAACTTGTCCTATGAAGTGAAAACCTTAACTTAAATTTTTTAAATATCATTCTTATGCACTTGAAAATGAACACATGGATCTTAAAAATATCTAGGCTCTCTTCTTCCTTTTACCACTCTTTGTGAGCCTAAGTAGAACTCCCACCTTGACCCTTACCTTCCTTTGAAGCCAAGTTTTCGTGTGTGACATCTTTGTGAGGCCTCTTCCGGTTTGAACTTACATAAAGTGTTACGTTTAGGCGACATGATTAGGTTTTCATATGTTTGCTAGCTTTGCATTTTGAAGCTAGATGTAGGCTTATGATAAGTTTGGGGGATCATTGGGGTTGCTTTCATGTTTATATGCTTTCGGTTTCAAAAGAGTTTGGTTTTTTAAGTAAGAAAAGGTTTTAAGTGAAACGTTTTGTGTTTAAAAAGTATAATGCTACAATAATTTCAGAAGATAGCTCTCTCAAAATATATATATATATATATATATATATATATATATATATATATATATATGAAAGAGCCTAAGTGCCAAAATAAAAAGAAAAGAAAAAGAAAGAAAAAAAAAGAAAAGAAAAAAAAATAAGAGAGCTATCAATAAGAAAAAAAAATAAGGAGCTTAATATTTTTAAAACCTTTTCACTAGCTTAAAAGAGTTAAGATGTTTTCTATTTTGATTTGGGGATTGCTAAGCTTTTGCTTTCGGAAAAAGGATAAACTCTAGGATGGTGAGTGAGCTTTAAAGAAAACAAATGAGAGGGGTTTTAGGATCATTGTTAGTTTACTTGGGTAGATGAGAATCTGATCATGTATGCATCAATTGCCATTACCTTTAGCATTATGCATAAAGTTCTTACCATTTTCGAGAGAAATCCTTGCTTAAAATAAACCCTCTTTAAAATGAGATCATTCTATGCTCATAGCCTTTACCCTTAGCCAAATGTGTTTTGCTTTAAAGTGCATAAGTTTGATTCATGGTTTGGTCATTAATGAATGTTAAAGGATGAGTTTTTTTGATTGTTTGGAATAGGAGAGTCATGATTTGAAATTCTTTGTGCAATGAGTATGGCTAAGTTCTTTGGAGTATCAGTGTGTGTATTGCATTTTAGAACTGGTAACTAGGACGTTGAGATTGATTCATTTGAAAAGCACCTTTGCAAGAAGCTTAAACCCCCGTTTGTTTTAAAACCTATCTCCCTTCTTTAATTTTGTTTGCTTGAGGGCAAGCAAAAGGTAAGTTTGGGGGAGTTGATATAGCCGCATATTCCATGCATTCTGCATACATATAAGTTGGTTTCTCACGCATATACATTGCATTTTAGGTTAGTTTGCATCACTTTAGGTCCTAGAGTGTTTTTGCACCAGCATATGCATATTTCATGCATTTTGCATAGCATACAGGTTGTTTTCGGCTACTTTGGAGTCTTGGAGGGTTCGTGGACGTGTTGAGGCTCGTGAGGAAGTTCGTGGGACTTGAAGAATTCGGGAATGCTTGCTAAGGACCAGAGATCGAGAGGAGGTTCGAGCATGGCCGGTCGATCTAGATGAGATCGACCAGAAGATCAAGTAGCCCAACCAATCCAAGGGGACAGATCGAGACGGAGATCGAGTGAAGCGATCGATCAAGGAGTACGGACGTGAATGACGCCATGCAGAGTGAGAGCCGGATCGAGTCCACCACTCGATCCTCCAAAGATCGACTCTAAGATCGAACGAAGCACCCGATCCACCGAGGAAGATTGAGACAAAGATCAAGCTGAAGGCACGATGTCTGAAAATGATCGAGAGAGCTGCTCGATCCCGAAGTTGACCTCAGTGTACTTTAACTGCTTTTGGCCGCTAGCGAAAGGGGGACCATCGAGTTGTTTGGCCTGTTTTGGCAAGGCGGCGAGCATGCTTTTGGGGGACACGTTTCATTTCATCTTTTTATCATCTTTTTCTCTCTGTTCGAAGGCGATTTCGCCATTGTTAGACCTTGAAGCTTTTCTTGCTTTATATCGAATCGTTTAAAGTTTAATCTATCATTTATCATGTTCATCGTTTCATCTTTCATGCTTTGCTCGGTTTACTTAATGTGTAGTGAGTAGTTTAATCGGGTTCTGGGGTTGAGAGGATTCAAAGGGGTCGAAAAGGTTTTCAAGTTTGGAGTTTTCTTGTTCTTAATGGCTTTCTCTTCTAGGATGTTGAGTTCTTAAGGCTTAAAGAGTCTCATGCCAAGATCTTTATGATCAGAGAGAGCTCTTACCTTGACAGGATCCAGAGATCTCTGAAAGTCACATCCTAGAAACTAGTTACCCTTTCCCAAACGCCATGGTAGTTTAGGAGACTAGTTAAGCCATGTGTTTGAAATCTGATTTCCTTGCCCTTCAATCTCTTTTTCCGCTAAACGCTATGGGTCTGGAGAAGAGATTGAAGGAGTGATCTATACCACACGCCATGGATGGATCTTGTTTTGTTTTCAAGGCTTAGAGAACCTCACAAAGTGATTAAATCTACAGTTTTCAAACCAAGCTTGAACCTTTGAAACCCCTGAACGTGAATCTCGACCCTAGACCCTCTTTCTTAGTATTCTTACATCTTTGCTAGTCATTCGCTTGTTACCTGTTGCATCCTGGTCATTAGTTTCATTGCGTTTGAACTTTTAGACGAGATCGATCGTTGTTGCTCGATCGAGTGGTCGATCCTGTGGTCGATCCACTAATCGATTTTTATAAATTCGTAGCCTTGCATTTTAACCATTCTGTTTGTTCGTCGTGGTAGTTCACTCTTTTCTAGTAATTTTAAAATAGTTTTGCCTTGCATTTAGTCGTTGCATTTAGTTTTTAGGAATTTTACAAAATCGTTCATCATTTGCCTAGCTTTACTCGATCCTTGCATTCTCATTGAACTTTCTAGCTCCTAGGATTGGATTGATTCCTCTTGCATTGTACTACAACTAAGTGCTGCTTGAGTTTTGATAACCTCCTGTTGCATTCCATCATCCTAGAGATAAATCTCATGTTATCAGATGGCTTTGAAGAACTCCGTTTTTTGTGGGAGGTGCATAAGGATCTATCTCTTCTTCAACAGCAATCCTCTTTCTCTGGGCATTGTCTCCTCCTTGAGACCCTTAAGTGAGCATCAGAACATCAACATTGCCTCTTGACATTGTACCTGACATGTAAACACTTAAGAGAAAATAAGTGTTTTGGCACAAAAAAAACAAATTCAAACAATAATTTATTCAATGCTCAAAACATTTCGAAAAATTCCAACACAATTCATAGTGAACTGAAGAAGGACTTTTACAAGTCTTAGCTCAATCCATCTCTAAACAGATGTAGTATAGAAGAGGTTTAATCAATCCATCTAGGAGCTAGAATAAAAGAGATGCAAGACACTAACTAAGCTTAACCATGTATGATAAGGTGGATGATTCTAACAACCTAAGTGATCAAAGATGAAATGCATGCACAAAAGAGTAAACTAACAAGACTAAAGCAAAGTTTGAAATGCAAAGAAGCTAAATGCAACAGGAATCAAAGAAAGCAATGAACTAAATGCAAGAACTAGAATGAAAGCGAAAAGCAATGACTTAAAGTGCAAGGCTACAAATGAACTAAGAACAACTTAAATGAATCAAAGCAAAGTGCAACAAAAACAGAGGAAAACAGAACACTATATGATGAAAAACAAAGAACACGATGGCGCTGATTCAAGGCTAGAGAAATGATGACTTGGGGATTACTCAGTATCAAAACCTAGGGAGATCAAGACTAATAACAAGCAAAACTCATAATCAAGCCACTACTTCAATCAATTTGCAATCAGAGCAAATATGTCTAAGTAATGCACATGTCAGACCAACTTGTGATGGCGTATTTGTACAAAACCAGCATGATAACACAAGGCTTTTAAAGACCAAACAATGTACTAAGATGAAATATAATCATCTAATCAATTATCCCAAGCATAGTTCTTTCAGGCATTTAAACAAACACTTGTGGTGCAGCAAACACCTATAATCTATTTAAATTAAACAAGCTACTCAAGCCTTAAGAACAACTAAGCAAGGTAAATCAAGCAAAGATTAAACCAAAACTCTCTAAGCTATCAACTAATCATCCCTAAATCTGCTCCAACCTCAAACCATATGAAACTACTCATAACACATAGAAAAATCAACATAAACAAGCATGAATGACAGATCAAACATGATTAAAAAAGAACTAGAAGATTAATAACAAAGGAAGTGCAAAACTTTATTAAAAAGGTGATCTAGATTAAAATCCCATTAAAATCTCTATGTGGTTTCCCACAAGGTCGAAAATAGGGTCAAGATGAAGATAAGATGCTAAGAAGAGAAGGTTTAGCTTAAATAAGTGAAAAAGATAAGGTTTGACAAAAAGTAGAAAAATCTTAGTCAACTCTCGGCGTTGACGCATCGTGGTGTAAAGGGATGTGTTCTGCTCGATGTGGTTAGCTCGATATCGAGGTGGGTTCTCGGTGTTCTCCTTGATGCTACACCTCGATATAACCTGTACATTCGTATCGGTCTGTTCGGCGTGCTTAGCTCGCTGTGCTACCTCGGTGCAGTCTCAGAGTCCTCGGTCAGATCCTTCTTCCTCGTCACGTTTCACATCGAGCAAGCTTCCCAACTCCAAAACTCTCCAAAAAACCTGAATACCTCTATAAACATGCACATGTATGCAAATGTATGCAATCCTAAGCTAGATGCATCCCATGTTGATTCTAAGTGCAAATGATACTAAAATGCTAAACTATAATTCAAATACAGAGGATAATATGCATCAAATACAGCCTAAAATGCTATAATATAGCAAGCTATCAACACCCCCACACTTAGTCTTTGCTTGCCCTCAAGCAAATAAAAGATCAAGCATGGTGATGAGGTTTTAAAATGGGAACTCACATCATTAAAATGCTAACAATAGATCAAAATAATATCCATGTCTCTAGTGCCCGATGGAATTGTATTCTAAAACTTAGCCACACTCATCACAAAATGAAAATGATTCTCAACTTATCAATCTACACAAACTCTCAAATCACTTGACCTTTTTAACGTTCATTAAACAAGTAACCAATAGATCAAGTTTGTGCAAATCAATTGAAAGCATTTGGTTCAAGGGACAAGACTGAGATAAAATTGATCTCATTCATCAATGGCTCAAAGAAACAGGGGATCTCTCATATGAGATGAATCTATCTTAGGTAAAATGCTAGAGGAAAAGCACACTTATGCATGCAAGTGAAAGCTCTCTTCTACCCTTTTCCCAAAGATGATCCTGATTAAGTCTAAACCCCAAGATAAATCCCTAAATCAGCTTTTTCCAAAGGCTCTTTTGATCTTTTTCTTCTTGAAATGTGGGGTACTTCTTCTTCTTTTGCTTGTGTGGCAGGCTTCTTTTATAACTTGCTCTTCTTTGTTGTATAGGCGCCAATTTTCATCACCTTTTTGGTGGATTGCTTGGTCTGATATTTCTTCTTATGGATGACCTTTGTAGGCTTGTTGTTGCTGGCGCCCTTTTCTTCTTTGTAACTTAGCCACAAGATACAATCATCTTCCCACAATATAATTTTCTTCATGAAACCATTCCCACTCTTCTTTTCTTCTTAAAAGATATTAACATTTAAAGTTTAAACAACTTAACTCTACCCTTTCCCAAAACTCCTAACCTAGTATCAAGCTCAAAATGCAAACTGATGTCTACAAGAGAGCTTTTCCTTGCCAGCCTTATTCCTAACACCTTTTGCCAAGATAAGTTCGAAAATGATGATGCAAGGCCTCACAAATTCTCACAATAGTGTTTAGGTTTAGAAGGAAGGATTGGTACAAGGTCTAATTAACTGTCCCTTAATAATGAGGATCAGCTATTTGGATCAAGAAGAATGGTGAGAAGAAAGAAGATGATCCAAATATGTATATTGGTAGCCATGCAATCACTTTCAATGTACAAACAAGATAATTCAAAGTTCAAATTGAGGCTCCACTTATAGAAAGGTCAAGATCAAATCAAGCAAGCTTCAACTTTAAACAAGAGTTTCAAAATCATAAATTCCAAGAGTGATTCAGCCTTATTTGAAGTGCTTCATCAAATGCATCAAAAGACTAAGAACAAGGGCATCATTTTCATAAACCACTAGCAATTTCAAAGATTCACTAACATTGCACCCATTCTAAACAAGCAAGCTACAGCCTAAGTGAATGCATGAAGTCTAAGTCCTATATGAATGCACATGAACACTCTATTTTTAAGAAATAAATTTTAAAATTTTTTCAAGTTTTTAGTGATTTTCTATGCCTTAAGTGCAATGCATGGTTGTTTAGCTATATGTAGATGCAGCTGTGATGAGAATGCAGAATGTTAGTTCCAAGCAAACCCTCCCCCACACTTAGAATACACAGTCCACTGTGTATTAGAAATGCAAAAGGAGGCAAACCAAATTTAAAAATGAAGTGTAAAAGTGAAGGTGGCAAGAGTGAAGGATGAAGAAAGTGTGTACTTGTATGGGTGGTTATAGGGGTGGAGGATTGGATATTTATCGGTCGAGGTAGTTGATGGTGCCCAATGGATCGAGGCATCCTTGCAGTTTTGGTTTTTTGAAGAACATTTGTCGATATCGAGGTGGGCACTTGGTGTTCTACTCGATGCATCACCTCGATGTGATCACCCTCAAGCATTTTGCTCGGTGTACGGACAAAGGCTTCGGGGGAGATTGCATCGAGCAGGGCTCTGGAGGTTTTGATCGATATAACACCTCGATGCAATCTCCATCGTTCAATCTGCTGGACGTACGGACTCCTTCGTCCTCGAGATAAACTGCACCGGTCAGGTTTTACTGAGGTTTTGCTCGATACAACACCTCGATGCAGAAACAGAGTTTTAATTCCCTTGGTTCTCCACATTGCTTGACCAATCTAATCACTTTTCCCAACCTGAAAACACTAGACAAATATATCAAAAGCAAAAGGAAAGCATATTTACATAGAAGGTCTCCTAGATTGACCTCCTTTGCTTTCCTAGGTGGGCAAACCAAAGAGACTAAGGTCAGTCTCCATTGTTAGAACCTCTGAGGCTAAATATTGCTTCACCCTGTGCCCATTGACTGTGAATTCCTTTCCTTCATTATCCAGCAATGTGAATGCTCCATAGGGAAACTTCTTTGATTCTATATGGCCCATTCCATCTTGACTTGAGTTTTCCAGGAAAGAGCCTTAACCTTGAGTTGTAGAGAAGAACCAAGTAGCCTGATCTGAATTCCTTGTGGACTATCTTCTTGTCGTGGAAACATTTAGTCCTCTCTTTGTAAATCTTTGAATTCTCATAGGACTCAAACCTGATCTCTTCTAGCTCATGAAGTTGCATAAGTCTCCTTTCTTGAGCGCTTTTAATGTCATATTTGAGCAGTTTGATTGCCCATTGAGCTTTATACTCAAGCTCTATTGGAAGGTGACGTGCTTTTCTGTACAACAAGCTGAAAGGGGATCTTCCTATTGGTGTCTTGAATGCAGTCCTATAAGCCGAAAGTGCATCATCAAGCTTGGCGGACCAGTCTATCCTTGTGATCCCTAATGTCTTCTCTATGATGGCTTTGATCTCTCTGTCTGACACCTCAACTTGACCACTGATTTGTGGATGATAAGGCGTTGCCACCTTGTGTTTGACTCCATGCTTCTTCAGAAGATTATCAAATACTTTGTTAATGAAGTGACTTCCACCATCACTTATCACCACTCTAGGCACACCAAATCTTGGAAAGATTACAGTCTTGAAGAGCTTCACAACAATAGAGGAATCATTTGTTGGACTCGTAACGGCCTCAAACCATTTGGAGACATAGTCAACTGCCACTAAGATGAACTTGTTGACATATGATGAAGAGAAGGGTCCCATGAAATCAATCCCCCATACATCAAAGATCTCTGTTTTAAGGATTGGATTCTGAGGCATCTGATCTGATATAAGATCAAAGGTATGATCTTATATGACCGATATGATGGTGAATCAGTCAGCTGGCCACACGGCACTCTCTAACTTGATCTGGTACGTGAGGGGTATTAGGATGGTATGGTGACCAAGTAACTGGCCAAACGGCGCTCTTTACTTAATCAAAGGGATGGAAACAAATGATGGATCGAGTGACACACACACGGCTGATGTAAAGACCGTGATACAGTCAGTTTGAACTCAAGAGCAAGGGGGAAACCTAACAATGCTCTAGAACTGAGCGGCGGCTTTCTTTGAATAAAGTTTGTTCTTTATTGATAATAGGGTAAAACGTGGACTACAACGTCGCATATGGGACTTTATTAATAGTCCTTCGGCGGTGACCTTCTAGGGTCGAAAAGAAAGTAAATGCAAGACCAAAAATACAAAGAACATAATCAAAAAAATTACAAAAGTTTATTCTAAAAAGTGTAAAAAGAAACTAGGAATAAAGTCCTGCAAAACAAAGGAAAACACAAGATATTATGTAAATAATTGACAAGTATTACTGTTGCCTCTTGATTGGTTTTGAACCGAATAAGGTAAGTCTTTGTCCAGCTGTTCTTCTTGAAACTTAGCCGTTTTGAAGTGGAGCGATGATGAGAAGAGTTGGGCCGAGGCTGTCTTTGAGAAGGGGCCATTCATCTAAGCTGAGCTCTCTCTTGATCTTGGCTGGGCTTTGATCATCTTGAAAATCGCCTAAGTGTTGGCCCATTTGATCGTCGTTTCCTCCGGTCACACGTACCGTATTGTCTTCGTCCGTGGTACGTGGATGGTCCGTAATGCAGTCCTACTGTCCCGTATCGTCCCGTCCCATGTCATCGTACCGTCTTGCCTCGTCCCGTTCCATGTCATCGTCCCAACCTGTCATGCATAGCCGTTTAAGAAGAGTGTTGATATCATCCGTTTGCCTAAGGTGGAGAAGGTTCTCCACTGCTTTGTTGAACTCTTCCCTCATAGTCCTTGTGCCCGAACGTGTTCTTGGTGGTTCATACATGATGGGTACCTTAACCGGTTGGAGGTCCTCATCATTCCCTCCCTCTTGAAGAGGTTCTGACCTCAGAACCGCATCTGCATCAAACGGAGCTAAATCAGTGACATTGAAACTATTAGAGATGTTCATCTCATCTGGAAGCTCTAAACGGTATGCATTGTTGTTGATTCGCTCGAGAACTTTGAAGGGTTCATCTCCTCTTGGTGATAACTTGCTCTTCCTTTGGTTTGGGAACCTCTCCGGCCTCATATGCAACCAAACCCACTTGCCGGGCTCGAATATGACTTCTTTGCGGTTCTTGTCAACGTTCAGCTTAGTTTGTAATGTCTTCTTCTCCAAGTTCTCCTTAGCTTTCTGGTGAAGTTTCTTGATCAACTCGGCCTTGTTCAACGCGTCTTGGCTGGCTCGTTCTGCTGGTGGTAATGGTGCAAGATCTAACGGTGTAGCTGGCTTAAACCCATAAAAAATCTCAAAATTTGAAAGTTTAGTAGCAGAGTGGGTGGCTCGGTTATAAGCAAATTCAACATAGGGAATGCAATCAAGCCAACTTTTAAAGTTCTTACCAACCGTGGCTCTTAAAAGAGCTGAAAGTGTGCGGTTAACCACCTCGGTTTGGCAGTCAGTTTGGGGATGGCACGTTGTAGAGAACAAAAGCTTTGTGCCCAACTTCTTCCAAAGTGTTCTCCAAAACTGGCTCAAGAACTTTGTATCTCTATCAGACACGATGCTCCTCGGGATCCCATGCAACCTCACTACTTCTCTAAAGAAAAGATCAGCGGTTTGAGTTGCATCATTGGTTTTACTACACGGTATGAAATGGGCCATTTTTGAGAAGCGGTCAACCACCACGAATATTGAATCTTTGCCTCTGATCTTTGGTAATCCTAACACAAAATCCATAGAAAGATCTTCCCAAGGAAGGTTAGGTATAGGCAAAGGCATATATAAACCGTACGAATGGGACCTTGATTTGGTTCTAAGGCATGTAATGCACTTAGAGCAGAAACGTTCAACGTCTCTCTTGAGGTGTGGCCAAAAGAAATGTTCCACCACCACGCTTAGAGTCTTATCCACGCCAAAGTGTCCCATAAGCCCTCCTCCGTGTGATTCTCTAATCAATAGCTCTCTCATGGATCCCTGCGGTATAAACAAACGTTTATCCCAAAAAAGAAAACCATTGTGTATATATAATGGACCTGATGGGGATTTGTTGCACTCTTGAAAGATTATCCCAAAGTCAGAGTCTTCTTCATAGTGCTCCTTTATGTGTTCAAATCCCATAACCCGAGCCTCCATGGTGGTGATGAGAGTGTAACGTCTAGAGAGGGCATCCACTACAATGTTTTCTTTCCCCTTCTTATACTTGATGATGTAAGAGAACGTTTCTATGAACTCTAGCCACCTCGTGTGTCTCCTCTTCAATATTGTTTGGCCTCTAAAGTGCTTGAGTATCTCATGATCCGAGTGTATGACAAACTCCTTGGAAAGCAAGTAATGTTGCCATGTCTCCAATGATCTCACCAATGCATAAAGTTTTTTGTCGTACGTGGGGTAGTTGAGTGTAGCTCCGCTTAGCTTCTCAGTGAAGTAGGCTACTGGCTTGCCTCCTTGTGTAAGAACAGCGCCAATACCTAACCCTGAAGCATCACAACCAACTTCAAATGGTTTGTCAAAATCAGGAAGCACTAGTACCGGGGCATTGGTAAGGCTGTATTTAAGCTTGGCAAAGGCTTCTTCTTGCATTGGCTCCCACTTGAAAGTTACATCCTTCTTGATCACGGCAGTGAGAGGGGCGGCTAAAGTGCTGAAGTCTAAAAGCTGGCTAAACCGTGGAAGCTCCGGACATGTCCAATGGAAGACGGTGTAGGCCAGTCTTGTATGGCTCGTATCTTCTCCTGATCCACCCTTAGTCCCTGCGAGCTTACAACAAAACCTAAAAAGACCAATTCATTAGTGCAAAAGGTGCACTTCTTGAGGTTTGCAAAGAGTCCTTCTTGACGAAGTGTCTCTGGTACTTGCTCAAGGTGCTTTAAGTGATTCGCAAGGCATTTACTATATATTAAAATGTCATCAAAGTAAACAACAACGAACTTACTGATGTACGTCCTTAAGACGTGATCCATGAGTCTCATGAATGTACCCGGGGCGTTGGTAAGGCCGAATGGCATCACTAGCCACTCGTATAGACCTTGTTTGGTCTTGAAAGCAGTTTTCCACTCGTCGCCCTCCTTCATACGCACTTGATGGTATCCACTCTTTAAGTCCACTTTTGAGAAGATAGTAGCGCCACTAAGCTCATCTAGCATGTAGTCTAAACGTGGGATGGGGTGGCAGTACTTGATGGTGATGTTGTTGATGGCACGGCAGTCCACGCACATCCTCCAAGTTCCATCCTTCTTAGGCACCAACAAGACGGGAACCGCACAAGGGCTCAAGCTCTCCCTAATGTAGCCCTTAGACATTAAATGTTGGATTTGCTTCTCAAGCTCTTTGGTTTCCACGAGATTCATCCGGTAAGCTGGCATGTTGGGTAAGGCTGAGCCGGGCACTAAGTCTATCTAATGCTCTATTCCGTTTATTGGTGGCAAAACCGAGGGTATCTCTTCAGGGAATACGTCCTGGTACTTGTCTAGCAAGCTTCTTATCTCCACGGGTAACTCCACTTCACTAGCCCCTGAAAGCAACCCTTCTCTAAAGATCATGAGTAGCACCATGTCTTGACAGTTTTAAGCATGGTTAATAGCTTCAATAGAAACAAACAAGTTAGCTTTACTTACCTTAGCATCCTTAGCGAATTTGAGTTGCATCTCATGCACTTGATTAGGCGTGAGAGGAGCTAGGTTGTACTTGCGTTTGTCATGCATGAGGGTGTAGTGATTGGTACGGCTGTGATGTATAGCTTCTTTGTCAAACTGCCTAGGCCTCCCAAGTAAGAGATGCTCCGCTTGCATTGGCACCACATCACACGTCACTTTGTCTAAGTATCGCCCCACGCTGAAAGTAACAACGACTTGATCTGCTATCTTAAGCTCCGTGTCATCATTCAGCCAAGTAACAACGACTTGATCTGCTATCTTAAGCTCCGTGTCATCGTTCAGCCATCTTAATTTGTAGGGTCTCGGATGCTTTGTAGTCTCCAAACCTAGCTTATCTACCATATACTTTCTAGCCACGTTAGTGCAAGAACCACCATCTATGATCCAACTACATACCTTGGTGTTCACGGTGCACTTAGTATGGAAGATGTTCTCTCTCTGAATCGCCTTGGGCTCAACAAGAACACTGAGGGCTCTACGAATCACTAAAATCTCTCCTGAGTCCGGGTATTCAATCTCCTATGCTCCGGTCTCCACCGTGTCTTCTTCCATCTCATCTTGAGATTCATATCCCCCATCGACCGTGAGGATCATGACTCGGTTGTTGGGGCACTCTCTCGCTATATGCCCTTTTCCCTGACATTTATAACATGTAATGTCACGGGTTCTTTGAGTAAATGGGGGCTTGCCATGCTCTGGTCGAGTGTTTTTAGAGGATTCGGCTGCTGGCCTTTTAAACCAAGAATCAATCTCCACGGCTTTGCCTTTGTCAAGCGCCTTTGGTGGTGTGTAGGGGTCCAGCTTGTGTTTGGCTTTGAGCGATTTGTAGCTGCTACCTTGTGCTTAACGTGTTGCTCCGCTTGTATGGCTAGGTGTAAGAGCTCGGACATGTCGTGGTACGGCTGCCTCTCGACCTTTCTTGCTATACGGTCTTGTAGTTTGTCTATAAACTGAGCCATGAGGGGTCTCCTCTGTGTCCTCGAGCTCCAAGCGGTTGTGTAGCTGCTCAAACTCCTCAAAGTATTCCTCTATGGACTGGCTACCTTGCACCAGCTTACGAAACTTCTTCTAGAGGTCTCAGTGAAAGTGAGGTGGAATGTACCGCTTCCTCATATTGAACCGCATCTCAACCCACGTACTGATCTGATCATGACGATGTCTCCTCCTCTCAGACACATCTCTATCCCACCATGACAAGGCGTGGTCAGTTAGCTGAGCGGCTGCTAGTGACACCTTCTTTTGGTCATTGTAGCCGTAGTACTCGAAGATGTACTCCATTCGCCTTTCCCATTCTAGGTAAGCTTCGGGGTTAACCTTTCCAGCAAAGGTTGGGGCATTCAGTTTCACGTCATTATTGTTAGGTCGGTAAGCCTCCTCTTCCCGGATATGATCTCGGTGTATGGGATCCCTAGCTTGTCCCGTGGGTTGATTCTGAACGTTTGGTGCTGGTGGCGGGTCATCATCTAAGCCAGGCATATCCTCATCAGTCTCCCCTTAGTCTACTGGCTGGTGGGGTTGCCTCAACGGTCCTCTCCTTGGCAGAAGTGGTGCTGGCGGCAATCTCTCAATCCTAGTCATCCTCTCGCCAAGGGCTTGAATAGCTCCTAGGAGCTGTGTCATGTCAACCGGTGCTTCTTGTTCTCCCATTTGAATATCCTGCGTAGAATAACAAACAAATCAAAAGCACAAGTGTAAAAGGTTTTTAGCCGAAGCAAATAAACAACAAAAGACTTAGCTAATTTTTTTTTTGATTTTGGGGGGTTTATAAAAAATAATTCTTACACCTTAAACAAGCAAATTCTTTTGGGTTTTCTTAAAAAGCAAGGAAATGAACTAAAGCAGAAAGCAACACACGATCTTCATTTGGTTTTAGTTTATGAAAAAGCAGAGAAACAAGCGATAGCAAAACAAAACAAGATCTAAAAGGATAGATGAAACCTGGCGTAGGAGCGTTTAAGCTCTGATACCAAATGATATAAGATCAAAGGTATGATCTTATATGACCGGTATGATGGTGAATCAGTCAGCTGGCCACACGGCACTCTCTAACTTGATCCGATACGTGAGGGGTATTACGATGGTATGGTGACCAAGTAACTGGCCAAACGGCGCTCTTTACTTAATCAAACGGATGGAAACGAATGATGGATCGAGTGACACACACACAGCTGATGTAAAAACCGTGATAAAGTCAGTTAGAACTCAAGAACAAGGGGGAAACCTCACAATGCTCTAGAACTCAGCGACGGCTTTCTTTGAAGAAAGTTCGTTCTTTATTGATAATACGGTAAAACGTGGACTACAACGTCGCATATGGGACTTTATTAATAGTCATTCGGCGGTGACCTTATAGGGTCGAAAAGAAAGTAAATGCAAGACTAAAAATACAAAAGAACATAATCAAAAAGATTATAAAAGTTTATTCTAAAAAGTGTAAAAAGAAACTAGGAATAAAGTCCTGCAAAACAAAGGAAAACACGAGATATTATGTAAATAATTGACAAGTTTTACCGTTACCCCTTGATTGGTTTTGAACCGAATAAGGTAAGTCTTTGTCCAGCCGTTCTTCTTGTAACTTAGCCGTTTTGAAGTGGAGCGATGATGAGAAGAGTTGGGCCGAGGCTGTCTTTGAGAAGGGGCCATTCATCTAAGCTGAGCTCTCTCTTGATCTTGGCTGGGCTTTGATCATCTTGAAAATCTCCTAAGTGTTGGCCCATTTGATCGTCGTGTCCTCCGATCACGCGTACCGTAATGTCTTCGTCCGTGGTACGTTGCTGGTACATAATGCGGTCGTCCATGGTATGAGGATGGTCCGTAATGCAGTCGTACTGTCCTGTATCGTCATGTCCCATGTCATTGTACCGTCTTGCCTCGTCCTGTTCCATGTCATTGTCCCAACCCGTCATGCATAGCCGTTTGAGCAGAGTGTTGATATCATCTGTTTGCCTAAGGTTGAGATGGTTCTCCACTGCTTTGTTGAACTTTTCCCTCATGGTCCTTGTGCCCGAATGTGTTCTTGGTGGTTCGTACATGATGGGTATGTTAACCGGTTGGAGGTCCTCATCATCATCCCTCTTGCTTATGTTACCCTTCCTTATACATGCTTCACACCTCTTGATGAACTCATGAATGTCTATAAAGATGCTAGGCCACCAGAATCCTGCTTGAAGTATCTTTGTAGCTTTCTTGAATGTAGCGAAATGGCCTCCATAAGAGACCCATGGCAATGGAAAATGATATCTTGTGCTTCTGCTTCTGGTACACTTCGCCTAAACAGTCATCTGATCCTTTTTTGTACAAGTATGGATCATCCCAATACAGTTGAGATAAATCTTTGAAGAACTTAGCCTTGTGATAAGGCTTTTGGAAGGTGGGACGATGGTCTGAAACTAGATAGTTCACGAAATCTAAGTACCAAGGCAGGTTCCTGTCTTGCAAAGCGGCTGCTTCATTCCAGCTCTTCAGCACCTCGTAAGCCATACGTTGCTCTACAGGAAGACAATCATCTATAGGAACAAGATCTTGTATCCTCATTCTTGATAAGTGATCAGCCACTCCATTTTCTATTCCCTTCTTGTCAAGTATCTTGAGATTAAACTCCTGAAGCAAAAGTATCCTTCTGAGCAGACGTGGCTTCGTATCCTTCTTGGCTAAATGTAGCGAAGTGCTGTATCATCTGTGTACATTATGACCTTAGAGCCGACCAGGTAGCTTCTGAACTTCTCAAATGATAATACAACTGCTAGCAGCTCCTTCTCTGTTATAGCATACCGAGTCTGAGTGTCATCAAGAGTACGACTTGCGTAGTATATAACATGTAGTTTCTTGTCCACTCTCTGACCAAGCACAGCTCCAAGTGCATAATCTCTAGCATCGCACATTATCTCAAATGGCAAACTCCAGTCAGGTGCCTGAACAATGGGAGCACTCACAAGCGCCTCTTTGATGGTCAGAAAAAGCTTGCATGCAGTCATCATCAAAGACAAACTATGTCTCCTTGCACAACAGCCTAGTGAGAGGTCTCGCTATTTTGGAGAAATCCTTTATGAACCTTCCGTAGAAGCCAGCATATCCCAAGAAACTTATGATCCCTTTCACTGTTGTTGGTGGAGCCAGATGCATCATTACTTCTATCTTGGCCTTGTCCACCTCTGTTCCTTTCTTAGAGATCTTGTGCTCCAAAACGATTCCCTCATTGACCATGAAATGGCATTTTTCCCAGTTCAGTACCAGCCCTTTGTCTACACATCTCTTTAAAACCTGACAAAGATTAAACAAGTAGACGCCAAAGGAAGATCCATAGACACTGAAGTCAACCATGAATACTTCCACCATTTGTTCAAGCAAGTCAGAGAATATACAGGTAACACATCTCTGAAAAGTTGCTGGGGCATTACACAGTCCAAATGGCATTCTTCTATAAGCAAAAGTGCCATAAGGACATGTGAAAGTGGTCTTTTCCTGATCGTTAAGGTGAATTGAGATTTGGAAAAAACCACTATAGCTATCTAAAAAGCAGTAATAAGGGTGATTTGCCAATCTTTCGAGCATCTAATTAATAAAAGGTAAAGGATAGTGATCTTTCCTAGAAGCAGAATTCAGTTTTCTATAGTCAATACACATCCTATGTCCTGATATAGTTCTAGTCGTGATAAGCTCATCTTTTTCATTCTTAACAACCGTGATTCCTCCTTTCTTAGGCACAACATGGAATGGTGAGACCCATGTGCTATCTAAGATAGGGTGAATCACGCCTGCATCAAGGAGCTTTAAGATTTCTTTCTTTACAACTTCCTTATAGGTTTGGGTTTATTCTCCTTTGGGGTTCAATAGAAGTTTTCGTCTCATCCTCTAGATGAATCCTGTGAGTGCAAAGATTAGGTGATATGCCTTTGATATCTTCAAATGAATATCCAATGGCTATCCTAAACTTCCTCAGCTCTTTAACAAGAGCACAAGTTTCATCATCACTGAGGTTGTCATTGACTATCACAGGATAGATATCTTGAGGTCCAAGGAATACAAACCTTAGCCCCTTGGGAAGTGGTTTAAGGTCCACCTTGGGTGCCTTTAGCTCACTCCAGTCTCAATCTCCAAGATCTGCTCCTGGTTTTCTAACCTTAGTGATATCTTGCTATCTTAGATCATTTTAGGATGCATTTCATGCATCTTTTCCTCTGTTTTTGCATTATAGTTTAGTAATTTAGTGTCACTTGCAGTTAGAATCAACATAGCATGCATTGAGCTTTGGATTGCTTACATTTGCATGCATGTGCATGTTTGTGGTGACTTGCAGGTGTTTTTTAGAGAGTTTTGGAGTTGGAGAGGGAATGGAAGCAACTCATAACCAGAGGAGACACCAAAGAAGCAGCTTTGCAAACTCTATCCATATAGTGGTCCAGCATCGAGCAGAACATCTGTGACGCTTGCTCGATGTGAAGCGTGGGACGAGGAAGAAGGATTTATCAGGTGACCTCGAGACTGCACCAAGGTAGTGCACCGAGCTAGGCATGCCGTACAAGCCGGTACGAATAGACAGGACATATCGAGGTGTAGCATCGAGGAAAACACCAAGAACCCACCTCGATATCGAGCTGACTGCATCGAGCAGAACACCTCCCTTTGCATCACGATGTGTCAACGCCGAGAGTTGACAAAGATTTTTTCTACTTTTTGTCAAACCTTATTTTCTTAGCTTATTTAAGCTAAACCTTATCTTTTTAGCATCTTATCTTCTTTTTTACCCTATTTTCGACCTTGTGAGAAACCACAAAGAGATTTTTTTTTTTTTTTTTTTTTTTTTTTTTTTTTTTTTGTCAAAAACCACAAAGAGATTTTGATGGGATTTTAATCAAGATCACTCTTTTAATAAAGTTTTGCACTTCCTTTGTTATCTTTCTTCTTGTTCTTGTTAAATCATGTTTGATTTATCATCTTTGCTTATTTCTGTTGATTTCGCTTTGAGTTGTGAGTAGTTTTATATGGTTTGAGGTTAGAGCAGATTTGGTGATTGGTTGATAGCTTAGGGTGTACTAGTATGATTGATGCTTAGATCACTTAGCTTAGTTGTTCTTAATGCATAGTAACTATTTTAAGGTGAAACTGATTATAGGTGTTTGCTGCATCACAAGTGTTTAGTTAAATGCCTGAAAGAACTTTGTTAGGAACATTCTCCTAGATGATTATATTGGCGTTTAGGTAGCATGTTTGGTCTATAAGAGCCTTGTGTTTTCATGCTAGTTTTGCACAGATACGCCATCACAAGTGGGTCTGACATATGCTTAACTTAGACATCTCTGTTCCTTTTGTGGGCTGGTTTTGCACAGATACGCCATCACCAGCGGGTCTGACATGTGTTTAACTTAGTTATTTCTGTTCTTTATACGGATTTATTGCTTTAATGGCTTGATCATGTTCTTTGCTTGTTATCAGTCTTGACCACCCAAGGTTTGATACTAAGTAATCCTCAAGTCATCATTGCTCTAGCCTTGAACCATCGCTTCATTGTTCTTTACATTTCATCATTTTGTGTTCTGTTTTCCCCTGTTTTGATTGTATTGTTCTTACTTTGTTCCTTACCTTGCATTTCAAGTTATTGCATTTAGCTTTCATTTTGGTTCTTGCACTTCATTGCTTTGTTTACCTTAGTCCTGTTGCAATTTAGATCATTGTCTTGTTAGTTTTTGCTGCATTTAGTTTCTTTGCATTGCATTTCATTGCTTGTTTTAGTCTTGTTAGTATTGCTTTTCACTTCTGCATTTCATCTTTGTCCACTTAGGTTGTTAGAATCATCCTCCTTTATCTTACATGGTTAAGCTTAGTTAGTGCCTTGCATCTCTTTTATTCTAGCTCCTAGATGGATTGAAACCTCATCTATACTACATCTGATTAGAGAGGGATTGAATTGAGTGACCCAAAAAGTCCTTCAATTTGGCGCCAGTGTTAATAGCTTGCTATTTTAGATCATCTTAGGCTGAATTTCATGCATCTTTTCCTATGTTTTTTTCTCTATAGTTCAGCATTTCGGTATCATTTGCACTTAGAATCAACATAGCATGCATTTAGCTTAGGATTGCATACATTTGCATACATGTGCATGTTTGTGGTGATTCTCAGGTGTTTTTGGAGTTTCTTGGAGCTGGGGAAGGGATGGAAGCAGCTCATGCTCAAAGGAGATGTCAAAAGTGGAGTTCTTGCAAAGTGTGGCCCATATCGAGCAAGCATATTGAGCAGAACACCCGTGGAGTATGCTCGATGCAAGCAGCATGACAAGAGGAGAAGGATCAGCACGAGGATTCCAAGCCGGTGGTCTGCATCGAGGACCAGCATCAAGGAAGGACGTCGAAACACGCTGCACGGACCATATGGAGGTCGCACATCGACCGTACGACCTCGATGCAACTCATCCGCGTTTACCATTTGACTTTTGTTAACCTTATCTTGTCTTTTTAGGATTTTTATGCTTCTTTTGGCTCCCTACTATAATAGGGAAGCCACGAAACATTATTCTTATCAAGCCTTATTTTTATCAAAGTTTAGCTTTACCAAAAACCTTTCCTAAACCTTAAAGGGCGATTGCCTTAAGGATCTTCATCTTTAATAAAGTTTGCATTTTTATGGTTTAATCTTGTCTTCTAATCTTTGTTCTTACATCTTGGTAGCTTAGATTTATCATCTTTTTCATTTTAAACTCATCTATTTATGTTTATCTTTAAACTAATGGGATTAAACATGATTAGTGAGTAGTCTTCCTTAGATTTAGGGTTCTACGTAGGGAAAGTGGTGATTAAGATGTGATTAAGGGTGATTAGGCTTGTTTAATGTTCTCTGTTATCTCCTTCTCTTGCAAAGTGATTAATGTTGATAAAGCTTGCTCCTTTTGATTGAATATGGTTTGATTGATGCATATGGTTCACTTGATGTCTTGATATCTCTTCTCTAAGTACAGTTCACTTATTTGGCTTGATAGTCTAGGTTGGTCTATGTTTCCTTTGTCCAGAGACACCAAAGTGATAGTTCACCTTGCCAGATGATTCGCTTAGGACTTGATAATGCTGGTTTTGAGATTATTGACTTGATGGTTAGATAATATGCATTGAAAGATCTTGCTTTTGCTTCATTCTTGTTCATTGCTTAGCTTTGTTAGGGTGTTGCAAGCTTGTGCTTAAATCCATAATCTTGATTGGTGTATAGCTGTTTAGGTCCTTATTGGTTCATAAGATTGATAAGTTGATCTGAATTCTTGCTTGGGTGAGAGAGTAGTTGCTTAATTGGTGCGTCTCTTAGGCTAGAATGGTTCTGATCTTTATGCTCATAGTTGAAGGATACGCCATCACAAGTGGGTCTGACACTACAATCTTGTTGAATATGAATTGCTTATTGATGCCAAGTGGTTCCCTTTAGATACCTTGTCTAGGAGCTGAACATTGAGAATTGCTTGCTTGTTAATGCTTGTTGAGTTCCTTAGTAGAAATCCCCTTGTCACTCTTGAAAACCACAATTCCATAATTGCTTAGAATGTTGAGTCTTGCTTTTAATTAATTGTCTTCAAAGTCATCTTGCTTAGTTCTGGCTTTAGTAGTCATTTCTTGCTTATATTCCTGTTTAGTCATTGCTTTAAGTTCATAGTTTAGTTTTGTTCCCTTGCATTTAGTTTAAGCTTTTCTTTCATTGCACCATTAGGTTGTTAGACTTGTTCTCACATAATCAAGCCCCAATCTTGCTTAACTTACAGCATTGTTTGCATCTCATCTCCAAAATTGGATGGATACCTGATCTCTATTCTACAACTGATTAGAAGAGGCAGGACATTTGATTTAGTAGACCAAAAAAACAGCTGTTTCAAATTGGTGCTGTTGCCATTGTGGATTGTTTGAGTTTAACATTGCTGTTAGACTAAGTTATTTACTTTAAAAGTTACTAATTTGCTCTGCTTTCTGTGCTCTTTTTTTTTCAGGTACCTGTATGAATTTGAGGTCTAAAGGCTCATCAAATCTGACTCCTTTCATTGACAACATTCATAGGAGAAGAGCTGTAAGACAGAGACTTCAAGAGATAGAAGGACAGAGGATGGCAGAGCAAGAAGCTCAGTTACCACACGTTGGTGTTGTTGGACAAGCACCACTACAACAAACTGCAGCACACATAGATGAAGCACAAGAAGCTTTGAACCAAGCAGCTGGAGTTCAAGGATTGCGAGTACCGGGTCATGCACCTAGAGCTGCAAGACCAATAGGAGCTGGTGATGCGCCAGACTTTCACCACAACAGGAATGGCATTCACGCTCCAACTGTACATCAAAACCACTTCGAGATCAAGCTTGGGTTGATCAACATGGTGCAGGGCAACAGATTCCATGGCCTTCCCAATGAAAACCCATTGGATCATCTTGACCAGTTTGATAAGGTGTGTGGTATGACCAAGATTCTAGGAGTCTCTGAAGATGCTTTTGAAGTTGCGCTTGTTTCCTTTCAATTTAGGTGACAAAGCACATCAGTGGGAGAAGACACTTCCACAAGGTACAATCTATACATGGAATGACTGCAAGACAGCAATCCTCAACAAATTTTTCAGCTCAACAAGAACAGCAAAGCTCAGGAACACCATAAGTAGCTATACTCATCATGGGAATGAGACATTTGCTGAAGCTTGGGAGCGGTTCAAGTCTTACACTTTGCAGTGCCCACACCATGGCTTCTCAAATGAAAGCTTGCTGTTTACTTTATATAGACGAGTGACGCCAAAATATAGAATGCTCTTGGACACAGCTTCTGATGGAAATTTCATGGGCAATACTATTGTGGATGGTCTAGCTCTTGTGGAGAACTTGGTGCTTTTTGATGGATACTATGATGAAGAATATGACAGAACATCTAGAGCTGTTGTAAGCGCTTAAGGTGAGAGCACAACAAAGAAGGAGATTAAAGCTTTGAATGATAAGTTAGACAAGCTGCTGAGTGTGTCTTTCAAGAATGTCAGTTTTGTTGGTGATAGTGTTACTACACAAGAGGAAGATGAGACAGTTGTAGAAGAAGAAGCCTTCTATATGAATTAACAAGGAGGCGGTTTTAACAACTACATGAACCATCCCAACCTCTCTTACAGAAACACCAACGTGGCTATCCCTCTGGATCAAGTCTAGCCATCACAAGCTGCTCAATACAACCAAGAAACAAAACCTTTTGTTTCTTTCAACCAGCAGAACAACTTTGCTTCAAGACAACCATTTCAGGGCGGTTTTCAACAAGCTAACTTTCAGCCAAGACCAGCTTTTATCCCACCAGGTTTTGACAATACACAAACCTCTTCCAGCACTCAAGATGTTGATTTGAAGCAGATGATGCAATAGTTGTTTACTGGTCAAGCCAACACAATTATAGAGCTGCACAAGAAATTTGTTGAAGTGCATAACAAAATAGACGCCATTACTTGTGACCTATATGACAAGTTAGATGCTCTAAACCAACGAGTCAAGTCTCTAGAAAGCAAAGGAGCTTCATCTTCAATGCTTCAGAACCAGTTACCAGGAAGGAGTGAAGCAAATCCTAAGGAATTCTGCCACTTGCTTGCTGAAGAGGATGAAGAGTTTGATGATGAAGATGCTTCATTGGAAGAGCTTGGCATTATGCTTCAAGACATGCTGTTACATGTGGACATGTTAAAGGCTGAGTGTGGGGGGAATGTCATCAACGTCACCATTGATGATCAAGAAGCTGCTGATATTGTGGAGAAGTTCCTCCAAGGACTAGATGACAGCTTGAACAGAGAAGAAGAGCAAGAAAAAAAATGCTCAAAAAGCTGCTGAGAAAGAAGAGGCTGAGAAAGCCTTAGTTGCTCCAGAAGAAGCCAAACCAGAGCTCAGTGAAGCTGATAAAGAGCTTGTAGAGACATACCACGCTTTGATGGTCTTCGCTAGAGAAAGTCTTTAAGTCTTCAAGGAGTTGCATGATCGCCAAGTGGGCAGCTCCTCAAGCAGCGATGAGAAGGGTAAAGCTCCTGAAGTTCAAGCTTACAAACAACCAATCCCTTACCCCATGATGCACTTTACAAAGGCTCAGATGGTAGTCTATTCAAAGATCAGGAAAGACATACATGACGCTGGAATAAAGCTTCCTCATGGCACCACTTTTCTTGAAGTGAAGGATCAAATCAGGTTCCTCAAAGAAGTCTTTGACAAGCTGGAAGTAGTGGAGCCAATTCTAGAAAACGTGGGGGCCAATCTGAAGAGAAGCAAAGAGCTGAAGACATTGACAAAGCTTCCCAATCCAGGAAAGTTCCTCATCACTTGTGAGCTTGAGATGCTAGACAATGTTGGAGCCTTGTGTGATTCAGGTTCAACAGTGAATGTCATGTCTCTCCACTTAAGCCAAACCTTCGGAATCAAGGAGTTGAAGCCCTGCAAAGCCTCTATCAACTTTGTGAATAACACCTCAACAAGACCCTTGGGCATGGTGAAGGATTTCCCTTTGAAGATTGGGAATTGCTTGGTGCCAACAGATTTTGTGGTTATGGAGAAGACATATTCAAGAGAGGTGCCACTTCTTCTAGGAACACCATTCTTGGCAACAGTAGGAGCTCAGGTAGACTTCAAGAGAGGCTCTGTGATTTTGAACAATGTTGATGAGTTCAAAGTCTACAAGATTGTCTCTCCTTCCATAGCTTTTCATGGAACAATCATTGAAGAAGAGAGTGAGCAACAACAACTTCCAGAGCGTGTGGAGCATGCTCTGAGCTTCAGAATGAGTATGTTAATGAGAAACACTCTCCCTGATGAGCCAGAACAGAAGCTTAACACTAAGTTGAAGCTTGAAGATGGTTTGAAAGAGGATGAGAGCTTGATCACCAAGGAAGTGAAGCCTTTGATCACACCAAGTGTCAAGAAGAAGAGAAACAGGAAGACAACTCGTGAAAAGAAGAGACTGATGTCAGTAGGGACTTGGGTTTACCAGAAGAGAGAGGTTGGAGCACCAGCTCCATTAACCTCTACTCACTAATCCTCAAACCATCAAAGTCAAGCTTAGTGACTTAAAACAAGCACACTTGGGAGGTAATCCCATAACTATCCTTGTAAATATATGCTTTCTTTTATTATTAATGTCTCTATTTAGTGTTTCAGAAGTCAAAAATTAGGTCCATGGATGTGTAGAATGGTTTAAAGGCGAAAGAAAGAAGACTCTGTTTTCACATCGAGGTGCTATATCGAGCAGAACATCTGTCATTTTTGCTCGATCGGCTTGTCCCGAGGAAGGACCAGTCCATACACCGAGCAGATTGCACGATGGGGATCACATCAACGAGTAGCATCAAGCAGAGCACCAAAAGCCCTTCTTGATGTGATCACCAGTCCGTACATCGAGGAGCTACAACCAGTACATCGATTAAATTGCTCGATAGAGTTACACCGAGGAGTTGCATCAAGCAGAACATCCAAGGTTCTGCTCGATATTGGTGCTAATAGCCAGCTCGATGCAAGACGGTGTCCGGTACGACAACCACCAAGGAGAACAGCAACCATGTACGAGACATTCCACATCGAGGTGTAACATCGAGCAAAACACCAACATGTTTGCTCGATGCACAATGGCCGAGCCAGGAACAAGCATCCAGACGGTGCCATGCATTGCGCACGGGAAGGATCATGCAAGCCGAAGTGTCTCTCTAAACCGAGCAACAACATCGAGCAAAACATCTACTTAGACTGCTCGATGCAAGGTGCCTTGAAAAATAAGCTGACCAGAACACAAAACCCCCGAGGCAGCAGAGCATCATCGCTGAGCCACATGATCCGACGTCCCCGATATGGTACACATTGAGGTACCACATCGAGTGTTCTGCTCATTATGATCCGTGTAAGAATTTTTTTAAATTTTTACATGGGTAAATCGAGTAAAACCTTTTTGTAGACCTTGATGGATGGTAAAAGAATCTTTTTTTCCCCCTCACATGCATTTTTAAATTTTAAATAAGATTTTCTTGCATTATCTTTGAATTTTTCTAGTTATCCCTTATCCTCTTGCATTAAAACTAGCAAACTTCATCTCTTTCTCCACACACACATCCATATCGAGCTAAACATCTCTTTTTCAAGCATCCTTTCTTTCACTCTTGCATTCTCTAGAACTTCATCTTTTTGGTCAAAGAACTAAAGTAAACTTTGTTTAAATCCCTTGTTTCTTGAGTTTAATCTTTGCAAATTGAAGTAGGATGCATTAGAATGATTGATTATGATTGTTTGCTCAATTTTGTTTATGGTTTAGATTTGCATGTCACCGTTGTTGCTCATCTTTGAAGTTCTATGGTTGCAATGTTTGAAAAAATGCTGTTTTGATGCTTAGTTTGACTTTATGTTTTCTGGCCAAATCTAGGCATGCTATTGTTTTTCTAGCATATTGACCATTGAAATGTTTCTTATTAGACTAGTGATGGTGAATCTGATGCATTTTCATAGTTTGGTGGAGAGAGAATGATGTTTTTGGTTTAATATGCTTGAAATTGTTGCAATCGCTGCTTGCTATTGTGGGAATTATAGTTTTAGCTGTATTTATCCTTTTGAGCTGAAAAGTTTTGTTAAATTCGACTCTGCTTGTTGGTGATCAGTGTGTATGTTTGCAGAATTTTCCAGTGCCTGCTTGAAATTTGAAAATTAATTTCCTGTACAGTTCTCTCAAAGGATATTATACTAATTCTAGCTTCAAGCATGGCATTTTCAGGTACTATGTCAAACACAAGAGGAGATGAGGGGATTTCTGACTCAAATGTTGCTGTAAAAAACAGAGCTGAGGGAAATAGGCCAGTAGATGATGAAGAACCAGTCCAAGATGCAGCACCAAAGCCGAAGGACTACTTGAGAGCGATGAGGAGAGTTGATGAAGATATCCAAAAAGAACTTGACTTAACCGAACCCCAAGTAATTTAAGTACCAACCGGTGTCATTACAAGAGAAAGAGCAAGAGTGTTACAACACAAGTATAACCAAGCTATCATGTTAGCCGCCCGACAAGCTGATGATCAAGAGTTTCAAGAAGACATTAAAGCCAGCAAAGGCCCATTCGGAGTTAAAGAATTACAAGAAGCATGGCCCTTATTATCTAAACCAGAGGGCTACAATCTATTTGTTGTTTCAAGCAAAGCACATGACCCATATAAGTTTTATCACCACGGTCAAAGAGATTAAAGAGACGAATCATTCAGGCTTAAACCATGCCAATAAACAAGGTAAGTGTTTACAATTAATTTCATCACATTTTTGACTAATGATTTTGTTCTCTTTTGCAGCTTAACTAGTCGTTAATTTACATTAGTATTCAATGTAATTTTCTTATGCATTTATGTATTTTTTATTTTCTTTCATTTATTGCTTTTGGCTGAAGAACTAGTTTATAAGGTTCAATATACAGCTTGTAACATTTTTCACCTTTGATTATCAATAAAATACGGAATTTCTTCAAGATTATATTCCTATGTTTTTACTCTTGTTTTTGTGAGACCAGTACCTCCAAAATCTAAGAGAGATAACGTGTTGTATCAAACGAATTATCATAGCCTTTGTGGTACACTTCGATCCAGCCGTCCTGATCATTCGTATCGCTCGACCATCGGCCTATCGTCCGAGTATCCCGACTGTACGGCCACACTTCATCCCGCCCGACCACTCGACCCACTCAGTCATTCGTATTGGCTGTAGGACCAAATTATTCAACCGCCTTGCCAATCCATAGCATTTGTTTCTTGAGTATCTCGGTTACAAAGGCAGCCCCACGCCCACCCTCACCTACCTTCCTAGACTGAACTTACCACGCTCGTACCGGAGTACATACCAGCCGGTTCCATACTAGTGCTTGTATCATTTTTGATATCAGAGCTGAAGTTCCTTTCAGCCTTCAGGTTGTATCTATCCAATCTATCTTTGCTTTTACATTTCATTTCTCCTTTTCATTGCATCGTTTAAAAAAAAAGATATTTAACACCTTCAAGCATTCTAGTCATTTGATTCATATTTTGTTTCATTTCGCCATTATCTAGTTTGCATTTTTATATAAAAAAAAGGAAATCATAGTCATCTGTACCCCATTGATATTTAACATTCATCAATCATTTGTGGTAAATTTCTATTAGTTTTCAATCACGAAAAGTCAAAAAAATATCAGTTTTCATTAGCATTCATATTAGTTTCCATAATCATAGAACTGCATCTCCCATTCTATTCTTGGTTTATTTAAATTACTTTACCATATTATAAAACTTTTGGACCGTATTATTTGACTTAAGGCTTTAACCACTCTTAATCTTTGGTTTAAGGTACTTAAAGCCAAAACAACATGGGAGAAATAGCTAGCAACGCAAATGATCCGGTCAGTCAAATGATGGCCATGATGAGGGAAGAGCTTCAAGCTTTTAGGCAAGAAGTGGGGGAACACCCACTCGTGTAAAGCAGACCCCTCGCGCTCCCTTACGACCCTTGAGAAACATTGGAGGACTTGGCAATACTAACCTTCAAGGAAATGGCCCAAGGCACAACTGTATTCACATCAATGAGCCCGCGGATGGAGGTCAACAACGTGACGATGACTCTCAAGATGATGAGGAGGATCCACCACCTAGAACCAACCGTGTATGGAGAAGACGAGTACTAAGAGAGGAGTATGAAGAAGACGAGCCATACGACCCTCACCCAAGACAAAACCAAGGGAATATCAAACTAACCGCGCCAAACTTTGCCGGTAATGTTGATCCCGAGGCTTATCTCGAATGAAAGAAGAGAATGGACCATATTTTTGACTACTACAATCATCCCGGCCCCAAGAGGATAGCCTTAGTTGTAGCTCAACTCACAGATAACGCTCTCATCTGGTGGGACAGAACAGTAACGAATAGAAGGAGAAACATCCTGTGGTCCATTGACTCCTGGGTGGACATGAAAGATCTTATGCGACAAAGGTATATCCCTCCTCATTTCCATAGAGACTTACAACGCAAGTTTTGTTCTCTTAAACAGGGAACTAGGTCAGTGGAGGAATACTATGAGGAATTTGAGCGTATAAGGAATCGTTTGGAGTTGCACGACGATGAAGAAGCATTGATGGCTCAGTTTCTAGATGGCTTGCAAGAAAGAATCAGCCGCAAGGTGGAGAGACAACTCTACGGTGACATAAAAGACCTCTTTCACTTATCCATACAAGCCGATCAACATATCAAACGTAAGACAAGCAGCACCGGAATCAAGCTTTAAAGCCCCTGGAACTCAAATAACAACAAACCGATGGACAAAGGCAAGGGCATTAAGATAGACTCACGGTACAAGGGAAAAGTTTCAGAACCTTCCAAAGACAACCGTACTGAAGCAAGTAAGCCTAATAACCCTCAACGTTCTAGTGATATAATATGTTTTAAATGCAGAGGAAGAGGGCATATGGCGAGAGAATGCCCCAATCAAAGAGTCATGCTCTTAACCGAAACCGGCGACTATGAGAGGCATTGAGCATCAGATTGACTTCATAACATGTGTGCGTTACCCAACAAACCAGCCTATAGAATGAGTCCTGAAGAATCTAAGGAGTTAGAAAACAAGTCAAGGAGTTGCTTCACAAAGGCTACGTAAGAGAAAGCCTAAGCCCATGTGCCATACCAATTCTATTGGTACCTAAGAAGGACGACTCGTGGCGTATGTGTGTGGATTGTCGAGCTATAAACAATATTACAATCAAATACCGCCATCCCATACCAAGGTTAGATGATATGCTTGATGAATTAAGTGGAGCTAAGTTGTTTTCTAAAATAGATTTGAAAAGCGGATATCATCAAGTGAGAATGAAAGAAGGTTGATACAAGTGTTTTTCTGACTTGTTGTCAACCACCCATTGTACTAGTCAGTTGTAGTATGGGTTTTAATGTCAATCCAATTGGGAACAGTTGAAAACAGAAGATTTGAGAGTGGAATCTCTAAGTCAAGCAAGCAGGAAAAGGATTTTGTTGCCAAGGAAACTATTCTAACAACCTAGTGTGATCAATCAACAATGAAAGTGAAAAAAAAGCAAACTAAGCAGATTTAAGCAAGAAAAACATAGCAAAACAGAGCAAATCCGAGATTCAAATAAGAGAAAGGCAAGTTCCTAGATGTGGCTATCGACTTTGGGGAATTTGAGACACTAACTAAGGCTGTTCCAAACTACATTGATCAAGCAAGTAAGCAAGCAATGGTGATTCCTAGACATAGAGTTCACAATTAAGTTAGCTAGATCCAATCTCTTGGCAAAAACCCTTTGCTAAACATCTTAACAAGAACTAACTCTCATTAGTGCTAAAATATCAAGCAAGCAATAGTAAACAACTCTATTCAAGTCAAAATGCTCCTCAAACAGTCAATCTCTTGAGCCAAGGCCAGCAAATCCTCTATTAAACAAGATCAGCATTTCCTCTATCAAACACTTGGTGGGTATAAGAGAAAACTAACAACCTAGATAAGTTTGATCAAGACTAATCTAGCATGAATAACAGATTAATAGAGAGGAACCCATAAACTGAAGCACTTAACAAGCCCTAAACAAGTCTTAAATTTCCCTAATCTACCACATCTAGGAACTCTAAGATAACTGCTCACTCATACTCATGTTTAACACCAAATCACAAAGGGAAATGATGTTAATCATGATTAGAAGAGAGAATAAAGAAAGATTAAAGGCAAATACTCAAATATATTAAACAAAGCAAAGGATTTGTCTTACAAACTTAAAAAAAAATGCTTAAGAACAGTAAATTGACAAGACCTCTCGAAAATCTGGAAAAGAGGCTATTTATAGCCTAGAGAAGGAAGCCCTAAAGTGATGGCAAAAACGTAATTAAAACAGATTCGGGCTGGGTCAGTATCGGTCAGTTACATCGGTCTTCAGTGATCAATATGGGTCCCCATCGATCCGGAGTGATCGACACATATGACCGAAATCAACTCGTTGTGTTTGTGTCGGTCACCCTTGACCGATACTGGTTTGCAAATATGCAAAAAATTTCAAATTTTTTGATTTTTTTTTTTTTGTGTTTCTCTATACCTTACATGAATGCATGATGTGCATGAGACTCAAAGTAAAAAGAAAAAGAAAAACTAAGAAAACAAAACACAAAGTCAAACCCCAAATCTATCCCTCACACTTAAATTACACAGTCCATTGTGTAATGAAAGCAATGGAAGAGAGAAGCAACAAAATATATTACAGAAATAAAAAGATGCAATGGTAAAAGACAATGGAAATGATGTGGTACCTTGTTTAGTGGTAGGAGTGGTGGGAGGATTGATGAAGGAACCAAAGGAATCAAAAGAGTGGGGGACAAAACAGAAGTGTTTAGAAGCTAAGAAAGAGGTCAGAAAGAATCCCATGTGAAAATTTAAACTCCCTTGGCTCCAAACCAAAGGAGGTAAATTTTTTGAAAGTTGAGGTACTTACCTCGGATGGAATATCGGTCACACATGACCGATATAACTGGCCGAAATGGCAGTATCAGTCATGAGTGATCGATATTAGAGACTGCTGTGCTTTCTGGGATTAATATCGGTCATCACTGATCGACACACTTGACCGAAATCCATCCGATGTGATTATGTCGGTCATGAGTGATCGATACTGGTGACCGATATGTCGGTCATGAGTGATCGATACTGGTGACCGAGAGGAAACCATAAACTGAAGCACTTAACAAGCCCTAACCAATTCTTAAATTCCCCTAATCTACCACATCTAGAAACTCTAAGATAACTACTCACTCATACTCATGTTTAACACCAAATCACAAAGGAAAAGGATGTTAATCATGATTAGAAGAGAGAATAAAGAAAGATTAAAGGCAAATACTCAAATATATTAAACAAAGCAAATGATTTGTTTTACAAACTTAAAGAAAATGCTTAAGAACAGTAAATTGACAAGACCTCTCGAAAATCTGGAAAAGAGGCTATTTATAGCCTAGAGAAGGAAGGCCTAGAGTGATGGCAAAAGCGTAATTAAAACAGGTTCGGGCTGGGTCAGTATCGGTCAGTTACATTGGTCTTCAGTGATCGATATGGATCCCCATCGGTCTGGAGTGATTGACACTTATGACCGAAATCAACTCGTTGTGTTTCTATCGGTCACCCGTGACCGATACTGGTGATTGATACTGCTCTGTATTTGGTCAATCTTGACCGATGTTCACCGTGCTCTGACCGTAAACTTCTGCAGAGATTGTCTGCTTTGATCCTTCTTGCTCTCTTTTGCCCAGCCAGCATCCTGGATCATCCCCCAAACTCCTCCAAGCTCCTTTTAGCTCCAAAAGCACCTAAAAACATCCAAAATACAAAGAAAATGCAAACTATACTCTAAATGCAACCTAAGTCTAAAAAGAGAAGAAAATGAGACAAAAGCTAAGGGAAAACATGGAAAAGAGGACCAAAATATGTACTAAATGGAGTCCTAAATGGTGTAAATACAAGGGATATCAACACCTCCACACTTGCCTTTTGCTTGTCCTCAAGCAAATAAGAACAAATGGGAGAGTGAGGTTTGAAGGTGGGCATTCAGATTCCAAAAATGCAAAGATAAAGAGATGGTTTTAATGCTTAAGTGCCTAGTTGTAGGATGCAAACATAATCAGCTATACTTGAAAGAACCTAGCCATGCTCATCATGTTTTAAAATGATCTCAAATCTCAACCTAGGCAAATGCTCAAATCAACCAACTCTTTAACATTCAATTAATATCAGAACATGAATCATACTTATGCAAATCAAGTGAAGACATTTGGTTGAAAGGGTAAGGTCATGAGATAAAAGTGATCTCATTTTAGCAAAGGGTCATCAAACAAAAGGGATCACTCAATGAAAAGGAATTCATCTTAGACAAAATGCTAAAGTTAAAAGCACACTTATGCATGGAAATCAAAACTCCCTTCTACCCAAAGATGATTCCTAAATTCTTCTAAACCCCAAAAGTGAACCCTCTAAGTCTACCCTTTCCTAAACTCTACCCTTTACCCTTCTTCATGGCTGGGGAAACTTCTTCTTTTTGCTTGTGTGATTGCTTCTTTTTGGTTGGGACTTACTCGTCTTTGTTGTATTGGCACCTTCATCACCTTTGGTGGATTGCTCCTGGTCTGATTTTTCTTCTTTGGACCCTTTCTGAGCTTTGTTGCTGGCGCCTTTCTTCTTTGTACTTAGAGCTTTTCTTCCCTTTACTTAACCATAATTCTAGACTGTTTCCCATTTTCTACCATTTCAGATCTTTTCCTTTTCTTTCAAAACATATAAATTTGAAGTTCAAACCACTTACACTACCCTTTTAAACCCCAAAACTCCTATCCTAGAATCAAGCTCAAGAAGCAAGCTGATATCTACAAGAAAGCTAATCATTGCCAGCCTTATTCCTAACACTTTTTGCCAAGACAAAATCGAAAATGCTATGCAAAGGCCTCACAACTCTCTCAATAGTGTTTAGGCTCAAAAGGAGGTTTTGGTTAAGGGTGAGGATGTAACTGTCCAATAATTATGAGGATCAGCTATTAGGATCAACAAGAGTGGTAGAAAGGAAAAAGATGATCCAAAGATGTATATGGTATCCATGAATTCACTTTTCAATGCATAAGACATGATAATTAAAAGTCCAAATTAAGGTTCAAGTTGATAGAGTTGGTTTTCAGAGAACAAATGCTTTCAGAATGAGATGAGAAGACCAAATCTAGCAATCTAAGCATGGTTCAGCCTTAACTTCTAGCAATCAACTGATGCATCAAACAACTAAGCACTTAAAAACTGAAATCATCTCTAAACAGTAAACACTTTACAAGGAAAATTCATCATAATGCCCTATGCAAATGCAATGCAACCTATATGTCAACACTAGACTCAATCTTAGAAGAATGAAATGCAACTACATGCTTTCTTTTTGGTTTGCAAAAATGCAAAATTTTTCAAATTTTTTGAATTTTTTTTTTTTGTGTTTTTCTATGCCTTACATGAATGCATGATGTGCATGAGACACAAAGTAAAAATAAAAAGAAAAACTAAGAAAACAAAACACAAAGTCAAACCCCAAATCTCTCCCGCACACTTAAATTACACAGTCCCTTGTGTAATGAAAGCAATGGAAGACAGAAGCAACAAAATATATTACAGAAATTAAAAGATGCAATGGTATAAGACAATGGAAATGATGTGGTACCTTTTTTAGTGGTAGGAGTGGTGAGAGGATTGATGAGGGAACCAAAGGAATCAAAAGAGTGGGGGACAAAAACAGCAATGTCCAGAAGCTAAGAAAGAGGTCAGAAAGAATCCCATGTGAAAATTTAAACTCCCTTGGCTCCAAACCAAAGGAGGTAAAATTTTTTGAAAGTTGAGGTACTTACCTCAGATGGAATATCGGTCACACGTGACCGATATAACTGGCCGAAATGGCAGTATCGGTCATAAGTGATCGATATTAGAGACTGATGTGCTTTCTGGGATTAATATCGGTCATCACTGATCGACACACTTGACCGAAATCCATCCGATGTGATTATGTCGGTCATGAGCGATCGATACTGGTGACCGATATGTTTCCAAGAATCTCATCGATCACCATTGATCGATACACTGGACCGAAAATCACATGGTGAGTTTATGTCGATCAAGTTTGATCGATGTGAATGACTGAAATGTGTCCTGCTTTCAAACTTCTTTCCATGTCAATCACAAGTGACCGACATGTTGACTGGTGTAGACTGGCTCCACTGATATCGATCAAACATGATCGATAATGATGACCAAAAATCTGTGTATCGGCCTGTCATGACCGATATAAAATGTTCGATATCAGCCAGAATACACCTGTTCTTTGTCCCCTTTAGACTTTCTCAAACCCCAATTCGAACTCCTGTTTATATACACTAAAACAAAGCATAAAAGGTAATCTAGAAAGCATAATATATACAAAAGGATACCATGGGACTACCTACCAAGTGTGCTTGTTTAAAGTCACTAAGCTTGACTTTGAGTACCTCTTTAGTTGAGGTGAGGAGAAGGAGTCTTGGAACTCCTTCGTGGTGGCTTGCTCCTTTGGACTCTAGCAGAAACTCCATTCATCTTGATCTTGGCAAAAGGCATAGTCTTCCCGTCTTGCTGAAGCTTAAAGATGAACTCTCCCTTCTTAGAGACACTAGGTTGCAAAACCACTTCTCCCTTGCTAGTAACCAGCTTAACATCATTCAGATTCTTGTAAGTACCCAATTCAAGGACTTCCTCTTCAGTGGCTTCTTCAAACAGCTTTGGCAGACAGCAGCTATCAAAACTCTCTCCTTGGTACCTTTCAAAATCTGGCCAATGTTTACCAAGTTGCTTCAGCTTCTTGATGTCCATTGAGAAGGCTTGCTCATTTTTTTGCTCATTCCCCTTGGAGTCAAACCTTAGAACCTTCTTCTTGGTCAGCTTCAGCTCAATAGTGCATTCCTTAGCATCAAACACTGCTCCAGCTGAGGCTAAGAAAGGTCTTCCTAAAATGATAGCATTCTTTATATGCCCTTCCACATCAAGCACCAGGAAATCAGTGGGAATGGTTACTCCTTCTATCATCATTGGCACATCCTTGAGACTCCCAAGTGGTTTCTTCACTGTCCCATCAGCTATAGTAAGGGATACATTACTCTCCTGAAGTTGAGTGTAGCCAAGAGCTTTAGCAGCAGAGGATGGGAAAACGTTGATACTTGCTCTAAGGTCACAAAGACAGCTTTTGAAAGTCTGCCCCTTAAGCTCACATGGGAGAGTAAAACATCCTAGATCTCTAAGTTTCTTGATAGTGAGCTCCTTAACCTCAGGTCTTCCAGCCTTCACCCTTAGCTTCTCAAGTTTTTCTTGGCCATTCAAACCTCTCAATTCCATCTGAGCAGCATAGAGGGTTTCATATTTCTGAACTAGCTGTTCCTTGAACCTTCCTGGAAAAGGGATGGTTGGTTGATAGATAGGGAGATCAGCAGCTTGAGTTACCTTCTTGACATCAGAGGTTTCAACAAGGTCTTCCCCTGTAGCATCAACAACCTCATGTGGCGCCCACCACTTATCTTCTTCCTTGTTGGTTCCTTCTTCAGGAGAGTTCTCCTCAGTGGCATAAGCTTCAATAAGCTCCTCTCCCCCACTCTGAATGTCAATGTCCTCATTGATTAAGGAAAGGAAGTCTTCAATGATAGCTTCTTATTCAAGAGAAGTAAAGGCAACTGCAGACTCAACAGCTTGGCAATACTCATAGGTGGTCTCTAAGGCCTGTATCCTTGAATCAAAATCATCAAACTTGGTGTTGAGCTCAGCATGAACAGAGTCTAATTTTTTATGCAACTCAGAAAATCACTGGTTCATCTCCAATATTGCAAGGAGTTGTAAGTTGAGGATTTCAGGGAGTATACTCTTGATATCAGCTGCAGTAGAAGTAGAAACATTGAGCTGGGCTTGAGGGAGAGCAGGCGTGGGTTCAAACTGTGGCTGGGTATTGTAGCTGTCTGCAAAGTAGTTCATAGGCAGAAGCTCTTGGTAAAAGTTGTTGCACCTTGGAGTTTCAAAACAGAGCATCTTCTCCACTTGTAGAGAGGTACCTGAAATGAAAATGCTTGAAAAGGAGTGGGTAACCAAATAAAACTAAAAACTTGATCTTAAAGATTCTACAAACTCTAATGATTCAAACAGAAATCCCAAACGGCAACGGCGCCAAATTGATACAAGTGTTTTTATGAATTGTTGTCAATCACCCATTGTACTATTCAGTTGTAGTATGGGGAACAGTTGAAAATAGAAGAGTTGAGAGTGGAATCTCTAAGTCAAGCAAGCAGGAAAAGGTTTTTGTTGCCTAAGCAACTGTTCTAACAACCTAGTGTGATCATTCAACAAAAAAAGTGAAAACAAAAGCAAACTAAGCAGATTTAAGCAAGAAAAACAGAGCAAAACAGAGCAAATTCGAGATTCAAATAAGAGAAAGGCAAGTTTCTAGATGTGGTTATTGACTTTGGGGAATTTTAGACACTAACTAAGGCTGTTCCAAACTACATTGATCAAGAAAGTAAACAAGCAATTGTGATTCCTAGACATAGAGTTCTCAATTAAGCTAGCTAGATCCAATCTCTTGGCAGAAAGCCTTTTGCTAAACATCTTAACAAGAACTAACTTTCATTGGTGCTAAAACATCAAGCAAGCAATAGTAAACAACTCTATTTAAGTCAAAATGCTTCTCAAACAGTAAATCTCTTGAGCCAAGGCCAGCAAGTCCTCTATTAAACAAGATCAGCATTTCATCAAACACTTGGTGGGCATAAGAGAAACCTAACAACCTAGATAAGTTTGATCAAGACTAATCTAACATGAATAACAGATTAGTAGAGAGGAACCCATAAACTGAAGCACTTAACAAGCCCTAATCAAGTCTTAAATTCCCCTAATCTACCACATCTAGAAACTCTAAGATAACTACTCACTCATACTCATGTTTAACACCAAATCATCAAGGGAAAGGATGTTAATCATGATTAGAAGAGAGAATAAAGATAGATTAAAGGCAAATACTCAAATATATTAAACAAATCAAAGGATTTGTCTTACAAACTTAAAGAAAATGCTTAAGAACAGTAAATTGACAAGACCTCTCAAAAATCTGGAAAAGAGGCTATTTATAGCCTAGAGAAGGAAGCCCTAAAGTGATGGCAAAAGCGTAATTAAAACAGATTCGGGCTGGGTCAGTATCGGTTAGTTACATTGGTCTTCAGTGATCGATATGGATCCCCATCGGTCCGAAGTGATCGACACATATGACCGAAATCAAACGTTGTGTTTGTGTCGGTCACCCTTGACCGATACTGGTGATCGATACTGCTCCGTATCAGTCATCCTTGACCGATGTTCACCGTGCACTAACCGAAAACTTCTGCAGAGATTGTCTGCTTTGATCCTTCTTGCTCCCTTTTGCCCAGCCAGCATCCTGGATCATCCCCAAAACTCCGCCAAGCTTCTTTTAGCTCCAAAAGCACCTAAAAACGTCCAAAATGCAAAGAAAATGCAAACTATACTCTAAATGTAACCTAAGTCTAAAAGGAGAAGAAAATGGGACACAAGCTAAGGGAAAACATGCAAAAGAGAACCACAATATGTACTAAATGCAGTCCTAAATGGTGTAAATACTAGGGATATCAAAGGTGACGAATGGAAGACAACCTTTAAAACTAAGCAAGGGCTCTATGAATGGATGGTAATGCCATTTGGCTTAACCAACGCTCCTAGCACCTTCATGCGATTAATGAACCAGGTTCTTAGAGCTTATATCAGTAAACTTGTTGTTGTATATTTTGATGATATCTTAATATATAGCAAATGTTTAGCTGATCATGTATCACATCTTGAGCTTGTATTAAAGACATTCGCCAAGAAGTACTTTATGCAAACTTAAAGAAGTGTGCATTTTGTACTAATAAGCTAGTTTTCCTAGGTTTTGTTGTAAGCTCGCAGGGTTTACAGGTGGATGATGAGAAAATAAAAGCCATTAAGGAGTGGCCAACGCCAACAAATGTCAGCCAAGTGTGAAGTTTCCACGGCCTAGCTAGCTTCTACCGCCGGTTCGTGAAAGATTTTAGCAGTGTAGCAGCTCCCCTCACGGCTGTAATCAAGAAGAACATAGAGTTTGTATGGGGTGAAGCTCAACAGAAAGCTTTTGAAGACCTTAAGGAGAAACTCACCAATGCACCAGTCTTAACCTTACCTGACTTTGAGAAGACATTTGAGGTGGAATGTGATGCATCTGGAGTTGGCATTGGAGTTGTACTAACTCAGGGGGGCAAGACAGTAGCCTTTTTCAGCGAGAAGCTAGGAGGTGCCACACTAAATTATCCCACATATGACCGAGAGCTATACGCTCTAGTAAGATCGCTGGAAACATGGCAACATTATCTAATGTCAAGAGAGTTTGTAGTGCATATGGATCATGAAACACTGAAGCAGCTTAGACGACAAACTTATTTGAAGAAAAGATATGCTCGTTGGATGGAGTACATAGAGACATTTCCCTACATTATCAAGTATGAGAAGGGAAAGGAGAACGTAGTGGCTGACGCTCTATCTAGATGACATGTTCTGATCTCAACCATGGAGGCTGAAGTAATGGGGTTTGAATACATCAAGGAGCTATACCATGAAGACATTGATTTAAAAGATAGCTACACCGATTGCAACAATGGAGGACAAGGCAAATTCTATATCTATGAGGGTTTTCTATTCCATGAGAAGAGGCTTGTATTCCACATTGCTCCCTTAGAGATTTGATCATTAGAGAAGCTCATGGTGGTGGACTTATGGGTCACTTTGGCGTAGACAAGACTGTAGCCATCGCCAAGGAGCACTTCTACTGGCCTCACCTCAAGAAAACCGTGGAAGCCCATTGTGCAAGATGTGTGACGTGCAAGAAAGCGAAGTCCAAAGTACACCCTTACGGGTTATGCTTACATCTACCCATCCCCACGGCTCCTTGGGTGGACATCTCCATGGATTTTGTACTTGGACTACCAAAGATTCGCAGCAAGGATTTCATATTTGTGGTGGTAGACCGCTTCTCAAAAATGACGCATTTCATACTATGTGCCAAGGTGAATGATGCTTCTCAAACGGCTGACTTGTTTTTCAAGGAGATAGTCAGATTACATGGGGTACCGAGGACAATCATATCAGATATAGATAGCAAGTTTCTCAGCCATTTCTGGAGAACCTTGTGGAAGAAGCTAGGGACAAAGCTCTTATTCTCTACAACATGCCATCCTCAAACAGATGGACAAACAGAGGTAGTCAACCGGACCTTGACAGCCTTGTTAAGAGCTACTATTGGGAGAAACATGAAGAGTTGGCTTGAGTGTATACCGTTCATAGAGTTCGCTTACAACCGGGCACAACATTCAGCCACTAACATGTCCCCTTTTGAGATAGTCTATGGATTCAACCCTACAACGCCTTTGGACTTAACACCATTACCACCCGCTGAAGCAATAAGTTTAGTAGGAGAAGAGAAGGCAGCGTTTATCAAGAAGTTACATCAGAAAGCTAAAGAGAACTTGGAAAAGAGAACCGAATAGTATACAAAGCACGCCAACAAGGGACGAAAAGAAGTTGTATTTACACCACGAGAATGGTTTGGCTACATATGAGGCAGGAACGGTATCCAAACCAACGGAGCTCGAAGCTAAAACAAGGAGGAGACGGCCCATTCAAGATCCTTGAGAAGATCAATAACAACGCTTACCGCCTTGAACTTCCAGGTGAGTTTAATGTATCTTCTACCTTTAATGTTTCTGATTTAGCTCTATTTCTTGCAGATGATCCTGTTTTGAGGCAAAACCTATTCAAGGGGGAGGGAATGATGAAGATATCCAAGAAGAACCTGACTTAACCAAACCCCAAGTAATTGAAGTACCAACGGGAGCCATTACAAGAGAAAGAGCAAGAGTGATACAACACAAGTATAACCATACTATCATGCTAGCCGCCCAACAAGCAGATGATCAAGAGTTTCAAGAAGACACTAAAGCCACCAAAGGCCCATTCAGAGTTAAAGAGTTACAAGAAGCATGACCCTTATTCTCTAAACCAAACGGCTACAATCTCTTTGTTATTTCAAGCAAAGCCCAAGACCCATAAATTTTTTATCACCACCATCAAATAGATTAAAGAGACGAATCATTCAGGCTTAAACCATGCTAATAAACAAGGTAAGTGTTTACAATTATTTTCATCACATTTTTGACTAATGATTTCGTCCTCTTTTGCAGCTTAACTAGTCATTAATTTATATTAATATTCAATGTAATTTTCTTATGCATTTATGTATTTTTATTTTCTTTATTTTATTGATTTTGGCGGAAGAACCAGTTTATAAGGTTCCATATGCAGCTTGTAACCTTTTTCACTTTTGATTATCAATAAAATACCAAATTTCTTCAAGATTATATTCTTGTGTTTTTACTCTTGTTTTTGTGAGACCAGTACCTCCAAAATCTAAGAGAGTTTACGTATTGTATCAAAGGAGTTATCATAGCCTTTGTGGTACACTTCGATCCACCCGTCCTGATAATTCGTACCGCTTGACCATCGGCCTATTGTCCGAGTATCTCGATCATCAGCCACACTTCGTCCCACCCGACCATTCAACCCACTCAGTCATTCGTACCGGCTGTAGGACCGAATTATTCAACAACCTCCCCAATCCATAGCATTTGTTTCTTGAGTATCTCGGTTACAAAGGCAGCCCCACGCCCACCCTCACCTACCTTCCTAGACTGAACGTACCACGCCCGTACCGGAGTACATACCTGCCGGTTCCATACTCGTGCTTGTATCAAGAGTGGACTTCACTCCTACAAGATTTGCGGATCAAGGTCTATTGGGAGAGCTAGGAATTAAGACTCAAGTGGATGAACTGTTGGGCAACATTGGACTGGAGAAATTTGCTAGTCTTGGCTCTCCAACTTACAAGCAACTTTCTTGTGAGTTCCTTGCAAGCTTCAAGGTCTACTTCTACAAGTTTGATGAAGAGTATGATGAAGGAGAAGACGACTTTGGCAATAGATTCATCAAGTTCAGAGCCAACAGAGCATGGTACACCATGGGGTTCACTCAGCTTGAAGAAATCTTTTGATTTGATCAAGGCTCAAGAGCACAAAACATGCGCTTCAAGTATGATGAGCTAAGGCATGTACGGGAAGAGATAGCGAATGATGCTTATAGAGCTGGTCATCTGAAGAGTCCTAGCATCCGCCATCCAGCTATCAGATATGTTCATAGAGTCCTCACCAGCACACTCTTCTATAGAAAAGAGCAAAGTATAGTCAAAGAAGAAAGCATGCCAGCAATGAGCTTTCAACACCAGAGACAAGAAGCCAAAAATAGCCATTAGAGGTGTGATCACTCCCATCTTACTTGGTGCTGGAGTTGAGCTTGGCACACCAAATGTTACAATGATCTTCCTAGATGTCCCTTATCTCAGTAAGATCGGATACCTTTCAGGAGCTGTTGAGATAGATTTTGGCTATCAATTTGAGTTGGAAAGCAGGAAGAGGAAGATTATTTTGCCCAAGCAACGCTTAACCAACTTCACCTCCTATGAGAACATTCGATTCATTCCAACACAAGATGAGCTTTATGACCCAAGGACTGACCCACCATTGATGAGGTCAAGCAAAGTGAAGAACATGAGCACCATCAGAGACTCAGATGTGGAAAAAGACTTTGAAGAGCACCATCAAGAACTAGAGGTTCAGCTTCAAGGGATGGAACTGGAAGAACATGAGGACTATGATAGCCGCCCTTATGCATTTGACTCATATGATGTGATATGCACATCTGAAGCTGCAAAGCTTGATGATGCGCTTTGGGCTTATAGGACTGCATTTAAGACACTAATAGGAAGATCAGCTTTCAGCTTGCTGTATGGAAAGGCATACCACCTTCCAGTAAAACTTGAGTATAAAGCTCAATGGGCAATCAAACTGCTCAACTATGACATTAAAAGCGCCCAAGAAAGGAGACTTATGCAACTTCATGAGTTAGAAGAGATCAGGTTGGAGTCCTATGAGAATTCAAAGATTTACAAAGAGAGAACTAAAGCTTTCCACGACAAGAAGATAGTCCACCAGGAGTTCAGATCAGGCGACATGGTTCTTCTTTACAACTCAAGGTTAAGACTCTTTCCTGGAAAGCTCAAGTCAAGATGGAATGGGCCATATAGAATCGAAGAAGTTCTTCCCTATGGAGCAATCACATTGCTATATACTGAAGGAAAGGAATTCACATTGCTGCCTCTAGGAGTTAGTGTAGTTTTAGGAGCTGCATTGCATTTTGCATGCATTTGGAGTTTTATTTAGGTACTTGAAGGAGTGTGGAAGTCATGTGGAGCAATGGGTGTAAGCTGAGAATGGAGCAAGGCAAGAGACAAAGGTGGATGGACCAATATCGATGATGATATCGACATCATGTGATCGATATGAGCATATCGATGGGAGTATCGACAACTACAATATTGATACAGAAGAAGGCAGAGTGTGAAGGGAGCATATCGACTTAAACACCTCGATGCAGCATAATGAAGTCCATATCGAGCAGTGTATCGACGTTTCAGACCGATACACATGACAGGGTAATACCGAGGTCCCATACCGACTTGCTTGATCGATAAGCCTTAACTAAAGGGCGATTGTACCGACTTCACACCTTGGAGAGCCAAACCCATACAACTCAGAAACCTTCTGTACCGACATGCATATCGACCAAGAGGCATCGATACAACCCAGAAGAGGAGAAGATATCGACATGTGTATCGATATCCCATGTCGATATTGTCCATCCGAGTCAACTTACTTTTGGTTTAATCTGGGTTTACTAGGGATTTTGTTGTTTCTCTATTAATACTAAAGTCCTAAAATGGTTAGGCAAGTTGGATCTTGTTATTTTCTTTCTGTTCTTGCACTTAAAAACCTTTCCTTTTTCAGCTTTGCTTTGTAAGAACTTGCTTGATTTAGTGAAATCTGTATTTGCCTTTGATCTATTCTTGTTTAATCTGCTTCCTAATCATGCTTAACCATCTTTTCTCTTTGGAATTTGTGGTTTTGACTATGGCTAGTGAGTAGTCTTATCTAGGGTTTAAGATGGGATAGATTAGAGGGGTTTTAGGGCTAGATTAGTGATGTCTTGTGCTTAATATGATTATCTTCTCTCCATTAGATGTGTTTAACACTAGATTAGTCTTGGCCAGGCTTGTTTAGTATCTTAGCTTTCTCTAGCGCCTAGTAAGTGTTTGATGAAATGCTGCTTAGAGTCTTTTAGAGAATTTGTATGCTTAGCCTAAGCAATTAGATGTCTAAGGTGCATTTTGGCTTTATAGGATTGGAGTTCTGTTCTGAATGCTTGCTGGTCATGTGTTTAAGTAAAGGGATTTATCTTGAATGTGTGTTTAGCAAAGTTATTAGTGTCAAGGAATTGAGTTAGTTATAGTTGTTAATCATATGCCTAGAAGAGAGCATTGTTTGAATGGTTTTGAAGCATCACGAGTTAGGTTAGAGTTCCCTCTTAATCAATAACCCCCATCGCAGATCCTTGCTTTATCTATTTGAATTTCTTGCTTGCTTAGTTTAGTCTTTAGACTTGTTGGTTTTGTTCACAACTGCCATTTTGAATCTTGCTTGACTTAGATGATTTGCTGTATTCTTGATGCCTTAAGAACCCATATGGATTGATACCTTACATGCTGCAATGACATGCATATGTTGGGATTTGCTTAGTAGTGAAACAACTGCTTATCAAATTAGAGCCGTTGCCATATGGGTTTAGCTTAAGCATTAGGATTTGTAGATTATTTAAGATCAAGTTTTTAGTTTTATTTGGTTACTCACTCCTTTCCAAGTGTTTTCATTTCAGGTGAGGATCTACAAGCAGAGAAGATGCTCTGTTTTGAGAATCTAAGGTGCAACAACTTCCACCAAGAGCTTCTGCCTATAAACTACTTTACAAACAGCTACAATCCCCACCCACAGTTTGCACCCCCTTCTTTCCACCCTCAAAGTCAATTCAATGCTTCTATCTCTAGTGCAGCTGATATCAAGAGCATGCTCATTGAAACCCTCAACTTACAACTCCTTGAAACATTGGTGATGAACAAGAGATTTGCTGAGTTGCACAACACGATAGACTCTGTTCATGATGAGCTCAACACCAAGCTTGATGATTTGGATTCAAGGATACAGACCTTGGAGAACAACAACGGAGTTGCAACAGCACCACACCCTCAAGGTACTCCTCCTGGAAAATGTGAGAACAATCCTAAGGAATTATGCCACTTGCTTGCTGAAGAGGACGAAGAGTTTCATGATGAATATGCTTCATTAGAAGAGCTTGGCATTATGCTTCAAGAGATGCTGTTACATGTGGACATGTTAGAGGTTGAGTGTGAGGGGAATGTCATCAACGTCAACATTGATGATCAAGAAACTGCGGATATTGTAGAGAAGTACCTCCAAGGACTAGATGACAGCTTGAACAGAGAAGAAGAGTAAGAAAGAGCCGCACAAGGAGCTGCTGAGAAGGAAGAGGCTGAGAAAGCCTTAATAGCTCCAGAAGAAGAAGCCAAACCAGAGCTCAGTGAAGCTGATAAAGAGCTTGTCGAGACATACCACGGTTTGATGGTCTTGGCTAGAGAAAGTCCTGAAGATTTCAAGGGGTTGTATGATCGCCAAGTGGGCAGTGGGCACTTTGGTTTACCAGAAGAAAGAGGTAGGAGCACCAGCACCAACAACCTCTTCTCACTAGTCCTCAAACCATCAAAGTCAAGCTAAGTGACTCTAAACAAGCACACTTGGGAGGCAATCCCATGGTATCCTTGTAAATAGCTTTGCATTTTTATGTTTTATATGTTTGTGTGGGAGGTTTTGAGTGTCTCTAGTAACCAGTACGAGTTAAAGTAGAAGGAACCAAGTTTGGAAAAAGAAGGAAGTCGAAGAAGGGTCAATATCGACCAGCATATCAACCATGCACGTCGATACGAGTCATACAGAGCATGTGTATCGGTCATGACTTGCTCGATGCAAGTGTGCTAGACATGTATCTACGTGCATATTGGGGTGATCCTGGTCGATACTCTTGAGAGGATTGCTGTATCGATCAGAGTACTGATATAAGGCAACCCGGTATGCTTTGATAAGCAATATATCAGGGTATACACACTTCGATATGCTTCAAGTGTTATTCATATCGATGACATGCATCGACGTACCAGGTCGATATGACGCCAAGAAGTGCGTATCAAGCAAAATATCGACGTAACACATCGATGTGCCTTAACTGAGAGGACGAAAGGCGATTAATCACCCTTTATTAAGGCACATCGAAGTGAATATCGACATTCTATGTCGATACACCTTAAGAGACTGATTAAAACATGTAGCTAAGCATATGTCAAGGTGTATCGATGTGAATATCGACATGATAGCCTGATATGGATTTTTTTTCCAAATCATATTGAGCTACATATCGAGCTACTAGCTCGATATTGGACAGCTATGTGTGATTATCAGACTAGATATCGACATAAGGGATGTCGATACAAGAGATATCAATCAATATCGACATGCATGCAACTCGATATCAAGACCCATACCACCGATATCGGCACATATATCGACTGTACCGAGTCGATATGATCAATATCGATCACAATATCGACTTGGGTGGTCGATATTGCGCACGAGGTAAGCATCTTCCATTCAAATTTTGTCCGCCTTGCTCAAACTAGATCAAGGAATTCAAATTTGAATCCTTCCCTTTCCCAAGCACAAGTGGGACCTCTCTCTAGCACTGATGTCATTGCATTTTACATACATTCTGCATGCTCATTAGGTAGTTTTTCATGCATTTGTATCATGTTTTAGGTTAGATTTGCATCACTTAGAGTCCTAGAGCATTCTTGCATCAACATTTGCATTTTCTCTGTATTTTGCATCCATTCCAGGTTGTTTATGGTTGCTTTGGAGACACGGAGGTTCGCGGAGGTGTGGAGACCAATGTAGCGGTTCATGGAAGCTCGGGAAAATGCTAAGGACCAGTGATCGAGGAGCAGATCGAGCATGGCCGGTCGATCTAGGAGTTGATCGACCAGAAGATCGAGCCAACTTGGCGATCCAAGGATAATGATCGAGACGGAGATCGAGTGAAGCAGTCGATGCATCGGTACGGACGTAAATGATGCCATGCAGAGCGAGAGCCGGATCGAGTAAACCACTCGATCCTCCCGGAGATCGATACCGAGATCGGATGCAACACTCGATTCGCCGAAGGAGATCGAGACCCGGATCGAGCCGAAGACACGATGCCCGGATATGATCGAGAGACCAACTCGATCCAATGGTCGATCTCTGTCCTTTCAACCGTTTTTGGCTGTTAGCGACGGGGGGGGGACCATTAGACTGTTTTTGGCATTTTTGGCAAAGGCGGCGACTACTTTTCGACAACTTTTGAGATTTTTACCTTCTCTCCCAGTTTTTAGTTTTTCCCTCTCGTTTTCATCGAAGAACACCATTGTAGAACAGTTGCAAGATTTTGTATTTTCGAATCTTTATCGTTTTTAATCCAGTTTATCTTTCATGTTTATCGTTTCTTCTCTTCGTCTTTGCTTGATTTCCTTTATGTGTAGTGAGTAGTTCATTCAGGGTTAAGGGTTGAGAGGATTAAGGGGTAGAAAAGGTTCGATCTTGGTTTGTTTTCTAAACGTTTTAAATCTATCTCTTCTAAGGTGATGAAAGCTTAATGCTTGAAGACTCTCACGCCAAGAGCTTCACGATCCGAGAGGTCCCTTACCTTGACAGGATCCAGGGACCTCGGAAGATCTCACCTTAGTGATTAGTTACCCCTTCCCAAAAGCCATGGTAGTTTGGGGGACTAGTTAAGCCATTGTTCGAAATCTGTTTTCCTTGCCTTTCAACCTCTTTTTCCACCAAAAGCCATGGGTTTGGAGGAGAGGATGAAAGAGTGATCTATACCGAAAGCCACGGATAGATCTTGTTTTGTTTTCGAGGCTTAGAGACCCTCACCAAGTGAGTCGATCTAAAGTTTCAAACCCAAGATCAACCTTTGAAACCCCTTATATGAATCTCGACCCTGAAACCCTTCTCTTTAACTTATTTACGTCGCATATCACCTTTTGCTTGTCGCTTGATAGCTACCTGGTCTTTAGATTCCTTGTTCTTACGATTTTAGACGAGAGCGATCGTTTTTCTTCTCGATCTAGTGGTCGATCTTGTGGTCGATCCACTAGTCGAATTTTAACAATTCGAAGCTCTTCCCTTTAATTTATCTGTTTGTTCCTCGTGGTAACTGCTTGCTTTCTAGTATTTTTAAAATAGGTTTCACTCTGTTTAGGTTGCTGCAATTAGTTTTCAAGATTTTCTCAACAAACTGTCTCATTTCACTTAGATTTGTCCTAGATCTTGCATTCTCTGTGGATTCTCTATCACCTAGAACTGGATTGACACTCTCTGCTTGCCTTACTACAACGTTGCATGCATTAGAGTTTTGATAAGTTCTCTGCTGCATTAGACCGTAAAGAAAAACCATTATCAAATGGCGCCGTTGCCATTCTAGGTTGCTTAGAGAACATAGAGATTTGGGTCTTAGCAAAGACTAAGTCTTTACCTTTTTTTCAAGTTACTAATACTATTCTAAACCGTGTACTTTCAGGTACATGAATTTACGTTCACGTGGAGATAACAACCTTCTTCAACCGCTTGACAACATACATCAACTCGGACACTCACGTCAAAGGAGAGTCAGAGATCAAACAAGAGCATTTGAAGAGATAGTTCAGAACGGTCAGGTCAACTTTGAAGACATGGCTGAGAATGAGCATCCTGAAGGTCCTCCTCTAGCAGGACGGGGCAATGGTATCCCCCAACACGCGGCTAGACCTCCGAGGATCATAGGAGCCGGAGATGCTCCCAATACCCACCACAATAGGTTTGGGATCACTCCTCCTCTGGTACAAAACAACAACTTTGAGATCAAGCCGGGCTTCATATCTATGGTGCAAAACAACAAGTTCCACGGCTTAGCAATGGAAGACCCGTTGGAACACTTGGACAATTTTGAGCAAGTGTGTGGAATGATCAAGATCAACGGTATATCAGAAGATGCCTTCAAGCTGCATCTCTTCCCCTTTTCCCTCGGAGACAAAGCTAGACATTGGGAGAAGACCCTACCACAAGGCACCATCACATCATGGGCTGAGTGTAAGAAGGCTTTCCTCTCCAACTTCTTCTCAAGCACCAGGACTGCTCGGTTGAGAAGCGAAATCAGCGGTTTCACTCAAAGGAACAATGAGACTTTCAACGAGGCTATGGAGCGTTTCAAAGACTACACGATCCAATGTCCTCATCACGGGTTCAGTGAGGAGACTCTACTCAGCACAATCTACCGTGGAGCTTCACCAAAGATCCGGTTGTTGCTTGATACAGCTAGCAAAGGCAACTTCCTCGGTCAAGAAGTAGAAGAGGGTATGGAGCTAATAGAGAACCTTGCGTTGAGTGATGGAAACTATGCCGAGGATTATGACCGAGCACCAAGGGGATCAGAACTAGAGTCTCACAAGAAGGAGCTCAAATCGTTGCATGAGAAGATTGACAAGTTGGTCTTAGCTAATCAGAAGCATGTTCACTTCGTTGGTGAAGCTGAGGACAACCAAGAAGAGTTAGAGCTAAGCCAAGAAGAAGCAAATTGGGTAGCCGGTCAGAACAACTACAAGTCTCAAGGCTACAACCAAGGCTACCAGAACAACAACCTCTCTTACCGAAGCACCAATGTAGCCAACCCTAAAGATCAAGTGTACCCTGCTCAACAAGCTAAGCCTTTCATCCCTTACAACAAAGGCTTTCAACCAAGCAGTGGATTCCAAGGTCAAGGGCAAGGCAACTTCCAAGGGCAACAACAACAAAACAAGGGTTATACTTCTAACTACCCTCCGGGCTTTGCACCTCAACAACAACAACAACCGATGCAACAACGAGTTGATCCGGTTCAAGCAATGTTCCAACAGCTAATACAAGGGCAAGCTTCTACAAATCAAAAGTTCGCTGAAATGAACACTCGGCTGGATTCATCCTTAACCGACTTCTCTACTCAAATAACAAACCTCAACAACAAGATCAAGCAGCTAGAGAAGGGCAAAGCAAGCACGAGTGGACAGAACAGCCTTCCGGGAAAGTGTGAACAAAATCCAAAGGAGTATGCCAATGCTATTACGTTGAGAAGTGGCAAAGAGCTTGATCCTCCGGTTTCTACAAAGACCAACGAGGATGTTGTAATTCAAGAGGGGGAGGGTAAACTTTCAGCTGATAATGAGGAGATAAACTTTGACAACGTATGGATCCAAGGACCGAGGAGAGGTGACAAGGCATTCGTTGAGAAGAAGGCTGAGAAAACCACCAAGGAGAAGGATGAATACGTGCCCCCACCTTACGTACCAAAGTTGCCATTCCCGGGTCGGTTCAAAAAGCAGTTAATAGAGAAGCACCGAATCCTATTTGAGAAGCACTTGAGAGACGTGGAGATAAAGCTGCCTCTTGTAGACTGTCTCGCCATGATGCCCAAGTGCGCCAAGTTTTTCAAGGACACCCTTGCCAAGAAGAACAAAGAAAGCAAAGAAGTTCTTGTACTAAGCGAGGAGTGTAGCGCGGTTATTCATAAGGAGATATTGCCTAAGAAACTGGGAGATCCTGGAAGCTTCACCATACCGTGTGCTTTGGGTCCCCTTGAGTTCAAGAGCTGCTTGTGTGATCTCGGAGCCAGCATAAACTTGATGCCTCACTCCGTGGCTAAGAAGCTTGGTTTCACTCGGTTTAAGGAATGTCGGATCTCATTGGTGTTGGCTGATAGGAGCGTGAGACTACCAGTGGGGTTGCTTGAAGACTTGCCGGTGCGAATCAGTGGAGTAAACGTACCTACAGACTTTGTAGTGCTGGAGATGGACGAGGAGCCGAAAGACCCACTCATCTTAGGGAGACCATTCCTAGCAACCGCCGGAGCCATAATAGACGTGAAGAATGGGAAGATTGCCTTGCATTTGGGGAAAGAAATCAGGCTAGACTTTGACATCAACAAGGTTCTAAAGAAGCCAACCATTGAAGGACAAGCTTTCTATATCGAAACGATGGATGCCTTGGCGGATGAGTTGCTGGAAGAGCTAGCTATAGAAGACCATTTGAAGCTAGCACTCACTAAGGAGCCAGGAGAGTTTTGCTATGTAGACCAGAGAACTCAAGAATACGTGAACCTGCTAGATTCGAGGAAGATCATCAAGAATGAAGAAGGATGTTGCCTAGAAATCGACCCCGAGATCGACGCCATCACTCGATCCAGGAGTCAGATCGACATGCCAATCGAGAACCCAACTCGATCCGGTGCAACAATCGACCGACAGATCGAGAATGATGCTCGATCAGAAGAAACAATCGAGTTGACGATCGAGAAAGACCTCCCGATCATTTTAGAGTCCAATCAAGAGATCGACTCAACGCCTCGATCCCTTACTCGATCCATATCAAATCGAGTAAGTGAATCGAGTGAAATGTCTCGATCTAGACGACATCGAGAGGAGAATCGACCGGAAGACTCGATCATAGGAGGGATAGCGATAGAGGAAACCAGTCTGAAGGGCCATGCCTCGAGTTCAAAGGAGAGTTCCAAGGAGGAGAACAACAACAACAGCCACGAGGATGACTGGAGTGAGCTGTTAGCCCCAAAGGTGGACCTTCAGGAGCTCCCAAAAGGGCTAAGGTATGCTTTCTTAGGACCTAATGACACCTATCCCGTGATAGTAAACGAGAACCTTGGTGATGATGAGTTGCACTTGCTCTTAACTGAGCTGAGAAAGTATAGGAAGGCCATTGGGTACTCTTTAAGTGACATCAAAGGCCTTTCACCAATGCTTTGCACTCATAGGATTCACTTGGATAATGAGAACGCCACTTCTGTAGAACATCAAAGGCGTTTGAATCCTAACTTGAAAGAGGTTGTTAAGAAAGAAATCCTTAAGCTTTTAGAGGCTGACGTGATCTATCCCATAAGTGACAGCACGTGGGTTTCACCTGTACACGTGGTGCCTAAGAAGGGAGGGATCACGGTCATAAGAAATGAAAAGGATGAACTTATCCCTACTAGGACCATTACTGGTCATAGAATGTGTATTGACTATAGAAAGCTTAACCTTGCGACAAGAAAAGACCATTTCCCTTTGTCTTTTATTGATCAGATGCTTGAGAGACTTGCAAATCACCCTTACTACTGTTTTCTCGATGGGTATAGCGGTTTCTTTCAAATACCTATTCACCCAAACGATCAGGAGAAAACGACTTTTACATGTCCCTACGGTACCTTTGCATATCGAAGGATGCCGTTTGGATTGTGTAATGCACCGGCTACCTTTCAGCGGTGTATGATGTCGATCTTCTCCGATCTTATAGAGGAGATGGTAGAGGTGTTTATGGATGACTTCTCTGTGTATGGTGCGTCCTTTCCTGCGTGTTTGTTGAATCTTTGCAGGGTACTTAAACGTTGTGAAGAAACAAACCTGGTGTTGAACTGGGAGAAATGCCACTTCATGGTCAAGGAAGGGATAGTGCTCGGTCACAAGATTTCAGAGAAGGGTATTGAGGTTGATCAGGCTAAGGTTGAGGTTATGATGGGTTTGGAGCCGCCGGTTAATGTTAAAGGGATCAGAAGCTTCTTGGGACACACGGGGTTCTATAGGCGCTTCATCAAAGACTTCTCCAAGATTGCACGCCCCCTTACACGGCTGTTGTGCAAAGAAGCTGAGTTTGTATTCGATGAGGAGTGTTTGAAGGCTATCGTGACCATCAAGGAAGCCCTCACGTCAGCCCCTATAGTCCAAGCACCAGACTGGTCTCTCCCTTTTGAGATTATGTGTGATGCTAGTGACTATGCTGTAGGAGCAGTCCTTGGTCAGAAGAAGGACAAGAAGCTACATGTGATCTATTATGCTTCGAGGACCTTGGATGACACGCAATCACGATACACCACTACGGAGAAGAAGCTGCTTGCAGTAGTCTTCGCCTTTGAGAAGTTCAGATCGTATCTCGTTGGCTCCAAGGCTATTGTATACACGGATCATGCTGCTCTACGGTACATCTACTCAAAGAAAGATACCAAACCTCGGCTCTTAAGATGGATTCTCTTACTTCAGGAGTTTGACATGGAGATTAAAGACAAGAAGGGGATAGAAAATGGAGTCGCTGACCACCTCTGAAGGCTAAGGATCAACGAGTCTCTCCCTTTAGACGACTCTCTTCCAGAAGAACAACTTATGGCAATTACTACCGCGGTTTGTGGGAAGCTAGAAGGAAGGTTTGAGGAAGTGTTGAGTTTCAAAGAGGAGGATCTACCATGGTATGCTGATGTGGTGAACTACCTAGCATGTGGTGAGGAGCCAACACATCTCAACGGCTATCACAAGAAAAAGTTTTTGAGGGAGGCTAGTGATTACTTTTGGGATGAGCCCTACTTATACAAAAGAGGAGTAGACAGCTTGTACCGGAGATGTGTTACAAAGGAAGAAGCCAAGGATATTCGCTATCATTGCCACGGCTCTTCCTACGGAGGACATTTCGCTTCGTTCAAAACAGCCACGAAGGTGTTGCAAGCGGGTTTCTGGTGGCCGTCTATATTCAGAGATGCACACGAGTTTGTGAAGAGCTGTGAGGCATGTCAGCGAGCAGGGAACATTACCAAAAGGAATGAAATGCCCCAAGTTCCTATCTTCGAGGTTGACGTGTTCGATGCGTGGGGTATTGACTTCATGGGGCCTTTCCCTTCTTCATACGGCAACAAATACATCTTGGTAGCTGTGGATTATGTCTCCAAATGGGTTGAGGCTGTTGCTTCCCCTACAAACGACTCTAAGGTTGTGATTAAGTTGTTCAAGAGTATCATCTTTCCAAGGTTTGGGGTACCCAAGGTTGTTATAAGTGATGGAGGAAGCCATTTTGTAAACAAGGTTTTTGAGAGCCTCTTGAGAAAGTATGGGGTTAAGCATAAGGTGGCTACACCGTATCATCCTCAAACGAGCGGTCAGGTGGAAGTCTCTAACAGGCAGATCAAAGCTATTCTGGAGAAGACCGTTAGAGCAACAAGGAAGGACTGGTCAGTGAAGCTGGACGATGCTCTTTGGGCTTACCGTATCGCTTTCAAAACGCCGATTGGTACAACTCCTTTCACTCTACTATATGGAAAGAGTTGTCACCTCCCGGTTGAGCTAGAACACCGTGCATTATGGGCTGTGAAGAGGCTGAACTTTGATCTCAAGACGGCTCAGGAAAAGCGTCTCATTCAGCTACATGAACTGGACGAGTTGAGGTTGAATGCTTACGAGAGTTCCAAGATCTGCAAGGAGCGAACTAAGGAGGCTCATGACAAGAAACTGGTTGCCAAGGAGCTTAAGGAAGGAGGACTGGTGTTGTTGTACAACTCGAGGCTGAAGCTCTTCCCGGGCAAGCTAAAATCAAGGTGGAGCGGACCGTTCGTGATTCAAGAGGTCTTGTCTTACGGAGCTGTTACTCTGATGGGAAGAAGCGGTAGTGCATTCACCGTCAACGGACATAGAGTCAAGCCCTACCTAGCAGACAGCTTTGACAAGGAGAGTACCTCGGTGCTTCTCCAAGACCCACCATCCACCTAGCCAAGTAAGGTCTAGCTAAAGACGTTAAAGAAAGCGCACTTGGGAGGCATTCCCATGTCTATCTTGTACATATTTTTGCTTTCATTTCTCTTCTTGTTTTATGCTTTTATGTTTTTAGTGTGTAGGAGCAGGTTTAAGGAATCTAAACCTTGTCTTTGAGTTCAAAAAAAGAGCAATAGAGGCTACGATAAGGCTAGAGATTGAGTGCTAGATCGACTGAACCTGACTCGATCTTTGCTAGATCGAGTCAGTGAATCGAGAGGAGCCAGTCGATCTAGACGAGAACGAGTGACAAGATCGACCTTGACGAAAAAGGATCGATCGATCCAAACCGGATCGACCGATCTAATTTCTCTCGGGAAAATCTGTGGAAAATTGATCGATCACTCGACTCGATCCACCAGTCGATCCAAGCCAAATCGACCCCTAAATCGAGAACTTAGCTCGATCAGAGGGACTTAGCCGAGGAGCCAACATCTCATTGATCGAGAGAGCCAATCGATCCAGGACTCGATTCACTTTGAATCGAGTCCCAAATCGAGTAACCCTCTCGATCTAAGCCATTTTAGGCATGAGATCGAGTCCTAGATCGACCAAAAGGACTCGATCTCATGCCGAGGTAACAAATTTCTTTCCCTCTTTATTGTTTTTCCCTCCAGTTTTTAAATTCAAACTTGGTCAAGGTAAGCATCTTTGACCATGAAAGATGTGCCTTGACCAAGACTTTTGTCAGAAAACCGCTTTGACCACCCATTGTTTTGGTTTTGTTAAACTCTTTAAATGTTTCAACTTGCTTCTCACTCTCTCACTTCTGTTTGCTCGAGTTTTCCTACAAAGAGAGTGAGAATTTTTAAAAGCTTTAAGGTTTAACAAAGTATCCTTCACACTTGCAAAAGGTATTTTCGGATTTTAATGATTTTATTTCAAGAAAATCTCCTTAAAAATCGCAAGTTCTTGTTTTAGGATATAGGATCAGATTCGAATTTTTAAAATTAGCTAAGTATTAGGAAAAATTCTGGATTTTCAGTATCTCAAAGATTTGATTTCCTTTTATTTAGCTAATATTTTTGCTTGATCCCCAAAATTCTTGGGTAGTCTATATAAATCTTCTTCTCTTATCCTCTTATTCTCATCAAATCGCCCTTTGCTAAACATTCTCTAGAAATTTTTTCAGGAGCAATGGCACCAAAGAGAACAAGAGAGGAGCAAGCACAAGAAGGAGAAACTCAAGAGGTGGTTGCTCAAGAGAGGGTCCGGTGGAGCAAAGAAGAGAAGAGGGATAAGAAGAGGTTGGAGAGGCTCCGGTTTGAACCCACGAAGTTTGCTGATCGAGGGCTTCTGTCCAGGCTCAGGCTTCTTGAAGACTTCGATCAACTCCTCAACAACATCGGTCTGAGGTGTTTGTCGCGGATGGACTGCCCTACTATCCCCGAGGTGACAATTGATTTCCTTGCAACCTTGGAGTTCCGGTACGAGAATCCGAGTGCTCCTGTTCCTTCTCAAGGCCGTCTCTACTTCAAGGTTGGCCGCCAAGCTTACACGCTATCCATCCCCAAGCTATGCCAAGCCTACGGTCTCAAGGCTGATGCACACAAGGTGGAGTTCCCTGCCTTCAAGAAAGCCGACGAGTTTTGGGACCTAATCAGCAACGAAGACTACAAAGCCAACACCGCCAAGATCAAGAGAGTTAGGAGTCCAGTACTGAGGTATACCTTGAAGCTGATTGCTAATACATTCAGTGGAAGGTCAGTTGCTCCTACTGTTACGAAGACAGAGCTGTGCTTCCTTTTCCAAGGTTTGAAGCATTTGGTGTCCGATCCGGATGAGAATGAAGATCCCATTGAAGATGAACTCGGCGATGAAGTGAACTACGGCTGTGTACTCACGGCTTCTCTGGTAAAGTACAAGGCTTATGCCTTACGGTGCAAGGCAACATCATCCTACATTGGCGGCTTCCTTACTCCCTTGTTCGTGCAAGCCGGTGTGCCCATCCATGACTTTGCTCACGTCCCAAACCGAGCCTTCATGGATGAAGCATACATGAGAAACACTGATAGCTTGGGACGCACGCCAGCTGAGGGGTTCTATGCTTACCTCTTCATTGATGATGAGGACAAGAAGCGAGTGTGCATTCTTCCCAACAAGGATGAAACGGAGCTACTTGTTGTTGGGAACATCGAGTTCTTACCGACGGAGGAGGAGTGTTTTGCTCCTTTAGGAGGACCGCCAGCTGCAGCCATTGAACCGCGCCAAAGGTTAGAATCTCCAGGGACAGAGGATGAGATACTCGAGGCTTACACATTGCCAAAGCTGGATTTTGAGCCGAGGACCAAAACCGAGAAGTTCTTAGCCTCGGTGGTGGAGATGCAGCGGAAGATCAACAAGTGGCAAGGGAAGATGCTTAAGAAGCTGGGGAAGAAGGTCAAACAACTTCAAGGAAGCCAGCCTAAGCCAGCTGTGAGCCAGGAGATACAACAACCCGAGAAGAGGAGACTCTCAACCGGAGGAGTTGTGATCCGCGAGACCCAAAGCGACAACATTCAACCGGCACGCCACTCCCTACAAGAACCAGGCAACAAAGGAAAGGCAACAATCTCTAGCTCCTCTGGAACATCCTCAAGTTCCAGCCGAGCCTAGACTAGAGGTAAACAACCTTCTTCCATTGTATATAACCGCACATCTCTTATTTCTTGCATTGTGTTTGATTGCTCCTTCGGATGAGTTTGCCACCGGGACGGTGTCAAGCAAGTTTGGGGGAGTACTTGTGTGATTTAATCTTGTGTTCTTTGATCTTATCTTTCCTTTGCATCCTTGAGTCTTAGTCATGAAAAATTGGTAAAATTTTTAAAAAAATTTTCAAAATTCATGTAGTTGCATTCATTTCTTTAAAAAACATGTAGGATTGAGTCTAGAATTTCTCATATCACTTAGGTTGATTGCATTTGCACAAGGGGTTAAAATTTCTTAAAAAGGTGTTTTACTTATGCATCACTTCAATAACCTAGTTAGTAGTTCTTTAGTGCTTGTGCAAACTTGAAGTTAAGTTCTAACCATACTTGGATCATTTGCTTTGATTTTCGTGGCTTAAGTTGAACATACTTGAATTGAATCCTTTCCTACTAAGTGAAAACCCTAATCTGAATTTGAATTATCACACTTGTGCATTTGAAATGAAGTACATGGATCACATATACATATTCAGGCTTTCTTACCCCTTTCTACCACTCTTTGTAAGTCTGAATAGAACACCACACCCTGAACCTAGCCTTTCTTTCAAGCCAAATCTTTCTTGTGTGATGTGAGGCCTTATTTCCAGATTGAACTTGGCATAAACTGTTAGGTTTAGGCGACATGATTAGGCTTTCATATTGATGCTAGCTTTGCATTTTGAAGCTAGTTCTAGGTTTGTTTTGGGGCTAGGATTCATTGGTGTTAAAAGGAATTTTGCTTATTTGTTTTCGGTTTAAAAAAGGAAATGATTTGGGGTTTGAAAATAAAGACTCATGGTTTTAAGTGGTGGTTTGTTCTATTTTAAAAGAAAGCTCAGTTTTTAAAAGAAAAGAAGGTGACTCTAAAAAAAAAAAAAATAATAATAATAGTAAAAAGAGAGAATCAAAAAGAAAAGAGCCAAAGGCCAAAAAAAAAAAAAAAAAAAAAAAAAAGATTAATAATAAGAGAAGAGAGTTACCAGATCTACCACATCTGGTGATATGTCGGTCATGAGTGATCGATACTGGTGACCGAGAGGAACCCATAAACTGAAGCACTTAACAAGCCCTAAACAACTCTTAAATTCCCCTAATCTACCACATCTAGAAACTCTAAGATAACTACTCACTCATACTCATGTTTAACACCAAATCACAAAGGAAAAGGATGTTAATCATGATTAGAATAGAGAATAAAGAAAGATTAAAGGGAAATACTCAAATATATTAAACAAAGCAAATGATTTGTCTTACAAACTTAAAGAAAATGCTTAAGAACAGTAAATTGACAAGACCTCTCGAAAATCTGGAAAAGAGGCTATTTATAGCCTAGAGAAAGAAACCCTAGAGTGATGGCAAAAGCGTAATTATAACAGGTTCAGGCTGGGTCAGTATCGGTCAGTTACATTAGTCTTCAGTGATCGATATGGATCCCCATCGGTCTGGAGTGATTGACACATATGACCGAAATCAACTCGTTGTGTTTGTGTCGGTCACCCTTAACCGATACTGGTGATTGATACTGCTCTGTATCGGTCATCCTTGACCGATGTTCACCGTGCTCTGACCGTAAACTTCTGCAGAGATTGTCTGCTTTGATCCTTCTTGCTCCCTTTTGCCCAGCCAGCATCCTGGATCATCTCCAAAACTCTTCCAAGCTCCTTTAAGCTCCAAAAGCATCTAAAAGCATCCAAAATGCAAAGAAAATGCAAACTATACTCTAAATGCAACCTAAGTCTAAAAGGAGAAGAAAATGGGACAAAAGCTAAGGTAAAACATGCAAAAGAGGACCAAAATATGTACTAAATACAGTCCTAAATGGTGTAAATACAAGGGATATCAACACCTCCACACTTGCCTTTTGCTTGTCCTCAAGCAAATAAGAACAAATGGGAGAGTGAGGTTTGAAGGTGGGCATTCAGATTCCAAAAATGCAAAGATAAAGAGATGGTTTCAATGCTTAAATGCCTAGTTGTAGGATGCAAACATAATCAGCTATACTTTAAAGAACCTAGCCATGCTCAGCATGTTTTAAAATGATCTCAAATCTCAACCTAGGCAAATGCTCAAATCAACCAACTCTTTAACATTCAATTAAGATCAGAACATGAATCATACTTATCCAAATCAAATGAAGACATTTGGTTGAAAGGGTAAGGTCATGAGATAAAAGTGATCTCATTTTAGCAAAGGCTCATCAAACAAAAGGGATCACCCAATGAAAAGGACTTCATCTTAGGCAAAATGCTAAAGGTAAAAGCACACTTATGCATGGAAATCAAAACTCCCTTCAATCCAAAGATAATTCCTAAATTCTTCTAAACCCCAAAAGTAAACCCTCTAAGTCTACCATTTCCTAAACTCTACCATTTACCCTTCTTCATGGCTGGGGAAACTTCTTCTTTTTGCTTGTGTGATTGCTTCTTTTTGGTTGGGACTTACTCGTCTTTGTTGTATTGGCACCTTCATCACCTTTGGTGGATTGCTCCTGGTCTGATTTTTCTTCTTTGGACCCTTTCTGAGCTTTGTTGCTGGCGCCTTTCTTCTTTGTACTTACAGGTTTTCTTCCCTTTACTTAACCATAATTCTAGACTGTTTCCCCTTTTCTACCATTTCAGATCTTTTCCTTTTCTTTTAAAACATATAAACTTGAAGTTCAAACCACTTACACTACCCTTTTAAACCCCAAAACTCCTATCCTAGAATTAAGCTCAAGAAGCAAGCTGATATCTACAAGAGAGCTAATCATTGTCAGCCTTATTCCTAACACTTTTTGCCAAGACAAAATCAAAAATGCTATGCAAAGGCCTCACAGCTCCCTCAATAGTGTTTAGGCTCAAAAGGAGGTTTTGGTTAAGGGTGAGGATGTAACTGTCCCATAATTATGAGGATCAGCTATTTGGATCAACAAGAGTGGTAGAAAGGAAAAAGATGATCCAAATATGTATATGGTATCCATGAATTCACTTTTCAATGCATAAGACATGATAATTAAAAGTCCAAATTAAGGTTCAAGTTGACAGAGTTGGTTTTCAGAGAACAAATGCTTTCAGAATGAGATGAGAAGACCAAATCTAGCAATCTAAGCATGGTTCAGCCTTAACTTCTAGCAATCAAATGATGCATCAAACAACTAAGCACTTAAAAACTGAAATCATCTCTAAACAGTAAACACTTTACAAGGAAAATTCATCATAATGCCCTATGCAAATGCAATGCAACCTATATGTCAACACTAGATTCAATCTTAGAAGAATGAAATGCAACTACATGCTTTCTTTTTGGTTTGCAAAAATGCAAAATTTTTCAAATTTTTTGATTTTTTTTTTTGTGTTTTTCTATGCCTTACATGAATGCATGATGTGCATGAGACTCAAAGTAAAAATAAAAAGAAAAACTAAGAAAACAAAACACAAAGTCAAACCCCAAATCTCTCCCGCACACTTAAATTACACAGTCGCTTGTGTAATGAAAGCAATGAAAAAGAGAAGCAACAAAATATATTACAGCAATTAAAAGATGCAATGGTATAAGACAATGGAAATGATGTGGTACCTTTTTTAGTGGTATGAGTGGTGGAAGGATTGATGAGGGAACCAAAGGAATCAAAAGAGTGGGGGAAAAAAACAGCAGTGTCCACAAGCTAAGAAAGAGGTTAGAAAGAATCCCATGTGAAAATTTAAACTCCCTTGGCTCCAAACCAAATGAGGTAAAATTTTTTGAAATTTGAAGTACTTACCTCAGATGGAATATCGGTCACACATAACCGATAGAACTGACCGAAATGGCAGTATCGGTCATAAGTGATCGATATTAGAGACTGATGTGCTTTCTGGATAAATATCGGTCGTCACTGATCGACACACTTGACCGAAATCCATCCGATGTGATTATGTCGGTCATGAGTGATCGATACTGGTGACCGATATGTTTCCAAGAATCTCATCGATCACCACTGATCGATACACTGGACCGAAAATCACATGGTGAGTTTATGTCGATCAAGTTTGATCGATGTGAATGACCGAAATGTGTCCTGCTTTCAAACTTCTTTCCATATCGATTACAAGTGACCGACATGTTGACTGGTGTAGACTGGCTCCACTGATATCGATCAAACATGATCGATACTGATGACCAAAAATCTGTGTATCGGTCTGTCATGACCGATACAAATGTTCGATATCAGCCAGAATACACATGTTCTTTGTCCCCTTTAGACTTTCTCAAACCCCAATTCGAACTCCTGTTTATATACACTAAAACAAAGCATAAAAGATAATCTAGAAAGCATAATATATACAAAAAGATACCATGGGACTACCTACCAAGTGTGCTTGTTTAAATCACTAAGCTTGACTTTGAGTACCTCTTTAGTTGAGGTGAGGAGAAGGAGTCTTGGAACTCTTTGGTGGTGGCTTGCTCCTTTGGACTCTAGCAGAAACTCCATTCATCTTGATCTTGGCAAAAGGCATAGTCTTCCCGTCTTGCTGAAGCTTGAAGATGAACTCTCCCTTCTTAGAGACACTAGGTTGCAAAACCACTTCTCCCTTGCTAGTAACCAGCTTAACATCATTCAGATTCTTGTAACTACCCACTTCAAGGACTTCCTCTTCAGTGGCTTCTTCAAACAGCTTTGGCAGACAGCAGCTATCAAAACTCTCTCCTTGGTACCCTTCAAAATCTGGCCAATGTTTACCAAGGTTCTTCAGCTTCTTGATGTCCATTGAGAAGGCTTGCTCATTATTTTGCTTATTCCCCTTGGAGTCAAACCTTAGAACCTTCTTCTTGGTCAGCTTCAGCTCAATAGTGCATTCCTTAGCATCAAACACTGCTCCAGCTGAGGCTAAGAAAGGTCTTCCTAAAATGATAGCATTCTTTATATGCCCTTCCACATCAAGCACCAGGAAATCAGTGGGAATGGTTACTCCTTCTATCATCATTGGCACATGCTTGAGACTCCCAAGTGGTTTCTTCACTGTCCCATCAGCTATAGTAAGGGATACATTACTCTCCTGAAGTGGAGTGTAGCCAAGAGCTTTAGCAGTAGAGGATGGGAAAAGGTTGATACTTGCTCCAAGGTCACAAAGACAGCTTTTGAAAGTCTGCCCCTTAAGCTCACATGGGAGAGTAAAACATCCTAGATCTCCAAGTTTCTTGATAGTGAGCTCCTTAACCTCAGGTGTTCCAGCTTTCACCCTTAGCTTCTCAAGTTTTTCTTGGCCATTCAAACCTCTCAATTCCATCTGTGCAGCATAGAGGGTTTCATATTTCTGAACTAGCTGTTCCTTGAACCTTCCTGGAAAACGGATGGTTGGTTGATAGATAGGGAGATCAGCAGCTTGAGTTACCTTCTTGGCATCAGAGGTTTCAACAAGGTCTTCCCCTGTAGCATCAACAACCTCATGTGGTGCCCACCACTCATCTTCTTCCTTGTTGGTTCCTTCTTCAGGAGAGTTCTTCTCAGTAGCATAAGCTTCAATAAGCTCCTCTCCCCCACTCTGAATGTCAATGTCCTCATTGATTAAGGAAAGGAAGTCTTCAATGATAGCTTCTTATTCAAGAGAAGTAAAGGCAACTGCAGACTAGACAACTTGGCAATACTCATAGGTGGTCTCTAAGGCCTGTATCCTTGAATCCAAATCATTAAACTTGGTGTTGAGCACAGCATGAACAGACTAATTTTTTATGCAACTCAGAAAATCACTGGTTCATCTCCAATATTGCAAGGAGTTGTAAGTTGAGGATTTCAGGGAGTATACTCTTGATATCAGCTGCAGTAGAAGTAGAAACATTGAGCTGAGCTTGAGGGAGAGCAGGCGTGGGTTCAAACTGTGGCTGGGCTTTGTAGCTGTCTGCAAAGTAGTTAATAGGCAGAAGCTCTTGGTAGAAGTTGTTGCACCTTGGAGTTTCAAAACAGAGCATCTTCTCCACTTGTAGAGAGGTACCTGAAATGAAAATGCTTGAAAAGGAGTGAGTAACCAAATAAAACTAAAAACTTGATCTTAAAGATTCTACAAACTCTAATGATTCAAACAGAAATCCCAAACGGCAACAGCGCAAAATTGATACAAGTGTTTTTCTGAATTGTTGTCAATCACCCATTGTACTATTCAGTTGTAGTATGGGGAACAGTTAAAAACAGAAGAGTTGAGAGTGGAATCTCTAAGTCAAGCAAGCAGGAAAAGGTTTTTGTTGCCTAGGCAACTGTTCTAACAACCTAGTGTGATCATTCAACAAAGAAAGTGAAAACAAAAGCAAACTAAGCAGATTTAAGCAAGAAAAACAGAGCAAAACAGAGCAAATCCGAGATTTAAATAAGAGAAAGGCAAGTTCCTAGATGTGGTTATTGACTTTGGGGAATTTCAGACACTAACTAAGGCTGTTCCAAACTACATTGATCAAGCAAGTAAGCAACCAATTGTGATTCCGAGACATAGAGTTCACAATTAAGCTAGCTAGATCCAATCTCTTGGCAAAAAGCCTTTTGCTAAACATCTTAACAAGAACTAACTCTCATTAGTGCTAAAACATCAAGCAAGCAATAGTAAACAACTCTATTCAAGTCAAAATGCTTCTCAAACAGTCAATCTCTTGAGCCTAGGCCAGAAAATCCTCTATTAAACAAGATCAGCATTTCATCAAACACTTGGTGGGCATAAGAGAAAGCTAACAACCTAGATTAGTTTGATCAAGACTAATCTAGTATGAATAACAGATTAATAAAGAGGAACCCATAAACTGAAGCACTTAACAAACCCTAATAAAGTCTTAAATTCCCTTAATCTACCACATCTAGAAACTTTAAGATAACTACTCCCTCATACTCATGTTTAACACCAAATCATCAAGGGAAAGGATGTTAATCATGATTAGAAGAGAGAATAAAGATAGATTAAAGATAAATACTCAAATATATTAAACAAATCAAAGGATTTGTCTTACCAACTTAAAGAAAATGCTTAAGAACAGTAAATTGACAAGACCTCTCAAAAATCTGGAAAAAGGCTATTTATAGCATAGAGAAGGAAGCCCTAGAGTGATGGCAAAAACATAATTAAAACAGGTTCGGGCTGGATCAGTATTGGTCGGTTACATTGGTCTTCAGTGATCGATATGGATCCCCATCGGTCTGAAGTGATTGACACATATGACCGAAATCAAATTGTTGTGTTTGTGTCGGTCACCCTTGACCGATACTGGTGATCGATACTGCTCTGTATCGGTCATCCTTGACCGATGTTCACCGTGCACTAAACGAAAACTTCTGCAGAGATTGTCTGCTTTGATCCTTCTTGCTCCCTTTTGCCCAGCCAGCATCCTGGATCATCCCCTAAACTCCTCCAAGCTCCTTTTAGCTCCAAAAGCACCTAAAAACATCCAAAATGCAAAGAAAATGCAAACTATACTCTAAATGCAACCTAAGTCTAAAAGGAGAAGAAAATGGGACATAAGGTAAGGGACAACATGCAAAAGAGAACCAAAATATGTACTAAATGCAGTCCTAAATGGTGTAAATACAAGGGATATCAAAGGTGCCGAATGGAAGACAGCCTTTAAAACTAAGCAAGGGCTCAATGAATGGTTGGTAATGCCATTTGGCTTAACCAACGCTCCTAGCACCTTTATGCGATTAATGAACCAGGTTCTTAGAGCTTATATCAGTAAATTTGTTGTTGTATATTTTGATGATATCTTAATATATAGCAAATGTTTAGCTGATCATGTATCACATCTTGAGCTTGTATTAAAGACACTTCGCCAAGAAGTACTTTATGCAAACTTAAAGAAGTGTGCATTTTGTACTAATAAGCTAGTTTTCCTAGGTTTTGTTGTAAGCTCGCAAGGTTTACAGGTGGATGATGAGAAAATAAAAGCCATTAAGGAGTGGCCAACGCCAACAAATGTCAGCCAAGTGTGAAGTTTCCACGGCCTAGCTAGCTTCTACCGCCGGTTCGTGAAAGATTTTAGCAGTGTAGCAGCTCCCCTCACGGCTGTAATCAAGAAGAACATAGAGTTTGTATGGGGTGAAGCTCAACAGAAAGCTTTTGAAGACCTTAAGGAGAAACTCACCAATGCACCAGTCTTAACCTTACCTGACTTTGAGAAGACATTTGAGGTGGAATGTGATGCATCTGGAGTTGGCATTGGAGTTGTACTAACTCAGGGGGGCAAGACAGTAGCCTTTTTCAGCGAGAAGCTAGGAGGTGCCACACTAAATTATCCCACATATGACCGAGAGCTATACGCTCTAGTAAGATCGCTGGAAACATGGCAACATTATCTAATGTCAAGAGAGTTTGTAGTGCATATGGATCATGAAACACTGAAGCAGCTTAGAGGACAAACTTATTTGAAGAAAAGATATGCTCGTTGGATGGAGTACATAGAGACATTTCCCTACATTATCAAGTATGCGAAGGGAAAGGAGAACATAGTGGCTGACGCTCTATCTAGATGACATGTTCTGATCTCAACCATGGAGGCTGAAGTAATGGGGTTTGAATACATCAAGGAGCTATACAATGAAGACATTGATTTAAAAGATAGCTACACCGACTGCAACAATGGAGGACAAGGCAAATTCTATATCTATGAGGGTTTTCTGTTCCGTGAGAAGAGGCTTGTATTCCACATTGCTCCCTTAGAGATTTGATCATAAGAGAAGCTCATGGTGGTGGACTTATGGGTCACTTTGCGTAGACAAGACTTTAGCCATCACCAAGGAGCACTTCTACTGGCCTCACCTCAAGAAAACCGTGGAAGCCCATTGTGCAAGATGTGTGACGTGCAAGAAAGCGAAGTCCAAAGTACACCCTCACGGGTTATGCTTACATCTACCCATCCCCACGGCTCCTTGGGTGGACATCTCCATGGATTTTGTACTTGGACTACCAAAGATTCGCAGCAAGGATTTCATATTTGTGGTGGTAGACCGCTTCTCAAAAATGACGCATTTCATACTATGTGCCAAGGTGAATGATGCTTCTCAAACGGCTGACTTGTTTTTCAAGGAGATAGTCAGACTACATGGGGGTACCAAGGACAATCGTATCAGATATAGATAGCAAGTTTCTCAGCCATTTCTGGAGAACCTTGTGGAAGAAGCTATGGACAAAGCTCTTATTCTCTACAACATGCAACCCTCAAACGGATGGACAAACAGAGGTAGTCAACCGGACCTTGACAGCCTTGTTAAGAGCTACTATTGGGAGAAACATGAAGAATTGGCTTGAGTGTATACCGTTCATAGAGTTCGCTTACAACCAGGCACAACATTCAGCCACTAAGATGTCCCTTTTTGAGATAGTCTATGGATTCAACCCTACAACGCCTTTGGACTTAACACCATTACCACCCGCCGAAGCAATAAGTTTAGTAGGAGAAGAGAAGGCAGCGTTTATCAAGAAGTTACATCAGAAAGCTAAAGAGAACTTGGAAAAAGAGAACCGAATAGTATACAAAGCACGCCAACAAGGGACGAAAAGAAGTTGTATTTACACCACGAGAATGGGTTTGGCTACATATGAGGCAGGAACGGTATCCAAACCAACGGAGCTCGAAGCTAAAACCAAGAGGAGACGGCCGATTCAAGATCCTTGAGAAGATCAATAACAACGCTTACCGCCTTGAACTTCCAGGTGAGTTTAATGTATCTTCTACCTGTAACGTTTCTGATTTAGCTCTATTTCTTGCAGATGATCCTGTTTTGAGGCAAAACCTATTCAAGAGGGAGGGAATGATGAAGATATCCAAGAAGAACCTGCCTTAACCAAACTCCAAGTAATTGAAGTACCAACAGAGCCATTACAAGAGAAAGAGCAAGAGTGATACAACACAATTATAACCATACTATCATGCTAGCCGCACAACAACCAGATGATCAAGAGTTTCAAGAAGACACTAAAGCCACCAAAGGCCCATTCAGAGTTAAAAAGTCACAAGAAGCATGGCCCTTATTCTCTAAACCAAACGGCTACAATCTCTTTGTTATTTCAAGCAAAGCCCAAGACCCATAAAAGTTTTATCACCACCGTCAAATAGATTAAAGAGACGAATTATTCAGGCTTAAACCATGCCAATAATCAAGGTAAGTGTTTACAATTAATTTCATCACATTTTTGACTAATGATTTTGTTCTCTTTTGCAGCTTAACTAGTCGTTAATTTACATTAGTATTCAATGTAATTTTCTTATGCATTTATGTATTTTTATTTTCTTTCTTTTATTGCTTTTGGCTGAAGAACCAGTTTATAAGGTTCCATATGCAGCTTGTAACCTTTTTCACCTTTGATTATCAATAAAATACCGAATTTCTTCAAGATTATATTCTTGTGTTTTTACTCTTGTTTTTGTGAGACCAGTACCTCCAAAATCTAAGAGAGTTTACGTATTGTATCAAAGGAGTTATCATAGCCTTTGTGGTACACTTCGATCCACCCGTCCTGATCATTCGTACCGCTTGACCATCGGCTTATTGTCCGAGTATCTCGATCATCAGCCACACTTCGTCCCGCTCGACCATTCGACCCACTCAGTCATTCGTACCGACTGTAGGACCGAATTATCCAACCACCTCGCCAATCCATAGCATTTCTTTCTTGAGTATCTCGGTTACAAAGGCAGCCCCACGCCCACCCTCACCTACCTTCCTAGACTGAACGTACCACGCCCGTACCGGAGTACATACCAGCCGGTTCCATACTCGTGCTTGTATCAAGAGTGGACTTCACTCCTACAAGATTTGCTGATCCAGGTCTATTGGGAGAGCTAGGAATTAAGACTCAAGTGGATGAACTGTTGAGCAACATTGGACTGGAGAAATTTGCTAGTCTTGGCTCTCCAACTTACAAGCAACTTTCTTGTGAGTTCCTTGCAAGCTTCAAAGTCTACTTCTACAAGTTTGATGAAGAGTATGATGAAGGAGAAGAAGACTTTGGCAATAGATTCATCAAGTTCAGAGCCAACATAGCATGGTACACTATGGGGTTCACTCAGCTTGAAGAAATCTTTGGATTTGATCAAGGCTCATGAGCACAAAACATGCGCTTCAAGTATGATGAGCTAAGGCATGTACGGGAAGAGATAGCGAATGATGCTTATAGAGCTGGTCATCTGAAGAGTCCTAGCATCCACCATCCAGCTATCAGATATGTTCATAGAGTCTTCACCAGCACACTCTTCTATAGAAAAGAGCAAACTATAGTCAAAGAAGAAAGCATGCCAGCAATGAGCTTTCAACACCAGTGGCAAGAAGCCAAAAATAGCCATTGGAGGTGTGATCACTCCCATCTTACTTGGTGCTGGAGTTGAGCTTGGCACACCAGATGTTACAAAGATCTTCCTAGATGTCCCTTATCTCAGTAAGATCGGATACCTTTCAGGAGCTGTTGAGATAGATTTTGGCTATCAATTTGAGTTGGAAAGCAGGAAGAGGAAGATCATTTTGCCCAAGCAACGCTTAACCAACTTCACCCTCCTATGAGAACATTTGATTCATTCCAACACAAGATGAGCTTTATGACCCAAGGACTGACCCACCATTGATGAGGTCAAGCAAAGTGAAGAACATGAGCACCATCAGAGACTCAGATGTGTAAAAATACTTTGAAGAGCACCATCAAGAACTAGAGGTTCAGCATCAAGGGATGGAAGTGGAAGAACATGAGGACTATGATAGCCGCCCTTATGCATTTGACCCATATGATGTGATATGCACATCTGAAGCTTCAAAGTCTGCACATGAACCTATTAGGCTTCTTCAGAGATGGAACCACTTTCAGGACAAAGCCATCAGAGGCTTGCTGAAAACGGTCAAAGCAAGCAAGAAGTCGGTTGACTCATTGAAGAAGAAGGTGAGGAAGCTCAAGAAGAAGTTGGGACAATCTTCACCAGCCAAGAGATCTGATCAAGCGATCCAAACATAGACACAAGGAGGAGGATCTGATGCTGAAGATATGTCTGAGGACTCTTCAGAGAATAAAGTCCAAGAGAGACACTCATTGCACATCAGTGAGCGGCCAAGAACATAAGTTCCTCAACCGGCCAAGCATTCATCTCATGGAGCTGTTCCAAGGCGAAATGGAAAGGACAGAAGGACTAGACAGTAAACTCTATCAGAGGAGGAAGCTTCACCTTCTCATGCCATTGAGAGTTCATATTCTCACCACTCATCCATCTGAAGTAAGGTACACCACATTAACCATTGTAAATACCACTCATTTTTTTAATTATGGCGATTGTTAGCTTGATGTTTGTGAACACTCTCTTTAGCATTTTTATTACACATGCACTATGTAATTTAAGTGTGGGGGAGGGTGTATGATAAACTGATGCTTGCATTTGCATTTGCATAGTAGAATAGGAACCATGCATCATGATTTCATTGCATCTAAGACATAGAAAAAACCAAAAAAATTGAAATTTTTTCCAAAATTGCTTCACAAAAAGAGTTTGGTTTTCATGCATTCTTATAGGATTTAGACTTCATGCATTCATATAGGACTAGCTTGCTTGTTTAAATTGGGAACTATGATAGTACATCTTTGTTAAAGTTAGTGATTTACGAAAATGAAGCCTTTGTGTTTAATCCTTTGGTGCATATGATGTTGAACTCGAAATAAAGCTGAACCAGTTTTGGAATTTGCATTTGTGTGTGCTTTGTTTGAGACTGAAGCATGCTTTCAAATGATTTCGAACTTTGTTTAAGTGGAACCTAATTTGAATTCGCAATTATCATACCTTATGCTTATGTGATTGATGTCATGGATAGTTTAAAAGATTTGGATCTTGTTATTCTCTTTTGCCACTCTCTAAAAGATCCATTTAGATATCCCCACCCTTAACTAAACCTTCTTTCAAGCCAAGACATTAATAGTGTGTGATTTGTGAGGCCTCTTCCATCATGGTTGTTGTTTAGCAAAAAGTGTTGGGTTGGAACTATAAGGGAAGTACTTCCATTGTAGAACTAGCTCACTCTTGAGTTAGATAGGTTAAGAAGTTTTTGGGGAAGTGTGACACAAGCAAAAGGGTGGAAATATCGATTTTAAACTCAAAGAAAGAAGGCTCATGTTCAAACAAGAAAAGAAGGTCCAAGAAGTGCAAAACGTGTAAATCAAAAACCAAAGGCGAATCAAGCACCAGCATCACCAAATAAAGGAGCCAAGATCAAAAGAAGCAAATCGCCACCACTTGAAGTTCAAAAGAAGAAGCGTCCTCCAAAGCGCTTGAAGAAGAATTTTTTTTGGGTTTCAAAAAGGGTTTAAGTTCTTAAAATGGGCAGCCTAGGAGGATCTTACACTGCTTAGATAGAGTTAGGAACATATCTTATAGATCTTGGGTAGATAGGAGTCTTCCTTTGTATGTGTAAGTTGTTCTTTGACCCTTAGCATTTTGCCAAAGCACAACCATGCTTTTCTTTGAGAGAACCCTTTAAACACCAAAACCAGTTTGTGAAGTGGGATCACTTTTATTCCACTAAGCCTTATCCCTTAGCCAAATGACACTTTCACATTTGCATAAGCATGATCTACGGTTTGAGCATAACTGAATGTTAAAAAGGTTGTTTGATGTGATGAGCATGTGTAGGTCAATAGCTTAGTGATCATTCTTGTTTTGTGATGAAAGTCGCTAAGTTTTTAAAGTATTCTTCTATCAAGTGCACTCTAGAATTATGAACATGGACTTCATTTTGATTTATTGTTAGCATTTTCAATGATATGAGCTCCCATTTAAAACCTCATCAACATGTTAAGTGTTTGTTTGCTTGAGGGCAAGCAAAAGTTAAGTGTGGGGTGTTGATATCTTGCTATTTTAGATCATCTTAGGCTGCATTTCATGCATCTTTTCCTCTGTTTTTGTTTTATTGTTCAGCATTTATGTATCATTTGCACTTAAAATCAACATAGCATGCATTTAGCTTATGATTGCATACATTTGCATACATGTGCATGTGTGTGGTGATTCTCAGGTGTTTTTGGAGTTTCTTGGAGCTGGGGAAGGGATGGAATCAGCTCATACTCAAAGGAGATGTCAAAAGTGGAGTTCTTGCAAAGTCTGGTCCATATCGAGCAGAACACATGTGGAGTAAGCTCGATGCATGCAGCAGGACGAGAGGAGAAGGATCAGCACGAGGATTCCAAGACGGTGGTCTGCATTGAGGACCATCATTGAGGAAGGACGTCGATACATGCTGCATGGACCATATCGAGACCGCACATCGAGCAGAACATCGACTGTACGACCTCGATGAAACTCATCCGCGTTGACCATTTGACTTTTGTTAATCCTATCTTATCTTTTTAGGTTTTTTATGCTTCTTTTGGCTCCCTACTATAAAAGAGAAACCACAACGTTATCCTTATCAAGTATTATTTTTATCTAAGTTTAGCTTTACCAAAAAACCTTTCCTAAACCTTAAAGGGCGATTGCCTTAAGGATCTTGATCTTTAATAAAGTTTGCATTTTTACGGTTTAATATTGTCTTCTAATCTTTGTTCTTGCATCTTGGTAGCTTAGATTTATCATCTTTTGCATTTTAAGCTCATCTAGTTATGTTTAACTCCAAATCAATGGGATTAAACATGATTAGTGGGTAGTCTTCCTTAGATTTAGGGTTCTAGGTAGGGAAAATAGTGATTAAGATGTGATTAAGGGGTGATTAGGCTTATTTAATGGTTCTCTGTTATCTCCTTCTCTTCCAAAGTGATTAATGTTGATAAAGATTGCTCTTTTTGATTGAATATGGTATAAATGATGCATATGGTTCACTTGATGTCTTGTTATCTCTTCTCTAAGTACAGTTCGCTTATTTGGCTGGATATGTTAGCCCTAAATGCAAAGCTAGACTTGTTGCTTGAGCAATCTCTACATCAGCCACCAACGGCAACAGAGAAGACATCAGCTCTTGGACATGCTTACAACTTAGAAGCTGAAGCCTACTATGTGCAGCAACAAGAGAATGTTCATCATAAGCCTAACCAGGATACAAGCTATGACAGCTACAATACTTACAGTCCTCAAGCGTATACAAGAGAGAGTGCTCCATTATACAATAAGACTGGTGTTCCCATACAACAAAACCACAGCTTTACACCTCTGTATGCTGAAAATCAAGAGCGTATGTATGCAACAGAGTATCTTCCTCAACATCAAATGGCCGCCGCACAGGTTATGGATATCCCTAACACTTCAACTACAACACCGTCTACACCAGAGACAGCCACAACTAAGTTTGTTGAGCAGTTACTAGCCGCTTATCAAAAGAGTACAATGGAGATGAAGGCTGCACATCAATTAGAGATGCTTGCTAATCAAAAGAGTAAAATGGAGATGAAGGCTGCACATGAACTATAGATGCTTTCTAATCAAAAGAGTACAATGGAGATGCATGCTAACCTACTACAGAAGTTTGAGAAAGTCAGTAATGAGCTTGCTCTGCTTAAAGCTAATCAAGCCTCCTCTACTACAGTTCAGCAACAACCGCCACCAACTGTGCAAGCAATAACCACTAGGAGTGGAAAACAGCTGCAAAGACTGTACCACCAAAAACTCTCCATGTGGACATTAAGAAGCAAAGTGGGGGGGGGGGGGGGGGGGGGGGGGGGGGGGGGTTTCTCTTGAGACTCATGAAGAACAGACTGAAGCTGAACCAGAGAAGGAAAGGATAGCCGAAGAAGAGCGTGTGAGTGGCTAGGATTCACGAGCTTTGCACTCACAGGATTCATCTAGAGGATGAGACGAAAACTTCCATTGAACTCCAAAGGAGATTAAACCCAATTCTTAAGAAGTTGCAAATAAAGAAATCCTAAAACTCCTTGATGCAAGCATGATTTATCCTATCTCAGACAGCACAGGGGTCTCACCATTCCATGTTGTGCCTAAGAAATGAGGAATCACGGTTGTTAAGAATGAAAAAGATGAGCTTATCCCAACTAGAACTATAACAGAACATAGGTAGTGTATTGACTATAGAAAGCTGAATTCTCTATCTAAGAAAGATTGGCCAATCACCCTTATTACTGCTTTTTAGATAGGTATAGTGGTTTCTTCCAAATCCCAATTCATCCTAATGATCAGGAAAAAACTACTTTCACATGTCCTTATGGCACTTTTGCTTATAGAAGAATGCCATTTAGATTATGTAATGCCCCAACAACCTTTCAAAGATGTGTTACCTTTATATTCTTTGACTTGCTTGAAGAAATGGTGGAAGTATTCATGGATGACTTCAGTGTCTATAGATCTTCCTGTGGCGCCTGCTTGTCTAATCTTTGTCAGGTTTGAAAGAGATGTGAAGATACAAGGTTAGTGCTAAACTGAGAGAAATGCCATTTCATGGTCAATGAGGGAATCGTCTTGGGGCATAAGATCTCTGAGAAAGGAATAGAGGTGGACAAGGCCAAGATAAAAGTGATGATGCATCTGGCTCGACCAACATCAGTGAAAGAGATCAGAAGTTTCTTGGGACACGCAGGCATCTATAAAAGGTTCATCAAAGACTTCTCCAAGATAGCAAGACCTCTAACTAGGCTGTTGTGCAAAGAGACAGAGTTTGTCTACGATGATGACTGCATGCAAGCTTTTCTGACCATCAAAGAAGCGTTTGTGATTGCTCCCATTATTCGGGAAACTGACTGGAGTTTGCCATTTGAGATAATGTGTGACGCTAGTGATTATGCACTTGGAGCTGTTCTTGATCAGAGAGTGGACAAGAAACTTCATGTTATATACTATGCAAGTCGCACTCTGGATGATACTCAGACTCAGTATGCTACAACAGAGAAGGAGCTGCTAGCAGTTGTGTTTGTATTTGAAATGTTCAGAAGCTACATGGTTGGCTCTAAGGTCATAGTCTACACAGATCATGCAATACTTCGCTACATTTATGCCAACAAGGACACAAAGCCACACTTGCTCAGATAAATACTTTTACTTCAGGAGTTTGATCTCGAGATACTTGATAAGAAGGGAATTGAAAATCGAGTAGCTGATCACTTATCGAGAATGAGGATTGAAGATCTTATTCCTATAGATGACTCTCTTCCTTAAGAGCAACTTATGGCATACGAAGTGATGAAGAGCTGGAATTAAGCAGCCGCTTTGCAAAACAGGAACCTACCTTGGTACTCAAATTTCGTGAACTTTCTAGTTTCAGACCATCTTCCCATCTTCCCAACTTCAAAAAACCTTACCATAATGCTAAGTTCTTCAAAGACTTATCTCAGCTGTATTGGGATGATCCATACTTGTACAAGAAAGGATCAAATGGATTGTTTAGGAGATGTGTGGCAGAAGAAAAATCACAAAACATCATTTTCCACTGCTTCAAGACTGTAATCTTTCCAAGATTTGGTGTGCCTAGAGTAGTGATAAGTGATGGTGGAAGCCACTTCATTAACAAGGTCTTTGATAATCTTCTGAAGAAGCATGGAGTCAAACACAAAGTGGCAACGCCTTACCATCCACAAACTAGTGGTCAAGTTGAGGTCTCAAACAGAGAAATTAAAGCCATCCTAGTAAAGACAGTGGGGATCACAAGGAAAGACTGGTCTGCAAAGCTTGATGATGCGCTTTGGGCTTATAGGACTGCATTTAAGACACTAATATGAAGATCAGCTTTCAGCTTGCTGTATGGAAATACATGCCACTTTCCAGTAAAACTTGAGTATAAAGCTCAATGGGCAATCAAACTGCTCAACTATGACATTAAAATCGCCCAAGAAAGGAGACTTATGAAACTTCATGAGTTAGAAGAGATCAGGTTGGAGTCCTATGAGAATTCAAAGATTTACAAAGAGAGAACTAAAGCTTTCCACGACAAGAAGATAGTCCACAAGGAGTTCAGATCAGGCGACATGGTTCTTCTTTATAACTCAAGGTTAAGACTCTTTCCTGGAAAGCTCAAGTCAAGATGGAATGGGCTATATAGAATCGAAGAAGTTCTTCCCTATGGAGCAATCACATTGCTATATACTGAAGGAAAGGAATTCACATTGCTGCCTCTAGGAGTTAGTGTAGTTTTAGGAGCTGCATTGCATTTTGCATGCATTTGGAGTTTTATTTAGGTACTTGAAGGAGTGTGGAAGTCATGTGGAGCAATGGGTGTAAACTGAGAATGGAGCAAGGCAAGAGACAAAGGTGGATGGACCAATATCGATGATGATATCGACATCATGTGATCGATACTGAGCATATCGATGGGAGTATCGACAACTACAATATTGATACAGAAGAAGGCAGAGTGTGAAGGGAGCATATCGACTTAGACACCTCGATGCAGCATAATGAAGTCCATATCGAGCAGTGTATCGACGTTTCAGACTGATACACATGACAGGGTAATACCGAGGTCCCATATCGACTTGCTTGATCGATAAGCCTTAACTAAAGGGCGATTGTACCGACTTCACACCTTGGAGAGCCAAACCCATACAACTCAGAAACCTTCTGTATCGACATGCATATCGACCAAGAGGCATCGATACAACCCAAAAGAGGAGAAGATATCGACATGTGTATCGATATCCCATGTCGATATTGTCCATCCGAGTCAACTTACTTTTGGTTTAATCTGGGTTTACTAGGGATTTTCTATTTTCTCTATTAATACTAAAGTCCTAAAATGGTTAGGCAAGTTGGATCTTGTTATTTTCTTTCTGTTCTTGCACTTAAAAACTTTCCTTTTTCAGCTTTGCTTTGTAAGAACTTGCTTGATTTAGTGAATTTCTGTATTTGCCTTTGATCTATTCTTGTTTAATCTGCTTCCTAATCATGCTTAACCATCTTTTCTCTTTGGAATTTGTGGTTTTGACTATGGATAGTGAGTAGTCTTATCTAGGGTTTAAGATGGGATAGATTAGAGGGGTTTTAGGGCTAGATTAGTGATGTCTTGTGCTTAATATGATTATCTTCTCTCCATTAGATGTGTTTAACACTAGATTAGTCTTGGCCAGGCTTGTTTAGTATCTTAGCTTTCTCTAGCGCCTAGTAAGTGTTTGATGAAATGTTGCTTAGAGTCTTTTAGAGGATTTGTATGCTTAGCCTAAGCGATTAGATGTCTAAGGTGCATTTTGGTTTTATAGGATTAGAGTTCTGTTCTGAATGCTTGCTGGTCATGTGTTTGAGTAAAGGGATTTATCTTGAATGTGTGTTTAGCAAAGTTATTAGTGTCAAGGAATTGAGGTAGTTATAGTTGTTAATCATATGCCTAGAAGAGAGCATTGTTTGAATGGTTTTGAAGCATCACGAGTTAGGTTAGAGTCTCCTCTTAATCAATAACCCCCATCGCAGATCCTTGCTTTATCTATTTGAATTTCTTGCTTGCTTAGTTTAGTCTTTAGACTTGTTAGTTTTGTTCACAACTGCCATTTTGATTCTTGCTTGACTTAGATGATTTGCTGTATTCTTGATGCCTTAAGAACCCATATGGATTGATACCTTACATGCTGCAATGACATGAGTATGTTGAGATTTGCTTAGTAGTGAAAAAACTGCTTATCAAATTGGCGCCGTTGCCATATGGGTTTAGCTTAAGCATTAGGATTTGTAGATTATTTAAGATCAAGTTTTTAGTTTTATTTGGTTACTCACTCCTTTCCAAGTGTTTTCATTTCAGGTGAGGATCTACAAGTAGAGAAGATGCTCTGTTTTGAGAATCTAAGGTGCAACAACTTCCACCAAGAGCTTCTGCCTATAAACTACTTTACAAACAGCTACAATCCCCACCCACAGTTTGCACCCCCTTCTTCCCACCCTCAAGGTCAATTCAATGCTTCTACCTCTAGTGCAGCTGATATCAAGAGCATGCTCATTGAAACCCTCAACTTACAACTCCTTGAAACATTGGTGATGAACAAGTGATTTGCTGAGTTGCACAACACGATAGACTCTGTTCATGATGAGCTCAACACCAAGCTTGATGATTTGGATTCAAGGATACAGACCTTGGAGAACAACAACGGAGTTGCAACAGCACCACACCCTCAAGGTACTCCTCCTGGAAAATGTGAGAACAATCCTAAGGAATTATGCCATTTGCTTGCTGAAGAGGACGAAGAGTTTCATGATGAAGATGCTTCATTGGAAGAGCTTGGTATTATGCTTCAAGAGATGCTGTTACATGTGGACATGTTAGAGGTTGAGTGTGAGGGGAATGTCATCAACGTCAACATTGATGATCAAGAAGCTGCGGATATTGTAGAGAAGTACCTCCAAGGACTAGATGACAGCTTGAACAGAGAAGAAGAGTAAGAAAGAGCCGCACAAGAAGCTGCTGAGAAGGAAGAGGCTGAGAAAGCCTTAATAGCTCCAGAAGAAGAAGCCAAACCAGAGCTCAGTGAAGCTGATAAAGAGCTTGTAGAGACATACCACACTTTGATGGTCTTGGCTAGAGAAAGTCCTGAAGACTTCAAGGGGTTGTATGATCGCCAAGTGGGCAGTGGGCACTTTGGTTTACCAGAAGAAAGAGGTAGGAGCACCAGCACCAACAACCTCTTCTCACTAGTTCTCAAACCATCAAAGTCAAGCTAAGTGACTCTAAACAAGCACACTTGGGAGGCAATCCCATGGTATCCTTGTAAATAGCTTTGCATTTTTATGTTTTATATGTTTGTGTGGGAGTTTTTGAGTGTCACTAGTAACCAGTACGAGTTAAAGTATAAGGAACCAAGTTTGGAAAAAGAAGGAAGTCGAAGAAGGGTCAATATCGACCAGCATATCAACCATGCACGTCGATACGAGTCATACAGAGCATGTGTATCGGTCATGACTTGCTCGATGCAAGTGTGCTAGACATGTATAGACGTGCATATCGGGGTGATCCTGGTCGATACTCTTGAGAGGATTGCTGTATCGATCAGAGTACTGATATAAGGCAACCCGATATGCTTTGATAAGCAATATATCAGGGTATACACACTTCGATATGCTTCAAGTGTTATTCATATCGATGACATGCATCGACGTACCAGGTCGATATGACGCCAAGAAGTGCATATCAAGCAAAATATCGACGTAACACATCGATGTGCCTTAACTGCGAGGACGAAAGGCGATTAATCGGCCTTTATTAAGGCACATCGAAGTGAATATCGACATCCTATGTCGATACACCTTAAGAGACTGATTAAAACATGTAGCTAAGCATATGTCAAGGTGTATCGATGTGAATATCGACATGATAGCCTGATATGGAATTTTTCCAAATCATATTGAGCTACATATCGAGCTACTAGCTCGATAATGGACAGCTATGTGTGATTATCGGACTAGATATCGACATAAGGGATGTCGATACAAGAGATATCAATCAATATCGACATGCATGCAACTCGATATCAAGACCCATACCACCGATATCGGCACGCATATCGACTGTACCGAGTCGATATGATCAATATCGATCACAATATCGACTTGGGTGGTCGATATTGCGCACGAGGTAAGCATCTTCCATTCAAATTTTGTCCGCCTTGCTCAAACTAGATCAAGGAATTCAAATTTGAATCCTTCTATTTCCCAAGCACAAGTGAGACCTCTCTCTAGCACTCTTTGTCCCCTTGCTCCCCACAAAAAGATTCTCTAACCCTCTATATAAACACACTTACCCTTCTCTCTTTCTCACTTTTATTTTCCTAGTCTTTCAATCACTAAATTTTGAAATTTTTGTATTTTCTAAGTGCTTGAGAGAGTCAAACCACTTCAGGTATTGTCTCTAATCTTTTAGATGTTTAAAATTTTTATTCCATGCACTTCAACACTTGTTCTTGTTTAGTGATTAAATTCTAATAATGATTAATTGTCTGTTGCTTATTTTTATTTCTTTTGCATGGTGAATAAGATGTTTTTGGTTCTTGAAGAAATTTAAATTGTGAATATTTGCTTGTCATATTCATCCATTTATCTTTGCATTAGCATATAAGAGAATTTGTTTAGTTTCACCATGCTAGGATTCATCATTTGCAATTATTTCATAAAATCTATTTAATGAATCATTTGCTTGCATTGCCTTTTTAATTGCTTTACAACTGTTAGAGGTTTACTTTTTAGTAAATAAACTCATCCTTTTGTGATTTTTAGTATCATTAGGCATTGTGTTTTGTTGCGTCCATGGTTCTCATTTTTCTTTTGAGAAAATGTTTTAGGTACCATTGGAAGAACAACAAGAAGTGGCCCTAACAAAGAGGCTGAGAAGCAAGAGAAAGGCAAGGAAAAGGCCAAAGAAGTTGGGAGTCCAAGCGCCAAATCCAAAGGCAATAAGAGAGTCGATGTTGGCGCTAGTGAGCAGGTCCCTTAAAAGAAGAAAGGTACCACACCAGCTCAAAGGCAGCTGTATGACAAGCTACAAAAAGTGGATTTGAGGCCAACTAGATACCCCCATGTGCCATCTCTAAAGGCCATGGGACTCTTTGAAGATTGCTCTTCTTTGCTGGAAACAATGGAGCTCACAAAAGCTTTTGGGAACTCCATATTCAGCCAACAAAGACCAAGTCCTTCAATTCTTTGCAAGCTTTGATGTGACATTCTATGAGCCAAGAGAAGAGATTCCTGAAGAAGATGGTGATGGCTTCATCACTTTCAAAGTTTCAAAGAGGGATTATAGGATGTCTTTCTCAGCCATTGAAGATGCCTTTGGATTCTCTTATGGGAGCGCTAAAGGACAGAATCTTGGAGTTAGCAAAGAAGAGATGACCAGCCTTTGGGAGCATGTAGCCAAGGGCGTTTTCAAGTCAGGAAGAAGCAAGGCTTCTCTGATAAGGAATCCCATAATAAGATATGTGCACAAAGCGCTAGCACATACACTCTTTGCTAGGAAGGAAAATGGATCTGTTGAAGGAGGAGAATGAGAGCTGATTGACAATGTTCTTGTGAGTGTTTTGGACAACACCAACCAAGGTGTGGCGCTTAGTGGAGCAGATGGTACAACTGGCATGGTCACCATCTTCATGCAGGAGCTTTTAGTCATCAAACATTGGTTATTAACCACTGATGACAAAGCGCCCAAGCTGTATTGTGCTGGACTTATCACTCAACTAATGGAAGCTGCTGAAGTTGAGAGTGGACCATCCACAGTCAAAATCACATACTTGGACCTACCATACCTGAAGAAAGCAATGTTCTTTGGTGAACAAGTGGGTGACAAGTACATCTACAACTTCATCCAAGAAGATGGATCGCTGCAAAGATGCTACTCCCTGATGTGCATCTCACATCCTTCTCCAACCCCAACAGCTTTTCCTTTCAAATTCCACAGCCCCTTCTCCACCAATCTGGCGCTTCATCATCTCACATCTATCAAGGCATTAACATCACTCTTCCTCAAGGAAACTATCTCCTTGTGCTCTTTGAAAGAGGGAAAACTGAAGAAGAAATTCAGGAAGAAGAAGCTTCAAATGCTCCAAGCTACAACAGTGAGGAGTACCACTTCTAGCCCCATTATGTTTCACACCAAGGAGGACCTGTGAAGAAAGTCCATGAGCAAATCAACTTCCTGCAAAGATGGAACAAATGGAAAGAAAAAACCATCAAGAAGTTGGTGAAGGGCATGAAGAGCACGAAGGCTCACATCAAGGACTTAAAGAGGAAGTCTAGCAGCGCCTCTACTTCTGCTCCTCAAAAAAGAGCAACAAGCTGAAAGCCAATGAGTGACTAGAGCTCCTAGTAGAAGGCGCTCCTTTTCTGGTTATGAGGATGTGAGAGCTTGGGTGCCACGAAGGGCATCTTGTCAAGAAGCGCCAAGAAAGAGGAGACACCCAAGGAGAGAGAGGCCAATGAGGAGCCACAACATTGACTTGGTGGACCTTTCAGGCGCCTCTTACACCTCCTACACCACCTTCTAAGGTACCACAAACTCCTCCATTGAATATACCATTGCATTTTTTTAATTTCTTATAATATATTTTGTTGCTTCTCTCTTCTACTCTTTCATTACACAAATGATTGTGTAATTTAAGTATGGGGGAGGGATTTGGGGTTTGAATTTGTTTATTCTTTTCTTATTTTTTCATTTTCTTTCATCTTGAGTCACATGCATATCATGCATTCATCTAAGGCATAGAAAACACACAAAAAATCGAAAAATCTGAAAAATTTGCATCTTTGGCCAACCAAAAAGAAAAGCATGTAGTTGCATTCATTTGTTTAGGATTGAGTCTAGTATTTTTCATTTAGGTTGCATTGCATTTGCATAGGGCATGATGATGATAATTCCTTGTAAAATGCTAAGTGTTTAGAACTGATTTAAATGCCTAAGTGGTTAAATGTCTGATGCATCATAAGAAGTTAGAAACTAAGGCTGAACCATGCTCTTGAATGCTAAATCTGATCCTCTAGTCTCATGCCAAAATCACTTGCTCTCTGAAAGTCATCCCTATTTATTAGAACTATTAATTTGAATTGTTAGTTATCATGTTCTTGCATTGAAAAGTGCTTTCATGGACCACTCATATACATATTTGGACTTTCTTTCTTCCTTTTTACTTCTCTTGCTAGTCCAAATAGCTGATCCTCATCATTAAGGGACAGTTACCATACCGTAACCTTACCTTCTGTGTGTGAGGCCTATTTTTGAATGAACTAAGCATAAAGTGTTAGGTAGGCACGACAGGAATAAGTTGCTATGTAGAACTAGCTCTTCACTTTGAGCTAGACATAGGTTTAGGATGGTAGTTATAGGTCTGGGCGGATTTGAATGTTACATTGATCTAAAGGGGAGAGTGAGAGAAGGAAGAAAGTGAAAAGGGGAGAGGGATGAAGATGGGAAAGCAAACAAAAGCTCAGCATGTGTGGAAGCAAATAAGCTCAAAAAGGTTGGCCATTATGAAAATAGAGTCAAAGCAGCAACAAAGAAGGCATCAAAACCTAAATACATCAAAAGGATGAAGAAATGGAGACTCCCAAAAACCAAGAAAAGGCGCCCACAACAAAGGAGCACAAAGAAGACCACAACATGATGAGATCAAAGAAGAACCTTCCGTGAAAATGGCAAAATGTGGAGAGTGTGAGAGTGTCGAGTGATAAACAGATTGTTAGCAAGGTGAAATATCAAATCCCAAAGCACAACAATGATGTAGTATAGCAGTAAGGGTATCAATCCAACCTTAGGAAGCAGGAAGAACACTAGTAATGCAAGGGTAAAGCAAATCTAAGCAAATCGGGAAAATGATTGGTAAAATCAAGGAAAACTAAATGGAATGACCAAATGAAATGAAAAACTATTTTAAACTCCCTGGAAGAGGGTTAACTACTACTAGGAGAAAGCAGAAGATTAAAAATGCGAATCAACTAATAACTAAAAATCGAGAGCTAAATCGGTTAAAACAGATCCATCTAACAACATAAAGGCAAACGACTTCTAATGAACAAGATGCAAGCTTTTGAAACTAAAAGATGATTACTTGAGGTTTAAAAATGCTAAAAGGGGGTTCAGGATAGAGGGTCATATTCAAGAGTGTTCAAGGGTCAAGCTTTGGTTTGAAAACACATAGATCTACTCATTGATGAGCTTTCCCTAAGCCTTGAGAATCTTAAATAGACTCATCCATGGCGTGTGGTATGATTCCCTTCTTCAATCTCTCCTCAAACCCATGGCTTTTGGTGGAAAAAGAGATCGAAGAGCATGGATTACAGATCTCAACAAACGGCTTAACTAACCTCCTCTACAACCATGGCGTTTGGGAGAGGTTATATTACTCTCTAGGATCTGTTTTTCTAGGATATCTGAATCCGGTCAGGGTAAGACAGCCTTGGAATCATAGAGATCTTTTCCAAGACTCTCTAAGCCTTAAGACCCCAAAATCCTAGAAAGGAATGAATGAAGAACAAGAAAAGAACAAAGCTTAAGCCCCTTAAACCCTTGAATCGCGTCGACCCTTAACCCAAAAAGAACTACTCGCTACTCATGTTTAAAACCGACTGAAATGCAATAAAAGATGAACTAAGCATGATTAAGCAATAAATTAAAGGAAAAGACTTAATATTCAAAAGATTCAAGTTCAAAATATCAAAAACTCCAGAACAATGACAATGGCGGATAATCGCCTAAGAGAAAGCTGAAAAAGATAAGAATGAAAGTTGTTCCGAAAAGGATAGCCGCCTTTGCCTAAAATGGCCAAACAACTCCAAATGGTCCCCTCACTAGATGCCAAAAGCGGTTAAGGCCCCAGAGATCGACCTTGAGATCGATCAGTTCACTCGATCTTCTTCATGGATCTCCTTCTTCTGCTCGATCTTCAAGTCTATCTGGTTGGATGGATCGAGCACATCCTTCAATCTTTCACATGATCCTTGAATGATCGAGTCGTGGTCTCGATCTGGCTCTCGTTCTGCATGGCGTCATCTACGTCCGTACTCCAGATTGATATCCTCTCTCGATCTTGGTCTCGATCCTTCCCCTTGAATCGACTTGGGTCACTCGAACTTCTGGTCGATCTCGTCTAGATCGACCTGCCTTGCTCGATCCACTACTCGATCTCGGGTCCTTCGCATGCATGGCTGAGTTCTCCAAGTGTCCACAAGCTTCGTTTTGATCCTCCTCACGTCCACATAATTTCCACAACTCCAGAGTGCTCCAAACAACCTGATAATGATGCAAAAGTGCAATGATTATGCAAAATGCGAATGCAAAGAGACCTAGGACCTAAAATGCAACAAATGGAACAAACTAGCCTGTAATGCAAGATGAATGCATGAAAAACTATCCTAAATGCATGTAAAATATGCAAAATATATGGTAATATGAACTCTTCTAAACTTGCCTTTTGCTTGCCCTCAAGCAAACAAAATTCAAGAAGGGAAGAGAGGTTTCAAAAAACGGGGCCTCAAATTCCTTGCAAAAGTGTTTTTCAAATGAAGCAATTCAATGGTCCTAGTTCTTAATCCTAAGATGCAATGCACACACTCATACTCCAAAGAACTTAGCCATACTCATCACATATTGAATCTCAAATCATGACTCTCATATCCTAAACAATCTAAGAATCCTAACCTTTAACATTCATTAGGCTCAAAACCGCGAATCACACTTATGCACTTTAAAACCGAATACATTTGGCTTAGGGACAAGGAGATGAGATAAGAATGATCTCATTTATAAGGGTGATTCAAACAAGGGGTTATCTCAAAGAATGGTCGAACTTATGCATAATGCTAAAGGTAAAGACAATTGATGCATACATGACTAGACTCTCATCTACCCATACATGCTAACAATGATCCTAGAACCCTCTCTCATTTTTCGTTTCCTTTTAAGCTCACTCACCCTCCTAAAGACTACCCTCATCATCAAGGCAATTCGCCTAGCAAAAACCCAAATAAAAGCATCATTTTAAAACTTTTTTGGCTAGTGGTAAGACTAAAAACATATTTAGCTCTTTTTTTTTTTACTTTGATAGCTCTCTACTCATTTTTTTTTTCTTTTTAAACAATTGGCCTTTTGGCTTTTTTTCTTTTCTTTTTCTTTTCTTTTAAGAGCTACCTCTTATTCAAACTAGAGCTTTGATTTTAAAACAATAAGCCTTCCACTTAAAACCATTAAAACATTTTTATTCAACTTCCAAACTTCAAACTCTTTAAACTGAAGCAAAACAAAGCGATTCCCATGAATACCCGCCCAATCCTAAGCCTAAAACTAGCTTCAAAATGCAAAGCTAGCATCAATATGAAAGCCTAATCATGTCGCTTAAACCTAACACTTTATGCTAAGTTAAACCGAAAAGAGGCCTCACAAAGATTTATCACACAAGAACATTGGCTTGAAAGAAGGGTAAGGTAAACGTGGGGAAGTCTATTTAGGCTTACAAGAGAGTGGTGAAAGGAAGAAGAAAGCCTAAATATGTATAAGTGATCCATGTATCCTTTTTCAAATGCATAAGTACGATAATTAGAACTTCAAATTAAGGTTTTCACTTAGTAGGAAAGGATTCAATTCATGAATGTTCAACTTAAGCCACGAAAATCAAAACAAATGATCCAAGTATGGTTAGAGCTTACTTTCAAAGTATGAACAATGCATCAAAGAACTACTAACTAGGGCCTTGAAACAATTCCTGAGCTTAAAACACTTTTCAAGAAAAACTTTTGCCCCTTATGCAAATGTAAACAAACTAAATGCTTAAAAATTCTAGACCCAATCCTAAAATGTTTAATAACTCGAATGCAACTACATGAATTTTTAAAAAAATTTTAAACTTTTTATCATTTTTTGGTGTTTTCTATGCCTTACATGATGCATGATGACTCAAAGGATGATAACAGAAAATAAAATCAAAGAAAACATGTCAAACACACCAAACACTCCCCCAAACTTGAATGACATCGTCTCGGTGGCAAACAAATCCAAGAGGAGTCAAAACACAAAGCAAAAACAAATCCATGGTATTTACAAGGATTGGTTGTTGGTACCTCGGAGCTAAGTAAGGCTGGTGCTTGAGGTTGCTCCAGACTTCTTGCTCTTCTTAGGAGTGTCGTGGCTGATCTCCTTACCTTTATCCTTGCTCGTTTCCTCATGGAGAGAGTGGCGCGCAGGTTCGTTTGTTTCTTAGGGCTCACGGATCTCTATGCCTCCAGTCGATCTTCTTCTCTTATCCGGCTGCTGCACCTCCTCATCGCTTGAAAACTTCTTAGGTGAGCTCCCTTAAAGCGCCTTGACCTTCTTGGTAAGCTTCTTGATCATCTTGCCTTGCCATTTGTTGATCTTGCGCTGCATCTCTACAACTAAAGCTAGGAACTTCTCGGCTTTGGTCCTAGGCTCGAAGTTAAGCGTGGGAAGAATAAAGCTCTCGGGCATCTCAGCATCAGATGTGGGTGACTCTGAACGAGGGCGAGAAGCTTGTGTGGGAGCGGTTGTGCCTCCTAGAGGTGCAAAGCATTCCTCAACACTAGGCAGAAACTCCAGATTGCCAACACCTAGCAGCTCCGTTTCTTCCTTGTTTGGCAAGATGCACACTCTCTTCTCATTCTCACAATCGTAGAACAAGTATGCAAAGAATCCCTCAGCTGGCGTGCGTCCCAAGCTATATGTTTTCCTCATGTAAATCTCATCCATGTAAGCTCTCTCCGCGCAAGGGACGAAGTCCGGAAAGGGTACACCAGCTTAAACAAACATTGGTATAAGGAAGCCTCCTATAAGCGCCAAGCTTGCCTTACATCTCATTGCCCATGCCTTGTACTTTAGTAGAGAAGAAGCCAAGATGCATCTGTAGTTAACATCATCTCTGAGCTCGTCCTCCATTGGTTTGTCGTTCTCCTTGGGATCACACAGAAGATGCTTAACGCCTTGGAACAAGAAACACAGCTCGTTCTTGGTGACTGTAGGAGCCACGGACCGTCCACTGAAGGTGTTGGCGATGAGCTTGAGCGTGTGTCTTAGCACGGGACTGTGGACTCGCTTGATCTTGGCCGTGTTTACCTTGTAGTCATCATTACTGATCAGATCCCACAAGTCGTTGGCTTGAGTGAAAGGAGGAAACTCCACTTGCTTGGCGTTAGCCTTAAGGCCGTAGGCTTGGCATAGCTCGGCGATGGAGAGATGATAGGCTTGTCTCCTGATCTTGAAGGTGATGTGGCCTTGGGAAGGAGTAGGAAGACTTGGATTCTCGTAAGTGAACTCCAAAGTGGCGATGAAGTCTATGGTTGCCTCGGGATAGGTTGGGCAATCCATTCTTGATAAGCACCGGAGCCCAATGTTCTTGAAAAGCTGATCAAAGTCTCCCAAGATCCCCATCTTAGCCAACAGATGCCTGCTCGCGAACTTTGTGGGATCGAACCTTAGCCTTTCAAGCCGTTTCTTGGCTTGTTTCTCCTCTTTTGTCCATCTGACCCTCTCTTGAACCATTTCTTGAGCTTCTCCCTCTTGTGTTGTCTCTTTTCTGGTTCTATTTGGTGCCATTGGTACCTGAAACACAAATCTCAAGGAAGAGAATGAGTATAGGCGGCAAAATTGAGAGAAAGACAAGGTAAGAAAGAAAAACTTCTAACGATAACCCTAGAATTTTGGGGAATTTATAAAAATTGTAGCTAGATAATAGAGAAGAAAATCTAGAGATAGGATTAAATCTAGAAATTTTCCTAATATCTAGCTATTTCTTTAAATTATCCTAATTCCCTAAGAACTAACAATCATCTTAAGGAATCAAAAGGTAATTTTCAAAAACATTTAAACAAGTAAATCAATGAACCGAAAATACCTTTTGACAAGATGAAAGCATGATGTTAATAGCCTTAAGAAAACAGAAACTCATACTCTCTCTATCTTTAGAAAACTTAAAATGCAAATGAGAGAGAGTGGACAAAACCATGCAAATATAAAGGCTAACAAAACCATGGGCAAACAAGTGGTTTCGGACAAAAGTGTGGTCAAGGCACATCTTTCATGGTCAAAGATACTTGCCTTGACCACAATTCAAGTTTAAAAACCGGAGGGAAAGAAGAAAAGAGGGAAAAAATTTACTTACCTCGGCACTAGATCGAGTCCATTTGGTCGATCTTGGACTCGATCTCATGCCCATGTTGACTTGGATCGAGAGGTTTGATCAATCAGGGACTCGATTCAGATTGTATCGAGTCTTAGATCGATTGTGCCCTTGCATTCCATGATTTTTGGTCACTCAGGCTATGCTCCTTGGATCGAGCCACATGATCGATTTAGGGGTCGTTTGGGCCAAGATCGAGTGGCAGATCCAGTAGACTGATCGATCTAACCTCGAGTATCAAGTGAAGTCAGTCAATCCACACCTCGTTTGCGTTTCAAGCTAAACGTATGGGTAGTTTATCATCTCATGATCGACTGACTCACTCGATTATCTACTCGATCTCGTCTAGATCGCCTGACTCCTCTCGATTCACTAGCTCGATCTAGCACTCGATCTCCAGCCTATATTTCTCCTTTCTCGCCCCTTTTTTCTCCAAGAACATGGTCTACAATCCCTCATTCTTTCACCTACACAGTTAAACATAAAAAGCATAAAACTGAAATAGAAAGAAAGCAAAAATATGTACAAGATAGATATGAGAATGCCTCCCAAGTGCGCTTTCTTTAACGTCTTTAGCTAGACTTTACTTGGTTTAGGCCTGAGGTGGGTCTTGAAGAAGCATGGTGGTGCTCTCCTTGCAGCAATCACTCGCCAAGTAGGGCTTGACTCTGTGTCCATTAACCGTGAAAGCATTACCGCTCTTGCCAACCAATGTAACCGCTCCATAGGGTATAACTTCCTTGATCTCATACATCTTCTATACAAGCTGTCTACTCCCCTCTTGTACAAGTAAGGCTCGTCCAAAAATAATGAGAGATGTCTCTCATGAACTTCTTCTTGTGGTAGTGGTCAAGATGAGTAGGTTCCTCTCCACAAGCTAAGAAGTTCACTATATCAGAATACCAAGGCAGGTTCTCTTCTCTCAAAGCCAAAACATCTTCAAACTGATCCTCAGGCCGTGTGCATACAACCGTGTTGATCATCATGAGTTGTTCTTCAGGAAGTGAATCATCCAAGGGTAAAGCTTCATTCACTCTCATCCTAGAAAGGTGATCAGCAACACCATTCTCTATCCCCTTCTTGTCTTTTATCTCCATATCAAACTCTTGTAGAAGGAGAATCCACCTTAAGAGCCTCGGCTTGGTATCCTTCTTAGAGTAGATATACCTCAACACCGCGTGATCAGTGTATACAACAACCTTAGAGCTCACCAAGTATGATCTGAACTTCTCAAAAGCAAACACAACGGCCAGCAGCTCCTTCTCGGTTGTAGCATATCTCACTTGCGTGTCATCCAAGGTACGACTGGCATAGTAGATAACATGCAACCTCTTGTCTTTCCTCTGACCAAGAACAACTCCCACGGCATAGTCACTCGCGTCGCACATGATCTCGAAGGGTAAGCTCCAATCTGGTGCTTGTACTATAGGTGTCGTGACAAGAGCCTCCTTGATGGTCTTGAAAGCATGAAGACATTCCTCATCAAAGTCAAAGTCAGCTTCCTTGCATAATAACCGTGTAAGAGGGCGAGCTATCTTGGAGATATCTTGTGACCGAGTACAATCCCTTCCTTTACCTTGAAGTGACACTTCTCCCAGTTCAGCACCAAGTTTGTCTCCTCGCATCTCTTGATTACCTTGCAAAGATTCAACAAACAAGCAGAAAAGGACGCACCATATACAGAAAAGTCATCCATACACACTTCTACCATCTCCTTTATAAGATCAGAGAAGATCGACATCATGCACCTTTGAAAGGTTGCTGGTGCATTACATAACCCAAATGGCATCCTTCGATATGCGAAGGTACCATAGGGGCATGTAAAAGTCGTCTTCTCTTGATCGTTAGGATGGATTGGTATTTTAAAGAAACCACTATAACCATCAAGAAAGGACTAGTATAGATGATTAGCATGTCTCTCAAGCATCTGATCAATAAAAGGAAGAGGAAAATGATCCTTTCTAGTAGCTGAATTGAGCTTCCTATAATCTATACACATTCGGTGACCAGTTATGGTTCTAGTAGGAATCAATTCATCTTTTTCATTCTTAATGACTGTGATTACACCCTTCTTAGGCACCACATGGACAGGAGAAACCCACGTGCTGTCAGTGATGGGGTATATCACATCAGCTTCTAACAGTTTCAAAATCTCTTTCTTAACTACTTTTTTCAAATTCGGGTTTAAGCGTCTTTGATGTTCAATAGAAGAAGAGTTCTCATTATCTAAGTGAATCCTATGAGTGCAAAGCATTGGTGAAAGGCCCTTGATGTCACTTAGAGAGTACCCCATGGCCTTCCTATACTTTCTCAGCTCATTAAGGAGCGAGTGCAACTCATCATCACTCAAGTTTTCATTCACAATCATGGGATAAGTCTCATTAAGCCCTAAGAATGCATATCTTAGCCTTTTTGGGAGCTCCTTTAGGTCGACCTTTGGGGCTAGCAGCTCGCTCCAGTCCTCCTCGTGGCTTGTGTTGACGTCTCTGTCCTCACTGCCCTCCTTAGACCCCGAGTCATGAGCTTTAAGACTGCTTTCTTGAACCGTTGTCCCCTCTGAGATCGAGTCATCCGGTCGATCTTCCACTCGTTCTGGTCCTGATCGAGTAACTTCACTCGATTCACCTACTCGATTTGATGTGGATCGAGCAGGAGATCGAGTCCCCGTCTCGTTCTCTGAACTGATCGATTGGCCTTTCTCGATCTTCTCATCGTTCTCTTTCCTGGATCGATCAGCCTCCTCGATCTTCCTGTTGATTGCTGTCTTGGATCGAGTGATCTTCTTGATTTCCTGATCGATCTCTAGGCATCCGCCTTCATCCTCCTTTACAGCTTTCCTAGAATCGAGAATGTGGACGTATTCTTGAGTCTGCTTACTCAGAAAACCAAACTCTCTATACTCCTTTGTCAAGGCAAGCTGCAAGTGATCTTCATGTGCCAATTCCTCAGGCAACTCATCGGCCAAAGCGTTAGAGTCTCAATGTAGAAAGCTTGTCCTCCAATGGTTGGCTTCTTCAAGACTTCATTAATATCAAAGTCCAGCTTGATGTCTTTGCCCAAGTGTAGAGAAATCTTGCCATTCTTTACATCAATGATGGCTCCAGCGATTGCAAGGAACGGTCTTCCAAGGATTAGAGGATCCTTTGGCTCTTCATCCATCTCTAAGACAACAAAGTCGGTTGGCACATTAACTCCATTGATCCTCACGGGCAAGTCTTCAAGCATACCCACGGGAAGTCTGACGCTTCTATCAGCTAGCACAAGGGAGATTCTACAGTCTTTAAACTTGGTAAAACCAAGCTTCTTTGCAATAGAGTGGGGCATGAGATTGATACTTGCTCCCAAATCACATAAACAGCTCTGAAACTTCAAGGGACCAAGAGCACAAGGAATGGTGAATGATCCTGGATCTCCAAGCTTCTTTGGCACAATCTCTTTGTGAATGATGGCGCTGCACTCTTCACTAAGCACAAAACCTCTTCACTCTCCTTGTTCTTCTTAGTAAGTGAATCTTTGAAGAACTTAGCACACTTAGGCATCATGGCCAGACAACCAACCAAAGGTAGCTTGATCTCAACATCCTTCAAGTGTTTCTCAAAGACTGCTCTATGCTTCTCTAGCAGCTGCTTCTTGAACCGGCCAGGAAAAGGAAGCTTCGGTGTGTATGGTGGAGGAACAAATGCATCTTTCTCTATGCTCACCTCCTCTACTTTCTTCTCTACAACAACCTCTTTGCCTTTCCTTGGCCTCTCAATCAACAGATTGTCAAAGGTGATTTCTTCATCAGCTGAAAGCTTACCCTCCCCCTCTTGAACCACAATGTCCTCATTGGCTTTCGGTGCAACTATCGGCGGAACCTCTTTCCCACTTCGTAAGGTGATAGCGTTTGCATACTCTTTGGGATTTTGCTTACACTTTCCAGGTAGGCTTCCTAGACCGCTTGAGCTTGCTTTTCCTTTCTCTAACTGCTTGATCTTGTTGTTCAGATTGGTGATCTGTGTAGAGACGTCAGTAAGAGAAGAATCTAGCCGGTTGTTCATCTCAACAAACTTCTGATTTGTAGAAGCTTGACCTTGAAGCAACTGTTGGAACATTGCTTGAACCGGATCCTGAGGTTGGGGTTGCCGGGAGGAAACATAGGAGTGTAGCCTTTGCTGCTTTGCTGTTGTTGCTGACTCTGAAAGTTTCTTTGTGTTTGCCCTTGATAACCACTGTTTTATTGAAAACCCTTGTTGTAGGGTACAAACGGTTTTGCTTGCTGAGGGGGTTACACTTGATCTTTAGGGTTCTCAACGTTTGTACTCATGTAAGAGAGATTGTTGTTGGCTTGGTACCCTTGTGAATAACCCTGAGGCTTGTTGTAGTTCTGACCAGCAACCCAATTAGCTTCTTCTTGGCTCAACTCTAGCTCCTCTAAGACATCTTCAGCTTCTCCCACAAAGTGCACATGCTTCTGATTTGCAAGCACGAGCTTGTCTATTTTCTCATGGAGCGATTTGAGCTCTTTCTTGTGTGACTCAAGCTCAGAACCTCTAGGTGCTCGGTCGTAGTCCTCACTGTAATTCCCATAACTCAAAGCCGCGTTCTCTATGAGCTCCATACCTTCTTCCACTTCTTAACCAAGAAAGTTACCCTTGCTTGCCGTATCAAGTAACATTCGGATCTTAGGTAATGCGCTTCGGTATATTGTGCTCAAGAGGGTCTCTTCACTGAAGCAGTGGTGAGGACACTGAATGGTATAGTCCTTGAACCACTCCATAGCTTCACTGAATGTCTTGTTCTGCCTTTGAGTGAAGCCACTAATCTCACTTCTCAAACGAGCTGTTCTTGTGCTTGAGAAGAACTTTGAGAGGAACGCTTTCTTGCAGTCAGCCCAAGAAGTAATGGTGCCTTGTGGAAGGGTCTTCTCCCAATGCCTTGCTTTATCCCCAAGAGAAAATGGGATGAGCCTAAGCTTGAAAGCATCTTCCGAGATCCCATTGATCTTTATCATTCCACATACTTGCTCAAAGTTGTCAAGATGCTCCAAAGGGTCTTCCATTGCCAGCCCGTGGAACTTGTTATTCTGAACCATAGAGACAAAGCCAGGCTTGATCTCAAAGTTGTTGTTTTGGACTGGTGGAGGAGTTATTCTAACGCGGTTGTGATGAGTGTTTGGAGCATCACTGGCACCAATGATATGTGGTGGTCTAGCAGCATGGTTGGGGTTTCCATTACCCCTTCCTATAGCACTGTGAGCTGGTGGAGGTCCCTCAGGATGTTCCTGCTCAGCAATACTTTCAAAGTCAACTGTACCAGCTTGCACAATCTCTTCAAAGGCTTGAGCTTGCTCTCTTGCTCTTCTTGTTCTTGAACTTCCGAGTTGGTGAATATTGTCCAGGGGTTTAAGTAGATTGTTGTCACCCCTGGAGCACAAATTCATGTACCTGAAAGACACAAGTGTGAAGAGAAAGAGATTAGTAACCAAATTAAATTAAAGGCTTAGTCTTTACTAAACCCCAAATCCTAATGCTTCCTAACAATCCTAAGATGGCAACGGCGCCATTTGATAAACAGATTGTTAGCAAGGTGAAATATCAAATCCCAAACCACAACAATGATGTAGTATAGCAGTAAGGGTATCAATTCAACCTAGGAAGCAGGAAGAACACTAGGAATGCAAGGGTAAAGCAAATATAAGCAAATCGGGAAAATGATTGATAAAATCAAGGAAAACTAAATGCAATGACCAAATGAAATGCAAAACTATTTTAAAATCCCTGGAAGAGGATTAACTACTACTAGGAGAAAGCATAAGATTAAAAATGCGAATTTACTAATAACTAAAAATCGAGAGCTAAATCGGGTAAAACAGATCGATCTAACAACTTAAAGGCAAACGACTTCTAATGAACAAGATGCAAGCTTTGAAACTAAATGATGACTACTTGAGGTTTAAAAAAGCTAAAAGGGGGTTCAGGATCGAGGGTCATATTCATGAATGTTCAAGGTTCAAGCTTTGGTTTGGAAACACATAGATCTACTCATTGATGAGCTTTCCCTAAGCCTTGAGAATCTCAAAAAGACTCATCCATGGCGTGTGGTATGATTCCCTTCTTCAATCTCTCCTCCAAACCCATGGCTTTTGGTGGAAAAACTGATCGAAGAGCATGGATTACAGTCGTGGCGTTTGGGAGAGGTTAGATTAGTCTCTAGGATCTGGTTTTCTAGGATATCTGAATCCGGTCAGGGTAAGACATCCTTGGAATCATAGAGATCTTTTTCAAGACTCTCTAAGCCTTAAGACCCCAAAATCCTAGAAAGGAATGAATGAAGAAAAAGAAATACACAAAGCTTAAACCCCTTAAACCCTTGAATTGCCTCGACCCTTAACCCAAAAAGAACTACTCGCTACTCATGTTTAAAACCCAATGAAATGCAATAAAAGATGAACTAAGCATGATTAAGCAATATATTAAAGGAAAAGACTTAATATTCAAAAGATTCAAGAACAATGACAATGGCGGATAATCGCCTAAGAGAAAGCTGAAAAAGATAAGAATGAAAGTTGTTCCGAAAAGAATAGCTGCCTTTGCCTAAAATGGCCAAACAACTCCAAATGGTCCCCTCACTATATGCCAAAAGCGGTTAAGGCCCCAGAGATCGACCTTGAGGTCGATCAGTTCACTCGATCTTCTTCATGGATCGCCTTCTTCTGCTCGATCTTCAAGTCGATCTGGTTGGATGGATCGAGCACTTCCTTCGATCTTCTACTCGATCCTTGGATGATCGAGTCGTGGTCTCGATCTGGCTCTCGTTCTGCATGGCTTCATCTACATCCGTACTCCAGATCGATCTCCTCTCTTTATCTTGGTCTCGATCCTTCCCCTTGAATCGACATGGGTCACTTGATCTACTGCTCGTTCTCGTCTAGATCGACCTGCTTTGCTCGATCCGCTACTCGATCTCGGGTCCTTTGCATGCATGGCTGAGTTCTCCAAGTGTCCACAAGCTTCGTTTTGATCCTCCTCACGTCCACATAACCTCCACAACTCCAGAATGCTCCAAACAACCTGGTAATGATGCAAAAGTGAAAGGAATATGCAAAATGCGAATGCAAAGAGACCTAGGACCTAAAATGCAACAAATGGAACAAACTAGCCTGTAATGCAAGATGAATGCATGAAAAACTATCCTAAATGCATGAAAAATATGTAAAATATATGGTAATATCATTGAGAAAGGGTAGTTAGGATTGGGTCTGATTTGGGATAAGAATTTTCGGATTTAGTACATTCTTAGGCATTGGGTAGATAGTAATTTAACCTTGTATGCATAAGTTGTGCTTAACCTTTAGCATTGTGCCCAAGTTCATTCCTTTTTGAGAGAAACCTTTACACTCTAACCCACATTTTAATGAGAACAATTTTGTCTCATGGCCTTAACCCTTAGCCAAATGATTCCACTTGATTTACTTGAACATGATTCACTTGGTTACAAAGTTTAAATGAATGTTAAAGGGATTGATTGATTTGAGCATTTAACTAGGCTGAGCTAGATATCATTTTGAAACTAGAGAAGCAAGGCTAGGTTCTTATTAGTATGAATGATTGTGTTTTGCATCCTACATTTGAGCACTTAGACATTGACTTCACTTCTTTACCTTAGCATTTTTGGATTTGAGTGCCCACCTTCAACCCTCACTTCCTCATTGTCTTAGTTTGTTAGCTTGAGGACAAGAAAAATGCAAGTGTGGGGGTGTTGATATCTCTATTATTTATACCATTTTAGCTTGCATTCAGCACTAGTTTTAGTCCTTAAGCATGCATATTTTGCTTTTTCTTGTCCCATTTGCATACATTTAGGAGTTAGTGTAGTTTTAGGAGCTGCATTGCATTTTCCATGAATTTGGAGTTTTATTACTTGAAGGAGTGTAGAAGTCATGTGGAGCAATGGGTGTGAGCTGAGAATGGAGCAAGGCAAGAGACAAAGGCGGATAGACCAATATCGATGATGATATCGACATCATATGATCGATACTGAGCATATCGATGGGAGTATCGACCACTACAACATCAATACAGAACAAGGCAGAGTGTGAAGGGAGCATATCGACTTAGACACCTCGATGCAGCAGAATGAAGTCCATATCGAGCAGTGTATCGATGTCTCAGACCGATACACATGACAGGGCAATACCGAGATCCCATATCAACTTTCTTGATCGATGAGCCTTAACTAAAGGGCAATTGTATCGACTTCACACCTTCGAGAGCCAAACCGATACAACTCAGAAACCTTCTGTATTGACATGCATACGACCAAGAGGCATCGATACAACCCATAAGATGAGAAGATATCGACATGTGTATCGCTATCCCATGTCGATATGGTCCATCTGAGTCAACTTACTTTTGGTTTAATCTTGGTTTACTAGGGATTTTATTGTTTCCCTATAAATACTAAAGTCCTAAAATGGTTAGGCAAGTTGGATCTTGTTATTTTATTTCTGTTCTTGCACTTAAAAACCTTTTTTCAGCTTTGCTTTGTAAGAACTTGCTTAATTTAGTGAATTTCTGTATTTGCCTTTGATCTATTCTTCTTTAATCTGCTTCCTAATCATGCTTAACCATATTTTCTCTTTGGAACTTGTGGTTTTGACTATGGCTAGTGAGTAGTCTTATCTAGGGTTTGAGATGAGATAGATTAGAGAGATTTTAGGACTAGATTAGTGATGTCTTGTGCTTAATATGATTATCTTCTCTCTATCAGATGTGCTTAACACTAGATTAGTCTTGGCCATGCTTGTTTAGTATCTTGGTTTTCTCTAGCGCCTAGTAAGTGTTTCATGAAATGCTGCTTAGAGTCTCTTAGAGGGTTTGTATGCTTAGCCTAAGGAATTAGATATCTAAGGTGCATTTTGGCTTTATAGCATTGGAGTTCTGTTCTGAATGCTTGCTGGCCATGTGTTTGAGTAAAGGGATTTATCTTGAATATGTGTTTAGCAAAGTGATTAGTGTCAAGGAATTGAGCTAGTTATAGTTGTTAATCCTATGCCTCGAAGGTTGCATTGTTTGAATGGGTTAAAAACATCACTAGTTAGGTTCTAATTCCCTCTTAATCAATAACCCCCATCTTAGATCCTTGCTTTATCCATTTGAATATCTTGCTTGCTTTGTTTAGTCTTTAGACTTGTTAGTTTTGTTCACAACTGCCATTTTGAATCATGCTTGACTTAGTTGATTTGCTGTATTCTTGATACCTTAAGAACCCAGATGGATTGATACCTTACATGCTGCAATGACATGAGTATGTTGGGATTTGCTTAGTAGTGAAATAACTGCTTATCAAAGGTCAAGCGAAGAGACCTTAAACAAAGCACACTTGGGAGGTAATCCCATGACTATCTATGTAAATATGCTTTCCTTTTGCTTTTGATGTGTTTGTTAAGTGTTTTCAGGATGTGAAAAGTGATTAGATTGGTCAACCAAAGTGGAGAACGAAGGGATTTAAAACTGTGTTTCTGCATCGAGGTGTCATATTGAGCTAAATCTCTACAAGTCCTGCCTGATGCAGTTCATCTTGAGGACGAAGGAGTCATACGTCGAGCAGATTGCGCGATGGGGATTGCACCGAGGTGTTGTATCGAGGAGAACCTCCAGAACTCTGCTCGATGCAATCGCCCCGAAACCCTTGTCCGTACATCGAAGAACGAGTACCGTACAGCGAGCATGGTGCCCGAAGATGATCACATCAAGGTGCAGCATCGAGCAAAACACCCAGAGCCCACCTCGATATGGACAACTGCTTTTCTATACTCCAAAAATGCAAGGAAGCTTCGACATTTGAGCACCATCAACCACCTTGACAAATGAATATCCAATCCTCCATCCCTCCAACCTCCAATGCAAAGTACACATCTTCCTCTCCCTTTACTCTATACACCTTCTCCCTTACACTTCATTTTGAAATTGTGGTTTGCCTCCTTTTGGATTTATAATACACAGTGGACTGTGTATTCTAAGTGTGGGGGAGGGTTTGCTTAGACTAACATTTGGCATTCTCATCACAGCTGCATTTACATGTAGCTAGACAACCATGCATTGCACTTAAGGCATAGAAAATCACTAAAAATATTCGAAAATTGATTTCTTAAAAACAGAGTTTTCATGTGCATTCATATAGGACTTAGACTTCATGCATTCATTTAGGTTGTAGCTTGCTTGTTTAAAATGGGTGCAATGATAGTGAATCTTTGAAAATGCTAGTGGTTTATGAAAATGATGCCCTTGTTCTTAGTCCTTTGATGCATTTAATGAAGCACTTGAAATAAGGCTGAACCACTCTTTTAATTTATGATTTTGGAACTCATGTTTGAATTTGAAGCTTGCTTGATTTGATCTTGACCTTTATATAAGTGTAACCTTAATTTGAACTTTGAATTATCTTGTTTGTGCATTGAAAGTGACTGCATGGCTACCAATATACATATTTGGATCATCTTCTTCCCTTTCAACATTCTTGTTGATCCAAGTAGCTGATCCTCATCATTAAGGGACAGTTAACCATACCTTGAACCAATGCTTCCTTCTAAACCCAAACACTATATTGAGAGTTTGTGAGGCATTGCATCATCATTTTCGAACTTATCTTGGCAAAAAGTGTTAAGAATAAGGCTGGCAAGGAGAAACTCTCTTGTAGACATCAGCTTGCATTTTGAACTTGATACTAGGTTAGGAGTTTTGGGAAACGGTAGAGATAAGTGGTTTAAGCTTTAAATGTTTATATCTTTTGAGAAGAGAGGAAGAGTAGGAATGGTTTCAAGAGAGAATGATATTGTGGGAAGATGATTGTATCTTGTGGCTAAGTGAAAAAGAAGAAAGCTCTAAGTTACAAAGAAGAAGAGGCGCCAATACCAACAAGCTTACAAAGGTCATCCAGAAGGAGAATAATCAGACAAAGAAATCCATCAAAAAGGTGATGAAAATTGGCGCCTATACAACAAAGAAGAGCAATTTCTAAAAAAAGTCAGCCACACAAGCAAAAGAAGAAGAAGTTCTCCACATTTCAAGAAGAAAAAGATCAAAAGAGCTTTGGGAAAGGGTAGATTTAAGGGAATATCTTGGGACTTAGACTTAATTAGGATTATCTTTGGGGAAAGAGTAGAAGATAGCTTTGGCTTGCATGCATAAGTGTGCTTTTAACATTAGCATTTTGCCTAAGATTGATTCATTTCATATGAGAGATCCCTTGTTTCTTTGAGCCATTGATGAATGAGATCATTTTTATCTCATAACCATGTCCCTTGAACCAAATTCTTTCACTTCATTTGCATAAACTTGATTCATTGCTTACTTGTTAATTGAATGTTAAAAAGGTCAAGTGATTTGAGGGCTTGTGTAGATTGATAACTTGAGAATCATTTTCATTTTGTGATAAGTGTGGCTAAGTTTTATAGTATAGTTCCATTAGTTGCATTCTAGCACTAGAAACATTGACATCATTTTGATCTATTGTTAGCATTTTAATGATATGTGTTCCCATTTTAAAACCTCACCACCATGTTAATTCTTATATTTGCATGAGGACAAGCAAAGACTTAGTGTGGGGGTGTTGATAGCTTGCTATCTTAGATTATTTTAGGCTGCATTTCATGCATCTTTTCCTCTATTCTTGCATTATAATTTAGCATTTTAGTGTCATTTGCACTTAGAATCAACATAGCATGCATTTAGCTTAGGATTGCATACATTTGCATGCATTTGCATGTTTGTGGTGACCTGCAGGTGTTTTTGGGAGAGTTTTGGAGTTGAAGAGGGAATGGAAGCAACTCATGACCGGAGGAGACTCCAAAGAAGCAGCTTTGCAAACTCTATATCCATATCGAGGTCCAGCATCGAGCAGAACATCCGTGATGCTTGCTCGATGTGAAGCGCGGGACGAGGAAGAAGGATTTGTCCAGTGACCTCGAGACTGCACCGATGTATTGCATCGAGCTAGGCATGTCGTACAAGCCGGTACGAATACACAGGACATATCAAGGTGTGGCATTAAGGAAAACACCAAGAACCCACCTTGATATCGAGCTGACTGCATCGAGCAGAACCCCTGCCTTTGCACCACGATGTGTCAACGCCGAGAGTTGACCAAGATTTTTCTACTTTTTGTCAAACCTTATCTTCTTAGCTTATTTAAGATAAACTTTATCTTTTTAGCATCTTATCTTCTTTTTTACCCTATTTTCGACCTTGTGGGAAACCACAAAGAGATTTTGATCAAGATCACTCTTTTAATAAAGTTTTGCACTTCCTTTGTTATCTTTCTTCTAGTTCTTGTTTAATCATGTTTGATCTATCATCTTTGCTTATTTCTGGTTATTTCGGTATGAGTTGTGAGTAGTTTCATATGGTTTGAGGTTGGAGCATATTTGGGGATGATTGGTTGATAGCTTAGGGTGTTTTAGTTTGATTTATGCTTAGATCAGTGAGCTTAGTTGTTATTAATGCTTAGTAACTCTTTTAAGGTGAAACTGATTATAGGTGTTGCTGCATCACAAGTGTTTGTTTAAATGCCTGAAAGAACTTTATTAGGAACATTCTCCTAGATGATTATTGGAGTTTAGGTAGCATGTTTGGTTTATAAGAGCCTTGTGTTTTCATGCTGGTTTTGCCCAGATACGCCATCACAAATGGGTCTGACATGTGCTTAACTTAGATATCTCTGTTCTTGTTGTGGGCTGCTTTTGCACAGATACGCCATCACAAGTGGGTCTGACATGTGTTTAACTTAGTTATTTCTGCTCTTGATACGGATTGATTTCTCTAGTGGCTTGATCATGTTCTTTGCTTGTTATCAGTCTTGACCACCCTAGGTTTAATATTAAGTAATCCCCAAGTCATCATTGCTCTAGCCTTGAACCAGCGCTTCATTGTTCTTTACATTTCATCATTTTGTGTTCTGCTTTTCCCCTGTTTTGATTTGCATTGTTCTTACTTTGTTCCTTACCTTGCATTTCAAGTTTTTGCATTTAGCTTTCATTTTGGTTCTTGCACTTCATTGCTTTGTTTACCTTCGTCCTGTTGCAATTTAGATCATTGTCTTGTTAGTTTCTACTGCATTTAGTTTCTTTGCATTGCATTGCTTGTTTTAGTCTTGTTAGTATTGCTTTTCACTTCTGCATTTCATCTTTGCCCACTTAGGTTGTTAGAATCATCCTCCTTTATCCTACGTGGTTAAGCTTAGTTAGTGCCTTGGATCTCTTTTATTCTAGCTCCTAGATTGATTGATTAAACCTCATCTATACTACATCAGATTAGAGAGGGATTGAATTGAGTGACCCAAAAAGTCCTTCTTCACTTAGCTCCACTGGCTTCTTGTCTTACTGAATTCACAACTTCCCTCCTTAGCCAGCTTGGCTTCTTTCAACAGCTGCTCATATCTTGCTGCTTCCTCACTCGGATACCTATACTTCCTGGTGCTTTGATTAAAGACGTGCTTAGATGATCATTTGTATGCAGCTCTTCCATCAGTTCAGTACTTAAGTCCTCCATGATATCCACGCTGAAGATCTGCCCTTTAATCTTGGGCCTCTTCAAGACTTCATTTATATTGTACTTAAGGACCATATCTTTTCCCAAATGCAGCTCAATCTTGCCTCCTTTGACGTCTATGTCTGCTCAAATGGTGGCAGGGAAAGGTCTCCCAAGTATCAAGGGGTCCTTTCGATCAGCATCAAGCTCCAAAACAACGAAGTCATTAGGGATTTCAGTACTCCCAACTCGGACAGGAAGGTCTTCAAGCAGTCCAATGGGATGGCTGACATAGCAGTTAGCAAGCACAAGAGTTAACAAACTTGGCCTAAAACTTTTGAATTCTAGGCGCATGGCAGTAGTAAGAGGCAGCAGGCTCACACTACCTCTAAGATCACACAAACAGTTGTTGAATGTGAGAGGTCCAATGGAACAGGGTAGAGTGAAACTTCCAGGATCCCCTAGCTTCTTTGGTTGAGAAAGCTGCTGTATGATGACACTAACCTCATGAGTGAAAACAACCATCCCTTGCATCTCATTCTGCTTATTTGTAATTGCATCCTTCAAGAACTTCTGATATTGAGGCACCAGCAAGAATGCATCAAGCATGGGCATGGTTGTTTCCACATTTTCTATCTGCTTCTCAAAAAGTTGTATGTACTTCCACTAAGTGCTTCTTGATTCTTCCTGGAAAGGGAAGTGGTGGCTTATAAGGAGGAGGGACAAAGACAGGTTCCTTTCTTGTAGGCTGTATGGCTTCTCTTTCTGCTTCATTGGCCACTTGTTTTCCTTTTCTCACACGCTCTGCCTCAGCTTTCCTTTCCTTCTCAGGTTCAACTTCAGTCTCTTCTTCATGAGTCTCAAGAGACACCCCCCACTTTGCTTTGCAATGTCCACATGGAGATGTTTTGGTGCTACAGGTCCTTGTAGCTGTTTACCACTCCTAGGGGTGATTGCCTACACAGCTGGTGGCGGTTGTTGTTGAGCTGTAATAGAAGAGACCTGATTGGTTTTAAGCATGGCAAGTTCATCACTAACTCTCTCAAACTTCTGCAATATGTTTTGTTGGATAACCAGCATCTCCATTTTATATGCAGCACTCATCTTTGTATGAGCGGCAAGTAACTGCTCAAGCAGTCTATTTGTGGTCGTATCAGGCATAGATGGTGATGCTGTTGAAGGACTAGGGACATCCTGAACTGGTGATGCTGCTACGTGATGTTGAGGAGCAAACTCTGTTGCATACATACGCTCTTTGTGTTCTTCATAGGAAGGTGTAAACCTGTGGTTTTGTTTTATTGGAGCACCAAGCTTGTTGTATAGTGGAGCACTCTCCCTTATGTGCGCTTGAGTACTGTAAGCGTTGTAGCTATCATAGCTTGCATCCTGGTAAGGTTTATGATGAAAAGTCTCTTGTTGCAGTGCATAGTAGGCTTCAACTTCTATGTTGTAAGCATGTCCAAGAGCTGATGTCTTCTCTGTTGCCTTTGGTGGGTGATGTAGAGATTGTCCAAGCAACAAGTCTAGCTTGGCATTGAGTTCTAACTTATCCAGCTTCGTTTGCTGATCTGAGGTTTCAGTACTCTTTTTGTAGCTGTCCTCTTGCTCATCCACACAGTCACCATTACTCAAGGCAAGGTTTTCAATCAGCTGCAAACCATCATCGACTGTTGTACCCAAGGAGTGGCTGTTACAGAACCCGAATGGCATCCTTCGATATGCGAAGGTGCCATAAGGGCATGTAAAGGTCGTCTTCTCTTGATCGTTTGGATGGATTGTTATTTGAAAGAAACCACTATATCCATCAAGAAAGCAATAGTAAGGATGATTACCAAGCCTCTCAAGCATTTGATCAATAAAAGGTAAAGGAAAATGATCCTTTCTAGTAGCAGAATTAAGCTTCCTATTGTCTATACACATACAGTGATCTGTTATAGTCCTAGTAGGAATCAATTCATCTTTATCGTTCTTAATGACCGTGATCCCTCCCTTCTTAGGCACCACGTGTACAGGAGAAACCCACGTGCTGTCACTAATGGGATAGATCATGTCAGCCTCTAACAACTTAAGAATCTCTTTCTTAACTACCTCTTTCAAATTCGGGTTTAAACGCCTTTGATGTTCAACAGAGGAAGAGTTCTCATTATCTAAGTGAATCATATGAGTGCAAAGCATTGGTGAAAGGCCCTTGATGTCACTTAGAGAGTACCCAATGGCCTTCCTATACTTTCTCAGCATATTGAGGAGTGACTGCAACTCATCATCACTTAAGTTTCATTCACAATCACAGGATAGGTATCATTAAGCCCTAAGAAATCATACCTTAGCCCTTTTGGGAGCTCCTTTAGGTCCACCTTTGGGGCTAACAGCTCGCTCCAGTCCTCCTCGTGGCTCTTGTTGACGTTCCCATCCTCAGTAGCCTCCTTAGAACCCGAGACATGACCCAAAAGACTGCTTTCTTGAACCATTGTCCCCTCCGAGATGGAGTCATCCAGTCGATCTTGCACTCGTTCTGGTCCGGATCGAGCAACTTCACTCGATTCACCTACTCGATTTGATTGGGATCGAGTAAGAGATCGAGTCTCTATCTCATTGTCTGAGCTGATCGATTGGCTTCTCATGATATTTGTCTTGATTGCTCCTCTAGATCGGCCAATCTCCTCGCCGAGCTGACCTTCGGATCGAGTAAGGTTCTCGATTTCCTTGTCGATCTGACCTCTGGATCGAGTAAATGCATCGATTTTGTGGTCGATCTCAAGGCACACGTCTTCATCTCCTTTTACAAATCTTCTAGGATCAAGGAGATTAACGTACTCCTGAGTCCTCTGATCCAAGAAACCGTACTCTCCTCTTTCCTTCTTCAATGCCAGCTTCAAGTGAACCTCTTGTGCAAGCTCTTCTAACAATTCATCCGCCAAGGCATCCAAGGTTTCTATGTAGAATGCTTGTCCTTCTATGGTCGGCTTCTTAAGGACCTCGTTGATATCAAAATCCAGCTTTATGTCTTTGCCGAGGTGTAGAGCTATCTTCCCATTCTTGACATCCATGATTGCTCTGGCAGTTGCAAGGAATGGTCTTCCTAGTATAAGCGGATCTTTAGGCTCTTCATCCATCTCAAGCACAACAAATTCAGTTGGTACATTGACATCGCTTATTCTCACTGGAAGATCTTCTAGCAAACCCACTGGAAGTCTCACGCTGCTATCAGCTAACACAAGGGCGATCCTACTCTCTTTGAACCGTGTAAAACCAAGCTTCTTTGCTATAAAATGGGGCACGATATTGATACTTGCACCCAAATCGCATAAGCAGCTCTTGAACTTCAATGGCATTGGCATATTCCTTGGGATTCTGCTCACCTTTGCCCGTTAAGCTGCTTTGACCGCTTATAGTAGCTTTTCCCTTCTCTAACGGCTTGATCTTCTTGTTCAGGTTTGTAATCTGAGTGGAAACGTCAGTAAGAGAGGAGTCAAGGTGGTTGTTCATTCGGCAAACTTCTGATTAGTGGAAGCTTGACCTTGAAGCAACTGTTGAAACATTGCTTGAACCGGATCTTGAGGAGGCTGTTGCATCTGTTGTTGAGGAACAAAGCCGGGAGGAAACATAGGAGTGTAACCTTTGTTGCCTTGCTGCTGCTGCTGACCCTGAAAGTTCCCTTGCCTCTGCCCTTGAAAGCCACTATTCGCTTGAAAACCCTTGTTATAAGGTACAAAGGGCTTTGCTTGCTGAGGGGGATACACTTCATCTTTAGGGTTTTCAACATTTGTGCTTCGGTAAGAGAGATTATTGTTGGCTTGGTATCCTTGTGAATATCCTTGAGGCTTGTTGTAGTTCTGACCAGCAATCCAGTTAGCCTCTTCTTGGCTCAAGTCTATCTCTTCCAAGACCCCTTCTTGTTCACCCACAAGTGTACATGCTTCTAGTTTGCAAGCACCAACTTGTCAATCTTCTCATGCAAGGACTTAAGCTCTTTCTTGTGAGACTCTAGCTCAGATCCTCTCGGTGCACGGTCATAGTCTTCAGCGTAGTTACCGTCACTCAATGCCAAGTTCTCAATTAGCTCCATGCCCTCTTCTACTTCTTGACCAATGAAATTTCCCTTGCTTGCCGTGTCAAGTAGCATACGGATCTTTGGCAATGCTCCACGGTAGATTGTGCTTAGAAGAGTCTCTTCACTGAAACCGTGGTGAGGACACTGAATGGTATAGTCTTTGAATCTCTCCATGGCTTCATTGAATGACTCATTCTGCCTTTGAGTGAAGCCGCTGATCTCACTTCTCAACCGAGCTGTTCTTGTGCTTGAGAAAAACTTAGAGAGGAAAACCTTCTTACACTCAGCCCAAGAGGTAATGGTGCCCTGTGGAAGTGTCTTCTCCCAATGTCTAGCCTTGTCTCCGAGAGAAAATGGAAAGAGACGCAGCTTGAAAGCATCTTCGGATATGCCATTAATCTTTATCATCCCACAAACTTGCTCAAAGTGGTCAAGATGCTCCAAGGGGTCTTCCATTGCCAGCCCATGGAACTTGCTATTCTGAACAATAGGGATGAATCCTGGCTTTATCTCGAAGTTGTTGTTCTGTACCGGTGGAGGAGTGATCCCAAAACGATTATGATGCGTATTAGGAGAATCTCCAGCACCAATGATCCGTGGGGGTCTAGCCGCGTGGATGGGGTTTCCATTGCCCCTTCCTACACCACCGTGAGCTGGTGGAGGTCCCTCAGGATGTTCTTGCTCAGCCATTGTTGCAAAGTCTACTGAACCGGCTTGAACAATCTCCTCAAAAGCTCTAGCTTGTTCTCTTGCTCTTCTTGTTCTTGAATGTCTGAGTTGGTGAATATTGTCCAGGAGAGTTAGTAGATTGTTGTTACCCCTGGAGCGTAGGTTCATGTACCTGAAAGACACACTTATGAAGAGAAAGAGATTAGTAACCACAATGAAAGAAAAAGCTTAGGCTTTAACTGGTGACCAATAAAAAAAGGAACATGAATGAAAAGAAAAAGAATGAAAGGAACAAAAGAAAAAGAACGAATAGGAATGAAAAATATATAAGGAAGTAAATATATATATATATATATATATATTTTGTTCCTCCCCAATTTTAATAAGGAATACATTTGTTCTATAATTCCTTATATGATAAGGAATAAGAAAGAATGATGGGGAAATATTATTACTAGAAAATGGTGAAAATTTTAAGGAATGAAGAGGAATTCATTATTCCCCCTCATTCCCTTGGTCACCAGTTGAAGCCTTAGTCTTTACTAAACCCCAAATCTTAATGCTTCCTAGCAACCTAAGATGGCAACAGCGCCATTTGATAACAGGTTTTTACTATGTGGAAGCAAGCAGGAGGTTATCAAAACTCAAGCAATACACAGTTGTAGTATAGCAAGAGGTATCAATTTAATCATAGCGAGCAGGAAGAGCAATGAGAATGTAAGGATGAAGCAAATCTAAGCAAAATGGATAAATGATTGGTAAATTCAAGGAAGACTAAGTGCAATGATCTAATGCAATGCAAAACAATTTTAAAATCCCTGGAAGAGGGTTAACTACCACTAGGAACAAGCAAAAGAAGAAAAATGCAAAGCTACTAAAAACTAAAAATTGACCAGTGAATAGACCACATGATCGAGCACTAGATCGAGCAGAATGGATCGATCTAACAAACAACTTCAAGCAAATGACTTCTAACGAACAGGATGCAAACTAAATGACAAGCGAATGATTAACAGAGGTTTAAAACACTAAAAGAGAGGGTTTAAGGTCGAGGGTCATATTCAAGTGTATCAAAGATTCAAGCTTTTGTTTGAAAACATTTAGATCTACTCTTTTAAGAGGTTTCTCTAGGCCTTGAAAACAAAACAAGAATCATCCATGGCGTGTGGTATGGTTCAGTTCCTCGATCGCTTCTCCAAACCTATTGCGTTTGGTGGAAAAAGAGATTGAAGAACAAGAAAGACAGATTTCAAATATTGACTTAACTAATCCTCTAAACAACCATGGCATGTGGGAAAGGAAGGATTAGCCTCTAGGATCTGGTTTTCCAGGACATCTGAATCCTGTCAAGGTAAGATACCCTTTTGTTCATAGAGACCTTTTCCAAGGCTCTCTAGGCTTTAAGATCCCAAGATCCTAGAAGAGAAGGCTCTCTAGGCTTTAAGATCCCAAGATCCTAGAAAAGAAAACACAAAGCTTTAAACCCTTTCAACCCTTTTGAATCACCTCAACCCCAAAACCTGAAACGACTACTCACTAAACATGTTTACGATCGAAGCAAAAGCAATAAACGATAAGTTAAGCATGATTAACGAAAGATTAAAGAAAAAATTGCTTGATATTATAAGATTCAAGGGTTCAAAAACTGAAAAAGCTTAAGATATTCAACAATGGCTAATCGCCTAACATCGCGAGACAACAGAAAAGACAGAATGAAGATAATGAAAGCGAATGGCTGCTTTTGCCAAAAATGGCTAAACCGTTAGCTGGTCCCCCCTTCGCTAGCCGCCAAAGACAGCTGAACGGATAAGGTTTGTCTGGGATCGGGCTGGAAGCTCGATCTGGCTCTCGATCTTTGTCTTGGATGGGATGGCTTTGGTCGATCTCTGAGTCGATCTTGTGTTGATCGGGTTGGAAGCTCGATCTGGTTCTCGATCTGCATGGCGTCATTTACGTCCGTACTCCAGATCGATCTCCTCTCTCTATCTTGATCTCGATCCTTCCTCTTGGATCGACTTGGTGCACTCGATCTTCTGGTCGATCTCATCTAGATCGACCTGCCTTGCTCGATCCGCTACTCGATCTCGGGTCCTTACCTGAATGGTTGAATTCTCCAAGCGTCCATAAGCTTCCTCACGAGCCTTAGCACGTCCACGAATCCTCTAAAGCTCCAAAGTGTCCAAAAACAACCTGAATATGATGCATAATGCAAGAAACATGCGAATGCTAATGCACAAGTGCTCTAGGACCTAAAATGGTGCAAACTAGCCTATAATGCAAGATGAATGCATGAAAAGCTATCCTATATGCATGTAAAATATTTGAGATAAATAAAGCAAAGAGAGAGTTTAGACGAGAGAAAACCTTTAAAAACAGTTTATCCCGAGGATAGGCGAGAGAGATTGAGCGGACGCCGTACAGATCCGACCTTGCCGAGATAAACTGGTACGCAATAGGATATTTCCCTTTGTGTCGAGTTTCCATCAGATAACATTGAGCTAATAGACGTGTTTTGTGGGGTTTCCGAGGGTAAACCGAGTTTTTGCTCGAAGAAAGGTGAACGGATCAAGAGATAGCCGAGGATAAGGAGATCGGATCGTAGCTATAGCCGAGAGATCTTTAGGGTGATCAGATATCTTCGTTTCCACGCGGATTTCATCGGGATTTCTTTTGACCAATCTGTTTCCAACCTTGTCTTAGGTGAGTGTGTGACTGTGGCTGGTGTCTAGGATCATTGAATTGCCAGGGTTTGATGTTTTGCATGTTTGATTGTGTAATTTTCATGTTGTGTGTTTAGAAATTGATAAGCGATTGTAGGTTATGGTATTGTGAGGTGTTTACCGTGGCATAGATGATATCTAGCTAACCCCAGGGTAATCTGGATCATGTACTAGCTTAGGAGATGTGGGATTCTCGCTGAAGTAGACATGGGTCTTAAAAAGGGATTGATCTTGGGTGGCTAGGTTAGATGATCATGGCCATTTGCTTTATGTTATGTCTATTGCGAAATGATTATGTGGGATGTTGAATCTGATAGTATGAATGCGTGAATGGTACTGACCAAGGTGTTACGGGATGACCGTACTTACTAAGTATTTATCAAATACTTATGTCTCTCTTTTTAAGTGTGCAGGTTCTAAGCAGTAAGTGGAGCGAGACCGGCAGCAGTGATGAACATGGATGTATCGGGGATTGGGTGTTTTTATGTTTAACACTTGTGTTTTGTCTTATGGGCTTTGGTGTTAAGCGTTTTAGGTTGCTAGATGATATGATGTATTCATTAGCGAACCATTGTGTTTTGTTTAATTTAACCCTCTAATCTTGTTTTAAGTGCTTTATTCAAGTTTAATGGAATGAAATGAAGTTATTTTGAATCTGCTGTGTATTGATAAATGCAAAGAAAAAGTTTAAAATTTGGCTAAGTATAGAATGGACTGTTAGGATATAGTGAAAGCAAGGCTGCGGTTTAGTTAACCAGGTCAGGCTTCCACAGATGTTCTCCTCGATGTTGGACCTCGATATGGATACAGAGTTTGCAAAACTGCTTCTTTGGCATCTCCTTCGGACATGAGTTGCTTCCATTTCCTTCCCAACTCCAAAACTCTCCAAAAACACCTGAAAACCTCCACAAACATGCCCATTTATGCAAATATATGCAATCCTAAGCTAGATAGATGCCATGTTACTAAAATGCTAAACTTTAATGAAAAATCAGAGGAAAAGATGCATGAAATGCAGCCTAAAATGCTCTAATATAGCAAGCTATTATGAACATAGATAAGCAATGCTGAATTTTAACAATATTTAACAGCTCAAACAAAAACTACAAGCTCCTGTCCAATCAAAATGAATAAAATCAATGAAAAATGGCCAAAATTGATTAAGAACATAGAAAAAAAACAATTTCTCTCTACAAATATGCTTAAACAATAAGACAATATGATTACAAACAAACATAGATACAATCAAGCAATAATTGTTTCACAAATCAAGCAAACAATTAAGGTTAACAATAAAATCTACAAGTAGACACAAAGAGAAAACCATATAAACACCTTGCTAGAAATGAATAATGCAGCTTGAAAAAATGGATCTAAGATCTAAGCAGATTTTTGAATTGGTGGAGAGAATGAAGTGAAAATGAATGCTCTAGTGTGATATACTCATATATTTCGCATATTTAGCATGCATTTAGAGTTGTTTTTATGCATACATCTTTTATAATAGGCTAGTTTTCACCATTTGTCTTATTTTAGGTTCTAAGTGTACTTTGCATTAGCATTTTGTATATTTCTTGCATTCTTGCATCATATTCAGATTGTTTTAGATACACTGGAGCTATGGAGGTTGCGTGGACATGCTGAGGATCGAAAGGAATGATATTGACACTTGGGAGAACTCATGCATGCAGCAAAGAAACCAAGATCGAGGAGCAGATTGAGCTAGGCAGGTTGATCTAGACGAGATCGACTACAGGATCGAGACACTCGAGTCATTTCAAGAAAGAGGATCGAGACCAAGATCGACCGAGGTGATCGAACGTGAGTATGGACATGGGACTAAGCCCGGGAAGAACGAGAGCCAGATCGAGGTCACGACTCGATCATCCAAGGATCGACTAGAAGATCGATGGAAGCTGTAGCATCCGTATCCGAGAAAATGTGGAATGATCGTACCGGACAGGGTGTTGTCCGTGGAATGACCGAGCCAAGGGTCTGATACTGGCTGGGAAATGGAGGTTCGGACTATGGTCAGGTGTTGACCGGTGAAATAGTCGGGTATGGGCTGGATAGCCGAGACGGATGGACCATATCCGAGGAAAACAGGGTCCAATCCGAGGGAAATGGGATTTATCCGATTGCAGTGGGATATATCCGATAGTCTGGGAGGTTAGTCCGAGTGTCAGTGGACTGTCTCCGAGGGGGAATAGGAAACCTCCGAGAGAAATAGAGGATTAGCCGAGGTGGGACAAGTTGTCCGAGAGAAATAGGAATATCCGGATTAAAATGGAAAACACCTCGGATAAGGGCGGTTTATCCGAGTGGGAAGGGATTTAGGCCGTGGGCCAAGTGTTTGGTCGGCTATTTGGGGTTTATCGAAGGGATGGTCGAGCCGGTACAGGGAATAGCCGAGAGAATCGAATCGGACCGGGATAAAACTTACTGGAACCGGGAAAACGTCGGATAAGTCCGGGTTACCTAGGGTTTTGCGAGTATTTAAGGGATTTTGAGAAATTTCTCGGGAGAGTTGTGTTTATTCGAGAGAAATAAAGCAAAGAAAGAGAATAGTCGAGAGAAAACCCTAAGAAAAACAGTTTATCCCGAGGACATCCGAGAGAGATCAGGTTATCGCCGAGCAGAACCGACCATCGCCGAGATAAACTGGTAAGCGATCGGATATTTCCCTAAGTGTTGAGTTTTCATCGGATAACCTCGAGCTAATAGCCTTGTTTTGTGGGGTTTCTGAGGGAAAACAGAGTTTGGCTCGAAGAAAGGTGAACGGATCAAGAGATAGCCGAGGGGATAAGGATCAGATCGTACCGTGAGCCGAGAGATTCTTAGGGAGATCGGATATCTTCGTTTTGGTGCGGTTTTCATCGGGATTTCTTCTGACAAATCTGTTTCTAGCCTTGTCTAAGGTGAGTGCGTGACTGTGGTTGGGTCTAGGACCGTAGGATTGCTAGGGTTGAGTGTTTTGCATGTGATTGTGTGATTTTCATGTTATGTGTTGGAATTGATAAGCAATCCTTGTGTTGTGATATATTGTGGTGGTTACCGTGGCATATATGGTATTTAGCTAACCTCAGTGTAATCCGGATCATGTACTAGCTTAGGGGATGTGGGATTCTCGTTGAAGTAGACATGAGTCTTAAAAAAGGATTGATCTTGGTTGGTTAGGCTAGATGATCATGGCCGTTTGATATTGTGATGTCTATTGCGAATTGACTGTGTTGAATGTTGAATCCGAAAGTATGACTGCGTGTTTGGTACTGACCAGGTGTTACGGGATGACCGTACTCACTAAGTATTTATAAAATACTTATGCCTCTCATTTTGAGTGTGCAGGTACTAAGTAGTAAAGGGGCGAGACCAGGGGGCAGTGAAGGATATGGATGGATCGGGACTTGGTTTTGTTTGTGTTAAGACTTGTGTTTAGAGTCTTATGGCTTTGGTGTTTCATCGTTAGGTTGCTAGATGATCAGTTGTAATCTTTAGCGAACCTTATGTTTTGATTTATGTGGAACCCCGAATCCTGTTTAAGTGTTTTACGAAAGTTGAATAAATGAATGAGTTGCTTTATATTCCGCTGTGTAATGATAAGAAAGACTTAGAAAAATAAAGAAGAAAAAGTTCGAAAATATGGCTAAGTATAGAAACGGACTTAGAGGATGTAGTGGGACACAGCCGCGGTACCGTTTACCGGGTTGGGTTACCACAAGTTGGTATCAGAGCGTTTTAACGCTTCTAGGACTGAAATTGGTGACTGCTGTTGTTTGTTTGTTTGGGGTTTAAGGGGGTCCGATCCATTCTTTACTGCCAAGGTCTCGCGGTAAGTTGTTGTGTGGTGTTGTGAAACACGTTTTGAGTTAGCTTCGGCTAACTGGCATTGTGTACTTGCAGATGGTTGATACCAGAAGAACCGTGAGAAACAATGGGGACAACCAGGCTGTGGGGTCTGTGAACTCAGTCAACGGTGGCGTTGCTGAGAGGGCTAGGGAAGCCGAGAGACAGGCAGCTGCGGTTGCGAATGGGGCGGCTAGAGTGGCAGCCGTGGAAGAAGCAAGGAATGCTGCGGATGCTGAGAACGTGGCTAGGAATGCTGCGGGTGCAGCTGGGGATGCTGCGAATGTTGCACCAGTGGGGTTAGAGGCTGTGCTTGGGATGTTAGCACAGGTACTAGCTAGGCTACCTGCGGTGGCTCCTGCTCCGGCGGTTGCAGCAGCACCACAAGTAGTACCACCGGTGGGGGTTCACGCGGATGTGATTGAGGAGGAAGCGGACCAAGTGGTGAGGGTTCCGAGTTACCTCAAGGTTTTGGATCACATGGTGCGGTTGGGAACCAAGTCCTTTGCTGGAGGTTCTACACCGATTGGGGCAGATGAGTGGAGGATGAGACTAGAACGGAATTTTGTGTCTATCCGATGTCCAGAGGGTTACAAGAGAGACATTGCCGTGCACTACTTGGAGGGTGATGCACACACGTGGTGGAAAGGAAACGTTGGAAGGCTGGTGAACGCGAATTGTTCTTATGAGACATTTTCAGCGATGTTCAGGAGTAAGTACTTCCCACAGGAAGCTTACAACGAGTTCGAGAAGGCGTTTCTATACCTTAGTCAGGGGACGCTTACAGTGAGGCAGTATGAGACTCAGTTTAATCAGCTGAGGAAGTATGTGTCTCATGAGTTTAACACGGAGGAGAAGCTGATTCACAGGTTTATGAGTGGACTGCGAGTTGAACTTAGGAATGGGTGTGTGGTTCGTGACTTCAGGACAGTTGCTGAGCTTGTAGAGAAGGCGGCATTGTTGGAGTCAAGACAGGCGGAAGCTGCGTTGATGTCAGCTGGGGCTAGTACAGCTGTGACCAAGACGGGTCAGTCTAGTGGACAGAACCGGAAGTTTGGGAAAGGAGTACCGAACAAAGGATCTGGGCGACGCAGCGTGTGCAGCAAGTGTGGCAAGGCTCACGTTGGCGAGTGTAGGCACGGTGGTAGTGGATGCCACAGGTGCGGGAGTTTAGAGCATCGGGTACGAGACTGTCCGGAGGAGGATCAGCGAGTGGTCCGTGTGTCCGGCAGTGATGGTGCGGTTCGGGTTTGCTACGGTTGTGGAGAACCAGGGCATTTCAAGCGTGAGTGTCCTAAGGCGGGAGTGGTGGAGCAGGCCGTGGCTCAAGGGAAGAGAGCAGGGGAGGCGCTTGCATCACAGGCCAAGAGACAGGCCATCATGCCGAGGGTGTACACGACGAGTGCAGCAGCAGCCGAGGAACCGAGCACTTCTCATCCGATTACTGGTACGTGTGGTACTTGGTATTTTCTAAACTTGCCTTGTGTGTTGCTGTGTGTTAGTATAGAGTCTTAGCATTCTAGGGAATGAATGTGTAGGGACCTTGCTAATGGGTGAGGTTGAAACCCATGTTCTGTTTGACTTGGGAGCGAGTCATTGTTTTGTTAATCCGGACATAATCGGAAAGGTTCAGTTCCAGAAGGAACCCGGAGAGGACTTTGGGTTAGTTCAGGCGGCTGGAGGCCAAGTGATGTTTTCACTAGGAACAGTCAAGAATGTTCCAGTGATGTTTGGCGAAGTGAACATGCCAGCGGATCTATTGATCTATAGGGTTAAGTCCTACGATGTCATTTTGGGAATGGACTGGTTAGGCAAGCACAGAGCTCACTTGGATTGTCACCGTGGAAGCGTGCGGTTTGAGAGAGAAGGAAAGGTCTTGGTTTATCAGGGAGTTAGGCAAACCTCAGGAAGTTTAGTGGTTTCAGCTATTCAAGCAGAACAGCTGATAGAGAAGGGTTGTGAGGCGTATCTAGCAACAATCACTACTACAGAAGGAGGGCCGAATGTAGACTTAGGCAGTATACCGGTGGTGCAGGAATTTGAGGATGTTTTTCAGGAGTTGGCAGGACTGCCACCAGCTCGTTCAGATCCATTCACGATTTAACTTGAGCCGGGGACAGCTCCATTGTCCAAAGCACCATACCGGATGGCGCCAGCGGATATGGCTGAACTGAAGAAGGAGCTAACGGAGTTGTTGAACAAAGGCTTCATTAGACCTAGTAGTTAACCGTGGGGAGCACCAGTGTTGTTCGTGAAGAAGAAGGATGGGAGCTTTAGGCTTTGCATTGATTACCGCGGATTGAATCGTGTGACCGTGAAGAACAAGTATCCACTTCCCAGGATAGACAAGTTATTGGACCAACTCAGGGGAGCTACTTGGTTCTCTAAGATCGATTTGGCATCAGGGTACCATCAAATACCCATAGAAGAGACAGACGTGCGTAAGACTGCCTTTAGGACAAGGTATGGTCATTACGAGTTTGTGGTCATGCCATTTGGTTTGACGAATGCGCCAGCTGCATTCATGAAGTTGATGAATGGCGTATTCAGAGAGTACCTAGATGGGTTTGTGATCATTTTCATAGATGATATTCTAGTATACTCTGAGGATGAGGAAAATCATAGGAGTCATTTGCGGACTGTTATGGAGAAGTTGAGGGAACAGAAGTTATATGCCAAGCTCAGTAAGTGTAGCTTTTGGCAACGGCATATAGGGTTCTTGGGTCACATTGTTTTGGATAAGGAAGTGTCCGTTGACCCAGAGAAGATTCAGGCTATTGCGGATTGGCCTAGACCAGAAAATGCTACAGAGATACGGAGTTTTCTCGGACTAGCTGGTTACTACAGGCGGTTTGTCAAAGGTTTTGCAAGCATGGCTCAGCCAATGACAAAGCTGACTGGTAAAGACGTGGAGTACGTCTGGACGGATGAGTGTGAAGAGTGCTTCTCAAAGCTAAAGGAGTTACTCACTAGTGCACCAGTATTGGCGTTACCAGTACCGGGTGAGCCATACGTGGTATACACGGATGCATCCAGGAAAAGACTAGGTTGTGTTCTGATGTAGAATGGTAAGGTGATAGCTTAGGCTTCGCGGCAGCTACGGAAGCATGAAGGAAACTACCCTACGCATGATTTAGAGATGGCGGCTGTGGTATTTGCACTTAAGATATGGAGATCTTACTTGTATGGGGAAAAGGTGCAGATATACACGGACCACAAGAGTTTAAAGTACAGCTTTACTCAACCAGATTTGAACTTGAGACAGCGTAGATGGATGGAGTTGGTAGCGGACTATGACTTGGAGATAGCATACCATCCAGGAAAGGCCAACTTGGTGGCGGATGCGTTGAGTAGGAGAAGGGCTAGCGTATCATCTGAACAGAATCTTGGAAGCATTGTGAACATGCTAAGGACATTGCAGTTGAATGCAATAACGGATGGGGTTGAACCGTTGGGTTTGGATGCTGCGGATAGAGCTGACTTGTTGACTAGGATTCAGATTGCTCAGGAGCAGGATGAGAATCTGAAAAAGGTGTCACAGAATGACAAGACGGAATATCAGACTTCAAACAATGGGACTATTGTTGTGAACGGACGGGTCTGTGTTCCAGATGTGAAGGAGTTAAGGGATGAAATCCTTAAGGAGGCACACCAGTCAAGGTTTTCTGTTCATCCGGGAATGACCAAGATGTATCAGGATTTGAAACGGTACTATCATTGGGTTGGGATGAAACGTGATGTGGCTAAGTGGGTAGCCGGATGTGAGACGTGCCAATTGGTTAAGGCAGAGCATCAGTTTCCAAGTGGTTTGTTGCAAACGTTGCCAATGCCAGAATGGAAATGGGACATGATCACCATGGACTTCGTATTGGGGTTACCTAAGACTAGGAAGTTGCATGACGGGATATGGGTCATTGTGGATCATTTGACCCAGTCTGCTCACTTCTTAGCAATGAAAAAGACGGATGGAGTACCAAAGTTGGTGGACATGTATATTGATCAGATCGTGAAGTTGCATGGAGTGCCAGTGAGTATCATCTCAGATCGTGATCCGAAGTTAACTTCGAGGTTCTGGAAAGAGTTCCAGGAAGCGTGTGGGACGCGGTTGCATATGAGTACAGCGTATCATCCTCAGACTGATGGGCAATCAGAACGGACGATCAGGACATTAGAGGATATGTTGAGAGCGTGTGTACTGGACTGGGGTGGTAGTTGGGAAGACTACTTACCATTGGCTGAATTTGCATACAACAATAGTTACCAAAGGAGCATTGAGATGTCTCCGTATGATACGTTGTATGGCAGGCCGTGCAGAACACCATTGTGTTGGACACAAGTGGGGGAGCGCAGTGTAATGGGGCCAGCAGTGGTCGAGGCTACTACAGAAAAGATCAGATTGTTAAAGGTTAAGCTGAAAGAGGCTATGGATAGGCAGAAAAGTTATGCGGACAAGCGCCGCAGGGATTTGGTGTTCAGTGTGGGTGATATGGTTTATCTTATGGCACTGACTTATAAGGGAACGGATAGGGCAGCTAAGAGTGCCAAGTTGAATCCGAGGTACATGGGGCCGTACCGGATACTGGAAAGGATTGGCACAGTCGCTTACAAGTTGGACTTACCATCGGAAATGGGAGCGTTCCATAATGTATTCCATGTGTCACAGCTGAGAAAGAACATTACCAAACGGGAAACGGTTATAGAGGAGCCGCCAGAAGACTTGCAAGAGGACCTTGCAGTAGTGGCTAGACCGGTTCGAGTAATAGGACGGAAAGAAAAGACTAAGCGTGGGAAGCTGGTCGGAATGGTTCAGGTCGTATGGGACTGCGATGGACAGGAACAGGTTACTTGGGAAAAGGAGGCTAGGATGAAAGCTGAGTATCCCAAATGGTTTGACAAGTTGCAAACGGATGAGTCGGATTCGAGAACGAATCCAGAACGGGTGGGGGAGAGTTGTAGCATCTGTATCCGAGAAAATGTGGAATGATCGTACCGGACAAGGTGTTGTCCGAGGAATGACCGAGCCAAGGGTCGGATACTGGCTGGGAAATGGAGGTTCGGACTATGGTCGGGTGTTGACCGGTGAAATAGTCGGGTATCGGCTGGATAGCCGAGCCGAATGGACCATATCCGAGGGAAACAGGGTCCAGTCCGAGGGAAATGGGATTTATCCTAGTGCAGTGGGATCTATCCGAGAGTCTGGGAGGTTAGTCCGAGTGTCAGTGGACTGTCTCCGAGGGGGAATAGGAAACCTCCAAGAAAAATAGAGGATTAGCCGAGGTGGGATAAGTTGTCCGAGAGAAATAGGAATATCCGGATGAAAAATGGAAAACACCTCGGATAAGGGCGGTTTATCCGAGTGGGAAGGGATTTGGGCCGTGGGCCAAGTGTTTGGTCGGCTATTTGGGGTTTATCGATGGGATGGTCGAGCCGGTACAGGGAATAGCCGAGAGAATCTAATCGGACCGGGATAAAACTTACTGGAACCGGGAAAACGTCGGATAAGTCCGGGTTACCTAGGTTTTTGCGAGTATTTAAGGGATTTTGAGACTTTTCTCGGGAGAGTTGTGTTTATTCGAGAGCAATAAAGCAAAGAAAGAGAATAGTCGAGAGAAAACCCTAAGAAAAACAGTTTATCCCGAGGACATCCGAGAGAGATCAGGTTATCGCCGAGCAGAACCGACCATCGCTGAGATAAACTGGTAAGCGATCGGATATTTCCCTAAGTGTTGAGTTTTCATCGGATAACCTCGAGCTAATAGCCTTGTTTTGTGGGATTTCTGAGGGAAAACAGAGTTTGGCTCGAAGAAAGGTGAACGGATCAAGAGATAGCCGAGGGGATAAGGATCGGATCGTACCGTGAGCCGAGAGATTCTTAGGGAGATCGGATATCTTCGTTTTGGTGCAGTTTTCATTGGGATTTCTTCTGACCAATCTGTTTCTAGCCTTGTCTAAGGTGAGTGCGTGACTGTGGTTGGGTCTAGGACCGTAGGATTGCTAGGGTTGAGTGTTTTGCATGTGATTGTGTGATTTTCATGTTATGTGTTGGAATTGATAAGCAATCCTTGTGTTGTGATATATTGTGGTGGTTACCGTGGCATAGATGGTATTTAGCTAACCTCAGTGTAATCCGGATCATGTACTAGCTTAGGGGATGTGGGATTCTCGTTGAAGTAGACATGAGTCTTAAAAAAGGATTGATCTTGGTTGGTTAGGCTAGATGATCATGGCCGTTTGATATTGTGATGTCTATTGCGAATTGACTGTGTTGAATGTTGAATCCGAAAGTATGACTGCGTGTTTGGTACTGACCAGGTGTTACGGGATGACCGTACTCACTAAGTATTTATAAAATACTTATGCCTCTCATTTTGAGTGTGCAGGTACTAAGCAGTAAAGGGGCGAGACCAGGCGGCAGTGAAGGATATGGATGGATCGGGACTTGGTTTTGTTTGTGTTAAGACTTGTGTTTAGAGTCTTATGGCTTTGGTGTTTGATCGTTAGGTTGCTAGATGATCAGTTGTAATCTTTAGCGAACCTTATGTTTTGATTTATGTGGAACTCCGAATCCTGTTTAAGTGTTTTACGAAAGTTGAATAAATGAATGAGTTGCTTTATATTCCGCTGTGTAATGATAAGAAACACTTAGAAAAATAAAGAAGAAAAAGTTCGAAAATATGGCTAAGTATAGAAACGGACTTAGAGGATGTAGTGGGACACAGCCGTGGTACCGTTTACCGGGTTGGATTACCACAGAAGCACTCGATTCACCCAACCGAATTGACCCGAAGATCAAGCAAAGGAAGACGATCCATGAAGAAGATCGAGTTAGAGATCGATCACCCAGATTGATCTCAGAACCTTATCCGACAGCTCACTTTTGGATTTTAGTGAGGGGACCATTTCTCTTGTTGGCCTATTTTGGGCGTAAAATCTCATCCTTTCATTTTGCCTCCTCCTAGTTTAAGCTTTTCTTATGCAATAAGGCTGAAAATCGTCATTGTTTTATTTTTCAAGCTTTTTACATTTTGTGAACCTTTAATCTTGCTTAATCTAAGTATTTCTCTTAATCGCTCTCTTTGCTTATTAGTTTAATCATGTTAAGCTTTTTTTTCTTTGTATTTTCATCTGTTTTAAGCATGTGTAGTGAGTAGTCTTTCATGGGTTTACGGTTGAGGTGATTAAGAGGGTTTAAGGGGTTTATGTTTAGGACTTTTCTTGTTCTTCACTTATTCTCTTCTTGGATTTGGGGGTTTTAATGCTTAGAGAGTCTTGAGAAAGTTCTCTTTAATCTCAGGGATTTCCTTACCTTGACAGGATTCAGGAATCCCCTAAAACCAAATCCAAGAGACTAGCTCATCCTTTTCCAAACGCTATGGATGCTTAGGGAGCTAGTTAGGCCATTATTTGAGATATATGCTTTATGTTCTTCGACCCATCTTTCCACCACACGCCATGGATTTGGAGGAAGAGTTGAGGAAAGGGTTTATACCACACACCATGGATAAACCTCTTTTAGCTTCTTTTAGAGATAGCACAAAATGTGTAGATCTATGTTTTCAAAACCCAAGCTTGAATCTTTAACATTCTTAAACATGATCCTCAACCCTGAATCCACTTTTAGCATTTAAAAACTCAAAGTAATCATTTCCTGGTCATAAAGTTTGCATCTTTAGTCTTAAAAAATCATTGTTCTAAGTTGTTAGAAATTTCTCTATTTATCTCCTTAAGTGTTCGATTTTTATAAGTTAGTAGTATTGCATTTTAAATTCTTAGAAGTCATCTACTAGTTGTTTAACTAGTAGTATTGCATTTTAAACCCTAAGTTAGTAGTATTGCATTTTAAATTCTTAGAAGTTATCTTCTTAGAAGTCAGTGGGATTTTTAAAATAGTTTTCGCGGTCATTTAGTAGTTGCATCTAGTTTTCATAGATTTTCTTCCCCATTTATCCGATTTGACTTAGATTTGCTTAGTTCTTGCACTCCTAGTAACTTTCATCAACCTGAGCTGGATTGACACCTCTAGCAGCTATACTACAACAATAACCTGCATTTGGCTTTGATAAAAACCAGCTAAATAAACCTAGTTATCAAATGGCGCCATTGCCAACTAGGGTTTAGATTGAAAGTATTAGGATTTGAAGCTTAGTAGAGACTAAGTTTCTATTTTAAATTTGGTTACTAATCTCTCTACCTTCATACTTGTATTCTCAGGTACATGAATCTGAGGTCTAAGGGTGACAACAACTTATTACAACCTTTAGACAACATTCATCAACTTGGAAGTGCAAGATCAAGAAGGGAAAGAGAACAAGCAACCCTTTGAGGAGATAGTGCAAGCAGGTGTTGTTGATTTTGAGAGTATGGCTGAGCAAGAACAAGCTGAGGCTCCACGTGACAATGCTGCTGCGGGAAGGGGTAATGGAAACCTCCACCATGCTCAAAGACCACCACGGATCATCAGTGCTGGTGATGCTCCAAACACTCATCACAACCGTTTTGGCATCACTCCTCCACCGGTGCAAAACAACAACTTTGAGATCAAGCCAGGCTTTGTCTCAATGGTGCAGAACAACAAGTTCCACGGCCTTGCTATGGAGGATCCTTTGGAGCACTTAGACAACTTTGAGCAAGTTTGTGGAATGATCAAGATCAATGGAATCTCGGAGGACAGCTTCAAGCTAAGGCTTTTCCCTTTTTCCCTTGGAGATAAAGCAAGACATTGGGAGAAGACCTTACCTCAAGGTACTATAACATCATGGGCTGATTGCAAGAAGGCATTTCTGTCTAAGTTCTTCTCAAGCACAAGGACAGCTCGGCTAAGGAGTGAGATCAGCGGTTTTACACAAAGGCAAAATGAGTCCTTTAGTGAAGCAATGGAGTGATTCAAGGACTGCACCATTGCATGTCCTCATCATGGCTTCAATGAAGAGACACTCTTGAGCACAATCTATAGAGGGGCACTTCCCAAGATTCGCATGCTTCTAGACATTGCGAGTAAAGGAAACTTTCTTGGCCAAAATGTAGAAGAGGGAATGGAGCTTATTAAGAACTTGGCTTTGAGTGATGGAAACTACAGTGAGGACTATGATAGAGCACCAAGAGGGTCTGATCTTGAGGCACACAAGAAGGAGATGAAGTCACTTGATAAACAGGATTTTTTTTTTTGCAAGTCGTAAATCAAAGCCTAAAGCACTGCTATGGTTGTAGTATAGGTGCAAGAGGTGTCAATCCAGCCTAGGTTGATGAAAGTCACTAAGAATGCAAGAGCAATGCAAAGCTAAGCAGATTCGGGCAAATGGGTGAAAAATTATGTAAAAACTAAATGCAACGACCAGATGACTATGAAAACTATTTTAAACTCCCTGGAAGAGGGTTGACAACTACTAGAAGAAGACTGAGAATTTAAAATGCAAGACTACTAATTTATAAAAATCGAACTCTAAAGGCAGAAAAACAGAGAACTTTTAGCAACTTAGAACAATAACTTTTAAAGATCAAAGATGCAAGCTTTATAACTAAAAGATGATTACTTAAGGTTTAAAAATGCTAAAAGATGATTCAAATTTGAGGGTCATATTCAAGAAGGTTCAAGATTCAAGCTTTGGGTTTGAAAACATAGATCTACTCATTTGATGAGCTATCTCTAAGCCTTGAGAAATTTAAGCTAGGATAATCCATAGCGTGTGGTATGATCCCTTTCCTTGACCCTTCCTCCTAACCTATGGCGTGTAGTGGAAAGATGGATCAAAGAAAATTAAGCAAAGATCTGAAATATTGGCTTAACTAGCTCCCTAAGCATCCATGGCGATTGGGAAATGATGAGCTAGTCTCTTGGATTTGGCTTTAAGGGATTTCTGAATCCGATCAAGGTAAGAAAGCCCTGGAATGATAGAGATCTTTCCCAAGACTCTCTAAGCATTAAGACCCCAAATCCAAGAAGAAAATAGATTAAGAACAAAAGAAAGACCAAAGCTTAAACCCTTAAACCCCTTAAATCGCCCCAACCTTAAACCCAAAGGAAAACTACTCACTACACATTGTTAAAACACTGAAAAATGCAAAGGAAAGAAAGCTAAACATGATTAAGCTAGAGCAAAAGCATAAGAAATTATCCAGCTGGTCCAAGACAAATGGAATGGTTCACGCCCCTTTGCCTAAAATAACCAAACAAAGAAAATGGTCCCCTCACTACGCTCCAAAAATGAGCCGGCCGGATAAGGTGTAGGGATCGAGTTGGGTGATCGATCCCTAGCTTGATCTCTCGGATAGATCGTCTGCTTTTGCACGATCTTTGGATCAATCCTTGGATGATCGGGTAGTGGTCTCGATCTGCCTCTCGTTCTACATGGCGTAATCCATGTCCGTACTCACGATCGATCTTGGTCTCGATCCTCCTCCTTGAAACGACTTGAGTCACTCGATCTTTTGGTCGATCTCGTCTAGATCGACCTGCCTAGCTCGATCTGCGTCTCGATCTCGGTTCCCTTGTAGCAAGGCTGATTTCTCCCAAGTGTCCACGAGCTCCTCTTTAATCCTTAGCATGTCCACGAACTCTCCATGGCTCCAATGTGTCCAAAAGAACCTGAATATCAGGCAAGAATGCAAGAAATATGCAAATGCTAATGCAAAAGTGCTCTAGGACCTAAAATGAGACAATCTAGCCTATTATGCAAGATGAATGCATGAAAACTACACTAAATGCATGTTAAATATGCTAAATAATAGAGTGTATCATCACTCCATGAGAAAATTGACAAATTGGTACTTGCAAATCAAAAGCAAGTTCACTTTGTGGGAGAAGCCGCAGATGTTCTTGATAAGCTGAAGCAAAGCCAAGAGGAAGCGAATTGGGTAGGAGGCCAAAACTACAACAAGCCACAGGGCTATGCTCAAGGCTATCAAGGCAACCACATCCTCTCATACCGAAGTAACAATGTGGAGAACCCTAAATATCAAGTATACCTTCCACAACAAGGAAAACCATTTGTTCCTTATAATAAAGGTGGATTTACACAAAACTGTGGATACCAAGGGCAAATACAAGGCAACTTACAAGGCCAGCAACAGAAAGGGGACAACAGCTACCCTCCTGGTTTCATGCCTCAGCAGAAATAAGCTCAAGCTCCACCTCAAGATCCGGTTCAAGCTATATTTCAACAGTTACTTCAAGGTCAAGCATCTACAAATCAGAAGTTTGTTGATATAAACAAGAGACTGGACTCTTCTCTTACTGAGGTTTCTACACAAATCACCAACCTGAACGTCAAGATTCGCCAGCTAGAGAAAGGAAAGGCAAGTTCAAGCGGTGAAGGTAGCTTACCCGGCAAGTGTGAGCAAAACCCTAAGGAGTATGTAAACGCGATTCCTTTGAGAAGTGCGAAAGAGCTACCACCACGGTTTATACCTGAAGATAATGAGGACATTGTGGTTCAAGAGGGGGAGAGTAAGCTCTCAAATGATCAAGAGATCACGTTTGACAATGTCTGGATTGAAAGGCCAAGGAAAGGCAAGGAAGCAGTTTTAGAGAAGAAAGTGGAGGAAGTTAGCAAAGAGAAAGAAGCTTTCGTGCCTCCACCCTACAAACCAAAGCTTCCCTTCCCTGGACGATTCAAGAAACAGACTCATCCATGGCGTGTGGTATGATTCCCTTCTTCAATCTCTCCTCAAACCCATGGCTTTTGGTGGAAAAAGAGATCGAAGAGCATGGATTACAGATCTCAACAAACGGCTTAACTAACCTCCTCTACAACCATGGCGTTTGGGAGAGGTTATATTAGTCTCTAGGATCTGTTTTTCTAGGATATCTGAATCCAGTCAGGGTAAGACAGCCTTGGAATCATAGAGATCTTTTCCAAGACTCTCTAAGCCTTAAGACCCCAAAATCCTAGAAAGGAATGAATGAAGAACAAGAAAAACACAAAGCTTAAACCCCTTAAACCCTTGAATCGCGTCGACCCTTAACCCAAAAAGAACTACTCGCTACTCATGTTTAAAATCGACTGAAATGCAATAAAAGATGAACTAAGAATGATTAAGCAATAGATTAAAGGAAAAGACTTAATATTCAAAAGATTCAAGTTCAAAATATCAAAAACTCCAGAACAATGACAATGGCGGATAATCGCCTAAGAGAAAGCTGAAAAAGATAAGAATGAAAGTTGTTCCGAAAAGGATAGCCGCCTTTGCCTAAAATGGCCAAACAACTCCAAATGGTCCCCTCACTAGATGCCAAAAGCGGTTAAGGCCCCAGAGATCGACCTTGAGATCGATCAGTTCACTCGATCTTCTTCATGGATCGCCTTCTTCTGCTCGATCTTTAAGTCGATCTGGTTGGATGGATCGAGCACTTCCTTCAATCTTTCACTGGATCCTTGGATGATCGAGTCGTGGTCTCGATCTCACTCTCGTTCTGCATGGCGTCATCTACGTCCGTACTCCAGATTGATATCCTCTCTCGATCTTGGTCTCGATCCTTCCCCTTGAATCGACTTGGGTCACTCGAACTTCTGGTCGATCTCGTCTAGATCGACCTGCCTTGCTCGATCCACTACTCGATCTCGGGTCCTTCGCATGCATGGCTGAGTTCTCCAAGTGTTCACAAGCTTCGTTTTGATCCTCCTCACGTCCACATAATTTCCACAACTCCAGAGTGCTCCAAACAACCTGATAATGATGCAAAAGTGCAATGATTATGCAAAATGCGAATGCAAAGAGACCTAGGACCTAAAATGCAACAAATGGAACAAACTAGCCTGTAATGCAAGATGAATGCATGAAAAACTATCCTAAATGCATGTAAAATATGCAAAATATATGGTAATATCAACACCTCTAAACTTGCCTTTTGCTTGCCCTCAAGCAAACAAAATTCAAGAAGGGAAGAGAGGTTTTAAAAACGGGGGCTCAAATTCCTTGCAAAAGTGTATTTCAAATGAAGCAATTCAATGGTCCTAGTTCTTAATCCTAAGATGCAATGCACACACTCATACTCCAAAGAACTTAGCCATACTCATCACATATTGAATCTCAAATCATGACTCTCATATCCTAAACAATCTAAGAATCCTAACCTTTAACATTCATTAGGCTCAAAACCGCGAATCACACTTATGCACTTTAAAACCGAATACATTTGGCTTAGGGACAAGGAGATGAGATAAGAATGATCTCATTTATAAGGGTGATTCAAACAAGGGGTTATCTCAAAGAATGGTCGAACTTATGGATAATGCTAAAGGTAAAGACAATTGATGCATACATGACTAGACTCTCATCTACCAATACATGCTAACAATGATCCTAGAACCCTCTCTCATTTTTCTTTTCCTTTTAAGCTCACTCACCCTCCTAAAGACTACCCTCATCATCAAGGCAATTCGCCTAGCAAAAACCCAAATAAAAGCATCATTTTAAAACTTTTTTGGCTAGTGGTAAGGCTAAAAACATATTTAGCTCTTTTTTTTTTACTTTGATAGCTCTACTCATTTTTTTTTCTTTTTAAACAATTGGCCTTTTGGCTCTTTTTCTTTTCTTTTTCTTTTCTTTTAAGAGCTACCTCTTATTCAAACTAGAGCTTTGATTTTAAAACAATAAGCCTTCCACATAAAACCATTAAAACTTTTTTATTCAACTTCCAAACTTCAAACTCTTTAAACTGAAGCAAAACAAAGCGATTCCCATGAATACCCGCCCTATCCTAAGCCTAAAACTAGCTTCAAAATGCAAAGCTAGCATCAATATGAGAGCCTAATCATGTCGCCTAAACCTAACACTTTATGCTAAGTTAAACCGAAAAGAGGCCTCACAAAGATTTATCACACAAGAACATTGGCTTGAAAGAAGGGTAAGGTAAACGTGGGGAAGTCTATTTAGGCTTACAAGAGAGTGGTGAAAGGAAGAAGAAAGCCTAAATATGTATAAGTGATCCATGTATCCTTTTTCAAATGTATAAGTACGATAATTAGAAGTTCAAATTAAGGTTTTCACTTAGTAGGAAAGGATTCAATTCATGAATGTTCAACTTAAGCCACGAAAATCAAAATAAATGATCCAAGTATGGTTAGAGCTTACTTTCAAAGTATGAACAATGCATCAAAGAACTACTAACTAGGGCCTTGAAACAATTCCTGAGCTTAAAACACTTTTCAAGAAAAACTTTTGCCCCTTATGCAAATGTAAACAACCTAAATGCTTAAAAATTCTAGACCCAATCCTAAAATGTTTAATAACTAGAATGCAACTACATGAATTTTTTAAAAACATTTTAAACTTTTTATCATTTTTTGGTGTTTTCTATGCCTTACATGATGCATGATGACTCAAAGGATGATAACAGAAAATAAAATCAAAGAAAACATGTCAAACACACCACACACTCCCCCAAACTTGAATGACACCGTCTCGGTGGCAAACAAATCCAAGAGGAGTCAAAACACAAAGCAAAAACAAATCCATGGTATTTACAAGGATTGGTTGTTGGTACCTCGGAGCTAAGTAAGGCTGGTGCTTGAGGTTGCTCCAGACTTCTTGCTCTTCTTAGGAGTGTCGTGGCTGATCTCCTTACCTTTATCCTTGCTCGTTTCCTCATGGAGAGAGTGGTGCGCAGGTTCGTTTGTTTCTTAGGGCTCACGGATCTCTATGCCTCCAGTCGATCTTCTTCTCTTATCCGGCTGCTGCACCTCCTCATCGCTTGAAAACTTCTTAGGTGAGCTCCCTTAAAGCGCCTTGACCTTCTTGGTAAGCTTCTTGATCATCTTGCCTTGCCATTTGTTGATCTTGCGCTGCATCTCTACAACTAAAGCTAGGAACTTCTCGGCTTTGGTCCTAGGCTCGAAGTTAAGCGTGGGAAGAATAAAGCTCTCGGGCATCTCAGCATCAGATGTGGGTGACTCTGAACGAGGGCGAGAAGCTTGTGTGGGAGCGGTTGTGCCTCCTAGAGGTGCAAAGCATTCCTCAACACTAGGCAGAAACTCCAGATTGCCAACACCTAACAGCTCCGTTTCTTCCTTGTTTGGCAAGATGCACACTCTCTTCTCATTCTCACAATCGTAGAACAAGTATGCAAAGAATCCCTCAGCTGGCGTGCGTCCCAAGCTATCTGTTTTCCTCATGTAAATCTCATCCATGTAAGCTCTCTCCGCGCAAGGGACGAAGTCCGGAAAGGGTATACCAGCTTAAACAAACATTGGTATAAGGAAGCCTCCTATAAGCGCCAAGCTTGCCTTGCATCTCATTGCCCATGCCTTGTAATTTAGTAGAGAAGAAGCCAAGATGCATCCGTAGTTAACATCATCTCTGAGCTTGTCCTCCATTGGTTTGTCGTTCTCCTTGGGATCACACAGAAGATGCTTAACGCTTTGGAACAAGAAACACAGCTCGTTCTTGGTGACTGTAGGAGCCACGGACCGTCCACTGAAGGTGTTGGCGATGAGCTTGAGCGTGTGTCTTAGCACGGGACTGCGGACTCGCTTGATCTTGGCCGTGTTTACCTTGTAGTCATCGTTACTGATCAGATCCCACAAGTCGTTGGCTTGAGTGAAAGGAGGAAACTCCACTTGCTTGGCGTTAGCCTTAAGGCCGTAGGCTTGGCATAGCTCGGCGATGGAGAGATGATAGGCTTGTCTCCTGATCTTGAAGGTGATGTGGCCTTGGGAAGGAGTAGGAAGACTTGGATTCTCGTAAGTGAACTCCAAAGTGGCGATGAAGTCTATGGTTGCCTCGGGATAGGTTGAGCAATCCATTCTTGATAAGCACTGGAGCCCAATGTTCTTGAAAAGGTGATCAAAGTCTCCCAAGATCCCCATCTTAGCCAACAGATGCCTGCTCGCGAACTTTGTGGGATCGAACCTTAGCCTTTCAAGCCGTTTCTTGGCTTGTTTCTCCTCTTTTGTCCATCTGACCCTCTCTTGAACCATTTCTTGAGCTTCCCCCTCTTGTGCTGTCTCTTCTCTGGTTCTATTTAGTGCCATTGGTACCTGAAACACAAATCTCAAGGAAGAGAATGAGTATAGGCGGCAAAATTGAGAGAAAGATAAGATAAGAAAGAAAAACTTCTAACGATAACCCTAGAATTTTGGGGAATTTATAAAAATTGTAGCTAGATAATATAGAAGAAAATCTAGAGATAGGATTAAATCTAGAAATTTTCCTAATATCTAGCTATTTATTTAAATTATCCTAATTCCCTAACAACTAACAATCATCTTAAGGAATCAAAAGGTAATTTTCAAAAAAATTTAAACAAGTAAATCAATGAACCGAAAATACCTTTTGACAAGATGAAAGCATGATGTTAATAGCCTTAAGAAAACAGAAACTCATACTCTCTCTATCTTTAGAAAACTTGAAATGCAAATGAGAGAGAGTGGGCAAAACCATGCAAATATAAAGGCTAACAAAACCATGGGCAAACAAGTGGTTTCTGACAAAAGAGTGGTCAAGGCACATCTTTCATGGTCAAAGATACTTGCCTTGACCACAATTCAAGTTTAAAAACCGGAGGGAAAGAAGAAAAGAGGGAAAAAATTTACTTACCTCGGCACTAGATCGAGTCCATTTGGTAGATCTTGGACTCGATCTCATGCCCATGTTGACTTGGATCGAGAGGTTTGATCAATCAGGGACTCGATTCAGATTGCATCGAGTCTTAGATCGATTGTGCCCTTGCGTTCCATGATTTTTGGTCACTCAGGCTATGCTCCTTGGATCGAGCCACGTGATCGATTTAGGGGTCGTTTGGGCCAAGATCGAGTGGCAGATCCAGTAGACTGATCGATCTAACCTCGAGGATCGAGTGAAGTCAGTCGATCCACACCTCGTTTGCGTTTCAAGCTAAACGTATGGGTAGTTTATCCTCTCATGATCGACCGACTCACTCGATTATCTACTCGATCTCGTCTAGATCGCCTGACTCCTCTCGATTCACTAGCTCGATCTAGCACTCGATCTCCAGCCTATATTTCTCCTTTCTTGCCCCTTTTGTCTCCAAGAACATGGTCTACAATCCCTCATTCATTCATCTACACAGTTAAACATAAAAAGCATAAAACTGAAATAGAAAGAAAGCAAAAATATGTACAAGATAGATATGAGAATGCCTCCCAAGTGCGCTTTTTTTAACGTCTTTAGCTAGACTTTACTTGGTTTAGGCCTGAGGTGGGTCTTGGAGAAGCATGGTGGTGCTCTCCTTGCAGCAATCACTCGCCAAGTAGGGCTTGACTCTGTGCCCATTAACCGTGAAAGCATTACCGCTCTTGCCAACCAATCTAACCACTCCATAGGGTATAACTTCCTTGATCTCATACGGTCCACACCATCTAGACTTGCGCTTCCCTGGAAATAGCTTCAACCTCGAGTTGTAGAGTAGCACCAGATTGCCTTCCCTCAACTCCTTATGAACCAGCTTCTTGTCATGAACCGCCTTGGTCCTTTGCTTATAGATCTTAGCACTCTCGTAGGCGTCTAACCGTAGCTCATCAAGCTCATGTAGTTGAATCAACCTCTTCCCCTGCGCCGTCTTGAGACTGAAGTTCAGATGCTTCACAGCCCACAATGCTTTATGCTCCAACTCAACAGGAAGATGGCATGCCTTGCCGTATAGAAGAGTGAAAGGAGTGGTACCTATAGGAGTCTTGATAGTGGTCCGGTAAGCCCATAGAGCATCATCTAGTTTAACCGCCCAATCTTTCCGAGTTACACCTACGGTCCTCTCTAGGATAGCCTTGATCTGTCTATTCGAGACCTCTACTTGCCCACTGGTCTGTGGGTGATAAGGTGTGGCTATCTTGTGCTTCTCGCCATACTTCTTCAAGAGACCTTCAAACACTTTCTTGATGAAGTGGCTACCCCCATCACTGATCACTACTTTTGGAACTCCAAACCGTGGGAAGATGATGGTCTTGAAGAGCTTGATCACCACTTTTGGATCGTTTTTTTGGGAAGCTATAGCCTCATACCATTTATACACGTAATCAACAGCCACCAAGATGAATTTGTTGCCGTAAGAGGATGGGAACGGACCCGTAAAATCTATCCCCCAAGCGTCAAAAACATCAACTTCAAAGATTGGCACCTGAGGCATCTCATTCTTCTTCATGATGTTTCCAGCTCTTTGACATGCTTCACACGCCTTAACAAACTCATGTGCATCCTTGAATAGCGATGGCAACCAAAACCCGGCTTGTAAGACATTTGTTGCCGTCTTGAAAGAAGCAAAATGTCCTCCATATGACAAACCCTGGCAATGTAGAAGGATGTCCTGCGCTTCTTCTCTTGAAACATATCTTCTATACAAGCTGTCTACTCCCCTCTTGTACAAGTAAGGCTCGTCCAAAAATAATGAGAGATGTCTCTCATGAACTTCTTCTTGTGGTAGTGGTCAAGATGAGTAGGTTCCTCTCCACAAGCTAAGAAGTTCACTATATCAGAATACCAAGGCAGGTTCTCTTCTCTCAAAGCCAAAACATCTTCAAACTGATCCTCCAGCCGTGTGCATACAACCGTGTTGATCATCATGAGTTGTTCTTCAGGAAGTGAATCATCCAAGGGTAAAGCTTCATTCACTCTCATCCTAGAAAGGTGATCAGCAACACCATTCTCTATCCCCTTCTTGTCTTTTATCTCTATGTCAAACTCTTGTAGAAGGAGAATCCACCTTAAGAGCCTCGGCTTGGTATCCTTCTTAGAGTAGATATACCTCAACACCGCGTGATCAGTGTATACAACATCTTAAAGCCCACCAAGTATGATCTGAACTTCTCAAAAACAAACACAACGGCCAGCAGCTCCTTCTCGGTTGTAGCATATCTCACTTGCGTGTCATCCAAGGTATGACTGGCGTAGTAGATAACATGCAACCTCTTGTCTTTCCTCTGACCAAGAACAGCTCCCACGGCGTAGTCACTCGCGTCGCACATGAACTCGAAGGGTAAGCTCCAATCTGGTGCTTGTACTATAGGTGTCGTGACAAGAGCCTCCTTGATGGTCTTGAAAGCATGAAGACATTCCTCATCAAAGTCAAAGTCAGCTTCCTTGCATAACAACCGTGTAAGAGGGCGAGCTATCTTGGAGAAATCCTTTATAAACCGCCTGTAGAAGCCAGCATGCCCCAAGAAACTCCTTATCCCTTTGATATTAACCGGCGGCTCAAGACTCATCATGACCTCAATCTTTGCTTTGTCAACCTCTATCCCTTGCTCAGATATCTTGTGACCGAGTACAATCCCTTCCTTCACCATGAAGTGACACTTCTCCCAGTTCAGCACCAAGTTTGTCTCCTCGCATCTCTTGATTACCTTGCAAAGATTCAACAAACAAGCAGAAAAGGACGCACCATATACAGAAAAGTCATCTATAAACACTTCTACCATCTCCTTTATAAGATCAGAGAAGATCGACATCATGCACCTTTGAAAGGGGTGCTGGTGCATTACATAACCCAAATGGCATCCTTCGATATGCAAAGGTACCATAGGGGCATGTAAAAGTCGTCTTCTTTTGATCGTTAGGATGGATTGGTATTTGAAAGAAACCACTATAACCATCAAGAAAGGACTAGTATAGATGATTAGCATGTCTCTCAAGCATCTGATCAATAAAAGGAAGAGGAAAATCCTTTCTAGTAGCTGAATTGAGCTTCCTATAATCTATACATATTCGGTGACCAGTTATGGTTCTAGTAGGAATCAATTCATCTTTTTCATTCTTAATGACTGTGATTACACCCTTCTTAGGCACCACATGGACAGGAGAAACCCACGTGCTGTCACTGATGGGGTATATCACATCAGCCTCTAACAGTTTCAAAATCTCTTTCTTAACTACTTCTTTTAAATTCGGGTTTAAGCGTCTTTGATGTTCAATAGAAGAAGAGTTCTCATTATCTAAGTGAATCCTATGAGTGCAAAGCATTGGTGAAAGGCCCTTGATGTCACTTAGAGAATACCCCATGGCCTTCCTATACTTTCTCAGCTCATTAAGGAGCGAGTGCAACTCATCATCACTCAAGTTTTCATTCACAATCACGGGATAAGTCTCATTAAGCCCTAAGAATGCATATCTTAGCCTTTTTGGGAGCTCCTTTAGGTCGACCTTTGGGGCTAGCAGCTCGCTCCAGTCCTCCTCGTGGCTTGTGTTGACGTCTCTGTCCTTACTGCCCTCCTTAGACCCCGAGTCATGTGCTTTAAGACTGCTTTCTTGAACCGTTGTCCCCTCTGAGATCGAGTCATCCAGTCGATCTTCCACTCGTTCTGGTCCTGATCGAGTAACTTCACTCAATTCACCTACTCGATTTGATGTGGATCGAGCAGGAGATCGAGTCCCCGTCTCGTTCTCTGAACTGATCGATTGGCCTTTCTCGATCTTCTCATCGTTCTCTTTCCTGGATCGATCAGCCTCCTTGATCTTCCTGTTGATTGCTGTCTTGGATCGAGTGATCTTCTTGATTTCCTGATCGATCTCTAGGCATCCGCCTTCATCCTCCTTTACAGCTTTCCTAGAATCGAGAATGTGGACGTATTCTTGAGTCTGCTCACTCAGAAAACCAAACTCTCTATACTCCTTTGTCAAGGCAAGCTGCAAGTGATCTTCATGTGCCAATTCCTCAAGCAACTCATCGGCCAAAGCGTCTAGAATCTCAATGTAGAAAGCTTGTCCTCCAATGGTTGGCTTCTTCAAGACTTCATTAATATCAAAGTCCAGCTTGATGTCTTTGCCCAAGTGTAGAGAAATCTTGCCATTCTTCACATCAATGATGGCTCCAGCGATTGCAAGGAACGGTCTTCCAAGGATTAGAGGATCCTTTGGCTCTTCATCCATCTCTAAGACAACAAAGTTGGTTGGCACATTAACTCCACTGATCCTCACGGGCAAGTCTTCAAGCGTACCCACTGGAAGTCTGGCGCTTCTATCAGCTAGCACAAGGGAGATTCTACAGTCTTTAAACTTGGTAAAACCAAGCTTCTTTGCAATGGAGTGGGGTATGAGATTGATACTTGCTCCCAAATCACATAAACAGCTCTGAAACATCAAGGGACCAAGAGCACAAGGAATGGTGAATGATCCTGGATCTCCAAGCTTCTTTGGCACAATCTCTTTGTGAATGATGGCGCTGCACTCTTCACTAAGCACAAAACCTCTTCACTCTCCTTGTTCTTCTTAGTAAGTGAATCTTTGAAGAACTTAGCACAATTAGGCATCATGGCCAGACAACCAACCAAAGGTAGCTTGATATCAACATCCTTCAAGTGTTTCTCAAAGACTGCTCTATGCTTCTCTAGCAGCTGCTTCTTGAACCGGCCAGGAAAAGGAAGCTTCGGTGTGTATGGTGGAGGAACAAATGCATCTTTCTCTTTGCTCAGCTCCTCTACTTTCTTCTCTACAACAACCTCTTTGCCTTTCCTTGGCCTCTCAATCAACAGATTGTCAAAGGTGATTTCTTCATCAGCTGAAAGCTTACCCTCCCCCTCTTGAATCACAATGTCCTCATTGGCTTTCGGTGCAACTATTGGCGGAACCTCTTTCCCACTTCGTAAGGTGATAGCGTTTGCATACTCTTTGGGATTTCGCTTACACTTTCCAGGTAGGCTTCCTTGACCGCTTGAGCTTGCTTTTCCTTTCTCTAACTGCTTGATCTTGTTGTTCAGATTGGTGATCTGTGTAGAGACGTCAGTAAGAGAAGAATCTAGCCGTTGTTCATCTCAACAAACTTCTGATTTGTAGAAGCTTGACCTTGAAGCAACTGTTGGAACATTGCTTGAACCGGATCCTGAGGTTGGGGTTACCGGGAGGAAACATAGGAGTGTAGCCTTTGCTGCTTTGCTGTTGTTGCTGACTCTGAAAGTTTCTTTGTGTTTGCCCTTGATAACCACTGTTTTATTGAAAACCCTTGTTGTAGGGTACAAACGGTTTTGCTTGCTGAGGGGGTTACACTTGATCTTTAGGGTTCTCAACGTTTGTACTCCTGTAAGAGAGATTGTTGTTGGCTTGGTACCCTTGTGAATAACCCTGAGGCTTGTTGTAGTTCTGACCAGCAACCCAATTAGCTTCTTCTTGGCTCAACTCTAGCTCCTCTAAGACATCTTCAGCTTCTCCCACAAAGTGCACATGCTTCTGATTTGCAAGAACGAGCTTGTCTATTTTCACATGGAGCGATTTGAGCTCTTTCTTGTGTGACTCAAGCTCAGAACCTCTAGGTGCTCGGTCGTAGTCCTCACTGTAATTCCCATAACTCAAAGCCACGTTCTCTATGAGCTCCATACCTTCTTCCACTTCTTGACCAAGAAAGTTACCCTTGCTTGCCGTATCAAGTAACATTCGGATCTTAGGTAATGCGCTTCGGTATATTGTGCTCAAGAGGGTCTCTTCACTGAAGCCGTGGTGAGGACACTGAATGGTATAGTCCTTGAACCACTCCATAGCTTCACTGAATGTCTTGTTCTGCCTTTGAGTGAAGCCACTAATCTCACTTCTCAAACGAGCTGTTCTTGTGCTTGAGAAGAACTTTGAGAGGAACGCTTTCTTGCAGTCAGCCCAAGAAGTAATGGTGCCTTGTGGAAGGGTCTTCTCCCAGTGCCTTGCTTTATCCCCAAGAGAAAATGGGAAGAGCCTAAGCTTAAAAGCATCTTCTGAGATCCCATTGATCTTTATCATTCCACATACTTGCTCAAAGTTGTCAAGATGCTCCAAAGGGTCTTCCTTTGCCAGCCCGTAGAACTTGTTGTTCTGAACCATAGAGACAAAGCCAGGCTTGATCTCAAAGTTGTTGTTTTGGACCGGTGGAGGAGTTATCCCAACGCGGTTGTGATGAGTGTTTGGAGCATCACCGGCACCAATGATATGTGGTGGTCTAGCAGCATGGTTGGGGTTTCCATTACCCCTTCCTATAGCAATGTGAGCTGGTGGAGGTACCTCAGGATGTTCCTGCTCAGCCATACTTTCAAAGTCAACTGTACCAGCTTGCACAATCTCTTCAAAGGCTTGAGCTTGCTCTCTTGCTCTTCTTGTTCTTGAACTTCCGAGTTGGTGAATATTGTCCAGGGGTTTAAGTAGATTGTTGTCACCCCTGGAGCACAAATTCATGTACCTGAAAGACACAAGTGTGAAGAGAAAGAGATTAGTAACCAAATTAAATGAAAGGCTTAGTCTTTACTAAACCCCAAATCCTAATGCTTCCTAACAATCCTAAGATGGCAACGGCGCCATTTGATAAACAGATTGTTAGCAAGGTGAAATATCAAATCCCAAACCACAACAATGATGTAGTATAGCAGTAAGGGTATCAATTCAACCTAGGAAGCAGGAAGAACACTAGGAATGCAAGGGTAAAGCAAATATAAGCAAATCGGGAAAATGATTGGTAAAATCAAGGAAAACTAAATGCAATGACCAAATGAAATGCAAAATTATTTTAAAATCCCTGGAAGAGGGTTAACTACTACTATGAGAAAGCACAAGATTAAAAATGCGAATTTACTAATAACTAAAAATCGAGAGCTAAATCGGGTAAAACAGATCGATCTAACAACTTAAAGGCAAACGACTTCTAATGAACAAGATGCAAGCTTTGAAACTAAATGATGACTACTTGAGGTTTAAAAAAGCTAAAAGGAGGTTCAGGATCGAGGGTCATATTCATGAGTGTTCAAGGTTCAAGCTTTGGTTTGGAAACACATAGATCTACTCATTGATGAGCTTTCCCTAAGCCTTGAGAATCTCAAAAAGACTCATCCATGGCGTGTGGTATGATTATCTTCTTCAATCTCTCCTCCAAACCCATGGCTTTTGGTGGAAAAAGAGATCGAAGAGCATGGGTTACAGATCTCAACAAACGGCTTAACTAACCTCCTCTACAATCGTGGCGTTTGGGAGAGGTTAGATTAGTCTCTAGGATCTGGTTTTCTAGGATATCTGAATCCGGTCAGGGTAAGACAGCCTTGGAATCATAGAGATCTTTTTCAAGACTCTCTAAGCCTTAAGACCCCAAAATCCTAGAAAGGAATGAATGAAGAAAAAGAAATACACAAAGCTTAAACCCCTTAAACCCTTGAATCGCCTCGACCCTTAACCCAAAAAGAACTACTCGCTACTCATGTTTAAAACCGAATGAAAAGCAATAAAAGATGAACTAAGCATGATTAAGAAATATATTAAAGGAAAAGACTTAATATTCAAAAGATTCAAGTTCAAAATATCAAAAACTCCAGAACAATGACAATGGCGGATAATCGCCTAAGAGAAAGCTGAAAAAGATAAGAATGAAAGTTGTTCCGAAAAGAATAGCTGCCTTTGCCTAAAATGGCCAAACAACTCCAAATGGTCCCCTCACTATATGCCAAAAGCGGTTAAGGCCCCAGAGATCGACCTTGAGGTCGATCAGTTCACTCGATCTTCTTCATGGATCGCCTTCTTCTGCTCGATCTTCAAGTCGATCTGGTTGGATGGATCGAGCACCTCCTTCGATCTTCTACTCGATCCTTGGATGATCGAGTCGTGGTCTCGATCTGGCTCTTTTTCTGCATGGCTTCATCTACATCCGTACTCTAGATCGATCTCCTCTCTTGATCTTGGTCTCGATCCTTCCCCTTGAATCGACTTGGGTCACTTGATCTACTGGTCGTTCTCGTCTAGATCGACCTGCCTTGCTCGATCCGCTACTCGATCTCGGGTCCTTTGCATGCATGGCTGAGTTCTCCAAGTGTCCACAAGCTTCGTTTTGATCCTCCTCACGTCCACATAACCTCCACAACTCCAGAGTGCTCCAAACAACCTGGTAATGATGCAAAAGTGCAAGGAATATGCAAAATGCGAATGCAAAGAGACCTAGGACCTAAAATGCAACAATTGGAACAAACTAGCCTGTAATGCAAGATGAATGCATGAAAAACTATCCTAAATGCATGAAAAATATGTAAAATATATGGTAATATCATTGAGAAAGGGTAGCTAGGATTGGGTCTGATTTGGGAAGAGAATTTTGGGATTTAGTACATTCTTAGGCATTGGGTAGATAGTAATTTATCCTTGTATGCATAAGTTGTGCTTAACCTTTAGCATTGTGCCCAAGTTCATTCCTTTTTGAGAGAAACCTTTACACTTTAACCCACATTTTAATGAGAACATTTTTGTCTCATGACCTTAACCCTTAGCCAAATGATTCCACTTGATTTGCTTGAACATGATTCACTTGGTTACAAAGTTTAAATGAATGTTAAAGGGATTGATTGATTTGAGCATTTAACTAGGCTGAGCTAGAGATCATTTTGAAACTGGAGAAGCATGGCTAGGTTGATTGATGAGCCTTAACTAAAGGGCGATTGTATCGACTTCACACCTTCGAGAGCCAAACCGATACAACTCAGAAACCTTCTGTATTGACATGCATACGACCAAGAGGCATCGATACAACCCAGAAGAGGAGAAGATATCGACATGTGTATCGATATACCATGTCGATATGGTCCATCTGAGTCAACTTACTTTTGGTTTAATCTTGGTTTACTAGGGATTTCATTGTTTCCCTATAAATACTAAAGTCCTTAAATGGTTAGGCAAGTTGGATCTTGTTATTTTATTTCTGTTCTTACACTTAAGACCTTATTTTTTTCAGCTTTGCTTTGTAAGAACTTGCTTAACATAGTGAATTTTTGTATTTGCCTTTGATCTATTCTTCTTTAAGCTGCTTCCTAATCATGCTTAACCATCTTTTCTCTTTGGAACTTGTGGTTTTGACTATGGCTAGTGAGTAGTCTTATCTAGGGTTTGAGATGAGATAGATTAGAGAGATTTTAGGGCTAGATTAGTGATGTCTTGTGCTTAATATGGTTATCTTCTCTCTATCAGATGTGCTTAACACTAGATTAGTCTTGGCCATGCTTGTTTAGTATCTTCGTTTTCTCTAGCGCCTAGTAAGTGTTTCATGAAATGCTGCTTAGAGTCTCTTAGAGGGTTTGTATGCTTAGCCTAAGGAATTAGATGTCTAAGGTGCATTTTGGCTTTATAGCATTGGAGTTCTGTTCTGAATGCTTGCTGGTCATGTGTTTGAGTAAAGGGATTTATCTTGAATGTGTGTTTAGCAAAGTGATTAGTGTCAAGGAATTAAGCTAGTTATAGTTGTTAATCCTATGCCTCGAAGGTTGCATTGTTTGAATGGGTTAAAAACATCACTAGTTAGGTTCTAATCCCCTCTTAATCAATAACCCCCATCTTAGATCCTTGCTTTATCCATTTGAATATCTTGCTTGCTTTGTTTAGTCTTTAGACTTGTTAGTTTTGTTCACAACTGCCATTTTGAATCTTGCTTGATTTAGTTGATTTGCTGTATTCTTGATACCTTAAGAACCCAGATGGATTGATACCTTACATGCTGCAATGACATGAGTATGTTGGGATTTGCTTAGTATTGAAATAACTGCTTATCAAAGGTCAAGCGAAGGGACCTTAAACAAGGCACACTTGGGAGGTAATCCCATGACTATCTATGTAAATATGCTTTCCTTTTGCTTTTGATCTGTTTGTTAAGTGTTTTCAGGATGTGAAAAGTGATTAGATTGGTCAACCAAAGTGGAGAACGAAGGGATTTAAAACTGTGTTTCTGCATCGAGGTGTCATATTGAGCTAAATCTCTACAAGTCCTGCCTGATGCATTTCATCTCGAGGACGAAGGAGTCGTACGTCGAGCAGATTACGCGATGGGGATTGCACCGAGGTGTTGTATCGAGGAGAACCTCCAGAACTCTGCTCGATGCAATCGCCCTGAAACCCTTGTCCGTACATCGAAGAACGAGTACCGTACAGCGAGCATGGTGCCCGAGGATGATCACATCAACGTGCAGCATCGAGCAAAACACTCAGAGCCCACCTCGATATGGACAACTGCTTTTCTATACTCCAAAACTGCTAGGAAGCTTCGACATTTGAGCACCATCAACCACCTGGACCAATGAATATCCAATCCTCCATCCCTCCAACCTCCAATGCAAAGTACACATCTTCCTCTCCCTTTACTCTATACACCTTCTCCCTTACACTTCATTTTGAAATTGTGGTTTGCCTCCTTTTGGATTTATAATACACAGTGGACTGTGTATTCTAAGTGTGGGGGAGGGTTTGCTTAGACTAACATTTGACATTCTCATCACAGCTGCATTTACATATAGCTAGACAACCATGCATTGCACTTAAGGCATAGAAAATCACTAGAAATATTCAAAAATTGATTTCTTAAAAACAGAGTTTTCATGTGCATTCATATAGGACTTAGACTTCATGCATTCATTTAGGTTGTAGCTTGCTTGTTTAAAATGGGTGCAATGATAGTGAATCTTTGAAAATGCTAGTGGTTTATGAAAATAATGCCCTTGTTCTTAGTCATTTGATGCATTTAATGAAGCACTTGAAATAAGACTGAACCACTCTTTTAATTTATGATTTTGGAACTCATGTTTGAATTTGAAGCTTGCTTGATTTGATCTTTACCTTTATATAAGTGTAACCTTAATTTGAACTTTGAATTATCTTGTTTGTGCATTGAAAGTGACTGCATGGCTACCAATATACATATTTGGATCATCTTCTTCCCTTTCAACATTCTTGTTGATCCAAGTAGCTGATCCTCATCATTAAGGGACAGTTAACCATACCTTGAACCAATGCTTCCTTCTAAACCCAAACACTATTGTGAGAGTTTGTGAGGCATTGCATCATCATTTTCGAACTTATCTTGGCAAAAAGTGTTAAGAATAAGGCTGGCAAGGAGAAACTCTCTTGTAGACATCAGCTTGCATTTTGAACTTGATACTAGGTTAGGAGTTTTGGGAAACGGTAGAGATAAGTGGTTTAAGCTTTAAATGTTTATATCTTTTGAGAAGAGAGGAAGAGTGGGAATGGTTTCAAGAGAGAATGATATTGTGGGAAGATGATTATATCTTGTGGCTAAGTGAAAAAGAAGAAAGCTCTAAGTTACAAAGAAGAAGAGGCGCCAGTACCAACAAGCTTACAAAGGTCATCCAGAAGGAGAATAATCAGACCAAGAAATCCACCAAAAAGGTGATGAAAATTGGCGCCTATACAACAAAGAAGAGCAATTTCTAAAAAAAGTCAGCCACACAAGCAAAAGAAGAAGAAATTCCCCATATTTCAAGAAGAAAAAGATCAAAAGAGCTTTGGGAAAGGGAAGATTTAAGGGAATATCTTGGGACTTAGACTTAATTAGGATTATCTTTGGGGAAAGAGTAGAAGAGAGCTTTGGCTTGCATGCATAAGTGTGCTTTTAACATTAGCATTTTGCCTAAGATTGATTCATTTCATATGAGAGATCCCTTGTTTCTTTGAGCCATTGATGAATGAGATCATTTTTATCTCATAACCATGTCCCTTGAACCAAATTCTTTCACTTCATTTGCATAAACTTGATTCATTGCTTACTTGTTAATTGAATGTTAAAAAGGTCAAGTGATTTGAGGGCTTGTGTAGATTGATAACTTGAGAATCATTTTCATTTTGTGATAAGTGTGGCTAAGTTTTATAGTATAGTTCCATTAGTTGCATTCTAGCACTAGAAACATTGACATCATTTTGATCTATTGTTAGCATTTTAATGATATGAGTTCCCATTTTAAAACCTCACCACCATGTTTATTCTTATATTTGCATGAGCACAAGCAAAGACTTAGTGTGGGGGTGTTGATAGCTTGCTATCTTAGATTATTTTAGGCTGCATTTCATGCATCTTTTCCTCTATTCTTGCATTATAGTTTAGCATTTTAGTGTCATTTGCACTTAGAATCAACATAGCATGCATTTAGCTTAGGATTGCATACATTTGCATGCATTTGCATGTTTGTGGTGACTTGCAGGTGTTTTTGGGAGAGTTTTGGAGTTGAAGAGGGAATGGAAGCAACTCATGACCGGAGGAGACTCCAAAGAAGCAGCTTTGCAAACTCTGTATCCATATCGAGGTCCAGCATCGAGCAGAACATCCGTGATGCTTGCTCGATGTGAAGCGCGGGACGAGGAAGAAGGATTTGTCCAGTGACCTCGAGACTGCACCGATGTAGTGCATCGAGCTAGGCATGCCGTACAAGCCGGTACGAATACACAGGACATATCAAGGTGTGGCATCAAGGAAAACACCAAGAACCCACCTTGATATCGAGCTGACTGCATCGAGCAGAACACCTGCCTTTGCAACACGATGTGTCAACGCCGAGAGTTGACCAAGATTTTTCTACTTTTTGTCAAACCTTATCTTCTTAGCTTATTTAAGCTAAACTTTATCTTTTTAGCATCTTATCTTCTTTTTTACCCTATTTTCGACCTTGTGGGAAACCACAAAGAGATTTTGATTTGATTTTGATCAAGATCACTCTTTTAATAAAATTTTGCACTTCCTTTGTTATCTTTCTTCTAGTTCTTGTTTAATCATGTTTGATCTATCATCTTTGCTTATTTCTGGTTATTTCGCTATGAGTTGTGAGTAGTTTCATATGGTTTGAGGTTGGAGCATATTTGGGGATGATTGATTGATAGCTTAGGGTGTTTTAGTTTGATTTATGCTTAGATCAGTGAGCTTAGTTGTTATTAATGCTTAGTAACTCTTTTAAGGTGAAAGTGATTATAGGTGTTGCTGCATCACAAGTGTTTGTTTAAATGCCTGAAAGAACTTTATTAGGAACATTCTCCTAGATGATTATTGGAGTTTAGGTAGCATGTTTGGTTTATAAGAGCCTTGTGTTTTCATGCTGGTTTTGCACAGATACGCCATCACAAATGGGTCTGACATGTGCTTAACTTAGACATCTCTGTTCTTGTTGTGGGCTGGTTTTGCACAGATACGCCATCACAAGTGGGTCTGACATGTGTTTAACTTAGTTATTTCTGCTCTTGATACGGATTGATTTCTCTAGTGGCTTGATCATGTTCTTTGCTTGTTATCAGTCTTGACCACCCTAGGTTTAATACTAAGTAATCCCCAAGTCATCATTGCTCTAGCCTTGAACCAGCGCTTCATTGTTCTTTACATTTCATCATTTTGTGTTCTGTTTTTCCCATGTTTTGATTTGCATTGTTCTTACTTTGTTCCTTACCTTGCATTTCAAGTTTTTGCATTTAGCTTTCATTTTGGTTCTTGCACTTCATTGCTTTGTTTACCTTCGTCCTGTTGCAATTTAGATCATTGTCTTGTTAGTTTCTACTGCATTTAGTTTCTTTGCATTGCATTGCTTGTTTTAGTCTTGTTAGTATTGCTTTTCACTTCTGCATTTCATCTTTGCCCACTTAGGTTGTTAGAATCATCCTCCTTTATCCTACGTGGTTAAGCTTAGTTAGTGCCTTGGATCTCTTTTATTCTAGCTCCGAGATGGATTGATTAAACCTCATCTATACTACATCATATTAGAGAGGGATTGAATTGAATGACCCAAAAAGTCCTTCTTCACTTAGCTCCACTGGCTTTTTGTCTTACTGAATTCACAACTTCCCTCCTTAGCCAGCTTGGCTTCTTTCAACAGCTGCTCATATCTTGCTGCTTCCTCACTCAGATACCTATACTTCCTGGTGCTTTGGTTAAAGACGTGCTTAGATGATCATTTGTATGCAGCTCTTCCATCAGTTCAGTACTTAAGTCCTCCATGATATCCACGCTGAAGATCTGCCCTTTAATCTTGGGCCTCTTCAAGACTTCGTTTATATCGTACTTAAGGACCATATCTTTTCCCAAATGCAGCTCAATCTTGCCTCCTTTGACGTCTATGACTGCTCAAATGGTGGCAGGGAAAGGTCTCCCAAGTATCAAGGGGTCCTTTGGATCAGCATCAAGCTCCAAAACAACGAAGTCATTAGGGATTTTAGTACTCCCAACTCGGACAGGAAGGTCTTCAAGCAGTCTAATGGGATGGCTGACATAGCAGTTAGCAAGCACAAGAGTTAACCAACTTGGCCTAAAACTTTTGAATCCTAGGCGCATGGCAGTAGTAAGAGGCATCAGGCTCACACTACCTCCAAGATCACACAAACAGTTGTTGAATGTAAGAGGTCCAATGGAACAGGGTAGAGTGAAACTTCCAGGATCCCCTAGCTTCTTTGGTTGAGGAAGCTGCTGTATGATGACACTAACCTCATGAGTGAAAACAACCATCCCTTGCATCTCATTCTGCTTATTTGTAATTGCATCCTTCAAGAACTTCTGATATTGAGGCACCAGCAAGAATGCATCAAGCATGGGCATGGTTGTTTCCACATTTTCTATCTGCTTCTCAAAAAGTTGTATGTACTTCCACTAAGTGCTTCTTGATTCTTCCTGGAAAGGGAAGTGGTGGCTTGTAAGGAGGAGGGACAAAGACAGGTTCCTTCCTTGTAGGCTGTATGGCTTCTCTTTCTGCTTCATCGGCCACTTGTTTTCCTTTTCTCACACGCTCTACCTCAGCTTTCCTTTCCTTCTCAGGTTCAACTTCAGTCTCTTCTTCATGAGTCTCAAGAGGCACCCCCCACTTTGCTTTGCAATGTCCACATGGAGATGTTTTGGTGCTACAGGTCCTTGTAGCTGTTTACCACTCCTAGGGGTGATTGCCTACACAGCTGGTGGCGGTTGTTGTTGAGCTGTAATAGAAGAGACCTGATTGGTTTTAAGCATAGCAAGTTCATCACTTACTCTCTCAAACTTCTGCAATATGTTTTGTTGGATAACCAGCATCTCCATTTTATATGCAGCACTCATCTTTGTATGAGCGGCAAGTAACTGCTCAAGCAGTCTATTTGTGGTCGTATCAGGCATAGATGGTGATGCTGTTGAAGGACTAGGGACATCCTGAACTGGTGATGCTGCTACGTGATGTTGAGGAGCAAACTCTGTTGCATACATACGCTCTTTGTGTTCTTCATAGGAAGGTGTAAACCTGTGGTTTTGTTTTATTGGAGCACCAAGCTTGTTGTATAGTGGAGCACTCTCCCTTATGTGCGCTTGAGTACTGTAAGCGTTGTAGCTATCATAGCTTGCATCCTGGTAAGGTTTATGATGAAAAGTCTCTTGTTGCAGTGCATAGTAGGCTTCAACTTCTATGTTGTAAGCATGTCCAAGAGCTGATGTCTTCTCTGTTGCCTTTGGTGGGTGATGTAGAGATTGTCCAAGCAACAAGTCTAGCTTGGCATTGAGTTCTAACTTATCCAGCTTCGTTTGCTGATCTGAGGTTTCAGTACTCTTTTTGTAGCTGTCCTCTTGCTCATCCACACAGTCACCATTACTCAAGGCAAGGTTTTCAATCAGCTGCAAACCATCATCGACTGTTGTACCCAAGGAGTGGCTGTTACAGAACCCGAATGGCATCCTTCGATATGCGAAGGTGCCATAAGGGCATGTAAAGGTCGTCTTCTCTTGATCGTTTGGATGGATTGGTATTTGAAAGAAACCACTATATCCATCAAGAAAGCAATAGTAAGGATGATTACCAAGCCTCTCAAGCATTTGATCAATAAAAGGTAAAGTAAAATGATCCTTTCTAGTAGCAGAATTAAGCTTCCTATTGTCTATACACATACAATGATCTGTTATAGTCCTAGTAGGAATCAATTCATCTTTATCGTTCTTAATGACCGTGATCCCTCCCTTCTTAGGCACCACGTGTACAGGAGAAACCCACGTGCTGTCACTAATGGGATAGATCACGTCAGCCTCTAACAACTTAAGAATCTCTTTCTTAACTACCTCTTTCAAATTCGGGTTTAAACGCCTTTGATGTTCAACAGAGGAAGAGTTCTCATTATCTAAGTGAATCATATGAGTGCAAAGCATTGGTGAAAAGCCCTTGATGTCACTTAGAGAGTACCCAATGGCCTTCCTATACTTTCTCAGCTCATTGAGGAGTGACTGCAACTCATCATCACTTAAGTTTCATTCACAATCACGGGATAGGTATCATTAAGCCCTAAGAAATCATACCTTAGACCTTTTGGGAGCTCCTTTAGGTCCACCTTTGGGGCTAACAGCTCGCTCCAGTCCTCCTCGTGGCTCTTGTTGACGTTCCCATCCTCAGTAGTCTCCTTAGAACCCGAGACATGACCCAAAAGACTGCTTTCTTGAACCGTTGTCCCCTCCGAGATGGAGTCATCTAGTCGATCTTGCACTCGTTCTGGTCCGGATCGAGCAACTTCACTCAATTCACCCACTCGATTTGATTGGGATCGAGTAAGAGATCGAGTCTCTATCTCGTTCTCTGAGCTGATCGATTGGCTTCTCACGATATTTGTCTTGATTGCTCCTCTAGATCGGCTAATCTCCTCGCCAAGCTGACCTTTGGATCGAGTGAGGTTCTCGATTTCCTTGTCGATCTGACCTCTGGATCGAGTAAATGCATCGATTTTGGGGTCGATCTCAAGGCACACGTCTTCATCTCCTTTTACAAATCTTCTAGAATCAAGGAGATTAACGTACTCCTGAGTCCTCTGATCCAAGAAACCGTACTCTCCTCTTTCCTTAGTCAATGCCAGCTTCAAGTGATCCTTTTGTGAAAGCTCTTCTAACAATTCATCCGCCAAGGCATCCAAGGTTTCTATGTAGAATGCTTGTCCTTCTATGGTCGGCTTCTTAAGGACCTCGTTGATATCAAAATCCAGCTTTATGTCTTTGCCGAGGTGTAGAGCTATCTTCCCATTCTTGACATCAATGATTGCTCCGGCAGTTGCAAGGAATGGTCTTCCTAGTATAAGCGGATCTTTAGGCTCTTCATCCATCTCAAGCACAACAAAGTCAGTTGGTACATTGACATCGCTTATTCTCACTGGAAGATCTTCTAGCAAACCAACTGGAAGTCTCACGCTGCTATCAGCTAACACAAGGGCGATCCTACTCTCTTTGAACCGTGTAAAACCAAGCTTCTTTGCTATAAAATGGGGCATGAGATTGATACTTGCACCCAAATCGCATAAGCAGCTCTTGAACTTCAATGGAATTGGCATATTCCTTGGGATTCTGCTCACACTTGCCCATTAAGCTGCTTTGACCGCTTATAGTAGCTTTTCCCTTCTCTAACTGCTTGATCTTCTTGTTCAGGTTTGTAATCTGAGTGGAAACGTCAGTAAGAGAGGAGTCAAGGTGGTTGTTCATTCGGCAAATTTCTGATTAGTGGAAGCTTGACCTTGAAGCAACTGTTGAAACATTGCTTGAACCGGATCTTGAGGAGGCTGTTGCATCTGTTGTTGAGGAACAAAGCCGGGAGGAAACATAGGAGTGTAACTTTGTTGCCTTGCTGCTGCTGCTGACCCTGAAAGTTCCCTTGCCTCTGCCCTTGAAAGCCACTATTCGCTTGAAAACCCTTGTTATAAGGTACAAAGGGCTTTGCTTGCTGAAGGGGATACACTTCATCTTTAGGGTTTTCAACATTTGTGCTTCGGTAAGAGAGATTGTTGTTGGCTTGGTATCCTTGTGAATATCCTTGAGGCTTGTTGTAGTTCTGACCAGCAATCCAGTTAGCCTCTTCTTGGCTCAAGTCTAACTCTTCCAAGACCCCTTCTTGTTCACCCACAAAGTGTACATGCTTATAGTTTGCAAGCACCAACTTGTCAATCTTCTCATGCAAGGACTTAAGCTCTTTCTTGTGAGACTCTAGCTCAGATCCTCTCGGTGCACGGTCATAGTCTTCAGCGTAGTTACCGTCACTCAATGCCAAGTTCTCAATTAGCTCCATGCCCTCTTCTACTTCTTGACCAATGAAATTTCCCTTGCTTGCCGTGTCAAGTAGCATACGGATCTTTGGCAATGCTCCACGGTAGATTGTGCTTAGAAGAGTCTCTTCACTGAAACTGTGGTGAGGACACTGAATGGTATAGTCTTTGAATCTCTCCATGGCTTCATTGAATGACTCATTCTGCCTTTGAGTGAAGCCGCTGATCTCACTTCTCAACCGAGCTGTTCTTGTGCTTGAGAAAAACTTAGAGAGGAAAGCCTTCTTACACTCAGCCCAAGAGGTAATGGTGCCCTGTGGAAGTGTCTTCTCCCAATGTCTAGCCTTGTCTCCGAGAGAAAATGGAAAGAGACGCAGCTTGAAAGCATCTTCGGATATGCCATTAATCTTTATCATCCCACAAACTTGCTCAAAGTGGCCAAGATGCTCCAAGGGGTCTTCCATAGCCAGCCCATGGAACTTGCTATTCTGAACAATAGAGATGAATCCTGGCTTTATCTCGAAGTTGTTGTTCTGTACCGGTGGAGGAGTGATCCCAAAACGATTATGATGCGTATTAGGAGAATCTCCAGCACCAATGATCCGTGGGGGTCTAGCCGCGTGGATGGGGTTTCCATTGCCCCTTCCTACACCACCGTGAGCTGGTGGAGGTCCCTCAGGATGTTCATGCTCAGCCATTGTTGCAAAGTCTACTGAACCGGCTTGAACAATCTCCTCAAAAGCTCTAGCTTGTTCTCTTGCTCTTCTTGTTCTTGAATGTCCGAGTTGGTGAATATTGTCCAGGAGAGTTAGTAGATTGTTGTTACCCCTGGAGCGTAGGTTCATGTACCTGAAAGACACAATTATGAAGAGAAAGAGATTAGTAACTAAAATGAAAGAAAAGGCTTAGGCTTTAACTGGTGACCAATAAAAAAAGGAACAGGAATGAAAAGGAAAAGAATGAAAAGAACAAAAGAAAAAGAACGAATAGGAATGAAAAATATATAAGGAAGTAAATATATATATATATATATATATTTTTTGTTCCTCCCCAATTTTAATAAGGAATACATTTGTTCTATAATTCCTTATATGATAAGGAATAAGAAAGAATGATGGGGAAATATTATTACTAGCAAATGGTAAAAATTTTAAGGAATGAAGAGGAATTCATTATTCCGCCTCATTCCCTTGGTCACCAGTTGAAGCCTTAGTCTTTACTAAACCCCAAATCTTAATGCTTCCTAGCAACCTAAGATGGCAACATCGCCATTTGATAACAGGTTTTTACTATGTGGATGCAAGCAGGAGGTTATCAAAACTCAAGGAATACACAGTTGTAGTATAGCAAGAGGTATCAATTTAATCATAGCGAGCAGGAAGAGCAATGAGAATGTAAGGATGAAGCAAATCTAAGCAAAATGGATAAATGATTGGTAAATTCAAGGAAGACTAAGTGCAATGATCTAATGCAATGCAAAACAATTTTAAAATCCCTGGAAGAGGGTTAACTACCACTAGGAACAAGCAAAAGAAGAAAAATGCAAAGCTACTAAAAACTAAAAATCGACCAGTGAATAGACCAAATGATCGAGCACTAGATCGAGCAGAATGGATCGATCTAACAAACAACTTCAAGCAAATGACTTCTAACGAACAGGATGCAAACTAAATGACAAGCGAATGATTAACAGAGGTTTAAAACACTAAAAGAGAGGGTTTAAGGTCGAGGGTCATATTCAAGTGTATCAAAGATTCAAGCTTTTGTTTGAAAACATTTAGATCTACTCTTTTAAGAGGTTTTCTCTAGGCCTTCAAAACAAAACAAGAACCATCCATGGCGTGTGGTATGGTTCAGTTCCTCAATCGCTTCTCCAAACCCATTGCGTTTGGTGGAAAAAGAGATTGAAGAACAAGAAAGACAGATTTCAAATATTGACTTAACTAATCCCCTAAACAACCATGGCATGTGGGAAAGGAAGGATTAGCCTCTAGGATCTGGTTTTCCAGGACATCTGAATCCTGGCATGTGGGAAAGGATTAGCCTCTAGGATCTGGTAAGATACCCTTTTGTTCTTAGAGACCTTTTCCAAGGCTCTCTAGGCTTTAAGATCCCCAGATCCTAGAAGAGAAGGTATGAAGAACAAAGAAAACACAAAGCTTTAAACCCTTTAAACCCTTTTGAATCACCTCAACCCCAAAACCTGAAACGACTACTCACTAAACATGTTTAAGATCGAAGCAAAAGCAATAAACGATAAGTTAAGCATGATTAACGAAAGATTAAAGAAAAACTTGCTTGATATTATAAGATTCAAGGGTTCAAAAACTGAAAAAGCTTAAGATATTCAACAATGGCTAATCGCCTAACATCGCGAGACAACAGAAAAGACAGAATGAAGATAATGAAAGCGAATGGCTGCTTTTGCCAAAAATGGCTAAACCATTAGCTGGTCCCCCCTTCGCTAGCCGCCAAAGACAGCTGAACGGATAAGGTTTGTCTGGGATCGGGCTGGAAGCTCGATCTGGCTCTCGATCTTTGTCTTGGATGGGATGGCTTTGGTCGATCTCTGAGTCGATCTTGTGTTGATCGGGTTGGAAGCTCGATCTGGTTCTCGATCTGCATGGCGTCATTTACGTCCGTACTCCAGATCGATCTCCTCTCTCTATCTTGATCTCGATCCTTCCTCTTGGATCGACTTGGTGCACTCGATCTTCTGGTCAATCTCATCTAGATCGACCTGCCTTGCTCGATCCGCTACTCGATCTCGGGTCCTTAGCTGAATGGTTGAATTCTCCAAGCGTCCATAAGCTTCCTCACGAGCCTTAGCACGTCCACGAATCCTCTAAAGCTCCAAAGTGTCCAAAAACAACCTGAATATGATGCATAATGCAAGAAACATGCGAATGCTAATGCACAAGTGCTCTAGGACCTAAAATGGTGCAAACTAGCCTATAATGCAAGATGAATGCATGAAAAGCTATCCTATATGCATGTAAAATATGCAGAATATATGGGAATATCAGGAACTGGGAGGTTCAGACTATGGTCGAGTGATGACTGGGAAATAGTCGATGGATGGCTAGGATAGCCGAGCCGGATATACCATATCCGAGAGAAAATGGTGCAGTCTGTGAGAAAATGGGGTTAGTCCGAGTGAGAGTGGACTGTGTCCGGAGTAAAAGGAAAGTCTCTGAGGGAAAATGGAAATTAGCCGAGGACGTATGATTGTTCGGGTGCAAAATGGAAAATGAGCGGACATAAGTGAAATCACTCGGATAAATGCGGTTTATCCGAGAGAAATGGAAATAGCCGAGGGAAGTTGGGCTGGGCCGTCGGCCAATCGTGTTAGGTCGGCGGATGGTAGAGTTTGGTACAGGTGATAGCCGAGAAAATCTAATCGGATCTGGATAAATCCTACTGGAACCTCGAAACGTCGGTTTAGTCTGAGTTACTTAGGGTTTTGCGAGTTATAAGGGGTTTTTGAGACTTGACTCGGGGGTGTTGCGTTTATTTGAGATAAATAAAGCAAAGAGAGAGTTTAGACGAGAGAAAACCTTTAAAAACAGTTTATCCCGAGGATAGGTGAGAGAAATTGAGCGGACGCCGTACAGATCCGACCTTGCCAAGATAAACTGGTAAGCAATCGGATATTTCCCTTTGTGTTGAGTTTCCATCGGATAACCTTGAGCTAATAGACGTGTTTTGTGGGGTTTCCGAGGGTAAACCGAGTTTTTGCTCGAAGAAAGGTGAACGGATCAAGATATAGCCGAGGATAAGGAGATCAGATCGTAGCTATAGCCGAGAGATCTTTAGGGTGATCAGATATCTTCGTTTCCACGCGGATTTCATCGGGATTTCTTCTGACCAATCTGTTTCCAACCTTGTCTTAGGTGAGTGTGTGACTGTGGCTGGTGTCTAGGATCATTGGATTGCCAGGGTTTGATGTTTTGCATGTTTGATTGTGTAATTTTCATGTTGTGTGTTTAGAAATTGATAAGCGATTGTAGGTTATGGTATTGTGAGGTGTTTACCGTGGCATAGATGATGTCTAGCTAACCTCAGGGTAATCTGGATCATGTACTAACTTAGGGGATGTGGGATTCTCGCTGAAGTAGACATGGGTCTTAAAAAGGGATTGATCTTGGGTGGCTAGGTTAGATGATCATGGCCGTTTGCTTTATGTTATGTCTATTGCGAATTGATTGTGTGGGATGTTGAATCCGATAGTATGAATGCGTGAATGGTACTGACCAAGGTGTTAGGGGATGACCGTACTTACTAAGTATTTATCAAATACTTATGTCTCTCTTTTTAAGTGTGCAGGTTCTAAGCAGTAAGTGGAGCGAGACCGGCAGCAGTGATGAACATGGATGGATCAGGGATTGGGTGTTTTTATGTTTTACACGTGTGTTTTGTCTTATGGGCTTTGGTGTTAAGCGTTTTAGGTTGCTAGATGATATGATGTATTCATTAGCGAACCATTGTGTTTTGTTTAATTTAACCCTCTAATCTTGTTTTAAGTGCTTTATTCAAGTTTAATGGAATGAAATGAAGTTGTTTTGAATCTGCTGTGTATTGATAAATGCAAAAAAAAAGTTTAAAATTTGGCTAAGTATAGAATGGACTGTTAGGATATAGTGAAAGCAAGGCTGCGGTTTAGTTAGCCAGGTCAGGCTTCCACAGATGTTCTCCTCGATGTTGGACCTCGATATGGATACAGAGTTTGCAAAACTGCTTCTTTGGCATCGCCTTTGGACATGAGTTGCTTCCATTTCCGTCCCAACTCTAAAACTCTCCAAAAACACCTAAAAACCTCCACAAACATGCCCATTTATGCAAATATATGCAATCCTAAGCTAGATACATGCCATGTTACTAAAATGCCAAAATTTAATGAAAAATCAGAGGAAAATATGCATGAAATACAGCCTAAAATGCTCTAACATAGCAAGCTATTATGAACATAGATAAGCAATGCTGAATTTTAACAATATTTAACAGCTCAAACAAAAACTACAAGCTCCTGCCCAATCAAAATGAATAAAATCAATGAAAAAGGGCAAAAATTGATTAAGAACATAGAAAAAAAAAACAATTTCTCTCTACAAATATGCTTAAACAATAAGACAATATGATTACAAACAAACATAGATACAATCAAGCAATAATTGTTTCACAAATCAATCAAACAATTAAGGTTAACAATGAAATCTACAAGTAGACACAAAGAGAAAACCATATAAACACCTTGCTAGAAATGAATAATGCAGCTTGAAAAAATGGATCTAAGATCTAAGCAGATTTTTGAATTGGTGGAGAGAATGAAGTGAAAATGAATGATCTAGTGTGATATACTCATATATTTTGCATATTTAGTATGCATTTAGAGTTGTTTTCATACATACATCTTTCATAATAGGCTAGTTTTCACCATTTGTCTTATTTTAGGTCCTAAGTGTATTTTGTATTAGCATTTGCATATTTTTTGCATTCTTGCATCATATTCAGATTGTTTTGGATACACTGGAGCTATGGAGGTTGCGTGGACATGCTGAGGATCGAAAGGAATGCTATTGACATTTTGGAGAACTCATGCATGCAGCAAAGGAACCAAGATCGAGGAGCAGATTGAGCTAGGCAGGTTGATCTAGACGAGATCGACTACAAGATCGAGAGACTCGGGTCATTTCAAGAAAGAGGATCGAGACCAAGATAGACCAAGGTGATCGAACGTGAGTATGGACACGGGACTAAGCCCGGGAAGAACGAGAGCCAGATCGAGGTCACGACTCGATCATCCAAGGATCGACTAGAAGATCGATGGAAGCTGTAGCATCCGTATCCGAGAAAATGTGGAATGATCGTACCGGACAGGGTGTTGTCCGAGGAATGACCGAGCCAAGGGTCGGATACTGGCTGGGAAATGGAGGTTCGGACTATGGTCGGGTGTTGACCTGTGAAATAGTCGGGTATGGGCTGGATAGCCGAGCCAGATGGACCATATCCGAGGAAAACAGGGTCCAGTCCGAGGGAAATGGGATTTATCCGAGTGTAGTGGGATATATCCGAGAGTCTGGGAGGTTAGTCCGAGTGTCAGTGGACTGTCTCCAAGGGGGAATAGGAAACCTCCGAGAGAAATAGAGGATTAGCCGAGGTGGGACAAGTTGTCCGAGAGAAATAGGAATATCCGGATGAAAAATGGAAAACACCTCGGATAAGGGCGGTTTAACCGAGTGGGAAGGGATTTGGGCCGTGGGCCAAGTGTTTGGTCGGCTATTTGGGGTTTATCGAAGGGATGGTCGAGCCGGTACAGGGAATAGCCGAGAGAATCGAATCGGACCGGGATAAAACTTACTGGAACCGGGAAAACGTCGGATAAGTCCGGGTTACCTAGGGTTTTGCGAGTATTTAAGGGTTTTTGAGACTTTTCTCGTGAGAGTTGTGTTTATTCGAGAGCAATAAAGCAAAGAAAGAGAATAGTCGAGAGAAAACCCTAAGAAAAACAGTTTATCCCGAGGACATCCGAGAGAGATCAGGTTATCGCCGAGCAGAACCGACCATCGCCGAGATAAACTGGTAAGCGATCGGATATTTCCCTAAGTGTTGAGTTTTCATCGGATAACCTCGAGATAATAGCCTTGTTTTGTGGGGTTTCTGAGGGAAAACAGAGTTTGGCTCGAAGAAAGGTGAACGGATCAAGAGATAGCCGAGGGGATAAGGATCAGATCGTACCATGAGCCGAGAGATTCTTAGGGAGACAGGATATCTTCGTTTTGGTGCTGTTTTCATGGGATTTCTTCTGACTAATCTATTTCTAGCCTTGTCTAAGGTGAGTGCGTGACTGTGGTTGGGTCTAGGACCGTAGGATTGCTAGGGTTGAGTGTTTTGCATGTGATTGTGTCATTTTTATGTTATGTGTTGGAATTGATAAGCAATCCTTGTGTTGTGATATATTGTGGTGGTTATCGTGGCATAGATGGTATTTAGCTAACCTTAGGGTAATCCGGATCATGTACTAGCTTAGGGGATGTGGGATTCTCGCTGAAGTAGACATGAGTCTTAAAAAGGGATTGATCTTGGTTGGTTAGGCTAGATGATCATGGCCGTTTGATATTGTGATGTCTATTGCGAATTGACTGTGTTGAATGTTGAATCCGAAAGTATGACTGCGTGTTTGGTACTGACCAGGTGTTACGGGATGACCGTACTCACTAAGTATTTATAAAATACTTATGCCTCCCATTTTGAGTGTGCAGGTACTAAGCAGTAAAGGAGCGAGACCAGGCGGCAGTGAAGGATATGGATGGATCGGGACTTGGTTTTGTTTGTGTTAAGACTTGTGTTTAGATTCTTATGGCTTTGGTGTTTGATCGTTAGGTTGCTAGATGATCAGTTGTAATCTTTAGCGAACCGTGTGTTTTGATTTATGTGGAACCCCGAATCCTGTTTAAGTGTTTTACGAAAGTTGAATAAATGAATGAGCTGCTTTATATTCCGCTGTGTAATGATAAGAAAGACTTAGAAAAATAAAGAAGAAAAAGTTCGAAAATATGGCTAAGTATAGAAACGGACTTAGAGGATGTAGTGGGACACAGCCGCGGTACGGTTTACCGGGTTGGGTTACCACAAGTTGGTATCAGAGCGTTTTAACGCTTCTAGGACTGAAATTGGTGACTGCTGTTGTTTGTTTGTTTGGGGTTTAAGGGGGTCCGATCCATTCTTCACTGCCAAGGTCTCGCGGTAAGTTGTTGTGTGGTGTTGTGAAACACGTTTTGAGTTAGCTTCGGCTAACTGGCATTGTGTACTTGCAGATGGTTGATACCAGAAGAACCGTGAGAAACAATGGGGACAACCAGGCTGTGGGGTCTGTGAACTCAGTCAACGGTGATGTTGCTGAGTGGGCTAGGGAAGCCGAGAGACAGGCAGCTGCGGTTGCGAATGAGGCGGCTAGAGTGGCAGCCGTGGAAGCAGCAAGGAATGCTGCGGATGCTGAGAACGTGGCTAGGAATGCTGCGGGTGCCGCTGGGGATGCTGCGAATGTTGCACCAGTGGGGTTAGAGGCTGTGCTTAGGATGTTAGCACAGGTACTAGCTAGGCTACCTGCAGTGGCTCCTGCTCCGGCGGTTGCAGCAGCACCACAAGTAGTACCACCGGTGGGGGTTCACGCGGATGTGATTGAGGAGGAAGCGGACCAAGTGGTGAGGGTTCCGAGTTACCTCAAGGTTTTGGATCACATGGTGCGGTTGGGAACCAAGTTCTTTGCTGGAGGTTCTACACCGATTGAGGCAGATGAGTGGAGGATGAGACTAGAACGGAATTTTGAGTCTATCCGATGTCCAGAGGGTTACAAGAGAGACATTGCCGTGCACTACTTAGAGGGTGATGCACACACGTGGTGGAAAGGAATCGTTGGAAGGCTGGTGAACGCGAATTGTTCTTATAAGACATTTTCAGCGATGTTCAGGAGTAAGTACTTCCCACAGGAAGCATACAACGAGTTGGAGGAGGCGTTTCTTTACCTTAGTCAGGGGACGCTTACAGTGAGGCAGTATGAGACTCAGTTTAATCAGCTGAGGAAGTATGTGTCTCATGAGTTTAACACGGAGGAGAAGCTGATTCGCAAGTTTATGAGTGGACTGCGAGTTGAGCTTAGGAATGGGTGTGTGGTTCGTGACTTCAGGACAGTTGCTGAGCTTGTAGAGAAGGCGGCATTATTGGAGTCAGGACAGGCGGAAGCTGCGTTGATGTCAGTTGGGGCTAGTACAGCCGTGACCAAGGCGGGTCAGTCTAGTGGACAGAACCAGAAGTTTGGGAAAGGAGTACCGAACAAAGGATCTGGGGGACGCAGCGTGTGCAGCAAGTGTGGCAAGGCTCACGTTGGCGAGTGTAGGCACGGTGGTAGTGGATGCCACAGGTGCGGGAGTTTAGAGCATCGGGTATGAGACTGTCCGGAGGCGGATCAGCGAGTGGTCCGTGTGTCCGGCAGTGTTGGTGCGGTTCGGGTTTGCTACGGTTGTGGAGAACCAGGGCATTTCAAGCGTGAGTGTCCTAAGGCGGGAGTGGTGGAGCAGGCCGTGGCTCAAGGGAAGAGAGCAGGGGAGGCGCTTGCATCACAGGCTAAGAGACATGCCATTATGCCGAGGGTGTACACGACGAGTGCAGCAGCAGCCGAGGAACCGAGCACTTCTCATCCGATTACTGGTACTTGTGGTACTTGGTATTTTCTAAACTTGCCTTGTCTGTTGCTGTGTGTTAGTATAGAGTCTTAGCATTCTAGGGAATGAATGTGTAGGGACCTTGCTAATGGGTGAGGTTGAAACCCATGTTCTGTTTGACTCGGGGGCGAGTCATTGTTTTGTTAATCCGGACATAATCAGAAAGGGTCAGTTCCAGAAGGAACCCGGAGAGGACTTTGGGTTAGTTCAGGCGGCTGGAGGCCAAGTGATGTTTTCACTAGGAACGGTCAAGAATGTTCCAGTGATGTTGGGCGAAGTGAACATGCCAGCAGATCTAGTGGTCTGTAGGGTTAAGTCCTATGATGTCATTTTGGGAATGGACTGGTTAGGCAAGCACAGAGCTCACTTGGATTGTCACCGTGGAAGGGTGCGGTTTGAGAGAGAAGGAGAGGTCTTGGTTTATCAGGGAGTTAGGCCAACCTCAGGAAGTTTGGTGGTTTCAGCTATTCAAGCAGAACGGCTGATAGAGAAGGGTTGTGAGGCGTATCTAGCAACGATCACTACTACAGAAGGAGGGCCGGATGTAGACTTAGGCAGTATACCGGTGGTGCAAGAATTTGAGGTTGTTTTTCAGGCATTGGCAGGACTGCCACCAGCTCGTTCAGATCCATTCACGATTGAACTTGAGTCTGGGACAGCTCCATTGTCCAAAGCACCATACCGGATGGCGCCAGCGGAGATGGCTGAACTGAAGAAGCAGCTAACGGAGTTGTTGGACAAAGGCTTCATTAGACCTAGTAGTTAACCGTGGGGAGCACCAGTGTTGTTCGTGAAGAAGAAGGATGGGAGCTTTAGGCTTTGCATTGATTACCGCGGATTGAATCGTGTGACCGTGAAGAACAAGTATCCACTTCCCAGGATAGACGAGTTATTGAACCAACTCAGGGGAGCTACTTGGTTCTCTAAGATCGATTGGGCATTAGGGTACCATCAAATACCCATAGAAGAGACAGATGTGCGTAAGACTGCCTTTAGGACAAGGTATCGTCATTACGAGTTTGTGGTCATGCCATTTGGTTTGACGAATGCGCCAGCTGCATTCATGAAGTTGATGAATGGCGTATTCAGAGAGTACCTAGATGGGTTTGTGATCATTTTCATAGATGATATTCTAGTATACTCTGAGGATGAGGAAAATCATAGGAGTCATTTGCGGTTGAGAGAACAGAAGTTATATGCCAAGCTCAGTAAGTGTAGCTTTTGGCAACGGCATATACGGTTCTTGGGTCACATTGTTTTGGATAAGGAAGTGTCCGTGGACCCAGAGAAGATTCAGGCTATTGCGGATTGGCCTAGACCAGAAAATGCTACAGAGATACGGAGTTTTCTCGGACTAGCTGGTTACTACAGGCGGTTTGTCAAAGGTTTTGCAAGCATGGCTCAGCCAATGACAAAGCTGACTGGTAAAGACGTGGAGTACGTCTGGACGGATGAGTGTGAAGAGTGCTTCTCAAAGCTAAAGGAGTTACTCACTAGTGCACCAGTATTGGCGTTACCAGAACCGGGTGAGCCATACCTGGTATACACGGATGCATCCAGGAAAGGACTAGGTTATGTTCTGATGCAGAATGGTAAGGTGATAGCTTATGCTTCGCGGCAGCTACGGAAGCATGAAGGAAACTACCCTACGCATGATTTAGAGATGGCGGCTGTGGTATTTACACTTAGGATATGGAGATCTTACTTGTATGGGGAAAAGGTGCAGATATACACGGACCACAAGAGTTTAAAGTACAGCTTTACTCAACCGGATTTGAACTTGAGACAGCGTAGATGGATGGAGTTGGTAGCGGACTATGACTTGGAGATAGCATACCATCCAGGAAAGGCCAACTTGGTGGCGGATGCGTTGAGTAGGAGAAGGGCTAGCGTATCATCTGAACAGAATGTTGGAAGCATTGTGAACATGCTAAGGACATTGCAGTTGAATGCAATAATGGATGGGGTTGAACCGTTGGGTTTGGAAGCTGCGGATAGAGCTGACTTGTTGACTAGGATTCGGATTGCTCAGGAGCAGGATGAGAATCTGAAAAAGGTGTCACAGAATGACAAGACGGAATATCAGACTTCAAACAATTGGACTATTATTGTGAACGGACGGGTCTGTGTTCCAGATGTGAAGGAGTTAAGGGATGAGATCCTTAAGGAGGCACACCAGTCAAGGTTTTCTGTTCAACCGGGAATGACCAAGATGTATCAGGATTTGAAACGGTACTATCATTGGGTTGGGATGAAATGTGATGTGGCTAAGTGGGTAGCCGGATGTGAGACGTGCCAATTGGTTAAGGCAGAGCATCAGTTTCCAAGTGGTTTGTTGTAAACGTTGCCAATGCCAGAATGGAAATGGGACATAATCACCATGGACTTTGTATTGGGGTTACCTAAGACTAGGAATTTGCATGACGGGATATGGGTTATTGTGGATCGTTTGACCAAGTCTGCTCACTTCTTAGCAATGAAAAAGACGGATAGAGTACCAAAGTTGGTGGACATGTATATTGATCAGATCGTGAAGTTGCATGGAGTGCCAGTGAGTATCATTTCAGATCGTGATCCGAAGTTTACTTCGAGATTCTGGAAAGAGTTCCAGGAAGCGTGTGGGATGCGGTTGCATATAAGTACAGCGTATCATCCTCACACTGATGGGCAATCAGAACGGACGATCAGGACATTGGAGGATATGTTGAGAGTGTGTGTACTGGACTGGGGTGGTAGTTGGGAAGACTACTTACCGTTGGCTGAATTTGCATACAACAATAGTTACCAAAGGAGCATTGAGATGTCTCCATATGATGCGTTGTATGGCAGGCCGTGCAGAACACCATTGTGTTGGACACAAGTGGGGGAGCGCAGTGTAATGGGGCCAGCAGTGGTCGAGGCTACTACAGAAAAGATCAGATTGTTAAAGGTTAAGCTGAAAGAGGCTATGGACAGGCAGAAAAGTTATGCGGACAAGCGCCGCAGGGATTTGGAGTTCAGTGTGGGTGATATGGTTTATCTTGTGGCACTGACTTATAAGGGAACGGATAGGGCAGCTAAGAGTGCCAAGTTGAATCCAAGGTACATGGGGCCGTACCGGATACTGGAAAGGATTGGCGCAGTGGCTTACAAGTTGGACTTGCCATCGGAAATGGGAGCGTTCCATTATGTATTCCATGTGTCACAGCTGAGAAATCACATTACCGAACGGGAAATGGTTATAGAGGACCCGCCAGCAGACTTGCAAGAGGACCTTGCAGTAGTGGCTAGACCGGTTCGAGTAATAGGACGGAAAGAAAAGACTAAGCATGGGAAGCTGGTCAGAATGTTCAGGTCGTATGGGACTACGATGGACAGGAACAGGTTACTTGGGAAAAGGAGGCTAGGATGAAAGCTAAGTATCCCAAATGGTTTGACAAGTTGCAAACGGATGAGTCGGATTCGAGGACGGATCCAGAACGGGTGGGGGAGAGTTGTAGCATCTGTATCCGAGAAAATGTGGAATGATCGTACCGGACAGGGTGTTGTCCGAGGAATGACCGAGCCAAGGGTCGGATACTGGCTGGGAAATGGAGGTTTGGACTATGGTCAGGTGTTGACCAGTGAAATAGTCGGGTATCGGCTGGATAGCCGAGCCGGATGGACCATATCCGAGGGAAACAGGGTCCAGTCCGAGGGAAATGGGATTTATGCGAGTGCAGTGGGATATATCCGAGAGTCTGGGAGGTTAGTCCGAGTGTCAGTGGACTGTCTCCGAGGGGGAATAGGAAACCTCCGAGAGAAATAGAGGATTAGCCGAGGTGGGACAAGTTGTCCGAGAGAAATAGGAATATCGGATGAAAAATGAAAAACACCTCGGATAAGGGCGGTTTATCAGAGTGGGAAGGGATTTGGGCCGTGGGCCAAGTGTTTGGTCGGCTATTTGGGGTTTATCAATGGGATGGTCGAGCCGGTACAGGGAATATCCGAGAGAATCGAATCGGATCGGGATAAAACTTACTGGAACCGGGAAAACGTCGGATAAGTCCGAGTTACCTAGGGTTTTGCGAGTATTTAAGGGATTTTGAGACTTTTCTCGGGAGGGTTGTGTTTATTGGAGAGCAATAAAGCAAAGAAAGAGAATAGTCGAGAGAAAACCCTAAGAAAAACAGTTTATCCCGAGGACATCCGAGAGAGATCAGGTTATCGCCGAGCAGAACAGACCATCGCCGAGATAAACTGGTAAGCGATCGGATATTTCCCTAAGTGTTGCGTTTTCATCGGATAACCTCGAGCTAATAGCCTTGTTTTCTGGGGTTTCTGAGGGAAAACAAAGTTTGGTTCGAAGAAAGGTGAACGGATCAAGAGATAGCCGAGGGGATAAGGATCGGATTGTACCGTTAGCCGAGAGATTCTTAGGGAGATCGGATATCTTCGTTTTGGTGCAGTTTTCATCGGGATTTCTTCTGACCAATCTGTTTCTAGCCTTGTCTAAGGTGAGTGCGTGACTGTGGTTGGGTCTAGGACCGTAGGATTGCTAGGGTTGCGTGTTTTGCATGTGATTGTGTGATTTTCATGTTATGTGTTGGAATTGATAAGCAATCCTTGTGTTGTGATATATTGTGGTGGTTACCGTGGCATAGATGGTATTTAGCTAACCTCAGGGTAATCCGGATCATGTACTAGCTTAGAGGATGTGGCATTCTCGTTGAAGTAGACATGAGTCTTAAAAAGGGATTGATCTTGGTTGGTTAGGCTAGATGATCATGGCCGTTTGATATTGTGATGTCTATTGCGAATTGATTGTGTTGAATGTTGAATCCGAAAGTATGACTGCGTGTTTGGTACTGACCAGGTGTTACGGGATGACCGTACTCACTAAGTATTTATAAAATACTTATGCCTCCCATTTTGAGTGTGCAGGTACTAAGCAGTAAAGGAGCGAGACCAGGCGGCAGTGAAGGATATGGATGGATCGGGACTTGGTTTTGTTTGTGTTAAGACTTGTGTTTAGAGTCTTATGGCTTTGGTGTTTGATCGTTAGGTTGCTAGATGACCAGTTGTAATCTTTAGCGAACCTTATGTTTTGATTTATGTGGAACCCCGAATCCTGTTTAAGTGTTTTACGAAAGTTGAATAAATGAATGAGTTGCTTTATATTCCGCTGTGTAATGATAAGAAAGACTTAGAAAAATAAAGAAGAAAAAGTTCAAAAATTTGGCTAAGTATAGAAACGGACTTAGAGGATGTAGTGGGACACAGCCGCGGTACCGTTTTCCGGGTTGGGTTACCACAGAAGCACTCGATTCACCCAACCGAATCGACCCGAAGATCAAGCAAAGGAAGACGATCCATGAAGAAGATCGAGTTAGAGATCGATCACCCAGATTGATCTCAGAACCTTATCCGACAGCTCACTTTTGGATTTTAGTGAGGGGACCATTTCTCTTGTTGGCCTATTTTGGGCGTAAAATCTCATCCTTTCATTTTGCCTCCTCCTAGTTTAAGCTTTTCTTATGCAATAAGGCTGAAAATCGCCATTGTTTTATTTTTCAAGCTTTTTACATTTTGTGAACCTTTAATCTTGCTTAATCTAAGTATTTCTCTTAATCACTCTCTTTGCTTAGTAGTTTAATCATGTTAAGCTTTTCTTTCTTTGCATTTTCATCTGTTTTAAGCATGTGTAGTGAGTAGTCTTTCATGGGTTTACGGTTGAGGTGATTAAGAGGATTTAAGGGGTTTAAGCTTGGGACTTTTCTTGTTTTTCACTTATTCTCTTCTTGGATTTGCGGGTTTTAATGCGTAGAGAGTCTTGAGAAAGTTCTCTTTGATCTCAGGGATTTCCTTACCTTGACAGGATTCAGGAATCCCCTAAAACCAAATCCAAGAGACTAGCTCATCCTTTCCCAAACGCTATGGATGCTTAGGGAGCTAGTTAGGCCATTATTTGAGATATATGCTTAATGTTCTTCGACTCATCTTTCCACCACACGCCATGGGTTTGGAGGAAGAGTTGAGGAAAGGGTTTATACCACACGCCATGGATAAACCTCTTTTTGCTTCTCAAGGCTTAGAGATAGCACAAAATGTGTAGATCTATGTTTTCAAAACCCAAGCTTGAATCTTTAACCTTCTTAAACATGATCCTCAACCCTGAATCCACTTTTAGCATTTAAAAACTCAAAGTAATCATTTTCTGGTCATAAAGTTTGCATCTTTAGTCTTAAAAAATCATTGTTCTAAGTTGTTAGAAATTTCTCTGTTTATCTGCCTTAAGTGTTCGATTTTTATAAGTTAGTAGTATTGCATTTTAAATTCTTAGAAGTCATCTACTAGTTGTTTAACCCCTCAGTGGGATTTTTAAAATAGTTTTCGCGGTCATTTAGTAGTTGCATCTAGTTTTCATAGATTTTCTCCCCCATTTATCCGATTTCACTTAGATTTGCTTAGTTCTTGCACTCCTAGTAACTTTCATCAACCTGAGCTGGATTGACACCTCTAGCAGCTATACTACAACAATAACCTGCATTTGGCTTTGATAAAAACCAGCTAAATAAACCTAGTTATCAAATGGCGCTGTTGCCAACTTGGGTTTAGATTGAAAGTATTAGGATTTGAAGCTTAGTAGAGACTAAGTTTCTATTTTAAATTTGGTTACTAATCTCTCTACCTTCATACTTGTATTCTCAGGTACATGAATCTGAGGTCTAAGGGTGACAACAACTTATTACAACCTTTAGACAACATTCATCAACTTGGAAGTGCAAGATCAAGAAGGGAAAGAGAACAAGCAAAAACCTTTGAGGAGATAGTGCAAGCAGGTGTTGTTGATTTTGAGAGTATGGCTGAGCAAGAACAAGCTGAGGCTCCACCTGACAATGCTGCTGCGGGAAGGGGTAATGGAAACCCCCACCACGCTCAAAGACCACCACGGATCATCAGTGCTGGTGATGCTCCAAACACTCATCACAACCGTTTTGGCATCACTCCTCCACCGATGCAAAACAGCAACTTTGAGATCAAGCCAGGCTTTGTCTCAATGGTGCAGAACAACAAGTTCCACGGCCTTGCTATGGAGGATCCTTTGGAGCACTTAGACAACTTTGAGCAAGTTTGTGGAATGATCAAGATCAATGGAATCTCGGAGGACAGCTTCAAGCTAAGGCTTTTCCCTTTTTCCCTTGGAAATAAAGCAAGACATTGGGAGAAGACCTTACCTCAAGGTACTATAACATCATGGGCTGATTGCAAGAAGGCATTTCTGTCTAAGTTCATCTTAAGCACAAGGACAGCTGGGCTAAGGAGTGAGATCAGCGGTTTTACACAAAGGCAAAATGAGTCCTTTAGTGAAGCAATGGAGTGATTCAAGGACTGCACCATTGCATGCCCTCATCATGGCTTCAATGAAGAGACACTCTTGAGCACAATCTATAGAGGAGCACTTCCCAAGATTCGCATGCTTCTAGACACTGCGAGTAAAGGAAACTTCCTTGGCCAAAATGTAGAAGAGGGAATGGAGCTTATTAAGAACTTGGCTTTGAGTGATGGAAACTACAGTGAGGACTATGATAGAGCACCAAGAGGGTCTGATCTTGAGGCACACAAGAAGGAGATGAAGTCACTTGATAAACAGGAGTTTTTTTTTGCAAGTCGTAAATCAAAGCCTAAAGCACTGCTATGGTTGTAGTATAGGTGCAAGAGGTGTCAATCCAGCCTAGGTTGATGAAAGTCACTAAGAATGCAAGAGCAATGCAAAGCTAAGCAGATTCAGGCAAATGGGTGAGAAATTATGTAAAAACTAAATGCAACGACCAGATGACTATGAAAACTATTTTAAACTCCCTGGAAGAGGGTTGACAACTCCCTGGATGAGCTATCTCTAAGCCTTGAGAAACTTAAGCTAGGATAATCCATGGCGTGTGGTATGATCCATTTCCTTGACCCTTCCTCCTAACCTATGGCGTGTAGTGGAAAGATGGATCAAAGAAAATTAAGCAAAGATCTGAAATATTGGCTTAACTAGCTCCCTAAGCATCCATGGCGATTGGGAAATGATGAGCTAGTCTCTTGGATTTGGCTTTAAGGGATTTCTGAATCCGATCAAGGTAAGAAAGCCCTGGAATGATAGAGAGCTTTCCCAAGACTCTCTAAGCATTAAGACCCAAAATCCAAGAAGAGAATAGATTAAGAACAAAAGAAAGACCAAATCTTAAACCCTTAAACCTCTTAAATCGCCCCAACCTTAAACCCAATGGAAAACTACACTACACATTGTTAAAACACTGGAAAATGCAAAGGAAAGAAAGCTAAACATGATTAAGCTAGAGCAAAAGCATAAGAAATTATCCAGCTGGTCCAAGACAAATGGAATGGTTCACGCCCCTTTGCCTAAAATAACCAAACAAAGAAAATGGTCCCCGGATAAGGTGTAGGGATCGAGTTGGGTGATCGATTCCTAGCTTGATCCCTCGGATAGATCGTCTGCTTTTGCACGATCTTTGGGTCGATCCTTGGATGATCGGGTAGTGGTCTCGATCTGCCTCTCGTTCTACATGGCGTAATCCATGTCCGTACTCACGATCGATCTCCTCGGTCGATCTTGGTCTCGATCCTCCTCCTTGAAACGACTTGAGTCACTCGATCTTCTGGTCGATCTCGTCTAGATCGACCTGCCTAGCTCGATCTGCGTCTCGATCTCGGTTCCCTTGTAGCAAGGCTGATTTCTCCCAAGTGTCCACGAGCTCCTCTTTAATCCTTAGCATGTCCACGAACTCTCCATGGCTCCAATGTGTCCAAAAGAACCTGAATATGATGCAAGAATGCAAGAAATATGCAAATGCTAATGCAAAAGTGCTCTAGGACCTAAAATAAGACAAACTAGTCTATTATGCACGATGAATGCATGAAAACTACACTAAATGCATGTTAAATATGCTAAATAATAGAGTGTATCATCACTCCATGAGAAAATTGACAAGTTGGTACTTGCAAATCAAAAGCAAGTTCACTTTGTGGGAGAAGCCGCGGATGTTCTTGATAAGCTGAAGCAAAGCCAAGAGGAAGTGAATTGGGTAGGAGGCCAAAACTACAACAAGCCACAGGGCTATGCTCAAGGCTATCAAGGCAACAACAACCTCTCATACCGAAGTAACAATGTGGAGAACCCTAAATATCAAGTATACCCTCCACAACAAGGAAAACCATTTGTTCCTTATAACAAAGGTGGATTTACACAAAACTGTGGATACCAAGGGCAAATACAAGGCAACTTACGAGGCCAGCAACAGAAAGGGGACAACAGCTACCCTCCTGGTTTCATGCCTCAGCAGCAACAAGCTCAAGCTCCACCTCAAGATCCGGTTCAAGCTATGTTTCAACAGTTACTTCATGGTCAAGCATCTACAAATCAGAAGTTTGTTGATATAAACAAGAGACTGGAATCTTCTCTTACTGAGGTTTCTACACAAATCACCAACCTGAACATCAAGATTCGCCAGCTAGAGAAAGGAAAGGCAAGTTCAAGCGGTGAAGGTAGCTTACCCGGCAAGTGTGAGCAAAACCCTAAGGAGTATGCAAACGCGATTCCTTTGAGAAGTGGGAAAGAGCTACCACCACGGTTTATACCTGAAGACAATGAGGACATTGTGGTTCAAGAGGGGGAGAGTAAGCTCTCAAATGATCAAGAGATCACGTTTGACAATGTCTGGATTGAAAGGCCAAGGAAAGGCAAGGAAGCAGTTTTAGAGAAGAAAGTGGAGGAAGTTAGCAAAGAGAAAGAAGCTTTCGTGCCTCCACCCTACAAACCAAAGCTTCCCTTCCCTGGACGTTTCAAGAAACAGTTGCTTGAGAAGCATAAAGCCTTGTTTGAGAAGCAGATAAGGGATGTTGAGATCAAGCTGCCGTTGGTTGATTACATAGCTATGATGCCAAAATATGCCAAGTTCTTGAAGGATACTCTTGCTAAGAAAGACAAAGAGAGTGAAGAGGTCTTGGTATTGAGTGAAGAATGCAGTGGAATCATCCACAAGGAGATAGTTCCAAAGAAGCTAGGAGATCCAGGATCATTCACTATCCCTTGTGCACTAGGCCCTTTGAAGTTTGAAAGTTGCTTGTGTGATTTAGAAGCAAGCATTAATCTTATGCCTCACTCCATTGCCAAAAAGCTAGTCTTTACCAAGTTTAAGGAGTGCAGAATCTCACTTGTTCTGGCTGACAGAAGCATATGGCTCCCTGTAGGCGTGCTTGAAGACCTACCCGTGAGGATTGATGATGTGAATGTGCCAACAGATTTTGTAGTTCTAGAAATGGATGAAGAACCAAGAGATCCTCTAATCCTTGGTAGACCCTTTCTAGCAACTGCTGGAGCCATCATAGACGTGAAGAATGGAAAAATCTCTCTGCACCTTGGCAAGGACATGAAGCTAAACTTTGACATCAATGAAGTTTTCAAGAAGCCAACAATTGAAGGACAAGCGTTCTATATAGAAACTTTGGATGAGTTGGCTGATGAGTTACTTGAGGAATCGGCATAAGAGGATCATCTACAGCTGGCTTAGACTAAGGAGTGTGGGAAGTATGGTTTCTTGAGTGAACAAACTCAGGAGTATGTACACATCCTTGATTCTCGCAAGGGTGTGAAAGAATATGAAGGCCATAGCCTAGAGATCGACCTGGAAATCGACGAGATCTCTCTATCCAGAATAGAAATCGATGAGAAGATCGATCGAGAGAGCTCGATCTGTTCAGAGAAGGACTCAGTGAATCGATCTCCTACTCGATCCATATCAAATCGAGCAAAAGCATTGAGGGAGTGCAATCGATCCAACTTAAATCGAGAGAAGGATCGACTGACTGGCTCGATCTCTGAGGAGGGAACGGTTCAAGAAGATAGCTTGAAAGCTCATGACTCGGGTTCAAAATAGGCAAATGAGGACAGCAACGTCAACACCAGCCAAGAGGAGGACTTGAGCGAGCTGCTAGCCCCAAAGGTGGACCTAAAGCAGCTTCCGAATGGGTTAAGGTACACTTTCTTGGGACCAAATGATACCTATCCAGTCATTGTGAATGAAAATCTAAGTGATGATGAGTTAGACTCGCTCCTTAAGGAGCTAAGGAAGTATAGCAAGGCCATTGGGTACTCTCTCAGTGCCATCAAGGGACTTTCACCAATGCTTTGTACTCATAGGATTCACTTAGAGAATGAAAACACTTCTTCCATTGAACATCAAAGACGTTTGAACCCGAATTTGAAAAAAGTAGTTAAGAACTCAAAACTTTTAGAGGCTGACGTGATATACCCTATCAGTGATAACACATGGGTCTCTCCGGACCATGTGGAACCAAAGAAAGGGGGTATCACAGTTATTAAAAATGAAAAAGATAAGTTAATTCCTACAAGAACAATAACTGGAAATAGAATGTGTATTGATTATAGGAAACTCAACTCAGCCACTAAAAAATATCATTTCCCTCTTCCCTTTATTGATCAAATGCTAGAGAGATTAGCTAATCACCCATACTATTGTTTCCTAGATGGGTATAGCAGTTTCTTTCAAATTCCCATTCATTCTAATGACCAAGAGAAGACCACTTTCGCATGCCCTTATGGTACCTTCGCATATCGAAGGATGCCTTTTGCGTTATGTAATGCCCCAGCAACCTTTCAAAGGTGCATGATGTCTATCTTCTCTGACCTCATAGAGGAAATGGTAGAAGTTTTCATGGATGATTTTTCTATGTATGGTGCTCCGTTTGGTGGTTGTTTGTCTAATCTTTGCAGGATTCTCAAGAGATGTGAGGAGACAAACTTGGTGCTGAATTGGGAAAAGTGTCACTTTATGGTGAAGGAAGGCATTGTACTTGGGCACAAGGTTTCTGAGCATGGGATTGAGGTTGACAAAGCAAAGATAGAGGTTATGATGAGCTTGGAGCCTCCAGTTAATATGAAAGGGATTAGGAGCTTCTTGGGGCACGCTGGCTTCTACAGGCGGTTTATCAAGGATTTCTCCAAGATAGCATGTCCTCTTACAAGGTTACTGTGCAAGGAAGCCAAGTTCATCTTTGATGAAGAATGCCTTCAAGCCTTCAAGACTATCAAAGAAGCCTTGGTCACCGCACTTATAGTTCAAGCTCCGGATTGGGATCTGCCGTTTGAGATTATGTGCGACGCGAGTGACTACGCCGTGGGTGCTGTTTTGGGTCAGACGAAGGATAAGAAGCTGCATGTAATCTTCTATGCCAGCCGTACCTTGGATGACACGCAAGTGAAGTATGCTACCACCGAGAAAGAGCTTCTAGCCGTGGTCTTTGGTTTTGAGAAGTTTAGGTCTTACTTGGTGGGTTCTAAGGTCAATGTGTATACTGATCATGCCGCCTTAAGGTACATATACTCCAAGAAAGACACCACGCCGAGACTCTTAAGATGGATCCTTCTCTTACAAGAGTTTGATTTTATGGGTCCATTCCTATCATCATATGGCAACAAGTACATTTTTGTAGCAGTAGACTATGTGTCTAAGTGGGTGGAAGCCATAGCTCTTCAAGACCATCATCTTTCCAAGGTTTGGAGTTCCAAAGATAATGATTAGTGATGGGGGCAGCCACTTCATCAACAAAGTCTTTGAGGGTCTTTTGAAGAAGTATGGGGTTAAACACAAGGTAGCTACGTCTTATCACCCTCAAACGAGTGGCCAAGTGGAGGTCTCAAATAGGCAAATCAAGGCCATCCTATAGAGCACCGCAGGAGTAACTAGAAAGGATTGGGCAAGCAAGCTTGATGACGCTCTTTGGGTGTATAGAACGGTTACAAAGAACGAGATGTGCTTCCTCTTCCAAGGGATTAAGAAGGTTCTATGCGATGCTGAAGAGAATGAGGAGCCAATGGAGGATGAGCTTGGGGACGACGTCAACAATGGATGCATATTGGCCTCTTCTTTGGTCAAGTACAAGGCATGGGCGTTGAGGTGTAAGGTGATCTCAGCACTCATAGGAGGCTTCCTCACGCCAATGTTCATACAAGCGGGAGTACCTATTACGGATATGGAGCCTTGCGTGGAGAGAGCTTACATGGATCAGACCTACATGTGCAGCACTGATTCCTTGGGACTTACTCCAGCTCCAGGGTATTTTGCCTACTTGTTCTACAACCCCACCCTTCGGAAGCAAGTATGCATCCTCCCTAACCAAGACGAGACGAACCTGGACAGCGTTGGGACCATAGAGTTTTTGCCAAGCAATGAAGAATGATTTTCCCCTCTTGGAGGCACGGCTGCACCACCTCAGCTCGCTCGTCCATCTTCAGAGTCGCCTCCCTCAGATGCTGAGATGCCGCCAAGCTTAGATCTCCCCAAGCTAGACTATGAGTCGAGAACTAAGGCTGAGAAGTTTCTTGCTTTGGTGGTTGAGATTCAGCGCAAAATCAACAAGTGGCAAGGCAAGATGATTGACATTACCATATATTTTTGCATATGTTGCATGCATTTAGGATAGTTTTTCATGCATTCATCTTGCATTACAGGCTACTTTCTACCATTTGTTGCATTTAAGGTCTTCAGTCTCTTTGCATTCGCATTTTGCATATTTCTTGCACTTTTGCATCATTATCAGGTTGTTTGGAGTACTCTGGAGTTGTGGAGGTTGTGCGGACGTGAGGAGGATCAAAATGGAGCTTGTGGACACTCGGAGAAGTTAGCGATTCAGCAAAAGGACCCGAGATTGAGTAGCGGATCGAGCAACGAAGGTCGATCTAGACGAGATCGACCAGAAGATCGAATGACCCAAGTCGATTCAAGAGGAAGCATCGAGTCCAAGATCGAGAGAGGAGATCTATCGTGGTACGGAAGTGGGCCATGCCTTGCAGATCGAGAACCAGATCTAGTTCCTGACTCGATCGACCCAAGGATCGAGTAGAGGATCGAGTAAAAGGAAACGATCGAGCGGAAGATCGAGCCAGAGATCGATCATCCAACTTGATCTCTGGGACCTTATCCGACCAGCTCATTTTTGGCATGTAGTGAGGGGACCATTTTGTTATGTTTAGCCATTTTGGGCATATTCCAGGGGATCACTTCATTCTGTCGAGACCAACTTAGTTTTTGCTTTCTCCTTTAGGCGATTTTAGCCATTGTTGGACTTTGGAAGCTTTTTATGTTTTAGAACTTCTTAATCTTGCTTAATCATTAGTATTTTTCTTAATCACTTTTCGTTAATCATGCTTAGCCTTCTATCCATTGCTTTTCAATCGATTTCAAACATGAGTAATGAGTAGTTTCTCTTTGGGTAAAGGGTTGAGGCGATTCAAGGGTTTAAGAGGTTTAAGTTTTGTGTTTTTCTTGTTTTTCATTCCTTCTCTTCTAGGATCTTGGGGTCTTAAGGCTTAGAGAGTCTTGGAAATGATCTCTATGATTCCAAGGCTATCTTACCTTGACCGGATTCAGATGTCCTAGAAAACCAGATCCTAGAGACTAATCTTTCCTCTCCCAAACGCCATGGTTGTAGAGGAGGTTAGTCAGGCCATAGATTGAAATCTGTTTTTCTTGCTCTTTGATCTCTTTTTCCACCAAACGCCATGGGTTTGGAGAAGAGATTGAGGAAGCTAATCATACCACACGCCATGGATGGTTCTTGTTTTTTGTTTTCAAGGCTTAGGGAAAGCTCATCAAATGAGTAGATCTATGTGTTTTCAAACCAAACCTTGAACCTTTGAACACTCTTGAATATGACCCTCGACCATGAACCCTCTTTTAGAATTTTAAACCTCAAGTAATCATCTTTTAGTTTCAAAGCTTGCATCTTGTTCATTAGAAGCCGTTTGCCTTTAAGTTGTTAGATCGATCTGTTTTACCAGATTTAGCTCCCGAGTTTTAGTTCTTAGTAGATTTGCATTTTTAATCTTCTGATTTTTCCTAGTAGTAGTTAACCCTCTTCCAGGGATTTTAAAATAGTTTTACATTTCATTTGGTCATTGCATTTAGTTTTCATTGATTTTACCAATCATTTACCCGATTTGCTTAGATTTGTTTCACCCTTGCATTCTTAGTTTTCTTCCTGCTTCCTAGGTTGGATTGATACTCTCTTGCACACTATACTACATCCATAGATTGCATTTGAGCGTTGATACTGCTTGAACGAACTTTCTCCTTTATCAAATGGCGCCGTTGCCATCTTAGGATTGTTAGGAAGCATTAGGATATGGGGTTTAGCAAAGACTAAGCCTTTTACTTTTCATTTGGTTACTGATTGCTCTACCTTCTTGTTTGTGATCTCAGGTACATGAAATTACGCTCCAGGGGTGACAACAATCTACTTAAACACCTGGACAATATTCATCAACTCGGACACGCAAGATCAAGAAGAGCTAGAAAGCAAGCTCAAACTTTTGAAGAGATTGTGCAAGCTGGTACAGTAGACTTTGAAAGTATGGCTGAGCAAGAAGATCCTGAGGGACCTCCACCTGCTCACGGAGCTGTAGGAAGGGGCAATGGAAACCCCAACCACGCAGCTAGACCACCTCAGATCATTGGTGCTGGAGATGCTCCTAATACACATCATAACCGCTATGGAATTACTCCTCCACCAGTCCAAAACAATAACTTCTAGCTCAAGCCAGGGTTTGTTCAGATGGTTCAAAATAACAAGTTTCATGGGCTAGCTTTGGAAGACCCGTTGGCACATCTAGACAACTTTGAGCAGATTTATGGGATGTTGAAGATAAATGGTATCTCGGAGGACAGCTTCAAGTTGCAGTTATTTCCATTTTCCCTTGGTGACAAAGCTAGACATTGGGAGAAGACTCTTACACAAGGCATTATTACTTCTTGGGCTGACTGTAAGAAAGTTTTTCTCTCAAAGTTTTTCTCAAGCACAAGAACAGTTCGGTTGAGATGTGAGATTAGTGGCTTCACTCAAAGGCAGAATGAGACATTCAATGAAGCTATGGAGCGTTTCAAGGATTACACTATAGCTTGTCCTCACCATGGATTCAGTGAAGAGACACTCTTGAGTACCATATACCGCGGAGCTCCTTGACATGGCAAGCAAAGGAAACTTTCTTGGCCAAGAGGTGGACGAAGGTATGGAACTCATAGAGAATTTGGCATTGAGTGACGGGAACTATTCAGAGGACTATTGATGTTACTGCATATTGCATGTATTTTGCATACATATAAGTTAACTTTTCATGCATTTACATCACACTTTAGGCTAGATTGCATCACTTTAGGTCCTAGAGCATTCTTGCACCAGCATACGCATGTTCCTTGCATTTTGCATCATATTCAGGTTGTTTCTAGCTACTTTGGAGTCGTGGAGTTTGTGGACGTGTTGAGGCTAGTGTGGAGGTTCGCGGGAACAATGAATGTTTGCTAAGGACCAGAGATCTGGGAGCAGATCGAGCACGGCCGGTCGATCTAGATGAGATCGACCAGAAGATCGAGAAGCCCAGGCGATCCAAGGGAAATGATCGAGACGAAGATCGAGTTGAGCAATCGATCAAGTGGTACGGACGTAAATGACGCCATGCAGAGCGAGAGCCGGATCGAGCCCACCACTCGATCTGACCGAAGATCGATACCAAGATCGGATGCAACACTCGTCCGCCAAAGAAGATCGAGACTCAGATCGAGTAGAAGACATGATGCCCGAAAGTGATCGAGAGAGCCGCTCGATCCCGAAGTCGATCTCTGTTCTTTCAACCGTTTTTGGCCGCTAGCGAGGGGGGGACCATCGAGCTGTTTTCACCATTTTGGGAAGGCGGCGATGATTTTTTGGGGACATACTTTTCATTTCTTATCTTTTTATGCTTTTTGTCTCTTGTTTTGGAGACTCTCCGCTATTGTTAGACTTTGAGCTCTGTTCTTGAATATTTTGAATCGTTTAAATTTTAAGTAATCGTTTTCATGTTCATCGCTTCATCTTTCATATTTATTTTGGTTATTCTCATGTGTAGCGAGTAGTTTCATTTGGGTCTCGGGGTTGAGAGGACTCACGGGGTCTAAGGGGTTTTCAAGTTGGTAGTTTTCTTGTTCTTAATGGCTTTCTCTTCCAGGATGTTGAGTCCCTAAGGCTTAAAGACTCTCACGCCAAGATCTTTATGATCAGAGAGGTCTCTTACCTTGACAGGATCCAGAGATCTCTGAAAATCACATCCTAGAGACTAGTTACCCTTTCCCAAAAGCCATGGTAATTTAGGGGACTAGTTAGGCCGTGTGTTTGAAATCTGAGTTTATTGCCCTTCAACCTCTCTTTCCACCAGAAGCCATGGGTTTGGACGAGAGGATGAAGGAGTGATCCATACCAAAAGCCACAGATGGATCTTGTTTTCGTTTTCAAGGCTTAGGGAATCTCACAAAGTGAGTCGATTTAAAGTTTTCAATCCCAACTTGGACCCTTGAAACCTCGGACCATGAATCTCAACCCTAGACCCTTCTTTCTTAGCATTCTTACATCTTCTTTAGTCATTCGCTTGATATTCGCCGCATCCTGGTCATTAGTTTCTTCATACTTGCATTTTTAGACGAGATCGATCCAAACTGCTCGATCTAGTGGTCGATCCTGTGGTCGATCCACTAGTCGATTTTTGTTAAATCATAGCCTTGCATTTTAATTTTTCTGTTTGTTCCTCGTAGTAGTTCAATCACTCTTGGTAATTTTAAATTAGTTTTGCATTCCATTCGGTCGTTGCATATAGTTTTTAGGATTTTCACAATATCGCCTGTTATTCGCTTAGCTTTACATTGCTCTTGCATTCTCTTTGATCTTCCTAGCTCCTAGAAATGGATTGACTCTCACTTGCATACTGTACTACAACCTAAGTGTTGCATTTGAGTTTGATAGCCTCATTGCATCCTCACCCTTGCAAAGACAGTTGTTATCAAATGGCGTCGTTGCCATTCTAGGAGTGTTAGAAAGCATAGAGATTTAAGGCTTAGTAAAGACTAAGCCTTTACTTTGTTTTAGTTACTAATTTCTCTACTCTCAAATGTGTGTCTCTTAGGTACATGAATCTTCGTTCAAGGGCAGACAACAATCTACTTCAAACCTTGGACAACATTCATCAGCTTGGTCATTCACGGCAAAGAAGAGTATGAGAACAAACCAGAGCCTTTGAGGAAATTGTTCAGAACGGTTTGGTCGACTTTGAAGCTATGGCCGAGCAGGAACATCCAGAGGGACCTCCTCCAGCTCATGGGGCAGTGGGACGGGGCAATGGAAACCCCCAACACGCGGCTAGACCCCCAAGGATCATAGGAGCCGGAGATGCTCCCAATACTCATCACAATAGGTTTGGGATCACTCCTCCTCCTGTACAAAACAACCATTTCGAGATTAAGCCAGGTTTCATCTCCATGGTGCAAAACAACAAGTTCCATGGCTTAGCAATGGAAGATCCCTTGGAGCACCTTGACAATTTCGAGCAAGTATGTGGGATGATCAAGATAAACGGCATATCAAAAGATGCTTTCAAGCTGCGTCTCATCCCCTTTTCACTCGGAGACAAAGCTAGGCATTGGGAGAAGACCCTTCCACAAGGCACCATCACCTCATGGGCCGAGTGTAAGAAAGCTTTCCTCTCAAAATTCTTTTCTAGCACCAGAAAAGCACGGTTAAGAAGCGAGATCAGCGGCTTCACTCAGCGGAACAATGAGACGTTCAATGAAGTAATGGAACGTTTTAAAGATTACACGATCCAATGTCCTCATCACGGTTTCAGTGAGGAGACCTTACTCAGCACCATCTACCGCGGAGCTTCACCAAAGATCAGGTTATTCCTTGACACGGCTAGTAAAGGGAACTTCCTTGGTCAGGAGGTAGAAGAGGGCATGGAGCTGATTGAGAACTTAGCATTGAGTGACGGCAACTATGCTGAAGATTATGACCGTGCACCGAGAGGATCTGAGCTAGAGTCTCACAAAAAGGAGCTGAAATCCTTGCATGAGAAGATTGATAAGCTGGTGTTAGCCAACCAGAAGCATGTTCACTTTGTTGGTGAAGCGAATGAGAATCAAGAGGAGCTTGAGTTGAGCCAGGAAGAAGCCAATTGGGTGGCGGGACAGAACAATTACAAACCTCACGGCTACAACCAAGGCTACAACCAGAACAACAATCTCTCCTACCGTAGTACCAACGTCGCCAACCCTAAGGACAAAGTGTATCCTGCTCAGCAAGCAAAACCTTTCATACCTTACAACAAAGGTTTTCAGCCGAGTGGTGGCTTCCAAGGTCAAGGGCAGAACAACTTCCAAGAGCAACATCAAGGTAACAAGGTTTATACGCCAAACTACCCTCCGGGCTTTGCACCTCAGCAGCAACAGCCGATGCAACAACAAGTTGATCTGATTCAGGCCATGTTTCAGCAGCTGATCCAAGGGCAAGCCTCTACAAACCAAAAGTTTGCCGAGATGAACACTCGTTTAGACTCGTCTCTCACTGACTTCTCCACTCAGATCACCAACTTAAACAACAAGATCAAGCAGCTAGAGAAAGGGAAAGCGAGTACAAGTGGTCAGAATAGCCTCCCGGGCAAGTGTGAGCAGAACCCTAAGGAATATGCCAACGCCATCACGCTAAGAAGCGGCAAAGAGCTAGCACCTACAGTTACTCCTAAGAACAACGAGGACGTTGTAATTCAAGAGGGGGAGGGTAAGCTTTCCGCTGATGATGAGATCAACTTCGACAATGTCTGGATTTAAGGGCCAAGAAGAGGAGACAAAGTGGTTGTTGAGAAGAAAGCAGAGCAAACTACTAAGGAGAAGGATGCTTATGTACCTCCACCGTATGTACCTAAGCTGCCTTTTCCTGGCCATTTCAAGAAGCAACTCATAGAGAAGCATAGAGTCTTGTTTGAGAAGCATCTTAAGGACGTAGAGATCAAGCTACCTCTCGTGGACTGCCTTGCAATGATGCCTAAATGCGCCAAATTCTTCAAAGACACTCTCATGAAGAAGAATAAGGAAAGTAAGGAAGTGCTTGTTCTAAGTGAGGAGTGTAGTGCTGTGATACACAAGGAAATAGTCCCTAAGAAGTTGGGAGACTCTGGAAGCTTCACTATACCATGCGGTTTAGGTCCTTTGGAGTTCAAGAGTTGCCTTTGTGATCTCGGAGCTAGCATAAATCTGATGCCTCATTCTGTGGCAAAGAAACTCGGCTTTACCCGTTTCAAGGACTGTAGAATCTCGTTGGTACTAGCTGACAGGAGTGTGAGGTTACCCGTAGGATTGCTTGAGGACTTGCCAGTGAAGATCAGTGGAGTGAACGTGCCTACAGACTTCGTTGTTTTGGAAATGGATGAAGAGCCAAAGGATCCAATCATTCTCCGTAGACCCTTCTTAGCTACCGCCGGCGCCATAATAGACGTCAAGAATGGGAACATTGCCTTGCACTTGGGTAAATATATAAGGCTAGACTTCGATATAAATGAGGTTTTGAAAAACCCTACGATAGAAGGGCAAGCTTTCTACATTAATAAATTGGATGCCTTAGCGGATGAGTTGCTGGAAGAGCTGGCTCAGGAAGATCATTTGAAGCTGCACTGACTAAGGAGCCAGGAGAGTTGGGTTATGTGGATCAGCGGACTCAGGAGTACGTCAACGTGCTTGATTCGAGGAAAGTTGTGCTTGAAGATGTAGGCGTTGGCCTAGAGATCGACTCCAAGATCGATGACATTACTCGATCCAGGGGTCAAATCGACAAGATAATCGAGAGCACAACTTGATCCGGTGCAGAAATCGACAGTCAGATCGAGGAGGGTGATCGATCCAGGAAAACAATGGAGTCCGAGATCGAGAAAGGCCTTCCGATCAATTTAAGGTCCAATCCGGAGATCGACTCAGCGTCTCGATCTCTCACTCGATCCACATCAAATCGAGTGAGTGAATCGAGCGAAACTGCTCGATCTAGACGACATCGAGAGCAAGATCGACCAGACGACTCGATTTTAGAAGGGATAACGGTTGGAGAGAGCAGCCTCAAGGGCCATGGGCCATATCTCGGGTTCTAAGGAAGGTTCCAAGGAGGAAGACAACAGCAACAGCCTCGTGGATGACTGGAGCGAGCTGTTAGCCCCAAAGGTGGACCTTAAGGAGCTCCCAAAAGGGCTAAGGTATGCTTTCTTAGGGCTAAACGAAACCTATCCTGTGATTGACGAGTTGAGAAAGTATAGGAAGGCCATTGGGTACTCTCTAAGTGACATCAAGGGCCTTTCACCAATGCTTTGCACTCACATGATTCACTTGGATAATGAGAACGCCTCTTCCATAGAACATCAAAGGCATTTGAATCCAAATTTGAAAGAGGTTGTCAAGAAGGAGATTCTTAAGCTTTTAGAGGCTGACGTGATCTATCCCATAAGTGACAGCACGTGGGTTTCTCCCGTACACGTGGTGCCTAAGAAGGGAGGGATCACGGTCGTTAAGAATGACAAAGATGAGCTTATACCTACTAGGACTATTATTGGAGACCGTATGTGTATTGACTATAGGAAGCTTAATCTTGCTACTAGAAAGGATCATTTTGCCTTGCCTTTTATTGATCAAATGCTTGAAAGACTTGCTAATCACCCCTACTATTGCTTTCTTGATGGATATAGTGGATTTTTCCAAATACCAATCCATCTCAACGATCAGGAGAAGACGACCTTTACATGCCCTTATGGTACCTTCGCGTATCGAAGGATGCCATTCGGGTTGTGTAATGCACCGGCTACGTTTCAGCAGCGTATGATGTCGATCTTCTCCGATCTAATAGAAGAGATGGTAGAGGTGTTTATGGATGACTTCTCGGTCTATGGTACGTCCTTTTCTGCATGTTTGTTGAATCTTTGCAGGGTTTTAAAGCGTTGTGAGGAGACAAACTTGGTGCTCAACTGGGAAAAATGCCATTTCATGGTTAAGGAGGGGATCGTGCTTGGACATAAGATATCAGAGAAGGGTATTGAAGTCGACAAGGCAAAGAATGATGTGATGACAAGCCTTGAGCCGCCAGTTAACATAAAAGGGGTGAGATGCTTCTTGGGACACGCCGGCTTCTACAGGCGTTTCATTAAAGACTTCTCTAATATTGCACGCCCTCTCACTCGGCTGTTGTGCAAAGAGGCTGAATTTGTCTTTGATGAAGAGTGTTTGCAAGCTTTCGTGACAATCAAGGAAGCCCTAGTATCCGCGCCTACAGTGTAAGCACCAGATTGGACTCTCCCATTCGAGATTATGTGCGATGCTAGTGACTACGCCGTGGGAGCTGTCCTAGGCCAAAGGAAGGATAAGAAGCTGCATGTGATATACTATGCTTCAAGGACCTTGGATGACATGCAAACGAGGTACACCACTACTGAGAAGGAGCTATTGGCGGTTGTATTCGCCTTTGAGAAGTTCAGAGCTTACCTCATGGGTTCCAAGACCATAGTTTACACGGATCACGCAGCTTTGCGCTATATCTATTCCAAGAAAGACATTAAGCCGAGGCTTTTGAGATGGATCCTCTTACTCCAGGAGTTTGATATGGAAATTAAAGACAAGAAGGGGATAAAAAACGGAGTTGCTGACCATCTCTCTGGGCTAAGGATCAACGAGTCTCTGCCGTTAGATGATTCTCTCCCTGAAGAGCAACTCATGGCGATCACTACGGCTGTTTGTGGAAAGCTAGAAGGGCAGTTTGAGGAGGTGTTGAGCTTCAAGGAGGAGGATCTTCCCTGGTACGCTGATGTTGTAAACTACTTAGCGTGTGGTGAGGAGCCAACACATCTCAACAGCTATCACAAGAAGAGGTTTATGAGAGAGGCAAGTGACTACTTTTGGGACGAGCCCTACTTGTACAAGAGAGGGGTGGACAGTTTGTACCGGAGATGTGTTACAAAGGAAGAAGCTAAATACATCCTCTTTCACTGTCATGGCTCATCCTATGGAGGACACTTTGCTTCATTCAAGACTGCCACGAAAGTGTTGCAAGCTGGTTTCTGGTGGCCGTCCGTCTTCAAAGATGCACACGAGTTTGTGAAGAGCTGTGAGGCGTGTCAACGAGCAGGGAATATCACTAAGAGGAACGAGATGCCTCAGGTTCCTATCTTCGAGGTTGACGTGTTTGACGCGTGGGGCATAGACTTCATGGGGCCATTTCCTTGTTCATACGGCAACAAGTACATCTTAGTAGCGATTGATTATGTCTCCAAATGGGTTGAGGCTGTTGCTTCCCCTACAAACGAATCAAAGGTGGTGATCAAGCTGTTTAAAAGCATCATTTTCCCGAGGTTTGGGGTACCAAAGGTGGTTATAAGCGATGGAGGAAGCCACTTCATAAACAAGATCTTTGAGAGCCTTTTGAGAAAGTACGGCGTTAAGCATAAAGTGGCTACACCGTATCATCCTCAAACGAGCGGTCAAGTGGAAGTCTCCAATCGGCAAATCAAGGCTATACTTGAGAAGACGGTCGGACCAACATGGAAAGATTGGGCAGTAAAGTTGGACGACGCTATTTGGGCCTACCGTACCGCCTTTAAAACACCGATTGGTACGACCCCTTTCACTATGCTCTATGACAAAGGCTGTCACCTCCCAGTTGAGCTGGAACGCCGTGCATTGTGGGCTGTAAAGAGACTGAACTTTGACCTCAAGACTGCTCAAGAGAGGCGCCTCATCCAGCTACATGAACTGGACGAACTAAGGTTGAACGCTTATGAGAGCTCTCGGATATACAAGAGCGGACTAAGGAAGCTCATGACAATAAGTTGGTTGCCAAGGAGCTTAAGGAAGGAGGTTTGGTGTTGCTGTACAATTCAAGACTCAAACTCTTCCCGGGAAAGCTGAAGTCAAGGCGGAGCGGGCCGTTTGTGATCCAAGAAGTGCTGCCTTATGGAGCTGTCACATTGATGGGCAAGAGTGGCAGTGCATTCACCGTGAACGGACACAGGGTCAAGCCTTACTTGGCGGACAGCTATGACAAGGAGAGTACCTCGGTGCTTCTCCAAGACCCACCATCTGCCTAAACCATGTAAAGTCTAGCTAAAGACGTTAAAGAAAGCGCACTTGGGAGGCATTCCCATCTCTATCCTGTACATATTTCTGCTTTATTTCTCTTTCAGTTTTATGTTTTTATTTTGCAAGTGTGTAGGAACAGGTATGAGGAGTCTAAACCTCGATCTTGAAGTCCAAAAGAGGCGATAGGGGTTAAGAAAAGGCTAGAGATCGAATGCTAGATCGACTAATCCTAACTCGATCTTTGCTAGATCGAGTTAGCGAATTGAGAGGAGCCAGTCGATCTAGACGAGAACGAGTGATAAGATCGATCTAGATGAAAACGGATCGATCGATCCCAAATGGATCGACCGATCTAATTTCTCTTGGGAAATCCTTAAAAGACAGATCGATCACTCGACTCGATCCATCACTCGATCTAAGCCAAATCGACCCCCAAATCGAGGACGTAGCTCGATCACGAGGACTTAGCCGTGGAGCCAAAATCTCAACGATCTAGAGAGCTAATCGATCCAGGACTAGATTCACCATGAATCGAGTCACAAATCGAGTAACCCTCTCGATCTAAGCCATTATGGGCATGAGATCGAGTCCTAGATCGACCAAACGGACTCGATCTCATGCCGAGGTAACATTTTCTTTCCCTCCTTTATTCTTCTCCCTCCAGTTTTTAAATTTAAAACTTGGTCAAGGCAAGCATCTTTGACCATGAAAGATGTGCCTTGACCAAAACTTGTGTCAGAAACCACCTCCTTTTACCCATAGTTTTGATTCTTGTTGGCCTTTAAATGTTTTCATCAACTTCACACTCTCTCATTCTTGTTTTCACAAAATTTTAAGCAAAGAGAGTGAGAGTTTTCTGTTTCTAAAGGCTAACAAACTTCTTAACAATCTTTGCAAAAGGTATTTTCGGATATTTGATAAAAATCTTTAGGAAAATCTCCTTTTTATTTCGCAATTGATTGTTTTAGATGCTAGAGCGTTTTTGAATTTTTAAATTTAGCTAAATAATAGGAAAAATTCTAGATTTTCTAGTATCTCTAGATTCGATTCTCTATTATTTTGCTATATTTTTTTATAAATTCCCCAAAATTCTAGGGTATTAAGTATAAGTTTTCTTCTTTGCTTCTCTTCTTCTCTCATCCTATCGCCGTTTTGCTCATTACTTTGCTTGAGAAACCTGTTTCAGGCACGATGGCCCCCAAGAGAACGAGAGAGGAGACGACACAAGAATGAGAAGGTCAGGAAGTGGCTGTTCAAGAGAGGGTCCGATGGAGTAAGGACGAGAAGGGGGATAAGAAGCGGCTGGAAAGGCTTCGGTTCGAGCCTAGTAAGTTTGTGGACCGGGAGCTGCTGTTCAAGATAGGGATCCTTGGAGATTTCGACAGACTCCTCAAGAACATTGGCTTAAGATGTCTGTCACGAATGGATTGCCCAACCATTCCAGAAGTGACAATAGACTTCCTTGCCACGTTGGAGTTTCGTTACGAGAACCCTAGCGCCAACGTTCCTTCACAAGGCCGTCTCTCTTTCAAGGTTGGACGTCAAGCATTCAGCCTCTCAATCCCCAAGCTGTGTCAAGCATATGGTCTCAACGCAGCCGCCACCAAGATCGAGTTCCCCTCCTTCACGCGAGCAAACGATTTTTGGGACCTGATCAGCAACGAAGACTACAAGGCCAACACCGCCAAAATCAAGAGAGTGAGAAGCCCGGTGCTGAGGTACACCTTGAAGCTGATCGCCAACACATTCAGTGGAAGGTCAGTTGCTCCCACGGTCACGAAGACTGAGCTTTGCTTCTTGTTCCAAGGTGTGAAGCATTTGTCGTGTGATCCGGCGGAGAATGAAGAGCCTATGGAGGATGAACTCGGCGACGAGGTGAACTATGGATGCGTACTTGCTGCCTCTTTGGTGAAGTACAAGGCTTATGCCTTGTGGTGCAAGGCAAGCTCTTCTTTCATTGGCGGCTTCCTCACTCCTCTATTCATACAAGCTGGCGTACCTATACACGATTTCACACCCGTCCCGGCTAGAGCTTTCATGGATGAGGTCTATATGAGGAATACCGACAGCTTGGGACGCACACCAGCAGAAGGGTTCTATGCTTATCTTTTCATCGACGACGAAAACGAGAAGAGAGTATGCATCCTACCAAACAAGGACGAGACCGAGCTGCTTGGTGTTGGGAACATCGAGTTCTTGCCAACAGTAGAGGAGTGCTTTGCTTCTCTAGGAGGAACGCCTGCCCCAGCCGGTAGAGTTGTCATCCGTGAGACTCAAGGCAGCAACATTCAACCGACGCGTCTCTCTCTTCAAGAGCCAGGCTCCAAAGGCAAAGCCGTAGCATCTAGCTCCTCTGGAACATCCTCAAGTTCCAGCCGAGACTAGACTCGAGGTAACAACCTTCTTCCATTGTACATACCGCTCATGTTTGCTTCTTTTTGCTTTGTGTTTTGATGCTCCTTTGAATTTGTTTGCCACCGGGACGGTGTCAAGCAAGTTTGGGAGAGTATATGTGTGGTTTGACTTGTGTTTTCTGATCTTATTTTCCCTTTAGCATCCTTTAGTCTTCATTACATGAAAAATTTGAAAATTTTTTAAATTCTTTTCAAAGATTCATGTAGTTGCATTCATCTCATTAAGCATTTTAGGATTGAGTATAGAATCCTAAAACATCTAGGTTGTTCACATTCGCATAAAGGGTTAGAGTTTTTCTTAAAAAGGTGCTTTAAACTCATGAATTGTTTCAATGCCATAGTTAGTAGTTCTCTAATGCTTTGCTCATACTTTGAAAGTAAGTTCTTACCATTCTTGGATCACTTGCTATGATTTTCGTGACTTAAGTTGAACAGACATGAATTAGTTATTTCCTACTAAGTGAGAACCTTAATCTGAATTTGAATTATCACTCTTGTGCATTTGAAATGAAATACATGGATCACATATACATATTCAGGCTTTCTTACCCCTTTTTACCACTCTTTGTAAGTCTGAATAGAACTCCACACCCTGAACCTTGCTTTCCTTTCAAGCCAAATATTTTCTTGTGTGATGTGAGGCCTTATTTTCGGATTGAACTTGGCATAAAGTGTTAGGTTTAGGCGACATGATTAGGCTTTCATATTGATGCTAGCTTTGTATTTTGAAGCTAGTTTTCGGTTTGTTTTGGGGCAGGGATTTGCTGGTGTTAAAAGAATTTTGCTTATGTGTTTTCAGTTTAAAATGGTGTTTGGGGTTTGAAAATAAAGGACTCATGGTTTTAAGTGGTGGTGTTGTTCTGTTTTTAAATAAAAGCTCGGTTTTAAAAGAGAAGGAGGTAGCTCTCAAAAATAAAAATAAATCAGAAAGAAAAAGCCAAAGGCCAAAGTTTAAAAAGAAAAAAAAAATTAATAATAAGAGAAGAGAGCTACCAAGATTTAAAGAAAGAGCTTTAAGTTTGTGTTTGACCACCACTAGCCTAAGAAGAGTAAAGTTGTCTCCTGTTTTCGTGGGTTATGCTTGGCTTCTTGCCTTGTCGTTTGGGTAGTTTCTAGAGGGTGAGTGAGCTCGAAAAAGAAAGAAAATGAGAGGGGTTTAGGATCATTGTTAGTATATATGGGTAGATGAGAGTCTAGTCATATATGCATCAATTGTCTTTACCTTTAGCAACCTTTAGCATTATGCATAAGTTCAATCCTTTTTGAGATAACCTATTGTTTGAATTACCCTCTTGAATGAGATCATCTTTGTCTCATAACCTTGTTCTTAGCCAAATGTATTCTGTTCTAAGTGAATAAGTGTGATTCACGGTTTGATCATTAATTGAATGTTAAAGGTTAGGATTCTTGGATTGTTTGGAATATAAGAGTCATGGTCTGAATTTCTTTGTGTGATGAGTATGGCACCTTTGCAAGAGGCTTAAACCCCCGTCTTTTCTAAAACCTCTCTTCCTTTCTTATTTTCTGTTGCTTGAGGGCAAGCAAGAAGTAAGTTTGGGGGAGTTGATGTTACTGCATATTGCATGTATTTTGCATACATATAAGTTAGCTTTTCATGCATTTACATCACACTTTAGGCTAGATTGCATCACTTTAGGTCCTAGAGCATTCTTGCACCAGCATACGCATGTTCTTTGCATTTTGCATCATATTCAGGTTGTTTCTGGCTACTTTGGAGTCGTGGAGTTCGTGGACATGCTGAGGCTAGTGTGGAGTTTTGCAGGAACAACGGATGTTTGCTAAGGACCAGAGATCAGGGAGCAGATCGAGCACGGCCGGTCGGTCTAGATGAGATCGACCAGAAGATCGAGAAGCCCAGGCGATCCAAGGGAAATGATCGAGACGAAGATCGAGTGGAGCAATCGATCAAGTGGTACAGACGTAAATGATGCCAAGAGCCAGATCGAGCCACCACTCGATCCGACCGAAGATCGATACCAAGATCGGATGCAACACTCGATCCGCCAAAGAAGATCGAGACCCAGATCGAGTAAAAGACACGATGCCCGAAAGTGATCGAGAGAGCCGCTCGATCCCGAAGTCGATCTCTGTCCTTTCAACCGTTTTTGGCCGCTAGCGAGAGGGGGGACCATCGAGCTGTTTTCACCATTTTGGGAACGCGGTGATGATTTTTTGGGGACACACTTTTCATTTCTTATCTTTTTATGATTTTTCTCTCTGGTTTTGGAGACTCTCCGCCATTATTAGACTTTGAGCTTTGTTCTTGAATATTTTGAATCGTTTAAATTTTAAGTAATCGTTTTCATGTTCATCGCTTCATCTTTCATGTTTATTTTGGGTATTCTCATGTGTAGCGAGTAGTTTCATTTGGGTCTCGGGGTTGAGAGGATTCACGGGGCCTAAGGGGTTTTCAAGTTGGTAATTTTCTTGTTCTTAATGGCTTTCTCTTCTAGGATGTTGAGTCCCTAAGGCTTAAAGACTCTCACGCCAAGATCTTTATGATCAGAGAGGTCTCTTACCTTGACAGGATCCATAGATCTCTGAAAATCACATCCTAGAGACTAGTTACCCTTTCCCAAAAGCCATGGAAGTTTAGGGGACTAGTTAGGCCGTGTGTTTGAAATCTGAGTTCATTTCCCTTCAACCTCTCTTTCCACCAGAAGCCATGGGTTTGGAGGAGAGGATGAAGGAGTGATCCACACCGAAAGCCACAGATGGATCTTGTTTTCGTTTTCAAGGCTTAGGGAATCTCACAAAGTGAGTCGATTTAAAATTTTCAATCCCAACTTGGACCCTTGAAACCTCGGACCATCAATCTCAACCCTAGACCCTTCTTTCTTAGCATTCTTACATCTTCGTTAGTCATTCGCTTGATATTCGCCGCATCCTGGTCATTAGTTTCTTCATACTTGCATTTTTAGACGAGATCGATCCAAACTGCTCGATCTATTGGTCGATCCTGTGGTCGATCCACTAGTCGATTTTTGTTAAATCATAGCCTTGCATTTTAATTTTTCTGTTTGTTCCTCGTAGTAGTTCAATCACTCTTGGTAATTTTAAAATAGTTTTGCATTCAATTCGGTCGTTGCATATAGTTTTTAGGATTTTCACAATATCGCCTGTTATTCCCTTAACTTTACACTGCTCTTGCATTCTCTTTGATCTTCCTAGCTCGTAGAAATGGATTGACTCTCACTTGCATACTGTACTACAACCTAAGTGTTGCATTTGAGTTTGATAGCCTCATTGCATCCTCACCCTTGCAAAGACAGTTGTTATCAACTATGACCGCGCACCAAGAGGAGCTGATCTTGAAGCTCACAAGCAAGAAATGAAGTCGTTGCATGAGAAGATTGATAAGCTTGTCCTTGCCAACCAAAAACAAGTGCATTTTGTTGGAGAAGCCGTGGATGTCTTAGATGAGCTCAAGCAATGCCAAGAAGAGGAAGCTAATTGGGTTGCTGGTCAGAACTACAACAAGCCACATAGCTATTTTCAAGGCTACCATGGCAACAACAACCTCTCATACCGTAGCACCAACGTTGAGAATCCAAAGGATCAGGTGTACCCCCCTCAGCAAGCAAAGCCATTTGTTCCTTACAACAAGGGTTTTCAACAGAGTAGTGGCTTTCAAGGGCAGAGGCAAGGGAACTTCCAGGGTCAGCAGCAACAGCAAGGCAACAAAGGCTACACTCCTATGTTTCCTCCCGGCTTTGTTTCACAACAACAACAGATGCAACCCCAACCTCAAGATCCGGTACAAGCAATGTTCCAGCAGTTGCTTCAAGGTCAAGCTTCAACTAATCAGAAGTTTGCTGAGATGAACAACGGGCTAGATCCTTCTCTTACTGATGTCTCAGCACAGATAACCAATCTGAACAACAAGATCAAGCAGCTAGAGAAAGGAAAGGCTAGTATAAGCGGTCAGAACAGCTTACCGGGCAAGTGTGAGCAGAATCCCAAAGAGTATGCAAACGCTATTACCTTACGAAGTGGGAAGGAGCTACCACCGAGAGTTGCACCTAAGGACAATGAGGACATTGTGGTTCAAGAGGGGGAGGGTAAGCTTTCAAATGATGAAGAGGTCACCTTTGATAATGTGTGGATTGAGAGACCAAGGAAGGGTAAGGAAACCATTGTAGAGAAGAAAGTAGAGGAGGTGAGCAAAGAGAAAGATGCATTTGTTCCTCCACCATACAAGCCGAAGCTTCCTTTTCCTAGACGGTTCAAGAAACAGCTTCTAGAGAAGCATAGAGCAGTCTTTGAGAAGCATTTGAAAGATGTTGAGATCAAGCTACCTTTGGTGGATTGTTTGGCCATGATGCCTAAGTGTGCAAAGTTTTTCAAAAACACTCTTACTAAGAAGACTAAAGAAAGTCAAGAGGTTTTGGTGTTGAGTGAAGAGTGCAGCGCTATTTTTCACAAGGAGATTATTCCTAAAAAGCTTGGAGATCCAGGATCGTTCACCATACCATGTGCACTCGGTCCCTTGACATTTCAAAGCTGTTTGTGTGCTCTTGGTACAAGTATAAACCTCATGCCCCATTCCACAGCAAAGAAGCTCAGTTTCACAAGGTTTAAAGAGTGTAGGATCTCTCTGGTGCTAGCTGACAGAAGCATAAGGCTTCCTGTGGGTTTACTTGAAGATTTACCCGTGAGGATCAGTGGTGTAAACGTACAAACCGATTTCGTTGTACTTCAGATGGATGAAGAGCCAAAGGATCCTCTAATCCTTGGCAGACAATTCTTAGCCACCGCCGGAGCCATAATTGACGTAAAGAACGGGAAGATCTCCCTGCACTTGGGAAAGGACACAAAGCTAGACTTCGATATCAATGAAGTCTTGAAGAAGCCTACAATCGGTGGCCAAGCTTTCTACATTAAGACCTTATATGAAATTAGCCGATGAGTTGCTTGAAGGGCTGGCACAGGAGGATCACTTGCAGCTAGCCTTGACTAAGGAGCCAGGGGAGCATGGTTTTATGAGTGAGAGGACTCAAGAATACGTTCATATCCTTGATTCTCGCAAGGTTATGAAAGAAGATGAAGGCAGATGCCTAGAGATCAATCAGGAAATCGACGAGCTCACTCGATCCAGGATCAAGATCAACAAGAAGATCGAAGAAGGTGGTCGATCCAGCAAAACAATCGATGGGAAGATCGAGGAGGAGACTGGTCGATCCAGTTCAGAGAACGACTCAGCAACTCGATCTCCTGCTCGATCCACATCAAATCGAGTAGGAGGATCGAGTGAATGCAATCGATCCAGACCAGAACGAGTGCAAGATCGACTGGATGACTCGATCTCAGAGGGGACAACGGTTCAAGAAATCAGTCTTAAAGCTCATGACTCGGGGTCTAAGGAGGGCAGTGAGGACAGCAACGCCAACACAAGCCACGAGGAGGACTGGAGCGAGCTGCTAGCCCCAAAGGTGGACCTAAAAGAGCTCTTAAAAGGGCTAAGGTATGCTTTCTTAGGGCTTAATGAGACTTATCCCATGATTGTGAATGAAAACTTGAGTGATGATGAGTTGCACTCGCTCCTTAATGAGCTGAGAAAGTATAGGAAGGCCATTGGGTACTCTCTAAGTGACATCAAGGGCATTTCACCAATGCTTTGCACTCATAGGATTCATTAGATAATAAAAACTCTTCTTCTATTGAATACCAAAGACGCTTAAACCTGAATTTGAAAGAAGTAGTTAAGAAAGAGATTTTAAAATTATTAGAGGCTGATGTGATATACCCCATCAGTGACAGCACGTGGGTTTCTCCTGTCCACATGGTGCCTAAGAAGGGGGGGAATCATAGGCATTAAGAATGAAAAATTGATTCCTACTAGAACCAAAACTGGTCACCAAATGTGTATAGACTATAGGAAGGTCAATTCAGCTACTAGAATGGATCATTTTTCTCTTTCTTTTATTGATCAAATGCTTGAGAGACTTGCTAATCATCCATACTATTGCTTTCTTGATGGTTATAGTGGTTTCTTTCAAATACCAATTCATCCTAACGATTAAGAGAAGACAACTTTTACATGACCTTATGGTATCTTCGCATATCGAAGGATGCCATTTGGGTTGTGTAATGCACCAGCAACATTTCAGCGGTGCATGATGTCGATCTTCTCTGATCTTATAGAAGAGATGGTAGGAGTGTTTATGGATGACTTCTTGGTATATTGTGCGTCCTTTTCTGCTTGTTTGTTATCTTTGCAAGGTACTTAAGAGGTGTGAGGAGACAAACTTGGTGTTGAACTGGGAGAAGTGTCACTTCATGGTGAAGGAAGGGATTGTACTCGGTCACAAGATATCTGAGCAAGGGATAGAGGTTGACAAAGCAAAGATTGAGGTCATGATGAGTCTTGAGCCGCCGGTTAATGTCAAGAGGATAAGGAGTTTCTTGGGACACGCCGGCTTCTACAGGAGATTCATAAAGGACTTCTCCAAGATAGCATGCCCCCTAACACGGTTGTTATGCAAGGAAGCTGACTTTGTCTTTGATGAGGAATGTCTTCACACTTTCAAGACCATCAAGGAGGCTCTTGTCACGGCACCTATAGTACAAGCACCAGACTGGAGTTTACCCTTCGAGATCATGTGCGACGCGAGTGACTACGTCGTGGGAGCTGTTCTGGGGCAGAGGAAAGACAAGCAGTTGCATGTAATCTACTATGCCAGCCGTACCTTGGATGACACACAAGTGAGATATGCTACAACCGAGAAGGAGCTACTGGCCGTTGTGTTTGCTTTTGAGAAGTTCAGATCATATTTGGTTTGCTCTAAGGTTGTTGTATACGCTGATCACGTGGCGTTGAGGTATATCTATTCCAAGAAAGACACCAAGCTGAGGCTTTTGAGGTGGATTCTTCTTCTACAAGAGTTTGACATGGAGATTAATGACAAGAAGGGGATAGAGAATGGCGTAGCAGATCACCTTTCTAGGATGAGAGTGAATGAAGCCTTACCCTTGGATGATTCACTTCCAGAAGAGCAACTTATGATGATCAACACAGTGGTATGCACACGGCTAGAGGGCCAGTTTGAAGAAGTCTTGAGTTTGAGAGAAGAGAACCTGCCTTGGTATGCTGATATAGTGAACTTCTTAGCTTGTGGAGAGGAGCCAACTCATCTTGACCATAACCACAAGAAGAAGTTCATGAGAGACATCTCTTACTATTTCTGGGACGAGCCTTACTTGTACAAGAGAGGAGTAGATAGCTTGTACAGAAGCTGTGTTTCAAGAGAGGAAGCTCAAGACATCCTTCTTCACTGCCACGGCTCATCATATGGTGGTCATTTCGCTTCTTTCAAGACGGCTACAAAAGTGTTACAAGCCGGATTCTGGTGGCCATCACTATTCAAAGACGCTCATGAGTTTGTTAAGGCTTGTGAAGCATGTCAAAGGGCAGGGAACATCACAAAGAGGAATGAGATGCCTCAGGTGCCTATCTTTGAAGTTGATGTTTTTGATGCTTGAGGGATAGATTTCATGGGACCATTTCCCTCTTCTTACGGCAACAAGTTCATCTTGGTGGCTGTTGATTACGTGTCTAAGTGGGTTGAGGCTATAGCTTCCCCAACTAATGATGCAAAGGTGGTGGTTAAACTCTTTAATACCATCATCTTCCCACGGTTTGGAGTACCAAAAGTTGTGATCAGCGATTTGGGCAGCCACTTCATCAACAAGGTGTTTGAAAGTCTCTTGAAGAAGTATAGCATGAAGCACAAGGTAGCCAAACCTTATCACCCACAAACTAGTGGGCAAGTAGAGGTCTCTAACAGACAGATCAAAGCTATCTTAGAGAGGACAGTGGGAGTAACTCGGAAGGATTGGGCAAGTAAGCTGGACGATGCTCTTTGGGCATATAGAACCGCCTTCAAAACTCCTATTGGTACCACTCCCTTCACTATTCTTTACAGCAAGGCATGTCACCTCCCTGTGGAGCTGGAGCATAGAGCATTGTGGGCAGTAAAGCAGATGAACTTCAGTCTCAAGACAGCACAGGAAAAGCGGTTGATTCAACTCCATGAGCTTGATAAGTTAAGGCTAGAAGCTTATGAAAGCGCCAAAATCTACAAGGAAAGGACCAAGGCGGTTCATGACAAGAAGTTGGTGCATAAGGAGCTTAAGGAGGGCAGTCTGGTCTTGCTCTACAATTCATGCTTGAAGCTATTCCCAGGGAAGCTTAAGACAAGATGGTGTGGACCGTTTGAGATCTAGGAAGTTCTACCCAATAGAGCGGTTACATTGGTTGGTAAGAGTGGTAATGCTTTCACCGTTAATGGGCACAGAGTCAAGCTCAACCTGGCGAGTGATAGCAGCAAGGAGAGCACCACCATGCTTCTCCAAGACCCACCCCATGCCTAAACCAAGTAAAGTCTAGCTAAAGACGTTAAAGAAAGCGCACTTGGGAGGCATTCCCATGTCTATCTTGTGCATATTTTTGCTTTCTTTCTATTTCAGTTTTATGCTTTTTATGTTTAAGTGTTTAGGTGAAAGGATGAGGGATTGTAGACCATGATCTTGGAGTCAAAAGAAGCGAGAAGGGTGAAGTAAAGGCTAAAGATCAAGTGCTAGATCGACTAATCCTAGCTCAAGCTAGTGAATCGAGAGGAGTCAGTCGATCTAGATGAGATCGAGTAGACAATCGAGTGAGTCAGTCGATCATGAGAGGAGAAACCACCCATACATTTAGCTTGAAATGCAAACGAGGAGTGGATCGACTGACCTCACTCGATCGATCAGTCTACTCGATCTGCCACTCGATCTTATCTGAAACGACCCCCAAATCGATCACGTGGCTCGATCCAAGGAGCACAGCCTGAGTGAAGAAAAAAAAATCATGGAACAAGAGGGCACATTCGATCTAAGACTCGATGCAATCTGAATCGAGTCCCTGATCGATCAACCCACTCGATCCTAGCCAACATGGGCATGAGATCGAGTCTTAGATCGACCAAATGGACTCGATCTCGTGCCGAGGTAAGTAAATTTGTTTTCCTCTTTTTCTTCTTTCCCTCCAGTTTTAAATTTGAATTGTGGTCAAGGCAAGCATCTTTGACCATGTATGATGTGCCTTGACCACACTTTTGTCAGAAACCACTTCTCTTGCCCATGGTTTTGTTAGTCTTTATAATTATATACAACCACACACTCTCTCTCATTTATGTTTCGAGTTTTCTAAAGATAGAGAGAGTGTGAGTTTCTGTTTTTAAGGCTATTAACATCTTGCTTTCATCTTGTCAAAAGGTATTTTCGGTTCATTGATTTACTTGTTTGAATTTTTTTGAAAAATTTCCTTTTGATTCCTTAAGATGATTGTTAGTTGTTAGGGAATTAGGATAATTTTTAGGAATAGCTAAATATTAGAAAAATTGCTAGATTTAATCCTATCTCTAGATTCTTTCCTCTAATATTTAGCTATGATTTTTATAAATTCCCCAAAAATCTAGGTTTATTGTTGCAAGTTTTTTGTCATCTGCCTTGTCTCTCTCTTGCATTCGCCGCCTTTACTCATCCTTTTCTTTGAGAATCGCGTTTCAGGTACCAATGGCACCATAGAGAACTAGAGAAGAGACAACACTGGGAGGGGAAACACAAGAAGTGGTTCAAGAGAGGGTTAGATGGAGCAAAGAGGAGAAAAAGGCTAAGAAGAGACTTGAGAGGCTGCACTTTGAACCAACCAAATTTGCAAGCAGAGATCTCCTGGGGAAGATGGGGCTATTGGACGTCTTTGATATGCTTCTCCAAGACATGGGGCTTGCTTGCCTCTCAAGGATGGATTGCCTCACATATCCAGAAGTCACGATCGACTTTCTCTCAACCTTGGAGTGCACCTACGAGAATCTGAGTCTTCTTACTCCTTCCCAAGGCCACATCACCTTCAAGATATGGAGGCAAGCCTATCATCTCTCGATCCTGGAGCTTTGCCAAGCATACGGCCTCAATGCTGCTGCTAAGCAAGTGGAGTTATGTAGCATCCGTATACGAGAAAATCTGGAATGATCGAGCCGGACAGGAGGTTGTCCGAAGGAATGTGAGTTTAGTCAACGGAAAATCTGTACAGATGGGAGGTTCAGACTATAGTCGATGGATGACTGGGAAATAGCCGAAGGATGGCCGGGGTGGCCGAGCAGGACGAACCATATCCAGAAGAAAAATGGTTCTGTATGGGAGAAAGTAGACTATTTCCGAGAGAAATGAATTATGTCCGAGAGAAATGGATTATGTCCTAGAGGAAATGGATTATGTCCGAGAGGAAATGGATTATGTCCGAGAGAAATGGATTATGTCCGAGGGAAAAAGGAAAATAGCCGAGGCTTTTTGGTTTTAGCCGAGTAAAAATGGGCTGGGCCCGTGGGCTGGGAGTTTGGTTGGATGAAAACTAATTTCTCGTGGGGATGGTCGAGCGGTTTAGGCGATATCCGAGAGAAATCAAAGCTGACCGGGATAAACCTGACTGGAACCGGCAGACGTCGGCTATAACCGGGTTAACTAAGTTTTGCGAGCATATAAAAGGGATTTTGAGACCTTTTCTTGAGACAGTCGCATTATTTGAGAGAAATAACACGTGAGAGAGAGATTGGTCGAGAGAAATCCCATAGTTTCTGATTATCCCGAGAGTTGGCCGAGAGAGAACGAAGTTTCACCGGCGATTCCGACTATCACCGAGAGATCAAGCATTCTGTCCGAGTTTCTGTGGATCTGTTTTGTCCATTCGTCCTGATTTGAGGGTTTGCCGAGGGAATAATTGAGTTTATCCGAGGATTTCTGAGCGGATCGTGTGATATCCGAAAACACTTCGATTCGTCTGAGGGAATCTTGTAAGTGTTCGGCTATTCTGATTTCTGTTGAGTTTCTGTCGAGTAACTTTGGGCTGATCGATCTGAATTATACTGTTTTCGAGGGAATACAGCTTCTTGTCCGAGAAAAAGTGACCTTGTTGAGTGATAGCCGAGAGGTGTTAGGATTTTGCCAGACCAGTCTGAGCGATAGCCGAGAAATTGCAAGTGTGTCCAAGTATCTCAGTTTCTGATCGAGAAATCACCGAGATTCTTTCGACTGAAACGTTTGTTTCTGTGTCTAAGGTGAGTGCGTGATTGTAGTCTGTATCTAGAATCGTTGGATTGCTAGGTTATCTGATTTTCATTGATTGCTTGTGTAAGTTAGTGGTTTCTGCTTAGCAAGGTCAATGTTTCTGTGATTGTGAATGGTTAAGTGTGAACCGTGGTCAATACATGATGTCTAACTAGCTGTGTGAATGTCCGGATCGAGTTACTAGCTTAAGGGGATGTGTGATTCTCGTTTGGAGCAGTACCGATGCCTTGTGAGGCTTCACAAGTAGTTTAGATGATCATAGGACCGTACTGTTTTATGTGCTTGCTTGCTAAGTGATAATGTGAATTGTATAACTGATATTATGATGCGTTTTCTGGTACTGGCTAAGGTGTTACTGGATGACCGTGTTCACTAAGTATTTATCAAATACTTATGCCTCTCTTTTTGAGTGTGCAGGTATGGATAAAGTCCAGGTCGAGTAGCTCTGAAGGCGGACTGGAAGGCAGTGAAGGAAAGGGGTGGATTAGGACTGGGTTTGGGGATTCATGTCCTGAGTTTGAGTTTCTATTTAAGTACTTGTGTTAGTGCTTTATGAGTTGAACCGAATCTGATAAGTTAGTTTGTTATTGAATCCGAATTCTGTTAAGTGTTTCTGGAATAATTATGCAATGAGAATGGATGTGTTTTGATGAATCGAACTTGTTTAAGTTTAAGAAAGGATAGGAAGCTTACAATCAGTTGGAGGCTGAGTTTCTGTATATGCGCCAAGGGACCAAGACAGTGTGGCAGTATGAGACCGAGTTCAACCAGTTACGTAAGTACGTGGGACGTGACTACGACCCTGAGGATAAGCTGATCCGAAAATTCATGAGTGGGCTAAGGGTTGAGCTGAGGAAAAGTTGTCTGGTGCGTGACTATGCGGCGGTCACTGAGCTTGTGGAGAAAACAGCACTGTTGGAATCTGGACAAGCAGAGGAAGCTTTGTCAAAGGCGAGTACTGTGGTTTCCGTGGCTAAGAGTGGTCAATCGTCTGGAGAACAGAACCGCATGTTTGGGAGGAATGTTCCAGCCAAGTCTAGTGGGAACCGCAGTGTGTGTGGATTATGCGGGAAGGTGCATGTGGGCGTTTGTAGGTGTTCAGCCGGGGCTTGTCACCGTTGTGGAAGCCGGGAGCATCAAGTGCGGGATTGTCCTGAGCCAGACACAAGGATGGTGAGAGTGTCGGACGGAGACAGCGTTTCTGTTGTGTGTTACGGTTGTGGAGAACCGGGACACTACAAGCGTGATTGTCCGAGGTCAGGAACAGCTAGGCAAGCCGCTTCTCAAGCTAAGCGTGCAGGAGATGCACTGGCACCGGCGGCCAAGAGGCAGGCCATCATGCCGAGAGTGTACGCAGCGACCGCGGGCGGGAGTGGAGATCCGAGCGCTTCTCGACCGATCACTGGTGAGTTTTATTACTTACAGTTTTCTGAGTTGTGTCTGTTGCTTTTTGTCTGTGTCTGCGTGTTCTGTTAAGTGTCTTAGCATTCTAGGGGTTGAATGTGTAGGGACCTTATTAATGGGTGAGGTAGAGACCCATGTTCTGGTTGACTCTGGAGCGAGTCATTGTTTTGTGAATCCAGAGATGATTGGAAAGGGAGAATTCGAGAAGGAACCCGGAGAGGATTTTGGTTTAGTGAGGGCGGCTGGAGGCCAAGTGGTGTACTCACTAGGAATGGTTAAAGATATTTCTGTCTGGATTGGCAAAGTTAGTATGCCAGCAGATTTGGTAATCTGTAATGTTAAGTCTTATGATGTCATCCTCGGGATGGATTGGCTTAGTAAGTACAAGGTGCATCTGGATTGCCACCGCGGGAGGGTAAGGTTCGAAAGAGATGGCGAGGTTCTGGTGTATCAAGGGATAAGACCGACTTCTGGTAGCTTGGTTATGTCAGCAATACAAGCAGAGCGTTTGATAGAGAACGGGTGTGAGGCATACCTAGCGACAATATCAATATATGAGGTTGGACCGGATGTGGAGTTAGGAGATATTCCAGTAGTACAAGAGTTTGAGGACGTTTTCCAAGCTTTGACTGGAATGCCACAGGCTCGTTCAGATCCGTTCACGATTCAACTTGAACCGAGGACAGCTCCGATATCGAAAGCACCATACAGAATGGCACCGGCCGAGATGGCGGAACTGAAGAAGCAACTGGCTGAACTTCTGGACAAAGATTTTGTAAGGCCAAGCAGTTCACCATGGGTCGCACCTGTTCTGTTTGTAAAGAAGAAGGATGGAAGTTTCAGGCTTTGCATCGACTACCGAGGGTTGAACCGTTTAACTGTGAAGAACAAGTATCCACTTCCAAGGATAGACGAGTTGTTGGACCAGCTCAGGGGTGCTACTTTGTTCTCGAAGATTGATTTGGCTTCACGGTACCACCAAATACCAATAGACGAACCGGATGTTCGGAAGACTGCCTTTAGGACAAGGTATGATCATTACGTGTTTGTGGTCATGCCGTTTGGTTTGACGAATGCGCCAGCTGCATTTATGAAGCTGATGAATGGCGTGTTCAGGGAGTACTTGGATGAGTTTGTGATTATTTTTATAGATAACATCTTGGTGTATTCAAAGAGTCCGGAAGAGCATGAGAAGCATTTGCGGATTGTTATGGAAAAGTTGCGAGAACAGAAGTTGTTTGCTAAGTTGAGTAAGTGTAGCTTCTGGCAAGGGCATATTGGGTTATTGGGTCACATTGTATCGGACAAGGGAGTGTCCGTGGATCCTGAAAAGATCAAGGCTATTGCGGATTGGCCGAGACCCAAGAATGCATCTGAGATAAGGAGTTCTCTGGGGTTGGCTGGCTATTATAGGCGTTTTGTGAAGGACTTTGCGAGTACGGCTCAGTCAATGACACGTCTGACTGGTAAGGATATTGAGTTCGTTTGGACAGCTGAGTGTGAGGAGTGTTTCTTGAAGCTGAAAGCAATGCTTACAGGTGCACCAGTGTTGGCTTTACCTGAGCCGGATGAACCGTATGTGGTGTACACAGACGCTTCTGGGAAAGGACTAGGTTGTGTCCTAATGCAGCATGGAAATGTGATTACATATGCGTCAAGGCAGCTAAGGAAGCATGAGGTGAACTACCCTACGCATGACTTGGAGATGGCAGCTGTAGTCTTTGTGTTAAAGATATGGCGATCCTACTTGTATGGTGGGAAAGTTCAGGTGTTTACCGATCATAAGAGTTTGAAGTACATCTTCACTTAACCTGAGTTGAATTTGAGGCAACGGAGATGGATGGAGTTAGTCGCTGACTACGACATAGAGATAGCTTATCATCCGGGAAAGGCTAATCTCGTTGCTGATGCATTAAGCCGGAGGAGGGCTAGTGTATCTTCTGCGAAGGATGTGGAAGGAGTTGTGAATCTCCTAAGGACGTTAAAGTTAAATGTTTTATCTGAAGAATTGAAACCGTTAGGTTTGGGAGCTGCGGATCAAGCTGACTTGTTATCAACGATTCGTTTGGCTCAAGAGGAGGATGAGAATCTGAATAAGTTGTCACAGAGTGACAAGACCGAGTATCAGACTTCCAACAATTGGACGATTGTTGTGAATGGCAGGGTGTGTGTTCCTGACGTGAAAGAGTTAAGGGAGGAAATTCTAAGGGAAGCACATCAGTCGAGGTTTTCTGTGCATCCGGGAATGACCAAGATGTACCAGGATCTGAAAAGGTACTATCATTGGGTCGGGATGAAGTGGGACGTAGCCAAGTGGGTGGCTAGCTGTCCAACATGCCAGCTGGTTAAGGCTGAGAATCAGGTTCCAAGTGGGTTGTTGTAAACATTACCAATACCGGAATGGAAATGGGATATGATCACAATAGATTTTCTGTTGGGTTTACCGAGGTCTTTGAAGAAGCATGATGCGATTTGGGTCATTTTTGATAGGCTGACCAAGTCTGCTCACTACTTGCCTATGAGGAAAACGGATGGAGTGACTAGGCTGGTAGAGTTGTATGTTGATGAGATCGTCAAGCTTCATGGAGTGCCTGCGAGCATTGTGTCAGATCGTGACCCAAAGTTTACTTCACGATTCTGGAAAGAGATTCAGAAAGAGTTTGGGACAAAGGTGCATATGAGTACTGCATATCATCGACAAACGGATGGTCAGTCTGAAAAGACCATCAGGACGTTAGAGGACATGCTGAGAGGGTGTGTACTGGACTGGGGTGGTAACTGGGAAAGTTATCTACCGTTGGCTGAGTTTGCATATAACAACAGTTACCATAGGAGCATTGAGATGTCTCCGTATGAGGAGTTGTACGGAAGGCCATGTAGAACACCACTATGTTGGACCCAACTGGGGGAACGGAGTGAGTTAGGACCTGCTATAGTCAAAGAGACAACTGAAAAGATCAGGTTTCTGAAGGTTAAGCTGAAAGAGGCTTAAGACCGACAAACGAGTTATGCTGATAAGCGCCGTAAGGACCTAGAGTTCAGTGTGGGCGATCTGGTTTATCTGAAGGCTATGCCTTACAAGGGGAAAAGCCGAGCAACGTTTGATGCTAAGTTGAGTCCGAGGTACATGGGACCGTACCAGATTCTGGAAAGGATTGGACCAGTGGCATATAAGTTGAACTTACCGCCGGAAATGAGTGCTTATCACAATGTGTTTCACGTGTCGCAGCTGAGAAAGCACATAACCGAACGTGAGACAGTGATATCTGAACCACCTTCGGAATTGCAAGAGAATCTGACCGTGGAAGGTAGACCGATTCGAGTGGTTGACAGAAAAGAAAAGCTTAGGCATGGTAAAAGGGTCAAGATGATCCAAGTTGTCTGGGACTGTAATGGGGATGAGCAAACTACTTGGGAAGTAGAGTCTAAAATGAGTACAAGGTTCCCAAAATGGTTTGAGAAACTTCAGGAAGAAGAACCGGATTCGAGGGCGAATCCAACCAAGTGGGGGAGAGTTGTAGCATCCGTATCCGAGAAAATCTGGAATGATCGAGCCGGACAGGAGGTTGTCCGAAGGAATGTGAGTTCAGTCAAGGGAAAATCCGTACGGATGGGAGGTTCAGACTATAGTCGATGGATGACTGGGAAATAGTCGAAGGATGGCCGGGCTGGCCGAGCAGGACTGACCATATCCGGGAGAAAAATGGTTCTGTCCGGGAGAAAGTAAACTATGTCCGAGAGAAATGGATTTTGTCCGAGAGAAAATGGATTATGTCCGAGAGGAAATGGATTAAGTCCGAGAGAAATGGATTATGTCTGAGGGAAAAAGGAAAATAGCCGAGGCTTTTTGGTTTTAGCCGAGTAAAAATGGGCTGGGCCCGTGAGCAGGGAGTTTGGTCGGATGAAAACTAATTTCTCGTGGGGATGGTCGAGCGGTTTAGGCGATATTCGAGAGAAATCAAAGCTGACCGAGATAAACCAGACTGGAACCGGCAGACGCCGGCTATAACCGGGTTAACTAGGTTTTGCGAGCATATAAAAGGGATTTTGAGACCTTTTCTCAAGACACCGTATTATTTGAGAGAAATAACGCGTGAGAGAGATATTGGTCGAGAGAAATCCCATAGTGTCTGATTATCCCGAGAGTTGGCCGAGAGAGATCGAAGTTTCCCCGGCGATTCCGACTATCACCGATAGATTGAGCGTTCTGTCCGAGTTTCTGTAGATCTGTTTCGACCATTCGTCCTGATTTGAGGGTTTGCCGAGGGAATAACCGAGTTTATCCGAGGATTTCTGAGTGGATTGTGTGATATCCGAAAACACTTCGATTCGTCCGAGAGAATCTTGTAAGTGTTCGGCTATTCTGATTTCTGTTGAGATTCTGTCGAGTAACTTTCGGCTGATCGATCTGAATTATACTGTTTCCGAGGGAATACAGCTTCTTGTCCGAGAAAAAGTGACCGGGTTGAGAGATAGCCGAGAGGTGTTGGGATTTTGCCGGACCAGTCTGAGCGATAGCCAAGAAATTGCAAGTGTGTCCGAGTATCTCAGTTTCTGATCTAGAAATCACCGAGATTCTTTCGACTGAAACGTTTGTTTCTGTGTCTAAGGTGAGTATGTGAATGTAGTCTGTATCTAGAATCGTTGGATTGCTAGGTTATCTGATTTTCATTGATTGCTTGTGTAAGTTAGTAGTTTCTTCTTAGCAAGTTCAATGTTTATGTGATTGTGAATGGTTAAGTGTAAACCATGTTCAATACATGATGTCTAACTAGCTGTGTGAATGTCCGGATCGAGTTACTAGCTCAAGGGGATGTGTGATTCTCGTTTGGAGCAGTACCAATGCCTTGTGAGGCTTCACAAGTAGTTGAGATGATCATAGGACCGTACTGTTTTATGTGCTTGCTTGCTAAGTGATAATGTGAATTGTATAACTGATAGTATGATGCGTTTTCTGGTACTGGCTAAGGTGTTACGGGATGACCGTGTTCACTAAGTATTTATCAAATACTTGTACCTCTCTTTTTGAGTGTGCATGTAAGGATAAAGTCCAGGACGAGTAGCTCTGAAGGCGTACTGGAAGGCAGTGAAGGAAAGGAGTGGATTAGGACTGGGTTTGGGGATTCATGTCCTGAGTTTGAGTTTCTATTTAAGTACTTGTGTTAGTGCTTTATGAGTTAAACCGAATCTGATAAGTTAGTTTGTTATTGAATCTGAATTCTGTTAAGTGTTTCTGGAATAATTATGCAATGAGAATTGATGTCTTTTCATGAATCGAACTTGTTTAAGTTTAAGAAAAGTTTTTAAAATATTGTTCTTGTATTCTGGCCGAGAGAAGACTCGGTGAGGTTCGGGCTGGTCTAGTGATAGGCGGTCGGGTCCTCACAAGCTCCCTCAGCTTAAATCAGCAAACGATCTATGGGATTTGGTCAACCTTGGCGACTACAAGGCCAACACCGCCAAGATCAAGAAAGTGTGCAACCCCTTGCTGAGATACACCCTCAAACTCCTGGCGAATACTTTTAGTGGGAGGTCTGTGGCTCCTATAGTGAAGAAGAATGAGCTTTGTTTTCTCTTTCAATGACTTAAGAAGATTTTATGCAACCGAGAAGAACATGATGAGCCATTGGAGGACGAGCTAGGAGATGATGTCAACTATGGTTGCATCTTAGCCACTTCTTTGGTCAAGTACAAGGCGTGGGCACTAAGGTGTAAAGCAAGCTCAGCACTCATTGGAGGCTTCCTCACACCGATGTTTGTCCAAGCTGGAGTTCATCTTCTTGAATTTGAGCCTTGCGCAGATAGAGCATACATGGACGAGCAGTACATGCGCAACACTGATAGCTTGGGACCTACACCAGCTCCAGGGAAGTTTGCTTACCTATATTACGACCACAACCATGCCAAGAAGGTCTGTATTCTGCCCAACGAGGATGAGACGAACTTAGACAGCATTGGCACCATCGAGTTTTTGCCAGCGAATGAGGAGTGTGTCGCAGCCCTTGGACCAGCAGCAGTTCCACCTCAAGTTGCCCGTGCACCCTCAGAGTCACCTCCCTCAGAAGCAGAGATGCCAGCCAGCTTTGATCTCCCTAAGCTCGATTTTGAGCCGAGGACCAAAACCGAGAAGTTCCTTGCATCTTTGGTGGAGGTTCAGCGGAAAGTGAACAAGTGGCAGAGCAAGATGATCAAAAAGCTTGCCAAGAAGATCAAGCAGCTTCAAGGAAGCTCATCTGATGCGTCTTCAAGTGAGGAGGTCGAGCAGCTCAAGAAGAGGAGAAGATTCACCGGTGGGATTGTGATCCGTGAGCCGCAAGGAAGCCTCATGCAACCTGCACGTCACTCTGTACACGAAGGGACAGCCAAGGAGAAAGGCAGGGCAGTCACTCACGACCCTCATAGCAAGAGCTGGAAGTCTGGAGCATCCTCAAGCTCCAGCCGAGCCTAGCTCCGAGGTACCAACAACTAAACCGTTCTATATACCATACATCTTTTGATTTTTGCTTTGTATTTTGGCTCCTCTTGGATTTGTTTGCCACCGAGACGGTGTCATTCAAGTTTGGGGGAGTGTGTGGTGTGTTTGACATGTTTTCTTTGACCTTATTTTGTGTTATTATCCCTTGAGTCATCATACATCATGTAAGGCATAGAAAAGAACAAAAAAAATGATATAAATTTTTAAAATTTTCAAAAAAATTCATGTAGTTTGCATTTGCATTGTAGAATATTTTAGGATTGAGTCTAGGATTTTTAAAATCTTTTAGGATGTTGCATTTGCATAGGGAGTGAATGATAAACACTTGTTAAGATGTTAGTGTTTAAACTGTTTTCAATGCCTTGGTTATTTGTTGTTTGATTGCATCTAGTGAGTTTGAAGTTAAGACTACACCATACCTTGATTACTTGCATTTGATACTCTAGTCTTATGTTGAAACTCGCTTTGATTTGATGCCAACTCCATCTTAGTAGAACCTTAATCTTGACATTGAATTATCTTGTTTGTGCATTAAGAGAGATTGCATGGCTTACCCATATACATACTTGGATTATCTTCTTCCTTTCTTACCACTCTTGTTAATCCAAGTAGCTGATCCTCATCATAATGGGACAGTTAACCACGCCCTAAACCAAACCTTCTTTCTAACCTAAGCACTTTTGCGTGAGTAGTGAGGCCATTCATTGCATTATTTTTTATCCTATCTTAGCAAAAAGTGTTAGGAATAGGGCTGGCAAGGAAAAGCTCCCTTGTAGACACCAGCTTGCGTTTTGAGCTTGGTATTAAGTTAGGAGTTTCTTGTTTATATATTTTCAAAAGAAGAAGAAGTATGGGATTAGTAGCAAAGGGGGAACAAGTAAATTGTGGTTAAGTAAAGTAGATAAAAATGCTCTAAGTGTCAAAGAAAAGAAAGGCGCCAGCAGCAACAAGGCTAAAAAGAGGTCAACCAAAAGAAAAAATCAGACCAAGCTATCCACCAAAGGTGATGAAAGCGGCGCCAAGCATACAACAAAGAAGAGCAAGCTCAAAAAAAAGAAGGGAGTTTCCCCCAATGTGAAGGATGAAGAGATCAAGCGCTTTTGTAAAATGGTAGATTTAGGGGTTACACTTTGGGTTTTAGAAGTCTTTAGGATCATCTCGGGTAAAAAGGGTAGAAGGGAGCTTTAACTTGCATGCATAAGTGTGCATTTACCTTTAGCATTTTGCCAAGGATAGGATTCTTTCATTGAGTTATCCCCTGAATTTTTAAACTCCTCTTTAAATGAGATCATTTTCATCTAATGACCTTGTCCCTTGACCAAATGCTTTCTCTTGATGTTCACAAACTTGATCCATTGGTTATCGCTTAATGAATGTTAAGGAGTTGGTTTATTTGAATGCTTGTGTAGGCTAAGCTAGAGTTCATTGCTTGCTTTGATGGGTATGACTAAAGTTTTTAAAGTAGAACAACCTCTTTGTATCTTAGAACTTATAACTTAGGCATTGGATCAGTTTCTCCATTGACATCTTTAGTTTTGAACTCCCGTTTTCAAACCTCTCTTCCTTTCTTGAATTTTGTTTTCTTGAGGGCAAGCAAAAGGCAAGTTTGGGAGAGTTAATATTACTATATATTTTGCATATTTTGCATGCATTTAGGTTAGCTTTTCATGCATTCATCTTCCATTATAGGCTAGTTTCTACCATTTGTTGCATTTAAGGTCTTAAGTCTCTTTGCATTTGCATTTTGCATATTTCTTGCACTTTAGCATCATTATCAGGTTGTTTGGAGCACTCTGGAGTTGTGGAGGTTGTGCGTACGTGAGGAGGATCAAAATGGAGCTTGTGGACACTCGGAGAAGCTAGCCATTCAGCAAAAGGACCCGAGATCGAGTAGTGGATCGAGCAAGGCAGGTCGATCTAGAGGAGATCGACCAGAAGATCGAATGACCCAAGTCGATTCAAGAGGAAGGATCGAGTCCAAGATCGTGAGAGGAGATCGATCGTGAGTACGGAAGTGGGCCATGCCATGCAGATCGAGAGCCAGATCGAGTTCCTGACTTGGTCGACCCAAGGATCGAGTAGAAGATCGAGCAAAAGAAACGATCGAGCGGAAGATCGAGCCACAAATCGATCATCCAACTCGATCTCTGGGACCTTATCTGGCCAGCTCATTTTTGGCATGTAGTGAGGGGACCATTTTGTTATGTTTAGCCATTTTGGGCATATTCCAGGGGATCCCTTCATTCTCTCGAGACCAACTTAGTTTTTGCTTTCTCCTTTAGGCGATTTTAGCCATTGTTGAACTATGGAAGCTTTTTATGTTTTAGAACTTCTTAATCTTGCTTAATCATTAGTCTTTTTCTTAATCACTTTTCATTAATCATGCTTAGCCTTCTATCCATTGCTTTTCAATCAATTTCAAACATGAGTAGCGAGTAGTTTCTCTTTGGGTAAAGGGTTGAGGCGATTCAAGGGTTTAAGAGTTTTAAGTTTTGTGTTTTTCTTGTTTTTCATTCCTTCTCTTCTAGGATCTTGGGGTCTTAAGGCTTAGAGAGTCTTGGAAAAGATCTCTATGATTCCAAGGCTATCTTACTTTGAACGGATTCAGATGTCCTAGAAATCCAGATCCTAGAGACTAATCTTTCCTCTCCCAAACGCCATGGTTGTAGAGGAGGTTTGTTAGGCCATAGATTGAAATCTGTTTTTCTTGCTTTTTGATCTCTTTTTCCACCAAACTCCATGGGTTTGGAGAAGAGATTGAGGAAGTGAATCATACCACACGCCATGGATAGTTCTTGTTTTTGTTTTCAAGGCTTAGGGAAAGCTCATCAAATGAGTAGATCTATGTGTTTTCAAACCAAAGCTTGAACCTTTGAATACTCTTGAATATGACCCTCGACCCTAAACCCTCTTTGAGCAATTTTAAACCTCAAGTAATCATTTTTTAGTTTCAAAGCTTGCATCTTGTACATTAGAAGTTGTTTGCCTTTAAGTTGTTAGATTGATCTGTTTTATCCGATTTAGCTCCCGATTTTTAATTCTTAGTATATTTAGATTTTTAATCTTCTGCTTTTTCCTAGTAGTAGTTAACCCTCTTCCAGGGATTTTAAAATAGTTTTGCATTTCATTTGGTCATTGCATTTAGTTTTCATCGATTTTACCAATCATTTACCCGATTTGCTTAGATTTGTTTCACCCTTGCATTCCTAGTGTTCTTCCTGCTTCCTAGGTTGGATTGATACTCTCTCGCACACTATACTACATCCATAGATTGAATTTGAGCTTTGATACTGCTTGAACGAACTTTCTCCTTTATCAATGATCAAGAAGCTGGCTAAGAAGATCAATGACCTACAAAGAAGCTCATCTGAGGCGTCTTCAAGTGAAGAGGTTGAGCAACCAGAGAAGAGAAGAAGATCAACCGGAGGTATAGAGATCAGTGAGCCTCAAAGAAGCAATCCAGCTGGACGTCTTTCTCTCCATGAAGGCACGAGCAAGAACAAAGACAAGGAGGTGCTTCACGACACTCCTAGAAAGAGCAGGAGGACTGGAGCATCCTCAAGCTCCAGCCATGCCTAGCTCTAATGTACCAAAACTCAACCATCGTAAATATCATGCATTTTGTTTTTAATTTTTGCTTTGTGTTTTGATCTCCTCTTCAATTTGTTTGCCACAGAGATGGTGTCACTCAAGTTTGGGGGAGAGTGTGTGGTTTGACATGTTTTATTTGGATCTTATTTTGTGTTAGCATCTTTGAGTCATCATGTATCATCTAAGTGCATAGAAAAATACAAAAAAAATCTTAAAAATTTTAAAAATTTTCAAAAATATCATGTAGCTTGCATTTGCATTGTTAAACATTTTAGGATTGAGACTAGAATTTTAATCATTTAGGTTGTTTGCATTTGCATAAGGAGCAATGATATTAATTTTTCTTGAAAAGTGTTTTAAGCTCATGAATTAGTTCAAGGCCCTAGTTAGTAGTTCTTTGATGCTTTGTACATACTTTGAAAGTAAGTTCTAACCATATTTGGATCATTTGTCTTGATTTTCGTGGCTTAAGTTGAACAAGCATGAATTGAATCATTTCCTATCAAGTGGAACCTAATTTGAATTTTTGAATTATCATAGTTGTGCATTTGAGAAAGGATACATGGATTACATATATATATTTAGGCTTTCTCTTGTAAGCCTAAGTAGAACTCCTCACCTTTACCCTTACCTTCCTTTCAAGCCAATTTTCGTGTGTGACATTAGTTTGTCAGACCTTTTATTTTTGGTTGAACTTGGCATAAAGTGTTAGGTTTAGACGACATGATTAGGCTCTCATATTGATGCTAGCTTTTCATATTGAAGCTAGTTTTAGGCTTAAGGATGGGATTGGGATTTATGGGTGTTGTTGCTTTTGCTTATTTGATTTCGGTTTTGAAAAGTGTTGGTGTTTGGGGTTTGAAAAGGGATTCATAGTTTTAAGTTGGTGGTCTTGATTTGTTTTGTAAAAAGCTCTAGTTGAAAAGAAAAGAAGGTAGCTCTCAAAACGAAAGAAAAAAAAATAAGAAAAGAGCCAAAAGGCCAAATGTTTAAAGAAAAGAAAATAAAATATATTTGAGAAGAGAGCTATCAAAAAGAAAAGAAAAGAGCTAAGTTTATGAAAGACCATCCGACTAGCTCTATAAGGTTTAAGATGTTTTCCTAAGTTGAGTTTGAAAAATGATTGTGTTTGTTTGGGTTTTGCTTGGCGCCTTGCCTTGTTGTTGTGGGTAGTCTCTAGAGGGTGAGTGAGCTTGAAAAATGAAAAAAAAATGAGAGAAGGATTAGGATCATTGATAGTGTATATGGGTAGATGAGAATGTAGTCATGTATGCATCAATTGCCTTTACCTTTAGCATTATGCATGAGTTTAACCCTTTTTAAGATAAGCTATTGCTTGAATTACCCTTCTGAATGAGATCATTTTTATCTCATGACCTTGTCCCTAGCCAAATGTATTCGGTTTTAAAATGCACAAGTGTGATTCACGGTTTGAACTTAATGAATGTTAAAGAATAGAATTCTTGGATTGATTGGAATATAAGAGTCATGATTTGATATTCAATATGTGATGAATATGGCTAAGTCCTTTGGAGTATGAGTTTGTGCATTGCATCTTAGAATTGAGAACTAAGACCATTGAATTGATTCATTTGAAAACACTTGTCAAGGAATTTGAGCTCCCATTTTTAAAACCTCTCTTTCTTTCTTGAATTTTGTTTGCTTGAGGGCAAGCAAAAGGCAAGTTTGGGGGAGTTGATATAATCATATATTTCACATATTTAGCATGCATTTAGAGTAGTTTTCATGCATGCATCTTTCATAATAGGCTAGTTTTCACCATTTGTCTCATTTTAGGTCTTAAGTGCACTTTGCATTAGCATTTTGCATATTTCTTGCATTCTTGCATCATATTCAGGTTGTTTTGGATACACTGGAGCTATGGAGGTTGCGTGGACATGCTGAGGATCAAAAGGAATGCTATGGACACTTGGGAGAAATCATGCATCCAGCACAGGAACCGAGATCGAGGAGCAGATCGAGCTAGGCAGGTCGATCTAGACGAGATCGACCACAAGATAGAGACACACGGGTCGTTTCAAGAAAGAGGATCGAGACCAAGATCGACCGAGGTGATCGAACGTGAGTACGGACAAGGGACTAAGCCCGGGAAGAACGAGAGCCAGATCGAGGTCACGACTCGATCATCCAAGGATCGAATAGAAGATCGATGGAAGCACTCGATTCACCCAACCGAATCGACACGAAGATCGAGCAAAGGAAGACGATCCATGAAGAAGATCGAGTTAGAGATCAATCACCCAGCTCGATCTCAGAACCTTATCTGACAGCTCACTTTTGGATTTTAGTGAGGGGACCATTTCTCTTGTTGGCCTATTTTGGGCGTAAAATCTCATCGTTTCATTTTGTCTCCTCCTAGTTTAAGCTTTTCTTATGCACTAAGGCTGCAAATCGCCATTGTTTTATTTTTCAAGCTTTTCACATTTTGTGAACCTTTAATCTTGCTTAATCTAAGTATTTCTCTTAATCGCTCTCTTTTCTTAGTAGTTTAATCATGTTAAGCTTTTCTTTCTTTGCATTTTCATCTGTTTTAAGCATGTGTAGTGAGTAGTCTTTCATGGGTTTAAGGTTGAGGTGATTAAGAGGGTTTAAGGGGTTTAAGCTTGGGACTTTTCTTGTTCTTAACTCATTCTCCCTAGAGAGTCTTGAGAAAGTTCTCTTTGATCTCAGGGATTTCCTTACCTTGACAGGATTCAAGAATCCCCTAAAACCAAATCCAAGAGACTAGCTCATCCTTTCCCAAACGCCATGGATGCTTAGAGAGCTAGTTAGGCCATTATTTGAGATCTATGTTTAATGTTCTTCGATACATCTTTCCACCACACGCCATGGGTTTGGAGAAAGAGTTGAGGAAAGGGTTTATACCACACGCCATGGATAAACCTCTTTTTGCTTCTCAAGACTTAAAGATAGCACAAAATGTGTAGATCTATGTTTTCAAAACCCAATCTTGAATCTTTAACCTTCTTAAACATGATCTTCAACCCTGAATCCTCTTTTAGCATTTAAAAACTCAAAGTAATCATTTCCTAGTCATAAAGTTTGCACCTTTAGTCTTAAAAATAATTGTTCTAAGTTGTTAGAAATTTCTCTGTTTATCTGCCTTTAATGTTCGATTTTTATAAATAAGTAGTCTTGTATTTTAAATTCTTAGAAGTCATCTACTAGTTGTTTACCCCTCAGTGGGATTTTTAAAATATTTTTCGCGGTCATTTAGTTGTTGCATCTAGTTTTCAGAGATTTTCTCCCCCATTTATCTGATTTCACTTAGATTTGCTTAGTTCTTGCATTCCTAGTAACTTTCATCAACCTGAGCTGGATTGAAACCTCTAGCAGCTATACTACAACAATAATCTGCTTTGGCTTTGATAAAAGCCAACTAAATAAACCTGGTTATCATAGTGCAAGAGAGATGAAATGATATTTATAGAGGTTAAGAGGAGATATGAGAGAGATTAAGGGAATCATTACAAAATTTGAATTATTGAAATGCAAATTTTAGTGCAAAGGAGATAGGAGATAATACCTCTACCAAGCATGCTTACCTAGGTCTAGCTCGATTTGTTTAATATTTGAATTTTTTTTACTCATATAGAGGAGGCTTTCGGTGGAGATGCTCTGTGTGTACATGGTTCGGGATGTCGGGTCATGGGACATGCGCTAGCTCGTATTGGTGTTTGCATCAAATGCACCTCGTGTCGAACATAGTATGTATCGATCAGAGCTAAAGGTGTCTTCCTCGTTATACGTGCTCAGTACGTCAGGAAGCTCCTTAGACGACGGGTCTGAACAATCGCTTGACTTCAGTTCTGTCCCTCCACGGTAGAATCACCTCCGAACAGGTCCCTCGGTTACGTCCGTCCGTCCTCGGTGTAATCGCCTCCGAGCAGGTCCCTAGGTGTACATCTGTCCCTCCTTGGTGTAATCGCCTCTGAGCAGATTCCTCAGTGTGGATTTACTTCTTGGCTGGCATAGTCTGTACCAAGCAAAACAGAGGTTGCCCTCTTCGATATCCCTCCTCAATACAGAAGCAGAGCTTTCCACCTTGGCCTTTTTGACCCTTTTGTTCCACCAATTGACCATCTAATAAACCTGAAACACTAAATAAAACATACCAACAATAAAAGATACTAATATTTACAAGGATGTTTATGGAAATACCTCTAAAGTGTGCTTGTTTATAGTCATTAAGCTTGACTTTTCTGGGTTAAAGATCAATAAGGAGCATGAAAGAGAACAACCACATTACCTTTTCCTTTCTTAACAAACAAGTGGTTGGATCCTAAGTGATCCTTCCTTTTTTCCTTCTGGAGCTTCTTCTTTCTCACTGGGGGTCAATCCTTAACTTCCATGCTTAGACCCTCAAACATCCTCAAGAGACTCTCCCCATCAAAGCTTTTTTCCTTGGTACCCATTGTGGTATAGTGGACTGGCTTCTTTCAAGACCTTAGCACTGAAGCTCATAGCATTCTCAACAATCTCAGGAGGCTTCTCAACACTTAGCTTCTCACTTGTAATGGCTCCAAAAAATTTTGAACAAGAAGGCTTCATTGCATACCTCACATCTCCATTGACTTTTTTATGCACCATTATCTTCTTGTTGATGTCAATATCAGCACCAGCAGTGTTCAATAATAGAGTCACAAGCAGTAGAGAAAGATCTTTGGACTGCCCCATATCCATCACTATAATGTCAGTTGAGATTTTGCAATTCACAACCATCAAAGGATAGTCTTCAATGAATCCAATGGGCTGCCTTGATGATGAATCCACAAATAGATTGCAGACTCATCATGCTTCAACTTGGAGATTTCCAACATCTTTGTCATCTCTAATGACATCAAATTAACACTAGAGACAGAATCACACAATGCTTCAACCTTGTCCAAATTCCCAAGCTCACAAGTGACAACAAAATTTCCTGGATTTTCTAGCTTTTGGAGAACACTTGGCTCATCTTTGGGCTTGCTTGGACAATCATGAGAGTTCACTAGCTTCTACACCTTTTGTACATTCCCAAAGAGATCCTTGATGAACTTCAGTTTCTCGTTAACTTGCATCATGGTGTCTAATGGAGGTAAGGGAATACCGGCTTCATCCATTTCCTTCCTAAACTTAGAGAGTGCAGCCTTTTGAGCTTTGGAGAGAATTCAGCCGGGGTAAGGTAGTGGAGGTTTACACTTGAGCATATCCTTCAAATGTGCTTCTTATCTTGGGATAGAGACTTATCATCATCCTTCTTAGGTTCAGCTTATACTTGTGGAGGCGTTTCCTTAACAAGTGCCATTAGTGCATGGTCGACATCAAGTAGCTTGTCATGTTCACCCATCTCAGCATCTTGTGTCTCCTGTACCTCAGCTTCAACAAACTCTTCTTCAATGGCTTAATCATCAGTAACACTCAAGTGGAAAGCTTTAATGATCTCATCAAGTAGCTTGTCATGTTCACCCATCTCAGCTTCTTGTGTCTCCTATACCTCAGCTTCAACAAACTCTTCTTCAACGGCTTTATCTTCAGCAACACTCAAGAGGAAAGCTTCAATGATCGTGCCTTCTTTATCATCCTTTTCATCACTAGCTATAATTAAGAATAAATTATTCCCGCCATAGTTAGATTTCCTCATTGACTTTAGCGTAGAGAACTTCCACTTAATGACCATAGAGGAGATCTTCAATCTCTTTCACAGCAGCTTCACAATCACAAGGAGAACTATCATCATAGGAGTTGATTGCATTACAACACCCTTTTTGGCTTAGCTTAACAAGTTTATTCTTTTTTGATGTGATGCTAAAGCTTCTTCTTTCTTAATGATATCCACTCTTAGTGTTAGAGTGTCCAGTTTATGGTTCAGCTCCAAAGTGGTGTTAGCCATCTTGTTGTTGATTACAGCAAAACCGTTCATCAGATCTTCTCTGGCACTGGTTTGCATTTGAAAGGCTTGCCTCATCATTGAATTGATACTCAAGTCAAGAGCTGAAGATGGACTTGCTTGAGCGTGATGTTGAGAGAAAGGAGTATAAGGCTGATGCATCTCTTGGCCATAACCGCTTTGTGGCCTGTAGTAAGCATGTGGATCTTCCATGGTAGCTGAAATGAAAATCCAAACAAAAATAAACTAGTACTGAAATAGACAGCCTAGACTAAGCAAGAATGTAAACTACAATGCACCAAACTCCCAGTCCCTGGCAACAGCACCAAATTGATACAAGAGTTTTTATCTCTTGTAACTCAATTCCTCAAGTCGAAAATCCTAACATTATAGCACGAATCTCTTGTGCAATGGATCAAACATCAACTCACACTCGAATACATAATAAATTTTAAAAGAGAATCTCTATATCCCTTATGTATTCTAACATTAAGCTCAATCAAGCAAGAAATAATAGGTGTAAAGAGTCATGACAATCAAAACATCATTTTCAAGCTTTGAAACTCATTCAAACATTTCATCAAACAAAAAAGTGGCAACAAAACGTCTATGATCTATTTCAAGAAAAAGAGCGATACTTGACATTACACACAATCACACAAGAAGATAAAATGAAAGATCTAACACCCTAACACCTTAAACGATCTTTGAAACCACCATAATGTACCTTAATCTCAAACCTAAGGTTGACTACTCACTAACCATGTTCAAATCCACAAAAGTATGGTTAAACATGATTATTAGTAGATTGACAAGAAAGATATAAAGGCAAACACAAAACTTTATTGAAAATAAACCTTAAGATCCAAACTTTTTTCTTGAGGGAAAGGAAGAAGTTTTCTTGCAACAAAGGAAAAAGAAAGCTTTCGACATGATAAAAGATAAGATAGAGATCACATAATGAGTATATTAGGCTATGCCTATTTATAGAGAATTCCCAAAATAGGCTTGGTTAACTAAATAAAACTTAGTCAAAAGATGGTCAACACTTGCTCAACATCAGGATTTGTCATATCGAGCAGGCTAGCAATGTGCTCTCCACAATGCATCTGGAAGGTGTTGTGTAGGATCCTTGGCTCGGTTAACCCATCGATCTTGGTACGCATCATGCAGTGTATCGGTAGGCTCTCCTCGGTGTACCTTCACGGTATGTTCTCTATCTCCAGATACTGGGCTCGATTAGCTGAACCTCCACAGTGTATCTTCTCGATACATCCTCTGGTCCAGCACATCAGTCATAACCCCTCGAATATGGTACACCTCGGACATGGCGAAAGGTGCTCTCCACGATGCAGCTGCTCGATATGAATCCAAAATGCCTTGATCACTTGCTTCCAGCCTGCTCCTCCTTCTCCACTTCAACTGATATACACTATATTTACTCCAATATATGCATACATTTAGCATTAGTTTCTGTATTTAAACACCTTTTTTTTGCATGTTCTTGTCCAAATTGCATCCTTTTAAGACTTAGAGTATAGCTAGGAGTTGCATTGCATGTTTTGTGCATTTTAAGCATTTGGCAGGTGCAATTGAAAAGATTAATGACAGAGAGGAGTTTTGGGAATGATCAAAGGGTGGAACAAAGGCGTGAAGGCTTTATATCGAGCAGTTTATCAGCCTACTAAACCAATACAGAGCATACAAAACAGCATATCGACATGCACACGTCGATACAAGGCCAAGCGACCATATCGACCACTGTATAGAGCTGCTATGACCGATGCATCTTCTTCATGACACTTGTACCAGACTACATATCGACTACAAGCAAGCCGATACACGGGCAGGGCCAAAGTGTATCGAGGACCGTATCGAGATGCTACTGATAGCTTACTATTTTAGAGCATTTTAGGCTGCATTTCAAGCATCTTTTCCTCTGTTTTAGCATTATAGTTTAGCATTTTAGTATCATTTGCATTTAGAATCAACATGGCATGCATTTAGCTTAGGATTGCATACATTTGCATACATGTGCCTGTTTGAGGTGGTTTTGAGGTGTTTTTAGAGGTTCTTGGAGTTGGGAAGGTGATGGAAGCAGCTCATGATCAAAGAAGATGTCAGAAATGGAGCTTTTGCAAAGTCTGGTCCATATCAAGCAAGCATATCGAGCAGAACACCCGTGGAGTATGCTCGGGATATGAGGAAGAGGATCAGCACGAGGAGTCTAAGTCGATGGTCTGCATCGAGGTCCAACATCGAGCAAGGAAGCCGATGTGCGCTGAGCCATATCGAGCAGAACACCATCCATACCACCTCGAGGCAACTCATCCATGCATTGACCATTTGACTTTTGTTGACCATATCTTATTTTTTGGTTTTTTTTTATGAAAGAGAAGCCACAAAACTTTATCTTTATCCAAGTTTAGCTTTTCATCAAAAACTCTTGATAGCTTGCTATTTTAGATCATTTTAGGCTGCATTTCATACATCTTTTCTTCTGTTATTGGATTATAGTTTAGCATTCTAGTATCATTTGCACTTAGAATCAACATAGCATGCATTTAGCTTAGGATTGCATACATTTGTATACATGTGCTTGTTTGTGGTGGTTTTCAGGTGTTTTGGAGCTTCTTGGAGCTGGGGAGGAGATGGAAGCAGCTCATAATCAAAGAAGATGTCAGAAATGGAGTTCTTGCAAAGTCTGGTGCATACAGAGCAAGCATATCAAGCAGAACACCTGTGGAGTATTCTTGCAAAGTCTGGTGCATACAGAGCAAGCATATCAAGCAGAACACATGTGGAGTATGCTCGATGCAAGCAGCAGGACGTGAGGAAAAGGCTCAGCACGAGGATTCCAAGCCATTGGTCTGCATCGAGGACCAGCATCGAGGAAGGACGTCGATACGCACTGCACGGACCATATCAAGGTCGCATATCAAGCAGAACAATGACCGTACGACCTCGATGCAACTAGTCTGCGTTGACCACTTGACTTTTGTTAACCTTATCCTATCTTTTTAGGTATGCGTCTTTTGGCTTCCTACTAAAAAAGGGAAGCCACAAAACATTATTAAAAGCAAGTTCTGTCTTATCCAAGTATAGCTTTCTATAAAAAAAAGACTCTCTTCTACAAACCTTAAAGGGAAATTTGCCTTAATGATCCTTATCTTCAATAAAGTTTGCATTTTATGGTTAATCTTGTCTCTTAATGTTTGTTCTTGCATCTTGGTAGATTAGATTTATCATCTTTGCATTTTAGCCTCATCTAGTTATGTTTAACTCCAAATCAATGGGATTAAACATGATTAGTAAGTAGTTATCCTTAGATTTAGGGTTTTAAGTAGGAAAAGTAGTGATTAAGATGTGATTACGGGGTGATTAGGCTTGTTTAATGGTTCTCTGTTATCTCCTTCTATTGCAAAGTGATTAATATTGAAAAAGCTTGCTCCTTTTGATTTAATATGGTTTGATAGATGCATATGGTTCGCTTGATGTCTTGATATCTCCTTTCTAAGCATGGTTCGCTTATTTGGCTTGATAGTCTAGCTTATTCTATGTTTCCTTTGTCCAGTGACACCAAAGTGATAGTTCTCTATAGCTAGATGATTTGCTTAGGGCTAGATAATGCTGGTTTTGAGATTCTTGCTTGATGGTTAGATAGTATGCATTGAAAGATCTTGCCTTTGCTTCATTCTTGTTTATTGCTTAGCTTTGTTAGGATGTTGCAAGTTTGTGCTTAAATCCATAATATTGATTGGTGTATAGCTGCCTAGGTCCTTATTGGTTCACAAGATTGATAAGTTGATCTGAATTCTTGCTTGGGTGATAGAGTAGTTTCTTGATTGGTGCATCTCTTAGGCTAGAATGGTTCTGATCTTTATGCTCATAGTTGAAGGATACGCCATCACAAGTGGGTCTGACACATCGATCTTGTTGAATATGAATTTCTTATTGACGCCAAGTGGTTCCTTTTTAGATACCTTGTCTAAGAGCATAACATTGAGAATTGCTTTCTTTGTTAATGCTTGTTGAATGCCTTTGTAGAGATCCTCTTATCACTCTTGAAAACCAATATCCCAGAATTGCTTATAACCTTGAGTCTTGCTTTTAATTAATTGTCTTTAAGATCATCTTGCTTAATTCTTGCTCTAGTAGTCATTCTTGCTTAGTTCTTGTTTAGTCATTGCCTTAAGTTCATTGTTCAGTTTTGTTTAAGAGTATTTAGTTTATGCTTTCCTTCCATTGCATTATTAGGTTGTTAAACATTTCCTTGTTCAATATTGACCCCATCATTGCTTAGCTTATGACATTGTTTGCATCTCATCTTCCACAAATTGGATTGATACTTGATCCCTATTATACAACTGATTAGGCTAAGGACATTTGAGTTTAGACTTGCAATAAGTCCTTCCTCAAATTCGCGCGATTGCCATTTGTGGATTGTTTGAGTTTAACATTGCTGTTAGACTAAGTTCTTTACTTTAAAAGTTACTAATTTGCTATGTTTTCTGTGCTCTGTTTTTTCAGGTACTTATATGAATTTGAGGTCTAAAGGCTCATCAAATCTGACTTCCTTCATTGACAACATTCATAGGAGAAGAGCTGTAAATCAGAGAGTTCAAGAGTTATAAGAACAGAGGATGGCAGAGCAAGAACCTCAGTTACCACATGTTGGTGTTGTTGGAAAAGCACCATTACAACAATATGTAGCACACATAGATGAAGGACACGAAGCTTTGAACCAAGCGGCTGGAGTTCAGAGATTGCGAGTATCAGTTCACACACCTAGAGCTGCAAGACCAATTGGAGCTGGTGATGCACTTGGTACTCACCACAACAGGAATGGCATTCACGCTCCAGCTGTACATCAAAACCACTTCGAGATCAAGCTTGGGTTGATCAACATGGTGCAAGGCAACAGATTACATGGCCTGCCCAATTCATACCCTTTGGATCATCTTGACCAGTTTGATAAGGTGCGTGGTATGACCAAGATTTAAGGAGTCTCTGAAGATGCTTTAAATCTGCACTTGTTCCCTTTCAGTTTAGGTGACAAAGCACATCAGTGGGAGAAGACACTTTCACAAGGCTTTATATATACTTGGGATGCATGTAAGACAGCTTTCCTCCATAAATTTTTCAGCTCCACCAGAACAGCAAAGCTGAGGAACACCAAAAGCAGTTTCACTCAGCATGGGAATGAGACATTCGCTGAAGCTTGGGAGCGGTTTAAGTCTTGCACATTGCAGTGCCTACATCATGGCTTCACAAATGAAAGCTTGCTGTCTACTTTGTATAGAGGAGTGACGCCAAAGTACAGGATGCTCTTGGATACATCATCAAATGGAAATTTCATGGGCAATACTGTTGTGGAGAACTTGGCGCTTTCTGATGGAAACTATGGTGAAAAATATGACAGAACATCTAGAGCAGTTGTAAGCGCTGAAGGTGAGAGCACAACAAAGAAGGAGATTAAAGCTTTGAATGAAAAGTTAGACATGCTGATGAGTGTGTCTTTCAAGAATGTCAGTTTTGTTGGTGATAGTGTTGCTACAAAAGAGGAAGATGGCACAATTGTAGAAGAAGAAGCCTTCTACATGAATCAACAAAGAGGCGGTTTTAACAACTATACGAACCATCCCAACTTCTCTTATAGAAGCACCAACGTGGCTAACCCTCAGGATCAAGTATTTCCATCACAAGCTGCTCAACAAAACCAAGGAACCAAACCTTTTGTTCCTTTCAACCAGCAGAACAACTTTCCTCCAAGACCACCATTTCAGGGCGGTTTTCAACAAGCTAACTTTCAGCCAAGACCAGATTTTGTCCCACCAGGTTTTTGCAATACACAAACCTATTCTGGCACTCAAGATGTTGATTTGAAGCAGATGATGCAACAGTTGTTTACTGGTCAAGCCAACATCACTATAGAGCTGCACAAGAAGTTTGCTGAAGTGCATAACAAGATAGACGCCACTACTTGTGACTTGAATGCCAAGTTAGATGCTCTGAACCAAAGAGTCAAGTCTCTAGAAAGCAAAGGAGCTTCATCTTCAAAACCTCAGTCAGTTACCAAGAAAGAGTGAAGCAAATCCTAAGGAATTCTGCCACTTGCTTGCTGAGGAGGATGAAGAGTTTGATGATGAAGATGCTTCATTGGAAGAGCTTGGCATTATGCTTCAAGAGATGCTGTTACATGTGGACATGTTAAAGTCTGAGCATGGAGGGAATGTCCTCAACGTCACCACTGATGATCAAGAAGCTGTTGATATTGTAGGGAAGTTCCTCCAAGGACTAGATGAAAGCTTGAACAGAGAAGAAGAGCAAGAAAGATCCGCACAAGAAGCTGCTGAGAAAGAAGAGGCGGAGAAAGCCTTAGTTTCTCCAGAAGAAGAAGCCAAACCAGAGCTCAGTGAAGCTGATAAAGAGCTTGTAGAGACATACCACGCTTTGATGGTCTTGGCTAGAGAAAGTTCTGAAGACTTCAACGAGTTTTATGATCGCCAAGTGGGCAGCTCCCCAAGCAGTAATGAGAAGGGTAAAGCTCCTGAAGTTCAAGCTTATAAACCACCAATCCCTTACCCCACGATGCACTTTACAAAGGCTCAGATGGAAGTCTATTCAAAGTTCAGGAAAGACTTACAAGACGCTGGAATAAAGCTTCCTCATGGCACCACTTTGCTTGAAGTGAAGGATCAAATCAGGTTCTTCAAAGAAGTCTTTGACAAGCTGGAAGTAGTGGAGCCAATTCTAGAAAATGTGGGGGCTAATCTGAAGGGAAGCAAGGAGCTGAAGACATTGACAAAACTTCCCAATCCAGAAACGTTTCTCATCACTTGTGAGCTTGAGAAGCTAAACAATGTTGGAGCTTTGTGTGATTCAAGTTCAACCGTGAATGTCATGGCTCTCCACTTAAGCCAAACCTTGGGAATCAAGGAGTTGAAGCCCTGAAAAGCCTCTATCACCTTTGTGGATAACACCTCAACAAGACCCTTGGGCATGGTAAAGTATTTCCCTTTGAAGATTGGGAATTGCTTGGTGCCAATAGATTTTGTGGTTATGGAGAAGACATATTCAAGAGAGGTGCCACTTCTTCTAGGAACACCATTCTTGGCAACAGCAGGATCTCAATTAGACTTCAAGAGAGCTCTGTAATTTTGAAGAATGTTGATGAGTTCAAGGTCTACAAGATTGTCTATAAATCCATATCTTTTGTGGAACAATCATTGAAGAAGAGAGTGAGCAACAGCAACTTCCAGAGCGTGTGGAGCATACTATGAGCCTCACAATGAGTATGTTGATGAGAGACACTCTCCCTGATGAGCCAGAACAGAGGCTTAACACTTAGTTTAGCTTGAAGATGGTTTGAAAGAGGATGAAAGCTTGATCACCAAGAAAGTGGAGCCTTTGATCACACCAAGTGTCAAGAAGAAGAGAAACAGGAAGACAACTTGTGAGAAGAAGAGACTGATGTCAGTGGGCACTTGGGTTTACCAGAAGAAATAGGAAGGAGCACCAGCTCCATCAACCTCTTCTCATTAGTCCGCAAACCATCAAAGTCAAGCTTAGTGACTTAAAACAAGCACACTTGTAAGGTAATCCCATGACTATCCTTGTAAATATATGCTTTCTTTTATTACTAATGTCTTTATTTAGTGTTTCAGAAGTCAAAGAACAGGTCCATGGATGTGTAGAATGGTTTAAAGGCCAAGAAAACAAGACTCTATTTTCACATTGAGGTACCATATCAAGCAGAAAATCTGTCATCACTGCTCGATACAGCTTATCTTAGGAAGGAGCAGTCCGTATACCGAGCAGATTGCACGATGGAGATCACATCGAGGTGTAATCGAGAAAAAAACCAAAAGCCCTGCTCGATGTGATCGCCCCTGAAGCCCCAGTCCGTACACCGAGGAGCGTAGAACGTACATCGATCAAGACGCATGGTGGAGATTACATCGAGGTGTAGCATCGAGCAGAACACCAAATGCCCTGCTCGATGTGATCCCCAGGCAGTACATCGAGAAGTTATAGCCCGTACATCGACCAAGTTGCTCGATGTAGTCACACTGAGGAGTTGCATAAAGCAGAACATCCAAGGTTCTGCTCGATATGAGTGCTATCAACCAATTCGATGCAAGACGGTGTCCGGTACGACAACCACCCAGGAGAATAGCAACCAAGTACGATATGTTCCACATCGAGGTGTAGCATCAAGCAAAAAACCAACATGTTTGCTCGATGCACAATGGTCGAGCCAGAAACAAGCATCCAGAAGGTGTCATGCATTGCCCACGGGAAGGATTATGCAAGCCGAAGTGTCTCCCTACACCGAGCAACAACAACAAGCAGAACATCTACTGAGACTGCTCGATGCAAGGTGCCCTGAAGGAGAAGCTGACCAGAACATGGAACCTCCAAGGCAGCAGAGCATCATCGCCGAGCCATTGGACTTGACGTCCCCGATATGGTACACATCGAGTGTTTTGTTCGATATGATCCGTGTAAGAATTTTTTGAAATTTTTACATGGGTAAATCGAGTAAAACCTTTTTGTGGGCCTTGGTGGCTGGTAAAAAAATCTTTTATTTCCCCCTCACATGCATATTTAAATTTTAATTTAGATTTTCTTGCATTATCTTTGAATTTTTCTAGATATCTCTTATCCTCTGGTATTAAAACTAGCAACCTTCATCTCTTTCCACACACACCCATATCAAGCTAGCCATCCTTCTTCAAGCATCCTTTCTTTCTCTCTTCCATTCTCTAGAACTTCATCTTTTTGGTTCAAGAATTAAGGTAAACTTTGTTAAGACCCCTTGTTTGTTGAGTTTAATCTTTGCAAAATGAAGTACGAATGCATTAGAATTATTATTATGGTTGTTTTGCATAATTCTGTTTATGGTTTTGATTTGCATGTCACCATTGTTGCTCTTCTTTGAAAATATATGGTTGAAATGTTTGAAAAATGCTATTTTTGTGCTTAGTTTGACTTTATGTTTAGATTCTGGCCAAATCTTGGCATGCTATTATTTTTCCAGCATATTGACCATCAAAATGTTTCTTATTAGACTAGTGATGGTGAATCTGATGCATTTTCATGGTTTGGTGGAGAGAGAATGATGTTTTTGGCTTCATATGCTTGAAATTGTTGCAATCGCTGCTTGCTACTGTGGGAATTTTAGTTTTAGCTGTATCTATCCTTTTGAGCTAAATTTTTTTGCTAAACTCTGTTTGTTGGTAATCAGTGTGATTTTTTACAGAATTTTCCAGTGCCTGCTTGAATTTTAAAAATTAATTTCCTGCACAGTGCTCTCAAAGGACAGTATACTAATTCTTGCTTCAAGCATTGCATTATCAGGTACTATGTCAAACACTAGGGGAAATGAGGAGATTTTTGACTCAAATGTTGCTGCAAGAAACAGAGCTGAGGGAAAAAGGCCAGTTGTTGAAGGAGAACCAGTCCAAGATGCAGCACCAAAGCTAAAGGACTACTTGAGAGCGATGAGGAGAGTGGACTTCACTCCTACAAGATATGCTGATCCTGGTCTGTTGGGAGAGCTAGGAATCAAGACTGAAGTGGATGAGCTGTTGAGAAACAGTGGACTGGAGAAATTTGCTAGTCTTGGTTATCCAAATTACAAGCAACTTTCTTATGAGTTCCTTGCAAGCTTCAAGGTCTACTTCTACAAGTTTGATGAAGAGTATGATGAAGGAGAAGAAAACTTTGGCAATGGATTTATCAAGTTCAGAGCCAACAAACCATGGTACACCATGGGGTTCACTCAGCTTGAAGAAATCTTTGGGTTTGATCAAGGCTCAAGGGCAGAAAACATGCGCTTCAAGCATGATGAGCTAAGGCATGTATGGGAGGAGATAGCGAATGATGCTTATAGAGCTGGTCATCTGAAGAGTGCTAGCATCCGCCATCCAGCTATCAGATATGTTCATAGAGTCCTCACCAGAACACTTGATAGGGCTCAGATTTTACCCAAATAAAAACTACTCCAAGTGCACAACAAAACAGTCGTAGTATAAGGGGTATCAAATCCCAAAGGAGTATGTAAACTACACTAGCAATTTCAGATTCAGATTAAGCTAAGTAGTAAATGGTGTATCTAATGCGAATGACAGAATAAAAGTAGGCAAACAAAATTTGGTTGTTGATCTAAGTTTCAGAAGATTAAAAACGCTAAGCCAGGACAGTTCGCAGGTTGAATCCGAGAATGTAGAATGCATGAAATCAGGAATGATTAAGAACCGTCTTGAACATGAATCGCAAATATTTAAATAATCAATTGTCATTGCAGAAGTTAACTATGTCTAAATAACCGAGTTTCAAATCTCTTTGCAAACCCTAACAATCTAAACATGCAGTAATGATCAAGTTCAATTGTTCACAAAACTCCTAAGCCAAATCTCTTTGCACTAAGTTGTTTTGCTCATCTAATGCTAGATCAGGTTATCAATGATGCTCTCACATATATTAAGCAACCTATGATTTTCGGATTTCTAGATGATGTGTCTAAGAAATCGATTTTCAAGCAAGCAGAGATGAAGAACCAATAGATTTCCTAAAGGTTTTGTAATTCTACAAACTCTTCATCAACCTTTGAAAAGCCCTATTTAGCTAGAGACTACTCAGACATGATCATGGAATCACAAATCATAATTGAACAAAATTGCACTGAAAGAATGACATAAAAACAAAGGGGGTTCGGAATCTTCTTCAAAAAGAGTACACGATATGTCTCCCCAAAATCTCTCAATAAAATCCTCTCTAATCTCTCTGAATTCTCAAAAACTAAGATAAAAGCCAACAATGGCTGAAAACCTAATATATACAAGCTAAAACACGATCTGGGGTTTCTTGCAAATACTAGAACTTCTAAGCCAATTCTGCAAATAATCTTCAAACTTTTAATAAAACAGCCACGCTCCTTCCTTTATGAGTGACGAGCGTCACCACAGGTGGTGACGAGCGTCACCCAAATGCATACTTTCTTCTCCGAGTTGCACACTTTGTGGCTTCATCTTGCAATGCCCCATAAAGCATCAATATCTCCAATTATGCTCTAGACATGCTATAACCTGCAAAGACTCTACTAGGACTCTAAAAAGACCAAAAAGACTCAATAAAAAGGACTTATATCATGGTTAAAAACCATAAAAACCATGATATATCAACACTTCTACAGAAAAGAGCAAAGTATGGTCAAAGAAGAAGAGATGGGGTTGCCTGTGAATTACTTGAAGAACATAATGGTTGAAACAAGGCATGGAAAGATCCAAGGAGAGCGCTTAGGAGTTGGTCTTGTGATTAATGAAGCAATTTCAAGCATGCCAACAGTGGGCTTTCAACACTAGAGACAAGACGCCAAAGATAGCCATTGGAGGCGTGATCACTCCTATCTTGCTTCGTGCTGGAGTTGAACTTGGCACACCAGATGTTTCAATGATCTTCCTACATGTTCCTTATCTCAGTAAGATCGGATACCTTTCAGGAAATGTTGAGACAGGATTTGGCTATCAGTTTGAGCTGGAAAACAGGAAGATGAAGATCATCTTGCCCAAGCAATGCTTAACTAACTTCACCTCCTATGAGAACATTCGATTCATGCCAACAGAAGATGAGGTTTATGACCCAAAGACTGACCCACCATTGATGAGGCCAAGCAAAGTGAAAAATATGTGCACCATCAGAGACTCAGATGTGGAATAAGACATTGAAGAGCAGCATCAAGAACAAGAGGTTCAGCATCAAGGGATGGAGGAAGATGAGTATGAAGACTATGATAGCCGCCCTTTTGTGTTTGACCCCTATGATGTGATCTGCACATCTGAAGCTTCAAAGGCTGCACATGAGCACATTAGCCTTCTTCACAGGTGGAGCCACTTCCAGGACAAAGCCATCAGAGGTTTGCTGAAGACAGTCGGAGCAAGCAAGAAATCGGTTGACTCACTGAAGCAGAAAGTGAGGAAGATCAAGAAGAAGTTGGGAGGATCTTCATTAGCCAAGTGATCTGATCAAGCGGTCCAAACAGAGCCACAAGGAGGAGGGTCTGATGCTGAAGACATGTCTGAGGACACATGAAAGGGTACAGTCCAAGAGAGACACTCATACACGTCAGTGAGCGGCCAAGGACAGAAGCTTCTCAACCGGCCAGGCATTCATATCATGTAGCTGCTCCAAAGCGAAAAGGAAAGAAGAGAAGGACTAGACAACAAACTCCATCAGAGGAGGAAGCTTCACCTTCCCATGCCATTGAGAGTTCAGACTCTCACCACTCCTCCACCTGAAGTAAAGTACACCACAATAACCACTGTAAATAGCACTCATTTTTTTTATTCAATTGCGATTGTTTGCTTGATGTTTGTAAACACTCTCCTTAGCATTTTTATTACACAGGCACTATTTAATTTAAGTGTGGGGGAGGGTGTATCATAGACTGATGCTTGCATTTGCATTGGCATAGTAGAATAGGAACCATGCATCATAATTTCATAGCATCTAAGGCATAGAAAAAAACCCAAAAAATTCAAACAAATTCAAAAAAATTGCTTCACAAAAAGAGTTTGATTTTCATGCATTCTTAGAGGATTTAGACTTCATGCATTCATATAGGACTAGCTTGCTTGTTTAAATTGGAAACTATGATAATACAACTTTGTTAATGCTAGTGATTTATGAAAATGAAGCCCTTGTTTTTAATCCGTTGGTGCATTTAATGTTGAACTAGAAATAAAGCTGAACCACTTTTGGAATTTGCATTTGTGTGAGCTTTGTTTGAGACTGAAGCTTGCTTTGAAATGATTTCAACCTTTGTTTAAGTATAACCTAATTTGAATTCGCAATTATCATGCCTTATGATTCTGTGATTGATGTCATGGATAGTTCAAAATATTTGGATCTTCTTATTCTCTTTTGCCACTCTCTAAAAATATATATTTAGATTTCCCCACCCTTAACTAAACTTTCAAGCCAAGACATTAATAGTGTGTGATTTGTGAAGCCTCTACCATCATGGTTGTTGCTTAGCAAAAGTGTTGGGTTGGAACTACATGGGAAGTACTTCCATTGTAGAACTAACTCACTCTTGAGTTAGATAGGCTAGGATGTTTGGGGAATGGTTTGGGTTTATCTTGGGATTAGTCTTTAAGAGAAACAAAGAGGAAAAGAAGTCAAGGCACAAAAGAAAAAGGAGTGTGACACAAGCAAAAGGGTGGAAATGGTGATTCTAAACTCAAAGAAAGAAGGCTCATGTTCAAAGAAGAAAAGAAGATGCAAGAAGTGCCAAACATGTAAATCAAAAAGCCAAAGGCGAATCAAGCACCAGCATCACCAAATAAAGAAGCCAAACTCAAAAGAAGCAAATCGCCACCACTTGAAGTTCAAAAGAAGAAGTGTCCTCCAAAGCGCCTGAAGGAGAAAACTTTTTGGTTTTCTTAAAAGGTTTAAATTCTTAAAGGAGGGTACAATAGGTGGGTTTTACACTGCTTAGCTAAAGTTAGGAACACATCTTATAGATCTTGGGTAGATGGGAGTCTTCCTTTGTATGTGTAAGTTGTTCTTTGTCCCTTAGCATTTGCCAAATCACAACCATGCTTTTCCTTGAGAGAACCCTTTAAACACAAAACCAGCTTGTGAAGTGGGATTATTTTTATTCCACTAAGCCTTATCCCTTAGCCAAATCACACTTTCGCATTCGCATAAGCATGATTCACGGTTTGAGCATAATTGAATGTTAAAAAGGCTGTTTGATTTGATGAGCATGTGTAGGTTGATAGCTTTGTGATCATTCTTGTGTTGTGATGAAAGTGGCTAAATATTTAAAGTATTCTTCCATCAAGTGCACACTAGAATTAGGAGCATGGACTTCATTTTGATTTATTGTTAACATTTTCAAAGATATGAGTTCTCATTTAAAACCTCATCACCATGTTAAGTGTTTGTTTGCTTGAGGGCAGGCAAAAGCTAAGTGTGGGGGTGTTGATAGCTTCCTATTTTAGATCATTTTAGGCTGCATTTCATGAATCGTTTCCTCTGGTTTTGCATTATAGTTTATCATTCTAGTATCATTTACACTTAGAATCAACATAGCATGCATTTATATTAGGATTGCATACATTTGCATACATGTGCATGTTTGTGGTGATTTTCAGGTGTTTTTCCAGTTTCCTGGAGCTGGGGAGGAGATGGAAGAAGCTCATAATCAAAGAAGATGTCAGAAATGGAGTTCTGGCAAACTCTGGTCCATATCGAGCAAGCATATCGAGCATAACACCCATGGAGTATGCTCGATGCAAGCAGCAGGACGAGAGGAAAAGGATCAGCACGATGACTCCATGTCGTTGGTCTGCATCGAGGACCAGCATCGAGGAAGGACATCGATTCGTGCTGCACGGACCATATCAAGGTTACATATCGAGAAAAACATCGACCGTACGACCCCGATGCAACTCATCCGCGTTGACCACTGGATTTAAAAGGGAAGCCATAATACATTATTGAATACAAGTTCTATCTTATCTAAGTTTAGCTTTCTATAAAAAAAAATCTCTTCTCTAAACCTTAAAAGGCGATTTGCCTTCAGGATCCTTATCTTCAATAAAGTTTGCATTTTTATGGTTTAATCTTGTCTTATATCTTTGTTCTTGCATCTTAGTAGATTAGATTTATCATCTTTGCATTTTAGCCTCATCTAGTTATGTTTATCTCCAAATCAATGGGATTAAACATGATTAGTGAGTAGTTCTCCTTAGATTTATAGTTCTAAGTAGGGGAAGTGGTGATTAAGATGTGATTAAGGGGTGATTAGGCTTGTTTAATGGTTCTCTGTTATCTCCTTCTCTTGCAAAGTGATTAATGTTAATAAAGCTTGCTCCTTTTGGTTGAATATGGTTTGATAGATGCATATGGTTCGCTTGATGTCTTGATATCTCCTTTCTTAGCATGGTTCACTTATTTGGCTTGATAGTCTAGCTTAGACTATGTTTCCTTTGTCCAGTGACACCAAAGTGATAGTTCACTACATTTAGATGATTCGCTTAGGGATAGATAATGCTGGTTTTGAGATTCTTGCTTGATAGTTAGATAGTATGCATTGAAAGATCTTGCCTTTGCTTCATTCTTGTTCATTGCTTAGCTTTGTTAGGATGTTGCAAGTTTGTGCTTAAATCCATAATCTTGATTGGTGTATTGCTGCCTAGGTCCTTATTGGTTCACAAGATTGATAAGTTGATCTGAATTCTTTCTTTGGTTAGAGAGTAGTTGCTTGATTTGTGCATCTCTTAGGCTAGAATGGTTCTGATCTTTATGATCATGGTTGAAGGATACGCCATCACAAGTGGGTCTGACACTTCGATCTTGTTGAATATGAATTGCTTATTGACACCAATTGGTTCCCTTTTATATACATTGTCTAGGAGGATAACATTGAGAATTGCTTGCTTTGTTAATGCTTGTTGAATGCCTTTGTATAAATCCTCTTGTCACTCTTGAAAACCACTATCCCATAATTTCTTAGAACCTTGAGTCTTGCTTTTAATTAATTGTCTTTAAGATCCTCTTGCTTAATTCTTGCTCTAGTAGTCATTCATGCTTAGTTCTTGTTTAGTCATTGCCATAAGTTCTGGCGTGATATACCCCATTTCAGACAGTACATGGGTCTCACCAGTCCATGTAGTGCCTAAAAAGGGAGGAATTACAGTGGTAAAGAATGATAATGATGAGCTAATCCACACAAGAACCATAACATGACATAGGATGTGCATTGACAATAGGAAATAAAGTGCTGCATCTAGAAAAGATCATTTTCCTTTGACATTCATTAATCAAATGCTTGAGAGATTAGCCAATTATTCTTATTATTGTTTCTTATATGTCTATAGTGGTTTCTTCCGAACTCATATTCATCCAAATGACAAGGAGATAACCATTTTCACATGTCCTTATGGCACTTTTGCATATAGAAGAATGCCATGTGGACTAGGTAATGCCCCAACTACATTTCAAAGATGCATGACTTCTATTTTTTTCTGACATTCTTGAATAAATGGTTAAGGTTTTCATATGACTTTTCTGTGTATGGTGGTTCTTTTGCCTCTTGTTTGTCCAATCTTTCCCTGGTTTTACAGAGATGTGAGGATACTAATCTGGTTCTGAATTGGGAGAAATGTCATTTCATGGTCAAGGATGGCATAGTATTGGGCAGAAGATCTCTGAGATTAGGGTAGAAGTAGACAAGGCCAAGAAGATGTGATGCTGCACTTAGAACCTCCAAATTCAGTCATGCTGGCTTTTACAGGAGGTTCATCAAGGATTTCTCCAAGATAGCAAGGCCACTAGCAAGACTGCTGTACAAGGAAACATAGTTTGCTTTTGATGAAGAATGCTTGCAGGCTTTCCTAACCCTCAAAAAGGCTCTAGTGAGTGCACTTATAGTCCAGGCGCCTGATTGGGATCTTCCTTTTGAGATTATATGTGATGCAAGTGACTATGCAGCTGGCGCAGTGTTGGGATATAGAGTAAACAAGAAGCTGCATGTCATATATTATGCCAGCAGGACTCTTGATGAAGCTCAGACCACATATGCCACAACAGAAAAGGAGCTTCTACCTGTAGTCTTTGAAGTTGAGAAGTTCAGAAGTTATCTAGTTGGATCCAAGGTAATAGTCTATACTGATCATGCTGCACAAAGGCACATATATGCCAAGAAGTACTCTAAGACAAGACTCCTCAGATGGACACTCCTGTTGCAAGAATTTGATATGGAGATTATAGACAAAAGAGGCATGGCTGATCACCTCTAAAGGCTAAGGATTGATGATTTTATCACCATCAATGACATTCTACCAGAAGAGCAACTGAATGCATTGACACTAAGGAAGAATGAGGTAATGAGTTTACAAGAGGAAAAGCTGCCTTGGTAAGCTGATTTCGCCAATTACTTAGCATGTGGAGATGTCCCAACCAACCTTGATTCCTATCACAAGAAGAAGTTCTTCAAAGATGTATCTCACTACTATTGGGATGAGCCATATCTCTACAAAAAGGGAAGTGTTATAGGGCTTAGGTTTTATCCAATCAATTTACTACTGCAAGTGCACAGCAAAGCAGTTGTAGCATAAAAGTTTATCGAATCCCAAGGGAGTGAGCTTACTACACTAGAGATTATAGATTTGGATTAAGCTAAGCACTAATGAGTGTATACGATGCAAAGTAACTAAACTAATGAAAGCAAGCGATTTTATGATTGTTCTTAAGTTTCAGAAAGCTAAAAGCTTTAAGTCAAGACAATTCACAGGTTGAATCCGAGAATGTAGAATGCATGCAAGCAGGAATGAATTAAAACCGTCTTAAACTCAAAACTTAATGATATAACTAATCAATTTTCATTGCAGAAGTTATCTATGCCTAATTAACAGAATTCCAAATCTCTTTGCAAATTCTGACAAGTTAAGCAAGCATTAAAGATCACATTTCGATTGTTCACAAAAATCCTAAGTCAAATCTCTTTGCAAGTAGGCGTTTTGCTCATCTAATATTAGTTCAGGTGATTAACAATGTTCTCACATCTATTAAACAACCTAGGGTTTCGAAATCTACATGATTAGTCTCAGAAATTGATATGAATACAAGCACAAATGAAGAAACAATAGATATTCCTAACAGTTTTGCAATTCTACAAACTCTTCATCAACCTTTGAAAAACCCTAACTTAACTAACTGATTACTCAGACATGATCATGAAAATACAAATCATAGCTGAATAAAACTGCATTAAAAGAATAGAGTATGAGATAAATGGGTTCGAAATCTTCTCTAAAAGAGTACATGATGTGTCTCCCCAAAAGCTCTGAATAAATCTCTCTCTTAATCTCTTTAGAAAATAAGATACAAGATATATGCCAACAATGGCTAGGAACCTAATCTATACAAGCAAAAACATGAGTTGGGGTCTTATTGTAATTAGTGGAACTTCTGGGCCAAACTGCAATTTCTTCTCTATCTTTTAAATAGAAGTCGCAACTCCTTCAGATGCGGGTGACGAGTGTCACCCTTGAGTGGTGACGATCGTCACCAATACCCATGTAACACTTCCGAGTTGCTAACTTCGTGGTTAATTCTTGCAATGATCCAAAAAGCTCCAAAACCTTCAATTATGCTCCAGAAATGTTATAACTTGTAAAGACTCTACTAGGACTCTAAAAAGACCAAAAAGACTCAATAAAAAAGACTTATACCATGGTTAAAAACCATAAAAAACATGATATATCAACTTGATATTGCTGCATATTGCATGTATTTTGCATACATATAAGTTAGCTTTTCATGCACTTACATCACACTTTAGGCCAGATTGCATCACTTTAGGTCCTAGAGCATTCTTGCACTCGCATGCGCATGTTCCTTGCATTTTGCATCATATTCAGATTGTTTCTGGCTACTTTGGAGTCGTGGAGGTCCGTGGACATGCTGAGGCTAGTGTGGAGATTCATGGGAACATCAGATGTTTGCTAAGGACCAGAGATCGGGGAGCAGATCGAGCACGGCCGGTCGATCTAGATGAGATCGACCAGAAGATTGAGTAGTCCTTCCGATCCAAGGAATCTGACTGAGACATAGATCGAGTGAAGCAATCGATCAAGTGGTACGGACGTAACTGACGCCATGCAGAGCGAGAGCTGGATCGAGTCTACCACTCGATCCGCAGAAGATCGATACCAAGATCGGATGCAACACTCGATCCACCGGAGAAGATCGAGACACAGATCGAGTTGAAGACACGATGTCCGAAGATGATCGAACAGCATGCTCGATCTCGAGGTCGATCTCAGTCCTTTCAACTGTTTTTGGCCGCTAGCGAGGGGGGACCATCGAGCTGTTTGGCCTACTTTGGGAAGGCGGCGATGATCTTTTCCCACACACTTTTCATTCTGATCTTTTTTATGCTTTTTTCTCTCTGGTTTTGAGACGATACGCCATTGTTAGACCTTAGAGCTTTTTCTTTGAATCTTGATATTTTAAGCTTAATCAATTGTTTTTATGTTTATGAGTTTTTCATTCATGCTTATTTCAGTTATTTCCATGTGTAGCGAGTAGTTTCATTTGGGTTTCGGGGTTGAGAGGATTCACGGGGTCTAAAGGGTTTTCAAGTTTGTTGTTTTCTCGTTCTTAATAGCTTTCTCTTCTAGGATGTTGAGTTCCTAAGGCTTAAAGAGTCTCACGCCAAGATCTTTATGATCAGAGAGGTCTCTTACCTTGACAGGATCCAGAGATCTCTGAAAATCACATCCTAGAGACTAGTTACCCTTTCCCAAACATCATGGTAGTTTAGGGGACTAGTTAAGCCATGTTTTTGAAATCTAAGTTCATTGCCCTTGAACCTCTCTTTCCACCAAACGCCATGGGTTTGGAGGAGAGGATTAAGGAATGATCCATACCGCAAGCCACGGATGGATCTTGTTTTGTTTTCAAGGCTTAGAGAATCTCACAAAGTGAGTAGATCTAAAGTTTTCAACCCAAGCTCGGACCTTTGAAACCCCTGACCATGAATCTCAACCCTAGACCCTTCTTTCTTAGCTTTCTTACATCTTCATTAAACATTTGCTTGATACTCGTCGCATCCTGGTCATTAGTTTCGTTGCACTTGCATTTTTAGACGAGATCGATCGTTGTTGCTCGATCTAGTGGTCGATCACGTGGTCGATCCACTAGTCGATTTTTATAAATTCATAGCTTTGCATTTTTATCATTCTGTTTGTTCCTAGTGGTATTTTGATCATCTCTGGTATTTTTAAAATAGTTTTGTATTCCATTTGGTTGCTACATATAGTTTTTAGGATTTTCACAAAATTGCTTGTGATTTGCTTAGCTTTACACTGCCCTTGCTTTCTCTTTGCACTTTCTAGCTTCTAGGATTGGATTGATTCCTCTTGCATTGTGCTACAACTGTGTGCTGCTTGAGTTTTGATAACCTCCTGTTGCATAGCATCACACCTAAGAAAAATCTTGTTATCAAATGGCACCGTTGCCATTCTAGGAGTGTTAGAAAGCATAGAGATTTGGGGTTTAGTACAGACTAAGCCTTTACTTTGTTTAAGTTACTAATTTCTCTACTCTCAAACGTGTGTCATTCAGGTACATGAATCTTCGTTCAAGAGGAGACAACATTCTACTTCAACCCTTGGACAACATTCATCAACTTGGTCATTCACGGCAAAGAAGAGTACGAGAACAAGCTAGAGCTTTTGAGGAGATTGTTCAGAACGGTTTGATTGACTTTGAAGCTATGGCTGAACACGAGCATCCAGAGGGACCTTCTCCAGCTCACGGGGCAGTGGGAAGGGGCAATGGAAACCCCCAACACGCGGCTAGACCCCCAAGGATCATAGGAGCCGGAGATGCTCCCAATACTCATCACAATAGGTTTAGGATCACTCCTCCTCCTGTACAAAACTACAACTTCGAGATTAAGCCGGGTTTCATCTCAATGGTGCAAAACAATAAGTTTCACGGGCTAGCAATGGAAGATCCCTTGGAACACCTTGACAACTTCGAACAAGTATGTGGGATGATTAAGATAAACGGCATATCCGAAGATGCTTTCAAGCTGCGTCTCTTTCCATTCTCCCTTGGAGACAAGGCTAGACATTGGGAGAAAACACTTCCTCAAGGCACCATCACATCATGGGCCGAGTATAAAAAGGCGTTTCTCTCAAAATTCTTCTCTAGCACCAGAACGGCAAGGCTAAGAAGCGAAATCAGCGGCTTCACACAAAGGAACAATGAGACTTTCAATGAAGCCATGGAACGGTTCAACGACTATACTATCCAATGTCCTCACCACGGCTTCAGCGAAGAGACTCTTCTAAGCACTATCTACCGAGGAGCTTCACCAAAGATTCGCTTGTTGCTTGACACGGCTAGTAAGGGAAACTTCCTTGGTCAAGAGGTAGAAGAAGGCATGGAGCTGATTGAGAACTTAGCACTAAGTGACGGCAACTATGCTGAAGATTATGACCGTGCACCGCGAGGTTCTGAGCTAGAGTCTCACAAGAAAGAGTTGAAATCATTACACGAGAAGATTGACAAGTTGGTTTTGGCAAATCAGAAGCATGTTCACTTTGTTGGTGAAGCGGATGAAATCCAAGAGGAGCTTGAGTTGAGCCTGGAAGAAGCCAATTGGGTGGCGGGTCAAAACAACTATAAAGCTCAAGGCTATTCACAAGGCTACAACCAGAACAACAATCTCTCATACCGCAGCACCAATGTAGCAAACCCTAAGGATCAAGTGTACCCAGCTTAGCAAGCAAAACCTTTTGTACCTTACAACAAAGGTTTTCAGCCGAGTGGTGGCTTCCAAGGGCAAGGGCAGAACAACTTCCAAGGACAACAGCAAGGAAACAAGGGTTATACGTCAATGTACCCTCCGGGCTTTGTACCTCAGCAGCAACAACCGATGCAACAACAAGTTGATCCTGTCCATGCTATGTTCCAACAATTGATTCAAGGGCAAGCCTCTACAAACCAGAAGTTTGCCGAAATGAACACTCGTTTAGACTCGTCTCTCACTGACTTCTCTACTCAGATCACCAACTTAAACAACAAGATCAAGCAGCTAGAGAAGGGAAAGGCGAGTACAAGTGGTCAGAATAGCCTACCGGGCAAGTGTGAGCAGAACCCTAAGGAATATGCCAACGCCATCACGTTAAGAAGCGGAAAAGAGCTTGCACCTACGGTTACTCCAAAGAACAACGAGGACGTTGTAATTCAAGAGGGGGAGGGTAAGCTTTCAGCTGATGATGAGATCAACTTTGACAATGTCTGGATTCAAGGGCCAAGAAGAGGAGACAAAGCGGTTGTTGAGAAGAAAGCAGAGCAAACTACTAAGGAGAAGGATGCTTATGTACCTCCACCGTATGTACCTAAGCTACCTTTTCCTGGCCGTTTCAAGAAGCAACTCATAGAGAAGCATAAAGTCTTGTTTGAGAAGCATCTTAAGGACGTAGAAATCAAGCTACCTCTCGTGGACTGCCTTGCAATGATGCCTAAATGCGCCAAATTCTTCAAAGACACTCTCGTGAAGAAGAATAAGGGAAGCAAGGAAGTGCTTGTTCTAAGTGAGGAGTGTATTGCTGTGATACACAAGGAAATAGTCCCTAGGAAGTTGGGAGACCCTGGAAGCTTCACTATACCTTGCGCTTTAGGTCCTTTGGAGTTCAAGAGTTTCCTTTGTGATCTCGGAGCTAGCATAAATCTGATACCTCATTCCGTGGCAAAGAAGCTTGGCTTTACCCGTTTCAAGGATTGCAGAATCTCATTGGTACTAGCTGACAGAAGTGTGAGGTTACCCGTGGGATTGCTTGAGGACTTTCCAGTGAAGATCAGTGGAGTAAACGTGCCTACAGACTTCGTTGTGTTGGAAATGGATGAAGAACCAAAGGATCCACTCATTCTGGGTAGACCTTTCTTAGCCACCGCCGGAGCCATAATAGACGTCAAGAACAGGAAGATTGCCTTGCACTTGGGTAAAGATATAAGGCTAGACTTTGATATCAATGAAGTTTTGAAGAAGCCTACGATAGAAGGGCAAGCTTTCTACATTGAGACGTTGAATGCTTTAGCGGATGAGTTGCTGGAAGAGTTGGCTCAGGAAGATCATTTGAAGCTGGCACTGACTAAAGAGCAAGGAGAGTTTGGTTATGTGGATCAGAGGACTCAGGAGTACGTCAACTTGATTGATTCGAGGAAGGTTGTGCTTGAAGATGTAGGCGTTTGCCTAGAGATCGATGACATTACTCGATCCAGAGGTCAAATCGATAAGACAATCGAGAGCACAACTCGATCCGGTGCAGAAATCGACAGTCAGATCGAGGAGGGTCGTTGATCCAGGAAAACAATCGAGTCCAACATCGATAAAGGCCTTCCGATCAGTTTGGGGTCCCATCCGGAGATCGACTCAACGTCTCGATCCCTCACTTGATCCACATTAAATCGAGTGAGTGAATCGAGCGAAACTGCTCGATTTAGACGACATCGAGAGCAAGATCGACCTGACAACTCGATTTCAGAAGGGATAGCGGTTGGAGAAAGCAGCCTCAAGGGCCATGTGTCGGGTTCTAAGGAAGGTTCTAAGGAGGAGAACAACAGCAACAGCCACGAAGATGATTGGAGCGAGCTGTTAGCCCCAAATGTGGACCATAAGGAGCTCCCAAAAGGGCTAAGGTATGCTTTCTTAGGGCTTAACGAAACCTATCATGTGATTGTGAATGAAAACTTGAGTGATAATGAGTTGCAATCGCTCTTAACTGAGTTGAGAAAGTATAGGAAGGCCATTGGGTACTCTCTAAGTGACATCAAGGGCCTTTCACCAATGCTGTCGATCTTCTAAGGCTACGTTTCAGCGGTGTATGATGTCGATCTTCTCCGATCTTATAGAAGAGATGGTAGAGGTGTTTATGGATGACTTCTCGGTCTATGGTGCATCCTTTTCTGCGTGTTTGTTGAATCTTTGCAGGGTACTAAAGCGTTATGAGGAGACAAACTTAGTACTTAATTGGGAAAATATGCCACTTCATGGTTAAGGAGGGGATCGTGCTTGGACATAAGATATCAGAGAAGGGTATTGAAGTCGACAAAGCAAAGATTGATGTGTTGACAAACCTTGAGCCGCCAGTAAACGTAAAAGGGGTGAGAAGCTTCTTGGGACACGCCGGCTTCTACAGGCGCTTCATTAAAGACTTCTCTAAGATTGCATGCCCTCTCACTCGGCTGTTGTGCAAGGAGGCTGATTTCGTCTTTGATGAGGAGTGTTTGCAAGCTTTTGTGACCATCAAGGAGGCCCTAGTATCCGCGCATATGGTTTAAGCACCGGACTGGACACTACCCTTCGAGATTATGTGTGATGCTAGTGACTATGCCGCAGGAGCCGTTCTAGGCCAAAGGAAGGATAAGAAGCTGCACGTGATATACTATGCTTCAAGAACCTTGGATGACACGCAAACGAGGTACACCACTACTGAGAAGGAGCTATTGGCGGTTGTATTCGCCTTTGAGAAGTTCAGGGCTTACCTCGTGGGTTCCAAGACCATAGTTTACACGGATCACACAGTTTTGCGTTATATCTATTCCAAGAAGGACGCTAAGCCAAGGCTTTTGAGATGGATCCTCTTGCTTCAAGAATTTGACATGGAAATCAACAACAAGAAAGGGATAGAGAACGGCATTGCTGACCATCTCTCTCGGTTAAGGATCAACGAGTCTCTTCTTTTAGACGATTCTCTCCCCGAGGAACAACTCTTGGCAATCACTACGGCTGTTCGTGGGAGCTTAGAGGGGCAGTTTGAGGAAGTTCTGAGCTTCAAAGAGGAGGATCTCCCTTGGTACGCGGATATTGTGAACTACTTGGCATGTGGGGAAGAGCCGTCGCATCTTGACAACTACCATAGGAAGAAGTTCATGAGAGACGTGAGCCACTACTATTGGGATGACCCCTATCTATACAAGAGAGGAGTAGATAGACTGTACATAAGATGCATGACAAAGGAGGAAGCAAGAGATATCATCTTTCATTGCCACAGATCTTTGTATGGAGGGCATTTTGCTTCATTCAAAACCGCCACTAAGGTCTTACAAGCCAGCTTCTGGTGGCCGTCCATCTTCAAAGACACCCATGAGTTCGTGATGAGCTGCAAGGAATGTCAAAGAGCAGGGAATATTACTAAGAGGAACGAGAAGCCCCAAGTTCCCATATTTGAGGTAGACGTTTTTGACGCGTGGGGCATAGACTTCATGGGGCCATTTCCTTCATCATACGGCAACAAGTTCATACTAGTGGCTGTTGACTACGTCTCTAAGTGGGTTAAGGCCATTGCTTCCCCAACAAACGACTCTAAGGTGGTGATCAAGCTCTTTAAGAGCATTATTTTCCCGAGGGTTGGAGTTCCCAAAGTGGTGATAAGCGACGGAGAGAGCCATTTCATCAACAAGCTGTTTGGGAATCTGCTAAAGAAGTATGGCGTGAAGCATAAGGTAGCTACGCCTTACCATCCTCAAACGAGTGGCCAAGTGGAAGTCTCTAACTGTCAGATCAAGGCGATACTCGAGAGAACAGTTGGGACTACTCGGAAAGATTGGGCAGTGAAGTTGGATGACACTTTGTGGGCGTACCGGACTGCTTTCAAAACGCCTATTGGTACCACTCCTTTAACTCTTCTCTACGGTAAAGGGTGTCATCTTCCTGTTGAGTTGGAACATAGGGCGTTGTGGGCTGTAAAACGATTGAATTTTGATCTGAAGACGGCTCAGGAGAAGCGGTTGATCCAGTTGCACGAGCTTGATGAGCTAAGGCTGGACGCTTACGAAAGCGCTAGGAGCTACAAGGAGCGTACCAAGGCTGCTCATGACGAGAAACTGGTTCCTAAGGAGCTTAAGGAAAGGGAGTTTGGTCCTGCTTTACAACTCGAGGCTCAAGCTCTTTCCAGGGAAGCTGAAGTCACGGTGGAGCGGTCCGTATGAAATCAAGGAAGTATTACCTTACGGAGCTGTCATGTTAGTCGGCAAGAGTGGGAGTGCATTTATAGTGAACGGACACAGGGTTAAGCCATACATGGCGAGTGCATTTGACAAGGAGAGCACCTCAATGCTTCTCCAAGACCCACCATCTGCCTAAACCAAGTAAGGTCTAGCTAAAGACGTTAAAGAAAGCGCACTTGGGAGGCATTCCCATAACTATCCTGTACATATTTTTACTTTTATTCTTTTCCAGTTTTATGTTTTTGTCTTATGAGTGTGTAGGAAAAAGTGTGAGAGACGCAGGACATGATCCGAGTTCAAAAAGGAGTAAGAAAGGGGCGAGTATAAGCTAGAGATCCAGTGCTAGATCGACTCATCCTGGTTTGATCTTTGCTAGATCGGGCTGGTGAATCGAGAGGAGCCAGTCGATCTAGACGAGATCGAGTGACGAACTCGATCTAAAATGTCTTGGGAAATTCTTGGAGTTTAGATCGATCGATCCAAAAATAGATCGACCGATCTATTTTCTCTCGGGAAAGTCCCTCATAGACAGATCGATTAGTCAACTCGATCCACCACTCGATCCAAGCAGAATCGACCCCTGAATCGATAGCATGGCTCGATCACGAGGACTTAGTCGCGATTTCAAAAACTCAAGGAACAAGAGAGCCAATCGATCCACGACTCTATTCAAATCGAATCGTGTCCTAAATCGAGTAACCCTCTCGATCCAAGCCATTATGGGCATGAGATCGAGTCCTAGATCGACCAAAGGGACTCGATCTCGTGCTGAGGTAACATTTTCATTTCCCTCCTTTACTCTTTCCCTCCAGTTTTTGAATTCAAAACTTGGTCAAGGCAAGCATCTTTGACCATGAAAGATGTGCCTTGACCAAGACTTTTGTCGGAAAACCATTTCTCTCACCCATAGTTTTGTTTTGTTGGTCTTTAAATGTTTTCAACCACCTTCACACTCTCTCATTCTTGTTTTCTCGAACTTCTGAGTAAAGAGAGTGTGAGATATTTATTTTTCAAAGACCAACAAGCATTCTTAACAATCCTTGCAAAGGTATTTTCAGATTTTTTTGAGAAAATCTTTTGGAAAATCTCCTTTTATCTCGCAATTGATTGTTTTAGATGCTAGGGCGGTTTTGAATTTTTAAAGTTAGCTTAATAATAGGAAAAATTTTGGATTTTCTAATATCTCTAGATTTGATTCTCTATTATTTTGCTATATATTTTTTTATAAATTCTTCAAAATTCTAGGGTATTAGCTATCGACTTTCTTCTTTGCTTCTCTCTTTCTCTCAACATAGATCATATTCGCTCATAGCTTTGCTCGAGAACTTTGTTTCAGGTGCAATGGCCCCCAAGAGAACGAGAGAAGAGACAGCACAAGAGGGAGAAGGTCAGGAGGTAGCTGTTCAAGAAAGGGTTCGATGGAGTAAGGATGAGAAAAGGGATAAGAAGCGGCTGGAAAGGCTTCGGTTCGAGCCTACTAAGTCTGCGGACCGGGAGCTGCTGTTTAAGCTAGGGATCCTAGGAGATTTCGACCAACTCCTCAAGAACATTGGCCTAAGATGTCTGTCACGAATGGATTGCCCAACCATTCCAGATGTGACAATAGACTTCCTTGCCACATTGGAGTTCCTTTACGAGAACCCTAGCGCCCCTGTTCCTTCATAAGGCCGTCTCTCTTTCAAGGTTGGACGTCAAGCTTTCAACCTCTCAATCCCCGAGCTGTGTCAAGCATATGGTCTCAACGCATCCGCCACCAAGATCGAGTTCCCCTCCTTCACGCGAGCAAACGATATTTGGGACCTGATCAGCAACGAAGACTACAAGGCCAACACTGCCAAAATCAAGAGAGTGAGAAGCCCGGTGCTGAGGTACACCTTGAAGCTGATCGCCAACACATTCAGCGGACGGTCAGTTGCTCCCACAGTCACAAAGACCGAGCTTTGCTTCTTGTTCCAAGGTGTGAAGCATTTGTTGTGTGATCCGGCGGAGAATGATGAGCCTATGGAGGATGAACTCGGTGATGACGTGAACTATGGATGCGTACTTGCTGCCTCTTTAGTGAAGTACAAGGCATATGCCTTGCGGTGCAAGAAAAGCTCTTCATTTATTGGCGGTTTCCTCACTCCTCTGTTCATATAAGCCGGCGTACCTATACACGATTTCACACCCGTCCCGGCTTGAGCTTTCATGGATGAGATCTACATGAGGAATACCGACAGCTTGGGACGCACGCCAGCAGAAGGGTTCTACGCTTATCTTTTCATCGACGACGAACATGAGAAGAGAGTGTGCATCCTACGAAACAAGGACGAGACCGAGCTGCTTGGTGTTGGGAACATCGAGTTCTTGCCAACCGTAGAAGAGTGCTTTGCTCCTCTAGGAGGAACGCCTGCCCCAGCGATTGCTCCACGTCCAAGGTCTGAGTCCCCAGCCACGGAAGATGAGATGCCCGAGGTTTACACCCTTCGCAAGATAGATTTCGAGCCGAGAACCAAAACGGAGAAGTTCCTAGCATCTGTTGTGGAGATGCAAAGGAAAATCAACAAATGGCAAGGCAAAATGCTCAAGAAACTTGCCAAGAAGGTCAAATCGCTTCAAGAAGGCTCGCCTAAGAAAGCTGCAAGTGAAGAGGTTTAACAACCGAGAAGAGGATGCTTTCAACCGGTGGAGTTGTCATCCGTGAGACTCAAGGCAGCAACATTCAACCGGCGCGTCTCTCTCTTCAAGAGCCAGGATCCAAAGGCAAAGCCGTAGTATCTAGCTCCTCTGGAACATCCTCAAGTTCCAGCCGAGACTAGACCCGAGGTAACAACCTTCTTCCATTGTACATACCGCTCATGTTTGCTTCTTTTTGCTTTGTGTTTTGGTGCTCCTTTGAATTTGTTTGCCACCGGGACGGTGTCAAGCAAGTTTGGGGGAGTATGTGTGTAGTTTAACATGTGTTTTCTGATCTTATTTTTCTTTTAGCATCCTTGAGTCTTCATTGCATGAAAAATTGGTAAAATTTTAAAATATTTTTACAAAACTTCATGTAGTTGCATTCATCTTGTTAAGCATTTTAGGATTAAGTCTAGAATTTCAAAGCATCTAGGTTGTTCACATTTGCATAAGGGGTTAGAGTTTTTCTTAAAAAGGTGTTTTAAACTCATGAATTGTTTCAATACCCTTGTTAGTAGTTCTCTAATGCTTTGCTCATACTTTGAAAGTAAGTTCTTACCATGCTTGGATCACTTGCTATGATTTTCGTGACTTGAATTGAACTCTCATGATTTGAAACTTGTCCTAATAAGTGAAAACCTTAATCTGAAATTTTAGTTATCATCCTTATGCATTTGAAAATGAACACATGGATTCAAAAATATTTAGGCTCTCTTCTCCCTTTCACCACTCTTTGTGAGCCTAAGTAGAACTCCCACCTTGACCCTTACCTTTCTTTGAAGCCAAGCTTTCTTGAGTCACATCATTGTAAGGCCTTTTTCGGTTTGAACTTAGCATAAAGTGTTAGGTTTAGGCGACATGATTAGGTTCTCATATGACTGCTAGCTTTGCATTTTGAAGCTAGATGTAGGCTTAGGATAAGTTTGGGGGATCATTGGGGTTGCTTTCATGCTTTCATGCTATCGATTTCAAAAGAGTTTGGTATTTGAAGTAAGAACAATGTTTTAAGTGAAAGGTTTGTGTTTAGAATTGTTTATGCAAAAGAAAAGAGCCTAAGTGCCAAAATAAAAGAAAAGAAAAAGAAAGAAAAAAATAAAGGGAGCTATCAATAAGAAAAATATAAAGAGCTAAGTATTTTCAAAACTTTTTAACTAACCTAAATGAGTTAAAATGATTTCTGTTTGTTTTGGGGATTGCTAAGCTTTTGCTTTGAGAAAAGGTAGATTCTAAGTGGTGAGTGAGCTTAAAAGAAAATAAATGAGAGGGGTTTAGGATTATTGTTAGTTTACATGGGTAGATGAGAATCTGATCATGTATGCATCAATTGCCTTCACCTTTAGCATTATGCATAAAGTTCTTACCATTTTTTGAGAAAAACCCTTGTTTTAATTAAAAACCCTTTTCAAATGAGATCATTCTATGCTCATAACCTGCACCCTTAGCCAAATGTGTTCTACTTTAAAATGCATAAGTTTGATTCATGGTTCGGATATTAATGAATGTTAAAGGATGAGTTTTTTTTATTGTTAGGAATAGGAGAGTCATGATCTGAATTTCTTTGTGTGATGAGTATGGCTAAGTTATTTGGAGTATGAGTATGGGCATTGCATTTTAGAACTAGTAACTAGGACATCGAGATTGATTCATTTGAAAGGCACCTTTGCAAGAAGCTTAAACCCCCGTCTGTTCTAAAACCTCTCTTCCTTTCTTATTTTCTGTTGCTTGAGGGCAAGCAAGAAGTAAGTTTGGGGGAGTTGATATTGCTGCATATTGCATGTATTTTGCATACATATAAGTTAGCTTTTCATGCACTTACATCACACTTTAGGCTAGATTGCATCACTTTAGGTCCTAGAGCATTCTTGCAACCGCATACGCATGTTCCTTGCATTTTTCATCATATTCAGGTTGTTTCTGGCTACTTTGGAGTCGTGGAGGTTCGTGGACGTGCTGAGGCTAGTATGGAGATTCGTGGGAACATTGGATGTTTGCTAAGGACCAGAGATCGGGGAGCAGATCGAGCACGGCCGGTCTAGATGAGATCGACCAGAAGATCGAGTTGTCCTTCCGATCCAAGGAATCTGATTGAGACACAGATCGAGTGAAGCAATCGATCAAGTGGTACGGACGTAAATGACGCCTTGCAGAGCGAGAGTCGGATCGAGTGGCGAAGATCGATACCAAGATCGGATGCAACACTCGATCCACCGGAGAAGATCGAGACACAGATCGAGTTGAAGACACAGATCTCGAGGTCGATCTCAGTCCTTTCAACCGTTTTTGGCCGCTAGCGAGGGGGGGGGACCATCGAGCTGTTTGGCCTACTTTGGGAAGGCGGCGATGATCTTTTCCCACACACTTTTCATTCTGATCTTTTTTATGCTTTTTTCTCTCTGGTTTTGAGAAGATACGCCATTGTTAGACCTTAGAAAGTTTTCTTTGAATCTTGATATTTTAAGCTTAATCAATCGTTTTTATGTTTATAAGTTTATCGTTCATGCTTATTTTGGTTATTTCCATGTGTAGCGAGTAGTTTCATTTGGGTTTCGGGGTTGAGAGGATTCACGGGGTCTAAAGGGTTTTCAAGTTTGTTGTTTTCTCGTTCTTCATAGCTTTCTCTTCTAGGATGTTGAGTTCCTAAGGCTTAAAGAGTCTTCCGCCAAGATCTTTATGATCAGAGAGGTCTCTTACCTTGACAGGATCCAAAGATCTCTGAAAATCACATCCTAGAGACTAGTTACCATTTCCCAAACGCCATGGTAGTTTAGGGGACTAGTTAAGCCATGTTTTTGAAATCTAAGTTCGTTGCCCTTCAACCTCTCTTTCCACCAAACGCCATGGGTTTGGAGGAGAGGATGAAGGAGTGATCCATACCGCAAGCCACGGATGGATCTTGTTTTGTTTTCAAGGCTTAGAGAATCTCACAAAGTGAGTAGATCTAAAGTTTTCAACCCAAGCTCGGACCTTTGAAACCCCTGACCATGAATCTCAACCCTAGACCCTTCTTTCTTAGCATTCTTACATCTTCGTTAAACATTTGCTTGATACTCGTCGCATCCTGGTCATTAGTTTCGTTGCACTTGCATTTTTAGACGAGATCGATCGTTGTTGCTCGATCTAGTGGTCGATCACGTGGTCGATTCACTAGTCGATTTTTATAAATTCATAGCTTTGCATTTTAATCATTCTGTTTGTTCCTAGTGGTATTTTGATCATCTCTGGTATTTTTAAAATAGTTTTGCATTCCATTTGGTTGCTACATATAGTTTTTAGGATTTTCACAAAATCGTTTGTCATTTGCTTAGCTTTACGCTGCCCTTGCATTCTCTTTGCACTTTCTAGCTTCTAGGATTGGATTGATTCCTCTTGCATTGTGCTACAACTGTATGCTGCTTGAGTTTTGATAACCTCCTGTTGCATAGCATCACACCTAAGAAAAATCTTCTTATCACAACTCTCCCCAGACTTAGCTTTTGCTTGCCCTCAATGAAACAACAGACAAAGAACAGGGTCGATGTTTGAAAATAGAAACAGTCAGCTAAACATTAGAAACGCCACATTGATCAACACTTTCGAATCCACACACCACATAGTCAACACAAGATCAAATTTTAGTCTAATCATCACAAGCTTAGCAATCTCTCAAATCCAGTTCAAGCCTTTCAAGAAATCTGAAATCTCTACTGCTAACTCCTTATATTTATCTATGTGTGATATCTCATCAATGATTTATTAACTCAATCACTTACATATTATTTTCCCTTCCTAAACACTGAACAAATCACTCTCAACACAGCTCTCCTATTTTCTCTTCCCTTGATATATTTTTCTGATTTTTTCGATTTTTCAACTTCTTTTCTTATCATTTTTTTAACAGTCTAAGAACGGATGCTACTCAATACTTGTGTTCCTTGTAAGGAGACAGGTTCTCTAGTGTTCACTATTGTTATTCCTTGTAAGGAGACAAGCTCATGATGCATCATTCTATTGACTTAAACTCTTAAAAACTGTATCAGGGAAGATCAAAGAGAGACTGCATCTAAACATTCTTGTCAGTGTTGAAAGAAAGAATCAAGATCAATGAGAATCAATCCCCAAGATGAGAAGTTTAAAGTTCATTAAGGTGGAGTAAACAACAAATTTTCTAGATTCTCTAAGAACCTAAACCTTCATTGCTAAACTGATCTACCTATGACTTTCAACTTAGTAAGACTTAGTAAGACTTGTAATCAACTACTGTGGAAATAGTTCTTATAAGCATCAACGTTTTGTGGTTAGTTCCAAAAAAAAAACTGACAGTTTCAAAATTTTGACTTTATTAAACAGGTTTTTGACTCAACTTTAAGACTCTTAAAACAAAACAAAAGGTACACAACGTCAGTAGCCACCTCGCCCAGACTTCAACAACACTGTCCCCAGTGTTATTAATCCTAGAGTTGGTTAAGAAGAAGTAAGTGAACGTGTAGAACCGAGTTTGAAAGTGGTACCTCGCGAAGGAGCAGGTGACGAGAGTCACCTCTCCGTGGTGACGATTGTCACCGTGTCTGAAACTTCAGAATCGTCAAGTTAGATGAGTTAATATAATGCCATCATGTGTACTCCGAAGTGAGACTGTTAGAGCACTCAAAGGACTTATATTGCCCATTTTGGATTGACACTCACATACTACAAAGATATGAGTATTTGTGGGAACTGAAATAAGACAAAATCTTACATCATCAACCACCATTCTTTTAATGTACCTGATATACACTCCAAATGCAACAATATATGCCTGATATACACTCCAAATGCAACAATGAATGCAAATGGGATACTTTGGACTATGAAATGTATGAGATGAGATGAAAGCCTACACTAAATGAAGTGTAATATGGTGAAATAATGCAAGTTATCAGAGCACAGAGATCCAAATGAAGGCCCCAGCTTAGTGTCTTATCCCTTGTGGGGCAGTGATTAAATATCCTGCCATTTATTTCCCTTTTGGAGTGCTCATCAACTCTCTTCAAAGGGCCTCCTTTTTGGGACACATCATGAGGCTGAAAGTTGAAGTCTTCACCACGGTAGCTTGGAGAGTCTTGCTCTTCATCATCTCCATGTTCTTCTTCAGCCATTTGACCACCTTGGTACACGATAATGCTTAGGTGTTCTTTAGGAAAAGAGCAAGGGGCGCCTTCTTCATAGAGAATGTGTTGGGGAGGTTGGAAGCCAATGTTACTCTTCTTTGAGATGGATTTTATGTATTGGTTAGGGAGGAGGACCATTACAGCTGACCCATCTTCTTAAATGAAATTGCAGATGTGCTTGCTGCCCACTTTCTTCCCAAGAAATTATTAATTCTTGAAGTAAGTTAGGTCCATCCATTCCACCTTTGTTGTTGGTGGTGCAAACTCTACTTTTGCAACAACTAGCAAAGCTGAAATAATCCCTCCACAATTCAGCTTTGGTGATTTATCTTCGGTTATAGCCATCCAATGCTTGTGGACTAGCAATTGTCATGATATACTCATATATTTAGCATATTTAGCATGCATTTGGTGTAGTTTTCATGCATTCATCTTACATAACAGGCTAGTTTATCTCATTTTAGGTCCTAGAGCACTTTTGCATTAGCATTTGCATATTTCTTGCATTCTTGCATCATATTCAGGTTGTTTTGGTCAATTGGAGCCATGGAGAGTTCGTGGATATGCTAAGGATCAAGGAGGAGCTCGTGGACACTTGGGAGAAATCAGCCTTGCTACATGGGAACCGAGATCGAGAGGCAGATCGAGCTAGGCAGGTCGATCTAGACGAGGTCGACCAGAAGATCGAGTGACTCAAGTCGTTTCAAGGAGGAAGATCGAGACCAAGATCGACCAAGGTGATCGATCGTGAATACGGACGTGGATTACACCATGCAGAATGAGAGCCAGATCGAGACCACGACCCGATCACTCAAGGATCGAGTAGCAGATCGAGCAAGGGAGGACGATCCATGAAGAAGATCGAACCAGAGATCGAGTGACCCAAGTCGATCTCTGGGACCTTATCCGGCCAGCTCATTTTTGGAGCGTAGTGAGGGGACCATTAGGGTTGTTTGGCTATTTTGGGCAAAGAAGGAACATCACTTTCAACACACACACTTTGTCTTATCTTTTTCAAGCTTTTTTTAGGCGGTGAGCCATTGTTAAACTTTGAAGCTTTTCTTGTTTTTAAAACTTTTGAATCTTCGTTAACCATAAGTATTTTTCTTTAATCACTTTCTTTAATCATGTTTAGCGTTTCATTCCTTGCATTTTCATGTGTTTTAGCTATGTGTAGTGAGTAGATTTCATTGGGTTTAAGGTTGGGGCGATTTAAGGGTTTAAAAGGTTTAAGCTTTTGGGATTTTTTTTCTTGTTCTTAATTCATTCTCTTCTAGGATTTGGGGTCTTAAGGCTTAGAGAGTCTTGGAAAAGATCTCTATGGTTCCAGGGCCTTCTTACCTTGACCGGATTCAGAAATCCCCTAAAACCAAATCCTAGAGGCTAGCATATCCTCTCCCAAACGCCATGGATGAAGAGGGGGTTAGTTAAGCCACTTTTTATGATCTTTGGTTAATGTTCTTTTACCCATCTTTCCACCACACGCCATGGGTTTGGAGGAAGGGTCGAGGAAAGGGGTCATACCACACGCCATGGATGATCCTAGCTTAAGTTTTTCAAGGCTTAGAGATAGCTCTTCAAAAGAGTAGATTTATGTTTTCAAACCCAAAGCTTGAATCTTGAACCTCTTGAATATGACCCTCAACCTTAGATCCTCTTTTTAGCATTTTAAAACACTAGTTTATCATTCTCTAATCATAAAGCTTGCATCTTTAATCTTTAAAAGTCATTGCTCTAAGTTGTTAGAAATTCTCTGTTTTACCCGCTTTAGCTCTCGATTTTTAGTAATTAGTAGTTTTGCATTTTAAATTCTTAGTTTTCTTCTAGTAGTTTTTAACCCTCTCCCAGGGATTTTAAAATAGATCTCATAATCATTTGGTCGTTGCATTTAGTTTTTGTCGATTTTACCATCCATTTACCCGATTCTGCTTAGCTTTGCATGGCTCTTGCATTCCTAGTGTCTTTCATCACCCATGCTGGATTGATACTCCCTTACCACTATACTGCATCATTACTGTGGTTTGGGACTTTGATATTCAACCCCAAAACTTTCTGTTTATCAAATGGCGCCGTTGCCAACTTGGATTTGTTAGAAAGCATTAGGATTTGGAGCTTAGTAAAGACTAAGCCTTTATTTTCAATTTGGTTACTAATTTCTCTAGCTTACTACTTGTCTTCTCAGGTACATGAATTTGAGGTCTAGAGGCAACAACAATCTACTACAAGCTCTAGACAATATTCATCAACTTGGAAGTGAAAGATCAAGAAGAGCAAGAGAACAAGCTCAAGCCTTTGAAGAGATTGTGCAATCTTGTACAGTTGACTTTGAAAGTATGGCTGAGAAAGAACATCCTGAAGGACCTCCACCACCTCACAGTGCTGTTGGAAGGGGTAATTGAAACCACAACCACGCAGCTAGACCACCACAGATCATTGGTGCTGGAGATGCTCCAAATACACATCACAACCGCTTTGGGATCACTCCTCCACCGGTCCAAAACAACAACTTTGAGATCAAGCCATGCTTTGTCTCAATGGTTCAGAACAACAAGTTCCATGGGCTTGCTATGGAGGATCCCTTAGAGCACCTAGACAACTTTGAGCAAGTGTTTAGGATGATAAAGTTCAGTGGGATCTTGGAGGATGCATTCAATCTAAGGCTCTTCCCTTTTTCACTTGGGGATAAAGCTAGACATTGGGAGAAAACCTTACCACAAGGTACTATCACATCATGGGATGAATGCAAGAAGGCGTTTCTATCTAAGTTTTTCTCAAGCACAAGAGTAGCAAGGCTAAGGAGTGAGATCAGCGGTTTCACACAAAGGCAGAATGAGAGCTTCAGTGAAGCTATGGAGCGGTTCAAAGACTATACCATTCAATGCCCTCATCATGGCTTCAGTGAGGAGACACTCTTGAGCACCATCTATAGAGGAGCTCTTCCCAAGATCCGAATGTTACTTGATACAGCAAGTAAAGGTAACTTTCTTGGCCAAGATGTAGAGGAAGGAATGGAGCTTATAGAGAACTTGGCTTTGAGTGATGGGAACTACATTGAGGATTATGACCGAGCACCAAGAGGGTCTGAGCTTGAGTCACACAAGCAAGAGCTCAAATCGCTCCATGAGAAGATAGACAAGCTAGTGCTTGCAAATCAGAAGCAAGTACATTTTGTGGGAGAAGCTGAAGAAGTTCTAGAGGAGTTAGAGCTGAGCCAAGGGGAAGCTAATTGGGTTGGAGGCCAGAACTACAACAAGCCACAAGGCTACGGTCAGGGCTATCAGGGCAACAACAACCTCTCTTACAGGAGTACTAACGTGGAGAATCCAAAGGATCAAGTGTACCCTCCACAACAAGGCAAACCATTTGTTCCTTACAACAAAGGGTTTACACAAAACAGCGGTTACCAAGGTTCGAGACAAGGAAACTTCCAAGGCCAGCAGCAGCAGCAAGGCAACAAAGGCTATGCTCCTATGTTTCCTCCTGATGTCATACCTCAGCAGCAACAAGCTCAACCCCCACCTCAAGATCCGGTCCAAGCTATGTTCCAACAGTTGCTTCAAGGTCAAGCTTCTACAAATCAGAAGTTTGTTGATATGAACAATAGGCTGGACTCTTCTCATACTGAGGTCTCTACTCAGATCAACAATCTGAAAAACAAGATCAAGAAGCTAGAGAAAGGCAAAGCCAGTTCAAGCAGTCAAGGCAGTCTACCCGGGAAGTGTGAGCAAAACCCCAAGAAATATGCAAACGCTATTACTTTGAGAATTAGGAAAGAGCTACCGCCGAGGGCTGCACCTAAAAACAATGAGGACATTGTGGTTCAAGAGGGAGAGGGTAAGCTTTCGAATGATCAAGAGATTACCTTTGACAATGTGTGGATTAAAAGGCCGAAGAAAGGCAAAGAAGCCGTTTTAGAGAACAAAATAGAGGAGGTGAGCAAAGAGAAAGATGCATTTGTACCTCCACCCTACAAACCGAAGCTTCCTTTCCCTGGACGGTTCAAGAAGCAACTGCTTGAGAAGCATAGAGCAGGCTTTGAGAAGCATTTAGAAGATGTTGAGTTTAAGCTGTCTTTAGTTGATTGTTTGGCCATGATGCCTAAATGTGCCAAGTTCTTGAAGGATACTCTTACTAAGAAAAGCAAGGAGAGTGAAGAGGTTTTGGTGTTGAGTGAAGAGTGCAGTGCAATCATTCACAAGGAGATTGTTCCAAAGAAGCTAGGAGATCCAGGATCATTCACTATCCCTTGTGCTCTTGATCCTTTGAAGTTTGAAAGTTGCTTGTGTGATTTAGGAGCAAGCATTAATCTTATGCCTCACTCCATTGCTAAAAAGCTAGGCTTCACCAAGATTAAGAAGTGCAGAATCTCTCTAGTGCTGGATGATAGAAGTATAAGGCTCCCTGTAGGTATGCTTGAAGACTTGCCCGTGAGGATCAGTGGCGTGAACGTGCCAACTGATTTTGTTGTTCTTGAAATGGATGAAGAACCAAAGGACCCTCTAAACCTTGGTAGACCGTTTCTAGCAACCGCTGGAGCCATCATAGACGTGAAGAATGGCAAGATCTCTTTACACTTGGGCAAAGACATCAAGCTAGACTTTGATATCAAAGAAGTCTTGAAGAAGCCAACCATTGGTGTACAAGCTTTCTACATAGAGACTTTGGAGGAGTTAGCTGATGAGTTGCCTGAGGAGTTGGCACAAGAGGATCATTTGCAGCTAGCTTTGACAAGGGTTGTCACCTCCATGTGGAGCTGGAACATAGAGTACTTTGGGCGGTGAAGCAAATGAACTTCAGTCTCAAGACGGCACAGGAAAGGAGGTTGATTCAACTCCATGAGCTAGATGAACTAAGGCTGGACGCTTATGAGAGTGCCAAAATCTACAAAGAAAGGACCAAGGCGGTTCATGACAAGAAGCTGGTGCTCAAGGAGGGAAGTCTGGTCTTGCATTACGACTCACGCTTGAAGTTGTTCCATGGCAAGCTCAAGTCTAGATGGTGTGGACCTTTTGAGATCAAGGAAGTTCTACCATATGGAGCGGTTACTTTGGTTGGCAAGATTGGAAAGGCTTTCACAGTTAATGGGGACATAGTCAAGCCCTACCTGGCGAGTGAATGCAGCAAGGAGAGCACCACACTGCTTCTCCAAGACCCACCTCCAGCCTGAACCAAGTAAAGTCAAGCTTATGACGTTAAACAAGCGCACTTGGGAGGCATTCTCATGTCTATCTTGTACATATTTTTGCTTTTTCTCTGTTTCAGTTTTATGCTTTTTATGTTTACGTGTGTATGTGAAAAAATAAGGGATTGGAGATCATGATCTTGGAGTCGAAAGGGGCAAGGAAAGGAGAAGTAAAGGAAAGGAATCGAGTGATAGATCGACTTATCCTGGCTCGATCTTTGCTAGATCGAGCTAGTGAATCGAGTAAGAGTCACTTGATCTAGATGAGATCGAGTAGACAATCGAGTGAATCAGTCGATCATGAGAGGATGACCCACCAAAGCGTCTAGAACGAGTTGTGGATCGGCTGACCTCACTCGATCCTCGAGCTGGATCGATCAGCTTACTTGATCATGCTACTCGATCCTTGCCAAAACGACCTCCAAAACGATCACGTGGCTCGATCAAAGAAGCATGGCCATAATCACGAATGATCTTGGAATGAGAGGCCAACTTGATCTAGGACTCGATTCAATTCAAGTCGAGTCCCCGATCGATCAATCCTCTCGAACCTAGCCAACATGGGCATGAGATCGAGTTCAATATCGACCAAATTGACTCGATCTCATGCCGAGGTAAGTCAAAAAATTTCCCTCCTTTCTCTTTTCCCTCCTATTTTAAATTTGAATTGTGGTCAAGGCAAGCATCTTTGACCATGAAAGATGTGCCTTGACCACACTTTTTCAGAAACCACTTGTTTTATCCCATGGTTTTCTTGGTTTTTATAACAACATGCATCCACACTCTCTTTTATTTGTGTTCGAACTGTTTTCTAAAAGTAAAGAGAGAGAGTGTGAACTTTGTTTTAAGACCAAGAACTTCTTGCTTTCATCCCTTTCAAAGGTATTTTCGGTTATTTGAATTACTTGTTTAAAATTGTTTTGGAAATTTTCCTTTTGTTGGCTTATGGTGAATGTTAGATGTTAAGGGATTAGGATAATTTTTAAAAGCAGCTAAATATTAGGAAAATTGGTAGATTTGATCCTATCTAGAGATATTTCCTTCTAGTATTTAGTTTCAATTTTTATAAAATCCCTAAAAATCTGAGCTTTTTGTTATGAGTTTTTCTCTCTTTCCTTGTCTTTCTCTTTAAAACCGCAGCATATACTCATCCTTCTCTTTGAGAATTTTAATCTCAGGTACCAATGGCACCAAAGAGAAGCAGAGATGTGGCAACTTCAACCAAAGAGAATGAAACTCAGCAAGTGGTGCAAGAGGAAGGTCAACAAGTGGTTCAAAAGAGGGTTAGATGGACTAAGGAGGAGAAAGCAGCAAAGAAAAGGCTGGAGAGGCTCCGGTTCGATCCTACGAAGTTCGCGAGCAGGGACCTATTGGCAAAGATGGGGCTGTTGATGAGCTTCTCAAGAACATGGGGCTTGTGTGCTTGTCAAGGATGGAGTGCCCTACTTATCCCGAGGCAGCACTTGACTTCTTCTCCACCTTGGAGTTCTCTTATGAGAATGCAAGCCTCCCCACTCCAGCACAAGGGCACCTCACATTCAAGATCAGGAGGCAAGCCTACGACCTCTCCGTCCCTGAGCTTTGCCAAGCATACGTTCTAAAAGCCAATGCCAAGCTAGTAGAGTTCCCTCCTTTCACACAAGCCAACGACCTATGGGACTTGATCACAAATGATGACTACAAAGCCAACACAGCCAAGATCAAGAAGGTCCGCAACCCCGTGCTGAGATACGCCCTCAAGCTCTTAGCCAACACTTTCAGTGGGAGATCCGTGGCTATAACGGTCACCAAGAACGAGTTGTGCTTTCTCTTCCAAAGAGTTAAGAAGATTCTATGCGATCCTAAAGAGAATGAAGAACCAATGGAAGATGAGCTTGGAGATGATGTCAACTATGGATGCATTTTGGCTTCCTCTTTGGTCAAGTACAAGGCGTGGGCAATGAGGTGCAAGGCGAGCTCAGCACTCATAGGAGGCTTCCTCACACCGCTGTTCATAGAAGCAGGGGTACCTATCTCGGAGTTTCAACCTTGCGCGTAGAGAGCTTACATGGACGAGACTTACTTGCGCAACACTGACTCCTTGGGACGCACGCCAGCTCCAGGTTTCTACACCTACTTGTTCATCAATGGTGATAATGAGAAGAAGGAGTGTATCTTGCCAAACCAATAAGAAACAGAACTGCTAGGTGTTGGCAACAGAGAGTTTCTGCCAAGCGATGAGGATTGTGTTACACCTCTAGGAGCCACAGCCACGCCACCACGAGTTGCTCGCCAACGTTCAGAGTCACCTCCTTCTGATGCTGAGATGCCCACGAGCTTCGACCTTCCCAAACTCGATTATGAGCCAAGGACAAAGGCCAAGAAGTTTCTTGCATCCGTCGCGGAGATCCAGCGCAAGGTCAATAAGTGGCAGAGCAAGATGATTAAGAAGCTTGCTAAGAAGGTCAAGGTCTTGCAAGGGAGCCCACCTAAGAAATCCACAAGTGAGGAGGTTCAGCAGCCGGAGAAGAGAAGGAAATCAACCGGAGGAACAGAGACCCGTGAGCCTCAAGAAGGCGACCAAGCTGCACGCCTTTCTCTACATGAAGCAACGAGCAAGGGCAAGGGCAAGGAGACCAGCCACGACACTTCTAAGAAGAGCAGGAAGTCTGGAGCAACCTCAAGCTCCAGCCGTGCCTAGCTCCAAGGTACCAACACACAACCTTGTAAATACCATGCATTTGTTTTACTCTTTGCTTTGTGTTTGTTGACTCTTGAATTTGTTTGCCACCGAGACAGTGTCATTCAAGTTTGGTGGAGTATGTGTGTGCTTTGACATGTTTTCTTTGATCTTATTTTGAGTTATCATACTTGAGTCATCATGCATCACTTAAGGCATAGAAAAATACAAACAAAAATCATAAAAAATTTTAAAATTTTCAAAAAATATTCAAGTAGCTTGCATTTGCATTGTTAAAAATTGTAGGATTGAGTCTAGAATTTTTAAAATCATTTAGGGTATTTGCATTTGCATAGGGAGCAATGATACAAACTTTTCCTTGTAAAGTGTTTTAAACTCATGAATTAGTTCAAGGTTCTAGTTAGTAGTTCTTTGATGCATTGTTCAACCTTTGAAAGTAAGCTCTAACCATATTTGGATCATTTGTTTTGATTTTCGTGGCTTAAGTTGAACATTCATGAATTGAATCCTTTCTTATCAAGTGAGAACCTTAATTTGAACTTTTTAATTATCATACTTATGCATTTGAAAAAGGATACCTGGATCACATATATATATTTAGGCTTTCTTATCCCTTTCACCACTCTCTTGTAAGCCTGAATAGAACTTCCTACCTTGACCCTTACCCTCCTTTCAAGCCAAATTTTCTTGTGTGATATCATTGTGAGGCCTCTTTTCGATTTGAACCTGGCATAAAGTGTTAGGTCTACGCGACATGATTAGGCTCTCATATTGTTGCTAGCTTTGCATTTTGAAGCTAATTTTAGGCTTAAGTTTAGGATGGGGGTTCATGGGTGTTGATGTTTTGCTTATTTGTTTTCGGTTTAAAAAGAATTTGGTGTTTAGAATTTGAATAAAAGGGTTTAATAGTTTTAAGTGGGTGGTCCTTGGTTGTATTGTCTAAAAGCTCTAACTTCAAAAAAAAAAGAGATAGCCCTCAAAAAAAAAAAATAATAATAATTATAAAAGAGCCAAAAGGCCAAATGTTTAAAGAAAAGAAAGAAAAATTTTGAGAAGAGGGATATAAAAAATAAAAGAAAAGAGCTAAGTTTATGAATAAGACCATCCCACTAGCTTTAAAAAGGTTGAGAATGAGTTGTGTTTATTTCGGTCTTGCTTGGCATCTTGCCTTGTTGTTTATGGGTAATCTCTAGGAGGGTGAGTGAGCTTAAAAAGAAAAGAAAAATGAGAGGGTTTTAGGATCATTGTTAGTGTATATGGGTAGATGAGAGTCTAGTCATGTATGCATCAATTGTCTTTACCCTTCTTTGAGAGAACCCATTGCTTAGTTTACCCTTATGAATGAGATCATTTTTGTCTCATAACCTTTGTCCCTAAGCCAAATGTATTCGGTTTTAAAATGCATAAGTGTGATTCACGGGTTGATCTTAATGAATGTTAAAGGATAGGATTCTTGGATTGTTTAGGATATAAGAGTCATGATTTGAGATTCAACATGTGATGAATATGGCTAAGTTTGTTGGAGTATGAGTTTGTGTGATGCATTTTAGAATTTAGAACTAGGACCATTGAGTTGATTCATTTGTTTAAACACTTTTGGAAATTTGAGCTCCCACTTTTAAAATCTCTCTTCCTTTCTTGAATCTTGTTTGCTTGAGGGCAAGCAAAAGGCAAGTTTGGGGGAGTTGATATACTCATATATTTAGCATATTTAGCATGTATTTAGTGTAGTTTTCATACATTCATCTTACATAATAGGCTAGTTTGTCTCATTTTAGGTCCTAGAGCACTTTTGCATTAGCTTTTGCATATTTCTTGCATTTTTGCATCATATTCAGGTTGTTTTGGACACATTGGAGCCATGGAGAGTTCGTGGATATGCTAAGGATCAAGGAGGAGCTCATGGACACTTGGGAGAAATCAGCCTTGCTACAAGGGAACCGAGATCGAGAAGCAGATCGAGCTAGGCAGGTCGATTTAGACGAGGTCGATCAGAAGATCGAGTGACTCAAGTCATTTCAAGGAGGAAGATCGAGACCAAGATCGACCGAGGTGATCGATCATGAGTACGGACGTGGATTACGCCATGCAGAACGAGAGCCAGATCGAGACCACGACCTGATCACTCAAGGATCGAGTAGAAGATCGAGCAAGGGAGGACGATCCATGAAGAAGATCGAGCCAGAGATCGAGTGACCCTCTCCCGATTTGTCTTAGAGCAGTTTAAATAGGAGTGGTCCCAAAAACCCTAGCCCGCTTTGTCACCACGCGTGGGAGGGATCGAAAGCAAAAAGCAAACTCCTTTTTCTTCATCCGATTCATTGGCTTTGTCCAGCTTTGATAACCCATGGCGGGAATGCTGACGTCCTAATACGGATCGCGCTGTGATTATCGGTTTTTTGTCAACTAATTTGCCGGTGCATTGCAAGACATCATCTACTTCAGCTCATACATCGGTTTCATCCCGATGTACTTGGCCATTGTGCAAACCTCGTGCTTCTTGTCACGTCTTCTACCTGTGGTAACTTCATGGTGTGATGCAAGACATCGCCTGCTTCCCCTCTGGTGGATCTCGCTGGGCTTCAAGTGCCTTTGTTTCCTTTGCCAGACCTCTGTGATCGTCGAGGTACCTGAAAAGAGCTCAAAATGCAAGACTAATGCGAAAATCCTAACTAATGCATCATAGACCTACATGAACGGAAACAAAAAGTTAACTAGGATCTTAATGCAATATCTTGGGCTTAACTATCATGAAAATAACTGGAAAAGGATTTGAATATGAGAGATATCAATAACCCCAAACTTGCCTTTTAGCTTGTCCTCAAGCTAAAGCCAACAGGAGGATGAGTTTTGATCATGGGTCCTCAAATCTGAAATGATATTAAAAGAAATCAAATCAATGTCCATGTTCAAAGTTCTAAGATGCAAATCGAATTCATTGTACTCTAAGGTCTTAGCCACACTCATCTCAAAATGTATTGCATTCAATCTCAACATACACACACAATCAAATCATCTTATCCCTTTTACATTTATTAAGGATCAGAAGCCGTGAATCATTCTTATGCTTTTCATAAAAACTCATTTGGTCAATGGTGAGGTTTGAGCTAAAGAGGAACTCAACGTGAGGGGCTTGATGTGTTTTTAAGGGATTAGTCAATAAAATAGTCATCCTATGGCAAAACGCTAATGATAAAAACGAATGTATGCATACAAGGTCCACTTTCATCTACCCAATGCCTAACAGACTTCTATCCTAAACTAATTCCACGGCTTCTTTCGTAAGCTACCCTTTTCCCATGGCATTTGTTGCTCATCGTCCTTCACATTGATTTCATCATCATGGGGGAGTTCATCTTCTTCCTTGTGTAGAGCGGCACTTGGCTTTCTTCTTTGGCTCTTCCTGGTTGATTTTTGGGGCCTCATATGTTCATCTTTTGGTTGCTTGCTTGTCGGATTGTCTCCTTTTTTTGGCTTCTTATTGTTTTTGAGATCGCCATTCTTTGTTGTGCTTTTGAGCCCCTTTAGTTGTCGCCACTAATCAAATACTCCCTGTTCGAACTCCTTACACCTCACTTTTTCCCCTCATTTTCTTTCCAAGGATAAATTATTTAATCACAAGTAACCATCCTAAACTATCCATCCTCATCTTAACCTATTACTAGCTGAGAAAGTTCCCTTGTTGGTCTAAACCCAACACCTTTTGCCTAAATGACTCAAAATATTTGAAAAAGGCCTTTCATTCTCTCGCAATAGTGTTATAGGTTTTAAAAAAGGCTTAGCTTAATGTAGGATTAGCTACTTGGGTTAACAAAGAGTGGCAGAAGAGAAAAGATAACATAAGTATGTATATGTATCCATGAGTTTAAAATTGAAACACAAGCATGATAATTATGAATGAATATTTACAGTTCAAGTATAGTTAGGGAATTGAATCAAATCAAATGTGCTTCAGCTAAGAGTTAAATGACAAAGCACAAGGTCCAAGTGTGGTTCTACCTTAATTCGAATTTATTCAAAATGCATCAAACAGCTAAAAAAAAGAGCATTGATTTCATAATTTAAAATGGCCAAAAGGAAATATCATTTACACCCTATGCGGATGTTGATTATCTTATATGTTCTGTAACTAGACTCAATCCTATTCTGAAGATGCAACTAGGTGATTTTGAAAATTTAATGATTTTTAAGGGTTTTCCTTATGCAAGAGGCTCAAGGGTTTAAACAGAAGATAAGAAAACTGATCACGTATTAGGTACGTAACCCTCCCCCAAAGTTCAATTACACATACTCTGTGTGACTAAAGTATGGAAGGAAGCAACCAATAATAATAGGATTTGGAGAAGGAGGAAAGAAAGAGGAGTACTTGTGATCACATCAGCCTGTGACCGTGATGTTGCTTGATGTGGTTGGTTATTGTGGTGGAATTTCCCTCCAACGGGTTGTATCCGATGATACAGATCGATATGTATTCCACACGGGATGCACCCGTTGGAATTTAACTGACATCGCATTTCAACAATCTTCGTATCGATCAGTATCTGTGTTATGGCCCCGTGATATGTATCTGCAATGGCTCATCACCCGTTGTGACACGTCAGCATGTTGGTCCTTCTCCATTTTCTATTGTACCTGTCATTCTTTTTTATTCTTTCCTCACGCAAAAACCTAACCATGTAACATTAATAAAAATAAAAATAAAAGCATGAAAGTAAGAAAAAGGATAAGCTTGGAGGTGCTTCCCAAGAGTGCTTGATTTACGTCACTTAGCTTGACGTTCCTTAACCTTTAGGCTCGGGTGGGGTTGCGGAGGGGTACTGAACCTTTCTCTCTTAGTTGGTAATGTTCATTGGCCATGTATGGCATGAGCTGATGGCCGTTCACTGTGTAGTCTGTCCCTTCCTTGGTGATCAACGTTACAGCCCCATACGGAAGAACTTCCTTAATGGTAAAAGGTCTAGACCATTTAGACTTGAGCGTTCAAAGGAACAATCTCAGTCGCGAGTAGTAGAGGAGCACCAGGTCTCCTAGTGCGAAGTGTTTTGGTCTGATCTTATCGTGAAAGGCCTTTGTATTTTCTTTATATATGCGTGAACTCTCAAAGGCTTCTAATCTGGTCTCCTCAAGCTCGTGTAGGTTGAAGTTTAACAGCTTGATTTCCCACAAAGCCTTGTACTCTAATTCTACAGGTAAATGACATGCCTTCCCATAGAGGAGTGCAAACGGTGACCTCCCAATGGTTGTTTTGAAAGCTGTCCGGTAAGCCCATAATGCCTCATTAAGCTTTACTGACCAATCCTTCCTTGTCACTCCCATGGTCTTTTCCAGAATAGCCCTAATCTTGCGGTTGGAGAACTCTACCAGCCTGTTGGTCTGAGGGTGGTATGGGGTAGTTACCTTGTGCTTGACGCCGTGTTTTTTAAGAAGGTTCTCAAAAACCTTGATGAAGTGACTGCAACCGTCGATGATTACTGCTCTTGGAACGTCAAATCTCGGGAAAATAATAGACTTAAATAGTGTAAGGACCACGCTAGAGTCGTTGGTAAGGCTCGCAATTGCTTCTACCCATTTGGAGACGTAATCCACGGCTACAAGTATGTACTTGTTGCCACAGGATGATAGAAATGGGCCCATGAAGTCGATTCCCCACACGTCAAACATGTCGACTTCCAATATCGGGTTATGAGGCATCTCATCCCGTTTTCCTTTGTTTCCCTTGCAGGCTATGTAGTTGTGAGTATTCCTGAAAAGGCTCGGCCACCAGAACCCGGCTTCTAGCACCTGGTTGTGGTCTTAAAGGTAGCAAAATGGCCTCCGTATGCCAAACCATGACAATGGAATAGGATACCTTTCACCTTTTCTTCAGCTACACACCTTCTATATATATCGGCTTGCCCTCTTTTAAACAGGAATGGCTCATCATAGTAGTACTTGGTGATGTCCTTGAAGAATTTCTTCCTTCGGTTGACGTTTAGTTCGTTAAGGATGTCACCACTGACCAAGTAATTGACGTAGTCTGCGTACCAATGAGTTACTTTCTTGTGAATGCCCTCAACGGCTACGATCTTTCTCCCTATAGAGTATGCTTCTCTGAGTGTCTTTTTGAGCATGAGATGCTCCTTAGGTAAAGAGTCGTTAATGGGACCCAGTTCCTTGACAAGTGGTCAGCCACGCCGTTCTTGATCCCTTTCTTATATTAGATATCCATATCGAATTCTTGGAGCAAGATGATCCACCTAAGCAGCCGCGGTGTAGTATCTTTCTTTGCGTATATTTATCGCAAGACTGCATGGTTCGTATATACTATTACTTTGGATCCTACTAAATAGATCCGAAATTTTTCAAATGCAAAAACAACGGCTAGCAGTTCCTTCTCGGTTGTGGCATATCAAACTTGCGTATCTTCAAGGGTTCGGCTAGCATAGTAGATCATATGCTGCTTTTGTCTATTCTCTGGCCTAAGACGGCTCCAACAGCACAGTCACTCGCACTCCACATTATCTCAAACAGCAGTCTCCAATTCGGTGCTCGGACAATTGGTGCACACTCACAATAGCTTCTTTTATCGTGGTGAAGCCTTGGAGACAGTCTGTCTCAAAGACAAACTCGCCTTCCTTGCACAGGAGTCGTGTCAAAGGTCTGGCTATCTTTGAGAAATCGCGAATAAACCTCCTGTGGAAGCAAGTGTAACCAAGAAAGCTCCTTATCTCCTTAATCGTTCGTGGAGGCTGAAGATGCATCATGACCTCGATTTTAGTCTTGTATACTTCAGTTCCTCTTTCTGATATCTTGTGTCCCAGTACTATTCCTTCTCTCACCATGAAATGGCACTTCTCCCAATTTAGTACCAAACTTGTTTCCTCGCACCTCTTAAGTACCTGACACAGATTAGTCAAACACGAGAAAAAAGAAGAACCATAGACAGAGAAGTCATCCATAAACACTTCTACCATTTCTTCAACTAGGTCAGAGAAAATAGACATCATGCACCGTTGGAATGTGGTCGGTTCTTTACAAAACCTAAACGGCATCTTTTTATAAGCAAAAGTGTCGTATGGACATGTAAATGTCATTTTCTCTACGTCATTAGAGTGGATTGGTTTTTGGGAAAAAGCACTATAATCGTCTAAGAAACAATAAAAATGGTGATTTGCAAGCTTTTCAAGCATTTGGTCAATGAATGGTAAGGGAAAATGGTCTTTCATAGAGGATACATTTAACTTTCTATAGTCTATGCACATTCGATGGCTGGTTATAGTCCTAGTGGAGATTAATTAGTCATTTTCAGTTTTCACAACAGTTTTCCCTCCCCTTCTTTTATGACACAACGTGCACCGGTTACACCCATTGGCTATCCGATATCGGGTAAATTATACTAGCATCAAGCAGTTTTAAAATTTCTTTCTTAACAACATCCTCTAGGTTAGGGTTTAGCTGTCTTTTGTGTTCAATAGTGGCCATTGACTCATCCTCAAGGTATATTCTATGGGTAGGAGAAATACCCTTGATCTCATCTAGTGAATACCCAATGGCTCTCCTATACATTTTAAGCTCAGTAAAGAGGGCTGTCAATTCGTTTTCAGTTAACTCCTTATTCACAATCACATGATATGTCGAGTTGGTACCTATGAAAGCGTACCTTAGCCCGGCTGGAAGCGGTTTAAGTCCTAGCTTGGGGGCATTAAGCTCACTCCAGTCATTGTGTACACGCTCGTCCTTAGTGGCTGGTTTGATTTCCCTATCCTTTTCGTTGCCCACGGCCTTAGCTTCTCGGGCCAAGATTTGTCGATGCCTTTCGCACTCTAGATCAGCAGGGAACTCGTCCTCCTCGACTATCTTCTGGGAGTCAAGCCTCATTATTTAGTTATGAGAAACTCTACCTTGGGAATTTCCAACGAAATAGTCCTGTTGGTGAGTTGTCCTATGAATCCCTCGATTGTGTTTATGAATCAAATTTTTTTTTTAAAATATGTTTTTCTGTTTAAATAATATTTGCAGATTTGATTGGTCCCGTCGAGTCTATTGGTGTACTTGAGGTTGTCAGGGATCCTTCGTTCGAGGCATTGGAGTCGAAAGTGACATCGAGAGTTGAGTTTACACTGACCGATGAAACGTAAGCGTTTGTTTAGTGATTAATAATTGATCCAAATTATATTATGCAATTGGGATAGTGTAAACTAACATAGTCTTATTGAACGAACGATTACATGTTTCGCACATGGGAAACTGGCGATCGAGTTCAACGATAGATGGTGTTGTCGTGATGAACAGATGGTCATTTGTATTCTGAGTGATTGGCGTGTCGTTATACGCAATGGTAATATAATGAAATCGTACTATTAAGTATACTTAAGTATTATTTAATCATATTTGGTTTCTTGGTTGCCGTGTTATTTTTATAGAAGAATATCATGTGTATGATCATGTCGGTATCTCGAGGGTTTTATTCAACCCAGATCATCAGTTAGCGCACGAGCTACATGATATGTTGTAAGAAGTCTATATATTTTTTAAAAAAAACTATTTTTGTATGCATTATAATAATCAATTGTTGTTGTAATTAGAGTGTGTACATGTCTAAACAGGATTGGAGAGAATGAACAGAGTGAGGATGACGAAGAAGGCGACCCTTTGTATATCATCGATTAGATTGACACAGCTACATGTGTAATGGTCTTTCTTTGTTTCGTTTTTTTATGTTTTAACTCTATGTTGTTTTCCAACATACTTTGACCACAAGATAATATTTTTATTGATCCTTATATTATAGTTTATTGTTTATTAATCGTCGAAGTATATTTATATGACGCCGATTATTATATTGTATGGTTTATCTATATGATCCATAAAAATTAGAACACTGCCATTATCTATGAATATATGTGACTAGAAAAAGGATAATATCTAGGTTAATGGAATATTTAGTTTTGTATATATGTGTTAGAGACTTACATTTAGCTAATTGCGTTTTTTTAATTGGTTGAGTTGTATTATGTCTCACCTGCTCTCTTAGCTGTCCATCGATCTTATGCTTCTCATATGATCATTGTCTCTGAATTAGATCCATTGAATTACGTATGGGTGATCAGAGTCAAAGTATTGCAGAAGTTTAGGCATATTTTTGGTGTTGACGATGCACTCCACATTCTATTGGTTGATGTTAATGTGAGTTTAGTTTGTTTATTGCACTGCTAAGTTAGACCTCATTACAGCTCTGTCTACTTTTCACGTTCCTGGCATAATTGTTTGTTTTATATTAAGGTGATAGAATTAGGGCGACGATCAAAGATCAATATGTCGAACGTTTTACTGGTTCTCTCTTGGATGGTGGTTGGGTGATTATCAGGGATTTTGATCTCCTTCCCGTTCTGAATACGTTTAGATTTGTACCTCATCCTTTTATTATCAGTTTCAAAGAGAGGACGCAGTGTGTGGTCCACTGTGTAAACATTGACTTGAGATACTTCTCTTTTGTTCAATTTGAAAACATCAGCAACGGTGATATTGATCCTACTATTTGCGTTGGTACGTCTCTAACGGATGTCTGTTTTATGGTCTTAAAATTGTTATGATTTTGTTGTCTATATTATGGATACTGAAGTTAGTTATGTTTGGCAGATTTGATAGGACGAATTGACAATGTTGGTAACTTCGATTCCCGTAATAAACTTCTATTGAACAAGAATAAGAGAATTGTACGATTTGATCTTGTGAATCAGAGGTGGGATTACGAGAATTATTACTGTTTTAACTCTCTTTCATCTTGATGTTGATTTTTATTTGTTGCAGCAGATAGATATATTGACTTGAAATTGGATGTTATGTTAATATAGGGGTATTCATATGCCATGTCAACTGCTTGGGAATTATGCTTTTGAATTTCTATCTTCTTTGGCGAACATTACTGACAGTATCGTGATCTGCATCATTAAGTTTGCAAAGATTGAGATTCGCAGAGGTAGTGTATTGTGATGCATTGTTGGTTTTGGTAATTAACTATACTTAGTAAAGAAGAGTGTATTAATATTGTGCTTTTAATTGATGATACTTTTGTGTCATCGTCGCAACCATGTCTTGTAGCCTTGATGGGAGAAATTCTGGTCATGGTTTATGTGATGTATTCGAACTGGACGAAAGTAGTCATGCATGGAAGATACGAATTAAGATCCTTCGTGTATTTATTCATTCATACGGAGATGATGTGACGTGTAATATGATATTGGTAGACGACAAGGTATTTTTTCGTGTTTATGTGTATATTGGTTCAATGTTTAGCATGTAGTTATAAGTCTTCTTGTGATGTTATTTAGTAGGGTCATAAGATCCATGCTGTTCTAGACAACGGCATAGATATTAGTGCAAACTGATAATCGTAGAGGATAGCTGGATAAGCCTTGCTAATTTCGGGGTCTCATCCGTGTCTACAGAGTTTCGACCTACTTCACATGCTTTCAAAATTGAATGCACGGCAAACACGGATTTTGCATCGGTTATGCCCAGAGGGGATGGATATTACTTTTCGTTTGTTGATTTCCGTAGCATAACTAACGGTGAAATAGATTCCAGGTTGTGTATCAGTGAGTTTTATTTGCTCGAATTTTATCGTTTCTGTTTTATATTGCCGACTTAGTCAAGTTATCTTGCTTTGTAGATATAATTGGTCAGGTGGTCAATGTTGGAACTTATGTTGATAGTCGAACTCTACTTACAAGTAGATATGGGGATATATACTTGGAGCTGATGGACAAGAGGTCTGTATAATCGTCTCATGTATTAAATATTATATATTTTTATTTAACAATATTATGGGATTTTAGAAAATGTTTGGTAAATTTTTTTAGATTTGTTATTGATGTATGTAAATCCAGGGGTTTACGTCTGCCAGTTGTTCTAAGACATCATTGCGCTGAAGATTTTTTAAGGGCCTCGGGGAGATGCAGAAACAATGTCGTTATTTGTGTTGTTAGGTTCGCAACAGTGAGCCAGGATAATGGTGTTTGGACAGCTTTGACTGACCATAAATGTACCCAGTTGCTATTGGAGCCGTCGTCTCTGGAATTTGATGAAATTCGATCCTTGATTATTCATCAAGATGATGCAATGGTTTAGGTTTTTATTGTTATATGTTACTGGTTTTTTCCCAATAATGTATTCCAAGCGACGTGGTTTTTCTTTTGTTTATGCTCTTGATTTATTATAATGAACTTATTGTTTATATTTATTTAATGCGATTATTTTATGTCTTTGGTTTCTCCCATGTTGGTCAATTGTTTGTTTATATGTCGAAAGTCGTTATCTGAATGGCAAAATCTCATGTTTAATTCTATAACATCGTCTGTATATTATTCCGATATTAATCCACTGTGTGTAAAGACTGCCATGTCTCTAATGAAAAAAAATCAAATCTAAAACCGATTGGTTTGCTTTGATACATCGATTATCCGATGATGTATAATTTGGGCTTTTTAAAATTAGTGGCTAGTGGACCATATTAAACATCCAAATACTACTCAAAACCCTAGGATTTTAATATATATATATACATATATATATTCACATATGTCTCAGTCATCTGGACAACCGCTCACGTCTATTTATTTATTGAGGTGTGAGTCATAGTTCGTGATTTTGTTTTTGTTCGGCGTGGGGTATATTTGTTTGTTTCTGATCTTAAATTTATCTTCGTGTGTTTTGCTTGTGTAGCAGTTAACTTACAAGAGAGGATAGTTGATTACTTTTCATCATTTTGTTATTGATCGTATATTTTCGGGGTTATGGCTGCCAAGGGTCGTGAGTTTAGTTTGCATAAAAGGTATTGCTGCATATAAATTTTCACTTTCGATCATCGTATGCCGATTATATCTAACGCTTTGATTTTATATTTAATTTATTTAGAATATAAAACAACTACTTTGAACATTGATCTTGTGACAACTTTGTATCATATCATTAGATTTAGTTGTGTTAATTGTTAAATGTAGACTTGTAAGTGAGAGATCTTGATTTGGATATATTGTGTTTATTGTTATTAGTCTTACTGTTCAAATTCAAATATATTAGTTTTTAACTCTAGATTTCATAGCTATGTATTGTTATTTGTTGGTTTGTGATGTTAATTTCTTAAGATTTGGTCTTTATACTAGATTGTTTTTGATTTATGAAATTTTCTTATTTTGTTATTAGGTCTCAAGCTATGTCTTGTATTTTTCGTTTTATACAGTGATGATATTCAGATGACTATCTTGCCTTTCCATCTACCTAGGAACCAGACCAAGATTTTCTCAAAAGAATTTTTGACCCCTGGTCCCGAAGATACTTTCCGAAGGTCTCAATTCCAGCGTTGGATGGAATACAACAAACACCATCCCGAATCGAGACATCTCCCATACACTGACTTCCCGTTTTTTTTATATTTGGCATATGAGTATCAGGGAATGGCACCCGCGGCGTCGTTGTAGGTCTAGAAAGAACGCGGTGGTTCTTCCATACGTGAAGCCAGAATGTGGCGAGCTTTATCACCTCAGAATATTATTAACTGTTGTCAGGAGACCGACGTGTTTCGAAGATATTAGAACGATTAATGGTGTTTTGTACTCATCATTCGCTGAAGCCACTGATGTCTGTTTTCGCTTGGGGATGATTGATAAACTTTCTCTTTCAAATTAAAGAATATTATGGGTCACGGGTTTTTCTACTCTGCAGTTTGAGTTATTTGTTTTTTATTTTGGCATTCTATATAAAAGATTTTAACTTATTGATTTGATGTGTATTGCATTATCGTGTATCCATTTATTGCCTAAGTTAGGGAGTAATGTTACAGTGTGCTTAATTGTGCAAATTTTGTAAGTTTGTGAAGATTCTATCATGTGAACGTAGAAGTGTTAACATAGATTATGTGGTATGGATAGATGACTTCGATAAAGATCACGATACTTTAATACTCTTTTTGGTTGGAGTAGTATTTGCAATATTGTTTTTAGATTATTCTAGCTTGTGTATTCATTAGAATATACCATAAGGAATATGTGTTATATATATTAGAGTTGTTCTATATTTCATCCTTATCAAAATATTTTGCATTTTTGGACGCTTAGTGTTATTAGAAATTTCCTAAAAATATTATATAGATATAACAGGGATATATACGTTATATTTATATAGATAGCACCAAGAATATACAGCAGCTATAGATTTGATGTATCTAGATATATATAAATAGATTTGGATACCGAATCTTTAATAGTATCAATTGATATTATTAATAATAAATTATTTATATAGATAGCACCAAGAATATACAGCAGCTATAGATTTGATGTATCTAGATATATAATATTACCATCTAAATAGATTTGGATACCGAATCTTTAATAGTATCAATTGATATTATTAATAATAAATTATATATGAAATGACTGTTTTATGATATGTTAGTTATATTGTATATAGATTTGGTTACTATATATATGATGTTTATTGCATGTGTGTTTACCATACGCAATAATTATGTTCTTGATTTGTTTTGGTAGTTATCTTAAATTAGTAAATCTACCATATTTATTGTTCTCAATATACGAGTTTTTTGCCTATTTATCCATTTAGTTTCCTAAAAACAAATGAGAAATATAGGTTAGTTTGACTGGCCGTGTATTGTTTGTTATATATAAGTGGTGTTGGTGTCCATAGTTTGTATAGTTTTTTTGGTCTAGGTTCACCAAATAAGATGTCGTTCGTTCGAAGAAAATCTTCGGCCTTGGTTCTTATCAATGATATCAATCCGGTTAACGATAAGATCAAGCTAAAAGTTTGTGTTGTTAAAGTGTGGAAGGTTTTCAAGGTCTCTAAAGTTGTGTCCATCGAGATGGTGTTGGAAGATGAAGTAGTAAGTCTTGTTAATCTATAATATTGATGTGTTTTTATATTTTCGGTATGTTGTTGTACTCTAACTGATGAATATTTTGCTTAGGGTACTCGGGTGCACGCGTCTGTTAATGAGGACTCGGTCAAGAAGTTTGTTGATTCTATCAAAGAGGGAGATCAGTTTACAGTCAGCAATTTCTCAATTGTCAAGTATACCATCAATTATAAGACATGTCCATTGTCGTTTAAACTGGTTTTCTTCCGAACAATGAATATTGTCCCTTGCAACGACTTTTCGTTGTGTTTATCTAATGATTATTTGAAGTGTTTCGGTGAAATTCTCAGCGGCAACGTCAAGAACGATGTTTTGTTTGGTATTTATATTATCTTTGAAATTGAAACAATAATAATCTATATTTTTTCTTTATGATTTCACTTTTGTTTTACTTTTCCGGTTGGTAGATGTGGTTGGTCAGGTTATCAACGTCGGTGAGATAGTCGAGATCAGTGCAAGGGGAAAACCAACTAAAAAACTTGATGTTGTTCTTTGTGATACCGCGTGAGTTTTGTATAGTGTGTTGGCCTTTGTTTAGGATTAATTTATATGCTCAATGACATATTTTCTGACTTGAAAACAGCGGTTTGAATTTGGTATATACTTTTTGGTCTGACTATGGATAACAAGTTCTTGATTATGTTGAGAAGCGTTTGGCTTCGGTAGTGGTATGTGTTATTCGGTTTGCATGCGTTAATCACTACAAAGGTGACATGTTTTTGTTGTTTTTCAAAATTTTTATTTTGTTATATTTTTGTTGTTATTATATTTATGAGTTTTTATTCTGAGTCTCTCATGTAGTGATTGGTTATTTGTTTGTTGATACATATCGTGTGTCGAATGCATTCAATGCTACGCAATTGTTGTTTGATCCTGAAGGAGCTCTTTATGATGAATTCCGGTCCATGTGAGACATATTTCTTTAATAATTATGGTTTTGAATTTTCGGATCGTATGGTTTTCATGGTTTCTTTGATTGATTTTTGTAGGTTGCCTAAGGATAATCTTATTATTACCCGTGATGATGATAGCCAGTACTCGAGTGGTTCTTCTGGGTCATGGGAAGATGAGTTCTTTATTAAAAATGATAGGAAGACAATAAGTGAAATTTTGGAAACTAACGAGGTATTTTTCTTGCTGTTTGTTGGTTGGAATCTGGCTGTTATTATTGCTGTTTATTTTGATGTTCTCGAGCTTTGTTTGGTTATGTGTAGGTTGGGAAGTGTGTGACGTCTGCTACTGTAAAGTCAGTTGAGACGAATCCGATTTGGTATTATGTTGCATGCAGTAGATGTAAGAGGAAAATTTGTCAAGTTGAAGATGTTAATGCTGGGGTTGATGATCCAGGATTATTTGATTGTCTTGGATGTGATAAGCATGTTACTGATGTCGTGGCTAAGTAATTTCTCGTCCTTATATATAACCTGTTGGTTCTCATTTGTTTTATAATATTCCATGTTTTTGATTATATCTTGTGTTTGGCTTAGGTTTAAGTTGGTACTGTTGGTTAGTGACGGTTCTGGAAGGGATGCTAGGTTTTTGATTTTTGATGGTGTTGCGAGTCCTTTCCTGCAGAGCACAGCTGAGGACCTTGCTAATGAGATAGTCGATGTAAGTGTTTAGATTCGTTTTTTTGGTTGGTTGTTAATTTACGTGATTTCATCTGACTTTTTTTTTTTTTTTGAGAATAGGTTGATGATTCTGTGTTGCCTCTGGTTTCTAGGAAACCTTATTGGCAAAACAATGCTTTTTAAGGTGGACATCTCTGCTGATAATTTAAAAAATCGGAATTCGGCTTTTAAGATTGATATTATTACGATGATGGTGCTCTTAAGGAACAATATGAACGGGTTAGTAGGTTTATATGTATAATTAATTTAGTGTGATTTATAACAATTAATGTATTTTGAGACGATGTGTTTGTTTGGTCTGTTAATGCTATGGTTTAAAACTTTTGTTAGCTTGATATGCGTGGAACTTATGTGGATATTTCTGACGGTTCGGCTGGTTCTGAGGTGGTCAAGATGAGGAACAAGAGGCAGACTGGTGATGTGTAATATCGAGGAAGTCGAGATCAAACATTCCTTAGCTTTATCATATTTTGTTAGATTAATTTAGGTCTTGTGATTTAGTTTCTTTTGTTTTAATTATTTTTATAAGTTTTAATATTTAAATGGTTTATCCGACTCTATAATTATGGAAAATTCGATAATTGATCAAACATCATTGGTTGTGGTTTGAGATTTATACTATACGGAGTAACTTGAAGATCTATATTCCCTTCATTTTTAAAATATTGGTGTTTTGGGTTTTATTTTTCTGTTTTTGAAAGATTATTGCTTTATATTTTAATCAATATAATTATTTTTGGAAGATGAACTAAGATCAAGCTATTGGTTTATTTCTATATAAAACCAAGAAGGTAAGTGAAAGTACAATCATAAATAATTAACAAAAATAATATATATAAATATGTATAACATATGTATAACATATGTTACACATCGATCTTTTAAAAAAGAAAAAATATTATTGGTGTGTTCCAGATAGATCAATCTTCAGGTGTCATATAGTTAAAGCATGTGTGTTTGTATTTTTAGTTGGATTTAAAAAATAAATATGTTAAATTGGTGGGTTCAAAATAGTTATATGTTTCTCCAGCTTGCAACGGTTTGTCTCTGTACGATCACCTAATACGGACAGACAATGGGAATGTGGAAAGTTGTCAGATTTTTTAATAAAGAATAATCAATTAAAATATCGGAAAGGTGCGACTGTGTTCTACCTCTATATAAGCGAACACGCCCATTTAGGGTTATTTAACACACTCAATTAACGCCCTCATCTCTCGCTGCCGATAAACTATTTATTAGACTAATGGAAAACTCGATTTTTGCTAAAATCCGGCATGGATTCTCTTATCGGCTTGAAGAACGGGGTCGTGCGTAGGCTGGTGTATCAAAGTTCTCCGCCGATGGCAGCAAAACAACTACTTTGGTCGGACTTTGGAGGTTATCCGCTGTGATAATCAGGTATTTATTTTCGAAATTATGGCTTCTTGTACTTCTTGATTTGCATGCAGATCTGTTTAGATGGGGTTTTTTATTTTTAAAATCGATGAATATGGAACTCAAATCTTGATAACCGTCATGTCGGAGGAATTTCTCATCTTTGCAAATTATTTGAAGGCGGATTCTTGGTACGAGATCTTCGACTTTATCGTCAAGCGTGAAAATAGATGTGTGATATTATCTGATTATGGTTAAAGGATCCAGTTTGATCGCTCAACGAGAGTTAGGAGATACGAAGATGGACCTCCTGGCCTTTTCCTGCACTGTCGTCGGCTGTTTGATATCCACACTCGAGCCTTCGAATGTGGATCTTTAGTCGGTAGTGTTATTAAAATTATTGAGTTTTTTTTAAAAAAAATTATGTGCCTTTGTCTTTGTCTTCTTCTTATAGACTTACCGCAATTATTCCATTGTGGATTGTGTTTTTTTCAGATGTTATGGGGACAGTCATACGGATGGGTCTGCTCCAGGATGTCAGCAATGATGCATGTGAGGATGATTTCTCTTATTTTCGTTTCGAGCTCTTGGATGCGAGGTAACAAATAATATTTGTTGGACTTTTGTTTATTTAAAACAGCGTTTGGTTATTGTTGCTTTATATTGTTGATAAGCGAATTTGTTATTCTAGGAAGGAGGGTACGGTTATTTGTTTTGCCATTGGTAGTATTGCTAAAGATTTCGTTCGTGTCTATGGACAAAGTTCGTATGAATAATCTGTCTATGTCTTGAGATTTTGGAGGATCTCGGAGGGTAAGAGTGAGTAGTGTATTTATCTATTTTGTTTAAAGATATATATACTCTATTCAATTTTTAAAATAAAATTCATTGGTTTCTGATAATGTCATAGGTACTGACGCTAAGGACGTTGTTCTACGATCTCACTATCCCTGTTCTGATTTCGTGTTCAACCCTATAGAAAATGATGTCCGTCAATTCCAGGAAATGTAAGTATATATTTTAAATATGTTTTGTCCATTTTGGTTAGTTCGTTTCATTAAACAATTTATACAAGCGTGCTAGATGGTTACCTGTTTGTTTTTTGTTATATTATCTCTATTTGGTGTTTAACTTGATAATGTATTGGAATTGTTGTGTTGTAGCCGTGGTGCTGTTGATGGGCATGCCATGTAAGGATGTCTCGATGGTGGAGTCCACGGCCAGACCTCACGCTTCTTTTTCTAAAATTTACGCTTAAAATTGGAACAATATAAGTATCTTTCTATCCTACCGTGTTTTGGGATTGTAAAATTCATACTCCGTCTTTTAAATTTAATCTTATCTTTTGGGCCTGTTATTATAAACATGAGCAGGTTGTTTAATTTTAATTAGGTTTGTTATTTTGATTTGTTCTTGCTATGTTTAGATAGATGTTATGATACGTAACATCTCGCATTAGTCTCGAGAATTAGATAGTGATTATTCATGTAGTATTGGTGTTACAAAACTATGGCCACGTTTTAAAAATATGGTTTGTTATTTGTACTTGTGATTGGGATGCTATAGAAAATTATATATAGATCGTAACAATTTTGATTAGAAACGTGAAGGTTATGTAGCAAAAAAATAGTTCATCGATTATAAAGAGATTTACGATGATGTAGCTTAATTGTTTTTATAATGGTTTCACATTTTTCCGCTATATAAAAAAAATTATTCAGAGTATACGAAATTTATGAAATATGTTTCCGGGTATAAAGACAAAGATATGAAACCTATATTTATTCGGAGTATACGAGATTTACGAAATATGTTTCTGGGTATAAAGACAAAGATATGAAAGCTATATCTGATTAATCCATTTGCATAAAATAATTATATATGCGACTCTGTTGTTTGATATTTCTGTTTTTGCATTGTACATAACTGAATATAACTTTTGTTTTTGTTCAGCTTGGGTTATAATATATGTAAGATATGTTCGTACATTTACTCGAATGGATATATCCTTTTTAGATAATATACATAGTTTATGTTTATATGTATATAAATAATAAATTTCCCCGAGTTGTTATTTGTAGGACTTGTTTAGTACTCTTGTTCTTGATAACGGCTCCCAAGAAAAAGCCAACGAATAATCACAAACCAAAACGGATACCTGCTCCAAATAGATGTATATGCTTCTCTTCTTTCGTCATTTTTCTATGTTTGAGTGTTCTGGCATGCATCTTATTTTGTTTACTTCCTCTGTGACAGGGTATACCACCAGATCTCAGCAATATGCACCATTTTTAGCCGTAAAAAAACCTGACCGCCATACCGTTATCGACCATAATAGTATTGGTAGAGCGGGTCTTAGTAAAATTACAAGGAAGAATCGTATGGACATCATGAGGTCCCGACGTTTGGAAAACAAAAAAGGTGCCGGTCGGGGATCTTTTTGTCTTTGTTCCTTTTTTATTAAGGCTAATTGATTAATTTAATAACGTTCATACTTTTTAACTCATTGTAATTCACTGCAGCTATTTTAAAAAAACCACCGGAGATAGATGATTTCGTTTGTTTTTTACCATCTGAGTCTGAATCAGATGATGATGATGGTCGAGTCTTGAGACCTCATCGTTTACTTGCTTCAAAGAAAAAACAATCCAGACATATGTGTATTCCATCAGCACGTGAAGGCGTTTATTTTCCTGTTGGATTCGATATGAACGGTAGTTAATTATTGTTTTTTGTTTGAATTGGTTTAACCGGTTGACCAACAGATTTTAACGTATTTTTCAAAATCATCATTAGGTTATTATGACGATGGAAATAAGCGTACATTTGCACTTATTGTACCGCTTACATGTGGTTAGGCGAACGAGTGGGCAAACAAACAATGTGTGTGAATTCCGAGTTTACTATGTGTTGTCATAAGGGAAAAGTAGACATTCATCTGCTAAGGCCCCCACCCAATACATTGCTGTGTCTCTTATATAATCAGAACGAGACAAGGATACATTTTAGAGAGTTTATAAGAGCATATAACATGATATTTTCGTTTACGTCGCTTGGAGGAAGAATAAATCATGCTATTAATAATGGGAAAGGTCCATATGTTTATTAGCTATCTGGTGAAAACTGTCATCTTATTGGGTCTCTGCTGCCCGTTGACGGGGCTCCACCAGCTTTCCTTCAGCTCTATATACATGATCCCGCTAATGAGATTGCCAATAGGATCACGGCCTCTGGGTAAGTTTTAAACAGTTATACTATAAATTTGATATGTTACCACTATCGGTTGTGTCTATGATAATAATGTTTTTATATATAGGCACAAGAGTTCGTGTTCGTCGCTACGACCAGAAATTGTTGAGCTTTAGAAGCGCATGCTAGATGCTCATAACCCTCACGTTCGAGCATTTCGATCAGCACGGGATAGGATTTCACAAGGCAATGATTCTAAGAAAATGCGGTTGGTCATAGCTGCTGAGCGGACCACTGATGGACAAATTCATAACCTACCAAGTGAGCAAGAGGTTGTGGCTTTGATTCCTGGTGATTTCAACATGGCCCTGAGTAAACGGGACATTATTATCGAGAACACCTCCGGAGATTTGGAGCGAATCGATGAGTTGCATCCTACTTATTTACCCTTGCAATATCCTATCTTGTTTCCGTATGGAGAAGATGGTTTCCAGCTCGGAATTGATATTGGATTTATGGATACTCAGGGTAGGAAGAGGAAAAACATAACGATGCAGGAGTTTTTTGCTTTTCGGATGCAAGAAAGAAGCGGTGAATCGCCGCATATATTCATGTCTGGGCGACTATTTTAGCAGTTCTTAGTTGATACGTACACTATGATCGAGTCAAATAGGCTGCGATATATATTCCATAATCAGAAAAATCTTCGAGCTGAGTATTATGATAAGATTGCTGCATCTGCTAAGAAAGGTGATTACAATCTTGCTGAGCAAGGCAAACGGGTGTTCATTCCTTCGTCTTTCACTGGAGGTAAATGATATATGATGCAACATTATCTAGATGCCATGGCAACTTGCAAGTATTACGGATATCCTGATTTTTTTATTACCATTACTTGTAATCCAAAATGGCCCGAGATTACTAGATAATTGCAAAAACACGACTTGAAAACGGAAGATTGTCCAGATATCTGTTGTCGTGTGTTTAAAATTAAACTTGATAATCTCGTGGATTACTTGACAAATGATGGTGCTCTGGGCCGTGTGAATTCAGGTATTTTATTAATTCTGGACTAAACTCTCATAATAAAAACTGGTAGATGCTTAACTCGATGTATTTACAGTGTTAATTTCGTTGTTTTGTAGCAATGTATACCATTGAGTTCCAAAAAAGAGGGTTACCCCATGCCCATATGGTGCTGTTTCTGCATCCAGATTCAAAACTACCGACTGGGGATGATATCGACAGGTTTATTTCTGTTGAGATACCTGATAAAGAATTGGAACCGTATTTATACGAGGTTGTTGGTGACTTGATGATACATGGTCTGTGTGGTGAGGTAAACAAAACTAATGTGTGCATGAATCAAGGTAAATGTACCAAGTTTTTTCCCAAGCCTTATAGCGCGATAACAAAAATTGATGATGGTGGCTTCCTTATTTACAAGCGTGGAAGTGATGATAGAACTATCTGCAAAAAGGGATTTGATTGTGACAATAGATATGTGGTTCCATACAATAAGGACCTTCTGAGGCGTTTCCGAGCCCATATAAATGTTGAATGGTGCAACCAAACGAGGTCAATCAAGTATCTATTTAGGTATATTACCAAGGGTCCTGATTATGTTGGTGCTTCTGTTGAACAAGATGATACTGTTGATAATGAAGTAAAAAAGTTCCTTAGTTGCAGGTTTGTCTGTATTAATTACGTGTTTTATTGTTTGGTTACAGAATGGAATTTAGACAATATCCCTGTGCATGTGATATGTTATTGAGATTTTTTTTCCTTTTTCAGATATATCTCAGCATGCGAAGCAACTTGGAGAATATTAGCTTTCCCAACTCATTTTTGTTCGACTACTGTTGTCAATCTCTCATTCCACTTACCGGGACAGCAAATGGCTGTTTATAACGAAGATGATTCTATAGATGATGTTATAAATCGTGCGTCTATGACTCGGTCTAAGTTTATGGCTTGGATAGAAGCAAATAGTAAATTCCCGGAGGCAGAAGAGTTGACTTTTGCTGATTTCCGGACAAAGTTCGTTTGGGTACAGAGGACTAGGGAGTGGAAGTTACGCAAACGAGGCTTTGCCATTGGAAGAATTACGTACGTTCCTTCCAATTATGTTCAGTGTTACTACATGCGTGTTTTGCTGAACATTGTTAAATGTCTGAAGAGTTATGAGGATATACGAACAGTTAGAGGTGTTGTTTACGATTCGTACAAGGAAGCTTGCTACGCCTTGGGATTGCTGGACGATGATAAAGAGTATATTTCGGCTATCGAAGAAGCAAGTTTTTGGGGCTCAGAGAAATATTTGCGTAGGCTGTTTGCTATTATGTTGCTGTCTAATAGCATTTCTGAACCTGTTAACATGTGGAACAAGACATGGCATATCCTGAGCTAGGATATATTATATATGCTCAAGAAAAAATCAGATAACCCAAGTAAATCGTTTCTTTGATTTACATATATTGTTGTAATGCTGAATCAGTGAATATGGACTGATATTTTTTTCGTGTTGTGTAGATTTTACTATGACCGATGATGATCTGAAGATGTGTGCACTTTCCAAAATAGAGAAATACCTTCGTTGAAATGGGAATTTGTTGACCAATTACGATAAGATGCCTCATGCTGTGGACGATGACATTAATAAGACTGTCAATTATCTTTTAATGGACGAGCGCATTTATAATAGAGATCAACTCAAGGCTGAGCATACAAGGTTACTGGCAACCATAACAGATGAACAGAAAATGGTTTACAACAAGATTATATACGCTGTTGATCATGACGAGGGTGGTATGTTTTTTGTTTGCGGTTTTGGTGGTACTGGCAAAACGTTTTTGTGGAGTGTATTGGGATCAGATATTCGCTCTAGAGGTGACATCGTGTTAAACGTGGCATTGAGTGGGATTGCCTCTTTGTTGCTTCAAGGAGGGAGGACTGCTCATTTTAGGTTTGGCATTCCAATCGCTGTTAACGAGTTTACAACATGTTCAATTACTGCAGGATCACATCAGGCGGAATTGATCAAGGAAGCCAAACTGATTATTTGGGATGAGGCGCCGATGATGAGCAAACATTGTTTTGAGACGTTGAATTGAACAATAAGAGATATTTTGAAATGTGACAGAGTGTTTGGTGGTAAAGTTGTTGTGTTCGGTGGAGATTTTAGACAGATATTGCCAGTGATTGTTGGTGGTAATCGAGCTGAAACCGTCATGTCCTCTCTGAACTCTTTGGCTTTGGCAACTCCTTGAATCATTCCCATGCTTCCTCCTTGCCTTCAATGGCTCCTTAAGTACCTAAAAACATCCTTTATGCAAATAGAATGCAAACTACAACCTAAATGCAACCTAAGTCAAAAGCAAAGGACTATGGAACTAAAGAGAACAAAAACATTCAAAAGGATACCAAGATATGCACTATATGCAAGTCTAATTGATTTAAATATAATAGATATCAACACCCCCACACTTGCTTTTTGCTTGCCCTCAATCAAACAAACTAACACAAATGGAGGATAAGGTTTAAAAGTGGGCACTCAAATCCAAAAATGCAAAGGTAAAGAAGTGAAATCAATGTCCAAGTGCCTAATTGTAGGATGCAAATCATGATCAGTTTTACTTTAAAGAACTTAGCCATGTTCATCCTGTTTCAAAATGATCTCAAATCTCAGCCTAGAAAAATGTTCAAATCAGTCAACTCTTTAACATTCATTAAACATGTAACCATGAATCAAGTTTGTGCAAATAAAGTGAAAACATTTGGTCTAAGGGTATGGTCATGAGATGAAAATGATCTCATTCAAGTAAGGGCTAGTAAGCTCAAGGGATCACTCATGAAAATGATTCTATCTTAGGCAAAATGCTAAAGGTAAAATCACACTTATGCATGTGATATCTCTTGTATTTACACCATTTAGGCTTGCATTTAGTACATGTTTTGGTTCTCTTTTGTATGTTTTCCTTAGCTTTTGTCCTATTTTCTTCTTCTTTTAGACTTAGGTTGCATTTAGGATATAGTTTGCATTCTTCTTGGATTATGGATGATTTTTAGGTGCTTATGGAGCTAAAAGGAGCTTGGGGAAGCTTTGAGGATGATCCAGGAAGCTAGCTGGGCCAAAAGGCGCAAAAAGGACCAAGGCAGACGATCTCTGCAGAGCCTATCGGTCTAGGCACGGAGGCTATCGGTCAAGGAGTGACTGATACAAGCCATATCGATCAAGGATATCGGTCAAGGAGTGACCGATACAAACCATATCGATCAAAGCTATCGGTCAGGAAGTGACCGATACAAATGCACCGGGTGTATTTCGGTCACCTTCCAGACCGATATGATTCATATCGATCAAGCCTAGACCGATACAAGTGACGGATATGATGCCAGACTGAAGACCATTTATTTACAATTTTGCCATTTTCGCTTAGACTCCTATAATACGAAAAATCCCTAATTTCTGGGAATAGTCTTTTATCCAGCAGTTCTTTCTTCTCTGTTTAGACCTTTGGGTTTTGTGATTTGAATCTTTGCTTGATTTTAATTAAAGTTTGCATCTTTCATCTTGTTAAAGCTCTCTAATCATGATTAGTCATCTTTCTCTCTTTGAATTGATGGCTTTAATGGTGCTTAGTGAGTAGTCCTTTTAGGGATTTGAGATGGGTTAGGTTTAAGGAATTTGAGATTCTATCTATGATTGCTTAGTGTTAATTCTTCCATTTCCTTTCTTGATTTCTATGTTTAATGCTTAATTATCCCTAGCTTAGTTGATTAAGATCTTAGGCTCATTTTATGCCCACCAAGTGTTTGATGAAATGCCTGAACTGTTTTGCAAGAGAATTGCTTATTTTAGCTCAAGAGATTGACTGTCTAGGGAGTGATTTGGCAATATAGGATTGATAGATTTGTCTTAATGCTTGCTCTTTATCATTTAACTAATGAGAATTAGTTATTGACTTGTTAATTAGCAAAGAGATTAGTGTCAAGACATTGGATTAGTCATATAAATGAATCATGTGCATAAAGAATAGCATTGTGTGAGTTTGTAAGCAGCATAGGCTGAATCAAGAGTTTCCTAATACCAATTATCTCATCTCAAGTCCCATCTTTTCTCTGTTTTTAGCTCTATTTCGGATCTGCTCTGTTTTTCCTTTATTTTGGTTGCTTTGCTTGCTTGTTACCCCTTGTTTTGTGTTTGCTTGATTTCTGCTTGATCACTTAGGTTGCTAGATATTCTAAAATCCCTTTTATATTTGCTTGAATTAGGAAATCTACTATAATCCTGTGTTTCAATCTTCCCCTTTGGATTGACATTAAAACCCAATGCTACAATGACTAGTACAATGGGTGATTGACCAAGAGAGTCAAAAATCTTGTATCAATTTGGTGCCGTTGCCATTAGGGGAATGCTTTGTTCAGTAGGATTTGTAGAGATCTTGAGATCAAGCTCTGTTATTTTTGTTTTTGGTTACTGCTTTCTCTTTTGGTCTAGAATTTCTTTTCTAGGTACCACAACACTTGCTCTTAAGTGTCCACAACTACAACTGAGGTTCAAGATCAAAGATTTTGGGTTTGCAGAATCAGAATTCAGCTGTTGAAGAATGGAAGAACATCAGTATGCTGCTGGTTTTGGTTTGCAAGATCCACAAGGTCCACAAGGTCTTCAAGGTATCCAAGGCTTACAAGGATAGCAAGGTCCTCATGGTTTACAAGGAGCTTTGGATCAAAGACCAAGAAGGCCTATTGGTGCTGCTGATATACCTTTCAACTATGCTTCAAGACAAGGTATCCAACAACCTATGGAGACTCAGCAATATCAGATCAAGAGCAGTCTCATCACCATGATCCAAGAAAGGCAGTTCTTTGGATTGCCAAACCAGGACCCTCTAGAGCACTTGGATTAGTTTGAGAGGATATACACTTTGACAAAGCTTAGTGGAGTCTCAGATGATGGTTTGAAGCTCAAGTTATTCCCATTTTCTCTTGGTGATAGAGCTAAATTATGGGAGAAATCTCTAGCACAAGGCAGCATCACCACTTGGGAACATTGTAAAGGTGCTTTCTTAACCAAATTCTTCTCTCCCTCAAGAACTGCACACTTCAGAAATGAGATCACAAACTTCAAGCAGTGGTCTAATGAAAGCTTTGGAGACACATGGGAAAGGTTTAGAGGTTTCACTCATCAATGCACTCACCATGGCTTTACCAAGGAAATGCTACTATCCACACTCTATAGAGGTGTTCTCCCAAAGATAAGAATCCTTCTAGATACAGTTAGTAATGGTTACTTCCTTGGAAAAGATGTTGATGAAGGTTGGATACTAGTGGAGAACATGGCACTCAGCAATTGCGATTATGTGGATGACAAGGAGCAACATTCCAAAGCAACTAAAGAGAAGCTGGAGACAGCATTGTATGAGATGAAAGCCTTGCAGCAGAAATTTGACTTGCTGCTCAATGAGAGCACTAAACCTCTTCCTAGTGTTGCTCCATAAAACTACTACAAAGAGCATCATATCAAAGCTGTTCAACTACAAGAGGTGCCAATAATGAACCAAGACCATGCTGTTTGTGTACACCAGTCCTATGGAGACACTCATCCTCAACAGCATCAAGGTTCCTCTTCTCAACCAGTTGGAATCAACACCTCTCCACCTTCACATTATTTGGACTATAAAGAGATGCTCATCCAACTTCAACAACTTACTAATGGAGGACTCTAAAAGATGATGGTTGTTGAGATCCAATAAAGTTTTACTGATATTCAAAGAAGTATGACTGATGAAATACACAAAGGCATTGACTCAAGACTACAGTCACACATAGGTCCTATGAATATGAAGATCAACAAACTAGAGAGCATGACTCCACCATCCACTTCTTCACTAACACAAGAATGTATCAAAGCTGTCACTTTAAGAAGTGGGAAGCAGCTTCCCCCAAGAGTGGCGCCCTCTACTCCCAATGTGGACATTGAAGAACAAGAGGAGGGGGTGGAGGTTAAAGAAAATGAAGACACTCCAGAGGATGAGATGATTGAAGCTGAAAGGATTCCAGAAAAAGCCAAAGATAAGGAAGTGGCTAAGGGCAAATCAAAGGAAGCTTCTAAGGACTTAGTCAAGGAACCAAAGTTCATCCCTCCCCCTTATCAACCCACCATACCTTTCCCTGGTAAATTTAAGAAGCAGCTGGTTGCTAAATACAAAGGGCTCTTTGATGAACAGATGAAGAAGATCCAGCTCACAATGCCATTGCTGGATGCCTTTGTTCTAGTTCCTCCTTTTCAGAAATTCTTATAGGATGCTGTTGCTGAAAGAACCAAGGACCTACAAGGGATGGTGATCCTCACACATGAGTGTAGTTTCATTATTCAACAGAAGAGAGTGACTCCCAACAAGGTTGGAGATCCAGGAAGCTTTACCTTACCCTGCTCTATAGGTCCACTTCTGTTTGACAAATGTTTGTGTGATCTTGGAGCTAGTGTCAGCTTGATGCCCTACTATGTAGCACAGCGCTTAGGCTTCACCAAGTTCAAGGACTGTAGAATCTCTTTGGTGTTGGTTGATAGATCAGTGAGACTCCCCAAAGGTTTGCTTGAAGATGTACCACTCAGGATAGGGAGTGTAGGGATACCTACTGATTCTGTGGTTTTAGATATGGATGTGGAGCCTAGAGATACTCTCATCCTTTGGAGACCCTTCCTAGCGACAACAGGTGCTGTTATTGATATCAAGAAAGGGAAGATTGAGCTACAATTGGGCAAATACATGTCTCTGAAATTTGACATCAAGCAGATTATGCAGCAGCCTACTATTGAAGGTCAAGTGTTCCAGATTGATATCCTAGAAAATCTGCATGATGAACTTCAAGAGGAGTTGTGTTGTGGAGAGAAACTTCAAGTAGCTTTGACAAAGGAGCATGTAGATGATGGATACTTGGATAAGGAAAGTTAGGTTATCAGCTGAGGTCAGACTCTCACAGGTTCTTTGAAGAGGAAGAGCCATTTGAAAAGTTGGAATACACAAGAAAGGAAGCCTTCTCAGCTCAAGCAGTTGACTCCCCAATCAAGGAAGCTGGAGCCAAGGGGCAGAACAGCTCAGAAGAGGACTGGAGTGAGCTCAAGGCACCCAAAGTGGAGCTCAAACCACTCCCTCAAGGGCTAAGGTATGTCTTCTTAGGTCCTAACTCCACTTACCCTGTTATAGTCAATGAAAACTTCAATGATGATGAGATCCTGGCTCTTGTCAAGGTGTTAAAGAGGTTGAGGAAAGCTATTGGATATTCACTAGATGATATCCAGGGAATTTCTCCTAACCTCTACACTCATAGGATCCATCTAGAGGATGAGACAAGAACTTCTATTGAACCTCAGAGAAGACTGAATCCTAATTTAAAAGAAGTAGTAAAAAAGGAAATCTTGAAGTTGCTTGAAGCAGGAGTGATCTATCCCCCCTCAGATAGCACATGGGTCTCACCACCTCATGTGGTACCTAAGAAAGGAGGGATCACTGTTGTTAAAAACGAAAATGATGAGCTAATTCCAACTAGAACAATTACTGGTCATAGGATATGCATAGATTACAGAAAACTTAATTCTGCTTCTAGGAAAGATCACTTCCCTTTGCCATTCATAGACCAGATGTTAGAAAGATTAGCAAATCATAAGTATTACTGCTTTTTAGATGGTTATAGTGGATTCTTTCAAATCGCTATCCATCCTAATGATCAAGAAAAAACAAAATTTACTTGCCCTTATGGAACATTTTCTTATAGGAGAATGCATTTTGGTTTATGCATGCTCCTGCTACCTTTCAAAGGTGTATGACTTCTATCTTTTCTGACTTACTTGAAGAAATGGTGGAGGTATTCATGGATGACTTTAGTCTCTATGGATCCTCCTTTGGTGTCTACTTGTCTAACCTATCTCAGGTCCTCCAAAGGTGTGAAGACACAAAACTGGTTCTGAATTGGGAGAAGTGCCACTTCATGGTGCAAGAAGGCATTGTTTTGGATCACAAGATCTCAGAGAAACGGATAAAAGTGGACAAGGCTAAGATAGATGTAATGGTGCACTTAGAACCTCCAACCACTGTGAAAGGGACCAGAAGCTTTTTGGGGCATGCTGGCTTCTACAGGAGGTTCATCAAGGACTTCTCAAGGATTGGAAGACCCTTGACAAGATTGTTGTGTAAGGAGACAGAGTTTGTGTTTGATGAAGAGTGCATGCAAGCCTTCCTCACCCTCAAACAAGCTCTGGTATCAGCGCCAATAGTCCAAGCTCCAAACTGGGATTTGCCATTTGAAAAAATGTGTGATGCTAGTGACTATGCTGTTGGAGCAGTTTTGGGGCAGAGAGTTGACAAGAAACTTCATGTTATCTACTATGCTAGCAGAACTATGGATGAGGCTCAGTCAAAATATGCTACAACTGAGAAGGACCTCTTAGCAGTTGTCTTTGCATTTGAGAAGTTCAGAAGCTACTTAGTAGGCTCCATGGTGATTGTTTATACTGATCATATGATGCGCTGAGACACATCTATGCCAAGAAAGACACCAAACCACAGCTTCTTAGGTGGATCCTCCTCTTACAAGAATTTGATATGGAGATTGTGGATAAGAGAGGCATTGAGAATGGAGTTGCTGATCACCTCTCAAGACTGAGGATAAATGATTTTGTCCCAATCAATGATACTCTACCAGAGGAACAGCTGCATGCATTAGGAGTGAAGACAGCTTAAGTGGCAAGCCTAGAGCAGGATAAACTGCCTTGGTATGCTGATTTTGTGAACTACTTGGTCATTGGGCAAATACCAGACACCCTTAACACTCACCAGAAGAAGAAGTTCTTAAGAGATGTCTCCCATTACTTTTGGGATGAGCCCTATCTGTACTAGAGAGGGAATGATGGGTTGTTCATAAGGTGTATAGCATAAGAAGATGTTCCAGGAATTCTGCATCATTGCCATGGCTCAGCCTATGGATGACATTTTGCAACATTCAAGACAGACTCCAAGGTCCTCCAAGCTGGTTTTTGGTGGCCTAGTCTCTTCAAGGACGCCCAAGCCCACATCTCCTCTTGTGATGCATGTCAAAGGAATGGAAACATCTCCAAGAGAGATGAAATGCCTTTGAACCCTATTCTTGAAGTGGATCTGTTTGATGTGTGGGGGATCTATTTTATGGGACCTTTCCCTTCCTCTTATGGGAACAAGTACATTCTGGTGGCTGTTGATTATGTATCAAAGTGGGTTGAAGCCATTGCATGTACAACAAATGATGCTAGAATTGTTCTGAAGCTCTTCAAGACAATAATCTTTCCAAGGTTTGGTGTTCCAATGTGTGTGATCAGTGATGGTGGAAGTCACTTCATCAACAAGGTTCTTGAGAGTTTGCTCAAGAAGAATGGTGTCAAGCACAAGGTTGCTACTCCTTACCATCTTCAAACAAGTGGCCAAGCAGAGGTGTCTAAGAGAGAGATCAAGGCCATTTTAGAGAAAACAGTTGGTGTTATAAGAAAGTACTGGTCTAATAAGCTTGATGATGCTTTGTGGGCTTACAGGACAGCCTTCAAGACACCCACTGGCAGAACTCCTTTCTCACTCTTTTATGGGAAGTCCTGTTATCTACCTATTGAGCTGGAATATAGGGCTTTATGGGCAACAATGTTGCTGAATTTTAACATTAAGACAGCTCAAGAAAAGAGACTAATCAACTTGCATGAGCTAGTGGAAAACCGCCTTGAAGCTTTTGAGAGCTCTAGGATTTATAATGAGAGGACAAAGGCCTTCCATGACAAGAGGATCAAGCACAAGGACTTCAAGGCAGGGGATCAGGTACTGCTATTAAACTCAAAGTTGACGTTGTTTCCTGGAAAGCTGAAGTCAAGATGGTCAGGTCCGATCAAGATCAAAGAAGTATTGCCATATAGGGCTGTGACTTTGCTTAGCAAGGATGGAAGAGACTTCACAGTGAATGGGCACAGGCTGAAACCATACATGGCAAGTGAGTGTCTTGGTGATGAAGTAGACATCAACCTTGAAGACCTTCCACCAGAGTGAACAATCAAGGAAAGTCAAGCTAGGGACATTAAACAAGCACACTTGGGAGGTATTCCACTGTTATCCTTGTACATATTCTTGCATTTTATGTTTCCCTTTGTATTTTTCTCTAATCAACAGGAGCAAGTGTGGCCTAAGGCAAATTGTTATGAGTTAACGAGGCAAAAAAATAGGTGCATTCTGGCTGGTATCGATCAACTGTATCGGTCAAGACGAGACCGATACAGATCGTATCGGTCATGAATATCGGTCATTTGTGATCGATAGCAGTAGAGCCAGATTGCACAAGTCAAAAGGGATTTTACAAGAAAGTTTCATATCGGTCATTCGTATCGATCGGACACTGATCGATACAAATCCATTGGATATATTTTGGTCAGTGTATCGATCAGAGAAAGACCGATAGGATTCCCAGGAAATGTCTCGGTCATTTCTATCGATCACTTGGGATCGATACGCAGTGCTTAAATTTCAAAAATATTTCCCTCCTTTGGTTTGGAGCCAAGGAGGTTTAAATTCAAATTTTGGCTCCTCCCTGCCACTTTGCAGAGCTCCTAAGCACTTTTTTCTTTGTCCCCCACTCTTAAGATCCCCTTGGTTCCCCACCCACCTCTTTATAAATCAACAAATTCTTTCTACTCTCTTCACACTTCATCTCTCTACTTCTCTCATTGGTTAGCACGAAAATTTTAAGATCTCTTTCTCTTAATTTTAACTCTTTCAAGTTCTCAGAAGCTCCTTTGAGGTTTGTCTTCTCAACTATTTACATCTTGTTCTTACATAATCATGTAGTTTAAGATGATGTGCTTTGATTTTGCATTGTGGATTTGTTTAAATAGGCAAGTTAAGTGTTTAAGCTTTGCTTACTGTTCTCAATTCTCATTTCTTGCCTGTTTGCTGCCCCTTTGCATCATTATCTTCTCTTTTGCTTAGCACCACCATCATAGGTTAACATGCATCATTGTTTTATTCAAATGAGCTCTAGCATTTCTCAACTGTTAGATTATGAGTTCCTCTTGCTTTTTTTGAAAGTTTAATCTTGTCTATGGGCTAGCTAAATTTCCTTTAGCTTAGAGTAATTCTTTCTAAAGCAAACAGTTATTGGTTTTTTTCAGCTGTTCCTCTTTTACTTATAGTACCTTCAAGCCTTGTTCTTTCAGGTACAATGAGAAGAATGAACAGCTCTGCTGAAAGCAAAAAGAGAGCACAACAGGGGGAGGCACCTATTTCCCCAAGAGCTAGAAGAAGCAAGGGCAAGGGCATTGCTGAAGGGCAGTTCTCAAGAGATAATGTACCAAGACCAGTTGCAGGAAGGGTCGCCAAGTCAAAAGGAAAGAGAACAACTGTAGAGGAAGTCTCTCACAATGCGCCAAGTGCTGAGCAGCTCATGGAAAGATTCAACCAATACACTTCTAGGCCCACAAGATATCCTTGCGCCTCCACTCTGCAAGAGCTTGGGATACACTTAGATTGCAAAACAATCTTTGAGGGCATGGGGCTCACTGACTTTATGGAGTGGGCACTTCCATCTTACAAGGACCTCACCTACCAATTTCTCTCCACTTTTAAGGTGGTGCACTATAATGACAGTGAGCTGGTGAATAGAGACAGCTGGATATCATTCCGAATTGGCGATCAAAATTTTACAGCAACCTTCTTCAAGCTCGCACTGGCCCTGAGTACATACAGATATGCTGAGTGGAGGGACCACTTAAAGATCAGCCAGAGGCAACACAAGATGCTATGGGAGGTGTTAGAGGCTGATAAATCCACTGCACAAACCTCAAGGAACTGACAATTGAAGCATCCAGCAGTGAGGTACGCCCAAATGGCTCTTGCAAACACATTCTTTGCAAGAGAAGATACAGATACCCTCATAGATAAGGAGAAAGACTTCATGTACAATGCCATGCAGCCACTAGTGATTTACAGCACCAATAAAACACCTCTAAGGCCGCCTACCAAGTATCCTTGCTACACTGCTATGTTGATGGAGCACCTTTTCTCCTACAAACGCTGGGTTTTAACTGAGAGGGCAAGCAAACCACAGATACACATCGGAGGCGTAGTAACAGCCATCTTAATGGCATGTGGAGTGAACCTCGAGGATCATACTGAAGATGCCTTACAACCACTGTGGATGGACTTGGACTATCTGGGAAGAAGTCATTTCCTTGAGAGGAGCATCAGAAGCAAACATGTCTACAACTTTTTCAAGGGTCCCCAAGCACCAGCACGGTTCCTCCTCCCAAACCCACAGCAAACATGCATCAATATAAGAAGCAACCTCAGTTTTTGCACTGATGAGAGCTAACTCTACAAAGGAAGATCAGTAGTTGAAGAGCGAAATGAGAGTGGTGCAGACACACAGGAGGGCTCATCTCATCAATCCTCCCACCACTCCACTTATTGAACAGGTACCACATCCTACTCATTGTTTATACCACTAAATTATCTTTTGTTGCTTCTCTCTCTCATTGCTTTCATTACACAAGGGACTGTGTAATTTAAGTGTGGAGGAGAGATTTGGGGTTTGACTCTGTGTTTTGTTTTCTTATTTTCTCTTTTACAAACTTGAGTCTCATGCATTCATGCATTCATCTATGTGCACTGAAAACCCATGAAATTTTAAAATTTTTTGGAACCAAAAAGATCATTTAGTTGCATTTACATAACTAAGATTGAGTCTAGATGCATTTCATATATATTTGCATACATTTGCATAGGGAGTAGATGATAGACACTTGTCAAGATGTTAATGTTTGAATTGTTTTCAATGCCTTGGTTATCTGTTGTTTGATTGCATTGTAGTGAGTTTGAAGTTAAGGATGCACCATATCTTGAATTCTTGCATTGATACTCTTGTCTTATGCTCAAGCTTGCTTTGATTTGATTCCAACTCTATCTTATTAGAACCATAATCCTGACTTTGAATTATCTTATTTGTGCATTGAGAGTGATTACATGGCTACCCATATGCATACCTGCATTATCTTCTTCCCTTCTTACCATTCTTGTTAATCCAAGCAGCTGATCCTCATCATTATGGGACAGTTAACCACACCCTAAACCAATCCTTCTTTCTGAACCTAAACATTATTGTGAGAGTTGTGAGGCCTTGCATTGCATCATTTTCGATTTTATCTTGGCAAAAAGTGTTAGGAATAAGGCTGGCAAGGAGAAGCTCTCTTGTAGACACCAGCTTGCATTTTGAGCTTGGTATTAGTTTAGGAGTTTGGGAAGGGGTAATGTAAGTGGTTTGAGCTTTAATTGTTTACATCTTTGAGAAGAAGAAGAAGTATGGGATTGGTAGTATAGGGGGTACAGTTCATCTTGTGGTTAAGTTAATCAGGGAGAAAGCTCTCAGTGTTAAAAAAGAAAGGTGCCAACAACAACAATGCTTACAAAAGGTCATCCAAAAGGAGAAATCAGACCAAGCAATCCACCAAAGGTGATGAAAATGGCGCCAATCATACAACAAAGAAGTGCAAGTTCCAAAAAGAAGTCAACCACACAAGTAAAAGAAGAAGGAGTTTCCCCCAAATATAAAGAAGGAAGAGATCAAGTGCTTTGGTAAAAGGTAGATTTAGGAGTTTCACTTGGGGTTTTAGAAGTTATTAGGTTCATCTTGGGTAAAAAGGATAGAAAAGAGCTTTGACTTGCATGCATAGGTGTGCTTTTACCTTTAGCATTTTGCATAAGATAGAATCATTGCATTGAGTGATCCCCTGAATATTTGAACCCTTATTTGAATGAGATCATTTTCATCTCATAACCATGTCCCTTGACCAAATGTTCTCTCTTGATTTGCACAAACTTGATCCACTGGTTACTGACTAATGAATGTTAAAGAGTTGGTTGATTTGAATACTTGTGTAGGCTAAGCTAGAGTTCATTGTTTGCTATGATAGGTATGGCTAAAGTTTTTAAAGTAGAACAATCTCTATGCATCCTAGAACCTATAACTTGTACATTGAATCAGTTTTTCCATTGACATCTTTAGTTTTGAGCTCCCACCTTCAAACCTCACTCTCCCATTTGTCCTTATTTGCTTGAGGACAAGCAAAAGGCAAGTGTAGGGGTGTTGATATCTCTTGTATTTACACCATTTAGGCTTGCATTTAGTACATGTTTTGGTTCTCTTTTGCATGTTTTCCTTAGTTTTTGTCCCACTTTCTTCTCCTATTAGACTTAGATTGCATTTAGGATATAGTTTGCATTCTTCTTGCATTATGGATGTTTTTTAGGTGTTTATGGAGCTAAAAGGAGCTTGGGGAAGCTTTGAGGATGATCTAGGAAGCTAGTTGGGCCAAAAGGAGCAAAAGGGACCAAGGCAGACGATCTCTGCAGAGCCTATCGGTCTATGCGCAGAGGCTATCGGTCAAGGAGTGATCGATACAAGCCATATCGATCAAGGATATCGGTCAAGGAGTGACCGATACAAACCATATCGATCAAAGCTATCGGTCAGGAAGTGACCGATACAAATGCATCGGGTATATTTCGGTCACCATATCGGTCACCTTCCAGACCGATATGATTCATATCGATCAAGCCTAGACCGATACAAGTGACCGATATGACCCTAGACTGAGACCATTTATTTACAATTTTGCTATTTTCGCTTAGACTCCTATAATACGAAAAATCCTTAATTTCTGGGAACTGTCTTTTATCCAGCAGTTCTTTCTTCTTTGTTTAGACCTATGGGTTTTGTACTTTGAATATTTTCTTGCTTTTAATTAAAGTTTGCATCTTTCATCTTGTTTAAGCTCTCTAATCATGATTGGTCATCTTTCTCTCTTTGAATTGATGGCTTTAATGGTGCTTAGTGAGTAGTCTTTTTAGGGATTTGAGATGAGTTAGGTTTATGGAATATGAGACTCTATCTATGATTGCTTAGTGTTAATTCTTACATTTTCTTTCTTGATTGCTATGTTTAATGCTTAATTAACTAAGTTGATTAAGATCTTATGCTCATTTTATGCCTACCAAGTGTTTGATGAAATGCCTGAACTGCTTTGCAAGAGAATTCCTTATCCTAGCTCAAGAGATTGACTGTCTAAGGAGTGATTTGGCATTATAGGGTTGATAGATTTGTCTTAATGCTTGTTCTTTATCATTTCACTAATGAGAATTAGTTCTTGACATAGTAATTAGCAAAGAGATTAGTGCCAAGACATTGAATTAGTCATATAAATTGAATCCTATGGATAAGGAATAGCATTGTGTGAGTTTGTAAGCATTATAGGCTGAGTCAAGAGTTTCCAAATACCAATTATCTCCTCTCAAGTCTCATCTTTTCTCTGTTTTTAGCTCTATTTCGGATTTGCTCTGTTTTTCCTTTATTTTGGTTGCTTTGCTTGCTTGTTACCCTTTGTTTTGTGTTCGCTTGATTTCTGCTTGATCACTTAGGTTGCTAGATATTCTAAAACCCCTTTTATATCTGCTTGAATTAGGAAATCTACTATAATCTTGCTGTTTCAATCTTCCCCTTTGGATTGACATTAAAACCCAATACTACAATGACTAGTACAATGGGTGATTGACCAAGAGAGTCAAAACTCTTGTATCAGCATGCAAGTTAAAGCTCTCTTCTACCCTTTACCCAAAGATGAACCTAAGAACTTCTAAACCCAAAGTGAACACCTAAGTCTACTCTTTCCCAAAGAACTTGATCCTTTTCTTCTTCATGTGCGGGGAAACTTTCTTCTTGCTTGTGTGGTTGATTCATTTTGTTGGGACTTGCTCTTCTTTTGTTGACTAGGCGCCATTCTTCATCACCTTTTGTGGATTGATTTGGTCTGATTTCTTCTTGGATGACCTTTGAAAGCATAGCTGTTGTTGATGCCTTCTTATCTTAAACACTTAGAGCTTTTCTTCCCTTTATACTTAACCACAAACTTAACTTATTTTCCCACACTACCATTCCCATACTTCTTCTTCTTCTTATAAGATAAAAACCATGAAGTTCAAACCACTTAACACTACCCTTTTTTTATCCGAACTCCTAACTTTGAATCAAGCTCAAAATGCAAGCTGATATCTACAAGAGAGCTTCTCCTTGACAGCCTAAATCCTAACACTTTTTGCCAAGATAAAATTCGAAAGTATGCATGCAAGGCCTCACAACTCTCACAAATGGTTTTTAGACTCAAAAAGGAGGATTGGTTAAGGGTATGGATTAACTGTCCCATAATTATGAAGATCAGCTATTTGTATCAATAAGAGTGGTAAGAACGGAAGAAGATGATCCAAATATGTATATGGTAGCCATGAATTCACTTTTCAATGCACAAACATGATATTTCAAATTCAGATTAAGGTTCTAATAGATTAGAGTTGATTTTCAAAGAACAAATGGTTTCAGCATGAGATGAGAGAATCAGAGTTAGCATTTAAAACATGGTTCAGCTTTAACTTTTAACTTTTCATGATGAGTCAAACACTTAACCACTTAGACATTGAAATCATCTCTAAACACTAAGCATTTTACAAAGAGAATTCCTCATTGTGCCCTATGCATGCAATGGAATCCTATATGCAAAAACTCAACTCAATCCAAATAAGATGAATGCAACTATATGCTCTGTTTTTTGGTTTGCAAAAGATGCAAAAAATTTCAAATTTTTCGATATTTTTTGTATTTTTCTATGCACTTACATATACGCATGAATGCATGAGACTCAAAGATGAAAGAAAGGAAAAACTAAGAAAAGAAAACACAAAGTCAAACTTCAAATCCCTCCCCCTCACTTAAATTGCACAAACATTTGTGTAATAAAAGAGAAAAAGAGAGAAGCAAGCAACAGAAATATATTACATAAACTTAAAGAAATGCTATGGTATTTACAAGGGAAAGGATGTGGTACCTTAGTTGTGGTGTGAGGAGTGGTGGGAGGTGTAAGAGAGTTCATCAGTCTCTCCTAGATCAATGAATGATCCTGATGTTGCTGGTTGTGGAGACTGGCTTGCTCTCCTCTTGTTTCTCCTTCTCTCTTGTGAATATGATGATGTTTGTGGTGTAGGTACCCAACTAGGCCAATGTGGTTGCACTCGAGTTGTATTCCTTTATAATCATACTCTTGCCAAATTGTATAAACTTCAGAAGGAGAGTAGGCAGGCACCTCCCATGCTGATGGCGGTTGGGACATAGGTTCATCGGATGAAGCCCTAGCTGGTTCCCAAGCTGGCCAATGATCAGTTTGTTGCACTTAGAAGGAATGTCTCCTTTGGGGCATCCAGTTTGCCCCCACGTCTTCTTGATGCTCTTCTTGTTCCATATGCTCCTCGTAGTGTGATGTAAACTCATGACCATGGCTTTGTTGAGAAGCTCCTTGTAATTTAGATTTGTCCTTCTTGAACTTCCCCTTCACCAAATTGACAAGCTTCTTAATGATTTTGTATTGCCAATTGCACCATTTTTGAGGCTTGTTTATGTGGTCATGAGCATACTTGAGTGAGCTCCCTTGGCTTGGCACTTCATGAGGCTTAAAGTGAAACTCCTTTGCATTGTACTCCAGCAACTCATCTTCTTCTTGTTCCTCTTCTTGGGATTCCTCCCCATTGTTGGCGCCAGCATCATCTTCACCTTCTTCTTCATCAGAGATCTCTTCACTTTCTTCTTCACTCTCCTTCTCTCTTACTTCAGAAATGGCGCTACCATGATAGAGCATTCTCTCTGTTGGGCAAAAGTCTATGTTGCTCCTCATAGACATGGAGGTATGCTGCTCATTGGGGAGGAGAAACTTTGCTGGCTCCTTTGATGGATTGAGGAATTGATAGATATGCTTCCCTTGGATGGTCTTCTCTATGAAATGACTCCTCTTTAAGTACCCAAGATCCATGCATTGTGGTGGCAAAGCATCTGCTGCATGCTCATCAAGATCCACTTCACTAGCCATCATGATTGCTGTCACAATTCCCATTGTGTGTAGCTGAGGGTTCTTCTCTCTCTTCCCCTTATTCATGATCCAGCTTCTATATGTGAATATCTGCTCTTCTGGACTGAGTATAGTTTCGCCTCCTTCGATGGAGCGCACTAGCTTTCTCATGCCATGTAAGATGATGTCCATCTCCCTTGATGAGATTTTATCTGTCGCATTCCTTGTAGAAAGGGTGTTTGCAAGGGCCTTGTGAGCATATCTCACAGCTGGTTGCCTCAGATTTTTGTTCTTGGTGGCTGCAGGAGTGAAATGATCAATGCCAATCACTTCCCAAAGCTTGACATTCTCTCTTATTCTGATCTTGAACTGAGGCTTCTTATCAGGATAGAACTACATTCCAAGGGTAGCTGAGAGCTCTCTAAAGGTGGCTGTAAACTTCTGTTTGCCAAGCTTAAAGGCTATCCGGCCATCATCATTATCTAGCTCACTCTCATCATAACTCACCACTTGAAAAGTGGAGAGAAACTGAATGGTCAGCTAGTGGTATGAGTGAAGTGCGAACTCCATAAATTTGCCAAGCCCCATTTCTTCAAAGATGTTTTGCAGTCTTCATAGATGACAAGTGCTTAGTGGGGATACAAGGGTACCTTGTAGCCTTGAAAATGCACTGGTTGAAGAGTTCTACAAACTCTCTTGAACTTGATTGCTTGTTTGGGGCTTGTTCTACAACCTTGCCCTTTCCCTTGGCCTTTGATTTGGCAGCCTTGCTTTCTACTGCCCTTTTTCCAGCAGCCCTTGAAGATTTTTCTTCAGCAAACCCCTTGCCCTTGTCTTTGATTGCAAGCGTTGATGTAAGCGCCTTCTTCCTTGGTACTTGGCTCTTGTTTTTAGCAGCTTCCCTTAATTTCCCCATAGTACCTACAAGTATAAATCTCAAAAGATTAATGAGTATGGGAACAAAGGGATGAAGAACAATGATTTAAAGCTCTTAAAATAAAATTCTCAAATCTATAAGAGGTCTAACTAATTATTAAACATTGCAAACCCCTAAAGAAACAGGAGAATTCAAGAGCAAATGAATCATAAACATGCTAGAATTCTACGCAAGTTTTTAACAGCTTACACATATGAACCTAGCATGGTGGCTTTTAAACAAAATGAGAAGTGATTATGCATAAGGAACTTGAAGTAAAGCAAGCGAATAGATTAAACAGTAATCAGCTTTAAATATTCAACTTGCTTAAACAATAAACTCCACCATGCAAAACCAAAACAAGTACTTAAACTAAAAAAAACTAGTTCTTAAAGCATATGATTCAAAAGATTTAAAGTTCAAACCATAAGAACAAGTAATGATTAGTATAAGAAAGCAAACCTTTTTTGGACTTATAAGCACTTTGCAAAGACTAAATAATGAGGGAGAAAGCTCAGAAATTTCGTGGCCTAAGTGAGAGAAGAGAGGAATGAGGAGTGGGAAGAGTGAAGAGAAGCTAGTTGGTATTTATAGAACTAAGGAGGGAACAAGGAATCTTAAGGAGTGGGGGACAAAAGATAAAGTGCTCAGAAGTGGGTCAGAATGGCAGGGGAGGAGCCAAAAATTTTAAATTCAAACTCTCTTGGCTCCAAACCAAAATAGCGAAATTTTTTAAAAGTTTAAGTACTTACCTCGCTGGCAACATCGATCAGTGTGCTTGACATCGTGCACTTGTGCTCGATGTTGCTGATCGATGCTCGAGCCCCAACTCTCTACCCATTAACATCGTACGATGTAGGCACATCAAACAAACCTTGCTCAATGCTTATGCTCGATGCAACTGGCCAGACTCTCGAGCCGTTTACATCGTACGATGTTGATGTCCGATGTTCAACATCGTACGGTGCTCTTGATCGATGCCATTCTTCTAACTTTTGGGTTGATTACATCGAATGATGTAGGTGCTCGATGTAACCAGCCCGAGACACTTCTTTTCCCACATCGAGCATGTTATGCTCGATGTGGTTTCCCGATACAATCTGGTTCCCACAATATCAAGCTTCTCTGATCGATATATATAATCGATGTAGCCAACATCGAGCTGGCTTGCTCGATGTTGAGCTCGATGTTAACCAGAATGCACCTTCTTTGGTTCCCCAAACATCTTCTCATCACCTTATTCAAACTCATGCTTCTAAGAACACTAAGTGTGCTTGTTTAAAGTCATAAACTAAAAGCTTAACTATGTACAAGGATACCATGGGACTACCTCCCAAGTGTGCTTGTTTAAAGTCACTTAGCTTGACTTTTTGATTGCCTCTTTAGTTGAGGTAAGGAGAAGGAGTCTTGGAACTCCTTGGTGGCACCTTGTTTCCTTTGAGCCTCATTGTGACTCCATCAATCTTAAACACAACAAAAGGCTTAGACTTTCCTTCCTGCTTCATCTTGTAGTAGACCTCTCCATTCTTAGAGCCAAATGGTCTCAAGACCACTCCATCTTCTTTAGGACCCAACTTAATATCATTCAACAACTTAGAACCAACCACTTGGAGGACCTCCTCTTCAGTGGTATCTTGAAACAATAAGGGTAAACAGCACCCATCAAAGCTTTCTCTAACCAAGCCTTAAAACTCTGGCTAATGCTTATCAACTCCCTTTAGCTTCTTTAACTCCATTGAGAAAGCTTGCTTACCTTTGAGTTTGTTACCCTTAGAATCGAATCTCAAGACCTTCTCCTTGGTCAGTCTAAGCTCTATAGTGCACTCCTTGGCATCAAAGACAACACCAGCTGAAGCTAAAAAGGGTCACCCTAGAATGATTGCATTCTTGATCTTTCCCTCAACATCTAAGACTAAGAAGTCTGTTGGGATTGTTAATCCTTCTATCATCATGGGTACATCCTTGAGTGCTCCTAATGGTGTCTTCACTGTGCCATCAGCAATGGATAGAGACACATTGCTATGCTGGAACTTAGTGTAACCCAATTCCTTAGCTGTAGTTGATGGACACAGATTGATGCTAGCACCCAAGTCACGTAGACAGCTTTTAAGGTTTTTCCCTTGAGTTCACATGGGAAAGTGAAGCAGCCAGGATCTCCAAGCTTCTTGATGTTCAGCTCCTTAACCTTTGATTCGTCAGCCTTAGCTATCACTTTCCCCAGCTCTTCCTCAGCATCTAGACCTCTAAGTTTTATCTGAGAAGCATAAAGAGTTGAATACTTCTGAACTAGCTCTTGCTTGAATCCTCCTTGAAATGGAATGTCAGGCACACTGGAAGAACTTTCGTTTGAACGTCCTTCTTAGAATCAGAAATTTTGGCAAGGCCTTCCTCCTCACTCTGAGCTTCAATGTCGACATTGAACAAAGACAAAAACTCATCTATAACAGCATTTTCCTCAGCAGTACCCAAAGCATCCTTAGAATCAACAGCTTGGCAAAACTCTTTGGGATTCATCTCAAACTTTTCTGGAAGATTACCTTGGGGTGGTGGTCCTGCCGCTACTCCTTTGTTGTTCTCTAAGGTTTTCACCCTTGCAGCTTGATACAAGACTTTTTGGGACTTGATTCAATTACCCAAGTTTGTACTAATCAGTTGTAATATAGCATAGGGTTTTATCAATCCAAAAGGGGAGAATGAAACAGTAAGAATGCAATAGAGATCTTAATTCAAGCAGATAAAGATGGTTTTAGCTGTCTAACAACCTAAGTGATCAAGCAAAGAAGCAAAAGAAAGCAGTTAAAGAGCAGTAATGGCAAAGAGAAGCAGAGCAAGACCAGAGTAAAAGCTAAACAAAACAGAGTAAAACTAGACTTCAAAGATAAAAAGATGGTTCAAGATCAAGGCAACGGTGATAGGGTGATTCATGTTCATGTCTAGGGTGATCAAAACAAGCAATTCTATACACTCAACCTTAGGTAAGGAACATAGACTAATCCAATCTCTTGGCATCAATCCCTTTTCTAATCACATATTCAAGATAAATCTCTTTACTCAAACACATAATCATCAAGCATTAAAATCAAGTTCCATAAAACCAATTAGCATGCTAGACATCTAATCTCTTAGGTTGGGTTTACTAATCTCTTATATGATATATCAAACATCAACTCACATTTTCATACATAATCAATGTCTAAAGGCAAGTTCTCATCAATATGGTACTAGGCAATAAGCACATTCAAGCAAGAAATGATAGATGCAAAGACTCATGATTATCTAAACACCATTTTCAAGCATTGAACTTCATTCAGGAATTTTATCAAACACTTGGTGTGCATGTGAAAACCTAAAATCAACTTCTCCAACAAAGAGGTACTAATCATTAACCACAATCATATAAGAAAGAGAATGAGAAGATCCAAGCCTTAATCAACCTAAACAATCACTAAATTCACCCCATCTGCCCTAATCTCAAACCTAAAGCAAACTACTCACTAAACATGGTGAAAACCATCAAATCTATGAAGAAAAGATAGTTAATCATGATTAGAGAGACAAAAGATTAAGAGAAATGCAAACTGTTATTAAAATCAAACAAAGATTCAAGTTACAAAACCAAAAACCTAAAACAAAGAAGAAGAGATTGCTGGATAAAGAGATGTCTTCCCAGAAATTAGGGATTTAAGGTATTTAAAGGACTCTAAGCGAAAATGGCAAAATTTTAAATAAATGGTCTTCAGTCTGGGTTTACATCGGTCAGCAACAATAGTCAGGGTTGATCGATGTAAATCCCAACGGTCTGGGCAGTGATCAATGCAGGTTGAGTGGTTTCACGAAAATTGTGATATCTGTGGAACGGCATATCGGAATGTCCTGAAACCAAGTTCTCCTGAAAGCTAACTCACGTGGATACAACTTTCATGAAGAGTGAAGATGCTGAATAGAGACAGATTCTACTCGTCCGAGCTGATCTTAAAGTCGGTCAAGATCAACGGCAAAAACTCCACATGGACAAGTGCTCACTTTATTCTCCGTAACTCTTCAACCACTGATGGGAATGACTCGAAACTAAAGCCAAACGAAATCTTACTCAAGTGGATACAAAGTTAAGTAGGGAAGCTGAAGCCAAATCGGAATTCAAACACCTCATTTGAGCTGATCTTCAGTCGATATGAATCCCATCAGTCAGAAGAGTGATCGATGCTGGTGACTGAAATGCATCCGCTGATTTTATGTTGATCACTTCTGATCGATGTTGGTGACCGAAATTCATCCGCTGGGTTTATGTCGATCACTTCTGATCGATGCTGGTGACCGAAAATTTGGTATCAGTCACTCCTTGACCGATAGCCTTCGTGCACAGACCGATAGGGATTGAGCGGTTTCACAAAAACTTCTGTAACTTTCTAACCATTGATGGGAAGGATCTGAAACAAACTCCAGACGAAAGCTAACTCACGGGGCTACATCATTGGTGAAGACTGTTGAAGCTTAATCGTGTTGGCGATGCTTTGTCTGAGCCAGTTTTTTCAGGTGAAGTTTCTGGCCGCTTCAACAAGGTGCACCTTCTGCTTGGCTCTTTTCATGTCTTGTGCTGCACCCACCATCATCTCCCATGCTCCTTGTAGCTCAATGAGTACCTGTAAGCATCTTTTATGCAAAGAAAATGCAAACTACACCCTAAATTCAACTTAAGTCTAAAAAGAGAAGAAAATGGGATAAGGAAAACATGCAAAAGAGAACCAAAACATGCACTAAATGCAGACCTAAATGATGTAAAAACAGGAGATATCAACACCCCCACACTTGCCTTTTGCTTGTTCTCAAGCAAATAAGAACAAATGGGAGAGTGAGGTTTGAAAGTGGGAGCTCAAAACTAAAGGTATTAATGGAAAAATTGAATCAATGCTCAAGTTATAGGTTCTAAGATGCAAAGAGATTGTTCTACTTTAAAGACTTTAGCCATACTTATCATAGCAAACAATGAACTCTAGCTTAGCCTACACAAGCATTCAAATCGACCAACTCTTTAACATTCATTAATCAGTAACCAATGGATCATGTTTGTGCAAATCAAGAGAACATATTTGGTCAAGGGATATGGTCATGAGATGAAAATGATCTCATTTAAATAAGGGATCAAAGATTTTGGGGATCACTCAATGAAATGATTCTATCTTAGGCAAAATGCTAAAGGTAAAATCACACCTATGCATGCAAGTCAAAGCTCTCTTCTACCTTTTTTACCCAAGATGAACCTAATAACTTCTAAAACCCCAAGTGAAACTCCTAAATCTACCCTTTCCCGAAGCATTTGATCTCTTTCATCTTCATATTTAGTGAAACTCCTTCTTCTTTTTCTTGTGTGGTTAACTTCTTTTTGGAACTTGCTCTTCTTTGTTGCATGATTGGCGCCATTTTCATCACCTTTGGTGGATTGCTTGGTCTAATTACTCCTTTTGGATGACCTTTTGTAAGCTTTGTTGTTGTTGGCACCTTTCTTCTTTAGCACTTAGAGCTTTCTTCCTAGTTATCTTAACCACAAAATGAACTGTTCCCCCATACTACCAATCTCATACTTCTTCTTCTTCTCAAAGATGTTAACAATTAAAGCTCAAACCACTTACACTACCCTTTCCCAGACTCCTAACCTAATACCAAGCTCAAAATGCAAGCTGGTATCTACAAGAGAGCTTCTCCTTGCCAGCCTTATTCCTAACACTTTTTGCCAAGATAAGATCGAAAATGATGCAATGCAAGGCCTCACAACTCTCACAATAGTGTTTAGGTTCAGAAAGAAGGTTTGGTTTTAGGGTGTGGTTAAGTGTCCTATAATGATGAGGATCAGCTACTTGGATTAACAAGAGTGGTAAGAAGGGAAGAAGATAATCCAATTATGTATATGGGTAGCCATGTAATCACTTTCAATGCACAAACAAGATAATTCAAAGTCAGGATTATGGTTCTAATAAGATAGAGTTGGAATCAAATCAAAGCAAGCTTCTGCATAAGACAAGAATATCAATGCAAGAATTCAAGATATGGTGCAGCCTTAAATTCAAACTCACTACAATGCAATCAAACAACAGATAACCAAGGCATTGTAAACAATTCAAACATTAACATCTTGACAAGTGTTTATCATCTACTCCCTATGCAAATGTATGTAATCCTATATGAAATGCATCTAGACTCAATCTTAGTTATGTAAATGCAACTAAATGATCTTTTTGGTTCCAAAAAATTTGAAAAGTTCATGGATTTTCAGTGCACATAGATGAATGCATGAATGCATGAGACTCAAGTATGTAAAAGTGAAAATAAGAAAACATAACACAATGTTAAATGCAATGCCCTGTCCCACACTTGAATTACACAGTCTCTTGTGTAATAGGAGCTTGAAAGAGGGTAATAAAAGATATTCAGAAGTATTCAGGAGCAAAGGAGCATGATTGTGTACCTTAGAGGGAGTTTGGTCAGACTGGGTCCCAACTTATAACAACTTGCCTTAAACCACACTTGCTCCTATTATTGAAAGAAAAACACAAAGACAAGCATAAAATGCAATAATATGAACAAGGATAACAAGGGAATACCTCCCAAGAGTGCTTGTTTAGAGTCACTAAGCTTGACTTGTCATGCTCCTTAAGATCATGGAGGATGATGGAGTGGAACTGGAGTTCCTTCTCCTCTCTTCTTGAACAATGTGTTGGGTCCACAGTAGAGCTTCTCCTTAGGTTTCCTGGCTCTCTTTCTTGGCTTCTTTGGTCCACCATAGAGCTTCACCTTGATTCCATCAAACAAGTCAAGAAGACAAGCACCATCAAATGCTTCACCATCATACTCATTGTGGTCAAGAGGGTCTTCATCTTCTTTTAGCACTTAAGCCTTGAATCCCCTCAGCTCTTTCTTGAAATCAGGTGACTTCTTAGCAGCTCCTTTCTCAACATTAGTGATGCTTCCACAAAAGCTTGAAGGTGGAGGCTTCATTGCATAGCTAACTCCACCATTCACCTTCTTGAGGGTGACTCTTTCTTTGGTGAAGTCAATATCAGCGTCTGTTGTGTTCAGAAATGGAGTCCCAAGTAGTAGAGAAGGCTTCTGAGTGTGAGCCATTTCCATCACAACAAAATCAGTTGGTATCTTGCATGCTCCAATCCTCACAGAAAAGTCTTCAATGAGACCAACAGGCGTTCTTGAAGAAGAGTCCACAAAAGTGATTATGGAATCATATGGTTGCAGCTTGGTGACTCCTAGTTCTTTTGCCAATTCAAGGGAAATCACATTGATACTTGAACCTGTGTCACACATGGCCTCTTCCACAACCAATTCACCAAGCTCACAAGAGACTAGAAACTTTCCTGGATTACCAAGCTTCTTGATGTTCTGCTCCTTAACCTCAGATGCTCCAGTTTTAGCTCTTAGTTTCTCAAGCTCCTATTGACCATTCAGACCTCTCATTTCCATTTGAGTAGCATAGAGGGTCTAATACTTCTGTACTAGCTGCTTTTTGAATCTTCCTGGAAAAGGGGTAGTGGGTTGATAAATAGGAAGGAGAGCAGCTTGAGTCTTCTCTGAAACATCAGGAACTTCAGTCAAGTATTCCTTGGTATCATCAACAAGTTCATGTGGCACCTACCACTCTTCTTCTTCTGAGTTTTCCCCTTCTTCAAAGGGTTCTTCTTCTGCAAGAGTTCCTTGAGAGCGTCGTGCTGGTGCAGTCCTTGTTTGACCTACATGTCAGCTTCAACAACCTCAGCTTCAATGGCTTTGTCTTCTTCATCACCCTTGGCATCACTAGCTGAACTCAAGTGAAAAGCACTTCCCCCACACTTAGACTCAATGCCCACATTGATGATAGAGGGTGTCACCTTTGGAATAATCTCAACAATAGAGTTTTCTTTCTCAGCAATATCAGTTAGGGAAGTGGAGGAGATACCATAACAATTCTGTAAGGGCTTCTTGAAGGTGAGTGGCTGAGCATTGTTCTCTTGTTTACTCAGCTGCATAGTCAAGGAGTCTATTTGGGATTGGAAGTTGTTGATGGTGGAGGCAATACTTCTTTGAATTTCAGCAGCCATGCTTCTCTGAATTTCAGCCATACTTCTTTGAATTTCAGCAGCCATGATCTTCTAAAATCCTCCATTATTAAGTTGTTGGAGTTGCAGGAACATCTCCTTAAGGTCCAATGCATGTGAAGGTTAGGAGGTGTTGGCGCTAACTGTTTGAGAAGAAGAACCTTGATGCTGTTGAGTATGAATTTCTCCATAGGATTGGTGTACACAAACATCATGGTCTTGATGCATCACTGGCGCCTCTTGTTGTTGGACAGCTTTGACTTGATGTTATTTGTAGTGGTTTGGTGAAGGAGCACTAGGAAGGAGTTTAGTGGTTTCATTGAGCAGCAAGTCAACTCTCATCTGCAAGGCTTTCATCTTATGCAATGCTGTCTCTAGCTTTTCTTCAGTGGCTTTGGACTGTTGTTCCTTATCATCCACATAATCCCAATTGCTGAGTGCCATGTTCTCCACTAATATCCAACCTTCATCAACATCTTTCCCAAGAAAATAACCATTACTAGCTGTATCTAGAAGGATTTTTATCTCTAGGAGAACACCTCTATAGAGTGTGGATAATAGCATTTCTTTGGTGAAGCCATGGTGAGGGCATTGGTGAGTGAAGCTTCTAAACCTTTCCCAAGTGTCTCCAAAGCTCTCATTAGACCACTGTTTGAAGTTTGTGATCTCATTCCTGAATTTTGCAGTTCTTGAAGGAGAGAAGAACTTGGTTAAAAAAGCACCTTTGCATTATTCCCAAGTGTTGATGCTGCCTTGGGCTAAAGACTTTTCCCACATTTGAGCTCTACCACCAAGAGAGAATGGAAATAATCTGAGCTTCAAACCATCATCTGAAACTCCACTAAGCTTTGTCAAAGCACATATCCTCTCAAAGTGATCCAAATGTTCAAGAGGATCTTGGTTGGGCAAACCAAAGAACTTCTACTCTTGAACCATAGTGATCATGCTGCTCTTGATCTCATAGTGATGAGTCTCTATGGGTGGAAGAATGTCTTGTAGCATAACTTGAAGGTATATCAGCAGCACCAATAGGTCTCAATGGTCTTTGAAACAAAGCTCCTTGTAAACCATGTTGACCTTGCTGTCCTTGTAAGCCTTGGATCTCTTGAAGACCTTGTGGACCTTGTGGACCTTGCAAACCAAAACCAGAAGCATACTGATGTTCTTACATGCTTCAACAGCTGAATACTGATTCTGCAAACCCAAAATCTTTGACCTTAAACATCAGTTGCAGTTGTAGACACTTAAGAACAAGTGTTGTGGTACCTACAAATCCTACTGAACAAAGCATTCCCCTCCCGACAACGGCGCCAAATTGATACTAGACTTTTTGGGACTTGATTCAATTATCCAAGCTTGTACTAATCAGTTGTAATATAGCATAGGGTTTTATCAATCCAAAAGGGGAGAATGAAACAGTAAGAATGCAATAGAGATCTTAATTCAAGCAGATAAAGATGGTTTTAGATGTCTAACAACCTAAGTGTTCAAGCAAAGAAGCAAAAGAAAGCAAAAGAAAGCAAAAGAAAGCAATTAAAGAGCAGTAATGGCAAAGAGAAACAGAGCAACAACAGAGTAAAAGCTAAACAAAACATAGTAAAACTAGACTTCAAAGATTAAAAGATGGTTCAAGATCAAGACAATGGTGATAGGGTGATTCATGTTCATGTCTAGGGTGATCAAAACAAGCAATTCTAAACACTCTACCTTAGGTAAGGAACACTAATATAGACTAATCCAATCTCTTGGCATCAATCCCTTTTCTAATCACATATTCAAGATAAATCTCTTTACTCAAACACATAGCATTAAAATCAAGTTCCATAAAACCAATTAGCATGCTAGACATCTAATCTCTTAGGTTGGGTTTACTAATCTCTTATATGATATATCAAACATCAACTCACATTTTCATACATAATCAATGTCTAAAGGCAATTTCTCATCAATATGGTACTAGGCAATAAGCACATTCAAGCAAGAAATGATAGATGCAAAGACTCATGATTATCTAAACACCATTTTCAAGCATTGAACTTCATTCAAAAATTTCATCAAACACTTGGTGTGCATGTGAAAACCTAAAATCAACTTCTCTAACAAAGAGGTACTAAGCATTAAGCACAATCATATAAGAAATGGAATGAGAAGATCTAAGCCCTAATCAACCTAAACAATCACTAAAATCACCCCATCTGCCCTAATCTCAAACCTAAAGTAAACTACTCACTAAACATGGTGAAAACCATCAAATCTATGAAGAAAAGATAGTTAATCATGTTTAGAGAGACAAAATATTAAGATAAATTCAAACTTTTAATAATATCAAACAAAGATTCAAGTTACAAAACCAAAAACCTAAAACAAAGAAGAAGAGACTGTTGGATAAAGAGATGTCTCCCCAGAAATTAGGGATTTCAAGTATTTATAGGAGTCTAAACGAAAATGGAAAAATTGTAAATAAATGGTCTTCAGACTGGGTTTACATCGGTCAGTTACATCGGTCATTTGTGATCGATGTAAATCTCATCGGTCTGCTTCTACTGGTCGATGCAGGTTGCGCTGTTTCACGAAAATTACGATATATGTTGAACGGCATATCCGAATGACCTGAAACCAAGTCCTCCTGAAATCTAACTCACGTGGCTACAACTTTTATGAATAGTGAATATGCTTAATAGAGACGGAGGCTACTCGTCCGAGCTGATCTTCAAGTCGGTCAAGATCAACGGCAAAAACTCCAGATGGACATGTGCTGACTTTATTCGCCGTAACTATTCAACCACTGATGTGAACGACTCGAAACTAAGCCCAAACGAAGGCTTACTCAAGTGGCTAGAAAGTTGATGAAGGACGCCGAAGCCAAATCGGAATGCAAACACCTCATCTGAGCTGACCTTCAGTCGATATGAATCCCATCGGTCAGGAGAGTGATTGATGCTGGGGACCCAAATTCATCCGCTGGGTTTAGGTCGATCACTTCTGATTTATGCTGGTGACCGAAATTCATCTGATGGGTTTATGTCGATCACTTCTGATCGATGCTGGTGACCGAAAATCTGGTATCAGTCACTCCTTGACCGATAGCCTTCATGCACAGAGCGATAGGGGTTGAGCAGTTTTACAAAAACTTCTGTAACTTTCTAACCGTTGATGGGAATGACCTGAAACCAACTCCAGACGCAAGCAAACTCACTGGGCTACAACATTGATGAAGACTGTTGAAGCTGAATCGTGTTGGAGATTTTTTTTCCGAGCCAGTTTTGTCAGGTGAATTTTCTGGCCGCTTCAACAAGGTGCACCTTCAGCTTGGCTCTTCTCATGTCTTGTGCTGCACCCACCATCATCTCCCATGCTCCTTGTAGCTCAATGAGTACCTGTAAGCATGTTTTATGCAAAGAAAATGCAAAGTACACCCGAAATGAAACCTAAGTCTAAAAAGAGAAGAAAATGGGACAAAGGATAAGGAAAACATGCAAAAGAGAACCAAAACATGCACTAAATGCAGACCTAAATGATGTAAATACAGGAGATATCACAGCTAGGCCATCAAACTTGCTTGTGAGCTCCACATGAACAGAGTCTATCTTGTTGTGCACATCAGCAAATTTCTTGTTCATCTCTAAGGTTCCATTGATATGAGAATGAAGCACTTGTTGGATGAGACTCTTGATCTCACAATCCTGAGAGCTGGAAGAGGCTTGAGCAGGTGCTTGAGCATTGAATCCTGGAGGGTTGAAATGTGCTCTAAGTTGGAAGTTGTTGTTCCTTTGTTGAAAGCCTTGATTGTTGTTGTTGTAAGGAACAAATGATCTTGCTTGGCCAGCTTGCTGTTGTTGTTGAGGTGGGTACACCTGATCTTGAGGATTGGCTACATTGTTACTCCTGTAGGATAGATTAGGATTGTTCATATAGTTCCCATATCCATTGTAACAACCTTGATTACCAAGATTAGGGGTGGGCATATATAACCAAACCTGAAAATCCAAGCCGAACCGACCCGGTATTACCTTAATAACCGATTGGATCTTATGCTGGTTGTGGTTCGGGTCTGGGTTTGGTTCAGTTATACCCAAAATCCGATTGTACACCCGAAGCAACTGAAATTATACGAGTCGAAGGCTTCGACTATGGAAATCACGATTTCCACTTTCTTCAACTTTCCCGTTGAATCTCTTAGAGATATTCTCGGATCAAACCAATATCCTAATTTCTTAATCTCTGAATTCAAGCTGGAATCCCTAAATCACCAATCTTCTGTTTCCCCTCCTTCTGAGACATTGCAAAATCAATCTGAGGTACACCATCTTCTTCTTGGTTTTCTTTTTTTTGTGATTTCCGGTTTTTAATAGTCTTTCATCTTCTTCGTTCTTCATCTTATTCTACTTTTGATTGTGATTTACTGATTGTGATGTATGTGTAGTCTAAAAATCGTTTCTGTCATTAAGTTTGATTAGCTTCGTCATTAAGTTTGATTAGTAGCATTTAAGATTGTGTTCGAGTTTGATTAGCAGCCAATATATTGTGTTGGTCATTGAGTCCCAATTCGCAGCAGAGATTGTGTTCATCATTGAGTTTGAAAACTGGGTTGGTTTTTGTAAAATACAGATCATTGAGTTTGATTTTGTTAAGAGAATATACGACACTCAAGTTTGATGTATGATACTTACTTCTGATGTAATATAATTTTGATGTTACAGGAAAATGAAAAAGGTGCTTTAGAATTCTTCATTTGCAAACTTTAATAACTTTTTCATATTTTATTTGAACTTTGAGTTTTATTTCGATTTTTAAAACTCTTATTTGGGATTTTTTTTCTTTCATTGTTTTTTATGTGGTTGTATGAATGGTTGAATCATACTTTGATACTGATTTTAGTGTTTATTTTGACCATTTATTTTTTTAGATTTCGGATATTATTTGTGTACTTCAGATATTTTTGAGCAAGTTTGGTTACAATTCGAATACATATAACCGAAACACTCGAGAACCAAACCGGACCCGTTTGTAACCGAATTTTTTCGGATCAATATCGGTTTTTATATATAATGTAAGAACCGATCCGAACCCAAATTATAACTACCCGAACCCGATCCGAAAATTAGAAATACCCGATTGGGGTCTTCAATTCTATACCCGAAAACTCGATACCCGAAAGAACCGACCCGATCGGATCCGGGTTATCCGAACGCCCACCCCTAACCAAGATAGTTCATCTCCTCAACTTGGCATGCTTCTTGATCTTTAATCTGAACCAAGTCTCCAACAAAGCTAACTTCCTTCCTTTCCCTTAGCAACTAATCAATCTTCTCATGAAATGATTTCTTACACTGATCCCAGCTTGTTATGCTTCTCTGAGGTAAATTCTTCTCCCATTGATGAGCCTTGTCTCCTAGAGAGAATGGAAAGAGCTTCAACTTAAACTCATCTTCACTAAATCCATTGGTTTTGGTGAGAGAACAGAGCCTGTCAAAACTGTCTAGATGGTCCAAGGGGTCTTCCAAAGGTAAGCCATGAAATTTGCTTCCTTGTACCATGGAGATGAGACCAGACTTTATCTCAAAACTGTTGTTCTGCACATCAGGAGGGATGATACATGTCCTATTGTTTTAAGCATTAGGCGAATCTCCTGCTCAAATGGGTCTCATAGGTCTTGGAGCTTGATCTGCTCCTCTAGGACCTTGCTCTACTTGCTGTCCTTGAACCCCTTGTTGGCCATGTTGGCCCTGAATTCCAGCTGCACCTTGAGGTACCTGAAACCTCATATCATCAACACAATGTTGCTCCTGAACATTCATCCCTCACCTCTCAAAATGCTGATGTCTCTCCCTTTTCCTTCTTGCCCTTTGACCTCTATCCAACAAGTTGATGTTATCTATGAAATCCACCAAGTTGTTAGAGACACTTGATCTAAGGTTCATACACATGAAGAGAGCAATGAGAGTTAGAGATGATTAGTAACCAAATACAAATAAAAACTTGATCTTAGAGATTCTACAAATCCTAATGATCCAAGCAATAACCCTAATGGCAACGGCGCCAAATTGAAACAAGAGTTTTGAACTCATTCTCAATCACCCAAAACTCATACTAGTCAGTTGTAGTATAGTAATAGGTTTTTATCAATCTAAAGGGGTTAGTTAGATGCCACTAGGACTGTAGTAGAATACTTTAAGTCAAGCAAATCAAAGAGGAGAGTTTTTAAAACTTCTTAACTATCAACTTAAGTTAATCATTTACCAAGTAGAACTTGTAAAAGCAATACTAAGCAATGATCCGATGCAAAACAAAGCAAGTAAAACAGAACACTAAGCAAATTCGAAATTCAGATTATAAAAGCAAGGATCCTAGATGTGGTTATTGACTTTGGAGAATTCAATGGCAAGACTAAGCTGTTATCAAACTCATTTTGACAATGCAAACAAGCAAGCAATGCTAAATCCTAGGCATAGAGTTCACAATCAAGCAAGTTAAATTCAATCTCTTGGCAAATAACACTTTTCTAATCATCCTAACAAGAACTAACTCTCATTAGTGTTAGAACAATTAACAAGCAAGCTAAACCAACTCTATTCGAGCCAGAATACTCCTTAGACACTCAATCTCTAGAGCTAAGATAAGTAAATCCTCTATTAAAGAAGATCAGTATTTCATCAAACACTTGGTGGACATACGAGAACGTCTAAATCTAGATTCATGTGATTAAGATAAATCTAGCATAACACAGATTAATAGAGAGGAATCATCATAATTAAACACTAACAAGGCTTAATTAAACCTCTAAATTCATCTAATCTACCGCATCTAAAACCCTAAAAGTGGCTACTCACTTATCATCATGAAAAACACCAAATCACAAGAGGAAAAGATATTAAACATGATTAAGAGAGAGATTAGAGAAGATTTAAAGATGCAAATATGATATCTCTTGTATTTACACCATTTAGGCCTGCATTTAGTACATGTTTTGGTTTTCTTTTGCATGTTTTCCTTAGTTTTTGTCCCATTTTCTTCTCCTTTTAGACTTAGTTTGCATTTAGGATATAGTTTGCATTTTTTGCATTATGGATGTTTTTAGGTGCTTATGGAGCTAAAAGGAGCTTGAAGGAGCTTTGAGGAAGATCCAAGAAGCTAGTTGGGCCAAATGGAGCAAAAGGGATCAAAGCAGACAATCTCTTGAGAGCTTTTCGATCAGCGCACGGAGGATATCGATCAAAGGGGTGATCGATACAAGATTTTGGGTCAAGAGCATCGATCAAGAAGTGACCAATACGAGCATATCGGTCAGATGTATCGATTAGGAGTGATCGGTACAAACGCGTCGAGTCAATTTCAGTCACTGCAACGATCACTCCCCTGACCGATACGATTTGCAACGATCAATCCTGACTGTTACAACTGATCGATGCAAACCCAGTCCGAGCCTGTTTTATTTACACTTTTGCCATTACTCTAGGGCTTCCTTTCTTAGGCTATAAATAGCCTCTTTTCAAGATATCCATAAGTCTTGTCAATTTACTGTTCTTAAGTATTTCCTTTGAGTTTGTAAGACAAATCTTTTGCTTTATTTAATATATTTAAGTATTTGCCTTTAATCTTTCTTTATTCTCTCTTTTAATCATGATTACCATCCTTTCTCTTTGTGATTTGGTGTTAAACATGAGTATTAGTGAGTAGTTTGCTTAGAGTTTCTAGATGTGGTAGATTAGAGGAATTTAGGACTTGATTAAGGCTTGTTTGGTGCTTCATTATATGGGTTCCTCTCTATTAATCTGTTCTTAAACTAGATTTGTCTTGATCACACTCATCTAGCATTTTAGCTTTCTCTTATGCCCACCAAATGTCTGATGAAATGCTGATCTTGTTTAATAGAGGATTTGTTGGCCTTGGCTCAAGAGATTGACTGTTTGAGGAGCATCTTGACCGAAATAGAGTTGTTTATTAATGTTTGCTTAATGTTTTAGAACTAGTGAGACTTAGTTCTTGTTAAGATGTTTAGCAAAGGGCTATTTTACAAGATATTGGATCTAGCTTGCTTGATTGTGAAATCTATGTCTAGGAATCACCATTGCTAGCTTGTTTGCTTGATCAATATTGTTTGAAATAGCCTTAGTTAGTCTATAAGTTCCCCAAAGTCAATAACCACATCTAGGAACTTGCTTTTCTCTCAATTGAATTTCGGATTTGCTTTGTCTTGCTCTGTTTTGCTTGCTTAGTTTTGCTTAGTTTGCTTTTGTCTTTACTTTCTTTGTTGCTTGATCATATTAGGACATTAGATTGGTTGCTTAGACAACAAAATCCCTTTTCTGCTTGCTTGACTTAAGGATTTTTACTCTCAACTCTTCTGCTTTCAACTAAAACCCATTTGGATTGATAAAAACCCTATGTTATACTACAAATGACTAGTACAAGCTTGGATGATTGACCAAGAGCCCAAAAACTCTTGTATCAATTTGGCGCCGTTGCCATTTGGGTTTTCAGTTTGAAACATTAGAGTTTGTAGAATCTTTAAGATCAAGCTTTTTAGTTTTATTTGGTTACTCACTCCTTTCCAAGTATTTTCATTTCAGGAACATAGCTACAAGTAGAGAAGATGCTCTGTTTTGAAACTCAAAGGTGCAACAACTTCTACCAAGAGCTTCTGCCTATGAACTACTTTGCAGACAGCTACACTACCCACCCACAGATTGCACCCACGACTTCTCTCCCTCAAGCTCAGCTCAATGCTTCTACTTCTACTGCAGATGATATCAAGAGTATACCCACTAAATTCCTCAACTTACAACTCCTTGCAACATTGGAGATGAACCAGGGATTTGTTGAGTTGCATAACAAATTAGACTCTTTTCATGCTGAGCTCAACACCAAGTTTGATGATTTGGATTCCAGGATACAGACCTTAGAGACCACCTATGAGTATTGCCAAGCTTTTGAGTCTGCAGTTGCCTTTACTCCTATTGAAGAAGAAGCTATCATTGAAGACTTCCTTTCCTTAATCAATGAGGACTTTGACATTCAGAGTGGGGGAGAGGAGCTTATTGAAGCTTAGCCACTGAGGAGAACTCTCTTGAAGAGGGAACCAACAAGGAAGAAGAAGAATGGTGGGTGCCACATGAGGTTGTTGATGCTACAGGGGAAGACTTTGTTGAAGCCTCTGATGCCAAGCAGGTAAGTCAATCTGCTGATCTCCCTACCTATCAACCCACTATCCCTTTTCCAGGAAGATTTAAAGAGCAGCTAGTGCAGAATTATGAGACTCTCTATGCTTCTCAAATGGAAATGAGAGGTTTGAATGGTCAAGAAGAGCTTAAGAAACTGAGAGCTAAAGCTGGAGCATCCGAGGTTAAGGAGCTTAACATCAAGAATCTTGGAGATCCAGGTTGTTTCACTCTACCATGTGAGCTTAAAAGGGCAGACTTTCAAGAACTGTCTTTGTGATCTTGGAGCAAGTATCAACCTTCTCCCATCCTCTACTGCTAAAGCTCTTGGGTACACTCAACTTCAATAGACCAATGTGGCTCTCACCATAGCTGATGGGACTGTCAAGACACCACTAGGGACCCTCAAGGATGTGCCAATGATGATTGAAGGAGGCACCATCCCTACTGATTTTCTGGTGCTTGATGTGGAAAGACAGATAAGGAATGCTATCATTCTAGGGAGACCATTTCTAGCTTCAGCTGGCGCTGTATTTCATGCTAGAGAGTGCACAACAGAGCTAAGGCTTTCAAGGAACAAGGTCTTGAAGTTTGACAGCAAGGGTAACAAGCTAGAGCATGATCATGCTTTCTCTATGGACCTTAACAAGGTGAAAAGATTGATAAGAACTGGCCAGAGTTTGAGGGCTACCAAGGAGAGTTTTTGATAGATGCTGTTTGACCAAGTTGTTTGCTGAAACCACTGAAGAGGAGGTCCTCAAATTGAGTGTTTCTGATTGCATGAATGAGATTATGTTGGGTAACAAAGAAGATGGGGTTGTCTTGAAGCCCTTTGTTTCTAGGAATGGTGAAGTCCACTACAAGATGAAGGGGAGGAACAAACCAAAACCCTTTGCTGATTTGAAGGTTGATGGAGTCACCAGAAGGATCAAAGTGAGCACTGCAACACCAAGGAGTTCCAAGACTCCTTATCACCACCTCCACTAGAGGGGTAAGCAAAGTCAAGCTTAGTGACTTTAAACATGCACACTTGGGAGGTAGTCCCATAGTATCCTTTTGTATATATTATGCTTTCTAGTTTCTCTTTTATGCTTTGTTAATGTGTATAGAAACAGGAGTTCGAATTGGAGGTTGAGAAAGTCTGTAAGGGACAAAGAACAGGTGCTTTCTGGCTGATATCGATCAACTGAATCGATCATGACGAGACCGATACAGACATTTTGGTCATGAGTATCGACCATTTATGATTGATATCAGTGGAACCAGTTTGCACCAGTCAACATATCGATCACTTGTGATCGATATGGAAGGAAGTCTGAAAGAAAGATCCATTTCGGTCATTCATATCGATCACACACTGATCGTTATAAACCCGCCGGACTAATTTCGGTCAAGTGTAACGATCAAAAGGGGACCGATATGATTCTCAGGAACGTATCGATCATCCGTAATGATCAAGCACTGATCGTTATAAACCCAGCGGATTAATTTCGGTCAAGTGTAACGATCAGGTGATGACCCGTATGATCTCCAGAAAGACATCGATCATCAGTATCAATCACTCATGATCGATACAGACCTTTCGTTCAGTTGTAACGGTCATTTGTGATCGATACCCGCCCGAGAGCTCCTGAGCACTTTTGTTCTTGTCCCCCACTCTTTTGATTACTTTGGTTCCCCCACCACAAGAAGCAGCACCATCTACAAAGGTTTATGAGAGGAGGAACAATAAGAGGGCTAGCAAATCTCCTCAGACCTCTGGATCATCCCACCACTCTTACTATTAAGCAAGGTACCACATCCTCTCCACTGTTTATACCATTGCATCTTTTTCGATTTTGTATTATATTTTGTTGCTTCTCTCTCTCATTGCTTTCATTACACAAGAGACTGTGTAATTTAATTGTGGGGGAGAGTTTGAGGTTTGACTTTGTGTCTTGTTTTCTTAGTTCTTCATTCTCTTTTCACTTTGAGTCTCGTGCATATCATGCATTCATATAAGGCATAGAAAAACACAAAAGAAAATCGAAAAATTTGAAATTTTTTGCATTTTTGTGAACAAAAATAGAAAGCATGTAATTGCATATCATTCTCTTAGGATTGAGTCTAGTGTTGACATATAGGTTGCATTGCATTTGCATAGGGCATTATGAAGAATTTTCCTTGTAAAGTGCTTAGTGTTTAGAGATGATTTCAGTGTTTAAGTGGCTAGTTGTTTGATGCATCATATGATTGCTAGAAGTTAAGGCTGAACCATGCTTAGATTGCTAGATTTGGTCTTCTCATCTCATTCTGAAAGCACTTATTCTCTGAAAATCAACTCTATCAACTTGAACTTTAATTTGGACTTTTAATTAGCATGTCTTATGCATTGAAAAGTGAATTCATGGCTACCAAATACATATTTGGATCATCTTTTTCCTTTTTACCACTCTTGTTGATCCAAGTAGCTGATCCTCATACTTATGGGACAGTTAATCCACACACTTAACCAAAACCTCCTTTTGAGCCTACACAATATTGTGAGAGCTGTGAGGCCTTTGCATTGCATTTTCGATGTTGAGCTTGCATCTTGAGCTTGATTCTAAGATAGGAGTTTTGGGTTAAAAAGGGTAGCTTAAGTGGTTTGAACTTCATGTATATATGTTTTAAAAGAAAAGGAAAAGATTTGAGATGGTAGAAAAGGGAAAACAGTCTAGAGTTGTGGTTAAGTAAAGGGAAAAAAAAGCTATAAGTATAAAGAAGAAAGGCGCCAGCAACAAAGCTCAGAAAGGTCAAAAGTAGGAAGATCAGACCAAGTGCAATCTACCAAAGGTGATGTAGGTGCCAATGCTACAAAGAAGAGCAAGTCCCAACCAAAAAGAAGCAGCCACACAAGCAAAAAGAAGAAGTTTCCCCAGCCATGAAGAAGGGTAAAGGATAGAGTTTAGGAAAGGGTAGACTTAGAGGTTCACTTTTGGGTTTAGAAGTGCTTAGGATTTATCTTTGGATAGAAGGGAGCTTTGATTTGCATGCATAAGTGTGCTTTTACCTTTAGAATTTTGCCTAAGATGAAATCATTTTCATTGAGTGATCCCTTATGTTTATTAACCCTTTGCTAAAATGAGATCATTCTTATCTCCTAACCTTACCCTTTAAACCAAATGTCTTCACTTGATTTGCATAAGCATGATTCATGTTCTGATCATAATTGAATGTTAAAGAGTTGGTTGATTTGAGCATTTGCCTAAGTTGAGATTTGAGATCATTTTGAAACATGATGAGCATGGCTAGGTTCCTTAAAGTATAGCTGATTATGTTTGCATCCTACAACTATGCACTTAAGCATTGATACCATCTCTTTACCTTTGCACTTTTGGAATCTGAATACCCACCTTCAAACCTCACTCTCTCATTTGTTCTTATTTGCTTGAGGACAAGCAAAAGGCAAGTGTGGGGGTATTGATATCTCTTGTATTTACACCATTTAGGCCTGCATTTAGTACATGTTTTGGTTCTCTTTTGCATGTTTTCCTTAGTTTTTGTCCTATTTTCTTCTCCTTTTAGACTTAGGTTGCATTTAGGACATAGTTTGCATTTTTCTTGCATTAAGGATGTTTTTAGGTGCTTATGGAGCTAAAGGGAGCTTGGAGGAGCTTTGAGGATGATCCAGGATGCTAACTGGGCCAAAGGGAGCAAAAGGGATCAATGCAGACAATCTCTGCAGAGCTTTTCGGTCAGAGCACGGAGGATATCGATCAAAGAGGTGATCGATACAAGATTTTCGGTCAAGAGCATCAATCAAGAAGTAACCGATACGAGTATATCGATCAGATGTATCGATCAGGAGTGATCGGTACAAACGCGCCGAGTTAATTTTGGTCACTGCAACGATCACTCCCCTGACCGATATGATTTGCAACGATCAACCCTGACTGTTACAACTGATCGATGCAAACCCAGTCCGAGCCTGTTTTATTTGCACTTTTGCCATTACTCTAGGGCTTCCTTCCTAAGGCTATAAATAGCCTCTTTTTCCAGATTTTTGATAAGTCTTGTCAATATATTGTTCTTAAGTATTTCCTTTGAGTTTGTAAGACAAATCATTTGCTTTATCTAATATATTTAAGTATTGGCATTTAATCTTTCTTTATTGTCTCTTTTAATCATGATTAACATCCTTTCCCTTTGTGATTTGGTGTTAAACATGAGTATTAGTGAGTAGTTTGCTTAGAACTTCTAGATGTGGTAGATTAGGGGAATTTGGGACTTGATTAAGGTTTGTTTAGTGCTTCATTATATGAGTTCCTCTCTATTAATTTTCTCTTAAGCTAGATTTATCTTGATCACACTCATCTAGGATTTTAGCTTTCTCTTATGTCCACCAAGTGTTTGATGAAATGCTGATCTTGTTTAATAGAGGATTTGCTGGTCTTGGCTCAAGAGATTGACTGTTTGAGGAGCATATTGACTTAAATAGAGTTGTTTATTAATGCTTGCTTAATGTTTTAGGAACTTGCTTTTCTCTCATTTGAATTTCGGATTTGCTCTGTCTTCCTCTGTTTTGCTTGCTTAGTTTTGCTTAGTTTGCTTTTGTCTCTACTTTCTTTGTTGCTTTATCATATTAGGACATTAGAATGGTTGCTTAGGCAACAAAATCCATTTTCTGCTTGCTTGACTTAAGGATTTTTACTTTCAACTCTTCTGCTTTCAACTAAAACCCATTTGGATTGATAAAAACCCTATGTTATACTACAAATGACTAGTACAAGCTTGGGTGATTGACCAAGAGCCCAAAAACTCTTGTATCAATTTGGCGCCGTTGCCATTTGGGTTTTCAGTTTGAAACATTAGAGTTTGTAGAATCTTTAAGATCAAGCTTTTTCGTTTTATTTGGTTACTCACTCCTTTCCAAGTATTTTCATTTCAGGTACATAGCTACAAGTAGAGAAGATGCTTTGTTTTGAAACTCAAAGGTGCAACAACTTCTACCAAGAGCTTCTGCCTATGAACTACTTTGCAGACAGCTACACTACCCACCCACAGATTGCACCCATGACTGCTCTCCCTCAAGCTCAGCTCAATGCTTCTACTTCTACTGCAGCTGATATCAAGAGTATACCCACTAAATTCCTCAACTTAGAACTCCTCGCAACATTGGAGATGAACCAGGGATTTGTTGAGTTGTATAACAAATTAGACTCTGTTTATGCTGAGCTCAACACCAAGTTTGATGATTTGGATTCCAGGATACAGACCTTAGAGACCACCTATGAGTATTGCCAAGCTGTTGAGTCTGCAGTTGCCTTTACTCCTATTGAAGAAGAAGCTATCATTGAAGACTTCCTTTCCTAATCAATGATCAATGAGGACTTTGACATTCAGAGTGGGGGAGAGGAGCTTATTGAAGCTTAGCCACTGAGGAGAACTCTCTTGAAGAGGGAACCAACAAGGAAGAAGAAGAATGGTGGGTGCCACATGAGGTTGTTGATGCTACAGGGGAAGACTTTGTTGAAGCCTCTGATTCCAAGCAGGTAAGTCAATCTGCTGATCTCCCTACCTATCAACCCACTATCCCTTTTCCAGGAAGATTTAAAGAGCAGCTAGTGCAGAATTATGAGACTCTCTATGCTTCTCAAATGGAAATGAGAGGTTTGAATGGTCAAGAAGAGCTTAAGAAACTGAGAGCTAAAGCTGTAGCATCCGAGGTTAAGGAGCTTAACATCAAGAATCTTGGAGATCCAGGTTGTTTCACTCTACCATGTGAGCTTAAAGGGCAGACTTTCAAGAACTGTCTTTGTGATCTTGGAGCAAGTATCAACCTTCTCCCATCCTCTACTGCTAAAGCTCTTGGGTACACTCAACTTCAATAGACCAATGTGGCTCTCACCATAGCTGATGGGACTGTCAAGACACCACTAGGGACCCTCAAGGATGTGCCAATGATGATTGAAGGAGGCACCATCCCTACTGATTTCCTGGTGCTTGATGTGGAAAGACAGATAAGGAATGCTATCATTCTAGGGAGACCATTTCTAGCTTCAGCTGGCGCTGTATTTCATGCTAGGGAGTGCACAACAGAGCTAAGGCTTTCAAGGAACAAGGTCTTGAAGTTTGACAGCAAGGGTAACAAGCTAGAGCATGATCATGCTTTCTCTATGGACCTTAACAAGGTGAAAAGATTGATAAGAACTGGCCAGAGTTTGAGGGCTACCAAGGAGAGAGTTTTGATAGATACTGTTTGACCAAGTTGTTTGCTGAAACCACTGAAGAGGAGGTCCTCAAATTGAGTGTTTCTGATTGCATGAATGAGATTATGTTGGGTAACAAAGAAGATGGGGTTGTCTTGAAGCCCTTTGTTTCTATGAATGGTGAAGTCCACTACAAGATGAAGGGGAGGAACAAACCAAAACCCTTTGCTGATTTGAAGGTTGATGGAGTCACCAGAAGGATCAAAGTGAGCACTGCAACACCAAGGAGTTCCAAGACTCCTTCTCACCACCTCCACTAGAGGGGTAAGCAAAGTCAAGCTTAATGACTTTAAACATGCACACTTGGGAGGTAGTCCCATAGTATCCTTTTGTATATATTATGCTTTCTAGTTTCTCTTTTATGCTTTGTTAATGTGTATAGAAACAGGAGTTCGAATTGGAGGTTGAGAAAGTCTGTAAGGGACAAAGAACAGGTGCTTTCTGGCTGATATCGATCAACTGAATCGGTCATGACGAGACCGATACAGACATTTTGTTCATGAGTATCGACCATTTATGATTGATATCAGTGGAGCCATTTTGCACCAGTCAACATATCGATCACTTGTGATCGATATGGAAGGAAGTCTGAAAGAAAGATCCATTTCGGTCATTCATATCGATCACACACTGATCGTTATAAACCCGCCGGACTAATTTCGGTCAAGTGTAACGATCAAAAGGGGACCGATATGATTCTCAGGAACGTATCGATCATCCGTAATGATCAAGCACTGATCGTTATAAACCCAGCGGATTAATTTCGGTCAAGTGTAACGATCAGGTGATGACCGGTATGATCTCCAGAAAGACATCGATCATCAGTATCAATCACTCATGATCGATACAGACCTTTCGTTCAGTTGTAACGGTCATTTGTGATCGATACCCGCCCGAGAGCTCCTGAGCACTTTTGTTCTTGTCCCCCACTCTTTTGATTACTTTGGTTCCCCCACCACAAGAAGCAGCACCATCTACAAAGGTTTATGAGAGGAGGAACAATAAGAGGGCTAGCAAATCTCCTCAGACCTCTGGATCATCCCACCACTCTTACTATTAAGCAAGGTACCACATCCTCTCCACTGTTTATACCATTGCATCTTTTTCGATTTTGTATTATATTTTGTTGCTTCTCTCTCTCATTGCTTTCATTACACAAGAGACTGTGTAATTTAATTGTGGGGGAGAGTTTAAGGTTTGACTTTGTGTCTTGTTTTCTTAATTCTTCATTCTCTTTTCACTTTGAGTCTCGTGCATATCATGCATTCATATAAGGCATAGAAAAACACAAAAGAAAATCGAAAAATTTGAAATTTTTTGCATTTTTTCGAACAAAAATAGAAAGCATGTAATTGCATATCATTCTCTTAGGATTGAGTCTAGTGTTGACATATAGGTTGCATTGCATTTGCATAGGGCATTATGAAGAATTTTCCTTGTAAAGTGCTTAGTGTTTAGAGATGATTTCAGTGTTTAAGTGGCTAGTTGTTTGATGCATCATATGATTGCTAGAAGTTAAGGCTGAACCATGCTTAGATTGCTAGATTTGGTCTTCTCATCTCATTCTGAAAGCACTTATTCTCTGAAAATCAACTCTATCAACTTGAACTTTAATTTGGACTTTTAATTAGCATGTCTTATGCATTGAAAAGTGAATTCATGGCTACCAAATACATATTTGGATCATCTTTTTCCTTTTTACCACTCTTGTTGATCCAAGTAGCTGATCCTCATATTTATGGGACAGTTAATCCACACACTTAACCAAAACCTCCTTTTGAGCCTACACAATATTGTGAGAGCTGTGAGGCCTTTGCATTGCATTTTTGATGTTGAGCTTGCATCTTGAGCTTGATTCTAAGATAGGAGTTTTGGGTTAAAAAAGGGTAGCTTAAGTGGTTTGAACTTCATGTATATATGTTTTAAAAGAAAAGGAAAAGATTTGAGATGGTAGAAAAGGGAAAACAGTCTAGAGTTGTGGTTAAGTAAAGGGAAAAAAAAGCTCTAAGTATAAAGAAGAAAGGCGCCAGCAACAAAGCTCAGAAAGGTCAAAAGTAGGAAGATCAGACCAAGTGCAATCTACCAAAGGTGATGTAGGTGCCAATGCTACAAAGAAGAGCAAGTCCCAACCAAAAAGAAGCAGCCACACAAGCAAAAAGAAGAAGTTTCCCCAGCCATGAAGAAGGGTAAAGGGTAGAGTTTAGGAAAGGGTAGACTTAGAGGTTCACTTTTGGGTTTAGAAGTGCTTAGGATTTATCTTTGAATAGAAGGGAGCTTTGATTTGCATGCATAAGTGTGCTTTTACCTTTAGCATTTTGCCTAAGATGAAATCCTTTTCATTGAGTGATCCCTTATGTTTATTAACCCTTTGCTAAAATGAGATCATTCTTATCTCCTAACCTTACCCTTTAAACCAAATGTCTTCACTTGATTTGCATAAGCATGATTCATGTTCTGATCATAATTGAATGTTAAAGAGTTGGTTGATTTGAGCATTTGCCTAAGTTGAGATTTGAGATCATTTTGAAACATGATGAGCATGGCTAGGTTCCTTAAAGTATAGCTGATTATGTTTGCATCCTACAACTATGCACTTAAGCATTGATACCATCTATTTACCTTTGCACTTTTGGAATCTGAATACCCACCTTCAAACCTCACTCTCTCATTTGTTCTTATTTGCTTGAGGACAAGCAAAAGGCAAGTGTGAGGGTATTGATATCTCTTGTATTTACACCATTTAAGCCTGCATTTAGTACATGTTTTGGTTCTCTTTTGCATGTTTTCCTTAGTTTTTGTCCTATTTTCTTCTCCTTTTAGACTTAGGTTGCATTTAGGACATAGTTTGCATTTTTCTTGCATTAAGGATGTTTTTAGGTGCTTATGGAGCTAAAGGGAGCTTGGAGGAGCTTTGAGGATGATCCAGGAAGCTAACTGGGCCAAAGGGAGCAAAAGGGATCAATGCAGACAATCTCTGCAGAGCTTTTCGGTCAGAACACGGAGGATATCGATCAAAGAGGTGATCGATACAAGATTTTCGGTCAAGAGCATCAATCAAGAAGTAACCGATACGAGTATATCGTTCAGATGTATCGATCAGGAGTGATCGGTACAAACGCGCCGAGTTAATTTTGGTCACTGCAACGATCACTCCCCTGACCGATATGATTTGCAACGATCAACCCTGACTGTTACAACTGATCGATGCAAACCCAGTCCGAGCCTGTTTTATTTACACTTTTGCCATTACTCTAGGGCTTCCTTTCTAAGGCTATAAATAGCCTCTTTTTCCAGATTTTTGATAAGTCTTGTCAATTTATTGTTCTTAAGTATTTCCTTTGAGTTTGTAAGATAAATCATTTGCTTTATCTAATATATTTAAGTATTGGCATTTAATCTTTCTTTATTGTCTCTTTTAATCATGATTAACATCCTTTTCCTTTGTGATTTGGTGTTAAACATGAGTATTAGTGAGTAGTTTGCTTAGAACTTCTAGATGTGGTAGATTAGGGGAATTTGGGACTTGATTAAGGCTTGTTTAGTGCTTTATTATATGAGTTCCTCTCTATTAATTTTCTCTTAAGCTAGATTTATCTTGATCACACTCATCTAGGATTTTAGCTTTCTCTTATGCCCACCAAGTGTTTGATGAAATGCTGATCTTGTTTAATAGAGGATTTGCTGGTCTTGGCTCAAGAGATTGACTGTTTGAGGAGCATATTGACTTAAATAGAGTTGTTTATTAATGCTTGCTTAATGTTTTAGGAACTTGCTTTTCTCTCATTTGAATTTCGGATTTGCTCTGTCTTCCTCTGTTTTGCTTGCTTAGTTTTGCTTAGTTTGCTTTTGTCTCTACTTTCTTTGTTGCTTTATCATATTAGGACATTAGAATGGTTGCTTAGGCAACAAAATCCATTTTCTGCTTGCTTGACTTAAGGATTTTTACTCTCAACTCTTCTGCTTTCAACTAAAACCCATTTGGATTGATAAAAACCCTATGTTATACTACAAATGACTAGTACAAGCTTGGATGATTGACCAAGAGCCCAAAAACTCTTGTATCAATTTGGCGCTGTTGCCATTTGGGTTTTCAGTTTGAAACATTAGAGTTTGTAGAATCTTTAAGATCAAGCTTTTTAGTTTTATTTGGTTACTCACTCCTTTCCAAGTATTTTCATTTCAGGTACATAGCTACAAGTAGAGAAGATGCTCTGTTTTGAAACTCAAAGGTGCAACAACTTCTACCAAGAGCTTCTGCCTATGAACTACTTTGCAGACAGCTACACTACCCACCCACAGATTGCACCCATGACTGCTCTCCCTCAAGCTCAGCTCAATGCTTCTACTTCTACTGCAGCTGATATCAAGAGTATACCCACTAAATTCCTCAACTTAGAACTCCTTGCAACATTGGAGATGAACCAGGGATTTGTTGAGTTGTATAACAAATTAGACTCTGTTCATGCTGAGCTCAACACCAAGTTTGATGATTTGGATTCCAGGATACAGACCTTAGACACCACCTATGAGTATTGCCAAGCTGTTGAGTCTGCAGTTGCCTTTACTCCTATTGAAGAAGAAGCTATCATTGAAGACTTCCTTTCCTTAATCAATAAGGACTTTGACATTCAGAGTGGGGGAGAGGAGCTTATTGAAGCTTAGCCACTGAGGAGAACTCTCTTGAAGAGGGAACCAACAAGGAAGAAGAAGAATGGTGGGTGCCACATGAGGTTGTTGATGCTACAGGGGAAGACTTTGTTGAAGCCTCTGATGCCAAGCAGGTAAGTCAATCTGCTGATCTCCCTACCTATCAACCCACTATCCCTTTTCCAAGAAGATTTAAAGAGCAGCTAGTGCAGAATTATGAGACTCTCTATGCTTCTCAAATGGAAATGAGAGGTTTGAATGGTCAAGAAGAGCTTAAGAAACTGAGAGCTAAAGCTGGAGCATCCGAGGTTAAGGAGCTTAACATCAAGAATCTTGGAGATCCAGGTTGTTTCACTCTACCATGTGAGCTTAAAGGGCAGACTTTCAAGAACTGTCTTTGTGATCTTGGAGCAAGTATCAACCTTCTCCCATCCTCTACTGCTAAAGCTCTTGGGTACACTCAACTTCAATAGACCAATGTGGCTCTCACCATAGCTGATGGGACTGTCAAGACACCACTAGGGACCCTCAAGGATGTGCCAATGATGATTGAAGGAGGCACCATCCCTACTGATTTTCTGGTGCTTGGTGTGGAAAGACAGATAAGGAATGCTATCATTCTAGGGAGACCATTTCTAGCTTCAGCTGGCGCTGTATTTCATGCTAGAGAGTGCACAACAGAGCTAAGGCTTTCAAGGAACAAGGTCTTGAAGTTTGACAGCAAGGATAACAAGCTGGAGCATGATCATGCTTTCTCTATGGACCTTAACAAGGTGAAAAGATTGATAAGAACTGGCCAGAGTTTGAGGGCTACCAAGGAGAGAGTTTTGATAGATGCTGTTTGACCAAGTTGTTTGCTGAAACCACTGAAGAGGAGGTCCTCAAATTGAGTGTTTCTGATTGCATTAATGAGATTATGTTGGGTAACAAAGAAGATGGGGTTGTCTTGAAGCCCTTTGTTTCTAGGAATGGTGAAGTCCACTACAAGATGAAGGGGAGGAACAAACCAAAACCCTTTGCTGATTTGAAGGTTGATGGAGTCACCAGAAGGATCAAAGTGAGCACTGCAACACCAAGGAGTTCCAAGACTCCTTCTCACCACCTCCACTAGAGGGGTAAGCAAAGTCAAGCTTAGTGACTTTAAACATGCACACTTGGGAGGTAGTCCCATAGTATCCTTTTGTATATATTATGCTTTCTAGTTTCTCTTTTATGCTTTGTTAATGTGTATAGAAACAGGAGTTCGAATTGGAGGTTGAGAAAGTCTGTAAGGGACAAAGAACAGGTGCTTTCTGGCTGATATCGATCAACTGAATCGGTCATGACGAGACCGATACAGACATTTTGGTCATGAGTATCGACCATTTATGATTGATATCAGTGGAGCCAGTTTGCACCAGTCAACATATCGATCACTTGTGATCGATATGGAAGGAAGTCTGAAAGAAAGATCCATTTCGGTCATTCATATCGATCACACACTGATCGTTATAAACCCGCCGAACTAATTTCGGTCAAGTGTAACGATCAAAAGGGGACCGATATGATTCTCAGGAACGTATCGATCATCCATAATGATCAAGCACTGATCGTTATAAACCCAGCGGATTAATTTCGGTCAAGTGTAACGATCAGGTGATGACCGGTATGATCTCCAGAAAGACATCGATCATCAGTATCAATCACTCATGATCGATACAGACCTTTCGTTCAGTTGTAACGGTCATTTGTGATCGATACCCGCCCGAGAGCTCCTGAACACTTTTGTTCTTGTCCCCCACTCTTTTGATTACTTTTTTCCCCACCACAAGAAGCAGCACCATCTACAAAGGTTTATGAGAGGAGGAACAATAAGAGGGCTAGCAAATCTCCTCAGACCTCTGGATCATCCCACCACTCTTACTATTAAGCAAGGTACCACATCCTCTCCACTGTTTATACCATTGCATCTTTTTCGATTTTGTATTATATTTTGTTGCTTCTCTCTCTCATTGCTTTCATTACACAAGAGACTGTGTAATTTAATTGTGGGGGAGAGTTTGAAGTTTGACTTTGTGTTTTGTTTTCTTAGTTCTTCAATCTCTTTTCACTTTGAATCTCATGCATATCATGCATTCATATAAGGCATAGAAAAACACAAAAGAAAATCGAAAAATTTGAAATTTTTTGTATTTTTGCGAACAAAAATAGAAAGCATGTAATTGCATATCATTCTCTTAGGATTGAGTCTAGTGTTGACATATAGGTTGCATTGCATTTGCATAGGGCATTATGAAGAATTTTCCTTGTAAAGTGCTTAGTGTTTAGAGATGATTTCAGTGTTTAAGTGGCTAGTTGTTTGATGCATCATATGATTGCTAGAAGTTAAGGCTGAACCATGCTTAGATTGCTAGATTTGGTCTTCTCATCTCATTCTGAAAGCACTTATTCTCTGAAAATCAACTCTATCAACTTGAACTTTAATTTGGACTTTTAATTATCATGTTTTATGCATTGAAAAGTGAATTCAAGGCTACCATATACATATTTGGATCATCTTTTTCCTTTTTACCACTCTTGTTGATCCAAGTAGCTGATCCTCATACTTATGGGACAGTTAATCCACACTCTTAACCAAAACCTCCTTTTGAGCCTAAACAATATTGTGAGAGCTGTGAGGCCTTTGCATTGCATTTTTGATTTTGTCTTGGCAAAAAGTGTTACGAATAAGGCTGGCAATGATTAGCTCTCTTGTAGATATCAGCTTGCATCTTGAGCTTGATTCTAGGATAGGAGTTTTGGGTTAAAAAGGGTAGCTTAAGTGGTTTGAACTTCATGTATATATGTTTTTAAAGAAAAGGAAAAGATTTGAGATGGTAGAAAAGGGAAAACAGTCTAGAGTTGTGGTTAAGTAAAGGGAAAAAAAAGCTCTAAGTATAAAGAAGAAAGGCGCCAGCAACAAAGCTCAGAAAGGTCAAAAGGAGGAAGATCAGACCAAGTGCAATCTACCAAAGGTGATGAAGGTGCCAATGCAACAAAGAAGAGCAAGTCCCAACCAAAAAGAAGCAGCCACACAAGCAAAAAGAAGAAGTTTCCCCAGCCATGAAGAAGGGTAAAGGGTAGAGTTTAGAAAAGGGTAGACTTAGGGGTTCACTTTTGGGTTTAGAAGTGCTTAGGATTTATCTTTGAATAGAAGGGAGCTTTGATTTGCATGCATAAGTGTGCTTTTACCTTTAGCATTTTGCCTAAGATGAAATCCTTTTCATTGAGTGATCCCTTATGTTTATTAACCCTTTGCTAAAATGAGATCATTCTTATCTCCTAACCTTACCCTTTAAACCAAATGTCTTCACTTGATTTGCATAAGCATGATTCATGTTCTGATCATAATTGAATGTTAAAGAGTTGGTTGATTTGAGCATTTGCCTAAGTTGAGATTTGAGATCATTTTGAAACATGATGAGCATGGCTAGGTTCCTTAAAGTATAGCTGATTATGTTTGCATCCTACAACTATGCACTTAAGCATTGATACCATCTCTTTACCTTTGCACTTTTGGAATCTGAATACCCACATTCAAACCTCACTCTCTCATTTGTTCTTATTTGCTTGAGGACAAGCAAAAGGCAAGTGTGAGGGTATTGATATCTCTTGTATTTACACCATTTACGCCTGCATTTAGTACATGTTTTGGTTCTCTTTTGCATGTTTTCCTTAGTTTTTGTCCTATTTTCTTCTCCTTTTAGACTTAGGTTGCATTTAGGACATAGTTTGCATTTTTCTTGCATTAAGGATGTTTTTAGGTGCTTATGGAGCTAAAGGGAGCTTGGAGGAGCTTTGAGGATGATCCAGGAAGCTAACTGGGCCAAAGGGAGCAAAAGGGATCAAAGCAGACAATCTCTGCAGAGCTTTTTGGTCAGAGCATGGAGGATATCGATCAAAGGGGTGATCGATACAAGATTTTCGGTCAAGAGCATCAATCAAGAAGTGACTGATACGAGTATATCGATCAGATGTATATATCAGGAGTGATCGGTACAAACGCGCCGAGTCAATTTCGGTCACTGCAACGATCACTCCCCTGACCGATACGATTTGCAACGATCAACCCTGACTGTTACAACTGATCGATGCAAACCCAGTCCGAGTCTGTTTTATTTACACTTTTGCCATTACTCTAGGGCTTCCTTCCTAAGGCTATAAATAGCCTCTTTTCCAGATTTTTGATAAGTCTTGTCAATTTACTGTTCTTAAGTATTTCCTTTGAGTTTGTAAGACAAATCCTTTGCTTTCTTTAATATATTTAAGTATTGGCATTTAATCTTTTTTTATTGTCTCTTTTAATCATGATTAACATCCTTTTCCTTTGTGATTTGGTGTTAAACATGAGTATTAGTGAGTAGTTTGCTTAGAACTTCTAGATGTGGTAGATTAAGGGAATGAGGAGCATCTTGACCGAAATAGAGTTGTTTATTAATGCTTGCTTAATGTTTTTACACTAATGAGAGTTAGTTCTTGTTAAGATGTTTAGCAAAGGGCTATTTTACAAGAGATTGGATCTAGCTTGCTTGATTGTGAAATCTATGTCTAGGAATCACCATTGCTAGCTTGTTTGCTTGATCAATGTTGTTTGAAACAGCCTTAGTTAGTCTATAAATTCCCTAAAGTCAATAACCACATCTAGGAACTTGCTTTTCTCTCATTTGAATTTCGGATTTGCTCTGTCTTCCTCTGTTTTGCTTGCTTAGTTTTGCTTAGTTTGCTTTTGTCTTTAATTTCTTTGTTGCTTTATCATATTAGGACATTAGATTGGTTGCTTAGGCAACAAAATCCATTTTCTGCTTGCTTGACTTAAGGATTTTTACTCTCAACTCTTCTGCTTTCAACTAAAACCCATTTGAATTGATAAAAACCCTATGTTATACTACAAATGACTAGTACAAGCTTGGGTGATTGACCAAGAGCCCAAAAACTCTTGTATCAAAATACAAAAATTTAATTACAAGGATGATCTTGTTCTTACAAATACTCAAAATCAATCAGAAAGCTAAATAAGAACTTAGATTACCCTAAAAGCCATTGGTTCAAGGCTATTAATACTAAAAGCTAAAACCCCTAAAATAATGGCAGACTTGTAAATCAAAGGTGTTCGGATTAGGCCAAGTGGATGATCGATGTAGACATCTAGCAGGCTGTGATCGTGTGGTTGGTCGATGTTGAGATCAAGTCTCCCCGGGTCCATTACATCGCACGATGCTAGTGATCGGTGTGGATGTGATGTGGCTTGACATCGAGCACATGTTATCGATGTGAATGGTCGATGTGGTCTCCACTGCTCTCGGCTGCTTTACATCGTACGATGTGGACTCTGTCTTGATTGATGTTGCACCAGATTTCCACTCCTTTGGCTCCTCTTGCTCCTCCTTGGCTTTGGCAACTCCTTGAATCATTCCCATGCTTCCTCCTTGCCTTCAATGGCTTCTTAAGTACCTAGAAACATCCTTTATGCAAAGAAAATGCAAACTACAACCTAAATGCAACCTAAGTCTAAAAGCAAAGGAAAATAGGACTAAAGAGAAGGAAAACATGCAAAAGGAGACCAAGATATGAACTAAATGCAAGCCTAAATGATGTAAATAAAAGAGATATCAGGAACCTCTTTTGGCTTGTCTCTTTTATCTCGTTCTTGTAGTTTCATGTAGAGCTGATCTTCTACGCTTTCATGTATCTCCTCGACATTCTCATTATCCGATTTGTCAAGATCACCCCCCCCCCCCCCCCCCCCCCAATTGCTTGTCCTTGTCCATGGTGAGATATCGTGGCGGTAGAGTCTTGCCACTTCTTAGTTGGACTGCTTGCACATATGCTGTTGTTGGGGTTAGTTGTGGAAAGGTTGGGATAGTGCAAGTATCTGGCGATGGATGTAAGCTGCTTGCAGTCTCGTACTTTTCCATCCGTGTACTAATGCAGCTCAGACTTTGGAAAAGTTGAGTAAGCAATGTCTTGATATCGGGATATTGCGGTTGTGTAGCATAATAACCGTACTGAGGGTAAGGCAGCGGGTAATTTGGTGGAGGTGGTTGTTGGAAGTAGTTCCGATGTGGGGCACAGCCGTGTTGGTGGTAAGCACTGAATTGTCCGTGCAGTGGTCCATACAGCTGCGGTCTTGGTTTTTTAGAGTCGCCATAATAAGTGGTTTGTCGTAGCAAGTTTATATCATTGAAATGTGGGCCAAGGTGTTCAGGAACATGCTTTTCAACTACCATCGGTTTCTCACGTGCCTTGAGTAATATATCAAATCGTTCTTGCAACTCTAGCACCTCTCCTGTTCCTCTCAGAGTCGGATTTGGCATTATCAAATTCATCATTATAGTGTTCGTTGCTTGTTGCCAAGTTTTCAACGAGATTCATTCTGTCTTCTACATCTTTTCCCAGGAATAGGCTGTGGCTTGCTGGATCTAGCAATGTCTTGTATCTCTTCAAGACTCCTCTATATAAAATGCTTAGTAGGGATGAGCTTGAGTATCCATGGTGAGGGCACTTGATGGTGTGGCTCTTCAGATGCTCCCACGCTTTCCCAAAGCATTCATCGTCGGCTTGTGTAAACGTGGAGATGTCAAACCGTAGCTTCGCCGTTATTAATGGTGAGGAACTTTGTTAGAAAGGCATGTTTACATTCACCCCAAGTTGTGATGGATCCCGGTTTCAACGCTTTCTCCCTTTGGTGAGCTTTTCCTCCGAGTGAGAAAAGAAATAGCCGAAGTTTGAATCCATCTTCTGAGATTCCTTCTTGCTTGGTTAATGAGCAAATCTTTTCAAAGTCATCAAGGTGATCTAATGGGTGCTTCTCCGGGTCACCTTGATAATTATTCTCTTGTACTATGCATGCTACTTTTAATCTAATAGCCGGTTATACTCACAAGTGGGGTAATACCAGCCCTTGTCTTGTACACACTTGGCGAGTCGCAATCACCAATAGTTCGCTGTTGTCGTGGTTTATCATGTGGCTCTTCAAACAGCTCGTGGTGAAGGTTGTCGTCATTCATTATCGTTATCGATATAGGTACCTGCAAAAGTTTCTCATTGATTCGGATTAGTAACCAAACGAAAAGTAAATTCCTAGTCTAGCTAAAAACACAAAGATTTAATACTCAAAAGTAATCCTAAGTGGCAACGGTGCCATTCATTAAGCTTTTCCCTTGCACGGATTGCTAACAAAGCCCAACCGCGCTATGACCGTTGTAGTATAGCGGGTTTAGGGATATCAATCCCCTTGGGTTTCCAGAGTTATCAAACCTTACGAGGCTTTGAAAAATATAGGAAAAATAAAAGGGAGAAGTTTTACTATCTCAAGGAGACCTAGCTGTCACAACTAGGAATATTACTCTAAAAAACCGGCTTATGAGATCTTTAATATTAAAAACGAGATTACTAGAACTAAAGCAAGAAACAGTAAACTAAAATACTAAGCATTATTCGAAAGACAAGGGGTACAAGGGTAAAGGGTAAAGACTGATCTTGGGCGATAAAGAAACATCATTTAAGAGGATTTAAACGCTAGTTCTTTAGCATAGGGTTTCTAAACAAGACAGATCCACTCTCGTAGCAAACGTCACTTTGAATCCCCATCACCATAGACGAGGTTTTGCAATGCGGTACAATGGAAAAGACAAGCGTGAAAAGACAACTATATAAAGCCAAAACGCTTCCCTGGATAGCTAATCTCTTAGGCCAGGAACATCGGAACTCATAGAAGATCGGTCCTTGAATCTACATCAAGCATGGTGTTTGCTTGAGAGACCTTGAAGGCATAGATCAAAATAGCAAAGATAATCTAGCCATAAAAATCACCTAATATGAAAGAATTAAGTACATTAAGCATAAATAAACACCCAAGATCTGAACATTTACCCATTTATCCTAACCTTATCATCAAACCATAAGGAATTACTCGCTAGTCATGATGTAAACCGTTGATCCTATTGAGGAAAGAACGGTGAACATAATTTACAAGAAAAGAGAAAAGCTTTTAAAAACAACTAGATTAAAATAAGAAAATAAACTCGAGCTACAATGGTGATTTTTTTGGTGTTTGTGGAGGAAGAAGACGACTAAAAAGGAGAGACACAAAGAAAAGAAGAAAAGTTAAATGGTCGCCCCCTTGCCTGATTCGTCTAGAGGGGCTTAAATAGGAGTGGTCCCGAAAATCCTAGCTCGCTTTGTCGCCACACGTAGGAGGGATCCAAAGCAAAAAGCAAACTCTTTTGTCTTCATCTGATTCACAGGCTTTGTCCAGCTGTGATAACCTGTGGTGGGAGTGCTGACGTCATGGTACAGATCGTGTGTGATTATTGGGTTCTTGTCACGTCCTTTGCCTGGTGCATTGCAAGACATCATCTACTTTGGCTCGCGCATCGGCTTCATCCTGATGTACTTGGCCATTGGGCAAACCTCGTGCTTCTTGTCATGACTTCTACTTGTGGTAGCTTCCTGGTGTGATGCAAGACATTGGTTGCTTCCCCTCTGGTGGATCTCCCTGGGCTTCAAGTGCATTGGTTTCCTTCGCCAGACCTCCGTGATCGTCCAGGTACCTGAAAAGAACTCAAAATGCATAACTAATGTGAAAATCCTAACTAATGCATCCTAGACCGACATGAACGGAACCACATCATAAACTAGGACCTAAATGCAATATCCTAGGCTTAACTATCATGAAAATAACTGGAAAAGGATGTAAGTATGAGAGATATCATTGATGCATTAGTGCCCAAGAGCTCCCTTTCATCCCTTGTTTCCTCCAAAATATAAATCAAGCTTTGGTCTATAAGCACCAACTCTCCAGTTTCGACAGCTCCACATTCCTTCCTTTCAAAGAAAGTGTGGGCAGGGGCCTTATGCACATACCTAAGTGTAGGATGCCTAATGGGAGACGTTTTATTTCTTCCAGGCCTGTATTCTCCTCTACCAACATGATCCCATAATCTCTTCAACTCATCTTTGCTTATCCCCAAGCTTTGTCCCCTTACATTTCCAGCTAAAACCCCAAAGGCATCTTCAATCGCTCTAAAGGAGAGCCTACGGTTGACCATTGCAATCCTGAAGGTGATGAAGCCATCATCATCTTCTTGAGGAGATTCTTCACCATACTCATAGAAGGTGACATTCAAGGTAGCAAAAAGCTGGAGGACTTGCTCCTTGTTGGTTGAATGGGGAACTTCGAAGAGCTTATTTAGCTTCATTGCCTTGAAGATGAGGTGGCTGTGATCAACAATACACAGCTCCTTCATTGTAGGGACATGGGGGTACCTTGTAGGCCTTAGTTCCACCCTTTGCAAGAGATCAGAAAGTTGCTGATATGCTCAAATTAACCCTTAGAGCTACTCTCTCAAATTAAGAGATCATTGTAGTACTTAGGGATCGAATCCACAAGGATTTAAGACTATTACTCAACAGATTCTAGATTCAAATAAAGCTAAGCAGTTAATAAACAAGTAAAAGGAATTAATAAATAAAAGTAACAAGAGCAAGAGCGGATTATAGGTTCTTAAGATCAATGAGACAAGGTGCTAGGAAATGGGAAATTCGCGGGTTGGCATAAATCGTAGACTACGGACTGAAAGGATTATTTATTAAAACCGTTCTAGAACTCGAAAACACGAATGTAAAACCAATCGACTTCCGTCGCAGAGATTAACTATGATCAGATTCTAGAATTCCAAATTCCTTTGCAAATTCTAACAACCTAAGCAAGCATTATAGTTCAGGTTCGATATGTTCACAAAATCACTAATCCAAATTCATTTGCAATCAGTTATTTTGCTCATTTAAGATAGTTCTGGTGATTAATAATGTTTCCACATCTATTAAAAAACCTAAGATCTGGTTTCTAGGTGATCAATCTCAAAACCAGTATTAAAGCAATATAGATGAAGAACCAAATGATTTATCCTTCCAGTTTCGCAATTCTAACAATTCATTATCAACCTTTGAATAACCCAAAACCTAACTAGCAGATTACTCAGACATAAAAATTGAAACACAAATCATGACTAAATAATATTGCATTCAAAGATAGAGTAAAAGACAAAGGGGGTTTGAAATTCTTCTCTAACAGAGTACGGATTTGTCTCCCAGAAGCTTTGAATCTAATCTATCTCTTAGACTCTATGAAAACAAGATGAATGTCTAACAATGGCTTTCAAAACCTAAATACAACTCTAAACACGACTGGGGCAAGTTTGCAAATAGTGGGAAATTTCTGGGTCAAGGTTGCAATTCTTCAAAAAGAGTTTTTAAGGCTCCTTTGCGCGTCCACGATCGGTGTCGATCAACACCGGGTGGCTGGTGTCGATCAACACCATACTCCAGAATGCTCTCCGACTTGGTCTTTTCAGCATCAGTTTCAACATAGCTCCAAAACTATCCAAAATTCACAGTTACGCTCCAAACGTACATAAACCTGCAAAGACTCTAAAGGACTCGAAAAATACAAAAAAAAAACTCTATAAACAAGACTTATATCATGGTCAAAAACTAGTAAAAACCATGATATATCAGCTGCCTTGGTGCAGGCTCATTTGGTCCTCTCTTCTTCCCTTTGTTTTGCTCACTATAATCACCATCAACATTTCTCTTCCCTTGTGGTTTCTCTTTTCTTGCTTCATCTATGTTTGTCCCACCTCTTGTCTTTCCCATGGTACCAATAAGACAACAATCTGTAAAGAAAGTGAGTACAAAGGTGTGGGACAAAAGACTAATGGTGAAAGTGCATTTATATCCACAAAATAAAGAGATCATCTACTTAACAAACATAAGTAAATCTCTAACAAAGGTGAATCAACACTTAAACCAAGCTTGCTAGAATCTCAGTTTTGAAATTTACAGAAAATAAATGTGTGAATCCTAGCATGGTAAAGCTAAACAAGATGATTAAGTTAATGCAAGGGAAATTTAAAACTTTGACAAGCAATATAGATGACAAATGAATGCTCTTAGTCAAAATTGAATGAGTTCACCATGCAATTAACAAACATAATCAAGAAAACAATAATCCCAATCCCTCTTATGCAACAAAACCACTCTAAAGAACAACCATCAAGCAATTTTAAACAATGCTATCCAAAGGAAACCCTTTGACGAAATAAAGAGCTAGAGACGCATTATTTTTATAGGTGGTATTAGGATCTTCTAAGCACTTGAAAGTTTAAGAAATTTTGAAATTTGTAATGAGATTGTGAGAGAAAAGGAGAGATGATGTTGTTATATAGAAGAAGAAAGAATCTTAGAAAGTGGGAACAAGAAAACAAAGACTGCTTAGAGGTGGGCCCTCTGGTGTTTGGAAAGGGTGAAATTCAAATTTGAAATCCTTGGCCAAGTTTGACCAAGGAGGAAAAAAAATTGAATCCAGAAAACTTACCTCAGAGGGGGAATATCGTGCTGGCTGGCTGATACACCGGTCGATATTGACCATATCGGCTGGCCTTGCTCGATATTCAGGTTGATATTGGCCAGTTGTTCGAATATAGGCCTTGGTAGGTCGATACACACCTCGGTACATACTTCATTCGCCATATCGGCCTGCGTGTAGCCCGATACACAGCCCAATACAATCGCCATAAAGGCATAATGATGTGCATTTACCACGATATGTACCATGATATGTTCGCTATTAAGGCCTATCGGTTTGGCTTTCCCTGGTATACAGGCCGATACGGACTCCTCTGTACCATATCGACCTTTATCTTCCCAATATACAGGTCGATACAAGTCCAAACTTTCCAATATCGAACAAGGCTACCCGATATGTAGTCTGATACTGTCTGTATCGGCCTGGCTAGGCCGATACACATGTCAATATTGACCACTCTCGTTTTCTCCCTTCTTCCAAACTCAACACCTTCATCCATGACTCAAACCTGGTGTCTAGGGATATCCACAAACACTAAAATAAGCATAAAAAACAGTAGAAAGCAATAATATGTATAAGGATAGAATGGGATTGTCTCTCAAAGGCGTTTGCTTAGAGTCATTAAGCTTGACTTTCCTTGGCTCTTTAGTTGGAGTAAGAAAGAGTTATAGAACTCCATTGTGATCCTTGCTTACCATGGTTAGAGTGTTTAGAGGCTTGCAAGTTTCTGATGAATTCTCTTCAGCATAATCCATGTTTTCTTCTTTAACTTTTTTGGTGATCCTATTGATCTTCAGCAATGCAAAAGGCTTAGGCTTGTCCTCATACTTTATCGAGTAGGAGACTTCACCACCCTTAGACTTTACCATTAAAATTGGACATTATTTATATAGTAGATTATTACTGTATAATCTTTTGATATGTGATTTGGATTAAAATCCCAACATATATGTACTTTCATCGTACTAAGTGAAGAAATACTTACAAACACGATTAATAAAAAAACTCTAGCTTGAGGGTGTTATCTAAAAAGAGCCATTTCTCTTTTTGTACCATATGTTGGAATAACAAAAATGTTGGCATAATTAAGATCCCCAAAGGTTTACTAAAATTTATCTACTAGTAAACAAAATAAATGTTTTATCATTACCAACACCATATCCATCACTGATAACTCTACCATCATACAAATTCAGTCTACTGTGATATAATTAATCTACCATCAAACAAAATAAGTCTACAAATCTGATAATAAATCTACATGAAAAGTCTAACGTTCCATCGTTAAGTATACAAACCAAAAAAATATATTTCATCATTACCTAAAAATCTACCAATTTAAGTAAACATCTACCACTCCAAAATATTTCTTATCAATGTGTTTGGAGAAATAACCTTCGTATATTATAAATTTGCAAACTAATTATTTAATCTCTTTTTTATCCCTAACAAACTTAAAAATTAAGAAAATATCATGAAAAAACCACAACCCCCTTTTAAAATATTAGAGGGAATTATGGTATAAAATTCACAGCAGATAGATTATATAGTTTGCAAACCTTTTGACATATGAGATTATTTTTCCAAACTAAAAAAAAGGCTAATTTCCCAATTGTCCCTTTATAAACTAACCAACGAGAATTAATTCTGCTAATAAATTATTAACTATGTCATCATAAAATTGGTAGATATGTTGAATAATTTTTTTTTTATAATTCAGAGAAACCGACACCTGTAGAAGGGCTTAGACTAATCTATAGGAGAGGTGCAGCACATGTATATACTCTCTCCCTTTTTTCAAATATTCAAATGGGCTGAAAACAACCCATATCCGTGTGGCCAAGTGGGAATGGTTTAACAATTCCACACTTGAGGGGAATCGATCTCTGGCCTAGACCAACAGAATATCTCCTTCTTTAGTAAGATATTTATATTTTGTAGACTTATTATTGCCTACTTATAATAAAAAAAAAATAATAATTTCATAATATTGTTTTTGTCAACAAAAATATAAAGGTACATTAAAAACTTTTTTAGATTATATAAATAATTTCAAAAGATTTGCCTTATATAAGTAGTAAGACTACTTTCCAATATTATTGTAGCTAAAATATCATAAGTTAATCACATGTATTCAGTTTTCTTTTCAAATGCATTTTGAGATTTCAAATGTCATTCTTGTCCTGCTAGATTCAACGCGTAAAGAACATACACTACTAGTGTCTGAAGAGTATTAAATGCTTGTACCTACCAAACAAGGTCGTAATGATAGCGGTTAAGAAGAGGCAGAACATGTCAATGGCTTCACCTTTAGCAGCACGTATGGTGAAGTTTGGTCATTTCAAGAGTAGTGCAGAAGGACAATTTAGCGGACAATAGCAAGAGCCTGACCCAAAGAATCTGGAGCCTGGTCCGTCAACCGACCCATTACCAGATATCTTCTATAAATACCCTCTTCGCATCAACGATGAGAGGGGGAGAATTTATAGAGAGTTACACCCATCTTCTAGCTTTGTTTTACAAACACATTCCCCCAAAGCTTTATCAAGATCATTCGGATTTGATAAAGCACCACATTCAATGCCGCTCTCTCGATAATTTTATACTCTCTTGGCCAGTCATATGCCTTATTCTGAATTAAGTGTCGGAGAGTAATCGAAAAGGGCAACTCCACTCTACTCCACAACGTTTGCTTCCTCTCATTTGTTTCAGGTTGACCCATCTCCCCAGAGTTTGAATCTCCCCGGCAGGCTCGACAGCCTATAAAATAACTCCATGTAAGCAACTCATTTGTTGCTCCCAAACAGTTGGGGCTATAAGGAGGGAGAAGAACAAACAAAATGTCAACCAAAGGAAGCGCCTCGCCCAGTCCACCACGAGCGGCTATCCAGGACGAGAACCCTCGTGGTACTTACGGTCATGTTCCCCCTGCGGTCCCAACAATGACCGGTTCTGAACAGAGCTCATGTGCACCGTCAAAAGGAAGCGGAAGCTGGGACATCAGATCCGGCAAACACAAGTCACGCCCCAGGGCCACGCTACCACTAGGCCCCTCGACGAGGAAGGTCCTCCAATCTCTGTGGGCTGAAGTGCCCCGGTCCATCTCGGACCAGACAAAAGGAGCCTTTTAACGACCTTCACATCCCAAGATGAGATCACGGGTCCAACGGCTAACGGGACGGTGGAAGCCAACCATTCCGCTTACTTGACAAAAACAGAATAAGGCTAAGCGAAGATGAAACCATGAACCAAACCATAGGGGCGATCGATCTGGACTGCATCGTCGCTCAAAAAAATGGTCGAGCATATGGCCAACATTGACACCTGGCTATACCAGATCCTGAGTCTGCCCCCGAGGGTTATTCAAGTCACAAGGGAGTCGTACAATAATTCTCCCTTCTCCGAAGACGTAGCAAAGACCAAGGTGCAAAGAAATTCGGGTACCCGGCCATGAAAAACAATGATGGAACCGACGACCCTGAGGACTATGTATCACAGTATAAGGATGCTCTTAGATTCCGCCACCTCTCCCCCACCCCCATCGTACATAAGGGAGGCCTACATTTGCAGAGGTTTCCATGCAACAGTGGCTGATCAGCCTTCCTAACATGTCGATGGACTCCTTTTTCCAGCTGCACAGTGTCTTTGTTCAGCATCTCCCTAACAGTCAGAAGCCGGCCCAAGGCATGGGACATTTGTTCGATATATTCCACAGGCACAACGAATCACTCCGATCATACGTAACTCAGTTCAACACAATAAGGGTGGAGATACCTGCTTATTACGAGGTCACGATGGTACACACATTTTAGAAGGGGTTTCTCAAGGGGTCGGGCCTTTACGAATATCTTACCAAGAATAACTGCAGTACTATGGAAGATGTCCTCTACTACGCCCACCAACAGGTTTGATGGGGGTGCGATCATGATCACTTGGACACCCTGACGACACGATCCCAAGGGTAGCGAAACGATCGCGAAGAGCCCTCTGGGAGATACTCCAACAAGAGGAACAACTATCCTCCCAGCCGATTACCCGGAGGCTACACAAGATCCATGGGTCTCCACATCTCAGGGGAAAATAGAGATCCTCTCACGTGGCTGCTGGGAAGATAGCGCAAATCGAAAAAGCATTTGATAAACGCAAAATAGACGCTACTTGGATGATGATGAGCGAATCACTGACAGTCATCGAGCCCTAGGTCAAATGGCCCAAACCTAAAAAAAAGCTCCTCGAGAGCCATCTCGAGACCATTTGGACTACTGTGAGTTTCATAGGGAAAAATGGACACGCCACCGAGGAGTGTTTTGTTCTAAAAAAAAAAGTCATAGAGCTCTTAATCAAGGGCCTACTCACCTACCTCCTCTACGAGAAGGCGTGGGCTCGCCTACTCAAACAAAGAAAGGGCAAGGCAGCCGAGGCACAACCCATGGCAAGGGAGGTCCTAAATAACACCATCACCGATCTAGACGATAACCTGCCGACCCGATTGATATTAGATTTTTCGGTCTTTAACCTCAGTACATCTCTACACTTGCCATTGTAATATAGAAAGGTTATCAATCCAATCCAGATAGGCTAAGGAAAAATCAAGATACCGAAAACTTGTTAAGCTAGGCCTAATCATAAAGAAGAAAGGGGTTTTAAACTAACAACCTAAGGTGAATGTAGAAAAAGACAAAGGAACAAGAAAACAAACAACCTAAGACAAGAAATGCAAACTATAAAACAGAGGTTCAAGACTAGATGATTAACAATGTGAATCATGCACAAGGTTTTCAAGCAAAGATCAATGCATTAAACTCTAAGCAAGGACTATTAATATAGACTAACCCAATCATTTGGCGATAATCCCTTTGACTAATCACACTCCAAAGCCACTTTCGATGGTGGAAATACAATCAGCAAGCTTTAAACTATAAATTCCATGGAGCCAAAAAGCAACTTAGACAACTCATCCCTTAGGATAAGATCGTTAATCTCTTGTGCAATGGATCAAACATCAACTCACACTCTCATGCACAATCAATGTCTAAAGGCAATTTCTCAATCAACCAAGCATTAAATGCATTCAAACAAGAAATGATAGATGTAAAGACTTATGACTATCTAAACACCATTTTCAAGCATTGAACTTCATTCAAGCATTTCATCAAACACCTAGAGTGCAAATAAAAGACTCTGATCAACTTCTCTAACAAAAAGATACTAGGCATTAAGAACAATAAAACAAGAAGAAATGAACAAAGATCTAACACCCTAGTCATCCTTAAACAATCATGAAACACTTTTCTTTACCAAAAATCAAGAACCTCCAAAAATAAAAATTAAAGAACAATAATTCGAAATTGACAAAAGCATAGACAAAAAAGAAGGTAACAACTAAAAGATTAAAGATTAAAATAAGAAAGCTTAAATAAAAATATATACAAGTAATCCAATCAGTTAGCCACAAAGGATTTGTTCTTATTTATGGAAAAAACAAAGCAAAACTTTGGGGCAATAGAAAGGATAAGAAAATAAGAGTTTAGGTCTAGGCTATTTATAAGGGACATATCAAAAAAACCATGGTCAAAAAAAATTAAGAGGTCGACAAAAGTCGACACTTCTCTCAGATAAGTTTATTTTGGATTTAATTGAGTTTAATTATATGAATTATAAAGTTAGAAATTGGGTTGTATTGCACGGTGCTTCTAAGCATCGTGATATTTGTAAAGAGTTGTAACTCTTGGTTTAGGACACATGTAGAAAGACACAACTCTTGTTCATGTTGTTTGGAAAAGTATATAAACACATTTTCTCCTTCTGTTGTAAACACAGCTTTCATAATAAAAAAAATCACAAGTTTATCTCATACTCTGTTTTTAACGTTACTTTTCTTCTAAAAACAGAGCAACAAGTAAACACTTTTTTTGTTCTTTGAGAAAGTAGCTTTGGCTTCTAACATGGTATCAGAGCTCTCATGATTCTGAGAGCCAATTCAAGTACAAAGACAAGTGAAATTTCTGTAAAAATTCAAGCGAGAAACAGAGATTATGGAAGTATCATCACAGCAAGTGATCCCCATATTCGATGGGGATAAGTATGATTTTTGGCGTATCAAGATGACTACAATTCTCAAGACCAGAAAATTGTGGACGGTGGTGGAGAACGGAATTTCAGAATGACCGGCACAAGCGGATCATACTCCCGAAGCGTTGCGATTGAGAAATCAGTGTGAGAAAGAATCAACAAAGGATATGATGGCACTGCAAATTCTGCAAACTGCCGTATCAGATCAGATTTTCTCTCGCATAGCACCGGCCGTTACTTTGAAAGGAGCGTGGGATGCTTTGAAATCCGAATTTCAGGGATCTCCACAAGTACGATTGATCAACCTACAATCATTGAGAAGAGAATATGAAAACTTAAAGATGAATGAAGGAGACAACATCAAAGTTTTCATAGACAAGTTAATTGATTTGGGAAATCAATTAAGAGTTCATGGTGAAGAGAAAACAGATTATAACATCATCCAGAAAATATTAATCTCTCTTCCCGCCAGATTTGACAGCATAGTGGCTGTAATGGAGCAAACGAAGGACCTCACTATGTTTCCAATAACAGAGTTAATAGGAACTCTGAAGGCACATGAGAAGCGTGTTTCATCTCGTGATGAAAGCATGACAAAAGGAGCCTTTTATGGAGAAAAGTTTGTTTCAAAAGGAATAAACATAAGCGAAGATAAACATCACAAGATGACCAATAAATAGTGTGGTGTATGCAAACCATACAATCACAATGAAAGTGAATGCTAGTGGAAGAAAACGAAGAGTCAATGTGTCTGTTTACAAAAGGTTGCAAACAATGAGAGAACGTGTTTCGTGTGTAACAAACTCGGACATCTAGCAAAGAACTGTAAACTTAGAAAAACCGAGAGTGTGGATCTAAGTATTGAAGAATCAGAAGATGAAGGTCACACGCTGTTTAGTGCAGTCGAAGAAGAAACATCATCAAGAGTAGATGATGAAACATGGTTAGTTGACAGCAGATGTACTAACCACATGACCAAGGAAGTATCATACTTCATCATTCTTGATAAGAGTATCAAAATACCAATCAAAGTGGGGAATGGTCAATGAGTAATCAGGGCAGGGAAAGAGAATATCCAAGTGATGACAAGCCAAGGAGAGAAGGTCATCAAAGAGGTGTTTCTAGTTCCGGACTTAACAAGGAATCTGTTAAATGTTTCGCAAATAGTATCAAATGGATATGGAGTCTTGCTTAAAGCCAATCAATGTTTCATAGATGAAACTCAAAGAAGAAGGATATTGAATATCAAAATAAAGCACAAGAGTTTTCCATTTAGATGGAATAAAGCGGAGGCAAATGCATTACTTGCACATGAAGAAAAGGTCAACAAACTAACTCTATGGCATCGAAGACTGGGACAAGTTGGTTTTGACAAGTTAAGGAGGATGCAAAAAGTGAAGACGGTAGACAATCTTTGATATACTCAAATTATCCCTTAGAGCTACTTTCTCATATTAAGAGATAATTGTAGTACTTAGGGGTCGAATCCACAAAGACTTAAGAATATTACACAACAGACTTTAGGTTCAAATATAGCTAAGCAATCGATAACTAGGGAAATGAAATAGCAAATAAAAGTAACAAGAGCAGAGGTGGATTGTAAGTTCTTAAAACCAATAAGACAAGGTGCTAGGCAATGGGAAATTCGCAGGTTGACATAAATCGCAGACTACAGACTGAAAGGATGATTTGTTAAAACCGTTCTAGAACTCGAAAACACGAATGTAAAACCAATTGACTTCCGTTGCAGAGATTATCTATGATCAGATTTTAGAATTCCAAATTCTTTTGCAAATTCTAACAACCTAAGCAAGCATTATGGTTCAGGTGTGATATGTTCACAAAATCATTAATCCAAATTCCTTTGCAATTAGTTATTTCGCTCATCTAAGATAGTTCTTGTGATTAATAATGTTTCCACATCTACTAAACAACCTAAGATCTGATTTCTAGGTGATCAAACTTAAAATCAGCGTTAAAGCAATCTAGATGAAGAACCAATGGATTTATACTTCCAGTGTTGCAGTTCTAACAATTCATTATCAACCTTTGAATAACCCAAAACCTAACTAGCAGATTACTCAAACATAGAAACTGAAACACAAATCATGACTGAATAATATTGCATTAAAAGATAGAGTAAAAGACAAAGGGGGTTCGAAATTCTTCTCTAACAGAGTACGGATTTGTCTCCCCAAATGCTCTGAATCTAATCTCTCTCTTAGTCTCAATAAAAACAAGATAATGTCCTAACAATGGCTTTCAAATCCTAAATACAACTCTCGACACGACTGGGACAAGTTTGCAAATAATAAGAAACTACTGGGCCAAGTTGCAATTCTTCAAAAGAGTTAAGGCTCTTCTTCGCGGCCACGATCGGTGTCCATCGACACCAAGGAGTTGTGTCGATCGACACCCTGCTCCAGAATGCTCTCCGACTTGGTCTTTTCAGCATCAGCTTCAACATAGCTCCAAAAGGTTCCAAAATCCATAATTATTCTCCAAACGTACCTAGACCTGCAAAGACTTGATAAGACTCGAAAAATACCAAAAAGTCTATAAACAAGACTTATATCATGGTCAAAAACCCATAAAAACCATGATATATCAACTCCCCCAAACTTAGCTTTTGCGTGCCCTCAAACAAACAGAAAACTAAACACAGAGTCGAGGTCTGAAAACGCGGGAACTCACCTTCTCATAGATCATTGTTTCAACTGTTCATCTTGTAATCCACACATTGCATTTCTTAAACCAAATCCAACCACCATGTACTTCTCCTTAGACATTCACAGCATCTCAGATTCAACACATATATTCACAGCATTGTCTTATAACTATCATTGCTGCAAGTGCACAGCAATGCAATTGTAGCACAAAGGGTTATCGAATCCCAAGGGAGGAAGCAACTGCACTACAGAATTTATATTCAGATTATGCTAAGTCGAAATGAGTGAATGTAAAGCAAAATAACTAAATAAATAAAAGCATGCGATTTGATGATTGTTTCTAAAGCTCAAGAGGCTAAAAACGCTATGCCAGGATAATTCGTAGGTTGAATCCGACAATGTATAATGCATGCAATCAGGAAATAAATAAAACCGTCTAGAACTCGAAACACTAATTTATAACTAATCAATTCTTACTGTAGAAGTATCTATACCTAAATTTCAGAATTTCAAATCTCTTTGCAAATTCTAATAATTCAAATAATCAGTAGAGATCAGGTTTGATTGTTCATAAAATTTCTAAATCAAATCTCTTTGCAGATAGTAAATTTGCTCATCAAAAACTTGTTCAGGTGATTAACAATGTTCTCACATATAGTAAACAACCTAGGCTGCGATTTCTTGATGATCAGTCCTAAAAATCGATGTGAATGCAAGTCTAGATGAAGAACCAATGAATTTTCCTAACAGTTTAGCAATTCTACAAACTCTTCATGAACCATTAAATCATCATAACCTAACTAACAGTTTACTTAGACATGGAGACAATGAAACAACTCATAACTGAATAAAACTGCATTAAAAGAAAAGAGTAGAGATACAAGGGTTCAAAACTTTCTCTAAAAAAGTACATGATTGGTCTCCCTCAAAGCTCTAAATCAATCTCTCTCAAAAGCTCTCTAAAAAATCAGTTACAAACCAAAGAATGGCTGAAAAACCTAATATATAGGCTAAAACACGAATGGGACACTTTTGCAAATAGTGGAACTTCTGGGACAAAACTGCAATTCTTCCTCTATCTTTTAATAAACCATGCTACTCTTCCTCAGACTTGGGTGACGAGCGTCACCAAACAGAGGGTGACAATCGTCACCAGTGGCAAATCACGTCTCCTTGTTGCTTCATTTGGGAAGAACTCTTGTTTTGCTCCAAAATGCTCCAAAGTCTCCAATTATGCTTTAAGCATGCCTCAACCTGTAAAGACTCTATTAGGACTCTAAAAAGACCAAAAAGACTCAGTAATAAGGATTTATATCATGGTTAAAAACCATAAAAACCATGATATATCAACTCTCCGGGACTTAGCTTTTGCTTGTCTTCAAGCAAACATAAAACTAAGAACAGAGTCGAGGTTTGAAAACGCGGGAACTCACCTTCTCATAGATCATTGTTTTGACTGTTCATCCTATAATCCACACACTGCATTTTTTAAACGAAATCGAACCACCATATACTTCTCCTTAGACATTCACAACCTCTCAAATTCAACTCATAAATTCACAGCATTGTCCAACAACTATCCTTGATAAACCTCATTAGCAGTCTAAGTATTCAAGAACCTTCTAGATTCATTTCCATACTATACCTAAATAAATTTGCAGTGCAATCTATCAACCACTGGTACACTTTCTCTCCCCCAGACTTATTTTTTTCTAAAATTTCATTATATTATTCAGGTATAGGTAAATAATGGTATCACGGGATAATCCTAACCTTACTTCCACCTGTGATCATCTCTTTAAAATGAAATATTGGGATCACTGAAAATTTTCCTACCCTTCACCCAAAGAATCATATCAAGTTTTTTTTTTCAAATTTATCACATTTTCTCTTTTTTTTTTATTGAACAAGGGAGAAGAGTACCATCACTTTTCAAACATTGCAGGCAATTTATCAGGTATGAATGAGGAATCAAGCTCTATGAATATCAGACTTACTAACTTAGTCTTTTGGAAGCTCAAGTTAAGTGGACTTGCTGGAACTATGGATGTTTCTAGTTAACTGATCAGCCTAAGGATTTTTCATTAGTCAGAAACTGGTATTAATCATGCAGCAATTGTCACTCAGATGAAACAGGTAACACAAACAATCAAGAGAAAGGTCCTAGTTCCCAACTAAATTTTGACTCAATAAAACAGGTTTTGACTCAACTTTAAGACTCTAAAAACCAAACACAATGTACACAATGTCAGCAACGACCTCCCCCGGACTTAAACAACACTGTCCTCAGTGTTACCAAGCATGGAGTTGGCAAAGATAAGCAATGAAACAGTTTGAGCAGAGATAAGAAGATGGTACCTGTGATCGCGCGGGGTGTCGATCGACACCCTATGCTGGTGTCGATCGACACCAGGTCCGAAGACAGAATGTGATCAACCCAAACATGCATAATGTTGCATGTTAGATTGTTAGATGAAGTTCTCCCGAGTCAAGACAGTTAGGAACACTCAAGCACACAATTAAAAGCAACAATACAATGCATAATCTTATCAATTCAAACAAGTTTCAAAGCATAACCAAAGCTGACAAACTGACTCAAAGCAAAAACATGAATAACTGACTCAAAGATAATGTAAAAGAACAAAGGAAAAGGGAAAAGTAACCAGGATAGATAGAGGAACTAGTCCTCATCCTCCTCTCGCGGGGAGGTGTAAATGATCGAACGCAGCCACAGTTCAACAGCACAGCGATGGCGTTCCAGAGGCTCTAGACACTCTGAATCATGAATCGCTGGAAAGTGGCCTGCTCCATAGGAATGTCTGGAACGTTAGGGAGCGTGTGGTGCCCAATCGGCTCAGGATATGCAGGAGCTCTGAACGCTCGTGATCGACAAGAGGGACCTATAGCAAGGTCCTCAACAGGTGTGTTCTCTGCAGAAGAAGCAGCAACTCGAGAAGATCCTCCTCTGCGCCTAGTGGCTGGCGCGGATCAAAGCAATGAAGCATCAGGCTGAAAGCTGAGGAGGTCTAGCTGAAGTTTAGTGAGAGCAGGCTGAGGTAGCGGAATCAGACATCGCTCGCCACTTGTGCTAACAAAACTCCATAGCAGCTCATCTCCCTTGATCCAATGGGTCCTCCTCAAATAGTCCATATCCAGGAGGTGGCGCTCAGTGACAATCCTGCAGGTGGAAGTGTCAATTCTGCAGTGGCAGAATATAGGAGTCAGAAGACTACCAATACTCTCGGGCTTGCCGCGAGCTCCTGAGAACGGCTTGGTCTTCAATGAAGCCAAGTGATGAGCAAAGATGGTGCCCATGTTGACATCAATGTCAACCACATACTCCTCTGTAAGGATATCATCAATGCCATAATAAAGCAAGGTTAGCTCAGAAACTCACATCTTCCCCGGCTCAGACTTACACAAAAGTGTAGTGGAGATGAGACGGGCAACTATGCGCAGCAAGAGATGGCGCACATCAGTCCGAGTGGAGGTCTTGGAATCAAACCTACCATTCCCGAAGTGGGACCAGAAACTCTGCAGGTCAGTGAACTGCGCTGGGAGAGAGACGCTAGTGCGCACTGTATCGAACCCGTAAATATAACAGAACGCGAGAAGTGGGATCCTGTATCTGATACCGCAGATGATGAATGTGACAGTGCCCTCATCTGCCCTCTTGACAATCTCATTGTCGTAGTAGACCCTCACTGTGGCAATAAACTGGCGCACTAGCTCTGGGTACAGGTCATACTGCTTGGTTGCAATTGTGCCCAAGCCCATCTTCTTCAGCAATCTGAGCGCCTCTTCCTTAAGCCCGAGCCTGCGCAGTGTATCAGCATCTGCGAACTGTGTAGGCACAACATCCATCTTGATCCAAGCATTGTAGAACAGAGTATCATAATCATCCCACTGCTCTCTGATCTCCCTGAAAACGCAATCACGTTTAGCCACCTTTTTCGCTGGCGGATCCTCCCAAACTCTCTCCACTGGAATCTTCAATCCTTCTCTCTGGGGCCATGGTGGAAGAGAAGAAAAAGCTGGCGCAGGGTTAGAGGATTCGTCAGCTTCAGTTCGTGTCCTCTTACTATTCTGTGGAGGCATCTGCACTCAGAAAATCAAGAATACAAAATTTTTCAAAATTAGACCAAAATAAAAAATTCAAAAATCCAGAGTCTGGTCTATCATCAATGGCGAGCATCACTAGCAACTTAATGACCACTAATCACAAACAATTCTAGTTTAAAACCCCAAATTCAAACCTAGTTTTGCAAAATAAATCATCAATTCGAAAATTTCAATATTTTGCAAAATCAAGCCATAAAAACTAATGGGCAAGGTCGAATTACTCCTAAACAACCTAGAGAAGCATGATTCAAGTCACAAATCATGCTAAAACAGGACGAATAGAAGCCTTCAAACCTTGGAGTCGAACTGAAAAATTGAGTTTTCGAGTGTCATACCTTGCAGTTCGAAGATAGGCTGAGAAAAAACATCACGCATGATCTGTTGAAGGAGTAGTGCAGTTCGCGACTGGTGTCGATCGACACCAGAGGGAGTGTCGATCGACACTGACTCGTGTCGACTGGGTGTTGAGCTGGATGTCGATCCCGGTCGATATTGGTTAGCCTCAAGGCTGGTGTCGATCGACACCAGAGGTGGTGTGTCGATCGACACTGCTTCTGTAGCACGAAAAAGCTGCAGTTCTTCAACATCTGGTTCCTACAGTCTTGCCTCAATGAAGTAGATATTCTCCTCTGGCAGGAAATCATCAATAGGGATGTCGTCTTCAATCATGATTCTTGAAAGATGATCAGCCACTCCATTTTCAATCCCTTTCTTATCTCTGATCTCAATATCAAACTCTTGAAGCAGCAAAATCCATCTCAATAGTCTTGGTTTGACATCTTTCTTCTGCATCAGGAACTTGAGAGCAGAATGGTCAGTATGCACAATCACCTTAGCTCCAACCAGGTACTCTCTAAATTTCTCAAATGCAAACACCACAGCCAACAGTTCCTTCTTTGTAGTTGAATAGTTCTTATGTGCTTCATCAAGAGTTCTGCTTGCATAAGAGATGGCATGAAGCTTCTTCTCCTTTCTCTGACCCAAGACAGCGCCTACTGCAAAGTCTGAGGCGTCACACATCACCTCAAATGGTAGATGCCAGTCAGGAGGTTGCACAATGGGAGCACTCACTAAGGCCTGCTTGATTTTCTGAAAGGCCGAATGACACTCTGTAGTAAAGTCAAACTTCACATCCTTTTAAAGTACAGCTGTGAGTGGTCTTGCAAGCTTGCTGAAATCTTTGATAAATCTTCTGTAGAATCCAGCATGTCCCAAAAAACTCCTCACTGATTTCACACAATTTGGTGGCTGCAGACTTGTCATCACTTCAATTTTCGCCTTGTCTACCTCAATGTCTTCTCCAGAAACTCTATGCCCAAGCACAATCCCATCTCTGACCATAAAGTGGCACTTTTCCCAGTTCAGAACCAGGTGCTTCTATTCACATCTTGCAAGCACTTGACAGAGGTTGTCAAGGCAGTCTTTGAAGGAGGAGCCATACAATGAAAAATCATCCATGAAGACCTCCATAAACCTCTCAATCATATCAGTGAAGATGGAAAGCATGCACGTCTGAAATATTGTAGGAGCATTACAAAGTCCAAATGGCATTATGCGGTATGCAAAGATTCCATAGGGACAAATATATGTAGTCTTCTCTTGGTCATCTGGATGAATATGGATCTGAAAGAAGCCAGAGTAGTCATCAAAGAAACAGTAGTTGGAGTGATTTTCCAGCCTCTCCAACATCTGATCGATGAATGGCAATGGAAAGTGGTCCTTTCTTGTTGCAGCGTTGAGCTTCCTGTAGTCAACGCACATCTTGTGCCCAGTGATTGTCCTTGTAGGAATCAGCTCATGCTTCTGATTTTTCACCACTGTGACTCCTCCTTTCTTTGGAACCACATGTACTGGACTAACCCAAGTACTGTCTAAGATGGGATAGATGATCCCAGCAGCTAGAAGCTTCATGATTTCCTTCTTGACTACATCCTGCAAATTCGGATTCAGTCTCCTCTGGTTCTCAATCGATGACTTTGACTCATCCTCAAGGTGTATCCTGTGCATGCACATGTCTGGAGAGATACCTGAAATGTCATCAAGAGAATAGCCAAGAGATTTGCGAAAGTTGCGCAGCTTGCTTAGCAGTAAAGTGAGTTCGGCATTGTTTAAGGAAGCACTAACAATAACAGGATATGTAGAGTTAGGTCCCAGAATAGCATACCTTAGACCTGCAAAGAGCTGTTTGAGTTTGATTTTTGGAGCTTTTTCTTCACTCCAATCGCTCAGTTTTGCAGCTTTTACAGAAGTTCCAACCAGCTCCTTTTGTGTTACCAGCTGCATGACTTGTTCACTTGCATCCAACATCTTGACATACCCAGCGGAAATGTCATCTAGATGCTCTGTCTCTTCTGCAGAAACTGTCAATGCTCTCTCCAAAGGATTTGTGGGATGCATCTCCTAAAAGATCTCTTCTGCAAGACTTGTGAGGGAGTCTACATAGAATGTGTGGCCATCTATTGTTGGCCTCTTCATCAGCTTATCCATGTCAAAGTTCATCACCAAATCTCCCACACTCAGGGCTATGCTTCCTTTCCTGACATCTATTATGGCGCCTGCAGTGGCTAGGAATGGTCTTTCCAAGATCAGGGGGTCTTTTGGTTCTTCTCTATAAGCTAGAACCACAAAGTCTATAGGGATCATGCAATCTCCCACCTTGACTGGTACATCCTCCAATATGTCTTCAGGGATCCTCACAGATCGATCTGCTAGGATGAGAGAGATCCTAGTTGGCTGAATATCTGTCATACCCAAGCTGACAACAGCTGAGTGAGGCATAAGATTAACATTTGACCCAAAATCACAGAAAGACCTCTCAAACCTCTCAGCAAAGATTGTGCAGTCTAGGACAAAGCTTCCAGTATCTGTCAGAATCTCTGGTATCTTGTTATGTATCATGGCACTGACCTGTTCTGAAATCAGCATTGTCCCTTGCTCAAGCCCACTGACCTGATTCTTGGTCATCATCCTTTTCACATATCTTCTGATCACAGGGGTGGTCCTTATAGCATCAATCAAAGGAATCTCCACCACAAGCTTATCCATGATGGCTTCTGTCCTAGCATCATCCAGTTCTTATTTATACTTCTTTTGGTTCCTTGGGTAAGGTACCTTTGGCTTGTAAACTCTTCCTTCTGCGTTTTCTAAAGTCAGAACAATCGCAGGTTGCTTCTGTGGGGAATGTCGATCGACACCAAACGGTGGGTGTCGATCGAAACTCATCTCTGCATCTGGTGTCGACGGTCCAACTCGCTGCTTGTCGACATTGATCGATATCTCTTTGCCTCGACTCGAAGAGTCTGGAAAATCCTCTGGTGTCGATCGACACTGAGTGATGGGTGCCGATTGACACCCCTCAAAACTGGCGAAATCATCCTCTTCAAACTCTTGGAGTTTCTCGAAATCTCCTGCACTAAGACCCTTCTTCTGCACTGGTTGCAGATTCTTTCCACTCCTCACTGTGATGGCGTTGACAGAGTGTCTATGGTTGGTATTTGTTCTTCCTGGAAGAAATCCATCTTGTCTTTTCATAGCTCCAGCAGTTTGAGCAACTTGAGTATCAAAAGTTTTGACATGGGTGTTCAGGGCTTCGAATTTGCCATTCAAATCCTCGTAGAGAGCATCAGTCTTTCCACTGATGTCAACTATGATCTTTTACTGACCCTCTAGCAGCTGTTCAAGCATGGCTTCAATCTTACTTGAAGTTGATGGTGCAGGTGGTGACTAATAAGAAGAGGAACCATAGTTCCTGCTGAAGCTGTTTTTCTGGTAAGGCTTCTGGTATTCAGTTTTCTGAAACTGAGGCTTGGGAGTGTCACCAAAAGAAAACTTCTGTTACCCTGTGAAGTTGCTCGTCTGATTATTCCCACTGAATCCTTTGTTTCCTTGCTGATTATTGTACCTTTGACCCTGAGAACAAGCCCCATTAATGTAGTTGACATCTTTTTCTTTAAACTCCTCAGCTGGCTCAAATGTCTCAACTTCAGCAGCAAACTGAACAGACTTCTTACCCACCAAAAGGTTATGAACAGAGTTCAGCTTAGCCTTCATCTCAGCAGCAAACTGATTGTTCTCAGCATTTCCAGCCATCTTCTGCCTCTCAAAATCAGCATTCTTTGTACTGTTGCTGGCAGCCGGATTCTCTATCAATGTGATGGCGTCAGCTGGGACTATAGTGTTGAAATTCCCATTGATTGCAGTATCCAAAGCCATCTGGTATCTCCAATCAATACCTCTAAAGAAGATGCCCAACAGTTGTACTTCATTGTAACCATGGTGTGGGCAGTCTCTTTGATATAACTTGAACCCTAGCCATGCTGCCTTCAAAGCCTCAGTAGGACCTTGGGAAAAAGAAGCAATTTTCTTCCTCGACTCTTCTGATCTTGCATCAACATAGAATTTGTTTAGAAAAGCGCTCTTGGTGTCCTCCCAAGTGGTCAAAAAGCCAGGCTCTAATTGTTTCAGCCACTGAGCTGCATCTCCTCCCAAAGAGTAGGGGAAAAGCTTGGAGAATAAGAAGTCATACTGACTCCATTGGCTTTAACACTAGTAGCCAGATCCTCAAACCTCTCTATGTGGTCCATAGGATGCTCATGTGGAAGCTCATGGAAAGGGTGTTGACCCACAAGCTGGTAGTAGTCAGGCTTGAGTTCGAAGTCATTTCTCTGGAAGGCAGGATGGCAGATTGCAGCTCTATTTGCATAGAACTGATCAGGCCTGTTGTAATCTCCAAGGGTCCTCTATTGAAAACGCCCAGCAGCTTCTCCAGAAGCTTGTTGTTGCACATTATGAGCAACTGGTGGCACAACTTGTTCTTTAATCACAACGCCATTCTCATATATCCTCTGCCCTTCCGCATTCCTTCTGTTTCCTTCCCTGTCAACTAAATGACCCTCAGCATATGTCCTCAAAACAATCGGTCCAACCATCTTTGTTTGCTTCTTGGCTTTTCTGATGGTTCTCTCCAACTTGGCAAGTTCGTCGATGCCTAAAGTCACTAGCTCCTTGTCTTTGTTGCTTCTGGTACTGCGATTATACATACACCTGAAACAGACAGCAGAGAAGTAACAGAAAGTTAGCAAACAGAAAGTAAAAGCTTAGTCAAAATTCTAAAACTAAAAATCTGAAAGTAATAACTAAGTCCCCGGAAACGGCGCCAACATTTGATATGCTCAAATTATCCTTTAGAACTACTCTGTCAAATTAAGAGATCACGGTAGTACTTAGAGGTCGAATCCACAAGGACTTAAGAATATTACACAACAGACTTTAGGTTCAAATATAGCTAAGCAGTTGATAACTAGTGAAACGAAATAGCAAATAAAAGTAACAAGAGCAGAGGTGGATTGTAAGTTCTTAAAAACAATGAGACAAGGCGCTAGACAATGGGAAATTCGCAGGTTGACATAAATCACAGACTACAGACTGAAAGGACGATTTGTTAAAACCGTTCTAGAACTCAAAAACACGAATGTAAAACCAATCGACTTCCGTCGCAGAGATTATCTATGATCAGATTTTAGAATTCCAAATTCTTTTGCAAATTCTAACAACCTAAGCAAGCATTATGGTTCAGGTTCGATATGCTCACAAAATCACTAATCCAAATTCCTTTGCAATTAGTTATTTCGCTCATCTAAGATAGTTCTTGTGATTAATAATGTTTCCACATCTATTAAACAACCTAAGATCTGATTTCTAGGTGATTAATTTTAAAATCAGTGTTAAAGCAATCTAGATGAAGAACTAATGGATTTATCCTTCCAGTGTTGCAGTTCTAACAATTCATGATCAATCTTTGAATAACCCAAAACCTAACTAGCAGATTACTCAGACATAAAAATTGAAACACAAATCATGACTAAATAATATTGCATTAAAATATAGAGTAAAAGACAAAGGGGGTTCAAGATTCTTCTCTAACGGAGTACGGATTTGTCTCCCCAAAAGCTCTGAATCTAATCTCTCTCTTAGTCTCAATGAAAACAAGATAATGGCCTAATAATGGCTTTCGAAACCTAAATATAACTCTCAACACGACTGGGGCAAGTTTGCATATAATAAGAAACTTCTGGGCCAAGTTGCAATTCTTCAAAAGAGTTTTTAAGGCTCTTTTTCGCGACCATGATCGGTGTCCATCGACACCAAGGAGTAGTGTCGATCGACACCCTGCTCCAGAATGCTCTCCGACTTGGTCTTTTCAGCATCAACTTCAACATAGCTCCAAAAAGCTCTAAGATCCACAATTATGCTCCAAACGTACCTAGACCTGCAAAGACTCGAAAAGACTCAAAAAAATACCAAAAGACTATATAAACAAGACTTATATCATGGTCAAAAACCTATAAAAACTATGATATATCAATCTTCCCAAGTTTGAAGTCACAAAAGAGATATGTGACTTCTGTGAGATGAGAAAGCAATCAAGGAGAAAATTTCCTAAGGAGTCTCAAACAAAGACAAGTAAAGAATTGGAGTTGATACACTCGGATGTATGTAGCCATTGTACACAACAAGATTTGAAGAATTACGAGACAAGCTTGGAGTCAAAGAGAAACTCAATTAAGGAGGAGTATTGGATTTAATTGAATATAATCATATGAATTATAAAGTTAGAAATTAAGTTGTATTAAACGGTGCTTTTAAGCATCGTGATGTTTGTAAAGAGTTGTAACTCTTAGTTTAGGACACATGTAGAAAGACACAACTCTTGTTCATGTTGTTTGGAAAAGTATATAAACACATGTTCTCCTTTTTTGTAAACACAATTTTCACAATCAAAAAAATCACAAGTTTATCTCATACTCTATTTTTAATGTTACTTTTCTTCTAAAACAGAGCAACAAGTAAACACTTGTTTTGTTCTTTGAGAAAGAAGCTTTGGCTTCTAACAGTTTATACCGAGCAAGGACAGAAAGTGCCATGGTCGGTGCATCTGCTCGGTGTACATTCCAGGATGCAGACAGTATTACTAGAATTGCCGTATCTTTCTAATCACTAACCGGAATGAATTGATTCCACCTCCATTAGAAATCTAAATTGATCTCCTTAAATTTCTATTAAGGATGCTGAGGCCGAATCGCACTGGAAGGCCTTTGTTTGGACCCATACATCTATATCGTCCAGCATAAAGAGCAGACTTCTTTTCAGCTTTAGTTGGGGCAGGATGCACCGGGCAGGGAAAAAATAGCTTGCCCTGGTGCATGTCCTCGGTCTGTCCTGTTCTCCATACCGTGCACAGCCCTCGGCATACAGCGTGCTGTTGTTGGTATGAATCCCCCGGAGCTGGTTCATCATTGTACGAACTACATGTGCTCAGTATGCCATGAGGCTGCTCATGCCGTGGAAGGACAGAGTAGCCCTCCACGGTTTAGCATCTGGACGAGCTTTCCCTGCTCTTTCAGCTTGGTTCTTCTTGTCCAAACCATGCACCATCCTCCAATGAGTCTCCTTAGCTCCAAAGACACCTGAGATAGACTCCAAACAGTGCAAAACATGCAATGCCTATTCTAAAACCTGTCATGTCTAATATGAATGCAAAAGAGACAAAACATGAAGAATGAATGCATGAAAAAGACCAAAACATGAACTAAATACAAGCTAGAACATAGTAAAATATGAGGTTATCACCGATACCGACTCCTGAGGAGTTCTCTAGCAAACCATCGCGGCCACTACAAGAAATGTTGGACATAGTTACAACTTTTGCCACCATAAAAATTTGTAGCAAAATTTGCAACAGATTGATACAAATTAGAAAATAAAATAAGTATATAAATTGTAGCATTTTGGTGAGATTTTGTAGCTAAAGAGCAATTATTTACAAATCAAAATTGTAGCAATATTGCTACAAATTAGTAACAAAATAACTGTATCAAAATTCAAAATACTAATAATTAGTAACAGTTTTTATAATAAGTAAGTACCAAACTATTCTTAAAAAAATATTGTCACCAAAATCACTACAATTATTCATCAGAATTTGGAGGAAATATTCACCCAAAATAAAACTATATGAATTTGGTCACAAATTCGTCAATAGATTTTGATGCGTATATTTGTCAAAAGTTAGACAATTTTTTTTGACCACTTTCTAACAAAACATTAAAAGTGGTAGAAAAAATGGTAGAAAAAATGGTAGAAAAAGTGGTAGAAAATCAATCGGAAAAATTAACAGAATATTCTCGTTCGTAATCTACAACTTTTTAGGCCTTTGAAAGACAATTTTTTTCCCCTCTTCCTTAGTAACTCCGTCACAGTCCTTCTTCCGCCGATCTCCCTCTCCGGGGGCGGTGCTTCTCACCGCCACCGTGGGAGGGACCGCCATTCGTTGCTCGTTATTCCGGCTGCCGCCTCGTCATTTTCCCCTTTGTCTTCGCCGTGGATCTTGGTTTTTCCTTCGCTAGGGTTTGGTTGTTGGAGGCTCCGGTGTTCTTCTGTCTCCTTGCTCGTCCAGCGGCTCGAGCTCCTCCCCTGCCTACACGCTTGCTCGAGGACGGCTTGCCGAGATATTGGAGAGTCTCTTGTCGGAGAGTATCTGGTGTGTGCCGGCTTTTAGTCCTCTGCCTCGAGTTGCTCTGTTTCAGTGGCGGTTTCTTCTTGTCTCAGAGGCGGCGTTGGGTGGCTAGTTAGGTTTGGGTGGTGAGGACTAGCCCGTTTCCTCTCTCTGGTTTGCTCTCTTCGTCTCCCCTTCTTGTGGTCCTCTGCGGTGCTTCTCTCTGTCTTCCTTTCCCGGCGGTGGCTTTCAAGCTCTTCGTCTTGGATCTGTCGTCGCTAGGTCCCTCTTTTATTGTCCCCTGTATCTGTTTGTTTTCTCTGGGCCCTGCTGCGGGAGCGGCTGTGTCATCGTTAGGTTTAGGTGTAGCTTCGTTCAGAGTTTGTGGTGCTTTAGGTTAGGTTTCAGCTTCTTCTCAGCTCGAGTTTAGGTGTTGAATCGGGGGTTTTCTGTCCCGATTCTCTCAGTTGCTGTTCCTCTGTTTTGCCTTGGGTCTCAGCTTCTTAGTCTCGGTGGTCCTGTGCCGGCAACTTCTTCTCAGGCCTTCCATCATTCGTCTGCTCTCGGGTTTGTTTTCCCAGGTTGCTGCGCTCCGGTTTTGTGCCATAGTCTTCTCTCCTTCTGGGCTCGAAGGTGTGGTTTTGTTGCTTGCGGTTTGTCTCTATTTAGTTGTGGCCGGTGTCAATCTCGACAGGTTGCTCTCGCTGCCTCTGGTTGGTTTAGCTTCCGCCTTTGTGTTTCTTTTGCCGCCAATTCAAGCTTTGGGTAAGTCAAATTATCGTGTGTGTACGTACAATGATTTCCAGTAATTATAGTTTTCTCATAATTAGTTTCACATATTGGGATTGATGTTGGTTTAACTTGTCTTGATATATGCTTTATGGTTTAATAGTGTTGTTATTACATAGTTTTGATCTTATGAGTCTCTATTTGTTTATTTTACACTAACTGTTTTCTTGGCAGAAAGAATACAATTGGGATTCGACATATAGAAAGTAAATAATAAACACTTATAGTTATAGATGTGTTGTATTTGAATTAAGTTCAGTTAGGTTAAGTGTGCAAAGTTTTGGTTATTTATAATCAATGTAAGGAACCAATTATCTTGTAGTGTTAAGACTGAGCTGATCTTTGCTTCTAAACTTACTCCTGCAGATCAAAATCATTGGAATACTTTTGTTGAGAATCTAAATTTCAGTGTTTTATATTAGACTTTTGAAATTGAAACATGAGAGATACAGAAGAAACTTCCAATAAAATCTTATTTTTTCTTGTGTGGCTAAGATGCATTTCTTGTAATCTTTTGAACAGTCTTGGAACATGAAGAGGATGAAGCTTCAATGCCAAAGCTGCAAGCACACGTCTGACCATTCGATCAAGGTGAAACTTGGTAGTTTTCTTTTTTTGCATCAACTGTAACTTGAGAGAGTGATTTGTAACTTGGTTGTTTTCTTACATTGTTATTTTTTGTTTCTCCAGAGGTGTAAGCATTTGGAAACCGGTGGAGATAGAAAGGGGAGGGAACATCTTATTTCTAAGTTGGTTTTCTCTTAATATTTACAAGTTAGATGTTTTGTTATACATACCATAGAAATTAGGTTGTTAGTACTTTAGAAATTAGAATATTATTACTATAGTAATTAGGTGATTAAAATTTTAGAAATAAGGTGGTTAGAGACCTGGATATCTATAGTGATTTGTTATATTTGTTATATATTAGTTTTATATAATCGATTCCTCTGTTTTCACTTTTTAATAATGTATTAGAGATTTTATAATAATTTTTTTTGTATTTTTTTTAAGAAAATACTACCGATTAGCTACAGATAGATTTGTGGCTAGTCTTCAATATTGGGTACAAAAATTTTGTGGGAAATTGTAATAAATTGCCACTATTTATACTATAACTACATTGTAGCTAATTAATTACCGAAATGAATGTAACAAATTTGAAGTAAATTGTTACAGTTTTTGTTTGTTACTAATTTGTAGCAATTTTGTTACAAATTACGACAACATCATATTTGCTACAATCACAGTTACTAATTTTGTTTTGTAACATATTGTAGCAAAAACAAAATTTGCTACAAAATTTTGTTCATAGCTAAAAAAAATCTGTAACTATGTTTAGTGTTTCTGATAGTAGGCCCGGGCACAAAAACCTTGATGTGGGTTGATAGTTATATTTTTTGCATGATTTTAGCATTTATTTAAGTTATTTTTTGTTTTGTTTCATAAGTGCATTTGTGTATTTTAGGCTTATTTGCTTCTATTTTAGACTTTTGATCATATTAGGATAGGTTTTTGCTGTATTTGGAGTGTTCCTTAAGTTATTTGGAGGTTTTTGAGACTCAAGAGAGTCTATGTGTGATCAAGAGAGTAAGAAAGCAAAGGAGAGGAACAGTAAAATGCATAATAGATGATGTCTGGCACCAGCACGGGTACCAGCACGGACTGCTAGATCGCAGCCAATGACCACGGGCTAAGCTTTAGGACACTGCATACAAGATATGTCGCAGCCAAGGTGATTGAAAACTGGGGACTTGGCGTGGACCACTACCGTGGACAGGACAATCCCCGACCAAGGATGTGATATCAGTTGTAGGGTTGTGTGGGTGGCCAGACTGCGGACTATAAAACAATGGCTTAGCGCAGACAGGGAGCACAAGTAGACCAGGCCGCGCTAGACCAGACCCAAACCATGACTCGCTCAAATCCTAACTAATCCGGGATGACCCGGGATGAATTAATGTTCACTATTTAAACCGAAGACCTAATTTTTATGTCTTATCTTATTTTTTATCTCTATACCTTGTTCTTCCTTAAGAAAGTTTTTTCTTTGAATTCTAAAACACATTTTGTAAGAAATCCTTAAGAGTTTATGCAATTCTAAATATTTAGTTATATAATCTTTTATTTTTCTTATTTCTAATCATGTTTATTCATATTTCTTCCATTAGATTTGTGGATTTTAACATGATTAGTGAGTATTTTTCTTATTGGTTTGCGGATGGTTAGATTATGATGAGATTAGAGTAGATTTTTGATGTTTAGAACTTAAATATAATAGATCATTTATTGCTTAGTGTTTTTAATGCTATATTTGCTTTGATAATATTGATTTAGTATTTAGGGCATTTCCCACCCACCATATGTGTTTGATAACATGCTCCAACCAACTAAGTCAAGAGAGTTATATTTCTAGCTAATTATAATAAATATTTAGGGTGTTTTTTGGCTTTATAGAACTCAGATTCATGCTTGTTCATTATTTTTTTACTAATGATGATTAGATCTTGATTAAAGTGATTAGTGTCATTAAAGTGGATTAGTCTTGTTTAAGAATTCTATACCTAAAGATTAACATTATTATCATTATTTGAACATCTTAGATTATTTATATGATCACCCAAACTCAAGAACCCCACCATTAGACCTGTTTACCTTATTTGATCATCTTGTTTAAGTATTTTTTTGTTCTTGCTTTGAATGATTTTATTTGCTTAAGTGTTTGAGTTTACTTGATGCTAGTCTTGTTTTCTTGTTTGTTAGGTTGCTAGAAGCACAAATCATATTTTACATTATTTGGATTAAGAATTTAATGCATTATTGGTGTCACAACTATACCAATGGATTGACATCTCAAAATACTACAATGATATGAGTAGATTAGATTAACTGCTTAGTAGCAAAACTTACTATCATTTGGCAATGTTTCCATTTGGGATTGCATTTGTGCATTGAGATTTTTATTGTTTTTGAGATCAAGCTTCTATTTTTACTATTTTACTAACTCTCTTTCATTTTCTTGCTTTTCTCTTGAAGGTGTATGCTTTCGAGATTATGAGGTAGAGACAACCTTCTTCCACCAATTGACAACATCCATATTTTGGATAGAGGAGTGAAGAGCAAGAAGAGAAAGAGAAAGAGCTGAATACATTGTTTGATTGGGAATGGAAAATCAAAATGCTCAAAGTGGAGACCTTCCACAAGATGCTCAATGAAATAAGGCTCAAGCTAGAGGACCTCAACATCAACAAAGACAAGGCATATTAGGGCTGGAGATCCTCTCAATACCCATGAAAATTTCCAAGGTATACTCCCTCCTCTAGTTGAGAGCAACACCTTTGAGATCAAGAGTGGGCTGATATCAATGGTGCAAGGCAACAAGTTTCATGGTTTGCCAATGGAAGATCCTTTAGATCATTTGGATGAATTTGATAGAATTTTCAGCATGACTAAGATAAATGGAGTCTCTTAAGATGAGTTTAAGCTGAGGTTGTTTCCATTCTCTCTTGGAGACAAAGCTCACCTATGGGAAAAGACACTACCACAAGGTTCCATCACATCTTGGGATCAATGCGAGAAAGCATTTTTGGCAAAGTTCTCTCTAACACAAGAAAATTCAATTTGAGGAATAAGATCTCTAGCTTCACTCAAATGAACAATGAACAAGGGCTACACTATGCAATGCCCAAACTATGGCTTCTCCAATGAATTATTACTCCACACTATCTATAGAGGAGTTCTACCAAAGATAAGGATGATTCTTGATACTGCAAGTAATGGAAACTTCCTAGGCAAGGATGTTTATGAGGGCTATAGTTGGTAGGGAACCTTGCCTAAAGTGATAGCGATTATGGTGAAAGTTATGATAAAAGCTTAAGAGGGGGCGGATCTGATGAGAGGACAAGGAAAGAGATCAAGTCCCTCAATGATAAGGTTGATAAGCTACTTCAAGGGCAACAAAAACAAGTCAACTTTATTGGGTAAGGTGATCAAGATCCTGAAGTTAAAAGCACGCTTCAACAACTCTTATATTGCCAAATTAATAATAGTGCAATGGATGTAAATAAGAAGATGGCTGAACTCTACAACAAGGTTTATTGCTACAATAATGAGTGGAATGCCAAAGATTGACTCTTTGAGCCAAATGGTTAAACTAGTGGAATCCAAAGAAGTCTTTTCCTCCTCAAACCCTCAATCCAATGGTAAAGCCCAAGTCAACCCAAAGGAGTATTGCAATGCCATATTATCATATGATGGTAGCTCCCCTAGTGACCATGAAGCTAATGTAAGGGAGATTGAACAACTACTCTATGGTACAAAGGTGGAAGTGTTTCACACTAAAAAGATTGTACCAATAGTCAATGAGGACATTGAGAACCAGTAAGGGGAGAGAACCATTGAAAATGACACCATGGTTATTGATAAGGAAAAAGGTAATAGAGTGGTTGATGAGTCCTTGATTTTTACACAAGTAAGAGTTGAGTAGTCTCTCAAGGAAAGAGCTAAGAAGGGAGATATGGTGGCAACTTTGCCTCACATTGAAGAAGCGTCTCACAATGATTCTGTCTACAAGCTACCACTTTCATACCCAAGGCGAATTCTTACTAATGCACAAAAGAAACTGCTTTCAAGTTTCAAGGAAATGATGAAAAGGCTGGTTCACAATTGCCTATGATTGATAATTGGTATCAAGTCAAGAAATAATAACTGTTCATCAAGGGTATGCTTTCTAATAGAGAGAAGGTAGAAGAGCTTGTGGAAATCTTTAACCCATCAAGCACCCCAAGAGATGAGTCTAAGTTCATTCCAAAGCTTGGGAATCCTGGAAAAGTTTGATTTCTTGTTCTCTAGGGCACTTATAGATAGATGAAACCTTGTGGCTTGTGTGATTCAGGTGCAACAGTGAATGCTATGTCCCTTGAGATGGCTGAGAGCTTAGGGATAAAGAGCATGAAAAAGTATCTTACACCAATCGCTTTTTTGAATACTTCTTAAGACAGCCACTTTGCCTCATTGAAAACTACCCTTTGAAGATTATGGAGTGTGTGATCCCTACTGATTTTATTGTACTAGAGATGAAGCAAACCAACAATCTCTCACTCCTTCTTAGGATCCCATTCCTCAATACAGCAGATGCAAGTATATACTTCACAATGAAGAGGGTGGTATTCAATAATGTGAATGATAAGATCTTCTACCCTATCAAGTCTTCTACCATGAGTTTTTGTGGAACAACAACTTGAGAAAATATGATAGCTAAAAAGGAATCAACGAAATTAAATGGTTAACCAATGGAGGTTAAGAATGTGAGCACAACTCAAGAAGATGCTCTCTACACTTGTGACTGTGATGGAGAAGGATTTGGTGGTGAGTGTCTACTTGTTTGAAGACCCTAAAAGGATGAGCGAAAAGTGGAGATACCAAAAAGGGCCATAAAAGAGTCTAAGAAGAACATTCCTATCAATGCTTCAGACTTTACAACTGTGTGTCTTTGTCCTTTAAGGTTCATTGATGGCACAATCAAATACAAGGTGAAGAACAAGGGAGTCTCTAAACATCACCAAAGGGACAAGCTTTGATTCACTGAGAACCATTCAACCCCCGAAGGAGGCTAGTGATACTGATGGAGAAGGGACTTCTGTTCCACTCCATGCGCATCCCAATGCCTAAAAGGATTTGAAAGTTTAAACTTAGTGTCTCTAAAACGCACTTAAAAAGCATTCTCATGCTTATCCTAATATATACTATTGCTTTATGTTACTATTAATTTGTTTTTAAGTGTCTAAAGTGATCAGGTTTGAAATTAAGGGGCTATACTTAAGGAAAGAAAGTTTGCATAAGCTTTCAAAGGTGGCACGACCAGGCTGGCAAACCGCGCCCACGTGCGTGACCAAGGGCGTAGACATGGTAGACCACGACCACCCAAGGCTTAAAAACCCTAGGATTGGTGCGGACCCACGACCACAGGCTGGAAACACCGCGGCTGGGAGCGCGGACAAGGCCGCGAAAGGGCAAACTGCGCCGAGGCTGGACGAAAGCACCTTTTTCCTTGCTTGTTTTAGCTGGCCCCACCCCCTTGTCCCTGATTGGCAACAAAAGAGGTTTTAAGTTTCAAAAGAAAAAAAAAGTGGTTTCCAAGTGCAAAAGCCAAAGGTAAAATAAGAAGCATCAAAATGATGATCCAAAGGAGGCACCACAATAACAAAAGAAAAGCTAAGTAAGAAGAAATTAAAAAAGCTAATTCACTCAACACCAAGGAGAAGAAAAATTTCCTAAGACTAACAAAAAATGATGACATTGTGTGATTTAAGAAGCAAGAAAGCATTGGAAAAAAAGGTAGCTTAGTTGTTTAATCTTTGTGAGTAATCTAGGAATATAACTCAGTTTTGGTATTTGAGTAGATGGAAGTCATCCTTGTATGCATCAATTGGTTTTTACTCTTAGTATTTTGCCATAGATTGATTCATATTCGTGAAAGATCCCTTTTGCACCTAAAATAAATCCATACATTGAGAACATTTTTATCTCAAAGCCTTGTCCCTTAACCAAGTGAGTTCTCTTGACATTTCAAAGCATGTTCCATGGTTACAAATTAAATGAATGTTAAAGAAATAGAGGATAAGAATGCTTATTTAGGCTAGACTCGAAAATTCATTTCATGTTGTGATGAATGTGGCTAACATTTTTGAATATAAACAAACTCAATATGCATCCTAGAATTGTTAACTTGGACAATTGTTTGATTTCTTTTATTTGCATTTTTGGGATTTGAGCTCTCACTTTGAAACTTTTTCTCTTTCTTGTTCTTATATGTTTGCTTGAGGGCAAAGAAAATGCAAGTTTGAAAGAGTTGATAGTTGCATTATTTTGCATGGTTTTAGCATTTATTTAAATTAGTTTTGACTTGTTTGATAAGTGCATTTAGGCTTGTTTCCATCTATTTTAGACTTCAGATCATATTAGCATATATTTTCCATATTGTGTTGTATTTGGAGTGTTCCTCATATTATTTCGAGGCTTTGGAGATTTGAAGTAGTCTATAAATGATTAAGGGAGCAAAACCTGAAAAGAGCATAGCAGTCTGGTACCAACACGGGCACCGATGCAGACTGCTAGACTGCAGCCAATGACCACGAACACAGACAGGATAAGCTTGGCGTGATCTGAGCTTTAGGGCAGCACTGATGGCCAGACCACGGCTGATAAACCAGTGGACAAGGAGTGCAGACAGATCAGGCCATGACAAACTAGATCTAGATCCAGACTCGGTCAAAACTCAATTAATCCGAATTGACCCATAACAAATTACTATTCACTAAAACTCATTTTTAAATCTAAAAAGTCATTTTTCACAAGAGAATTGTTTGAAAACAATTTAATGAGCCAATTTTGTTGAAAACATATTCTGCTGGCTCGCGAAAGAACCAAAACAGTAGAGTAAAAACTTGGTGAATTAAAGAAGTGAACGAATTTTTGAAAAGATTTGATGCGGCCTTTAATCTCTCTCTCATAACTACTTAGTATCCTAAATCTCTCTCTAAACATATTTACAAGACTTTGAAAAGGTTTAATATGTGTGTAAATTAATGGTTTCGTTAAGTAATGAAAAAAGTTGGAAAAAAATGTATATATATGTGGTCCAATTTGACCACGAAAAAAGGATGAGACATGGACATGAGCGTGAGACCGTCTCCAAGCTGTTCGGCTCTATGCTCCACCTCTCCTTTTACACTTAAAAAAAATATTATATTAATCGTTCAATTATGTATCTTATTTTTACTATAATCGAATCTATTTATTTATTCTTTTTTTATCGAAACTATTTATTTATTTATCGTTATAGGCTTTTAGCTACATGAGTTTTCTCTCTCTAATATCTTTCAGAGAGAGAATCAATTTTTCGGCTTTGTGTGGCTCTTCTATAAATATTTTTTCCGTTTATCGGATGAATTTTCTTCAGTATATCAGACTTTTGTAGTTGTTTTCCCTTTTGCATGAGTTCATCGATGCTTTTATTAAAAGTATCTTTTCCGGTGATGGTGGTAGACAAGTCTCTTTTGTCATAAGTTATACTCGATCTTCTTATGGCCTTCGCTATCTTGTATATGCGACGAAGTCTTTCCATAGGCTTGAATCGAGCTTATGGGATTTCTTTCGGCGGAAGTAGTGCAGAGCAAGAAGAGTCGGCGTTCTTTGTAGCAGTCCGATAAAATTTCTGTTGCTAATTCTCCAGCCTCTCCTAGTGATTACAATTGATGGCAAGCTGAGCTTTCTCATGCTATCCCGGCGGTCAGATACAAAAGGAAGAAGCAGTGATCTCTTGCAGCGGTTTGTTTGCTACGGAGCTAGAGTTCGCCGGTGGTTATTTCCGGTAAGTGTGAAGCGGCGCTGCACATCTCATACTTTTGTTACACGTGTATTTCCTTTAGGGTTTAGGTTACATGTGTCCATACACGTGTTGAGTCAAGACTATTGGGTTTATTAGGTTTATTATGTCTTGGGCCTTTTGAGATATTATATCTTTTTTACTACTTTATTCTTTATGGATTTAAATGAAATTGAGACTAAAAATAAAAATAAAAGCTACATGAGTTTTAACTTAATCAAATAGAACATATCAATAATGCAACAATAATGTATCTTCATTTTTACTACCAATTATTACAACAGTAAAAAGTAACTAAATAATTTCTTTTACCTATTTTCACAATCATTACTACGATTTTTTTTGTTTATGTAGAGAAAATCATTAGAGAAAGATATGTTACAGCTGGAAACAAATTTCTGACTTTATCGATAAACTCTATTCATAGATGGTAAATTCCAGTAAATAACGCATTGAAATTCCTTAATAATAATTATATAATGACACGAAAGGTCATAATTAAACGAAAATATATACTAAATAAAAGGAACTATTTGGAGCTCCTTAAGCTATCCACTTCAGTTTTTCAAACTACTCTAAAAGTATGATACATCAGCAAAAAATAATAATACAAATTTCCACTTTAGATTTTTTTAGAATACACATAAAATAAATAAATAGAACCAAAATTAATATAATTAAATACAAGAGTAAATAAAAATAAATTATTATTTTTTAAATCTGTAAAATAAATATTATTTAAATCTATAGCATCAATATATACTCTTTTGTTTGTAATATAACAAATTAACAATAATGAAAATTCTCACTTTAAATTTTTTGAAATACACATGAAATAAATAAATAAAATCATTAAATTAATATAGTTATTAGCAAAAACTAAATAAAACTATATATCATTTTAATCAGTAAAATAAATATCATTTAAATCTGTAGCATTAATATATACTCATTTTTGTCACTAAAATTAATATAGTTACCAACAAAAATAAATAAAATTAAAATATCATTTTTTGAATCAGTAAAATAAACATCATTTAAATTTATAGCATCAATATATACTTTTTTTGTTTGTAATATAACAATAATAAAAAAATTTACTTTATATCTTTTGAAATACACATAAAATAAATAAATAGAACTACTAAGTTAATATAATTATTAGGAATAAATAAATAAAACTAAATATTATTTTCTAAATCAGTAAAATAAATATCATTTAAATCTGTAGCATTAATATATACTCCTTTTTGTAATATAGTAAATATATTGGACAACAAATTGTTCTAAAAAACTTAAATAATAGTTAATAGAAACAAGATTACAAAATAATAATTTCTAAAATAAAATTTAAAACATTTGTAAATTATAAAAATCTAAAATATTCACCTTTTAGAAATATACAGATTAATCATCATAGTACGTTAGATTTATGGCAACCAACAAGACAACATAAATTATAGGAAGCTTTTCAAAGCATCTATCTATATGAAGATTTCGATCATTGTTACTATTTACATTGCAGAAAATGATAGACAGAAGAAGAATTTCATGCACTGATATTTATTCAATATGTGTCTTAGTTGGTTTAAGGTAGTCAAGTTACTACAAGCGATACATATCAACACATGAGTTAAACAGTTTATAAACAAAAATTAAGTTTTAAATGACAGTTAATTTTTATATATATCAAGTTAATAAATTCTTAAATTAAATAATTATGCATTTTTGAAAAAAATAACATACACATTTTAATGTAGAAAAAAATGTTTAAAAAAATCTTTAATTATCCACATCAACAAAATTTTTTATAAACCCAACTTGAATGAAAACTAATATGGTTTTTTTATTGGGTTAAGAAACTCCTTTAAAAATAATATAATATATATTATTAGTTTAATTATAAAGGTTCATCAAAATATATATATGTAGTTTAAGAAAAAATGTTTAAGTTAAATTACAAGCAAAATGTTTTACATCTTTTGAGTTTTGAGAAACTCAACATACTTTATTTAACATAATGAGTTAGTATGAAATTGTATTTGTATATATATTATTTGCCTTATTCATCTATATTTTTTTTATAGTTTACGTATATTTCATAGACCAAATCAAAATTGCATTTTATCTATATGATTGTGATTTTTTATACTATGTAAATATTGTTTTTATTTATATGAATCATAGTTATTTTATAGATTTATAAGAGATTAGAACATTGAGTGTTGTTTGTATTTGAGATTGCTAATTAAATAAAAACACTACACGAACACAGTTAAAATAAAAATAAAAATCTAAATTAATTAAAACAATAATAATCAAATTTAGTCAAAACAAAAATAATTTTAATAATATTCTAAAAGTTAGTAGTGAATAACAGTGAGTTTATATACAAATATTAAGTTTTAGATTAACTGTTAATTTTAGCATATCAAGTAGCTAATTCTTAAAATTATACATTTTTTGAATATGTTAAAATATTTTCGATGTATAATCATATCAAAATTTTTTTAAAAATTAAATATTATATTTAAAATATTAACTTAAAATGAAAATAATAAAACTTAAATAATAATTAAATATCTATTTAAAAACAGTCCGCGCGTCATCCCTAGTTACTATAATGCCATTTTCTTCTTCTTTTTTGGTAACTGTTTTAAAAGCTGTATTTTTTTGGTTCTTTTTCGCTGCAAAATGGCTCATCTCTTCAGAGAGCTGTCTCTGGGTCACTCCAAGAGAGAGACAACGACACCGCCGCCGGCGACTTCACGGTCGTCTTCAATGGCTTCCGTTATACCTTCCGATTTACCTCCATCACCTCTCGGACAACTCGCCGTCCAGCTTCCCGAATCCGATCTCCGTTTCACTGCCTACGAGATCTTCGTCGCCGCATGCCGTAGCGCCACCGGGAAACCTCTCTCATCTGCTGTTTCATCAGTCGCCGTTCCTAATCCAGACTCTCCGATCAAGGGCGGCTCTCCTGCTTCTCCGGCAATCCAGCGTTCCCTCACCGCAGCCGCAGCAAGTAAGATGAAGAAGGCCTTGGGGATGAAGTCGTTGTCCTCGTTATCACCTGGATCTACGAAGAGCCCTGGCTCGGGTCCTGGTTCGGGTTCTGGTTCGGGTGGTAAGTCGAAGCGTCCCACTACTGTCGGCGAGCTCATGCGGATCCAAATGCGAGTATCGGAGACCGTCGATTCTCGCGTTCGTAGAGCTTTCCTTAGGATCGCTGCTAGTCAGGTTAGCTCAATTTTTCCTTCTCGCTGGATCTCTGTGATCCAATTTAGCTGAATTTCGGCTTCTTACTTTACCCCATGGTGGGATCTCGAGCTTAATTTTAGATGTGTTCAATTGATTTACAGTGAATCTCGAGCTTGATTTTAGTTGAATATGAGTTCAATTTATGATCTTCTGGTATGACTTTTTCGGTAATTGTGATCCAATTTAGCTGAATTTTGGCTTCTTACTTGACACCATTGGAGGGATCTCCAGCTTGATTTTAGTTGAATATGTGTTTCAATTCATGATCATGTGGTATGACTATTTTTTAATAGTTGTTGATCTTGAGTCTGATTAAATTCGGTAGGATTCTTGATAAGAAAGTGTGTTGTGAATTTTTCCTTTAATAGAGTGTTAATGGCTTTAAAAGTTGTTGACTTTAATTCATTCCGTGGCCAGAGTAAATCTCGAGCTTGATTTTAGTTGAATATGAGTTAAAAATTCATGATCTTGTGATATAGATGCCATTAACTTATCTGGTGTATGACTTTTTAAATTACTCAAAGATCTTGAATTGTTTAAATTCCATATGATTCTGGATAAAAATGATCAATTGCTGCCAAAGTTCTTGGCTTTTAAATTCATTTGATTGATTTCTGTTTTTAGGTTGGACGGAAGATTGAGTCAGTGGTTCTTCCTTTAGAATTGTTACAACAGCTAAAGTCTTCTGATTTCACTGATCAACAAGAATACGATGCGTGGCTCAAGAGATCGTTGAAGGTTCTTGAGGCAGGTCTTCTCTTGCACCCTCGTGTACCACTGGACAAGACGAATTCTTCTCATCGACTGCGACAGATCATTCATGGCGCATTAGACCGGCCTTTGGAGACCGGAAGGAACAACGAGCAGATGCAGAGCCTTCGATCCGCGGTCATGTCTCTCGCCACTAGATCCGATGGCTCTTTCTCTGACTCTTGCCACTGGGCTGATGGCTCTCCGTTTAATCTCAGGCTCTACGAACTGCTTCTAGAAGCGTGCTTCGATTCCAACGACGAGTCATCAATGGTTGAGGAAGTCGACGACCTTATGGAACATATCAAGAAGACTTGGGTGATTCTTGGAATCAACCAAGTGCTTCATAACCTCTGTTTCACTTGGCTTTTGTTCTCTCGCTACGTTGTAACCGGACAAGTAGATATGGACCTACTTCACGCTTGTGATGCTTCTCTAGCAGAAGTTGCTAAAGATGCAAAGACAACAAAGGATCCTGAATACTCTCAAGTGTTAAGTGCTACGCTTAGTGCTATATTAGGCTGGGCTGAGAAGAGACTACTCGCATACCACGACACCTTTAATCGAAGTAATGTTGGTACTATGGAAGGAATTGTTTCTTTAGGTGTATCAGCAGCTAGGATCTTGGTTGAAGATATATCTAACGAGTATCGTAGAAGAAGGAAAGGAGAAGTCGATGTAGCTCGTACTAGGATCGAGACATACATCAGGTCATCACTACGAACTGCTTTTGCTCAGGTAAGTATCTGTATTATGTCGATTTCTCTACTTATAGCAATTGTATGAACTTATTTGATCATTTTATGTCTATGTGTAGAGAATGGAGAAAGCAGATTCGAGCAGGAGAGCATCGAGGAACCAGAAGAACCCTCTTCCTGTTCTTGCTATACTCGCTGAGGACATTGGTGAGTTAGCTGTTCAAGAAAAACGGATGTTTAGTCCGATATGGAAGAGATGGCATCCGTTTGCTGCAGGAGTCGCTGTGGCTACGCTTCATGTTTGTTACGGAAACGAGATTAAACAGTTTATATCGGGAATATCTGAATTGACGCCAGACGCGGTTCAGGTATTAAGAGTTGCGGATAAGCTAGAAAAGGATCTGGTGCAGATTGCAGTAGAGGATTCTGTTGACAGTGATGATGGTGGCAAAGCGATTATCCGTGAGATGCCTCCTTTTGAAGCGGAGACTGTTATTGCTAATTTGGTCAAAGACTGGATTAAGGCAAGGATAGAGAGACTTAAGGAATGGGTTGACAGGAATTTGCAGCAGGAGGTTAGTAACTTCTTTGGTCATCTTTTAACTTTTTCTTTATTTAGAAAATCTAGTCAATTATGTTTTAGTTTATTAGGAGTGATTGAAATCTTCGTTAAGTTTGAAGTTTGAACTAGAGTGGGCAAATTACCCAGAATCGAAATCAAACCATACCGATCTGAATTGAAAGGTATCGAACCCAACTGGAGATATTCATAAATACCAGTGGTTCCTTGTTTAAAATATTTTGGTACTCAGACCGTACCCGTACTGATCCGTAAGTACTTTCAATATACAATTATATTTAGATTTAAATTAACCAAAAGTATCAAAATTTACAATAATATAGCCGAACTAACCAAAGTACCGAAATAATAATATTCTTATATTTGTCAAAATTAAAATTGAGCTAAATTTTGTTGATATTAAATATGTTTTTTTGTTCTTAGGCTATTTTGAATAAATTTTGAGTAATTCGGGTAGTTTGGTTTACAAAATAATTAAACCGAACTGGATCCGCTAAATGTTCGGATATTTTCTCAACATTACCGAACTGGACTGAAAGGTAACTGAACCGAAACCGAACTGACTTTCATAAATACCGAGAAAGGTTCCTAAAGAGGCATAACTGAACTACCCGAAACCCCAAAAAAGAACCGAACCCGAATGCCTGGTTTGAACCAAGTTAACTCAAAGCAAACCATATAATTTCTTTCAGGTTTGGAATCCGCTGGAGAACCAAGGAGGATATGCACAATCTGCTGCCGAAGTATTGAGGATTACTGATGAAACTTTAGAAGCGTTTTTTCAGCTTCCCATACCAATGCATCCTGCTGTATTACCTGATTTAATCATTGGTGTTGACAAATATCTTCAGTATTATGTCTCAAAAGCGAAATCTGGTTGCGGTAAGTTTTGAAACAACAATATGTTTCTACTTGAACTCTTGATTTCTCACATCTTATATATATACTATCTTATGTTGATGATTTCTCAGGCTCTCGAACTACATACATGCCAACAATGCCTGCACTAACCCGATGTACAACGGAATCAAAGTTCCAAGGTGTATGGAAGAAGAAAGAAAAGGCAGTTCCTTCTCAGAAGAGAAACTCTCAGGTTTTGATTGCCAACGGGGAGAATTCATTTGGTGTAACGCAGATATGTGTCAGGATAAACAGCTTGCACAAAATCCGCAGCGAGCTCGATGCTGTGGAGAAGAGAGTGATAACACATTTGAGAAACTGTGAGTCCGCTCACACCGACGACTTCTCAAACGGCTTAGGGAAAAAGTTTGAGCTCACACCAGCTGCTTGCATTGAAGGTGTTCAACAGCTGTCTGAGTCTCTAGCTTACAAAGTCGTCTTCCATGACTTAAGCCACGCGTTATGGGACGGGTTATACATCTGTGACCTCTCGTCCTCTAGAATCGAGCCTTTCCTTCAAGAGCTCGAACAGAATTTGACAGTCGTAGCAGAGACGGTACACGAAAGAGTCCGAACGCGGATCATTACGGATATCATGAGAGCTTCTTTCGACGGATTCTTGCTTGTCCTGCTCGCCGGAGGACCATCTAGAGCTTTTACGATACAAGACTCTCAGATTATGGAAGAAGATTTCAAGTCTATGAAAAATTTGTTTTGGGCTAACGGAGACGGTCTAGCTATGGACCTGATCGATAAGTTCTCGACCACGGTCAGAGGCGTGATGCCTCTGTTCAGTACAGACACGGAGAGTTTAATAGAGAGGTTCAAGGGGATGACGCTTGAAGCATACGGTTCTTCGGCTAAATCTAGGCTTCCTTTGCCTCCGACTTCAGGGCAGTGGAATGGTATGGAGCCAAACACTGTCTTACGAGTTTTGTGTTACCGTAATGATGAATCTGCGACGAGGTTTCTGAAGAAGACGTATAATCTGCCGAAGAAGCTCTAGTGTGAAGACTAGTAGAGCTTTGAATAACCTCACAAGATATATTGTGTTCCACTTGGAGGGAGCATCCGAGATTTGTATAGTGAGTTTCATTTTTTTTCTTTGATTATTTGTTTTGCGTTTTTTTAATGTTTCTATACGTACTCTATATTCATTTATATATCGTTTGTTATTATTTATTTTTGAAGAATATATATAAAATAACTTATTCGATGTAGCTACAACCAGCCTACCATTGTTTATTTATTAACATGTATTTCTGTGGCAAAATTATTAGTGTCTGTTAATTTTTTTTCTTTGCTCAAATATAAAAGGAACATAATCAGTCAACCGAGAGTTCAACCTACAGATCTTTCTTAAATATTAGATTTTATTCCATATTTGTTATTTGTTTTTACATTATCACAATTACATTATCATTACATATATATTTTTTATTTATATTTAAATTGCTTAAATTAAATATTTTAACTGTTAAACTCATTTTTATCACTATTCATTTTGAAAAAACATATTTTTACTTGGCTCCACCAGAGCATTAACTTTCTTTCATTAAGCATAGTTAACCTTCTTCCACTAAGTATACCATCAATTCTTTAACGACTATCTTCGAGCAAGTGGCGTGCTTACCGGTTCGGTAGATGTATTGGGCCATCTGCTCCCGCGGCATACCGCATGTATGGGGCATAAAGCATGAGAAGGGTATAAAAGACAGTCTAAGGCCAAAGGAAAAAAGGATTCGAAAAGGAGGAGACCTCATCCAGAATAGGAATCGATCGCCTTGAGTTTTGCGTTGCAGCGAGACTGAAGAGCAATGCTCGCTGTTCCCCGGAAGAATTCCGAGATAAGCACCCATCCTGTCTCTATCCTTTACTCCATATCCGTGCAGAGAGAACTCCTACTTCATTCTCTTCATGGTTCACCCTTTATATTCTGCATCCACTAAACATCAGATGGATATCATGATCCTCGGTCGGGATATACAAACTGTAACAAACGATATCATGTCAATGCGGACCAAAAGAAGGTCTCCCTCCCATAAATTTTCTGACGGTCAAGTCAATGCAGCGAAACCAATCCTCGACGGCACTCGAGGCTATATCCAACAAAGAGTGCACACACCCTGGCGCACAGTCACCAATCAAAGCAGCGGTCCCCACCACCATGAGAGTGCGCAGGCAGGTACCGACAGCATGCTTCCCACGGAAAAAGTAGGCACCGGAGGTAAACAGATCTCGAGGGTTGAGTCGGATATCTATCTTCTCCCCCCCTCCCGGAACCATAACATGCTAAGAGTATACACGAATGTTCGGTTAATTCTTAAAAGCTATCCATGAGCATTTCTGTTGCCTGCCTCGGGCTAACGAGTCAGTTTGTTTGAAATGCGAGTAAAGTCCGATTAAGACTTTTAAAGGCGTAATTCAAAGTTCCCGAGTAGGAAAAATAAAAAAACGAGTAGAAAAATTATGTTTATTTATATAATAAACCCCCAAGGGGAAAGGGCTACAACAAGATTTCTACAACAAAGTCCCTGTGACAGACGGCGAGTGCGAAAAGCAAAAAGAGGGGAAAACCCTGGAGACCGAGTTTGGCCAAAAGGAGCACATGGGAAATGAGATAAAGGAAGAGGCGCAGCAGACAAGAGCCACCACGCGGGGGATCACAACAGCGATTAGGCACCCGATAAATGAGCCGCCAAGGAGAGGGAGCGTGGAACGGAATTAAATCTCAGCCACCTCCTCCTTGGGACCGTGGAACCAAGATCCCTGGCGCGGTCGTGATCTGACCTCAGGCTCATGGCGCCCCATAAGATTAAGAGTCCAAACACGCGCCCAGAAGTCACTTAGCTCGCCTGCAGCTCTGTGTTAGCCGTGATATCCCTTGTATTTACACCATTTAGGGCTGCATTTAGTACATATTTTGGTCCTCTTTTGCATGTTTTCCCTTAACTATTGTCCTACTTTCTTCTCCTTTTAGACTTAGATTGCATTTAGAGTATATTTTACATTTTCTTTGCATTTTTGATGTTTTTAGGTGCTTTTGGAGCTAAAAGGAGCTTGGAGGAGTTTTGGGAATGATACAAGATGCTAGCTGGGCAAAAGGGAGCAAGAAGGATCACAACAGAAGTTTTCGGTCAAACAACGGTGAGTATCGGTCAAGGATGACCGATACAAAGCAGTATCGATCACCAGTATCGGTCAAGTGTGATCGACACAAACACATCGGATGGATTTCGGTCATATGTGTCGATCACTCCAGACCGATAGGGATCCATTTCGCTCACTGAAGACCGACGCAACTGACCGATACTGACCCAGCCCGAACCTGTTTTTAATTATGCTTTTACCATTACTCTAGGGATTTTTTCTCTAGGCTATAAATAGCCTCTTCTTCCAGATTTTTGACATGTCTTGTCAAAATACTGTTCTTGAGCATTTTCTTTAAGTTTGTAAGACAATTTTTTTGCTTTGTTTAATATAATTAATTATTTGCTTTAATCTTTCTGTAATCTCTCTTTTAATCATGATTAGCATCCTTTTCCTTTGTGATTTGGTGTTAAACATGATTATGAGTGAGTAGTTATCTTAGGGTTTCTAGATGTGGTAGATTAGGGGAATTTAAGGCTTGATTAAGGCTTGTTAAGTGCTTCAATTTATGGGTTTCTCTCTATTAATATGTTATTCATGCTAGATTAGTCTTGATCAAACTTGTCTAAGTTGTTAGCTTTCTCTTATGCCCACCAAGTGTTTAATGAAATGCTGATCTTGTTTAATAGAGGATTTGCTGGCCTTGGCTCAAGAGATTGACTGTTTGAGGAGCATTTTGACTTGAATAGAGTTGTTTACTCTTGCTTGCTTGATGTTTTAGCAATAATGATAGTTGGTTCTTGTTAGAATGTTTAGCAAAAGGTTATTTGCCAAGAGATTGGATCTAACTAGCTTAATTGTGAATTCTATGTCTAGGAATCACTATTGCTTGCTTGCTTGCTTGATCAATGTAGTTTGAAACAGCCTAGTTAATATCTGAAATTCTCCAAAGTCAATAACCACATCTAGGAACTTGCCTTTCTCTTATTTGAATCTCGGATTTGCTCTGTTTTGCTCTGTTTTTCTTGCTTAAAACTGCTTAGTTTGCTTTTGCTTTCACTTTCTTTGTTGCTTGTTTCACTTAGGTTGCTAGAACTGTTTCTTAGGCAAAAAAACCAATTCTCTGCTTGCTTGACTTAGAGATTGTACTCTCAACTCTTCTGTTTCAACTCTTCCCAATTGGATTGACATAAAACCCATACTACAACTGACTAGTACAAGGGTGATTGGGACAAGAACCACACTAATCTTGTATCAATTTGGCGCCGTTGCCATTTGGGAAATAAGTTTGAATCATTAGAGTTTGTAGAATCTTTAAGATCAAGCTTTTACTTTTCTTTGGTTACTAATTCTCTTTGACTCTCACTTCTGTCTTTCAGGTATATGAACTTGAGATCCAGAGGTTCAAGCAATCTTGTGGATTTCATAGACAACATCAATCTGCTGGATAGAGGACAGAGAGCAAGGAGACAGCAAGAAAGGCAGCAACACTTGCAAAGACTTGGTATGAATAGTCAGGATCAAGTCATGAATGACATCAGATTTCAGGGTCCTCCAGGAGCTGCAGGCGCTCATGGTATACAAGGACATCAAGGTGTTCAAGGCTTACAGGGTGAGCAAGGACCAAGAGGTGCTGCACAAGCTCCAAGAGCAGCTAGACCTATTGGCGCAGGTGATGCACCAAATGCCTACAACAACAGGACAGGTATCATTCCACCAGCTGTCCAAAACAAAAACTTTGAAATCAAGTCTGGATTGATTTCAATGGTTCAGAGCAGCAAATTCCATGGGTTACCACTTGAAGATCCTCTAGATCATTTGGATAATTTTGACAGGCTGTGCTCACTCACAAAGATAAATGGAGTAAGTGAAGATGGCTTCAAGCTCAGGTTGTTTCCCTTTTTTCTAGGAGACAAAGCACATCAGTGGGAGAAAAACCTTCCCCAAGGAAGTATCACCAGATGGGATGAATGCAAGAAAGTCTTTCTAGCAAAGTTTTTCTCCACTTCAAGAACTGCTAGGATAAGGAATGAGATTTCAAGATTTGCACAGAGGAACAATGAAAGCTTTGGAGAAGCTTGGGAGAGATTCAAGGGTTTCACATTGCAATGCCCTCATCATGGCTTCTCACAAGCCTCTTTGCTATCCACTCTCTACAGAGGAGCCTTGCCTAAGATAAGAATGCTTCTGAACACAACATCCAATGGGAACTTCCTGTCAAAAGATGTAGATGAAGGTTTGGAGTTAGTAGAGAACTTGGCTCAGTCTGATGGAAACTAAAATGAGGAGTTTGACAGAGCACCAAGGAGTGCAAAGGATGAGTTAGAGTCTCGCAAGAAAGAAATCAAGTCTCTACATGAGAAGCTGGACTTGTTGCTAAGGGAAAAGAAAGAGGTTCACTTTGTGGGAGACATAGGTCAGCTTGATGATCAGGAGCAATGCCAAGTTGAGGAGATAAACTATTTGGGAAACCAAGGTGGCTACAATAACTATGGGAACTACAGACCAAATCCCAACTTGTCCTACAGGAGCAACAATGTTGCCAACCCACAAGATCAGGTTTACCCTCAACAGCAACAGCAAGCTGCCCCAAGACCTTTTGTTCCCTACAACAATCAAGGTTTTCAGCAGAGGAACAACAACTATCAGCCTAGAGCGCCCTACAACCCTCCAGGATTCAATGCCCAAGCACAAGGACAAGCTTCTTCTAGCTCTCAAGACACTAACCTCAAGACCTTCATGCAACAATTGATCAACACTCAAGTCACTACAACCTTGGAAATGAACAAGAAGTTTGCAGAGGTCCACAACAAAATTGATTCAGTGCATGTAGAGCTTACCAACAAGTTTGATGGATTGGCTGCAAGAGTCAAAACACTGGAGAACAACAAAGGCATAGCTGGTCCCAAGCCACAAGGACAGTTTCCTGGAAAGAAGCTAACCCAAAGGAGTTTTGCAATGCTATTGTGCTAGAAGAAGAAAGCTTCTCAGCTGAAGAGGAGGCTATCATTGAAGAGTTCCTCTACTTGTTCACTGAGGACACTGAACCTCTAAGTGGGGGGGGAAGAGTTCTTGGAAATCAAAAATGACCAAGGAGCTGTAGAAGAAGGACCCTTTGGAGATAAGGAAAACTCAGATGATGAAGAGTGGTGGGCGCCACATGAAGTTCTTGATAACACAAATGACTACTTGGTGGAAACTGCTGATGATAAGGAGAAACCTCAAACAGCTACTCTTCCTGTCTATCAACCAACCATCCCTTTTCCAGGAAGGTTCAAGGAATAGCTAGTTCAGAAGTATGAAACTCTATATGCTGCTCAGATGGAATTGAGGGGTTTGAATGGCCAAGAAGAACTTGAGAAGCTAAGGGTGAAGACTGTAACACCTGAGGTTAAGGAGCTCACTATAAAAAAACTTGGAGATCCATGCTGTTTCACTCTCCCATATGAACTTAAGGGGCAGACTTTCAAGAGCTGTCTTTGTAACCTTGGAGCAAGTATCAATCTTCTCCCATCCTTTACTGCTAAAGCTCTTGGCTATACTCAACTTCAAGAGAGTAATGTATCCCTTACTATAGCTGATGGGACAGTGAAGAAACCACTTGGGAGTCTCAAGGATGTGCCAATGATGATAGAAGGAGTAACCATTCCCACTGATTTCCTGGTGCTTGATGTGGAAGGGCATATAAAGAATGCTATCATTTTAGGAAGACCTTTCTTGGCCTCAGCTGGAGCAGTGTTTGATTCTAACGAATGCACTATTGAGCTGAAACTGACCAAGAAAAAGGTTCTAAGGTTTGACTCCAAGGGGAATAAGCTGGAGAATGAGCAAGCCTTCTCAATGGAGATCAAGAAGCTGAAGCAGCTTGGAAGGAACTGGCCAGAGTTTGAAGGCTACCAAGGAGAGAGTTTTGATGGCTGCTGCTTGGTCAAGTTGTTTGAAGACACCACTGAAAAGGGGGTCCTTGAAGTGGTTGGTTACAAGAATCTGAATGATGTTAAGCTGGTTACTAGCAAGGGAGAAGTGGTTTTGAAACCAAGTGTCTCTAAGAGGGGAGAGTTTTGCTTCAAGCTTCAGCAAGAGGGGAACACTACACCTTTTGCCAAGATCAAGGTGAATGGAGTCACGACCAAGGTCAAGAGAAGCAAGATGACACCAAGGAGTTCCAAGACTCCTTCTCCTCACATCAACTAAAGAGGTAATCAAAGTCAACCTTAGTGACTTTAAACAAGCACACTTGGGAGGTAGTCCCATGGTATCTTTTTGTATATCTTATGCTTTCTAGTTTATCTTTTATGCTTTGTTTTAGTGTATAGGAACAAGATTTCGAACTGAGGTTTAAGAAAGTCTGAAGGGGACAAAGAACAGGTGTATTCTGGCTGATATCGGTCATCTGTATCGGTCATGACAGACAGATACACAGATTTTTGGTCATCAATATCGATCATGATTGATCGATATCAGTGGAGCCAGTCTACACCAGTCAACATATCAGTCACTTGTGATCGATATGGAAAGAAGTATGAAAGCAAGATAACTTTCGGTTATTCATATCGACCAGACTTGATCAACATAAACACACCGTATGATTTTCGGTCCAGCGTGTCGATCACTGGTGATCGATGGGATTCTTGGAATCATATCGGTCACCAGTATCGATCACTCAAGACCGACACAATCACACCGGATGTATTTCGGTCAAGTGTGTCGATCAATGATGACCGATACTAATCCCAGGAAGCACATCAGTCTCCAATATTGATCATTCATGACCGAAACTGCCATTTCGGTCAGTAATTTCGGTCATGAGTGACCGAGATTCCATCCGAAGTAAGTATCTCAACTTTCAAAATTTTTTACCTCCTTTGGTTTGGAGCCAAAAGAGTTTGAATTTTTAAATGGGATTCCTTCTGACCTCTTTCTTAGCTTCTGAACACTTTTGTTTTTGTCCCCCACACTTTTGATTCCTTATGTTCCCTCACCAACCTTTGATTCCTTTGGTTCCCTCTCTTTTCTCTCTATTTAAGCAACAACTTCCTTCACTTCTCTTCACACTTAAATTCACTCTTCTTCTCACCTAAAGCTCGAAACTATTAGTTCTTTTTCTCTTTTATTGCTTTCTCTAAGTGTTCAAAAGCTCACTAAAGGTTTGCTTCCTAAACTATCTCTCTTTGCTCTTACTCTTTGCTTATGTTAAAAATCGCTTAGTAGAAGTTTTTAAGAGCAAGCAGTGTTTAGTTTTGATTGTTGTGCTATGGTTTGCAATTTGGATTTGTTTTGAAATATCAAGCTAGATGTTGAAGTTCTGTTTAGTGTCTATTTATCTCATTGCTTGTTTATCTTCATCCACTTGCAAGATCATCATCTCTTTTGCCTAAGAACAATTTTGCTAGAATGTCATGCATAACTGTTTATCTTTTGTGCATTCTAGCTTATTTAGTTGCTAGCTTTTGATCTCTTCTTGCTTTGAATAAGTTTAAGCTTGTTGTTAGGACTTGTTAGACTTTTCTTAGCTTAAAGAGTTTCTCCATTAAAATCTTTCAGCTATTTGGTTCTTCAGCTTTTATTCTTTCACTTACCTTGTTTTCAACCTTTGCTTTTGAAGGTATCATGGGAAGAACAAACATAGCTGCTGGCAAAATAGGAAAAGCACCTCAAGAGGCACCAATCAAACCAAGAACAAAGAAAGATAAAGAAAAGGGCAAGGCTGATGAGCAATCCTCCAAAGCCGCTGGAAAGAGACCAGTTGGAAATGAGAGAGAAAATAAACAAAAGAAGGGCAATGCTGCTAGAGAACTCATGGAGGCTTTCAACCAGTGCACTTTCAAGCCAACAAGATATCCATGCACCTCCACAATGAAGGCGCTGGGACTCTATGGCGACTGCAAAGCCATATTTGAGCGCATGGGCCTTGGAGCTTTCATGGAGATGCCACTCCCATCTTACCAACAGCTCACTTACCAATTCCTCTCCACACTCAAGGTGGTCTGGTATGAAGACAGTGAACTCTCTAATGGCGATGGATGAATTTCTTTTCGGATTGGCAAGGAAAAGTTCTCCTAAACATTCACAAAGATCGCCAAGGATCTAGATCTGAAGTCCCACCCCACCAAGCTGAGCAGGTTCGAAATCCCAAGTAAGCAGCACATCATGCTGTGGGGCATTATTAAGGTTGGGCAATACACTCCTGGAAGATCAAGGAACCAGCACCTGAGGCATCCAGCTGTGAGATATATCCACAAGGCACTTGCGAATACACTCTTTGCAAGGAAGGAGACAACATATCTCACAGGAAGGGAGGCAGATCTGATATACCAAGGACTGTATGATCTTTTGGGAGGCGACGAGTATGGAGAACCTTTCAGAGCACCGAAAAGCTACCCCTGCTATGTGTCTATGCTGATGGAACAACTCTTATCCTACCAGAGCTGGGTTTTAAGTAAGACGAAGAAGGAAAGCAGCCCTCAAGTGCACATTGGGGGAGTTGTGACAGCGGTTCTACAGGCTAGTGGAGTAGACCTTGAGAGACATGAAGATGATGCACTTGAACCACTATGGATTGACATTGATTATCTAAAAAGGAGCCACTACCTTGAAAGAATCATTGGTGGAAAGCATGTATACAACTTCATCACAGGCCTTGACACACCAGCAAAAGTCCTCCTCCCCAATCCAAAGCTTACATCCTTCATCAGAAAAAGAAACATCAGCTTCAACCCAAGCACTGAGGAGCTCTACACAGGCGGCCCTATTCCTACAGAAGGAGAAGAAGAAGACAGTGAAGAAGAAGAGGAGCACACTGAAGAGATTAGAGAAGAAGAAGAAGAAAATCAATGGAATGCTACTGCTGGCGCTGAAGGCCAAGGAGGAACCTATGAAGAAGATGAGCTTGAAGAAGAAGAAGTGTTGAACTACAGCTCAAAGCAGTTCCACTTCCAGCCCTATGAAGCTCCCAACCAAGGAAGCTCTTTGAGAGCAGCTCTTGAGCACATCAACACACTCCAGAAGTGGTGCAAGTGGCAAGACAAAGCCATCAAAGGGCTTATGAAGATGGTGAAAGGGAAGTTCAGGAAGAACAAGGCTACATCAGTAAAAAATTCCCACCACAGCCATACCCATGAGCTCAACTCTCACCAAGAAGAGCAACTTCACCAAGCTGAGCCAACTGAAGAGGAGGAAGCTGTATGGAACCCCCACGGAAGACACTCATTCCATGCACAACCAAGTGATCAATGGGGTTACATGGGCACAACCAAGGGCATCATCTTATGAGCCAAGAGCCCATGTTCCATCAGCTTGGGAGGCATCAAACCCCAACCCCTCTGAAGTTCAGGAGACATGGAAATGGGGCACACAAGGGACTTCTTCACAAGCTGAGCAACTATGGTAAAGCTGGGTTCAACCACCTCAAGAAGCAGAGCATTCCACTCAAGTCTATGAGAGAAGGAAGAGGAGAGCTAGCAAGTCTCCTAAAACCTCAGGATCATCCCACAACTCCTACCATTAAACCAAGTACCACATCCTTTCCATTGTTCTATACCATTGCATCTTTTTATTTTTGTAATATATTTTGTTGCTTCTCTCTTCCATTGCTTTCATTACACAAGGGATTATGTAATTTAAGTGTGGGGGAGAGATTTGGGGTTTGACTTTGTGTTCTGTTTTCTTAGTTTTTCTTTTTCTTTTCACTTTAAGTCATACATATCATGCATACATGTAAGGCATAGAAAAACACAAAAAATCGAATTTTTTTAAAAATTTTGCATTTATGCAAACCAAAAAGAAAGCATGTAGTTGCATTTCATTCTTCTAGAATTGAGTCTAGTGTTGACATCTATGTTGCATTGCATTTGCAAAGGGCATTATGATGAATTTTCCTTGTAAAGTGCTTAGTGTTTAGAGATGATTTCAGTTTTTAAGTGCTTAGTTGTTTGATGTATCATATGATTGCTAGAAGTTAAGGCTGAACCATGCTTAGATTGCTAGATTTGGTCTTCTCATCTCATTCTGAAAGCATTTGTTCTCTGAAAATCAACTCTATCAACTTGAACTTTAATTTGGACTTTTAATTATCATGTCTTATGCATTGAAAAGTGATTACATGGCTACCATATGTTTGGATCATCTTTCTCCTTTCTACCACTCTTGTTGATCCAAATAGCTGATCCTTATAATTATGGGACATTTACATCCTCACCCTTAACCAAAACCTCCTTTTGAGCCAAAACACTATTGTGAGAGCTGTGAGGCCTTTGCATTGCATTTTCGATTTTGTCTTGACAAAAAGTGTTAGGAATAAGGCTGGCAATGATTAGCTCTCTTGTAGATATCAGCTTGCTTCTTGAGCTTGATTAAAGGATAAGAGTTTTGGGGTTTAAAAGGGTAGTGAAGGTGGTTTGAACTTCATGTTTATATGTTTTGAAAGAAAAGGAAAAGATCTGAAATGGTAGAAAAGGGGAAACAGTCTAGAATTGTGGTTAAGTAAAAGGAAGAAAAGCTATAAGTACAAAGAAAGGCGCCAGCAACAAAGCTCAGAAAGGGTCCAAAGAAAAAAAATCTGACCAAGAAGCAATCCACCAAAGGTGATGAGGGTGCCAACACAACAAAGAAGAGCAAGTCCCAACCAAAAAGAAGCAACCACACAAGCAAAAAGAAGAAATTTCCCCAGCCATGAAGAAGGGTAAAGGGTAGAGTTTAGGAAAGGGTAGACTCAGAGGATTCACTTTTGGGGTTTAGAAATGCTTAGGACTCATCTTTGGGAAATAAGGGTAGAAGAGAGCTTTGAATTATATGCATAAGTGTGCTTTTACCTTTAACATTTTGCCTAAGATGAAGTCATTTCATTGGGTGATCCTTTATGTTTTTAAAAACCTGTGCTTTAATGAGATCATTCTTATCTCATAACCTTACCCCTTTTTCAACCAAATGTCTTCACTTGATTTGCATAAGCATGATTCATGTTCTGTACTTAATTGAATGTTAAAGAGTTGATTGATTTGAGCATTTGCCTAAGTTGAGATTTGAGATCATTTTGAAACATGATTAGCATGGCTAGGATCATTAAAGTATAGCTGATTATGTTTGCATCCTACAACTAGGCACTTGAGCATTGAAACCATCTCTTTACCTTTGCACTTTTGGAATCTGAATGCCCACTTTCAAACCTCACTCTCCCATTTGTTCTTATTTGCTTGAGGACAAGCAAAATGCAAGTGTGGGGGTGTTAATATCCCATGTATTTACACTATTTAGGGCTGCATTTAGTACATATTTTGGTTTTCTTTTGCATGTTTTCCCTTAACTTTTGTCCCATTTTCTTCTCCTTTTAGACTTAGGTTGCATTTAGAGTATAGTTTGCATTTTCTTTGCATTTTGGATGTTTTTAGGTGCTTTTGGAGCTAAAAGGAGCTTGGAGGAGTTTTAGGAATGATACAAGATGCTAGCTGGGCAAAAGGGAGCAAGAAGGATCACAGCAGAAGATCGGTCAAGGATGATCGATACGGAGCAGTATCGATCACCAGTATCGGTCAAGTGCGATCGACACAAACACACCGGATGGATTTCTGTCATATGTGTCGATCACTCCAGACCGACAGGGATCCATTTCGGTCACTGAAGACTGACGCAACTGACCGATACTGACCCAGCCCGAACCTGTTTTTAATTATGCTTTTGCCATTACTCTAGGGCTTTCTTCTCTAGGCTATAAATAGCTTCTTCTTCCAGATTTTCGACATGTCTTGTCAAAATAATGTTCTTGAGCATTTTTTTTAAGTTTGTAAGACAATTTCTTTGCTTTGTTTAATATAATTAAGTATTTGCTTTAATCTTTCTTTAGTCTCTCTTTTAATCATGATTAGCATCCTTTCCCTTTGTGATTTGGTGTTAAACATGACTATGAGTGAGTAGTTATCTTAGGGTTTCTAGATGTGGTAGATTAGGGGAATTTAAGGCTTGATTAAGGCTTGTTAAGTGCTTTAGTTTATGGGTTCCTCTCTATTAATCTGTTATTAATGCTAGATTAGTCTTGATCAAACTTGTCTAAGTTGTTAGCTTTCTCTTATGCCCACCAAGTGTTTGATGAAATGCTGATCTTGTTTAATAGAGGATTTGCTGGCCTTGGCTCAAGAGATTGACTGTTTGAGGAGCATTTTGACTTGAATAGAGTTGTTTACTCTTGCTTGTTTGATGTTTTAGCACTAATGAGAGTTAGTTAGAATGTTTAGCAAAGGGTTATTTGCCAAGATATTGGATCTAACTAGCTTAATTGTGAACTCTATGTCTAGGAATCACCATTGCTTACTTGCTTGCTTGATCAATGTAGTTTGAAACAGCCTTAGTTAATGTCTGAAATTCTCTAAAGTCAATAACCACATCTAGGAACTTGCCTTTCTCTTATTTGAATCTCGGACTTGCTCTGTTTTGCTCTGTTTTTCTTGCTTAAAACTGCTTAGTTTGCTTTTGCTTTCACTTTCTTTGCTGCTTGTTTCACTTAGGTTGCTAGAACTGTTGCTTAGGCAACAAAACCAATTCTCTGCTTGTTTGACTTAGAGATTTTACTCTCAACTCTTCCCAATTGGATTGACATAAAACCCATACTACAACTGACTAGTACAAGGGTGATTGGGACAAGAACCACACTAATCTTGCATCAAGCCGCCCAGATATCTGCCGCTAAAATCGCAGCCTCTGCCAGGCTGTCTGAGAGATCCGGCTGTAATGCCTTTGATCCGGCCTAAGGTCAGACTGAGGCGATCAGCCGCACAAATATTAAACAAGAACATGCATGGCCAACCACCCAACCCAAACCAGATGAGAGATGGTACAATGTGTACCTAAACGCCCAGTCCGAGGTTTCCAGTATAAATCCAGAGACCCTTTCCTTTCTTTGGTTTCCCTTAGTCTTTCCAAACTCAACTAACCCTTGAAGATAACTCATACACGTTATGACTGTTTCTGGCAGAGTCAGATACCCAATGGCTGATCTCGAGCTTGTTTTATCGACTAGGTTTGAATCTCTTAAACTGAAGTCCTTCGACCACTTAAGCTTCTTTCTGTTTCTCTGATCATTCAAAAATGTGAAGTTACTTCTTAACCTAAAAATGTATCCACCATCTTTTGTCGTACCTAGCTGGCTAGGCTATGTTCTAATCCTTCTGACGGGGTATTACACCGGCTCTTCTCCCTGCCGTTCGCCATCAATGTCTGATGTTATTGTAAGGGATGTGGTGTAATGAACCGCCTGGCCAGAGACCAACATAAGACGCTCCCTGAGGATCCAAATCGCCTCCAAGCGAGCGTCGACCCGACCTCACTCTGCGTACATGCGCTCCACAAAGGAAGCAAACCTGGAGCCCGATCTGGGAGGCAGGAGAGCTTCCCCAAGACCGAAAGAGACATTTCACAAGGAGCCCCAAGAGCTCACCATCAGACGCAGTCGCCGAACTTCCTCCAGGGCTATTTCCTTGCGCTCCAGCACCCACATGAGGGAGTTTCCGAGATACGGCACTGATCCGGTCACCGTCAATAAACCATCGATAGTCATGTCCGCAGAGAGGGTACGACCGTCGCACTGGTTACAGACCCCTCTGGGAAGCGAAGATGTGGACTCTGATAGAGAAGGGGCCATAAAGAAGTCCTTGCCCCGAGAAGCGGCTTGCGCTTCATTCGGTGTTAATGTTGATCTTGCCTAAGGCGCCAGATGAGACACCTTTGAGCCTGGTGGCACCTTCAGGAAATTGGAGACAAGCTAGGAGTGACTGACGCCTAGTCAATCGAGCTTCAGCGTTGGAAGAAGCATAATTCTCCCACTTAAGACTTAAGGCTTAAAGAAATGGGTCCATAAAGACGATAAAAAAGTTTAGAAATAGACTCAGCACAAAAAACTAAGGTAGAGAAAATTTCGGGTTTAAATGGGTAACCTTGTCTTTTTCGGAACTAGCCTCGCGGTTGTCCTGCGGTGGTGCTAGCGGTGGCCGGTGGTCGGATTTGTGGTTTCTTTATGTTGTGATGCACTTCTGAAAAAGGGATCCTCTCTTTATATAGGCGAGCTCATGGCCAGGAGGAGTCACCATCTTGCCACCGATTTCTTTAGGTCGGCGCAGGAGAAAGCTTGGTAGCAGCTGCTAGGCATCCAAGCTAGTGTTGCAGGTTAAGCAGGTGAAGCAGGAAGAGCCTCCTAATCAGGTGATTCAGGTTAAGCACCTCAAGTAGGACAGCAAAATAGCTTAGTCACCAATGAGCTTCTCACATCCATTTTGACAAACCACCCGATCTCATCGAAACGATACACCGAGAACACCGTTTGGTCCTATTCAAAAACTTAAGAAATAAACTTACTTCTTAGCCATTCTAACTCTAATAAGACATAAATTATCCAAGCCACACGTAAGATATACTTAAACAAAATTTAGTTTCTCTGATCACTTAGATGAGCCAAAGCTGCCCCGAGAGGGCACTGCAAGGACATACTTAAATTCTTCCAAGCCAACTTGGTTTCCTTCAACCAAGAAGCTTCACATAAGTCTCTCCTTACCTTTTTATGGTTTTCTTATACTTGGAACACAACAAACCATCACTTGATCATTTTGGCTGCATCGGACGAACGGTTCAGCTGCACGATTGAAATATGCTCCATTTGATTGTTTCGTGCTTTTCTTCGACCACTTTCGTTTCTTTAGCTTCCCTTGGTCTTTCCAAACTCAACTACCCTTGAAGATAACTCATACACGTTCTGACTGCTTCTGGCCAAATCAGATATACAATGACTGATCTCGAGCTTGTTGTATCGACTAGGTTTGAATCTCTTAAACTGAAGTTCTTCGACCATTTAGACTTCTTTCTATTTCTCTGATCATTCCAAAATATGAAGATACTTGTTGACCTCTTTAGAAATGTGCCCACCATCTTTGGTCATACCTGGTCAGCTAGGCCACGTTCTGGTCCTTCTCATGGGGTCTTACACCGTCTCTTCTCCCTGCCGTTCGCCATCAATGCCTGATGTTATTCTCAGGGATGGGGTGTCACGAACCACCTGTGCCATCTGGCCAGAGACCAACACAAGACGCTTCCTGAGGATCCAAATCTCCCCCGAGAGAGCATCAACCTGGCCTCGATCCACGTGCAAGCGCTCTACAAGGAAAAGAAACCTGGGGCCCGATCCGTGAGGCAGAAGAGCTTCCAAAGACTGGAAGAGCCATTGCACGAGGAGCCCCAAGAGCTCGCCATCAGACGCAGTCGCCGCACTTCCTCCATGGCTCTTTCCTCGTGTTTCTGCACCCACATAAGGGAGTCTCAAAGATACACCACTGAACCGATCGCCTTCAATAAACCGTTGATTGTCTGATCCGCAGAGTGGGTACGATAGTCGCACCGGTCGCCGACCCGTCTAGGAAGCGAAGACGTGAAATATGACAAAGAAAGGGCCACAAAGAAGTCCTCGCCTCGAGAAGCGGCTGGCACTTCATTCAAGGTGAATGTTTGCGGCTGATCTTGCCTTGAGAGCCAGACGAGACACCTTTGAGCCTGGTGGCACCTTCAGAAAATTGGCTTGGAGTGACCGACGCCTAGTCAGTCTAGCTTTAGCATCAGAAAAAGCAGAATCCTCGTCAATCATACGGCGAAACTGAAGTGAGATCGAGAAATCAATTGGAAAGAAGAAGAAGATATAGCGTGGTGGAAGAACGCTTCGAAAGAAAGACTAGGAAAGCCAATCCCATGCTCCGACTAAATATAGAACCAGCAGGAGATGAGGAGTCAATTGCAAATCATAAGCCATCGGCAAAAAAAATAAAAGCCCACGGAAGAGTTTGCAATTAACTTTATCTCGAACTGTGCATAGACGTGACATTCATTTAATGGGACGGTTGACGCAACCATTCCCAATCTTGGGAAGGGAAGAAGCGAAGTTCACGTGAAGCAAGGCAAACAGTGCGGCATAACTTTCTATGCAGCACTAAAACGGAAATCCACCATGTGGATCGCAATCACCGACAAAAGGATTCCCCCCCCCCCCCCCCCCCCCCGTTTTCGGGAGAGCCGGAGCCACATCACAAGGCAATGGTATGACTTCTCTAACCATACAGGATACATTTATCTCCCCAGGGTGATTCCCCCGCAGGTACGCCTGCCGTTATTCGTTTGCACATGCTGCATAAAAGGAACGGTTTCCCCCTAGTGTTAGCAACCTGCACATAGGGACCTTCCAGCCATCCCGTCAAGGTGCCATCAAATGGCTCTTGGATAGGTGTCCAAAAACTGTGTCGTTGCCATATGTCGATCCCTATAGTCACATAAGACTATAACTTCTTGATAGTCCCAATGAGGAAGGAAGACGGCTCCTTGTCCAGTCCTTACAAATCAAGGAGTAAAATTCTTCCGCGGAGATGCTCATCTGTGGGCAATCAACGGGTCTTCCAAGAATCTAATATCCTCCTATTTCGGGGAAGTATGTACCCTTCTGGGATGCATGCCCCAGCCGGGGTAGGACCCAATCTAATCTCTAGGAAACATAACCTAGTCCAGTACTCCTCCGGGATACAAGCCAAGGTCAGAGTTAGCCTTATTCACCGTTTCTCTGGAAAATCAGCTTTGCTTCGACTAGACCCGTACTCCTCCAGAATACAAGGCAAGGTCGGGTGAGACTTATTCACTGTTTCTCCGGAAACTCTATCTCTGGAAACTCTATCTTCGTCTTGACTAGACCCATACTCCTCCGGGATACATGACAAGGTCAAGCGACCCATTATAACTGTTTCTCCAGAAAACTCTATCTTCGTCTTGACTAGACCCATACTCCTCCTCCGGGCTTCAAATCAGCCCAAACCTTTGGGTACCAGACGTATCTTTGATTATTTTACATGAATGATGAAATGGCGGACTCCCCGACTCCTCTCCAATCAGTCGAGAAGCCGAGAGCAATTGTTGGGCCCACTTTTACCATAACTAATCCTGAAGCGATATATGGCTACTGGGTTCTGCCAGAATTCTGAGTTTCCCCACTAGGTCTGCCACGAACTCCATAGCGGACTTTTCGGGGCAGGTGGTGTGTTTAAGCCGGAAAGTGATAAACCTATTTTGGATTTGTAACGTTTACAGGGATATATAATTACAAATATTAAAGTTATCTTAAATACTATTTAAATCTTTGCAATATTTTTTGAATATTGTCTATACAATGCTTTTTTCTTCTTATACTATTTTTTTTACCTATTGCAAATTAAACAAAAATAGGTTTTACCACTTTTAATTATCGGAAATGCAAGTAGATGGTTGGCGCGTACATTTGTGTATATCAACCATCTCACCGCTATTAGGATATATATTAAAAAAATTAAGTTATCTAATAATTAAAATTAAAATTGGACTGTCGTCGAAGTTAACAAAATGTATACATGCAACTTCAAATTTTGTAAAAAAATGAACTATTGCTTTTATGAAAAAAAGAAAAAAATTAAAGTATATATTTTGTAATATATATTTTTTTAACATATGTGTGGGGTTTACTTTTACCATGACCAACCGCGAGACGATATGTCTGTAGTTGGCCCTATCAAAGAGTTGACCTCCTCGCTTAGACCTGCTCCAACGGCTCCCTAACAAACTGTTTCCGGGCAGTTGACAAGCTTCCCAAATCGAAAGCCTACTCCAACCATGCTCAGCACTGATGGGACGGGACAGAAGCGAGGGAGTATAAAAGCAAAGCAAGGGTCAGGGATCTGGGATCGATCAGAAGAGAGGAGAACCAGAATCCATCCCAGAGAGAGAACACCTAAACTAGAGAGAAAAACCGAGAGGAGTAGAGGAACCGTCTTACTCCCAGGTCCTCCCATAGCTCTCTATGACCCAATCATGCAGCAAGACTGAAGGGGATACACCTGTCTTCCCCCGAAAGGAATGCAGCCGAGATATTTATTTCCCATCTATCATCTGCTTTAAAGCCCAGAGAGTTCCAACCCCACTCTTACCATGGTTTATCTATTATACGCCCATCCTCACCAAACATTAGACATGTATCACGATCCTTGGACGAGATACTTAGACCTTATATATCCACCCTTATGAGTACTTGTTCCCAATAAGATTTAATTTAAATTGAGCGTCAGAAAACCTTTAAGAGGAAAGCCCCCTTCTGGTTCCCCCGGAAACTTGGCTTACTCTTTTTCAGTGCTCGCAGGACCAGTCAAACTTTCGCCCTGTGACCGCATACCACTTATCTCCCTAGAGGATGAAACCTAGAGACCCAGCTCCGCTACCTGGACGATCACACATCCCACGTAAGCATCATGTAATTTGCTCTCGAACAATTAACTCTAGAAGGAGGGGGGGGGGGGGGGGAAACCAGTATAAAGTTCCATGAAGAAAGTAATCGGCAACGCAATCTGGCGCACGCTTGCAAGGAAGGTCCTAGAAGCCCACAACGACTAAAGAAGGCGGAGCTGCCTTGATGCCAGTACACAACGAAAGCTGGAAGATAGAATAGAGAGGGGACGAGACCCCTGTCCATGAAGTCGGGTCAGAACACTAGCCTGGGCCGTCAACCTTCACCTGGCCAACCCTGAAACCTTTACCCTGAAGGCATCAGAGTAACTGGGCCCGACCCAGTTGGGTTTCAAGGCCCCGATCAATTGATAGCACTAGTGCTTTAGCGTACATCGTCTGGTAGAGTATAACACCTCCCAGCACAGGGAAATAATGCTAGCCGAGGCCGTAGAATCCCTCACCCTTTGTGCGAGAGCCAATGACGGGGGCAAAGAAATCCAAGGGAGTCGAGTTCAACTACTTCTCCTCTCCCTGGAAAACAGCGTGTTAGGCGAAGTGTGCAGGAGAATATGATTAGTTCTTATAATCAGTTTGGGGTATCTCTAGTGCTTGCCCAGTTTGTTAATATAACAAGTCAAGTAAGATGGAAGTTATTAAAGGCGAGCATCATTCATTTCGGGTAGCCAACATAATAAGACATGAAGAAAGCATTGAAAAAAGATAAGTTTTATTCATATGGCAAACCTCGAAGGGACAAAGAATAAAAAAGACTCCCACAACAAAATTTATAAGCCGGCGACAGATGCACAAAGTGAAGGAGGAATGCCCAAACACCTGAAAAGCCATCAAGAGAAAACCGCCCGGATGGAGGGAAAAGAGAGAAGAGGAGTGCTGGTAGCATCGACACAGGAAAATACTGCACGTGCCGCACGCCTCTCCATCCACAGTCAGAGACAAGATGAAGAGCATGCGGGAGATCGGCCTGCACATTACCATGTCTTGTACGACCAGTACGTGATTGCGGCCAACGCCCCTGATCCTTCCTATCTTTTTCTGACGAGGCGGGCTCATACCCGCGGTGTTACCGTAAGCTCCAAGGTCCGAATGTGTGCCCATAGTTTGGATAGTTTGCCCTGCAATTCCATGTTAGCCGTTCAGAGATCCGCCATCAGAGCCATGCTCTCCTTCAAATTGTCCGAGAGATCCGGCTCTTCTCCCTTCTGTTCACCATTACTGTTCAACGTCATCCCCGATGATGCATTATCACAAGCCATATTCAAGGCCCGAGCAGCTTGACTAAAGGTTGAGATAAGACACTTCTGAAGATCCCTGATCTCTACCGCAAGAGCATCGACCCGACACAGCTCCGCATAACAGCTCTCTTCAAGGGAGGGAAACCCAAAAGCCAACCGGAAAATCGAGGGAACTTCCCTAGTGCTAGAAGAGCTATTGCCCGAAGTGCCTGGAGGACCCGCCTTAGGATGCAACTGCCACATCTCTTGCAAGACTCTCTCCTCCTGCTTCTGTGCCCACGTAAAGGAGTCCCTGAGATACGTCACCGACCCAATTTCCTTTGTGAGAGCGTCGATCGTTTGGTTGACGAAGCGAGTATGACCATCACATTGGGACACAACAGCTCTATTGGATGAAGCGCCAAACCCCAAGTACTATAGTAAATGGCCTGAAACCTTTCGGAAGATGGGGCTATGGGCCCTGATGAGGGCCGTGAGGCTCGCGCCTTGATTGCCACGAACCTTTGCGGCTGGTACCGCCTTGGGAGTTAGGATAAACTCACTTGAACCTGGGGGCCCCTTTAAGAAACTGGAGACGAGCTGAAAGCAACCAACGCCTGACCAGCTAGCCTTCAGCGTCGGAGGAAGCCGAGTCCTCGTCGACCATCTCGATAAAGTGATATACTTACATATTTTGCATATTTAGCATGCATTTAGGTCCTAGAGCACTTTTGCATTAGCATTTTCATATTTCTTGCATTCTTGCATTACTTTCAGGTTATTTTGGACACATTGGAGCCATGGAGAGTTCATGGACATGCTAAGGATTAATGAGGAGCTCGTGGACACTTGGGAGGAATCAGCCTTGCTACAAGGAAACCGAGATCGAGAGGTAGATCGAGCTAGGCACGTCAATCTAGATGAGATCGACCAGAAGATCGACTAAGCCGGGATTGTTTCAAGGAAGAGATCGAGCGCATGATCGACTAAGGTCATCGATCACGAGTATGTGGACTAAGTCATGCAGAACGAGAGCTAGATCGAGTCTCACGACTCGATCACCCGAGAATCGACCAGAAGATCGAGCAAAGAAAGACAATCCACGAAGATGATCGAGCTAGAGATCGACTACTGAGCTCAATCCCAGAACCTTATCCGGACAGCTCATTTTTGGCATGTAGTGAAGGGACCATTTTCTTTGTTTGGTTATTTTAGGCAAATGGGCGTGAACCATTCGATTTGTCTTGGACCAGTTGGATAATTTCTTATGTTTTTTTAGGCTTATCGCCATTGTTATCTCTTTGAGCTTTTTCAACTTTGTGAACCATTAATCTTTGCTTAATCTTGCTTAATCTAAGTATTTTTCTTTAATCGCTCTAGCTTAATCATGTTTAGCTTTCTTTCCTTTGAATTTTCCAGTGTTTTAACAATGTGTAGTGATTACTTTTCCTTTGGGTTTAAGGTTGCGGCGATTTAAGGGGTTTAAGGGTTTAAGCTTTGGTCATTTTTCTTGTTCTTAATCTATTCTCTTCTTGGATTTGGGGTCTTAATGCTTAGAGAGTCTTGGGAAAGATCACTATGATTCCAGGGCTTTCTTACCTTGACCGGATTCAGAAATCCCTTAAAGCCAAATCCAAGAGACTAGCTCATCCTTTCCCAAACGCCATGGATGTTTAGGGAGCTAGTTAGGCCAATTTTTGAGATTTTTGCTTAATGTTCTTTGACCCATCTTTCCACCACACGCCATGGGTTTGGAGGAAGGGTCGAGGAAAGGGGTCATACCACACGCCATGGATGATCCTAGCTTAAGTTTCTCAAGGCTTAGAGATAGCTCATCAAATGAGTAGATCTATGTTTTCAAACCCAAAGCTAAATCTTAAACTCTCTTAAAGATGACCCTTAACCTTGAATCCTCTCTTTTATCATTTTAAAACTCAAGTTTATCATATATTAGTCATAAAGTTTGCATCTTTAGTCTTTATAAGTCATTGTTCTAAGTTGCTAGAAAGTTTCTGTTTATCTGCCTTTAGCTTTCGATTTTTATTAATTAGTAGCCTTGCATTTTAATCTCTTAGAAGTCATCTAGCACTTGTTTAACCCTCCAGGGATTTGAAAATAGATTTCATAGTCATTTGGTCATTGCATATAGTTTTTAATCTGCTTAGCTTTACATTGCTCTTGCATTTTTAGTGGCTTTCATCAACCTAGGCTGGATTGACACCTCTTGCACCTATACTACATCTATACAGTGCTTTAGGCTTTGACAAAACAACCCCATCACATAATCCTGTTTATCAAATGGCGCCATTGCCAACTTGGGTTTGATTTGGATCTTAGTAAAAACTAAGCCTTTACTTTTACTTTGGTTACTAATTGCTCTACTTCACTACTTGTCTTCTCAGGTACATGAATCTGAAGTCTAGAGGTAACAACAATCTACTACAACCTCTAGACAATATTCATCAACTTGGAAGTGCAAGGTCAAGAAGAGCAAGAGAACAAGCACAATCCTTTGAAGAGATTGTGCAAGCTGGTGTTGTTGTTTTTGAGAGTATGGCTGAAAAAAAAGACCCTGAGGGTCCACCACTTCACGCTGCTGTTGGTAGGGGTAATGGAAACCCCAACCACGCACCAAGGCAACCGAGAATCATTCGTGCTGGTGATGCTCCAAACACTCATCACAACCGTTTTGGCATCACTCCTCCACCAGTGCAAAACAACAACTTCAAGATCAAGCCAGGCTTTGTCTCAATGGTCCAGAACAACAAGTTCCATGGTCTTGCTATAGAGGATCCTCTGGAGCATCTTGACAACTTTGAGCAAGTGTGTGGAATGATCAAGATCAATGGGATCTCGGAGGACAGTTTCAAGCTAAGGCTTTTCCCTTTTTCTCTTGGGGATAAAGCAAGGCATTGTGAGAAGACCTTACCACAAGGTACTATTACCTCAAGGGCTGATTGCAAGAAGGCGTTTCTCTCTAAGTTCTTCTCAAGTACACGAACAACTCGGCTAAGGAGTGAAATCAGCGGTTTTACACAAAGGCAAAATGAGACCTTTAGTGAAGCAATGGAGCGGTTCAAGGACTATACCATTCAATGTCCTCATCATGGCTTCAGTGAGGAGACACTCTTGAGCACCATCTATAGAGGAGCTCTTCGCAAGATCTGAATGTTGTTAGACACGACAAGTAAAAGAAACTTCTTTGGCCAAGATGTCGAAGAGGGAATGGAGGTCATTGAGAATTTGGCTTTGATTGATGGAAACTACACTGAGGATTATGATAGAGCACCTAGAGGGTCTGAGCTTGAGTCACACAAGAAGGAGCTCAAATCACACTATGAGAAGATAGTCAAGCTAGTACTTGCAAATCAGAAGCATGTACACTTTGTGGGAGAAGCTGAAGATGTTATAGAGGAGTTAAAGCTGAGCCAAGAAGAAGCGAATTGGGTTGGAGGCCAGAACTACAACAAGCCACAGGGTTATTCTCAAGGCTACCAAGGCATCAACAACCTCTCTTACAGGAGTACCAATATGGAGAACCCTAAAGATCAAGTGTACCCTCCGCAACCAGGCAACTTCCAAGACCAGCAGCAACAGCAAGGGACAAAGGCTACACTCCTGTGTTTCCTCCTGGTTTCGTACCTCAGCAGCAACAAGTTCAACTCCCACCTCAAGATCCGGTTCGAGCCATGTTTCAACAGTTGCTTCAAGGGCAAGCATCTACAAATCAGAAGTTTGTTGATATGAACAACAGACTGGACTCTTCTCGTACTGAGGTGTCTACTCAGAACACCAACCTGAACAACAAGATCAAACAGCTAGAGAAAGGCAAATCCAGTTCAAGCGGTCAAGGTAGCTTACCCGGGAAGTGTGAGCAAAACCCCAAGGAATATGCAAACGCTATCACTTTGAGAAGTGGTAAAGAGCTACCACCACGGTCTCTACCTAAAGACAATGAGGACATTGTGGTTCAAGAGGGGGAGGGTAAGCTTTCAAATGATCAAGAGATCACCTTTGACAATGTATGGATTGAAAGGCCAAGGAAAGGCAAGGAAGCCGTTGTAGAGAAGAAAGTGGAGGAGGTTAGCAAAGAGAAAGATGCATTTGTACCTCCACCCTACAAACCGAAGCTTCCCTTTCCTGGACGGCTCAAGAAGCAGCTGCTTGAGAAGCATGGAGCAGTGTTTGAGAAGCACTTGAAAGATGTTGAGATCAAACTGCCTTTAGTTGATTGTTTGGCCATGATGCCAAAATGCGCCAAGTTCTTCAAGGATACTCTTACTAAGAAAAACAAAGAGAGTGAAGAGGTTTTGGTGTTAAGTGAAGAGTGCAGTGCAATCATCCCCAAGGAGATAGTTCCAAAGAAGTTAGGAGATCCAGGATCATTCACTATCTCTTGTGCACTTGGACCTTTGAAGTTTGAAAGTTTCTTGTGTTATCTAGGAGCAAGCATTAACCTCATGCCTCACTCCATTGGCAAAAAGCTAGGCTTTACCAAGTTTAAGGAGTGCAGAATCTCTCTCGTGTTGGCTGATATAAGTATAAGGCTCCCTGTAGGCATGCTTGAAGACTTACCCGTGAGGATCAGTGGTGTGAATGTGCCAATAGATTTTGTTGTTCTAGAGATGGATGAAGAGCCAAAGGATCCTCTTATCCTTGGTATACCCTTTCTAGCAACTGCTGGAGCCATTATAGATGTGAAGAATGGGAAGATCTCTCTGCACCTTGGCAAAGACATCAAGCTAGACTTTGACATCAATGAAGTCTTGAAGAAGCCAACGATTGGAGGGCAAGCTTTCTACATTGAAACTTTGGATGAGTTAGCTGATGAGTTGCTTGAGGAGTTGGCACAAGAGGATCATTTACAGCTAGCTTTGACAAAGGAGTGTGGGAAGTATGGTTTCCAGAATGAACAGACCCAGGAGTATATACACATCCTTGATTCTCGCAAGGTTGTGAAAGAAGATGAAGGCGGATGCCTAGAGATCGACCAGGAAATCGACGAGTTCACTCGATCCAAGAGAACGATCGACCAGAAGATCGAGGAGTCTAGTCGATCCAGAAAAGAAATCGATGAGAAGATCGAGAGAGGCAACTCGATCAGTTCAAAGAACGACTCAGTGAATCGATCTCCTGCTCGATCCATATCAAATCGAGTAGGTGAGTCGAGAGAGTGCAATCGATCCGGACCGGAACGAGGGGAAGATCGACTGGATGACTCGATCTCTAAGGAAGGAACAGTTCAAGATGGCAGCCTGAAAGCTCATGACTCGGGTTCAAAAGAGGCTAATGAGGATGGCAACGTCAACACAAGCCATGAGGAGGACTGGAGCGAGCTGCTAGCCCCAAAGGTGGACCTAAAGGAGCTCCCAAAAGGGCTAAGGTACGCTTTCTTGGGACCAAATGACACTTATCCTGTCATTGTGAATGAAAATCTGAGTGATGATGAGTTAAACTCGCTCCTTAAGGAGTTGAGAAAGTATAGGAAGGCCATTTGGTACTCTCTCAGTGACATCAAGGGCCTTTCACCAATGCTTTGTACTTATAGGATTCACTTAGAGAATGAAAACACGTCTTCTATTGAATACCAAAGGCGTTTAAACCCAAACTTGAAAGAGGTAGTTAAGAAAAAGATCTTGAAACTGTTAAAGGCTGACGTGATATACCCTACCAGTGATAGCACATGGGTTTCTCCGGTCCATGTGGTACCAAAGAAAGGGGGTATCACGGTTATATAAAATAAAATGATGAGTTGATTCCTACAAGAACAATAACTGGACATAGAATGTGTATTGATTATAGGAAACTTAACTCAGCCACTAGAAAAGATCATTTTCCTCTTTCCTTTATTGATCAAATGCTAGAGAGGCTTGCTAATCATCCATACTGTTGTTTCCTAGATGGATATAGCGGTTTCTTTCAAATTCCCATTCATCCTAATGACCAAGAGAAGACAACTTTCACATGCCCTTATGGTACCTTTGCTTATCGAAGAATGCCGTTTGGGTTATGTAAAGCACCAGCTACCTTTCAAAGGTGCATAATGTCTATCTTCTCTGATCTTATAGAGGAGATGATATAGGTCTTTATGGATGATTTTTCTGTGTATGGTGCTTCCTTTGGTAGTTGTTTGTCTAATCTTTGCAGGGTTCTCAAGAGATGTGAGGAGATAAACTTGGTGCTGAACTGGGAGAAGTGTCACTTTATGGTGAAGGAAGGCATTGTACTTGGTCACATAATTTCTGAGCAAGGGATTGAGGTTGATAAAGCTAAGATAGAGGTGATGATGAGTCTTGAGCCGCCGGTTAATGTGAAAGGGATAAGGAGTTTCTTGGGACACGCTGGCTTCTACAAACGGTTTATCAAGGATTTCTCCAAGATAGCTCGTCCTCTTACAAGGCTGTTATGCAAAGAAGTCGAGTTCTTGTTTGATGAAGAGTACCTTCAAGCCTTTCAGACTATCAAGGAAGCTCTTGTCACCGCGCCTATAGTTCAAGCACCAGATTGGCATATACCGTTTGAGATTATGTGTGACCCTAGTGACTACGCCGTGGGTACTGTTTTGGGTCAGAGGAAGGACAAGAGGCTACACATGATCTACTATGAAAGTCGTACCTTGGACGACACGCAAGTGAAGTATGCTACCACCGAGAAGGAGCTACTAGCCGTTGTCTTTGCTTTTGAGAAGTTTAAATCATACTTGGTGGGTTCTAAGGTAATTGTTTACACTGATCACGCTGCCTTGAGGTATATCTACTCCAAGAAAGACACCAAGCTGAGACTCCTAAGGTGGATCCTTCTTCTACAAGTGTTTGATATGGAGATCAATGATAAGAAGGGGATTGAGAATGGTGTAGCTGATCATCTTTCAAGGATGAGAGTGAATGATGTCTTACCTTTGGATGACTCACTCCCTCAAGAGAAGCTTATGATGGTCAACACAGTGGTATGTGCAAAGCTAAAAGAGAAGTTTGAAGATGTCTTAAGTTTGAAGGAAGAAGATTTACCTTGGTATGCTGACATTGTCAACTTCTTGGCATGTGGTGAAGAACCCACCCATCTTGACCATTACCACAAGAAGAAATTCATGAGGGACATCTCCTATTACTTTTGGGATGAGCCCTATCTGTACAAGAGAGGAGTAGACTGCTTATACCGAAGGTGTGTCTCAAGAGAAGAAGCAAAAGACATTCTTCTTCATCGCCACGGTTTGACTTATGGTGGACACTTCGCTTCGTTCAAGACGGTGATATTGCTTCATATTGCATGTATTTTGCATACATATAAGTTAGTTTTTCATGCACTTACATCACACTTTAGGCTAGATTGCATCACTTTAGGTCCTAGAGCATTCTTGCACCCGCATACGCATGTTCTTTGCATTTTGTATCATATTCAGGTTGTTTCTGGCTAGTTTGGAGCCGTGGAGGTTCGTGGACGTGCTGAGGCTAGTGTGGAGATTCGTGAGAACATCGGATGTTTGCTAAGGACCAGAGATCGGGGAGCGGATCGAGCACGGCCGGTCGATCTAGATGAGATCGACCAGAAGATCGAGTAGTCCTTCCGATCCAAGGAATCTGATCGAGACACAGATCGAGTGAAGCAATCGATAAAGTGGTACGGACGTAAATGACGCTATACAAAGCGAGAGCCAGATCGAGTCTACCACTCGATCCGCCGAAGATCGATACCAAGATTGGATGCAACACTCGATCCACCGGAGAAGATCGAGACATAGATCGAGTTGAAGACACGATGTCCGAAGGTGATCGAGCAGCATGCTCGATCTCGAGGTCGATCTCAGTCCTTTCAACCGTTTTTGGCCGCTACCGAGGGGGGAACCATCGAGCTGTTTGGCCTACTTTGGGAAGGCGGCGATGATCTTTTCCCACACACTTTTCATTCTGATCTTTTTTATGCTTTTTTCTCTCTGTTATTGAGACGATACGCCATTGTTAGACCTTAGAGCGTTTTCTTTGAATCTTGATATTTTAAGCTTAATCAATTGTTTTTATGTTTATGAGTTTATCGTTCATGCTTATTTCGGTTATTTCCATGTGTAGCGAGTAGTTTCATTTGGGTTTCGGGGTTGAGAGGATTCACGGGGTCTAAAGGCTTTTCAAGTTTGTTGTTTTCTCGTTCTTAATAGCTTTCTCTTCTAGGATGTTGAGTTCCTAAGGCTTAAAGAGTCTCACGCCAAGATCTTTATGATCAGAGAGGTCTCTTACCTTGACAGGATCCAGAGATCTCTGAAAATCACATCCTAGAGACTAGTTACCCTTTCCCAAACGCCATGGTAGTTTAGGGACTAGTTAAGCCATATTTTTGAAATCTAAGTTCATTGCCCTTCAACCTCTCTTTCCACCAAACGCCATGGGTTTAGAGGAGAGGATGAAAGAGAGATCCATACCGCAAGCCACGGATGGATCTTGTTTTGTTTTCAAGGCTTAGAGAATCTCACAAAGTGAGTAGATCTAAAGTTTTCAACCCAAGCTCGGACCTTTGAAACCCCTGACCATGAATCTCAACCCTAGACCCTTCTTTCTTAGCATTCTTACATATTCGTTAAACATTTGCTTGATACTCGTCGCATCCTGGTCATTAGTTTCGTTGCACTTGCATTTTTAGACGAGATCGATCGTTGTTGCTCGATCTACTGGTCGATCCCGTGGTCGATCCACTAGTCGATTTTTATAAATTCATAGCTTTGCATTTTAATCATTCTGTTTGTTCCTAGTGGTAGTTTTATCATCTCTGGTATTTTTAAAATAGTTTTGCATTCCACTTGGTTGCTACATATAGTTTTTAGGATTTTCACAAAATCGCTTGTCATTTGCTTAGCTTTACACTGCCCTTGTATTCTCTTTGCACTTTCTAGCTTCTAGGATTGGATTGATTCCTCTTGCATTGTGCTACAACTGTATGCTGCTTGAGTTTTGATAACCTCCTGTTGCATAGCATCACACCAAAGAAAAATCTTGTTATCAAATGGCGCCGTTGCCATTCTAGGAGTGTTAGAAAGCATAGAGATTTGGGGTTTAGTACAGACTAAGCCTTTACTTTGTTTAAGTTACTAATTTCTCTACTCTCAAACGTGTGTCTTTCAGGTACATGAATCTTCATTCAAGGGGAGACAACAATCTACAACATTCATCAACTTGGTCATTCACGGCAAAGAAGAGTACGAGAACAAGCTAGAGCTTTTGAGGAGATTGTTCAGAACGGTTTGGTTGACTTTGAAGCTATGGCTGAACAAGAGCATCCAGAGGGACCTTCTCCAGCTCACGGGGAAGTGGGAAGGGGCAATGGAAACCCCCAACACGCGGCTAGACCCCCAAGGATCATAGCAGCCGGAGATGCTCCCAATACTCATCACAATAGGTTTGGGATCACTCCTCCTCCTGTACAAAACAACAACTTCGAGATTAAGCCGGGTTTCATCTCAATGGTGCAAAACAATAAGTTTCACAGGCTAGCAATGGAAGATCCCTTGGAACACCTTGACAACTTCGAACAAGTATGTGGGATGATCAAGATAAACAGCATATCCGAAGATGCTTTCAAGCTGCGTCTCTTTCCATTCTCTCTTGGAGACAAGGCTAGACATTGGGAGAAAACACGTCCTCAAGGCACCATCACCTCATGGGCCGAGGGTAGAAAGGCGTTTCTCTCAAAATTCTTCTCTAGCACCAGAACGGCAAGGCTAAGAAGCAAAATCAGCGGCTTCACACAAAGGAACAATGAGAATTTCTATGAAGCCATGGAACGGTTCAAGGACTATACTATCCAATGTCCTCACCACGGCTTCAGCAAAGAGATTCTTCTAAGCACTATCTACCGAGAAGCTTCACCAAAGATTCGCTTGTTGCTTGACGTGGCTAGTAAGGGAAATTTCCTTGGTCAAGAGGTAGAAGATGGCATGGAGCTGATTGAGAACTTAGCACTAAGTAACGGCAACTATGCTGAAGATTATGACCGTGCACCGCGAGGTTCGGAGCTAGAGTCTCACAAGAAAAAATTGAAATCATTACACGAGAAGATTGAAAAGTTGGTTTTGGCAAATCAGAAGAATGTTCACTTTGTTGGTGAAGCGGATGAAAGCCAAGAGGAGCTTGAGTTGAGCCAGGAAGAAGCCAATTGGGTGGCGGGTCAAAACAACTACAAATCTCAAGGCTATTCACAAGGCTACAACCAGAACAACAATCTCTCATACCGCAGCACCAATGTAGCAAACCCTAAGGATCAAGTGTACCCTGCTCAGCAAGCAAAGCCTTTCGTACCTTACAACAAAGGTTTTCAGCCGAGTGGTGGCTTCCAAGGGCAAGGGCAGAACAACTTCCAAGGACAACAGCAAGGAAACAAGGGTTATACGCCAATGTACCCTCCGAGCTTTGTACCTCAGCAGCAACAACCAATGCAACAACAAGTTGATCCTGTCCAAGCTATGTTCCAACAATTGATTCAAGGAAATAGTCCCTAAGAAGTTGGGAGACCCTGGAAGCTTAACTATACCTTGCGCTTTAGGTCCTTTGGAGTTCAAGATTTGCCTTTGTGATCTCGGAGCTAGCATAAATCTGATGCCTTATTCCGTGGCAAAGAAGCTTGGCTTTACTTGTTTCAAGGCGTTTGAATCCAAATTTGAAAGAGGTTGTTAAGAAGGAGATTCTTAAGCTTTTAGAGGCTGACGTGATCTATCCCATAAGTGACAGCACGTGGGTTTCTCCCGTACACGTGGTGCCTAAGAAGGGAGGGATCACGGTCGTTAAGAATGACAAAGATGAGCTTATACCTACTAGGACTATTACTGGACACCGTATGTGTATTGATTATAGGAAGCTTAATCTTGCTACTAGAAAGGATCGTTTTCCCTTACCTTTTATTGATCAAATGCTTGAAAGACTTGCTAATCACCCCTACTATTGCTTTCTTGATGGATATAGTGGTTTTTTCCAAATACCAATCCATCCAAATGATCAGGAGAAGATGACCTTTACATGCCCTTATGTCACCTTCGCGTATCGAAGGATGCCATTCGGGTTGTGTAACGCACCGGCTACGTTTCAGCTGTGTATGATGTCGATCTTCTCCGATCTTATAGAAGAGATGGTAGAGGTGTTTATGGATGACTTCTCGGTCTATGGTGTGTCCTTTTCTGCGTGTTTGTTGAATCTTTGCAGGGTACTAAAGCGTTGTGAGGAGACAAACTTGGTACTTAATTGGGAAAAATGCCACTTCATGGTTAAGGAGGGGATCGTGCTTGGACATAAGATATCAGAAAAGGGTATTGAAGTCGACAAAGCAAAGATTGATGTGATGACAAACCTTGAGCCGCCAATTAACGTCAAAGGGGTGAGAAGCTTCTTGGGACACGTCGGCTTCTACAGGCGCTTCATTAAAGACTTCTCTAAGATTGCACGCCCTCTCACTCGGCTGTTGTGCAAGGAGGCTGATTTCGTCTTTGATGAGGAGTGTTTGCAAGCTTTCGTGACCATCAAGGAGGCCCTAGTATCCGCGCCTATAGTTCAAGCACCGGACTGGATACTACCCTTCGAGATTATGTGTGATGCTAGTGACAACGCCGTAGGAGCCGTTCTAGGCCAAATGAAGGATAAGAAGCTGCACGTGATATACTGTGCTTCAAGAACCTTGGATGACACGCAAACGAGGTACACCACTACTGAGAAGGAGCTATTGGTGGTTGTATTCGCCTTTGAGAAGTTCATGGCTTACCTCGTGGGTTCCAAGACCATAGTTTACACGGATCACGTAGCTTTGCGTTATATCTATTCCAAGAAGGACACTAAGCCAAGGCTTTTGAGATGGATCCTCTTGCTTCAAGAATTTGACATGGAAATCAAGGACAAGAAAGGGATAGAGAACGGCGTTGCTGACCATCTCTCTCGGTTAAGGATCAACGAGTCTCTTCCTTTAGACGATTCTCTTCCCGTGAAATAACTCATGGTAATCACTACGACTGTTTGTGGGAGCTTAGAGGTGCAGTTTGAGGAAGTTCTGAGCTTCAAAGAGGAGGATCTCCCTTGGTACGCGGATATTGTGAACTACTTGGCATGTGGGGAAGAGCCTTCGCATCTTGACAACTACCATAGGAAGAAGTTCATGAGAGACGTGAGCCACTACTATTGGGATGACCCCTATCTATACAAGAGAGGAGTAGATAGCCTGTACAGAAGATGCGTGACAAAGGAGGGAGCAAGAGATATCATCTTTCATTGCCACGGATCTTTGTATGGAGGGCATTTTGCTTCATTCAAAACTGCCACTAAGGTCTTACAAGCCGGCTTCTGGTGGCCGTCCATCTTCAAAGACACCCATGAGTTCGTGATGAGCTGTGAGGCATGTCAAAGAGCAGGGAATATTACTAAGAGGAACGAGATGCCCCAAGTTCCCATATTTGAGGTAGACATCTTTGACGCGTGGGGCATAGACTTCATGGGGCCATTTCCTTCATCATACGGCAACAAGTTCATACTAGTGGCTGTTGACTACGTCTCTAAGTGGGTTAAGGCCATTGCTTCCCCAACAAACGACTCTAAGGTGGTGATGAAGCTCTTTAAGAGCATTATTTTCCCGAGGTTTGGAGTTCCCAAGGTGGTGATAAGCGACGGAGGGAGCCATTTCATCAACAAGCTGTTTGAGAATCTGCTAAAGAAGTATGGCGTGAAGCATAAGGTAGCTACGCCTTACCATCCTCAAACGAGTGGCCAAGTGGAAGTCTCTAACCGTCAGATCAAGGCGATACTCGAGAGAACAGTTGGGACTACTCAGAAAGATTAGGCAGTGAAGTTGGATGACGCTTTGTGGGCGTACCGGACTGCTTTCAAAACGCCTATTGGTACCACTCCTTTCACTCTTCTCTACGGTAAAAGGTGTCATCTTCCTGTTGAGTTGGAACATAGGGCGTTGTGGGCTGTGAAGCGATTGAATTTTGATCTGAAGACGGCTCATGAGAAGCGGTTGATCCAGTTGCACGAGCTTGATGAGCTAAGGCTGGGTGCTTACAAAAGCGCTAGGATCTACAAGGAGCGTACCAAGGCTGCTCATGACAAGAAACTGGTGCCTAAGGAGCTTAAGGAAGGGAGTTTGGTGCTGCTTTACAACTCGAGGCTCAAGCTCTTTCCAGGGAAGCTGAAGTCACGGTGGAGCGGTCCGTATGAAATCAAGGAAGTATTACCTTACAGAGCTGTCACGTTGGTCGGCAAGAGTGGGAGTGCATTTACAGTGAACGGACACAGGGTTAAGCCATACATGGCGAGTGCATTTGACAAGGAGAACACCTCAATGCTTCTCCAAGACCCACCATCTGCCTAAACCAAGTAAGGTCTAGCTAAAGACGTTAAAGAAAGCGCACTTGAGAGGCATTTCCATGACTATCCTGTATATATTTTTACTTTATTTCTTTTCCAGTTTTATGTTTTTGTCTTATAAGTGTGTAGGAAAAAGTGTGAGAGACGCAGGACATGATCCGAGTTCAAAAAGGAGTAAGAAAGGGGCGAGTATAAGCTAGAGATCGAGTGCTAGATCGACTCATCCTGGTTCGATCTTTGCTAGATCGGGCTGGTGAATCGAGAGGAGCCAGTCGATCTAGACGAGATCGAGTAGACAGATCGAGTGACGAACTCGATCTAAAATGTCTCGGGAAATTCTTGGAGTTTAGATCGATCGATCCAAAAATGGATCGACCGATCTATTTTCTCTCGGGAAAGTCCCTCATAGATAGATCGATTAGTCAACTTGATCCGCCACTCGATCCAAGCTAAATCAACCCCTGAATCGATAGCATGGCTCGATCACGAAGACTTAGTCGCGATTTCAAAAACTCAAGGAACGAGAGAGCCAATCGATCCACGACTCGATTCAAATCGAATCGTGTCCTAAATCGAGTAACCCTCTCGATCCAAGCCATTATGGGCATGAGATCGAGTCCTAGATCGACCAAAGAGACTCGATCTCGTGCCGAGATAACATTTTCATTTCCCTCCTTTACTCTTTCCCTCCAGTTTTTGAATTCAAAACTTGGTCAAGGCAAGCATCTTTGACCATGAAAGATGTGCCTTGACCAAGACTTTTGTCAGAAAACCATTTCTCTCACCCATAGTTTAGTTTTGTTGGTCTTTAAATGTTTTCAACCACCTTCACACTCTCTCATTCTTGTTTTCTCGAGCTTCTGAGTAAAGAGAGTGTGAGATATTCATTTTTCAAAGACCAACAAGCATTCTTAACAATCCTTGCAAAGGTATTTTCGGATTGTTTTTGAGAAAATCTTTTGGAAAATCTCCTTTTATCTCGCAATTGATTGTTTTAGATGCTAGGGCGGTTTTGAGTTATAAAATTTAGCTTAATAATAGGAAAAATTCTGGATTTTCTAGTATCTCTAGATTTGATTCTCTATTATATTGCTATATTTTTTTTTTATAAATTCCCTAAAATTCTAGGGTATTAGCTATTGACTTTCTTCTTTGCTTCTCTCTTTCTCTCAACATATCGCATATTCGCTCATAGCTTTGCTCGAGAACTTTGTTTCAGGTGCAATGGCCCCCACGAGAATGAGAGAAGAGACAGCACAAGAGGGAGAAGGTCAGGAGGTAGCTGTTCAAGAAAGGGTTCGATGGAGTAAGGATGAGAAAAGGGATAAGAAGCGGCTGGAAAGGCTTCGGTTCGAGCCTACTAAGTTTGCGGACCGGGAGCTCCTGTTCAAGCTAGGAATCCTCGGAGATTTCGACCAACTCCTCAAGAACATTGGCCTAAGATGTCTGTCACGAATGTATTGCCCACCCATTCCAGAAGTGACAATAGACTTCCTTGCCACATTGGAGTTCCGTTACGAGAACCCTAGCGCCCCTGTTCCTTCACAAGGCCGTCTCTCTTTCAAGGTTGGACGTCAAGCTTTCAGCCTCTCAATCCCCGAGCTGTGTCAAGCATATGGTCTCAACGCAGCCGCCACCAATATCGAGTTCCCCTCCTTCACGCGAGCAAACGATTTTTGGGACCTGATCAGCAACGAAGACTACAAGGCCAACACCGCCAAAATCAAGAGAGTGAGAAGCCCGGTGCTGAGGTACACCTTGAAGCTGATCGCCAACACATTCAGCGGACGGTCAGTTGCTCCCACGGTCACGAAGACTGAGCTTTGCTTCTTGTTCCAAGGCGTGAAGCATTTGTTGTGTGATCCGGCGGAGAATGATGAGCCTATGGAGGATAAACTCGGTGATGACGTGAACTATGGATGCGTACTTGCTGGCTCTTTAGTGAAGTACAAGGCATATGCCTTGCGGTGCAAGGCAAGCTCTTCATTCATTGGCGGTATCCTCACTCCTCTGTTCATACAAGTCGGCGTACCTATACACGATTTCACACCCGTCCCGGCTAGAGCTTTCATGGATGAGATCTACATGAGGAATACTGACAGCTTGGGACGCACGCCAGCAGAAGAGTTCTACGCTTATCTTTTCATCGACGACGAACATGAGAAGAGAGTGTGCATCCTACCAAGCAAGGACGAGACCGAGCTGCTTGGTGTTGGGAACATCGAGTTCTTGCCAACCGTAGAAGAGTGCTTTGCTCCTCTAGGAGGAACGCCTGCCCCAGCGATTGCTCCACGTCCAAGGTCTGAGTCCCCAGCCACGGAAGATGAGATGCCCGAGGCTTACACCCTTCTCAAGATAGATTTTGAGCCGAGAACCAAAACGGAGAAGTTCCTAGCATCTGTTGTGGAGATGCAAAGGAAAATCAACAAATGGCAAGGAAAAATGCTCAAGAAACTTGCCAAGAAGGTCAAATCGCTTCAAGAAGGCTCGCCTAAGAAAGCTGCAAGTGAAGAGGTTCAACAACCCGAGAAGAGGAGGCTTTCAACGGTGGAGTTGTCATCCGTGAGACTCAAGGCAGCAACATTCAACCGACGCGTCTCTCTCTTCAAGAGTCAGGCTCCAAAGGCAAAGCCATAGTATCTAGCTCCTCTGGAACATCCTCAAGTTCCAGCCGAGACTAGACCCGAGGTAACAACCTTCTTCCATTGTACATACCGCTCATGTTTGCTTCTTTTTGCTTTGTGTTTTGGTGCTCCTTTGAATTTGTTTGCCACCGGGACGGTGTCAAGCAAGTTTGGGGGAGTATGTGTGTGGTTTAACATGTGTTTTCTAATCTTATTTTTCTTTTAGCATCCTTGAGCCTTCATTGCATGAAAAATTGGTAAAATTTTTAAAACTTTTCACAAAAATTCATGTAGTGGCATTCATCTTGTTAAGCATTTTAGGATTGAGTCTAGAATTTCAAAGCATCTAAGTTGTTCACATTTGCATAAGGGGTTAGAGTTTTTCTTAAAAAGGTGTTTTAAACTCATGAATTGTTTCAATGCCCTAGTTAGTAGTTCTCTAATGCTTTGCACATATTTTGAAAGTAAGTTCTTACCATGCTTGGATCACTTGCTATGATTTTCGTGACTTGAATTAAACTCTCATGATTTGAAACCTGTCCTAATAAGTGAAAACCTTAATCTCAAATTTTAATTATCATCCTTATGCATTTGAAAATGAACACATGGATTCAAAAATATTTAGGCTCTCTTCTCCCTTTCACCACTCTTTGTGAGCCTAAGTAGAACTCCCACCTTGACCCTTACCTTTCTTTGAAGCCAAGCTTTCTTGAGTGACATCATTGTAAGGCCTTTTTCCAGTTTGAACTTAGCATATAGTGTTAGATTTAGGCGACATGATTAGGTTCTCATATGACTGCTAGCTTTGCATTTTGAAGCTAGATGTAGGCTTAGGATAAGTTTGGGGGATCATTGGGGTTGCTTTCATGCTTTCATGCTATCGATTTCAAAAGAGTTTGGTATTTGAAGTAAGAAAAAGGTTTTAAGTGAAAGGTTTGTGTTTAGAATTGTTTATGCTCTAATAATTTCAGAAGATAGCTCTCTAAAAAAATATATAAAAAATAAAATAAATAAATAATAATAAAGAGAAAAGAAAAGAGCCTAAGTGCCAAAATAAAAGAAAAGAAAAAGAAAGAAAAAAATAAAGGGAGCTATCAATAAGAAAAATATAAAGAGCTAAGTATTTTCAAAACCTTTTCACTAACCTAAATGAGTTAAAATGATTTTGTTTTGGGGATTGCTAAGCTTTTGCTTTGAGAAAAGGGTAGATTCTAAGTGGTGAGTGAGCTTAAAAAAAAAATAAATGAGAGGGGTTTAGGATTATTGTTAGTTTACATGGGTAGATGAGAATCTGATCATGTATGCATCAATTGCCTTCACCTTTAGCATTATGCATAAAGTTCTTACCATTTTTTAAGAAAAACCCTTGTTTTAATTAAAAACCCTTTTCAAATGAGATCATTCTATGCTCATAACCTGCACCCTTAGCCAAATGTGTTCTACTTTAAAATGCATAAGTTTGATTCATGGTTCGGATATTAATAAATTTTAAAGGATGAGTTTCTTTGATTGTTAGGAATAGGAGAGTCATGATCTGAATTTCTTTGTGTGATGAGTATGGCTAAGTTCTTTGGATTATGAGTATGCGCATTGCATTTTAGAACTAGTAACTAGGACATTGTGATTGATTCATTTGAAAGGCACCTTTGCAAGAAGCTTAAACCCCCGTCTGTTCTAAAACCTCTCTTCCTTTCTTATTTTTTGTTGCTTGAGGGCAAGCAAGAAGTTAGTTTGGGGGAGTTGATATTGCTGCATATTGCATGTATTTTGCATACATATAAGTTAGCTTTTCATGCACTTACATCACACTTTAGGCTAGATTGCATCACTTTAGGTCCTAGAGCATTCTTGCACCCGCATACGCATGTTCCTTGCATTTTGCATCATATTCAGGTTGTTTCTGGCTACTTTGGAGTCGTGGAGGTTCGTGGACGTGCTGAGGCTAGTGTGGAGATTCGTGGGAACATCGGATGTTTGCTAAGGACCAGAGATCGGGGAGCAGATCGAGCACGGCCGGTCGATCTAGATGAGATCGACCGGAAGATCGAGTAGTCCTTCCGATCCAAGGAATCTGATCGAGACACAGATCGAGTGAAGCAATCGATCAAGTGGTACGGACGTAGATGACGCCATGCAAAGCGAGAGCCAGATCGAGTCTACCACTCGATCCACCGAAGATCGATACCAAGATCGGATGCAACACTCGATCCACCGGAGAAGATCGAGACACAGATCGAGTTGAAGACACGATGTCCGAAGATGATCGAGCAGCATGCTCGATCTCGAGGTCGATCTCAGTCCTTTCAACCGTTTTTGGCAGCTAGCGAGGGGGGGACCATCGAGCTGTTTGGCCTACTTTGGGAAGGCGGCGATGATCTTTTCCCACACACTTTTCATTCTGATCTTTTTATGCTTTTTTCTCTCTGGTTTTGAGACGATACACCATTGTTAGACCTTAGAGCTTTTTCTTTGAATCTTGATATTTTAAGCTTAATCAATCGTTTTTATGTTTATGAGTTTATTGTTCATGCTTATTTCGGTTATTTCCATGTGTAGCGAGTAGTTTCATTTGGGTTTCGGGGTTGAGAGGATTCACAGGGTCTAAAGGGTTTTCAAGTTTGTTGTTTTCTCGTTCTTAATAGCTTTCTCTTCTAGGATGTTGAGTTCCTAAGGCTAAAAGAGTCTCACGCCAAGATCTTTATGATCAGAGAGGTCTCTTACCTTGACAGGATCCAGAGATCTCTGAAAATCACATCCTAGAGACTAGTTACCCTTTCCCAAACGCCATGGTAGTTTAGGGGACTAGTTAAGTCATGTTTTTGAAATCTAAGTTCATTGCCCTTCAACCTCTCTTTCCACCAAACGCCATGGGTTTGGAGGAGAGGATGAAGGAGTGATCCATACCGCAAGCCACAGATGGATCTTGTTTTGTTTTCAAGGCTTAGAGAATCTCACAAAGTGAGTAGATCTAAAGTTTTCAACCCAAGCTCGGACCTTTGAAACCCCTGACCATGAATCTCAACCCTAGACCCTTCTTTCTTAGCATTCTTACATCTTCGTTAAACATTTGCTTGATACTCATCGCATCCTGGTCATTAGTTTCGTTGCACTTGCATTTTTAGACGAGATCGATCGTTGTTGCTCGATCTAGTGGTCGATCCACTAGTCGATTTTTATAAATTCATAGCTTTGCATTTTAATCATCCTGTTTATTCCTAGTGGTAGTTTGATCATCTCTGGTATTTTTAAAATAGTTTTGCATTCCATTTGGTTGCTACATATAGTTTTTAGGATTTTCACAAAATCGCTTGTCATTTTCTTAGCTTTACACTACCCTTGCTTTCTCTTTGCACTTTCTAGCTTCTAGGATTGGATTGGTTCCTCTTGCATTATGCTACAACTGTATGCTGCTTGTGTTTTGATAACCTCCTGTTGCATAGCATCACACCTAAGAAAAATCTTATTATCAGACGGCTACAAAGGTTTTACAAGCTGGGTTTTGGTGGCCTACACTCTTCAAGGATACTCACGAGTTTGTAAAAGCTTGTGAGGCTTGCCAAAGGTCAGGGAACGTCACAAAGTGGAACGAGATGCCGCAGGTAGCAATCTTTGAGATGGAAGTGTTTGATGCTTTGGGGATTATATTTTATGGGTCCGTTCCCATCTTCCTACGGCAACAAATACATTCTTGTGGCTGTAGACTATGTGTCTAAGTGGGCTGAGGCTATAGCTTCCTCAACTAATGATTCAAAAGTGGTTGTTAAGCTCTTCAATACTATCATCTTTCCAAGGTTTGGAGTTCCTAAGATAGTGATCAGTGATGGGGGCAGCCACTTCATCAACAAGGTCTTTGAAGGTCTCTTGAAGAAGTATGGGGTTAAGCACAAGGTAGCTACGCCCTATCATCCTCAAACCGGCGGTCAAGTGGAGGTGTCTAATAGGCAAATAAAGACTATTCTAGAGAGAACCGCAGGAGTAACTAGAAAGAATTGTTCAAGCAAGCTTGATGATGCTTTATGGGCTTCTAGAACCGCTTTCAAGACTCCCATTGGTACTACTCCTTTCAACCTCCTCTACGGTAAGTCTTGTCACCTCCCTGTTGAGTTAGAACACAGAGCACTATGGGCTGTGAAGCAAGTGAACTTCAGTCTCAAGACGGCACAAGAGAGAAGGTTGGTGCAACTCCATGAGCTTGATGAGCTAAGGCTGGACACTTATGAGAGCGCCAAGATCTGCAAAGAAAGGACCAAGGCGGTTCATGACAAGAAGCTGGTGCTTAAGGAGCTCAAGGAGGGAAGTCTGGTTTTGCTATACAACTCACGCTTGAAGTTGTTCCCTGGAAAGCTCAAGTCTAGATGGTGTGGACCGTTTGAAGTGAAAGAAGTCCTACCATATGGAGCGGTTACTTTGGTTGGCAAGAGTGGAAAGGCTTTCACGGTTAATGGGCATAGAGTCAAGTCCTACTTGGCGAGTGATTGCAGCAAGGAGAGCACCACAATGCTTCTCCAAGATCCACCCCTGGCCTAACCAAGTAAAGTCAAGCTAGTGACGTTAAAAAAGCGCACTTGGGAGGCATTCCCATGTCTATCATTGTACATATTTTTGCTTTCTTTTTGTTTGAATTTTATGCTTTTATGTCTAAGTGTGTAGGTGAATGGATAAGGGAGCTCGAGATCATGATCTTGGAGTCAAAAAGGACAAGGAAAGGAGAGTTAGATGCAAGAGATCAAGTGCTAGAACGACTTATCCTGGCTCGATCTTTACTAGATCGAGCTAGTGAATTGAGTGGAGTCACTCGATCTAGATGAGATCGAGTAGACAATCGAGTGAGTCAGTCGATCATGAGAGGATAACCCACCCATGTGTTTAGCTTGAAATGCAAACAGGGTGTGGATCGACTGACCTCACTCGATCCTCGAGCTAGATCGATCAGTTCTCTCGATCATGTCACTCGATCCTTGCCAAAACGACCTCTAAATCGATCACGTGGCTCGATCAAAGGAACAAGGCCATACTGACGTATAATCTTGGAATGAGGGGGCACACTCGATCTAGGACTCGATTCACTTCAAATCGAGTTCCCAAACGATCAACCCTCTCGATCCTAGCCAACATGGGCATGAGATCAAGGTCAAGATCGACCAAATTGACCTGACCTCATGCCGAGGTTAGTTAAATTTTTCCTTCTCTTTTCTCTTTTCTCCTATTTTAAATTTGAATTGTGGTCAAGACAAGCATCTTTGACCATAAAAGATGTGCATTGACCACACTTTGTCAGAACACCACTTGCTTAAACCCATAGTTTTCTTTATCTTTATAATCACATGCATCCACACTCTCTTTCACTTGCATTCAAAACTGTTTTCTAAAGAAAAGAGAGAGTGTGAGTTTGATTTTTAAGGATAAGAGCATCTAGCATTCATCATTTCAAAGGTATTTCGGAATTTCTTGATTTTCATGTTTGAATTTTTAGAAAATTTCTTTTCCTTTAGATTGATTTAGTGTTAGTTGCTAAGGCATTAGGATAATGTTTTTTAGTTTCTAGATATTAGGGAAAATTGCTTGATTTGATCTTATCTAAAGATATTTTCCTCTAATATTTAGTGATAATTTTTAGAAAATCCCTAAAATTCTAAGATTTAAGCTAAGAGTTTTCTTCTCTTGCCTTGTCTCTTTCTCTTAAACCGCCGCATATACTCATCCTTCTCTTTGAGAATTTTTATCTCAGGTACCAATGGCACCAAAGAGAAGCAGAGATGTGGCAACTTCAACTCAAGAGAAAGAAGCTCAACAAGTGGTGCAAGAGGAAGGTCAACAAGTGGTTCAAGAGAGGGTTAGGTGGACTAAAGAGGAGAAGAAGGCTAAGAAGAGGCTAGAGAGGCTCCGGTTTGAACCCACTAAGTTTGCAAGCCGGAACCTCTTGGAGAAGATGGGGCTGCTAGAGGATTTTGATGTTCTTCTCAAGGACATGGGGCTTGCTTGTCTTTCAAGAATGGACTGCCCTACCTATCCCGAAGACACGCTTGACTTCCTCTCAACCTTGGAGTTCTCTTATGAAGATCCAAGCCTTCCAGCTCCCTCCAAGGTTCACGTCACATTCAAAGTCAAGAAGCATGCTTACCACATCTCCATCGCTGAGCTGTGCCAAGCCTATGGTCTGAAGGCTTCAGCTAAGCATGTGGAATTCCCTCGGTTTGCATCAGCCAATGATCTATGGGACCTGATTTGCAATGACGACTACAAGAGCAACACGGCCAAGATCAAGAAGGTTCGCAACCCTGTGCTGAGATATGCCCTCAAGCTCTTAGCTAACACTTTCAGTGGGAGATCAGTGGCTCCAACGGTCACCAAGAACGAGCTGTGTTTCCATTTCCAAGGGATTAAGAAAGTTCTTTGCGATGCCAAGGAGAATGATGAGCCGATGGTGGATAAACTAGGCAATGATGTCAACTACGGTTGTAGGCCTCTTCTTTGGTCAAGTACAAGGCGTGGGCCTTGAGGTGTAAAGCAAGCTCATCACTCATTGGAGGCTTCCTTACACCGCTGTTCACACAAAACGGAGTCCCTCTTCAGGAGTTTGAGCCGTGCGCGGAGAGAGCCTACATGGACGAGACTTACATGCGCCACACGGACTCCTTAGGTCCGACGCCAGCTCCAGGGTTCTATGCGTACTTGTTCACCGATACTGAGAATGAGAAGAAGGTTTGCATCCTTCCAAACTCTGATGAGACCCACCTAGAGAGTGTTGGCACGATTGAGTTCCTACCGAGCGATATGGAATGCTTTGCACCACTTGGAGGCACAGCTGCACCACCTCAGATTCCTCGTGAACCATCAGAGTCGCCTCCCTCTGATGCCGTGATGCCAGCGAGCTTTGACCTCCCAAATTTTTTGATTATGAACCAAGGACAAAAGCAGAAAAGTTTCTTGCTTTGGTTATGGAGGTTCAGCGCAAGATCAACAAATGGCAGAGAAAGATGATCAAGAAGCTTGCCAAGAAGATCAAGGATCAACAAGGAAGGTCATCTGATGCGTCTTCAAGTGAGGAGGTTGAGCAACCAGAGAAGAGAAGGAGATCAACCGGAGGAGTGGTGATCCGTGAGCCCCAAGGTGACAATCAAGCTGCACACCTCTCTCTACAAGAAGGCACGAGCAAGGGCAAGGGCAAGGAAATCACCCTCGACACTCCTAGAAAGAGCAGGAAGTCTGGAGCATCCAAGCTCCAGTCGTGCCTAGCTCCAAGGTACCAACACACAACCTTGTAAATAACATGCATTTTTTCTTGTTTTTGCTTTGAGTTTTTGAACTCCTCTTGACTTTGTTTGCCACCGAGACGGTGTCATTCAAGTTTGGGGGAGTGTGTGCTTTGACTTGTGTTATTTGGTTCTTATTTTCTGTTATCATCCTTGAGTCTTGCATTGCATCATCTAAGGCATAGAAAAATACAAAAAAAATCATAAAAATTTTAAAAATTTTCAAAAAAATTCATGTAGCTTGCATTTGCATTGTTAAAAATTGTAGGATTGAGTCTAGAATTTTTAAAATCATCTAGGGTTTTTGCACTTGCATTAGGGAGCATTGATATTAATTTTTGTTGAAAAGTGTTTTAAGCTCATGAATTGTTTCAAGGCCCTAGTTATTAGTTCTTTGATGCATTGTGCAAACTTCGAAAGTAAGCTCTAACCATATTTGGATCATTTGTTTTGATTTTCGTGGCTTAACTTGAACATTCATGAATTGAATCCTTTCCTAATAAGTGTAACTTTAATTTGAATCTTTGAATTATCATACTTATGCATTTGAAAAAGGGTACATGGATCACATATACATATTTAGGTTTTCTTATCCCTTTCACCACTCTCTTGTAAGCCTGAATAGAACTTCCTACCTTGACCCTTACCTTCCTTTCAAGCCAATATTCTTGTGTGACATATTGTGAGGCCTAATTTTCGGTTTGAACTTGGCATAAAGTTTTAGGTCTAGGCGACATGATTAGGCTCTCATATTGATGCTAGCCTTGCATTTTGAAGCTAGTTTTAGGTTTAGGATAGGGCGGGGATTCATGGGGGTTGTTTTGCTTTGGTTTCGGTTTAAATAGATTCTGTGTTTGGGGTTTGAACAAAAGGGAACTAAATGGTTTTAAGTGGTAGGCCTTGTGTTTAAAATAAAAGCTCTAGTTTGAAAAGGAAGATAGCTCTCAAAAAGAAAAGAAAAATAAAAAACAAGAGATTAATAAAGAGCCAAAAGGCCAAGTAAAAAGAAAAAAAAATTATAAGAAGAGAGCTATCAAAGTATTGAAAAGAGCTAAGTATGTTTATAGCCTTACCACTAGCCAAAAAGGTTTTAAAATGATGTTTTCATTTGGGTTTTTGCTAGGCGACTTGCCTTGTTGATGTGGGTAGTCCTTAGGAGGGTGAGTGAGCTTAAAAAGAAAGAAAATGAATGAGAGGGGTCTAGGATCATTGTTAGTGTGTATGGGTAGATGAGATTCTAGTCATGTATGCATCAATTTCCTTTACCTTTAGCATTATGCATAAGTTCAACCATTTTTGAGATAACCCATTGCTTGAATTACATTTCCCACTTGAATGAGATCATCTTTGTCTCATAACCTTTGTCCATAAGCCAAATGTATTTGGTTTTAAAATGCATAAATGTGATTCACGGTTTGATCATTAATTGAATATTAAAGGTTAGGATTCTTGGATTTTTTGGAATATGAGAGTCATGATTTGAGATTCAACATGTGATAAATATGGCTAAGTTCTTTGGAGTATGAGTTTGTGCATTGCATTATAGAATTAAGAACTAGGACCATTGAATTGATTCATTTGAAAAACACTTGTCAAGGAATTTAAGCTCCCACTTTTAAAACCTCTCTTCCTTTCTTGAATTTTGTTTGCTTGAGGGCAAGCAAAAGGTAAGTTTGGGGGAGTTGATATACTTACATATTTTGCATATTTAGCATGTATTTAGTGTAGTTTTCATGCATTCATCTTACATAATATGCTAGTTTGTCTCATTTTAGGTCCTAAAGCACTTTTGCATTAGCATTAGCATATTTCTTGCATTCTTGTTTGGTTATTCTAGGCAAATGGGCGTGAACCATTCGATTTGTCTTGGACCAATTGGATAATTTCTTATGCTTTTTAGGCTTATCGCCATTGTTATCTCTTTGAGCTTTTTCAACTTTGTGAACCATTAATCTTTGCTTAATCTTGCTTAATCTAAGTATTTTTCTTTAATCGCTCTAGCTTAATCTTGTCTAGCTTTCTTTTCTTTGCATTTTCCAGTGTTTTAATGTGTAGTGAGTAGTTTTCCTTTGGGTTTAAGGTTGGGGCGATTTAAGGGGTTTAAGGGTTTAAGCTTTGGTCATTTTTCTTGTTCTTAATCTATTCTCTTCTTGGATTTGGGGTCTTAATGCTTAGAGAGTCTTGGGAAAGAACTCTATGATTCCAGGGCTTTCTTACCTTGACCGTATTCATAAATCCCTTAAAGCCAAATCCAAGAGACTAGCTCATCCTTTCCCAAACGCCATGGATGTTTAGGGAGCTAGTTAGGCCAATATTTGAGATCTTTTCTTAATGTTCTTCGACCCATCTTTCCACCACACGCCATGGGTTTGGAGGAAGGGTTGAGGAAAGGGGTCATACCACATGCCATGGATGATCCTAGCTTAAGTTTCTCAAAGCTTAGAGATAGCTCATCGAATGAGTAGATCTATGTTTTCAAACCCAAAGCTTGAATCTTGAACTCTCTTAAACATGACCCTTAACCTTGAATCCTCTCTTTTATCATTTTAAAACTCAAGTTTATCATATCTTAGTCATAAAGTTTGCATCTTTAGTCTTTATAAGTCATTGTTCTAAGTTGCTAAAAAGTTTCTGTTTATCTGCCTTTCGCTTTCGATTTTTATTTATTAGTAGCCTTGCATTTTAATCTCTTAGAAGTCATCTAGCACTTGTTTAACCTTCTTCCAGAGATTTTAAAATAGTTTTCATAGTCATTTGGTCGTTGCATTTAGTTTTTATAGAATTTCTCATCCATTTACCCGAATCTGCTTAGCTTTATATTGCTCTTGCATTCTTAGTGGCTTTCATCAACCTAGGCTAGATTGACACCTCTTGCACCTATACTACATCTATACAGTGCTTTAGGATTTGACAAAACAACCCCATCATATAATCCTGTTTATCATGAAGCTCGAAGAAAAACTGCAAAACTGATCAGTAGGAAATGAAGAAAGAATAAGGTCAGAATCTGCTTCGGAAAAGAAGTGAAGGAGGAAGTCCTTTGGTAGATAATGCTTTTCCACTCCTCCCTTATACTTATGAAAATAGAAGAGATGAGTTTTAAAACTGATGTTATTGCATATTGCATAGATTTTGCATACTCATTAGTTAGTTTTTCATGCATTTGTATCATGTTTTAGGTTAGATTGCATCACTTAGGGTCCTAGAGCATTCTTGCATCAGCATATGCAGTTTTTTGCATTTTGCATCACATTCAGGTTGTTTCTGGCTGCTTTGGAGTCATGGAGGTTCATGGGCGTGTGGAGGCTGATGTAGCAGTTCGGTGGAGCTCGGAAATATGCTAAGGACCAGTGATCGAGGAGCAGATCGAGCATGGCCGGTCGATCTAGGAGTTGATCGACCAGAAGATCGAGCCAACTAGGCGATCCAAGGAGAATGATCGAGACGGAGATCGAGTGAAGCAATCGATCAATCGGTACGGACGTAAATGATGCCATGCAGAGCGAGAGCCAGATCGAGTACACCACTCGATCCACCCGAAGATCGATACCGAGATCGGATGCAACACTCGATTCGCCAATGAAGATCGAGACCCAGATCGAGCCGAAGACACGATGTCCGAATATGATCGAGAGAACCACTCGATCCAGTGGTCGATTTCTGTCCTTTCAACGGTTTTTGGCTGTTAGCGAAGGGGGGACCATTGGCTTGTTTGGGCATTTTAGGCAAGGCGGCGAGATGCTTTTTCGATAAATTTTAGATCCTTATCCTTTTCTTTCATGTTTTCTCTCTCGTCGAACGAAGAACACCATTGTTGAACCAGTTTTTCTTTGAAGCTTTTGTATTAGAATCTTTATCGTTTAATCCAGTTTTTCTTTCATGTTTATCGTCTCGTTTCTTCTGCTTTGCTTGATTTACTCTATGTGTAGCGAGTAGTTTACTTTGGGTTTGGGGTTGAGAGGATTAAGGGGTAGAAAAGGTTCGATCTTGGTTTGTTTTCTAAACGTTTTAAAGGCTATCTCTTCTAAGGTGTTGAAAGCTTAATGCTTGAAGACTCTCACGCCAAGAGCTTCATGATCCGAGAGGTTCCTTACCTTGACAGGATCCAGGAGCCTCGGAAGATCACACCTTAGAGATTAGTTACCCCTTCCCAAAAGCCATGGAAGTTTGGGGGACTAGTTAAGCCATTACTTGAAATCTGTTTTCCTTGCCTTTCGACCTCTCTTTCCACCAAAAGCCATGGGTTTGGAGGAGAGGATGAAAGAGTGATCTATACCGAAAGCCACGGATAGATCTTGTTTTGTTTTCAAGGCTTAGAGATCCTCACCAAGTGAGTCGATCTAAAGTTTCAAACCCAAGATCGATCCTTTGAAACCCTTTACATGAATCTCAACCCTAGGCCCTTTCTTTTAGAATCTTTAAGTCTCATTTCATCTTTCGCTTGTTATCTGATAGCATCCTGGTCATTAGATTTGTTGTTCTTACGGTTTTAGACGAGATCGATCGTTACTGCTCGATCTAGTGGTCGATCTTGTGGTCGATCCACTAGTCGAATTTTAACAATTCGAAGCTCTTTCCTTTAATTAATCTGTTTGTTTCTCGTGGTAGTTGCTTCCTTTCTAGTATTTTTAAAATAGGTTTTACTCTGTTTAGGTTGCTGCATCTAGTTCTTTGATATTTTTCCCATAAACTGTCTCATTTTTGCTTAGATTTGCTTAGGACCTTGCATTCTCTGTGCATTCTCTATCTCCTAGAAGTGGATTGACACTCTCCTGCTTGCCTTACTACAACATTGCGTGCATTAGAGTTTTGATAACCTCTCTGCTGCATAACACGAGCTAAGAAACCGTTTATCAAATGGCACCGTTGCCATTCTAGGAGTGTTTAGAGAACATAGAGATTTGGATCTTAGCAAAGACTAAGTCTTTACCTTTTTCAAGTTACTAATACATCTACTCTCAAACGTGTGTTTTCAGGTACATGAATCTTCGTTCAAGGGGAGACAACAATCTTCTACAACCCTTAGACAACATTCATCAACTTGGTCACTCACGGCAAAGGAGAGTCAGGGAGCAAACAAGAGCCTTTGAGGAGATTGTTCAGCAGGCTTGGTTAACTTTGAAGACATGGCTGAACACGAGCATCCAGAAGGACCTCCTCCAGCAGCACGGGGCAATGGAAACCCCCAACACGTGGCTAGACCCCCGAGGATCATAGGAGCCGGTGATGCTCCCAATACCCACCACAATAGGTTTGGGATCACTCCTCCTCCGGTACAAAACAATAACTTCGAGATCAAGCCAGGTTTCATCTCCATGGTGCAAAACAACAAGTTCCACGGCTTAGCAATGGAAGACCCCTTGGAGCACCTAGACAACTTCGAGCAAGTATGTGGGATGATCAAGATCAATGGCATATCCGAAGGTGCTTTCAAGCTGCGTCTCTTCCCCTTTTCACTCGGAGACAAAGCTAGACATTGGGAGAAGACCCTCCCACAAGGCATCATCACATCATGGGCTGAGTGTAAGAAGGCCTTTCTCTCAAAGTTCTTCTCAAGCACCAGGACAGCTCGGTTGAGAAGCGAAATCAGTGGTTTCATTCAAAGGAACAACGAGACATTCAACGAGGCAATGGAGCGTTTCAAAGATTACACGATCTAATGTCCTCATCACGGGTTCAGCGAGGAGACACTACTCAGTACCAAATACCGTGGAGCTTCACCAAAGATCCGGTTGTTGCTTGATATAGCTAGCAAAGGGAACTTCCTCGGTCAAGAGGTAGAAGAGGGTATGGAGCTGATAGAAAACCTGGCGTTGAGTGATGGAAACTATGCCGAGGATTATGACCGAGCACCGAGAGGATCAGAGTTAGAGTCTCACAAGAAGGAGCTCAAATCGTTGCATGAGAAGATTGACAAGTTGGTATTAGCTAATCAGAAGCATGTTCACTTTGTTGGTGAAGCTGATGAAAACCAAGAGGAGTTAGAGCTAAGCCAAGAAGAAGCAAATTGGGTAGCCAGACAGAACAACTACAAGTCTCAAGGCTACAACCAAGGCTACCAGAACAACAACCTCTCTTACCGAAGCACCAATGTAGCCAACCCTAAAGATCAAGTGTACCCTGCTTAATAAGCTAAACCTTTCATCCCTTACAACAAAGGTTTTCAACCGAGTGGTGGTTTCCAAGGTCAAGGGCAAAGCAACTTCCAAGGGCAACAACAACACAACAAGGGTTATACTCCTAACTACCCTCCGGGCTTTACACCTCAGCAACAACAACCGATGCAACAACAAGTTGATCCGGTTCAAGCAACGTTTCAGCAGCTAATACAAGGGCAAGCTTCAACCAACCAGAAGTTCGCTGAAATGAACACTCGGCTAGATTCATCTCTAACCGACTTCTCCACTCAAATCACCAACCTAAACAACAAGATCAAGCAGCTGGAGAAGGGAAAAGCAAGCACGAGTGGTCAGAACAGTCTTCCGGGAAAGTGTGAGAAAAATCCCAAGGAGTATGCCAATGCTATAACGTTGAGAAGCGGCAAAGAGCTCGAACCTCCGGTCTCTACCAAGAACAACGAGGACGTTGTAATTCAAGAGGGGGAGGGTAAACTTTTGGCTGATGATGAGAGATAAACTTTGACAACGTTTGGATCCAAGGGCCGAGGAGAGGAGATAAGGCGGTAGCCGAGAAGAAAGCTGAGCAGACCACCAAGGAGAAGAACTCTTACGTGCCCCCACCTTACGTACCGAAGTTGCCATTCCCCGGTTGTTTCAAAAAGCAGCTAATAGAGAAGCATCAGATCCTTTTTGAGAAGCACCTGAGAGACGTGGAGATTAAGCTGCCTCTTGTAGACTGTCTCGCTATAATGCCCAAGTGCGCCAAGTTTTTCAAGGACACCCTTGTGAAGAAGAACAAAGAAAGCAAAGAGGTACTTGTACTAAGTGAAGAGTGTAGTGCGGTTATTCATAAGGAGATAGTGCCTAAGAAGCTGGGAGACCCTGGAAGCTTCACTATACCCTGTGTTTGGGTCCTCTAGAGTTCAAGAGTTGCTTGTGTGATCTCGGGGCTAGCATAAACTTGATGCCTCACTCTGTGGCAAGAAGCTTGGTTTCACTCGGTTTAAAGACTGTCGGATCTCATTGGTGCTAGATGATAGGAGTGTGAGGCTACCAGTGGGGCTGCTTGAAGACTTACCGGTGCGAATCAGTGGTGTGAACGTACCTACAGACTTTGTAGTGTTGGAGATGGACGAGGAGCCTAAAGACCCACTCATCTTAGGGAGACCGTTCCTTGCAACCGCCGGGGCTATAATAGATGTGAAGAACGGGAATATTGCCTTGCATTTGGAGAAGGAGATCAGGCTAGACTTTGACATCAACAAGGTTCTAAAGAAGCCGACCATTGGAGGACAAGCTTTCTATATCGAAACGATGGATGCCTTGGCGGATGAGTTGCTGGAAGAGCTAGCTCTAGAAGACCATCTGAAGCTAGCACTCACTAAGGAGCCAGGGAAGTTTGGCTATGTGGATCAGAGAACCCAAGAGTACGTGAACCTGCTGGATTCGAGGAGGATTATCAAGAATGAAGAAGGTTGCTGCCTAGAGATCGACCCCGAGATCGACGCTATCACTCGATCCAGGGGATAGATCGACAAGTCAATCGAGAGCACAACTCGATCCGGTGCAACAATAGATGGACAGATCGAGACGAATACTCGATCAGGAAAAACAATCGAGTCGACGATCGAGAGAGACCTCCCGATCATTTTGGAGTCCAATCAAGAGATCGACTCAGCGTCTCGATCCCTTACTCGATCCATATCAAATCGAGTAAGTGAATCGAGTGAAATGGCTCGATCTAGATGACATCGAGAGGAGAATCGACCGGAGGACTCGATCTCAGAAGGGATAGTGATGGAGGAAAGCAGTCTGAAGGGCCATGCCTCGAGTTCAAGGGAGAGTTCCAAGGAGGAAAGCAACAACAACAGCCACGAGGATGACTGGAGTGAGATGTTAGCCCCAAAGGTGGACCTAAAGGAGCACCCAAAAGGGCTAAGGTATGCTTTCTTAGGGCCTAATGACACATATCCCGTGATTGTGAACGAAAACCTTAGTGATGATGAGTTGCACTCGCTCCTAACTGAGCTGAGAAAGTATAGGAAGGCCATTGGTACTCTTTAAGTGACATCAAGGGCCTTTCACCAAAGCTTTGCACTCATAGGATTCACTTGGATAATGAGAACGCCACTTCTGTAGAACATCAAAGACGTTTGAATCCTAACTTGAAAGAGGTTGTTAAGAAGGAAATCCTTAAGCTTTTAGAGGCTGACGTGATCTATCCCATAAGTGACAGCACGTGGGTTTCCCCTGTACACGTGGTGCCTAAGAAGGGAGGGATCACGGTCATAAGGAATGAAAAGGATGAACTTATCCCTACTAGGACCATTACTGGTCATAGAATGTGTATTGACTATAGAAAACTTAACCTTGCGACTAGAAAAGACCATTTCCCCTTGCCTTTTATTGATCAAATGCTTGAGAGACTTGCAAATCACCCTTACTACTGTTTTCTCGATGGGTATAGTGGTTTCTTTCAAATTCCTATTCACCCAAACGATCAGGAGAAGACGACTTTCACATGTCCTTATGGTACCTTTGCATATCGAAGGATGTCGTTTGGATTGTGTAATGCACCGGCTTCCTTTCAGCGGTGTATGATGTCTATCTTCTCTGATCTTATAGAGGAGATGGTAGAGGTGTTCATGGATGATTTCTCTGTGTATGGTGCGTCCTTTCCTGCTTGTTTGTTGAATCTTTGCAGGGTACTTAAACGTTGTGAAGAGACAAACCTGGTGCTGAACTGGGAGAAATGCCACTCCATGGTTAAGGAAGGGATAGTGCTCGGTCACAAGATATCAGAGAAGGGTATTGAGGTTGATCAGGCTAAGGTGGAGGTCATGATGGGTCTTGAGCCGCCGGTTAATGTTAAAGGGATCAGAAGCTTCTTGGGGCACGCAGGGTTCTATAGGCACTTCATCAAAGATTTCTCCAAGATTGCACGCCCTCTTACACGGCTGTTGTGCAAGGAAGCTGAGTTTGTATTCGATGAGGAGTGTTTGAAGGCTTTCGTGACCATCAAGGAAGCCCTTACATCAGCCCCTATAGTCCAAGCACCAGACTGGTCTCTTCCCTTTAAGATCATGTGTGATGCAAGTGACTACGCCGTAGGAGCCGTCCTTGGTCAGAAGAAAGACAAGAAGCTACATGTGATCTACTACGCTTCAAGGACCTTGGATGACACACAATCACGATACACCACTACAGAGAAGGAGCTGCTTGCAGTAGTCTTCGCCTTTGAGAAGTTCAGATCATATCTCGTTGGTTCCAAGGCTATTGTATATACGGATCACGGTGCCCTACGATACATCTATTCGAAGAAAGACACTAAGCCTCGGCTCTTAAGATTGATTCTGTTACTCCAGGAGTTTGACATGGAGATTAAAGACAAGAAAGGGATAGAAAATGGAGTCGCTGACCACCTCTCAAGGCTAAGGATCAACGAGTCTCTCCCTTTAGACGATTCTCTTCCAGAAGAACAACTTATGGCGATTACTACTGCTGTTTGTGGGAAGCTAGAAGGAAGGTTTGAGGAAGTGTTGAGTTTTAAAGAGGAGGATCTACCATGGTATGCTGATATGGTGAACTACCTAGCATGTGGTGAGGAGCCAACACATCTCAACAGCTATCACAAGAAGAGGTTTTTGAGGGAGGCTAGTGACTACTTTTGGGATGAGTCTTACCTATACAAAAGAGGAGTAGACAGTTTGTACCGAAGATGTGTTACGAAGGAAGAAGCCAGGGATATCCTCTATCATTGCCATGGCTCTTCCTACGGAGGACACTTCGCTTCATTCAAAACTGCCACGAAAGTGTTGCAAGCGGGTTTCTGGTGGCCGTCTATCTTCAAAGATGCACACGAGTTTGTGAAGAGCTGTGAGGTATGTCAGCGAGCAGGGAACATTACCAAGAGGAATGAAATGCCTCAAGTTCCTATCTTCGAGGTTGACGTGTTCGATGCGTGGGGTATTGACTTCATGGGGCCTTTTCCCTCTTCATACGGCAACAAATACATCTTAGTAGCTGTGGATTATGTCTCTAAATGGGTTGAGGCTGTTGCTTCCCCTACAAATGACTCTAAGGTTGTGATCAAGCTGTTCAAGAGTATCATCTTCCCAAGGTTTGGGGTATCCAAGGTTGTTATAAGTGATGGAGGAAGCCACTTTATAAACAAGGTCTTTGAGAGCCTCTTGAGAAAGTATGGGGTTAAGCATAAGGTGGCTACACCGTATCATCCTCAAACAAGCGGTCAAGTGGAGGTCTCCAACAGGCAAATTAAAGCTATTCTGGAGAAGACTGTCGGAGCAACAAGGAAAGACTGGTCAGTGAAGCTGGATGACGCTCTTTGGGCCTACCGTACAGGCAAATTAAAGCTATTCTGGAGAAGACTGTCGGAGCAACAAGGAAAGACTGGTCAGTGAAGCTGGATGACGCTCTTTGGGCCTACCGTACCGCCTTCAAGACGCCAATTGGTACAACTCCTTTCACCTTACTCTATGGCAAGGGCTGTCACCTCCCGGTTGAGCTGGAACACCGTGCATTGTGGGCTGTGAAGAGGCTGGACTTTGATCTCAAGACGGCTCAGGAGAGGCGCCTTATTCAGCTACACGAACTGGACGAGTTGAGGCTGAATGCTTACGAGAGCTCCCGGGTATACAAGGAGCGGACTAAGGAAGCTCATGATAAGAAGTTGGTTGCCAAGGAGCTTAAGGAAGGAGGACTGGTGTTGCTGTACAACTCGAGGCTCAAGCTCTTCCCGGGCAAGCTGAAATCAAGGTGGAGCGGACCGTTCATGATTCAAGAGGTCTTGCCGTATGGAGCTGTTACTCTGATGGGAAAAAGTGGCAGTGCCTTCACCGTCAACGGACACAGAGTCAAGCCCTACTTGGCAGACAACTTTGACAAGGAGAGTACCTCGGTGCTTCTCCAAGACCCACCATCCGCTTAGACCAAGTAAGGTCTAGCTAAAGACGTTAAAAAAAGCGCACTTGGGAGGCATTCCCATGTTTATCTTGTACATACTTCTGCTTTATTTCCCTTTCAGTTTTATGCTTTTATTTTGTAAGTGTGTAGGAACAGGTATAAGGAGTCTAAACCTTGACTTTGAGGTCTTAAAAAAGCAATAGGGGTTAGAATAAGGCTAGAGATCGAGTGCTAGATCGACTGATTCTGGCTCGATCTTTGCTAGATCGAGTCAGTGAATCGAGAGGAGCCAGTCGATCTAGACGAGAACGAGTGACAAGATCGACCTTGACGAAAAAGGATCGATCGATCCAAATCGGATCGACTGATCTAATTTCTCTCGGGAAAATCTGTTGAAAACTGATCGATCACTCGACTCGATCCATCACTCGATCTATGCCAAATCGACCCCTAAATCGAGGACATAGCTCGATCATTAGGACTTAGCTGAGGAGCCAACATCTCAATGATCGAGAGAGCCAATCGATCCAGGACTCGATTCACTATGAATCGAGTCTCAAATCGAGTAACCCTCTTGATCTAAGCCATTTTGGGCATGAGATCGAGTCCTAGATCGACCAAATGGATTCGATCTCATGCCGAGGTAACAATTTTTTTTCCCTCCTTTACTCTTTTCCCTCCAATTTTTAAATTCAAAACTTGGTCAAGGCAAGCATCTTTGACCATGAAAGATGTGCCTTGACCAAGACTTTGTCAGAAACCACTTTGACGACCCATTGTTTTGGTTTTGCTAAAATCTTTAAATATTTCAACCTACCTCTCACCCTCTCATTCCTGTTTACTCGAGATTTTTAAACAAAGAGAGTGAGAGTTTTAAGTTTTCAAAGGCTAGCAAAGATATTCTAAACTTCTTGCAAAGGTATTTTCAAATTTAATGATTTTATTTTAAGAAAATCTCCTTTAAATCCACAAGATCTTGTTTTAGAATATAGGATTGGTTTTGAATTTTTAAAACTAGCTAAGTAAATGGAATAATTCCAGATTTTTCAGTATCTAAAGATTTGATTTCCTTTTATTTAGCTATGATTTTTATTTATTCCCAAAAATTCTAGGGTAGTTATTATAAATTCTCTCCTTCTCTTCTCTCATTCTCATCAAATTGCCGCTTGCTTATCATTATCTTTAGAATTTGTTTCAGGAACCATGGCACCAAAGAGAACAAGAGAGGAGCAAGCACAAGAAGGAGAAGGACAAGAAGTGGTAGCTCAAGAGAGGGTCCGGTGGAGTAAAGATGAGAAGAGGGATAAGAAGAGCTGGAGAGGCTCCGGTTTGAACCCACAAAGTTTGTTGATCGAGAGCTTTTGTCTAGGCTCGGGATTCTTGGGGACTTCGATCAACTCCTCAAGAACATTGGCTTGAGGTGTTTGTCACGGATGGATTGCCCAACCATTTCTGAAGTGACAATAGACTTCCTTGCCACCTTGGAGTTCCGGTATGAGAATCCTAGTGCACCCGTCCCTTCCCAAGGCCGCCTCTACTTCAAAGTTGGCCGTCAAGCTTACACACTCTCCATCCCTGAGCTATGCCAAGCCTACGGTCTCAACGCTGATGCATACAAAGTCGAGTTCCCAGCCTTCAAGAAAGCCGACGAGTTTTGGGACCTGATCAGCAATGAAGACTACAAAGCCAACACCGCCAAGATCAAGCGAGTTAGGAGTCCGGTGCTGAGGTATACTCTGAAGCTGATTGCCAATACATCCAGTGGAAGGTCTGTTGCTCCTACTGTCACGAAGACAGAGCTGTGCTTCCTGTTCCAAGGTGTGAAGCACTTGGTGTCTGATCCGGATGTGAATGAAGAGCCCATAGAAGATGAACTCGGCGATGAGGTGAACTACGGCTGTGTGCTCGCGGCTTCCCTGGTGAAGTACAAGGCTTATGCCTTACGGTGCAAGGCAACCTCCTCCTACATTGGCGGTTTCCTTACTCCTTTGTTTGTGCAAGCCGGTGTGCCCATCCATGACTTTGCTCACGTTCCAAACAGAGATTTCATGGATGAAGCATACATGAGGAATACTGATAGCTTGGAACGCACGCCAGCAGAAGGGTTCTATGCCTACCTCTTCGTAGATGACGAAGACAAGAAGAGAGTGTGCATCCTCCCCAACAAAGATGAAACCGAGCTGCTTGGTGTTGGGAACATCGAGTTCTTACCCACGGAGGAAGAATGCTTTGCCCCTTTAGGAGGAACGCCTTCTTCAGCCATTGCCCCACATCAAAGGTCAGAGTCTCCAGGCACGGAAGACGAGATGCCCGAGGCTTACACATTTCCCAAACTAGACTTTGAGCCGAGGACAAAAACCGAGAAGTTCCTAGCATCGGTGGTAGAGATGCAAAGGAAGATTAACAAGTGGCAAGGGAAGATGCTGAAGAAGCTTGGGAAGAAAGTTAAAGCACTTCAGAGAGGCCAGCCTAAGCCAGCTGCAAGCCAAGAGATGCAACAACCCGAGAAGAGATGGCTCTCAACCGGAGGAGTTGTGATCCGCGAGACCCAAGGAGACAACATTCAGCCAGCGCGCCATTCTCTCCAAGAACCAGCTGACAAAGGCAAAGCAACGATCTCTAGCTCCTCTGGAACATCCTCAAGTTCCAGCCGAGCCTAGACCAGAGGTAACAACCTTCTTCCATTATATATAACCGCTCATATTTGTTTCTTGCATTGTGTTTTGATGCTCCTTCGGATGAGTTTGCCACCGGGACGGTGTCAAGCAAGTTTGGGGGAGTACTTGTGTGATTTAATCTTGTGTTCTTTGATCTTATTTTCCTTTTTGCATCCTTGAGTCTTAGGACATGAAAAATTGGTAAAAATTTTAAAATTTTTTCAAAGATTCATGTAGTTGTATTCATCTTTTAAAAAAAAAAAAACATGTTAGGACTGAGTCTAGAGTTTTTTCATATCACCTAGGTTGTTTGCATTTTGCATAAGGGGTTAGAATTTCTTAAAAAGGTGTTTTTACTTATGAATCATTTCAATGCCCTAGTTGGTAGTTCTCTAATGCTTTGTTTATGCTTTGAAAGTAAGTTCTAACCATGCTTGGATCACTAGTTAGAATTTTCGTGGTTTGAATTGAACTCTCATGATTTGAAACTCATCCTACTAAGTGAAAACCTTAATTTGAAACTCTAATTATCATTCTTATGCATTTGAAAATGAACACATGGTTTTAAAATATTTAGGCTCTCTTCTTCCTTTTTACCACTCTTTGTGAGCATAAGTAGAACTCCCTCCTTGAACCTTACCCTCCTTTGAAGCCAAATGTTCTTGTGTGACATCTTTGTGAGGCCTTACTTTTGGTTTGAACTTGGCATAAAGTGTTAGGTTTAGGCGACATGATTTGGTTTCCATATTGATTGCTAGCTTTGCATTTTGAAGCTAGGTGTTGGCTTAGGATAAGTTTGGGGGATCATTGGGGTTGCTTTCTTGTCTATTTGTTTCGGTTTCAAAGAGTTTGTGTTTTAAGGAAAGAAATGAGGTTTTAAGTGAAAGGTTTGCTTTTAAAACTAAGTATGCTCTAATTTCAGAAGGTAGCTCTCTCATAATAAATAAAAATAAAAAAAAAGAAGAGAAAAAGAAAAGAAAAAGAAATAAAAAGAGCCTAAGTGCCAAATAAAGAAAAATGAAAAGAAAAAAAAATAATAATAATAAGAGAGCTACTAATAAGAAATTTCTAAGAGCAAAAATATTTTTCAAAACCTTTTCACTAGCCTAAAAAGTTTAAAAATGTCTTTATTTTGAATTGGGGATTACTAAGTGTGAGAAAAAGGGTAGACTCTTAAGTGGTGAGTGAGGATTAAATTTCTTAAATGAGAGGGGTATAGGATCATTTGATAGTTTACATGGGTAGATGAGAATCTAATCATGTATGCATAAATTGTCTTTACCTTTAGCATTATGCATAAGTTCAAACCATTTTTGAGAGAAATCCTTGTTATGATTATAAACCCTTTTCAAATGAGATCATTTTATGCTCATAACCATAACTCTTAGCCAAATGTGTTTTGCTTTAAAGTGCATAAGTTTGATTCATGGTTCGAATGTTAATGAATGTTAAAGGATGAGTTTCTTTGATTGTTAGGAATAGGAGAGTCATGATTTGAATTTCTTTGTGTGATGAGTATGGCTAAGTTCTTTGGAGTATGAGTGTAGGCATAGCATTTTAGAATTGTTAACTAGGACATTGAGATGATCCATTCGAAAGGCACATTTTCAAAAAGTTTAAAACCCCTTTGATTTTCCTAAAAACCTCTCTTCCTTACTTGTTTTTTTTGTTGCTTGAGGGCAAGCAAGAAGTAAGTTTGGGAGAGTTGATGTTATTGTATATTGCATACATTTTGCATACTCATTAGTTAGTTTTTCATGCATTTGTATCATGTTTTAGGTTAGATTGCATCACTTAGGGTCTTAGAGCATTCTTGCATCAGCATATGCATTTTTTTGCATTTTGCATCACATTCTGGTTGTTTCTGGCTGCTTTGGAGTCATGGAGGTTCGTGGGCGTGTGGAGGCTGATGTAGCAGTTCGGTGGAGCTCGGAAATATGCTAAGGACCAGTGATCGAGGAGCAGATCGAGCATGGCCGGTCGATCTAGGAGTTGATCGACCAGAAGATCGAGCCAACTAGGCGATCCAAGGAGAATGATCGAGACGAAGATCGAGTGAAGCAATCGATCAATCGGTACGGACGTAAATGACGCCATGCAGAGCGAGAGCCAGATCGAGTACACCACTCGATCCACCCGAAGATCGATACCGAGATCGGATGCAACACTCGATTCGCCGATGAAGATCGAGACCCAGATCGAGCCGAAGACACGATGTCCGAATATGATCGAGAGAACCACTCGATCCAGTGGTCGATTTCTGTCCTTTCAACCGTTTTTGGCTGTTAGCGAAGGGGGGACCATTGGCTTGTTTGGGCATTTTAGGCAAGGCGGCGAGATGCTTTTTCGATAACTTTTAGATCCTTATCCTTTTCTTTCATGTTTTCTCTCTCGTCGAACGAAGAACATCATTGTTGAACCAGTTTTTCTTTGAAGCTTTTGTATTCGAATCTTTATTGTTTAATCCAGTTTTTCTTTCATGTTTATCGTCTCGTTTCTTCTGCTTTGCTTGATTTACTCTATGTGTAGCGAGTAGTTTACTTTGGGTTCGGGGTTGAGAGGATTAAGGGGTAGAAAAGGTTCGATCTTGGTTTGTTTTCTAAACGTTTTAAAGGCTATCTCTTCTAAGGTGTTGAAAGCTTAATGCTTGAAGACTCTCACGCCAAGAGCTTCATGATCCGAGAGGTTCCTTACCTTGACATGATCCAGGAGCCTTGGAAGACCACACCTTAGAGACTAGTTACCCCTTCCCAAAAGCCATGGAAGTTTGGGGGACTAGTTAAGCCATTACTTGAAATCTGTTTTCCTTGCCTTTCGACCTCTCTTTCCACCAAAAGCCATGGGTTTGGAGGAGAGGATGAAAGAGTGATCTATACCGAAAGCCACAGATAGATCTTGTTTTGTTTTCAAGGCTTAGAGATCCTCACCAAGTGAGTCGATCTAAAGTTTCAAACCCAAGATCGATCCTTTGAAACCCTTTACATGAATCTCAACCCAAGGCCCTTTCTTTTAGAATCTTTAAGTCTCATTTCATCTTTCGCTTGTTATCTGATAGCATCCTGGTCATTAGATTTGTTGTTCTTACGGTTTTAGACGAGATCGATCGTTACTGCTCGATCTAGTGGTCGATCTTGTGGTCGATCCACTAGTCGAATTTTAACAATTCGAAGCTCTTTCCTTTAATTAATCTGTTTGTTTCTCGTGGTAGTTGCTTCCGTTTAAAATAGGTTTCACTCTGTTTAGGTTGCTGTATCTAGTTCTTTGATATTTTCCCATAAACTGTCTCATTTTTGCTTAGATTTGCTTAGGACCTTACATTCTCTGTGCATTCTCTATCTCCTAGAAGTGGATTGACACTCTCTTGCTTGCCTTACTACAACATTGCGTGCATTAAAGTTTTGATAACCTCTCTGCTGCATAACACGAGCTAAGAAACCGTTTATCAAAAACCTAAGATTTCTCTATAGAAAATGCTCCCCTCTATAATTCAATTTGTAGTATAGTATATGAGTTCTTATCAATCCATAGGATTTATTTTAAAGCATAAGAATTATAGTAATCGTGTCAAGTCAAGTTAGATAGTTAGTTGATTTTTTGTTATGTCACATAACAAGGGTTTAAACAAAACTTCAAAAGATAAATGCATAAATAAAAATAAAAGGGTAACTTTTAAACAAAATAAATAGATAATAAGTAAATAAAGACTTAAATAAACAAGACAAAGCTTAAGTAAACAAGACAAAACTTAATCTTTAGTAGCCTATCGATGAGGAACAAAGAGTGAGCTTTAGCGAAGATAATAAGTAAAGACAAGATTTAATAAGTAAGAACAATAAGATAAAGTAGACCTAGGATGGAGTAATTAAAAGACGGGAGCTCTTTTGTTTTGTCTATAATGTTTTACTACATTTATATAAATGCCAATCCTTAGGCGTAGAGTTCATAACAAGCTAAGTTCATGGTGTTTCAGTCTAACTCTTTTATTAATCAGATAACCAAAGCCTAATCTCTTAGTGATAGAATGACTAAGAAAGCTTAAACTCCAACTCTATAAAGCCAAAAAACACCTTAAACATCTACTCTCATAGGTTAGATACATTAATCTCTTAAAAGTGGTTTCAACATTCATCCAACATGGTGTTTGCTAGAGATCTTTAAGAACTTTAAACCAATTGATCGGTTTGACTTAAGCATTAATAATAACTAACAAGAAAGGATTAAGAATGAAGAATATAGCAAACATAGACTTTTCTCATTTGAGCTCCCCTATTCTATCCATCCTTAAGTCTAAAGATGACTAGTTACTAGTCATGTTATTAATCATAAAATCTATGAAGATAATATGACTAAGTATAATTAATAAGGATATAAGCAAGAAGAAATAGATTAGAAAAAGTGCAAACTTAATTAAAAATAAATAAAAAAGACTTACAAAATCAAGAGGAAGCAAAAGGAATATTTCTCTCATTCTCTCTCAAAATAGACAAAACAAAAATTACTAAAAAGAAGGGTACTCGCCATCAGGAGAGACAGCTAATGTATTTATAAGGGAATGAAGGATAGTGTAGTCCTAGTAGCGTGTGGGCCATATAGAAACGTCGCTTTTGCGGTTATGTGCATCAGACACAGCTCAACATTTCTCCTTGATGTAATCTTTCGCAGATGATTGCATCGGATTAAAGATGATATTCTTCCTCGATGTGTTATGGGAAAACGTCTTGGCCATACAATATTCATTGGGCACAGCTCGTTATGTCATCTCGATGTACACTGGCTTTGCTTGCAACAGGCTAGCTGTGATCGTTGCGTCTGTCCCATGTGCTCTTCAACATAATCCGTATCAGTTTGAGATTGATATTCCTGCTTGATGTAGTGTCAGAAATTGTCTACTCCATGTATCATTGGCTCTTTCCTTCTTGATTGCTTCTTGGATCATCATATAATCTCCATAGAGCCTCCAAATTATCAAAAGTATTTGCCAAAGAGTCCAAATATGCATGGCCTTATACTAACTAATTCATAAATGCATATGAGACTAAAAACTAAAGAAAATGTGGTGAAAGAAGCTGAAAACTAACAAATAAGAATTCTAAAAACATGCAAAATATATAGACATCATTTCTCGCTCAACCTATTTATAGGAGTGGGGGGAGACGAGGAGGTAATTGCAAATCTCGGGTCAATGATGAAAGGTGGTAAAAACCAAGGGTCAAACTTACAATTAATTTTATCTCAAGCCGTGAATCAAAACGACACCCATTTTAATGGGATGGACGACACGATGCATCCTGACGTAGGGAAACGATGAAGCGCCAGTTCATGAAAAGTAAGGAGAATAATACAGCACAACTCCCCATGCGGGGAGCAAACAAAAATCTGCCACATGGCCTGCATCCACCGACAAAAAGAAACAACCTCTACCGGAAAGACTGCAACTCCTGATCTGGAGAAGTAGGACCAATTCAGCCAGAACTCCCAGAGCGCAGATGAGCAACCACTAACTTTTTTTTTCATTTTGACAAATCAGCTTTTACAATTTAAGTGTCTTCTTAAATTATAGTGTAGATTTGACCTCAATTTTATTTGATATTATTTTTTCTCTCTTTATTTCTCCACTGTTATGAAAAGCACGTGAAGAAAAAAATGAATGAAAATGAAAAATAGGGGGGGGGGGGGGGGGGGGGGGGGAATTGAAGAGTAGTTATGATATATGTGATAATTGTGAACGGTAACTATAACATTAATGGTGAGTGGTAATATGGGACGATGATGGTAATCATATTAGTGAGACTGGCACTGATGACGATAGGGATAATGATGGTGGTGTCTCCGTGACGAAGCTTCTTATTTGTTCAACATGGTCATGGAAACTCTTTCAATGCTTGTGAAAAAGGCAGTGTTGGAGGGGTTCATTATATCACACAGTTTGCGGATGACCTCTAGGTATTTTCGGATGGTTCAAGGCATTCTCTTCAAAGTATTACCTTTGTTATGGGTGAATTCAAAACGCTGAGTGGGCTAGAGATGAATGCTGCAAAATCAGAAATTATCTTTGGAAGTTATAATGATATCGAGCAATCAGTATTGAGTGGCTAAACATGTATCAAAATTGGTGCCTTTCCGAAAAGATACTTGGGATTACCCCTAAATCCCTCAAGAATCTCCATGTTAACTCTTTAACCGTTCCTTGAGGGAATCAAAAATAAGCTTCACTCTTGGAAAATAAAACTTTTATCCTATGCTGGTAAGGTGCGTCTAATTGCTTCAATTATATTTGGTATGGTCAACTTTTGGAGTGATTAAAGACAATCCAACGATTATATCTCAAGTTAAAAGGCAAACAAGAAGGCTCGCACGTAGGGCGGCTTTTTAAAAGATGTTTTCTGAGCCCATTTGCAGTCCAACTCATTTTCCAGCCATTAGACGCAAGCCTGACCTAAAAGAGGCCATAAAAGATTTTAAGACTTAAAAATCCTTAAATCTTGGGTTCTATTTCAGAGGCAGAAGTGTGCTAAGAAGTTTAACGATTAAGTGCATTATCAAACACAAAACCATCAACGTTTTATATTGTTTTATTGCTTTTGTTTTTTGTTATATTGTTCTTAGTCTCATTCATGCATCTTTTCCTTAGTTTTTGTCCCATTTGCATCCATTTTAGATTTAGAATGTACTAGTTAGATTTTCCATATTTGTACATGTTTGGAGTGATTATCAGGTGCTTTTGAAGTGTAGGAGACTTGGTGAAGACTAATAAGTGATTCAAAATGCCAAGGAGGTTAGAAAAGATCCAAGGAGAGTGAGATAAGTTTTCGATCATCGCAACGGACTGCCATAACGGCATGGGTTGCTCGATGTGGAGGGAGCTCGTGTACAACAGACTGATACAACGGTCTGTGCCCCATGTGAAGAAAGCAAGCTTGTGCCAATCAGACGATGTGTGCCTTTGCAACGATCAGCCAAAACGATCACAGCCTGATGCAGGAACCTCCAAGGGAGATTACAACGGTTTGTAATCGTGGTACTTGTCCGATGCTGAATCCACAATGACCAAAACCTTGTACATTTTGATCTAACAATGATGGGGAACTTGCAACAACCAAGGACATCTGTTTGTGTCTGATGCAACATGGTTTATGAAGTCAAAATTTCTTGTGGAGAATCGGTTTCACTAGTGTTTCCACTTGCTTTCTTTAAATATTTGAGAGGCTTGTTTCAGCGCCCCCCTCCCACAAACCTTATCTTTATTTTTCCAGTTGAAAACTCTGTCTTACTTGTTCTTAGTTTTTTAGGCAACTTTCTTTTTATTGCTTATTTTGAATTTGTAAGAACCTTTTTATTTTAATTTAAGTTTGTACTTATTTTATCTTGCCTTATTTGTTTGTTTAATCATTCTCTAGTCATGTTTAGCCTTTACTTCCTCATGGATTTGAGGTCTAATATCACGACTCTAAGGTTTAAGGATGGGTTAGAGAAAAGGGGATTCTTTTGGGTTAGATCGTTGATAGCTTGAGTGCTTAATGGTCTTAATCCTTCTTTATTGGTTATTATTAATACCTAGTCCAAACTGATCACTTGGGTAATTGTTCATAAGCTTTCCTTGCAAACCCCATGCTTGTGGAATCTTGAACTACTTATAAAAGATTTGTTCATCCTAACTTAGGTCCATTGCTGTTAGGGAGCATTTCGGCTCTATAGGATTGATGTTTTATGCTTGGTAGTTGCTTTTATCACTAATACACTATTAGGCTTTGGTTGAGCGATTAGCAAAAGGATATGAATTAAACACCATAGACTAATCTTGCTTTGAATCCTATGCATAAAGATTAGCACTAACTTATTGTTATTTATCAATTTTTAAATATTGTTTAGAGCATCTTAGTAAAACCCAAGTGTTTCCCCGAACTCGATAGCTCTATCCTAGACTTTTTTCTTTATTGTTAAAGATTTTATTTAAAATCGTTATCTAGTACTTGAATCTTAATCAGTACTCATTGCTAAATCTTGTTTTAAGTTTCTATTACTCTTTTTATTGTCTATATTTGGTAGAAAGCTCACTCCTTTGTCCAATTTACTAGGCAACATTAAATCTTAATTTTACCTTGAATTAGAGAAATCATTATAATTCCAATGCTTCAGAGCGCTCCCCTTTTGGATTGACAAGAACCTCTCACTATACTACATACGTTTTAAGTAGTGTTAGGTTATTGACCAAGTAGATAAAAACTGCTTATCAAGCGTCACAAACTAGAATCCAATCTTAGGATTGTTATAGCCACCAAAAGTTCTGAATCCGACAACCGAAACTAGCCTAAATGAGTTAATGTACTTATTGCTCACTTACAGGACCTCGTGAACGTTATAATAAACCTGATCTGTTATTGCATGTGTTATTTGCCTAACAGGGTTACCACATGAAGCTCTCAGCATATTGACAATTTATTTTATAGAAGTATCTAAGTTATGAAACCAGTGATTCAAGTTTGTGGAAATTACGTCTAGTCTTATTTGCTTTTATCTAAATGTTTAATCTATAGTTAAAATCCCTAAGAATTCCACGAAGTATCCCAACATCTTATGCTCATTCGTTTTTACTTATTTATTTCCTGCACAACCTTTACTTTTATGCACTTTAATATACCACCTTTCAATTGATTAATTTTCTGCACTTTCCTTTTAAGTTTAATTTTTTTTTCTGTTCTATATAGGCCTAGGCGAGAGTTAGTCTATATAAACGATTGCTTTGATGATGAGCTATTCCACTTCCGCAGACCTCCTCTAATGATGCTACCACATGAGCGCCTTGTGCCTTGACAAAGAGAAGGATTTGCGCGTGGAGAAGACACTTTCCACCTTCAAACGCCTATTCCTACTCATTGTGATTAGAGAATCACGCATTCTCCCTTTCACCAACAACTGGAGAATATCATGAAGATGTTAAATGTCATTATGGATCACGAAAAGAAGTCTGAAAATTTATTCCACTCTTCTGTTGTATCTATCCAAGGTGAGCTTTCCCACAAAATATAAGACGTTTCCAATCAGGTCAGAGTACTTGAGCAACACACTTTTGGCAACCTCAACGAAATATCAAAGATCCAAGAAAATCTGGGATACCACCATTACAATCTCACCGAGACAGGCGTCAAATCCAAGGATATGAGTACAAGGTCCAAGATACTAATGAAGCCATCAGTGAAGTTACAGAATAGATGGAGCAATCCGTAGGAGTTGTAAAAGAAAGTCAACGTGTTATGAAGATTCAGACCCATGACAACAATGAAGTAATCAAAAACATCACTAGAACTCTAAGCAGAAACAAGATAACACTTATAAAGCTGTCTAATGACCAAGAAGAGTTCAAAAAGCTACCCAACACACTTACTGAAAGCAAAGAAAAAGAGCCCCTAAACTCCTTTACACGAATGAGTGAAGATATATCCAATCTGTCAAACGAAGGAGGCACCTTAGAAGCTGCACAAGCCATATCCAAATGACCATCTAAAGGTGGAGTCAAGTGAGTTCTCTTTGCACCATGTAACACAAACCTTCCTTCCAAGAATGGAGAAGACAATCCTCCTGCAGCAAAACATGCCCCAAATTATCTCACCTTCACAATTTATAAACCATGTGAAACATTTTCATCTAACATCTCACATGAATCCGACCTTATGAAGAGGATTCTTATCATCCATTCAACAAAGGCATAATCCAAGAAGAAACACGTCTTGGTAAGCATATCACAATTGAGACGCTAATTGAATTCCACAAGAAGGCCAAGTAAGTGCCTTCGTTCATAGATTTTGATGAAGTCTAGGAAAAGTATGACTTTAAGCAGTTCTTTGAAGACAGTGAAGAAGACAAGCACAAGATCAAGTGCTACTTCAGTCAAGCTCGGTACAACAAAAAAACACCAATGGCAATCTATGTTCATAAATTCCAGAAGTAAGGAAGGTGCCCAATGGCAATCAGTTGCACAGACTTAGAAGAATTCAATAAGGTAGTTCAAAATCTTCCTCCATAATTGATAGTTACCACGACTTTGAGAGAACTTTTGATTGGGCACTACTTCTTTGAAAGTGATGAGACAATGATGGAAATACTTGACTTTTACGAACATAGTAGGATAGGCAAGGAAGCTCGTTGCCTATATAAGATTCACGACCAAGTAAAATTCCCCATCACCTGCTACATTACGGGAGTCATGATCAAAAACGCAATATGTGACCCCATATCGACCATCCACATAATTCTACAAGATAATAGCAAGCAAGCTGTAGATTAAGCAAGCTAATGCAACAAAAATTAGAATCAAATTTGCTGATAAATCATCCGCCCCTATAAGAGGACTAACTCTTGACATACCAGTCATCATAGGTGATTGTAGAGTCGCATTTGATTTCTATATTGTCAAAACTCCTCTATATGAAGTTGCACCACTCATCTTAGGATGGCCATTTCTAGCTACGGTTCGAGCCAACATGGATTGGCCTAACAGGCGTGTCTCCTTTGCCAACATTGACAGAAAGAAGTTCTATCCCACAATGCCTTACAACATGGATAAGCATCTTTTTGAGAAAGATGAAGAAGCCATAATGGAAAACCATGAAAAGTCTTTGACACAAGAAGATACAAAGGCCTTGCATAAGGTCAGATTTACCTCACAACTAAGCTTTCAAGCTGTCAAAGTCCGACTAAAAGATTTTAAAGAACAGTGCTCAATAGGAGGCAACCTATTTATGTACTCTCTTTCTCACCTGTTTTTTTAGACTTCTAACTTTTTAATCTTTGGCTTTATTTTTATCTTAGTTTACAGCATTTCTATAAACCCTAAAAATACAAAACAAATCAGAAAACATCAAAAACACCAAAAATATGAAAAAGGAAGATCACCATGCAACAAAGAAAGCATGGTACAAACATAAGGAGCCTGGCGCGCCACAAAACACGATGGCACAGCAAGCCAACGGTCCACTGCAACCCCCTGCGCTTGTCTCACAGCATCAACTGGCCACACCACAGTCGTGACACCTCGTCATGTAGTAGTGACCCTCCTCTCGTGCGACAACTCCAATCTGCACATCAACTGATCCCTCTTTAAACTTCTATCAAGTCTTAAGTGTTCCTAACCTCTTCAAGGACTACTATGTGTATCAAAGACCGTAAATCAACTTCCACAACTTCGGTATGCTGTTGTTGCATTAAAATGGAGAGACAATACAAGACCCCATCTAAGTCAAGTTAAGCCTATGAACCATCTATTTCAACTTCTGCAAGATATTCAGTGGATCTGTATGCACAAAAAAGAAGAAGGATCAAACATTTCAAATGTCTAGAAACATTGCACAAGCTCCAAGAATGAAGAAGATGCAACTTCCTTCACCAAAACCTGAAGAGAATAGTTTCCGAAGACTAATTTCACTCTCTAAAAACCAAGACCACAATCAAAGCAAGTACAGATTTCATATGGAATTGAAGTTCAAGCAAGCAACATCTGTCATTACCGGATAGGCCAGTACAATGCCCAAACTACATTTTTCTAAGATGATGCAATCTTCAAATCTAAAAGTCTAGAATATTTTCCATCTTTCAATAAAGGTGTCACTCGGACGGGCCATCAAAGAAGAAGTTCTCTTTGTGCAAAGCCAAAACCTTCAAGGTTGATTTAATCAACCACTAGCTCACTCTCATGGAATAAAAATGAGTACATATGCTTCATTCCCACAACATGGTTATGGTCCACAAGGATTCCTCCCACAAGGCTTTCCTCCTCCTTAACATTATGCTCCACATGGATACTACCCTCATGGTTACCCTCCACATGGTCATTAACCAATGCCTTATTCTCAGGATTCAGACATCAAAGGTCTATTCCACCAGATTTTGAAGGGCACTACTAAGATGGAGCTACAACAACAACTGGTTGAGATAAATATAAGAGTTGATGGGTCACTTAATGAGATTACTTCAAAGATTGAGTCCTTAGATTCCAAGTATAAAACACTAGAGACTAAGACGGAAATGGCCTACTCACCTACACATAAAGGAACATCCATTGGATACTCAGCCACTCAACCAAAAGAGTTCATAAACGCTATCACCTTGAGAAGCGGCAAAGTGCTTCCATCTAGGGAAATGCCTTCTCATCTCAATGTGGGCACTGAGGACCAAGATGGGAAGGCAGGTTTGAAAAACTCTTAAGGATATTGTTATTAAGGAGAGTGTTGAGGATCAGATCTATACAAAGAAGAGCAAGAAAAGTCTAGAGAACATGCCAAAGGAGGCACCTATGGCAACGAGTAAGAAACTCTATATATGTCTCCTCCTTACAAGTTTTCATTACCATTTCCAGGGAAATTCGATAAGCAGTTAGTAGAAAAGTATAAAGCTCTCTTTGATGAGCAACTAAGGAAGATAGAGCTCACAATGTCTTTACTTGATGCCTTCTTGTTAGTAACTCCTTATCAGATGTTTTTGAAAGATGCGGTTTTGGAAAGAACCAAAGAGTAGCTGAGGAGGTTAATATTTGGGTTTAGACTAGGATAGAAGTTGATTTATGCATTTGGGTAGATGAAAGTCATCTTTGTATGCATAAATTGGTTTTTAATCTTACCATTTTACCATAGATTGATTCTTTTAATTGAGTGATCTCTTGAAACACCAAAAAGCCCTTTGCATTATGATCATATTTGTCTCAAAACCATGTCCCTTAGCCAAATGGTTCCACTTTATATGCATGATCATGATTCACTTGGTTACTATTAATAACTATGAAAGAGTTGGATGATATGAATGTCTATTTAGACTAAACTTGAATTCATTGCTTGTTTGAGATAGTTTGGCTAAAAAATTTAATGTATAAAAGACTTTTTGCATCTTAGAACTAATAACTTGGACATCGACTTGATTTCTTCCTTTGACATCTATAGTTTTCAGCTCTCATTTTCAAACCTCATGATATAACTGCATATTCCATGCATTTTGCATACATATAAGTTAGTTTCTCACGCATATACATTGCATTTTAGGATAGTTTGCATCACTTTAGGTCCTAGAGTGTTCTTGCACCAGCATATGCATACTTCTTGCATTTTGCATTGCATTCAGGTTGTTTTCGGCTACTTTGGAGTCTTGGAGGGTTCGTAGACGTGCTGAAGCTCGTGAGGAAGTTCGTGGGACTTGGAGAATTCAGGAATGCTTGCTAAGGACCAGAGATCGGGAGGAGGATCGAGCATGGCCGGTCGATCTAGATGAGATCGACCAGAAGATCGAGCAGTTCAGTCGATCCAAGGGAACTGATCGAGACGGAGATCGAGTGAAGCGATCGATTAAGGAGTACGGACGTAAATGACGCCATGCAGAGCGAGAGCCGGATCGAGTCCACCACTCGATCCTCCAAAGATCGACTCCAAGATCGAACGAAGCACTCGATCCACCGAGGAAGATCGAGACACAGATCAAGATGAAGGCACAATGTCCGAAGATGATCGAGAGAGCTGCTCAATCTCGAGGTCGATCTCAGTACACTTTAACCGTTTTTGGCCGCTACCAAGGGGGGGGGGGGGGGGGGGGGGGGGGGGGGGGGACCATCGAGCTGTTTGGCCTATTTTGGAAAGGCGGCGATCATGCTTTTGAGACAGGGTTTTTTTTTTACTTTATCATTTTCATCTTTTTTTCTCTCGGTTCGAAGGCGATTTCGCCATTGTTAGACTTTGAAGTTTTTCTTGCTTTGTATTGAATCTTTGAATCGTTTTAAGTTTAATCCATCGTTCTTTATGTCTATGAGTTCATCGTTTATGCTTTGCTTGGTTTACTTTATGTGTAGTGGGTAGTTTAATCGGGTTTTGGGGTTAAGAGGATTTAAAGGGGTCGAAAAGGTTTTCAAGTTGGTATTTTCTTGTTCTTCATGGCTTTCTCTTCTAGGATGTCGAGTTCTTAAGGCTTAAAGAGTCTCACGCCAAGATCTTTATGATCAGAGAGAGCTCTTACCTTGACAGGATCCAGAGGTCTCTGAAAATCACATCCTATAGACTAGTTACCCTTTTCCAAATGCCATGGTAGTTTAGGGGACTAGTTAAGCCGCGTGTTTGAAATCTGATTTCCTTGCTCTTCAATCTCTTTTTCCGCCAAACGCCATGGGTCTGGAGGAGAGAATGAAGGAGTGATCCATACCACACGCCATGGATGGATCTTGTTTTGTTTTCAAGGCTTAGAGAACCTCACAAAGTGAGTAGATCTAGAGGTTTCAAACAAAGCTTGAACCTTTGAAACCCCTGAACGTGAATCTCAACCCTAGACCCTCTTTCTTAGTATTCTTACATCTCTGTTAGTCATTCGCTTGTTTCCTGTTGCATCCTGGTCATTAATTTCGTTGCATTTGAACTTTTAGACGAGATCGATCGTTGTTGCTCGATCTAGTGGTTGATCCACTAGTCGATTTGAAACCCCTGAACGTGAATCTCAACCCTAGGCCCTCTTTCTTAGTATTCTTACATCTCTGTTAGTTATTCACTTGTTTCCTGTTGCATCCTGGTCATTAGTTTCGTTGTATTTGAACTTTTAGACGAGATCGATCGTTGTTGCTCGATCTAGTGGTCGATCCACTAGTTGATTTTTATAAATTCATAGCTTTTGCATTTTAATCATGTTCGTCGTGGTAGTTCACTCGTTCCTGGTAATTTTAAAATAGTTTTGCCTTGCATTTAGTTTTTAGGATTTTCACAAAACCGTTCATCATTTGCCTAGCTTTACTCGATCCTTGCATTCTCATTGCACTTTCTAGCCCCTAGGTTGGATTGATTCCTCTTGCATGCTATACTACGACTGTGTGCTGCTTGAGTTTTGATAACCTCCTATTGCATTGCATCACTCCCTCTTTGACATGATAAAGAGCAGCTATCAAATAGCGCCATTGCCGGCTTAGGAGTGTTTAGAAAGCATTGAGATTTGGGGTTTAGTAAAGACATAAGCCTTTCTTTTTCTTTTGGTTACTAATTTATCTACTCTCAAACTTGTGTTTCTCAGGTACATGAATCTTCGTTCAAGGTGAGACAACAATCTACTTCAACCCTTGGACAACATTCATCAACTTGGTCATTCACGACAAAGAAGAGTACGAGAGCAAGCTAGAGCTTTTGAGGAGATTGTTCAGCAAGGTTCAGTAGATTTTGAAGCGATGGCTGAGCACGAGCATCCAGAGGGACCTCCTCCAGCTCACGAAGCAGTGGGAAGGGATAATGGAAACCCCCAACACGCGGCTAGACCCCCAAGGATCATAGGAGCAGGAGATGCTCCCAATACTCATCACAATAGGTTTGGGATCACTCCTCCTCCTGTACAGAACAACAACTTCGAGATTAAGCCAAGATTCATCTCAATGGTGCAAAATAATAAGTTTTACGGGCTAGCAATGGAGATCCCTTGGAGCACCTTGATACTTCGAGCAAGTATGTGGGATGATCAAGATAAATGGCATATCCGAAGATGCTTTCAAGCTGCGTCTCTTTCCATTTTCTCTTGGAGACAAGGCTAGACATTGGGAGAAGACACTTCCACAAGGCACCATTACATCTTGGGCTGAGTGTAAGAAGGCTTACCTCTCAAATTTTTTCTCTAGCACCAGAACAGCAAGGCTGAGAAGCGAGATCAGCGGCTTCACTCAAAGGAACAATGAGACTTTCAATGAAGCCATGGAGCGGTTCAAAGACTATACCATTCAGTGTCCTCACCACGGCTTCAGCGAAGAGACTCTTCTAAGCACTATCTACCACGGAGCCTCACCAAAGATTCACTTGTTGCTTGACACGGCTAGTAAGGGAAACTTCCTTGGTCAAGAGGTAGAAGAAGGCATGGAGCTGATTGAGAACTTGGCATTGAGTGACGGCAACTATGCTGAAGATTACGACCGTGCACCAAGAGGTTCTGAGATAGAGTCTCACAAGAAAGAGCTTAAGTCATTGCATGAGAAGATTGACAAGCTGGTGTTGGCTAATCAAAAGCATGTTCACTTTGTTGGTGAAGCGGATGAAACCTTAGAGGAGCTTGAGTTGAGACAAGAGGAAGCCAATTGGGTGGCGGGCGAAAACAACTACAAACCTCAAGGGTATTCACAAGCCTACAATCAGAACAACAATCTCTCTTACCGTAGCACCAATGTCGCGAACCCTAAGGATCAAGTGTACCCTGCTCAGCAAGCAAAGCCTATCGTACCATACAACAAAAGTTTTCAGTCGGGTGGTGGCTTCCAAGGACAAGGGCAGAACAACTTCCAAGGACAACAACAAGGAAACAAGGGTTATACGCCAATGTACCCTCCGGGCTTTGTACCTCAACAACAACAACCGATGCAACAACAAGTTGATCCTGTCCAAGCTATGTTTCAACAACTGATTCAAGGGCAAGCCTCTACAAATCCGAAGTTTGCCGAGATGAATACTCGTTTAGACTCGTCTCTCATGGGTTTCTCTACTCAGATTACAAAATTGAATAACAAGATCAAGCAGCTGGAGAAAGGAAAGGCGAGTACAAGTGGTCAGAATAGCTTACCGGGCAAGTGTGAGCAGAATCCCAAGGAATACGCCAATGCTATTACGCTAAGAAGTGGGAAAGAGCTTGCACCTACGGTTACTCACAAGATCAACGAGTACGTTGTAATTCAAGAGGGGGAGTGTAAGCTTTCAGCCGATGATGAGATAAACTTCGACAATGTTTAGATTCAAGGACCAAGGAGAGGTGAGAAAGCGGTTGTTGAGAAGAAAGTGGAGCAAACAACTAAGGAGAAGGACGCTTATATACCTCCACCGTATGTACCTAAGCTGCCTTTTCCTGGCCACTTCAAGAAGCAACTCATAGAGAAGCATAGAGTCTTATTTTGGAAGCACCTTAAGGACGTAGAGATCAAGCTATCTCTCGTGGACTGCCTTGCAATGATGCCTAAATGCGCCAAATTCTTCAAAGACACGCTTGTGAAGAAGAATAAGGAAAGCAAGGAAGTGCTTGTTCTTAGTGAGGAATGTAGTGCTGTGATACACAAGGAGATAGTCCCTAAGAAGTTGGGAGACCCTGGAAGCTTCACTATACCTTGCGCTTTAGGTCCTTTGGAGTTCAAGAGTTGTCTTTGTGATCTTGGAGCTAGTATAAATCTGATGCCTCATTCCGTGGCAAAGAAGCTTGGCTTTACCTGTTTCAAGGATTGTAGAATCTCGTTGGTACTAGCTGACAGAAGTGTGAGGTTACCCGTGGGTTTGCTTGAGGACCTGCCAGTGAAAATCAGTGGAGTAAACGTGCCTACAGACTTTGAAGTGTTGGAAATGGATGAAGAGCCTAAGGATCCACTCATTCTCTGTAGACCTTTCTTAGCCACCGCCGGAGCCATCATAGACGTCAAGAACGGGAAGATAGCTCTGCACTTGGGTAAAGATATAAGGCTGGACTTCGATATCAATGAGGTTTTGAAGAAGCCTACGATAGAAGGGAAAGCTTTCTACATTGGAATGTTGGATGCCTTAGCGGATGAGTTGCTAGAGGAGTTGGCTCAGGAGGATCATTTGAAGCTGGTATTGACAAAGGAGCCAGGAGAGTTTGGTTACGTGGATCAGAAGACTCAGGAATACGTCAATTTGCTTGATTCAAGGAAGGTTGTGCTAGAAGATGAAGGCGTTTGCCTAGAGATTGACTCCGAGATCAATAATATTACTCGATCTAGGGGTTGAATCGACAAGACGATCGAGAGCGCAACTCGATCCGGTGCAACAATCGACAGACAGATCGAGGAGGGGGATCGATCCAGGAAAACAAACGAGTCTAAGATCGAGAGAGGCCTTCCGAACAGTTTGGGGTCTAATCTGGAGATCGACTCAACGTCTCGATCTCTCACTCGATCTTCACTAAATCGAGTGAGTGAATCGAGCGAAACTGCTCGATCTAGACGACATCGAGAGCAAGATCGACTGGACGACTCGATTTCAGAAGGGATAGCGGTTGGAGAAAGCAACCTCAAGGGTCATGTATCGGGTTCTAAGGAAGGTTCCAAGGAGGAAAATAACAGCAACAGCCACGAGGATGTTTGGAGCGAGCTGTTAGCCCCAAAGGTGGACCTTAAGGAGCTCCCAAAAGGGCTAAGGTATGCTTTCTTAGGGCTTAACGAAACTTATCCTGTGATTGTGAATGAAAACTTAAGTGATGATGAGTTGCACTCGCTCTTAACTGAGTTGAGAAAGTATAGGAAGGCCATTGGGTACTCTCTAAGTGACATCAAGGGCCTCTTCTATAGAACATCAAAGGCGTTTGAATCCTAATTTGAAAGAGGTTGTTAAGAAAGAGATTCTTAAGATTTTAGAGGCTGACGTGATCTATCTCATAAGTGACAGCACATGGGTTTCTCCCGTACACGTGGTGTCTAAGAAGGGAGGGATCACGGTCATTAAGAATGACAAAGATGAGCTTTTACCTACTAGAACAATTACTGGACACCATATGTGTATTGATTATAGGAAGCTTAATCTTGCTACTAGAAAGGATCGTTTTCCCTTGCTTTTTATTGATCAAATGCTTGAAAGACTTGCTAATCACCCCTACTATTGCTTTCTTGATGGATATAATGGATTTTTCCAAATACCAATCCATCCAAATGATCAGGAGAAGACGACCTTTACATGCCCTTATGGCACCTTTGCGTATCGAAGGATGCCATTCGGGTTGTGTAACGCACCGGCTACGTTTCAGCGGTGTATGATGTCGATCTTTTCCGATCTAATATAAGAGATGGTAGAGGTGTTTATGGATGACTTCTCGGTCTATGGTGCGTCCTTTTCTGCGTGTTTGTTGAATTTTTGCAGGGTACTAAAGCGTTGTGAGGAGACAAACTTGGTGCTTAATTGGGAAAAATGTCACTTCATGGTGAAGGAAGGGATCGTGCTTGGCCATAAGATATCAGAGAAGGGTATTGAGGTTGACAAGGCTAAACTTGAAGTGATGATGAGCCTTGAGCCGCCGGTTAACGTCAAAGGAGTGAGAAGTTTCTTGGGACATGCCGGCTTCTACAGGCGCTTCATCATGGATTTTTCTAAGATTGTACGCCCTCTTACACGGCTGTTGTGCAAGGAGGCTGAATTCGTCTTTGATGAGGAGTGTTTGCAAGCTTTCGTGACCATCAAGGAGGCTCTAGTATCCGCGCCTATAGTGCAAGCACCAGACTGGACTATACCGTTCGAGATTATGTGTGATGCTAGCGACTACGCCGTGGGAGTCGTTCTAGGTCAGAAGAAAGATAAGAAGATGCACGTGATTTACTATGCTTCAAGAACCTTATATGACACGCAAACAAGGTATACCACCACGGAGAAGGAGCTATTGGCAGTAGTGTTCGCCTTTGAGAAGTTCCGGTCATACCTTGTGGGTTCCAAGGCTATTGTCTATCCAGATCACGCGGCTTTGCGCTATATCTATTCCAAGAAGGACACTAAGCCGAGGCTTTTAAGGTGGATTCTTCTTCTTCAGGAGTTTGACATGGAGATGAAAGACAAGAAAGGGATAGAGAACGACGTTGCTGACCATCTCTCTCGGTTAAGAATCAACGAGTCTCTTCTTTTAGATGATTCTCTCCCCGGGGAACAACTCATGGCAATCACTACGGCTGTTTGTGGGAGCCTAGAAGGGCGGTTTGAGGAAGTTCTGAGCTTCAAAGAGGAGGATCTCCCTTGGTACACGGATATTGTGAACTACTTGGCATGTGGGGAAGAGCCTTCGCATCTTGGCACCTACCATAGGAAGAAGTTCATAAGGGACGTGAGCCACTACTATTGGGATAAGCTCTATTTATACAAGAGAGGTGTTGATAGCCTGTACAGAAGATGCGTGACGAAGGAGGAAGCAAGAGATATCATCTTTCATTGCCACGGTTCTTTGTATGGCGGGCACTTTGCTTCATTCAAAACCGCCACTAAGGTCTTGCAAGCCGGCTTCTGGTGGCCGTCCATCTTCAAAGACACCCATGAGTTCGTGATGAGTTGTGAAGCTTGTCAAAAAGCAGGGAATATCACTATGAGGAATGAGATGCCTCAAGTTCCCATATTTGAGGTAGACGTCTTTGACGCGTGGGGTATAGACTTCATGGGGCCGTTTCCTTCATCATACGGCAACAAGTTCATACTAGTAGCTGTTGATTACGTCTCTAAATGGGTTGAGGCCATTGCTTCCCCAACATACGACTCTAAGGTGGTGATCAAACTCTTTAAGAGCATTATTTTCCCGAGGTTTGGAGTACCCAAGGTGGTGATAAGCGACGGAAGGAGCCATTTCATCAACAAGCTGTTTGAAAATCTTCTAAGGAAGTATGGCGTGAAGCACAAGATAGCTACGCCTTACCATCCTCAAACGAGTGGCCAAGTGGAGGTCTCTAACCGTCAGATCAATGCGATACTCGAGAGAACAGTTGGGACTAATCGGAAGGATTGAGCGGTGAAGTTAGATGACGCTTTGTGGGCTTACCGGACTGCTTTCAAGACGCCCATCGGTGCTACTCCTTTCACTCTTCTCTATGGCAAAGGATGTCCCCCCCCCCCCCCCCCCCCCCCCCCCCCTGTTGAGTTGGAACATAGGGCGTTGTGGGCTGTGAAGCGGCTGAATTTTAATCTGAAGACGGCTCAGGAGAAGCGGTTGATCCAGTTGCACGAGCTTGATGAGCTAAGGCTGGATGCTTACGAAAGCGCTAGAATCTACAAGGAGCGTACCAAGGCTGCTCATGACAAGAAGCTGGTACCTAAGGAGCTTAAGGAAGGGAGTTTGGTGCTGCTTTACAACTCAAGGCTCAAGCTCTTTCCAGGGAAGCTAAAGTCACGGTGGAGCGGTCCGTATGAAATCAAGGAAGTATTGCTTTACGGGGCTGTCATATTGGTCGGCAAGAGTGGGAATGCATTCACAGTGAACAGACACAGAGTTAAGCCATACATGGCGAGTGAATTTGACAAGGAGAGCACCTCAATGCTTCTCTAAGACCCACCATATGCCTAAACCAAGTAAAGTCTAGCTAAAGACGTTAAAGAAAGCGCACTTGGGAGGCATTCCCATGTCTATCCTGTACATATTTTTGCTTTATTTCTTTTCCAGTTTAATGTTTTTATCTTGTGAGTGTGTAGGAACAAGTATGAGGGATCGCATGCTCTGATCTTAGATCCAAAGGGAGTAAGAAGAGGCAAGTACAAGCTAGAGATCGAGTGCTAGATCGACATATCCTGTCTCAATTTTTGCTAGATCGAGCTAGTGAATCGAGAGGAGTTAGTCGATCTAGACGAGATCGAGTGACAAGGTCGATCTATATGAGCAAGGATCGATCGGTCCCACCTAGACCGACCGATCTATTTTCTCTCGGGAAAGCCCTTCAAAGACAGATCGATCAGTCAACTCGATCCATCACTCGATCTAAACCAAATCGACCCCTGAATCGAGAACGTGTCTCAATCATGAGGACTTAGCCGTCATGCCAAAGATTCAAGGAACAAGAGGTGCAATCGATCCAAGACTCGATTCAATTAGAATCGAGTCCCAAATCGAGTAACCCTCTCGATCCACGCTAGTATGGGCTTGAGATCGAGTCCTAGATCGACCAAAAGGACTCGATCTCATGCCGAGGTAACATTTTCTTTTCCCTATCTTACTCTTTCCCACCGGTTTTTGAATTCAAAAAGTGGTCAAAGCGAGCATCTTTGACCATGAAAGATGTGCCTTGACCACAGCTTTTGTCAGAAACCACTTCTTTTTACCCATGGTTTTGTTTTGTTGGCCTTTAAATATTTTCAACTACTTTCACACTCTCTCATTCTTGTTTTCTCGAGTGTTAAGCAAAAAGAGAGTGTGAGTTCGTGTTTTCTAAAGGCTAACAAGCATCTTTAACAATCCTTGCAAAGATATTTTTAAATCTTTTAGAAAATCTTTAAGAAAATCTTTAAGAAAATCTCCTTTTATTTCGCTTTGATTGTTTTAGATGCTAGGGCGGTTTAAAATTTTTAAAAATAGATTGATAATAGGAAAAATTTCTAGATTTCTCTCTATCTCTAGATTTGATTCTCTGTTATTTTGCTATAATTTTTATAAATCTCTCAAAATTCTAGGATATTAGTTATAGGTTTTCTTCTTTGATTCTCTCTTTCTCTCATCATATCGCCGATTTGCTCATTGCTTTGCTTGAGAAACTTGTTCCAGGCGCAATGGCTCCCAAAAGAATGAGGGAAGAGACAGCACAAGAAGGAGTAAACCAAGAAGTGGCTGTTCAAGAGAGGGTTCGTTGGAGTAAGGATGAGAAAAGAGATAAGAAGAGGCTGGAAAGACTCCGGTTCGAGCCTACCAAGTTTGCGGACAGAGGTTTGCTGTCTAAGATGGGGATTTTGGGAGATTTTGATCAGCTCCTCCAGAAGATAGGGCTCAGGTGTTTGTCATGGATGGATTGCCCAACCTATCCTGAAGTGACAATCGACTTCCTTGCCACTTTGGAGTTTCGGTACGAGAATCCTAGCATCCCAATTACCTCTCAAGGCCGCCTCTTCTTCAAAATCAAGCGTCAAGCCTTCAGCCTCTCAATCCCCGAGCTTTGTCAAGCCTATGACCTCGCTGCTGCTGCCATAAAGGTTGATTTTCCCACCTTCCCTCAAGCAAACGAGCTGTGGGTCATCATAGCCGATGATGACTACAAGGCGAATACTGCAAAGATCAAGAGAGTGAGGAGTTCGGTGCTGCGTTACACGTTGAAGCTGATTGCCAACACCTACAGCGGACGGTCAGTAGCCCCTACGGTGACGAGAACAGAGCTTTGCTTCTTGTTCCAAGGCATCAAATATCTCATGTGTGACCCGGATGAGAATGACGATCCGTTGGAAGACAAGTTGGGAGACGACGTCAACTACGGATGCATCTTGGCCGCTTCACTGGTGAAATACAAGGCGTATGCCTTAAGGTGCAAGGCAATCTCTTCACTCATTGGTTGTTTCCTCACCCCCCTATTCGTGCAAGCTGGTGTACCACTTCAAGACTACACTCCTGTTCCGGATAGAGCTTTCATGGACGAGACATACCTAAGGAACACGGACAGCTTGGGGCGCACACCCGCTGAGGGTTTCTTTACATACTTGTTCATTGACACGGAGAACGAGAAGAGGGTCTGTATCTTGCCAAACGGCGAAACTAAGCTGTTAGGAGTGGGGAACATCGAGTTTCTCCTGAGCGTAGAGGAGTGTTTTGCTCCTCTAGGAGCCACATCCACCATTCGACAAGCTGCTCGCCCAAGATCAGAGTCTCCTGCCACGGATGATGAGATGCCCGAAGCCTTTGTCCTTTCCAAGATTGACTTTGAGCCGCAGACTAAGACGGAGAAGTTCCTTGCTTCTGTTGTGGAGATGCAAAGGAAAATCAACAAGTGGCAGAGCAAGGTACTCAGGAAGCTTGCCAAGAAGGTCAAATCACTTCGAGGAGGCTCACCTAAGAAGGCTGCGAGTGAGGAGGTTCAACAGCCCGAGAAGAGGAGGCTTTCAACCGGTGGAGTTGTCATCCGTGAGACTCAAGGCAGCAACATTCAACCGGCACATCTCTCCCTCCAAGAGTCAGGCTCCAAAGGCAAGGCCATAGTATCTAGCTCTTCTGGAACATCCTCAAGTTCCAGCCGAGACTAGACCCGAGGTAACAACCATCTTCCATTGTATATACCACTCATGTTTGATAACAATATTTTTGCAAGGCGAGGACGCAATGAGGCTATCAAAACTCAAATGCAAAACCAGGTTGTAGTACAGTATGCAAGTGAGTGTCAATCCATTCCTAGGAGCTAGAAAGGTCAGAGAGAATACAAGGGCAGTGTAAAACTAAGTAAATGATAAGATATTTTGTAAAAATCCTAAAATCTATATGTAGCAACCAAATGGAATGCAAAACTATTTTAAAATTACTAGCAAAGAGTGAACTACCACGACGAAAAGACAGAATGATTAAAATGCAAAGCTATAAATTTGTAAAAATCGACTAGTGGATCGACCACAGGATCAACCACTAGATCGAGCAGTTTGGATCGATCTCGTCTAAAAATACAAGTACAAAGAAACTAATAACCAGGATGCGACGAATATCAAGCGAATGATTAATGAAGATGTAAGAATGCTAAGAAAGAAGGGTCTAGGGTTGAGATTCATGTTAGGGGTTTCAAAGGTCCAAGCTTGGTTTGAAAACTCTAGATCTACTCACTTTGTGAGATTCTCTAAGCCTTGAAAACAAAACAAGACCCATCCATGGCGTGTGGTATGGATCACTATCTCATTCTCTCCTCCAGACCCATGGCGTTTGGCGGAAAAAAGAGATTAAGAGGCAAGAAAAACAGATTTCAACCATGCGGCTTAACTAGTCCTCTAAACTACCATGGCGTTTGGGAAAGAGTAACTAGCCTCTAAGATGTGATTTTCAGAGATCTCTGGATCCTGTCAAGGTAAGAGCTCTCTCTGATCATAAAGATCTTGGCGTGAGACTCTTTAAGCCTTAGGAACTCAACATCTTACAAGAGAAAGCTATTAAGAACGAGAAAACAACAAACTTGAAAACCCTTTAGACCCCGTGAATCCTCTCAACCCCGAAACCCAAATGAAACTACTCACTACACATTAAGTAAACTAAGTAAAGCATGAAGAATGAAACGATAAACATGAAAAACGATGGATTAAGCTTAAACGATTCGAAATATTCAAGAACAAAGCTCAAAGTCTAACAATGGCGGATCGTCTCCAAAACCAGAGAGAAAAAACATACAAAGATAAGAATGAAAAAGTGTGTGTGAAAAGATCATCGCCGCCTTCCCAAAACGGGCCAAACAGCTCGATGCCCCCCCCCCCCCCCCCCCCCCCCCCCCCCCCCCCCCCTCGTTAGCGGCCAAAAACGGTTGAAAGGACTGAGATCGACCTCGAGATCGAGCATGCTTCTCGATCATCTTCGGACATCGTGTCTTCAACTCGATCTGTGTCTCGATCTTCTTCGGTGGATCGAGTGTTGCATCCGATCCTGGTATCGATCTTTTGGCGGATCGGTGGTGGACTCGATCTGGCTCTCGCTTTGCATGGCGTCATTTACGTCTGTACCACTTGATCGATTGCTTCACTCGATCTCCGTCTCGATCAGGTTCCTTGGATCGGAAGGACTACTCGATCTTCTGGTCGATCTCACCTAGATCGACCGGCCGTGCTCGATCTGCTCCCCGATCTCTGGTCCTTAGCGAACATCCGTTGTTCCCACGAACCTCCACACTAGCCTCAGCACGTCCACGAACTCCACGACTCCAAAGTAGCCCGAAACAACTTGAATATGATGCAAAATGCAAGGAACATGCGTATGGTTGTGCAAGAATGCTCTAGGGCCTAAAGTGATGCAATCTAGCCTAAAGTGTGATGTAAATGCATGAAAAGCTAACTTATATGTATGCAAAATACATGCAATATGCAGAAACATCAACTCCTCCAAACTTACTTCTTGCTTGCCCTCAAGCAACAGAAAATAAGAAGGGAAGAGAGGTTTTAGAAAAGGCCGGGGGGTTTAAGCTTCTTGCAAAGGTGCCTTTCAAATGAATTAATCTCAATGTCCTAGTTACTAGTTCTAAAATGCAATGCACACACTCATACTCCAAAGAACTTAGCCATACTCATCACACAAAGAAACTCAGATCATGACCCTCATATTCCAAACAATCATAGAATTCTAACATTTAACATTCAATTAATGATCAAACCGTGAATCACACTTATGCACTTAGAACAGAATACATTTGGCTAAGAACAAGGTTATGAGATAAAGATGATCTCATTCAAGCGTGTAATTCAAGCAAATGGTTATCTCAAAAAGGATTGAACTTATGCATAATGCTAAAGGTAAAGACAATTGATGCATATATGACTAGACTCTCATCTACCCATATACACTAACAATGATCCTAAACCCCTCTAATTTTTTTCTTTTTCGAGCTCACTCACCCTCTAGAAACTACCCAAACGACAAGGCAAGAAGCCAAGCATAACCCATGAAAACAGGAGACAACTTTACTCTTCTTATGCTAGTGGTGGTCAAACACAAACTTAAAGCTCTTTTTTTAAATCTTGGTAGCTTTCTTCTCTTATTATTATTTTTTTTTTCTTTTTAAACTTTGGCCTTTGGTTCTTTTTTTTTGTTTTATTTCTTTTTATTTTGAGAGCTACCTCCTTCTCTTTTAAAACTGAGCTTTTATTTAAAAACAGAACAACACCACCACTTAAAACCATGAGTCCTTTTTATTTTCAAACCCCAAACACCATTTCTTTTTAAACTGAAAACATATAAGCAAAATTCTTTTAGCACCAGTGAATCCCTGCCCCAAAACAAACATAAAACTAGCTTCAAAATGCAAAGCTAGCATCAATATGAAAGCCTAATCATGTCGCCTAAACCTAACACTTTATGCCAAGTTCAATCCGAAATAAGGCCTCACATCACACAAGAAATATTTGGCTTGAAAGGAAGGCAAGATTCAAGGTGCGGAGTTCTATTCAGACTTACAAAGAGTGGTAGAAAAGGGTAAGAAAGCCTGAATATGTATATGTGATCCATGTATTTCATTTCAAATGCACAAGTGTGATAATTCAAATTCAGATTAAGGTTCTCACTTAGTAGGAAAGGATTCAATTTATGTCTGTTCAACTTAAGTCACGAAAATCATAGCAAGTGATCCAAGCATGGTAAGAACTTACTTTCAAAGTATGAGCACAGCACTAGAGAACTACTAACTAGGGCATTGAAACAATTCATGAGTTTAAAACACCTTTTTAAGAAAAACTCTAACCCCTTATGCAAATGTGAACAACCTATATGCTTTAAAATTCTAGACTCAATCCTAAAATGTTTAACAAGATGAATGCAACTACATGAATCTTTGAAAATTTTTTAAAATTTTACCAATTTTTCATGCAATGAAGACTCAAGGATGCTAAAGGGAAAATAAGATCAGAAAACATATGTCAAACCACACACATACTCCCCCAAACTTGCTTGACACCGTCCCGGTGGCAAACAAATTCAGAGGAGCACCAAAACACAAAGCAAAAAGAAGAAAACATGAATGGTATATACAATGGAGGAAGGTTGTTACCTCGGGTCTAGTCTCGGCTGGAACTTGAGGATGTTCCAGAGGAGCTAGATACTACGGCCTTGCCTTTGGAGCCCGGCTCTTGAAGAGAGAGACGCGCCGGTTGAATATTGCTGCCTTGATTCTCACGGATGACAACTCCACCGGTTAAAAGCCTCCTCTTATCGGGTTGTTGAACCTCCTCACTTGCAGCTTGCTTAGGCGAGCCTCCTTGAAGCGATTTGACCTTCTTGGCAAGTTTCTTGAGCATTTTGCCTTGCTATTTGTTGATTTTCCTTTGCATCTCCACAACAGATGCTAGGAACTTCTCCATCTTGGTTCTCGGCTCGAAATCGATCTTGGGAAGGGTGTAAGCCTCGGGCATCTCATCTTCCATGGCAGGGGACTCAGACCTTGGACGTGGGGCGATCGCTGGGGCAGGCGTTCCTCCTAGAGGAGCAAAGCACTCTTCTACGGTTGGCAAGAACTCGATGTTCCCAACACCAAGCAGCTCGGTCTCCTCCTTGTTTGGTAGGATGAACACTCTCTTCTCTTGTTCGTCGTCGATGAAAAGATAAGCATAGAACCCTTATGTTGGCGTGCGTCCCAAGCTGTCGGTATTCCTCATGTAGATCTCATCCATGAAAGCTCTAGCCGGGACGGGTGTGAAATCATGGATAGGTACGCCGGCTTGTATGAAAAGAGGAGTGAGGAACACGCAAATGAAAGAAGAGCTTGCCTTAGCCCTTTTAGGAGCTCTTTAAGGTCCACCTTTGGGGCTAACAGCTCGCTCTAATAATCCTCGTGGTTGTTGCTGTCGTTCTCCTCCTTAGAACCTTCCTTAGAGCCCGAGACATGGCCCTTGAGGCTGCTTTCTCCAACCGCTATCCCTTCTGAAATCGAGTCGTCAGGCCGATCTTGCTCTCGATGTCGTCTAGATCGAGCAGTTTCGCTCGATTCATTCACTCGATTTAATGTGGATCGAGTGAAGGATCGAGATGCTTAGTCGATCTCCAGATTAGACCCCAAACTGATCGGAAGGCCTTTCTCGATCTTGGACTCGATTGTTTTCCTGGATCGATCACCTTGCTCGATCTGACTGTCGATTGCTGCACCAGATCGAATTGTGCTCTCGATTGTCTTGTCAATTTGACCCCTGGATCGAGTAATGTCATCGATCTTGGAGTCGATCTCTAGGCAAACGCCTACATCTTCAAGCACAACTTTCCTCGAATCAAGCAAGTTAACGTACTCCTGAGTCCCCTGATCCACATAACCAAACTCTCCTGGCTCCTTAGTCAGTGCCAGCTTCAAATGATCTTCCTGAGCCAGCTCTTCCAGCAACTCATCCGCTAAAGCATCCAACGTCTCAATGTAGAAAGCTTGCCCTTCTATCGTAGGCTTCTTCAAAAACCTCATTGATATCAAAGTCTAGCCTTATATCTTTACCCAAGTGCAAGGCAATCTTCTCGTTCTTGACGTCTATTATGGCTCTGGCGGTGGCTAAGAAAGGTCTACCGAGAATGAGCGGATCCTTTGGTTTTTCATCCATTTCCAACACAACGAAGTCTGTAGGCACGTTCACTCCACTGATCTTCACTAGCAAGTCCTCAAGCAATCCCACGGGTAACCTCACACTCCTGTCAGCTAGTACCAACGAGATTCTACAATCCTTGAATTGGGTAAAGCCAAGTTTCTTTGCCACGGAATGAGGCATCAGATTTATGCTAGCTCTGAGATCACAAAAGCAACTCTTGAACTCCAAAGGACCTAAAGCGCAAGGTATAGTGAAGCTTCCAGGGTCTCCCAACTTCTTAGGGACTATCTCCTTGTGTATCACAACACTACATTCCTCACTTAGAACAAGCACTTCCTTACTTTCCTTATTTTTCTTCACGAGAGTGTCTTTGAAGAATTTGGCGCATTTAGGCATCATTGCAAGGCAGTCCACGAGAGGTAACTTGATCTCTACATCCTTAAGATGCTTCTCAAACAAGACTCTATGCTTCTCTATGAGTTTCTTCTTGAAACGGCCGGGAAAAGGTAGCTTAGGTACATACGGTGGAGGTACATAAGCATCCTTCTCCTTAGTAGTTTGCTCCGCTTTCTTCTCAACAACCGCTTTGTCTCCTCTTCTTGGCCCTTGAATCCAGACATTGTCAAAGTTGATCTCATCATCAGCTGAAAGCTTACCCTCCCCCTCTTGAATTACAACGTCCTCGTTGATCTTGGGAGTAACCGTAGGTGCAAGCTCCTTTCCACTTCTTAACGTGATGGCGTTGGCATATTCCTTAGGATTCTGCTAACACTGGCCCGGTAGGCTATTCTGACCACTTGTACTCGCCTTCCCCTTCTCTAGCTGCTTGATTTTGTTGTTTAAGTTGGTGATTTGAGTAGAGAAGTCAGTGAGAGACGAGTCTAAACGAGTGTTCATCTCGGCAAACTTCTGGCTTGTAGAGGCTTGCCCATGAATCAATTGTTGGAACATAGCTTGGACAGGATCAACTTGTTGTTGCATCGGTTGTTGCTGCTGAGGTACAAAGCCCGGAGGGTACATTGGCGTATAACCCTTGTTTCCTTGCTGTTGCCCTTGCCCTTGGAAGCCACCACTCGGCTGAAACCCTTTGTTGTATGGTACGAAAGGCTTTGCTTGCTGAGCAGGGTACACTTGATCCTTAGGGTTTGCTACATTGGTGCTCCGGTATGAGAGATTATTGTTCTGGTTGTAGCCTTGTGAATAGCCTTGAGGTTTGTAGTTGTTTTGGCCCGCCACCCAACTGGCTTCTTCTTGGCTCAACTCAAGCTCCTCTTGGCTCTCATCCGTTTCACCAACAAAGTGAACATGCTTCTGATTTGCCAAAACCAACTTGTCAATCTTCTCGTGTAATGATTTCAAATCTTTCTTGTGAGACTCTAGCTCAGAACCTCGCGGTGCACGGTCATAATCTTCAGCATAGTTGCCGTCACTTAGTGCTAAGTTCTCAATCAGCTCCATGCCTTCTTCTACCTCTTGACCAAGGAAGTTACCCTTACTGGCCGTGTCAAGCAACAAGCGAATCTTTGGTGAAGCTCCTCGGTAGATAGTGCTTAGAAGAGTCTCTTCGCTGAAGCCGTGGTGAGGACATTGGATAGTATAGTCTTTGAATTGTTCCATGGCTTCATTGAAAGTCTCATTATTCCTTTGCGTGAAGCCGCTGATCTCGCTTCTTAGCCTTGCTGTTCTGGTGCGAGAGAAGAACTTTGAGAGGAAAGCCTTCTTACACTCGGCCCATGAGGTGATGGTGCCTTGAGGAAGTGTTTTCTCCCAATGTCTAGCCTTGTCTCCAAGAGAAAATGGAAAGAGACGCAGCTTGAAATCATCTTCGGATATGTCGTTTATCTTGATCATCCCACATACTTGCTCGAAATTGTCGAGGTGCTCCAAGGGATCTTTCATTGCTAAGCCGTGGAACTTGTTGTTTTGCACCATGGAGATGAAACCCGGCTTAATCTCGAAGTTGTTGTTTTGTACAGGAGGAGGAGTGATCCCAAACCTATTGTGATGAGTATTGGGAGCATCTCCGGCTCCTATGATTCTTGGGGGTCTAGCCGCGTGTTGGGGGTTTCCATTGCCCCTTCCCACTGCCCGTGAGCTGGAGGAGGTCCCTTTGGATGCTCATGTTCAGCCATAGCTTCAAAATCAACCAATCCGTGCTGAACAATCTCCTCAAAAGCTCTAGCTTGTTCTCGTACTCTTCTTTGCCGTGAATGACCAAGTTGATGAATGTTGTCCAAGGGTTAAAGTAAATTGTTGTCTCCCCTTGAACGAAGATGCATGTACCTAAAAGAAACACGTTTGAGAGTAGAGAAATTAGTAACTTAAACAAAGTAAAGCTTAGTCTTTACTAAGCCCCAAATCTCTATGCTTTCTAACACTCCTAGAATGGCAACGGCGCCATTTGATAACAATATTTTTGCAAGACGAGGATGCAATGAGGCTATCAAAACTCAAATGCAAAACCAGGTTGTAGTACAGTATGCAAGTGAGTGTCAATCCATTCCTAGGAGCTAGAAAGGTCAGAGAGAATGCAAGGGCAGTGTAAAACTAAGTAAATGATAAGCGATTTTGTAAAAATCCTAAAAACTATATGCAGCAACCAAATGGATTGCAAAACTATTTTAAAATTACTAGGAAAGAGTGAACTACCACGAAGAAAAAACAGAATGATTAAAATACAAAGCTATGAATTTATAAAAATCGACTAGTGGATCGACCACTAGATCGAGCAGTTTGGATCGATCTCGTCTAAAAATGCAAGTACAAAGAAACTAATGACCAGGATACGACGAATATCAAGCGAATGATTAATGAAGATGTAAGAATACTAAGAAAGAAGGGTCTAGGGTTGAGACTCATGTTAGGGGTTTCAAAGGTCCAAGCTTGGTTTGAAAACTCTAGATCTACTCACTTTGTGAGATTCTCTAAGCCTTGAAAACAAAACAAGACCCATCCATGGCGTGTGGTATGGATCACTATCTCATTCTCTCCTCCAGACCCATGGCGTTTGGCGGAAAAAGAGATTGAGAGGCAAGGAAAACAGATTTCAACCACGCGGCTTAGCTAGTCCTCTAAACTACCATACGTTTGGGAAAGAGTAACTAGCCTCTAAGATGTGATTTTCAGAGATCTCTGGATCCTATCAAGGTAAGAGCTCTCTCTGATCATAAAGATCTTGGCGTGAGACTCTTTAAGCCTTAGGAACTCAACATCTTAGAAGAGAAAGCTTTTAAGAACGAGAAAAAAAAAACTTGAAAACCCTTTAGACCCCGTGAATCCTCTCAACCCTGAAACCCAAATGAAACTACTCACTACACATTAAGTAAACTAAGTAAAGCATGAAGAATGAAACGATAAACATGAAAAACGATGGATTAAGCTTAAACGATTTGAAATATTCAAGAACAAAGCTCAAAGTCTAATAATGGCAGATCGTCTCCAAAACCGGAGAGAAAAAGCATAAAAAGATAAGAATGAAAAAGTGTGTGTGAAAAGATCATCGCTGCCTTCCCAAAATGGGCCAAACAGCTCGATGCCCCCCCTCCCCGCGCTAGCGGCCAAAAATGGTTGAAAGGACTGAGATCGACCTCGAGATCGAGCATGCTTCTCGATCATCTTCGGACATCATGTCTTCAACTCGATCTGTGTCTCGATCTGTGTCTCGATCTTCTTCGGTGGATCGAGTGTTGCATCTGATCCTGGTATCGATCTTTTGACGGATCGGGTGGTGGACTCGATCTGCCTCTCGCTTTGCATGGCGTCATTTACGTCTGTACCACTTGATCGATTGCTTCACTCGATCTCTGTCTCGATCCGGTTCCTTGGATCGGAAGGACTACTCGATCTTCTGGTCGATCTCACCTAGATCGACCGGCCGTGCTCGATCTGCTCCCCGATCTCTGGTCCTTAGCAAACATCTGTTATTCCCACGAACCTCCACACTAGCCTCAGCACGTCCACGAACTCCACGACTCCAGAGTAGCCAGAAACAACCTGAATATGATGCAAAATGCAAGAAACATGCGTATGCTGGTGCAAGAATGCTCTAAGGCCTAAAGTGATGCAATCTAGCCTATAGTGTGATGTAAATGCATGAAAAGCTAACTTATATGTATGCAAAATACATGCAATATACAGTAACATCAATGTTCTCTCTATTTTTGCTTTGTGTTTTGAGCTCTCTCGAACATGTTTGCCACCGAGACGGTGTCATTCAAGTTTGGGGGAGTATGTGTGTGGTTTGACTTGTCTATTTTGATCTTATTTTATTTTTGCATCTTTTGAGTCTTGCATGCATCTAAGGCATAGAAAAGAAAAGGAAAAAATTGGTGAAAATTTTAAAAACTTTTCAAAAAAAAATCATGTAGTTGCATTCATCTTGTTAAACATTTTAGGATTGAGTCTAGAAATTATAAGCATCTAGGTTGTTTACATTTGCATAAGGGGTTAAAGTTCTCTTAAAAAGGTGTTTTAAGCTTATGAATGGTTTCAATATCCTAGTTGGTAGTTCTCTAATGCTTTGCTCATACTTTGAAAGTAAGTTCTTACCATGCTTGGATCACTTGTTTTGATTTTCGTGACTTGAATTGAACACTCATGATTTGAAATTTGTCCTATTAAGTGAGAACCCTAATTTGAATTTTTAAATATCATTCTTATGCACTTGAAAATGAACACATGGATCTTAAAAATATTTAGGCTCTCTTCCTCCTTTTAACACTCTTGTGAGCCTAAGTAGAACCCCACCTTGACCCTTACCTTTCTTTCAAGCCAAATTTTCGTGTGTGACATCATTGTGAGGCCTCTTCCGGTTTGAACTTAGCATGAAGTGTTACGTTTAGGCGACATGATTAGGTTCTCATATGATTGCTAGCTTTGCATTTTGAAGCTAGATGAAGGCTTAGGATAAGTTTGGGGGATCATTGGGATTGCTTTCATGTTTATATGTTTTCGGTTTCAAAAGAGTTTGGTATTTGAAGTGAATAAAAGGTTTTAAGTGAAAGGTTTTGTGTTTAAAATGTATAATGCTCCAATAGTTTCAGAAGATAGCTCTCTCAAAATAAACAGAAAAAGGAAAAAAAATAAAAGAGCCTAAGTGCCAAAATAAAAGAAAAAGAAAGAAAAAAAATTAATAATAATAAGAGAGCTATCAATAAGAAAAATAAGGAGCTTAATATTTTCAAACTTTTTCACTAGCCTAAAAGAGTTAAGATGTTTTCTATTTTGAATTAGGGTTTGCTAAGCTTTTGCTTTGGAGATAAGGGTAGATTTTAGGAGGGTGGGTGAGCTAAAAAGAAAAAAATGAGAGGGGTTTTAGGATCATTGTTAACTTGCATGGGTAGATGAGAATCTGATCATGTATGCATCAATTGCCTTTACCTTTAGCATTATGCATAAAGTTCTTACCATTTTCGAGAGAAACCCTTTGCTTAAAATAAACCCTCTTTAAAATGAGATCATTCTATGCTCATAGCCTTTACCCTTAGCCAAATGTGTTTTGCTTTAAAGTGCATAAATTTGATTCATGGTTCGGTCATTAATCAATGTTAAAGGATGAGCTTCTTTGATTGTTTGGAATAGGAGAGTCATGATTTGAAATTATTTGTGCGATGAGTATGGCTAAGTTCTTTGGAGTATGAGCGTGTGTATTGCATTTTTGAACTAGTAACTAGGACGTTGAGATTGTTTCATTTGAAAAACACCTTTGCAAAAAGCTTAAACCTCCGTTTGTTTTAAAACATCTCTCCCTCCTTTAATTTTGTTTGCTTGAGGGCAAGCAAAAGGTAAGAGTTGATATAACTGCATATTCCATGCATTTTGCATACATATAAGTTAGTTTCTCACGCATATACATTGCATTTTAGGATAGTTTGCATCACTTTAGGTCCTAGAGTGTTCTTGCACCAGCATATGCATACTTCTTGCATTTTGCATCGCATTCAGGTTGTTTTCGGCTACTTTGGAGTCTTGGAGGGTTCGTAGATGTGCTGAAGCTCGTGAGGAAGTTCGTGGGACTTGGAGAATTCAGGAATGCTTGCTAAGGATCAGAGATTGAGAGGAGGATCGAGCATGGCCTGTCGATCTAGATGAGACCAACCAGATAATCGAGCAGTTCAGCCGATCCAAGGGAACTGATCGAGAAGGAGATCGAGTGAAGCGATCGATCAAGGAGTACGGACGTAAATGACGCTATACAGATCGAGAACCAGATCGAGTCCACCACTCGATCCTCCAAAGATCGACTCTAAGATCGAACAAAGCACTCGATCAACCGAGGAAGATCGAGACACAGATCAAGCTGAAGGCACAATGTCCGAAGATGATCGAGAGAGATGCTCGATCTCGAGGTCGATCTCAGTACACTTTAACCGTTTTTGGCCGCTAGCGAGGGGGGGACCATCGAGCTGTTTGGCCTTTTTGGGAAGGCGGCGATCATGCTTTTGAGACACGGTTTTTTTTTTACTTTATCATTTTCATCTTTTTTTTTCTTGGTTCGAAGGCGATTTCGCCATTGTTAGACTTTGAAGTTTTTCTTGCTTTGTATTGAATCTTTGAATCGTTTTAAGTTTAATCCATCGTTCTTTATGTCTATGAGTTCATCGTTTATGCTTTGCTTGGTTTACTTTATGTGTAGTGAATAGTTTAATCAGGTTTTGGGGTTGAGAGGATTTAAAGGGGTGGAAAAGGTTTTCAAGTTTGGTGTTTTCCTGTTCTTCATGGCTTTCTCTTCTAGAATGTCGAGTTCTTAAGGCTTAAAGAGTCTCACGCCAAGATCTTCATGATCAGAGAGAGCTCTTACCTTGACAGGATCCAGAGGTCTCTGAAAATCACATCCTAGAGACTAGTTACCCTTTCCCAAACGCCATGGTAGTTTAAGGGACTAGTTAAGCCGCGTGTTCGAAATCTGATTTCATTTCCCTTCAATCTCTTTTTTCGCCAAACGCCATGGGTCTGGAGGAGAGAATGAAGGAGTGATCCATACCACATGCCATGGATGGATCGTGTTTTGTTTTCAAGGCTTAGAGAACCTCACAAAGTGAGTAGATCTAGAGTTTCCAAACCAAGCTTGAACCTTTGAAACCCCTGAACGTGAATCTCAACCCTAGACCCTCTTTCTTAGTTTTCTTACATCTCTGTTACTCATTCGCTTGTTTCATGTTGCATCCTGGTCATTAGTTTCGTTGCATTTGAACTTTTAGACGAGATCGATCGTTGTTGCTCGATCTAGTAGTCGATCCTGTGGTCGATCCACTAGTCGATTTTTATAAATTCATAGCTTTGCATTTTAATCATTATGTTTGTTCGTCGTGGTAGTTCACTCGTTCCTGGTAATTTTAAAATAGTTTTGCCTTGCATTTAGTCGTTGCATTTAGTTTTTATGATTTTCACAAAACCGTTCATCATTTGCCTAGCTTTACTCGATCCTTGCATTCTCATTGCACTTTCTAGCCCCTAGGTTGGATTGATTCCTCTTGCATGCTATACTATGATTATGTGCTGCTTGAGTTTTGATAACCTCCTGTTGCATTGCATCACTCCCTCTTTGACATGATAAAAAGCAGCTATCACCTCACTCCCTTTCTTGTGATTGTTTTATTGCTTGAAGACAAACAAAATGCAAGTTTGGGGGTGTTGACGTACTTATATTTTACATGATTCAAAGTCCATTCAGCATAGGTTTTTGGTCTTTCACATGCATACATTCACTAGTTTATGTCTTTTTGCATGAATTTTAGAGTTAGTTAGATTTTAGGCATGCATTGCATACTTTTGTGCATTTAGAATGTTATTCAGGTGAAATGGAGGCTATGTACTACCACTGTAGAATTGAGGATGATCAAGGATGCCAAGAGGAGCAAGGGAGAAGGAGAAGAGGCACATGCCCGCTACACAAGTTCATGTCTGGAAGATCTGGCCGGACGATGGTGTTCTTCATGGAAGTTAGAGAGGATTGCATTAGCTTTTGAATGGTGGCTGTTTGAAATCTTTCACATCAGCTGTTCAGGTGTTATGGCGATTTTAGCAAGCGGAGACAGGACATATCAGGCATAAGAAAGATTTGAGATATGTATTGAGGTGCATATCGAGGTGCACCCCGATACAGAAGATCCAAAAAAAACTGCTTCCTGTTAGCATTTCTGTATCCATCAGTTGTATCGAGGACTTGCCTGATATGAAAAGGACAAAAGTGTATCGAGGTGCCATATCGAGGTCTTGCCCGATACAAATCTCCTTCCCAACCAACTTTGAGTTTAGTCAATGCTCGGATTTAGCTTTTGACCAGGCTTTGACCTTTGACTATAAAAGAAAAACCTTATATCTTTACAGAGTTATCTAGAATTTGTTGAATCTTATCTTTAGAAACCTTATCTCTAAACCCTCTCTTGTTCTTGAGCTTATTTTCAGGTTTTTGGAGATTTGTAAGCAATACTTTGGAGGATTTTGTATTTTCCTTTATATCATCTTAGTCTATCTACTAATAATCATGTTTGACCATACTTTTATGGATTTAAACATTGTTAGTGAGTAGTCAACCTTTGGTTTGAGATTAAGGTAGATTAGCGTGGTTTCAATGATTGTTTAAGAGGTGTTAAGGTGTTAGATCTTTTCTTTTCTTTTCTTCTGTGATTGTGTTTAATGCCATGTACCTCCCTTTTGCCCGAAACAGATCATGGGCTTTTCATTTGCACTCCATGTGTTTGATGAAATGCTTGAATGAGTTTCAATGCATTAAAATGATGTTTTGATTGTCATAACTCTTTGTATCTACCATTTTGTGCTTGATTGTGCTTAGTGCTAGAGTACTTTAGGGATTGAGAAATTTCCTTTGAATATAGATTATTGATAACTTGCTATATTAGAGCATTTTATGCTGCATTTTATACATCTTTTCCCTTGTTTTTACATTATAATTTAGCATTTTAGTCTTATTTATACTTAGAATCAAAATTGCATGCATTTAGTTTAGGAATGCATACATGTGCATGTTTGTGGTGATTTTCAGGTGTTTTTGGAGGTTCTTGGAGTTGGGGAGGAGATGAAAGCAGCTCATGTTCAAAGAGGATGTTAAAGAAGGAGCTTTTGCAAAGTCTAGTCCCATATCGAGCAAGGACATCGAGCAAAATCTATGTGGAGTGTGCTCGATGTAAGCTGCAGGATGTGAAGAAGAGGATCGGTTCAAGGAGTCCAAGCCTTTGGTCTGCATCAAGGTTCAACATCGAGCAAGGAAGCCGATATGCGCTGCACGAGCCATATCAGAGAAACCAGAACACTGTCCGTACAACCCCGATGCAACTTATTCGCGCGTTGACCATCTGATTTTCGTTGACCTTATCTTATTTTTAGGTTTCTATCCTTCTTTTGGTTCCCTACTATAAATGGGAAACCATGAAATATTCTCTTTATGTCATCTTAGTCTATCTATCAAAAACTTTCTCATTTCATCTTGTTCTTGAACCTTAAAGGGCGATTTGCTCTAGAATCCTTTCCTTAAATAAAGTTTGCACTTTTATGGTCTAATATTGTCTCTTGATCTTTATTCTAGCACCCTGGTAGTTTAAATTTCTTATCTTTGCATTTTAATCTCATTTAATCATGTTTAACTCTAAACAAATAGGATTAAACATAATTAGTGAGTAGTTTACCTTAGATTTAGGGTTCTAAGTAGGGAAAGTGGTGATTAAGATGTGATTAAAGGGTGATTAGGCTTGATTAGTTTGTTCTCTGTTGTCTCCTTCTCTAGCAAACTGATTATTGTTCATAAAGCTTGCTCCTTTTGATTGAATATGGTAGTGATTGATGCATATGGTTCACTTTATGTCTTGACATCTTATTTCTATGCATGGTTCACTTATTTGGCTTGATAATTTAGTCTGGTCTATGTTTCTTTGTTCAGTGACACCAAAGTGATAGTTCACCTTGCAAGATGATTCGCTTAGGGCTAGATAGTGTTGGTTTTGAGATTCTTGCTTGATGGTTAGATAGTATGCAATAAAAGATCTTGCCTTTGTTTGATTCCTCTTCATTACTTAGCATTGTTAGGATTTCGCAACTGTGTTCATAAGTCCATATTCTTGATTGGTGCTTAGCTAACTAGGTCCATATATGGTTCACAAGATTGATATGTTGATCTGAATTCTTGCTTGGCTGAGAGTTGTTTACTTGGTTAGTACTTCTCTTAGGCTATAATGGTTCTGATTTTTTTGCTCATGATTGAAGAATACACCATCACAAGTGGGTTTGACACTTCAATCTTATTGCATATGAATTGCTTATTGACGCCAAGCTGATTCCTTTTAGACACATTTTCTAGGAGTACAACATTGAGAATTTCTTGCTTATGAGTGCTTGATGTTTGCCTTTGCTAGAACTCCCCTTTCTCACTCTTGAAAGCCAGTAATCCCACAATTGCTTAGAACATTGAGTCTTGATATTTATTAATGATCATCTTGCTTAGTATTGCTTAAGTTGTCTTCCTCATTTAGTTCTTGCTTAGTTATTGCTTTGAGTTCATTGCTTAGTCTTTGTGTACTTGCATTTGATTTCTGCTTTCTTTTAATTGCATTGTTAGGTTGCTAGAGTTACTACATTACAAACAAAATCCCCAATCTCACTTAGCTTACAACATTGTTTGTATCTCAATATCCACAAGTGTGTTTGACACCTAAGAACATGTACTATATCTGATTTGGGGATTAGGATTACTTTGAAGTATAATAAGGGCCTCAAAAACCCTTGTTTTAAATTGGCGCCGCTGCCACTTGTGGATACTTTGAGTATAACATTGCTGTTAGACTAAGTTCTTTTCTTTAAGGTTACTAATTTGCTCTGTTTTTTTCAGGTACTTGTATGAATTTGAGGTCCAAAGGCTCATCAAATCTGACCCCTTCTATTGACAACATTCATAGAAGAAGAGCTGTAAGACAGAGAGTTCAAAAGTTAAAAGAACATAGGATGGCAGAGCAAGAAGCTTAGTTACCACATGTTGGTGTTGTAGGACAAGCACCTTTACAATAAGTTGCAGCACACATAGATGAAGCACATAATGCTTTGAACCAAGCGGCTGGAGTTCAAGGGTTAGGAGTACCAGTTCATGCACCTAGAGCTGCAAGACCTATAGGAACTGGTGATGCACCTGATACTCACCACAACAGGAATGAAATTCATACTCCAGTTGTGCACCAAAACCACTTTGAGATAAACCTTGGGTTAATCAACATGGTGCAAGGAAACAGATTTCATGGTCTGCCCAATGAAGATCCTTCGGATCATTTGGATCAATTTGACAAAGTGTGTGGTATGACCAAGATTCAAGGACTCTCTGAAGATGCTTTAAAGCTGCGCTTGTTCCCATTCAGTCTTGGAGACAAAGAACATCAGTGGGAGAAGACGCTTCCACGAGGCTCTATATCCACTTGGGATTAATGCAAGACATCATTCCTCAACAATTGCTTCAACTCAACAAGAACAGAAAAGCTCAGGAATACAATTAGCAGCTTCACTCAACATGGGAATGAGACATTTTCTGAAGCATGGGAGCGCTTCAAGTCATACACTTTGCAGTGCCCTCATCATAGGTTCACAAATGAAAGCTTGCTATCTACATTGTATAGAGGAGTGACGCATAAGTACAGGATACTCTTAGATACAGTATCAAATGAAAATTTCATTGGGAATACTCTTAATGATGAACTAGCTCGGAGAATCTGGCACTCTCTGATGGAAATTATGGTGAGGAGTACAACAGCACATTTGTAGCTGTTGTAAGCGTTGAAGGTGAGAGTGCAACAAACAAGGAGATTAAAGCTTTGAGTGGCAAATTAGACAAGCTGCTGACTGTGTTTTTCAAGAATGTAAGCTTTGTTGGTGATAGTGTTGCTACACAAGAAGAAGATGGGACAGTTGTAGAAGAAGAAGTCTTCTACATGAACCAACAAGGAGGCGGTTTCAACAACTGCAGGAATCATCCTAACTTCTCTTATAGAAGCACCAACGTGGCTAACCCTCAGGATCAGGTCTATCCCTCACAAGGTGCTCAACAAAGCCAAGGAACCAAGCCTTTTGTTCCTGTCAACCAATAGAACAATTTTGCTCCAAGACCTCCATTTCAAGGAGGTTTTCAACAAGCAAACTTTCAGCCAAGACCAGCTTTTGTCCCACCGGGTTTTGGCAATACACAGACTTCTTCTAGCACTCAAGATGTTGATCTCAAGCAGATGATGCAACAGCTGTTCACTGGTCAAGCCAACACCACTATAGAGCTGCACAAGAAGTTTGCTGAAATACACAACAAGATAGACACCACTACTTGTGACTTGGATGGCAAGTTAGATGCTCTAAGCCAAATAGTCAAGTCTCTAGAAAGCAAAAGAGTTTCATCTTCAAAGACTCAGAATCAATTACCAGGGAAGAGTGAAGCTAATCCCAAAGAATTCTGCCATTTGCTTGCTGAAGAGGATGAAGAGTTTGATGATGAAGATGCTTCATTAGAAGACCTTGGTATAATGCTTCAAGAGATGTTGTTACATGTGGACATGTTAAAGGCTGATTGTGGGAGGAATGTCTTGAATGTGAGCATTGATGATTAAGAAGCTGTTGATATTGTAGAACAGTTCCTCCAAAGGTTAGATAAAAGCTTGAACAAAGAAGAAGAGCTTGCTTTGGAGCTAGAGAGAGCTGCAAGAGAAGCTGCTGAGAAGGAAGAGGCTGAGAAAGCCATGGTTGCTCCAGAAGAAGAAGCCAAACAAGAGCTCAGTGAAGCTGATAAGGAACTTGTAGAGACATACCACGCCTTGATGGTCTTGACTAAGGAAAATCCTGAAGACTTCAAAGAGTTGTATGAGCGCCAAGTGAGTAGCTCTTCAAGCAACAATGAGAAGGGTAAAGCTCCTGAAGTTCAAGCTTATAAACCACCAATCTCTTACCCAACAATTCACTTTACAAAGGCTCAGATGGCAGTCTATTCAGAGTTTAGGAAGACCATACAAGATGCTGGAATAAAGCTTCTTCATGGCACCACTTTGCTTGAAGTGAAGGATCAAATCAGATTCCTTCAAGAAGTTTTTGACAAGCTGAAAGTAGTAGAGCTAATTCTAGAGAATGTGGGGACTAATCTAAAGAGAAACAATATGCTGGATTAAAGCTTCCTCATGGCACCACTTTGCTTAAAGTGAAGGATCAAATCAGATTCCTTAAAGAAGTTTTTGGCAAGCTGGAAGTATTGTAGCTAATTCTAGAGAATGTGGGGACTAAATTAAAGAGAAAAAAGGAGCTGAAAACATTAACCAAGCTTTCCAATCCAGGAAAGTTTCTGATCACTTGTGAGCTTGAGATATTAGACAATGTGGGAGCCTTGTGTGATTCAGGATCAACTGTGAATGTTATGTCTCTCCACTTAAGCCAAACCTTAAGAACCAAGGAGTTGAAGCATTGCATAGCCTCTATCACTTTTGTGGATAATACCTCAACAAGACCCTTTAGGCATGGTGAAGGATTTTCCTTTGAAGACAATTGCTTGGTGCCAAAATATTTTGTGGTTATGGAGAAGACATATTCAAGAGAGGTACCACTTCTTCTAGGAACATCATTCTTGGGAACAGCAGGAGCTCAAGTAGACTTCAAGAGAGCTCTGTGATTCTTAAGAATGTTGATGAGTACAAAGTCTACAAGGTTGTCTCACCCTCCATCGCTTTTTGTGGAACCATTGTGGAAGAAGAGAGTGAGTAACAGCAACTTCCAGAGCGTGTGGAGCAAGCTATGAGCTTCACAATGAACATGCTAATGAGAGACTCTCTCCCTGATGAGCCAGAACAGAAGCTTGACACTGAGTTGAAGCTTGAGGATAGTTTGAAAGAGGATGAAGGCTTGATCACCAAAGAAGTGAAGCCTTTGATCACACCAAGTGTTAAGAAATGGAGAAACAGGAAGATAGCTCGTGACAAGAAGAAGCTGATGTCGGTGGGTACTTGGATTTTCAAGAAGAAGGAAGAAGGAGCTTCTGCTCCATCAGCCTCTTCTCACTAGTTTTCAAACCATCAAAGTCAAGCTTATTGACTTAAAATAAGCACAATTGGGAGGTAATCCCATGACTATCCTTGTATATATATGGTTTCTTTTATTAATAATATCTCTAATTAGTGTTTCAGAGGTCAAAGAACATGTCCATGGCTGTGTAGGATGGTTTAAAGACCAAGGAAAGAAAACTATGTTTTCATATCGAGGTACCATATCGAACAGAACATCTGTCATTGCTGCTCGATACAGTTTATCTCGGGGAAGAAGCAGTCCGTACACCGAGCAGATTGCATGATGAAGACTACATTGAGGTATCACGTCGAGCAAAATCTCCAAAGCCTTGCTCGATGTGATCACTCCTAGAGCCTCAGTCCGTACACCAAGGAGAATGAACCGTACACTAACCAAGTTGCACGGTGGTGATCACATCGGGGTGCAGCATCGAGTAGAGCCTCACGAACTCTTGCTCGATACAGTATCAAGACCGTACATCGTGGAGCCCCAGCCCGTACATCGACAAAGATGCTCGATGGAGTTACACGGAGGAGTAGCATCAAGCAAAACATCTAAGGTTTTGTTCGATATGGATGTTATCAGCTGACTCGAGCATGAAATGATGTCCGGTACGACAACTCCCAAGGAGCACTACAACCGGGTACAAGAAGATCCACATCGGGATATAACATCGAGCAAAACACCAATATGTTTGCCCGATGCACAATGTCAGAGCCAAAAACAGACATCCGGATGATGCCACACACTTCCCACGGGGAGGATCATGCAAGCCGAAGTGTCTCCTTACGCCGAGCAACTACATCGAGCAGAACATCTACTAAGCCTGCTCGATGCATGGTGTCCCGGAGGAGAAACTGACCAGAACACAGAATCCCCAAGGCATAGGAGCAGGATCACGGAACCACAGGACCCGACGTCCCAGATATGGCACACATTGAGGTACCACATCGAGTGTTTTCCTAGATATGATCCGTGTAAATTTTTACATAGATAAATCGAGTAAAACCTTTTTGTGAACCATGGTAACTGGTAAAAGAATCTTTTATTTCCCCTCACATGCATTTTTAAACATTAAACAAGATTTTCTTGCATTATTGATTTATTTTAATTGGATTTTCCCATCTTATCTCTGGCCTTTTAAATAGCTTATCTTCATCTCTCTCCACACATCCATATCGAGCTAAACACCATTACAAAATACATCTTTCTTCTCTCTTGCATTCTTTGTTCTAGAACTTCATTTCTTTGTTCACGGATTAAGGTAAACTTTGCTAGAACCTTCATTTCTAGAGTTTAATCTTTGCAAATTGAAACATGATGCATTAGAATAATTGCTGAAATAGTTCTGCATAATTTTGATTATGATTTTGAATTGCATGCTGCCATTGTTGCTATTCTCTATGATAATTTATGGTTGAAATGTTTGAAAAATGGTCATTTTGTTCTTATTTCGGCATATTGTTTAGATTTTGGCCAAAAATAGACATGCTATTGTTTTTCCAGAATATTAACCATTTCAATGCTTCATATTAGAGTAATAGTGATGAATCTGATGCATTTTCATAATTTTGCTGCATATGCTTGAAATTGACTAAATCGCTGCTTGTTGTTGTTGGAATTTTAATTTTCAGTGTGTTCGTCCAAATGAGTTGAATTGTTTTTTCTAAATCCGACTCTGTTTGCTGCCAATCACTGTGAATTGTTATAAAAATTTTCTGTGCATGCTTGATATTTGACAAATAATTTTCTGCACAGTGCTCTAAAAGGATAATATGCTAATTTTTGCTTCAACCATTGCATTTTCAGGTACTATGTCAAGCACTAGAGGAGATGAGGAGATTTCTGACTCAAATGCTGCTGCAAAAAAGAGAGCAGAGGAAAAAAGGTCAGTGGTTGAAGAAGAACAAGTCCAAGATACAGCACCTAAGCTCAAAGACTACATGAGGGCGATGAGGAGAGTGGACTTTGCTTCAACAATATATGCTAGCCCTGGTCTGTTGGAAGAGCTGGGAATCAAGAATGAGGTGGATGAGCTGTTAAGCAACATTGGACTTGAGAAGTTTGCTAGTCTTGGTTATCCAACATACAAGCAACTTTCTTGTGAGTTGCTTGCAAGCTTCAAAGTCAACTTCTACAAGTTTGATGAAGAGTATGATGAAGGATAAGAAGACTTTGGCAATGGATTCATCAAGTTCAGAGCCAAAAAAGCATGGTACACTATGGATTCACTCAGCTTGAAGAAATATTTGGATTTGATCAAGGCTCAAGAGCACAAAACATGAGCTTCAAGCACAATGAGCTAAGACATGTGTGGGAGGAGATAGCAAATGATGCCTATAGAGCTGGTCATCTGAAAAGTGCTAGTATCCGTCATCCATCTATCAGATATGTTCATAGGGTCCTCACCAGCACACTCTTCTACAGAAAAGTGCAGAATATGGTAAAGGAAGAAGAAATGGGGCTGTTTATGAATGGCTTGAAGAACATCATGATGGAGACAGGCATGGGAAGATTCATGGAGAGCGCTTAGGAGTTGGTGTGAAGCAGATCCTATCTTGCCAACAATGGGCTTTCAACACAAGAGAGAAGAAGCCTAAGTTAGCCATTGGAGGCATGATCACTCCCATCTTTCTTATGCAGGAGTTGAGCTTTGCACACCAGATGTTACCATGATATTCATTGATGTCCCCTATCTCAGCAAGATTGGATACCTCTCAGGAGCTGTGGAAACCGGATTTGGCTATCAGTTTAGGCTGGAGAATAGGAAGAGGAAGATCATTTTGCCAAGGCAGCGCCTCACCAACTTCACCACTTATGAGAACATCTGCTTCATGCCAATAGAAGATGAGCTTTATGATCCTAGGACTGGCCCTCCATTGATGAGGCCAAGCAAGGTTAAGAACATGAGCACCATCAGAGATTCAGATGAGGAAGAAGATTTTGAAGAACAACAACATGAACAAGAGGTTCAACATCAAGGGAGAGAGGCGGATGAACATGAAGACTATGATAGCCGCCCTTATGCATTTGATCCTTATGATTGCTCTGCACATCTGAAGCTTCAAAGGCTGCTCATGAGCATATTAGGCTTCTTCAGAGGTGGAACCAATTCCAGGATAAGGCCATTAGAAGCTTGCTAAAGACAGTTAAAGCTAGCAAGAAATCGGTTGACTCCTTGAAGAAGAAAGTGAGGGAGCTCAAGAAGAAGTTGGGTGGATCTTCATCAGCCAAGAGAACTGATCAAGCGGTTCAAGCAGAACCACAAGGAGGAGGATATGATGCTGAGGATATGTCTGAGAACACACCAGAAGCCACAGTCCATGAGAGACACTCATTCCACATCAGTGAGCGGCCTAGAACACATGTAGCTGAACCGGCCAGACACTCATCTCATGTAGTTGTTCCAAGGCGCAAAGGAAAGAAGAGAAGGGCTAGACAGAAAACTCCTTCATAGGAAGAAGCTTCTCCCTCTCATGCCATTGAGAGTTCAGACTCTCATTACTCCTCCATCTGAAGTAAGGTACACCACACTAACCATTGTACATACCACATTGTGTTCTTTTTTTTTAGAGTTTATGCGATTTTTTGCTTGATGTTCGTGAGCACTCTCCTTAGCATTTTTATTACACATGCACTGTGTAATTTAAGTGTGGGGGAGGCTGTATGATGGACTTGATGCTTGCACTTGTATTTGCATATTAGATAAGAAACCATGCATCATGTTTACATAGCATCTAAGGAATAGAAAAAACCAAAAGAATCAAAAAAATTTCGAAAATTGCTTCACAAAAAGAGTTTGATTTTCATGCATTCTTATAGGATCTAGACTTCATGCATTTATATAGGGCTAGCTTGCTTGTTTAAATTGGAAACTATAATAGTACATCTTTGTTAATACTAGTAGTTTATAAAAATGAAGCCCTTGTTTTTAATCATTTGATGCATTTGATGTGTAACTAGAAATAAAGCTGAACCACTTTTGGAATTTGCATTTGCATTTGTGTGAGCTTTATTTGAGACTGAAGCATGCTTTGAAATGATTTCAACCTTTGTTTAAGTGGAACCTAATTTGAATTTGCAATTATCATATCTTATGCATTTGTGACTGATGTCATGGATAGTTTAAAATATTTGGATCTTCTTATTCTCTTTTGTCACTCTCTAAAAGATCCATTTAGATTTCCTCACCCTTAACTATACCTCCTTTCAACCCAAGACATTAATAGTGTGTGATTTTTTAGGCCTATTTTCTTCATGGTTGTTGCTTAGCAAAAAGTGTTGGATTGGAACTACAAGGGAAGTATTTCCATTGTAGAACTAGCTCACTCTTGAGTTAGATAGGTTAGGATGTTTAAGGAGTGGTTTGGGATTTATCTTGGGTTAGTTTTTAGAAGGAGCGAAGAAGAAAAGAAGTCAAGGCAAAAAGAAAAGGAGTGCAACACAAGCAATGGTGGAAATGGCGGTTCTAAGTTCAAAAGAAAAGAGGGATCATGTTCAAAGAAGCAAACAAGATGCAAGGACTGCAAATCAAGTAAATCAGAAAGCCAAAGGCGAAATAAGCATCAGCATCACCAAATAAAGGAGCCAAACTCAAGGGAAGCAAACCGCCACCACTTGAAGTTCAAAAGAAGAAGTGTCCTCCAAAGCGCTTGAAAGAGAAGAGTTTTTAGATTTTCTAAAAAGGTTTAAAGTTTCTTAAAAAGGGTAGCATAGGCGGGTTTGCATTGATTAGCTAGAGTTAGAAACATATCTTATAGGTATTGGGTAGATGGGAGTCTTCCTTTGTATGTGTAAGTTGTTCTTTGACCCTTAGCATTTTGCCAAAGGACAATTATGCTTTTTCTTGAGAAAACCCTTTAAACACTAAAACCAGTTTGAAAAATGGAATCATTTTTATTCCACTAAGCCTTGTCCCTTAGCCAAATGGCACATTTGCATTTGCATAAGCATGATTCATGGTTTGAGCTTAATTGAATGTTAAAAGGTTGTTTGATTTGATGAGCATGTGTAGGTTGATAGCATTGTGATCATTCTTGCTTTGTGATGAAAGTGGCTAAGTGTTTAAAGTATTTTTCCATCAAGTACACTCTAGAATTAAGAACACAGAGTTCATTTTTTTATTTATTGTTAGCATTTTTAGAGATATGAGTTCCCGTTTTAAACCCTCATCACCATGTTAAGTGTTTGTTTGCTTGAGGGCAAGCAAAAGCTAAGGGTGTGGGTGTTTATAGCTTGATATATTAGACCATTTTAGGCTGTATTTCATACATCTTTTTCCTTTTTTTGCATTATAGTTTAGCATTTTAGTCTCATTTGCACTTAGATCAACATTGCATGCATTTAGTTTAGGAATGCATACATTTGTATATATGTGCATGTTTATGGTGATTTTAAGGTGTTTTTGGAGATTCTTAGAGTTGAGGAGGAGATGAAAGCAGCTCATGTTCAAAGAGGATGTCAAAGAAGGAGCTTTTGCAAAGTCTGGTCCCATATCGAGAAAGGATATCAAGCAAAACCTATGTGGAATGTGCTTGATGTAAGCCGCAGGACGTGAGGAAGAGGATCGGTTCGAGGAGTCCAAGCCTTTGGTCTGCATTGAGGTCCAGCATCGAAAGCGGATATGTGCTGCACGAGCTATATCAGGGTTGTACATCGAGCAGAACACCGTCCGTACAACCCCGATGCAACTTATCCGCGCGTTGACAATCTGATTTTCGTTGAACTTATCTTAATTTTTGGTTTTTTATCCTTCTTCTGGTTCCCTGCTATAAAAGGGAAACCACAAAACACTGTCTTTATGTCATCTTAGTCTATCTATCAAAAATTGTCTTCTTTCATCTTGTTCTTAAACCTTAAAGAGCGGTTTGCTCTAGAATCCTTTCCTTTAATAAAGTTTGCACTTTTATGGTCTAATCTTGTCTCTTGATCTTTATTCTAGCACCATGGTAGTTTAGATTTCTTATCTTTGTATTTTAATCTCATTTAATCATGTTTAATTCTAAACAAATAGGATTAAATATGATTAGTGAGTAGTTAACCTTAGATTTAGGGTTCTAAGTAGGAAAAGTGGTGATTAAGATGTGATTAGGCTTGATTAGTTTGTTCTCTGTTGTCTCCTTCTCTTACAAAGTGATTATTGTTCATAAAGCTTTCTCATTTTGATTGAATATGGTATTGACTGATGCATATGATTCACTTGATGTCTTGACATCTCATTTCTATGCATGGTTCGCTTATTTGGCTTGATAGTTTAGCCTGGTCTATGTTTCCTTTGTTCAGTGACACCAATGTGATAGTTCGCCTTGCAAGATGATTCGCTTAGGGCTAGATAGTGTTGGTTTTGAGATTCTTGCTTGAAGGTTAGATAGTATGCAATGAAAGATCGTGCCTTTGTTTGATTCCTCTTTATTGCTTAGCATTGTTAGGATTTCATAACTGTGTTCTTAAGTCCATATTCTTGATTGGTGCTTAGATAACTAGGTCCATATATGGTTCACAAGATTGATAGGTTGATCTGAATTCTTGCTGGGTGAGAGTTGTTTACTTGCTTAGTACTTCTCTTAGGCTAGAATGGTTCTGATCTTTATGCTCACATTTGAATAATACAAAATCATAAGTGGGTTTGACACTTCAATTTTATTGAATATGAATTGCTTATAGATGCCAAGCTGATTCCTTTTAGACACCTTGTCTAGGAGTACAATATTGAGAATTGCTTGCTTATGAGTGCTTAATGTTTGCATTTGCTAGAAATCCCATTTGTCACTCTTGAAAGCCACTAATCTTACAATTGCTTAGAACATTGAGTTTTGCTTTTTATTAATTGCCTTAAGATCATCTTGCTTAGTATTGCTTAAGTTGTCTTTCACATTTAGTTCTTGCTTTGTTATTGTTTTGAGTTCATTGCTTAGTCTTTGCGTACTTGCATTTGATTTCTGCTTTCTTTTTATTGCATTGTTGATAGGGCTCAAGTTTTACCCAAATAAAATTACTGCAAGTGCACATTAATGCAGTTATAGTATAAGGGGTTATTGAATCCCAAGGGAGTAAGTTAACTACACTAAAGAGTTCAGGTTCGGATTAAGCTAAGCAATAAGTAATGAATGTAATATGAAACAGCAAAATAAAAGCAAGTGTTCGTTTTTATGATTTTTCTTAAATGTCAGAAAGCTAAAGGCGCTAAGTCAAGACAATTCACAGGTTGAATCCGAGAGTGTAAAATGCTTGCAATCAGTAATGAATTAAAACCGTCTTGAACATGAATCGCAAAGGTATAACTAATCAATTCTCATTGCAGAAGTTATCTATGTCTAAATCACAGAGTTTCAAATCTCTTTGAAAACTCTTACAACCTAAACCTGCAGTAATGGTCAGGTTTAATTGTTTACAAAACTCCTAAGTCAAATCTCTTTGCAAATAGGCGTTTTGCTCATCTAATACTAGTTCAGGTGATTAATTATGTTCTCACATCTATTAAACAACGTAGGGTTTCGAAATCAAGATGATGTGTCTAAGAAATCGATATGAATGCAAACACAGATGAAGAACCAATGGATTTTCTATTAGTTTAGAAATTCTACAAACAATGGCTCAAAACCTAATATAAACAAGCTAAAACACGACGAGCCTTTTTGCAAATATTGGAACTTATGGGCTAAAACTGCAATTTCCTCTCTATCTTTTGATAGAAGTTGTGATTTCTCTTCAGAGGTGGTGACGAGCATCACCCATAAGTGGTGACGAGCGTCACCCACTTCAGAACAACGCTTCTAACTTGCTTCCTTCGGGGTTAATCCTTGCAATGATCCAAAAAGCTCCAAAATCTTCTATTATGCTCCAATCATGCTATAACCTGCAAAAACTCTACTAGGACTCTAAAAAGACCAAAAAGACTCAATAAAAAGGAGTTATACCATGGTTAAAAACCATAAAAACCATGATATATCAACTCCCCCAGACTTAGCTTTTGCTTGCCCTCAAGCAAACATCAAACAAAGAACAGGGTCGAAGTTTAAAAACAGAAACAATCATCCTAACATCAGGAACACCACATTGATTAACACTTTCAAATTCACATACCACAGAGCCAACAAGAGATCAAATATCAGTCTAATCATCACAAACTTAGCAAATCTCACAAATCCAGTTCAAGCTCCTTTAAGAAATCCGAAATCTCTGCTGCTAACTCCTCATATTTATCTAAGTGTGATATCTCATCAAAGATTTATCATCTGAATCGCTTATAGATTCTTTTCCCTTCCTAAACAACTAAACAAAGCAATTTTAACATAGCTCTCCTATTTTCTCTTCCCTTGATCTTTTCTTTCTGATATTTTTCGATTTTTCTACTCTTTTCTCATTTTTTTATAGTCTAAGATATGGTGCTACTCAATACTTGAGTTCCTTGTGAGGAGATCGATTCATGAGTGTTCATTACTGTTGTTCCTTGTAAGGAGACAGGGTCATGAATGCACCATTCTATTGACTTAAACTCTTAAAAGCTGTATCAGGGAAGATCAAAGAGAGACTGTATCTAAACATGCTTGTATGTGTTGAAAGAGAGAATCAAGATCAATGAGAATCAAACCCCAAGACAAGAAGTTTAAAGTTCATTAAGGTGGAGCTAACAGCCAATTTTCCAGATTCTCTAAGAACCTAAACTTTCATTGCTAGACTGATCTACCTATGACTTTCAACTTAGTAAGACTTGTAATCAACTACTGTCGCAATGGTTCTTATAAGCATCAACATTCTGTGGTTAGTTCCAAGAAAAACTAACAGTTTCAAAATTTTAACTCTATTAAACAGGTTTTTGACTCAACTTTAAGACTCTAAAAATCAAACACAATGTACACAAAGTCAGTAACCACCTCCCCAGACTTAAAGAAACATTGTCCCCATTGTTATCAAGCCAAGAGTTGGTCAAAAAAAAGCAAGTGAACGTGTAGAACCAAGTGTGAAAAGTGGTACCTCGCGAAGGGATGGGTGACGAGCGTCACCTCTAGTGGTACCTCCAGAATCGTCTTGTTGGATGTGTTAATGCAATGACATCATGTGTACTCTGAAGTCAGACTGTTAGAGCACTCAAAACACACATCAAAAACATCCAAACGAAGCATAACCCATGGTTCAACAAGTTCACAAAACATCATCAAAGCAAGCTGAACAAACTGACTCTCTTTTTTTTTCTTTTTTTCGGTTTTTCTCATGATTTTGGGTTTTTTGTATAAATGAATAAACTAAGTATATGAAAAAGAAAACTTACCAGTGGGTTGCCTCCCACCAAGCGCTTGTTTAAAGTCATTAGCTTGACTTTGAATGCTGCTCGGATAGCTGGTGGATCAAAAAGTGGCAGTGAATGCCTTGGAGAAGAATATCTCCTCATCCATGGTGGTGTATAAGCAGCAGATGCATGGACTCTTCCTAGGAAGTGAGGAACATCAGTAGGGCGGGTTTTGACTAGGGGTGGGACTCTTCTTTTTCCTGCAGAATCATCAGAAGAAACACCAAGCTTTCTATGAGAATCTCGTTGCTTGCATAAGTGTGAAGCATCTTTTGAACCTTTTAATTTCTTATTATTAAGATTAGGAGGTTTGGAATAGGTTCCAGGAAGTGCATACATTTGCTTTGTTGGAGGTTTCTGGTTTGGGGAATGTTGAATTTCCGGTTTGGCAACATCAGATGGACTTGTAGCATAAATATCATGTCCCAGCTTTGTGTCTGGATTGGTGACGATCGTCACTGACCCTGCAGTTTTCCTGCAGTTTAGCTATGCAATCCTTGCCTCCAGCACAAACTCGTCTTCCTCCAGCAACTTGTCATTGATTGGAACCTCTTTTTCGAGTCTAGTCTTGAAGATATCATCTTCACTCCAATCCTCAAACCCAACAGCTTTGGCAGAAATTTCAGATATTGCTCCTTCGATAGCCATCTTAGTCACTTGCTCACTAGTATCGGATTCATTGACATACCCAACAGTAATGTCTTATGAGTGCTCTATGTCTGGCTCTTCATCTCTGGATGTCCTTATAGAAAAAGTCTGACCATGAATGGTAGAACTCACTCTTAACTTATCCATGCCAAAGTTCATGACAACATCACCCAAATCAAGCTTTATCTTCCCTTTTTTCACATCAATGATGGCGCCAGCTGTAGCCAAGAATAATCTTCCTAGAATAAGAGGATCTTTAGGTTCCTCAGCATATTTCAGAACCACAAAATCTGTAGGAATTTTGCAGCCTTCAATGTTAAAAGGAACATCCTCTAAGATGCCTTTTGGGGTTCTTATGGATCAATCAACTAGGATAAGAGAGATCTCAGCTGGCTTGAAATCAGTCATTCCAAGTCTAGCAGCAACAAAGGAAGGCATCAAGTTAATACTTGACCCTAGATCATAAAGAGAATGGGGAAAACGTCCTGCTGAGATTGAGCAATCAATCACAAAGTTTCCAGGATCAGAAAGCTTTTCTGGAATTCTGCTTTAAATGAGGGCGTTGACTTATTCAGAAACAGGCACCTTCTTCTTCTTCTTTGGAACTGAACCCATGAGAATTGCACCAATCTCTCTGGTAAGAAATGCTCCTTCCTCAGGACTTACAACATTCACAACCATTCTCTTTATATATCTCCTTAATGCTCGTGAAAGCTTGACTACATCAATAAGAGGAATCTCAAGCATCAGCTTGTCTATCATACTTTGCATCTGACTTCTTCTATCTCCTGTTTAGACTTCCTATGATGCTTGGGGAAGGGTGTCTTGGGTTTATAAGCTTGTTCCTTGTTGTTATCTGCAGTTACAGGTGAAGCAGCTTCGTTTTGGGTGGGTGATGATCGTCACCAGGTGGGTGACGCTCGTCACTGACTTGTGACGACCACTGATTCCCTTCTAAGTTGGTGACGAGCGTAACTCCTCCTTCGTGACACTCGTCACTCAACTCTGAGATTGCAAAATTTTCATCTTCAAACTCCATCAGTTGCACGATCTGATCTGCACTAAAGCTTTTTTTCTGCACTGTTTTAAGCTCCTTTCCACTCCTGACTGTGATGGCATTAACCTGATGTTTGGGATTGATATCAGTCCTTCCAGGAAGGAATCCCTCTTGCCTTTGAACAGCTCCTGCAGTTTGAGCAACCTGAACATCCTGCTTCTTCATGTGAGAGTTTAGACTCTCAATTTTGCCATTCAAGTCTTGGTACAGCGAATCTAGCTTGCCATTGAAGTCTACTGTTATCTTCTGCTGTTCTTCTAGGAGTTGTTCTAACATAGATTCCACCTTATTGTCTTGTGGAGGTGCAGTTTGGTAGGAAGAAGAACCATAATTCATGTTGAAGTTACTGCTGTTCTGGTATGGTTTCTCAACTTCAGTCTTCTGGAACTGTGGCATTGGAGTGTAACCAGTTGCATTCTGGTTTCCTATGAAGGTGATCTTCTGATTATTTTCATTATAACCTCTGTTCCATTGCTGATTCACAAACCTTTGACTCTGAAAACCCCCTCCATTGATGAAATTAACATCCTTTTGCTCAAATTCTTCAGGATTTTCGAAAGTCTCCACCTCTGCATCAAATTGGACTGATTTCTTTCCCACTAGAAGGCTGTGCATACTGTCTAACATAACCTTAACCTCAGCTATTTGGTTTCCTTCATTCAAACCAGCCTGTCGCATCCTCTCAAACTCAGCATTCTTGATGTTGTTACTGCTGGCCAAGTTTTCAATTAGTCTGATTGCTTCTTCTGGTCTGTTTATGTTGAAGTTGCCACTGCTCGAAGCATCCAACGCCATCTTGTATTTCCAGTCAATGCCTCTGAAGAAAATACCAAGCAACTGCACTTGATTGAAACCATGATGTGGACAATCCCTTCTATAAGACTTGAATCTCAGCCAAGAAGCTTTAAAAGCTTCAGTAGGACCTTCGGAAAATGATGCAATTTTCTTCTTCAGGTCTTCTGATCTAGTATCATCATAGAAATTGTTCAGAAAAGTATTCTTGGTGTCCTCCCAAGTGGTCAGCGAACCAGGCTCCAGTTGCTTCAGCCAGTAAGCAGCATCTCCTCCAAGTAAGTAAGGAAACAGCTTGCAGAGCAGGAAGTCCTTGCTAACTCCATTAGCTTTGACACTTGAAGCCAAATCCTCAAACCTCTCAATGTGATCCATAGGGTGCTCATGTGGTAAGCCATGAAAAGGATGATGTCCCACAAGCTGATAACAAGCAGGCTTGAGCTCAAAATCATTCCTCTGAAAAGCAGGAGGGCGAATTGCAACACTGTTGGCATAAAACTGATCAGGTCTGTTGTAATCTCCAAGATTTCGCTGCACAAAACGCCTAGAAACGTTGACAGCTTCATCTGGTGCTTGCTGAATCCCATGTTCAACTATGATATTCCCATTCTTATCCAGTCTCTGCCCTTCTGCATTCCTTCTATGTCCATCTCTGTCAATTAATTGACCCTCTGCATCTTCAACCAACACAAATGGAGCAACCATTGTAGACTGTTTCTTAGCTTTCATGATGGTCCTCTCCAACATAGCAAGCTCGTCAATGCCTAAAGTCAAAAGCTCCTTCTCTTTGTTACTTCTATTACTGCGATTAGGCGTACACCTGAAACCATCACAAAGAAAGGTAGCAGAAAGTTAGTAAACAAATAAAACTTAGACAAAATCCTAATACTAAAAATCAATAGGCAGCTATTACTCTCCAGAAACGGCGGCAAAAACTTGATAGGACTCAGGTTTTCCCCAAATAAAACTACTGCAAGTGCACAACAATGTAGTTATAGTATAAGGGGTTATCGAATCCCAAGGGTGTAAGTTAACTACACTAAAGAGTTCAGGTTCGGATTAAGCTAAGCAATAAGTAATGAATGTAATGTGAAACAGCAAAATAAAATCTAATGGGCGTTTTTGTGATTCTTCTTAAAGTTCAGAAAGCTAAAGACGCTAAGTCAGGACAATTCGTAGGTTGAATCTGAGTGTAGAATGCATGCAATCAGGAATGAATTAAAACCATCTTGAACTTGAATCGTAAAGTATAAATAATCAATTCTCATTGCAGAAGTTATCTATGTCTAAATCACAGAGTTTCAAATCTCTTTGCAAACTCTAACAACCTAAACATGCAGTAATGATCAAGTTCAATTGTTCACAAAACTCCTAAGTCAAATCTCTTTACAAATAGGCGTTTTGTTCATCTAATACTAGTTCAGGTGATTAATAATGTTCTCACGTCTATTAAACAACTTATGGTTTCGAAATCCAGATGATGTGTCTAAGAAATCGATATGAATGCAAGCACATATGAAGAACCAATAGATTTCCTATCAGTTTAGCAATTCTACAAACTCTTCATCAACCTTTGAAAATCCCTAACCTAACTAACAAACTACTCAGACATGGTGAATGAAACCAACATCATGAATAGAATAGATTGCATAAAAAAATAAGATTTTAAAGATATAGGAGTTCGAAATCTGCTCTGAAGGAGTCTGATTTGTCTCTCCAAAAGCTCTGCTACAAATCTCTCTCAAAAGCTCTCTAGAAAAATAAGATAGAAGATATAAGCCAAAAATGGCTGAAAACCTAATATAAACAAGTTAAAGCACGAGCTGAGGTCTTTTTGCAAATACTAGAACTTTTAGGCCAAAACTATAATTTCCTCTCCATCTTTTGATAGAAGTCATGATTTCTCTTCAGAGGTGGGTGACGAGCGTCACCCATAAGTGATGACGAGCGTCACCCACTGCAGAACAACGCTTCTAACTTGCTTCCTTCGGGGTTGATCCTTGCAATGATCCAAAAAGCTCCAGAATCTCCAATTATGCTCCAGTCATGCTATACCTGCAAAGACTCTACTAGGACTCTAAATATATCAAAAAGACTCAATAAAAAGGACTTATAGCATGGTTAAAAACCATAAAAACCATGATATATCAATTGTTAGGTTGCTAGATACAAACAAAATCCCCAATCTTACTTAGCTTACAGCATTGTTTGTATCTCAATAACCACAAGTGTGTTTGACACCTAAGTCTCGATATTACATCTGATTTGAGGATTAGGATTACTTTGAGTATAACAAGGGCCTTAAAAACCCTTGCTTCAATTATGCCTGAGAATGTGAGTTAATGTTTGATCCATTGTACAAGAGATTAGTGATCTTAGCCTAATTGACTTGTTGTCTAAGTTGTTTTTTGGCTTTATAGACTTTGTGATTGAATGCTTGCTTGTCATATACATACCATTAACTATGGGTTTGAAATGTGATAAGACAAAGGGATTAGTACCATGGGAATGGATTAGACTATGATAGTAGTCTTTGCTTAGGGATCAATGTATTGATTGTTGCTTTCACACCTTGAACAGGATTTGGAACCATCTAAGTCACATTGCCCTAGTCTTGAGCCTTGCTTTTTATCTTTGAATTTGTTAATCACTTACTCTTTTCTGCTCTGTTTTTGTTTTAATATCATATTGCTCTTGTTTAGTTTGAATCATTTGTTCTTGATTTTGTATGGTTTGATCTCTTTGTTACTTGTGTGCACTTGCTTGCTAGTTTAGTGTAAACCTCCTTTCAATCTTGTTTAGCCTAGCTAAGTTAGTTTGTTGTATCGTCCCAAGATGGATGGATAACCTCTAAGTACTACAATGACATGATATTAGACTTGAGGAATTGAATCACAAGAGATAAAACTCTTGTATCAACCGGCACCAAGGGTCAAGACGAAGAGGACACAGGAAACTGGCTAGAACATTACCACATTATGTGCAATCATATCGGTGCATGGCTGACGCCCCAATCCTTGCCATCTTCGTCTGACAGGCCGGAATCAACCCTCTGAAGCTCGCATATGCTCCAAAGTCCGAATGAGCGCCCGAAGTTCAGATCCCTTGCCCCACAGCTCCGGATTAGCTGCCCATAGATCCGCCATTAGAGCTATGATGTCATTCTAACTGTCCAGGAGATCTGGTTCTTCTTCACTTCTTCTGCCATTAACATTCGATGTCACCCCAGACGATGGACCACCGTGAGCAGTCCGCACAGACCGAGTCGCCTGGATAGAGAGCGAGACTATGCGCTCCTGGAGCGTCCAAATCTCCGCCGTGAGAAATCAGCCCGACAACGCTCCGTATGCAATCTCTCTTCAAGGAAAGGAAACTCCATGCCCAGTTGGGATCCTAGAGAAACCTTCCCAGCCACAGAAGAATCACCGCCTGGCTTGTCCCAAGAACTCCCTAGAGGGTGCTTATAATAGGTGTTTTGCTATTAAGAAAATACTACTTATGTCATTGTAGCACTTGAGGATCAATCCAATTGGGAATGTTGTGACACAAAGTTTGCAAGATGATATCTAATCCAAGAAATATTAAAGAAGTTGTTTCTTTATCAACCTAAGTGAACAAGGTATCAAGCAAAATCAAACTCTTAAAGCAGTAGCAATAAACAACCAAGAACAAAGTAAATTCTAAAGCAACATGATCAAATAAAGATAAATGGGTCTAAAGATGGGGTTATTGAGTTTGGGTGATGATAAGGACACTTTAAGATGCTCAAACAATCATAATAATGCTAATCTTTAGGCATAAAACTCTTAAACAAGACTAATTCATTCTTATGGCACTAATCACTTTACTAATAACCTAATTAGGAGCTAATCATCATTAGTGAATAGATAAACAGCAAGCATGAACTATCACTTCTATAAAGCCAGTAAACACCATAATCAATCATTTTGAGTTAGGAATATCTCAACTTAGTTGGTTTACGGATGTCAATTTGGGCCAAAGCCTGAAACGCGGCTCGGCTCGGTCCTGAAAAATATAGGACTTGATCTTTGGTATAAAAGCCAAAAAAAAACTGGGACTTTCAGGCCATGCCCATTCAGGGCTTGTATATTTTCAGGCTTAAGTCCGACTAGGCTTAGGCTTACTCGAAAAACCTAATAATTTATATTCAATCGACTATTTCAAGATTTTTAATAAAGAATTACTTTGTTTATAATAATAATTTAGAATTCTTTTCAATTCATATGGAAACTATAATTTTCTAATTGTATGTTTCTCTATAAATTTCTATTTAAATTGGACTTACATTCGAATCTATAGTCTCTCCCAATTAGATTTGAACCGTTTTAAAATTTATTTATATTAAACATTAATTAAATTTATTAAGATCAAACTTTTGCTTTTAACTTAGATTAGATTTGATAAAACTACATAAATATTTTTTTAATTTAAATTTATTTGTAATAATCTTTTGCTTTTTATATATTTTAAATATAATTTTATATTTTTTTAAAAGCTCGAAAAGCCCGAAAAAGCTTGATAACCCTGTTAGGGCCTGGCCGGACTTTATACTATAGACTCGATAATTTTTCGGGTCGGGCTAGGTTGGACCTTAATATATCCAGGCTTTACGACTTCCTGACCGGGTTGGGCTGGGCTAGCCGAATTGACATGCCTAAATTGGTTGGGACATTTTATCAAACACCTTGTGGGTGAAAAATGTTCGAAGGAATAAATCAACATGATCAAGGCAAATATAGCATTAAAAACACTAAGCAAGAAAGGAGTTATTGGTTTCAAGTCCAAAACATCAAAGAGCTATCCTAATCACAACCTAATCTAACTCATCCTCAAACCACAAAAGGACTACCCACTAATCATAGTGAAACTCACAAATATAATGGTAGAAATATGGATAAACATGATTATGAAGAAGCAATGATAAAGATTATAAAAAAAAAATACTTCAAACTTGCATAAACACTCAAAGATCTCTTATAAAAGTATGGTTTTACAAAAAAGAGGAAAGTTGTTTAAGAAAGAACAAAGTTAAAACATAATATAAGATATGATACAATGAAAATTAGGTTTATCGTATTTATAGTGAATAATGTAAATTTGGCTCAACTCTTGATTTAAGGGTGGATTTGAAGCTGTATCGATTTGTTGCATGGGTCACATCGATATGTTAAGTCGATACACCTCCCTGCCAAGTCTGCCAAGTCCATATCGATGTGTGACATTGATATGGCCTCCTCGACATGGCCACTTGGATTGTCCTGTCTCAGCTGTATCGGTTTGCACTCCTCGGTATAGCACATCGATATGACTCCCTGCCAAGTCTGTACCGATAAGTGACATTGATATGTACACATCATTATGGTCTCCTACTTCAGCTGTATCGGCTTGTGACACTACCACAAATCGATATGACGTCAGACGACGTCTTCTTCCTTCTTCTTCTTCCCTCCTTGGTCCTAGCTCACCCTCCAAGCTCCAACAAGTCTCCATGGGTCTTCAATAACCTGAAGTAGCACTCCAAATGCAAGGATATGCAAGAAAATGCAAGACCTAGAGCTAAGACTCACTAACTTTAAAATAAATGCAAACTAAACTAAAAGAACAAGTTATATGCATAATGATGCTCTCAATGAAGACTAAAATGGTGTAAATATGCTAACTATCAACTCTCCCACACTTGCCTTTTGCTTGCCCTCAAGCAAATACACAAGAACAAGTATGGACAAGAGGTTTGAAAGTGGAAACTAAAATCCAAAGTTGTCAATAAAAGAAATCAAACCAACGTCTGAGTTACTAATTCTGAAATGCATTTGATCTTCTCTTACTTTAAAAGTCTACTCGCACTGATCACAACAAATAATTGATCTTAAGCCTAGCCTACACAAGTATTCAAAATCATTCAAACTTTTTTTAACATTCAATTAATTGCAACCAAGTGGATCATGTTAATCCAAATCAAATGAACTCATTTGGCTAGGGACAAAGTTATGAGATGAAAAATGATCTCATCCATGTGAAGTGGTTTCAAAATCAAGGGATTTATCAAGAAGGAATGAGCTTGGTAAACTGCTAATGGTAAAGAACAATCTATACATACAAAGATAAACTTTCGCTACCCAAGTCCCATAAATGATCTCTACTCCTAACTCTAAGCCCACAAAGTCACTCATATTCTACCATTTCCTTTAAGCACTTAGCTTCTTTGAATCACATGACTTTAACCATTCTTCTTCTTTTCTTTAAGCTCTTGAGGAGACATCTTCTTCTTCTTGGTTCTTCTTGGTGGTTTGGTATTTTTTACTTCATTACATTGGCTCTTCTTTTGCTTTGCCTTTTCTTCTCATCCTTTGGATGCTTGTTGCACTTTTGCTTGCTTTCTTCTTTGCCTTAAAGTCATTTTTAATATTTTACTTTGTTTCTAACCATTCCAAATTATTGTTGCTCCTTTTTCTCCTTATCCCCTTTCTTCTTTCTCTTCTTTTAAAACCCAAAGAGGAAGACCCTCCTTTTTTAAACCAAAACTCCTAGCCTATCTAGTTTAAAGATGATGAGGTAGTTCTATATGAAACAATTCCCTTGTAGTTATAAACCTAAACACTTTTTACTAAGCTCATTTCAAAACAAAGCCTTACAGCACTCACTAGAGATTTAATGGCATGAAAGAAATCTTAGTTGAGGGTATAGTAATCTATTTGGACTAGCAAGAATAGTAAAAAGAACAAGGGAGTCCAATTATAGGTATGGTATCCATGAGAATATTTTTCAAAGCATTAACATGATAATTTCAAGTAAAGTTATGATTCAAGTTGATAAAGATGAATTCAAATCGTGCAAACTTTAACTAAACAAAAGTTAGTTCAACTTTAATTCAAATTTAATTAATTGATCATATTCATAATATGATGTTTATAATATATTTCCACATATACTTTAAACATATATAATTAATTAATCACATCCACGATATAATGTCTACAACTTTGTGTCTACAATATTATAAATCTATTTCTAATTTCAAACTTAAGTCTCTGAGCAATGTCTACACATCTTTTTCTTCATGTTGAATCAACACTATAATTTTAGAAGAGATTCTTCTGAAATTGACTACTCAACTTTTTTTAGTAATTGTGAAAAATTATTTTAAACCAGTCAAACTCAGACATGCACTTATATCCATGCGTGCACACACCACACCAAATAGTAATACCATTCAACAGTCACACCTCAAGGCTGCTTTGCATTATTCCCATAATTAAACCAGTCTTCTTCTTTATCTCGAAAGTTTCATTTCTTCTATATCGAATACAAACCTAACCGGTTTACTGATTACTCACTAACCATTATGGTTCTGGATTTCCCTTACACATCTCAAGTCTATTAAAATGGCAGAGATTGTGACGAGCCACCACACGTCAACGCGGCTCTCCGGGACCAATGTTTAGTCAGTACAACTAAACAATTTTCATCATTCGAAGTCTTCGGCTAAGTGGAGTCATTCAAGTTCCTTTAGTAGAGATTTGGTTGTGTGACACTGACAACTGACAAGTAGGAGGCATTTTACCTATCAAGAACCAACGTTTGAGAAAGGTCATCATTCAAGCAACGATCTACCATATTTGGAAGCAGAGAAATAATGTTCTTTATAACCATCATGTTGGTAATTGGATCGATTTGCATTTGATTATAGTTTGATTTGTTTACAGGTTTAAAGATAATAAATGAATAAGACATACAGTTTGGTAACCCAGTTCCCGACCTAACCGGTACGTTTGGGAAGGGAGACTCTTGTCCCTCAACTTCTACTATAATATCTTAAAGCTTGGTCTCTCAATTATAAGAAGTCGACCTCTCTCAAAACCTTACGCCACAAGACAACTAGGATAAAATATATATATGAATCTATCTATCTTAGCCCTAATGCCCTTTCATGCAAATAACAATTATGTGGGCTTCGGTGGATGTAGCCCAAAATCTTGTTCTCTCTTCTTCAAATAATCACTTACGAAGGCCTATTTGATTTGGCCAAGTAATCTTGGTCTTTGGTTTGGGTCAATTTCCACAATCTCCATTTGACCAAACCCAATAAACCAACCAAAAAGCAAAAACTTTGTTTTCTTCGCCCGAGACATCTTGTCTCTCTTCTCTCTCACATCTTCATCCTTGATCACCATAGTGCCTTTTTCTCAGGTGAAAATCCGGCAACCGTCGCATCCTTATGGCGGTTACCTTCCGCAATAAAAACCCATGTTCACCTTTTAACCTGACTCTTATGGCTCTCTTTCTTCATCGCATCTTTTCCGATTTTCCTTTTTATAAATAAAATCCGATGTGACTTCTTCTTAACGATGCACTGTATCTTCGGCCTTGTCTTTAGACACCGTCTACAAAATCAGCTCCAGGTATCTCCTGATTAACTCAACCACACTTGATTATAGTTTAGTGAATCAAATTTGTAACGACCTGAACCTGGTTCATTTGAATAAGTTTAAATTGATTAATTTGGCTACTTATGTCATTAAAGTGCACTTATCTTTTCGGTTAATGGGTCTAAGAGAATTCCAGAGTTAAGCGTGCTTGAGCTGGAGCAGGAGTAGGATGGGCGATATTTCGAAAAGTGATTCCAAAACTGTGTGAGTGAGGCCAAAACTCGAGAAAGATCAGGTGGTGATTGCAGGGTCAGTAAATAAGTCGGTTGGGCTCCGGAAAAAATAACGCACTGACCGTCGGACAGGGCGCCCACGAGCCCGACAGAGGGATGGATGACTCGCCGGAATGGGCGGTCGGGGGCGTTATAAGTGGTATTAGAGCCTGGGAAATCAAACTGGTTCTGTTCCACGAGACTGTCTTGGGGTTTGAGGGTTAAGGCTCACACTATCGGGATCAGAATTTGGGAACGAATTTCCGTTTCGTGGAGAGAATTGTAACGACTCAGGCCCGTCTCATTTGAATAAGTTTAAATAGATTAATTTGGCTACCTATGTCATCAAAGTGCACTTATTTTTTTGGTTAGTGGGCCTGAGAGAACTCCAGAGTTAAGTGTGTTTGAGCTGGAGCAGGACTAGGATGGGTGATCTTTCGGGAAGTGATTCCCAAAACCGTGTGAGTGAGGCCAAAACACGGGAAAAGATCATGTGGTGATTGCAGGGTCAGTAAATAAGTCGGTTGGGCTCCGGAAAAAATAACACACCGACCATCGGATAGGGGCGGGGCCCACGAGCCCGACAGAGGGATGAGTGACTCGCCGGAATGGCGGCAGGGGCGTTACACCCAGTTTCGAAGAAGGAGTTGCGAATCCATTTCTCGGCGAACTAAATCGATCTAGCCACATGTCAGCATACTGTTGGAAAGCCCATCTAGCCACCTTGCCGTAGCCGTTTTCAGATCTCCGATCTGAGGTAAATTGGAAAAGTTATGTTGATTGCTTTTCGGCCAAGAAATCACTTAATCTGGAAAATCTGGAAACCTTAGATCTGAGAATTCTTGTTGTGGAAGTTTAGCAGAAACCCTAATCCGAAAACCCTAATTTATTTTAGAAATTCCTTAATTTAGAATGTTCTAATTTGGGCAATGTTCCATTTTGGAAACTTTCTATTTTTGGAAAGTTCCATTTTAAGAAAATTCTATTTTAGGAAAGTTCTATTTTAGGAAAGTTATAATTCTCGAGCCTATCTATTGCAGTTTCGGTCCATCAACATCAGTAATCATTTCTTCTGACTTCCATTTTCAACCTAGAGCTAAAGGTGAGGATTGGTTTAAAACTCCTAAAGATTCATTAGTTGAGATAGTAATATTTGTATGCTTGATATAGGGATTTGATTTGATTGTTGGTTGATATTGAATTTGATGATGATTATTTGTAATTATTTAAGAAATATAATAGAAATCATTGATTGTACCGCTGACCGTAGTGTCAGTGTTGTTTGACGGCCTACAACGAGGGACAAATGTGAAGCTGTAGTGATCGAGAAAGGGCTGACGAGCCGTTGTCAAACCCTCTAGTGGGTGCTGGCACCTTGTTATATGTCAAATCCGGAATGGGCGGTGGCAAAGATTGAGTACCTTGGACGGTAGATCCTTGGGAATGTGTTATAGATTTGATAGGATGTTTGATTTGATTTATATATTTAAATGTTGAGATGATTTGACTTCTATGTAAAATTGCTAGAAATTATATGTAGGTTGATTGCTTGTGTTTAATTTATGTATTAAGTATATTTAGATTATTATTCCAAATGGTGTTTCCAAAGGATCTCGCGGGCTCTTTAGCGCACCCCTCTCATCCCTCTTTCTCCTTTCAGGTGTATGACTTGAGTTGAAGTCGGAGCGGTGCTATCTCCGGGAACCATTAAAAGGGCGATTTAGTTTTTATAAAGCTTTTAAAAGATATTTTATTTATTTTTATTTTTGTGTTTAAAATTTGATTTTTCTTGATCTAACGCTTCGAGTTTTCCGTTCATTTTTAATAAAAGAGTTTTAGGCCTTTAATATGTATTTAATAAGTTTATTTCTACTTTAAAAAATGGTTTTAACACGTGAGAACTACTCTCGGCCGAAATAGCAAGACTGGGGTCTCTCAAAACCTCTCTGATTTCTTTATGTGAAAAATCAAAGTCTTTGACTTCTTTCAGACTCTCCGGTGACTGTATTTTGCAGTGTAACTTCTCTGCTAACTCCGCCTTTGACTACCAATGATGATGAATCTCTGTTTTATCACCATTTGAAGCAAAACCCCATAAATCCTCAACACGAGATGCTCAATATAACTGATAGATACCAAATCTTTCAAAAGAGAAATCAGAGTGATAAGAATGAGATTGTGAAGAAATAAGATGAGAATCAGAAGAAATAGAAGAGAAGAGGAAGAGAAGAAGAGAGGAAGAAGACGAGATAGAGAGAGAGTTAAAGAAATAAGTTTTTGGTTGATCGTATTCGATAAAAACCTTTACACACAGAGAACAAGCTTAAAATACAGAAGGTAAGAACAATGGCAGAAATCATAAATAAGCTAAGATATTCTAATTGGGTCTGATCTTCTTCTTACGTTCCGAAGTCCAACAATGCCCGAATTAATATCCTATCAATACTCCTTCCTTGAAGAATAACCTTGTCCTCAAAGTTATAAGAATTGATTGTTGACTTCTGAATTTTTCCAATGAAAAGTTTCCAGAAACTTGCGAATTGAGCCATTTATATCTGAAATCTTCAGCTGGTGGTTTTTTTCCCTATGATTTTCCCCGGCTTTATTGAGACCTTCCAAAGCATTTGTTCTTCTCTTGCTTTCGTTACGTTCACCTTACTTCTCAGACTAATCAAGTACGAACACCAGAAATATTTAACACTAAAAGCTGATATTTAACCTTTGTTCAACGACTTGTCCTGCTCCTGACAGCTTTATGTTGTACCCCATTTGAAGGAAGTACCTCTTAGAATCCTCCCCAATTTTTTGCTTCATCTTTTATGTACCACAAACCAATCCCTTCTCTATAATATTACTCCCCCTTTGAAGATTCACCTTGTCCTCAAGGTGGATAGCTGCTAGGAAAGGTTCGCACAGCTCATCTAAATTCCACCAGAGACTAAACCACCCTGGCTTTTTGACATGACATAGAGCAAGCTTCACTTCACTCATATCTGATCCCCAACCATCTTCATGTAAACCAGAGCACACTTGCACACTTCCCTTGATCTCCTGCTGCGTCTTTTCAGTAAGCTCAAGGACGATTTCATGCGTAGAGTATATAGTAATATGTGCAAGTTGATGTAAGTCCTTTTGCTCAGATTGTACCTCTTCTCTGTTTTGCTTGCTAAAACGGCCTGGAACACGAGGCCGTCTACCCGTAAATTTCTCTGTTGGAGCTTTAACCTTCTTAACCAACTGCGCACTATCTGAACACAACTCCAACTATTGATGTACCGTTGATGCTCCTTCTCTCATGTTGCTTCCACAAGCCAATATCTTGTTAAACTAAAGATGATAAGCATATGCGCTTATTTCATTTTCTGATCCCACCAACAACTCTTTCTCATTGGAAAATTCTTGTCTCTCTAGACCTTTGAACATGGTTAAAAACTTATGATCTTCATAAACAATCTTCAGCTTAGTAACCTTGCTATGTGAGTTGCTATTTCTATAACATGAGAAGACTCAAGTGAAGCTCTATCACCACTATAAAACTCTTTTAACCAGTCTTTGAGAAAATTTGCAGCTACTCTCCCACCAGGCTTCCAAACTTGGTTATAAAAAGTAAACTCAGAGACTCTTACCGTCATGAATACTGAGGATCTTGACGAATCAGATTGTGGCAGTTCAGATTCCATAAACGCTTCACCATGAAATGAACCTTTTGTATGAGAAGGACTCCATCCTTTTCTTGCATTTTGATGAGATTAGCCCTACAAATCCTTGTATGTTTCCCTTCGTTTACCACAATTGTGGATTTGTTCCTGATATCTTCGTGCAACAGGGATCCTCCTTGCTAGATAGACTCCTTTCTCGTCTAAAGATTGAACAACAACCAATTTAATCTGCTTCTTTAACTCTTCATCAAGACAACTTGACAACAAGGAGTTCTTGAGCTTCTCAGTCACGTAGGCAATCTCCTCTAGTGCATTCAATCTTCTCTTCCTTTCTCTTTGTGATTTTAATCCATGAGCCACACAACCACTTGATTCTATATGTCTCCAACCATCGTTATTAACATGTGAGTATTCCAATTCTAATTCTCTTACAGCCTCAGCCACTATTTTCTGACCCAAAAGGTCTTTCTCAACGTCCCACATCTTCTTAACATCATGAGTAATAGAGTCTATAGGAGCCGGAGACTGAAATATATAACCAAAAAGACGAGAATCACGTTTCACATCTGTATCAACCCTTGATCTTCTTTTCTTAAACTGAGTCACAAAACGTGAAAATGGACTGAAGGGTGCTCTCTCTATCTTGCGATTCTCTATACAACCTCTAAAACTATAGCAGCAAAACATACTGTAGCATTTAAGAGCTTGCACCAAATCAGGACGTGGTGTGTACATGTTGATTTCTTTTTCCGAGCCCTGTGATACTGATGTTTGACCAGGATCATCATAACTCCCAGATTTTTCCTTTGTTAGAATATTTGCGGATTATTATGAATAAGAGAGTGTGAAATGAGTAAAAGGAGTGAAGAACATGAGTGAGAAAGAGAGTAGTTTAAGGAGAGTATATTTCCTTAAGTTGAATGTTACAAATGAGAGCGAATGTCTATATATAGACTCGCCTTGTTACAACAAGAATCAATAAGAAAGTGACATAAAGAATAAACAAAAGGAATGGACTCCAAGGAAGCGAAAGTGACTTGTCCCCAACGGTTGACTCATTAAGCTCACATGTGACCTTATCCTCTTTGTTGATTATTTGTGGATGACCGTTGCAAATCATGACCGTTGGAGGTGTGAACACTCACTAAGCATAACCTACATTCCTGGAAGCTTAACTTGCTTACCACGCTTGGTTGATGATCATGCTTGAGTGACATGATTCCCTAGGTGTACGGACTTGTACGGACACACTTCATTCTCCTAGTTTGATACTCCCCCTCATGCTTTAACCGTGATAAGTGGTTAGAGCTTGGAGCCACTAAAAAACCTCAATGTAGAAAATCTCATGGGACAAAACTATATTGAGGGAAAAAGAGTGTGATCTCCACGGCTAGGTGAGCTCAAGCTGAGATGTCAACGAGTCCCAACTTAGAGTGAATGAACTCGCATGTCTTCAGGTTGGCAGCCTTGGTAAAGATATCGGCTAGTTGATCTGAGCTCTTTGTGTAGCATGGCAGAATGACTCCAAGTTGGACTTGTTCCCTGACTTTGTGACAATCCACTTCTATATGCTTAGTTCTCTCATGGAAGACCGAGTTTGATGCAATATGCATAGCCACTTGATTATCACAATGCATTGTGATCGGTGTGCTTGTCTCACATCCGAGGTCTTTAAGATGGTTTCTTAGCCACATTAGCTCGGTTGTTAGCCTCCTCATAGCCCGATACTCAGCTTCAGCACTAGAACATGCAACTACATTTTGCTTCTTGCTTTTCTAAGTAACTAGATTCCCACCAATGAATGTACAATAGCCAGTAGTTGATCTTCTATCTACACGGTCTCCTGCCCAGTCTGCATCACAATATCCCACAATCTCTGAGCTTCCGTTGCAACCCATCCAAATGCCATGACCGATTGTTCCTTGGACATAGCTGAGAATACGTTTGACCATGCTCCAGTGATACACCTTTGGAGCTTTCATGTATTTGCTAACCTGATTCACAGCAAAACACAAGTCAGGTCTAGTTATGGTAAGATAAATCAATTTACCAACCATCCTCCGATATTGTGTGATGTCTTCAAAGGGCTCATCCTCTAGCTCCCCCTTTCGGTCCACTTTGTAGCTATCTTCAAGGGGAGTTTTAGCCACTTTATCTCCAAGATCTCCTGTCTCACTCAACATGTCAATCATATATTTTCTTTGTGAGAGAAACAAGCCTTCTTTGGATCTACAAACTTCAATACCTAAAAAATATTTTAGTTCACCTAGATCTTTAATATCAAACATTGTTTTTAAATATTCCTTGGTAGCTAGAATGTTTACCTTATCATTTCCAGAGATGATTATATCATCTACATAAATGAGAATGACTACTATACCTTCTTGGCTGGTGAGGGTGAATAGAGTATGATCAGCTTCTGATCTGCTGAATCCTCTATCAAACAGAACCCTGCTAAGCCGGTGGTACCATGCTCTTGGCGATTGCTTAAGACCATATATTGCCTTTCTCAGCCTTAGCACTTTGCCATGGGTGACCTCTTTTTCCACACCAGGTGGTGGCGTCATGTAGACTTCCTCCTCCAGCTCTCCTTGTAGGAATGCATTCTTTACATCCATTTGCCAAAGATCCATTCTAGGTTCACGGCAAGTGAGATGACCACTCTCACCGTGTGAAGCTTAGCCACTGGTGCAAACGTGTCTCCATAGTCTTCTCCATAGGTCTGAGTAAAACCTCTTGCAACTAGCCGAGCCTTATACCTCTCTATCTCGCCATTGCTCTTGTACTTGATAGTGAAAACCCATCTTGAGCTAACCGTTTTCTTTCCTTTGGGTAAGACGGCCTCATCCCAAGTGTGATTTCTTTTCATAGCCCCTCTTTCTTCTTTGGTTGCCTCACGCCATACTTCATGTTCCACTGCTTCTTCATATGTCTTAGGAATATGATTCTGCTCTATTGCTACCAAGAATGCTTGATGTTCTTCTGGAAACTTTGCAAAGGAGCATGATGCTTGAGTGGGATGAGCTACTGCATTGCCATTGTAGTAGACTCTTGTATTAACCCAATTAGATGGGTCCTGCCTTTCTCTTGTACTTCGTCTTAAAGTAGTAGGTGCAGGTGCAGGGGCTTGGGCTTGTTCTGCTGGCTGTAAGCTTTGCAATCGCGGGCTTCTTCTTAGAGGTGCTGGTTCTTGATGAGCTACTGACCGTGTAGGTGCTACTGCTTGCTCTGGAGGTTGATCGTGGTCATTGTCTTGGGTCTCCGAGTCTATTTACTCAGCTGTTGGTTCACTATTTTCACCATTCTCCCCCTCATGATCAACCGTAGGGGCTCCAGTGCTTGTAGGTGTAGTGACACCAAGATGATCTAGGAGCAGCCGGAGGTTAGTAGCTCTATCTGATGTAGACTTGGACAGGTCTTGTAAGTCTTCCCATGACTGTTTGGCATAGAAGCTTTCGGACTCCAAGAACTTAACATCTCTAGAAACTATCACCCGTCGTGTGGTAGGGTTGTAGCATTTGTATCCCTTTTGACTGGTAGAGTAACCAACAAACATGCACCGAGTTCTCTTGGCATCCAGTTTTGTTCTAAGATCTCCTGGGATTAATGCAAAACAGACACAACCAAACACTCGTAAGTGATCAAGAGAAGGTTTCGTTGAGTTGAGTACCTCATAGGGTGATGAGTCATTGAGAACTTTGGTGGGTATTCGGTTGATTAGGTAGCAGGCTGTAAGCACAGCATCTCCCTAAAACCGCTTTGGTACATTGCTTTGAAACATCATGGATCTGGCCACCTCCATTAAGTGTCTATTCTTCCTCTCAGCTACACCATTCTGTTGGGGTGTGTAAAGGCAGCTAGTTTGGTGAATGATGCCGTGTGAGGTGAGATATTCTTTGAATATGTTACTGGTGTATTCTCATCCATTATCTGATCTGAAAATCTTAATCTTGGCATTAAAGTGGTTACTTATGTGAGTTTGAAAATTTCTAAATGCCTCAAAGACTCTATCTTTTGATGGAAGGAGTGTTACCCAACTATACTTAGATTTTTCATCTATGAAGGTAACAAAGTATTTGATCTCTAGATTCACATGGAGATGACCAAACATCAGAATGTACTAAATCAAAGCATTTTTCATAAATAGTAGAAGACTTAGGAAAAACAGTTCTACAATGTTTTCCTAAGACACAAGCCTCACAATTATCATTTTTAAACACTACCTTAGGCAATAAAAGACTCAATGCACGAGCATGAGGATGTCCTAATCTAGTATGCCAAATCGCATTATTAGCACAAGCTACAACATTATTAAAAGATGCATCAGATAAAAGCTTAGTGTCTTCAAGAACATAGAGATCATCTTTAGCAGTCCCTTTTCCAAGCATTCTGCTGATCTTAATATCCTGAAAACACACATCATTAGGTCCAAAGATAGCAATACAATTTAAATCTGTTGTAGCTTTCTTTACTGACAGTAGATTAGATGTAAAAGTAGGTATATAAAACGCTTTAGAGGATCTTTCAAATAGCTTAAGTTCTCCTACACCCTTAATTGGTACCTATTCTCCATTAGCAATCTCAACATTACCTATTATTGGTTTTATGTTACTAATTAAGCTTAAATCACTAATCATGTGATGTGAAGCTCCTGAATCAACTATTAAAGGCTTATTCTTTAGTGTATATGAAGAACTATAAGAATTACCTATATTTTTAACCACATGAAAAGAGGTACCAAGAGTGTTACCAGATTCTTTAAGCGCTTTGATCAGAGCATCTAAGTCCGATCTTGTCATGAATTGGGATGAGTTGGCTGCCCCTTCTCCTCCGATGATAGACTTAGAGTTTTCGCCTTTGTGAGCAGCTTCCTCCGTTGCACATTTAGCCTTTCCTTCCTTCCATTTGTTTGGTTTGAGGTGTGGATGGAGAATCCAGCATATCTCTTTGGTGTGCCCCTTTCTCTTGCAATGATCACAGAATGAGCTTCTCTCCTCATCAAACTTGTAGGCTCCCTTGTTAGCTGAGACCAGTTCTCCTTTCCCTCCAAATAGGCCGAGTGATCCTTGCTCCTTTTGGATTTGGGAACAGACTTCTTCAAGAGTTGGTAGCCATTCTGCTCTGAGAAGATGTTTAATGAGATCATTGTAGGTTGAGCTGAGAGTCATAAGTAGTCCAAGGACTTTGTCTTGCTCTCTTCTTTCATTCAGGACTTGTGGATCTACTGTACTTGGCCTCAGCATTTCCAGCTCGGCCCATAGCGCTCTGAATTTTCCAAAGTGCTTGGTGAATTCCGTGTCTTCTTGCCTTAGCTCGTTGATAGCTTTCTTGACTTCAAACACACGGCTTAGGTTGGAGATATTGCCAAACACTTGCTTCAAAGTCTCCCATAGCTATATGGCGGTTTCACATTATGAGTAAGCCTCCAAGATTTCATTGGTAAGGGAGTTTTGTAGTATAGCAAGGACGGTCTGGTCTTCCTTGTACCATTGGGTCTCTTCGGCTGGGACAATGGCGGCTCCGGCGGCTGGTGGTGCTGCTAGAGGAGCATTGCTTGACACATGACTCCAAAGACCTCTTCCACACAAGGCGGTTCTTGTGGTTCTTGACCACAACAGATAGTTAACTCCTTTAAGAGTAACCGGTAAAGCCAATGGCTTGTTGTTCTCCATGGCCATGTTTTTGAACTTATGGACCGATGGGCAAGACTATAGACCGCTGGATAAACGGTTTTAGAGAGTGATTTGTGAATGTAATAAAGGATGAGCGGATGAGAGTATTAAAGTTGGGAAGGGTTTAAGATGGTTTAGAGAGTTTTAGGAGTGGATTAAGGAAGAAAAGAGATAAGAGGTAGCCTATGGACCGTTGGGTAAAGGGTCCTAGCTTTCAAGAATTTTCTGGAATATTGAACCGAGACTTACGGAAGAGAATAGAGAAATGAGATTCAAGAGTTTGCAATCCGAAGATCTACAAACCTTGCTCTGATACCATGTTAAAATATTTGCGGATTATTATGAATAAGAAAGTGTGAAATGAGTAAAAGGAGTGAAGAACATGAGTGAGAAAGAGAGTAGTTTAAGGAGAGTATATTTCCTTAAGTTGAATGTTACAAATGAGAGCGAATGTCTATATATAGACTCGCCTTGTTACAACAAGAATCAATAAGAAAGTGACATAAAGAATAAACAAAGGGAATGGACTCCAAGGAAGCGAAAGTGACTTGTCCCCAACGGTTGACTCCTTAAGCTCACATGTGACCTTATCCTCTTTGTTGATTATTTGTAGATGACCGTTGCAAATCATGACTGTTGGAGGTGTGAACACTCACTAAGCATAACCTACATTCCTGGAAGCTTAACTTGCTTACCACGCTTGGTTGATGATCATGCTTGAGTGACATGATTCCCTAGGTGTACGGACTTGTACGGACACACTTCATTCTCCTAGTTTGATATCCTTACCTTCTTACAAGCCGAAAACTTACATCCAAGAGTAACTTCGCTAACCATGTTCTGAATCAGTTCAGAATGAACTTGGGTCTGCTTGAGGAGTCTAAAATCTTCAGCCTGCGAGCCCATTTCTGGATTTTCGATCAAAGAATCCACCATCAAAACTTCTTGTTTTTGTCCCGCCACTTGTTCGACGAAATTCCCAAGAGGTACCTTTGAAGTTTCCTTCGAAATTGAATCTTCTGTGCTCGTCTCTTGTGTTCGTGGAAGTTCTGGCGTCTTCTGGTGCTCTATAGCCCGCGTCTGGGACATGTACTCTCGGTCATAGTCTTCTCCGAATCGTTGCTTGAGAAGATCTACCCAAAACTTTCTGTCGTCACCGTTTTGCTTGGATGCATACATCAGCATCCACTGCCTTAGATATTCTGAAGATTCATCCCAATCTGTCTTGAGTTCTGAAAATCCCATTTTAAGCTCTCAACAAAAGCACCAATTGATGGATACCAAATCTATCAAAAGAGAAATAAGAGTGATAGAGATGAGATTGTGAAGAAATAAGATGAGAATCAGAAGAAATAGAAGAGAAGAGGAAGAGAAGAAGAGAGGAAGAAGACGAGATAGAGAGAGAGTTAAAGAAATATGTTTTTGGATGATCGTATTCGATAAAAACCTTGACACACAGAGAATAAGCTTAAAGTACAGAAGGTAAGAACAATGGCAGAAATCGTAAATAAGCTAAGATATTCTAATTGGGCCTGATCTTCTTCTTACATTCTGAGGCCCAACAATGTCCGAATTAAGATCCTATCAGTAACACACATCTCCATCTCCGTGAAGCTTCTTCCTCATAATCAGATGTAATTTCTCAACAAGGTACGCATCTCCATTGATTTTCTACTTCTTCTCTTCTGCTTTTCCCTAATCAAAGTATACCCACTTCGATTTCTTTCTTCTGCAGAACCCGAGACTTGAATTTTCCTGCAATTCAGGCAGTCCTCTGCTTTTGACTATAAATTTCCAGCTCAGAGACATCTCTTGTTGTAATGCTCTAGCTCAATCTTTTTCTCCTTTGAGTTCTTTTCCCTTTTTTGATACCTTAATCTCTTTAAGTTATTTTGATTTCAGCTATTCCAGATAAGATTAAAGCTTTCCCATCACAGCAATCCTTATTCTTCTCCTTAATAGCTTCTTTGATGATTTGCTTCATCTTCTCTGCTATTACGATGATTCAAGGTAACCCTCTTGATAACCCTCTTGATCTGAATTATCTCCTTCACACCTGGTCTCTGTATCTGTATATACTTCCGAGACATGTGAAATCCCAACTTGATTTCACATATTTTTCTTCTTCTTTTGCAGCTTTTCCGGTGAGCCATTGGTGCGAATCCTTTACCCGACGATACAGGTAAACCCCTTTAACATGTATCATCTTTTCCATGCCTTGTCTCTACTGATTTCTCGAAGACTTTGCAAAATCATAACTCTAATTTTACAATTCTTTTGGCAGCCGCTCCACCTGAAGTCAATAATGCCTTATTCGAGTTTAGGTAACAACGAATTACTTGGGTTAATCATTCATGATGCTTAGCTGATCCTTTGATATCAATTTGTTCTTGAGTACTCATTGATATTGATTCCCTTTTGCCAGCACTTTCGATGAACAATATAACTCCTCTCTTGCTTCTGCAACCTTAAGTAACTCCTTTACCTTTGTAGAAATCCACTCTCGCCTTAACTTCCTGATTCAAGAACAATCAGTGAAGAACTGAACTGGTTTCTCTTGAATTCTTTGAACAGCTCCACCTGGAATCAATATCTCCTTACCGTGATTCCATGGCTGCCTCCAGGTAACTCCCTTAACCCATTAATCAAACTGATTTTACCTTATCGACATAAGAACACCTTTTAAACCTGACCCGTTTCTTGTTGTTCTTCTTGCGAGAGTACCATGTCGATAATGGCGCTAGCTGGAGCTGATTCCTTCACATGCAATGTTGGGAAGCTTGCAGTACACCTGAACCTCCTGTCCAGGTACTGTTTTACTTAGAGAACCCGCTTGACTCTTATTGGTATTGATCTTAGATAGATTTTCGCCTTCCTTGGCTCTATCTCCGAAGATCCCCATTCCCAATATCTTCGAAACTTTACACAAGTCACCCACCTCAAGCTCTTTGTTCAATCTTCTTTCTTCTGCATCATTCTTCCGATATTTCTGTTTCTTACTCTTTCTTATCTCTTCTGTATCAGTCTCCTCTACAGCAGGGAAAGCAATCTCCACCAATAAATCATCACCTGAAGATTCTGTCCCAGGTTCTTCCTTGCTCACCTTAGACTCAATTTCTTCTAAACTTTCTATCGCAGAATAGTCTCCACCTTGAGCTGATGAATCCTTTGTTTTAAAACCATATGGAGTAGGTCGCTGCGTCAGATTTTCACTGACAGCTACTTTCTTTGACTTCTTCTTTCTCCATTGTTGGCCTTGCAACCATGCCTTGTAGAAAATACAGCCTATCTTTGTATTTTCCAGATATTGCTTTCTTCCCATCCTTGTAGAACTGAACCTTGAAGTTACCTCCTTCATATGTGCAACCTGACTTCTCTAACATCCCATAGGAAATAAGATTCCTACTCACCTCCGGCATGTATTTCATATCCGTGAGTATTCCTTCAGAACCGTCTGGATTCTGAATCCGAATCTTTCCCATTCCTTTGATGTTAGCATGCGTGTTGTTTGCCATCAAAACACTACCACCATCGAACTCCTTGAAGTCCAACAAGACTTCTTTGTCTAGTGTACTGTAGTATGAACAACCTGAGTCCATAACTCATTCCTTCTTCGTGTCTTGAGCACTAACACTTAGCACTATCGGCTGCTTAGGTTCGCTGCAATATTTGCAGAATCTGCATGTCTCTTTCTTTCAGAACAATCTCTTTTCCAGTGATCTTCTTTTCCACGAAGAAAAATCATGTGTTGTCTTTATCAAACCTTTTCTTTGATTTAGATATTCCCTGGTTTTTGGAAGTTCCTCTTGAATCAGATCTGCCCCTTAATTCCACATCCCTTGTTTCCACATATAGACCTTCGGCGTCTGCCTTTCCTTGTCCAAGGAGACCTTTGGATCTTAACTCAGCTTCTTTTGAGTATGCTGATGTGACAACTTCATCGACGGTGAGTGTCTCCCTTCCTACTCCATACTGAAGTGTGTGGGTTAGCTGGTCATATGTGGGTGGTAATCCTGACAGTAACTGTATTGCTTGATCTTCATCTGATATAGTCACCTTTAGACTTGCCAAAGCTTCAATCAATTTTAAGAAAACATCGACATTCTCTTCTATTGATTTCCCTTCTTCCATCTTGTAACATGAAAACTGTTTCTTCAAGTAGATCATGTTTGGAAGAGACTTCTTCTGGTAATGCTTCTCGAGAACCTTCCATTATCCCAATGTTGTAGGATCATCCATGATCTTTCTCAATATTGAATCACTGAGACATGTTCCAAGTAAGCTTTGTACTCTCTAATCCCTTCCGTTTTTCTTAGGATTAACCATTGTTGTTGTAGCTTCTCCTTCTTCTTTCCCTATATATGTCGTGACTGTGAAATTATCTGACACAACATCAAGAAGACCTTGAATATCAAGTGAAGATGTGAGATCAGCGAACAACTCAGGCGAGATATCAGGAGGCAGAAAGACGTGGAAGCTTGTAGCTGCTGTGGACCTAATGACGTGGCGATATAAGGAGTAGCTTGGAGAGCACGCGAGGATATTCGAGATATGGAAATCTTACCTTACGAGAGATTTGAGGAAGGTTCTAGGTTTAGGCCACACACTTTGCACCGCAATAGATCTAGGATACCTTGTGCCTCAAACAAATACGAAGCAAGAAGGTTAGTGTCCTCTTCGCTGATACACGTGTTGTGTGATCAAGAGAAGAGTACGTTTTATTACTAGGAATCATTTGGTTGCTTTCTAAGTTAGAGTTGCATAAATACAAGCAATTGTAATCAGTTGATTAAATTGTTGATTCGAAATAATAAAAGCTAGCGTTCGACTTGGCGCTTTCCAAGTCATTGATTGAGTGTGCCTGTTTTCTACACTTACAATTGGTATCAGAGCAGGCATCTGCTAAAGCATTGTCAGTTCTTATTAATCAGGTGTGATTGTGGGACAAAGTATGGAAAACATGCAACATCTTGGTCCGAGCAAGTCACTAGTGCTCGATGCAGAGAATTACGGGTGGTGGAAAGTTAAGATCAAGGCTCTCATCAAAGGATATGATGAGGATGCGTGGACCATGGTTGAAGAAGGCTGGACGGAACCAACAGTCGTTGGAGAGGATGGAGTGAGAAGACCCAAACCAAGATTTACTTTGACAGCTGAAGAGAAGTCCTAGTCAAAATTCAACTCCAAAGCCTTGTCAATAATCTGGACCTCACTCACCAAGGATCAGTTCAAGAAAGTCCAAGGGTGCACCACGACAAAGGCAGCTTGGGACACACTGCAGACGGCATATGAAGGAACCACTACTGTTAGGAGAACCTGGATGGACATGCTAGCTTCTCAGTTTGAAATGCTGACCATGGAATCAGGGGAGTCGGTAGAACAGTTCAGCGGCAAACTCAGCGCCATTGCACATGAGGCTCAGGTACTTGGGAAAACATACAAGGACAAGAAACTGGTCAAAAAGTTTCTGAGGAGTCTCCCTGATAAATTTCAATCCTACATATCAGCCATTGAAGTTTCAAGAGACTCGGATGAGATGAAGTTCAATGAAATAGTGGGAATGATGCAAGCATATGAGATGAAGCAGTCTCAGAAAAATCAGGCGAAAGGGAAATGTATAGCATTCTCGGCTGAACAAGGTGAACTTCAGGAAACCAGTCTCAATGATCAAGTGGGACTGATCGTCAAGAAATACTTTAAGAAGTTCGATAGAGGGCAACACAAGTCAAGTTTGGACGGAAGAAGATTGAATTCGGACTCCAAGTCTGAACAGGGATTAAGAAAGTCGGAAATACAGTGCCATGAATGTGAAGAATATGGACACTTTAAGACTGAATGCGCAACCGCCAAGAAGAGAATGACGCTCAAGTGTCAGAAATGCAGTGGCTTTGGACATATCAGGACTGAGTGTGTTACTCAAGAGAAATGAAAGGAAAGGTCCTTGATAATCAAGGAAGAGTCTCAGTCAGACGGCAGTGAAAGCGATGAGGAGTCTCTACTAAACTATGTAGCCTTCCTTGGAGTGATTAATGAGGGTGCAGATTCTGGGGGAGAATCTGATAAGGACGATGAGTTTGGTGATGAAGAAATCCTAGCGGAGGAGAACCGGACTCTCTGTCTTGCTATGGTCAATGCAAACAAAGAAAAGGAGAGCCTCCTGCAGCAGATTTCTGATAAAGATAGACAGATCACGGACTTGCAGGGTAGTCTCCAGGTCAATACTCAGATAATTGAAGAAAAGGACGACAAGATCTTTTCCTTGCAGTGTGAAGTTGAAGTTGCTGAAAATCAGCTTGCTGAGCAAGTCAAGTACTCGGACTTTCTCAAGATGCTTCTTTCTGAAGAACAAGAGAAGAGTCGTGAGCTGAATGGGAGTTTGACAGAGCAACTTTGAAACATCAAGATGCTTTCAAAAGGAACCAAAGATCTTGATAAACTTCTGAGCATTAGACAGTCAAGCAAGAGCAACTATGGCCATGGATATGCTCGAACTACGCCTGGTCGATCAACGCAATTCGTCTGCGGTTCAGAAATCCCTCAGCAAGGACAGCTACCAGTGCATCCTGACAAAATAAATGTGAAAGCGGCTACCTCAGGAAACAGTCCAGTGAAACAGCCTAAGCCATCAGCTCCAAGGAACAGAGCTGTAAAGCACAACGTCAGTGAGTTCTATAGACATGGTAGGTTATCTGGTTGTTACCACTGTCGTAAACCAAGACACATCAAGATCCACTGCTACCGTCTTCAGGAAGATATTCAGCATCTGATCAGTCAGAATCAGTTCTTCTGGAATGGAAAACATCGGAACCAGGGATGGATCAAGAAAATGAAGTCTGCTGATAATCGTGCACTAACAGTAGTGCATACAGGACAGGACTCAGAGGATGCTCTATGATACTTTGACAGTGGCTGCTCAAGACGGATGACAAGGACTCAGACTGAGCTGAATAAGCTAAAAAGGGTATCAGTTGGTAGAGTTACTTTCGGGGGTGGTGCTAAAGGAAAAATTAAAGGTGTAGGAGGAACATCTGGTCCAGCCAAACCACACTTGTCTGAGGTCTACTTTGTTGATGGGTTGAAAGCGAACCTGATCAGCATTAGTCAACTGTGTGATCAAGGGCTATCAGTACACTTTACCAAGGAAACCTGCCAAGCAGTGACTGACAACGGACAAATTGTCCTTTATGGAACGCGCACCAGCAACAACTGCTACAGATGGACACCTCCTCCTGTTCAGTGCCTCAGCATCAGTACCGGTGCTCACACTGATATGCACCTGTGGCATATGAAGCTTGGACACATGAATGTTCGAACAATGGTTAGATTAGCTGACAAAGAACTAATTTGTGGCATGCCTAAAATCAAGATAGTCCCTGACTTGGTATGTGGTCCCTGCACACAAGGGAAACATGTGCGTGTTCAAGATCGAGTTGTACCTGACATCCAGACTCATCGAGCTCTTGATTTGGTTCACATGGACCTCATGGGACCAATGCAAACCGAGAGTATTGGAGGCAAGAGGTATGCATTTGTGTTGGTTGATGATTACACTCGATATGATTGGGTCAGACTCATTCGTGAAAAATCAGACATGTTCGACAGTTTCAGAATCCTTGCTCTTCAACTCAAGACTGAACAGGTGAATGGTATAAAAATAATCAGAAGCGATCATGGAAGAGAATTTCAGAATGAATTTTTTAATCGTTTCTGCAGTGAACAGGGGATTACTCACCAATACTCAGCACCACGAACTCCTCAGCAAAATGGAGTGGTTGAACGCAAGAACAGAACACTTCAGGAAATGGCTCGGGCTATGCTACATGGGAATCAGGTGGCTAAACGTTTCTGCGCTGAGGCTTTGAACACAGCCTGTTATATCATCAACCGGGTGTATGTTCGAAAGGGGGTCAACAAAACTCTATATGAGCTATGGAAAGGAAAGACTCTTAATGTGAGCTACTTTCATGTCTTTGGGTGTTCGTGCTATATCCTAAATGACAAGGATCATTTGGGAAAATTTGACTCAAGAAGCTCTGAAGGGATATTTCTAGGATACTCAGGAACGAGCACCGCATTCAGAGTCTTCAACAAAAAATCCCATCAAGTTCAAGAAATGGTAAATGTTGTCTTTGATGACATTGCTCCACAAGGCCTGATACACCCATTTGTTGATCATGTTGATTCCGCGACAAATAAATCAGAACATACTGAGGGAAAAGCTGATACAGATGAACAGCCTCAAGCACCAAACGGTGAGGACTCAGAAAAAGAGTCAGCTCGTGGAACAAAGAGTCAAACAGATTCAGATGCTGATGACTTCACCGAGTCAACTACTGCAGGACCAACTTTTACATCAGGACAGAACCTCACTCCAGTTCCCAATGCAAAAGTTCGAAAAATACAAAAAGATCACCGTAAGGAGCAAGTTATAGTTGACATTGATGGTGGAAGAGTCACACAGCACATCAAACTGGATTTCAAAAATATGGTGAGATTTGCTAGCTTTGTGTCCACTATTGAGCCGAAAAATCACAAAGAAGCGCTGATTGATGAATACTGGATCAAGGCTATGCAAGATGAGTTGGAACAATTTGAAAGAAACCAAGTTTGGACCATGGTTCCCAGACCGACATGTGCGAATATGGTTGGAACCAAATGGATCTTCAAGAATAAAAGTGATGAGCATGGGTATGTGGTTCGCAACAAGGCACGTCTGGTAGCTCAAGGATACTCTCAAGTTGAGGGAGTTGATTTCGATGAAACTTTCGCACCTGTGGCGAGACTTGAGTCAATTCGACTCCTTGTAGGGATGGCTTGTAAACTTCAATTCAAGCTGCATCAGATGGATGTTAAGAGTGCCTTCCTGAATGGGATTCTACAAGAAGAAGTGTTTGTTGAACAACCTAAGGGGTTTGAAGATGCGGAACATCCTCATTTTGTCTACAAGCTCTAGAAAGAACTCTATGGGTTGAAACAAGTGCCTCGTGCATGGTATGAAAGGCTGACAACATTCATGATGAAAAATGGTTACCAGCGAGGGAGTGTTGACAAGGCACTATTCATCATTCACCAAAAATCAGGATTCATAGTAGTGCAAATCTACGTTGATGATATCGTGTTTGGAGCTACAAATCAGAAGCTGGTTGATGACTTTGTTACCACGATGACAAAAAAAATTGAGATGAGTATGGTGGGTGAGCTGAATTACTTTCTGGGGTTTCAGATCAAGCAATCAGAAGAGAGTGTCTTCATAACTCAGAGTACATATGCAAAAAATCTAGTTGCAAGGTTTGGTCTTGACAAGAGTAAGACAGCTCGGACACCCATAGCAATGAGATGCAAGCTGTCATGTGACTCATAGGGAGAGGATGTTGACGCTAAGCTGTATCGTGGGATGATTGGAAGCCTTATCTATCTCACTGCAAGTTGACCTGATCTTTGTCTCAGTGTGGGTATATGTGCTCGGTACCAGGCTAACCCTAAGATGTCTCATCTCCAAGCGGTCAAGCGGATTATCAAATATGTCAAATGAACAATAGATATGGGACTGCTTTATACCATCGACACCAATCAGAATCTGGCAGGTTATTGTGACACTGACTGGGCAGGATGCCTAGACGATCGAAGAAGCACCAGTGGAGGATGTTTCTTTTAGGGAACAATCTTATATCTTGGCACAGTAAGAAGCAGAACAGCGTCTCACTATCAACAGCGGAAGCCGAATACATTGCTTTGGGAAGTTGATGCGCTCAACTCTTGTGGATGAAGCAGATGACCGCCGACTTGGTATGGAATCTAAATCTCTTCTGATTCATTGTGATAATGAGAGTGCAATTAATATCGCTAAAAACCCTGTTCAGCACTCACGCACTAAGCACATAGACATCAGACATCACTTCATAAGAGAACTAGTTGAGGAGAAACTAATTGAGATCAGCCACGTGAGCATTGAATATCAGCTTGCTGATCTGTTCACTAAACCATTAGATTTCAACAGATTTATTAGTCTGAAGAAGTCCATTGGTGTTTGCGAGTACAAATCATATGTGTGTGAGTTCATGTGATTTTGGACAGGAACAGGGACAGGAGCGGACTCAATACCAGATTTCAAGTTTTTTTTTTAAAGAGAGTCTCTGTATATGTAGTGTTCAGTGGAAGAAGGCTACCTGAGTTACCGTCCCTGGTTAATCAGCACTAGTTGCAGGTTTTCAGAAACTGACACATGAGCTGAAGAAAGTGTGAGTCCTCAGCTGATAAATAAAAAATAAAAAAACAACAAAAAAGGGTAAATACGGTAATAAAGGTGATCAGACTGAGTGACAAGACCATGTAGCACCAGTGTCTTCATAATGATAGGCCTGAGATGTAAGCTCATCAGTGATGGCACTCACATTATCACTGGTCTATTCTCTGTCAAAGGCTTTGACGTGTCAGTCTCGAAACTGCCAGGGTTGAAAGCTGTTCTGAACAAGGGATAAAGGTATTTCAGTGTGAAAGTCAGTCACTGAATCCAGAGACTCATATTTTCCTATATTGTCGGTGGCTGAGTACGAGCCTGCTCCATGTTCTGAATCATCAGGGGGATGTCCTTCTAACACACACACATATGTCAAGGTATGAGTAATTGGTGTTGGTTTGATCTTCCTTTGGGTCCCTTGTAACTATAAGACTGTGTCTAGTGGACTTGAAATCTCTCGTTAAGTGCTGATAGATAGGCTGTTCTGATAGTGCCCTCTGTCTGATGAATTGGTTGAGTTTTTCCTAACCTGTTTACGGATCTGACTTGCCCATCCTTTGAGTTTTGCTGTAAGCCAAAATGTGCAGGCCCAACAAAAGCATATGTTCAGGCCCGTGAAGCAATGTGACGTTTGGAGGGAAACGGTGTGTCTAGGGTATAAGAGAGGGAAACAGTTAGTTCATTATCTCTCAACCGCTCGTTCTTCTAGGGTTTCAATCAGCGACTGTTCCTCAGTGATGAAGTCTTTTCTCTCCAGTCTCTCCCATCTCGTTGGTGCTCCGGTTAGTGCAGCCGTTGACGATGCACCCCCGTCTCTTGTTGGTGGCTCAGACATCCAAGGACGGTCTGACTACTTGGCAATTGTGTCGTAGGTCCCCCAAGCTTCTCCGCCAGCTGATTCAGTGTCTCGTGTCGCATCGCCTCCTCGCGCATCTTCGCCAACACCGTGACATGCAGAATCTTTTGTGCAGTCTCGGAGTCGTAGCTGATCCCCGTCACTTGAATTTGTCTCTGCCAAACAACCATCTGTCTCCAGTGCATGCGCCACTCGTCGAAGCAAGCGCCGTGTCAAATCTGAGCCCAAGGCAGATGAATCGTCACCGGCAGAACCCCCGAAGAAGAAGAATCATCCATCAAAGAAAAAGGCTTCCTCCTCGTTCCCTCGGTTCGATGAGTCTCGGTTCTCTTCTCAGCAAGCCAGTGATCGCTTTGATATGTTTCTCAACCAGAATTTTCTGGCTGAGCGCGAGGTTGATCTGAAGTTGCTCTCCGCCGGGGTTGAGACTAGCATCCAGGAGGCTGGGCTGATTCCTACTGTTTCAGGGATTAATCGTTTTCAGCCTACGGTGGTTCGCGAGTTCTGGGCTCTTCTCCCTGATGACAAGATCTCTGTTGGTGAAGTGCGGATGTCTCTGCGAGGTAATGAGTATGTCTTCTCACCGGCTGTCATCAATCAACTCTTTGGGCTGGAGTTAATGGCCATGGAGAGTGTTGTTGTGGGGGATGAGTTAATCTTTGATGATCAACTGACGATGTTCATGAGTGGTGGTAATGTGGGGGTGTGGGAAAATTTGTCGTTGGGCCAATATCAGTCCGACAAGTGGGCTCTGTTCAAGATCAGTTGTCACAACTGGATCCCCACCTTCAACACTGGTTTCTCCAACAAGAATCGTGCTCACCTGGTGCACAAGATTCTCACTAAGGTTCCCTTCAACTTTGGAGAAATGGTGTTTGACCACATCCTCAGTCTTGCAAGGCACCCTGCATCTAAGTTTCTCCTGCCGTATCCGAGCCTAATCTACAAGATGATCTAGCGTCAAGCACCCATTCCAATTGATTCTGGTTTTCGGATGGATCCCATGCTGACATTTCGTGCACCCCCTGTGATCAGTGTGAAAAATGAGGGAAAGCAAGATGGTGTGGAAGATGCTCCGAACTCCACTGATCCTCTTGTGCTTACGGCTGCTGATCACCGTGTGCTGACACAAGCGGTGATTGTCATTAATCAACTACTTCAGGGAGGTAGGTCTTTCTCTGATCTCTCCTTTGTTGCTCTTTCACCTAACATTTTTGACTTAGTTATGCTCTTAAGCAGGGGAAGATTCTCAGGACAATATGGGGGAGCAGGGTTAATGGGGGAGCAGAGAATTAAATTTTTTAGTTTTCTGTTTTCTCTTTTGGATGTTTTGTTGAGCACACAGAATTTTAGCTTTTAAAGTCGCTCTTTGATTCTCGGGTCTGTAACTTAAGAACCTTAACGTTACATGTGTGGTTTAATTGTAAGCAATCTTTTGCTCTCTTGTGTGTGTTTGGTTCTGCTGTGTGTTTGTGCTGACTTCACAGGTTGCTTTCGCGGGAATGCTTAAGTGTCAAACTAAGTCAAAAAGGGGGAGATTGAAGATGTGAGATCAGCGAACAACTCAGGCGAGATATCAGGAGGCAGAATGACGTGGAAGCTTGTAGCTGACATGGACCTAATGACGTGGCGATATAAGGAGTAGCTTGGAGAGCACGCGAGGATATTCGAGATATGGAAATCTTACCTTATGAGAGATTTGAGGAAGGTTCTAGGTTTAGGCTTAGGAGATTATATATATACAGAAGTCGGGTAAAGTTGTGCCACACACTTTGCGCCGCAATTGATCTAGGATACCTTGTGCCTCAAACAAATACGAAGCAAGAAGGTTAGTGTCCTCTTCGCTGATACACGTGTTGTGTGATCAAGAGAAGAGTATGTTTTATTACTATGAATCATTTGGTTGCTTTCTAAGTTAGAGTTGCATAAATACAAGCAATTGTAATCAGTTGATTAAATTGTTGATTCGAAATAATAAAAGCTAGCGTTCGACTTGGCGCTTTCCAAGTCATTGATTGAGTGTGCCTGTTTTCTACACTTACATCAAGCTGACCAAGGAACTTGTATTTCCACATACCAAAGTCGCCTTTCCCGTCAAACTTGTCCATCTCAAACCTTCCTTGAGTAGGTTCCATAACTGACTTGTTACACTGACTTTCTTGCAGGTACCACAGATTATGAACCTCCTCCGAAGCCATTCAACAACCAGAGACACGCAGCAGAACCAGCAAACTAAGAACACCAATTACCAAAAGGCTTGCCGCAGAATATCAGATAAGATTTTCGTTACCTGCTTTTAACCCTTCCGATCAAACTATCTTTACTCTCTTCACCTTTTAACCCTTCCGATCAAACTATCTTTACTCTCTTCACCAACAGCTCTAACACCACGTGTTGATAATTGGATCGATTTGCGTTTGATTATAGTTTGATTTGTTTTGCAGGTTTAAAGGTAATAAATAAACAAGAAATACAGTTTGGTAACCCATTTCCCGGCCTAACCGGTACGTCTGGGGAGGGAGACTCTTGTCCCTCAACTTCCACTATAATCTCTTGAATCTTGGTCTCTCAATTACAAGAAGAAGTCAAGCTCTCTCAAAACTTTACGGCACAATTACATGGATGAGCCTACAGCATTGGGACAATGGAAGGCTCTCGAGAAGCATTACAAGATCTACTTGAAGAAACAGTTTTCATGTTACAAGATGGAAGAAGGGAAATCAATAGAAGAGAATATCGATGTTTTCTCAATATCGAATCAATGAGACATGTTCCAAGTAAGCTTCGTACTCTCTGATCCCTTTCGTTTTTCTTAGGATCAACCATTGTTGTTGTAGCTTCTCCTTCTTCTTTCCATGTATATGGCGTGACTGTGAAGTTGTCTGACACAACATCAAGAAGACCTTGAATATCAAGCTGACCAAGGAACTTCTATTTCCACATACCAAAGTCGCCTTTCCCGTCAAACTTGTCCATCTCAAACCTTCATTGAGTAGGTTTCATAACTGACTTGTTACACTGACTTTCTTGCAGGTACCACATATTCTGAACCTCCTCCGAAGCCACTCAACAACCAGAGACACGCAGCAGAACCAGCAAACTAAGAGCAACAATTACCAAAAGGCTTGCCGCAGAATATCAGATAAGATTTTTGTTACCTGCTTTTAACCCTTCCGATCAAACTATCCTTACTCTCTTCACCAACAGCTTTGATACCACTTGTTGATAATTGGATCGATTTGCGTTTGATTATAGTTTGATTTGTTTTGCAGGTTTAAAGATAATAAACGAACAAGACATACAGTTTGGTGTCCCAGTTCCCGGCCTAACTGGTACGTTTGGGGAGAGAGACTCTTGGCCCTCAACTTCCACTATAATCTCTTGAAACTTGGTCTCTCAATTACAAGAAGAAGTCAAGCTCTCTCAATACCTTACAGCACAAGAAAACTAGGGTAAAATAAATTTTATATAAACATAATGTAACATCAATATCAAAATTAAAAAATTATTACTTTGAAACCATGAAGAATCAAGCAGAAGATAGATAAAGAAACTTCGGTTTTCTTTATGAATGAAACTTAGGTGCTTATATATAACATGAGTTTTAGATTTTTTTTTTGAAATTTAAGAATCGAAGACAATATTTAAATAATAGTTCTATCCTGTTAATGGTTAAAAATAATTAATATCATTAATTATTAATAAATTAATAATTAAAAAAATATATTAGGTTTCAGTATCATTTGGATTGATAGGAATCTTAATCGAAATGTTTTGATATAGACTTTGATTTGATTTGACTCGGTTCGGATTCGATTGGTTCGGATTAGTTCACTTCGGTCGGTTTTTTTTCCCACTCCTAATCTATCTATCTTAGCCCTAATGCCCTTTCATGCAAATAACAATTATGTGGGCTTCAGTGGATGTAGCCCAAAATCTTGTTCTCTCTTCTTCAAATAATCACTTACGAAGGCCTTTTTGATTTGGCCCAAATAATCTTGGTCTTTGGTTTGGGTCAATTTCCACACATCAGGTAATCCCCTACAACACCATCTTCAAATGTATTGAGCGGGAGATTCGAAATTTTATTTCCGCAAGAAGACGCAGGCGGCGTTTTAGCAACTTAATGGAGCTTTGGATCAGATAATGAGTTCAAAGTGCATCGTTCTTTTTAATTTTTTCCTGTTTTTATCTTTTTTGCCAAGGAAACATAGCACTAGGTATACATATTCTTGTAATCCCTTCAACTTTTTCATTTATATGATATTAACGTTTTGAGCATAAAACAAAAAAAAAAAAAAACCAACATTTGTAGTGATAATGGTTTGGCCTTTTATTTTTTATAGGCAACCTTTGTAATGACTCCACTTAAAAAAGAGTATACAAGCTCATAAAAATTTAACTCTTTTTATCAATATGTTTATTTATATATCTTGATTCTCTACCATGATAGTATAAAAATCATTAGAAAAAAACTTATTGAATGGTTAAAAACAAAATTACTTATTAACAAATATCATTATATAACTCATGTCTTAAACTAAAGTTACAATATATTTTTTTTCATTATATAATTTTATAATGTAACTCTCATAATCTTCTGATTTATTTTCTTACAATATTATTTTCTGCATTGCAGACCATATGTGGTGAGATAGTTATTAAACCTCAGAAAAAGTGAGAAAGCTTGCAACATAGCAAGATCAATATTATCAATTGGTACGGAAACTAAGAGAGGAAGTTCAATAGGTTAGATGATGCATTTTCCTGATTTACAATCTCTTTATCATCTAAATCTCTTAATTTGTTGCGGATGTTATTTTCCTCAAATTTATAACACTCTCTTATAGTCAGCTTGGGAAAAGATAGCAACATTTCTATGTTACATCGAAATATGTTTATGTATCTTGAGTGGACATTAATTTTTTTGCATCTTTCCTCATCTGTTCACGAATGTTAGACGAAGGAATCCATGCTTTTATTTTGACTAAGAGACTTGGTATAATGTTTCGGAGAGTGTTAGCAAAGCGATTGTGTTCCATAACCGTAGAGGGTCAGCTGAGGATCTAGCTTCAAAGGAGCTGGCAGAGTGGTTGTTTTCCATAAGCAAAAGCATTTGACGAATTCATGTCACTCATAGTTTTAGAATCTTCATTTAATTCTTTCACTTCAGATATTGGAAAATGATAACTGTTTCAAATAATAATGATGGTGATTTCGAAGTGGAAGTTGAACCAATTTATAGTGTTTCTTCTGTGTCACTTGACGAATTCATGTCACTTATAGTTTTAGAATCTCCATTTGACTCTGTCACTTCAAATGTTAGAAAATGATTATTGTTTCGTATAATAATGATGAAAAGATAGTGTGAACAGTGTTCATTTCTGTTTGTAAAAGTGTTAATATGTAAATGTAAAGACTGCAAAAATATGTCAACCATTTATGAACATGTCTTGAGTGAACAATGGTCATTTCTGTTTGTTATAAAACTGATTAATAAAAAAAGTTATTAAAAAATGATTTTTCTGAAATATATAAAAATTTTGTATTAAAGATTAGTTTTATTGTAATATTTGACGTTTAGAAAGGTATTCTCCGTTCAAATTGAATATATGGGAGAGTTACTTTCACTCATTAAGTTTAACATTTATAACTTAGATATGGTTTTACATCATCCAAGTGTTTTTCTTAGTCTTTTAATTTGACTTCAACTCACTATTTCACTCATTGATGTCCCTTTGAACACAACAAAATACCTAATACAATTATTTTCTTAATAAACCTTATATTTACACACAAATTTTAAATGATGTGGCATAAATTAACGTTAAGATGGTTTTACTATTAAGCTTTAAATTTCAAAGTCCAAGACACTATTATAAACAATCTTATGCGTATCTACGTGTTCAAAAAGTATCTAATCAAGAAGTGGTAGATCATTAGATACTTTGGACATGTTTTTGAGAAAAACAATTAGATGGATGAGAGATATTTTTTAGGTTGGAAAATACTTACGAAACTATTATGAAATAAAAAACGGTGTCATTTGAGTGAATATTTGTATAATTTAAAGGGAAGTCAGTAAGGTTAATACAGTGAATTGTGCTCTTGGTGGTAGAAAATATTCAGTTAGGTGCACTCTTATGCTTTGTGGTCATCAATACTCATAACTTGGAAAACCAACTTTATAATAATAAAAATCAGGGGCGAATCTATGTGTTTTTTAAGCTGAGAGCACACAAATTTCCATTACAATAAGCATGTTACTAATTTTGAATCAGGGACCTTTAAATAAGTTTTACACAAATTACAAAAGTTGAAGAATTCTACAGAAGCACGTTCCACCGCAATGAGAATTGATTAGTTATATATTTGCGATTCATGTTCAAGATGGTTCTTAATCATTATGCATTCTACCTTCTCGGATTCAACATGCGAATTGTCCTGACTTAGCGCTTTTAATCTTCTGAAACTTAGATCAACAACCAGATTTCATTTGCTTTCTTTTATTTTGTCATTCGTATTACATACACTATTTACTGCTTAGTTTAATCTGAACCTACAGTCGATAGTGTAGTTTACATACTCTTTTGGGATTCGATACCCCTTATACTATGACTGCTTTGCTGTGCACTTGCAGTAGTTTTTATTTGAGTAAAACATGAGCCCTATCAAGTTTTTGGCGCCGTTGCCGGGGAATAATAGCTGCCTATCGATTTTTAGTATTAAGATTTTGTTTAAGTTTTAATTTGTTTACTAACTTTCTGCTACTTTTCTTTGTGCTGGTTTCAGGTGTATGTCTAATCGCAGTACCAGAAGCAACAAGGAGAAGGAGCTTTTGACCTTAGGCATTGACGAGCTAGCTAAGTTGGAAAGGACCATCAGGAAAGCTAAGAAGCAATCTACAATGGTTCATCCACTGATCTTGGTTGAAGATGCAGAAGGTCACTTGGTTGACAGAGAGGGAAACAGGAGGAACGAAGAAGGGCAATGACTAGATCAAGATGGGAATGTCATTGTTGAACAGCAGGTTCAACAAGTGGCACAAGACGCTGGAGTCCCTGTTGCTGCTAACAACGCTGCTGGGCGTTTTGTACAGAGGACTTTAGGAGACTACAACAGACCTGATCAGTTATATGCCAACAGAGCTGCAATCCGCCCTCCTGCTTTCCAGAGGAATGATTTTGAGCTTAAGCCTGCTTATTATCAACTGGTGGGACAGCATCCATTCCATGACTTACCTCATGAGCATCCAATGGATCATATTGAGAGGTTTGAGGATTTAGCTTCAAGTGTCAAAGCTAATGGAGTTAGCTATGACTTTCTCTTCTGCAAGCTTTTCCCTTACTCACTTGGAGGAGATGCTGCATTTTGGCTGAAGCAACTAGAGCACGCTGACCACTTGGGAAGACACTAAGAATGCTTTTTTGAACAACTTCTATGATGATGCCAGATCAGAAGACTTGAGGACAAAAATTGCATCCTTTACACAAGGTCCTACTGAAGCTTTTAAGGCTTCTTGGTTGAGGTTCAAGTCTTATCAAAGGGACTGTCCTCATCATGGCTTTAATCAGGTGCAACTGCTTGGTATCTTCTTCAGAGGCATTGACTGGAAATATCAGATGGCGCTGGATGCTTCAAGCAGTGGGGACTTCAACACCAACAGACCAGAAGAAGCAATCAGATTAATTGAAAACTTGGCATGCAGAAATAACACCAAGAATGAAGATTTTCAGTGGATGAAGCAAGCTGGTCTGAATGATTGCTGAGGTTAAGGCTAAGCTGGACAGTATGCACAGCCTTTTGGCAGGAAAGAAATCGGTCCATTTTGCTGCAGAAGTGGAGACTTTCGAAAATCCTGAAGAATTTAAGCAAAAAGATGTTAATTTTATCAGTGGAGGGGGTTTTCAGAGTCAAAGGTTTGGGAATCAACAGTGGAACAGAGGATTTAATGGCAACAATCAGAAGGGCACCTTCCCAGGAAACCAGAATGCATCTGGTTATACTCCAATGCCACAGTTCCAGAAGACTGAAGTTGAGAAACCTTACCAAAACAGCAGGAATTATGGTTCTTCTTCCTACCAAACTACACCTCCACAAGACAATAAGATAGAATCTATGCTGGAGCAGATACTTGAAGGACAGCAGAAGATGACAGTGAACTTCAATGGCAAGTTGGATTCGCTGTATCAAGACCTGAATGGAAAAATTGAGAGTCTGAACTCTCACATGAAGAAGCTTGATAGGCAGGTTGCTCAAACTGCATGAGCAGTTCAGAGGCAAGAAGGATTTCTTTCTGGAAGGATTGATATTAATCCCAAGCACCAGGTTAATGCCATCACAGTCAGGAGTGAAAAAGAGCTTGAAACAGTGCAGGAAAAGAGGTTGAGTGCAGAGCAAATCTTGCAGCAGATGGAGTTTGAAGATGAAAATTTTGCAGTTTGAGAGATCAGTGACGAGCGTCACCAAGAAGGGTGTCGCTCGTCACCCAAATTGCAAGAGCCCGACAAATTTTCTTCACAAACTGGTGACGAGCGATACCAGGTGGGTGACGCTCGTCACCCACTTCGAGCAGAAAATCGCGAATCATCCCAGCTGAGTGACGATCGTCACCACCCTGGTGACGGTCGTCACCAACCCCAGAACGAGACTGCTTTGCCTGTAACTGCAAATAATGGCCAGGAGCAAGCGTATAAACCCAAGATACCATTCCCCAAGCATCCTAGGAAGTCTAAACAGGAGATAGAAGAAGCCAGATGCAAAGCAATGATAGACAAGCAGATGCTTGAGATCCCTCTTGTTGATGCAGTCAAGCTTTCACCAACACTAAGAAGGTATGTTAAGAGGATGGTTGTGAATGGTGTAAGTCCTGAGGAAGGAGCATTGCTTACCAGAGACATTAGTGCAATTCTCTTGGGTACAGTTCCACAGAAGAAGAAGAAGGTGACTGTTTCTGAATAAGTCAATGCCATCATTCAAAGCAGAGTTCCAGAGAAGCTATCTGATCCAGGGACCTTTGTTCTTGATTGCTCAATCTCTGCAAGACGTTTTCCCCACTCTCTTTGTGATATAGGGTCAAGTATCAACTTGATGCCTTCCTCTGTTGCTGCTAGACTTGAATGATTGATTTCAAGCCAGCTGGGATCTCTCTCATCCTAGCAGATTGATCCATAAGAACTCCAGAAGGTATCTTAGAAGATGTTCCTGTTAACATTGCAGGCTGCATAATTCCTACAGATTTTGTGGTTCTGAAATATGCTGAAGAACCTAAAGATCCTCTTATTCTGGAAAGATCATTCTTGGCTACTGTTGGCGCCATCATTGATGTGAAAAAAGGGAACATAGAGCTTGATTTAGGTGATGTTGTCATGAACTTTGACATGGACAAGTTAAGAGGGAGTTCTACCATTGATGGCAGACCTTTTCTGTAAGGACTTCCAGGGATGAAGAGACAGTCATGGAGCATTCAGAAGACACTACTGCTGGATATGTCACTGAATCAGATGCTTGTGAGCAAGAGAACAAGATGACCATTGAAGGGGAAATATCTAAAACTTCTGCAAAAGCTGTTGGGTTTGAGGATTGGAGTGAAGATGATATCTTCGACATTAGGCTCAAAAAAGAGGTTCCAATGAATGCCAAGTTGCTGGAGGAAGATGTGTTTGTGATGGAGGCAAGAATTGCAGAGCTGAATTACAAAAAAGTTGCAGAAACTCGAACTGCAGGGTCACTGACCTGGTGACGCTCATCACCAACCTGGACACAAAGGATCGACTAGATCTTACGGCTACAAGTCCATCTGATGCATTTCCCATTCTTCTTTTTGACTACAACCGGGTTGGCGAGCCAATCGGGGTATTTGACTTCCCTGCGCCAAACAGAAAATTCAACATTCCACAACCCAGAAACCTGCAACTAAACAAAGGTATGCACTTCTTGGAACCAATTACAAACCTCCTAATTTCATCAATAAAAAATTTAAAAGGTGCAAAAACTGCTTCACACTTATGCAAGCAACGAGATTCTCGTAGAATACTTGGTGTTTCTTTTGATGATTCTGCAGAAAAACGAAGTGTCGCACCCCCAGTCAAAACCCGCCCTGCTGATGTTTCTCACTTCCTTGGAAGAGTTCATGCATCTACTGCTTATAAACCACCATGGATGTGGAGACATTCTTCTCCAAGGCATTCAATGCCACCTTCTATTCCACCAGCTCTCTGAGCAGCATTCAAAGTCGAGCTAATGACTTTAAACAAGCGATTAGTGGGAGGCAACCCACTGGTCAGTCTTCTTTTTCATATACTTAGCTTCTTTTTCGTTTTTACATTAAAAAAATAGAGTCAGTTTGTCAGTTTGCCTTGATGATGTCTTGTGAATTTGTTGAACCATGAGTTATGCTTCATTTGGATGTTTTGATGTGTGTTTTGAGTGCTCTAACAGTCTAACTTCGTAGTACAAATGATTACATATCGTTTAAGCATTCAAACAAACGATTCTGAAGTATCAAACGTGGTGACGCTCGTCACCAAGCTGGTGATGCTCGTCACGCGTCCCTTCGCGAGGTACCACTTTTCTGACTTGATTTTACACGTTCACATGCTTTTTTGGACCAAATCAAGGCTTAATAACACTGGGCACAGTGTTGTTTAAGTCTGGGGGAGGTGGTTACTGATGTTGTGTGCGTTGTGTTTTATTTTTAGAGTCTTAAAGTTGAGTCAAAAACCTGTTTTTATAGAGTCAAAATTTTGAAACTGTCAGTTTTTCTTGGAGCTAACCATAGGACGTTATGCTTATAAGAACAATTGCCACAGTAGTTAATTACAAGTCTTACTAAGTTGAAAATCATAGGTAGATCAGTCTAGCGATGAAGGTTTAGGTAAATTTGTTGTTATCTCCACCTTAATGAACTTTAAACTTCTTATCTTGGGTCTTGATTCTCATTGATCTTGATTCTCTCTTTCAACACTGACAAGTATGTTTAGATGCAGTCTCTCTTTGATCTTCCCTGATGCAGTTTTTAAGAGTTTGAGTCCAAAGACTGGTGCATTCATGACCCTGTCTCCTCACAAGGAACAACAGTAATGAACACACTCAAAAACCTGTCTCCTCACAAGGAACACAAGTACTGAGTAGCACCATATCTTAGACTGTAAAAAATGAGAAAAGAGTTGAAAAATAGAAAAAATCAGAATGAAAAAGATAAAGGGAAGAGAAAATAAGAGAGCTGTGTTGAGATTGCTTTGTTTAGTTGTTTAGGAAGGGAAAAGAATCTGTAAGTGATTGAGATGATAAAACCTTGATGAGATATCACACTTAGATGAAAATAAGGAGTTAGCAGTAGAGATTTCGGATTTCTTGAAGGGATTTATTGGATTTGAGAGATTTGCTAAGCTTGTGATAATAAGACTGAAATTTGATCTTGTGTTGACTCTGTGGTATATGGATTCGAAAGTGTTAACTAATGTGGTGTTCCTGATGTTTAACTGACTGTTTCTTGTTTTCAAACCTCGACCCTGTTCTTTGTCTGATGTTTGCTTGAGGGAAAGCAAAAGCTAAGTCTGGAGGAGTTGATATATCATGGTTTTTATGGTTTTTAACCATGATACAAGTCCTTTTTATTGAGTCTTTTTGGTCTTTTTAGAGTCCTAGTAGAGTCTTTGCAGGTTATAGCATGTATGGAGCATAATTGGAGATATTGAAGCTTTTTGGAGCATTGCAAGATGAAGCCACAAAGTATGCATCTCGGGAAGAAAAGTATGGATTTGGGTGACGCTCGTCACCCATAGAGGAAGGGTCGTGGCCTGGTTTTTAAAAGACTGGGAAGAATTTGCATTTTTTCCCAGAAGTTCTAGTATTTACAAAAAGGCTTCAGATCGTGTTTTAGCTTGTATATTAGGTTTTTCAGCCATTCTTTTAGCGGATATCTTGTATCTTATTCTTTTTGGAGAGCTTTAGAGAGAGATTTGTAGCAGAGCTTTTGGAGAGACAAATCAGACTCCTTCAGAGCAGATGTTGAACTCCGTTATTTTTATTTCTTATTTCTTTTATGCAATCTATTCTTTTATGATGTTTGTTTCATTCACCTTGTCTGAGTAGTTTGTTAGTTAAGTTATGGCTTCTCAAAGGTTGAATTGCTAAACTTATAGAAAATCCATTGGTTCTTCATTTGTGCTTGCATTCATATCGATTTCTTAGACACATCATCTGGATTTCGAAACCCTAGGTTGTTTGATAGATGTGAGAGCATTATTAATCACCTGAACTAGTATTAGATGAGCAAAACGCCCTAGTGCAAAGAGATCAGGTTTAGGAGTTTTGTGAACAATTGAACTTGATCATTACTGCATGTTTTGAATTGTTAGGGTTTGCAAAGAGATTTGAAACTCAGTGATTTAGACATAGTTAACTTCTGCAATGAAAATTGATTAGTTATATATTTGCGATTCATGTTCAAGACAGTTCTTAATCGTTCCTGATTTCTTGCATTCTACATTCTCGGATTCAACCTGCGAATTGTCCTGTTTTAGTGCTTTTACTCTTCTGAAACTTAGATCAACAACCAGATTTCGTTTGCTTTCTTTTATTTTGTCCTTCGCATTACATACACTATTTACTGCTTAGCTTAATCTGAACCTACAATCGATAGTGTAGTTTACATACTCCTTTGGAATTTGATACCCTTTATACTACGACTGCTTTGCTGTGCACTTGCAGTAGTTTTTATTTGGGTAAAACATAAACCCTATCAGAACCTATTTCATCATAATGATAAAACTCAACATCTATTCTCGAAAAAAATAAGGTATATTGTTGAGAAAAAAAAGATAAATTTAATATAAAGATATAATAATTTTTATACATGTTTGTTGGATAAATAAAATTTTTGATAATTATGTAATATGAGTTATATAAAGTGTATTTGGGTGTATTTTCTGTATATAAAATGAATATAATTAGCCAGTTCAGAGTACAACCTACATATATTTTTCTTAAATATCAGCTTTGTTTTTTGAGTATCAGATTTTATTCTATATGTTTTAATTGTTTTTGATCATATATATATATATATATATGTTGATATTTTACCAATTACGCTTTATACTTATTTTTACTATATAATGTAGTCTTCCTAAACTAATTGTTACAAGTTAATTTTCATATCAATAACTCTATTTGTTCTGCCTTAGTTATATTTCTTTCGTTTAATTAGTTACTAAGAAAAATGAAGAACTTGATACGATTAATCCCTATACTTTTTTTTAGCTATACTTCTTGTCGCACCAGGTACGCAAAACTAGTTTTTCTTTGTATCAAGCTATAACAAAATCTACAAAAATATATATTTTTGGTATGAATGTTAAGATCTGCTAAAATAAATTTATATACATATTATTGTTCCCTGAATAATCATTTTCCAACATAGACTCCGATTTCTTTTTCTTAGTTTTGATTAGACAACATTCAACCACTATTATTCCGATAAACTCTTCTATTTTGATTATAGCTAGGCTTTACAAAAAAAAAATTAGGCGTTGGATGATATTTTTCTAGCGAGAGGGACTTTTGTTACTAATGATCATATATATGGTCACAACTCACAAAATTAAATTATAAAACTGAATAAAAATATATATAATTTTATAGGTTTGAAGATAGTTGAAGGACAACAAATGTGTGAAGCAAAGAGCATAAATTATAGGGGAATGTGCATGAAGTGGAGGACCTGCAAGCGTGTATGTATAAGTGAAGGTTTTCCTGATGGTCTATGTAAAGGGTTCGTCCGGAAATGCTATTGCAAGAAGCCATGCGTTGTTTCTAATTAAACTAAACTTATTATTAACTATACATAATGGCTAATCGATTAAATCTATACTCGCTACTTAAATTGATAAAATAATAGAGTACAAGCCATGTACTTAAAACTCATACAATGTGCATTTGTTTTCATCAATATAAAGATAGAAATGATCAATATATAATTTTAAAATTTAACTTGAGAAGCTTTATCATTGTCTAAGATATTCGTGAATAAACTTTTTAATTCTTTAAAAAATTATAGATGGATCATTTTTTATTATGAAATAAAAGTTTTAATGGTCGGTAGAGCCCATTCAACAAGTTAATATCTATTACTAATAAAAGTTGATGCTAAATGCATCTAAGGGTGTCCACATAAGATTTAAAGATTCAATTATATTGGTACACATCATCATTATTTTTAGTTAATTAGATATTTTATATTAAAATTAATTAATTTGTTTTAATTGTTATAAGGAAAATTTCTAAATTTTAATTAATTTTGTTTTTGTTGATATTAGAAAAATTTCTAAATTTTAAGTTAGTTATTAATAAAAAAGAGTTTTGAAAATAGATCTTATTTTTCAATTAACAATAAAAAGGTAAATTAACATATAAATAGATTATGAAAGAAAAATCATATATATTGAACAAAGTTATTTAAAACTGTATTTAAAACCATAATTAGATTATTTTAAAATTTTAATCACGACAAACAATTAAAATCTAAACTGCTAACTTAAAATATATTAGTTGTGATCCGTGTTGATGTTTAGACCAATGTGAGCGTCCACATATGACATATATACTCAATCTGATTAGTCGATATCAGCGATTTTTATTAAATATAAATAATATAAATATTATTAATAATTTAAATAAATTAAAACATACAAAAACAATTATCACAATAGAATGGAGAATTAAGTGAGTAATTTATTTAGAAAAGTGAGTAAATTAAAACATACAAAAATATAAAATTATCACAATAGAATGGAAAATTAAGTGAGTAATTTAGTAATTATCACTTAAGTTTTTAGTATTATTTAAGTTTTTTTTCTCTTACTTATTCTGTTTATATTGATTTTCTTAAATAAATAACATAGATATTAAGTCAATATACTCTTTTTGTTAATTTAACTTTCTCAGTATGAAATTTTATTTTAATTGTATTAAAATGTTGTAAGAAATAATTTATGTTTTGGTTTTTGTTAGTGAAACATTTTTTTACTAGAATTTTGCCCCCTGCTATGCAGGGGGATTGGTATTTAATTAATAAAATTTAGATAAAATTAACATAAAAGATAATAAGTTTAAAATCAAAACAGTTTGATATGGTATTTAAGTAATAACTCTTTTATTTATAAAATTGATAAAAGATAACATGTTTGAAATTAAAACAGTTTAATATTTTTACTATTGAAATACCTTAAATTTGAGAATTGGATAATAGAAAGACAAAGTAAACATACTTATCCAATAGTAGTAAGCTTATGTGTTTTATAAATTTAAAAATATCCATTAATTAGTTTAAATAAATATATAAATGTCAATTAAATATAGAATAATAATAACAATAATAATATATTTTAGTGTTTGGTATATAGATAATTAAATATGGACTAAATGATTTTGGTTTGTTACTTAACTTTCTCACGACAAAATATCTATTAAAAGAATAATAAGTAAAAAATTAAAAATAAATGTCTACTTTGCATATTATTTTATCCTTTTGACTTCTTTTCTCAAACTCAGAAAGATAAATCACAGAAAAAGAAAAAATATATATCATCCCAATATATTTGATCTATAAATGTTATCATCATTAAGTAGAACCTAGAAATTTTTTGTAGGAATAATAAAATTTGCATCTTGCCATTTTCATAATGGTGTGTTTCTGGTAGTTGTTTTATTTTGTAAATAATCACACTAATATCTAGATTAAAATCCAAAAATCGAAAAATCAATAGAATACCTATAGTAACTGCTTTTTTTTTTTGCAAATTCTTAAAAGATTATATGGGTTAAACATTTCTGATATACAATATGTATATATATATGATGAGGGTGGCGATGATATGCTGTGAAAAATGGGAAGTTAAATTGAAGATCATGTGTAGTTATGCAATAAATGTGAGATTTTTTTTTAAAAAAACATAAATTGCTGTGATAAAAAAATAAAAAGTAAATTAGTTTAAAACATTAAAAAGGGACACTTGTCAATCTCACAATTGCCAACTGACTTGTGCTTTATAAGTATAAAGATATTGCTTTCTTCAGTAATTAGTATAAAGTATTATTTTTGGTTTGTTAAGATTTTTGTGTTAATTTTTTAAATATTTCCCCAAAAATTATAAGTTTTAGATGACTTTTTTTATGATAATTTAAGATGAATATGTTTCTGGCAGTATTGATATTTTTAAATAATAATTTTATATGTTTATACGAAAATTTAATTTTAATATTTTTCTAAATAAATTACTCACTTAATTTTTCATTCTATTGTGATAATTTTATTTTTTGTATGTTTTAATTTATTTAAATTATTATTAATATTTATATTATTTATGTTTAATAAAAACGCTGATATAAACTAATCAGATTGAGTATATATGTCATATGTGGACACTCTCATTGGCCTAAAACATCAACACGGACCACAACTAATATATTTTAAGTTAGCAGTTTAGATTTTAATTATTTATCGTGATTAAAATTTTAAAATAATCTAATTATGGTTTTAAATACAGTTTTAAATAACTTTGTTTAATATATATGATTTTTCTTTCATAATTTATTTATATGTTAATTTACCTTTTTATTGTTAATAGAAAAATAAGATCTATTTTCAAAACTCTTTTTTTATTAATAACTAACTTAAAATTTAGAAATTTTTCTAATATAAATAAAAACAAAACTAATTAAAATTTAGAAATTTTCCTTATAACAATTAAAACAAATTAATTAATTTTAATATACATTATATAATTAACTAAAAATAATGATGATGTGTACCAATAGAATTGAATCTTTAAGTCCTATGTGGACACCCTTAGATGCAGTTAGCATCAACTTTTATTAGTAATAGATATGTTATTTATTTAACAAAATCAATATAAATAGAATAAGTAAGAGAATAAAAAAAACTTAAATAATAATAAAAAACTTAAGTAACAAAAATAATATAAATATTTAAGCTAATTATTTAAGAAATAAATATTAAGAAATTAATTAACTAAAAACCTAAAACGAATATTAAGTTTTATAAAATATTATTTTTTAAAAAAACACATAAAAATATATTGACTTGATATCTGACTAACTACTTAAAAAATTCATATAAAAGTATTTAACTAACAAAAAATTTATGTCTTCAAAATATCAATATTTTAAAAAAAATGGTATGTTAAAATATCAAGAGAGATACATTATCAAAGGAAAAAATCGTATAAAATAAAGTTAGTTTGATATTTCGGTTAACTACCAAACAAATATTAACTAAAAAAACAAATTATGGTATAAGCTTTTGAGAGAAGTTCACTTAAAATTTTGAATAACCAGTTATAGTATGTCAAATTAACATTTTAATGAATTTAAAAAGTAAATTTAATTAAGAAAAATATTTATGTAAAAGATATTAGATTAATATATATGCTACCTATTTGAAAAATTAATAACAAAAGAGATTAATTAAAAATATATATGTTTTAAGTATATCAAACCTGCAGAAAATTAGATAATTAAAATAAAATATAAATTTACCATTGAAGATATTTGAAATAACAAAAAACAAGATCTAAGAAGAAAATTAGTTTGAAATATAGTTCCAAAAACATTCCTGATTTCTAAAATATTGGTGTTGACTATGAATGACCATATAAAGTTTTAATAGGTTATACAAGTTTCTAAATCAAACATATTATGTAAATTAACAAAGATTAATATCTTGGTTGCGTCTGGTTGAAAAAATAACAAAGTAAAATACTACAAAAGTAACTTTACATTCAAAATATAATAAGTAATAAAGTCTGATTTGTATACATATTTACTGCTTATAACTTAGTCAACATGAACAAAATTTTATTTAAATCATATAATATGACAAAGTTATGAATTAAATTCAAATTGGAATATAGGAAGATAAAATATTCAAATCAAAACATGATAAACACACAAAAGATATTAAAAAAAACAGTGATAATGTGAAGTCTCAACATCATCTTACATGTTTAAAAACAAATATTAGCAAATAATTGACTGCAAATAAAACAGATCTTATAAACTGAATAAAGATATAACCTAAAATCCGTAGAAGATCTGGTGGAGAAGCAAAAAGCAGCTTTACACGATTAGTGTAGCTTATTAACAAAAGTAAATCAGAATCAACATATATCATATATTATATATGTATATGTACACAACATTAGTAAGACATTTAGTAAAGAAACTAAATATTTAAACATATAAACCTTTTAAAAAAAGAACCATAGAAATCTTAAGGATACAAAACAAAACACCAAAAATTTAGTAAGAAAATCATTTTCTAAATCAAACATATGCACATCAAAGTTGGATAATTCGTTAGGTGTCATTACTATGATTTTACTTAATAAGATTTATAATTTTATAAACAAATATAGGAAATACTACATAATTTGTTTTAATTTTTTTATATAAAAGAATATTTCTACAAATATATTATAGTTTTGATAATTTAAAAAATATTTGCCAAAACATTAAACCAAATTATTAATACAGACTCACACGTAGCGCGAATTAAAAGCCTACTATATATATATATATATATATATATAAAGTTACCTTATCTCACTTCTCATTCCGCCACCTCAGCCACTACATCATAAATTGTTTATCATTTTTTTTTAAAAAAAAACATAAAATAACATTGACATTCAATATAAAAAATAAAAAAAACTAAAAAAATAATTATAATATGTTATCAGAAAATAAAATAAAATACCTTTTCTCACTTCTCCTTTCGTCACATCAGCAACTACATCATAAAAAAGTTTATCATTTAAATTCTTTTAAAACATAAAATAACACTAATATTCAATATAAAAAATAAAAAAACTAAAAAAACAATTATAATATGTCTATATATATAAAGTTACCCTTTCTCACTTCTTTTTCTGCCACCTCAACAACTACATCATTGATTGTTTATCATTTCATTTTTTTTAAAACACAAAATAAAATTAACATTCAATATAAAAAATAGAAAACCAAAAAAGATAATTATAATATGTTGTCAGAAAATAAAATAAAATAGCTTTTCTCACTTCTCGTTTCGCCACATCAGCAATTACATCATTAATTGTTTATCATTTAAATTCTTTTAAAACAAAAAATAACACTAACATTCAATATAAAAAATAGATAAACTAAAAAACAATTATAATATGTTGTCGGAAAATAAAATAAAACTAAAAAAAATTATATAATAGCTTTTCATATTTCAAGATTAAAGGCGGAAATTTACGAGTGTGTGATGAGAATTGGTAATTAGAAAGACGGAAAACAATAAAAATTAACATTAACATTTAATATAAAAATTAACAAACATAAAAAAAACAATTATATTGTGTTGTCAGAAAATAAAAATCACAAAATAGCAAAACCAAAAAATAATAACGCACATTAGCTCTGAGTATTTCATGATTCAAAACAGAAATTTACGAATGTGTGACAGGAATTGGTAATTAGAAAGATAGAAAACAATAAAAATTAATATTAACATTCAATCTAAAAATAGTAAATATAACAAAACAATTAAAATATGTTGTCAGAAAATAAAAGATCAACAAAATAGTATAAAAGAAATAATGATATACATTAGCTCTGAGTATTTCAATATTCAAGATAGAAATTTACGAGTGTGTAATAAAAATTGGTAATAAGAAAGATGGAAAATAATAAAAATTGATATCAACATTCAATATAAAAAATAGCAAACAAAAAAAAATTATAGTGTGTTGTCAGAAAATAAACAAAATACAAAAAATATAAAAAATAATATACATTAGCTCTAAGTATTTTAAGATTCAAGAAAAACATTTACGGGTGTGTAACAAAAATTGGTAATTAGAAAGATGGACAATAATAAAAAATGATATCAACATTCAATATAAAAAATAGCAAACAAAAAAATTATAGTGTGTTATCAGAAAATAATCAACAAAATACAAAAAATAATATACATTAGCTGATAACAATTTAAGAGTATCTAACGGGAATTGGTAATTAGAAAGACTGATAACAATTTCCAAAAGACATCTAATAAAAATAGAACAGGAAATTCGGGTAACGAGTTGGGTTTGAGAAATTGCATTATCTAAAATCTATTCATAAATTCTCAATAATTTGGATGAAAGTCAACTTCAAAAAATATTTTGGGAAATTCTGAAAAGTCGAGGAAATTTTTAAAAACTATATAATTTTAATATTTTTAATTCTTAAATGAATAGTTTAGATATCTAATATCATATATGCTCTTTTTTCTTATCTGTTTGAATAAATTAAATAATCTTCAATAGATAGTATTTGATAGAAATTGAGATAAGACCAGAAATTCAAGATGAGTATATTAAAAAAAAATAAAAAATAAAAACAGAAGCCGCAAGGGTGTGCGTCAAGAAAATAACAAACAACAAGAAGATATATAATGCTTGTGTTGTTGTTTAAGTGACGCCGGCGGCTGCCGCTAATAGAATACAAATCGATTAATTGCCGCCTGAGAATTTCAGTGATTATCGCAGCTCTATTTTGTATCGCCGGCGGCAAAATTTTACGCTTCCAATCTTTCTATTTTAATAGATTGCTGATGTGGCCTTTGTTATTTTCTTGACGCACACCCTTGCGGCTGCAGGAGGAAGAAGAACAGGGCAGATACAATAAATATAATATAAAAAATACATAAAATGATAATTTAATCCTTGTGTTGTGCGGATCACAAACTATAAATTTGAAAAAGATGGAAAATTCGAAAGAGATACATGTGAGAAATAGAAATCCATCTTAAAATTCTCAAGAATATATACGATACAACAAATTAATACAAAAATATATAAAAATAAATCACATAGCCGCGCGTAGCGCGGATCACTAACTAGTTAGCTATAAAATTGTTTACACATAACATAAGATGAAATAGACAAAAATTAATGTAATTGGCTACAATAAATCTTCTACTCTTTCAGAGGGGAGTAGGTCCAACAAATTTGAAGGAAAAAAATAGCCCCTTTTAAGTAACAAATTTTATAATAATTTTCTGGGAGCAAATTTCGGGATACCACCTGAGGGTGTGTTGTTCGTTCGGAAAGTGGAATCGTGCGTCCGAGTTTTATCCTCTGAGGGGAAAGGCAGCAAGTCGTTCCAGGGCATAAGCCGGTTAGGATCCCTTCTGCATGGGGGAAAACTGATGTGGACCTGCAAACACTACACAATAAGGTCAATCGGACCATCGGAGAGATCAGAAAGGGGTTTCCCTCCCAAAAATTCTCTGATGCCCAAGTCAGCGAGCGTCCTACTGGGAACATGTACTCAGGAGGATATTTCTAGAACACCCCCCTGACCGCCCCTACCGGCGAGTCACCCATCTCTCTGTCGGGCTCGTGGATCCCGCCTTTGTCCGACAGTCGGTGCGTTATTTTTCTCGGAGTCCAACTGACTTATTTACTGACCCTGCAATCACCACATGATCTTTCTCCGTATTTTGTCCTCATTCACACGGTTTTAAGAATCACTTCCCGAAAGGTCACCCACCTAGTCCTGCTCCAACTCAAGCACGCTTAGCTCTGGAGTTCTCTCAGGTCCACTAATCAAACTTATTCAAATGGGCCGGGCCCGGGTCGTTACAATTCTTTCTCACTAAACGGGAATTCATCCCCGAATTCTGATCTCGGTAGTGTGAGCCATAACCCCGAAATCCCAAGACAGTCTCCTGGGACAGAACATGTTTGACGTCCCAGGCTCTGATACCACTTATAATACCCCCCCGACCGCCTCTACCGGTGAGTCACCCATCCCTACGTCGGGCTCGTGGGCCCCGCCCCTATTTAACGGTCGGTGCGTTACTTTTCCCGGAGCCCAGCCGACTTATTTACTGACCTGCAATCACCACATGATTTTCCCTCGTGTTTTAGCCTCACTCACACGGTTTTGGGAATCACTTCTCGAAAGGTCACCCATCCTAGTCCTGCTCCAGCTCAAGCACGCTTAACAATGGAGTTCTCTCAGGTCCACTAACCGAAAAGATAAGTGCACTTTAATAACATAGGTAGCCAAATCAATCCATTTAAACTTATTTAAATGGGCCGAGCCCGGGTCGTTACAATTCTCCACCACTAAACGGGAATTCGTCCCCGAATTCTGATCCCAGTAATGTGAGCCTTAACCCTCAAATCCCAAGACAGTCTCTTGGGATAGAATCTGTTTGACTTCCCAGGCTCTTATTCCACTTATAACACCCCTGACCGCCCCTACCGGTGAGTTACCCATCCCTTAGTCGAGCTCGTGGGCCCTGCCCCTGTCCGACGGTCGGTGTGTTATTTTTCTCGGAGCCCAGCCGACTTATTTACTGACTCTGAAATCACCACATGATCTTTCCCTGTTTTTTGGCCTCACTCACACGGTTTCAGGAATCACTTCCCGAAAGGTCACCCATCCTAGTCCTGCTCCAGCTCAAGCACACTTAACTCTAGAGTTCTCTCAAGCCCGCTAACCGAAAAGATAAGTGTACTTTGATGACATAAGTAGCCAAATTAATCCATTTAAACTTATTCAAATGGGCCGGACCCGGGTCGTTACAATTTCTACGGGTTCGGGTGAGAAGTTTCGTCTGGGGATCAAGACGTCTATCAGCTTAAGAGTGTTTCAATGGGGTTTTATGATATGAAGGAAGAGGTTCAGCGGGTATAAATGCGTGATTCCGGGTTGAGAAAGGACTTATCCTGTTATGCACTATCTCGAGGGAATGGGGAGATCCCCTCTCGATTATGTTGTCCAGCGGTATGAGCTGATCCCAGACCCTTGAACCATTTCCTCCTTAGATCGGACTCTGAGAAGGTCCTCTTCCTCCGATCTTCTCTCCTTTTATACAGGCTTCTCCCCGTCTTATCCTTTCAATTCGGCGCGCCAGAGGAGCAGGTGGGTTGATGGCGCATGCATGTCTTGGGAAGCTTGCCTACTGCCCGGGAATAGTGCTTGGGAGTTGTTGGCCGAGCTAGTTAGTCATGTCAGCATCTAGGGTGGTTATCCGTCCACGTATCACGCTATCTTTGGAAGTGGTAAAATCGATCCGAACAATAATATATCACTTTGTTGTTTCATAAATTATCCCTTATATATTAATTGAGAAGCATTTTTAGAGAATAACTTTAAATTTGTAAAAAATTACTGTGGTGTCATTTTGCTGATGTGACAACACTATAGAACTTTTCAGAATTTTTTTAAATAGGTTTATGTTACTAGAATAATTACATGTTATGCTATTATACATTGTTATGACCAAACATATGATATATTACAAAATCATATTAATTGTTGTTAAAATAAACACATCCAATTAAATACATAAGTCATGTAACTTTATTTGTCATTATGTATGATATGATTGGTTTTTTAAAATATATTCAACTACTATTTTATTGAGAGAAATAATTTAAATTTTATACATAATCAATAAAAAAGTGAAATAAATTAAAATTCAGTCAACTTTTATAAAAAAAATTATTAATCCTACCAAATAAATAAATACGAAACTATTTGCAAAAAAAAAGTATCGTGAGTTCGAACCTATGACAATAAAGTTATCACAATCAAGCACAACCAATTAAACTAATTTAATTCTTAATAATTTGGCTCAAAACTAATATGCATGTTATACCTAAATAAGGAACTATATTGTTTACTAATTTAATAAAAATTTGGTTATATATAGAATCTAAAATCTAGAATATCATCATTTTGGTTTTTGTTTCTTTTATAGTCATTTATTATTATTCAGTACTAATACTAACAAATGGTTATGGTTTGTTATAATTTAATTTAAAATTTCCTGAATTCAGATAATATCTAAATGTAAGGAAAAATATGCTAATTATTTATGAACATGTTTTGAGTGAACAATTGTTATTTTTATTTGTTATAAAACAGATTAATAGAAAAGTTATTAAAAACGATTTTTTCTGAAATATATAAAAAATTGTATTAAAGATTAGTTTATTGTGAAATTTTATGTTTGGAAAGCTATTCTACGTTCAAGTTGAATATATGGGAGAGTTACTTTCACTCTTGAAGTTTAACATTCACAACTTAGATATGATTTTACATCATCCAAGTGTTTCTCTTACTCATTGATGTCCCTTTGAACACAAAAAATACCTAATACAAATATTTCCTTAATAAACTTTATATTTACACACAAATTTTAAATGTTATGATATAAATTAACGTTAAGATGGTTTTACTATTAAACTTTAAAACTTTAAAGTTCAAGACACTATTCTAAACAATATTCTTCTGCATTCCCACAGGTTCACAAAGTTTAATGAAGAAGTGGTAGATCATTATATACTTTTGTATATTTTGAAGAAAAATAACTAGATAAGGGAGGGATATTTTTTTAGGTTGGAAAATATTTACAAAACTATAATGAAATTAAGTATGGTGTCATTTGAGAGAATTTTTGTATAAATTTAAAGGGAAGCAAGTAAGGTTAATACTGTAAACTGTGCTCTTCATGGAAAGAGATTCAGTTAGGTGCACTCTTGCGCATTGTGGTCATCAATACTCATAACTTGCAAAACCAACTTCATAATAATAAAAACCAGGGCTGATCTATGACTTTATTAAGCTGAGAGCATATAAATTACTTTTACTATAAGTATCTAATTAATCTTAAATGACAAATATTTCAATAAGTTTTACATTACTTACTACAGTTAAAAAATTGTACAGAAGCACGTTCCACTGTATATATTGTTTTACATCCACTTCTGGCAAGAATTTGATTAAAAAAATGACTATAACACAAAATACAAGTAAACCAGAATTTCATATATATATATATATATATGAATTCGTATAGTTTTTAAAAATATGCATATAATTTTTATTTTTATATATTATCATTTTATCAAAATATGCTATTAGATTAATAAAAAAATAAAATAAGAAATAACTTGCAGTATAATACGGATATATATCTATTTCTTTATAATGATAAAAGTTAGCATCTATTGTCAAAATAAATAAAGTAATTGAGTTGTTAGAAATAAAAAAAATTAATATTTAAAGGATATAATTATTATTTTACGCGTTTGTTGAATAAAGTGCACATTTATGTAATACTACTATTATCCCCGTACTATTTACGGGATAAACAATTAATTAGATTAATTAAATTCTAAAATCTGAAATATTTTAGTTAACAGATGATTTTAAGTAAAACAATTTTGCTATCTAAACTTCAAGTTCTAAATGGTGAAAGAATATTTTACAGCATTTAAGAAAAAAAGATTTACAACTTTTCTTTGTTTTCTTGTTTGTAAAAAGTACATAAAATAATTTTATAACAATTTACAACTCTGTCAATGGTAACAAATTTGCATCTGACCTTTTAATGAACGAACACATGAGGTGAATACAGATTGTTGAGACTCTCTTGCTCATATGGAGTCTCTCAACGTCTTCATTCTTCTTCAACCGTCATCGAGTTTACTCTAAAACATATCTCACCCAAACTTTTCTTTATTTTCTTTTTCAATCTATGCTTTCTTCCATCTCTTCCTCTTTTTCATTTCAGTGGCGGAAGCAACTGAGTCTCCAAGAGAGTTTAAGTGAATTTGGTTTCGTAAACGAAGAAAGCAAACGATGCTGAACAAAACCTTAGACAAATCACAGGTATTTAGTTGAGTATTTTCGTTGGAAAAAGTAAAATCTTAGATTTCGTTCAAGAAAGAGTTTAGTCCCAAATAGATAACTTACTTGGATTTTGCTGAATAACCTTCATACAAACTCCACCACAGGAACCTGAGAATTTTTGAAAGCCAGCCATAAAATTCCAATCGTAGAACAATTTTAAATAAGTCTAAATAGTGAACTGATTTCATAGTTCATTTAAATTCGATTTAAAAGAGTTTTCTATCTAATTTACTTGGCCTAAGCCATTGAATGTGAAGAAGTTGAGATCGTGACTTTAAAACTAATTACTCTTTAACTATAATTCACGTACCAATCAAATTTAAAATAATTATTTGATTTGTAAAATAGAAAAGACACTTGTCAAATGCACAATTGTCAAATGACTTGTGCTTTATAAGTATAAAGACTTGTGCTTTATAAGTAAAAAGATATTACTCACGAAACTATAATGAAATTAAGAATGGTGTCATTTGAGAGAATTTTTGTATAAATTTAAAGGGAAGCAAGTAAGGTTAATACTGTGAATTGTGCTCTTCGTGGAAAGAGATTCAGTTAGGTGCACTCTTGTGCATTGTGGTAATAATACTCATAACTTGCAAAACCAACTTCATAATAATAAAAACCAGGGCTGATCTATGAGTTTTTTAAGCTGAGAGCATATAAATTTCTTTTACTATATGTGTCTAATTAATCTTAAATGACGAACATTTCAATAAGTTTTACATTAATTACTACAGTTGAAAAATTGTACAGAAGCACGTTCTACCGTATTGTTTTACATCCAATTCTGGCAAGAATTTGATTAAAAAAATGACTATAGCACAAAATATAAGTAAACCAGAATTTCATATATATATATATATATTTATGTGAATTCGTATAGTTTTTTAAAATATACATATAATTTTTATTTTTATATATTATTATTTTATTAAAATATGCTATTAGATTAATAAAAAATAAAATAAGAAATAACTTGCAGCGTAATACGGATATATATCTATTTTTTATAATGATAAAACTTAGCATCTATTCTCAAAATAAATAAAGTAATTGAGTTGTTGGAAATAAAAAAATTAATATTTAAAAGATATAATTATTATTTTACGCGTTTGTTGAATAGAGTGCACATTTATGTAATACTACTATTATCCTCGTACTATTTACGGGATAAACAATTAATTAGATTAATTGAATTCTAAAATCTGAAATATTTTAGTTAACAGATGATTTTAAGTAAAAAAATTTTGCTATCTAAACTTCAAGTTCTTAATGGTGAAAGAATATTTTACAGCATTTAAGAAAAAAAGATGTACAGTATAACTTTTCTTTGTTTTCTTGTTTGTAAAAAGTACATAAAATAATTTTATAACAATTTACAACTCTGTCAATGGTAACAAATTTGCATCTGACCTTTTAATGAACGAACACATGAGGTGAATACGGATTGTTGAGATTCTCTTGCTCATACGGAGTCTCTCAATATCTTCATTCGTCTTCAACCATCATCGAATTTACTCTAAAACATATCTCACCCAAACTTTTCTTTATTTTCTTTTTCAATCTATGCTTTCTTCTTCCATCTCTTCCTCTTTTTCATTTCAGTGGCGGAAGCAACTGAGTCTCCAAGAGAGTTTAAGTGAATTTGGTTTCGTAAACGAAGAAAGCAAACTTTGCTGAACAAAACCTTAGACAAATCACAGGTATTTAGTTGAGTATTTTCGTTGGAAAAAGTAAAATCTTAGATTTCGTTCAAGAAAGAGTTTAATCACAAATAGATAACTTACTTGGATTTTGCTGAATAACCTTCATACAAACTCCACCATAGGAACCTGAGAATTTTTGAAAGCCAGTCATAAAATTTCAATCATAAAACAATTTTAAATAAGTCTAAATAGTGAACTGATTTCATAGTTCATTTAAATTTGATTTAAAACAGTTTTCTATTTAATTTACTTGGCCTAAGCCATTGAATGTGAAGAAGTTGAGATCGTGACTTTAAAACTAATTACTCTTTAACCATAATTCATGTACCAATCAAATTTAAAATAATTATTTGATTTTTAAAATAGAAATGACACTTGTCAAATGTACAATTGTCAAATGACTTGTGCTTTATAAGTATAAAGATATGAGTTGTATAAAATATTTTTGGGTGTATTTTTCTCTATAAAAAATGAACATAATTAGCCAATTCAGAGTACAACCTACAGATTTTTTTCTTAAATATCAGATTTTTGTTTTTTGAGTAGCAGATTTTATTCTAAATGTTTTAATTGTTTTTGATCATATATATATGTGTGTTTATATTTTATTAATTACGCTTTATACTTATTTTTACTATATAATTTAATCTTCCCACACTAATTGTTACAAGTTAATTTTGATATCAATAGCTCTATTTGTTCTTCTTTAGTTACAAAGAAAATTGAAGAACTTGATACAATTAATCCTTATACTTTTTTTTTTGTTATACTTCTTGTCACACCAGGTATGCAAAACTAAATTTTCACAATATCAAGCTACAAAAAAATCTACTAAAAATATATATATATATATATATTGGTATCAATGTTAAGATCTGCTAAATATATTTATATACATATTATTGTTCCTAAATAATCATTTTTCAACATAGACTCTGATTTCTTTTTCTTAATTTTGATTAGACAACATTCAACCTCTATTATTGCGATTAACTCTTTACAAAAACTATTAGGCGTTGGATAATATTTTTTTAACGAGAGGGACTTTTGTTATTAATGATTATATATATGGTCACAACTCACTAAATTGAATAAAAATATATATAATTTTATAGGTTTGAAGATGGTCGAAGGACAACAAATGTGTGAAGCAAAAAGCATAAATTATAGGGGAGTGTGCATGAAGTGGAGTACCTGCAAGCGGGTATGTATGAGTGAAGGTTTTCCTGATGGTCTATGTAAAGGGTTCATGCGGAATTGCATTTGCAAAAAGCCATGCGTTGTTTCTAATTAAACTAAACTTATTATTAACTATACATAATGGCCAATCCATTAAATCTATAAATTGATAAAATAATAGAGCACAAGCCATGTACTTAAACTAAACTCATTTGTTTTTACTAATATAAAGATATAAATGATCAATATCTATTCTAATAAAGTAAATTTTTTTTCTCAAAAACTGATATGTGTCATTTTTTTTTTATAATTTCTATTAAATTTCTTTCATTAAACAAATACAAAAAAAACTTTTTTTTGTCTTCTACAAATAATTATTTTTCATCTAACAAACAGAAATAAAAATCAAATCACTCAAAACAAATTTTAAATAATATAATAAGATAATATGTCATTTTTTATCTTTTCTTTGTTTTCTTAGAAGTATTATTCTCTTTTATCATGTTTTTTTTTGTTATCAACATCTGAAAATGTATTAAAATATATACATTGGTGAGATACAAGACTGATACATTTTTTTGATACATAAACCCGAACAATGGGGACACAGAAAAACACAAGAAAATACTAAATTGAAATCGTTAAGCTGAAAATTAGGAGAGAGCACAAAAGATGAAATCTAAATTGATAGAATAAACTTTCAGTGCATTAATAAACCAAGATCTTCCTGTGACTCAAACTGCTCCCAATCTAATGAAGCCGGCTCCCAACCTAATGAAGCTGCGAGTACACAGATCTGCCAATCAACTCGAAAACCGCTCTGACCCATGATTGAGTTTTGGAATCTGCCTGAAAGAAAGCAAAACTTCACAAAAAGATAAACAAACTAGAGATACCCAAAGCTTAACACAAAGAAACGAAACGAAGGCACCTACAAACTACAAAGGACCATCCTAAAATCGCCATCACACAAACCCTCAGATCCAGGAGAAGAACCTTCAAGATCGAAGCTTTCGGCAAAAACCCGAAGAACAGATCCCAGATCTGCACCAGATCTGCACCAGATCTGAAGAAATAACATTCCCAAAACTCAAAAAACTGACTTGAGAACGAGATTGAGAAACTAGACAACAAAACCCAAAAGAAAAGACCAAGAGTTGACTGTGATATTGTTTCATCGCAAAAATATATTTATTTTTATGTTTTTTTTATAACATAATAAGATCATGTGTCATTTTTTCTTTTTTTTTTCTTTCTTTTTTTCTTCTCAGAACCATTCTTTTTCATTATGCCTCTTACTTCATATTATTCAAAGAGTTTTTCTAAACTTTTAAGAGTTGACTGTAATATTGTTTCATCGCAAAAAATGGATTCATTTCTTTATGTTTTCTTTCTAGCCAATGGAACAAAAAACCATGTATTATTTGCTTTTGTGAAAATTTAGATTTTTTATAATATGCTTCAAATAAATACTGTGTTTTCAGTCTTAGGTTCATCTTTTTTTAGAATCAACTATAATATTCTGCCATATGGCATCTCAAAAACTGACATGTGTTACTTTTTGTTTTTTTACAATTTCTTTAAAATGTTTTACATTATCCAAACACAAAAAGAAAACTTCAATTTTTTTCTTCGTCTACAAATGATTATTATTCATCCAACAAACAGAAATGAAAATCAATTCACTCAAACAAATCTTACATAATATAATAAGATAATGTGTCATTTTCTGTCTTTTCTTTTATTTTCTTCAAAACACTATTCTCTTTTATTATGTCTCTTATTTCACATTATTCAAAGAGATTTTTTAAACTTTTAAGAGCTCACTCTGACATTGTTTCATCGCCAAAATATATTCTCTTCTTTATGTTTTCTTTCTATAACATAATAAGATCATGTGTCATTTTTTTTCTTTTTTTCTTCTTCTCAGCACTTTCTCTTTCATTATGCCTCTTATTTCATATTCTTCAAAGAGATTTTCTAAACTTTTAAGAGATTACTGTAACAATGTTTCATCGCAAAAAATAGATTCATTTCTTTATGTTTTTTTTCTGGCTGAATGAACAGAAAACCATGTAATATTTACTTTTGTGAAAAAATTAGATTTTTTATAATATGCCTCAAATAAATACTGCTTCCAGTATTAGGCTCATCTTGCCAAATATTTTTTTCAAAATTTTAGATATATTAAATTACTAGGAGAAGGTTTTTTTCTCTTCTACAAACAATTATTTTTTATCTAACTAAAGAAACAAAAATCTGTAAGGTTTTTTCAGAACCAGCTGTGATATGCTGCTACGTGGCATCTAAACTAACATGTGTCACTTTTCTCTTTTTCTTACAATCTTACTAAATTTTCTATCATTAAACAAACATAGAAAGAAAGCTTTAGTTTTTTTTATCACTTTTACAAATAATTATTTTCATCCAACAAATAGAAACAAAAATCAAATCACTTAAACAAATCTTATATAATATAATAAGATCATGTGTCACTTTTTTTTTTCTTTTTTTCTTCTTTTTTTCTCATCACTATTCTCTTTCATTGTGTCCCTTACTTCATATTATCCAAGGAGATTTTATAAATCTTTAAGAGCTGATTGTGACATTGTCTCATGCCAAATGAACAGAAAATCATGTATTATTTGCTTTTTTGACATTGTCTCTTGTACAAATGATTATTTCTCATCTAACAAACAGAAAAAAGAATCAAATCACTCAGACAAAATATTATAAAATATAGTAAGATTTGTTTTTCATAAACAACCCTGATATGTTGTCACGTGACATCTTATAAATTGACATATGTCACTTTTTTTTTCTGTTTCTACTGTGTTCACTTTTATCGAACAAATACAAAAACAATATCTCAGTTTTTTCTTCTTCTATATTAGATTCTCTTTTATTATGTCTTCTATTTTATATTATTTTAGATTTTTATAAATTTTAAGAGTTGACAATATCATTGTTTCTCTCTGGAAAATATATTCATTTCTTCATATTCTTCCTATAGCAAACAAACAGAAAATCATGCACTATTTGCTTTCATAAAATCTTTATACATTAGGACCTCACTACTTACTTCCTTATTGTATCCAACCTCAAACTACCATCACTATCACAATATGGATTCTACTATCGATGACTTTCTTTTCGGCCATCCCCAATAGCAACTTCATTTCTCTAACAGGTTCAAACCTAACATTATTATTTCACCAAACTTTTAATACAAAATTTAAAGAATATTTACAACTTAGAAACTAATATTTAATGATAAAATTTACTAATAAATATAATAAAAATAATTATAAAATAAAATAGTCAAAATATCACAAATTCCCTAGACATAAACTCTAACTTGAGAAGCTTCATCATCATCTAAGATATTCCTAAATTAATCTTTTAATACTTTTAAAAAACTATAGAGGGATCATTTATGATTATGAAATAAATCTTTTAATGGTCGATATAAGCCCTTCAACAAGTTAATTAAACATAAAATTGATTACACATAGGACGAAATAAACAAAAACTGATGTAATTAGCTATAATAAATTTTCTACTCTCTCAGAAGGAGTATGTCCAACGAAAATAGTTGTTTGAAGCAAAGAAAAAATAAATATGGCCCCTTTTAAGTAAAAAATTTATAATAATATATTATTTTCTGATTTCATAAACTATTCTATATTATATTGTGCTGCTCTCGTAAAGTATTTTGATCAAAATGTTTAAAAAGATATGGGCTATTGACAAAAAAAAAAAAAGAATACGTAGATTTCAAAATTTAATGTCTACAAAATTTATTACTCCAAAAAATAATATGTGATCCTATATTTTTTGAAAGAAATGGGTGGCTCTAAACCATGGCACACCTGTGATATGAGATGGGCTTGCTCCTTCTACTTTTTCTTCGTAACCTGTAACTCTTGATTTTTTAACATTTTTGGTAAGTTGACCCATTTTTAGGACTAATTGTAATAAACCTTGTTATTGCTCAATGGGTTTCGATCAAACAGTTACTTTGTATTTTCTTTACAAGGTATTTTTCTTTTATTTCTGCAAATAAATATAATATTCAGTTCGGATTTCAGAGCAAAAAAATAAAAGTAAAAAAACAAAGAAAAGTGAATTTGGTAGTGGCACATATCTTCTTTTATAACATGAGTTTACGTTTATCATATTCATTTACTTTGTTGGATTCGACATTGATTTCATTTATTCATTTTAATTTAACTTTTTTTTATAGTGTATTAACTCGATATTTTGATCGATACATTTGCTCACTTATGGTGAATTTTAAGTTTGACTTCTTATTTATCTATCATTTATGTGACATCTGGATCTGAGCTTTAAGAAAATTAGAGAAAAAGCTCACTGCCTAAAGCCTACCCAAATTTAATCTACGTTTCCATTTTTCTTTTCTCTTTCCTTTTTTCAGAATTTTATCTAAAAAAGTTTCAGCAAAGTTCTGTTATGTTTCTATCGTAACTATCTTTGAAAACGCTACCATCGAAGCCGCCGACCACCACCACCAGAGCCATCGGCAACTGCTGCCCAACACGGCCACCAACCACCACCATCAGAGCACCACTGCTGACAACCATCAACAAAGCTGCTGCCGTCAACCACCATCATTATCGCTGGAGAACTGCCATCTGAAACAGAATGTTTTCGGTCCGGAAACAAATATTTTTAGCTTATAATCAGTTATAGAATATGAATCAGGTATCAATTCATTTATAGAAGATGAAATGCAAACAATGTCATAAGATAAGCAATGATGGGGTTTTGATTGAACAATGACAAGTCTAACAACCTAAGAATGCAATGGAAAGAAAACAGAAACTAAATACAAGTAAATAAAACTAAGCAATGAACTTAAAGCAATGACTAAACAGGAATTAAGCAGGAATGATACCTAAAGCAAAAACTAAGCAAGATGATCTTAAAGAGAATTGATTAAAAGCAAGACTCAAGGTTCTAAGCAATTGTGGCATAGTGGTTTTCAATAGTGAAAATAGGGATTTCTAACAAAGGCAAGCATCAAGTATTCATAAGCAAGCAATTCTCAATGTTGTACTTCTAGAAATGTATCTAAAAGGAACCAACTTGGCGTCAATAAGCAGTTCATATTCAACAAGATTGAAGTGTCAAACCCACTTGTGATGGCGTATTCTTCAACCATGAGTAATAAAGATCAGAACCATTCTAGCCTAAGAGATGTACTAATCAAGCAATCATTCTCTCACCCAAGCAAGAACTCAGATCAACTTATCATTCTTATGAACCAATAAGGACCTAGTTATCTAAACACCAATCAATAATATGGACTTTAAACACACAGCTGCAACATCCTAACAATGCTAAGCAATGAGCAGGAATGAGATAAAGGCAATATCTTTCAATGCATACTATCTAACCATCAAGCAAGAATCTCAAAACCAGCATTATATACCCTTAAGCGAATCATCTAGCAATGGTGAACAATCACTTCGGTGTCACTGAACAAAGGAAACATAGACCAAACCAAACTATCAAGCCAAATAAGCGAACCATGCTTAGAGATGAGATAACAAGCTAGTGAACCATATGCATCAATCAATACCATATTCAATCAAAAGGAGCAAGCTTTATGAACAATAATCACTTTTCAAGAGAAGGAGACAACAGAGAACAGTTAAATAAGCCTAATCACATCTTAATCACCACTTTCCCTACTTAAAACCCTAAATTTAAGGTAGACTACTCACTAATCATGTTTAATCCCATTTGTTTAGAGTTAAGCATGACTAGATGAGATTAAAATGAAAAGATGACAAATCTAAACTACCAAGGTGCTAGAACAATGATCAAGAGACAAGATTAAACCATAAAAATGTAAATTTTATTAAAAATAAAGATTCTAAGGTAAATCGCCCTTTAAGGTTTAGAGAAGAGAGAGTTTTTGATAAAAGACTAAACTTGGATAGAGATAATTTTTTGTGGCTTCCCTTTTATAGTAGGAAACCAAAAGAATCATAAAAAGCCTAAAAATAAGATAAGGTCAACAAAAGTCAAATGGTCAATGCACTGATAAGTTGCATCGAGGTGGTACGGATGGTGTTTTACTCGATATAGGAGCTTGATATGGCTCGTGCAGCGCACATCAGCTTCCTTGCTTGATGCTGGACCTTATTGCAGACCAACGGCTTAGACTCCTCGTGCTGATCCTCTTCCTCACGTCCTGCTGCTTACATCGAGCATACTCCACGGGTGTTCTGCTCGATAAGCTTGCTCGATATGGACCAGACTTTGCAAAAGCTCCATTTCTGACATCTTCTTTGATCATGTGCTGCTTCCATCTCCTTCCCAACTCCATGAACCTCCAAAAACACCTGAAAACCATCACAAACATGCACATATATGCAAATGTATGCAATCCTAAGCTAAATGCATGCCATGTTGATTCTAAGTGCAGATGATACTAAAATGCTAAACTATAATGCAAAAACAGAGGAAAAGATGCATGAAATGCAGCCTAAAATAGCAAGCTATCACCGTCGTCGTCGGAAAATCAACAGTCACCGAGAAGATATTCCTTCGGACCGAATTCTCAAAATTGTTTCTGTTTCTTGCCTTAGCCTCCGTTATTCATTCAGCAAGGACCCACAGTAACCATACATACTTTCCTACTCTTTTCACTTCAGATCTGAGACTAAGGTGAGAACCGGTCGTGATCTATATCTCCTACATTTATATTCGTTTTATACTAAGTTGTCATTTGTTAATGCGTGCATACCTGCGCTTTATCTATATGAATACATGTATTTGATTGTTGTTTGAATCTGATTAGTAACGCGTTAATAACATTATAATAATTAATTGTTATACTGTTGTTTCTGAGTGATGGATTAGTAATCTAGGTTGTTAAATGGAAAATGGTTGAATGAACTTTAAATAGTGTTTGCAGATGTCTGTATTGTGTGAGGAAAATCATTTTTGGGTTGGGATAATCCGTACAATTCTCTTATGTTATGTATTGAGCTGGATATGAGAGGTGTGTGGTGCTACACAGTTCTATCGTCAGTGGCTTGAAGAGCCCTGCATTGTGATGATGGACAGTGCGTGTACTGCTGTATGCCACAAGGTGTGCGCGGGTAAAGGCGTGGATGCACCAGTTCGGTCTACGATGTCATTTCTTGATATGTGAGTGTCTTTGGACGTGATTGCTTGTGTGTATTGAATTAATAATTTCATCTGGAATGGTTATGCATGTGCGAAATGTATAGCATGGGTCCCTAGGACCTGCCATCACTGAGTATTGTTGGAATACTTATCCCTCTTTTTTGCACGTGATCGGGCAGACTTCATGAGTAGTCATTCGGCTTGGTAATTATTTTGGGAAGATACAGATTTATTTTATTATTTGTTATTTATTTTAAAGACATGGTTATCTAAATTTGGATATTATGTATTAAGTTAAAATGGTCTTTGTAAAATATTTTGGATACGATCTTTAGAAATAAAGTGGCACTGAACTAGCAAGTGGTTTCTTATGGTGAAAATTAATGCACTTGAACATGCCATCTTGGTTGTTATAGAGGTGGATTGGACAGGTCATAGTGAGGTGTATAAAGAGGGAGGAGAATGCCAACAGGAAGAAGATCTGAGATCTCAGATGAAGAGGTCAGATGAGAGAGAGAGACACCAAATTATCAAGGATATAGAAGGAAAAGAGCATAACACCAAAGAGAAGAGGCAGCCTGAACGTGATATAGAGGTTTTTAGGTCTCAGTCAATCACCCCTCTATGTTAATCAATAGTAGTATAGCAGGGGTTTTATGTTAATCCAAATGGGTTTGTTGAAAGCAGAAGAGTTATGAGCAGAGATCTATAAGTCAAGCAGAGCAAAGAAGAGTTTTTTGTTGCCTAAGCAACTTATCTAACAATCCAGAATGATCAATCACCAAAGAGAATTCAAAAGAAGACAGTTTAGCAATGATCAAGAAGGAAAACAGAGCAAAATAAATAGAGCACTTAACAAATTCGAAATTCAATAAAGAGAAAGCAAGTTCCTAGATGTAGTTATTAATTTTGGGGAATCTAGAGACTAACTAAGGTTATTTTAAACAACATTGATCAAGCAAACAAGCTAGCAATGGTGATTCCTAGACATAGAGTTCACAAACAAGCAACCAAAGTCCAATTTCTTGTAAAATAGCCCTTTACTAAACACCTTAGCAATATCTGACTCTCATTAGTGCTAAAACATCTAGCAAGCAATACCAACCAACTCTATTCATGTCAAAATGCTCCTCAAACAGTCAATCTCTTGAGCCAGGGCCAGCAAATCATCTATTAAACAAGATCAGCATTTTATCAAACACTTGGTGGGCATAAGAGAAAGCCTAAATTCTAGATAAGTGTGATCAAAACAAATCTAGCTTATAAACAGATTAATAGAGAGGAACCCATGAAATTAAACACTAAACAAATCTTAATCAATCCCTAAATCCCTTTAATCTACCACATCTAAGAACCCTAAGCAAACTAGTCACTAATACTCATGTTTAACACCAAATCACAAGAGGAAAAAATGTTAATCATGATTAGAAGAGAGATTAGAAAGAAATTAATGGCAAATACAAACTTATATTAAATAAAGCAAGAAAATTGTTCACAAACCCAGAAAATAAACTCAAGAACAGTGTTATGAAGTGACTTCTCAAAAATCCCAGAAAAAGGGTATTTATACAAAAGATAAGGAAGCCCTAAAGTAATGACAATGATGTAAATAAAAACAGGCTCGGACTGGGTTCCTATCGGTCAGTTGTGACCGATAGGAATGATCAATAGGGATCCTATCGGTCTGGAAGATGACCGATAGGGTGACCGAAATATAACTGGTGCATTGCTATCGGTCACTTCACTGACCGATAGACCTGACCGATAGGGATCCTATTGGTCACTCCTTGACCGATAGGTCTTGCGCCTTGATTGATAGGCTCTACAGAGATCGTCTGCCTTGGTCCCTTTTGCTCCTCTTGGTCCAGCTAGCTTCTTGGATCATCCTCAAAGCTTCTCCATGCTCCTTATGGCTCCATAGGTACTTAAAAACATCTATAATGTATAGAAAATGCAAATTATGTCCTAAATGCAACCTAAGTCTAAAAGGAGAAGAAAATAGGACAAAAAGATAAGGAAAACATGCAAAAGAGAACCAAAACATGTACTAAATGCAAGTCTAAATGGTGTAAATACAAGAGATATCAGAATGCCAAACCATTGCCGGAACCTAGCAACCGGCTTGGCTTAGCAGCAAAACTGAAGGGGATAATCTCAATGCTCCACAGGAGGAACGCCAATCGATATAAGCATTCTCTTCTTCCCTAATTCCTTGTTTTATCAACCGTCGAGAGAGAGCTCTAACCCCACTCTCTCCCTGATCCATTTACTTTACGTTTCCCTCTTTTTCAAATAGTATACGGGTATCACAATCCCCGGATGGGGTACCCAAACCATAAAACCATCACTACCTATTCGCCCTCCCAATTTTTTATTCCTGGTAGGACATATACTAACTTGAGCATTGGAGAACCCAGTAAGTTTTCAGAACCCAATCAGTTTCTCACCCTGAGACCGAATACAGTGCATCCCCTAGAGGACGAATCTGTTAGGCCAGCTCATCAATACAGACAAACAAACACCCCCTGTATGTAACCTATAATTTTCTTCTGAATAATTGGCGCTAGAAAGAGTGGGTAGACTGGTATTTAATGCCTCTGATCTGGCCTAAGTTCAGACTGAGGCGATCAGCCGCACAACAATCAAACAAGAACATGTACGACCAACCATCCAACCCAAACCAGACCCGAGATGCTACAATGTGTACATAAACGCCCACTCCAAGGTTTCCAGAACAAATTCAGAGACCCTATACCAAACGTCCGAGCACACTTACTAACTAAACATGACTCAAAGCTTCTCAATCTGAGGCACATCCTATAGTTAGTTCCTCTCGGACAAGGACTAGTATCACATGGAAGCTCAAGTATTTTCACAAAGTTACTATCCATATAATATTTATGTTCTAAGTGTAACCAACATACATATAGATCCAACTGGGAGCTTCGCGCTCAAAAGCTTTCTATACATAATAAACACGTACTCGATCTTACAAAAGGCATACAGACTACACCAGCTTTACCTAAGCTCCCTCATCTCATAAGGTTTCCCTACTAATGGATACCTGCAAAACAAGTAGAGTCGTGAGAAACTACTTGCTCAGTGAGTTTTGTTCCCCCTATATGAATAATCAATTTATCAGATGCGACATATGCTATACCATATGCATATATACCATACGATGCAAAACCGTAATACTTATAATCCATTTATTAGCCATGGAAATTCTGCATATTTGAGATTCATACCCCTTTGCTGCTTTCTCTTATTACCCATCCAAACCATAGCCACAAAGGCTAGATAATCTGAATGTCCGGATCGAATGTGCACCGTCGTGCAGAACACGGCCCTAGGCTGCAATTCTGTCTCTATGTGCTGTCGTAGCTCAACCAATTCATGCGTGACTGACAAAGGTATGATCCTCTTAGGAGGTCTCAAATGGCCTCATTCATTATCCTTAACAATTCTAATAACATGCACGAACCTGCTAAATCTGGCAGCATGCATGCATATACTATCACAACCACAATGACATAAATAGGTGCTAATACACATGTCACATGATCAACAATCAAACAAACTAAACACCCATTCTTTCTTTGCAGTAAAACAAAAATCAACCCATACCGAAACTCACCTTGGCTTTCCGAAAGACATGATAGAAAACTATGGATTTCAGCAGCACTTCAACCTCCCTTTCAAGACTTTAGGTTTAAGGAAATGGATTTATAATCATGAGAAAAGAAGGTTAAAAATAAACTCAGGACAAAAAAATTAGCTAGAGAAGATTTGTGGTGCAAACGGGTAACCTTGACTTTTTCAGAACTAGCCTCGCGATTGTCCTACGGTGGTGCTTGCGGTGGCTGGTGGTCGGATTTGTGGTTTATTTAGCTCGTGGTGGATTTGTGAAGAAGGGGTCCTCTCTTTATATAGGCGAGCTCATGTCCAAGACGAGTCACCATCCTGCCACTTGAAGAAGGACTTTTTGCATGTTTTAACTCAATCCCTCTCTAAATCAGAAGTAGTATCGATGAGGTTTATCAATCCTTTGTGGGGATAGTGTAGTGGAGATGCAGAAGCTTGTTAAGCTAAGCTAAAAAGGGGTTTAAAAGTTCAAGCAACCAACTAAAACAAGCAAGAAAACTAAAGAGTTCAAACTATGAATACTAAAGAGCTGAAAAGTAACAAGGCAATACGCAATAATAAGCAAATAAAACAGAGCAAAACAGGGCAACTACTAAACAACTTCGAAATTTAAAAGAAAGGTTCAAGACTAAGGCAATGATGATAGGGTAATCCAATGTTCATGATTATGGTGATCAAAATAAGCAATTCTAAACACTCATCCTTAGGTAAGGAAACACTGTTATAGATATCAATCCCTTTGACTCAATGCATTTCAAACCCACTTATGATGGTGTATTTACAAAGAGCAAGCCTTAATCACAAGTTACATATAACCAAAAAGCATTCTAGCATCTAATTTTGTTAGGCTAGTTCTACTAATCTCTTCTGCAATGGTTCAGACTTCTACTCACACTTGTGATGCATATAGAAATCTAAGAAAAGTTCCACCAATGTGGTCATAAGCTATAAACATATTCAAGCAAGAGGTAAATATGCAAAGAGATATAACTATTTAAACATCAATTTCATGCAATGAAACTTTTAGGAATTTCATAAAACACATAGAGTGCACATGAAATCCTAATATTTGCTTATCCTTCAAAGAGGTCATAGATATTAAGCACAATCACATAAGAAAGGGAATGAGAAGATCTAAGTCCTAAACACCTTAATCAACCACAAGAATCACCCCATTTGCCTTAACCTTAAACCAAAACGAAACTACTCCCTAACCATAACTAAAGCCACGAAAATAAAAAAGATAAGCAAGATAAACATGATTAAGAACTAGTAAAATAGATAAATATAAATAAAATGCAAGAATATAAAAAAAAGATGATCTTTTTTAAAAAAATACCAAAACTCTCTCCCTTGTTCTTCACAGGGTCGAAACTACGGATAAGAAACAAGATAAGTGCTAAACAAATATAGGCCAAAAGCTTATAAAGATGAAAGGATGGATGATGTTTTGCTCGATGCAATAGGTCGATGCAATCTGTCCATGTTGCTTCAGACAGCTTTGGTCGGTTCAGCATGCATCGGGGAGTTTTGCCTGATGTTTTGGTCGATGCGCTTCCCCGGGACAGCAGGCTGGTGAATACTGCGTAGCTGAAATTGGTCTATCTCTTTAACCCCAGATCCAAATGAGATTATTCTACCACCATTGGAAAGATATTCCGATCTCCTACAACATTTATGAAGAACTTGGAGCCTGAATATGAGTGGAGAGGCTTCGTCCGGACCGATCTTTTACTCGCATCCTGTTGAACCGAGCAAAGAACTTGATGTGGGACCTGGGTGCAGCTTCTAAACAGCTTGGCTTCATTCTTCTTGCATATTTATTTGACTCCAGATGATCCTCCATCCTCCAGTAAGTCTCCTTAGCCCCAAAAATATCTGAAATACACCTTAAACATGCAAATGTATGCATTCCTAATCTAAATGCATGCATGGCTACTTCTATATGTAAATGGGACTAAAATGATAAGAAATAATGCCAGAACAAGAGAAAACATGCATGAAATGAAGCCTAACATGCTCTAATATAAAAAGATATCACCACTAATCTCTGCCGTGTTCAGCCACATGTTGGTGTCTGAAGCTTCTTGGTGGCAGCTGCTCACCACAAGTAGGTAATGCAGCTGAAGTCGCTCAAGTAGGAAGAGCCTCCAATATGGTGAACCAGGTGAAGCACGTCAAGTAGTTAGCCAGGCTGCTTCGTCTTCAAGATGCTTTTCTTGACCAATTCGAGAAACCACCCAATCTTACAAAAACGTCCCACCCAAGAACACCGTTTGGTCCTATTCAGAAATTCATGGACTAAACTTCATTCTTAACTATTCTAACTCACTTTAAAACTTAACTTAAACTAGCCACACCTAATAACTCCCTAAACCAAACATAACTTCCCCGATTACTAAGATGAGCCGACTTGTTCCAGAAAGGCACTACGAGAACAAACTCAAATATTTTCAAGCCAACTTGCTTTCCTTTGACTAAGAGGCTTCTCATAACTCCCTCCTTTCAAGAACCTATGAATACAAAGGTAAAATTCCATCTACCCAAGTCCCATAAATGATCTCTACTCCTAACTCTAAACCCACAAAGTCACTCCTATTCTACCCTTTCCTTTAAGCACTTAGTTTCCTTGAATCGCATGAATTTAACCATTCTTCTTCTTCTGTTTAAGCTCTTGAGGATACATATTCTTCTTCATGGTTCTTCTTGGTGGTTTGACCATTTTTACTTCATTGCATTGGCTTTTATTTTGCTTTGCTCTTTCTTCTTATCCTTTGGATGTTTGTTTGCACTTTTTCTTGCTTTCTTCTTTTCCTTAAAGCCATTTTCGATATTTTACTTTGCTGCCAACCATTCCAAGTTATTGTTGCTCCTGTTCTCCTTATTCCCTTTCTTCTTTGTCTTTATTTAAAACCCAAACAGAAAAACCATCCATTTTTAAACCAACAATCCTAGCCTATATAGCTCAAAGATAAAGAGTTATTTCTACATGGAAGAGTTCCCTTGTAGTTGTAAACCCAATACTTTTTACTAAGCTTATTCGAAAAACAAGGTCTAACAGCATTCACTAGAGATTTAATGACTTGAAAAGAATCTTGGTTAAGGGTATGGTAATCTACTTGGACTAGCAAGAGAGGTAAAAAGAATAAGGGAGTCCACGTATGTGTATGGTATCCATGATAACATTTCTCAAAGCATTAACATGATAATTTCAAGTCAAGTTATGGTTCAAGTTATCTGACATCAATATGGCCTCCTCAATATGGTCCCCTGGATTGTCATATCTTGGCTGTATCGGCTTGCACTCCTCGGTATAACACGTCAATATGCCTCCTTGCCAAGTCTGTACCAATGTGTGACATCAATATGCACACATCGGTATGGTATTCTGCTTCAGCTGTATCAGCTTGTGACACTACCACAAACCGATATGTCCTCTCTGATATGATGCCAAATGACGTCTTCTTCTTTCCTCTTCCTCCCTCCTTAATCCTAGCTCACCCTCCATGCTCCAACAAGTCTCCAATAATCTGAAATGGCACTCCAAATGCAAAGATATACAAGAAAAGGTAAGACCTAAAGATAAGACTCACTAACTTTAAAATGGATGCAGACTAGACTAAATGAACAAGTTATATGCATAAAACAATGCAAATGATGCTCTAAATGAAGGCTAAAATTGTGCAAATATGCTAACTATCAGGCGCACCCACTCTATCTCCTTCAGGAGCCTCTCCTCCCGCTCTTGCACCCAAATAAGAGAGTCCCTGAGGTACACCATCGATATGATTGCCTTGGCCAGACCATTGATAGTAAGATCAGCAAAAAGAACACACCCGTCGCACCTGGACTCTAAGACTCCCCGGGGAAAGCACCACCTCCTGCATCCTGATAGGTGTAAAGTTCTACCTAAATAATATCAGTGCAAGTGCATATCAAAGCAGTTATAGCACAAGAGATAATCGAATCCCAAGGTATTTAAATTGTTACACAGCATATTTGAGGTTCAAATTAAGTTAAGGGAATCAATAAATGTAATGCAAATAATTAACAAAAAGATAGCAGTTGATTGATCGTAAAGTTTTTAAATCAAAGTGACAGCCGCTAGGTTTTTGGAAAATTCTCAGGTTGAATTCAAAATTACGTAATGAAAATTGTCAGGATATTTATTTAGAAACGTTTAAAACTCGAAACACAATTGTAAAACCAACTTTCGTTGCAGAGATTATCTATGTCGAAAATCCTAAAATTCAAATTTTTTTTGCAGATTCAAATAATTCACACAAGCATTAAAGTTCAAGTTCGACTGTTAACAAAATCCATAAACAAAATTTCTATGCATATAGGTATTTTCTCATCTAAGATAGTTCGGGAAATTTATAATACTTTTGAATCTATTAATTAGTCTAAGATCTGATTTAGTTGATGAATCCTAATATCAGTGTTAATATAATCTAGTTGAATAGCTAACAAACTAATCCTAACAATATAGCAATTCTAACAATTAATCACTGTAAAAACTCAAGTTCGAGCTAAGAAAGAACTAGGGTTTTGAAGGTTTTAAAGAGATCTTTTATTAGAAGAAGCCGGAGCTTGATTGAATACAACGGTGTTTAGGTCGTCGGAATAAGAACGCCGACCTAAAACTCTTAAGGAAAGTTAACCAAAAAGCTAGAACAATCTGATTGCTTAGTTTGCTCTAGGTCTTGATTAATGATTTTTCGGATCGATTGAGAAGTCGAGGACTTCCTATATTTATACCCGATCAGGTCGGTCTTCATCCTATTCGGAATAGGAAACTCTTGTCGGCAAGGAGTTTCCTTTTTCGCCGGGTCGTCTGATAAATGGAAGCTTTCCTTTTATGTTGCCGACCTGGGATTTGTTTGATGGGCCGACTAGAATTCATATCGGGCTTGTTAGAGACGGTACGAATCTCATCTCTAACAGTAAGTCCCCCCCCCCAGTTCGACAAGTGAGGATGCATTGTCGAATTTAGAGAAATGTTGCTCGATGTGAATTCTAGTCGGCTGCAAAAGAGTTAGAAATATAATGAAATTGTTACCTGGACTTCTGATCGGCACGGTGATGAGGGCCAGATTGTGGTTTTAGGCGCGAAAAATTCCCGCCCAAAAATGATGTAGGATAGGCCTAGGCCTACGCATGCAGAACTAGGGTTGACACGTGTCAAACCCTAGCAGGAGAAGATGAAGAGGCCAATTTATATATAAAAAGAGTTAGAAACGTGAAGAGTCGCCGAGCTCATGATGACTCTCGATAACCGTCCAGACCTCCTTATAAATAAGAGGGACTCGGCTTCTGTTTCTTCACTTCTGCATCTCTAGCGAAACTCTGTCAAAATCAGGTTTGCTCTTCTCTCTCTTCTTTGTTCTTCATTTATTTTAGTTAAGAATCTTTCCGATCAGACCTCCGCCGCGTTTCGTTCAGAGCGTCGCCTTTGATTTCTCCGATTAAGTGGAAAACCGTCACAATATCAGATATGAGCAAGTGTGTGAAGATCTGCGAGAGCCGACCAGAATCGAGGGTGACTGTATCGGCTAAGGAGAAAGCTGATGAGATCGGCATTTCTTTAGATGAATTTCTTCAGATGGAGAGAGACGACCAGGTCGCAAGGAACAGATCGAAAGGAAAGCGGATTGTCGTTGAAGAACGGGATTCAGATCGGTCTTCTGATGCAAGTGAGTTGTCCGCGTTAGATCGGGCTTTTCAGGAACGAGTCAGGGAGGAGAACCAAAGGGCAGCAGCCGAGCGCTTTCACGCCGATCAGGTCGGGGCTATTTCAGGGAGCGGAGAGGCGTCGACTAGAGAGCCATTCTTGATTCCGCAACTAAGGGATGAGGAAGACGTACGAGGTGGGTCAAACGAGATGGATATCTCGGATGAGCTGAACACTCTTATCGTCGAAGATGAGGTGAATCAGTTTGGCATCATCGATCTGAATCCTCCAGTCAGGAAAGTTAAACGGAAGAAAGGGGAGCCGGTTGTGAGGCCGATCTGCGACAATCCCCTGGGAATAATGCCGACCAAATCGACGATGGAATCGTTGGTTTCTCTGAAAGAGGAGTGCGACATCGGCCCTGAAGTAGTGTTTATGGTGCCAAGCCCATCTGAGCGACCTTGGGATGCACCACCAGGGTGGTTCTGCGTCTACGAGTGTTTCTTCAGAGAGTTCCATCTGTGGTTCCCACTCCCGAGACTCCTGCTTGTATTCGCCGACCACAAAGAGATGCCGATCTCTCAGTTCTCTCATTCTACCCTCCGCCTGATAGTGAGTATGCTGGTGATGTCGATCAAGCATGGGATTCCGCTGAGCCGTGCTGCGTTCGACGCGATGACTAACACCAGAAGGACCAAAGAGAAGTTGCGGAATAGAGGTTCGTACTACACCAGTATGAAGAGCAAGTTCAATATAGTCACTGGTGGCCATAAGACGAAGATCAACGACTGGAGGGACAGATACTTCTTTGTTTTGATCAATGAGTCCTCCATCGCTGATAGGGATGTGCCGATACGAACGAAATGGGTGGAGGTCATGGATACAAAATCTACCCGACCTGATATATAAGAGTCGTGAATCACTTCTTATCGTCGACTGATTTCCTTCATTTTTTTTTACAGGAAACAGACATCTCCCCATCGTCGACGATCCAGTGGATATTTACAACATCGCCGAACGATTCTCGAGGATTGCTGCGATAACGTGGCCTGAGATCACCGAAGAAAGGATTGTCAAGACCAGAGGTTAGTTGAATTTGCCAGAAGCATGTTCGTTTTTTGACGATCCCCCTTTTAATATAATTTTCTTTGACTAGCTGCGCTTGGACGATACTCCCGCCGTCAAGAAAAAATGAAGTCAGTTGCTTTTAAAGATTTGTCAGCCGATCTTGAGTCTATCCTCGGATCTCTAGTTGCCAAAGGAACCGATAATGCCTCCCCGGTTGTTCCTTCTCTTGAGGGCGATATACCCCAAGCTAAGATAGCGAACGACCAGAGTACTGGGCAAGATGCAGCCAAGGCCAAGAAAACGGCCGATAAGAGGGCGGCCAGAAAAGCCGAGAAGGCTAAGAAGAAAGCCGAAGAGGTGGAAGGAGCCGATGATGCTCAATTCCTTGAAGACGACAGTCTGTTGCTATTGAAGAAGCGGGCTTCGGAAGGATCTCCTGAAGAGCCGCGATCGTCGAAGAGGTCCCGGGCTGAAAGGAAATTACGCCCGTTTGGGTTCTCCTATGAGTATCGCGGCGAAAGCCCGATAGTGCACGACTCTGTATCGTGCCTTGATTACTTCCTCAAATTGAGGGACCATCCATCGGGCACTCCAACAGATCCGCGTGGCTATATCCGCAGTGAGGAAATAGCACGCTTCACGCATGATCAGGCCAAGGTAAACAAACACTATGCCCTTGTTTGTGTATTCTTCGAGTTAGTGAATTCGAATATTAACGTTCTATTGTGCAGGCACTGAGCACGGTATTAACTGTGATGGGAGAATATGATCGAGACGCGAAGAAATGTCTTGCTGAAGAAGCCGAAAGAGTGAGACTCCAGGGAGATCTCGAAACTGAGCAGAAAAAAACTGCAGAATTGGAAGCTGCGCTTTGCAGCTCTACTGAGGAGCTGGAGAAGCTTCGAGCCAGTGATGCGGAGAAGAGCAAACTGCTCAATCGAATGGCGAAGAAGATTCAGAAAGGAAGGGCCGATTCTCAGAAGAAGCTGGAGGCCGAACTGAAAGCTGCGGCTGAAGAGAAACTTGCCTTCGGGCAAGAAGTGGCGAGGCGCGCGACGATTACGGTGAACGACCATTATGCGAGCTTGGTGGCAAAGGTGAAGGAGTCACTCGCGCGGAAGGCGAAAGCCCACGAGTTGATTTCGACGGCTGCTCAGTGGGTCGGAGATAAGAGGGCGCTTGAGATTCTCCGTAGGCAAGGTTACAGCTTTCCGGCTTTGGTGGAGGAGAATATTGAAAATCTCCTTGTCGAAAGTAAAGCACAACTGTAGGCCTTTGAAGAAGTCAGCTTCACGTCGGATGAACTCCAGGTTCAAGAAGCGGAAGTATTTCTTGAAGTTTCCAGTGAGGCTCAGCTCGATGCGTCTAAGGCCCCGGAAGGCGCCGACCAGGGAAAAGAGCTGGTAGTTCATCAAGACGATGCCGATCATGTTGGCAGTCAAGTGACCGATAAGGAGAAAATTCAAGAGGAAGCCGAAGACTAGCCCTTTTGAACATTCTTGTAATTGATTAATAATAATTTTTTTTGTACTATGTAATCATGTGCCGTTATGGCTTTGTTTTTTAAATGAAAGTTTGAGAAACTTAGCATTTTATGATTTCGAAATCTGAACACAACAGCGAAGTGATATCGGCTTAAGTTTGTGTGATTTCAATTTCTAAGTACCAAAAGAACACACGAATTAGGTAGGCATGAATTCGATACTTAGAAAATTTCTTAAGTCGAATACAAACTGCGATCAGGTCGGCTTACTTATTCTGTATGGCTTAAGAATTGCAGTGCGGGTTCTGGCTTGAATAATGAAGTGTGAATACGAACGTGCGGGAGGACCGGCTTACTATTGTTCGTACCACTTCTCTTCTAAGTGTGAATACACGATGTGCGATTCAGGTAGGTGTTGATTCATCGGTACCACTTAGAATTATCCGAGTCGAATGCGGATGCAAGACTGACTTGGCTGATAACAACGCATGGCTCGGATAGAAGAAAGCAGGTAAAGCTGTAGAATGCAAGGCGGACTTGGCTTTAAGTTGCCGAGCTAAAGTGGATCAGACTTTAGTTTTAGGCGGATCGAGCATCTGGCCAGGATGCCGATATGAAAATGAACATGGAATTCTTAGAAAAAGATTTTATTGAATTAACTTACAAAAACGAAGACGATTTGAAGGTTTAAAAGAAAAATTGAGTCCCGCCCTGTTTTGGGAGGGGGAGCAGTTGCACCATCCGAAGATAGGTTGCCTACGTACCCCTTTCGGGGATCAAACCGCTTCGTAGTTCATAGGGACTATTCCCCCTTTTTTTTTTTTTACGATGCCGACCTCGAGGAGGTGCCGATCTAACTGTAGTATCTTTTGAGGTTGAGTGAGTTCCAAGCTCGTGGAATCAACTCGCCATCTAAGGCTTCGAGTCGGTAAACTCCTGGTTTCACTACGTTAGTGATGATGTAAGGACCTTCCCAGTTTGCGCCGAGCTTTCCTGCATTCTCTTCTTTTGTGTTCTCGTAGACTTTTCGAAGGACCAGGTCGCCTTTATCGAAATGTCGATTGTGTACTTTTTTATTGTAGTACCGAGCCGCTTGGTTCTGGTAGTTCTGCATTCTCAGCAAGGCCTGGTTGCGTGTTTCTTCTATAGTGTCGATGTTATCGACTAGCATCGTTGCGTTTACTCCGGGAATACTCGGGAGGACTCTGCGTCGTAGACTGCCGACGTTGATTTCTGCAGGAACCATAGCTTCGCATCCGTAAGCGAGAGAAAAGGGAGTCTTCCCGGTTGCAGTTCTCGGGGTTGTGCGATGAGACCAAAGCACGCCGTCTAGTTCATCAGCCCAAAAACCTTTCTTGGCATTGAGACGCTTCTTAATGCCGTCTAGGATTGTCTTGTTGGTTGCTTCGGCTTGTCCGTTGCCTTGCGGATGACGTGGTGTTGATTTGTTGAGGCGAATCTTCCACTTGTCGCAGAAAGCTTGAATTTTCTTCGATCTGAACTGAGGGCTGTTATCAGTGACGATCTCGTAAGGAAGGCCATGTCGGCATATGATGTATCTCCATATGAAGTTTTGTACTTCGGTGGCTGTAATGTCGGCGAATGCCTTGGCTTCGACCCATTTGGTGAAGTAGTCAGTCATGATGAGCACGTACTTGCGTTGACGAGAGGAGATCATCGGTCCGACTATGTCCATTGCCCATCGCATGAAAGGGTAAGGAGGGACTGTCGACGTCAGGAACTCCGTTGGTTGATGAATCATCGGGGCGTGTCGCTGACAGTACTCGAATTTCCGAGCGTATTGAATGCAGTCCTCCTGCATGGTCGGCCAGAAAAACCCTTGTCGTTTAATCTTTAAGGCCAAAGCTCGTCCGCTGGAATGATTTCCGCCTGCACCATCATGAACGTCTTTGATGCATCGCTGAACTTCGTCGCCATGGAGGCAAGTAAGAAGGATGCCTGATTCAGTCCATCGGCATAAGACACCCTCGATGATTGCGTACTTGGCGCTTCGAGCACAAATTCGCCGAGCTGCCCATTTTTCTGATGGTAGCTCGCCAGCTTCTAAGAAGCGTCGTATCTCAACTCGCCAGTCTGCTGCTGGCTGGTCGTCAGCGGTTGCTGCAGGAACGGTTTCATCTTCGTCGGCTGTGATTTGAAGAACTTGGGTCGGGGCTATGCTGGGCTGGGATATTCCTTGAACGGGAATAGTTCTTCGAAGGGCTGAATCCCTGTTTGATGCAATAGCAGCTAGAGCATCCGCACCGGTGTTGGCAGATCGGTCGATCTGATGCAGTTCGAAGGTTGTGAACTCTGCTGCTAGCTGCTTTACCAGCTTAAGGTAGGCGTCCATTCGATCGTCCTTCGCATCGTACTCTCCGCTGAACTGTTAAGCGACGAGTTGCGAATCGCTAAATGCCCGGATGTGTTGAATGTTCATTCCTCGGGCTAGTCGGAGACCGCCGATCAGCGCTTCGTATTCGGCTTCGTTGTTGGATGCATTAAACTCCATACAGAAGCACTGCTCGAGAAGTTCTCCGGTGGGAGATTCCAATAGAATGCCGATGCCAGCTCCAAAGCGTGATGATGCTCCGTCGACGTGTAGCGTCCATATTTCTGAATTTGCTGGGTCGGCGCTTAAAAGCTCTGGTGATAGTTCGATCAAAAAATCTGCTAAAACTTGTGATTTCGCGGAAGTTCGGGTTCGATACTCGATATCAAACTCGGAAAGTTCGATTGCCCACTTGGCCATACGGCCGGACTGCGTCGGGCTGTGCAGGATCGAACGAAGAGGTTGGCTGGTCATGACGGCAATGGAATGAGATTGGAAATAAGGTCGAAGTTTCCTTGAGGCGACGACCACAGCAAGAGCGAGTTTTTCTAAGGTTGGGTAGCGAGCTTCAGCACCATCTAAGGTTTTGCTGAAGTAGAAGATCGGCTTCTGCTCCCCACGATCCTCTCGAACTAAGACTCCACTGATTGCTGCACTAGAGACCGCAACGTAGAGTAGTAGAGTGTCACCGTATTCAGGTTTAGCCAGGATCGGTGGAGTCGAGAGGTAGGTTTTGAGCTGTACGAATGCGTCTTCGCACTTCTCGTCCCATTCGAATCGCTTGTTCCCTCGTAGGAGTTGATAGAAGGGGAGACACTTGTCTGTAGATCGGGATATGAATCTGTTTAGAGCGGCTATTCTTCCTGTTAGGCGCTGAACTTCACGGGTGTTAGTCGGCGAGGGTAGTTCCAAGATCGCGGAGATCTGCTTAGAATTGGCTTCGATGCCACGCTGAGTGACCAAGTAACCTAGAAATTCGCCTGATGTGACTGCGAATGTGCATTTTGCGGGGTTGAGTTTCATGCCATACTGGTTCAGTATCAGAAAGCATTCTCGCAGATGGACTATGTGATCGGCTGCTTTGGCTGATTTGACGAGCATATCGTCAATGTATACTTCCATCGTCTTCCCAAGCTGGTCGGCGAACATTTTGTTGACCAGGCGTTGGTAAGTGGCTCCAGCGTTTTTCAGACCGAACGGCATGACCTTGTAGCAGTAGGTGCCCCGATCTAAGATGAATGCGGTCTTCTCGCTGTCGTCCGGATTCATGAGAATCTGATTATATCCGGAGAATGCATCCATAAAGGAGAGAAGCTCGTTGCCTGCTGTAGCCTCGACGAGCTGGTCGATACGAGGAAGGGGGAAACTGTCCTTCGGGCAAGCTTTGTTAAGGTCGGTGAAATCCACGCAGACCCGCCACTTGCCGTTTTTCTTCTTGACGACCACCGGGTTTGCGAGCCAATCCGGATATTTTACTTCGGCGATTGATCCAGCCTTCAAGAGTTTATCTACTTCGTCGTGGATGGCTTGTGCTCGCTCAGGTTCTAACTTTCGTCGCTTTTGTTTGATCGGCTTGAAGGTCGGGTCGACGTTCAATTCGTGACTCGTTATTCGGGGGCTAATACCCCTCATATCGGCCATAGACCACGCAAACGTTGCGACGTTCTCTTGGAGGAAACTGATCAGCTCGTCCTGCATGCTAGGCAACAGTTCCGTGCCGATACCGACGCAACGTTCCGGGTGGGCAGGATCGATGTTGACTTGGGTGATAAGATCGCTCTTCGGCTGCTCGTCGTGGTGAACGATCCGCGGATCGAAGTCGCTACTGCTGCCGATGACGAACGTTGATGCCTGTCGGGCCCGTTTGTTGTCGATGTAACAATGTCGGGACACTGTCTGATCGCCACGGATGGTGATGACGCGGCCCCTGATCGGCATCTTGATGCATTGGTGGTAAGGAGAAGGGACGGCTCGCATGGCGTTCAGCCATGGTGTTCCGAGGATAGCATTGTAGATTACAGGTCGGTCAATAACCTCAAACTTGACCGAAATGGACTTCCCGCGTATGGTGACAGGCATCGTTATAGTTCCTATTGTCGAAATTGAGTCGCCAGCGAATCCTGTGAGCGGGGATGGTGCGACTTTTATGTCCCGCTCGGGAATACTCATCTTGCGCAGAGTATCCATGAAGATGAGGTCGACCGAACTACCAGTGTCGATCAACACTTTGGAGACGTCGTCCTCTCCGAGTCGTAGTGAGATGACGAGTGGATCGTTATGAGGTCGGTCGATATCCTGCGCGTCCTGCTCTGTGAATGTGATTGGTAGGTCGTCCTTGAATAGTAGTGGTGCGTCCTTCGGGGGATTAGCTGCCCTCCGCTCGTGCCGTTTAATTGAATTTATCGAGTCTGTGCACGAGAGGAGCCCTCCCATGATCATGTTAATCCGCCGACGTGGTGAGCTTGGGGTGTGTGATCGTCTTCACGGTCACGCTTTGCTTCCTTGCCCTCGCGTTTAGAAGAGCGGTCGGTGGTATCTTTTCTATCGCGATCATCATTGGGTCGCCTGTCCTCGTCATTAGATCGTCGTAAACTCCGGGGTTCTGGAAGGGTGATCTCGCCATCCTCCCACCTCTTCCTCAAGAGGGCTGGGAGAAGGCGGCAATCATCGGTATCATGACCGTGCGCCTTATGGTATTTGCACCACGGCTTCCTGCTGTCAGGGTCTCTATCGCTCGAACGGTCCCACACGTTCCATGGCTTTTTTGGTCGTCCAACTGCGTTGATGCTCTTGCGGTTCTTGTCGTCCTTGTCGTAGTGCTGACGGGGTTCTTTGTAATCTTCCTGACTCGATCTGCCTTTCTTGTCGCGCGAAGATTTCTCATCGGCCAACTTGGCCTTGGCCTTGGCTGCCCGATCCTCTTCGACTCTGATGTATCCTGATGCCTTGTGCAAAGCATCTTCGAGGGTTTTGGTTTTTCCAGTCTTTAATCGTTCACAAAACGATGAATCCTCCTTCAAATTCTTGATAAGAATGTTGAAACACAGTTCGTCCGACAGATTGCACTGGGAGACGATTGCTCGGAACCGATCGATAAAATCGCGCAGCGACTCGGTATCGCCCTGGACGCACGCCCATAGATCGAGCGCTGTAGACTCCGTGTCGATGTAGATCGAGTAATGCTTCAGGAACCGAGCTGTGAGCTCCTTGAAGCTGTCGATGGAGTTCTTGGGGAGCTGTGAGAACCAGGTGAGGGCGCTTCCGGAGAGTGTCTCCACGAAGTACTGACAGAGGCATGTTTCCCATTCCTCATCGGTGAAGCGAGCACGTCCCATGACGGCGTTGAACGCGGTCAGATGTTGCTTCGGGTCTGTCGTACCGGTGTAGCTTGGAGGTAGCTTCATCCGGCCTAAGTCCTTGAGAGGAGCGTTGGTGATGGCCGATGTGAACGGGGTCTGCTGGGTCTCCTGGAGGATCTTCTCCAACTCTGGTGCTGAGGTTGTTGCCTTGTGGATCTTGCTGTGGATATCGTCAAGGCGTTGGTGGAGAAGATCGAGCTCCGAGGTTGTCGTCAGGTCGGTGCCTGCGGTATTGCGCGACGAACGGGCGTTCGAGCCCTCTGCACGTGCTCTCCGCAGGTCGTCTGTCGGTGTCGTGCCAAACAGGTTGTTGACTAGCCTGGTCGTGTCTGTGTTGCGGATCGGAGGGCGGGGAGGGGTGATTAGATCGGCCTGCTCTTGAGTATGAACCCTTGAGTTGAGAAGCCGATCTAGGTCCTCTCTGTAGGCTATCTGCTCGGCACGGAGAGATTCGAAGCGAGCATCCATCCGTTGCTGCAATTGCTCTGCGACCGACCTGATGATGGTGGCCATATCGATGGGAGGTGGCTGTGGTAGGCTGGTCGTGTTTGAACCACCTGTCTGACCGACCTGATCTGTTTGCGTGGTATCTGTGTTGTCCTGATCGGTTTGGTGGCCCATCGGGAGTCCGGTGGCTGGATCGAGGACCAGATCCTGGGTGTTTCTCGTCGGATCGGAGGCTCCGGTGAGGTCGGTAGTGTTGATCGATGTTTCAACCATCTTCGAACTTCCTTCTAAGTCAAAGGTTGCTCTTTTATTCCCCTCAGACGGCGCCAACTGTAAAAACTCAAGTTCGAGCTAAGAAAGAACTAGGGTTTTGAAGGTTTTAAAGAGATCTTTTATTAGAAGAAGCCGGAGCTTGATTGAATACAACGGTGTTTAGGTCGTCGGAATAAGAACGCCGACCTAAAACTCTTAAGGAAAGTTAACCAAAAAGCTAGAACAATCTGATTGCTTAGTTTGCTCTAGGTCTTAATTAATGATTTTTCGGATCGATTGAGAAGTCGAGGACTTCCTATATTTATACCCGATCAGGTCGGTCTTCATCCTATTCGGAATAGGAAACTCTTGTCGGCAAGGAGTTTCCTTTTTCGCCGGGTCGTCTGATAAATGGAAGCTTTCCTTTTATGTTGCCGACCTGGGATTTGTTTGATGGGCCGACTAGAATTCATATCGGGCTTGTTAGAGACGGTACGAATCTCATCTCTAACAATCACCAACCGATTAATAACACAAAACCTAACTAGCAGATTACTTAGACAAGGTGAATTGAAAAAATATCATGAAAGAAATAAATTGCATAAAAGAGAAAAGTAAAGATACAAAGGAGTTTGAAAATTTTCTCTAAAGAACAGAGTATAGATTTATCCCCCCAAAAAGTTATGGATCTAATCTCTCTCTAAGTCTCAATGGAAATAAAATAAGTGCCTAACAATGTCTGTTAAAACCTAAATACAGTCTAAAACACGCACTACAAGAAAACAGTCAATTTGCAAGAAAAATCACGCTTACAAGCTCGTCGCAAACCATATGTAACATTAAAAATGCGATGGAAAAAAATTATCACAATTCTTTAGCCGCAAATCAAAATCTGTCGCAATATTTGTGACAAATTGTATATCACGATAATCTGTTGTAAAGTTTTGTTCTGAAGTAAATTTCTCGCAAATTTTGCAGGCGATAAAACAAGATGCAAAGCTGATGTAATATAAACTAGCTGCAAAGTTTGCAACGCATGTGCATCGTGTTTAGTAAGTCGTACAATACCGTGGAAGTCCATCGCAAATGTTATAATGGAGGTGTGGCACATATCATTCCCTCACGATTACATTGTCATAAATTAGTTGCAGTCTTGGGAGAGCTGTTGTATTAAATACGTCGTAATTTCTGTGATGGATTTGCGATGAGTATTTTAATTATAATTATAATTTAACATATAATTAAAATTTAAAACAAAAATATAATAAAAATAAAAAATTATACTAAATAAAAAAATCGATGCATTTCAGAATTAAAAGTTCAATTCATTACAAAACTAAATTAAATAAAAGATATAAACGACAAATAACTAAGACTCGTTGTTTTGATATTCAGAAGAGTTTCTCGTACTTCCCATATCATGGGCTCGTAAAGCCGTAAATTTAGGATTTTTCTCGGCCAAGTAACCAAACAACATATCGTAGCTCTACATCTTCTCAGGTTGAATCTCAATTAAACAGGTTTGAGTCTCAATAATAGTCTCCGAAGCCTCAGTCTCAGGTTGGGATGAAGAAAATAAAACAGAAGACTCAATCTGAGATTGCAAAGAATCCACTCATAATATTCTTCCCTTTTTAACGGGAGCAACTTAAAATAAATTAAAACAAAAAAACACATAATTTTTTTATAAAACACATATCTCAATGAAGATCATATTCTTCTCAGCTGGAGTAAGTCCGCCAGATGCTGTACTCTCTTAATAATCCGGATTATCCTGATTCATCTCCGCATTCTTTGAAGTGTTTGATATCAGTATAGTTTTACCCAATTTAAAGTACTGCTGCAAGTGCACATCAATGTAATTGTAGCACAAAGGGTTACAGAATTCCAAGGGAGTAAACTACTGCACTACAGAATTTAGATTCAGATTATGCTAAGTCGAAATGAGGGAATGTAAAGCGAAATAACTAAATGAAGAAAAGCATGTGATTTGATGATTGTTTCTAAAGCTTAAGAGGCTAAAAATGCTATGCCAGGATAATTCATAGGTTGAATCCGACAATGTAGAATGCATACAATCAGGAAATAAATAAAACCGTCTAAAACTCGAAACACTAATTTATAACTAATCAATTCTCATTGTAGAAGTATCTATACCTAAATTCTAGCATTTCAAATCTCTTTGCAAATTCTAATAATTCAAACAACCAGTAGAGATCAGGTTTGATTATTCACAAAATTCCTAAATCAAATCTCTTTGCAGATAGTAATTTTGCTCATCAAAAACTAGTTCAGGTGACTAACAATGTTCTCACATCTAGTAAACAACCTAGGGTGCAATATCTAGATGATCAGTCCCAAATTTCGATGTGAATGCAAGTCTAGATGAAGAACCAATGACTTTTCCTAACATTTTAGCAATTCTACAAACTCTTCATGAACCTTTAAATCATCATAACCTAACTAACAGTTTACTTAGACATGGAGATAATGAAACAAATCATAACTGAATAAAACTGCATTAAAAGAAAAGAGTAGAGATACAAGGGTTCAAAACTTTCTCTAAAAAAGTACAGGATTGGTCTCCCTCAAAGCTCTAAATCAATCTCTCTCAAAAGCTCTCTAGAAAATCAGTTACAAACGAAAGAATGGCTGAAAAACCTAACATATAGGCTAAAACACGAATGGGACACTTTTGCAAATAGTAGAACTTCTGGGACAAAGCTGCAATTGTTCCTCTATCTTTTAATAAACCATGCTACACTTCCCCAGATTTGGGTGACGAGCGTCACCAAACAGAGGGTGACAATCGTCACCAGTGGCAAATCACGTCTCCTTGTTGCTTCATTTGGGAAGAACTCTTGTTTTGCTCCAAAATGCTCCAAAGTCTCCAATTATGCTCTAAGCATGCCTCAACCTGTAAAGACTCTATTAGGACTCTAAAAAGACCAAAAAGACTCAATAATAAGGATTTATATCATGGTTAAAAACCATAAAAACCATGATATATCAACTCCCCGAGACTTAGCTTTTGCTTGCCCTCAAGCAAACAGAAAACTAAGAACAGAGTCGAGGTTTGAAAATGCGGGAACTCACCTTCTCATAGATCATTGTTTTGACTGTTCATCATGTAATTCACACACTGCATTTCTTAAACGAAATCGAACCACCATGTACTTCTCCTTAGACATTCAAAGCGTCTCAAATTCAACTCATAAATTCACAGCTTTGTCCAATAACTATCCTTGCTAAACCTCATTAGCAGTCTAAATATTCAAGAACCTTCTAGATTCATTCCCATACTATACCTAAATAAATTAGCACTGCAATCAATCAACCTTTGGTACTCTTGCTCTCCCCCAGACTATTCTTTTCTTATGTTTTTATAATATTATTCAGGTGTATGTAAATAATGGTATCACGGGATAATCGTAATCTTACTTCCACCTGTGATCATCTCCTTAAAATGAAATATCCGGATCATTAGAAATTTTCCTACCCTTCATCCAAAGAGAATAATCTCAAATTTTCAAAAATTTATATTTATTTCATTTTTTAAAAAAAAATTATCAAACAAGAGAGAGGAATACCATCACTTTTCAAACATTACAGGCAATTCATCAGGTATGAATGAGGAATCAAGCTCTACGAACATCAGACCTACTAACTTAGTCTTTTCGAAGCTTAAGTTAAGTGGACTTTGATACAGATGTTTCTAGTTAACTAGTCAGCCTAAGGATTTTTCATTAGTTAGAAATTGGTATTTATCATGCAGCAATGGTCACTCGGATGAAACAATCAACACAAACAATCAAGAAAAAGTTCCTAGTTCCCAACTAATTTTGACTCAATAAAACAGGTTTTTGACACAACTAATTGACTCTCTAAACAGAACACAATGACAGTAACTACCTCCCCCAGAATTGACTTACCAGTGGGTTACCTCCCACCAAGCGCTTGTTTTAAGTCATTAGCTTGACTAGGAATGCTGCTAAGACAGCTGGTGCATCATCCAGAGACACAATGTGTCATGCTGGAATCTCGGTTTGCGCCCAATAATGCTTCACCCTTTTGGCCATTCACAGTGAACTCTTCTCCTTTGGATTTTATTAAGACAATGGCGCCATATAGTCTGACCGATTTGATGGTGAAAGGACTTGACCAACGAGAACGCAGTTTACCAGGAAATAGCTGCAGACGAGAGTTTTAAAGAGTCATTGGGCTTGAAATATCTGGAGATGATTTTTTTATCATGATATGCCTTAGTCCTCTTCTTGTATAAATTGGGATTTTCATAGGCCAGATATCTGAGTTCATCTAGTTCACTTAGCTGTACCAGACGCCTTTCTGCAGCAGGCTTCAAATCAAAATTCATTTTCTTTATATCCCACGCTGCCTTGTGTTCCAATCCCACTGGAAGATGGCACGACTTACCATAGGGCAGTTGGAATGGTGTAGTCCCAAGTGGCGTCTTGTAGGCAGTCCTATAAGCCCACAATGTATCATCTAATTCGCAGCCCAGTCTTTCCTTGTCTTACCCATAGTCTTCTCCAGGATCTGCTTGATCTGTCTATTGGAGACTTCAACTTGTCCAGTGATCTGAGGATGATAAGGAGTAGCCACTCGGCATTGAACTCCATGCTTCTTCAGCACCTTATCAAAGACCTTGTTAATAAAGTGAGAACCACCATCACTTATAACAACTCGGAGGACTCCAAATCTGGGGAAAATGATGGTCTGAAACAGCTTCAAGACCACTACAACATCATTGGTTGGACTAGCAATAGCTTCCACCCACTTGGACACATAATCTACAGCAACCATGATGTATTTGTTCCTATAAGATAAAGAAAATGGACCCATGAATTCAATGCCCTATCAATCAAAGACTTCAACTTCAAGGATGAAGTTCTGTGGCATATCATGTTTTCTGCTAATTTTTCCTCTCCTCTAAGAGGTATCACATCTGGATATAAAAGCCTGTGCATCCCGGAACATAGTAGGTCACCAGAAGCCTGCTTGAAGAACCTTGGACACTGTTTTGAATGTAGCAAAGTCTCCAGCATACTCAGAACCATGATAGCGAAACATCACATCTGGAACCTCAGTCTCTGCGATGCATCTTCCGTAAATCCCATCTGAACAATGCATGTACAAATATGATTCATCCCAGTAGAACCTCCTAAGTTCTATCAAGAACTTCTTCTTAGCATAGCTTTTGAAATCATGTGGTTCGTTCTCTGCAGCCAAGTAGTTGGCAATATCAGCATACCATGGTCTCTTGTGATCAGTAATAGCATAAACTTGCTTTTCAAAAGCAGTTCCCAACCTGGCACAAAAGCAGTTCCCCACTTGGACACATAATCTACAGCAACCATGATGTATTTGTTCCTATAAGATAAAGAAAATGGACCCATGAATTCAATGCCCTATCAATCAAAGACTTCAACTTCAAGGATGAAGTTCTGTGACATATCATGTTTTCTGCTAATTTTTCCTCTCCTCTAAGAGGTATCACATCTGGATATAAAAGCCTGTGCATCCCGGAACATAGTAGGTCACCAGAAGCCTGCTTGAAGAACCTTGGACACTGTTTTGAATGTAGCAAAGTCTCCAGCATACTCAGAACCATGATAGCGAAACATCACATCTGGAACCTCAGTCTCTGCGATGCATCTTCCGTAAATCCCATCTGAACAATGCATGTACAAATATGATTCATCCCAGTAGAACCTCCTAAGTTCTATCAAGAACTTCTTCTTAGCATAGCTTTTGAAATCATGTGGTTCGTTCTCTGCAGCCAAGTAGTTGGCAATATCAGCATACCATGGTCTCTTGTGATCAGTAATAGCATAAACTTGCTTTTCAAAAGCAGTTCCCAACCTGGCACAAATCATTGCCAACGTTTATGAGGGGTGACGAGCGTTACTGGGGGGGGGGGGGGGGGGGGGGGGGGGGGGGGGGGGGGGGGGGGGGGGGGGGGGGGGGGGGGGGGGGGGGTGATCGTCACTGGCTTGATATCACGATTCCTTCACGAGTTTGTGCTTTGGGTGACGAGCGTCACCCTCCTGGTGTCGCTCGTCACTACTCTTTTTTCGCCATAGAGTTGCAGGTTTTCAGTACTATCAGCCTGCAATCTTGTCTCAATGAGATAGACATTCTCTTTAGGTAGGAAATCATTGATTGAGACGTCATCTTCAATGCTAATCCTGGAGAGATGATCAGCTACTCCATTCACAATTCCCTTCTTGTCTTTCACCTCAATATCAAACTCTTGGAGAAGCAGAATCCATATCAACAACCTTGGCTTTGAATCCTTCTTCTGCATCAAGTACTTTAGTGTATAATGAACTGTATAGACCACGACCTTGGAGCCCACAAAGTACTGGCAAAATTTCTCAAAGGCAAAGACCACTGCCAACAGCTCTTTCTCAGTGGTAGCATAGTTCTTTTGAGCATCATCCAATGTCCTGCTGGCATAATATATAACATATAGCTTCTTATCTTTCCTTTGTCCCAACACAGCTCCAACAGCAAAGTCACTGGCATCACACATCCCCTCAAAAGCCAAATCCCATTCTGAAGGTTGTACAATTGGAGCAGTCACCAAAGCCTGTTTGATCTGCCCAAAAGCAGATTGATATTCTGCAGATAATTCAAACTACATCCTTGCAGAGAAGAGCAGTAAGTATTCTTGCAATCTTGCTAATGTCCTTGATGATCCTCCTGTATAATGATACAAGAATTATTAGGACTTGATTCAATCATCCAAGCTTGTACTAATCAGTTGTAGTATAACATGGGGCTTTATCAATCCAAAAGGGGAGAATGAACCAGTAAGAGTGCAATAGAGCTCTTAATTCAAGCATATATAGATAGTTTAGATGTCTAATAACCTAAAGGATCAAACAGAAGTGAAGAGAACATCAAACAAGGAGTGAAAAGCAAGCAAAGCAACTAAAACAAAGGCAAAACAGAGTAAATTCGAATTCCAACTAAAAACAGAGAAAAGATGGGACTTGAGATGAGATAATTGGTGTTAGGTAACTCTTGACTCAACCTACGATGCATAAAACTCACACAATGCTATTCCTTATGCATAGGATTCATTAATATGACCAATCCAATCTCTTGGCACTAATCTCTTTGCTAATTACCAAGTCAAGAACTAATTTTCATTAGTGAAATAATAAACAAAAAGCATTAAGACAATTCTATCAACCCTATATTGCCAAATCACACCCTAGACAGTCAATCTCTTAAGCTAGGATAAGCAATTCTCTTGCAAAGTAGTTCAAGCATTTCATCAAACACTTTGTGGACATAAAATGAGCATAAAATCTTAATCAACTTAGCTAGGGCTAATCAAGTATTAAACATAGCAATCAAGAAAAGAAATGGAAGAATTAACACTAGGACATCATAGATTAAGTCTCAAATCCCTTACACCTAACCCATCTTAAATCTCTAAAAAGACTACTCACTAAGCACCATTAAAGCCATCAATTCAAAGAGAAAAAGATGACTAATCATGATTAGGGAGAATAAACAAGAAGATAAATGAAAACTTAAATTAGAATCAAGCAAAGATTCAAGTTACAAAATCCAAAAGCTAAAACAGAGAAAAAAGATCTGCTGGATAAAAGAGTGTACCCAGAAATTAGGGATTTTTCGTATTTAAAGGGGTCCAAGCGAAAATGGCATAATTGTAAATAAGTGGTCTTCAGTTTAGAATCCTATCGGCCACTCCTTGACCGATAGGGTGACCGATATGATTTCTATCGGTCTAGAAGATGACCGATTGGGTGACCGGAATACACACGGTATACTTCTATTGGTCACTTCTTTAACTGATAGCCTGATCGATAGCGTCTCTATCGGTCACTCCTTGACCGATAGCCTTCGTGCCTTGACCGATAGGGCTTCCTCTTGCTCCATCCAGGCTCAGCAAGCTTCCTGGTTCATTCCCAAAGCTCCTCCTTGCTCCTCATAGCTCCATAAGCACCTAAAAACATCCTTTATGCAAAGAAAGTGCGAACTACATCCTAAATGCAACCTAAGTCTAAAAGGAGAAGAAAACGGGACAAAAGATAAGGAAGTCATGCAAAAGAAAACCCAAACATGCACTAAATGCAAGCCTAAATGATGTAAATATATGAGACATCAACACCCCCACACTTGCCTTTTGCTTGTTCTCAAGCAAATAAGAACAAATGGGAGAGTTAAGTTTGAAAGTAGGAGCTCAAAACTAAAGATGTTAATGGAAAAATTGAATCAATGCTCAAGTTACAGGTTTTAAGATTCAAAGAGATTGTTCTACTTTAATAGCCTTAGCCATACCTATCATAGCAGGCAATGAACTCTAGCTTAGCCTACACAAGCATTCAAATCAACCAATTCTTTAACATTCATTAATCAGTAACCAATGGATCATGTTTGTGCAAATCAAGAGAAGACATTTGTTCAAAGGACATGGTTATGAGATGAAAGTGATCTCATTTAAATAAGGCTTCAAAAATTTAGGGGATCACTCAATGAAATGATTCTATCTTAGGCAAAATGCTAAAGGTAAAAGCACACCTATGCATGGAAGTCAAAGCTCTCTTCTACCTTTTTTACCCAAGATGAACCTAATAACTTCTAAAACCTCAAGTGAAACTCTTAAATCTACCCTTTCCCAAAGCACTTGATCTCTTCCTTCTTCATATTTGGGGAAACTCCTTCTTCTTTTGCTTGTGTGTTAGACTTCTTTTTGGAACTTGCTCTTCTTTGTTGTATGATTGGCGCTATTTTCATCACCTTTGGTGGATTGCTTGGTCTGATTTCTCCTTTTGGATGACCTTTTGTAGCTTTGTTGCTGTTGGCACCTTTCTTCTTTAACACTTAGAGCTTTCTTCCTAATTATCTTAACCACAAAATAAACTGTTCCCCCATAGTACCAACCCCATACTTCTTCTTCTGCTCAAAAGATGTAAACATTTAAAGCTCAAACCACTTACTTTACCCCTTCCCAAACTCCTAACCTAATATCAAGCTCAAAATGCAAGCTGGTGTCTACAAGAGAGCTTCTCCTTGCCAGCCTTATTCCTAACACGTTTTGCCAAGACAAGATCGAAAATGATGCAAAACAAGGCCTCAAAACTCTCACAATAGTGTTAAGATTCAGAAAGAAGGATTGGTTTAGGGTGTGGTTAACTGTCCCATAATGATGATGATCAGATACTTGGATTAAGAAGAGTGGTAAGAAGGGAAGAAGATAATCCAAGTATGTATATGGGTAGCCATGTAATTACTCTCAATGCACAAACAAGATAATTCAAAGTCAGGATTATGGTTCTAATAAGATAGAGTTGGAATCAAATCAAAGCAAGCTTGAGCATAAGACAAGAATATCAATGCAAGAATTCAAGATATGGTGCAGCCTTAACTTCAAACTCACTACAATGCAATCAAACAACAGATAACTAAGGCATTGAAAAAAATTCAAACATTAACATCTTGACAAGTGTTTATCATCTACTCCCTATGCAAATGTGTGCAAACCTATATGAAATGCATCTAGACTCAATCTTAGTTATGCAAATGCAACTAAATGATCTTTTTGGTTCCAAAAAATCTGAAAATTTTATGGATTTTCAGTGCATATAGATGAATGCATGAGACTCAAGTATGTAAAAGAGAAAATAAGAAAATATAACACAAAGCTAAATGCAATACTCTCCCCCACACTTGAATTACACAGTCTCATGTGTAATAAAAGCTAGAAGGAGGTTGATAAAGGGTGCTCAGAAGTATCTAGAAGCAAAGGAGTGGAGTTGTGTACCTTAGAAGGTGTTTTGGCAGACTGGAGGAGTGTATCGGTCTCTCCCAGACCGATAGGTTGACCGATAGCTTTCCTGCCAAATCCTATCGGTCACATTCATGACCAATACAGTGACGTTAATACATCCGGGTGAGTCCTATCGTTCACTATCTGATCGATAGAGTGACCGGAATACAGCCAATGCATTTTCATCGGTCATTGCCTTGCCCCTATCGATCAGAACTGACCGATAGGTTGACCAATGCATCTTGGCTCCACCACTATCGATCACCTCATGACCGATAGCATGATCGATAGGGTCTGTATCGATCTGGTCTTAACCGATACAGTGACCGACAGCAGCCCATATTCATTTGTTCTTGCTTCTCAGACTTATAACAACTTGCCCTAAACCACACTTGCTCCTGTTATAGAAAGAAAAACACAAAAGAAAGCATAAAATGCAATAATATGTACAAGAATAACAGGGGAATACCTCCTGAGTGTGCTTATTTAACGTCCTTAGCTTGACTTTCCTTGGTTGATCACTCTTGTGGAGGTTCCTCAAGGCTGATGTCTACTTCATCTCTAAGAGACTCACTTGCCATGTATGGCTTCAGCCTGTGCCCATTCACTGTGAAGTCTTCTCCATCCTTGCTAACCAAAGTCACAGCTCCATATGGCAACACTTCCTTGATCTTGAATGGACATGACCATCTTGACTTCAGCTTTCCAGAAAATAACCTCAACCTTGAGTTGAATAACAGCACCTGATCACCTGCCTTGAAGTCCTTGTGTTTGATCCTCTTGTCATGGAAAGCTTTTGTCCTCTCCTTATAGATCGTAGAACTCTCAAAAGCTTCAAAGCGGTTTTCCTCTAGCTCATGCAAGCTGATGAGTCTCTTTTCTTGAGCTATCTTGATGTCAAAATTCAGTAACTTTGTTGCCCACAAAGCCTTATATTCCAGCTCAACAGGTAGATGAAAAGACTTCCCATAAAGGAGTGAGAAAGGAGTTCTGCCAATTGGTGTCTTGAAGAGTGTCCTATAAGCCTACAAAGCATCATCAAGCTTATTAGACCAGCCATTTCTTGTAACACCAACTGTTTTCTCTAAGATGGCCTTGATCTCTCTGTTAGACACCTCTACTTGGCCACTTGTTTGAGGATGGTAAGGAGTGGCAACCTTGTGCTTGAAACCATTCTTCTTGAGAAAACTCTCAAAGACCTTGTTGATGAAATGACTTCCACCATCACTGATCACACACCTTGGAACACTAAACCTTGGAAAAATAATTGTCTTGAAGAGCTTCAGCACAACTCTAGCATCATTTGTTGGACTAGCAATGGCTTCAACCCATTTTGACACATAATCAACAGCCACAAGGATGTACTTGTTCCCATAGGAGGAAGGGAAAGGTCCCATAAAGTCAATCCCCCACACATCAAACAGATCCACATCAAGAATAGAGTTCAGAGGCATCTCGTCCCTCTTAGAGATGTTCTCTTTCTTTGGCATGCATCACATGAGGAGATGTGAGCTTGGGCGTCCTTGAACAGACTAGGCCACCAAAAACCAGCTTGGAGGATCTTGGAGGCTGTCTTGAATGTTGCAAAATTTCCTCCATAGGCTGAGCCATGGCAATGATGCAGAATTCATGGAACTTCTTCTTCAGCTATACATCTTCTGAACAACCCATCATTCCCTATCTTGTACAGATAGGGCTCATCCCAAAAGTAATGGGAGACATCTCTTAAGAACTTCTTCTTCTGGTGTGAGTTGAGAGTTTGTGGTATTTGACCAATCACCAAGTAGTTCACAAAGTCAGCATACCAAGGCAGTTTGTTCTCCTCTAAGCTTTGCACTTCAGCTGCTTTCACCCCTAAAGCATGCAGCTGTTCCTCTGGTAGAGTATCATTGATTGTGACAAAATCATCTATCCTCAGTCTTGAGAGGTGATCGGCAACTCCATTCTCAATGCCTTTCTTATCCACAATCTCCATGTCAAACTCTTGCAAGGGAAGGATCCATCTAAGAAGTCTTGGTTTGGTGTCTTTCTTGGCATAGATGTGCCTTAGTGCAGCATGATCAGTGTAGACTATCACCTTAGAACCCACTAAGTAGGTTTTGAACTTCTCAAATGCAAAGACAACTGCTAGGAGCTCTTTTTCAGTTGTTGCATACTTTGATTGAGCCTCATCCATTGTTCTGCTAGCATAGTAGATAACATGAAGTTTATTGTCTACTATTTGCCCCAAGACTGCTCCAACAGCATAATCACTGCCATCACACATGATTTCAAATGGCAAATCCCAGTTTGGAGCTTGGACAATTGGCGCTGATACCAGAGCCTGCTTGAGGGTGAGGAAGGCTTGCAAGCACTCCTCATCAAACACAAACTCTGTCTCATTACACAACAGTCTTGTTAAGGGTCTTGCAATCTTTGAGAAGTCCTTGATGAATCTCTTGTAGAAACCAGCATGTCCCAAAAAGCTTCTGATTCTCTTTACTGAGTTTGGAGGCTCTAAATGCAGCATCACATCAATCTTTGCCTTGTCCACTTCAATATCCTTCTCTGAAATCTTGTGACCCAACACAATGCCTTCTTGAACCATGAAATGGCATTTTTCCCAATTCATAACCAGCTTAGTGTCTTCACACCTTTGTAGAACCTGGGAAAGATTAGTCAAGCAGACACCAAAGGAGGATCCATAGACACTAAAGTCATTAATGAATACCTCCACCATTTCTTCAAGCAAGTCAGAGAATATTGAGGTCATACACCTCTGAAAAGTTGCAGGAGCATGTATAAACCAAAATGCATTCTCCTATAAGCAAATGTTCCATATGGGCAAGTAAAAATAGTTTTCTCTTGATCATTAGGATGAATAGGGATCTGAAAGAACCCACTATAACCATCTAAAAAGCAGTAATACTTATGGTTTGCTAATCTTTATAGCATTTGATCTATGAATGGCAAAGGGAAGTGATCTTTCCTAGAAGCAGAATTAAGTTTTCTGTAATCTATGCACATCCTATGACCAGTGATTGTTCTAGTTGGTATTAGCTAATCATTTTCGTTTTTTACAACAGTGATCCCTCCCCATAAGGACTGGTGAGACCCATGTGCTGTCTGAGATGGGATAGATCACTCCTTCTTCAAGCAACTTCAAGATTTCCTTTTTTACTACTTTTTTTAGATTAGGATTCAATCTCCTTTGAGGTTCAACAGAAGTTCTTGTCTCATCCTCTAGATGGATCCTATGAGTGCAGAGGTTTGGAGAAATGCCTTGGATGTCATCTAGTGAATATCCATTGGCTCTCCTAAACCTCTTTAACACTTTGACAAGGGCAAGGATCTCATCATCATTAAGGTTATCATTGACAATGACAGGATAAGTAGAGTTAGAGCCTAAGAAAACATACCTTAGCCCTTTATGAAGAGGTTTGAGCTCCACTTTAGGTGCTTTGAGCTCACTCCAGTCCTATTCTAAGCTGCTCTGCTCCTTGCCGCCAGCTTCATTGCTTGAGGAACCAGCTTCTTGAGCTGAGAAGACCTCCTTTCTTGTGTATTCCAGTTTCTCAAATGGCTCCTCTTCTTCCAAGATTTTGTGAGAGTCTAACCTCAGCATATAACCCAAGCTTTCCTTATCCAAGTAACCATCTTCTCCATGCTCCTTTGTCAAAGCCACTTGAAGTTTATCTTCACAACACAACTCCTCTTGAAGTTCATCATGCAGCTTTTCTAAGATCTCAATTTGAAACACTTGACCCTCAATAGTAGGCTGCTGCATAATCTGCTTGATGTCAAACTTCAAAGACATATCTTTGCCCAACTGTAGCTCAATCTTCACTTTCTTAACATCAATGACAGCTCCTGTTGTGGCTAGGAAGGGTCTACCAAGAATGAGAGGATCTCTAAGTTCCTCATCCATATCCAAAACCACAAAATCAGTAGGTATCTCTACACTCCCAATCCTGAGTGGTACATCTTCAAACAGACCTTTGGGGAGTCTCACTGATCTATCAGCCAACACCAAAGAGATTCTACAGTCTTTGAACTTGGTGAAACCTAGGCGTTGTGCTACAGAGTAGGGCATCAAGCTGACACTAGCTCCTAGCTCACACAAACATTTCTCAAACAGAAGTGGACCTATAGAGCAGGGTAAGGTAAAGCTCCTTGGATCTCCTAGTTTGTTAGGAACCACTCTCTTCTGTTGAATAATGGCGCTACACTCATGTGTGAGGACTACCATCCCTTGTAGGTCCTTGGTTCCTTCAGCAACAACATCCTTCAAGAATTTCTGATTGGGAGGAACCAGAACAAAGGCATCTAATAGTGGCATTGTGAACTGGATCTTCTTCATCTGTTCATCAAAGAGCCATTTTGTATTTAGCAACCAGCTGCTTTTTAAACCTTCCAGGAAAAGTTATGGTGGGCTGATAAGGAGGAAGGATGAATCTTGGTTCCTTGATCAACTCCTTAGAGGCTTCCTTTTATTTTCCCTTAATAACTTCCTTGTCTTTGCTGTTTTCTGGACCCTTTTCAGCTTCAATTACTTCGTCCTATTGAGCTTCCTCATTATCTTTAGCTTGCACCCTCTCTTATTGTTCCTAAATGTCCACATTAGGTGTAGAAGGTGCCACTCTTTGAGGAAGTTGCTTCCCACTTCTTAAAGTGACAGCTTTGACACACTCTTGTGCAAGTTAAGAGGGAGATGGTTGAGCCATGCATTCTAGTTTGTTGATCTTCATATTCAATGGACCTAGCTGGGATTGCAAGTTGGAGTCAATGCCTTTGTGTATCTCAACAGTCATGCTTCTTTGAATGCCATTCATACTCTTTTGAATCTCAACAGCCATGATCTTCTGAAATTCGGCATTCTGAAGTTGTTGGAGTTGCAGGAACATCTACTTAAGGTCCAATGCAGGTGAAGGTTGGGATGTGTTGGCTCCAACTGCTTGAGAAGAAGGACTCTAATGGTGTTGAGTATGGGTGTCTCCATTGGACTGGTGTACACAAACATCATGGTCTTGGTTTATTATTGGCGCATCTTGTAGTTGAACAGCTTTGATTTGATGCTCTTTGTAGTGGTTTTGTGAAGCAACACTAGGAAAAGGCTTAATGGTCTCATTGATCAGCAAGTCAACTTTCTTCTGCAAGGCTTTCATCTCATACAATGCTGTCTCTAGCTTCTCTCCAGTTACCTTTGAGTGTTGCTCTTTATTATCAACATAATCCCAATTATTGAGTGCCATGTTATCCACTAAAAGCCATCCTTTATCAAAATCTTTACCAAGAAAGTAATCATTGCTTGCAGTATCTAGAAGGATTCTTATGGTTGGGAGAACACCTCTGTATATTATGGATAGCAGCATCTCTTTGGGGAAGCCATGGTGAGGGCAGAGGTGAATGAAACTTCTAAACCTTTCCCAAGTTTCTCCAAAGCTTTCATTAGACCACTGTTTAAAGTTTGTGATCTCATTCCTGAAATGTGCAGTTCTTGAGGGAGAGAAGAACTTGGCTAAGAAATAACATTTGCATTGTTCCCAAGAAGTGATGTTTCCTTGTGCTAAAGACTTCTCCCATAATTTAGCTCTATCACCACGAGAGAATGGAAATCATCTGAGCTTCAAACCATCTTCTGAAACTCCACTAAGCTTTGTCAAAGCACATATCCTATCAAAGTGATCCAAGTGCTCTAAAGGGTCTTGGTTGGGCAATCCAAAGAACTGATTTTCTTGGATCATAGTAATCATGCTGTTCTTGATCTCATAGTGATGAGTCTCCATGGATGGAAGTACTTTGTCTTGAAGCATAACTTGAAGGTATATCAGCAGCACCAATAGGTCTCAATGGTCTTTGAAACAAAGCTCCTTGTAAACCATGTGGACCTTGCTGTCCTTGTAAGCCTTGAATTCCTTGAAGACCTTGTGGACCTTGCAAACCAAAACCAGCAGCATAATGATGTTCTTCCATGCTTCAACAGCTGATTTCTGATTCTGCAAACCCAAAATCAGTAATCTTTAACCCCAGTTGTGGTTGTAGACACTTAAGAGCAAGTGTTGTGATACCTACAAAAGAAATTCTAGACCAAAAGAGAAATCAGTAACCAAAAACGAAAATAACAAAGCTTGATCTCAAGATCTCTACAAATCCTATTGAACAAAGCATTCCCCTATTGGCAACGGCGCCAAATTGATACAAGATTTTTTAGGACTTGATTAAATCACCCAAGCTTGTACTAATCAGTTGTAGTATAACATAGGGTTTTATCAATCCAAAAGAGGAGAATGAAGCAGTAAGAGTGCAATAGAGCTCTTAATTCAAGCAAGCATAGATAGTTTAGATGTCTAATAACCTAAATGATTAAACAGAAGTGAAGAGAACATCAAACAAAGAGTGAAAAGCAAGCAAAGCAACTAAAACAAAGGCAAAACAGAGTAAATTCGAATTCCAACTAAAAACAGAGAAAAGATGGGACTTAAGATGAGATAATTGGTGTTAGGGAACTCTTGACTCAACCTACGATGCTTACAAACTCACACAATGCTATTCCTTATGCATAGGATTCATTTATATGACTAATCCAATCTCTTGGCACTTATCTCTTTGCTAATTACCAAGTCAAGAACTAATTCTCATTAGTGATATGATAAACAGAAAGCATTAAGACAATTCTATCAACCCTATATTGCCAAATAACTCCCTAGACAGTCAATCTCTTGAGCTAGGATAAGCAATTCTCTTGCAAAGCAGTTCAGACATTTCATCAAACACTTTGTGAGCATAAAATGAGCCTAAAATCTTAATCAACTTAGCTAAGGCTAATCAAGCATTAAACACAGCAATCAAGAAAAGAAATGGAAGAATTAACACTATGACATCATAGATTAAGTCTCAAATCCCCTAAACCTAACCCATCTCAAACCCCTAAAAAGACTACCCACTAAGCACCATTAAAGCCATCAATTCAAAGAGAGAAAGATGACTAATCATGATTAGGGAGAATAAACAAGAAGATAAATGCAAACTTTAATTAAAATCAAGCAAAGATTCAAGTCACAAAATCCAAAAGGTAAAACAGAGAAGAAAGAACTGCTGGATAAAAGAGTGTACCCATAAATTAGGGATTTTCGTATTTAAAGGAGTCCAAGCGAAAATGACAAAATTGTAAATAAGTGGTCTTCAGTCTGGAATCCTATCGGTCACTCATTTGACCGGAATACACACGGTATACTTCTATCGGTCACTTCTTTGACCGATAGCCTGATCGATAGCTTCTCTATCGGTCACTCCTTGACCGATAGACTTCGTGCCTTGGCCGATAGGGCTTGCAGAAATCGTCTGCCTTGGTTCCTCTTGCTCCATCCAGGCTCAGCAAGCTTCTTGGTTCATTCCCAAAGCTCATCCTTGCTCCTCATAGCTCCATAAGCACCTAAAAACATCCTTTATACAAAAAAATGCAAACTACATCCTAAATGCAACCTAAGTCTAAAAGAAAAAGAAAATGGGACAAAAGATAAGGAAGACATGCAAAAGAAAACCAAAACATGCACTAAATGCAAGCCTAAATGATGTAAGTGTATGAGACATCATATAACCCAACATGACCCAAAAAACTCCTCACTGACTTCACAGAATCAGGCACTTGCAAGCTTATCATGACACCAATTTTCACCTTGTCCACTTCAATACCATCTCCAAAGACTCTATGTCCAAGAACAATGCCATCTTTGACCATAAAATGGCACTTCTCCAATTCAGAACCAGGTGTTTGTCTTCACATCTCTGCGGAACAACACATAAGTTCTCCAGACAGTCTTTAAAGAAAGATCCAAATTGATGCTTTCACGCCACAACGAGGTCTACGACATGGACACTCGTTGTCTCCATATTTGTGCGTCATCTGTTTGGAGAGATTTTGCCATTAAATTGAGGTCTCCATTTCTGCGAAAGAGTGGAAGCCTATTACCTTATCCTGTGAAGGTCCTAAACTGTCTCATGTCTGCTTTGCAGATGACCTTTTTCTCTTCGCGGAAGTATCAGTACATCAAATATGTGTCATAAGGAAAGTACTAGAGAGGTTTTGTGCGGCATCGGGGCAGAAAGTGAGATTATAAAATTAAAGATATACTTCTCTGAGAATGTAAGTCAAGAGCTAGGGAAGCAAATAAGCGATGAGAGTGGCATTAAGTCGACTAGAGTTGGGAAAAGATTTAGGCATGCCAATCTTACAGAAGAGAATAAACAAAGAAACCTTTGGGGAGGTACTTGAAAAAGTCTCTTCACGACTTGCTGGTTGGAAATGTAAATTCTTAAGCCTTGAGGGGAGGATAACGCTTACGAAGTCAATTCTATCGTCGATACCAGTCCACACTATGAGTGTAATACACCTACCAAAATAAACTCTAAAGAAGCTCGACAAAATTTCAAGGTCTTTCTTATGGGGAAGCACAGTAGAGCAGAAGAAACAACATCTTCTGTCATGGAAAAAAGTTTGCAGGTCCAAGGGAAGAGGGAGGGTTAGGTATTCGACTTTCAGAAGACATGAACAAAGCCCTCCTGACAAAGTTGGGATGGCGCCTTTTACATGATCAAGGGAGTCTCTGGGCAACTGTCCTGCGTACTAAGTATCGAGGCAAGGATGTACATGATGTTTCTTGGACTCTAGCCAAAGTACTTGGTCGTCAACATGGAGAAGTGTGGGGATGAAGATAAGAGAGGTGGTGCTACCAGGGATGATCTGGGTGCTTGAAGATGGTTGGCAAATACGATTCTGGAGAGACAAATGGCTATTGAATATACCTCTATCGGAGTTAGCAGTGAGTGAAATACCAACAGAATTTCTGGAGATTGGAGTCCGTGAGCTTTGGAGGAATGGTTCTGGCTGGATTTTCTCACAACTCGAACCATACCTATCAATTAATATTAGACTCCGACTAGCTGCAGTGGTCTTGGACGATATAACGGGAGCGAAGGACAGAGTTTCATGTGGTGAAAGCCAGGATGAGAAAGTTTACAGTTAAATCTGCATATGACTTCCTATGTCGAGATCAGCCCCCACGACAAAACATGCATAAACTGTTTCATCAGGTATGGCGAGTGGTAGCACCTGAGCGAGTAAATGTGTTCTTATGGTTGGTGGTTAATCAAGTGATTATGACTAACCTAGAGAGGCAGAGACGCCATTTGAGTGATACTAGTATCTGCCAGGTTTGCAAGGGAGGCGATAAATCAATTATACATATGTTGAGTGACTGTCTGGCAGTGGCGGGGATCTGGAATCGCTTAGTTCCTCGGGGGACGCAACAACGTTTCTTTACATAGTCCCTGCTTGAGTGGCTTTATGCAAACTTGTCGAGGAATGCCGAGATACAAGGTATGATCTGGTCCACTTTATTTGCAGTTGCTATATGGTGGAGTTGGAAATGAAGTTGTGAGAATGTTTTCAGAGAAACAGAAAAGTGCCGAGATAGGGTGCATTTCGCGAAGGAGTTAGCAAAGGAGGTCGTACTTGTTTACTCGTCTGTGAGAGGTAGTGGGAACGTGAGAGAGAGAATGGAGAGACAGCTTGCATGGTCTCCTCCAACGGGAGACTGGGTGAAGCTGAATATTGATGGGGATTCGCACGGGAACCTTGATCTGGCGACAGCAGGAGGAGTTCTACGGGATGCATTCGCCATTAACATTAGTATATGCTCGACTCCACTGGTGGAACTATGGGGAATGTACTACGGACTCTATATAGGGTGGGAGCATAAGATCTCTCGATTACATATATAAGTTGACTCCAAGATAGTAATGGGTTTTCTAACGATAGGAATTAATAATTCTCTATCTCCTGTCTTTTTTAGTATGGTTGTGTTGTGACTTCATTTCAAAAAACTGAATAATTTAGATTTTTCATGTGTATAGAGAAAATAACTGTCACGCAGATGGCTTAGCTAACTATGCATTTTTTTTACCTTTAGATTTTCATTTTTTTTTTATTCAGTTCCAAATGATGTTGTGTCGATCATTTCTGATACTCATGGGGTTGTACGGATTCGACTTATTCGTTTGCAACCTCTTTAATATTTACAGAATAAAGGGAAGGAGACAATTGTCTCATCACAGATTACCAAAAAAAAAAAAAAAGGAATTATCATTTATTTGAATAATAAAAAAAATTGTTAAATGTTACATGCAAAAACCATATTCGAAAGGTATTAACAGTATTCTGATGTAAATATTGAAAATATTATGATAATATAATAGTTCAAATATGTGGTTAATAAATTTCATATTCAGACTTCTAAAGGTCTTACTATATTCTTAATTTAGTACCGATTATTATATTCTTAATTTAGTAGTAATAGTACTCTGGATAAAATTGGGTAAACATTTCAAGGGTAAACAAGTTTGCTGGTCTTCCAGATACAGGTGTAAAACAGATTTAAACAAAAGACATCAAAAATCGGAAAGCAAATGATATGCTAAAGTATTGAAGAAGAGTGAAATGCAAAGTAGAAGTATTCCAAGAAAGGTCGGTCTAGTTCTTGAATCGGATGCTCCGGCTTATGTTGGGATTGATACCGGAACCTTCTCCTCCATATGATGGACCCGAAGGTTTCCTGATGTCTCTGACTTGTCCTTTGCGTCTGATGACTTTCTGCTGGTGCTTTACCTGCAAACCAAAATCAAGATCCCAAAACATCCAAGTTAAGGCCAAAAAACAAAAGGTAAAAAAGGAAACGAAAGTTGCAGAAACTGGCAAAATCCAAGATTGCTTACCCGGTACTTCTTTCTCGGGTTCTTTAGGTCCTTGTTGCGATGTCGAGTCAATCCTCTGTTCTTATTCATCTGCGTTTAAGTGGAAATTTTTTTAAAAAAGGAAGAAAAGGAAAGTTTAGAGATGGATGCATAGGCTTAGAGAAATAGAAGATGGCGTTGTGTGTTCGGAAAAAATTCTAACCTCGTTTGAAATAAATCGTTTCCCATCCACGCTTTCTGGTAATGACGAGGGAGGAAATGATGGTTTCCTGAACCAATACAAACGAACACAATGAACAATGTGACTATTTGCAAAAAACATGTGTGTACTATTCATTACCTTGAATAGATCTCTGCTTTGGCAGACCGTTTAGCTTGATGTGTCTGTTTCACTTGCTTGTAGAATTCATCTTCTGAGCCTTCTTCTGATTCGCCATCATTATCAACCATGTCAATATCATCATCATCATTGTCGTCATCTTCTGATGCAAATGTCCCACTTTCATTCTTGCCATCTTCCTCTGAGTTCACACCAGCTCCAGCCAAAACTTTGAGCTCAAACTTTCTACGCCGTTCTCCAATATCATCCCTTTGCGGTAAATCATCGTCTCCAGATATAGTCTTCAAAAACAAAAGATTTAACAAAAGAATGACGAAGACACATGTCTAAAGAATAGTGACAAAAGACATCTTCTATATGTTTTACCTTTGGCTTCCGTTTGGTGGACACAAGCTTGGTGAGCTTATCAGCTGGTACATCAGGTGTGCTGTTGTCTGCATCATCCACATAATCATCGAATGTCTCTAGCTTCCTGGTTACAATAATTAATACATAATCACAATCTTCAGAAGGGACAACAGAGATTATCATAGTAAAGGAAAAAAGAAGAAGAAGATATTACCTATTAGCTAATTTCTGACGTTTTTGAGCTTTATCAGACTTGGAAACAGTAGAACCAAAAACTCCATTGTTTCTTAACTTTCCCTCTAGAGCAGCTCGAAGTTTCAACATTTCCTCACTCTGCATATCAACTTTATCATTCTGCTACAAAGAAAGCAGATTTGTTCAAGTTAAACAAAAACAGTAAGGGTGATCACAAAACAAAGGAAATGTGCTTAGATCTGTTTTTCACCTGGTGCTTGCGTTTCTCTCCTTTTATCTTCTTGTCAATTTTCATCGGCTGTATAAACCAGAGATCAGCAAGTGGATACAAAGAAACTGTCAAACAAATCATAAGAGATTTAACTCAAGTGAGCGAGTAAAATCCAATTTCTTACCCCGACTGTGTCTTGTGTAATTTTAACTACCGAAGAAGAATCAGGTGCATCTTCTTTGACCACCTTTTGCTCTGTTTCATTAGCAATACTTCTCGACAGAGACTCCTCAAATCCAGGGGGAAGCTCTCCATCAAGTTCTTTGATCTAATTAAAAACACTATATATTAATTAAACTGCTAATGATAAACTAACAAACAAAGCTTCTAAAGACATACAGCATGTAAATAGCAAAAACTTAAAAGGTGTTACAGAACCTTATCCAGTAAAGCTTTGATGTCTACAAGACGGGCAAGGACCGGATGATCACGGATGAGCTGTCCTTCAGACTTGAGTAGAAAATAAAATGTTATAGATTGGCAATAGGTTAGTAGCAGAAGCTGCTTAACCTCCAAGTACTTTGTTGCACCATTCAACGGAACTCCTACTTCCTTTAACTGCAAGGACATAACAATTGCATAAGGTTTCAGGAGGAGCCACAGTAAAAGAGGCTTCTATCCATGAACAGTTAAGAGGTTTTTACCTTACTCATAACAGGATTTATTTTATTCTCAAGCTCGTCGACTGCATCATTCAACTCAGATAAAAGACCAACTATTTCCGGAGCAGAACTACACGAAAGACATAATCACGTGAATATTTGTGTACAAATGATATCAAACTAATGAAAGTTTTTGAAGCAGAAGAGAATCAAATTTACCTATACACTACATCCATTTGCTCTTCTTTTGACAACGAGTTTAAGTCTTTCTTGATCTCTTCAACATGTGTATCCTTGTCATCCTTCTCTTTCTTATCTGTGATCGACTTTGTAGCCTTCTTGCCTTTTACAGAAATTTCCTGCCAAATAATAAACCAGAACGATGCGTCAAATTCTCTAAGCAACAGGATAGAGAGTCCAGCGACACGACGGTTCTTCGTTAAAACCCATTACACACCTCCATGGTTAGTTCTCTGTCACTCTCTTCTTCACTATCATCTTCTAACCCAGCATCAGCAGGTGTAATGGATTCTAGTTGTTCTGCCCGTAGTCTTTTCGCCTCCTTTTCTTCAGCTATAAGGTCTTCATCATCACTTTGGATCTTTAAAATCACATCAAACCAAAGTTATCAAAGGAAACATAAAATATGTGCACAACGGAATCAACAGTATCAGCACAACACTCCTTACCTCATAATCAACATTATCACCACCATGGCGTTGGCGCCATTTGCCCGTTTCTTTTTTCTCATCTTTATCCTTATCGTCCTCAGCCATTTCATCATCAACATCACCAAACTTAGCTCGCAGATATTTATTTTGCCTAATCACTGCACGATTATTAAGGCAACCATGACAAATAAGATTACAGGATACTCAAAAGGAGTAATTTTAGGCGGTTATGTTTTAACATAAGAAGCCATCTTTACTTTTCGCAGTAAGTCCATTTTCGGATTCCTCTTTTTCTTCTGTATCTTCATCCTCCTCATCCTCATCTTCATCATTATCATCATCCACACCCTATAAGCCAAAGCAACCGAAATTGAAAGGGAAGCATTTCAAAGAATCGAACACAAGTGTGTGAAAACACAAGCCAATTAACAAACCTTTAAATCAAAAACTGGTTGATCACCATCATCGTCTGATTCATCAGTGTCATCGTTAACATCCAAAGGAACAATATCCGACTGTTTATGAACTGTTGACACAAACCGATCATCAGAGGAATATATAAACTTACTAAACTCAAAAACACCAGCTAAAAATCTCTAATGACGAGCAAATCAATCACACACGTCTCTAAAATTCGCATGATTTTCACTACTCCTCAAACTCCTTATCACCAATAACCGATTAAAACTTTCAGGAAACTGAAAAAAGGACAGATTTTTTAAGGTGAGAAGAAATTTACAGGCGTCAATCTCGTCATCGAATCCGTCTTCGACGATATCTTGGCGAGTTTTCGTGCTTTTCTTCTGATATCCTCCTTTTTCACCCATTGTTGTGCTGCAGGGCAGGTTCTGTGCGACTGCACAAGGACCCAGAAATTAGGTTTTTCTAGCTCGCAAAGATCAAATCGACGCAGCAATTAGATCCCGACCAATCTAGGCAACGGGAACAATTTGGATTATCAATGGTCCACGAAGAAAGTCGAAGAAGCAGAGTTCGAGAGAGAGAGAGAACGCATCGACTAAACCTTGCTAGGGTTTTACGATTTATTGGGCTTAAGCAGGCTCATTAGTTTGGAAATAAAGCCCATTTTTGAAAGTCTTTTGGCACCAATGGGCATATTCGTCTTTTACTTGTGGCAACCTGTATCCTTTCCTCCGGGCGGTGGCTTTTGGGAGCACATCATCAGTTTTTTACTACGCCGGCCACTTTTACCCGAACCGTAGTTTGTGAACCAAATGGAACCGAGATTTTTGGTTTTTGATTTTGGTTCCATTACTTAAATTACACCGATTGGTAACATTTGAAACTGATATAGTTATTGGTTCAGTTCGGTCCTTTTTAATACATATTAGTTTATAGCATGCAAATCTTTAAAATACAAGACTATCTGTGATGAGAAAAATAGTATACTAGCTAAGTTCTGGTGGAGTTCAGGAAAATGATAGAAAAGAAGACTGAGCTTACCGAAAAAAGAAGGAGGTCTAGGATTCAAGAACCTGGAGCATTTCAACTTAGCATTACTTGGGAAGTAAATCTGGAGAATCATGCATACACCTACATGTCTAATGTCTAAAGTGATGAAAGGAAATATATTAACTGCCAAAGATAGAACCAGAAGCTCATTTGTCTGGAAATCGCTATTACAAGGGAGAGAATTTGTCAAAAGTGGACTGAGATTTGAAATAGGAGACGGATCCATTATCAGTGCTTGGATAGACCCTTGGCTACCCATTCACCCGCCGAGACCACCAAAACCAAAGCAAAACAATGTTCTTCACTGGTTCAACTCAACAGGTACTGATTGGAACATAGATGTTATTCGAAAACTTGTTGCTGAAGAAGATGTAAATAAAATCCTAAAAATAAAATTGAGTAGAACCGCTACAACAGATTTTTTGGGATGGCACTACAACAAATCAGGAGTCTATTCCGTCAAATCAGCATACTGGCTATCAACGCATATGCCGGATACAAATGTGCCAAGGCCCCCTCCAGGCGATATCCAATCAAAATTAGATATTTGGAAACTGCAGATCCCCCTAAAAATAAAACATTTCCTCTGGAGAATGTTATCAAACGCTCTGGCAACAGGGGAAGCTTTGCGAACAAGACATATCGCCAATCTAAAGGAATGTCCGCGATGTTCTTCAAAAGAAGAATCTACTCAACACTTATTCTTCAATTGTCCTTATGCGCAATGTCTCTGGAGAGCTAGTGGAATTCCCTATATAGACCTTCTCAACTCTACAACAGCCATTGAAGACATGCTCCGAGTAATAAATGATTATAAAAACACGCTACCCTCACACCTTCATTACCTAAGTTATTGGATTCTATGGAGGCTTTGGAAGTGTCGGAATGTGCTCTTATTTCAAAGACATCATATACCATGGTCAAAAGCACTACAACTAGCAAAATATGATACTCAAGAATAGCTTGATAGCCAGAATCATATAGCTAGAATCTCTCAAACAATCCCGGGTCCAACAAACACAACAAACAGAAGACAACAGAGATGGACACGACCCCCTCTTGGATGGATTAAGTGCAACTATGATGCCTCCTACAAAGATAATTTACCGACAACAGCAGGATGGATATTAAGGGATCACGAGGGTATATATAGGGGAGCTGGTCAAACCATTACAAGTAGTCTCTCGAATCCCTTGGAAAGTGAAGCACAAGCATTGCTAATTTCGATGCAGCTATGTTGGGCTAAAGGTTATACACTAGTCATTTTTGAAGGAGATTCACAACAATTACAGAAGTTAGTATCAAAACAGAGTCTCAACTTTGGTTTACTCAATTGGCTGAGAGAGATTTGGCATTGGTCTACACGTTTTGAAGATATCAAATTTCGTTGGGTGCCCAGAGAACATAATAGTGAAGCTCATGCTGTTGTGATATCTAATGATTCTCCATTAACTCCTTATGTTTTTTATCACACTCTTCCATTATCTGTAATTAATCACAATCAACATAACCAATATACTTCTTAATATAATAAGTTGGAAAAAAGAAAAAAAAAATTTATTGAAAAACTGTACCAATTATATAAATCAAATGTATACTTAACCATATTGATGATATAAAATTAAAAAATATGTATTTAATTTATCGTTTTGTATCTTTTGAAAACTTTTTATTTTTCCTAACGTTTACAGTAACATATAATTACAAATGTAAAGTTATATTAAATAATAATTAAATTCTTATAATATGTTTTATATATTATCTATACTATATTTTCTTTTTCTCCTTACAATTAAATTATATTAAATAATAATTACATTCTTATAATATGTTTTGAATATTATCTATACTATTTTATACTAACCTTTCTTTCTCCTTTGAATTAGAAGATTTAAAATAAAGGTGGGTTGTAGATGTTTTAATCCAAAAATATAGCTTGAGATTTTTACATAAAACCAGAGTAGTAAAGAATACATTTTTACTTTTAGTTCTATTTTTTATTTATATATATAGTATTATAATAAAAAAGTTAGCTAAAAGGATACTTATAATTAATTTTTCTATCTGTTTACTTTTTTGTTTCATTTATAATTTTGAATTTATGCAATATAATGAGAATTCATTCACATATGATATAAACTATTTTTTCTTATTTAAAAATAAAATTTATTTAGTTTTTACTTAACCAATCAAAACATTTTTTTTATTTTAGTAATTTTGTCATGTCACATTTATGAGTTGACTTTGTTTTGCACTAACGTTTCTGAAATTATTGACACATATGATTTTTTTAGTAAACCTGCTTCTCAAATAGTAGTTAGAATTTTTAAAAATCAAACTATCCAATCGAAATATCTGAACTAACCAAACCTGCAGACAGTTTTCATCTTTTGAGTTAATATTTTTTTCCTTTTTGATGAATTTTGACTCTTACATCTCATGTTGGACATACAACAGCTTGTAAATTCAGAACACACTCAAATAGAAAAAATAGTCAAAAAAGTTTTTGGTCAAAAAAAAAGACTTGTAATTAATTTGAATACAAATTAATCAGTTATTATCTTTTTCAAAAAAAATCTATACTATTAATTCAGGAATACATAAATGTTTAAACATAATTCATATGTTAAATTACATATAATACCATTGCATTTTAACTTTTTCCTTAGATTTTTATTAAGGATAGCTTAATCATAGATTGTTAGACATAATTCGAACTATTCTGTTTATACTAAGCCAAATTTATATCGATATGGCATTAATATTTTACCAACCATCGACTCAATCATCTATACTAAACCATATGAGTAATCTATCTACTAATAAATAAATATAATTCATGAATAATGTGGTATATTACGCTGTTTCGTCCTGTACCAATGTCCCGATGTCGAATTAAAGAATTGGGTAATCGATAAACCTGTTAATCAAATAATTTCAGTCCAGATTTAATTCTACGAGAATGACCAAATACAAAGATCTAATCATGGTAATGTAGAAGAGTATTTTTCTTTCAATCAAGCCTTTGTGTTGGTCATCAACATAGATTGTATGGATCGAAGAAGATGAACACTTTTACCTGGATTCACTCTTCTGTCCTGTAGCAATATGCTGAATCTGAAGAAACGAAGAGGGTTAATCGAGAACCTGTTAAACGAAAAATGGCTACAGAAGAAGTCTTATGTTTAAGCTTCAGCAACTAAGAAACAATGCCGAGTTGAATTCAATGATTGTATCCAGGTTTAGAGTGTATACGTAACAGAGCATGAAACTTTTACGATAACCCTATTATGTTTCTGTCTCATCAACCTAAGAATTTGTGAAATATCTATTCCACGTAGGCTAAGTGTGACTAACGGTATGATTAACAGTTTCTTTTGTATGAATATTAATGTTCTTGGTTTCTTCTCTTAATCTCAAGTTTAAACACAATTTTCGGTCAACTGTTTCAATTTATTTGTTCGATAGCCTGTGAGGATTATGCTTTGATTTGATATTTCATAATCTGACAAAAGTAAAAGTTTTCTCCTTTTTTCTTTTCCCAATACCTGACATTTCGATAGCATAACTAATAAAATATAAAGAAGCCCTAGAACAATCCAACTATAAAAGAAGTTTTACTTGCAATTTTATAGTTTTGTAGAGACAGAAAAAATGGCTAAGATTAGTACCATTGATAATCTTGGAGAATAGAAGATGGATTGACGGATTTGTGTGAAGGTGTACAGGAAATGGAAAGACTTAATAATGATTACTACACTTCATTTTTGTTGATCAACATGTAAGTATCTCTATCATATATCATTTCTGTGATTTTTACAACATCGTTAACGTTTTGGATAAATGTCCTAAACCATTGCTGTTTATGATAGGGAATTAAAATTCAAGCATCTGTTGAAATGGTGTCTTTCGTGGATCGCTTCAATAACGAGTTATATGAGGGCCCCAGTGGAAGATTATCAAACATTTCATAGTTACAAATGTGACTTCTCCGACTCGCTTAACTAGGCTTACTAAATAAATAATTCTTGTGAGTACCACAGAGGTGAGGGAAACTTATCTACGATTGAATGATTATTTCATGAGATTCACCAGTTTTGAACATCTAATGCCTGGATCTTAGGATAATAGGATGTACCATGTTGGTATGTACTACCATTCTCATTTTGTGATCTTAGTAATGCGTATTTTTTATTTTGTTCTTATAAAAATGTCTTATTCTTTTCTTTCAGATGTTGTCGGTATTGTTGATGATGTTGGAGGACTCAAAATTGTTTCATCTCCTCATCAGATTGATATGCGTATATGTCAACTGCAGTTCCAACTTAGAGACACATAGTACTTATAATTAGGAGAAACTTGGTTTTAAGTTTATTCAGTTTAATGTTTACAAAATTACCATACTAAATTTCTTTGTTATCACATTTTAGAGATTATGAGGTAGAGTTTGTTGCAAGTGGGAAAATGGCTATTGATTTCTATGAGCGGTGGAACAAAAATTACAGTTCAGGGGGAGTAGTTATTTATGTTTTGAGTGATTGGTGAATACATTATGATGGTTAGTTCTCTATTTAACCTTATTTTCGTTATCATATCTATTATTTTTCCCTATAAATTTAACTTTTTCTGTATTACAATTTGTGTTTTAGCTATTAAAGATGAATGAGGTATCTCTAGGTTGTGGTTTGATCTTTAAATAGATGAAGTTGATGAAATCAAGCATATTATGTAAGTTTATCATTTCGTGTTTTATTATTTAATAGATTTTGAAGTCTTACTCTCATATGAGATGCTAACTTTAGTTTTTTTCATAATTACTTGAGAAGAAGACAGTATTGTTGAAATAAGTGACAAAGATGACAATGATGGTGATAGCAGTAATGACTAAAGTGGCAAATTTCGTCTGGATCAGAAATCAAAGTCTATCTATGTTATTGGCGTCTATGTGAAATATTTTCGTCCATTTTTTTTTCCTGCTTATGATGTTACGTATCAATGGAATTAACTATTTTGCTATGTCTGAGTTTTGTAATAAACTTATCTTATTATTTTCATACTACATATTCTACATATTAAGGAAAACTAAAATGCAATTTAAATGCTATGAGTACTAACCTTTTAGTCCATGTAGTAGATCGTCTTTAGATAAGATAGTATTCAAAATGTATTTTCCTAACTTTTTTCTCCATTTTCAAATCTGTCCAAATGAAGATGTGTCCAATAATGATATTCATTATTTCATATATATTGGACCAATGCACAAATATTATTAGTGTGATGCCCTGACTCAGCTAACTTAGCTGTGACATCTAGTACCTTTGAAAAACTTGTTTTAAAAACCGTAACCCATTGAGCCATTAGTCTCGCGCGCTAATTTTAACAAACCTACACAACCAAAAAGGGAAAAAGGGGGTGAGTAATAAATTACTCAATGAGGGAGATCATATATGCTTACTGAAACATAATTAACATTTCTACTATTATACCACACTCATCAAAACACATAAACCTAGACACTAACAATCATATAGTCTGATTTCTTATCTAGCTATAACACATATCAATCGTCTTGCGAATGAAGCAAGACTTCCATAGACTGGAGGTTTATACATCGCGTAGATGGCACTATCCTTGTGATAGCCTTAAAACCTCATACTGTAGAGGCTGGCCTTGGCACAGACACTCCCATCTTGGGCTCGTCAGCCATACATAACATATCATAACATAACTCATAACCTCATAAGGTTATCACATAATGTTTCCATCAATCATCCTACATGTTATCATCAATCATCCTACATGTTATCATCACATCATATCATATCATATCCTAATGCATGTCATCATGAAACCTAAGTCTAGGAATCAGATCTAAGCTTACATATCATGAATCATATAATATAACAATATAAATATGAACTGTGATTCCACAGATCACGCCATCACATTTGCCACATGCTATAGACTTTCTCTTTCCTTACTCTTTGGACATATTTACTTCATGAACTTCAAGCACACGTTTCCCCATACTCATGATGCTCAAATCGGTTTTCCTTCAACTGAGAACTAGCTCCACAGGTGTATAATACTCCTACAAAGTTTCGGCTCAAGCCGAGCTCGTTTGCCCATCCAAACATAGCAACTGGCCAGACATATACCACTGTTCTATACTGCGTCAACTAGTTCCAGAAAGACATCTATAAATAAAAAACTGACTGTTCACTTGGATATGAATTCTACTGTGCCACCTTAAAAGTCACCAAATATTAGCTCAATCAGACGTCATTTAACCCCTCAAACAATACCTTGAAAACTCCTTGCAAATCAATTTACGAATGACTTATAACTTGTATTGATGACCCGTTGAATCCTCTGAATTACATGAAGCGAGCTCTTTCCAGAGACAGCTCAATCGTTAGCTGGTTCCTTCTAGTCTGGACGTAATCTTCTTCCAAAGTAGGAACACGGACACTGTAATTTATGGATTCCCAATTGCAGGCTTCTCAGGTGTTTCTTGACCGAGAAGCAAGCTCTCCAGGCAACACCTCTAGTGGTACTAGGGTTTCTACTTAACTCTTTTAGAATCTTGGGATGATGGTGAACACGCTGATGCCCTCGCTGCACCTTACCGGCGTTTTATCTTCCACTGACATGCCTTCAAAGTTTCTCCAATCACACTGTCTTCTTCTTCAATCTGCTTTGCATGAACTCAGGTTTTGATATTCGGATCTACTCCAATCTACCCTGTTTCTGCTTCTCCTTATTGACACAAATCAGATCTTCCTTTTCCAGTGCTTTTCCTTGGTGGTGGTGTTCTATTCCCGGCGAAAACTCTCTTCTTCACGTGAGCATCGTCTTCTCCTTTTCGCTCCACCTACGTCTCTGCTTCCACTCCTATTATCACCAAGACAACCTCTTCTACACTCTATTATCTCTCTTAATTTTGTCTATCTTCTTCTTCCTTGAATCAACATCCCTCCTCTCTTTGCGTACTTCCATCGATCTCTTTTGTTATGCTTCTCATCTTCTTAATTATGTTCCACGATCTCTTTAAAACTGGGTCTCCCCTTTCTTTTCGCTACTAACTAATGCGTAGGTGCCATCACCCCAACGACGGACTGAAACATGGTGAACTCTCTCTCTCTCTCCTTCTTTTTCTCTCTAAGGCAGCGGCTACGTGAAAATTGGATGATATGTTTTACCTTGATTATCCTCAAGAGCTGCAAATCACGCTTATATTATGTGTAAACACACTTACACATCCGACTAGTTTAAAGAATGCTAAATGGGATTGGAGCTCATAAGTTTAATTAATTCAAACTGGTCCAAATACTAAAACTCGGGTGTTACAATAAGTTATATATTATTGGACATGAAATGAATATATGAAATTTCTTACTATTTACTGCCAGCGTTTCACAGGAAATAAGACATTGACAATAATCTATATTATTATTTGCGAAGTCAGAAATGCACCACAACTCTTCTCAGAGGGGTTAGTGTCTTCTGTCCCTGGTGGAAATATTCCGATTTTAAATCGATTGGTTTGGTTTGGTTCTTATTTGGAAATCGATTATAGTAATTTAAACCTTATACCGGTTCTTATATGATGTATCAGTTGAGCTTTTTGAAATTGGTATCCAATGGACCATTTGAAAAAGTCGGCTGCCTCTCAAAATTATTATATTACAAAACGAAAACCCTAAAATTTTAATATCTATATATACTCGCATATATCTCATTCATCTAAACAATGCTTAGGTTTATTTATTGATTATTGACGTGTAGGTCATTGTTTAGGGTTTAGTTTTTATTTCATGCATTGTGTTTTGTTTCTTACGTTCTGATTTTCTCTTCTTGGTTTTTCGTTGTGCACGCAGGTAGCTTGCAAGAGAGGATAGTTGATTAGGTTTCATCGGTTCGTTTTGGTGATAGAACTTCCAAGCTTATGTCTGCTGATGGTCGTGAGTTCAATTTGCATAAAAAGTATTGCTTCTTAAACTTTTTTTCATTTGGATTCATCGTATGTTGATTACAACTAATGCTTTGTTATAAAATTTGGTTTTGATTTGTTTATTATGTTGTTTTCCTGACGATGCTGTTTATTGCTTTGTCTTTTTCGTTTTGGTTATATATATTTTTTTGCTCTATATTTATATCTCATTTTATTTTCTCGGTTGCTCTACGATCTTGGTTTCTTTGTGTATCTTTTTTTTTGGTTTTATACAGTAAGCATACTCGGATGACTATCTTGCCTTTCCATCTACCGAGGAACTAGGATATCATTTTCTAGGAAGATTTTTCAGTACCTGATCCTGCATATTATTTTCTAAGGTCTCAGTTTCAGGGTTGGATGGAATACAACAAGCACCATCCTGAGTCGAGGCATCTTCTGTATACTGAATTCTTGATTTGGTTTGTTTGGCATAAGAACATCATAAAATGGCTACCGCGGCGTCGTTGTAGGTCTAGGAGAAATGCCGTAGGACTTCCCTTTGTGAAGCCAGAATGTGGTGAGTCTATTACCTCGGGAGGTTGTTAGCTATTGTCAGAGGACCGACGTGTTTTGAAGATATCAGAACGATTAATGGCGTTTTATATCCATCATTTGCTGGGGCCATTGGAGTCTATTATGATTTGGGATTAGTCGAGCGACCTTTTCTTACAAAATAACGAATATTATGGTGTTGGGTTTTGCGTTTATGTATTTTTATTACGTGGTTTGTAGTTGGAGTTTTTTTATTCTGGTATCTACTAAATTAGATTTTAATTAACTGTCTTATGATGTATGCCATTGTCAATAATCATTTTTACAGTGTAATTTATACAGTATGGTTATGTGTTGTTTTCGGCTTATATGATCGTGTTTGGTTGAAAAGGATGAGACCCATCGTATTGGCTTGGTATGATTTTTGATGTAAGTTTTATCAAACTGTAAAAGTATTATCGTTGGAACGTTGATACAAGATTTGTGACTCCCTTGGTCAATCACCCATTGTACTAGTCAGTTGTAGTATAAGTTTTATGTCAATCCAATTGGGAAGAGTTGGAAAAAGAAGAGTTGAGAGTAAAATCTCTAAGTCAAGCAAGCAGAGAATTGGTTTTATTGCCTAAGCAACAGTTCTAGCAACCTAAGTGAAACAAGCAGCAAACAAAGTGAAAGCAGAAGCAAACTAAGCAGTTTTAAACAAGAAAAACAGAGCAAAACATAGGAAAACAGAGCAAATCCGAGATTCAAATAAGAGAAAGGCAAGTTCCTAGATGTGGTTATTGACTTTGGGGAATTTCAGACATTAACTAAGGCTGTTTCAAACTACATTGATCAAGCAAGTAAGCAAGCAATGGTGATTCCTAGACATAGAGGTCACAATTAAGCTAGTTAGATCCAATCTCTTGGCAAATAACCTTTTGCTAAACATTCTAACAAGAACTAACTCTCATTAGTGCTAAAACATCAAGCAAGCAAGAGTAAACAACTCTATTCAAGTCAAAATGCTCCTCAAACAGTCAATCTCTTGAGCCAAGGCCAGCAAATCCTCTATTAAACAAGATCAGCATTTCATCAAACACTTGGTGGGCATAAGAGAAAGTTAACAACTTAGACAAGTTTGATCAAGACTAATCTAGCATGAATAACAGATTGATAGAGAGGAACCCGTAAACTGAAGCATTTAATAAGCCTTAATCAAGCCTTAAATTCCCCTAATCAAGCCTTAAATTCTCCTAATCTACCACATCTAGAAACCCTAAGATAACTACTCACTCATAATCATGTTTAACACCAAATCACAAAGGGAAAGGATGCTAATCATGATTAAAAGAGAGATTAAAGCAAATACTTGATTATATTAAACAAAGCAAAGAAATTGTCTTACAAACTTAAAAAAATGCTCAAGAACAGTATTTTGACAAGACATCTCGAAAATCTGGAAAAGAGGCTATTTATAGCCTAGAGAAGAAAGCCCTAGAGTAATGGCAAAAACGTAATTAAAAACAGGTTCAGGGTGGGTCAGTATCGGTCAGTTGCGTCGGTCTTCAGTGACTGAAATGGATCCATATCGGTCTGCAGTGATCGACACATATGACCGAAATCCATTCGGTGTGTTTGTGTCGATCACACTTGACCGATACTGGTGATCGATACTGCTCCGTATCGGTCATCCTTGACCGATAATCTCTGTTCTCTGACCAAAAACTTCTGCAGAGATCTTCTGCTATGATCCTCCTTGCTCCCTTTTGCCCAGCTAGCATCTTGTATCATTCCCAAAACTCCTCCAAGCTCCTTTTAGCTCCAAAAGCACCTAAAACATCCAAAATGCAAAGAAAATGCAAACTATACTCTAAATGCAGGCTAAGTCTAAAAGGAGAAGAAAATGGGACAAAACCTAAGGGAAAGCATGCAAAAGAGGGCCAAAATATGTACTAAATACAGCCCTAAAAAATGGTGTAAATACAAGAGATATCAAGACCCTCACACTTGCCATTTACTTGTCCTCAAGCAAATAAGAACAAATGGGAGAGTGAGGTTTGAAAGTGGGCATTCAGATTCCAAAAGTGCAAAGGTAAAGATATGGTTTCAATGCTCAAGTGCCTAGTTGTAGGATGCAAACATAATCAGCTATACTTTAAAGATCCTAGCCATGCTCATCATGTTTCAAAATGATCTCAAATCTCAACTTAGGCAAATGCTCAAATCAATCAACTCTTTAACATTCAATTAAGTTTAGAACATGAATCATGCTTATGCAAATCAAGTGAAGACATTTGGTTGAAAGAGAGGTAAGGATATGAGATAAGAATGGTCTCATTAAAGCACATGGTTTTAAAAACATAAAGGATCACTCAATGAAATGACTTCATCTTAGGCAAAATGCTAAAGGTAAAAGCACACTTATGCATTCAATTCAAAGCTCTCTTCTACCCTTATTTCCCAAAGATGAGTCCTAAGCATTTCTAAACCCCAAAAATGAATCCTCTAAGTCTACCCTTTCCTAAACTCTACCCTTTACCCTTCTTCATGGCTGGGGAAACTTCTTCTTTTTGCTTGTGTGATTGCTTCTTTTTGGTTGGGACTTGCTCTTCTTTGTTGTGTTGGCACCTTCATCACATTTGGTGGATTGCTTCTTGGTCAGATTTTTCTTCTTTTGGACCCTTCTAAGCATTGTTGTTGGCGCCAATCCTTCTTTTTGAACTTAGAGCTTTTATTCCCTTTGCTTAACCACAATACTAAACTATTTCCCCTTTTCTACCATTTCAGATCTTTTCCTTTTCTTTCAAAACTTAATAACATGAAGTTCAAACCACTTACACTACCCTTTTAAAACCCAAAACTCCTATCCTAGAATCAAGCTCAAGATGCAAGCTGATATCTACAAGAGAGCTAATCATTTCCAGCCTTGTTCATAACACTTTTTGCCAAGACAAAATCGAAAATGCAATGCAAAGGCCTCACAGCTCTCACAATAGTGTTTAGGCTCAAAAGGAGGTTTTGGTTAAGGGTGAGGATGTAATTGTCCCATAATTATGAGGATCAGCTATTTGGATCAACAAGAGTGATATAAAGGAGAAAGATGATCCAAATATGTATATGGTAGCCATGTAATCACTTTTCAATGCATAAGACATGATAATTAAAAGTCCAAATTAAAGTTGAAGTTGTTAGAGTTGATTTTCAGAGAACAAATGCTTCCAGAATGAGATGAGAAGACCAAATCTAGCAATCTAAGCATGGTTCAGTCTTAACTTCTAGCAATCATATGATGCATCAAACTACTAAGCACTTAAAAACTGAAATCATCTCTAAACACTAAGCACTTTACAAGGAAAATTCATCATAATGCCCTATGCAAATGCAATGCAACCTACATGTCAACACTAGACTCAAATGCAACTACATGCTTTCTTTTTGGTTTGCAAAAATGAAAAATTTTTTTAAAAATTTTCGATTTTTTTTGTGTTTTTCTATGCCTTAAATGTATGCATGATATGCATGAGACTCAAAATGAAAAGAAAAAGAAAAACTAAGAAAATAGAACACAAAGTCAAACCCCAACCCCACAGTTAAATTACACAGTCCCTTGTGTAATGAAAGCAATGGAAGAGAGAAGCAACAAAATATATTACAAAAATAAAAAGATGCAATGGTTTAGAACAATGGAAAGGATGTGGTACTTGGTTTAATGGTAGGAGTTGTGGGATGATCCTGAGGTTTGTGGAGACTTGCTAGCTCTCCTCTTCCTTCTCTCATAGAATTGAGTGGAATGCTCTGCTTCTTGAGGTGGTTGAACCCAGCTTGACCATAGTTTCTCACCTTGTGAAGAAGTCCCTTGTGTGCCCCATTGCCATGTCTCCTGAACTTCAGAGGGGTTGGGGTTTGATGCCTCCCAAGCTGATGGAACATGGGCTCTTGGCTCATAAGATGAGGCCCTTGGTTGTGCCCATGTACCCCATTGGTCACTTGGTTGTGCATGGAATGAGTGTCTTCCATGGGGGTTCCATACAGCTTCCTCCTCTTCAGTTGGCTCAGCTTGGTGAAGTTGCTCTTCTTGGTGAGAGTTGAGCTCATGGGTGTGGCTGTGGTGGGAAGTTTTTGCTGATGTGGCCTTGTTCTTCCTGAACTTCCCTTTCACCATCTTCATAAGCCCTTTGATGGCTTTGTCTTGCCACTTGCACCACTTCTGGAGTGTGTTGATGTGCTCATGAGCTGCTCTCAAAGAGCTTCCTTAGTTGGGAGCTTCATAGGGCTGGAAGTGGAACTGCCTTGAGCTGTAGTTCAACACTTCTTCTTCTTCAAGCTCATCTTCTTTATAGGTTCCTCCTTGGCCTTCAGCGCCAGCAGTAGCATTCCATTGATCTTCTTATTCTTCTTCTATAATCTCTTCAGTGTGCTACTCTTCTTCTTCACTGTCTTCTTCTTCTCCTTCTGTAGGAATAGGGCCGCCTGTGTAGAGCTCCTCAGTGCTTGGGTTGAAGCTGATGTTTCTTTTTCTGATGAAGGATGTAAGTTTTAGATTGGGGAGGAGGACTTTTGCTGGTGTGTCAAGGCCTGTGATGAAGTTGTATACATGCTTTCCACTAATGATTCTTTCAAGGTAGTGGCTCCTCTTGAGATAATCAATGTCAATCCATAGTGGTTCAAGCGCATCATCTTCATGTCTCTCAAGGTCTACTCCACTAGCCTGTAGAACCGCTATCACAACTCCCCCAATGTGCACTTGAGGGCTGCTTTCCTTCTTTGTCTTACTTAAAACCCAGCTCTGGTAGGATATGATCTGTTCCATCAGCATAGACACATAGCAGGGGTAGCTTTTCGGTGCTCTGAGAGGTTCTTTATACTCGTCGCCTCCCAAAAGATCATACAGTCCTTGGTATATCAGATCTGCCTCCCTTCCTGTGAGATATGTTGTCTCCTTCCTTGCAAAGAGTGTATTTGCAAGTGCCTTGTGGACATATCTCACAGCTGGATGCCTTAGGTGCTCGTTCCTTGATCTTCCAGGAGTGTATTTCCCAACCCCAATAATGCCTCGCAGCATGATGTGCTGCTTACTTGAGATTTCAAACCTGCTCAACTTGGTGGGGTGGGACTTCAGATCTAGACCCTTGGCGATCTTCGTGAATGTTGAGGAGAACTTTTCTTTGCCAATCCGAAAACAAATCCATCCATCACCATTAGAGAGTTCACTGTCTTCATACCAGACCACCTTGAGTGTGGAGAGGAATTGGTAAGTGAGCTGTTGGTAAGATGGCAGTGGCATCTCCATGAAAGCTCCGCCCATGCGCTCAAATATGGCTTTGCAGTCACCATAGAGTCCCAGCGTCTTCATTGTGGAGGTGCATGGATATCTTGTTGGCTTGAAAGTGCACTGGTTGAAAGCCTCCATGAGTTCTCTAGCAGCATTGCCCTTCTTTTGTTGATTTTCTCCCTCATTTCCAACTGGTCTCTTTCTAGCGGCTTTGGAGGATTGCTCATCAGCCTTGCCCTTTCCTTTATCTTTCTTTGTTCTTGGTTGGATTGGTGCCTCTTGAGGTGCTTTTCCCTTTTTCCCAGCAGCTATGTTTGTTCTTCCCATGGTACCTTCAAAAGCAAAGCTTGAAAACAAGGTAAGTGAAAGAATAAAAGCTGAGGCACCAAATAGCTGAAAGCTTTTAATGGAGAAACTCTTTAAGCTAAGAAAAGTCTAACAAGTCCTAACAACAAGCTTAAACTTATTCAAAGCAAGAAGAGATCAAAAGCTAGCAACTAAATAAGCTAGAATGCACAAAAGATAAACAGTTATATATGACATTCTAGGAAGATGGTTCTTAGGCAAAAGAGATGATGGCCTTGCAAGTGGATGAAGATAAATAAGAAATGAGATATATAGACATTAAACAGAACTTCAACATCTAGCTTGATATTTCAAAACAAATCCAAATTGCAAAACCATAGCACAACAATCAAAACTAAACACTGCTTGCTCTTAAAAACTTCTACTAATCGATTTTTAACATAAGCAAAGAGTAAGAGCAAGGAGAGATAGTTTAGGAAGCAAACCTTTAGTGAGCTTTTGAACACTTAGAGAAAGCAATAAAAGAGAAAAAGAACTAATAGTTTCGAGCTTTAGGTGAGAAGAAGAGTGAGTTTAAGTGTGAAGAGAAGTGAAGGAAGTTGTTGCATAAATAGAGAGAAAAGAGAGGAAACCAAAGGAATCAAAGGTTGGTGAGGGAACATAAGGAATCAAAAGTGTGGGGAACAAAAACAAAAGTGTTCAGAAGCTAACAAAGAGGTCAGAAGGAATCCCATTTAAAAATTCAAACTCCTTTGGCTCCAAACCAAAGGAGGTAAAATCTTTTTGAAAGTTGAGATACTTACCTCGGATGGAATATCGGTCACTCATGACCGAAATTACTGACCGAAATGGCAGTTTCGGTCATGAATGATCGATATTAGAGACTGATGTGCTTCCTGGGATTAGTATCGGTATCATTGATCGACACACTTGACCGAAATACATCCGGTGTGATTGGGTCGGTCTTGAGTGATCGATACTGGTGACCGATATGATTCCAAGAATCTCATCGATCACCAGTGATCGACACGCTGGACCGAAAATCATACGGTGTGTTTATGTCGATCAAGTCTGGTCGATATGAATGACCGAAATTTGTCCTGCTTTCATACTTCTTTCCATATCGGTCACAAGTGACCGATATGTTGACTGGTATAAACTGGCTCTACTGATATTGATCAATAATGATCGATATTGATGACCGAAAATCTGTGTATCGGTCTGTCATGACCGATACAGATGATCGGTATCAGCCATAATACACCTGTTCTTTGTCCCCTTCAGACTTTCTCAAACCCCAGTTCGAGATCCTGTTTCTATACACTAAAACAAAGCATAAAAGATAAACTAGAAAGCATAATATATACAAAAGGATACCATGGGACTACCTCCCAAGTGTGCTTGTTTAAAGTCACTAAGCTTGACTTTGATTACCTCTTTAGTTGAGGTGAGGAGAAGGAGTCTTGGAACTCCTTGGTGTCATCTTGCTTCTCTTGACCTTGGTGGTGACTCCATTCACCTTGATCTTGGCAAAAGGTGTAGTATTCCCCTCTTGCTGAAGCTTGAAGCAAAACTCTCCCCTCTTGGAGACACTTGGTTTCAAAACCACTTCTCCCTTGCTAGTAACCAGCTTAACATCATTCAGATTCTTGTAACCAACCACTTCAAGGACCTCCTTTTCAGTGGTGTCTTCAAACAACTTGACCAAGCAGCAGCCATCAAAACTCTCTCCTTGGTAGCCTTCAAACTCTGGCCAGTTCTTTCCAAGCTGCTTCAGCTTCTTGATCTCCATTGAGAAGGCTTTCTCATTCTCCAGCTTATTCCCCTTGGAGTCAAACCTTAGAACCTTCTTCTTAGTCAGCTTCAGCTCAATAGTGCAGTTCTTAGCATCAAACACTGCTCCAGCTGAGGCCAAGAGAGGTCTTCCTAAAATGATAGCATTCTTTATATGCCCTTCCACATCAAGCACCAGGAAATCAGTGGGAATGGTTACTCCTTCTATCATCATTGGCACATCCTTGAGACTCCCAAGTGGTTTCTTCACTGTCCCATCAACTATAGTAAGGGATACATTACTCTCCTGAAGTTGAGTGTAGCCAAGAGCTTTAGCAGTAGAGGATGGGAGAAGGTTGATACTTGCTCCAAGTTCACAAAGACAGCTCTTGAAAGTCTGCCCCTTAAGCTCACATGGGAGAGTAAAACATCCTTGATCTCCAAGTTTTTTTATAGTAAGCTCCTTAACCTCAGGTGTTCTAGCCTTCATCCTCAGCTTCTCAAGTTCTTCTTGGCCATTCAAACCCCTCAATTCCATCTGAGCAGCATAGAGAGTTTCATACTTCTGAACTAGCTGTTCCTTGAACCTTCCTGGAAAATGGATGGTTGGTTGATAGACAGGAAGAGTAGCTGTTTGAGGTTTCTTTTTATCATCAGCAGCTTCCACCAAGTAGTCCTTTGTGTTATCAAATACTTCATGTGGCGCCCACAACTCTTCAGCATCTGAGTTTCCCTTATCTCCAAAGGGTCCTTCTTCTACAGCTCCTTGGTCATTTTTGATTTCCAAGAACTCTCCCCCCCCCCCCCCCCCCCCCCCCCCCCCCCCCCCCCCCCCCCCACTTAGAGGTTCAGTGTCCTCAGTGAACAAGTAGAGGAACTCTTCAATGATAGGCTCCTCTTCAGCTGAGAAGCTTTCTTCTTCTAGCACAATAGCATTACAGAACTCCTTTGGGTTAGCTTCTGGTTTTCCAGGAAACTGTCCTTGTGGCCTGGGACCAGCTATGCCTTTGTTGGTCTCAAGTGTTTTGACTCTTGCAGCCAATCCATCAAACTTGTTGGTAAGCTCTTCAAGCACTGAATCAATTTTTTTGTGGACCTCTGCAAACTTCTTATTCATTTCCAAGGTTGTAGTGACTTGAGTGTTGATCATTTGCTGCATGAGGGTCTTGAGTTCAGTGTATTGAGAGCTAGAGGAAGCTTGTCCTTGTGCTTGAGCATTGAATCCTGGAGGGTTGTAGGGCGCTCTAGGCTGATAGTTGTTGTTCCTCTACTGAAAACCTTGATTGTTGTAGGGAACAAAAGGTCTTGGGGCAGCTTGCTGTTGCTGTTGAGGGTAAACCTGATCTTGGGGGTTGGCAACATTGTTGCTCCTGTAGGACAAGTTGGGATTTGGTCTGTAGTTCCCATAGTTGTTGTAGCCACCTTGGTTTCCCAAATAGTTCATCTCCTCAACTTGGCATTGCTCCTGATCATCAAGCTGAACCATGTCTCCCACAAAGTGAATCTCTTTCTTTTCCCTTAGCAACAAGTCCAGATTCTCATGTAGAGACTTGATTTCTTTCTTGCTAGACTCTAACTCATCCTTTGCACTCCTTGGTGCTCTGTCAAACTCCTCATGGTAGTTTCCATCAGACTGAGCCAAGTTCTCTACTAACTCCAAACCTTCATCTACATCTTTTGACAGGAAGTTCCCATTGGATGCTGTGTTTAGAAGCATTCTTATCTTAGGCAAGGCTCCTCTGTAGAGAGTGGATAGCAAAGAGGCTTGTGAGAAGCCATGATGAGGGCATTGCAGTGTGTAACCCTTGAATCTCTCCCAAGCTTCTCCAAAGCTTTCATTGTTCCTCTGTGCAAACCCTGAAATCTCATTCCTTATCCTAGCAGTTCTTGAAGTGGAGAAGAACTTTGCTAGAAAGGCTTTCTTGCATTCATCCCAGCTGGTGATACTTCCTTGGGGAAGGTTTTTCTCCCACTGATGTGCTTTGTCTCCTAGGGAAAAGGGAAACAACCTGAGCTTGAAGCCATCTTCACTTACTCCATTTATCTTTGTGAGTGAGCACAGCCTGTCAAAATTATCCAGATGATCTAGAGGGTCTTCAAGTGGTAACCCATGGAATTTGCTGCTCTGTACCATTGAAATCAATCCAGACTTGATTTCAAAGTTGTTGTTTTGGACAGCTGGTGGAATGATACCTGTCCTGTTGTTGTAGGCATTTGGTGCATCACATGCGCCAATAAGTCTAGCTGCTCTTGGAGCTTGTGCAGCGCCTCTTGGTCCCTGCTCACCCTGTAAGCCTTGAACACCTTGATGTCCTTGTATACCCTGAGCGCCTGCAGCTCCTGGAGGACCCTGAAATCTGATGTCATCCATGACTTGATCCTGATTGTTCATACCAAGTCTTTGCAAGTGTTGCTGCCTTTCTTGCTGTCTCCTTGCTCTCTATCCTCTATCCATCAGATTGATGTTGTCTATGAAATCCACAAGATTGCTTGAACCTCTGGATCTCAAGTTCATATACCTGAAAGACAGAAGTGAGAGTCAAAGAGAATTAGTAACCAAAGAAAAGTAAAAGCTTGATCTTAAAGATTCTACAAACTCTAATGATTCAAACATCGTTCCCAAACGGCAACGGCGCTAAATTGATACAAGATTTGTGACTCTCTTGGTCAATCACCCATTGTACTAGTCAGTTGTAGTATGGGTTTTATGTCAATCCAATTGGGAAGAGTTGAAAACAGAAGAGTTGAGAGTAAAATCTCTAAGTCAAGCAAGCAGAGAATTGGTTTTGTTGCCTAAGCAACAGTTCTAGCAACCTAAGTGAAACAAGCAGCAAACAAAGTGAAAGCAGAAGCAAAAAGCAGTTTTAAACAAGAAAAACAGAGCAAAACAGACCAAAACAGAGCAAATCCGAGATTCAAATAAGAGAAAGGCAAGTTCCTAGATGTGGTTAATGAGTTTGAGGAATTTTAGACATTAACTAAGGCTGTTTCAAACTACATTGATCAAGCAAGTAAGCAACGAATGGTGATTCCTAGACATAGAGTTCATAATTAAGCTAGTTAGATCCAATCTCTTGGCAAATAACCCTTTGCTAAACATTCTAACAAGAACTAACTCTCATTAGTGCTAAAACATCAAGCAAGCAAGAGTAAACAACTCTATTCAAGTCAAAATGCTCCTCAAACAGTCAATCTCTTGAGCCAAGGCCAGCAAATCCTCTATTAAACAAGATCAGTATTTCATCAAACACTTGGTGGGCATAAGAGAAAGCTAACAACTTAGACAAGTTTGATCAAGACTAATCTAGCATGGATAACAGATTATTAGAGAGGAACCCATAAACTAAAGCACTTAACAAGCCTTAATCAAGCCTTAAATTCCCCTAATCTACCACATCCAGAAACCCTAAGATAACTACTCACTCATAATCATGTTTAACACCAAATCACAAAGGGAAAGGATGCTAATCATGATTAAAAGAGAGATTAAAGAAAGATTAAAGCAAATACTTGATTATATTAAACAAAGCAAAGAAATTGACTTACAAACTTAAAGAAAATGCTCAAGAACAGTATTTTGACAAGACATCTCGAAAATCTGGAAAAGAGGCTATTTATAGCCTAGAGAAGAAAGCCCTAGAGTAATGGTAAAAGCGTAATTAAAAACAGGTTCGGGCTGGGTCAGTATCAGTCAGTTGCGTCGGTCTTCAGTGACCGAAATGGATCCCTATCGGTCTGGAGTGATCGACACATATGACCGAAATCCATCCGGTGTGTTTGTGTCAATCACACTTGACCTATACTGGTGATCGATACTACTCCGTATCGGTCATCCTTGACCGAGACTCTCTGTGCTCTGACCGAAAACTTCTGCAAAGATCTTCTGCTGTGATCCTTCTTGCTCCCTTTTGCCCAGCTAGCATCTTGTATCATTCCCAAAACTCCTCCAAGCTCCTTTTAGCTCCAAAAGCACCTAAAAACATCCAAAATGCAAAGAAAATGCAAATTATACTCTAAATGCAGCCTAAGTCTAAAAGGAGAAGAAAATGGGATAAAAGCTAAGGGACAACATGCAAAAGAGGACCAAAATATGTACTAAATACAGCCCTAAATGGTGTAAATACAAGGGATATCAAACGTATAAATGTTAACATGAATTCTGGCATGCGGATTTTTGGTTTGGATTAAGACTCTATGATATTTGATTCTGGTATCTGGAGTTTTGGCTTCGATATAAACTCTACGATATTTGTAACATAACTTCGAGAATACTTGTGTCATGCAAAATTTTGAGAATATGCTGTGACATGTGTTATATATATATTAAGATTTGTTTCAATCTTTAGTTTTATGGAAAATGTTCTTTTTTATTTTATGGGTATATGTGTTATCGTGATAACGTATAAATGCTAACATTAGATATAGCGTATGTAAAATTTGATTCGATAAAGACTCTATGATATTTAAGACTTTTCTTATGTGGATGATATTTGTAATACCTCTTCAAGAATACTTTATATCATGCAAAATTTCGAGTATATTCTGTAACATTTGTTATATGTATATATATTAAGATTTGTTCAGACCTTTATCCTTATCGAAATTGTTTCTTTGAAAGTGTTATCCTTATTGGACTTTCTCTATAAATATTATATATTAATATTAAGGATATTTGTCTTATATATGTAATGTACTGGGAAATATACTATATCTTATTATGTCGGTTATAATTAATGGCGAATATTTAAATCAAACAAAAATATTAGGATAATAGCGTAGCTGTGTAGAGCATTGACAAATATCCGGTATTGTGCCTTATAGATATTTAAAAGATTTATTCCAATATTCATCCTTACCGATATTGTTACTTTGTGCATGTTTGATATTAATAATATTTTTTTACAAAATATTGTATATCTATGTTCGAGATATATATCATATATTTACAATGTTTTGGGGAATATACTATAAGTTTTAACGTCGGTCTTAACGTCGGTCATAATTAGTTACTTGATTTTTTGATAATTATTTGCTATGGAATAATTTGTGATAATGGCATAATTGTTTAGAGTCGTTGGCCTTTAAATATATATATATATATATATATATATAGGATATATATATCTTGCAACTCTGGCTATAAAATACCAAGAAACGCAATAAAAAAATTTCACTTTTATTTTTAGAGCTTACTGAAAGCCCTGGGTTATTAGGTTGATATTTACAAAGAGATTTTACATTGTTCGGGTTGGATAATGTCTATTTTCAAGCGAAAGCCTGGTTCTTTGGTTAACATAAAGGATTTGACTCTGCAGACTGATCGCTATAAGATAAAGGTTTGTGTACTCAAGCTTTGGGTTAGAGTTGGACAGATGATGGATGTCGTTTTCGTTGATGCACTTGTGAGTTTTTTATGGTTTTTTCTGATCAAATTATTGTCGTTTTACTGTGTTGCATCTTCTTAAATATATGTTCGATTAACAATCCTAAATAATTATCAAGGGTGAGCGCATACATGCTACTCTTGATAAGAAGTGTGTCAAGAAATTTCAGGATAAGCTGGCTTATGGTAGTGTATACATCGTCGATACATTCGAGGTCGTCGTGTACAAAAGTGACTATCAGACAAGTTGTCATCCTTATAATATTTATTTTTATCACACCACGGAGTTGAGTGATTGTTATGATTTTCCGAAAACCATTCCCGAGAAATATTTTAGGACATTCGGTGAGATTTTGTCTAGCGATTTGAATAAGTCATACTTGATTGGTAAGTATTTCAAAGCAGTTATTATGTTGGTTACGTATCCTTATGATTGCTAAGTTCAAATTTATATTTGTAGATGTTATAGGTCAGGTCGTTAGTTTGGGGACCGTTGATCAGGTAATGGCCCATGGGAAAATCAGCATTACGCCTAAACTTACTCTTCGTGATACGAGGTATGGTAATTTGATTTGTTTGTATTTTTTTCGATTCTTATTTATACGTGGTTGTTTTCATGATGTGGCTGTAGTGATCTTCGTTTGATGTGCACTTTATGGGATGATTACGCTACAGCAATGGCTGATTATGTAGCTGCACATGCTGCACCGTTGTTGTGTGTGTCATTAGACTTGCATGCATTAGAGAATACAGAGGTTTGTCTAACATAATCTTTCCCGCGTAGCCGAATATGTAATATCCTATTGGAGTGGGTTTATTAAAGTCTGTTTTTAAAATGTAGGTGAAATTAGTATCTCCAACTCTTATAGCTCGACTGATATTTTGTTTAATCCGAACACGGCTCTTGCGAAGAGTTTCATTAAAGGATATGTTTATTTTGATTGTTATGTTATTTTAGTGTTTTCTTTGTATCCTGGTATTTTTAAATTGCATGTATCTAATATTTTTATGTGTTATTTTAGGCTGTCTGATGATAAATTTAGCCTGGAGCCTTCTAATGATTTTGAGTTCACGGAGGTCCTTTTGCATGTGTATGATGATTTCTTCATTAAGACTGCCTGGAAGTCTTTAAGAGTTGTACACGAATCAACTGAGGTAGTGTTTAATATATCATTATTTGGTTTTTCGTTTGTCGCTGGTCGATTTATTTTGGATATCATTCATATGTTGGTGTAGGTTGGGAAGTGTATTGTTATGGTTAGGATCGTCTCTATTGGTAACAATGGCAAGTGGTATTATATTGCTTGTAAGAAGTGCAGTAAGAAAGTTTTTCCTTACCCCGATAAGGTGGATAGTCAGGGATTGCCATTATGGAAGTGTAATGAGTGTGATATAGATGTTTCATCAGTTGTTGCAAGGTATTTTAGATGAATAGTTATCTTTTTATTTAATATCATTTGTAGTTATGTAAATGTTCTATCTTAGTCGTTTAATCTTATATACTTAGTTCTTTTTTGGTTCTCGATGTTGCCGATTCGGAGGGGATTCCTTCGAAGGTTTCTTTCTTTGATAAGATGGCGGCTAGATTTTTTGATAAGACGGTGGAGGAGTTATATGAGGAGGTCGATGATGTATGTATTTATTTGAAGGTGTTTTGTTTGTGGTTTATATATATTTATGTTTTATGGTCTCAAGCTTTTCTGTATTGTTAGGGGGACGATCCGGAGAAGCCATTTGATATTAGGAATTTGATTGGAAAGGATATGCTTTTCAAGATTTCTGTAACTGAAAAACATATTGCTATGAAGTCCTCTTCTTATGTGGTTGAGAGATTCTCAAGTGATGATGACTTAATTTCCAAGTTTGATGAGGCATTTCATGCACAGGTGAGTTTTAGAAACGTTCGTCAGAGTATTGCATTTATATATTAACTGGTTCATTAATTTAGATATATGAATGTTGTAGGCTCCGATAGTTTTTTCTGGTGCAACAGAAGCTTCGAGTGATTCTTTGTTGTCTACACTTGATACCTCTCTCAAGTGAAGCTTGGCTGATACTGGAAGTGCAGTTAAGAGTAGCTCGGCGAAGAGAGTGGATAATAAATGATGCTTTGATTAATATATGAGCTTTTGTTTTCCGTTTTGGTTTTAAAGTATTGGGTAATTTTGTTAGGGGGTGATTTTCTATCATCGTTAATTTTTTTGACTTTGCAAATCAGAATAAGTATGATTTTTATATTATGATTATCGTTTGATGGTTTATTGTCTATTAAAATTCATATGATTTTATACAATAAGAGTTACAATGACCATAGATTATGATTAACATTTGAATATTAGCAACTTTAAGTTATTTAGTATTGTATCATACGCTATTTAGAATTATATCATATACTAATATATTCTTATATTGTTTTGAAGTATTAACGAATTCGTTCGTGTAGAGTTATATAAATCATTGTTCACTATGTAATTGATTAATTATTGTTAATATCTGATGAGTTTTCGTCTAAACCTTATTTGGTTATGCGACCCTTCGTTTTCCGTGAATTTGTTTGCTGCGAAACCACAAGTCAGCCTACATAATCTTTCGACTTCCTCTCTGTTTTTTCTCTTTATATTAGAATCTCCAAATTTTATATCTCATCTCATTATCTCCGATACAACCTTTCGACATGGACGTTGTACCTCCCATCACATGACAGTTTGTCAGAGATGTCGAAGCAATCCTTAGCGCTGCTGATCGGGAGAATCTTCCCGTTTTGTATCCTGGTGCAGGAATTTGGATTGACAAAACCACTGTTACGTGGTTCAAGTTCAGTCACTTTCTCTTTGTCGCGATCAGAGAGATCCTTCAACACAATTGGGACCATGAGTGGCCGACATACTGCTTGATTCCCGTTCATTATAAGATACAATGGTTTTTCCTCCTTGCGGTAAGCACCGATATTTGATATAAGGACTCACTTCTCTTCTTAATTCTTATATCTTCTCTTCTTTTCTTTATTTGTAGCGTAAATACACATGGGACCATAGACATACTTCAATGGTTTGGACGCAGTTTAATTTATGTGCTAAAACGTTATTCCGAGACTAGATGCGTGTGTTGAAGAGGATATGGGTGCGTGGTGGCGATAAGCCTGAATGGATTAGTAGGATTGTGTGGAATAATTGGTCGATATGTTTGAGGAGTTTGGCCCAGACGATGTTGGCTTCAGAGAGCGAATTCCATTGTTAAACTTTTGTACTGTCATTTTCTATATAAACTTCTATGTAATTGTGTTTTATTTATCTACTATAATCTTCTCTTTTGACTTTTGAGTTCACTTGATTTTAGCATACCCGTGAATTCCATTTGTTATACTAATATGTTCTTATATTGTTTCGAAGTATAAAAGAATTCGTTCGTCTATAGTTATATAAGTTATTGTTCACTATATAATTGGTTAATTATACATTAGTCTGTATTATGCAAACAAGTGCCGGTTAGTTTAATTTAAGTCTCGGTTAATTATACATTAGCCTGTTTAATGCAGATAAGTACCAACATATTTAATTTAATTTAAGTCTAGATAAGTGCAAGTATATCTAAAATATATGGAAGATTTATTTTTTTTTATTTAATTGTTTACTAAAACGAAATATGTAAAACAAGTTCGATATATATATAGAGAGAGAAAGATTGAAAGAAAGGATATATTGTTCTTTGCTCACGAATCATGCCTCTTTTCGGTGTTGCAGATCTCAAACCCTTGAACTCTGTGACTGATATTAGGGTTAAAGTTCTTCTTATCTTCACAACTTTTTATGAAGGTGAAAGTGTGTGTAATATAATATTAGTTGATGATAAGGTATGATAGTTTTGTATATTCTTATTTTGTCTACTTTTGGTGGTTTTGTTTTTTATATATGATCAGTTTTTGTTCAATCCTTATTTGGTTAGGGTGATAGAATACATGCATTGTTGGATGATGTTTTCAAAGAATTGTTTGTTGCAGCTATCGTAGAAGGTGACTGGATTGTTTTGATGGATTTTGACCTTGTCGGTTTCTGGTGATCTGTTATACACTCCTCATTTGTTTAGGATTGAGTGTACAATGAGAACTGTGTTTGTTAAGCAGTCTTCGGGAAAAAATTCCTATTATTTTTCATTTGTTGCCTTGGAATCGATCATTGGTGGTCTACGTGAATCAAAAGTCTGCATTGGTGAGACATTATCTTACTTATTATGTTTAATTTTATGTTTTGATCGAAAACTCTAGATGTTTGCCTTTTTTGCATATTTTTATTCTACATCCATAATATAGTATTATCCTTTTTTATTGATTTAATTGGGCAAATTACAAGTGTTGGGAATCGTGTTGATAGTCTCACGAATCATAGAAACAGATTTGGTGATATATATCTAGAACTTTAGAATGAATGGTTTTGTTTTGGATATAGTTGGTTATAGTTTTAATTAAGTATATAATTTTATTTTGTGGATGGCATGTCTTACATTGTATATGGTATTTTGCAGGGGTGTAGATTTACCAATGTTGTTGAGGAGCGATCTATCTGCTAACTTTCTTGCGAGTCTGAGCAAATGCATCCATAATGTTATTATATATGTTGTTCGGTTAGTGAGGATTGAACGATATAATGGTGGTCTCATAGCTTCGACAATTCGTGATGTTTCGCAAATTTATTTGGAGCCTCATAGTCAAGAAGCGGATGATCTTCGCAATTCCATCATTGTAAATGGAGACCTATAGTTGTGATGTGTTCGTTTTGTTAAGTATTTGGGCTTTTTTTATGTATCAAGCATTTGCATTTTTTTTATTTATGGTATGTGTGTGAATGCATACATGGATTGTGCCATGATATATCAAGGTTTTATGGGTTTTTGACCATAATATAAGTCCTGTTTATAGAGTCTTTGGTATTTTTCGAGTCTTTTTGAGTCTTTACAAGTTTGGATATGTTTGGAGCTTATTTGGAGATATTGGAGCATTCTGGATCAAAACAGAAGATGTTGCTGCAAAAATTGTTCACTCTCGAGCAGAAATTGTGCAGTGCGCGTGCAAATCCTGTGTCGATCGACACTAGGGTCTTGGTGTCGATCTACACCAAAAGTGCACAAATCTTGCCCGAGATTTTAAAGATTTCTGATGACTTACAAGCTCGCCTAGAAGTTTTATATATTTACAGTTTCGCCCCAAATCGTGTTTTGGGTCTATAAAAGGATTTTATGGTCATTGTTTAGACCTAAGCTTTATTTTACAGAGAGATTTATAGAGAGATTTTTAGAGAGTTTTTGGAGAGATAAATCATTCTCCTTTAGAGAAGATTTTGAACTCCCTTATTTCATTTATTGATTTATTTTATGCTTTCTATTCAAATTATGATTTATGTTTCATTGATCATGTCTGAGTAGTTTGCTTGTTAGGTTTAGGGTTTTCCAAAGGTGATGATGAATTGCTAGGTTGAATTGAATTGTTAGGGAAAAATCATTAGAGTTCTACAACTGGATTTGTGTTTATTGATTATTCTAGCTTTGCGACCTAGAATCTGATCTTAGGTTGATTAATAGATGCGGAAGTATTGTTAATCACCAGAACTAATCTTAGATGAGAAAAATTCCTATCTGCAAAGGATTGGTTTAGGATTTTGTGAACAATTGAACCTGATTTTAATGCTTGTTTGAATTAATAGTATTTGCAATGGAATTTGGGATTCTAGGATTTAGACATAGATAATCTCGCAGCGGAAGTTGATTGATTTTATATTAGTGTTTCAAGTTCAAGAACAGTGCTTAATAAACTCCTAACATTCTGTCTAGATTTGCAATTCGGATTCACCTGCAAATTTTCCAAGGCCTAGCGTTTCTCTCTTTGATTTAAAACCTTCTCACAATCGATTTGCTGCTTTTTTTTATTACTTGCATTACATTCATTTAGTTTTGCTTAGTTTGATTTGAACCTGAAATTTATTGTGCACAATCTAAGTCCTTGTGGATTCGATCCCTAAGTACTACAATGATCTCTTAATTTGAGAAAGTAGCTCTAAGGATTAATTTGAGCATATCAAATTTTGGCGCCATTGCCGGGGACTTAATTGTTGCCTATAGATATTAGTTTTAGAATCTTGTCTAAGTTTTTGGTTTTGTTACTAATATTTTCTTGTTTGTTTCAGGTGCATGCCTAATCACATAACCAGAAGCGACAAGGAAAAGGAGCTGATTGATTTGGACAACCAGACACTAGCACGTTTGGAGCAAACAAACAAGAAAGCAACCAAACCTGTTAAGATGGTTGCTCCATTGGTGCTGATTCAAGGTGAAGATGGTCTGCTGTATGATGCAGAGGGTAACAGGGAAAATGAAGAAGGACAACAAGTTGCTGATGATGGGACTATGATAGTCGAGCAAGCAGTGTTACGAGTACAGAATCAGCAGCCTGCAGACGCAGGGAATGGCGCAGGAAACGCTGCTGGGCGTTTTGTTCAGCGCACTCTGGGTGATTACAACAGACCAAACCAGTTTTACGCCAACAGAGCTGCAATCCGCCCTCCTGCATTCCAGAGAAACGATTTTCAGCTGAAGCCTGCCTACTACCAGCTTGTGGGTCAGCATCCTTTTCATGGCCTTCTACATGAGCATCCCATGGACCACATAGAGAGGTTTGAGGATTTGGCAACCAACATTAAAGCTAATGGAGTCAGTAATGAATTTCTGTTCTGCAAGCTGTTCCCTTACTCTCTTGGTGGAGATGCAGCTTACTGGGTGAAACAGCTAGAGCCTGGATCGTTGACTACTTGGGAAGACACCAAGAACACTTTCCTCAACAATTTCTTTGATGGTGCAAGGTCTGAAGAGCTCAGAAAGAAAATCGCCTCCTTCTCTCAAGGACCAGTTGAAGCTTTCAAGACTGCTTTGTTGAGGTTCAGATCATATCAGAGGGACTGTCCACATCATGGTTTCAATCAGGTACAACTGCTTGGTATTTTCTTCAGGGGCGTTGATTGGAGGTACCAGATGGCTCTAGATGCTGTTAGCAATCAGAACTTCAACACCAGGATTCCAGCAGATGCAATCACATTGATTGAGAACTTGGCATCTAGCAATAGTACCAAGAATGCAGACTTTGAGAGGCAGAAGAGAGCTGGAAACATGGATGGCAATCAGATTGCTGAGGTGAAGGCTAAGTTGGACTCTGTACACAACCTTCTGGTGGGTAAGAAATCAGTCTAAATTACTGCTGAAGTGGAGCAAATCGAACCAGCTGAGGAAGAAGCTGTTAACTTCTTCAATAGAGCTGGTTTTCAAGGTCAAAGGTTTGGCAATCAGCAAGAATTTGGTTCCTCTTACCAGAAGCCTTTTCAGAGCAACAATTTCACTAGGAACTATGGTTCCTCTTCTTATCAATCACCACCTGCACCATCAGCTGCAAGTAAGATGGAAGCTATGCTTGAACAGCTGCTAGAGCGCCAGCAGAAGATCACAGTGGTCTTTAATGGGAAGATTGATGCCTTGTACACTGATTTGAATGGGAAATTTGAGTCTTTGAACAGCCATGTCAGAAATTTGGATTCTCAAGTTACACAAAATGCTGAGTCTGTTAGGAGGCAAGAAGGATTCCTTCCTGGAAAGACTGTTACTAATCCAAAGCATTATGTCAATGCCATCACAGTGAGAAGTGTAAAAGAAGTGAACCCAGTGCTGCAGAATTTTCTTACTACAAAAACACCTGTGCAAAATTTGTGCGATTTTGGGTATGCAGATCCCGTGTCGATCGACACTCAGGAGGGGTGTGGATCGACACCCGTGCAAATTTTGTACACTTCGAATTCTGATGAAGAGTTATCGATCAGGGTCGACACGGATCGAGGCAGAAGGTCGACACAAGGTTCTGGTGTTGATCGACACCATCTATGTGGTGTCGATCGACACCCTATTCGAAGCGTGCAAAAACTGGGCAGTGACGTGCGAAAATTGGGCAACGCTCTGGAAACCAAAACTCAACCTGATTCTATCATAGAACGTGTCTACACTCCTAAGGTTCCATATCCCCTTCCACCAAAGCATCTAAGGAAGCCTATTAGTGATGAAAAGCTAGCTGATTTTTAAAAGAGGGTGAAAAAGATTTCCAACCACATCTCATTTGCAGAAGCTTAGGAGAGATATCTTTTGGGTAATTTCTTTATGTATTGCAGAGAAAGTCTTGAAGAGATTGAAGAACTCTTTAACAAAGCAAGGATTACATCACTTTCAATGAAGCAACTGCTTAAGTTTGAAGATCCTGGGATGTTTGTTGTTCCATGCTCCATTGGAGGAGTTGAGTTTGAACATTCTCTCTGTGATTCTGGTTCTAGTGTGAATCTCATGTCAAAGAATATTGCAGAGAAGTTAGGAATTGCTGATATGAATCCTTCTCAGATGACTCTTGCTTTTGCCAACTCTTCCACCACAACTCCATATGGTACAATTCTAGACTTACTTATTCAAGTGGGAGATTGTCTAGTACCTACTGATTTTCAGCTTGTGGAGATGGATAAGGGTTCTGAAATGCCCTTGATTCTTGGAAGACCATTTATGGCTACAGTTGGTGCAGTTGTAGACTTGCCTAATAAGAGAATCTCTTTATCTAACATTGTTAAAAAAGTCTTCTACAAGGCCATCCCTCCTAGTGGAACCACCAAACACGTTTCATGCATTACTGTGACCACTAGAGATAAGCTCCCAGTTGCTTCTAAGAAAAAACCTTGTGATAAGAGGGAAGCTGATGAAGTCAAAGGTGGAAATCCTAATATGACAACAAGGAAAGATAGTAAAAGGGTGAAAGTGAATGAGACAGTGCATAGCAAAAAGATCAAAGAAGATCCTTAAGTGACTTTGATACCTCAGAGCTGTGATGGCAATACAATTGAGTATAAGGTGAAGTGCAAATGAACTTCAAAGCCTTTCTCAAGGTTTAGAGCAGTTCTTACATCTGAGATGAAGGAGAAAGGACAAGGTGCTGTGAAAGGATTTCTGAGCAGAAATTCGAAGCTGAAAGTATCTGAATGTGGAGCTTGTTTTGCAACAAGTTTTCATGATCAGCCTGACTAAATTCCAGCATCCAAGTCAAGCTAATGACTGAAAACAAGCGCTTAGTGGGAGGCAACCCACTGGTAAGTATATATATTTTGTTTTTTCTTTTGTTTTCTAATCTTCAGTTTTGGTTTTAAGTGTTTCAGGAATAAAAAAAAAATTGACTCGAGACGGACGGATATCGACCGAGGTCGACACCTTGGTTGACAGTGAACAGTGTTGATCGACACCCACCTACTGGTGTCGATCGACACCGTGATGGGACTGCAATTCCAAAAGTTCAACCATCCATAACTTTTGCGTTTCTTGACCATTTTGAGTGATTCAGAAGCCTAAACTGGTTGGATTTTTGTGCTCTTTCACATTCTATGACTCATTCATCCGACCTGTAAGGTATTTTTCACGAAAACCTCTGTTCACTGAGTTCAAATTCTTCTTTTCACCTACTTCAGGCTTGATAACACTGGGGACAATGTTGTTTAAGTCTGGGGGAGGTAGTTGCTGATGTTGTGTTTGTTTTTGAGAGTCAGTTTTGAGTTAGTCCAAAATTTTTTTTATTGAGTCAAAACTAGTTGGGAACTAGGATCTTTCTCTTGATTATTTGTGCTGATTGTTTCATCTGAGTGACTATTTCTACATGATTAATACCAGTTTCTGACTAATGAAAAATCCTTAGGCTGACCAGTTAACTAGAAACATCCATAGTTCCAGCAAGTCCACTTAACTTAAGCTTCAATATGACTACTTTTGTAAGTTTAATGTTCATAGAGCTTGATTCCTCATTCATACCTTAAATTGCCTGCAATGTTTGAAAAGTAATGGTATTCTTCTCCCTTGTTTAAATAAAAAAATTAATTAAATGTAATAAAATTTGAAATTTTGATATGATTCTCTTGGGTGAAGGGTAGGAAAATTTTCAATGATCCCAGTATTTCATTTTAAAGAGATGATCACAGGTGGAAGTAAGGTTAGGATTATCCCGTGATACCAATATTTACCTACACCTGAATAATATAATGAAACATAAAGAGAAGAATAAGTCTGGGGAAGAGAAAGAGTACCAAAGGTTGATAGATTGCAATGCATGTTTATTTAGGTATAGTATGAGAATAAATCTAGAAGGTTCTTGAACATTTAGACTGCTAATGAGGTTTAGCAATGATAATTATTGCTGTGAATTTATGTGTTGAATCTGGGATGTTGTGAATGTCTAAGGAGAAGTACATGGTGGTTTGACTTGGTTTAAGAAATGCAATGTGTGGATTACAGGATGAACAGTCAAAGCAATGATCTATGAGAAGATGAGTTCCCGCGTTTTCAAACCTCGACTCTATATTTAGTTTTCTGTTTGCTTGAGGGCAAGCAAAAGCTAAGTCTGGGGGAGTTGATATATCATGGTTTTATGGGTTTTTGACCATGATATAAGTCATGTTTATAGAGTCTTTTGGTATTTTTCGAGTCTTTTTGAGTCTTTACAGGTTTGGATATGTTTGGAGCTTATTTGGAGATATTGGAGCATTCTGGAGCAAAACAAAAGATGTTGCTGAAGAAATCAAGTCGTGCAAAAATTGTTCACTCTCGAGCAGAAATTGTGCAGTGCGCGTGCAAATCCCGTGTCGATCGACACTAGGGTCTTGGTGTCGATCAACACCAAATGTGCACAAATCTTGCCCGAGTTTTTAAAGATTTCTGATGACTTACAAGTTCGCACAGAAGTTTTATATATTTGCAGTTTCGCCCCAAATCGTGTTTTGAGTCTATAAAAGGATTTTTATAGTCATTGTTTAGACTTAAGCTTTATTTTACAGAGAGATTTAGAGACATATTTTTAGCGAGTTTTTGGAGAGATAAATCATTCTCCTTTAGAGAAGATTTTGAAATCCCTTATTTATTTTATTGATTTCTTTTATGCTTTCTATTCAAATTATGATTTCTGTTTCATTGATCATGTCTGAGTAGTTTGCTTGTTAGGTTTAGGGTTTTTCAAAGGTGATGATGAATTGCTAGGTTGAATTGAATTGTTAGGGAAAAATTATTAGAGTTCTTCATTTGGATTTGTGTTTATAGCTTATTCTAGCTTCGCGACCTAGAATCTGATCTTAGGTTGGTTAATAGATGCGGAAGTATTGTTAATCACCAGAACTAATCTTAGATGAGCAAAATTCCTATCTGCAAAGGAATTTGGTTTAGGATTTTGTGAACAATTGAACCTGATTTTAATGCCTGTTTGAATTGATAGGATTTACAAAGGAATTTGGGATTCTAGAATTTAGACATAGATAATCTCTGCAGCGGAAGTTGATTGATTTTATATTCGTGTTTCAAGTTCAAGAACAGTGCTTAATAAACTCCTAACATTCTGTCTAGATTTGCAATTCGGATTCACCTGCGAATTTCCCAAGGCCTAGCGTTTCTCTCTTTGATTTAAAACCTTCTCACAATCGATTTGCTGCTTTCTTTCTATTACTTGCATTACATTCATTTAGTTTTGCTTAGCTTGATTTGAACCTGAAATTTATTGTGGAACAATCTAAGTCCTTGTGGAATCGATCCTTATGTACTACAGTGATCTCTTATTTTGAGAGAGTAGCTCTAAGGGTTAATTTGAGCATATCATGCCACATCAAGTGACTTGGAGTTATATTTAGAGGTTATATCGTCAGCTTTAAAATCTCACTCTCGAGAATATATTTTTATGATTTTGTAATTTAATGATTTCTAAGACTTCTAATATTGTAGAATTATCTAATAAATATATGAGTACTGTATATATATATATATATTTGCAAATGTAATTGTTTACAATTTCTTACGAGCATAATTTTAGAAAAATTAAGACATTTATTATTGATTTGAAATTAAAATTGATGTTTATATTGAAACAAATATAATTATAATTATTCTTCTGTTTTTTTTTTGGAATCGACATTGGTTAAGAGGCTTAGAAAATAAATCTAGCCTGTAATTACTAAGCATGTCGCTCATTCTTCGGACATGTTTTGTATGTATATTGGATACATTAATTGATTGTTATTCGAGAATCATTGTTCTTATCATTTTTAATATTGTCTTCCGTGGATAGATTCTGTATGTTCTTATCTAAATATATACTCCGTATGGCTTTATAGTGATTATAATATTGTGATGCTTACTGAAAAATAGGCTATACAAGCTTACCCTATTTATATTATGTGATAAATAATTTAAGATTTATAATGTTTACTACTCCATCTTAATTTAAATTTATCTTCGGAAATAATTAATGTCGATGTTTTGTTGGTTAGCTTGGAACAAACAAAAAATGTTACCTTTATTTAGGTAAAGCATAAGTATCTTTTCCAATGTACTTGGGCCCAAGTTAGATAACGAAATTGGTAATACCGATAACATGTTGGAATGTGAGGTGTCTTTTAATAAGAAACTAATTTAAATATACTTTTCTCGATGACTTCGTCTCTTTTACAGTTTCTTATAACTTAGAAATTAGGGCTGCTCAAAAATCACTTCTTCTCTTCTCATCGCCGAACTCAAACATCACCAAAGAAACAAACAGTTCGATGGCATTATATTCGTCGGTCATATCTCCTGTTTCCGATCTGCGAAATGGGTATACTGATTCGGTAATCCGTGTGAAGGTCATTCGTCTTTGGAAGCAGATCAATTCATTCGGTCCTACTTTGGAGCTCATTGTTAGTGATGATAAGGTAACAAATTTTGTATAGATTATTCCTTTTTTCGCTTTTTGCAGCTGGATCTATTTGATTAGATCTTTGCATGTTTGGGTTTACAATAGGGATCAATGGCTCATCTTTAGCAATTACTTTGAGCAAAGTTCATGGTACAATATTTGCAAGTTTGATGTGGAGCCCGAGATTGGTTCTGTTAGTGTGTCGTTTTACGGTCAGATGATTCAGTTTCGAGAGTCGACAAGGGTTAGGCGATTTGCGGATGGTCCTCCTGGACTATTTCTCAATTGCCGTCGATTTATTGATATTTGGACTAGGGAATTCGATGCTGGGACATTAATCGATAATTTCTTATTAAATTTCCTTATTTTTCAGTTTATTTTGGTTCTAGAATTATAATAATTTCGTGTTTGTGTGTGAATTTAATTTTCAGATATTATGGGAACAGTTTTAAGGATGGGGACGCTTTCGTGTATTAGTAGTGACGCATTTGAGGATGACTTGTGTCATGTTCGTTTCGAGCTTGTGATGCCAGGTTATGCTATCTCACAATATTCTAAATTAATGCTTCATATCGTTTTCGCTTTAGTTATTTCGTATTTAATTTGTAATTGTTTTGATATATTAGGAGGGAAGGTGTGATTGTGTGTATTGCAACGGGTGCTCTTGCTAGAGAATTCGTTCGTGCATATGAACAAAACAACCATGAGGCCGTTGTTTGTGTGCTTAGGTTCTGGCGGGTATCCGAAGGAGAATGTACGAACTAATGTATTAGAATTAGTATGCTATATTGTTTTTAAGAGAGTTTCTAGCTTATGATATTTTAGATTGTATTTTGAAATAGGCATTGACGCGAGATCGGTTGTACTGCGGTCTCAGAGTCCGTGTTCTGAGTTCACGTTTTCTGTTTTATTGTTTAATTTGTTGCATAAACAAGTATCATTATACTGATAATTTATTTAATGTCTTGCAGCCGTAGGACTCTTCGTGCGTAGTAAGGTTCACCTCGATCGTTCATGGTTGGTTCTGTGCTTGATGTGGCTGGATACTAGCCTATTCCACAACTTCTATGTATTAAATTATTTATTTTGCGTATTGGTGTTATTGGCAAAATTATCCTGTTTCTTAGGACTATGTTTTGGATTTGTGTTAGTTTTTATTTTGTTCTTTACGATGGTTGTTATTTTTATTCGGCTTATACGGTTGTAGAATTTTAAATTCTTAAATTAAGTATTGCGTAGTCATATTTGTTTCTGCATTTAGTTTGCTTACTTTTGCATATTAAATCACGGTAAATAAATGATTTGGTCTTTGACATGAGCTTTTGCTTACTTTTGAACAGCTATATGTTGCTCTTTGACATGAGCTATATTTCTTATCTAGATGTTATATGCTCTGTGTATAGAATTATATTTAGTAAGATTGTGTTTAATTATTAGATTACTTTATAACTTGGAATTTTCGTGTTTGTTTATGAATAATACATTTGATTGTAGTTTATGAAAATAATTTTTTAGGTAGCTTAGGATGATAATATTGCTATTATGAAAATTCCAGTATTGTTATATGCAAATTTATAATTTCTATGAATCATTGTTGTAGAGCATATGTAAATAATGGGGAGACAAGAAATTATAATTGTTGAACATTTATAAATCTAATATATATTTTGGTCGATATTAAAATCATAGGTTGATGATTTTTAAATAATGGACATTTGTAGGCAGCTTCCTATTTATTTGGAGCACTAAAAATCCTAGCTTGTCTTGATTACAAGGATAATATTGTTTTCAGCTTTGTTATAAAGGAGTGTAATGAATATGCACTAGCTGTTATTATTATATATTGTGGTCCATTTAGAAATTTTACTTCTTTTTCTGATGTGGATTTATCACTGTTTGATTCGAATGAGTTTAAATTAATTAACTATTCACTGAATTGGGCACATTTCGACTCGAGATTATCATAATGAAGACAAGGAATATGCAGTTGAAAAGGTATCGGTTTCTTATATGAGAAAATAAACTGCTAGAAAATTGTTGGTGCCTCTTCAGATCTTCTATATATTATTATCTAGGGTTCTTTTTATCCACCGGTCTTGCTCTTTTCTCTTTCTTTTTTTGAAAGTATCTTTCTTATAATTTGCTATGGGCTCTCTTTCTGGTTTACAAATTAGATACATTGAAAAGTCAGTTTGTGTTAAGCTTCTCCGTTTTCGGAAGCAGATAAACTTTTTTGAGCGAACTTTAGAGCAGATACTTTGTGATGATCGGGTAATAATTTACATACTTTAATTGGAATTTTAGTTCGCCTTGCATGTAGATCTTCTAGCTCTAATTTCTGATTTTATGAGAATTTATTTTTGACTAGGGAACCCAGATCTCTGCAACTATCATGCCAGATAGACTACGGGTTTTTGAAAACTACTTAAGGCAAGGTTCCTGGTGTGAGGTATGTAGATTTGAATTGAGAAGGGAGTGTGGATCCGTGGTTTTGTCTGATTACGAACAACTGATCCAGTTTTGTCCTTCGACTAGAGTTAGGAGATCTGAGGACGGCCCTCCTGGATTGTTTTTGAACTGCCGTCAAATGATTGATATTCGCACTAGGGAACTTGGGGCTGGATCTTTAATCGGTATGATTTTTTTTTTTTTGGCTATAGCTTTCTGAGATAGATTTATTTATTATTATAATGATTGCATGTGTGGTAAATTGAAATCTTTCAGATGTTATGGGGACCATTGTAAGGATTGGAACACTTCAGGATATTAACAACGACGCCTACGAAGAAAACTTGTGTTTTATTCTTTTCGAACTCAGCGATGCGAGGTAATTTTATTTATAATTTTCTCTTTGTTGATAATTAGGACAGCATACGTTCGTTGTGTTTTATTGTTTGGTTGAAAAAAAAACTTCTTATTTTAGGAAGGAGGGTGTGGTCAGTACGAACATAATCTTTGTGAATCAATAGTTTGTGTTCTGAGATTCTGGAGAGTTGATATTGCTGTATATTTCGTGTGTTTTGCATGCATATAAGATAGTTTCTCATGCATTTACCTTGCATGTTAGGTTAGTTTGTACCATTTTAGGTCCTAGAGCACTTTTGCATTAGCATTTGCATATTTCTTGCATTATGCATCACATTCAGGTTGTTTTCGGATACTTTGGAGCCTTGGAGGATTCGCGGACGTGCTAAGGCTCGTGAAGAGCCCATGGACACTTGGAAGACTTAGACGTTCAGCAAAGGGGCCTGAGATCGAGTAGCGGATCGAGCAAGGCAGGTCGATCTAGACGAGATTGACCAAAAGATCGAGTGACTAAGTCGATGCAAGGAAACGGATCGAGACCAAGATCGAGTGAGGAGATCGATCTGAAGTACGGACGGAAATGACGCCATGCAGATCGAGTACTAGATCGAGTTTCCAACCCGATCAGCACAAGATCGACACAGAGATCGACCATAGCCATCCGATCCAAGACGAAGATCGAGAGCCAGATTGAGCTTCCTGCTCGATCCCAGTACTTTAACCGTTTTTGGCTTCTAGCGAAGGGGGACCATCGAGCTGTTTGCCCACTTTAGGAAGGCGGCGATCCTGCTTTCTCACACGTTTTCCACTTTTATCTTTTTTCTTTCTTCTTTCTCTTGCTGAGGCGATTCCGCTATTGTAGAAACTTTTTCTTTCATTTAAACCTTTGAATATCAAATTTTTTTCTTTAATCAATCGTTAATCATGCTTAGCTTTCTGTTTATTGCGTTTTGTTCGGTTTTTTTATGAGTAGCGAGTAGTTTCGTTTGCGTTGATGGGTTGAGGTGATTCAAAAGGGTCGAAGGGGTTAAAGCTTTGAGTTTTCTTGTTCTTTTTTACCTTCTCCTCTAGGATAATGAGTGCTTAAGGCTTAGAGAGTCTCACGCCAAGATCTCTATGATCCAAAGGTTGTCTTACCTTAACAGGATTCAGATGTCCTGGAAAATCAGTTCCTAGAGGCTAATCCTTCCTTTCCCACACGCCATAGTTGTTTAGGGGATTAGTTAGGTCATTTGTTTGAAATCTGTGTACCATGCTCTTCGATCTCTTTTTCCACCAAACGCCATGGGTTTGGAGAAGAGATTGAAGAAGTGATCCATACCACACGCCATGGATGGATGTTATTTTGTTTTCAAGGCCTAGAGACCCTCACAATGTGAGTAGATCTAAAAGTTTTCTAACCAAGCTTTAATCTTTGAGATCCATGAATATGACCCTCAACCCTAGACCCTGTTTCTAAGTGTTTTAAATCTCTGCTTATCATTCTGTCATCATAAAGTTCGCATCTTGCTCATTAGTTCATCGCATCATTCTTCATTCTAGGTTGTTAGACGAGATCGATCGTTATTGCTCGATCTAGTGGTCGATCCGGTAGTCGATCCACTAGTCGATTTTTAGTTTTTAATAGCTTTGCATTTTGGACTTTCTGCTTGTTCCTACTGGTAGTTAACCCTCTTCCAGGGATTTTAAAAATTGTTTTTCTTTGCATTTGATTCTTGCATTTAGTTTTTAGGGATTTTACCAATCATTTTCATAATCTTCTTAGCTTTGCTCATCCTTTGCATTCTTAGTGTACTTCTTGCTCCTAGGAATGGATTGATACCTCTTGCATACTACAACCATGTGTTGCTTGAGTTTTGATAACCTCTCCTGCACTACTTAGAATAAATCATGTTATCAAATGGCGCCGTTGCCATCTTAGGGGATAGGAAGCATTAAGATTTGGGGTTTAGTAAAGACTAAGCTTTTACTTTAAGTTGGTTACTGATTTCTCTACTTTCAAACTTGTGTTTTTCAGGTACATGAATCTGCGTTCCAGGGGTGACAACAACTTACTTACACCCTTGGACAATATTCATCAGCTAGGACACGCAAGATCAAGAAGGGTTAGAGAGCAAGCTAGAGGCTTTGAGGAGATTGTTCAGCAAGATTCAGTGGATTTTGAAGCAATGGCTGAGCAGTGGAAAGGGGTAATGGAAACCCCCACCACGCGGCTAGACCCCCACGGATCATTGGAGCAGGAGATGCTCTTAATACTCATTATAATAGCTTTGGGATCACTCCTCCTCCAGTGCAAAACAAAAACTTCGAGATCAAGCCAGGATTTGTTCAGATGGTGCAAAACAACAAATTTCATGGGTTAGCTTTGGAGGACCCATTGGCGCATCTAGACATCTTTGAGCAGCTTTGTGGAATGCTCAAGATAAATGGCATCTCAGAGGATAGCTTCAAGCTGTGTTTGTTTCCCTTTTCCTTAGGAGACTAGGCACGGCATTGGGAGAAGACTCTTCCACAAGGAACTATCACTTCTTGGGCTGACTGTAAGAAAGCTTTCCTCTCAAAGTTTTTCTCAAGCTCTCGGACAGCAAGGTTGAGAAGTGAGATTAGTGGCTTCACTCAAAGACAGAATGAATCATTCAATGAGGCTATGGAGCGTTTCAAGGATTATACTATAGCTTGTCCTCACCATGGCTTCAGTGAAGAGACCCTCTTGAGTACCATATACCGCGGAGCTCTCCCAAAGATCAGATTACTACTTGACACAGCAAGCAAAGGAAACTTCCTTGGCCAAGAAGTAGACAAAGGTATGGAGCTCATTGAGAATCTGGCGTTGAGTGATGGGAACTATTCAGAGGATTACGACCGTGCTCCAAGAGGAGCTGATCTTGAAGCCAACAAGAAAGAACTGAAGTCTCTACACGAGAAGATCAATAAGCTAATGCTTGCAAACCAAAAGCATGTACATTTTGTTGGGGAAGCTGCGGATGTCTTGGATGAGCTAGAGCAATGCCATGAAGAAGAAGCTAATTGGGTAGCCGGTCAGAACAACTGCAAGCCTCAAGGTAACTCTCAAGGCTACCAAGGCAACAACAACTTGTCTTATAGAAGCACCAACGTTGAAAATCCAAAGGATCAGGTGTACCCTCCTCAGCAAGCTAAACCTTTTGTGCCCTATAACAAAGGTTTTCAGCCGAGTGGTGGTTTTCAAGGTCAGCGACAAGGTAACTTTCAGGGACAGCAGCAGCAGCAAGGAAACAAAGGTTATACTCCTATGTACCCTCCCGGCTTTGTTCCTCAACAACAACCAATGCAACAACAAGTTCAAGATCCGGTACAAGCCATGTTTCAGCATTTGCTTCAAGGGCAAGCTTCCACTAATCAGAAGTTTGCTGAGATGAACAACTGCTTAGACTCCTCTCTCACTGATGTCTCTACTCAGATAACAACTCTAAACAACAAGATCAAGCAGTTAGAGAAGGGTAAAGCAAGTACAAGTGGTCAAAGCAGTTTAACGGGAAAATGTGAACAGAATCCGAAAGAGTATGCCAATGCTATTACCTTGAGAAGTGGCAAAGAGCTTCCAGCTAGATCAACAGCAAAACACAACGAGCGGGGTAGAGCAGCTTGGTAGCTCGCAAGGCTCAAATCTAATAGCAATTGCATATTGAAAGGGGGGGGGGGGGTAAACCTTCGCCTGAGAAAGAGATCAACTTCCACAATGTGTGGATAGAGAGGCCAACATAAGGTAAAGAAGCAACTGTAGAGAAGAAAGTGGAGCAAGCAACGGAGGAGAAGGATGAGTACATACCTCCACCGTATGTTCCTAAGCTCTCATTTCCTGGCCGCTTCAAGAAACAACTTATAGAAAAGCATAAACTTCTATTTGAGAAGCACCTAAGGGACATAGAGATCAAGCTACCTCTCGTGGATTGCCTTGCTATGATGCCTAAGTGTGCTAAATTTTTCAAGGACATGCTTGCAAAGAAGAAAAAGGAAAGCAAGGAAGTGCTAGTGCTTAGTGAAGAGTGTAACGCCATTATACACAAGGAGATAGTCCCCAAGAAGCTGGGACCCAGGAAGCTTCACTATACCATGTGCTCTCGGTCCTTTGACATTTCAGAGTTGCTTGTGCGATTTGGGAGCTAGCATAAATCTGATGCCACATTCTATTGCTAAGAAGCTTGGCTTTACGCGATTCAAAGACTGTAGAATCTCCTTGGTGCTAGCTGACAGGAGCGTGAGGTTACCCGTGGGTTTGCTTGACGACTTACCAGTGAGGATCAAAGGTGTAAACGTGCCTACAGACTTTGTTGTGTTAGAAATGGATGAAGCGCCTAAGGATCCGCTCATCCTTGGAAGGCCAATCCTAGCAACCGCAGGTGCTATCATCGATGTAAAGAACGGGAAGATTGCCCTGCATCTTGGTAAAGGAATCAAGTTGGATTTCAACATCAACGAGGTTTTGAAGAAGCCTACCATAGAAGGGCAATCTTTCTATATAGAAACGTTGGACGCTCTAGCCGATGAACTACTAGAGGAGTTGGCACAAGAAGACCACTTGAAGCTGGCTTTGACAAAAGAGAGGGGAGAGTATGGTTTCTTGGATGAGCGGACTCAGGAGTACATCAACCTGCTGGATTCTAGAAGGATTGTCATGGAAGATGAAGGCGGCTGCTTAGAAATCGACCCTGAGATCGATGCAATCACTCGATCCAGAGGGCAGATTGACAAGCCAATTGAGAACATAACTCGATCCGGTGAAAGACTCGGCAGTCAGATCGAAGAGGGCAGTCGATCCAGGAAATCAATCGAGTCCAAGATCGAGAGAGGCCATCTGATCAGTTCAGGGTACATTTCAGAGAACGATTCAGCACCTCGATCTCTCATTAGATCCACTTTAAATCGAGTGAGTGAATCGAGTGAAAGTGATCGATTCGGAGCAGAACGAGTTGAAGATCGACAGGATGACTCGATTTCAGAGAGGACAGCGGTTAAGGAAGGCGGTCTTGTGGGTCATTGCACGGGTTCTAAGGAGGCTACTGAGGATGGGAACGTCAACAAGAGCCACGAGGAGGACTGGAGCGAGCTGCTAGCCCCGAAGGTGGACCTTAAGGAGCTCCCAAAAGGGCTAAGGTATGCTTTCTTAGGGCTTAAAGATACCTACCCCGTGATTGTGAATGAAAACTTAAGTGATGATGAGTTGCACTCGCTCCTAAATGAGCTGAGAAAGTATAGGAAGGCCATTGGGTACTCTCTAAGTGACATCAAAGGCCTTTCACCAATGCTTTGCACTTATAGGATTCACTTGGATAATGAGAATGCCTCTTCTATAGAACACCAAAGGCGCTTGAATCCTAATTTAAAGGAGGTTGTTAAGAAAGAGATTCTTAAGCTGTTAGAGGCTGACGTGATCTATCCCATAAGTGACAGCACGTGGGTTTCTCCTGTACACGTGGTGCCTAAGAAGGGAGGAATCACGATCATTAAGAATGATAAAGATAAGCTTATACCTACTAGGACTATAACTGGTCATCGTATGTGTATAGACTACAGGAAGCTTAATCTTGCTACTAGAAATGATCATTTTTCTTTACCTTTTATTGATCAAATGCTTGAGAGGCTTGCTATTCATCTTTATTATTGCTTTCTTGATGAATATAGTGGTTTTTTTCAAATACCAATCCATCCGAATGATCAAGAGAAGACGACCTTTACATGCCCTTATGGCACCTTCGCATATCGAAGGATGCCATTCGGGTTGTGTAACGCACCGGCTACGTTTCAGCGGTGTATGATGTCGATCTTCTCTGATCTTATAGAAGAGATGGTAGAAGTGTTTATGGATGACTTCTCTGTATATGGTGCGTCTTTTTCTGCATGTTTGTTGAATCTTTGCAAGGTACTAAAGCGTTGTGAAGAGACGAATCTTGTGGTTAACTGGGAGAAGTGTCACTTCATGGTGAAGGAAGGGATCGTGCTTGGCCACAAGATATCAGAGAAGGGCATAAAGGTTGATAAAGCCAAAGTTGAGGTCATGATGAGTCTTGAGCCGCCGGTTAATGTCAAAGGAGTAAGGAGTTTCTTAGGCTACGCAGGCTTCTACAGGAGATTCATAAAGGATTTCTCAAAGATAGCAAAGCCCCTCACATGGTTTCTATGCAAAGATGCTGACTTTGTGTTTGATGAGGATTGTCTTCGTGCTTTCGTGATCATCAAGGAAGCTCTTGTATCCGCGCCAATAGTTCAAGCACCGGACTGGACTCTACCATTCGAGATCATGTGTGACGCGAGTGACTACGCCATTGGAGCTGTTCTTGGTCAGAGGAAAGACAAGCGGTTACACGTTATCTACTATGCTTCACGTACCTTAGATGACATGCAAGCCAGATACACAACAACCGAGAAGGAGCTGTTGGCAGTCGTCTTTGCATTCAAGAAGTTTAGATCGTATTTGGTAGGAGCCAAGGTCGTTGTCTACATGGATCATGCAGCCTTGAGATACATCTACTCGAAGAAGGACACTAAGCCGAGGCTCTTAAGGTGGATTCTCCTTTTACAAGAGTTTGATATAGAGATAAATGACAAGAAGGGCATTGAGAATGGGGTTGCTGATCACCTTTCCAGGATGAGGATCAATGAAGCTTTGCCTTTAGATGATTCGTTTTCGGAAGAACAACTCATGATGATCACTACGGCGGTTTGTGAGAAGCTTGAGGACAAGTTTGAGGAAGTTTTGAGCTTCAAAGAAGAGGATCTTCCTTGGTACGCTGACATTGTAAACTTCTTGGCATGTGGAGAGGAGGCAACTCACCTTGATCATTACCACAAGAAGAAGTTTATGAGAGATGTTGCCTACTACTTTTGGGACGAGCCCTACTAATACAAGAGAGAAGTTGATAGCTTGTACATAAGATGTGTTTCTAGGGATGAAGCTCAAGACATTCTATTTCACTGCCATGGATCTTCCTACGGTGGACACTTTGCTTCTTTCAAAACTGCCACAAAAGTGTTGCAAGCCGGTTTTTGGTGGCCATCTCTGTTCAAAGACGCCCATGAGTTCGTCAAAGCTTGTGAAGCATTTCAAAGAGCTGGAAACATCATGAAGAGGAACGAGATGCCTCAGGTTCCTATCTTTGAGGTAGACGTGTTTGACGCATGGGGCATAGATTTCATGGGACCTTTCCCTTCTTTATACGGCAACAAGTTTATCCTAGTAGCGGTTGACTACGTATCTAAATGGGTTGAGGCCATTGCTTCCCCTACAAACGACTCTAAGGTGGTGATAAAGCTCTTCAAGACCATCATATTCCCGCGGTTTGGAGTCCCTAAGGTTGTGATCAGCGACGGTGGCAGCCATTTCATTAACAAAGTGTTTGAAAGCCTCCTAAGGAAGTATGGCGTGAAGCACAAGGTAGCTACACCTTACCATCCTCAAACGGTGGGCAAGTAGAGGTCTCTAACCGGCAGATCAAAGCTATACTCGAGCGGACAGTTGGTGCTACTAGGAAGGATTGGGCGGCTAAGCTAGACGATGCTTTGTGGGCTTACCGGACTGCTTTCAAAACGCTCATAGGAACAACCCCTTTCACTCTTCTCTACGGCAAGGGATGTCACCTCCCTGTTGAGTTGGAACATAGAGCATTGTGGGCTGTGAAGCGGCTGAACTATGATCTCAAGACAGCTCAGGAAAAGCGCCTGATTCAGCTACATGAGCTTGATGAGCTAAGGCTGAACGCCTACGAAAGTGCTAGGATCTACAAGGAGCGTACTAAGGCGGCTCATGAAAAGAAGCTGATTCATAAAGAGCTTGAGGAAGGCAGCTTGGTATTACTCTACAACTCGAGGTTGAAACTCTTTCCAGGAAAGCTCAAATCAAGGTGGTGCGGACCGTTTGAGATCAAAGAGGTATTGCCCTATGGAGCGGTCACTTTGGTTGGCAAGAGTGGGAATGCATTCACAGTCAACGGACACAGAGTAAAGCCATACATGGCCAGTGCATTCAACAAGGAGAGCACTTCAATGCTTCTCCAAGACCCACCATCCGCCTAAACCAAGTAAAGTCTAGCTAAAGACTTTAAAGAAAGCGCACTTGGGAGGCATTCCCATGGTTATCTTGTATATATTTCTGCTTTCTTTCTATTTCAGTTTTATGTTTTTATCTTCTAAGTGTGTAGGAAAAGGTATAAGGGATTGCAGGCCATGATCTTGGATCCAAAAGGAGTAAGGAGAGGCGAATATAGGCTAGAGATCGAGTGCTAGATCGACTCATCCTGGCTCGATCTTTGCTAGATTGAGCTAGTGAATCGAGAGGTGTCAGTCGATCTATAGGAGATCGAGTAGAAAATCTAGTGGAATGGTCGATCATGAAGAAGACAACCCGCCAATGCGTTCAGCTTGAAAAGTGAACGAGGTGTGGATCGACCGAGTCACTCGATCCTGGAAAGTAGATTGAGTAGTTTACTCGATCTGAGCTTAAATTGACCCTCGAATCGATGACGTGGCTCGATCAAGAGGACTTAGCCAACGTGCCAAAAATCATGGAACGAGAGGTGCACTTGATCCAAAGCTCGATTCAATTCGAATCGAGTCATAAATCGAGCAATCCTATCGATCCAAGCCGTTATGGGCATTAGATCGAGTCCTAAATCGACCAAATGGACTCGTTCTCGTGCCGAGGTAACAATTTCTTTTCCCTCTTTTCTTCTTTCCCTCCAGTTTTTAAATTTGAATTGTGGTCAAGGCAAGCATCTTTGACCATGAAAGATGTTCCTTGACCACACATTTTGTCAGAAACCACTTACTTGCCCATAGTTTTGTATTTTTGTTAGTTTATATTTTCAAACTAGAACACTCTCTCATACTTTGCGTTTCGGATTTCTTAAACAAGAGAGAGTGTGATTTTCATTGTTCAAAAGATCAACAACATCTGTTTTCAAGCTTGCTAAGGTATTTCCAAATCATTATTCAAAAGTTTTTGGAAAATTTTCTTTTTATTGCTTTGCTTGAGAACTAGATATTCGGGAATTTAAGCAAATTTTTAAAACTAGCTAGATATTAGGGAAAATTTTGGATTTTCTCTTATCTCTAGATTTGCTCCTCTATTTTCTTGTTAGCTTTTTTTATAAATTCTCCAAAAATCTAGGGTATTTGTTATAATCTTTTCCCTCTTGCATAGTCTTTCTCTGTACATTCGCCACCTTTTCTCATTCTTTTTTCTTAGAATTGTGTTTCAGGTACCATGGCTCCAAAACAAACGAGAGAAGAGATAACACAAGGAGGAGGGGCTCAGCAAGAGGTTCAACAAGTGGTTCAGGAGAGGGTTCGATGGACCAAAGAGGAGAAACAAGCCAAGAAGCGGCTTGAAAGGCTGAGGTTCGACCCTACGAAGTTTGCAAGCCGAGATCTGTTGGCCAAGATGGGGATTTTGGGAGATTTCGATCAGCTCTTGAAGAACATAGGGCTCTGGTGTTTGTCACGCATGGACTGCCCCACTTACCCCGAGGCAACCATTGATTTCTTAGCAACCTTGGAGTTCACGTATGAGAACCTGAATCTCCCTACTCCTTCCCAAGGGCAGATCACCTTCAAGATCAGATGCGAAGCCTATCATCTCTCGATCCAGGAGCTTTGCCAGGTTTGAACGCTGATGCTGGACAAGTGGAGTTCCCCTTTTTCTCTCAAGCCAACAAGCTGTGGGACCTCATAAGCAATGACGACTACAAGCCAAACACTGCGAAGATCAAGCGAGTGAGAAGCCTGGTGCTGCGTTACACGCTGAAGCTGATCACCAAGACCTTTAGTGGATGGTCTGTGGCCCCTACAGTCACTAAGACAGAGCTTTGCTTCTTGTTCCAAGGCGTTAAGCATCTCGTGTGTGACCCCAATGAGAATGATGAGCCGTTGGAAGACCAGCTAGGAGATGACGTGAACTACGGCTGTATCCTAGCCCCTTCATTGGTGAAGTATAAGGCATATGCCATGAGGTGCAAGGCGAGTTCGTCTTTCGTTGGAGGGTTCCTTACTCCTTTGTTTGTTCAACCGGAGGGCCACTAGCTGACTTCGTACCTTGCGCGGATAGGGCGTACATGGATGAGATTTATCTAAGGAACACTGATAGCTTGGGACGCACGCCAGCTGAGGGTTTCTATGCATATCTGTTCATTGATGAGGAGAATGAGAAAAGGGTGTGTATCTTGCCAAACAAGGACAAAACCAAGCTGTTGGGAGTTGGGAACATCAATTTTCTCCCAAGCGTAGAGGAGTGCTTTGCACCTCTAGGAGGAACAGCTGCTCCAGCACTAGCTTCTCGCCCACGTTCAGAGTCTCCTGCCTCGGATGATGACATTCCCGAAAGCTTTGTACTCCCAAAGATTGACTTTGAGCCGCGGACTAAGACAGAAAAGTTCTTTGCTTCTGTTGTGGAGATGCAAAGGAAGATCAACAAATGGCAAAGCAACGTCATCAAGAAGCTTGCCAAGAAAGTCAAGGCGCTTCAAGGGGCTTCGCCAAAGCAGGCTACAAGTGAGGAGGTTCAACAGCCTGAAAAGAAGAGGCTTTCAACCGGTGGAGTTGTCATCTGTGAGACTCAAGGAAGCAACATCCAGCCGGCGCGTCTTTCCCTCCAAGAGCCAACGTCCAAAGGCAAAGCCATAGCCTCTAGCTCGTCTGGAACATCTTCAAGTTCCAGCCGAGGCTAGATCCAAGGTACCAACAGCCTTCCCTTGTATATACCGCACATGCTTTCTTTCTTTTTGCTTTGTGTTTTGAACTCTCTTGAATTTGTTTGCCACCGAGACAATGTCATTCAAGTTTGGGGGAGTGTGTGTGTTATTTGACATGTTTTCTTTGCTCTTATTCTCTGTTTGCATCCTTTGAGTCCTGCATTACATTTCATTGCATCTAAGGCATAGAAAAGAACAAAAAAATTTGTTAAATTTTTAAAAAATTTTCAAAAAAAAATTCATGTAGTTACATTCACTTTGTTAAACTTTTTAGGATTGAGTCTAGAATTCTTAAGCATCTAGGTTGTTTACATTTGCATAAGGGGTTAAAGTTTTCTTTAAAAGGTGTTTTAAGCTCATGAATTGTTTCAAGGCCCTAGTTAGTAGTTCTTTGATACATTGTACACTCTTAAAAGTAAGCTCTAACCATACTTGGATCATGTGTTTTGACTTTCGTGGCTTGACTTGAACATTCATGAACTGAATCTTGTCCTAATAAGTGAAAACCTTAATCTGATACTTAATTATCATACTTATGCATTTGAAAATGAACACATGGATCATATACATATTTAGGCTCTCTTCCTCTTTTCACCACTCTTTTGTGAGCCTAAGTAGAACTCCCACCATTGCCCTTATCCTTCTTTCAAGCCAAATGTTCTTGTGTGTTATCATTGTGAGGCCTCTTTTCGGTTTGAACTTAGCATAACGTGTTATGCTTAGGCGACATGATTAGGTTCTCGTTTGATTGCTAGCTTTGCATTTTGAAGCTACTTTTAGGCTTAGGAATAGGTTTGGGGTTCATGGGGGTTGTTTGTTTGCTCATCTGTTTTCGGTTTCAAAAGGTTTTGGTGATTGAAGTGAATAAAAAGGTTTTAAGTGGAAGGCAATGTTTTCAAAATGAAAAAGCTCTAAGTATATTTCAGAAGATTGCTCTCAAATAAATAAATAAAAAAGAAAAGAAAAAAAAGAGCCTAAGTGCCAAATAAAAAAAAACGAAAAAAAAGGAAAGAGTAGAGAGCTATCAATAAGAAAAAAATAAAGAGTTTATAATGTTTTCAGCCTTTCCACTAGCCTAAAGAGTAAAGATGTTTTCTGTTTTTATTTGGGATTTGCTAAGCTAATGCTTTGTTGATGAGGGTAGTATCTAGGAGGATGAGCAAAAGGCAAGTTTGAGGGTAGTATGCATAAAATTCATACCCTTCTTGAGAGACACCGTTGCATTTTTAAACTCATTTAAATGAGATCATTCTATGCTCATAGCCTTTGTCCTTAGCCAAATGTTTTCTGCTTTAAAGTGTATAAGTTTGATTCACGGTTTGATCATTAATGAATGTTAAAGGATAAGATTCTTTGATTGTTTGGAATAAGAGAGTCATGATTTGAAATTCATTGTGTGATGAGTATGGCTAAGTTATTTGGAGTATGAGTGTGTGCATTGCATTTTAGAATTAAGAACTAGGACCATTGAAGTGATTCATTTGAAAAGCACCTTTGCAAGAAGCTTAAACCCCCGTTTTTAAAACCTTTCTTCCTTCTTGAATTTTGTTTGCTTGAGGGCAAGCAAAATGCAAGTTTGGGGGAGTTGATAGTGCTGTATATTTCGTGTGTTTTGCATGCATATAAGATAGTTTCACATGCATTTACCTTGCATGTTAGGCTAGTTTGCACCATTTTAGGTCTTAGAGCACTTTTGCATTAGCATTTGCATATTTCTTGCATTATGCATCACATTCAGGTTGTTTTCGGATACTTTGGAGCCTTGGAGGATTCGCGGACGTGCTAAAGCTCGTGAGGAGCCCATGGACACTTGGAAGACTTAGACGTTCAGCAAAGGGGCCTGAGATCAAGTAGCGGATCGAGCAAGGCAGGTCGATCTAGACGAGATCGACCAGAAGATCGAGTGACCAAGTCGATGCTAGGAAACGGATCGAGACCAAGATTGAGTGAGGAGATCGATCTGAAGTACGGACGTAAATGATGCCATGCAGATCGAGTACCAGATCGAGTTTCCAACCCGATCAGCACAAGATTGACACAGAGATCGACCAAAGCCATCCGATCCAAGACGAAGATCGAGAGCCAGATCGAGCTTCCTGCTCGATCCCAGTCTACTTTAACCGTTTTTGGCTTCTAGCGAAGGGGGCACCATCGAGCTGTTTGCCCACTTTGGGAAGGCGGCGACCCTTTTTTCTCACACGTTTTTCACTTTTATCTTTTTTCTTTCTTCTTTCTTCTTTCTCTTGTTGAGGCGATTCCACCATTGTAGAACCTTTAAGCTTTTTCTTGCATTTAAACCTTTGAATATCAAATCTTTTGCTTTAATCAATCGTTAATCAAGCTTAGCTTTCTGTTTATTGCGTTTTGTTCGGTTTTTTTTATGAGTAGCGAGTAGTTTCGTTTGCGTTGATGGGTTGAGGTGATTCAAAAGGGTCGAAGGGGTTAAAGCTTTGACTTTTCTTGTTCTTCATTACCTTCTCTTCTAGGATCTTGAGTACTTAAAGCTTAGAGAGTCTCACGCCAAGATCTCTATGATCCAATGGTTGTCTTACCTTGACAGGATTCAGATGTCCTGGAAAATCAGATCCTAGAGGCTAATCCTTCCTTTCCCACACGCCATGGTTGTTTAGAGGATTAGTTAGGTCATTTGTTTGAAATCTGTGTACCATGCTCTTCGATCTCTTTTTCCACCAAACGCCATGGGTTTTGAGAAGAGATTGAAGAGGTGATCCATACCACACGCCATGGATGGATCTTGTTTTGTTTTCAAGGCCTAGAAACCCTCACAAAGTGAGTTGATCTAAAAGTTTTCAAACCAAGCTTTAATCTTTGAGACCCATGAATATGACCCTCAACCCTGGACCTTCTTTCTTAGTGTTTTAAATCTCTGCTTATCATTCTGTCATCATAAAGTTCGCATCTTGCTCATTAGTTCATCGCATCATTCTTCATTCTAGGTTGTTAGACGAGATCGATCGTTATTGCTCGATCTAGTGGTCGATCCGGTGGTCGATCCACTAGTCGATTTTTAGTTTTTAATAGCTTTGCATTTTGGACTTTCTGCTTGTTCCTAGTGGTAGTTAACCCTCTTCCAGGGATTTAAAATTGTTTTGCTTTGCATTTGATACTTGCATTTAGTTTTTAGGGATTTTACCAATCATTTTCATAATCTGCTTAGCTTTGCTCATCCTTTGCATTCTTAGTGTACTTTCTGCTCCTAGAAATGGATTGATACCTCTTGCATACTACAACCGTGTGTTGCTTGAGTTTTGATAACCTCTTTTGCACTACTTAGAATAAATCCTGTTATCAAGAGTATCCAATGGTATAGGTGAGAATTTTATTGGTTTTTGTTAGAAAATGTATAATTATTGTGTTAAATTTTATAAAGGTGTTTCATCTTGCATAATTTTGATTTGGTGTAGGCGCGGACGTTAAGGAAGTTGTTTTGCGTTCTCATTACCCATGTTCCGAGTTCATGTTTAATCCTCTCGACGATGATGTTCGTGAGTTTCAGGAGATGTGCGTGTTTCTGTCTTATTATTTTGCTTCTGTTTATGGCTTTGCATGATTTTTTCTCTGTTTGCTAATCTATTAATTTTAATACTTTGTAGTCGTGGTGCTCTTGGTGGTCGGACTATTGGAGGATAAGTCGACAAGCGTTGGCGGTCTCTAATACGGAACTATATAATAATTTGATTTAAAACTTATTCATGTTTTTATTATTTTGCTTTCGTATGATCGCAACATAAGGACAATAATGTGATAATAAGTGTGTTTCTGTAATATATGATATTGTATTTCAAGTTTATTTTTTAACTTTTATTTATTTTTTATCAAGTAAAAGATTGAAATGTATAATATTATGTTGAAATTATGTTATAATTCAATAGTCCCTGATTTGAATGATGCAATGCAATATTATATAACACGCATAAATACGAATCTTGACAACCGTTAGTTTGGTAAATAAGAATGCCTCAAATATCAGCTCGAATTCATAAACAGATAATATACAATATTATACAAATAATGGCAGGTTATTTTATAAGGTTCATTGCAATAATAATATTCATAATAATAGGCATTTTTGGACAATTCTTCCATACTTAGTATTGGATATCATCTTTTCATAAAACTTTAAGTTTTTGATGCTTTTGATAAGTCCTGCACTGATGTATGTATATGGAACTAAAATAATGTTTAGATTTTATACTCTCTTTTTATTGTAATTTTCGGTTGTTTGTTACATATCATACTATATATATCTTATAAATCTGCATTGATTGTATATATAAAATATTAGATGACCGATGATACATTAGTGAATCTATATATATATATGTAGTTTATTCTTATCTAAAATATATTACTGATGAAAATACCTGAGATAAATTTACAAGAAAAAAGTCCAGTAAGTATTATCAAGTCATTTTACATATAGATCCAATATATATATATATATATATATATATATATATTTTTATAAATATAAAACACTATCTTGCAAATTGGTTTGCTATATGCTTTTGCTTATCAAAAGATGCCATCAAAAATTATCGCCGATAGGCGAAAGAGTTATAAACCACCTCGATATGCTCTACATCGTATGTTTTAGAACTATCTATATGTTTAATCATTATATTGGTTCTCTGTTTATAAAACTTATAGAATTAATCTGTGTTTTTATTTTAAAAACTTTATAGTTTTTGTAACAAGGCAAGAACGTTATGCTCCTTCTTATGCGGCAATAGCTGTAGCTGTTTCTGTGACATCACAAAATCATCATATAAATCATGAGTATGATGGAAATTTAAGAAAATTGGCTTCTAAGCTAGCAAGGCAAAAGGCGGATGGCAATACTTAAAGAAAGAAGAAGCAAACAGAGAGTAATTGGTTAGTTTTGTGATTATTATCTATTGAAATGCCTATCGTTCTTGATTATGTGACTTTGGTTTGTATATTTTATTCCTTTGTAGCCGCTGGTCACTCTACAAATAATGTAGAAGATTTTTTATGCTACGTTGCTACTGAATCTGAGCCAGAAAAGGATGACTACTATGAAGATGATTCAGATGATGATTTGTATGGTAGTAATAATCAAGTAAAGAAGCGAGGAAAGAATAATAAGATAGTTCGTTAAAACATTCCCATTCGGCCAGATATAAACGGAATCGTCGAGCCTGGAATGCTTGATAGTGGTAAATTTATCGTTGTCTGTTAAGATTTATGTTTTGTTGTGGTTTTTAATAGAGCTAATTACTGAATTATAATATTATGTCACATAGGTTATTATGATGATGGTGATCTGGTGTACGAATATGAACATTGTAGAGCTTATATGTGGGCTGGAGAATGTACCAAAACACTTGCAGTTTTTGGTGCACCTTTGTTGTTGTTATGTTGCGATCAAGGAAAGGTGACCCTTCCTCTCCTTAGAACCCCACATAAGACGCTTCTCTCTTTGATTTATAACACAAATGAATTAAGACAGCATTTTTGTGAAAACATTAGAGCTTACAACATGATGTTTTCATTTACTTCTCTTGGTGGGAAAATTGATCATTCTGTCAATAACGGTAAAGGCCCTTATTTATTCAAAATATATGGTGAGAATTATCACTCTGTAGGATCTATATTGCCCAAGAAAGGTGAAGCCCCGGCTTTCCTACAACTTTACATACATGATACAGAGAATGAAGCTGCAAATCGTATAACTGCGTATGGTATTTCTTCTTACTCCCATGTCTTAGTAATTTATTTAATCTTTTCAGTAATATGTCTAACAGTACTTTTTTTTATATGAAAGAAAAAAACAGGAAAGGTGGGTGGTTTGCGAGAATCTGTAGTTATCATGATTCAGCGTATGTTAGATAGGCATAATTGTCAGGTTAAAGCGTTCAGAATGGCTCGTGATAAAATTGCAAGTAGTACTGATGTACCAAATATGAAAGTAGTTCTAACTTCTGCAAGATCAACTGATGGAAGGACTAATAATCTGCCAACTGCCAATGAAGTTGCTGCCTTGGTTCCTAATAATTTTAGTCCTGATGTTGAAGGCCGTGATATTATTTTAGAGACTAGGAGTGGTGATCTGAAACGGATTAGTGAATTAAATCCTTCTTATTTACCACTACAGTACCCTTTGTTGTTTCCATACGGTGAGGATGGATTTAGATTGGTGATTGATATTGGAATCATTGATATTTCCGGAAGAAAAGGACAAAAATTACCATGCGCGCGTTTTTTGCATATTGTATACAAGAAAGAAATGGTGAATCCCTTATTATCCTTATGTGTGATAGGCTATACCAACAATTTCTGGTGGATGCGTTTATCATGACTGAGACTAATAGGGCACGGTGTGTTTTTTTTAACCAACATAAGCTTCGGTCTGAGAGTTATTATTCAATAAAAAAAAGTCTGATAAGTGAGTTTCTGATTTATCTGGTCAGGGACGCCGTATTTTCATACCTCGTCGTTTACCGGTGGTTCATGTTTTTTGTTACAGCATTACCTTGATGCCATGGCTACGGGCAGATATTATGGTTTTCCTGACCTTTTTATCACTGTTACATGTAATCCTAAATAGCCTGAAATAACGAGACACCTAGAGAGGCATAATTTAATTGCTGAAGATAGGCCGGATATATGGTGTCGTGTTTTCAAGATTAAACTCGATGATCTAATGTATCAGCTGAATAAGAAATCCATATTAGGAGCAGTTAATTCTGGTACGTATGCATTTTATATATATACAGATATGTTAAAGTCATCGTATTTATACTTATTTTATTCTGATGACGAGATGGTTTTCGTGATACATTTATATACGCGAACTTAGTAGGTTTTATGTTTTTGATCAGCTATATACACAACCGAGTTTCAGAAGAGGGGTCTTCCATATGCACACATCGTTCTTTTTATGCATCCAGACAATAAATTGCCAACTGGCAAGGACATATACAAGATTATAAGTGCTGAAATTCCTGACAAGGTTCTTGAGCCGGTGTTGTATGAAATTTTAGTTGAGTCAATGATTCATGGACCATGCGGTGCCTATAATAAAAATAATGTATGCATGGTAGATGGGAAGTGCACTAAGTATTTTGCTAAATCCTTTGCTGATGTTACAAGAATAAATGATGGTGGTTATCCTAAATATAAGAAACGTGATGATGGCAGGTTCGTTACTAAGAAGGGGTTTAATTGTGATAATGGGTATGTTGTGCCATACAACAAACAATTGTCGTTATGTTACCGGGGCCATATTAATGTTGAATGGTGCATCCAGTCGCGCTCGGTCAAGTATCTTTTTAAGTATATCAACAAGAGATCTGATTATGTTAGGGCGACGATAGAAACTAAGGACGAGGTTGACGAGATTAAGAAGCACTTTAGCTGCAGGAACATTTATAGTTTTATTAATGTTATATTTATATGTTTTGTTGCATTGTTTCGGTTTAATATTTATTAGTGTTTATTGAAATTGTGTCAAATAGGTATATCTGAGCTTGTGAGTCTACATGGCGGATATTAGCTTTCCCCACTACTTTTCGCACAACAACAGTAATGAAACTTCTTTTTCATTTACCTGCTCAGCAACAGGTTAATTTTAATGAAGATGATCCAGCTGATGAGGTGTTGGCACGTCAGTGTACCGGTAAAACCAAGTTTATGGCTTGGATGGATTGTAATAAAATAGATCCTTCTGCTAGGGAGTTGACATATTCTGAAATACCTTCCACTTATGTGTGGGATCAGCGAAATCGTATGTGGAAACCGAGAAAGAGGAGTTTTGCTATTGGTAGGATTACTTTTGTCCCATATGCCGTTGGTGAAGCTTATTACTTGCGAATATTGCTTAATGTTGTTAAGGGTCCAAGAAATTTCGATGAAATAAAAATAGTTAATGGAATAGTCTGTCAGAACTTCAAGCATGCATGTTATGAGTTAAAATTGTTGGACGATGATAAAGAGTACATTGATGCCATCACTGAAGGATGTTATTGGTTATCTGGTAAATATTTACGGCATTTATTCGTCGTACTGTTGCTTACACATAGTATCGAGTTACCTGTGCGAGTGTTGAATGCAACGTGTGAAATTCTCTCGGAGGATCTTATGTACTATGAGAGAAAAAGGCATAATCAAGATACTTCGTTGTTTAGTTTTTTTTTTTTTATCGTCGGAGATAAGATAACATAAACTAATACTTAATTAATATATGCTAAAATTTGGTTTTTTTAATTTTTGTAGATTTCTTACTAAGCAAGGAACAGCTACGCGAATTGGTGTTGGTTGAAATCGAGAAAATTTTGCGTAGTAGTGGTAGTTCGTTGACTAATTATAAGCCAATACCTTTTTCAGATGAGCTTTCTCTTGACTCAAGAGAGAATTCTCTTATTCGGGACGAAATGAGTTATAATCGTGAGTTTTTGGCTAAGAGATACAAGGAGTTGATGTCAACGATTACTTCTGAGAAGAAGTGTATTTGTGATGAAGTTTTAAATGCAGTTCACAATAATCTAGAAGGAATGTACTTTGTTTATGGTTCGGGTGGTACCGGTAAGACTTATCTATGGAGTGTACTCGGATCTGCGATCAAACGAAGATTTTGTACTCAATGTAGCATCAAGTGGTATTGCAGCATTACTTTTACAAGGAGGAAAGATGGCACATTCTTGATTCGCCATACCAATTGTTGTAAACGATTATATGTCCTGCTCTATTAAAGCTGATTTGCATTTAGCTGATTTGATTAAACCAGCTAAACTTATTATCTGGGACGAGGCATAAATGATGGGAAAATATTGTTTTGAGACTTTGGATCGCACAATGCATGATATATTGAAATCTGATGTGCCTTTTGGTGGGAAAGTTGTCATATTTGGTGGTGATTTTAAACAGATATTGCCTGTTGTTCCTAATGGTGGAAGGGTCGAGAATGTTCTCGCGAGTCTTATTTCATCGTCCCGTCTTTTGCCTCTCTGGAAAGTGCTAAAGCTTACTCAAAATATGCATCTTATCCCCGGTGATAATAGTCAACAGATGCTGGAACTTACAGCTTTTTCGAAGTGGATTCTAGATATTGGTGAGGGAAATATGGACAAGAATAGCGATGGAGAGTCTGAGATTGATATTCCGGAAGATCTTTTAATAGCCGAGTCAGATGAACCTAGCAGGTCTATCGTAAAGGAAGTATACGAAGATTCGTTTGCTTACAAACGAGATCCGAAGTTCTTCCAGGATCGTGCAATCCTGAGTCCAACTAATCTAGATGTTGAGATAGTTAATGACTACATGCTTTCGTGTCTTTCAGGTACGATAACTCTTATTAGTGATATGTATAAAGATTGTATGAGAATAATGTATGATGTTGTTTTCTTGTACATTTTATATAGGTGATGCGAAGGTGTATCTGAGCTCGGATAGTATTGATAAAACTGATGCAAAGTATGATCATATTCCTGATCCTGAAATACAATCTGTAGGCACTGCTGATGACGATGATTCTACAACTCCTTCTGATATGGTTTACACCGAAGAATTTTTGAATAGTATCAAGGTAGCGGGACTTCCTAAGCTCAAAGTAGGTATTCCAGTAATGCTTCTAATGAATCTTGATCCTAATCATGGCTTATGCAACGGTACAAGGTTATTAATTACACAAATGGCAAACCATGTGATTGAAGCCAAAGTGATAACCGGTGACAATATTGGTGAGAAAGTTTTAATTCCTAGGGTGTTTGTCTCTCCGCCTGAAACAAGATTTCCTTTTCGAATGAGAATAAAACAGTTTCCTATAACTTTAACCTTTGCTATGATCATAAACAAAAGTCAAGGTTAGACGCTTGGGTTATATCTTTCAAGGCATGTTTTTAGCCATGGCCAGTTATATGTGGCAATTTCGAGAGTTACCTCTAGGTCAGGTCTGAAGATTTTGGCAATGGGAAAGGATAAGAAATCACAGCGCAAAAAAATTAATGTTCTCTACAATGAAGTATTTGATAACGTTTAGTCTCCGTTATTGTTGCAGTTATGTTTAACGGTAGATGTTAATTTTGGTACTTTTGAAAACAGATTTTTGTTCTGCTTTATATTTGTCCTTTAAATTTTCAAAATTAGAAAATTTATGCAACTATTATTAGTAATATATCTATCAAAATATATATGTCAAAAACTGATGACAATGTCCGTTTGTATTTGGTAGTTCAAATAAAGTTATTATCTTCGAAAAAGATAAAATGTAAATGCTACTTTAATGATAAGTTTCGAAATAACAAATTAGAGTATATCAATATTAGGGTTTTGTAAAATTATTGCTCAAATGTCTTTGCGATGTTTGTATAAATACAAGAAGTTCAATCATAAATAATTTTAGATTGTACGTTTTTGGGATTAAGTTCTTATAATTGATAGAGAATGGTCTCTCGAACAGAGTCTAATTCGTCTTCAATCTTTTCGACCTTGGACTCTATAGGTATTTTCATCCTTTATTCCGTTTTTTATATTGTGTAAATGTCTAATCTTTATATATCTCCATTCATGATATCTCTTGTATTTACACCATTTAGGACTGTATTTAGTACATGTTTTGGTTCTCTTTTGCATGTTTTCCCTTAGTTTTTTTCCCATCTTCTTCTCCTTTTAGACTTAGGCTGCATTTAGGGTATAGTTTGCATTTTTCTTGTATTTTGGATGTTTTTAGGTGCTTTTGGAGCTAAAAGGAGCTTGGAAGAGCTTAGAGGATGATTCAGGAAGCTAGCTGGATCAAAGGGAGCAAGAAGGATCAAAGCAGACAATCTCTGCAAAGGTTTTCGGTCAGAGCACGGTGAACATTGGTCAAAGGGTGACCGATACCAGATTTTTGGTCACCAACATCGATCATGGGTGAACGATACCAGCACATCGACCACCAGCATCGGCCAGGGGTGATCGACACAAACAAAACAAATGAATTTCGGTCACCAGCATCGACCACTGCCTGACCGATGGGATCTACATTGACCACTGCCTGACCGATGGGATCTACATCGACCACTGTCTGACCGATGGGATCTACATCGACCACAAGTGACCGATGTAACTGACCGATGTAAACCCAGACCGAAGATCCTCTATTTACAATTTTGCTATTTTCACTTAGATTCCTATAAATATGAAAAATCCCTAATTTCTTAGGGGAGGCTTTTACCCAGCAGTTCTTTCTTTCTTGTTTAGACCCTTGGATTTTGTAATTTGAACCTTTGCTTCATTTTAATTAAAGTTTGCATCTTTCATCTTGTTTAAGCTCTCTAATCATGATTAGTCATCCTTCTCTCTTTGAATTGATGGTTTTAATGGTGTTTAGTGAGTAGTCCTTTTTAGAGATTTGAGATGGGTTAGGTTTAAGGAATTTGAGACTCTATCTATGATTGCTTAGTGTTAATTCGTCCATTTCCTTTCTTGATTGCTGTGTTTAATGCTTAATTAGCCCTAGCTAAGTTGATTAAGATCTTAGGCTCATTTTATACCCACCAAGTATTTGATGAAATGCATGAACTGCTTTGCAAGAGAATTGCCACCTAGCTCAAGAGATTGACTGTCTAGGGAGTGATTTGGCAATATAGGGTTGATAGATTTGTTTTAATGCTTGCTCTTTATCATTTCACTAATGAGAATTAGTTCTTGACTTGGTAATTAGCAAAGAGATTAGTGCCAAGAGATTGGATTAATCATATAAATGAATCATATGCATAAGGAATAGCACTGTGTGAGTTTGTAAGCATCATATGCTGAGTCAAGAGTTCTCTATTACCAGTTATCTCATCTCAAGTCCCATCTTTTCTCTGTTTTAACCTCTGTTCTGAATTTGTTCTATTTTTACCTTTACTTTGGTTGTTTGCTTGCCTTCCTCCTTATTTTGTGTTTGTTTGGTTTATGCTTGATCACTTAGGTTGCTAGATATTCTAAAACCCCTTTTATATCTGCTTGAATTAGGAAAACTACTGTAATCCTGCTGTTTCAATCTTCCCCGTTGGATTGACATTAAAACACAATGCTACAATGACTAGTACAATAGGTGATTGACAACAAGAGGCAAAACCCTTGTATCAATTTGGCGCCGTTGCCATTAGGGGAAAACTTTGTTCAGTAGGATTTGTAGAGATCTTGAGATCCAGCTTTGTTATTTTTGATTCTAGTCACTGATCTCTCTTTTGGTCTAGAATTTCTTTTGTAGGTACCACAACACTTACTCTTAAGTGTCTACAGCTACAACTGAAGTTCAAGGTCAGGAATTTGGGGTTTGCTAAGTCAGAACTCAGCTGTTGAAGCATGGATGCACATCAGTATGCTGCTGGTTTTGGTTTGCAAGGTCCACAAGGCCCACAAGATCTTCAAGGAATCCAAGGTTTGCAAGGTAACCAAGGTCCAGCTGGTCTACAAGGAGCTGTTGTTCAGAGACAAAGAAGACCCATTGGTGCTGCTGATATACCCTCCAACTATGCTTCAAGGCAAGGAATTATTCCACCTATGGAAACTCAGCAATATCAGATCAAGAGCAGTCTCATCACAATGATTCAATAAAGGCAGTTCTTTGGATTGCCCAACCAAGACCCCTTAGAGCACCTGGATCAGTTTGAGAGGATATGCACTTTAACAAAGCTTAATGGAGTATCAGATGATGGTTTGAAGCTCAAGTTATTCCCATTTTCTCTTGGTGATAGAGCTAGATTATAGGAGAAATCTCTAGCACAAGGCAGCATCACCACTTGGGAACAATATAAATGTGCTTTCTTAACCAAATTCTTCTCTCCCTCAAGAACTGTATACTTCAGAAATAAGATCACAAACTTCAGGCAATGGTCTAATGAAAGCTTTGGAGACACATGGGAGAGATTCAGAGGTTTCACTCATCAATGCCCTCATCATGGCTTCACTAAGGAAATGCTACTATCCACACTCTATAGAGGTGTTCTCCCAAAGATAAGAATCCTTCTAGACACAGCAAGTAATGGTTATTTTCTTGGGAAAGATGTTGATGAAGGCTGGATATTAGTGGAGAACATGGCACTCAGCAATTGGGATTATGTGGATGATAAGGAACAACAATCTAAAGCCACTGAAGAAAAACTAGAGACAGCATTGCAAGAGATGAAAGCCCTGCAGCTGAGAGTTGACTTACTGCTCAATGAGACCACTAAACTCTTTCCTAATGTTATCTCACCAAACCATTACAAAGAATATCCAGTCCAAGATCTGCAACAACAAGAAGCGCCATTAATTCATCAAGACTATGATGTTTGTATCCACCAATCCTATGGAGACACCCATCTTCAACAATACCAAGCCTCCTCCTCTAAAACAGTTGGCATTAACACTCCTCCTCCTTCACAGGATTCAGACTATAAAGAGATGCTCATCCAACTCCAACAACTTACCAATGGGGGAATTCAGAAGATGATGGCTGTTGAGATTCAAAAAAGCTTGACTGATATTCAAAGGAGTATGACTGATGAAATACAAAAAGGCATTGACTCAAAACTTCAGTCACACATAGGCCCTATGAATATGAAGATCAACTAACTAGAAACCATGGCTCCACCATCCACATCTTCACTAACACAAGAGTGTGTTAAAGCTGTTACTCTAAGAAGTGGGAAACAACTTCCACCAAGAATGACACCTTCAACACCCAATGTGGACATTGAGGAACAAGAAGAGGGGGTGGAAGCCAAAGATACTGAAGAAGCTCAAGAGGATGAAGTAGCTGAAGCTGGAAGAGATTCAGATATACCCAAGTTCAAAGAAGTGGTTAAGGAAAAACCAAAGGAAGTTTCTAAGGAGTTGGTCAAGGAGCCAAGATTCATCCCTCCTCCTTATCAGCCAACCATACTTTTCCCTGGTAGATTTAAGAAGCAACTGGTTGCTAAATATAAATGGCTTTTTGATGAACAGATGAAGAAGATCCAGCTCACAATGCCATTGCTGGATGCCTTTATTGTAGTCCCTCCTTATCAGAAATTCTTAAAGGATGCTGTTGCTGAAAGAACCAAAGACCTACAAGGGATGGTGATCCTCACACAAGAGTGTAGTGCCATTAACCAACAGAAGAAAGTGACTCCCAACAAGCTTGGAGATCCAGGAAGTTTTACCTTGCCCTGCTCTATAGGTCCACTTCTGTTTGAAAAATGTTTTTGTGACCTTGGGGCTAATGTCAGCTTGATGCCTTACTCTGTAGCACAACGCCTAGGTTTCACCAAGTTCAAGGACTGTAGAATCTCTTTGGTGTTGGCTGATAGATCAGTGAGACTCCCCAAGGGTTTGCTGGAAGATGTACCAGTCAGAATAGGGAGTATAGAGATACCCACTGATTTTGTGGTTTTAGATATGGATGTGGAATCTAAAGACCATCTCATTCTTGGGAGACCATTCCTAGCACAACAGGAGCTGTCATTGATGTCAAGAAAGGGAAGATTGAGCTACAATTGGGTAAAGACATGTCTATGAAATTTAACATCAAGCAGATTATGCAGCAGCCTACTATTAAAGGTCAAGTGTTCCAGATTGATATTTTAGAGAATCTGCATGATGAACTCCAAGAAGAGCTGTGTTGTGCGGACAAGCTTCAAGTGGCTTTGACAAGTGAGCATGTTGATGATGGGTACATGGATAAGGAAAGCTTGGGTTATCAGCTGAGATTGGACTCTCACAGGTTCTTTGAAGAGGAAGAGCCATTTGAAAAATTGGAGTACACAAGAAAAGAAGCCTTCTCAGCTCAGGAAACTGGTTCCCCAAGCAAGGAAGCTGACGCCAAGAAGCAAAGCAGCTCAGATGAGGACTGTAGTGAACTCAAAGCACCAAAGGTGGAACTCAAACCACTTCCTCAAGGGCTAAGGTATGTTTTCCTAGGTCCTAACTCCACTTATCCTGTTATAGTCAATGACAACCTCAATAATGATGAGATATTGGCCCTTGCCAAGGTGTTAAAGAGGTTTAGGAAAGCTATATGATACTCACTAGATGATATCCAAGAAATATATCCTAACCTCTGCACTCACAGGATCCATCTAGAGGATGAGACAAGAACTTCTATTGAACCTCAGAGAAGGATGAATCCTAATTTAAAAGAAGTAGTAAAAAAGGAGATCTTGAAGTTGCTTGAAGCAGGAGTGATCTATCCCATCTCAGATAGCACATGGGTTTCACCAGTCCATGTGGTACCTAAGAAGGGAGGGATCACTGTTGTTAAAAATGAAAATGATGAGCTAATACCCACTAGGACAATCACTGGTCATAGAATGTGCATAGATTACAGAAAACTTAATTATGCTTCTAGAAAAGATCACTACCCTTTGCCATTTATAGACCAAATGCTAGAAAGTTTAGCAAATCATAAGTATTACTGCTTTTTAGATGGTTATAGTGGATTCTTTCAGATCCCTATCCATCCCAATGATCAGAAGAAAACTACTTTTACTTGTCCATATGGAACTTTCGCTTATAGAAGAATGCCTTTTGGTTTATGCAATGCTCCTGCTACTTTTCGAAGATGTATGACTTCTATCTTTTCTGACTTGCTTGAAAAATGGTGGAGGTATTCATGGACGAATTTATCGTCTATGGATCGTCCTTTGGTGTCTGCTTGTATAACCTTTCTCAGGTCCTCCAAAGGTGTGAAGACACAAAACTGGTCCTGATTTGGGAAAAGTGTCACTTCATGATGCAAGAAGGAATTGTTTTGGGTCATAAGATCTCAGAGAAAGGGATAGAAGTGGACAAGGCTAAGATTGATGTAATGGTGCACTTAGAACCTCCCACCACTGTCAAGGGGATCAGAAGCTTTCTGGGGCATGCTGGCTTCTACAGAAGATTCATCAAGGATTTCTCAAGGATTGCAAGACCCTTGACAAGATTGTTGTGTAAGGAGACAGAGTTTGTGTTTGATGAAGACTGCCTGCAAGCCTTCCTTACTATCAAACAAGCTCTGGTATCAGCACCAATAGTCCAAGCCCCAAATTGGGATCTACCATTTGAAATAATGTGTGATGCTAGTGACTATGCAGTTAGAGCAGTTTTTGGGCAGAGAGTTGACAAGAAACTTCATGTTATCTACTATGCCAGTAAAACTATGGATGAGGCTCAGTCAAGATATGCTACAACTGAAAAAGAGCTATTGGCAGATGTCTTTGCATTTGAGAAGTTCAGGAGCTACCTAGTAGGCTCCAAAGTGAATGTTTATACTGATCAAGCTGCGCTGAGACACATATATGCTAAGAAGGACACCAAACCAAGGCTTCCTAAAGGATTCTTCTCTTACAAGAGTTTGATATGGAGATTGTGGATAAGAGAGGCATTGAGAATGGAGTTGCTGATCACCTCTCAAGACTGAGGATAGATGACTTTGTCCCAATCAATGATACTCTACCAAAAGAATAGTTGCATGCTTTAGGAGTCAAGAAAGCAGAAGTGGAAGGCCTAGAAGAGGATAAACTACCTTGGTATGCTGACTTTGTGAACTACTTGGTGGTTGGCCAGATACCACAGACCCTCAACTCACATCAGAAGAAGAAGTTCTTAAGAGATGTCTCCCATTACTTTTGGGATGAGCCCTATTTGTACAAAAGAGGGAGTGATGGGTTGTTCAGAAGATGTGTAGCTGAAGAAGAAATTCCAGGAATCCTGCACTATTGCCATGGCTCAGCCTATGGACGACATTTTGAAACATTCAAGACAGCCTCTAAGGTCCTACAGGCTGGTTTTTGGTGGCCTAGTCTGTTCAAAGATGCCCAAGCCCACATCTCCTCATGTGATGCTTGCCAAAGGAAGGGAAACATCTCCAAGAGAGATGAGATGCCTCTGAATTCTATCCTTGAAGTGGATCTGTTTGATGTGTGGAGGATTGACTTTATGGTACCCTTCCCTTCTTCTTATGGGAACAAGTACATTCTTGTAGCTGTTGATTATGTGTCAAAGTGGGTTGAAGCCATTGCTAGTCCAACAAATGATGCTAGAGTTGTGCTGAAGCTCTTCAAGACAATTATCTTCCCAAGGTTTGGTACTCCAAGGTGTGTGATCAGTGATGGTGGAAGTCATTTCATCAACAAGGTTTTTGAGAGCTTGCTCAAGAAGAATGGTGTCAAGCACAAGGTTGCTACTCCTTACCATCCTCAAACAAGTGGCCAAGTGGAGGTGTCCAACAGAGAGATCAAAGCCATCTTAGAGAAAACAGTTGGTGTCACAAGAAAGGACTGGTCTAATAAGCTTGATGATGCTTTGTGGGCTTATAGGACCGTCTTCAAGACACCCATTGGCAGAACTCCTTTCTCACTCCTTTATAGGAAGTCTTGTCATCTACCTATTGAGCTGGAATACAAAGCTTTGTGGGCAACAAAGTTGCTGAATTTTGACATCAAGACAGCTCAAGAAAAGAGACTTATCAACTTGCATGAACTAGAGGAAAACCGCCTTGAAGATTTTGAGAGTTCTAGGATCTACAAGGAGAGGACAAAAGCCATGAGAAAAGGATCAAACACAAGGACTTCAAGGCAGGGGATCAGGTGCTGCTATTCAACTCAAGGTTGAAGATATTTACTGGAAAGATGAAGTCAAGATGGTCAGGACCATTCAAGATCAAGGAAGTGTTGCCATATGGAGCTGTGACTTTGTTTAGCAAGAATGGAGAAGACTTCAAAGTGAATGAGCACAGGCTGAAGCCATACATGGCAAGTGAGTCTCTTGGAGATGAAGTAGACATCAGCCTTGATGAACCTCCACAAGAGTGATCAACCAAGGAAAGTCAAGTTAATGACGTTAAACAAGCACACTTGGGAGGTATTCCCCTGTTATCCTTGTACATATTCTTGCATTTTATGTTTTCCCTTGTATTTTCCTTCCAGTCAACAGGAGCAAGTGTGAGCTAAGGCAAATTGTTATGAGTTAAGGAGGCAAAAACAGGTGTTTTCTGGCTGACATCGATCAACTGTATCGGTCATGACAAGACCGATACACACTTTTCGGTCATGAATATCAGTCATGTTTGATCGATGTCAGTGGAGCCAGTTTACACCAGTCAACACATCGTTCACTTGTGATCGATGTTGAAGGAAGTTTGAAAGAGGGACACGTTTCGGTTATCCACATCGGTCAAGCTTGATCGATGTAAACCCACCGGATGAATTTCGGTCAAGTGTATCGACCAGTTAGTGATCGATGTGATTCTTAGGAAACATATCGGTCACTAACATCGGTCATACACAGACCGATATAAACACACCAGATGGATTTTGGTCAAGCACATCGATTATGTGATGACCGATGTTGTCCCGAGGAAGCACATCGGTCTCTAACATCGGTCACATATGACCGATACTGACATTTCGGTCAGTAACAACAGTCACTTGTGACTGATGTCCCGCCCAAGGATGAATCAGTAGTTGAAGAGCGAAATGACAGTCATGGAGACACATAAGAGGGATCTTCTCACCACTCTTCCCACCACTCCTACATTTAACCAGGTACCACATCCTCTCCATTGTTTATACCATTGCATCTTTTTAGTTTTGTCTTATATTTTGTGCTTCTCACTCTCATTGCTTTCATTACACTAGAGACTATGTAATTTAAGTGTGGGGGAGGGATTTGGAGTTTGACTTTGTGTTCTGTTTTCTTAGTTTTTCTTTTCCTTTCTACTTTGAGTCTCATGCATATCATGCATTCATGTAAGGAATAGAAAAACACAAAAAATCGAAAATTTTGAAAATTTTTGCATTTTTGCAAACCAAAAAGAAAGCATGTAGTTGCATTTCATTCTTCTAAGATTGAGTCTAGTGTTGACATATAGGTTGCATTGCATTTGCATAGGGCATTATGATGAATTTTCCTTGTAAAGTGCTTAGTGTTTAGAGATAATTTCAGTTTTTAAGTGCTTAGTTGTTTGATGCATCATATGATTGCTAGAAGTTAAGGCTTAACCATGCTTTGAAAAAGTGTTAGGAATAAGGCTGGCAATGATTAGCTCTCTTGTAGATATCAGCTTGCATCTTGAGCTTGATTCTATGATAGGAGTTTTGGGTTAAAAAGGGGTAGTATAGGTGGTTTGAACTTCATGTTTATATGTTTTGAAAGAAAGGGAAAGGATTTGAAATGGTAGAAAAGGGGAAACAGTCTAGAATTGTGGTAAAGTAAATGGAAGAAAAAGCTCTAAATGCAAAGAAGAAAGGCGCCAGGAACAAAGCTCAGAAAGGGTCCAAAGAAGAAAAAAATTTTAGACCAGGAGCAATCCACCAAAGGTGATGAAGGTGCCAATATAACAAAGAAGAGCAAGTCCCAACAAAAAAGAAGCAACCACACAAGCAAAAAGAAAAAGTTTCCCCAGCCATGAAGAAGGGTAAAAGGGTAGAGTTTAGGAAAGGGTAGACTTAGGGGTTCATTTTTGGGATTAGAAGTACTTAGGATTCATCTTTGGGTAGAAGAGAGCTTTGATTTGCATGCATACGTGTGCTTTTACCTTTAGCATTTTGCGTAAGATGAAGTCCTTTTTATTGAGTGATCCCTTTTGATTAATAACCCTTTGCTAAAATGAGATTGTCTTTCATGCTTCTACTACTGTACACCCAAGTCTGCGTATGTGTGATAACAATTATTTTGAGTTTATTCAATTTGAAAGAATATACGATCACATCAGTAAACCTAAACACTTAGTAGGTTAGTTCGTGTTCGTATTGGTAAATTATTATTTTAATTAATAATATTGTTGACTCTCTTCATTAATAATTTAACTATATTCTTCCAAAATTATTCAAGATTTGATGGGTAAATTTGTTCGAGTTATCGTCTCGACATAAATGGCAGCGACGAATTTCATCTGGAATCTATCTCTTTTTATCTCCAAAATATCAGGTTGAACTACGTAGTTATTTAGTGTTCATGGTGTCATCATTACTTAGTATTCTTGGTGTCATTACTATCTAATAATTTTAAAATCTGGTTTGTTCGTTTCAGGAACAAGCTGCTTGGATGTGAATTGTGTGGATCGCGGGCATTAAGTTTTTATCGAGATTGGTCGCGTTGGCCTCATGCTGATGTCATATGTGTTATTCAATGTGCGGTAGTAGTTAACTTTGACGGTGGGTTACATATGTACTGTAATATTTTTTAAAATAAAAATAGCAATATAACTTTATTTATTATAGTTTTCTTTGATTTGTGCTCAGGTGGATTGGTTGTTACATCTACATATCCTACTCTGATATTTGTAATCCTAAAATTCCAGAAGTCGACGTTTTCTGTGCAGTGTAAGTAAATTATACATTGTCTTGCTACGTTCACATGCCATGAAACCTATTACTAAATTATTGTGTGTTTTTTGTTTATCCGTGTGGAGAATTTTAAGACTTTGGATTTTGTGCGGTTGTTTACTGTGATTTGGGTTTGGAATTTGGCATATATCTTATTCTTATTGCTTAATGGGTTTTAATTGAAATAATTATTTTAAATTGTCGGTTATAAGCGATATAATAGCACATTCATGATAATTCTTAATCATTATTGAGAAACTATATAAATAGATATATATTGTGTATGTTATTAATATATGCAAGATGAAGTTTAGTATTTATTATGAGAATTTAAACTTATAGAGTAATCCTAAATTATGTAATACTATGGCGGTCTGAAAAAAGAAAATTTAACTTTTGTTAAAACTGATATTTATCAAGATTTATGTATCTATATATAATGTTTTCATAATCATTGTATTTAGACTTTAGCAATCTGGAAGAATGGCTCATCTTCTTTCTGCTTCTATACATCGAGCATATAGTTCTTTCATGATTAATGTTTCACAGCTGGATCCTTTGAAATTTGTTTGGAATGTTAAAGTAAAGATATTACGAAAGTTTTATCATATATACGGGGTGAATGAGTCCCTCAATCTCATATTAGTTGATATAAATGTAAGCTGACTCTTATGACTTTTACATTAATCTTCTTATACACAACCGTTCCCGGCCTGATATATTTTATATTTTTGGACAGGGTGATAAAATTTAAGCAATTATTAAGAATGCATATATCAAAAACTTTGCTAATACTCTACTGGAGGGTAATTGGATCATTATCAAAAAATTTGTTTTGAATCCAGCAGAAAGATCATTCTGAATTATGCCGCATCCGTTTGTTATCAGATTCATTGAACACATGTAATGCTATATTACATACAATAATATTTCAATGAGCTATTTCGCTTTTGTTTTTTTTTTTTTTTTTTTTTTTTTGGTATGAATGTTAAATTTTATACCATTTTGAGTTTTTGACAGAAGTTACAAAGATAACATAGAAAGCAGAAAGACCAAAAACCTAAAACTACACTAAAGCAAGGCCAAAAATTACAAACAGAAACAAGAAAGATCAAAAACGAGAAACTAGGCACACACCAAAGCTGAAAGCGGAAACTTGAGAAGAAACACCGATTCCCAAAACCTACACAGGGAAATTTGCACTTGCAATTTCTAGAAACATTTGCAATTGCAATTTCTAGAAACTCGAGTCCTCATCGTTGTTGCCACGAGCAACTTTCTCCTTGAGGCCAGCCCTCAAAAACCCCGCAGAGAAAGCACCTACAGCTTCTCCGAGGACAAGCACAAAAACGAGAATGCTAGGACCCACCAATCACACACCGGCGGCACGGGAGCCTCTGGGCCCACCAGAGAAGCCGCCTCTGGCCGCCATTCCCGAGCTTGAGAAAGCTGCGAAAATCACCTCCCACAGTACGAAATTGATCGCCAAGCAAGACCCGCCGCCTCTATTTGGACCCAAATCACCACCAAAGCTAAGAATGCGACCATCACCTATCGAATTTGAACCCTTCCAGAACCGTTGAAACTCAGACCTGAAGCAAAACACACATCGTAGGCAGCAGAAGGAGCCACACCGGAGGCGAAAACAGAAAAGAGAAGCCACGGCTTGTAAACAACTAGGAGTGGAGCTCTGAACATCCAAACCGATGCTGAAGCCTTACCACCGGCCGTCGCCGGAGCAGCCCAAACCAAGCCCACCGCCGCAAAAGACCTCTGCCCAAACAACAACCTGACGACGGGGAAAAACGCTCCGGAAGCTGCACCAGAAAGAACGACCACTGTTCCCACTGGCGAACGCCAGCAGCCGAGGCGAAGACCCTAGCCACGACAAGCCAAAAACCGAAGATAAAGACCAGACCCACCTGGAAACTGATGACCACTGAGAGCCGCCGCAAAGGACCCGAGGAAAGATAGACAAAGAGATGATGACGAAGAGAGGTAGAGGCTGTCCTCATGACTCCAGCCAAACCCGCCGCACAAAACTGAGCCAACGATGAAGGAGCGGCCTTTGCTACAGAGCTCCCAAGACGGAGGACAAGCACCGGCGACACCGAACCCAGGCTCGCAGAGAAGAGAAGCTTCAACACCTCTTGACAAGCCGTCCCCGAGCAAGAAGAGGAGGTGGAGAAGCTGTCGACGCCTCATGACGAGTGGAGAAAAGGGCTGAGACACACCGGAGCACCGCTTGACCAGAAAACCAAACGGCGAGAAGATCTTAGATCTACGGCAAAAGGCGAAGGGAAAATTATCGATATGGCAGCCGGAAGAAAGAGAAGAGAGAGGCGGTCCCTCTCACGGTGGCGGTGAGAAACACCACCCACCGGAGAGGGAGATCGAGAGAGAAGGAGTTTGACGGAGAAAAAATGGAGGAGAAAGAATCGCCGCTCAAAGGCAGAGAGAGAGAAGTCCTCGTGTTGCACCCCTTTTTTCGCTTTTGTTCGTTTAGAGGATATTAAAAATGGAGATCTCGATCCAGATTTATCTGTTTGTATGTATATATAAACATATGTTTCGTACTCCTTATATTTGATAATCTAAAAATATTTATTATGTTGTTTCGATCTGATTGGGAGGACTACAAACGTCGTAAATTTTTTACAGCGTAAAGATTCCTTCATGATTTCAGAATCAAAAATTATATGTTTTGATCTTGTGAACCCTAGGTACACTCCTAAAAAATATTCCTAAATATTATTTTGATATGTTATATGATATAACAAAATCATTAATATTTATTGGTTTACAGGAATTGTCATATACCATGTTGCTTAGCAGGAGACTATGCTTCTGAGTTTCTTTCTTCGTTTGGAAGTACCCATAGAGATAACATTATTTGTGTCAGATTTGAGAGAATTGAATTTCGTAAAAGTTATCATCAACTCACGATGTTTCAAAAACTAACTATAACTGAATGTTTATAGAGTAACTAAAATATTTGTTCTATTATGTGTAGGTGTTTGGATTGTAACAACAGCGTGTAATTGTACACAAGTTTTTATTGATCCACCTTTTACAGAAGTCCATGAGTTTAGAAGTTCATTCGCTGAGGATACAGCATAAACACTTTCTCATACCTTATTAAAATTCACACATTTAGAATTACTGCAATAAAATTATTTATAGTGTTATATATAAAGAGTTTTAATTGCTGACTTCGTTATGGATATTTATTTATTCATTGGTGATTTGATGTTATATACAATGATTAATCTTTACATTAATCATATCATTGTTGTTAATATGAGTACTCTATATTATAAATAAAATACATACTCTGGAACGATTATTGATAATAACTATAAACTTGAGTACTCTTAATTATAAATTAATATAAAGATTACTATACATACTTTGGAATAAAATACATACAAGGAATTCAATGATTAATCTCTATATTTTACTCGATGCTACGTAACGAAAAGATACACTTGCAATATAATAAGCCTATATAAAGATCATAAATTCTTATTTGGCCAAGTCACACATTTATGTAATTGATGCTTTCCTGATCGTGTAGACATTTTATGAAATCAATACAATTTATGTAAAGCTTAAAATAAGCATCAACTGTGTATGAAATAAATAATGGAAACGTTATAGTAATAAAATAAATACAATTATTCGAGAACTATATATGTATATATATACTTACATTTTTTGTTTATTTTGTTTACAGAAATAGTTATTTTATTGGACCTAATATTAATAATTATGACGATCTTTTCAGAAATAGATACATATATAGATATCTAATATTTTTATATTATTCCAATAGGCATCATTTACGTCTTTTCATTAATAGGTTCAATGAGAGTTCAAATTTTGAATTTGAGATACATCGTTTCGATATCATCGAAAACCCTGATTCTTCAAACTCTATAAATAATACTTCGTATAGGAATAAGATGTTATCAACCAAAACCTGCTACTTCTTTTCCCTGTCTTTAATACCGTCAATTTTATTTGTTAAGGATGGATTTTTTGTTTCACAATATCAAGAATCTCAATCAGTGGAGATCTAACTGGCACATCCGTGTCATAATTTTTAAGTGTTGGGAATCCATTCTCAAGGTGAAACCGAAGTATTAAAGTTCATATTCATCGATGAAGAGTTATATTTTATGTCATTCTTTTCGATATTTTAGATTACTTTGATTATATGTTTGTCTAATTTACCGTTTAATAAAAATTGGTAGGGTGATAAAATCCATGCTATATGCGATGATCTCCAGAATCAGTCCTATTATAGAACAAAACTAATTGTTGGAAAATGGTTTAAGTTACATCATTTTACGGTCTTTGAAAGGGAGACAGTTAATCGTTTGGTCGATTGTAAGTGGAAAATTCGTCTACTCGATAACACTAATGTGAGGAAGGAGTATGAAGTAAATGACGAACACTACATGAAATTCACAAGTTTCGATGATGTTATCAATGGAAGATTTATACATGATGTACCAGTTCGTAAGTATTTTTGTTTTTGTTTCTAAGTTAGATATATTTGTGTACTTAATGATGAGTTAAAAGATTAAGTTTTTTTGTCTTATTTTCAGATGTCTTAGGTCGGGTATCCATGCTTACGAATATTGTCAAAGTAAAAGATAATGACTTTGGGCCTTTTTGTCCTGCCAACACATGCCAGCTCTCATTTGTTATCCAGAACACACAATAAGTTTAATTTAAAGTTAAATGAATATATATGGATGATATTATTTCGGTATTTATCCTGAAGCATCTAAAAGTGCTCTATCTCTGTGAATATTTATGTTTACTTATCACATAGGGACAGATTTATGTTGTGTTGCTCATGGAAAACTCGCACTTGAAATTACTAAGAAATGGTGGAACTTCAACTCGAACAACATGGTTTGTGTCCTAGGTGATTTTCGTGTGGTCAATGTTGGAGGTATGTTTACATATAAATTTTGATGTTAATTTATATTTTTATACTGTATCATTTTATTTAGCGATTAATACATGATCTTTTTATATAGAACATGTTCAACTGGTGGATACTGGAGAAGTATCGAGGGTTTTGTATGATCCAGATATTTCCGTGGCTAGAAGATTCAAGCGTGCATTGTAAGTAGAATAAAGATTAAACTGTGTTATACCTTCTTATTCATAATTCTCAAAACCAACTGTTTATATTGTTTTTATTCTTTCAGGAATGGCAATGATGAAGACTCTGACTAAGATATTGTTTTATATTTTTTAAAAAATATTATGTTGTGTTCAACTTTTAGTTATGGATTTATGTTTTTGAAATAATTTTATATTTTCGGCGATGAGGACCATGATTTATTCAGTTTAATTCTTGCTATAGCTTTAAAAGTTTTATGTTTGAGTCAAAGGAATATAAATATTTTATATTAAGAGAAAATCTGTAAATAGTTTAGTCAGACAATCTTATAATCAGATACATAAAAATAATGTACTTCTCTTAATCTGATTACACGATGATGAACAACAAATCCAAATAAAAAAAATATGTATCAGAATCAATGAAATACTACCTCTTCCATATCTATGCATCGTTTAAGGTTTTGAGATCCAAAATTTAAAATTCAATCCTGGAAACTTTTAAGTGAAAATACTCTTGATGTTTCCATATATCCCTTAGAATCGAACAATTTTGTACCCAGTAACAATGAATCATATCTAGGACTTACTTGGTTTTATCTGAATAGGATCTATAGGAGATCTAAGATTTTTTTTCGGTTTCCCAGTCGCTTTAGACAGAGTATGCTTAGGAAACCGAAGAGTTAGAAAAGTGTCTTAGTTTATCGTCTGTTTTGGGCCAACAGAGAAGTAATCACTGGCCCAAAAATATGATACATATAAACGAGAATAATTTGTTTCGACCAAACAATTAAAAAATCAATTTCTTTGGAGAAATATATTATCATGTTATTAATTATTTTGATTGATTATCCTTGGTCCATATTACTTTATAAGACCTCTTGGTTTGTATGCACATGCTTAAATTTTATTTAAAGTTAGTAGTGACTAAATTATCGTTATCAAAAATTCATAGTCCTGTTATAATGTATTAATATCATTCCTATTTTTATAGTTTATAAAATAAACCAAATATTCTATAATAATAAGCTTTACTATTTATATTATACACTAATGTTAAACTTCCCGAAATTATTTTTATAGAGTTTGATATATTATAGAAAATAACTGGATATTTTCCATATATTATGATATAGATATATATAAATTAAACAATATAGGTATTGTAATTTATGGTTATTATCTCATGAATATTTGGAATATATAAGAAACCCTAATTTATGTCCGCTATAAAAACGCATCCTTGATTGATTGTTCTGCATGCATTCGGAAAACTAGCTTTCATTGGTCTCACGGAATGGTTCTTTATCTGTATTTTTCTCAGTGTTACGTACCTCGCAGGCATACGTTTTCTGAATATGGTAATCGATTACTGATTGGTAACTTTAATTCTGGTACTCACATGCCCTTATTATTTTCTAAACATAATTAAAATTATTTTTTTGTTAAGAATTGTTGCCGGAGGGGACTTGCCATTGTTTTAAGAATAAATATCGAGAATATAATACGATCTACCAGTTTATCCAGGGTAATGAAATATTGCTTACTGGATTATATTTCGAGTATATATTATACTTTTGCATTAGTATCTTATATGTAACTTTATTCTTTGATGGAAAATATAGTTACTACTGGTGATGATGATTTCGACATGGATACATCCTCAGGGGCCTCATCCATAGATGATGACAGTGATGATGATTATGATATGGATCAGGATTTTGAGTATGTTGAAGATGTGGACGATGACGAAGATGATGATGATGATTTGGAAGGTCTTGATGAAGAGGTAGTTAGTGATGGGTGTCCTGATGACTCTGCTGACGAAAGTTCTGATAGTGATGTTATACTTCTGATTCTGATATCGACGAAGATGCTGATTATGAACCAGATGTCGATACATAAAAATCAAATGCTGTTTGTCTTGCTTGCCATGTAAACCCTATCAAGTCTGTGAGTCGGTTTCTTAAATATGGTAAAATTCTTCCTGACCCTATTCGGGATGCACCTGTTGAAAATGTTAGGCCTCGATCAGTTGTCTCCCTTTTACATCCTGGAATGTCTGAGTCTTCGATTACAGTAAAGATATTGCGTGTCTGGACACATGCTACACATCCGAGCGGTAAAAGAATGGAGGTTATTCTGAGTGACGATAAGGTATTGTTCATACCTTCGTAATCTTTATGTTTTCGTTGTTATCATATTTATGCTAATAAATATTTGTAATTTGTTGATAGGGTGTTTGGATACAAGGCACGATACCTGCTCTGCACTATAACCGTTTCTCTATACTCTTGAGCGAAGACATGTGGGTTACTCTACGAAAATTCGTGGTAGTAGATGAAGTTGGAAAATATCATGCTACCACTCATCTTAGTAGAATATTCTTTCGAGACACAACGATTGCCGATAAACAACGATAAACTTTTTGTGCTAGAATGTTTTTTCATTTTGTTGATTTTCGTATGATCTTAGATCGAGTTCAGAGTGACGATTACTTAGTTGTTAAGTTTACGTACATAAAATTTATTGTTTTTTATTACTTTGGTAATCTATTTGTAATGTTTTGTTGCAGATATAATTGCTCGGGTTGTCAATGTTATGGGATATAACACATGGGATGGGCACGTACCTGATATGAGTATCGCTGGTGGAACTGTTACATTCAAGATGGAAAATACAAAGTTAGCTATTACTATTGGTATTTGGTTATTGATGTATAATTTTTAAACTCTTATTTGATTATAGTTTGTTTTGATTGTAGAAATGTTCGTTTGAAGTGTGAGTTCATTGTTGAGATAGCCGTCGGTTTCTTTAAGGAATGGTAGGACTGTTGTACTGGTTCTGTTGTCTGTGTTATTCGATGGGGCGTTATCAATGCTCATGCAGGTATAATGTTGACTTATATATTAATGTTTCTCTATATCCATAAATATTGTTTTTCGTGAACAACATTATAGCTCAACAAATGTTTTAGGAGTTGTGACTATAAAAGCAGTTGGCCCTATGCAATTCTTATTGAACCCCTCTATTACATAGGTCGAGGAATTCAGGTCAAAGTGAGTATATCATATAACTTTATGTTGGTTCTCTAATTTTTATGAATTCTATAGCTTATTTATGGCTTACTGATGCTATTTTTATATAATATATTAATATTTAGTTTGCTGAACAAGTAACGGCTGAGATGGTGTTTGTCACTGCATGGAGATCTCCGTCACGTAGTGTTTTTGTAGTGTTTTTGTGTAGCAAATAAAGTGATTCATTATTTAAAATATATTAATTAATAGGGTTTCTTATCTAGGTTTGGGTGTTTTTTTTTATTTTTCAAGATGTTATTATGTTTTAAATTCTAAATTTTATAACTATGTTTCGTTATTCGTTCTTAATAAAGATATTGAAGTAATGATCATTTTTACGTTTATACATCAGTATCAAACACGAATGTTATAACATAATACACAAGTCATACATGTGACAATAAAATTTCAAATTACATGTTATTTATAAAATGAATAACTATTACAAAAATGTATTATCAGCTTAAGATAATTTACATGTTGTTTGATTAAATATAATAATCTTAAATTATGAATGTTGTAAAAAATAATAAGATTAATATATTTGCAGAAATTAAAATGAATATTGTAATCTTTGTCAATTGTATTCAGATAATGAGAACGTTAGTAAATTAAATATTTTTAGCTCAATAAACTATTATTTATCGAATAAATAAAACCAAAAATATAGAAAACCGTAGCTTATAATTATCTTAAGTATTAAGTAAAAGCATCTAGATAATAGATAATCAAAAATTCAGTAAAATCCTAAACATAATATAGGTAGGTTTATCCTTCTTCTCTTAGGCGTCGGGAGCTTCTATTAATCCTACTGCAATGCATGCTTCCGCAAACGTTGGGTATGTAACACCGTCTACTGATCTGATATCTTCGAAGCACGTTGGTCCTTTTCGTACCCGTAGCAGTGTTTTAAGGTAGAAAGTTCACCACATTCTTCAGGGACGTATGAAAGTTGTATATCATAGGGAACATTGTTTCTTCTGTCGCATTACGAGGGAGCCACTTTCTAATCCTTTGGTGCCAAACCCACTTGGTTGGAAACTCTGTGTAGAGATAACGAGTCGCTTCGTAATTCTCACGGTTAGCATCCATCCAGCCTTGGATTTTTGTTTTAGCCATATTCGGCTTATGTAGGTGGATTGGTAGAATTGTCTTCATTTGATATACTCTGAGTTAGGGTTCTGCTTTCTGAAAGCCGTGAAGTATTTAGTGGTTTCTTATATAAGGATATGATAGTTGAATTCCTTTATTTACATTATTTTGGCTGGATAAAGAAATTTCATAATTTTTCTGGGCTTAACTTTACATAAATATACGCTTTGGTCATATAAATGGTTGTTAGAGGAGAACAAATTATTATGATTTATCGGTAATATAAAGTTAGATTTTGGCTGACATATCAGTAATCATAATATTGTACATTTTTAAAGCTTATTATATGTTCCCAACATTTACCTCGGTTTTTGCAATTTATATACAATCGATGTTATGAATACAATATATCTAAATAATAATATTCTAATGGTCGATCTACTCGATGTCTATGCGAAAAACTGTTTCCCCTCTCTTCACTTATTTATTGATAAAGTGACTTGCCATAGTCCTCCGTCGCAAAATTACTTTGTTTTCTTCAAAACTTTTGAATCTAATAGTTGTTTTAAGATGTTGTGGTTCTTAAAAGTCTCTGAAATAGATCAGCTGGTTGTCGATCCTGCTTTTGATGTTATGCTGCTCAAAAAATGGCATGAGAAAGATAGACATTGCCGAATTAAACTAAAGCTGATCTTCGTTGATATTCATGTAAGTTTATTGACCAAATCTGTAATAAAATGTTACTTCTTTTCATATCTCATATGGTTTATCCATGTCCTGTTTGAATCTTGCATGATTATCCAGGGGTCTAAGATACATGCTTCCATTAGACATAAATACATCCATTTATTTGAACATGATCTTATAATAGGTCATTGGAGTCTTTTAAGTGGTTTTGTAGTTAAGAATTCGAATGCTATAACTCGTGTAGTAAGGCATCCTTTTAAGGTGAAGTTCATTACCAATACGACGTTTCTTACAGTCAGCGAACATATAAATTCTCTGTTTTTTATCATTCGCAGATTTTGGAGATGTTCTTGGAGGCTGTCTGGATGACACGTATAGTATCGGTAACTTCTTCATTTATGAATAATAGATTCGATTACCATAAAAGTGAGAAAGAGTTACTGAAATTTGACTACATAATTTCTACAGAATTGATAGGTGTTCTTGTGAATGTTGGTGAGCTCGAGATTTTTGATGAGACGAAGATACAAGAAGATTACGCTGTAATTCCTTTTGAGCTTCAAGATGATAGGTAAATGAATTGAATATTCAGCATGAAGAATAACAATGTATCTTATTTTTTGAACATTTTATTGTCTAGAAAACGTGTGATCGAGGGTTATGCAATCGGAAAATTGGCTGAAGATTTTGCATTGCAATGAAATCAAAGTCACAGTGTAGAAGTTATCTATATCCTGAGGTGGTGGACTATCAATAAAAATTATGACGGTATTTCCTTATTACATACAGTTGGTACTGTTCACTTATTACAATACCGTACTCTCCAGTGAATTACTGTATTAAATCTTTGTAATAGGTACTTTTAATGTCATCGCAAGAAAGAATTATTGTAAATTTATTTTCAATGCAGACATTCCGGATGTTCATCGGTTTCGTGATAGGTAATATTACTATATTGATGAATTTTAATTAGATTACCTATTGTATCTGTACTAATATAATGGATCTAATTGCAGGCTACAATGTGATGAAGAGGTTTCCACTGCAAGATGTGTTTCGAGATATCCATCGACAGAGAATCTATGACTCGTGAAAAAGAATGATTTTACTTTATATGTTAGTTTGAGTGTGTTTTCTTGGTGGATTTATTATGTTTTCTTGGTAATGTTTATTCCCAAAAATTATATTTGGATTTTAACGCGTGAAACAAGTTATTAGCTTATTTATTAATTTTTATTTAATTGAGTTGGGAATAGGCCACATAGTGGTTACGGTTTGGACCAACTATAATTCGTAACAACTACATCAGCCCAGTAATAAAAAAAAGCCGTTCGGTAGGCCTGGTGACAAAGAATTTTCAAGTTCTAAAAATCAATATTAGATGAAACGTTACTATTTTAATTTCTGAATTTTAATGGCTAAAATCTGTCTTGAAGAATGTGAACTGTCACGAATAACAAAACACTGAACCGTTTGATTCTTTTCATTTATTATATACATGCACAATGATTCAAATTTTGACAATGTAGCTTTTCGATATCCGACTTCCTTTTGAGACTCTACTATAAAGAAGCAATGGGCGCAGCCAGTTCTTAGCACAACAGACTATATTATTTTCGATATATATAGAGAAAAAAATATCTTTAATCAAATATTGACTGTTTTCTGAAATCTTATAATGACCGGTGTCTCTAGAATTAGTGAGTTGGGTTCTTCAAGAACTGATTGGACTATACGAGTAATGGTTTATAAAAGATGGGTTGAATTAATACCAGATGGTGGCGACGTTCTTCATTTCATTCTCTTTGATGATCGGGTAGTTCTTCTTGCTAGATTTTCAGTTGCTTTTGTTTATTTCAATTTGGATTTTATTTATAAAAAAAATTGTATATGTTATAGGGTTCAAAAATTAAAGCAGCAGTATGGAGTGAAAAAATGATTCCTTTTTTATAAAGAGGCTCCATCAGGAGAAAGGGGGGGGGGGGGGGCATATGGAAAAGAATACGAAATTTAAATGTAGTATCCTAGAGATCGGCGAGACAAATGTCAAAGAATTGTTTGAAGATTGAGTTTCAATCTAACACTCGAATCTTGGAAGATTTCACAACTGGAGATTTCTACAAGGGAGACTATCCACTTATGCAGATTCTTAGTTACGAGAATCTCTATCTTGGCAACTTTCAACAAAATTACCCTTTTGGTGTGTCTTCCTGAATATTACTCATTATAATTTTAGATCAACACCATTTTATAGATGTTTTTCTTCTGAAATAATACTTCCAGATTTAGTTGGTGCTGTTGAATCGATTGGCGAACTTGAGGTGGTTAAAGATCGTTCGTTTGATGTTTTTGAGTCAAAAATGACATCAAAGATTGAGTTTACATTGATAGATGAAACGTAAGTGTTTATTTAGATTTTTATAATAAATTTACTTAGTTTTATTGTCAGGAACAACTCAATCTAATATTGTTTTAGTGAACGAATGATAACATGTTATGCACATGGAAAATTGGCTATTGAGTTCAACGACAGGTGGTGTTTTCGTAATGAACAACAGTTTGTTATTTGTGTTCTAAGTGACTGACGAGTCGTTATACGCAATGGTACCAATGATCTCTAACCATCTCACGTTTATTTATTTAATACTTTAGAAAATCTTGATCTTGAATGATCTCTAACCATGTCAATACTTTTTTGTAGAGGAATATCACGTTTCTGATCAAGCGGGCATCTCGAGGGTTTTGTTCAACCCTGATCTTCAAGAGACACTTGAGTTACAGGATATGCTGTAAGATAACTATATTTTAATAATTAATATTATATACAATGTACGATAATGATCAACTGTTGTCGTAACTAATCTGTTTATATATGCTTTAATAGGATTGGAGATAGTGAACAAGAGGATGCAGACGAAGAAGAAAACCATTTGGATATCAATTAGTAGGGATTTGATTTATGCAACTCTTATAATATTATTTGGCTTAATTTCTTTCTTATGTTTAAAGTGATATCATCGGATAGTCAATAGTGCTACATTAAAAACATATGATGACATGAAATATGTTGCTTATATAATCACTCATAGCTAAATTTCTCTTTTAAATGAGTTGATAAAAAAAGCTTAATAAATGTTCATTGTCCGCACCATGTGCAGGCCACCACCTAATCTATAATTAATGATTTTATCACATTTACCGTATAATAAATTCTGAAATCAATTTGAAACCTAAGATTGTTATCAAATCTTAAATAATAAAGAAAAGTCTGAATAATCATATCTATTACTAATAAAAGTTGATGCGAAATGACTCTAAGGGTGTCCACATAGGATTAATAAATTCAATTTCATTGGTACACATCATCATTATATGTAGTTAATTATATATTATATATTAAAATTAATTAATTCGTTTTTATTGTTATAAAGAAAATTTCTAAATTTTAATTAATTTTGTTTTTGTTGTTATTAGGAAAGTTTCCAAATTTTAAGTTAGTTATTAATAAGAAGAAGTTTATTAAGTAGATTTTATTTTTTCGATTAACAGAAAAAGTAAGTAATATATAAATATCTTTAACAAAAAAAATTAAATTATAAAAAGATTATTAAAGAAAATCATATATTTTGAACAAAATAAATAAAAACTGTATTTAAGACCATAATTAAATTATTTCAAAATTTTAATCACAAGAAAAAAGTAAAATCTGAACTACTAACCTAAAATATATTAGTTATGGTCCATGTTGATGACTTATGCCAATGAGAGCATCCACATATGACGTAGAAACTCAAGCTGATTAGTGCACATCATCATTTTTTTTATTAAACATAAAAATGTTAAATATGATTAATAATTTAAATAAATTAAAACATGCATAAATATAAAATTATCATAGTGAATAAAAAATTATGACTAAAAAGTTTAACTAACAAGACAGATAAAATAAAATTATGTCAAAAATCCAAATATATGTTTGTCAAAATAGAATAGAAACTATTGTCACAAAAGCTAAACTAACAAAAACAAATATGTAAATCAATAACAAACAAGTGTAATTAAAACAAAAAGAAAAAAAAACTAACATATATATTTTATATGAGTAGTTAATTTAGAAGATAAATGAAGATTAATATTTTTAGAAAAACATATAAAATTATTATTTAAAACTATCAATACTATCAAAACAATTATTTAAAACTAGATATTTAGCCTAATTATTTAGAAAATCAACACAAAAAGCTGAACTAACCAAAAAAGTCTAACTAACAAAAAACCAAAAGTAAATTAATTTTTGCAACATGTCAATACGATTAAAATAAAATTCATATCAAAATAGTTATATTAACAAAAAAAAAGAATATTAACTTGATATCTATGCTATTTTTTATTTAACAAAATCAATATAAACAAAATAAGTGAGAAAATAAAAAACCTTAAGTAATACTAAAAAACTTTACCAATAAAAAAAGATAAATATTTAAGCTAATTATTTAAACAATCAATATTAAGAAATTAATTAACAAAGCGAATTAAAACAAAAATTAAGTTTTACAAAATGTTAAATTTTTAAAAATCACCTAAAAAGAAATTGACTTGATATTTGACTAACTACTTAATAAATCAATATTAAAATATTTAACTAACAAAAAAAATGTTTTCAAAATATCAATATTTTCCAAACAATTATATGTTAAAGTAAAATAAAAATCAATATCAAGAGAAGTCAATTATCAAAGGAAAAAGTTGTATAAAGAAAATCTACCTTGATATTTAGGCTAATATTTTTGAAAATTAACATAAAAAATTAACTAAAAAAGCAAATGATGGTATAAGATTTTGAGAGGTAAGAAACAAATTTAACAAAGAAAAAATATTTATGTAAAAGAAATTAAATTGATATATGCTATATATTTGGAAAATCAATAACAAAAAATATTAATTAAAATAAAATATAAAATTGCCATAGAGAGATATGTAAAATAACAAAAAACAAAATCTAAGAAGAAAATTAGTTTGAAATTTAGTTCTAGAAAATTCATGATTTCTAAAATATTGGTATGGACTATGAATAACAATATAAAATTACAATAGGTTTTACAAGTTTCTAAATCAAATATATTATTTAAATTTATAATGACTAATATATTAGCTGCGTCTGGTTTAAAAACTAACAAAAAAATACTACACAAGTAATTTTACATTCGAAATATAACAACTAATTTATACATAGTTACTAATTATAACTTAGCCAACATGAACAACACATGAGTAACATCTTCTAAAATTTCCTTTAGATAATAAAGTATGACGGAGTTATGAATCAATTTCAAATTGGAATATACCTAGATAAACTATTCAAATCAAAACATGAATAAATCATACAAAAGATAAAAACAGTAATAATGTGAAGACTCCACAACATCAAAGCAATCAAATAGTTGACTTCAAAAAACAGATCTTATAAACTAAATAAAGATATAACCTAAAATTCATAGAAGATCTGGTTGAGAAGCAAAAAGCAGCTTTACATGATTATTATAGCATCTTAACAAAAGTAAATCTGAAACAAAATGAGTCATATATTATATATTCATAGGTACACAACATCAGCGAGACATTTAATCAAAAACTAAATATTTGAACATATAAACCTTAAAAAAAAATAACTATAAAAATTTTAAGGACACAAAACAAAACACCAAAAAATTAGTAAGGAAATGATTCTCTAAATCAAATGTATGCACGTCGAAGTTAGATAATTCGTAAGATGTTATTACTATGATTTAACCTAATAAGATTTATATTAAAAAAAATTAAAACTACATATTATGTTTTAATTTTTTTTTATAAAAAATCTATAAATATATTATAGCTTTGATAATTTTAAAAATATTAACCAAAAAGAATGAAACTAAATTATTAATGCAGCGCGAGTTAAAAACCTAGTAATATATAAAAGTTGATGGCATAGTGCATTGAGGACGTCCACATGGGATTAAGAAACACAATCTGATTAGTCCACATCAGCATATTCATTAAATAAAAAATGTTAAGTATGATTATGACGGAAAAAGTTGATTTAATTGGCCCACGTCAACTTTTGAATCAAACCAAAAATTATTAAGTATAATTAAAACATTAAAAGTTAATTTAACAAATTATGTCCAACAAAAAAAGTAAATTCAATATGATTGATCCAAATCAACATAGTTATAAAATCAGAAAATATTAATATGGTTTAAAAATTTAAAAGTTAAATAAAAAAATTAACAATTAACAATACATGTATAAAAAAATAACCATTATCAATTTAAAAAAATCCACAACAACTCGATTTAACAATTAAAATAATGAAAACTGAATAAAAATATAACATAAAACTCCTGGAAGACATGATGGAGAAGAAAAAAATGGTTTTGCATGATCATTACAGCTTCCTAACAAAATTAAATGCGAATCAACATGAATCATGGATTATATATGCAGTAGTACACAACATCAATAAGATTTTCAATAAAAATAACTAAATATTTGAACACATAAATCTTCAAGAAAAAAAGAACTATAGAAATTCTATGGAAAACAGAAAATAATCCCAAAATCTTAGCAAGATTATATTTCTCTAAATCAAATGTATATGTATGTCGAAGTTGGATAATTTGATAGGTGTCATTGTTATTATTTTACCTAATGATTTTTTAAAGTTTATAAATAAAAATAGGATAAATTACATATTATATATTAATTTTTCTTATATAAATGAAAATTTCTATAAATATATTATATTTTTAATAATTTTAAAGATAGTAGCTAAGAAAAATAAACCAAAATATTAATACAGACTCGATGGTTTAAAGGTGCTTAGTGAGTAGTCTTTTTAGGGAATTGAGATGGGTTAAGTTCAGGGAATTTAAGACTTTCTATGATTGCTTAGTGTTAATACCTCTATTTCTTTTCTTAAATGCTGTGTTTAATGCTTGATTAGCTCTAGCTAAGTTAATTAGGATTTTAGGCTCATTTTATGCCCACCAAGTGTTTGATGAAATGCCTGAACTGCATCGTAAGAGAATTGCTTGTCCTAGCTCAAGAGATTGACTGTCTCGGGAGTAATTTGGCAATATATGATTGAATATTTGTCTTAATGCTTGTTGTTTGTCATTTCACTACTGAGAATTAGTTTTTGACTTGATGATTAGCAAAGAGATTAGTGCCAAGAGATTAGATTAGTCATATAAATTAATCCTATGCATAAGGAATAACATTGTGTGAGTTTGTAAGCATCATAGGTTGAGTCAAGAGTTTCCTAATACCAATTATCTCATCTCAAGTCCCATCTTTTCTCTGTTTTTAGCTTGAATTCGAAATTGCTCTGTTTTTCCTTTGTTTTAGTTGCTTTGCTTGCTTTTCATTCTTTGTTTGATGTTCTATTCACTTCTGTTTGATCATTTAGGTTGGTAGACATCTAAACCGTCTTTGTTTGCTTGAATTAAGAGCTCTATTGCATTCTTACTGCTTCATTCTCTCCTTTTGGATTGATAAAACCCTATACTATACTACAACTGGTTAGTACAAGCTTGGTTGTTTGAATCAAGTCCTAAAAAGTCTTGTATCAAATTGGCGCCGTTGCAATTAGGAGACTGCTTTGTTCAGTAGGATTTTTAGAGATCTTGAGATCAAGCTCTGTTAAGTTCGGTATTGGTTACTGATTTCTCTTCTGGTCTAGAATTTCTTTTGTAGGTACCACAACACTTGCTCTTAAGTGTCTACAACTACAACTGAGGTTCAAGGTCAAAGATTTTAGGTTTGCAGAATCATAATTCAGTTGTTGAAGCATGTAAGACCATCAGTATGCTGCTGGTTTTGGTTTGCAAGGTCCACAAGGTCTTCAAGGGATTCAAGGCTTACAAGGACAACAAGGTCGTCATGGTTTACAATGAGCTTGGGTTCATAGACCATTGAGACCTATTAGTGCTGCTGATATACCTTCAGGTTATGCTTCAAGACAAGGTATTCTCCCACCTATGGAGACTCATCACTATGAGATCAAAAGCAGCATGATCACTATGGTTCAAGAGAGGAAATTCTTTGGACTACCCAACCAAGATCCTCTTGAGCACTTGGATCACTTTGAGAGGATATGTGCTTTGACAAAACTTAAAGGAGTTTCAGATGATGGATCGAAGCTCAGATTATTTCCATCTTCTCTTGGTGATAGAGCTAAATTATGGGAGAAGTCTCTAGCACAAGGAAGCATCACTTCTTGGGATCAATTCAAAGGTGCTTTCTTAACCAAGTTCTTCTCTCCCTCAAGAACTGCACATTTCAGGAATGAGATCACAAACTTCAAACAGTGGTCTAATGAAAGCTTTGGGGACAATTGAGAAAGGTTCAGAAACTTCACTCACCAATGCTGATATGATCATGGAAGACATTGGTGAGCTTGCAGCTGAGGAGGAACAAGATCTAAACAAACATATGGCTGATGACGTTCTGGATGTGCATGAAGGTCCCATGACCCGTTCAAAGGCTAAGGCATTTCATAATGCCTTAGAAGTATTGCTTAATCGGTCCATTCATGAAGCATATGATAATAAAAAGGCTATACATACTGCTTTGGTATGCATTATAGCCGATGACTAGTTAAGGGGTTTGTAGAAGCATTTTGTGCTCTTTTTCTCTTAGTGAGTTTTGTCCCATTGGGTTTTTCACTAAGGTTTTTAACGAGGCAAGTGTTTCTACAACATCATTGCCCATTAAGTTGTCATTTGTCCAAGCCTACTTCTTTCTAGCATCCGCGGCTTGGAGTGTCTAGATTCATTTTCTATCCTTAGTTGATTATTTAGTCTTGTATTTTGTGTAAGTTTGAACCGAGTCATGCATGGTTAGTCAAGGGGTTTGTCCTAAGACTAACTTAATGCCTTCTTGTTGTCCGTTCTCCTCTTCTTCTCTTTCTCCTTAAAACCGTGTGTGTGGTTGAGTTTGGTTTTCATCTATCTTTTTAATAAAATTTCTCTTTGAAAGTAGATCAACCTCTCTTGGTGTGTAATATCCAAGAGAAACCCTGCTTAGAATCATAGATGTGTCATATCCTTTGTGTTTAAACAGTTTGTATCAAGAGTCATCCCCACCTCTTGCTACATTCCATACTCACTCTCCCCTTTACCCCACAAACGATTCACTTCTCATCAAAACTTTCAAGTCATCTCATCATCACGAATCAATACGTTCATCACTTGGTTTGTAAGGTCAAGATCATAAGAGAGATCATATCAAATGTCCTCAGCATGGCTTCACTAAAGAGATGCTGCTATCCACATTATACAGAGGTGTTCTCCCAGCCATAAGAATCCTTCTAGACACAGCAAGCAATGGCTACTTTCTTGGTAAATATGTTGATGAAGGCTGGCTACTAGTGGAGAACATGGCACTCAGCAATTGGTACTATATGGATGACAAGGAGCAACATTCTAAAGCCACTGAAGAGAAGCTAGAGATAGCATTGTATGAGATGAAAGCTTTGCAGAAGAAAGTTGACTTGCTGCTCAACGAGACCAGTAGACCTCTTCCTAGTGTTGCTTTACAAAACCACTACAAAGAGCATCAAGTCAAAGTTGTTCAACTACAGGAGGCGCCAACCATGCAACAAGACCATGATGTTTGTCCAAAAGAGCCCCATTAAGACACTTACTTTCCAAAACATTCTGCTTCTTTTTCTCCAACAGTTGGCGCCAGCACCTCCCAACCCTCTGAAACTTTGGACCTTAAGGAAATGTTCCTGCAAATGCATCATCTTCAAACTGCAACACTTCAGAAGAGCATGGCTGCTGAAATTCAAAAGAGCATGACTGACATTCTGAAGAGCATGGCTGTTGAAATACAAAGAGGTATTGACTCCAGCTTGCAATCTCAACTTGACTCTTTGAATTTACAGATCAGAAAACTAGAAAGCATTTCTAATCCATCTACCTTCTCACATGCACAAGAGTGTGTCAAAGCTGTCACCTTAAGGAGTGGGAAACAACTCCCCCTAAGAGTGGCGCCTTCTACACACAATGAGGACATTGAGAAACAAGAAGAGGGGGTGGTGGCCAAAGATGCTGAAGAAACCACAGAGGACGAAGTGGTTGAAGCTGAAAAGGATCCAAAGAACACTAAATCCAAAGAGGTGGTTAGAGAGAAACCAAGAGAAGCACCTAAGGAGTTAGTCAAGGAGCCAAGGTACATTCCTCCACCATATCAACCTACAATACCATTTCCTGGAACGTTTAAGAAGAAGCTCATTGCCAAGTACAAAGGTCTCTTTGATGAGTAAATGAAGAAGATTTAGCTCACCATACCACTGCTTGATGCTTTTGTCTTAGTCCCACCTTATCAGAAGTTTTGGAAAGATGCTGTTGGTGAAAGAACAAAGGACTTACAAGGGATGGTGATACTAACACATGAATTCAGCACCATTATTCAACAGAAGAGAGTGACTCCCAACAAGCTAGGTGATCCAGGGAGTTTTACCTTGCCCTGCTCTATAGGTCCACTTCTGTTTGAGAAATGTTTGGTGATCTAGGAGCTAGTGTCAGCTTGATGCCCTACTCTGTAGCACAGCGCCTAGGCTTCACTAAGTTCATGGACTGTAGAATCTCTTTGGTGTTGGCTGATAGATCAGTGAGGCTCCCCAAAGGTCTGCTTGAAGATGTACCACTTAGGATTGGGAGTGTAGAGATACCTACTGATTTTGCGGTTTTAAATATGGATGAGGAACCTAGGGATCCTCTCATCCTTGGGAGACCTTTCCTAGCCACAACAGGAGCTGTCATTGATGTTAAGAAATGGAAGATTGAGCTACAATTGGGTGAGGACATGTCTCTGAAATTTGACATCAAGCAGATTATGCAGCAGCCTACTATTGAAGGTCAAGTGTTTCAGATTGAAGTATTAGAGAGGCTGCATGATGAGCTTCAAGAGGATAGTGTTGTGAAGATAAACTCCAAGTGGCTTTGACAAAGGAACATGGAGAAGATGGTTATTTGGATAAGGAAAGTTTGGGTTATAAGCTGAGGCTAGACTCTCACAAGGTCTTAGAAGAAGAGAAAGCCATTTGAGAAGCTGGAATACACAAGAAAGGAGGTGCTCTCAGTTCATGATGCTGGTTCTCCAAGCAATTTAGCTGGCGCCAAGGAGCAGAGAAGCTTGGAAGAGGACTGGAGTGAGCTCAAGGCACCCAAGGTGGAGCTCAAACCTCTTCCTAAAGGGATAAGATATGTCTTCTTAGGCTCTAACTCTACATATCCTGTAATTATCAATGATAACCTCAATGATGATGAGATCCTTGCTCTTCTTAAAGTGTTAAAGAAGTTTAGGAGAGCCATTGGATATTCACTAGATGATATCCAAGGCATTTCTCCTAACCTCTGCACTCATAGGAACCATCTAGAGGATGAGACAAGAACTTCTCTTGAACCTCAAAGGAGATTGAATCATAATCTAAAAGAGGTAGTAAAAAAGGAAATATCAAAGTTCCTTGAAGCAGGAGGGATCTATCCTATCTCAGACAGCACATGGGTCTCACCAGTCCATGTGGTACCTAAGAAAGGAGGGATCACTGTTGTAAAGAACGAAAATGATGAGCTAATACCAACTAGAACAATTACTGGTCATAGGATGTGCATAGATTACAGAAAACGTAATTCTGCTTCTAAGAAATATCACTTCCCTTTGCTATTCATAGACCAAATGCTAGAAAGATTAGCAAACCATAAGTATTACTGCTTCTTAGATGGTTATAATGGATTCTTTCAGATCCCAATCTCTCCTAATGATCAAGAGAAAACTACTTTTACTTGCGCATATGGAACTTTTGCTTACAGGAGAATGTCTTTTGGTTTATGCAATGCTCCTGCAACTTTTCAGAGGTGTATGACCTCGATATTCTCTGACTTGCTTAAAGAGATGGTGGAGGTATTCATGGATGAATTTAGTGTCTATGGATCCTCCTTTGGTGTCTACTTGTCCAATCTTTCTTAGGGTTTACAGAGATGTAAAGACACTAAGCTGGTTTTGAATAGTCTACACTGATCATGCTGCACTAAGGCACATCTATGACAAGAAGGACACCAAGCCAAGACTTTTTAGATGGATACTCCTCTTGCAAGAGTTTGACATGGAGATAGTGGATAAGAGAGGCATTGAGAATGGTGTGGCTGATCATCTTTCAAGACTGAGGATAAATGATTTTGTCCCAATCAATGACACCTTACCAGAGGAGCAGTTGCATGCTTTAGGAGTGAAAGCAGCTGAAGTGCAGAGCTTAGAGAATAACAAATTGCCTTGGTATGCTGATTTTGTGAACTACTTGGTTATTGGGCAGATACCTCTTACCCTCAACTCACACTAGAAGAAGAAGTTCAGAAGAGATGTATCTCACTACTTTTGGGATGAGCCTTATCTCTACAAGAGAGGGAATGATGGACTGTTCAGAAGGTGCATAGCTGAGGAAGAAGTTCAAGGGAATCTACATTACTGCCATGGATCAGCTTATGGAGGTCACTTTGCAATATTCAATACAGCCTCTAAGGTGTTACAAGCTGGATTTTGGTGGCCTAGCTTATTCAAGGACGCCCAAGATTATATCTCTTCTTGTGATGCATGCCAAAGGAAGGAAACATCTCCAAAAGAGATGAGATGCCTCTGAACTCTATTCTTGAAGTTGATCTCTTTGATATTTGGGGAATTGAAATCATGGGACCTTTCCCCTCGTCATTTGGGAACATGTATATACTTGTGGCTGTTGATTATGTGTCAAAGTGGGTAGAAGTCATTGCCAGTCCAACAAATGATGCTAGAGTTGTGCTGAAGCTCTTCAAGACAATAATCTTCCCAAGGTTTGGTGTTCCAAGATGTGTGATCAGTGATGGTGGGAGTCACTTCATCAACAAGGTCTTTGAGAGTTTGCTCAAGAAAAATGGAGTTAAGCACAAGGTTGCCACTCCTTATCACCCTCAAACAAGTGGTCAAGTGAAGGTGTCTAACAGAGAGATCAAAGCCATTATGGAGAAAACAGTTGGTGTTACAAGAATGGATTGGTCTAATAAGCTTGATGATGCTCCATGGGCTTACAGAATAGCTATCAAGACTCCAATTGGTAGAACTCTTTCTCACTCCTCTATGGCAAGTCATGTCATCTACCTGTTGAGCTGGAGTATAAAGCCCTTTGGGCAACAAAGCTTCTGAATTTTGACATCAAGACAGCTCAGGAGAAGAGACTCATAAACCTACATAAGCTAGAAGAAAACCGCCTTGACGCTTTTGAGAGTTCCAAGATCTATAAGGAGAGGACAAAATCTTTTCATGACAAAAGGATCAAACCCAAGGACATCAAGGCAGGAGATCAAGTGCTGTTGTTTAACTCAAGACTGAGGTTTTTTCCTGGAAAGCTGAAGTCAAGATGGTCAGGACCATTCAAGATCAAAGACGTGTTACCATATGGAGCTGTGACTTTGTTTGGCAAGGATGGAGAAGGCTTCACAGTGAATGAGCATAGATTGAAGCCATACATGGCAAGTGAGCCCCTTGGAGATGATGTAGACATCAACCTTGAGGACCCTCCACAAGAGTGATCAACCAAGAAAAGTCAAGCTAAAGACGTTAAACAAGCACACTTGGGAGGTATTCCCTTGTTATCCTTGTACATTTTATTGCATTTTATGTTTGTCTTTGTGTTTTTCTTTCAATAACAGGAGCAAGTAGGGTTTAAGGCAAGTTGTTATAAGTTTGGGAAACAAGAACAGATGTATCTGGGCTACTATCGGTCACTGTACCAGTCAAGACCAGACCGATACAGACCTATCGGTCTGACTATCGGTCATGAAGTGATTGATAGTTGTGGAGCCAAGATGCATCGGTCATGACTGACCGATAGGGAAAAAAGAGTGCAAAGTGTGAATGCTATTGGTCATCCTATCGATCAGGGAGTGACCGATGGAAATGCATCGGTTGTACATCGGTCACTCTATCTATCATATAGTGACCGATAGAAAACAATCGGGTGTATTGCGGTCACTCTATCGGTCAAGCATGTGACCAATAGGATTTGGCAGCAGAGCTATCAGTCAGCCTATCGATATGGGAGAGACCGATTCACCCTTCCAGTCAGCCAAAACTCCCTCTATGCTACCAACCCTACTCCTTTGCTTCTGAATACTTCTGAATACCCTCTATTACCCTCCTTCAAGCTTCTATTACACAAGGGACTGTGTAATTTAAGTGTGGGGTAGGGCATTGCATTTGACATGGTGTTTTGTTTTCTTATTTTCTCTTCTACATACTTGAGTCTCATACATTCATGCATTCATCTGTATGCACCAAAAATCCATAAAAGTTTCAATTTTTTTTGGAACTAAAAAGATCATTTAGTTGCATTTACATAACTAAGATTGAGTCTAGATGCATTTCATATAGGTTTGCATACATTTGCATAGAGAGTAGATGATAAACACTTGTCAAGATGTTAATGTTTGAATTGTTTTCAATGCCTTGGTTATCTGTTGTTTGATTGCATTGGTTTGAGTTTGAAGTTAAGGCTGCACCATATATTGAATTATTGCATTGATATTCTTGTCTTATGCCCAAGCTTGCTTTGTTTTGATTCAAACTCTATCTTAATTGAACCATAATCCTGACTTTGAATTATCATGTTTGTTCATTGAGAGTGATTACATGGCTACCCATATATCCAAGTAGCTAAACCTCACACTTATGGGACAGTTAACCACACCTTAAACCAATCATTTTTTCTGAGCAAAAACACTATCTTGAGAGTTGTGAGGCCTTTGCATATCATTTTTGAATTTTGTCTTGGCAAAAAGTGTTAGGAATAAGGCTGGCAATGATAAGCTCTCTTGTAGATATCAGCTTGCATTTTGAGCTTGATTCTAGGTTAGGAGTTTTGGGATAAAAGGGTAGAGTTAAGTGGTTTGAACTTCATGTTTATTTACTTTAAAAGAAGAAGGAAAAGTATGGTATGGTAGTATGGGAAACAGTTAACATTGTGGTTGAGTAAAGGGAAGAAAAATCTCTTAGTGTTCAATGAAGGAAGGCGCCGGCAATAAAGTTCTGAAAGGGTCAGTCAAAAGAAGAAAATAAGACCCAAGGCAATCCACCAAAGGTGAAGAATGGCGTCATTTCAACAAAAAGGAGCAAGTCCCAACAAAAAGAAGCAGCCACACAAGCACAAAGAAGTTTCCCTAGCCATGAAGAATGAGAAAGGGTAGAGTTTAGGAGAAGGGTAGACTTAGGGAATCACTTTGGGGTTTAGAAGTTTATAGGATTCATCTTTGAGTAAAAGGGTAGAATGGAGCTTTGATTTGCATGTATAAGTGTGCTTTTACCTTTAGCATTTTACCTCAGATAGAATCATTTTCATTGAGTAATCCCTTATGTTTATGAACCTTGTGCTTGAATGAGATCATTTTCATCTCATAACTCTGTCCCATGACCAAATGTTCTCTCTTGATTTGCACAAGCATGATCCATTGGTTACTGATTAATGAATGTTAAAGAGTTGGTTGATTTGAATGCTTGTGTAGGCTAAGCTAGAGTTCATTGTCTGCTATGATAGGTATGGCTAAAGCTTTTAAAGTAGAACAATCTCTAGGCATCTTAGAACCTATAACTTGAGCATTGATTCATTTTTTCCATTGATATCTTTTTGAGCTCCCACTTTCAAACCTCACTCTCCCATTTGTTCTTATTTGCTTGAGGAAAAGCAAAAGGCAAGTGTGGGGGTGTTGGTATCTCATACATTTACATCATTTAGGCTTGCATTTACTTCATGTTTTGGTCTTCTTTTGCATGTCTTCTTTCTCTTTAGTCCCACTTTCTTCTCCTTTTAGACTTATGTTGCATTTAGGATGTAGTTTGCATTTTCTTTGCATTAAGGATGTTTTTAGGTGCTTATGGAGCTATTAGGAGCAAGGATGAGCTTTGTGAATGAACTAAGAGGCTAGCTAAGCTAAGATGAAGCAATAGGAGCCAAGGCAGACGATTTCTGCAAGCCCTATCGGTCAAGGCACGAAGGCTATTGGTTAAGGAGTGACCGATAGAGGAGTTATCGAGCGGCCTATCGGTCAAAATGACTGACCGATAGAAAACAAACGAGCGTATCCCGGTCACCCTATCGGTCACCTTCAAGACCGATAGGGGCCTATCGATCAGCCTATTGGCCAGGGAGTGACCAATAGGATCCTAGTCTGAAGACCACTTATTTAAAATTTTGCCATTTTTGCTTAGACTTCTTTAAATACGAAAAATCCCTAGATTCTGGGAACAGTCTTTTATCCAGCAGTTCTTTCCTCTTTGTTTTAGCTTTTTGATTTTGTAACTTGAATCTTTGCTTGATTTTAATAAGAGTTTGCATTTATCTTCTTGTATAATCTCTCTAATCATGATTAGTCATAGTTCTCTCTTTGAATTGATGGTTATAATGATGCTTAGTGAGTCTTTTTAGGGAATTGAGATGAGTTAGGTTTAAGGAATTTAACACTCTTTCTATGATTGCTTAGTGTTAATTCTTCCATTTCTTTTCTTAAATGCTGCGTTTAATGCTTGATTAGCTCTAGCTAAGTTAATTAGGATTTTAGGCTTATTGTATGCCCACCAAGTGTTTGAGGAAATGCCTGAACTGCATTGTAAGAGAATTGCTTGTCCTAGCTAAAAAGATTGTCTGTCTAGGGAGTAATTTGGCAATATATGATTGAATATTTGTCTTAATGCTTGTTGTTTGTCATTTCACTAATGAGAATCAGTTTTTGACTTGATGATTAGCAAAGAGATTAGTGCCAAGAGATTGGATTAATTATATAAATGAATCTTATGCATAAAGAATAATACTGTGTGATTTGAAAGTATTATAGGTTGAGTCAAGAGTTCCCTAATAGCAATTATATCATCTCAAGTCCCATCTTTTCTCTGTTTTTAGCTGGAATTCGAAATTTCTCTGTTTTTCCTTTGTTTTAGTTGTTTTGCTTGCTTTTCACTCTTTGTTTGATGTTCTCTTCACTTATGTTTGATCATTTAGGTTGGTAGACATCTAAACCATCTTTGTTTGCTTGAATTAAGTGCGCTATTGCATTCTTGCTGCTTCATTATCCCCTTTTGGATTGATGAAACCCTATGCTATACTACAATTGATTTGTACAAGTTTGGATGATTGAATCAAGTCCTAAAAAGTCTTGTATCAAATACTCGGTTTCATAAGGAGAATCCCTGGAGATGATACTAGCAGACGAATCAGTAAGTTCTCTTATCTTATATCTCAAAATTATTGTATTTATATTTCGTATTATATCTCCTAACTACCTTTTCTACTGTTTGGTTGTAAAATGCATGCGTCATGTAAAAAAACTTACTTGATAAAGCTTCAGAAGGACCTTCCTATTAGTGAGTAGAGAATTATCAAAAATTTCTCTTTAACTCCTGCCTCTGGACAGTACAGACCTACAGACCATGCTTTTAAGATGTCCTTCGCCAGTGCAACATCTGTCACAAAGTTGAAATTGAAGATAAATGGTAATTTGATTTCTTTCACCACTTTCGAGCAGATATAAGGAGGGGATCTAAAAACTCATTTTTTTACTAGTAAGTATTTCTTTTTATTTTGAAAATAAAATTCATATTAATTATCATTTAATTATCTATAGTGTTTTTGATTTTTCAGATGTGATTGGTCAAGTCATTGATATTGGTGAAATTGATTTTGTCCAAGTCAATGGTAAAGACAGAAAGAAGATTAAGTTTCACTTACGAGACACTTGGTAAGGTCTTGAAGCTTAATTAAGAATGGATTGGATGATCATATTTATGATTTACTATTAACGTATTGAATATCTTAACAATAAGACATAAAGGATGAAATGTTGAAATGTTGTCTATGGGGAAGATATACTGAATAAGTCCGATTAGCTTGCGATAAATCCTTATATGAAAATGTTGTTTACGTACTTAGGTTTGCAAAAATCAATTTCTTTAGAGGTTATTTATGTATTGAAACTATAATACAGAACGAAACCGATATTCTATTAAAACTTAACTGATTACCTTTACTTTCGGCTTGTGTAGGAGATCTTCATAACACAAACGCTTTCGATACTTCCCTGCTGCTTTTGAATCCCCCTTTGCCTGAAGTTGACGAGTTTAAAGAAAATTGAGTACTATATTAATACTGGATATCATTCATTTTATACTAATATGGAATAAATTTAATTTATTTTTATAATTGTTCTACCTATGAAGGTTACCGCAAGATGAACTTGCATTAACTATACTTGAGCCTACTGATTAAAAAAGTTTCGAAAAAAGAAAGGAAGATAACTGGGCTCTCCTTCCTCAGAGATCAATCAAGGATATAGTTGGTTCTCTTGAGGTTTGTCTATCCCTAAACTTTTAAGATTGGGGACTCTTTTTGTATTCGAAACATTATGTTATTTGTTCAAATGGAATTACTGAGAGGAGGATATCTTCTTTTTTATTTGTATTTACAGATTGAGCATTGCAAAGTATTATGTACTATTTATAGGAATGATACTGATTGAGCTTGGTATTATTTTGGATGTGCCAAATGTCATAAGAAGATTGAAAAAATGATATCACATTAGTCTAATTCGAAAAAGTAACGTCCAGACCTACATTTTACTATTCCAAGTGTAAGGACTACACCTGAAACGTTCAAGCAAGGTATTTTGAATTGTATTAACAGGTTATTTATTAGTTGAAACATATACCAAACCTATGATACCAATCAAATTTTGTAAAAATCTCCTTGATGCAATGGAAGACTTATCACTTATGATTAGGTATCTCTGTTTCTGATTTATTTACATTTGTGAGAAATTTCATAATATATATAAATATATAATATATATGTTGTTTATTAGTATATGTATGTTGAGTCCACCATGATTATTTAGTCGTATCATTCATCGTTGATTTTCAATAGGTATAAACTGCATCTTACAATGATGGATGACATAAGGACATTTAAATTTATGCTCTAGGCATTGTTGTTTTGGAAGTTGTTGGTCACTCAGCTGCAAAACTTTTAAATGGATCATTTGAAGAGGTATTTGTTATGTGTGATTAATTTGAGCATTATTCATGTGTCTATTAGTGAGAGTCCATAACTTCCAAAATATATATCTAAGAATATTTCATCTCTTTCCAGATGGAAGATCCAACTGATACGCGCATAATTACCAATATTGTTGGTAAATCTTTTATGTTTGAAGTTTGTGTTGAGAGAGAAAATATATTTTGTAGTCTGGAATATTACAAATGCTCTAAGGTTTGTAACGCTCAGAGTTTAATAAAGGATGAGGAAAATACTGATCCTGGTAGTAATAATAATATAGTTGCTACCATTGTTTCGGGTGATGAAGTAAGTGGCCTAGGTTCAACTTCATTCTTATTGGAAAATCATATATAATTTGAACATTTAACAATTTGTTTATTTGTGTTATAGATCTCACTTATTGACTCAGAAACTCTAGAAAATGTCAACTCGACACCTTCTTTTAAACTTTCATCCGAAAGTGTTGGTGAGGTATCTGACCTGAATTCTACATCTAAGAAGCCGTGTCTTAAAAATGTGAAACTTGAAAGAGACACATAACGTAAAGAGGAGAAGTTGGAATTTGTTTAAACAATTAATGGTTGAAGTTATGCAGCTATTTTGGACGGAGTTGTTTTCTAACTTTTTTTAGTTTCGATATTCCTTTGGATCATTCTACTTTGTTTTTTTTCTTGTTTTTTTTTTTGTTTCAAAGACTATTATGCGATCATCTCAGTCATAATAAAGTATTTCTTCAGTGGCAATTAAGTTTTTCTTAAGGGGCAATCTTATATTCATATCGAAATGATTTTCAATATTGAATAGTTCTTGTGAATTGTATTAACTAACCTTCAAAAAGCATACTATGAGCCGTATGATTTGAGATAAGCTTAGAATCCTCCCAAAAACGCCATGTTTAAATGTTTGAACCTATCGTATCAGAATTATCAAATATAAGTTAAATAAATATAGAATATTCAAACTAACAAATTTTGATCTCTTTGTGCATGTCGAAATTAATAATAAAAAATATTTGATGTAGTTCACATATGATTAAATGAGTTTGAATTTATCTTCATATTGACAAAACTTATTTAATCATAGAATTTTTCATGTTAACGTTTTAAACTATATTTACTATTTAATTTTTGAAAATATAGTATTACAGATATGAAAATCAGTTTCTAATATTTGAAAAAGGAATCTCTAACTATCCTTTTCAATCCCTTAAATCACTGAAGGCATCAAATATTCCTCATTCTTCTCATGCATATCTACTAATTGCGTTCTGAAGATGATAAATAAATATTTAAATATCCAATATTTTGTAGTTATTCACTATTGAAAGATAGTAATATATATTATTAGTATATCTGGTATTTTACTATCAATGCTAATTAATAACTGCTATATTTGTTACATAGTAAATCTAGCCAATACTATTACTTTTTCCAATGTATATTTTTTTCATTCTTTAATTTTCTACAATTTTGTTCTATTTATTTTCACTGTTAATCATTTTTATTTTCAATCTCTCCATTTGGTAGTGACTATCATTAACGAATCAGTGAGATACAAAAAGTTTCCTGCTGTTTTATCACAATTTTGAATTAACCCAAAATAATTCCATTGTGGTTACTTCTGTTTTTGGTAGAGTACTACAAGATATGATAAACGTAGTTGGCTCAATCCGACCTCAAAAGTTCCAGCGTCAAAATCTTATTACAACTTCACAAACACCTTCACACAAAAGAAGACAAACGTTCAATAAGTCTTTTTTATTTTATTTTTTTATTCTTTTTAAACACACATTCATTAAGTCTATACAGAATAACTTGCATATTTGTCTTTACTTATCTGATTAATTCATTATATATATATATATATATATTAACATCTGTAATTTTCAGTAAAATATTGTACATTTCTATAGGTAATGATTCGGACAATACTGTTGAAACTGCGCACATAAAGAGAAATCGTTGTACTGAGTTCAATTCATGTAAGTTTCAATCATTGTTCTTTAAAACTACTATCATGAAGTGAATATAACAATATTATGAGGAGTTTAACATACTAACATATTCTCAATATTTATTAGCAAGCAAGAACAATATCTTTGGACTAACTAGAACCCACACAAGTTGTTTTGGAGATGTCATAGTACAAAACAGTCTTAATTTTATTGACTTTTCTAACAAAGAATTAATTTTATCATCATTAGCCCATGTTAATAGATCAACCATTGATGATTTTGATAATAAAAATCAAGAGGAGTTTTTTCGGATGATGAATCTTTTACCGATCTAGACGAGTCTGAGTCTGGAGGTATCTTAGTAAGTTTTTTTTATTCTTCACTATATATATATTTTATACTGCATTTAAATTGTTTTATCTACTATCAGATGATGAACAAGAGGAACACGATTTTACTGTAGCAGTAATGATAGTTCCAAAGGGGGATCAAATACACCAGATATCATCAGAGAAGAAGTGTTATATACGAAAGAACAAAATAAGAAGGTTTCAAAAGTTGCACCTCTTATGAAACATTTTTCCGTAATATGAATAGATATCCCAAAGTTCCAAACAATAATATTATTGGTAAGTTTCTTAGTTCAATCTTAAGTTAGGATGTTTAAAATATAAAAATATTATATTGTACAACTAAACCTATTATATGTTTCTGCAGTTTACAATGATGAAGGTGATCATATTATGAGTGTTGATATTATGGGGCTATTATGTGGTATGGTGAACGTATAAACAAGAATGGTCGTGCCAAAATTCCTACATTTAGTCTATGTTGCTTGCAAGGACAAGTGAAGTTGCCATTTTTATAAGAACCTCCGAAAATACTGAAGAACTTATTTAGAGGCAATGATAAACAGAGAATACAAGGGCAGCAAACATGGTATTTTCGTTTACTTCTCTTGGTAGAAAGGTTGATCGATCTATTCAAAAAGGTCGGGGACCTAAAATGTTGGTAATACAAGGTGAAAATTACTATCTGATGGGAAGTTTAAGACCTCTTTGTGTGAAAACTCCATCTTTCTCACAGCTTTACATTGTTGACACAGAGCACAAAGTCGAAAACAGATTTAATGTTTTGAGGTATGATTATGATAAAGTTGCCTTCTTATCTTAATTTTTTCATGGTAATTTTACATTAAACTATCTGTCAACCTTTAATATCGACAACTATTATGATTAATAAGATGCAACTCTAATAGAGGAAATGAAGGAAAGATGAAGGATCCTTTGAAGAAGGAACTGATTGATCTGCTTATCAAAATGCTAGATGAAGTAAATTCCTATGCTCGTAAATTCAGGTCAGCTCGAGAAACATTTGACACAAATCCTGATGAGACGTTCCATATGAGAATAATTAGTGATCATTCTTCGGATGGTCAGACTTATAATATTCCAACAGCATCTAAATTCGTAGCATTAATCCCAGGGGATTTTCAGATAGAATTAGATAAGCGTGATATTGTTCTTCAATATCAATGTGGAGGACTTAAGAGAATTTTTAAGATTCACGTAAGTTATCTAGCACTTTAATATCCATTAATATTCTCATATGGTGAGGATGGTTATAGGCATAGGATCAAGAAAGGAAACACGAAATCAGCAAAAATCCGGAAGAATAACCAAATTTCTATGAGGCAGTTTTTTGCATTTCGACTTCTGGAAAGGAAGAATGAGTGTCATACTCTCCTCCATTCTAGGCGTTTGTTTCAGCAGTTTCTGTTAGATGCATATATCTATAGTGGAATCTAATAGGTTACATTATTTAAGATGCAATCAGTCCTCATTAGGATCTGATATTATCACTACATCAAGCAGTCTGAGAATGCTGGAATCTCTGATTTGGATCAACAAGGAAGATAATTCACACTACCAGCAACTTTCACAGGTGGACCTAGATATTATGAAGAATAATTATCTTGATGCAATGGCTATATGTAAACATTTTGGATACCTAGAACTATTTATCACCTTTACTTGCAATCCTAAGTGGCCTGAAATCACGGGGTGTCTAGAGATGCGGAACTTGAAAAGTGAAGATAGATCCAATATTATATGCAGGATTTTCAAAATGAAGCTTGATTTTCTCATGGATAATATGAAGAAGAAGAAACTTCTAGGCAAAACCGTTTCACGTAAGTGGTACTTTGTATATTGTTTATTGTGTGAGTATATATTGGTTTTATAGTTATCTGAGTTCTTTTGCTAATTATGTCAGCAATGTACACCATTGAGCTTCAGAAGAGAGGTCTACCACATGTTCATATTTTGCTTTTCATGGATGCGTCATCAAAATTGCCTAAATGCTTGGACATTGACAAATTGTTACTGCAGAAATTCCAGACCCTAATGGAGAACCCGAGTTATACAATGTTATTAAAGAGACGATGATTCATGGGCCTTGCGAAGCTGCTAACTAGAACTCACCATGCATAGACAATAGAAAATGTTCAAAGTTATACTCTATGGATTCTGCTGATGTAACTACTGTTAACATAGAAGGATTTCTAGTGTATAGGAGACGTGAGCAATCATGAATATTTATTGAGATGAATGGATTTAAGTGTGATAACAGATACATTATTCCCTACAACCCCAAACTATCATTGCTATACTGAGCTCATATTAATGTCCAATGGTGCAATCAGGCTGGTTTGATTAAGTACTTATTTAAGTACATTAATAAAGGTCAAGATCGTGTTGCAGTTGCTGTTGAACCACCGAAAGAAGGTGGAAATGAGCCAGTTAGGAACGAAATCAAAGACTTCTTCGATTGCAGGTTTTAAATTGCTATTTTATTTTCTACAATCATTTGTATGAAATTATCTACATTCACATTGTGATAATATATTTAAATTTTTCAGATATGCATATGCTTGTGAAGGTACATGGAGACTTTATAAGTATCCTATACATTTTTGCTCTACAGCATTTGAGAAACTGGGTTTCCATCTTCCTGGTATGCAATATATTGTTTTCGACAAAACAGATAAAGTTCAAAAGGTTATTACTCGAAAATTCATCAAAAATACTATTTTCTTAGATTGGTTTGAATTGAATAAGGCGGATTCGTTCGCAAGAGAGAAATTGTGTGTACAAATTTCAAAATTTTATACTTACGACAAGAAGAAGAAAATAATCAAGAGAAGGGTTAACAAGGGTTTTAGTGTGGGAAGGATTAATTATATTCCCCGTAGGAGGGAAGATGCATATTTTTTGCATGTGTTGCTAAACGTTAAAAGAGGTGCCACCAGTTATAATGACCTGAAAACATATAGTGGTGTCCTTTATCCGGGCTACAAGGAGGCATGTTATGCAAGGGGTTTAAAAGAAGATGACCAAGAGTATATTGATGATTTAATAAGAAGAAGTTTCTCATCTACTCCATGTTTTCTATGTCAAGTTTTTTTGTGTCATACATCAATCTGATAGTCTATCACAGCCAGAAGTAGTATGGAATCTGCATTTACATCATTTAGACTTGCATTTAGTTCATGTTTTGGTTTCTTTTTGCATGTTTTCCTTCTCTTTAGTCCCATTTTCCTTGCCTTTTAAACTTACGTTGCATTTAGGTTGTAGTTTGCATTCTCTTTGCATTAAAGATGTTTTTAGGTACCTAAGGAGGTATTTAGAGCAAGGAGGACGCATGGGAATGATTCAAGGAGTTGCCCAAGCTGAGGAGGAGCAAAAGGAGCTAAGGAAGATGATTTCTGGTGCAACATCGAACAAAGCACAAACCGCATCAATCCGGAGCGATCGATGTAAAGCAGCCGAGAGTTGGGAAGTCCACATCGATCAATGATATGATTTCCCTGATGATCATAACCTTACAAGCTAACAACGAATGGATATGATATGGGAAGATGGGATTATCCGAGATTTTAGATGAAATGATTCGTTTGAAAGGGAAAAGGGGGAAGGGTAAAGATGGATTGTAGCAAGAGATGTGGATGGCTCTTGATACAAACTACTAGAACACAAAGGATATGACACACCAATGATTCCAAGTAGGGTTTCTCGAGGATACGACGCACCAAGAGATATAGATCTATTTTGCAAAGAGATTTTTATTCAAAGATAGATGAAGGATCAACTCTGCTCTCGTACACGGTTTTAAGAGAGAAGAGAGACAACACAAACTACAAAGAGCATTAAGTTAGTCTCGGGACAAACCACCCTTGACTAACCATGCAAGGAATCGATTCAAAACTTAAAATAACAAGAAGGAAACAAGACTCAAAACCGACTAAGTACAGAAATGTTTGAAAACAACCAAGCCGCAGATGGTAGAAAGAAGTGGGCTTGGGCAAATGGCAAGTTAATGGGCAATGATGTTGTAGAAACACTTGCCTCGTAAATAACCTTAGTGAGAAAACCCAATGGGACAAAACTAACTAAGGGAAAAAGAGCACAAGATATTTCTACGAACCCATTAACTAGTCATCGGCTATAATGCATACCAAAGAAGTATGTATAGCCTTATTATCATATGGTTCGTGTATGGACTGATTAAGTAATACTTCTAAGGCATTATGAAATGTCTTAGTATTTGATCTTGTCATTGGACCTCCTTGTACTGTAAGAGCTTCATCATCCAGCTTCTTGCCTTGATCTTGTTTCTCCTCGGCTACAAGCTTATCTCCCAAGTCAGATGTTTCCATGATCATTTCATCCCCTCCTTCTTGAAAAGTATTTGACCTCAAATCCAACTCATCTGCAACATAAGGGATTAATTCAGTAACGTTAAAACTCGAACTTATAGAATACTTACCCTGGAGGTCAAGTTGATTGGCATTGTCATTGATCTTCCTTGTAATTGTAAAAGGTCCATCAATCCATGGCTTCAACTTGGATTTTCTTTCAGCTGGAAAACGTTCCTTTCTTAGATGCACCCAAACTTGATCTCCAGCCTCAAAAACCATCTTGCTTCGTCCCTTATTTGCATGTTTGGCGTATAGCTTAGTCTTTTCTTCCAAGTTTTTCTTAGCATCCGAATGTATAAGCTTCACTAACTCAGCTTTTCTCTTTCCATCCATACATATCCTTTCACTCAAAGGAAAAGGCATTAAATCCAAAGGAGAAGTAGGGTTAAAACCATAAACAATTTGAAATGGCGAATATTTAGAAGCAGAATGCACGGCATGGTTATATGCACTCTATATGAGGCAGACATTCTTCCCATGACCTAAGGTTCTTTCTAATCAAAGCTCTCAACAATGTACCTAAAGTTCTGTTTACTACTTTGGTCTGACCATCCGTTTGTGGGTGACAAGTAGTAGAAAACATTAGCTTAGTCCCTAACTTAGACCATAAGGTTTTCCAAAAATAACTAAGGAACTTAGTATCTCTATCCGACACAATAGACTTATGCATACCATGAATGCGAACTATCTCGTTAAAGAAAAGATTGGCTATTTGTAAAGCATCATCAGTTTTATGACAAGCAATAAAATGAGCCATCTTAGTGAACCTATCTGCGGCCACAAAGATAGAACCTTACATGTCTTTGTTCTAGGTAAGCCTAAAACAAAGTCCATGGATATGTCATTCCATGGATGAGAGGGTATGGGTAAAGGTGGGTACAAACCGTGATGTTGAACCTTGGACTTGGCTTGTTTACAAGTATTGCACCTTCCATAAATCCTTTCAACATCCCGTCTCATATGTGGCCAATAAAAATGATCTTTTATAACTTCTAAAGTTTTTGCCACGCCAAAGTGACCCATTAAACCGCCACCGTGTGCTTCCCTGATAAACAAATCCCTCATAGAACAGTTAGGTACACAAAGACGGTTCTCAAAAAAGAGAAACCCATCTTGTACAAAGAATTTACCCGAAGGAGATTTAGAACAAGAAGCAAAAGTTTCTGAAAATTCATCATCTATTTTATATAGCTCTTTAAGTTGATCAAATCCTAGCAATTTAGCTTCTAAAGTAGTGAGTAATGTGTACCTTCTTGACAATGCATCGGCGACCACATTGTCCTTACCTTGTTTGTATTTTATAACGTATGGGAATGTTTCTATGAATTCAACCCACCTTGTGTGCCTTTTGTTAAGCATTTGCTGACCTTTGAGGTGTTTTAGAGATTCGTGGTCCGTATGAATAACAAACTCCTAAGGCCAAATGTAGTGTTGCCACGTTTGTAGAGCCCTTACCAAAGCGTACAGCTCTTTATCATACGTCGGGTAGTTGAGCATGGCACCACCAAGTTTCTCACTGAAAAATGCTATGGGTTGTTTCTCTTGCATCAGAACCGCGCCAATACCTATTCCTGATACATCACACTCAATCTCAAAAGTTTTCAAGAAGTTAGGTAAAATAAGAACAGGGGCATTAGTAAGCTTCTCTTTTAGGCTTTGGAAATCCTCCTCTTGAGCCGTTTCCCACTTAAACCCTACTTCCTTTTTGATGACTTCGGTGAGTGGAGCGGCGATAGTACTGAAGTCTTTCACGAATCTTCTATAAAAACCCGCTAAGCCATGAAAACTCCTCACTTCTCCCACGGTCTTAAGGCTTGGCCAGTCGCGAATGGCTTTAACTTTCTCCTTGTCCACTTTAACACCCTCCGAGCTTACTACAAAGCCAAGCAAAACAAGGTTAGAAGTGCAAAACGTACACTTCTTGAGGTTAGCATATAAATTTTCTTTTCTAAGAAAATCAAGAACCAATCTAATGTGCTCTATATGCTCCTTTAAGCCTTTGCTGTAAATAAGAATGTCATCAAAATAAACTACTACAAATATGCCTATATACGTCCTAAGAACATGATTCATCAAACGCATAAAAGTGCTAGGGGCATTAGACAAACCGAATGGCATAACCAGCCATTCATATAAACCATGCTTGGTTTTGAATGCGGTTTTCCACTCATCCCCTTCTTTCATCCTAATCTGATGGTAGCCACTCTTTAAATCAATCTTAGAGAAGATGTTAGAACCATGCAACTCGTCTAACATGTCATCTAATCTAGGAATGGGGTGGCGATACTTCCCCGTGATATTGTTGATTGCACGGCAGTAAACACACATCCTCCAGCTACCGTCTTTCTTAGGAACTAGGAGTACTGGAACCGCACAAGGGCTCATGCTTTCACGGATATGACCCTTAGCCATTAGCTCATCCACTTGTTTTTGCAGCTCCTTAGTTTCTATAGGATTGGTACGGTAAGCGGGACGGTTTGGTAGTGAAGCCCCGGGGGTGAAGTCTATTTGGTGTTCTATGCCTCGGATGGGAGGTAAACCCATTGGCGTCTCCTCTGGAAAGACATCTTTGTAATCCTGCAAAAGAGTTTGCATTTCACTCGGGTACACCGGTGTAAGCATATAAAGCTTTCTTAACCTCTCCAGCTTTGGCAAAGAAATTCAAATGTTTGGCTGACCTCAAAGTTTGTTTCTGATCGTTGTAAACTTCTTGAGGGGTCATGGGAACCAAAACATTCTTCTTACCCTTAAACTCAAAGGAATGATGGTTTGTAAAGCCATCATGTACCACTCGGTGGTCAGACTGCCACGGCCTCCCTAGCATTATATGACTTGCTTCCATAGGTAACACATCGCAAAGAATCTCATCCTTATATTCTCATATCGCTAATGGCACTAAGACTTGCTTGGTGACTTTCATTTCTCCCTTCTCATTCAGCCAATGCAACTTATAAGGGCTTGGGTGAGGAGTGGCTTGCAAACCCAATTTCTTGACCATGATTTCACTCGCAACATTCGCACAACTCCCGCCGTCTATGATCAAACTAAAAACTTTCCCCTGAACCAAGCAACGGGTGTGGAAAAGGTTTTCACTCTGATCTTGTTCCTCCGGTTTGCTTTGCACTGTCAACGTTCTTCTAGCTACAAGTAACTCCCCTTGGACTGGTAACAGCTCATGTTCTTCCTCTGTTTCTTCTTGCTGTTCATCTTCTGATTCTATGTCACCGTTTTCAAGCAAGACCATGACACGCTTGTTGATGCACTCATTAGCGTAATACCCATGGCCTTGACACTTAAAACATTTAACATCTCGCGTCTTAGCTCCAGCCTCTTTAGGTTTTCCTTGTAAGAATGTAGCTCTGGGTTTTGGAACGGTCGGTCTATTCTCTCTCGGGGTGTTCTTATCGTCCTGCGGGTAGGCTGACCGGTACGAGTTTCTACCATCCCGCGGGTAGACTGATCGGCTGTTGGGACCGGTACTAGGACCCGAACGGTACGTCCCTTTCCTTTTTACTTGTTGCTCGAACAAAACTACTTTGTGTAGCATCTCTTCTATGTCCACATAGTGTTGTGTCTCCAGGCGGTCCTGAATCTCACGGTTAAGCCCTCCAAGAAACCTAGCCATCCTGGCTTCTCTATCCTCCAAGATGTCTGCCAGAAGCATAAGTGTTTCTGTCTCCTGAAAATTCTCCTCCACGCTACGGTTGCCTTGTGTCAATCTCCTAAGCCTCTGATGTAGATCATAGTGGTAATGGCTCGGAACAAAACGCTTCCTCATCAAGTTTCTCATCTCGTTCCATGTGGTAACCGGATATTCTTGGTTTCTTCTTCTGGTTGTGACGAGCTGGTCCCACCAGCTTAAGGCATAGTCATAGAATTCCGTAGCAGCAACCTTAACGCGGTCCTCCTTGGTGTAATGCTGTACGTTGAACACCAGTTCTATCTTCTTTTCCCACTCAAGGTAAGCATCCGGGTCGCTCTTGCAGTAGAAAGAGGGAATTTTCAAAAGCCCGGCCAAGTTGTCTTGCATACGTTCCCTGCCTTTTCTAGAGCTTATCCGGCCACTTCTAGAAGAGCCACTGCTTTTGTAGTACTGATCAGTCTGATGTCCACTAGTCTGACCTTCTCGCTCTTCTTCTCTCGCGGTTTCTTTTCCCGGACGTTTCTGAGCTGTCTCTCTCTGCTCATACTCTTGTCTGATCTTGTCTACCTCTGATTGTAACATTTTTTTCATCTCGGCTGTGAGAGCCTCAACCAATAACTTCTGAGCTCGCACGGCTGAAGGTTCCGGATCTTCTTCTCCGGCCATAGCTCCTCAAAAGGTAGATCAACTCGCAATAAGTAGTTCTTTGATAAATTGGAATTTATAAAAATTCTAAACTAATTATAAAAATATTTAAATTCAAATGAATAGATCCGTGATGAACAAGGTTTTTAAAATATAAACAAATTTTAAAAACAAAGTAGATCAGTAAATCAAATCTTTTAAAAAGGATTTTCAAAGAAGAAGCGATGCTAAACAACAACTCTAGCACCCTAACAATTATATAGATCGAATGAAACAAAGCTGTGATTGAAAGTAGATGAAGAGTTAAAAATATGAATCGCCAAAATAAGAGTGGATCGGATCAGAAAACTTAGCTTTGGAAGGTTTGCTCTGATACCACTTGATATGATTTCCCTTATGATCGTAACCTTACAAGCTAACAACTAATGGATATCGATATAAGATCAATGGGATGATTTTATAAATGGTTGGGTGAATGGGTGGAAGCAAGCAACTGGACTGAAGTCTCTTTCTACGTGCTCAAGAGATGGTTGACGTGGATGGTTATGGGATCAATCCTGCTGAACTCAAGTCTCTTTCAGGAAGGATCGGTGGATGGAATTGATAGATGGGTTGACTGATTCCACAGGCAACAATATATGCTTCTAACTTCCAAGGGCTCATCCTCGCATGGACAGTAAGAAACAACACGAAAACTCAAATGTCTGATTTCACAAAACACTCAAGAACTCGCAAGAACATAAGAGAACTGATTCCACACAATCTCGAATGAACAAAGTAACAAAGCCTTAGCTTTTTAGAGAGAACTCTCTTTTATTTTCTAAAAATTTATATATCTTTTTACAATAAGAACAATAAGCTTTTATAGCTTTTACAAAGAATTTTTACATTAAATTATATTTAATTTAAATTATTTACATTTAAAAAAGGAGAAAATAAGTTAAATCAAATAATGGTCTTCTTGCCACCAATCTTGCTTTGGACTTGAATGAGAATCCTTTGACTTTGGTAATTATGAAGAACATATTCTAATAATAATTCACATATTGAAGACCCTTGATTTATTGATTTTTGATATTGTATCATTCTCTCTCTCTTCAAATGGTTTTGTCCTCAAAACTGATTTTTTTTTATAAACTTTTTAGGAAATATTACTTATTAAATAAATAAAACTTTTTTTATTTATAATTTTTTTAAAACAATAAAAATCGGAATAAATAAAAACATAAATAGAAACAGAGTTTTTTTGTTTTTTTTTTATTTAATGAGAGAAACAAACTTCAACTGAATTTCTTTTATGGGTTTTATGTTTTTTTTAATAAAAAAGCATAAATTAAAGAACAAAAACATAAAATTATTTTTTCTGATTTTTTTTTCTAGTTTTATAAAAATTTAAAGAATAAAATCAACCAAAACTTTTTTTTTCTTTTTAATGAAATCTTGTAAAGCATGAAACAAAAGTAAAACAGAAATAAAAGAGATAGAGGATAGGAACTTTTAGTTCTGATACCAATGATACAATACTTGAAATGCTCCAAGTAATGTCCCTTTGAAATCTTTGCTTTGAAGCCTTTGATGGTTGAATGGCTAGATGGTTGGTTGGCCAGCTGTGCTTGAACCCCAAACACAAAGGGTTTAGATTCTAATGTTCAAGGGCTAATCCTCACACGAATACTAGTCTCTACACTCTTTACAAGTTCTAAGAATCCCTCTTGAAGAACTAGTAATAAGCAGGAACAATATTGATTCAAAAGATAACTCTCTTTGAAACAAAATAAACTTTTCTTGATTAATAATTTGGTGGGTATGAAAGTACAAGCTTATGAGCTTATATAGTGCTCAAAATGCAGTGTAAAAAACGGTAACGAGGTAATAAAACAAAGCATAAAGTTTGGCTTGACTTGTAGCTAGTCTTTGGGCATAAAGGGGAAAAAATGCTTGATTTAGGGCAATGAGAGAGGGGGAACGAATCTTGTGGTCTTGATCTTTGTATGAACGTCCAGGATCTTCTTTAGAGGATGGAGGGTCGAGATTGCTGAGAGAGAGTGGTCGTTGGTCATAGTTTCCCTTTGGAGCAAAGTTAACATGCTTAGAAAAGGAAACTGTCTTCATGGTGATATCTTCTTCGGTTTGGAATGATTTGACTTAGTTATTGGCTTGGTCTGATGGTACCAAATGATATAAGATCAATGGGATGATCTTATAAATGGTTGGGTGAATGGGTGGAAGCAAGCAGCTGGACTGAAGTCTCTTTCTACTTGCTCAAGAGATGGTCGAAGTGGATGGTTTTATGGGATCAATCCTGTTGGACTCAAGTCTCTTTCAGGAAGGATCGGTGGATGGAATGGATAGATTGGTTGACTGATTCCGCAGGCAACAATTTATGCTTCTAACTTCCAAGGGCTCATCCTCGCATGGACAGTAAGAAACAACACGAAAACTCAAATGTCTGATTCCACAAAACACTCAAGAACTCGCAAGAACATAAGAGAAGTGATTCCACACAATCTCGAATGAACAAAGTAACAAAGCCTTAGCTTTTTAGAGAGAATTCTCTTTCATTTTCCAAAAATTTCTATATCTTTTTACAATAAGAACAATAAGCTTTTATAGCTTTTACAAAGAATTTTTACATTAAATTACATTTAATTTAAATTATTTACATTTAAAAAAGAAGAAAAATAAGTTAAATCAAATAATGGTCTTCTTGCCACCAATCTTGCTTTGGACTTGAATGAGAATCATTTGACTTTGGTAATTATGAAGAACATATTCTAATAATAATTCAAATATTGAAGACCTTTGATTTACTGATTTTTGATATTGTATCAGATATGATATGGGAAGATGGGATGATCCGAGAGTTGAGATGAGAATGATACGTTTGAAAGGGAAAAGGGGGAAGGGTGAAGATGGATTGTAGCAAGAGATGCAGATGGCTCTTTCTACAAACTACTAGAACACAAAGGATATGAGACACAAATGATTCCAAGTAGGGTTTCTCGAGGATATGATGCACCAAGAGAGATTGATCTATTTTTTAAAGAGATTTTTATTCAAAGATAGATGAAGGATCAACTCTGCTCTTGTACACGGTTTTAAGAGAGAAGCGAGACAACACAAACTACAAAGAGCATTAAGTTAGTCTCGGGACAAACCCCCCTTGACTAACCATGCAAGGACTCGATTCAAAACTTAAAATAACAAGAAGGAAACAAGACTCAAAACCGACTAAGTACAGAAATGTTTGAAAACAACCAAGCCGCAGATGATAGAAAGAAGTGGGCTTGGGCAAATGGCAAGTTAATGGGCAATGATGTTGTAGAAACACTTGCCTCGTTAAAAACCTTAGTGAGAAAACCCAATGGGACAAAATTCACTAAGGGAAAAAGAGCACAAGATATTTCTACAAACCCATTAACTAGTCATCGACTATAATGCATACCAAAGATGTATGTATAGCCTTATTATCATATGATTCGTGTATGGACTGATTAAGTAACACTTCTAAGGCATTATGAAATGCCTTAGTCTTTGATCTTGTCATTGGACCTCCTTGTACTGTAAGAGCTTCATCATCAAGCTTCTTGCCTTGATCTTGTTTCTCCTCGGCTACAAGCTTATCTCCTAAGTCTGATGTTTCCATGATCATATTAATCAACCACATCAATCACTTGTGATCGATGTCAAGATACAGGACAACCACATTGATCAAGCACTTCGACAAAGGCTGATCGATGCATTTGACCCGAGGGCTTTGAAGATTGCATCGATCATCCACATCGATCGTTATCTGATCGATGTCAAGCACCAGAAGACCAACATCGATCAAGCACATCGATCACTTTTGATGGATGTGAGCCTAATCCGAACTTTTTTTAATTACAAATTTGCCATTGCTTAGGGTTTTTGTCATTTAGTATAAATAGGCTCAGACTACTGGTTTTTAGCCAAGTCTTGATTTTGATTAGTTTCTTAAGTTTTCTTTCATCTGTGTAAGACAAGATCTTATTTTTAATCTAATGTTTTGTATTTACATCATTAAAATTTCTCTAATCTCCCTCTTAATCATGTTTAACATGTTTTCCCCTTGTGATTTGGTGTTTTCCATGATGATGAGTGAGTAAACCTTTTAAGGTTCTTAGATGTGGTAGATTAGGGGAACTTAGAGGCTTGATTAGAATTTTTGTTAGTGTTTAATTAGGTTGATTCCTTTCTATTAATCTGTGTTTAGGCTAGATTTATCTTTATCACATGAATCTAGATTTAGGCTTCATGTTATACCCACCAAGTGTTTGATGAAATGCTGATCTTGTTTGATCTTGTTTGATATCTTTATCACATGAATCTAGATTTAGGCTTCATGTAAGGCTTTCTGCTCATAATTCTATTGGCATCTATTCATAACTCCTTTGGATTGACAAAAGCCCTATGATATACTACAACTGATTAGTACAAGCTTGGTGATTAAGAAAGAGACTCAAAACTCTTGTATCAGAATCAGACTTGGGAATACGTTATGAAGACATTGAGTATAATAGGAGACGATATCTGAATAAGCCAGGTTTATTTTGAAAACTACTTCTGAGCAACATATGTTATTTTCTATATTTATCATATCTTTTACCTTGTGTTACTTACATGTTATATTTTTCTTATTTTTTTTATTACAGGATTGATTTTGGATGAAGATGATAGAAAGAAGTTTACGCTTCAAGAAATTGAGAAGATCATGAAAAGTAATGGGATTTCATTATCAAATTATCCATATATGCCTCAGTGTTTTAGAGATAGTATTGATAATTCAAATGTTTTAATTACTGATGAGAGGAGCTATAACCGTGTCGAAATGAGTGCATTTCATGATAGAGACGTGACCCAACCCAGGAGCAAAATAAAGTTTATGATGAGATTATGGAGGCTGTGAATGAAACATGGAGGAGTCTTTTTTGTCTATGGTTTTGGTGGAACAGGTAAAACTTTTGTATGGAAAATTCTTATTGCTAGAATCAGATCTAGAGGAGATATTGTTGTGAATGTTGCATCCAGTGGTATAGTTTCTCTTCTTTTACTAGGTGGAAGAACAAATCATAGTAGGTTTGGAATACCTAAAAATCCTGATGATTTTATTACATGCTCACTGACACATGGATCAGATCAATCTGAGTTACTGAAGGCAGCAGATCTAATCATTTGCGATGAAGCACCAATGATGAGCAGGTACTGTTTTGAATCTTTAGATCGAAGCCTAAGTGATGTTATTGGGAATTCAGAAAACAAGCCTTTTGGTGGAAAAGTTTTCGTATTATGGGGTGACTGCAGACAGGTACTTCTCGTAATACAAGGAGCTGGTAGGGCTGAAATATGTATGGCTGCTCTTAGTTCATCCTCTTTCTAGAAGCAATGCAAAATGTTGAAACTAACAAAGAATATGTGTCTGCTTGCTAATAATTTGTCTGCTCAAGAGGCTAATGATCTTAAGGAATTCTCTAATTGGATATTAGATTTTGGAAATGGTAAAATATCAGAACCCAATGACAGTGAAGCTCTAATAGAAACACCTGAAGATTTTCTTATTACAATTTCAGGACCCTTGATATTAATGGTTGGCTGTTGTGAAGTCTAGCAAATCCAGGTAACACGTAAATTTTTTTGAAGATTGTGGAACATATATCTATTTATGTTTAAAATATTTGAACCATGAGTTGGTTTTTATCGTATACCTTAATGTTTTCCTGTCATGATCTGTTGCTTAGGAATTATAGTGGTGCAATGATTTATGAATGAAAGACTCAAAATCATTATGGGGAGAAAATAAAGGGGAGACTTTTTTCATATTTCTTGACTATGTATGACTAGATTTTATTATTAATATATAGAATCTAAAACTCATTACTTGTCAACTCATTATTTGTCAATGAGCCATAGAAAAAGTGACATTAAGTTACATTGATAATTTTCATGTTAAGTTGGTTATTTATGTTCCTTTTCTTCTTAGGAATTATGAACCATAAAAAAATTTCAAAGTTTTTATTCTAACAGATAAATTATTATAGGATTATGCTATCAACTAAAACAGTGAGAATTTACTCTATGGTTAGCACAATTACTTTAGCAAGCGATCGTACATGTAGTTTGATAGTTTACCTTTGATGGCTTATGTCATATGATCCATGCAAGAATTTATCCACCGAGTCACACGTTTAAGCAGTCAAAAGTCTATTGATAATGTAAATTATTTCATAAAATCAATATAATATATAGAAAGACTAATATATGCTGATGAATATGAAATAACAAACGAAACCTTAATATTGAGATCGAGAAGACATTTAAGAGAGATATATATATGAATAGATGTCGATATTTTTTTTTATTTTTATTTCTAAAGATATATTATTTTATTTATAGTGATTTATGTATTAATAACGAGGTTGAAAAAAATTGATACTTATTGATGTTGAATATTTCAACTATATATAAAGAGGCATCACTTACGTCTTTTCACTTATCGGTTCAATGAGAGTTCAAAAGCTGAATTTTATATGAAACTTTTCGACATTATTGAAAACTCTAATTCTCCATACCCTTTATAAATAATCCTTCATACCTAAAGTGATAACATCACCTGAAACCAACTACTTCTCTTCTATATCTTTTAAACTGTCAATTTTTGATTTCCGTTAATAATGGATACTTGGTTTCACAAAAACATCGGATCTAAATCAGTGGAGATCTAATTGGCACATCCGTGTAATGCTTTTCAAGTGTTGGGAATCCCATTCTTAAGGAGAAACCAAAGTGCTGAACTTCATCTTCGTCGATGAAGAGGTATGTTTTATTTCATCATTTGGAGATTTTATTTTTCTTTAAGACATATGTTTATCTATTGTAAGGTTAAATAAAATTTTGTAGGGTGATAAAATCCAGGTTATCTGCGATGATCTCCAAAACCAGTCTTATTATAGAATAAAACTAATTGTTGGTAAATGGTTTAAGTTGCATCATTTTATGGTCTTTAGATGTGATCCAGTTAACCGTGTGGTCGATTGTATGTGAAAAATTCGTCTACTTGATAACACTAGCGTAAATAAAAAAGTATGTTGTAACCGATGAACACTACATGAAATTCACAAGTTTTGATGATGTTATCAATGAAAGATTCAATTGTGATCTAGCAGTTCGTAAGTATTTTTGTTTGTTGTTTATAATTTAGATCTTTTGTTTGCTTCATACTTACTTAACAAATTATTCATTTTTTCTTATTTTTCCAGATGTTTTAGGTCGTATCTATATGCTTACGGATATTGTCAACGTAGAAGATACAGACTTTGGCCCATTGTATCCTGCCAACACATGTCGTCTCTCATTTGCTATCCAGAATACACAGTACCTTTTAATTTAAAGTTGATTGAATATGTATGGATGCTCTTAATTTGTTATCTATCTTGAAGCAGTGCAAAATGTTGAATGTTTCTTAATATTTAAGTTTACTTATCACACAGGGACAAATCTAAGTTGTGTTGCTCATGGAAAACTTGCACTTGAAATTACAAAGAAATGATGGAACTTCAATTCGAACAACATTGTCTGTGTCCTAGGTGATTTACGTGCGATCAATTTTGGAGGTATGTTTCTAACATATAAAATTTGATGTTAATATTGTGTGGTTAAAGTGTATACTTTAACACGTGATTCTTTTTATATAGAAAATGTTGAACTGATTGATGCTGGAGATGTATCAAGAGTCTATTTTGATCCATATATTTTCGACGCTAGAAGGTTCAAGCGTGCATTATAAGTAGAACAAGCTGTTTAGTGTTTTTTTCTTTTGCCTATATATGATTGTCATGACTAGGTAACTTTATTATTTTCATTTTTGCAGGAATGACAATGATGAAGACTCCGAATAAGATTTCTATTATGTATCGCAATTTCCCATTGAGAAGAAATTGTGAATTACAATATGGATGTTGTTTTCTACCTTTAATTATAGTTTTTAATTTGCGGATTAATATTATATTTTGTCGGATTATAAACTGATTTTATTCAGTTTTATCCAAGTTGTTTCTTTTCTAAGTTGTTGTTTGAAATTTGCTAATATAACTTGTTCTTTTATAAAAAATCTTAATTTGTGTAAAACCTAAAATGAAGTTGAAGATAGATTTATACTTACAATTGATTTGGCATATTTCAGAGTACTTACGACTTCAAATATTGATCTCTTGGTATCCAATTGAGATGATTTCGTCGAAACCTATATTAACCATACAAATTTAGAGTTAGCTAATGAACAGTTTTACATATATGAGAAAAAAATATTCTAAACCAGCTTACCAATATCTGAAAAGATTATTTCAATGGTGTCTACTTCATATTGCTGTTTTGTATCTCCTCAAATGTTACTTTTGACCTACATTCATTCAATGATGACAAATAAACTATTATTTGACTGAGTATTTTTAACATAGTTTAGGAAACTGATTTTAGATTTTGGATACTTATCTGAGATATTGATGTTGTGACATCGCAATGTAGATTAGTTTCACCAACAGACTCGAAGACATGTTATAAAATATATAGACATAAGAAGAAAGCAAATTTCAGAACTCTATAAAAAATGAAATTACAAAATTTTAGGTAATCAAAAATAATTTTAATTTATACCTTGGATTAAGAACAACTTCGTTCTTGAAGTCCATGATATGTCGTTTATGTTAATTTGTAGATAATTAAGTTAGACAATCTGATTATCAAAACCTAAAACTTTTTTATTTCTTTGAATCCGATTATAAGGTGATGAACAGGATATCAAAAATAATATTATGTATCTAAATCAACAAAAGTAACTATTTTGTGGAAATCAAAACCATCGTTTAAAAACTTGAGATCCTAAACTTTTAAATCATTTCTGCAAAACCAAAAGAAATGAAAGTGTCGATAATTTCAGATTTGGTATAGAATCGATATATTATTTCCCCAGTAACATATTGTATCATCTATAGAACTTACTTGGTTTTTGATAAATCTTCCAAACTTTCCCACGAAATCTTTAGCGCTGATTCCTCAGTAGTCATCCTCTCAACGTATTGCAGATGGTGAAGCAAGATATTGAGGAATGACCGAGTGTAGTGGATGGTCCGAACAAGATCTATGGGAGAACTGAGAAATTTGTTGGTTTCTCAATCATTTCCGACACAAGTTGTGTACGGGAAAGCGAAGAGATTGAAAGAAGCGGAAAATTATTGGATCTGCGTGAATTTGGGCCAGGAGATAAACAATAAGTGGCCCAAATAATGTGTTATACATTGAAACCCATTTTAAGAGACACCAACTATTTGTTTCGGCCCAACACAGAAAAAAAAATATTTTTAATGAATAAATCACTATTAATCCAACTTAATTGTTTTTAAATATATATTTCCAAAGTACAAATGAAATTTTTTTACAAAGTTATTTTAGAGAGTTATTGTAATAACTCAAATCCGATATATAGAAAGAACAAGAGTCAATGGGTTTAAAGAGAGATCTTTATTGAAGATAAAATCGGAGCTCGGATGATACATGGAGGTTTAGATCGTTGGAATAAGAACGCTGACCTAAAATTTTAAGGAAAGAAAATCAAGAACTAGGAACAATAAGATTACTAGTTTTTCCTAGGTCTCGAGAGAGGATTTTCGGATACTTTGGGAAGTAGATGACTTCTGTATTTATACCCGACAAGATCGGTCTTCCAGAAATAACTTCTCTTGTCCGAAATAGGAAAACTTCCTTCTCGATAAGGTCGACCTTCCGTCTTTTCCGGAATTTGATTGGATAAATGGAAGATTTCTATTTATCTTGCCGACCTAGATGTTCTCTAGGGTTTTGAAGTGGGCCTATCTCAATTGATATAGGGCTTTCAGAGATAGTACTAATCTCATCTCTAACAGTAAGTCTCCCTCCAGTTCGGCAAGCAAAGGTGTTTTAAGCTTGGTGAATTTAAAGAATCAGCTTAGCATGAATTGATGTCGGACACTGCACAAGTCAAAATATAAAATACAACATTACCTTGAGTTTCAGGTCGGTAACTTGTCATAGATCAGATCAATAATTAGGTGCCAAAAGTTCCCGCCCTCTTAGACTAGGTCTGCACATGCAGAACTAGGTTTAACACGTGTCAAGTAGCGGAGGAGGAAAATGAAGAGGCCGATTAAATCAAATGAGAAGAAATGAGGTGCATTAAGTCGACAAAACCGACTTTGTGACTTCGTGACTTCTGTATAAATAGGAGAGAAATACCGTCATCATGACTTTGGATGTTTTCAGCTGCATTAAGTCGACAAAACCGACCTAAGAAAATGAGGTGCCATATTTTTAAGGATATTTCGACAGACCTAGAGTCCACCTTGACGTCTCCGAGCGCTCGGGACCCAGAAAATCCTATTTCGGCAGTGTCGTCAGAAGGTCATGAAGACCCGGATGCAGCAAAGGATGCCTCCGCTGCCGACCAGCATGAAAAGGAATCAGCCAAGTCCAAGAGGTGTGCCGACAAGAAGGTCAAAAGAGCGGCTAAGAAGAAAGCTGCCAGAGAAGAAATAGCGCGGAAAAAGGCCGACCTAGAAGAGCTTAGTAGAGAAACTGCGCAATATAGAGAGGTCGAGGAAAACAGTGTTAGTAAGGGAGGTGATGCCGCTAACTTGAACAAGAGAGGTACAGAGGAACCGCCGGAGGGATCGCAAAGACCAAAGATATCTCACGTCGAGAGAAAACTTCACCTGTTTGGATTTTTGTATGAATATCGCGGAGGTGGACTGATAGTGAATGACTTGATGTCCTGTCTTGACTACTTTCTCCGATTGAGGGATTACCCGGAAAGTTCTCCTATGGACCCTCAAAGCCTAACTCGTAGCCAAGAAATTGTGCATTATGCAATTGATAAGGCCAAGGTAAAATATATATAACGGTTCCACTTTACAATCTATTTTATATATGAATATGATCTTGAAGGTGAACCTTGTTTTTTGTATAGGCCCTTAACACCGCACTCAATGTGATGTGTGAATACGATTGCGATGCTAAGAAGTGTTTGGCCGATCAAGCTGAGAGAGAGGCTGTTAAAGATGCCCTCGAAGCAGAAAAGAAAAAGAATGCCGAGCTCGAACTTGCACTTTAGGAATCGGCACGGGATCTTGCCAAAGTTCGAGCAGACCATGACGAGAAGCATAGGCTTCTAGGACGAGCTGCAAAACAGACTAAGCACAAGAAAATTGTTGCTAAGGAGAAGCTCGTAGCTGAGCTGGCCGCGGCTAAGGAAGAGAAGGTTGCCTTCGGCCAAGAAACTGCCAAGCGCGTGGTTTCCCAGGTTAACAGCCATTATGCCGAGCTGGTCGGGAAGGTGCAAAGATCTCTTGCTCAAAAGGAGGAGGCCAAAGAATTAATCTCGACCACGGCCAAATGGGTCGGCACGCAAAGGGCTCTCGCCATCGTCCGTAAACAAGGCTACGACTTCCCGGTTCTAATCGATGAAAATATGGCAAAGAATATCGCTGAGAGCAAGGCGAAGCAAGAGCGCTTCGAGGAAGTTAACTTCTTGGCTGAAGAACTAGAGATTCCTGCGCTAGAGTCCTTCTTGAAAGTTATGAGTGGTGTTTCTCAGTCTGTCGATGCGTCGGCGATTGTGTTATTTGGTCTTGGCCCAAGCCAAGGAGAAATTGAGAAAGCGGCTAAATCTGCCGAAGAGGCCGACCAGGAGAAAGGTCAAGAGGCCGATTTGGAGAAGGGTAAAGAAGCCGGTCAGACTAAGGAGCAGGAGGCCGAGCTTGAAGAAGGAGGAGAAATTCAGCAGGAGAAAGGCCAAGAGGCTGAGATTGATGGCTAAGGACTGACTGAATCCATCCCCCCCCCCCCCCCCCCCCCCCGAACATAAACTGCGATGCGAAATCGGCTTTAATTTGTTTATGTGATTAATTTCTAAGTATTGATTTTAGGACTTAATTCAATCACCCAATGCTTGTACTAGTATAGCATAGGTTTTTATGTCAATTCAAGGGGTTAAGATGAGTAACACTAGAGTTGCAAGCAGAAGACTCTAAGTCAAGCTAATTCAAAGAAGATTTGTTGCTTACATAACCTAAACTAACAACCTAAGTGATCATATACCAAAGAAAACTCAAAGAGAAACAGCTTAGCAATGATCAATGAACAAAACAAAGCAAATAAACAGAGCATTTAACAAAATTCAAAATTCAAATAAGAGAAAACAAGTTCATAGATGTGGTTATTGACTTTGGGGAATTCAAAGGCTAATTAAGGTTGTTTCAGACATCACTGATCAAGCAAACAAGCTATCAATGCTAATTCCTAGACATAGAGTTCACAATCAAGCAAGTTAAGTCCAATCTCTAGACAAATAACACTTTGCTAATCATCCTAACAAGAACTAACTCTCATTAGTGCTAGAACAATCAACAAGCATGAATAACCAAATCTATTCATGTCAAAACACTCCTCAAACAGTCAATCTCTTAAGCTAAGGCCAGTAAATCCTCTATTAACCAAGATCAGCATTTCATCAAACACTTGGTGGGCATAAAATGAAGCCTAAGTCTAGATTCATGTGATCAAGACATATCCAGCATAAGAACAGATCAATAGAGAGCACTCAATCATATTAAACACTAACAAACCCTAATCAAGCTTCTGAATTCCCCTAATCTACCACATCTAGAAACCCTAAGGTAACTACTCACTAATCACCATAGTTAACATCAAAATATAAAGAGAAAGGATGCTAATCATGATTAAGAAGTGGATTAGAGAAAAGATTAAAAGGAAAATGCAAACTTTGATTAAAAAGACAGAATTGTTCTTACAAACTGATATATCATGGTTTTTGCTGGTTTTTGACCATGCTATAAGTCTTGTTTATAGAGTCTTTTTGGTATTTTTCGAGTCCTACAAAGTCTTTGCAGGTCTAGGTACGTTTGGAGCATAACTGTGAGTTTTAGAGCCTTTTGGAGTCATGTTGAAGCTGATGCTGAAAAGACCAAGTCGGAGAGCACTATGAAGCAGGGTGTCGATCGACACCCACCACTTGGTGTCGATCGACACCGGTCGTGGTCGCGAGAGGAGTCTTTAAAACTCTTTCAAAGAATTGCAACTTGGCCCAGAAGTTTCCCACTATTTACATTTTTGCCTCAGTTCGTGTTTAGACTTGTATTTAGGTTTTCTAAGCCATTGTTAGGCGATCATCTTATTATTCATTGAGACTAAGAGAGAGATTAGATTGAGAGCTTTTTGGGAGACAAATCCATACTTTGTAGAGAAGAATTTCGAACCCCTTTCATATTTTACTTTATTTCTTAATGCAATTTTATTCAGTCATGATTTGTGTTTCACATGTTATGTCTGAGTAAACTGCTAGTTAGGTTTTGGGTTATTCAAAGGTTGATAATGAATTGTTAGAACTACAAAACTGGAAGGATAAATCATTTGGTTCTTCATCTAGATTGCTTTAACACTGGTATTAAGATTGATCACCTAGAAATCAGATCTTAGGATGTTTAATAGATGTGGAAACATTGTTAGTTACCACAACTATCTTATATGAGCAAAATAACTAATTGCAAAGGAATTTGGATTAGTGATTTTGTGAACATATCGAACCTGAACCATAATGCTTATTTAGGTTGCTAGAATTTGCAAAGGAATTTGGGATTCTAGAATCTGATCATAGTTAATCTCTGCGACAGAAGTCGATTGATTTTACATTTGTGTTTTCGAGGCTACCAGCCTAATCAGTTCTATGCAAATAGAGCAGCAATCCGCCCACCAGCCTTTCAGAAGAATGACTTTGAGCTGAAACCCAGTTACTACCAGCTTGTAGGTCAGCACCCCTTTCATGGACTTCCACATGAACACCCAATGGACCACATTGAGAAGTTTGAAGACCTGGCTACAAGTGTTAAAGCCAATGGAGTCACTAATGATTTCCTATTTTGCAAGCTCTTCCCTCATTCTTTGGAAGGAGATGCAGTTGGCTCAAACAGCTGGAACCTGGTTCTTTGACTACATGGGAGGACACCAAATCTGTTTTCCTCAACAACTTCTATGATGATGCAAGGTCAGAAGAGTTGAGGAGAATTATCGCCACATTCTCCCAAGGTCCAACAGAAGCTTTCAAAACAGCATGGGTGAGATTCAAGCTGTACCAAAGGGATTGTCCTCACCATGGGTTTAATGAAGTTCAGCTGCTGGGTATCTTCTTCAGAGGTGTTGATTGGAAGTACCAGATGGCTCTGGATGCGGCAAGCAATGGGAACTTCAACACCAGAGTCCCAGCTGACACCATCAAGCTGATAGAGAACGTAGCTTCCAGCAACAGCACTAAAAATGCTGACTTTGAGAGACAGAAAAACCCTGGCAGTGCAGGAGGCAGTCAGTTTGCTGCTGAGATGATGGCTAAACTCGATTCTGTTCATAACCTTTTGATGGGTAAGAAGTCTGTTCAGTTTGCTGCTGAGGTTGACACATTTGAGCCAGCTAAGGAATTTGAAGAAGAAGATGTCAACTACATCAATGGAGCTGGTTTTCAGGGTCAGAGGTACAACAATCAGCAAGGAAACAGAGGATTCAGTGGGAATATGCAGAGGAGCAATTTCACAGGAAACCAGAGTTCTTCTGGTTACACCCCCAAGCCTCAGTTTCAGAAGTCTGAGTACCAGAGAGGCCTTACCAGAACAACAACTTCAACAGGAACTATGGTTCCTCATCTTATCAGCCTGCACCAGCCCCATCAGCTTCAAGCAAGATGGAAGCCATGCTTGAGCAGTTGCTAGAAGGTCAGCAAAAGATTACAGTTGACTTCAATGGTAAGATTGACGCCCTATATCAGGATTTGAATGGGAAAGTCGAAGCTCTGAAAACTCATGTTAAGACTTTGGATACTCAAGTAGCTCAAACTGCTAGGGCTATGAAAAGGCAAGATGGATTCCTTCCAGGAAGGACAGATACCAACCCACGACACTCTGTCAATGCCATCACGCTGAGGAGTGAAAAGAATTTGCAACCAGTGCAGATAAAGGGACTGAGTATAGAGGATTTCGAGCAACTGCAGGAGTTTGCAGATGAGGATTTCGCTGATTTTGAAGGGTGTCGATCGACACCAACCCCTCAGTGTCGATCGACACCAGATGAAATACACGGTTCTTCGACTCGAAGCTACCAGATATCAACCCAGGTCGACAAGCAGCTCGACACCCAATCGACACCACTTCTAGTAGCCAGTGTTGATCGACACCCATTCCCTGGTGTCGATCGACACCCATCCCCTGGTGTCGATCGACACCCACCACATAAGAAAGCTGCGAATTTGCAGACTCCAGAAATTGCAGAAGAAAAGGTTTACAGGCCAAAGGTACGTTTTCCAAGGAATTAGAAGAAGACTAAACAGGAGCTGGGGGATGCTAGGATCAAAGCTATCATGGATAAGCTTGTGGTGGAGATTCCTTTGATAGATGTTATAAAGACTACTCCTGTGATAAAGAGATATGTGAAAAGAATGATGACCAAGAATCTGGGGATTGAGCAAGGAACAATGCTGATTTCAGAACAAGTGAGTGCAGTTATACAGAACAACATACCAGAAAGGCTTACTGACCCTGGGAGCTTTGTTCTAGACTGCACAATATTTTTTGAAAGATTTGAGAGGTCGTTGTGTGATCTGGGGTCAAGTGTCAACCTGATGCCTCATTCAGTTGCTGTCAGCTTGGGCATGACTGACTTCCAGCCAACCAGAATATCTCTTATCTTAGCAGATAGGTCTATAAGAATTCCTGAAGGCATTCTAGAAGATGTGCCAGTCAAAGTGGGAACCACTGTGATCCCCACAGACTTTGTGGTTCTGGCTTATGGTGAAGAACCAAAGGACCTTCTGATTTTGGGAAGGCCATTTCTGGCTACTACAGGCGCCATTATTGATGTCAGAAAAATGAGCATTGCTTTGAATGTGGGCGATTTGGTGATGAATTTTGACATGGACAAGTTGATGAAGAGACCAACAATAGATGGCCACGCATTCTATGTAGACTCCCTCACCAGTCTTGCAGAAGAGATCTTCCAAGAAATGCATCTTGAACACCCTTTGGAGAGGGCATTAACAGTCTCTGCAGAAGCAACAGAGCATCTAGACAACATTGCTGCTGGTTATGTCAGAATGATGGATTCAAGTGAGCAAGTTATGCAGCTGGTTGCACAACAAGAACTGGTTGGGACATCTGTAAAAGCTGAAAAGGTAGGCGATTGAAGTGAAGAAAAAGCTCCAAAAATCGAACTCAGACAGCTCCCTGCAGGTCTAAGGTATGCTTTTCTGGGACCTAACTCTACATATCCTGTTATAGTTAGTGCTACTTTAAACAATGCAGAGCTCACTTTACTGCTAAGCAAGCCGTGCACTTTTTGCAAAGCTCTTGGCTATTCTCTTGATGACATTTCAGGTATCTCTCGAGAGTTGTGCATGCACAGGATACACCTTGAGGATGAGTCAAAGTCGTCAATTGAGAACCAGAAGAGGTTGAATCCGAACTTGCAGGATGTAGTGAAGAAGGAAATCATGAAACTTCTAGCTGCTGGGATCACCTATCCGATTTCCGATAGCACCTGGGTCAGTCCAGTACATGTGGTTACCAATAAAGGAGGAGTCACAGTGGTTAAGAATGAGAAGAATGAGCTGATTCCTACAAGGACCATCACTGGACACAGGATGTGTATTGACTACAGGAAGCTCAACGCTGCTACAAGGAAAGACCACTTCCCATTGTCATTCATTGACCAGATGCTAGAGAGGTTGGCAAATCACTCCTATTACTGCTTCTTGGATGGCTACTCTGGCTTCTTTCAGATCCCCATTCACCCAGATGACCAGGAGAAGACCACATTTACTTGTCCATATGGCACATTTGCATATCGCAGAATGCCATTTGGACTCTGTAATGCTTCTGCAACATTTCAGAGATGCATGCTTTCTATCTTCACTGATATGATTGAGAAGTATATGGATGTCTTCATTGATGACTTCTCAGTGTATGGATCCTCCTTCAAAGACTGCATTGACAACCTCTGTCAAGTGCCTGCAAAATGTGAAGAGAAGCACCTAGTTTGGAACTGGGAGAAATGCCACTTTATGGTAAGAGATGGGATTGTACTTGGGCATAGAGTTTCTAGTGAAGGCACTGAGGTAGACAGAGCCAAAATCGATGTCATGACAAGTCTGCAGCCACCAGATTGTGTGAAGTCAGTAAGGAGCTTTCTAGGACATGCTGGATTTTACAGGAGGTTCATTAAAGATTTCAGTAAGATTGCAAGACCACTCACAGCTCTGCTCTGCAAGGATGTGAAGTTTGAATTTACTGAAGAATGTCATTCAGCTTTCCAGCAAATGAAGCAGGCATTAGTGAGCGCTCCTATTGTGCAGCCTCTTGATTGAGATCTACCATTTGAGGTGATGTGTGATGCTTCAGAGTTTGCAGTGGGCGCTGTGTTGGGTCAGAGAAAGGAGAAGAAGCTTCATGCAATCTACTATGCAAGCAGAACCTTGGATGATGCTCAGAAAAATTATGCAACCACGGAGAAGGAATTGTTGGCTGTAGTATTTGCATTTGAGAAGTTCAGACAGTACTTGGTTGGAGCTAAGGTAATTGTGCATACTGATCATTCTGCTCTCAAGTTCTTGATGCAGAAGAAGGATGCAAAACCAAGACTGCTGAGATGGATTTTGCTGCTACAAGAGTTTGACATTGAAATAGGGGACAAGAAGGGGATTGAGAATGGGGTAGCAGACCATCTTTCAAGAATCAGGATTGAAGACAGTGTCCCCATTGATGATTTCCTGCCAGAGGAGAATATATGTCTCATTGAGGCAAGGTTGCAGCAGTCAGATGGGGATAAGCTGCAGTATTTTCGAACTGCAGACAGGGTGTCGATCGACACCCACCCCTTGGTGTCGATCGACACCAACCTCGACGCGAGCCAATATCGAGCAGGATCGGCATCACACTTGTCACCAAATCGACACAGGCTTAGTGTCGATCGACCCACCCCATCTAGTGTCGATCGACACCAGTCGCAAACTGCCAATCTACTTCAGAAGATCCTGCGTGATGTCTTCTCTCAGCCTATCTTCGCAGTTACAGCCTCTTCTAGGCCTTGGTATGCTGATATTGCCAACTACCTAGCTGTAGATGAGGTCCCTGAAACCCTCAAAGGCTATGAGAAGAAGAAATTCATGAGAGAACTCAGGAGATATTACTGGGATAAGCCTTACTTGTTCAAGCACTGCTCATATGGAATCTACAGAAGATGTCTTGCAGAAGCTGAAGTTCAGAATGTGCTTTTCCATTGCCATGGTTCTGAGTATGCAGGACATTTTGTTACATTCAATACTGTCTCCAAGGTTCTACAAGCAAGCTTCTCGTGGCCTAAAATGTTCAAGGATGCTCAGACATTCATCTCACAATGGGATGTCTGCCATAGGAGAGGAAAGATCAGTAAAAGACATGAGATGCCACAAAACTTCATACTTGAGGTTGAGGTTTTTGACTGCTGGGGCATCGATTTCATGGGACCATTTCCTTCATCTTATGGGAACAAGTACATCTTGGTTGCAGTGGACTATGTCTCCAAGTGGGTAGAAGCAATTGTCAGTCCAGACAATGATGCTACAGTGGTCCTGAAGCTGTTCAAAACCATCATTTTTCCCAGGTTTGGTGTACCACGGATTGTGATCAGTGATGGTGGGAAACACTTTATCAATGGAGTGTTTGAGAAGCTGCTGCAGAAGTACGGAGTTCATCACAAGGTTGCTACACCTTATCACCCTCAGACAAGTGGTCAGGTTGAAGTTCCCAAGAGGCAGATCAAAGAAATCCTGGAGAAGACAGTTGGAAAGACAAGAAAGGATTGGTCAGCCAAGTTAGATGATGCACTTTGGGCTTACAGAACAGCATTCAAGACACCACTTGGCATAACCCCATTCCATTTGCTTTATGGGAAAGCATGTCACCTTCCAGTGGAGCTTGAACACAAGGCAAATTGGGCTATCAAGAAGATGAACTTTGACTAGAAATTTGCTGTAGAGAGGCGCCAGAAACAGCTCAATGTGTTATATGAGAGCAGACATCATGTATATGAGAACTCAAAGCTGTACAAGGAGAGGACCAAAGCCTACCATGACAAGAAGACCCTTGCTAGACACTCTGAACCAAATGACCAGGTACTTTTATATAGCTCATGTTTACAATTATTTTCGGGAAAGTTGCGTTCTCGTTGGTCATGTCCTTTCACAGTCAAGGAAGTCAGACCATATGGTGCAGTTGTTCTATCAACTCCAGAGGGCAGAGAGTTTGTTGTCAATGGGCAAAGGGTGAAACATTACTGGGCGAAGGCTGCGATTCCCGAAGGACAGTTTGTACCTTTGGCAAAGTAAAAGCAAGACTTCAAAGATTAAAAGATGGTTCAAGATCAAGGCAATGGTGATAAGCTGATTCATGTTCATGTCTAGGGTGATCAAAACAAGCAACTCTAAACACTCAACCTTAGGTAAGGAACACTAATATAGACTAATCCAATCTCTTGGCATTAATCCCTTTTCTAATCATATATTCAAGATAAATCTCTTTACTCAAACACATAATCATCAAGCATTAAAATCAAGTTCAATAACACCAATTAGCATGCTAGACATCTAATCTCTTAGGCAACGTTTACTAATCTCTTATATGATATATCAAACATCAACTCACATTCTCATGCATTATCAATGTCTAAAGGCAATTTCTCATCAATATGGTACTAGGAAATAAGCATATTCAAGCAAGAAATGATAGATGCAAAGACTCATGATTATCTAAACACCATTTTCAAGCATTGAACTTCATTCAGGAATTTCATCAAACACTTGGTGTGCATGTGAAAACCTAAAATCAACTTCTCCAACAAAGAGGTACTAAGCATTAAGCACAATCATATAAGAGAGGGAATGAGAAGATCTAATCCCTAATCAACCTAAACAATCATTAAAATCACCCTATCTGCCCTAATCTCAAACATAAAGCAAACTACTCACTAATCATGGTGAACACCATCAAATCTATGAAGAAAAGATAGTTAATCATGATTAGGAAAACAAAAGATTAAGAGAAATGCAAACTATTATTGAAATAAACAATGATTCAAATTACAATATCAAAAACCTAAAACAAAGAAGAATAGACTGCTGGACAAAGAGATGTGTTCCCAGAAATTAGGGATTTCAAGTATTTATAGGAGTCTAAGCGAAAATGGCAAAATTGTAAATAAATGGTCTTCAGTCTGGGTTTACATTGGTCAGCAACAACAGTTAGAGATGATCGATGTAAATCCCATCGGTCTGGGCAGTGATCGATGCAGGTTGAGCGGTTTCACGAAAATTGCGATATATTTTGAACGGCATATCAGAATGACCTGAACCCAAGTCCTCCTGAAATCCTACTCACGTGGCTACAACTTTCATGAAGAGTGAAGATGCTGAATAGAGACGGATGCTACTCGTCCGAGCTGATGGGAATGACTCAACCTAAGACCAAACGAAAGCTAACTCAAGTGGCTACAAAGTTGATGAAGGTTGCCGAAGCCAAATCGGGATGCAAACACCTCATATGAGCTGATCTTCAGTCGATATGAATCTTATCGGTCAGGAAGGTGATCGATGCTGGTGACCGAAATTCATCCGTTGGGTTTATGTCGATCACTTCTGATCGATGCTGGTGACCGAAATTCATCTGTTGGGTTTATGTCGATCACTTCTGATCGATGCTGGTGACCGAAAATCTGGTATCGGTCACCCCTTGACCGATGTTCACCGTGCTCTGACAGAAAACCTTTGCAGAGATTATCTGCTTTGATCCTTCTTGCTCCCTTTGATCCAGCTAGCATCCTGAATCATCCCCAAAGCTCCTCCAAGCTCCTTTTAGCTCCAAGAGCACCTAAAAACATCCAAAATGCAAGGAAAATGCAAACTATACCCTAAATGCAACCTAAGTCTAAAATGAGAAGAAAATGGGACAAAGGATAAGGAAAACATGCAAAAGAGAACCAAAATATGCACTAAAGGCAAGCTTAAATGATGTAAATACAAGAATATCAACACCCCCACACTTGGCTTTTGCTTGACCTCAAGCAAATAAGAACAAATGGGAGAGTGAGGTTTGAAAGTGGAAGCTCAAAACTAAAGATGTCAATGGAAAAATTGAATCAATGCTCAAGTTATAGGTTCTAAGATGCAAAGAGATTGTTCTACTTTAAAAACTTTAGCCATACCCATCATAGAAAACAATGAACTCTAGCTTAGCATACACAAGCATTCAAATGAACCAACTCTTTAACATTCATTAATCAGTAACCAATGGATCAAGTTTGTGCAAATCAAGAGAAAACATTTGGTCAAGTAAAGGGGATCACTCAATGAAATGATTCTCATTGAGGAAACTCCTTCTTCTTTTGCTTGTGTGGTTGAATTCTTTTTGGAACTTGCTCTTCTTTGTTGTATGATTGGCGCCATTTTCATCACCTTTGGTGGACTGCTTGGTCTGATTTCTCTATTTGGATGACCTTTTGTAAGCTTTGTTCTTGTTGGCACCTTTCTTCTTTAGCACTTAGCTTTCTTCCTAGTTAACTTAACCACAAAATGAACTGTTCCCCCATACTACCAATCCCATACTTCTTCTTCTTCTCAAAGATGAAAACAATTAAAACTCAAACCACTTACACTACCCTTTCCAAACTCCTAACCTAATACCAAACTCAAAATGCAAGCTGGTGTCTACAAGAGAGCTTCTCCTTGCCAGCCTAATTCCTAACACTTTTTGCCAAGATAAGATTGAAAATGATGCAATTCAAGGCCTCACAACTCTCACAGTAGTGTTTAGGTTCAGAAAGAAGGATTAATTTTAGGGTGTGGTTAACTGTCCCATAATGATGAGGATCAGCTACTTGGATTAACAAGAGTGGTAAGAAGGGAAGAAGATAATCCAAGATGTATATGGGTAGCCATGTAATCACTCTCAATGCACAAACAAGATAATTCAAAGTCAGGATTATGGTTCTAATAAGAAAGAGGTGGAATGAAATCAAAGCAAGCTTCAGCGTAAGATAAGAATATCAATGCAAGTAGTCAAGATATGGTGCAGCCTTAACTTCAAACTCACTACAATGCAATCAAACAACAGATAACCAAGGCATTGAAAACAATTAAAACATTAACATCTTGACAAGTGTCATCTACTCCCTATGCAGATGTATGCAAACCTATATGAAATTCATCCAGACTCAATCTTAGTTATGTAAATGCAACTAAATGATCTTTTTGGTTCCAAAAATTTTAAAAATTTCATGGATTTTCAGTGCACATAGATGAATGCATGAGACTCAAGTATGTAGAAGAGAAAATACGAAAACAAAACACAATGTCAAATTCAATGCCCTCCCCCACATTTAAATTACACAGTCCCTTGTGTAATAGAAGTTTGAAGGAGGGTAATAAAAGATATTCATAAGTATTCAGGAGCAAAGGAGCATGATTGTGTACCTTAGAGGGAGTTTGGTCAGACTGGGTCCCAACTTATAACAACTTGCCTTGAATCGCACTTGCTCCTGTTATTGAAAGAAAAACAGAAAAGAAAGCATAAAATGCAATAATATGTACAAGGATAACAGGGGAATACCTCTCAAGAGTACTTGTTTAGAGTCACTAAGCTTGACTTGTCATGCTCCTTAAGATCAAAGAGGATGATGGAGTGGAACTGGAGTTCCTTCTCCTTTCTTCTTGAACAATGTGTTGGGTCAACAGTAGAGCTTCTCCTTAGGTTTCCTGACTCTCTTTCTTGGTCCTCTTGGTCCACCGTACAGCTTCACTTTGATTCCATCAAACAAGTCAAGAAGACAAGCACCATCAAAGGCTTCACCATCATACTCATTGTGATAAAGAGGGTCTTCATCTTCTTTTAGCACTTCAGCCTTGAATCCCCTTAGCTCTTTCTTGACATCAGATGGCTTCTTAGCAGCTCCTTTCTCAACATTAGTGATGCTTCCACAAAAGCTTGAAGGTGGAGGCTTTATTGCATAGCTAACTCCATCATCCACCTTCTTGAGGGTGACTCTCCCTTTGGTGAAGTCAATATCAGCACCTGTTGTGTTCAGAAATGGAGTCCCAAGTAGTAGAGAAGGCTTCTGAGTGTGACCCATTTCAATCACAACAAAATCAGTTCGTATCTTGCATGCTCCAATCTTCACAGAAAAGTCTTCAATGAGACCAACAGGTGTTCTTGAAGAAGAGTCCACAAAAGTAACTGTGAAATCATATGGTTTCAGCTTGGTGACTCCTAGTTCTTTTTCTAATTCAAGGGACATCACATTGATACTTGAACATGTGTCACACATGGCCTCTTCCACAACCAATTCACCAAGCTCACAAGAGACTATAAACTTTCCTGGATTACCAAGCTTCTTTATGTTCTGCTCCTTAACCTCAGATGCTCCAGTTTTAACTCTTAGTTTCTCAAGCTCCTCTTGACCATTCAGACCTCTAATTTCCATTTGAGCAGCATAGAGGGTCTGATACTTCTGTACTAGCTGCTTTTTGAATCTTCCTGGAAAAAGGATAGTGGGTTGGTAAACAGGAAGGATAGCAGCTTGAGTCTTCTCTTTAACATCAGGAACTTCAATCAAGTATTCCTTGGTATCATCAACAAGTTCATGTGGCGCCCACCACTCTTCTTCTTCTGTGTTTTCCTCTTCTTCAAAGGGTTCTTCTTCTGCAAGAGGTCCTTGAGAGCGTGGTGCTGGTGCAGTTCCTTGTTGGACCTCCATGTGAGCTTCAACAACCTCAACTTCAATGGCTTTGTCTTCTTCATCAGCCTTGGCATCACTAGCTGAACTCAAGTGAAAAGCACTTCCCCCATACTTAGACTCAATGCCCACATTGATGATAGAGGGTGTCACCTTTGGAGTAATCTCAGCAATAGCGTTTTCTTTCTCAGCAATATCAGTCAGGGAAGTGGAGGAGATACCATAACAATGCTGTAAGGGCTTCATGAAGGTGATTGGCTGAGCATTGTTCTCTTGTTTATTCAGCTGCATAGTCAAGGAGTCTATTTGGGATTGGAAGTTGTTGATGGTGGAAGGAATACTTCTTTGAATTTCAGCAGCCATGCTTCTCTGAATTTCAGCAATACTTCTTTGAATTTCAGAAGCCATGCTTCCTTGAATTTCTGCAGTTTGGATTTGTTGCATTTGAAGTAGAATCTGCTTGATATCCAACTCTTGAGGTGGCTGAGGGCTTGGTTGTTATTGAGGTGGCGCCAAGGCAAGCTGCATAGCAGTAGTGGGAAGTATCATGTTCCCTTGCTGTTGGTTATAGGCGCCAAGTGGTTGAGAAGAAGACCTTTGATGGTGTTGAATGTAAGGGCCTTCATTTAACAACATATCCACCTTTCTTTGCATAGCTTTTATCTTTTGAATTGTTGTTTACAACTTCTCTCCAGCTGTTTTTGCATTATGTTCAAACTCATCAACATAGTCCCAATTACTTAGTGCCATGTTCTCCACCAATATCCAACCTTCATCAACATCTTTCCCAAGGAAATAACCATTACTAGCTGTATCTAGAAGGATTTTTATCTTTGGGAGAACACCTCTATAGAGTGTGGATAGTAGCATTTCTTTGGTGAAGCCATAGTGAGGGCATTGGTGAGTGAAGCTTCTAAACCTTTCCCAAGTGTCTCCAAAGCTCTCATTAGACCACTGCTTGAAGTTTGTGATCTCATTCCTGAAATGTGCAGTTCAGCAGCCATGCTTCTCTGAATTTCAGCAATACTTCTTTGAATTTCAGAAGCCATGCTTCCTTGAATTTCTGCAGTTTGGATTTGTTGCATTTGAAGTAGAATCTGCTTGATATCCAAATCTTGAGGTGGCTGAGGGCTTGGTTGTTATTGAGGTGGCGCCAAGGCAAGCTGCATAGCAGTAGTGGGAAGTATCATGTTCCCTTGCTGTTGGTTATAGGCGCCAAGTGGTTGAGAAGAAGACCTTTGATGGTGTTGAATGTAAGGGCCTTCATTTAACAACATATCCACCTTTCTTTGCATAGCTTTTATCTTTTGAATTGTTGTTTACAACTTCTCTCCAGCTGTTTTTGCATTATGTTCAAACTCATCAACATAGTCCCAATTACTTAGTGCCATGTTCTCCACCAATATCCAACCTTCATCAACATCTTTCCCAAGGAAATAACCATTACTAGCTGTATCTAGAAGGATTTTTATCTTTGGGAGAACACCTCTATAGAGTGTGGATAGTAGCATTTCTTTGGTGAAGCCATAATGAGGGCATTGGTGAGTGAAGCTTCTAAACCTTTCCCAAGTGTCTCCAAAGCTCTCATTAGACCACTGCTTGAAGTTTGTGATCTCATTCCTGAAATGTGCAGTTCTTGAGGGAGAGAAGAACTTGGTTAAGAAAGCACATGTGCATTGTTCCCAAGTGTTGATGCTGCCTTGTGCTAAAGACTTTTCCCACATTTGAGCTCTACCACCAAGAGAGAATGGAAATAATCTGAGCTTCAAACCATCATCTGAAAATCCACTAAGCTTTGTCAAAGTACATATCATTTCAAAGTGATCCAAGTGCTCAAGAGGATCTTGGTTGGGCAATCCAAAGAACTTCTTTTCTTGAATCAAAGCAATCATGCTACTCTTTATCTGATAGTTGTCAGTCTCCATAGGTGGAAGAATACCTTGCCTTGAAGCATAGCTTGATGGTATATCTGCAGCACCTATAGGTCTCAATGGTCTGTGAACCAAAGCTCCTTGTAAACCATGTGGACCTTGCTGTCCTTGTAAGCCTTGAATTCCTTGAGGACCTTGTGGACCTTGCAAACCAAAACCAGCAGCATACTGATGTTTTTCCATGCTTCAACAACTGAATTCTGATTCTGCAAACCCAAAATCTTTGACCTTGAACCTCAGTTGTAGTTGTAGACACTTAAGAGAAAGTATGGTGGTACCTACAAAAGAAATTCTAGACCAAAAGAGAAATCAGTAACCAAAAACGAAAATAACAAAGCTTGATCTCAAAATCTCTACAAATCCTACTGAACAAAGCATTCCCCTAATGGCAACGGCGCCAAATTGATACAAGGATTTTTAGGCTCTTGTTGTCAATTACCCAAGCTTGTACTAATCAGTTGTAGTATAGCATAGGGTTTTATCAATTCAAAAGGGGAGAATAAAGCAGTAGGAATGCAATAGAGATCCTAATTCAAGCAGATATAGATAGTTTTAGATGTCTAACAACCTAAGTAAGCAAGCAAAGAAGCTAAAGAAGGCAAAAGAAAGCAATTAAAGAGCAGTAATGGCAAAGAGAAATATAGCAAAAACAGAGTAAAAGATGAACTAAAACAAAGTAAAAGCAAGACTTCAAAGATTAAAAGATGGTTCAAGATCAAGGCAATGGTGATAGGCTGATTCATGTTCATGTCTAGGGTGATCAAAACAAGCAATTCTAAACACTCAACCTTAGGTATGGAACACTAATATAGACTAATCCAATCTCTTGGCATTAATCCCTTTTCAAATCACATATTCAAGATAAATCTCTTTACTCAAACACATAATCATCAAGCATTAAAATCAAGTTCCATAAAACCAATTAGCATGCTAGACATCTAATCTCTTAGGCTAGGTTTACTAATCTCTTTTATGATATATCAAACATCAACTCACATTCTGCATAATCAATGTCTAAAGGCAATTTCTCATCAATATGGTACTCGGCAATAAGCACATTCAAGCAAGAAATGATAGATGCAAAGACTCATGATTATCTAAACACCATTTTCAAGCATTGAACTCCATTCAGGAATTTCATCAAACACTTGGTGTGCATGTGAAGACCTAAAATCAACTTCTCCAACAAAGAGGTAAGAAAGGGAATGAGAAGATCTAAGCCCTAATCAACCTAAACAATCACTAAAATCACCCTATCTGCCCTAATCTCAAACCTAAAGCAAACTACTCACTAATCATGGTGAAAACCATCAAATCTATGAAGAAAATATAGTTAATCATGATTAGGAAGATAAAAGATTAAGGTAAATGCAAACTATTATTGAAATAAACAAAGATTCAAATTACAAAATCAAAAACAAGAGACTGCTGGACAAAGAGATGTGTTCCCAGAAATTAGGGATTTCAAGTATTTATAGGAGTCTAAGCAAAAATAGCAAATTTTTTTAATAAATAGTCTTCAGTCTGGGTTTACATCGGTCAGCAACAACAGTCAGGGTTGATCGATGTAAATCTCAACGGTCTGGGCAGTGATCGATGCAGGTTGCACAGTTTCACAACAATTGCAATATCTGTTGAACGGCATATCAGAATGACCTTAAACCAAGTCCTCCTGAAAGCTAACTCACGTGGCTACAACTTTTATGAAGAGTGAAGATGCTGAATAGAGACGGAGGCTACTCGTCCGAGCTGATCTTCAAGTCGGTCAAGATCAACGGCAAAAACTCCAGATGGACATGTGCTCTTATTCGCCGTAACTCTTCAACCACTGATGCGAATGACTCGAAACTAAGACCAAACGAAAGCTAACTCAAGTGGCTATAATGTTGATGAAGGACGCCGAAGCCAAATCGGGATGCAAACACCTCATCTGAGCTGATCTTAAGTCGATATGAAACTTATTGGTCAGGAAGGTGATCGATGCTGGTGACCGAAATTCATCCGTTGGGTTTATGTCGATCACTTCTGATCGATGCTGGTGACCAAAATTCATCCGCTGGGTTTATGTCGATCACTTCTGATCGATGCTGGTGACCGAAATTCATCCGCTGGGTTTATGTCGATCACTTCTGATCGATGCTGGTGACCGAAATTCATCCGCTGGGTTTATGTCGATCACTTCTGATTGATGCAGGTGACCGAAAATCTGGTATCGGCCACCCTTTGACCAATGTTAACCGTGCTCTGACCGAAAACCTTTGCAGAGATTGTCTGCTTTGATCCTTCTTGCTCCCTTTGATACAGCTAGCATCCTGAATCATCCCCAAAGCTCCTCCAAGCTCCTTTTAGCTCCAAGAGCACCTAAAAATATCCAAAATGCAAGGAAAATGCAAACTATACCCTAAATGCAACCTAAGTCTAAAAGGAGAAGAAAATGGGACAAAGAATAAGGAAAACATGCAAAAGAGAACCGAAACATGCACTAAAGGCAAGCCTAAATGATGTAAATACAAGAGATATCACCTCATCTCTCTCTCAGAACCGAAAACTTCAGAATTTCCATAAAATCACAACTTCCTTGTTTGTTGACGGATTTGAGTGATTCAAAAGCCTAACTTGGGCGAAATCTTGTGCTCTTTCTGAATATCCAACTCATCTGTCCGATCTACAAGGTATGACACTCGAAATTCCACTTGAAACTTTCGATTTGACCTGTTTTAGCTTGATTTAGGACTTGAATCATGCTTCTCTAGGTTGTTTATGAGGAATTCGACCTTGCCTCTTAGTGATTACAGCTTGTTTTGCAAGATTTTGAAATTTTCGAATTGATGATTAATTTTGCAAAAATAGGTTCGAATTTGGGATTTTAAACTGGAATTGTTTGTGATTAGTGATCACTAAGTTGCTGGTTAGGTTCGCTATTGATGATATTGGCCAGATTTTGAATTTTCAAATTTTCGATTTTTGGCCTGATTTTGGATATTTTTGTGTTCTTGGTTTTCTGTGTGCAGATGGCTCCACGAACCAACAAGCGATCACGCACTGAGACTGGAGAATCCTCCAACCCCGCACCAGCACCTGCTATACCCTCTCGTCCACCATGGCCTCAGAGAGATGGGTTAAGGATCCTGATGGAGAGGGTTTGGGAGGCTACTCCGGCGGAGGAGGTAGCGAAACGCAACTGCGTTTTTCGGAACATCAGTGAGCAGTGGGACGATTATGACACATTGTTCTACAATGCCTGGACCAAGATGGACTTTGCGCCTACACGCTTCGACTGTCCGGATATATTGCGCAGGCTCGGACTCCAGGAGGAGGATGTGAGTGCTGCAGAAGATTGGCTTGGGTACCATGGCGACCAAGCAGTACGATATATACCCGGAGTTAGTGCCACAGTTCATTGCCACAGCGAGGGTGTATTACACCAATGACATCATGACGAGAGCAGATGATGGCACTCTCACATTCATCATCAGAGGCACCAGGTACAGGATCAACTTCACGGCGCTCTGTAACATCTTCGGGTTCGATTTAGCGTGCACTGGCGTCTTTCTCCCGACGCCATTTCCTGACCTGCAGAGTTTCTGGTCCCATTTCGAGAATGGGATGTATGACTCAAAGAGGTCTACTCAGACAGATGTGCGCCATCCGTTGCTGCACTACCTTGTCCACCTCTTCTGCACTACTCTCTTGTGCAAGTCTGAGCCCGGGAAGATGAGAGTTTCTGAGCTGACTCTCCTGTAATACGGCATTGAGGATGTGTTGACAGAGGAATATCCGGTTGACAGTGATGTCAACATGGGCGCCATCATTGCCCATCAGTTGGCTTCGCTGAAGACCAAGGCGTTCACCGGAGCTCGGGGCAAGCCCGAGAGTATTGGCAGTCTCCTCACTCCCATCTTCCGCTACTACCGCATCGATACTTCGACTTGCACAGTTGTGAATGAGCGCCACCTCATAGACATGGACTACTTGAGGAGGACACACTGGATCGTGGGAGATGAGCCGCTATGGAGTTTTGTCAGTCACACTGGTCAGTGCTGTCTGAATCCGCTACCACAGCCTGCTCTCACTACACTTCAGACAGACTCCCTCAGCTTCCAGCCTGATGCTACTTTGCTATGATCCGCGCCAGCTACTAGGCGCAAAGGAGGATCTTCCCGAGCTGATGCTTCTTCTGCTGAGGATGTACCTGTTGAAGGCCTTGCTGGAGGTCCATCTTGTCGAGCGAAAGCACCACACACCTACACGCTGCCTGAGCCGATTGGTCGACATGAGCTTCCACCAATTCCAGACATTTCGATGGAGCAGGCCACTTTTCAGCGTTTCATGGTGCAGAGTGTTCAGGCACTGTGGAATTCCATCTCAGTGCTGTCTAACTGCGGTTGTGTTCGCCCACACTCACCTGATAATGAGGATGAAGATTAGTTCCTCTAGCTATCCTGCTTACTTTTTCTTTTCCTTTTGTTTTTTTTTTTCATTTTTTCTTGAGTCAGTTTTTATCTCTTTGTTATGAGTGAGTTTGTCAGCTTTGATTTTGTTTTGAAACTTGTTTGAACTGATGAGATTATGGATTATGTTGTTGCTTTTAATTGTTTGCTTGAGTGTTCTTAACAGTCTTGACTTGGGAGAACTTCAGCTAACAATCTAACTTGCAATAAATACATATGTTTGGGTCATCCCATTCTGTTTTCGGACAGGGTGTCGATCGACACCACGCGCAGCACATGTACCATTTTCTCATCTCTGTACAAACTGTTTCATTGCTTCTTTTTACCAACTCCATGCTTAATAACACTGGGGACAGTGTTGTTTAAGTCTGGGGGAGGTCGTTGCTGACATTGTGTACATTGTTTTTGATTTATAAAGTCTAAAAGTTTGAGTCAAAACCTGTTTTATTGAGTCAAAATTTTTGAAATTGTCAGTTTTTCTTGCAACCAACCACAAAACATTGATGCTTATAAAAACCATTGCCACAGTTGTTGATTACAAGTCTTACTAAGTTGAAAGTCATAGGTAGATCAGTCTAGCAATGAAGGTTTAGGTTCTTAGATAATCTGGAAAATTTGTTGTTAGCTCCACCTTAACGAACTTTAAACTTCTTATCTTGGGGCTCGATTCTCATTGATCTTGATTCTGTCTTTCAACACTGACAAGTATGTTTAGATACAGTCTCTCTTTGATCTTCCCTAATACAACTTTTAAGAGTTTAAGTCAAAAGAATGGTGTATCATGACCCTGTCTCCTTACAAGGAACAACAGTAATGAGAATCTGGAAAATTTGCTGTTAGCTCCACTTTAATGATCTTAAAACTTCTTGTCTTGGTGCTTGATTCTCTTTGATCTTGATTCTCTCTTCTAACACTGACAAGTATGTTAAGACACAGTTTCTCTTTGATCTTCCCTGATAGAGCTTTAAAAGTTTGAGTCAAAAGAATGGTGCATTCATGACCCTGTCTTCTCACAAGGAACAACGGTAATGAACACACTCATAGCAAACCCAATGGAGAGATTTGAGTGTGTAAAATAAAAGTTCTTAATAATAAAAATGAATAAAAAAATAGTAAAAGGGTCTTAAAAAACACAAAGTGTCTAAAATAGTATACTTTTGTTAAGTTAAGACACCTAGTGTCCAAACTAATATAATAAAATATTTGTAAGACCTTAATAATAAGTTCTGCATTGGGGTTGGTCTCAGGAACCTGTCTCCTCACAAGGAACACAAGTATTAAAGAGCACCATATCTTAGACTGTAAACGAATGAGAAAGAGCTTAAAAAAAAATCAGAAAGAAAGGATCAAGGGAAGAGAAAATAGGAGAGCTGTGTTGAGATTACCTTGTTCAGTTGTTTAGGAAGGGAAAAGAATCTATAAGTGATTGAGATGATAAAACCTTGATGAGACATCACTTAGATAGAAATAAGGAGTTTAGCAGTAGAGATTTCAAATTTTTTGAAGGAGCTTGAATTGGACTTGAAAGATTTGCTAAGCCTGTGATAATTAGACTGAAATTTGATCTTGTGTTGACTCTGTGGTATGTGGATTCGAAAGTGTTAATCAATGTGGTGTTTCTGTTGTCTGACTGACTTTTTATGTGTTTTCAAACCTCGACTCTAGGTTTTGTCTGATGTTTGCTTGAGGGCAAGCAAAATATAAGTCTGGGGGAGTTGATATATCATGGTATTTGCTGGTTTTTGACCATGATATAAGTCTTGTTTATAGAGTCTTTTTGGTATTTTTCGAGTCCTATAGAGTCTTTGCAGGTCTAGGTCTGGTTGGAGCATAACTGTGACTTTTGGAGCCTTTTGGAGCCTTTTGAAGCTATGTTGAAGCTGATACTGAAAAGACCAAGTCGGAGAGCACTATGAAGCAGGGTGTCGATCGACACCCACCACTTGGTGTCGATCGACACCGGTCGTGGTCGCGAGAGGCGTCTCTGAAACTCTTTCAAAGAATTGTAACTTGGCCCAGAAGTTTCCTACTATTTGCACTTTTGCCCCAGTTCGTGTTTAGACTTGTATTTAGGTTTTCTAAGCCATTGTTAGGCGATCATCTTATTATTCATTGAGACTAAGAGAGAGATTAGATTGAGAGCTTTTGGGGAGACAAATCCATACTCTGTAGAGAAGAATTTCGAACCCCTTTCATCTTTTACTCTATTTCTTAATGTTATTTTATTCAGTCATGATTTATGTTTCACTTGCTATGTCTCAGTAAACTGCTAGTTAGGTTTTGGGTTATTCAAAGGTTGATAAAGAATTGTTAGAACTACAAAACTGGAAGGATAAATCATTTGGTTCTTCATCTAGATTGCTTTAACAATGGTTTTAAGATTGATTACCTACAAATCAGATCTTAGGATGTTTAATAGATGTGGAAACATTGTTAATCACCAGAACTATCTTAGATGAGCAAAATAACTAATTGCAAAGGAATTTGGATTAGTGATTTTGTGAACATATCGAACCCGAACCATAATGCTTGTTTAGGTTGCTAGAATTTGCAAAGGAATTTGGGATTCTAGAATCTGATCATAGTTAATCTCTGCGACGGAAGTCGATTGGTTTTACATTTGTGTTTTCGAGTTCTAGAACGGTTTTAATAAATATTCCTATCAGTCTGTAGTCTGTGATTTATGTCAACCTGCGAATTTCCCATTGCCCAGCGTCTTGTCTCTATTGATTTTAAGAACTTACAATCCGTTCCTGATCCTGCTATATTCATTCTATTATTTAGTTTTATTTATTATCAGCTGCTTAGCTTCATTTGAATCTAAAATCTGTTGAGTGATAGCCTTAAGTCCTTGTGGATTTGATCCCTAAGTACTACAGGGATCTCTTAATTTGAGAGAGTAAGTCTAAGGGTTAATTTGAGCATACCACAAACTCAAAGGAAAACAGAAAACTTAAGCAAGAACAAAACTTGTTGCTAAAAATCTTAGAACAAGCTATTTATACTAAAAGACAAATGCCTTATCATAATGGTAAAAGTGTAAATAAAAGCAAGTTCGGATTGGATCCCATCGGTCTAGAGTGATCTATCGCTTTGATCGATAGTGCATATGATGCATTCTCATCGATCACTCCTGACCGATGGTCTTAATTGATGGTGCATCTGATGCATTCCCATCGGTCACTCCTTAACCGATGGTCTTGATCGATGGGCTTGTCTTGTCTCCCATCGGTCTTGTGTAATCGATGGGCTTGGCCGATGGTGCATCCAATGCATTCCCATAAGTCACTCTTTGACCGATGGTCTTGATCGATGGACTCCTGCTGCACCCTATCGAACATGCCAGATCGATGGCCTTGTTTCCTTGACCGATGGAACTCCAAAGATTGCTTTCCTTAGCTCCTTTTGCTCATTCTTGGCTTGGCTAGCTCCTTGATCCATTCCCAAACTTCCTCATTGCTCTATTCATCTTCATAAGTACCTAAAAACATCCCTGATGTATAGAAAATGCAAACTACAATCCTAAATGCAATCTAAGTCTAAAAAAAGAAGAAAACAGGAATAAAGAGAAGAAAACGTGCAAAAAGAGACCAACACATGAATTAAATGCAAGCCTAAATGATGTAAATGCATGAGATATCAAGTATGTGTAGAATACACGAGTGAGATCGGCTTATATTCAACACTTATAAATTTTCCTTACTCGAATGCAAGATGCAACCAGGTCGGCTTAATATATTTTGCATGACCTAAGAAATGCAGAGCGGGTTCTGGCTTTTAAACAAGTGTGAATACAAACGTGCGAAAGGCATGATATATCTTGGTTTTTATGGATTTTAACCATGGTATAAGTCCCTTTTATTAAGTCTTTTTGGTTTTTTTAGAGTCCTAGTAGAGTCTTTGCAGGTTATAGCATGTCTGGAGCATGATTGAAGGTTTTGTAGCTTTTTGGAGCATTGCAAGAATCAACCATGAAGTTAGCAACTCGGAGGCATCAATTGGCGTTGGAGACAATCGTCACCACTCAAAGGTGACACTCGTCACCCGTATCTGAAGAGGAGTCACGACTAGTTTTTAAAAGATGGAGGAATAATTGAACTTTGGCCCAAGAAGTTTCATTAATTACAAAAGTGCTCCAGCTCGTGTTTTAGCTTGTATATATTTGGTTCTCATCCATTATTAGCTTTTTATCTTAGACTTAAGTATTCAGAGAGCTTTAGAGAGAGTTTTCTTCAGAGCTTTTGGGGAGACAGATCTTGTACTTTTTTTGGAGAAGATTTCGAACCCCTTTATCTTTTATTCTATTCTTTCAATAAAATTTTATTCAGCTATGCTTTGTGTTTCCATGATCATGTCTGAGTAATCTGCTAGTTAAGTTAGGGCTTTTCAAAGGTTGATGAACAATTTGTAAAATCGCAAATCTGTTAGGATTATCTTTTGGTTCTTCATATGTGCTTGCATTCAAACCGATTTTCTTTGACTAGTCATCTAGAAATTTCAGAACCCGAGGTTGTTGAATAGATGTGAGAACATTGTTAATCATCTGAACTAGTATTAGATGAGTAAAACGCTTATTTGCAAAGGAATTTGACTTAGGAGATTTTTGAGCAATTAAAACCTGATCTTTAATGCTTGCTTAACTTGTTAGAATTTGCAAAGAGATTTGGAATTCTGTGAATTAGGCATAGATAACTTCTGCAATGAGAATTGATTAGTTATATCAATGAGTTTCGTGTTTAAGACGGTTTAAATCATTCTTGCTTGCATGCATACTACACTCTCGGATTCAACCTGTGATTTGCCCTGATATAATGCTTTTAGTTTTCTGAATCTTAGATCAATCAAAATCGCCCGCTTTCATATTAATAGCTATTTCGCATTACATACACTACTGATTGCTTAGCTTAATCCGAACTTAAATTTTATAGTGTATTTTACTTACTCCTTTGGGATTCGATAACCCCTTATACTATAACTGCATTGCTGTGCACTTGCAGTAGTTTTATTTGGGTAAAACATGAGCGCTATCAAGTTTTTGGCACCGTTACTAGGGAGTAATAGCTGCCTATCGGTTTTTAGCATTAGGATTTTGTCTAAGTTTTTTATTTTTTTACTAACTTTCTGCTACTTTTCTTTATGCTGGTTTCAGGTGTATGCCTAATCGCAGTACCAGAAGCAACAAAGAGAAAGAGCTTTTGAATTTAGGCATTGACGAGCTAGCTAAGTTCGAGAGGACCATCAGGGAAGCTAAGAAGCAATCTACAATGGTCAATCCGATTGTCTTGGTCGAGAATGCAGAAGGTCACTTGGTTGACATAGATGGAAATAGGAGGAATGAAGAAGGGCAGAGACTGGTTCAAGATAGGAATGTCATAGTTGAACAGGTGGTTCAACAAGTGGCGCATAATACTAGAGTTTCTGCTGATAACGCTGCTGGGTATTTTGTTCAGAAGACTCTAGGAGATTACAACAGATCTGACTAGTTTTATACCAACAGAGCTGTAATCCGCCCTCCTACATTCCAAAGGAAGGATTTTGAGCTCAAGCCTGCTTATTATCAGCTGGTGGGACAGCATCCTTTCCATGGCTTACCTCATGAGCATCCTATGAATCATATTGAGAAGTTTGAGGATATTGGCTTCAAGTGTCAAAGCTAATGGAGTTAGCAATGACTTCCTGTCCTGCAAGCTATTCTCTTACTCACTTAGAGGAGATGCTGCATATTGCCTGAAGCAACTAGAGCCTGGTTCGCTGACCACTTGAGAGGACACCACGAACGCTTTTCTGAACAACTTCTATGATGATGCTAGATCAGAGGACCTAAGGACGAAAATTGCATCATTTTCCCAAGGTCGTACTGAAGCTTTTAAAGCTTCTTGGCTGAGATTCAAGTCTTATCAAAGGGACTGCCCTCATCATGGATTCAATCAGGTGCAGCTGGTTGGTATTTTCTTCAGAGGCGTAGACTGGAAGTACCAGATGACGTTGGGTGCTGCTAGTAGTGGAAACTTCAACACCAACCTTCCAGAAGATGCAATAACTCTGATTGAGAACTTGGCCTGTAGCAACAGCACCAAGAATGCAGATTTTCAGAAGATGAAACAAGCTGGTTTGAATGATGGAAATCAGATTGCTGAAGTTAAAGCTAAGCTGGAACAGTATGCACAGCTTTTTGGTGGGAAAGAGATCAGTCCACTTTGCTGCAGAAGTAGAGACTTTCGAAAACCCAGAGGAGATTGAGCAGGATGATGTGAATTTCATCAATGCTGGAGGATCAGGGTCAAAGGTATGGGAATCAGCAGTGGAATAGAGGTTACAACAGCAACAATCAGAAGAGCACCATCACAGGGAATCAGAATTCGCCTGGTTACACACCCAAGCATGAGTTCCAGACGACAGAGTTCCAAAAACCTTACCAGAACAGCAGTAACTTCAACATGAACTTTGGTTCTTCTTCCTACCATTCTGCACCTCCACAAGACAAAAAGATGGAAGCTATGTTGGAGCAGATCTTAGAGGGACAGCAGAAGATGACAATGGACTTCAATGGCAAGATAGATTCGCTGTATCAGGACTTGAATGGAAAAATTGAGAGTCTGAACTCTCACATGAAGAAGCTGGATGTTCAAGTTGCTCAAACGGCAGGAGCTGCTCAAAGGCAAGAGGGATTCCTTCATGGAAAGACTGATGCTAATCCCAAGCACCATGTGAATGCCATCACATTGAGGAGTGGAAAGAACCTGCAACCAGTGTTGTAGAAGGATTTGAGCTCAGAGGAATTCGTTGGGCTTGAAGAGTTTGAAGATGATGAAATTCCTGCTGAAAAAGAACGAGTGAGTGTTGCTGGTCACCCAATTTGCAAAGGCATGACACGATTTCATCCCTTGTGAGAGATGCTAGTCACCAGGAGGGTGACTCTCATCACCAATCCCGAATCACAGCTGCTTCGCCAGAGACTTCAAACAATGCTAATGAAATGGTGTATAAGCCCAAGGTACCCTATCCTAAGCATCCTAAGGTGTCTAAACAAGAGCTTCAAGATGTCAGATACAAGGCTGTCATGGATAAGCTGGTCATTGAGATTTAATCGATTGATGTTGTGAGGATTACTCCTGTTATAAGGAGATATATGAATAGGATGGTGACAAACAACTTGAGCTTAGAGGCAGGAGCAATGATGATCAACGAGCAGGTCAGTGCAGTGATTCAGAACAGAGTACCAGAGAAGTTTTCAGACCCAGGAAGCTTTGTTTTAGACTGCACAATATTTTTAGACAGGTTTGAGAGATCATTGTGTGATCTTGGTTATAATGTGAACCTGATGCCTCATTCTGTTGCCAAGAGTTTAGGGATGACTGATTTTAAAGCTACCAGGATATCTCTTATCCTAGCTGATAGATCAGCCAGAGTTCCTGAAGGAGTGCTAGAGGATGTTCCTATCAAAGTAGAAGATTGCATGATTCCTACTGATTTTGTGGTTCTAGAATATGGAGAAGAACCCAAAAGCCCTTTGATTCTTGGCAGACCTTTCCTGGCCACTGCAGGAGCTATTATAGATGTCAGGAAAGAAAGAATTGAGCTAAATGTTGGTGACTTGGTGATGAAATTCGAAATGGACAAGCTGATGAAGAGGCCAACTATAGATGGACAGACATTCTATGTGGATGTTCTTACCAACCTTGCTGATCAGATCTTTCAAGAGATGAGATCAGAAGACCCCTTGGAGAGGGCGTTGACCACTTCTACAGCAGAGGTTGAGCATCTAGATGCAGCTGCTGCTGGTTATGCAAAGATGATGGATGCTACTGCACATGCCATGCAACTGGTTGCTCAAGAAGAACTAGTCACCACATCTGCGAAAGCAGCTGCAATTGGCGATTAGAGTGCAGCAAAAGCACCAAAAGTTGAGCTTAAACAGCTCCCTGCAGGGCTAAGGTACGCCTTCCTTGGAGAAAACTCCACTTATCATGTTATTGTTAATGATTCATTGAACATTACAAAGCTCACTCTTTTGCTAAGTAAGCTGCACAGATTTCGCAAAGCTCTTGGCTATTCTCTTAATGATATTTCAAGTATTTCTCCAGACTTGTGCATGCGTAGGATACATCTGGAGGATGAATCAAAATCATCAGTGGAGCACCAGAGGAGACTGAATCCGAATCTGCAGGATGTTGTCAAGAAGGAGATTATGAAGCTGCTGCAAGCTGGGATCTTCTATCCTATATCAGATAGTGCCTGGGTCAATCCTATTCACGTGGTCCCTAAGAAAGGAGGAGTTACAGTGGTGAAGAATGACAAGGATGAGCTGATTCCAACCAGAACAGTGACAGGACACAAGATGTGCATCGATTAAAGGAAGGTGAATGAAGCCACAAGGAAAGATCACTTCCCTTTGCCTTCAATCGATCAGATGCTAGAGAGGCTGGAAAATCACAAGTATTAAAGCTTCCTTGATGGTTATTCAGGCTTCTTTCAGATCCCCATCCATCCAGATGATCAGGAGAAGACCACTTTTACATGTCCTTCTGGCACATTTGCATATCACATAATGCCTTTTGAACTATGTAAAGCTCCTGCAACCTTCCAGAGATGCATGATGTCGATTTTCATTTACATGATTGAGAGGTTTATGGAGGTTTTCATGGATGATTTCTCAGTTTATGGGTCTTCCTTCAAGAGCTGTTTGGACAACTTGTGTGCAGTTCTACAGAGATGTGAAGAGAAGCATTTGGTTCTGAATTGGGAGAAGTGTCATTTTATGGTACAAGATGGCATTGTTCTTGGTCACAGAGTCTCTGGAGATGGCATAGAAGTGGATAGGGCGAAAATTGAAGTGATGACAAGCTTGCAGGCGCTTGATTCTGTCAAGGGGGTAAGAAGTTTTCTGGGTCATGCTGGGTTCTACAGAAGGTTCATCAAGGATTTCAGCAAGATTGCAAGACCTCTTACTGTTCTTCTCTGCAAGGATGTGAAGTTTGAGTTTACTTCAGAATGTCAATCAGCTTTTGAGCAGATCAAATAGGCCTTAGTTACAGCTCATATTGTGCAGCTTCTTGATTGGGACTTGCCTTTTGAGGTTATGTGTGATGCCATCGATTTTGAAGTTGGAGAAGTGCTGGGACAAAGGAAAGACAAGAAGCTACACGCCATCTACTATGCCAGCAGGACATTGTATGGAGCTGCTTTTGAAGAGCAAGTTTGTGCCACTACTGATCCCCAGAGGCCCTGGTATGCTGATATTGCCAATTATCTTGCTGCAGAAGATGAACCATATGATTTCAAGGGATATGCTAAGAATAAATTCTTGAGAGAACTTAGGAGATTTTACTAGGATGAGCCATATCTTTACAGACATTGTGCAGATGGGATTTACAGGAGATGCTTAGCAGAAGTTCCAGACGTCCTGTTTCACTGTCATGGCTCAGAGTATGCTGGACACTTTGCCATATTCGAAACAGGCTCCAAAGTTTTTCAAGCTGGTTTCTGGTGGCCTACTATGTTACAAGATACACAAGCATTCATTACACACTGTGATACATGTCAGAGGAGAGGGAATATTAGCAGAAGACATGAGATGCCACAAAACTTCATTCTTGAGGCTGAAGTCTTTGACTGTTGGGGCATTGACTTCATGGGCCATTTTCCCTCATCCTATGGGAACATATACATTTTGGTTGCTGTTGAATATGTATCTAAGTGGGTAGAGGCATTGGCTACTCCTACCAATGATGCTGCAGTGGTTTTGAAGCTGTTCAAGACCAATATTTTCCCCAGATTTGTTGTCCCGCGAATTGTTATCAGTGATGGTGGTTCTCACTTTGTTAACAAGGTCTTTGATAAGCTGCTGAAAAAGTATGGTGTACAGCACATAGTGGCCACGCCTTATCATCCTCAGACGAGTGGACAAGTTGAAGTTTCCAACAGACAGATCAACCAGATTCTGGAGAAGACAGTTGGGAAGATAAGGAAGGATTGGTCAGCAAAATTGGATGATGCATTATGGGCTTACTGGACTGCCTACAAAACGCCCCTTGGGACTACACCATTCCATCTGCTTTATGGCAAGGCGTGCCATCTACCAGTGGAGCTACAGTACAAAGCAGAATGGACTATCAAGAAACTAAACTTTGATTTGAAGCCTGCTGCAGAGAGGCGCTTGATTCAGCTCAATGAACTGGATCAAATCAGATATTTGGCCTATGAAAACTCAAAGTTATACAAGGAGAGGACAAAGGCATATCATGATAAGAAGATCATCTCCAGACATTTCGAGCCCAATGACCAGATACTTCTTTACAACTCTCGTTTACAGCTGTTTTCTGGTAAATTGCGTTCTCGCTGGTCAGGTCCCTTCACTGTCAAAGAGGCTAGACCACATGGCACCATTGTCTTGATCAACTCCAAAGGAGAGGAGTTCACTGTCAATGGACAGAGGGTGAAACATTATTGGGCGCAAGCCGAGATTCCAGCAGGACACATTGTGTCTCTAGATGATGCACCAGCTATCTAAACAGCAATCAAAATTGAGCTAATGACTTTAAACAAGCGCTTAGTAGGAGGTAACCCACTGATAAGTTTTATTTTTCTATACTTAGTTTTATTTTTTGTGTATATATTTTAGTTAATTATTAGTTAGCAAAAAAAATAAAAAATAAAATAAAAAAGTGTAACCAAACGAACTACGGGTGAAGCTCTTCACCCTTAGGGGTGATGCTTGTCACCTGTCCGAGACTCAGGTACGCGACTAACTCCTTTCTTCTTCTTCTTCGCTTCATAACTGAACATTCGAACACTTAGAACAAAATAACCTAAATTCATAACTTTTGATTTGTTGAACCAAATTGAGTGATTCAAAAGCTTAATCCGTGCAGATTTTAGTGCTCTTTCATAATCTCTAATCAGTTTTCAAGATCTGCAAGGTATGTGTTCGGAATCCCCAATTTTCAGTCCGTGAAACAGCACTTTTTGGTCTACTAGATCAAATGTCCTGAAGTTCTAATCAGTTGTAGAATAGGGATCATGTATCAATCCAATTGTGAGAGATGAGATGCAAACAATGTTGTAAGCTAAGCAAGATTTGGGACTTGATTATGTGAGAACAAAGGTAGCAACCTAATGATGCATTGAAAGAAAAGCACAAACTAAATGCAAGTGAACAGAACTAAACAATGAACTTAAAGCAATGACTAAACAGGAATTTAAGCAAGAAATTACTACTAAAGCAAAAACTAAGCAAGAAGACTTTGAAGACAATTAATTAAAAGCAAGACTCAAGGTTCTAAGCAATTGTGGGATTGTGGTTTTCAAGAGTGACAAAGGGGACTTCTTTCTAAGGCACTCAAAAAGCATTAACAAGCAAGCAATTCTCAATGTTATGCTCCTAGACAAGGTATCTAAAGGGAACCACGTAGCGTCAATAAGCAATTCATATTCAACAAGATTGAAGTGTTAGACCAACTTGTGTTGGCGTATCCTTCAACCATGAGCATAAAGATCAGAACCATTCTAGCCTAAGAGATGCACCAATCAAGCAACTACTCTCTCACCCAAGCAAGAATCCAGATCAACTTATCAATCTTGTGAACTAATAAGGACCTAAGCAGCTATACACCAATCAAGATTTAAGCACAAACTTGCAACACCCTAACAAAGTTAAGCAATGAACAAGAATGAAGCAAAAGCAAGATCTTTTAATGCATACTATCTAACCATCAAGTCAAGAATCTCAAAACCAGCATTATCAAGCCCTAAGCGAATCATCTAGCAAGGTGAACTATCACTTTGGTGTCACTGAACAAAGGAAACATAGACCAAGCTAGACTATCAAGCCAAATAAGCGAACTGTACTTAGAGAAAAGATATCAAGACATCAAGTGAACCATATACATATATCAAACCATATTCAATCAAAAGGAGCAAGCTTTATCAACATTAACCACTTTGCAAGAGAAGGAGATAACAGAGAACCATTGAACAAGCCTAATCACCCCTTAATCACATCTTAATCACCACTTTCCCTACTTAGAACCATAAATCTAAGGAAGACTACTCACTAATCATGTTTAATCCCACTGATTTGGGGTTAAACATAACTAGATGATTTTAAAATGCAAAAGATGATAAATCTAAGCAACCAAGATGCAAAAACAAAGATTAGGATACAAAATTAAACCATAAAAAATGCAAACTTTATTAAAGATCAAGATCCTCAAGCCAAATCGCCCTTTTTGGTTTAGAGAGAGTTTTTGAGATTAGATAAAAATAAAGCTTCATAAGGATAATGTTTTGGGGCTTCCCTTTTATAGTAGGGAGCCAAAAGAAGTATAAAAAACCTAAAAAGATAAGATAAGGTTAAGAAAAGTCAAATGGTCAATGCGGATGAGTTACATCGAGGTCGTACGGTCAATGTTCTGCTCGATATGCATCCTCGATATGGTCCGTGCAGCATGTATCGATGTCCTTCCTCGATGCTGGCCCTCGATGCACACCAACAACTTGGAATCCTCGTGGTGATCCTTCTCCTCTCGTCCTGCTGCTTGCATCGAGCATACTCCACGAGTGTTCTGCTCGATATGGACCAGACTTTGCAAGAACTACACTTTTGACATCTCCTTTGAGCATGAGATGCTTCCATCCCTTCCCCAGCTCCAACAAACTTAAAAAACACCTGAGAATCACCACAAACATGCACATGCATGAAAATGTGTGCATTCCTAAGCTAAATGCATGCTATGTTGATTCTAAATGCAAATGATACCTAAATGCTGAACTATAATGCAAAAATAGAGGAAAAGATGTATGAAATACAGCCTAAAATGATCTAAAATAGCAAGCTATCAGTCCGCCATAGGTTTGATTAAATTTGATTTTCGGCTTGATTAGCTTGACCTAACTGTTGAATCATGGTTAGTTAGGTTGTATTAGATGAATGCTACCATCCATATGTGATTTTACTGGTTGATTTGCAATTTTTTGAAATTTTCGAGTTCATGAAGAAACTTGCAAAAATCTGGAAATTTTGGGTGATTTGGGTTGAAGTTGTGATTGAATTGTGCTTCTGGTAGTGCTGTTGTTGATCGTCGTTAGCTAATTCATTATGATTCATTGATATTTTGAATTTTCAAAAATTGGGTAATTTTGGTGAATGTTTGGTTGTTCTTGGTTTGAATTTCCAGATGCCTAGACATGAGAAAAGACAGCGACCAGTCGTCTTCGAGCACTGCATCAGGTTCAGCGCAATCGGACAGCAGTAGACCAGTTTGCAGGCTTCCGTGGCCAAAGAGAGAAGATCGGAAAATTGCTTCAGGAGTTGCTTGGGCAGGAACACCAAAGCAGGAAGTGGCGCGAGATACCTGTGTGTTCCGGAATATACAGGAGGACTGGGATGAGTATGAGACGCTATTCTACAATGCGTGGCAAGACGTAAAGATCATGCTCACCAGATTCATGGACATCACAATGCTGCAGAAGATGGGCATTCAAGATGAGGTTCTGCAGATTCTCGAGAGGATCGGGATGTGCATGATGGCGACACAGCAGTACGATCTGTACCCCGATCTAGTGCGCCAGTTCCTCTCTACCGTTCGCATGTACTACGAGAACGAGCTTGCCAGGACAGCGCAGCAGGGTACACTGACATTTCTGATCCGCGGGATTCGCTACAGGCTCAGTCTCTTTGAGCTTTGCGGGATCTATGGCTACCCTGACCATCCCTCAGGTGTGCTCACTCCTTCATAGTGGACCCACATGCACACATTCTGGTCCAAGTTCGGGAATGGAGTCTACGAGAGCAAGACGAGCACACAGACGGACGTTCGACATCCTGTGATGAGATATACATACTGCACCTTTTAGGCAACACCGTCTTGTGGAAGTTTGCACCGAGCAAGATGCGTGTCAGCGAGCTGGTTCTGCTTTACTACGGCTTTGTCGAGAAGCTGGATGATGAGATCCCGATGACGAGTATGATCTGCGCCAATCTGGGCGCTATTTTTGCTAAACACTTGGTCTCTTTGAAGACCAAGCAATTTACCACTCCGAGGGAGAAGAGTGAGAGCGTGGGCAGTCTTCTTACGCCCATCTTCCAGCACTTTCAGATTGATACATCGCCTTGCAGCATTGTCACTGAGAGGGCTCTCATGGATGAGACACATTTGTGCAATGCTACTTGGTTCATACAGCGATTGGTATGGACTTATACTACTCTCACTGGAGTGTATGTTGGCATACAGTTTCCAAACAGGGCGCTCACCACGATCTAGGGCAATAGATGCTAGCTGCATTTTCAGCCTGATCAGAGTTTGTTGCGTCTTCTTCCCCAACATCCTAGAGGAGCCACTGCTGGCACTTCCTCTTCTGCTGCTGCTACGCAGGCTGGACCATCGAGAGGCCATACCACACCCATTGCTTTCAGGCACCCTCCTAGACCTCGGACGCCCATGGATTATGTCATTGACAGCTTTAAGGGATTATGGGATACTGTGTCTACACTCAGCAACTATGGCTGTGTCCGCCCTCACTCTGCTGCTGAGGCCTGCGATGATGAGGACTAGATCCTCCATTATCTGGTTACTTGTTTCTGTTTTTCCCTTTTCTTTTATATTCACTTGAGTCATTTTTATGTTTTTCTTTTGAGTCAGTTGTCAGTTGCTTTGATGTTGTTTCGTGAACTTGTTGAACCAGGTTTTATTGTTATGTTTGGATGTTATTAAATGTGTGTTTGAGTGTCCTAACAGTCTGACTATAGAGTACAAATGATAACATAACGTTTAACACATCTAACTTGTCGATGCTGAAGTGACGCGGTGACGCTCGTCACCACTAAGGGTGACGCTCGTCACCACTAAGGGTGACGCTCGTCACCCGTCCCTTCGTGAGGTACCACTTTTCACACTTGGTTCAACACGTTCACATGCTTCTTTTTGACAAACTCTAGGCTTAATAACACTGGGGACAGTGTTGTTTAAGTCTGGGGGAGGTGGTTACTGACGTTGTGTATATTGTGTTTGATTTTTAGAGTCTTAAAATTGAGCCAAAAACTTTTTTATAGAGTCAAAATTTTGAAACTGTCAGTTTTTCTTGGAACTAACCACAGAACGTTCATACTTATAAGAACCATTGCCACAGTATTTGATTTACAAGTCTTACTAAGTTGAAAGTTATAGGTAGATCAGTCTAGCAATGAAGGTTTAGGTTCTTAGATAATCTGGAAAATTTGTTGTTAGCTCCACCTTAACGAACTTTAAACTTCTTATCTTGGGGCTCGATTCTCATTGATCTTGATTCTGTCTTTCAACACTGACAAGTATGTTTAGATACAGTCTCTCTTTGATCTTCCCTAATACAACTTTTAAGAGTTTAAGTCAAAAGAATGGTGTATCATGACCCTGTCTCCTTACAAGGAACAACAGTAATGAGCACTCAAGAACTTGTCTCCTCACAAGAAACACAAGTATTGAGTAGAGAGAATTTTATTTAGAGCTTTTGTGGAGAATAATTCTGTACTGTTTTTGGAGAAGATTTCAAACCCCTTTATCTTTTATTCCATTCTGTCAATGTAATTTTATTCATCGATGCTTTGTGTTTCCATGATCATGTCTGAGTAATCTGTACCACTTATCCTCTTAGTGTGAAGATACCACTTAGAAGTATCCAAGTTGAATACAGGAGCAAGACTGGCTCGGCTTATGACCACGTATGATTCAGACCATGCGAACCAGGTCGGCTTAATAACATGTTAAACTCAATTGTGCAAGAAAGTCTTGGATTTTAAATTGCCAAGCTGCAGTGGATCAGACTTTAGCTTTAGGCGAATCGAACATCTGGCTTGGATGACGATGTGAAATTGATGGCAAGATAGATAACAAAAATTGATTTTTCATTGACTGATAGAAGATGAAAACTTACAAACTAAAGGTTTCAAAGGTAAGTACCTGAAATCCCCTTTTCGGGGAGCAAACTGCTCTGTAGTTCATGGGTATTATTTCCTTCCTTTTTTTTTGGTTGGACAGAAAAATGCTGATGTAGTTGTAGTACCGCTTGAGGCATAAAGGGTTCCAGGCTCGAGGAATCAGTTCGCCGTCCATTGCTTTCAGTCGGTAAACATCGGGTTTGACTACGCTGGTGATGATGTAAGGGCCTTCCCAGTTAGCTCTGAGTTTTCTTGTGTTATCTTCTTTGGTATTGTCGTAGACTTTTTGGAGAGCTAGATCGCCATTGTCGAAATGTCTGTTATACACCTTCTTGTTATAGTATCGAGCTGCCTGATGTTGACAGTTCTGCATTTGGAGCAAGGCCTGATTTCGTGTTTCTTCAAATGTCTCGAGGTTGTCTACCAACATTGCGTAGTTCACAGCGGGGTAATCTGGGAGCACCCTGCGGTGTAAACTGCCAACGTTGATTCCAGCAGGAACCAGGGCTTCGCAGCCGTAAGCTAGGGAGAAAGGAGTCTTCCCAGTTGCAGTACGGGGCGTTGTGCGGTGAGACCATAACACACTGTCAAGTTCATTGGCCCAAAAACACTTCTTAGCATTAAGGCATTTCTTAATGCCGTAGAGTATGGTCTTGTTGGTGGTTCGGCTTGGCCAATGCCTTGCGGGTAGCGGGGAGTGGATCTGTTGAGGCGGATCTTCCACTTTTTGCAGAAGTCTTCAAATTTCTTAGAGATGAATTAGGGGCCGTTGTCGGTGACGATTTCATAAGGAATACTGTGGCGGGAGATAATGTTTCTCCAGATGACGTATTGTACTTCAGCTTCCGTAATATTGGTGAATGCCTTAGCTTCGACCCACTTGGTGAAGTAGTCGGTCATAATGAGCACATACTTGCGCTGGCTTGAGGAGATCATTGGTCCGATGTTGTCCATCGCTCAACGCATGAAAGGGTACAAAAGGATCACCGAAATTAGAAATTTGGTGGGCTGATGAATCATTGAGGCGTGTCGTTGGCAGTATTCACATATTCATGTGTATTTCTTGCAGTCTTCTTGGATGGTCGGCCAGGGCGAAGGTTCGTCCACTGGATTGATTTCCGCCGGCGCTGTCACAAGTATTCTTAATGCATCGTTGTACTTCATCTCCGTGTAAGCAAGTAAATAATACACCTGAACTGTCCAGCAGCAAAGGCTGTCTTTGACGACTGCATATTTGGCACTATGGGTGCGGATTCGCCGAGCTGCCCACTTCTCGGTTGGTAGTTCGCCAGTTTTGAGAAAACGTCGGATTTCGACCCGACAGTCTGTCATTGGTTGCTCGGCAGTAGCCGCAACAGGAACGGTTTCACCATCTGTGGTTGTAATCTGGAGTACTTCTTGAACCGGGACGATGCTCGGTTGAGAAATACCTTGGGCTGGAATAGTTCATCTGAGAGCGGAATCCTTGTTCGATGCTAGGGCCGCTAAAGCATTGACACCTTTGTTTGAAAATCGGTCAATTTGATGTAACTCGAAAGTTTTTAATTCCGGTGCCAATTGCTTGACTAGCTTCAGGTTGGCGTCCATGTGATTGTCCCTGGCGTCATATTCTCCGCTGAATTGTTTAGCGATGACCTATGAATCGCTGAATGCTTGTATATGCAGGATATTCATTCCTCAGACAAGACGGAGACCTCCGAGAAGTGCTTTGTATTCGGCCTCGTTGTTCAATACACTGAATTATAAGCAAAAACATTGCTCAAGGAGTTCTCCAGTGGGAGATTCTAACAGGATACCGATGCCAACTCCTAAGCGAGATGATGCTCCATCGACGTGTAGAGTCAATCTTTCTGAGTTTGTCGGGTCGGTAATTAGGACTTCAGGCGACAAATCAATGAGGAAATCAGTTAGAACTTTGGACTTCGCGGTGGTCCGCGTCCGATACTCATTATCGAATTCGGACAGTGCGATTGACCATTTTGACATGCGTCTGAATTGCATCGGGCTTTGTAGAATTGTCTGAAGAGGTTAACTAGTTAGGACGGCTATCAAATGCGATTGAAAATAAAGGCATAATTTTCTGGAGGTGACGACAACTGCAAGAGCGAGCTTTTCTAACGTTGGATAGTGAGATTCAGCACCGTCCAACGTTTTGCTGAAGTAGAAGATCGGCTTCTGTTCACCACGGTCTTCTCGAACTAAGACACCACTGATGGCTGCAGTGGAAACTGCATTGTAGAAAAGCAGATTGTCGCCGTGCACAGGTTTGGTCAGGATCGGAGGTGTTGATAGGTATGTTTTGAGTTGCAAGAATGCTTCTTCGAAATTCTCATCCCACTCAAACCGTTTGTTGCCTCATAGGAGTTGATAGAACGGTAGCCACTTGTCAGTAGATCGTGATATGAATCGGTTCAGTGCGGATATCCTGCCGGTTAGACGTTGGACTTCACGAGTTTTTCTTGGTGAGGGAAGCTCCAGGATCGCGGAGATCTGTTTGGGGTTGGCTTCAATCCCACCCTGTGTGACCAAGTAGCCTAGGAATTCTCCTGATGTGACTACGAATGTGCAATTTTTTGAGTATCATAAAGCACTCGCGGAGATGATTGATGTGGTCGGCTGTCTTAGCTGATTTGACGAACATGTCGTCTATGTAGACCTCCATTGTCCTGTCCAGCTGATCAGCGTACATCTTATTGACCAGGCGTCGATACATGGCTCCCGCGTTCTTTAGACCGAAAAACATAACCGCGTGTCTCGGTCTGTGATGAATGCAGTTTTCTCCCTGTCGTCCGGATTCATGAGAATCTGGTTGTATCTTGAAAAGGCATCCATAAAAGAAAGGAGTTTGTTGCCTGCAATAGCTTCGACTAGCTTATCGATACGAGAGAAAGGGAAGCTATCCTTAGGACAGGTCTTATTGAGGTCGGTGAAGTTGACGCAAACCCGCCATTTGCCGTTCTTCTTCTTGACTACCACTGGGTTGGTTAGCAAATCCGGATACTTCACCTCAGTGATCGATCTGGTCTTCAGTGGTTTGTTCACTTCGTAGTGTACAGCCTGTGCTCGTTCGGGTCCCAGTTTTCGTCGCTTCTGTTTGATCGGCTTGAATGTGGGGTCGACGTGTAGCTCGTGATTGGTGATTTGAGGACTGATACATTTCATATCGGCCATTGACCATGCGAACGTACAGATATTCTCCTGAAGGAAAGCGAGTAGTTCGTCCTGCATGCTTGGCCGAAGTTCTATGCCGATGCCGATGCAACGTTAGGGATGAGCATTGTCGATGTTAACCTGAGTAACGAGATCGCTTTTTGGCTTCTCGTGGTGAATAATCTGTGGGTCAAAATCGTAACCATTGCATTGTAGATCGTAGGTCGATGTAGAGGCGTTACAAGCACCTTATTTATCGATTTAGCAATATAGCAATGTCGAGAAACTGTAGAGGCGTTACAAGCACCTTATTTATCGATGTAACAATGTCGAGAAACTGTCTGATCGCCACGGATGGTGAAGATACGGCCCCTAATCGGTATTTTGATGAATTCGTGATAAGAGGATGGGACAACTCGCATAGTGTTTAGTCAATGCGTGCCCATGATTGCATTGTAGATTGTAGGTCGGTCGATGACCTCAAATTTAACCGTGAGTGACTTTCCAACGATGGTCACGGGTAGCATGATCGTGTCAATAGTTGAGATTAAATCACCAGCAAAACCCGTAAGTGGTGATAGTGCGATCTTGATGTCTCCTTCAGCGATGCTCATTTTTCGGAGGGTGTCCATGAAGATGAGGTCGACGGAGCAGCCCATGACGATTAGAATCTTGGAGAGATCGTCCTTGCTGAGCCAAAGTGAGATAACGAGGGGATCGTTATGAAGTCGATCTATACCATGCGCATCTTGTTGGGTGAATGTGATTGGGATGTCATCCTTGAACAACAGTGGGGTGTCCTGTGGTGGGGTTTGCAACCTTCCCCTCATACTGTTTGATCGAAATTATGGAATCCGTGCAGGCGAGGAGTCCATCCATGATCATGTTGATCCGGCGTCGAGGTGAGGTTGGAGGTGTATGATCGTCCTCCCGATCACGCTTCATTTCCTTCCCTTCACGCTTTGTGGGTTGGCAATGACCATCGAGACGTCTATCCTGATTGTTGTCCTGGTTATTATCAGATCGACTTGCCTGATTTTGCAGCTCTGGCACGCTGCATTCACCATCTTCTCATTTTTCCTTAAGAGGATTGTGAGAGTGCGGTAAGCGTCTGTATAATGGTCGTGCAGTTTATGTTAAGTGCAATACAGTTTCTTGCTCTCAGGGTCCTTGGCATTCTGGCGATCCCAGGTGTTCCCGCTTTATTGCCGAGCGACTGTGTTGACATTCTTGCGACTCATGTTGTCCTTCTCGTAGTGCTGTTGAGGCTCTTGATAGCTGTCCTAGTTGATGATCGAGGCTTTTTGTCTTGGGTTGTTTTGTAGTCGTTTGCTTTGTGTAAAGCGTCCTCCTCCAGGGTTTTGTTTTTTGCAGTCTTCAATCTTGATAAAGATATTAAGAGAGATCTCGTCCGACAAGCTGCATCGAGAAACTATGGATCGGAAACGATTGATGTAGTCTCGCAGTGGCTCTGTTTCGCATTGCACACATGCCCACAAGACGAGCGCTGTAGATTCTCTGTCGATATAGAACGAGTAATGCTTGAGAAAACGTCCTGTAAGTTTCTCAAAAATGCTGATGGAGTTCGGGAGAATCTGTGAAAACTAAGTAAGGTCGCTTCCATAGAGTAATTCGACGAAATACTGACAGAGACACACTTCTCGTTCTTCATCTGTGAATCTTACTCTCCCCATGACCGCCCTAAGCGCGGTCAGATGCCGTTTCAAGCCGGTTGTTCCAGTTTAACTGGGAGGTAGCTTCATCTTCCCGATGTTCTTCAGTGGAGCGTTGGTGACGGCCGATGTGAACGGAGTCTGCTGCGTCTGTTGAAGTATTTTTTCCAGCTCGGGGGCAGAAGTTATCGCCTTATGGACCTTTGTGTTCATATCATTGAGTCGTTGATGGATAAGATCGAGTTCGGAGGTCGTCGCTGGAGTGGTTCCAGTGGTGTCCCTCGAGAAACAGGCATTAGAGGCCTTCACCTGTGCCCTTTGCAGTTCTTCTCTCGGTGTAGTGCCGAACAGGTTATTGATCAATCTCGAGGTCTTTGGGTTTCTCTGCTAACAGATTAGCTGATGTCAAGGGGTGGTGAGGTCGGCCTGCTCCTGGGCTTGAACCCTGGTGTTTAGTAGCCGATCTAGGTCCTCGCGGTATACAATCTGTTTGGCTCTGAGCGATTCAAATCGGGCATCCATTCCCTGATGTAGCTGGTTCATGACTGATATGATGAGACCGGCCATGTCGATTGGAGGTGGTTATGGCAGTTCGGTCTGATTTATCTCGACTGTCTAGCCGACCTGATTCACTCCAGGAGTCTGGCCGACCTGATTCACCCCAGGGGTGTTTCGTGTGGAGCTGGATCTTCTGTCTGTATATCGGTCTGGCCGCCCAGAGGTAATCCAGTGATTGGGTTAATGGGCCGATATGGGATGTTGTCTCCAGGGAGGCTGATGTTTCCTCCAGTGGGACCGGTGGTAATATGATCGGTGGGTGTTTCAACCATCTTCGAGCGCCGTTTCTTTAAAGATTGAGTTTCTTATTCTCCACAGACGGCGCTAACTGTAATAACTCAAATCTGATTTATAGAAATAACAAGAGTCAGTGGGTTTAAAGAGAGATCTTTATTGAAGATAAAGCCGGAGCTCGGATGATACACGAAGGTTTAGGTTGTCAGAATAAGAACGCTGACCTAAACTTTTATGGAAAGAAAATCTAGAACTAGGAATAATAAGATTGCTAGTTTGCCCTAGGTCTCGAATGAGGATTTTCGGATACTTTGGGGAAGTAGATGACTTCTGAATTTATACCCAACAAGGTCGATCTTCCGGAGATAACTTCTCCTGTTTGAAGTATGATAACTTTCTTTTCGATAAGGCCGACCTTCGGTCTTTTCTGCAATTTGATCGGATAAATAGAAGATTTCCATTTATCTTGCCGACCTAGATATTCTCTATATTTTTGAAGTGGACCTATCTCAGTTGATGTAAGGCTTTTAGAGATGATATGAATCTCATCTCTGACATTTCTAATTATATATATAATAATAATTATTTAATATCATTCTTCAGATTTAATTTTATATGAGTCAATTGTAAACTTTTTTTTTTATTTAATAACATTTTTAACACTTTATATTTGATAGTATGTATATAATACACGATTTGAATATTTTTAAGATGCACTTGAAGAATATTTAATTCATATAAAAATCATAAAATCATATTTGAACCCATCATATAATTAAATAATCATAAAATCCTTATAATATGAACAACAAATCCCTTTATACAATATTATTTGAACATTAATATAATTAACTTAATGAATAATATACCCTTGACAAAATCAAAAAATCATGAAATCGTTATACATAATTTGAACATTTATACGATCTCCTTGAAGAATAATAAATACATATAAAATTCATAAATTCATATTTAACCCTATTATATAACTAAATAATCATAAAATTCGTATAATATGAATGAACAATAAAACCTGTTATACATACTTATTCGAATATTTAAATAATTTACTTAATGAATATTATACTCCTATCAAAATCATAAAATCATTAATCTATAAATTCTATTTTATAACTCGATAGTTAGTACAATAAATTTTTGTTATATATTTTAGATGTATAACCAACCGAGACATGATCTGAAACACACCTCTCTCTATAAATGTAATATTTTATATCTCTCAATAATCTACATACCCTTCTTCTGACTGAATTATCGATTTTATCCTTACTAAATTTAATCAGAAATTGATTTTTTTTTAAAAAAAAAATCACACACTCTCTCTTCACTCTCCTTACCCTCTTCTCTCTTTGGTCCTCCATTGTTGTCGACGACCGAAGCTCTCGGAACTGGTTTTTCAGAGCTCTTTCTTCCGTCATCGCCGTCCTGGAGCCCTCCATCGACACCGTCGGAAGCTGAAAGCTGTGAATGGACTGCAGTTGTAATTTGAGGTAACCTATATTTTTAAAGAATTAAAAATCAAATCAAATGCTCAAATGCTTTGAATATAATGTGTTTTACTCTGATTTATTGGTTGATTAGAACTAGAAATTGGTAATAAATAGTTTGTATTGATTGAATTCAGTTGAATCGTAATCAATTGTAGATTAGAATGAATTGAACATAAAATCATCCAATTTGAGTTCCTGGGTAGAACTAGAATTACAATGTAGAACTTGATACAACTGGGTATTAGTGATGGTATAACTGTGGCAAACTAGGTACTAGTATCACTAATTAATAAAGTATAACTTGGTAGAACTGGTTATTACTGTTTGTATAACTGTGAATAACTAGTCACTACTATCACTGATTAAAAAAGTATAACTTAGTACAACAGGGTATTACTTATTGTATAACTATGGATAACTAGTCACTACTATCACTGATTAATAAAATATAACTTGGCACAATTGGGTATTACTGGTTGTATAACTATGGATAACTAGTATTACTATAAGTGATTAAAAAAGTTTAACTTCGTACAACTGGGTAGTACTGATTGTATAACTGTGGATAACTAGTATTACTATCACTAATTAATAAAGTTTTTGTATTGTTTTGGCAGGATACAATGAGCAACAACATCATCATACATTTTAAATGCAAAGGTTGGCAATATAGTATATTCTTGAAGACACCAACGACGGAGGTAACTTTGGCGTTGATAGAAGCTAAAATATGCAAACAGGTTGATTTAGATGAAAGTATGATGAAGTTGAAATTGATTTACACTCCACTGTTGGTGGGACATAAGGAAGAGTGGATTATTTCTGATGATGAGGATCTTCGTATTTATTTAGCCTCCATTGATAATGAGAATGGTAAATGTCTTCTGCATGTGGAGGTCATCACTATCTCAGAAGAACTGCGAGATAAGCTTTTGAAAGCGAGGGAAAAAAATTTTGCTGGTGTGAACTATGAGGAGTTGCATTCGAAGGATGATGAAGTTGAAGATAATCCCATGATTGTGTACAACCAAAATGCAGAACAACAACATGAGGCGATAGAGAAGGATGATGAGACTAGAGAGGGTGGATATATATGAGGTGATGAATCTGTGGATATGCACAATGAATATGGTGAGTTGCAACCTGTTGTAGAAGCAACTCAGTTTATGGAGACATAGGAAGATGGTTTGGGTCTATGTTTACATCAAGAATTTCCAAATAAACAGGCAGTGCAGGATTTGGTGGATAGAGGCTCATTTGTGAATTGTTTTGATTTTGCTATAGAGAAGTCAGATAAGGTCCGATTAGTGTTGAAATGTCATCAAGAAAGTTGTAGTTGGGGTTTACGAGCTGCAATAATTAAAGGTACAGATCTTTTCTTGATTAGAATGTATTTTAAGATGCATACATGCTCTTGGGCTAGTCAGAGTTCACACAAGAAGAGGAGGAAAGGCACACCACGATTAGTTGCCTCTCTTTTGCATGATGATTATCTAGGCCAAATGGACACTCCGGCTCCTAAAAGTACCATGCATCTTGTTCAGGAAAAAATTGGCACGAGGATATCATACTCCAATGCGTTGCGAGGGAAAAATAAAGCTGTTTCTGATTTGCATGGTAATCCAGAAGAAAGCTACTAGATGTTGTATTGTTATTTGTACATGCTGAAAAACGCCAATCCATGTACAATAACCAGGGTGAAGTTGGATGAAAAGGAAAAATTCAAGTATTTATTCATTGCTTTGGGAGCTAGCACAGAAGAGTTTAAAAGCATGAGGAAAGTGATAGTTGTGGATGCAAATTTTCTGAAGAACGGCTTTGGTGGTGTTCTAGTTTTTGCTTCAGCTCAGGATCCTAATCGGCATAATTACCTTATAGCCTTTGCTGTACTCGATGGTGAGAATAATGATAGTTGGACTTGGTTTTTCGAGATGCTGCAATCTGTTGTGGCTGACACTTCCGAATTGGTATTTATGAGTGACAGAAATTTAAGCCTCATCAGCGTCATAGCTAATATGTATCCGAGCTCTCATCATGGTTATTACGTATGGCATTTGTCCCAAAATGTGAAAGGTCATGCTTCGAACGTCAATAAAGATGTGGTCGCTTGGAGATTCATGGAGTGTAGTAGGTTTTACATGGTGGCTGAGTTTGAGCGTGCTTATAGTCATTTCCAGATGAGATATCCTTCTGCAGCAAAGTATCTTGAGCACACTACTGAGAAAGATAAATGGGCAAGGTGTTATTTTCCTGGAGATAGATACAACTTAAGCAACACTGTGGAATCTTTAAACAATACTTTTAGGATCGCAAGGACATACTCCTTAATACCCATGGTTGATGCGATCGTGAACACAATTTATGATTGGTTTAATGATCACAAAAAGGAGGCCGTTGCAGTACCAGTTGAACAGAAATTGGTGCCTTTAATGGAGAAATTGTTGCATGACATGTGGAAGGATGCTAAGAAATTACATGTGGATGAGCTAAATAGTTTTGGGCTTGAATACAATGTCATTGGTTCTGATGGGAAGTCCTATTTGGTGAATTTACTCTCTAAAAGTTGCAGCTGCAGGGTGTTTGATATTAAGAAGTATCCTTGTATGCATGGACTAGTATCTTTTATTAAATTCCAGTCTAATGAAGATAGAGTTTGCAATATCCAACTACATGAATTGTGTTCAAGATATTATTGGGCGGGCATTAGGCATTGGCGTATCACAGGACAATTTTTTTTGATGCCTCATTAGTCTGAGTGGAATGTCCATGATTACATCAAACAAGTACAGATCGTGCCTCCAAATCGCCTCAACAAGAAGTGAAGGAAGAGAATAAAAAAGTTTTCATCCACTGAAGAAAAACGTCCTAGGACTCAAAATAAAAGGCGACCAAGACAAGGATTGGAATGGTTGTTATTTGGAAATTGTAGTAGTGCTTGATTTTTGTATTCCCTGGTTTGTAAAACTGTGTACAACCATGTAGAACTATGTAAAACTGCCTTTCACTGCGTTTTGAATATTGGATAATTACGAGAAACTGTGTACAATTGTGTATAACTGTGTATAAATATATAAAACTGCTTCTCTTTTTTAATATAGAACAACTATGTAAAACTACGTAAAAGAGAGATTACTTGTCTTACTGGTATTACTAATTTTAATTGATAATTAAAAAAGTAATTTTTATTTTTACAAAACCAAAACCAAATTTACTCAACAGTCCGCTTATTGTGTATTAACTTCATAATGTGTTTTAATTAGGGCATTGTGAAATTATATCATATTGTAAATAGTCGATAAGCTTTACTCGTACACAATACTCTTTATACTTGTAAGATCATCTTGTAAATAATAACCAACTTATAATGACAAAATTATATACATAATGATTTTAATCATATTAATACATAAATCAATCAGAATTGTATGCTAATCAATTTATATAGACTGTAAAACTAAAGAAACACAATTTAAGAGTGGGTAATACTAAATAAATTGGAAAAACCCCAAAGTATTACTATTTGAAACTTTTGTACAACTACTATATTTTGTACAACTACGAGTAAATGTTTGGCGCCAATACAAAAAATTCCCAACTTTTTTGACGTCAATACCCATAATTCTCCATTTTTTGGCGCCAATACACAAATTACTCTCTCTACCACTCCACAATCTCATATTTTCCTCAGCACTCTACCTCTTTCTGACTCCTCTCAATCACGATTTCTTATCCTCTCCTCACCTATCTCTTAGTTCTGATTTCTTATCTCTCTTCTCGATCTCTTGTGATGCGATCCTCCAAGATCGGGCACTCTAAAGTTGGTAGGGATAATCCTTTAATCCAATGGAAGCAGAAATTCCAAAGGAAAAGGCGGTGGAACCTTAGAAAGATGATGCAAGTAGCTCCAATAATGAGTATATTAAACTCACCACCTGATACTAACTTATACCACAAAAAACTAACTTCAGTCGGTAGAATGGCCATACAAGTGTGATGAAGAACACTTGATAAACCGGGTTGATCCCCGGGATATGACACACCAAGACAGATCGAAATGTTCACAAGGAACAAAGAGAATCACTCTCAAAAGGTTTTATAAAAAAAGGGGTTGTTCTTCTCAAATGAGATTACATGAGTTATATAGAAATAAAAATGAGTAGACCAAGAGGCAAACTCGTGGTCAAAGCATTAACTAAAGAAAGACTGAATTAAAACTAAGTTTGAATGACTCTTTAGCTTCAAAAGTGACTCTTGAAGTGATTTTGTGGATGCCTCTTCAACTCTTCCTTCCAAGGCACGAAATGGTCTCCTTTAAGTGAATGGGCTTAGCAACTTTGTGATCCATTTGCCTCATTAAAATCTTTCCGGGAAAACCCATTGGGACAAAACCAAGGATAAGGAAGAAGAGTACAAATGATCACAAACCCATTAGAGCTCTTCTTGGACTTGGATCATCATTAGAACTTCTTGAGTTGAGTCTTCTCCATTCCAGTCCGAGTTCTCTTTGGATGTTAGCATTTGGTTAAGTAAACCTCCAATTCCTTGCATAAATCTCTTAGCTTTAGCACGGGTCAAAGGTCCAACCGCTGGTACAAGCATTGCATCCGCAGGTTCAAGCTCAGCTTCCACAAGTTCTTCCTGATTGCCTTCCATGATCACATCAAGCCCCTCCTCTTGAAAAAGTTTTGTCCTCAAATCTGGTTCATCTGCAACAAAAGGAGCTAAGTCAAAAACATTAAAGCTTGAACTTACGTTGTACTTACCTTATAAATCAATCTGATTAGCGTTGTCACAGATTTTCATCAAGACTTTGAATGGACCATCGATCCTTGGCATAAGCTTAGACTTTCTTTCAGCTGAAAAATGTTCCTTCCTCAAGTGTACCCAAACAAGATCTCCAACTTCAAAGGTCATCTTTTTCCTGCCTTTGTTTGCTTGCTTTTCCTACAGCTTTGTCTTTGCTTCGATGTTAATTCTTGTTTTCTCATGAATCTGCTTAACAAGATCAGCTTTCTTTTTTCCATCCATACTAACTCTTTCATTAAAAGGCAAAGGGATTAGATCCAAAGGAGTTAGCGGATTGAATCCATAGACAATCTGAAAAGGCAAATACTTGGTAGCATAATGCACTGAATGATTATATGCAAACTCAACATGAGGTAAACAATCTTCCCAAGTTTCGATGTTCTTTCTAATGATTGCACGCAAAAGAGTAGACAAAGTCCTATTTACTACTTCAGTTTGACCATCAGTTTGAGGATGACAAGTAGTAGAAAACAACAACTTAGTTCCTAACTTAGACCACAAAATTTTCCAAAAGTAGCTTAAGAACTTAGTATCTCTATCAGAAACAATTGTCCTAGGCATTCCATGCAAACGATCAACTTCTCTAAAGAACAAATCAGCAATGAGAGATGCATCATAAGCTTTATGACATGGGATAAAATGCGCCATCTTTGAAAATTTATCTACCACAACAAAGATATAATCTCTTCCTTTTCTAGTCATTTGCAAACCAAGCACGAAATCCATAGAAATGTCAGTCCAAGCTCAGTAGGAATGGGTAAAGGAGTATACAAACCGTGGGGTTGCACTTTAGACTTAGCTTGCTTGCAAGTGACACATCACCGCAAATCCTTTCCACATCTCTCTTCATGTGCGGCCAGTAAAAATGATCCTGCATAACACTTAGTGTTTTGGCAACTCCAAAATGTCTCATTAGGCCTCCTCCATGAGCTTCTCTAACAAGAAAATATCTCAAAGAACAGTTAGGCACACACAAACGATTTTCATAGAACATAAATCCTTCATGCCTAAAATATTTTTCATGCGCAAACTTTTCACAAGCTTGAAACACTTCTCTAAACTCAGTATCAGTTTCGTACATTTTCTTAAGTTGTTCAAATCCTAACAACTTAGCATCAAGAGTAGAGATGACAACATACCTTCGCGACAAAGCATCGGCAACAAGATTTTCCTTACCTTGCTTGTACTTGATGACATAAGGGAATGTCTCAATGAATTCTACCCATCTGGCATGGCGTTTGTTCAGCTTCTGTTGGCCCTTCAGATGCTTCAAAGATTCGTGATCAGTGTGAATCACAAACTCTTTTGGCCAAAGATAATGCTGTCATGTTTGCAAAGCGCGGACCAAGGCGTAGAGCTCCTTATCATATGTTGGATAGTTCAGCGTAGCTCCTCCTAGTTTCTCACTGAAATAAGCAATGGGCTTCTTCTCTTGCATCAGTACGGCCCAATTCCCACACCAGGAGCATCACATTCGATTTCAAAGGTCTTAAGAAAATCTGGCAAAGACAAAAGAGGTGCATTAGTTAGTTTCTCTTTCAAAGTTTCACTACAAGAAAACAGTCAACTAATGACTGCTGAAATAGTCGCTAAATAGTCACACATACGATTTTTACGACTATTTAGCGACTAAAATAAAAAATCACTGATCTTGAGTCGCAAAATCAAACAGTCGCATATTAGTCGTAAATTTACGACTATTTTACGACGAATATGCGAGTTCAGTATTTGGTTGCTAAATAGTCAGAAAATAGTTGCAGCATGTAGTGACTAATTTGCGACTAACCTAGTGACCATACACCGACTAAGTTGCGACTAAAATGTGCGACTACTACGAGACTATTTAGTGACGAATATAACGACTAATTTAGCCACTAATCAAACTTTTAAAACGTAGAATTGTAATCTAGTTGCGACTATTTTGTCACTATCTTGCAACCTTTTGGTGACTAATATGTGACTAATTAATGACTTATTTATTTTTAAAATTTGGAATTGTTATTTGGTTTGGTACTCAAATTACTAATTTTGTTCATTATTAATACTAGTTCTTTAGAATAACATATATACAAAATGCAAAATAATTTATAACATAGTTATCAACTAGTTTATACAAACCGAAACTCCAAGAGTGGAGTTACCAAAACATAAAAACATTAAGTCTACAGCATTTGTTTACAAACAAAAACTCCCAACAGTGGAGTTACCAAAACATAAAACCATTAAGTCTTCAGTACAAAGGCTACAACAGCAGTAAATTAAGAAAGAACTAGAGAGGGAGCTGTGTTTTGGGTCGAACCTGCACTTGATGGAGCCGCTTGAGAAGCCATGAAGTCTACAAACTCTGGATTAGTTGCGCGCAGGAACTTCTCCACCAAGGACAAGCGCTGGATTTCCTTTTGTTGCTCAGCCAATTTTCGCAAACTCTCTGCTTCACGGGCAGCAGTCTCGGCATCACGCTGAGTATTATAAGCGATCTGCTCTTCTATCTTACGTTTAGCTTCTTCTAGTTGTTGTTCCAGTGTCACAAAGCATGAAGAGCTTCCTGGGTGCATACGCTTGCCGTTGACATGAGAATGATTGAGGCTTCCAAAGCCATAAGGACGTCCTCTTTTATCTCTGAAAGTGGACTGCCAAAAGAAAACAAGTTATAATGTACAATGTGTAAGATATATAATAGACTATGAAAAATGAAACAACTTAGTGAAGAATGTATATTTACCAGCAGAAATAGCTCGTTGTACACATCTATGGAGAGATCGTGAGGTTGATGATCACCATTCAAAGTTTCTGAATTATGTGGCTCGAGCTCAGACAACTTAGCTTTCACATTGATCTCATAAATTTCAGCGATCTTCTTGGCTTTTACATCAACAAAGGTCCCATCTGGTTTTGTATGGGTCTTGATAAAAACCTCACCAATGCTCACTGGTCTTCCCAACTCTTCTTCCTGAAATTTTATATAATGAAAAGACTTTAAATTTGCAGAAGTTAAATATATAAAAAGTGTAGATATGTAAATGTAAATTACCATTTCCTGTTGGATTTGTAGATACGACTTCTGGCCAGATAAGTGTATGTGAGGACCAATTCCTTTGCGGTCGAACTTACGAGCTTTATAATAGGTTTTGCTCCTTTTTTTGTGAATTCTGTGTCCCACTCGGTGGTCATCTGTGTCCAGAGTGTGTGCTCAATCTAATTGGGTCGTTTTCTGGTAGTGCGCACAGTGCTAACCATGCCCTTCATCCGGCGTTGACATATCTTCTCAAACTGCCTTTGAACTGTCCCTGAGATTAAGGGATCCCATGTGTGGGTTTTCTACATTTCGCATACATGAGATTGATTAGTGAAAACAATAAAAGCAAACGCATATATAGGAAATTAAGAGGAGAGAAACCATTACCGCGAACTCAATGAAAAATGTTTCTTGTATGTCCCGAGGCACAACTTTCCAGCTATAATAGGGACCATCAAATTTTTTTGTAAAGACTTTAGTAATCTCTCGGACCAAGGATCCTTTGTCACGACCAAACCTTCAAACAAAAAACAATTTGTAAATAGTAAGCAAATAAGTGAATAAAAGAAATCAAGTAACGAGACCATATACTTATAAGCAAACAAACACTCATTAGCAGAAGCACTAAAATGATACATGAAACGTATCAGATTGTCTTACAGCAATAAGCAGAGAAACAGAGACAGTTATTAAAAAACAAGTAAGTAATCGTAAACGAACATATATACCTTATACGAGCAGAGCACACATAAACCCATATCTAAAAATCAAACTACATATCTACAAAAACACTTCATATATACCTTAAACGAACATATCAAATATTAGCCAAGAACATATGCAGAGAAGAACAAAATTATATGCCAAGAATTGCAATTCCAAACCAAATTTCGTAACAAATTTCCCTTAGACTACAAAACAAATCAAATCGATTTAACTCTTACAACTACAGAACATATGCCAGAGAAGAACATAAGCATATGTCAATCGTTGAACTAAAACAAATCAATCGTTGAACTCTTGCAAAAAAAAAGATTGCTCCTACGAGCTTAATGCTATGGATTGCTCTTGGTCGCTTTGAAGCAATAGTCAAATGCAAAACAATACATATCAGAGCATTAACCAAATTTCGTATCAATTTCCCTTATACAACAAAATGAATCAAATCGATTTAACTCTTACACTACGTAACATACGCAGAGAAGAACAAAAGCATATGACAAATCATAAATCACAGATTAAGAAACTATGACTCAGACTCAATTGCAATAAAACTTAGACTCAAACTGATTAAGAAACGAAAAGGGTAAAGGGTCATACCAAGTTGTGTTTGGCTTCCGTTTAGGAGATAGCACGGTGGTAAATTTTTCATGGCCTGGCACCAAGAGGATAGAATTCAGAAGACATTGTAGGTCTTCCTGGAGAACCGGCTCAGCTGGAGGTACTCCATCATTGTCTTCACCGTTGTCTTCACCGTCGTCTTCACCGTCGTCTTCACCATCGCTTTCACCGTCGTCTTCGCAATGGATGTTGTGAGATGCCGAAGATCGATTGCTCTGAGCTTGAGAGTGATGATGTGTTGACGCTGGAGGGGGCTGAAGTGGAGGCGAACGAGAGTTCTGATTTTGAAGCGATGATGAGTTTCTGATGTCGCGGTGTTGTGATTGAGAATCGTGGAAAATTTGTTGGGGCGGAGGAAAGTCTCAGAAATGTGGCTGAGGTGAGTAGATGGGGACTTGAGGTTGGGGCATCTCGGTTACCGGAGGTTGGGATGATGGCGTGAAGTTATATTGGCTTGGTAGAGGGGTGGGAGTTCTCGACGGCGTGGATCCTCCTGGTCTCTGAGATATGTTTGGAGCGGCTAGTCTCGGAGCACCGCGACGTCTAAGCTTGCCTCGTCCTTGGTTCTTCATCGGTGAAATCGATTTGGGAGTGGATGGTTTGAGTTTCCAAATTGAGAGACAAAGATAGAATATAGATTTCGAGAATAAGAGGGAAAGAGAGATTCGAGAATCGTGGTTAGGGAGAAGAGAAGAAGAATAGCAGATTGTCTCTGAAACACAATTAGAGAGGATTTGTGAATTAGTGTTCTTAATCGGCAAAGAGAAGAAAGAAGCGAAGAAGAGAGTGACGGGTTAGTGAGGTATTAGATATTTGGTTTTTGAGAATTTTGGTTTAGGCATAAATTTAGGTTTTGGTTTTGGTTTTAGGGGGAAACCAAATTTTCATGAAATTTAGGTTTGGAAAATCTAATTTTGGTTTTAAATTTGGTTTTGGTTTTAGGGGGAAACCAAATTTTGATCAAATTTGGGTTTGGGTAAATCTGATTTTGGTTTTAAAATTTGATTTTGGTTTAGAAAAATAGTTTTCAAATCAAATTTGATATTTAATTTTCAAAAAAAGAAACTTGGTTATTAATATATAGAAGTATAAATAGATTTGCTAAAATTTTAATTTCGTTTAAGCTTTGGTTATAATATAATTTTGAATAATTTTGATTTTTGTTTTAAATTTTGATGTTCGTTTTCAAACACTTAATAAAATTTTTGATTTTTGTTTAGAATAAAATAATAAATCTTAAAATTTTACAAAGTTAAAATATTTATTACACAAAGTGATAAATTGTCTTCACTATCATCATCATCAGATGATGATTCATTACATTGAAATTCATCTTCATTTTCTGCATTTCCAATATCGTAATCGAGATCTATTGGGTTCACCTCTTGTACCAAATTTCCGACTTCAATATTGTCAATTGTAGTCAAAAGTACAGCATCATCATTTTCTTGTTGCAAAACAATTCGTTCCTTATTTTTGTATTCTCCTGAAATATTTTCCCTCAGATTCACCTTTACAACATTGAGCCACGAGTGCTTTGGTTTCTTTGTATATGGGTACGGGACGTAACAAACTTGATCCGTTTGAGAAGCTGTGTAATATCAATATATAGAAATATAAATATATATATATTGACATTTATGTATACGTACCTAGAATAAATGGTTTCGTATGAATTTTCTTGATGAACGAACATCAATTCCACCATTGCTCCTCCGAGTGCCTCTACCAATAACAGGATCATACCATGTACACTTAAAAAGTGTGATTTTCAAACCAACTTTCCCCTCATATTCAAGTTGTATGATATCAGTTAAGGTCCCGTAGAAATCAGCTTCATCAGATGCATTAGTATAATTCTCTCCTTTAACACATACGCCATAGTTACATGTCTTTCGTCCCTCGCTGTGATTCTGCGTATGAAACAAATATCCTCTTGTGAAATAGATAGGCCAGGTTTTGGCCTTATTCACGGGTCCATGCACTATCTCTTTAACCCAAGCAGGAAATAAATTTGTGGCGCTCCAGTAATTGACCTGCATATAGCTATTCATTATTAATATATAGAAGTATAAATACATAGAAATATATAATATATACATGGATGTGAATATTATTTAGACATACATAATCTTTCTTCCATGCACTATATTCGTCAGCTCTTTTCGCGGAGAGTTCTTTTTCAGAGAGTTCTGGATATTTTGCATAAATATAAGCTTCGAACATACTGTATAAGACCAACACATATGAAAAATCATCATAGTGGATTATAGTAAAACGTAAGTGAAAACATGCGAAATTATACCTCTCAAATGGCTGAAAATAATCACAATTTCGCAAAACATATGCATGTGCACATCGATAGTCATTTTCTGAAAGCCATATTTCATGCATTTCCCCACTTGGTCGACCTATGTGAGTAAATATATCAGGTACTCCAGGGACATGATATACGGGAACTTTACCTTCGTCGAATCTTGTTAGCCTAAACAAATGTGTGAAAAGTAATTCACATTAGAATATATACCATATGTGTCTTGAAATTTGATTAATTTAAACATTTACCTTGATTTCATTTGTATATGTGCGGTAAAGTAATGCTCTGAGAAATAATCTACCTCGTCATTGATATATGATTCAACAATCGATCCTGCTGCATATCTTTTGTTTTTTGCTTTTCCTTTCAACTTCTTGAAAAACCTTTCAAAAGGATACATCCACCTATATTGCACAGGGCCTCCTAGTTCAGCTTCGTAGGAGAGATGTATAGACAAGTGCTCCATCACGTTGAAGAATGATGGTGGAAAGATCTTTTCCAAATTGCATATGATTAAAACTATATTCTGTTTTAGAAGTTGGATGTGACTTTTTTGCAAAGTTCTCGAACATAAGTCACGAAAAAATCCTCCAACTCCTACATTATATATTCAAACAGCAAGTTAATAAGTTAATGGTTACTTTAATATGATATGAGGTATATTTAAATATTGCATCTTTCATAGAGCTATAAGTAATTGGTACCTGATAATGCAAGGTGGACGTTCCGGTCTAGGAGTTCTGCAAAGATAAATAGTAGTAGACGCTCCATAAAAACATGGCAATCATGGCTCTTCATGCCTGAAAACTTTCCGTTAACCATATCAGCACAACTAGCTAAGTCTGACGCATAACCATCTGGGAATTTAACCGCATGTTTCACACACTCCAATAAACTTGTTCTGGCTTCTTCTGTCAATGTGAATGCGGGGAAAGGAGCTTTACCATCACTATCAATATGTAAGTCTAGTCGAGAACAGAATCGTTCTATATCCCTTCGTGACATGATGGTGTCTTTTGATTTACCTTTCACACTCATAAGAGTATTCATGATGTTGTCAAAAAAATTCTTCTCTATATGCATCACATCAAGGTTATGTCGAATATTGAGGTCCTTCCAGTACGGCAGCTCCCAGAATATGCTTTCCTTATGCCAGTTATGCCAATTTTTTTCATGACCATTTCCACCACAATTTTTTGTCTTTGGTGGATTAACACCATTTAACCGCTCGTAGTAAACTTGCTCACCTGTCAAAGACTGAGGTGGATCCTTATTCAAAGCGTGTTTTCCTTTCAAGAAATCCTTTTTATTCTTCCTCAGTGGATGATCTTGAGGAAGAAATCGCCGATGACAATCAAACCAACACGTCTTCCTTCCATTAGGGAGATAAAATGCCATAATCCAGAAAGTCGCTTATTGTCCACATAAGCACTGCTTTCAAGTTAAAATTTTGATGCAAGGATACATCGTATGCATCGACTCCAGTATATCACAATTCTTTTACCTCGCCAATAAGAGGTCGTAGGAAGATATCCAGACTAGCTCGCGGATGATTTGGCCCATAGTTCAGAATTGTTAGAAACAAATACTCTGTATTCATGCACATACCAGGGGGTAAATTATACGAAGTCAAGATCACAGGCCATAATGAATGATTACGAGACATGCCAAAAGGATTGAATTCATCTGTAAATAATCCAAGATAAACATTACAGGGTTCTTCGGCAAACTGGAGATGAAGGTCTTGAAAATATTTCCACTCTGCTGCATCAGACGGATGACACATTTTTCCCTCATTTGCTTTGTGCTCAGCATGCCATCTCATAGCTGTTGTGGTCTTCTTGCTCTGATACATTCTTTTCAATCTATCAGTAATTGGTAGATAGCACATACGACTAAATGGAACTTTGGTTCTCCGTCGTCCGTTGTTCGGCTTCCATCTTGGTGCATCACAGAACTGACACTTATCCCACTTTTCATCCTCTTTCCAGAAGATCATACAATTATTAATACAAACATCAATTGTATAATATGGTAGGTCTAAATTGCACATCAATTTTTCTGTCTCGTAATGTGAACCGGTTGACTGGTTTCCAGCTGGTAAATACTCTGTCAACATATTGCAAATTGAATCCACACACTTTTCACTCATGTTATAATCTGTCTTATTTTGCATGACTCGAGCAGCTAAGGATAACTGCGAGTGACCTTCGTGACAACCATCGTATAATGGATTTTTCGCTCCTTCTAACAATTCGTAGAATTTTTGGGAATGGTTATGTATCGGTTCTTCTACATTTTGATAATTATCATACTGATGATAGTTATCAAAATGCTCGGTATCACGAAATGCATCATTCACTATATCTACATATCTATCTTCTACTACATTACCCACTTCTTCTCTCCCACTTATTTCGGTTGTATTAACATAACTCGTTCCTAAATCCATATTGATTTCTTCTCCATGCTTATACCAAATATAATAATCTGGCATAAATCCTCTACTATACAGATGATTCCAAATTTTTTTCTCTGAGATAAATTTGTTGTTTTTGCAACCACTACAAGGACAGTAAAACTTACCCCTATTGCTCTGCGCTAGAGACTGGTTATTTGCAAATGCCATAAATTGATCGATCCCCATTTCGAACTCTGCCGAAAAGTTTTCCGTCTCTTCATCTATCCTTTTATACATCCACTCCCGACCATTACTATAATTGTAATTATCCGACATTATATAAAAAGTAAAAAAGTTTATCACTCTTTTTTTTTGACAAATCACTCTTATACAGATAATAAAAATTACTCTCTCTTGATTTTTTTATCAAACATTCTCTCTTTTTTCTACTAAAAATATAAAAATATACTCGCTTTCCCACACCCTTTTATCAACCACATTCTGAGTAATTTCTATGCAATGAGAACGGTGGATGGCACATATATATAGATATATGTACGACTACAAAGCGTCTATATTTTGACCACAAGACAAGTCACATCCACCACATAACGCAGAAAACGTGTTTTACCGGTTTTTATGTCGGCAAAGGGTACGACTATTTTATGACTATATTGTGAGGACATAATGAGTTAGTCACAAATTAGTCGCAACCTCTGCCGACATACCATGTAGTCGTCATGTAGTCGCAACGTTACGACTATTTTGCGACTAATATTTAACGATCTTACAGAGTTAGTCGCAACTTAGTCGCAGCCTCTGCCGACATACTTTGTAGTCGTAATATAGTCGCAACTCATACGACTATTGTGCGACTAATATTTAGCGTCCATAGATTAGTCGCTACTCAGTCATAAGTCTACGACTATTTTACTACTACATTACGTAGTCTCTAATTAGCGACTATGTTGAGACTATATGTTTATAGTCGTGAAGTAGTCGTGTATTTTTGTGACTATCGTTTTAGTCGCACCTTGTAGTCGCAAACTGACTGTTTTCTTATAGTGTTTGGAACGCCTCTTCCTGTGCTTCTTCCCATTTGAAACCAACGTCCTTCTTGATCACTTCAGTCAAGGGTGCAGCAATGGTGCTAAAGTCTTTCACAAAACGTCTGTAGAAGCCTGCTAGTCCATGAAAGCTTATCACTTCTCCAACAGTCTTTGGACTAGGCCACTCGCGAATTGCCTTGACCTTTTCTTCGTCAACCTATATACCCTGTGCACTCACAACAAAGCCTAGAAACACAAGATTATCTGTGCAAAAGGTACACTTCTTCAGATTAGCAAACAGCTTTTCTTTCCTAAGAACATCTAAAACAGATTTCAAATGCTCTACATGCTCACTTAGGCTTTTGCTATAAATCAGGATATCATCAAAGTAGACCACAACAAAAATGCCTATGAACTTTCTCAAAACATGGTTCATTAACCTCATGAATGCACTAGGTACATTAGTTAAACCAAAAGGCATCACTAACCATTCGTACAATCCCTGTTTGGTTTTGAAAGCAGTTTTCCATTCAACACCCTCTTTCATGCGAATTTGGTGATTTCCACTTTTCAGATCAATCATAGAGAACACACTAGAACCAAACAATTCATCTAGCATGTTATCTAAGCGAGGTATAGGATGGCGATACTTAACTGTTATGTTGTTGATGGGTCTGCAGTCAACTCACATTCTCCAACTTCCATCGTTCTTTGGAACAAGTAAAACTGGCACAACACAAGGGCTTATGCTCTCTCTAATGTATCCTTTCTCCATCAGTTCGCCAACTTGCTTTTGCAACTCCTTGGTCTCCACTGGATTGGTTTTCTAGGCTGGACGATTTGCTAGTGAAGCTCCCGGTACGAAGTCTATCTGATGCTCAATCCCACGAATTAGGGGTAAACCACTCGGGTTTTCTTCATGGAATACATCTCCAAAATCCTGCAAAAGAAAAGTAACTTCAGTCGGCAGCACCGGTTCAAGGTCAGTCAAGCTCATGAGAGCCTCTTTATAAACAAATAGAATCGCAAGTTGCTTAGAGAAAAGAGCTCTCTTAACCTCATAAGATCTCACAAAGAAGTTTGAGTTTCTCACGGGTTTACTCTCACAAGCCATTTTCTTGGCTTTTCTCAAACTCTCACTCTCTTTTTCGTGATTAGTGTTTGGGGCACTCAAACTCTCTTTTTCTTTCTTCTTGCACAAGTGTTTTTGATCTTGATGTACCTCAGATGGTGTCAATGGAACTAGAGTGAACTTCTTCCCCTTAAACTCAAAAGAATGCTTGTTCGTGAATCCGTCATGTGTAACCTTGTGATCATACTGCCATGGTCTCCCCTAAAGAATATAACCAGCTTCCATAGGCAAAACATCACAAAAGATATCATCAGCATATTTTCCACTAGAAAAAGGAACTCTTACTTGCTTCGTCACTGTCATTTCTTCATTGTCATTCAACCATTGAAGACTGTAAGGTCTCGGATGCTTCTCAGTTTGTAAACACAGCTTCTGAACCAAAGTATGGCTTGCAACATTCGTACAGCTTCCTCCATCAATGATGAGACTGCAAACCTTCTCCTGAACAAGACACCTCGTGTGAAACAGGTTCTCTCTCTGTTCAGTCTCCTCAGACTTGGTTTGAACTCTCAATGACCTTCTAGTACCAAGCAAATCATCTTTTGTTGGAAGTTCTTCATGTTCTTCTGATGAGGGCAACAAATCTGATACCACTTCTCCTTCTTCTTCAGTAACAATATCTCCATTGTCCATAAGCAGCATGGTTCGTTGATTAGAGCATTCATTGGCATAATGTCCCTTGCCATGACACTTGAAGCACTGAACATCGCGGTTCCTTGTCTTTGTAGGCTCGGATCTCCCTTTGTTATCTTGACCAGTAGTGGTTGGTTTAGCATCAAACCGTGGTTTTGGGGCTGTCTTTACTTCTCTGGAATAACTAGGTCTCACACTAGACATTCCAGCACCATAAGACTTACGAGTTGTACCCCTCCTCTTGAGCAGTTGCTCCATCAAGATAACTTTGTGTAACATTTCCTCCAAGTCTACAGAGTGTTGTAGCTCCATCCAATCCTGAAGATCTCTGCTCATTCCACTCAAGAACCTGGCCATCGTGGCTTCTCTGTCCTCATCAATATGAGCTTATATCATAAGAGTCTCCATTTCCTGAAAGTAGTCCTCCACACTCCTGCTACCTTGTGTAAGTCTTCTTTGCCTTTGGTGTAGCTCCCTGTGGTAGTGACTAGGAACAAAGTGTTTCCTCATTATCGCTTTCATCTCATTCCATGTCTCAACGGGATGCTCTTCATTCCGTCTCCTGCTTGTAACAAACTGATCCCACCAGTTAATAGCATAGTCAAAAACTCAGTAGCTGCTACTCTAACATTTTTGGATTCTGAATAGTTTTGGCAGTCAAAGACTAGCTCAATCTTCTTCTCCCACTCCAAGTAGGCATCCGGATCATTTCCCCATGGAATGATGGAATTTTCAGCTTAAGACCTCCCAAGTTGTTATCAGCCTGACCTCTGCCGTCTCTATCACGTCTAGGTCTCCTTCTACTCCCCTGAGAAGAATCACCATCACGGCTGTAGTAGTCATTGTCTATATTAACCCTTGCTGGTCTCCTTGGTTCTTCTTCTATTTCGATAGGCACGTTTTGAGGTTGCCTTTCTCTAGCCTCAACTCTGACTTCCTCCAAAAAAGGTGTTTCACTCAATCAAATGTCACTCAGTGAATTTTCAAAGTTCCAATAGGACTAACAATCAACTCGATTTGTTTCTCTCAGGAATCAACCAGTAAACCAAGTATAGAATAGAAAAAAGAGAAAGATCAAATAGAATAGAACGGAAAGAAAGAAAGAAAGATAGAATAGAATAGAAAGAAAAGAATAGAATAGAAAGAAAAGAAATAAATAGAAAGAGAGAAATAACTGAAAGAAAATTAGAATTAAGAAACTTTAGATTGCAAAAACAAATTCCATAATTTCTTAGATCCTTTTTTTATATATGTTCTTTTCTTTTCTTTTCTTTTTTTGTTTTTTTTTTGTTACTGGATTCAAAAATGAATATTAAAAACGAGAAACAGAAATAGAAGAAAAGAAGATGAAAAGATAGAAGATGAAAAGATAAGAAGGTGAAAAGATAGTAGATAAAAAGATAAGAAGATGAAGAGATAAAAAATGAAAAGATGAGAAGATGAACAGAAAGATAGAATACCGAACTTTTGAGTGGTGTTCTGATACCAGATGATGCGATCCTCCAAGATCGGGCACTCTAAAGTTGGTAGGGATAATCCTTTAATCCAATGGAAGCAGAAATTCCAAAGGAAAAGGCGGTGGAGCCTTAGAAAGGTGATGCAGGTAGCTCCAATAGTGAGTATATTAAACTCACCACCTGATACTAACTTATACTGCAAACAACTAACTTCAGTCAGTAGAATGGCCACACAAGTGTGATAAAGAACACTTGATAAACCGGGTTGATCCCCTAGATATGACACACCAAGACAGATCGAAATGTTCACAAGGAACAAAGAGAATCACTCTCAAAAGGTTTTATAAAAAAAGGGGTTGTTCTTCTCAAATGAGATTACATGAGATATATAGAAATAAAAATGAGTAGACCAAGAGGCAAACTCGTGGTCAAAGCATTACCTAAAGAAAGACTGGATTAAAACTAAGTTTGAATGACTCTTTAGCTTCAAAAGTGACTCTTGAAGTGATTTTGTGGATGCCTCTTCAACTATTCCTTCCACGGCACGAAATGGTCTCTTTTAAGTGAATGGGCTTAGTAACTTTTTGATCCATTTGCCTCATTAAAACCTTTCCTGAAAAATCTATTGGGACAAAACCAAGGATAAGGAAAAAGAGTGCATATGATCACAAATCCATTAGAGCTCTTCTTGGACTTGGATCATCATTAGAAATTCTTGAGTTGAGTCTTCTCCATTCCAGTCTGAGTTCTCTTTGGATGTTAGCATTTGGTTAAGTAAACCTCCAATTCCTTGCATAAATCTCTTAGCTTTAGCACGGGTCCAAGGTCCAACCACTGGTACAAGCATTGCATCCGCATGTTCAAGCTCAGCTTCCACAAGTTCTTCCTGATTGCCTTCCATGATCACATCAAGCCCCTCCTCTTGAAAAAGATTTGTCCTCAAATCTGGTTCATCTGCAACAAAAGGAGCTAAGTCAGAAACATTAAAGCTTGAACTTACGTTGTACTTACCTTGTAAATCAATCTGATAAGCGTTGTCACTGATTTTCTTCAAAACTTTGAATGGACCATTGATCCTTGGCATAAGCTTAGACTTTCTTTCAGCTGGAAAACGTTCCTTTCTCAAGTGTACCCTAACAAGATCTCCAACTTCAAAGGTCATCTTTTTCCTGCCTTTGTTTTCTTGCCTTTCCTACAGCTTTGTCTTTGCTTCGATGTTAAGTGATATATCATGGTTTTTGCTGGTTTTTGACCATGATATAAGTCTTGTTTATAGAGTCTTTTTGGTATTTTTCGAGTCCTATAGAGTCTTTGCAGGTTTAGGTACAAATGGAGCATAATTGTGGATTCTGGAACCTTTTGGAGCTATACTGAAGCTGTTGCTGAAAAGACCAAGTCAGAGGGCATTAAAGAGCAAGGTGTCGATCGACACCCACCTCTTGGTGTCGATCGACACCGATCGTGGTTGCGAAGAAGCGTTAAATCTCATTAGAAGAAATTGCAACTTGGCCTAGAAGTTTCCCACTATTTGCATTTTTGCCCCAGTTCGTGTTTAGACTTGTATTTAGGTTTTCTAAGCCATTGTTATAGGATATTCTGATATTCATTGAGACTAAGAGAGAGATTAGATTGAGAGCTTTTGGGGAGACAAATCCATACTCTGTAGAGAAGAATTTCGAACCCCTTCATCTTTTACTCTATTTTCTTAATGCAATATTATTCAGTCATGATTTGTGTTTCACTTGCTATGTCTGAGTAATCTGCTAGTTAGGTTTTGGGTTATTCAAAGGTTGATAATGAATTGTTAGAACTACAAAACTGGAAGGATAAATCATTTGGTTCTTCATCTTGATTGCTTTAATACTGGTTTTAAGATTGATCACCTAGAAATCAGATCTTCGGTTGTTTAATAGATGTGGAAACATTGTTAATCACCAGAACTATCTTAGATGAGCAAAATAACTAGTTGCAAAGGAATTTGGATTAGTGATTTTGTGAACATATCGAACCTGATCTATAATGCATGTTTAGGTTGTTAGAGTTTGCAAAGGAATTTGGAATTCTGGAATCTGATCATAGTTAATCTCTGCGACGGAAGTCGATTGGTTTTACACTAGTGTTTCGAGTTATAGAACGGTTTTAATAAATATTCCTTTCAGTCCGTGGTCTGCGATTTATGTCAACTTGTGAATTTCCCATTGCCTAGCGCTTGTCTCTATTGATTTTAAGAACCAACAACCATCCTGATCTCATTGATTTCGCAAATATCTTAGTTTTATTTTATTATCTACTGCTTAGCTTTATTTGAATCTAAAATCTGTTGAGTGATAGTCTCAAGTCTTTGTGGATTCGATCCCTAAGTACTACCGTGATCTCTTAATTTGAGAGAGTAGCTCTAAGGGTTAATTTGAGCATATCAAATTTTGGCGCCATTGCCGGGGACTTAGATATTGCTTTCAGATTTTTAGTATTAGAATTTTGACTAAGTTTTTATTTTCTGTTTACTAACTTCTTTCACTTTTCTGTTGTCTGTTTCAGGTGCATGCATAATCGCAGTACCAGGAGCAACAAGGACAAAGAACTTGTGACTTTAGGCATCGACGAACTCGCCAAGCTAGAGAGAACTATCAGGAAAGCCAAAAAGCAGACTAAAATGGTTGGACCACTTGTTCTGAGGACAGATGCTGAAGGTCATTTAGTTGACAGAGAAGGGAACAGAAGGAATGAGGATGGGCAGAGGATAGATGACAATGGCGTTGTAATTGAGGAGCAAAATGTACAATAGCAAGCTGCTGGAGATGCTGTTGGGCGTCATCCACAGAGGACTCTGGGAGATTACAACAGGCCAGATCAGTTCTATGAAAATAGAGCTGCAATCCGCCCACCTGCCTTTCAGAGGAATGACTTTGAGCTGAAACCCAGTTACTATCAGCTTGTAGGTCAGCATCCTTTCCATGGGCCTCCACATGAACACCCAATGGACCACATTGAGAAGTTTGAAGACCTGGCTTCAAGTGTTAAAGCCAATGGAGTCACCAATGACTTCCTATTCTGCAAGCTTTACCCTCACTCTTTGGAAGGAGATGCAGCACATTGGCTCAAACAGCTGGCCCCTGCTTTTTTGACTACATGGGAGGACACTAAATCTGCTTTCCTCAACAACTTCTATGATGATGCAAGGTCAGAAGAGTTGAGGAGAAATATCGCCACATTCTCCCAAGGTCCAACAGAAGATTTTAAAGCAGCATGGGTTAGATTTAAGCTGTACCAAAGGGATTGCCCACATCATGGATTTAATGAAGTACAGCTGCTGGGAATCTTCTTCACGGGTGTTGATTGGAAATACCAGATGGCTCTGGATGCAGCAAGCAATGGGAACTTCAACACAAGAGTCCCAGCTGATGCCATCAAGCTGATAGAGAACCTGGCTTCCAGCAACAGCACAAAGAATGCTGATTTTGAGAGACAAAAAAATGTTGGGGGTGCAGGAAGTAATCAGTTTGTTGCTGAGATGAAAGCCAAGTTGGACTCTGTGCATAATCTCCTGGTTGGGAAGAAGTCTGTTCAGTTTGCTGCTAAGGTTGAGACATTTGAGCCAGTTGAAGAGTTTGAAGAAGAATATGTCAACTACATCAATGGAGCTAGTTTCCAAGGACAAAGGTACAACAATAAGCAAGGAAACAGAGGATTCAGTGGGAATATGCAAAGAAACAACTTCACAGAAAACCAGAGTTCTACTGGCTACACTCCCAAGCCTCAGTTTCAGAAATCTGAGTACCAGAAGCCTTATCAGAACAGCAACCTCAACAGGAACTATGGTTCCTCATCCTATCAGCCTGCACCAGCACCATCAGCTTCAAGCAAAATGGAAGCCATGCTTGAACAGTTACTAGAAGGTCAGCAGAAGATTACAGTTGACTTCAATGGCAAGATTGACGCCCTGTATCAAGATTTGAATGGGAAAATCGAAGCTCTGAACACTCATGTGAAGACTTTGGATACTCAAGTGGCTCAAACTGCTAGGGCTGTGAAAAGACAGGATGGATTCCTTCCAGGAAGGACAGACACCAATCCAAGACACTCTGTTAACGCCATTACGCTGATGAGTGGAAAGAATCTGCAACCAGTGCTGAAAAAGGGCTTTAGTACAGAAGGTTTCGAGCAGCTGCAGGAGTTTGAAGATGAAGATTTCGAAAATTTTGAAGAGTGTCGATCGACACCAACCCCTCAATGTCGATCGACACCAAAGGAAATTCGCGACTCCTTGACTCGAAGCGAACGGATATCGACCGAGGTCGACAAGCTGCCCGACACCGGATCGACACCACTCTCAGGAACCAGTGTCGATCGACACCCACCCCCTGGTGTCGATCGACGCCCACCACAGAAGCAAACTCCGAGTTCTCAGACTCCAGAAAGTGCCGAAGAAAGGGTCTACAAGCCAAATGTGCCTTATCCAAGGAATCAGAAGAAGTCGATTGGTTTTACACTAGTGTTTCGAGTTATAGAACGGTTTTAATAAATATTTCTTTTAGTCTGTGGTCTGCGATTTATGTCAACTTGCGAATTTCCCATTGCCTAGCGCTTGTCTCTATTAATTTTAAGAACCAATAACCATCATGATCTCATTGATTTCGCAAATATCTTAGTTTTATTTTATTATCTACTGCTTAGCTTTATTTGAATCTAAAATCTGTTGAGTGATAGTCTCAAGTCTTTGTGGATTCGATCCCTAAGTACTACCGTGATCTTTTAATTTGAGAGAGTAGCTCTAAGGGTTAATTTGAGCATATCATTAAGTCTTGTTTTCTCATGAATCTGCTTAACAAGATCAGCTTTCTTTTTCCCATCCATACTAACTCTTTCATTCAAAGGCAAAGGGATTAGATCCACATGAGTTAGCGGATTGAATCCATAGACAACCTGAAAAGGCGAATACTTGGTAGCAGAATGCACTGAATGATTATATGCAAACTCAACATGATGCAAACATTCATCCCATGTTTTGATGTTCTTTTTAATGATTGCACGCAAAAGAGTAGACAAAGTCCTATTTACTACTTCAGTTTGACCATCAGTTTGAGGATGACAAGTAGTTGAAAACAACAACTTAGTTCCTAACTTAGACCACAAAGTTACCAAAGTAGCTTATGAACTTAGTATCTCTATCAGAAACAATTGTCCTAGGCATTCCATGCAAACGAACAACTTCTCTAAAGAACAAATCAGCAATGAGAGATGCATCATCAGTTTTATGACATGGGATAAAATGCGCCATCTTAGAAAATGTATCTACCACAACAAAGATAGAATCTCTTCCTTTTCTAGTCATTGGCAAACCAAGCACGAAATCCATAGAAATGTTAGTCCAAGGCTCAGTAGGAATGGGTAAAGTAGTATACAAACCGTGGGGTTGCACTTTTGACTTAGTTTGCTTGCAAGTGACACATCTACCGCAAATCCTTTCCACATCTCTCTTCATGTGCGGCCAGTAGAAATGATCCTGCATAACACTTAGTGTTTTGGCAACTCCAATATGTCCCATTAGGCCTCCTCCATGAGCTTCTGTAACAAGCAAATCTCTCAAAGAACAGTTAGGCACACACAAACAGTTTTTATATAACAGAAATCCTTCATGTCTAAAATATTTTCCATGAGCAAACTTTTCACAAGCTTGAAACACTTCTCTAAACTCAGTATCAGTTTCGTACATTTCCTTAAGTTGTTCAAATCCTAACAACTTAGCATCAAGAGTAGAGATGAGAACATACATTCGCGACAAAGCATCGGCAACAACATTTTCCTTACCTTGCTTGTACTTGATGACATAAGGGAATGTCTCAATGAATTCTACCCATCTGGCATGGCGTTTTTTCAGCTTATGTTGGCCCTTCAAATGCTCCAAAGATTTGTGATCAGTGTGAATCACAAACTCTTTTCGCCAAAGATAATGCTGCCATGTTTGCAAAGCGCGGACCAAGGCGTAGAGCTCTTTATCATATGTTTGATAGTTCAGCGTAGCTCCTCCTAGTTTCTCACTGAAATAAGCAATGGGCTTCTTCTCTTGCATCAGTATGGCCCCAATTCCCACACCAGAAGCATCACATTCGATTTCAAAGGTCTTAAGAAAATCTGGCAAAGACAAAAGAGGTGCATTAGTAAGTTTCCCTTTCAAAGTTTGGAACGCCTCTTCCTGTGCTTCTTCCCATTTGAAACCAACGTCCATCTTGGTCACTTCAGTCAAGGGTGCAGCATTTGTGCTAAAGTCCTTCACAAAACGTCTGTAGAAGCGTGCTAGTCCATGAAAGCTTCTCACTTCTCCAACAGTCTTTGGACTACGCCACTCGCGAATTGCCTTGACCTTTTCTTCGTTAACCTGTATACCCTGTGCACTCACAACAAAGCCTAGAAACACAAGATTATCTGTGCAAAAGGTACACTTCTTCAGATTAGAAAACAGCTTTTCTTTCCTAAGAACATCTAAAACAGATTTCAAATGCTCTACATGCTCACTTAGGCTTTTGCTATAAATCAGGATATCATCAAAGTAGACCACAACAAAAACACCTATGAACTTTCTCAAAATATGGTTCATTAACCTCATGAATGTACTAGGTGCATTAGTTAAACCAAAAGGCATCACTAACCATTCATACATTCCCTTTTTGGTTTTGAAAGCACTTTTCCATTCATCACCCTCTTTCATGCGAATTTGGTGATATCCACTTTTCAGATCAATCTTAGAGAACACAGTAGAACCAAACAATTCATCTAGCATGTCATCTAAGCGAGGTATAGGATGGCGATACTTAACTGTTATGTTGTTGATGGCTCTGCACTCAACGCACATTTTCTAAATTCCATCCTTCTTTGGAACAAGTAAAATTGGCACAGCACAAGGGTTCATGCTCTCTCTAATGTATCCCTTCTCCATCAGTTCGCCAACTTGATTTTGCAACTCCTTGGTCTCCACTGGATTGGTTCTGTAGGCTGGACGATTTGGTAGTGAAGCTCCAGGTACAAAGTCTAACTGATGCTCAATCCCACGAATTGAGGGTAAACCACTTGGGTTTTCTTCAGGGAATACATCTCCAAAATCCTGCAAAAGAAAAGTAACTTCACTTGGCACCACCGGTCCAAGGTGAGTCAAGCTCATGAGAGCCTCTTTATAAACAAATAGAATCACAGGTTGCGTAGAGAAAAGAGCTCTCTTAACCTCACAAGATCTCACAAAGAAGTTTGAGTTTCTCACGGATTTACTCTCTCAGGCCTTTTTTTTGGCTTTTCTCAAACTCTCACCCTGTTTTTCATGATTAGTGTTTAGGGCACTCAAACTCTCTTTTTTTTTCTTCTTGCACAAGTGTTTTTGATCTTGATGTGCCTCAGATGGTGTCAATGGAACTAGAGTGAACTTCTTCCCCTTAAACTCAAAAGATTGCTTGTTCGTGAATCCGTCATGTGTAACCTTGCGATCATACTGCCATGGTCTCCCCAAAAGAATATGACCAGCTTCTATAGGCAAAACATCACAAAGGATCTCATCAGCATACTTTCCACTAGAAAAAGGAACTCTTACTTGCTTTGTCACTGTCATTTCTCCATTCTCATTCAACCATTGAAGACTGTAAGGTCTCGGATGCTTCTCAGTTTGTAGACACAGCTTCTGAACCAAAGTCTGGCTTGCAACATTCGTACAGCTTCCTCCATCAATGATGAGACTGCAAACCTTCTCCTGAACAAGACACCTCGTGTGAAACAGGTTCTCTCTATGTTCAGTCTGCTCAGATTTGGTTTGAACTCTCAATGACCTTCTAGTAACTAGAAAATCCCTTTTGTTGGAAGTTCTTCATGTTCTTCTGATGAGGGCAACAAATCTGATACCACTTCTCCTTCTTCTTCAGTAACAATATCTCCATTGTCCATAAGCAGAATGGTTTGTTGGTTAGAGCATTCATTGGCATAATGTCCCTTGCCATGACACTTGAAGCACTGAACATCGCAGTTCCTTGACTTTGTAGGCTCGGATCTCCCTTTGTTATCTTGACCAGTAGTTGTTGGTTTAGCATCAAACCGTGGTTTTGGGGCTGTCTTTACTTCTCTGGAATAACTAGGTCTCACACTAGACGTTCCAGCACCATAAGACTGACGAGTTGTACCCCTCCTCTTGAGCTGCTGCTCCATCAAGATAGCTTTGTGTAACATTTCCTCCAGGTCTACATAGTGTTGTAGCTCCATCCGATCCTGAAGATCTCTGCTCATTCCACTCAAGAACATGGCCATCGTGGCTTCTCTCTCTGCATCAATATCAGCTCTTATCATAAGAGTCTCCATTTCCTGAAAGTAGTCCTCCGCACTCCTGCTACCTTCTGTAAGTCTCCTTAGCCTTTGGTGTAGCTCCCTGTGGTAGTGACTAGGAACAAAGCGTTTCCTCATTATCGCTTTCATCTCATTCCATGTCTCAACGGGGTGCTCTTCATTCCGTCTCCTGCTTGTAACAGACTGATCCCTCCAGTTAATAGCATAGTCACAAAACTCAGTAGCTGCTACTTTAACCTCTTTGTATTCAGAATAGTTTTGGCAGTCAAAGACTAGCTCAATCTTCTTCTCCCACTCCAAGTAGGCGTCTGAATCGTTTTTCCCATGGAATGATGGAATTTTCAGCTTAAGACCTCCCAATTTGTTATCAGCCTGACCTCTGCTGTCTCTATCACGTCTAGGTCTCCTTCTACTTCCCTGAAAAAAATCACCATCACAGCTGTAGTAGTCATCGTCTATATTAACCCTTGCTGGTCTCCTTGGTTCTTCTTCTATTTGGACAAGCACATTTTAAGGTTGCCTTTCTCTAGCCTCAACTCTGACTTTCTCCAACCTCTCATATACACCATTAATCTCATTTCTCAGCATCCGCCGCATCTGTCCTAACAAGGCTTCCATTTGGAGATTAGGGACTGCTGGTGCTCCTTCACGGTTATCTCCATCTTGAGACATGATTTTTCCTGCTAAGATTAACAAACAAATTAGAAATAAAAGCCCTCACAAGTGTTTCTCTCAAGTGTTTCCCTCACAAAAAGGTGTTTCACTCAATCAAATATCACTCACTGAATTCTCAAAGTTCCAATAGGACTAACAATCAACTCGATATGTTTCTCTCACGAATCAACCAGTAAACCAAGTATAGAATAGAAAGAAGAGAAATATCAATTAGAATAGAACGGAAAGAAAGAAAGATAGAATAAAATAGAAAGAAAAGAATAGAATAGAAAGAAAAGAAATAAATAGAAAGAGAGAAATAACTGAAAGAAAATTAGAATTAAAAAACTTTAGATTGCAAAAACAAATTCTAGAACTTCTTAGATCCTTTTTTTTTATATGTTCTTTTCTTTTCTTTCCTTTTTTTGTCTTTTTTTTGTTAATGGATTCGAAAATGAATATTAAAAATGAGAAACAAAAATAGAAGAAAATAAGATGAAAAGATAGAAGATGAAAAGATAAGGAGGTGAAAAGATAGTCGATGAAAAGATAAGAAGATGAAGAGATGAAAAATGAAAAGATGAGAAGATGAACAGAAAGATAGAATACCGAACTTTTGAGTGGTGCTCTGATACCAGATGATGCGATCCTCCAAGATCGGGCACTCTAAAGTTGGTAGGGATAATCCTTTAATCCAATGGAAGCGGAAATTCCAAAGGAAAAGGCAGTGGAACCTTAGAAAGGTGATGCAGGTAGCTCTAATAGTGAGTATATTAAACTCACCACCTGATACTAACTTATACCGCAATCAACTAACTTCAGTCAGTAGAATGACCACACAAGTGTGATGAAGAACACTTGATAAACCGGGTTGATCCCCTGGATATGACACACCAAGACATATCGAAATGTTCACAAGGAACAAAGAGAATCACTCTCAATAGGTTTTATAAAAAAAAAGGGTTGTTCTTCTCAAATGAGATTACATGAGTTATATAGAAATAAAAATGAGTAGACCAAGAGGCAAACTCGTGGTCAAAGCATTAACTAAAGAAAGACTGAATTAAAACTAAGTTTGAATGACTCTTTAGCTTCAAAAGTGACTTTTGAAGTGATTTTGTGGATGCCTCTTCAACTCTTCCTTCCAAGGCACGAAATGGTCTCCTTTAAGTGAATGGGCTTAGTAACTTTGTGATCCATTTGCCTCATTAAAACCTTTCCTGGAAAACCCATTGGAACAAAACAAAGGATAAGGAAAAAGAGTACAAATGATCACAGACCCATTAGAGCTCTTCTTGGACTTGGATCATTATTAGAACTTCTCGAGTTGAGTCTTCTCTATTCCAGTCCGAGGTCTCTTTGGAAGTGAGCATTTGGTTAAGTAAACCTCCAATTTCTTGCATAAATCTCTTAGCTTTAGCACGGGTCAAAGTTCCAACCGCTGGTACAAGCATTGCATCCGCAGGTTCAAGCTCAGCTTCCACAAGTTCTTCCTGATTGCCTTCCATGATCACATCATCTTGACTATGGACCCGAGCTATAGTGACGCCAAGAGGAACAAGTGGCTATGCGACAGGCTCTTCTACGTTGCCGATTGTCACTATGGAGTTCCAAAAAAATGTCCATGTGGTGGAAAAATTATGGAGGAGACCTCTCAAAATGCAGCCGGCCTAGGAACGAGATACTGGACCTCCAGTGAGTTTGAGGTACCGACTCCATAATTTATGCTTTCAACGTTCCTTTTTGTTTCAATTATTTGGTTTTTGATCCTATATTTTTCTTGATCTGTAGAATGATGGTTACTACATTAGGCAAAGATGGGTTCAGGCTATCAAAGATGAAATTTCTAGCTTAAAGGACAAGGTTGCTGACCATGAAGTTCTAATCAGACAAATGCGTTATGAGCTAACAAAAAAATGCTGAAGAGATTGCAAAGCCGAAGTAGTTAGTGGCGAGTGTTATAGGTTGTGACATTTAACTTATCTTTGTCCTTTGTCTTATCTATGTTTGAACTCATAAATGATCAATGCTTTGTTTTTTAAGACTTGTTTTAGTTTTCTAAGACTTATGTCTGACTAGTAATACCAGTAGCACAAAAACAAAATGACACAATTATACGTAGTAGTATCAGTAGTACGGATTTGAAAACGAATAACACAGTTGTTCCTAGTAATACCAGTAGTACGAATTTGAAAACAAACAACACAGTTGTGCCTAGTTATACCAGTAGTACAAATTCTAAAACAAATAACACAGTTGTACGAAGTAATACCAGTAGTACAAATTCGAAAACAAACAACACAGTTGTGCCTAGTAACACCAGTAGTATGAATTCTAATAAAACAACAAAGTACAACATAGTAATACCTAGTAATACGAGTTCAGATCCGAATTAAAACAAGTAACATAGTTCAAATTCAAAACCAACAACAAAGTTCTACATAGTAATACCAGTACTACGAGTAATAAACCATAAAAAGAAGTCTTATACTTTCTGCTTCTTCGACCTTGTCCTCGCCCCCCCCCCCCCTGCATAAAACCTGCATAAAACCTTCCAGAGGTCCGAGTCTTCCCACCAACCCAAACAACTTGTTTTCAAGTTGAGTCATCCGTTCTCCAAAGTCATTTTTCATGGCGTTTACCATCACAACCAATCATTTAAAGGCGTGTTTACCGGGCCGTCATTGGCGGCAATGACCCCGGTCATCGGATTCTCAGGTTCCTCTCGCAATCTGGAAGCCACATCTTCCTTGTATATCTCCTTAAAGCGTATGGCATATCCTTTGGTAAGACGACTCATCCAGCTCTCAACATTGACATCATGTTTATCATCATCGCCGTCTTGTTCGAGGATTTCAGCCAGAAAAGAGTTTTCTTCATTTGTAGTGATCAGGATACTATCAATTTCTTGTATAAACATAACAATCCAAAATAAATGAAATTAAAGATTAAAAACATAACAATCCAAAATAATTATAATGCAAAGTACGAGAAGAATAACTAATCTTAGTTCCACCAAGGTGTTCATTTATACTCTCAAGAGGAAACCCTTTCAATTTGCTTTTCTTGAACCTTGTCATGCACATCTTAGGGCAACTCATGTGTGCGATTGGAATAGCTTCCCGGAATCTATTCCGCAAATCTGGAATTGCCTCAAACACTAAAAGCTACACAACACACATATAGTTAAAGGAGTTAGAGTATGCTTCAATTATAACAAGTAAGTAACTTACCTCCATATGAATTCAGAAACCTGGAATCGGCCATAATACACCCTCTTTGATGCTTCCTCCAAAATGAGTCATCGTGTATGAGATCTCGCCTAGCATGTGATCGAAGGACAATCTGCCCCAAGGAAATGTCTTACACAACTCGAGATCATACACTGCTCTCTGAAAGAATTTCAACACGGGCGTAGCATCTGCTCCAGTCTTTGTCTACCTTATAACAATGCTGGATAAGAAGTAGAAGACAGCCATCTTCAACCTATCTCGACCAGAATCTATTTCCTCTAGCTTTTCCTTCACGTCTTGATGTCTGATTGTTGATCACTCAAAATGCCTCTTGACAAAGTCCATACTGCCCTCTCGCATTTAATTGACTGGATAGTTGCGGCAGTCTAATCCTGACATCAAGGCGTGTTCCCTCAGCCCATAACGGATAGAAATGCTGTTGACGACAAACCAAACTTCCTTCTCTTTCTCGATGCATGCTGTTCGAAGAAGTAGCATCCACATGCCCATAACCTTGTGATATTTGTCCCTTTGCAAGTGGAAAAATGTGCTTGAATTGCGGATGGGTCTCAAACCATGACCTCTCTAGAGGTGTGAGCGAAGGCTTCAAATTGTCCAGCGTTGTCAAAGCTTCGTAGATGTAACACCTTGGCGATATCTTAATCTTCTTCTTATACTTTGTCAGTGGGAAGTACATTTTCATAGGTTGTAGTGCTGTCAATGGCTCCTCGGAATCCTACAAAAACATTCAGTTGTACCAAGTTATTCCAGTATTACAAATAAAATCCGACTAGTTGTACAAAGTAATTCTAGTATTACAAATAAAATCCTATTAGTTGTACCAAGTAATTCCTAGTATTACAAATAAAATCCAACTAGTTATATCTAGTTATATTAGTATTACAAATAAAATCTGATTAGTATTATCTAGTTATACTAGTATTACTTAAACAACCACAAATCCTAGTACTATCTAGTTAAACTAGTAGTACATGTAACAACCGAGTAGTTTTATTCAGTTATAGTAGTATTATTTAAACAACCATAAATCCTAATATTATCTAGTTATACTAGTATTACATGTATCAACCGAGTAGTTTTATCTAGTTATACTAGTATTACTTAACAACTACAAATCCTGGTATTAACTAGTTATACTAGTACTACATGTAACAAAGACTTGTTTTACCTAGTTATACTAGTGTTCCCTAGTTCTACCTAAGAAAAATAATTTAGTTTCCCCTAGTTCTACCTAACTACGAATTCAATCCAATGAAATCGAAATACTTACAATACTTTCATCTTCCCCATCCGCCGAGTTTTATTCTCCCTCTCCGTCTTCTTCTTCATTGGAGTTTTCTTCTTCATTGTCTTCTTCTTCATTGTCACTCTCTCCTTTCTCTCCTTCTTCTTCATTCTCGTTCTTATTTGAGACATGATCTCCTTCTTCTTCAGTCTCTTCGTCATCATTCTCTTCATTATCTTCTTCATGTCTCTCATTAATGGGAACCTTAGATCCTTCCCCCTCTTCGCCAATGGGAACTGTAATTCCTTCCCCCTCTTCTTCAATGGCATCATTCGGCGGATCAGAACTGCTTTAACCCTTCTCCACTTCAGCAATCGGCGGATTCGCATCCTTAGCCATATTCTTCTTCTTCCTCTTTGTTGTCCAATTTATCCTGGCCATTGAATCGGCGAATTGAGTTCAAGAGAGAGGGTTTTGTAAAAAAACTGAGAGGAGGTTCGAACCGAGATTTATGAGGGAAAGAGTTCAGGTTGGAGCAGTTTGAAGCAGTGCGAAAGTTTCTGATGATTTCGGGTTAGGAGGTTAAGGATTTTTAATTTCGGGTTAGGGGTTAGGGATTTTTAGTTTTTGGGTTAGAGATTAGATCCGATTTTAGTTAGGTTGGTGGGTAGAATTCATTTATAATTGTAAATCTATTAGTTGAGTAGGTTTTTAGGTAATTATTATGATTTTTAAAGTAAAATTAATTGAAAATAAAATAAAATTAGAAAAAAAATATTTGAAATTTCTGTTTTCGAAGGAGGGCATTTAAAACTCATAACCAATCCCCTATATTTATAATATATATATATAAATTCTAAAATTATATCTTAAAAAGTAAGATTCCTTGCTTAAAAAGGAAAGGCAACTTAGTGAGTAAAAAAAGAAGGCAACTTGTAGTCAGTTATATATATATATATATATATATAATCGTTGTTAGTTCTTTAATTTTTCTTTTCTTGACACAATAAATAATGTCTCCTCCTCTGAAAAAAATCAGAAAACTTTCTTCCTGCACCACCGGCAAGCCACCGCGAGAAGATAACAACGATCCGTCGTCCTTTTCTTCGCCGTTGCTTTCTTTACTGCCCGAAGAAATCGTTTTGCAGTGCTTACTCCATGTCCCAAGAAACTATGACCTAAACCTCTCTTGCGTTTCCAAAACCCTAAGATCTCTTATTCGCTCCCCTGAGCTCCACCGTTTGCGATCCTCCCTCCCCAAAGACTCCATATACGTTTCCTTCCGCGTAAACGAAGCTACTGATACAACCGACCAACATTGGTTCACACTCCGACCGTTTCAGGAAACAAACACGACGATTGAGTTCCGATTGGTTCCGGCTACGTTCCCTTCTCATCCTTTTATCTCCTGTTCTGCAACCGTCGCGGTCGGACCAGAGATCTTCTTCGTTGGAGGATCATCAAAACCTTCTTCGGACCTTTGGATTCTTGATACTCGTTCAAGAGAGTTAACACAGGGACCAAGCATGAAGGTGGCTCGAACTTGGGAAACCGTTGTTGGAGTGATCAACGGTAAGATTTACGTGATCGCAGGAGGTTGTGAAAACAAGATCCAAGTCGACGTTTTCGATCCGAAAACACGGGATTGGAGAGTTGCTGAGAACCCTGAGTGATATTTCATCGCGAGTTGACAAAGAGGATAGGCGCATCACTAGATTGGAAGGTGTATTCTGCGGGTGTTGGGAGTATCAAAGTGTATAATGCCAGAGAAGTCAGCAAAAGATTTGAGACATTGAAGATGCCAAACGACCTTGTATGGTGTATGTGTGTTGTTGCTGATTTGCTCTATGCTTGCTTTTTTAATTATGGGTTGATGTGGTTTGATGCAAAAGATAAGATATGGAGAAGAGTGGCTGGTGTTGATGGTGGTTTTGTAGAAACACTTGATGTTGAGTTTCATGAAGCTGTAATGATGGAATACAATGGGAGGCTTGCGGTTTTGTGGCCCGACATTGATGCTATTGCTAGGATTAAGACAGATATTAGGTGTGCGTTGTTCGTGTTAGATTGGGCTGGAGATGAAATTCGTGGAAGGATGGATTGGTCTGGCACTGTAGCCACAATGCCATATGCTTATAGTTTTCATAATTGTTTAGTTGTTTCAGATTGATCGTGTTTTTGTTTGCACCATCATCAGGAAGAAAAAAAAAAAAACTGTTTTGTGTTGTGTGAAACAAGAAAGCACAAGTTTTGTAGAACACTGACCTTTCTTTATTTCATTATTTGTAAGCTGATTTTATTTGACTATTTACACACAAATAAAAAGGTGGGCATGGAAATGACAATCTTAATGGGAAACAGTGTTTCTTGGATCATGTGTTTGATGACAATATCCAAAAATCCTATGTCTGAACGTTTCAGGGTTTTCTTTGTCATAAATGCTTGTAAATGTCTTGTACCTTAACCTATCACTTTGTTTTTGATTAATGTTTTGATTAAAGTTTTCATAATTGTTTAGTTGTTCTTGATTGATCTTGCTTTTGTTTGCAGCATCATGGAAAAAAACTGTTATGAAATAATACACTATATAATGTACAATATATTGATGTAGAAATTGATGCAGCAGAACCTTTACGTCGTTAACAAGACATCATCGTTTTCCTTTTTATTAGCATTATAACTATCTTCCTTTTCTTATTACTTGCTGGTTAAGCTACGATACTTTAAGCTATTTTCCGTTTCTTATTGTCAGTTAAGATCTAGGTGTAAGTGCTATATAAAGCCTCATCTAGTTTCAGAATAATACAGTTTTTCAAGAATTAATAAAGAGATTTCTCTTATTGCCTTGTGAGATTTGATTCAATTCATCGAGCAAGAGTTGGTCTTAAGAGTTAATTAAATTCCTCTTAATCGATCCAAGTAGGTCTCAAGAGAATCAAAACCTCTTGATTGAGCTACACGCTAGTTCTAGGTCTCAAGAGCTTCAAACTCTTTTGATTGATCCTCAAGCTAGTTCTTACGCTGCGCCAGGTTGGTATCAGAGCTGTGCTACACTCCTTGCTACGATGCCTGGACCCAAGAAAGTTGTTCCGCCAACGGAGACCGACAATACACAACAAGTATTGACCGCCCTCCAAGCACAGGTTCAGAATCTTACCGCCGCCGTTCAAGTTCTAACCACCGCCCAAATTCGCCCCCACCCCCAACAAGCTATCTTCGATGAGGAGATAGATGATGATGATGACGAAAGTCCGTTCGCAAACAACAATAATCTTAGTGTGGAACATCCCAAAGATGATGAAGATTATCACTGGGAACAAGGTTTTAAATTCGAGATTCCTGAGTTTCGAGGCAGTCACTCGGAGGAAGAATTACTTGACTGGTTCGTGACGGTCGAAGAAATCCTGGAGTTTAAACACGTTCCTCTTGATAAATGTGTTCCGTTAATTGCAATCCAATTCCGTGATCGAGCAGCTGCGTGGTGGACTCACACAAAGACAACATGATCACGTTTGGGAAAATCTAATATTTGTACATGGAACAAATTAAAGAAACAATTGAGCAAAACGTTCTTACCTTTCAACTATGATCAAATCATGTTTCAAAAGCTTCAAAATTTACGATAAAGAACTCGGACAGTTGAGGATTATGCTACTGAATTTTTTCACATGTTGAATCGAATTGATCTTCACGATTCTGAACCACAATTGATTGCTCGTTTTATCGGAGGTTTACGACAGCAAATTCAACACACGCTGAATCTCTTTCATCCTCTTTCTCTTGCCGAAGCACATCAACATGCTCTCACTATTGAAGCTCAAACTCTTGGAAATTTTTCTGGTTGGAGCTCCTCATCGTCATCTTCACGTCAGAATCGTAATATCACATCGTCCCCCCAAATCGGAGAATCACCTGTAACGAAGCCAGAGACAGCACTTGTGCCTGTTGATACTAACCGCCAGCAACGCTCGGGAACATTACGTTGTTTCGCTTGGGGTGAGCTAGGTCATCGCCAATCCGCATGTCCAACACGTAACCGTCAAGGGCTTTTACTCGATAACACGGGACGAGACGTTGAAGTTATTTATAATGAAGAAGAGGATCATCAACTTATTGCCGAAGAACTTGACGCAGATACAGGTCCACTTCTTATGTTGCATCGTTTTTGTCTAACACCGCATGTTCATACTGATTCTCCGTAACGTCATAACATCTTTCACTCACGCTGCACGATTGGTGGCAAGGTTTGCACACTCATTATTGATTCTGGTAGCTGCTAAAATGTCATCGCCAAATCGGCTGTTACAAAACTAAGCCTCCCCGACGAGCGACACCCTGTTCCTTACAACTTGGGTTGGTTACAGCAAGGGAATGAGATTCGTATCACTCGTCGTGCGCTTGTAGCATTCTCTATTGGCGACTCTTACAAAGATCAATTATATTGTGATATTGTTCCTATGGATGTTTGTCACTTATTATTAGGCCGGCCTTGGGAGTTTGATAGAAGAGTTGTGCACGATGGTTTTCACAACACCTACATCTTTGTTTTTCAGAATGGACACTTCACTTTCAAGCCCATCGTTACCTGTTCCGATGTCTCAACCAGCGTTACCTGCTACGATTTCTCCCCCATTGCGTTCGATTCATCTTTTGAAGCGACGACCGTTTGAAACAGATATGCGTTCTGCTGATCTTGTTCTTCTGTTGCTGACGACCCCCACATTTACATCAACTACTCGCTCATTCCTCTTCCATTTCAAGACATCGTGCGTGAATTTGCTGATGTGTTTCCAGATGATCTTCCAGCAGGATTACCGCCGTTACGAGATATACAACATCGTATTGATCTTGTACCCGATGCTTCTCTCCCTAATCATTCTCATTATCGTATGAGTCCAAGCGAACACGAAGAGCTTCGTCGACAAGTTGAGGAGCTTGTTTCCAAGGGATTTCTCCGTGAAAGTCTTAGTCCTTCTGCCGTTCCAGCCTTACTTATTCCTAAAAAGAACGGTTCATGGCGTATGTGTGTTGATAGTCATGCTATTAACAAGATTACTGTTAGATATCGCTTTCCCATTCCTCGCCTTGACGACTTGCTCGATCAGATTGGTTCCGCGACTGTGTTCTCCAAGCTTGACCTCAAAAGTGGCTATCATCAAATTCGTATCCGCCCCGGTGATGAATGAAAAACTGATTTTAAGACTCGTGAAGGCCTCTTTGAATGGTTAGTTATGCCTTTTGGGTTATCTAATACACCAAGCAAGTTTATGCGTGTTATGAATCAAGCTATTCGGCCTTTTATCAGAAAATTTGTGGTTGTCTATTTTGATGTTATTTTGATCTTTAGCCTATCGTGTGAAGATCACGTTCGCCATCTCCGAGAAGTACTTCTCATTATGCGTCGTGACAAGTTTTTTGCCACTTTAAAAAAGTGTGAATTTGGATCACCGGAAGTTCAGTTTCTGGGCTATATCGTTTCAGCTAATGGCTTGGCTGTGGATCCAAAAAAAGTCTCGGCTATTAACTCTTGGCCACAACCAAACACCTTAACGGAGACTCGCAGTTTTCATGGCTTGGCTTCATTCTATCGTCGTTTTGTCCCACAGTTTAGCGGTTTGATGGCACCTGTCATTGATTGTATCAAAGAGGGTTCATTCGTCTGGACAGATATAAGCATGGATTTACGCTGCGCCAGAAATTACTAAGATGAATTTAGAGAAGAATAAGTGTGTAGAAGTAGACAATAGCTTTTACTAAAAGAGTTTCTTGTTATTCACTTATGATTTGTACAATGTATTATATGTTATTTATAAGAAGTACATAACATTTTAAATATGACACCTAAGTGATGATTAATTACATAATATAATGACTAATAAATCAAGATGATAAGTGTCAAGGACACATTTCACAAGAGATGAATAAACATATATTATCCAACACTTCCCTTTTGAGTATTTATCACCATTGATTGGCTACGTGTTGCCTTGTTAAAAAACTTTCCATGGAAAAACCCAATGGGTTAAAAACCATGATAAAAGGAAAAAGAGTACAGCGACGCCAGCTCTCCCTGAAAATGATAGATATCATCTTCTCTTCATAGATTTCGTAGATGTCGCATTTTAATACTATAAACATATTTCTTGAATGTTGTAGATGGAAACGGCATTGTGAAACGATCTGCTGGGTTGTCACTTGAGCAAACATTATGAATATCCACGTCTTGATTCTTCTCGTGCTCTTGGGTGTAAGAGAACAATCTTGGATGTATACGCTCCGTTTTGTCGCTTTTGATATAGCCTTCTTTGAGTTGAGCAACGCATGACACATTATCTTCAAATATTTTTGTTGGCTCCTCGTTGATGACTATTCCACTTGATTCGTGAATGTGATTAGTCATTGATCTCAGTTACACATATTCTTTAGATGCTTCTTTCATGAAAATGCAACCGATTTGATCAAGCTTTATGTAAATCTGATATAGCATGCATCTGCAAAACCAACTATACCAAACTCGAGGTTTCTTTGAACAGAAAAAAAATTCATACCTTCGAGATAAAGGAATATATATTTTATTTTGTTTTAATATCTGTGTATAGAAGATGATCTGTATTTTGCAAGTATATTACTAACAAAAGTTATATTGATCAAATATAATTTACAAGATACATAAGCTCACTGATATTGCTCATATAAGGTATTTCAAGACAGTTTGCATTTTCTTTACAAATGTTTAAATATAATATCCTTCAAGGATATTTAAAGATAACATCATTTTTTATACTTTGTTCAATTTTGGAACACCTGAGAACAATATTGTCTTTCCAAGGCTTTTAATTCTAAAATAATGTCATAAAATATTATACGACTTCTAATAACTATGTAGAAGTCCTGATGATTATCATTCTTTAATTTGATCCTGTAATAACTATCTCTCTACAATCATCCACAAAGTAGAGACTCTTGATCCCCATTTATTATATTGCGCGTTATAGCACTTATATGTTGACAATTATTTTATTTTAGTTCCATCTTTTTTGTCTTAATGATATGGCTAATCGAGATATCTTTATCATTATCATTGATTACATTCAGATATCTATTTACATTATTAACCATATTAATAGTCTCTTTATGAGATTCCTCTTCTTTTTTTAACAATTATCAATATGATCATTTTCTTTTCGAGGATTTTATCTTGGAAACCAAAGTAGTTCTATCACGCTTCTAACGTGCTATAAACTAACTATTAATAAATCATCTTTCAAAGGATATAAAAGATCATGAAAATAATATTACCATAATTGATTTTATAATATCCTATAATTATCAAGTTTATTTTGTGTGTGAACATCTTATGGATGTTTCACTTACTCGAATTCTTTAATTCTCCCCCTCAAGATGATGATTCATGTCCATCCATCTCGAACTGAATCTTACTTTGGGATTAATAACATGTCCAGTTACTCACTTCGGGTCATGTACTATGTATCAAATCTAGAACCAATAACATTTTTAATTGCCCAATTTAGATCATTGTACTATGTTTCAAATTCTTTTTGATGAGAGACTTTTAATACCCCCTTTCAAGAAGATGGCTTTTCTGGCCTATTTGTTGTGAATTTGATTTTTGCCTTTAAATAAGTTATATTCGGGTATGATTGGGGATCTGCTTAAATAAATCAATCCTTATATCCAATGAGATATTTTAAAAAATGGTGATTCATCTTTCATAATGGTCTCATTTTTCTTTATTTTGTTTTGCGAAGACATGTTTTGTTAAAAACTTCTGAATTTTCCACATAAACTTTTAATAACACTAGGAGAGTACCTGCGGATACACACAGGTTTTAGTTTTGTAAAAAATTGATGTTAAACCGATTTTATATTTTATATATTATATTTTTATTAACTTAAATAATTGATTTATAATTCTAATTTATACAGGTGCATTAAACATTCTATAAATAAATGTATTAGGACTTTGATATTTTAATAATTTAAAAATTATTAATGGATCAAGTTTGAATAAAATAAATTATCAAATAATTATTAGTTTATAAAGAAATTATTTAAAAGTATATTATAATATTGTATAAATTTTTCTTCTAACTTTTTAGCGTTCAAAATATCAAATAATTGTTATTTTTATAATTGTATAATTGGTTTTATAGTAATTAATATGCTCAAATTATCCCTAGAGCTACTCTCTCAAATTAAGAGATCACTGTAGTACTTAGGGGTCGAATCCACAAGGACTTCAGAATATTACACAACAGACTTTAGGTTCAAATGAAGCTAAGCGAATCGATAACAAGGTAAGCGAAATGTCAAATGAAAGTAACAAGAGCAGGGGCGGATTATAGGTTTTTAAAATCAATGAGACGAAACGCTAGGGAATGAGAAATTCGCAGGTTGACATAAATCGCAGACTTTAGACTGAAAGGATAATTTATTAAAACCGTTCTAGAACTCGAAAACATGAATGTAAAATTTTGTCGCAGAGATTATCTATGATCAGATTCTAGAATTCCAAATTTTTGGCAAATTCTAACAACCTAAACAAGCTTTCAGGTTCAACTTCGATATGTTCACAAAATCACGAATCCAAATTTCTTTGCAATTAGTTATTTTGCTCATCTAAGATACTTCTGGTGATTAACAATGTTTCCACATCTATTAAACAACCTAAGATCTGATTTCTAGGTGATCAATCTCAAAATTAGTGTTAAAGCAATCTAGATGAAGAACCAAAAGATTTATCCTAACAGTTGTGCAGTTCTAACAATTCATTATCAATCTTTGAATAACTCAAAACCTAACTAGCAGATTACTTGGACATATAAATTGAAACACAAAGCATGACTGAATAATTTTGCATTAAAAAGATAGAGTAAAAGATAAAAGGGTTCGAAATTCTTCTTTAACAGAGTACGGATTTGTCTCTCCAAAAGCCCTGAAATCTAATCTCTCTCTAAGTGTCAATGAAAACAAGATAATCGCCTAACAATGGCTCTCAAAACATAAATACATCTCTAAACATAACTGGGGCAAGTTTGCAAACAATGGGAAACTTCTGGGCCAAGTTGTAATTCTTCAAAGAGCTTTTAAAACTCCACTTCGCGTCCACGATTGGTGTCGATCGACACTGAGTGGCTGGTGTCGGTCGACACCTTGCACCAAATGTTGCTCCGAGTTGGTCTTTTTCAGCAACAACTTCCAGATAGCTCCAGAATGCTCTCAAATCCACAATTATGCTCCAAACGTACTTAGACATGCAAAGACTCGAAAAGACTCAAAAAAATACCAAAAAGACTCTATCAATATGGTCAAAACCCATAAAAATCATGATATATCAACTCCCCCAGACTTAGCTTTTGCTTGCAATCAAGCAAACATCAGACAAAGTATAGAGTCGAGGTTTAAAGACAGAAACAGTCAGTTAACATTAGGAATGCCACACTGATCAACACTTTCGAATCCACATACCACAAAGCCAACACAAGGTCAAATTTCAGTCTACTTATCACAAGCTTAGCAATCTCTCAAATCCAGTTCAAGCCCCTTCAAAAAATCCAGAATATCTACTGCTAACTCCTTTCATTTATCGAAGTGTGATATCTCATCAAGGATTTATCAACTCAATTACTTATAGATTTTTCTCCATTCCTGAACACTGAACAAAGCAATCTCAACACAGCTCTCCAATTTTCTCTTCCCTTTGGATATTTCGATTATCTTTCAACTTCTTTCCTCATTTTTTTTACAGTCTAAGATATGGTGCTACTCAATACTTATGTTCCTTGTGAGGAGACATGTTCTTGAGTTTTCACTACTGTTGTTCCTTGTTAGGAGATAGGGTCGTGATGCACCATTCATTAGACTTAAACTCTACAAGCTGTATCAGGGAAGATCAAAGAGAGACTGCATCTAAACATTCTTGTCAGTGTTGAAAGAGAGAATAAAGATCAGGTAAGTAACAAGCCCCAATATGAGAAGTTTAAAGTTCATTAAGGTGGAGTCAACAGCAGATTTTCCAGATTTTCTAAGAACCTAAACCTTCTTTGCTAGACAGATCTACATATGACTTTCAACTTAGTAAGATTTACAATCAACTACTGTGGTAATGGTTCCGATAAGCATCAATGTTTTGTGATTACTTCCAAGAAAAACTGTCAGTTTCAACTAATGTTTGACTCCATAAAACAGGTTTTGACACAATAAACGGACTCACAAAATAAAACACAATGTCAGCAACTGCCTCCCCCAGACTTAAACATCACTATCCCCAGTGTTACCAAGCAAGGAGTTGACTAAGATAAGCAATGAAACGGTGTGTACATAGATGAGAAGATGGTACATGTGATCACGCGGGGTGTTGATCGACACCCTATGGTTGGTGTCGATCGACTCTCGGCTTGAAGACAGAATGAGATCGACCCAAACATGTATAATGTTGCATGTTAGATTGTTAGCTGAAGTTCTCCCGAGTCAAGACTGTTAGAAACACTCAAGCACGCAACTAAAAGCAACAATACAATGCATACTCTCATCAGTTCAAACAAGTTTCAAAGCATAACCAAAGCTGACAAAATGACTCAAAGCAAAAACATGAAAAACTGACTCAAAGAAAATGAAAAAGAACAACGGAAAAGGGAAAAGTAACCAGGATAGATAGAGAAAGTAGTCCTCATCCTCATCGCGGGGAGGTGTAGATGGTCGAACACAGCCACAGTTCGACAGCACAGCGATGGCGTTCCAGAGGCTCTGGACACTCTGAACCATGAATCTATGAAAAGTGGCCTGCTCCATAGGAATGTCTGGAATATCAGGGAGCATGTGTCGCCCAGTCCGCTAAGGGTGTGCGGGAGCTCTGGATGCTCGTGATCGACGAGATCATACTAACTATCTAAATTTTCTGAATCACTTCTTTATAGTCAACATTCAGAGTTTTCTGTTGTGGTTTGTTATCTTTATATATTATTAAAGTCTTTAACCCTGTCCTGGATGTTACTTTTGACACTGCTACATATGTCCATGTGTAAATACCAGTTTTGGCCAGAAAACCCAGTTTTGCAAATGTTTATCGTCATTTCAAAAGCCAAAGTTATTGGAAATTGTTTGCGTCTCATCCTAAAAGGAAACCTTGTTTCCGTTAGAGACGTAAAAATTCGAGGTATATGAATGTTTGCACATCTTTGAACATTGTAGGCCACCAGAAGCCTGCTTGTAGGACCTTGGACACTGTTTTGAAGGTAGCAAAATTCCCAGCATACTCAAAACCAGGAAAGTGGAACCGCACATCCTGAACTTCAGCTTCTGCAAGAGATCTTCGTAAATTCCATCTGAACAGTGCTTGTATAAGTTAGGCTCATCCCAATAATATATGCTGAGCTCCCTCATGAACTTCTTCTTCTCATACCCTTTGAGGGTGTCAGGGACTTTATCTGCAGCTAGGTAATTGGCAATATCAGCATACCAAGGTCTATAAGAGGTTGCAATCGCGCAGATAGGCTGAGAGAAAACATCACGCATGATCTGTTGAAGGAGTAGTTCAGTATGCGAGTGGTGTGGATTGACACCACATGGGGTGTGTCGATCGACACTTAGTGTTTGTCGACCAGATTTTGAGTCTGGTGTCGATCCGGCTCGATATTGCTTCGCCTCGAGGGTGGTGTCGATCGACACCAAGGGTGGTGTGTTGATCGACACCGCTTCTGTAATACGAAAAAGCTGCAGTTCTTCATCATCTGGTTCCTGCAGTCTTGCTTCTCAGAAGTAGATATTCTCCTCTGGCAAGAAATCATCAATAGGGACGTCGTCATCAATCTTTATCCTTGAAAGATGATCAGGAATTCCATTCTCAATCCCTTTCTTATCTCTGATCTCAATGTCAAACTCTTGAAGCAGCAAAATCCATCTCAACAGTCTTAGTTTGGCATCTTTCTTCTGCATCAGGAACTTGAGAGCATAATGGTCGGTATGCACAATCACTTTAGCTCCAACCAAGTTTTGTCGAAATTTCTCAAATGCAAACACCACAGCCAACAGTTCCTTCTCTGTAGTTGCATAATTTTTATGTGCTTCATCAAGAGTTCTGCTTGCATAGTAGATGGTCTCTGACCCAAGACAGCGCCCACTGCAAAGTCTGAGGCATCACACATCACCTCAAATGGTAGATCCCAGTTAGGAGGTTGCACAATGGGAGCACTCACTAAGGCCTGCTTGATCTGTTGAAAGGTTGAATGACATTCTGCAGTAAATTCAAACTTCACATCCTTGCAAAGCAGAGCTGTGAGTGGTCTTGCAAGCTTGCTGAAATCTTTGATGAATCTTCTGTAGAACCCAGCATGTCCCAGAAAACTCCTCACTGATTTCACGCAATCTGATGGCTGCAGACTTATCATTACATCGATTTTTGCTTTGTCCACCTCAATGCCTTCTCTAGAGACTCTATGCCCAAACACAATCCCAACTCTGACCATAAAGTGGCACTTCTCCCAGTTTAGAACCAGGTACTTCTCTTCATATCTAGCAAGCACTTGACAGAGGTTGTCAAGGCAGTCTTTGAAAGAGGATCCATACACTGAAAAATCATCCATGAAGACCTCCATATACTTTTCAATCATATCAGTGAAGATGGAAAGCATGCACCCTTTAAATGTCGCAGGAGCATTACAAAGTCCAAATGGCATTCTGCAATATGCAAAAGTGCCATAGGGAAAAGTAAATGTGGTCTTCTCCTGGTTATCTGGGTGAATGGGGATCTGAAAGAAACCAAAGTAACCATCCAGGAAACAGTAGTAGGAGTGATTTGCCAACCTCTCCAGCATTTCATCGATGAATGGTAATGGGAAGTGATCCTTCTGAGTTGCAGAGTTGAGCTTTCTGTAGTCAATGCACATCCTGTGACCAGTGATAGTCCTTGTAGGAATCAGCTCATTCTTCTCATTTTTCACCACTGTGACTCGTCTTTTCTTTGAAACCACATGTACTGGACTGACCCATGTGCTGTCTGAAATGGGATAGATGATCCCAACAGCTAGAAGCTTCATGATTTCCTTCTTAACCACATCCTGCATATTCGGACTCAGCCTCCTCTAGTTCTCAATCGATGACTTCGACTTATCCTCAAGGTGTATCCTGTGCATGCACAACTCTGGAGAGATACCTGAGATCTCATCAAGAAAATAGCCAAGAGCTTTGCGAAAAGTGCGCAGCTTGCTTAGCAGTAAGGTGAGCTCTGCATTGTTTAAGGAAGCACTAACTATATCAGGATATGTAGAGTTAGGTCCCAGAAAAGCATACCTTATACCTGCAGGGAGCTGTTTGAGTTCGATTTTAGGAGCTTTTTCTTCACTCCAATCGCCCAGTTTGGTAGCCTTCACTGAAGTTCCAACCAGCTCCTTCTTTATTACCGGCTGCATAACTTGCTCACTTACATCCAGCATCTTGACATACCCAGCAGTAATGTCATCTAGATGCTCTGTCTCTTCTGCAGAAGCTGTCAATGCTCTCTCCAAGGGGTCTAGGGTCTGTGGGATGCATTTCTTGGAAGATCACTTTTGCAAGGCTGGTGAGGGAGTCCACATAGAATGTGTGACCATCAATTATTGGTCTCTTCATCAGCTTGTCCATGTCAAAGATCATCACCATATCACCCACATTAAGGGCTATGCTTCCTTTCCTGACATCTATGATGGCGCCATCAAGGGGTCTTTTGGTTCTTCCCCATAAGCTAGAACCACAAAGTCTGTAGGGACCATGCAGTCTCCCACCTTAACTGGTACATCTTATAAAATGCCTTCAGGGATCCTTACAGATCGATCTGCTAAGATAAGGGAGATCCTGGTTGGCTGAAAATCGGTCATGCCCAAGCTGACAGCAACTGAGTGAGGCATGAGATTAACACTTGACCCCAAGTCACAAAGAGACCTCTCAAACCTCTCAGAAAAGATTGTGCAGTCCAGGACAAAGCTGCCAGGATCTATCAGCTTCTCTGGTATTTTGTTCTGTATCACTGCACTGACCTGCTCTGAAATCAGCCTTGTCCCTTGCTCAAGCCACAGATTCTTGGTCATCATCCTTTTCACATATCTCTTGATCACAGGAGTGGTCCTTATAGCATCAATCAGAGGAATCTCCACCACAGGCTTATCCATAATAGCTTTGATCCTAGCATCCTCCAACTCTTGTCTAGATTTCTTCTGGTTCCTTGGGTAAGGCACCTTGGGCTTGTAAACCCTTTTTTCTGCATTTTCTGGAGTCTGAAAAATCGCAGGTTGCTTCTGTGGGGGGCGTCGATCGACACCAGGGGTGGTGTGTCAATTGACACTCTCCTATGTATGTGGTGTCGACGTCCACTTTGCTGCTTGTTGACCTTGGTGGATATCTCTTCGCCTCGAGTCGAAATATCGTGAGACTCCTCTGGTGTCAATCGACACCTAGTGGTGGGTGTCGATCGATGATAAGCAGGATTTTTACAAGTCTAAATATCAAAGCTCAAGCAACCAATAGTTGTAGTATAGTATGCAAGAGAGTATCAATCTAGCTTGGGTGAAGAAAGAACACAAGGAATGCAAGAACTAAGCAAAGCTAAGCAGAAACGTGCAAATAGATGGTAAAATCGATGAAAACTAAATGCAACGACTAAATGAGCAGGAAAACTATTTTAAAATCCCTGGAAGAGGGTTAAAAACTACTAGAAGATAACAGAGACTCTAAAATGCAAATCTACTAATTACTAAAAATCGAGAGCTAAAACGGGTAAAACAGATCGATTCTAACAACTTATGACAAATGATCGATTCTAATGATCAAGATGCAAGCTTTATGACAAGAGAAAGATAAACAGAGGTTTTAAAATGCTAGAAAGAGATGATCTAAGGTTGAGGGTCATATTCAAGAAGTTCAAGATTCAAACTTTTGGGGTTGAAAACATAAATCTACTCTTTTGAAGAGCTATCTCTAAACCTTGAGGACTAAAGGAGGGTTATCCATGGCGTATGGTATAACCCATTTCCCCAATCCTTCCTCCAAACCTTTGGCGTGTAGTGGAAAAAAGGATCGGAGAACACTAAGCAAAGACCTCAAATATATGTTTAACTAACCCCCTCTTCAACCATGCTTAATAAACTCCTAACATTCTATCTAGATTTGCAATTCGGATTCACCTGCTAATTTCCCAAGGCCTAGCATTTCTCTCTTTGATTTAAAACCTCCTCACAATCGATTTGCTGCTTTCTTTACATTACTTGCATTACATTCATTTAGTTTTTCTTAGCTTGATTTGAGCCTGAAATTTATTATGCAACAATCTAAGTCCTTGTGGATTCGACCTCTAAGTACTACAGTGATCTCTTAATTTGAGAGAGTAGCTTTAAGGGATAATTTGATCATATCAAATTTTGGCGCCGTTGCCGGGGACTTAATCGTTGCCTATAGATTTTAGTTTTAGAATCTTGTCTAATTTTTTATTTTTTGTTACTAATATTTTCTTGTCTGTTTCAGGTGCATGCCTAATCGCAATACTCGACGCAACAAGGAAACGGAGCTGACCGACTTGGACAACCAGACATTAGCACGCTTAGAGCGAACAAACATGAAAGCAAACAAACCTGTTAAGATGGTTTCTCCATTAGTGCTGATTCAAGGTGAAGATGGTCTACTGTATGATGCATAGGGTAACAGGCGAAATGAAGAAGGACAGCCACTTGCTGATGATGGGACTGTGATAGTCGAGCAAGCAGTGTTACCAGTGCAGAATCAGCAGCATGCAGTCACAGGGAATGGCGCAGGAAACGCTGCTGGGCATTTTGTTCAGCGCACTCTAGGAGATTACAACAGACCATACCAGTTTTATGCCAACAGAGCTGCAATCCGCCCTCCTGCATTCCAGAGAAACGATTTGAGCTGAAACCTGCCTACTACCAGCTTGTGGGTCAGTATCCTTTTCATGGCCTTCCACATGAGCATCCCATGGACCACAGAGAGAGGTTTGAGGATTTGGCAACCAACATTAAAGCTAATGGAGTCAGAAATGATTTCCTGGTCTGCAAGTTGTTCCCATACTCTCTTGGTGGAGATGCAGCTCATTGGCTGAAACAGCTAGAGCATGGTTCTTTGACCACTTGGGAGGACACCAAGAATGCTTTTCTCAACAAATTTTATGATGATGCAAGAACAGAGGAGTTAAGGACGAAAACTGCTTCTTTCTCTCAAGATCCTACTGAAGCTTTCAAGACAGCATGGCTGAGGTTCAAGCTATATCAGAGAGACTGCCCACATCATGGCTACAATAAGGTGCAGTTGTTGGGTATCTTCTTCAGAGGCATTAATTGGATGTACCATATAGCTTTGAATGCTGCTAGTAATTGGAACTTCAACACTAGGATTCCAGCAGATGCAATCACATTGATTGAGAACTTGGCATCTAGCAATAGTACCAAGAATGCAGATTTTGAGAGGCATAAGAGAGCTGGAAACATGGATGGCAATCAGATTGCTGAGGTGAAGGCTAAGTTGGACTCTGTACACAGCCTTCTGGTGGGTAAGAAATCAGTCCAAATTGCTGCTGAAGTGGAGCAATTCGAACCAGTTGAGGAAGAAGCTGTTAACTTCATCAGTGGAGCTGGTTTTTGATATATCATGGTTTTTATAGTTTTTAACCATGATATAAGTCCTTTTTATTGAGTCTTTTTGGTCTTTTTAGACTCCTAGAAGAGTCTTTGCAGGTTAAAGCATGTCTGGAGCATAATTGGAGATATTGGAGCCTTTTGGAGCATTCTGAGTTGAAGCCACGAAGTACTTAGCTCGAAGAAGAAAAGTATGCATATGGGTGACACTCGTCACCAATCTGGTGACGCTCGTCACCCACCAAGGAAGGAGGTTGTGGCCTGTTTTAAAAAGATTGGGAAGAAATTGCAGTTTTGGCCCAAAAGTTCCAGTATTTGCAAAAAGACCCCAGATCGTGTTTTAGCTTGTATATTAGGTTTTTCAGCCATTCTTTTGGCAGAGATCTTGTGTCTTATTATTTTTGAGAGCTTTAGAGAGAGATTTGTAGCAGAGCTTTTGGAGAGACAAATCAGACTCCTTCAGAGCAGATTTTGAAATCCTTTATTTCTACTTCTTATTTCTTTTATGCAATCTATTCTTTTCATGATGTTTTCTCAAATCACCATGTCTGAGTAGTTTGTTAGTTAAGTTAGGGCTTTTCAAAGGTTGAGGAAGAGTTTGTAGAATTGCTAAAAACTTATAGGAAATTCATTGGTTCTTCATCTGTGCTTGCATTCATATCGATTTCTTAGACACATCATCTGGATTTCGAAACCCTAGGTTTTTGATAGATGTGAGAGCATTATTATTCACCTGAACTAGTATTAGATGAGCAAAACGCCCTAGTACAAAGAGATTTGGCTTAGGAGTTTTGTGAACAATTGAACCTGATCATTACTGCATGTTTAGGTTGTTAGGGTTTGCAAAGAGATTTGAAACTCTGTGATTTAGACATAGATAACTTCTGCAATGAGAATTGATTAGTTATATCTTTGCGATTCATGTTCAAGACGGTTTTAATTCATTCCTGATTGCATGCATTCTACACTCTCAGATTCAACCTGCGAACTGTCCCGACTTAGCGCCTTTAGCTTTCTGAACTTTAAGAACAAGCATAAAAACGCCCTCTTGCATTTATTTTACTGTTTTGCATTACATTCATTATTTATCGCTTAGCTTAATCTGAATCTATAATCGCTAGTGTTGTTTACATACTCCCTTGGGATTCGATAACCCCTTGTACTACAACTGCTTTTGCTGTGCACTTGCAGTAGTTTTATTTGGGTAAAACCTGACCCTATCAAGTTTTTGGCGCCGTTGTCGGGGAGTAATAGCTGCCTATCGATTTTTAGTATTAGGATTTTGTCTAAGTTTTTATTTGTTTACTGATTTTCAGCTACTTTTCTTTGTTTCTGTTTCAGGTGTATGCCTAATCGCAGAACCAGAAGCAACAAAGAGAAGGAGCTTGTGACTTTGAGCATCGACGAGCTTGCTAGGTTGGAGAGAACTAACAGGAAAGCTAAGAAGCAATCTACAATGGTCGCTCCACTTATCTTGGTTGAAGATGCAGAAGGTCACTTGGTTGACAGGGAAGGAAACAGGAGGAACGAAGAGGGGCAGAGAATTGATCAAGAGGGGAATGTCATTGTTGAACAGCAGGTTCAGCAAGTGGCTGAGAACGTGGGGGTCCCTGCTGCTGTCAATAACGCTGCTGGGCGTTTTGTTCAGAGGACTCTAGGTGACTACAACAGACCTGATTTTTTATGCCAACAGAGCTGCAATCCGACCTCCTGCCTTCCAGAGGAACGATTTTGAGGTCAAACCTGTCTACTATCAGCTGGTTGGTCAGCATCCCTTCCATGGTTTACCTCATGAGCATCCTATGGATCACACAGAGAGATTTGAGGACTTGGCTTCCAGTGTCAAAGCTAATGGGGTTAGCAATGACTTTCTGTTCTGCAAGCTGTTTCCTTACTCTCTTGAAGGAGAAGCTGCATATTGGCTGAAGCAACTGGAACCTGCTTCATTGACCACTTGGGAAGACACTAAGAACGCCTTTCTGAATAACTTCTATGATGATGCAAGGTCAGAGGACATGAGGACGAAAATTGCTTCCTTTACACAAGGCCCTACTGAAGCTTTTAAGGCTTCTTGGATCAGGTTTAAGTCTTATCAAAGGGACTGTCCTCATCATGGTTTCAATCAGGTGCAACTGCTTGGTATCTTTTTCAGAGGCATTGACTGGAAGTACCAGATGGCGCTGGATGCAGCAAGTGCAGGAAACTTCAACACCAACAGACCAGAAGAAGCTCTAAGATTGATTGAAAACTTGGCCTGCAGTAACAGCACTAAGAATGCAGATTTTCAGAGAAAGCAGCAGGCTGGTTTGAATGATGGAAACCAAATAGCTGAAGTTAAGGCTAAGTTGGACAGCATGCACAGCCTTTTGGTGGGAAAGAAGTCAGTCCAATTCGCTGCAGAAGTGGAGAGTTTCGAAAATCCTGAAGAATTTGAGCAGAAAGATGTTAATTTCATCAATGGAGGGGGTTTTCAGAGCCAAAGGTTTGGAAATCAGCAATGGATCAGAGGCTACAACAGCAATAATCAGCAGAGTACCTTTACAGGAGGACAGAGCACGCCTGGTTACACTCCTAAGCCCCCATTCCAGAAGACTGAAGTTGAGAAACCTTACCAAAACAGCAGGAATTTTGGTTCTTCTTCCTACCAAATTGCACCTTCACAAGAAAATAAAATGGAAGCTATGCTGGAGCAGGTACTTGAAGGACAACAGAAGATGACAGTGAACTTCAATGGCAAGCTAGATTCGCTGTATCAAGACCTGAATGGAAAAATTGAGAGTCTGAACTCTCACATGAAGAAGCTTGATGTGCAGGTTGCTCAAACTGCAGGAGCTGTTCAAAGGAAAGAGGGATTCCTTCCTGGAAGGACTGATATCAATCCCAAGCATCAGGTTAATGCCATCACAGTAAGAAATGAAAATGAGCTTAAAACAGTGCAGAAAAAAAGGTTGAGTGCAGAACAGATCCTGCAACTCATGGAGTCTGAAGATGAAAATTTTTCTGTCTCAGAGGTGAGTGACGAGCGTCACCAAGGAGGAGTGACGCTCGTCACCAACCTACAAGGGTATCGGGGGTTGTCACAAGTGAGTGACGAGCGTCATCCCCCTGGTGACGGTCGTCACCCCCCTGGTGACGGTCGTCACCCACCCCAGAACGAAGCTGCTTCGCCTGTAACTGCAAATTATGACCAGGAACGTGTCTATAAACCCAAAACACTATTCCCCAAGCATACTAGGAAGTCTAAACAGGAGATAGAAGAAGCCAGATGCAAAGCTATGATAGACAAGCTGATGCTTGAGATCCCACTTGTTGATGCAGTCAAGCTTTCACCAGCTCTAAGAAGGTATGTAAAGAGAATGGTTGTGAATGGTGTAAGTCCTGAGGAAGGAGCATTGCTTACCAAAGACATCAGTGCAATTCTCTTAGGCACAGTTCCAAAGAATAAGAAGAAGGTGACTGTTTCTGAACAAGTCAATACCATCACTCAAAGCAGAGTTCCAGAGAAGCTATCTGATCCAGGGACCTTTGTGCTTGATTGCTCAATATCTGCAGGACGTTTTCCACACTCTCTATGTGATCTAGGGTCAAGTATTAACTTGATGCCTTTCTCTGTTGCTGCTAGACTTGGAATGACTGATTTCAAGCCAGCTGGGATCTCTCTCATCCTAGCAGATCGATCCATAAGGACCCCAGAAGGCATGTTAGAGAATGTTCATGTTAACATTGAAGGCTGCATAATTCCTACAGATTTTGTGGTTCTGAAATATGCTGAAGAACCTAAAGATCCTCTTATTCTGGGAAGACCATTCTTGGCTACTGCTGGAGCCATCATTGATGTTAGAAAGGGGAACATTGAGCTTGATCTTGGTGATGTTGTCATGAACTTTGACATGGATAAGTTAAGAGGGAGTTCTACCATTGATGGTCAGACCTTTTCTGTAAGAACTTCTAGAGATGAAGAGACTGTCATGGAGCATTCAGAAGACACTATTTCTGAGTGTGTCAATGAATCAGATATAAGTGGGCAAGTGAGCAAGATGGCTGTTGAAGAGATAATATCTGAAACCTCTGCAGAAGCTGTTGGGTTTGAGGATTGCAGTGAGGATCATATCTTCATGACTGGGCTTGAAAAAGAGGTTCTAATGAATGCCAAGTTACTGGAGGAAGAAGTGTATGTGATGGAAGCAACACTTGCAGAGCTGAATTGCAGGAAAACTGCAGAAACTCGAACTGCAGTGACGCTCGTCACCAACCTGAACACAAAGCAGCAATATGATTTTACAGCTACAAGTCCATCATATGTTGCCAATCCAAAAATTCACCATTCCACAACCCATAAACCTGCAACTAAGCAAAGGTATGCACTTCCTGGAACCAGTTCCAAACCTCCTAATCTAATCAATAAGAATTTAAAAGGTGAAAAAGCTGCTTCACACTTATGCAAGCAACGAAATTCTCGTAGAATGCTTGGTGTTTCTTTTGATGATTCTGCAGGAAAAAGAAGTATCCCACCCACAGTTACGACCCACTCTGCTGACGTTCCTCACTTCCTTGGAAGTGTTCATACATCTACTGCTTACAAACCACCATGGATGAGGAGACATTCTTCTCCAAGGCATTCAATGCCACCTTCTGCTCCACCAGCTGTCTGAGCAGCATTTAAAGTCGAGCTAATGACTTTAAACAAGCGCTTAGTGGGAGGCAACCCACTGGTAAGTTTTATATTTCATATATTAGTTTAGTTTTCTATTACATAGCTAAAAAAAAAAAACCCAAAAACATGAGAAAAATATCGAAAAAAAAAAGAGTCAGTTTGTTCAGTTTGCTTGGATGATGTCTTGTGAACTTGTTGGACCATGGATTATGCTTTGTTTGGATGTTTTGATGTGTGTTTTTAGTGCTCTTACAGTTTGACTTCGGACTACATATGATGGCATAGCATTTAAACATCCAACATGTCGCTTTCTGGAGTATCAGAGATGGTGACGCTCGTCACCAATCTGGTGACGCTCGTCACCAGGTCCTTTGCGAGGTACCACTTTTACTCCTTGGTTTTACACGTTCTCATGCTTCATTTTGACCAACTCTTGGCTTAATAACAATGGGGACAGTGTTGTTTAAGTCTGGGGGAGGTGGTTACTGACGTTGTGTGCTTTGTGTCATGTTTATAGAGTCTTAAAGTTGAGTCAAAAACCTGTTTTTCTAGAGTCAAAATTTTTGAAACTGTCAGTTTTTCTTGGAACTAACCATAGGATGTTTTTGCTGATAAGAACCATTACCACAGTAGTTGATTACAAGTCTTACTAAGTTGAAAGTCATAGGTAGATCAGTCTAGCAATGAAGGTTTAGGTTCTTAGAGAATCTGGAAAATTTGCTGTTAGCTCCACCTTAATGAACTTTAAACCTCTTGTCTTGGTGATTGATTCTTATTGATCTTGATTCTCTCTTTAAGCACTGACAATAAGGTTAAGATACAGTCTCTCTTTGATCTTCTCTGATATAGTTTTTAAAAGTTTAAGTTCAAAGAATGGTGCATTCATGACCCTGTCTCCTCACAAGGAACAACAGTAGTGAACACACTCAAGAACCTGTCTCCTCACAAGGAACACAAGTATTGAGTAGCACCATTTATTAGACTGAAAAAGTTGACAAAAAGAAGTGAAAAATCGAAAATATCCTAAGGAAAAAGATTAAGGGAAGAGAAAATAGGAGAGCTGTGTTGAGATTGATTTGTTCAGTTGTTAGGAAGGGAAAAGAATCTGTAAAGTGATTAAGATGATAGAGCTTTGATGAGACTTCACACTTAGATAAAAAATAAGGAGTTGACAGTAGAAATTTCGGATTTCTTGAAGGGATTTAGACTGGACTTGAGAGATTTGCTAAGCTTGTGATGATTAGGCTGAAATTTGATCTTGTGTTGACTCTGTGGTATGTGGATTCGAAAGCTTTAACTAGTGTGGTGTTTCTGATGACTGACTGACTGTTTCTTGTTTTCAAACCTCGACCTTATTCTTTGTCTAATGTTTGCTTGAGGGCAAGCAAAAGCTAAGTCTGGGGGAATTGATATATCATGGTTTTTATAGTTTTTAACCATGATATAAGTCCTTTTTATTGAGTCTTTTTGGTCTTTTTAGAGTCCTAGAAGAGTCTTTGCAGGTTAAAGCATGTCTGTAGCATAATTGGAGATATTGGAGCCTTTTGGAGCATTCTGAGTTGAAGCCACGAAGTACTTAGCTCGAAGAAGAAAAGTATGCATATGGGTGACGCTCGTCACCAATCTGGTGACGCTCGTCACCCACCAAGGAAGGAGGTTGTGGCCTGTTTTAAAAAGATTGGGAAGAAATTGCAGTTTTGGCCCAAAAGTTCCAGTATTTGCAAAAAGACCCCAGACCGTGTTTTAGCTTGTATATTAGGTTTTTCAGCCATTCTTTTGGCAGAGATCTTGTATCTTATTATTTTTGTGAGCTTTAGAGAGAGATTTGTAGCAGAGCTTTTGGAGAGACAAATCAGACTCCTTCAGAGCAGATTTTGAACTCCTTTATTTCTACTTCTTATTTCTTTTATGCAATCTATTCTTTTCATGATGTTTTCTCAAATCACCATGTCTGAGTAGTTTGTTAGTTAAGTTAGGGCTTTTCAAAGGTTGATGAAGAGTTTGTAGAATTGCTAAAAACTTATAGGAAATTCATTGGTTCTTCATCTGTGCTTGCATTCATATCGATTTCTTAGACACATCATCTGGATTTCGAAACCCTAGGTTTTTGATAGATGTGAGAGCATTATTTTTCACCTGAACTAGTATTAGATGAGCAAAATGCCCTAGTACAAAGAGATTTGGCTTAGGAGTTTTGTGAACAATTGAACCTGATCATTACTGCATGTTTAGGTTGTTAGGGTTTGCAAAGAGATTTGAAACTCTGTGATTTAGACATAGATAACTTCTGCAATGAGAATTGATTAGTTATATCTTTGCGATTCATGTTCAAGACGGTTTTAATTCATTCCTGATTGCATGCATTCTACACTCTCAGATTCAACCTGCGAACTGTCCCGACTTAGCGCCTTTAGCTTTCTGAACTTTAAGAACAAGCATAAAAACGCCCTCTTGCATTTATTTTACTGTTTTGCATTACATTCATTATTTATCGCTTAGCTTAATCTGAATCTATAATCGCTAGTGTGGTTTACATACTCCCTTGGGATTCGATAACCCCTTGTACTACAACTGCTTTTGCTGTGCACTTGCAGTAGTTTTATTTGGATAAAACCTGACCCTATCAGTTTTCAAGGTCAAAGGTTTGGCAATCAGCAAGGATTTGGTTCCTCTTACCAGAAGCCTTTTCAGAGCAACAATTTCACTAGGAACTATGGTTCCTCTTCTTATCAATCACCACCTGCACCATCAGCTCCAAGTAAGATGGAAGCTATGCTTTAACAGGTGTTAGAGGGTCAGCAGAAGATCACAGTGGTATTTAATGGGAAGATTGATGCCTTGTACACTGATTTGAATGGGAAGTTTGAGTCTTTGGACACCCATGTCAGGAATTTGGATTCTCAAGTTGCACAAACTGCTGAGTCTATTAAGAGACAAGAAAGATTCCTTCCTGAAAAGACTGATACTAATCCAAAGCATTATATCAATGCCATCACAGTGAGAAGTGTAAAAGAGGTGAATCCAGTGCTGAAGAGCTGTCTTACTGCAGAAACACCCGTGTAAAATTTGTGCTATTTTGGGTGTGCAGATCCCATGTCGATCAACACTTCGGAGGGGTGTCGATCGACACCCTTGCAAATTTTGTGCACTTCGAATTCTGACGAAGGGTTATCTATCAGGGTCGACACGGATCGAGGCAGAAGGTTGACACAAGGTCCTGGTGTCGAGCAACACCCATGTGGTGTCGATCAACACCCTATTCGAAGGTGCAAAAACTGGGCAGTGACGTGTAAAAATTGGGCAACGTTCTGGAAACCAAAACTCAACCTGAATCTATCATAGAACATGTCTACACTCCTAAGGTTCCATATCCTCTTCCACCAAAGCATCTAAGGAAGCCTATTAGTGATGAAAAGCTAGCTGATTTTAACAAGATGGTGAAAAACATTTCCAACCACATCTTATTTGCAGAAGCTTGGGAGAGATATCATTTGGGTAATTTCTTTAAGTATTGCATAAAAAGTCTTGAAGAGATTGAAGAACTCTTTAACAAAGCAAGGACTACACCACTCCCAATAAAACAACTAATTAAGGTTGAAGATCCTGGGATGTTTGTTGTTCCATGCTCCATTGGAGGAGTTGAGTTTGAACATTCTCTCTGTGATTATGGTTCTAGTGTGAATCTCATGTCAAAGAATATTACAGAGAAGTTAGGAATTGCTGATATGAATCATTCTCAGATGACTCTTGCTTTTGCCAACTCTTCCACCATAACTTCATATGGTACAATTCTAGACTTACTTATTCAAGTGGGAGATTTTCTAGTACCTACTAATTTTCAGGTTGTGGAGATGGACAAGGATTCTGATATGCCCTTGATTCTTGGAAGACCATTTATTGCTACAGTGGGTGCAGTTGTAGACTTGCCCAATAAGAGAATCTCCTTCTCCAACATTGCTAAAAAAAGTCTTCTACAAGGCCATCCCTCATAGTGGAACAACCAAACACGTTTCATGCATTACTTGACCACCAGAGATAAGCTCGCAGTTGCTTCTAAGGAAAAACCTTGTGATAAGAGGGAAGCTGATGAAGTCAAAGGTGGAAATCCTTATATGACAACAAGGGAAGCTAGTAAAAGGGTGAAAGTGACTGAGACAATGCATAGCAAAAATATCAAAGAAGATCCTCAAGTGACTTTGATACCTCAGAGCTGTGATGGCAACACAACTGAGTATACGATGAAGTGCAAAGGAACTTCAAAGCCTTTCTCAAGGTTTAGAGCAGTTCTTACATCTGAGATGAAGGAGAAAGGACAAGGTGCTGTGAAAGGATTTCTGAGCAGAAATTTGAAGCTGAAAGTGTCTGAATGTGGAGCTTGTTTTGCAACAAGTTTTCATGATCAACCTGACTAAATTCCAGCATCAAAATCAAGCTAATGACTGAAAACAAGCGCTTAATACCAGTTTCTGCTAATGAAAAATCCTTAGGCTGACCAGTTAACTAGAAACATCCATAGTTTCAGCAAAGTCCACTTAACTTAAGCTTCAAAAAGACTAATTTAGTAAATTTAATGTCCATAGAGCTTGATTCCCCATTCATACCTGATAAATTGCTTGCAATGTTTGAAAAGTGATAGTACTCCTCTCCCTTGATAGTTAAAGAAAAAGAAAGAAATAATGTAATAAATTTTGAAAATTTGAGATGATTATCTTTTAGTGAAGGGTAGGAAAATTTCCAATGATCCCAATATTTCATTTTAAAGAGATGATCACAGGTTAAGTAAGGTTAGGATTATCCAGTGATACCATTATTTACCTACACCTGAATAATATAATGAAACATAGAGAAAAGAATAATTCTGGGAGAGAAAGAGTACCAAAGGTTGATAGATTGCAATGCATGTTAATTTAGGTATAGTATGGGAATGAATCTAGAAGATTCTTGAACATTTAGACTGGTGATGAGGTTTAGCAATGATAGTTATTGGATAATGCTGTGAATTTATGTGTTGAATCTGGGATGTTTTGAATGTCTAAGGAGAAGTACATAATGGCTCGACTTGGTTTAAGAAATGCAGTGTGTGGATTACAGGATGAACAGTCAAAGCAATGATCTATGAGAAGGTGAGTTCCCGCATTGTTAAACCTCGACTCTGTATTTAGTTTTTCTGTTTGCTTGAAGGGCAAGCAAAAGCTAAGTCTGGGAGAGTTGATATATCATGGTTTTTATGGGTTTTTGACCATGATAAGTCATGTTTATAGTCTTTTTGGTATTTCTCGAGTCTTTTTGAGTCTTTACATGTTTGGATATGTTTGGAGCTTATTTGGAGATATTGGAGCATTCTGGAGCAAAACAGGAGATGTTGCTGAAGAAATCAAGTCATGCAAAAATTGTACACTGTCAAGCAGAAATTGTGCAGTGCGCGTACAAATCCCGTGTCGATCGACGCTAGGGTCTTGGTGTCGATCGACACCAAAAGTGCACAAATCCTGCCCGAGTTTTCTGAAGACTTACAAGTTCACCCAGAAGTTTTATATATTTGCAGTTTTGCTCCAGATCGTGTTTTGGGTCTATAAGAGGATTTTTATGGTCATTGTTTAGACCTAAGCTGAGAGATTTTTAGAGAGTTTTTGGAGAGATAAATCATTCTCCTTTAGAGAGGATTTTTAACTCCCTTATTTCTTCTATTGATTTCTTTCATGCTTTCTATTCAAATTATGATTTCTGTTTCATTGATCATGTCTGAGTAGTTTGCTTGTTAGGTTTAGGGGTTTTCAAAGGTGATGATGAATTGCTAGATTGAATTGAATTGTTAGGATAAAATCATTAGAGTTCTTCATCTTGATTTGTGTTTATTGCTTATTCTAGCTTCATGACCTAGAATATGATATTAGGTTGATTAATAGATGCGGAAGTATTGTTAATCACCAAAACTTTTGATGAGCAAAATTCTTATATGCAAAGGAATTTGGTTAAGGATTTTGTGAACAATTGAACCTTATTTTAATGCTTGTTTGAATTGATAGGATTTGCAAAGGAATTTGGGATTCTAGGATTTAGATATAGATAATTTCTGCAGCGGACGTTGATTGATTTGATATTAGTGTTTCAAGTTCAAGAACAGTGCTTAATAAACTCCTAATATTCTGTCTAGATTTGCAATTCGGATTCACCTGCGAATTTTCCAAGGCCTAACATTCCTCTCTTTGATTTAAAACCTCATCACAATCGATTTGATGCTTTCTTTTCATTACTTGCATTACATTCATTTAGTTTTTCTTAGCTTGATTTGAGCCTGAAATTTATTGTGCAACAATCTAAGTCCTTGTGGATTCGACCCCTAAGTACTACAATGATCTCTTAATTTGAGAGAGTAGTTCTAAGAGATAATTTGAGCATATTAGCTAGCTCTAGTTCTTGTGACATTTGTTTTCAAGCTAAGCAAACTAGTGAGATGTTCACTAAAAGTTTGAATAAAACGACAGAGTGTTTTGCTTAAATCCACATTGATATTTGGGGACCATATCGAGTTTCAGCTTCCAATGGAGCAGTGTATTTTTTAACGATAGTAGACAACTATTTACGTGCGGTTTGAAAACACTTGTTGCTTGAGAAATCTGAAGTCAGGAACGTAATGCAGAATTTCTGTGCATACTCAGAAAAACAGTTCGGAAAATCAATCAAAATGGTCCAGAGCGACAACGGTACATAGTTTGTGTGCTTGTCAAAAAACTTCTGAGAGAAGACAATTGTTCAGCAGACATCATCTATAGGAACACCACAACATAACAGTAGAGTTGAAAGAAAGCACCGACATATCTTGAATGTCGCTTGTTCCTTGTTGTTTCAAGCGGGCTTACCAACCAAGTTCTAGGGAGAAGCGATCTTGACTGCAGCACATGTTATCAATGTCACGCCATCAAAGATACTTCATGTTCAATGTCCGCTTGAAGTATTGTTTGGTCAACGACCATCCTATTTGAGAGTGTTTGGGTTGTTGTGTTATGCACACAAACATGATAGAGATAAATTTGTCTCTTGGAGTAGGCATTGCATCTTCGTTGGGTATCCCTTTGGCAAAAAAGGATGGAAGCTATATGATTTGGAGACTGAAGAATTCTTTGTGTCACGAGACGTGATCTTTAAGGAATTATAATTTTCTTTTGCTACTTCGGTGTTCATAGAGTCGTCTCCTCAAGTGAACATGGAGAGTTTAAATGAGGATTGGTTAATGCATCCTTTGGGGAATACAAAAAACAGGGGGAGCAGTCCTAATATTGTCGATTCAGGGGATTCAGCTTCAGAAGGGAGCAGTCCTAACACTGTCGATTCAGGGGTTCCAAGTTGTGAAGTAGATGACGCCTCTGAAATGGAGTCATTGGAAGATATTGGTTATCCGGCAGACATTGACGATGCAATTTTAGAGGTTGGACCTGTATTAGAAACAGTTGCCGAGGAGGTTTCTGAAGCTCAACTGATCAAAATGTGGGTAGAGGCTGTCGAGAGAAATTGAAGTCAGTGAAGCTAAAAGACTTCGTTACCTACAACGCCATCTGTAAAGACAATACCCATCACGTTCCATTTGAATCTCTTACCGCTCCTCTCGATTAGGTCCAAGGTAATTCACTATATACTCTCACTGATATTTTCACTAATGAGTGGTTCTCTGCTAGCCATAGAGTTTTTCTTGCAGTTGTAACCAGTAATGTTAAACCATGAAGTTTCCGTGAGGCCATGGAAGATGAGCGATGGAGGAATGAAATGGGGACATACGTGCATTGGCTCGGAGATCTTAAAACATGGGGCATCGTTGACCTCCCTCTAGGAAAAGTAGCTCTCGGTACGATGTGAGTATATAAGATTAAGTATCATTCCATGGGACAGTGGAACGATATAAAGCGAGATTGGTGGTACTTGGGAATCGTCAGATAGAAGGCACATATTTTTTTGGCACAGTTTGCGCCGGTAGTTAAGATGACTACCATGAGAATTTTACTACGTATAATCACATGCAACAATTGGGAGGTACACCAAATGGATGTACACAATGCTTTTCTACATGGGGATTTACAAGAAGAGATTTATATCAAGCTTCTTCAAGGTTTTACTCACTCAGATCCAAACAAGGTGTACAGGTTGCACAAGTCACTTTATGGACTTCATCAAGCATCTCATTGTTGGTACGAAAAGCTCACTGCGGCCCTCACCAAACCTGGGTTTGTTCAATCCTACACTGATTACTCTCTTTTCTTATTCATGTGGTGATGTTGAGATGCGAGAACTCATATACGTTGATGATTTGGTGATTTGTGGAAATGATAGTGCTGCGATTGTGAAATTTAAAGAGTATCTTGGGCGTTGTTTCCACATGAAAGATCTTGGGAAGCTCAAGTACTTTCTTGGCATTAAGATTGCCCGTGGTGAAGAAGGCATCATGTTAACACAACGCAAATATGCGTTAGACATTGTCTCTAAAATAGGTATGCTAGGGTGCAAGCCGGCTCTTACTCCAATGGGGTAGGATCATCATTTGGAGACAGATGAGAGTGATTACATGTCTGAGCCTGCGTGATATAGAAGATTAGTTGGTCGTCTTATCTATCTCACAAAAATAGGAGACCTGATACTTGCTATTCAGTACACATACATTCTCAATTTAAGAAGAAGCTACAGGAGCGACATTGGGATGCAGCTCTTCGTGTGGTAAGATTTCTCAAAGGCACAGCAGGTCAGGGGATTTTGCTTCGGTCTGATTCTGATCTTCAGCTTTTAGTTTATTGCGATGCTGATTGTGCAGCTTGTCCCATGACTCGTCGTTCTTTAACTGCCTATGTCGCGTTACTTGGATGCTCTCCCATCTCGTGGAAAACAAAGAAGCAAGATGTGGTTTCTCATTCTACTGTGGAGGCCGAGTACAGAGCAATATTCGTTGCTACTCGGGAGATTAAATGACTTCATCAAATGCTTGCAGACTTGGGGTTCGCGCAGTCCAAACCTGCTCGATTAATTTGTGATAGTAAATCTGCTATTCACATTGCTGCAAATCCCGTTTTTTATGAACATACTAAGCATGTCAAAGTGGATTGTCATCATGTTCGTGATGCAATTAAAGAGGGAGTGATTATAACAATTCATGTGCGCACAACAGAACAACTAGCGGACGTTCTGGCGAAGACATTGGACAAAGTTCAATTTAATATCTTGATGTCCAAGTTGGAAGTGTGCAATCTACACGGTCCAATTGTGGGCGGGTATTGGCGATAAGAAGTGCATATCAAGGCGTATTTAGGATTCATATCTTTAGAATTTGAACATATGCTAAATATACCTTACTTGTATAGAAGTAGAGTATCTCATTAGGTCGATTGTATCTCTATATATATACTTTTAGTATAACTCATGAAAAAACACAGAGTTCTCTTGATTTCTACAGTTTGCTTCTTCTACAAATAATTGTGAAGTTTTCAGAGAGATTGTAGATGGTATTACAGTCAAGTTATTGTCACAAACTCGTTGGGAGAGCCACGTCAAAAGCATTAAATCAATATGATTTCAAGCTCTTAAGATACGAGATGCTTTGTTTTATTTGATAGGAAACAATGGTAATCCAAAAACAAGAAGCGACGCTGAGTCTCTTGCATTGAGTGAAATCCATGGAATTGGAAGTTTTTAGTTTTTGTTTGGAATGATTATTTGGTATGAACTTTTGTTTGCTGTTAACAAAGTAAGCAAGATCCTGCAGTCAGAAGAAATGGATATTGATATTGCTATTGCTCAACTTGGAGGACTAGTTGCATATTTTAAAAGCTATAGAGAGACAGGTTTTCAAGCAACAAAAGCAGAAGCTGAACGGATTTCTTTTGAGATGGAAATTGATCATGTATTCTCCGTGAAAGCAAAACGTCTCAGTAAAAGGAAACGATTTCATGATGAAGAGCCTGAAAATAGTGGAGAAGATATGATATTAGCATCGAAGAAAATTTCAGGATCAACTACTTCATCAAAATCATAGATCAAGGTTTGGTTTCTATTGAAACAAGGTTTGATCAATTTCAAAGTTGTGAAAGAACTTTTGGCTTTTTATTTGACTTAAAGAAGCTGATGTTAGCAAATGATGACAAGTTGATGGCTTTTTGTGCGAACCTTAAAGTTTCTCTGAAACATAATAATGATTTTGATCTTGATGCTAATGATTTATTTTTAGAGCTAAAGCTTTTGAAAGAAACTTTACCAAAAGAGATTAAGAAAGTAGTAGAGATACTGGATTATCTGAAAAAGATGCAAAGTTGTTATCCAAATACATTTACTTAATAGTGTATAATGATGACTATTTCAGTTTCAGTTGCCGGACAGAAAGAGAAAGAAGCTTTTCAAAGTTAAAACTTATAAAATCTTATATACGGTCGAATATGTTATAAAAAAGACTGAATGAATTATCGATATTGTCAAGGGAAAGAAGAATGACTGGAAAATTTGACTTTACAAGTTTACAAGAAAATAATATAAGGAGAATCATATTTTAAAAATAATATAGTGATTTCTAGTGTCCTAAAGTATTTTGTGACTTTTATTTTGATATATTTATGATATATTTCTTAAGCTTAATAAATTATGAAACAGCACTTTTTTTTCCAGCTTGGAGCCATTCAAAACTCAGGGGCCAGCTTGCATCGTTTGTTCACATAAGTATTAAATTTGAAAAATGAAGTTAAATGAAAAGCTCATGATTAATGTAATTTTGAAATCAAATGATCCAGCGTTTTAGCCAAAAAAAAAAAAAAAAAAAGACCAAGCTTTAGAGAAAAGGGGAAAAAATAAATAAAAAAGAACACTTTTGACCGCAAAGGAAGTAAGGTCCAAAGGACTTTGGCATGGTCTCCGAGAACGAGTGTTATTGGTATCTTCGAGGCTTTTGACATTATAAAATTTTGTCAAAGCATTAGTGTAAGATGCGAAAGGATGATATACGTTGTCGATCCCTGGAATAAAGGCTCTATCCTAAGACTAAACCCACCTTTGAATGTTTAAACAAATATTCTTAATAATACAATTAAATAAAAAAATGGTTTACAATATTTAATATTTTATATTAATGTTTAAAATAAGATATTAATATCTAAATTAAGAATGCATACATGACAAACTGTAAGTGGACGATAAAAAATTTCAGTTTCAAAATTACACATTTATAATTTATATATTTTTATGTATTATATTTTTGAAAGTGTATTATGTTTTAAAAATTATTAACAAAAGTTTTTACTTAAATTTATTAAAAATATATATATATATATATATTTATATTTTTTTAAGGCACCCATCAAAATGTTTTTATTGTATACTTTAAAAAAATAAAATACTATAAAGTGTCTTATATACATAAAATATACAAAATATTAATAATTAATCAATAAAATTCATATTAATAATGTTTCTATAGAACTTGCTCTAAAGGTTTTGATAACCTAAGATCTCTAGCATTGGCCTTTTTCACCAAAAAAAAACGGTCTTTAGCATTAATCTGTAATGCTGCATCCTCAGATTTAGTATTTAAATTCATCATTTATATCTATATTGTTTCATACTAAAACCGTTTTTAACTGTTGGATTTGAATGTAACTTTGTCCAAGATGACTAAAAGTTCATATGTTTTGATTGTATCTTTTAATGAACAGATATATTTTACCATCAAACTCAAATATTCAATATTATTGATACAAAAATCTCAACAATTAAATATTTAGAATTTGAAAAATTTATAGAATTGGGTTCGTCATTAGGAACAAACGATCAAGGGACTGTGTGAAACAATTATGGAATTATGTAAGTAATGAAGAAATTTGTACAAAATGTATTAAGTTCGAAATGAAGCACAATAAGTAAAGAGTATAATATTTCAGATTAATTTGTTCTCAATCATTTTTAAAGCCCTTGATTTTGATGCACTATCTCGTCACAACTTCCGCTTCAGATCTTAGTTTCTTCAAGTTTTAGTTTTGTTCACTTTATCCCACATTTCGATTCCTAAGGTAAACCACAATATCAACCTCTCTTTAATAGACTATCTTCTAAATACATATATTTATAATACACTTTCTTTTTTGTCCTTCCCAGATGATTCCCGGAGGAGCTGGTGGTGGTCGTTTCCCTAGTGGCCGTGGTGGTGGACGAGGAAGGGGACGTCTGGCAAGTGGTAATGGACGCGTTTATGCCAACCCACCTGTTAATGGTCGTGGTGTTCCACTCGTTGACGGTAGTGGCATTCCGTCCGTTCACGGTGGTGGCGGTCCACCGATTTACGGCGGTGGTGGTGGCCACCGTGGTGTCGGAAATCAGGGGAGAGGAAATGCCGGCAACGCCGGCGGTGGAGGTAGAGGAGGTGGGCGTGGTCGTGGACATGGCATAGGCGTTCTTGGTGGACATATGTTCATGGACGCACTTTTCACCAGCAAGGCACGACTAATGATGCCGGTTCTGCATTCTCAGAGGGAGAATGGAGCACTGTTGTAAGTTAATTTCTTTACCTCATCCCTTGAAATTGCAATGTCGGTTCTAGTTTAAGGTAATTTGCTTGCTTGCTTGGTTTTACTTTAACCTAATCTACTTGCTTTCTTGGGGATCTTTACATTGTAGGTTTGGTAATGATAATGCCCCAAGACGAGTCATTGTGGCAGCCATCAGAAGGCATTTCGATGGCCTTTGGTTCAATATATCTTCAGTCCCTAATGAAACCATCATCACCATCATCCAGTGGTGGGGTGAATTTATTCTAAGTACCTCTTTCTTTAAATATTTAAAAGTTAACTCCTTTTCGTCATGTACATGATAGGGTCAGGTTTTACCCAAATAAAACTACTGCAAGTGCACAACAAAAGCAGTTGTAGTACAAGAGGTTATCGAATCCCAAGGGAGTATGTAAACCACACTAGCGATTATAGATTCAGATTAAGCTAAGCGATAAATAATGAATGTAATGCAAAACAGTAAAATAAATGCAAGAGGGCGTTTTTACGCTTGTTCTTAAAGTTCAGAAGGCTAAAGGCGCTAAGTCAAGACAGTTCGCAGGTTGAATCCGAGAGTGTAGAATGCATGCAATCAGGAATGAATTAAAACCGTCTTGAACATGAATCGCAAAGATATAACTAATCAATTCTCATTGCAGAAGTTATCTATGTCTAAATCACAGAGTTTCAAATCTCTTTGCAAACCCTAACAACCTAAACATGCAGTAATGATCAGGTTCAATTGTTCACAAAACTCCTAAGCCAAATCTCTTTGTACTAGGGCGTTTTGCTCATCTAATACTAGTTCAGGTGATTAATAATGCTCTCACATCTATCAAAAAACCTAGGGTTTCGAAATCCAGATGATGTGTCTAAGAAATCGATATGAATGCAAGCACAGATGAAGAACCAATGAATTTCCTATAAGTTTTTAGCAATTCTACAAACTCTTCTTCAACCTTTGAAAAGCCCTAACTTAACTAACAAACTACTCAGACATGATGATTTGAGAAAACATCATGAAAAGAATAGATTCCATAAAAGAAATAAGAAGTAGAAATAAAAGAGTTCGAAATCTGCTCTGAAGGAGTCTGATTTGTCTCTCCAAAAGCCCTACTACAAATCTCTCTCTAAAGCTCTCCAAAATAATAAGATACAAGATAGATGCCAAAAGAATGGCTGAAAAACCTAATATACAAGCTAAAACACGATCTGGGGCCTTTTTGCAAAAACTGGAACTTCTGGGCCAAAACTGCAATTTCTTCCCAATCTTTTAAAAACAGGCCACGACCTCCTTCCTTGGTGGGTGACGAGCGTCACCAGCTTGGTGACGAGCGTCACCATATGGCATACTTTCTTCTTCGAGCTAGGTGCTTCGTGGCTTCAACTCAGAATGCTCCAAAAGGTTCCAAAATCTCCAATTATGCTCCAGACATGCTATAACCAAAAAGACTCAATAAAAAAAACTTATATCATTGTTAAAAACCATAAAAACCATGATATATCAACTCCCCCAGACTTAGCTTTTGCTTGCCCTCAAGCAAACATTAGACAAAGAATAATGTCGAGGTTTGAAAACAAGAAACAGTCAGTCAGTCATCAGAAACACCACACTAGTTAAAGCTTTCGAATCCACATACCACAAAGTCAACACAAGATCAAATTTCAGCCTTATCATCACAAGCTTAGCAAATCTCTCAAGTCCAGTCTAAATCCCTTCAAGAAATCCAAAATTTCTACTGTTAACTCCTTATTTTTTATCTAAGTGTGAAGTTTCATCAAGGCTCTATCATCTTGATCACTTTACAGATTTTTTTCCCTTTCTAACAACTGAACAAATCAATCTCAACACAGCTCTCCTATTTTCTCTTCCCTTAGGATATTTTTGATTTTTCACTTCTTTTTTTCTAAACTTTTTCAGTCTAAGAAATGGTGCTACTCAATACTTGTGTTCCTTGTGAGGAGACAGGTTCTTGAGTGTGTTCACTACTGTTGTTCTTTGTGAGGAGACAGGGTCATGAATGCACCATTCTTTGGACTTAATTTCTTTTAAAAACTACATCAGGGAAGATCAAAGAGAGACTGTATCTTAACCTTATTGTCAGTGCTTAAAGAGAGAATCAAGATCAATAAGAATCAATCACCAAGACAAGAAGTTTAAAGTTCATTAAGGTGGAGCTAACAGCAAATTTTCCAGATTCTCTAAGAACCTAAACCTTCATTGCTAGACTGATCTACCTATGACTTTCAACTTAGTAAGACTTGTAATCAACTACTGTGGCAATGGTTCTTATCAGCAAAAACGTCCTATGGCTAGTTCCAAGAAAAACTAACAGTTTCAAAAATTTTGACTCTAGAAAAACAGGTTTTTGACTCAACTTTAAGACTCTATAAACATGACACAAAGCACACAACGTCAGTAACCACCTCCCCCAGACTTAAACAACACTGTCCCCAGTGTTATTAAGCCAAGAGTTGGTCAAAATGAAGCATGAGAACGTGTAAAACCAAGGTGGAAAAGTGGTACCTCGCGAAGGACCTGGTGACGAGCGTCACCAGATTGGTGACGAGCGTCCCCATCTCTGATACTCCAGAAATCGACATGTTGGATGTTTAAATGCAATGCCATCATGTGTACTCCGAAGTAAGACTGTAAGAGCACTCAAAACACACATCAAAACATCCAAATGAAGCATAATCCATGGTCCAACAAGTTCACAAGACATCATCCAAGCAAACTGAACAAAGTGACTCTTTTTTTTTTTGTTTTTTCGATTTTTTTTCTCATGTTTTTGGGTTTTTTTTTTGTAGCTATGTAATAGAAAACTAAACTAATATATGAAAAAGAAAACTTACCAGTGGGTTGCCTCCCACTAAGCGCTTGTTTAAAGTCATTAGCTCGACTTTGAATGCTGCTCAGACAGCTGGTGGAGCAGAAGGTGGCATTGAATGCCTTGGAGAAGAATGTCTCCTCATCCATGGTGGTTTGTAAGCAGTAGATGTATGAACACTTCCAAGGAAGTGAGGAACATCAGCAGAGTGGGTCGTGACTGTGGGTGGGACATTTCGTTTTCCTGCAGAATCATCAAAAGAAACACCAAGCTTTCTTTGCTTAGTTGCAGGTTTCTGGGTTGTGGACTGTTGAATTTTCGGATTGGCAACATATGATGGACTTGTAGCTGTAAAATCACGTCTCTCCTTTGTGTCCAGGTTGGTGACGAGCGTCACCAGGTCAGTGACGCTCGTCACTGACTCTACAGTTCGAGTTTCTGCAGTTTTCCTGCAATTCAGCTCTGCAAGTGTTGCTTCCATCACATACACGTCTTCCTCCAGCAACTTGGCATTCATTAGAACCTCTTTTTCAAGCCTAGTCATGAAGATATGATCCTCACTGCAATCCTCAAACCCAACAGCTTCTGCAGAAGTTTCAGATATTGGCTCTTCAACAGCCATCTTGCTCACTTGCCTACTAATATCTGATTCATTGACACACTCAGCAATAGTGTCTTCTGAATGCTCCATGACAGTCTCTTCATCTCTAGAAGTTCTTACAGAAAAGGTCTGACCATCAATGCTAGAACTCTTTCTTAACTTATCCATGTCAAAGTTCATGACAACATCACCAAGATCAAGCTCAATGTTCCCCCTTCTAACATCAATGATGGCTCCAGCAGTAGCCAAGAATGGTCTTCCCAGAATAAGAGGATCTTTAGGTTCTTCAGCATATTTCAGAACCACAAAATCTGTAGGAATTATGCAACCTTCAATGTTAACATGAACATTCTCTAACATGCCTTCTGGGGTCCTTATGGATCGATCTGCTAGGATGAGAGAGATCCCAGCTGGCTTGAAATCAGTCATTCCAAGTCTAGCAGCAACAGAGAAAGGCATCAAGTTAATACTTGACCCTAGATCACATAGAGAGTGTGGAAAACGTCCTGCAGATATTGAGCAATCAAGCACAAAGGTCCCTGGATCAGATAGCTTCTCTGGAACTCTGCTTTGAGTGATGGTATTGACTTGTTCAGAAACAGTCACCTTCTTCTTCTTCTTTGGAACTGTGCCTAAGAGAATTGCACTGATGTCTCTGGTAAGCAATGCTCCTTCCTCAGGACTTACACCATTCACAACCATTCTCTTTACATACCTTCTTAGAGCTGGTGAAAGCTTGACTGCATCAACAAGAGAGATCTCAAGCATCAGCTTGTCTATCATAGCTTTACATCTGGCTTCTTCTATCTCCTGTTTAGACTTCCTAGTATGCTTGGGGAATGGTGTTTTGGGTTTATAGACACGTTCCTGGTCATAATTTGCAGTTACAGGCGAAGCAGCTTCGTTCTGGGGTGGGTGACGACCGTCACCAGGTGGGTGACGCTCGTCACTCACTTGTGACAACCCCCGATACCCTTGTAGGTTGGTGACGAGCGTCACTCCTCCTTGGTGACGCTCGTCACTCACCTCTGAGACAGAAAATTTTTCATCTTCAGACTCCATCAGTTGCACGATCTGCTCTGCACTCAGCCTCTTTTTCTGCACTGTTTTAAGCTCCTTTTCATTCCTTACTGTGATGGCATTAACCTGGTGCTTGGGATTGATGTCAGTCCTTCCAGGAAGGAATCCCTCTTGCCTTTGAACAGCTTCTGCAGTTTGAGCAACCTGCACATCAAGCTTCTTCATGTGAGAGTTCAGACTCTCAATTTTTCCATTCAGGTCTTGATACAGCGAATCTAGCTTGCCATTGAAGTTCACTGTCATCTTCTGCTGTCCTTCAAGTACCTGCTCCAGCATAGCTTCCATTTTATTGTCTTGTGGAGGTGCAGTTTGGTAGGAAGAAGAACCATAATTCCTGCTGTTTTGGTAAGGTTTCTCAACTTCAGTCTTCTGGAATGGGGGCTTAGGAGTGCAACCAGGCGTGCTCTGACCTCCTGTAAAGGTACTCTGCTGATTATTGCTGTTGTAGCCTCTGTTCCATTGCTGATTTCCAAACTTTTGGCTCTGAAAACCCCCTCCATTGATGAAATTAACATCTTTCTGCTCAAATTCTTCAGGATTTTCGAAACTCTCCACTTCTGCAGCAAACTGAACTGACTTCTTTCCCACCAAAAGGCTGTGCATACTGTCCAACTTAGCCTTAACTTCAGCTATTTGGTTTCCATCATTCAAACCAGCCTGCTGCTTTCTCTGAAAATCTGCATTTTTAGTGCTGTTACTGCAGGCCAAGTTTTCAATCAATCTTACAGCTTCTTCTGGTCTGTTGGTGTTGAAGTTTCCTGCACTTGCTGCATCCAGCGCCATCTGATATTTCCAGTCAATGCCTCTGAAGAAAATCCCAAGTAATTGCACCTGACTGAAGCCATGATGAGGACAGTCCCTTTGATAAGACTTGAACCTGATCCAAGAAGCCTTAAAAGCTTCAGTAGGGCCTTGTGTAAAGGAAGCAATTTTCGTCCTCATGTCCTCTGACCTTGCATCATTATAGAAGTTATTCAGAAAGGCGTTCTTAGTGTCTTCCCAAGTGGTCAATGAAGCAGGTTCCAGTTGCTTCAGCCAATATGCAGCTTCTCCTTCATGAGAGTAAGGAAACAGCTTGCAGAACAGAAAGTCATTGCTAACCCCATTAGCTTTGACACTGGAAGCCAAGTCCTCAAATCTCTCTATGTGATCCATAGGATGCTCATGAGGTAAACCATGGAAGGGATGCTGACCAACCAGCTGGTAGTAGACAGGTTTGACCTCAAAATCGTTCCTCTGGAAGGCAGGAGGTCGGATTGCAGCTCTGTTGGCATAGAACTGACCAGGTCTGTTGTAATCACCTAGAGTCCTCTGAACAAAACGCCCAGCAGCGTTATTGACAGCAGCAGGGACTCCCACGTTCTCAGCCACTTGCTGAACCTGCTGTTCAACAATGACATTCCCCTCTTGATCAATTCTCTGCCCCTCTTCGTTCCTCCTGTTTCCTTCCCTGTCAACCAAGTGACCTTCTGCATCTTCAACCAAGATCAGTGGAGCGACCATTGCAGATTGCTTCTTAGCTTTCCTGTTAGTTCTCTCCAACCTAGCAAGCTCGTCGATGCTCAAAGTCACAAGCTCCTTCTCTTTGTTGCTTCTGGTTCTGCGATTAGGCATACACCTGAAATAGGAACAAGGAAAAGTAGCTGAAAATCAGTAAACAAATAAAAACTTAGACAAAATCCTAATACTAAAAATCGATAGGCAGCTATTCCTCCCCGGCAACGGCGCCAAAAACTTGATAGGGTCCGGTTTTACCCAAATAAAACTACTGCAAGTGCACAGCAAAAGCAGTTGTAGTACAAGGGGTTATCGAATCCCAAAGGAGTATGTAAACCACACTAGCGATTATAGATTCAGATTAAGCTAAGCGATAAATAATGAATGTAATGCAAAACAGTAAAATAAATGCAAGAGGGCGTTTTTACGCTTGTTCTTAAAGTTCAGAAGGCTAAAGGCGCTAAGTCAAGACAGTTCGCAGGTTGAATCCGAGAGTGTAGAATGCATGCAATCAGGAATGAATTAAAACCGTCTTGAACATGAATCGCAAAGATATAACTAATCAATTCTCATTGCAGAAGTTATCTATGTCTAAATCACAGAGTTTCAAATCTCTTTGCAAACCCTAACAACCTAAACATGCAGTAATGATCAGGTTCAATTGTTCACAAAACGTCTAAGCCAAATCTCTTTGTACTAGGGCGTTTTGCTCATCTAATACTAGTTCAGGTGATTAATAATGCTCTCACATCTATCAAAAAACCTAGGGTTTCGAAATCCAGATGATGTGTCTAAGAAATCGATATGAATGCAAGCACAGATGAAGAACCAATGAATTTCCTATAAGTTTTTAGCAATTCTACAAACTCTTCTTCAACCTTTGAAAAGCCCTAACTTAACTAACAAACTACTCAGACATGGTGATTTGAGAAAACATCATGAAAAGAATAGATTGCATAAAAGAAATAAGAAGTAGAAATAAAGGAGTTCGAAATCTGCTTTGAAGGAGTCTGATTTGTCTCTCCAAAAGCTCTTCTACAAATCTCTCTCTAAAGCTCTCCAAAATAATAAGATACAAGATAGATGCCAAAAGAATGGCTGAAAAACCTAATATACAAGCTAAAACACGATCTGGAGCCTTTTTGCAAAAACTGGAACTTCTGGGCTAAAACTGCAATTTCTTCCCAATCTTTTAAAAACAGGCCACGACCTCCTTCCTTGGTGGGTGTCGAACATCACCATATGGCATACTTTCTTCTTCGAGCTAGGTGCTTCGTGGCTTCAACTCAGAATGCTCCAAAAGGTTCCAAAATCTACAATTATGCTCCAGACATGCTATAACCTGCAAAGACTCTTCTAGGACTCTAAAAAAACCAAAAAGACTCAATAAAAAGAACTTATATCATTGTTAAAAACCATAAAAACCATGATATATCAGTACACACATTCTTTCAACTCTGATTAAGTAGATTAACTGCAACTGTAATGCCTTAATCAATCAATCCACACGGCTCATTGATTTTTAATAATTTCAGCAAGCTTTCAATTGGGATCCAGTTCATGGAGCAATGGTGTACACCTTTTGGCACAACATCACTGCAGCACGGTTTAGAGATATGGTCTCAAAGGATAAAGTGAGACCTGAGAGGTCTGAGTGGATAAGTCAGACCATATGGGATACTATGTGGGTATATTGGAACAGTGAAGACGGCAAGAAGAGGAGTGCTACGGCTGCTGCAAACAGGTTATCAAACCGATCTGGATTTGGCCCTCATAGACACACTGCAGGGGCAAGGAGTTTTAACCAAGTCAGAGAGCTTATTGTAAGTGTCCAGTTCTCTAAAAACTCCTACTCTAATTACATCATATTTTGTATTCTAAGCTGTTAAGTGGATTCTTTTTTTCTTACGCAGAGACAAAGGGAAGGCATTGAGCCTTCAATGCTCCGTGTACTCCGAGAGACCCATAGGAAACCTGATGGCACCTATGTTGATGCAAGGGCTGAGTTTATAGATGAAGAAATACAGAGGCAGGTACAAACTAATGAGGTTCTAGGGTCAGAAACCCAGGGCACCGGCGTTACTGGTTTGACCCAGCTTGAAGAAGACAATCGGTACTTGAAGGTATGCTTATTGCTCCATAATATTTGTTGCGATATCAGATCTTATTTGTGGTTTAAACTGCATAGTTTATGAAGTATGATTTTCCGTTCTCTTCTCAAATTTCCCTAAAAGGATATATATGCTTTCTCTTACTGTTATTTTTTGGCTTGTTAATCAATCATAAAGGGTTTACAATTATTATTATTTTTTAAATAAAAAAACCGTTTACAATTCTTCCTGTTTTATTTCTCAAGTGGTTTCCTCTCTTTATATATTGTAGCTAACAGTTGAATTACTTGTTTGTAGGTTGTGACACCAAGCCAAGCAGGACGTATATTTGGGCTTGGTGGTGAGCCTCAAATTCGGGAGCGTGGGGAAAGCTCATCCATGGCTGTCACAAGACTCTCTCTAGAGCGCCAAGTAGCTGCTCTCCAAGAGCAGTTGTCAATTGTGGTGGATTACATGAAGTGTTACATGGCTAAGGATGGGCAAGGAACTGCAGTTGGTCACACGGGTTCTGCTACTGGTCCAGCACGGGTTCTTCAATCTGACTTGGAAGCCAGTGTAGGAGCAGCCTTGCATAATCTTCAAAACCCCAATGCAGACGAAGATATCGATGATGATGAAGAAGATGTCCATGAAGATGGAGAAGATGGAGAAGAAGAACACCCAGGCTTCTTGAACTTATCGTACATGACATAAGGTAATGTTATGAATTTTTAGGTATATAAATTTGATATGTGGCACCTAATTTTTCATATCAAATATGTGTATATGTATTAGACTACCGCTTTATGCTATAACTGATTAGGCTTTTGATGTGTATACTAAATCCTAATTTCTAATCTTGTCGCTCTACATTTGTAATGTAACCGAATGTTTGTTATTTTGTAATATAAAGGAATGTTTGTTATTGATAAATTATCTTCTATTTGAATTTCTAGTTTGTTTTTATTGTATTTTTTTTCATGGTTACTAATTATGATTTTTAGTGTAAAAAAGATTTGATTCATTTGTAACTAATTTGTTACTGGTTATATAGTTACAACAAAATTTGTAGCTCAATTGCCACAACATTTTCAATCTATTGGTGTATAATAGTGACGTTGGATTTGTAGTTTTTGTTGATTTTTCCTACAATTTTTTCGTCACTTGTCGTCTCATACTTCCACTAATAAACTGTAGTAAATTTGTAACAACTTAGCTTCAAATTTATGAAACAATTTGTAGCCTTTTCTACGGCACTAATTTTGTAGTCATCTGTGTCAAATTGCAACAAATATTCAGTATCATATTTTTAACATATTTGCTTCAAACGTTTGAATCAATTTGTTGCTTTTCCCATGGATTCAATTGTGACAATTTGTTGCTATTTAAAACACAAAATTTGTAACCGTCTGTGTCAATTTGCAACAAATACTCCGTCACAAATTTATATCCATTTGCTACACATTTTAACGTTGCTATTATGATTTAAAATGTTACAATGCCAGTTTGTGAGTCTTTTGTAGCAGTTTGTTTCAATTCGCTACAAAAAACCAAATAGCTACCCCGCCAAACTCACAAAAAATATTTGTAGCAAATCGTATCAATTTTTTTTTTATTACAAATATTATATCATATCTAAAAAAAAAATGTAGTTATACAAACCGATTCTTGTAGTGAGCTTCCAGTTTTTAACTAGGCTGGTATCTACCCTACATACCGATTTCTTTTCTAAATAAATTTTTATGTAAAAAGGATCAGTGTAAAAAATGGGAAAAGAATTTTAATTTTAAATATGTAGTAAACTCGCAACTGATCAAAGTTGCTCTGATGCTTGAAGAAGGGTCATACCCCAAACAGTAAAACTAAACGAATCCTTGTGTATCTTTCAGATGCTTTGCAGCTTACATCAATAGTTATAGATATTGGAAAGATTAAAACATCAATGATTCCCTATACAACCAAACACCGCTAATTATACTATTTGCCTTATATGAAGTGATATTTGTGTATGATGAAAGGTGATGAACTTAAACTCTACTTTTCAAGAACCAATTAATCTTTAGTAAAAGCAATTTATAAGAAACCTCCATGCTAGTGTTCATCTAAAGCTACAATCTAAAATAAGATGAGAACCAAAATTAATCATCGAAGAAGAGGATATAGATACGTCAAGAGAATCAATCATATGTTTACTAGAACTTACCTTATAAGTTGTATTTAAACAAAAAAAAAAACCTTATAAGTTGTAAATCCGTTTGAATTTCCCTCCCTTAGTTTCAAAGTTTATGTGATGTAGACTAATTAACTTTAGCGTGAACTGGTTACAAGAAAGAGGTACGTAATCTCTATTGCTTATCATAACAAGAACACTGTTAGGACTTAGAACGCTAGAGCTTCTCTCGTTATCTCTTTACCACCCAATTATAAATTAAACCAACTCTGCAGCTAATTACAATCCAACTACGCAGTACCTTGTACTGAAGTCGACTATTTCTGTCTATAGACTTTACTTCTCTGTTGCACAAAAAAAAAGACTTTACTTCTCTTTATAATTATGTTACAAATTTTTCTCCTATCCATTGCCTTCCAGCTGCAAGCTCATTAGTTGCTTCTCCTTCGATCCTTGTCAATTCATTCTCATCCTATAGTATACTCTTTGGGCATATCAAATGGAAGACCCCTTAGAAAGAGGTTTAAATTTGTAAATCCATATAGTAGCAATGCCATTACAGTCATAAGTGAAAAGAGCTTAACTCAATGAAGTAAAAAATAGCTTAATTCAGTGTAGAAAAAGAGGATGAGTGCAGAGCAGATCATGCAATTGATGGAGTTTGAAGATGAATATTTTACAGGCTTAGAGAGGGTGACGAGCATCACTCAGGAGGGGTGTCACTTGTCACCCAATATTCAAAGGCCAAAAATACGTTCTCACGGAGTGGTGACGAGCGAGATCGTCACCCAGGGGTCGTCACCAGGTAGTGCAGATAATGACAAGGAACAAGGAACAAGTTTATAAACCCAAGATACCCTTTCACAAGCATCCTAGGAAGTCTAAACTTGAGCTAGAAGAAGCCAGATGCAAGCAATGATAGACAAGCTAATTGTTGAGATTTCCCTTGTTGATATAGTCAAGCTTTCACCTTGCACTAAGAAGGTATGTTAAGAGAATGATTGTGAATTATGTAAGTCATGAGGAAGGAGCAATGCTTACCAGAGACATTAGTGCAATGCTCTTGGGTACAGTTCCAAAGAAGAAGAAGAAGGTGATTGTTTGTGAACAAGCCAATGCTATAATTGAAAGCAGAATTCCAGAGAAGCTACCTAATCCAGGAAACTTTGTGCTTGATTGTTCAATCTCAACACGAAGGTTCCCTCATTCTCTTTGTGATTTAGGGTCAAGTATTAACTTGAAGCCTTCCTCTGTTTCTGCTAGACTTGGAATGACTGATTTCAAGCCAGCTGGGATATCTCTTATCCTAGCTGATCGATCCACAAGACCCCAAAAGGTATCTTAGAGGATGTTCTTGTTAAAATTGAAGGCTGCGTGATTCCCTCTTATTCTAGGAAGATCATTCTTAGCTACAGCTGGCGCCATCATTGATGTGAAAAAGGGGAACATAAGGCTTGATTTGGGTGATGTTGTCATGAATTTTGACATGGACAAGTTAAGAGAGAGATCCACCATTGATGGCCAGAGTTTTTCTGTAAGGGCTTTCATGGATGAAGAACCAATCATGCAATATTCAGAAGACATTACTGCTGGGTATGTCAAGGAGTTGGATACTAGTGAACAAATGAACAAGCTGATTGTTCCCGAGGCATTGGCTGAGAATTCTGAGAAAGTTGCAAAATCTGCTTCACACTTATGCAAGCAACAAGATTCTCGTAGAGGGCCTGGTGTTTCTTTTGATGATTCTGCTGGAAAAAGAAGTGTCCCACCCAAAGTCAAAACCCGCCCTGCTGCTATTCCTCGTTTCCTTGGAAGATTTTATGCACCTACTGCTTATACACCCCCATGGATGAGGAGATATTCTTCTCCGAGGCATTTACTGCCACTTTCTGATCCACCAGATGTCTGAGCCCCGACATAGTCAAGCTAATGATTGAAAACAAGCGCTTGGTGGGAAGCAACACACTGGTAAGTCATCTAATCCATCTACATATGCTTATTTTCGTTCTTCTAACAGTTAAAAATAAATCAAGTGGTTTGACGGAGTGGTGACGACCTAGATGGCCACAAAGGTGGTCACCAAGGAGGGGTGACGAGCGTCACCAGCTGCAGACTCAGTTAAACACTTGGTTTTCTCTCTTATTTCCGTCCCACTTCATCTCTTTTGCCAACTTCGGGCTTGATAACACTGGGAACAATGTTGTTTAATTCTGGAGGAGGTAGTTACTGACAATGTGTTCTGTTTTGAGAGTCAATTAGTTGTGTCAAAAACCTGTTTTAGTGAGTCAAAATTAGTTGGGAACTAGGAACTTTTCTTGATCGTTTATGTTGATTGTTTGATCTGAGTGACCATTGCTGCATGATTAATATCAGTATCTGACTGATGAAAAATTCTTTGGCTGACCAGTTAACTAGAAACATCCATTGTTTAAGCAAAGGCCACTTAACTTGAGCTTAAAAAAGACTAAGTTGGTAAGTTTGATGTTCATAGAGCTTGATTCCTCATTCATAACTGATGAATTGCCTGCAATGTTTGAAAAGTAATGATACTCCTCTCTCTTGTTTAAAAAAAAAGGAAATAAAAGGTGATAAATTTGGAAAATTTGATATGATTCTCTTCGGATGAACGGTAAGAAATTTACCAATGATCCCAATATTTGATTTTAAAGAGATGATCATAGTTGGAAGTAAGTTTAGGATTATCCCGTGATGCCTTTATTTACCTACACCTGAATAATATAATGAAACATAAAAAAAGAATAAGTCTGGGGGAGAGAAAGAGAATCAAGGGTTGATAGATTGCACTGGAAGTTTATTAAGGTATAGTATGGGAATGAATATAAAAGGTTATTGAATGTTTAGACTGCTAATGAGGTTTAGCAAGGATAGTTATTGGACAATGCTGTGAATTTATGAGTTGAATTTGGGATGCTGTGAATGTCTAAGGAGCATGGTGGTCTGATTTGGTTTAACAAATGCAGTGTATGGATTACAGGATGAATAGTCAAAACAATGATCTATGAGAAGGTGAGTTCCCGTGTTTTTAAACCTCGACTCTGTTTTTAGTCTTCTGTTTGCTTGAGGGCAAGCAAACGCTAAGTCTGGGGGAGTTGATATATCACGGTTTTTTAACCATGATATAAGTCATTTTTATTGAGTCTTTTTAGTCTTTTTAGAGTCTTATTAAAGTCTTTACGGGCAAATAGGTTTTTAGAGCATAATTGGAGATTTTGGAGCATTCTGGAGCAAAACTGGAGACCTTCCCGATGAGAGCAACAACGAGACGTATTATTCCATGAGTGACGCTCGTCACCCCGTAAGAAGACCTTGCAGGAGCTAATTAAAAATTAAAGGGAGATTTGCCCAGAAGTTTCATTATTTGCACTTTGGCCCCAGTTCGTTTTTAGCTTATATTTTAAGTTTTTCAGCCACTTTTAGGTTTGTATCTTACTTTCTAGAGAGACAAAGAGAGATTTGTATCAGAGCTTTTGGAAAGACAAATCAGACTCCTTCAGAGCTGATTTTGAACTTTTTTTATCTTTATTGATTATTCTTTCATGCAATCTATTATATTCATGATGTTTGTTTCATTCACCATATCTAAGTAGCTTGTTAGTTAGATTTTGGATTTTTAAAGGTTATGAATCGTTAGAATTGAATTACTGTTAGGATAAATCTGTTAGTTATTCATCTGGATTTTTGTTTACTGCTTATTCTAGCTTTGCGACCGAGAATCTGATATCAGGTTGATTAATAGATGCGAGAGTATTGTGAATTGTCTGAACTAATCTTAGATGAGCAAAATTTCTATCTGCAAAGAGTTTTAATTTAGGAATTTTGTGAACAGATCAAACCTGAATTTATTGCTTGTCTGAGTTGTTTGAATTTGCAAAGAGATTTGAGATTCTAGGATTTAAACATAGAAAATCTCTGCTGCGAGAGTTGATTGATTTTATATTTTTGTTTCGAGTTCTAGAACGGTACTTAATAAATATCCTGACAGTTTTAATTCTGTAATTTCGATTTTAGCCTGCGAATTTCCCAAAGCCTAGGGTATTGTCTTCTTGATTTTAAAACCTCAAAATCGATCATCTGCTGCTTTCTATTAGTTTATTTGTATTACTTTTATTCAGTTCTCTTAGCTTAATTAGAATCTACAATCTGTTGTGTAACAATCTAAAGTCTCTTGGGATTCGATAACGTTTTATACTACATCTGTTTTGCTGTGCACTTGCAGAACTTTAATTTAGGTGAAACTTTGAGCCTATCAATAAGAGATCAAAAACCAGTGAGACCTATAGGCGCAGCAGATATACCATCTATCTATGCCATAATACAAGTTATCCTTCCACCTATGAAGACTCTCCACTATGAGATAAAGAGCAGCATGATTGCTATGGTTCAGGAAAAGAAGTTTTTTGCTTGCAATTTAAGACCCTCTTGAGAATTTGGATCACTTTGAGAGGATTTTGTGTTATGACAAAGCTTATTGGAGTTTCAGATGATGGATTCAGGCTCAGATTGTTTCCATTCTCTCTTGGTGATAGAGCTCAAATGTGGAAAAGTCTTTACCACAAGGAAGCATCATCTCTTGGGAACAATGCAAATGAGCTTTCCTAAACAAGTTCTTCTCTCCTTCTAGGACTGTAAGATTTAAGAATGAGATCTCTAACTTCAAAGAATGGTCCAATGAGAGTTTGGAGACACTTGAGAAAGGTTTATAAGCTTCACTCAACAGTGCCCTCATCATGGCTTCACCAAAGAAATGCTTCTCTCCAACCTCTATAGAGGTGTTCTACCAAGAGTAAGAATCCTTCCAGATACAGCTAGTAATGGTTATTTCTTTCGGAAAGATGTTGATGAAGGTTGGATATTGGTGGAGAACATGATACTAAGAAATTGGGACTGTGTTGATGAGTTTGAGCAAAATACAAAGGCAGCTGAAGATAAGTTCGAATCAACAAGGCATGAAGTGAAGGCTTTGCAAGAAAAGGTGGATATGCTGTTCAATGGAGCCACCAAACCTCTCAAAACTGTTGGTGGACATAGCCAATACAAAGAAAATGAAGTAAACTTTGTTCACATCCAAGGTGTTTACAGCAAGAAATCTCACCAAGGCTATGATGCTTTTGAACAACAGTCCAATGGAGGCCCTTACATTCATAATCATCAAGGCTCTTCTTCTCAACCTCTTGGCGCCTTTCACAACCAGCTAGGGGGCATGCCAACTCCTACTACTCACATACCAAATATCTTGGTTCCTCCTCAACAACAACCAAACTCTCAGCCTTCTCAAGATTTGGACATCAAGCAACTTCTACTTCAAATGCAACAAGTCCAAACTGCTGAAATTCAAAGAAGTATGGCTGAAATTCAAAGAAGTATTGACTCCAGCAGTAACAACTTCCAATCCTAACTAGACTCATTGAATATGAAGCTAATTAAGCAAGAGAGTCTTGCTCAACCATCTCACGCTCCACTTATGCAAGAGTACATCAAGAGTAGCAGCTTTCTCCAAGAGTAGTACCCATAACACACAATGAGGACATTGAGGAACAAGAAGAGGGGGTGGTGGTTAAAGATGGTATAGTGGTTAAAGAAAATGAAGTAGTTGAAGATGGTGAAGGTTCAAGAAAAGACAAGGCTAAAGAAGTGGTTATAAAGAAACCTAAAAAGGCACCTAAGGAGTTAGACAAGGAACCAAGATATAGTCCTCCTCCTTACCAGCCTACAATACCATTTGCTGGATGGTTCAAGAAGCAGTTAATTTCTAAGTATAAAGCCCTCTTGATGAGCAGATGAAGAAAATACAGCTTACAATGCCATTGCTAGATGCCTTTGTCTTGGTTCCTCCTTACCATAAATTTCTGAAGGATGACATGGTTAAGAGAGCAAAAGATTTGCAAGGGATGGTAGTGCTAACACATGAATGAAGTGCCATCATTCAACAACAAAAGGTGACCCCCAACAAGCTTAATAATCCAGGAAGTTTCACTTTGCTTTGCTCTATAGGTCCTCTCACCTTTGACAAGTGCATATGTGCCACTTTCCATTGCTAGGCGCCTAGGCTTCAAAAAGTTTAAGGACTGTAGGATCTCTTTGGTATTGGCTGATAAATTTGTGAGACGCCCCAAGGGACTGCTTGAAGATGTACAAATCAGGATTGGCAACCTAGAAGTTCCTACTGATTTTGTGGTTCTTGAGATGGATGGAGAACCTAAGGATCCTCTTATCTTTGGGAGATCTTTCTTAGCTACTACAGGGGCTGTTATTGATGTCAAGAAAGGAAAGATTGACCTGTATTTAGGCAAGGACATGGTCCTTAAGTTTAATATCAAGCAGATTATGCATCAGCCTACCATAGAGGGTCAAGTGTTTAAGATTGAGATCTTTGAGAGGCTGCATGATGAGGTTAAAGAGGAGTTATGGTGTGATGATGAACTCCAAGTTGCTTTGACAAAGGAGCATGGAGAAGATGGTTACTTAGATAAGGAAAGCTTGGATTACATGCTAAGTCTTGACTCTCACAAGGCCTTTTAAGAAGACGAACCATTTGAGGAGTTGGGTTACAATTGGAAAGAGTTTCTCTCAGTCCTAGAAGCTGGCCCTTCAAGCAAGGAAGCTGATGCCAAGGAGCTGATAGGGTCAGGTTTTACCCAAATAAAACTACTGCAAGTGCACAGCAAAAGCAGTTGTAGTACAAGGGGTTATCGAATCCCAAGGGAGTATGTAAACCACACTAGCGATTATAGATTCAGATTAAGCTAAGCGATAAATAATGAATGTAATGCAAAACAGTAGAATAAATGCAAGAGGGCGTTTTTATGCTTGTTCTTAAAGTTCAGAAGGCTAAAGGCGCTAAGTTAAGACAGTTCGCAGGTTGAATCTGAGAGTGTAGAATGCATGCAATCAGGAATGAATTAAAACCGTCTTGAACATGAATCGCAAAGATATAACTAATCAATTCTCATTGCAGAAGTTATCTATGTCTAAATCACAGAGTTTCAAATCTCTTTGCAAACCCTAACAACCTAAACATGCAGTAATGATCAGGTTCAATTGTTCACAAAACTCCTAAGCCAAATCTCTTTGTACTAGGGCGTTTTTCTCATCTAATACTAGTTCAGGTGATTAATAATGCTCTCACATCTATCAAAAACCTAGGGTTTCGAAATCCAGATGATGTGTCTAAGAAATCGATATGAATGCAAGCACAGATGAAGAACCAATGAATTTCCTATAAGTATTTAGCAATTCTACAAACTCTTCTTCAACCTTTGAAAAGCCCTAACTTAACTAACAAACTACTCAGACATGGTGATTTGAGAAAACATCATGAAAAGAATAGATTGCATAAAAGAAATAAAAAATAGAAATAAAGGAGTTCAAAATCTGCTATGAAAGAGTCTGATTTGTCTTTCCCAAAAGCTCTGCTACAAATCTCTCTCTAAAGTTCTCAAAAATAATAAGATACAAGATATATGCCAAAAGAATGGCTGAAAAACCTAATATACAAGCTAAAACACGATCTGGGGCCTTTTTGTAAAAACTGGAACTTTTGGGCCAAAACTGCAATTTCTTCTCAATCTTTTAAAAACAGGCCACGACCTCCTTCCTTGGTGGGTGACGAGCGTCACCAGATTGGTGACGAGCGTCACCCATATGCATACTTTTCTTCCCGAGTTGGATACTTCGTGGCTTCAACTCAGAATGCTCCAAAAGGTTCCAAAATCTCCAATTATGCTCCAGACATGCTATAACCTGCAAAGACTCTTCTAGGACTCTAAAAAGACCAAAAAGACTCAATAAAAAGGAATTATATCATGGTTAAAAACCATAAAAACCATGATATATCAACTCCCCCAGACTTAGCTTTTGCTTGCCCTCAAGCAAACATCAGACAAAGAACAAGGCCGAGGTTTGAAAACAAGAAACAGTCAGTCAGTCATCAGGAACACCACAGTAGTTAGAGCTTTCGAATCCACATACTACAGAGTCAACACAAGATCAAATTTCAGCCTAATCATCACAAGCTTAGCAAATCTCTCAAGTCCAGTCTAAATCCCTTCAAGAAATCCGAAATTTCTATTGTCAACTCCTTATTTTTATCTAAGTGTGAAGTCTCATCAAAGCTCTATCATCTTAATCACTTTACAGATTCTTTTCCCTTCCTAACAACTTAAGAAATAGATATCAACACAGCTCTCCTATTTTCTCTTCCCTTGATCTTTTCCTTAGGATATTTTCGATTTTTCACTTCTTTTTCTCAACTTTTTCAGTCTAAGAAATGGTGCTACTCAATACTTGTGTTCCTTGTGAGGAGACAGGTTCTTGAGTGTGTTCACTACTGTTGTTCTTTGTGAGGAGACAGGGTCATGAATGCACCATTCTTTGGACTTAATTTCTTTTAAAAACTACATCAGGGAAGATCAAAGAGAGACTGTATCTTAACCTTATTGTCAGTGCTTAAAGAGAGAATCAAGATCAATAAGGATCAATCACCAAGACAAGAAGTTTAAAGTTCATTAAGGTGGAGCTAACAGCAAATTTTCCAGATTCTCTAAGAACCTAAACCTTCATTGCTAGACTGATCTACCTATGACTTTCAACTTAGTAAGACTTGTAATCAACTACTGTGGCAATGGTTCTTATCAGCAAAAACGTCATATGGTTAGTTCCAAGAAAAACTGACAGTTTCAAAAATTTTGACTCTATAAAACAGGTTTTTGACTCAACTTTAAGACTTTATAAACATGACACAAAGCACACAACGTCAGTAACCACCTCCCCCAGACTTAAACAACACTGTCCCCAGTGTTATTAAGCCAAGAGTTGGTCAAAATGAAGCATGAGAACGTGTAAAACCAAGGTGGAAAAGTGGTACCTCGCAAAGGACCTGGTGACGAGCGTCACCAGATTGGTGACTAGCATCACCATCTCTGATACTTCAGAAATCGACATGTTGGATGTTTAAATGCTATACCATCATGTGTACTCCGAAGTCAAACTGTAAGAGCACTCAAAACACACATCAAAACATCCAAACAAAGCATAGTCCATGGTCCAACAAGTTCACAAGATATAATCCAAGCAAACTGAACAAAGTGACTCTTCTTCTTTTTTTTTTTTTTTGATTTTTCCTCATTTGTTTGGGTTTTTTTAGCTATGTAATAGAAAACTAAACTAATATATGAAAAAGAAAACTTACCAGTGGGTTGCCTCCCACTAAGCGCTTGTTTAAAGTCATTAGCTCGACTTTGAATGCTGCTCAGACAGCTGGTGGAGCAGAGGGTGGCAGTGAATGCCTTGGAGAAGAATGTCTCCTCATCCATGGTGGTTTGTAAGCAGTAGATGTATGAACACTTCCAAGGAAGTGAGGAACATCAGCACAGTGGGTCGTGACTGTGGGTGGGACATTTCGTTTTCCTGCAGAATCATCAAAAGAAACACCAAGCTTTCTTTGCTTAGTTGCAGGTTTCTGGGTTGTGGACTGTTGAATTTTCGGATTGGCAACATATGATGGACTTGTAGCTGTAAAATCACGTTGCTGCTTTGTGTTCAGGTTGGTGACGAGCGTCACCAGGTCAGTGACGCTCGTCACTGACTCTACAGTTCGCGTTTCTGCAGTTTTCCTGCAATTCAGCTCTGCAAGTGTTGCTTCCATCACCAACACGTCTTCCTCCAGCAATTTGGCATTCATTGGAACCTCTTTTTCAAGCCTAGTCATGAAGATATGATCCTCACTGCAATCCTCAAACCCAACAGCTTCTGCAGAAGTTTCAGATATTGGCTCTTCAACAGCCATCTTGCTCACTTGCCTACTAATATCTGATTCATTGACACACTCAGCAATAGTGTCTTCTGAATGCTCCATGACAGTCTCTTCATCTCTAGAAGTTCTTACAGAAAAGGTCTGACCATCAATGCTAGAACTCTTTCTTAACTTATCCATGTCAAAGTTCATGACAACATCACCAAGATCAAGCTCAATGTTCCCCTTTCTAACATCAATGATGGCTCCAGCAGTAGCCAAGAATGGTCTTCCCAGAATAAGAGGATCTTTAGGTTCTTCAGCATATTTCAGAACCACAAAATCTGTAGGAATTATGCAGCCTTCAATGTTAACATGAACATTCTCTAACATGCCTTCTGGGGTCCTTATGGATCGATCTGCTAGGATGAGAGAGATCCCAGCTGGCTTGAAATCAGTTATTCTAAGTCTAGCAGCAACAAAGAAAGGCATCAAGTTAATACTTGACCCTAGATCACATAGAGAGTGGGGAAAACGTCCTGCAAATATTGAGCAATCAAGCACAAAGGTCCCTGGATCAGATAGCTTCTCTGGAACTCTGCTTTGAGTGATGGTATTGACTTGTTCAGAAACAGTCACCTTCTTCTTCTTCTTTGGAACTGTGCCTAAGAGAATTGCACTGATGTCTCTGGTAAGCAATGCTCCTTCCTCAGGACTTACACCATTCACAACCATTCTCTTTACATACCTTCTTAGAGCTGGTGAAAGCTTGACTGCATCAACAAGAGGGATCTCAAGCATCAGCTTGTCTATCATAGCTTTACATCTGGCTTCTTCTATCTCCTGTTTAGACTTCCTAGGATGCTTGGGGAATGGTGTTTTGGGTTTATAGACACGTTCCTGGTCATAATTTGCAGTTACAGGCGAAGCAGCTTCGTTCTGGGGTGGGTGACGACCGTCACCAGGGGGGTGACGCTCGTCACTCACTTGTGACAACCCCCGATACCCTTGTAGGTTGGTGACGAGCGTCACTCCTCCTTGATGACGCTCGTCACTCACCTCTGAGACAGAAAAATTTTCATCTTCAGACTCCATGAGTTGCACGATCTGTTCTGCACTCAACCTCTTTTTCTGCACTGTTTTAAGCTCCTTTTCATTCCTGACTGTGATGGCATTAACCTGATGCTTGGGATTGATATCAGTCCTTCCAGGAAGGAATCCCTCTTGCCTTTGAACAGCTCCTGCAGTTTGAGCAACCTGCACATCAAGCTTCTTCATGTGAGAGTTCAGACTCTCAATTTTTCCATTCAGGTCTTGATACAGCGAATCTAGCTTGCCATTGAAGTTCACTGTCATCTTCTGCTGTCCTTCAAGTACCTGCTCCAGCATAGCTTCCATTTTATTGTCTTGTGGAGGTGCAGTTTGGTAGGAAGAAGAACCAAGATTCCTGCTGTTTTGGTAAGGTTTCTCAACTTCAGTCTTCTGGAATGGGGGCTTAGGAGTGTAACCAGGCGTGCTCTGTCCTCCTGTTAAGGTACTCTGCTGATTATTGCTGTTGTAGCCTCTGTTCCATTGCTGATTTCCAAACTTTTGGATCTGAAAACCCCCTCCATTGATGAAATAAACATCTTTCTGCTCAAATTCTTCAGGATTTTCGAAACTCTCCACTTCTGCAGCGAATTGGACTGACTTCTTTCCCACCAGAAGGCTGTGCATGCTGTCTAACTTAGCCTTAACTTCAGCTATTTGGTTTCCATCATTCAAACCAGCCTGCTGCTTTCTCTGAAAATCTGCATTCTTAGTGCTGTTACTGCAGGCCAAGTTTTCAATCAATCTTACAGCTTCTTCTGGTCTGTTGGTGTTGAAGTTTCCTGCACTTGCTGCATCCAGTGCCATCTGATATTTCCAGTCAATGCCTCTGAAGAAGATCCCAAGTAATTGCACCTGACTGAAACCATGATGAGGACAGTCCCTTTGATAAGACTTGAACCTGATCCAAGAAGCCTTAAAAGCTTCAGTAAGGCTTTGTGTAAAGAAAGCAATTTTCGTCCTCATGTCCTCTGACCTTGAATCATCATAGAAGTTATTCAGAAAGGCGTTCTTAGTGTCTTCCCAAGTGGTCAATGAAGCAGGTTCCAGTTGCTTCAGCCAATATGCAGCTTCTCCTCCAAGAGAGTAAGGAAAAAGCTTGCAGAACAGGAAATCATTGCTGACTCCATTAGCTTTGACACTGGAAGCTAAATCCTCAAACCTCTCTATGTGATCCATAGGATGCTCATGAGGTAAACCATGGAAGGGATGCTGACCAACCAGCTGATAGTAGACTGGTTTAACCTCAAAATCGTTCCTCTGGAAGGCAGGAGGTCGGATTGCAGCTCTGTTGGCATAGAACTGATCAGGTCTGTTGTAATCACCTAGAGTCCTCTGAACAAAACGCCCAGCAGCGTTATTGACAGCAGCAGGGACTCCCACGTTCTCAGCCACTTGCTGAACCTGCTGTTCAACAATGACATTCCCCTCTTGATCAATTCTCTGCCCCTCTTCGTTCCTCCTGTTTCCTTCCCTGTCAACCAAGTGACCTTCTGCATCTTCAACCAAGATCAGTGGAGCGACCATTGCAGATTGCTTCTTAGCTTTCCTGTTAGTTCTCTCCAACCTAGCAAGCTCGTCGATGCTCAAAGTCACAAGCTCCTTCTCTTTGTTGCTTCTGGTTCTGCGATTAGGCATACACCTGAAACAGGAACAAAGAAAAGTAGCTGAAAATCAGTAAAAAAATAAAAACTTAGACAAAATCCTAATACTAAAAATCGATAGGCAGCTATTACTCCCCGGCAACGGCGCCAAAAACTTGATAGGGTCAGGTTTTACCCAAATAAAACTACTGCAAGTGCACAGCAAAAGTAGTTGTAGTACAAGGGGTTATCGAATCCCAAGGGAGTATGTAAACCACACTAGCGATTATAGATTCAGATTAAGCTAAGCGATAAATAATGAATGTAATGCAAAACAGTAGAATAAATGCAAGAGGGCGTTTTTTATGCTTGTTCTTAAAGTTCAGAAGGCTAAAGGCGCTAAGTCAGGACAGTTCGCAGGTTGAATCTGAGAGTGTAGAATGCATGCAATCAGGAATGAATTAAAACCGTCTTGAACATGAATCACAAAGATATAACTAATCAATTCTCATTGCAGAAGTCATCTATGTCTAAATCACAGAGTTTCAAATCTCTTTGCAAACCCTAACAACCTAAACATGCAGTAATGATCAGGTTCAATTGTTCACAAAACTCCTAAGCCAAATCTCTTTGTACTAGGGCGTTTTGCTCATCTAATACTAGTTCAGGTGATTAATAATGCTCTCACATCTATCAAAAACCTAGGGTTTCGAAATCCAGATGATGTGTCTAAGAAATCGATATGAATGCAAGCACAGATGAAGAACCAATGAATTTCCTATAAGTTTTTAGCAATTCTACAAACTCTTCTTCAACCTTTGAAAAGCCCTAACTTAACTAACAAACTACTCAGACATGGTGATTTGAGAAAACATCATGAAAAGAATAGATTGCATAAAAGAAATAAAAAGTAGAAATAAAGGAGTTCAAAATCTGCTCTGAAGGAGTCTGATTTGTCTCTCCCAAAAGCTCTGCTACAAATCTCTCTCTAAAGTTCTCAAAAATAATAAGATACAAGATATATGCCAAAAGAATGGCTGAAAAACCTAATATACAAGCTAAAACACGATCTGGAGCCTTTTTGCAAAAACTGGAACTTCTGGGCCAAAACTGCAATTTCTTCCCAATCTTTTAAAAACCGGCCACGACCTCCTTCCTTGGTGGGTGACGAGCATCACCAGATTGGTGACGAGCGTCACCCATATGCATACTTTTCTTCCCGAGTTGGATACTTCGTGGCTTCAACTCAGAATGCTCTAAAAGGTTCCAAAATCTCCAATTATGCTCCAGACATGCTATAACCTGCAAAGACTCTTCTAGGACTCTAAAAAGACCAAAAAGACTCAATAAAAAGGAATTATATCATGGTTAAAAACCATAAAAACTATGATATATCAGGAGCAAAGCACCTTAGGAGAGGACTGCAGTGAGCTTAAGGCACCCAAGGTGGAGCTCAAACCACTTCCTAAAGGGATAAGGTATGTCTTCTTAGGCTCTAATTCTACTTATCCTGTTATTGTCAATGAAAGACTCAGTGATGATGAAATCCGTGCCCTTGTCAATGAGCTAAAGAGGTTTAGGAGAGCCATTGCATATTCAATAGATGATATCCAAAGCCTCTCTCCTAACCTTTGCACTCATAGGATTCATCTAGAGGATGAGACAAAAACATCCATTGAACCTCAAATAAGATTAAACCCTAGCCTAAAAGAAGTTGATAAAAAGGAAATCTTAAAATCTTAAAAGGGTCTCACCAGTCTATGTGGTGCCTAAAAAAGGAGGAGTCACAGTAGTAAAAAATGATAATGATGAGCTAATCCCCACTAGAACTATAACAGGACATAGAATGTGCATAGACTAGCTCGGTATGGACTCCATTCTGCTGCATCGAGGTGTCTAAGTCGATATGCTTCCTTCACACTTTGCCTCTTCTGTATCGATGTTGTGGTGGTCGATACTCCCATCGATATGCTCCATATTGATCACATGATGTCGATATCATCATCGTTATTGGTTCATCCGTCTTTGTATCTTGCCTTGCTCCATTCCCAGCTCACACCCATTGCTCCACATGACCTCCACACTCCTTCAAGTACCTAAATAAAACTCCAAATGCATGCAAAATGAAATGAAGCTTCTAAATCTACACTAACTCCTGAATGTATGTAAATGGGACAAGAAGAAGCAAAATATGCATGTTTAGAGACTAAATCTAGTGAGCAAGCTAAAATGGTATAAATAATGGAGACATCAACACCCTCACACTTGCCCTTTGCTTGTCCTCAAGCAAACAAACTAAGACAAGGAGAGAGTGAAGTTTGAAGGTGGGCACTCAAATCCAAAAATGCAAAGGTAAAGAGATGGAATCAATGCTTAATTGCCTAGTTGTGGGATGCAAACATAATCAGCTGTACTTTAAGGAACTTAGCCATGCTCATCATGCTTCAAAATGATCTCAAATCTCAACCTAGACAAATGTTCAAATCAATCAACTTTTTAACATTCAATTAAGCTCAAAACCATTAATCATGTTTATGCAAATCAAGTGAAGACATTTGGTTCAAAGAGTAAGGTTATGGGATTAAAATGATCTCATTTAAGAATAGGGTTCAAAAACATAAGGGATCACTCAGTGAAAATGATTCTATCTTAGGCAAAATGCTAAAGGTAAAAACACACTTATGCATGCAAATCAAAGCTCCCTTCTACCCTTTTACACAAAGATGAATCCTATAAACTTCTAAACCCCAAAGTGAGTCCCTAAGTCTACCCTTCTCCTAAGCTCCACCCTTTCTTCTTCTTCATGGCTGGGGAAACTTCTTCTTTTTGCTTGTGTGGTTGCTTCTTTTTGGTTGGGACTTGCTCATTTTTGTTGAATTGGCGCCATTCTTCACATTTGTTGGATTGCTTTGGGTCTGATTTTCTTCTTTTGATTGACCCTTTCAAATCTTTTGTTGTTTGCGCTTTCCTTCATTGAACACTTAGAGCTTTTTCTTCCTTTTACTTAACCACATCTTAACTTTATTTCCCCACACTACCATACTATACTTATCCCTCTTCTTTTAAAGTATAAAAGCATGAAGGTCAAAACCACTTGACTCTACCCTTTTATCCCAAACTCCTAACCTATAATCAAGCTCAAGATGCAAGCTGATATCTACAAGAGAGCTTATTATTGCCAGCCTTATTCCTAACACATTTTGGCAAGACAAAATTCAAAAATAATATGCAAAAGCCTCACAACTCTCAAGATAATGTTTAAACTCAAAAGGAGGTTTGGTTAAGGGAGTGGATAAGCTATTTGGATCAACAAGGGTGGTAAGAAGGGAAAAGATGATCCAAATATGTATATGGTCGCCATGAATTCACTTTTCAGTGCACAAACATAATAATTAAAGACTCAAATTAAGGTTCAAGTTGATAAAGTTGATTTTCAAAGAGCAAATGCTTTCAGTATGAGATGAGAAGATCAGATTTAACAATCCAAGCATGGATTAGTCTTAACTTCTAGCTTTCTCATGATGCATCAAACAACCAACCACTTAAAAACTGAAATCATCTCTAAACACTAAGCATTTTACAATGAATTATCATCATTATACCCTATGCAAATGTAATGCAACCTAAATGAAAAATACTAGACTCAACCCTAAACAAATGAATGCAACTATATGCTTTCCTTTTTGGTTTGCAAAAGATACAAAATCTTTTTTTTTTTTTTGATTTTTTGATTTTTTTTTGTGTTTTTCTATGCTTTAGATGAATGCATGAGACTCAAGATGGAAGAAAATGAAAAACTAAGAAAACAATAAACAAAGTCAAACCCCAAATCCCTCCCCCACACTTAAATTACACAACCCTTTGTGTAATAAAAGAACTGAAGAGAGAAGCAACAAAAATATATTACAAGAACTAAAAATATGCAATGGTATATACAATGGAGGAGTTTGTGGTACCTTAGAAAGTTATGTGGGAGGTGCCTTCCTGTGCATCGTCCTCACTATCCTCATTCCTCTCTTCAAATGCTGGTCCTCCGTGATAGAGCTGACCTTCATCAGGGAAGAAGCTGAGATTGCTCCTTTTAGTGAAGGTTGTATGCAGCGGATTTGGAAGGAGGAATATTGCCGGTTCACGGAAGCCTTTGGGGAAATTGTAGACATGCTATTCTTTGATGCGCCCCTCAAGGAAGTTACTCCTTGTGAGGTAGTCCAAGTCGAGCCACAATGGTTCCAAGGCGACTCTTGCATGGTCCCCTAGGTGCACACCACTTGCCATTAAGATGGCTGTCACAACGCCTCCTATGTGAAGCTGTGGATTCTTCTCCCTTGTTCCTTTGCGCATTACCCAGCTTTTAAATGAGTGGAGCTGCTCCATCTTTATGGTCACATAGCAGGGGGACTTGGTGGGCGGCCTTATAACAGCTTCATTCTTGCTGGTAGCCACGAGTGGCTGCATGGCATTGTACATGAAGTCTCACTCTGTTTCCGTGAGGTTGGTTGTGTCCTTCCTTGCGAATAATGTGTTCGCAAGTGCCTTATGAGCATACCTCACAGCTGGATACTTCAAATGCTCGTTCCTTGTGACTCCAGCAGCTAAATTTCCAGCCCCTAACACGTCCCACAGCATCTTGTGTTGCCTCTGGCTTATCTTGAAGTGGTCCCTTCTATCCGCATAACCATACATACCAAGCGCTAGGGAGAGCTCAAAGAAGGTTGCTTCGTACCTTTGCTCCCCAATCTGGAAAGATATCCAGCCATCTCTGTTGATCAGCTCACTCTCATCATAGTGCACCACCTTGAGAGTGGAGAGAAACTGGTAGGTGAGACTCTTGGCAGAGGGAAGTGGTCTCCACATAAATTAGGTAAGCCCCATTTGTTCAAAGATTGCTCTACAATCGATATATATTCCAAGAGCTGTCATGGTGCTAACACAAGGGTATCTTGTGGCCTTGAAAGTGCATTGGTTGAAGGCTTCCATGAGCTCTTTTGCGCTTGGACTCCCAACTTCGGTGGCTTTTCTCTTGCCTTTCTCTTGCCTCTCAGACACTTTGTGAGGGCCACTTCTTGTTGTTCTTCACATGGTACCTAAAACAAATTCTCAAAAAAAAAATGAGAACCATGGAAGCAACAATACACAATGCCTAATGATGCTCAAAATCACAAAAAGGAGGAGTTTATTTACTGAAAAGTAAACCTCTAACAGTTGTGAAGCAATTAAAAAGGCAATGCATGCAAATGATTCATTAGATTGATTTTATGAAATAATTGCAAATAATGAATCCTAGCATGGCGAAACTAAACAAATGACTTTAGATGCTAATACAAAGATAAATAGATGAATTGGACAAGCAAATATTCAAAAATTAAATTGCTTCAAGAACCAAAGACATCTTATTCACCATGCAAAAGAAACAAAAATAAGCAAGAGGCAAAGAATCATTACTAGAATTCAAACACTAAACAAGAACAAGTGTTAAAATACATGGAATAAAAATTTTAAACATCTAAAAGATAAGAGACAATTCCTGAGTGGTTTGATGATATACTCATTATTTACACCATATTAGCATACATTCTGCATTGATTTTTGCTTGTTTTTGTTCCATTTGCATTCAATTTTTGCTTGTTTAAAAATTTTGTATTTGACTCCCTAGATTAATAACTTTGTATTTGAATCTTTATTTATTTCAATAATAGTTTGCATTTCCCTTAATGTTTTGTCTTTCTAATCATGATTAACTATCTTTTCTTCATAGATTTAATGGTTTTCACCAAGATTATTGAGTAGTTTGTTTTAGGTGTGTGATTAGAGCAGATGGGGTGATTTTAGTGACTGTTTAGGTTCATTAGGGCTTAGATCTTCTCATTCCCTTTCTTATATGATTGTGCTTAATTCTTAGTATCTCTTTGTTGGAGAAGTTGATTTTAGGTTTTCACGTGCACACCAAGTGTTTGATGAAATTCATGAATGAAGTTCAATGCTTGAAAATAGTGTTTAGATAATCATGAGTCTTTGCATCTATCATTTCTTGCTTGAATGTGCTTATTGCCTAGTACCATATTGGTGAGAAATTGCCTTTAGACATTGATTATGCACGAGAATGTGAGTTGATGTTTGATATATTGTATAAGAGATTAGTAAACCTAGCCTAAGAGATTAGATGTCTAGCATGCTAATTGGTTTTTTGGAACTTGATTTTAATGCTTGATGATTATGTGTTTGAGTAAAGAGATTTTGATTAGAAAAGGGATTAATGCCAAGAGATTGGATAAGTCTTTATTAGTGTTCCTTACCGGTTGAATGTTTAGAATTGCTTGTTTTGATCACCCTAGACATGAACATGAATTAACCTATCACCATTGCCTTGATCTTGAACCATCTTTTAATCTTTGAAGTCTTGCTTTTACTTTATTTTAGTTCAGCCTTTACTATGTTTTTGCTCTGTTTCTCTTTGCCATTACTGCTCTATAATTGCTTTCTTTTGCTTTCTTTTTTTTCTTTGCTTGATCACTTAGGATGTTAGAATCAAAACCCCTTCCATATTAGCTTAGCTTAGCATAGTTCTCTATATCTCAGTTGCCATTAGCTTCCCAAGTGGATTGACACCTCAAGTACCACAATGACATGTGTGTTTGATGATCGATCTAAGGATTAAAAACCTTAACATCAATTGGCGCTGTTGCCTCTGGGGATTGTATTTAATGCATTTGAGATTGAGTTCTTGCTTAGACTAAGCATTTATTTCAGTACTGATTTTCATTTTCTTTTGTTTCTCTTATAGGTACAATGTATTACCCTCAAGCTTACTGCCAAGGCTCTTCAAGTGGCTTCAACCAAGGGTCCCCTTCTGAAGGTTATGGTGCTTCTTATCACAGCAGTTATGGAGACCAGCACCAGCTTTCTGACCCCTTCCCTCCATACCACGCCCAAGGTATTCCACTTCCACCTCCTGAGTTGAATCTCACAGAGATGATGCAGCAATGCCTTCAAATGCAAGCTCTTCAAGCAGAGATATACAGGAAGCGCATGGATGATATACACATCAAGTTGACTAGCATCACATTTGAGCTAGACACTAAACTAGCAGACCTTATAATAAGAGTTGGGCAACTTGAGTTAGAGGAAGCCATAGCATCACAGCAACATTAGTATTCACTCCTTGGAAAGAGCAATCTCCAACACCAAGATTATTATCATTTCTTACATGACAAGGACATCATCTTCAACAAAGAGGCTGAAGCATCCATTAAGGAGATTGAAGAACTGCTTTATGGGGCTGAAGAAGAGTTCTCCACCACAAGCTCTACTAAGATCATCAATGTGGGCATTGAGTCTAAGGGTGGGGGAAGTGCTTTTCACATGAGTTCAGCTAGTGATGCCCATGCTGATGAAGAAGAAAAAGCCATTGAAGCTGAGGTTTTTGAAGCTGACGTGGAGGTCAAATAAGGAGCTGCACCAGCACCACGCCCTCAATGAACTCTTCCAGAAGAAGAATCATTTGCAGAAGGGGCAAACAAAGAAGAAGAAGAGTGGTGAGCGCCACATGAAGTTGTTGATGATACCAAGGAATACTTGATTGAAGTTCCTGATGTTAAAGAGAAGACTCAAGCTGCTATCCTTCCTGTTTACCAACCCACTATCCATTTTCCAGGAAGATTCAAAAAGAAGCTAGTAAAGAAGTATCAGACCCTCTATGCTGCTCAAATGGAAATGAGAGGTCTGAATGGTCAAAAGGAGCTTGAGAAACTAAGAGTTAAAACTGGATCATCTGAGGTTAAGGAGCAGAACATCAAGAAGCTTAGTAATCCAGGAAAGTTTTTAGTCTCTTTTGAGTTTGGTGAATTGGTTGTGGAAGAGGCCATGTGTGACACACGTTCAAGTATCAATGTGATGTCTCTTGACTTGGCAAAAGAACTAGGAGTCACCAAGCTGCAACCATATGATTCCACAATCACTTTTGTGGACTCTTCTTCAAGAACACCTGTTGGTCTTATTGAAGACTTTTCTGTAAGGATTGGAGCAGGCAAGATACCAACTGATTTTGTTGTGATGGAAATAACTCATACTCAGAATCCTTCTCTACTACTTGGGACTCCATTTCTAAACACAACAGGCGCTGATATTGACTTCACCAAAGAGAGAGTCACCCTCAAGAAGGTGAATGGTGGAGTTAGCTATGCAATGAAGCCTCCACCTTCAAATTTTTGTGGAAGCATCACTAATGTTGAGAAAGGAGCTGCTAAGAAGCCACCTGATGTCAAGAAAGAGCTGAGGGGATTCAAGGCTGAAGTGCTAAAAGAAGATGAAGACCCTCTTGATCACAATGAGTATGATGGTGAAGCCTTTGATGGTGCTTGTCTTCTTGGAATCAAGGTGAAGATCTAAGGTGGACCAAGGAAGCCAAGAAAGAGAGTCAATAAACCTAAGGAGAAGCTCTACTATGGACCCAACACGTTGTTCGAGAAGAAATGAGAAGGAACTCCAGTTCCACTTCATCATCCTCCATGATCTTAAGGAGCATGACAAGTCAAGCTTAGTGACTCTAAACAAGCACTCTTGGGAGGCATTCCTTTGTTATCATTGTTCATATTATTGCATTTTATGTTTGTATTTGTGTTTTTCTTTCAATAACAGGAGCAAATGTGATTTAAGGCAATTTGTTATAATTTTGGGAGAGACCTATAGACCCCTCCAGTCTGCCAAAAACTCTTCTAAGGCACATAACTCCTCTTCTTTCTTTATGCATTTTCTTGCAATCATTTTTAGTTTGTTTTATTCACCTCCTTCAAGCTTCTATTACACAGGGGACTGTGTAATTTAAGTGTGGGGGAGGGAATTGCATTTAACATTGTGTTTTGTTTTCTTATCTTCTCTTTTACATACTTGAGTCTCAAGCATTCATGCATTCATCTATGTGCACTGAAAATCCATGAAATTTTCAAAATTTTTTGGAACCAAAAAGATCATTTAGTTGCATTTACATAACTAAGATTTAGTCTAGATGCATTTCATATTGGTTTGCATACATTTGCATAGGGAGTAGATGATAAACACTTGTCAAGATGTTAATGTTTGAATTGTTTTCAATGCCTTGGTTATCTGTTGTTTGATTGCATTGTAGTGAGTTTGAAAATAAGGCTGCTCCATATCTTGAATTCTTGCATTGATATTTTTGTCTTATGCTCAAGCTTGCTTTGATTTGATTCTAACTCTATCTTATTAGAACCATAACCCTGACTTTGAATTATCTTGTTTGTGTATTGAGAGTGATTTCATGGCTACCCATATACATACTTGGATTATCTTCTTCCCTTCTTACCGCTCTTGTTAATCCAAGTAGCTGATCCTCATCATTATGGGACAGTTAACCACACCATAAACCAATCCTTCTTTCTGATCCTAAACACTATTGTGAGAGTTGTGAGGCCGTGCATTGCATCATTTTCGATCTTATCTTGACAAAAGTGTTAGGAATAAGGCTGGCATGGAGAAGCTCTCTTGTAAACACCAGCTTGCATTTTGAGCTTGGTATTAGGTTAGAAGTTTGGGAAAGGGTAGTGTAAGTAGTTTGAGCTTTAATTGTTTACATCTTTGAAAAGAAGAAGAAGTATGGGATTGATAGTATGGGGGAACAGTTTATTTTGTGGTTAAGTTAACTAGGAAGAAAGCTCTAAGTGTTAAAGAATAAAGGTACCAACAACAACAAAGCTTACAAAAGGTCATTCAAAAGAAGATATCAGACCAAGCAATCCACCAAATGTGATGAAATTGGCGCCAATCATACAACAAAGAAGAGCAAGTTCCAAAAAGAAGTCAACCACACAAGAAAAAGAAGAAGGAGTTTCCCCCAAATATGAAGAAGGAAGAGATCAAGGGCTTTGGAAAAGGGTAGATTTAGAAGTTCCACTTGGGGTTTTAGAAGTTATTAGGTTCATCTTGGGGAAAAAGGGTAGAAAAGAGCTTCGACTTGCATGCATAGGTGTGCTTTTACCTTTAGCATTTTGCCTAAGATAGAATCATTTCATTGAGTGATCCCCTGAATCTTTGAACCCTTATTTGAATGAGATCATTTTCATCTCATAACCATTTTCCTTGACCAAATGCTTTCTCTTGATTTTCATAAACATGATCCATTGGTTACTATTAATGAATGTTAAAGAGTTGGTTGATTTGAATGCTTGTGTAGGCTAAGCTAGAGTTCATTGTTTGCTATGATAGGTATGGCTAAAGCTTTTAAAGTAAAACAATCACTTTGCATCTTAGAACCTATAACTTGGGCATTGAATCTGTTTTTGATTGATATATTTAGTTTTACACCATATTAGCATACATTCTGCATTGATTTATAGTCTTTAAACATTCATTTTTGCTTGTTTTGTCCCATTTGCATTCAATTAGGACTTAGTGTAGATTTAGGATGAGCATTGCATGTTTTGTGCATTTGAGGAGTTTGGAAGGTGTGTTTGGAGAGTTTTGAGACTACAAGGAGCATGTGAGATGATGGTGGGTGCAGCACAAGACATAAAAAGAGCCACGAAGAAGGTGCACCTTGTTGAAGCGGCCATAAACTTCACCTGACAAAACTGGCTCAGACAAAGAATATCCAACCCGATTCAGCTTCAATATTTTTCATAAATGTTGTATCCCCGTGAGTTAGCGTGCGTCTAGAGTTGGTTTCAGGTCAATCCCATTAGCGGTTAGAAAGTTACAGAAGTTCTCGTGAAACCGCTCAACCCCTATCGGGCAGGCTATCGGTCTAGGAGTGACCGATACAAAACGTATCGATCAAATCTATCGGTCAGAAAGTGACCGATACAAATGCACCGAGTATATTTCGGTCACCATATCGGTCACCTTCCAGACCGATATGATTCATATCGATCAGCCTAGACCGATACAACCGACCAAAATGATTCATATCGATCAACCTAGACCGATACAACTGACCGATACGCTGCCAGACTGAAGACCATCTATTTACAATTTTACCATTTTCGCTGAGACTCCTATAAATACTTAAAATTCCTAATTTTTGGGAAAAACTCATTATCCAGCAGTTCTTCTTTTCTTCTCTAGATTTTGAATAACTTTGTATTTGAATCTTTGCTTATTTCAATAATAGTTTGCATTTCCCTTAATCTTTTGTCTTTGTAATCATGATTAACTATCTTTTCTTCATACATTTGATGGTTTTCACTATGATTAGTGAGTAGTTTGCTTTAGGTTTGAGATTAGGGCAGATGGAGTGATTTTTATGATTGTTTAGGTTGATTAGGGCTTAGATCTTCTCATTCCCTTTCTTATATGATTGTGCTTAATGCTTAGTACCACTTTGTTGGAGAAGTTGATTTTAGGTTTTCACATGCACACCAAGTGTGATGAAATTCCTGAATGAAGTTCAATGCTTGAAAATGGTGTTTAGATAATCATCAGTCTTGGCATCTATCATTTCTTACTTGAATGTGCTTATTGCCTAGTACCATATTGATGAGAAATTGCCTTTAGACATTGATAATGCATGAGAATGTGAGTTGATATTTGATATATTGTATAAGAGATTAGTAAACCTAGCCTAAGAGATTAGATGTCTAGCATGCTACTTGGTTTTATGGAACTTGATTTTAATGCTTGATGATTATGTGTTTGAGTAAAGAGATTTATCTTGAATATGTGATTAGAAAAGGGATTAATGCCAAGAGATTAGATTAGTCTTTATTAGTGTTCCTTATCTAAGGTTGAGTGTTTAGAATTGCTTGTTTTGATCACCCTAGACATGAACATGAATCACCCTATCACCATTGCCTTGATCTTGAAACATCTTTTAATCTTTGAAATCTTGCTTTTACTTTGTTTTAGTTCAGCCTTTACTCTGTTTTTGTTCTGTTTCTCTTTGCCATTACTGCTCTTTAATTGCTTTCATTTGCTTTCTTTTTTTCTTTGCTTGATCACTTAGGTTGTTAGAGTCATAACCTCTCCCTATTAGATTAGCTTAGCATAGTTCTCTTTATCTCAATTGCCATTAGCTTTCTAAGTGGATTGACACCTCAAGTACTACAATGACATGTGTGTTTGAGGATTGATCTAAGGATTAAAAACATTAGCATCATTTGACTCTCTTAAGCACTTAGAAAACACAAAAGTTTCAAAATTTAGTGGTTGAAAACTAGGAAAATGAAAGTGAGGAAGAAAGAAGGGTGGGTGTGCTGATACAGAGCATATGTAGTCCGATAATCACACTTAGCTGTCCAATATCGAGCTAGTAGCTTGATATGTAGCTCGGTATGATGTGGAAAAATTCCATATCGGGCTATCATGTCGATATTCACATCTATACACCTTGACATATGCTTAGATACATATTTTCATCACTCTCTTGAGGTGTATCGATGTGGGATGTCGATATTCACTTCGATGTGCCTTAGTAAAGGGCGATTAATTGCCTTTCGTCCTCGCAGTTAAGGCACATCGATGTGTTACGTCGATATTGTGCTCGATACGCACTGCTTGACGTCATATCGACCTGGTACGTCAATGCATGTCATCGATACAAATACCAGTTGAAGCATATCGAAGTGTGTATACCCCAATACATTACTTAGCAAATCATATCAGGTTGCCTTATATCGGTACTCTGATTGATACATCAGTCCTCTCAAGAGTATTGATCAGGATCACCCCGATACGCACGTCGATACATTTCTACCAAACTTTCATCGAGCAAGTCATGAACGATACACATGCTCTGTATGAGTCGTATCGACGTGCATGGCCGATATGCTGGTCAATATTGACACTTCTTTGACTTCCTTCTTCTTTCAATCTTGGTTCCTTCTACCCCTGTTCGTACCTGGTTACTAGAGACACTAAAAAACTCCCACACAAACATAAAAAACATAAAAATGCAAAGCTATATACAAGGATACCATGGGATTGCCTCCCAAGTGCGTTTCACTTAGCTTGACTTTGCTCAGCTCCTTAGTTGAGGTTTGGAGTAGGATTTTAACTCCTTGGTGTTGTTGTGCCTCCTTTGACCTTTCTAGTGACCCCATCAATCTTCAACACAGCAAAAGGCTTAGGTTTGCTTTCCTCCTTCAGCTTATAGTGGATCTCACCATACTTAGAAACAAAGGGCTTCAAGACAACCCTTACAAGCAGAATTTCATTCACACAATCAGAAACAGCCACTTTGACGACCTCCTCTTCAGTGTGATATATCATGGTTTTTATGGTTTTTAACCATGATATAAGTCATTTTAATTGAGTTTTTTGGTCTTTTTAGAGTCATAGAGGAGTCTTTGCAGGTTAAAGCATGCCTGGAGCATAGTTAGAGCTTTTTGGAGCATTGCATAGTACAACCCTGAATGAAGCAAGTCGGAAGCGTTGTTCTGGCTTGGGTGACGACTGTCACTGACCTGGTGATGCTCGTCACTCGTAGAGGAAGGATCGTGGCTGGTTTTTAAGAGATTGGGAAAAAATTACAGTTTTGGTCCAGAAGTTCTGGTATTTGCAAAAAGGCCCCATATCGTGTTTTAACTTGTATATATTAGCTTTTCAGCCATTGTTGGCTTGGATCTTGTATCTTATTATTTTTGAGAGCTTTAGAGAGAGATTTGTAGCAAAGCTTTTGGAGAAACAAATCAGACTCCTTCAGAGCAGATTTCGAACTCCTTTATTTCTATTTCTTATTTCTTTTATGCAATCTTTTTTTTTCATGATGTTTGTTTCATTCACCATGTCTGAGTAGTTTGTTAGTTAAGTTAGGGCTTTTCAATGGTTGAAGAAGAGTTTGTAGAATTGTAAAACTTATAGGAAATCAATTGGTTCTTCATTTGTGCTTGCATTCATATCGATTTCTTAGACACATCATCTGGATTTCGAAACCCTAGGTTGTTTGATAGATGAGAGAGCATTATTAATTACCTGAACTAGTATTAGATAAGTAAAACGCCCTAGTGGAAAGAGATTTGGCTTAGGAGTTTTGTGAACAATTGAATCTGATTATTACTGTATGTTTAGGTTATTAGGATTTGCAAAGAGATTTGAAACTCTGTTATTTAGGCATAGTTAACTTTTGCAATGAGAATTGACTAGCTATATCTTTGCGATTCATGTTCAAGACAGTTTTAATTCATTCCTGATTGTATGCATTCTACACTCTCGGATTCAACCTGCGAATTGTCCTGACTTAGCACCTTTAGCTTTCTGAACTTCAAGTACAATCCCAAAAACGCCCACTTATATTTATTTTGCTGTTTCGCATTACATTCATTACTTATTGCTTAGCTTAATCTGAACCTGAACTCTTTAGTGTAGTTTACTTGCTCCCTTGGGATTCGATAACCCCTTATACTATGATTGCATTGTTGTGCACTTGCAGTAGTTTTACTTGGGTAAAACCTGAGCCCTATCAAGTTTTTGGCACCGTTGCCGGGGAGTAATAGCTGCCTATCAAATTTTATTATTAGGATTTTGTCTAAGTTTTTATTTGTTTACTAACTTTCTGCTACTTTTCTTTGTGTGTTTCTGGTGTATGCCTAATCGCAGTACCAGAAGCAACAAAGAGAAGGAGCTTGTGACTTTGAGCATCGACGAACTCGCTAAGTTGGAGAGGACCATCAGGAAAACTTAGAAACAGTCTACAATGGTTGCTCCACTGATCTTTGTTGAAGATGCAGAAGGTCACTTGGTTGACAGAGAGGGAAACAGGAGGAATGAAGGAGGGCAGAGACTGGATCAAGATGGGAATGTCATAGTTGAACAGGCGGTTCAACCAGTGGCACAAGACGCTGGAGCTCCTGCTGCTGCTAACAACGATGTTCAGCGGACTCTAGGGGATTATAACATACCTGATCGGTTCTATGACAACAGAGCTGCAATCGGCCCTCCTGCTTTCCAGAGGAATGATTTTGTGCTTAAGCGTGCTTAGTATCAGCTGGTGGCACAGCATCCATTTCATGGCTTACCTCATGAGCATCCTATGGATCATATTGAGAGGTTTGAGGATTTGACTTCAAGTTAGCTATGACTTTCTGTTCTGTAAGCTTTTCCCTTACTCATTTGGAGGAGATGCTGCATATTGGCTGAAGCAACTGGAGCCTGGTTCACTGACTACTTTGGAGGACATCAAAAATGCTTTTCTGAACAATTTCTATGATGATGCTAGATCAGAGGACCTGAGGACGAAAATTGCATCATTCTCCCAAGGTCCTACTGAAGCTTTTAATGCTTCTTGGCTGAGATTCAAGTCTTATCAAAGGGACTGTCCTCATCATGGTTTTTGTCAGGTGCAGATGCTTGAAATTTTCTTCAAAGGCATTGACTGGAAGTATCAGATGGCGCTGGATGCTGCCACTAGTGGGAACTTCAACACCAACCTCCCAGAAGCTGCAATAACTCTGTTTGAGAACTTGGCCTGCAGTAACAACACCAAGAATGCAAATTTTGAGAGGATGAAACAGGCTGGTTTGAATGAAGAAAACCAAATAGCTGAGGTTAAGGCTAAGTTAGACAGTATACACAACCTCTTGGTGGGAAAGAAGTCAGTCAAATTTGTTGCAGAGGTGGAGACTTTCGAAAATTCTGAAGAATTTGAGCAAAAGGATATTAATTTCATCAATGGAGGCTTTCAGAACCAAATTCTGAAAAATTCTGTGTTCCACTGTTGTATTAATTTCAACAGTGGAACAGAGGATTTAATTGCAATAATCAGAAGAGCCCCTTCACAGGAAACCAGTATGCAACTGGCTATACTCCAATGCCACAGTTCCAGAAGACTGAAGTTGAGAAACCTTACCAAAACAGCAGGAATTATGGTTCTTCTTCCTACCTATCTGCTCATCCACAAGACAATAAGATGGAAGCTATGCTGGAGCATATACTTGAAGGACAGCAGAAGATGACAGTGAACTTCAATGGCAAGTTGAATTCGCTGTATCAGGACCTGAATGGGAAAGTTGAGAGTCTGAACTCTCACATGAAGAAGCTGGATGTTCAAGTTGCTCAAACTGCAGGAGCTGTTCAAAGGCAAGAAGGATTTCTTCCTGGAAGGACTAATATAAATCCCTAGCATAAGGTCACCCACCCCAGAACGAAGCTGTTTCGCCTGTAACTGTAGATAATGATTCCCTCTTATTCCAAGAAGATCATTCTTGGCTACAGCTGGCGCCATCATTGATGTGAAAAAGGGGAACATAAAGCTTGATTTGGGTGATATTGTCATGAATTTTGACATGGACAAGTTAAGAGGGAGATCCACCATTGATGGCCAGAGTTTTTCTGTAAGGGCTTTCATGGATGAAGAACCAATCAGGCAATATTCAGAAGACATTACTGCTGGGTATGTCAAGGAGTTGGATACTAGTGAGCAAGTGAACAAGCTGATTGTTCTCGGGGCATTGGCTGAGAATTCTGAGAAAGTTGCAAAATCTGCTTCACACATATGCAAGCAACAAGATTCTCGTAGAGGGCCTGATGTTCCTTTCGAAAATTCTGCTGGAAAAAGAAGTGTCCCACCCAAAGTCAAAACCCTGCTGCTATTCCTCGTTTCCTTGGAAGATTTTATGCACCTACTGCTTATACACCACCATGGATGAGGAGACATTCTTCTCCGAGGCATTCACTGCCACTTTCTGATCCACCAGATGTCTGAGCCCTGACATAGTCAAGCTAATGACTGAAAACAAGCGCTTGGTGGGAGGCAACACACTGGTAAGTCATCTAAACTATCTACATATGCTTATTTTCGTTCTTCTAACAGTTAAAAAAAAATCGAGTGGTTTGGCAGAGTGGTGACGACCTAGATGTCCACAAAGGTGGTCACCAAGGAGGGGTGACGAGCGTCACCAGCTGCAGACTCAGTTAAACACTTGGTTTTCTCTCTTATTTCTGTTCCATTACATCTCTTTTGCCAACTTCGGGCTTGATAACACTGGGGACAATGTTGTTTAATTCTGGGGGAGGTAGCTACTGACAATGTGTTCTGTTTTGAGAGTCAATTAGTTGTGTCAAAAACATGTTTTACTGAGTCAAAATTAGTTGGGAACTAGGAACTTTTCTTGATCATTTGTGTTGATTGTTTGATCTGAGTAACCATTGCTGCATGATTAATACCAGATTCTGACTAATGAAAAATTCTTTGGCTGACCAGTTAACTAGAAACATCCATAGTTTGAGCAAAGTCCACTTAACTTGAGCTTCAAAAAGACTAAGTTGGTAAGTTTGATGTTCATAGAGCTTGATTCTTCATTCATAACTGATGAATTGCCTGCAATGTTTGAAAAGTAATAATACTCCTCTCTCTTGTTTAAAAAAAAAGGAAATAAAATGTGATAAATTTGGAAAATTTGATATGATTCCTTTGGGTGAACGGTAAGAAATTTTTCAATGATCCCAACATTTCATTTTAAAGAGATGATCACAGGTGGAAGTAAGTTTAGGATTATCCCGTGATGCTTTATTTACCATGAATAATATAATGAAACATAAAAAAGAAAAAGTCTGGGGGAGAGAAAGAGAATCAAGGGTTGATAGATTGCAGTGGAAGTTTATTAAGGTATAGTATGAGAATGAATATAAAAGGTTCTTGAATGTTTAGACTGCTAATGAGGTTTAACAAGGATAGTTATTGGACAATGCTGTAAATTTATGAGTTGAATTTGGGATGCTGTGAATGTCTAAGGAGAAGTACATGGTGGTCCGATTTGGTTTAACAAATGTAGTGTGTGGATTACAAGATGAACAGTCAAAACAATGAAGATATCCTAGAAGATATCCTAAATGAAGATCTGAAACTGGTCTAATAGCCGAAAATGGGGAAAACGGACTTCTGAGGAAACATACAAATAAAAATGGAGTAAACATGCTTGAAATAGTCATATCGGACTGATAATATTACAAGGAGAAACCTCTATTACTTGTATCTCATTCCCTAGAAAGTGAGTTCCCGTGTTTTTAAACCTTGACTATGTTTTTAGTCCTTTGTTTGCTTGAGGGCAAGCAAACGCTAAGTCTGGGGGAGTTGATATATCATGGTTTTTTTAACCATGATATAAGTCCTTTTTATTGAGTCTTTTTAGTCTTTTTAGAGTCTTATTAGAGTCTTTACGGGGTAATAGGTTTTTGGAGCATTCTGGAGCAAAACTGGAGACTTTTCCGATGAGAGAAATAACAAGACGTATTATTCCATGGGTGAAGCTCGTCACCCCCTAAGTAGACCTTGCAGGAGCTAATTAAAATTTAAAGGGAGATTTGCAACTTTAGCCCAGAAGTTTCATTATTTGCACTTTGGCCCCAGTTTGTTTTTAGCCTATATTTTAGGTTTTTCAGCCACTCTTAGGTTTGTATCTTACTTTCTAGAGAGACAAAGAGAGAGATTTGTATGAGAGCTTTGGAAAACACAAATCAGACTCCTTCAGAACTGATTTTGAACTCCTTTATCTATATTGATTATTTTTTTTATGCAATCTATTATATTCATGATGTTTGTTTCATTCACCATATCTGAGTAGCTTGTTAGTTAGATTTTGGATTTTTAAAGGTTATGAATCGTTTGAATTGAATTACTGTTGGGATAGATCTGTTAGTTATTCATCTAGATTTTTGTTTATTGCTTATTCTAGCTTTGCGACCGAGAATATCAGGTTGATTAATAGAAGCGAGAGTATTGTGAATTGTCTGAACTAATCTTAGATGAGCAAAATTTCTATCTGTAAAGAGATTTAAATTAGGAATTTTGTGAACAGATCAAACCTGAATTTATTTCTTGTCTGAGTTGTTTGAATTTGCAAAGAGATTTGGGATTGTAGGATTTAGACATAGAAAATCTTTGCAGCGAGAGTTGATTGATTTTATATTTTTGTTTCGAGTTCTAGAACAGTACGTAATAAATATCCTAACAGTTTTCATTCTGCAATTTTGATTTTAACCTGCGAATTTCCCAAAGCCTAGGGTTTTGCCTTCTTGATTTTAAAACCTCAAAATCGATCATCTGCTGCTTTCTATTAGTTTATATGCATTACTTTTATTCAGTTCTCTTAGCTTAATTAGAATCTACAATATGTTGTGTAACGATTTTAAGTCTCTTGGGATTCAATAACCTTTTATACTACATCTGCTTTGCTGTGCATTTGCAGTACTTTTATTTAGGTGAAACTTTGAGCCTATCAATAAGAGATCAAAGACCATTGAGACCTATAGGCGCATCAGATATACCATCTAACTATGCCACAATACAAGATATCCTTCCACCTATGAAGACTCTCCAATATGAGATAAAGAGCAGCATGATTGCTATGGTTCAGGAAAAGAAGTTCTTTGGCTTACAATTTAAGACCCTCTTGAGAATTTGGATCACTTTGAGAGGATTTGTGCTATGACAAAGCTTAGTGGAGTTTCAGATGATGGATTCAGGCTCAGATTGTTTCCATTATCTCTTGGTGATAGAGCTCAAATGTGGAAAAAGTCTTTAACACAATGAAGCATCACCTCTTGGGAACAATACAAATGAGCTTTCCTAAACAAGTTCTTCTCTCCTTCTAGGACTGCAAGAATCAAGAATGAGATCTCTAACTTCAAACAATGGTTCAATGAGAGTTTGGAGACACTTGGGAGAGGTTTAGAAGCTTCACTCAACAGTGCCCTCATCATGGCTTTGCCAAATAAATGCTTCTCTCCAACCTCTATAGAGGTGTTCTACCAAGAGTAAGAATCCTTCTAGATATAACTAGTATCTCAACAACCTCAATAGTGCTCAACCATCTCACTCTCCACTTATGCAAGAGCACATCAAAGCTATTACCTTAAGGACTGGAAAGCAGCTTCCTCCAAGAGTAGTACCCACTACACACAATGAGGACATTGGGGAACAAGAAGAGGGGGTGGTGGTTAAAGATGGTATAGTGGTTAAAGAAAATGAAGTAGTTGACGATGGTGAAGGTTCAAGAAAAGGCAAGGCCAAAGAAGTGGTTAAAGAGAAATCTAAAAAGGCACCGTTAGACAAGGAACCAAGATATAGTCCTCCTCCTTACCAGCCTACAATACCATTTGCTGGATGGTTCAAGAAGCAATTAATTTCTAAGTATTAAGTCCTCGTTGATGAGCAGATGAAAAAAATACAGCTTACTATGCCATTGCTAGATGCCTTTGTCTTGGTTCCTCCTTACCATAAATTTCTGAAGGATGATGTGGTTAAGAGAGTAAAAGATTTGCAAGGGATGGTAGTGATAACACATGAATGCAGTGCCATCATTCAACAACAAAAGGTGACCCCCAACAAGCTTAGTGATCCAGGAAGTTTCAATTTGCTTTGCTCTATAATTCCTCTCACCTTTGACAAGTATAGGCCTTATGCCACTTTCCATTGCTAGGCGCCTAGGCTTCAAAAAGTTCAAGGACTATAGGATCTCTTTGGTATTGGCTGATAAATTTGTAAGACGCCCAAAGGGACTGCTTGAAGATGTACCAATCAGGATTGGCAACCTAGAAGTTCCTACTGATTTTGTGGTTCTTGAGATGGATGGAGAACCTAAGGATCCTCTTATCCTTGGGAGATCTTTCTTAGCTACTACAGGGGCTGTTATTTATTTCAAGAAAGGAATGATTGACCTGCATTTAGGCAAGAACATGGTCCTTAAGTTTAATATCAAGCAGATTATGCATCAGCCTACCATAGAGGGTCAAGTGTTCAAGATTGAGATCTTTGAGAGGCTGCATGATGAGGTTCAAGAGGGTGTGATGATGAACTCCAAGTTGCTTTGACAAAGGAGCATGAAGAAGATGGTTACTTGGATAAGGAAAGCTTGGATTACATGCTAAGTCTTGACTCTCACAAGGCCTTTGAAGAAGACGAACCATTTGAGGAGTTGGGTTACAATTGGAAAGAGTTTCTCTCAGTCCAAGAAGCTGGCCCTTCAAGCAAGGAAGCTGATGCCAACGAGCAAGCACCTTAGGAGAGGACTGCAGTGAGCTTAAGGCACCTAAGATGGAGCTCAAATCACTTCCTAAAGGGATAAGGGATGTCTTCTTAGGCTCTAATTCTACTTATCCTGTTATTGTCAATGAAAGACTCAGTGATGATGAAATTCGTGCCCTTGTCAATGAGCTAAAGAGGTTTAGGAGAGCCATTGGATATTCAATAGATGATATACAAGGCCTCTCTCCTAACCTCTGCACTCATAAGATTCATCTATAGGATGAGACAAAAACATCCATTGAACCTCAAATAAGATTAAACCCTAGCCTAAAAGAAGTTGAGAAAAAGGAAATCTTAAAATTGCTTGATGCTAGTGTGATTTATCCTATTTCAGACAGCACATGGGTCTCACCAGTCCATGTGGTGCCTAAAAGAGGAGTCACAGTAATAAAAAATGATAATGATGAGCTAATCCCCATTAGAACTATAACAGGACATAAAATGTGCATAGACTAGCTCGATATGGACTCCATTCTGCTGCATCGAGGTGTCTAAGTCGATATGCATCCTTCACACTTTGCCTCTTCTGTATCGATGTTGTAGTGGTCGATACTCCATCGATATGCTCCATATTGATCACATGATGTCGATATCATCATCGTTATTGGTTCATCTGTCTTTGTCTCTTGCCTTGCTCCATTCCCAGCTCACACCCATTCCTCCACATGACCTCCACACTCCTTCAAGTACCTAAATAAAACTCCAAATGCATTCAAAATGATATGCAGCTTCTAAAACTACACTAACTCCTGAATGTATGTAAATGCATGTTTAGAGACTAAAACTAGTGAGCAAGCTAAAATGGTATAAATAATGGAGACATCAACACCCCCACACTTGCCTTTTGCTTGTCCTCAAGCAAACAAACTAAGACAAGGAGAGAGTGAGGTTTGAAGGTGGGCACTCAAATCCAAAAATGCAAAGGTAAAGATATGGAATCAATGCTTAATTGCCTAGTTGTGGGATGCAAACATAATCGACTGTACTTTAAAGAACTTAGCCATACTCATCATGCATCAAAATGACCTCAAATCTCAACCTAGACAAATGCTCAAATCAATCAACTTTTTAACATTCAATTAAGCTCAAAACCATTAATCATGTTTATGCAAATCAAGTGAAGACATTTGGTTCAAAGAGTAAGGTTATGCGATTAAAATGATCTCATTTAAGAATAGGGTTCAAAAACATAAGGGATCACTCAGTGAAAATGATTATATCTTAGGCAAAATGCTAAAGGTAAAAGCAAACTTATGCATGCAAATCAAAGCTCCCTTCTACCCTTTTACCCAAAGATGAATCCTATAAACTTCTAAACCCCAAAGTGAGTCCCTAAGTCTACCCTTCTCCTAAGCTCCACCATTTCTTCTTCTTCATGGCTGGGGAAACTTCTTCTTTTTGCTTGTGTGGTTGCTCCTTTTTGGTTGGGACATGCTCCTTTTTGTTGAATTGGCGCCATTCTTCACATTTGTTGGATTGCTTTGGGTCTGTTTTTTCTCCTTTCGACTGACCATTTCAAAGCTTTTGTTATTGGCGCTTTCCTTCATTGAACACTTAGAGCTTTTTCTTCCCTTTACTTAACCACATCTTAACTTTATTCCCCCACACTACCATACCATACTTATCCCTGTTCTTTTAAAGTATAAAAACATGAAGGTCAAAATCACTTGACTCTACCCTTTTATCCCAAACTCCTAACCTATAATCAAGCTTAAGATGCAAGCTGATATCTACAAGAGAGCTTATTATTACCAGCTTTATTCCTAACACTTTTTGGCAAGACAAAATTCAAAAATAATATGCAAAGGCCACACAACTCTCAAGATAGTGTTTAAGCTCAGAAGGAGGTTTGGTTAAGGGAGTGGATAAGCTATTTGGATCAACAAGGGTGGTAAGAAGGGAAAAGATGGTCCAAATATGTATATGGTAGCCATGAATTCACTTTTCAGTGCACAAACATGATAATTAAATATTCAAATTAAGGTTCAAGTTGATAGAGTTGATTTTCAAAGAGCAAATGCTTTCAGTTTGAAATGAGAAGATCAGATTTAACAATACAAGCATGGATTAGTCTTAACTTCTAGCTTTCTCATGATGCATCAAACAACCAACCACTTAAAAACTGAAATCATCTCTAAACACTAAGCATTTTAAAATGAATTATTATCATTATGTCTTATGCAAATGTAATGCAACCTAAATGAAAAGTATTACACTCAATCCTAAACAAATGAATGAAACTATATGCTTTCCTTTTTGGTATGCAAAAGATGCAAAATCTTTTTTTTTTTTTGATTTTTTGATTTCTTGTGTTTTTCTATGCCTTAGATGAATGCATGAGACTCAAGATGGAAGAAAATGAAAAACTAAGAAAACAATAAACAAAGTCAAACCTCTAATCCCTCCCCCACACTTAAATTACACAATCCTTTGTGTAATAAAAGAGTTGAAGAGAGAAGCAACAAAAATATATTACAAGAACTAAAAATATGCAATGGTATATACAATGGAGGAGTTTCTGGTACCTTAGAAAGTTATGTGGGACGTGCCTTCCTGTGCATCGTCCTCACTATCCTCATTACTCTCTTCAAATGCTGCTCCTCCGTGATAGAGCTGACCTTCATCAGGGCAGAAGCTGAGATCGCTCTTTATAGTGAAGGTTGTATGCACCGGATGTGGAAGGAGGAATCTTGCTGGTTCACGGAACCCTTTGAGGAAATTTTAGACATGCTGCTCTTTGATGCGCCCCTCAAGGAAGTTAATCCTTGTGAGGTAGTCCAAGTCTAGCCACAATGGTTCCAAGGCGACTCTTGCATGGTCCTCTAGGTGCACACCACTTGCCATTAAGACGGCTGTCACAATGCCTCCTATGTGAAATTTTGGATTCTTCTCCCTTGTTCCTTTGCGCATTACCCAGATTTTAAATGAGTTGAGCTGCTCCATCAGTATGGTTACATAGCAGGGGGACTTGGTGGGCGGCCTTATAACTGCTCCATTCTTGCTGGTAGCAACGAGTGGCTGCATGTCGTTGTACATGAAGTCTCTCTTTGTTTCCGTGAGGTTGGTTGTGTCTTTCCTTGCGAAGAATGTGTTCGGAAGTGCCTTATGAGCATATGTCACAGCTGGATGCTTCAAATGCTCGTTCCTTGTGACTCCAGCAGCTAAATTTCCAGCCCCTAACACGTCCCACAGCATCTTGTGTTGCCTCTGGCTTATCTTGAAGTGGTCCCTTCTATCCGCATAACCATACATACCAAGAGTTAGGGAGAGCTCAAAGAAGGTTGCTTTGAACCTTTGCTCCCCAATCTGGAAAGAGATCCAGCCATCTCCGTTGATCAGCTCACTCTCATCATAGTGCACCACCTTGAGAGTGGAGAGAAACTGGTAGGTGAGACTCTTGTAAGAGGGAAGTGGTCTCCATATAAAGTAGGTAAGCCCCATTTGCTCAAAGATTGCTCTACGATATATATTCCAAGAGTTGTCATGGTGTTAACACAAGGGTATCTTGTGGCCTTGAAAGTGCATTGGTTGAAGGCTTCCATGAGCTCTTTTGCGCTTGGACTCCCAACTTCGGTGGCTTTTCTCTTGCCTCTCAGCCTCTTTGTTAGCGCAACTTCTTGTTGTTCTTCCCATGGTACCTAAAACAAATTCTCAAAAAATAAAAATGAGAACCATGGAAGCAACAAAACACAATGCCTAATAATGCTAAAAATCACAAAAGGAGGAGTTTATTTACTGAAAAGTAAACCTCTAACAGTTGTGAAGCAATTAAAAAGGCAATGCATGCAAATGATTCATTAAATTGATTTTATGAAATAATTGCAAATGATAAATCCTAGCATGGTGGAACTAAAAAAATGACTTTAGATGCTAATACAAAGATAAATAGATGAATTTGACAAGCAAATATTCACAAATTAAATTGCTTCAAGAACCAAAGACATCTTATTCACCATGCAAAAGAAACAAAAATAAGCAAGAGGCAAAGAATTATTACTAGAATTCAAACACTAAACAAGAACAAGTGTTGAAGTACATGGAATAAAAATTTTAAACATCTAAAAGATAAGAGACAATACTTGAAGTGGTTTTATGATATAATCATTATTTACATTATATTAGCATATATTCTAAATTGATTCATAGTCTTTAAACATTCATTTTTGCTTGTTTTGTCCCATTTGCATTCAATTAGGACTTAGTGTAGATTTAGGATGAGCATTTCATGTTTTGTGCATTTGAGGAGTTTAGCAGGTGTGTTTGGAGAGTTTTGAGACTACAAGGAGCATGGGAGATGATTGTGGAAGCAGCACAAGAAATCAAAAGAGCCAAGAACAAGGTGCACCTTGTTGAAGCGGCCAGAAACTTCCCCTAGCAAAACTGGCTCAGACAAAGTATCTCCAACCCGATTCAGCTTCAACAGTCTTCATAAATGTTGTAGCTCCGTGAGTTAGCTTGCGTCTAGAGTTGGGTTCAGGTCAATCCCATCTGCGGTTAAAAAGTTACAGAAGTTTTCGTGAAACCGCTCAACCCATTTCGGACAGGCTATCAGTCAAGGAGTGACCGATATAAAACGTATAGATTAAACCTATCGGTCAGGAAGTGACCAATACAAGTGCACCGAGTATATTCCGGTCACCATATCGGTCACCTTCCAGACCGATATGATTCATATCGATCAGCCTAGATCGATACAACTGTTCGATATGATTCATATCGATCAGCCTAGACCGATACAACTGACCGATACGCTGCCAGACAGAAGACCATTTATTTACAATTATGCCATTTTTGCTGAGACTCCTATAAATACTTAAAATCCCTAATTTCTGGGAACAACTCTTTATCCAACAGTTCTTCTTTTCTTCCCTAGATTTTGAATAACTTTGTATTTGAATCTTTGTTTATTTCAATAACAGTTTGCATTTCCCTTAATCTTTTGTCTTTCTAATCATGATTAACTATCTTTTCTTCATAGATTTGATGGTTTTCACCATGATTGGTGAGTAGTTTGCTTTAGGTTTGAGATTAGGACAGATGGGATGATTTTAGTGACTGTTTAGGTTGATTAGGGCTTAGATCTTCCCATTCCCTTTCTTATATGATTGTGCTTAATGCTTAGTACCTCTTTGTTGGAGAAGTTGATATTAGGTTTTCACATGCACACCAAGTGTTTGATGAAATTCATGAATGAAGTTCAATGCTTGAAAATAATGTTTAGATAATCATGAGTCTTTGCATCTATCATTTCTTGCTTGAATGTGCTTATTGCCTAGTACCATATTGATGAGAAATTGCCTTTGGACATTGATTATGCATGAGAATGTGAGTTGATGTTTGATATATTGTATAAGAGATTACTAAACCTAGCCTAAGAGATTAGATGTCTAGCATGCTAATTAGTTTTATGGAACTTGATTTTAATGCTTGATGATTATGTGTTTGAGTAAAAAGATTTATCTTGAATATGTGATTAGAAAAGGGATTAATGCCAAGAGATTGGATTAGTCTTTATTAGTGTTCCTTACCTAAGGTTGAGTGTTTAGAATTGCTTGTTTTTATCACCCTAGACATGAACATGAATCACCCTATCACCATTGCCTTGATCTTGAACCATCTTTTAATCTTTGAAGTCTTGCTTTTACTTTGTTTTAGTTCAGCCTTTACTATGTTTTTGCTCTGTTTCTCTTTGCCATTACTGCTCTATAATTGCTTTCTTTTGCTTTCTTTTGTTTCTTTGCTTGATCACTTAGGATGTTAGAATCAAAACCCCTTCCATATTAGCTTAGCTTAGCATAGTTCTCTATATCTCAGTTGCCATTAGCTTCCCAAGTGGATTGACACCTCAAGTACCACAATGACATGTGTGTTTGATGATTGATCTAAGGATTAAAAACCTTAACATCAATTGGCGCTGTTGCCTCTTGGTATTGTATTTAATGCATTTGAGATTGAGTTCTTGCTTAGACTAAGCATTTATTTCAGTACTGATTTTCATTTTCTTTTGTTTCTCTTATAGGTACAATGTATTACCCTCAAGCTTACTGCCAAGGCTCTTCAAGTGGCTTCAACCAAGGGTCCCCTTCTGAAGGTTATGGTGCTTCTTATCACAGCAGTTATGGAGACCAGCACCAGCTTTCTGACCCATTCCCTCCATACCACGCCCAAGGTATTCCACTTCCACCTCCTGAGTTGAATCTCACAGAGATGATGCAGCAATGCCTTCAAATGCAAGCTCTTCAAGCAGAGATTTACAGGAAGCGCATGGATGATATACACATCAAGTTGACTAGCATCACAATGGAGCTAGACACTAAACTAGCAGACCTTACAATAAGAGTTGGGAAACTGAGTTGGAGGAAGCCATAGCATCACAGCAACAACAGTATCCACTCCTTGGAAAGAGCAAGCCCCAACACCAAGATTATTGTCATTTCTTACATGAAAAGGACATCATCTTCAACAAAGAGGCTAAAGCATCCATTAAGGAGATTGAAGAACTGCTTTATGGGGCTGAAGAAGAGTTCTCCACCACAAGATCTACTAAGATCATTAATGTGGGCATTGAGTCTAAGTGTGGGGGAAGTGCTTTTCACATGAGTTCAGCTAGTGATGCCCAGGCTGATGAAAAAGACAAAGCCATTGAAGCTGAGGTTTTTGAAGCTGACGTGGAGGTCAAACAAGGAGCTGCACCAGCACCACGCCCTCAAGGAACTCTTCCAGAAGAAGAATCCTTTGGAGAATGAGCAAACAAAGAAGAAGAAGAGTGGTGAGCGCCACATGAAGTTGTTGATAATACCAAGGAATACTTGATTGAAGTTCCTGATGTTAAAGAGAAAACTCAAGCTGTTATCCTTCCTGTTTACCAACACACTATCCCTTTTCCAGGAAGATTCAAAAAGTAGCTAGTAAAGAAGTATCAGACACTCTATGCTGCTAAAATGGAAATGAGAGGTCTGAATGGTCAAGAAGAGCTTGAGAAACTAAGAGTTAAAACTGGAGACTCTGAGGTTAAGGAGCAGAACATCAAGAAGCTTGGTAATCCAGGAAAGTTTCTAGTCTCTTTTGAACTTGGTGAATTGGTTGTGGAAGAAGCCATGTGTGACACAGGTTCAAGTATCAATGTGATGTCTCTTGACTTGGCAAAATAACTAGGAGTCACCAAGCTGCAACCATATGATTCCACAATCACTTTTGTGGAATCTTTTTCAAGAACACCTGTTGGTCTCATTGAAGACTTTTCAGTAAAGATAGGAGCATGCAAGATACCAACTGATTTTGTTGTGATGGAAATGGCTCATACTCAGAAGCCTTCTCTACTACTTGGGACTCCATTTCTGAACACAACAGGCGCTGATATTGACTTCACCAAAGAGAGAGTCACCCTCAAGAAGGTGAATGGTGGTGTTAGCTATGCAATGAAGCCTCCACCTTCAAAATTTTGTGGAAGCATCACTAATGTTGAGAAAGGAGCTAGGGGATTCAAGGCTGAAGTGCTAAAAGAAGATGAAGACCCTCTTGATCACAATGAATATGATGGTGAAGCCTTTGATGGTGCTTGTCTCCTTGACTTGTTTGATGGAATCAAGGTGAAGCTCTATGGTGGACCAAGGAAGCCAAGAAAGAGAGTCAGGAAACCTAAGGAGAAGCTTTATTGTGGACCCAACACATTGTTCAAGAAGAAAGGATAAGGAACTCCTGTTCCACTCCATCATCCTCCATGATCTTAAGGAGCATGACAAGTCAAGCTTAGTGACTCTAAACAAGCACTCTTAGGAGGTATTCCCTTGTTATCCTTGTTCATATTATTGCATTTTATGTTTGTCTTTGTGTTTTTCTTTCAATAACAGGAGCAAATGCGGTTTAGGCAATTTGTTATAAGTTTGGGAGAGACCTATAGACCCCTCCAGTTTGCCAAAAACTCTTCTAAGGTACATAACTACTCTTCTTTCTTTATGCATTCTTTTGCAATCATTTTTAGTTTGTTTTATTCACCTCCTTCAAGCTTCTATTACACAGGGGACTGTCTAATTTAAGTGTGGGGGAGGGCATTGCATTTAACATTGTGTTTTGTTTTCTTATCTTCTCTTTTACATACTTGAGTCTCATGCATTCATGCATTCATCTATGTGCACTGAAAATCCATGAAATTTTCAAAAATTTTTGGAACCAAAAAGATCATTTAGTTGCATTTACATAACTAAGATTTAGTCTAGATGCATTTCATATAGGTTTGCATACATTTTCATAGGAAGTAGATGATAAACACTTGTCAAGATGTGAATGTTTGAATTGTTTTCAATGCCTTGGTTATCTGTTGTTTGATTGCATTGTAGTGAGTTTGAAGATAAGGCTGCACCATATCTTGAATTCTTGCATTGATATTCTTGTCTTATACTCAAGCTTGCTTTGAGTTGATTCCAACTCTATCTTATTAGAACCATAATCCTGACTTTGAATTATCTTGTTTGTGTATTGAGAGTGATTTCATGGCTACCCATATACATACTTGGATTATCTTCTTCCCTTCTTATAACTCTTGTTAATCCAAGTAGCTTATCCTCATCATTATGGGACAGTTAACCACACCCTAAACCAATCCTTTTTCTGAACCTAAACACTATTGTGAGAGTTGTGAGGCCGTGCATTGCATCATTTTCGATCTTATCTTGGCAAAAAGTGTTAGGAATAAGGCTGGCAGGGAGAAGCTCTCTTGTAGACACCAGCTTGCATTTTGAACTTGGTATTAGGTTAGGAGTTTGAGAAAGGGTAGTGCAAGAGGTTTGAGCTTTAATTGTTTACATCTTTGAGAAGAAGAAGAAGTATGGGATTAGTAGTATGGGGGAACAGTTTATTTTGTGGTTAAGTTAACTAGGAAGAAAGCACTAAGTGTTAAAGAAGAAAGGTGCCAACAACAACAAAGCTTACAAAAGGTCATTCGAAAGAAGAAATCAAATCAAGCAATCCACCAAAGGTGATGAAAATGGCGCCAATCATACAACAAAAAAGAGCAAGTTCGAAAAAGAAGTCAACCACACAAGCAAAAGAAGAAGGAGTTTCCCCCAAATATGAAGAAGGCAGATATCAAGTGCTTTGGGAAAGGGTAGATTTAGGAGTTCCACTTGGGGTTTTAGAAGTTATTAGGTTCATCTTGGGGAAAAAGGGTAGAAAAGAGCTTCGACTTGCATGCATATGTGTGCTTTTACCTTTAGCATTTTGCCTAAGATAGAATCATTTCATTGAGTGATCCCCTGAATCTTTGAACCCTTATTTGAATGAGATAATTTTCATCTCATAACCATGTCTCTTGACCAAATGGTTTACTTGATTTGCACAAAATTGATCCATTGGTTACTATTAATGAATGTTAAAGAGTTGGTTGATTTGAATGCTTGTGTAGGCTAAGCTAGAGTTCATTATTTGCTATGATAGGTATGGCTAGAGACTCTAAAGTAGAACAATCTCTTTACATCTTAGAACCTATAACTTGGGCATTGAATCTGTTTTTGATTGATATATTTAGTTTTACACCATATTAGCATACATTCAGCATTGATTTATAGTCTTTAAACATTCATTTTTACTTGTTTTTGTCCTATTTGCATTCAATTAGGACTTAGTGTAGAGTTAGGGTGAGCATTGCATGTTTTGTGCATTTGAGGAGTTTGGCAGGTGTGTTTGGAGAGTTTTGAGACTACAAAGAGCATGTGAGATGATGGTGGGTGCAGCACAAGACATCAAAAGAGCCAAGAAGAAGGTGCACCTTGTTAAAGCGGCCAGAAACTTCACCTAAAAAAATTGGCTCAGACAAAGCATCTTCAACCCGATTCAGCTTCAACAGTCTTCAACAATGTTGTAACCCAGTGAGTTAGCTTGCGTCTAAAGTTTGTTTCAGGTAATTCTCATCAGCGGTTAGAAAGTTACAGAAGTTTTCGTGAAACCGCTCAACCCCTATCGGGCAGGCTATCGGTCAAGGAGTGACCGATACAAAACGTATCGATCAAAGCTATCGGCCAGGAAGTGACCGATACAAATGCACCGAGTATATTTCGGTCACCATATCGGTCACCTTCCAGACCGATATGATTCATATCGATCAGCCTAGACCGATACAACTGACCAAAATTATTCATATCGATCAGCCTAGACCGATACAACTGACCGATACGCTGCCAGACTGAAGACCATTTATTTACAATTTTGCCATTTTCACTGAGACTCCTCTAAATACTTAAAATTCCTAATTTCTGGAAAAAACTCTTTATCCAGCAGTTCTTCTTTTCTTTTCTAGATTTTGAATAATTTTGTATTTGAATCTTTGCTTATTTCAATAATAGTTTGCATTTCCCTTAATCTATTATCTTTCCAATCATGATTAACTATCTTTTCTTCATACATTTGATGGTTTTCACTATGATTAGTGAGTAGTTTGCTTTAGGTTTGAGATTAGGGCAGATGGGGTGATTTTTGTGATTTTTAGGTTGATTAGGGCTTAGATCTTCTTATTCCCTTTCTTATAGGATTGTGCTTAATGCTTAGTACCTCTTTGTTGGAGAAGTTGATTTTAGGTTTTCACATGCACACCAAGTGTGATGAAATTCCTGAATGAAGTTAAATGCTTGAAAATGGTGTTTAGATAATCATGAGTCTTTGCATCTATCATTTCTTACTTGAATGTGCTTATTGCATAGTACCATATTGATGAGAAGTTGCCTTTAGACATTGAATATGCATGAGAATGTGAGTTGATGTTTGATATATTGTATAAGAGATTAGTAAACCTAGCCTAAGAGATTAGATGTCTAGCATGCTAATTGGTTTTATAGAACTTGATTTTAATGCTTGATGATTATGTGTTTGAGTAAAGAGATTTATCTTGAATATGTGATTAGAAAAGTGATTAATACCAAGAGATTGGATTAGTCTTTATTAGTGTTCCTTACCTAAGGTTGAGTGTTTCGAATTGTTTGTTTTGATCACTCTTGACATGAACATGAATAACCCTATCACCATTGCCTTGATCTTGAACCATCTTTTAATCTTTGAAATCTTGCTTTTACTTTGTTTTAGTTCAGCCTTTACTCTGTTTTTTCTCTGTTTTTCTTTGCCATTACTGCTCTTTAATTGCTTTCTTTTGCTTTCTTTTGTTTATGCACGTCCATAGATGTTTGCTTGGTCACTTAGGTTGTTAGAATCAAAACCCCTTCCCTATTAGCTTAGCTTAGTATAGTTCTCTATATCTCAATTGCCATTAGCTTCCCAAGTGGATTGACACCTCAAGTACTACAATGACATGTGTGTTTGAGGATTGATCTATGGATTAAAAACCTTAACATCATTTGACTCTCTCAAGCACTTAGAAAACAAATATTTTTTGAAATTTAGTGGTTGAAAACTAGGAAAATGAAAGTGAGGAAGAAAGAAGGGTGGGTGTGCTGATACAGAGCATATGTAGTCCGATAATCACACTTAGCTGTCCCATAACGAGCTAGTAGCTTGATATGTAGCTCGGTATGATGTGGAAAAATTCCATATCGGGCTATCATGTCGATATTCACATCTATACACCTTGACAAATGCTTAGCTACATATTTTCATCAGTCTCTTGAGGTGTATCGACGTGGGATGTCGATATTCACTTCGATGTGCCTTAATAAAGGGCGATTAATCGCCTTTTGTCCTCGCAGTTAAGGCACATCGATGTGTTACGTCGATATTGTGCTCGATACGCACTTCTTGACGTCATATCGACCTGGTACGTCGATCATGTCATCGATACGAATACCACTTGAAGCATATCGAAGTGTGTATACCCCGATACATTGCTTATCAAAGCATATCGGGTCGCCTTATATCGATACTCTGATTGATACATCAGTCCTCTCAAGAGTATTGATCAGGATCACCCCGATACGCACGTCGATACATTTCTAGCACACTTTCATCGAACAAGTCATGAACGATACACATGCTCTGTATGAGTCGTATTGACGTGCATGGCCGATATGCTGGTCGATGTTGACACTTCTTCGACTTTCTTCTTCTTCCAAGCTTGGTTCCTTGTAACTCAGTTCATACTTGGTTACTAGAGACACTCAAAAACACCCACACAAACATAAAAAACATAAAAATGCAAAACTATAAACAAGGATACCATGGGATTGCCTCACAAGTGCGTTTGTTTAGAGTCACTTAGCTTGACTTTCATCAGCTCCTTAGTTGAGGTTTAGAGCAGGATTTTTGGAACTCCTTGGTTGTGCCTCCTTTCACCTTTCTAGTGACCCCATCAATCTTCAACACAGCAAAAGGCTTATGTTTGCTTCCCTCCTTCAGCTTGTAGTAGATCTCACCATACTTAGAAACAAAGGGCTTTAAGACAACCCTTACAAGCAGAATTTCATTCACACAATCAGAAACAGCCACTTCGACGACCTCCTCTTCAGTGTGATATATCATGTTTTTTAACCATGATATAAGTCCTTTTTATTGAGTCTTTTTAGTTTTTTTAGAGTCCTAGTTGAGTCTTTGCAGGTTAAAGTATGCCTGAAGCATAGTTGAAAGTTTTTGAGCTTTTTGGAGCATTGCAAGGTACAACCCCGAATGAAGCAAGTCGGAAGCGTTGTTCTGGCTTGGGTGACGACCGTCACTGACCTGGTGACGCTCGTCACTCGTAGAGGAAGGATCGTGGCTGGTTTTTAAGAGATTGGGAAGAAATTGCAGTTTTGGTCTAAAAGTTCTGGTATTTGCAAAAAGGCCCCAAATCGTGTTTTAGCTTGTATATATTAGGTTTTCAGCCATTTATGGCTTGGATCTTGTATCTTATTATTTTTTAGAGATTTAGAGAGAGATTTGTAGCAGAGCTTTTGGAGAGACAAATCAGACTCTTTCAGAGCAGATTTCGAACTAATTTATTTCTATTTCTTATTTATTTTATGCAATCTTCCCTTTTCATGATGTTTGTTTCATTGACCATGTCTGAGTATTTTTTTTTGTTAAGTTAGGGTTTTTCAAAGGTTGTAGAAGAGTTTGTAGAATTGCTAAACTTATAGGAAATCCATTGGTTCTTCATTTGTGCTTGCATTCATATCAATTTCTTAGATACATCATCTGGAATTCGAAACCCTAGGTTGTTTGATAGATGAGAGAGCATTATTAATTACCTGAATTAGTATTAGATAAGCAAAACACCCTAGTGCAAAGAGATTTGGCTTAGGAGTTTTGTGAACAATTGAATCTGATTATTACTGTATGTTTAGGTTATTAGGATTTGCAAAGAGATTTGAAACTCTGTGATTTAGGCATAGTTAACTTCTGCAATGAGAATTAACTAGTTATATCTTTGCGATTCATGTTCAAGACAGTTTTAATTCATTCCTGATTGCATGCATTCTACACTCTCAGATTCAACCTGCGAATTATCCTGACTGAGCGCCTTTAGCTTTCTGAACTTTAAGTACAATCCCAAAAACGCCCACTTACATTTATTTTGCTGTTTTGCATTACATTCATTACTTATTACTTAGCTTAATCCGAACCTGAACTCTTTAGTGTAGTTTACTTGCTCCCTTGGGATTCGATAACCCCTAGCTTATACTATGATTGCATTGTTGTGCACTTGCAGTAGTTTTATTTGGGTAAAACCTGACCCCTATCAAGTTCTTGGCACCGTTGCCAGGGAGTAATAGCTGCCTATCAATTTTTATTATTAGGACTTTGTCTAAGTTTTAATTTGTTTACTAACTTTCTGCTACTTTTATTTGTGCTAGTTTCTGGTGTATGCCTAATCGCAGTACCAGAAGCAACAAAGTGAAGGTGCTTGTGACTTTGAGCATCGACGAACTCGCTAAGTTGGAGAGGACCATCAGGAAAACTAAGAAACAGTCTACAATGGTTGCTCCACTGATCTTTGTTGAAGATGCAGAAGGTCACTTGGTTGATAGAGAGGGAAACATGTGGAATGAAGAAGGGCAGAGATTGGATCAAGATGGGAATGTCATAGTTGAACAGGCGGTTCAACCAGTGGCACAAGACGCTAGAGCTCCTGCTGCTGCGAACAACGCTGCTGGGCGTTTTGTTCAGAGGACTCTAGGGGATTACAACAGACCTGATCGGTTCTACGACAACAGAGCTGCAATCCGCCCTCCTGCTTTCCAGAGGAATGATTTTGAGATTAAGCCTGCTTATTATCAGCTGGTGGGACAGTATCCATTCCATGGCTTACCTCATGAGCATCCTATGGATCATATTGAGAGGTTTGAGGATTTGGCTTCAAGTTACCTATGACTTTCTGTTCTGTAAGCTTTTCGCTTACTCACTTGGAGGATATGCTGCATATTGGCTGAAGCAATTGGAGCCTGATTCACGGACTACTTGGGAGGACATTAAAAATGCTTTTCTGAACAATTTCTATGATGATGCTAGATCAGAGGACCTGAGGACGAAAATTGCATCATTCTCCCAAGGTCCTACTGAAGCTTTTAAAGGTTCTTGGCTGAGATTCAAGTCTTATCAAAGGGACTGTCCTCATCATGGTTTTTGTCAGGTGCAGCTGCTTGAAATTTTCTTCAAAGGCATTGACTGGAAGTATCAGATGGCGCTGGATGCTGCCAGTAGTGTGAACTTCAACACCAACCTCCCAGAAGCTGCATTAACTCTGATTGAGAACTTGGCCTGCAGTAACAGCATCAAGAATGCAGATTTTCAGAGGATGAAACAGGCTGGTTTGAATGAAGGAAACCAAATAGCTGGGGTTAAGGCTAAGTTAGACAGTATGCACAACCTCTTGGTGGGAAAGAAGTCAGTCAAATTTGATGCAGAGGTGGAGACTTTCGAAAATTCTGAAGAATTTGAACAAAAGGATATTAATTTCATCAATGGAGGCTTTCAGAACCAAAGGTTTGGGAATCAGTAGTTGAACAGAGGATTTAATGGCAATAATCAGAAGAGCACCTTCACAGGAAACCAGAATGCAACTGGCTATACTCCAATGCCACAGTTCCAGAAGACTGAAGTTGAGAAACCTTACCAAAACAGCAGGAATTATGATTCTTCTTCCTACCAATTTGCTCCTCCACAAGACAATGAGATGGAAGCTATGCTGGAGCAGATACTTGAAGGACAGCAGCAGATGACAGTGAACTTTAATGGCAAGTTAGATTCGCTGTTTCAGGACCTTAATGGGAAAGTTGCTCAAACTGCAGGAGCTGTTCAAAGGCAAGAAGGATTCCTTCCTGGAAGGACTAATATAAATCCCAACCATAAGGTTAATGTCATCACAGTCAGAAGTGAAAAGGAGCTTAAAACAGTGCAGAAAAAGAGGTTGAGTGCAGACCAGATCGTGCAACTGATGGAGTTTGAAAATGAAAATTTTGTAGTCTCAGAGGTTAGTGACGAGCGTCATCAAGGAGGAGTGACGCTCATCACCAACTTACAAAGGAATCGTGGGTCGTCACAGATCAGTGACGAGCGTCACCCCCCTGGTGACGATCTTCACCCACCCCAGAAGGAAGCTGTTTCGCCTGTAACTGCAGATAATGGCCAGGAAAGAGTCTATAAACCTAAAATACCATTCCCCAAGCATCCTAGGAAGTCTAAACAGGAGATATAAGAACCTAGATGCAAAGCTATGATAGACAAGCTGATGCTTGAAATCCTTCTTGTTGATGCAGTCAAGCTTTCACCAGCTCTAAGAAGACATGTAAAGAGGATGGTGGTGAATAGTGTAAGTCCTGAGGAAGGAGGATTGCTTACTAGAGACATCAGTGCAATTCTCTTGGCTGCAGTTCCAAAGAAGAAGAAGAAGGTGCCTGTTTCTAAACAAGTCAGTGACATCATCCAACGCAGAATTCCAGATAAACTGCCTGATCCAGAAACCTTTGTGCTTGATTGCACAATCTCAACAGGACGTTTCCCCATTCTCTTTGTGATCTAGGGTCAATTATTAACTTGATGTCTTCCTCTGTTGCTGCTAGACTTGGAATGACTGATTTCAAGGCAGTTGGGATCTCTCTTATCCTAGCTGATCGCTCCATAAGGACCCCAGAAGGCATCTTAGAGGATGTTCCTGTTAACATCAAAGGCTGCATGATTCCCAAAGACTTTGTGGTTTTGAAATATGATGAAGAACCTAAAGATCCTCTTATTCTAGGAAGATCATTCTTGGCTACTGTTGGCGCAATCATTGATGTAAAGAAGGGGAAGATAGTGCTTGATTTGGGTGATGTTGTCGTGAACTTTGACATGGATAAGTTAAGAGGGAATTCTACCATTGATGGTCAGACCTTTTCTGTAAGGACTTCCAGAGATGAAGAGCCAGTCATGGAGCATTCAAAAGACATTACTGCTGGGTATATCACTGAATCTGATACAAGTGGGCAAGTAAACAAGATGGCTGTTCAAGCGGCAATATCTTAAAATTTTGCAAAAGCTGTTGGGTTTGAGGATTGGAGTGAAGATCATATCCTCAAGACTAGGCTCGAAACAGAGGCTCCAATTAATGACAAGTAGCTGGAGGAAGATGAGTTTGTGATGGAGGCAAGGATTGCAGAGCTAAATTGCAGGAAAACTGCAGAAACTCGAACTGCAGGGTCAGTGAAGACCGTCACTGACCTGGTGACGCTCGTCACCAACCAGGACACAAAAGAACGACATGATCTTTCAGCTACAGGTCCATCTTATGATACAGAACCGAAGTTCAACATTCCACAACCCAGAAACCTGCAACTAAGCAAAAGTATGCACTTCCTGGAAACAATTCCAAACCTCCTAATCTCATCAATAAGAATTTAAAAGGTGCAAAAGCTGCTTCACACTTATGCAAGCAACAAGATTCTCATGGAAAGCTTGGTGTTTCTTTTGATGATTCCGCAGGAAAAAGAAGTATCCCAACCACACTCACAACCCGCCCTGCTGATGTTCCTCACATCCTTGGAAGAGTTCATGCACCTACTGCTTAAGCACCACCATGGATGAGTAGACATTCTTCTCCAAGGCATTCAATGCCACCTTCTGCTCCACCAGCTGTCTGAGCAGCATTCAAAGTCGAGCTAATGACTTTAACAAGTGCTTAGTGGGAGGCAACCCACTGGTAAGGTTTCTTTTTCATATACTTAGTTTAGTTTTCTATTACATAGCCAAAACGAAAAACCCCAAAAATATGAGAAAAATCCAAAAAAAAAGAGAGTCAGTTTGTTCAGTTTGCTTTGAGGATGTCTTGTGAACTTGTTACACCATGGGTTATCCTTTGTTTGTATATTTTTGATGTGTGTTTTGAGTGCTCTAACAGTCTAACTTTAGAGTACACATGATGGCACAACATTAACACATCCAACATGACGATTTTGGAGTATCAGATGCGGTGACGCTCGTCACTCGTCCCTGCGCGAGGTACCACTTTCCATATGTTCACATGCTTCTATTTGACCAACTCTAGGCTTAATAACACTGGGGACAGTGTTATTTAAGTCTGGGGGAGGTGATTACTGACGTTGTGTATATTGTGTTTGAGTTTTAGAGTCTTAAAACTGAGTCAAAAACCTGTTTTTTTTATAGTGTCAAAGTTTTGAAACTGTCAGTTTTTCTTGGAACTAACCATAGGACATTTATGCTTATAACAACCATTGCCACAGTAGTTGATTACAAGTCTTAATAAGTTGAAAGTCATAGGTGAATCAGTCTAGCAATGAAGGTTTAGGTTCTTAGAGAATTTGGAAAATTTGTTGTTAGCTCCACCTTAATGAACTTTAAACTTCTTGTCTTGGGGCTTGATTCTCATTGATCGTGATTCTCTCTTTCAGAACTGACAATAAGGTTACGATACAGTCTCTCTTTGATCTTCCCTAATACAGATTTTAAGAGTTGAAGTCCATAAAATGGTGCATTCATGACCCTGTCTCCTAACAAGGAACAACAGTAATTAACACATTCAAGAACCTGTCTCCTCACTAGGAACACAAGTATTAAGTAGCACAATATCTTAGACTGTAAAAAAAACGAGAAAAGAGTTGAAAAATCGAAAATATCCAAAAGAAAAGATCAAGGGAAGAGAAAATAGGAGAGCTGTGTTGAGATCGCTTTGTTTAGTTATTTAGGAGGGGAAAAGAATCTGTAAGTGATTGAGATGATAAAACCTTGATGAGACATCACACTTAGATAAATATAAGTAGTTAAGAGTAGAGATTTCGGATTTCTTAAAAGAGCTTGAACTGAGTTTGAGAGATTTGCTAAGCTTGTGATGATTAGACTGAAATTTGATCTTGTCTTAGCTATGTGGTATGTGGATTCAAAAATGTTAATCAATGTGGTGTTCCTCATGTTTAGCTGATTGTTTCTGTTTTCAAACCTCGACCCTGTTCTCTGTCTGATGTTTGCTTGAGGGCAAGCAAAAGCTAAGTCCGGGAGAGTTGATATATCATGGTTTTTAACCATGATATAAGTCCTTTTTATTTAGTCTTTTTGGTCTATTTAGAGTCTAGTAGAGTTTTTGCAGGTTAAAGCATGTCTGAAGCATAATTGGAAGTTTTGAAGCTTTTTGGAGCATTGCAAGATACAACCCTGAATGAAGCAAGTCAGAAGCGTTGTACTAGCTTGGGTGACGACCGTCACTGACCTGGTAACGCTCGTCACTCGTAGAGGAAAGATCGTGGCTGGGTTTTAAAAGATTGGGAAGATATTGCAGTTTTGACCCAGAAGTTCCAGTATTTGCAAAAAGGCTCCAGATCGTGTTTTAGCTTATATATATTAGGTTTTCAGACATTGTTGGCTTGGATCTTGTATCTTATTATTTTTGAGAGCTTTAGAGAGAGATTTGTAGCAGAGCTTTTGGAGAGACAAATCAGACTCCTTCAGAGCAGATTTCAAACTATTTCTATTTCTTATTTCTTTTATGCAATCTTTTCTTTTCATGATTTTTGTTTCATTCACCATGTCTGAGTTGTTTGTTAGTTAAGTTAAGGCTTTTCAAAGGTTGAAGAAGAGTTTGTAGAATTGCTAAACTTATAGGAAATCCATTGGTTCTTCATTTGTGCATTCATTCATATCGATTTCTTAGACACATCATCTGGATTTCGAAACCCTAGGTTGTTTGATAGATGTGAGAGCATTATTAATCACCTGAACTAGTATTAGTTGAGCAAAAAACCCTAGTGCAAAGAGATTTGGCTTAAGAGTTTTGTGAACAATTGAATCTGATTATTACTGCATGTTTAGGTTGTTAAGGCTTGCAAAGATATTTGAAACTCTGTGATTTAGGCATAGTTAACTTCTGCAATGAGAACTAATTAGTTATATCTTTGCGATTTATGTTCAAGACGGTTTTAATTCATTCCTGATTGCATGCATTCTACACTCTCGGATTCAACCTGCGAATTATCCTGACTTAGCGCCTTTAGCTTTCTGAACTTTAAGAACAATCCCAAAAACGCCCACTTACATTTATTTTGCTGTTTCACATTACATTCATTACTTATTGCTTAGCTTAATCCGAACCTGAACTCTTTAGTGTAGTTTACTTGCTCCCTTGGGATTCAATAACCTCTTATACTACGATTGCATTGCTGTGCACTTGCAGTAGTTTTATTTGGGTAAAACCTGAGCCCTATCATAGTGGTATCAGCAAACATCTTTGGCAGATAGCAGCCATCAAAACTTACACCAACATAGCCTTCAAACTCTGGCCAATGCTCAGCAAACTTTCTTCAACATCTTGATCTCCATTGAGAAGGCCTGTTTATTTTCTAGCTTGTTCCCCTTGGAGTCAAACCGTAGAACCTTCTCTTTGGTCAGCCTTGGCTCTATTGTGCACTCCTTGGCGTTGAACACTACGCCAGCTGAAGCTAAAAATGGCCTCACTAGAATGATGGTGTTTTTGATCTTTCCTTCAACATCTAGGACCAGGAAATCTGTTGGTATGATCACAATCATCACTGGCACATCTTTGAGAGCTCCAAGTGGTGCCTTTACTGTACCATCAGCTATGGTAAGAGACACATTACTCTCTTGAAGTTGAGTGTAGCCATGTGCCTTAGTAGTAGAGGATGGGAGAAGGTTGATACTTCCCCCAAGATCACAAAGACAGCTCTTGAAGGTTTTCCCTTTGAGTTCACAAGGCAAAGTGAAGCATCCAGGATCTTTAAGCTTTTTGATGTTCAGTACCTCAGTCTTGGGAATGGCTTCCTTCAGCTCTGTCCAATATCAAGACCTCTAAGCTTCATCTGGTTGGCATAGAGAGTGGCGTACTTTTCCATAAGCTGCTTCTTAAACCTTCCAAGAAAAGGGAAAGCTGGCTTGTAAGGAGAATGATCATAGATCTTAGTTTGCTTCTCAGCTTGATTCTCCTCAATTAGCTCATTCTTCTCCTCTTCCTTAGTTGATGTTGCTTCAAGAGGTTCTTTCTTTGCAACTCCATGGTTAGCGTCAACTTCCAAAAAATCTTCCCCCCCCCCCTTCCCACTTCAGAGTCCTCATTGAACAGAGAAAGGAACTCCTCAATGACAGCTGCCTCTTCATCTGAGAAAGACTCTTCTTCAGTGACTATGGCGTTGCAGAACTCCATAGGGTTAGCTTCTGGTTTTCCAGCTATGCCTTTGATGTTCTCTAGTGTCTTTACTCTTGTAGCCAAGCCTTCGAATTTGTTGGTCAACTCAACAAGAAAATCAATTTTATTATGAACTTCCGCAAACCTCTTGTTTATATCCAAGTTGTTGGTAACCTGATTCTGAAGCAACTACTGCATCATACTCTTGAGTTCAGGATCTTGAGAGCTTGAGGAAGCTTGAGCTGGTGCTAGAGCATTGAATCCTGGAGGGTTATAGGGCGCTCTTGGCTGGAAGTTGTTCCTTTGTTGAAAACCCTGATTGTTATAGGGAACAAATGGTCTTAGAGCAGCTTGCTGTTGTTGTTGAGGTGGGTACACTTGGTCTTGAGTATTTGCAACATTGTTGCTTCTGTATGATAAGTTGGGGTTTGGTCTGTAGTTGCCATACCCATTGTAGCCTCCTTGGTTACCAAGATAGTTCATCTCCTCAACTTGGCAATGCTCTTGATCCTCAAGCTGAACATTATCTCCAACAAAGTGGACTTCCTTCCTTTCCCTTAGCAGTAGATCAATGTTTTCAGGCAGAGCTTTGATCTCTTTCTTGCTAGACTCCAGTACATCTTTAGCACTCTTTAGAGTTCTATCAAACTCCTCATTGTAATTCCCATCAGACTATGCTAAATTCTCAACAAGCTCCAATCCCTCATCAACATCTTTAAATAAGAAATTACGATTAGATGTAGTGTCCAGAAGCATTCAGATCTTTAGGAGGGTGCCTCTGTAGAGAGTAGAGAGCAGAGAGGCTTGTTAGAAGCCATGATGAGGGCACTACAATGTGTAGCCCTTCAATCTTTCCCAAAGGTGTCATTGTTCCTCTGTGGAAATCCTGAAATCTCATTCCTGATCTTAGCAGTCCTTGAAGTAGATAAGAACTTTGCTAAAAAGGCTCTCTTGCACTCATCCCAACTGGTGATGCTTCCTTGGGGTAAGTTTTTCTCCCACTAGTGTGCTTTGTCTCCAAAATAGAAAGGGAACAACCTGAGCTTAAAGCCATCTTCGCCGACCCCATTTATCTTTGTAAGGGAGTGTAGTCTGTCAAAATTATCCAGGTGATCCAATGGGTCTTCAAGTGGCAACCCATGAAACTTACTGCCATGAACCATTGAAATCAATCCACACTTGATTTCAAAGTTGTTGTTTTGCACTGCAGGTGGAATGATCCCAGTTATGTTATTATAGGCATTTGGTGCATCAGCTGCGCCAATTGGTCTTGCTGCTCTAGGAACCTGAGCTGCGCCCCTTGGTCCCTGCTCACCTTGCAAACCCTGAATACCTTGCTGACCTTGTAGACCCTGAGCGCCAGCAGCTCCTTGAGGACCTTGGAATCTGATGTCATCCATAACAGGTTCCTGGTTGTTTATCCTAAGTCTCTCACAGTGCTGTGATCTTTCTCTCTGTCTTCTTCCTCTCAGCTCTCTTTCAAGTTGCAAGATGTTGTCCTGAAAAGGTTGCAGACTTTCAGTGCCTCTTGATCTTAAGTGCATACACCTAAAAGAGAGAAACCGAGAGTAGAAACAGAGTTAGTAACCGAATTCAAATAAAACTTGATCTTAAACAATATAAAAATCCTAATGCTAAAGCTAAACCCATATGGCAACTGTGCCAATTTGATAAGCAGTTGTTTCACTACTAAGCAAATCCCAACATACTCATGTCATTGCAGCATGTAAGGTATCAATCCATCTGAGTTTGTTAAGGCACCAAGAATACTGCAAATTATCTAAGTCAAGCAAGATTTAAAATGGCAGTTGTGAACAATACTAACAAGTCTAAAGACTAAACTAAGCAAAGCAGGAAGTTCAAATTGATAAAGCAAGGATCTAAGATGGGAGGGGGGGGGGGGGGGGGGGGGGGGGGGGGGGGGGGGTTAGAACCTTCACTTTGCTAAGCACACATTCAAGATAAATCCCTTTACTCAAACACATGACCAGCAAGCATTCAGAACAGAACTCCAATCCTATAATGCCAAAATACACCTTAGACATCTAATTCCTTAGGATAAGTATACAAAACCTCTAAGAGACTCTAAGCAGCATTTCATCAAACACTTACTAGGCGCTAGAGAAAGCCAAGATACTAAACAAGCCTGGCCAAGACTAATCTAGTGTTAAGCACATCTAATAGAGAGAAGACAATCATATTAAGCACAAGACATCACTAATCTTGTCCTAAAACCCCTCTAATTTATCCCATCTCAAGCCCTATATAAGACTACTCATTAGCCATACTTAAAACCACAAATTCCAAAGAAAAAAGATGGTTAAACATGATTAGGAAGCAGATTAAACAAGGATAGATCAAAGCAAATACAGAAATTCACTAAATTAAGCAATTTCTTACAAAGGAAAGGTTTTTAAATGCAAGAACAGAAAGAAAATAACAAGATCCAACTTGCCTAACCAATTTAGGACTTTAGTATTTATAGGGAAACAAGAAAGCCCCTAGTAAACCAAGATTAAACCAAAAGTAATCTGACTCGGATGGACCATATCGACATGGAATATCGATACACATGTCAATATCTTCTCCTCTTCTAGGTTGTATTGATGCCTCTTGGTCGATATGCATGTCGGTACAAAAGGCTTCTGAGTTGTATCGGTTTGGCTCTCCAAGGTGTGAAGTCGGTACAATCGCCCTTTAGTTAAGGCTCATCGATCAAGCAAGTCGATATGAGACCTCGGTATTGTCATGTCATGTGTATCGGTCTTGGGACGTCGATACACTACTTGATATGGACTCCATTCTGCTGCATCGAGGTGTCTAAGTCGATACGCTTCCTTCACACTTTGCCTCTTCTGTATCGATGTTGTGGTGGTCGATACTCCCATCGATATGCTCCGTATCGATCACATGATGTCGATATCATCATCGATATTAGTTCATCCGTGTTTGTCTATTGCCTTGCTCCATTCCCAGCTCACACCCATTGCTCCACATGACCTCCACACTCCTTCAAGTACCTAAATAAAACTACAAATGCATGCAAAAATGCAATGCAGCTTCTAAAACTACACTAACTCCTAAATGTATGCAAATCAGACAAGAAAAAGCAAAATATGCATGTTTAGAGACTAAAACTAGTGATGAATGCAAGCTAAAATGGTATAAATAATGGAGACATCATGTTGCCATCCTCTCCTCTTGGAGTTCTATCATAGTCTTCACTATAATTGCCATCACTTTGAGCTAAGTTCTCCACAAGCTCTAGGCCTTCATCTACATCCTTAGATAGGAAGTTTCCATTGGAGGCAGTATCAAGTAGCATTCTGATCTTAGTGAGAGCGCCTCTGTATAGGGTGGAGAGGAGTGAAGCTTCTGAGAATCCATGATGAGGGCACTGGAGTGTGTGCCCTTAGAATATCTCCCATGCTTCACCAAAATTCTCACTATTCTTTTGAGGAAATCCTGAGATGTCATTCCTGATTCTAGCTGTCCCTGAGGTAGAGAAGAACTTGGCCAGGGAAGCTCTCTTGCACTCATCCCAACTTGTGATGCTGCTGTGAGATAAATTCTTCTCTCATTGATGAGCTTTGTCGCCAAAAGAGAATGGGAACAGCCTCAACTTGAAACCATCTTCACTGACTCCATTGATCTTGGTGAGAGAGCAGAGCCTATCAAAGTTGTCCACGTGGTCCAAAGGGTCTTCTAAAGGTAAGCCATGGAACTTGCTTCCTTGGACCATGGAGATCAGACCAGACTTGATCTCAAAGTTGTTGTTTTGAACAGCTGGAGGAATGATTCATGTTCTGTTGTTGTAAGCATTGAGCGCATCTCCTGCTCCCATGGGTCTGATTGGGGCATCAAATGAGCCTAAGACTTGGTGGGCATCAAATGAGCCTAAGATCATAGTCAACTTAGCTAATGCTAATTAGGCATTAAACAAAACAACCAAGAAAGGAAATGGAAAAATTAACACTAAGACATCATAGGTTAAGCATCAAATTCCCTAAACCTAACCCATCTCAAATTCCTAAAAAAACTACTCACTAATCACAATCAAAACCATCAAATTAAAGAGAAGTAGATTGCTAATCATGATTAGAAAGGCTAAACAAGAAGGGAATTGCAAATCTATATTGAAATCAACCAAAGATTCAAAGTACAAAATGTGATTAAGAAACTAGAAAATTAAGGACTGCTGAATAATATGATGATCCAAGAAATTATGGATTTTAATTATTTATAGGAGTTTAGCGGAGTGGCAGTGTCGAGGTTCACAATTAGGTCGGTCCTTGCTTAGAGCGAATCCAAGTATAAGGCTAGCCCGATATGTTAGCTCGACCCTGTTGATTACAGCCTAAGGCTTGCCAACCCCTACTTCAGTCAAGAGTTGTGTTAACTCGGACCAAGTTAATATCATTAGAACACAAGGGTTTTATAAACAAAACCTTTCTTTATTACTCATATCGAGTCATTATACAAAATCCAGCTTATTCAAACTCTATATAAGCGGATCTTTACTACTCAAACAGTTTGAAAACTGTATATATAGTTTTACAAAAGCCTACCGAAATCTACTCCGGAATCCTAGTGTCCAGTCTGCTTCCTTAGTCCGACTTATTACCGGTTTCCTGCAAAAATCAAAATTAAAGAGGGATGAGTAATCTAGTATTACTCAGTGAATCCAGGACCCTCTATACAATCATTAGTTCCCCAACCCAAAACCCCAAAATAAACAATGTAATGCACACTTACACCAAGCAACAATATCAGAGCAATAACACAGGTGAAAACTCAAACAATGGTGGCATGTCCATAGTAACCTCACTTTTACTATGCATGTCGAGGCTATAGTAACTGCAGTTACTAAACCTAACAGTTGAACTTCATCCTAGCCTCAACGATAAGTATGTTCAACACCACACAAAACGCTGAACAAGTCACTTAGCACTCTTGCTTTGTGTATTGGACTCTAAACTCAACACTGAATAAGATCCATAGCACGCATGCTACACATGTTCGATGCTGAACGGGTTTTTTGAGATCTCTCGGTGTATCGGTTCACGGTTGCCCAATACTACACTTGAACACCCGCACCTACTTACCACAAAAGACCATAGGCTGGAACATCAACCCGACATGTCCTTGCCTCGATAATCGGCCTTGAATTGCCCTTGCCTTGATAATCGGATGAATCGTCATGCATTACTCGGTCAAGGACGTTACCCAAGTCACTCCGAGTCTGCGGGACCGCCGATACACCGCCCTAGCCATCACAAGTGGTCTTCGACCCATGTGATCCTCACACAATATTTCTGCATCGTAACTCATCATAAAGTCCGTCTTATGAAAGTTAACGCAGCATACTTATCCACAACATTTCTGGAACATAACTCTTCACAAAACTCACTTTTTTGTGAAGGTTAATATGGCATACTTATTCACAATTTCTGCAGCATAACTCTCTATAAAACTCCTCTTTTGTGAAAGTTAATACAGCATACTTATTCATAATTTCTGCAGCATAACTCTTCACAAAATTCCTCTTTTGTAAAAGTTAATACAACATACATAATAAAATTTCTGCAGCATAACTCTTTACAAAACTCCCCTATTTGTGAAAGTTATAAAGCAGAACCTCTATCAAACAACAATAACTTCAGATGAACACACATAGTGTCTCATCCTTAAGTTACAACATGCACACGAATCCATTAGTATGAATCTATACTACCGGGACTCACCTTACGCTTTTAGCAGGATCTTTTCTTTCGAATCGGCTTAGCTTTACTCTACTTAAACTTACTTGGTCTAGAACATGATCTCTCTATCTCTCTCTAAGTGTTTACCTTTACCTTTCTGTGAGTGAGAATAAGTTGGAAGAATTGCATCACAGGGATATTTATAGGCGTTCAAACCAGCCATTTAGGCTGCTAGCTGAGTGTCGTTAACCAGATAATCATGCTTTGCATGCTAGCCACGGATCAAGGCTAGGATATAGCCTTATCCTTAGGCTCCATAGCTTCAGTCAACGTCCCTTATCCTATTTCTAAGCTCCTAGGTTCGTGTGTGGTCATACGATTGGCCATAAAGGGATAAACATCCACAAAACCCTTCCTTGAAGAAATCCTATTATCTCTCCACGGTTTTCTGCAAGATAACTGAGCTTTGTATGCTCTCCACGCCTTCAATCTAGTTCTATAGCCTGCAAAGTAGGCTTTATAGCCTTTGACATTCGTCTCTCCTTCTCTCCTATCTCTTCAGCTTGAGTGTTTTCGCGTTACTGGTTGTAAGCGGGATAAAAATCAACAAGACCTTTATCTTAAGTCTTTTATACGGTGTGTAGTCTCTCCATTGGCCATAATTACGGCCTTTATCTTCTGCCCTGACCATAGTCAGGAACTTATTTCATAGCCTGACTACAGTTTTGTCTCCATTGTTCATCATTTCAGACCGTGTGTTCTTATGGGATTGGTTGCGACCGTTGATCTTATCTTCAGCTCCATAGGCTATATCACGAGACTTATCTCTTAGGTTAGTGGCCTATACATTCTCATGGTTACAGCCACGACTTTTGTCCCATAGATAAGTTATTGCACGTTCATACATGACTGATCCACAATGGTGGCTGGTTTCTTCCTTATAGATTCACCTTTGGTTTCGTCCTTATAGATTCATCTTTGGCCATCATGATTGGTCCGTCCTGGGTGGCTAAGAATTAAAACTTCCTTTGTCATTATAGATGTGATCCATAGTCACGTAAACTAGTCACTCCAAATCACCTCCTACTGTGATTATATGCTGGTCAAGCAGCTATTTGGACTTCGACTACTCCAAATCTTTTGTGTTACCGTCTCATTGGTTGAATTTGGACTTCGACTATTTCTTCTTCTAACTTCTTTTTCTTGACAAATAAATGTCTCTCACTCACGTGCCACTGTTGGAATGAAGCTTAGTCCTCTTGTTTATCTTCTATCCGAGCCTTTCGTGCTTCAAATGACCATTTTTCTTCTTCTTCGAACGCTTGGAGATTTTCTTGATTATTCTTCAGGCTTCTTTTGACCAATCACTTAGATTTATGTGTCAACTCTTCATCTGCTGAGATATTATGCCTTGACCAAATGATCTAAGCAATATCTCATTCTAGTCGAGACGCCAGTCAGGTCAGATACGACCATCTAGCCACTCTCTCGGGTAACTCTTCATCGATTCAGTCTTTTCAGATTTTCTTCGAGCTTTCTTTATATTTTAGCTCTATTAGTCAATCCAAATCAAGTCCTCCTTGAAGTTGGAACTTTGACTTTTGGCTTGTCCTCTTTCAACCTCCATATCCGTAATGGTCTTCTCTTGGCCATGTTAGGTTGCATTCGAGATTTTCTTCTTCAGCTTCGGCCATAGGGTTAATTTTGGCCTAGGCAATCGATCCAAGTCGTCCTTGAGTCGATTTCATGATTTTGGTTTTCCGGTAAAAAAATTTCTCCTGGCTGTTCTGCTCTTATGCTTTCTGCTCTCGTCCAGGTCATTACATTCTCCCCCACTACATAGAATTCGTCCCGAATTCTAAAGTGTAGAATGTAACTTTGTCTGTCATCATTCTCAACATAGATTCGATTACTATGGCAAGATCTATCCTAGTCTTCCATAATCAATCCTATCCATCCTAATTCCAATCCTATGAATTTCCCACTTCTCATAAGTGTAGCTTTACTTCCCTCACAGAAATAAAACCATAAAAAGCTCATTTCAACCAAAATGATTAATCGTTCCCCCAACCCGGGGTCTTTAAACAATAAATTCAACTTACCAAAGGATTCGTCGTTTCTCTTAACCAAGAGCTCCTAAACGACCAATCCTATCATCACATAGTATCTATCATATCTAGCAACCAATGCCATATAATAATATTATGCATGAAAAGAGAAGTTAGCACCCAAACATACCTTTATTTCAGAGTCTTTAAAAGACTAGGGGTTTCTAGATCGCCTAGTCCTACTACTAATACCATTCTCAGTAGTCCCTTGCTTCCCGGAGGCCCTCCTTGTCGATGAGCAGGTCGTTGTCTGACTGGTGGTGCTAGATGGCTGGGTGGGGTGAGCAGTCGGGCAATCAGCTCCAAAATGGCCTCTACCTCTACAAATTCGACATACATTGTGTCTTGGGGCCATAGGATATCCTTGTCGTGCACTAGGACATACCTGACTGAGATGTACTGTCCCGCCACACACAGGACATGTTTCCATAACTCTTATAGGTGAAGGAACTCTCATCCTTACAATCCTTTGTGGGGGTCTTCCTCTTTGACTAGATTCTTCTTGTTCTTTGATCGTTGTTGTCAGGTTCTCTATCTCTAAGGCAAGGACCTATCAAGATCGCTCGTAGGTCCGCCACTTTGGTTAGTCCTCTCTTCATTCTGCCTCTCGATACTGCTTTGTCTCAGAGGAACTTCTCCTCCCTCTATGTTCAGTGGTGTTTCGTTGTGTGGCATCTGCCAATCTTGGCCGCCTATCTTGTTTAGCCTCCTGGTCCAGTAAGTGGGCAAAGTGTATCTCTGCCCCTATGTAATCTTCTACTGGTGACAACTCCTCTTCTGAATTCGCTGGATTGTTCACCTATATTTCACTGTTGAGTTGAACGGATGTTGCCAGGTCTCCATTGCCTTAGCCGGTAGACACAAAAGGATATACGTAATCCGTTTGGTCTGTCTCAGTTGGAATGTATGGCTCCATTCTATAGCCCGACATGAATACATGTGGCATCTGTATTCTCGTGTAATACACTTTGGGGACTGTCTGGATCTCATGAGTTTTGAGTGGTTTCACCAGAGGAGAGTTCGATAATCTATGTTGATGGCACAAGGATCTCCAATCCTCGATAACGCGTCGCCATGACGTATAGCTCTCGCGCCCATCCACCGGTGCTTTAGGTGATGTCCTTGGCTCTAACTCTATCTTCGATGAAAGGCTCAGATCTCTATCATTTCCACTTCCATCCTCGGCAAGGTTTGACATAAGTGATGAATCCAAATCCGTAATCACAAACCAGGGACCAGAGTTTGTTGATTCGCTTGAGTGCCCCGACGTACTCAAATCACCATCCCCACCAGACCCATCTGCACACCAGAACCCATCGAACTCATCTTCTGGTAACCAATGGTCACAAACTCTTCCCATCTTAGTCTCTGCGAGACCATAATGCAAGAATCAGGGTATCCTGTTTCTTCAAAATAGCCTTATTCTACCCACCTAGATTCTAACTATGCAGACAGACATTCCAGATTCCTAGGTATGCTTTTGCGACTCTTTTTGACTCGATAAAACCGATTTAAAATCCTTGTCCTTTGAGCATGATATGGAAACCATGCTCTGATACCACAATTTGTAACACCCCCGATTCGATCTAAACATAGATAAACCAAAAGCGCTACAATGTCGAGGTTCACAATTAGGCTGGCCCTTGCTTAGAACGAATCCAAGTATAAGGCTAGCCCGATATGTTAGCTCGACCCTCTCAACTAGATCCTAAGGCTTTCCAACCCATACTTCAATCAAGAATTGTGTTAACTCGGACCAAGTTCATATCATTAGAACACAAGGGTTTTATAAACAAAACCTTTCTTTATTACTCTTATCGAGTCATTATACAAAATCCAGATTATTCAAACTCTATATAAGCTTACTACTCAAACAGTTTGAAAACTGTATATATAATTTTACAAAAGCCTACCGAAATCTACTCTGAAATACTAGTGTCCAGTCTGCTTCCTTAGTCCGACTTACTATGGTTTCCTGCAAAAATTAAAATTAAAGAGGGATGAGTAATCTAGTATTACTCAGTGAATCCAGGACCCTCTATACAATCATTAGTTCCCCAACCCAAAACCCCAAAATAAACAGTGCAATGCATACACCAAGCCACAATATTAGAGCAATAACACAAGTGAAAACTCAAACAATGGTGGCATGTCCATAGTAACCTCACTGTTACTATGCATGCCGAGGCTATAGAAACTGCGCATACTAAGCCTAACCGTTGAGGATCATCCTAGCGTCAACGCTAAGTATGTTCAACACCACACAAAACGCCGAACAAGTCCATTAGCGCTCTTGCTACGGGTATTCGACTCTAAACTCAACACCGAACAAGACCAATAGAACGTATACTACGCAGGTTTGATGCTGAACGGGTTTTTCGAGATCTCTAGGTGTATCAGTTCGCAGTTGCCCAATACTACACTTGAACACCCGCACTTACATACCACAAAAGACCATAGGCTGTGATGTTACTGCATATTACATACATTTTGCATATTCATTAGTTAGCTTTTCATGCATTTGTATCACATTTTAGGTTAGATTGCATCACTTAGAGTCCTAGAGCATTCTTGCACCAGCATACGCATGTTCCTTGCATTTTGCATCACATTTAGGTTGTTTCTGGCTGCTTTCGAGTCGTGGAGGTTCGTGGACATGTTGAGGCTGTTGTAGCAGTTCGTGGAAGCTCGGATATTTGCTAAGGATCAGAGATCGAGGAGCAGATCGAGCATGGCCGGTCGATCTAGGATGTGATCGACCAGAAGATCGAGCCAACCAGGCGATCCAAGGAGAATGATCGAGACGAGGATCGAGTGAAGCAGTCGATCAAACGGTACGGATGTGAATGACGCCATGCAGAGCGAGAGCCAGATCGAGTACACCACTTGATCCAACCGAAGATCAATACCGAGATCGGATGCAACACTCGATTCGCCGATGATGATCGAGACCCAGATCGAGCTGAAGACACGATGTCCAGATATGATCGAGAGAACCGCTCGATCCTGGAGTCGATCTCTGTCCTTTCAACCACTTTTAACCGCTAGCGAGGGGGGGGACCATCAGCTTGTTTTGGCCATTTTGGGAAGGCGGCGACGTCCTTTTCCCACACAACTTTCAATCCTTATCTTTTTATGTATGTTTTCTCTCTGGTTTTGAGGAAGAACACCATTGTCGAACTTAGAGTTTTCTTAAGCTTGTAATCGAATCGTTTTCATCTTAATCTAGTTTTCTTTTCATGTTCATCGTTTCCTTTTACATGCTTTGCTTGATTTACCTTATGTGGAGTGAGTAGTTTATTTAGGTTCGGGGTTGAGAGGATTAAGGGGTCTAAAGGGTTTCGATCTTGGGGTTTTTCTAAGTGTTTTCAACAGCTATCTCTTCTAGGGTGTTGAGATCTCAATGCTTGAAGACTCTCATGCCAAGAGCTTCATGATCCGAGAGGTTCCTTACCTTGACAGGATTCAGGAGCCTCGGAAGATCACACCCTAGAGACTAGTTACCCCTTCCCAAAAGCCATGGAAGTTTGGGGGACTAGTTAAGCCACTCATTTGAAATCTGTTTTCCATGCCCTTCCACCTCTCTTTCCACCAAAAGCCATGGGTTTGAAGGAGGGGATGAAGGAGTGATCTATACCGAAAGCCATGGATAGATCTTGCTTAGTTTTTGAGGCTTAGAGATCCTCACAAAGTGAGTCGATTTAAAGTTTTCAACCCAAGGTCGAACCTTTGAAACCCCTGACCATGAATCTCAACCCTAGACCCTTTCTTTTAGCATCTTTACATCTTATCTCGCCATTCGCTTGATCTTTGATAGCATCCTGGTCGTTAGTTTTACTGTTCTTGTATTTTTAGACGAGATCGATTGTTATTGCTCGATCTAGTGGTCGATCTCATGGTCGATCCACTAGTCGAATTTTAGTAATTCTAAGCTTTGTCCTTTAATTATTCTGTTTGTTCTTCGTGGTAGTTTCATCATTCCTAGTAATTTTAAAATAGGTTGCATTCCATTTAAGTTGCTGCATCTAGTTTTTAGGGATTTTTTAATAACTCATCTTGTTTCGCTTAGATTTGTATTAGTCCTTGTATTCTCTTTGCATTCTCTATCATCCTGGGTGTGGATTGACTCTCTCTTGCTTGCTGTACTACAACCTGTCTTGCATTTGAGTTTGATAACCTCATTGCATTCTCACCCTTGCAAATAAAGTGTCTATCAAATGGCGTCGTTGCCATCCTAGGACTGTTTAGAGAGCATAGAGATTTGGGACTTAGCAAAGACTAAGTCTTTACCTTTTTCAAGTTACTAATCATTCTACTCTCAAACGTGTGTTTTCAGGTATATGAATCTTCGTTCACGGGGAGATAACAATCTACTTCCACCTTTGGACAATATTCATCAGCTTGGTCACTCACGGCAAAGAAGAGTCAGAGAACAAGTCATAACCTTTGAGGAGATTGTTCAGCACGGTTTGGTTGACTTTGAAGCTATGGCTGAACACGAGCATCCAGAAGGACCTCCTCCAGCTCACGGGGCAGTAGGAAGGGGCAATGGAAACCCCCAACACGCAGCTAGACCTCCAAGGATCATAGGAGCCGGAGATGCTCCCAACACTCATCACAATAGGTTTGGGATCACTCCTCCTCCTGTACAAAACAACAACTTCGAGATCAAGCCAGGTTTCATCTCCATGGTGCAAAACAACAAGTTCCACGGCTTAGCAATGGAAGATCCCTTGGAGCACCTTGACAACTTCGAGCAAGTATGTGGGATGATTAATGTCATTGCATTTTGCATACATTTTGCATACTCATTAGGTAGTTTTTCATGCATTTGTATCATGTTTTAGGCTAGATTGCATCACTTAGGGTCCTAGAGCATTCTTGCATCAGCATATGCATTTTCTCTGCATTTTGCATCCATTCCAGGTTGTTTCTGGTTGCTTTGGAGACACGGAGGTTCGTGGAGGTGTGGAGGCCGATGTAGCAGTTCATAGAAGCTCGGGAGTGTGCTAAGGACCAATGATCGAGGAGCAGATCGAGCATGGCCGGTCGATCTAGGAGTTGATCGACCAGAAGATCGAGCCAACTAGGCGATCCAAGGATAATGATCGAGATGGAGATCGAGTGAAGCAATCGATGTATCTGTACGGACGTAAATGACGCCATGCAGAGCGAGAGCCGGATCGAGTACACCACTCGATCCTCCCAAAGATTGATACCGAGATCGGATGCAGCACTCGATTCACCGAAGAAGATCGAGACCCGGATCGAGCCGAAGACACGATGGCCGGATATGATCGATAGAACAACTCGATCCAATGGTCGATCTCTGTCCTTTCAACCGTTTTTGGCTGTTAGCGAAGGGGGGACCATTGGACTGTTTTGACATTTTAGGCAAGGCGGCGAATGTTTTTTCGATAACTTTTAGATTTTCTAACTTTTTCCTTCAAGTTTTCTCTCTCGTTTTCGGAAGAACACCATTGTTGAACCAGTTTTCTTTTCAAGCTTTTGTATTCTCGAACCTTATCGTTTAATCTAGTCGTTGTTTCATGTTTATCGTTTCATCTCTTCCACCTTGCTTGATTTACTTTATGTGTAGTGAGTAGTTCACTTTGGGTTCGGGGTTGAGAGGATTAAGGGGTAGAAAAGGTTCGATCTTGGTTTGTTTTCTAAACGTTTTAAGGCTATCTCTTCTAAGGTGTTGAAAGCTTAATGCTTGAAGACTCTCACGCCAAGAGCTTCATGATCCGAGAGGTTCCTTACCTTGACAGGATCCAAGGGCCTCGGAAAATCTCACCTTAGAGACTAGTTACCCCTTCCCAAAAGCCATGGAAGTTTGGGGGACTAGTTAAGCCATTGTTCGAAATCTGTTTTCCTTGCCTTTCGACCTCTTTTTCCACCAAAAGCCATGGGTTTGGAGGAGAGGATGAAAGAGTGATCTATACCGAAAGCCACGGATAGATCTTGTTTTGTTTTCGAGGCTTAGAGATCCTCACCAAAGTGAGTCGATCCAAAGTTTCAAACCCAAGATCGTTCCTTGAAACCCCTTATATGAATCTCAACCCTCAAGCACTCTCCTCTAGCATATTTACGTCTCATATCATCTTTAGCTTATTACCTGATAGCATTCTGGTCTTTAGATTCATTGTTCTTACGGTTTTAGACGAGATCGATCGTTTCTGCTCGATCTAGTGGTCGATCTTGTGGTCGATCCACTAGTCGAATTTTAACAATTCGAAGCTCTTCTCTTTAATTTATCTGTTTATTCCTCGTGGTAACTGCTTCCTTTCTAGTATTTTTAAAATAGGTTTCACTCCATTTAGGTTGCTGCATTTAGTTTTTAGATTATTTCTCATAAACTGTCTCATTCGCTTAGATTTGTCTTAGACCTTGCATTCTCTGTGGATTCTCTATCATCTAGAAGTGGATTGACACTCTCCTGCTTGCCTTACTACAACATTGCTTGCATTAGAGTTTTGATAGCCTCTCTGCTGCATTAGAGCATAAAGAAAATAGCTTATCAAATGGCGCCGTTGCCATTCTAGGTTGCTTAGAGAACATAGAGATTTGGGTCTTAGCAAAGACTAAGTCTTTACCTTTTTCAAGTTACTAATCCTACTACTCTAAACCGTGTGTTTTCAGGTACATGAATCTTCGTTCAAGGGGAGACAACAATCTTCTACGACCCTTAGACAACATTCATCAGCTTGGTCACTCACGGCAAAGAAGAGTCAGAGATCAAACAAGAGCCTTTGAGGACATTGTTCAGCAAGGTCTGGTTAACTTTGAAGACATGGCTGCACACGAGCATCCAGAAGGACCAGCTCCAGCAGGACGGGGCAATGGAAACCCCCAACACGCAGCTAGACCTCCGAGGATCATAGGAGCCGGAGATGCTCCCAATACCCACCACAATAGGTTTGGGATCACTCCTCCTCCGGTACAAAACAATAACTTTGAGATCAAGCCGGGGTTTATATCTATGGTGCAAAACAACAAGTTCCACGGCTTAGCAATGGAAGACCCCTTGGAGCACTTGGACAATTTCGAGCAAGTGTGTGGAATGATTAAGATCAACGGTATATCAGAAGATGCCTTCAAGCTGCGTCTCTTCCCCTTTTCACTCGGAGACAAAGCTAGACAATGGGAGAAGACCCTCCCACAAGGCACCATCACATCATGGGCTGAATGTAAGAAGGCTTTCCTCTCAAAGTTCTTCTCAAGCACCAGGACTGCTCGGTTGAGAAGCGAAATCAGCGGTTTCACTCAAAGGAACAATGAGACATTCAATGAGGCTATGGAGCGTTTCAAAGATTACACGATCCAATGCCCTCATCACGGGTTCAGTGAGGAGACTCTACTCAGTACCATATACCGTGGGGCTTCACCAAAGATCCGGTTGTTGCTTGATACAGCTAGCAAAGGGAACTTCCTCGGTCAAGAAGTAGAAGAGGGTATGGAGCTGATAGAGAACCTGGCGCTGAGTGATGGAAACTATGCTGAGGATTATGACCGAGCACCGAGGGGATCAGAATTAGAGTCTCACAAGAAGGAGCTCAAATCGTTGCATGAGAAGATTGACAAGTTGGTTTTAGCTAACCAGAAGCATGTTCACTTCGTTGGTGAAGCTGATGTAAACCAAGAGGAGTTAGAGCTAAGCCAAGAAGAAGCAAATTGGGTGGCTGGACAAAACAACTACAAGTCTCAAGGCTACAACCAAGGCTACCAGAATAACAACCTCTCTTACCGAAACACCAATGTAACCAACCCTAAAGATCAAGTGTACCCTGCTCAACAAGCTAAGCCTTTCATCCCTTACAACAAAGGTTTCCAACCGAGCAGTGGTTTCCAAGGTCAAGGGCAAGGCAATTTCCAAGGTCAAGGGCAAGGCAATTTCCAAGGTCAAGGGCAACAACAACAAAACAAGGGTTATACTACCAACTACCCTCCGGGCTTTGCACCTCAACAGCCACAACAACCGATGCAACAACAAGTTGATCCGGTTCAAGCAATGTTCCAACAGCTAATACAAGGGCAAGCTTCTACAAATCAGAAGTTCGCTGAAATGAACACTCGGCTAGATTCATCCTTAACCGACTTCTCCACTCAAATCACAAACCTCAACAACAAAATAAAGCAGCTGGAGAAGGGCAAGGCAAGCACGAGTGGACAGAGCAGCCTCCCGGGAAAGTGTGAGCAAAACCCCAAGGAATATGCCAATGCTATTACGTTACGAAGTGGCAAAGAGCTTGAGCCTCCGGTCTCAACCAAGAACAACGAGGACGTTGTAGTTCAAGAGGGGGAGGGTAAACTTTCAGCTGATAATGAGGAGATAAACTTTGACAACGTGTGGATCCAAGGACCGAGAAGAGGTGACAAGGCATTCATTGAGAAAAAGGCTGAGAAAACCACCAAGGAAAAGGATGACTACGTGCCCCCACCTTATGTACCAAAGTTGCCATTCCCGGGTCGTTTAAAAAAGCAGTTAATAGAGAAACACCGGATCCTGTTTGAGAAGCACTTGAGAGACGTGGAGATAAAGTTGCCTTTTGTAGACTGTCTCGCTATGATGCCCAAGTGCGCCAAGTTTTTCAAGGACACCCTTGTGAAAAAGAACAAAGAAAGCAAAGAGGTGCTTGTACTAAGCGAAGAGTGTAGCGCGGTTATTCTTAAGGAGATAGTGCCTAAGAAGCTGGGAGATCCGGGAAGCTTCACCATACCTTGTGCTTTAGGTCCTCTAGAGTTCAAGAGTTGCTTGTGTGATCTCGGAGCTAGCATAAACTTGATGCCTCACTCCGTGGCTAAGAAGCTTGGTTTCACTCTGTTTAAGGAATGTCGGATCTCATTGGTGCTGGCTGATAGAAGCGTGAGATTACCGGTAGGGCTGCTCGAAGACTTACCGGTGCGAATCAGTGGTGTGAATGTACCTACAGACTTTGTAGTGCTGGAGATGGACGAGGAGCCGAAAGACCCACTCATCTTAGGGAGACCATTCCTCGCAACCGCCGGAGCCATAATAGACATGAAGAATGGGAAGATTGCCTTGCATTTGGGGAAAGAGATCAGGCTAGACTTTGACATCAACAAGGTTCTAAAGAAGCCAACCATTGAAGGACAAGCTTTCTATATCGAAACGATGGATGCCTTGGCGGATGAGTTGCTGGAAGAGCTAGCTTTAGAAGACCATTTGAAGCTAGCACTCACTAAGGAGCCAGGAGAGTTTGGCTATGTGGACCAAAGGACCCAAGAGTACGTGAACCTGCTAGATTCGAGGAGAATCATCAAGAATGAAGAAGGATGTTGCCTAGAAATCGACCCCGAGATCGACGCTATCACTCGATCCAGGAGTCAGATCGACAAGCCAATCGAGAACCCAACTGATCCGGTGCAACAATCGACCAACAGATCGAGAATGATGCTCGATCAGAAGAAACAATCGAGTTGACGATCGAGAAAGACCCCCCGATCATTTTGGAGTCCAATCAAGAGATCGACTCAACGTCTCGATCCCTTACTCGATCCATATCAAATCGAGTAAGTGAATTGAGTGAAATGGCTCGATCTAGACGACATCGAGAGGAGAATCGACCGGAGGACTCGATCACAGAAGGGATAGCGATAGAGGAAAGCAGTCTGAAGGGCCATGCCTCGAGTTCAAGGGAGAGTTCCAAGGAGGAGAACAACAAAAACAGCCACGAGGATGACTGGAGTGAGCTGTTAGCCCCAAAGGTGGACCTTAAGGAGCTCCCAAAAGGGCTAAGGTATGCTTTCTTAGGACCTAATGACACCTATCCCGTGATAGTAAATGAAAACCTTAGTGATGATGAGTTGCACTCGCTCTTAACTGAGCTGAGAAAGTATAGGAAGGCTATTGGGTACTCTTTAAGTGACATCAAAGGCCTTTCACCAATGCTTTGCACTCATAGGATTCACTTGGATAATGAGAACGCCACTTCTGTAGAACATCAGAGGCGTTTGAATCCTAACTTGAAAGAGGTTGTTAAGAAGGAAATCCATAAGCTTTTAGAGGCTGACGTGATCTACCCCATAAGTGACAGCACGTGGGTTTCACCTGTACACGTGGTGCCTAAGAAGGGAGGGATCACGGTCATAAGGAATGAAAAGGATGAACTTATCCCTACTAGGACCATTACTGGTCATAGAATGTGTATTGACTATAGAAAGCTTAACCTTGCAACTAGAAAAGACCATTTCCCTTTGCCTTTTATTGATCAGATGCTTGAGAGACTTGCAAATCACCCTTACTACTGTTTTCTCGATGGGTATAGCGGTTTCTTTCAAATACCTATTCACCCAAACGATCAGGAGAAAATGACTTTTACATGTCCCTACGGTACCTTTACATATCGAAGGATGCCGTTTGGATTGTGTAATGCACCGGCTACCTTTCAGCGGTGTATGATGTCGATCTTCTCTGATCTTATAGAGGAGATGGTAGAGGTATTTATGGATGACTTCTCTGTGTATGGTGCGTCCTTTCCTGCGTGTTTGTTGAATCTTTGCAGGGTACTTAAACGTTGTGAAGAAACAAACCTGGTGCTGAACTGGGAGAAATGCCACTTCATGGTCAAGGAAGGGATAATGCTCGTTCACAAGATTCAGAGAGGGCATTGAGGTTGATCAGGCTAAGGTTGAGGTTATGATGGGTTTGGAGCCGCCGGTTAATGTTAAAGGGATCAGAAGCTTCTTGGGACACGCAGGATTCTATAGGCGCTTCATCAAAGATTTCTCCAAGATTGCACGTCCCCTTACACGGCTGTTATGCAAGGAAGCTGAGTTTATATTCGACGAGGAGTGTTTGAAGGCTTTCGTGACCATCAAGGAAGCCCTCACGTCAGCCCCTATAGTCCAAGCACCAGACTGGTCTCTCCTTTTTGAGATTATGTGTGATTCTAGTGACTATGCTGTAGGAGCAGTCCTTGGTCAGAAGAAGGACAAGAAGCTACATGTGATCTATTATGCTTCAAGGACCTTGGATGACACGCAATCACGATACACCACTACGGAGAAGGAGCTGCTTGCAGTAGTCTTCGCCTTTGAGAAGTTCAGATCGTATCTCGTTGGCTCCAAGGCTATTGTATACACGGATCATGCTGCTCTACGATACATCTACTCAAAGAAAGACACTAAGCCTCGGCTCTTAAGATGGATTCTCTTACTTCAGGAGTTTGACATGGAAATTAAAGACAAGAAGGGGATAGAAAATGGAGTCGCTGACCACCTCTCAAGACTAAGGATCAACGAGTCTCTCCCTTTAGACGATTCTCTTCCAGAAGAACAACTTATGGCGATTACTACTGCTGTTTGTGGGAAGCTAGAAGGAAGGTTTGAGGAAGTGTTGAGTTTTAAAGAGGAGGATCTACCATGGTATGCTGATATGGTGAACTACCTAGCATGTGGTGAGGAGCCAACACATCTCAACAGCTATCACAAGAAGAGGTTTTTGAGGGAGGCTAGTGACTACTTTTGGGATGAGTCTTACCTATACAAAAGAGGAGTAGACAGTTTGTACCGAAGATGTGTTACGAAGGAAGAAGCCAGGGATATCCTCTATCATTGCCATGGCTCTTCCTACGGAGGACACTTCGCTTCATTCAAAACTGCCACGAAAGTGTTGCAAGCGGGTTTCTGGTGGCCGTCTATCTTCAAAGATGCACACGAGTTTGTGAAGAGCTGTGAGGCATGTCAGCGAGCAGGGAACATTACCAAGAGGAATGAAATGCCTCAAGTTCCTATCTTCGAGGTTGACGTGTTCGATGCGTGGGGTATTGACTTCATGGGGCCTTTTCCTTCTTCATACGGCAACAAGTACATCTTAGTAGCTGTGGATTATGTCTCCAAATGGGTTGAGGCTGTTGCTTCCCCTACAAACGACTCTAAGGTTGTGATCAAGTTGTTCAAGAATATCATCTTTCCAAGGTTTGGGGTACCCAAGGTTGTTATAAGTGATGGAGGAAGCCATTTTGTAAACAAGGTTTTTGAGAGCCTCTTGAGAAAGTATGGGGTTAAGCATAAGGTGGCTACACCGTATCATCCTCAAACGAGCGGTCAGGTGGAAGTCTCTAACAGGAAGATCAAAGCTATTCTGGAGAAGACCGTTGGAGCAATAAGGAAGGACTGGTCAGTGAAGTTGGACGATGCTCTTTGGGCCTACCGTACTGCCTTCAAGACGCCGATTGGTACAACCCCTTTCACTCTACTCTATGGCAAGGGTTGTCACCTCCCGGTTGAGCTGGAACACCGTGCATTGTGGGCTGTGAAGAGGCTGAACTTTGATCTCAAGACGGCTCAGGAAAGGCGTCTTATTCAGCTACACGAACTGGACGAGTTGAGATTGAATGCTTACGAGAGTTCCAAGATCTACAAGGAGCGAACTAAGGAGGCTCATGACAAGAAATTGGTTGCCAAGGAGCTTAAGGAAGGAGGACTGGTGTTGCTGTACAACTCGAGGCTAAAGCTCTTCCCGGGCAAGCTGAAATCAAGGTGGAGCGGACCGTTCGTGATTCAAGAGGTCTTGCCATATGGAGCTGTTACTCTAATGGGAAGAAGTGGTAGTGCATTCACCGTCAACGGACACAGTGTCAAGCCCTACCTGGCGGACAGCTTTGACAAGGAGAGTACCTCGGTGCTTCTCCAAGACCTACCATCCGCCTAGACCAAGTAAGGTCTAGCTAAAGACGTTAAAGAAAGCGCACTTGGGAGGCATTCCCATGTTTATCTTGTACATATTTTTGCTTTCACTTCTCTTTCAGTTTTATGTTTTTATGTTTTTAGTGTGTAGGAACAGGTATAAGGAATCTAAACCTTGCCTTTGGGTTCCAAAAGGGGCAATAGGGGTTAAGATAAAGCTAGAGATCGAGTGCTAGATCGACTGATCCTGGCTCGATCTTTGCTAGATCGAGCCAGTGAATCGAGAGGAGCCAGTCGATCTAGACGAGAACGAGTGACAAGATCGACCTTGACGAAAAAGGATCGATCGATCTAAATCGGATCGACCGATCTAATTTCTCTCGGGAAAATCTGTTGAAAATTGATCGATCACTCGACTCGATCCATCACTCGATCTATGCTAAATCGACCCCTAAATCGAGGACATAGCTCGATCAGAGGGACTTAACCGAGGAGCCAACATCTCAATGATCGAGAGAGCCAATCGATCCAGGGCTCGATTCACCTTGAATCGAGTCACAAATCGAGTAACCCTCTCGATCTAAGCCATTTTAGGCATGAGATCGAGTCCTAGATCGACCAAAAGGACTCGATCTCATGCCGAGGTAACAATTTTCTTTCCCTCCTTTACTCTTTTCCCTCCAATTTTTAAATTCAAAACTTGGTCAAGGCAAGCATCTTTGACCATGAAAGATGTGCCTTGACCAAGACTTTTGTCAGAAACCACTTTGACCACCCATTGTTTTGGTTTGTTAAACTCTTTAAATGTTTCAATCTATTCCTCACCCTCTCATTTCTGTTTGCTCGAGTTTTTCTTACAAAGAGAGTGAGAATTTAAAAGCTTTTCAAGTTTAACAAAGATATCCTCTACTCTTGCAAAGGTATTTTCAAGGTTTAATGATTTTATTTCAAGAAAATCTCCTTAAAAATCGCAAGTTCTTGTTTTAGGATATAGGATCGGGTTTGAATTTTTAAAATTAGCTAAGTAATAGGAAAAATTCTTGATTTTCAGTATCTCAAAGATTTTATTTCCTTTTTATCTAGCTATTATTTTTATTTGATCCCCAAAATTCTAGAGTAGTTTATATAAATCTTCTTCTCCTCTTCTCTTATTCTCATTCAATCGCCTCTTGCTAATCATTCTCTAGAAAAATTTGTTTTAGGAGCAATGGCACCAAAGAGAACAAGAGAGGAGCGAGTGCAAGAAGGAGAAACACAAGAAGTGGTGGTTCAAGAGAGGGTCCGGTGGAGCAAAGATGAGAAGAGGGATAAGAAGAGGTTGGAGAGGCTCCGGTTTGAACCTATAAAGTTTGCTGATCGAGAGCTTCTGTCCAGGCTCGGGATCCTTGGAGACTTCAACCAACTCCTCAAGAACATTGGTCTGAGGTGCTTGTCGCGGATGGACTGCCCTACAATTCCCGAGGTGACGATAGATTTCCTAGCCACTTTGGAGTTCCGGTACGAGAATCTGAGTGCACCTGTTCCTTCTCAAGGGCGTCTCTATTTCAAGGTTGGCCGCCAAGCCTACACACTATCCATCCCCGAGCTATGCCAAGCCTACGGTCTCAAGGCTGATGCACACAAGGTGGAGTTCCCAGCCTTCAAGAAAGCCGACGAGTTTTGGGACCTAATCAGCAATGAAGACTACAAAGCCAACACCGCCAAGATCAAGAGAGGTAGGAGTCCGGTGCTGAGGTATACTTTGAAGCTGATAGCTAATACATTCAGTGGGAGATCTGTTGCTCCTACTGTCAAGAAGACGGAGCTGTGCTTCCTTTTCCAAGGCGTGAAGCATTTGGTGTCTGATCCGGATGCGAATGAAGAACCCATAGAGGATGAACTCGGCGATGAAGTGAATTACGGCTGTGTGCTCGCGGCTTCTCTGGTGAAGTACAAGGCTTATGCCTTACGATGCAAGGCAACCTCTTCCTACATTGGCGGTTTCCTTACTCCTTTGTTCGTGCAAGCCGGTGTGCCCATCCATGACTTTGCTCACGTCCCAAACAGAGCTTTCATGGATGAAGCATACATGAGAAACACTGATAGCTTGGGACGCACGCCAGCAGAAGGGTTTTATGCTTACCTCTTCATAGATGAGGAAGACAAGAAGAGAGTGTGCATCCTCCCCAACAAAGACGAGACCGAGCTGCTTGGTGTTGGGAACATCGAGTTCTTACCCACAGAGGAAGAATGCTTTGCCCCTTTAGGAGGACCGCCTGCTTCAGCCATTGCCCCGCGCCAAAGGTCAGAGTCTCCAGGAACAGAGGATGAGATGCCCGAGGTTTACACACTTCCCAAGCTGGATTTTGAACCTAAGACCAAAACCGAGAAGTTCTTAGCCTCGGTGGTGGAGATGCAGCGGAAGATAAACAAGTGGCAAGGGAAAATGCTTAAGAAGCTGGGGAAGAAGGTCAAACAACTCCAAGGAAGCCAGCCTAAGCCAGCTGTAAGCCAGGAGATACAACAACCCGAGAAGAGGAGACTCTCAACCGGAGGAGTTGTGATCCGCGAGACCCAAGGAGAAAACATTCAACCGGCTCGCCACTCCCTCCAAGAACCAGGCAACAAAGGAAAGGCAACAATCTCTAGCTCCTCTGGAACATCCTCGAGTTCCAGCCGAGCCTAGACAAGAGGTAACAACCTTCCTCCATTGTATATAACCGCACATCTTTGTTTCCTGCATTGTGTTTGTTTGCTTCTTCGGATGAGTTTGCCACCGGGCCGGTGTCAAGCAAGTTTGGAGGAGTACTTGTGTGATTTAATCTTGTGTTCTTTGATCTTATTTTCCTTTTTACATCCTTGATTCTTAGTCATGAAAAATTGGTAAAATTTTTAAAATTTTTTCAAAGATTCATGTAGTTGCATTCATCTCTTTAAAAACATGTTAGGATTGAGTCTAGAATTTTTCATATCACCTAGGTTGTTTGCATTTTGCATAAGGGGTTAGAATTTTTTAAAAAGGTGTTTTACTTATGAATCATTTCAATGCCCTAGTTAGTAGTTCTCTAATGCTTTGTTTATGCTTTGAAAGTAAGTTCTAACCATGCTTGGATCACTAGTTAGGATTTTCGTGGCTTGAATTGAACTCTCTTGATTTGAAACTCATCCTACTAAGTGAAAACCTTAATTTAAAAATCTAATTATCATTCTTATGCATTTGAAAATGAACACATGGTTTTAAAATATTTAGGCTCTCTTCTTCCTTTTTACCTCTCTTTGTGAGCCTAAGTAGAACTCCCTCCTTGAACCTTACCCTCCTTTGAAGCCAAATGTTCTTGTGTGACATCTTTGTGAGGCCTTATTTTCGGTTTGAACTTGGCATAAAGTGTTAGATTTAGGCGACATGATTTGGTTTTCATAATTGATTGCTAGCTTTACATTTTGAAGCTAGGTATAGGCTTAGGATAAGTTTGGGAGATCATTGGGGTTGCCTTCTTGTGAATTTGTTTTCGGTTCAAAAGAGTTTGTGTTTTAAGGAAAGAAATGAGGTTTTAAGTGAAAGGTTTGTTTTTAAAAACTAAGTATGCTCTATTTCAGAAGGTAGCTCTCTCTAAATAAATAAAAAAAAAGAAAAATAAAAAAAAATAAAAAAATAAAATAAAAGAGCCTAAGTGCCAAATAAATAAATAAAAAAATGAAGAGAAAAATAGTAATAATAAGAGAGCTACTAATAAGAAATTCCTAAGAGCAAAAATATTTTTCAAAACCTTTTCACTAGCCTAAAAAGTTTAAAAATGTCTTTATTTTGAATTGGGGATTGCTAAGTTGAGAAGAAGGGGTAGACTTTTAAGTGGTGAGTGAGGATTAAATTTCTTAAATGAGAGGGGTATAGGACTGTTTGATAGTTTACATGGGTAGATGAGAATCTAATCATGTATGCATAAATTGCCTTTACCTTTAGCATTATGCATTAGTTCAAACCATTTTTGAGAGAAACCCTTGTCTAATTGTAAACCCTTTTCAAATGAGATCATTCTATGCTCATAACCATAACCCTTAGCCAAATGTGTTTTGCTTTAAAGTGCATAAGTTTGATTCATGGTTCGAATGATTAATGAATGTTAAAGGATGAATTTATTTGATTGTTAGGAATAAGAGACTCATGATTTGAATTTCTTTGTCTGATGAGTATGGCTAAGTCCTTTGGAGTATGAGTGTAAGCTTAACATTTTAGAACTGTTAACTAGGACATTGAGATGATCTATTCGAAAGGCACCTTTGCAAAAAGTTTAAAACCCCTTTGAATTTTCTGAAAACCTCTCTTCCTTACTTGTCTTTTTGTTGCTTGAGGGCAAGCAAGAAGTAAGTTTGGGGGAGTTGATGTCATTGCATTTTGCATACATTTTGCATACTCATTAGGTAGTTTTTCATGCATTTGTATCATGTTTTAGGCTAGATTGCATCACTTAGGGTCCTAGAGCATTCTTGCATCAGCATATGCATTTTCTCTGCATTTTGCATCCATTCCAGGTTGTTTCTGGTTGCTTTGGAGACACGGAGGTTCGTGGAGGTGTGGAGGCCGATGTAGCAGTTCATAGAAGCTCGGGAGTGTGCTAAGGACCAGTGATCGAGGAGCAGATCGAGCATGGCCGGTCGATCTAGGAGTTGATCGACCAGAAGATCGAGCCAACTAGGCGATCCAAGGATAATGATCGAGATGGAGATCGAGTGAAGCAATCGATGTATCTGTACGGACGTAAATGACGCCATGCAGAGCGAGAGCCGGATCGAGTACACACTCGATCCTCCCAAAGATCGATACCGAGATCGGATGCAGCACTCGATTCACCGAAGAAGATCAAGACCCGGATCGAGCCGAAGACACGATGGCCGGATATGATCGATAGAACAACTCGATCCAATGGTCGATCTCTGTCCTTTCAACCGTTTTTGGCTGTTAGCGAAGGGGGGACCATTGGACTGTTTTGACATTTTAGGCAAGGCGGCGAATGTTTTTTCGATAACTTTTAGATTTTCTAACTTTTTCCTTCAAGTTTTCTCTCTCGTTTTCGGAAGAACACCATTGTTGAACCAGTTTTCTTTTCAAGCTTTTGTATTCTCGAACCTTATCGTTTAATCTAGTCGTTGTTTCATGTTTATCGTTTCATCTCTTCCACCTTGCTTGATTTACTTTATGTGTAGTGAGTAGTTCACTTAGGGTTAGGGGTTGAGAGGATTAAGGGGTAGAAAAGGTTCGATCTTGGTTTGTTTTCTAAACGTTTTAAGGCTATCTCTTCTAAGGTGTTGAAAGCTTAATGCTTGAAGACTCTCACGCCAAGAGCTTCATGATCCGAGAGGTTCCTTACCTTGACAGGATCCAGGGGCCTCGGAAAATCTCACCTTAGAGACAAGTTACCCCTTCCCAAAAGCCATGGAAGTTTGGGGGACTAGTTAAGCCATTGTTCGAAATCTGTTTTCCTTGCCTTTCGACCTCTTTTTCCACCAAAAGCCATGGGTTTGGAGGAGAGGATGAAAGAGTGATCTATACCGAAAGCCACGGATAGATCTTATCTTGTTTTCGAGGCTTAGAGATCCTCACCAAAGTGAGTCGATCCAAAGTTTCAAACCCAAGATCGTTCCTTGAAACCCCTTATATGAATCTCAACCCTCAAGCCCTCTCCTCTAGCATATTTACGTCTCATATCATCTTTAGCTTATTACCTGATAGCATCCTGGTCTTTAGATTCATTGTTCTTACGGTTTTAGACGAGATCGATCGTTTCTGCTCGATCTAGTGGTCGATCTTGTGGTCGATCCACTAGTCGAATTTTAACAATTCGAAGCTCTTCTCTTTAATTTATCTGTTTGTTCCTCGTGGTAACTGCTTCCTTTTTAGTATTTTTAAAATAGGTTTCACTCCATTTAGGTTGCTGCATTTAGTTTTTAGATTATTTCTCATAAACTGTCTCATTCGCTTAGATTTGTCTTAGACCTTACATTCTCTGTGGATTCTCTATCATCTAGAAGTGGATTGACACTCTCCTGCTTGCCTTACTACAACATTGCTTGCATTAGAGTTTTGATAGCCTCTCTGCTGCATTAGAGCATAAAGAAAATAGCTTATCAATGATAAAGATCAATGGCATATCTGAAGATGCTTTCAAGCTGCGTCTCTTCCCCTTTTCACTCGGAGACAAAGCTAGGCATTGGGAGAAGACCCTCCCACAAGGCACCATCACCTCATGGGCCGAGTGTAAGAAGGCATTTCTCTTAAAGTTCTTCTCTAGCACCAGGACAGCACGGTTGAGAAGCGAAATCAGCGGCTTCACTCAACAGAACAATGAGACATTCAACGAGGCAATGGAGCGTTTCAAAGACTACACGATCCAATGTCCTCATCACGGGTTCAGCGAGGAGACACTACTCAGTACCATATACTGTGGAGCTTCACCGAAGATCAGGTTGTTGCTTGACACAGCTAGCAAAGGGAACTTCCTTGGTCAGGAGGTAGAAGAGGGTATGGAGCTGATAGAAAAATTGGCATTGAGTGATGGCAACTACGCTGAGGACTATGACCGCGCACCGAGAGGATCAGAGCTAGAGTCTCACAAAAAGGAGCTGAAATCTTTGCATGAGAAGATAGATAAGCTGGTGTTAGCCAATCAGAAGCATGTTCACTTTGTTGGTTAAGCTGATGAGAATCAAGAGGAGTTAGAGTTGAGCCAAGAAGAAGCCAATTGGGTGGCGGGACAGAACAACTACAAACCTCAAGGCTACAACCAAGGCTACCAGAACAACAACCTCTACTACCGAAGCACCAACGTAGCCAACCCTAAAGATCAAGTGTACCCTGCTCAGCAAGCAAAACCTTTCATCCCTTACAACAAAGATTTTCAACCGAGTGGTGGTTTCCAAGGTCAAGGGCAGAACAACTTCCAAGGGCAACATCAAAGTAACAAGGGTTATACGCCTAACTACCCTCCGAGCTTTGCACCTCAGCAGCAACAACCGATGCAACAACAAGTTGATCCGGTTCAAGCAATGTTTCAACAGCTGATACAAGGGCAAGCCTCTACAAACCAGAAGTTAGCCGAGATGAACACTCGTCTAGACTCGTCTCTCACTGACTTCTCCACTCAGATCACCAACTTAAACAACAAGATCAAGCAGCTAGAGAAAGGGAAAGCAAGTACGAGTGGGCAGAACAGTCCTCTGGGAAAGTGTGAGCAGAATCCTAAGGAGTATGCTAACGCCATAACGTTGAGAAGCGGCAAAGAGCTCGAACCTCCGGTCTCTACCAAGCACAACGAGGACATTGCAATTCAAGAGGGGGAGGGTAAACCTTCAGGTGATGATGATGAGATTAACTTTGACAACGTTTGGATCCAAGGGCCAAGAAGAGGAGACAAAGCAGTTGCTGAGAAGAATGCTGAGCAAACTACTAAGGAGAAGAATGCTTATGTGCCTCCACCGTATGTACCTAAGCTGCCTTTTCCTGGCCGTTTCAAGAAGCAAATCATAGAGAAGCATAGAATCCTCTTTGAGAAGCATCTTAAGGACGTGGAGATCAAGCTACCTCTCGTTGACTCCCTTGCAATGATGCCTAAATGCGCCAAATTCTTCAAAGACACTCTCGTGAAGAAGAATAAGGAAAGCAAGGAGGTACTTGTTCTAAGTGAAGAGTGTAGTGCTGTGATACATAAGGAGATAGTCCCTAAGAAGTTGGGAGACCCTGGAAGCTTCACTATACCCTGCGCTTTAGGTCCTCTAAAGTTCAAGAGTTGCCTATGTGATCTCGGAGCTAGCAATAAACCTGATGCCTCACTCCGTGGCTAAGAAGCTTGGCTTTACTCGTTTCAAAGATTGTCGGATCTCGTTGGTACTGGCTGATAGGAGTGTGAGGCTACCAGTGGGGCTGCTTGAAGATCTACCGGGGCGAATCAGTGGTGTGAACGTGCCTACGGACTTCGCCGTGTTGGAGATGGATGAAGAGCCTAAAGATCCACTCATCTTAGGGAGACCATTCCTTGCAACCGCCAGGGCTATTATAGATGTCAAGAATGGGAAGATTGCCTTGCACTTGGGAAAGGAGATAAGGCTGGACTTCGATATCAATGAGGTTCTGAAGAAGCCGACCATAGAATGGCAAGCTTTCTACATTGAAACGATGGATGCCATAGCGGATGAGTTGCTGGAAGAGCTGGCTCTAGAAGACAATCTGAAGCTAGCACTGACTAAGGAGCCAGGGGAGTTTGGCTATGTTGATCAGAGGACCCAGGAGTACGTCAACCTGCTGGATTCTAGGAGGATTGTTAAGAATGATGAAAGTTGCTGCCTAGAGATCGACCCCGAGATCGACGCTATCATTCGATCCACGAGTCAGATCGACAAGGCAATCGAGAACACAACTCGATTCGGTGCAACAATCGACGGACAGATTTAGAGGAATGCTCGATCAGGAAAAACAATCGAGTCGACGATCGAGAGAGACATCCCGATCATTTTGGGGTCCAATCAGGAGATCGACTCAGCGTCTCGATCCCTTACTTGATCCACATCAAATCGAGTAAGTGAATCGAGCGAAATGGCTCGATCTAGACGACATCGAGAGGAGAATCGACTAGAGGACTCGATTTCAGAAGGGATAGCAATGGAGGAAAGCAGTCTTAAGGGCCATGCCTCGGGGTCTAAGGAGGGTTCCAAGGAGGAAAGCAACAACAACAGCCACGAGGATGACTGGAGTGAGCTGTTAGCCCCAAAGGTGGACCTTAAGGAGCTCTCAAAAGGGCTAAGGTATGCTTTCTTAGGGCCTAATAACACCTATCACGTGATTGTGAATGAAAACCTAAGTGATGATGCGTTGCACTCGCTCCTGACTGAGCTGAGAAAGTATAGGAAGGCCATTGGGTACTCTTTAAGTGACATCAAGGGCCTTTCACCAATGCTTTGCACTCATAGGATTCACTTGGATAATGAGAACGCCTCTTCTATAGAACATCAAAGGCGTTTGAATCCTAATTTGAAAGAGGTTGTTAAGAAAGAGATCCTTAAGCTTTTAGAGGCTGACGTGATATATCCCATAAGTTACAGCACGTGGGTTTCTCCTGTACACGTGGTGCCTAAGAAGGGAGGGATCACGGTCATAAGGAATGAAAAGGATGAGCTTATTCCTACTAGAAACATCACTGGTCATAGGATGTGTATTGATTATAGGAAACTTAACCTTGCGACTAGGAAAGACCATTTCCCTTTGCCTTTTATTGATCAAATGCTTGAGAGACATGCTAATCACCCTTACTACTGTTTCCTCGATGGGTATAGCGGTTTCTTTCAGATACCAATTCACCCAAATGATCAAGAGAAGACGACCTTCACATGTCCCTACGGTACCTTCGCATATCGAAGGATGCCGTTTGGATTGTGTAATGCACCGGCTACGTTTCAGCGGTGTATGATGTCGATCTTCTCCGATCTAATAGAGGAGATGGTAGAGGTGTTCATGGATGACTTCTCTGTCTATGGTGCGTCCTTTTCTGCGTGTTTGTTGAATCTTTGCAGGGTACTAAAACGTTGTGAAGAGACAAACTTGGTGCTGAACTGGGAGAAATGCCACTTTATGGTTAAAGAAGGGATCGTGCTTGGTCATAAGATATCAGAGAAGGGCATTGAGGTTGATCAGGCTAAAGTGGAAGTCATGATGGGTCTTGAGCCGCCAGTTAACGTCAAGGGAGTCAGAAGCTTCTAGGGACACGCAGGGTTCTATAGGCGCTTCATCAAAGATTTCTCCAAGATTGCACGCCCTCTTACACGGTTGTTGTGCAAGGAAGCTGAGTTTGTGTTTGATGAGGAGTGTTTGAGAGCTTTCGTGACCATCAAGGAAGCCCTTACATCAGCTCCTATAGTCCAAGCACCAGACTGGTCTCTTCCCTTTGAGATCATGTGTGATGCTAGTGACTACGCCGTGGGAGCCGTTCTTGGTCAGAAGAAAGACAAGAAACTACACGTGATCTACTATGCTTCAAGAACCTTGGATGACACGCAAACAAGGTACACCACTACAGAGAAGGAGTTGCTTGCAGTAGTGTTCGCCTTTGAGAAGTTCAGATCATATCTTGTTGGTTCCAAGGCTATTGTATACACGGATCATGCTGCCTTGCGATACATCTATTCGAAGAAAGACACTAAGCCTCGGCTCTTAAGGTGGATTCTCTTTCTCCAGGAGTTTGACATGGAGATTAAAGATAAGAAGGGAATAGAAAACAGAGTCGCTGACCATCTCTCACGGCTAAGGATCAACGAGTCTCTCCCCTTAGATGACTCTCTTCTAGAAGAGCAGCTCATGGCCATTACCACGGCTGTTTGTGGAAAGCTAGAAGGGAGGTTTGAAGAGGTGTTGAGTTTCAAAGAAGAGGATCTACCGTGGTATGCTGATGTAGTGAACTATCTAGCGTGTGGTGAGGAGCCAACACATCTCAACAGCTATCACAAGAAGCGGTTTATGAGAGAGGCTAGTGATTACTTTTGGGACGAGCCCTACTTATACAAGAGAAGAGTAGACAGTTTGTACCGGAGATGTGTTACAAAGGAAGAAGCTAGGGACATCCTCTATCATTGCCATGGCTCTTCCTACGGAGGACACTTCGCCTCATTCAAGACTGCCACGAAAGTGTTGCAAGCCGGTTTCTGGTGCCCGTCCATTTTTAAAGATGCACACGAGTTTGTGAAGAGCTGTGAGGCATGTCAACGAGCAGGGAATATCACTAAGAGGAACGAAATGCCTCAAGTTCCCATCTTCGAGGTTGACATGTTCGACGCGTGGGGTATAGACTTCATGGGGCCATTTCCTTCTTCATATGGCAACAAATACATCTTAGTAGTAGTGGATTATGTCTCTAAATGGGTTGAGGCGGTTGCTTCCCCTACAAATAACTCTAAGGTGGTAATCAAGCTGTTCAAGAGTATCATCTTCCCGAGGTTTGGGGTACCTAAGGTGGTTATAAGCGATGGAGGAAGCCACTTCATAAACAAGGTCTTTGAGAACCTCTTGAGAAGGTATGGACTTAAGCATAAGGTGGCTACACCGTATCATCCACAAACAAGCGGTCAAGTGGAAGTCTCCAACCGGCAAATCAAGGCTATACTAGAGAAGACTGTCGGAGCAACAAGGAAAGACTGGGCAGTGAAGCTGGACGATGCTCTTTGGGCCTACCGTACCGCCTTCAAAACGCCGATTGGTACAAACCCTTTCACTCTACTCTCTGGCAAGGGCTGTCATCTCCCGGTTGAGCTGGAACACCGTGCGTTGTGGGCTGTGAAGAGGCTGAACTTTGACCTCAAGACTGCTCAGGAGAGGCGCCTTATTCAGCTACACGAACTGGATGAGTTAAGACTGAACGCTTATGAGAGCTCTCGGTTATACAAGGAGCGGACTAAAGAGACTCATGACAAGAGGTTGGTTGCCAAGGAGCTTAAGAAAGGAGGGTTAGTGTTGCTGTACAACTCAAGGCTCAAACTCTTCCCGGGAAAGCTGAAGTCAAGGTGGAGCGGACCGTTCGTGATTCAAGAAGTGTTGCCTTATGGAGCTGTTACTCTGGTGGGAAAAAGTGGCAGTGCATTCACCGTCAACGGACACAGAGTCAAGCCCTACTTGGCAGACAGCTATGACAAGGAGAGTACCTCGGTGCTTCTCCAAGACCCACCATCCGCTTAAACCAAGTACAGTCTAGCTAAAGACGTTAAAGAAAGCGCACTTGGGAAGCATTCCCATGTTTATCTTGTACATATTTCTGCTTTATTTCTCTTTCAGTTTTATGTTTTTATTCTGCACGTGTGTAGGAACAGGTATGAGGAGTCTAAACCTTGATCTTGAAGTCCAAAAGAAGCAATAGGGGTTAAGAAAAGGCTAGAGATCGAGTGCTAGATCGATTGATCCTGACTCGATCTTTGCTAGATCGAGTCAGTGAATCGAGAGGAGCCAGTCGATCTAGATGAGAACGAGTGATAAGATCGACCTTGATGAAAAAGGATCGATCGATCCAAAACGGATCGACCGATCTAATTTCTCTCGGGAAAACCTGTTGAAAACAGATCGATCACTCGACTCGTTCCATCACTCGATCTGTGCCAAATCGACCCCTAAATCGAGGACATAGCTCGATCATGAGGACTTAGCCGTGGAGCCAACGTCTCAATGATCGAGGGAGCCAATCGATCCAAGACTCGATTCATGAATCGAGTCTCAAATCGAGTAACCCTCTCGATCTAAGCCATTATGGGCATGAGATCGAGTCCTAGATCGACCAAATGGACTCGATCTCATGCCGAGGTAACATTTTATTTCCCTCCTTTACTCTTTTCCCTCCAATTTTTAAATTAAAAACTTGGTCAAGGCAAGCATCTTTGACCATGAAAGATGTGCCTTGACCAAGACTTTGTTAGAAAAACCACCTTTACTACCCATGGTTTTGCTCTTTGCTAGACTTTAAATGTTTCAACAACCTCTCACCCTCTCATTTCTGTTTTTCTCGAGAATTTTAAACAGAGAGAGTGAGAGTTTCGGCTTTCAGAAGCTAGCAAAGATCTTTTACATTTCTTGCAAAGGTATTTTCAAAATTTAATGATTTATCTTTAGGAAAATTTCCTTTAAATTCGCAAGATATTGTTCTAGAATATAGGGTCGGTTTTTGATTTTTAAAAATTAGCTAAGTAAAAGGAATAATTCTAGATTTTCTAGTATCTAAAGATCTGATTCTCCTTTATTTAGCTATGATTTTTATTAATTCCCCAAAATTCTAGGGTGGTATTTATAAGTTTTCTCCTTCTCCTTTCTCATTCTCATCAAACTGCCGTTTTGCTTATCAAGCTTCTTGAGAAACTTGTTTCAGGTACAATGGCCCCCAAAAGAACAAGAGAAGAGACAGCACAAGAGGGAGAAGGACAAGAGGTGGCAGTTCAAGAGAGGGTCAGATGGACTAAGGATGAGAAGAGGGACAAGAAACGGCTGGAAAGGCTTCGGTTTGAGCCTACAAAGTTTGCTGATCGAGAGCTGCTGTCCAGGCTAGGTATTCTTAGGGATTTCGACCAACTCCTCAAGAACATTGGCCTAAGATGTCTGTCACGGATGGATTGCCCAACCATTCCAGAAGTGACAATAGACTTTCTTGCCACGATGGAGTTCCGTTACGAGAATCCTAGCACACCCGTCCCTTCACAAGGTCGCCTCTACTTCAAGGTTGGCCGTCAAGCCTACACCCTCTCCATCCCTGAGCTATGCCAAGCTTATGGTCTCAACGCGGATACCAACAAGGTCGAGTTCCCCGCCTTCAAGAAAGCCAACGACTTTTGGGACCTGATTAGCAATGAGGACTACAAAGCCAACACCGCCAAGATCAAGCGAGTGAGAAGCCCGGTGCTGAGGTACACTCTGAAGCTGATTGCCAACACGTTTAGTGGAAGATCTGTTGCTCCTACTGTCACAAAGACCGAGCTTTGCTTCCTGTTCCAAGGCGTGAAGCACTTGGTGTGTGATCCGGATGCAAATGACGAGCCTATGGAGGATGAAATCGGCGATGAGGTGAACTACGGATGTGTGCTTGCTGCTTCTTTGGTGAAATACAAGGCTTATGCCTTACGGTGCAAGGCAACTTCTTCTTACATTGGCGGCTTCCTCACTCCTCTATTCTTGCAAGCTGGTGTGCCTATTCACGACTTCGCCCATGTACCAGCTAGAGCTTTCATGGATGAGGCATACATGAGGAATACCGACAGCTTAGGACGCACGCCAGCAGAAGGGTTCTACGCCTACCTCTTCATAGACGACGAAGACAAGAAGAGAGTGTGCATCCTGCCAAACAAAGATGAAACCGAGCTGCTTGGTGTTCGGAACATCGAGTTCTTGCCCACGGAGGAAGAGTGCTTTGCTCCCCTAGGAGGACCACCTGCTTCAGCGATTGCTCCTCGTCAAAGGTCCGAGTCTCCAGCCACGGAAGATGAGATGCCCGAGGCCTACACACTTTCCAAGTTAGACTTTGAGCCGAGGACAAAAACCGAGAAGTTCCTAGCATCTGTTGTGGAGATGCAAAGGAAGATCAATAAGTGGCAAGGCAAAATGCTCAAGAAACTTGGAAAGAAAGTCAAGGCACTTCAAGGAGGCTCGCCTAAGAAGGATGCAAGTAAGGAGGCTCAACAACCCGAGAAGAGAAGGCTCTCAACCGGTGGAGTTGTCATTCGCGAGGCACAAAGCAGCACCATTCAGCCACCGCGCCATTCTCTCCTAGAACCAGCCGACAAGGGCAAAGCAACAATCTCTAGCTCGTCTGGAACATCCTCAAGTTCCAGCCGAGACTAGACCAGAGGTAACAACCTTCTTCCATTGTACATAACCGCTCATATTTGCTTCTTTCTGCTTCGTGTTTTGTTACTCCTTCGAATGAGTTTGCCACCGGGACGGTGTCAAGCAAGTTTGGGGGAGTACTTGTGTGATTTGACATGTGTTTTGTGATCTTATTTTCCTTTAGCATCCTTGAGTCTTTAGTTCATGAAAAATTGGTAAAATTTTTAAATTTTTTTCAAAGATTCATGTAGTTGCATTCATCTTGTCAAAACATGTTAGGATTGAGTCTAGAGTGTCTCATAGCATCTAGGTTGTTTGCATTTTGCATAAGGGGTTAGAGTTTCTTAAAAAGGTGTTTTTACTTATGAATTGTTTCAATGCCCTAGTTAGTAGTTCTCTAATGCCTTGTCTATGCTTTGAAAGTAAGTTCTTACCATGCTTGGATCACTTGTTAAGATTTTCGTGGCTTGAATTGAACTCTCATGATTTGAAACTTATCCTAATAAGTGAGAACCTTAATTTGAAATTCTAATTATCATCCTTATGCATTTGAAAATGAACACATGGTTTTAAAATATTTAGGCTCTCTTCTTCCTTCTTACCACTCTTTGTGAGCCTAAGTAGAACTCCCACCTTGAACCTTACCCTTCTTTGAAGCTAAATGTTCTTGTGTGACATCATTGTGAGGCCTTCCTTTCGGTTTGAACTTGGCATAAAGTGTTAGGTTTAGGCGACATGATTTGGTTCTCATATGATGGCTAGCTTTGCATTTTGAAGCTAGGTATAGGCTTAGGATAAGTTTGGGGGATCATTGGGGTTGTTTTCATTTCTATTTGTTCTCGGTTTCAAGGAGTTTGGTGTTTTAAAAGAAAGAAATGGGTTTTAAGTGAAAGGTTGTGTTTAAAAACTAAGTATATGCTCTAATAAATTTCAGAAGGTAGCTCTCCCAATAAAAAAAAAAAAAAGAAAAAAAAATAAATAAAAGAAAAGAAAAATAAATAAAAGAGCCTAAGTGCCAATTAAAAATAAAAAGAAAAAAAAAAGATAAAAGAAAAACAATAAAAGAGCTACCAATAAGAAATATTTAAAGAGCAAAGTTATTTTCAAAACCTTTTCACTAGCCTTAAGAGTTTAAAAATGTTTTTGTTTCGAATTGGGGATTGCTAAGTTTTGTGAAGAAAAAGGGTAGACTCTAAGTGGTGAGTGAGGATAAAAGTTGTTAAATGAGAGGGGTTTAGGATCGTTTGTTAGTTTACATGGGTAGATGAGAATCTAATCAAGTATGCATAAATTGTCTTTACCTTTAGCATTATGCATAAGTTCAACCATTTTTGAGAGAAACCCTTGTTCTAGTTATAAACCCTTTTCAAATGAGATCATTCAATGCTCATAACCTTCACCCTTAGCCAAATGTGTTTGCTTTAAAGTGCATAAGTTTGATTCATGGTTCTAATGTTAATGAATGTTAAAGGATGAGTTTCTTTGATTGTTAGGAATAGGAGAGTCATGATTTGAATTTCTTTGTGTGATGAGTATGGCTAAGTTCTTTGGAGTATGAGTGTAAGCATAGCATTTTAGAACTGTTAACTAGGACATTGAGATTGATTCATTTGAAAGGCACCTTTGCAAGAAGTTTAAACCCCCATTCGTTTTTTCTGAAAACCTCTCTTCCTTACTTATTTTCTGTTGCTTGAGGGCAAACAAAAAGTAAGTTTGGGGGAGTTGATGTTACTGCATATTACATACATTTTGCATACTCATTAGTTAGCTTTTCATGCATTTGTATCACATTTTAGGTTAGATTGCATCACTTAGAGTCCTAGAGCATTCTTGCACCAGCATACGCATGTTCCTTGCATTTTGCATCACATTTAGGTTGTTTCTGGCTGCTTTGGAGTCATGGAGGTTCGTGGACATGTTGAGGCTGTTGTAGCAGTTTGTGGAAGCTCGAATATTTGCTAAGGATCAGAGATCGAGGAGCAGATCGAGCATGGCCGGTCGATCTAGGATGTGATCGTCCAGAAGATCGAGCCAACCAGGCGATCCAAGGAGAATGATCGAGACGAAGATTGAGTGAAGCAGTCGATCAAATGGTACGGACGTGAATGATGCCATGCATAGCGAGAGCCAGATCGAGTACACCACTCGATCCAACCGAAGATCGATATCGAGATCGGATGCAACACTCGATTCGCCGATGATGATCGAGACCCAGATCGAGCTGAAGACACGATGTCCGGATATGATCGAGAGAAGCGCTCGATCCTGGAGTCGATCTCTGTCCTTTCAACCACTTTTGGCCGCTAGGGAGGGGGGGACCATCAGCTTGTTTTGGCCATTTTGGGAAGGCAGCGACGTCCTTTTCTACACAACTTTCAATCCTTATCATTTTATGTATGTTTTCTCTCTTGTTTTGAGGAAGAACACCATTGTCGAACTTAGAGTTTTCTTAAGCTTGTAATCGAATCGTTTTCATCTTAATCTAGTTTTCTTTTCATGTTCATCGTTTCCTTTTACATGCTTTGCTTGATTTACCTTATGTGTAGTGAGTAGTTTATTTGGGTTCGGGGTTGAGAGGATTAAGGGGTCTAAAGGGTTTCGATCTTGGGGTTTTTCTAAGTGTTTTCAACGGCTATCTCTTCTAGGGTGTTGAGATCTCAATGCTTGAAGACTCTCACGCCAAGAGCTTCATGATCCGAGAGGTTCCTTACCTTGACAGGATTCAGGAGCCTCGGAAGATCACACCCTAGAGACTAGTTACCCCTTCGCAAAAGCCATGGAAGTTTGGGGGACTAGTTAAGCCACTCATTTGAAATCTGTTTTCCAATGCCCTTTGACCTCTCTTTCCACCAAAAGCCATGGGTTTGGAGGAGGGGATGAAGGAGTGATCTATACCGAAAGCCACAGATAGATCTTGCTTAGTTTTCGAGGCTTAGAGATCCTCACAAAGTGAGTCGATTTAAAGTTTTCAACCTAAGGTCGAACCTTTGAAACCCCTGACCATGAATCTCAGCCCTAGGCCCTTTCTTTTAGCATCTTTACATCTTATCTCGCCATTTGCTTGATCTTTGATAGCATCTTGGTCGTTAGTTTTACTGTTCTTGCTTTTTTAGACGAGATCGATTGTTATTGCTCGATCTAGTGGTCGATCCACTAGTCGAATTTTAGTAATTCGAAGCTTTGTCCTTTAATTATTCTGTTTGTTAGTCGTGGTAGTTTCATCATTCCTAGTAATTTTAAAATAGGTTGCATTCCATTTAAGTTGCTGCATCTAGTTTTTAGGGATTTTCTAATAACTCATCTTGTTTCGCTTATATTTGCATTAGTCCTTGTATTCTCTTTGCATTCTCTATCATCCTAGGTGTGGATTGACTCTCTCTTGCTTGCTGTACTACAACCTGTCTTGCATTTGAGTTTGATAACCTCATTGCATTCTCACCCTTGCAAATAAAGTGTCTATCAGGCTGGAACATCAACCCGACATGTCCTTGCCTCGACAGCCAGCCCAAACTGCCCTTGCCTCGACAATCGGATGCATCATCATGCATTACTTGGGGAAGGGCGCGACCCAAGTCAATCCGAGTCTTGGGGACCGCCGATACACCGCCCTAACCATCACACGTGGTCTTCGACCCATGTGATCCTCTCACAACATTTGTGCAGCGTAACTCATCATAAAGTCCGTCTTATGAAAGTTAACGCGGCATACTTATCCACAACATTTCTGCAACATAACTCTTCACAAAACTCACTTTTCGTGAAAGTTAATACGGCATACACAACTTCTGCAGCATAACTCTCCACAAAAATCCTCTTTTGTGAAAGTTAATACAGCATTATTCATAATTTTTGCAGCATAACTCTTCAAAAAACTCCTCTTTTGTAAAAGGTAATACAGCATGCTTAATAAAATTTCTGCAGTATAACTCTTCACAAAACTCTCCTATTTGTGAATTTTATAAAGCAGAACATCTATTAAACAACAATAACTTAAGATGAACACACATAGTGTCTCATCCTTAAGTTAGAACCTGCACAAGAATCCATTAGTATGAATCTATACTACTGGTACTCACCTTACGCTTTTAGCAGGATCCTTTCTCTCGGATCGGCTTAGCTTTACTCTACTTGAGCCTACTTGCTCTAGAACTTGATCTCTATCTCTCTCTCTCTTCCTCTCTAATTGTTTACCTTTACCTTGCTGTGGGTGAGAATGAGTTGGAAGAATAGAATCACAGAGGGTATTTATAGGTATTTAAACAAGCCATCTAGGCTGCTAGCTGAGTGTCGTTCACCAGATAATCATGCTTTGCATGCTAGCCACGGATCAAATATAGGCTATAGCCTTATCCATAGGCTCCATAGCTTCAGTCAAAGTCCTTTATCCTATCTCATAGCTCCTAGGTTCGTGTGTGGTCATACGATTGGCCAGAAAGCGATAAACATCCACAAAATCCTTCTTTGAAGAAATCCTCTTATCTCTGCACGGTTTTCTGCAAGATAGCTGAGCTTTGCATGCTCTACACGCCTTCAGTCGAGTGCTATAGCCTGTAAAGTAGGCTTTATAGCCTTTGACATTCGTCCCACCTTCTCTCCTATCTCTTCAGTTTGGGTGTTTTCGTATTACTGGCTGTAATCGGGATAAGTATCAACAAGACCCTTTTCTTAAGTCTTTTATCCCGTGTATAGTCTCTCTATTGGGCATAATCACGTCCCTTATCTTCTTCCCTGAACATAGTCACGAGACTTATCTCATATCCTGACTATAGTTTTGTCGCCATTGTTCATCATTTCAGACTATGTGTTCTTGTGGGATTGGCTGCGATCGTTGATCTTATCTTCAGCTCCATAGCCTATTATCATGAGACTTATCTCTTTGGTTAGTAGCATATCCATTCTCATGGTTACAGCCACGGTTTTTGTCCCATAGATGATTCATTCCACCTTCATCCATGACTACTCCACAATGGTGGCAGGTTTCGCCCTTATAGATTCACATTTGGTTTCGTCCTTACAGATTCATTTTCGGCCATTATGATTGGTCTGTCCTGGATGGCTATGACTTGAAACTTCCTTTGTCATTATAGATGTGATCCATAGTCACGTAAACTAGTCACTTCAAGACACCCTCTGCTGTGATTATAAGCTGGTCAAGCAGCTACTTTTGTGTCGCCGTCTGATTGGTCGAATTTGGACTTCGACTATTTCTTCTTCTAACTTCTTTTTTTTGACAAATAAATGTCTATCACTCACGTGCCACTGTTGGAACGAAGCTTAGTCCTCTTGTTTATCTTCTATCCGAGCCTTTCATGCTTCAAATAACCATTTTGCTTCTTCTTCAAACGCTTGTAGATTTTTTTGATAATTCTTCAGACTTTGATTGACCAATCACTTAGATTTATTATTCGAAGTGTGTCAACTCTTCATCTGCTGAGATATTATGTCTTGACCAAAAATCTAAGCAATATCTCATTCTGGTCGTGACGCCTATCAGGTCCGATACGACCATCTAGCCACTCTCTCGGGTAACTCTTCATCCATTCAATATTTTTCAGATTTTCTTCGAGATTTCTTCATATTTTAGCTCCATTAATCAATCCAAATCAACTTCTCCTTGAAGTTGGAACTTTAACTTTTGGCTTGTCCTCTTTCGGTTACTCCATATCCGCAGTGGTCTTTTCTTGGCCATCTTAGGTTGCATTCAAGATATTCTTCTTCATCTTCGGCTTCGGCCAAAAGGTTAAATTTTGCCTAGGCTATCGATCCAAGTAGTCCTTGTGTCGTTTCCATTATTTTGGTTTTTCAGCAAAAAATTTCTCTCCTGGTCGTTTCGTCCGACCGTTATGCTCTTCTGCTCTCCGCTCTCATCTAAGTCACTACACTCATTGTCTTAAAGGGCTCCTTAGGTACCTAGAAACATCCATTATGCAAGAAAAATGCAACTACATGCTAAATGCAACCTAAATCTAAAACTAAAGAAGAATGGGACAAAAACAAAGGAAAACATGCAAAAGAAGACTAAGATATGAACAAAATGCAGGCCTAAATGGTGTAAATATAGGAGATATCAAGCATTCAAAATAAACAAAATAAAAAAATAACGGGTTAGCATAAACATACAGAAGATAGATCATCTATTTGTACAAGGTATTTGCAAAAATACAAGAGTTGATTACAAGCATTCCCCATCATTCCGATATCATCTCGACATCCATGTCCCTGCAGCTATCAGGTCCGGATACGAGGAAAATCTATACGCCTCTACCGGCCTGGAATGAATGAGGGTGTCATGATCTACTTACGAAAGGTAGGCCTAGCAATTTACACCGGACAAAGCAATATTAATAAAAATGGCAATAAAACAAGACAAGGAGGTAAATCGAAAAAACAAACCTTTCCGGAGCAGCAAAGTCATCACGCGAGATGGCGACCTCCTTAATACCGTAACGCTCTAGGTTTAGCTGACTAAGCTCGGTCTTAAGGGCTAAGAGTTTGTCGATAGGAACCTCGCACTCGCAACCCGCATAACACATCTTTTCAAAACAAATTATTGATGCCTTGGTCTTAGCAATTTTGATCTCAAGCTATTTGATCTCCTCTCCTTGAGCCAAAAAAGCTTTTATTTGACAGATACGAGTGTGATACCATTCTCGCGAATGTTGATACATTGAATGAGCAACGTGCTGAACCAATCTCTCGAGAGATTTCTGACATTTTTCTTCTGCGGCAACACTCCTCTCATTCTCCTCGGCAATTCTCTTCTCAAAGCTTTCCTACGCAATCAGCTTTCCTTGGTGAACTCTACCTTGAGCCTTTGAATTTCAAGTTCAACTTTCAGGTTCTTGCATTCGAGCTCTTTGATTTTAGTTTCTGCGCCGCAAAGTTCTTGGTCATTCGTCGCTAACTCCTCAGTGATGCTTTCTTTACGGAACGAATCTTGATCATGTGATTCTATCATCGATGCGAAAATCCCAAGTCCCTAGAAAATATTTTTCACCGATGCATCTCAAACAAACAAACAAACAAATCACACAAGAGGGGAAGTCAAATTCAAAACTAAAAGAAATGAACCTGCATAAAATGCTGAGCCATTCCCGAGAAGCTCTCTAACCGCTTCAACTTCTCGACATAGATTCCTCTATGTGGCTTCGCTCTACACTGCCAAACCAAATTCGCAGCAAAGTGCTCATCGAACATCGCTGGGGAATTTTCGTTCCACCGCAATAAAAATTGATGAAGGTTGAAATTTGAATCCTCGCCAGCACTTTGATTCTCTGGGATCTTTGGGGAATTATTTGTACAAGGCAGCAAATTAGGTTCCTAGCCCTCTACTTCCTTAAAGACGGTATTTTGCCCCCCGAATGAAGAAGCATCCATCAAACTCTCTGAAAAATCCTCGATGGAGACGAATCAGAAGATCGTGCATGCTTTCCCAAATCAACGATATTAACAGCAGGATTATCATCGCTAACCGCCAGAGCATCTTCGGGCGACGGTGGATCTGTTGGCAGAATCACAATTCTTGGCTTCTTACCCGAAGGACATTCCGGAATAGCAACTTCGACCAGAGGGATCTTGCTTCTTCTCTTCAACCCCATCTTTACAGAAGAAATTCAGGAGCAAACACAACAAGATAGCAAAGGATTGAAGCTTCTTTGGAAGAAAAATCGAGTTGAAACTAGCAGGTGGAAACCCAATGGTTCGTCAAAAAGAGATACCTTAACAAGTTATCATTTTCCGCGTCAGGAACCCTTTTACCTTCCCGCCCTATGCAAACCCCTATTTTATGGACTGTGCGACAAAACCCATTTTTGTAGACATTATTAAAATGCCACGTGTCAGATCTACACGATCAAGGATGAGCCGAGCTGGCAATTGTGAGAAACACTCTTGGCAAACACTCCGACCGTTATGCTCTTCTGCTCTCCGCTCTCATCCAAGTCACTACACTCTTTGTCTTAAAGGGCTCCTTAGGTACCTAGAAACATCCATTATGCAAGAGAAATGCAACTACATGCTAAATGCAACCTAAATCTAAAACTAAAGAAGAATGGGACAAAAACAAAGGAAAACATGCAAAAGAAGACTAAGATATGAACAAAATGCAGGCCTAAATGGTGTAAATATAGGAGATATCAAGCATTTAAAACAAACAAAATAAAAAAGTAACGGTTAAGCATAAACGTACAGAAGATAGATCATCTATTTGTACAAGGTATTTGCAAAAATACAAGACTTGATTACAAGCATTCCCCAGCATTCCGATATCATCTCGACATCCTTGTCCCTGCATCTATCAGGTCCGGATACGAGGAAAATCTATACGCCTCTGCCGGCCTGGAATGAATGAGGGTGTCATGATCTACTTACGAAAGGTAGGCCTAGCAATTTACACCGGACAAAGCAATATTAATAAAAATGGCAATAAAACAAGACAAGGAGGTAAATCGAAAAAACAAACCTTTCCGGAGCAGCAATGTCATAACGCGAGATGGCGACCTCCTTTATACCGTAACGCTCTAGGTTTAGCTGACTAAGCTCGGTCTTAAGGGCTAAGAGTTTGTCGATAGGAACCTCGCACTCGCAACCCGCATAACACATCCTTTCAAAACAAATTATTGATGCCTTGGTCTTAGCAATTTTGATCTCAAGCTATTTGATCTCCTCTCCTTGAGCCAAAAAAGCTTTTATTTGACAGATACGAGTGTGATACCATTCTCGCGAATGTTGATACATTGAATGAGCAACGTGCTGAACCAATCTCTCGAGAGATTTCTGACAGTTTTTCTTCTGCGGCAACATTCCTCTCATTCTCCTCGGGAATTCTCTTCTCAAAGCTTTCCCTATGCAATCAGCTTTCCTTGGTGAACTCTACCTTGAGCCTTTGAATTTCAAGTTCAACTTCCAGGTTCTTGCATTCGAGCTCTTTGATTTTAGTTTCTGCGCTGCAAAGTTCTTGGTCATTCGTCGCTAACTCCTCAGTGGTGCTTTCTTTACGGAACGAATCTTGATCATGTGATTCTATCATTGATGCGAAAATCCCAAGTCCCTAGAAAATATTTTTTACCGATGCATCTCAAACAAACAAACAAACAAATCACACAAGAGGGGAAGTCAAATTCAAAACTAAAAGAAATGAACCTGCATAAAATGCTGAGCCATTCCCGAGAAGCTCTCTAACCGCTTCAACTTCTCGACATAGATTCCTCTATGTGGCTTCGCTCTACACTGCCAAACCAAATTCGCAGCAAAGTGCTCATCGAACATCGCTGGGGAATTTTCGTTCCACCGCAATAAAAATTGATGAAGGTTGAAATTTGAATCCTTGCCAGCACTTTGATTCTCTGAGATCTTTGGGGAATTATTTGTACAAAGCAGCCAATTAGGTTCCTAGCCCTCTACTTCCTTAAAGACGGTATTTTGCCCCCCGAATGAAGAAGCATCCATCAAACTCTCAACAAAAATCCTCGATGGAGACGAATCAGAAGATAGTGCATGCTTTCCCAAATCAACGATATTAACAGCGGGATTATCATCGCTAACCGCCGGAGCATCTTCGGGCGACGGTGGATCTCTTGGCAGAATCACAATTCTTGGCTTCTTACCCGAAGGACATTCCGGAATAGCAACTTCGACCAGAGGGATCTTGCTTCTTCTCTTCAACCACATCATTACAGAAGAAATTCAGGAGCAAACACAATAAGATAGCAAAAGATTGAAGCTTCTTTGGAAGAAAAATCGAGTTGAAACTAGCAGGTGGAAACCCAATGGTTCGTCAAAAAGAGATACCTTAACAAGTTATCATTTTCCGCGTCAGGAACCCTTTTACCTTCCCGCCCTATGCAAACCCCTATTTTATGGACTGTGCGACAAAACCCATTTTTGTAGACATTATTAAAATGCCACGTGTCAGATCTACACGATCAAGGATGAGCCGAGCTGGCAATTGCGAGAAACACTCTTAACAAACACTCCGACCGTTATGCTCTTCTGCTCTCCGCTCTCATCCAAGTCACTACACTCATTGTCTTAAAGGGCTCCTTAGGTACCTAGAAACATCCATTATGCAAGAGAAATGAAACTACATGCTAAATGCAACCTAAATCTAAAACTAAAGAAGAATGGGACAAAAACAAAGGAAAACATGCAAAAGAAGACTAAGATATGAACAAAATGCAGGCCTGAATGGTGTAAATATAGGAGATATCAAGCATTCAAAACAAACAAAATAAAAAATAACGGTTAAGCATAAACGTACAGAAGATAGATCATCTATTTGTACAAGGTATTTGCAAAAATACAAGAGTTGATTACAAGCATTCCCCAGCATTCCAATATCATCTCGACATCCATGTCCCTGCAGCTATCAGGTCCGGATACGAGGAAAATCTATACGCCTCTGCCGGCCTGGAATGAATGAGGGTGTCATGTTCTACTTACGAAAGGTAGGCCTAGCAATTTACACCGGACAAAGCAATATTAATAAAAATGGCAATAAAACAAGACAAGGAGGTAAATCGAAAAAACAAACCTTTCCGGAGCAGCAAAGTCATCACGCGAGATGGCGACCTCCTTAATACCGTACCGCTCTAGGTTTAGCTGACTAAGCTCGGTCTTAAGGGCTAAGAGTTTGTCGATAGGAACCTCGCATTCGCAACCCGCATAACACATCCTTTCAAAACAAATTATTGATGCCTTGGTCTTAGCAATTTTGATCTCAAGCTATTTGATCTCCTCTCCTTGAGGCAAAAAAGCTTTTATTTGACAGATACGAGTGTGATACCATTCTCGCGAATGTTGATACATTGAATGAGCAACGTGCTGAACCAATCTATCGAGAGATTTCTGACAGTTTTTCTTCTGCGGCAACATTCCTCTCATTCTCCTCGGCAATTCTCTTCTCAAAGCTTTCCCTATGCAATCAGCTTTCCTTGGTGAACTCTACCTTGAGCCTTTGAATTTCAAGTTCAACTTCCAGGTTCTTGCATTCGAGCTCTTTGATTTTAGTTTCTGCGCCGCAAAGTTCTTGGTCATTCGTCGCTAACTCCTCAGTGGTGCTTTCTTTACAGAACGAATCTTGATCATGTGATTCTATCATCGATGCGAAAATCCCAAGTCCCTAGAAAATATTTTTCACCGATGCATCTCAAACAAACAAACAAACAAATCACACAAGAGGGGAAGTCAAATTCAAAACTAAAAGAAATGCACCTGCATAAAATGCTGAGCCATTCCCGAGAAGCTCTCTAACCGCTTCAACTTCTCGACATAGATTCCTCTATTCGGCTTCGCTCTACACTGCCAAACCAAATTTGCAGCAAAGTGCTCATCGAACATCGCTGGGGAATTTTCGTTCCACCGCAATAAAAATTGATGAAGGTTGAAATTTGAATCCTCGCCAGCACTTTGATTCTCTGGGATCTTTGGGAAATTATTTGTACAAAGCAGCGAATTAGGTTCCTAGCCCTCTACTTCCTTAAAGACGGTATTTTGCCCCCCGAATGAAGAAGCATCCATCAAACTCTCAGCAAAAATCCTCGATGGAGACGAATCAGAAGATCGTGCATGCTTTCCCTAATCAACGATATTAACAGCGGGATTATCATCGCTAACCGCCGGAGCATCTTCGGGCGACGGTGGATCTCTTGGCAGAATCACAATTCTTGGCTTCTTACCCGAAGGACATTCTGGAATAGCAACTTCGACCAGAGGGATCTTGCTTCTTCTCTTCAACCCCATCTTTACAGAAGAAATTCAGGAGCAAACACAACAAGATAGCAAAAGATTGAAGCTACTTTGGAAGAAAAATCGAGTTGAAACTAGCAGGTGGAAACCCAATGGTTCGTCAAAAAGAGATACCTTAACAAGTTATCATTTTCCGCGTCAGGAACCCTTTTACCTTCCCGCCATATACAAACCCCTATTTTATGGACTGTGCGACAAAACCCATTTTTGTAGACATTATTAAAATGCCACATGTCAGATCTACACGATCAAGGATGAGCCGAGCTGGCAATTGCGAGAAACACTCTTGACAAACACTCCGACCGTTATGCTCTTCTGCTCTCCGCTCTCATCCAAGTCACTACACTCATTGTCTTAAAGGGCTCCTTAGGTACCTAGAATCATCCATTATGCAAGAGAAAGGCAACTACATGCTAAATGCAACCTAAATCTAAAACTAAAGAAGAATGGGACAAAAACAAAGGAAAACATGCAAAAGAAGACTAAGATATGAACAAAATGCAGGCCTAAATAGTGTAAATATAGGAGATATCAAGCATTCAAAACAAACAAAATAAAAAAATAACGGTTTAGCATAAACATACAGAAGATAGATCATCTATTTATACAAGGTATTTGCAAAAATACAAGAGTTGATTACAAGCATTCCCCAGCATTCCGATATCATCTCGACATCCATGTCCCTGCAGCTATCAGGTCCGGATACGAGGAAAATCGACACGCCTCTGCCGGCCTGGAATGATTGAGGGTGTCATGATCTACTTACGAAAGGTAGGCCTAGCAATTTCCACCGGACAAAGCAATATTAATAAAAATGGCAATAAAACAAGACAAGGAGGTAAATCGAAAAGACAAACCTTTCCGGAGCAGCAAAGTCATCACGCGAGATGGCGACCTCCTTAATACCGTAACGCTCTAGGTTTAGCTGACTAAGCTCGGATTTAAGGGCTAAGAGTTTGTCGATAGGAACCTCGCACTCGCAAGCCGCATAACACATCTTTTCAAAACAAATTATTGATGCCTTGGTCTTAGCAATTTTGATCTCAAGCTATTTGATCTCCTCTCCTTGAGCCAAAAAAGCTTTTATTTGACAGATACGAGTGTGATACCATTCTCGCGAATGTTGATACATTGAATGAGCAACGTGCTGAACCAATCTCTCGAGAGATTTCTGACAGTTTTCTTCTGCGGCAACATTCCTCTCATTCTCCTCGGCAATTCTCTTCTTAAAGCTTTCCCTTTGCAATCAGCTTTCCTTGGTGAACTCTACCTTGAGCCTTTGAATTTCAAGTTCAACTTCCAGGTTCTTGCATTCGAGCTCTTTGATTTTAGTTTCTGCGCCGCAAAGTTCTTGGTCATTCGTCGCTAACTCCTCAGTGGTGCTTTCTTTACGGAACGAATCTTGATCATGTGATTCTATCAACGATGCGAAAATCCCAAGTCCCTAGAAAATATTTTTCACCGATGCATCTCAAACAAACAAACAAACAAATCACACAAGAGGGGAAGTCAAATTCAAAACTAAAAGAAATGATCCTGCATAAAATGCTGAGCCATTCCCAAGAAGCTCTCTAACCGCTTCAACTTCTCGACATAGATTCCTCTATTCGGCTTCGCTCTACACTGCCAAACAAAATTCGTAGCAAAGTGCTCATCGAACATCGCTGGGGAATTTTCGTTCCACCGCAATAAAAAATGATGAAGGTTGAAATTTGAATCCTCGCCAGCACTTTGATTCTCTGGGATCTTTGGGGAATTATTTGTACAAAGCAGCGAATTAGGTTCCTAGCCCTCTACTTCCTTAAAGACGGTATTTTGCCCCCCGAATGAAGAAGCATCCATCAAACTCTCAGCAAAAATCCTCGATGGAGACGAATCAGAAGATCGTGCATGCTTTCCCAAATCAACGATATTAACAGCGGGATTATCATCGCTAACCGCCGGAGCATCTTCGAGCGACGGTGGATCTCTTGGCAGAATCACAATTCTTGGCTTCTTACCCGAAGGACATTTCGGAATAGCAACTTCGACCAGAGGGATCTTGCTTCTTCTCTTCAACCCCATCTTTACAGAAGAAATTCAGGAGCAAACACAACAAGATAGCAAAAGATTGAAGCTTCTTCGGAAGAAAAATCGAGTTGAAACTAGCAGGTGGAAACCCAATGGTCCGTCAAAAAGAGACACATTAACAAGTTATCATTTTCCGCGTCAGGAAGCCTTTTACCTTTCCGCCCTATGCAAACCCCTATTTTATGGACTGTGCGACAAAACCCATTTTTGTAGACATTATTAAAATGCCACGTGTCAGATCTACACGATCAAGGATGAGCCGAGCTGGCAATTGCGAGAAACACTCTTGACAAACACTCCGACCGTTATGCTCTTCTGCTCTCCGCTCTCATCCAAGTCACTACACTCATTGTCTTAAAGGGCTCCTTAGGTACCTAGAAACATCCATTATGCAAGAGAAATGCAACTACATGCTAAATGCAACCTAAATCTAAAACTAAAGAAGAATGGGACAAAAACAAAGGAAAACATGCAAAAGAAGACTAAGATATGAACAAAAATGCAGGCCTAAATGATGTAAATATAGGAAATATCAAGCATTCAAAACAAACAAAATAAAAAAGGAACGGTTTAGCATAAACGTACAGAAGATAGATCATCTATTTGTACAAGATATTTGCAAAAAATACAAGAGTTGATTACAAGCATTCCCCAGCATTCCGATATCATCTCGACATCCATGTCCCTGCAGGCATCAGGTCCGGATACGAGGAAATTCTATACGCCTCTGCCGGCTGGAATGAATGAGGGTGTGATGATCTACTTACGAAAGGTAGGCCTAGCAATTTACAACGGACAAAGCAATATTAATAAAAATGGCAATAAAACAAGACAAGGAGGTAAATCGAAAAAACAAACCTTTCCGGAGCAGCAAAGTCATCACGCGAGATGGTGACCTCCTTAATACCGTAACGCTTTAGGTTTAGCTGACTAAGCTCGGTCTTAAGGGCTAAGAGTTTGTCGATAGGAACCTCGCACTCGCAACCCGCATAACACATCTTTTCAAAACAATTTAATGATGCTTTGGTCTTAGCAATTTTGATCTCAAGCTATTTGATCTCCTCTCCTTGAGCCAAAAAGGCTTTTATTTGACAGATACGAGTGTGATACCATTCTCGCGAATGTTGATACATTGAATGAGCAACGTGCTGAACCAATCTCTCGAGAGATTTCTGACAGTTTTCTTCTGCGGCAACATTCCTCTCATTCTCCTCGGCAATTCTCTTCTTAAAGCTTTCCCTTTGCAATCAGCTTTCCTTGGTGAACTCTACCTTGAGCCTTTGAATTTCAAGTTCAACTTCCAGGTTCTTGCATTCGAGCTCTTTGATTTTAGTTTCTGCGCCGCAAAGTTCTTGGTCATTCGTCGCTAACTCCTCAGTGGTGCTTTCTTTACGGAACGAATCTTGATCATGTTATTCTATCATCGATGCAAAAATCCCAAGTCCCTAGAAAATATTTTTCACCGATGCATCTCAAACAAACAAACAAACAAATCACACAAGAGGGGAAGTCAAATTCAATACTAAAAGAAATGAACCTGCATAAAATGATGAGCCATTCCCGAGAAGCTCTCTAACCGCTTCAACTTCTCGACATAGATTCCTCTATTCGGCTTCGCTCTACACTGCCAAACCAAATTCGCAGCAAAGTGCTCATCGAACATCGCTGGGGAATTTTCGTTCCACCGCAATAAAAATTGATGAAGGTTGAAATTTGAATCCTCGCCAGCACTTTGATTCTCAGGGATCCTCGATGGAGACGAATCAGAAGATAGTGCATGCTTTCCCAAATCAACGATATTAACAGCGGGATTATCATCGCTAACCGCCGGAGCATCTTCGGGCGACGGTGGATCTCTTGGCAGAATCACAATTCTTGGCTTCTTACCCGAAGGACATTCCCGAATAGCAACTTCGACCAGAGGGATCTTGCTTCTTCTCTTCAACCACATCATTACAGAAGAAATTCAGGAGCAAACACAATAAGATAGCAAAAGATTGAAGCTTCTTTGGAAGAAAAATCGAGTTGAAACTAGCAGGTGGAAACCCAATGGTTCGTCAAAAAGAGATACCTTAACAAGTTATCATTTTCCGCGTCAGGAACCCTTTTACCTTCCCGCCCTATGCAAACCCCTATTTTATGGACTGTGCGACAAAACCCATTTTTGTAGACATTATTAAAATGCCACGTGTCAGATCTACACAATCAAGGATGAGCCGAGCTGGCAATTGCGAGAAACACTCTTAACAAACACTCCGACCGTTATGCTCTTCTGCTCTCCGCTCTCATCCAAGTCACTACACTCATTGTCTTAAAGGGCTCCTTAGGTACCTAGAAACATCCATTATGCAAGAGAAATGAAACTACATGCTAAATGCAACCTAAATCTAAAACTAAAGAAGAATGGGACAAAAACAAAGGAAAACATGCAAAAGAAGACTAAGATATGAACAAAATACAGGCCTGAATGGTGTAAATATAGGAGATATCAAGCATTCAAAACAAACAAAATAAAAAATAACGGTTAAGCATAAACGTACAGAAGATAGATCATCTATTTGTACAAGGTATTTGCAAAAATACAAGAGTTGATTACAAGCATTCCCCAGCATTCCAATATCATCTCGACATCCATGTCCCTGCAGCTATCAGGTCCGGATACGAGGAAAATCTATACGCCTCTGCCGGCCTGGAATGAATGAGGGTGTCATGATCTACTTACGAAAGGTAGGCCTAGCAATTTACACCGGACAAAGCAATATTAATAAAAATGGCAATAAAACAAGACAAGGAGGTAAATCGAAAAAACAAACCTTTCCGGAGCAGCAAAGTCATCACGCGAGATGGCGACCTCCTTAATACCGTACCGCTCTAGGTTTAGCTGACTAAGCTCGGTCTTAAGGGCTAAGAGTTTGTCGATAGGAACCTCGCACTCGCAACCCGCATAACACATCCTTTCAAAACAAATTATTGATGCCTTGGTCTTAGCAATTTTGATCTCAAGCTATTTGATCTCCTCTCCTTGAGGCAAAAAAGCTTTTATTTGACAGATACGAGTGTGATACCATTCTCGCGAATGTTGATACATTGAATGAGCAACGTGCTGAACCAATCTATCGAGAGATTTCTGACAGTTTTTCTTCTGCGGCAACATTCCTCTCATTCTCCTCGGCAATTCTCTTCTCAAAGCTTTCCCTATGCAATCAGCTTTCCTCGGTGAACTCTACCTTGAGCCTTTGAATTTCAAGTTCAACTTCCAGGTTCTTGCATTCGAGCTCTTTGATTTTAGTTTCTGCGCCGCAAAGTTCTTGGTCATTCGTCGCTAACTCCTCAGTGGTACTTTCTTTACAGAAGGAATCTTGATCATGTGATTCTATCATCGATGCGAAAATCCCAAGTCCCTAGAAAATATTTTTCACCGATGCATCTCAAACAAACAAACAAACAAATCACACAAGAGGGGAAGTCAAATTCAAAACTAAAAGAAATGCACCTGCATAAAATGCTGAGCCATTCCCGAGAAGCTCTCTAACCGCTTCAACTTCTCGACATAGATTCCTCTATTCGGCTTCGCTCTACACTGCCAAACCAAATTTGCAGCAAAGTGCTCATCGAACATCGCTGGGGAATTTTCGTTCCACCACAATAAAAATTGATGAAGGTTGAAATTTGAATCCTCGCCAGCACTTTGATTCTCTGGGATCTTTGGGAAATTATTTGTACAAAGCAGCGAATTAGGTTCCTAGCCCTCTACTTCCTTAAAGACGGTATTTTGCCCCCCGAATGAAGAAGCATCCATCAAACTCTCAGCAAAAATCCTCGATGGAGACGAATCAGAAGATCGTGCATGCTTTCCCTAATCAACGATATTAACAGCGGGATTATCATCGCTAACCGCCGGAGCATCTTTGGGCGACGGTGGATCTCTTAGCAGAATCACAATTCTTGGCTTCTTACCCGAAGGACATTCTGGAATAGCAACTTCGACCAGAGGGATCTTGCTTCTTCTCTTCAACCACATCATAACAGAAGAAATTCAGGAGCAAACACAATAAGATAGCAAAAGATTGAAGCTTCTTTGGAAGAAAAATCGAGTTTCAACTAGCAGGTGGAAACCCAATGGTTCGTCAAAAAAAGATACCTTAACAAGTTATCATTTTCCGCGTCAGGAACCCTTTTACCTTCCCGCCCTATGCAAACCCCTATTTTATGGACTGTGCGACAAAACCCATTTTTATAGACATTATTAAAATGCCACGTGTCAGATCTACACGATCAAGGATGAGCCGAGCTAGCAATTGCGAGAAACACTCTTAACAAACACTCCGACCGTTATGCTCTTCTGCTCTCCGCTCTCATCCAAGTCACTACACTCATTGTCTTAAAGGGCTCCTTAGGTACCTAGAAACATTCATTATGCAAGAGAAATGAAACTACATGCTAAATGCAACCTAAATCTAAAACTAAAGAAGAATGGGACAAAAACAAAGGAAAACATGCAAAAGAAGACTAAGATATGAACAAAATGCAGGCCTAAATGGTGTAAATATAGAAGATATCAAGCATTCAAAACAAACAAAATAAAAAATAACGGTTAAGCATAAACGTACAGAAGATAGATCATCTATTTGTACACGGTATTTGCAAAAATACAAGAGTTGATTACAAGCATTCCTCAGCATTCCAATATCATCTCGACATCCATGTCCCTGCAGCTACCAGGTCCGGATACGAGGAAAATCTATACGCCTCTGCCGGCCTGGAATGAATGAGGGTGTCATGATCTACTTACGAAAGGTAGGCCTAGCAATTTACACCGGACAAAGCAATATTAATAAAAATGGCAATAAAACAAGACAAGGAGGTAAATCGAAAAAACAAACCTTTCCGGAGCAGCAATGTCATAACGCGAGATGGCGACCTCCTTTATACCGTAACGCTCTAGGTTTAGCTGACTAAGCTCGGTCTTAAGGGCTAAGAGTTTGTCGATAGGAACCTCGCACTCGCAACCCGCATAACACATCCTTTCAAAACAAATTATTGATGCCTTGGTCTTAGCAATTTTGATCTCAAGCTATTTGATCTCCTCTCCTTGAGCCAAAAAAGCTTTTATTTGACAGATACGAGTGTGATACCATTCTCGCGAATGTTGATACATTGAATGAGCAACGTGCTGAACCAATCTCTCGAGAGATTTCTGACAGTTTTTCTTCTGCGGCAACATTCCTCTCATTCTCCTCGGGAATTCTCTTCTCAAAGCTTTCCCTATGCAATCAGCTTTCCTTGGTGAACTCTACCTTGAGCCTTTGAATTTCAAGTTCAACTTCCAGGTTCTTGCATTCGAGCTCTTTGATTTTAGTTTCTGCGCTGCAAAGTTCTTGGTCATTCGTCGCTAACTCCTCAGTGGTGCTTTCTTTACGGAACGAATCTTGATCATGTGATTCTATCATTGATGCGAAAATCCCAAGTCCCTAGAAAATATTTTTCACCGATGCATCTCAAACAAACAAACAAACAAATCACACAAGAGGGGAAGTCAAATTCAAAACTAAAAGAAATGAACCTGCATAAAATGCTGAGCCATTCCCGAGAAGCTCTCTAACCGCTTCAACTTCTCGACATAGATTCCTCTATGTGGCTTCGCTCTACACTGCCAAACCAAATTCGCAGCAAAGTGCTCATCGAACATCGCTGGGGAATTTTCGTTCCACCGCAATAAAAATTGATGAAGGTTGAAATTTGAATCCTCGCCAGCACTTTGATTCTCTGAGATCTTTGGGGAATTATTTGTACAAAGCAGCCAATTAGGTTCCTAGCCCTCTACTTCCTTAAAGACGGTATTTTGCCCCCCGAATGAAGAAGCATCCATCAAACTCTCAACAAAAATCCTCGATGGAGACGAATCAGAAGATAGTGCATGCTTTCCCAAATCAACGATATTAACAGCGGGATTATCATCGCTAACCGCCGGAGCATCTTCGGGCGACGGTGGATCTCTTGGCAGAATCACAATTCTTGGCTTCTTACCCGAAGGACATTCCGGAATAGCAATTTCGACCAGAGGGATCTTGCTTCTTCTCTTCAACCACATCATTACAGAAGAAATTCAGGAGCAAACACAATAAGATAGCAAAAGATTGAAGCTTCTTTGGAAGAAAAATCGAGTTGAAACTAGCAGGTGAAAACCCAATGGTTTGTCAAAAAGAGATACCTTAACAAGTTATCATTTTCCGCGTCAGGAACCCTTTTACCTTCCCGCCCTATGCAAAGCCCTATTTTATGGACTGTGCGACAAAACCCATTTTTGTAGACATTATTAAAATGCCACGTGTCAGATCTACACGATCAAGGATGAGCCGAGCTGGCAATTGCGAGAAACACTCTTAACAAACACTCCGACCGTTATGCTCTTCTGCTCTCCGCTCTCAACCAAGTCACTACACTCATTGTCTTAAAGGGCTCCTTAGGTACCTAGAAACATCCATTATGCAAGAGAAATGAAACTACATGCTAAATGCAACCTAAATCTAAAACTAAAGAAGAATTGGACAAAAACAAAGGAAAACATGCAAAAGAAGACTAAGATATGAACAAAATGCAGGCCTGAATGGTGTAAATATAGGAGATATCAAGCATTCAAAACAAACAAAATAAAAAATAACGGTTAAGCATAAACGTACAGAAGATAGATCATCTATTTGTACAAGGTATTTGCAAAAATACAAGAGTTGATTACAAGCATTCCCCAGCATTCCAATATCATCTCGACATCCATGTCCCTGCAGCTATCAGGTCCGGATACGAGGAAAATCTATACGCCTCTGCCGGCCTGGAATGAATGAGGGTGTCATGATCTACTTACGAAAGGTAGGCCTAGCAATTTACACCGGACAAAGCAATATTAATAAAAATGGCAATAAAACAAGACAAGGAGGTAAATCGAAAAAACAAACCTTTCCGGAGCAGCAAAGTCATCACGCGAGATGGCGACCTCCTTAATACCGTACCGCTCTAGGTTTAGCTGACTAAGCTCGGTCTTAAGGGCTAAGAGTTTGTCGATAGGAACCTCGCACTCGCAACCCGCATAACACATCCTTTCAAAACAAATTATTGATGCCTTGGTCTTAGCAATTTTGATCTCAAGCTATTTGATCTCCTCTCCTTGAGGCAAAAAAGCTTTTATTTGACAGATACGAGTGTGATACCATTCTCGCGAATGTTGATACATTGAATGAGCAACGTGCTGAACCAATCTATCGAGAGATTTCTGACAGTTTTTCTTCTGCGGCAACATTCCTCTCATTCTCCTCGGCAATTCTCTTCTCAAAGCTTTCCCTATGCAATCAGCTTTCCTTGGTGAACTCTACCTTGAGCCTTTGAATTTCAAGTTCAACTTCCAGGTTCTTGCATTCGAGCTCTTTGATTTTAGTTTCTGCGCCGCAAAGTTCTTGGTCATTCGTCGCTAACTCCTCAGTGGTGCTTTCTTTACGGAACGAATCTTGATCATGTGATTCTATCATCGATGCGAAAATCCCAAGTCCCTAGAAAATATTTTTCACCGATGCATCTCAAACAAACAAACAAACAAATCACACAAGAGGGGAAGTCAAATTCAAAACTAAAAGAAATGCACCTGCATAAAATGCTGAGCCATTCCCGAGAAGCTCTCTAACCGCTTCAACTTCTCGACATAGATTCCTCTATTCGGCTTCGCTCTACACTGCCAAACCAAATTTGCAGCAAAGTGCTCATCGAACATCGCTGGGGAATTTTCGTTCCACCGCAATAAAAATTGATGAAGGTTGAAATTTGAATCCTCGCCAGCACTTTGATTCTCTGGGATCTTTGGGAAATTATTTGTACAAAGCAGCGAATTAGGTTCCTAGCCCTCTACTTCCTTAAAGACGGTATTTTGCCCCCCGAATGAAGAAGCATCCATCCAACTCTCAGCAAAAATCCTCGATGGAGACGAATCAGAAGATCGTGCATGCTTTCCCTAATCAACGATATTAACAGCGGGATTATCATCGCTAACCGCCGGAGCATCTTCGGGCGACGGTGGATCTCTTGGCAGAATCACAATTCTTGGCTTCTTACCCGAAGGACATTCCGGAATAGCAACTTCGACCAGAGAGATCTTGCTTCTTCTCTTCAACCCCATCTTTACAGAAGAAATTCAGGAGCAAACACAACAAGATAGCAAAAGATTGAAGCTTCTTTGGAAGAAAAATCGAGTTGAAACTAGCAGGTGGAAACCCAATGGTTCGTCAAAAAGAGATACCTTAACAAGTTATCATTTTCCGCGTCAGGAACCCTTTTACCTTCCCGCCCTAGGCAAACCCCTATTTTATGGACTGTGCGACAAAACCCATTTTTGTAGACATTATTAAAATGCCACGAGTCAGATCTACACGATCAAGGATGAGCCGAGCTGGCAATTGCGAGAAACACTCTTGACAAACACTCCGACCGTTATGCTCTTCTGCTCTCCGCTCTCATCCAAGTCACTACACTCATTGTCTTAAAGGGCTCCTTAGGTACCTAGAAACATCCATTATGCAAGAGAAATGCAACTACATGCTAAATGCAACCTAAATCTAAAACTAAAGAAGAATGGGACAAAAACAAAGGAAAACATGCAAAAGAAGACTAAGATATGAACAAAATGCAGGCCTAAATGGTGTAAATATAGGAGATATCAAGCATTCAAAACAAACAAAATAAAAAAATAACGGTTTAGCATAAACATACAGAAGATAGATCATCTATTTGTACAAGGTATTTGCAAAAATAAAAGAGTTGATTACAAGCATTCCCCAGCATTCCGATATCATCTCGACATCCATGTCCCTGCAGCTATCAGGTCCGGATACGAGGAAAATCTACACGCCTCTGCCGGCCTGGAATGATTGAGGGTGTCATGATCTACTTACGAAAGGTAGGCCTAGCAATTTCCACCGGACAAAGCAATATTAATAAAAATGGCAATAAAACAAGACAAGGAGGTAAATCGAAAAGACAAACCTTTCCGGAGCAGCAAAGTCATCACGCGAGATGGCGACCTCCTTAATACCGTAACGCTCTAGGTTTAGCTGACTAAGCTCGGATTTAAGGGCTAAGAGTTTGTCGATAGGAACCTCGCACTCGCAAGCCGCATAACACATCTTTTCAAAACAAATTATTGATGCCTTGGTCTTAGCAATTTTGATCTCAAGCTATTTGATCTCCTCTCCTTGAGCCAAAAAGGCTTTTATTTGACAGATACGAGTGTGATACCATTCTCGCGAATGTTGATACATTGAATGAGCAACGTGCTGAACCAATCTCTCGAGAGATTTCTGACAGTTTTCTTCTGCGGCAACATTCCTCTCATTCTCCTCGGCAATTCTCTTCTTAAAGCTTTCCCTTTGCAATCAGCTTTCCTTGGTGAACTCTACCTTGAGCCTTTGAATTTCAAGTTCAACTTCCAGGTTCTTGCATTCGAGCTCTTTGATTTTAGTTTCTGCGCCGCAAAGTTCTTGGTCATTCGTCGCTAACTCCTCAGTGGTGCTTTCTTTACGGAACGAATCTTGATCATGTTATTCTATCATCGATGCGAAAATCCCAAGTCCCTAGAAAATATTTTTCACCGATGCATCTCAAACAAACAAACAAACAAATCACACAAGAGGGGAAGTCAAATTCAATACTAAAAGAAATGAACCTGCATAAAATGATGAGCCATTCCCGAGAAGCTCTCTAACCGCTTCAACTTCTCGACATAGATTCCTCTATTCGGATTCGCTCTACACTGCCAAACCAAATTCGCAGCAAAGTGCTCATCGAACATCGCTGGGGAATTTTCGTTCCACCGCAATAAAAATTGATGAAGGTTGAAATTTGAATCCTCGCCAGCACTTTGATTCTCTGGGATCCTCGATGGAGACGAATCAGAAGATTGTGCATGCTTTCCTAAATCAACGATATTAACAGCGGGATTATCATCGCTAACCGCCGGAGCATCTTCGGGCGACGGTGGATCTCTTGGCAGAATCACAATTCTTGGCTTCTTACCCGAAGGACATTCCGGAATAGCAACTTCGACCAGAGGGATCTTGCTTCTTCTCTTCAACCACATCATTACAGAAGAAATTCAGAAGCAAACACAATAAGATAGCAAAAGATTGAAGCTTCTTTGGAAGAAAAATCGAGTTGAAACTAGCAGGTGGAAACCCAATGGTTCGTCAAAAAGAGATACCTTAACAAGTTATCATTTTCCGCGTCAGGAACCCTTTTACCTTCCCTCCCTATGCAAACCCCTATTTTATGGACTGTGCGACAAAACCCATTTTTGTAGACATTATTAAAATGCCACGTGTCAGATCTACACGATCAAGGATGAGCCGAGCTGGCAATTGCGAGAAACACTCTTAACAAACACTCCGACCGTTATGCTCTTCTGCTCTCCGCTCTCATCCAAGTCACTACACTCATTGTCTTAAAGGGCTCCTTAGGTACCTAGAAACATCCATTATGCAAGAGAAATGAAACTACATGCTAAATGGAACCTAAATCTAAAACTAAAGAAGAATGGGACAAAAACAAAGGAAAACATGCAAAAGAAGACTAAGATATGAACAAAATGCAGGCCTGAATGGTGTAAATATAGGAGATATCAAGCATTCAAAACAAACAAAATAAAAAATAACGATTAAGCATAAACGTACAGAAGATAGATCATCTATTTGTACAAGGTATTTGCAAAAATACAAGAGTTGATTACAAGCATTCCCCAGCATTCCAATATCATCTCGACATCCATGTCCCTGCAGCTATCAGGTCCGGATACGAGGAAAATCTATACGCCTCTGCCGGCCTGGAATGAATGAGGGTGTCATGATCTACTTACGAAAGGTAGGCCTAGCAATTTACATCGGACAAAGCAATATTAATAAAAATGGCAATAAAACAAGACAAGGAGGTAAATCGGAAAAACAAACCTTTCCGGAGCAGCAAAGTCATCACGCGAGATGGCGACCTCCTTAATACCGTACCGCTCTAGGTTTAGCTGACTAAGCTCGGTCTTAAGGGCTAAGAGTTTGTCGATAGGAACCTCGCACTCGCAACCCGCATAACACATCCTTTCAAAACAAATTATTGATGCCTTGGTCTTAGCAATTTTGATCTCAAGCTATTTGATCTCCTCTCCCTGAGGCAAAAAAGCTTTTATTTGACAGATACGAGTGTGATACCATTCTCGCGAATGTTGATACATTGAATGAGCAACGTGCTGAACCAATCTATCGAGAGATTTCTGACAGTTTTTCTTCTGCGGCAACATTCCTCTCATTCTCCTCAGCAATTCTCTTCTCAAAGCTTTCCCTATGCAATCAGCTTTCCTTGGTGAACTCTACCTTGAGCCTTTGAATTTCAAGTTCAACTTCCAGGTTCTTGCATTCGAGCTCTTTGATTTTAGTTTCTGCGCCGCAAAGTTCTTGGTCATTCGTCGCTAACTCCTCAGTGGTGCTTTCTTTACAGAACGAATCTTGATCATGTGATTCTATCATCGATGCGAAAATCCCAAGTCCCTAGAAAATATTTTTCACCGATGCATCTCAAACAAACAAACAAACAAATCACACAAGAGGGGAAGTTAAATTCAAAACTAAAAGAAATGCACCTGCATAAAATGCTGAGCCATTCCCGAGAAGCTCTCTAACCGCTTCAACTTCTCGACATAGATTCCTCTATTCGGCTTTGCTCTACACTGCCAAACCAAATTTGCAGCAAAGTGCTCATCGAACATCGCTGGGGAATTTTCGTTCCACCGCAATAAAAATTGATGAAGGTTGAAATTTGAATCCTCGCCAGCACTTTGATTCTCTGGGATCTTTGGGAAATTATTTGTACAAAGCAGCGAATTAGGTTCCTAGCCCTCTACTTCCTTAAAGACGGTATTTTGCCCCCCGAATGAAGAAGCATCCATCAAACTCTCAGCAAAAATCCTCGATGGAGAGGAATCAGAAGATCGTGCATGCTTTCCCTAATCAACGATATTAACAGCGGGATTATCATCGCTAACCGCCGGAGCATCTTCGGGCGACGGTGGATCTCTTGGCAGAATCACAATTCTTGGCTTCTTACCCGAAGGACATTCTGGAATAGCAACTTCGACCAGAGGGATCTTGCTTCTTCTCTTCAACCCCATCTTTACAGAAGAAATTCAGGAGCAAACACAACAAGATAGCAAAAGATTGAAGCTACTTTGGAAGAAAAATCGAGTTGAAACTAGCAGGTGGAAACCCAATGGTTCGTCAAAAAGAGATACCTTAACAAGTTATCATTTTCCGCGTCAGGAACCCTTTTACCTTCCCTCCTTATGCAAACCCCTATTTTATGGACTGTGCGACAAAACCCATTTTTGTAGACATTATTAAAATGCCACGTGTCAGATCTACACGATCAAGGATGAGCCGAGCTGGCAATTGCGAGAAACACTCTTAACAAACACTCCGACCGTTATGCTCTTCTGCTCTCCGCTCTCATCCAAGTCACTACACTCATTGTCTTAAAGGGCTCCTTAGGTACCTAGAAACATCCATTATGCAAGAGAAATGAAACTACATGCTAAATGCAACCTAAATCTAAAACTAAAGAAGAATGGGACAAAAACAAAGGAAAACATGCAAAAGAAGACTAAGATATGAACAAAATACAGGCCTACATAGTGTAAATATAGGAGATATCAAGCATTCAAAACAAACAAAATAAAAAAATAACGGTTTAGCATAAACATACAGAAGATAGATCATCTATTTATACAAGGTATTTGCAAAAATACAAGAGTTGATTACAAGCATTCCCCAGCATTCCGATATCATCTCGACATCCATGTCCCTGCAGCTATCAGGTCCGGATACGAGGAAAATCGACACGCCTCTGCCGGCCTGGAATGATTGAGGGTGTCATGATCTACTTACGAAAGGTAGGCCTAACAATTTACACCGGACAAAGCAATATTAATAAAAATGGCAATAAAACAAGATAATGAGGTAAATCGAAAAGACAAACCTTTCCGGAGCAGCAAAGTCATCACGCGAGATGTCGACCTCCTTAATACCGTAACGCTCTAGGTTTAGCTGACTAAGCTCGGATTTAAGGGCTAAGAGTTTGTCGATAGGAACCTCGCACTCGCAAGCCGCATAACACATCTTTTCAAAACAAATTATTGATGCCTTGGTCTTAGCAATTTTGATCTCAAGCTATTTGATCTCCTCTCCTTGAGCCAAAAAAGCTTTTATTTGACAGATATGAGTGTGATACCATTCTCGCGAATATTGATACATTGAATGAGCAACGTGCTGAACCAATCTCTCGAGAGATTTCTGACAGTTTTCTTCTGCGGCAACATTCCTCTCATTCTCCTCGGCAATTCTCTTCTCAAAGCTTTCCCTATGCAATCAGCTTTCCTTGGTGAACTCTACCTTGAGCCTTTGAATTTAAAGTTCAACTTCCAGGTTCTTGCATTCGAGCTCTTTGATTTTAGTTTCTGCACCGCAAAGTTCTTGGTCATTCGTCGCTAACTCCTCAGTGGTGCTTTCTTTACGGAACAAATCTTGATCATGTGATTCTATCATCGATGCGAAAATCCCAAGTTCCTAGAAAATATTTTTCACCGATGCATCTCAAACAAACAAACAAACAAATCACACAAGAGGGGAAGTCAAATTCAAAACTAAAAGAAATGAACCTGCATAAAATGTTGAGCCATTCCCGAGAAGCTCTCTAACCGCTTCAACTTCTCGACATAGATTCCTCTATTCGGCTTCGCTCTACACTGCCAAACAAAATTCGCAGCAAAGTGCTCATCGAACATCGCTGGGGAATTTTCGTTCCACCGCAATAAAAAATGATGAAGGTTGAAATTTGAATCCTCGCCAGCACTTTGATTCTCTGGGATCTTTGGGAAATTATTTGTACAAAGCAGCGAATTAGGTTCCTAGCCCTCTACTTCCTTAAAGACGGTATTTTGCCCCCCGAATGAAGAAGCATCCATCAAACTCTCAGCAAAAATCCTCGATGGAGACGAATCAGAAGATCGTGCATGCTATCCCAAATCAACGATATTAACAGCGGGATTATCATCGCTAACCGCCGGAGCATCTTCGGGCGACGGTGGATCTCTTGGCAGAATCACAATTCTTGGCTTCTTACCCGAAGGACATTCCGGAATAGCAACTTCGACCAGAGAGATCTTGCTTCTTCTCTTCAACCCCATCTTTACAGAAGAAATTCTGGAGCAAACACAACAAGATAGCAAAAGATTGAAGCTTCTTTGGAAGAAAAATCGAGTTGAAACTAGCAGGTGGAAACCCAATGGTTCGTCAAAAAGAGATACCTTAACAAGTTATCATTTTCCGAATCAGGAACCCTTTTACCTTCCCGCCCTATGCAAACCCCTATTTTATGGACTGTGCGACAAAACCCATTTTTGTAGACATTATTAAAATGCCACGTGTCAGATCTACACGATCAAGGATGAGCCGAGCTGGCAATTGCGAGAAACACTCTTGACAAACACTCCGACCGTTATGCTCTTCTGCTCTCCGCTCTCATCCAAGTCACTACACTCATTGTCTTAAAGGGCTCCTTAGGTACCTAGAAACATCCATTATGCAAGAGGAATGCAACTACATGCTAAATGCAACCTAAATCTAAAACTAAAGAAGAATGGGACAAAAACAAAGGAAAACATGCAAAAGAAGACTAAGATATGAACAAAATGCAGGCCTAAATGGTGTAAATATAGGAGATATCAAGCATTCAAAACAAACAAAATAAAAAAATAACGGTTTAGCATAAACATACAGAAGATAGATCATCTATTTGTACAAGGATTTGCAAAAATACAAGAGTTGATTACAAGCATTCCCCAGCATTCCGATATCATCTCGACATCCATGTCCCTGCAGCTATCAGGTCCGGATACGAGGAAAATCTACACGCCTCTGCCGGCCTGGAATGATTGAGGGTGTCATGATCTACTTACGAAAGGTAGGCCTAGCAATTTCCACCGGACAAAGCAATATTAATAAAAATGGCAATAAAACAAGACAAGGAGGTAAATCGAAAAGACAAACCTTTCCGGAGCAGCAAAGTCATCACGCGAGATGGCGACCTCCTTAATACCGTAACGCTCTAGGTTTAGCTGACTAAGCTCGGATTTAAGGGCTAAGAGTTTGTCGATAGGAACCTCGCACTCGCAAGCCGCATAACACATCTTTTCAAAACAAATTATTGATGCCTTGGTCTTAGCAATTTTGATCTCAAGCTATTTGATCTCCTCTCCTTGAGCCAAAAAAGCTTTTATTTGACAGATACGAGTGTGATACCATTCTCGCGAATGTTGATACATTGAATGAGCAACGTGCTGAACCAATCTCTCGAGAGATTTCTGACAGTTTTCTTCTGCGGCAACATTTCTCTCATTCTCCTCGGCAATTCTCTTCTTAAAGCTTTCCCTTTGCAATCAGCTTTCCTTGGTGAACTCTACCTTGAGCCTTTGAATTTCAAGTTCAACTTCCAGGTTCTTGCATTCGAGCTCTTTGATTTTAGTTTCTGCGCCGCAAAGTTCTTGGTCATTCGTCGCTAACTCCTCAGTGGTGCTTTCTTTACGGAACGAATCTTGATCATGTGATTCTATCAACGATGCGAAAATCCCAAGTCCCTAGAAAATATTTTTCACCGATGCATCTCAAACAAACAAACAAACAAATCACACAAGAGGGGAAGTCAAATTCAAAACTAAAAGAAATGATCCTGCATAAAATGCTGAGCCATTCCCAAGAAGCTCTCTAACCGCTTCAACTTCTCGAAATAGATTCCTCTATTCGGCTTCGCTCTACACTGCCAAACAAAATTCGCAGCAAAGTGCTCATCGAACATCGCTGGGGAATTTTCGTTCCACCGCAATAAAAAATGATGAAGGTTGAAATTTGAATCCTCGCCAGCATTTTGATTCTATGGGATCTTTGGGGAATTATTTGTACAAAGCAGCGAATTAGGTTCCTAGCCCTCTACTTCCTTAAAGACGGTATTTTGCCCCCCGAATGAAGAAGCATCCATCAAACTCTCAGCAAAAATCCTCGATGGAGACGAATCAGAAGATCGTGCATGCTTTCCCAAATCAACGATATTAACAGGTGGATTATCATCGCTAACCGCCGGAGCATCTTCGGGCGACGGTGGATCTCTTGGCAGAATCACAATTCTTGGCTTCTTACCCGAAAGACATTTCGGAATAGCAACTTCGACCAGAGGGATCTTGCTTCTTCTCTTCAACCCCATCTTTACAGAAGAAATTCAGGAGCAAACACAACAAGATAGCAAAAGATTGAAGCTTCTTTGGAAGAAAAATCGAGTTGAAACTAGCTGGTGGAAACCCAATGGTCCGTCAAAAAGAGACACATTAACAAGTTATCATTTTCCGCGTCAGGAACCCTTTTACCTTTCCGCCCTATGCAAACCCCTATTTTATGGACTGTGCGACAAAACCCATTTTTGTAGACATTATTAAAATGCCACGTGTCAGATCTACACGATCAAGGATGAGCCGAGCTGGCAATTGCGAGAAACACTCTTGACAAACACTCCGACCGTTATGCTCTTCTGCTCTCCGCTCTCATCCAAGTCACTACACTCATTGTCTTAAAGGGCTCCTTAGGTACCTAGAAACATCCATTATGCAAGAGAAATGCAACTACATGCTAAATGCAACCTAAATCTAAAACTAAAGAAGAATGGGACAAAAACAAAGGAAAACATGCAAAAGAAGACTAAGATATGAACAAAATGCAGGCCTAAATGATGTAAATATAGGAAATATCAAGCATTCAAAACAAACAAAATAAAAAAGGAACGGTTTAGCATAAACGTACAGAAGATAGATCATCTATTTGTACAAGATATTTGCAAAAATACAAGAGTTGATTACAAGCATTCCCCAGCATTCCGATATCATCTCGACATCCATGTCCCTGCAGGCATCAGGTCCGGATACGAGGAAATTCTATACGCCTCTGCCGGCTGGAATGAATGAGGGTGTGATGATCTACTTACGAAAGGTAGGCCTAGCAATTTACAACGGACAAAGCAATATTAATAAAAATGGCAATAAAACAAGACAAGGAGGTAAATCGAAAAAACAAACCTTTCCAGAGCAGCAAAGTCATCACGCGAGATGGTGACCTCCTTAATACCGTAACGCTTTAGGTTTAGCTGACTAAGCTCGGTCTTAAGGGCTAAGAGTTTGTCGATAGGAACCTCGCACTCGCAACCCGCATAACACATCTTTTCAAAACAATTTAATGATGCTTTGGTCTTAGCAATTTTGATCTCAAGCTATTTGATCTCCTCTCCTTGAGCCAAAAAGGCTTTTATTTGACAGATACGAGTGTGATACCATTCTCGCGAATGTTGATACATTGAATGAGCAACGTGCTGAACCAATCTCTCGAGAGATTTCTGACAGTTTTCTTCTGCGGCAACATTCCTCTCATTCTCCTCGGCAATTCTCTTCTTAAAGCTTTCCCTTTGCAATCAGCTTTCCTTGGTGAACTCTACCTTGAGCCTTTGAATTTCAAGTTCAACTTCCAGGTTCTTGCATTCGAGCTCTTTGATTTTAGTTTCTGCGCCGCAAAGTTCTTGGTCATTCGTCGCTAACTCCTCAGTGGTGCTTTCTTTACGGAACGAATCTTGATCATGTGATTCTATCAACGATGCGAAAATCCCAAGTCCCTAGAAAATATTTTTCACCGATACATCTCAAACAAACAAACAAACAAATCACACAAGAGGGGAAGTCAAATTCAAAACTAAAAGAAATGATCCTGCATAAAATGCTGAGCCATTCCCAAGAAGCTCTCTAACCGCTTCAACTTCTCGAAATAGATTCCTCTATTCGGCTTCGCTCTACACTGCCAAACAAAATTCGCAGCAAAGTGCTCATCGAACATCGCTGGGGAATTTTCGTTCCACCGCAATAAAAAATGATGAAGGTTGAAATTTGAATCCTCGCCAGCACTTTGATTCTCTGGGATCTTTGGGAAATTATTTGTACAAAGCAGCGAATTAGGTTCCTAGCCCTCTACTTCCTTAAAGACGGTATTTTGCCCCCCGAATGAAGAAGCATCCATCAAACTCTCAGCAAAAATCCTCGATGGAGACGAATCAGAAGATCGTGCATGCTTTCCCAAATCAACGATATTAACAGCGGGATTATCATCGCTAACCGCCGGAGCATCTTCGGGCGACGGTGGATCTCTTGGCAGAATCACAATTCTTGGCTTCTTACCCGAAGGACATTTCGGAATAGCAACTTCGACCAGAGGGATCTTGCTTCTTCTCTTCAACCGCATCTTTACAGAAGAAATTCAGGAGCAAACACAACAAGATAGCAAAAGATTGAAGCTTCTTTGGAAGAAAAATCGAGTTGAAACTAGCAGGTGGAAACCCAATGGTCCGTCAAAAAGAGACACATTAACAAGTTATCATTTTCCGCGTCAGGAACCCTTTTACCTTTCCGCCCTATGCAAACCCCTATTTTATGGACTGTGCGACAAAACCCATTTTTGTAGACATTATTAAAATGCCACGTGTCAGATCTACACGATCAAGGATGAGCCGAGCTGGCAATTGCGAGAAACACTCTTGACAAACACTCCGACCGTTATGCTCTTCTGCTCTCCGCTCTCATCCAAGTCACTACACTCATTGTCTTAAAGGGCTCTTTAGGTACCTAGAAACATCCATTATGCAAGAGAAATGCAACTACATGCTAAATGCAACCTAAATCTAAAACTAAAGAAGAATGGGACAAAAACAAAGGAAAACATGCAAAAGAAGACTAAGATATGAACAAAATGCAGGCCTAAATGATGTAAATATAGGAAATATCAAGCATTCAAAACAAACAAAATAAAAAAGGAACGGTTTAGCATAAACGTACAGAAGATAGATCATCTATTTGTACAAGATATTTGCAAAAATACAAGAGTTGATTACAAGCATTCCCCAGCATTCCGATATCATCTCGACATCCATGTCCCTGCAGGCATCAGGTCCGGATACGAGGAAATTCTATACGCCTCTGCCGGCTGGAATGAATGAGGGTGTGATGATCTACTTACGAAAGGTAGGCCTAGCAATTTACAACGGACAAAGCAATATTAATAAAAATGGCAATAAAACAAGACAAGGAGGTAAATCGAAAAAACAAACCTTTCCGGAGCAGCAAAGTCATCACGCGAGATGGTGACCTCCTTAATACCGTAACGCTTTAGGTTTAGCTGACTAAGCTCGGTCTTAAGGGCTAAGAGTTTGTCGATAGGAACCTCGCACTCGCAACCCGCATAACACATCTTTTCAAAACAATTTAATGATGCTTTGGTCTTAGCAATTTTGATCTCAAGCTATTTGATCTCCTCTCCTTGAGCCAAAAAGGCTTTTATTTGACAGATACGAGTGTGATACCATTCTCGCGAATGTTGATACATTGAATGAGCAACGTGCTGAACCAATCTCTCGAGAGATTTCTGACAGTTTTCTTCTGCGGCAACATTCCTCTCATTCTCCTCGGCAATTCTCTTCTTAAAGCTTTCCCTTTGCAATCAGCTTTCCTTGGTGAACTCTACCTTGAGCCTTTGAATTTCAAGTTCAACTTCCAGGTTCTTGCATTCGAGCTCTTTGATTTTAGTTTCTGCGCCGCAAAGTTCTTGGTCATTCGTCGCTAACTCCTCAGTGGTGCTTTCTTTACGGAACGAATCTTGATCATGTTATTCTATCATCGATGCGAAAATCCCAAGTCCCTAGAAAATATTTTTCACCGATGCATCTCAAACAAACAAACAAACAAATCACACAAGAGGGGAAGTCAAATTCAATACTAAAAGAAATGAACCTGCATAAAATGATGAGCCATTCCCGAGAAGCTCTCTAACCGCTTCAACTTCTCGACATAGATTCCTCTATTCGGCTTCGCTCTACACTGCCAAACCAAATTCGCAGCAAAGTGCTCATCGAACATCGCTGGGGAATTTTCGTTCCACCGCAATAAAAATTGATGAAGGTTGAAATTTGAATCCTCGCCAGCACTTTGATTCTCTGGGATCTTTGGGGAATTATTTGTACAAAGCAGCGAATTAGGTTCCTAGCCCTCTACTTCCTTAAAGACGGTATTTTGCCCCCCGAATGAAGAAGCATCCATCAAACTCTCAGCAAAAATCCTCGATGGAGACGAATCAGAAGATCGTGCATGCTTTCCCAAATCAACGATATTAACGGCGGGATTATCATCGCTAACCGCCGGAGCATCTTCGGGCGACGGTAGATCTCTTGGCAGAATCACAATTCTTGGCTTCTTACCCGAAAGACATTCCGGAATAGCAACTTCGACCAGAGGGATCTTGCTTCTTCTCTTCAACCCCATCTTTAGAGAAGATTTTCAGGAGCAAACACAACAAGATAGCAAAAGATTGAAGCTTCTTTGGAAGAAAAATCGAGTTGAAACTAGCAGGTGGAAACCAAATGGTTCGTCAAAAAGAGACACCTTAACAAGTTATCATTTTCCGCGTCAGGAACCCTTTTACCTTCCCGCCCTATGTAAACCCCTATTTTATGGACTGTGCGACAAAACCCATTTTTGTAGACATTATTAAAAGGCCACATGTCAGATCTACACGATCAAGGATGAGCCGAGCTGGCAATTGCGAGAAACACTCTTGACAAACACTCCGACCGTTATGCTCTTCTGCTCTCCGCTCTCATCCAAGTCACTACACTCATTGTCTTAAAGGGCTCCTTAGGTACCTAGAAACATCCATTATGCAAGAGAAATGCAACTACATGCTAAATGCAACCTAAATCTAAAACTAAATAAGAATGGGATAAAAACAAAGGAAAACATGCAAAAGAAGACTAAGATATGAACAAAATGCAGGCCTAAATGGTGTAAATATAGGAGATATCAAGCATTCAAAACAAACAAAATAAAAAAAATAACGGTTTAGCATAAACATACAGAAGATAGATCATCTATTTGTACAAGGTATTTGCAAAAATACAAGAGTTGATTACAAGCATTCCCCAGCATTCCGATATCATCTCGACATCCATGTCCCTGCAGCTATCAGGTCCGGATACAAGGAAAATCTACACGCCTCTGCCGGCTGGAATGATTGAGGGTGTCATGATCTACTTACGAAAGTTAGGCCTAGCAATTTCCACCGGACAAAGCAATATTAATAAAAATGGCAATAAAACAAGACAAGGAGGTAAATCGAAAAGACAAACCTTTCCGGAGCAGCAAAGTCATCACGCGAGATGGCGACCTCCTTAATACCGTAACGCTCTAGGTTTAGCTGACTAAGCTCGGATTTAAGGGCTAAGAGTTTGTCGATAGGAACCTCGCACTCGCAAGCCGCATAACACATCTTTTCAAAACAAATTATTGATGCCTTGGTCTTAGCAATTTTGATCTCAAGCTATTTGATCTCCTCTCCTTGAGCCAAAAAAGCTTTTATTTGACAGATACGAGTGTGATACCATTCTCGCGAATGTTGATACATTGAATGAGCAACGTGCTGAACCAATCTCTCGAGAGATTTCTGACAGTTTTCTTCTGCGGCAACATTCCTCTCATTCTCCTCGGCAATTCTCTTCTCAAAGCTTTCCCTATGCAATCAGCTTTCCTTGGTGAACTCTACCTTGAGCCTTTGAATATCAAGTTCAACTTCCAGGTTCTTGCATTCGAGCTCCTTGATTTTAGTTTCTGCACCGCAAAGTTCTTGGTCATTCGTCGCTAACTCCTCAGTGGTGCTTTCTTTACGGAACGAATCTTGATCATGTGATTCTATCAACGATGCGAAAATCCCAAGTCCCTAGAAAATATTTTTCACCGATGCATCTCAAACAAACAAACAAACAAATCACACAAGAGGGGAAGTCAAATTCAAAACTAAAAGAAATGATCCTGCATAAAATGCTGAGCCATTCCCAAGAAGCTCTCTAACCGCTTCAACTTCTCGACATAGATTCCTCTATTCGGCTTCGCTCTACACTGCCAAACAAAATTCGCAGCAAAGTGCTCATCGAACATCGCTGGGGAATTTTCGTTCCACCGCAATAAAAAATGATGAAGGTTGAAATTTGAATCCTCGCCAGCACTTTGATTCTCTGGGATCTTTGGGGAATTATTTGTACAAAGCAGCGAATTAGGTTCCTAGCCCTCTACTTCCTTAAAGACGGTATTTTGCCCCCCGAATGAAGAAGCATCCATCAAACTCTCAGCAAAAATCCTCGATGGAGACGAATCAGAAGATCGTGCATGCTTTCCCAAATCAACGATATTAACAGCGGGATTATCATCGCTAACCGCCGGAGCATCTTCGGGCGACGGTGGATCTCTTGGCTGAATCACAATTCTTGGCTTCTTACCCGAAGGACATTTCGGAATAGCAACTTCGACCAGAGAGATCTTGCTTCTTCTCTTCAACCCCATCTTTACAGAAGAAATTCAGGAGCAAACACAACAAGATAGCAAAAGATTGAAGCTTCTTTGGAAGAAAAATCGAGTTGAAACTAGCAGGTGGAAATGGTCCGTCAAAAAGAGACACATTAACAAGTTATCATTTTCCGCGTCAGGAACCCTTTTACCTTTCCGCCCTATGCAAACCCCTATTTTATGGACTGTGCGACAAAACCCATTTTTGTAGACATTATTAAAATGCCACGTGTCAGATCTACACGATCAAGGATGAGCCGAGCTGGCAATTGCGAGAAACACTCTTGACAAACACTCCGACCGTTATGCTCTTCTGCTCTCCGCTCTCATCCAAGTCACTACACTCATTGTCTTAAAGGGCTCCTTAGGTACCTAGAAACATCCATTATGCAAGAGAAATGCAACTACATGCTAAATGCAACCTAAATCTAAAACAAAAGAAGAATGGGACAAAAACAAAGGAAAACATGCAAAAGAAGACTAAGATATGAACAAAATGCAGGCCTAAATGATGTAAATATAGGAAATATCAAGCATTCAAAACAAACAAAATAAAAAAGGAACGGTTTAGCATAAACGTACAGAAGATAGATCATCTATTTGTACAAGATATTAGCAAAAATACAAGAGTTGATTACAAGCATTCCCCAGCATTCCGATATCATCTCGACATCCATGTCCCTGCAGGCATCAGGTCCGGATACGAGGAAAATCTATACGCCTCTGCCGGCTGGAATGAATGAGGGTGTGATGATCTACTTACGAAAGGTAGGCCTAGCAATTTACAACGGACAAAGCAATATTAATAAAAATGGCAATAAAACAAGACAAGGAGGTAAATCGAAAAAACAAACCTTTCCGGAGCAGCAAAGTCATCACGCGAGATGGTGACCTCCTTAATACCGTAACGCTTTAGGTTTAGCTGACTAAGCTCGGTCTTAAGGGCTAAGAGTTTGTCGATAGGAACCTCGCACTCGCAACCCGCATAACACATCTTTTCAAAACAATTTAATGATGCTTTGGTCTTAGCAATTTTGATCTCAAGCTATTTGATCTCCTCTCCTTGAGCCAAAAAGGCTTTTATTTGACAGATACGAGTGTGATACCATTCTCGCGAATGTTGATACATTGAATGAGCAACGTGCTGAACCAATCTCTCGAGAGATTTCTGACAGTTTTCTTCTGCGGCAACATTCCTCTCATTCTCCTCGGCAATTCTCTTCTTAAAGCTTTCCCTTTGCAATCAGCTTTCCTTGGTGAACTCTACCTTGAGCCTTTGAATTTCAAGTTCAACTTCCAGGTTCTTGCATTCGAGCTCTTTGATTTTAGTTTCTGCGCTGCAAAGTTCTTGGTCATTCGTCGCTAACTCCTCAGTGGTGCTTTCTTTACGGAACGAATCTTGATCATGTTATTCTATCATCGATGCGAAAATCCCAAGTCCCTAGAAAATATTTTTCACCGATGCATCTCAAACAAACAAACAAACAAATCACACAAGAGGGGAAGTCAAATTCAATACTAAAAGAATGAACCTGCATAAAATGATGAGCCATTCCCGAGAAGCTCTCTAACCGCTTCAACTTCTCGACATAGATTCCTCTATTCGGCTTCGCTCTACACTGCCAAACCAAATTCGCAGCAAAGTGCTCATCGAACATCGCTGGGGAATTTTCGTTCCACCGCAATAAAAATTGATGAAGGTTGAAATTTGAATCCTCGCCAGCACTTTGATTCTCTGGGATCTTTGGGGAATTATTTGTACAAAGCAGCGAATTAGGTTCCTAGCCCTCTACTTCCTTAAAGACGGTATTTTGCCCCCCGAATGAAGAAGCATCCATCAAACTCTCAGCAAAAATCCTCGATGGAGACGAATCAGAAGATCGTGCATGCTTTCCCAAATCAACGATATTAACGGCGGGATTATCATCGCTAACCGTCGGAGCATCTTCGGGCGACGGTGGATCTCTTGGCAGAATCACAATTCTTGGCTTCTTACCCGAAAGACATTCCGGAATAGCAACTTCGACCAGAGGGATCTTGCTTCTTCTCTTCAACCCCATCTTTAGAGAAGATTTTCAGGAGCAAACACAACAAGATAGCAAAAGATTGAAGCTTCTTTGGAAGAAAAATCGAGTTGAAACTAGCAGGTGGAAACCAAATGGTTCGTCAAAAAGAGACACCTTCACAAGTTATCATTTTCCGCGTCAGGAACCCTTTTACCTTCCCGCCCTATGCAAACCCCTATTTTATGGACTGTGCGACAAAACCCATTTTTGTAGACATTATTAAAATGCCACATGTCAGATCTACACGATCAAGGATGAGCCGAGCTGGCAATTGCGAGAAACACTCTTGACAAACACTCCGACCGTTATGCTCTTCTGCTCTCCGCTCTCATCCAAGTCACTACACTCATTGTCTTAAAGGGCTCCTTAGGTACCTAGAAACATCCATTATGCAAGAGAAATGCAACTACATGCTAAATGCAACCTAAATCTAAAACTAAATAAGAATGGGATAAAAACAAAGGAAAACATGCAAAAGAAGACTAAGATATGAACAAAATGCAGGCCTAAATGGTGTAAATATAGGAGATATCAAGCATTCAAAACAAACAAAATAAAAAAATAACGGTTTAGCATAAACATACAGAAGATAGATCATCTATTTGTACAAGGTATTTGCAAAAATACAAGAGTTGATTACAAGCATTCCCCAGCATTCCGATATCATCTCGACATCCATGTCCCTGCAGCTATCAGGTCCGGATACAAGGAAAATCTACACGCCTCTGCCGGCCTGGAATGATTGAGGGTGTCATGATCTACTTACGAAAGGTAGGCCTAGCAATTTCCACCGGACAAAGCAATATTAATAAAAATGGCAATAAAACAAGACAAGGAGGTAAATCGAAAAGACAAACCTTTCCGGAGCAGCAAAGTCATCACGCGAGATGGCGACCTCCTTAATACCGTAACGCTCTAGGTTTAGCTGACTAAGCTCGGATTTAAGGGCTAAGAGTTTGTCGATAGGAACCTCGCACTCGCAAGCCGCATAAACACATCTTTTCAAAACAAATTATTGATGCCTTGGTCTTAGCAATTTTTATCTCAAGCTATTTGATCTCCTCTCCTTGAGCCAAAAAAGCTTTTATTTGACAGATACGAGTGTGATACCATTCTCGCGAATGTTGATACATTGAATGAGCAACGTGCTGAACCAATCTCTCGAGAGATTTCTGACAGTTTTCTTCTGCGGCAACATTCCTCTCATTCTCCTCGGCAATTCTCTTCTCAAAGCTTTCCCTATGCAATCAGCTTTCCTTGGTGAACTCTACCTTGAGCCTTTGAATATCAAGTTCAACTTCCAGGTTCTTGCATTCGAGCTCCTTGATTTTAGTTTCTGCACCGCAAAGTTCTTGGTCATTCGTCGCTAACTCCTCAGTGGTGCTTTCTTTACGGAACGAATCTTGATCATGTGATTCTATCAACGATGCGAAAATCCCAAGTCCCTAGAAAATATTTTTCACCGATGCATCTCAAACAAACAAACAAACAAATCACACAAGAGGGGAAGTCAAATTCAAAACTAAAAGAAATGATCCTGCATAAAATGCTGAGCCATTCCCAAGAAGCTCTCTAACCGCTTTAACTTCTCGACATAGATTCCTCTATTCGGCGTCGCTCTACACTGCCAAACAAAATTCGCAGCAAAGTGCTCATCGAACATCGCTGGGGAATTTTCGTTCCACCGCAATAAAAAATGATGAAGGTTGAAATTTGAATCCTCGCCAGCACTTTGATTCTCTGGGATCTTTGGGGAATTATTTGTACAAAGCAGCGAATTAGGTTCCTAGCCCTCTACTTCCTTAAAGACGGTATTTTGCCCCCCGAATGAAGAAGCATCCATCAAACTCTCAGCAAAAATCCTCGATGGAGACGAATCAGAAGATCGTGCATGCTTTCCCAAATCAACGATATTAACAGCGGGATTATCATCGCTAACCGCCGGAGCATCTTCGGGCGACGGTGGATCTCTTGGCAGAATCACAATTCTTGGCTTCTTACCCGAAGGACATTTCGGAATAGCAACTTCGACCAGAGGGATCTTGCTTCTTCTCTTCAACCCCATCTTTACAGAAGAAATTCAGGAGCAAACACAACAAGGTAGCAAAAGATTGAAGCTTCTTTGGAAGAAAAATCGAGTTGAAACTAGCAGGTGGAAACCCAATGGTCCGTCAAAAAGAGACACATTAACAAGTTATCATTTTCCGCGTCAGGAACCCTTTTACCTTTCCGCCCTATGCAAACCCCTATTTTATGGACTGTGCGACAAAACCCATTTTTGTAGACATTATTAAAATACCACGTGTCAGATCTACACGATCAAGGATGAGCCGAGCTGGCAATTGCGAGAAACACTCTTGACAAACACTCCGACCGTTATGCTCTTCTGCTCTCCGCTCTCATCCAAGTCACTACACTCATTGTCTTAAAGGGCTCCTTAGGTACCTAGAAACATCCATTATGCAAGAGAAATGCAACTACATGCTAAATGCAACCTAAATCTAAAACTAAAGAAGAATGGGACAAAAACAAAGGAAAACATGCAAAAGAAGACTAAGATATGAACAAAATGCAGGCATAAATGATGTAAATATAGGAAATATCAAGCATTCAAAACAAACAAAATAAAAAAGGAACGGTTTAGCATAAACGTACAGAAGATAGATCATCTATTTGTACAAGATATTTGCAAAAATACAAGAGTTGATTACAAGCATTCCCCAGCATTCCGATATCATCTCGACATCCATGTCCCTGCAGGCATCAGGTCCGGATACGAGGAAAATCTATACGCCTCTGCCGGCTGGAATGAATGAGGGTGTGATGATCTACTTACGAAAGGTAGGCCTAGCAATTTACAACGGACAAAGCAATATTAATAAAAATGGCAATAAAACAAGACAAGGAGGTAAATCGAAAAAACAAACCTTTCCGGAGCAGCAAAGTCATCACGCGAGATGGTGACCTCCTTAATACCGTAACGCTTTAGGTTTAGCTGACTAAGCTCGGTCTTAAGGGCTAAGAGTTTGTCGATAGGAACCTCGCACTCGCAACCCGCATAACACGTCTTTTCAAAACAATTTAATGATGCCTTGGTCTTAGCAATTTTGATCTCAAGCTATTTGATCTCCTCTCCTTGAGCCAAAAAGGCTTTTATTTGACAGATACGAGTGTGATACCATTCTCGCGAATGTTGATACATTGAATGAGCAACGTGCTGAACCAATCTCTCGAGAGATTTCTGACAGTTTTCTTCTGCGGCAACATTCCTCTCATTCTCCTCGGCAATTCTCTTCTTAAAGCTTTCCCTTTGCAATCAGCTTTCCTTGGTGAACTCTACCTTGAGCCTTTGAATTTCAAGTTCAACTTCCAGGTTCTTGCATTCGAGCTCTTTGATTTTAGTTTCTGCGCCGCAAAGTCCTTGGTCATTCGTCGCTAACTCCTCAGTGGTGCTTTCTTTACGGAACGAATCTTGATCATGTTATTCTATCATCGATGCGAAAATCCCAAGTCCCTAGAAAATATTTTTCACCGATGCATCTCAAACAAACAAACAAACAAATCACACAAGAGGGGAAGTCAAATTCAATACTAAAAGAAATGAACCTGCATAAAATGATGAGCCATTCCCGAGAAGCTCTCTAACCGCTTCAACTTCTCGACATAGATTCCTCTATTCGGCTTCGCTCTACACTGCCAAACCAAATTCGCAGCAAAGTGCTCATCGAACATCGCTGGGGAATTTTCGTTCCACCGCAATAAAAATTGATGAAGGTTGAAATTTGAATCCTCGCCAGCACTTTGATTCTCTGGGATCTTTGGGGAATTATTTGTACAAAGCAGCGAATTAGGTTCCTAGCCCTCTACTTCCTTAAAGACGGTATTTTGCCCCCCGAATGAAGAAGCATCCATCAAACTCTCAGCAAAAATCCTCGATGGAGACGAATCAGAAGATCGTGCATGCTTTCCCAAATCAACGATATTAACGCCGGGATTATCATCGCTAACCGCCGGAGCATCTTCGGGCGACGGTGGATCTCTTGGCAGAATCACAATTCTTGGCTTCTTACCCGAAAGACATTCCGGAATAGCAACTTCGACCAGAGGGATCTTGCTTCTTCTCTTCAACCCCATCTTTAGAGAAGATTTTCAGGAGCAAACACAACAAGATAGCAAAAGATTGAAGCTTCTTTGGAAGAAAAATCGAGTTGAAACTAGCAGGTGGAAACCAAATGGTTCGTCAAAAAGAGACACCTTAACAAGTTATCATTTTCCGCGTCAGGAACCCTTTTACCTTCACGCCCTATGCAAACCCCTATTTTATGGACTGTGCAACAAAACCCATTTTTGTAGACATTATTAAAATGCCACATGTCAGATCTACACGATCAAGGATGAGCCGAGCTGGCAATTGCGAGAAACACTCTTGACAAACACTCCAACCGTTATGCTCTTCTGCTCTCCGCTCTCATCCAAGTCACTACACTCATTGTCTTAAAGGGCTCCTTAGGTACCTAGAAACATCCATTATGCAAGAGAAATGCAACTACATGCTAAATGCAACCTAAATCTAAAACTAAATAAGAATGGGACAAAAACAAAGGAAAACATGCAAAAGAAGACTAAGATATGAACAAAATGCAGGCCTAAATGGTGTAAATATAGGAGATATCAAGCATTCAAAACAAACAAAATAAAAAAGTAACGGTTTAGCATAAACGTACAGAAGATAGATCATCAATTTGTACAAGGTATTTGCAAAAATACAAGAGTTGATTACTAGCATTCCCCAGTATTCCGATATCATCTCGACATCCATGTCCCTGCAGCTATCAGGTCCGGATACGAGGAAAATCTATACGCCTCTTGCCAGCTGGAATGAATGAGGGTGTCATGATCTACTTACGAAAGGTAGGCCTAGCAATTTACACCGAACAAAGCAATATTAATAAAAATGGCAATAAAACAAGACAAGGAGGTAAATCGAAAAAACAAACCTTTCCGGAGCAGCAAAGTCATCACGCGAGATGGCGACCTCCTTAATACCGTAACGCTCTAGGTTTAGCAGACTAAGCTCGGTCTTAAAGGCTAAGAGTTTGTCGATAGGAACCTCGCACTCGCAACCCGCATAACACATCTTTTCAAAACAAATTATTGATGCCTTGGTCTTAGCAATTTTTATCTCAAGCTAATTGATCTCCTCTCCTTGAGCCAAAAAAAGCTTTTATTTGACAGATACGAGTGTGATACCATTCTCGCGAATGTTGATACATTGAATGAGCAACGTGCTGAACCAATCTCTCGAGAGATTTCTGACAGTTTTCTTCTGCGGCAACATTCCTCTCATTCTCCTCGGTAATTCTTTTCTCAAAGCTTTCCCTATGCAATCAGCTTTCCTTGGTGAACTCTACCTTGAGCCTTTGAATTTCAAGTTCAACTTCCAGGTTCTTGCATTCGAGCTCTTTGATTTTAGTTTCTGCGCCGCAAAGTTCTTGGTCATTCGTCGCTAACTCCTCAGTGGTGCTTTCTTTACGGAACGAATCTTGATCATGTGATTCTATCATCGATGCGAAAATTCCAAGTCCCTAGAAAATATTTTTCACCGATGCATCTCAAACAAACAAACAAACAAATCACACAAGAGGGGAAGTCAAATTCAAAACTAAAAGAAATGAACCTGCATAAAATGTTGAGCCATTCCCGAGAAGCTCTCTAACCGCTTAAACTTCTCGATATAGATTCATCTATTCGGCTTCGCTCTACACTGCCAAACAAAATTCGCAGCAAAGTGCTCATCGAACATCGCTGGGGAATTTTCGTTCCACCGCAATAAAAATTGATGAAGGTTGAAATTTGAATCCTCGCCAGCACTTTGATTCTCTGGGATCTTTGGGGAATTATTTGTACAAAGCAGCGAATTAGGTTCCTAGCCCTCTAATTCCTTAAAGACGGTATTTTACCCCCCGAATGAAGAAGCATCCATCTAACTCTCAGCAAAAATCCTCGATGGAGACAAATCAGAAGATCGTGCATGCTTTCCCAAATCAACGATATTAACGGCGGGATTATCATCGCTAACCGCCGGACCATCTTCGGGCGACGGTGGATCTCTTGGCAGAATCACAATTCTTGGCTTCTTACCCGAAAGACATTCCGAAATAGCAACTTCGACCAGAGGGATCTTGCTTCTTCTCTTCAACCCCATCTTTACAGAAGAAATTCAGGAGCAAACACAACAAGATAGCAAAAGATTGAAGCTTCTTTGGAAGAAAAATCGAGTTGAAACTAGCAGGTGGAAACCAAATGGTTCGTCAAAAAGAGACACCTTAACAAGTTATGATTTTCCGCGTCAGGAACCCTTTTACCTTCCCGCCCTATGCAAACCCCTATTTTATGGACTGTGCGACAAAACCCATTTTCGTAAACATTATTAAAATGCCACGTGTCAGATCTACACGATCAAGGATGAGCCAAGCTGGCAATTGCGAGAAACACTCTTGACAAACACTCCAACCGTTATGCTCTTCTGCTCTCCGCTCTCATCCAAGTCACTACACTCATTGTCTTAAAGGGCTCCTTAGGTACATAGAAACATCCATTATGCAAGAGAAATGCAACTACATGCTAAATGCAACCTAAATCTAAAACTAAAGAAGAATGGGACAAAAACAAAGGAAAACATGCAAAAGAAGACTAAGATATGAACAAAATGCATGCCTAAATGGTGTAAATATAGGAGATATCAAGCATTCAAAACAAACAAAATAAAAAAGTAACGGTTTAGCATAAACGTACAGAAGATAGATCATCTATTTGTACAAGGTATTTGCAAAAATACAAGAGTTGATTACAAGCATTCCCCAGCATTCCGATATCATCTCGACATCCATGTCCCTGCAGCTATCAGGTCCGGATATGAGGAAAATCTATACGCCTCTGCCAGCTGGAATGAATGAGGGTGACATGATCTACTTACGAAAGGTAGGCCTAGCAATTTACGCCGGACAAAGCAATATTAATAAAAATGGCAATAAAACAAGACAAGGAGGTAAATCGAAAAAACAAACCTTTCCAGAGCAGCAAAGTCATCACGCGAGATGGCGACCTCCTTAATACCGTAACGCTCTAGGTTTAGCTGACTAAGCTCGGTCTTAAAGGCTAAGAGTTTGTCGATAGGAACCTCGCACTCGCAACCCGCATAACACATCTTTTCAAAACAAATTATTGATGCCTTGGTCTTAGCAATTTTTATCTCAAGCTATTTGATCTCCTCTCCTTGAGCCAAAAAAACTTTTATTTGACAGATACGAGTGTGATACCATTCTCGCGAATGTTGATACATTGAATGAGCAACGTGCTGAACCAATCTCTCGAGAGATTTCTGACAGTTTTCTTCTGCGGCAACATTCCTCTCATTCTCCTCGGCAATTCTCTTCTCAAAGCTTTCCCTATGCAATCAGCTTTCCTTGGTGAACTCTACCTTGAGCCTTTGAATTTCAAGTTCAACTTCCAGGTTCTTGCATTCGAGCTCTTTGATTTTAGTTTCTGCGCCGCAAAGTTCTTGGTCATTCGTCGCTAACTCCTCAGTGGTGCTTTCTTTACGGAACGAATCTTGATCATGTGATTCTATCATCTTTGCGAAAATCCCAAGTCCCTAGAAAATATTTTTCACCGATGCATCTCAAACAAACAAACAAACAAATCACACAAGAGGGGAAGTCAAATTCAAAACTAAAAGAAATGAACCTGCATAAAATGCTGAGCCATTCCCGAGAAGCTCTCTAACCGCTTAAACTTCTCGATATATATTCCTCTATTCGGCTTCGCTCTACACTGCCAAACAAAATTCGCAGCAAAGTGCTCATCGAACATCGCTCGGGAATTTTCGTTCCACCGCAATAAAAATTGATGAAGGTTGAAATTTGAATCCTCGCCAGCACTTTGATTCTCTGGGATCTTTGGGGAATTATTTGTACAAAGCAGCGAATTAGGTTCCTAGCCCTCTACTTCCTTAAAGACGGTATTTTGCCCCCCGAATGAAGAAGCATCCATCAAACTCTCAGCAAAAATCCTCGATGGAGATGAATCAGAAGATCGTGCATGCTTTCCCAAATCAACGATATTAACGGCGGAATTATCATCGCTAACCGCCGGAGCATCTTCGGGCGACGGTGGATCTCTTGGCAGAATCACAATTCTTGGCTTCTTACCCGAAAGACATTCCGGAATAGCAACTTCGACCAGAGGGATCTTGCTTCTTCTCTTCAACCCCATCTTTACAGAAGAAATTCAGGAGCAAACACAACAAGATAGCAAAAGATTGAAGCTTCTTTGGAAGAAAAATCGAGTTGAAACTAGCAGGTGGAAACCCAATGGTTCGTCAAAAAGAGATACCTTAACAAGTTATCATTTTCCGCGTCAGTAACCCTTTTACCTTCCCGCCCTATGCAAACCCCTATTTTATGGACTGTGCGACAAAACCCATTTTTGTAGACATTATTAAAATGCCACGTGTCAGATCTACACGATCAAGGATGAGCCGAGCTGGCAATTGCGTGAAACACTCTTGACAAACTAAAGCTTATTGTGAGATCAAACCAATTCTGCTTCATGAGGTTCACCAAGCTGATTTGCAATCACCTCAACGAACTTGTTAGAGGAGAAATGTTAGAGGAGAAATGAGCAATGAGGAGAAATGAGCAAATTTCCTAAAAAAATTTTTCTAGCAATAAACATAAGCCCATCAAGATCAAGGAGGCTGCGCCGACCTATTCAAATAAAGAAAGTTGCTCGAAGATAATAACTAGTTTCCATAAGATCGAATCAACTTGAGAGCCAAGAGAGAATATTCAAAGATAATGAAGAATTTCGTTTATCTTCGGGGATGAAAATATTTTCATATCGCAAAATATGAGAATTATCACCAAAAGAGAAAAGGAAAAAGAGTTCGCAGCAGCCGACCTCCTAATCCTATAAATAGATGACCCCTGATAGTTTGAAGACCAACTCATACTTTCTAGAGAGCAGAAGAACAAGACCTAAAAGTTCCAAGCTTTCTAGTTTTCACAGCTCTAAACACTTTTTTTCACTTCGACAAAACCTCTAGGTCATGCCACCCCTGTAATCGCTTTTTGCCTTTGAGCTCTTAATAAAATTTATTCTCCAAAACCCAAACTATTAATCACAGAATCATATCAGTAATTTTCTGATTCAACAGTAATCATATAATAAATTATCACCCAACAATCTTAAAAGGCCAGTAAAATAAGGTGAAGTACCTACTGATGATGTTAAGGAAGTACAAAATCATATTGGTTGTGTAATGTAAAATCCTCTACCCTATAAAATTTGATTCTCAAGAAAACAATTTAGTGGGAACAAGATCAAAGGCATTCTTTTTGCATCAATATTAGCCCAACTCATCTATTATCTATTTGTTTGAGGTTGTTTATGTCCCTGACACGGAGAGCAATCTCTCTTGTGTTCTTGCATAGCCCCTTCCTGTTTCAGATGTTTGCTTCCTGTACTTCACAGTCAACCAGAGATTTGCTGCAAAGAACCTGCAATCAGTTCGATTAAAGATTTGAGAATTAGAAAGTCTCAGTGCTTCTCGTGTGAAAACAGAATGAGTTCAGTTTCAAAGGCACGTATAGTCCTAGAGAAGCTCGCTTACAGCTAGTAAGAAAGTTCATGTTTACCAATTTAATCATCTACTGATTAATACCTAAAATATTTGAGATTGTTGTCAATTGCGTAAGGAAAAGTGCCGACATAGACTTGGTTCTGGCTGTGCTCGAACCAACCCGTCTTTTGTTTTGCATATGCGAAAAAATTACAGATGTCAATCTCGTAGATCATACAATCAAGTACAAGTAGCAGAGACTACCTCTTGTTTTTTCTTTTCAAATGTACACTGTACGTCATTCTAAAGGCGTCTACAATGTGTGAGGTTTTATTTAAATGTAGAAAAACTTATTAAGTACTCCCTTTGCATCCATATGATCAAATGGACCATGTTCGTTGAATATGCCTCATAACACCATCTCACTTCTCAATATAAATTTTGATATAGAAATTGAAATAGTTATATCCATGTGTCATTAATATAAAAACTGGGAACTGGAGAATAACATACCATACAAATATTGGTTAGAGATGGAGTTAAGACAACTAATCCCACGTTTCAGTACAGTGTAAAAAAAAAATTATAAAAGTGAAACAGGAGACTCTAACAGAAACGAACCTCGCAGACAAACTGAAATTTACTTTAACCATTGCTAATCAACTAAGTCATCACCTGTTAAATCCCATAGATTTTGTTGTTGCTCTGTAATTGTCGCGAGCTGCGCCACCTCTGAATTTCGCATCCATGATTAAACTCTTATTAGGATGTTAAGAGAAAATAATTCCACAAAAAAAATGTGCAACATTAGGAAAACATAAATTATTATGTAGATTGATTGTATGAGATGAAAAGGCAACACTATGATCGTAATAAAAGACTTAAGTCCGAAATAAACGATTAATCCATATAAGGAGATTGGAACGCAACACTATGAAATTGAAATGATCGGAACCTCCAAACCACATAAATTGAATCGTTATACTTCAGGGACATGGGTCCTGAAACAGCAATTTTTGGTCTACTAGATAAAATATCCTACTTCTTCTAATCAGTTGTAGAATAGAAATCAGGTATCAATAATTGTGGGAGATGAGATGTAAACAATACTGTAAGCTAAGAAAGATTGGGGTTTGATTATGTGAGAACAAGACTAGCAACCTAATGATGCAATGAAAGAAAAGCATAAACTAAATGCAAGTGAACAGAACTAAACAATGAACTTAAAGCAATGATTACACAGGAAATTAAACAAGAAACGGCTACTTAAGCAAGAACTAAGCAAGATAACTTTGAAGGCAATTAATTAAAAGCAAGACTCAAGGTTCTAAGCAATTTTGGGAATAGGGTTTTTAAGAGTGACAAGGGGATTTCTTTCTAAGGCACTCAACAAGCATCAACAAACAAGCAATTCTCAATGTTATGCTCCTATACAAGGTATCTAAAGGGAACCACTTGGCGTCAATAAGAAATTCATTTTCAAAAAGATTCAAGTGTGAGACCCACTTGTGATGGCGTATCCTTCAACCATGAGCATAAAGATCAGAATCATTTTAGCCTAAGAGATGCACCAATCAAGCAACTACTCTCTCACCGAAGCAATAATTCAGATCAACTTATTAATCTTGTGAACCAATAAAGACCTAAGCAGCTATACACCAATTAAGATTATGGATTTAAGCACAAACTTGCAACACCCTAACAAAGCTAAGCAATGAACAAGAATGAAGCTAAAGCAAGATCTTTTGATGCATACTATCAAACCATCAAGTGAAGAACCTCAAAACCAGCATTATCAAGCCCTAAGCGAATAATCTAGCAAGGTGAACTATCACTTTGGTGTCACTGAACAAAGGAAACATAGACCAAGCTAGACTATCAAGCCAAATAAGAGAACAATACTTAGAAAAGAGATATCAAGACATCAAGTGAACCATATACATCTATCAAACCATATTCAACCAAAAGGAGCAAGCTTTATCAACATTAATCACTTAATCACATCTTAATCACCACTTTCCCTGCTTAGAACCCTAAATCTAAGGAAGACTACTCACTAATCATATTTAATCCCACTGATTTGGAGTTAAACATAACTAGATGAGTTTAAAATGCATAAGATAATAAATCTAAGCTACCAAGATGCAAGAACAGATATTAGAAGACAAGATTAAACCATAAAAATACAAACTTTATTAAAGAACAAAATCCTTAGGTAAAATCGCCCTTTTTGGCTTAGAGAGAGTTTTTGAGATTAGGTAAAATAAAGTTTAATAAGTATAATGTTTTGTGGCTTCCTTTTATAGTAGGGAGCCAAAAGAAGCATAAAAAACCTAAAAAGATAAGATAAGATTAAGAAAAGTCAAATGGTCAATGCAGATGAGCTGCATCGAGGTCGTACGGTCGATGTTATGCTCGACGTGCATCCTCGATATGGTCTGTGCAGCATGTATCGACGTCCTTCCTCGATGCTGGTCCTCGATGCAGACCAACGGCTTGGAATCCTCGTGCTGATCCTTCTTCTCTCCTCCTGCTGCTTGGATCGAGCATACTCCTCGGGTGTTCTGCTCGATATGCTTGCTCGATATGGACCAGACTTTGCAAGAACTCCACTTTTAACATCTCCTTTGAGCATGAGCTGCTTCTATCCCTTCCTCAGCTCCAAGAAACTCCAAAAACACCTGAGAATCACCACAAACATGCACATGTATGCAAATGTATGCAATCCTAAGCTAAATGCATGCTATGTTGATTCTTAGTGAAAATGATACCTAAATGCTGAACATAATGCAAAAAATAGGAAAAGATGCATGAAATGCAGCCTAAAATGATCTAAAATAGCAAGATATCAACACCCCCACACTTAGCTTTTGCTTGTCCTCAAGCAAACAAACACTTAACATGGTGATGAGGTTTTAAATGGGAACTCATATCATTGAAAATGCTAACAATAAATCAAAATGAAGTCCATGTTCCTAATTCTAGAGTACACTTGATGGAAGAATACTTTAAAGACTTGGCCACTTTCATCACAAAACAAGAATGATTACTAAGCTATCAACCTACACATGCTCATCAAATCAAACAACCTTTTTAACATTTAATTATGCTCAAACCGTGAATAATGCTTATGCAAATGTGAAAGTGCCATTTGGCTAAGGGACAAGGCTTAGTGGAATAAAAATGATCCCACTTCACAAACTGGTTTTGGTGTTTAAAGGGTTTTCTCAAAGAAAAGCGTGGTTGTGCTTTGGCAAAATGCTAAGGGTCAAAGAACAACTTACACATACAAAGGAAGACTCCCATCTACCCAAGATCTATAATATGTGTTCCTAACTCTAGCTAAGAAATGTAAGACCCTCCTATGCTACCCTTTTTAAGAACTTATACCCTTTTTAAAACCCAAAAAATTTTCTTCTTCAAGCGCTTTGGAGGACACTTCTTCTTTTGAACTTTAAGTGGTAGCGAGTTGCTTCTTTTGAGTTTGGCTCCTTTATTTGGTGATGCTGGTGCTTGATTCGCCTTTGGCTTTTTGATTTACTAGTTTTGCACTTCTTGCATCTTTTTTTCTTCTTTGAACATGAGCCTTCTTTCTTTGAGTTTAGAATCGCCATTTCCACCCTTTTGCTTGTGTCACACTCTTTTTTCATTGTGCCTTGACTTCTTTTCTTCTTTGCTTCTCTTAAAAACTAAACCGAAGATAACCCCAAACCATTCCCCAAAAACTTCTTAACCTATCTAACTCAAGAGTGAGCTAGTTCTACAATGGATGTACTTCCCTTGTCGTTCCAACCCAACACTTTTTGCTAAGCAGCAACCATGATGGAAGATGCCTCACAAATCACACATTGTTAATGTCCTGGCTTTAAAGAAGGTTTAGTTATGGGTGGAGAAATCTAAATGGACCTTTTAGAGAGTGGCAAAAGAGAATAATAAGATCCAAATATTTTAAACTATCCATGACATCAATCACATAAGCATTAAGGCATTATAATTGCGAATTTAAAATAGGTTCGACTTAAACAAATGTTGAAATCATTTCAAAGCATGCTTCAGTCTCAAACAAAGCTCACACAAATGAAAATTCCAAAAGTGGTTCAGCTTTATTTCTAGTTCAACATCAAATGCCCCAAAGGATTAAAAACAATGGCTTCATTTTCATAAATCGCTAGCATTAACAAAGATGTACTATCATAGTTCCCAATTTAAACAAGCAAGCTAGTCCTATATGAATGCATGAAGTCTAAATCCTATAAGAATGCATAAAAATCAAACTCTTTTTGCGAAGCAATTTTTGAAAAGAATTTCTATTTTTTTTGGTTTTTTCTATGCCTTAGATGCTATTAAATCATGATGCATGGTTCCTATTCTATTATGCAGATGCAATTGCAAGCATCAGTTCATCTTACACCCTCCCCCGCACTTAAATTACACAGTGCTTCTGTAATAAAAATGCTAAGGAGAGTGTTCACAAACATCAAGCAAACAATCGCTATAATTAAAAAAACAATGAGTGGTATTTACAATGGTTAGTGTGGTGTACCTTACTTCAAGTGGAGGAGTTGTGAGAGTCTGAACTCTCAATGGAATGGGAAGGTGAAGCTTCCTCCTCTGATGGAGTTTGCTGTCTAGTCCTTCTCTTCTTTCCTTTTCGCCTGGGGCAGCTACATGATATGAATGCCTGGCCGGCTGGAAAGCTTGTGTCCTTGGCCGCTCACTGATGTGGAATGAGTGTCTCTCTTGGACTGTCCTCTCTGGTGTGTCCTCAGACATGTCTTCAGCATCAGTTCCTCCTCCTTGTGGCTCTGTTTAGACCACTTGATCAGATCTCTTGGTGGATGAAGATCCTCCCAGCTTCTTCTTGAGTTTCCTCACCTTCTTCTTTAATGAGTCAACCGATTTCTTGCTTGCTTTGACTGTCTTCAGCAAACCTCTGATGGATTTATCCTGGAAGTGGTTCCATCTCTGAAGAAGCCTAATGTGCTTTTGTGCAGTCTTTGAAGCTTCAGATTTGCAGATCACATCATATGGGTCAAATGCATAAGGGCAGCTATCATAGTCTTCATGTTCCTCTTCTTCCATCCCTTAATGCTGAACCTCTTGTTCTTGATGCTGCTCTTCAATGTCTTCTTCCACATCTGAGTCTCTGATGGTGCTCGTGTTCCTCACTTTGCGTGACCTCATCAATGGCGGGTCAGTCCTTGGGTCATAAAGCTCATCTTGTGTTGGCACGAATCAGATGTTCTCATAGGAGGTGAAGTTGGTTAAACGCTGCTTGGGCAAATAATCTTCCTCTTCCTGTTTTCCAGCTCAAACTGATAGCCAAATCCTGTCTCAACAACTCCTGAAAGGTATCCGATCTTGCTGAGGTAAGAAACATCTAGGAAGATCATTGTAACATCTGGTGTACAAAGCTCAACTCCAGCTCCAAGTAAGATGGAAGTGATCACACCTCCAATGGCTATCTTTGGCTTTTTGTCTCTGGTGTTGAAAGCCCATTGCTGGCATGCTAGAAATTGCTTCATTAGGATTGTCACAAGACCAACTCCTAAGCGCCCTCCTTGGATCTTCCCATGCCTTGTTTCAACCATAATGTTCTTCAAGCCATTCACAAGAAACCCCATCTCTTCTTCTTTAACCATACTTTGCTCTTTCCTGTAGAAGAGTGTGCTGGTGAGGACTCTATGAACAGATCTGATAGCTGGGTGGCGGATGCTAGCACTCTTCAGATGACCAGCTCTATAAGCATCATTCGCTATTCTTCCCATACATGCTTTAGCTCATCATGCTTGAAGCGCATGTTTTGTGCTCTTGAGCCTTGATCAAATACAAAGATCTCTTCAAGCTGAGTGAACCCCATGGTTTACCATGCTCTGTTGGCTCTGAACTTGATGAATCCATTACCAGAGTCTTCTTCTCCTTCATCATACTCTTCATCAAACTTGTAGAAATAGACCTTGAAGCTTGCAAGGAACTCACAAGAAAGTTGCTTGTAAGTTGGATAGCCAAGACTAGAAAATTCTCCAGTCCAATTTTGCTCAACAGCTCATCCACTTCAGTCTTAATTCATAGCTCTTCTAATAGACCAGGATCAGAATATCTTGTAGGAGTGAAGTCCACTCTCCTCATCGCTCTCAAGTAGACCTTCAGCTTTGGTGCTGCATCTTGGACTGGTTCTTCATCAACTACTGGCCTTTTTCCCTCAGCTCTGTTTCTTACAGCAACATTTGAGTCAGAAATCCCCTCATCTCCTCTGGTGTTCAAGCAGGCACTGCAAAATTCTGCAAAACTTCACACTGATCACCAACAAGCAGAGTCGAATTTAGCAAAAATGTTCAGCTCAAAAGGGTAGATACAGCTAAAATTAAAATTCACATAGTGACAAGCAACGATTTCAACAATTTCAAGCATATGAAACCAAATCATCATTCTCTCTCCACCAAACTATGAGAATGCATCAGATTCACTATCACTAGTCTAATAAGAAACATTTCAATTGTCATTATGCTAGAAAAACAATAGCATGCCTAGATTTGGCCAGAAGCTAAACACAAAGTCAAACTAAGAACAAAAACATCATTTTTCAAATATTTCAACCATAGAATTTCAAAGATGAGCAACAATGATGACATGCAAATCAAAACCATAAACAAAATTGAGCAAACAACCATAATCTATCATTCTAATGTATCCTACTTTAATTTAACACATTTAAACTCAAGAAACAAGGAATTTAAACAAAGTTTACCTTAGTTCTTGAACCAAAAAGATGAAGTTCTAGAGAATGTAAGAGAGAAAGAAAGGATGCTTGAAAAAGTATGTTTAGCTCGAGATGGATGTGTGTGGAGAGAGAGAGAGATAAAGATTGCTAGCTTTAATGAAAGAGGATAAGGGATATCTAGAAAATTCCAAAGATAATACAAGAAAATCTGATTTAAAATTTAAAAATGCATGTGAGGGGGAAAGAAAACATTCCTTTACCATCCATCAAGGTCCACAAAAAAGTTTTACTCGATTTATCCATGTAAAAATTTCAAAAAATTCTTACATGGATCATATCGAGCAGAACAGTCGATGTGGTACCTTGATGTGTATCATATCAGGGACATCGGGTTATGTGGCTCGGCGATGTTGCTCTGCTGCCTCGGGGGTTATGTGTTCTGCTCAGCTTTTCCTTCAAGGCACTTTGCATCGAGCAGTCTCAGTAGATGTTCTGCTCGATGTTGTTTCTTGGTGTAGGGAGACACTTCGGCTTACATGATCCTTCACGTGGGCAATACATGGCACCGTCTGGATGCTTGTTCCTGGCTCGGCCATTGTGCATCGACCAAACATGTTGGTGTTTTGCTCGATGTTACACCTCGATGTGGAACGTCTTGTACATGGTTGCTGTTCTCCTTGGTGGTTGTCATGCCGGACACCGTCTTGGATCGAGCTGGCTGTTAGCACCCATATCGAGCAGAACCTTAGTTGTTCTGCTCGATGCAACTCATCGGTGTAACTTCATCGAGCAGTTTGATCGATGTACGGGCTGTAGCTTCTTAGTGTATGGACTGGTGATCACATCGAGCAGGGCTTTTGGTGTTTTGCTCGATGCTACACCTCAATGTAATCTCCACCGTGTGTCATGGTCGATGTACAGTTCAATCTCCTCGGTGTACAGACTGGGTCTTCAGGAGCGATCACATCGAACAGGCGTTTTGGTGTTATGCTCGATGCTACACCTCGATGTGATCCCCATCGTGCAACCTCCTCAGTGTATGGACTGGTCCTTCCTCGATATAAGCTGTATCGAGCAGAAATGACAGATGTTATGCGCGATATGGCACCTCGTTGTGAAAACAAAGTCTTCTTTCCTTGGCCTTTAAACCCTTCTACACATCCATGGACCTGATTTATGACTTCTGAAACACTAAATAGAGACATTAATAATGAAAGAAAGCATATATTTACAAGGATAGTCATGGGATTACCTTTCAAGTGTGCTTGTTTTAAGTCACTAAGCTTAACATTGATGGTTTGAGGACTAGTCATAAGAGGTTGATGGAGCTGGCACTCCTACCTCTTTCTTCTGGCAAACCCAAGTGCCCACTGACATCAGTATCTTCTTCTCACGAACTGTCTTCCTGTTTCTCTTCTTTTTGACACTTGGTGTGATCAAAGGCTTCACTTCCTTGGTGATCAAGCTTTCATCCTTTTTCAAACCATCTTCAAGCGTCAACTCAGTGTTAAGCTTCTGTTCTGCCTCATCAGAGAGAGTGTCACTCATCAACATACTCATTGTGAAGCTCATAGCATGCTCCACATGCTCTGGAAGTTGCTGTTACTCACTCTCTTCTTCAATGATTGTTCCACAAAAAGCTATGGAAGGAGAGACAATCTTGTAGACTTTGAACTCATCAACATTCTTCAAAATCACAGACCCTCTCTTGAAGTCTACCTGAGCTTCCGCTGTTGCCAAGAATGGTGTTCCTAGAAGAAGTGGCACCTCTCTTGAATATGTCTTCTCCATAACCACAAAATCTGTTGGCTCAATCTTTAAAGGGTAATCCTTCACCATGCCCCTATGATCTTGTTGAGGTGTCATCCACAAAGGTGATAGGGGCTTTGCAGGGCTTCAATTCCTTGATTCCTAAAGTTTGGCTTAAGTGGAGAGACATGACATTTACTATTGAACCTGAATCACACAATGCTCCAACATTGTCTAGCATCTCTAGCTCACAAGTAATGAGGATCTTTCCTGGATTGGGAAGCTTTGTCAATGTCTTCAGCTCCTTGCTGCTCTTTATATTAGCCCCCACATTCTCTAGAATTGCCTCCACTACTTCCAGCTTGTAAAAGACTTCTTTGAGGAACCTGATTTGATCATTCACTTCAAGCAAAGTGGTGACATGAGGAAGCTATATTCCAGCGTCTTGTATGTCTTTCCTGAAATTTGAATAAACTGCCATCTGAGCCTTTGTAAAGTGCATTGTGGGGTAAGCTTTACCCTTCTCATTGCTGCTTGAGGAGCTGCCCACATGGCGATCATACAACTCCTTGAAGTATTCAGGAGTTTCTCTAACCAAGACCATCAAAGTGTGGTATGTCTCTACAAGATCTTTATCAGCTTCACTGAGCTCTGGTTTGGCTACTTCTTATGGAGCAACTAAGGCTTTCTCAGCCTCTTCCTTTTCAGCAGCTTCTTGAGTGGCTCTTTCTTACTCTTCTTCTTTGTTCCAGCTGTCATCTAGTCCTTGGAGGAACTTCTCTACAATATCCGCAGCTTCTTGATCATCAATGTTGACGTTGATGACATTCCCCCCCACACTCAGCCTTTAACATGTCCACATGTAACAGAATCTCTTGAAACATAATGCCAAGCTCTTCCAATGAAGCATCTTCATCATCAAACTCTTCATCCTCTTTAGCAAGCAAGTAACAGAATTCCTTAGGATTTGCTTCACTATTTCCAGGTAACTGGTTCTTAGGCTTTGAAGATGAAGCTCCTTTGTTTTCTAGAGACTTGACTCTTTGGTTAAGAGCATCTAACTTGCCATTCAGGTCACAAAGAGTGGTGTCTATTTTGTTATGCACTTCTGCAAATTTCTTGTGCAGCTCTATAGTGGTGTTGGCTTGACCAGTCAACAATTGTTGCATCATCTGCTTCAAATCAACATCTTGAGTGCTGGAAGAGTTTTGAGTATTGCCAAAACCTGGTGGTAGAAAAGCTGGTCTTGGCTGAAAGTTAGCTTGTTGAAAACTGCCCAGAAATGATGGTCTTGAAGCAAAGTTGTTCTGCTGGTTGAAAGGAACAAAAGGTTTGGTTCCTTGGTTTTGTTGAGCAGCTTGTGATGGATAGACTTGATCCTGAGGGTAAGCCACGTTGGTGCTTCTGTGAGAGAAATTGGGATGGTTCCTGTAGTTGTTAAAATCGCCTCCTTATTGATTCATGTAGGAAGCTTCTTATTCTACAACTGTCCCATCTTCCTCTTGGGTAGCAACACTAACACCAACAATACTAACATTCTTAAAAGACACTAAACAGCTTGTCTAACTTGTCATTCAAAGCTTTAATCTCCTTCTTTATTGTGCTCTCTCTTTCAGCGCTTACAACAGCTCTAGATGTTCTGTCATATTCTTCACCATAGTTTCCATCGGAAAGTACCAATTTCTCCACAAGAGCTAGACCATCAACAACAGTATTGCCCATAAAATTCCCATTGAAGGCTGTGTCCAAGAGCATTCTGTACTTTGGCGTCACTCCTCTATATAAAGTAGACAGCAAGCTTTCATTTGTGAAACCATGGTGTGGGCACTGCAAAGTGTAAGACTTGAACCGCTCCCAAGCTTCAGAAAATGTCTCGTTCCCATGCTGAGTAAAGCTACTTATGGTGTTCCTGAGCTTTGTTGTTCTTGTTGAGCTGAAGAATTTGTTGAGGAATGCTGTCTTGCACTCATTCCATGTAAAGATTGATCCTTGTGGAAGTGTCTTCTACCAGTGATGTGCTTTGTCACTTAAACTGAAAGGGAACAAGCACAGCTTCAAAGCATCTTCAGAGACTAATCTTGGCCATACCACACACCTTATCAAACTGGTCAAGATGATCCAAAGGGTCTTCATTGGGCAGGCCATGGAATCTGTTGCCTTGCACCATGTTGATCAACCCAAGCTTGATCTCTAAATGGTTCTGATGTACAGCTGGAGCGTGTATGCCGTTCCTGTTGTGATGAGTATGTGGTGCATCACCAGCTCCTATTGGTCTTGCAGCTCTAGGTGCTTGAACTGGTACTCGCAATCCTTGAACTCCAGCCGCTTGGTTCAAAGCTTCTTGTGATTCATCAATGTGTGCTGCAGCTTGTTGTAGTGGTGCTTGTCCAACAACACAAATATGTGGTAACTGAGCTTTTATGAATGTTGTCAATGAAAGAAGTCAGATTTGATGAGCCTTTAGACTTCAAATTCATACAAGTACCTGAAATAACAGAGCACAGAAAACAGAGTAAATTAGTAACTTTTACTGTAAAGAACTTAGTCTAACAGCAATGTTAAACTCAAACAATCCACAATGGCAACGGCGCCAATTTGAAACAGCAGTTTTTGGTCTACTAGATCAAATGTCATGCTTCTTCTAATCAGTTGTAGAATACATCAGGTATCAATCTAATTGTGGGAGATGAGATGCAAACAATGATGTAAGCTAAGCAAGATTAGGGTTTGATTATGTGAGAACAAGACTAGCAACCTAATGATGCAATGAAAGAAAAGCATAAACTAGATGCAAGTGAACAGAACTAAACAATGAACTTAAAGCAATGACTAAACAGGAATTTAAACAAGAAACGACTACTTAAGCAAGAACTAAGCAAGATAACTTTGAAGGTAATTAATTAAAAGCAAGACTCAAGGGTCTAAGCAATTGTGGGAATGTTGTTTTCAAGAGTGACAAGGGGATTTCTTTCAAGGTAATAAATCCCCTTGTCACTCAACAAGCATCAACAAGCAAGCAATTCTCAATGTTATGCTCGTAGACCAGGTATCTAAAAGGAACCACTTGGCGTCAATAAGCAATGCATATTCAACAAGATTGAAGTGTCAGACCCACTTGTGATGGCATATCTTTCAAACATGAGCATAAAGATCAGAACCATTCTAGCCTAAGAGATGCACCAATCAAGCTACTACTCTCTCACCCAAGCAAGAATTCAGATCAACTTATTAATCTTGTGAACTACTAAGGACCTAAGCAGCTAAACACCAATCAAGATTATGGATTTAAGCACAAACTTGCAACACCCAAACAAGCTAAGCAATGAACAAGAATTAAGCAAAAGCAAGATCTTTTGATGCATACTATAAAACCATCAAGTCAAGAACCTCAAAACCAGCATTATCAAGCCCTAAGCAAATCATCTAGCAAGGTGAACTATCACTTTTGTGTCACTGAACAAAGGAAACATAGACCAAGCTAGACTATCAAGCCAAATAAGCGAACTGTACTTAAAGAAGAGATATCAAGACATCAAGTGAACCATATGCATCTATGAAACCATATTCAACCAAAAGAAGCAAGCTTTATCAACATTAATCACTTTGCAAGGGAAGGAGATAACAGAGAACCATTGAACAAGCCTAATCACCTCTTAATCACATCTTAATCACCACTTTCCCTACTTAGAACCCTAAATCTAAGGAAGACTACTCACTAATCATGTCTAATACCATTGATTTGGAGTTAAACATAACTAGATGAGTTTAAATGCAAAAGATAATAAATCTAAGCTACCAAGATGCAAGAACAGAGATTAGAAGACACGATTAAACCATAAAAATGCTAACTTTATTAAAGAATAAGATGCTTAGGCAAAATCGCCCTTTTTGTTTAGAGAGAGTTTTTGAGATTAGGTAAAATAAAGCTTGATAAGGATAATGTTTTGTGGCTTCTCTTTTATAGTATGGAGCCAAAAGAAGCATAAAAAACCTAAAAAGATAAGATAAGATAAAGAAAAGTCAAATGGTCAATGCAGATGAGCTGCATAGAGGTTGTACGGTCGATGTTCTGCTCGACGTGCGTCCTCGATATGGTTCATGCAGCATGTATCGACGTCTTTCGTCGATGCTTGTCCTCGATGCAGACCAACGGCTTGGAATTCTAGTGCTGATCCTTCTTCTCTCGTCCCGTTGCTTGCACCGAGTATACTCCATGGGTGTTCTGCTTGATATGCTTGCTCGATATGGACCAGACTTTGTAAGAACTCCACTTTTGACATCTCCTTTGAGCATGAACTGCTTCCATCCCTTCCCCAGCTCCAAGAAACTCCAAAAACACTTGAGAATAACCACAAACATGTACATGTATGCAAATGTATGCAATTCTAAGCTAAATGCATGCTATGTTGATTCTAAGTGCAAATGATACCTAAATGCTGAACTATAATACAAAAAAAGAGGAAAATATGCATGAAATGCAGTCTAAAATAATCTAAAATAGCAAGCTATCATGTCTTTAACACTCTACATCATCTTCTTTTTTTCCACATCATAATTCGACATTTATTTAAATTTTTTTTTCTACAATGGTTTTGTTTTAAAAAATTACAACATTCGACTCCACTATATTGTTTTATATATTTTAATTTGTATGTTTTTGTTTTGATCACATATTATTAGTAACAAAATCTGAGTATTTTTTATGTCTAAATCAAATGAAACAAGTTTCTATTTATAAAGTATAAAAAGAGATGAATTTTGTTTTAAAATATTCATATATATATATATATATACATAAAAATAATTAACGTTAAATAATTGAGGGAAAAAAAGGTAATCCTAAATCTAAGCGACCAATCAATATACTACACATGTTTTGCTTTATTTTTAGCAACACCGTTGATAAGATTGAACACAAAACTTGCCACATCATTATCAACTTTTATTTTACACACTATTGCAGTATTTTCACTGTTGATAATATTTATCAACACTTCCATTGTAGACAGTCTTATTCATATATATGATTTAAAGTGTTTTTTTTTTGGTCAGTAGTCTTTTCTCTTAGAACAGTTTTGATATCTAAACCGGTGGAGTCGAGTTTACATATTTGTCTTTGTGTTTTGAGCGCGTGAAATATGCGAGATTGGAGAAGAAGTAAATTCCTTCTTACTAGTCTCAGCCGCCAAGGTGACTGATTTCTCTTGTATTTACATCATTTAGGCTTGCATTTAGTGCATGTTTTGGTTCTCTTTTGCATGTTTTCCTTATCATTTGTCCCGTTTTCTTCGCCTTTTAGACTTAGGTTGCATTAAGGATGTAGTTTGCATTTTCTTTGCATAAAAGATGTTTATAGGTACTCATTGAGCTACAAGGAGCATGAGAAATGATGGTTGGTGCAGCACATGACATGAAAAGAGCCAAGAAGAAGGTGCACCTTGTTGAAGCGGTCAGAAACTTCACCTGACAAAACTGGCTCCGACAAAGCATCTCCAACCCGATTCAGCTTCAATAGTATTCATCACTGGTTTAGCCCCGTGAGTTAGCTTGCGTGTGAAGTTGGATTCAGGTCATTCCCGTCACCGGTTAGAAAGTTACAGAAGTTTTTGTGAAACCGCTTAACCCATATCGGTCTGTGCACAGAGGCTATCGGTCAAGGAGTGACCGATACAAGTCATATCAATCATTCATATCAGTCAATGAGTGACTGATACAATACATATAGATCAAAGCTATCGGTTAGGAAGTGATCGATACAAATGCGCCGAGTATATTTCGGTCACCTTCCAGACCGATAGGATTCATATCGATCAGCCTAAACCGATACAACTGACCCATACGATTCATATCGATCAGCCTAGACCAATACAACTGACCGATACGATTCATATCGATCAGCCTAGACCGATACAAATGACTGATATGATACCAGACTGAAGACCATCTATTTACAATTTTGCCATTTTTGCTGAGACTCCTATAAATTCTTAAAATCCCTAATTTCTGGAAAACAACTCTTTATCCAGCAGTCTCTTCTTCTTTGTTTATGCTTTTTGATTTTGTAACTTGAATCTTTGCTTGATTTTAATTAAAGTTTGCATTTATCTTCTTGTTTCATCTCCTTAATCATGATTAATTATCTTTTCTTCATAGATTTGATGGTTTTCACCATGATTAGTGAGTAGTTTGCTTTAGGTTTTAGATTTGGGCAGATGGGGTGATTTTAGTGATTGTTTAGGTTGATTAGGGCCTAGATCTTCTCATTCACTTTCTTATAGGACTGTGCTTAATGCTTAGTACCTCTTTGTTAAAGAAGCTGATTTTAGTTTTTCACATGCACACCAAGTGTTTGATGAAATTTCTGAATGAAGTTCAATGCTTGAAATGGTGTTTAGATAATCATGAGTCTTTACATCTATCATTTCTTGCTTGAATGTGCTTTATTCCTAGTACCATATTGATGAGAAATTGCCTCTAGACATTGATTATGCATGAGAATGAGAGTTGATGTTTGACATATCATATAAGAGATTAGTGAACCTAGCCTAAGAGATTAGATGTCTAGCATGCTAATTGGTTTATGGAACTTGATTTTTATGCTTGATGATTATGTGTTTGAGTAAAAAGATTTATCTTGAATATGTGATTAGAAAAGGGATTAATGCCAAGAGATTGGATTAGTCTATATTAGTGTTACTTAGCTAAGGTTGAGTATTTAGAATTGCTTGTTTTGATCACCCTAGACATGAACATGAATCATCCTATCACCATTGCCTTGATCTTGAACAATCTTTTAATCTTTGAAGTCTTGCTTTTACTTTGTTTTATTTCAACTTTTACTCTGTTTTTGCTCTGTTTCTCTTTGCCATTACTGCTCTTTAATTGCTTTCTTTTGCTTCTTTGCTTAATCATTTAGGTTGTTAGACTTCTAAAAATATCTATGTTTGCTTGAATTAAAAGCTCTATTGCATTCTTACTGCTTCATTCTCCCATTTTGGATTGATAAAACCCTATGCTATACTACAACTGATTAGTACAAGCTTGGGTGATTGACAACAAGAGCCTAAAACCCCTTGTATCAATTTGACGCCGTTGCCATTAGGGGAATACTTTGTTCAGTAGGATTTGTAGAGATCAGGCTTAGTGACTCTAAACAAGCACTCTTGGGAGGTATTCCCCTGTTTACATATTATTGCATTTTATGTTTTCTTTTCTGTTTTTCTTACAATAAATTTGTTATAAGTCTGCCAAAACACCTCCTAAGGTACACAACCCCACTCCTTTGCTTCTGAATACTTTTGAGTACCTTTTATTACCCTTCTTCAAGCTTCTATTACACAAGGGACTGTGTAATTCAAGAGTGGGGGAGGGCATTGCATTTAACATTGTTTTTTGTTTTCTTATTTTCGCTTTTACACACTTGAGTCTCTCATGCATTCATCTATGTGCACTGAAAATCCATGAAATTTTCAAATTTTTTTGAACCAAAAAGATCATTTAGTTGCATTTACATAACTAAGATTGAGTCTAGATGCATTTCATATAGGTTTGCATACATTTGCATAGGGAGTAGATGATAAACACTTGTCAAGATATTAATGTTTGAATTCTTTTCAATGCCTTGGTTATCTGTTGTTTAATTGCATTTAAGTGAGTTTGAAGTTAAGGCTGCACCATATCTTGAATTCTTGCATTGATACTCTTGTCTTATGTTGAAGCTTGCTTTGATTTTATTCCAACTCTATCTTATTAGAACCATAATCCTGACTTTGAATTATCTTGTTTGTGCATTGAGAGTGATTACATGGCTACCCATATACATACTTAGATGATCTTCTTCCCTTCTTACCACTCTTGTTAATCCAAGTAGCTGATCCTCATCATTATGGGACAGTTAACCACACCCTAAACCAATCCTTCTTTCTGAGCCTAAACACTATTGTGAGAGTTGTGAGGCCTTCCATCGCATCATTTTTGATCTTATCTTGGCAAAAAGAGTTATGAATAAGGCTGGCAAGGAGAAGCTCTCTTGTAGACACCAGCTTGCATTTTAAGTTTGATATTAGGTTAGGAGTTTGGGAAAGGGTAGTGTAAGTGGTTTGAGCTTTAGATGTTTACATCTTTTGAGAAGAAGAAGAAGTATGGATTGGTAGTATGGGGGAACAGTTCTTTTTGTGGTTAAGTTAATTAGAAAGAAAGCTCTAATTGTTAAAGAAGAAAGGTGCCAACAACAACAAAGCTTACAAAAGGTCATCCAAAAGGATAACTCAAACCAAGCAATCCACCAAAGGTGATGAAAATGTCGCCAATCATACAACAAAGAAGAGCAAGTTCCAAAAAGAAGTCAACCACACAAGCAAAAGAAGAAGGAGCTTCCCCAAATATGAAGAAGGAAGAGAACAAATGCTTTGGGAAATGGGTAGAAAGGGTAGAACAGAGCTTTGCCTTGCATGCATGGGTGTGCTTTTACCTTTAGCATTTTGCCTAAGATAGAATCATTTCATTGAGTGATCCCCTGAATCTTTGAACTCCTATTTGAATGAGATCATTTTCATCTCATAATCTTGTCCCTTGACCAAATCTTTTCTCTTGATTTGCACAAACTTGATCCATTGGTTACTGATTAATGAATGTTAAAGAGTTGGTTGATTTGAATGCTTGTGTAGGCTAAGCTAGAGTTCATTGTTTGCTATGATGGGTATGGCCAAAGCTTTTAAAGTAGAACAATCTCTTTGTATCTTAGAACCTATAATTTGAGCATTGACTCAATTTTTCCATTAACACCTTTAGTTTTGAGCTCCCAATTTCAAACCTCACTCTCCCATTTTTTCTTAATTGCTTGAGGACAAGCAAAAGGCAAGTGTGGAGGTGTTGATATCTCTCGTATTTACATCATTTAGGCTTTTATTTAGTGCATGTTTTGGTTCTCTTTTGCATGTTTTCCTTATCCTTTGTCCTATTTTCTTCTTTTTAGACTTAGGTTGCATTTAGGATGTAGTTTGTATTTTCTTTGCGTAAAAGATGTTTATAGGTACTCATTGAACTACAAGGATCATGGGAGATGATGGTGGGTGCAGCACAGGACATGAAAAGAGCGAAGAAGAAGGTGCACCTCGTGGAAGCGGCCAGAAACTTCACCTGACAAAACTGGCTCGGACAAAGAATCTCCAACCCGATTCATCTTCAGTAGTCTTCATTAATGTTGTATCCCCGTGAGTAAGCTTGCGTCTGGAGTTAGTTTCAGGTCATTACCATAAGCGGTTAGAAAGTTACAGAAGTTTTCGTGAAACCGCTCAACCCCTATCGGTATGTGCATGGAGGCTATCGGTCAAGGAGTGACCGATACAAGCCATATCGATCATTCATATCAGTCAAGGAGTGACTGATACAATATGTATCGATCAAAGCTATCGGTCAGGAAGTGACCGATACAAATGCGCTGAGTATATTTCGGTCACTATATCAGTCACCTTCCAGATCGATAAGATTGATATTGATCAGCCTAGACCGATACAACAGACTGATACGATTCATATCGATCAGCCTAGACTGATACAACTGACCGATATGATTCCAGACTAAAGACCATTTACTTACAATTTTGCAATTTTCGCTGAGACTCTTATAAATACTTATTCTTCGAAAAACAACTCTTTATCCAGCAGTCTTTTCTTCTTTGTTTTAGCTTTTTGAATTTGTAACTTGAATCTTTGCTTGATTTTAATTAAAGTTTGTATTTATGTTCTTGTTTCATCTCCTTAATCATCATTAACTATCTTTTCAACATAGATTTGATGGTTTTCACCATGACTATTGAGTAGTTTGCTTTAGGATTTAGATTAGGGCAGATGGGGTGATTTTAGTAATTGTTTCGGTTGATTAGGGCCTAGATCTTCTCATCCCTTTCTTATAGGACAGTGCTTAATGCTTAGTACCTCTTTGTTAGAGAAGATGATTTTAGGTTTTCACATGCACACCAAGTGTTTGATGAAATTTCTGAATGAAGTATAATGCTTGGAAATGGTGTTTAGATAATCATGAATCTTTGCATCTATCATTTCTTGCTTGAATGTGCTTATTGCCTAGTACCATATTGATGAGAAATTGCCTTTAGACATTGATTATGCATGAGAATGTGAGTTGATGTTTGACTTATCATATAAGAGATTAGTGAACCTAGCCTAAGAGATTAGATGTCTAGCATGTTAATTAGTTTATAGAACTTAATTTTAATGCTTGATGATCATATGTTTGAGTAAAGAGATTTATGTTGAATATATGATTAGAAAAGGGATTAATACCAAGAGATTGGATTAGTCTATATTAGTGTTCCTTAACTAAAGTTGAGTGTTTAGAATTGTTTGTTTAGATCACCCTAGACATGAACATGAATCACCCTATCACCATTGCCTTGACCTTGAACCATCTTTTAATCTTTGAAGTCTTACTTTTACTTTGTTTTAGTTCAGCTTTTACTCTGTTTTTGCTCTGTTTCTCTTTGCCATTACTGCTCATTAATTGCTTTCTTTTGCTTCTATGCTTGATCATTTAGGTTGTTAGACTTCAAAAACTGTCTATGTTTGCTTGAATTAAGAGCTCTATTGCATTCTTACTGCTTCATTCTCCCCTTTTGGATTGATAAAACCCTATGCTATACTCCAACTGATTAGTACAAGCTTGGGTGATTGATAACAAGAGCCTAAAAACCATTGTATCAGTGACCCTCGCTCGAGTTTCCGGCGAACACACAGAAGGAGGTCGGTTGAATCTCCTAACAAATTGCAGCACTGGCAACAAATTCCACGTTGCCTCTGGACCAAGAGAAGGAGGCGCAAAGGAAAACCTCTGACGAACTTGACAAAGATGACAAAATTGTGTGGGTCGGAAAATGAGGTATCAACTAGCTTGGGCATTCAGGTCTTTGGGTCGGATCGGATCGCGTCTTTCGGTTTCAAATAATTTGGATAAGAGTGTTGAGGAGCTGTTTAGGTTCCAGTTGAAAATTGGTTATGTTCGGTTCAGGTCTGGTTTGGGTTGGGTTGGGTTTTATAAACTGAAAGAAACCCAAAACAGACCCGAAAAATTATGGCTTTAGATCTAAAAAAATTGTGAAAACCCAAATAAACCTGAATAGACCTGAATTGACTAATTGACCTGAAAATATGAGAGATAATTCTGGTTCATTTCTAAGTCGAAACCCAAATAGTAAAACTGACCATTTAAATATTGGTTAGTATCTTAATTATATCAAATACAGACCATTTTTTTCTTCGTTATTGAGCAATTTTTGTCTCTTCTTCTATGGTAGTTTATGTGTGAACAATGAGAACACTTGTGAGGGTGATTAAAGATTATGGTTTTGGTGGAGGAAAATGAGTGAAGGAAAACTCGATGGTTGAGGAAGATAAAGAAAGAGCAAAAACAGTAATTTTCTCTTGTAGAGTTTTTGTTTTTGACGAAGGAAGAGGAGAAGGAGGTGGAGAAGATGATGAATTAAGAAGAGGAAAAAGAGGTGGAGAAGATGAAGAATAGAGAAGGAAAATATGGAGAAAGGTGGAGACACCGTTAAAGGGGGAAAATATTTAGGTTTTTTTTTTTTTAATTAGGTTGATATTTTTTTAAAACTCAGTTTTGTGGTTTGGTTCGGGTAATTCGGGTACCCGATAGGTTATCGGGTTTTACCAGAACCGAATCAAAATCAAAACTAAAATTAATCAAGATCTAATTAGTTATTTAGCAAGAATTAAAACCGAACTGAACCGTTTTTTGGATCGGGTCAGTTTGCGTCTATCGGGTCCGGGTCGGATTTCCAGGACTAATATGAACTAGTCGGAAGGTTGAAGAAAGGATGAAAGATAGGGCCGATAATGCAAGAGAGAGCGAGTGAGGAACGCAAACAGTCCTCAGTCCTCTTATAAATAAAGTGGGAAGCCGAAGCAACGCGCGGAACTGTCGCGACTGCCCGTAAATAGTAGAAAAGTCAAAGGGCCTATCTGTAATTACCCAAACCTCGAGCCAAGCGCTTGAAAGAATGCGTCCTTATAATAGAGGAGACAAGCAACCCCTCGTACAGGTGCTAACAAGCGCCAGTTCACGAGAAACAAGACAAACAGTATGGTGCAGCTCCCCATGCAGCAGACAAACAAAAGTCCGCGACGTGGATCCCACTCAGCAATATATGGATTTCTCCTTCCATCCGATAAAACAAAAGCCGACCCCAGAGAAGCAGCCGAAGACGCTTAAGGTCCCTTGAGGACATCGATGAAACACTGTCTCCGTCAGTGACAAATCGCAATGTAATGGTATGGATTCTTGGACCTTACAAGAAACAGGTTTCTTGCCAGAGTAATCCCCGCCTCTAGGATAACTCTCACAGACCGACCCTCTCGTTGTTCATTCACACGGGCAAGCCCGTCATCATCTCTTTGAGCATTTGCATTTCTTGAGTGATTCCATACTTGCATGATTGTATGATTTCTTGCTTGAGTGATTCCATGTTTGCATGATTGTGTGATTTCTTGCTTGAGTGATTCTTTGCTTACATGATTGTGTGATTTCCTGCTTGAGTGATTCCATGTTTGCATACATGTGCAATTTTGTGTTCACATGATTTCTTGCTTGTTTGCGCTCTCGCTCACACGCTTTGCTTTGCTGTAGTTACTTACCTTCTCTTTGTTAATGTCGCTACGCTTGTACCGTCTACCCTCCGAGGGCATCTCGTTCACAATCTGATGTCCATTAAAATCCTTAGTCCAAATTTCCTCCAATATGCTCCCTCGTGGACTTGTTTGCCTTATGGTGCACCATTCCTCCGGGAATTCTGGACTCCGGTCCTGCAGACCTCCAGGTGATTCTGCCAGCTCCCTTTTGGGACCGCACAATTCTTTGATGTGCTCCATCTAAAACCACATCAGCCTTCAGGGGTATTTTCTTCTGGGAATGAGGACTCTGGTCCTGTGGACCTCCGGGTCTTCCTCGCCAGCTCCTCCCATGGACCGTGCGACCCTTTAGTGTGCTCCTTCCGGGGACGCGCTTGTTTTCAGGAGCACTTTCGAGAAATTGAGGTCGCCTCTCCTATGAGCTTTCTCTTCTAAAAAAAAATCCCTTCATATCATGATTCTAAAGCCAAGAAACTTTCTGCGTAAACAAAAATGAAAACTGTTCAGGCAGGGATTCGGGGTAACACCTCCGAGAAATGCCCTGAACTTGCACATGCTGCAAAAAAATAGCGGCTCTCCCACGTGTTAGCGACCTGTGCACATGGACCATCCGGCCATCCCCTCAAGGCACCATAAAATGTCTCTTGTGTAGGTGTCCGAAAAACGCATTGTTGTCTTATGTGGATACCCATGGTCACATAAGACTCTAACTTCCACATACAACTAATGGGGAAGGAAGACGGCTCCTTGTCTAGTGCCTCACAAAGCAAGGAATAAACTTCCTCTGTGGAGATGCTCATCAATGGGTGATAAAGAGTTCTTCTGGGAACCTAACGTCCTTCTATTCCGGGCAAGCATGCACTCTCCCGGGATCCATGCCCTAGACGGGGTAGGACTCAATCTAATAGTTCTTCTGGGAGCCTAACCATTTCTCCGGGATACGTGGCAAGGTCGGGGTGAGCCATACTTATCGTTTCTCCAGAAAATTAGCTTCACTTCAGCTAAACCCGTACTTCTTTGTGGTACGCGGCAAGGCCGGGGTGAGTCTCATTTATCGTTTCTCCCAAAACTCAACTTCGCTCCCGCTGGATCCGTACTCATCCGAGATACGAGCCAAGGCCGGACGACTCGTTCTAATGCGGCTTTAAATCAACCAAAACGCTTAGGTATCAAATCAATCTCTGCTTATTTTACAAGAACGGAAAAATGATCGACTCCCCAACTCATTACCAATCAGTCGAGAAGTCTGGAGCAATTGTATAGTCCACTTTTACCACAACCAATAAGACACATGAACACGATGTCCTACCAGAGCACTGACTTTCTCCCACTAGACCTGCCACCGACTCCCTAACGGACTCTTTCCGGGCAGGTGGCGTGCTTAATGAGTCAGGCGTGTTATACTTAGCCACCTGCTCCTGCGGCGCACTGTATGGATTAGACAGGACGAGTGAGAAGGTGTATAAAAGGAAGCCAAGAGCTAAAGTAGTGAAGAGGCTGATTTCCTGACTCGAAACACAATTCCGGATTAGAGGAGAGATGACCACCACACATAAGAATATCATGAGGAGGAGGGAAAATGTGGTAACCCAACCTGGTAAACCATACCGCGGCTGTGTCCCACTACATCCTCTAAGTCCGTTTCTATACTTAGCCATATTTTTAAACTTTTTCTTCTTTATTCTTATTCTTTCTTATCAATACACAGCAGAATATAAAGCAACTCATTTCATTCATTTAACTTTCATAAAACACTTAAACATGATTCGGGGCTAACTTAAACAAATCACAATGGTTCGCTAATGAATACAAACGATCATCTAGCAACCTAAATAGTCAAACACCAAAGCCATAAGACAAAGAACAACGTCTTAAACATAAATAAAACCCAGTCCCGATCCATCCATATCCTTCACTGCCGCCTGGTCTCGCCCCTTTACTACTTAGTACCTGCACACTCAAGATGAGAGGCATAAGTATTTCATAAATACTTAGTGAGTACGGTCATCCCGTAACACCTGGTCAGTACCAAACACGCAATCATACTTTCGGATTCAACATTCAACAATATCAATATCAAACGGCCATGATCATCTAACCTAACCAACCAAGATCAATCCCTTTTTAAGACCCATGTCTACTTTAGCGAGAATCCCACATCCCCTAAGCTAGTACATGATCTGGATTACCCGGAGGTTAGCTAAACATCATATATGCCACGGTAAACACCACAATATATCATAACACAAGGATTGTTTATCAGTTCTAACACATAACATGAAAATCACACAATCAACATGCAAACATTCAACCCTAGCAATCCTACGGTCCTAGACACCAACCACAGTCACGCACTCACTTTAAACAAGGCTGGAAACAGATTGGTCAGAAAAAATCCCGATGAAAACCGCACCAAAACGAAGATATCTGATCTCCCTAAGAATCTCTCGGCTCATAGTACGATCCGATCCTTATCCCCTCGGCTATCTCTTAATCCGTTCACCTTTCTTTGAGCCAAACTCTGTTTTCCCTCAGAAACCCCATAAAACAAGGCTATTAATTCGAGGTTATCCGATGAAAACTCAACACTTAGGGAAGTATCTGATCGCTTACCAGTTTATCTCGGTGATGATCGGTTCTGCTCGGCGATAACCTAATCTCTCCCGGATGTCCTCGGGATAAACTGATTTTCTTAGGGTTTTCTCTTGACTAAACTCTCTCTTTGCTTTATTTAGCTCAAATAAACGCAACACCCTCGAGTTAAGTCTCAAATTCCCTTATATACTCGCAAAACCCTAGGTAACTCGGACTTATCCGACGTTTTCCTGGTTCCAGTAGGATTATCCCGGTCCGATTTGATTTTCCTCGGCTATTTCCTGTACCGGCTCGACCATCCACTCGATAAACCCTAAAATAACCGACCTAACACTTGGCCCACGGCCCAAATCCCTTCTCACTCGGATAAACCGCCCTTATCCGAGGTGTTTTCCATTTTCCATCTGGATTTTCCTTTTCCTCTCGGACAACTCGTCCCGCCTCGGCGAATCCTCTACTTCCCTCAAAGGTTTCCTTTTCCCCCTCGGAGACAGTCCACTGACACTCGGACTAACCTCCCAGACTCTCGGATATATCCCACTGCACTCGGATAAATCCCATTTCCCACGGACTGGACCCTGTTTTCCCTCGGATATGGTCCATCCGGCTCGGCTATCCAGCCCATATCCGACTATTTCATCGGTCAACACCCGACCATAGTCCGAACCTCCATTTCCCAGCCCATACTCGACCCTTGGCTCGATCATTCCTCGGACACTGCCCTGTCCGGTATGATCATTCCACATTTTCTCGGATATGGATGCTTCAACTCTCCCCCACCCGTTCTGGATTCGTCCTTGATTCCGACTCATCCGTTTGCAACTTGTCAAACCATTTGGGATACTCAGCTTTCATTCTAGCCTCATTTTCCCAAGTAACCTGTTCCTGTCCGTCGCAGTCCCATACGACTTGAACCATTCTGACTAGCTTCCCACGCTTAGTCTTTTCTCTCCGACCTATTACCCGAACCGGCCAAGCCACTACTGGCAAGGTCCTCTTGCAAGTCTGCTGGCGGCTCCTCTATAACCGTTTCCCGTTCGGTAATGTGCTTTCACAGCTGTGACATATGAAATACATTATGGAACGCTCCCATTTCTGATGGCAAGTCCAACTTGTAAGCCACTGCGCCAACTCTTTCCAGTATCTGGTACGGCCCCATGTACCTCGGATTCAACTTGGCACTCTTAGCTGCCCTGTCTGTTCCCTTATAAGTCAGTGCCTTAAGATAAACCATATCACCCACACTGAACTCCAAGTCCCTGCGACGCTTGTCCACATAACTTTTCTGCCTGTCCATAGCTTCTTTCGGCTTAATCTTTAACAATCTGATCTTTTCTGTAGTAGCCTCGACCACTGCTGGCCCCATTACGCTACGCTCCCCCACTTGTGTCCAACACAATGGTGTCCTGCACGGCCTGCCATACAACGCCTCGTACGGAGACATCTCTATGCTCCTTTGGTAACTATTGTTGTATGCAAATTCAGCCAACGGTAAGTAGTCTTCCCAACTACCGCCCCAGTCCAGTACACACGCTCTCAGCATATCCTCCAATGTCCTGATCGTCCGTTCTGATTGCCCATCAGTCTGAGGATGATACGCTGTACTCATATGCAACCGCGTCCCACACGCTTCCTGGAACTCTTTCCAGAACCTTGAAGTAAACTTCGGATCACGATCTGAATTGATACTCACTGGCACTCCATGCAACTTCACGATCTGATCAATATACATGTCCACCAACTTTTGTACTCCGTCCGTCTTTTTCATTGCTAAGAAGTGAGCAGACTTGGTCAAACGATCCACAATGACCCATATCCCGTCATGCAACTTCCTAGTCTTAGGTAACCCCAGTACAAAGTCCATGGTGATCATGTCCCATTTCCATTCCGGCATTGGCAACGTTTGCAACAAACCACTCGGAAACTGATGCTCTGCCTTAACCAATTGGCATGTCTCACATCCGGCTACCCACTTAGCCACATCCCGTTTCATCCCAACCCAATGATAGTACCGTTTCAAATCCTAATACATCTTGGTCATTCCCGGATGAACAGAAAACCTTGACTGATGTGCCTCCTTAAGGATCTCATCCCTTAACTCCTTCACATCTGGAACACAGACCCGTCCGTTCACAACAATGGTCCCATTGTTTGAAGTCTGATATTCTGTCTTGTCATTCTGTGACACCTTTTTCAGATTCTCATCCTGCTCCTGAGCAATCCGAATTCTAGTCAACAAGTCAGCTCTATCTGCAGCTTCCAAACCCAACGGTTCAACCCCATCCGTTATTGCATTCCGCTGCAATGTCCTTAGCATGTTCTCAATGCTTCCAACAGTCTGTTCAGATGATACGCTAGCCCTTCTCCTACTCAACGCATCCGCCACCAAGTTGGCCTTTCCTGGATGGTATGCTATTTCCAAGTCATAGTCCGCTACCAACTCCATCCATCTACGCTGTCTCAAGTTCAAATCCGGTTGAGTAAAGATGTACTTTAAACTCTTATGGTCCGTGTATATCTGCACCTTTTCCCCATACAAGTAAGATCTCCATATCTTAAGTGCAAATACCACAGCCGCCATTTCTAAATCATGCGTAGGGTAGTTTCCTTCATGCTTCCGTAGCTGCCACGAAGCACAAGCTATCACCTTTCCATTATGCATCAGAACACAACCTAGTCCTTTCCTGGATGCATCCGTGTATACCACGTATGGCTCACCCGGTTCTGGTAATGCCAATATTGGTGCACTAGTGAGTAACTCTTTTAACTTTGAGAAGCACTTCTTTACCAGTCAGCTTTGTCATTGGCTGAGCCATGCTTGCAAAACCTTTGACAAACCGCCTGTAGTAACCAGCTAGTCCAAGAAAACTCCTTATCTCCGTAGCATTCCCTGGTCTAGGCCAATCCGCAATAGCCTGAATCTTCTCTGGGTCCACGGACACTCCCTTATCCGAAACAATGTGAGCCAAGAACCCTATATGCCGTTGCCAAAAGCTACACTTACTGAGCTTGGCATATAACTTCTTTTCTCTCAACTTCTCCAGAACAGTCCGCAAATGACTCTTATGCTCTTCCTCATCCTTTGAGTATACTAGAATATCATCTATGAAAATGATCACAAATTCATCTAGGTACTCTCTGAATACGCCATTCATCAACTTCATGAATGCAGTTGGCGCATTCGTCAAACCAAATGGCATGACCACAAACTCGTAATGACCATACCTTGTCCTAAAGGCAGTCTTACGCATGTCTGTCTCCTCTATGGGTATTTGATGGTACCCTGATGCCAAATCGATCTTAGAGAACCAAGTAGCTCCCCTGAGTTGGTCCAACAACTCGTCTATCCTGGGAAGTGGATACTTGTTCTTCACGGTCACACGGTTCAATCCGCGGTAGTCAATGCAAAGCCTGAAGCTCCCATCCTTCTTCTTCATGAACAACACTGGTGCTCCCCACGGTGAACTACTAGGTCTAATGAAGCCTTTGTCCAACAACTCCATTAGCTGCTTCTTCAGTTCAGCCATCTCCGCTGGCGCCATCCGGTATGGTGCTTTGGACAATGGAGCTGTCCCCGGCTCAAGTTCAATCGTGAATGGATCTGAACGAGCTGGTGGCAGTCCTGCCAATGCCTAGAAAACATCCTCAAATTCCTGCACCACCGGTATACTGCCAGAGTCTACATCCGGTCCTCCTTCTGTGGTAGTGATCGTTGCTAGATACGCCTCACAACCCTTCTCTATCAGCTGTTCTGCTTGAATAGCTGAAACCACCAAATTTCCCGAGGTTGGCCTAACTCCCTGATAAACCAAGACCTCTCCGTCTCTCTCAAACCGCACCCTTCCACGGTGACAATCCAAGTGAGCTCTGTGCTTGCCTAACCAGTCCATTCCCAAAATGACATCGTAGGACTTAACAATACAGATCACTAGATCCGCTGGCATGTTCACTTCGCCAAACATCACTGGAACATTCTTGACCGTTCCTGGTGAAAACATCACTTGGCCTCCAGCCGCCTGAACTAACCCAAAGTCCTCTCCGGGTTCCTTCTGGAACTGTTCCTTTCCGATCATGTCCGGATTACCAAAACAATGACTTGCTCCCGAGTCAAACAGAACATGGGTTTCAACCTCACCCATTAGCAAGGTCCCTACACATTCATTCCCTAAAATGTTAAGACTCTATACTAACACACATCACGCAAAAGCAAGTTTAGAAAATACTAAGTACCACACGTACCAGTAATCGGATGAGAAGTGCTCGGTTCCTCGGCTGCTGCTGCACTCGTCGTGTACACCCTCGGCATAATGGCCTGTCTCTTGGCCTGTGATACAAGTGCCTCCCCTGCTCTCTTCCCTTGAGCCACGGCTTGCTCTACCACTCCTGCCTTAGGACACTCACGCTTGAAATGCCCTGGTTCTCTACAACCGTAGCAAACCTGAACCGCACCATCACTGCCGGACACACGGACCACTCGCTGATCCTCCTCTGGGCAGTCTCGTACCCGATGCTCTAAACTCCCGCACTTGTGGCATCTACTACCACCGCGCCTACACTCACCAACATGAGCCTTGCCACACTTGCTGCACACGCTGCGTCCCCCAGATCCTTTGTTCAGTACTCCTTTCCCAAACTTTCGGTTCTGTCCACTAGACTGACCCGCCTTGGTCACGGCTGTACTAGCCCCAGCTGACATCAACGCAGCTTCCGCCTGTCCTGACTCCAACAATGCCACCTTCTCAACAAGCTCAGCAACTGTCCTGAAGTAACGAACCACACACCCATTCCTTGGCTCAACTCGCAGTCCACTCATAAACCTGCGAATCAGCTTCTCCTCCGTGTCAAACTCATGAGACACATACTTCCTCAGCTGATTAAACTAAGTCTCATACTGCCTCACTGTAAGCGTCCCCTGACTAAGGTACATAAACGCCTTCTCCAACTCGTTGTAAGCTTCCTGTGGGAAGTACTTACTCCTGAACATCGCTGAAAATGTCTCATAAGAACAATCTGCATTCACCAGCCGTCCAACAATTCCTTTCCACCACGTGTGTGCATCACTCTCCAAGTAGTGCACGCCAATGTCTCTCTTGTAACCGACATCGGATAGACTCAAAATTCCGTTCTAGTCTCATCCTCCACTCATCAGCCTCAATCGGTGTAGAACCTCCAGCAAAGAACTTGGTTCCCAACCGCACCATGTGATCCAAAACCTTGAGGTAACTCGGAACCCTCTCCACTTGGTCCGCTTCCTCCCCGATCACATCCGCGTGAACCCCCTCCGGTGGTACTACTTGTGGTGCTGCTGCAACCGCCAGAGCAGGAGCCACCGCAGGTAGCCTAGCTAGTACTTGTGCTAACATCCCAAGCACAGCCTCTAACCCCACTGGTGCTACATTCGCAGCAACCCCAGCTGCACCCGCAGCATTCCTAGCCACGTTTTCAGCATCCGCAGCATTCCTTGCTGCTTCCACAGCTGCCACTCTAGCTGCCTCATCCGCAACCGCAGCTGCCTGTCTCTCGGCTTCCCTTGCCCTCTCAGCAACATCACCGTTGACTGAGTTCACAGACCCTGCAGCGTGGTTGTCCCCATTGTTTCTCACGGTTCTTCTGGTATCAACCATCTGCAAGTACACAATGCCAGTTAGCCGAAGCTAACTCAAAACGTGTTTCTCAACACCACACAACAACTTACCGCGAGACCTTGGCAGTGAAGAATGGATCGGACCCCCATTAAACCCCAAACAAACAAACAACAGCAGTCACCAATTTCAGTCCTAGAAGCGTTAAAACGCTCTGATACCAACTTGTGGTAACCCAACCTGGTAAACCATACCGCGGTTGTGTCCCACTACATCCTCTAAGTCCGTTTCTATACTTAGCCATATTTTTAAACTTTTTCTTCTTTATTCTTATTCTTTCTTATCAATACACAGCGGAATATAAAGCAACTCATTTCATTCATTTAACTTTCATAAAACACTTAAACAGGATTCGGGGCTAACTTAAACAAATCACAATGGTTCGCTAATGAATACAAACGATCATCTAGCAACTTAAATAGTCAAACACCAAAGCCATAAGACAAAGCACAACGTTTTAAACATAAATAAAACCCATTCCCGATCCATCCATATCATTCACTGCCGCCTGGTCTCGCCCCTTTACTGCTTAGTACATGTACACTCAAGATGAGAGGCATAAGTATTTCATAAATACTTAGTGAGTACGGTCATCCCGTAACACCTGGTCAGTACCAAACATGCAATCATACTTTCGGATTCAACATTCAACACAATCAATTCACAATAGACATAACAATATCAAACGGCCATGATCATCTAACCTAACCAACCAAGATCAATCCCTTTTTAAGACCCATGTCTACTTCAGCAAGAATCCCACATCCCCTAAGCTAGTACATGATCTGGATTACCCTGAAGTTAGCTAAACATCATATATGCCACGGTAAACACCACAATATATCATAACACAAGGATTGCTTATCAGTTCTAACACATAACATGAAAATCACACAATCAACATGCAAACATTCAACCCTAGCAATCCTATGGTCCTAGACACCAACCACAGTCACGCACTCACCTTAAACAAGGTTGGAAACAGATTGGTCAGAAGAAATCACGATGAAAACCGCACCAAAACAAAGATATCCGATCTCCCTAAGAATCTCTCGGCTCACAGTACGATCCGATCCTTATCCCCTCAGCTATCTCTTGATCCGTTCACCTTTCTTCGAGCCAAACTATGTTTTCCCTCAGAAACCCCACAAAACAAGGCTATTAGCTCGAGGTTATCCGATGAAATCTCAACACTTAGGGAAGTATCCGATCGCTTACCAGTTTATCTCGGCGATGATCGGTTCTGCTCGGCGATAGCCTGATCTCTCTTGGATGTCCTCGGGATAAACTGATTTTCTTAGGTTTCTCTCTTGACTAAACTCTCTCTTTACTTTATTTAGCTCAAATAAATGCAACACCCTCGAGTTAAGTCTCAAATTCCCTTATATACTCGCAAAACCCTAGGTAACTCGGACTTATCCGACGTTTTCCTGGTTCCAGTAGGATTATCCCAGTCCGATTCGATTTTCCTCGGTTATTCCCTGTACCAGCTCGACCATCCACTCGATAAACCCCAAAATAACCGACCTAACACTTGGCCCACGGCCCAAATCCCTTCCCACTCGGATAAACCGCCCTTATCCGAGGTGTTTTCCATTTTCCATCCGGATTTTCCGTTTCCTCTCGGACAACTCGTCCCGCCTCGAGTAATCCTCTATTTCTCTCGGAGGTTTCCTTTTCCCCTTCGGAGACAGTCCACTGACACTCAGACTAACCTCCTAGACTCTCGGATATATTCCACTGCACTCGGATAAATCCCATTTCCCACGGACTAGACCCCGTTTTCCCTCGGATATGGTCCATCCGGCTCGGCTATCCAGCCCATATCCGACTATTTCACCGGTCAACACCTGACCATAGTCTGAACCTCCATTTCCCAGCCCATACTCGACCCTTGGCTCGATCATTCCTCGGACACTACCCTGTCCGGTACAATCATTCCACATTTTCTCGGATACGGATGCTACAAAAAACCTTTGACCTCTACCTCGCGAAAGCTCACTCCAAGCCCCGTGATACAGCAAAACTGAAGGGGAACGCTCACCGTTCCCCGGAGGAGACGCCTACCAAGATAAGCGTTCTTCTCACTTTATCTTCTACTTTATACCCGTGTAGAGAGAGCTTCTACCCCACTCTTCTCATGGTCTACCTCTTGTACACCATCTTTTACCAAATAACAGACGAGTATCACGATCCTCAGATGAGATACTCAACACATAAACCACTTCAAAACCCACCTTCCCGAGTATTTTTCACAGTAGGACGTGCACTGACTTAGGTGTTAGAGAATCTTGAGAAGGAAAACCTCCTTTCAGTCCACCCAGAGGTCTAGCTCACTCATTCGCCCGTGTTCACATGACCATTTGACTTCCACCACCTCAGAGGCGCATGTCACTCATCCCCCCCCCCCCCCCTCCCCACAGAAAAGAAAACCTGGAGATGCAGCTCCTCTAGGCAAACACATACCCCCGTACGTATCTCGTAATTTATGTCCAAACAGTAACATAAAGTGATCGTGATGATAAAATATTATAATAATTAATATCTACTATATATTTAAAGTGAAAAATATTAGAGGTTATTTTTTCCTGATTGTCAACACCACAATTCTTCTTAGTTTTTTAAATCTTTTAAATCTATTTAAGTTAATATACTAAATTAATTAATAAACATTCTATTTTCTAATCTATATGTAAAAACTAATTGTAAAACACTATGTAAGAATATAAATACTATCTAATGTATATGTAATAATTATCTCATTCCGTGCAATATGCGTATATTATCTAGTAACTTATAAAAATAAATGTAAATAACGTAAAAGATTTTATTCCAAAAAAAATCAGCATACATTAATAATTGTTTGGAAGCATTTTGTGGGATGCAAATAGGGTGTGTTTTTTTATAGGTGAACTTTGTCTTACGGGTTCGTCTTCTAGGGGATGAATAATATTCAGTCCTATCCGTCATTTCGAACCTGTGACCTCTTAACGAACAATAAGATGGCCTTCAAGAGAATTACAAGAGATTTTTCCTCCTGAAAGTTCTCTAACGCTCAAATTAGAAACGCCTTACTAAAAACAAATACTCAGAATAATAGTTTTTTGGTTAGATTACAAGATGGAACATCACATACGTTGATCGTAATACTCATCTGATATTTTGTGATAATCAAGAGGTCACTATCGGATATGAGAGGAGAGGTTAGAACTCTCTCGTATCGGACAAAATGAAGAAGAGTATTTATCTTACCTTACTAGAAAATCCCTCGATGGAGTGATAGTGTCACCGTGAACCAACTCCATGAGACTATGCTATATGGTTACACCGGCAAGATGTTCTCTTTGGCATGGCCGCCATGATTTAGATGAAGGAAAAGAGGTTTCCAATTTACTTCAGATTGCAAAAGTCCTAGAATCCTGCATCTCTCTCTCCCTCTTTTTCTCCTCTCTCTCCTTTTCAACTGGCCTCCCCTCGGTTGTGCTTTCCTTTCTATATATACTGTTTTAGGCTTTCCTGCTATTGGTTTCACAAGTCATGTCAACTAGGCATGCTACCTATAGAGTTGGTAAAAATCTCTTTCATGGGATTAAATTTTTGCCGTGCCTCTTCTACAGACTAGCACGAAACAAGTGCATAGCCGCACTATTGAATAGGTTACTCACTAATAATATATAAATGCTTAGGATTAAAGTGAAGTTTCATTAGTCTCTGGCCGAGATCTATGCATGACTACTTAGGGGTGGGCATAGAGCATGTATCCTATATTTTGTGAGTATTTGTGATCCGTTGCACTCCATCCAAATTACTATTTTTCTAGTCTACCCTACAATTAGTTAAATAGTTGTGCTTGGATGTGTAGCCATATATTCGATTTGTTTCGTAGAAATGTAAGAATAGTTATATAAATATTCAATAGTATATGGACAAATTAAAATTTTATCCTAAAATTGCAATTATTCATGAAAAAATGTTTCCTTCTTATTTGTTAAATTTCAAAATTTAAATTTCACTTTGATAGATATATATATTGATAAAACTTATATACCCGGACAGAATTAAAACCATTTTGTGTCTGAGACATTATAGTAAAATTGATTAGGTAATCTTTTTAATGAAATGGGAACACTTGAGAGGAGGAACAAAGTTTTTATCCATTAAATTATCAATGTTTAATCAGATTAGTAAGATGAGATTCTTGTAAATATAACACATCAATTGGAATCAATTACAAATATAACCTTTTTTTTTACTTCTTTTAACAATAACTATTTTCTCCCAATTCCATCCTTATCAGTTTTGTATATTCACGAAAATGTCATCCGATTATTATTATTTGTTTTATTTTTGGAAATCCAATTCACCAAACAATCCTCATCCTCCTCACTAATTCACGAAAATGCTATCACCATCAATTCCCTGATTCATAATTTTCAACCAATTTGAAGCTTTTATTGCTTCAACAACCTTTTTTTTTTGTAAGCTTATTTCCTGTACTCTTAACCTTCTATTCTTCCATTTTTTTCTCCATTTTGAGCAAAAATTTCTCTAATCAAACTTCTCAAAAATTGATATTCTAAGATATTGCCATATCTGGTGATTTTATTGGGCAAATCGTTTGGACTTGTTTGGTGATGGCTATAATTGAAGAAATCGGTGGTTCAATAAGCTAAATAGCACTAGTAGGTGATTTTTCAATCAATTTTCGTGAGTTTTCCGATCTGTGCCGTGAAAGTAGACTTGTTAAGAAGTCTACTTTTGGTAGTAAACTTCAAAAGAAGTATGCTGCTCAACGCACATGTTAGTTTTTAAATTGACCGTATGTAGTAATTTCTGACAGTAAACTTCGGTTGAAGTCTGCACCATTTCTTTTGAAAAACATTATGGTGTAGACTTCAAAAGAAGTCTACGTAAAAAGGGGTTAGCTTTGCAATTGACCAAACTTTGACTTTTTCGTATGAAGTCTACTCGGAAAAATAGACTTCTTAGAGGTTAGTTTTGCAATTGACCAGTGTTGACTTTTCCGAGTAGATTTTGTTTGAAGTCTACTCAGAAAAGTACACTTTCGTTTGAAGTCTACTTTTCTGAGTAGACTTCAAACTCGGAAATTAATTCAATATTTGGTGAACCCCAAAACTATGAAAAGACAACATTGGTCAATTGCAAAACTAACCTCTAAGAAGTCTACTTTCGCGAGTAGACTTCTTACGAAAAAGTCAAAGTTTGGTCAATTACAAAACGAACCCTTTTTTAAGTAGACTTTTCGAGTAGACTTCTCCGAGTGAGTAGACTTCTTTGAAAAATTCTACTCATCTATTAGCAATTACAAAAGTAACCTAAAATTTAGACTTCATACGAAGTCTACTTTTGTAGGCTCATTGTTAGTATATTTTTGTAGACGTCTAACGCAGTCTAGCAGTCTACTATTTCATTTTTTAAACGTATTTATATCAAATTTACAAAGAATTTTTAAAAAACAAATAAGTTTATTCTTTGCAGTCTACGCCTTTAATTTTTTTTAAAAAATTATTTGATCAGCAATTTGTAACTAATAAAGTTTATTCTTTGACTCTTAATTGTGTGATATTTATTGTTAATGCTTATGTATGAGTTTGACATGTTTGTTTGTTATAGTTTAGATTTAATTAATTTTCTTGCTTTATTTAGTATTTAGCTTATTAGTCCATAGACTTCGTTTGCTGTTTGCGACTTTAATTTTTTTTTTTATAAAATTAACTGATCAGAAATTTGTAACAAATAAAATTTAGAGGAAATGCTCCAAAATGACCCAGAATGATAAAATAATGTGAAATGGATACCACATTGAGAGAAAATTGTGAAAATTACCCATTTTTATGATTTTTATAAATATCAGCGCTATCCATCTAACTACTGTTATTTTTAGACTAATGGCATACTAACGGCATACTGAATGCAGACTACTGGCAAACTGTTTGATCAAATAATTGAATAAAGACTAATGACAGACAAATGCTAGACTAATTGCAACTAGTGGATCTTTTTTATGTGTCATTTTATGAAGGGTCATGTTTCATAATAAAATTGTCAAATAGGTTATTTCAAAAATTATCCCTAAAATTTTGTTCTTTGACTCTTAAGTGTGTGTTATTTACTGTGTTGACTTATATATGAGTTTGACACGTTTGTTTGTTATAGTTTAGCTTTATTTAATTTTTTTATTTTATTTGGTATTTAGTTTATTAGTCCGGACATGTTTGTTTGTTTGTTATATTTTACTTTTAATTAATTTTTTTTATTATGTATTTAGCTTATTGGTCCATAGACTTCACTTGAAGTCTGTATGATAGACTTCATTTGCAGTCTGCGACTTTAATTTTTTTTTTAAAACTAATTGATCAGAAATTTTTAATAAATATAATTTATTCTTTGACTCTTAAGTGTGTATTATTTATTGTTCTTGCTTACGTATGAGTTTGACATGTTTTTTGTTTGTTTTTTTAACTGAATGATTCTTGTATTAGATTTTGAGGTAACCCAGCTCAAAAAGGTGACAGAGTTCAGATACCACCAATAAAACGGTATACAAAAAACAAACTTGGCCAAAAAGACAAACTTGGCGATAATGTTAAGAGATATAGGCTTATGTTAGAGCCCTTCTAACGATTACCTCTACATCATGACTATATGTTTTTCCTCTCTCAGCCACAACGGTCTGCCTTGAGCAACATATGAGTTAAGTCGGTTATCGGATACAACACTTTTTACAATCTATGCAGCTCCTCTGTTACATTGCGCTTCCTCGAAGATGATATCCCACCCGATCTTCCTCTCTGTATACCGTAATAAGTTCTCAATATGTCTCACCAACGCCGGCCACTCATTTGGTTTATGCAAAGCCTTTATAACCTCCATAGATGATCCTGCAAATGTCACATTTGAAAAATGCATACTCTGCATACTTTCTAGCGCCCATTCCGAGCTCAACACATTTTCTTCAAAACAGGAGCTAAGTTGGGTAAAAGCCCTACGGCTATGCCTTACAACGATACCTGAATCGTTGCATACTACCCAAGCGGCTCCGGAGAGTGCCTTTGACTGTAACCATGTGAAACCAATATTGCATTTGAATCGCCCTGCTTCTGGGGATCACCATTTTTGCTCTATTTGTGGAGTATGGACCCGAGAATCCAGAGATTTCCTCTGTGCTTGCATCTATTGACATACACTCCAACGCCTCGTTTGTGGAGAAAATCACTCCCTGTTTTTCCATAGTATCCACATAATCCAAGATGGGACTAGCTTGTGGAGTAAGGACCCGAGCATCCAGCGATTTCCTCTGTGCTTGCATCCATTGACATACATCAGTAAAGGCCTTCTCCAACACCTCGTTTGTGGAAAAAATCACTCCCTCATAAAGACGTTTGCTCTATTTGCGGAGTAGGGACCCGAGCATCGAGCGATTTCATCTGTGCTTGCATCCATTGACATACATTAGTAAAGGCCTTCTCCAATACCTCGTTTGTGGAGAAAATCACTCCCTCATAAAGACGTTTGTTCCTGTTTTTCCATAGTATCCACATAATCCAAGGTGGGACTAGCTTTACCTCTTCTGGAACGTCTCTTCTCCCATAAATCTGCAGGATGTAGAAGACATTGGAGTATACTGAGTCGCTGAAACCATTATCTGGTGATGGTACATTTGACATCGCCCACGCCTGTCTTGCAATGGGTGATATCCCTTGTATTTACACCATTTAGGGCTGTATTTAGTACATGTTTTGTTCCTCTTTTGCATGTTTTCCCTTAGCTTTTGTCCCATTTTCTTCTCCTTTTAGACTTAGGTTGCATTAGGAGTTTAGATTGCATTTTCCTTGCATATTGGATGTTTTTATGTGCTTTTGGAGCTTAAAGGAGCTTGGAGGAGCTTTGGGAATGATCCAGGAGGCTAGCTGGACAAAAGGGAGCAAGAAGGATCAAAGCAGAAGATCTCTGGAGGTCGACCCAACTGACTGATACTGACCTAGCCCGAACCTGTTTTTATTTACACTTTTGCCACCTTTCTAGGGTTTTCTCCCTTAGGCTATAAATAGCCCCTTAGGCGAAGATGCTCTGTTGTGCAACAACTTCTACCAAGAGCCTCTGCCTATGAACAACTTTGCAGACTGCTACAATACCCACCCACAGTTTGCACACACTCCTGCTAGCCCTCAAGCTCAGCTCAATGCTTCTACCTCTACTGCAGCTGATATCAAGAGTGTGCTCACTGAATTTCTCAAATTACAACTCCTTGCAAAAATTGAAGATGAACCAGGGATTTGCTGAGTTGCATAACAAATTAGACTCTGTTCACGCTGAGCTCAGCACCAAGTTTGATGATTTGGATTCAAGGATACAGACCTTAGAAACCACCTATGAGTATTGCCAAGCTGTTGAGTCTGCAGTTGCCTTTATTCCTATTAAAGAAGAAGCTATCATTGAAGACTTCCTTTCCTTAATCAATGAGGACATTGACATTCAGAATGGAGGGGAGGAGCATACTGAAGTTTATGCCACTGAGGAGAACTCTCTTGAAGAAGGAACCAACAAGGAAGAAGAAGAGTGGTGGGCACCACATGAGGTTGTTGATAACACAAAGGAATACTTGATGGAAGCTGCTGATGATAAAGAGAAACCTCAACCAGCTACTCTTCCTATCTATCAACCAACCATCCCTTTTCCAGGGAGGTTCAAAAAACAGCTACTTCAGAAATATGAAACCCTCTATGCTGCTCAGATGGAGATGATGGGTTTAAATGGCCAAGGAGAGCTTGAGAAGCTCAGAGATAAGACTGGATCACCAGAAGTTAAGGAGCTTAATGTCAAGAAACTTGGAGATCCAGGCTGCTTCACTCTCCCATGTGAGCTAAAGGGAAGGACTTTCAAGAATTGCCTCTGTGATTTAGGAGCAAGGATCAACCTTCTCCCATCCTCTACTGCTAAAGCTCTTGGCTACACTCAACTGCAAGAGAGTAATGTATCCCTTACTATAGCTGATGGGACAGTGAAGAGACCACTAGGGAGTCTCAAGGATGTGCCAATGATGATAGAAGGAGTAACCATTCCCACTGATTTCCTGGTGCTTGATGTGGAAGGGCACATAAAGAATGTTATCATTCTAGGAAGACCTTTCCTAGCCTCAGCTGGAGCAGTGTTTGATGCTAAGGAATTCACTATAGAGCTGAAACTGACCAAGAAGAAGGTTCTAAGGTTTGACTCAAAGGGGAATAAGCTGGAGAATGAGCAAGCCTTCTCAATGGAGATCAAGAAGCTGAAGCAGCCTAGAAAGAATTGGCCAGAGTTTGAAGGCTATCAAGGAGAAAGTTTTGATGGCTGCTGCTTGGTCAAGTTGTTTGAAGACACCACTGAAAAGGAGGTCCTTGAAGTGGTTAGTTACAAGAATCTGAATGATGTTAAGCTGGTCACTAGCAAAGGAGAAGTGGTTTTGCAACCAAGTGTCTCCAAGAAAGGAGAGTGTTGCTTCAAGCTTCAGCTAGAAGGAAAAGCTACACCTTTTGCCAAGATCAAGGTGAATGGAGTCACCACCAAGGTCAAGAGAAGCAAGATGACACCAAGGAGTTCCAAGACTCCTTCTCCTCACCTCAACTAAAGAGGTAATCAAAGTCAAGCTTAGTGACTTTAAACAAGCACACTTGGGAGGTAATCCCATGTTATCCTTTTGTATATATTATGCTTTCTAGATTATCTTTTATGCTTTGTTTTAGTGTATAGAAACAGGATTCTGAACTAGGGTTTGAGAAAGTCTGAAGGGGACAAATAACAGGTGTATTATGGCTGGTATCGGTCATTTGTATCGGTCATGACAGGCTGATACACATATTTTCGATCAGTTGTATCGACCATGACTGACCGATATCAGTAGAGCCAGTCTACACCAGTTAACATATCGGTCACTTGTGATCGATATGGAAAGAAGTTTGAAGGTGGGAAAGTTTTCGGTCATTCATATCGACCACACTTGGTCGACATAAACATACCGTATGATTTTCGGTCAAGTGTGTCGACCACTGATGACCGATACAAATCCCAGGAAGCACGTCAGTCTCCAGTATCGATCACTCATGACCGAAAATGCAATTTTGGTCAGTAATATCGGTCATGAGTGACCGAAACTCCATCCGAGGTAAGTGTCTCAACTTCCAGAATTTTTTTGCCTCCTTTGGTTTGGAGCCAAGGGAGTTTTAATTTTTAAATGGGATTCCTTCTGACCTCTTTCTTAGCTAACACTTTTGTTTTTGTCCCCCACTCATTTGATTCCCTTCACTCCCTACCCACCTCTTTATAAGTCAATAAACTCTTCCTGCTCTCCCTAACTTCATCTCTCATTGCTCTACCTCAAAGATTTTCAGCGCTCTCCTTCCTCTTATTATAAGTACTCAGAATTTCTTTGAGCTTTACACTTTCAGGTACAATGAGAAGAAGGAGCAGCTCAACAGCAAGCATCAGGAGTAACTTGAGCTTTTGCCCTGATGAGAGCCAACTCTACCAAGAAGGATCAGTAGTTGAAGAGCGAAATGACAGTCATAGAGACACACAAAAAGGATCTCCTCAGGATCATCCCACCAATCCTGCCACTAAACCAAGTACCACATCCTCTCCATTGTTATATACCATTGCATCTTTTCATCTTTGTAATATATTTTTTTGCTTCTCTCTTCCATTGCTTTCATTACACAAGGGACTGTGTAATTTAAGTGTGGGGGAGAGATTTGGGGTTTGACTTTGTTTTCTATTTTCTTAGTTTTTCTTTTCCTTTTCACTTTGAGTCTCATGCATATCATGCATACATGTAAGGCATAAAAAAACAAAAAAAAAATCAAAAAAATTTGAAAATCTTTTGCATTTTTTGCAAACCAAAAAGAAAGCATGTAGTTGCATTTCATTCCTTTAATATTGAGTATAGTGTTGACATATAGGTTGCATTGCATTTGCATAGGGCATTATGATGAATTTTCTTTGTAAAGTGCTTAGTGTTTAGAGATGATTTCGGTTTTCAAGTGCTTAGTTGTTTGATGCATCATATGATTGCTAGAAGTTAAGGCTGAACCATGCTTTGATTGCTAGATTTGGTCTTCTAATTTCATTCTGAAAGCATTTGTTCTCTGAAAATCAACTCTATCAACTTGAACTTTAATTTGGACTTTCAATTATCATGTCTTATGCATTGAAAAGTGAATTCATGGCTACCATATACATATTTGGATCATCTTTCTCCTTTCTACCACTCTTGTTGATCCAAATAGCTGATCCTCATACTTATAGGACAGTTACATCCTCACCCTTAGCCAAAACCTCCTTTTGAGCCTAAACACTATTGTGAGAGCTGTGAGGCCTTTGCATTGCATTTTCGATTTTGTCTTGGCAAAAATTGTTAGGAATAAGGTTGGCAATGATTAGCTCTCTTGTAGATATCAGCTTGCATCTTGAGCTTGATTCTAAGATAGGAGTTTTTGGGGTTTGAAAGGGTAGAGTTAGGTGGTTTGAGCTTAATGTTTTATCTTTTGAAAAGAAAAGGAAAAGATTTGGAATGGTATATAAAGGGGAAACAGTTTAGTATTGTGGTTAAGCAAAGGGAAGAAAAGCTCTAAGTTCAAAAGGAAGAATTGGCGCCAACAAAAAAAAAGCTCAGAGAGGGTCCAAAGAAGAAAAATCAGACCAGGAGCAATCCACCAAAGGTGATGAAGGTGCCATTACAATAAAGAAGAGCAAGTCCCAACCAAGAAGAAGCAACCACACAAGCAGAATGAAGAAGGTTTCCCCAGCCATGAATAAGAAGAAAGAAAAGGGTAGAGTTTAGGAAAGGGTAGACTTAGAGGGTTCACATTTGGGTTTAGAAATGCTTAGGACTCATCTTTGGGAAGTAAGGGTAGAAGAGGGCTTTGAATTGCATGCATGAGTGTGCTTTTACCTTTAGCATTTTGCCTAAGATGAAGTCATTTCATTGAGTGATCCTTTATGTCTTTAACCCTGTCCTTAAATGAGATCATTATTGTCTCATAACCTTACCCCTTTTCAACCAAATGTTTTCACTAGATTTGCATAAGCATGATTCATGTTCTGAACTTAATTGAATGTTAAAGAGTTGATTGATTTGAGCATTTGCCTAAGTTGAGATTTGAGATCATTTTGAAACATGATGAGCATGGCTAGGTTCTTTTAAGTATAGCTGATTGTGTTTGCATCCTACAACTAGGCACTTGAGCATTAAAACCATCTATTTACCTTTGCACTTTTGGAATCTGAATGCCCACTTTCAAACCTCACTCTCCCATTTGTTCTTACTTGCTTGAGGACAAGCAAAAGGCAAGTGTGGGGGTGTTGATATCTCTTATATTTACACCATTTAGGACTGAATTTAGTACATGTTTTGGTACTTTTTTGCATGTTTTCCCTTAGCTTTTGTCCCATTTTCTTCTTCTTTTAGACTTAGGTTGCATTAGGAGTTTAGGTTGCATTAGGAGTTTAGATTGCATTTTCCTTGCATATTGGATGTTTTTAGGTGCTTTTGGAGCTTAAAGGAGCTTGGAGGAGCTTTGGGAATGATCCAGGAGGCTAGCTGGACAAAAGGGAGCAAGAAGGATCAAAGCAGAAGATCTCTGCAGACGTTTTCGGTCAGAGCCTGGAGTTTTCGGTCTCTGGTGACCGAAATGGAGCAGTATCGATCACCAGTATCGGTCTGATGTGGTCGACACAAACACACCGTTATAATTTCGGTCGTGTGTGTCGATCACTGATGACCGATACAGATAAATTTCGGTCACTGGAGGTCGACACAGCTGACCGATACTGACCCAGCCCGAACCTGTTTTTAATTACACTTTTGCCACCTTTCTAGGGTTTTCTCCCTTAGGCTATAAATAGCCCCTTTTTCTATATTTTCGAGAGGTCTGGTCAAAATACTGTTCTTAAGCTATTTCTTTAAGTTTGTAAGATAATTTTTTTGCTTTGTTTAATACAATTAAGTATTTGCTTTAATCTTTCTTTAATCTTTCTTTTAATCATGATTAGCATCTTCTCCCTTTGTGATTTGGTGTTAAACATGATTGTGAGTAGTTACCTTAGGGTTTCTAGATTTGGTAGATTAGGGGAATCTATTGCTTGATTAAGGCTTGTTATGTGCTTCTGTTTATGGGTTCCTCTCTATTAATCTGTTATTCATGCTAGATTAGTCTTGATCAAACTGGTCTAGGTTGTTAGCTTTCTCTTATGCCCACCAAGTGTTTGATGAAATGTTGAACCTGTTTATTAGAGGATTTGCTGGCCTTGGCTCAAGAGATTGACTGTTTGAGGAGCATTTTGACTTGAATAGAGTTGATTAGTCTTGCTTGCTTGATGTTTTAGCACTAATGAAAGTTAGTTCTTGTTAAGATGTTTAGCAAAGGGTTATTTGCCAAGAGATTGGATCTAACTAGATTAGTTGTGAACTCTATGTCTAGGAACCACCATTGCTTGCTTACTTGCTTGATCAATGTAGTTTGAAACAGCCTTAATCAATGTCTGAAATTCCCCAAAGTCAATAACCACATCTAGGAACTTGTCTTTCTCTAATTTGAATTTCGGATTTGCTCTGTTTTATTCTGTTTTTCTTGTTTAGAATTGCTTAGTTTGCTTTTGCTTTCACCTTGTTGCTGCTTGGTTCACTTAGGTTGTTAGAACTGTTGCTTAGGCAACAAAACCCCTTTCCTGGCTTGCTTGACTTAGAGATTCCACTCTCAACTCTTCTGTCTTTCAACTCTTCCCATTTGGATTGATACAACCCTATGCTATACTGCAACTGACTAGTACAAGCTAGGGCAATTGTCCTACAATGGGTAAAACCCTTGTATCAATGGGGCACTTAAACATTATGTGCTAAATCGTTGCTTTTTCCTTCGGACAGAAAAGATAGCCTTTGTTACATCGCATTCCTCGAGTCTTTTGTTGTTCTGTTACAGCAAGAGATCCTGTCATTACTCTCCGTAGAAAATGCTTGATCTTTGGTATTCTTTTCACCTTCTAAATCTGTTTAAAGATTGGATTGACGGAAGGTTGAGTTTCAGCTTATACAAACAAATCCTGGTGCTTCAATATACTTGCGATTTCATAACCTGATCTGACATTGTAAATGCCATTCTGTGACTTTGCCCATAAAAAACTATCTTCGCAATTAGTTGCAGGTCTCTTCATTCTAATTAGTCTAATGTCTTCGGCCATGAACAGTTCAGTCAAGATTTGACTATTCCAGTTTCTTAAGTCATGATCTATCAGATCGGAGACTTTCATATTGATATTCATCAATGTTAGGCGTCCCCTGTCTACTCTACCTCCCATTGTAGAGCCAATTTTCCACCTACACCAATGTTTTCTCTCCATTTCCAATACTTCTTTTTAGACCTTTGGTAAGCAACTCCCTGCCAAAACGTATACTTCTCCATCCATATGATGGTCTAGTACCAATTGGTGCCTTGAGAAACTCATTGTTTACATAGAATCGGGTTTTGAAGAACCAGCTGTAAAAACTTAATGGATCAGATAAAAGCTTTCATGCTTGTTTAGCTAACAAAGCCTGGTTGAAGCATTGCAAATCTCTGAAACCAATCCCCCCGCAATTCTTTGGAAGAGTGAGTTTCTCCCATCCTACCCAATGAATATTTCTCTGTTTCTCCTCTGAGTTCCACCACTAATCCATCAATGCACTTGTGAGCTTCTTACATAAACCCACCGGTAATTTGAAGCAAGTCATGACAAAGCAGGCATCGCCATTGCTACCAATTTAAATAACATCTCTTCGTCCTCTTGAGACAGTAACTTTGCATACCAACCTGTTAGTCTTCCTTGGCATTTGTCTTTAATGTACCCGAACAGATGTTGTTTAGATACACTCATACATTCCAGCAGTCCCACGTATTTTCCATTTCCGTCTAGTGATATTCCGGTTTTGTTTTTGATCCACGTCTTTAAGTCATCCTCAACCCTGTTTTCAAAAATGATTGCAGACTTTGCCGCATTGATTTTCTGACCTGAGCCGGTTTCATATGTGGCAAGGCATTCCATGATCACATTACACTCTTCCTTGGAGGCCTTACAGATGAACAAGGTATCATCTGCAAACAACATGTGGTTTATTGAAGGCCCTTCTTGGTGGAACTGTATGCCAGATATCTTCCCATTCCTTTCAGCTCTGTTTAGGAGGTGCGTTAGAGCCTCTGTGCAGATAACAAAGAGAAAAGGCAAGAGGGGATCGCCTTGGCGAAGTCCTCTTTCCGGTTTTATTAGGCTGTGAGGTTGTTTGTTTATCAGCACTGAATATGTAACAGATTGTACACAGCTCATAATGATTTTTATCTAATCTGCATGGAAACCAAGAGCACCCAGTATGTGTTTCAGGAAAGACCATTCCACCCGGTCGTACGCTTTGGACATGTCTGTTTTTACTATATATATATCGATGAGTGGATGCGTGCTCAGACTATGTACAATCTCATGTGCGATATTGTCAGATATTAGGCGTTCTGAGATGAAAGCTGATTGTGTAGGAGACACAATCTCGGACAAAAAATGTTTCAGGCGGTTGACAATGATCTTCGAGATTATCTTGTACAGAACGGTGCACAGACTGATCGGTCTTAAGTCTGTCATCTTTCTTGCTGTCTTTATTTTGGGGTTGAAGGTAATTTGTGTATGGTTCCATTCCGCTTGTAGTTCCCATATTTCCCATAGTAAACTGACATCTCGGTACAGTTGCTCTTTAAAAATAGCCCAGTATTTCTTGATGAAATATCTCGTTAGCCCATCATGACCCGGCTTTGTCACTATCGATTGAGAATACCGCTTCTCTAGTTTCCTCCAATGTTATCTCATGAATCAGGTCTGTATTCATCACTTCCGTAACCTTTGGAATGAACTCCGTGAAGAGATCTCTGAAAGATGCCGATTGTGTGGTTTTGAAAAGTGTCCCAAAATATTGTATTGCAAATTTTCCTTTCTCCTTATCCGAGTGTCTTTCAATGCCGTTCTCATCTAGCAGGAATTATAGCAAATTTCGGACCCTTGTGGTCTTAACAGAGGCCTGGAAGAACTTTGAATTCTTATCCCCTACCAGAAGCCATTTATCTCTGCTTTTTTACGCCACAATTACTCCTCCTCTCGATATGCACTTGTCAGTTCTCTTTTGATTGCTTTTATTCGCTCCACACAGGGATATACTTCTTCTTCCTCGGACTCCAGCTCCGCTCGCAGTTTGTGCAATCTTTCTTCTGAATTCGAGCCATTCTTGTATTTCCATTAGCTGAAAGCTCTACGACAATTAGCTATTCTGGCCATACTCGAGTTTACCGCTCTTGAGTTGCGTTTGTTCCAAGCAAGCCATACTGTTTCGCTAAACAGAGGATCATCTGCCCATCTCTTGTCAAAACGGAACTGGCCCCTAAATGTTTCTTGATCTCCCATAAATTTCACCAAAACCAGTCTATGATCAGACCCAAATCTCTCGAGAAACCACTGGTGAGCACTTAGGAACATCGAGAACCAGCTCGAGTTTGCAAAACAGTGATCCAGTCTGGATTTGATTGTTTGATTATTCCTTGTGCCTCTCCAAGTGAATTTATCCCCAGTACTCCCAAATTATTTCATGTCACAGTTCTCTAGCATTGTGCGAAAAGACCTAAACGTATGAAGATGCCGTCTAGGACCCTCTTTTTCTCTGCGTTTGATAGAATTTTGTTAAAGTCGCCTATTAAACACCATGCTTCATGTCTATTCACCTCAATTCTTGTAAGCCGTTCCCATAGAATAGGGCAAAACTGTGGTATCGAATGTCCATATACACACGACAGATACCATGTCTTTGAACAATTAGTTACTCGCATATTCAAAAGATTTTTATCTTTATGAAGGAACTCAATATCCATGTATTCCTTCCAGAAGATTGCTAGCCCCCACTTCTTCCCTTCGGTTCCACTGTACGAAACCATTTATACCCTAAGTCACTAATATATCATGGTTTTTATGGGTTTTTGACCATGATATAAGTCCTGTTTATAGAGTCTTTTTGGTAATTTTTGAGTCCTTTCGAGTCTTTGCAGGTCTAGTTACGTTTGAAGCATAATTGTGGATTTTGGAGCCTTTTGGAGCTATGTTGAAGATGATGCTGAAAAGACCAAGTCGGAGAGCATATTGGAGCAGAGTGTCGATCGACACCACTCTTTTGTGTCGATCGACACCAATCGTGGATACAAAGAAGTCGCGTGTTTCAGCACTTCTTGAAAAATTGTAACTTGGCTTAGAAGTTTTTCGATTATTTGCAAACTTGCCCCAGTCGTGTTTAGAGATGTATTTAGGTTTTGAGAGCCATTGTGAGGCAATTATCTTGTTTTCATTGAGACAAAGGGAGAGATTTGATTCAGAGCTTTTGTGAAGACAAATTCGTACTCTGTTAGAGAAAAATTTCGAACTTCCTTTGTCTTTTACTCTATCTTTTAATGCAAAATTATTCAGTCATCAATTTCTATGTCTGAGCAATCTGCTAGTTAGGTTTTGGGTTATTCAAAGGTTGATAATGAATTGTTAGAACTGCATAGCTGTTAGGACAAATCTTTTGGTTCTTCATCTAGATTGCTTTAACACTGATTTTGAGATTGATGACCTAGAAATCAGATCTTAGGTTGTCTAATAGATATTGAAACAGTATTAATCACCAAAACTATCTTTGATGAGCAAAATAATTGATTACAAAAGAATTTGGATTAGTGATTTTGTGAACATATCGAACTTGAACCTTAATGCTTGTTTAGGTTATTAGAATTTGCAAAGGAATTTGGAATTTCTAGAATCTGATCATAGATAATCTCTGCGACGGAAGTCGATTAGTTTTACATTCGTGTTTTCGAGTTCTAGAACGGTTTTAATAAATTATCCTGTTAGTTTGTAGTCTGCAATTTATGTTAACCTGCGAATTTTCCATTGCCTAGCGTTTTGTCTCATTGATTTTAAGAAATTACATTCCACCCCTGCTCTTGTTACTTTTATTTGCCATTTCATTTTACTTGTTATCGATTTGCTTAGGTACATTTAAACCTAAAGTCTGTTGTGTAATATTCTTAAGTCCTTGTGGATTCGATCGCTAAGTACTACAGTGATCTCTTAATTTGAGAGAGTAGCTCTAGGGATAATTTGAGCATATCAAATTTTGGCGCTGTTGCCGGGGACATAGTTATTACCTTCAGATTTTTAGTTTTAGAATTTTGACTAAGCTTTTACATTCTTTTCGCTAACTTTCTGCTACTTCTCTGCTGTCTGTTTCATGTGTATGTATAATCGCAGTACCCGAAGCAACAAAGGCAAGAAGCTTATGACTTTAGGCATTGACGAACTTGCCAAGTTGGAAAAAACCATCAGAAAAGCCAAGAAACAAACTAAGATGGTTGGACCGATTGTTTTGAGGACAGATGTTGAGGGTCATTTGGTTGACAAAGAAGGAAACAGAAGAAATGAGGAAGGGCAGAGGATAGATGAGAATGGCACTGTGATTGAAGAATAAGTTGTGGCACCTGTTGTGCAGAATGTGCAACAACAAACTGCTGGAAATGCTGCTGGGCGTTTTCAACAGAGGACCCTTGGAGATTACAACAGGCCTGATCAGTTCTATGCAAATAGAGCTGCAATCCGGCCTCCTGTCTTTCAGAGAAATAACTTCGAACTCAAGCCTGCCTACTACAAGCTTGTGGGTCAGCACCCTTTCCATAGGCTTCCACATGAGCATCCTATGGACCACATAGAGAGGTTTGAGGATCAAGCCACAAGTGTTAAAGCCAATGGAGTCAGCAATGATTTCCTTGTGTGTAAAAATTCTGTTCAGTTTGTTGCTGAAGTGGAGGCATTTGAGCCAGCTGAGGAGTTTGAAGAAGAGGATGTCAACTACATCAATGGGGCTGGTTTTCAGGGTCAGAGGTACAACAATCCGCAAGGAAACAGAGCATTAAGTGGAAATAACCAGAGGAGCAACTTCACAGGGAACCATAACTCTTCTGGTTACACCCCCCCCCACCCCCCCCCCCCCCCCCCCCCCCCCCCAAAAAAAAACCTCAGTTTCAGAAGACTGAATATCAGAAGCCTTACCAGAACCCAGAACAACAGCTTCACTAGCAACTATGGTTCCTCTTCTTATCAATCACCACCTGTACCATCAGCTTCAAGTAAGATGGAAGCTATGCTTGAACAGCTGCTAGAGGGTCAACAAAATATCACAGTTGATTTCTGATGTTAAGGTTTTTGAATCCTTAGATCAATCCTCAAACACACATGTCATTGTAGTACTTGAGGTGTCAATCCACTTGGGAAGTTAATGACTGTTTAAGATGCAGAGAACTATGCTAAGCTAAGCTAATATAGAAGGAGTTTTGATTCTAATAACCTAAGTGACCAAGCAAAGAAGCAAAAGAAAGCAAGCAAAGAGCAATAAAAGCAATAAGAAATAGAGCAAAAACAGAGTAAAAGCTAAACATCAAAGATTAAAAGATAGTTCAAGATCAAGACAATGATGATAGGGTGATTCATGTTCATGTCTAGGGTGATCAAAACAAGCAATTATAAACACTCAACCTTAGGTAAGGAACACTAACAAAGACTAATCCAATCTCTTGGCACTAATCCCTTTACTAAATCACATTTCAAACCCACTTTTGGTGGTGTATCCATGACAAGCAAGCATTAAAATCAATATCCATAAAACCAATTAGCATGCTAGACATCTAATCTCTTAGGCTAGGTTTACTAATCTCTTATATAATAGATCAAACATCAACTTACATTCTCATGCATAATCAACATTTAAAGACAATATCCACCAATGTGATACTAATCAATAAGCACATTCAAACAAGAAATGATAGATGCAAAGACTCATGACTATCTAAACACCATTTTCAAGCATTGAATTTCATTCAGGCATTTCATCAATCTTAGTGTGCAAGTGAAAACCTAAGATCAACTTCTCCAACAAAGAGGTACTAAGCAGTAAGCTCAATCATATAAGAAATTGAATGAGAAGATCTAAGCCTAATCACCCTAAACAATCACTAAAATCACTCCATCTGCCCTAATATCAAACCTAAAACTACTCACTAATCATGGTGAAAACCGTCAAATCTATGAAGAAAAGATGGTTAGTCATGATTAGAAAGACAAAAGATTACGGGAAATACAAACTATTATTGAAATAAACAAAGATTCAAATTCAAAACTATTCAAAATTTAGAGAAGAAAAGAAGAACTGCTGGATAAAGATTTGTTCTCATAAATTAGGGATTTGAAGTATTTATAGGAGTCTAAACAAAAATGGCAAAACTGTAAATAAGTAGAACTTTGGACTGGTTCCCATCGGTCAAAAGTGATCGATGGTCTGATCGATAGGATACTATCGGTCTTGAAGGTGATCGATAGGGTGATCGATATACATCCGTTGCATTCTCATCGGTCACTCCTTGACCGATGGTCCGATCGATAGGCTCCTATCGATCATGAGTTGATCGATGGTCTTCGGCTTGATCGATAGGGGTTGAGCGGTTTCACGAAGCCTTCTGTAACTTTCTATCCGCTGATGGGAATGACATGAAATAAATCCTGACGCAAGCTAGCTCATGGGGCTACAACATTGATGAAGACTGTTGAAGCTGAATCGGATTAGAGATGCTTTGTACGAGCCGGTTTCGTCAGGTGAAGTTTCTGGCCGCTTCAACAAGGTGCACCTTCTTCTTGGCTCTTTGATGTCTTGTGCTGTACCCACCATCATCTCCCATGATCCTTGTAGTCTCAAAACTCTCCAAACATACCTGTCAAACTCCTCAATTCCACAAAACATGCAATACACACCCAAAATCTACACTAAATCCTAATTGAATGCAACTGGGACAAAAACAAGCAAAAATGGATGTTTAAAGATCATAAAAAATGCAAAATGTATGCTAATATGGTGTAAATAATGAGTATATCAACACCCCCCACACTTGCCTTTTGCTTGTCCTCGAGCAAACAAGAACAAATGAGAGAATGAGGTTTGAAAGTGGGAGTTTAAAACTAAAGATGTCAATGGTAAAACTGATTCAATGCCCAAGTTATAGGTTCTACGATGCATAGAGATTTAAAACTTTAGCCATACCTATCATAGCAAACAATGAGCTCTAGCTTAGCCAACACAAGCATTCAAATCAACCAACTCTTTAACATTCATTAATCAGTAACCAATGGATCATGTTTGTGCAAATCAAGAGAAAACTTTTGATCAAAGGACATGGTTATGAGATGAAAATGATCTCATTCAAATAAGGGTTCAAAGATTCAGGGGATCACTCAATGAAATGATTCTATCTTAGGCAAAATGCTAAAGGTAAAAGCACACCTATGCATGCAAGTCAAAGCTTTCTTCTACCCTTTTCACCCAAGATGAACCTAATAACTTCTAAAACCCCAAGTGAAACTCCTAAATCTGCTATTTCCCAAAGCATTATATCTCTTCCTTCTTCATATTTGGGGAAACTTCTTCTTCTTTTGCTTGTGTGGTTGACTTCTTTTTAGAACTTGCTCTTATTTGTTGTATGATTGGCATCATTTTTATCACCTTTGGTTGATTGCTTGGTCTGATTTCTCTTTTTAGATGACCTTTGTAAGCTTTGTTGTTGTTGGCACCTTTATTCTTTAACACTTAGAGCTTTCTTCCTAATTAACTTAACCACAAAATAAACTGTTCCCCCATGCTACCAACCCCATACTTCTTCTTTTTCTCAAAAGATGTAAACATTTAAAGCTCAAACTACTTACACTACCCTTTCCCAAACTCCTAACCTGATACCAAGCTAAAAATACAAGCTGGTGTCTAAAAGAGAGCTTCTCCTTGCCAGCCTTATTACTAACACTTTTTGCCAAGATAAAATCGAAAATGATGCAACGCAAGGCCTCACAACTCTCACAATATTGTTTGTGTTCAAAAAGAAGGATTGGTTTAGGGTGTGGTCAACTGTCCCATAATGATGAGGATCAGCTACTTGGATTAACACGAGTGGTACGAAGGGAAGAAGATAATCCAAGTATGTATATGGGTAGCCATGTAATCACTCTCAATGCTCAAACAAGATAATTCAACGTCAGGATTATGGTTCTAATAAGATAGAATTGGAATCAAATCAAAGCAAGCTTGAGCATAAGACAAGAATATCAATGCAAGAATTCAAGATATGGTACAGCCTTAACTTCAAAATCACTACAATGCAATCAAACAACAGATAACCAAGGCATTGAAAACAACTCAAACATTAACATCTTAGCAAGTGTTTATCATTTACTCCCTATGCAAATGTTTGCAAACCTATATGAAATGCATCTAGACTCAATCTTAGTTATGTAGATTCAACTATATGATCTTTTTGTTTCCTAAAAAATTTGAAAATTTTATGGATTATCAGTGCATATGGATGTATGCATGAATGCATGAGACTCAAGTATGTAAAAGAGAAAATAAGAAAACAAAACACAAACTTAAATGCAATACCCTCCCCCACACTTAAATTACACAGTCCCTTGTGAAATAGAATCTTGAAGGAGGTGAATACAACAAGCTAAAAATGATTGCAAAAGGATGCATAAAGAAAGAAGAGGAGTTAAGTACCTTAGAAGAGGTTTTAGCAGAAAGGAGGTTTTGGCACTAATTTTACTATCCACTTGCTTTGAACTCCACCAGCTCTTAGGATCAAAGGAAAACACAAACAAAAACTTAAAAGGCAAAAATATATACAGGGATAACATGGGAATACCTCCCAAGAGTGCTTGTTTAGTGTCACTAAGCTTGACTTTTCTTGCTCCTTAAGATCATAGAGGAGGATGGAGTGGAACTGAAGTTCCTTCTCCTTTCTTCTTGAACAATGTAGTGGTTCCACAGTAGAGCTACTCCTTGGGTTTCCTGACTCTCTTTCTTGGCTTCCTTGGTCCACCATAGAGTTTCACTTTGATTCCATCAAACAAGTCAAGAAGACAAGCACCATCAAAGGCTTCACCATCATACTCATTGTGATCAAGAGGGTTTTCATCGTCTTTTAGCACTGCAGCCTTGAATCCCCTCAGCTCTTTCTTGACATCAGGTGGCTTCTTAGCATCTCCTTTCTCAACATTAGTGATGCTTCCACAAAAGCTTTAAGGTGGAGGCTTCATTGCATAGCTAACTCCACCATTCACCTTCTTCAGGGTGACTCTATCTTTGGTGAAGTCAATATCAGCGCCTGATGTGTTCAGAAATAGAGTCCCAAGTAGTAGAGAAGGCTTCTGAGTGTGAGCCATTTCCATCACAACAAAATAAGTTGGTATCGTGCATGCTCCAATCCTCACAGAAAAGTCTTCAGTGAGTCCAACAGGTTTGCTTGAAGATGAGTCCACAAAAGTGATTGTGGAATCATATGGTCTCAGCTTGGTGACTCCTAGTTCTTTTTCCAATTCAAGAGACATCATATTGATACTTGAACCTGTGTCACACATGGCCTCTTCCACAACCAATTCACCAAGCTCACAAGAGACTAGAAACTTTTCTGGATTACCAAGCTTTCGGAGGGTTGCTGGCTCTTCTTTCTTCTTCTTTTTACCAAATGAAGAGTTCATAATCAGCTCGACCTTTACTATGTTCCCAAGAAGGTCTTTGATGAACCTTGCTTGATCCTTCACTTCCATCAGAGTTTCTAGTGGAGGCAATGGGACACCAGCCTCATCCATCTCTTTTCTGAACCTTGAGAGCACAGCCTTTTGAGCCTTTGTAAAAAATCTACCAGGATAAAGTATAGGAGGTTGGTACTCAAGCTCATCCTCAATGTGTGATGCTTCATCTTTGAGTAAAGGCTTTTGCTTCTTCTCCTTGGGTTCAGCTTGTCTCTTTTGGGGATGTGACTGTTCTGCAAGCTCCTTTAGAACATAGTATACTCCAACAAGCTTATCATGCTCAACCAAGTTAGCTCCTTGTTTCACCTCCAATTCAGCGTCTACAACCTTAGCTCCAATGTCCTCATTGAACAATGACAAGAAATTCTCTATAACAGCCTCATCCTCAGTACATGAACTCAAATGAAGATCACTTCCCCTACACTTAGTGTCAATGTCCACATTGATTTTCTTAGTAGAGCTTGTGGTGGAGAACACTTCTTGAGCCCTATAAAGCATTTCTTTAGTCTCTTCAATGGATGCTTCAGCTTCTTTGTTGAAGTTGATGTCCTTGTCATGTAAGAAAATGACAATAATCTTGGTGTAGGGTCTTACTCTTTCCAAGGAGTGATAACTGTTGTTGCTGTAATGCTATGACTTGCTGCATCATTTCAGTGACACTCAACTCATGAGGTGGAAGTGGACTACCTTGGGCGTGGTATGGAGGGAAGGGATCAAAAAGCTGGTGCTGGTCTCCATAACTGCTGTGATAAGCAGCACCATAAGCTTCATAAGAGGACCCTTGGTTGAAGCCACTTGAAGAGCCTTGTAAGTAAGCTTGAGGGTGATACATTATACCTATAAGAGAAACAATAGAAAATACAAATCAGTACTGAAATAAATGTTTTGTCTAAGCAAGAACTCAATCTCAAATGCAATAAAAACAATCCTAAGAGGCAACGGTGCCAATTGATGTTAAGGTTTTTGAATCCTTAGATCAATCCTCAAACACACATGTCATTGTAGTACTTGAGGTGTCAATCCACTTGGAAAGTTAATGGCAGTTAAGATGCAGAGAACTATGCTAATGTAAGCTAATATAGAAGGGGTTTTGACTCTAACATCCTAAGTGATCAAGCAAAGAAGCAAAAGAAAGCAAACAAAGAGCAATAAAAGCAACAAGAAACAGAGCAAAAACAGAGTAAAAGATAAACTTCAATGATTAAAAGATTGTTCAAGATCAAGGCAATGTTGATAGGATGATTCATGTTCATGTCTAGGGTGATCAAAACAAGCAATTCTAAACACTCAATCTTAGGTAAAGAACACTAACAAAGACTAATCCAGTCTCTTGGCACTAATCCCTTTACTAAATCACATTTCAAACCCACTTTTGGTAGTGTATCTTTGACAAGCAAGCATTAAAATCAAGTTCCATAAAATCAATTAGCATTCTAGGCATCTACTATCTTAGGCTAGGTTTACTAATCTCTTATATAATAGATCAAACATCAACTCACATTCTCATGCATAATCAACATTTAAAGACAATTTCCCACCATTGTGGTACTAAGCAATAAGCACATTCAAGCAAGAAATGATAGATGCAAATACTCATGACTATCTAAACACCACTTTCAAGCATTGAACTTCATTCAGGTATTTCATCAAACACTCAGTGTGCAAGTGAAAATTTAAGATCAACTTCTCCAACAAAGAGGTACTAAGCATTAAGCACAATCATATAAGAAAGGAAATGAGAAGATCTAAGCCCTAATCACCCTAAACAATCACTAAAATCACCCCATCTGCCATAATCACAAATCTAAAGAAAACTACTCACTAATCAAGGTGAAAACCATCAAATCTATGAAGAAAAGATGGTTAATCATTATTAGAAAGATAAAAGATTAAGGGAAATGCAAACTAAATTTGAAATAAACAAAGATTCAAATACAAAACTATTCAAAATCTAGAGAAGAAAAGAAGAACTGCTGGATAAAGATTTGTTCTCATAAATTAGGGATTTGAAGTACTTATAGGAGTCTAAGCGAAAATGACAAAATTGTTAATAAGTAGAAGTTCGGACTAGTTCCTATCGGTCAAAAGTGATCGATGGTCTGATCGATAGGATGTTATCGGTCTTGAAAGTAATCGATAGGGTGATCGATATACATCCATTGCATTCCCATCGGTCACTCCTTGACCAATGGCCTGATCGATAGGCTCCTATCGATCATGAGTTGATCGATGGTCTTCTGCTTGATCGATAGGGGTTGAGCGGTTTAACGAAAACTTCTGTAACTTTTTAACCGCTAATGAGAATGACCTGAAACTAACTCCAGCCGCAATCTAACTCATGGGGCTACAACATTGGTGAAGACTGTTGAAGCTGAATCGGGTTGGAGATGCTTTGTCCGAGTCGGTTTTGTCAGGTGAAGTTTCTGGCCGCTTCAACAAGGTGCACCTTCTTCTTGGATCTTTTGATGTCTTGTGCTGCACCCACCATCATCTCCCATGCTCCTTGTAGTCTCAAAACTTTCCAAACATACCTGCCAAACTCCTCAATTGCACAAAACATGCAATGCACACCATAAAAGTTACACTAAGTCCTAATTGAATGCAAATGGGATAAAAACAAGCAAAAATGAATGTTTAAAAACTATAAAACAATGCAAAATATATGCTAATACGGTGTATATAATGAGTATATGAATTTCAATGGAAAGATTGATGCTCTCTACCAGGATTTGAATGGCAAATTCGGAATCCTGAACACCCATGTCAAAACTTTGGATACTCAAGTTGCTCAAACTGCTGGAGCTATGAAAAAACAAGATGGATTTCTTCGAGGAAGAACATATACCAACCTAAGACACTCTGTCAACGCCATCATGCTGAGGAGTGGAAAGAATTTGCAACTAGTGCAGAAGAAGGGTCTTAGTGCAGAAGATTTCAAGCAACTCCAAGAGTTTGAAGAGGATGATTTCGCCAGTTTGGAGCAGTGTCGATCGACACCCACCACTCAGTGTCGATCGAGACCAGAGGATTTTTCCGACTCTTCGAGTAGTGCGAAGAGATGTCGACTAAGGTCGATAAGCGGCCAATCGGAATGTCGACACCAGGTGCAGAAACGAGTGTCGATTAATGTCAATCGACACCCTTCCCAGAAGCAACCTGCGATTGTTCAGACTTCAGAAAACGCAGAAGAAAGGGTTTACAAGCCAAAGGTACCTTACCCAAGGAACCAGAAGAAGTCTAAGCAAGAACTAGAGGATGCTAGGATCAAAGCTATCATGGATAAGCTTGTAGTGGAGATTCTTTTGATTGATGCTATAAGGACTACTCCTGTGATCAGGAGATATGTGAAAAGGATGATGACCAAGAACCTGGGAGTTGAGCAAGGGACAATGCTCATTTCAGAACAGGTCAGTGCAGTGATACGTAACAAGATACCAGAGTAGCTGACAGACCCTGGAAGCTTTGTCCTAGACTGCACAATCTTTTCTGAGAGGTTTGAGAGGTCTTTGTGTGATTTGGGGTCAAGTGTTAATCTGATGCCTCACTTAGTAGCTGTTAGCTTGGGAATGACAGATTTTCAGCCAATTAGGATCTCCCTTATCTTAGCATTTCGATCTAGCAGGATCCCTGAAGGCATATTAGAAGATGTACCAGTCAAGGTGGGAGACTGCGTGATTCCCACAGACTTTGTGGTTCTAGCTTATGGAGAAGAACTGAAAGACCCTCTGATTTTAAGAAGACCGTTCCTAGCCACTACAGGCGCCATAATAGATGTTAGGAAAGGAAGCATAGCCCTGAATGTGTGCGATTTGGTAATGAACTTTGACATGGATAAGCTGATGAAGAGGCCAACAATAGATGGCCACACATTCTATGTAGACTTCCTCACCAGTCTTGCAAAAGAGATCTTTCAGGAGATGCATCCTACAGATCTTTTAGAGAGAGCATTGGCAGTTTGTACAGAAGAGACAGAGCATTTAGATGACATTATTGCTGGGTATGTCAAGATGTTGAATGCAAGTGAACAGGTCATGCAGCTAGTAGCACAAAAGGAGCTGGTTGGAACTTCTGTAAAAGCTGCAAAACTGGACGATTGGAGTGAAGAAAAAGCTCTAAAAATCGAACCCAAACAGCTCCCTGCAGGTCTAAGGTATGCTTTTCTGGGACCTAACTCTACATCTCCTGTTATTGTTAGTGCTTCCTTAAACAATGCAGAGCTCACTTTACTGCTAAGCACGCTGCACACCTTTCACAAAGCTCTTGGCTAATCCCTTAATGACATTTCAGGTATCTCTCCAGACTTGTGCATGCACAGGATACACCTTGAGGATGAGTCAAAGTCTCGATTGAGAACCAGAGGAGACTGAATCCGAATCTGCAAGATGTAGTTAAGAAGAAAATCATGAAGCTTCTAGCTGCTGAAATCATCTGTCCCATCTCAGACAGTACCTGGGTCAGTCCAGTCCATGTGGTTCCAAAGAAAGGAGGACTCACAGTTGTGAAAAATGAGAAGAATGAGCTGATTCCTACAAGAACCATCACTGGGCAAATGATATGCATTGGCTACAGGAAACTCAATGCTGCAACACGGAAGGATCACTTCCCATTGCAATTCATCGATCAGATGCTGGAGAGGTTGGCAAATCACTCCTACTACTGTTTTCTGGATGGTTACTCTGGTTTCTTTCAGATCTCCATTCATCCAGATGACCAGGAGAAGACCACATTTACTTGTCCCTATGGCACCTTTGCATATCGCAGAATGCCATTTGGACTTTGTAATGCTCCTGCGATAATTCAGAGATGCATGCTTTCCATCTTCACTGATATGATTGAGAGGTTTATTGAGGTCTTCATGGATGACTTTTCAGTGTATGGATCCTTCTTCAAGGACTGTCTTGACAATCTTTGTCAAGTGCTTGCAAGATGTGAAGAGAAGCACCTGGTTCTGAACTGAGAGAAATGCCACTTTATGGTCAGAGATGGGATTGTGCTTGGGCACAGAGTTTCTGGAGAAGACATTGAGGTAGACAAGTTAAAATTGAGGTGATGACAAGTCTGCAGCCACCAAATTGTGTGAAATCAGTGAGAAGTTTTCTGGAACATGCTGGGTTCTACAAAAGATTTATCAACGATTTCTGCAAGATTGCAAGACCACTCACAGCTCTGCTTTGCAGGAATGTGAAATTTTGTAATTTACTGCAGAGTGTCATTCAGCCTTTCAGCAGATCAAGCAGGCCTTAGTGAGTGCTCTCATTGTGCAAACTCCCAACTGGGATTTACCATTTAAGGTGATGTGTGACGCCTCAGACTTTGCAGTTGACGCTGTGTTGGGTCAGAGAAAAGAGAAGAAGCTTCATGCCATCTATTATGCAAGCAGGGCCCTTGATGAAGCACAGAAAAATTATGCAACCACAGAGAAGGAACTGTTGGCTGTGGTGTTTGCATTTGAGAAATTTCGACAGTACTTGGTTGGAGCCAAGGTGATTGTGCATACTGATCATTCTGCTCTCAAGTTCCTGATGCAGAAGAAAGATGTCAAACCAAGACTGTTGAGATGCATTTTGCTGCTTCAAGAGTTTGATATTGAGATCAGAGATAAGAAAGGGGTTGAGAATGGAGTAGCTGATCATCTTTCAAAAATCAGGATTGAAGACGACGTCCATATTGATGATTTCTTGCCAGAGGAGAATATCTACTTCATTGAGGCAAGATTGCAGGAACCAGATGTTGAAGAACTGCAGCTTTTTCGTGCTACAGATTCTGTGTCGATCGACACACCCACTATGGTGTCGATCGATACCAGTCTCGAAGCGAGCCAATATTGAGCAGGATCGACATCAGGCTCGTCATCCAGTCGACACACATTGACACCAGTCGTGAACTGCAGTTCTCCTTCAGCAGATCCTGCGTGATGTTTTCTCTCAGCCTATATTTGCTGTTACAACTTCTACTATGTCTTGGTATGCTGACATTGCAAACTACCTAGCTGCAGATGAGGTCCTTGGCGCCCTTAAAGGGTATGAGAAGAAGAAATTCATGAGGGAACTTAGCAGATATTACTGGGATGAGCCTTACTTGTACAAGCATTGTTCAGATGGAATTTGCAGAAGATGTCTTGCAGATGCTGAAGTTCATAACATGCTGTTTCATTGTATTGGCTCTGAGTATGCAGGACACTTTGCTACTTTCAAGACAGTGTCGAAGGTGCTGCAAGTAGGCTTCTGGTGGCCCACAATGTTCAAAGATGCTCAGACATTCATATCTCAATGTGATGTCTGACAAAAGAGGGGGAAGATCAGTAAGAGACATGAGATGCCACAAAACTGCATACTTGATGTTGAAGTTTCTGACTTCTGGGGCATCGATTTTATGGGACTCTTTCCTTCATCTTATGGGAACAAATACATCTTGGTTGTTGTGGACTATGTATCCAAGTGGGTGGAAGCGATTGCCAGTCCAAACAATGATTTTGTAGTGGTTCTTAAGCTATTTAAGACCATTATTTTTCCCAGATTTGGAATACCACGGATTGTGATCAGTGGTGGTGGAAAACACTTCATCAATAGAGTGTTTGAGAAGCTGCTGCAGAAGTATGGAGTTTATCACAAGGTTGCTACACCTTACCACCCTCAGACAAGTGGTCAGGTTGATGTTTCCAACATGCAGATCAAATAAATTCTGGAGAAGACAAGGAAGGATTGGTCAGCCAATCTAGATGATACACTTTGGGACTATAGGACAGCATTCAAAACACCACTTGGCGCCACACCATTCCACTTGCTTAATGGGAAAGCATGTCATCTTCCAGTGGAGCTTGAATACAAGGCAAATTAGGCTGTCAAGAAGATGAACTTTGACTGGAAACCTGCAGCAGAGAGGCGCCAGATGCAGTTGAATAAACTGGATGAGATTAGACATCATGGCTATAAGAACTCCAAGCTGTACAAGGAGAGGACTAAGGCATATCATGACAAGAAAATCATCGCCAGACACTTTGAACCATATGACTAGGTACTCCTGTATAACTCACGTTTACAATTATTTCCTGGCAAATTGCGTTCTCGTTGGTCAGGTCCCTTCACCATCAAGGAGGTCAGACCATATGGTGGATTTGTTTTATCAACTCCATAAGGCAGAAAGTTTGTTGTCAATGGACAAAGGGTGAAGCACTATTGGGCGAAAGCCGAGATTCTCGAAGGACAGATTATGCCTTTAGCAGATGCACCCATTGCCTGATCTTGAGGACAGTCAAGCTAATGACGTTAAACGAGCGCTTGGTGGGAGGCAACCCACTGGTAAGTGTACGAACTTAGTCTTTATTTGGTTTTTCCTAACTAATTTTCATGTTTATAGTAAAAAAAAAAAACATGCTGGGGATTAATTTTTATCATGTGGCGAAGGGATATCGACCACGGTCGACACTGGGCTCGACAGGGACCGGTGTCGATCCATCATTAATCAGGTAAGTTTTCTTTAAAACCCCGACTTCATCTTATTCGCCCCTTACCTCTGAAACCTGCGAAGAACACCAAAAATCCCCCAAATCGCAACTTTCTTGTTTCTTGACGAATATGAGTGATTCAAAAGCCTCTCTTGGGTGAAATTCTGTGCTGATTCTGAATATATAACTCATTCATCCGATCTGCAAGGTATGACACTCGAAATCTCAATTCTTCAGTTCGACCCCAAGGTTTGAAAGTTCCGATTTGCCCTGTTTTAGCTTGATTTGTGACTTGAATCATGCTCCTCCGGGTTGTTAAGGAGTAATTCGGCCTGGCTCAGTTTTTACAGCTTGATTTGGCAAAATATTGAAATTTCGAATTGGTGATTTATTTTGCAAAACTAGGTTCGATTTCGGGGTTTTAAACTGGAATTATTTGTGATTATTGGCATTAAGTTGCTAGTGGTGCTTGCCACTGATGATATAGCCGTACAACCTCGATGCAACTCATCCGCGCGTTGACCACTTGATTTTCGTTGACCTTCTCTTATTTTTAGGTTTTTAATGTTTCTTTTGGTTCCCTACTATAAAAGGAAAGTCACAAAACATTGTCTTTATCCTATCATAGTCTTTCTATCAAAAAACTTACTCCTTTCATCTTGTTCTAAACCTTAAAGGGCGATTTGTTCTAGTAATCCTTTCCTTTAATAAAGTTTGCACTTTTATGGTCTAATCTAGTCTCTTGATCTTTATTCTAGCACTCTGGTAGTTTAGATTTCTTATCTTTACATTTTAATCTCATCTAATCATGTTTAACTCTAAAAAATAAGATTAAACATGATTAGTGAGTAGTTTACCTTAGATTTAGAGTTCTAAGTAGGGAAAGTGGTGATTAAGATGTGATTAAGGGGTGATTAGGCTTGAAAAGTTTTTTCTCAGTTGTCTCCTTCTCTTGCAAAGTGATTATTGTTCATAAAGCTTGCTCTTTTTGATTGAATATGGTACTGATTGATGCATATGATTCACTTGATGTCTTGATATCTCATTTATATGCATGGTTCGCTTATTTGGCTTGATAGTTTAGCTTGGTATATGTTTCCTTTGTTCAGTGACACCAAAGTGATAGTTCAGCTTGCTACATGATTCTCTTAGGGCTAGATAGTGTTGGTTTTGAGATTCTTGCATGATGGTTAGATAGTATGCATTGAAAGATTTTGCCTTTATTTGATTCCTCTTCATTGTTAGCATTGTTAGGATTTTGCAATTGTGTGCTTAAGTCCATATTATTGATTGGTGCTTAGCTAACTAGGTCCCTATATGGTTCACAAGATTGATAGGTTGATCTGAATTCTTGATTGAGTGAGAGAATGTTTGTTTGCTTAGTACTTCTCTTAGGCTAGAATAGTTCTGGTTTTTATGCTCATGGTTGAAGAATACGCCATCACAAGTGGGTTTGACACTTCAATCTTATTAAATTTAAATTTCTTATTGACGCCAAGCTGATTCCTTTTAGATACCTTGTCTAGGAGTTCAACGTTGAGAAATGCTTGCTTTTGAATGCTTGATGTTTGCCTTTGCTAGAAATCCCCTTGTCACTCTTCAAAACAACTAGTCTCAAAATTTCTTAGAACCTAGAGTCTTGCTTTTAATCAATTGTCTTAAGATCATCTTGCTTAGTATTGCTTTAGTTATCATTCTCACTTAGTTCTTGCTTAGTCATTGTCATTTAGTTCATGCTTAGCCTTTATTTACTTGCTTCTGATATCTGCTTTCTTCTTATTGCATTGTTAGGTTGCTAGAATCATTATTTTACAAACAAAATCTTCAATCTCACTTAGCTTACAGCATTGTTTGTATCTCAACATCCACGAGAATGTTTGACACCTAAGACTCTATACTACATCCGATTTGGGGATTATGATAACTTTGAAGTATAAACAAGGGCCACAAAAACCCTTGCTTCAAATTGGCGCCGTTGCCATTTATGGATTGTTTGAGTTTAACATTGCTGTTAGACTACTAAGTTGTTTTCATTAAGGTTACTAATTTTCTCTTTTTTGTTTTCTCTTTTTTGTTTTCTCTATTTTTTAGGTACTTTTATGAATTTGAGGTCCAAAGGCTCATCAAATCTGACTCCGTCTATTGACAACATTCATAGGAGAAGAGCTGCAAGACAGAGAGTTCAAGAGTTAGAAGAACAGAGGATGGCAGAGCAAGAGGCTCAGTTACCACATGTTGGTGTAGTAAGACAGGCACCATTACAATAAGCTGCAGCACACATAGATGAAGCACAAGATGCTTTGAACCAAGCGGCCGGAGTTCAGGGTTTGAGAGTACCAGTTCATGCACCTAGAGCTGCAAGACTTACATGAGCTGGTGATGTGCCTGATACTCACCACAACAGGAATGGCATTCATGCTCCAGCAGTGCACAAAAACCACTTTGAAATCAAGCTTGGGTTAATCAACATGGTGCAAGGAAACAGATTCATGACCTGCCCAATGAAGACCCTTTGGATCATTTGGACCAGTTTGACAAAGTGTGTGGTATGGCCAAGATTCAAGGAGTCTCTGAAGATGCTTAGAAGCTGTGCTTGTTCCCTTTCAGTTTAGGTGACAAAGCAAATCAGTGAGAGAAGACCACAAGGCTCTATATCCAGTTGGGATGAATGCAAGACAGCATTCCTTAACAAATTCTTCAGCTCAACAAGAACAGCAAAGCTCAGGAACACCATAAGCAGTTTCACTCAACATGGGAATGAGACATTTTCTGAAGCATGGGAGCGTTTCAAGTCATACACTTTGCAGTGCCTTCATCATGGCTTCACAAATGAAAGCTTTCTGTCTACTTTGTACATAGGAGTGACGCCAAAATAAAGGACGATCTTGGATACAGCATCAAATGGAAATTTCATGGGGAATATTGTTGTTGATGGACTAGCTCTTGTGGTGAATTCGGCACTTTCTGATGGAAACTATGGTGATGAATATAACAGAACATCTATAGCTGTTGTAAGCGCTGAAGGTGAGAGCACAACAAAGAAGGAGATTAAAACTTTGAGTGACAAGTTAGACAAGCTGCTGAGTGTGTCTTTTAAGAATGTCAGCTTTGTTGGTGATAGTGTTGCTACACAAGAAGAGGATGGGACATTTGTAGAAGAAGAAGCCTTCTACATTAATCAACAAGGAGGCAGTTTTAACAACTACAGGAATCATCCCAACTTCTCTTATAGAAGCACCAACATGGCTAATCCTCAGGATCAAGTCTATCCCTCACAAGCTGCTCAACAAAGCTAAGGAACCAAACCATTTGTTCCTTTCAACCAGCAGAACAATTTTGCTCCAAGACCACCATTTCAAGGAGGTTTTCAACAAGCAAACTTTCAGCCAAGACCAGCTTTTGTCCCACCAAGTTTTGGCAACACACAGACTTCTTCTAGCACTCAAGATGTTGATCTTAAGCAGATAATAGAGCTGCAGAAGAAGTTTGCTGAAGTACACAACAAGATAGACGCCACTACTTGTGATTAAAATGGCAACTTAGATGCTCTAAAACAAAGAGTCAAGTCTCTAGAAAGAAAAGGAGCTTCATCTTCAAAGCCTCGGAATCAATTACCAGGAAAGAGTAAAGCAAATCCTAGGGAATTCTGCCACTTGCTTGCTGAAAAGGATGGAGAGTTTGATGATGAAGATGCTTCATTGGAAGACCTTGGCATAATACTTTAAGAGATGTTGCTACATGTGGACATGTTAAAGACTGAGTGTGGGGGAAATGTCATCAATGTCACCATTGATGATCAAGAAGTTGTTGATATTGTAGAACAGTTCCTCCAAGGGTTAGATGAAAACTTGAACAGAGAAGAAGAGCTTGCTTTGGAGCAAGAGAGAGCTGCGAGAGAAGCTGCTGAGAAGGAAGAGGCTGAAAAAGCCTTAGTTGCTCGAGAAGAAGAAGCCAAACCAGAGCTAAGTGAAGCTGATAAGGAGCTTGTAGAGACATACCACGCCTTGATGGTCTTGGCTAAGGAAAGTCCTGAAGACTTCAAAGAGCTGTATGAGAGCCAAGTGGGTAGCTCTTCAAGCAACAATGAGAAGGGTAAAGCTCTTGAAGTTCAATCTTATAAACCATCAATCCCTTACCCCACAATGCACTTTACAAAGGCTCATATGGCAGTCTATTCAAAATTCAGGAAGGACATACAAGATGCTGGAATAAAACTTCCACATGGCACCACTTTACTTGAAGTGAAGGATCAAATTAGGTTCCTCAAAGAATTTTTTGACAAGCTGGAAGTAGTGGAGCCAATTCTAGAGAATGTGGAGGATAATCTAAAGAGAAACAAGGAGCTGAAATCATTGACAAAGCTTCCCAATCCAGGAAAGCTTCTTATCACTTGTGAGCTTGAAATGCTAGACAATATTGGAGCCTTGTGTGATTCAGGATCAACTGTGAATGTTATGTCTCTCCACTTAAGCCAAAACTTAAGAATCAAGGAGTTGCAGCCCTGCAAGCCCTCTATTACTTTTGTGGATAATACCTCAACAAGACCTTTGGGCATGGTGAAGGATTTTCCCTTGAAGATTGGTAATTGCTTGGTGCCAACAGGTTTTGTGATTATAGAGAAGACATATTCATGAGAGGTACCATTTCTTCTAGGAACACCATTCCTGGCAACAGCAGTAGCTCAAGTAGACTTCAAGAGAGGCTATGTGATGCTGAAGATTGTTGATGAGTACAAAGTCTACAAAATTGTCTCACCCTTCATAGCTTTTTGTGGAACCATTGTGGAAGAAGAGAGTGAGCAACAGCAACTTCCAGAGTGTGTGTAGCAGGCTATGAGCTTCACAATGAACATGTTGATGAGAGACACTCTCCCAGATGAGCCAGAACAGAAGCTTGACACTGAGTTGAAGCTTGAAGATGGTTTGAAAGAGGATGAAGGCTTGATCACCAAAGAAGTGAAGCCTTAGATCACACCAAGTGTCAAGAAAAGGAGAAACAGGAAGACAGCTCGTGACAAGAAGAAACTGTTGTCAATGGGTACTTGGATTTACAAGAAGATGGAGGAAGGAGCACCAGCTCCATCAACCTCTTCTCACTAGTTCTCAAACCATCTAAGTCAAGCTTAGTAACTTAAAATAAGCACACTTGGGAGGTAATCCCATGACTATCCTTGTAAATATATGTTTTCTTTTATTACTAATATCTTTATTTAGTGTTTAAAGGTCAGAGAAAGAAAACTCTGTTTTCATATCGAGGTGCCATATCGAGCATAACATCTTTCATTGATGCTCGATACAGCTTATCTCGGGGAAGGAGCAGTCCGTACACCGAGCAGGTTGCACGATGGAGACTACATCAAGGTGTCACATCGAACAAAACTTCCAAAGCCTTGCTCGATGTGATCGCTCCTGAAGCCCCAGTCCATACACTGAGGAAAATAGACCGTACATCGATCAAATTGCACAGTGGTGATCACATCGGGGTGCAGCATTGAGCAGAGCCTCGCGAACTCTTGCTCGATACAGTCCTCAAACCGTACATCGAGGATCCCCAGCCCATATATCAACGAAGATGCTCGATGAAGTCACATTGGGGAGTAGCATCGAGCTAAACATCCAAGGTTTTGCTCGATATGGATGTTATCAGCTGGCTCAAGCACAAGACTATGTACAGTATGACAACCACCGACGAGCATTGCAACCGGGTACAAGAAGATTCACATCGAGGTGTAGCATCGAGCAAAACGACAAAATGCTTACTCGATGCAGATTGGCCGAGCCAAGAACAAGCATCCAGATGATTGCATGCACTGCCCACGGAAAGGATCATGCAAGCCAAAGTGTCTCCCTACACCGAGCAACAACATCAAGCAGAACATCTACTGAGACTGCTCGATGCAAGGTGCCCTGAAGGAGAAGCTGACCAGAACACAGAACGCCCAAGGCAGAGGAGCATGATCGCCGAGCCATAGGACTTGACGTCCCCGATATGGTACACATCAACGTACCATATCGAGTGTTTTGCTCGATATGATTCGTGTAAAAAATAAAATTTAAAATTTTTACATGGATAAATCGAGTAAAACCTTTTTGTGGACCTTGATGGCTGGTAAAAGAATCTTTTATTTCCCTCTCACATGCATTTTTGAATTTTAAACTATATTTTTCCTGACCTCTTTCACAGTTTATGAGCACTTTTGTTCTTGTCCCCCACTCTTTTGATTCTTTTGGTTCCCTCACCAACCATTGATTCCTTTGGTTCCCCCTTCTTCTCTCTATTTAAACAAAAAATCTCCTTCACTTCTCTTCACACTTCAGTTCACTACTTCTCTCACCTAAAGCTCGAAATTCTTAGTTCTCTCTCTTTTATTTGCTTTCTCTAAGTGCTCAGAAGCTCCACTAAGGTTTGCTTCCTTAACTATCATTTCTTTGCTCCTAATATATTCATTTGAGGGGTTTGGATGGCCAAGAAGAGCTTAAGAAGCTAAGGGTAGAAGCTGGAGCACCTGAGTTTAAGGAGCTTACTATCAAGAAACTTGGAGATCCAGGATGTTTTACTCTCCCATGTGAGCTCAAGGGGCAGATCTTCAAAAGTTGTCTTTGTGATCTTGGAGCAAGTATCAACCTTCTCCCATCCTCTACTGCTAAAGCTCTTGGATACACTCAATTTCAAGAGAGTAATGTGTCCCTTACTATAGCTGATGGGACAGTGAAGAGACCACTTGAGAGTCTCAAGGATGTACCAATGATGATTGAAGGAGTAACCATCCCCACTGATTTCATGGTGCTTGATGGTATCCTTTTGTATATATTATGCTTTATAGTTTCTCTTTTATGATTTGTTATTGTGTATAGAAACAGGAGTTCGAATTGGGGTTTGAGAAAGTCTTAAAGGGATAAAGAACAGGTGCTTTCTGGCTGGCATCGATCAACTGTATCGGTCATGACGAGACCGATACAAACTTTCCGGTCATGAATATTGATCATATTTGATCGATGGCAGTGGAGCCAGTTTGCATCAGTCAACATATCGATCACTGGTGATCGATATGGAAGGAAGCTTGAAAGGGAGATCCATTTCGGTCATTCACATCGATTAAGCTTGATCGTTGTAAACCCGACGGACTAATTTTGGTCAAGTGTAACGATCAGTTGGTGATCGATGTGATTTCCAAGAAGAAAATCAATCATTAGCATCGATCACTTATGATCGATACTGACCTTTCGGTCAGTTACAACGGTCATTTGTGATAGATGTTCACCCGAGGTAAGTACTTCATTTTTCAAAAAAAAATTCCCTCCTTTGGTATGGAGCCAAGGAGGTTTAAATTTACACATTGGATTCTTCCTGACCTCTTTCACAGCTTCTGAGCACTTTTGTTCTTGTCCCCCACTCTTTTGATTCTTTTGGTTCCCTCACCAACCATTGATTCCTTTGGTTCCCCTTTCTTCTCTCTATTTAAACCAAAAATCTCCTTTACTTCTCTTCACACTTCAGTTCACTACTTCTCTCACCTAAAGCTCGAAATTCTTAGTTCTCTCTCTTTTATTTGCTTTCTCTAAGTGCTCAGAAGCTCCACTATGGTTTGCTTCCTCAACTATCATTTCTTTGCTCATAATCTATGCATTCGAGGGGTTTGGATGGCCAAGAAGAGCTTAAGAAGCTAAGGGTAGAAGCTGGAGCACCTGAGTTTAAGGAGCTTACTATCAAGAAACTTGGAGATCCAGGATGTTTTACTCTCCCATGTGAGCTCAAGGGGCAGATCTTCAAAAGCTGTCTTTGTGATCTTGGAGCAAGTATCAACCTTCTCCCATCCTCTACTGCTAAAGCTCTTGGCTACACTCAACTTCAAGAGAGTAATGTGCCCCTTACTATAGCTGATGGGACAGTGAAGAGACCACTTGGGAGTCTCAAGGATGTACCAATGATGATTGAAGGAGTAACCATCCCCACTGATTTCTTGGTGCTTGATGTGGAAGGCCATATAAAGAATGCCATCATCCTAGGAAGACCTTTATTAGCCTCAGCTGGAGCAGTTTTTGATGCCAAGGAATGCACAATTGAGCTGAGACTGACCAGGAAGAAGGTTCTAAGGTTTGACTCTAAGGGTAATAAGCTGGAGAATGAGCAAGCCTTCTCAATGGACATCAAGAAGCTGAAGCAGCTTGGTAAACATTGGCCAGAGTTTGAAGGCTACCTAGGGGAGAGTTTTGATGGCTGCTGTCTGCCAAAGTTGTTTGAAGACACCACTGAAAATGAGGTCCTTGAAGTGGTTGGTTACAAGAATCTGAATGATATCAAGTTGGGCACTAACAAAGGGGAGGTGATTTTGCAACCAAGTGTCTCTAAGAGGGGAGAGTTTAGCTTCAAGCTTCAGAAAGAGGGGAAGACTATGCCTTTTGTCAAGATCATAATGAATGAAGCCTCTGCCAAAGTCAAAAGGAGCAAGCCACCACCAGGGAGTTCCAAGACTCCTTCTACTCACCTCCACTAAAGAGGTAATCAAAGTCAAGCTTAGTGACTTTAAACAAGCACACTTGGGAGGTAGTCCCATGGTATCCTTTTGTACATATTATGCTTTCTAGTTTCTCTTTTATGCTTTGTTATTGTGTATAGAAACAGGAGTTAGAATTGGGGGTTGAGAAAGTCTTAAAAGGATAAAGAACAGGTGCTTTCTGGCTGGCATCGATCAACTGTATCGGACATGACGAGACCGATACAAACTTTTTGGTCATGAATATTGATCATATTTGATCGATGTCAGTGGAGCCAGTTTGCATCAGTCAACATATCGATCACTGGTTATCAATATGGAAGGAAGCTTGAAAGGGAGATCCATTTCGGTCATTCACATCGATCAAGCTTGATCGTTGTAAACTCGCCGGACTAATTTTGGTCAAGTGTAACGATCAGTTGGTGATCGATGTGATCTCCAAGAAGAACATCAATCATTAGCATCGATCACTTATGATCGATACTGACCTTTTGGTCAGTTACAACGGTTATTTGTGATAGATGTCCACCCGAGGTAAGTACTTCATTTTTTAAAAAAAAATTCCCTCCTTTGGTTTGGAGCCAAGGAGGTTTAAATTTACACATTGGATTCTTCATGACCTCTTTCACAGCTTCTGAGCACTTTTGTTCTTGTTCCCCACTCTTTTGATTCTTTTGGTTCCCTCACCAACCATTGATTCCTTTGGTTCCCCCTTCTTCTCTCTATTTAAACCAAAAATCTCCTTCACTTCTCTTCACACTTCAGTTCACTACTTCTCTCACCTAAAGCTCGAAATTCTTAGTTCTCTCTCTTTTATTTGCTTTCTCTAAGTGCTCAGAAGCTCCACTAAGGTTTTCTTCCTCAACTATCATTTCTTTGCTCCTAATCTATGCATTTGTTCAAAATCGCTTAGTATATGTTTTTAAGAGCAAGTTTTGATTAGTTATAAGTGTTGTGCTTTGGTTTTGCATTGTGGATTTGTTTAAAATAAGCAAGTTAGATGTTTAAGCTTTGTTTACTTTTCATCTATCTCATTACTTGCTTATTACTATCCTTTTGCATGATCATCATCCCTTTTGCTTAAGAACCATTTCGCTAAGTTCACATGCATAACTGTTTTATTTTTATAAACTCTAGCTTATCTAAACTGTTAGCTTTTGATTTCATCTTGCTTTGTAGAAGTTTAATCTTGCTGTTAAGACTTGTTAAGCTTTTCTTAGCCTAGAGAGTTTTCTTTTTAAAGCTTTCAGTTATATGGTTCTTCAGCTTTTGTCTTTCACTTACACTATCTTCAAGCTTTGATTTTGAAGGTACAATGGGAAGAACAAAAATAGCTACTGGGAAAAAGGGAAAGGCGCCACAGGAAGAAGCAACAACTTCACCAAGAGCTAGGAAAGATATGGGAAAGGGCGTTGCTGCTGAGACTTCATCCAAAGCCGCTGGAAAAAGACCAGTTGGAGACAAGAGCGCCAAGCAGAGAGGCAAGGGAAAAGCTACTGAGGAGGAAGTTTCATCCAGAAAATACAGTGCTAGGGAGCTCATGGAAGCATTCGGTGATGCACTTTCAAGCCAACAAGATACCCATGCACCATCACAATGAAGGAGCTAGGGATCTATGAAGACTGCATTTGCCTCTTTGAGCACATGGGGCTTACAAAGCTGTTACAACCTCTTCCCTCCTATGAGCGCTTCACTCATCAGTTCCTCTCCACTCTCAAGGTGGTCAATTATGAGATGAGTGAGCTCTCTGACCGTGATGGATGGATCTCCTTCAAGCTTGGGAAACAGCGGTTTACAATCACCTTCCAAGAACTCTCTAAGGCGTTGGGGCTAAGTACCTATTTTCAAAGTGGAAAGAAGTTCTCAATCCGCGAATCACAGTACACAAAGCTATGGGGAATGATCGGAGTTGGGGAATTCAGGGCTGGAATTACAAGGAACCAACACTTGAAGCACCCTGCAGTTAGATATGCACACAAGGCAATTGCAAACACTTTCTTTGCAAGGAAAGAAACCTCACACCTAACTGGCAAGGAGAGAGACTTCCTCTACTCTGGATTGTATGACAATGTGGACACCGACAAGAATGCACCACTTATAGGTCCACCAAGCAAATTCCCATGCTTTGTAAGACTGTTTATGGAGCAGCTGCTAACCTATCAGAGCTGGATTATAAACAAAGAAAAAAGGGAGAAGAACTCACAGCTTCACATTGGAGGAGTTGTGACAGCTATACTCATGGCCTGTGATGTGAATCTTGAGGAACATGCTGAAGATGCTCTAGGTCCTTTCTGGATAGACATGGATTATCTGAAGAGAAGCCATCTCATTGAGAAGAGTGTTCAAGACAAGCATGTCTACAAATTCCTCAATGATCACCAAGAGCCAGTAAGAGTCCTTCTCCCTAACCCAAGGCTCACCTCCTTCACCACAAGAGACAACATCAACTTCAATCTGAGTGAGGAGGAGCACTACAAAGGCGGCCCTATCCCTGGAGAGAGAGAACAAGACAGTGAGGAAGGAAACACTGAAGAGATTGAAGAAGGAGCTGAAGAAGATCACCAAGGAGATGCTGCTGCTGAAGAAGATGAGCTTGAAGAAGAGGAAGTGTTGAGCTACAGTTCAAGGCAGTTCCACTTCAAACCCTATGAAGTACCCAGCCAAGGAAGCTCTTTGAAGGTGGCTTATGAGCACATCAATGCTCTCCAGAAATTGTGTAAATGGCAAGACAAAGCCATTGAGGGTTTGGTGAAATTGGTTAAGGGGAAGTTCAAGAAAGACAAAGCTACATCAGCAAGAACTTCCCACCAAAGCCATAATCATGAGCACACTCCTGATCAAGAAGAGCATCTACAACAAGCTGAGCCAACTGAAGTGGAGGAAGCTGTATGGAACCCCCATGGAAGACACTCTTTCCATGCACAGCAAAGTGATCAATGGGGGACATGGGCACAACCAAGAGCTCATCTTATAAGCCAAGTACCCATGTACCATCAGCTTGGGAACCAACTCCCATTCCCTCTGAAGTTCAAGAATTGTGGCAATGGGGTCAACAAGGGAACTCTTCTCAAGCAGAGCAGTTATGGTCAAGTTGGGTTCAACCACCACAAGAAACAGAGCATTCTACCAAGGTTTATGAGAGAAGAAACAAGAGGAGGGCTAGAAAGTCTCCTCAGACCTCCGGATCATCCCACCACTCCTACCACTAAGCAAGTACCACATCCTCTCCATTGTTTATACCATTGCATGTGCTTCTCTCTCATTGCTTTCATTACACAAGAGGCTGTGTAATTTAAGTGTGGAGGAGAGATTTGGAGTTTGACTTTGTGTTTGTTTTCTTAGTTTTTCATTCTCTTTTCACTTTGAGTCTCATGCATATCATGCATTCATGTAAGGCATAGAAAAACACAAAAAATCAAAAAAATTTGAAAATTTTTGTATTTTTGCAAACCAAAAAGAAAGCATGTAGTTGCATTTCATTCTTCTAGGATTGAGTCTAGTGTTGACATATAGGTTGCATTGCATTTGCATAGGGCATTATGATGAATTTTCCTTGTAAAGTGCTTCGAGTTTAGAGATGATTTCAGTGTTTAAGTGACTAGTTGTTTGATGCATCATATGATTGCTAGAAGTTAAGGCTGAACCATGCTTAGATTGCTAGATTTGGTCTTCTCATCTCATTTTGAAAGCACTTGTTCTCTGAAAATCAACTCTATCAACTTGAACTTTAATTTGGACTTTTAATTATCATGTCTTATGCATTGAAAAGTGAATTCATGGCTACCATATACATATTTGGATCATCTTTTTCCTTTCTACCACTCTTGTTGATCCAAATAGCTGATCCTCATACTTATGGGACAGTTACATCCACACCCTTAACCAAAACCTCATTTTGAGCCTAAACACTATTGTGAGAGCTGTGAGGCCTTTGCATTGCATTTTTGATTTTGTCTTGGCAAAAAGTGTTAGGAATAAGGCTGGCAATGATTATCTCTCTTGTAGATATCAGCTTGCATCTTGAGCTTGATTTGAGGATAGGAGTTTTAGGTTAAATAAGGTAGTGTAAGTGGTTTGAGCTTCAAGTATATATGTTTTGAAAGAAAGGGAAAAGTTTTAAAACGGTAGAAAAGGGGAAACAGTCTAGAATTGTGGTTAAGTAAAGGGAAGAAAAGGCTCTAAGTACAAAGAAGAAAGGCGCCAGCAACAAAGCTCAGAAAGGTCCAAAGAAGAAAAATCAGACCAGGAGCAATCCACCAAAGGTGATGAAGGTGTCACTGCAACAAAGAAGAGCAAGTCCCAACCAAAAAGAAGCAGCCACACAAGCAAAAAGAAGAAGTTTCCCCAACCATGAAGAACGGTAAAGGGTAGAGTTTAGGAAATGGTAGACTTAAGGGTTCACTTTTGGGTTTAGAAGTGCTTAGGATTCATCTTTGGGTAGAAGAGAGATTTGATTTGCATGTATAAGTGTGCTTTTACCTTTAGCATTTTGTCTAAGATTAAATCCTTTTCATTGAGTGATCCCTTATGTTTATTAACCCTTTGCTAAAATGAGATCATTCTTATCTCATAACCTTACCCTTTTCAACCAAATGTCTTCACTTGATTTGCATAAGCATGATTCATGGTTCTGATCTTAATTGAATGTTAAAGAGTTGGTTGATTTGAGCATTTGCCTAAGTTGAGATTTGAGATCATTTTGAAACATGATGAGCATGGCTAGGTTCTTTAAAGTATAGCTGATTATGTTTGCATCATATAACTAGGCACTTAAGCATTGATACCACCTCTTTACCTTTGCACTTTTGGAATCTGAATGCCCACCTTCAAACCTCACTCTCTCATTTGTTCTTATTTGCTCGAGGATTGGCAAAAGGCAAGTGTGGGGGTGTTGATATCTCTTGTATTTACACCATTTAGGCATGCATTTAGTACATGTTTTGGTTCTCTTTTGCATGTTTTCCCTTAGTTTTTGTCTCATTTTCTTCTCCTTTTAGACTTAGGTTGCATTTAGGATATAGTTTGCATTTTTCTTGCATTTTGGATATTTTTAGGTGCTTATGGAGCTAAAAGGAGCTTGGAGGAGCTTTGAGGATGATCCAGGAAGCTAGCTGGACCAAAGGGAGCAAAAAGGATCAAAGCAGACAATCTCTGCAGAGCTTTTCGGTCAGAGCACAGAGAACATCGATCAAGGAGTGATCAATGCAAGATTTTCGGTGAGGAGCATCGATCAGGAAGTGACCAATACGAGCACATCGATCATCAGCATCGATCCGGATTGATCGGTACAAACGCCCTGAGTTAATTTCGGTCACTACATCGATCACTGCCCAGACCGACGTAACTCTACATCGATCAACCCTGACTGTTGTAACTGATCGATGTAAACCCAGTCTGAAACCTGTTTATTTACCCTTTTGCCATTACTCTAGGGCTTCCTTCTTTAGGCTATAAATAGCCTTTTTCCAGATTTTCGACAAGTCTTGTCAATTTGCTGTTCTTAAGTATTTCCTTTGAGTTTGTAAGACAAAACCTTTGCTTTATTTAATATATTTAAGTATTTTGCCTTTAATCTTTCTTTATTCTCTCTTCTAGTCATGATTAACATCATTTCCGTTTGTGATTTGGTGTTAAACATGAGTATTAGTGAGTAGTTTACTTAGAGTTTCTAGATGTGGTAGATTAGGGGAATTTAGGACTTGATTAAGGCTTGTTTAGTGCTTCAGTTTATGGGTTCCTCTCTATTAATCTGTTCTTAATTCTAGATTTGTCTTGATCACACTTATCTAGGTTGTTAGCTTTCTCTTATGCCCACCACGTGTTTGATGAAATGCTGATCTTGTTTAATAGAGGATTTGCTGGCCTTGGCTCAAGAGATTGATTGTTTGAGGAGCAGTTTGACTTGAATAGAGTTGTTATCTAATGCTTGGTTAATGTTTTAGCACTAATGAGAGTTAGTTCTTGTTAAGATGTTTAGCAAAAGGCTATTTTACAAGAGATTGGATCTAGCTTGCTTGATTGTGAACTCTATGTCTAGGAATCACCATTGCTAGCTTGTTGGCTTGATCAATGTTGTTTGAAACAGCCTTAGTTAGTCCATAAATTCCCCAAAGTCAATAACCACATCTAGGAACTTGCTTTTCTCTTATTTGAATCTCGGATTTGCTCTGTTTTGCTCTGTTTTGCTTACTTAGTTTTGTTTAGTTTGCTCTTATCTTTACTCTCTTTGCTGCTTGATCATACTAGGTTATTAGATTGGTTGCTTAGGCAACAAAAACCCTTTTCTGCTTGCTTGACTTAAGGATTTTTACTCTCAACTCTTCTGCTTTCAACTAAAACCCATTTGGATTGACATTAAAACTCAATACTACAATGACTAGTACAATGGGTGATTGACCAAGAGAGTCAAAACTCATGTATCAATGGTTCACAAGATTGATAGGTTGATCTGAATTCTTGCTTGAGTGAGAGAATGTTTGCTTCCATAGTACTTCTCTTAGGCTAGAATGGTTCTGACCTTTATGCTCATGGTTGAACAATACGCCATCATAAGTGGGTTTGACACTTCAATCTTATTGAATATTAATTTCTTATTGACGCCAAGCTGATTCCTTTTAGATACCTTGTCTAGGAGTTCAACATCGAGAAATGCTTGCTTTTGAATGCTTGATGTTTGCCTTTGCTAGAAATTCCCTTGTCACTCTTGAAAACCACTAATCCCACATTTGCTTAGAACCTTGAGTCTTGATTTTAATCAATTGTCTTAAGATCATCTTGCTTAGTATTGCTTTAGTTATCATTCTCACTTAGTTCTTGCTTAGTCATTGTCATTTAGTTCATGTAGCCTTTGTTTACTTGCTTCTGATTTCTGCTTTCTTCTTATTGCATTGTTAGGTTGCTAGAATTATTACTTTATAAACAAAATCCCCAATCTCACGTAGCTTACAGCATTGTTTGTATCTCAACATCCACGAGTGTGTATGGCACCTAAGACCCTATACTACATCTGATTTGGGGATTAGGATAACTTTGAAGTATATAAAAGGGCCTCAAAAACCCTTGCTTCAATGGTACACATACCTACTGTTTATGGAGAATGGGTGAGGAAAGACTTGTTTTGGTATTTCTAAGTAGTTTTACACGTTTTTTTTGTTATGAGTTTTACATATTTTTTGTATAGTTAAAATTGAATTAATGTTCTTGTGTTATTAGAGGTTCAAAGATGGTGAGGACTAAGTAAGATGTCAAGGAAGACAATGAAGTCACTTTTTCATATTACATAAACACACATAATTTAGGAATATGATAAATAACATTCAATGCAATCCAATATTACATATAAAGTAGACCTTCTAAACAAACAAACATTTAAGGGTCACTGATTATAGATCTTAAAATTGGCATGTAAAAACAAAATATCTGAAATAGATGTATGTGACAGAAGTCTGCTCGAGAAGTCTGTTCGAGAAGTCTACTTGAGAAGCCTGCGGCTGAAGACTGCTCGAGAAGTTTACGGCTGAATTCAGGTTTTGATCAATAGTGTTGTATAATTACCGTTTCGAACCATGAAATCACTTAAATCCGGCGGAGACAAGCAAGATCTGCAACAAAACCAAAAGAGAAATAAATAAACTCAGATCTGCATAATAAAAAAAATGTTGAAATTCATAAACTCAGATTTCAACAAAATCTGCTATATTTACAAACATCATATCTGGAAAAAAAAAAAAAAAAAAATTCAGTTCTACAACCAAAAAAAAAAATTCCAGATCTGCAACAAAATAAACAAAATTCAGAACTGCAACAACAAAAAATTCAGATTTGCAAAAAAAAAAAAAAAATTCAGATCTGCAACAAATTCTACAAAATTTATACAACATTAAGCGCATATTTAATGAAAGAAACTCAGATCTATAACAATAAGCTCAAATATTTAATAATAAGCCTAAATTTACAATATGAACACAAAGCAAACAAGAAGAGGAACACAAAACCTCAGATTTGATTACCACTACCATAATCGAGATAGAGAGGATGCATGATGGAGATGAGATTGATGGCAAAAAAGGAAGGAGAAGAGATTCATGGCCAGAGTGGAGGTAAAGAAGAGAGAGGCGTTTTTTAGAGAGAGAGAAAAATTTTTATTTTAAACACAATTAGATTAAACTTTTCTGATATATGTAGAAAAATTTTCGGTGAAGTATACTTCTTTGTATATTTTTTTTTATTTTGTTTCCCGTTCAATTTGTTCCGACTCTGCTCAATTTGTTAAATAATTTTGATTTCCCGCTACGTTTTTTTTCAAGTCTACTACAAAAGTCTACAGGAGATATCTACCCGAAAAGTCTACTACATAAGTCTGTTTACTGTGTGGGCTGGATTTCGCACAATAGAATTTGTCTGTTAAAAATAAAAGAGGATGTAAAGATTCTAAGTTAAACACGAGAAAACACGGATCCAAAGATGGTGATTTTATTAATGCCGCTTAGATGAGCTTTTGGTACAAGTATTTTGCTAAGTCTTTTGCTCGGTAAAAAGCCGATCCTTTTACGAATGAACTAAGCTATCTATTTATAAGACTTCTCTACCGCTTTAGCGAGAATCTCAGACTATATTCTGTAAATCTTTCTTTCTCTCTTGACGGCGACCCCCTCCACAAGGCTTCGTCTTCTAGGGTAAATGTCGCCTCGGACCTCCTTGTGGGTTTGGGCTCAGCCTGTAATCCAAATGCTTTCGCATCGGGCTTGGTTTTGGGCTTCGTCTTGACTTAGTCCATAAATACTTTAGTTTGGCTTGACACTGAACATATTCGGTTTGGTTCGGTTTGTGTATGTTTTCTGACCGAAGCAACGGTTTGGCTTGGTTTATGCACGAATCATGCACGGTTCGGTTCAGCTCAGTTTCGTGCATAACTCTTGCATATTTCGTGCGCGCTTCAGTTCTCTTCGGTCCCATGCACAAATTCTGCACCGAGTCTTTCAGCTCGGTTTCTGCACAATTTGTGCACCGAAACATTCAGCTCGGTCCCTGCACAGTTTGTGCACCGAATTGTTTAGCTCGGGCCTTACACAATTTGTGCACCAAGGCGTTTGGCTCGTGTCGTGCACAGTTTGTGCACCGAGACGTTTAGCTCGGGCCTTGCACAGTTTGTGCATCGAGGCGTTGGCTCGGATCGTGCACAGTTTGTGCACCGAGGTGTTTAGCTCAGGTTTTTGCACGGCTCGTTCTCCTGCACATCTTATGTACAGTCGGGAATAATTTTCATACTTAGTCATTTTCTTGATTGATCTCGTCGGGGTGAATACCGACCCCAACAGTTAGTCCCCCCAGCTCGTTAGACTCAGGAGTGTAAATGACGAGCTGTTAGGAGAGACGAGATCAATGTTCCACGATCTTTTTCTTTGACTATCCAGAACGCTTCGCTTACCTAGCCGAGGCGTTTATGCTCAACTGGCCGAGGCGTTATGCTTGCCTAGCTGAAGCGTTTTACTTTAATCGGCCGAGGCATTTTAGCTTGCGTTGCCGTGGTATTTTGCTTGCCTAGCCGAAGTGATTTGACTTAACTCGCCGAGGTGTTCATGCCTTATTGGCCGAGACGTTCTGTTTACCTTACTGGCCGAGGCGTTTTGTTTACCTTATTGGCCGAGGCGTTTTGTTTGCCTTATTGGCCGAGGTGCTTATGCTCTGACGACGAGGCGTTAAGCTTGCCTTGCCGAGGTGTTTTACTCCGATTGGCCGAGGCGTTTATGCTTCGTGGATGAGATATTTACTTCAAGATTGATGAGACGAGCTACGTGCTTTTGAGATATTCGCTTCGGTCTTCAAAAGACATTCGCATTGGCTACTTATTAATGCCTTGGAAACACTTAGAATTCTTTTATGGCATCTCCAAATCTTCTGAATTGGGCCTTAGTCTCAATAAGTTTGGGCTTCTGGAAGCCCATTATTCTTTCCAAGAATTAACTCTGCCTCGGGAAGTGTAAACGTCTTGCCATATTGGCTATAAAAACCGAGGCTCCCCTTCACTTCTCCATTATCTTCACTTCTCCAAAAACTAAAAGGTTTGCTTTCTCTCTCTTCCCTCCCTTCTCTCTAGTTTTATGTTTAAATTGAAATTAGGGTTTTCACAACCGTTATTATACCACAGCTGTCCGCCCTGACTCTCAGATCCGTCTCCGTCCGTTTTTCCAAGCTAACGCGGGTATCGAGGCATGTCTTCCCTTGCTTCATCTTGAATCAGCTTTTCTTGTCTTTGTCGGCCAAAATGAGATCTTCTGAGGAATCATCTGCCGCGTCTTCTCGCGCCGAGGTGAAGTCTCACGAGCCGTTGTTCGCTGCGTCCTCTCGTGACGAAGCGAGATCTTTCGGGTTTTGGCGAACCGAGGCGTCGATCGCCATGTCCTCCCGAGCTGCAACGCCGTCTTCCATGCCTTCTCCAGCCGACGAGTCTTATACTTCTTCCTGAACCGAGGCGCCTTCCATCGTTGTTCCTGGTGCCGAGGGGTCGCTTGAGGATTCGGTCAATTCGGTTAATCTTCCAACGGCTAAGGGTCGAAAGATAATCCGATCCGAGGAGTTTGTTGCCAGCAGTCGCTTCGACGAGGCGACCTATGTGAGGTAACGGGAAGCTATCCTTCGTGCACGCTTTGTTTATATCTGTAAAGTCTACGCAGATCCGCCATTTTCCATTCTTCTTTTTTACTATTACTGGGTTCGCGAGCCAGTCGGGATACTTTGCCTCGGCAATAGATCCCACCTTCAAAAGTCTGTTTACTTCGTCGTTAATCGCTTTCGCTCGCTCTGGCCCGAGCTTCCTTCTCTTCTGCTATACGGGTCTGAAGGCCGGATCAACATTCAGTTCATGGCAGGTAACATCAATGCTGATCCCGGGCATGTCTTCTGTGGCCCATGCGAAAGTGTTAATGTTCTCCTTTAAGAAGGAGATTAGCTCGGTTTTTAATGTCTCGTCCAGTTTGACTCCGATTTCTACGCATCTCTCTGGGTTCGCCTCGTTTATGCACAGCGAGATTACAGGGGCACACCTCGGCTGATCGCCCTCTCCTTCCTCCGACTTCTGTAATTGCTATAAAAGTCTTGACCGCCTTAGCTTCGGTTCGCGGTTTGTCTTGATCTTCTTACGCTCCGTATCTCCCTTCGCCTCGGTCTTGGGATTTCTGAGTTTGTGTTCGGCCATGAAGCATATCCTGGACTCCTTTTGGCTTCCCCAGATCGTTTTTATCCTGTTCAGACCTGGGAATTTCAAGCACAAGTAGTAAGTCGAGGCGACAGTTCGCATAGAATTAATCCACGGCGTTCCCATGATGATATTATAGATCGCCGGGCTATCAGTGACTGAAAAATCAACGATCCTAGTCACGTCTCTGGCTTGGACAAGCAACTTAATGGTTCCCAGCGTCATTATCGTATCCCCAGCGAAACCAGTTAGAGGACTCGGGGTCAGCTTGACTTCGGACATATCGACTCCCATTTTGACTAGGGTATCTCGAAAGATAACGTCTACGGAACTTCCAGTATCGATGAGGACTCTCGCCACGTCATGATCTTTCACGATCAGTTCGATGACAAGCGGGTCATTATGCGGCCTGTCGATGCCCGTGGTTTCGCATTCTTCGAAGGTGATGATATCGTTTGGATTTTTTGTTGGTGCGGACCAGTTAATGCTCGCGTCGGCTCACCTTTGAAAGGACTTGATCGCGGAGATAGTGTCTCGGCAATATTGTGATCCGCCCATGATCATATTTATCCTTTGTCGTGTCCTCGATTCAGTTTTCTTGTCATTCTTCCGATTACGCTTCGGGGTTGCACGTGGCCTCGCCTCCGGATCTCTCTTCGCCTCGGGATCTCTCCTCGTCTCGGGGACTTTTTCTTCTGGAGCTGGCTCGTCTCTTTGTTCCGCTTCTACTGCAATTTCTCATTCGAGGTCCTTCAAAGTCACCGCGTCGCCGAGCTCTCTTGCTATAAGTTTCTCCGTGAGTTTAGCTCCGATTTTTTTGCACTTCGACGTCGGGTGTCCGTAGGCCTTGTGCACTTTGCAGTATGTTTTTTCGTCATATGAGTTCGGGTTTCTCGTCCAGGTATTACTCCACAGGAGTTTGCCTCGGCCAGTGCCTATTTGATAGTTATGGGCTCCGCGGAAGTTTGGTCCTTCATGGTGTACGTACGAGTTGCTCTGGTAACTCTTCTTCTGGGATGGTTGGCTCGGCGTCGCGACTTGACTCTTGCCACTCGCATTCCCTGAACCAAAGCGTTGGTCTAAAGTTTTGAATTTCTCCTCATCCAGTATGAAGTCCGAAGCGCGGTGCATAGCATCCTGGATAGTTTGCGGCTTGTTTCGGATTATTTCCTTCCTAAACTCCGACATATACCAGAGGGATTTTCTCAAAGCGACGAGTGCTCCCTTATCGCTTACATTTTCGACTTTAGACATCACTGCTTTGAAGCGTCCCATGAACGCTCTTAGTAATTCGGTTGGTCTTTGGGACAAGGTCCATAGGTCGGCGTCTGAAACGCCTTGGTTCATGAACATGGAATATTGTTTCATGAATTCCCTGGTCAATTCTTTGAAGTTGTCGATCGAGTTCCGTTCTAATCGCGAGAACCATTCAAGAGCTGCTCCTCGAAGGCTTTCTACGAAGAGAAGGCAGAAGCCAGCGTCTCGCTCATGCTCCTTGAATTTGGATCTTGCGTCTCGCTCATGCTCCTTGAATTTGGCTCGCCTAGCTCCGGTGTTATCTCCGTCTTGTACTCCAGTGGACATCTCTTCAGATCTCGTGTTTCTCGGTTCGTGGGTGTAAGAATTCTTCTACTCCTCCTCCTTCTAGCGCCAAATTGTGTGGGCTGAATTTCACACAATAGAATTTGTTTGTTAAAAATAAAAGAGGACGTAAAGATTCTAAGTTAAACACGAGAAAACAAAGATCCAAAGATGGTGATTTTATTAATGCCGCTTAGATGAGCTTTTGGTACAAGTATTTTGCTAAGTCTTTTGCTCGGTAAAAAACCGATCCTTTTACGAATGAACTAAGCTATCTATTTATAAGACTTCTCTACCGCTTAAGCGAGAATCTAGGACTATATTCTGTAAATCTTCTTTTCTCTCTTGACGGCGACCCCCTCCACAAGGCTTCGTCTTCTAGGGTAAATGTCGCCTCAGACCTCCTTGTGGGTTTGGGCTTGGCCTGTAATCCAAATGCTTTCGCATCGGGCTTGGTTTTGGGCTTTGTCTTGACTTAGTCCATAAACACTTTAGTTTGGCTTGACACTGAACATATTCGGTTTGGTTCGGTTTGTGTATGTTTTCTGACCGAGGCAACGGTTTGGCTCGGTTTATGCACGAATCATGCACGGTTCGGTTCAGCTCGGTTTCGTGCATAACTCGTGCATATTTCGTGCGCGCTTCAGTTCTCTTCGGTCCCATGCACAAATTCTGCACCGAGTCTTTCAGCTCGGTTTCTGCACAATTTGTGCACCGAAGCATTCAGCTCGGTCCCTGCACAGTTTGTGCACCGAGGTGTTTAGCTCGGGCCTTGCACAATTTGTGCACCGAAGCGTTTGGCTCGGGTCGTGCACAGTTTGTGCACCTAGCCGAAGTGATTTGACTTAACTCGCCGAGGTGTTCATGCCTTATTGGCCGAAGCGTTCTGTTTGCCTTACTGGCTGAGGCGTTTTGTTTACCTTATTGGTCGAAGCGTTTTGTTTGCCTTATTGGCCGAGGTGCTTATGCTCTGACGACGAGGCGTTAAGCTTGCCTTGCCGAGGCGTTTTACTCCGATTGGCCAAGGCGTTTATGCTTCGTGGATGAGATATTTACTTCAAGATTGATAAGACGAGCTACGTGCTTTTGAGATATTCGCTTCGGTCTTCAAAAGACATTCGCCTTGGCTACTTATTAATGCCTTGGAAACACTTAGAATTCTTTTATGGCATCTCCAAATCTTCTGAATTGGGCCTTAGTCTCAATAAGTTTGGCCCTCTGGCCTTGCACAGTTTGTGCACCGAGGCGTTTGGCTCGGGTCGTGCACAGTTTATGCACCGAGGTGTTTAGCTCGGGTCTTTGCACAGCCTGTGCACGGCTCGTTCTCATGCACATTTTATGTACAGTCGGGAATAATTTCCGTACTTAGTCATTTTCGTGATTGATCTTGTCGGGGTGAATACCGACCCCAACATTTACCCTAAACCCTAAATCAAATATTTTTGATTTAAACTTGTATCAAAACATTAATTATCTTACCATTTTCATAATTTAAAGTTAAAATAACAATGATATGGACCCTAAATCATTAACTAAACCATAAACTATGATTTCATACAGAATTTGGATTTACCCTAACAATTGCATTCTAATACCTTAAACTTTAAACTTCAAACCCTAACCCTTTTGAACCTTATACTTTTGAAACTTATAAACTGATTTGTTTTTATGGAATTTTATTTAATATAGATGTCAATTATATATGTTTTGGTTATATTTATAATATTTTATCATAATATGTTTTATGATTGTAATAAATAAAATTTAAGATTTAGTTTTCTAGTAGATTTCTTTAACAGTCTACAAAATTAGACTTATTTAGAAATCTAAATAGTAGACTTTTTACGTAGACTTCCCAGGAGTAAAATAGTAACTGTGATAAACGTTTTTTTGTTTACTCATAAAGAATTGAGCTGTAATTTCACTTCCCTTTTAAGTTAGTTTTGCCAAAAATTCAAAAAGAAGTTTATATTTTTTTGAAAAAATCTTACTTTTTAAGTTACTTTCAGTAATTTCCATTAAAAGAGAAAAATTATAAGTCTGGGAGCACGTGACCAAAACGTCAACGTACGTTCACCCCTGGTTATATGTGGAATTATCTTTTATATATACAACGGTGCATAATGAATATCCGTTTCTTAAAATTTTAGTACCTATAATTTATATTGTATTTAACAAATTTTGATTTTTAATAGATTTTTTCCTTTATATATAGATTTATGAATATTTGATTTTTTTTTTAATTAGATGGAAATGGATAACATATCAAATCAGATCTAATAAATATTTTCTCGAGCTCTAGCATGACTCTATTAGGTGATGAGCAACAGGATTTCATATATCATTTTTTTGCTTTAGTTTTCACCAACAATAGTTTGTTATGATTTCATAAATAAAAAGGTATATGTTAACCCAAAAAATCACCACTAGGTTTAGTGATTAACATGTGTGGGTTTCGGAGAATAAGATCTTTTATTAGAAGCTCAAAGGCGAAGCAATTACAAAAGGTGGCATAACCTAGAAGGTTATGCCGAAGTGAAAGAAAGTGTTTATGCAATAAACTAGAAAGCTTCAAGTTTTTAGGTTTAGCTCTGCTGCTCTCAAGAATGTATGAGTTGTCCTTCTTGCTATCCGGGATCCTCTATTTATAGGGTTAGGAGGTTGGTTATGGCAAACTCCTTTTCCTTTCCTCTTTTGCGATAATTCCGTTATTTTGGATATGGAAATATCATTTTCTTCTTGATTTAGTGGAGATTTTCCATTATCTTCTGAATATTCTTTTTGTTTTCAAGTCAGCGCAAGAATTCTTGTCTTGATGGGCTTGGGTTATTGCTGGAGAAAGCTTTTTTAAAAAATGTGCTCATTTCTAGTGTATTATAAAAATAATAATAAAATAAATACTAATTCTCTGTATCATGATTATCTTCATTCTATATGAATACCAATTTGCAGTTAAAAAAAAAAAAAAAAAAATTGAATCTTCTAAAAGTTTGCGGAAAGCATATTAACAAAATCTCCTCTTTGATGCAAAGGAGAAAAGAAAGAGTTTCGATCTTCTCATTCCCATCATTGCCATCATAATTTTTTTTTTTTGTTACTCTACCCAAAAAAACATTCATTGGTATATATATAGACATACATGCACATACAAAACATAAAGTTGTGAAAAGCAGAAAAGAAGAGAAACCAAGGAACAATGATGTCGAATATAAAAACCAAAGTGGGTGCAAGTGTTGAGTCCTTTTCTTATTGTCTATTCGTTTTGTTCCTCACATCTTGACCAAACTGTAGAAATTTTTAATATACTTTTATTAAAGTTGTGAAAAGAGTATATACTCGATTTTCCCATTTAATTGTTTCTTGAATTATTTTATTATTATTTCTTAATTAGTTTGTTTACATAAATAAAAGTAGTATATACTCGATTCTCCTATTTTAATTAGTTTGTTTACAAATGTGACGACTGACGAGGATAGTCAGGCTGCTGTAAATTGTTCTCTAATTAACATAAGTATTTTAGTCACTCATGTCTCATGTTTTACAAATTTAAATATGACAACACAAAACACTGATGATGTGTCCAAACAAATAAACAATATAAAGAAGTTCAAACCATTCTTCAATATATGCATATACTCGTTTTACATACATCAGTAAAAAATCAAGATAACATAAACAAAACCATCTTGATAAAAATTCCTTTTGGGTTTATTAACCCAACGAAGAAGAACAAATATCAAATAAAACACGAGAAAAGAAACCCTAATTAAAATTACGTAATGGATCAAACGATGGCAAAATTGGAAAGTAAGTAATGCTAGAAGAACTTGACGAAGAAATAGTCTCTAATGCTTTCAATACGTTCTTGGTGCAAGGCCTGTCTTGCGGATCATAGACCGTACAGTTTAAAGCTAAGTTAATGACGTGGACAATCTCGTGCTTATGTACTGATGTGTTGATGGATGAGTCGATCCACGTGTTGATATTGCAATTGAAATATGAATATCTAGCCCAGCTGACCAAACTCCCGTTAACTCCAGATTCTATGTCTTCATCACCGGAGGAACTTTTACCAGTGATGAGATTTAGAAGAAGGATTCCAAAACCATAAATGTCACTTTTACTTGTCACCTCCTTGTGCTCCCTTGTTTCTACGTTATAAAAGCGGAAAGTAAAATAGAGGAAAAAAAAAACTTCAAAAAATATATTATACAATGTAAGATTTATCATACACAAAAACTTCATTTTATATATCCTGTATTGACCATTTTTTAAAAAACTTTTAGTTAAGTGGTTCTAAGTTGCTATGTGTACTTTCCATCTAAAAATCATATAAAAGCTCATTTAAACTCATATCATTCCAAACATTTGGTTGAATTAATACACCCTTCTAAAATTTCTAGCAAACTTAGTACAACAAAAACCGGCGGTAAAACCATAAATTAATAGTCTATTTTTCGCATGTGATTTCAAAAGATTATGCAATATTATGTGAAATAATGTGTTAATATTGATTAATTAAACGAAAAAACACATGATAAATGACTAAATTTATTTTGTAATAAAAGGATATTATAGTTTGGCTATAGTGCATGGGCTCCTAATCCAATTTGGTCGTTATTTTTTGTTGTAAATAAATGTTGTAATTATACCTGGGGCCATGTAGGCAGCATTCATGCAAAGTAGGCCCGGAAGACCGAGACATAGCCTTGGTTCATCCTTCACGTCTAGAACAATACTCTCCGGCGATAAATCACCGGCAACGATCCCCGGAGAACATCGATAATGTAAAAACCGAAGAGCTTCTGCGATTCCCATCATAATCTTCCTCCGTCTCTCCCAACCCAAACAATTTAAAACCTGGCTCAGTCGTTTCCCTTCGACGTCCTCGTATATCAAGAAGGCCAGTTTTTCCGACTGGCACGTCGCCACTAGCTTTAGAATGTTCCTGTGCTCAGAAAGCTTCCTAATTTCGGGTATCTCGGGAAGAGAATCATACTTCTTGACCTCCTTAAAAACGAACCGCACGCCGTTTTTATCCACAAGAACGTTTTGTTCCTTGAGAGATGATAGAATCGCGTTCACTTTGAGCGATTTCGTGAATCTTGAATCCAAGAACTGAATTACCCACTTTGTACCATCTTCTTGTTCAACTTTCTTGACCTTCAAAGAGTTATGCTTCCTTTGAATGACGAGAGCGATAAAGAAACCGGAGACAAGCACGGCCAAGAAAGCTACAAAGGTTGAAGTAACGACAAACCACCAACTCTCTGTACTTCTCTTTCTTATAACCTTGCAAAGAGGTAAAACGCTAACTTTTTTTGCACTGCAGAGATTTTTATTACCGGCGACAGCTGTCGCGTTTATGGCAAGAAAGGCTCCGGTTAAAGGTAAGCTTCCGTGCAGGAGATTATGAGAGATGTTGACTTGAACAAGAGACTCGATGTTTCCTAGATTCTTCGGAATCTCGCCTGATAATCGATTGCAAGACAAGTCAAGATTGCTGAGAACTGGGAAATCCGAGAAGCTTGAAGGGATCTCTCCAGTAAGATTGTTGTCGCTCATGTCAAGATTCACAAGGTTCTTGCAAGAAGAAAACTCAATTGGGATCGCTCCCGTGATCTCGTTCTCGCTTAAATCCAAATCCATAAGTTTTGGTAACGTCATGAGTCCTAGTGGAACCACTCCAGAGATTTTGTTCCCTGATAAATCAAGCTTCTTGAGTCTCTTGCTTCTTGAAAGATCCGGTAACTCACCAGAGAAGTTGTTCTTGCCAAGGTTTAACATCTCAAGCTGTGGCATGTCCCACGTGCCGATGTTACCTCTGAGGTTGTTGTTTGATAAGTCCAAGAAGTTAACGAGTTGCAACTTGTTGAACCCTCGAGGTAACTGGCCTGAGAAGCCATTTCTTTGAAGCCTCACGCGCTCTAAGCTCTCGCACTCTCCCAAACTCGGCGGGATTACGCCATCCAGAGAGTTAGAGAAGAGGATGAGCTTGGTGAGATGGCCAGAGTCACAGAGGGTGTCAGGAATTTTTCCGGTGAGATTGTTGGTAGAAAGATCAAGAACAATGAGGTTGTTATGTTTCCCAAGATTTGTTGGAATTCCGCCAGAAAATCTATTGGACCAGAGCTGAAGTACTTGTAGACGTGGCAAAGAAGTTACTCCTTCAGGAATCTTTCCGGAAAAGCTATTAGAGAAGAGATGGAGAATCTTCAAGCTTTGTAACTGAGCTACAAGCTCAGGGATATCTCCGGAAAGCGAATTATCGCTAAGGTCGAGAGCTATGAGATTGTGGAGGGAAAAGATGGACGGTGGAATCTGACCGGAGAGCTTGTTTTGGTAGAGAAACATGTACTCAAGCTCCTTCAAGTCTCCTAGTGAAGAAGGTATTGGTCCAGAGATATTATTGTAGACAAGATCAAGGTGGTTGAGAGCGGATAAGTCACCGATTTGGTAAGGGATTTCTCCCGAGAGATTGTTGTATCCCAAGTATATCCATTTCAAGTTTTTCATCAGCCCTAGTTCCGCCGGTAGATCTCCAGTTAACTGGTTTGAAGCCAATGTTAAGAACTTTAATCTTGAGAGGTTTCCGATATTGGTGGGAACATGACCGGTTAAGACGTTTCCGCCGAGATCTAGGACTCTCAGGTTAGAGAAAAAGCCGATATCATCGTATATTTCACCGGAGACCATGTTGTTGGAAAGATCTAACGTGTAGAGATTCTGAAGAAAGCCTCGAGGGATCGAGCCAGAGAAGTTGTTGTTGCTTAGGTTCAGGTAACGAAGAGAAGGAGACGAAGTGGTGAAGATGTCATTAGGGATTGTACCAGACAAGTTGTTATTGGAGAGATTAATGGTTCGTAGAAAAGGTAGATGGAAAGTAGCGGAAGTGAGGATTCGGCCGGAGATGTTCTTGCTGGAGAGATCGAGAGAGACAACACGAGAGAGGTTGTTGCAAACGACGCCGTTCCAAAGGCACACTTCATTGGTTGAAGAGTAGGACCAAGAAGAGAGGTGTCTTAAAGGGTCTTGAACTGAGGATTTGAATGATAAGAGAAGCTCTAGTTCATTTGCATGGAGGCAGCACAAGTTAAGAAACAATAAGAAGAGTATGGTGATGAGATATGGCGGATGACGATGATAGTGATGAGAAGTAGACATGTTTGCTTTTGTTTTATTTGGCTTTGCTCTATTATAACATGAGGTTTTAGATATGTATATAAGCTCTTGGGGATGAGTGTGTTGCTCTTAAAGATTGTATTTTGCTCCGAACCTTAGCTGTAAAATAGGTAAAAGAAAAATATTAAAGGAGAGAATGATGATCTTTGATTAGAAAGAATACTCTTATTTGACTCTTTTTTTCCTTTCTTTATGGACTTTTTTACTTAACAAATAAATCTAAAAGGGTTTCATAAGAAAAACGATGTGCATTATTCGTTGTACTAGATGAAAAAGAGATAAAAAGTGCTAGGATGGGAATATACATCAAAGTGAAATTTTTAAAATAGAAAGAAACAGAAAAGGTGTCGACCACATTCGCACTTCATATATTTTTTTAATGTTGATGTTATTCTTTTAAAATGAAAATGATACAAACCGCAAGCTTTTTCGGAGAATGAGATGATCAACTAGAACACAATAAGTATTTGTCTTATACGTCATGAAGACGCAAATTTAGAGTGTTGTATGTTGTTTATATTCTTATGATTTTATTACTATAAAATTGAATCATCGACAAGAGCAGTCGTTATTGTAGTTAGATTAATTAAAGTTAAAAAAACCTATTTTAGAAAATATTCATTGTGCGTTCTAATATCGATAAATAGATTCGAAAGTAGTCATTAATACAGTACTGAAAATTAAACAAAAATTTGGATTGGAGAACTGTATTCGAGAAATAGAAATGTGTTCGAAAAACTGAAAAGTTATCATTTTAACAACAAAAAGAAATGATAAATTATCATGTAATAAAAATAAAGTTATCATTTTTTTGGGGTAAGTCATCATGTAATAATTTGTTTTTCTTTATTATTAGGAAAAAGATGAAGAAGATATGAACGTATTATAGCAAATTAGTATATACAGCACAAGCTGTTGTGCTATTTACCTAATTAAAAATCAGTGTCATTCCCTACTTGTTTGTTTTGGTAAAAGTTGTAATGGAATTAATCATGAAAATATGACTATTTGTTTTCTCTCTCTTTCTATCGTCACTTTTGGAATCGGACGTTTGAACAGGAACAGATGAGGATGAGACTGATGTCGTCAAAAAGCCTCTTGAGGTTTTTGTCGGCTTACTATCGAAATGTTCTTTTGACTGAAGAAAAAATAACACACTTTCTTGGAGTTGTGTGACTAAACATCTTCTGTGAGTGTTGAAAAGCTTTTTCCATCTGCAAATGTTTTTTCTTCTTGGAAAAAAAACAAAGTTTCAATTGGACTTTAAACAGATTTATATTCTAGACACAAAATTCTTAGACGTATCTTCTACTCTATTTAATTTTAGACTTTTCGATTGCAGTTGTAAGCTTAGGACATGAAATTCTCACCCTACACAGTTTTTAAAAACGATTTGTGAACCCATTTTGTTATTTGAGTTTAATATATGATGTTTTTTATGCGTGTCTATTTGCTTTCTTTACTGCCATGGCTCAGTAATTTTCTAATTGGATTTTAAGGTATACAAGGGGATATCATGTTTTCTTAGGATAGAAATGTTTGATTAAGGATCTATCTTCTGATTCCTCATCTACTGTAGATTTTATTATGAAAATTTGTTTGGTCACTTAGTTTCTAATTTTAGGTCAATTAGCTCACCAGAAGTACTAGTTGAATTGTTTTGAAAAACATAGATAAACTTATAAGATATGTGAATGATATCACTGAGAACCTGTGCAAATTATATATATGTATATATAGAGGGTACTAGGATTAACTAATTACATGAGAGTTTTTGATTCATATTACATATATCCTTAACACCCTCCTTCAAGATAGAGAGACTTGTGTTACTTCAATTTTGGAAATATGTTGTTTGAAAGCTGGTTTGATGCGCCTGCCAGCTGATCTTTTGGAGAGACACGAAGAGAACCTGATTGTATCCACCAACAAATGTCCAAAGCGATGTGCTCTATTTTAATGGAATGCAAGATTAGTCTTAAGTTAGGTGGTTTAAACAATGTTATGAATAGATGACTAAGTTTTTTTGGCAACTAAATTTATCAAAGTAATATTTTTGAAAATTTACAACAAATAGTGATAATTTTAAAAAATGGTATATATACAAAGTGGAATTTTATAATTTCTTATAAAATTCCAAACATTTTCTATATGTTTTTATGTTGTTAATCTAAATTCATATTAATTAATTTTTAACAGTAGTTATACGTTATGTTCTTATTGTATTAAACCAGTAGAGTTTTCGAAATGCGACCCCGAAAACTAATTGAAAAGAAAAGGAGCCCACAAACGAGAAAAATAAAAATTTATGAAAGGAATATAGTGAGAGGGGTCATTGTCGCGAAAGGGCATGCTTTGCTTAATTCCATTTTCTAGGGTTTTGCAATTTCCTCACACGCCCACTTTCTCCCACCCCACGCTTGTTCTCTTCTTTTTGTTTTCTTCCTTGCGTTAGTGAAATAATGCCAATGTCCTTTTCCCTCCCTAGATAAATTAGTAGTACAATAAAAATACCAAAATAAAGGTATAAATATCCCATATAAAATAAATAGACAATCTCATATAGAGAAGAGAACAAATCCTAAAACCCACGATGATGAGAAATATAGAGAAGAGAACAAATAAATAGAATCAGTCCTCGAAAAGATCAAGAAAATAGCTTCTTATATATAGACCGAAGTTTTAGCATATACCATTTCTTTTGAGCCTAGGTTTGTGGCCCAAATTATTGTGAGACTTAATCAAATAGTCTCAATCTTCCTTATTAATTGATGTTTTTACATTATTTTTATTGGTCAAAAGATAAAAAGCAAAAAAAAAGTTGATAATAATTATTTTTTAATCAACACAACAATAACATTCATGTCTTTCCATAGCTTGACACATCAGTTTTTTGAAGTTTTATAAACATGACACCTCAGCAAAAATAATCACCAATCAAAATATTTTATTAATACAACTCATCTACTTATTTTTAAATTTTAAACTTAAACCCTTTAAAAACCCAAATACTTTTTCTATTAATCTTTATTTTATTTTTTACCAAACACAAACCCAAATAATTAATAACAGCAAATAAAAAATCTTTATTTTATTTTTTTACCAAACTTAAGCCCAAATAAAAATAACAATAAATAAAAAAAAATTGTTCTAATTTTTGCCAAACCTAAATCTAAATAATAAATAACAATAAATAAATTATAATAAAAAATTTCTAGCTATCTGTTTATTTGACAGCGACGTATATGATTGAAAAAAGTGTAGGCTCAGCATCAACCATGCTTCGACAAAAAAACAAATTTTCTTGGCTTTGACGGGAATAAGAAATTTCTCTGTTTTGTCGGGAGTAGGAGATTTCTTGATTTCGGTAGGAAAATGTGATTTTCAGTTTTGGTAGCAAAAAATAATTTCTCGGTTATGGCGAAAAAAACAAATTCTCAGGTTTGGCGGGAAAATGTGAATTCTAGATTTTGGTGAGAAAGCAAAAAAAAATGATTTTGACGGGAAAACAAAATATCTTAGTTTTGATGGAAAAATGCGATTTTCGGTTTTGATGCGGAATGCAACTTTTCAATTTTGACGAAAAATGCGAATTCTCAGTATTGATAGGAAATGCAAATTTTTGACTTTTGACCGATTTCTTGGTTTTAACGCAAAAATGTGATTTATTAGTTTTCACAGGAAATTGCAATTTAATGATTTTGACGGAAAATACAATTTCTCGGTTTGATGGGAAAAAAAAATTTCTATGTTTTGACGAGAATAAGCAATTTCTCGGTTTAGATGAGAAATGCAAATTTTCAGTTTTTGACGAATAATGATTTTTTGGCTTTCGCAGGAAAATACAATTTCTTAGTTTTCGCGGTAAACAATTCCTTAGTTTTCGTGGAAAAACACAATTTCTCGGAGATAATGCAATTTTTAGTTTTTTGCGGGAAATTGTATTTTATCTGTTTTGGTAGGAAAGCGTGATTTTTGATTTAACGAGAAAAATGAGTTTTTTTGGTTTTGACCAGAGTAGACGATTTTTCAGTTTTTGCAGAAAAATAATTTTGTTGGTTTTGCCAAACTCCTAGTACGAGTTTAAGTTTCAATTTAAGAAACGTAAGGTTGGTTTTAAAGGTAGTGGGGAGTAAAATTTGATTGGGATTAAAAAGATCCGTTTTTTGAAATTATCAAACTTTAACCAGGTGCTTAGCAAAAAAGTGAAACTGTCTAGATGTTTTTCGAAGATACTGTATTAATTTTTTTCACGATTCAAAAACTAATTCCCTCACAAATTTACCGCGACATAATTTTATGTTAAGTTTTCTGTATTTTTAACCCAAAAACCAGTTGATGATTAGTATATTGGTTCAAATTTTTATATATTAACAATCAATATTCCTTAGAACTTTCACTGTATAACATATCTTATATACATTTTATAAAATTTAAGATTTCATAATCTATTAATTTTTACTAAATTTAATATCCTTCGAGATAATAGTTTTTTTATTTATTAATCTCGTCTGATCTTCAATTTCGGATGAAGGGGGAGAGGGTATATGAGCCACTTTTGGACTGAATTACTAGAGTGTACGGATTTAATTCTGATAGTATATTAAATATCTTTCAACTCAAAATTAATTGACAATAGATAGATTAACCTAAGTCTTATTATTTAAAATCCCTCATAACTTTCGATATAAAATATATCTTACACACTTTCTATAAGTTATTTTTTTACTAATTCTAATATTTTCCAATTAAAAATAAACGAAACATTTTTATTTTGGTTTTACTTTTCTATAACCATAAGTCCATAACAAAGAATAAATGATGAGTCTTAATCATTTAGAACACTGGTAGACACATGACACAAAGATTCTTGTTATTGTGATGACTAATGTTAAATATATATGAATTTGTTGATGAGGTACAAGTGATGTAATTACGTAAAACAGACCCATCTATACTATTAAAAGAGGATTCTATTTTTAAATTAACCTTTAGTTACTGTGTTATTTACAATATATGCCATTAAATTTCTATAGATTCATTAAGGGTAATTTAGTCTTATCATTAAGCTGTTAACAAATACATTAAATTAAATTATATTATATTAATTTGTTAACAGATAATACTAATAAATTATGTCTGATATTAATAAAATTCAAATTAATTTAAATTTGAAATTATTTTAAAATCTTTCATAATATCTTAACATAACTACCACATATATATGATATGAATAACTAATATAATTATATATATTATAACATATACACTAACTAACACTTAATTTAAGTTTTTGTTCCACATATACACTAACACTCTAAAAAATTCCATCCATAACATTTTGCACTATATTTATTTTAGTTAGACAAAACATTAGTTAATAAAAAGAGAAGAAAAATAATGTACAAACAAATGTATCAATGACCAAGACTGATCTGAAATTCGAATTATTTGTTTTGTTTAGGATCACTTTTCTCATTTGACTATGGTTTGTGAATCTCTTAGATTTTTGGAGTTTTTTTGATGGGAAAATGATTTCAGGATTAAGCTCAAAATCATATAATGATAGATAGATCTGATATAGTTTGGTGAAAAACTCAAGAAACCCGAGCTAAAACAGCAATAATAGTGAAAAAAAAAAATCGGCGGGAATTAGGGTTTGGATGTCTCAGAGGTGAGGAAGGAGATGACAGTAATTTTAGTAAGATATTCTAAAGTTTTAGGAAGACTTTCCTAAAATGTATAAATTAAGGAAGTCATTAAATGTATTTAGGAATGCCTTCGTAAATCGTATAATCGTATAATTGATTATTATTTTGGTTAATTTATACAACTCAAATTCAAAAAACTTTTCCACAATTCAGGAAACCCTTCCACAATTCAGGAAGTCCTTCTACAATTCAGAAAATTTAAAAAAATTTAGGAAAGCTTTCCAAAACCATATGAAACGATGTTAAATTCTAGTATTTGGAAGACTTTCCTAAAAAAATCATAAAATATTAATTGGAAAAAAAAATTTTAAGAAGGCTTTCCTAAAGGGTGAAATCGGAAAATTCAAATAAAAATGTTAGGGTGGAAATTTTTTAGCTTCTTTGTTACATTTGTCCTGAAAACTTATTGTCAGTGTAATTATAGAAATTACCCTAAATTAAATATATATTATATTATAATCAATTTCTTCTCTATAGTATTAAAAGAAAAAAGCACTATGGTATTTACTAAATGAGATAATTTATAGTCAATGATGAATACATAATCATTATTTTTTGGTTACATATATACATACTATGAAAAAAATATTATGTAACTAATTTAGTTTTTCTGGTTTGTTAATGATTTTTTGCTGAAAATTATGGGTTTCTGAATTTGACAAACACAATTTTGTAGATTTTATGGATTTTACAAATTTTAGCAGAAAATATAGTTTTCTGAAAAATGCCAGTTTGACAACAAATGTGCTTTTGTAGATTTGACAGAAACACATAATTTTTGAAATTTGGTCCTAAATAACGATTTTGCAGATTTTACGGGATTTACGGGAGAACACGGGTTTGCGAAATGCGAATAACGCAATTTTACGAATTTTATGGATTTTACAGGTTTTAACAAGAAAATATAGTCATACAGGAAAATGCGGGTTTGTGCGTTTGGCAGAAACACATGAGTTTAGAAATTTGGTCGTAAAACACAATTTTATGAATTTTACAATATTACGGAAACATGGGTTTTTGTGGATTTGACGGGAAACCTGATTTCACGGATTTTACGAGGTTTTCATGTTTTTGCGGGTTTTATAGGTTTTGACGGAAAAATGTGGTTTTATGAATTTTATTGAAAATGCAGATTTGCGGGTTTGACGACAAAATGCAATTTTGCAGGTTTGACAAAAACTACTTAATTTTAAAAATTTAGCCATAGAATACAGTTTTATAGTGTTGGGAAAAACATAATTTTTGGTGTTGTTAAAAAACATGGGTTTACAGTTTTGGCAGGAAAATACAGTTTGATGGAAAATGCTATTTTTTACAGTTTTTACCAGAATTTTCGGTTTTGGTACAACAATGTGATTTTACGATTTTCTGGCTTTTTATTTTGATAGAAAAAATGGTTTTGACAAAAAAACTTGAATTTGTGGTTTAAATTAAAAGATGATTTTATCTGTTAATTTTTGAGATTCAAATGCTACATTAAATCTCTATTTTTTAGTAATTTAAATATCCAAATTTTAAGATACTATAGAATTTGTATTCAGATAAAATATCCATATACTGATTTAAAAATATTTTGAAAAACAGTATTTAAGAGCATTTGCATCCAAATAAGTATATAGAGGCAAAAACAAACAAAGCCTAAGAATCTTAATTACAAACAAATAAAAACTCTGTTGCATTATAAAACATAATATTTTAAAATATTTGTTACAAAACTTAACAAAAAATCTGCTAATCAAAATATTTTTTTTTTTATAAAATCAAGCCTGAATAATTTTAAGAACGTAAAAACATAATGTTAAATTAGTTTATATAATCTAATAAAAAAATTTCGTTTGGACCACAATTTTAGATTTAATAATATAAGCTATTTTTTTTGAACAAAAGTTTACTATAAACTGATTTTTGCTATGATCCAAAAATATTTTATAAAAAGAAACCTGCGCAAGTACGCGGATCCAAAATCTAGTTTCATTTGAAGGAAGTGTCTCCGTCTTTTTACACATTGACTATATATAGTTATAGGTCTAATTGTGTAGTTAAACGACTGATCCAAAGAAGTCACTATTAATTTACTTTATCAGCGCAAAATTATACTAAGGAAGGCTCTAATCTAATTTTATGATATTGATTAGAGTCTCAGATAGAGAGAGCCGACTTGAATTTTTCTTTTATCTTGTACTAGGTATTTACCCGCGCTATGCTGCAGGATATTTTTCTAAATTTTGTATATATTTTTAATATAATAAATTTTTTTTTATAATATAAATGAGTATTATATTTTTTATTAGCTTAAGTTATGTATTTATATGTTTTAAATCTGAATAAACATTATATATTTTTTATTTTTATTTTATTTTTCAAAATGACAATTGGCTATTAAATTTAGTTAGCTAACTAATTATAAATGTATATATAAGAATAAAATATATAAGAATAAAGCAATACATTTTTAGTACCTTCATGCTAATGGCAAATGTAATCTATTTTCTCCAATTAATTACCACATGATCGTCCTTTGCAATTGTATAAAGGAAAATACCATTTAAAAAAAGATTTATTAATTAATATGATTATTTTGAATTATAAAATTTATTTATTTATCAATTATTTTATTATAAACATATGTTTCTAAAACTACCAAACTATAATCAATAACATTCAAATCAAAACCATTGCTATTGCTTTAGAACTAAATTGAAAATTATGTTTGAACTTTAAAAATATCGTTTTAGTTAAAGTTAAAAAACTAAATTTTGGTTACTGTAAACATACTTTAACTTGGAAATTTAGCACATAAAAATTTCATCTTCATACAAAAATCGAGAAATCCCATTTTCCGTAAAAAAAAACTTTATTGCTAACTCAATAAAATTTGAATATAACTGTCAATTTATTGGTTGGTAAGTTGAATATAACTGTCAATTTATTTTCATGAAAAACATCAGGTTAAAAAATTGTTAGTTAAATTATTGCTAACTCAATAAAATATATTTTTTTAAGTATACTGTAAACTGATATTTATAAAACTACATCACCGACGTGATGGGCCAAGTTGTTGACGTGAATGATATTGAAACTGTTCAAGTCAATGGGAAGGAGAGGAAAAAGATTGAATTCGAGCTATGAGATACTAAGTAATCGTTCGATATATCCCGATCTATTTATCATTATCTAATGAATGTAGTTTTAAATATCTAATAATCTGCGTCAATTTTTATATCATCGAAGGGATCTATCGACAGTGTTGATACTTGATACGGTCGCTAGCACTATTGTGCCGCAGTCAGCTACAAAACTACTACGGGGTTTTTTTGATGAGGTATAAGCATGTAATTATAATTATTTTATAGTCGGTTTAACTTATGATTATCGTTTCAAAGATTTGTCTAATTATTTGCTTCTTGAATTAGCTAGATGGTTGATCCTGAAAATATTCCACAAGCTATCAAGGATTTGGTAGGCAAGACTTTCCAGTTCTGTGTTTGTGTTGAGAAGAAAAATTTGTATTACGGTTTGGAGACGTATAAGGTTGGGAATGTATACTCTGGAAATAAAATTATCACACTTGCAGACTCTTCTATGGACCAACTGACTCAAGTTGATAATTTACCAACTATTTGCTCCGGTGATGAGGTATTTTTACATAGTTTTAGTATTTTAACTAATATGTACTTGATTGGTGTCGAAATATCCTAATTCCAATTCTAATTACTACGTAGGTTTCAATTATCCACAGCAACATCGACGAAAATTCAACGATAAGCACTACTCCTTCAAGTAAGCGTTCTTCCGAGGAGTTGGAAACCTTACCTAATCTGTCTTCAACATCGAAGAAGCTATGTATGAAGACAATCAAACAAGAGAAGGTTGATGGAAAGTTGTCTGCCAATGAAAAAGAGATAGTCGTGATTAAACGTGAAAAAAATGATGTGGAAAAGAAAACCAAAAATGGTGACAGTCAGACAATTGTAGCCGGCACCAAAGAAAAAGAGAAGGAGAAGTAACTTGCAACATTCAAAGTTGAGATACATTTTTCAGGATCATTTCATTTTCCAATTGAACTTTCTTTGATGACATTGAGTAATCGTTTCTATTATCATTTTCTTGTGGTTTTTATGGTTTTGGAGTTTTTTAATTCAATAAGACTGGTCTTCCCTTGATTGATGATCTATTGATTATTCACGGACGGAAATAATATGAAATACAAAAATGCTTATCCGTTTTAGTCTTATATGGATTATAAAAATATGTATAGATAAATAATATTGGTCTTTTATAGTTTTGGACCCGCTAGAGATAATATTTTGTTTTGGGATATTCTCTAAACAAGTTGTTAAAATATGAAGCCCAAACAAAACACGCATATATATAAAATTATTGGGCTGTATAGTTAACTAAATTTTGGACTGCAAATAAGATTTAGGCTATCAACGAGACCAATAACTTCATTATAAATAAAATCATGTTTAGTCAAATCGTGATCTTTTATGGTGCAAAGTTTCTGAAGAACAATTTTTTTTAAACTTACCAATGCAATTGTATTGTCTTTTCCCATTCCCCTTTTTTGAAAACGTCACCTACAAACTAACACAAAGTTAATTTGAGTTATAGCTATTGCATTGATAACCAAACTTAAATTCATTTAACTAAATTCTAAAATGCAATGCATATAAAGCCGTAACCTACATCTTCTCCCATTATATATAGAAGATGAAGTTCCCAAACTAATAACAAACACAACCTTTTATCTTCATTTCTTAATTTTCAAATACTAAAACCATGAATTTTACCTATGATAAAGTAATTGATCTTCATCAATGGAAATCTGACTGGTTTATGCGTGTGAAAATTCATAAGAAGTGGCTTTCCATTGATCAAGATAGAATTCAGTCTCTCTATTTCATATTGATTGATGAACGAGTATGGTTATTTTTTTGTTGATCTTTGTATTTTAAATGTTTTCATTTCAGTATTGATTTTTCAGTATACTAACTAGACCTATTTACTACACAAATTTTTTGTAGGGTGACAAAATTCACGGTTATATAAACTGGGACTGGATGATTTCATATTTTGACCAGAAAATGCAGGAAGGAGAGGGGAAGAAAATATACAATTTTACAGTCATCAGAGTTCGGAATCTGGTGCGTTTAACTGAAACTGATAAAGAAATCAATTTCCTAGAGAACACTGAGGTGAAAAGAATGAAGTACGATAGTGAAGACCACTTCCTCAATTTCAAAAGCTTTGATACTCTTTTCAACTTTGATGTTCCTCTACAACTTCCTGTTGGTAAAATACTTAAAACTCTTCATATTCTACACCATAAAAATTCTTATTCCGCAAGTTCTAGTGATCTTAAACTCATTTTAATTTTAATATAGATGTTATTGGCAAAGTTACGCATGTTGATGATCTAGAGTTGATTAATGATGACCTGTTTGGTCCTGACTCTCGAAAACAAATATGCCGTCTAAGGTTCACGATGGTCAATAACGAGTAAGATCTAACGTTTTTTCTTTGAGTTTTGAATGTTGTTTTCATTTTTTAATTTGTCCCGTGGCAGTGATGAAGGTATTCAATGTGTGGCTTTTGGGAAACTTGCTGAGGATTTTAATCAACATTGGTACTGTATTGACGACATTAAAGCAGTTTGTGTTTTATCTGATTGGCGTCCTAGGATTGTTAATGGTAAATCTTAACCTTTACTAAGTAATGATTTTTTGCCATTGTTATTAGATTAGCATTAACTTTAATACAATACAATACCCGCGGACTTTGGAACTAGGTGTTGAACAATTGATGGATGATAGAGGAGTTTCTCGATTTTACTTCGATCTCGAAATTGAAGAGGTGTTGGAATTCAAAGAGAACATGTAAGTTCCTTTATGTTTAGTTTTTTTGTACTTAAAGCTGTGAATAGGTTAGATTTCTGATAAATTTATTATGGTTTTTAATGAATATAAGATACTGATATGTTTATTTTGTTTCTACTTAAATGTCAGGCCAAACACACCCATTGAGATTGATTAAAAGAGCAGAAGAGGAGTAAAACTAATGTTGGAGTCCAAGCAACGTGAAATAATGTTTTAAAAGTGTGATTTGTATTCATTTTAAGTTTTAAGTTTTTTTGTTGAACTTTCTTTATTTTCAGCTTTATGTCATGTGTTGAACATTTCGTATTCAGTTTCTATTACTTTTCGTAACTATTGTCATTTCTAGAAAATTTTCATTGTGGTTTGTATTTCATATTAAGTTATATATACTTTAATTAAATATTTAAGTTCATGTAAATATATTCTATCGAATATTTAGTATTAAATATTTTCTGTTTTTATGTTATTTTAAAAGATACTGTAATGCTGTGATTTTCTACAGATTTCCTTAACTATATTCTAACTACCAAACTATTTGTATCCTCTGAGCTAAAAAATTCTTAGAATTTTAGTAACAAAAACTACTTATACGAGAGCGTGATTTAGTACATACATCAAAACTAATTCTTAATTTCTTTCACAGGATTTCACTATGAATGGCAAACGAGATGAAATTACTGGTGATGGAAATTTTCAAGTTTCTACGTCTAAAAAGAATAAGAGAAGAAAGAATACTTTTCAGAACGAGAATGAATCTCAATTTGCGTAGTCACAAAAAGTTCTATAACACAATCAACACTAAATATCGAGAACAGAATTTTACGTGATATTTTAAACGTACCTTTGCCAAATAGTGTACCCGTGTCGAGTGATCCAAGTAATTCCTTTCAGACACCTGCAAAAGGATACTCTACAATATCAGGTAATGTTTTCGTGTAACAAATACTATGTCTTAGCTTAGCTAATATCGTAAAATAAATGTTCAATTCTTTTCAGATGATCCAACTTCCTCGGTAGTACGCCCTACTTCTGATTTCGAGAGAAGCTGTTTATCATATTTAAACTAAATGAATTTGGAGAAGGATCAAATTCACCTTTTTCAAGCTTTAGATCGCAGCAGTCGTCATCATCGTCTATGCTTTATCCATTTCATTATCTGCATTTAGATAAAACAAAAACAGATCAGACCCCACAAAACTATTCATCTGAAGGTTGTAAATAATACGAAACATTATAATACTATTATTACCGAATTAGAGTATTCTTTCAACAAATATTTTTCCTTTACTATTACACTAAGATTGTATTATATTGTGATCAACATGATCTGATGAAGAGTCTGATGAACAAGATTTCGATTGTAGTAGTAAAGAAGATACATATTCAGACAATTCTGATGAAGATGATTTACAACATTTTGTTCCCTCAGAACATACAGAAGACCATTCGAGAATAAAAAACGTAGCTGAGTTACTGAAAATCATGTTTTCATAAAACCCATAAAAAAGTTTCCTCATTGTGTTAATGCGTTGTTAGTCCTGTCTTTGATCAGCTTGTTTGATTATTAGGCTAATTAATAACTATTGTTAGTTGTTGCTTCGTTGGTACCGTGACCAGTTTGTTAAGTGTTGCAAGGTAAAACCGCTTTAACAAACATGACTGAAGGAGCAAACGGTGCACCAGCTGATCTCGCTCAAGTGCTAGCAGTCATGAGGGAGGACATGAGAAGCATGACCCAACAGATGGGTACCATTCGCCAAGAGTTTGGAGCTCGTCTCGAACAAATTGATACCCTACCGAGGAGAGCGGCTGTACGAGGAGCCCCCATACCACCAGTAGACCCGGGAGATTAGTTACAAGACACTGATGATGATAACTTTGATCCGCTCATGAGACGAGGACAAAGGAGACAAGACCCTCTACAAAGAAATCCAAACCGCGAGGTAAATGATAGAGATACTAATCATGATATCAAACTAACACCTCCTATCTTTGCAGGAAAGTCTAGTCCCGAGCTATACTTGGATTGGGAGAGATGTATGGACCATATATGCGATTGCTATGGATACGCTGAGCGTAAGAAAGTGGCCGTAGAAGCTGCTAACTTCACGGAGAATGCACTTGCATGGTGGGACAGAACAGTAGCCGAGAGGAGAAGGCAGCGTTTTGGTCAAGTCTCTACATGGAGCAACATGAAGTTATTGCTACGCCAGAGGTACGTACCTGAACAATACCATAGGGACTTACAAAAACGTTTTCGTAAGTTATCTCAGGGAGCAAGGAGCGTGGATGAGTACTTTGAAGAGATTGAGAAGCTAATGAACTCTTTGGAGTTAGAGGAGTCCGAGGAAGCTCTAATGGCTCAGTTCCTTGACGGTTTGCAAGAGCGGATTGCAAGAAAGGTGGAGCGAATGCAATATGGAGGGATGCATGAGCTACTACACCTCTCAGTACAAGTGGAGCAGCAGATCAAACGTAAGAGCCCCCACTTCAACCGCAACAAACCTAACCAGCCGTGGGCAGCAAGCAGCTCAAAGCCATTGGATAAGGGAAAGGGCATAGAGATTGATTCTCGCTTCAAGAGAAAGAACACGGAGCCCCCTAAGTTCAACTAAGCTGAGCAAGGTAAGTTCCCTAGTACTAATCAAAGATCTAGAGACATAACGTGCTTTAAGTGTCAAGGCAGGGGACACATATCTAGGGACTGCCCCAACAACCGCGTGATGATTCTCACTCCTAGCGGCGAGTATGAATCACAAGAGAAGCTAGAAGAAGACTCGGATGGGGAGGAGGATGACATTCAATATCCTGACCGAGGAGACCTTTTAGTAACAAGGAGGGTGCTTAGCGTACTAGTTAACCCCAAGGAGAAAGAACAAAGAGAGAACATCTTTCACACAAGATGTACAATCCGAGGAAAGGTATGTAACATTATCATAGACGGTGGATTATTTACTAATGTAGCTAGAAAGTACATGGTGGACATGTTAGGTCTTGAGAGATCAACCACCCACGACTATACAAGCTAAGGTGGCTGAATGATCAAACCAAGCTTACAATCTCGGAATAAGTCATTGTGCCCTTCAGCGTGGGAAAGTACTTAGACGAGGTTGTATGTGACGTGGTGCCAATGCAAGCATGACACTTACTGCTTGGGAGGCCGTGGAAATTTGACCGAGCCGCCAGCCACAACAAAAGTACCAACCACTATGTTTTCGTGCATAAAGACTGTAAGTTCAATCTTGCCCCACTTAACCCAGCCGAGGTACATGAGTTGCAAAAACACATGTCTAGAGAGGTTAAGGTAAGTAAAGCTAGTCTTAATCTTTCAGTTAGTAATGTATCTAAAACCATGTGTGCCAATGGCACCATGCTACTGATGTATTTTAAAGAATGTTTAAGCACAGGTTTAGGTGATTTAGAGGTTCCACCAGAAGTACAAGCTTTACTGAACCGTTTTCAAGAGTTGCAAAAACACATGTCTAGAGAGGTTAAGGTAAGTAAAGCTAGTCTTAATCTTTCAGCTAGTGATGTATCTAAAACCATGTGTGCCAATGGCACCATGCTACTGATGTATTTTAAAGAATGTTTAAGCACAAGTTTAGGTGATTTAGAGGTTCCACCAGAAGTACAAGCTTTACTGAACCGTTTTCAAGATGTGTTTCTTGAAGAGATACCTCCGGGATTACCTCCTCTACGGGGCATAGAACACCAAATAGATCTTGCACCGGGGTCAGCCTTACCTAACAAGCCGACTTACAGAATGAATCCCACCAAGACTAAGGAGTTGGAGAACCAAGTGAGGGACTTAATAGAGACATGATACATCCGAGAGAGTCTTAGCCCCTGTGCTGTACTGGTGCTACTAGTTCCCAAGAAAGATGGGACATGGAGGATGTGCGTGGACTGCCGAGCCATCAATAACATCACCATCAAATACCGCCACCCTATACCACGGTTATATGACATGTTAGACGAGCTGAGCGGTTCAACAATCTTCTCAAAAGTGGACCTCAAGAGCGGTTATCACCAAATTAGAATGAGGGAAGGAGATGAATGGAAGACCGCATTTAAGACCAAGCAAGGGTTGTACGAGTGGCTAGTTATGCCTTTTGGCTTAACCAATGCCCCAAGTACATTCATGAGGCTTATGAACCAGGTTCTTAGATCATATATAAGAAAATTCGTAGTTTTTTATTTTGACAATATACTTATCTATAGTAAGAACCTTGCTGATCATCTTAAACATCTCCAACTAGTGCTTAAATCACTTCGAAAGGAAGGTCTATATGCCAACCTTAAGAAGTGCACCTTTTGTACTGATCAAATCGTGTTTCTAGGTTTTGTAGTTAGTAAACAAGGACTACAAGTTGATGAGGAGAAGATAAAGGTGATCAGAGAATGGCCTACACCTTCTACAATCGGTCATGTGAGGAGCTTTCATGGACTAGCTAGCTTCTACTGCCGGTTCGTGAGAGACTTTAGTACAGTAGCTGCACCACTCACTGCCGTAATCAAGAAGAATACACCATTCTCGTGGGGAGCAGCTCAAGAAAACGCGTTCAACACCTTGAAAGAAAACTGACCGAGGCGCCGGTTCTAGCCTTACCAGACTTTGACGAGAAGTTTGAGGTGAAGTGTGATGCTTCTGGCTTAGGCATAGGAGCTGTGTTGTATCAGAAAAACAAGCCAGTAGCCTTATTTAGTGAGAAACTCACTGGAGCTACACTGAATTATCCGACGTACGACAAAGAGCTCTATGCGTTGGTGAGAGCTTTAAAGACATGGCAGCATTACTTGTTGTCCAAGGAGTTCATCATTCACACTGACCACGAGACACTCAAGCACCATAGAGGGTAGACAGCACTTAAGAGGAGACACGCTAAGTGGTTGGAGTTTATAGAGACATTCCCGTACGTGATCAAGTATAAGAAGGGCAAAGAGAATGTAGTAGCCGATGCACTTTCAAGGAGATTTGCATTGATATCGACCATGGAAGCTAAGGTACTTGGGTTATAGCATATCAAGGAGTTATACAAGGAGGACCCGGTGCTGGGAGAAGCATATCAGGAGCACGGCAAAGGAGATTTCACCTCTTTCTACTTACACGATGGTTTCTTATTCAAGGACAAGCGCTTATACATTCCACAATGTTCAATGAGGAATTTGATACTCAAAGAAGCATACGGTGGAGGCTTTATGGGTCATTTTGGAGTTAACAAGACATTGGCAATGGTGACTGATCATTTCTACTGGCCACATTTGAAGAAAGATGTTGAGAAACATTGTTCTAGATGTGTCACTTGCCACAAAGCAAAGTCCAGGTTACACCCTCAGGGCCTTTATTTACCTTTGCCTATCCCTAACGCACCATGGGTGGATGTTTTTATGGATTTCGTCTTATGTTTGCCCAAGATTAAACACAAGGATTGAATCTTTGTTATGGTGGACCGGTTTTCAAAGATGGCTCACTTTATACCATGTGACAAAACATATGATGCTACGCAAACGGCTGACTTGTTTTTTTCAAGGAGGTGGTGCGTTTACATGGCTTACCAAGGACCATTGTCTCTGACCGTGATACAAAATTTTTGAGCCACTTTTGAAGAACTCTATTGAGGAAGCTCGGTACGAAGTTGCTGTTCTCAACCACTTGCCATCCCTAAACTGATGACCAAACTGAAGTGGTAAACCGTACTCTATACTCTTTACTTAGAGTTACACTTGGCAAGAATTTAAAAACATGGGTTGATTGCTTTCCATTCATATAGTTTGCTTACAACCGAGCTGTACATTTAGCTACTAAAATGTCTCCATTTGAGGTTGTTTATGGTTTTAACCCACTAACCCCACTTGATCTTTTGCCAATTCTCCAAGTTGAGCAAGTTAACCTAGATGGTCTCAGGAAAGGCGAATTTATTAAGAAACTACATGAGAGGGTGCGAGAGAATATCTTGAAGAAAACGAAAGCTTACAAGAAACATGCTGACAAGAAGCAAAGAGAAGTGACGTTTGAGCCAGGAGAATGGGTCTGGCTACATATTAACATATCCCATAGCTTTAATGTTACTGATTTATCTCCTTATGATGCAGATGATCCAGTTTTGAGGACAAAACCTCGCCAAGGAGGAGGAAATGATGAGGACATGGATCAACTGACCGTACCAGGTCGAGAGAGTGATGGGAGCAACGCCCAGCTGTTCGTACCGGGACGAGAGGAGCTGGGACAGGCCGCCATACCATCAGTACATGGCTCACCTATGATGCGTTCCAAGACGAGGAGGTTGAGAGAAGGGTTTAATGAGGCCATACAAGAACTTCTGATCAACATGGACGTGGAGAACATATTTAACCCCTAACCGAACCCCATTGCACCCGAGATAGACATTACCGAGGGTTTTGCCAAGATGAGCCTCAAAGATGACCGTCCCATTACAAAATAAGGTATGAATGTTTACTTAACAGGGAATGGCGATCAGAACATCAACAATCCCACCAATGCTGTACCGGAGCCGCGAGATACGCCAAGTACAAGTATAGAAGCCGTTAGAGTATCATTGGAGCAAGAAGATGATTCAAGCCTTGAACGTGGAGGAACTCACGAAGACACTTACCAGCTCGACCTCAATGAACATCAGTACGAAGAGAACATTTAGAAACTCGCCCCAACAGGACAGGAACAAGAAACATTCACCAACGTACCAAACAAGCATCCTGCGCGCCAAAACCAGGTATTCTCAATTTATACAATTTGTGCAGGTACTGAGGCTTGCCTCAATGGTTCTTAAGAATCACAACACACTAAGGAATCATCAGTTCGAGCCACAAGAGAGTCGGCTTAGTCTAGATTTTTATTTTCTTTTGTTAAATGAACTTTCCTATTTTGATGTTTTGCGCCTTAAGCGTTTTGTAGCTTTATTTTGTCTTTGTATTGTCGTTTTATTGCATTTATTTTTGGCCCTAGGGCTAGCTGACGAGCTGTTTATATAGCTCCCCTGCAGCGTTGTATCTTTGGTTACCTTTGATTATCAATAAAGACTGAACTTTCTTCAAAAGCAACAGCCGCCGCTTTTCCTTTTTTCTTTGCTTTGTTCTTGTTCGTGAGATTCGTTCAAGACCAAGTGCTTGCTGTATCAAAGAGCCACCCACCCTCTCTATGGTGCCATCAATCCACTTTGTTTCCCCATTCATTCGATCCCTCTAGAGAGAGCGTTATAGCCAGCTTGATAGATCCCATCTCGGCTCAAGGAGTGTTCATCACGCCTTGTTCTATCATTTTCATCCATCAGTCAACACAAGAGAGCGTTGTAGCCAGTGTGTAGACTCCATCAAATCACCCACTCTGACCATTGTAACACTCTCACCCGAGTATTACATCACCAGGCGAAACATAGCGTGTAGGAGTAAAGTCAACTTTCCTCATCGCCCTTAGATAGTCTTTGAGCTTTGGAGGTCCATTGGGGTATTGATCCTTTTCAACATTTTGCCCTCACCTCTCTCTCTTGCTTGCTCACTTGATGTCAAAGCCATTTCATTTCCCCTGATGCTAGACATTGTACTTTAAAAACACAAACTTATACTATAAATAAGTGTTTTGTCCCTTTTGAGCACTGTTCAGAGAAATAAATTTCTAAAATCAAGAAGACTTAGAAAAATTCCACAAATGTTCACACTGAATGCCCACAAATAGACACGAATTTAGCAAAAAATTCAAGAAGCTGTATGCTCAAAGTTCAAGAAGGACATGGAAGATGTTCAGATCAAGATGCCAAATGGCACTACTTTGCTTGAAGTTAAGGAGCAAGTCCGATTTCTCAAAGAAGTTTTTGACAACTTGGAGGTTGTTGAGCCCATATTAGACAATGTGGGATACAATAAGAAGAAGAGTACAGAGCTGAAGACATTAGCCAAGTTACCCAATCCTGGAAAGTTCTTGGTGATTTGTGAGCTTGGCACATTGGATAAAGTGGAGGCATTGTGTGATTCAGGTTCTACTGTAAATGTGATGTCTCTTCAGTTGAGTCAGACTTTGAGAATCAAGGAGCTGAAGCCTTGCAGAGCATCTATCACCTTTGTGGATAACACTTCAAGGCGCCCACTAAGAATGGTTAAGGACTATCCATTGAAGCTTGGCAATTGCCTCATCCCCACAGATTTTGTTGTGATGGACATATCAAAGTCCAAAGAGATGCCACGACTCTTAAACACATCCTTCTTGGCTACAACAGGAGCTCATATTGGCTCCAAGAGAAGTTCAGTTGTGTTGAAGAATGTTGATGAGTTCAGAGCCTACAAGATAATGTCTCCTTCTATTGTATTTTATGGAACCATTGTTGAGGAAGAGGCTGACCAAAAGGATCCTCTTGAGCGTGTGAAAGAGACAATGAGTCTTATTGTTCCCAACAGATCTTGTAATCCTATCATACTCATCTCCATAATTGCCATCTGATAAGGCTAAGTTCTCAACCAAAGCTAGACCATCAACCATATAATTTCCCATGAAGTTGCCGTTGGATGCAGTATCTAGAAGCATTCTATACTTAGGACTGACCCCACGATATAGCGTAGACAGCAAGCTCTCATTGGTAAATCGGTGATGAGGACATTGTAGCGTGTAGGACTTGAATCTCTGCCATGCCTCACATAAGGTTTTATTTTCATGCTGTGTGAAACTACTGATGGTGTTCCTGAGCTTGGCTGTTATAGTAGTACTGAAAAAATTGTTGAGAAAAGTAGTCTTACATTCATCCCATGTGCTTATAGAACCTTGGGGAAGTGTCTTCTCCCATTGGTGTGTCTTATCTCCAAGGCTGAAGGGAAAGCCTGAGCTATAATGCATCCTCTGATACTCCTTGTATCTTTGTCATACCATCCAAGTGATCCAATGGGTCTTCATTTGGTAAGCCATAAAAGTGATTCCCTTGTACCATGTTGATAAGACCAAGTTTGAAATCGAAATGGTTCTGGTGCACTGGTGGAGCATTGATCCCATTGCGGTTGTGATGTGTATCTGGTGTACTACAGCTCCTATAGGCTTCTGAACTCTTGGAGCATGCACTGGTACTCTTACTCCTTGTACACCAGCCGCATTGTGTCCCTCATTGTGCATAGCCGGTTATTGAACTTCTATGTGCGCAGGTGCAACTGGAACTGGAGCTTGTCCAACTACTCCCACATGTGGTAACTGACCACCTTTCTGCTCTGACATGTTCTGTTCCTTTAACTCCTGAATTTGTTACCTCACAGCTCTTCTTCTAACCCCACAGTCTAGATGATGTATGTTGTCTATTGGCGGGACTAAGTTGGTTGAACCTTGAAATCTCAAATTCATGCAAGTGGTACCTGAGAAAACAGAGCAATAGTAGAACTAATTAGTAAAGTAAAAGAGTTAGTCTAAGTGAAAAAATAAACACAAGAACATCCACAATGACAACAGCGCCAATTTGGTGAAAGACTATTTTGGTCTTAAGATCAAATATCCTTTCCTAATCAATTGTAGTATAGGATGGGATGTCAATCCAACTGTGGAGTATGAGATACAATCTATGAAATAAGCTAAGCCAAGATGGGGTTTTAATGATGAAAGAACAAATCTAACAACTTATAGATGCAAGAAATTGAAACTAAGCAATGTAACTAAGCAAGGAATGATTGAAAATAGACAAGATGATTAACTAAGGCAAGTTAACAAAAGCAGCAAGTTGATATGCAAATTGAACTAAGAAATTAAAAGCAAGACTCAAGATTATAAGCAATGGTGGTCAAGTTGTCATAAGAGTGATTAGGCGGTTTCTAAGAACAAGGCATTCAAACAAGCAATTCAAGCAAGCATTTCTCAATCCTAAACAAGGTGTCTAAAGAGAATCAGCTTAGTGGTGTATAAGCCAAATTCATTTCAACCAAAATAGTGTGTCAAACCCACTTTTGATGGTGTATTCACTAGCCATAAGCATAAAGGAAAGAACCACAATAGTCTAAAAGAATCATTAATCAAAGTAAACCTCTCTCTCTCAAGCAATGATTCTAGTCAGTCTATCATCGATTAAAATTCTTTAGGAACCTAAGCAGCAACTCAACAATTCAAGAACCTGACCTTAAGCTCAGCATATGCGAAACCTAAACAATACTAAAGCAATGCATTAGATTTCAAACAAATGAATGTTCTTTGATGCAAACTATCAAACCATCAAGCAAGACTCATGAATCACACATTATCTAGCACTAAGCGAATCATCTAGCATAGAAAACTGTCAACTTCGGTGTCACAAGACAAATGAACCATAAGCAATAATAAACTATCAAGCCAAATAAGTGAACCATGTGAAGAAACAAGACATCAAGCTCTCAAGTGAATCATCAACATCAACAATATCATATTCAATCGAAAAGGAGATGCTTTCTAATCATCAACAGCTTTGCAAGAGAAGGAAAAAATAGATATTAACATTAAACAAGCCTAAACGCCCTTAATCAACCCTTAAAAACTACTTTCCCTACTTAGAACCATCTTTGATGAACCACTCACTAATTATGTTTAAACCTATTTAATTAGAGTTAAACATGATTAGATAAGACAAATGCGAAATTAGAAGAAAGAAAAGCGAAGTTACCAGGATGCAAGCAAGATAGAACAAGAACACAAGAATCTGAAACATAAAATGCAAGAATTGATTTAGAAAATAAAGAGTTTACAAAGATCCAAAGAAATCGCGAACTAAGAGAAGATAAGCCTAAAGATAAAAGATAACATAAGGGATAATGTTTTGTGGTTTTCCTTTTATACTAAAGACTCAAAAGAAGGGAAAAACCTAAAAAAAATTGGATAAGGTCAAAGAAAAATCTTGGTCAACGCGCGGATCAGATGTGGGCTGTACAGAAGATGTCCTGCTTGATGCATCACCTCGATGCATGTCTTCCGTGATGCGGGTTGTTCTCTTGGTCTGTTTATCGCGAAAAAGTGGATCTTGGGTTGTATCGGGCAGGGCACCAGATGTTCTGCTCGATGCGTGTCTTCCGTGATGCGGGTTGTTCTCTTGGTCTGTATCAGGCAGGGCACTGGATGTTCTGCTCGATGCTGGGACTCGATATGTCCTGTATCTCTGAATCGGCTTGTACAACCGTCCTTGCTCGACACGCCACCTAGATGTGAACAACCATCTTCAAGTCTACGTCCAAGTCCTCTTCTCCATGTACTGTGGCTTACGTCAGGGATACTCTACATGCATTCTGCTTGCTACTCCACCTCGATATAGACGCAAAACATTGCAAGACTTCTTCTTATTGCATTTTCTTGAACGCCTGCTGCTCCAATCTCCTTTCTTACCTCCAAAACCTCCAAATACACCTGAAATACACCATAAACATGCACATGTATGCAATCCTAAGCTATATGCATGCAATATTACTTCTAGATGCAATAGAGATTAAAATGCTAAGAAAATATACAAAAACAAAGAAAAGTATGAAATACAGCCTAAAACACTACAATATAGCAAGCTATCAATCGAACATATTCGATGAGAGATATAATCTGTGATATCTTAGCCTTCATCCCTTCAGACTTAATATTGGTCACGCCTGCTACTATAGATGTTTGATTTTGCACCAAGACAATAAATTCTTCTTCATTAGCATCATCTAACCATTTTTGCATGTCATTAGGTCCCAACGTTTCACCACAACGATAGAATTCTGATCTAGATTCTGCCTCGTTGTGGACGTTAGTATGATAGTGCTTGTCCCACAATTGCAAATCCTTGTTGTTCCTCTCCTTAGATCCATATCACTGAAAAAATGTGTTAAAGCAATTTTACTCGCTGTCCTATACAAAGTTGCCTTTTTTTGAGATGGAGACATTTTTTGCTAGGTTTCAGATATTTTAGTTTTTATGTCTGCTGTCATTATGTTTAGAGATATAGGTGTACCTAAAGATTGACAATAAGCATTAAGCATTAAGCATTAGCATATGCAAAAGAGAACCAATGTGATTTATATAATAGCGAATTGGTTTGATCTCGCAATAAGCATTAGCTTGTCAAGACCATTTTGTCGCGATGGCTAGCTCGGCCCGTCCTTATATAGAATTGACACGTGGTCTTTAGTAATGCTTATAATAATGGGTTTAATTGCTTATCCCACTATGTTTTTGGGTTTTCTTCCAAGCGAGAAAAGCAAAGGTCTTCAGACGGCAAAATTGTGCGAATCTCGACATGCGGATTATAAGGAAACCATTGGTATTTCCTTTGATTAAATTTTTATTCTTGATTGAGCTTCTTCGTCTTCCATAATCCAAGGTAAAAACCCTTCTTGGTTACTTTGCTTCATTTATCTGTTGCTTTGCTTCATCATTTTCTTTACGCAATTTCTTCCTGTTCCATTCAATTCTCCGATATCTTGTTTTATTTCGTCGACTCCTTCTATCTTCAATCTTCAATTTTGCAATGGCGACACCATCCTCAGACCCAAAAGGCAAAGGGAGAGCTATAGATGATGATGATGTTACTCTTGCCGAGCATATCAGTCGACTTAGGTCAGAGGCGACTCTTAGTTTGCCCTCGGTTTCCAGCGAATCCTCGGGTTATCAGGATGTGATTCCTTCGGATGATTCCGACATCAACTCAGAAATGGTATCAGAAGATTTTGAGCTGGAAACTCGGGTGCGATGTCTTCCCCAAAAAATTGAAATGCCGAAGATTGATTTGGCAAAAGATGATAAAGTCAAAGACAGGCGAAGTTGGATGAGTACCAGCAGGCTCCAGGAGCTCAGGCAGTGGCGTGGTTTTCCTGCAGAGGTCGAACTTCTCTTACCGCAAGTGCACGAGAGAGTAACGGTGCCTCTGTAAGGTTACTTCTGCTCATATGAGTGTCATTTTTCCGAATTCGGCCTAAGCTTCCCAATCTCGCCGCTTCTTCTTTGCTACTTTGAAAGGAGAAGGATGCCTTTAGGTCAACTTTCTCATGCTGCGATTCAGCATCTTAACTGTATGGTGGCAGTAGCTTGGGAGACAAAGTTTCCGTTTAACTAGGACATCTTTGAAAGGATCTCCGTTCTGAAGCCCGGGAGATGGAGCAGTTCGAGGATGTGGCGCCATTTATACACCACTTTGAAATTTGGCATCGTCGGCGGAGATTCGACGAGCAAAGTGCACAAGTGGGATACATTCTTCTTTTTTGTTAAGATTAACAAAGCCTCTATCAATTGCTCTGAACTAGATTTGTTTAGAGTTTGGAAATTGAAGCCTGGTAGCTGATATCCCTTGTATTTATACCATTTAGGCTTGCATTTAGTACATGTTTTGGTTCTCTTTTGCATGTTTTCCTTCGTTTTTTTCCCATTTTCTTCTCCTTTTAGACTTAGGTTGCATTTAGGATATAGTTTGCATTTTTCTTGCATTATGGATGTTTTAGGTGCTTATGGAGCTAAAAGGAGATTGGACGAGCTTTGGGGATGATCCATGAAACTAGCTGGACCAAAAGGAGCAAAAGGGGCCAAGGCAGACGATCTCTGTAGAGCTTTTTGGTCTGTGCACGGAGGCTATCAGTCAAGGGGTGATCGATATAAAGTGTAACGATCAAAGGTATCGGTCAGGAGTGATCGATACAAATGCGCCGTGTGTATTTTGGTCACTGTATCGATCACTCTCCAGATCGATATGATTCATAACGATCAAGCCCAGACTGTTACAACTGATCGTTATAATTCATAATGATCAAGCCCAGACTATTACAACTGATCGTTATGATTCGTAACGATCAAGCCCAGACTGTTACAACTGATCGTTATGAACCCAGTCTGAACCTGTTTTATTTACACTTTTGCCATTACTCTAGGGCTTCCTTCTTTTGGCTGTAAATAGCCCCTTTTCTGTATTTTCGAGAGTCATGTCAATTTACTGTTCTTAAGCATTTTTTTTGAGTTTGTAAGACAAATCTTTTGCTTTATTTAATATAAGTTGGTATTTGCCTTTAATCTTTCTTTAATTTTTCTTTTAATCATGATTAGCATCTTTTCCTCTTGTGATTTGGTGTTAAACATGAGTATTAGTGAGTAGTTTGCTTAGGGTTCTTAGATGTGATAGATTAAGGGGATTTATGGATTGATTAAGGCTTGTTTAATGCTTCAGTATATGGGTTCCTCTCTATTAATCTGTTCTTAAACTAGATTTGTCTTGATCACACTTATCTAGAATTTGAGCTTTCTCGTATGCCCACCAAGTGTTTGATGAAATGCTGATCTTGTTTCATAGAGGATTTGCTGGCCTTGGCTCAAGAGATTGACTGTTTAAAGAGAATTTTGACTTGAATAGAGTTGTTTATTAATGCTTGCTGAATGTTTTAGCACTAATGAGAGTTAGTTCTTGTTAAGATGTTTAGCAAATGACTATTTTACAAGAGATTGGATCTAGCTTGCTTGATTATGAATTCTATGTCTAGAAATCACCATTGCTAGCTTGTTTGCTTGATCAATGTTGTTTGAAACAGCCTTAGTTAGTCTCTAGATTCCTCAAAGTCAATAACCACATCTAGGAACCTGCTTTCTCTTTTGATACCCCCAAACTTGAATGACACCGTCCCAGTGGCAAACAAATTCGAGAGAGCTCAAAACACTAAGCAAAAATCGAGAAAACATTAACGATATGTACAATGGAAGGTTGTTGGTACCTCGGGTCTAGCCTCGGCGGAAACTTGAGGATGTTCCAAACGAGCTAGATACTATGGCTTTGCCTTTGGAAGCTGGCTCTTGGAGAGAAAGACGCGCCAGCTGAATGTTGCTTCCTTGAGTCTCATGGATGACAACTCCACCGGTTGAAAGTCTTCTCTTCTCGGGCTGTTGAACCTCCTCCCTTGCAGCCTGCTTTGGCGAAGCTCCTTGAAGCGCCTTGACCTTCTTGGCAAGCTTCTTGATGACTTTGCTCTGCCACTTGTTGATCTTTCTTTGCATCTCCACAACAGAAGCAAAGAACTTTTCTGTCTTGGTCCGCGGCTTAAAGTCAAGCTTAGGGAGGACAAAGGCTTTGGGCATCTCATCATCCGTGGCTGGAGACTCCGATCTAGGGCGAGTAGCTTGCTGAATGGTTGCCGCGGCTCCTAGAGGAGCAAAGCACTCCTCTACGCTTGGAGGAAACTCGATGTTCCCAATTCCCAACAGCTCGGTTTCGGTTTGGTTTGGCAAGATACACGCCCTCTTCTCATTCTCCTCATCAATGAATAAGTATTCAAAGAAACCCTCGGCTGGCGTGCGTCCCAAGCTATCAATGTTCCTTAGATACGTCTCGTCCATGAAGGCTCTATCCGGGACGGGAGTGAAGTTATAAAGTGGCACGCCGGCTTGCTCGAACAATGGTGTGAGGAAACCGCCAATGAGTGACGAGCTTGCCTTGCATCTCAAGGCATACGCCTTGTATTTGACCAATGAAGCAGCAAGGATGCACGCGTAGTTCACGTCATCACCGAGCTGGTCTTCCAACCGCTCATCGTTCACATCCGGGTCACACAAAAGATGCTTAATGCCTTGGAACAAAAAGCAAAGCTCCGTCTTGGTCACCATGGGGGCTACGGACTTACCACTAAAGGTGTTGGCCATCACCTTTAAAGTGTAACGTAGCACCGGGTTCCTCATTCTCTTGATCTTTGCGGTATTCGCCTTGTAGTCTTCATTTGCGATGAGGTCCCAAAAATCGTTTGCTTGAGTGAAGGAGGGAAACTCAACATTCGTGGCAGCTGCATCGAGGCCATAAGCTTGGAAAAGCTCGGGGATTGAGAGACTGAAGGCTTGGCGTTTTATCTTGAAGGAGAGGCGGCCTTAAGAAGGAATTGGGACGCTAGGATTCTTGTACGCAAACTCCAAAGTGGCAAGGAAGTCGATTGTCACTTCTGGATAGGTTGGGCAATCCATCCGTGACAAACACCTCAGCCCTATCTTCTGGAGGAGTTGATCAAAATCTCCTAGAATCCCCATCTTAGCCAGCAATCCTCTGTCCGCGAACTTAGTTGGCTCGAACTTCAGCCTTTGAAGTCGTTCCTTGTTCCGTTTCTCATCCTTACTCCAACGGACCCTCTCCTGAACAGCCACTTCTTGGTTTCCTCCCTCTTGTGCTGTCTCTTCTCTCGTTCTTTTGGGAGCCATTGTGCCTGAAACAAGTTTCGCAAGCAAAACAATGAGCAAAACGGTGATATGTTGAGAGAAAAAGAGAAGCAAAGAAGAAAACTTATAACTAATACCCTAGAATTTTGGGGGATTTATAAAAATTATAACAAAATAATAGAGAATCATATCTAGAGGTAGAGAGAAATCTAGAAATTTTCCTATTATCAAGTTATTTTTAAAAATTTAAAACCGCCCTAGCATATAAAACAATCAAAGCGAATAAAAAGGAAATTTTCTTGAAGATCTTCTTAAAGATTTGAAAATACCTTTGCAAGGATTGGAAAAGATGCTGTTAGCCTTTAGAAAACAAGAATTCACACTCTCTTTTGCTTAACAACTCGAGAAAACAAGAATGAGAGAGTGTGAAAGTGGTTGAAAACATTTAAAGGCTAACAAAAACAAAACCATGGGTAAAAGAAGTGGTTTTCTGACAAAAGCTGTGGTCAAGGCACATCTTTCATGGTCAAAGATGCTTGACTTCACCACTTTTTAAATTTAAAAACCGGAGGGAAAGAGGAAGAGAGGGAAAAGGAAATGTTACCTCGGCACGAGATCGAGTCCATTTGGTCGATCTAGGACTCGATCTTATGCCCATAATGGCTTGGATCGAGAGGGCTGTTCGATTTGGGACTCAATTCGAATTGAATCAAGTCTTGGATCGATAACACCTCTCGTTCCTTGAGTTTTGGCACGACGGCTAAGTCCTCGTGATCGAGCCACGTTCTCGATTCAGGGGTCGATTTAAGCTTGGATCGAGTGGCAGATCGAGTAGACTATTCGATCTAGCCTTGAAATCGAGTGACTCAGTCGATCCACCCCTCGTTTGCTTTTCAGGCTAAACGTATAGGGTGTTCGTCCTCTCGTGATCGACTGTGTCACGCGATCCGTCTACTCGATCTCGTCTAGATTGACTAACTCCTCTCGATTCACTAGCTCGATCTAGCAAAGATCGAGCCAGGATGAGTCAATCTAGAACTCGATCTCTAGCCTATACTCGCCCCTTCTTACTCCTTTTGGATCTAAGATCAGGGCCTGCAATCCCTAAGAAAGCATACCTTAGCCCTTTTGGGAGCTCCTTAAGGTCCATCTTTGGGGCTAACAGCTCGCTCCAATCATCCTCGTGGCTGTTGCTGTTGTTTTCCTCCTTGGAACTCTCCTTAGAACCCGAGGAATGACCCTTAAGGCTGCTTACTTGAACCGTTGTCTCCTCTGAAATCAAGTCATCCAGTCGATCTTGCTCTCGATGTCGTCTAGATCGAGCAGTTTCACTCTATTCACTCACTCGATTTAATGTGGATCGAGTGAGAGATCGAGACGCTGGGTCAATCTCCGGATTGGACTCTGAACTGATCGGAAGGCATCTCTCGATCTCAGACTCGATTAATTTCCTGGATCGATCACCCTCCTCGATCTGACTGTTGATTGTTGCACCGGATCGAGTTGTGCTCTCGATTATCTTGTCGATTTGACACTTGGATCGAGTAATGTCATCGATCTCGGAGTCGATCTCTAGGCAAGCGCTTTCATCTTCTAACACAACTTTCCTTGAATCAAGCAGGTTAACGTATTCCCGAGTCCTCTGATCCAAGTAACCGAACTCTCCTGGCTCCTTAGTCAATGCCAGCTTCAAATGATCCTCCTGAGCCAACTCTTCTAGCAACTCATCCGCTAAAGCGTCCAACGTCTCAATGTAGAAAGCTTGCCCTTCTATCGTAGGCTTATTCAAAACCTCATTGATATCAAAGTCCAGCCTTATATCTTTACCCAAGTGCAGAGCTATCTTCCCATTCTTGACGTCTATGATGGCTCTGGCGGTGGCTAAGAACGGTCTTCCGAGAATGAGCGGATCCTTAGGTTCTTCATCCGTTTCCAACACAACGAAGTCTGTAGGCACGTTTACACCGCTGATTCTCACTGGCAAGTCCTCAAGCAAACCCACGGGTAACCTCACGCTTCTGTCAGCTAGTACCAACGAGATTCTACAATCTTTAAACCGGGTAAAGCCAAGTTTCTTTGCTACGTAATGAGGCATCAGATTTATACTAGCTCCAAGGTCGCAAAGACAACTCTTGAACTCCAAAGGACCTAAAGCGCAAGGTATAGTGAAGCTTCCAGGATCTCCCAACTTCTTGGGAACTATCTCCTTATGTATTACGGCGCTGCATTCCTCACTAAGTACTAGCACTTCCTTGCTTTCCTTATTCTTCTTTACAAGCGTGTCTTTGTAGAATTTGGCGCACTTAGGCATCATCGCAAGGCAGTCCACGAGAGGTAGCTTGATCTCTACGTCCTTAAGATGCTTCTCAAGCAAGATTCTGTGCTTTTCTATAAGTTGCTTCTTGAAGCGGCCAGGAAAAGGTAGCTTTGGGTACATACGGTGGAGGCTTATAAACATCCTTCTCCTTAGCAGCTTGCTCCGCTTTCTTCTCTACAGCCGCTTTCTCACCTCTCCTTGGCCGTTGAATCCAAACATTGTCAAAGTTGATCTCATCATCAGCTGAAAGCTTACCCTCCCCCTCTTGAATTACAACGTCCTCGTTGTTCTTAGGAGTAACCGTAGGTGCAAGCTCTTTCCCACTCCTTAGCGTGATGGCGTTGGCGTATTCCTTTGGATTCTGCTCACACTTGCCCGGTAAGCTATTCTGACTGCTTGTACTCGCCTTTCCCTTCTCTAGCTGCTTGATCTTGTTATTCAAGTTTGTAATCTGAGTAGAGAAATCAGTGAGAGAGGAGTCTAAGTGAGTGTTCATCTCGGCAAACTTCTGGTTTGTAGAGGCTTTCCCTTGAATCAATTGTTGAAACATCGCTTGGACAGGATCAACTTGTTGTTGTTGCATCGGTTATTGTTGAGGAACAAAGCTCGGAGGGTACATTGGTGTATAACCCTTGTTTCCTTGCTGTTGTCCTTGGAAGTTTCTCTGCCCTTGCCCTTGGAAAGCACCACTCGGCTGAAAACCTTTGTTGTATGGGACGAAAGGCTTTGCTTGCTGAGCAGGGTACACTTGATCTTTAGGGTTTGCGACATTGGTGCTTCTATATGAGAGATTGTTGTTCTGGTTGTAGCCTTGTGAATACCCTTGAGGTTTGTAGTTGTTCTGACCCGCCACCCAATTGGCTTCTTCTTGACTCAACTCAAGCTCCTTTAAGGTTTCATCCGCTTCACCAACAAAGTGAACGTGCTTCTGGTTAGCCAACACCAGCTTGTCAATCTTCTCATGCAATGACTTAAGCTCTTTCTTATGAGACTCTAGCTCAGAACCTCTCGGTGCACGGTCGTAGTCTTCAGCATAGTTGTCGTCACTTAATGCCAAGTATTCAATCAGCTCCATGCCCTCTTCTACCTCTTGACCAAGGAAGTTGCCCTTACTCGCCGTGTCATGTAGCAAGCGAATCTTAGGTGAAGCTCCGCGGTATATAGTGCTTAGTAGAGTCTCTTCGCTGAAGCCGTGGTGAGGACACTGAATGGTGTAGTCCTTGAACCACTCCATGGCTTCATTGAACGTCTCATTGTTCCTTTGAGTGAAGCCGCTGATCTAGCTTCTCAACCTTGTTGTTCTGGTGCTAGAGAAGAACTTTGAAAGGAACGCCATCTTACACTCAGCCCAAGAGGTAATGGTGCCTTGTGGAAGGGTCTTCTCCCAATGTCTAGCCTTGTCTCCAAGAGATAATGGAAAGAGACGCAGCTTGAAAGCATCTTCGGATATGCCATTAATCGTGATCATCCCACATACTTGCTCAAAGTTATCAAAGTGCTCCAAGGGATCTTCCATTGCTAGCCCGTGGAACTTATTGTTTTGCACCATTGAGATGAATCCTGGCTTAATCTCGAAGTTGTTGTTCTGTACAGGAGGAGGAGTGATCCCAAACCTATTATGATGAGTGTTGGGAGCATCTCCCTCTCCTATAATCCGTGGGGGTCTAGCCGCGTGTTGGGGGTTTCCATTACCCCTTCCCACTGCCCCGTGAGCTGGAGGAGGTCCCTCTAGATGTTCGTGCTCAGCCATCGCTTCAAAATCCACTGAACCTTGCTGAACAATCTCCTCAAAAGCTCTAGCTTGCTCTCTAACTCTTCTTTGTCTTGAATGTCCGAGTTGATGAATGTTGTCTAAGGGTTGAAGTAGATTGTTGTCTGCCCTGGAACGTAGATTCATGTACCTGAAAGACACAGGTTTGAGAGTAGAGAAATTAGTAACCAAAAGAAAAAGAAAGGCTTAGTCTTTACTAAACCTCAAATCTCAATGCTTCATAAACGCTTCTAAGCTGACAACGGCGCCATTTGATAACAATGGTTTTTATCGCTTAAAGGAGTAATGCAATGCAAAGAGGTTATCAAAACTCAATCAGCACACAGTCGTAGTATAGTGCAAGAGGAATCAATCCAACCTAGGAGCTAGAAAGTGCAATGAGAATGCAAGGATCATGCAAAGCTAAGGAAATGATGAAAGGTTTTGTGAAAATCCTAAAAATTAGATGCAATGGTTAAATGCAAAGCAAAACTATTTTAAAAATACCAGAAACGAGTTAACTACCACGAGGAACAAACAGAATGATTAAAATGCAAAGCTATGAATTTATAAAAATCGACTAGTGGATCGACCACAGGATCGACCACTAGATCGAGCAACAATAATCGATCTCGTCTAAAAGTTCAAGAGAAATGAATCTAATGACCAGGATGCGAATAGATAGCAAGCGAATGATTAACAGAGATGTAGAAATACTAAGAAAGAGGGTCTAGGGTTGAGATTCATGTTCAAGGGTTTCAAAGGTTCAAGCTTGGTTTGAAAACTTAAGATCTACTCACTTTGTGAGATTCTCTAGGCCTTGAAAACAAAACAAGATCCATCCATGGCGTGTGGTATGGATCACTCCTTCATTCTCTTCTCCAGACCCATGGCGTTTGGTGGAAAAAGAGATTGAAGGGCATAAAACTCAGATTTCAAACACACGGCCTAACTAGTCCCCTAAACTACCATGGCATTTGGGAAAGGTAGACTAGCCTCTAGGATTTGATTTTCAGAGACCTTTTGATCCTGTCAAGGTAAGAAGTCCCTTTGATCATAAAGATCTTGGCGTGAGAGTCTCTAAGCCTTAAGAACTCGACATCATAGAAGAGAAAGCCATGAAGAACAAGAAAACACCAAACTTTGAAAACCTTTTCTACCCCTTTGAATCCTCTCAACCCCAAAACCCGAATAGACTACTCGCTACACATAAAGTAAACCGAACAAAGCATAGAAGATGAACTAGTAAACATGAAAGACGATGGCTTTAAACTTAAACGATTCAATATTCAAAACAAAGCAAGAAAAAGCTTCAATGTCTAACAATGGCGAAATTGCCTTCGAACAGAGAGAAAAAAAGATAAAAAGATAAAGTGAAAACGTGTATGGAAAAGCAAGATCGCCGCCTTCCCGAAATAGGCCAAACAGCTCGATGGTCCTCCCCCTCGCTAGCGGCCAAAAACGGTTAAAGTGCACTAAGATCGACCTCGAGATCGAGCATCTCGCTCGATCGTCTTCGGACATCGTGACTTCAGCTTGATCTTTGTCTCGATCTTCTTCGGTGGATCGAGTGCTTCGTTCGATCTTGGAGTCGATCTTTGGAGGATCGAGTGGTGGACTCGATCCGACTCTCGCTCTGCATGGCTTCACTCGATCTCCGTCTCGATCAGTTCCCTTGGATCGGATGGACTACTCGATCTTCTGGTTGATCTCATCTAGATCGACCGGCCATGCTCGATCCGCTTCTCGATCTCTGATCCTTTGCAAGCATTTATGAATTCTCCAAGTTCCCACGAACCTCTTCACAAGCCTCAGCACGTCTACGAATCTTCCAAGACTCCAAAGTAGCCGAAAACAACCTGAATGCGATGCAAAATGCATGAAACATGCATATGCTGGTGCAAGAATACTCTAGGACCTAAAGTGATGCAAACTAGCCTAAAGTGCAATGTAAATGCATGAGAAACTAAATTATATGTATGCAAAATACATGAAATATGCAGCAATATCATGAAGGGAGCTCAAGAAGAGACCTCGGCGTCAGAGCTGCCAAGAGACGAGCCAAATTAGATAGCTGCCCTCTTCTCCCTTTATTTTTGCAGACCTTTTATGGCTTTTATGTATTGACATTGCCTGGGAAGGTTTTTATGCATTATTTAATGAATTAACCCTTCGGAAAATAAATTGATGCGAAGTGCATTTTGCAACTCAAAAATTTTCTGCTATGCGATGGAACTTTTTAGTCCGGTGTTGGAAGCGGATTCACTTGCCCTTCTTATACCAAACGAGAACAAGACTGAATACAAAGCTTTCAGGATTTACATCGGCCCAAAAGGTATGATCAAGGGTCGTGCGAGTATTTTCTCTTGCTTTCGTCTTAACCACCTCAGAAGTAATTAAATCAAACTGAAGTATCAAAGGAGTGGTTATCAGCTATATAATTAATTTTTGCGTGTTTACTCGAATGCTTGGCCAGAACATTGAGTTAATTTAAATGCATTCGCATGGATAAAAGTGCTTTGCGAAGTATTTGTTTTTTCATACGCCGAGCTGATTGCCAAAATAATAGAAAATAAAATTTTATTAGATTTATAGCTGCACCAAAAGATTGCCTACGTACTCAAATTGGGATAAAGCTATTCATAGTTCTTTACAATTAAGAGATGAGTAGTTAACTCATGAGCCGAGCTGGCTTTTATTGAATGCGCAAATAAAAATAGATATAAAAGCTGCAAGATTCTTGCCGAATCTAATTCATTTTTTGGTGTCACCTGGGGCTCTTGCCGCGGTGAGCCGCACCTTGCGTTCATGGATGAAGCATGAACACGCCATCTGCTGGTTCCCGCGAAGTGAAAAGATGTCAGTGGATGTGGCAAACTTCATGCATTGGTGATAGGTTGAGACGATAACTTTCATCTCGTGGATCCATGGAGTGCCGAGAATGGCGTTGTAGATCTAAACTTATCCATGATAGTGAATCTGGCGATCTTAGTTATGCCGCCGACGTAAATTATCAACCTTATCGAACCGATGCTGAACAAAGATTCGTTGGTGAATCTTTCTTCAGCATCGGTTTGGGTGAATCCTGTGAGCGGCTTTGGTGCTGCTTTGATATCCTTGTCGCGAAGTTCCATCTTGGTTAGGGTATCCTTGAAGATTATGTTGACATTGCTGCCGGTATCAATTAGGATCTTCGTCACATCGTTTTCGTGAATATGGAGTTCGACAACCAGCGGGTCATTATGCGGCGTGTGAAGACCGTGAAGATCTTTTGCGGTGAAGGTTATTGTTGGCTGGTACTCTACAGTTCAGGGGAATTTACGCGAAGTGACAGCCTTTCTCTCATACTCCTTGATAGTGCGGACCGAGTCATCACAGTCGGGTAGGCCTCCCATGATCATGTTGATCCATCTTTTGGAAGGTGGCGGTGGGTTATCTTTATCGCGGTCTTCGTTGCCGTGCTCTGGACGTGCTTTCTCGTCCTTTTCTTCCTTCTTTTTGTCGGATGATCTACTTCGGCGCCGCCCTCCCGAACTACTTTGGTGCCCATCTTTATTTGAGCTTCGTGAGTAGGAGTTTTTGCTCTGATATCTATCACCGCTGATCTCTATCCTACCTTCCTTGTATTTTTCATAGACCAAGTTATGGAGTTGTCGACATGCCAAAGTAGCATGCCCTGTGCGTCCATGGAAGGAGCATAAAACATCGTGATTATCATCTCCCTGAGCTGAGGCAGTTTCAAGGATCACCTCGGTTCCACTGATTCCAGGGCTTCTCTACTGCTTTCATGATGGCGTGTGAAGATGGATTGTCTTTGTTTACGAGATTCATCGGATCCGGATGAAGGTCTGGGCCCGGTGCAGTACGTCCTCTATAATCTCCTTCAGGTTCATTAGCAGATCGGCTTTGAATGGGGATTCATACCATAACCCATTGATGAGTGTCTCCAGTGCTAGGGTTTGTGGTATTTGGCCTTTGGCTGCGGCAGCATCTTTGAATTTTTCTACGTATCGCGGAGGGGTTGATCGCAGTCATGGGTTAAGGTGAAGAGGTTGACAGTCCTTTTGGTGATAAACATTGAGTAATGTTTTATGAAGACGTGGGACAGCTCCTTGAAAGTTTTGATCGATGCTGGCGAGAGGTTAGAAAACCCACTTGAGAGCATCTTTGCTGAGATGTTCCACGAAGGTCTGGCAGTGGTTTGCTTCACGCTCGATGTCGGTTTCGAACTGTTCTCTTGTTGAGGATGAGGCTGCTGTCATCGGGAAGACTCATTGCTTCAGACCTTGTGTTGCTGTTTTCAAGAATTTTATTCTCCTAGTCCCCACAGACGGTGCCAATTGTTGAACCAGAAAATCACCAATAGGTTTATGTAATTAACAGTTCTGGGTTTTGGAGAATAAAATCTTTATTAAAAGAGCTCAAAGGCAAAGCGATTACAGAGGATGGTGTAACCTAGAGGTTATGCCGAAGTGAAAGAAAGTGGAAAAACAATAAACTAGAAAGGTTAGAGTTCTTAGGTTTAGCTCTGCTGCTCTCTAGAATGTATGTGTCGTTCTTCTTGCTATCCGGGGTCTTCTATTTATAGGAGTAGGAGGCCGGCTATGGTGAACTCCTTTTCCTTTCCTCCTTCGGGATAATTCCCTTATTTCGGATATGGAAATATCCTTTTCTTCCTGATTCAGTTGAGATTTTTCATTATCTTTGAATATTTCTTTTGTCTTCCATTCGGCATGGGAATCCTTATCTTGATGGGCTTGGGTTATTACTAGAGAAATCCTTTTTAAGAAATGTATTCATTTTCCCTCCAACATTGTGTATTGCTTCAGAAGAATGCCTGCTTTTGCTTCAGCGGGAGCAACAGATTTAAGCATGTATGGAATCATTCTCGCGTATAGAATTACTTCTTCCATGATCTTCTTCTAGTCATAGTCGCTTATGAAACTGTCTTAGACATTTATGTGTTCCCAGAGAATGTTAACATGAAGAGCAATCCAATGCCGATTATTAATATTGTGTGCAAAGAATAGATGATCAACATCATACAACCACCTTTTGTCACTGCGTAACAAATGTATGCGCCTTTTATCACGTCAACATATGCTTCGCAGAACATGAAGTTTTTGGGATTAATGGAAAATTTCCTATAATCGTGACACCATAAATTAACCCAGCATTGATCAAAGAAAGCCATCCTTCGGCTGTTGAATGGAGTTGGTTTCTGCATGGATCTTTTCCTTAGCATATGTAGAAAAAATGAAATGTGCTGCAAAATATGTGAGCAATAGACAACATATGTGTACATGACAATATAAACTCTAAAATGTAACTTACTTATTCAAGGCTTATGAATTCACCCTGCCATTAAGAGGGGTCGTCTTTTTTTGGCCAATTCTCTGTTGGAGTCAATAATTTTTTGTAAAAGTTATCCCTGGTTTCGAAAGAGCCAATATGAATCTCTTTTAAATTGAATATTATATGGCATTAGTTTGAGGATCTTGAAACCAATACTATGGACATCAAATAGATGAAATTACGTCTTGAATTCTCTGTATCAATTGTGTCAATTTATACTGATCAATGGCACCTAGCAGATACATATATCGGAGAAGAAGGCTTAACACCTTCCATGATACGTTTAACCGTTGAATTTACAAAAAATTGAGACAGTTGGGTAGAGAGTTTTTTTTTCCATACACTTAATCAGCGGTTCCTCGCAAGCTAATGCACTTTCATCTAAAGCCTCCTCTACTTTATTTTGTTTCTCCAGTTCCAGAGGGTTTGAGAAAGTGGTAGTCAGCAAATGAGGTTTCGGATTCTCCTTCTGTACTTTGATCATATTCACCAGAATAAGGGGACTGAAAAACTACTAAATGTAGAAAGAGGTTTCACCATTATTGCATCAGCTTCAACCACTTGCTATGGTATGTCAATGATGTCATCGTCTTTCAAAGGAAGGAAAATCTTCTTCGTAGTAGACATATCTACGTCTACATTGCATAATCACATCATCAAATTTTGTTCCATCTTAAGAACCATCCAAAACTGTGAATAACTATAGTTTAACTTTCATTCAATCAAAAGTTGTATAGAATGTATAGAATACATTTTTACTCATAAGAGTAAAAGTGTATAGAATCCATACTCTAATAACAATAGATTTAAATAGAATTACAAAATCAATGATAACTATTATTTGTTTTTTTTTAATAACAACAGATTTTAGATTAAATTTAGTCTTTTAGAACAAATAAAAAATGATCTAAAACATTATTTGCAAAGTGATTTTGAGGAATAGAGCTCTCTTATTCAATCTCACTAAACATTACTTAAGTACCCTTAATGAAGAAATCGCTAATCTATTCTAATATTTTCTGAGATTTACAACTTTATTTTTTTGATATTCTGATATATAACGAATAAGTTTAGATATATCTTCAATTATCAAATAAGTTAAGTAATAATCAAAAAAGGAATATTCGTTGGTTCGTTGATCTTCAGAATTATCAAAATGGAAATAACTTTAATATAGTTACCAAGATCTTAGCCGAATCTAAATAAAATATAAATATTTTCATATATTTACCGAAACTTTAATATTATTGTTTCAATTCAGGCCGTGGCTCATAAGATATCGTCGGTTGTCACGTAACCCTAATCATCTTTATATATATATAGTTTAATATTTTAGATTCAGCAAATATTATCAATTTGTTACTTTGTTCTTCGTGTTTGTTAGATTTTGTGAAGAAATCGCTAATTTGTTCTAATATTACTACTTTGCTGGTTGAAGATGTGTTTTCTTTATTTTTGGTTTATAGATTCTAACGTTTTTTTTGTGAAAGAATTATAAGGACAATGGTGAGGGTTGCTCAGGATGGTTCCGGCGATTACTGCACCGTTCAGGATGCGATCGACTCGGTGCCTCTTGAAAACACTTGTCGGGCTGTGATCTGTCTCTCACCGGGGATATATCGGCAACCAGTGTACGTGCCTAAGAGGAAAAACTTTATCACTTTCGCCGGAATCTCACCGGAAATCACCGTTGAGAGACCCCAATCTCGCTATTTCGGCCGAGAGTGGTTCTCACGTGTTAAAACTATTTTTTCAAAGTAGAAATAAACTTATTAAATATGTATTAATGGCCTAAAACTCTTCTATTAAAAATGAACGAAAAACTCGAAGCGTTATATCAAGAAAAACTAAATTTTAAACACAAAGATAAAAATAAATAATAATATATTTTAAAAGCTTTATAAAAACTAAATCGCCCTTTTAATGGTTCCCGGAAATAGCACCGCTCCGACTTCAACTCAAGTCACACATCTGAAAGGGAAAAGAGGGATGAGTATTCTAGGAATACTCAGCGAGGGGCGCGCTAAAGAGCCCGCGAGATCCTTTGGAAACACCATTTGAAATAATAATATAAATATAATAAATACAGAAATTAAACACAAGCAATCAACCTACATAGAATTTCTAGCAATTTCACATAGAAGTCAAATCATCTCAATATTTAAATATATAAATCAAATCAAACATCCAATCAACTCTATAACACATTCCCAAGGATCAACCGTCCAAGGTACTCAATCTTTGTCACCGCCCATTCCGGGTTTGACAGATAACAAGGTGCCACCGCCCACTACATGGTTTGACAACGGCACGTCAGCCCTTTCTCGATCACTACAACTTCACAATTGTCCCTCGTTGTAGGCCGTCAAACAACACTGACACAACGGTCAATGGTACAATCAATGATTCCTATTATATCTCTTAATTAATAATCAATCATCAATACTCAATCACCAACATCAATATCAGCATCAACCATCAAACACATCTAATCCCTATATCCAGCATATAAATATTATTAATCCACCTAATGCATCTTTAGTAATCATAAACCAATCCTCACCTTAGAGTTCGGTTGGAAAGGAGGAGTCGTGAAAGACAGTTACTGCAGATGGTGGACGGAAACTGCGATAATAGGTTCGGGAATTAGAACTTTCCTAAAATAGAACTTTCCTAAAATAGAAACTTTCCAAGATAGAAACTTTCCAAAAATAGAAAGTTTCCAAAAATAGAACTTTGCCAAATTAGAATATTCTAAAATAAGAAATTCCTAAAAATAATTGGAATTTTCGAATTAGTGTTTGAGTTGAATTGGATAATAAGTCATTGCAGAATTAGGGCTTTCTAGTTAACAAGTTAGCGAATCTTGAGCAACAAGCAACAAACGTACAACATAGGGTTTACCTTTTCTGACAGGTCTGACTGGTCTGGTGGCTTGCCTGACACGTCCTCTAACTGAAACCACCACGGTTTGACCAAACTAACACGGATCTGTTCGGAAATGCATATCCAAAACTTAACTCAAATTCTGGAAAAATGCAGTTCTGCAACTAGGATTCATAAACTCAGAATTTAACAGGTCTGCTTGCTTTGGAAGAAACGATTGTAACTCACCGAATAATGAAGCAAATCGAACGATCTCAGATTATATGGAAACCTCGGAGTGTCCTCTTTCCAATTTTGCCACGATCAGCCTCTGTATTGATCTGAGTCGTCGGAAATCCGGCCTGCAACCTCTGATGTAAAACTGAGAAAAAGTTAGGTTTCTGGATTTATACATATTGATCCTCTCAGATTCAAATGACGATAACTCACAGAATTTAACTTCAACTCCGAAGATTCAAGAGGCGCTGGATATCTAAAAGGATTATCTTTCCAATGACACCAAGATCGTGATCTAGATCGATCGGAGTCGACGGAAATCTTCCTCGAAAGATGACGGCTCGGATATTCGATTTACAAAACATCAGCCTGGGGAAAAGACGCATAACCCTCAGTATACAAATCCAAATGATGAACAGTTTTCTTCTAAAGGTATATCTGTGAGTCTAGAACTTACCCTCAAAGTTTCGTGCCAAACAAATCCGATCTGGATAGCCTTTTCTCTACTGCACCAAAACGGGTCAGAACTGCTTCCTTTGGCCTTTTGATTGCTCCTCCTCCAAGGTGGCTGACTGAGGCTCGATTTTGGTAGGGCTTCGCCGTGGTGGTTACTCTCTGCTTCTCTCCATCACCACGAGCTCTTTAAATAGGGGAAGGGAAAGTTATGTTTAGGGTTTTCTTAAAGAAGAAGAATGGGCTGAATTGCTAAATTGGTGGGTTTAAAAATGGGTTTAGCTGATTTAATATTAATTGGACTATCTTAAAAATACTAAAGAAAAACTGGCCCTTTTTCTGAAGTCACGGATGTCACAACCGTTCTGACTTGGAACAATACGGCTATCAATATTGAGCATCACTAGGTTTTTTTCATAATTTTTTTTTTGCTGTAAGCCTTGCGATTCTTGGCACGTGTACCGCTCTGATTGGTTGGATTATGTGTTTGCAGGCGTCTAGAGTCATCGGGACGGGAACGTTTGGGTGCGGGACTGTTATTGTTGAAGGTGAAGACTTTATTGCATAGAGCATTACCTTTGAGAACTCTGCTCCGGAGTTAAATTTGTATAAAGTCTGTTACTTTTTTCTCATTGTAACTAGACAAAGTTGACAACTTGTTCTGCTGAGTGTTCAACACTTCTGCTATTTAGACTTCAAATGAATTACTCAAAGCGATTTGGGGTAATATCTGGTATTGTTTATTGGGTAATATCTGGTATTGCTTATAAGAGTCACTGCAGACCGTTGTGCTTTTTATAACTGTCGGTTTCTCGGCTGGCAGGTTCGTTTCTTAAACTGTCTTTTTAGTCACATAACTTTCATAGATTTATGTTTTCTCAATAAAGTCTGGTGTTGGTTTGTTCATAGTTTCATATCTCTTCAATGTTTCGTTGTGGTTTGTTCCTAATTGTTTTCTTTTATGTACTTGAATCGATGTTCTTGTTTAGTTTACAAGGTTTACCCAATCTTCTTCTAGCTTACTGCAAACTCTGAAACGACAGGATACATTGTATTTGCATCATGGGAAACAATATTTAAAAGACTGCTATGTAGAAGGAAGCGTGGTTTTCATATTAGGAAACAGCACCACACTCTTGGAACACTGCCATATCCACTGCAAATCTCAGGGTTTCATAACAGCACAGAGCCGAAAAACGTCTCAGGAATCTACTGGTTACGTATTCCTAAGGTAGGCCCTTGTGGTTGCTCTTCCTACGTGATAACGTCTGATCGAAGGTACGTGATTTTCTTCCATCATTGGCTGTTGTTTTGTTTAATTTTTTCAGTTTTTTGTTGATTTATAACTGTATAATATATCATATATTTTTGATGATTATTATTATTTTAGTTAAATTTATACCGTTGGAGCCACAAGGAAAGACTGGGCAGTGAAGCTGGATGACGTTCTTTGGGCCTACCGTACCGCCTTCAAGACGCCGATTGGTACAACCCCTTTCACTCTACTCTATGGCAAGGGCTGTCACCTCCCGGTTGAGCTGGAACACCGTGCGTTGTGGGCTGTGAAGAGGCTGAACTTTGATCTCAAGACGGCTCAGGAGAGGCGCCTTATTCAGCTACACGAACTGGACGAGTTGAGGCTGAATGCTTACAAGAGCTCCCAGATATACAAGGAGCGGACTAAGGAGGCTCATGAAAAGAAGTTGGTTGCCAAGGAGCTTAAGGAACGAGGACTAGTGTTGCTGTACAACTCGAGGCTCAAACTCTTCCCGGGCAAGCTGAAATCAAGGTGGAGCGGACTGTTCGTGATTCAAGAAGTCTTGCCGTATGGAGCTGTTACTCTGATGGGAAAAAGTGGCAGTGCATTCACCGTCAACGGACACAGAGTCAAGCCCTACTTGGCAGACAGCTATGACAAGGAGAGTACCCCGGTGCTTCTCCAAGACCCACCATCCGCCTAGACCAAGTAAGGTCTAGCTAAAGACGTTAAAGAAAGCGCATTTGGGAGGCATTCCCATGTTTATCTTGTACATATTTCTGCTTTATTTCCCTTTCAGTTTTATGTTTTTATTTTGCAAGTGTGTAGGAACAGGTATAAGGAGTCTAAACCTTGACTTTGAGGTCTTAAAAAGGCAATAGGGGTTAAGATAAGGCTAGAGATCGAGTGCTAGATCGACTGATCCTGGCTCGATCTTTGCTAGATCGAGTCAGTGAATCGAGAGGAGCCAGTCGATCTAGACGAGAACGAGTGACAAGATCGACCTTGACGAAAAGGATCGATCGATCCAAATCGGATCGACCGATCTAATTTCTCTCGGGAAAATCTGTTGAAAACAGATCGATCACTCGATCTATGCCAAATCGACCCCTAAATCGAGGACATAGCTCGATCATGAGGACTTAGCCGAGGAGCCAACATCTCAATGATCGAGAGAGCCAATCGATCCAGGACTCGATTCACCATGAATCAAGTCTCAAATCGAGTAACCCTCTCGATCTAAGCCATTTTGGGCATGAGATCGAGTCCTAGATCGACCAAATGGACTCGATCTCATGCCGAGGTAACATTTTTCTTTCCCTCCTTTACTCTTTTCCCTCCAACTTTTGAATTCAAAACTTGGTCAAGGCAATTATCTTTGACCATGAAAGATGTGTCTTGACCAAGACTTTGTCAGAAACCACTTTGACTACCCATTGTTTTGGTTTTGCTAAGTCTTTAAATATTTCAAACAACCTCTCACCCTCTCATTCCTGTTTTGCTCGAGAATTTTAAACAAAGAGAGTGAGAGTTTCAATTTTCAAAAGCTAACAAAGATATTCTGCATTTCTTGCAAAGGTATTTTCAAAGATTTAATGGTTTAATTTTAGAAAATCTCCTTTAATATCGCAAGATCTTGTTTTAGAATATAGGATCGGTTTTGAATTTTTAAAACTAGCTAAGTAAAAGAAATAATTCCAGATTTTTCAGTATCTAAAGATTTGATTCCCTTTTATTTAGCTATGATTTTTATTTATTCCCCAAAATTCTAGGGTAGCCTTTTATAATTTCTCTCCTTCTCTTCTCTTATTCTCATCAAACCGCCGTGTGCTTATCAATCTCTTTAGAATTTGTTTCAGGAACCATGGCCCCAAAGAGAACAAGAGAGGAGCAAGCACAAGAAGGAGAAGGACAAGAAGTGGTAGCTCAAGAGAGGGTCCGGTGGAGTAAGGATGAGAAGAGGGATAAGAAGCGGCTGGAGAGGCTCCGGTTTGAACCCACCAAGTTCGCTGATAGAGAGCTTTTGTCTAAGCTAGGAATTCTTGGGGACTTCGACCAACTCCTCAAGAACATTGGTTTAAGATGTCTGTCACGGATGGATTGCCCAACCATTCATGAAGTGACAATAGACTTCCTTGCCACCTTGGAGTTCCGGTATGAGAATCCTAGTGCACCCGTTATCTAAGATTTTCATAGGAGAGATCTTAGTTCTTTGGTGTTGTTCGTTTGTTTCTCTGAAATTGACTTGAAACTATTTTTTTTTCAGATCGCAATGGTTTATTTAGGGCTTTTTGATAATTCTTTTATGTTTATTGGTTACATGATTATTTTGGTGTTGTTGTTGTTTTAGGGTTTTGTCAATAATTATTTTGTTTTCTATATTTTTTTGCAGGTTTTGATATATTGTTTTACTTGCATACTGCTCTAATTATGTGTTCTTTGAATTTAATAAAAACTGATTTTTTTTTTTCAGAACGTGAGGAAAGATGATTGAAAGAGCTGATCACTAGCCGTCTAGACCAAAACAGAAAAATTTGTAGATTATTCTATTATCTTTCTGTTTTGGCATGTTTGTTTCAATATGGTTTTTAACTGTTCTGATGCAATATGAATCATTTTTCTTTTTGCTTTTTAGAGTCATCTAGATTTTAGTTTGTTTGTGCATAACTGTAATTTCAATATCTAATACTGCATGATCTTTTTTACTTTGTTATTGTTTTCTGTTTTTTTGTTTTGTTTAGTGTGAGACTAATTTCTTGAATTAATATCTTTTAGCATTCGTGGAGAATAGAAGATGATATTTGAATGAAGTAGCTTATGATCTGGACAATATTAACAAAAAAAAAAGAATTTTTTTAATGCCTTAAACGTGTTTGCTTTTGTAGTATACCTCATCCGGTGATTGCTCGATGGAGAAAGAGTTGTTAAGTCCACAGAGGAAGAGACCACAAGAATAAGGATAGTGTGACTATAGATGCTAACAAACAGTGGGAATTCTGGTGGCCTTAAGCGAAATGAGAGAAATCTAATGAAATGAAGAGAGAATACACAAATATGAAGGGAAAATCGAGTTGAAACAGCAGTATCCATCAGGGAGCTCTAGCGTCCGTAGCTGTTAAAACCAACTATTAAACCTATCATTTTGTACAGAGCATAGAACGTGAAGAGTTTGCTGTCTGATTTCAGGTGTAGCATTAACTTTATGAGTGGTTGTTGTTGTATATGTTGGTAAAACTAACGTGTCTACGTTTTATAATTCATTATCATTAGACTTTTTGTAGTTTGTATTTTTCGTTGTATTGTTAATATTAAACATTCATTATGTCTCTTTTCTCTTATATAAAAACATGAAAAGTGATGTGTATACTATTATGCAATTAAAGAATAGAGCTCTCTCATTCAATATTACTAAACATTACTTAGGTACTCTTAATAAAAAAATCATAATCTATATTATTTTAATATCTTCCAACATTTTTATATTTAGTTTTTGATATTCAAAATTTAAATCTTATATCTATCTATATATTTTCGAAATCTGAACCGAACTATATCTATACTATATATTCTGAATTTGGGTTGTTTAGCTACATGTTTTGTTATTATATGTATTATTAAAATTAAAAAGAAAATTCGAAAATATATTTTTCTTTATCATTAGAAAGTAAATTTTTTCAAAATCAAATATTAAAATCGTATCAATAATTATTATGTTATATAAAAAGAAAGTAAATTTTTAAAAATCAGATAATAAAAGTGTATATATAATTATCATGTTATATAAAAAGAAAATTGAATTTTAAATAATAAAAATAAAATATTTGGCTGAAACCCTAATATGTTTTCGTATATATAATGTAATCTCTGAGCAGCCACTGTTTGTTTTTATGGTTTTCTATGTTTAGCTTAGTTCATGTAGATTTTTGTTTAGTTTTAATTTAGTTTGTGCATATGCTGATTTATTTATTGTGATTCGTTGTTTTCCTTGTATTTGGTATGAGGCTGATCTGCTGTGTTTTTGTCTTTTTTTTTAAAGGTGTATGGAGAAAGATAATCGAAGAATTTCTAGCCATATAAAAGATTCCTCACAAAACTATGTTGTAAGCTCATACCATCAACATGGCCTTACGGCCCTTACCCTTGAGCTGAAATTTTTCATTGATCTCTTTTTTTTTTAAAATTAATTCATAGTACAACCGCTCTCTTTTTTAAAAATTAATTCATAGTACAACCGCTAAAGGATATACAATCTAAATTAATTTAGTGCGTGCGTGCGTGCGTGCGTGCGTGTGCGTGTGTGTGCGTGTGTGTGATTCGATATAGGAAGAAGATGAATTCGCGTGTGTGTGTTGTGTGTGTGTGTATGATTCGATATAGGAAGAAGAAGAATTCGCGCGAGAAACGTTCTCGCTGGGAGAAGAAGAAGAAGAAAAAGCGCAGGAGACATATTGCGAGTGTGAGATTGAGATTCCTCTTTTCTTGGTGAAGGAAAAACATAAAGGAAAATCATCAAGGCTTCTTGAGTTCAACTACCTCTTTTCTTGGTGAAGGAAAAACATAAAGGAAAATCATCAAGGCTTCTTGAGTTCAACTACCTCTTTTCTTGGTGAAGGAAAAACATAAAGGAAAATCATCAAGGCTTCTTGAGTTCAACTACTGCGATGAAACTGATTCGGCCTAAGTCAATTTTTCTTACTTTATTTACATTTTTTGGGATCAAAAGTATGCATTATCTTTTTTTTTATGTTGCATGTGATATGTTTTTTGAAGAGCACCCGATACTAAATGCAACCTGCAACTTGCCAATGTTCAATTATTCATACTTTGATTATTATAATAAGATCATGGAGAAACCTTTAGCTGTATAGAGTAACACGTAACAGTCTTTCTGATTTTATGATTTATACGATGAAAAGTTTGTAAAAGTAGAATTAACACAGCCAATACAATTTCTATGTTTATGAAATCTTGAATCATATATTTATGTGTTTCTTCATTTTACTAATTTACTTGAACATGAGCTAACATTGCAATAGATTAGCTAGGTAAATTATTTCCAATTAAATTGTTTCATATCATTGTGTTTGATGTCTATATACTGTATGTTGTTAATACAAATAAAATTACAGATGTTGCATTAAATTTAAATGGTTGACCAATGTATGACTAAAAGAGCAATAAAGTATGATTCCAAGCAATTAGATTTTCTTGATGGTATGCATTGATAAATGTTTTATTTCATAAGGTTCGGATGAATTTAGGTCTCTTCAAACGCTGAAATTTGATAAAAAAATTTATTCATAGCTGCATTGAATTCAACTATGTTCCAACGTTTCCATATCATTTCTTACAGTTTTCATATCATTGAAAACATCTCATTGGGTTCAACTTGGTTCCATTGTTTTTCTTAGACTGATTTCTGCTCATTGAGTAGAATTGTTGTTAGTCAATAACCTATTATAACTTGCATACATTTTACAATAAAACATCATGTATACCATTCTGCACAACACCAATATTTGTTTATCAATTTTTTTAATTAATTTACAAAAGAAAAATTTATATTTTTATATTTTATACTTATCCTATATGTTTATATCTTATCATACAATGGCTGCGAATTTCTTCAAAACCCTGTGAGTGATGTGAGTTTGGAAATACTTTTTTGAATGGATTGATATATCTTAAAACCATATGAGCTTAAATATATAGCATATGAGTCGCTTTGCTATGCTCTATCCTTATTCCGTTATTGTTGTTACGTATATAGTTTGTCACTAACCTGATAGAATAATGAACCTAATCAAAGCAGAATCGATTCATGGATGTACAAATTGAGAATTAGAAAAGTTAAATTCATCGATAAACAAAATAGTCTACATATAACTTTTTGTATGCGGGTATAATAGAAGCTTTGTTTGTGAGACAAACACATTATAGATAAGTTGTATTTTCTATTTTTTAAAAAAAAAATGTGTATGATTGAAGGATATTTAGAATAGTTAGTTGAAAGATTTTATGTTTCTAAATAGTGTCAAAATTATTTTGAGGTAGATACATGCTAAATGATATGTGATTATTACAATTCGATTAAATATATAAATTACTTATATACTATGTACATATCATATTTTTGAGGGAAAATTAGAAATAAAGGTTAAGTTTATCTCAACCGAGATTCCTGATAAGTATTGGTGATGATATCAGTAAGATTATCTCAGCCGAGATTCCTGATAAGGAATTGGAGCCCCATTTATATGAGGTTGTGGGATATTTGATGATCCATGGTCCTTGTGGGAAAGCCAATAGAAGTAGTGTTTGTATGCTCAATGGTAAATGTACAAAATACTTTCCAAGGACTTTCAACGAAGTGACACGGGTTGGCGAGGGTGGATTTCCTATATATGAGTGTTGTAACGATGGCTGCAATATTAAAAAAAATGGATTTGGTTGTGAATATAGGTATGTTGTGTCTTACAACAAAGAATTGTCTAAGCGTTATCGTGCACATATTAACACTGAGTGGGTGATCTGTTAAATTCCTCTTTAAATATATACACAAAGGTCCCAACTATGTTAGTGCAGCCATTGAGAGTGATAGCGCTGATAAGGATGTGTTGCATGAGGAGACAACTAAAAAATATTTTAGTTGCCGGTTTGTGTTTATTTGTGTGATTTTTTAATATTTTTAATTTTAACTTTTTTAATATAATTTAATTTCAAACTTTGGGTTGTGCTTTGAAGATACATATCAGTTTGCGAGTCTACATGGAGAATTCTTGTGTTTCCAATGCAATTTAGGACAACTGCAGTTGTTCAGCTTTCATTCCATTTACTATGTCAAGAGTTTTTGTTGTTTAACGAGGATGATCCTACTAACGAAGTAATCAGCAGTAAAGAGTTTACTATGACTATTTTTTCGCTTAGATGGATTGCAATAAAAAGCTTCCCGATGCAAGGGAACTGGCTTATTCAGACTTGCCCACCAAGTTTGTTTGGCGCACGAGTAGCAATTCGTGGGAGCTAAGGCAATATAGTTTTGCAATTCCTAGGATCACATATGTTCTACCTACGTACGAAAAAGTGTACTATCTAAGATTATTGCTCAATATTGTAAATGGTGCACATATTTTTAAAAAAGATCAAAACAGTCATTAGGGTTCTCATGAGTCTTTTTGCGATGCATATTATACTTTGGGTTTGCTTGATGATGACAAAGAATACATTGAGGCAATTAAGGAGGTGAGTCAATGGGAAACTAGGTATTTCCTACGCAGACTTTTTTAATCATACTTTTTTTCCAAAAAGCATAGCTACACCCATAACCGTTTGGAAAGCAATTTGGGAAGTTTTATCTGAAAATATATTGCATTTTCAAAGAAATAAACATGGATATCTAGGTATTGTATGTAGTATTCGTTTGTATATTTCCTTTTTGACGTAAAAAATGTATCTTATCCAAATATATCTGCTTTTGTTTTAGGTAAGGTTTGACATTGTCAGAAGATCAGATTTAGAACCTAGCCGTGGCAGATATCGAATGGACTTTACAAACTAATGTCAGTTCCTTAAAGCATATTACTGGTATGCCGTGTGTTGATGTTTGTCTGATGGGGAGATATAAAAATTATCTACTTGCAGATGAATTGGGTTATAATTGTAATGAGCTTAAGTTTCTACATGCACGGTTGTTGGATACAATAACATCCGAACAAAAGGCGATTTATGACGAAATTTTGGATGACGTACATCGTTATATAGGAGGAATGTATTTCGTTTGTGGATTTGGAGGATCCGGAAAAAATGTTTCTTTGGAGTATTTTGAGTGCTGCTTTTTGTTCAGAGGGACATGTTGTTTTGAATGTGGCATCGAGTGGAATCACTGCTTTATTGGTACAAAGTGGAAGACCCATTCACATTTTGGTATACCGCTCGCCGTAACTGACTTTATAACTTGCACAATGACAAAGGGATCTGATCTTGCTAAGCATATTAAAGAGGCTAAGATGACTGCATAGGATGAGGCTCCAATGATGAACAAGCATTGTTTCGAGACATTAGATAGTAGTATGCGTGATGGTTAGGTGATTATTTTTGGTGGCGATTTTGGCAAATCCTACATGTCATCACTAATGGGACTAAGGCAGAGAATGTTCTAGCAACTTTTAACTATTCCACTCTTTGGAAGCACTGTAAGGTTCGAAAATTCACTACTAAGATTTGGTTGCAAAGGACAAGTTGTGTGCAAGATGTTGCTGAGCTCGAGTTGTTCTCAAAGTGGATTTTAGATTAAGATGTCTTACAGTTCCATCTCACTCATCAGGAACAAGATGCTTGACTTACTCGGAGTTTCCTTTGAAGTGGATGTGGGATTGTATTCATAAAAATTGGAGACTTAGCTGTCAAAATTCATCCTGGTCAAGTTGATTAATGTATTGTCCCGAATTTTCTAGGGAACTCTACTACCTGCAAATTTTGTTGCTAATAGTCAGGGTACGTGTTCTTTTATGGATATTAGGACTGTTCGTGGGGTTGTCTATCCTACGTTCGAGGATGCATGTCGCGCATATGGGCTGGTTGTTGATGATCGAGAGTATGTTGATGCAATTTTTGAAGCAACTGAATGGTTATGTGCTTATTCGTTGCATAAGTTGGTTGCTGTTTTAGTCCATAGTGGTTCTATGCTTGACGTACGTGGTCTGAAATCTGTCTTTCGACTTCTTTTTCCTTGATTGGTCGTGTTATCTTCAATCATTTTTTGTTTGTTTGCTTGTGGGGTTTACACTGATTTTCTGCTTTGGAATATTAAAATCGCATATAAGTCTTTCCTGCTTTTGTTATTCCGGAAATCTACCAAAATTAATATATTCACGATCTTATGTGATTTGTTTATTGTATTCAATATTAAAATAATTTTGACATCAATTACAAAGCTACATAGTTACCTAAATTCAAGGTTTCACTTTATGAACTTTAGTATGATCTTACTAATTCTACTTGTTTTTTTATAAACTAAAGAAAATCCCATCCGAATGGAAAGATCAGAGCGAATATAGTTGAGCGCCTGAAGAGTATGCTCGATACTTACAATCCTCGTGTAAAGGCATTAAGAACTGCTGGTGAAAGGTTGTGTTTGGAAGATAATATTAAAAGTATGCGGGTTGTTTTGAAATGAGGGAGACAGCTCGATGGAAGGGTCCACAATTTGGCAACCGAGAATGACGTTGCCGGTCTTATTCCTGTAGATATTCAGATGGGTGTTGACACAAGTGATATTGTTGTTGAAATTACAGACGGTCGTATACATATAATCAGTGAGCTGCATCCTGCTTACTTGGCTTTGTAGTATCCCCTTTTGTTTCCTTATAATGAAGACGGTTTCAGACTAGGAATTGACATAGGATTTGTTGATACATATGGGGAGTGCGTAAGAATATCAATATACGAGATTTTTTTGCTTTTCGAATACAATCTAGAGAAGGGGAAGCTACCATTGTTGATATGTCCGGGCATTTGTATCAGCAATTTCTGGTGGATGCTTATACAATGATCGACTCGAGTCGATTGCGATATATTTTCCTGAATAAGAAAAATCTGTGATGCGAAAAGTATGATAAAATTGTTGAGTCGGCGAACAAAAACGAATGCGATTTAGCTGGTCATGGAAAAAGGGTTATAATAGCATTTTCTTTTACTGGAGGAAAACATTTTATGATGCAGCACTATTTGGATGTCATGGCGGTGTGCAAGTATTATGGATTTCTAGATTTGTTTATCACCATTACTTGTTTTCCTAACTGGCCTGAGATAACAAGATATATGGGTAAGAATCAACTAAAGATGGATGATAGACCCGACATTTGTTGTCGAGTTTTTTAAAACAAAACTCGGTAATCTTATCCATGATATAACCAAGGGCAAGATATTTGATCGCATTAATTCAGGTATGTTATTTAAGCACGTGTGTTACTTGAATTTATTTCGCTATGGTCGTCTTTTCGAATTATTTATTAATAATCTAATAACTTTTTGTGTTACATTTATTTTTAGCTATATATACTATCGAGTTCCATAAGAGGGGACTGCCGCATGCTCATATGGTATTGTTCTTGCATCCAGTTTCAAAGCTACCTACCGGTGATGATATCGATAAGCTTATCTCAGCCGAGATTCCTGATAAGGAATTGGAACCGCATTTATATGAGGTTGTGGGAGATTTGATGATCCATGGTCCTTGTGGGGAAGCCAATAGAAATAGTGCATGTATGCTTAATGGTAAATGTACAAAATACTTTCCAAGGGCTTTCAAAATACCGAGGGTGGATTCCCTATATATAAGCGTCGTAAAGATGGCCGCAGTATTCAAAAAAAGGGATTTGGTTGTGACAATTAGTATGTCGTGCCTTCCAACAAAAAATTGTCGAAACGTTATCATGCATATATTAATGTCGACTGGTGCAACCAGACGATATCTGTTAAGTATCTCTTTAAATATATACACAAAGCTCCCAACTATGTTAGTGCAGCCATTGAGAGTGATAGTTTTGGGGTGTCTTGCATGAAGTTCATATTAAAAAAAAATATTTCAGCTGCCGGTTTGTATTTATTTGTGTGATTTTGATTTTAAAATTTTATATATTTATAATTAAGGTTGTTTATGTGTTGTTAATTGTTAATCAAATTGAAATTTCCTAATCAATATAGATCTCATATATCTACAAATGATTTAGTACATAACCTTATGAATTAATACTCTCTAGCTTTTTATCATGGAATCTACACAAAAAAGATTCCAGTGCAATCCACCTTCTTTTGATGTTTTACAGTTGAGTCCTGGTTTTGTCAGGACACCTGTTTTGGTGAAGGTTTTACGAATGTGGACTCATTTGTTTGGTCCATCTGATGTAAGATTGAAAGTGTTTTTTTGCGGTGATAAGGTTTATGCTATATTGTTGAATTTTTAGTTTTTGTGGTATCGTTTTCATACGTGGGTATTTCATTGTTTGCTGTATTGTCCCAGGGTGTGAATGTATGTGGTACCATTTACGCTGGTGATTACGATCGTTTCTCTCCTCAGTTATGCGAGGGTGTTTGGATTACATTCAAAAATATTATTGTTATTGATGTGTATCACCCTTTGAGAATTACACCTGATTGTATTCACTTGCTTGTTGTGAGTTCGATTGTTGTTGATAGACAAGATTATCAGTGTGAACAGAATTTCTTTAAAATCGTATACTTTGAGCAGGTCCTCAGCAAGATTCCTACTGGAAAAATTTCAGTTGGTATGTTAATTTACTGTCTATGTGGTCGTTTGTTGTAGATTTTGACATTAATTTAATTTGTTTTAAATATTGAATGTTTCAGTTTTGTATATTTTTAGATTTGATTAGAGAAGTTGTCAATGTTGGATAGTTGGAAATTCCTACCAAACACTGTGTTGATAAGGGTTTTGGTAAATATGCAATGCTCACATTCGAACTGAGGAATCTGAGGTCTGTTGCTGTAACTAATGATTTGTTTCTTGGGATTTTATTTATTGTCATTTGATATACCATCTTTCATTTATGCAATAACATTTGTATAAAATACAAGATGTTTGACAGTGACACTCACAAGTTCCCTGCTGATTGGCTTAACTGTATCGATGATATAGTGAATTTGGTTGCGAGATGGGCAATCGCTAATGTCTATGAAGGTTTACGAGATTTGTTATTTTGTTGTTGTTGTTAACAATGGATTTGTTTTACGACTTTTGGTTATCTATATTTAGAAAAAGTTGTTATATCTTCTTAGTAACCCATTGTGATCGTGCTGAACTCTCGCATTGCAGAAGTAAACAAATTCAGATCTATGTAAGTTTATCGATTGACTTTGAGTTTCATCACTTGATTGTATTTTTGAGTAATTGTTTTAAATTATTTTGCAGGATACCAGAGAAGCGTGAGTTAAAAACTTAAAACCATTAAAGAGAAGATCTAATTTTAGTTTTAGTGTGCTTTTATTTTAGCTTCTATTATATGATAATTTATAATTATAAAATAATTTGTTGTGATATATTTCTGTTCCTTCTATTTTGATTAAGATTTTAAGAATTTATGAACTAATAGAATCTCAAAATCTTCAGAAATATATTAAAATCTATATAGCAATAACTCAAAGATTAACACAATTTAGGTGACTTAGCTCCGGAATTTAGGGTCACTTTAAAATCTATTTACCAATAAAATGATTGCGAACTTGCAAGATGTGTTCCGGAGATTCACTTTTGACACAACCATGCTTCTTATAATGGTGCTTCCCCCAAGACTCAAAATTTTAGGTGACTTTGCTCATAAAGTTATTCGAGTCATTGTTACATAGGCCCAAATACTTCTAACATCGGCCCAAAAACCCTAGTAAGCAAATGGTGCTTCGACTACCTGATATCAAGTATCTAATGAAGATACAAAAGGAATGCTAGTACTAGTAGTAGATACAATACCAAGGACACAAAGGTCTCATAGGAAAGACACGTTCCATTTCATTTAAAAAATAACAAATTCATGAATACAAAACATTTAGATAGATATTCATCATCTCGCGATTATATAATATATTAAAGGTAGCTAAGAGATTCATAGAAAGCCATGCTCCATGATCTTTTTATTATGCTTCATACTAGGATATAGTTTAACGATAGGTTTTACTAAGCTGAATCTCGCTTAGTGATTGTCACTCTAAGCCCATGCCTCATGCAAAGAATAAGACCAGGAAGTGGCTCGATCTTCTGCCCTATGACTTCAATGTCAAAGTTTTGTAATATACCCACAACTACTCTCTTCATTAGAATCATAGCTAGTTGCTTACCAAGACAGCTTCTCGGGCCGGCATTAAACCGTAAGAACTTGAAAGAAGGTTCATGCCTTAAGCTTTCATTACCATTATTTGAAACCCATCTATCTGGTTTGAATTCAAGTGCATCTTCTCCCCATACAGCTTTCATCATTCCAAGCGCGTAAAGGACGATAATGATCTTTGAATTTGCATAGACTTTATGCCCGCTTGGAAGCACATTTGGTTTTATAGCAGATTTGCGCTCAAATGGAATTGGTGGGTATAATCTCATTAATTCATACAGCGCACTGATATATCATGGTTTTATGGTTTTTAACCATAGTATAAGTCCTTTTTATTGAGTCTTTTTGGTCTTTTTAGAGTCTTAGTAAAATCTTTGCAGGTTATAGCATGTCTGGAGCATAATTGGAGATATTGAAGCTTTTTGGAGAATTGCAAGATGAAGCCACGAAGTGTCCAGCTCGGAGAAGAAAGTATGCATTTGGGTGACGCTCGTCACCAAGCTGGTGACGCTCGTCACCCATAGAGGAAGGGTCGGGGCTGGTTTCAAGCATTATTTGGAGTTTTGGCCCAGAAGTTCCAGTATTTTTAAAAAGGCCTCAGTTTGTGTTTTAGCTTGTATATTAGGTTTTTCAGCCATTCTTTTGGTAGATATCTTGTATCTTATTCTTTTTGAAAGCTTTATAGAGAGATTTGTAGCAGAACTTTTGGAGAGAAAAATCACGCACTATGTAAATACACCAGCTTGTTCAGTTGATAGGGCTCAGGTTTTACCCGAATAAAACTACTGCAAGTGCACAACAAAAGGAGTTGTAGTATAAGGGGTATCGAATCCCAAGGGAGTAATGCAAACTACACTATCGAATTGTAGATTTGGATTATGCTAAGCAGGATATAATGTATGTAATGCGAATTAACAAATAAAAGTAAGCAAACGATTTTTGGCAGACGATCTAAGTTTCTGAAGACTAAAAGCGCTAAGTCAGGACAGTTCGCAGGTTGAATCCAAGAATGTAGAATGCAATAAATCAGGAATGATTAAGAACTATTTTAAACATGAATCACTAATGTATGACTAATCAATTCTCATTGCAAAAGTTATGTATGCCTAAATCACAGAGTTTCAAATCTCTTTACAAACTCTAACAACCTAAGCATACAAGAATGATCAGATTCAATTGTTTACAAAACTCCTAAGCCAAATCTCTTTGCACTAAGTTGCTTTGCTCATCAAATACTAAATACTAGTGCAGGTTATGAATAATGCTCTCACATATATTTAACAACCTATGATTTTCGGATTCCTAGATGATGTGTCTAAGAAATTCGATTTTAAGCAAGCAGAGATGAAAAACCAAAAGATATTCCTAACAGATAGCGATTCCACAATCTCTTCATCAACCTTTGAAAAACCCTAACTTAACTAGAAGATTACTCAGATATGATTATGGAATTACAAAACATAACTGAATAAAATTGCATTAAGAGAAAGAGTAAAAGAATAAGGGGGTTCGAAATCTTCTCAATAGGCTACATGATTTGTCTCCCCAAAAAGCTCTGAATAAATCTCTCTCTAAGCTCTCTGAATTCTCAAAAACTAAGATAATCGCCAACAATGGCTGAAAAACCTAATAAATATAGGCTAAACACGATCTGGGGTCTTCATATAAATAATAGAACTTCTGGGCCAATTCTGCAAATCTTCTTTACACTTTTAATAAAACAGCCACGCTCCTTCCTTGATGGGTGACGAGCGTCACCAAAGGTGGTGACGAGCGTCACCATATGGGATACTTTCTGCTTCGAGCTTGGTACTTCGTGGCTTCAACTCAGAATGCTCCAAAAGGTTCCAAAATCTCCAATTATGCTCCATACATGCTATAACCTGCAAAGACTCTTCTAGGACTCTAAAAAGACCAAAAAGACTCAATAAAAAGGACTTATATCATGGTTAAAAACCATAAAAACCATGATATATCAACTCCACCAGACTTAGCTTTTGCTTGCCCTCAAGCAAACATCAGATAGAGTACAGGGTCGAGGTTTGAAAACAAGAAACAGCCAGTCAGTCATCAAAAACACCACACTAGTTAGAGCTTTCGAATCCACATACCACATAGTCAACACAAGATCAAATTTCAGTCTAATCATCACAAGCTTAGCAAATCTCTCAAGTCCAGTCCAAATCCCTTCAAGAAATCCGAAATTTCTACTGTCAACTCCTTATTTTTATCTAAGTGTGATATCTCATTAAGTCTCTATCATCTCAATCACTTTACAGATTCTTTTCCCTTCCTAACAACTGAACAAATCAATCTCAACACAGCTCTCCTATTTTGTCTTCCCTTGACCTTTACCTTTGGATATTTTTTTTTTTTCAATTTTTCACTTCTTTTTCTCAACTTTTTCAGTCTAAGAAATGGTGCTACTCAATACTTGTGTTCCTTGTGAGGAGACAGTTCTTGAGTGTGTTCATTACTGTTGTTCCTTGTGAGGAGACAGAGTCATGAATGCACCATTCTTTGGACTTAAACTCTTAAAAACTACATCAGGGAAGATCAAAGAGAGACTGTATCTTAACTTTATTGTCAGTGCTAAAAGAGAGAATCAAGATCAATAAGAATCAATCACCAAGACAAGAGGTTTAAAGTTCATTAAGGTGGAGCTAAAAGCAAATTTTCCAGATTCTCTAAGAACCTAAACCTTCATTGCTAGACTGATCTACCTATGACTTTCAACTTAGTAAGACTTGTAATCAACTACTGTGGCAATGGTTCTTATCAGCAAAAAACGTCCTATGGTTAGTTCCAAGAAAAACTGACTTTTTCAAAATTTTGACTCTATAAAACAGGTTTTTGACTCAACTTTAAGATTCTATAAACATGACACAAAGCACACAACGTCAGTAACCACCTCCTACGGACTTAAACAACACTGTCCCCAGTGTTATTAAGCCAAGAGTTGGTCAGAAAAAGGAATGAGAAGTCGAAGAACCAAGTCAGAAAAGTGTTACCTCGCTTGGGGTCGGGTGACGAGCGTCACCAGTCTGGTGACGAGCGTCACCACGACCTGTATTACCCAATTGTTAAGTTAGATGTTAATTAACGAAGTGTTGTCATGTGTACTCGAAAGTTAGACTTTTTGAGCACTCTAACACATAATTAACAACATCCAAACATAGCAATAATAACCTGGTTCAACAATCTCACAAAACATCATCAAAGAAACTGACAACTGACTCAAAGAAAACATAAAAATGACTCAAGAGAAATAAAAATAAGAGAGAAAAAGAAACAAGTAACCAGATAGTAGAGCCTCAGTCCTCATCCTCGTAAGGCTCAGTGGTGTACTGGGGGCGGACACAACCACAGTTGCTAAGTGTAGCAACAGCATCCCAGAGTCCCTCAAAGCTGTCAATGACATACTCCTGAAAAGCAGCCATATCTATGGGTGTTTGTGGTCGTGGAGGACGCCTAAAAGCAGTAGAAGAGCCACTCTGGCGTGTAGAAGGTCCAGCATCAGCAGCAGCGGCAGTAGAAGCGGAGGCGCCATCTGTAGCAGCTCTAGCAGGACGCAGAGTCAAAGGGCGTAGAGGAGTCCGTGCTGGCATGAAGAATAGCTGGCGTGGATCTCCCTGAATCGTTGTGAGGGCTCTCTGTGGCAACTTAATGCCAACATACTCTCCAGAAGTAGTAGTGAAAGTCCAGACAACTCCAATCTTCATCCAAGTGACATGGCGCAGATACTGGTCATCCATAAGTGATCTGTCACTGCGCAGACTGCAAGGTGTGACATCGATCTGGAAATGATGAAAAATCGGTGTCAGCAGGCTGCCAACACTCTCGGTCTTCTCTCCTGGACTGGTGAACGGCTTGATCTTCAAGGAGACCTGATGCTCAGCGAAAACAGCTCCTAGGTTGGCTCGAACCATGCTATCAACCAGTATTGAATCATCCAACATCTCATAAAGTTCGTAGTAGAGGAGAATCAGCTCACTAACCCGAGTCTTGCTAGGCGCAGACTTGCACATAATGGTATGGCCAAAGAGGCGTAGAATGCACCTCAAGACAGGGTGGCGAACCTCTGTTTGTGTGCTAGTCTTGCTGTCATAGACTCCATTCCCAAACTTGGACCAGAATGTCCGCATATGGGTCCACTGAGAGGGAAGGAGAACGCCTGTGGGATGGTCAGAGAAGCCATAGATCCCCACATAGCTCCATCAGACTGATCCGGTATCGAACCCCTCGGATCAGAAATGTCATCGTGCTTTCTTGCGCACGCTTCGCCAGCTCATTCGCGTACTAGACGCGAACTGTAGAGAGAAACTGCCGGACCAAATCTGGGTAGAGATCATACTGATGGAACGGCATAGTCCCCATCCCAATGCGCTCCAGAATCTGAACAACCTCCTCGAAGATCCCCATCTTCTGCAAAACAGCAGAATCCACGACAAAGTGAGAACCACCATCACTTATGACAATCTATGGGACACAAAATCTGGGAAAGATAATGGTCTTAAAAAGTTTCAAGAACACTGCAGCATCATTAGTAGGAGTAGCCAACGCCTCTACCCACTTAGATACATAATCAACAGTAACCAGAATGTATCGATCCCATAAGATAAGGGAAAAGGTCTCATGAAGTCAATACCCCAACAATCATAGACTTCAACTTCTAGAATGAAGTTCTGTGGCATCTCATGTCTCCTGCTGATTTTTCCTCTTCTCTGAAAAGTATCACAGCTTATGATGAAGGCCTGGGCGTCTCTGAACATAGTAGGCCACCAAAATCCAGCTTGCAATAACTTAGAGACAGTTTTGAATGTAGCAAAGTGTCCAGCATACTCTGATCCATGACAGTGAAAGAGGACGTCCTGTACTTCTTCTTCTGCTATGCATCTCATGTATATCCCATCAGCACAATGCGTGTAGAGGTATGGCTCATCCCAATAAAATCTCCTAAGTTCTCTCAAGAACTTTTTCTTAGCATAGCCTTTGAAGTCATGTGGTTCATCCTCTGCAGCAAGATAATTTGCAATATCAGCATATCAGGGCCTCTTTGGATCATTCAAAGCATATGACCAAGTGCTGCTCTTCAACTCATATTGGATCCTTGGGAACCATCACAAGTACGGCCGGCCTAGGAAGAATAAATTCTTGCGAGATGTGCAACATTATTTTTGGGAACCGTGATATCCCAATGGCTGCCCTGCCACAAAGCATACTTGAACAGGTTCTTCAAAAGCCATCTCCAAGCTTGCACAAATCGCAGAAAAATGTAGAGATTGGTGACGAGCGTCACCAAGAGTGGTGAAGAGCGTCACCTCTCTCACACAACTCGGTCGCGACTGTTCTGGGTTGGTGACAAGCGTCACCCCCCTGGTGTTGCTCGTCACTCCCCTGCAGTTTCGTGAAAACTGCAGGTTTTCAATATTTTCCTCCTGTTCTCTGGTTTCCACTAAGTAGACATTCTCCTCAGGCAAGAAACCATTGCTTGGGACACTGTCTTCGACTTGAATCCGGGATAGATGGTCAGCAACTCCATTCTCAACCCCTTTCTTGTCCTTCACTTCAATGTCAAATTCCTGAAGAAGCAGGATCCATCTCAACAGCCTTGGCTTTGCATCCTTCTTTTGCATCAGGTACTTAAGTGCTGAATGGTCAGTATGAACCACGACCTTGGAGCCAACAAGAAGATATTGCCGGAACTTCTCAAAAGCAAACACAACAGCTAACAATTCATTCTCAGTTGTTGCATAATTCTTCTGAGCATCATCCAAAGTTCTACTTGCATAGTAGATGGCGTGGAGTTTCTTGTCTTTCCTCTGTCCCAACACTGCTCCAACTGCAAAATCGCTGGCATCACACATTACCTAAAAAGGTAAATCCCAATCTAGAGGCTGCACAACAAGAGCTGTAACCAGAGCTTGCTTGATCTGTTCAAAGGCAGATTTGCACTTTTCTGTGAACTCAAACTTCACATCTTTGCAGAGGAGAGCAGTAAAGGGCGTGCTATCTTGCTAAAGTCCTTAATGAATCTTCTGTAGAAGCCTGCATGACCCAGAAAACTCCTCACTGCTTTGACTGAATCATGTGCTTGCAGACTTGTCATCACCTCAATTTTCGCCCTATACACCTCTATACCGTCTCCTGAGACTCTGTGGCCAAGCACAATACCATCCTGAACCATAAAATGGCACTTCTCCCAGTTTAAAACCAAGTGCTTCTCCTTACATCTCTGCAGAACTGCACACAGATTATCCAAGCAGCTCTTGAAAGAGGACCCATAAACAGAGAAGTCATCCATTAACACATCCATAAACTTCTCTATCATGTCTGTGAAAATCGACATCATGCATCTCTGGAAGGTTGCAGGAGCATTACACAGCCCAAAAGGCATTCTGCAATATGCAAAAGTGCCATAGGGACAGGTAAAAGTGGTCTTCTCCTGATCATCTGTATGAATGGGGATCTGAAAGAAGCCTGAATACCCATCAAGGAAGCAGTAATACTTGTGATTCGCCAGCCTCTCCAGCATCTGATCGATGAAAGGAAGAGGAAAATGATCCTTCCTTATTGCTGCATTCAGTTTCCTGTAGTCAATGCACATCCTGTGTCCTGTGACGGTCCTCGTTGGAATCAGCTCATCCTTGTCATTCTTCACCACTGTGACACCTCCTTTCTTAGGCACCACGTGCACTGGACTCACCCAAGCACTGTCTGATATAGGATAGATGATACCAGCCTGCAACAACTTCATGATCTCTTTCTTGACTACATCCTGCAAATTCGGATTCAGCCTCCTCTGATGCTCAACTGATGATTTCGACTCATCCTTCAAGTGTATCCTATGCATGCACAAGTCTGGAGAGATACCTGTAATGCCATCAAGAGAGTAGCCAAGAGCTTTGCGAAATTTTCGCAGCTTACTTAGCAAAAGGGTGAGCTCTGCATTGTTCAATGAAGCATTAACAATAACAGGATAGGTGGAGTTTTCTCCAAGAAATGCGTACCTTAGCCCTGCAGGGAGCTGTTTATGCTCAACTTTTGGTGCTTTTGCTGCTGACCAATCACCCACTGTGGCAGCTTTCGCAGATGTGGAGACAAGCTCATCCTGTGCAACCAGTTGCATCACTTGTGCAGTAGCATCCATCATCTTTGTGTAGCCTGTTCCAGCAGCATCTAAATGCTCATACTCAGCTGTAGAAGTGGTCAACGCCCTTTCCAAGGGATCCTCTGAACTCATCTCATGGAAGATCTGATCAGCAATGTTTGTGAGAACATCCACATAAAAAGTCTGTCCATCTATGGTTGGCCTCTTCATCAGCTTGTCCATTTCGAATTTCATCACTAAATCACCAACATTCAGCTCTATTATACCCTTCCTGACATCAATAATAGCTCATGCAGTAGCCAAGAAGGGTCGGCCAAGAATCAAGGGGTCTTTGGGTTCTTCTCCATATTCCAAAACCACAAAATCAGTAGGAATCATACAATCTCCTACTTTGATAGGAACATCCTCTATCACTCCTTCAGGAACTCTGACTGATCTATCAGCTAGGACAAGAGATATCCTTGTAGCCTTGAAATTGGTCATCCCCAAGCTCTTGGCAACAAAATGAGGCATGAGGTTCACACTAGAACCAAGATCACACAATGACCTCTCAAACTTGTCATTGAAGATTGTGCAGTCTAAAACAAAGCTCCCTGGGTCTGAAAGCTTCTCTGGAACTCTGTTCTGAATCACTGCACTGACCTGCTCGTTGATCATCATAGCCCCAGCCTCTAGACTCAAGTTATTGGTCACCATCCTCTTCACATACCTCCTTATAACAGGAGTGATCCTTATAGCATCAATCAATGGGATCTCTATGACCAACTTGTCCATGATAGCCTTGCATCTTGCATCTTCAAGCTCTTGCTTAGACTTCTTAGGATGCTTAGGATAGGGTATCTTGGGTTTATACACGGTCTCCTTAGCATTATCTGAAGCCTTAGGCGAAACTGCAGCATATGGCGTCTGGTGATGAGCGTCACTGGGTTGGTGACGAGCGTCACTCACTTTGGACAAGTCGGGGTCGATCATTGGATTTGGGTGACGAGCGTCACCCTTCTGGTGACGGTTGTCACCAAATTTTGAAGAGTCGGGGTCAGGGTTGTGCTCGATGGGTGACGAGCGTCACCCGTGGGTCTTCAGCAGATATTTCTTCATCTTCATACTCTTCAATACCCATGAAATTTCTTGAGGTTAAATCCTTCTGCAACACTGGTTGCAGGTTCTTTCCACTCCTCAATGTGATGGCATTCACATGGTGTTTGGGATTAGCATCAGTTTTTCCTGGAAGAAATCCTTCTTGCCTCTGAACAGCTCCTGCAGTTTGGGCAACTTGAATATCAAGCTTCTTCATATGAGAGTTCAGACTCTCAATTTTTCCATTCAAATCCTGATAGAGCGAATCTATCTTGCCATTGAAGTCCACTGTAAGCTTTTGTTGTCCTTCCAAGAGTTGTTCTAGCATTGCTTCCATTTTGTTCTCTTGTGGAGGTGCTGGTTGATAAGAAGAAGAACAATAGTTTCTGTAATTTCCACTGTTCTGGAATGGCTTCTGGTACTCTGTCTTCTGGAATGGGGGCTTAGGAGTGAAACCAGGCGTGCTCTGTCCTCCTGTAAAGGTGTTCTTCTGGTTGTTGTTGCTGTATCCTCTGTTTCACTGTTGATTCCCATACCTTTGATCTTGAAATCCACCAGAATTGATGAAATTTACATCCTCTTGTTCAACCTCCTCTGGAGCTTCGAAAGTTTCCACTTCTGCAGTAAAGTGAACTGACTTCTTTCCCACCAAAAGGCTGTGCATATCATCCAGCTTAGCCTTAACTTCAGCAATTTGATTCCCATCAGCAACACCAGCTTGTTTCATCCTATGAAAGTCTGCATTTTTAGTGCTGTTGCTGCAGACCAAATTCTCAATCAGTCTAATCGCCTCCTCCGGTCTGTTGGTGTTAAAGTTTCCTGCACTTGCTGCATCCAGCGCCATCTGATACTTCCAGTCAATGCCCCTGAAGAAAATCCCAAGTAGTTGCACCTGACTAAAGCCATGATGAGGACATTCTCTTTGATAAGACTTGAACCTGATCCAAGAAGCCTTAAAAGCTTCAGTAGGGCCTTGTGTAAAGGATGCAATTTTCGTCCTCATGTCCTCTGATCTAGCATCATCATAGAAGTTATTCAGAAAGGCGTTCTTAGTGTCTTCCCAAGTGGTCAATGAAGCAGGTTCCAGTTGCTTCAACCAATATGCAGCCTCTCCTCCAAGAGAGTAAGGAAAAAGCTTGCAGAACAGGAAATCATTGCTAACTCTAGTAGCTTTGACACTTGAAGCCAGATCCTCAAACCTCTCAATGTGATCCATAGGATGCTCATGAGGTAATCCATTGAATGGATGCTGGCTAACCAGCTGATAATAGACAGGTTTAACCTCAAAATCGTTTCTCTGGAAGGCAGGAGGTCGGATTGCAGCTCTGTTGGCATAGAACTGATCAGGTCTGTTGTAATCTCCTAGAGTCCTCTGAACAAAACGCCCAGCAGCGTTATTGGCAGCAGCAGGGACTCCCACGTTCTCATTCACTTGTTCAACCTGCTGTTCAACAATGACATTCCCCTCTTGATCAGTTCTCTGCCCCTCTTCGTTTCTCCTGTTTCCTTCCCTGTCAACCAAATGACCTTCTGCATCTTCAATCAGAATAAGTGGAGCCACCATTGTAGATTGCTTCTTAGCTTTCCTGTTAGTTCTCTCCAACCTAGCTAATTCGTCGATGCTCAAAGTCACAAGCTCCTTCTCCTTGTTGCTTCTGGTTCTGCGATTAGGCATACACCTGAAACAGGAACAAAGAAAAGTAGCGAAGGTTAGTAAGCAAATTAAAACTTAGACAAAATCCTAATACTAGGTATCAAAAGGCAGCTATTACTCCCCGACAACTGCGCCAAAACTTGATAGGGCTTAGGTTTTACCCGAATAAAACTACTGCAAGTGCACAGCAAAAGCAGTTGTAGTATAAGTGGTATCGAATCCCAAGGGAGTAATGCAAACTACACTATCGAATTGTAGATTCAGATTATGCTAAGCAGGATATAATGTATGTAATGCGAATTAACAAATAAAAGTAAGCAAACGATTTTTGGCAGATGATCTAAGTTTCAGAAGACTAAAAGCGCTAAGTCAGGACAGTTCGCAGGTTGAATCAAAGAATGTAGAATGCAAGAAATCAGGAATGATTAAGAACCATTTTAAACATGAATCACTAATGTATGACTAATCAATTCTCATTGCAAAAGTTATCTATGCCTAAATCACAGAGTTTCAAATCTCTTTGCAAACTCTAACAACGTAAGCATGCATGAATCATCAGATTCAATTGTTTACAAAACTCCTAAGCCAAATCTCTTTGCACTAAGTTGTTTTTCTCATCAAATACTAGTTCAGGTTATGAATAATGCTCTCACATATATTTAACAACCTATGATTTTTGGATTCCTAGATGATGTGTCTAAGAAATTTGATTTTAAGCAAGCAGAGATGAAAAACCAAAATATATTCCTAACAGATAGCGATTCTACAATCTCTTCATCAACCTTTGAAAAACCCTAACTTAACTAGCAGATTACTCAGACATGATTATGGAATCACAAAACGTAACTGAATAAAATTGCATTAAGAGAAAGAGTAAATGAATAAGGGGGTTCGAAATCTTCTCAATAGGGTACAAGATTTGTCTCCCCAAAAAGCTCTGAATAAATCTCTCTATAAGCTCTCTGAATTCTTAAATAATCGCCAACAATGGCTGAAAAACCTAATAAATAGAGGCTAAACACGATCTGGGGTCTTCATGTAAATAATAGAACTTCTGGGCCAATTCTGCAAATCTTCTTCACACTTTTAATAAAACAGCCACGCTCCTTCCTTGATGGGTGACGAGCGTCACCATATGGGATACTTTCTGCTTCGAGCTTGGTACTTCGTGGCTTCAACTCAGAATGCTCCAAAATGTTCCAAAATCTCCAATTATGCTCCAGACATGCTATAACCTGCAAAGACTCTTCTATGACTCTAAAAGACCAAAAAGACTCAATAAAAAAGATTTATATCATGGTTAAAAATCATAAAAACTATGATATATCATAAGTTCAGTGGGATCAAAAGGTGACTTCTCGTGGCCATATTTGGATCTTGGCAATATTGTGTTCATTTCTTGGCGAATCATGGCCACCACTTTAGGGTTTTTTGTGAGAAGCCAGAAGAACCAAATGAGTGCAGAGGCAACGGTGTCTCTCCCAGCTATAATGTAATTCAAGATGACCTCTTTTAGGAATTGATCTTTACTCGGGTCCAAAAGCTCGTACTTGGTTGTGTCTAGCTTTATGTAGGACGTCAACAAATCTTCACCTTCTCCATCAATAAAATTATCATAAGTCCCTTGCAACCTTACCTCCTCTCTCTTAGTTGATATGTATTATGCACATACACGGTCAAAAATGGCACCAGCTTTGACCAACTTCTTCTCTAGACCCAAGCCAAGCCAACTTTGTAGCTTCCACAAGAGCCTTGGTTTAACATGCCTATACATAATTGCTTCTCCAGCATCGGTAAGTGCTTTAGCGAATTCATTCTCCGGCATTTAAATTAAGAGACTTGTGGGATCAGACCCGGTGATAAGAAGTATGGTTGTGTCGAAAGTAAATCTCCGGAACACATCTTGCAAGTTCACAACCATTTCTTCCTTTGCAAAATGATTGAAAAGAGGTACAAGCCCCTTCTTCAGTTTACTTCTTGTGGCAATCACCAAAAATCTTTGAAACCCCTGATGGTTGAGCCTGGCCTGAGCAGCCTTCCTTAGGTTCTTCCATAACTCTGAGTCAGTGTTGAAAATAACATCTTTGAAAACATCATAGACTTCTTTGAACTCAGGACCTTTGATAAAATTTGAGAAGTTTGAGCTCAATATGTAGTGAATGTTAGATGGATCAACAGTGACCAACATATCCATTCCAACAAACCACATGCCTTTGAATTAAAATGTTAAGTTGGATATTTCAAGAAGCTCTACCACAAAATCATAGATCTGGTCGAGCACCATGAACAGATCCGGAACCATCCTGAGAACAGGCCAGCTCCTAATCAAGCTCTTATGTGGTTTCTTGATGAGGAAGTAATGTAAGATGAGTAAGCAAGTGATGGCTATGAAGGCTTCAAAGAAGCTTATGGAAGCCATTAGAACAAAAAGGTTTTTTTTATGTGTAGCAAGGAACTATATTTTTACACAAACACACACTCTTGTGATGGCTTATTAGAGAGCACGAAGAAGTAGGTTTATAACTTTATACACACTAGATAGCAAAATAATTCAAAGATGGACTCGCTTCCTTTACGGCTTTAACCGCACTGGCCAGCCTCAACCAACAAAATTTAAGCGTTGATGATAACTGGCCACAAGTATCTATCATATAAAAATTATTTAACGTTTTTCATAAATTAGAAAGTCTCAAGTAGGGTCCATACTGCATTGAGGCAAAAACAGAGCTCAAATTTTGTCCTTATAAACTAACTGAAACGGGTTATTTTCGGTTCTGAACCAAATATCCTTAGCTTCTAATCAGTTGTAGAATATGAATCATGTGTCAATTTATTTGTGGAAGATGAGATGCAAACAATGCTATACGCTAAGCAATGATGGGATTTTGGTTGAACAAGGACTAGTCTAACAACCTAACAATGCAATAGAAAGAAAGCATTAACTAAATGCAAGTGAACAAAACTAAGCAACGAACTTAAAGCAATGATTAAGTAAGAACTAAGCAAGAACGACAACTAAAGCAAGAACTAAGCAAGAATGACTACTAAAGCAAGAACTAAGCAAGATGATCTTAAAGACAGTTAATTAAAAGCAAGATTCAAGGTTCTAAGAAATTGTGGGATAGTGGCTTTCAAGAGTGAAAATGGGGATTTCTAACATAGGCAAGCATCAAGCATTCATAAGCAAGCACTTCTCAATGTTGTACTCCTAGACAAGGTATCTAAAAGGAACTAACTTGGCGTCAATAAGCAATCCATATTTAATAAGATTTAAGTGTCAGACCAACTTGTGATGGCGTATCCTTCAACCATGAGCATATATATTAGAACCATTCTACCCTTAGAGATGTACTAATCAAGCAATCATTCTCTCATCCGAGCAAGAATTCAGATCAACTTATCAATCTTGTGAATCAATAAGGACCTAGTTAGCTAAACACCAATCAAGAATATGGATTTACGCACACAACTGCAACATCCTAACAAAGCTAAGCAATGAACATTAACGAAACAAAGGCAAGATCTCTTAATACATGCTATATAACCATCAAGCAAGACTCGGAAAACCAGCATTATCTGGCCCTAAGCGAATCATCTAGCAATGGTGAACTATCACTTTGGTGTCACTGAAACATAGACCAAGCCAAACTATCAAGCCAAATAAGCAAACCATGCTTAGAAATGAGATAACAAGCCATTTAGTAAACCATATGCATCAATCAATACCATATTCAATCAAAAGGAGCAAGCTTTATGAACAATAACCACTTTGCAAGAGAAGGAGGCAACAAAGAACAGTTAAATAAGCCTAATCATCCCTTAATCACATCTTAATCACTATTTTCCTACTTAGTACTCTAAATCTAAAGTAAACTACTCACCAGTCATGTTTAATCCCATTTATTTGGAGTTAAACATAACTAGATGAGGTTGAAATGTAAAGATGATAAATCTAAACTACCAAGGTGCAAGAACAAAGATTAAAAGACAAGATTAAACCATAAAATTGCAAACATTATTAAAGATTAAGAAACCTAAGGCAAATTGCCCTTTTTACTTAGTGAAGAGAGAAGTTTTTAATGAAAGACTAAAATTGGATAGAGATAACGTTTTGTGGCTTCCCTTTTATAATAGGGAGCCAAAAAAAACATAAAAACCTAAAAATAAGATAAGATCAACAAAAGTCAAATGGTCAATGCGCGGATGAATCACATCGAGGTGGTATAGATGGTGTTCTGCTCGATATGCGACCTCGATATGATTCGTGCAGCGCGCATCGGCTTCCTTGCTCGATGCTGGACCTCAATGCAGACCAATGGCTTAGACTCCTCGTGCTAATCCCCCGCCTCTCGTCGTGCTGCTTACATCGAGCATACTCCACGGGTGTTCTGCTCGATATGCTTGCTCGATATGGACCAGTCGTTGCAAGAGCTCCATTTCTGACATCTTCTTCGATCATGAGCGGCTTCCATCTCCTTCCCAACTCCAAGAACCTCCAAAAACACGTGAAAACCACCACAAACATGCACATGTATGCAAATGTATGCAATCCTAAGCTAAATGCATGCCATGTTGATTCTAAGTGAAAATGACACTAAAATGCTAAACTATAATGCAAAAACAGAGAAAAAGATGCATGGAATAAAGTCTAAAATGGTTTAAAATAGCAAGCCGAGCTAAAAATGTCTGAGCAGACAAGGGAGACTTTGACACACTTTGTTTCGCAGACACTTGTTCGAAATTCAAACATGACAGTTATTTTTGTCTGAACCAAGTTGAAAATGTCCAAGAAACTTTTTGGATTTATCGGATGGAAAAATAATATCACCAAGTCAAGAAAATAGCTGGGCTGGAACGGTTTAAGCCATAAAAATTTAAAAGGTTTGGCAAAGTTTGAACATGAACGGTTATCAACTATTACCGAGTGACTTGCTTACCAAACATAAACAGTAATATGAATGGAAGCAAGGATTTGTTTGTGACAAAAAGTGCAGAACGGTTATTGGCACTTGGTTACTCAGACAAAATGATGAGGATCAATTATTCTGATCAAGATCGTCGAGGTCAGCCTTTCGGATGCGGGATTCGTTCCTTCTGGTGGAGTCCCCTCCGTTATTGTCGGTTTTAACTTCTTGGTGTAGAAAAGTTCCTACCCTCTCATACGGCACCAACTGTTGATACTAGAATTCCTGTTAAGTATAATAGATAAGTAAAGTGAAAATACGGGGACTTATTATTAATAAGAATTTAATTGAAACCCACATGTACAAAGGGGAACTGTCATAAGACAAAGTAATTTTAAGTGTTCAAGTAAAAGAGGAAGTTCTCAAAGAGAAAAAGACGACTTGCTGTCTGAGCTCGGGGGTCATCCAGCAGGAGTCATCAAAAGAGAGGGCAGCGCCTGGTCGTTGACTGGAAAAGGCCGATCATTAAGAGAAAGACTTGTCGAGCACAGAAAATTAAGGTCTTCGAATTTGTGTAGAAAAATATATCTTGTCAAATCAAGGTACTGTGCTATTTATAGTACCTTGATGGCGGTGGTAATTGTTCGACCAGATGGACTCTGTCCCAAATGGGCAGAGTCCCCTCGCAAATGGGCCAGGTGGTCTTTCTCGAGAGTTAAATTTTTTTGACTTGGGCTGGTGGGCTTTTCCTAATTTTTGGGCCAAGTGTTTGTATATGGGCCCGCCCATCCTAATGGTCCTTTTTGCCCAATACCAATAGGCGTGTCTATTGACTCAAAAAAAATCAAGGCTATTGCGGAATGGCTGAGACCTAAAATGCATCTAAGATAAAAAGTTTTCTCTGCTTACCTGGATACTATCAAAAATTTGTTAAGGAATTTACGAGCATGGCACAACCAATTACTCGACTGACCGGGAAAGATGTCTCATTTGTATGATCAGTCAACTATAAGAAGAGTTTCTCAAAAAGCTAAAGAACGTGCTTACAAGTACTTTAGTGTTGGCTTTACCAAAACCTAATGAGCCTCGTATAATTTATACAGACACATCAAAAGTTAGATTGAGATGTGTTCTGATTTAGCAAGGGAGCGTGATTTGTAATACCACAGTCATGTGATATGAGTATTTTAAAAGTTAAAATTAAAGATATTATATACCTAAGCCCGTTTAGCTAATTAAGCCTAAATAAAGAAAAAAAAACAGTAAAACTATTTGTTGGAATTGCCATTAAAGCAAATAATAAGAAGAGAAAAGAAGGCGTGGCAGAGAAAAGACGAAGATGAGAACCATAGAAAGAAACAGAAAAAAAAAGAGAAGAAGAATATGGAAGAGGTTTGGTCCGAGCAGAGTTTTGTAGGTCGTTTCCAGAATTACCTTAAGGAACCACTAGCATATCTATCTATCCATGGATAGCCCCGATACTTATCTTTCCAGAAAAGCCAAGTTAGTCTAGATGGGTGACGTGTGCAGAGAGTTATGGCTCTTTTCACAAGTCGTGTCTGTGCAGTACGGATCTGTAACAGTGTATGACTAATGGTTTTGCAAGATGATTTTCAGAGAACAACCAGAAAGCTTCAGATCGCGATCAAGGAGTCTGTCGAAAGGTCTAGCTTCACGGAATCTTCAGAAACTGACGGTTCGACAATCAGAGTTATATAGTATTCAGATTTTGATCTGCAAGTTGGCCAAAAATCATAAATATCTCAGATTTTACAAGAAAATAGTTCCGCTCTAGAGTTTTCAAGGTATCGTTTAGAGAGTTAAACTAAGCCCGATTGAGCTGATATTTGCTGTCTTTTAAGGTGGCATAGTGGACATCATATTCAATTGTTGGAATGAACAGTGAACAGTCAGTTTGTTATTTATAGATGTTTTTCTGAAGCAGTTTGATGCAGTATAAAACTGTGTTATATGTCTGACGAGTTGAAATATTTGGATGGGCAAACGAGCTCGGTTTGAGCTGAAACTTGGCAGGAGTATTCTGATAAACAGAATGTTTTGTAGGTTGAATATCAAAGCCAAATGCACATGTTTATGATGTAGTATAGTGAAAGAGGTGTCAATCCAGCCTAGGTTGTAGAAATCCACGAAGAATGCAAGAGCAAAGCAAATCTAAGCAGATTCAGGTAAATAGATGCGAAATTATGTAAAACTAAATGAAACAACCAATTGACTATGGAAATTATTTTAAAATCCCTGGAAGAGGGTTAAAAACTACTAGGAAATGACTGAGAATTTAGAACGCAAAGCTACTAGTTACCAAAAATAGAGAATGATAAACGCAAGTAAAACAGGGAATTTCTAACAACTTAGATGAATGACTTCTAATGATTAAAGATGCAAGCTTTATGACTAGAGAATGATAAACTTGTGTTTTAAAATGCTAAAATGAGGATCTAAGGCCGAGGGTCATATTCAAGAGGTTGAAGATTCAAGCTTTGGGTTTGAAAATATTAGATCTACACATATTGTGCTTTCGCTAAGCCTTGAGAAATTGAAATAGATTCATCCATGATGTTTGGTATGAAACCCTTCCTCAATCTCTCCTCCTAACCCATGATGTGTGGTGGAAAAAGAGATCGGAGAGCATGAATCACAAATCTCAAAAAGTGGCTTAACTAACTCCCTAAGCATCCATGGTGTTTGGGAAAGGATGAGTTAGTCTCTTGGATTCTGTTTTAGGAGATTCCTGAATCCTGCTAAGGTAAGGAAATCTCTAGGATCTTAAAGATCTTTCTCAAGACTCTTTAAGCACTAAGAGCCCAAATCCAAGAAAAGAATGAGATTAAGAACAAGAAAAAGACCAAAGCTTAAACCTTTAAACCCCTTAAATCGCCCCGATCAAAAACCCAAGGATGACTACTCGCTACACATGGATAAAACCGATTCAAATGCAATAGAAGAAGAGCTAAACATGATAAAAACGATTTAGGATGAAAGATTAAGATGAGAAGTACTTAGATTAAGCAAGATTAAAGTTTAAAACATGAAAAAGCTTCAAAGTTCAACAATGGCCATTCGACTCTGGTAAACTCGAAAAAGATAAGACTAAATGTTGATAATGAAAGTGATGTTCGCCCTTTGCTTAAAATAGCCAAACAGCCCTAATGGTCCCTTCACTACGCTCCAAAAAATGAGCTGGCCGGATAAGGTCCCAGAGATCGGCTTGGGTCACTCGATCTCTGGCTCGATCTTCTGCTTGGATCGTCGTCCTTTGCTCGATCTTCTACTTGATCCTTGAGTGATCGGGTTGTGGTCTCGATCTGGCTCTCGTTCTGCATGGCGTGATCCACGTCCGTACTCACGATCAATCTCCTCAGTCGATCTCATCCTCGATCACTTCCTTGAAAAGATCCGGGCTTAGTCGATCTTCTGGTCGATCTTATCTAGATCGACCTGCCTTACTCGATATGCTGCTCGATCTCGAGTCCTTTGCATGCATGGCTTAGTTCCTTCACGTGTCCACAAGCTCCATTTTGATCCTTAGCACGTCCACGCAACCTCCACAACTCCAGTGTGTTCCAAACAACGTGAATATGATGCAAGAATGCGAGAAATATGCAAAATGCGAATGCAAAGTGATCTTGGACCTAAAATGCAACAAATGGTAGAAACTAGCCTATTATGCAAGATGAATGCATGAAAACTATCCTAAACGCATGCTAAATATGCTAAATATGTGAGTATATCATATTCTACACTCGTGGAGCTAGTTATTAGTTGAAGGAGAACCGATTTTAGTATCAAGAGCATGGGGAAACATGTGCTTGAAGTTTTAGAAGAGAATGTCTCCAAATAGTAAAGAAAGAAAAAAGTATTCATCAGCATATAGCAAATGTGAGGGCGTGATCTGTGGAAGCATAATTCATATTTATATTATTATATTATATGATTCATGACATGTAGGCTTAGATCTAATTGCTAGACTTAGGTTTCATGATGACATGCATTAGGATATGATGTGATATGACATATTGAATTATATGTGATGATAGCATGTAGGGTGATTGATGGAAACATTATGAGTTAACGTTATGAGGTTATAAGATATGTTATGATGTGTTATGTATAGCTGACAAGCCCAGAATGGGAGTGTCTGAGAATGAAGCCAGCCTCTACAGTATGGGGTTTTCACGTTATCAGAAGGATAATACCGTCTACGGGACGTATAAACCTCCAGTGTATGGAAGTCTAGCTTCAATCGCAAGACGATTGATATGTGTTATAGCTTGATAAGAAATCAGGCTATATGATTGTTAGTGTCTAGGTTTATGTGTTTAGATGAGTGTGATATAATAGTAGAAATGTTAATTATGTTTCAGTGGGCAGAGATGATCTGCTCATTGAGTAATTCAATACTCGCCCTTTTTTGTCTTTTCAGTTGTGTAGGTTTTGTTAAGATTAACGTGCAAGACCAATGGTTTAATTGGTTAAAGTTTTCAAAAGAAGTTTTCAAGACATACTAGATGTCTCAGCTAACTTAGTTGAGTCAGGGCATCACAAGTGGTATCATAGCCTAGGTTAAAACCACTATGGTTTTGACCTTGAGGGCTTGTTTTAAGAAGTTTTCGAATGTGTTTGCAAAAAAATTTAAAGGCCTAAAGAAAAATATCAGTGAGAAAATGTTTAAATGGGTGTCTAAGGTCTCGTGCTAGATTATTGTTTAGTAAATAATGTTCATTCTATCAGTAAGTTTCTATTTCACAAGATGATTCGGAATGTTGACTAGAGTTGTGTTTGAACTTGAAGCATAATAAGGTGGTCGTAGAAAGGATAATGAGATGCTATGTTAAGATCAAGAGAAGTGCATAAGTTCATGACAACTGCCGGAAGGGTGATTAGCATAATCATGTCAGGCGAGGCTGAACGAGTGATGTAAAGTTTAAGACAAGAAGAATGTCAAAAATAAGCCAAGGTTAAGAAATAATGTCGGCTATATGCCTAACAGGAAAAATGAGCAAAGGGTGATAGAAAAGGTTATTGATGAGAGTCAGGGATTTGTTGTTCGAGCCTAAAGACTCATAGTTTACGAATTGGCTTTCCCCAAGGATAATATTTAAGGTTGCTTTCTACACTACAACATCGCTTTGGACAAGGATGAGGAGAGTTCAAGTAATATGATGGAAGGCTAGAAGTTTCTTATAGCAGAGGAAGAAACTTTGTATTAAAGTGTTTGTAGGTTATCAAGATAGACTTCATGAGGTTGTTAAATGTGGTACATTCGAGAACAAGTTATGGAGGATTGAATCCCAAAGAAACAAAAGGCTTTATCATGAATATTAAATAAAAAAGAGTTAAAATTTGATGCAGATGTAAAGTTTATGTCAATGCAATGTAGTGCATGAAACATAGAGAAATAAGAAGTTTAGAGAGTTAGGGATATCACATTTTTATGATATTTTGGTGGAAAAAGAAGTTTGCATCTGTAATAGACATAAAGGAAAATGCGACCCAAGTGGCGGGAAAATGAAAGGGATAGCTGCCTAGGAAGGAAGACTTCATTCAATTCTCCGAGAAGCAGTGTGCGGAAATATCTTAGTGGCGTAATGAAAGCACGGTGTTGCAATGCTCAGCCTAGATGTGTTCACTACAATGATGACTAAGCTAGGATTTATCGTTAATCGTTGTTAGTGTTTACCAAAATGTTGAGGAGGTAGTTTATGGTTCGATGCGTAAAAAAAAGAACCCTTAATAGGTTTGGGGATATGGAAAAAAATCTTGTAATCATGAGTATTAGGTCATAAGTATGACTGTAGGATCTCAGGACGCAACCTCGTGTACACTGGTGGTATTTAATTTGCAAGTCATCTAGTAAAGAACCTTTTGAGAGAGCGCTACAAGAAGAAGCAAATTATGTTTGGAAGCTAAAGAAGTGAGTAAGTAAGACCACAAGACCTTACTTTAGTGGAGGTGGACGATCGAGTTTAACCAACTCTCATAGTGGAAGTGAGATGTGGCGAAGTGGCCTATTGAATTTTATTGAAATGCAGAGTTATCAAGATTTAATGATGGGCTTTACCAAAGTTTCACTGTATCAGAATATATATGTTGATGACCTTATCGGAATTGAGACTCCTTTGATTGGAATAAAGTACGACCCATTAAAGTGTTGTGAAAGCGAATAAGGGGAAAAAGAGGCCACAAATGTAACAACCTAAGAACTGGAATTGATACGAGATATATGGAGGTAAGTAGAACTGGCTTAGGATGGTCAGAGAAAAGATATATTATCGCCATAAGAGTTATAGAGACGAAATAGAAATAGTATAAAAAACTAGCCAATGTGGTGTATCCGTACGTAAAATGTTAAGAAAATTACTAAAAAGGTGAGGAATAAAGTATGTAAGATATATTCGAGTAGAAGCTGGAGCTAATAAAATTAATCATCAAAACTTCAAGATCAATATTTATGTCCAGAGGATAAGTCGGAAACCAAGTGGAAGAAAAGCAGATTTTGAATTCGGAGAGAGAATTGTAGCATCCCAATCATATGATATGAGTCTGTTTTAAAAATTAAAATTAATGAGATTATAAACCTAAGCCTAATTAGCTAATTAAGCCAAAATAAAGAAATAAAACCATAAATCTATTTGCTGGAATTGCTGTTAAAGCAAATAAGAAGAAGAGAAAAGAAGGCGTGGCAGAGAAAAGATGAAGATAAGAACCATAGAAAGAAACAGAAAAAAAAGAAGAAGAAGATGGAAGAGGTTTGGTCCGAGGAGAGTTTTGTAGGTCATTTTCCCAACATAACACGAGGAACCACTAGCTGATCTACATATACATGGAATGCCCCAACTCTTATCTTTCCAGAAAAGCCAATTTCGTCCAGATCGGTGTCATATACAGAAAATTATGGCTCTTTTCGCAAATCGTGATTGTGCAGTGCAGATATGTAACAGTGTATGACTAATAGTTTTGGAGGACGATTTCCTGAACAATCAGAAAACTTCAGATCGCGATCAAGGTGACCGTCGAAAGCTTTTTGTGTCAAGGAATCTTCAGGAACTGAAGGTTCGACAAACAAAGTAATATAGTGTTTGGAAATTGATTTGCAAGTTGGCCCAGAATCATTAATTTCTGAGATTTTACAGGAAAACGGTTTCGCTACAGAGTTTTCAAGGTATCGTTTGGAGGGTTAAATTAAGCCCATTGGGCTGATATTTGGTGTTTTTCAAGATGGCATAGTGGACTTCATATTCAATGGTGGGATTGAACAGTGAACAGTCAGTTTGTTATTTATAGATGTCTTTCTGAAGCAGTTTGATGCAGTATAAAACAATGTTATATGTCTGACAAGTTGCAATGTTTGGATTGGCAAACGAGCTCGGTTTAAACTGAAACTTGGCAGGAGTATTCTACACTCGTGGAGCTAGCTCTCAGTTGAAGAGGAACCGGTTTGAGTATCAAGAGAATGGGGAAACGTGTGCTTGAAATTTTAGAAGAGAATATGTCGAAAGAGTAAAGAAAGAGAAAGTATTCATCAGCAAATGACAAATGTGAGGACGTGATCTGTGCAAGCGTAGTTCATATTTATATTATTATATTACATGATTCATGACATGTATATTTAGATCTGACTACTAGACTTAGGTTTCATGATGACATGGATTAGGATATGATATGATATGACATGTTTAATGATATGTGATGATAGCATGTATGATGATTGATGGAAACGTTATGAGTTAACATTATGAGGTTATGAGATATGTTATAATGTGTTATGTGTGGATGAAGAGCCCGAAACAGGAGTGTCTGAGCACGAGGCCAGCCTCCACAGTATGGGGTTTTAAAGCTATCACAAGGATAGTGCCGTCAACGGGACGTATAAACCTCTGTTGTATGGAAGTCTTGCTTCAGTCGCAAGGCGATTGATATGTGTTATAGCTTGATAAGAAATCAGACTATATGATTGTTAAGGTTTATGTGTTTTGATAGGTGTGATATAATAGTAGAAATTTTAATTATGTTTCAGTGGGAAGAGATGATCTCCTCATTGAGTAATTCATTACTCACCCCTTTTTTTCCTTTTTAGTTGTGCAGGTTTTGTTAAGAATAGCGTGTGAGACACATGGCTTAATGGGTTAAAATTTTCAAAAGAACTTTTCAAAAGGTACTAGATGTCTCAGCTAAGTTAGTTAAATCGGTGATAGCTTGCACAATTACACAATATTAGACTTCATTAAGTATAGGTTTTCATCTAATTTCGTCCATATAAGTTGTCTAAAGAGTCTCATTTGGATTTATATTAAGACTAGTGTTCTTTAGGATTAGCTTTGCATACTTTGTTGCATATGGAGTGCATTTTAGGTGTTTTTGGAGCTAAGGAAACTTATTGGAGGATGGTGGATCATTTGGATTCAAAGAAACATGCAAGGAGAATGATGCCAAGGCATTTTGAGCCATATACCAAGCAGATGCAACATGGAGAGCAGCTTTTCCCTGCTCAGTGCAACTGGATGTGCGAAATATATTGGTCCGGAAGAAGGCTTTCCAATGGTGGTGGAATCATGCAATTCTGATCAGCGGTTCAGGAGATATGGAAATTCTACCAAGCTGCTGTACCACTAGGTGCGATTGCACCGAGGTGGTGCACCGTGCATTAACATCGGTGTGGACGAAGACCTTTCACTCACATTAAGCCTAAGCATCCTTTATGAAGGTTATAGGGGATGTAACTAGATTTCGAATGGTTGAAGAATCACGTCATAGATTTCGAATGGTTGAAGAATAACATCATTCTGATCCGAGGTACAAGAGATATAGCAATTCTACCAAACCGATGTACAACCAGACGACTGCACCGAGCAAGTACACCGAGGAGAGCACCATCTTCCTTGCTCGATGCAAGCAATTCCGAGACTTTGACCGGAATTTGACTTTGGATTAGGTTTTGGCCAAGCTTCTTTTGGACCTTAGTATAAATAAAACCTTATCCTTTTGGAATTTATTATCCATTATCTTATCTCTAAATGTTACCTCTCTTTCTTAAGAACAGAAACAAAGTTTGTGATTTTGGATAATTATTTATATTAAAGCTTTGCATTTGCCTTAATCTTTTATTCTTGTTTATCTTCTCTTGATCATGTTTAGTCATCCTATCCTTATCGATTTCGTGGCTATGGTTATGGTTAGTGAATAGTGACTTTAGGTTTGAGATTAATGTAGATTAGAGTGGTTCTAATAATTGTTTAAGGTGTTAGGGTGTTAGATCTTTATATTTTTCTTCTTGTGTGATTGTGTTCAAAGCTTAGTAGCTCTTTGTTGGAGAAGTTGATCTTAGGTTTTCATTTACACTCCATGTGTTTGATGAAATGCTTAAATGAATTCATTGCTTGAAAATGGTGATCATGAGTATTTGCATCTATCATTTCTAGCTTGAATGTGCTTAATGCTTAGTACCACATTGGTGGAGAAATTGACTTTAAATATTGATCATGCATGGGAATATGAGTTAATGTTTGATCCATTGCATAGTAGATTGGTGATCTTAGCCTAAGGAATTAGTTGTCTAAGTTGATTTTTGGCTTTATAGGCTTTGTGATTGAATGCTCGCTTGTCATATATGCACCATTGACCATAGATTTGAAATATGATAAGACAAAGGGATTCACACCTTCTGGAGTATCAGCCCACACCAATGGAGGAACAAGTCAAGGAGATCCCAAGGAAGGTAAAAGCTGGTGATCTTTAGCTGAACTTTCATTCCAAAAAGCCGAGCTTGAAGCTAATGAGCTCAACAGATGATGGACTGGTGTACAAGGTCAAGAGCAAGGGGACACCTCAACCCTTTTCTTTCGTTAAGACCCTCAACACCAAATAAGGAGAGTCAAGGAGTCCCACAACTCCTCTTTTCCCCAACTAAAGAGAAGGGGTGGAACATCAAGCTAAATGATGGAAAACAAGCACACTTGGGAGGTAATCCCATGTTATCCCTTGTAAATATTTGCTTTTCTTATTATTTTTTCTGTTTTAGTTTTGAGTGAATCAGGGTTGCTTACTAAAAAGTCATGGGAAACCGAAGGAAGAAGGAAGAATAAATTCTTTGAGCCACATCGGGGTGTGCGCCGGCATCATCACCCCGGTGTAAGCAAGGATGGGGACTTCGTGGTTCACACCGGCATGGGAACCGGGATGAAGACCTTTGTGGGAAGCAGCCCACAAAATTTAGACTTCACACCGGGCACGCACACCGAGGCGTGGACTTTGGTGCAAACCAAGCCGAGCATTTTGCACCTCACACCAGGCACTCACACCGGCTTGCAATGCCCAGTGTGACCCTTCCCAGGTAAGTCAACGTTTCTCTTTAGACGCGTTGACCCGAGTTTTCTCCTTCCCCCAACCTTCAAAACTCAAATTTTTTTTATTTTCTCCATTCTCCTATCACCACTTTCTCCATAACTCCCTCCATTCTCAACCAAATCCTGTGATTCAAAGCTCTTTCAACTTGGATCAATATGCTCTAGCTGATGTTATATTTATTTCTAGCCTTCCATCACTTCAAAAGCAGAGGTATGTCTCTGAAATCCCAGATTATCTTCATCACCATTAATGGTGGAAAATTTCTGAACCTTTTGCTAAAACTTGGAATTGGAGTTCATGTTGCTTGGGGGTTGATCACTGAGTGCTTGTATAGTGATTATGATTGCTTGTGGTGAATTTTGATGGTGAATGTATGATTTTCTAGCAAGTTTTTGTTATTGGTGAATGGTAGGTCCGAAATTTGCAATTACTCACTAAAAATTTGTTATATTTTGATGCTTCCCATTCCAATAGGTTTCTTTCACCTAGCTGAATCATATTTGATTGATGAATCACAGCTTTAATCACTTTGTGGACTTTCGATTTTGGCCAAGTTCTTAAAATTTTGGTTAAGTGTTGAGATTGTGATCATTAGTTAGCTAGTCCTTGTTCTATGTTTGCTGCTTTCTTGGCTTGTTCAGTGGAGCATATAGACTGCTTAGACAAGATAGTTCTTGCTGTAAAGAGTTCTGTACTATATTCACTATCTTGTAAGTTTGTTTTCTCTTGTAGATCATGAGGACAAAGAAGAGTACCACAAGAGCAAGGAGCACATCAGCAAGAGCAAGTGCTGCTAGTAAGGGGAAAAAACCAGCTCTTCATGACAGCAATTCAGATAAAGAGTACCAGCATGAGTCAAGAGCTAAGCATAGCAAGACAAGGGGTTGATAAGGGGAAGCAAAAGAAGGTGATATATCATGGTTTTTATGGTTTTTAGCTATGGTATAAGTCCTTTTTATTGAGTCTTTTTGGTCTTTTTAGAGTCCTAGTAGAGTCTTTGCAGGTTATAGCATTACTCGAGCATAATTAGAGACTCTGGAGCTTTTTTGATCATTGCAAGGATCAACCACAAAGGAGGCAAGTCAGAACCATTGCCCTGCAGTGGGTGACGCTCGTCACCCACCTCTGAAGAGAAATCGCGACTTCTATCAAAAGATGGAGAGAAAATTGCAATTTTAGCCCATAAGTTCTAGTATTTGCAAAAAGGCCCCAACTCGTGTTTTAGCTTGTTTATATTAGGTTTTCAGCCATTGTTGGCTTTTATCTTGTATCTTATTTTTTTAGAGAGCTAGAAAGAGAGATTTGTAGCAGAGCTTTTGGAGAAACAAATCAGACTCCTTAAAAGCAGATTTCTAACTCTTTTATCTTTATCTCTTATTTCAGTTATGCAATCTATTCTTTTCATGATGATTGTTTCATTCACCATGTCTGAGTAGTTTGTTTGCTAAGTTAGGGCTTTTCAAAGGTTGATGAAGAGTTTGTAGAATTGTTAAACTGATAGAAAATTCATTGGTTCTTCATCTGTGCTTGCATTCACATCGATTTCTTAGACATATCATCTGAATTTCGAAACCCTAGGTTGTTTAATATATGTGAGAACATTATTAATCACCTGAACTAGTATTAGATGAGCAAAACGCCTACTTGCAAAGAGATTTGACTTAGGGGTTTTGTGAACCTGATCATTACTGCATGTTTAGGTTATTAGAGTTTGCAAAGAGATTTTAAACTCTGTGATTTAGACATAGATAACTTCTGCAATGAGAATTAATTAGTTATATCTTTGCGATTCATGTTCAAGACAGTTTTAAATCATTCTTGATTGCATGCATTCTACACTCTCGGATTCAACTTGCGAATTGTCATGACTTAGTGCCTTTAGCTTTCTGAATTTTGAGAACAATCATAAAAACGTCCACTTGCATTTATTTAACTTTTTCACATTACATTCATTCATTATCGCTTAGCTTAATCCGAATCTATAATCACTAGTGTAGTTTACATACTCCCTTGGGATTCGATAACCCCTTATACTATAACTGCATTGTTGTGCACTTGCAGTAGTTTTATTTGGGTAAAACATGAGCCTTATCAAAAGGCTTCAAATGAAACACCGAATCTCACAGCTGATCAGCTCTACAAAAAGGCCATGGGGATGGCGTTCAATGGGACCAGATATGCTGAAAATGAGCTGCTTAGCTACATTAGCATCTTTGGAGAAATTGAGCTGCTTTTCAAGGAGAGGGGGTTAGAGAAATTCTTCAGCATGGTTTATCCTTCCCACAAGGCTGCTACATGCCAGTTCATCTCTTCACAAGAGGTGTTCTTTTATGAAGATGGTGAGGAGAGGGATCTTGTGTTTGGAGAGGGGAACATAAAATTCAGAGTAGGAAGAACCATCTACCACATGGGATTCACCCAGTTGAATATGATCTTTTGGTTTAGAGCTGGGAAGACAAGGAGCACTCAAATGGACCTTGTAAAGGGTGAGCAATAAGGAGTATGTGATCAGATAAGTGTGGGGGAGTACAATCCTGGATCCTGTAAGAGTGCTAGGATTCGCCATCCTGCTATAAGATATGCACACAAGGTGCTTGCCAACACCTTCTTTGAGAGGAAGGAAAACAACAATGTGCTTGAAGAAGAGATGGATTTCCTGTGCAAGGGTCTAAAGGATATTATCAAGAGTGTAAGGAGGATGGACACAATCAAAGGGGACCTCTCAAGAATGGATGAAGCGATTTCTACATATGAAGAACTGGATAGCCACTACAACTGATTCAAAGCCTAGTATTGGTTTTAGAGGCATCATCACACCCATTTCGGAAGCAGCATATGCTTTTCTAGGTGAGCCATCACACCCTCCTGTCTACATTGCCAGAGACTACTTAGCCAAGTCCAAGTTCTTTGTTGGATGCTTAGGCCAAAGGCTAGCTTATCGGTTCCATATGAGCCTCACAGTGCAACAGAAGATCTTGCTACCTACCGCAACTGAGTACACTTCCTTTGCCTCCCTTGCATTCGCCATGTTCAACCCCCCAACTAAAGTTATTGTGAAACAAAGGAGGGATCCACCACTTGAGTCAATCAGAGCCAGATCCAGCAACTTCTCCAGCTCCAGCAATTATTCTTACTCCTTGGACACCTCTTCCTCCTATGGGAACTGAGGTACATTCCTCTTTTCATTGTACATACCACTCTTTCTTTTTCTCTTATTTATTTTACATTGGCTTGTTGGATATTGGCTTCTTTTGCACTTTTATTACACAAGATACTGTGTAATTTAAGTGTGGGGGAGAATGTGTGTGACATGACAATGGTTTTAGCATGTTTTTGCATCATACATAGCATCTTAGCTCATGCATTGCATCTAAGGCATAGAAAAACATAAAACAAATTTGAAAAAGTTAAAAAATTTGATTTTAAAAAACAGAGCATTTAGTTGCATTTACATTTAGGATTGAGTTTAGATTGCATTTCATATAGGGTTGCATAGCACTTGCATATGGAGTAGATGATAAACACTTGTCAAGATGTCTATGTTTGAAGTGATTTCAATGACTTGGTTGCTTGTTTTTTATTGCATTGTAGTGAGTTTGAAGCTAAGCCTGCACCATATTTGAGTTCTTGCAATGACATTCATGTCTTGTGCTGAAGCTTGCTGTGATTTGATTCCAACTCTATTTATTAAAACCTTAATCTTGACATGAAATTATCTTACTTATGTTTTGAAAAATGATTTCATGGCTACCATATACATACTTGGACTTTCTTTCCCCTTCCACCACTCTTGCTAGTCCATGTTGCTGATCCTCATCTATAGGACAGTTAACCCTACCTTAAACCAATCCTCCTTTCATACCTAAATACTATCTTGTGTGTGTGAGACCTCATTTTGAATGAACTTAGCTAAAAGTGTTGGGTTTAGCACGACAAAGATGATTCTTCGTGTAATGAATAGATTTAAAATGGTAGATTTAGGTGTGGAACTTGGATGTTCTTTTATTTTCAAAGTGGAGAAGAAATGAAGAAAGAGAAAGCATCAAGCTCAGCACGTGTGGAGCCAAAAGATCTAAAAGCAGCAAGCACAAAAGAGGAGTTCTCAAACAACAAAGAAGAAAGCGCAAAAATGCCTAAGGCATCAAAAGAAGAAACAAATGGAGACTCCCTAAGAAACAAAGAAGAGCTGCAAAAAGAAGATCATTGAAGGCCACATCATGAAGAGAAGCTTCACAATGTAATGGCTAAGTGTGGGGGTGTTAGAAAGAGGCAAAAGCCTTATAAAACGGGTAGATTAGGATGGGCTTACCTGGGATCAAACATTGGATTTAGAACAATCTAGGCAATGTGTAGATGAGGGTTTATCCTTGTATGCATAGCTTGTGCTTTACCATTAGCATTTTTCCAAAGTTTATTCCTTTAAAGAGAGATTCTTTGCATCTGAAAACCCACCTTAAAAGAGATCATTTTCATCTCTTAGTCTTGTCCTTGAACCAAATGCTTTCACTTGATTTACATGTGCAAGATCCATTGGTTACTATTAATGAATGTAAAAGAGTTGGTTGATTTGAATGATTGAGTAAGCAAAGCTTAAGGTCATTGTTTGTTAATGTTAAGTATGGTTAAAGATTTTGAATTAGAACAAACTCTTCGCATCTTTGAACTTATAACTTGGGAATTGACTCCACATTTTCCATTAACATCTTTAGTTTTGAGCTCCCACTTTCAAACCTCATTCCCTTATTTGTCTTTTTTTGCTTGCAGGCAAGCACAGGCAAGTGTGGGGGTGTTGATAGCCTGCATTATTCCATCGCCTCCTTTAGTATAGTTTTCCATTGCATATCATCCATTCTATAATCCAAATTATCCCATTTGCATTCATAGTAGAGTTAGTGTGCATTAGAATTAGGAATGTATATTTTGTTGCATTTGGGTGTATTTCAGGTACTATGGGGCTTTGGAGACATTCTGATCAAGTGGAGTTCATGTTGATGGATGGGAGAGAGCAAAAGGAAGAGGAGCAGGAAGAATCACTTGCAACGGGCAGCACACCGATGTGAAGACCTCATAGTCAATTGCCCCGAAAATCCAAGGACTTTCACCGAGCACCTGCACCGACATGAAGACCTTGGAGCCATTTTCCCCGAGAATTCATGGCACCAGCGTCAACACCTTGGAGCCAGTCACCCTGAGAATTCGAGCATCTACACCGGACACCTGCACCGGCGTGTCCACCTCGGAGCAAGTCGATCCGAAACTCCAAGAATCTGCACTGGGCACTCGCTCCGGCTTCTACTCTCCGGTGCAGCCCTGGCATCCTCCTTCCTTTTAGATTTTCTCTGGTTTGGTCTTTGGTCAACATTCGAGATTTGACCATAGACCAGCCTTAATATTTTGACTATTTAAGTAAACCTTATCAATAATTAATCTTATCTTCTGTTATCTTATCTTGTTTGCTTTTTGAGATCTAAACATTCTCTCTCTCTCTCTCTTTCTCTCTCTCTCTCTCTCTCTCTCTTCTCTCTCTCTCTCTCTCTCTCTCTCTCTCTCTTTCTCTCTTGTTATTAAGCTTTTACCTAGAGTTCTTAGTGTTGGTAAGCAATATTTTTGAGTTTCAATGGGTTTCATTGATTCGCATCCCTGATTGGATTGATACCTTAAGTGCTATGTTGACATGATTTTAGACTTGAGAAATTGAGTCACGAGAGTGTAAAAACGCTTGTATTTGCATGGGGAGAAAGTTCAAGTCGTCGCAAATCATAAAAGTTTGAAGTACATCTTCACTCAACCGAATCTGAACATGAGGCAGAGGAGATGGAGGGAAACAATCGCAGACTTTGACTCATATATAGCCTATCCGGGAAAGGATATAGCCTACCATTCGGGATGGAAGAGGCTCTAGCATCACTTCAACAAATCCAACTACCGGGAAAGAGTGAAGCCATCTAAAAGGAGTATTGCAATGTAATCAACTCCTATGATGATAGGTCTCCTTGTGATCATGAAACTACTCTGAAAGAGATTGAAGAACTCCTATATTGTCATCAAGTGGAAGTTTTCTTAATAAATGATTCTCATCCAAAAGTCAATGTGGACACTGAGACTAAGTGTGGGGGAGTCACATGCTTCAAGAACATGGTTCTTGAGGAGAGGAGTGAAGCTGAGGTTATGACAAAGAAGGTAGAGTCCAAACAAGGAGCTGAATTGGCTGAGCATGATGAGGTTGTTGGTGTATACTATGATCTAAAGGCGCTTGCAAAAGAGTCACATCCCCAAAAGAAACAAGCTGAACCCAAGAAGAAGAAGGAAGAGCTTCTACTCAAAGATGAAGCATCACACGTTGGGAATGAGCTTGACTACATACCTCTTTTGCCTTATCCTGGTCGAATCCTTACAAAAGCCCAAAAGGCTGTGCTCTCAAGGTTTAGAAAAGAGATGGATGATGCTGGTGTTCCCTTTCCTCCACTAGACACCATGATGCAAATGAAGGATCAATTAAGGTTCATCAAAGACCTTCTTGGAAATATAGAGAAGGTTGAGCTGATTGTGAATCCTTAGATGGCAAAGAGAAGAAGAAAGAGGAGCCAATAACCGTCCATGAACTTGACAAGCCAGAAGCTGATATTGACCTCAACAAAAAGAGAGTCCTTGTCAAGGAGGTGAATGTGGAGTTAGCTATGCAATGAAGCCTCCACCTTCAACAATTTCTAGGAACATCACTAGTAATGTGAAAGGAGTTGCTGAGAAGCCACCAGTTGTTAATAAAGAGCTGATGGGAATCAAGGAATCAAGGTTGAGGCACTGCAACAAGATGAAGACCCTCATGATCATAATGAGTATGATGGTGAATCCTTTGATGGTGAATGTCTACTTGGCTTTTTGTTGGGATCAAAGTGAAGCACTATGGTGAACCACCATGTCCAAAGAAGAGGATAAGGAACCCTAAGTAGAAGCTCAACTAGGAAGCCAACACATTGTTCAAGAAGAAAGGAGAAGGAACTTCAGTTCCACTCCATCTTCCTACATGATCCTATAGATGTGAAAAGTCAAGCTTAGTGACTCTAAACAAGCACACTTGAGAGGTAATCCCATGACTATCCTTGTATATATATGCTCTTTATGTGTTTGATTTTTTTGTTAAGTGTTTTCAAGTTCCAACGATTGGTCAAAAGGTTCAATCAAAGTGAAAAAAGCTAAAAAGGCGAAAACTGCTTCCATATGGAGCAGATGCACCGTGCACAAAGATCAGTGCGAACGACGGATATTCACTTAGATTTAACCTCTGAAAACTCCATGTTTACCATGTATATTCAACGACGGATATTCACTTTCAACCACAAATAGCCCCAGCCACCTCAATGAAGATCCATCCTCCACCCCTTCTATACCACCAGTGATTCCATGTTTACCATGTATATATTTGGACTTTCTTCTTCCTTCTTACCACTATTGCTTGTCAAAATAGCTTACCCCACACTCAACTAAGCCTTCTTTGAAACCTAAGCTTTCCCTGCTCGGTGCAACTGGATGCGCAAATTATATTAGTCCGGACGAAGGCTTTCTACCACGATTCAACCTCGGTGCTCTCCAGAAAAGTTGTAGACGCTCAAACTAGCTATCCAATGGTGATGGAATCATGCCATTCTGACCAGCGGTTCATGGAAATTCTACCAAGCTGTAAAACTAGGCGCGATTGCACCAAGGTTTTGCACCGTGCAAGAAGATCAGTGTGTACGAAGACCTTACACTGACATTCAGCCTAAGCGTCCTTCATAAACGTTGTAGGGGATGGAACTAGATTTCGAATGAATGATGAATCACGTCATTCTGATCCGGGGTTCAAGAGATATGGCAATTCGACCAAACCACTGTACAACCTAACGACTGCAGCGAGAAAGTACACTGAGGAGGACACCATCTTCCCTGCTCGATGCAAGCAATTCCGAGACTTTGACCGAAATTTGACTTTGGACTAGGTTTTGACCAAGATTCTTTTGGACCTTAGTATAAATAGGACCTTATCCTTTTGGGATTTATTATAAATTATCTTATCTCTTTTTGTTACCTCTCTTTCTTAAGAACAAGAGCAAAGTTTGTGATTTTGGATCATTGTTTATATTAAAGCTTTGCATTTGTCTTAATCTTTTCATGTTGTTTATCTTCTCTTAATCATGTTCAGTCGTCCTATACTTATGGATTTCGTGGCTATGGTTTTGGTTAGTGAGTAGTGACTTTTAGGTGTGAGATTAAGGTAGATTAGAGTGGCTCTAATGATTGTTTTATGTGTTAGGGTGTTAAATCCTTATATTTCCCTTCTTGTGTTATTGTGTTTAATGTTTTGTACATCTTTGTTGGAGAAGTTGATTTTAGGTTTTCATTTGCATTTCATGTGTTTGATGAAATGCTTTAATGAATCCATTGTTTGAAAATGGTGTATTGATAATCATGAGCCTTTGCATCTATTTATTTATAGCTTGAACATCATTAATGCTTAGTACCATATTGGTGGAGAAATTGTCTTTAAATGTTGATTATGTATGGGAATGTGAGTGAATGTTTGGTCCATTGCACAAGAGATTACTGATCATAGCCTAAGGAATTATTTGTTTAAGTTGCTTTTTGGCTTTATAGGCTTTGTGATTTAATGCTTGCTTGTCATATATACACCATTGACCATGAGTTTAAAATGTGATAAGACAAATAGATTAATGCCAAGAGATTGGATTAGTCTATAAATGTAGCATTTACTTTCACACCTTGAAAATGAATTAGAACCACCTAAGTCATATTGCGTTAGTCTTGAAACTTGCTTTTAAATTTTGGAGACAGTGTATAAGCCCAAGATACCTTATCATAAGCATCCTAAGAAGTCTAAACAAGAGCTTGAAGATGCTAAATGCAAAGCTATCATGGACAAGTTGGTTATTGAGATCCCATTGATTGATGCTGTGAGGATCACTCCTGTTATAAGGAGGTATGTGAAGAGAATGGTGACCAATAACTTGAGTTTAGAAGCTGGAGCTATGATGATAACCGAGCATGTCAGTGCAGTGATTCAGAACATAGTGCTAGAGAAGCTTTCAGACCCTGGGAGCTTTGTTTTAGACTGCACAATCTCTTTTGACAGGTTTGAGAGATCATTGTGTGATCTTGGTTCTAGTGTGAACCTTATGCCTCATTCTGTTGCCAAGAGCTTATGGATGACCAATTTTAAGGCTACAAGGATATCTCCTGTCCTAGCTGATAGATCAGTCAGAGTTCCTGAAGGTGTGATAGAGGATGTTCCTATCAAAGTAGGAGATTGTATGATTCCTACTGATTTTGTGGTTCTGAAATATGTTGAAGAACCTAAAGATACTCTTATTCTTGGAAGATCATTCTTGGCTACTGCTGGCGCCATCATTGATGTGAAAATAGAGCTTGATCTTGGTGATGTTGTCATGAACTTTGACATGGATAAGTTAAGAGGGAGTTTTACCATTGATGGTCAGATCTTTTCTGTAAGGACTTCCAAAGATGAAGAGAATGTCATGGATCTCTCAGAAGACACTTGATAAACAGATTTTTTTGCAGCAAGAATATCAAAGCTCAAGCAACCTATAGTTGTAGTACAGTGTGCAAGAGAGTATCAATCCAGCATGGGTGAAGAAAGACACTAGGAATACAGAAGCTATGCAAATCTAAGCAGAATCGGGTAAATAGATGGTAAAATCTATGAAAATTAAATGCAACGACCAAATGAGGAGGAAAACTATTTTAAAATCCTTGGAAGAGGGTTAACAACTACTCGAAGAAAACTGAGACTCTAAAATGAAAATCTACTAATTACTAAAAATCGAGCACTGAAACAGGTAGAAAAGGACACTTCTAACAACTTAGATGAATGACTTCAAATGATCAAAGAAGCAAGATTTATGACTAGAGAATGATAAACAGAGGTTTTAAAATGCTAAAAAGAGAGGATCTAAGGTTGAGGGTCATATTCAAGAGGTTCAAGATTCAAGCTTTGGGTTTGAAAACATAAATCTACTCTTTTGAAGAGCTATCTCTAAGCTTTGAGAAACTTAAACTAGGATTATCCATGACGTGTGGTATAACCCCTTTCTCTGACCCTTCCTCCTAACCTATGGTGTGTAGTGGAAAGATGGGTCAAAGAACATTAAACAAAGATCTCAAATATTGGCTTAACTAACCCCCTCTTCATCCATGGCGTTTGGGAGAGGATAGATTAGTCTCTAAGATTTGGTTTTCAAGGATCTCTGAATCCGGTCAAGGTAAGAAAGCCCTGGAATCATAGAGATCTTTTCCAAGACTCTCTAAGCTTTAAGACCCCAAATCCTAGAAGAGAATAGGTTAAGAACAAGAAAAACTCCCAAAAGCTTAAACCTTTAAACCCTTAAATCGCCCCAACCTTAAACCCAAAAGAAATCTACTCACTACTCATATTTGAAACCGATTGAAATGCAAGGGAAAGAAAACTAAACATGAACAAGCAAACGATTGAAGAAAAAGACTTAATATTGAAAAGATTCAAGGTTCAAAACAAGAAAAACTTCAAGAACAAAACAATGGCGAATATCGCCTAAAGGAAAGCTGGAAAAAGATAAGACTAAGCCTGTGTGTTTCAAGTCATGTCCCCCCTTTTCCCAAAAATAGCTAAACCGCCAAATGGTCCCCTCACTACGCTCGAAAGATGAGCTGGCTGGATAAGGTGCCAGAGATCGAGTTGGATGATCGATCTATGGCTTGATTTTCTTCATGGATCGCTGTCCTTTGCTCGATCTTCAAGTCGATTTGGTTGGATGGATCGAGCACCTCATTCGATCTTCTGGTTGATCCTTGGGTGATCGGGTCGTGGTCTCGATCTTGCTCTCGTTCTGCATGGCGTCATCCACGTCCGTACTCACGATCGATCTCCTCTCTCGATCTTGGTCTTGATCCTCCTCCATGAAACGACTTGAGTCACTCAATCATCTGGTCGATCTCGTCTAGATCGACCTGCCTAACTCGATCTGCGTCTCGATCTCGGGTCCCTTGCTGAACGGCTAAGTTCTCCAAGTGTCCACAAGCTTCCTCTCGATCCAATGCACGTCCACGCAACCTCCACAACTCCAGTGTGTCTCAAACAACCTGATAATGATGCGAAAATGCAGAAAATATGGAAATTATGAATGCAAAGTGATCTAGGACCTAAAGTGCCACAAATGGTAGAAACTAGCCTATAATGTAAGATGAATGCATGAAAACTAGCTCGAAATGCATGCTAAATATGCAAAATACATGGTAATATCAACTCCCCCAAACTTGCCTTTTGCTTGCCCTCAAGCAAACAAAATTCAAGAGAGGAAGAGAGGTTTTAAAAACGGGGGCTCAAATTCCTTGCAAAAGTGTTTTTCAAATGAATCAATTCAATGGTCCTAGTTCTTAATCCTAAGATGCAATGCACACACTCATACTCCAAAGAATTTAGCCATATTCATCACATATTGAATTCTCAAATCATGAATCTCATATCCCAAACAATCTATGAATTTAAACCTTTAACATTCATTAAGCTCAAAACTGTAAATCACACTTATGCACTTTAAAACTGAATACATTTGGCTTAGGGACAAGGTCATGAGACAAAAATGATCTCATTTTAAATGGGTAATTCAAGCAATGGGTTCTCTCAAAGAAGGTTGAACTTATGCATAATGCTTAAGGTAAAGACAATTGATGCATACATGACTAGACTCTCATCTACCCATATACACTAACAATGATCATAAACCCCTCTCATTTGTTTTTTTTGTTTTAAGCTCACTCACCCTCCTAAAGACTACCCTCATCAACAAGGCAATTCGCCTAGCAAAAACCCAAATAAAAGCATCATTTTAAAACTCTTTTGGCTAGTGGTAAAGCTATAAATACACTTAGCTCTTTTAAATACTTTTGGTAGCTCTCTTCTCTTATTATTTTTTTTTTTTTTCAAAATTGGCCTTTTGGCTCTTTCTTTTCTAATTTTTTTTTCTTTTTCTTTTCTTTGAGAGCTACCTTCCTTTTTAAACAAGAGCAATCATTTTTAAACACAAACCCTACCACTTAAAACCTCATTTCCCATTTGTTCAAACCCCAAAACACAAAATCTTTTCAAACCGAAACCAAAGCAAACAACACCCATGAATCCCCGCCCTATCCTAAGCCTAAAACTAGCTTCAAAATGCAAAGCTAGCAACAATATGAAATCCTAATTATGTCACCTAAACCAAACACTTCATACCAAGTTCAAACCAAAAATAACGCCTCGCAAAGATGTCACACAAGGTAGGAAGTCTACTCAGGCTTACAAGAGAGTGGTGAAAGTGATAAGAAAGCCTGAATATGTACAAGTGATCCATGTATCCACAAGCTTTCTCTCGATCCAATGCACGTCCACGCAACCTCCACAACTCCAGTGTGTCTCAAACAACCTGATAATGATGCGAAAATACAGAAAATATGCAAATTGCAAATGCAAAGTAATCTAGGACCTAAAGTGCAACAAATAGTAGAAACTAGCCTATAATGCAAGATGAATGCTGATATATCATGGTTTTATGGTTTTTAACCATGATATAAGTTTTTTTTACTGAGTCTTTTTGGTCTTTTTAGAGTCCTAGAAGAGTCTTTGCAGGTTATAGCATGTGTGGAGCATAACTGGAGATATTGGATCTTTTGGAGCATTATGGGTTGAAGCCACGAAGTACCAAGCTCGAAGCAGAAAGTATCACATATGGTGACGCTCGTCACCACCTTTGGTGACGCTCGTCACCCATTAAGGAAGGAGCGTGGCTGTTTTATTAAAAGTGTGAAGAAGATTTTGCAGAATTGGCCCAGAAGTTCCTTTATTTACATGAAGACCCCAGATCGTGTTTAACCCCTATTTCTTAGGTTTTTCAGCCATTGTTGGCCATTATCTTAGTTTTTGAGAATTCAGAGAGCTTAGAGAGAGATTTATTCAGAGCTTTTTGGGGAGACAAATCATGTACTCTTTTGAGAAGATTTCGAACCCCCTTTATTTCTTACTCTTTCTTTTAATGCAATATTATTCAGTTATGTTTTGTGATTCCATAATTATGTCTGAGTAATCTGCTAGTTAAGTTGGGGTTTTTCAAAGGTTGATGAAAAGATTGTAGAATCGCTATCTGTTAGGAATACCTTATGGTTTTTCATCTCTGTTTGCTTTAAAATCGAATTTCTGAGACACATCATCTAGGAATCCGAAAATCTTAGGTTGTTAAATATATGTGAGAGCATTATGCATAACCTGAACTAGTATTTTATGAGCAAAACAACTTAATGCAAAGAGATTTGGCTTAGGAGTTTTGTAAACAATTGAATCTGATCATTCCTGCAAGCTTAGGTTGTTAGGGTTTGCAAAGAGATTTGAAACTCTGTGATTTAGGCATAGATAACTTTTGCAATGAGAATTGATTAGTTATGCATCAGTGATTCATGTTTAAAACGGTTCTTAATCATTCCTGATTTCCTGCGTCATACATTCTTGGATTCAACCTGCGAACTGTCCTGACTTAGGGCTTTTAGTCTTCTGAACTTAGATCATCTTACAAAATCGTTTGCTTACTTTCATTCATTCATTCGCATTACATACATCATATCTTGCTTAGCTTAATCCGAATCTACATTCAATAGTGTAGTCTACATTACTCTCTTGGGATTTCGATAGCCCTTGTACTACACCTGCTTTTGCTGTGCACTTGCAGTAGTTTTATTTGGGTAAAACCTGACCCTATCAAGTTTTTGGCGCCGTTGCCAGGGAGTAATAGCTGCCTATCGATTTCTAGTATTAGAATTTTGTCTAAGTTTTTATTTGTTTACTGACTTTCAGCTACTTTTCTTTGTTCCTGTTTCAGGTGTATGCCTAATCGCAGAACCAGAAGCAACAAAGAGAAGGAGCTTGTGACTTTGAGCATCGACGAGCTTGCTAGGTTGGAGAGAACTAACAGGAAAGCTAAGAAGTAATCTACAATGGTCACTCCACTTATCTTGGTTGAAGATGCAGAAGGTCACTTGGTTGACAGGGAAGGAAACAGGAGGAACGAAGAGAGGCAGAGAATTAATCAAGAGGGGAATGTCATTGTTGAACAGCAGGTTCAGCAAGTGGCTGAGAACGTGGGGGTCCCTGCTGCTGTCAATAACGCTGCTGGGCGTTTTGTTCAGAGGACTCTAGGTGACTACAACAGACCTGATCAGTTCTATGCCAATAGAGCTGCAATCCGACCTCCTGCCTTCCAGAGGAACGATTTTGAGGTTAAACCAGTCTACTATCAGCTGGTTGGCCAGCATCCATTCCATGGTTTACCTCATGAGCATCTTATGGATCACATAGAGAGATTTGAGGACTTGGCTTCCAGTGTCAAAGCTAATGGGGTTAGCAATGACTTTCTGTTCTGCAAGCTTTTTCCTTACTCTCTTGAAGGAGAAGCTGCATATTGGCTGAAGCAACTGGAACCTGCTTCATTGACCACTTGGGAAGACACCAAGAATGCCTTTTTGAATAACTTCTATGATGATGCAAGATCAGAGGACATGAGGACGAAAATTGCATCATTTACACAAGGCCCTACTGAAGCTTTTAAGGCTTCTTGGATCAGGTTCAAGTCTTATCAAAGGGACTGTCCTCATCATGGCTTCAGTCAGGTGCAATTACTTGGGATTTTCTTCAGAGGCATTGACTGGAAATATCAGATGGCGCTGGATGCAGCAAGTGCAGGAAACTTCAACACCAACAGACCAGAAGAGGCGATCAGACTGATTGAGAACTTGGTCTGCAGCAACAGCACTAAAAACGCAAACTTTCAGAGGATGAAACAAGCTGGTGTAGCTGATGGAAATCAGATTGCTGAAGTTAAGGCTAACTTGGATGATATGCACAGCCTTTTGGTGGGGAAGAAGTCAGTTCACTTTGCTGCAGAAGTGGAAACTTTTGAAGCTCCAGAAGAAGTTGAGCAGGAGGATGTAAATTTCATCAATTCTGGTGGTTTTCAGGGACAAAGGTATGGGAATCAGCAGTGGAACAGAGGATACAGCAACAACAATCAGAAGAACGCCCTTACATGAGGACATAGCAAGCCTGGTTTCACTCCTAGACCCCCATTCCAGAAGACAGAGTCCCAGAAGCCATTCCAGAACAGTGGAAATTACAGAAACTATGGTTCTTCTTCCTATCAACCAGCACCTCCACAAGGGAACAAAATGGAAGCAATGTTAGAACAGATCTTGGAAGGACAACAGAAGCTTACAGTGGACTTTAATGGCAAGATAGATTCGCTCTATCAGGATTTGAATGGAAAAATTGAGAGTCTGAACTCTCATATGAAGAAGCTTGATGTTCAAGTTGCCCAAACTGCAGGAGCTGTTCAGAGGCAAGAAGGATTTCTTTCAGGAAGAGCTGATGCTAATCCCAAACACCATGTGAATGCCATCACATTGAGGAGTGGAAAGAACCTGCAACCAGTGCAGCAGAAGGATTTAACCTCAAGGAATTTTGTGGGTATTGAAGAATATGAAGATGAAGAAATATTTGCTGAAGATCCACGGGTGACGCTCATCACCAATAATGGGTGTCGCTCGTCACCCATTGAGCACAACCCCGACCCCGACTCTTCACAAATTGGTGATGACCATCACCAGGTGGGTGACGCTCGTCACCCATATCCAATGATCGATCCCGACTCGTCCAAAGTGAGTGATGCTCGCCACCATCCCAGTGACGCTCGTCACCAGACACCATATGCTGCAGTTTCGCCTAAGACTTCAGATAATGCTAAGGAGACCGTGTATAAACATAAGATACCCTATCCTAAGCATCCTAAGAAGTCTAAGCAAGAGCTTGAAGATGCAAGATGCAAGGCTATCATGGACAAGTTGGTTATAGAGATCCCATTGATAGATGCTGTAAGGATCACTCCTGTTATAAGGAGGTATGTGAAGAGGATGGTGACCAATAACTTGAGTCTTGAGGTTGGATCTATGATGATCAACGAGCAGGTCAGTGCAGTGATTCAGAACAGAGTTCCAGAGAAGCTTTCAGACCCAGGAAGCTTTGTTTTAGACTGCACCATCTTCAATGACAAGTTTGAGAGGTCATTGTGTGACCTTGGTTCTAGTGCGAACCTCATGCCTCATTCTGTTGCCAAGAGTTTGGGGATGACCGAATTTAAGGCTACAAGGATATCTCTTGTCCTAGCTGATAGATCAGTCAGAGTTCCTGAAGGAGTGATAGAGGATGTTCCTATCAAAATAGGAGATTTTATGATTCCTACTGATTTTGTGGTTCTAGAGTATGGAGAAGAACCCAAAGACCCCTTGATTCTTGGCAGACCCTTCTTGGCTACTGCAGGAGCTATTATTGACGTCAGGAAGGGTAGAATAGAGCTGAATATTGGCGATTTAGTGATGAAATTCGATATGGACAAGCTGATGAAGAGGCCAACCATAGATGGACAGACTTTTTATGTGGATGTTCTCACAAACATTGCTGATCAGATCTTCCATGAGATGAGTTCAGAGGATCCCTTGGAAAGGGCGTTGACCACTTCTACAGCTGAGTATGAGCATTTAAATTCTGCTGCAACAGGCTACACAAAGATGATGGATGCTACTGCACAAGTGATGCAACTGGTTGCACAGGATGAGCTTGTCTCCACATCTGCGAAAACTGCCACAATGGGTGATTGGTCTGCAGCAAAAGCACCAAAAGTTGAGCTTAAACAGCTCCCTGCAGGGCTAAGGTACACATTTCTGGGAGAAAACTCCACCTATCCTGTTATTGTTAATGCTTCATTGAATAATGCAGAGCTCACCCTTTTGCTAAGTAAGCTGCAAAAAATTCGCAAAGCTCTTGGCTATTCTCTTGATGACATTTCCGGTATCTCTCCAGACTTGTGCATGCATAGGATACACTTGGAGGATGAGTCGAAATCATCAGTTGAGTACCAGAGGAGGCTGAATCCGAATTTGCAGGATGTGGTCAAGAAAGAGATCATGAAGTTGTTGCAGGCTGGTATCATCTATCCTATATCAGACAGTGCTTGGGTGAGTCCAGTGCACGTTATGCCTAAGAAAGGAGGTGTCACAGTGGCAAAGAATGACAAGGATGAGCTGATTCCAACCAGGACTGTGACAGGACACATGATGTGCATAGACTACAGGAAACTGAATGCAGCAACAAGGAAGAATCATTTTCCTCTACCTTTCATCGATCAGATGCTAGAGAGACTGGCGAATCACAAGTATTACTGCTTCGTTGATGGGTATTCAGGCTTCTTTCAGTCCCCATCCATCCAGATGATCAGGAGAAGACCACTTTTACCTGTCCCTGTGGCACTTTTGCATATCGCAGAATGCCTTTTGGGCTGTGTAATGCTCCTGCAACCTTCCAGAGATGCATGATGTTGATTTTCACAGACATGATAGAGAAGTTTATGGAGGTGTTCATGGATGACTTCTCTGTTTATGGGTCCTCTTTCAAGAGCTGCTTGGATAATCTGTGTGCAGTTCTGCAGAGATGTGAAGAGAAGCACTTGGTTTTAAACTGGGAGAAGTGCCATTTTATGGTTCAGGATGGTATTGTACTTGGCCACAGAGTCTCAGGAGACGGTATAGAGGTGGATAGGGCGAAAATTGAGGTGATGACAAGTCTGCAAGCACCTGATTCAGTCAAAGCAATGCAGAGTTTTCTGGGTCATGCAGGCTTCTACAGAAGATTCATCAAGGATTTTAGCAAGATAGCACGCCCACTTACTGCTCTCCTCTGCAAGGATGTGAAGTTTGAATTCACAGAAGAGTGCAAATCCGCCTTTGAACAGATCAAACAGGCTTGGTTACAGCCCCTGTTGTGCAGCCTCCAGATTGGGACTTACCTTTTGAGGTAATGTGTGATGCCAGCGATTTTGCAGTTGGAGCAGTGCTGGGACAGAGGAAAGACAAGAAACTCCACGCCATCTACTATGCAAGTAGGACTTTGGATGAGGCTCAGAAGAATTATGCAACAACTGAGAAAGAATTGTTAGCTGTTGTGTTTGCTTTTGAGAAGTTCAGGCAGTATCTTGTTGGCTCCAAGGTCGTGGTTCATACTGACCATTCAGCACTGAAGTACCTAATGCAGAAGAAAGATGCAAAACCAAGGCTGTTAAGATGGATCCTGCTTCTTCAGGAATTTGATATTGAAGTAAAAGACAAGAAAGGGGTTGAGAATGGAGTTGCTGATCATTTATCCCGGATTCAGGTCGAAGACAGTGTTCCAATCTATGATTTCTTGCCTGAAGAGAATGTTTACTTGGTGGAAACCAGAGAACAGGAGGAAAGTACTGAAAACCTGCAGTTTTCACGAAATTGCAGGGGAGTGACGAGCGACACCAGGAAGGTGACGCTCGTCACCAACCCATAACAGTCGCGACCAAAGTATACGAGAGAGGTGACGCTCGTCACCAATATTGGTGATGCTCGTCACCAATCTCAACACTTATCTGTGATTTGTGCAAGCTTGGGGATGGCTTTTGAAGAACCTGTTTATGCTTTGCATGATCCAAAGAGGCCCTGGTATGCCGATATTGCAAATTATTTTGCTGCAGAGGATGAGCCACATGACTTTAAAGGCTATGCTAAGAAGAAGTTCTTGAGAGAACTTAGGAGATTATATTGGGATGAGCCATATCTCTATAAGCATTGTGCTGATGGTATCTACAGAAGATGCTTAGCAGAAGAAGAAGTCTAGGACGTCCTTTTTCACTGTCATGGATCAGAATATGCTGGACACTTTGCTACATTCAAGACTGTCTCTAAGGTATTGCAAGCTGGATTTTGGTGGCCTACTATGTTAAGAGACGCCCAAGCCTTCATCACAAGCTGTGATACTTGTCAGAGAAGATGAAAAATCAGCAGGAGACATGAGATGCCACAGAACTTCATTCTGAAAGTTGAAGTTTTGGATTGTTGGGGTATTGACTTCATGGGACCTTTTCCCTCATCTTATGGGAATAAATACATTCTGGTTGCTGTTGATTATGTATCTAAGTGGGTAGAGGCGTTGGCTACTCCTACTAATGATGCTGCAGTGGTTTTAAAGCTGTTTAAGACCATTATCTTTCCCAGATTTGGTATCCCGCGGATTGTCATTAGTGATGGTGGTTCTCACTTTGTCAACAAGGTTTTTGTAAGCTGTTGAAGAAGTATGGTGTACAGCACAGAGTGGCCACGCCCTATCATCCCCAAACAAGTGGACAAGTTGAGGTTTCCAACAGGCAGATCAAGCAGATTCTGGAAAAGACAGTTGGGAAGACAAGGAAAGATTGGTCTGCAAAGCTGGATGATGCATTATGGGCCTACAGGACTGCATACAAAACGCCACTTAGAACTACACCATTCCATCTTCTCTATGGCAAGGCGTGCCATCTACCAGTAGAGCTGGAGTTCAAAGCAGAATGGGCCATCAAGGAGCTGAACTTCGATCTGAAGCCTGCTGCGGAAAGGCGTTTGATTCAGCTCAATGAACTGGATGAGATCAGATATCTGGCCTATGAAAACTCCAAGTTATACAAGAAGAGGACAAAGGCATATCATGATAAAAAGATCATCTCTAGGCATTTCGAGCCCAATGACCAGGTATTACTCTACAACTCTCGTTTACAGCTTTTTCTGGTAAATTGCGTTCTCGATGGTCAGGTCCTTTCACTGTCAAAGAAGCTCGCCCACATGGTGCAATTGTCCTGATTAACTCCAAAGGAGAGGAGTTTACTGTCAATGGACAAAGGGTGAAGCATTACTGGGCACAAGCAGAGATTCCAGCAGGACACATTGTGTCTCTGGATCAGGCACCAGCTGTCTAAACAGCCAACCAAAGTCAAGCTAATGACTTTAAACAAGCGCTTAGTGGGAGGCAACCCACTGGTAAGTTGTAGGTATGACACTTAGTTATTATTTTCGTGCTTAGGATTAGTAATTAGATTAATGTGATTTAAAAAAAAATAAATAAATAAATGGTGACGATCATCACCCTTTTGGTGATGCTCGTCACCCGTCGAAGCCGAGCACGGGTATTAGTTTTCTCTCTTCTTCTTCCTCGGGCATAACTGTTTAAACCAAGAACACTTAGAAATTTTTAGAGATTCATAACTTTTGATTTTCTAAACCAAATTGAGGGATTCAAGAGTCTAATCCATGTGGATTTTGCTCCTCTTTCTGAATATCAACTCGGTTTTTAACATCTGCAAGGTATGTGTTCGGAATCCCCAATTTTCAGTCTGCCATAGGTTTGGTAAAATCCGATTTTTGACTTAATTGGTAACTGTTGAATCATGGTTAGTTAGGTTGTATTAGAGGAATGGAACCATCTATGTGAGCTATTATCAGTTGATTTGCAAGTTTTGAATTTTCGAGTTCATGATGACAATTGCAAAAATCTGGAAATTTTGGGTGATTTGGGTTTAACTGATGATTGAATTGTGTTCCTGGTGGTGCTGTAGTTGATCGCCATCAGTTATTTCACCCTGATTGGTTGATTTTTTGAACTTTAAAATTTTTTGCTAATTTTGGTGATGTTTTTGGTCGATTTTGATCTTCAATTTTCAGATGCCTCGTCAGGAGAAACGACCAAGGCAAAGCTCATCTTCAAGCACTGCAACAGGGTCTACGGATTCCTTCACTCAACACCCGGTTTGCAGGCCCCCATGGCCCAAACGAGAAGATCGGAAAATAGCCTCATGAATGGTTTGGGCAGGGACTCCGAAGCAGAAGTGTCCCAAGACACCTGTGTGTTCCACGATATTCAGGAAGAGTGGGATGAATATGACACGCTGTTCTACAATGCGTGGCTGGGAGTGAAGATTATCCCCACTCGGTTCGCGGATTCTGCTGTTCTGCAGAAGATGGGGATCTTCGAGGAGGTTGTTCAGATTCTGGAGCGCATCGGGATGTTATGCCGTTCCAGCAGTATGATCTCTACCCAGATTTGGTCCGCCAGTTTCTCTCTACAGTTCGCGTCTACTACGCGAATGAGTTGGCAAAGCGTGCGCTGGAAGGCACGATGACGTTTCTGATCCGAGGAGTTCGACACCGGATCAGTCTGATGGAGCTTTGTGGGATCTATGGCTTCTCTGACCATCCCACAGGCATTCTCCTTCCCTCTCAGTGGACCCATATGCAGACATTTTGGTCCAAGTTCGGGAATGGAGTCTATGACAGCAAGACCAGCACGCAGACAGAGCTTCGACATCCAGTCTTGAGGTACATTCTGCCCCTCTTTGGTCATACCATTCTGTGCAAGTCTGCGCCTAGCAAGACTCGAGTTAGTGAGCTGATTCTCCTCTACTACGGACTATATGAGATGCTGGATGATTCGATACCTGTTTATAGCATGGTTCGCGCCAACTTAGGCGCTGTTTTCGCTGAGCATCTGGTCTCCTTGAAGACCAAGCCATTCACCAGTCCAGGGGAGAAGACTGAGAGTGTTGGCAGCCTGCTAACACCGATCTTCCATCATTTCCAGATCGATGTCACACCTTGCAGTCTGCGCAGTGACAGATCACTTATGGATGACCAGTATCTGCGCCCTGTCACTTGGATGAAGATTGGGGTGTCTGGACTTTCACTACCACTTCTGGAGAGTATGTTGGCATTAAGTTGCCACAGAGAGCCCTCACTACGATTCAGGGAGATCCACGCCAGCTATTCTTCATGCCAGCACGGACTCTTCTGCGCCCCTTGACTTTGCGTCTTGCTAGAGCTGCTACAGCTAGCGCCTCTGCTTCTACTGCCGCTGCTGCTGATGCTGGACCTTCTACACGCCAGAGTGGTTCTTCTACTTCTTTCAGGCGTCCTCCACGACCACAGACACCCATGGATATGGCTGCTTTTCAGAAGTATGTCATTGACATCTTTGAGGGACTCTGGGATGCTGTTGCTACACTTAGCAACTGTGGTTGTGTCTGCCCCCATTACACCACTGAGCCTTGCGAGGATGAGGATTGAGGTTTCACTATCTGGTTACTTGTTCCTTTTTTCCTTTTTATTTCTTTCTCTTGAGTCATTTTTTATGTTTTCTTTGAGTCAGTTGTCAGTTTCTTTGATGATGTTTTGTGAGATTGTTGAACCAGGTAATTTTTTTTGCTATGTTTGGATGTTGTTAATTATGTGTTTGAATGCTCAAAAAGTCCAACTTTAGAGTACACATGCAAACACTTCGTTAATTAACATCTGACATAAGAATTGGGCAATACAGGTCGTGGTGACGCTCGTCACTCGACCCCACGCGAGGTAACACTTTTCTGACTTGGTTTTTCGACTTCTCATTCATTTTTCTGACCAACTCTTGGCTTAATAACACTGGGGACAGTGTTGTTTAAGTCTGGGGGAGGTGGTTACTGACGTTGTGTGCTTTGTGTCATGTCTATAGAGTCTTAAAGTTGAGTCAAAAACCTGTTTTTATAGAGTCAAAATTTTTGAAACTGTCAGTTTTTCTTGGAACTAACCATAGGACGTTTTTGCTGATAAGAACCATTGCCACAATAGTTGATTACAAGTCTTACTAAGTTGAAAGTCATAGGTAGATCAGTCTAGCAATGAAGGTTTAGGTTCTTAGAGAATCTGGAAAATTTGCTGTTAGCTCCACCTTAATGAACTTTAAACCTCTTGTCTTGGTGATTGATTCTTATTGATCTTGATTCTCTCTTTCAGCACTGACAATAAAGTTAAGATACAGTCTCTCTTTGATCTTCCCTGATGTAGTTTTTAAAAGATTAAGTCCAAAGAATGGTGCATTCATGACCTTGTCTCCTCACAAAAAACAACAGTAGTGAACACACTCGAGAACCTGTCTCCTCACAAGGAACACAAGTATTGAGTAGCACCATTTCTTAGACTGTAAAAGTTGAGAAAAAGAAGTGAAAAACCAAAAATATCCTAAGAAAAAGATCAAGGGAAGAAAAAATAGGAGAGCTGTGTTGAGATCTAATTGTTCAGTTGTTAGGAAGGGAAAAGAATATGTAAAGTGATTAAGATGATAGAACTTTGATGAGATTTCACACTTAGATAAAAAAATAAGGAGTTAACAGTAGAAATTTCGGATTTCTTGAAGGGATTTGGACTGGACTTGAGAGATGCTAAGCTTGTGATGATTACACTGAAATTTGATCTTGTGTTGACTATGTGGTATGTGGATTCGAAAGCTCTAACTAGTATGGTGTTCCTGATGACTGAATGATTGTTTCTTGTTTTCAAACCTCGACCTTATTCTTTGTCTGATGTTTGCTTGAGGGCAAGCAAAAGCTAAGTCTGGGGAAGTTGATATATTATGGTTTTTATGGTTTTTAACCATGATATAAGTCTTTTTTACCGAGTCTTTTTGGTCTTTTTAGAGTCTTAGAAGAGTCTTTGCAGGTTATAGCATGTCTGGAGCATAACTGGAGATATTGGAGCCTTTTGGAGCATTCTGGGTTGAAGCCACGAAGTACCAAGCTCGAAGCAGAAAGTATCACATATTGTGACGCTCGTCACCACCTTTGGTGACGCTCGTCACCCATTAAGGAATGAGCATGGCTGTTTTATTAAAAGTGTGAAGAAGATTTGCAGAATTGGCCCAGAAGTTCTTTTATTTACATGAAGACCTCAGATCGTGTTTAACCCCTATTTATTAGGTTTTTCAGCCATTATTGGCCATTATCTTAGTTTTTGAGAATTCAGAGAGCTTAGAGAGAGATTTATTCAGAGCTTTTTGGGGAGGCAAATCCTGTACTCTTTTGAGAAGATTTCGAACCCCCTTTATTTCTTACTCTTTCTCTTAATGCAATATTATTCAGTTATGTTTTGTGATTCCTTAATTATATCTGAGTAATCTGCTAGTTAAGTTAGGGTTTTTCAAAGGTTGGTGAAAAGATTATAGAATCGCTATCTGTTAGGAATACCTTATGGTTTTTCATCTCTGTTTGCTTTAAAATCGAATTTCTGAGACACATCATCTAGGAATCCGAAAATTTTAGGTTGTTAAATATATGTGAGAGCATTATTCATAACCTGAACTAGTATTTGATGAGCAAAACAACTTAGTGCAAAGAGATTTGGCTTAGGAGTTTTGTAAACAATTGAATATGATCATTCCTGCATGCTTAGGTTGTTAGGGTTTGCAAAAAGATTTGAAACTCTGTGATTTAGGCATAGATAACTTTTGCAATGAGAATTGATTAGTTATGCATCAGTGATTCATTTTTAAAACGGTTCTTAATCATTCCTGATTTCCTGCATCATACATTCTTGGATTCAACCTGCGAACTGCCCTGACTTAGCGCTTTTAGTCTTCTGAACTTAGATCATCTTACAAAATCGTTTGCTTACTTTCATTCATTCATTCGCATTACATACATCATATCTTGCTTAGCTTAATCTGAATCTACATTCGATAGTGTAGTCTACATTACTCTCTTGGGATTTCGATACCCCTTGTACTACAACTGCTTTTGCTGTGCACTTGCAGTAGTTTTATTTGGGTAAAACCTGACCCTATCAAATGCATGAAAACTAGCTCTAAATGCATGCTAAATATGCAAAATACATGGTAATATCAACACTATTGCTGGGTATGTCACTGAATCTGATACAAGTGGTCAAGTGAACAAGATGGCTATTGAAGAGGTAATATCTGAAACTTCTGCAAAAGCTGTTGGGTTTGAGGATTACAGTGAGGATCATATCTTCACGACTAGGCTTGAAGAAGAGGTTCCCATCAATGCCAAGTTGCTGGACAAAGACGTGTTTGTGATGGAGGCAAGACTTGCAGAGCTAAATTGCAAAAAAGTTGCAGAAACTCGAACTGCAGGGTCAGTGACGACCGTCACTGACCTGGTGACGCTCGTCACCAACCTGGACACAAAGGATCGACATGATCTTACAGATACAAGTCCATCTGATGTTGCCAAACCGAAAATTCAACATTCCACAACCCAAAAACCTGCAACTAAGAAAAGGTTTGCACTTCCTGGAACCAATTCCAAACCTCCTAATCTCATCAAGAAGAACTTAAAAGGTGCAAAAGATGCTTCACACTTATGCAAGCAACGAGATTCTCGTAGAATGCTTGGTGTTTCTTTTGATGATTCGGCAGGAAAATGAAGTGTCCCACCCACACTCACAACCCACCCTGCTGATGTTTCTCACTTCCTTGGAACAATTCATGCATCTACTGCCTATAAACCACCATGGATGAAGAGACATTCTTCACCAAGGCATTCAATGCCACATTCTGTTCCACCAGCTGCCTGTGCAGCATTCAATGTCGAACTAATGACTTTAAACAAGCGCTTAGTGGGAGGCAACCCCCTGGTAAGTTTTCATTTTCATATACTTATTTTAGTTTTCTATTACATAGATAAAAAACCCAAAAACATGAGACAAATTGAAAACAAAAAGAGAGCCAGTTTGTCAATTTGCTTTGATGATGTCTTGTGAACTTATTAGACCATGTATTATGCTTTGTTTGGATGTTTTTGATGTGTGCTTTCAGTGCTCCAACTGTCTAAATTCGGAGTACACATGATGACACAACGTTTAAACATCCAACTTGATGATTCTGAAGTATCAGACGTGGTGACGCTCGTCACCCGTCCCTTCGCGAGGTACCACTTTTCTGACACGGTTTTACAAGTTCTCATGCTTCTTTTTGACCAACTCTTGGCTTAATAACACTGGGGACAATGTTGTTAAAGTCTGGGGGAGGTGGCTACTGACGTTGTGTGCATTGTGTTTGATTTAGAGTCTTAAAATTGAGTCAAAAACCTGTTTTTATAGAGTCAAAATTTTGAAATTGTCAGTTTTTCTTGGAACTAACCATAGGACGTTTATGCTTATAAGAACCATTGCCACAGTAATTGATTACAAGTCTTACTAAGTTGAAAGTCATAGGTAGATCAGTCTAGCAATGAAGGTTTAGGTTCTTAAAGACTCTGAAAAATTTGCAGTTAGCGATAAATTTGCTGTTAGCTCCACCTTAATGAACTTTAAACTTCTTATCTTGGGGATTGATTCTTATTGATCTTGATTCTATCTTTCAGCACTGATAATAAGGTTAAGATACAGTCTCTCTTTGATCTTCCCTGATGTAGTATTTAAGAGTTTGAGTCAAAAGAATGGTGCATTCATGACCCTGTCTCCTCACAAGGAACAACAGTAATGAACACACTCAAGAACCTGTCTCCTCACAAGGAACACAAGTATTGAGTAGCACCATATCTTAGACTGTAAAAAAAATTGAAAAAAGAAGTGAAAAATCGAAAAAAATAGAAAGGAAAAGATCAAGGAAAGAGAAAATAGGAGAGCTGTGTTGAGATTGCTTTGTTCAGTTGTTTAGGAAGGGAAATGAATCTATAAGGTATTGAGATGATAAAACCTTGATGAGATATCACACTTAGATAGATATAGGGAGTTAACAGTAGAGATTTCGGATTTCTTGAAGGGATTTGGATTGGATTTGAGAGATTTGCTAAGCTTGTGATGATTAGACTGAAATTTGATCTTGTGTTGAATATGTGGTATGTGGATTCAAAAGTATTAACTAATGTGGTGTTCCTGATGTTTAGCTGACTGTTTCTGTTTTCAAACCTCGACCATGTTCTTTGTCTGATGTTTGCTTGAGGATATGCAAAAGCTAAGTATGAGGGAGTTGATATATCATAGTTTTTATGGTTTTTAACCATGGTATAAGTCCTTTTTATTGAGTTTTTTTTTGTTTTTTTAGAGTCTTAGTAGAGTCTTTGCAGGTTATAGCATGTTTGGAGCATAATTGGAGATATTGAAGATTTTTGGAGCATTGCAAGTTGAAGCCACGAAGTGTCCAGCTCGAGAATAAAAGTATGCATTTCAGTGACGCTCGTCACTCAGAAATGAAGGGGTCGTGGCTGGTTTATTAAAAGTATAAAGATTATTTGCAGAATCAGCTCAGAAGTTCCAGTATTTGTAAGAAGGTCCCAGATCGTGTTCTAGCTTCTATATATTAAGTTTTCAGCCATTGTTGGCTTGTATCTTAGTTTTTGAGAATTCAGAGAGCTTTAGAGAGGATTTTATTGACAGCTTTTGGGGAGACAGATCTTCTATTCTTTTTGGAGAAGATTTCGAACCCCCTTTGTTTTTATTCTATTTTTTTAATGCAAATTAATTCAGTTATGTTTTGTGATTCCATGAGCATGTCTGAGTTATTTGTTGGTTAAGTCAGGGTTTTTTCAAAGGTTGATGAAGAGTTTGTAGAATTGCTACATGTTAGGAATATCTTTTGGTTTTTCATCTCTGCTTGTTTTAAAATCTAATTTCTTAGAAACATCATCTAGAAATCCAAAAATCATTGGTTGTTGAATATATATGAGAGCATTATTGATAACCTGAACTAGTATTTGATGAGCAAAACAACTTAGTGCAAAGAGATTTGGCTTAGAAGTTTTGTGAACAATTCAATTTGATCATATTGCATGTTTAGGTTGTTAGGATTTGCAAAGAGATTTGAAACTCTGTGATTTAAACATAGTTAACTCCTGCAATGAGAATTGATTAGTTATATTTGATATTCATGTTCAAAACGTTTCATAATCATTCCTGATTTCATGCATTGTACATACTCGAATTCAACCTGCGAACTGTCCTGACTTAGCGCTTTTAGTCTGCTGAAATTTAGATCAACAACTAAAATTCGTTTGCTTACATTTAATTTGTCATTCGCAAGACATACATCGCATACTGCTTAGCTTAATCTGAACCTACAATTGATAGTGTAGTTTACATACTCCCTTAGGATTCGGTATCCCTTGTACTACAACTGTTTTGTTGTGCACTTGCAGTAGCTTTATTTGGGTAAAACTTGAGCCCTATCAAGTTTTTGGCGCCATTGCCGGGGAGTAATATCTGCCTATCAATTTTTAGTATTATGATTTTGTCTAAGTTTTAATTTTTTTACTAACTTTCAGTTTCTTTTCTTTGTGTTGGTTTCAGGTGTATGCCTAATCGCAGTACCATAAGCAGCAAAGAGAAGGAGCTTGTGACTTTGAGCATCGACGAACTTGCAAAGTTGGAGAGGACCCTCAGGAAAACTAAGAAACAGTCTACAATGGTTGTTCCACTGATCTTGGTTGAAGATGCAGAAGGTCACTTGGTTGATAGAGAGGGAAACAGGAGGAACGAAGATGGGCAAAGACTGGATCAGGATGGGAATGTCATCGCTGAACAGCAGATTCAGCAAGCTCCAGATGAAGCTGTAAACGTTGCTGGACGTTTTGTGCAGAGGACTCTAGGAGATTACAACAGACCTGATCAGTTATATGCCAACAGAGCTGCAATCCACCCTCCTGCTCTCCAGATGAATGATTTGATCTCAAGCCTGCTTATTATCAGCTGGTGTGACAGCATCCTTTTCATGGCTTAACTCATGAGCATCCAATGGATCATATTGAGAGGTTTGAGGATTTGGCTTCAAGTGTCAAAGCCAATGGTGTTAGCAATGACTTTCTGTTCTGCAAGCTTTTCCCATACTCACTTGGTAGAGATGCTGCATTCTGGCTGAAGCAACTGGAGCCTGCTTCATTAACTACTTCGGAGGACACCAAGAAATGCATTTTTGAACAATTTATATGATGATGCTAGGTCAGAGGACCTGAGAACGAAAATTGCATCATCCTCTCAATGTCCTACTGAAGCTTTTAAGGCTTCTTGGCTGAGATTTAAGTCTTAACAAAGGGACTGTCCTCATCATGGTTTCAGTCAAGTGCAACTACTTGGGATCTTCTTTAGAGGCATTGACTGGAAGTATTCAATGGCGCTGGATGCTGAAGTGCAGGAAACTTCCACACCAACAGACCAAATGAAGCAATCAGATTGATTGAAAATTTGGCCTGCAATAACAGACCAAGAATGCAGATTTTCAGAGGATGAAGCAAGCTTGTTTGGATGATGGACCACAGATTGCTGAAGTCAAGGCTAAGCTGGACATATGCACAGCCTCTTGGTGGGAAAGAAGTCAGTTCATTTTGCTGCAGAGGTGGAGACTTTCGAAGGTCCAGAGGAGGTTGAGCAGGAAGATGTGAATTTCATCAATTCTGGCGGTTTTCAAGGTCAAAGGTATGGAAATCAGCAGTGGACCAGAGGCTATAACAACAACACTCAGAAGAGTGCCTACACAAGAAATCATAGCACGCCTGGTTACACACCTAAGCCTTCATTCCAGAAGTCACAGTACCAGAAACCATTCCAGAACAGTGGAAATTTCAACAGGAATTATGGTTCTTCTTCCTAGCAATCTGCACCTCCACAAGAGAACAAGATGGAAGCTATGCTGGAACAGATCCTAGAAGGACAACAGAAGCTGACAGTGGACTTCAATGGCAAGATAGATTCGCTCTATCAGGACTTGAATAGAAAAATTGAGAGTCTGAACTCTCATATGAAGAAGCTTGATGTTCAAGTTGCCCAAACTGCAGGAGCTGTTCCGAGGCAAGAAGGATTTCTTCCAGGAAGAACTGATGCTAATCCCAAACACCATGTGAATGCCATCTCATTAAGGAGTGGAAAGAACCTGCAACCAGTGTTGCAGAAAGATTTGAGCTTAAGAAATTTTGTGGGATTTGAAGAGTATGAAGATGAAGAAATTTCTGCGGAAAGTCCACAGGTGACGCTCGTCACCAAGCATGGGTGTCGCTCATCACCCACTAAGCACAACCCCAATGATTTTTCTTTGGAGATTTGTGACGACCGTCACCAGGAGGGTGACGCTCGTCACCCAAATCGAGCAGATCATCCCGACTTGTCCAAGACGAGTGACGCTCGTCACAAACCTGGTGACGCTCGTCACCCGTTGCAACACACTGCAGTTTCGACGGAGACTTCAAACAATGCTAAGGGGACAGTGTATAAGCCCAAGATTCCTTATCCTAAGCATCCTAAGAATTCTAAACAAGAGCTTGAAGATGCTAAATGCAAAGCTATCATAGACAAGTTGGTTATTGAGATCCCGTTGATTCATGCTGTGAGAATCACTCCTGTTATAAGGAGGTATGTGAAGAGAATGGTGACCAATAACTTGAGTTTAGAAGCTGGAGCTATGATGATCAACGAGCAGGTCAGTGTAGTGATTCAGAACAGAGTGCTAGAGAAGCTTTCAGAACCTGGGAGCTTTGTTTTAGACTGCACAATCTTTTCTGACAGGTTTGAGAGATGATTGTGTGATCTTGGTTCTAGTGTGAACCTTATGCCTCATTCTGTTGCCAAGAGCTTAGGGATAACCGATTTTAAGGCTACAAGGATATCTCTTGTCCTAACTGATAGATCAGTCAGAGTTCCTGAAGGTGTGATAGAGGATGTTCCTATCAAAGTAGGAGATTGCATGATTCCTACTGATTTTGTGGTTCTGAAATATGTTGAACAACCTAAAGATCCTCTTATTCTTGGAAGATCATTCTTGGATACTGCTGGCGCCATCATTGATGTGAAAAAGGGGAACATAGAGCTTGATCTTCGTGATGTTGTCATGAACTTTGACATGGATAAGTTAAGAGGGAGTTCTACCATTGATGGTCAGACCATTTCTGTATAGACTTCCAGAGATGAAGAGAATGTCATGGAGCACTCAGAAGACACTACTGCTGGGTATGTCACTGAATCTGATACAAGTGGTCAAGTGAACAAGATGGCTATTGAAGAGGCAATATCTGAAACTTCTCCAAAAGCTGTTGGGTTTGAGGATTGCAGTGAGGATCATATCTTCATGACTAGGCTTGAAGAAGAGGTTCCTATAAATGCCAAGTAGCTGAAGGAAGACGTGTTTGTGATGGAGGCAAGACTTGCAGAGCTGAATTGCAAAAAAGTTGCAGAAACTCGAACTGCAGGGTCAGTGACGACCGTCACTGACCTGGTGCCCCTCGTCACCAACCTTGACACAAAGGATCGGCATGATCTTACAGCTACAAGTCCATCTGATGTTGCTAAACCGAAAATTCAACATTCCACAACCCAGAAATCGGCAACTAAGAAAAGGTATGCACTTCCTGGAACCAATTCCAAACCTTCTAATCTCATAAATAAGAATTTAAAAGGTGCAAAAGATGCTTCACACTTATGCAAGCAACGAGATTCTCGTAAAATGCTTGGTGTTTCTTTTGATGATTTGGCAGGAAAACGAAGTGTCCCACCCACATTCACGACCCACCCTACTGATACTCCTCACTTCCTTGGAAGAATTCATGCATCTACTGTCTATAAACCACCATGGATGAGGAAACATTCTTCTCCAAGGCATTCAATACCACCTTCTGTTCCACCAGCTGTCTGAGCAGCATTCAAAGTCGAGTGAATGACTTTAAACAAGCACTTAGTGAGAGGCAACCCACTGATAAGTTTTATTTTTCATATACTTATTTTAGTTTTCTATTACATAGCTTAAAAACACAAAAACATGAGAAAAATCGGGAAAAAAAGAGCCAGTTTGTCAGTTTGCTTTGATGATGTCTTGTGAACTTGTTCGGCCATGATTATGCTTTGTTTGGATGTTTTTGATGTGTGTTTTGAGTGCTCCAACAGTCTTTTACTCTTTTTGGAGAAGATTTCGAATCCCCTTTGTTTTTATTCTATTCTTTTAATGCAAATTCATTCAGTTATGTTTTGTGATTCCATAAGCATGTCTGAGTTATTTGTTCGTTAAGTTAGGGCTTTTTCAAAGGTTGATGAAGAGTTTGTAGAATTGCTACCTGTTAGGAATATCTTTTGGTTTTTCATCTCTGCTTGCTTTAAAATTAAATTTCTTAGAAACATCATCTAGAAATCCGAAAATCATAGGTTGTTGAATATATGTGAGAGCATTATTGATAAACTGAACTAGTATTTGATGAGCAAAACAACTTAGTGCAAAGAGATTTGGCTTAGAAGTTTTGTGAACAATTGAATTTGATCATATTGCATGTTTAGGTTGTTAGGGGTTGCGAAGAGATTTGAAACTCTGTGATTTAAACATAGTAACTCCTGCAATGAGAATTGATTAGTTATATATTTGATATTCATGTTCAAAACTGTTTATAATCATTCCTGATTTCATGCATTATACATACTCAGATTCAACCTGCGAATTGTCCTAACTTAGTGCTTTTAGTCTTCTGAAACTTAGATCAACAACTATAGTTCGTTTGCATACTTTTAATTTGTCATTCGCATTAACATATATCGCATACTGCTTAGCTTAATACGAACCTACAATTGATAGTGTAGTTTACAAACTCCCTTGGGATTCGATACCCCTTTTACTACAACTGCTTTGCTGTGCACTTACAGTAGTTTTATTTGGGTAAAACCTGAGCCCTATCACCTTTGCAACCGGTTCCATCACATGTGTAGCAGCTGCATCCAGATGCTCATACTCTTCTATAGAAGTGGTCAACGCCCTCTCCAAGGGGTCTTTTGATCTCATCTCTTGAAAGATCTGATCAGCAAGGTTGGTAAGAACATCCACATGGAAAGTCCGTCCATCTATGGTTGGCCTCTTAATCAACTTGTCCATTCCGAACTGCATCACTAAGTCACCAGCAGTCAGCTCTATTCTTCCTTCCCTGACATCGATAATAGCTCATGCAGTAGCTAGGAAAGGTCTGCCAAGAATCAAAGGGTCTTTCAGTTCTTTTCCATACTCTAGAACCACAAAATCAGTAGGAACCATGCAATCTCCTACTTGATAGGAACATCCTCTATCACACCTTCAGAAACTATGACTTATTTATCAGCTAGGACAAGAGATATCCTTGTAGCCTTAAAATCGGTCATCCTTAAGCTCTTGGCAACATAATGAGGCATAAGGTTCACACTAGAACCAAGATCATACAATGATCTCTCAAAAATGTGAGAAAAGATTGTGCAGTCTAAAACAAAGCTTCCAGGGTCTAAAAGCTTTTATGGCACTATGTTCTGAATCACTGCACTGACCTGCTTGTTGATCATCATTGCTCCTGCCTCTAAACTCAAGTTTTTGGTCACCATCCTCTTCACATACCTCCTTATAATAGGAGTAGTCCTCACAGCATCAATCAAAAGAATATCAGTGACCAGCTTGTCCATGATAGCCTTGCATCTGGCATCTTCAAGCTCCTGTTTAGACTTCTTAGGATGCTTAGGAAACGGTACCTTAGGCTTATATACCGTTTCCTTTGCATTGTTCGAAATCTCAGGCGAAGCAGCTGTGAATTGCTGTGGGTGACGAGCGTCACACTCCTGATGGCGAGCGTCAATCGTTTTGAACAAGTCAAGCATATCTCCTCTAGATTGGTGACGAGTGTCACTGGATCAGCGACAATCGTCACTCATTTGTGAAGAATTCGCGTCAGGGGCTTTTAAAGTTGGTGACGAGCGACACCCCTCCTGGGTGACGGTCGTCACTCGTTGTTTCTCAGCCAAGTTTCATCATCTTCAAACTCTTCAAGTCCAACAAATTCTCCTGAGCTCAAATCCTTCTGCAACATTGGTTGCAGGTTCTTTCCACTCCTCAATGTGATGGCATTCACATGGTGTTTGAGATTAGCATCAGTCTTTCCATGAAGAAATCCTTCTTGTCTCTGAACAGCTCCTGCAGCTTGAGCAACTTTAACATCCAATTTCTTCATGTGAGAGTTCAGACTCTCAATTTTTCCATTCAGGTCCTGATACAGCGAATCCATCTTGCTATTGAAGTCCACTGTCAGCTTTTGTTGTCCCTCTAGGAATTGTTCTAACATAGCTTCCACCTTGTTGTCTTGTGGAGGTGCAGCTTGGTAGGAAGAAGAGCCAAAATTCATGTTGAAGTTGCTGCTGTTCTGGTAAGGTTTTTGGAACTCTGTCTTTTGAAATTGAGGCTTGGGTGTGTAACTAAGCGAATTCTGATTTCCTGTGAAGGTATTCTTCTGATTGTTGCTGTTGGAACCTTTGTTCCACTGCTGATTCCCAAACCTTTGACTCTGAAATCCTCTAGCATTGATGAAATTCACATCTTCCTGCTCAATCTCTTCTGGATTTTCGAAAGTCTCTACCTCTCCAGCAAAGTGGACTGATATATTTCCTACCAAAAGGCTGTGCATACTGTCCAGCTTAACCTTAACTTCAGCAATCTGATTCCCATCACTCAAACCACCCTGTTTCATTCTCTGAAAAACAGCATTCTTGGTGCTGTTATTGCATGCCAAGTTTTCAATCAGAGTTATTGCAGCTTCTGGAAGGTTGGTGTTAAAGTTCCCATTACTAGCAGCATCCAACGCCATTTGATACTTCCAGTCAATGCCTCTGAAGAAAATACCAAGAAGCTTCACCTGATTGAAGCCATGATAAGGGCAGTCCCTTTGATAAGACTTGAATCTCAGCCAAGAAGCTTTAAAAGCTTCATTAGGACCTTGGGAGAATGATGCAATTTTCGTCCTCATGTCTTCTGATCTAGCATCATCATATAAATTGTTCAGAAAAGCATTATTGGTGTCCTCCCAAGTGGTAAGTGAACCATGCTCCAGTTGCTTCAGCCAATAAGTAGCATCTCCTCCAAGTGAGTAAGGGAACAACTTACAGAACATAAAGTCATAGCTAACTCCATTAGCTTTGACACTTGAAGTCAAATCCTCAAACCTCTCAACATGATCCATAGGATGATCATGAGGTAAGCCATGGAAAGGATGCTGTCCCCCCAGCTGATAATAAGCAGGCTTGAGCTCAAAAATCATTCCTCTGGAAAGCAGGAGGGCGGATTGCAGCTTTGTTAGCATAAATCTGGTCAGGTCTGTTGTAATCTCCTAGAGTCCTCTGAACAAAATTTCGAGCAGCGTTATTAGCAGCAACAAGAACTCTAGTGACTTGTGCCACTTATTGAACCACCTGTTCAACTATGACATTCCCATCTTGATCCAGTCTCTGCCGTTTCTGCGTTCATCCTGTTTCCCTCTCTGTCAACCAAGTGACCTTCTGCATCTTCAACCAAGATCAGTGGAGCAACCATTGTAGACTGTTTTATAGTTTTCCTGATGGTCCTCTCCAACTTAGCGAGTTCGTCAATGCTCAAAATCCCAAGCTCCTTCTCTTTGTTGCTTCTGGTACTGCGATTAGCCATACACCTGAAACCAGCACAAAGAAAAGTAGCAGAAAGTTGGTAAACAAATAAAAACTTAGACAAAATCCTAATACAAGAAATCGATAGGCAGCTTTTACTCCACGGCAACGGCGCCAAAAACTAGATAGGGCTCAGCTTTTAGCCAAATAAAAACTACTGCAAGTGCACAGCAAAGCAGTCATAGTTGATAACAATAATTTTTGGGTTTTGTTTTATCAAAGCCAAAAGCACAGTTTATGATGTAGTATAGTGCAAGAGGTGTCAATCCAGCTCAGGTTGATGAAAGTTACTAGGAATGCAAGAGCTAGGCAAATCTAAGCGAAATCGGGTAAATGGAGGAGAAAGTCGATAAAACTAAATGCAACTACCGAATGACCACAAAAACTATTTTAAAATCCCCACTGAAGGGTTAAACAACTACTAGATGACTTCTAAGAATTTAAAATGCAAGACTACTAATTTTTAAAATTTAAAAGTTAAAGGCAGACAGAAAAGGAAAGATCTAACAACCTAGGATGATATTTAATGAACTAAAACAAAAGATGCAAACTTTATAGCTAAGAAATGATAACTTTAAGTTTTTAAATGCTAAAAGAGGATTCAAGGTTGAGGGTCATGCTTAAGATGGTTCAAGATTCAAGCTTTGGGTTTTAAAAACATAGATCTACACATATAGTGCTATCTCTAAGCCTTGAGAAGCTAAACTAGATTTATCCATGGCGAGTTGTATAAATCATTTCCTTAACCTTTCCTCCTAACCCATGGCGTGTGGTGGAAAGAAAGGTCAAAGAACATGAAGCATTAATCTCAAATAATGGCCTAATTAGCTCCCTAAGCATCCATGGCGTTTGGGAAAGGATGAGCTAGTCTCTTGGATTTGGTTTTAAGGAATCTGTTGAATCCTGCTAAGGTAAGGAAATCCCTGAGATCAAAGAGATCTTTTCCAAGACTCTTTAGGCATTAAAACCCCCAAATACAAGAAGAGATTCAGTTAAGAGCAAAAAAAGACCAAAGCGTAAACCTTTAAAACCCCTTAATCCCCTCAACCGTAAACCCATAGATGACTACTCACTACTCATGATTGAAACACACAAAAATGCAAAAGAAGGAAAGATAAACATGATTAAACTACTAAGCAAGCAAGATTTAAGAGAATTACTTAGATTAAAACAAGATTAAGGGTTTTACAAACTAAGAAAAGCTTAAAAGTAAACAATGGCGGTTTTCAAAGCATAAATATAGATGAAACTAAAACAAGAGGGAGACAATAAGTATTCTTTTCTCCCCATCCCAAAATAGGGTAGACAAGATAAATGGTCCCTCACTAAAATCCAAAAGTGAGCTGTCCGGATAAGGTTCAGAGATCGAGCTGAGTTGTCGATCTGATCACTCGATCTCCCGGCTAGAACGTCTTCTTTTGCTCGATCATTGGGTCGATTCGGTCAGCTGGATTGAGTGCTTCAGTCGATTTTCTGGTCGTTCCTTGGATGATCGAGTCGGGAGCTCGATCTGGCTCTCGTTCTTCCTGGGCTTAGTCCGCGTCCGTACTCACGTTCGATCACCTTGGTCGATCTTGATCTCGATCCTCTTCCTTGAAACGACTCGAGTGTCTCGATCTTCTTGTCGATCTCGTCTAGATCGACCTATCTAGCTCGATATTTGCCTCGATCTCAGCTCCTTTGCTGCATGGCTGAGTTTTTCCAAGTATCCATGCGCTCCCTCTCAATCCTTAGCACGTCCACGCGATTTCTATAGCTCCAGTGTATCCAAAACAACCTGAATATGATGCAAGAATGCAAGAATTATGCAAATGCTAATGCAAAGTATACTTAGGACCTAAAATGAGACAAATGGTGAAAACTAGCCTATTATGGAAGATGTATGCTAAATATGCGAAATATATGAGTATATCAACTCTTCCAAACTTGCCTTTTGCTTGCCCTCAAGCAAACAAAATTCAAGAAAGGAAGAGAGGTTTAATGGGAGCTCAAATTCCTTGGCAAGTGTTTTTCAAATGAATCAATTTAATGGTCCTAGTTCTCAATTCTAAGATGCAATGCACAAACTCATACTCCAAAGAACTTAACCATAATCATCACATATTAAATCTCAAATCATGACTCTCATATCCCAAACAATCCAAGAATCCTATCCTTTTGCATTCATTAAGTTCAAACCGTGAATCACACTTATGCATTTTAAAATCGAATACACTTGGCTAGGGACAAGGTCATGAGATAAAAATGATCTCATTTATATGGGTGTTCCGAGCAATGGTTTATCTCAAAAAGGATTGAACTTGTGCATAATGCTAAAGGTAAAGGCAATTGATACATACATGACTAGACTCTCATACCCATATACACTAACAATGATCCTAATCTCTCTCTCATTTTACATTCTTTATAAAGCTCACTCACCCTCTAAAGACTACCCATATCAAACAAGGCAAGACGCCAAGCATAACCCATAAAAACTTTATCATTCAACCTTTCTTATAGCTTGTGGGATGGCCTTATACATAGCTATAGTTCTTTTCTTTTCTTTTGATAGCTCCCTTCTCAAAATATATATTTGTTTTCTTTTCTTTAAACATTTGGCCTTTTGGCTCTTTTCCTATTTTTTCCTTTTGAGAGCTATCTCCTTTTCTTTTCAACTAGAGCTTTTTATTTAAAACAATTCAAGACCACCCACTTAAAACTATGAATCCCTTTTCATTCAAATTCCCAACATCTACTTCTTTTTAAACCGAAAACAAGAAAGCAATTTCAAGAACACCCATGAATCCCCATCCTAACTCTAAGCCTAAAACTAGCTTCAATATGCAAAGCTATCATCAATATGAGAGCCTAATCAAGTCGCGTAAACGTTACATTTTATGCCAAGTTCAACCGAAAAGAGGCCTTACAATAATGTCACACACAAAAATTGGCTGAAAGGAAGGTAAGGATAAAGGTGAGGAGTTCTATTTAGGCTTACAAGAGAGTGGTACGAAGGGAATAAGAAAGCTTAAATATGTATATGTAATCCATGTATTTTTTTTCAAATGCACAAGTATGATAATTCAAAAGTTCAAATTAAGGTTTTCACTTGGTAGGAAAGGATTCAATTCATGTTTGTTCAACTTAAGCCTCGAAAATCAAGACAAATGATCCAAATATGGTTAGTGCTTACTTTCAAAGTTTGAATAAAGTATCAAAGAACTACTAACTAGGGCCTTGAACTAATTCATGAGCTTAAAACATTTTACAAGTAAAATTAATATCATTGCTCCCTATGCAAATGCAAACAACCTAAATGATTAAAATTCTAGACTCAATCCTAAAATGTCTGACAATGCAAATGCAAGCTATATAATTTTTTAAAAACTTTTTTTAAAATTTTTATGATTTTTTTGTATTTTTCTATGCACTTAGATGATGCATGAAGACTCAAAGATGCAAACACAAAATAAGATCCAAATAAAAACATGTCAAAGCACACACACTCTCCCCCAAACTTGAATGAAACCGTCTTGGTGTCAAACAAATTCAAGAGGAGATCAAAAACACAAAGCAAAAAGTAAAAAAAAAAAATGCATGATCTCTACAAGGGTTTGTGTTTTGGTACCTCAGAGCTAGGCATGGCTGGAGCTTGAGGTTGCTCCAGTCTTCCTGCTCTTTCTAGGAGTGTCGTGGAGGATGCTTTTGTCCTTGCTCCTGCTTGAGCCTTCATGGAGAGAAAGACGTCCAGCTTGATTGCTTCCTTGAGGCTCACGGATCTCCACACCTCCGGTTGATCTTCTCCTCACATCCGGTTGATTAACCTCATCACTCGAAGATCCCTCATATGAGCTTCCTTGTAGGGCTTTGATCTTCTTTGCCAGCTTCTTGATCATCTTGCCTTGCCACTTGTTGACTTTGCGCTGAATCTCTACAACCGAGACAAGGAACTTTTCAGCTTTTGTTTGCGGCTCATAGTCTAGCTTGGGGAGATCAAATCTTTGTGGCATTTCAGCATCTGAAGGAGGGGACTTTAAAGGTGGGCGAGTGAGCTGAGCTGGTGCTGCTGTGCCTTCTAGAGGTGCGAAGCACTCTTCAGCACTCAGCAAGAATTCAAACGTACCGATGCTTTGGAGGTGCGTCTCGTCCGGGTTGGGCAGGATGCAGACCTTCTTCTCATAGTGGTGGTTGTAGAACAGGTAGGCATAGAATCCAGGAGCTGGAGTAGTTCCCAAGGAATCAGTGTTGCGCTTGTAGGTCTCATCCATGTAAGCTCTCTCCGCGCAAGGCTCAAACTCCGAAAGAGGTGCTCCCTCTTGTGTGAACAACAGCGTGAGGAAACCTCCTATGAGGGCAGAGCTCGCCTTACACCTCAACGGCCACGCCTTGTACTTGACTAAAGAAGAAGCTACAATGCAGCCATAGTTGATGTCTCCTCGAAGCTCATCCTCCGTTGCATCATCATTCTCCTCACAGTTGCATAGAACTTTCTTAACTCCTTGGTAAAGGAAGCACAGCTCGTTCTTGGTAACCGTTGGAGCCACGGATCTTCCGCTGAAGGTGTTGGCTAGTAGCTTGAGGGCGTATCTCAACACAGGGTTTTACACCTTCTTGATCTTGGAGGTGTTGGCTTTGTAGTCATCATCGCTGATCAAGTCCCATAGATAGTTGGCAGATTTGAGCGGAGGGAACTCTACAAGCTTGGTCGCAGCATTGAGACCGTAGGCTTGGCATAGCTCGGTGATGGAGAGGTGGTAAGCTTGCTTCCTGATCTTGAATGTGACATGACCTTTGGAGGGAGCTTGAATGCTTGGATCTTCATATGAGAAGTCCAAGGTAGAGAGGAAGTCAAGCGTGGCCTCAGGATAAGTAGGGCAGTCCATCCATGATAGGCACGCAAGCCCCATGTCCTTGAGCAGCTCGTCAAAATCCTCCAACAAGCCTAGCCTTTCCAAGAGGTTCCTACTCGCAAACTTCGTAGGTTCAAACCGCAGCCTCTCAAGCCTTTTCTTTGCTTTCCTCCCTTCCTTGCTCCATCTAACCCTTTCTTCAACCACTTGCTGAGTTTCTCCTTGAGTTGCCAAATCTCTGCTTCTCTTGGGTGCCATGGTACCTGAAACACAAGTTCTCAAGGAGAAGATGAGTATAGGCGGTGATTAATAGAAAAGGATAAGGCAAGAAAGAAAAACTCTAAACATAAATCCTAGATTTTTGGAGATTTTCTAAAATATATCAATAAATAGTGAAGGAAAATCTCAAGAAATAAGATTAAATCAAGAAAATTTCCCTAACACTTGGAAATTTTTTAAAACATTTATCCTAATCCCTAGCAAATATGATTCAACCAAATCAATAAAAGAAAATTTTCTTAAAAATTCAAACATGCAATTCAAGAAAATCTAAAATACCTTTTGAAATTAGATGAAAATGAAATGCTCTTTGCCTTTGAAAACCAAAACTCGCACACTCTTTCTAACTCTCTAAAAATCAATTTGTGCACAAGTTGAAGAGAAAGTGTAAGAAAGGTTTTAGTAAGGAAAAATCTTTTGGACACAAGCAAGCAAGTGGGTTCTGAAAAACTTGGCCAAGGCACATCTTTCATGGTCAAAGATGCTTGCCTTGACCATAATTCAAATTTAAAATGGGAGGGAAAAAAAAGAAGAGAGAAAAATTTAACCAACCTCGGCATGAGATCGAGTCAAATTGGTCGATCTTGACCTCGATCTCATGCCCATTTTGTCTGTGATCGAGAGGCTTGCTCGATTGGAAGCTCGATTGGAAGCTCGATCTGAATTGAATCGAGCCTTAGATCGAGTGTGCTCCTCGTTCCAAGATCCTACGTGGTTATGGCCATGCTCTTTGGATTGAGCTCCTTGATCGATTTCGAGATCGTTTTGGCAAGGATCGAGTGAGCTGATCGAGTGAACTGATCGATCCAGTTTGAGGATCGAGTGAGACCAGTCGATCCACACCCCGTTTGCATTTCAAGCTGAACGTATGGATGGGTTATCCTCTCACAATCGACTGACTAACTCGATTGTCTACTCGATCTCATCTAGATCGAGTGACTTCACTCGATTTACTAGCTCGATCGAGTCGATCTATCACTCGATCGTTTACCTCTACTTCTCCTTTTCCTTGCCTTGTTGACTCCAAGATCATGATCTCCGGTTCCCATCTCCTTGTACCTACACACTTAAACTAAAAATCATAAAATTGAAACAGAAAGAATTAAAAAATATGTACAATGATAGTCATGGGAATGCTTCCCATGTGCCCTTGTTTTATGTCGCTAGCTTGACTTTACTTGGTTAGGCTAGAGGGGGATCTTGGAGAAGCAACGTGGTGCCCTCCTTGCTGCAAGCACTTGCCATGTATGGCTTGACTATATGCCCATTCACCGTGAAACTCTCTCCACTCTTTCCAAACAAAGTAACCGCTCTATATGGTAGAACTTCTTTAATCTCAAACGGACCGCTCCATCTAGACTTGAGCTTTCCGGGGAACAACTTCAAACGCGAGTTGTAGAGCAGAACCAGACATCCCTCCTCGAGCTCCTTAAGCACCAGCTTCTTTTTATGAACTGCTTTGGTCCTCTCTTGGTAGATCTTGGCGCTTTCATAGGCATCCAACCTCAATTCATCAAGCTCATGAAGTTGCACCAGTCTTCTCTCTTGTGCCGTCTTGAGATTGAAGTTCACTTGCTTCACAGCCCAAAAAGCTCTGTGCTCTAACTCCACAGTGAGGTGACATGACTTTCCATAGAGGAGATTGAAAGGTTTAGTACCAATGGGAGTCTTGAAAGCCGTCCTATACACCCAAAGAGCTTCATCAAGCTTGCTTGCCCAGTAGTTAAAAATATATGCATACCATGGTAGATCTTCTTCCTTGAAGCTCAAGACTTCCACAAACTTCTCCTCTAGCTTTGCACATACCACTGTATTGACCATCATAAGCTGCTCTTCAGGGAGTGAGTCTCCAAAGGCAAGACATCATTCACCCTCATTCTTGAAAGATAATCTGCTACACCGTTCTCTATACCCTTCTTATCCTTGATCTCCATATCAAACTCTTGTAAGAGAAACATCCATCTCAAGAGTCTCGGCTTGGTGTCTTTCTTGGAGTATATGTACCTCAAGGCTGCGTGATCAGTATACACAATGACCTTAGAACCAACCAAGTAAGACCTAAACTTCTCAAAAGCAAAGACCAGGCTAGAAGCTCCTTCTCGGTGGTTGCATACTTCACTTGCGTGTCATCCAAGGTTCGGCTTGCATAGTAAATCACATGCAGCTTCTTATCCATCCTCTGACCCAAGACAGCACCCACGGTGTAGTCACTCGCGTCGCACATAATCTCAAACGGCAGGTCCCAATCCGGAGCTTGAACTATAAGCGCGGTCACCAAGGCTTCTTTGATGGTCTTAAAGGCTTGAAGGCATTCTTCATCGAAGATGAACTCGGCTTCCTTGCATAGTAGCCTTGTAAGAGGATGTGCTATCTTGGAGAAATCCTTGATTAATCACCTGTAGAAGCCAGTGTTCCCCAAGAAGCTCCTAATCCCTTTCACATTAACCGGAGGCTCCAAGCTCATCATAACCTCTATCTTCGCTTTGTCAACCTCAATCCCAAGCTCAGAAACCTTGTGCCCAAGTACAATGCCTTCCTTCACCATAAATTGACACTTTTCCCAATTTGGCACCAAGTTTGTCTCCCCACATCTCTTGAGAGCCCTGCAAAGATTAGACAAACAACCACCAAAGAAAGCACCATACAGAGAAAAATCATCCATGAAAACCTCTACCATTTCCTCTATGAGGTCAGAGAAAATAGACATCATGCAAATTTGAAATGTAGCTGGTGCATTACATAACCCAAATGGCATCCTTCGATAAGCAAAGGTACCATAAGGGCATGTGAAAGTGGTTTTCTCTTGGTCATTAGGATGAATGGGAATTTGAAAGAAACCGCTATACCCATCTAGGAAACAATAGTATGGGTGATTAAATAATCTCTCTAGCATTTGATCAATGAAGGGAAGAGGGAAATGATATTTTCTAGTGGCTGAGTTGAGTTTCCTATAATCAATACACATTCTATGTCCAGTTATTGTTCTTGTAGGAATTAACTCATCTTTTTTATTTTTTATAACCGTGATATCTCCTTTCTTTGGTACCACATAGACCGGAGAGATCCATGTGCTATCACTGATAGGGTCTATCACGTCAGCCTCTAAGAGTTTTAAGATTTCTTTCTTGACTACTTCTTTCAAATTCGGGTTCCAACGTCTTTGATGCTCAATGGAAGATGTGTTTTCATTCTCTAAGTGAATCCTATGAGTACAAAGCATTGGTGAAAAGCCCTTGATGTCACTGAGAGAGTACACAATGGCCTTTCTATACTTCCTCAGCTCCTTAAGGAAAGCGTCTAACTCATCATCACTTAGATTTTCTTTCACAATGACCGGATAAGTTTCATCTGGTCTCAAGAAAGCGTACCTTAGCCCATTCGGGAGCTGTCCTCATTCGCCTCTTTTGAACCCGAGTCATGATCTTTCAATCTGTCTTCTTGAACCGTTCCCACCGCAGAGATCGAGCCAGTCAGTCGATCGTTCCCTCGTTCTAGGCTGGATCGATTGCACTCCATCGATTCACTTGCTCGATTTGATATGGATCGAGCAGGGGATCGATTTACCAGGTCGTTCCCTGAACAGATCAAGTTGTCTCGATCGATCGTGAGGTCGATCTCTTGCTTGGATCGAGACATCTGCTCGATCTCCAGGTCGATCTCATGGTACTGGCCTTCATCTTCTTTCAGAACCTTGCGAGAATAAAGGATATGAACATACTCCTGGGTTTGTTCACTCAAGAAACCATACTTCCCACACTCCTTTGTCAAAGCCAGCTGTAGATGATCTTCTTGTGCCATTTCCTCAAGCAAATCATCAGCCAATGCATCTAAAGTTTCAATGTAGAACACTTTTCCATCAATTGCTGGCTTCTTCAAGACTTCGTTGATGTCGAAGTTCAGCTTGATGTCTTTGCCAAGGTACAGAGAAATCTTGCCATTCTTCACGTCTATGATCGCTCCAGCAGTTGCTAAAAAGGCTCTACCAAGGATTAGAGGGTCCTTTGGTTCCTCATCCATTTCTACCACTACAAAATCTGTTGGCACATTCACATTGCTGATCCTCACGGGTAAGTCTTCAAGAAACCTACAGGTAGCCTTATACTTCGGTCAGCCAGAATGAGTGAGATTCTATACTCCTTAAACTTGGTAAAGCCTAGCTTTTTGGCAATGGAGTGAGGCATAAGATTAATGCTTGCACCAAGATTACATAAGCAGCTTTCAAACTTCAAAGGGCCTAGTGCACAAGGGATAGTGAATGACCCCGGATCTCCTAGCTTCTTTTGTGTTATCTCCTTGTGGATGATTGCACTGCACTCTTGACTCAATACTAAGAGCTTGTCACTCTCTTTCTCCTTCTTAGATAGAGTATCCTTCAAAAACTTGGCATATTTTGGCATCATAGCCAAGCAATCAACCAGCGGCAGTTTGATCTCAATGTTCCTTATGTGCTTCTCAAACAAGGCTTTATGCTTATCAATCAACTGCTTCTTGAAACATCCAGGGAAGGGGAGCTTTGGTTGTAAGGCGGATGTATGAAAGCTTCTTTCTCTTTGCTGACTTCCTCCACTTTTTTCCCTAAAACCGCTTCCTTGCCTTTCTTAGGTCTTGCAATTTAGACATTGTTAAACGTGATCTCTTGAATGATTGAGTAAGCAAAGCTTAAGGTCATTGTTTGTTAATGTTAAGTATGGTTAAAGCTTTTGAATTAGAACAAACTCTTCGCATCTTTGAACTTATAACTTGGGCATTGACTCCACATTTTCCATTAACATCTTTAGTTTTGAGCTCCCACTTTCAAACCTCATTCCCTTATTTGTCTTTTTTTGCTTGCGGGCAAGCACAAGGCAAGTGTGGGGGTGTTGATAGCCTGCATTATTCCATCGCCTCCTTTAGTATAGTTTTCCATTGCATATCATCCATTCTGTCATCCAAATTATCCCATTTGCATTGATAGTAGAGTTAGTGTGCATTAGAATTAGGAATGTATATTTTGTTGCATTTGGGTGTATTTCAGGTACTATGGGGCTTTGGAGACATTCTGATCAAGTGGATTTCATGTTGATGGATGGGAGAGAGCAAAAGGAAGAGGAGCAGGAAGAATCACTTGCAACGGGAAGCACACCGATGTGAAGACCCCAGAGTCAATTGCCCCGAAAATCCAAGGACTTTCACCGGACACCTGCACCGACATGAAGACCTTGGAGCCATTTTCCCCAAGAATTCATGGCACCAGCGTCAACACCTTGGAGCCAGTCACCCCGAGAATTCGAGCATCTACACCGGACACCTGCACCGGCGTGTCCACCTCGGAGCAAGTCGATCCGAAACTCCAAGAATCTGCACCGGGCACTCGCTCCGGATTCTACTCTCCGGTGCAGCCCTGGCGTCCTCCTTCTTTTTAGATTTTCTCTGGTTTGATCTTTGGTCAACATTCGAGATTTGACCATAGACCAGCCTTATTATTTTGACTATTTAAGTAAACCTTATCAATAATTAATCTTATCTTCTGTTATCTTATCTTGTTTGCTTTTTGAGATCTAAACTCTCTCTCTCTCTCTCTCTCTCTCTCTCTCTCTCTCTCTCTCTCTCTCTCTCTCTTGTTATTAAGCTTTTACCTAGAGTTCTTAGTGTTGGTAAGCAATATTTTTGGGTTTCAATTTAGAGTAGAGCAACTAATAACTATAGCATTAATAAATAACCTAAGCAACTCATTGCTTCGCATTATCTGGATAGGTTCCGCAGCTTTAGCGGTTCGCAATCCACTTGCATTCTCTGCTTTTGATCATCCTTCTACTGCTTTTAATTATGTCTTATGTTATTGAATCCATGAATTTCGCTAGGTTATCTATGTGTTCTGAGTAGTTCTCTTAGGGTTCTTAGGATGGGTTAGATCTATAGTGATTTAGTGGTTGATCCTTTATGTTTAGTGCCTCATATAGATTGATCTTTAACTTCTTAATGTTTTTAATGCTTGATCTTTGTAAATAACTTAAATTTCTAACATGGGATTTCACTGCATCATAAGTGCTTGATAAAATACCTGAACCAATCATTTAGGATATTTACTTACCTTACACATGAGAACGAATGACTAGGGAGTATTTTGGCTTGATAGAACTGTTGTTTAATGCTTATTAATTGCTTGATCACTTATGAGAATTAGCTATGGTTAAGTTGTTAACAAAGGGATCTTTACCAAGAGATTGAATTGATGTTCCTGTTTAGAGTTCTATGCTGAAGGATTAGCATTATTGGTTGAGTTTGCACAACAAGGATTGACATCTGATCATTATAAGATCAATAACCCCATCCTAAGATACCTGTTTGTCTCATTTTAAACTTGCTCTGTTTTAAATCTGTTTTACTCTTTATTTTGCCTGTTACTTGCTTTGCACTTTAGTTCAATGTTTTCTTTCACTTGTTGGTTGATCACTTCGGGTGTTAGACTTCTAAACAACCTCTTTTACTTGGCTAGCTTGCATTCATTCATGTATTCTCATTGATTCGCATCCCTGATTGGATTGATACCTTAAGTGCTATGTTGACATGATTTTAGACTTGAGAAATTGAGTCACGAGAGTGTAAAAACTCTTGTATTTGCATGGGGAGAAAGTTCAAGTCGTCGCAAATCATAAAAGTTTGAAGTACATCTTCACTCAACCGGATCTGAACATGAGGCAGAGGAGATGGATGGAAACAATCGCAGACTTTGACTCATATATAGCCTATCCGGGAAAGGATATAGCCTACCATTCGGGATGGAAGAGGCTCTAGCATCACTTCAACAAATCCAACTACCGGGAAAGAGTTAAGCCATCTAAAAGGAGTATTGCAATGTAATCAACTCCTATGATGATAGGTCTCCTTGTGATCATGAAACTACTCTGAAAGAGATTGAAGAACTCCTATATTGTCATCAAGTGGAAGTTTTCTTAATAAATGATTCTCATCCAAAAGTCAATGTGGACACTGAGACTAAGTGTGGGGGAGTCACATGCTTCAAGAACATGGTTCTTGAGGAGAGGAGTGAAGCTGAGGTTGTGACAAAGAAGGTAGAGTCCAAACAAGGAGCTGAATTGGCTGAGCATGATGAGGTTGTTGGTGATACTATGATCTAAAGGCGCTTTGCAAAAGAGTCACATCCCCAAAAGAAACAAGCTGAACCCAAGAAGAAGAAGGAAGAGCTTCTACTCAAAGATGAAGCATCACACATTGGGAATGAGCTTGACTACATACCTCTTTTGCCTTATCTTGGTCGAATCCTTACAAAAGCCCAAAAGGCTGTGCTCTCAAGGTTTAGAAAAGAGATGGATGATGCTGGTGTTCCCTTTTCTCCACTAGACACCATGATGCAAATGAAGGATCAATTAAGGTTCATCAAAGACCTTCTTGGAAATATAGAGAAGGTTGAGCTGATTGTGAATCCTTAGATGGCAAAGAGAAGAAGAAAGAGGAGCCAATAACCGTCCATGAACTTGACAAGCCAGAAGATGATATTGACTTCAACAAAAAGAGAGTCCTTGTCAAGGAGGTGAATGGTGGAGTTAGCTATGCAATGAAGCCTCCACCTTCAACAATTTCTAGGAACATCACTAGTAATGTGAAAGGAGTTTCTGAGAAGCCACCAGTTGTTAATAAAGAGCTGATGGGAATCAAGGAATCAAGGTTGAGGCACTGCAACAAGATGAAGACCCTCATGATCATAATGAGTATGATGGTGAATCATTTGATGGTGAATGTCTACTTGGCTTTTTGTTGGGATCAAAGTGAAGCACTATGGTGAACCACCATGTCCAAAGAAGAGGATAAGGAACCCTAAGTAGAAGCTCAATTAGGAAGCCAACACATTGTTCAAGAAGAAAGGAGAAGGAACTTCAGTTCCACTCCATCTTCCTACATGATCCTATAGATGTGAAAAGTCAAGCTTAATGACTCTAAACAAGCACACTTGGGAGGTAATCCCATGACTCTCCTTGTATATATATGCTCCTTATGTGTTTGATTTTTTTGTTAAGTGTTTTCAAGTTCCAACGATTGGTCAAAAGGTTCAACCAAAGTGAAAAAAGCTAAAAAGGCGAAAACTGCTTCCATATGGAGCAGATGCACCGCGCACAAAGATCAGTGCGAACGACGGATATTCACTTAGATTTAACCTCTGAAAACTTCATGTTTACCATGTATATTCAACGACGGATATTCACTTTCAACCACAAATAGCCCTAGCCACCTCAATGAAGATCCATCCTCCACCCCTTCCATACCACCAGTGATTCCATGTTTACCATGTATATATTTGGACTTTCTTCTTCCTTCTTACCACTATTGCTTGTCAAAATAGCTTACCCCACACTCAACTAAGCTTTCTTTGAAACCTAAACACTCTATTGTGTGAATGTGAGGCCTATTTTCGAATTTTTTGGATCATTTAGGCAAAAGTGTTAAGTTTAGGCTGACAAGGAGAAGCTTTCATATAGACATTAGCTTGCATCTTTTACTGGTAGTAGGCTAAGTTGGTTGATGGGTAGACTAGGAAGATCTCTTGTATTTAAAGTTTTATATTTGGAAAAAAGAAGAAAGAAGAAAAGGGTGATTCATGGAACTTGGGGAAAAACATATTTTGAGATGGTGGCAACAAGGAAAGCTCTAAAACCAGAAGTAAAAGGTGTCCTCAAGCTATAAAACAAGGCTATACCACAAGGAGAAAACCTGGCCAGTATACATCTAAGGACGTAGCAATCGCCAACAAGTAACGAAGAAGATCCATTGAACAAAAGCCAACAACCATCCTACAAAGGTGAAGAAGGATCCCCCGAGATCAAGAAGAAGGGGAAGACATTGAGCGATGAAGGCAGTAAAAGCCTTGGGGATAGGTAGCTTAGGAGTTTATTCTTTGGGTTTAGACTAGGATAAAATATGATTTAGGCATTTGGGTAGATGAAAGTCATTCTTGTATGCATAAATTGGTTTTACTCTTAGCATTTTGCCGCATATTTATTTTTTTTCCTTGAGTGATCCCTTGAAACACCAAAAACCCCTTTGCATTGAGATCATCTTAAAACCATATCCCTTAGCCAAATGGTTTCACTTTATATGCATGATCATGATTCACATGGTTACAATTAATAAATGTTAATGTGTTGGATGATATGAATGCTTGTGTAGACTAAGCTTGAATTTATTGCTTGTTTTAGATGAGTATGACTGAAGCTTTTAAAGTAGAACAAACTCTTTTCATCTTAGAACTAATAATTTGGACAATGATCTCACTTCTTCCATTGACATCTTTAGTTTTGAAATCCTATTTTCAAACCTCTCTCCTTTATTTGTTCTTGATTGCTTAAAGGCAAGCAAGAGGCAAGTGTGAGGGAGTTGATAGCTTGCATAATTACACCATATTAGACTTTATTTAGTATAAGTTTTCATCTAATTTCGTCCATATAAGTTGTCCAAAGAGTCTCATTTGCATTCATATTAAGACTAGTGTTTTTTAGGATTAGATTTGCATACTTTGTTGCATATGGAGTGCATTTCAGGTGTTTTTGGAGCTAAGGAGACCTATTGGAGGATGGTGGATCATTTAGAGTCAAAGAAACATTCAAGGAGAATGATGCCAAGTCGTCTTGAGCCATACCGAGCACCGTGGAGAGCACCTTTTCCCTGCTCGGTGCAACTGGATGCGCAAATTATATTAGTCCGGACGAAGGCTTTCCACCACGATTCAACCTCGGTGCTCTTCAGAAAAGTTGTAGACGCTCGAACTAGCTATCCAATGGTGATGGAATCATGCCATTCTGATCAGCGGTTCATGGAATTCTACCAAGCTGTACAACTAGGCGCGACTGCACCAAGGTTGTGCACCGTGCAAGAAGATCAGTGTGTACGAAGACCTTACACTGACATTCAGCCTAAGCGTCCTTCATAAACGTTGTAGGGGATGGAACTAGATTTCGAATGAATGATGAATCACGTCATTCTGATCCGGGGTTCAAGAGATATGGCAATTTTACCAAACCACTGTACAACCTAACGACTGCAGCGAGAAAGTACACTGAGGAGGACACCATCTTCCCTGCTCGATGGAAGCAATTCCGAGACTTTGACCGAAATTTGACTTTGGACTAGGTTTTGACCAAGATTCTTTCAGACCTTAGTATAAATAGGACCTTATCCTTTTGGGATTTATTATACATTATCTTATCTCTTTTTGTTACCTCTCTTTCTTAAGAACAAGAGCAAAGTTTGTGATTTTGGATCATTGTTTATATTAAAGCTTTGCATTTGTCTTAATCTTTTCATGTTGTTTATCTTCTCTTAATCATGTTCAGTCGTCCTATACTTATGGATTTCGTGGCTATGGTTTTGGTTAGTGAGTAGTGACTTTTAGGTGTGAGATTAAGGTAGATTAGAGTGGCTCTAATGATTGTTTTATGTGTTAGGGTGTTAAATCTTTATATTTCCCTTCTTGTGTTATTGTGTTTAATGTTTTGTACCTCTTTGTTAGAGAAGTTGATTTTAGGTTTTCATTTGCATTTCATGTGTTTGATGAAATGCTTTAATGAATCCATTGCTTGAAAATGGTGTATTGATAATCATGAGCCTTTGCATCTATTTATTTATAGCTTGAACGTCATTAATGCTTAGTACCATATTGGTAGAGAAATTGTCTTTAAATGTTGATTATGTATGGGAATGTGAGTGAATGTTTGGTCCATTGCACAAGAGATTACTGATCATAGCCTAAGGAATTATTTGTTTATGTTGCTTTTTGGCTTTATAGGCTTTGTGATTTAATGCTTGCTTGTCATATATACACCATTGACCATGAGTTTAAAATGTGATAAGACAAATAGATTAATGCCAAGAGATTGGATTAGTCTATAAATGTAGCATTTACTTTCACACCTTGAAAATGAATTAGAACCACCTAAGTCATATTGCGTTAGTCTTGAACCTTGCTTTTAAATTTTGGAGACAGTGTATAAGCCCAAGATACCTTATCCTAAGCATCCTAAGAAGTCTAAACAAGAGCTTGAAGATGCTAAATGCAAAGCTATCATGGACAAGTTGGTTATTAAGATCCCATTGATTGATGCTGTGAGGATCATTCCTGTTATAAGGAGGTATGTGAAGAGAATGGTGACCAATAACTTGAGTTTAGAAGCTGGAGCTATGATGATCAACGAGCATGTCAGTGCAGTGATTCAGAACATAGTGCTAGAGAAGCTTTCAGACCCTGGGAGCTTTGTTTTAGACTGCACAATCTTTTCTGACAGGTTTGAGAGATCATTGTGTGATCTTGGTTCTAGTGTGAACCTTATGCCTCATTCTGTTGCCAAGAGCTTAGGGATGACCAATTTTAAGGCTACAAGGATATCTCTTGTCCTAGCTGATAGATCAGTCAGAGTTCCTGAAAGTGTGATAGAGGATGTTCCTATCAAAGTAGGAGATTGCATGATTCCTACTGATTTTGTGGTTCTGAAATATGTTGAAGAACCTAAAAATACTCTTATTCTTGGAAGATCATTCTTGGCTACTGCTGGCGCTATCATTGATGTGAAAAAGGGGAAAATAGAGCTTGATCTTGGTAATGTTGTCATGAACTTTGACATGGATAAGTTAAGAGGGAGTTTTACCATTGATGGTCAGACCTTTTCTGTAAGGACTTCCAGAGATGAAGAGAATGTCATGGAGCACTCAGAAGACACTTGATAAACAGATTTTTTTGCAGCAAGAATATCAAAGCTCAAGCAACCTATAGTTGTAGTACAGTGTACAAGAGAGTATCAATACAGCCTGGGTGAAGAAAGACACTAGGAATACAGAAGCTATGCAAATCTAAACAGAATCGGGTAAATAGATGGTAAAATCTATGAAAACTAAATACAACGACCAAATGAGGAGGAAAACTATTTTAAAATCCCTGGAAGAGGGTTAACAACTACTCGAAGAAAACAGAGACTCTAAAATGAAAATCTACTAATTACTAAAAATCGAGCACTGAAACGGATAGAAAAGGACACTTCTAACAACTTAGATGAATGACTTCAAATGATCAAAGAAGCAAGCTTTATGACTAGAGAATGATAAACAGAGGTTTTAAAATGCTAAAAAGAGAGGATCTAATGTTGAGGGTCATATTCAAGAGGGTCAAGATTCAAGCTTTGGGTTTGAAAACATAAATCTACTCTTTTGAAGAGGTATCTCTAAGCTTTGAGAAACTTAAACTAGGATTATCCATGACGTGTGGTATAACCCCTTTCTCTGACACTTCCTCCTAACCTATGGCGTGTAGTGGAAAGATGGGTCAAAGAACATTAAACAAAGATCTCAAATATTGGCTTAACTAACCCCCTTTTCATCCATGGCGTTTGGGAGAGGATAGATTAGTCTCTAAGATTTGGTTTTCAAGGATCTATGAATCTGGTCAAGGTAAGAAAGCCCTGGAATCATAGAGATCTTTTCCAAGACTCTCTAAACTTTAAGACCCCAAATCCTAGAAGAGAATAGGTTAAGAACAAGAAAAACTCCCAAAAGCTTAAACTTTTAAACCCTTAAATCGCCCCAACCTTAAACCCAAAAGAAATCTACTCACTACTCATATTTGAAACCGATTGAAATGCAAGGAAAAGAAAACTAAACATGAACATGCAAGCGATTGAAGAAAAAGACTTAATATTGAAAAGATTCAAGGTTCAAAACAAGAAAAACTTCAAGAACAAAACAATGGCGAATATCGCCTAAAGGAAAGCTGGAAAAAGATAAGACTAAGCGTGTGTGTTTCAAGTCATGTCCCCCCTTTTCCCAAAATAGCTAAACCGCCAAATGGTCCCCTCACTACGCTCGAAAGATGAGCTGGCTGGATAAGGTGCCAGAGATCGAGTTGGATGATCGATCTATGGCTTGATTTTCTTCATGGATCGCTGTCCTTTGCTCGATCTTCAAGTCGATTTGGTTGGATGGATCGAGCACCTCATTCGATCTTCTGGTTGATCCTTGGGTGATCGGGTCGTGGTCTCGATCTTGCTCTCGTTCTGCATGGCGTCATCCACGTCCGTACTCACGATCGATCTTCTCTCTCGATCTTGGTCTCGATCCTCCTCCATGAAACGACTTGAGTCACTCAATCATCTGGTCGATCTCGTCTAGATCGACCTGCCTAGCTCGATCTGCGTCTCCATCTCGGGTCCCTTGCTGAACGGCTAAGTTCTCCAAGTGTCCACAAGCTTCCTCTCGATCCAATGCACGTCCACGCAACCTCCACAACTCCAGTGTGTCTCAAACAACCTGATAATGATGCGAAAATGCAGAAATTATGGAAATTGTGAATGCAAAGTGATCTAGGACCTAAAGTGCCACAAATGGTAGAAACTAGCCTATAATGTAAGATGAATGCATGAAAACTAGCTCGAAATGCATGCTAAATATGCAAAATACATGGTAATATCAACTCCCCCAAACTTGCCTTTTGGCTTGCCCTGAAGCAAACAAAATTCAAGAGAGGAAGAGAGGTTTTAAAAACGGGGGCTCAAATTCCTTGCAAAAGTGTTTTTCAAATGAATCAATTCAATGGTCCTAGTTCTTAATCCTAAGATGCAATGCACACACTCATACTCCAAAGAATTTAGCCATATTCATCACATATTGAATTCTCAAATCATGAATCTCATATCCCAAACAATCTAAGAATTTAAACCTTTAACATTCATTAAGCTCAAAACCGTAAATCACACTTATGCACTTTAAAACTGAATACATTTGGCTTAGGGACAAGGTCATGAGACAAAAATGATCTCATTTTAAATGGGTAATTCAAGCAATGGGTTCTCTCAAAGAAGGTTGAACTTATGCATAATGCTTAAGGTAAAGACAATTGATGCATACATGACTAGACTCTCATCTACCCATATACACTAATAATAATCATAAACCCCTCTCATTTTTTTTTTTTTTTAAGCTCACTCACCCTCCTAAAGACTACCCTCATCAACAAGGCAATTCGCCTAGCAAAAACCCAAATAAAAGCATCATTTTAAAACTCTTTTGGCTAGTGGTAAAGCTATAAATACACTTAGCTCTTTTAAATACTTTTGGTAGCTCTTTTCTCTTATTATTTTTTTTTTCTTTTCAAACTTGGCCTTTTGGCTCTTTCTTTTCTAATTTTTTTTTTCTTTTTCTTTTCTTTGAGAGCTACCTTCCTTTTTAAACAAGAGCAATCATTTTTAAACACAAAGCATACCACTTAAAACCTCATTTCCCATTTGTTCAAACCCCTAAACACAAAATCTTTTCAAACTGAAACCAAAGCAAACAACACCCATGAATCCCCGCCCTATCCTAAGCCTAAAACTAGCTTCAAAATGCAGATCTAGCAACAATATGAAAGCCTAATTATGTCACCTAAACCTAACACTTCATACCAAGTTCAAACCAAAAATAATGCCTCGCAAAGATGTCACACAAGGTAGGAAGTCTACTCAGGCTTACAAGATGATATATCATGGTTTTTATGGTTTTTAACCATGATAAAAGTCCTTTTTATTGAGTCTTTTTGGTATTTTTAGAGTCCTAGAAGAGTCTTTGCAGGTTATAGTTGATATATCATGGTTTTTATGGTTTTTAACCATGATATAAGTCCTTTTTATTGAGTCTTTTTGGTATTTTTAGAGTCCTAGAAGAGTCTTTGCAGGTTATAGCATGTCTGGAGCATAACTGGAGATATTGGAGCTTTTTGGAGCATTGCAAGTTGAAGCCACGAAGTATCCAGCTCGAAGAAGAAAGTATGCATATGGGTGACGCTCGTCACCAAGCTGGTGACGCTCGTCACCCACCAAGGAAGGAGGTCGTGGCCTGTTTTTAAAAGATTGGGAAGAAATTGCAGTTTTGGCCCAGAAGTTCCAGTTTTTGCAAAAAGACCCCAGATCGTGTTTTAGCTTGTATATTAGGTTTTTCAGCCATTCTTTTGGCATATATCTTGTATCTTATTATTTTTGAGAGCTTTAGAGAGAGATTTGTAGAAGAGCTTTTGGAGAGACAAATCAGACTCCTTCAGAGCAGATTTTGAACTCCTTTATTTATACTTCTTATTTCTTTTATGCAATCTATTCTTTTCATGATGTTTTCTCAAATCACCATGTCTGAGTAGTTTGTTAGTTAAGTTAGGGCTTTTCAAAGGTTGAAGAAGAGTTTGTAGAATTGCTAAAAACTTATAGGAAATTCATTGGTTCTTCATCTGTGCTTGCATTCATATCGATTTCTTAGACACATCATCTGGATTTCGAAACCCTAGGTTTTTGATAGATGTGAGAGCATTATTAATCACCTGAACTAGTATTAGATGAGCAAAACGCCCTAGTACAATAAGATTTGGCTTAGGAGTTTTGTGAACAATTGAACCTGATCATTACTGCATGTTTAGGTTGTTAGGGTTTGCAAAGAGATTTGAAACTCTGTGATTTAGACATAGATAACTTCTGCAATGAGAATTGATTAGTTATATCTTCGCGATTCATGTTCAAGACGGTTTTAATTCATTCCTGATTGCATGCATTCTACACTCTCAGATTCAACCTGCGAACTGTCCTGACTTAGCGCCTTTAGCCTTCTGAACTTTAAGAACAAACATAAAAACACCCTCCTGCATTTATTTTACTGTTTTGCATTACATTCATTATTTATCGCTTAGTTTAATCTGAATCTATAATCGCTAGTGTGGTTTACATACTCCCTTGGGATTCGATAACCCCTCGACTACAACTGCTTTTGCTGTGCACTTGCAGTAGTTTTATTTGGGTAAAACCTGACCCTATCAAGTTTTTGGCGCCGTTGCCGGGGAGTAATAGCTGCCTATCGATTTTTCGTATTAGGATTTTGTCTAAGTTTTTATTTCTTTACTGATTTTCAGCTACTTTTCTTTGTTCCTGTTTCAGGTGTATGCCTAATCGCAGAACCAGAAGCAACAAAGAGAAGGAGCTTGTGACTTTGAGCATCGACGAGCTTGCTAGGTTGGAGAGAACTAACAGGAAAGCTAAGAAGCAATCTACACTGGTCGCTCCACTGATCTTGGTTGAAGATGCAGAAGGTCACTTGGTTGACAGGGAAGGAAATAGGAGGAACGAAGAGGGGCAGAGAATTGATCAAGAGGGGAATGTCATTGTTGAACAGCAGGTTCAGCAAGTGGCTGAGAACGTGGGAGTCCCTGCTGCTTTCAATAACGCTGCTGGGCGTTTTGTTCAGAGGACTCTAGGTGATTACAACAGACCTGATCAGTTCTATGCAACCAGAGCTGCAATCCGACCTCCTGCCTTCCAGAGGAACGATTTTGAGGTTAAACCAGTCTACTATCAGCTGGTTGGTCAGCATCCCTTCCATGGTTTACCTCATGAGCATCCTATGGATCACATTGAGAGGTTTGAGGATCTGGCTTCAAGTGTCAAAGCTACTGGAGTCAGCAATGATTTCCTGTTCTGCAAGCTTTTCCCTTACTCTCTTGGAGGAGAGGCTGCATATTGGCTGAAGCAACTGGAACCTGCTTCATTGACCACTTGGGAAGACACTAAGAACGCCTTTCTGAATAACTTCTATGATGATGCAAGATCAGAGGACATGAGGACGAAAATTGCTTCCTTTACACAAGGCCCTACTGAAGCTTTTAAGGCTTCTTGGATCAGGTTCAAGTCTTATCAAAGGGACTGTCCTCATCATGGTTTCAATCAGGTGCAATTACTTGGGATCTTCTTCAGAGGCATTGACTGGAAGTACCAGATGGCGCTGGATGCAGCAAGTGCAGGAAACTTCAACACCAACAGACCAGAAGAAGCTGTAAGATTGATTGAAAACTTGGCCTGCAGTAACAGCACTAAAAATGCAGATTTTCAGAGAAAGCAGCAGGCTGGTTTGAATGATGGAAACCAAATAGCTGAAGTTAAGGCTAAGTTAGACAGCATGCACAGCCTTCTGGTGGGAAAGAAGTCAGTCCAATTCGCTGCAGAAGTGGAGAGTTTCGAAAATCCTGAAGAATTTGAGCAGAAAGATGTTAATTTCATCAATGGAGGGGGTTTTCAGAGCCAAAAGTTTGGAAATCAGCAATGGAACAGAGGCTACAACAGCAATAATCAGCAGAGTACCTTTACAGGAGGACAGAGCAAGCCTGGTTACACTCCTAAGACCTTGTTCCAGAAGACTGAAGTTGAGAAACCTTACCAAAACAGCAGGAATTATGGTTCTTCTTCCTACCAAACTGCACCTTCACAAGACAATAAAATGGAAGCTATGCTGGAGCAGGTACTTGAAGGACAGCAGAAGATGACAGTGAACTTCAATGGCAAGCTAGATTCGCTGTATCAAGACTTGAATGGAAAAATTGAGAGCCTGAGCTCTCACATGAAGAAGCTTGATGTGCAGGTTGCTCAAACTGCAGGAGCTGTTCAAAGGCAAGAGGGATTCCTTCCTGGAAGGACTGATATCAATCCCAAGCATCAGGTTAATGCCATCACAGTCAGGAATGAAAAGGAGGTTAAAACAGTGCAGAAAAAGAGGTTGAGTGCAGAACAGATCGTGCAACTCATGGAGTCTGAAGATGAAATTTTTTCTGTCTCAGAGGTGAGTGACGAGCATCACCAAGGAGGAGTGACGCTCGTCACCAACCTACAAGGGTATCGGGGGTTGTCACAGGTGAGTGACGAGCGTCACCCCCCTGGTGACGGTCGTCACCCACCCCAGAACGAAGCTGCTTCGCCTGTAACTACAAATTATGACCAGGAACGTGTCTATAAACCCAAAACACCATTCCCCAAGCATCCTAGGAAGTCTAAACATGAGATAGAAGAAGCCAGATGCAAAGCTATGATAGACAAGCTGATGCTTCAGATCCCTCTTGTTGATGCAGTCAAGCTTTCACCAGCTCTAAGAAGGTATGTAAAGAGAATGGTTGTGAATGGTGTAAGTCCTGAGGAAGGAGCATTGCTTACCAGAGACATCAGTGCAATTCTCTTAGGCACAGTTCCAAAGAAGAAGAAGAAGGTGACTGTTTCTGAACAAGTCAATACCATCACTCAAAGCAGAGTTCCAGAGAAGCTATCTGATCCCGGGACCTTTGTGCTTGATTGCTCAATATCTGCAGGACGTTTTCCACACTCTCTATGTGATCTAGGGTCAAGTATTAACTTGATGCCTTTCTCTTTTGCTGCTAGACTTGGAATGACTGATTTCAAGCCAGCTGGGATCTCTCTCATCCTAGCAGATCGATCCATAAGGACCCCAGAAGGCATGTTAGAGAATGTTCATGTTAACATTGAAGGCTGCATAATTCCTACAGATTTTGTGGTTCTGAAATATGCTGAAGAACCTAAAGATCCTCTTATTCTGGGAAGACCATTCTTGGCTACTGCTGGAGCCATCATTGATGTTAGAAGGGGGAACATTGAGCTTGATCTTGGTGATGTTGTCATGAACTTTGACATGGATAAGTTAAGAAAGAGTTCTAGCATTGATGGTCAGACCTATTCTGTAAGAACTTCCAGAGATGAAGAGACTGTCATGGAGCATTCAGAAGACACTATTGCTGAGTGTGTCAATGAATCAGATATAAGTGGGCAAGTGAGCAAGATGGATGTTGAAGAGCCAATATCTGAAACTTCTGCAGAAGCTGTTGGGTTTGAGGATTGCAGTGAGGATCATATCTTCATGACTGGGCTTGAAAAAGAGGTTCCAATGAATGCCAAATTGCTGGAGGAAGACGTGTTTGTGATGGAAGCAACACTTGCAGAGCTGAATTGCAGGAAAACTGCAGAAACTCGAACTGCAGAGTCAGTGACGAGCGTCACTGACCTGGTGACGCTCGTCACCAACATGAACACAAAGCAGCAACGTGATTTTACAGCTACAAGTCCATCATATGTTGCCAATCCGAAAATTCAACAGTCCACAACCCAGAAACCTGCAACTAAGCAAAGAAAGCTTGGTGTTTCTTTTGATGATTCTGCAGGAAAACGAAATGTCCCACCCACAGTCACGACCCACTCTGCTGATGTTCCTCACTTCCTTGGAAGTGTTCATACATCTACTGCTTACAAACCACCATGGATGAGGAGACATTCTTCTCCAAGGCATTCAATGCCACCTTCTGTTCCACCAGCTGTCTGAGCAGCATTCAAAGTCGAGCTAATGACTTTAAACAAACGCTTAGTGGGAGGCAACCCACTAGTAAGTTTTCTTTTTCATATATTAGTTTAGTTTTCTATTACATAGCTAAAAAAAAAACCCAAAAAAAAAAAAAAAAAGAGTCACTTTGTTCAGTTTGCTTGGATGATATCTTGTGAACTTGTTGGATCATGGATTATGCTTTGTTTGGATGTTTTGATGTGTGTTTTGAGTGCTCTTACAGTTTGACTTCAGAGTACACATGATGGCATAGCATTTAAACATCCAACATGTCGATTCTGGAGTATCAGAGATGGTGACGCTCGTCACCAATATGGTGACGCTCGTCACTACCTCCTTCGCGAGGTACCACTTTTCCACCTTGGTTTTACACGTTCTCATGCTTCATTTTGACCAACTCTTGGCTTAATAACACTGGGGACAGTGTTGTTCAAGTCTGGGGGAGGTGGTTACTGACGTTGTGTGCTTTGTGTCATGTTTATAGAGTCTTAAAGTTGAGTAAAAAACCTATTTTTCTAGAGTCAAAATTTTTGAAACTGTTAGTTTTTCTTGGAACTAGCCATAGGACGTTTTTGCTGATAAGAACCATTGCCACAGTAGTTGATTACAAGTCTTACTAAGTTGAAAGTCATAGGTAGATCAGTCTAGCAATGAAGGTTTAGGTTCTTAGAGAATCTGGAAAATTTGCTGTTAACTCCACCTTAATGAACTTTAAATTTCTTGTCTTGGTGATTGATTCTTATTGATCTTGATTCTCTCTTTAAGCACTGACAATAAGGTTAAAATACAGTCTCTCTTTGATTTTCCCTGATGTAGTTTTTAAAAAAAGATTAAGTCTAAAGAATGGTGCATTCATGACCCTGTCTCCTCACAAGGAACAACAGTAGTGAACACACTCATGAACCTGTCTCCTCACAAGGAACACAAGTATTGAGTAGCACCATATCTTAGACTGTAAAAGTTGAGAAAAAAAAGAAGTGAAAAATCGAAAATATCCTAAGGAAAAAGATTAAGGGAAGAGAAAATAGGAGAGCTGTGTTGAGATTGATTTGTTCAGTTGTTAGGAAGGGAAAAGAATCTGTAAAGTGATTAAGATGATAGAGCTTTGATGAGACTTCACACTTAGATTAAAAAATAAGGAGTTAACAGTAGAAATTTCGGATTTCTTGAAGGGATTTGGACTGGACTTGAGAGATTTGCTAAGCTTGTGATGATTAGACTGAAATTTGATCTTGTGTTGACTATGTGGTATGTGGATTCGAAAGCTCTAACTAGTGTGGTGTTCCCGATGACTGACTGATTGTTTCTTGTTTTTAAACCTCGACCTTATTCTTTGTCTAATATTTGCTTGAGGTCAAGCAAAAGCTAAGTCTGGGGGAGTTGATATATCATGGTTTTTATGGTTTTTAACCATGATATAAGTCCTTTTTATTGAGTCTTTTTGGTATTTTTAGAGTCCTAGAAGAGTCTTTGCAGGTTATAGCATGTCTGGAGCATAACTGGAGATATTGGAGCTTTTTGGAGCATTGCAAGTTGAAGTCACGAAGTATCCAGCTCGAAGAAGAAAGTATGCATATGGGTGACGCTCGTCACCAAGCTGGTGACGCTCGTCACCCACCAAGGAAGGAGGTCGTGGCCTGTTTTTAAAAGATTGGGAAGAAATTGCAGTTTTGGCCCAGAAGTTCCAGTTTTTGCAAAAAGACCCCAGATCGTGTTTTAGCTTGTATATTAGGTTTTTCAGCCATTCTTTTGGCATATATCTTGTATCTTATTATTTTTGAGAGCTTTAGAGAGAGATTTGTAGAAGAGCTTTTGGAGAGACAAATCAGACTCCTTCAGAGCAGATTTTGAACTTCTTTATTTATACTTCTTATTTCTTTTATGCAATCTATTCTTTTCATGATGTTTTCTCAAATCACCATGTCTGAGTAGTTTGTTAGTTAAGTTAGGGCTTTTCAAAGGTTTAAGAAGAGTTTGTAGAATTGCTAAAAACTTATAGGAAATTCATTGGTTCTTCATCTGTGCTTGCATTCATATCGATTTCTTAGACACATCATCTGGATTTCGAAACCCTAGGTTTTTGATAGATGTGAGAGCATTATTAATCACCTGAACTAGTATTAGATGAGCAAAACGCCCTAGTACAAAGAGATTTGGCTTAGGAGTTTTGTGAACAATTGAACCTGATCATTACTGCATGTTTAGGTTGTTAGGGTTTGCAAAGAGATTTGAAACTCTGTGATTTAGACATAGATAACTTCTGCAATGAGAACTGATTAGTTATATCTTCGCGATTCATGTTCAAGACGGTTTTAATTCATTCCTGATTGCATGCATTCTACACTCTCAGATTCAACCTGCGAACTGTCCTGACTTAGCGCCTTTAGCCTTCTGAACTTTAAGAACAAACATAAAAACACCCTCCTGCATTTATTTTACTGTTTTGCATTACATTCATTATTTATCGCTTAGTTTAATCTGAATCTATAATCGCTAGTGTGGTTTACATACTCCCTTGGGATTCGATAACCCCTTGTACTATAACTGCTTTTGCTGTGCACTTGCAGTAGTTTTATTTGGGTAAAACCTGACCCTATCACAAGAGAGTGGTGAAAGTGATAAGAAAGCCTGAATATGTACAAGTGAGCCATGTATCCACAAGCTTCCTCTCGATCCAATGCACGTCCACGCAACCTCCACAACTCCAGTGTTTCTCAAACAACCTGATAATGATGCGAAAATACAGAAAATATGGAAATTACAAATGCAAAGTAATCTAGGACCTAAAGTGCAACAAATAGTAGAAACTAGCCTATAATGCAAGATGAATGCTGATATATCATGGTTTTATGGTTTTTAACCATGATATAAGTCTTTTTTACTGAGTCTTTCTGGTCTTTTTAGTGTCCTAGAAGAGTCTTTGCAGGTTATAGCATGTGTGGAGCATAACTGGAGATATTGGAGCCTTTTGGAGCATTCTGGGTTGAAGCCACGAAGTACCAAGCTCGAAGCAGAAAGTATCACATATGGTGACGCTCGTCACCACCTTTGGTGACGCTCGTCACCCATTAAGGAAGGAGCGTGGCTGTTTTATTAAAAGTGTGAAGAAGATTTGCAGAATTGGCCCAGAAGTTCCATTATTTACATGAAGACCCCAGATCGTGTTTAACCCCTATTTATTAGGTTTTTCAGCCATTGTTGGCCATTATCTTAGTTTTTGAGAATTCAGAGAGCTTAGAGAGAGATTTATTCAGAGCTTTTTGGGGAGACAAATCCTGTACTCTTTGGAGAAGATTTCGAACCCCCTTTATTTCTTACTCTTTCTTTTAATGCAATATTATTCAGTTATGTTTTGTGATTCCATAATTATGTCTGAGTAATCTGCTAGTTAAGTTGGGGTTTTTCAAAGGTTGATGAAAAGATTGTAGAATCGCTATCTGTTAGGAATACCTTATGGTTTTTCATCTCTGTTTGCTTTAAAATCGAATTTCTGAGACACATCATCTAGGAATCAGAAAATCTTAGGTTGTTAAATATATGTGAGAGCATTATTCATAACCTGAACTAGTATTTGATGAGCAAAACAACTTAGTGCAAAGAGATTTGGCTTAGGAGTTTTGTAAACAATTGAATCTGATCATTCCTGCATGCTTAGGTTGTTAGGGTTTGCAAAGAGATTTGAAACTCTGTGATTTAGGCACAGATAACTTTTGCAATGAGAATTGATTAGTTATGCATCAGTGATTCATGTTTAAGCCGGTTCTTAATCATTCCTGATTTCCTGCGTCATACATTTTTGGATTCAACCTGCGAACTGCCTGACTTAGGGCTTTTAGTCTTCTGAACTTAGATCATCTTACAAAATCGTTTGCTTACTTTCATTCATTCATTCGCATTACATACATCATATCTTGCTTAGCTTAATCCGAATCTACATTCAATAGTGTAGTCTACATTACTCTCTTGGGATTTCGATAGCCCTTGTACTACAACTGCTTTTGCTGTGCACTTGCAGTAGTTTTATTTCGGTAAAACCTGACCCTATCAAGTTTTTGGCGCCGTTGCCAGGGAGTAATAGATGCCTATCAATTTATAGTATTAGAATTTTGTCTAAGTTTTTATTTGTTTACTGACTTTCAGCTACTGTTCTTTGTTCCTGTTTTAGGTGTATGCATAATCGCAGAACCAGAAGCAACAAAGAGAAGGAGCTTGTGACTTTGAGCATCGACGAGCTTGCTAGGTTAGAGAGAACTAACAGGAAAGCTAAGAAGTAATCTACAATGGTCGCTCCACTTATCTTGGTTGAAGATGCAAAAGGTCACTTGGTTGACAGGGAAGGAAACAGGAGGAACGAAGAGGGGCAGAGAATTAATCAAGAGGGGAATGTCATTGTTGAACAGCAGGTTCAGCAAGTGGCTGAGAACGTGGGGGTCCCTGCTGCTGTCAATAACGCTGCTGGGCGTTTTGTTCAGAGGACTCTAGGTGACTACAACAGACCTGATCAGTTCTATGCCAATAGAGCTGCAATCCGACCTCCTGCCTTCCAGAGGAACGATTTTGAGGTTAAACCAGTCTACTATCAGCTGGTTGGCCAGCATCCATTCCATGGTTTACCTCATGAGCATCTTATGGATCAGATAGAGAGATTTGAGGACTTGGCTTCCAGTGTCAAAGCTAATGGGGTTAGCAATGACTTTCTGTTCTGCAAGCTTTTTCCTTACTCTCTTGAAGGAGAAGCTGCATATTGGCTGAAGCAACTGGAACCTGCTTCATTGACCACTTGGGAAGACACCAAGAATGCCTTTTTGAATAACTTCTATGATGATGCAAGATCAGAGGACATGAGGACGAAAATTGCATCATTTACACAAGGCCCTACTGAAGCTTTTATGGCTTCTTGGATCAGGTTCAAGTCTTATCAAAGGGACTGTCCTCATCATGGCTTCAGTCAGGTGCAATTATTTAAGATTTTCTTCAGAGGCATTGACTGGAAATATCAGATGGCGCTGGATGCAGCAAGTGCAGGAAACTTCAACACCAACAGACCAGAAGAGGCGATCAGACTGATTGAGAACTTGGTCTGCAGCAACAGCACTAAAAACGCAGACTTTCAGAGGATGAAATAAGCTGGTGTAGCTGATGGAAATCAGATTGCTGAAGTTAAGGCTAAGTTGGATGATATGCACAGCCTTTTGGTGGGGAAGAAGTCAGTTCACTTTGCTGCAGAAGTGGAAACTTTTGAAGCTCCAGAGGAAGTTGAGCAGGAGGATGTAAATTTCATCAATTCTGGTGGTTTTCAGGGATAAAGGTATGGGAATCAGCAGTGGAACAGAGGATACAGCAACAACAATCAGAAGAACGCCCTTACATGAGGACATAGCAAGCCTGGTTTCACTCCTAGACCCCCATTCCAGAAGACAGAGTACCAAAAGCCATTCCAGAACAGTGGAAATTACAGAAACTATGGTTCTTCTTCCTATCAACCAGCACCTCCACAAGGGAACAAAATGGAAGCAATGTTAGAACTGATCTTGGAAGGACAACAGAAGCTTACAGTGGACTTTAATGGCAAGATAGATTCGCTCTATCAGGATTTGAATGAAAAAATTGAGTCTGAACTCTCATATGAAGAAGCTTGATGTTCAAGTTGCCCAAACTGCAGGAGCTGTTCAGAGGCAAGAAGGATTTCTTTCAGGAAGAACTGATGCTAATCCCAAACACCATGTGAATGTCATCACATTGAGGAGTGGAAAGAACCTGCAACCAGTGCAGCAGAAGGATTTAACCTCAAGGAATTTCGTGGGTATTGAAGAATATGAAGATAAAGAAATATTTGCTGAAGACCCACGGGTGACGCTCGTCACCAATAATGGGTGTCGCTCGTCACCCATCGAGCACAACCCTGACCCCGACTCTTCACAAATTGGTGACAACCGTCACCAGGTGGGTGACGCTCGTCACCCATATCCAATGATCGATCCTGACTCGTCCAAAGTGAGTGACGCTCGCCACCATCCCAGTGACGCTCGTCACCAGACACCATTTGCTGCAGTTTCGCCTAAGACTTCAGATAAAACTAAGGAGACCGTGTATAAACCCAAGATACCCTATCCTAAGCATCCTAAGAAGTCTAAGCAAGAGCTTGAAGATGCAAGATGCAAGGCTATCATGGACAAGTTGGTTATAGAGATCCCATTGATAGATGCTGTAAGGATCACTCCTGTTATAAGGAGGTATGTGAAGAGGATGGTGACCAATAACTTGAGTCTTGAGGTTGGAGCTATGATGATCAACGAGCAGGTCAGTACAGTGATTCAGAACAGAGTTCCAGAGAAGCTTTCAGACCCAGGAAGCAAGGATATCTCATGCCTCATTATGTTGCCAAGATTTTGGGGATGACCGAATTTAAGGCTACAAGGATATCTCTTGTCCTAGCTGATAGATCAGTCAGAGTTCCTGAAAGAGTGATAGAGGATGTTCCTATCAAAATAGGAGATTGTATAATTCCTACTTATTTTGTGGTTCTAAAGTATGGAGAAGAACCCAAAGACCCCTTGATTCTTGGCAGACCCTTCTTGACTACTACATGAGCTATTATTGACGTCAGGAAGGGTAGAATAGAGCTTAATGTTGGCGATTTAGTGATGAAATTCGATATGGACAAGCTGATGAAGAGGCCAACCATAGATGGACAGACTTTTTATGTGGATGTTCTCACAAACATTGCTGATCAGATCTTCTATGAGATGAGTTCAGAGGATCCCTTGGAAAGGGCGTTGACCACTTCTACAGCTGAGTATGAGCATTTAAATGCTACTGCAACAGGCTACACAAAGATGATGGATGCTACTGCACAAGTGATGCAACTGGTTGCACAGGATGAGCTTGTCTCCACATCTGCGAAAGCTGCCACAATGAGTGATTGGTCTGCAGCAAAATCACCAAAAGTTGAGCTTAAACAGCTCCCTGCAGGGCTAAGGTACGCATTTCTGGGAGAAAACTCCACCTATCCTGTTATTGTTAATGCTTCATTGAACAATGCAGAGCTCACCCTTTTGCTAAGTAAGCTGCGAAAATTTCGCAAAGCTCTTGGCTATTCTCTTGATGACATTTCAGGTATCTTTCCAGACTTGTGCATGCATAGGATACACTTGGAGGATGAGTCGAAATCATCAGTTGAGCACCAGAGGAGGCTGAATCCGAATTTGCAGGATGTGGTCAAGAAAGAGATCATGAAGTTGTTGCAGGCTGGTATCATCTATTCTATATCAGACAGTGCTTGGGTGAGTCCAGTGCACGTTGTGCCTAAGAAAGGAGGTGTCACAGTGGTAAAGAATGACAAGGATGAGCTGATTCCAACCAGGACTGTGACAGGACACAGGATGAGGCGAAAATTGAGGTGATGACAAGTCTGCAAGCACCTGATTCAGTCAAATCAGTGCAGAGTTTTCTGGGTCATGCAGGCTTCTACAGAAGATTCATCAAGGATTTTAGCAAGATAGCACGCCCACTTACTGCTCTCCTCTGCAAAGATGTGAAGTTTGAGTTCACAGAAGAGTGCAAATCCGCCTTTGAACAGATCAAACAGGCTTTGGTTACAGCCCCTGTTGTGCAGCCTCCAGATTGGGACTTACCTTTTGAGGTAATGTGTGATGCCAGCGATTTTGCAGTTGGAGCAGTGCTGGGACAGAGGAAAGACAAGAAACTCAACGCCATCTACTATGCAAGTAGGACTTTGGATGATGCTCAGAAGAATTATGCAACAACTGAGAAAGAATGTTAGCTGTTGTGTTTGCTTTTGAGAAGTTCAGGCAGTATCTTGTTGGCTCCAAGGTCGTGGTTCATACTGACCATTCAGCACTGAAGTACCTAATGCAGAAGAAAGATGCAAAACCAAGGCTGTTAAGATGGATCCTGCTTCTTCAGGAATTTGATATTGAAGTGAAGGACAAGAAAGGGGTTGAGAATGGAGTTGCTGATCATTTATCCCGGATTCAGGTCGAAGACAGTGTTCCAATCAATGATTTCTTGCCTGAAGAGAATGTTTACTTGGTGGAAACCAGAGAACAGGAGGAAAGTACTGAAAACCTGCAGTTTTCACGAAATTGTAGGAGAGTGACGAGCGACACCAGGAGGGTGACACTCGTCACCAATCCAGAACAGTCGCGACCAAAGTATACGAGAGAGGTGACGCTCATCACCAATATTGGTGACGCTCGTCACCAATCTCAACACTTATCTGTGATTTGTGCAAGCTTGGGGATGGCTTTTGAAGAACCTGTTTATGCTTTGCATGATCCAAAGAGGCCCTGGTATGCCGATATTGTAAATTATTTTGCTGCAGAGGATGAACCACATGACTTTAAAGGCTATGCTAAGAAGAAGTTCTTGAGAGAACTTAGGAGATTCTATTGGAATGAGCCATATCTCTACAAGCATTGTGCTGATGGTATCTACAGAAGATGCTTAGCAGAAGAAGAAGTCCAGGACATCCTTTTTCACTGTCATGGATCAGAATATGCTGGACACTTTGCTACATTCAAGACTGTCTCTAAGGTATTGCAAGCTGGATTTTGGTGGCCTACTATGTTCAGAGACGCCCAAGCCTTCATCACAAGCTGTGATACTTGTCAGAGAAGAGGAAAAATCAGCAGGAGACATGAGATGCCACAGAACTTCATTCTGAAAGTTAAAGTTTTTGATTGTTGGGGTATTGACTTCATGCGACCTTTTCCCTCATCTTATGAGAATAGATACATTCTGGTTGCTGTTGATTATGTATCTAAGTAGGTAGAGGCGTTGGCTACTCCTACTAATGATGCTGCAGTGGTTTTAAAGCTGTTTAAGACCATTATCTTTCCCAGATTTGGTGTCCCGCGGATTGTCATAAGTGATGGTGGTTCTCACTTTGTCAACAAGGTTTTTGACAAGCTGTTGAAGAAGTATGGTGTACAGCACAGAGTGGCCACGCCCTATCATCCCCAAATAAGTGGACAAGCTGAGGTTTCCAACAGGCAGATCAAGCAGATTCTAGAAAAGACAGTTGGGAAGACAAGGAAAGATTGGTCTGCAGAGCTGGATGATGCATTATGGGCCTACAGGACTGCAAACAAAACGCCACTTGGAACTACACCATTCCATCTTCTCTATGGCAAGGCGTGCCATCTACCAGTAGAGTTGGAGTTCAAAGCAGAATGGGCCATCAAGGAGCTGAACTTCGATCTGAAGCATGCTGCGAAAAGGCGTTTGATTCAGTTCAATGAACTGGATGAGATCAGATATCTGGCCTATGAAAACTCCAAGTTATACAAGAAGAGGACAAAGGCATATCATGATAAAACGATCATCTCCAGGCATTTCGAGCCCAATGACCAGCTATTACTCTACAACTCTCGTTTACAGCTTTTTCTGGTAAATTGCGTTCTCGATGGTCAGGTCCTTTCACTGTCAAAGAAGCTCGCCCACATGGTGCAATTGTCCTGATTAACTCCAAAGGAGAGGAGTTTACTGTCAATGGACAAAGGGTGAAGCATTACTAGGCACAAGCAGAGATTCCAGCAGGACACATTGTGTCTTTGGATCAGGCACCAGCTGTCTAAACAGCCAACCAAAGTCAAGCTAATGACTTTAAACAAGCGCTTAGTGGGAGGCAACCCACTGGTAAGTTGTAGATATGACACTTAGTTATTATTTTCGTGCTTAGGATTAGTAATTAGATTAATGTGATTTAAAAAAATAAATAAAAAAAAAAATAAAAAAAATAAATGGTGACGATCATCACCCTTATGGTGACGCTCGTCACCCATCGAAATCGAGCACGGGTATTAGTTTTCTCTCTTCTTCCTCCTCGGGCATAACTGTTTAAACCAAAAAATTTCAGAGATTCATAACTTTTGATTTTCTAAACCAAACTGAGTGATTCAAGAGTCTAATCCGTGCGGATTTTGCTCCTCTTTCTGAATATCAACTCGGTTTTTAAGATCTGCAAGGTATGTGTTCGGAATCTCCAATTTTCAGTCTGCCATAGGTTTGGTAAAATCCGATTTTTGACTTGATTGACTTGATTTAACTGTTGAATCATGGTTAGTTAGGTTGTATTAGAGGAATGGAACCATCTATGTGAGCTATTATCGGTTGATTTGCAAGTTTTGAATTTTCGAGTTCATGATGACAATTGCAAAAATCTGGAAATTTTGGATAATTTGGGTTGAACTGATGATTGAATTGTGTTCCTGGTAGTGCTGTAGTTGATCGCCATCAGTTATTTCACCCTGATTGGTTGATTTTTTGAACTTTGAAAAATTTTGCTAATTTTGGTGATGTTTTTGGTCGATTTTGATCTTCAATTTTCAAATGCCTCGTCAGGAGAAACGACAAAGGCAAAGCTCATCTTCAAGCACTGCAACAGGGTCTACGGATTCCTTCACTCAACACCCAGTTTGCAGGCCCCCATGGCCCAAACGAGAAGATCGGAAAATAGCCTCATGAATGGTTTGGGCAGGGACTCTGAAGCAGAAGTGTCCCGAGACACCTGTGTGTTCCACGATATTCAGGAAGAGTGGGAGGAATATGACACGCTGTTCTACAATGCGTGGCTGGGAGTGAAGATTATCCCCACTCGGTTCGCGGATTCTGCTGTTCTGCAGAAGATGGGGATCTTCGAGGAGGTTGTTCAGATTCTGGAGCGCATCGGGATGCTATGCCATTCCAGCAGTATGATCTCTACCCAGATTTGGTCCGCCAGTTTCTCTCTACAGTTCGCGTCTACTACGCGAATGAGCTGGCAAAGCGTGCGCTGGAAGGCACGATGACGTTTCTGATCCGAGGAGTTCGACACCGGATCAGTCTGATGGAGCTTTGTGGGATCTATGGCTTCTCTGACCATCCCACAGGCGTTCTCCTTCCCTCTCAGTGGACCCATATGCGGACATTTTGGTCCAAGTTCGGGAATGGAGTCTATGGCAGCAAGACCAGCACGCAGACGGAGGTTCAACATCCGGTCTTGAGGTACATTCTGCCCCTCTTTGGTCATACCATTCTGTGCAAGTCTGCACCTAGCAAGACTCGAGTTAGTGAGCTGATTCTCCTCTACTACGGACTATATGAGATGCTGGATGATTCGATACCTGTTGATAGCTTGGTTCGCGCCAACTTAGGCGCTGTTTTCGCTGAGCATCTGGTCTCCTTGAAGACCATGCCATTCACCAGTCCAGGGGAGAAGACTGAGAGTGTTGGCAGCCTGCTGACACCGATCTTCCATCATTTCCAGATCGATGTCACACCTTGCAGTCTGCGTAGTGACAGATCACTTATGGATAACCAGTATCTGCGCCCTGTCACTTGGATGAAGATTGGGGTGCCTGGACTTTCACTACCACTTCTAGAGAGTATGTTGGCATTAAGTTGCCACAGAGAGCCCTCACTACGATTCAGGGAGATCCACGCCAGCTATTCTTCATGCCAGCACGGACTCTTCTGCGCCCCTTGACTTTGCGTCCTGCTAGAGCTGCTACAGCTGGCGCCTCTGCTTCTACTGCCGCTGCTGCTGATGCTGGACCTTCTACACGCCAGAGTGGTTCGTCTACTGCTTTCAGGCGTCCTCCACGACCACAGACACCCATGGATATGGCTGCTTTTCAGGAGTATGTCATTGACATCTTTGAGGGACTCTGGGATGCTGTTGCTACATTTAGCAATTGTGGTTGTGTCCGCCCCCATTACACCACTGAGCCTTGCGAGGATGATGATTGAGGTTTCACTATCTGGTTACTTGTTCCTTTTTTCTCTTTTATTTCTTTCTCTTGAGTCATTTTTTATGTTTTCTTTGAGTCAATTGTCAGTTTCTTTGATGATGTTTTGTGAGATTGTTGAACTAGGTAATTTTTTTGCTATGTTTGGATGTTGTTAATTATGTGTTTGAATGCTCAAAAAGTCCAACTTTAGAGTACACATGCAAACACTTCGTTAATTAACATCTGACATAAGAATTGGGCAATACAGGTCATGGTGACGCTCGTCACCCGACCCCACGCGAGGTAACACTTTTCTGACTTGGTTTTTCGACTTCTCATTCATTTTTCTGACCAACTCTTGGCTTAATAACACTGGGGACAGTGTTGTTTAAGTCTGGGGGAGGTGGTTACTGACGTTATGTGCTTTGTGTCATGTCTACAGAGTCTTAAAGTTGAGTCAAATACCTGTTTTTATAGAGTCAAAATTTTTGAAATTGTCAGTTGTTCTTGGAACTAACCATAAGACGTTTTTGCTGATAAGAACCATTGCCACAATAGTTGATTACAAGTCTTACTAAGTTGAAAGTCATAAGTAGATCAGTCTAGCAATGAAGGTTTAGGTTCTTAGAGAATCTAGAAAATTTGCTGTTAGCTCCACCTTAATGAACTTTAAACCTCTTGTCTTGGTGATTGATTCTTATTGATCTTGATTCTCTCTTTCAGCACTGACAATAAAGTTAAGATACAGTCTCTCTTTGATCTTCCCTGATGTAGTTTTTTAAAGATTAAGTCCAAAGAATGGTGCATTCATGACCTTGTCTCCTCACAAGGAACAACAGTAGTGAACACACTCAAGAACCTGTCTCCTCACAAGGAACACAAGTATTGAGTAGCACCATTTCTTAGACTGTAAAAGTTGAGAAAAAGAAGTGAAAAATCAAAAATATCCTAAGGAAAAGATCAAGGGAAAAGAAAATAGGAGAGTTGTGTTGAGATCTAATTGTTCAGTTGTTAGGAAGGGAAAAGAATATGTAAAGTGATTAAGATGATAGAACTTTGATGAGATTTCACACTTAGATAAAAAAATAAGGAGTTAACAGTAGAAATTTCGGATTTCTTGAAGGGATTTGGACTGGACTTGAGAGATTTGCTAAGCTTGTGATGATTAGACTGAAATTTGATCTTGTGTTGACTATGTGGTATGTGGATTCGAAAGCTCTAACTAGTATGGTGTTCCTGATGACTGACTGACTGTTTCTTGTTTTCAAACCTCGACCTTATTCTTTGTCTGATGTTTGCTTGAGGGCAAGCAAAAGCTAAGTCTGGGGGAGTTGATATATCATGGTTTTTATGGTTTTTAACCATGATATAACTCTTTTTTACTGAGTCTTTTTGGTCTTTTCAGAGTCCTAGAAGAGTCTTTGCAGGTTATAGCATGTCTGGAGCATAACTGGAGATATTGGAGCCTTTTGGAGCATTCTGGGTTGAAGCCACGAAGTACCAAGCTCGAAACAGAAAGTATCACATATGGTGACGCTCGTCACCACCTTTGGTAACGCTCGTCACCCATTAAGGAAGGAGCATGGCTGTTTTATTAAAAGTGTGAAGAAGATTTGCAGAATTGGCCCAGAAGTTCCTTTATTTACATGAAGACCCCAGATCGTGTTTAACCCCTATTTATTAGGTTTTTCAGCCATTGTTGGCCATTATCTTAGTTTTTGAGAATTCAGAGAGCTTAGAGAGAGATTTATTCAGAGCATTTTGGGGAGACAAATCCTGTACTCTTTTGAGAAGATTTCGAACCCCCTTTATTTCTTACTCTTTCTCTTAATGCAATATTATTCAGTTATGTTTTGTGATTCCATAATTATGTCTGAGTAATCTGCTTGTTAAGTTAGGGTTTTTCAAAGGTTGGTGAAAAGATTGTAGAATCGCTATCTGTTAGGAATACCTTATGGTTTTTCATCTCTGTTTGCTTTAAAATCGAATTTCTGAGACACATCATCTAGGAATCCGAAAATCTTAGGTTGTTAAATATATGTGAGAACATTATTCATAACCTGAACTAGTATTTGATGAGCAAAACAACTTAGTGCAAAGAGATTTGGCTTAGGAGTTTTGTAAACAATTGAATCTGATCATTCCTGCATGCTTAGGTTGTTAGGGTTTGCAAAAAGATTTGAAACTCTGTGATTTAGGCATAAATAAATTTTGCAATGAGAATTGATTAGTTATGCATCAGTGATTCATGTTTAAAACGGTTCTTAATCATTCCTGATTTCCTGCGTCATACATTCTTGGATTCAACCTGCGAACTGCCCTGACTTAGCGCTTTTAGTCTTCTGAACTTAGATCATCTTACAAAATCGTTTGCTTACTTTCATTCATTCATTCGCATTACATACATCATATCTTTCTTAGCTTAATCCGAATCTACATTCGATAGTGTAGTCTACATTACTCTCTTGGGATTTCGATACCCCTTGTACTACAACTGCTTTTGCTGTGCACTTGCAGTAGTTTTATTTGGGTAAAACCTGACCCTATCAAATGCATGAAAACGAGCTCTAAATGCATGCTAAATATGCAAAATACATGGTAATATCAACACTATTGCTGGGTATGTCACTGAATCTGATACAAGTGGTCAAGTGAACAAGATGGCTATTGAAGAGGTAATATCTGAAACTTCTGCAAAAGCTGTTGGGTTTGAGGATTACAGTGAGGATCATATCTTCATGACTAGGCTTGAAGAAGAGGTTCCCATCAATGCCAAGTTGCTGGACGAAGACGTGTTTGTGATGGAGGCAAGACTTGCAGAGCTAAATTGCAAAAAAGTTGCAGAAACTCGAACTGCAGGGTCAGTGACGACCGTCACTGACCTGGTGACGCTCGTCACCAACCTGGACACAAAGGATCGACATGATCTTACAGCTACAAGTCCATCTGATGTTGCCAAACCGAAAATTCAACATTCCACAACCCAAAAACCTGCAACTAAAAAAAGGTTTGCACTTCCTGGAACCAATTCCAAACCTCCTAATCTCATCAAGAAGAACTTAAAAGGTGCAAAAGATGCTTCACACTTATGCAAGCAAAGAGATTCTCGTAGAATGCTTGGTGTTTCTTTTGATGATTCGGCAGGAAAACGAAGTGTCCCACCCACACTCACAACCCACCCTGCAGATGTTCCTCACTTCCTTGGAAGAATTCATGCATCTACTGCCTATAAACCACCATGGATGAGGAGACATTCTTCTCCAAGGCATTCAATGCCACATACTGTTCCACCAGCTGTCTGAGCAGCATTCAATGTCGAACTAATGACTTTAAACAAGCGCTTAGTGGGAGGCAACCCCCTGGTAAGTTTTCATTTTCATATACTTATTTTAGTTTTCTATTACATAGCTAAAAAACCCAAAAACATGAGACAAATTGAAAACAAAAAGAGCGCCAGTTTGTCAATTTGCAGTTAGCGATAAATTTGCTGTTAGCTCCACCTTAATGAACTTTAAACTTCTTATCTTGGGGATTGATTCTTATTGATCTTGATTCTATCTTTCAGCACTGATAATAAGATTAAGATACAGTCTCTCTTTGATCTTCCCTGATGTAGTATTTAAGAGTTTGAGTCAAAAGAATGGTGCATTCATGACCCTGTCTCCTCACAAGGAACAACAGTAATGAACACACTCAAGAACCTGTCTCCTCACAAGGAACACAAGTATTGAGTAGCACCATATCTTAGACGGTAAAAAAAATTGAAAAAAGAAGTGAAAAATCGAAAAAATTAGAAAGAAAAAGATCAAGGAAAGAGAAAATAGCAGAGCTGTGTTGAGATTGCTTTGTTCAGTTGTTTAGGAAGGGAAATGAATCTCTAAGGTATTGAGATGATAAAACCTTGATGAGATATCACACTTAGATAGATATAGGGAGTTAACAGTAGAGATTTCGGATTTCTTGAAGGGATTTGGATTGGATTTGAGAGATTTGCTAAGCTTGTGATGATTAGACTGAAATTTGATCTTGTGTTGACTCTGTGGTATGTGGATTCGAAAGTATTAACTAATGTGGTGTTCCTGATGTTTAGCTGACTGTTTCTGTTTTCAAACCTCGACCATATTCTTTGTCTGATGTTTGCTTGAGGGTACGCAAAAGCTAAGTATGAGGGAGTTGATATATCATAGTTTTTATGCTTTTTAACCATGGTATAAGTCCTTTTTATTGAGTTTTTTTTGTTTTTTTAGAGTCTTAGTAGAGTCTTTGCAGGTTATAGCATGTCTGGAGCATAATTGGAGATATTGAAGCTTTTTGGAGCATTGCAAGTTGAAGCCACGAAGTGTCCAACTCGAGAAGAAAAGTATGCATTTCAGTGACGCTCGTCACTCAGAAATGAAGGGGTCGTGGCTGGTTTATTAAAAGTATAAAGATTATTTGCAGAATCAGCCCAGAAGTTCTAGTATTTGCAAGAAGGTCCCAGATCGTGTTCTAGCTTCTATATATTAAGTTTTCAGCCATTGTTGACTTGTATCTTAGTTTTTGAGAATTCAGAGAGCTTTAGAGAGGATTTTATTGAGAGCTTTTGGGGAGACAGATCTTGTACTCTTTTTGGAGAAGATTTCGAACCCCCTTTGTTTTTATTCTATTTTTTTAATGCAAATTAATTCAGTTATGTTTTGTGATTCCATGAGCATGTCTGAGTTATTTGTTGGTTAAGTCAGGGTTTTTTCAAAGGTTGATGAAGAGTTTGTAGAATTGCTACATGTTAGGAATATCTTTTGGTTTTTCATCTCTGCTTGTTTTAAAATCTAATTTCTTAGAAACATCATCTAGAAATCCAAAAATCATTGGTTGTTGAATATATATGAGAGCATTATTGATAACCTGAACTAGTATTTGATGAGCAAAACAACTTAGTGCAAAGAGATTTGGCTTAGAAGTTTTGTGAACAATTCAATTTGATCATATTGCATGTTTAGGTTGTTAGGATTTGCAAAGAGATTTGAAACTCTGTGATTTAAACATAGTTAACTCCTGCAATGAGAATTGATTAGTTATATTTGATATTCATGTTCAAAACGTTTCATAATCATTCCTGATTTCATGCATTGTACATACTCGAATTCAACCTGCGAACTGTCCTGACTTAGCGCTTTTAGTCTGCTGAAATTTAGATCAACAACTAAAATTCGTTTGCTTACATTTAATTTGTCATTCGCAAGACATACATCGCATACTGCTTAGCTTAATCTGAACCTACAATTGATAGTGTAGTTTACATACTCCCTTAGGATTCGGTACCCCTTGTACTACAACTGTTTTGTTGTGCACTTGCAGTAGCTTTATTTGGGTAAAACTTGAGCCCTATCAAGTTTTTGGCGCCGTTGCCGGAGAGTAATATCTGCCTATCGATTTTTAGTATTATGATTTTGTCTAAGTTTTAATTTTTTTACTAACTTTCAGTTTCTTTTCTTTGTGTTGGTTTCAGGTGTATGCCTAATCGCAGTACCAGAAGCAGCAAAGAGAAGGAGCTTGTGACTTTGAGCATCGACGAACTTGCAAAGTTGGAGAGGACCCTCAGGAAAACTAAGAAACAGTCTACAATGGTTGTTCCACTGATCTTGGTTGAAGATGCAGAAGGTCACTTGGTTGACAGAGAGGGAAACAGGAGGAACGAAGATGGGCAAAGACTGGATCAGGATGGGAATGTCATCGCTGAACAGCAGATTCAGCAAGCTCCAGATGAAGCTGTAAACGTTGCTGGACGTTTTGTGCAGAGGACTCTAGAAGATTACAACAGACCTGATCAGTTATATGCCAACAGAGCTGCAATCCACCCTCCTGCTCTCCAGATGAATGATTTTGATCTCAAGCCTGCTTATTATCAGCTGGTGGGACAACATCCTTTTCATGACTTAACTCATGAGCATCCAATGGATCATATTGAGAGGTTTGAGGATTTGGCTTCAAGTGTCAAAGCCAATGGTGTTAGCAATGACTTTCTGTTCTGCAAACTTTTCCCATACTCTTTTGGTAGAGATGCTGCATTCTGGCTGAAGCAACTGGAGCCTGCTTCATTAACTACTTCGGAGGACACCAAGAATGCATTTTTGAACAATTTATATGATGATGCTAGGTCAGAGGACCTGAGAACGAAAATTGCATCATCCTCTCAATGTCCTACTGAAGCTTTTAAGGCTTCTTGGCTGAGATTTAAGTCTTATCAAAGGGACTGTCCTCATCATGGTTTCAGTCAAGTGCAACTACTTGGGATATTCTTTAGAGGCATTGACTGGAAGTATTCAATGGAGCTGGATGCTGAAGTGCATGAAACTTCAACACCAACAGACCAAAAGAAGCAATCAGATTGATTGAAAATTTGGCCTGCAATAACAGCACTAAGAATGCAGATTTTCAGAGGATGAAGCAAGCTTGTTTGGATGATGGACCTCAGATTGCTGAAGTCAAGGCTAAGCTGGACATATGCACAGCCTCTTGGTGGGAAAGAAGTCAGTTCATTTTGCTGCAGAGGTGGAGACTTTCGAAGGTCCAGGGGAGGTTGAGCAGGAAGATGTGAATTTCATCAATTCTGGCGGTTTTCAGGGTCAAAGGTACACAACCTGGACACAAAGGATCGACATGATCTTACAGCTACAAGTCCATCTGATGTTGCTAAACCGAAAATTCAACATTCCACAACCCAGAATTCGGCAACTAAGAAAAGGTATGCACTTCCTGGAACCAATTCCAAACCTTCTAATCTCATCAATAAGAATTTAAAAGGTGCAAAAGATGCTTCACACTTATGCAAGCAACGAGATTCTCGTAGAATGCTTGGTGTTTCTTTTGATGATTTGGCAGGAAAACGAAGTGTCCCACCCACATTCACGACCCACCCTACTGATACTCCTCACTTCCTTGGAAGAATTCATGCATCTACTGCCTATAAACCACCATGGATGAGGAGTCATTCTTCTCCAAGGCATTCAATACCACCTTCTGTTCCACCAGCTGTCTGAGCAGCATTCAAAGTCGAGTGAATGACTTTAAACAAGCACTTAGTGAGAGGCAACCCACTGATAAGTTTTATTTTTCATATACTTATTTTAGTTTTCTATTACATAGCTTAAAAACACAAAAACATGAGAAAAATCGAAAAAAAAAAGCCAGTTTGTCAGTTTGCTTTGATGATGTCTTGTGAACTTGTTCGACCATGGATTATGCTTTGTTTGGATGTTTTTGATGTGTGTTTTGAGTGCTCCAACAGTCTTTTACTCTTTTTGGAGAAGATTTCGAATCCCCTTTGTTTTTATTCTATTCTTTTAATGCAAATTCATTCAGTTATGTTTTGTGATTCCATAAGCATGTCTGAGTTATTTGTTCGTTAAGTTAGGGCTTTTTCAAAGGTTGATGAAGAGTTTGTAGAATTGCTACCTGTTAGGAATATCTTTTGGTTTTTCATCTCTGCTTGCTTTAAAATTAAATTTCTTAGAAACATCATCTAGAAATCCGAAAATCATAGGTTGTTGAATATATGTGAGAGCATTATTGATAAACTGAACTAGTATTTGATGAGCAAAACAACTTAGTGCAAAGAGATTTGGCTTAGAAGTTTTGTGAACAATTGAATTTGATCATATTGCATGTTTAGGTTGTTAGGGGTTGCGAAGAGATTTGAAACTCTGTGATTTAAACATAGTTAACTCCTGCAATGAGAATTGATTAGTTATATATTTGATATTCATGTTTAAAACGGTTTATAATCATTCCTGATTTCATGCATTATACATACTCAGATTCAACCTGCGAATTGTCCTAACTTAGTGCTTTTAGTCTTCTTAAACTTAGATCAACAACTATAATTTGTTTGCATACTTTTAATTTGTCATTCGCATTAACATATATCGCATACTGCTTAGCTTAATACGAACCTACAATTAATAATGTAGTTTACATACTCCCTTGGGATTCGATACCCCTTTTACTACAACTGCTTTGCTGTGCACTTGCAGTAGTTTTATTTGGTTAAAACCTGAGCCCTATCACCTTTGCAACCGGTTCCATCACATGTGTAGCAGCTGCATCCAGATGCTCATACTCTGCTATAGAAGTGGTCAACGCCCTCTCCAAGGGGTCTTCTGATCTCATCTCTTGAAAGATCTGATCAGCAAGGTTGGTAAGAACATCCACATGGAAAGTCCGTCCATCTATGGTTGGCCTCTTAATCAGCTTGTCCATTCCGAACTGCATCACTAAGTCACCAGCAGTCAGCTCTATTCTTCCTTCCCTGACATCGATAATAGCTCCTGCAGTAGCTAGGAAAGGTCTGCCAAGAATCAAAGGGTCTTTCGGTTCTTTTCCATACTCTAGAACCACAAAATCAGTAGGAATCATGCAATCTCCTACTTGATAGGAACATCCTCTATCACACCTTCAGAAACTATGACTGATCTATCAGCTAGGACAAGAGATATCCTTGTAGCCTTAAAATCGGTCATCCTTAAGCTCTTGGCAACATAATGAGGCATAAGGTTCGCACTAGAACCAAGATCACACAATGATCTCTCAAAACTGTGAGAAAAGATTGTGCAGTCTAAAACAAAGCTTCCAGGGTCTAAAAGCTTTTATGGCACTATGTTCTGAATCACTGCACTGACCTGCTTGTTGATCATCATTGCTCCTGCCTCTAAACTCAAGTTTTTGGTCAACATCCTCTTCACATACCTCCTTATAACAGGAGTAGTCCTCACAGCATCAATCAAAAGAATATCAGTGACCAGCTTGTCCATGATAGCCTTGCATCTGGCATCTTCAAGCTCCTGTTTAGACTTCTTAGGATGCTTAGGAAACGGTACCTTAGGCTTATATACCGTTTCCTTTGCATTGTTCGAAATCTCAGGCGAAGCAGCTGTGAATTGCTGTGGGTGACGAGCGTCACACTCCTGATGGCGAGCGTCAATCGTTTTGAACAAGTCGAGTATATCTCCTCTAGATTGGTGACGAGCGTCACTGGATCAGCGATAATCGTCACTCATTTCTGAAGAATTCACGTCGGGGGCTTGTAAAGTTGGTGACGAGCGACACCCCTCCTGGGTGACGGTCGTCACTTGTTGTTTCTCAGCCAAGATTTCATCATTTTCAAACTCTTCAAGTCCAACGAATTCTCCTGAGCTCAAATCCTTCTGCAACATTGGTTGCAGGTTCTTTCCACTCTTCAATGTGATGGCATTCACATGGTGTTTGAGATTAGCATCAGTCTTTCCAGGAAGAAATCCTTCTTGTCTCTGAACAGCTCCTGCAGCTTGAGCAACTTTAACATCCAATTTCTTCATGTGAGAGTTGAGACTCTCAATTTTTCCATTCAGGTCCTGATACAGCGAATCCATCTTGCTATTGAAGTCCACTGTCAGCTTTTAGTGTCCCTCTAGGAATTGTTCTAACATAGCTTCCACCTTGTTGTCTTGTGGAGGTGCAGCTTGGTAGGAAGAAGAGCCAAAATTCATGTTGAAGTTGCTGCTGTTCTGGTAAGGTTTTTGGAATTCTATCTTTTGAAATTAAGGCTTGGGTGTGTAACTAGGCGAATTCTGATTTCCTGTGAAGGTATTCTTCTGATTGTTGCTGTTGGAACCTTTGTTCCACTGCGGATTCCCAAACCTTTGACTCTGAAATCCTCTAGCATTGATGAAACTCACATCTTCCTGCTCAATCTCTTCTGGATTTTCGAAAGTCTCTACCTCTCCAGCAAAGTGGACTGATTTATTTCCTACCAAACGGCTGTGCATACTGTCCAGCTTAACCTTAACTTCAGCAATCTGATTCCCATCACTCAAACCACCCTGTTTCATTCTCTGAAAAACAGCATTCTTGGTGCTGTTATTGCATGCCAAGTTTTCAATCAGAGTTATTGCAGCTTCTGGAAGGTTGGTGTTAAAGTTCCCATTACTAGCAGCATCCAACGCCATTTGATACTTCCAGTCAATGCCTCTGAAGAAAATACCAAGAAGCTTCACATGATTGAAGCCATGATAAGGGCAGTCCCTTTGATAAGACTTGAATCTCAGCCAAGAAGCTTTAAAAGCTTCATTAGGACCTTGGGAGAATGATGCAATTTTCGTCCTCAGGTCTTCTGATCTAGCATCATCATATAAATTGTTCAGAAAAGCATTATTGGTGTCCTCCCAAGTGGTAAGTGAACCATGCTCCAGTTGCTTCAGCCAATAAGTAGCATCTCCTCCAAGTGAGTAATGGAACAGCTTACAGAACATAAAGTCATAGCTAACTCCATTAGCTTTGACACTTGAAGCCAAATCCTCAAACCTCTCAACATGATCCATAGGATGATCATGAGGTAAGCCATGGAAAGGATGCTGTCCCCCCAGCTGATAATAAGCAGGTTTTAGCTAAAAAATCATTCCTCTGGAAAGCAGGAGGGCGGATTGCAGCTCTGTTGGCATAGATCTGGTCAGGTCTGTTGTAATCTCCTAGAGTCCTCTGAACAAAATTCCCAGCAGCGTTATTAGCAGCAACAAGAACTCTAGTGACTTGTGCCACTTATTGAACCACCAGTTCAACTATGACATTCCCATCTTGATCCAGTCTCTGCCGTTTCTGTGTTCGTCCTGTTTCCCTCTCTGTCAACCAAGTGACCTTCTACATCTTCAACCAAGATCAGTGGAGCAACCATTGTAGACTGTTTTATAGTTTTCCTGATGGTCCTCTCCAACTTAGCGAGTTCGTCAATGCTCAAAATCCCAAGCTCCTTCTCTTTGTTGCTTCTGGTACTGCGATTAGGCATACACCTGAAACCAGCACAAAGAAAAGTAGCAGAAAGTTGGTAAACAAATAAAAACTTAGACCAAATCCTAATACTAGAAATCGATAGGCAGCTTTTACTCCACGGCAACGGCGCCAAAAACTAGATAGGGCTCAACTTTTAGCCAAATAAAAACTACTGCAAGTGCACAGCAAAGCAGTCATAGTTGATAACAAGAAATTTTGGGTTTTGTTTTATCAAAGCCAAAAGCACAGTTTATGATGTAGTTTAGTGCAAGAGGTGTCAATCCAGCTCAGGTTGATGAAAGTTACTAGGAATGCAAGAGCTAGGCAAATCTAAGCGAAATCGGGTAAATGGAGGAGAAAGTCGATAAAACTAAATGCAACTACCGAATGACCACAAAAACTATTTTAAAATCCCTACTGAAGGGTTAAACAACTACTAGATGACTTCTAAGAATTTAAAATGCAAGACTACTAATTTTTAAAATTTAAAAGTTAAAGGCAGACAGAAAAGGAAAGATCTAACAACCTAGGATGATATTTAATGAACTAAAACAAAAGATGCAAACTTTATAGCTAAGAAATGATAACTTTATGTTTTTAAATGCTAAAAGAGGATTCAAGGTTGAGGGTCATGCTTAAGATGGTTCAAGATTCAAGCTTTGGGTTTTAAAAACATAGATCTACACATATAGTGCTATCTCTAAGCCTTGAGAAGCTAAACTAGATTTATCCATGGCGAGTTGTATAAATCATTTCCTCAACCTTTCCTCCTAACCCATGGCGTGTGGAGGAAAGAAAGGTCAAAGAACATGAAGCATTAATCTCATATAATGGCCTAATTAGCTCCCTAAGCATCCATGGCGTTTGGAAAAGGATGAGCTAGTCTCTTGGATTTGGTTTTAAGGAATCTGTTGAATCCTGCTAAGGTAAGGAAATCCCTGAGATCAAAGAGATCTTTTCCAAGACTCTCTAGGCATTAAAATCCCCAAATACAAGATGAGATTGAGTTAAGAGCAAAAAAAAGACCAAAGCTTAAACCTTTAAAACCCCTTAATCCCCTCAACCTTAAACCCATAGATGACTACTCACTACTCATGATTAAAACACACGAAAATGCAAAAGAAGGAAAGATAAACATGATTAAACTACTAAGCAAGCGAGATTTAAGAGAATTACTTAGATTAAAACAAGATTAAGGGTTTTACAAACTAAGAAAAGCTTAAAAGTAAACAATGGCGGTTTTCAAAGCATAAATATAGATGAAACTAAAACAAGAGGGAGACAATAAGTATTCTTTTCTCCCCATCCCAAAATAGGGTAGACAAGATAAATGGTCCCTCACTAAAATCCAAAAGTGAGCTGTCCGGATAAGGTTCAGAGATCGAGCTGAGTTGTCGATCTGATCACTCGATCTCCCGGCTAGAACGTCTTCTTTTGCTCGATTATTGGGTCGATTCGGTCGGCTGGATTGAGTGCTTCGGTCGATTTTCTGGTTGTTCCTCGGATGATCGAGTCGTGAGCTCGATCTGGCTCTCGTTCTTCCTGGGCTTAGTCCGCGTCCGTACTCACATTCGATCACCTTGGTCGATCTTGATCTCGATCCTCTTCCTTGAAACGACTCGAGTGTCTCGATCTTCTGGTCGATCTCGTCTAGATCAACCTATCTAGCTCGATATTTGCCTCGATCTCGGCTCCTTTGCTGCATGGCTGAGTTCTTCCAAGTATCCATGGGCTCCCTCTCAATCCTTAGCACGTCCACGCGATTTCTATAGCTCCAGTGTATTTAAAACAACCTGAATATGATGCAAGAATGCAAGAATTATGCAAATGCTAATGCAAAGTGTACATAGGACCTAAAATGAGACAAATGGTGAAAACTAGCCTATTATGGAAGATGTATGCTAAATATGCGAAATATATGAGTATATCAACTCTCCCAAACTTGCCTTTTGCTTGCCCTCAAGCAAATAAAATTCAAGAAAGGAAGAGAGGTTTAAAAATGGGAGCTCAAATTCCTTAGCAAGTGTTTTTCAAATGAATCAATTCAATGGTCCTAGTTCTCAATTCTAAGATGCAATGCACAAACTCATACTCCAAAGAACTTATCCATAATCATCACATATTAAATCTCAAATCATGACTCTCATATCCCAAACAATCCAAGAATCCTATCCTTTTGCATTCATTAATTTCAAACCGTGATCACACTTATGCATTTTAAAACCGAATACACTTGGCTAGTGACAAGGTCATGAGATAAAAATGATCTCATTTATATGGGTGTTCCAAGCAATGGTTTATCTCAAAAAGGATTGAACTTGTGCATAATGCTAAAGGTAAAGGCAATTGATACATACATGATTAGACTCTCATACCCATATACACTAACAATGATCCTAATCCCTCTCTCATTTTACTTTCTTTATAAAGCTCACTCACCCTCTATAGACTACCCATATCAAACAAGGCAAGACGCCAAGCATAGCCCATAAAATCATTATCATTCAACCTTTCTTATAGCTAGTGGGATGGCCTTATACATAGCTATAGCTCTTTTCTTTTATTTTGTTAGCTCCCTTCTCAAAATATATATTTGTTTTCTTTTCTTTAAACATTTGGCCTTTTGGCTCTTTTCCTATTTTTTCCTTTTGAGAGCTATCTCCTTTTCTTTTCAACTAGAGCTTTTTATTTAAAACAATTCAAGACCACCCACTTAAAACTATGAATCCCTTTTCATTCAAATTCCCAACATCTACTTCTTTTTAAACCCAAAACAAGAAAGCAATTTCAAGAACACCCATGAATCCCCATCCTAACTCTAAGCCTAAAACTAGCTTCAATATGCAAAGCTATCATCAATATGAGAGCCTAATAAAGTCGCGTAAACGTTACACTTTATGCCAAGTTCAACCGAAAAGAGGCCTTACAATAATGTCATACACAAAAATTGGCTGAAAGGAAGGTAAGGGTAAAGGTGAGGAGTTCTATTTAGGCTTACAAGAGAGTGGTACGAAGGGAATAAGAAAGCTTAAATATGTATATGTAATCCATGTATTTTTTTTTCAAATGCACAAGTATGATAATTCAAAAGTTCAAATTAAGGTTTTCACTTGGTAGGAAAGGATTCAATTCATGTTTGTTCAACTTAAGCCACGAAAATCAAGACAAATGATCCAAATATGGTTAGAGCTTACTTTCAAAGTTTGAATAAAGCATCAAAGAACTACTAACTAGGGCCTTGAACTAATTCATGAGCTTAAAACATTTTACAAGTAAAATTAATATCATTGCTCCCTATGCAAATGCAAACAACCTAAATGATTAAAATTCTAGACTCAATCCTAAAATGTTTAACAATGCAAATGCAAGCTATATAATTTTTTCGAAATTTTTTTAAAATTTTTATGATTTTTTTGTATTTTTCTATGCACTTAGATGATGCATGAAGACTCAAAGATGCAAACACAAAATAAGATCCAAATAAAAACATGTCAAAGCACACACACTCTCCTCCAAACTTGAATGAAACCGTCTTGGTGTCAAACAAATTCAAGAGGAGATCAAAAACACAAAGCAAAAAGTAAAAAAAAAAAAATGCATGATCTCTACAAGGGTTTGTGTTTTGGTACCTCAGAGCTAGGCATGGCTGGAGCTTGAGGTTGCTCCAGTCTTCCTGCTCTTTCTAGGAGTGTCGTGGAGGATGCCTTTGTCCTTGCTCCTGCTTGAGCCTTCATGGAGAGAAAGACGTCCAGCTTGATTGCTTCCTTGAGGCTCACGGATCTCCACACCTCCGGTTGATCTTCTCCTCACATCCGGTTGATCAACCTCATCACTCGAAGATCCCTCAGATGAGCTTCCTTGCAGGGCTTTGATCTTCTTTGCCAGCTTCTTGATCATCTTGCCTTGCCACTTGTTGACTTTGTGCTGAATCTCTACAACCGAGACAAGGAACTTTTCAGCTTTTGTTTGCGGCTCATAGTCTAGCTTGGAGAGATCAAATCTTTGTGGCATTTCAGCAGCTGAAGGAGGGGACTTTAAAGGTGGGCGAGTGAGCTGAGCTGGTGCTGCTGTGCCTCCTAGAGGTGCGAAGCACTCTTCAGCACTCGGCAAGAATTCAATCGTACCGATGCTTTGGAGGTGCGTCTCGTCCGGGTTGGGCAGGATGCAAACCTTCTTCTCATAGTGGTGGTTGTAGAACAGGTAGGCATAGAAGCCAGGAGCTGGAGTAGTTCCCAATGAATCAGTGTTGCGCTTGTAGGTCTCATCCATGTAAGCTCTCTCCGCGCAAGGCTCAAACTCCGAAAGAGGTACTCCCTCTTGTGTGAACAACAGCGTGAGGAAACCTCCTATGAGTGCAGAGCTCGCCTTACACCTCAACGCCCACGCCTTGTACTTGACTAAAGAAGAAGCTACAATGCAGCTGTAGTTGACGTCTCCTCCAAGCTCATCCTCCGTTGCATCATCATTCTCCTCACGGTTGCATAGAACTTTCTTAACTCCTTGGTAAAGGAAGCACAGCTCGTTCTTGGTAACCGTTGGAGCCACGGATCTTCCGCTGAAGGTGTTGGCTAGTAGCTTGAGGGCGTATCTCAGCACAGGGTTTCACACCTTCTTGATCTTGGCAGTGTTGGCTTTGTAGTCATCATCGCTGATCAAGTCCCATAGATAGTTGGCGGAATTGAGCGGAGGGAACTCTACAAGCTTGGCCGCAGCATTGAGACCATAGGCTTGGCATAGCTCGGTGATGGAGAGGTGGTAAGCTTGCTTCCTGATATTGAATGTGACATGACCCTTGGAGGGAGCTTGAATGCTTGGATCTTCATATGAGAAGTCCAAGGTAGAGAGGAAGTCAAGCGTGGCCTTGGGGTAAGTAGGGCAGTCCATCCATGATACTTACGCAAGCCCCATGTCCTAGAGCAGCTCGTCAAAATCCTCCAACAAGCCTAGCCTTTCCAAGAGGTTCCTACTCGCAAACTTCGTAGGTTCAAACCGCAGCCTCTGAAGCCTTTTCTTTGCTTTCCTCCCTTCCTTGCTCCATCTAACCCTTTCTTCAACCACTTGCTGAGTTTCTCCTTGAGTTGCCAAATCTCTGCTTCTCTTGAGTGCCATGGTACCTGAAACACAAGTTCTCAAGGAGAAGATGAGTATAGGCGGTGATTAATAGAAAAGGATAAGGCAAGAAAGAAAAACTCTAAACATAAATCCTAGATTTTTGGGGATTTTCTAAAATATATCAACAAATAGTGAAGGAAAATCTCAAGAGATAAGATTAAATCAAGAAAATTTCCCTAACACTTGGAAATTTTTTAAAATATTTATCCTAATCCCTAGCAAATATGATTCAACTAAATCAATAAAAGGAAAATTTCTTAAAAATTCAAACATACAATTCAAGAAAATCTAAAATACCTTTTGAAATGAGATGAAAATGAAATGCTCTTTGCCTTTGAAAACCAAAACTCGCACACTCTCTTTCTAACTCTCTAAAAATCAATTTGTGCACAAGTTGAAGAGAAAGTGTAAGAAAGGTTTTAGTAAGGAAAAATCTTTTGGACACAAGCAAGCAAGTGGGTTCTGAAAAACTTGGCCAAGGCACATCTTTCATGGTCAAAGATGCTTGCCTTGACCATAATTCAAATTTAAAATGGAAGGGAAGAAAAAAGAAGAGGGAAAAATTTAACCAACCTCGGCATGAGATCGAGTCAAATTGGTCGATCTTGACCTCGATCTCATGCCCATTTTATCTGTAATCGAGAGGCTTTCTCGATTGGAAGCTCGATTGGAAGCTCGATCTGAATTGAATCGAGCCTTAGATCGAGTGTGCTCCTCGTTCCAAGATCCTACGTGGTTATGGCCATGCTCTTTGGATCGAGCTCCTTGATCGATTTCGAGATCGTTTTGGCAAGGATCGAGTGAGCTGATCGAGTGAACTGATCGATCCAGTTTGAGGATCGAGTGAGACCAGTCGATCCACACCCCGGTTGCATTTCAAGCTGAACGTATGGATGGGTCATCCTCTCACAATCGACTAACTAACTCGATTGTCTACTCGATCTCATCTAGATCGAGTGACTTCACTCGATTTACTAGCTCGATCGAGTCGATCTATCACTTGATCGTTTGCCTCTACTTCTCCTTTTCCTTTCCTTGTTGACTACAAGATCATGATCTCCGGTTTCGATCTCTTTGTACCTACACACTTAAACTAAAAATCATAAAATTGAAACAGAAAGAATTAAAAAATATGTACAATGATAGTCATGGGAATGCTTCCCATGTGCCCTTGTTTTATGTCGCTAGCTTGACTTTACTTGGTTAGGCTAGAGGGAGATCTTGGAGAAGCAACGTGGTGCCCTCCTTGCTGCAAGCACTTGCCATGTATGGCTTGACTATATGCCCATTCACCGTGAAACTCTCTCCGCTCTTTCCAACCAAAGTAACCGCTCTATATGGTAGAACTTTAATCTCAAACGGACCGCTCCATCTAGACTTGAGCTTTCCGGGGAACAACTTCAAACGTGAGTTGTAGAGCAGAACCAGATATCCCTCCTCGAGCTCCTTAAGCACCAGCTTCTTTTTATGAACTGCTTTGGTCCTCTCTTGGTAGATCTTGGAGCTTTCATAGGCATCCAACCTCAATTCATCAAGCTCATGAAGTTGCACCAGTCTTCTCTCTTGTGCCGTCTTGAGATTGAAGTTCACTTGCTTTACAGCCCAAAAAGCTCTGTGCTCTAACTCCACAGGGAGGTGACATGACTTGCCATAGAGGAGATTGAAAGGTTTAGTACCAATGGGAGTCTTGAAAGCCGTCCTATACACCCAAAGAGCGTCATCAAGCTTGCTTGCCCAGTAGTTAAAAATATATGCATACCATGGTAGATCTTCTTCCTTGAAGCTCAAGAATTCCACAAACTGCTCCTCTAGCTTTGCACATACCACTGTATTGACCATCATAAGCTGCTCTTCAGGGAGTGAGTCATCCAAAGGCAAGACATCATTCACCCTCATTCTTGAAAGATAATCTGCTACACCGTTCTCTATACCCTTCTTATCCTTGATCTCCATATCAAACTCTTGTAAGAGAAACATCCATCTCAAGAGTCTCGGCTTGGTGTCTTTCTTGGAGTATATGTACCTCAAGGCTGCGTGATCAGTATACACAATGACCTTAGAACCCACCAAGTAAGACCTAAACTTCTCAAAAGCAAAGACCACAGCTAGAAGCTCCTTCTCGGTGGTTGCATACTTCACTTGCGTGTCATCCAAGGTTCGGCTTGCATAGTAAATCACATGCAGCTTCTTATCCATCCTCTAACCCAAGACAGCACCCACGGTGTAGTCACTCGCATCGCACATAATCTCAAACGGCAGGTCCCAATCCGGAGCTTGAACTATAGGCGCGGTCACCAAGGCTTCTTTGATGGTCTTAAAGGCTTGAAGGCATTCTTCATCGAAGATGAACTCGGCTTCCTTGCATAGTAGCCTTGTAAGAGGATGTGCTATCTTGGAGAAATCCTTGATTAATCGCCTGTAGAAGCCAGTGTTCCCCAAGAAGCTCCTAATCCCTTTCACATTAACCGGAGGCTCCAAGCTCATCATAACCTCTATCTTCGCTTTGTCAACCTCAATCCCAAGCTCAGAAACCTTGTGCCCAAGTACAATGCCTTCCTTCACCATAAAGTGACATTTTTCCCAATTTGGCACCAAGTTTGTCTCCTCACATCTCTTGAGAACCCTGTAAAGATTAGACAAACAACCACAAAAGAAAGCACCATACACAGAAAAATCATCCATGAAAACCTCTACCATTTCCTCTATGAGGTCAGAGAAAATAGACATCATGCAAATTTGAAATGTAGCTGGTGCATTACATAACCCAAATGGCATCCTTCGATAAGCAAAGGTACCATAAGGGCATGTGAAAGTGGTTTTCTCTTGGTCATTAGGATGAATGGGAATTTGAAAGAAACCGCTATACCCATCTAGGAAACAATAGTATGGGTGATTAGCTAATCTCTCTAGCATTTGATCAATGAAGGGAAGAGGGAAATGATCTTTTCTAGTGGCTGAGTTGAGTTTCCTATAATCAATACACATTCTATGTCCAGTTATTGTTCTTGTAGGAATTAACTCATCTTTTTTATTTTTTATAACCGTGATATCCCCTTTCATTGGTACCACATAGACCTGAGAGATCCATGTGCTATCACTGATAGGGTATATCACGTCAGCCTCTAAGAGTTTTAAGATTTCTTTCTTGACTACTTCTTTCAAATTCGGGTTCCAACGTCTTTGATGCTCAATGGAAGATGTGTTTTCATTCTCTAAGTGAATCCTATGAGTACAAAGCATTGGTGAAAAGCCCTTGATGTCACTGAGAGAGTACCCAATGGCCTTTCTATACTTCCTCAGCTCCTTAAGGAAAGCGTCTAACTCATCATCACTTAGATTTTCTTTCACAATGACCGGATAAGTTTCATTTGGTCTCAAGAAAGCGTACATTAGCCCATTCGGAAGCTGTCCTCATTCGCCTCTTTTGAACCCGAGTCATGATCTTTCAATCTGTCTTCTTGAACCGTTCCCACCGCAGAGATCGAGCCAGTCAGTCGATCGTTCCCTCGTTCTAGGCTGGATCGATTGCACTCCCTCGATTCACTTGCTAGATTTGATATGGATCGAGCAGGGGATCGATTTACCAGGTCGTTCCCTGAACAGATCGAGTTGTCTCGATCGATCGTGAGGTCGATCTCTTGCTTGGATCGAGACATCTGCTCGATCTCCAGGTCGATCTCATGGTACTGGCCTTCATCTTCTTTCAGAACCTTGCGAGAATCAAGGATATGAACATACTCCTGGGTTTGTTCACTCAAGAAACCATACTTCCCACACTCCTTTGTTAAAGCCAGCTGTAGATGATCTTCTTGTGCCATTTCCTCAAGCAAATCATCAGCCAATGCATCTAAAGTTTCAATGTAGAACACTTTTCCATCAGTTGCTGGCTTCTTCAAGACTTCGTTGATGTCAAAGTTCAGCTTGATGTCTTTGCCAAGGTGCAGAGAAATCTTGCCATTCTTCACGTCTATGATCGCTCCAGCAGTTGCTAAAAAGGCTCTACCAAGGATTAGAGGGTCCTTTGGTTCCTCATCCATTTCTACCACTACAAAATCTGTTGGCACATTCACATTGCTGATCCTCATGGGTAAGTCTTCAAGAAACCTACAGGTAGCCTTATACTTCGGTCAGCCAGAATGAGTGAGATTCTACACTCCTTAAAATTGGTAAAGCCTAGCTTTTTGGCAATGGAGTGAGGCATAAGATTAATGCTTGCACCAAGATTACATAAGCAGCTTTCAAACTTCAAAGGGCCTAGTGCACAAGGGATAGTGAATGACCCCGGATCTCCTAGCTTCTTTGGTGCTATCTCCTTGTGGATGATTGCACTGCACTCTTGACTCAATACTAAGAGCTTGTCACTCTCTTTCTCCTTCTTAGATAGAGTATCCTTCAAAAACTTGGCATATTTTGGCATCATAGCCAAGCAATCAACCAGCGGCAGTTTTATCTCAATGTTCCTTATATGCTTCTCAAACAAGGCTTTATACTTATCAATCAACTGCTTCTTGAAACGTCCAGGGAAGGGGAGCTTTGGTTGTAAGGCGGAGGTATGAAAGCTTCTTTGTCTTTGCTGACTTCCTCCACTTTTTTCCCTAAAACCGCTTCCTTACCTTTCTTAGGTCTTGCAATTTAGACATTGTCAAACGTGATCTCTTGATCATTTGAGAGATTACTCTCCCCCTCTTGAACCATAATGTCCTCATTGTCTTTAGGTGTAGAACGTGGTGGCAGCTCTTTCCCACTTCTCAAAGTGATTGCGTTTGCATACTCCTTAGGGTTTGCCTCACACTTCCCGGGTAAACTACCTTGACCGCTTGAACTGTCTTTTCCTTTCTCTAGCTGGCGAATCTGGTTGTTCAAGTTGGTGATTTGTGTAGATACCTCAGTAAGAGAAGAGTCCAGCCTATTGTTCATATCAACAAACCTTTGATTTATAGATGCTTATCCTTGAAGTAACTGTTGAAACATTGCTTGAACCGGATCTTGAGGTGGTGTGAATGGTGGAGCTTGGACTTGTTGCTGTTGAGGCACAAAACCAGGAGGGTAACCTTTGTTCACTTGCTGTCGCTGGCCTTGGAAGTTTCCTTGTCTTTGCCCTTGGTACCCACTGTTTTGTGTAAGCCCTCCTTTGTTGTAAGGAACAAAATGTTTTCCTTGTTGTGGAGGGTACACTTGATCCTTAGGTACATGCTTTTGGCCTCCAACCCAATTCGCTTCCTCTTGGCTCTCCTCTAGCTTATCAATAACATCTGTTGCCTCTCCCACAAAGTGTACATGCTTTTGGTTTGCAAGTACCAACTTGTCAATCTTTTCATGGAGAGATTTCAGCTCCTTCTTGTTTGCCTCAAGGTCAGACCCTCTTGGTGCTCTATCATAATCTTCAGCGTAGTTCCTATCACTCAAAGCAAGATTCTCAATGAGCTCCATTCCCTCTTCTACATTTTGGCCAAGAAAGTTGCCTTTACTCGCCGTGTCTAGGAGCATTCGAATCTTGGGAAGAGCTCCTCTGTAGATGCTGCTCAAAAGTGTCTCCTCACTGAAGCCGTGATGAGGACATGCGATGTTGTTGTCCTTGAACAGCTCCATTGCTTCACTAAAGGTCTCATTCTGCCTTTGTGTAAAACCGCTGATCTCACTCTTTAGGCGAGCTGTCCTTTTGCTTGAGAAGAACTTAGACAGAAATGCCTTCTTGTAATCAGCCCATGAGGTTATAGTCCCCTGAGGTAAGGTCTTCTCCCAATGCCTTGCTTTATCCCCAAGTGAGAAAGGGAAAAGCCTATGCTTGAAGCTGTCCTCCGAGATCCCGTTGATCTTGATCATTCCACATACTTGCTCAAATTTGTCCAAGTGCTCCAAAGGATCTTCCATAGCAAGGCCGTGGAACTTATTGTTCTGCACCATTGAGACAGAGCCTTGCTTGATCTCGAAGTTGTTGTTTTGCATCAGTGGTGGAGTGATGCCAAAACGGTCGTGATGAGCACCCGCTCTGATGATCCTTGTTTGCCTTGGGGCGTGGTTGGGGTTTCCATTACCCATAGCAGCATCAGCACGGTGAGGTGGAGCCTCAGCTTGGTCTTTCTCAGCCATACCCTCAAAATCAAGAATATCTGGTTGCAATATCTCCTCAAAGTCTTGTGCTTGTTCTTTAGTCCTTCTTTCCCTTGCACTTCCAAGTTGATAAATGTTGTCTAGAGGTTGTAGTAGATTGTTGTCACCTCTAGAACTCAGATTCATGTACCTGAGAAGACAAGTAGGAAGGTAGATAGATTAGTAACCAAAATAAAAATAAATACTTAGTCTCTACTAAGCTCCAAATCCTAATACTTTCAACTCAAACCCAAGCCGGCAACGGCGCCATTTGATAACAAGATATTTCGGGTCTGGTTTTATCAAAGGCAAAAGCACAGTTTATGATGTAGTATAGTGCAAGAGATGTCAATCCAGCTCAGGTTGATGAAAGTTACTAGGAATGCAAGAGCTAAGCAAATCTAAGCGAAATCGGGTAAATGGAGGAGAAAATCGATAAAAACTAAATGCAACTACCGAATGACCACAAAAAAATATTTTAAAATCCCTACTGAAGGGTTAAACAACTACTAGATGACTTCTAAGAATTGAAAATGCAAGACTACTAGTTTTTAAAATTCGAAAGCTAAAGGCAAACAGAAAAGGAAAGATCTAACAACCTAGGATGATATTTAATGAACTAAAACAAAAGATGCAAATTTTATAGCTAAGAAATGATAACTTTTAAGTTTTTAAATGCTAAAAGAGGATTCAAGATTGAGGGTCATGCTTAAGATGGTTCAAGATTCAAGCTTTGGGTTTAAAAAACATAAATCTACACATATAGTGCTATCTCTAAGCTTTGAGAAGCTAAACTAGATTTATCCATGGCGTGTGGTATAAATCCTTTCCTCCACAATTCCTCCTAACCCATGGCGTGTGGTGGAAAGAAAGGTGATAAACAGGTTTCTTTGGACATGTTTCTCAAACCAACCAAGATAATGATGTAGTATAGTTGTTTAGGGTGTCAATCCAGCCTAGGTTGATGAAAGCTACTAAGAATGCAAGAGCTAAGCAAATCTAAGTGAAATCGGGTAAATGGAGGATAAAATCTATGAAAACTAAATGCAACAACTAAATGACCGCGAAAACTATTTTAAAAATCCACATAGGGGTTAAACAACTAGCAGATGACTTCTAGAAATTTAAACTGCATGACTATTAATTTATAAAAATCGAAAGCTATAGGCAGATAAACAGAAAAATTTCTAACAACCTAGAACAATGATTTTCAAGATTAAAGATGCAAACTTTATGACCAAGAAATGATAACCTTGAGTTTTGAAAAGCTGAAGGAGGATTCAAGTTTGAGGGTCATGTTAAGGGGGTTCAAGATTCAAGCTTGATTTTGAAAACAAAAGATCTACACATTTGAAGTGCTATCTTTAAGCCTTGAGAAGCTAAAAGAGGTTTATCCATGGCGTGTGGTATAAACCATTTCCTCAACCCTTCCTCCAAACCCATGGCGTGTGGTGGAAAGATGGATCGAAGAACATTAAGCATAGATCTCAAATAATAGCTTAACTAGCTCCCTAAGCATCCATGGCGTTTGGGAAAGGATGAGCTAGTCTCTTGGATTTGGTTTTAAGGGACTCCTGAATCCTGTCAAGGTAAGGAGATCCCTGTGATCAAAGAGATCTTTCCCAAGAATCTCTAATCATTAAGAGCCAAAATCCACGAAGAAAATAGATTAAGAACAAGAAATGTCCCAAGCTTAATCCCTTTAAACCCTTCTTAATAGCCCCAACCTTAAACCCAAGGAAAATTACTCGCTACACATGATTAAAACCGATGGAAATGCAAAGGATGAAAAGCTAAACATGATTAAACAAGAACGATTAAGCAAATACTTAAGATTAAACACGATTATTGGTTCACAAAGTAGAAAAAGCTTGGAAAGAAAAGCAATGACGATAAGCGTAAGAGAAAGCTCGAAGTAGTGTGTGACAAGATGAATGGATGATAAATTATCGCCCAAAATAGCCAAACAAAGAAAATGCCCCCCCCCCCCCCCCCCCCCCCCCCCTAAGATGTAGAGATCGAGCTGAGTGATCGATGTCTAACTCCATCTTCTTGGTGGATCGTCTTCCTTTGCTCGATCTTCGGGTCGATTCGGTTGGGTGGATCGAGTGCTTCTATCGATCTTCTAGTCGATCTTCGGATGATCGAGTCGTGAACTCGATCTGGCTCTCGTTCTGCATGGCCTAGCCCACGTCCGTACTCACGATCGATCACCTCGGCCGATCTTGATCTCAATCCTCCTTCTTAAAACGACCCCCTTGTCTCGATCTTCTGGTCGATCTCGTCTAGATCGACCTGCCTAGCTCGAACTTTGCCTCGATCTTGGTTCCTTTGCTGAATGGATGAGTTCCCCCAAGTGTCCATAGCATTCCTTTCGATCATCAACATGTCCACGCATCCTCCATAGCTCCAGAGCATCCAAAACAACCTGAATATGATGCAAGAATGCAAGAAACATGCAAATGCTAATGCAAAGTGTATTTAGGACTTAAAATGAGACAAATGGTGAAAACTAGCCTATTATGAAAGATGTATGCATGAAAACTACTCTAAATGCATGCTAAATATGCGAGATATAAGAGTATATTAACTCCCCCAAACTTGCCGTTTGCTTGCCCTCAAGCAAACAAAATACAAGAAAGGAAGAGAGGTTTTAAAAGTGGGAGCTCAAATTCCTTGATAAGTTTTTTTTCAAATGAATCAATTCAATGGTCCTAGTTCTTAATTCTATGATGCAATACACAAACTCATACTCCAAAGAACTTAGCCATATTCATCGCATAATGAATCTCAAATCATGACTCTCATATTCCAAACAATCCAAGAATCCTATTCTTTAACATTCATTAAGATCAAACCGTTGATCACACTTATGCATTTTAAAACCGAATACATTTGGCTTAGGGACAAAGGTTATGAGACAAAGATGATCTCATTCAAGTGGGTAATTCAAGCAATGGTTTATCTCAAAAAGTGTTGAACTTATTGATATCTCTTGGATTTACACCATTTAGGATTGCATTTAATACATGTTTTGGTTCTCTTTTGCATGTTTGCCCTTAGTTTTTGTCCCATTTTATTCTCCTTTTAGACTTAGATTGCATTTAGGGTATAGTTTACATTTTCTTTGCATTTTGGATGTTTTCAGGTGATTTTGGAGCTAAAAAGAGCTTGGAGGAGTTTTAGGGATGATCCAGGATGCTAGCTGGGAAAAAGGGAGCAAGAAGGATCAAAGCAGACAATCTCTACAGAAGTTTTCGGTCAGAGCACGGTGAACATCGGTCAAGGATGATCGATAGAGAGCTGTATCGATCACCAGTATCAATCAGGAGTGACCGACATAAACCCATCGGGTGAATTTCGGTCACCAGCATCGGTCAGAAGTGATTGACATAAACCCAGCGGATGAATTTCGGTCACCAGCATCGGTCGGGAGTGAAACGACTGAAGATCAGCTCAGATGAGGTGTATCAATTCCGATTTGGCTTCGGCGTCCTTCATCAACGTTGTAGCCACTTGAGTTAGCTTTCGTTTGGAATTAGTTTTGAGTCATTCCCATAAGTGGTTGAAGAGTTACGGCGAATAAAGTGAGCACATGTCCATTTGGAGTTTTTACCGTTGATCTTGACCGACTAGAAGATCAACTCGGACGAGTAGCCTCCGTCACTATTCAGCATCTTCACTCTTCACAAACGTTGTAGGCACGTGAGTTAGCTTTCAGGACAACTTGGTTTCAGGTCATTCGGATATGCCGTTCAACAGATATCGCAATTTTCGTGAAACCGCTCGACCCATATTAATCAAACGTATCGATCAATCAAGACTGATACAACTGACCGATATGATTCATATGGATCAGCCTAGACCGATACAACTGACTGATACGCTGCCAGACTGAAGACCATTTATTTACAATTTTGTCATTTTCACTTAGACTCCTATAAATACTTAAAATCCCTAATTTCTGGCGACACATCTCTTTATCCAGCAGTCTCTTCTTCTTTGTTTTAGGTTTTTGATTTTGTAATTTGAATCTTTATTTATTTTAATAAAAGTTTACATTTCTCTTAATATTTTCTCTCTCTAATCATGATTAACTATCTTTTCTTCATAGATTTGATGGTTTTCACCATGATTAGTGAGTAGTTTGCTTTAGGTTGGAGATTAGGGCAGATGGGGTGAGTTTAGTGATGGTTTAGGTTGATTAAGGCTTAGATCTTCTCATTCCCTTTCTTATATGATTGTGCTTAATGCTTAGTACCTCTTTGTTGGAGAAGTTGATTTTAGGTTTTCACATACACACCAAGTGTTTGATGAAATTCCTGAATGAAGTTCAATGCTTGAAAATGATGTTTTGATAATCATGAGTCTTTGCATCTATCATTTCTTACTTGAATGTACATATTAAATAGTACCATATTGATGAGAAATTGCCTTTAGACATTGATTATGCATGAGAATGTGAGTTGATGTTTGATATATTGTATAAGAGATTAGTAAACCTAGCCTAAGAGATTAGATGTCTTATGGAACTTGATTTTAATGCTTGATGATTATGTGTTTGAGTAAAGAGATTTATCTTGAATATGTGATTAGAAAAGGGATTAATGCCAAGAGATTGGATTAGTCTTTATTAGTGTTCCTTACCTAAGGTTGAGTGTTTAGAATTGCTTGTTTTGATCACCCTAGTCATGAACGTGAATCACCCTATCACCATTGCCTTGATCTTGAACCATCTTTTAATCCTTGAAGTCTTGCTTTTACTTTGTTTTAGTTCAGTTTTTACTCTGTTTTTGCTCTGTTTCTCTTTGCCACTACTACTCTTTAATTGCTTTCTTTTGCTTTATTTTGCTTCTTTGCTTGCTTTCTTTTGCTTCTTTGCCTGATCATTTAGGTTGTTAGACTTCTAAAACTATCTATATCTGCTTGAATCAGAATCTCTATTGCATTCTTACTGCTTCATCCTCCCCTTTTGGATTGATAAAACCCTATGATATACTACAACTGATTATTACAAGCTTGGTTGAATCAAGTCCCAAAAAGTCTTGTATCAGTTTGGCGCTGTTGCCATTAGGGGAATGCTTTGTTCAGTAGGATTTGTAGAGATCTTGAGATCAAGTTTTGTTATTTTCGTTTTCGGTTACTGATTTCTCTTTTGGTCTAGAAATTCTTTTGTAGGTACCACAACACTCGCTCTTATGTGTGTACAACTACAACTGAGGTTCAAGGTCAAAGATTTTGGGTTTGTAGAATCAGAATTCAGTTGTTGAAGCATGGAAGAACATCAGTATGTTGCTGGTTTTGGTTTGCAAGGTCCACAAGGTCCACAAGGTCATCAAGGTATCCAAGGCTTACAAGGACAGCAAGGTCCACATAGTTTACAAGGAGCTTTGTTTCAAAGACCATTGAGACCTATTGGTGCTGCTGATATACCTTCAAGTTATGCTTCAAGACAAGTTATGCTTCAAGACAAGGAGCTATCTCTAAGCCTTGAGAAGCTAAACTAGATTTATCCATGGCGTGTGGTATAAATCCTTCCCTCCACAATTCCTCCTAACCCATGGCGTGTGGTGGAAAGAAAGGTGATAAACAGGTTTCTTTGGACTTGTTTCTCAAACCTAAACCAAGATAATGATGTAGTATAGTTGTTTAGGAAGTCAATCCAGCCTAGGTTGATGAAAGCTACTAAGAATGCAAGAGCTAAGCAAATCTAAGTGAAATCGGGTAAATGGAGGATAAAATCTATGAAAACTAAATGCAACAATTAAATGACCACGAAAACTATTTTAAAAATCCACATAGGGGTTAAACAACTAGCAGATGACTTCTAGAAATTTAAACTGCAAGACTACTAATTTATAAAAATCGAAAGCTATAGGCAGATAAACAAAGAAATTTCTAACAACCTAGAACAATGACTTTCAAGACTAAAGATGCAAACTTTATGACCAAGAAATGATAACCTTGAGTTTTGAAAAGCTGAAGGAGGATTCAAGTTTGAGGGTCATGTTAAGGGGGTTCAAGATTCAAGCTTGGATTTTGAAAACTTTATGACCAAGAAATGATTTTCAAGACTAAAGATGCAAACTTTATGACCAAGAAATGATAACCTTGAGTTTTGAAAAGCTGAAGGAGAAATTTCTAACAACCTAGAACAATGATTTTCAAGACTAAAGATGCAAACTTTATGACCAAGAAATGATAACCTTGAGTTTTGAAAAGCTGAAGGAGGATTCAAGTTTGAGGGTCATGTTAAGGGGGTTCAAGATTCAAGCTTGGATTTTGAAAACAAAAGATCTACACATTTGAAGTGCTATCTCTAAGCCTTGAGAAGCTAAAAGAGGTCTATCCATGGCGTGTGGTATAAACCATTTCCTCAACCCTTCCTCCAAACCCATGGCGTGTGGTGGAAAGCTGGATCGAAGAACATTAAGCATAGATCTCAAATATGGCTTAACTAGCTCCCTAAGCATCCATGACGTTTGGGAAAGGATGAGCTAGTCTCTTGGATTTGGTTTTAAGGGACTCCTGAATCCTGTCAAGGTAAGGAGATCCCTGTGATCATAGAGATCTTTCCCAAGACTCTCTAAGCATTAAGAGCCAAAATCCAAGAAGAGAATAGATTAAGAACAAGAAAAGTCCCAAGCTTAAACCCTTTAAACCCTTCTTAATAGCCCCTACCTTAAACCCAAGGAAAATTACTCGCTACACATGATTAAAACCGATGGAAATGCAAAGGATGAAAAGCTAAACATGATTAAACAAGAACGATTAAGCAAATACTTAAGATTAAACACGATTATTAGTTCACAAAGTAGAAAAAGCTTGGAAAGAAAAGCAATGGCGATAAGCAAAAGAGAAAGCTCGTAGTAGTGTGTGACAAGATAAATGGATGATAAATTATCGCCCGAAGTAGTCAAACAAAGAAAATGCCCCCCTCCCCCACTAAAGTACAAAAGTGATCTGGCCGGATAGGATGTAGAGATCGAGCTGGGTGATCGATGTCTAACTCCATCTTCTTGGTGGATCGTCTTCCTTTGCTCGATCTTCGGGTCCATTCAGTTGGGTGGATCGAGTGCTTCTATCGATCTTCTAGTCGATCTTCGGATGATCGAGTCGTGAACTCGATCTGGCTCTTGTTCTGCATGGCTTAGCCCACGTCTGTACTCACGATTGATCACCTCGGTCGATCTTGGTCTCAATCCTCCTTCTTAAAACGACCCCCTTGTCTCGATCTTCTGGTCGATCTCGTCTAGATCGACCTGCCTAGCTCGAACTTTGCCTCGATCTCGGTTCCTTTGCTGAATGGATGAGTTCCCCCAGGTGTCCATAGCATTCCTTTCGATCATCAACATGTCCACGCATCCTCCATAGCTCCAGAGCATCCAAAACAACCTGAATATGATGCAAGAATGCAAGAAACATGCAAATGCTAATGCAAAGTGTATTTAGGACCTAAAATGAGACAAATGGTGAAAACTAGCCTATTATGAAAGATGTACGCATGAAAACTACTCTAAATGCATGCTAAATATGCGAAATATAAGAGTATATTAACTCCCCCAAACTTGCCATTTGCTTGCCCTCAAGCAAACAAAATTCAAGAAAGGAAGAGAGGTTTTAAAAGTGGGAGCTCAAATTCCTTGACAAGTTTTTTTTCAAATGAATCAATTCAATGGTCCTAGTTCTTAATTCTATGATGCAATACACAAACTCATACTCCAAATAACTTAGCCATATTCATCGCATAATGAATCTCAAATCATGACTCTCATATTCCAAACAATCCAAAAATCCTATTCTTTAACATTCATTAAGATCAAACCGTGAATCACACTTATGCATTTTAAAACCGAATACATTTGGCTTAGGGACAAAGGTTATGAGACAAAGATGATCTCATTCAAGTGGGTAATTCAAGCAATGGTTTATCTCAAAAAGGGTTGAACTTATTGATATCTCTTGGATTTACACCATTTAGGATTGCATTTAATACATGTTTTGGTTCTCTTTTGCATGTTTTCCCTTAGTTTTTGTCCCATTTTATTCTCCTTTTAGACTTAGGTTGCATTTAGAGTATAATTTGCATTTTCTTTGCATTTTGGATGTTTTTAGGTGATTTTGGAGCTAAAAGGAGCTTGGAGGAGTTTTGGGGATGATCCAGGATGCTAGCTGGGAAAAAGGGAGCAAGAAGGATCAAAGCAGACAATCTCTACAGAAGTTTTCGGTCAGAGCACGGTGAACATCGGTCAAGGATGATCGATACGGAGCAGTATCGATCACCAGTATCGATCAGGAGTGACCGACATAAACCAATCGGGTGAATTTTGGTCACCAGCATCGGTCAGAAGTGATTGACATAAACCCAGCGGATGAATTTCGGTCACCACCATCGGTCGGGAGTGAATCGACTGAAGATCAGCTCAGATGAGGTGTATTAATTCCGATTTGGCTTCGGCGTCCTTTATAAACTTTGTAGCCACCTGAGTTAGCTTTCGTTTGGAATTAGTTTCGAGTCATTCCCATCAGTCGTTGAAGAGTTAAGGCGAATAATGTGAGCACATGTCCATTTGAAGAAAATGGGACAAAAGCAAAGGGAAAACATGCAAAAGATGATCAAAATATGTACTAAATGCAGCCCTAAATGGTGTAAAGGTAAAGAGATGGTTTCAATGCTCAAGTGCGTAGTTGTAGAATGCAAACATAATCAGCTATATTTTAAAGATCCTAGCCATGCTCATCATGTTTCAAAATGATCTCAAATCTCAACTTAGGCAAATGCTCAAATCAATCAACTCTTTAACATTCAATTAAGTTCAGAACATGAATCATGCTTATGCAAATCAAGTGAAGACATTTGGTTGAAAAGGGTAAGGTTATGAGATTAGAATGATCTCATTTAAGCACAAGGGCTCAAAAACATAAAGGATCACTCAATGAAATGACTTCATCTTAGGAAAAATGCTAAAGGTAAAAGCACACTTATGCATGCAATTCAAAGCTCTCTTCTACCCTTATTTCCCAAAGATGAGTCCTAAGCATTTCTAAACACAAGAGTGAACCCTCTAAGTCTACCCTTTCCTAGATTCTACCCTTTACCCATCTTTATGGTTGGGAAACTTCTTCTTTTGCTTGTGTGGCTGCTTCTTTTTGGTTGGGACTTGCTCTTCTTTGTTTTGTTGGCACCTTCATCACCTTTGGTGGATTGCTTCTTGGTCAGATTTTTCTTCTTTTGAACCCTTCTAAGCATTGTTGTTGGCGCCAATCCTTCTTTTTAGACTTAGAGCTTTTATTCCCTTTACTTAACCACAATACTAAACTGTTTCCCTTTTCTACCATTTCATATCTTTTCCTATTCTTTCAAAACATATAAACATGAAGATCAAACCACTTACATTACCCTTTTAAACCCCAAAACTCTTATCCTAGAATCAAGCTCAAGATGCAAGCTGATAATTACAAGAGAGCTAATCATTGCCAACCTTATTCCTAGCACTTTTTGCCAAGACAAAATCGAAAATGCAATGCAAAGGCCTCACAGCTCTCACAATAATGTTTAGGCTAAAAAGAGGTTTTGGTTAAGGGTGAGGATGTAACTGTCCCATAATTATAAGGATCAGCTATTTGGATCAACAAGAGTGGTAGAAAGGAGAAAGATGATCCAAATATGTATATGGTAGCCATGTAATCACTTTTCAATGCATAAGACATGATAATTAAAAGTCCAAGTTAAAGTTCAAGTTGATAGAGTTGATTTTCAGAGAACAAATGCTTTCAATTTGAGATGAGAAGACCAAATCTAGCAATCTAAGCATGGTTCAGCCTTAACTTCTAGCAATCATATGATGCATCAAACAACTAAGCACTTAAAAACTGAAATCATCTCTAAACACTAAGCACCTACAAGGAAAATTCATCATAATGCCCTATGAAAATGCAATGCAACCTACATGTCAACACTAGACTCAATCTTAGAAGAATGAAATGCAACAACATGTTTTTTTTTGGTTTGCAAAAATACAAATTTTTTAAAAATATTTCGATTTTTTTGTGTTTTTCTATGCCTTAATGTATGCATGATATGCATGAGACTCAAAGTGAAAAGAAAAAGAAAAACTAAGAAAACAGAAAACAAAGTCAAACCCCAAATCTCTCCCCCACACTTAAATTACACAGTCCATTGTGTAATGAAAGCAATGGAAGAGAGAAGCAACAAAATATATTACAAAAATAGAATGATGCAATGGTATAGAACAATGGAAAGGATGTGGTACTTGGTTCAATGGTAGGAGTTGTGGGATGATCCTGAGGTTTGTGGAGACTTGCTAGCTCTCCTCTTCCTTCTCTCATAGACTTTAGTGGAATGCTCTGCTTCTGGAGTAGGTTGAACCCAGCTTGACCAGAGCTGCTCAGCTTGTGAAGAAGTCCCTTGTGTGCCCTATTGCCATGTCTCCTGAACTTCAGAGGGGTTGGGGTTTGGCTCATAAGATGAGGCCCTTGGTTATGCCCATGTACCCCATTGATCACTTGGTTGTGCATGGAATGAGTGTCTTCCATGGGGGTTCCATACAACTTCCTCCTCTTCAGTTGGCTCAGCTTGGTGAAGTTACTCTTCTTGTTGAGAGTTAAGCTCTTGGTGTGGCTGTGGTGGGATGTTTTTGCTGATGTAGCTTTGTTCTTCCTGAACTTCCCCTTCACCATCTTCATAAGCCCTTTAATGGCTTTGTCTTGCCACTTGCACCACTTCTGTAGTGTGTTGATGTGCTCATGAGCTGCTCTCAAAGAGCTTCTTTGGTTGGGAGCTTCATAGGGCTGGAGGTGGAACTGCCTTGAGCTGTAGTTCAACACTTCTTCTTCTTCAAGCTCATCTTCTTCATGGGTTCTTCCTTGGCCTTCAACACCAGCAGTAGCATTCCATTGTTCTTCTTTTTCTTCTTCTCTAATCTCTTCAGTGTGCTCCTCTTCTTCTTCACTGTCCTCTTCTTCTACTACTGTAGGAACAGGGCCGCCTATGTAGAGCTCCTCCTCACTCAAGTTGAAATTGATGTTTGATGTTGTGGTGAAGGAGGTTAGCCTTGGGTTTGGGAGAAGGACTCTCACATGCTCTAAGTGATTGTTGAGGAATTGATAAACATACTTCCCCTGAACACTCTTCTCAAGAAAATGACTTATCTTCAGATACTCCTTATCTATCCAGACAGGAGCTAGAGCATCTTCAGCATGTTCCTCAACGTTCACATCACAAGCTAATAGAATTGCTGTCACAACTCCTCCAATGTGCAGTTGTGGATTCTTCTCCCTTCTTCCCTTGTTGACAATCCAGCTCTGGTATGTTTCCAGCTGCTCCATCAACAGTCTTACAAGGCATGGGAGCTTTCTTGGTGGAGGGACTTTCACTGCACATCTGCTGGTGCCTGAGCCAGTATACAATCCATTGTAGAGGAAGTCTCTCTCCTTGCCAGTTAGGTGTGAGGTTTCTTTCCTTGCAAAAAATGTATTTGCAAGCACCTTGTGTGTATATCTAACTGCAGGATGCTTCAAGTGTTGGTTCCTTGTTGCCCCAGCTTTGAATTCCCCTACTCCAATTGCCTCCCAAAACCTTGTGTACTGTGATTCATGGATTAAGAACTTCTTCCCTCTTTGAAAGTAGGTGCTTAGCCCCAGCGCCCTAGAGAGTTCTTGGAATGTGATTTTGAACTTCTGTTTTCAAAGCTTGAAATATATCCATCCATCATGGTCAGGGAGCTCACTCTTCTCATAATCAACCACCTTGAGGGTGGAGAGGAGTTGATGAGTGAAGCGCTCATAGGATGTGAGAGGCTGTAGTAGCTCTGTAAGCCCCATCTGTTCAAAGGTGCAGATGCAGTCTTCAGAGATTCCTAGTTCCTTCATTGTGGAGGGGCAAGGATATCTTGTTGGCTTGAAGGTGCATCTACTGAATCCCTCCATGAGTTCCCCTAGCACTGTACTTCATGGGTGGAGCTTCTTCCTCACCTGCTTTTCCCTTGCCTCTCTACTTGGCGCTTTTATCCTTAGCTGGCCTCTTTCCAGCGGCCTTGGATGGAGTCTCAGCAGCTTTTCCCTTTCCTTTTTCTTGCCTTACTGTTGGAGATGTTGGTGCTTCCTGAGGTGCTTCTCCCTTTTTCCCAGCAGCTATTTTTGTTCTTCCCATGGTACCTTCAAAAGCAAAGCTTGAAAACAAGGTAAGTGAAAGAATAAAAGCTGAAGAACCAAATAGCTGAAAGCTTTTAATGGAGAAACTCTTTAAGCTAAGACAAGTCTAACAAGTCCTAACAACAAGCTAACACTTATTCAAAGCAAGAAGAGATCAAAAGCTAGCAACTAAATAAGCTCCTTGATCGATCGCGAGGTCGTTTTGGCGGAGATCGAGTGAATTGATCGATCCTGCTATCGATCTAAGTTCAAAGATCAAGTGAGACCAGTCGATCCACACCCCGTTTTAAACACATTGGTGGGTCATCCTCTCGCAATCGACTGATTCACTCGATTGTCTACTCGATCTCGTCTAGATCGAGTGACTTCACACGATTTACTAGCTCGATCTAGTAAAGATCGAACCAGGACAGGTTGATCTCTCAGTCGATCGTTTGCCTCTACTTCTCCTTTCCTTGCCTTGTTACATCCAAGATCATGATCTCTAGCTCCGATCTCCTTATACCTGTACACTTAAATTAAAAAGCATAAAATTGAAACAGAAATAAAGAAAAAATATGTACAGTGATAGTCATGGCATTGCCACCCAAGTGCGCTGGGTTTACGTCTCTTAGCTTGACCTTACTTGGTTAGGCTAGAGGGGGATCTTGGAGAAGCAACGTGGTGCTCTCCTTGTTGCAATCACTTGCCATGTAGGGCTTGACTCTATGCCCACTCACAGTGAAACTCTCTCCACCCTTGCCAATCAAAGTCACTGCCCCATATGGTAGCACTTCTTTTATCTCAAACGGACCGCTCCATCTAGACTTGAGCTTTCCGGGGAACAACTTCAAACGTGAGTTGTAGAGCAGAACCAGGATTCCCTCTTTGAGCTCCTTAAGCACCAGCTTCTTGTCATGCATGGCTTTGGTCCTCTCTTTGTAGATCTTGGCGCTTTCAAAAGCATCCAACCTCAATACATCAAGCTCATGTAGTTGCACCAGTCTTCTCTCTTGCGTTGTCTTGAGAGCGTAAATCACTTGCTTCACATCCCAGAGAGCTTTGTGCTCTAACTCCACAGGGAGGTGACAAGATTTACCATAGAGGAGGTTGAAAGGCGTGGTACCAATGGGAGTCTTGAAAGCCGTCCTATAAGTCCAAAGAACGTCATCAAGCTTGCTTGCCCAATCTTTCCTAGTCACTCCTGCGGTTTTCTCTAGGATGGTCTTGATTTTCCTATTTGAAACCTCCACTTGGCCACTGGTTTGAGGGTGATAAGGCATGGCCACATTTTGTTTAACTTTATGATTTCTCAAAAGACACTAAAAAACCTTGTTGATTAAGTGGCTGCCTCCATCACTAATCACCACCTTAGGAACTCCAAACCTTGGAAAAATGATTGTCTTGAAGAGCTTGACTACCACCCTTGAATCATTAGTTAGTGAGGCTATGGCTTCCACCCACTTAGACACATATTCTACTGCCATTAAGATATACTTGTTGCCATATGGTGATGGAAATGGACCCATTAAATCAATTCCCCAAGCGTCAAAGACTTCCACCTCAAAGATAGGCACTTGCAGCATCTCATTCCTCTTGGTTATGTTCCCTGCCCTTTGGAAAGCTTCACATGATTTTACAAACTCATGTGCATCCTTGAAGAGTGTAGGCCACCAAAACCCAGCCTGGAGAACCTTTGTAGATGTCTTGAATGATGCGAAGTGGCCACCATAAGTCATACCGTGGCAATGTAGAAGAATGTCTTCTTCTCTTGTGACACATCTTCGGTATAGGCTGTCCATACACCTCTTGTACAGATACGGGTCATCCTAAAAGTAGTGAGAGATGTCCCTCATGAACTTCTTCCTATGATAATGGTCCAAGTGAGTAGGCTCTTCTCCACAAGCCAAATAGTTAACAATATCCGCGTACCATGGTAGCTCTTCTTCCTTTAGGCTCAAGACTTCTTCATGCTTCTCCTCTAGTTTGCACATACCACGGTGTTAACCATCATAAGCTGCTCTTCAGGAAGTCTTCAAGACTTCTTCATGCTTCTTTCTTGACCACTTCTTTCAAATTCGGGTTCAAACGTCTTTGATGCTCAATGGAAGATGTGTTTTGATAACAGATTTTTTGGTAGGCAATTCAAGCACGAGAGGTTATCAAACTCAAATGCAACACTGAGATGTAGTATAGCATGCAAGTGAGGTATCAATCCACACCTAGGAGTAGGAAGTTCACTAAGAATGCAAAGGATGAGCAAAGCTAACCAGATTATGAAAATGATTGGTAAATTCAAGGAAAACTAAATGCTAGTATCAAATGCAAAGCAAAACAATTTTAAAATCCCTGGAAGAGGGTTAACTACCACTAGGAGCAAGCAGAAATTCCAAAATGCAAAGCTATTAAAAACTAAAAATCGACTAATGGATCAACCACTAGATCGAGCAATATGGATCGATCTCGTCTAACAACTTAAGATGATGAATGATGCGATGAACTAATGAACAAGATGCAAACTTTATGATGACAGAATGATAAGCAGAGATTTAAAACACTAAGTAAGATGGTTTAGGGTTGAGGGTCATATTCATGGGTCTCAAAGATTAAAGCTTGGTTTGAAAAATTTTAGATCTACTCCTTTAGGAGGTTTCTCTAGGCCTTGAAAACAAAACAAGAACCATCCATGACGTGTTATATGGCTCACTTCCTCATTCTCTTCTCCAAACCCATGGCGTTTGGTGGAAAAAGAGATTGAAGAGCATGGAACACAGATTTCAAACAAATGACCTAACTAATCCCCTAAACAACCATGGCGTGTGGGAAAGGAAGGATTAGCCTCTAGGATCTGATTTTCCAGGATATCTGAATCCTGTCAAGGTAAGACACCCTTTGGATCATAGAGATCTTGCCGTGAGACTCTCTAAGCCTTAAGTATTCAAGATCCTAGAAGAGAAGGTAATGAAGAACAAGAAAACACAAAATTTTAACCCTATCGACCCTTTTGAATCACCTCAACCCATCAACCCAAATGAAACTACTCGCTACTCATAAAGAAAACCGAAAAAAACACAAAAGATGATCTACTAAACATGATTAACGATTGATTAAAAGCAAAAGGTTCAATATTCAAAAAGCAGCCTCGCCACCTTCCCAAAGTGGGCAAACATCTCGATGCTTATCATTATGTCATCTTAAAGTTTGCATCTTGTTCATTAGTTCATCGCATCATTCATCATCTAAGCTGTCATCATCGTCCAACAACTTAAGATGATGAATGATGCGATGAACTAATGAACAAGATGCAAACTTTATGATGACAGAATGATAAGCAGAGATTTAAAACACTAAGAAAGATGGTTTAGGGTTGAGGGTCATATTCATGGGTCTCAAAGATTAAAGCTTGGTTTGAAAACTTGTAGATCTACTCCTTTAGGAGGTTTCTCTAGGCCTTGAAAACAAAACAAGAACCATCCATGACATGTTGTATGGCTCACTTCCTCATTCTCTTCTCCAAACCCATGGCGTTTGGTGGAAAAAGAGATTGAAGAGCATGGAACACAGATTTCAAACAAATGACCTAACTAATCCCCTAAACAACCATGGCGTGTGGGAAAGGAAGGATTAGCCTCTAGGATCTGATTTTCCAGGATATCTGAATCCTGTCAAGGTAAGACACCCTTTGGATCATAGAGATCTTGGCGTGAGACTCTCTAAGCCTTAAGTATTCAAGATCCTAGAAGAGAAGGTAATGAAGAACAAGAAAACACAAAATTTTAACCCTATCGACCCTTTTGAATCACCTCAACCCATCAACCCAAATGAAACTACTCGCTACTCATAAAGAAAACCGAACAAAACACAAAAGATGATCTACTATTGATTAAAAGCAAAAGGTTCAATATTCAAAAAGCAGCCTCGCCGCCTTCCCAAAGTGGGCAAACATCTCGATGGTCCCCCCCCCGCTAGAAGCCAAAAAAGGTTAAAGTAGCCTGGGATCGACCTCGAGATCGAGCGCCTCATTCGATCGTCATCGAGAATCGCTTGCCTCAGCTCGATCTGTGTCTTGATCTTCTGGGATGGATCGAGTGCTTCGTCCGATCTTGGAGTCGATCCTTGGAGGATCGAGTGGTGGACTCGATCCGGCTCTCGCTCTGCATGGCGTCATTTACGTCTGTACTCCAAATTTATCTCTTCACTCGATCTTGATCTCGATCCTTCCTCTTGAATCGACTTGGTGCATTCGATCTTCTGGTCGATCTCATCTAGATCGACCTGCCTTGCTCGATCCGCTACTCGATCTCGGGTCCTTAGCTGAGTGATTGAGTTCTCCAAGCATCCATAAGCTTCCTCACGAGCCTTAGTATGTCCACGAATCCTCCAAAGCTCCAAAGTATCCGAAAAGAACCTGAATGTGATGCATAATGCAAGAAATATGCAAATGCTAATGCAAAAGTGCTCTAGGACCTAAAATGGTGCAAACTAGCCTAATATGCAAGGTAAGTGTCTGAGAAACTATCTTATATGCATGCAAAACACACGAAATATACAGCAATATCATGTTTTAATTGTCTAAATGAATCCTATGAGTACAAAGCATTTGTGAAAGGCCCTTGATGTCAATGAGAGAGTACCCAATGGCCTTTCTATTCTTCCTCAGCTCCTTAAGGAATGAGTCTAACTCATCATCATTTAGATCTTCATTCAAAATGACATGATATGTATCATTTGGTCCTAAGAAAGCGTACCTTAGCCCATTCAGAAGCTGCTTTAGGTCCACCTTTGGGGCTAGCAGCTCGCTCCAGTCCTTCTCTTGGCTTGTGTTGAGGTTGATGTCCTCATTAATCCCTTTTGAACCCGAGTCACGAGCTCTTAAGCTGCTTTCTTGAATTGTTCTTACCGTAGAGATCCAGCCAGTCAGTCGATCGCTCCCTCGATTGAGGTTGGTTCTATTGCACTCCCTCGATTCACTTGCTCGATTGGAAATGGATCGAGCAGGAGATCGATTCACGAGGTCGTTCTCTGGACAGATCGAGTTGTCTTGATCGATCGTCTCATCGTTGTCTTTCCTAGATCGAGCAATCTGATCGATCTCCAGGTCGATCTCTAGGCACTGGCCTTCATCTTCTTTCACAACCTTGCGAGAATCAAGGATGCATGCATATTCGTGGGTTTGTTCACTGAAGAAACCATACTCTCCACACTCCTTTGTCAAAGCTAGTTGTAGATGATCCTCTTGTGCAAATTCCTCAAGCAACTCATCGGCCAATGCATCCAAAGCTTCTACGTAGAACACTTGCCCACCAATCGTCTGCTTTTTCAAGACTTCGTTGATGTCAAAGTTCAGCTTGATGTCTTTGCCGAGGTGCAGAGAAATTTTGCTATTCTTCACGTCTATGATGGCCCCAGCAGTTGCTAGAAAGGGTCTACCAAGGATTAGAGGGTCTCTTGGTTCCTGATCCATTTCTAGAACTACAAAATCTGTTGGCACATTCACGTTGCTAATCCTCACGGGTACGTCTTCAAGCATGCCTACAGGGAGCCTTATACTTTGATCAGCCAGAATTAGTGAGATTCTACACTCCTTAAACTTGGTAAAGCCTAGCTTTTTGGCAATGGAGTGAGGCATAAGGTTAATGCTTGCTCCAAGATCACATACGCAACTTTCAAACTTCAAAAGGCCTAATGCACAAGGTACAGTGAATGACCCCGGATCACCTAGCTTTTTTGGAGCTATCTCCTTGTGGATGATTGCACTGCTTTCTTGACTCAATACCAAAACCTCTTCACTCTCTTTAACCCTCTTAGCTAGAGTGTCTTTCAATAACTTGGCGTATTTTGGTACCATAGCCATACAATCAAGCAACAGCAGTTTAATCTCAACGTCCTTCAAGTGCTTCTCAAACAGGGCTCTATGCTTCTCAACCAACTGCTTCTTGAAACGTCCAGGGAAGGGGAGCTTTGGTTTGTAGGGTAGAGGCACGAAAGCTTCTTTCTCTTTGCTAACTTCCTCCACTTTTTTCTCCAAAACCGCTTCCTTGCCTTTCTTTGGCCTTGCAATGTAGACATTGTCAAACGTGATCTCTTGATCATTTGAGAGATTACTCTCCCCCTCTAGAATGAAAATGTCCTCATTGTCTTCAGGTATAGACCGTGGTGGTAGCTGTTTCCCACTTCTCAAAGTGATCGCGTTTGCATACTCCTTAGAGTTTGTCTCACACTTACCGGGCAAGCTACCTTGACCGCTTGAACTGGCCTTTCCTTTCTCTAGCTGGCGAATCTTGTTGTTCATGTTGGTGATTTGTGTAGATACCTCAGTAAGGGAAGAATCCAGCCTGTTGTTCATATCAACAAATTTTTGATTTGTAGATGCTTGTCCTTGAAGTAATTGTTGAAACATAGCTTGTACTGGATCTTGAGGTGGAGGTTGTACTTGTTGCTGTGGCACGAATCCAGAAGGAAACACCGGAGAGTAGCTTTTGTTCCCTTGTTGTTGCTGGCCTTGGAAGTTCCCTTGTCTTTGCCCTTGGTACCCACTGTTTTGTGTAAACCCACCTTTGTTGTAAGGAACAAAAGGTTTTCCTTGTTGTGGAGGGTATACTTGATCCTTAGGGTTTTTCACATTGGTACTTCCGTAAGAGAGGTTGTTCTTGCCTTGATACCTTTGAACATAACCCTGTGGCTTAGTATAGTTTTGGCCTCCTACCCAATTCGCTTCCTCTTGGCTCTCCTCCAGCTCATCTAGAACATATGTAGCCTCTCCCACAAAGTGTACATGCTGTTGATTTGCAAGTACCAACATGTCAATCTTTTCATAAAGTGATTTCAGCTCCTTCTTGTGTGCCTCAAGGTCAGACCCTCTAGGTGCTCTATCATAGTCTTCAGCATAGTTGCCTTCACTCACAGCGAGATTCTCAATAAGCTCCATTTCCTTCTTCTACATCTTGGCCAAGAAAATTTCCTTTACTAGCCGTGTCTAGAAGCATTCGAATTTTGGGAAGAGCTCCTCTATAGATGGTGCTCAAGAGTGTCTCCTAAGTGAAGCCATGATAAGGACATGCAATGGTGTAGTCCTCGAACCGCTCCATTGCTTCACTTAAGGTATCATTTTGCCTTTGTGTAAAACCGCTAATCTCACTCCTTTGGCGATCTGTCCTTGTACTTGAGAAGAACTTAGACAGAAATACCTTCTTGAAATCAGCCCATGAGGTTATAGTCCCTTGAGGTAAGGTCTTCTCCCAATGCCTTGCTTTATCCCCAAGTGAGAAAGGGAAAAGCCAAAGCTTGAAACCATCCTCCGTGATCCCATTGATCTTGATCATGCCGCACACTTGCTCAAAGTTGTCTAAGTGCTCCAAAGGATCCTCCATAGCAATTCCATGGAACTTGTTGTTCTGCACCATTGAGACAAAGCCTGGCTTGATCTCGAAGTTTTTGTTTTGCACCGGTGGTGGAGTGATGCCAAAACGATTGTGATGAGTGTTTGGTGCATCACCCGCACCGATGATCCTTGGTTGCCTTGGGGCGTGGTTGGGGTTTCTATTACCCCTAGCAGCAGCAGCACGGTGAGGTGGAGCCTCAGCTTGGTCTTGCTCAGCCATACCCTCAAAATCAAGAATATCTGGTTGCAATATCTCCTCAAAGTCTTGTGCTTGTTCTCTTGCCCTTCTTGGCCTTGCACTTCCAAGTTGATGAATGTTGTCTAGAGGTTTTAGTAAGTTGTTGTCACCTCTACATCAGATTCATGTACCTGAGAAAACAAGTAGGAAGGGAAATAGATTATTAACCAAAGTAAAAATAAAGATTTAGTCTCTACTAAGCCTCAAATCCTAATACTGTCAAACTAAACCCAAGTTGGCAACGACACCGTTTGATAACTAAGTTTTTACACTAGCATTTAAATCAAATCCTAAAGCAAAGTATAGTGGTAGTACTTTAGGTGTTAATCCAAATCAGGTTGTCTTGAAAGATACTAAGAATGCAAGAGCTTTGTAAAGCTAAGTGAAATCCGGATTAATTGAGGAGAAAATCTGTAAAAACTAAATGCAACTACTAAATGACCACGAAAACTATTTTAAAATCCCTACTGATGGGTTAAACAAATACTAGATGACTTCTAAGAATTTAAAATGCAAATCTACTGGTTTTTAAAAATTCGAAAACTAAAAGCAGACGGAAAAGGAAAGTTCTAACAACCTAGGAAATAATTTTTAAGAACTAAGACAAAAGATTCAAACTTTAGAACTAGGAAATGATTACTTTAAGTTTTAAAAGGCTAAAATTGGATTCAAAGTTGAGGATCAGGCTTAAGGAGGTTCAAGGTTCAAACTTGGGGTTTTGAAAACATAGATCTACACATTTGAGTGCTATCTCTAGGCCTTGAGAAGCTAAACTAGATTTATCCATGGTGTTTGATATAAATTCTTTCCTCAACCTTTCCTCCTAACCCATGGCGTGTGGTGGAAAGAAAGGGTGAAGAACATGAAGCATAAATCTCAAAAAATGGCCAAACTAGCTCCCTAAGCATTCATGGCGTTTGGGAAAGGATGAGCTAGTCTCTTGGATTTGGGTTTAAGGGATCTCCTGAATCCTGCTAAGATAAGGAAATCCCTGAGATCAAAGAGATATTTCTCAAGAGTCTCTAGGCATTAAAACCCCCAAATCCAAGAAGAGATTAAGTTAAACACAAGAAATCCCCAAGCTTAAACCCTTAAAACCCTCTTAATCACCTCAACCTTAAACCTTAGGTGGGTTACTCACTACACATGATTAAAACAGATGAAAATGCAATGGAAGAAAATATGAACATGATTAAACTACTAAACAAGAAAGATTAAGAGAAATACTTAAGATTAAAAACGGATTAAGGTTCTACTAATATGAAAAGCTTGCAAACTTAAAACAATGGCGGCTATTCCACTAAAAAAAATAAAAGATAAGATCCAGAAGAGGGAGACAGATCGAATGGTTTTTTATCGCTCATAAATAAGGTAAACACAAGTAGAAATGGTCCCCTCAGTAAACTCCAAAATGTGAGCTGTCCGGATAAGGTTCAGAGATAGACCTGCAGTCGATCTCTTACTCGATCTTCCGCATAGAACGTTCTCTTTTGCTCAATCATCGAGTCGATTCAGTCGGGTGGATCGAGTGCTTCAATCGATCTTCTGGTCGATCCTCTAACGATCGAGTCGTGACCTCGATCTGGCCCTCGTTCTTCTTCCTTGAAACGACCCGAGTGTCTCGATCTTCTGGTGGATCTCGTCTAGATCGAACTGCCTAACTCGATCTTCACCTCGATCTCGGTTCCTTTGCTGCATGGCTGAGTTCCTCCAAGTATCCTTAGGCTCCCTTTCGATCCTTAGCATGTCCACGCACCGTCCATAGCTCCAGTGTATCCAAAACAACCTGAATATGGTGCAAGAATGCAAGAAATATGCAAAATGCTAATGCAAAGTGTTCTAGGACCTAAAATGTGATAAATGGTGCAAAATAGCCTATTATGAAAGATGTATGCATGAAAAATACTCTAAATGTATGCTAAATATGCGAAATATATGAGTATATCAAACAATGGCATGCTTAAACAAGTAAATGCAAAATGGTTCTAAGATGGGGGAAGTGACACTAGGATGATTTCAATGGCAATTCATGATGCTTCAAATAACAAAGACAAGCTATTCCTTATGCAAAGAACATCAATAATGGACTAATCGAATCCCTTGGCAATAATCCTTTCACTAATCACAAATCATAACCCACTATCAATGGTGGAATTATAACTAGCAAATATTAAGATTCAAATCTACAAAGCATAATAAGCGCCTTAGACATCTAATTCCTTAGGCTAAGAATGCAAATCACTTAATCACTTCACCCAGGCATTTCATCAAACACTTACGATGCAGAGAAATCATATAATCTAGAATACCTTTCGTAAGGCCAATCTAGCATTAAGAACACTAATCAAGCAAGGAAATGGAAGAATTAACACTAAGACATCACAAATCGACCATCTAATCATCCTAATCACTCCATCTCAAAAGTCTAAGAAACTACTCACTAATCATCATTGAAACCATAAGAACAAGATCAAGCATCATTATAGAAGAGTAAACAATCAAAGACAAATGCAAATACTTAATTAAAATGATCTATGATCAACAAGATTCTTAAAGAGATTAAAAAAGGAAGGGTATTCTATTTAAAAATGATAAGACTTGGATAACCCAAAAGTAAATTTAGGTTTAAGTATTTATAGGACAAAATTATTTAACCTGCCCGGTCAACAAAAAGTCAACTTTCGGGCGAGCTTATACTGAGCAGATCATTTGTTGATCTCAGCAGTGCAGTACATTGGTGCGTTCGGATGATCTTACCGGATGCTCTGGCTCGGCATGGATGATCGGCTTTTCCGCTTCAGGACGTACCAGGCAAGACGTGTGTTGGTCTCCTTGGTGCATTTGCTCGATATGTCATTTGGCTCCTTGTACTAGTCAGACTCCTCAGTGTGCGGCATGCATTTCATCCGTATGGATCGCATTGTGGAAATACATCGGTGTACGGCGGCCATTTCCTCGATATGACCGCCTCCAGGGAGAACACTCGGTGTACGGACAGCATCTTCCTCAGTGCAGATCGTACCATGGAGAGACATGGTTGATCTCCCCGGTACACTACCTCGTTATGGAGCTGAACGTGCATTCTTCGCTCTTCCAGCCTGATCCACCATCTTTTAAGAGTCTCCTAAGCTTGCCAAAACACCAGAAACAAACCTAAAACAAGACCAAATATGCAATGCTAATCCAAAATGCAAACTAAGCTTAGATGGGATGAATGAGACACACATTGGACTGTTTATATGATGGAATTTTATGAAAACTATACAAAATGAAGTCTAATGAGATGTAATAATGCAAGCTGTCAACTTCCACACTTGCCTTTTGCTTGTACTCAAGCAAATGTGGATGAGATGTTTGAAAATAGAGTTCACAACCTAAGATGTCAAATGAAGAAATGAGTTCAATAAGCAAGTTACAAGCTCTAGGTTGCAACATGATTTTTGATTACTCTAACATACTAGAAACATTCATCAAAAGCAATAGCAAGCCCTCAAGTCTTAATCTCCACAAGCAATCAAATCAAACAGTACTTTTAACATTTAATTATTGGTAACCAAATGAATCATGCGTATGCAAATCAATTGCTTTCATTTGGCTAAGAACATTGTTATAAGATGAAAATGATCCCATTAAATTCGAATTGGTTCAAATAAATGCAAGGATCTCTCAAGTATAGAATGAGCTTTGGCAAAATGCTAAGAGTCATGAACAACTTATGCATACAAAGGAAAATTACATCTAACCATAACCCAAAGATGATATTAAAACTCCTAACTTTTACCCAAACACCAAGTCCTATGCTACTCTTTTTGCTCACCATTCTTCTTCTTCCACTAACGCTTCTTTCAGAGTGCAATTTCCTTTTAAATCTTATTGGTTGGTTGGCTCCTTTACTTGCTTGAGCTTTCTTTGATCTTTGCTTGTGCCTTTCATCTTTTCGATGCTCTTTTGAACTTTCTTGGCACACTTGTTTTCTTGTATTAGTGCCCTTCTTTGCTCTTTGTTGCTTAAGCCAAACCTTCCAAGGAACTGTGATTTTCACTTCTCATATTTTGCTCCCTTGTGACCTTTTCTTTTGCTCTTCAAAACCCAAAATCGAAAATTTTTCCCTGGCCCAAAACATCCTATCCTAGTCAAGCTCAAAGAGGAAGAGCTAGTTCTACATGGAAGAGTCCCTTTGTAGTATTAAACCCAACACTTTTTGCTAAGCTCATCCATAGAAAGAGGCCTCACAATCACTCACTAATGATTCAATGGCTTGAAAGAAGTCTAAGGTTAAGGGAGAGAAAATCTATTTGGACTAACAAGAGTGGTGAAAAGGATAAGATAGCCCAAATATGTATATTGTACCCATGAAAACACATTTCAATGCATATGACATGATAATTAAAATGACAGGATTAAGGTTTAAATAAGCTAAGGATTGAGATCAGATCATGCAAGCTTTGACTAGATAAGAGTGACATGCTAAGAATCCCAAATGTGGTTCAACCTTCAGTTCAAGCTAGACCATATGAATCAAACAACTTGCAACCAAGAAAGATAACACAATTTTGAAACTCAACATCTCAATGGCTAAAGATCATTACTCCTAATGAATATGTATGCAAACTAAATGAGATGCATATTCACTCAAGCATATATGCAAAGTAGTCCTATATAACTTCAGAAAATTTTGAAAATCTTAATGATTTTCAATGCCTTATATGCATGATTCTAATGAAAGTGCATAAGCTAAATGATGCATGAGATGCAAGGAACAAGTTAGTCTCAAACACTCTCCCCCACACTTAGATTACACCGTGTTTTGTGTAATAAAAATGCAAAGGAGATACCATTAACAAACAAAATGAAAATAAAGACATAAATCAAAAGATGGTATGTACAATGGTGAAGTGTGGTACCTTAGAGGCTCATGTGGAAGGAGGATCATGGAGAGGAGGTGTAGTTCCCTCATCCATTATTTTGCTAGCCATGTAAGGCTTCAGACTATGCCCATTGACTGTGAAGTCTCCTCCTTCATTGTTGAGCAGAGTTACAGCTCCATAAGGAAATATTTCTTTGATAGAGAAAGGTCCTGTCCATCTTGACTTCAACTTTCCAGGAAATAGCTTCAATATAGAGTTGTATAGCAGCACACTATCCACAGCCTTCAAGTTCTTGGGCATTATCTTCTTGTCATGAAAAGTCTTGGTCCTTTCTTTGTAGATTTTGGAGCTCTCAAAGGCTTCAAAGGCGAATTTCATCAAGCTCATGAAGATTGATCAGCCTCTTCTCTTAGGCAGTCTTGATGTCAAAACTCAGCAACTTAATAGCTCATAGTGCCTTGTACTCCAACTCCACTGATAGATGGCAAGATTTCTCATAGAGAAGAGAGAAAGGAGACCTGCCAATTGGAGTCGTGAAAGCTGTCCTATAAGTCCAAAGTGCATCATCGAGCTTAGGTGCCCAATTTTTTTCCTTGTGACACCAACAGTCTTCTCTAAGATGGCTTTGATTTCTCTGTTTGAAAACTCCACTTGACCACTAGCTTGGGGGTGATAGGGCGTGGCTATCTTGTCCTCAACCCCATGTTTCTTGAGTAAACCTTCAAAAACCTTGTTAATAAAGTGGCTTCCTCCATCACTAATCACCACTCATTGAACTTCAAACCTTGGGAAGATTATGCTCTTAAAAAGTTTAATCACCACCTTAGCATCATTTGTGGGACTTGCTACTGCCTCAAACCACTTAGAAACATAGTCAACAGTCACCAATATGTACTTGTTCCCATAGGAAGATGGGAAAGGTCCCATAAAGTCAATGCCCTGAACATCAAACAGACCCACTTCAAGTATTGGTTTTTGAGGCATCTCATCTCGTTTGCTTATGTTTTCCTTTCTTTCACATGCTTCACAAGAAGATATATAGGCGTGTGCATCCTTAAACAAGCTTGGCCACCAAAATCCAGATTGAAGAACCTTTGTTGATGTCTTGAAAGTGGCAAAATGACCACCATAAGCTGACCCATGGCAATGATACAAGATGTTTTTCACTTCATCTTGAGCAATACATCTACGAAAGAGACCATCTGAACCTTTCTTGAGAGGATAGGGTTCATCCCAGTAGTAGTGAGAGACATCTCTTATGAACTTCTTCTTGTTGTAAGGATCCAAATTAATTGGCATCTCACCACTAACCAAGTAGTAGACAAAATCTTCATACCAAGGCAGTCTCTTTTCCTTTAAACTCATTGCTTTCTCCAGCTTCTGAGTTACTTGAACTGTCTTCTCTAAGACTTTAACCAACATTAGTTGCTCTTCAGGAAGAGAGTCGTCAATATAGATAAGCTCTTCAACCTGCATCCTTGAAAAGTGATCAGCCACACCATTTTCTATATCCTTCTTGTTTACTATCTCCATATCAAACTCATGAAGCAATAAGATCCATCTCAATAGCCTAGGCTTGGTATCTCTTTTGGTGTATATAAACCTCAGGGCTGCATGATCAGTGTAGACAATAACCTTGAACCCAACCAGAGAACTTTTGAACTTCTCAAAGTCAAAGACTTTTTATGTCCTGTGACTCAATTCCCCAGAGTTTTAAATCAACTCATTGCAACAAATGGGGTTATCAATCCTTCATGGGATAAAAGAGATGCAGAAGATTTGCTTAGAGAAGCCTAAAATTGGGGTTTTAAAAGACTAACACTAAGGGTTCCAACAGGTGCAAACATAAGAATAAGTAACCAAACTAAAAGCAAATTAAAAAAAGAGACCTAAACCAAAATGAACTTAAGAACAGAGCACTAAGACAGAACATTAACAACGTTAAACAAGGATATAAGAAATGGTTCTAAGATGGGGGAAGTGATACTAGGATGATTTCAATGCCAATTCATGATGTTTCAAACAACAAAGACAAGCTGTTCCATATGCAAAGAACATCAATACTAGACTAATCCTACTCCTTGGCAATAATCCTTTCACTAATCATTAATCCTAACCCACTTTCAATGGTGGAACTACAACTAGCAAACATTAAGAATCAGTTCTATAAAGCACAATATAAACCTTAGACATCTAATTCCTTAGGCTGAGAATGCAAATCACTTAATCAGTTCACTCAGCTATTTCATCAAATACTTGCGATGCAGAAAAATCTTATGATCTAGAATACCTTTCCCAAGGCTAATCTAGCATTAAGAACACTAATCAAGCAAGGAAATGGAAGAATGAACACCAAGACATCACAAATCAACCACATAATCACCATAATTACCCCATCTGAAAACCCGAAGAAACTACTTACCAATCATCATTGAAACCATAAGAACAAGATCAATCATGATTAGAGAAGGGTAAACAATCAAAGACAGATGCAAATCCTTAATTAAAATGATATAAGATCAACAAGATTCTTAAGGGAATTAAAAAAGGAAGAGTTTTCTATTTAGATCTGATAAGACTTTCAAAACCCAAAAATAAACTTAGGTTTAAGTATTTATAGGAAAAGAAAAAAAGTAGCCAAATCAACAAAAAAGTCAACTTTTGAACGAGCTTATACCGAGCAGATCGTCTATTGATCTCGCTGTACGGTGGGCATTTCGTCGGTATGGATCACACCATGGAAATACATTGGTGTACGGCAGCCATTTCCTCAGTATGATCACCTCCAGGGAGAACACTCGATGTGCGGACAGCATCTTCCTCCGTGCAGATCGTACCGTGGAGAGACATGGTTGATTTCTAGGGTACACTAACTCGGTACGAAGCTGAATGTGCATTCTTCCCTCTCCCAGCCTGATCCTTCCTGTCCACTTGATCCACCATCTTCTAAAAGTCTCCTAATCTTACCAAAACACCTGAAACAAACCTAAAACAAGACCAAATATGCAATGTTAATCCTAAATGAAAACTATGCTTAGATGGGATGAATCAGACACACTTTGGACTGTTTAGATGATGGAATGTCATGAATACTATACTAAATGAAGTCAAATGAGATGTAATAATCCAAGCTATCAAGCATCAAGACAGTTGAGGAAGCATGAGTAAAACTATCTGACACATGACTTAGCGATAACGACTGTAGTTTTTCCTTTGAAGATTTGGCGGTCTTACTTGTACATGGAGAAAGTTCAAGTCTTCACAAATCATAAGAGTTTGAAGTACATCTTCACTCAATCGGAGCTTAACATGAGGCAGAGGAGATGGATGGAAATGATAACTTCTTTCTTTGCAAGGGTGAGGATACAATGAGGCTATCAAACTCAAATGCAACACTTAGGTTGTAGTACAGTATGCAAGTGAGAATCAATCCATTTCTAGGAGTTAGGAAGATCAAAGAGAATGCAAGAGCATTGTAAAGCTAAGCGAATAACAGGCGGTTTTGTAAAAATCCTAAAAACTATATGCAGCAACCAAATGAAATGCGGATCTATTTTAAAAATACCAGGAATGATTAAACTACCACAGAGAACAAACGGAATGATTAAAATGCAAGGCTATGATTTAACAAAAATCGACTAGTGGATCGACCACAGGATCGACCACTAGATCGAGCAGTTTGGATCGATCTCGTCTAAAAATGCAAGCATGAGAAACTAATGACCAGGATGCAGCGAATAACAAGCGAATGACTAACAAAGATGTAAGAATGCTAGGAAAAAGGGTCTAGGGTTGAGATTCATGGTCCAGGGTTTCAAGGGTCCAAGTTGGGGTTGAAAACTTTAAATCGACTCACTTTGCGAGATTCCCTAAGCCTTGAAAACGAAATCAAGATCCATCCGTGGCTTTCGGTATGGATCACTCCTTCATCCTCTCCTCCAAACCCATGGCTTCTGGTGGAAAGAGAGGTTGAAGGGCAATGAACTCAGATTTCAAACACATGGCCTAACTAGTCCCCTAAACTTCCATGGCTTTTGGGAAAGGGTAACTAGTCTCTAGGATGTGATTTTCAGAGATCTCTGGATCCTGTCAAGGTAAGAGACCTCTCTGATCATAAAGATCTTGGCGTGAAAGTCTTTAAGCCTTAGGGACTCAACATCCTAGAAGAGAAAGCCATTAAGAACAAGAAAACTACCAACTTGAAAACCCCTTAGACCCCGTGAATCCTCTCAACCCCGAGACCTAAATGAAACTACTCGCTACACATGAGAATAACCGAAATAAACATGAAAGACGAAGCGATGAACATGAAAACGATTACTTAAGACTTAAACGATTCGAAAATATTCAAGAACAAAGCTCAAAGTCTAACAATGGCGGATAATCTCCAAACCAGAGAGAAAGAGCATAAAAACATAAGATTGAAAAAGTGTGTGTGGAAAGAGACATCGCCGCCTTCCCAAAATGGCGAAAACAGCTCGATGGTCCCCCCCTCGCTAGCGGCCAAAAGTGGTTGAAAGGACAGAGATCGACTTCGGGATCGAGCGGCTCTCTCGATCACTTTCGGACATCGTGTCTTCTACTCTATCTGGGTCTCGATCTTCTTTGGCGGATCGAGTGTTGCATCCGATCTTGGTATCGATCTTCGGTTGGATCGAGTGGTGGACTCGATCCGGCTCTCGCTCTGCATGGCGTCATTTACGTCTGTACCATTTGATCGATTGCTCCTCTCGATCTTCGTCTCGATCATTTTCCCTAGATCGCATGGGTGTCTCGATCTTCTGGTCGATCCCATCTAGATCGACCAGCCATGCTCGATCTGCTCCCCGATCTCTGGTCCTTAGCAAACATCCGAACTTCAACGAACCACCACAAAAGCTTCAGCACGTCCACGAACCTCCACGACTCCAAAGTAGCCAGAAACAACCTGAATGTGATGCAAAATGCAAGGAACATGTGTATGCTGGTGCGAGAATGCTCTAGGACCCTAAGTGATGCAATCTAGTCTAAAGCGTGTTGTAAATGCATGAAAAGCTTACTAATATGTATGCAAAATGCATGCAATATGTAGTGACATCAACTCCTCCAAACTTACTTCTTGCTTGCCCTCAAGCAACAGAAAATAAGAAAGGAAGAGAGATTTTAGAAAAGACGGGGGTTTAACCTTCTTGTAAAGGTTCCTTTCAAATGAATCAATCTCAATGTCCTAGTTACTAGTTCTAAAATGCAATGCGCACACTCATACTCCAAAGAACCTAGCCATACTCATCACACAAAAAATTCAGATCATGACTCTCCTATTCCTAACAATCAAAGAAACTCATCCTTTAACATTCATTAACATCTGAACTATGAATCAAACTTATGCACTTTAAAGCAGAACACATTTGGTTAAGGGCGCAGGCTATGAGCATAGAATGATCTCATTTGAAAAGGGTTTTCATTTTAAACAAGGGGTTTTCTCAAAAATGGCAAGAACTTTATGCATAATGCTAAAGGTGAAGGCAATTGATGCATACATGATCAGATTCTCATCTACCCATGTAAACTAACAATGATCCTAAACCCCTCTCATTTATTAACTTTTATCCTCACTCACCACTTACAATCTACCCTTTTCTCAAAGCAAAAGCTTAGCATTCCTCAATTTAAAACAGAAAACATTTGTTTACTCTTTTAGGCTAGTGAAAAGTTTGAAAACAATTTGCTCTTTACATATTTATTATTGGTAGCTCTCTTGTTTATTTATATTTCTTTTTTTTTTCTTTTTTTTTGGCACTTAGGCTCTTTTATTTTTTTTTTCTTTTTTTTTATCTTGAGAGAGCTACCTTCTGAAATTATTAGAGCATAAAAAATTTTTAAACACAAACCTTTCACTTAAAACCTTTTTCTTTCTTTCAAATACCAAACTCTTTTGAAACCGAGAACATATAAACATGAAGACAACCCCAATGATCCCCCAAACTTATTCTAAGCCTATATCTAGCTTCAAAATACAAAGCTAGCAATCACATGAGAACCCAATCATGTCGCCTAAACCTAACACTTTATGCTAGGTTCAAAACCGAAAAAGAAGGCCTCACAATGATGTCACACAAGAAAAATTTGGCTTCAAAGAAGGGTAAGGGTCAAGGTGGGAGTTCTACTTAGGCTCACAAAGAGTGGTAAAAGGAAGAAGAGAGCCTAAATATTTTAAAATCCATGTGTTCATTTCCAAATGCATAAGGATGATAATTGAAATTTCAGATTAAGGTTTTCACTTATTAGGACAAGCTTCAAATCATGAGAGTTCAATTCAAGTCACGAAAATCATAGCAAGTGATCCAAGCATGGTAAGAACTTACTTTCAAAGTATGAGCAAAGCATTAGAGAACTACTAACTAGGGCATTGAAACAATTCATGAGTTTAAAACACCTTTTTAAGAAAAACTCTAACCCCTTATGCGAAGATGAACAACCTAGATGCTTTAAGATTCTATACTCAATCCTAAAATGCTTAATGAGATGAATGCAACTACATGAATCTTTGAAAAAAATTTAAAAATTTTACCAATTTTTCATGTAATGAAGACTCAAGGATGCTAAAGGGAAAATAAGATCAGAAAACACAAGTCAAACCACACATACACTCCCCCAAACTTGCTTGACACTGTCCCGGTGGCAAACAAATTCAATGGAGCATCAAAACACAAAGCAAAAAGAAGCAAAAATGAGCGGTATGTACAATGGAAGAAGGTTGTTACCTCGGGTCTAGTCTCGGCTGGAACTTGAGGATGTTCCAGAGGAGCTAGATGCTACGGCTTTGCCTTTGGAGCCTGGCTCTTGAAGAGAGAGACGCGCCGGTTGAATGTTGCTGCCTTGAGTCTCACGGATGACAACTCCACCGGTTGAAAGCCTCCTCTTCTCGGGTTGTTGAACCTCTTCACTTGCATCTTTCTTAGGCAAGCCTCCTTGAAGCGCTTTGACTTTCTTGGCAAGTTTCTTGAGCATTTTTCCTTGCCATTTATTGATTTTTCTTTGCATCTCCACAACAGATGCTAGGAACTTCTCCGTTTTGGTCCTCGGCTCAAAGTCTATCTTGGGAAGGGTGTAAGCCTCGGGCATCTCATCTTCCGTGGCTGGGGACTCGGACCTTTGACGAGGAGCAATAGCTGGGGCAGGCGTTCCTCCTACAGGAGCAAAGCACTCCTCTTCTGTTGGCAAGAACTCGATGTTCCCAACGGCAAGGAGCTCGGTCTCGTCCTTGTTTGGTAGGATGCACACTCTCTTCTCGTTTTCGTCGTCGATGAAGAGGTAGGCGTAGAACCCTTCTGCTGGCGTGCATCCCAAGCTGTCGGTATTCCTCATATAGACCTCATCCATGAAAGCTCTAGCCGGGACGGGTGCGAAATCATGTATAGGTACGCCGGCTTGTATGAATAGAGGAGTGAGTAAGCCGTCAATGAAAGAAAAGGTTGCCGTGCACCGCAAAGCATAAGCCTTGTACTTCACCAAGGAGGCAGCAAGCACGCATCCATAGTTCACCTCGTCGCCGAGTTCATCCTCCATAGGTTCTTCATTCTCAGCCGGATCACACAACAAATTCTTCACGCCTTGGAACAGGAAGCAAAGCTCGGTCTTCGTGACCGTGGGAGCAACTGACCTTCCGTTAAATGTGTTGGCGATCAGCTTCAAGGTGTACCTCAGCACCGGGCTTATAACTCTCTTGATTTTGGCGGTGTTAGCCTTGTAGTCTTCGTTGCTGATCAGGTCCCAAAAATCGTTTGCTCGGTTGAAGGAGGGGAACTCGATCTTGGTGGCGGCTGCGTTGAGACCGTATGCTTGACATAGCTGGGGGATTGAAAGGCTGGAGGCTTGACGTCCAACCTTGAAGGAGAGGCGGCCTTGTGAAGGGACGAGGGCGCTAGGGTTCTCGTAATGAAACTCCAACGTGGCAAGGAAGTCTATTGTCAATTCTGGAATGGTTGGGCAATCCATTCGTGACAGACATCTTAAGCCAATGTTCTTGAGGAGTTGGTCAAAATCTCCAAGGATCCCCTGCTTGAACAGCAGCTCCCGGTCCGTAAACTTAGTAGGCTCGAACCGAAGCCTTTCCAGCCGCTTCTTATCCCTCTTCTCATGCTTACTCCATCTGACCCTCTGTTGAACAGCCACCTCATGTCCTTCTCCCTCTTGTGCTGTCTCTTCTCTCGTTCTCTTGGGAGCCATTGTGTCTGAAATAAATTTCTCAAGCAATTGGATAAGCAAAATGGCGATCAGATGAGAGAAGAAGAGAGGCGAAGAAGAAAGCTTATAACTAATACCCTAGAATTTTGGAGAATTTATAAGAATTATAGCAAAATAAAGGAGAATCAAATCTAGAGATACTAGAAAATCCAGGATTTTTCTTATTATTTTGCTAAGTTTAAAAATTCAAAACCGCCCTAGCATCTATAACAATCAATTGCGAAATAAAAGGAGATTTTCCTAAAGATTTTTATCAAATAACCGAAAATACCTTTTTGCAAAGATTGTTAAGAAGCTTGTTAGCCTTTAGAAAACAAATAACTCTCACTCTCTTTGCTTAAAATTTCGAGAAAACAAGAATGAGAGAGTGTGAAGTTGATGAAAACATTTAAAGGCCAACAAAAAGCAAAACTATGGGTAAAAGGAGGTGGTTTCTGATACAAGTCTTGGTCAAGGCACATCTTTCATCGTCAAAGATGCTTGCCTTGACCAAGTTTTAAATTTAAAAACTGGAGGGAAAAGAATAAAGGGGGGAAAGAAAATGTTACCTCGGCATGAGATCGAGTCCGTTTGGTCGATCTAGGACTCGATCTCATGCCCATAATGGTTTAGATCGAGAGGGTTACTCGATCTGTGACTCGATTCATGGTGAATCGAGTCTTGGATCGATTGGCTCTCTCGATCGTTGAGATTTTGGCTCCACGGCTAAGTCCTCGTGATCGAGCTACGTCCTCGATTTGGGGGTCGATTTGGCATAGACCGAGTGATGGATCTATCCTTTAAGGATTTCTCGAGAGAAACTAGATCGGTCGATCCATTTGGGATCGATCGATCCGTTTTCATCTAGATCGATCTTATCACTCGTTCTCGTCTAGATCGACTGGCTCCTCTCGATTCACTAACTCGATCTAGCAAAGATCGAGTTAGGATTAGTCGATTTAGCACTCGATCTCTAGCCTTTTCTTAACCCCTATCGCCTCTTTTGGACTTCAAGATCGAGGTTTAGACTCCTCATACCTGTTCCTACACACTTGCAAAATAAAATCATAAACTGAAAGAGAAATAAAGCAGAAATATGTACAGGATAGACATGGGAATGCCTCCCAAGTGCGCTTTCTATAACGTCTTTAGCTAGACTTTACTTGGTTTAGGCAGATGGTGGGTCTTGAAGAAGCACCGAGTTACTCTCCTTGTCATAGCTGTCCGCCAAGTAAGGCTTGACCCTGTGTCCGTTCACGGTGAATGCACTGCCACTCTTGCCCATCAATGTAACAGCTCCATAAGGCAGCACTTCTTGGATCACAAACGGCCTGCTCCACCTTGACTTCAGCGTTCCCGGGAAGAGTTTGAGTCTTGAATTGTACAGCAACACCAAACCTCCTTCCTTAAGTTCCTTGGCAACCAACTTCTTGTCATGAGCTTCCTTAGTCCGCTCCTTGTATATCCGAGAGCTCTCATAAGCGTTCAACCTTAGTTTGTCTAGTTCATGTAGCTGGATGAGGCGCCTCTCTTGAGCAGTTTTGAGGTCAAAGTTCAGCCTCTTCACAGCCCACAATGCACGGTGTTCCAGCTCAACTGGGAGGTGACAGCCTTTGCCATAGAGCAGAGTGAAAGGGTCGTACCAATCGATGTTTTAAAGGCGGTACGGTAGGCCCAAAGAGCGTCGTCCAGCTTTACTGCCCAGTCTTTCCTTGTTGCTCCGACCGTCTTCTCTAGTATAGCCTTGATTTGCCGGTTGGAGACTTCCACTTGACATCTCGTTTGAGGATGATACGGTAGCCACTTTATGCTTAACGCCGTACTTCCTCAAAAGGTTCTCAAAGACCTTGTTTATGAAGTGGCTTCCTCTATCGCTTATAACCACCTTTAGTACCCCAAACCTTGGCAAAATGATGCTTTTAAACAGCTTGATCACCACCTTAGAATCGTTTGTAGGGGAAGCAACAGCCTCAACCCATTTGGAGACATAATCAACCGCTACTAAGATGTACTTGTTGCCGTATAAAGAATGAAATGGCCCCATGAAGTCTATGCCCCATGCGTCAAACACGTCAACCTCGAAGATAGGAACCTGAGGCATCTCGTTCCTCTTAGTGATATTCCCTACTCATTGACACGCCTCACAGCTCTTCACAAACCACTTACGTTACCCTTTTAAACCCCAAAACTCTTATCCTAGAATCAAGCTCAAGATGCAAGCTGATAATTACAAGAGAGCTAATCATTGCCAACCTTATTCCTAGCACTTTTTGCCAAGACAAAATCGAAAATGCAATGCAAAGGCCTCACAGCTCTCACAATAATGTTTAGGCTAAAAAGAGGTTTTGGTTAAGGGTGAGGATGTAACTGTCCCATAATTATAAGGATCAGCTATTTGGATCAACAAGAGTGGTAGAAAGGAGAAAGATGATCCAAATATGTATATGGTAGCCATGTAATCACTTTTCAATGCATAAGACATGATAATTAAAAGTCCAAGTTAAAGTTCAAGTTGATAGAGTTGATTTTCAGAGAACAAATGCTTTCAAATTGAGATGAGAAGACCAAATCTAGCAATCTAAGCATGGTTCAGCCTTAACTTCTAGCAATCATATGATGCATCAAACAACTAAGCACTTAAAAACTGAAATCATCTCTAAACACTAAGCACCTACAAGGAAAATTCATCATAATGCCCTATGAAAATGCAATGCAACCTACATGTCAACACTAGACTCAATCTTAGAAGAATGAAATGCAACAACATGTTTTTTTTTGGTTTGCAAAAATACAAATTTTTTAAAAATATTTCGATTTTTTTGTGTTTTTCTATGCCTTACATGTATGCATGATATGCATGAGACTCAAAGTGAAAAGAAAAAGAAAAACTAAGAAAACAGAAAACAAAGTCAAACCCCAAATCTCTCCCCCACACTTAAATTACACAGTCCATTGTGTAATGAAAGCAATTGAAGAGAGAAGCAACAAAATATATTACAAAAATAGAAAGATGCAATGGTATAGAACAATGGAAAGGATGTGGTACTTGGTTCAATGGTAGGAGTTGTGGGATGATCCTGAGGTTTGTGGAGACTTGCTAGCTCTCCTCTTCCTTCTCTCATAGACTTTAGTGGAATGCTCTGCTTCTGGAGTAGGTTGAACCCAGCTTGACCAGAGCTGCTCAGCTTGTGAAGAAGTCCCTTGTGTGCCCCATTGCCATGTCTCCTGAACTTCAGAGGGGTTGGGATTTGGCTCATAAGATGAGGCCCTTGGTTGTGCCCGTGTACCCCATTGATCACTTGGTTGTGCATGGAATGAGTGTCTTCCATGGGGGTTCCATACAACTTCCTCCTCTTCAGTTGGCTCAGCTTGGTGAAGTTACTCTTCTTGTTGAGAGTTGAGCTCTTGGTGTGGCTGTGGTGGGATGTTTTTGCTGATGTAGCTTTGTTCTTCCTGAACTTCCCCTTCACCATCTTCATAAGCCCTTTAATGGCTTTGTCTTGCCACTTGCACCACTTCTGTAGTGTGTTGATGTGCTCATGAGCTGCTCTCAAAGAGCTTCTTTGGTTGGGAGCTTCATAGGGCTGGAGGTGGAACTGCCTTGAGCTGTAGTTCAACACTTCTTCTTCTTCAAGCTCATCTTCTTCATGGGTTCTTCCTTGGCCTTCAACACCAGCAGTAGCATTCCATTGTTCTTCTTTTTCTTCTTCTCTAATCTCTTCAGTGTGCTCCTCTTCTTCTTCACTGTCCTCTTCTTCTACTACTGTAGGAACAAGTCCTAACAACAAGCTAACACTTATTCAAAGCAAGAAGAGATCTAAAGCTAGCAACTAAATAAGCTCCTTGATCGATCGCGAGGTCGTTTTGGCGGAGATCGAGTGAATTGATCGATCCTGCTATCGATCTAAGTTCAAAGATCAAGTGAGACCAGTCGATCCACACCCCGTTTTAAACACATTGGTGGGTCATCCTCTCGCAATCGACTGATTCACTCGATTGTCTACTCGATCTCGTCTAGATCGAGTGACTTCACACGATTTACTAGCTCGATCTAGTAAAGATCGAACCAGGACAGGTTGATCTCTCAGTCGATCGTTTGCCTCTACTTCTCCTTTCCTTGCCTTGTTACATCCAAGATCATGATCTCTAGCTCCGATCTCCTTATACCTGTACACTTAAATTAAAAAGCATAAAATTGAAACAGAAATAAAGAAAAAATATGTACAGTGATAGTCATGGCATTGCCACCCAAGTGCGCTGGGTTTACGTCTCTTAGCTTGACCTTACTTGGTTAGGCTAGAGGGGGATCTTGGAGAAGCAACGTGGTGCTCTCCTTGTTGCAATCACTTGCCATGTAGGGCTTGATTCTATGCCCACTCACAGTGAAACTCTCTCCACCCTTGCCAATCAAAGTCACTGCCCCATATGGTAGCACTTCTTTTATCTCAAACGGACCGCTCCATCTAGACTTGAGCTTTCCGGGGAACAACTTCAAACGTGAGTTGTAGAGCAGAACCAGGATTCCCTCTTTGAGCTCCTTAAGCACCAGCTTCTTGTCATGCATGGCTTTGGTCCTCTCTTTGTAGATCTTGGCGCTTTCAAAAGCATCCAACCTCAATACATCAAGCTCATGTAGTTGCACCAGTCTTCTCTCTTGCGTTGTCTTGAGAGCGTAAATCACTTGCTTCACATCCCAGAGAGCTTTGTGCTCTAACTCCACAGGGAGGTGACAAGATTTACCATAGAGGAGGTTGAAAGGCGTGGTACCAATGGGAGTCTTGAAAGCCGTCCTATAAGTCCAAAGAACGTCATCAAGCTTGCTTGCCCAATCTTTCCTAGTCACTCCTGCGGTTTTCTCTAGGATGGTCTTGATTTTCCTATTTGAAACCTCCACTTGGCCACTGGTTTGAGGGTGATAAGGCATGGCCACATTTTGTTTAACTTTATGATTTCTCAAAAGACACTAAAAAACCTTGTTGATTAAGTGGCTGCCTCCATCACTAATCACCACCTTAGGAACTCCAAACCTTGGAAAAATGATTGTCTTGAAGAGCTTGACTACCACCCTTGAATCATTAGTTAGTGAGGCTATGGCTTCCACCCACTTAGACACATATTCTACTGCCATTAAGATATACTTGTTGCCATATAGTGATGGAAATGGACCCATTAAATCAATTCCCCAAGCGTCAAAGACTTCCACCTCAAAGATAGGCACTTGCAGCATCTCATTCCTCTTGGTTATGTTCCCTGCCCTTTGGAAAGCTTCACATGATTTTACAAACTCATGTGCATCCTTGAAGAGTGTAGGCCACCAAAACCCAGCCTGGAGAACCTTTGTAGATGTCTTGAATGATGCGAAGTGGCCACCATAAGTCATACCGTGGCAATGTAGAAGAATGTCTTCTTCTCTTGTGACACATCTTCGGTATAGGCTGTCCATACACCTCTTGTACAGATACGGGTCATCCTAAAAGTAGTGAGAGATGTCCCTCATGAACTTCTTCCTATGATAATGGTCCAAGTGAGTAGGCTCTTCTCCACAAGCCAAATAGTTAACAATATCCGCGTACCATGGTAGCTCTTCTTCCTTTAGGCTCAAGACTTCTTCATGCTTCTCCTCTAGTTTGCACATACCACGGTGTTAACCATCATAAGCTGCTCTTCAGGAAGTCTTCAAGACTTCTTCATGCTTCTTTCTTGACCACTTCTTTCAAATTCGGGTTCAAACGTCTTTGATGCTCAATGGAAGATGTGTTTTGATAACAGATTTTTTGGTAGGCAATTCAAGCACGAGAGGTTATCAAACTCAAATGCAACACTGAGATGTAGTATAGCATGCAAGTGAGGTATCAATCCACACCTAGGAGTAGGAAGTTCACTAAGAATGCAAAGGATGAGCAAAGCTAACCAGATTATGAAAATGATTGGTAAATTCAAGGAAAACTAAATGCTAGTATCAAATGCAAAGCAAAACAATTTTAAAATCCCTGGAAGAGGGTTAACTACCACTAGGAGCAAGCAGAAATTCCAAAATGCAAAGCTATTAAAAACTAAAAATCGACTAATGGATCAACCACTAGATCGAGCAATATGGATCGATCTCGTCTAACAACTTAAGATGATGAATGATGCGATGAACTAATGAACAAGATGCAAACTTTATGATGACAGAATGATAAGCAGAGATTTAAAACACTAAGAAAGATGGTTTAGGGTTGAGGGTCATATTCATGGGTCTCAAAGATTAAAGCTTGGTTTGAAAAATTTTTGATCTACTCCTTTAGGAGGTTTCTCTAGGCCTTGAAAACAAAACAAGAACCATCCATGACGTGTTATATGGCTCACTTCCTCATTCTCTTCTCCAAACCCATGGCGTTTGGTGGAAAAAGAGATTGAAGAGCATGGAACACAGATTTCAAACAAATGACCTAACTAATCCCCTAAACAACCATGGCGTGTGGGAAAGGAAGGATTAGCCTCTAGGATCTGATTTTCCAGGATATCTGAATCCTGTCAAGGTAAGACACCCTTTGGATCATAGAGATCTTGGCGTGAGACTCTCTAAGCCTTAAGTATTCAAGATCCTAGAAGAGAAGGTAATGAAGAACAAGAAAACACAAAATTTTAACCCTATCGACCCTTTTGAATCACCTCAACCCATCAACCCAAATGAAACTACTCGCTACTCATAAAGAAAACCGAACAAAACACAAAAGATGATCTACTATTGATTAAAAGCAAAAGGTTCAATATTCAAAAAGCAGCCTCGCCGCCTTCCCAAAGTGGGCAAACATCTCGATGCTTATCATTATGTCATCTTAAAGTTTGCATCTTGTTCATTAGTTCATCGCATCATTCATCATCTAAGCTGTTATCATCGTCTAACAACTTAAGATGATGAATGATGCGATGAACTAATGAACAAGATGCAAACTTTATGATGACAGAATGATAAGCAGAGATTTAAAACACTAAGAAAGATGGTTTAGGGTTGAGGGTCATATTCATGGGTCTCAAAGATTAAAGCTTGGTTTGAAAACTTTTAGATCTACTCCTTTAGGAGGTTTCTCTAGGCCTTGAAAACAAAACAAGAACCATCCATGACATGTTGTATGGCTCACTTCCTCATTCTCTTCTCCAAACCCATGGCGTTTGGTGGAAAAAGAGATTGAAGAGCATGGAACACAGATTTCAAACAAATGACCTAACTAATCCCCTAAACAACCATGGCGTGTGGGAAAGGAAGGATTAGCCTCTAGGATCTGATTTTCCAGGATATCTGAATCCTGTCAAGGTAAGACACCCTTTGGATCATAGAGATCTTGGCGTGAGACTCTCTAAGCCTTAAGTATTCAAGATCCTAGAAGAGAAGGTAATGAAGAACAAGAAAACACAAAATTTTAACCCTATCGACCCTTTTGAATCACCTCAACCCATCAACCCAAATGAAACTACTCGCTACTCATAAAGAAAACCGAACAAAACACAAAAGATGATCTACTATTGATTAAAAGCAAAAGGTTCAATATTCAAAAAGCAGCCTCGCCGCCTTCCCAAAGTGGGCAAACATCTCGATGGTTCCCCCCCCCCCCCCCCCCCGCTAGAAGCCAAAAAAGGTTAAAGTAGCCTGGGATCGACCTCGAGATCGAGCGCCTCATTCGATCGTCATCGAGAATCGCTTGCCTCAGCTCGATCTGTGTCTTGATCTTCTTGGATGGATCGAGTGCTTCGTCCGATCTTGGAGTCGATCCTTGGAGGATCGAGTGGTGGACTCGATCCGGCTCTCGCTCTGCATGGCGTCATTTACGTCTGTACTCCAAATTTATCTCTTCACTCGATCTTGATCTCGATCCTTCCTCTTGAATCGACTTGGTGCATTCGATCTTCTGGTCGATCTCATCTAGATCGACCTGCCTTGCTCGATCCGCTACTCGATCTCGGGTCCTTAGCTGAGTGATTGAGTTCTCCAAGCATCCATAAGCTTCCTCACGAGCCTTAGTATGTCCACGAATCCTCCAAAGCTCCAAAGTATCCAAAAAGAACCTGAATGTGATGCATAATGCAAGAAATATGCAAATGCTAATGCAAAAGTGCTCTAGGACCTAAAATGGTGCAAACTAGCCTAATATGCAAGGTAAGTGTCTGAGAAACTATCTTATATGCATGCAAAAACACACGAAATATACAGCAATATCATGTTTTAATTGTCTAAATGAATCCTATGAGTACAAAGCATTTGTGAAAGGCCCTTGATGTCAATGAGAGAGTACCCAATGGCCTTTCTATTCTTCCTCAGCTCCTTAAGGAATGAGTCTAACTCATCATCATTTAGATCTTCATTCAAAATGACATGATATGTATCATTTGGTCCTAAGAAAGCGTACCTTAGCCCATTCAGAAGCAGCTTTAGGTCCACCTTTGGGGCTAGCAGCTCGCTCCAGTCCTTCTCTTGGCTTGTGTTGAGGTTGATGTCCTCATTAATCCCTTTTGAACCCGAGTCACGAGCTCTTAAGCTGCTTTCTTGAATTGTTCCTACCGTAGAGATCCAGCCAGTCAGTCGATCGCTCCCTCGATTGAGGTTGGTTCTATTTCACTCCCTCGATTCACTTGCTCGATTGGAAATGGATCGAGCAGGAGATCGATTCACGAGGTCGTTCTCTGGACAGATCGAGTTGTCTTGATCGATCGTCTCATCGTTGTCTTTCCTAGATCGAGCAATCTGATCGATCTCCAGGTCGATCTCTAGGCACTGGCCTTCATCTTCTTTCACAACCTTGCGAGAATCAAGGATGCATGCATATTCGTGGGTTTGTTCCCTGAAGAAACCATACTCTCCACACTCCTTTGTCAAAGCTAGCTGTAGATGATCCTCTTGTGCAAATTCCTCAAGCAACTCATCGGCCAATGCATCCAAAGCTTCTACGTAGAACACTTGCCCACCAATCGTCGGCTTTTTCAAGACTTCGTTGATGTCAAAGTTCAGCTTGATGTCTTTGCCGAGGTGCAGAGAAATTTTGCTATTCTTCACGTCTATGATGGCCCCAGCAGTTGCTAGAAAGGGTCTACCAAGGATTAGAGGGTCTCTTGGTTCCTGATCCATTTCTAGAACTACAAAATCTGTTGGCACATTCACGTTGCTAATCCTCACGGGTACGTCTTCAAGCATGCCTACAGGGAGCCTTATACTTTGATCAGCCAGAATTAGTGAGATTCTACACTCCTTAAACTTGGTAAAGCCTAGCTTTTTGGCAATGGAGTGAGGCATAAGGTTAATGCTTGCTCCAAGATCACATACGCAACTTTCAAACTTCAAAGGGCCTAATGCACAAGGTACAGTGAATGACCCCGGATCACCTAGCTTTTTTGGAGCTATCTCCTTGTGGATGATTGCACTGCTTTCTTGACTCAATACCAAAACCTCTTCACTCTCTTTAACCCTCTTAGCAAGAGTGTCTTTCAATAACTTGGCGTATTTTGGTACCATAGCCATACAATCAAGCAACAGCAGTTTAATCTCAACGTCCTTCAAGTGCTTCTCAAACAGGGCTCTATGCTTCTCAACCAACTGCTTCTTGAAACGTCCAGGGAAGGGGAGCTTTGGTTTGTAGGGTAGAGGCACGAAAGCTTCTTTCTCTTTGCTAACTTCCTCCACTTTTTTCTCCAAAACCGCTTCCTTGCCTTTCTTTGGCCTTGCAATGTAGACATTGTCAAACGTGATCTCTTGATCATTTGAGAGATTACTCTCCCCCTCTAGAATGAAAATGTCCTCATTGTCTTCAGGTATAGACCGTGGTGGTAGCTGTTTCCCACTTCTCAAAGTGATCGCGTTTGCATACTCCTTAGAGTTTGTCTCACACTTACCGGGCAAGCTACCTTGACCGCTTGAACTGGCCTTTCCTTTCTCTAGCTGGCGAATCTTGTTGTTCATGTTGGTGATTTGTGTAGATACCTCAGTAAGGGAAGAATCCAGCCTGTTGTTCATATCAACAAATTTTTGATTTGTAGATGCTTGTCCTTGAAGTAATTGTTGAAACATAGCTTGTACTGGATCTTGAGGTGGAGGTTGTACTTGTTGCTGTGGCACGAATCCAGAAGGAAACACCGAAGAGTAGCTTTTGTTCCCTTGTTGTTGCTGGCCTTGGAAGTTCCCTTGTCTTTGCCCTTGGTACCCACTGTTTTGTGTAAACCCACCTTTGTTGTAAGGAACAAAAGGTTTTCCTTGTTGTGGAGGGTATACTTGATCCTTAGGGTTTTTCACATTGGTACTTCCGTAAGAGAGGTTTTTCTTGCCTTGATACCTTTGAACATAACCCTGTGGCTTAGTATAGTTTTGGCCTCCTACCCAATTCGCTTCCTCTTGGCTCTCCTCCAGCTCATCTAGAACATATGTAGCCTCTCCCACAAAGTGTACATGCTGTTGATTTGCAAGTACCAACATGTCAATCTTTTCATAAAGTGATTTCAGCTCCTTCTTGTGTGCCTCAAGGTCAGACCCTCTAGGTGCTCTATCATAGTCTTCAGCATAGTTGCCTTCACTCACAGCGAGATTCTCAATAAGCTCCATTTCCTTCTTCTACATCTTGGCCAAGAAAATTTCCTTTACTAGCCGTATCTAGAAGCATTCGAATTTTGGGAAGAGCTCCTCTATAGATGGTGCTCAAGAGTGTCTCCTAAGTGAAGCCATGATAAGGACATGCAATGGTGTAGTCCTCGAACCGCTCCATTGCTTCACTTAAGGTATCATTTTGCCTTTGTGTAAAACCGCTAATCTCACTCCTTTGGCGATCTGTCCTTGTACTTGAGAAGAACTTAGACAGAAATACCTTCTTGAAATCAGCCCATGAGGTTATAGTCCCTTGAGGTAAGGTCTTCTCCCAATGCCTTGCTTTATCCCCAAGTGAGAAAGGGAAAAGCCAAAGCTTGAAACTATCCTCCGTGATCCCATTGATCTTGATCATGCCGCACACTTGCTCAAAGTTGTCTAAGTGCTCCAAAGGATCCTCCATAGCAAGTCCATGGAACTTGTTGTTCTGCACCATTGAGACAAAGCCTGGCTTGATCTCGAAGTTTTTGTTTTGCACCGGTGGTGGAGTGATGCCAAAACGATTGTGATGAGTGTTTGGTGCATCACCCGCACCGATGATCCTTGGTTGCCTTGGGGCGTGGTTGGGGTTTCCATTACCCCTAGCAGCAGCAGCACGGTGAGGTGGAGCCTCAGCTTGGTCTTGCTCAGCCATACCCTCAAAATCAAGAATATCTGGTTGCAATATCTCCTCAAAGTCTTGTGCTTGTTCTCTTGTCCTTCTTGGCCTTGCACTTCCAAGTTGATGAATGTTGTCTAGAGGTTTTAGTAAGTTGTTGTCACCTCTACATCAGATTCATGTACCTGAGAAAACAAGTAGGAAGGGAAATAGATTATTAACCAAAGTAAAAATAAAGATTTAGTCTCTACTAAGCCTCAAATCCTAATACTTTCAAACTAAACCCAAGTTGGCAACGACACCGTTTGATAACTAAGTTTTTACACTAGCATTTAAATCAAATCCTAAAGCAAAGTATAGTGGTAGTACTTTAGGTGTCAATCCAAATCAGGTTGTCTTGAAAGATACTAAGAATGCAAGAGCTTTGTAAAGCTAAGTGAAATCCGGATTAATTGAGGAGAAAATCTGTAAAAACTAAATGCAACTACTAAATGACCACGAAAACTATTTTAAAATCCCTACTGATGGGTTAAACAAATACTAGATGACTTCTAAGAATTTAAAATGCAAATCTACTGGTTTTTAAAAATTCGAAAACTAAAAGCAGACGGAAAAGGAAAGTTCTAACAACCTAGGAAATAATTTTTAAGAACTAAGACAAAAGATTCAAACTTTAGAACTAGGAAATGATTACTTTAAGTTTTAAAAGGCTAAAATTGGATTCAAAGTTGAGGATCAGGCTTAAGGAGGTTCAAGGTTCAAACTTGGGGTTTTGAAAACATAGATCTACACATTTGAGTGCTATCTCTAGGCCTTGAGAAGCTAAACTAGATTTATCCATGGTGTTTGATATAAATTCTTTCCTCAACCTTTCCTCCTAACCCATGGCGTGTGGTGGAAAGAAAGGGTGAAGAACATGAAGCATAAATCTCAAAAAATGGCCAAACTAGCTCCTTAAGCATTCATGGCGTTTGGGAAAGGATGAGCTAGTCTCTTGGATTTGGGTTTAAGGGATCTCCTGAATCCTGCTAAGATAAGGAAATCCCTAAGATCAAAAAGATATTTCTCAAGAGTCTCTAGGCATTAAAACCCCCAAATCCAAGAAGAGATTAAGTTAAACACAAGAAATCCCCAAGCTTAAACCCTTAAAACCCTCTTAATCACCTCAACCTTAAACCTTAGGTGGGTTACTCACTACACATGATTAAAACAGATGAAAATGCAATGGAAGAAAATATGAACATGATTAAACTACTAAACAAGAAAGATTAAGAGAAATACTTAAGATTAAAAACGGATTAAGGTTCTACTAATATGAAAAGCTTGCAAACTTAAAACAATGGCGGCTATTCCACTAAAAAAAATAAAAGATAAGATCCAGAAGAGGGAGACAGATCGAATGGTTTTTTATCGCTCATAAATAAGGTAAACACAAGTAGAAATGGTCCCCTCAGTAAACTCCAAAATGTGAGCTGTCCGGATAAGGTTCAGAGATAGACCTGCAGTCGATCTCTTACTCGATCTTCCGCATAGAACGTTCTCTTTTGCTCAATCATCGGGTCGATTCAGTCGGGTGGATCGAGTGCTTCAATCGATCTTCTGGTCGATCCTCTAACGATCGAGTCGTGACCTCGATCTGGCCCTCGTTCTTCTTCCTTGAAACGACCCGAGTGTCTCGATCTTCTGGTGGATCTCGTCTAGATCGAACTGCCTAACTCGATCTTCACCTCGATCTCGGTTCCTTTGCTGCATGGCTGAGTTCCTCCAAGTATCCTTAGGCTCCCTTTCGATCCTTAGCATGTCCACGCACCGTCCATAGCTCCAGTGTATCCAAAACAACCTGAATATGGTGCAAGAATGCAAGAAATATGCAAAATGCTAATGCAAAGTGTTCTAGGACCTAAAATGTGATAAATGGTGCAAAATAGCCTATTATGAAAGATGTATGCATGAAAAATACTCTAAATGTATGCTAAATATGCGAAATATATGAGTATATCAAACAATGGCATGCTTAAACAAGTAAATGCAAAATGGTTCTAAGATGGGGGAAGTGACACTAGGATGATTTCAATGGCAATTCATGATGCTTCAAATAACAAACACAAGCTATTCCTTATGCAAAGAACATCAATAATGGACTAATCGAATCCCTTGGCATTAATCCTTTCACTAATCACAAATCATAACCCACTTTCAATGGTGGACTTATAACTAGCAAATATTAAGATTCAAATCTACAAAGCATAATAAGCACCTTAGACATCTAATTCCTTAGGCTAAGAATGCAAATCACTTCACCCAGGCATTTCATCAAACACTTACGATGCAGAGAAATCATATAATCTAGAATACCTTTCGTAAGGCCAATCTAGCATTAAGAACACTAATCAAGCAAGGAAATGGAAGAATTAACACTAAGACATCACAAATCGACCATCTAATCATCCTAATCACTCCATCTCAAAAGTCTAAGAAACTACTCACAAATCATCATTGAAACCATAAGAACAAGATCAAGCATCATTATAGAAGAGTAAACAATCAAAGACAAATGCAAATACTTAATTAAAATGATCTATGATCAACAAGATTCTTAAAGAGATTAAAAAAGGAAGGGTATTCTATTTAAAAATGATAAGACTTGGATAACCCAAAAGTAAATTTAGGTTTAAGTATTTATAGGACAAAATTATTTAACCTGCCCGGTCAACAAAAAGTCAACTTTCGGGCGAGCTTATACTGAGCAGATCGTTTGTTGATCTCAGCAGTGCAGTACATTGGTGCGTTCGGATGATCTTACCGGATGCTCTGGCTCGGCATGGATGATCGGCTTTTCCGCTTCAGGACGTACCAGGCAAGACGTGTGTTGGTCTCCTTGGTGCATTTGCTCGGTATGTCATTTGGCTCCTTGTACTAGTCAGACTCCTCAGTGTGCGGCATGCATTTCATCCGTATGGATCGCATTGTGGAAATACATCGGTGTACGGCGGCCATTTCCTCGATATGACCGCCTCCAGGGAGAACACTCGGTGTACGGACAGAATCTTCCTCAGTGCAGATCGTACCATGGAGAGACATGGTTGATCTCCCCGGTACACTACCTCGTTATGGAGCTGAACGTGCATTCTTCGCTCTTCCAGCCTGATCCACCATCTTTTAAGAGTCTCCTAAGCTTGCCAAAACACCAGAAACAAACCTAAAACAAGACCAAATATGCAATGCTAATCCAAAATGCAAACTAAGCTTAGATGGGATGAATGAGACACACATTGGACTGTTTATATGATGGAATTTTATGAAAACTATACAAAATGAAGTCTAATGAGATGTAATAATGCAAGCTGTCAACTTCCACACTTGCCTTTTGCTTGTACTCAAGCAAATGTGGATGAGATGTTTGAAAATAGAGTTCACAACCTAAGATGTCAAATGAAGAAATGAGTTCAATAAGCAAGTTACAAGCTCTAGGTTGCAACATGATTTTTGATTACTCTAACATACTAGAAACATTCATCAAAAGCAATAGCAAGCCCTCAAGTCTTAATCTCCACAAGCAATCAAATCAAACAGTACTTTTAACATTTAATTATTGGTAACCAAATGAATCATGCGTATGCAAATCAATTGCTTTCATTTGGCTAAGAACATTGTTATAAGATGAAAATGATCCCATTAAATTCGAATTGGTTCAAATAAATGCAAGGATCTCTCAAGTATAGAATGAGCTTTGGCAAAATGCTAAGAGTCATGAACAACTTATGCATACAAAGGAAAATTACATCTAACCATAACCCAAAGATGATATTAAAACTCCTAACTTTTACCCAAACACCAAGTCCTATGCTACTCTTTTTGCTCACCATTCTTCTTCTTCCACTAACGCTTCTTTCAGAGTGCAATTTCCTTTTAAATCTTATTGGTTGGTTGGCTCCTTTACTTGCTTGAGCTTTCTTTGATCTTTGCTTGTGCCTTTCATCTTTTCGATGCTCTTTTGAACTTTCTTGGCACACTTGTTTTCTTGTATTAGTGCCCTTCTTTGCTCTTTGTTGCTTAAGCCAAACCTTCCAAGGAACTGTGATTTTCACTTCTCATATTTTGCTCCCTTGTGACCTTTTCTTTTGCTCTTCAAAACCCAAAATCGAAAATTTTTCCCTGGCCCAAAACATCCTATCCTAGTCAAGCTCAAAGAGGAAGAGCTAGTTCTACATGGAAGAGTCCCTTTGTAGTATTAAACCCAACACTTTTTGCTAAGCTCATCCATAGGAAGAGGCCTCACAATCACTCACTAATGATTCAATGGCTTGAAAGAAGTCTAAGGTTAAGGGAGAGGAAATCTATTTGGACTAACAAGAGTGGTGAAAAGGATAAGATAGCCCAAATATGTATATTGTACCCATGAAAACACATTTCAATGCATATGACATGATAATTAAAATGACAGGATTAAGGTTTAAATAAGCTAAGGATTGAGATCAGATCATGCAAGCTTTGACTAGATAAGAGTGACATGCTAAGAATCCCAAATGTGGTTCAACCTTCAGTTCAAGCTAGACCATATGAATCAAACAACTTGCAACCAAGAAAGATAACACAATTTTGAAACTCAACATCTCAATGGCTAAAGATCATTACTCCTAATGAATATGTATGCAAACTAAATGAGATGCATATTCACTCAAGCATATATGCAAAGTAGTCCTATATAACTTCAGAAAATTTTGAAAATCTTAATGATTTTCAATGCCTTAGATGCATGATTCTAATGAAAGTGCATAAGCTAAATGATGCATGAGATGCAAGGAACAAGTTAGTCTCAAACACTCTCCCCCACACTTAGATTACACCGTGTTTTGTGTAATAAAAATGCAAAGGAGATACCATTAACCAACAAAATGAAAATAAAGACATAAATCAAAAGATGGTATGTACAATGGTGAAGTGTGGTACCTTAGAGGCTCATGTGGAAGGAGGATCATGGAGAGGAGGTGTAGTTCCCTCATCCATTATTTTGCTAGCCATGTAAGGCTTCAGACTATGCCCATTGACTGTGAAGTCTCCTCCTTCATTGTTGAGCAGAGTTACAGCTCCATAAGGAAATATTTCTTTGATAGAGAAAGGTCCTGTCCATCTTGACTTCAACTTTCCAGGAAATAGCTTCAATATAGAGTTGTATAGCAGCACACTATCCACAGCCTTCAAGTTCTTGGGCATTATCTTCTTGTCATGAAAAGTCTTGGTCCTTTCTTTGTAGATTTTGGAGCTCTCAAAGGCTTCAAAGGCGAATTTCATCAAGCTCATGAAGATTGATCAGCCTCTTCTCTTAGGCAGTCTTGATGTCAAAACTCAGCAACTTAATAGCTCATAGTGCCTTGTACTCCAACTCCACTGATAGATGGCAAGATTTCTCATAGAGAAGAGAGAAAGGAGACCTGCCAATTGGAGTCGTGAAAGCTGTCCTATAAGTCCAAAGTGCATCATCGAGCTTAGGTGCCCAATTTTTTTCCTTGTGACACCAACAGTCTTCTCTAAGATGGCTTTGATTTCTCTGTTTGAAAACTCCACTTGACCACTAGCTTGGGGGTGATAGGGCGTGGCTATCTTGTCCTCAACCCCATGTTTCTTGAGTAAACCTTCAAAAACCTTGTTAATAAAGTGGCTTCCTCCATCACTAATCACCACTCATTGAACTTCAAACCTTGGGAAGATTATGCTCTTAAAAAGTTTAATCACCACCTTAGCATCATTTGTGGGACTTGCTACTGCCTCAAACCACTTAGAAACATAGTCAACAGCCACCAATATGTACTTGTTCCCATAGGAAGATGGGAAAGGTCCCATAAAGTCAATGCCCTGAACATCAAACAGACCCACTTCAAGTATTGGTTTTTGAGGCATCTCATCTCGTTTGCTTATGTTTTCCTTTCTTTCACATGCTTCACAAGAAGATATATAGGCGTGTGCATCCTTAAACAAGCTTGGCCACCAAAATCCAGATTGAAGAACCTTTGTTGATGTCTTGAAAGTGGCAAAATGACCACCATAAGCTGACCCATGGCAATGATACAAGATGTTTTTCACTTCATCTTGAGCAATACATCTACGAAAGAGACCATCTGAACCTTTCTTGAGAGGATAGGGTTCATCCCAGTAGTAGTGAGAGACATCTCTTATGAACTTCTTCTTGTTGTAAGGATCCAAATTAATTGGCATCTCACCACTAACCAAGTAGTAGACAAAATCTTCATACCAAGGCAGTCTCTTTTCCTTTAAACTCATTGCTTTCTCCAGCTTCTGAGTTACTTGAACTGTCTTCTCTAAGACTTTAACCAACATTAGTTGCTCTTCAGGAAGAGAGTCGTCAATATAGATAAGCTCTTCAACCTGCATCCTTGAGAAGTGATCAGCCACACCATTTTCTATATCCTTCTTGTTTACTATCTCCATATCAAACTCATGAAGCAATAAGATCCATCTCAATAGCCTAGGCTTGGTATCTCTTTTGGTGTATATAAACCTCAGGGCTGCATGATCAGTGTAGACAATAACCTTGAACCCAACCAGAGAACTTTTGAACTTCTCAAAGTCAAAGACTTTTTATGTCCTGTGACTCAATTCCCCAGAGTTTTAAATCAACTCATTGCAACAAATGGGGTTATCAATCCTTCATGGGATAAAAGAGATGCAGAAGATTTGCTTAGAGAAGCCTAAAATTGGGGTTTTAAAAGACTAACACTAAGGGTTCCAACAGGTGCAAACATAAGAATAAGTAACCAAACTAAAAGCAAATTAAAAAAAAGAGACCTAAACCAAAATGAACTTAAGAACAGAGCACTAAGACAGAACATTAACAACGTTAAACAAGGATATAAGAAATGGTTCTAAGATGGGGGAAGTGATACTAGGATGATTTCAATGCCAATTCATGATGTTTCAAAACAACAAAGACAAGCTGTTCCATATGCAAAGAACATCAATACTAGACTAATCCTACTCCTTGGCAATAATCCTTTCACTAATCATTAATCCTAACCCACTTTCAATGGTGGAACTACAACTAGCAAACATTAAGAATCAGTTCTATAAAGCACAATATAAACCTTAGACATCTAATTCCTTAGGCTGAGAATGCAAATCACTTAATCAGTTCACTCAGCTATTTCATCAAATACTTGCGATGCAGAAAAATCTTATGATCTAGAATACCTTTCCCAAGGCTAATCTAGCATTAAGAACACTAATCAAGCAAGGAAATGGAAGAATGAACACCAAGACATCACAAATCAACCACATAATCACCATAATTACCCCATCTGAAAACCCGAAGAAACTACTTACCAATCATCATTGAAACCATAAGAACAAGATCAATCATGATTAGAGAAGGGTAAACAATCAAAGACAGATGCAAATCCTTAATTAAAATGATATAAGATCAACAAGAATCTTAAGGGAATTAAAAAAGGAAGAGTTTTCTGTTTAGATCTGATAAGACTTTCAAAACCCAAAAATAAACTTAGGTTTAAGTATTTATAGGAAAAGAAAAAAAGTAGCCAAATCAACAAAAAAGTCAACTTTTGAACGAGCTTATACCGAGCAGATCGTCTATTGATCTCGCTGTACGGTGGGCATTTCGTCGGTATGGATCACACCATGGAAATACATTGGTGTACGGCAGCCATTTCCTCAGTATGATCACCTCCAGGGAGAACACTCGATGTGCGGACAGCATCTTCCTCCGTGCAGATCGTACCGTGGAGAGACATGGTTGATTTCTAGGGTACACTAACTCGGTACGAAGCTGAATGTGCATTCTTCCCTCTCCCAGCCTGATCCTTCCTGTCCACTTGATCCACCATCTTCTAAGAGTCTCCTAATCTTACCAAAACACCTGAAACAAACCTAAAACAAGACCAAATATGCAATGTTAATCCTAAATGAAAACTATGCTTAGATGGGATGAATCAGACACACTTTGGACTGTTTAGATGATGGAATGTCATGAATACTATACTAAATGAAGTCAAATGAGATGTAATAATCCAAGCTATCAAGCATCAAGACAGTTGAGGAAGCATGAGTAAAACTATCTGACACATGACTTAGCGATAACGACTGTAGTTTTTCCTTTGAAGATTTGGCGGTCTTACTTGTACATGGAGAAAGTTCAAGTCTTCACAAATCATAAGAGTTTGAAGTACATCTTCACTCAATCGGAGCTTAACATGAGGCAGAGGAGATGGATGGAAATGATAACTTCTTTCTTTGCAAGGGTGAGGATACAATGAGGCTATCAAACTCAAATGCAACACTTAGGTTGTAGTACAGTATGCAAGTGAGAATCAATCCATTTCTAGGAGTTAGGAAGATCAAAGAGAATGCAAGAGCATTGTAAAGCTAAGCGAATAACAGGCGGTTTTGTAAAAATCCTAAAAACTATATGCAGCAACCAAATGAAATGCGGATCTATTTTAAAAATACCAGGAATGATTAAACTACCACAGAGAACAAACGGAATGATTAAAATGCAAGGCTATGATTTAACAAAAATCGACTAGTGGATCGACCACAGGATCGACCACTAGATCGAGCAGTTTGGATCGATCTCGTCTAAAAATGCAAGCATGAGAAACTAATGACCAGGATGCAGCGAATAACAAGCGAATGACTAACAAAGATGTAAGAATGCTAGGAAAAAGGGTCTAGAGTAGAGATTCATGGTCCAGGGTTTCAAGGGTCCAAGTTGGGGTTGAAAACTTTAAATCGACTCACTTTGTGAGATTCCCTAAGCCTTGAAAACGAAATCAAGATCCATCCGTGGCTTTCGGTATGGATCACTCCTTCATCCTCTCCTCCAAACCCATGGCTTCTGGTGGAAAGAGAGGTTGAAGGGCAATGAACTCAGATTTCAAACACATGGCCTAACTAGTCCCCTAAACTTCCATGGCTTTTGGGAAAGGGTAACTAGTCTCTAGGATGTGATTTTCAGAGATCTCTGGATCCTGTCAAGGTAAGAGACCTCTCTGCTCATAAAGATCTTGGCGTGAGAGTCTTTAAGCCTTAGGGACTCAACATCCTAGAAGAGAAAGCCATTAAGAACAAGAAAACTACCAACTTGAAAACCCCTTAGACCCCGTGAATCCTCTCAACCCCGAGACCTAAATGAAACTACTCGCTACACATGAGAATAACCGAAATAAACATGAAAGACGAAGCGATGAACATGAAAACGATTACTTAAGACTTAAACGATTCGAAAATATTCAAGAACAAAGCTCAAAGTCTAACAATGGCGGATAATCTCCAAACCAGAGAGAAAGAGCATAAAAACATAAGATTGAAAAAGTGTGTGTGGAAAGAGACATCGCCGCCTTCCCAAAATGGCGAAAACAGCTCGATGGTCCCCCCCTCGCTAGCGGCCAAAAGTGGTTGAAAGGACAGAGATCGACTTCGGGATCGAGCGGCTCTCTCGATCACTTTCGGACATCGTGTCTTCTACTCTATCTGGGTCTCGATCTTCTTTGGCGGATCGAGTGTTGCATCCGATCTTGGTATCGATCTTCGGTTGGATCGAGTGGTGGACTCGATCCGGCTCTCGCTCTGCATGGCGTCATTTACGTCTGTACCATTTGATCGATTGCTCCTCTCGATCTTTGTCTCGATCATTTTCCCTAGATCGCATGGGTGTCTCGATCTTCTGGTCGATCCCATCTAGATCGACCAGCCATGCTCGATCTGCTCCCCGATCTCTGGTCCTTAGCAAACATCCGAACTTCAACGAACCACCACAAAAGCTTCAGCACGTCCACGAACCTCCACGACTCCAAAGTAGCCAGAAACAACCTGAATGTGATGCAAAATGCAAGGAACATGTGTATGCTGGTGCGAGAATGCTCTAGGACCCTAAGTGATGCAATCTAGTCTAAAGCGTGTTGTAAATGCATGAAAAGCTTACTAATATGTATGCAAAATGCATGCAATATGTAGTGACATCAACTCCTCCAAACTTACTTCTTGCTTGCCCTCAAGCAACAGAAAATAAGAAAGGAAGAGAGGTTTTAGAAAAGACGGGGGTTTAACCTTCTTGTAAAGGTTCCTTTCAAATGAATCAATCTCAATGTCCTAGTTACTAGTTCTAAAATGCAATGCGCACACTCATAGTCCAAAGAACCTAGCCATACTCATCACACAAAGAAATTCAGATCATGACTCTCCTATTCCTAACAATCAAAGAAACTCATCCTTTAACATTCATTAACATCTGAACTATGAATCAAACTTATGCACTTTAAAGCAGAACACATTTGGTTAAGGGCGCAGGCTATGAGCATAGAATGATCTCATTTGAAAAGGGTTTTCATTTTAAACAAGGGGTTTTCTCAAAAATGGCAAGAACTTTATGCATAATGCTAAAGGTGAAGGCAATTGATGCATACATGATCAGATTCTCATCTACCTATGTAAACTAACAATGATCCTAAACCCCTCTTATTTATTAACTTTTATCCTCACTCACCACTTACAATCTACCATTTTCTCAAAGCAAAAGCTTAGCATTCCTCAATTTAAAACAGAAAACATTTGTTTACTCTTTTAGGCTAGTGAAAAGTTTGAAAACAATTTGCTCTTTACATATTTATTATTGGTAGCTCTCTTGTTTATTTATATTTCTTTTTTTTTTCTTTTTTTTTGGCACTTAGGCTCTTTTCTTTTTTTTTTCTTTTTTTTTATCTTGAGAGAGCTACCTTCTGAAATTATTAGAGCATAAAAAATTTTTAAACACAAACCTTTCACTTAAAACCTTTTTCTTTCTTTCAAATACCAAACTCTTTTGAAACCGAGAACATATAAACATGAAGACAACCCCAATGATCCCTCAAACTTATTCTAAGCCTATATCTAGCTTCAAAATACAAAGCTAGCAATCACATGAGAACCCAATCATGTCGCCTAAACCTAACACTTTATGCTAGGTTCAAAACCGAAAAAGAAGGCCTCACAATGATGTCACACAAGAAAAATTTGGCTTCAAAGAAGGGTAAGGGTCAAGGTGGGAGTACTACTTAGGCTCACAAAGAGTGGTAAAAGGAAGAAGAGAGCCTAAATATTTTAAAATCCATGTGTTCATTTCCAAATGCATAAGGATGATAATTGAAATTTCAGATTAAGGTTTTCACTTATTAGGACAAGCTTCAAATCATGAGAGTTCAATTCAAGTCACGAAAATCATAGCAAGTGATCCAAGCATGGTAAGAACTTACTTTCAAAGTATGAGCAAAGCATTAGAGAACTACTAACTAGGGCATTGAAACAATTCATGAGTTTAAAACACCTTTTTAAGAAAAACTCTAACCCCTTATGCGAATATGAACAACCTAGATGCTTTAAGATTCTATACTCAATCCTAAAATGCTTAATGAGATGAATGCAACTACATGAATCTTTGAAAAAAATTTAAAAATTTTACCAATTTTTCATGTAATGAAGACTCAAGGATGCTAAAGGGAAAATAAGATCAGAAAACACAAGTCAAACCACACATACACTCCCCCAAACTTGCTTGTCACTGTCCTGGTGGCAAACAAATTCAATGGAGCATCAAAACACAAAGCAAAAAGAAGCAAAAATGAGCGGTATGTACAATGGAAGAAGGTTGTTACCTCGGGTCTAGTCTCGGCTGGAACTTGAGGATGTTCCAGAGGAGCTAGATGCTACGGCTTTGCCTTTGGAGCCTGGCTCTTGAAGAGAGAGACGCGCCGGTTGAATGTTGCTGCCTTGAGTCTCACGGATGACAACTCCACCGGTTGAAAGCCTCCTCTTCTCAGGTTGTTGAACCTCTTCACTTGCATCTTTCTTAGGCAAGCCTCCTTGAAGCGCTTTGACTTTCTTGGCAAGTTTCTTGAGCATTTTTCCTTGCCATTTATTGATTTTTCTTTGCATCTCCACAACAGATGCTAGGAACTTCTCCGTTTTGGTCCTCGGCTCAAAGTCTATCTTGGGAAGGGTGTAAGCCTCGGGCATCTCATCTTCCGTGGCTGGGGACTCGGACCTTTGACGAGGAGCAATAGCTGGGGCAGGCGTTCCTCCTACAGGAGCAAAGCACTCCTCTTCTGTTGGCAAGAACTCGATGTTCCCAACGGCAAGGAGCTCGGTCTCGTCCTTGTTTGGTAGGATGCACACTCTCTTCTCGTTTTCGTCGTCGATGAAGAGGTAGGCGTAGAACCCTTCTGCTGGCGTGCATCCCAAGCTGTCGGTATTCCTCATATAGACCTCATCCATGAAAGCTCTAGCCGGGACGGGTGCGAAATCATGTATAGGTACGCCGGCTTGTATGAATAGAGGAGTGAGTAAGCCGTCAATGAAAGAAAAGGTTGCCGTGCACCGCAAAGCATAAGCCTTGTACTTCACCAAGGAGGCAGCAAGCACGCATCCATAGTTCACCTCGTCGCCGAGTTCATCCTCCATAGGTTCTTCATTCTCAGCCGGATCACACAACAAATGCTTCACGCCTTGGAACAGGAAGCAAAGCTCGGTCTTCGTGACCGTGGGAGCAACTGACCTTCCGCTAAATGTGTTGGCGATCAGCTTCAAGGTGTACCTCAGCACCGGGCTTATAACTCTCTTGATTTTGGCGGTGTTAGCCTTGTAGTCTTCGTTGCTGATCAGGTCCCAAAAATCGTTTGCTCGGTTGAAGGAGGGGAACTCGATCTTGGTGGCGGCTGCGTTGAGACCGTATGCTTGACATAGCTGGGGGATTGAAAGGCTGGAGGCTTGACGTCCAACCTTGAAGGAGAGGCGGCCTTGTGAAGGGACGAGGGCGCTAGGGTTCTCGTAATGAAACTCCAACGTGGCAAGGAAGTCTATTGTCAATTCTGGAATGGTTGGGCAATCCATTCGTGACAGACATCTTAAGCCAATGTTCTTGAGGAGTTGGTCAAAATCTCCAAGGATCCCCTGCTTGAACAGCAGCTCCCGGTCCGTAAACTTAGTAGGCTCGAACCGAAGCCTTTCCAGCCGCTTCTTATCCCTCTTCTCATCCTTACTCCATCTGACCCTCTGTTGAACAGCCACCTCATGTCCTTCTCCCTCTTGTGCTGTCTCTTCTCTCGTTCTCTTGGGAGCCATTGTGTCTGAAATAAATTTCTCAAGCAATTGGATAAGCAAAATGGCGATCAGATGAGAGAAGAAGAGAGGCGAAGAAGAAAGCTTATAACTAATACCCTAGAATTTTGGAGAATTTATAAGAATTATAGCAAAATAAAGGAGAATCAAATCTAGAGATACTAGAAAATCCAGGATTTTTCCTATTATTTTGCTAAGTTTAAAAATTCAAAACCGCTCTAGCATCTATAACAATCAATTGCAAAATAAAAGGAGATTTTCCTAAAGATTTTTATCAAATAACCGAAAATACCTTTTTGCAAAGATTGTTAAGAAGCTTGTTAGCCTTTAGAAAACAAATAACTCTCACTCTCTTTGCTTAAAATTTCGAGAAAACAAGAATGAGAGAGTGTGAAGTTGATGAAAACATTTAAAGGCCAACAAAAAGCAAAACTATGGGTAAAAGGAGGTGGTTTCTGATACAAGTCTTGGTCAAGGCACATCTTTCATGGTCAAAGATGCTTGCCTTGACCAAGTTTTAAATTTAAAAACTGGAGGGAAAAGAATAAAGGGGGGAAAGAAAATGTTACCTCGGCATGAGATCGAGTCCGTTTGGTCGATCTAGGACTCGATCTCATGCCCATAATGGTTTAGATCGAGAGGGTTACTCGATCTGTGACTCGATTCATGGTGAATCGAGTCTTGGATCGATTGGCTCTCTCGATCGTTGAGATTTTGGCTCCACGGCTAAGTCCTCGTGATCGAGCTACGTCCTCGATTTGGGGATCGATTTGGCATAGACCAAGTGATGGATCGAGTCGAGTGATCGATCTATCCTTTAAGGATTTCTCGAGAGAAACTAGATCGGTCGATCCATTTGGGATCGATCGATCCGTTTTCATCTAGATCGATCTTATCACTCGTTCTCGTCTAGATCGACTGGCTCCTCTCGATTCACTAACTCGATCTAGCAAATATCGAGTTAGGATTAGTCGATTTAGCACTCGATCTCTAGCCTTTTCTTAACCCCTATCGCCTCTTTTGGACTTCAAGATCGAGGTTTAGACTCCTCATACCTGTTCCTACACACTTGCAAAATAAAATCATAAACTGAAAGAGAAATAAAGCAGAAATATGTACAGGATAGACATGGGAATGCCTCCCAAGTGCGCTTTCTATAACGTCTTTAGCTAGACTTTACTTGGTTTAGGCAGATGGTGGGTCTTGAAGAAGCACCGAGTTACTCTCCTTGTCATAGCTGTCCGCCAAGTAAGGCTTGACCCTGTGTCCGTTCACGGTGAATGCACTGCCACTCTTGCCCATCAATGTAACAGCTCCATAAGGCAGCACTTCTTGGATCACAAACGGCCCGCTCCACCTTGACTTCAGCGTTCCCGGGAAGAGTTTGAGTCTTGAATTGTACAGCAACACCAAACCTCCTTCCTTAAGTTCCTTGGCAACCAACTTCTTGTCATGAGCTTCCTTAGTCTGCTCCTTGTATATCCGAGAGCTCTCATAAGCGTTCAACCTTAGTTCGTCTAGTTCATGTAGCTGGATGAGGCGCCTCTCTTGAGCAGTTTTGAGGTCAAAGTTCAGCCTCTTCACAGCCCACAATGCACGGTGTTCCAGCTCAACTGGGAGGTGACAGCCTTTGCCATAGAGCAGAGTGAAAGGGTCGTACCAATCGGTGTTTTAAAGGCGGTACGGTAGGCCCAAAGAGCGTCGTCCAGCTTTACTGCCCAGTCTTTCCTTGTTGCTCCGACCGTCTTCTCTAGTATAGCCTTGATTTGCCGGTTGGAGACTTCCACTTGACATCTCGTTTGAGGATGATACGGTAGCCACTTTATGCTTAACGCCGTACTTCCTCAAAAGGTTCTCAAAGACCTTGTTTATGAAGTGGCTTCCTCTATCGCTTATAACCACCTTTAGTACCCCAAACCTTGGCAAAATGATGCTTTTAAACAGCTTGATCACCACCTTAGAATCGTTTGTAGGGGAAGCAACAGCCTCAACCCATTTGGAGACATAATCAACCGCTACTAAGATGTACTTGTTGCCGTATAAAGAATGAAATGGCCCCATGAAGTCTATGCCCCATGCGTCAAACACGTCAACCTCGAAGATAGGAACCTGAGGCATCTCGTTCCTCTTAGTGATATTCCCTACTCATTGACACGCCTCACAGCTCTTCACAAACCCGTGTGCATCTTTGAAGATAGACGGCCACCAGAAACCAGCTTGCAACACTTTCGTGGCAGTCTTGAATGAAGCGAAGTGTCCTCCGTAGGAAGAGCCATGACAGTGATAGAGGATGTCTCTAGCTTCTTCCTTCATAACACACCTCCGGTACAAATAGTCCACCCCTCTCTTGTATAAGTAGGGCTCGTCCCAAAAGTAGTCACTCGCCTCCCTCATAAACCTCTTCTTGTGATAGCTGTTGAGATGTGTTGGCCCCTCACCACACGCTAAGTAGTTCACAACATCAGCGTACCAGGGAAGATCCTCCTCTTTGAAGCTCAACACCTCCTCAAACTGCCCCTCTAGCTTTCCACACACAGCCGTGGTGATCGCCATGAGTTGCTCTTCTGGAAGAGAATCATCTAAGGGCAGAGACTCGTTGATCCTTAGCCGTGAGAGATGGTCAGCGACTCCGTTTTCTATTCCTTTCTTGTCTTTAATTTCCATATCAAACTCTTGAAGTAAGAGGATCCACCTCAAAAGCCGAGGCTTAGTGTCCTTCTTTGAATAGATGTATCGCAGAGCCGCGTGATCTGTGTAGACAATAGCCTTAGAACCCACAAGATATGACCGGAAATTCTCAAAGGCGAACATTACTGCAAGCAACTCCTTCTCTGTAGTAGTATACCTCGTTTGCGTGTCATCAAAGGTTCTTGAAGCATAGTAAATCACGTGCAGCTTCTTGTCTTTCCTCTGACCAAGAATGGCTCCTACGGCGTAGTCACTAGCATCGCACATGATCTCAAAGGGTAGTGTCCAGTCTGGTGCTTGAACTATAGGGGCTGATGTAAGGGCTTCCTTGATGGTCACGAGCTCGTAAACACTCCTCATCAAACACAAACTCAGCTTCTTTGCACAGCAACCGTGTAAGAGGGCGTGCAATCTTGGAGAAGTCCTTGATGAAGCGCCTGTAGAACCCGGCGTGTCCCAAGAAACTTCTGACTCTCTTAACGTTAACCGGCGCCTCAAGACCCATCATGACTTCCACTTTAGCCTGATCAACCTCAATGCCCTTCTCTGATATCTTATGACCAAGCATGATCCCTTCCTTAACCATAAAGTGGCACTTCTCCCAGTTTAGCACCAAGTTTGTCTCTTCACAACGCTTTAGTACCCTGCAAAGATTCAACAAACACGTAGAAAAGGACGCACCATAGACAGAGAAGTCATCCATAAACACCTCTACCATCTTTCTATTAGATCAGAGAGGATTGACATCATACACCGCTGAAACGTAGCCGGTGCGTTACACAATCCAAATGGCATCCTTCGATAAGCGAAGGTACCATAGGGACATGTGAAGGTCGTCTTCTCTTGATCATTTGGGTGAATTGGTATCTGAAAGAAACCGCTATACCCATCGAGGAAACAGTAGTAAGGGTGATTAGCAAGTCCCTCAAGCATTTGATCAATACAAGGCAGAGGGAAATGATCTTTCCTAGTTGCAAGATTAAGTTTCCTATAATCAATACACATCCTATGACCAGTGATGGTCCTAGTGGGAATAAGCTCATCTTTATCGTTCCTTATGACTGTGATCCCTCCCTTCTTAGGCACCACGTGTACAGGAGAAACCTACGTGCTGTCACTTATGGGATAGATCACGTCAGCCTCTAAAAGCTTGAAGATTTCTTTCTTATCAACCTCTTTCAAATTAGGATTCAAACGCCTTTGATGTTCTATAGAAGAGGGGCTCTCATTATCCAAGTGAATCCTGTGAGTGCAAAGCATTGGTGAAAGGCCCTTGATGTCACTGAGAGAGTACCCAATGGCCTTCCTATACTTTCTCAGCTCGGTCAGGAGTGAGTGCAACTCATCATCACTTAAGTTTTCATTCACAATCACAGGATAGGTGTTATAGGCCCTAAGAAAGCATACCTTAGCCCTTTTGGGAGCTTCTTAAGGTCCACCTTTGGGGCTAACAGCTCGCTCCAGTCATCCTCGTCGCTGTTGCTGTTGTTTTCCTTCTTGGAGTCCTCCATAGATCCCGAGGCATGGCCTTTAAGACAGCTTTCCTCAACCGCTATCCATTCTGAAATCGAGTCGTCCAGTCGATCTTGCTCTCGATGTCGTCTAGATCGAGTGGTTTCGCTCGATTCACTTACTCGATTTAATGTGGATCGAGTAAGGGATTGAGACGCTGAGTCGATATCCAGATTAGACCCCAAACTGATCGGAAGGTCTTTCTCGATCTTTGACTCGATTGTTTTCCCGGATCGATCACCCCTCTTGATCAGACTGTCGATTGTTGCACCGGATCGAGTTGTGTTCTCGATTGCCTTGTCGATCTGACATCTGGATCGAGTGATAGCGTCGATTTCAGAGTCCATCTCTAGGCAGCAGCCTTCATCCTTCTTAGCAACCTTCCTAGAATCCAGCAAGTTGACGTACTCCTGGGTCCTCTGATCCACATAGCCAAACTTCCCTGGCTCCTTTGTTAGTGCCAGCTTCAGATGGTCATCCTGAGCAAGTTCTTCCAGCAACTCATCCGCTAAGGCATCCATCGTTTCAATGTAGAAAGCTTGCCCTTCTATAGTCGGCTTCTTCAGAACCTCATTGATATCGAAGTCCAGCCTTATATCCTTTCCCAAGTGCAAGGCAATCTTCCCATTCTTGACGTTAATGATAGCCCCCGCCGTTGCAAGGAACGGCCTTTCAAGGATGAGCGGGTCCTTAGGCTCTTCATCCATCTCCAACACGACAAAGTCCGTAGGCACGTTCACACCGCTGATTCACACCGGTAGATCTTCAAGCAGCCCCACTGGTAGCCTCACACTCCTATCAGCCAGTACCAATGAGATTCTACAGTCTTTGAAACGGGTAAAGCCAAGCTTCTTTGCCACGTAATGAGGCATCAGATTTATTCTAGCTCCGAGATCACAAAGGCAGCTCTTGAACTCCAAAGGACCTAAAGCGCAATGTATAGTGAAGCTTCCAGGGTCTCCCAACTTCTTAGGGACTATCTCCTCGTGTATCACAGCACTACACTCCTCACTTAGAACAAGCACCTCCTTGTTTTCCTTATTCTTCTTCTTGAGAGTGTCTTTGAAGAATTTGGCGCATTTAGGCATCACTGCAAGGCAGTCAACGAGAGGTATCTTGATCTCTACGTCCTTAAGATGTTTCTCAAAGAGGATTATATGCTTCTCTATGAGCTGCTTCTTGAAACGGCCAGGAAAAGGCAGCTTAGGTACATACGGTGGAGGTACATAAGCATCCTTCTCCTTAGTAGTTTGCTCCGCTTTCTTCTCAGCAACTGCTTTGTCTCCTCTTCTCGGCCCTTGAATCCAGACATTGTCAAAGTTGATCTCATCATCAGTGGAAAGCTTACCCTCCCCCTCTTGAATTACAACGTCCTCGTTGTTCTTGGGAGTGACCGTAGGTACAAGCTCCTTTCCGCTTCTTAACGTGATGGCGTTGGCATATTCCTTAGGATTCTGCTCACATTTGCCCTGTAGGCTATTCTGACCACTTGCACTCGCCTTTCTCTTCTCTAGCTGCTTGATATTGTTGTTTAAGTTGGTGATCTGAGTGGAGAAGTCAGTGAGAGACGAGTCCAAACGAGTGTTCATCTCGGCAAACTTCTGGTTTGTAGAGGCTTGACCTTGTATCAGCTGTTGAAACATGGCCTGAACCGGATCAACTTGTTGTTGCATCGGCTGTTGCTGCTGAGGTGCAAAGCCCGGAGGGTAGTTTGGCGTATAACCCTTGTTACCTTGATGTTGCCCTTGGAAGTTGTTCTGCCCTTGACCTTGGAAACCTTTGTTGTAAGGTATGAAAGGCTTTGCTTGCTGAGCAGGGTACACTTGGTCCTTAGAGTTGGCGACATTGGTACTACGGTAGGAGAGATTGTTGTTCTGGTTGTAGCCTTGGTTGTAGCCTTGGTTGTAGCCGTGAGGTTTGTTATTATTCTGTCCCGCCACCCAATTGGCTTCTTCCTGGCTCAACTCAAGCTCCTCTTGATTCTCATCCGCTTCACCAACAAAGTGAACATGCTTCTGGTTGGCTAACACCAGCTTATCAATCTTCTCATGCAAAGATTTCAGCTCCTTTTTATGAGACTCTAGCTCAGATCCTCTCGGTGCACCGTCATAATCCTCAGCATATTTGCCATCACTCAATGCCAAGTTCTCTATCAGCTCCATGCCCTCTTCTACTTCCTAACCAAGGAAGTTTCCTTTACTAGCTGTGTCAAGCAACAACCTAATCTTTGGTGAGGCGCCGCGGTAGATGGTGCTGAGTAGGGTCTCCTCACTGAAACCATGATGAGGACATTGGATCGTGTAATCTTTAAAACGTTCCATTGCCTCATTGAATGTCTCATTATTCCGCTGAGTGAAGCCGCTGATTTCGCTTCTCAACCGTGCTGTTCTGGTGCTAGAGAAGAATTTTGAGAGAAATGCCTTTTTACACTCGGCCCATGAGGTGATGGTGCCTTGTGGAAGGGTCTTCTCCCAATGCCTAGCTTTGTCTCCGAGTGAAAAGGGAAAGAGATGCAGCTTGAAAGCATCTTCTGATATGCCGTTTATCTTGATCATCCCATATACTTGCTCGAAATTGTCAAGGTGCTCCAAGGGATCTTCCATTGCTAAGCCGTGGAACTTGTTGTTTTGCACCATGGAGATGAAACCCGGCTTAATCTCGAAGTTGTTGTTTTGTACAGGAGGAGGAGTGATCCCAAACCTATTGTGATGAGTATTGGGAGCATCTCCGGCTCCTATGATCCTTGGGGGTCTTGCCGCGTGTTGGGGGTTTCCATTGCCCCTTCTCACTGCCCCGTGAGCTGGAGGAGGTCCCTCTGGATGCTCGTGTTCAGCCATAACTTCAAAGTCAACCAAAACATGCTGAACAATCGCCTCAAAGGCTCTGGCTTGTTCTCGTACTCTTCTTTGCCGTGAATGACCAAGCTGATGAATGTTGTCCAAGGGTTGAAGTAGATTGTTGTCTCCCCTTGAACGAAGATTCATGTACCTGAGAGACACACGTTTGAGAGTAGAGAGATTAGTAACTAAAACAAGGTAAAGGCTTAGTCTTTACTAAGCTCTAAATCTCTATGCTTTCTAACACTCCTAGAATGGCAACAGCGCCATTTGATAACTTCTTTCTTTGCAAGGGTGATGATGCAATGAGGCTATCAAACTCAAATGCAACACTTAGGTTGTAGTACAGTATGCAAGTGAGAGTCAATCCATTTCTAGGAGCTAGGAAGATCAAAGAGAATGTAAGAGAAGTGTAAAGCTAAGCGAATAACAGGCGGTATTGTAAAAATCATAAAAACTATATGCAGCAACCAAATGAAATGCAGATCTATTTTAAAAATACCAGGAATGATTAAACTACCACAGGGAACAAACGGAATGATTAAAATTCAAGGTTATGATTTAACAAAAATCGACTAGTGGATCGACCACAGGATCGACCACTAGATCGAGCAGTTTGGATCGATCTCGTCTAAAAATGCAAGCATGAGAAACTCATGACCAGGATGCAGCGAATAACAAGCGAATGACTAACGAAGATGTAAGAATGCTAGGAAAGAAGGGTTTAGGGTTGAGATTCATGGTCCGGGGTTTCAAGGGTCCAAGTTGGGGTTGAAAACTTTAAATCGACTCACTTTGTGAGATTCCCTAAGCCTTGAAAACGAAAACAAGATCCATCTGTGGCTTTCGGTATGGATCACTCCTTCATCCTCTCCTCCAAACCCATGGCTTCTGGTGGAAAGAGAGGTTGAAGGGCAATGAACTCAGATTTCAAACACATGGCCTAACTAGTCCCCTAAACTTCCATGGCTTTTTGGAAAGGATAACTAGTCTCTAGGATGTGATTTTCAGAGATCTCTGGATCCTGTCAAGGCAAGAGACCTCTCTGATCATAAAGACCTTGGCGTGAGAGTCTTTAAGCCTTAGGGACTCAACATCCTAAAAGAGAAAGCCATTAAGAACATGAAAACTACCAACTTGAAAACCCCTTAGACCCCGTGAATCCTCTCAACCCCGAGACCTAAATGAAACTACTCGCTACACATGAGAATAACCGAAATAAACATGAAAGACGAAGCGATGAACATGAAAACAATTACCTAAGACTTAAACGATTCGCAAATATTCAAGAACAAATCTCAAAGTCTAACAATGGCGGATAATCTCCAAACCAGAGAGAAAGAGCATAAAAAAATAAGATTGAAAAAGTGTGTGTGGAAAGAGACATCGCCGCCTTCCCAAAATGGTGAAAACAGCTCGATGGTCCCCCCCTCGCTAGCGGCCAAAAGCGGTTGAAAGGACAGAGATCGACTTCGGGATCGAGCGGCTCTCTCGATCACTTTCAGACATCGTGTCTTCTACTCGATCTGGGTCTCGATCATCTTTGGCGGATCGAGTGTTGCATCCTATCTTGGTATCGATCTTCGGTTGGATCGAGTGGTGGACTCGATCCGGCTCTCGCTCTGCATGGAGTCATTTACATCCGTACCATTTGATCGATTGCTCCTCTCGATCTTCGTCACGATCATTTTCCCTGGATCGCCTGGGTGTCTCGATCTTCTGGTCGATCCCATCTAGATCGACCTGCCATGCTCGATCTGCTCCCCGATCTCTGGTCCTTAGCAAACATCCGAACTTCCACGAACCGCCATAACAGCTTCAGCACGTCCACGAACCTTCACGACTCCAAAGTAGCCAGAAACAACCTGAATGTGATGCAAAATGCAAGGAACATGCGTATGCTGGTGCGAGAATGCTCTAGGACCCTAAGTGATGCAATCTAGTCTAAAGCGTGATGTAAATGCATGAAAAGCTAACTAATATGTATGCAAAATGCATGCAATATGTAGTGACATCAGGAAACAGTCGCAGACTTTGACTCGGATATAGCCTACCATCCGGGGAAGAAAAATCTAGTTGCATATGCTTTGGACTGGATGTGGACTCGGAGTGGATGTGGATTCGGAGAAAAAAATAGAAGAATTAGTCACCAAGGTTAGGACTTTACACTGGGCTGACTGGACTGGCAATTTGGAGCTGTTGGGTCTTAGTGCACAGCGGATTAATCAAACTTGGTGACTAGGCTTCGATTGGCTCAAGAGTTGTATGAAAATTTGATCAAGGTGTCCAAGAATGATCAAACAGAATATGAGACTTCAAACAATGTGACTATAGTGGTGAATGATCGAGTGTGTATTCCAAATGATTGAAGAAGGACTTTTGGGTCACTAAATTCAATCCCTCTCTAACCAGATGTAGTATAGATAAACTTTAATCAATCCATTTAGGAGCTAGAATAAAAGAGCTGCAAGGTACTAACTAAGCTTAACCAATATGATAAAGATAGGTTATCTAATAACCTAAGTGGGCAAAGATGAAATGCAGAAGTGAAAAGCAATACTAGCAAGACTAAAGCAAGTAATGCAATGCAAAAGAACTAAATGCAATAGGAACTAACAAGGCAATGAACTAAATGCAACAAGACTAAGATATGCAAAGCAATAGAAGTGCAAAAACCAAAATGAGAGCTAAATGCAAAACTTGAAATGCAAGGCAAGGAATAGAACAAAAGCAAGCAACTAAAAACAGAGGAAAATCAAAAACAAAATGGTGAAGAGCAAAGAACTATGAGGCAGTGGTTCAAGGCAAGAGCAATGATGACTTGGAGATTACTTAGTATCGATCCTATGGTGGTCAAGACTAATAATAAGCGAAGAACATGATCAAGCCACTAATGCAATCAATCCGTATCAAGAGCAGAAATAACTAAGTTAAGCACATGTCAGACCCACTTCTGATGGTCTGTGCAAAACCAGCTCAGAACAAGAACATAGATGTCTAAGTTAAGCACATGTCAGACCCACTTGTGATGGCGTATCTGTGCAAAACTATCATGAAAACACAAGGCTCTTATAGACCAAACATGCTACCTAAACGCCAATATAATCATCTATGAGAATGTTCCTAGCAATATTCTTTCAGGCATTTAAACAAACACTTGTCATGCAGCAAACACCTATAAACAGTTTCACCCTAAAAGAGTTACTGAGCACTAAGAACAACTAAACTACGTGATCTAAGCATTAATGAAACCAAAACACCCTAAGCTACCAACCATTCTTCCCCAAATCTGCTCCAACCTCAAACCATATGAAACTACTCACAACACATAGCAAAATCAACAGAAATAAGAAGAGATGATAGATCAAATATGATTAAACTACTCATAATGAAGATAATCGAAAAGTGGTGGCTCCTTTTGCAAAAAATGGCTAAACCGTTAACTGGTCCCCCCTTCGCTAGCCGCCAAAGACAGCTGGACGGATAAGGGTCGTCTGGTATCGACTCGGGTCACTCGATCTCTGGCTCGATTGTCTTCTTGGATCGGATGGCTTTGTCGATCTTTGAGTCGATCCTGTGTTGATCGGGTTGGGAACTCGATCTGGCTCTCGATCTGCATAGTGTCATTCACGTCCGTACTCCAGATCGATCTCCTCTCTCGATCTTGGTCTCGATCCTTCCTCTTGGATTGACTTGGGTCATTCGATCTTCTGGTCGATCCCATCTAGATCGACCTGCCTTGCTCGATCCGCTAGTCGATCTCGGGTACTTCACATGCACGGCTAAGTTCTCCAAGTGTCCACGAGCTCCACTCTGATCCTCCTCACGTCCAAATAACCTCCTCAACTTGAGAGTGCTCCAAACAACCTGATAATGATGCATATATGCAAGAAATATGCAAAATACGAACGCAAAGGGACCTAGAACCTAAAATGCAACAAATGGAACAAACTATCCTACAATGCAAGATGAATGCATGAAAAACTATCCTAAATTCATGCAAAATATTCAAAATATATGGTAATATCAACTCCCCCAAACTTTCCTTTTGCTTCCCCTCAAGCAAACAAAATTCAAGAAGTAAGAGAGGTTTTAAAACGGGGGTTTAACCTTCTTGCAAAAGTGTTTTTCAAATGAATTAATTCAATGGTCCTAGTTCTTAATCCTAAGAGGCAATGAACACACTCATACTCCAAAGAACTTAGCCATACTCATCACATAATGAATTTCAAATCATGACTATCATATCCCAAACAATCCAAGAATCCTAACCTTTAACATTCAATTAAGAGCAAACCATGAATCACACTTATGCACTTTAAAACCGAACACATTTGGCTAGGGACAAAGGTTATGAGACTAGAATGATCTCATTTAAATGGGTACTCCAATGCAATGGTTTCTTTCAAAATGGGATGAACTTATGCATAGTGGTAAAGGTAAAGGCAAGTGATGCATACATGATTAGATTCTCATCTACCCATGCACACTAGCAATGTTCCTAAAACCCTCTCTCATTTTTTTTCTCTTTTTAAGCTCACTCACCCTCCTAGAGACTACCCATAACAAGCAAAACCCAAATAAACAGAAAACATCTCTTCTCATTTGGCTAGTGGTAAGGCTACAAACCAACTAAGCTCTTTTAAACACTTTGATAGTGATAACAGTATTTTTGCAAGGCGAGGATGCAATGAGGTTATCAAAACTCAAATGCAACACTTAGGTTGTAGTACAATATGCAAGAGAGTGTCAATCCATTCCTAGGAGCTAGAAAGGTCAGAGAGAATGCAAGAGCAGTGTAAAGCTAAGCAATTGACAAGCGATTTTGTAAAAATCCTAAAAACTATATGCAACAACCAAATGGAATGCAAAACTATTTTAAAATTTCTAAGAGTGATTAAACTACCACGAGGAACAAACAGAATAATTAAGATGCAAAGCTATGAATTTATAAAAATCGACCAGTGGATCGACCACAGGATCGACCAATAGATCGAGCAGTTTGGTTTGATCTCGTCTAAAAATGCAAGTATGAAGAAACTAATGACCAGGATGCGACGAATATCAAGCGAATGATTAACGAAGATGTAAGAATGCTAAGAAAGAAGGGTCTAGGGTTGAGATTCATGTAAGGGAGTTTCAAAGGTCCAAGCTTGGTTTGAAAACTCTAGACTACTTACTTTGTGAGATTCTCTAAGCCTTGAAAACAAAACGAGACCCATCCATGGCGTGTGGTGTGGATCAGTCTCTCATTCTCTCCTCCAGACCCATGGCGTTTGGCGGAAAAAGAGATTGAGAGGCAAGGAAAACAGATTTCAACCACGCGGCCTAACTAGTCCTCTAAACTACCATGGCGTTTGGAAAAGAGTAACTAGCCTCTAAGATGTGACTTTCATAGATCTCTGGATCCTGTCAAGGTAAGAGCTCTCTCTGATCATAAAGATCTCGGCGTGAGACTCTTTAAGCCTTAAGAACTCAACATCTTAGAAAAGAAAGCATTAAGAACAAGAAAACACCAAGCTTTGAAAACCTTTTCGACCCTGTGAATCCTCTCAACCCCGAAACCCAAATGAAACTACTCACTACACATTAAATAAACTAAGCAAAGCATGAAGAATGAAACGATAAACATAAGAGCGATGGATTAAACTTAAACGATTCAAAATATTCAAGAACAAGCTCAAAGTCTAACAACGGCGGATCATCTCCAAACCAGAGAGAAAAAGCATAAAAAGATAAGGATGAAAAAGTGTGTGGGAAAAGATCATCGCCGCCTTCCCAAAATGGGACAAACAGCTCGATGGTCCCCCCCTTGGTAGTGGCCAAAAACGGTTGAAAGGACAGAGATCGACTTCGGGATCGGGCGGCTCTCTCGATCACTTTCGGACATCGTGTCTTTTACTCGATCTGGGTCTTGATCTTCTTCGGTGGATCGAGTGTTGCATCCGATCTTGGTATCGATCTTCGGTCGGATCGAGTGGTGGACTCGATCCGGCTCTCGCTCTGAATGGCGTCATCTACGTCTGTACCAGTTGATCGATCGCTTCACTCGATCTTCGTCTCGATCAATTCTCTTGGATCGCCTGGGCTACTCGATCTTCTGGTCGATCTCATCTAGATCGACCTGCCATGCTCGATCTGCTCCCCGATCTCTGGTCCTTAGAAAACATCCGACATTCCATGAACCTCCACACTAGCCTCAGCACGTCCACAAACCTCCATGCGTATGCTGGTGCAAGAATGCTCTAGGACCTAAAGCGATGCAATCTATCCTAAAGAGTGATGTAAATGCATGAAAAGATAACTTATATGTATGCAAAATGCATGCAATATGCAGTGACATCTCAACTCCCCCAAACTTACTTCTTGCTTGCCCTCAAGCAACAGAAAATAAGAAAGGAAGAGAGGTTTTAAAACAAACGGGTGTTTTATGCTTCTTGCAAAGGTGCCTTTCAAATGAATCAATCTTAATGTCCTAGTTACTAGTTCTAAAATGCAATACGCACACTCATACTCCAAAGAACTTAGCCATACTCATCACACAAAGAAATTCAGATCATGACTCTCCTATTCCTAACAATCAAAGAAACTCATCCCTTAACATTCATTAAAGACCGAACCATGAATCAAACTTATGCACTTTAAAGCATAACACATTTGGCTAAGGGTGCAGGCTATGAGCATAGAACAAGGGTTTTTATTTAAAACAAGGGTTTTGGCAAGAACCTTATGCATAATGCTAAAGGTGAAGGCAATTGATGCATACATGATCAGATTCTCATCTACCCATGTAAACTAACAATGATCCTAAACCCCTCTCATTTATTATCTTTTAAACTCACTCACCACTTAGAATCTACCATTTTCTCAAAGCAAAAGCTTAGCATTCCCCAATTCAAAACAGAAAGCATTTTTAACCCTTTAGGCTAGTGAAAAGGTTGAAAATAATTTGCTCTTTACATATTTCTTATTGGTAGCTCTCTGTTTATTTATATTTATATATATATATATATATTTTTTTTTTTCTTTTCTTTCCTTTTATTTTGGCATTTAGGCTCTTTTCTTTTTCTTTTTATTTTTATTTTGAGAGAGCTACCATCTGAAATTATTAGAGCATAAAAATTTTAAACACAAACCTTTCACTTAAAACCTTTTTCTTTCTTTCAAATACCAAACTCTTTTGAAACTGAGAGCATATAAACATGAAAACAACCCCTTAAACCCCCAAACTTATTCTAAGCCTATGTCTAGCTTCAAAATGCAAAGCTAGCAAACATATGAGAACCTAATCATGTCGCCTAAACCTAACACTTTATGCTAAGTTCAAACCGGAAAAAGGCCTCACAATGAAGTCACACACGAGAACTTGGCTTCAAAGAAAGGTAAGGGTCAAGGTGGGAGTTCTACTTAGGCTCACAAAGGGTGGACAAAGGAAGAAGAGAGCCTAAATATTTTAAAATTCATATGTTCATTTTCAAATACATAAGGATGATAATTGAAATTTCAGATTAAGGTTTTCACTTATTAGGACAAGTTCCAAATCATGAGAGTTCAATTCAAGTCACGAAAATCATAGCATGTGATCCAAGTATGGTAAGAACTTACTTTCAAAGTAAGAGCAAAGCATTAGAGAACTACTAACTAGGGCATTGAAACAATTCATGAGTTTAAAACACCTTTTTAAGAAAAACTCTAACCCCTTATGCAAATGTGAACAACCTAGATGCTTTAAAAATCCTAGACTTAATCCTAAAATGTTTAACAAGATGAATGCAACTACATGAATCTTTGAAAAAAATTTAAAAATTTTACCAATTTTTCATGTAATGAAGACTCAAGGATGCTAAAGGGAAAATAAGATCAGAAAACACATGTCAAACCACACACATACTCCCCCAAACTTGCTTGACACTGTCCCGGTGGCAAAAAAATTCAAAGGAGCACCAAAACACAAAGCAAAAAGAAGCAAACATGAGCGGTATGTACAATGGAAGAAGGTTGTTACCTCGGGTCGAGTCTCGGCTGGAACTTGAGGATGTTCCAGAGGAGCTAGATGCTACGGCTTTGCCTTTGGAGCCTGGCTCTTGAAGAGAGGGAGACGCCGATTGTATGTTGCTGCCTTGAGTCTCACGGATGACAACTCCACCGGTTGGAAGCCTCCTCTTCTCGGGTTGTTGAACCTCCTGACTTGCAGCTTGCTTAGGCGAGCCTCCTTGAAGCGATATGACCTTCATGGCAAGTTTCTTGAGCATTTTTCCTTGCCATTTGTTGATTTTCCTTTGCATCTCCACAACATATGCTAGGAACTTCTCCGTCTTGGTTCTCGGCTCGAAATCGATCTGGGGAAGGGCGTAAGCCTCGGGCATCTCATCTTCCGTGGCTGGGGACTCAGACCTTTGACGTGGAGCAATCGCTGGGGCAGGCGTTCCTCCTAGACGAGCAAAGCACTCTTCTACGGTCGGCAAGAACTCGATGTTCCCAACACCAAGCAGCTCAGTTTCGCCCTTGTTTGGTAGGATGCACACTCTCTTCTCTTGTTCGTCGTCGATGAAAAGATAAGCGTAGAACCCTTCTGCTGGTGTGCGTCCCAAGCTGTCGGTATTCCTCATGTAGACCTCATCCATGAAAGCTCTAGCCGGGACGGGTGTGAAATCGTGTATAGGTACGCCGGCTTGTATGAACAGAGGAGTGAGGAAGCCGCCAATGAAAGAAGAGCTTGCCTTGCACCGCAAGGCATATGCCTTGTACTTCACCAAAGAGGCAGCAAGTACGCATCCATAGTTCACGTCATCGCCGAGTTCATCCTCCATAGGCTCTTCATTCTTCGCTGGATCACACAACAAATGCTTCACGCCTTGATATAAGAAGCAAAGCTCGGTCTTCGTGACCGTGGGAGCAACTGACCTTCTGCTGAATGTGTTGGCGATCAGCTTCAAGGTGTACCTCAGCACCGGGCTTCTCACTCTCTTAATTATGGCGGTGTTGGCCTTATAGTCTTCGTTGCTGATCAGGTCCCAAAAATCGTTTGCTCGCGTGAAGGAGGGGAACTCGATCTTGGTGGCGGCTGCGTTGAGACCATATGCTTGATACAGCTCGGGGATTGAGAGGATGAAGGCTTGACGTCCAACCTTGAAAGAGAGACGGCCTTGTGAAGGAACGGGAGGGCTAGGGTTCTCGTAATGAAACTCCAACGTGGCAAGGAAGTCTATTGTCACTTCTGGAATGGTTGGGCAATCCATTAGTGACAGACATCTTAGGCCAATGTTCTTGAGGAGTTGGTCGAAATCTCCAAGGATCCCTAGCTTGAACAGCAGCTCCCGGTCCGCAAACTTAGTAGTCTCGAACCAAAGCCTTTCCAGCCGTTTCTTATCCCTCTTCTCGTCCTTACTCCATCGAACCCTCTCTTGAACAGCCACTTCCTGACCTTCTCCCTCTTGTGCTGTCTCTTCTCTCGTTCTCTTGGGGGCCATTGCTCCTGAAATAAAGTTCTCAAGCAAAGCTATGAGAAAATATGCGATATTTTGAGAGAAAGAGAGAAGCAAGGAAGAAAGTCGATAGCTAATACCCTAGAATTTTGGGGAATTTAAAAAAAATATAGCAGAATAATAGAGAATCAAATTTAGAGATACTTGAAAATCCAGAATTTTTCCTATTATTGAGCTAAATTTAAAAATTCAAAACCGCCCTAACATCTAAAACAATCAATTGCGAAATAAAAGGAGATTTTCTAAAAGATTTTCTCAAAAATCCGAAAATACCTTTTGCAAAGGTTGTTAAAGAACCTTGCTAGCCTTTAGAAACAAATAACTCTCACTCTCTTTGCTTAAAAGTTCGAGAAAACAAGAATGAGAGAGTGAGAAGTTGTTGAAAATATTTAAAGGCTAACAAAAACAAAACTATGGGTGCAAGAAGTGGTTTCTGACAAAAGTCTCGGTCAAGGCACAGTTTTCAGGGTCAAAGATTCCTGCCTTGACCGAGATTTGAATTTAAAAAGTGGAGGGAAAGAATTAGAGAGGGAAGAGAAAATTTTATCTCAGCACGAGATCGAGTCCCTTTGGTCGATCTAGGACTCGATCTCATGCCCATAATGGCTTGGATCGAGAGGGTCACTCGATTTAGGACACGATTCGATTTGAATCGAGTCGTGGATCGATTGGCTCTCTCGTTCCTTGAGTTTTTGAAATCGCGACTAAGTCCTCGTGATCGAGTCATGCTATCGATTCAGGGGTCGATTCAGCTTGGATCGAGTGGTGGCTCGAGTTGACTAATCGATCTGTCTATGAGGGACTTTCCCGAGAGAAAATAGATCGGTCGATCCATTTTTGGAACGATTGATCTAAACTCCAAGAATTTCCCGAGACATTTTAGATCGAGTTCGTCACTCGATCTGTCTACTCGATCTCTTCTAGATTGACTGGCTCCTCTCGATTCACTAGCTCGATCTAGCAAAGATCGAGCCAGGATGAGTCGATCTAGCACTCGATCACTAGCTTATACTCGCCCCCTTCTTACTCCTTGTTGAACTCGGATAGTGTCTTGCGTCTCTCACACTTTTTCCTACACACTCATAAAACAAAAACATAAAACTGGAGAAGAAATTAAGGATATGTATAGGATAAACATGGGAATGCCTCCCAAGTGCGCTTTCTTTAACGTCTTTAGCTAGACTTTACTTGGTTTAGGCAGATGGTGGGTCTTGGAGAAGCATTGAAGTGCTCTCCTTGTCAAATGCACTCGCCATGTATAGCTTAACCCTGTGTCCGTTCACTGTAAACGCACTCCCAGTCTTGCCCACCAACGTGACAGCTCCGTAAGGTAGTACTTCCTTTATTTCATACGGACTGCTCCACCGTGACTTCAGCTTTCTGGAACGAGCTTGAGCCTCGAGTTGTAAAGCAGCACCAAACTCCCTTCCTTAAGCTCCTTATGCACCAGTTTCTAGTCATGAGCAGCCTTGGTACGCTCCTTGTAGATCCTAGCGCTTTCGTAAGCGTCCAGCCTTAGCTCATCAAGCTCGTGCAACTGGATCAAACGCTTCTCCTGAGCCGTCTTCAGATCAAAATTCAGCCGCTTCACAGCCCACAACGCCCTATCCTCCAACTCAACAGGAAGGTGACAGCCTTTACCGTAGAGAAGAGTGAAAGGAGTGGTACCAATAGGTGTTTTGAAAGCAGTCCGGTAAGCCCACAAAGCGTCATCTAACTTCACTGCCCAATATCTCCGAGTGGTCCAAACTGTTCTCTCGAGTATCGCCTTGATCTGACGGTTAGAGACTTCCACTTGGCCACTCGTTTGAGGATGGTAAGGCGTAGCTACCTTATGCTTCACGCCATACTTCTTTAACAGATTTTCAAACAGCTTGTTGATGAAGTGGCTCCCTCCGTCGCTTATTACCACCTTGGGAACTCCAAACTTCGGGAAAATAATGCTCTTAAAGAGCTTGATCACTACCTTAGAGTCTTTTGTTGGGGAAGCAATGGCCTCAACCCACTTAGAGACGTAGTAAACAGCCACTAGTATGTACTTGTTGCCGTAAGATGAAGGAAATGGCCCCATGAAGTCTATGCCCCACGCGTCCAAGACGTCTACCTCAAATATGGGAACTTGGGACATCTCGTTCCTCTTAGTAATATTCCCTACTCTTTGGCATGCCTCGCAGCTCATCACGAACTCATGGGTGTCTTTGAAGATGGACGGCCACCAGAAGCCGGCTTGCAAGACCTTTGTAGCGGTTTTAAAAACGAAGCAAAGTGCCCTCCATACAAGGATCCGTGGCAATGAAAGATGATATCTCTTGCTTCTTCCTTTGTCACGTATCTTCTGAACAGGCTATCTACTCCTCTCTTATATCGATAGGGATCATCACAATAGTAGTGGCTCACGTCTCTCATGAACTTCTTCCTATGGTAGTTGTCAAGATGCGACGGCTCTTCCCCACATGCCAAGTAGTTCACAATATCTGCGTACCAAGGGAGATCTTCCTCTTTGAAGCTCAGAACCTCCTCAAACTGCCCCTCTAAGGTCCCACAAACAGCCGTAGTGATCGCCATGAGTTGTTCCTCGGGGAGAGAATCGTCCAAAGGAAGAGACTCGTTGATCCTTAACCGAGAGAGATAGTCAGCAACGCCGTTCTCTATCCCTTTCTTGTCCTTGATTTCCATGTTAAATTCTTGAAGTAAGAGGATCCATCTCAAAAGCCTCGGCTTAGTGTCCTTCTTGGAATAGATATAGCGCAAAGCCGCATGATCCGTGTAAACTATGGTCTTGGAACCCACGAGGTAAGCTCTGAACTTCTCAAAGGCGAATACAACCGCCAACAGCTCCTTCTCAGTAGTGGTGTACCTCGTTTGCGTGTCGTCCAAGGTTCTTGAAGCATAGTATATCACGTGCAGCTTCTTATCCTTCCTTTGTCCTAGAACAGCTCCCACGGCATAGTCACTAGCATCACACATAATCTCGAAAGGTAGAGTCCAGTCTGGTGCTTGCACTATGGACGCGGATACTAGGGCCTCCTTGATGGTCACGAAAGCTTGCAAACACTCCTCATCAAAGACGAATTCAGCCTCCTTGCACAACAGTCGAGTGAGAGGGCGTGCAATCATAGAGAAGTCTTTAATGAAGCGCCTGTAGAAGCCGGCGTGTCCCAAAAAGCTTCTCACCCCTTTGACGTTAACTGGTGGCTCAAGGCTTGTCATCACATCAATCTTTGCTTTGTCGACTTCAATGCCCTTCTCTGATATCTTATGTCCAAGCACGATCCCCTCCTTAACCATGAAGTGGCATTTTTCCCAATTGAGCACCAAGTTTCTCTCCTCACAATGCTTTAGTACCCTGCAAAGATTCAACAAACACGCAGAAAAGGACGCACCATAGACCGAGAAGTCATCCATAAACACCTCTATCATCTCTTCTATACGATCGGAGAAGATCGACATCATACACCACTGAAACGTAGCCGGTGCGTTCCACAACCCAAATGGCATCCATCGATACGCGAAGGTGCCATAAGGGCATGTAAAGGTCATCTTCTACTGATCATTGGGATGGATTGGTATTTGGAAAAATCCACTATATCCATCAAGAAAGCAATAGTATGGGTGATTAGCAAGTCTTTCAAGCATTTGATCAATAAAAGGTAAGGGAAAATGATCCTTTCTAGTAGCAAGATTAAGCTTCCTATAATCAATACACATACGGTGTCCAGTAATAGTTCTAGTAGGTATAAGCTCATCTTTGTCATTCTTAACGACTGTGATCCCTCCCTTCTTAGGCACCACGTGTACGGGAGAAACCACGTGCTGTCACTTATGGGATAGATCACGTCAGCCTCTAAAAGCTTAAGAATCTCTTTCTTAACAACCTCTTTCAAATTTGGATTCAAACGCCTTTGATGTTCTATAGAAGAGGCGTTCTCATTATCCAAGTGAATCCTATGAGTGCAAAGCATTGGTGAAAGGCCCTTAATGTCACTTAGAGAGTACCCAATGGCCTTCCTATACTTTCTCAACTCAGTTAAGAGTGATTGCAACTCATCATCACTCAAGTTTTCATTCACAATCACAGGATAGGTTTCGTTAAGCCCTAAGAAAGCATACCTTAGCCCTTTTGGGAGCTCCTTAAGGTCCACCTTTGGGGCTAACAGCTCGCTCCAATCATCCTCGTGGCTGTTGCTGTTGTTCTCCTTCTTAGAACCTTCCTTAGAACCTGAGACATGGCCCTTGAGGCTGCTTTCTCCAACCACTATCCCTTCTGAAATCGAGTCGTCAGGTCGATCTTGCTCTTGATGTCGTCTAGATCGAGCAATTTCGCTCGATTCACTCATTCGATCTAATGTGGATCGAGTGAGGGATCGAGACGCTGAGTCGATCTCCAGATTAGACCCCAAATTGATCGGAAGGCCTTTCTCGATCTCGGACTCGATTGTTTTCCTGGATCGATCACCTTGCTCGATCTGACTGTCGATTGCTGCACCGGATCGAGTTGTGCTCTCGATTGTCTTGTCGATTTGACCCCTGGATCGAGTAATGTCATCGATCTTGGAGTCGATCTCTAGGCAAACGCCTACATCTTCAAGAACAATTTTCCTCGAATTAAGCAAGTTGACGTACTCCAGAGTCCTCTGATCCACATAACCAAACTCTCATGGCTCCTTAGTCAGTGCCAACTTCAAATGATCTTCCAGAGCCAGCTCTTCCAGCAACTCATTCGCTAAAGCATCCAACGTCTCAATGTAGAAAGCTTGCCCTTCTATCGTAGGCTACTTCAAAACCTCATTGATATCGAAGTATAGCCTTATATCTTTACCCAAGTGCAAGGCAATCTTCCCGTTCTTGACATCTATTATGGCTCCGGCGGTGGCTAAGAAAGGTCTACCGACAATGAGCAGATCCTTTGGTTCTTCATCCATTTCCAACACAACGAAGTCTGTAGGCACGTTCACTCCACTGATCTTCACTGGCAAGTCCTCAAGCAATCCCACGGGTAACCTCACACTCCTGTCAGCTAGTACCAACGAGATTCTATAGTCCTTGAAACGGGTAAAGCCCAGTTTCTTTGCCACGGAATGAGGCATCAGATTTATGCTAGCTCCGGGATCACATAGGCAACTCTTGAACTCCAAAGGACCTAAAGCACAAGGTATAGTGAAGCTTCCAGGGTCTCCCAACTTCTTAGGGACTATCTCCTTATGTATTACAGCACTACACTCCTCACTTAAAACAAACACTTCCTTACTTTCCTTATTCTTCTTCACGAGAGTGTCTTTGAAGAATTTGGCGCATTTAGACATCATTGCAAGGCAGTCCACGAGAGGTAGCTTGATCTCTACATCCTTAAGATGCTTCTCAAACAAGACTCTATGCTTCTCTATGAGTTGCTTCTTGAAACGGCCAGGAAAAGGCAGCTTAGGTACATACGGTGGAGGTACATAAGCATCCTTCTCCTTAGTAGTTTGCTCCGCTTTCTTCTCAACAACCGCTTTGTCTCCTCTTCTTGGCCCTTGAATCCAGACATTGTCAAAGTTTATCTCATCATCAGCTGAAGGCTTACCCTCCCCTCTTGAATTACAACGTCCTCGTTGTTCATGGGAGTAACTGTAGGTGCAAGCTCCTTTCCGCTTCTTAACGTGATGGCGTTGGCATATTCCTTCGGATTCTGCTCACACTTGCCCAGTAGGCTATTCTGACCACTTGTACTCGCCTTCCCTTTCTCTAGCTGCTTGATCTTGTTGTTTAAGTTGGTGATCTGAGTAGAGAAGTCAGTGAGAGACGAGTCTAAGTGAGTGTTCATCTCGGCAAACTTCTGGTTTGTAGAGGCTTGCCCTTGAATCAATTGTTGAAACATAGCTTGGACAGGATCAACTTGTTGTTGCATCAGTTGTTGCTGCTGAGGTTCAAAGCCCGGAGGGTACATTGGCGTATAACCCTTGCTTCCTTGCTGTTGTCCTTGGAAGTTGTTCTGCCCTTGCCCTTGGAAGCCACCACTCGGCTGAAAACCTTTGTTGTAGGGTACAAAAGGCTTTGCTTGCTGAGCAGGGTACACTTGATCCTTAGGGTTTGCTACATTGGTGCTACGGTATGAGAGATTGTTGTTCTGGTTGTAGCCATGAGTGTAGCCTTGAGTTTTGTAGTTGTTTTGACCAGCCACCCAATTGGCTTCTTCTTGGCTCAACTCAAGCTCCTCTTGGCTCTCATCCGCTTCACCAACAAAGTGAACATGCTTCTGATTTGCCAAAACCAACTTGTCAATCTTCTCGTTTAATGATTTCAACTCTTTCTTGTGAGACTCTAGCTCAGAACCTCGCAGTGCACGGTCATAATCTTCAGCATAGTTGCCGTCACTTAGTGCTAAGTTCTCAATCAGCTCCATGCCTTCTTCTACCTCTTGACCAAGGAAGTTCCCCTTACTGGCCGTGTCAAGCAACAACCTGATATTTGGTGAAGCTCTGCGGTAGATAGTGCTTAGAAGAGTCTCTTCGCCGAAGCCGTTGTGAGGACATTGGATAGTGTAGTCCTTGAATCGTTCCATGGCTTCATTGAAAGTCTCATTATTCCTTTGCTTGAAGCCGCTGATCTCGCTTCTTAGCCTTGCCGTTCTGGTGCTAGAGAAGAATTTTGAGAGGAAAGCCTTCTTACACTCGGCCAATGATGTGATGGTGCCTTGAGGAAGTGTTTTCTCCCAATGTCTAGCCTTGTCTCCAAATTGAAAGCATCTTCGGATATACCGTTTATCTTGATCATCCCACATACTTGCTCGAAATTGTCGAGGTGCTCTAAGGGATCTTCCATTGCTAAGCCCTGGAACTTGTTGTTTTGCACCATGGAGATGAAACCCGGCTTAATCTCGAAGTTATTGTTTTGTACAGGAGGAGGAGTGATCCCAAACCTATTGTGATGAGTATTGGGAGCATCGCCGGCTCCTATGATCCTTGGGGGTCTAGCCGCGTGTTGGGGGTTTCCATTGCCCCTTCCCACTGCCCCGTGAGCTGGAGGAGGTCCCTCTGGATGCTCGTGTTCAGCCATAGCTTCAAAGTCAACCAAACCGTGCTGAACAATCTCCTCAAACGCTATAGCTTGTTCTCGTACTCTTCCTTGCCATGAATGACCAAGTTGATGGATGTTGTCCAAGGGTTGAAGTAGATGGTTGTCTCCCCTTGAACGAAGATGCATGTACCTGAAAGAAACACGTCTGAGAGTAGAGAGGTTACTAACTTAAACAAAGTAAAGCTTAGTCTTTACTAAGCTCCAAATCTCTATGCTTTCTAACACTCCTAGAATGGCAACGGCGCCATTTGATAATAGTATTTTTGCAAGGCGAGGATGCAATGAGGTTATCAAAACTCAAATGCAACACTTAGGTTCTAGTACAGTATGCAAGAAAGTGTCAATCCATTCCTAGGAGCTAGAAGGGTCAGAGAGAATGCAAGAGCAGTGTAAAGCTAAGCAATTGACAAGCGATTTTGTAAAAATCCTAAAAACTATATGCAGCAACCAAATAGAATGCAAAACTATTTTTAAAATTTCTAAGAGTGATTAAACTACCACGAGGAATAAACAGAATAATTAAGATGCAAAGCTATGATTTTATAAAAGTCGACTAGTGGATCGACCACAGGATCGACCACTAGATCGAGCAGTTTGGTTCGATCTCGTCTAAAAATGCAAGTATGAAGAAACTAATAACCAGGATGCGACGAATATCAAGCGAATGATTAACGAAGATGTAAGAATGCTAAGAAAGAAGGGTCTAGGGTTGAGATTCATGTTAGGGGGTTTCAAAGGACCAAGTTTGGTTTGAAAACTCTAGATCTACTCACTTTGTGAGATTCTCTAAGCTTGAAAACAAAACGAGAACAATCCATGGCGTGTGGTATGGATCAGTCTCTCATTCTCTCCTCCAGACCCATGGCGTTTGGCGGAAAAAGAGATTGAGAGGCAAGAAAAACAGATTTCAACCACGCGGCTTAACTAGTCCTCTAAACTACCATGGCGTTTGGGAAAGAGTAACTAGCCTCTAAGATGTGACTTTCAGAGATCTCTGGATCCTGTCAAGGTAAGAGCTCTCTCTGATCATAAAGATCTTGGCGTGAGACTCTTTAAGCCTTAAGAACTCAACATCTTAGAAAAGAAAGCCAATAAGAACAAGAAAACACAAAGCTTTGAAAACCTTTTCGACCCCGTGAATCCTCTCAACCCCGAAACCCAAATGAAACTACTCACTACACATTAAATAAACTAAGAAAAGCATGAAGAATGAAACGATAAACATAAGAGCGATGGATTAAACTTAAACGATTCGAAATATTCAAGAACAAGCTCAAAGTCTAACAATGGCGGATTGTTTCCATACCAGAGAGAAAAAGCATAAAAAGATAAGGATGAAAAAGTGTGTGGGAAAAGATCATCGCCGCCTTCCCAAAATGGGACAAACAGTTCGATGGTCCCCCCCTCACTAGCGGCCAAAATCGGTTGAAAGGACAGAGATCGACTTCGGGATCGAGCGGCTCTCTCGATCACTTTCGGACATCGTGTCTTCTACTCGATCTGGGTCTCGATCTTCTTCGGTGGATCGAGTGTTGCATCCGATCTTGGTATCGATCTTCGGTCGGATCGAGTGGTGGACTCGATCAGGCTCCCGCTCTGCATGGCGTCATCTACGTCCGTACCACTTGATCGATTGCTTCACTCGATCTTCGTCTCGATCAATTCTCTTGGATCGCCTGGGCTACTCGATCTTCTGGTCGATCTCATCTAGATCGACCTGCCATGCTCGATCTGCTCCTCGATATCTGGTCCTTAGCAAACATCCGACGTTCCACGAACCTCCACACTAGCCTCAGCACGTCCACGAACCTCCACGACTCCAAAGTAGCCAGAAACAACCTGAGTATGATGCAAAATGCAAGAAACATGCGTATGCTGGTGCAAGAATGCTCTAGGACCTAAAGCGATGCAATCTAGCCTAAAGAGTGATGTAAATGCATGAAAAGCTAACTTATATGTATGCAAAATGCATGCAATATGCAGTGACATCAGATAGCTTTCTTCTTATAATTAATTTTTTTTTCTTTTTATTTAGCACTTAGGCTCTTTTATTTGTCTCCGTTTTTTTTTTCTTTTTCTTTTGAGAGCTATCTTCCTTTTTAAAACATGAGCTTTAATTTTCAAACACAAAGCCTACCACTTAAAACCATAAAACCTTTTTATTCGATCTTGAAACCCCAAACTCTTTTAAGCTGAAAACAAATAAGCAAAATAAACAACTTCCATGAACCCCATTCCTAACCTTAAGCCTAAAACTAGCTTCAAAATGCAAAGCTAGCAATCATATGAGAGCCTAATCATGTCGCCTAGACGTAACCCGTTATGCCAAGTTCAAACCGAAAAGAGGCCTCACAATGATATCAAACAAGAGAATTTAGCTTGAAAGGAGGATAAGGGTTATTGTGGGAGTTCTACTTAGGCTCACAAAAGAGTGGTGAAAAGAAGAAGAGAGCCTACATATGTATATGATCCATGTGTTCTTTTTCAAATGCATAAGTATGATAATTAAAAATTTCAAGTTAAGGTTCTCACTTGATAGGAAAGGATTCAATTCATGAATGTTCAACTTAAGCCACGAAAATCAAAACAAATGATCCAAGTATGGTTAGATCTTACTTTCAAAGAGTGTGCAATGCATCAACGAACTACTAACTAGGGCCTTGAAACAATTCATGAGCTTAAAATACTTTTTTAAGAAAAACTTTTGCCCCTTATGCAAATGCAAACAACCTAAATGCTTAAAAATTCTAGACTCAATCCTAAAATGTTTAACAATTCAAATAAAACTACATGAATTTTTTTTTGAAATTTTTTTTTAGAAAAGTTTACCAATTTTTTGTTCTTTTTTATGCCTTAGGAAGCATGCAAGACTCATAGGATGATAACAGAAAATAAGAAGAAAAAACATGTCAAACACACCACACACTCCCCCAAACTTGAATAACACCGTCTCGGTGGCAAACAAATTCAAAGGAGTTCGAAACACAAAGCAAAAACAAAGAAAACATGTGTGGTATATACAAGGGATGGATGTTGGTACCTTGGAGCTAAGAAGTGCTGGAGCTTGGGGTTGCTCCAGACTTCTTGCTCTTTGTGGGGGTCTCGTGAGCTACTGCCTTGCCCTTATCCAAGCTAGCTTGCTCATGAACCGAATGGCGCACAGGGTTGATCGTTGCTTGGGGCTCACGGATCTCAATGCCTCTGGTGGATCTCCTTCTCTTCTCGGGCTGCTCGACCTCTTCGCTTGAAGGTGAACCAGGGGCGTTACCTTTGAGCTTCTTGATCTTCTGAGCAAGCTTCTTGATCATCTTGCTCTGCCGCTTGTTCACTTTCCTTTGCATCTCCACAACAGAAGCAAGGAACTTCTCGGCCTTTGTCCTCAGCTCAAAGTCAAGTTTGGGAAGGACTAAGCTCTCGGGCATCTCAGCATCTGACGTGGGGGATTCTAACCATGGGTGAGCAGCTAGTGCTGGAGCAGCTGTTCCTCCTAGAGGTGCAAAGCACTCCTCTACACTCGGCAAGAACTCGATGTTGCCAACCCCTTGCAGCTTGGTTTCTTCCTTGTTCGGCAATATGCAAACTCGCTTCTCATTCTCACAGTCAATGAACATATAGGCGTAGAAACCCTCGGCTGGCGTGCGTCCCAAACTGTCCGTGTTTCTCATGTAGATCTCGTCCATGTAGGCTCTCTCCGCGACAGGTACAAAGTCAGCAAGTGGCACTCCGACTTGCACAAACATAGTCGTGAGGAAGCCTCCAATCAAAGATGAGCTTGCCTTGCATCGCAAGGCATACGCCTTGTATTTCACCAAGGAGGCGGCTAAGATGCATCCGTAGTTCACATCATCGCCGAGCTCGTCTTCCAACGGCTCGTCATTCTCCTTAGGATCACAAAGCAGATGCTTAACGCCTTGGAACAGGAAGCGAAGCGCGGTCTTGGTGACTGTGGGAGCCACGGACCGTCCACTGAGGGTGTTGGCAATCAGCTTGAGCGTGTATCTTAGCACCGGACTCCTCACTCTCTTGATCTTCGCTGTGTTCGCCTTGTAATCATCATTGCGTATGAGGTCCCACAGGTCGTTAGCTTGAGTGAAAGAGGGAAACTCCACTTGTTCAGCATCAGCCTTCAAACCGTAGGCTTGGAAAAGCTCCTGGATCGAGAGATGATAAGCTTGACACCTGATCTTGAAGGTGATATGGCCTTGGGAAGGAGTAGGAAGACTCGTGTTCTCATACGTGAACTCCTAGGTGGCTAGGAAATCGATTGTCGCCTCCGGATATGTTCGACAATCCATACGAGATAAACACTGGAGCCCTATGTTCTTGAGAAGCTGATCAAAGTCTCCCAAGATCCCCATCTTAGCCAACAGACCTCTATCCGCGAACTTTGTGGGATCGAACCGAAGTCTTTCCAGCCGTTTCTTGCCTTTCTTCTCCTCTTTCGACCATCTGACCCTCTCTTGAACCACTTCTTGAGCTTCTCCTTCTTGTGCTGTCTCTTCTCTTGTTCTCTTAGGAGCCATAGTACCTGAAACACAATTTTCAAGCAAGAGAATGAGCAAAGGCGGCGAATATTGAGAAAAAGACTAGGCAAGAAAGAAAAACTTATAAAAAATACCCTAGATTTTTGGGGAATTCATAAAAATTATAGCAAGATAATAGAGAAGCAAATCTAGAGATAAGATTAAATCTATAATTTTTCCTAATATTTAGCTAGTTTTAAAAATTGTTAAACCCCCCTTAACATCTAATATTCAAGCAATGCAAATAAAAGGAAATTTTCTAAGAGATTTAAAACAAAGACCCGAAAATACCTTTGCAAAGTTTGAAAGAAGAAGCTGTTAGCCTTTAGGAAAGAAAAATCACACTCTTTCTTGCTTTAGAAATCTCGAAACACAAATGAGAGAGAGTGTGTTGTTGCTTGAAAATATGAAGGCTAACAAAAATCTAAAACTATGAGCAAAACTAGTGTTAGCAACCCAATCTTGGTCTCGATCCTTCCTCTTGAATCGACTTGGGTCATTCGATCTTCTGGTTGATCCCATCTAGATCAACCTGCCATGCTCGATCCGCTACTCGATCTTGGGTACTTCGGATGCACGGCTAAGTTCTCCAATTGTCCACGAGCTCCACTCTGATCCTCCTCACGCCCAAATAACCTCCTCAACTCGAGAGTGCTCCAAACAACCTGATAATGATGCATATTGATATATCATAGTTTTTATGGGTTTTTGACCATGATATAAGTCTTGTTTATAGAGTCTTTTTGTTATTTTCAAATCTTTTTGAGTCTTTAGATTTTTAGATATGTTTGGAGCTTATTTGGAGATATTGGAGCATTCTGGAGCAAAACAGAAGATGTTGCTGAAGAAATCAAGTAGTGCAAAAATTATACACTCGAGCAGAAATTGTGCAGTGCGCGTGCAAATCCCGTGTCGATCGACACTAGGGTCTTGGTGTCGATCGACACAAAAAGTGCACAAATCTTGCCCGAATTTTTAAAGATTTCTGAAGAATTACAAGTATGCCCAGAAATTTTATATATTTGCAGTTTCGTCTCAAATCGTGTTCTGGGTATATAAAAGGATTTTTATAGTCATTGTTTAGACCTAAGCTTTATTTTACAAAGAGATTAAGAGAGAGATTTTTAGAGAGTTTTTGGAGAGATAAATCATTCTCCTTTAGAGAGGATTTTGAACTCATTTATTTCTTCTATTGATTTCTCTTATGCTTTCTATTCAAATTATGATTTGTGTTTCATTGATCATGTCTGAGTAGTCTGCTTGTTAGGTTTAGGGTTTTTCAAAGGTGATGATGAATTGCTAGGTTGAATTGAATTGTTAGGATAAAATCATTAGAGTTCTTCATCTTGATTTGTGTTTATTGCTTATTCTAGCTTCGTGACCTAGAATCTGATATTAGGTTGATTAATAGATGCGGAAGTATTGTTAATTACCAGAACTAATCTTAGATGAGCAAAATTCCTATCCGCAAAAGAATTTGGTTTAGGATTTTGTGAACAATTGAACCTGATTTTAATGCTTGTTTGAATTGATAGGATTTACAAAGGAATTTGGGATCCTATGATTTAGACATAGATAATCTCTGCAGCGAAAGTTAATTGATTTTATACTAGTGTTTCAAGTTCAAGAACAGTGCTTAATAAACTCCTAACATTCTGTCTAGATTTGCAATTCGGATTCACCTGTGAATTTTCCAAGGCCTAGCGTTTCTCTCTTTGATTTAAAACCTCCCAATCGATTTGCTGCTTTCTTTTTATTACTTGCATTATTTTCATTTAGTTTTGCTTAGCTTGATTTGAACCTGAGATTTATTGTGCAACAATCTAAGTCCTTGTGGATTCGATCCCTAAGTACTACAGTGATCTCTTAATTTGAGAGAGTAGCTCTAAGGGTTAATTTGAGCATATCACATATGCAAGAAATATGCAAAATGCGAATGCAAAGGGACCTAGGACCTAAAATGCAACAAATAGAACAAACTATCCTATAATGCAAGATGAATGCATGAAAAACTATCGTAAATGCATGAAAAATATGTAAAATATATGGTAATATCAACTCCCCCAAACTTGCCTTTTGCTTGCCCTCAAGTAAACAAAATTCAAGAAGGAAGAGAGGTATTAAAACTGGGGTTTAAGCTTCTTGCAAAAGTGTTTTTCAAATGAATCAATTCAATGGTCCTAGTTCATAATCCTAAGATGCAATGCACACACTCATACTCCAAAGAACTTAGCCATACTCATCATATAATGAATTTTAAATCATGACTCTCATATTCCAAACAATCCAAGAATCCTAACCTTTAACATTCAATTAAGAGCAAACCATGAATCACACTTATGCACTTTAAAAACAAACACATTTGGCTAGGGACAAAGGTTATGAGACTAGAATGATCTCATTTAAATGGGTACTCCAATGCAATGGTTTCTCTCAAAATGAGATGAACTTATGCATAATGTTAAAGGTAAAGGCAATTGATGCATACATGATTAGATTCTCATCTACCCATGCACACTAGCAATGTTCCTAAAACCCTCTCTCATTATTTTTCTCTTTTTAAGCTCACTCACCCTCCTAGAGACTACCCATAACAAGCAAAACCCAAATAAACAGAAAACATCTCTTCTCAGTTGGCTAGAGGTAAGGCTACAAACAAACTAAGCTCTTTTAAAAACTTTGATAGCTCTCTTATAATTAATTTTTTTTTCTTTTTATTTGGCACTAAGGCTCTTTTATTAATCTCCCTTTTTTTTTTTCCTTTTGAGAGCTATCTTCCCTTTTAAAACATGATCTTTTATTTTCAAACACAAAGCCTACCACTTAAAACTATAAAACATTTTTATTCAAGCTTCAAACACCAAACTCTTTTAAGCCGAAAACAAATAAGCAAAATAAACAACTCCCATGAACCCCATTCCTAACCTTAAGCCTAAAACTAGCTTCAAAATGCAAAGCTAGCAATCATATGAGAGCCTAATCATGTCGCCTAGACGTAACACGTTATGCCAAGTTCAAACCGAAAAGAGGTCTCACAATGATATCACACAACAGTATTTGGCTTGAAAGGAGGGTAAGGGTTATGGTGGGAGTTCTACTTAGGCTCACAAAAGAGTTGTGAAAGGAAGAAGAGAGCCTAAATATGTATATAATCCATGTGTTCTTTTTCAAATGCATAAGTATGATAATTAAAAATTCCAAGTTAAGGTTCTCACTTGATAGGAAAGGATTCAATAAATGAATGTTCAACTTAAGCCACGAAAATCAAAACAAATGATCCAAGTATGGTTAGAGCTAACTTTCAAAGAGTGTGCAATGCATCAAAAAACTACTAACCAGGGCCGTGAAACAATTCATGAGCTTAAAACACTTTTTTAAGAAAAACTTTTGCCCCTTATGCAAATGCAAACAACCTAAATGCTTAAAAATTCTAGACTCAATCCTAAAATGCTTAACAATTCGAATGCAACTACATGAATTTTTTTTTGAAAAGTTTTTTAGGTAAGCTTTCAGCTGATGAGGAGATTAACTTTGATAATGTGTGGATTGAGAGACCAAGAAAGCATAAAGAGGTAGCTGTAGAGAAGAAAGTGGAGCAAGCTACTAAAGAGAAAAATTTTATGTGCCTCCACCGTATGTTCCTAAGCTTCCTTTTCCTGTCCGCTTCAAGAAACATCTGATAGAGAAGCATAGACTCCTGTTTGAGAAGCATCTAAAGGATGTAGAGATCAAGCTGCCTCTTGTGGATTGTCTAGCTTTGATGCCGAAGTGTGCTAAGTTCTTCAAAGACACTCTTACAAAGAAGAACAAGGAGAGTAAAGAAGTTTTGGTGCTTAGTGAAGAGTGTAGTGCTATTATTCACAAGGAGATTGTCCCTAAGAAGCTAGGAGATCCGGGATCCTTCACCACTCCTTGTACTTTGGGTCCATTGAAGTTTAAAAGATGTTTGTGTGATCTTGGTGCAAGTATAAACCTCATGCCCCATTCTATAGCAAATAAGCTCGGTTTCACACGTTTCAAGGAGTGTAGGATCTCCCTTGTGTTAGCTGATAGAAGCGTGAGACTTCCAGTGGGTTTGCTAGAAGATATTCCAGTGAGAATAAGTGATGTCAATGTACCAACCGACATTGTTGTGCTTGAGATGGATAAAGAGCCTAAAGATCCGCTTATACTAGGAAGACCATTCCTTGCAACCATCGGAGCAATCATTGATGTCAAGAATGGGAAGATAGCTCTACACTTGGGCAAGGACATTAAGCTGGATTTTGATATCAACGAGGTCCTGAAGAAGCCAACCATAGAAGGACAAGCATTCTACATTGAAACGTTGGATGCTTTGGCCGACGAGTTACTTGAGGACCTAGCACAAGATGATCACTTGAAGCTGGCATTGACTAAGGAGCCAGGGGAGTTTGGTTTTCTGAGTGAGAGGACTCAAGAATATGTTAGTCTCCTTGACTCTAGAAATGTTGTGAAGGAAGATGAAGGCGGATGCCTAGAGGTCGATCAGGAAATCGAGAAGATCACTCGATATAGGATAGCAATCGACAAGAAGATCGAGGAGACTGGTCGATCCAGCAAAGCAATCGATAAGAAGATCGAGAGAAGCCAATCGATCACTATCCTCACTTTCTCTCTGAGAACTTGCGTTTCAGGAACAATGGCACCCAAGAAGAGAAGCAGATATTTGGCAACTCATGGGGAAACACAGCAAGTGGTTGAAGAAAGAAGAGGCTTGAGAGGTTGCAGTTTGAGCCTACACAGTTTGCAAGTAGGGGTCTCTTGGAAAGGCTAGGTTTGTTGGAAGAGTTTAATGAGTTGCTCAGGGGCATGGGCCTTGCTTGGCTATCACAGATGGATTGCCCAACTTACCCCGAGGCCACGCTTGACTTCCTCTCCACCTTGGACTTCTCATATGAAGATCCAAGCATCCAAACTCCATCTAAGGGTCATGTCACGTTCAAGATCAGAAGGAAAGCCTATAACCTCTCCATCCCTAAGCTATGCCAAGCTTATGGTCTCAATGTTGCAGCCACGCTTGTAGAGTTCCCACGATTCAAATCAGCGAATGCTCTATGGGACTTGGTTAGCGACGGAGACTACAAGGCCAATACCGCCAAGATCAAGAAGGTGCGCAATCCTGTGCTAAGGTAAACCCTGAAGCTGCTGGCCAACACGTTCAGTGGAAGATCCACAGCCCCAACAGTGACCAAGAATGAGCTCTGCTTCCTTTTCCAAGGGGTTAAGAAGATTGTATGCGATGGTGAGGAGAATGAGGATCCAATGGAGGATGAACTTGGGGATGACGTCAACTACGGCTGCATCTTGGCTTCTTCCTTGGTCAAATACAAGGCTTGGACAATAAGATGTAAGACGAGCTCTGCACTCATAGGAGGTTTCATCACGCTATTGTTCATACAAGCGGGAGTGCCCCTTGCAGATTTTGAGCCTTGTGTGGAGCGTGCGTACATGGATGAAATCTACATGCGCCACACTGATTCCTTGGGACCTACTCCAGCTCCAGGCTTCTATGCTTACTTGTTCCACAACCATAACTATGAGAAGAGAGTCTGCATTCTGCCCAATCAAGATGAAACGCACCTACAAAGCATTGGCACAATAGAGTTCTTGCTAAGCGATGAAGAATGCGTTGCGCCTCTTGGAAACATGGCAGCCCCACCTCAGCTCACTCGTTCACCCTCAGAATCCCCTCCTACATATGCTGAGATGCCCCCAGGCTTTGATCTCCCAAAACTAGACTATGAGCCACAGACAATGGCTGAGAAATTCCTTGCCTCGGTTGTTGAGATTCAATGCAAGGTTAACAAGTGGCAAGGCAAGATGATTAAGAAGCTAGCAAAGAAGATCAAAGACCTACAAGGAAGCTTTTCTGAGACGACTCTAAGTGACGAGGTTGAGAAAATGGGCGAAACGATGAGGAGAAACTCAACCGGAGGTGTGGAGATCCGTGAACCTCAAGATGGTAATCAAGCTGGGCGTCTTTCTCTACACGAGGGCACAAGCAGGAGCAAGGACAAGGAGATACTTCACGACACTCCTAGAAAGAGCAGGAGGACTGGAGACATTGTGATTTTGGTCTCCTCTTCAATTTGTTTGACACCGAGACGTTGTCATTCAAGTTTGGGGGAGAGTGTGTGCTTTGACATGTTTTTATTTGGATCTTATTTTGTGTTCACATCCTTGAGTATTCATGCATCCATCTAAGTGCATAGAAAAATACAAAAAAATCTGAAAAAAATTTAAAACAAATTTTTAAAAAATCATATAGCTTGCATTTGCATTGTTAAATATTTTAGGATTGAGTCTAGAATTTTTATCATTTAGGTTGTTTGCATTTGCATAGGGGGCGATAATATAAACAATTTTCTTGTAAAGTGTTTTAAGCTCATGAATTGGTTCAAGGCCCTAGTTAGTAGTTCTTTGATGCTTTATACAAACTTTGAAAGTAAGTTCTAACCATTTTTGGATCATTTGTCTTGATTTTCTTGTCTTGATACCGAAACAAACTTGAATTGAATCCTTTCCTATCAAGTAAAACCTTAACATGAATTTTGAATTATCATACTTGTGCATTTGAAAAAGAATACATGGATTACATATACATATTTAGGCTTTCTTATTCTTTTCACCACTCTTTTGTAAGCCTAAATAGAACTCCTCACCTTAACCCTTACCCTCATTTCAAGCCAAATTTCGTGTGTGATTTTGTGAGGCCTTAAATTTTTGGTTGAACTTGGCATAAAGTGTTAGGTTTAGGGCGACATGATTAGGCTCTCATATTGATGCTAGCTTTGCATATTGAAGCTAGTTTTAGGCTTAAGGTTGGGATGGGAATTCACGGGTGTTGTTGATTTTGCTTGTTTTCGGTTTTAAAAAGAATTGGTGTTTGGAGTTTAATTGAAAAGGGTTACATAGTTTTAACTAGGTGGTCTTGAATTAATTTAAATAAAAACTCAAGCTGAAAAGGAGATAGCTTTCAAAAAGAAAAAGAAAAAGAAAAAGAAAAATTATAAGAAAAGAGCCAAAAGGCCAAGTGCATAAAAGAAAAAAAAAATTTATGAGAAGAGAGCTATCAAAAGAAAAGAAAAGAGCTAAAATTATGTTTATGGCCATACCACTAGCAATAAGAAAAGTTGAAGATGGTGTTTATGTGGGTTATGCTTGGCGTCTTGCCTTGTTTGATTTAGGTAGTCTCTAGAGGGTGAGTGAGCTTGAAAAAAGAAAAAAAAAGAGAGAGGAATTAGGATCATTGTTAGTATATTTGGGTAGATGAGAGTCTAGTCATGTATGTATGCATACATTGCCTTTTACCTTTAGCATTATGCATAAGTTCAACCCTTTTTGAAATAAACCATTGCTTGAAATACCCACATGAATGAGATTATTTTTATCTCATAACCTTGTCCCTAGCCAAATGTATTCGGTTTTCACTGCATAAGTGTGATTCACAGTTTGAACTTAAATAAATGTTAAAGGTTAGAATTCTTGGATTGTTTGGAATAGGCAAGTCTTGATTTGAGATTCAATATGTGATGAATATGGCTAAGTCCTTTGGAGTAGAAGTTTGTGTACTGCATCTTAGAATTGAGAACTAGGACCATTGAATTGATTCATTTGAAAAACACTTTTGGAAATTTGAGCTCCCATTTTTAAACCTCTCTTCCTAGCTTGGATTTTGTTTGCTTGAGGATAAGCAAAAGGCAAGTTTGGGGAGTTGATATACTAATATATTTCACATATTTAGCATAGATTTAGAGTAGTTTTCATGCATACATCTTTCATAATAGGCTAGTTTGCACCATTTATCTCATTTTAGGTCCTAGAACACTTTGCATTAGCATTTTGCATATTTCTTGCATTCTTGCATCATATTCAGGTTTTTTTGGATACACTAGAGCTATGGAGGGTGCGTGGATATGCTGAGGATCGAAAGGGAGCCTATGGATACTTGGAAGAACTCAGTCATGCATCAAAGGAACCAAGATCGAGGTGAAGATCGAGCTAGGTAGGTCGATCTAGAAGAGATCGACCAGAAGATCGAGACACTCGGGTCGTTTCAAGGAAGCAGATCGAAGTCAAGATCGACCAAGGTGATCGAACGTGAGTACGAACACGGAAACTAAGCCCGGGAAGAACGAGAGCCAGATCGAGGTCATGACTCGATCGTCTGAGGATCGACCAGAGGATCGATAGAAGTGCTCGATCCACCAGACAGAATAGACCCGACGATCGAGCAAAGGAAGACGTTCTATGCGGAAGATCGAGTAAGAGATCGACGACTCAGGTCGATCTCTGAACCTTATCCGGACAGCTCATGTTTTGGAATTTAGTGAGGGGACCATTTCCTTTTGTCTACCCTATATTTGGGAGCGATGGAGAACCATTCATATTGTCTCCTCTTTGTTTAGTCTCCATCTTATCTTTATCTGTCTTTTAAGCAAAAATCGCCATTGTTAGTTTTGAAGCTTTTTCATATTTTTTAAAACCTTAATCTTGCTTTTAATCTTAAGTATTTCTCTTAATCTTTCTTGCTTAGTAGTTTAATCATGTTCATCCTTTCTTCTTTTGTATTTTCATCTGTTTTAATCATGAGTAGTGAGTAATCCACCAAGGGTTTAAGGTTGAGGTGATTAAGAGAGTTTAAAGGGTTTAAGCTTGGATGTTTCTTGCACTTAACTTAATCTCTTCTTGGATTAGGGGGTTTTAATGCCTAGAGACTCTTGATAAAGATCTCTTTGATCTCAGGGATTTCCTTACCTTAGCAGGATTCAGGAGATCCCTTAAAACCAAATCCAAGAGATTAGCTCATCCTTTCTCAAATGCCATGGATGCTTAGGGAGCTAGTTGGGCCATTTTTTGAGATTTATACTTCATGTTCTTCACCTTTTCTTTCCACCACACGCCATGGGTTAGGAGGAAAGGTTGAAGAAAGGATTTATACCAAAAACCATGGATAAATCTAGTTTAGCTTCCTAAGGCCTATAGATAACACTAAAATGTGTAGATCTATGTTTTCAAAACCCCAAGTTTGAATCTTGAACCTCCTTAAGCATTATCCTTAACCATGAATGCACTTTTAGCTTTTGAAATCTTAAAGTCATCATTTTCTAGTTTTAAAGTTTGAATCTTTTGTCTTAGCATCTTAAAAATCATTTCCTAGGTTTTTAGAACTTTCCTTTTATTCTGCTTTTAGCTTTCGAATTTTAAAAACCAGTAGTTTTGCATTTTAAATTCTTAGAGGTCATCTGCTAGTTGTTTAACCCATCAGTAGGGATTTTAAAATAGTTTTCGTGGTCATTTAGTAACTGCATTTAGTTTTTATAGATTTTCTCCTCAAATTATCCGAATTTCACTTAGATTTACAAAGCTCTTGCATTCCTAGTATTTTTCATCAATCTGATTTGGATTGACACCTAAAGTACTACAACAGCAAAACCTTGCTTTAGGTTTGATTAAAAAGGCTTAAAAACCTTAGTTATCAAATGTTCATTCTCTAACTTGTTACCTTTGGAGTAAAACTTCAGAACCTTCTCCTTGGTGAGCCTCAACTCTATTGTGCATTCCTTTGCATCAAAGACAGCTCCAGCTGAGGCTAAGAAGGGCCTTCCCAAGATGAGGGGGTTCTTTATCTTCCCTTCTACATCCAACTCTAGAAGGTCTGGATGGATTATCACTCCTTTAATCACCATTGGTATGCCCAATGCCTTAGCTGTAGAAGAGAGCAACAGATTGATTCTTGCACCTAAGTCACATAGACAACTCTTGAAGGTCTTGCCTTTGAGTTCACAAGGAAGAGTGAAATAGCCAGGATCACCAAGCTTCTTGATTTCCAGCTTCTTGACATCTGATGCCTCAGCCTTAGCTAGAGCTTCTTTCAACTCATCCTGAACATCAGTGCCTCTAAGCTTCATCTGAGCTGCAAAAAAAGTGGTGTACTTCTCCAATAGCTGTTTCTTGAACTTTCCTGGAAAAGGGATATCAGATTGGTAAACTGGAAGAACATAATCTTTGTCCTCCTTCTTAGCTCCAACAGCTTCAAGTGGCGCCCACTTCTCTTCTTCCTTTGTGGTTCCTTCTTCAAGAGAGTTCTCCTTAGTGGCATCATTATGGGCATCAGCTTCAATAAGCCTCTCTCCCCCACTCTGAAGTTCACTGTCCTCAATAATTAATGAAATGAAGTTTTCAATGATAGCTTCATCTTCAAGACGAGTAAAGGCAACTTCAGACTCAACAGCTTGGTAATACTCATTGGGATTCTCTAAGGTCTTCACCCTTGAAGCCAAATCATCAAACTTGGTGCTGAGCTCAACATGGATTTTATCCAGCTTGTTGTAAACATTAGAAAATTTCTTGTTCATCTCCAAAGTATCATTGAGTTGTATTTTGAGGATTTGGGTGAGCAGGCACTTGATATCAGCTTCACTAGAGTTAAATGCATTGTATGTACCTTGAGGGAGAGAAGTATGTGGCGCAAGTTGTGAATGAGGATGGTAGCTGCTGGGAGAGTAGTTCATAGGCATAAACCATTGGTTAAGGTTTTCGCCTCTTTGTGATGAGGACCTCCAGCCGGTTAAGATACCCACCATGTACGAACCACCAAATACATGGTCGGGTACGAGGATAATGAGAGAAGAGTTCAATAAGGCCGTGGAGAATCTCCTCAACCTCAAGCAAACACACGACATCAACACTCTCCTCAAACGGCTTATCCTTAAGGAAGAATGCATGACGATACAAGATGAAGACATGACAGTACGGGACGATGGCGTGTTGGTACGGAACGAAGACATGACGGGATGGGACGGTAGCATTACGGCACGTATGACCGGAGGGCAAGACGACCAAATTGGCCAACACTTAGCCAAATTTCAAGACGTTCAAAGCCTAGCCAAGCTTGAATTGGGTCCTAACATCGATGAACGACCTCTTCTCAAAGACAGCCTTGGCCCAAACATGTTGATCATTGCCCCACTTCAAAACGACCAAGCTTAGAGACCAAGCGTGACAACGAAGACTTACCTTACTCGGACACTAATCATTCAAGAGGCAATGGTAAGATTTATCATTTATTTCAATTATATTTCATGTTTACCTTTTGTTTTACAGGGATTTATTCTTAGTTTCTTTATAGAACTTTTAGAATAAACTTTGTAATCTTTTGTTATTTCTTTTGTATTTTCGGTCTTGCATTTTCTTGTATTTTCGACCCTAGAAGGTCAAGGCTGAAGGACTATTAATAAAGTCTCACATGCTGCATTGTAGCTCACCTTTTTACCTATTATCAATAAAAGAACGAACTTTCTTCAAGGAAAGCCGCCGCCGAGTTCTAGAGCATTGTGTGGTTACCCCTTTGTTCTTGAGTTCACAAACCGACTTTATCACGGTCCTAACACCAGCCGTGTGTGTGTCATTCGATCCATCACTCGTTTCCATTCATTCGGTTAAGTTAAGAGTGCCGTTTGGCCAGTTACTTCACCACACCGTACCGGATCAAGTTAGAGAGTGCCGTGTGGCCAGCTAACTGATTCAACCACCATACCGGTCATATAAGATCATACCTTTGATCTTATATCACTTTGATTCTCAAGAAAGAGCATATTCTAAACTTGGAGATACTCATCTGCAATGAAAATTCTTGGAAAAGAGTTAGTGACAAAATTCAAATAAAAGCTTGAACTGGAGGATTCTACAATCCTAATGATCAAAACAAAGACCAATGGCAACGGCGCCAAATTGATAAAGAATTTTTGAGCTCTTTTTCAATCACCCAAACCAGTACTAGCCATTGTACTGTAGTATATGGTTTTTATCAATCCAAAGGTCTAAGATAGATACCACTACGAATACAATAGAATTCTTAAGTCAAGCTAAAACAGAGAAGGAGTTGTTTAAAATATTAAACTAATCAACCTATGTGAACCAAACACTAAGCAAGACTAGTGAAAACGGTACTTAGAAATGATCAAACACAAAACAGAGGAACAAAAACAGAGTACTAAAAAAATTTTGAAATTCAGATAATAAAAGCAAAGATCCTAGATTTGGTTATGGAGTTTAGGGAATTCAAAGGCAAGATTGGGCTGTTATCAAACTCATTAACAATGCAAACAAGCAAGTAATGCTAATTTCTAGGCATAGAGTTCACAATCAAGCAAGTTAAATTCAATCTCTTGGCAAATAACACTTTGCTAAACATCCTAAAAAGAACTAACTCTCACTAGTGCTACAATCAATAGCAAGCAGGTTCATTCAACTCCATTCAAGCCAAAATACTTCTTAGACAATCAATCTCTTGAGCAAAGACAAGTAAATCCTCTAAAAGACAAGAGAAAGCCTAATTCTATATTTATTTGATCAATAGAGAGGAATCAATCAATATTATGCACTAACAAGCCCTAAGCACTAACAAAATCCCATAATCTATCATATCTAAGTTCCTAAAGAAGACTACTTACTCATCATCATGAAAAACATGAAATCCATTGGGAAAAGGATGTTAATCATGATTAGAGAGAAATATTAAGAAAAATTTAAGATTGCAAATACAAAAAGTTAGATTAAAGGAAAAATCTTGTTCTTACAAAAACCAGAAATCCATTATGAGACAAAAGCAAGAACAAGACTTGATAAAAACCTAAGGTCAAAGAATATTTATACTAAATGACAAAAACCCTAAAGCAAAAACATTCTTGTAAATAAGTTTGGTTCAGATGAGGTTGACATCGAGCTAGGAGCTTCATGTGAATGCTTAATGTTGCTCCCTCGGATGCCTGACATCAAGAAGACATGCTTGGTGTTGATGCTAGATGTTGGTCTTGGTAGTCTTGGGCCAAAGATGTTGTGCGATGTGCTTGATGTGAGTCTCCTGTGGCTTAACATCGAGCTTCCTTGCTCGATGTGCATTCTCTATGTGAACTATCTTCCTCTCGAGTGCATTACATCGCCCGATGTGCTGGTCGACACAGTTTGGGCGCTTTAACAAAAACTTCTGTAACTTTCTAATCGCTGATGGGAATGACTTGAAACCCACTCCAGACGTAATCTAACTCACAAAGCTACAACATTGTTGAAGACTTCTGAAGCTGAATCGGAATGGAGATGCTTTGTTCGAGTCGGTTTGTCAGGCGCAGTTTCTGGCCGCTTCAACTAGATGCACCTTCTTCTTGGCTCTTTTCATGCTTTGTGCTGCATTCACCATCATCTCCCATGCTCCTTTCAGTCCCCAAACTCTCCAAAAAAACCTGCCAAACACTCAAAATGCACAAAACATGCAATGCACATCCTTTTTGAAAGATCTAGACGAGATCGACCATATGAGCGAGTGACTTAAGTCGTTTCAAGAAGGAAGATTGAGACCAAGATCGAGACCAAGATTGACCGAGGTGATCGATCGTGAGTACGGACGTGGATTATGCCATGCATAACGAGAGCCAGATCGAGACCACGACCCGATCACTCAAGGATCGAGTAGAAGATCGAGCATGGGAGGACGATCCATGAAGGAGATCGAGCCAGAGATCGAGTTACCCAAGTCGATCTCTGGGACCTTATCCGGCCAGCTCATTTTTTGAGCGTAGTGAGGGGACCATTAGGGTTGTTTGGCTATTTTGGGCAAAGAAGGGACATCACTTTAGGGACACACACTTGTCTTATCTTTTTTTCGAGCTCTCTATTAGGCGATTAGCCATTGTTAAACTTTGAAGCTTTTCTTGTTTTTAAATTTTTGAATCTTGGTTAATCTTAAGTATTTTTCCTTAATCGCTTTCTCTAATCATGTTTAACGTTTCATTCCTTGCATTTTTATGTGTGTTTAGCTATGTGTAGTGAGTAGATTTCTTTGGGTTTAAGGTTGGGATGATTTAAGGGTTTTAAAGGTTTAAGCTTTCGGGATTATTTCTTGTTCTTAACTCATTCACTTCTATGATTGGGGGTCTTAAGGCTTAAAGAGTCTTGGAAAAGATCTCTATGATTCCAGGGTCTTCTTACCTTGACCAGATTCAAAAATCCCCTAAAACCAAATCCTAGAGGCTAGCCTATCCTCTCCCAAATGCCATGGATGAAGAGGGGGTTAGTTAAGCCACTTTTTAAGACCTCTGCTTAATGTTCTTTGACCCATCTTTCCACCACATGCTATGGGTTTGGAGGAAGGGTTGAGGAAAGGGGCATACCACACGCCATGGATGATCCAAGCTTAAGTTTCTCAAGGCTTAGAGATAGCTCTTCAAAAGAGTAGATTTATGTTTTCAAACCCAAAGCTTGAATATTAAACTTCTTGAATATGATCCTCAACCTTAGATCCTCTTTCTAGCATTTTAAAACTCAAGTTTATCATTTCCTAGTCATAGAGTTTGCATCTTTTATCTTTAAAAGTCATTGCTCTAAGTTGTTAGAAATTCTCTGTTTTACCCGTTTTAGTTCTTGATTTTTAGTAATTAGTAGTTTTGCATTTTAGATTTTCTGTTTTCTTCTATTACTTGTTAACCCCCTTCCAGGGATTTTAAAATAGTTTTCATAGTCATTTGGTCTTTGCATTTAGTTTTTGTAGAATTTATCATCTATTTACCCGATTCTGCTTAGATTTGCTTTGCTCTTGCATTCCTAGTGGCTTTCATCACCCAGGCTGGATTGATACTCCCTTACCACTATACTGCATCATTATATAGGTTTGGGCTTTGATATTCAACCCCAAAACATTATGTTTATCAAATGGCGCCGTTGCCAACTTGGGTTTGTTAGAAAGCATTAGGATTTGGAACTTAGTAAAGACTAAGCCTTTATTTTCAATTTGTTTACTAATTTCTCTAGCTTACTACTTGTCTTCTCAGGTACATGAATTTGAGGTCTAGAGGCAACAACAATCTACTACAACCTCTAGACAATATTCATCAACTTGGAAGTGCAAGATCAAGAAGAGTAAGAGAGCAAGCTCAAGCCTTTGAAGAGATTGTGCAAGCTGGTACAGTTGACTTTGAAAGTGTGGCTGAGCAGGAACATCCTGAGGGACCTCCACCACCTCACGGAGCTGTTGGAAGGGGTAATGGAAACTCCAACCACGCAGCTAGACCACCACGGATCATTGGTGCTGGAGATGCTCCAAATACACATCACAACCGCTTTGGGATCACTCCTCCACCGGTCCAAAACAACAACTTTGAGATCAAGCCAGGCTTTGTCTCAATGGTTCAGAACAACAAGTTCCACAGGCTTGCTATGGAGGATCCGTTAGAGCATCTTGACAACTTTGAGCAAGTTTGTTGGATGATAAAGATAAATGGGATCTCGGAGGATGCATTCAAGCTAAGGCTCTTCCCTTTTTCACTTGGGGATAAAGCTAGACATTGGGAGAAAACCTTACCACAAAGTACAATCACATCATGGGCTGAATGCAAGAAGGCGTTTCTAACTAAGTTTTTCTCAAGCACATGAACAGCTAGGCTAAGGAGTGAGATCAGCGGATTCACACCAAGGTAGAACGAGACGTTCAGTGAAGCAATGGATCGGTTCAAAGACTACACCATTCAATGCCCTCATCATGGCTTCAGTGAGGAGACACTCTTGAGCACCATCTATAAAGGAGCTCTTCCCAATATCAGAATGCTCCTAGATACGGCAAGTAAAGGCAACTTTCTTGGCCAAGATGTCGAAGAGGTAATGGAGCTTATAGAGAATCTAGCTTTGAGTGATGGGAACTACACTGAAGATTCTGATCAAACACCTACAGGTTCTGAGCTTGAGTCACACAAGATGGAGCTCAAATCGCTCCATGAGAAGATAGACAAGCTAGTGCTTGCAAATCAGAAGCAAGTACATTTTGTGGGAGAAGCTGAAGAAGTTCTAGAGGAGTTAGAGCTGAGCCAAGAGGAAGCTAATTGGGTTGGAGGCCAGAACTACAACAAGCCACAAGGCTACAGTCAGGGCTATCAAGGCAACAACAACCTCTCTTACAGGAGTACCAACGTGGAGAATTCAAAGGATCAAGTGTACCCTCCACAACAAGGCAACCCATTTGTTCCTTACAACAAAGGGTTTACACAAAACAGTGGGTACCAAGGTCCGAGACAAGGGAACTTCCAAGGCCAGCAGCAGCAGCAAGGCAACAAAGGCTACGCTCCTATGTTTCCTCCTGGTTTCGTACCTCAGCAGCAACAAGTTCAACCCATACCTCAAGATCCGGTTCAAGAAATGTTTCAACAGTTGCTTCAAGGTCAGCTTCTACAAATCAGAAGTTTGTTGATATGAACAATAGGCTGGACTCTTCTCTTACTGAGGTCTCTACTCATATCACCAATCTGAACAATAAGATCAAGCAGCTAGAGAAAGGCAAAGCCAGTTCAAGCGGTCAAGGCAGTCTGCCCGGGAAGTGTGAGCAAAACCCCAAGGAATATACGAACGCTATTACTTTGAGAAGTGGGAAGGAGCTACCGCCGAGGGCTGCACCTAAAGACAATGAGGTCACAGTGGTTCAAGAGGGGGAGGGTAAGCTTTCAAATGATGAAGAGATTATCTTTGACAATTTATGGATTGAAAGGCCATGGAAAGGCAAAGAAGCAGTTGTAGAGAAGAAAGTGGAGGTGGTTAGCAAAGAGAAAGATGCATTTGTACCTCCACCCTACAAACCGAAGCTTCCTTTCCCTGAACGGTTCAGGAAGCAGCTACTTGAGAAGCATATAGCAGTCTTGAGAAACAGTTGAAGGATGTTGAGATCAAGCTGCCTTTAGTTGATTGTTTGGCCATGATGCCTAAATGTGCCAAGTTCTTCAAGGATACTCTTACTAAGAAAAGCAAGAAGAGTGAAGAGGTTTTTATGTTGAGTGAAGAGTGCAGTGCAATCATTCACAAGGAGATTGTTCCAAAGAAGCTAGGAGATCCGGGATCGTTCACCATTCCTTGTGCGCTTGGACCATTAAAGTTTCAAAGCTGCTTATGTGATTTAGGAGCAAGCATAAACCTCATGCCCCACTCCATTGCCAAAAAGCTAGGCTTCACCAAGTTTAAAGAGTGCAAAATCTCTCTTGTGCTGGCTGACATAAGTATAAGGCTCCCTGTAGGTATGCTTGAAGACTTGCCCGTGAGGATTAGTGGAGTTAATGTGCCAACTGATTTTGTTGTTCTTGAAATGGATGAAGAGCCAAAGGACCCTCTAATCCTTTGTAGACCGTTTCTAGCAACCGCTGGAGCCATCATAGACGTGAAGAATGGCAAGATCTCTCTACACCTTGGCAAAGACATCAAGCTAGACTTTGACATCAATGAAGTCTTGAAGAAGCCAACGATTGGTGGACAAGCTTTCTACATTGAAACCTTGGATGAGTTAGCCGATGAGTTGCTTGAGGAGTTGGCACAAGAGGATCACCTACAGCTAGCTTTGACAAAGGAGTGTGGAGAGTATGGTTTCCTGAATGAACAGACTCAAGACTCAAGACTCAAGACAAGGTTGTGAAAGAAGATGAAGGCAGATACCTAGAGATCAACCAGGAAATCGACGAGTTCACTCGATCCAAGGGAACAATCGAAAAGAAGATCGAGGAGGTTGGTCGATCCAGAAAAGAAATCGATGAGATAATCGAGAGGGACAACTCGATCAGTTCAGAGAACGACTCAGCGACTCTATCTCCTGCTCAATCTTCTTCAAATCGAGTAGGTAAATCGAGAGAGTGCAATCGATCCGGACCAGAACAAGAGGAAGATCGACTGGATGACTCAATCTCTGAGGAAAGAACGGTTCAAGATGGAAGCCTGAAAGCTCATGACTTGGGTTCAAAAGAGGCTAAGGAGCACAGCAACGTCAACACAAGGCACGAGGAGGACTGGAGCGAGCTGTTAGCCCCAAAGGTGGACCTAAATGAGCTCCTGAAAAGGCTAAGGTACGCTTTCTTAGGACCCAATGACACTTATCCTGTCATTGTGAATGATAATCTGAGTAATAATGAGTTAAACTCACTCCTTAAGGAGTTGAGAAAGTATAGGAAGGCCATTGGGTACTCTCTAAGTGACATCAAGGGCCTTTCACCAATGCTTTGCACTCACAGGATTCATTTAGAGAATGAAAACACCTCTTCTATTGAACACCAAAGGCGTTTGAACCCAAACTTGAAAGAAGTAGTTAATAAAGAAATCTTAAAACTTCTAGAAGCTGACGTGATATACCTTATCAGTTATAGCACATGGGTCTCTCCGGTCCATGTGGTACCAAAGAAAGGGGGTATCACGGTTATTAAAAATGAAAGAGATAAGATGATTCCTACAAGAACAATAACTGGACATAGAATGTGTATTGATTATAGGAAACTTTTTGAAAGGTGCATGATGTCTATCTTCTCTGATCTCATAGAGGAAATGGTAGAGGTCTTTATGGATGACTTTTCTGTGTATGGTGCTTCTATTGGTGGTTGTTTGTCTAATCTGTGCAGGGTACTTAAGAGATGTGAGGAGACAAACTTGGTGCTGAACTGGGAGAAGTGTCACTTCATGGTGAAGGAAGGGATTGTACTCGGTCACAGGATTTCTGAGCAAGGGATAGAGGTTGATAAAGCAAAGATTAAGGTCATGATGAGCTTGGAACCTCCGGCTAATGTGAAGGGTATAAGGAGCTTTTTGGGACACGACGGCTTCTACAGGAGATTCATAAAGGACTTCTCCAAGATAGCACGCCCCCTAACACGGCTGCTATGCAAGGAAGCTGACTTTGTCTTTGATGAGGAGTGTCTTCACGCTTTCAAGACCATCCAGGAAGCTCTTGTCACCGCACCTATAGTTCAAGCACCAGATTGGGATCTACCGTTTGAGATTATGTGCGACGCTAGAGACTACGCCATGGGTGCTGTTTTGGGTCAGAGGAAAGACAAGAGGCTGCATGTAATCTACTATGCCAGCCGTACCTTGGATGACACGCAAGTTAAGTATGCAACCACCGAGAAGGAGCTACTAGCCGTTGTCTTTGCTTTTGAGAAGTTCAGGTCCTACTTGGTAGGTTCTACGGTCATTGTGTACACGGATCATGCTGCTTTGAGGTATATCTACTACAAAAAAGACACCAAGCGAAGACACTTGAGTTTGATATGGAGATCAAGGATAAGAAGGGGATTGAGAATGGTGTAGCAGATCATATTTCAAGTATGAGGGTGAATGAATTCTTACCATTGGATGACTCACTTCCTGAGGAGCAGCTCATGATGGTCAACACTGTAGTTTGTACAAGGCTAGATGAGAAGCTGGGAGATGTTTTGAGTTAGAGGGAAGAAGATTTACCTTGGTATGCTGACATTGTCAACTTCTTGGCATGTGGTGAAGAACCCACTAATCTTGACCATTACCACAAGAAGAAATTCATGAGAGACATCTCCCATTACTTTTGGGATGAGCCCTACCTGTGCAAGAGGGGAGTAGATAGCCTTTACAGAAGGTGTGTAACAAGAGAAGAGGCTAAAGACATTCTCCTACATTGCCACGTTTTGACATATGAAGGGCACTTTGCTTCGTTCAAGACTGCTACAAAGGTCTTACAAGCCGGGTTTTGGTGGCCAACACTCTTCAAGGATGCTCATGAGTTTGTAAAAGCTTGTGAAGCTTGCCAAAGAGCTGGAAACATCACCAAAAGGAATGAGATGCCGCAGGTACCAATCTTTGAAGTGGATGTGTTTGATGCTTGGGGGATTGATTTCATGGGTCCATTCCCATCTTCTTACGGCAACAAATACATCTTGGTGGCTGTAGACTATGTGTCTAAGTGGGTTGAGGCTATAGCTTCCCCAACCAATGACTCAAAGGTTGTAGTAATGCTCTTCAAGACTATCATCTTCCCACGGTTTGGAGTTCCTAAGATAGTGATCAGTGATGGGAGCAGACACTTCATCAACAAAGTGTTTGAAGGTCTCATGAAGAAGTATGCAAAAAAACACAAGGTAGCTACACCTTATCACCCTCAAACTAGTGGGCAAGTGGAGGTCTCGAATATACAGATCAAGGCTATCTTAGAGAGGACCGTAGGAGCAACTCGGAAGGATTGGGAAAGTAAGCTAGACGATGCCCTTTGGGGGTATAAAACCGCCTTCAAGACTCCTATAGGTACCACTCCCTTCACTCTCCTCTACGGCAAGGGTTGTCACCTCCCTGTGGAATCCCTATGGAGCTGGAACATAGAGCACTTTGGGCGGTGAAGCAAATGAACTTCAGTCTCAAGACGGCACAGGAGAGACGGCTGATGCAACTCCATGAACTTGATGAGCTAAGGTTGGATGCTTATGAGAGCGCTAAAATCTACAAGGAAAGGACCAAGGCGGTTCATGACAAGAAGCTGGTACATAAGGAGCTCAAGGAAGGCAGTTTGGTGCTACTTTACGACTGTTCCCTGGCAAGCTCAAGTCTAGATGGTGTGGACCTTTTGAGATCAAGGAAGTTCTACGATATGGAGCGGTTACTTTGGTTGGCAAGAGTGGAAAGGCTTTCACAGTTAATGGGCACAAAGTCAAGCCCTACCTGGCGAGTGAATGCAGCAAGGAGAGCACTACACTGCTTCTCCAAGACCCACCTCCTGCCTGAACCAAGTAAAGTCAAGCTTAGGACGTTAAACAAGCGCACTTGGGAGGCATTCCCATGTCTATCTTGTACATATTTTTGCTTTCTTTCTATTTCAGTTTTATGTTTTTTATGTTTAAGGGTGTAGGTGAAAGGATAAGGGATTGGAGATCACGATCCTGGAGTCAAAAGGGGCAAGGAAAGGAGAAGTTGAGGCAAGGAATCGAGTAATGAATCGACCTGGCTCGATCTTTGCTAGATCGAGCTAGTGAATCGAGTGGAGTCAGTTGATCTAGATGAGATCGAGTAGACAATCGAGTGAATCAGTCGATCATGAGAGGATGACCCACCAATGCGTCTAGAACGAGGTGTGGATCGACTGACCTCACTCGATCCTCGAGCTGGATCGATCAGCTTACTCGATCATGTCACTCGATCCTTGCCAAAACAACCTCCAAATCGATCACGTGGCTCGATCAAAGGAGCATGGCTATAATCACGAATGATCTTGGAACGAGAGGCCAACTCGATCTAGGACTCGATTCAATTCAAATCGAGTCCCCAATCGATCAATCCTCTCGATCCTAGCCAACATGGGCATGAGATCGAGTTCAAGATCGACCAAATTGAATCGATCTCATGCCGAGGTAAGTTAAATTTTTTCCCTCCTTTCTCTTTTCCTTCCTATTTAAAATTTGAATTGTGGTGACTCGATCTCATGCCGAGGTAAGTTAAATTTTTTCCCTCCTTTCTCTTTTCTTTCTTATTTAAAATTTGAATTGTGGTCAAGGCAAGCATCTTTGACCATGAAATATGTGCCTTGACAACACTTTTTCGGAAACCACTTGTTTTAGCCCATGGTTTTCTTGGTTTTTATAACAACATGCATCCACACTCTCTCTCATTTGTGTTCGAACTGTTTTCTAAAAGTAAAGAGAGAGAGTGTGAACTTTGTTTTAAGACGAAAAACTTCTTGCTTTCATCTCTTTCAAAGATATTTTCGGTTATTTGAATTACTTGTTTAAAATTGTTTTGAAAATTTTTCTTTTGTTGGCTTAGGGTGAATGTTAGATGTTAAGGGATTATGATAATTTTTAGAAGCAGCTAAATATTAGGAAAATTGCTAGATTTGATCCTATCTAGAGATATTTTCTTCTAGTATTTATCTTCAATTTTAATAAAATCCCTAACAATCTGAGCTTATTGTTATGAGTTTTTCTTTCTTGCTCTCTCATTATCTTTATTTAGCCGCCTATACTCATCCTTCTCTTTGAGAATTTTAATCTCAGGTACCAATGGCACCAAAGAGAAGCAGAGATGTGGCAACTTCAACCAAAGAGAAAGAAACTCAGCAAGTAGTGCAAGAGGAAGGTCAACAAGTGGTTCAAGAGAGGGTTAGATGGAGCAAGGAGGAGAAAAAGGCTAAGAAGAGACTTGAGAGGCTGCGCTTTGAACCAACCAAATTTGCAAGCAGAGACCTGATAACAGGCTTTTTATACAAGCTCAGGTTATTATCAAAGCCCAAACCACACGTTATGATGTAGTATAGTAGTAAGGGATATCAATCCAACCTAGGAAGCAGGAAGAACACTAAGAATGCATGGATGAAGCAAATCTAAGCAAATCGGAAAAATGATTGGTAAAATCGAAGAAAACTAAATGCAACAACCTAATGAGATGCAAAACAATTTTAAAATTCCTGGAAGAGGGTTAACTACCACTAGGACAAAGCAGAAGATTAAAAATGCAAATCTACTAAGAACTAAAAATCAAGCCGTGAATCGACCACTGGATCGACCACTAGATCGAGTAGAACTGACCGATCTAACAACTTAAAGCGATTGACTTCTAATGAACAAAGATGCAACTTTATGACAAGAAAATGATGAACAGAGGGTTTAATATGCTAAAAGAGGGGTTTAGGGTCGAGAGTCATATTCAAGAGTGTCAAAGGTTTAAGCTTTGGTTTGAAAACGTTTAGATCTACTCATTTGTGAGCTTTTTCTAAGCCTTGAAGACAAAACAAGAACCATCCATGGCGTGTGGTATGATTCACTTCCTCAATTTCTTCTCCAAACCCATGGCGTTTGGTGGAAAAAGAGATCGAAGAGCAAGGAAAACAGATTTCAATATATGACCTAACTAATCTCCTCTACAATCATGACGTTTGGGAGAGGAAAAATTAGTCTCTAGGATCTGGTTTTCTAGAATATCTGAATCCTCTCAAGATAAGACAGCCCTGGAAGCATAGAGATCTTTTCCAAGACTCTCTAAGCCTTAAGACCCCAAGATCCTAGAAGAGAAGGTATGAAGAACAAAGAAAACACAAAACTTAAACCTCTTAAAACTTTTGAATCACCTCAACACCGAAAACCCAAAAAGTACTACTCGCTACACATGATTAAGATCGAATGAAAAGCAATAAACAAAGAACTAAACATGATTAACGAAAGGTAATTAAGAAAAACTGCTTAATATTAAATGATTCAAGTTCAAAAACTAAAGAAAAGCTTCGATGTTCAACAATGGCGATTGCCTAAGATAAGAGCAGAAAAGATAAAAGCAAAACGTGTGTAAGAAAGTGTAGCCGCCTCTTTCCCCATATAGCCAAACATCGCGAAATGGTCCCCCCACTAGCTGCCAAAAACGGTTAAGGCCGTAGAGATGGACCTTGAGATTGATCAGTGCGCTCGATCATCCTCAGGAATCGCCTTGCTCTGCTCGATCTTCAAGTCGATCTGGTTGGATGGATAGAGTATCTTTCTCGATCTTCTTCTCGATCTTTGGATGATCGAGTCGTGGTCTCGATCTGGCTCTCGTTCTGCATGGCGTCATTCACGCCCGTACTCCAGATCGATCTCCTTTCAAGATCTTGGTCTCGATCCTTCCTCGTGAATCAACTCGGGTCACTTGATCTTCTGGTCGATCTCATCTAGATAGACCTGCCTTGCTCGATCAGCTACTCGATCTCGGATCCTTCGCACGCACGGCTGAGTTCTCCAAGTTTCCACAAGCTCCATTTTGATCCTTCTCACGTCCACATAGCCTCCACAACTCCAGAGTGCTCCAAACAACCTGATAATGATGCAAAAGTGCAAGAAATATGCGAAATGCGAATGAGAAAGGGACCTAGGACCTAAAATGCAACAAATGGAACAAAATAGCCTATAATGCAAGATGAATACATGAAAAACTATCCTAAATGCATGCAAAATATGCAGAATATATGGTAATATCAACTCCCCCAAACTTGCCTTTTGCTTGCCCTCAAGCAAACAAAATTCAAGAAAGGAAGAGAGGTTTGAAAGTGGAAGCTCAAAACGAAGTTTGCCAATGGAGAAACTGATTCAACGCCCAAGTTATAAGTTCTAAGATAAAAAGAGGTTGTTCTACTTCAAAAGCTTTAGCCATACCCATCAAAGCAAACAATGAACCCTAGCTTAGTCTACACAAGCATTCAAATCAACCAACTCCTTAACATTCATTAAGCATAACCAATGGATCAAGTTTGTGTACATCAAGCGAAAGCATTTGGTCAAAGGGATATGGTCATGAGATGAAAATGATCTCATTTTAAAGAGGGGTTTAAAAATTCATGGGATCACTCAATGAAAGAATCCTATCTTTGGCAAAATGCTAATGGTAAATGCACACATATGCATGCAAGTTAAAGCTCCCTTCTACCCATTTTACCCAAGATGATCCTAAAAACTTCTAAAACCCAAAGTTAACCCCTAAATCTACCCTTTCCCAAAGCGCTTGATCATCTTCATTCTTCACAACGGGGGAAACTCCTTTTTGCCTTGCCGTGTGGTTAACTTCCTCTTTTTGAACTTTGCTCTTCATTGTTGAATGTTTGGCGCCGCTTTCATCACCTTTGGTGGATAGCTTGGTCTGATTTTTCCTTTCGGTTGACACTTAGAGCAATTTTATCTACTTTACTTAACCAAAATTCACGTGTTCCCCCTTTGCTACTAATCCCATTCTTCTTTCTTCTTTTGAAAACATAAAAACAAGAAACTCTTAAACCACTCACATGACCCTTTCCTCAAACTCCTAACCTAATACCAAGCTCAAAATGCAAGCTGGTGTCTAGAAGGGAGCTTCTCTTTGCCAGCCCTATTCCTAACACTTTTTGCTAAGATAGGATTAAAAATGATGCAATGAAAGGCCTCACTACTCACGCAAAAGTGTTTAGGTTTGAAAGAAGTTTTGGTTTAAGGCGTGGTTAACTGTCCCATTATGATGAGAGATCAGCTACTTGGATTAACAAGAGTGGTAAGAAAAGGAAGAAGATAATCCAAGTATGTATATGGGTAAGCCATGCAATCGCTTTCAATGCACAAACCAAATAATTTAATGTCAGGATTAAAGTTCTAATAAGATGGAGTTGGCATCAAATCAAAGCGAGTTTCAACATAAGACTAGAGTATCAAATGCAAGTAATCAAGGTATGGTGCAGCCTTAACTTCAAACTCACTAGATGCAATCAAACAACAAACAACCAAGGCACTGAAAACAATTCAAACATTGACAACTTAACAAGTGTTTATCATTTACTTCCTATGCAAATGCAGCAACCTAAATGATTTTTTTAAAAATTCTAGACTCAATCCTAAAATATTCTACAATGCAAGTGCAACCACCTGAATTTATTGATTTTTTTTTAAAAAAAATTATCATTTTTTGTTCTTTTCTATGCCTTAGGATGCAATGCAAGACTCAAGGGATGATAACAGAAGATAAGAGCAAAGAAAACATGTCAAACACACCACACACTCCCCCAAACTTGAATGACACTATCTCGGTGGCAAACAAATTGAAAGGAGTTCAAAACACAAACCAAAAACAAAGAAAACATGCGTGGTATATACAATGGTTTGGTTGTTGGTACCTCGGAGCTAAGTAAGGCTGGAGCTTGAGGTTGCTCCAGACTTCTTGCTCTTCTTAGGGGTTTCGTGAGCTACTGCCTTGCCCTTATCCTTGCTAGCTCCTTCATGAACCGAGTGGCGAGTAGCTTGAATCGTTTCTTGGGGCTCACGGGGCTCAATGCCTCCGGTTGATCTCCTTCTCTTCTCGGGCTGCTCGACCTCTTCGCTTGAAGGTGAACCAGTGGCGTTGCCTTTAAGCTTCTTGATCTTCTGAGCAAGCTTCTTGATCATCTTGCTCTGCCACTTGTTCACTTTCCTTTGCATCTCCACAACAGAAGCTAGGAACTTCTCCGCCTTTGTTCTCAGCTCAAAGTCAAGCTTTGGAAGGATGAAGCTCTCGGGCATCTCAGCATCTGATGTAGGCGACTCTGAACGTGGGTGAGAGACTAGTGTGGGAGCGGCTGTTCCTCCTAGAGGTGCAAAGCACTCCTCTACACTCGGCAAGAACTCGATGTTGCCAACTCCTAGCAGCTTGGTTTCCTCCTTGTTCGGCAATATGCAAACCCTCTTCTCGTTCTCACAGTCGATGAACAAGTAGGCATAGAAACCCTCGGCTGGCGTGCGTCCCAAGCTATCCGTGTTTATCATGTAAATCTCATCCATGTAGGCTCTTTCTGCGCAAGGAACGAAGTCAGGAAGTGGCACACCGGCTTGAACAAACATCGGAGTGAGGAAGCCTCCTATCAGCGCTGAACTCACCTTGCATCGCATCGCATATGCCTTGTACTTCACCAAGGAAGCAGCTAGGATGCAGCCGTAGTTAACATCATCTCCGAGCTCATCCTCCATTGGCTCGTCGTTCTCCTTAGGATCGCAGAGGAGGTGCTTAACGCCTTGGAACAAGAAGCAAAGCTCGTTCTTGGTGACTGTGGGAGCCACGGACTGTCCACTAAAGGTGTTGGCGATGAGCTTGAGTGTGTATCTCAGCACCGGACTCCTCACTCTCTTGATCTTCGCCGTGTTTGCCTTGTAGTCATCATTGCTTATGAGATCCCACAAGTCGTTAGCTTGAGTGAAAGAAGGGAACTCAACTTGCTTGGCATCAGCTTTCAAACCGTAGGATTGGCAAAGCTCGGCATTGGAGAGATAATAGGCCTGTCTCCTGATCTTCAAGGTAATGTGGCCTTGGGAAGGAGTAGGAAGACTCGGGTTCTCATAAGTGAACTCCACGGTGGCGAGGAAGTCTATGGTTACCTTGAGATATGTTGGGCAATCCATTCTTGATAAGCAACAGATCCCAATGTACTTTAGAAGCAGGTCAAAGTCTCCCAAGATCCCCATCTTCGACAGCAAATCCCTACTCGCAAACCTGGTGGGATCGAACCGAAGCCTTTCCAGCCGTTTCTTGGCTTGCTTCTCCTCTTTGGTCCATCTGACCCTCTCCTGAACCACTTCTTGAGCTTCTCCTTCTTGTGCTGTCTCTTCTCTCATTCTCTTGGGAGCCATGGTACCTGAATGAGCAAAGGCGGTGAATGTTGAGAGAAAGATAATGTAGAAGGAAAATTTTTTTAAGAATTACCCTAGATTTTTAGAGAATTTATAAAAATATTAGCTAGATAATAGAGAAGGAAATCTAGAGATATGGTTAAATCTAGAATTTTTCCTAATATCTAGCTATTTTTAAAAATTTGTTAAACTCCCTAGCAACTACCATCAACCAAGGCGAATAAAATAAATTTTCTAAAAGATTTCAAACAATAAACCGAAAATACCTTTGCAAAGGTTGAAAGCAGATGTTGTTAGCCTTTAGAAAAATAAAATCACTCTCTCTCTTATTGTAGAAAACTCGGAATACAAATGAGAGAATGTGGGGTTTCATGAAAATATAAAGGCCAACAAAAAATAAAAAACCATGGGAAAACTTAGTGGTTTCTGACAAAAGTGTGGTCAAGACACATCTTTCATGGTCAAAAATGCTTGCCTTGACCACACTTCAAATTTAAAAACAGGAGGGAAAGAGGAAAAGAGGGAAACAAATCACTTACCTCGGCACGAGATCGAGTCCATTTGGTCAATCTAGGACTCGATCTCATGCTCATGTTGACTAGGATCGAGAGGTTTGATTGATCAGGGACTCGATTCAGATTGCATCGAGTCTTAGATCGATTGTACCCTCTCGTTCAATGATTTTTGGTCACTTAGGCTGTACTCCTTGGATCGAGCCACATGCTCGATTTGTGGGTCATTTTGGCTTAGATCGAGTGGCAGATCGAGTAGGCTGATCGATCTATTCTCGAGGATCGAGTGAGGTCAGTCGATCTACAACTCGTTTGCATTTCAAGCTAAACGCATGGGTGGTTTATCTTCCCATGATCGACTGACTCACTCGATTGTCTACTCGATCTCGTCTAGATCGACTGACTCCTCTCGATTCACTAGCTCGATCTAGTAAAGATCGAGCTAGGATGAGTCGATCTAGCACTCGATATCCAGCCTATACTTAGCCCTTCTCACCTCTTTTGACTCCAAGATCATGGCTTATAATTCCTTATCCTTTCACCTACACACTTAGACAATAAAAGCATAAAACTGAAATAGAAAGAAAGCAAAAATATGTACAAGATAGACATGGGAATGCCTCCCAAGTGCGCTTTCTTTAACGTCTTTAGCTAGACTTTACTTGGTTTAGGCCTGAGGTGGGTCTTGGAGAAGCATTGTGGTGCTCTCCTTGCTGCAATCACTCGCCAAGTAGGGCTTGACTCTGTGCCCATTAACCGTGAAAGCATTCCAGCTCTTGCCAACCAATGTAACCGCTCAATAGGGAAGAACTTCCTTGATCTCAAACGGTCTGCACCATCTAGATTTGAGCTTTCCAGGGAACAGCTTCAAACTCGAGTCATAGAGTAGCACCAGACTGCCTTCTCTTAACTCCTTATGAACCAGCTTCTTGTCATGAGCCGCTTTGGTCCTCTCTTTGTAGATCTTAGCAATTTCTTAAGCTTCTAACCGTAGCTCATCAAGCTCATGTAGCTGAATCAACCGCTTCTCTTAAGCTGTCTTGAGGTTGTAGTTCAGCTGCTTCACTGCCCATAGTGCTCTATGCTCCAACTCAACAGGAAGATGACATGCCTTGCCGTAAACAAGAGTGAAAGGAGTAGTACCAATGAGGGTTTTGAAAGCGGTACGGTAAGCCCACAAAGCATCATCGAGTTTGACTGCCCAATCTTTTCTAGTAGCCCCAACTGTCCTCTCTAGTATAGCCTTGATCTGCCTGTTAGACACCTCTACTTGCCCACTAGTTTGAGGATGATAAGGCGTTGCTACCTTGTGCTTCACGCCATACTTCCTTAAGAGACTTTCAAACACCTGGTTAATGAAGTGGCTGCCCCCATCACTGATCACTACTTTTGGAACTCCAAACCGTGGAAAGATGATGGTCTTGAAGAGCTTGATCACCGCTTTTGCATAGTTTGTTTGGGAAGCTATAGCCTCAACCCACTTAGACACATAATCAACCGCCACTAAGATGAACCTGTTGCCATAAGAAGATGAGAATGGACCCATAAAATCTATCCCCCATGCGTCAAAGAATCAACTTCAAAGATTGGCACCTGAGGTATCTCATTCCTCTTCGTGATGTTTCCAGCTCTTTGACATGCTTCACAAGCCTTAACAAATTCATGAGCATCTTTGAACAGCGATGGGCACCAAAAGCCGGCTTGTAACACCTTTATAGCAGTCTTGAAAGAAGCGAAATGACCACCATATGAAGAGCCGTGACAATGTAGAAGTATGTCCTTAGGTTCTTCCCTTGTTACACATCTTCTATATAAGCTGTCCACTCCTCTTTTGTACAAGAATGGCTCGTCCCAAAAGTAATGGGAGATGTCTCTCATGAACTTCTTCTTGTAGTAGTGGTCGAGATGAGAAGGCTCCTCTCCACAAGCTAAGTAGTTTACTATGTCAGCGTACCAAGGCAAGTCTTCTTCTTTGAAACTCAAGACCTCTTCGAACTTGTCTTCAAGCCTTCCACATACAGCCGTGGTGATCATCATGAGCTGCCCCTCCGGAAGTGACTCATCTAATGGCAAAGCTTCATTGACTCTCATCTTTGAAAGGTGATCAGCAACACCATTCTCTATCCCCTTCTTGTCTTTTATCTCCATATCAAACTCTTGTAGAAGGAGAATCCACCTTAAGAGCCTTGGCTTGGTGTCTTTCTTAGAGTAGATGTACCTCAAAGCTGCGTGATCAGTGTAGACAACAACCTTTGAGCCCACCAAGTATGATCTGAACTTCTCAAAAGCAAACACAACGGCCAACAGCTCCTTCTCAATTGTAGCATATCGGACTTACGTATCATCCAAGGTACGACTAGCGTAGTAGATAACATGCAATCTCTTGTCTTTCCTTTGACCGAGAACAGCTCCCACGGCGAAGTCGCTCGCATCACACATGATCTCGAACGGTAGGCTCCAGTGTGGTGCTTGTACTATAGGCGCGAATACAAGAGCTTCTTTGATAGTCTTGAAAGCATGAAGACAATCCTCATCAAACACAAAGTCAGCTTCCTTGCACAACAGCCGCATGAGGGGTCTTGCTATCTTGGAGAAATCTTTTATGAATCTCCTGTAGAAGCCCGCGTGACCTAAGAAGCTCCTCACTCCTTTTACATTAACCGGCGGCTCAAGACTCATCATAACCTCAACCTTAGCTTTATCAACCTCTATCCCTTTCTCTGATATCTTGTGCCCAAGTACAATCCCTTCCTTCACCATGATGTGACACTTCTCCCAGTTGAGCACCAAGTTTGTCTCCTCACACCGCTTAAGTACCTTGCAAAGATTCAATAAACAAGCAGAAAAAGACGCACCATATACAGAGAAGTCATCCATAAACACTTCTACCATCTCTTCTATAAGATCAGAGAAGATCGACATCATACACTGCTGGAATGTTGCCGGTGCATTACACAACCCGAATTGCATCCTTCAATATGCGAAGGTGCCATAAGGGCATATAAAGGTCGTCTTCTCTTGATCGTTTGGATGGATTGGTATTTGAAAGAAACCACTATAACCATCAAGAAAGCAATAATAAGGAGGGTCAACAAGTCTTTCAAGCATTTAATCAATAAAAGGAAGAGGAAAATGGTCCTTTCTAGTAGCTGAATTAAGCTTCCTATAGTCTATACACATTCGGTGACCAGTTATGGTTCTTGTAGGAATCAATTCATCATTTTCATTCTTAATGACCGTGATCCCTCCCTTCTTAGGCACCACGTGGACAGGAGAAACCCATGTGCTGTCACTGATGGGGTTATCACGTCAGCCTCTAACAATTTTAGGATCTCTTTCTTAACTACTTCTTTCAAATTCGGGTTTAAACGCCTTTGATGTTCAATAGAAGTAGAGTTCTCATTATCTAAGTGAATCCTATGAGTGCAAAGCATTGGTGAAAGGCCCTTGATGTCACTTACAGAGTACCTAATGGCCTTCCTATACTTTCTCAGCTCATTTAGGAGCGAGTGCAACTCATCATCACTCAAGTTCTCATTCACAATCATGGGATAAGTCTCATTAAGCCCTAAGAAAGCATACCTTAGCCCTTTTGGGAGCTCCTTTAGGTCCACCTTTGGGGCTAGCAGCTCGCTCCAGTCCTCCTCGTGGCTTGTGTTGATGTTCCCGTCCTCGGTAGCCTCCTTAAAACCCGAGACATGAGCCTTAAGACTGTCTTTTTGAACCGTTGTCTCCTCCGAGATCGAGTCATCCAGTCGATCTTGCACTCGTTCTGGTCCGGATCGAGTAACTTCACTCGATTCTTCTACTCGATTTGATGTGGATCAAGCAGGAGATCGAGTCCCCATCTCGTCCTCTGAACTGATCGATTGGCTTCTCTTGATCTTCCCATCGATTTTTTTGCTGGATCGACCAGCTTCCTCGATCTTCTTGTCGATTGCCGTCCTGGATCGAGTGAACATCTCGATTTCGTGATCGATCTCTAGGCATCCGCCTTCTTCTTCCTTCACAACTTTCCTGTAATCGAGAAGATGAACATATTCTTGAGTCCTCTCACTCAGAAAACCATGTTCCCCTGGCTCCTTTGTCAAGGCGAGCTGCAAGTGATCCTCATGTGCCAGCTCTTCTAGTAACTCATCAGCCAAAGCATCCAACCTTTCAATGTAGAATGCTTGTCCTTCAATGGTTGGCTTCTTCAGGACCTCGTTGATGTCAAAATCAAGCTTGATGTCCTTGCCAAGGTGTAGAGCTATCTTCCCATTCTTTACATCAATGATTGCTCTGGCTGTTGCAAGGAATGGTCTTCCAAGTATAAGCGGATCCTTAGGCTCTTCATCCATCTCAAGCACAACAAAGTCGGTTGGTACATTGACATCGCTTATTCTCACTGGAAGATCTTCTAACATACCCACTAGAAGTCTTACGCTTCTGTCAGCTAACACAAGGGAGATCCTACACTCCTTGAAACGTGTGAAACCGAGCTTCTTTGCTATAGAGTGGGGCATGAGATTAATACTTGCTCCCAAATCACATAAACAGCTCTTAAACTTCAATGGACCCAAAGCGCAAGGAATGGTGAAGGATCCTGGATCTCCTAACTTCTTAGGCATTATTTCACTGTGGATAATATCACTACACTCTTCACTAAGCACCAAAACTTCTTTACTCTCCTTGTTCTTCTTTGTAAGGGTGTCTTTGAAGAACTTAGCACACTTCAGCATCATAGCTAGACAATCAACAAGAGGCAACTTGATCTCTACATCCCTTAGATGCTTCTCAAATAAGAGTCTATGCTTCTCTATCAGCTGTTTCTTGAAGCGTCCAGGAAAAGAAAGCTTCGGTACATACAGTGGAGGCACATAAGCATCCTTCTCCTTAGTAGCTTGCTCCACTTTCTTCTCTACGGCTACTTCTTTGCCTTTCCTTGGCCTCTCAATCCACACATTATCAAAGTTGATTTCTTCATCAGCTGAAAGCTTACCCTCCCCCTCTTGGATCACAATGTCCTCATTAGTCTTAGGAGCAACTCGTGGTGGAAGTTCTTTGCCATTTGTCAATGTAATGGCGTTGGCGTATTCCTTGGGATTCTGGTCACACTTGCCCGGTAAGCTGCTTTGACCGCTCGTAGTAGCCTTTCCCTTCACTAACTGCTTGGTCTTGTTGTTCAGGTTTGTTATCTGAGTTGAGACGTCAGTAAGAGAGGTGTCTCGGCGGTTGTTCATCTCGGCAAACTTCTGATTAGCTGAAGCTTGGCCTTGAAGCAATCGCTGGAACATTGCTTGTATCGGGTCTTGAGGTTGGGGTTGCATCTGTTGTTGTTAGGGAACAAAGCCGGGAGGAAACATAGGAGTGTAGCCTTTGTTGCCTTGCTGCTGCTGCTGACCCTGGTAGCTCCCTTGCCTCTGCCCTTGAAAGCCACTATTCGGTTGAAAGCCCTTGTTATAAGGCACAACGGCTTTGCTTGCTGAAGGGGGTACACTTGATCTTTAGGGTTCTCATCGTTTGTACTCCTGTAAGAGAGATTGTTGTTGGCTTGGTACCCTTGTGAATTACCTAAGGCTTCTTGTAGTTCTGACCAGCAATCCAGTTAGCATCTTCTTGGCTCAAGTCTAACTCCTCTAAGACTTCTTCGGCTTCACCCACGAAGTATACATGCTTCTGGTTTGCAAGCACCAACTTGTCAATCTTCTCATGCAACGACTTGAGCTCTTTCTTGTGAGACTCTAGCTAGGAACCTCATGGTGCACGGTCATAGTCTTCGGCGTAGTTGCCGTCACTCAAAGCCAAGTTCTCGATTAACTCCATACCCTCTTCTACTTCTTGACCAAGAAAATTGCCCTTGCTTGCCGTGTCAAGTAGCATAAGGATCTTGGGCAATGCTCCATGGTATATTGTGCTTAGGAGAGTTTCTTCACTGAAGCCGTGGTGAGGACACTGAATGGTATAGTCTTTGAATCTCTCCATAGCTTCATTGAATATCTCGTTCTGCCTTTGAGTGAATCCACTAATCTCACTCCGCAGCCTTGCTGTTCTTGTGCTCGAGAAGAACTTTGAGAGGAACACCTTCTTACACTCAGCCCAAGACGTAATGGTGCCTTGTGGAAGGGTCTTCTCCCAATGCCTAGCCTTGTCTCCGAGAGAAAATGGGAAGAGCCGTAGCTTGAAGGCATCTTCCAAGATCCCATTGATCTTTATCATCCCACAAACTTGCTCAAAATTGTCAAGATGCTCCAAGGGGTCTTCCATAGCCAGCCCATGGAACTTGCTGTTCTGAACCATCGAGATGAATCCTGGCTTGATCTCGAAGTTGTTGTTCTGTACTGGTGGAGTAGTGATCCCAAAGCGATTGTGATGCGTATTAGGAGCATCTCCAAGAACTCTCTAAGGTGCTGGGGCTAAGGACCTATTTTCAAAGAGGAAAGAAGTTCTCAATCCTTAATCACAGTACACAAGGCTATGGGGAAGGATTGGAGTTGGGGAATTCAGAGCTAGAATTACAAGAAACTAACAGTTGAAGCATTCTGCAGTTAGGTATGCACACATGGCGCTTGCAAACACTTTCTTTGGAAGGAAGGAAACCTCACACCTAACTGGAAAGGAAAGAGACTTCCTCTACTCTGGATTGTATACCAGTGTGGACACCAACGAAAATGCAACACCTATAGGTCCACCTAGCAAATTCCCATGCTTTGTAAGACTGTTAATGGAGCAGCTGCTAACCTACCAGTGCTGGGCAATAAACATAGGAAAAAGGGAGAAGAACCCACAACTTCACATTGGAGGAGTTGTGACAGCCATACTCATGGCCTGTGATGTGAATCTTGAGGAGCATGCTGAAGATTCTCTAAGTCCTTCCTGGATAGACATGGACTATCTGAAGAGAAACCATTTCCTTGAGAAGAGTGTTCAAGACAGGCATGTCTACCTATTCCTCAATGATCACCAAGAGCCAGTAAGAGTCCTTCTTCCTAACCCAAGGCTCACCTCCTTCACAACAAGGACCAACATCAACTTCAATCTGAGTGAGGAGGAGCTCTACAAAGGCGGCCCTATCCCTGAAGAGAGAGAACAAGACAGTGAGGAAGGAAACACTGAAGAGATTGAAGAAGGAGCTGAAGAAGATCACCAATGAAATGCTGCTGCTGGCGTTGAAGGCCAAGGAAGAACCTATGAAGAATATGAGCTTTAGGAAGAAGTGGTGTTGAGCTACAGTTCAAGGAAGTTCCACTTCAAACCCTATGAAGCACCCAGCCAAGGATGCTCTTTGAAGGTAGCTCATTAGCACATCAACTCTCTACAGAAGTGGTGTAAATGGCAAGATAAAGCCATAAAGAGGTTGGTGAAGATGGTTAAGGGGAAGTTCAGAAAGGACAAAGCAACATCAGTAAGAACTTCCCACCAATGCCATACTCATGAGCACTCTCCTCATATGGAGAGCATATACAACAAGATGAGCCAACTGAAGAGGAGGAGGCTGTTTGGAACCCCCACGGAAGACACTCTTTCCATGCTCAGCCAAGTGATCAATGGGGGACATGGGCACAACCAAGAGCTTCATCATATGAGCCAAGTACCCATGTACCATCAGCTTGGGAACCAACTCCCATTCCCTCTGAAGTTCAAGAATCATGGAAAAGGGGTCAACAAGGGAACTCTTCTCAAGCAGAGCAATTATGGTCAAGTTGGGCTCAACCACCACAAGAAGCAGAGCATTCTACCAAGGTTTATGAGAGAAAAAACAAGAGGAGGGCTAGCAAGTCTCCTCAGACCTCAGGATCATCCCACCACTCCTACCACTGAACCAAGTACCACATCCTCTCCACTGTTTATACCATTGCATCTTTTTCAGTTCTGTATTATATTTTGTGCATTTCTCTCTCATTGCTTTCATTACACAAGAGACTGTGTAATTTAAGTGTGGGGGAGAGATTTGGGGTTTGACTTTGTGTTTTGTTTTCTTTGTTTTCCTTTTTCTTTCACTTTGAGTCTCATGCATATCATGCATTCATGTAAGGCATAGAAAAACACAAAAAAAAATCGAAAATTTTGAAAAATTTTGCATTTTTGCAAACCAAAAAGAAAGCATGTAGTTGCATTTTCATTCTTCTAGGATTGAGTCTAGTGTTGAAATATAGGTTGTATTGTATTTCAATAGGGCATTATGATGAGTTTTCCTTGTAAAGTACTTAGTGTTTAGGGATGATTTCAGTGTTTAAGTGGCTAGTTGTTTGATGCATCTTATGATTGCTGGAAGTTAAGGCTGAACCATGCTTAGATTGCTAGATTTGGTCTTCTCATCACATCCTGAAAGCACTTGTTCTCTGAAAATCAACTCTATCAACTTGAACTTTAATTTGGACTTTTAATTATCATGTCTTATGCATTGAAAAGTGAATTCATGGCTACCATATACATATTTGGATCATCTTTTTTCTTTCTACCACTCTTGTTGATCCAAATAGCTGATCCTCATACTTATGGGACAGTTACATCCACACCCTTAACCAAAACCTCTTTTTGAACCTAAACACTATTGTGAGAGCTGTGAGGCCTTTGCATTGCATTTTCGATTTTGTCTTGGCAAAAAGTGTTAGGAATAAAGCTGGCAATGATTAGCACTCTTGTTGATATCAGCTTGCATCTTGAGCTTGATTCTAGGATAGAAGTTTTGGGGTAAAAAGGGTAGTGTAAGTGATTTGAACTTCATGTTTATATGTTTTTAAAGAAAAGGAAAAGATTTGAAATGGTAGAAAAGGGGAAACAGTCTAGAATTGTGGTTAAGTAAAAGAAAGAAAAATCTCTAAGTACAAAGAAGAAAGGCACCAGCAACAAAGCTCAGAAAGGTCTAAAGAAGAAAAAAGCAGACCAGGAGCAATCCACCAAAAGTGATGAAGGTGACAATACAACAAATAAGAGCAAGTCCCAACCAAAAAGACGCAACCACACAAGCAAAAAGAAGAAGTTTCCCCAGCCATGAAGAAGGGTAAAGGGTAGAGTTTAGGAAAGGGTAGACTTAGGGGTTCACTTTTGGGTTTAGAAATGCTTAGGATTCATCTTTGTGTATTTGATTTGCATGCATAAGTGTGCTTTTACCTTTAGAATTTTGCCTAAGATGAAATCCTTTTCATTGAGTGATCCCTTATGTTTATTAACCCTTTGCTAAAATGAGATCATTCTTATCTCATAACCTTACCCTTTTCAACCAAATGTCTTTGCTTGATTTGCTTAAGCATGATTCATGGTTCTGATCTTAATTGAATGTTAAAGAGTTGGTTGATTTGGCATTTGCCTAAGTTGAGATTTGAGATCATTTTGAAACATGATGAGCATAGCTAGTTTCTTTAAAGTATAGCTCATTATGTTTGCATCCTACAACTAGGCACTTAAGCATTGATACCATCTCTTTACCTTTGCACTTTTGGAATCTGAATGCCCACCTTCAAACCTCACTCTCTCATTTGTTCTTATTAGCTTGAGGACAAGCAAAAGGCAAGTGTGTGGGTGTTGATATCTCTTGTATTTACACCATTTAAGACTGCATTTAGTACATGTTTTGGTTCTCTTTTGCATGTTTTCCCTTAGTTTTTGTCCCATTTTCTTCTCCTTTTAGACTTAGGTTGCATTTAGGATATAGTTTGCATTTTCCTTGCATTTTGGATATTTTTAGGTGCTTTTGGAGCTAAAAGGAGCTTGGAGGAGCTTTAAGGATGATTCAGGATGCTAGCTGGACCAAAGGGAGCAAAAGGGATAAAAGCAGACAATCTCTGCAAAGATTTTCGGTCAGAGCACGGAGAACATCGATCAAGGGGATGACCGATACCAGATTTTCGGTCAGGAGCATCGATCATAAGGTGACCGATACGAGCACATCGATCAACAGCATCGATCAAAAGTGATCGACACAAACGTCCCGGATGAATTTTGGTCACCACATCGATCACTGCCCAGACCGATGTAATTTACATCAATAAACCCTGACTGTTGTAACTGACCGATGTAAACCCAGTCTGAACCTGTTTTATTTACACTTTTGCCATTACTCTAGGGCTTCCTTCTCTAGGCTATAAATAGCCTCTTTTTCCAGATTTTCGACAAGTCTTGTCAAATTACTGTTCTTAAGCATTTTCTTTAAGTTTGTAAGACAAATCCTTTGCTTTATGTAATACATTTGAGTATTTGCCTTTAATCTTTCTTTATTCTCTCTTCTAATCATGAGTAACATCCTTTTCCTTTGTGATTTGGTGTTAAACATGAGTATTACTGAGTAGTTTGTTTAGAGTTTCTAGATGTGGTAGATTAAGGAAATTTAGGACTTGATTAAAGCTTGTTTAGTGCTTCAATTTATGGGTTCCTCTCTATTAATCTGTTCTTAATGCTAGATTTTTCTTGATCACATTTATCTAGGTTGTTAGCTTTCTCTTATGACCACCAAGTGTTTGATGAAATGCTGATCTTGTTTAATAAAGGATTTGCTGGCCTTGACTCAAGAGATTGACTGTTTGAGGAGCATTTTGACTTGAATAGAGTTGTTATCTAATGCTTTCTTAATGTTTTAGCACTAATGAGAGTTAGTTCTTGTTAAGATGTTTAGCAAAGGGCTATTTTACAAGTGATTGGATCTAGCTTGCTTGATTGTGATTTCTATGTCTAGGAATCACCATTGCTTGCTTGTTTGCTTGATCAATGTAGTTTGAAACAGCCTTAGTTAGTCTATGAATTCTCCAAAGTCAATAACCACATCTAGGAATTTGCTTTTCTCTTATTTGAATCTCGGATTTGCTCTGTTTTACTTTGTTTTGCTTGCTTAGTTTTGTTTAGTTTGCCTTTGTCTTTACTCTCTTTGTTTCTTGATCATATTAGGATATTAGGTTGGTTGCTAAGGCAACAAAAACACTCTTCTGCTTGCTTGACTTAGAGATTTTTACTCTCAACTCTTCTGTTTTCAACTAAAACCCATTTGGAGTGATAAAAACCCTATGTTATACTATAATTGACTAGTACAAGCTTGGGTGATTGAATCAAGACCTCAAAAATCTTGTATCAATGTTCGTGTTGGTTTTCAGGTGCTCTTGGAGAGTTTTGGAGTTTGGAAGGAAATGAAAGCAAATCATGTTTGGAGGGGATGCCAAAGAATCAGCTTTGCCAATTCTGTATCCATATCGAGGTCTAGCATAGAGCAGAACATCTGTGAAGCTTGCTCGATGTGAACCGTGGGACGATGAAGAAAGATTTGACCGAGGACCCCAAGACTGCACCGAGGTAATGCACCAAGCTGGGCATGCCGTACAAGTCGATACGGATATACAGGGAATAAAGAGGTGTAGCATTGAGGAGAACACCGAGAACCCACCTTGATATCGAGCTAACTACATCGAGCAAAAAACCATCCCTTGCACCATGATGCGTCAACGCCGAGAGTTAACTAAGTTTTTCTATTTTTTGTCAAACCTTATCTTCTTAGCCTATTTAAGCTAAACCTTATCTTTTTAGCACTTATCTTCTTTTTGACCCTATTTTCGACCTTGTGGGAAACCACAAAGAGATTTTTATGGGATTTTGATCGAGATCACTCTTTTAATAAAGTTTTGCACTTCCTTTGTCATTTTTTTTTCTAGTTCTTGTTTTAGTCATGTTTGATCTATCATCTCTGCTTATTTCTGTTGATCTTGCTATGTGTTGTGAGTAGTTTCGTATGGTTTGAGGTTGGAACAGATTTGGGGATGATTTGTTGATAGCTTAGGGTGTTTTAGTTTGATTAATACTTAGATCACTTAGCTTAGTTGTCCTTAGTGCTTAGTAACTCTTTTAGGGTGAAACTCTTTATTGGTGTTTGCTGCATCACAATTGTTTGTTTAAATGCCTGAAAGAACTTTGTTAGGAACATTCTCCTAGATGATTATATTGGCGTTTAGGTAGCATGTTTGTTCTATAAGAGCCTTGTGTTTTCATGCTGGGTTTGCACAGATACCCCATCACAAGTGGGTCTCACATGTGTTTAACTTAGACATCTCTGTTCTTGTTGTGGGCTGGTTTTGCACAGATACGCCATCACAAGTGGGTCTAACATGTGCTTAACTTAGTTATGTATGCTCTTGGTGCGGATGGATTGATTTAGTGGCTTGATCATGTTCTTTGCTTGTTATCAGTCTTTACCACCCTAGGTTTGATACTAAGTAATCCCCAAGTTATCATTGCTCTAGCATTGAACCAGCGATTCATTTTTCTTTGCATTTCATTATTTTCTGTTCTGTTTTCCTTGGTTTTTAGTTGCTTGCTTTTGTTCCATTCCTTGCCTTGCATTCAAGTTATTACATTTAGCATTTAGTTTGGTTCTTGCACTCCTATTGCTTTTCTTATCTTAGTTATGTTGCATTTAGTTCATTGCCTTGTTAGTTCCTTTTGCATTTAGTTTATTTGCATTCCATTGCTTGCTTTAGTCTTGATTAGTATTGCTTTTCACTTGTGCATATCATCTTTGATCACTTAAGTTGTTAGAATCATCCTCTCTTATCATACATGGTTAAGCTTAGTTAGTGCCTTGCATCTCTTTTATTCTAGCTCCTAGATGGATTGAATAACCTCATCTATACTACATCTGATTAGAGAGGGATGGAATTTAGTGACCCAAAAGTCCTTCTTCAATTTCGCATCGTTGCCATTCTAGGATTCTTAGATAATTGAGTTTAGGTTCGTGCTTAGACTTAATCACCTTTTAGCTTACTAATCGCTTTACATTTCTTGCTCTATATTCTCAGGTACAATGGCTGATCAACAACATCATATACATGCTTATAAAGCTCAGTTCAGAGAAGATGAAGCATCAGTTCAGAGGTTACATATGCTTGTGCCTCAGATTGCTAGAAGAGCACATCACATAGAATCTCATGATGCTCCTTACCTTCACACTAGATGCAAAGGGTATAATTCCTCCACCATCTCAAGAGCATCATTGTGAGATAAAAAGCAGCTTGATTGCAATGGTACAAGCCAACCTCTTTAATGGAACATCTATGGAAGATCCGCCTGATCACTTGGAAGCATTGAGAGTCTTTGCAGTTTACAAACATCAATGGCATCACAGAAGATGGTTTGAAACTGAGGTTATTTCTTTTCTCTCTTGGTGAACGTGCACATTTGTGCGAAAGATCATTGCCTTGTGGATCAATATGTTCTTGGGATGATTGCAAAAGAATTTTTCTTGCAAAGTTTTACTCTTCTACCAGTACAGTTACGCTAAGGCAGAACATCTCAGGATTCAAATAGTCACAAGATGAGCACAGCATGGGAAAGATTTCAAAGTTACACTTTGTTCTGCCCTCATCATGGTTTCTCCACAGAGTCATTGCTCAGCACATTCTACAGAGGAGTGTCACCACGGTTGAAGATGTTGTTAGACACAGCTAGCAACGGCCACTTCTTGGGTACAACAGTTGATGATGGTTTGCAGCTAATTGAAAACCTTGCCTTGAGTAATGGTGACAATGTGGATGAGCAAGAGGACAGCTACAAGACGAACACAGAACCCTCAGATAAACAAATGAAGCTGGATATATTAGCACTTACTGCTAAGCTAGACTTGTTGCTTGAGCAATCTCTACATCACCCAACAAAGGTATCAGAGAAGACATCAGCTCTTGAACATGCTTACAACTTAGAAGGTGGAGCCTACTATGTGCAACAACAAGAGAATATTCATCACAAGTGACTATTCTTTTACAAGATATGCTACAGCAGAAAAGGAGCTCCTAGCAGGAAAAGTTCATAAGCTATTTGGTTGGGTCTAAAGTCATAGTCTACACTGATCATGCTGCATTAAGGCACATATATGCCAAGAAAGACACCAAGCTAAGACTCCTCATATGGATACTTCTTTTGCAAGAGTTTGACATGGAGATTGTAGGAAAGAGAGGGATAGAGAATGGCGTGGCTGATCACCTTTCAAGACTAAGAATTGATGATTTTGTACCTATCAATGATAATCTACCACAAGAGCAACTGCATGCATTGGGAATGAAAACAGCTGTGATAATGAACATGGAAGAGGAGAAGCTGCCTTGGTATGCTGATTTTGCTAACTACTTAGCCTGTGGAGATGTCCCAACCAGACTTGATGCTTATCAAAAGAAGAAGTTCTTTAAGGAACTGTTATTGGGAGGAACCTTATCTCTACAAGAAGGGGACTGATGGGTTGTTCAGGAGATGCATTGTAGAAGAAGAAGTCAAAGGCCTCCTTCACCATTGTCATCGTTCAGCCTATGGTGGTCACTTTGCCACTTTCAAGACAGCACAAAAGGTGCTTCAAGCTGGTTTCTGGTGGCCTATCTTGTTCAAGGACACCCAAGCTTATATCTCATCATGTGATGCATGCCAAAGGAAAGGAAGCATTTCCAAGAGAGATGAGATGCCTTTGAACTCAATCCTGAGGAATGTCACAGAAATCCACTTTAATACTCGCAAAACCTAGATAACCGGTTATAGCCGATATCTCTCGGTCCAATTCAGGTTTATCCCGGTTAGGTTTCAGTTCTCTTGGCTATCGCCTAAACCGCTCGACCATCCACGCGAGAAACTAGTTTTTATCCGACCAAACTCTCAGTCCACAGGCCCAGCCCATTTTTACTCAGCTATTTTCCTTTCCACTTGGACATAGTCCACTCTCTCTCAGACATAGTCCATTACTCCCGTACATAACCATTTTTCTCTCGGATATGGTCAATCCTGCTCGGCCAGCCCGACTATCCTTTGATTATTTCCCAGTTATCCCTCGACTATAGTCTGAACCTCCCATTCATACGGATTTTTTACTTGACTGAACTCACGTTCCTTCAAACAACATCTTGTCCGGCCTCGGAAATTTCAGATTTCTCGGATACGGATGCTACAAGCTGCTTGCCAAGTATAAGGGTCACTTATATGAGCATATAAAGAACATTCAGCTCACTATGCTATTGCTTGATGCCTTTGTCTTGGTTCCTCTTTACCAGAAATTTCTGAAAGAGGTTGTAGTTGAGAGAACTAATGATCTACAAGGCATGGTTGTGCTAAAACATGAATGCAACGCCATCATTCAACAACAAAAGGTGACTCCCAACAAGCTAGGCAATCCAGGAAGTTTTACTTTGCCATGTTCTATAGGTCCACTAATGATTGAGAAGTGCCTTTGTGGCTTGGGGGCAAGTGTAAGCCAAATGCCTTATTCCATAGCAAGACGCCTTGGATTCACTGAATATAAAGACTGTGGGATCACTTTAGTGTTGGCTGATAGATCAGTGAGATTCCCTAAGGGACTGCTTGAGGATGTACCAATCAAAATAGAGAATGTGGAGATCCCAACTGACTTTGTGGTCCTAGAGATGGATGAGGAGCCTAGAGATCCTCTCATACTTGGAAGACCCTCCTTGGCCACAACAGGTGCTGTTATAGATGTCAAGAAAGGGAAGATTGAGTTACGGTTGGGTAAAGACATGTCTCTGAAATTTGACATCAAGCAGATTATGCAGTAGCCTACCATTGAAGGTAAAATAATCAAGATTGAAACCATAGAGGAGCTGCATGATGAAGTTCAAGAGGAGCTGTGCTGTGATGACAAACTACAAGTGGGTTTGACAAAGGAGCATGGGGAAGATGGTTACTTAGATAAGGAGAGCTTGGGTTACATGCTAAGGCTTAACTCTCACAAAGTCTTGGAGTAAGAGGAGCTATTTGAGGAGCTGAGACACAAGAAAACAGATATACTCTCAATCCAAAGAGCGAACGCCAAGGAGCTGATGCCAAGGGGCAGAGCAGCGTAGATGAGGATTGGAATGAGCTCAAAGCGCCATAGGTGGACCTCATACCTCTTCCTAAAGGGCTAAGGTATGTCTTCTTAGGCTCTAATTCTACTTACCCTGTAATTGTCAATGATAACCTCAGTGACGATGGGATCCTTGCTCTTGTCAAAGTGTTAAAGAGGTTTAGGAGAGCCATTAGATATTCACTAGATGATATCCAAGGTCCATCTAGAGGATGAGACAAAAACTTATGTTGAACCTCAAAGGATATTGAATCCTAATCTGAAAAAATTAGTTAAAAAGGAAATCCTGAAATTGCTTGAAGCTGGCATGATCTATCCTATCTCAGATAGCACATGGGTCTCACCAGTCCATGTGGTGCCCAAGAAACGAGGAATCCTATGGTAAAAAATGAAAATGATGAGCTAATACCCACTAGAACTATAATATGTGCATATACTATAGAAAACTTAATGCAGCATCTAGGAAAGATCACTTCCCTTTACCTTTCATAGACTAGATGCTAGATAGATTTGCTAATCATAAGTATTATTGCTTCTTGGATGGCTATAGTGGTTTTTTCCACCCATTCATCCAAATGATCATGAAAAGACCACATTCACATGTCCTTATGGCACTTTTGCATATAGAAGAATGCCATTTAGACTGTGCAATGCCCAACAACTTTTCAGAGGTGTATGACCTCCATATTTTCTGACTTGCTTGAAGAGATGGTGGAGGTATTCATGGATGACTTTAGTGTCTATGGATCCTTCTTTGCTGTCTGCTTATCCAATCTTTCTTAGGGTTTACAGATATGTGAAGACACTAAGCTGGTTCTGAATTGGGAGAAATGTCATTTCATGGTTCAAGAAGACATAGTGTTGGGTCACAAGATTTCATAAAATTGGATAGAAGTCGACAAGGCCAAGATAGATGTGATGCTGCACTTAGAGCCTCCAAATTCAGTCAAGGGAATCAGAAGCTTCTTGGGCTTCTCAAAGATACCAAGACCATTGACAAGGCGTCTATGCAAGGAGACATAATTCGTCTTTGATAAAGACTGCTTAGCTGCTTTCCTCACCCTCAAGAAGGTCTTGGTCAATGCGCCTATCGTGCAAGCTCCAAACTGGGATCTCTCCTTTGAGATCAAGTGTGATGCAAGTGACTATGCTGTTGGAGCAGTTTTGGGGCAGCGGATAGAAAAAAAACTTTATGTTATCTACTATGCTAGCAGAACAATGGATGAAGCTCAAACAAGATATGCTACAACAGAAAAGGAGCTCCTAGCAGTTGTCTTTGCATTCGAAAAGTTCAGAAGCTATTTGGTTGAGTCTAAAGTCATAGTCTACACTGATCATGCTGCATTAAGGCACATCTATGCCAAGAAAGACACCAAGCCAAGACTCCTCAGATGGATACTCCTTTAGAGGATCGAGTGGTGGACTCGATTCAGCTCTCGCTCTGCATGGCGTCATTCGCGTCCGTACTCCTTGATCGATCGCTTCACTCGATCTCCATCTCGATCAGTCTTCTTGGATCGGATGGACTACTCGATCTTCTGATCGATCTCATCTAGATCGACTGGCCATACTCGATCCTCTTCTCGATCTCTGGTCCTTAGCAAGCATTCCTGAATTCTCCAGGTTCCCATGAACCTCCTCACGAGTCTTAGCACCTCCAAGACTCCAAAGTAGCCGAAAACAACCTGTATGCAATGCAAAATGCAAGAAACATGCATATGCTGGTGCAAGAATGCTCTAGGACCTAAAGTGATGCAAACTAGTCTAAAATGCAATGTATATGCGTGAAAAACTAACTTATATGTATGCAAAATACATGAAATATGCAGTAATATCAACTCCCCCAAATTTGCCTTTTGCTTGCCCTCATGCAAACAAAATTCAAGAAGGGAGAGAGGTTTTAAAACAAACGGGGGTTTTAAGTTTCTTGCAAAGGTATCTTTCAAATGAATCAATCTCAACGTCCTAGTTACTAGTTCTAAAACGCAATGTGCACACTCATACTCCAAAGAGCCTTAGCCATACTCATCACACAATGAATTTCAAATCATGACTCTCCTATTCCAAACAATCAAAGAAACTCATTCTTTAACATTCAATAATAACCGAACCATGAATCAAACTTATGCACTTTAAAGCAAAACACATTTGGCTAAGGGTAAAGGCTATGAGCATAGAATGATCTCATTTTAATGAGGATTTATTTTGAGTATGGGTTTCTCTCAAAGATGGTAAGAACTTTATGCATAATGCTAAAGGTAAAGGCAATTGATGCATACATGATCATATTCTCATCTACCCATGCAAGCTAACAATGATCCTAAAACCCCTCTCATTTTCTTTTTAGCTCACTCACCCTCCTATAATCTACACTTTTCTCCAAAGCAAAAGCTTAGCAAACCCCAAATCAAAATAGAAAACATCTTAACTCTTTTAGGCTAGTGAAAAGGTTTGAAAATATTAAGCTCCTTATTTCTTTCTTATTGATAGCTCTCTTATTATTTTTTCTTTCTTTTTCTTTTCTTTTTATTTTGGCACTTAGGCTCTTTTCTTTTTCTTTTTATTTTTATTTTGAGAGAGCTATCTTCTGAAATTATTAGAGCATTATACATTTTAAACACAAAACCTTTCACTTAAAACCTTTTGTTCACTTCAAATACCAAACTCTTTTGAAACCGAAAGCATATAAACTTGAAAGCAACCCCATTGATCCCCCAAACTTATCCTACGCCTACATCTAGCATCAAAATGCAAAGCTAGCAATAAAATGAGAACCTAATCATGTCGCCTAAATGTAACACGTTATGCTAAGTTCAAACCAAAAGAGGCCTCACAATGATGTCACACACGAAAACTTGGCTTCAAAGAAAGGTAAGGGTGATGGTGGGAGTTCTACTTAGGCTCACAAAGAGTGGTAAAAGGAGGAAGAAAGCCTAAATATTTTGAAGATCCATGTGTTCATTTTCAAGTGCATAAGAATGATATTTAAAAATCCAAATTAGGGTTCTCACTTATTAGAACGAGTTTCAAATCATCAGTGTTCAATTCAAGTCACGAAAATCAAAACAATTGATCCAAGAATGGTAAGGACTTACTTTCAAAGTGTGAGCAAAGCATTAGAGAACTACTAACTAGGATATTGAAACCATTCATGAGCTTAAAACACCTTTTTAAGAAAACTTTTAACCCCTTATGCAAATGTAAACAACCTAGATGCTTAAAATTTCGAGACTCAATCCTAAAATGCTTAACAATATGAATGCAACTACATAAATTTTTGGAAAATTTTTAAAACTTTTACCAATTTTTTTCCTTTTCTTTTTTATGCCTTAGATGCATGCAAGACTCAAGTTATGCAAAAATAAAATAAGATCAAAATAAACATGTCAAACCACACACATACTCCCCCAAACTTGAATGACACTGTCCCGGTGGCAAACATGTTCGAGAGAGCTCAAAACACAAAGCAAAAATCAAGAAAACATGAATGGTATATACAATGGAAGGTGGTTGTTACCTCGGGTCTAGCCTCGGCTGGAACTTGAGGATGTTCCAGACGAGCTAGATACTATGGCTTTGCCTTTGGAGCCTGGCTCTTGGAGAGAGAGACGCGCCGGCTGAATGTTGCTGCTTTGAGTCTCACGGATGACAACTCCACCGATTGAAAGCCTTTTCTTCTCGGGCTGTTGAACCTCCTCACTCGCAGCCGGCTTTGGTTAACCTCTTTTAAGCGCCTTGACCTTCTTGGCAAGTTTCTTGATGACTTTGCTCTGCCACTTGTTGATCTTCTTTTGCATCTCCACAACAGAAGCAAATAACTTTTCTGTCTTGGTCTGTGGCTCCAAGTTAAGCTTAGGGAGGACAAAGGCTTCGGGCATCTCGTCATACGTGACTGGAGACTCTGATATAGGGCGAGTAGCTTGCTGAATTGTTGCCGCGGCTCCTAGAGGAGCAAAGCACTCCTCTATGCTTGGGAGAAACTCGATGTTCCCAATGCCCAACAGCTCGGTCTCGGTTTGGTTTGGCAAGATGCATGTCCTCTTCTCATTCTCCTCATCCACGAACAAGTACTCAAAGAAACCCTCGGCTGGCGTACGTCCCAAGCTATCAGTGTTCCTTAGGTAAGTCTCGTCCATGAAGGCTCTATCCGGGATGGGAGTGAAGTTCTGAAGCGGCACGCCGGCTTGCACGAATAAGGGAGTGAGGAAACCACCAATGAGTGATGAGCTCGCCTTGCATCTCAAGGCATACGCCTTGTATTTGACCAATGAAGCGGCGAGGATGCACCCGTAATTCACGTCATCTCCGAGCTGGTCTTCCAACGGTTCATCGTTCTCATCCGGATCGCAAAAGAGATGCTTAAGGCCTTGGAACAAGAAGCAAAGCTCCATCTTGGTCACTGTGGGGGCTACAGACCGGCCACTAAAAGTGTTGGCCATCAGCTTCAAGGTGTAACGTAGCACCGGGTTCCTCACTCTCTTGATCTTCGCGGTATTCGCCTTGTAATCTTCATTGGCGATGAGATCCCAAAAATCGTTCGCTTGAGTGAAGGAGGGGAACTCCACTTTTGTGGCATCTGCATCGAGACCATAAGCTTGGCAAAGCTCAGGGATTGAGAGGCTGAAGGCTTGGCGTTTTATCTTGAAGGAGCGGCGGCCTTGAGAAGGAATCGGGACGCTAGGATTCTCGTACCCATACTCCAAAGTGGCAAGGAAGTCGATTGTCACTTCGGGAAAGGTTGGGCAATCCATCTGTGACAAACACCTCAGGCCTATCTTCTGGAGGACCTGATCAAAATCTCCTAGAATCCCCATCTTGGCCAGCAACCCTCTGTCCGCAAACTTAGTCACCTCGAACCTCAGCCTTTGAAGCCGTTCCTTGTCCCGTTTCTCATCCTTACTCCAACGAACCCTCTCCTGAACAGCCACTTCTTGGTTTCCTCCCTCCTGTGCTGTCTCTTCTGTCGTTCTTTTGGGAGCCATTGTGCCTGAAACAAGTTTCTCAAGCAAAGCAATGAGCAAATTGGCGATATGATGAGAGAAAAAGAGAAGCAAGGAGAAAGCCTATAACTAATACCCTAGAATTTTGGGGAATTTATAAAAATTATAGCAAAATAATAGTGAATCAAATCTAGAGATAGAGAGAAATCTAGAATTTTTCCTATTATCAAGCTATTTTTAAAAATTTAAAACCGCCCTAGCATCTAAAACAATCAAAGCGAATAAAAAGGATATTGTCTTAAAGATTTTCTTAAAGATTCGAAAATACATTTGCAAGAATTGAAAGAGATGCTTGTTAGCCTTTAGAAAACAAAAGCTCACACTCTCTTTTTGCTTAACAACTCGAGAAAACAAGAATGAGAGAGTATGAAAGTAGTTGAAAACATTTAAAGGCCAACAAAAACAAAACCATAGGTAAAAGAAGTGGTTTTCTGACAAAAGCTGTGGTCAAAGCACATCTTTCATGGTCAAAGATGCTTGCCTTGACTACTTTTTGAATTTAAAAACCGGAGGGAAAGAGGAAGAGAGGGAAAAGAAAATGTTACCTCGGCACGAGATCGAATCCCTTTGGTTGATCTAGGACTCCATCTGATGCCCATAATGGCGTGGATCGAGAGGGTCGCACGATTTGGGACTCTATTCGAATTGAATCGAATCTTGGATCGGTAACACCTCTTGTTCCTTGAATTTTTGGCACGACGGCTAAGTCCTCATGATTGAGCCACGTTCTCGAGTCAGGGGTCGATTTAAGCTTGGATCGAGTGGCAGATCGAGTAGACTATTCAATCTATCCTTGAGAATCGAGTGACTCAGTCGATCCACCTCTCGTTTTCTTTTCAGGCTAAACGTACAGGGTGTTCGTCCTCTCATGATCGATTGTGTCACACGATCTGTCTACTCGATCTCGTCTAGATCGACTGACTCCACTCGATTCACTAGCTCGATCATGAGTCGATCTAGCACTCGTTCTCTAGCTTATAATCGCCCCTTCATACTCCTTTTGGATCTAAGATCGTTGCCTGCAATCCCTAATACTTGTTCCTACACACTCAGAAGATAAAAACATAAAACTGGAAAAGAAATAAAGCAAGAATATATACAGGATAAACATGGGAATGCCTCCCAAATGCGCTTTCTTTAACGTCTTTAGCTAGACTTTACTTGGTTTAGGCAGATGGTGGGTCTTGGAGAAGCATTGAAGTGCTCTCCTTGTCAAATGCACTCGCCATGTATGGCTTAACTCTGTGTCCGTTCACTGTGAATGCATTCCCACTCTTGCCGACCAACGTGACAGCTCCATAGGGCATTACCTCCTTGATTTCATACGGACCGCTCCACCGTGACTTTAGCTTCCCTGGAAAAAGCTTGAGCCGTGAATTGTAAAGCAGCACCAAACTCCCTTCCTTAAGCTCCTTGGGTACCAGCTTCTTGTCGTGAGCACCCTTAGTACGCTCCTTGTAGATCCTAGCGCTTTCGTAAGCATCCAGCCTTAGCTCATCAAGCTCGTGCAACTGGATCAAGCGCTTCTCCTGAGCCGTCTTTAGATCAAAATTCAGCCGCTTCACAGCCCACAATGTCCTATATTCCAGCTCAACAGGGAGGTGACATCCTTTGCCGTAGAGAAGAGTGAAAGGTGTAGTACCAATGGGCATTTTGAAAGCAGTCCGGTAAGCCCACAAAGCGTCATCTAACTTCACCGCCCAATCCTTCCGAGTTGGGGAAGCAATGGCCTTAACCCATTTAGAGACGTAATCAAAAACTACTAGGATGAACTTGTTGCCGTAGGTAGAAGGAAACGGCCCCATCAAGTCTATGCCCCACGCGTCGAAGACGTCTTCATCAAAGATGGGAACTTAAGGCATCTCGTTCCGCTTAGTGACGTTCCCTGCTCGTTGACAAGCTTCGCATCTCATCACGAACTCATGGGTGTCTTTGAAGATGGACGGCCACCAGAAACCGGCTTGCAAGACTTTAGTGACGGTTTTGAATGAAGCAAAGTGCTCACCATACAAAGAGCCATGGCAATGAAAGATGATATCTCTTGCCTCCTCCTTTGTCACACATCTTCTGTATAAGCTGTCAACACCTCTCTTGTATAAATAGGGTTCGTCCCAATAGTAGTGGCTCACGTCCCTCATGAACTTCTTCCTATGGTAGTTGTCAAGATGCGAAGGCTCTTCCCCACACGCCAAGTAGTTCACAAATCCGCGTACCAAGGGAGATCCTCCTTTTTGAAGCTCAGAACTTCCTCAAACCGCCCTTCTAGGTTCCCACAAACAGTCGTAGTGATCGCCATGAGTTGTTCCTCGGGGAGAGAATCATCTAAAGGCAGAGACTCATTGATTCTTAACTGAGAGAGATGGTCAGCAAAGCCGTTTTCTATCCCTTTCTTGTCTGTGATCTCCATGTCAAACTCCTGAGGAAGAAGAATCCATCTCAAAAGCCTCGGCTTAGTATCCTTCTTGGAATAGATGTACCGCAAAGCCGCGTGATCAGTGTAGACAATTGCCTTGGAACCCACGAGGTATGACCGGAACTTCTCAAAGGCAAACACTACTGCCAATAGCTCCTTCTCCGTAGTAGTGTACCTTGTTTGCGTGTCATCCAAGGTTCTTGAAGCATAGTAGATCACGTGCAGCTTCTTATCCTTCCTTTGACCTAGAACGGCTCCCACGGCATAGTCACTAGCATCATACATAATCTTGAACGGTAGAGTCCAGTCCGGTGCTTGCACTATAGGCACGGATACTAGAGCCTCCTTGATGGTCACGAAAGCTTGCAAACACTCCTCATCAAAGACGAAATCAACTTCCTTGCACAACAGCCGTGTAAGAGGGCGTGCAATCTTAGAGAAATCCTTAATGAAGCGCCTGTAGAAGCCGGCGTGTCCCAAGAAACTCCTCACTCCTTTAACATTGACCGGCGGCTCAAGACTCATCATCACTTCAACCTTAGCCTTATCGACCTCAATGCCCTTCTATGATATCTTATGGCCAAGCACGATCCCTTCCTTCACCATGAAGTGGCATTTCTCCCAGTTGAGCACCAAGTTTGCCTCCTCACAATGCTTTAGTACCTTGCAAAGATTCAACAAACACGCAGAAAAAGACGCACCATAGACCGAGAAGTCATCCATAAACACCTCTACCATCTCTTCTATTAGATCGGAGAAGATCGACATCATGCACCGCTGAAACGTAGCCGGTGCGTTACACAACCCGAATGGCATCCTTCGATACGCGAATGTACCATAAGGGCATGTAAAGGTCGTCTTCTCCTGATCATTTCGATGGATTGGTATTTGGAAAAATCCACTATATCCATCAAGAAAGCAATAGTAGAGGTGATTAGCAAGTCTTTCAAGCATTTGATCAATAAAAGGCAAGGGAAAATGATCCTTTCTAGTAGCAAGATTAAGCTTCCTATAATCAATACACATACGGTGTCCAGTAATAGTCCTAGTAGGTATAAGCTCATCTTTGTCATTCTTAATGACCGTGATCCCTCCCTTCTTAGGCACCATGTGTACGGGAGAGACCCTCGTGCTGTTACTTATGGGATAGATCACGTCAGCTTCTAGCAGCTTAAGAAATTCTTTCTTAACAACCTCTTTCAAATTAGGATACAAACGCCTTTGATGTTCTATAGAGGAGGCGTTCTCATTATCCAAGTGAATCCTATGAGTGCAAAGCATTGGTGAAAGGCCCTTGATGTCACTTAAAGAGTACCCAATGGCCTTCCTATACTTTCTCAACTCAGTTAAGAGCGAGTGCAACTCATCATCACTTAAGTTCTCATTCACAATCACTGGATAGATTTTGTTAAGCCCTAAGAAAGCATACCTTAGCCTTTTTGGGAGCTCCTTAAGGCCCACCTTTAGGACTAGCAGCTCGCTCCAATCATCCTCGTGGCTGTTGCTGTTATTTTCCTCCTTGGAACCCTCCTTAGAACCCGAGACATAACCCTTGAGGCTGCCTTCTTGAACCGTTGTCTTCTCTGAAATCGAGTCATCCAGTCGATCTTCCTCTCGATGTCGTCTAGATCGAGCAGTTTCGCTCGATTCACTCACTCAATTTAATGTGGATCGAATGAGAGATCGATACGCTGAGTTGATCTCCAGATTAGTCCCTGAACTGATCGGAAGGCTTCTCTCGATCTCGGACTCGATTGATTTCCTGAATCGATCACCCTCCTCGAGCTGACTGTCGATTGCTGCACTGGATCGAGTTGTGCTCTCGATTGTCTTGTCGATTTGACCCCTGGATCGAGTAATGTCATCGATCTCGGAGTCGATCTCTAGGCAAGCGCTTTCATATTCTAGCGAAACCTTCCTTGAATCAAGCAAGTTAACATATTCCTGAGTTCTCTGATCCAAGTAACCGAACTTCCCTGGCTCCTTAGTCAATGCCAGCTTCAAATGATCCTCCTGAGCCAACTCTTCTAGCAACTCATCCGGCAAGGCATCCAACGTCTCGATGTAGAAAGCTTGCCCTTCTATCGTAGGCTTCATTAAAACCTCATTGATATCAAAGTCCAGCCTTATATCTTTACCCAAGTGCAGAGATATCTTCCCATTCTTGACGTCTATGATGGCTCCGGCGGTGGCTAAGAAAGGTCTACCGAGAATAAGCGGATCCTTAGGTTCTTCATCCATTTCCAACACAACAAAGTCTGTAGGCACGTTTACACCGCTGATTCTCACTGGCAAGTCCTTAAGCAAACCCACGGGTAACCTCACGCTCCAGTCAGCTTGTACCAACGAGATTCTACAATCTTTGAACCGGGTAAAGCCAAGTTCCTTTGCCACGGAATGAGGCATCAGATTTATGCTAGCTCCGAGATCACAAAGACAACTCTTGAACTCCAAAGGACCTAAAGCGCAAGGTATAGTGAAGCTTCCGAGATCTCCTAACTTCTTGGGAACTATCTCCTTGTGTATCACGGCGCTACATTCCTCACTAAGGACTAGCACTTCCTTGCTCTCTTTGTTCTTCTTCACGAGCGTATCTTTGAAAAATTTGGCGCATTTAGGCATCATGGCAAGGCAGTCAACGAGAGGTAGCTTGATATCTACGTCCTTAAGATGCTTCTTAAACAAGATTATATGCTTCTCTATGATTTGCTTCTTGAAGCGGCCAGGAAAAGGTAGCTTAGGTACATACGGTGGAGGCACATAAGCATCCTTCTCCTTAGCAGCTTGCTCCGCTTTCTTCTCAACAACCGCTTTCTCACCTTTCCTTGGCCCTTGAATCCAAACATTGTCAAAGTTGATCATCATCGGCTGAAAGCTTACCCTCCCCCTCTTGAATTACAATGTCCTCGTTGTTCTTAGGAGTAACTGTAGGTGCAAGCTCTTTCCCACTCCTTAGCGTAATGGCATTGGCGTATTCCTTGGGATTCTGCTCACACTTGCCCGATAAGCTATTCTGACCGCTTGTACTCACATTTCCCTTCTCTAGCTGCTTGATCTTGTTATTCAAGTTGGTGATCTGAGTAGAGAAATCCGTGAGAGACGAGTCTAAACGAGTGTTCATCTCGGCAAACTTCTGATTTGTAGAGGCTTGCCCTTGAATCAGTTGTTGAAACATTGCATGGACAGGATCAAATTGTTGTTGTTGCATCGGTTGTTGTTGAGGAACAAAGCTCGGAGGGTACATTGGCGTATAACATTTGTTTCCTTGCTGTTGTCCTTGGAAGTTGTTGTGCCCTTGCCCTAGGAAGCCACCACTCGGCTGAAAACCTTTGTTGTATGGGATGAAAGGCTTTGCTTGCTGAGCAGGGTACACTTGATCCTTAGGGTTCGCGACATTGGTGCTCTGGTATGAGAGATTGTTGTTCTGGTTGTAGCCTTGTGAATACCCTTGAGGTTTGTAGTTGTTTTGACACGCCACCCAATTGGCCTCTTCTTGACTCAACTCAATCTCCTTTAAGGTTTCATCCGCTTCACCAACAAAGTGAACATGCTTCTAATTAGCCAACACCAGCTTATCAATCTTCTCATGCAATGACTTAAGCTCCTTTTTGTGAGACTCTAGCTCAGAACCTCTCGGTGCACGGTCGTAATCTTCAGCATAGTTGTCGTCACTCAATGCCAAGTTCTCAATCAGCTCCATGCCCTCTTCTACCTCTTGACCAAGGAAGTTTCCCTTACTAACCGTGTCATGTAGCAAGCAAATCTTTGGTGAAGCACCGCGGTAGATAGTGCTTAGAAGAGTCTCTTCACTGAAGCCGTGGTGAGGACACTGAATGGTGTAGTCCTTGAACCGCTCCATGGCTTCATTGAACGTCTCATTGTTCCTTTGAGTGAAGCCGCTGATCTCACTTCTCAACCTTACTGTTCTGGTGCTAGAGAAGAACTTTGAGAGGAAAGCCTTCTTACACTCAGCCCAATAGGTAATGGTGCCTTGTGGAAGGGTCTTCTCCCAATGTCTAGCCTTGTCTCCAAGAGAGAATGGAAAGAGATGCAGCTTGAAAGCATCTTCGGATATGCCGTTAATCTTGATCATCCCACATACTTGCTCAAAGTTATCGAGGTGCTCCAAGGGATATTCCATTGCTAACCCGTGGAACTTATTGTTTTGCACTATTGAGATTAAATGCGGCTTAATCTCGAAGTTGTTGTTCTGTACAGGAGGAGGAGGAGTGATCCCAAACCTATTGTGATGAGTATTGGGAGCATCTCCCGCTCCTATGATCCGTGGGGGTCTAGCCGCGTGTTGGGGGTTTCCATTACCCCTTTCCACTGCCCCGTGAGCTGGAGGAGGTCCCTCTGGATGTTCGTGCTCAGTCATCGCTTCAAAATCCACTGAACCTTTCTAAACAATCTCCTCAAAAGCTCTAGCTTGCTCTCTTACTCTTCTTTGTCGTGAATGACCGAGTTGATGAATGTTGTCCAAGGGTTGAAGTAGATTGTTGTCTCCCCTTGAACGTAGATTCATGTACCTGAGAAACACAAGTTTGAGAGTAGAGAAATCAGTAACCAAAAGAAAAAGAAAGGCTTAGTCTTTACTCAACCCCAAATCTCAATGCTTTCTAAATACTCCTAAGATGGCAACGATGCCATTTGATAACAAGTTTTTTAGCATGTGAAATGATCGAATGCAGCAGGTGGTTATCAAAACTCAAGCAGCACACAGTTGTAGTATAGTGCAAGAGGAATCAATCCAACCTAGGAGCTAGAAAGTGCAATGAGAATGCAAGGATCGAGTTAAGCTAAACAAATGATGAACGGTTTTGTAAAAATCCTAAAAACTAGATGCAACGACTAAATGCAAAGCAAAACTATTTTAAAAATACAAGGAACGAGTGAACTACCGCGACGAACAAACAGAATGATTAAGATGCAAAGCTATGAATTTATAAAAATCGACTAGTGATCGACCACTGGATCGACCACTAGATCGAGCAACAACGATCGATCTCGTCTAAATGTTCAACAGAAATGAATCTAATGACCAGGATGCGAACAGATAGCAAGTGAATGATTAACAGAGATCTAAGAATACTAAAAAAGAGGGTCTAGGGTTGAGATTCATGTTCAAGGGTTTCAAAGGTTCAAGCTTGGTTTGAAAACTCTAGATCTACTCACTTTGTGAGATTCTCTAAGCCTTGAAAACAGAACAAGATCCATCCATGGCGTGTGGAATGGATCACTCCTTCATTCTCTCCTCCAGACCCATGGCATTTGGGAAAAAAGAGATTGAAGGGCAAAGAACTCAGATTTCAAACATGCGGCTTAACTAGTCCCCTAAACTACCATGGCGTTTGGGAAAGGGTAACTAGTCTCTAGGATGCGATTTTCAGAGATCTCTGGATCCTGTCAAGGCAAGAGACCTCTCTGATAATAAAGATCTTGGCGTGAGAGTCTTTAAGCCTTAAGAACTCGACATCCTAGAAGAGAAAGCCATGAAGAACAAGAAAACACCAAACTTTGAAAACCTTTTCGACCCCTTTGAATCCTCTCAACCCCGAACCCGATGAAACTACTCACTACATATAACGTAAACCGAGCAAAGCATAAACGATGAACTGATAAACATGAAAAACGATAGATTTAAACTTAAACGATTCAAAGATTCAAGAACAAAGCTTCAATGTCTAACAATGGCGAAATCGCCTTCGATCAGAGAGAAAAAGATGAAAATGATAAAGTGAAAGCGTGTGTGAAAAAAAAGCATGATCGCCGCCTTCCCGTAATAGGTCAAACAGCTCGATGGTCCCCCCCCTCGCTAGCGGCCATAAACGGTTAAAGCACTGAGATCAACCTCGAGATCGAGCATCTTGCTCGATCATCTTCGGACATTGTGGCTTCGGCTCGATCTGTGTCTCGATCTTCTTCGGTGGATCGAGTGCTTCGTTCGATCTTGGAGTCGATCTTTAGAGAATCGCGTGGTGGACTCGATCTGGGTCTCGCTCTGCATGGCGTCATTCACGTCCGTACTCCTTGATCGATCGCTTTACTCGATCTCCGTCTCGATCAGTCTTCTTGGATCGGATGGACTACTCGATCTTCTGATCGATCTCATCTAGATCGACCGGCCATACTCTATCCGCTTCTCGATCTCTGGTCCTTAGCAAGCATTCCTGAATTCTACAAGTTCCCACGAACCTCCTCACGAGTCTTAGCACGTCCACGAACCCTCCAAGACTCCAAAGTAGCCGAAAACAACCTGTATGCGATGCAAAATGCAAGAAACATGCATAAGCTGGTGCAAGAATGCTCTAGGACCTAAAGTGATGCAAACTAGTCTAAAATACAATGTATATGCGTGAGAAACTAACTTATATGTATGAAAATATATTAAATATGCAGTAATATCAGCTTTCGAGGTGGGTGCAAAGGCAACCATGGGTCAGACCAAACATTCAAATCCGTGCCTGTTCCGACTTTCCATACTAGCCCTGATTTTAACAAATTTTGAGCACTAAGAAGGCTCTTCCATGCGTAGCTAGATTATCTTTTGGGAACAGCCTAAAGGAAGGTTGATCATGGGTAATATTTAGCTTGGTAAACTCGAGATAACAAGGATGTAGGATGCTTTATTAAATGACAACCTTGTTTAGCTAATAAGGAGATATTGAAATCTTTAAAATCACAAAAACCTAATTCTCCTTTAAATTTCTTCTCTGCAAGTTTGTTCTTGGATATCCAAAAGATTTTTCCTTCTATCAGGGTTACTAGACCACCAAAATCGCCTAATATTGACCATCACTTTATTGATGAGTGTTTGAGATAGAAGAAAACAATTCATAATGTACGTAGAAATTGCAGTAATGGTAGACTTAATTAACACTTCTTTACCAACTGGCGATAACAGTTTCGAATACCAACTAGCTACCATTTGATGTATCCGCTGCTTTAAATAAGCAAAGGTTTCAGCTTGACTTCTACTTATGAACTCAGGTACTCCTATGTATTTTCCAAAACCACCTACTTGCTTAATCTGAAGTAATTGTGAAAGAGCATTGATGGTAATCGAAGTAGTACCTTTACTAAACATAATACTCGACTTTGTGTAGTTGATATACTGTCCTGGGGCTTGGCCATATAGAGATAAATCATGTTGTAATATCGTAGCATCCCTAGCAGAGCCCCCTGAAAATAATGAGTCATCAGCAAAAAGCAAATGGGTAAGTATTGGACCTCCCCGAGAAGCTCGATAGCCAAGTAACCTTCTCTGTTGAGCCAAACATCTCAAAAGAGCAAAGAGAGCTTCACTGCATATTAAATAAAGACATTAAAAAATTGGATCTCCTTAACGAATACCTCGTTGTTGATAGATCTGGTGTGAGGGCTCACAATTAATTAGCACAAAATAGGAGACAGAATTCAGGCATATCATAATCCGTTCCCGCTATTGTAAATGGAAGCCCATTCTAGCCATTACTGCATCCAAAAAACTTTATTCAACTTTATCAAAGGCCTTAGTAATATCTAATTTTATAGCCACGTAGTGATACTTTAAACGGTTGGTGCGTAAAGAATGTAGAAACTCATGAGCAATATAAATATTATCCGTAGCTAGTCGCCCTGATATAAAAGCTGATTCATTCTTAGAAATAATATCTTTCAAACATGCTTAAGCTTATTAGCTAGGACCTTGGAAAGGATCTTATAGGCAACATTTGATCAACTAATAGGCCTATAATCCTTCAGAGAAGTAGGAGATTCTTTTTTAGGTATGAGACAGATATAAGTATGATTAATTTCTGAATTTAATAAACCATCATGGATAAATTTGTTAACGAATTGATAAACACTCTCCGCAATTGTGTCCCAATGATTCCTATAAAAACCAGTGTTCATTCCATCAGGTCTAGGAGATTTTTCAGCAGGAATACTAAAACCAGCTTGTTTAATCTCCTCTATAGTAACAGGTTCTAAAAGCTTTTGATTCATATCAGAAGTAATTGTGGAAGGAATACCTGCTAATAAATCCTGATCGACCAGAGTATGTTGCAAAGTATATAAGTGATTGAAATATTCTTGGACAAGACGCTGGATGTCTTGCGGATCAGTGTACATTCTGCTATCATCATCTTCCAGGACAACCAATTTATTGTAGAAACACCTTTTCTTGGTTTGGGCATGGATGTATTTAGTGTTGGGGTCCCCATCCTTAGGCCAATGCACCCCACTTTTAGCTTTCCAATACTCCTCTTCCAACCTGTAGGCAAACATTAGCTGCTGTTTTAAAGAACTTATATAATGAAAATCCAGAACAGAAGAATTATACGCATGATGAAGAGACTGCTTCAACGCGTGTATTTGCTTCCTGAAGTTTGTAGTCGTAGTTGTTTTCCACTGGGCCAGCGCATTACGACATTGAATGAGGGCAGTACCAAACTGTTTTGGTGGGAGATGTTGGCACTTCTCCTCCCACGTCATTGATACAACATCTTTAACGTGTTAATCCAACCACCAAAGATTATCATATTGAAAAACTTCTTAGCTTTCCCAGCCTTTGAGTCTGTATAAACAATTAAACTGCGATAATCAGAACCCATCCATCGTAGTAACTGAGCACACGCTAGCGGGAACATATCTGTCCATAACGTGTTGGCCATAGCATGATCAATCTTCATTCGCACCACATGCGTATGTCGAGAACCAACCCACGTATAGCTGCCTCTAATAGTACGCAGATCTTGCAAACCATTCGCGACAATCATATTGCCAAAACTTTGAACCTTGATTCAGAACGCAGAGGACCTCCTGCTTTCTCATCATTCGATATAATGTCATCAAAATCACCAAGTACAAGTCTGGGAGTAACTGATACAATGGTGCCCGTCGTTGCATTTGCCGCCAAAAAGCTTGTCGTATTCTCTTATATGGAGAACCATAGACATAACTGATACAATAAGTAGAAGAACCTTTATGGATATAAACATCAGAATAATTGAGCGAAGGATTACATAGTTTAATATGAACAAGGTGATCCAAAAATATAGCTAAGCCGCCACTACTTCCTTGAAATGGAATAATACAGTGATGGGGATACAAAAGAGTTGAGCAAATACTTTGTACATATGACACATCATTTTTAGTCTCCACTAGAAACATTAGAGCAGGATATTTAGCTCGTCGGACCTCCTGAAAGTGTTGGACTGTCAAGAGGTTCCTCGAACCGTGACAGTTCTAATGCAATATCCTCATTGATGCTCTTGTGGCTTCGGGGTTGCCACCTCTCCTTGATCAACAGTCATGTCTTTATCGCGAGAGTCTTTTGTTTACCTATTTGTAGATACCTCATCATCAATATCCAGCTTCGAAGCTTTACGCTTAGTTCCTCGAAGAGCATCAACATTACTGGGCGGAGGAGAACAGGACAGAGAAGGGTCTTGAGAAACTCGAAACTGGAAATCTATAATAGGTTAACATAGTTATAGAAAATAAAAAAATTTCAGTATCATCCCAATAATAAAAAAAATTATAGCAAGCTAATTTTATAGAAACTAATAATTGATAATCCAATTTGTTTGTAATTAACATATTTACCAAAATTCCTTTATTTTTTCTCCTTCTCCATTCTCTTCGTCTGGATCTCCCTTTTTTGTCTCAATCTCTCTCATTCTCACTCTTAGAGAGTCTCAATATCTATGACTCTTAGTCTTGATCTCACTTTCTCACAGTCTCGACCTCTATTGTTCTCAATCACTATCCCTCTCACTCTGAGTCCCTACCTCTCGTCATCTTCATCGGAGATATGGGTTGAGGCTCGGAGGAGTGAACAGAGTACAGATCTACAGTTATTTGCCTTTACTTTCGTCTCTCCACCTTCTCACCGGTTTGATTTTTTGGGCTGACAGTTCTACTGTATCTGCTGCTGCGATGGTGTTTAGGTTTTTCTTGGACTGGATATTTGTAAGAAATTGTAGGGTTTGGAAGATGAAGATGCTGCTCATGCTTCACCATGTAAGAAACAGATTAATTTCCGTAAGAGACAAACGACCAAGCCTCCACCATTTTCAGATCTAAACAAAACTAATTTGACTTGTTGCTACCAAATTGTCTGCTTTGCCGAGGATGCTTTGGCTTCATCTCCCACTCAAGGTTAGTGTTGGTTTCGTTTTTGGATTTATTCGTTATTTTCTGATATTTCTAGGTTTTCTGATACTGATTTGATCGATTTTGAATATTAGACGAGGTTAGGATTGAGGGCTGGAACAATTTTTTATTATGAAATTAACAAGCAAGTAGTAAAAAAGGAGCCTTGAACTGGAGAAACTTTGAACTATTTTCTGAGAATTGCGCCTCCAGATGCTCCTGCTACTAGCTACATGGTTAGTACTCTCTATGTACATATGCTTATCTATTGAGGGCTCTTTGCAAAGTTAAAACAAATGTCATGTTTTCTCATGAGCTTACTTTTTATAGTTTCATTTTTCATTGCCTCATCTCTACTAATGTAATCCATAACAAATTGTTTGCAGATCTTTGGCAACCATCAAGAATTTTGGAACGATGCTGTTGAACAGATGTACATATGTGAGACCACTAAGCAGGAAGCTAAAGTCGATTTAAGAAGAAATGTGAAAAATGAAGTTAGTTTTGTATGATTTCAGAAATTTCATGAATACAAAATCTAATGCATATGACTTAAGTATTTAATGTATTACTTTTGTAAATTATTATTAATATTATTATTTATTTATTGTTTCTTCTAAAGCTTTTCAAATTTAAAATTCAAAACAGAAAATTCAAAATTAAAACTCAGATTAATATGAATAATAATAATAATAATAAAACAAAAATGCTATTGTAAGATATACTATTGCATATATGAAAGCGCTATACTAAATATCATATTGATAGAAATAGGAAAAATCGTAAACTAATGTGTTGGATCTATTATCGCAGGCGTTGATTGAGCAATTATTAAAATGTTAAGAATACTCATTTTCCTGTAGTGGTCTGAGAAATGAAATTAATGGCTTCATGCAGAAGTCAAATGAGACGTTTAGTGAGGCTTGGGAACGTTTCAAGAGATACCAGTGTAGATAGCTTTCTATATTAGAGAATTTTAGGCTGCATTTCATACATCTTTTTCATTGTTTTTGCATATTAGTTTAGCATTTTAGTTTCATTTACACTTAGAATCTACATTGCATGCATTTAATTTAGGATTGCATATATATGCATACATTTGCATGTTTATGGTGTTTCTCAGGTACTTTTGGAGGTTCTTGGAGTCTGGAGAGGAGATGGAACCAGCTCATGTTCGAAGAGATGCCAAAGAAAGAGTTTGCCAAGTTTAGTCTCATATCGTGATGTTGCATCGAGCAAAACCGCTGAGGAGTATGCCCTATACAAGCCGCAGTACGTTAAGAAGAGGGCTAGCTCGTGGATCCTAAGGCATAGTCAACATTGAGGTGCTGCATTAAGCAGGGAACTACTTCACAAGTCAATATGCGCAGCACAGACCATATCAGGTGGTGGATCGAGCAGAACATCGTCCGTACCACCCGCTACAACTTATCCGCGTGTTTGACCGGATTTTGTCGCCGGCCTATCTTATTTTTAGTTTTTTCCTACCTTTTTGGTTCCCTACTATTAAAGGGAAGCCACCGAACTTTGTCATTATGTCATCTTTCAAACCTTATCTTATCTTTTGCTTACCCAAAAAGAGTGATTTGCCCAATCTTGTGAACGCTTTTATTTTATTCAATTAAGTTTGCATTTGTATAGTTTAATCTTGTCTTCCGATCTTTGATTTTGCACCATGGTAGTTTAGTTTTCATTATCTTGCATTTAATCTTGTCTTCTGATCTTTGAACTAATTATGTTTAACTCTAAAAAAATGGGATTAAACATGATTAGTGAGTAGTTTACCTTAAATTTAGAGTTTTAAGTAGGGAAAATGGTGATTAAAATATGATTAAAGGGTGATTAGGCTTGATTAGATGCTCTCTGTTGTTTTCTTCTCTTGCAAAGTGTTTATTGTTCATAAAGCTTCTCCCTTTTGATTGAATATGGTATTGTTGATGCAAATGGTTCACTTAATGGCTTGATATCTCATTTATATGCATGATTGAATTATTTTGATTGATAGTCTAGCTTGGTCTATGTTTCCTTTGTTCAGTGACACCGTTGTGATAATTCACCTAGCTAGATGATTCGCTTAGGGCTAGATAGTGTTTGTTATGAGTTTCTTGCTTGATGGTTAGATAGTTTGCATTATAAGAAGATGCTTTTGCTTGAAGTCCTGTTCATTGCTAGACATTGTTAGGATTCGCAACTGTGTGCTTACTTATATGTTCTTAATTGGTGATTACCTACTTAGGTCCCTATATGGTTCAAAAGATTAATAGGATGATATGAATTCTTGCTTGAGTGAGAGATGTTTACTTGACTAGTTCATCTTTTAGGCTCTATGGTTATGATCTTTATGCTCATGATTAGATAATACACCATCAAAAGTGGGTTTGACACTCTAGTCTTGTTGAATTGGGTTTGCTTATTAACCATTAGGAAGATTCTTCATTAGATACATTGTATAGGATTACAACATTGAGAATTGTTTGCTTGTTTGATGATTGATGATTGCCTTTGCTAGAAATCCACTAAGTAACTCTTGAAAACCACTTGACCATTATTGCTTAGTACCTTAGATCTTGCTTTTCTTTAATTATCTTAAAACCGCTTTGCTTAGTTCCTTTTACTTGCTTAATTTCAGAATTCATCTTGTTTAGTTTCATCTTCCTTAATCTTTGTTTACGTGCATTTCAGTTCTATTTTATCTTTTTTGCATTGCTAGGTTGTTAAAGTTACTCTTGCATAATCAAACACCATATTGTTTAGCTTATAGCATTGTTTGTATCTCACATCCACAAGTGTGTTTGACACCTGATCTCTATACTACAACTGATTAGAGACCTAGGAACATTAGCCTCAAGGGCCTAAAAACCCTTGTTTCAAATTGGCGAGGTTCCCACTTGTGGATTGACATTGCGATTAGACCAAGTTCTTTTCTTTTTCATTACTAATTAGCTCTGTTTTCATTGCTCTGATTTTTCAGGTACTTGTATGAATTTGAGGTTCAAAGGCTCATCAAATCTGATTCCTTCTATAGACAACATCCATAGAAGAAGGGCTGTTAGACAGAAAGTTCAGGAGTTAGAAGAGCAGAGGATGGCAGAGCAAGAAGCTTAGTTACCACACATTGGTGTTATTGCTGCTGCACACATTGCTCTGTTTTTTCAGGTACTTGTATGAATTTGAGGTTCAAAGGCACATCAAATCTGATTCCTTCTATAGACAACATCCATAGAAGAAGGGCTGTAAGATAGAGAGTTCACGAGTTAGAAGAGCAGAGGATGGCAGAGCAAGAAGCTCAGTTACCACACATCTGTGTTGTTGGACAAGCACCAATACCACAAGCTGCTGCACACATTGATGAGGTTCAGGAAGCTATGAACCAAGCAGCTGGAGTCATGGTTTAAGAGTTCTAGTTCATGCACCAAGGGTTCAAAAACCTATAGAAGCTGGTGATGCGCCTGATACTCAGATTAACCGCAATGGTATTAATGCTCCAGCTGTGCACCAGAAGATCAAGCTTGGGTTAATCAACATAGTGCAAGGAAACATATTTCATGGTCTGCCCAATGAGGATCCTTTAGACCATTTGGATCAGTTTCACAAAGTGTGTGGAATGACTAAGATTCAGGGCGTGTCTGAAGATGCTTTGAAGCTGAACATGTTCCCTTTCAGTTTAGGAGACAAGGCACATCGGTGGGAGATGACACTTCCACAAGGATCAGTCTCAACTTGGAATGAATGCAAGACATCATTTTTCAACAAGTTCTTCAGCTCAACAAGAGCAGCAAAGCTCAGGAATACAATAACAGCTTTGCACAACATGGATATGAGACATTTGCTGAAGCATGGTGATAGCTTGCTATTTTAGATCATTTTAGGATGCATTTCAGGCATCTTTTCCTCTGTTTTTGCATTATAGTTTAGCATTTTAGTATCATTTGCACTTAAAATCAATATGACATGCATTTAGCTTAGGATTGCATACATTTCCATACATGTGCATGTTTGTGGTGGTTTTCAGGTGTTCTTGGAGAGTTTTGGAGTTGGGAAAAATTGAAAGCAACTCATTTTCAGAGGGGTTGCCAAAGAAGCAGCTTTGCGAATTCAGTATCCATATCGAGGTCTAGCATAGAGCAGAACATCTGCGAAGCTTGCTCGATGTGAAGCGTGGGACGAGGAAGAAATATTTAACCGAGGACCCCTAGAGTGCACCGAGGTAATGCACCAAGCTGGGCGTGCTGTACAAGTCGATACGGATATACAGGATATATCTTGGTGTAGCATCGAGGAGAGCACCGAGAACCCACCTCGATATCGAGCTAACTACATCGAGCAAAACACCCTCCCTTGCACCACGATGCGTCAACCGTGAGAGTTGACCAAGATTTTTCTATTTTTTGTCAAACGTTATCTTCTTAGCCTATTTAAGCTAAACCTTATCTTTTTAGCACTTATCTTCTTCTTGACCCTATTTTCGACCTTGTGGGAAACCACACAGAGATTTTTATGGGATTTTGATCAAGATCACTCTTTTAATAAAGTTTTGCACTTCCTTTGTCATTTATCTTCTAGTTCTTGTTTTAATCATGTTTGATCTATCATCTCTGCTTATTTCTGTTGATCTTGCTATATGTTGTGAGTAGTTTCATATGGTTTAAGGTTGGAGCAGATTTGGGGATGATTGGTTAATAGCTTAGGGTGTTTTGGTTTATTTAATGCCTAGATCACTTAGCTTAGTTGTCCTTAGTGCTTAGTAATTCTTTTTGGGTGAAACTGTTTATTGGTGTTTGCTGCATCACAAGTGTTTTATTTAAATGCCTGAAAGAACTTTGTTAGGAACATTCTCCTAGATGAATATATTGGCTTTTAGGTAGCATGTTTGGTCTATAAGAGCCTTGTGTTTTCATGCTGGGTTTGCACAGATACATCATCACAAGTGGGTCTGACATGTGCTTAACTTAGATATCTCTATTCTTGTTGTGGGCTGGTTTTGCACAGATACGCCATCACAAGTGGGTCTAACATGTGCTTAACTTAGTTATGTACGCTCTTGGTGCGGATTGATTGATTTACTGGCTTGATCATGTTCTTTGCTTGTTATCAGTCTTTACCACCCTAGGTTTGATACTAAGTAATCCCCAAGTCATCAGTCTTTACCAGCGCTTCATTGTTCTTTGCTTTTCATTAATTTGTGTTCTGTTTTCCTCTGTTTTTAGTTGCTTTCTTTTGTTCCATTCCTTGCCTTGCATTTGAAGTTATTACATTTAGCATTTATTTTGGTTCTTGCACTCCTATTGCTTTTCTTATCTTAGTCATATTGCATTTAATTCATTGCCTTGTTAGTTCCTTTTGCATTTAGTTTATTTGCATTGCATTGCTTGCATTAGTCTTGATTAGTATTGCTTTTCACTTGTGCATATCATCTTTGATCACTTAAGTTGTTAGAATCATCCTCCTTTATCATACCTGGTTAAGCATAGTTAGTGCATTGCATCTCTTTTATTCTGGCTCCTAGATGGATTGACAAACGTCATCTATACAACATCTGATTAGAGAATGATTGAATTTAGTGACCCAAAAGTCCTTGTTCAATTTGGCGTCGCTGCCATTCTAGGATTGTTAGATAATTGAGTTTAGGTTCTTGCTTAGACTTAATCACCTTTTAGCTTACTAATCGCTTTACATTTCTTGCTTTGTTTTCTCAGGTACAATGGCTGATCAACAATATCATATACATGCTCATCAAGCTCAGTTCATAGAAGATGAAGCACCAGTTCAGAGGTTACATAGGCATGTGCCTCAGATTGCTAGAAGAGCACATCACATAGGATCTCATGATGCTCCTTACCTTCACACTAGATGCAGAGGTAAAATTCCTCCACCATCTCAAGAGCATAACTTTGAGATAAAAAAAGTAGCTTAATTGCAATGGTACAAGCCAACCGCTTTAATGGAACATCTATGGGAGATCTGCTTGATCACTTGGACGGCTTTGAGAGTCTTTGCAGTTTACAAAACATAAATGGCATCACAGAAGATGGTTTCAAACTGAGGTTATTTCTTTTCTCTCTTGGTGAACGTGCACATTTGTGGGAAAGATCATTGCCTTGTGGATCAATATGTTCTTGGGATGATTGCAAAAGAATGTTTCTTGCAAAGTTTTACTCTTCTACCAGTACAGCTACGCTAAGGCATAACATCTCAGGTTTCAAATAGCCATAAGATGAGCCATTCTGTTCAGCATGGGAAAGATTTCAAGGTTACACTTTGTGCTGCCCTCATCATGGTTTCTCCACAGTGCCATTTCTCAGCTCATTCTACAGAGGAGTGTCACCACAGTTCAAGATGCTGTTAGACACAGCTAGCAATGGCCACTTCTTGGGTACAACAGTTGATGATGGTTTGCAGCTAATTGAAAACCTTGCCTTGAGTAATGGTGACTATGTAGATGAGCAAGAGGACAGTTACAAGAAGAACATTGAACCCTCAGTTAAACAAACGGAGCTGGATATATTAGCACTTACTGATAAGCTAGACTTGTTGCTTGAGCAGTCTCTACATCACCCAACAAAGGCATCAGAGAAGACATCAGCTCTTGGACATGCTTACAACTTAGAAGGTGAAGCCTACTCTGTGCAACAACAAGAGTATATTCATCATAAGCCTTACTAGGATACAAGCTATGACAGCTACAATGCTAACAGTCCTCAAGCATAGACAAGAGAGAGTCCTCCATTATACAATCCGCTCGGTGTTCCCTTACAACAAAACCAAAGGTTCACACCTTCATACGAAGAGGACCAAGATCATATGTATGCATCATCATTTGTTCCTCAACATCAAGTAGCAGCATCACAAGTTCAGGATGTCCCTAGTGCTTCAACAGCATCACTATCCACGCCTAATACAACCACAAATAGACTATTTGAGCAATTACTTGCCGCTCATACAGAGATGAAGGCTGCACATAAAATGGAAATGCTGGCTCTACAACAAAACCTACTGCAGAAGTTTGAGAGAGTTAATGATGACCTTGCTCTGCTTCAAGCCAATCAGGTCTCCTCTACTACAGTTAAGCAACAACCGCCACCAGCTGTGCAAGCAATTACTACTAGGAGTGGAAAACAGCTGCAAGGACCTGTAGCACCAAAACATCTCCATATGGACATTCAGGAGCAAAGTGGAGGGGGGTGTCTCTTGTGACTCATGAAGAAGAGCTGAAGCTGAACCAGAGAAGAAAAGGAAAGCCGAAGAAGAGCGTGTGAGAAAAGGAAAACAAGTGGCCGATGAAGCACAAAAAGAAGCCATACAGCTTACAAGGAAGGAACCTGTCTTTGTCTCTCCTCCTTACAAGCCACCACTCCCCTTTCCAGGATGGATCAAGAAACAACTAGTGGAGAAGTACAGGCAACTTTTTGAGAAGCAGATAAAAAATGTGGAGATAACCATGCCCATGCTTGAAGCCTTCTTCCTTATACCTCAATATCAGAAGTTCTTGAAGGATGCACTTCCAAACAAGCAGAATGAGGTGCAAGGGATGGTTGTTCTCACTCATGAGGTCAGTGCCATAATACAGCAGCTTCCTTAACCGAAGAAGCTAGGGGATCCAGGAAGTGTCACTCTACCCTGTTCCATTGGACCTCTCACAATCAATAATTGTTCGTGTGATCTTGGAGAGAAGTTGTGAATTCAGTAAGCCAAGAAGCCAATGAAGCTAAGGTTAGCGAACCAGGAACAGATCTTAGAGAAGGAAACTGGAGCGAGCTAAAGGCACCCAAGCTGAACCTCATACAGATTCCCAAGGGGCTAAGGTATGTATTCCTTGGACCAAAAGATACCTATCATGTGATAGTCAATGATAACCTCAGTGATGATGAAACCTGTGCTCTTGTTAAAGAGCTGAGAAAGTTTAGGAGAACCATTGGATATTCACTTGATGATATGAAAGGCATATCTCCTAATCTTTGCACTCACCGGATTCATCTAGAGGATGAGACAAAACTTCCATTGAACCCCAAAGGAGATTAAACCCAAACCTTAAGGAAGTTGTAAAGAAAGAAATCTTAAAGATCCTTGATGCAGGCGTGATTTACCCTATCTCAGACAGCACATGGGTCTCACCAGTCCATGTTGTGTCTAAGAAAGGAGGAATCACAGTTGTTAAGATTGAAAAAGTTGAGCTTATCTCAACTATAACTATAATAGGACATAGGATGTGTATTGACTATAGAAAACTGAATTCTGCTTCTAGGAAAGATCACTATCATTTGCCTTTTATTGATCAGATGCTGGAAAGATTGGCAAATCACCCTTATTACTGTTTTTTAGATGGCTATAGTGGTTTCTTCCAAATCTCACTTCACCCTAACGATCAGGAAAAAATCACCTTCACATGTCCTTATGGCACTTTTGCTTATAGAAAAATGCCATTTGGACTGTGTAATGCCCCAACAACCTTTTAAAGATGTGTTACCTCTATATTCTCTGACTTGCTTGAAGAAAATGGTGGAAGTATTCATGGATGACTTCAGTGTCAATGGATCTTCCTTTGGTGTCTGCTTGTCTAATCTTTGTCAGGTCTTAAAGAGATGTGAGGATACAGGGTTGGTGCTAAACTGGGAAAAATGCCATTTCATAGTCAATGAGGGAATCGTTTTGGGGCACACAATCTTTGAGGAAGGAATAGAGGTGGACAAGGCCAATATAGAAGTAATGATGCATCTGGCTCCACCTACATCAGGGAAATAGATCAGAGGTTTCTTGGGACATGCAGGCTTCTATAGAAGGTTCATCAAGGACTTCTCCAAGATAGCAAGACCTCTCACTAGCCTGTTGTGCAAAGAGACGGAGTTTGTGAGGACTGCATGCAAGCTTTTCTGACCATCAAAGAGGCGCTTGTGAGTGCTTCCATTGTTCAAGCACCTGACAGTAGTTTTCCATTTGAAATAATGTGCGATGCTAGTAATTATGCATTTGGAGCTGTGCTAGGTCATAGAGTGGACAAGAAACTACATGTTATATACTACGCAAGTCCCACTCAGGATGACATTCAGACTCGGTATGCTACAATAGAGAAGGAGCTGCTAGCAGTTGCGTTCGCATTTGAAAAGTTCAGAAGCTACCTGGTCGGCTCTAAGTTCATAGTCTACACAGATCATGCAGCACTTCCCTAAATTTATGCCAGGAAGGACACGAAGCCACACCTGCTCAGATGGATACTTTTACTTCAGGAGTTTGATCTCAAAATACTTGTCAAGAAGGGAATTGAAAATGGAGTGGCTAATCACTTATCAAGAATGAGGATTGAAGATCTTGTTCCTATAGATAACTCTCTTCCTGAAGAGAAACTTATGGCATACAAAGTGCTGAAGAGCTGGAATGAAGCAGTCGCTTTGCAAAACAGGAACCTACCAAGTACTCAGATTTCGTGAACTATCTAGTTTCAGACCATTTTCCCAACTTCCAAAATCCTTATCACAACGCTAAGTTCTTCAAAGACGTATCTCAACTGTATTTGGATGATCCATACTTGTACAAGTAAGGATCAGATAGATTGTTTAAGCGATGTGTAGCAGAAGAAGAAGCGCAAGATATCATTTTCCATTGCCATGGATCTGCTTATGGAAGCCATTTTGCGACATTCAAGACAGCTACAAAGATACTTAAAGCAGGATTATGGTGGCCTAGCATCTTCAGAGATACCCATGTGTTCATCAGGATGTGTGAAGCATGTCAAAGGAAGGGGAACATAAGCAAGAGGGATGAGATGCCTCAGAATCTTATCCTTGAAACAGAGATCTTTGATGTATGGGGGATAGACTTCATGGGACCTTTCCCTTCATCATATGGCAACAAGTTCATCTTAGTGGCAGTTGATTATGTTTCCAAATAGGTCGAGGCTATTGCAAGTCCAACGAATGATTCTTCTGTTGTTGTGAAGCTCTTCAAGACTGTAATCTTTCCAAGATTTTGTGTGCCTATAGTGGTGATAAGTGATGGTGGAAGTCAATTCATTAACGAGGTCTTTGATAATCTTCTGAAGAAGCATGGAGTCAAACACAAAGTGGCAACGCCTTATCATCCACAAACCAGTGGTCAAGTTGAGGTTTCAAACAGAGAAATCAAGGCCATCCTAGAGAAGACAGTGGGGATCACAAGGAAAGACTGGTCTGCCAAGCTTGATGATGCACTTTGGGCTTATAGGACTACATTCAAGACACCAATATGGAGATCTCCTTTCAGCTTGCTGTATGTAAAGACATGTCACCTTCCAGTAGAGCTTGAGTATAAAGCTTAATAGGCAATCAAACTGCTTAACTATGACATTAAAAGCGCTCAAGAAAGGAGACTTATGCAACTTCATGAGCTAGAAGAGATCAGCTTGGAGTCCTATGAGAATTCAAAGATTTACAAAGATTGGACTAAAGCTTTCTACGACAAAAAGATAGTCCACAAGGAATTCAGATCAGGCGACTTAGTTCTTCTCTATAACTCAAGGTTGAAGCTCTTTCCTGGAAAACTCAAGTCAAGATGGAATGGGCCATATATCATCAAAGAAGTTCTTCCCTAGAGAGAAATCACATTGCTGGATACTGAAGGAAAGGAATTCACAGTCAATGGACACAGATTCAAACCATATCTAGCCTCAGAGGTTCTGGCAATGGAGACTAATCTTAGTCTCTTTGATGTGCCCATCTAGCAAAGCAAAGGAGGCCAAGCTAAGAGACCTTAAACAAAGCACACTTGGGAGGTAATCTCATCAATATCTATGTAAATATGCTTTCCTTTTGCTTTTGATATGTTGGTTAAGTGTTTTAAGGTTGGGAAAAGTGATTAGATTGGTCAAACAATGTAGAGAACCAAGGGATTTAAAACTCTGTTTCTGTATCGACATGCTGTATCGAGCAAAACCTCTGCAACAGCTGCCTGATGCAGTCTATCTTGAGGACGAAGGAGTCCGTACGTCGAGCAGATTGCACGATGGAGATCGCATCGAGGTGGTGTATCGAGCAAAACCTCCAGAACCCTGCTCGATGCAATCGCCCCTGAAGCCCTTGTCCGTACACCGAAGAGCAAGTACCATACACCGAGCAAGATGCCCGAGTGTGATCACATCGAGGTAAAGCATCAAGCAGAACACCCAGAGCCAACCTCGATGTGAACAAATTTTCTTCAAAACTCCAAAATCGCAAGGATGACTCGATCATTTAAGCACCATCAACCACCTCGACCGACGAATATCCACCCCTCTAACCACCAATACAAGTACACACTTTCATCCTCCTTCACTCTTTCCACCTTCATTTTTCCATTTCATTGATGATATTGTGATATTGCCTCCATTTGCATTTATAATACACAGCGGACTGTGTATTCTAAGTGTGGGGGACGGTTTTCTTGGACTAACATTTGGCATTCTCATCACAGCTGCATTTACATGTAGCTTAGCAACCATGCATTGCACTTAAGGCATAGAAAATCACTAAAAGTTTGAGAATTTTTGAAAATTGATTTCTTAAAAACAGAGTGTTTATGTGCATTCGTATAGGACTTAGACTTCATGCATTTACTCAGGTTGTCGTTTGCTTGTTTAAAATGGGTGCAACGATAGTAAATCTTTGAAAATGTTAGTGGTTTATGATTATGATGCCCTTGTTTTTAGTCTTTTGATGCATTTGGTGAAGCACTTGAAATAAGGCTGAACCACTCTTTGAATTTATGACTTTGAAACTCTTGTTTGAAGTTGAAGCTTGCTTGATTTTATCTTGACCTTTATATAAGTGGAACCTTAATTTGAACTTTGAATTATCTCGTTGTGCATTGAAAGTGATTGCATCGCTACCAATATACATACTTGGAACATCTTCTTCCTTTACACCACTCTTGTTGATCCAAGTAGCTGATCCTGATCACTAAGGGACAGTTAACCATACCTTCAACCAATCCTTCTTTCTAAACTCAAACACTATTGTGAGAGTTTGTGAGGCCTTGCATTATCAATTTCGAACTTATCTTGGCAAGAAGTGTTAGGAATAAGGCTGCCAAGGAGAAGTTCTCTTGTAGACATCAGCTTGCATTTTGAGTTTGATACTAGGTTAGGAGTTTAAGGAAAGGGTAGCGATAAGTGGTTTAAGCTTTAATGTTTGTATCTTTTGAGAATAAAGGAAGAGTGGGAATGGTTTCAAGAAGAGAATGATATTGTGGGAAGATGATTATATCTTGTGGCTAAGTGTAAAAGAAGAAACCTCTAAGTTGCTTAGAAGAAAAGGCGCCAGCAACAACAAGCTTACAAAGGTCATCCAAAAGGAGAAAAATCTGGCCAAGCAATCCACGAAAAAGGTGATGAAATTGGCGCCTATACAACAAATAAGAGAAATTTCTAAAAGAAGTCAGCCACACAAGCAAAAGAAGAAGAAGTCCCCCACATTTCAAGAAGAAAAGGATCAAAAGAGCTTTGGAGAAGGGTAAATTTAGGGGAATATCTTGGGACTTAAACTTAATTAGGATCATCTTTGGGAAAATGGTAGAAGAGAGCTTTGACTTGCATGCATAAGTGTGCTGTTACCTTTAGCATTTTACCTAAGATAGATTTATTTCATATGACAGATCCCCTGTTTCTTTGAGCTATTGATGAATGAGATCATTTTTATCTCATAACCATGCCCCTTGAACCAAATTCTTTCACTTGATTTGCATAAAATTGATCCATTGGTTACTTGCTAATTGAATGTTAAAAAGGTCAAGTGATTTGAGGGCTTCTGTAGATTGATAACTTGAGAATCATTTTCATTTTGTGTTAAGTGTGGCTAAGTTTTAGAGTACAGTTCCATCAGTTGCATTCTACCACTAGAAACATGGACATCATTTTGATCTATTGTTAGCATTTCAATGATAGGAGTTCCCATTTTAAAACCCCATCACCATGCGAGATCTTTTATTTGCTTGAGGGCAACCAAAGACTAAGTGTGGGGGTGTTGATAGCTTGCTATTTTAGATCATTTTAGGATGCATTTCATGGATCTTTTTCTCTGTTTTTGCATTATGGTTTAGCATTTTAGTATCATTTGAATTTAGAATCAACATGGCATGCATTTAGCTTAGGATTGCATACATTTGCATACATATGCATGTTTGTGGTGGTTTTCAGGTGTTCCGGGAGAGTTTTGGAGTTGGGAAGGAAATAAAAGCAACTCATGTTCAGAGGGAATGCCAAAGAAGCAACTTTGAAAATATTCTATATCCATATCGAGGTCTAGCATTACTACAAGACTTTTTATATCTTGGGTCAATCACCCAATGCTTGTACTAGTCAGTTGTAGCATATCATAGGTTTTAAGTCTATCCAAGGGGTTTAGTTGAATAACGGAAGAGTTGCAAGTAGAAAGCTCCAAGTGAAGCAGAAAGGGTTTTTGTTGCAAAGCAACAAAGCTAACAACTTAAGATGATCAAACACCAACAGAACTCAATAGAGAACACTTAGAAATGATTATATAAAGCAAAACAGAGCAAACAAACAGAGTCATTGGCAAAATTTGAAATTCAAAAAAGAGAAGACAAGTTCCTAGATGTGGTTATTGATTTTGGGGGAATTCAGAAGCTAACTAAGGTTGTTACAAACATCACTGATCAAGCAAACAAGCTACCAATGCTGACTCCTAGACATAGAGTTCACAAACAAGCAAGCTAAGTTCAATCCCTTGACAAATAGCACTTCGCTAAACATCTTAACAATAACTAATTCTCATTAGTGCTAAAACATTCAACAAGCATGATAAACCAACTCTATTCATGTCAAAATACTCCTCAAACAGTCAATCTCTTTAGCTAAAGCCAGTAAATCCTCTATTAACCAAGATCAGTATTCATCAAACACTTGGTGGGCATAAAATGAAGCTTAATTCTAGATTCATGAGATCAAGACAAATCTAGCTTAAAAACAGATTAATAGAGAGGAATCAATATTATTAAGTACTAACAAACCTTATATAAGCTTATACATCCTCTTAATCTACCACATCTAAGAACCCTAATCAAACTACTCACTAAGCAACATTTTTAACATCAAATCACAAAGAGAAGAGATGCTAATCATGATTAAGAAACAATAAAGGATTAAAGGCAAATACAAACTTAGATTAAGTAAAAGCAGAAATTGTCTTACAAACTTAGAAAAATCAACCAATAACAATAAATTGATAAGACTCTCAAGACATCACATAAAAATTCTCAAAACATGGTATTTATACTGAAAGACAAATGCCCTAAAATAATTGCAAAATGGTAAATAGAAGCATGTTCAGACTGGATCCCATCGATCAAGAGTGATCGATATGGTGATCGATAGGATGGCCATCGGTCTTAAAGCTGACCGATAGGGTGAACAGAATACAACCGATGTATTTCTATCGGTCACTTGTCTGATCGATAAGGTGACCAATACATATGTTGCATTCCCATCGGTCACTCCTTGACCGATGGTCTGATCGATAGCCCTCTATTGGTCTTAACTTGATCGATAGCTTGACAGGTGGGACTCCAGAAATAACTTCCTTGGCTCCTCTTGCTTCCTCTTGGCTTGGCTAGCCTCTGTATTCACTCCCACACTTACTCCTTGCTCCATTCAGCTCCATAAGAACCTAAAAACACCCTTTCTGCAAAGAATATACAAACTACATCCTAAATGCAACCTAAGTCTAAAATGAGAAAAAATGGGACTAAGGATAAGAAAAACATGCAAAAGAGAACCAAAACATGCACTAAATGCAAGCCTAAATGATGCAAATGTATGAGATATCAACACCTCCACACTTACCTTTTGCTTGTCCTCAGGCAAACAAGCTAATACAAATGGAGGATGAGATTTAAAAGTGGGCATTCAAATCCAAAAGTGCAAAGGTAAAGAGATAGAGTCAACATTTAAGTGCCTAATTGTAAGATACAAATATAATCAGCTATACTTTAAAGAACTTAGCCATGCTCATCATGTTTCAAAATGATCTCAAATCTCAACCTAGACAAATGCATAAATCAATCAACTTTTTAACATTCATTGAGCTCGAAACCATGATTCAAGTTTGTGCAAATCAAGTGAAGACATTTATTTTAAAGGGTAAAGTCATGAGATTAAAATGATCTCATTAAAGCAAAGGGTTTAATAGCACAAGGGATCACTCAATGAAAATGATTTTATCTTATGCAAAATGCTAAAGGTAAAAGCACATTTATGCATGCAATTCAAAGCTCTCTTCTAAACCCCAAAGTGAATCCCTAAATCTACCCTTTTCCTAAACCCTACCCTTTCTCCTTCTTCATGGCTGGGGAAACTTCTTCTTTTTTTGCTTGTGTGGCTGCTTCTTTTTGTTGGGACTTGCTCCTTCTTATTGAATTGGGGCCATTTTTCATCTTTGGTGGATTGCCTTGGGTCTGATTTTCTTCTTTTGATTGACCCTTTCAAAGCTTTGTTGTTGGCACCTTTCTTCATTGAACACTTAGAGCTTTTTCTTCCTTTTACTTAACCATAATGCTAACTGTTTCCCCATACTACCATACCATATTTTTCCTTCTTCTTTTGAAGCACAAAGACATGAAAACCCAAACCACTTAGCTTCTACCCTTTTATCCCAAACTCCTAACCTATAATCAAGCTCAAGATGCAAGCTAATATCTACAAGAGTGCTCATCATTTTCAGCCTTATTCCTAACACTTTTTTCCAAGACAAAAAATTCGAAATGATATGCAAAAGTCTCACAACTCTCACGATAATGTTTAAGCTCAAAAGGAGGTTTGACGAAGGGAGTGGATAAGCTATTTGGATCAACAAGTGTGGTAAGAAGGAAAAAGATTATCCAAATATGTATATGGTAGCCATGAATTCACTTTTCAATGCACAAACATGATAATTAAAAATTAAAATTAAAGTTCAAGTAGATAGGGTTGATTTTCAGAGAACAAATGCTTTCAGTATGAGATAAGAGCATCAAATTTAGCAATCCAAGCATGGTTCAGTCTTAACTTCTAGCTTTCTTATGATGCATCAAACAACTAACCTCTTAAACACTGAAATCATCTCTAAACTCAAAGCACTTTACAAGGACGATCCATCATTATGCCCTATGCAAATGCAATGCAACCTATATGCAAACACTAGACTCAATCCTAAGAAAATGAAATTACAACAATATGCTTTCTTTTTGGTTTGCAATAACATGCAAATTATTTTTCAAATTTTTTCGATTTTTTGTGTTTTTCTATGCCTTAGATGAATGCATGATATGCATGTGACTCAAGATGAAAGAAAAATGAAAAACTAAGAAAAGAATAAACAAATTCAAACCCCAAATCTCTCCCCTACACTTAGATTATACAGTTTCTTGTGTAATAAAAGGAATGAGAGAGAAGCAACAGAATATATACAAAGAAACACTTAAAAAGATGGAATGATATAAACAATGGTAAGGATGTGGTACCTTAATTCTTTTAGGAGGAGTGGTGGGATTATCTAGATGTCTCTGGCTGTGGAGACTTACTAGCTCTCCTCTTGTTCCTCCTCTCATTGCTTTGTGAAGATGTTGCTGCTTCTTGAGGTGGAAGCACCCAGCTTGACCATAAAGCTTGAGCTTGAGATGAGTTGCCTTGAGTATCCCATTGTTGCCAAGTTGTGTGGACCTCAAAAGAAGTGTAAGCTGGTGTCTCCCATCCTGATGGTGCTTGGGACCTTGGCTCATAAGTTGAGGCTCTTGAAGATTCCCAAGCTGCCCATTGATCAGTTGGCTGCACACGGAAGGAGTGCCTCCCTTGGGGATTCCAAACAGCTTCCTCTTCTTCAGTAGGCTCTGCTGGTGGCATTTGCTCTTCATGGTGAGAGGTGTACTCATGACTATGGCCTTGATGGGAAGCTCCTCCTGATGTAGCTTTATCCTTCTTGAACTTCCCCTCGACCATCTTTACCAACTTTTTGATGGTCTTGTCTTGCCATTTACACCATTTCTGAAGTTTGTTGATATGTTCATGAGCAAACTTCAGAGAGCTCCCTTGGCTTGGGACTTCATGAGGCTTGAAGTGGAACCTGTTTAAGTAGTCTAACAGCTCATTCTCATTAAGCTCTTCTTCTTGAGATTCTTCTTGGCTTTCAGCACCAGCAGTATCATCTCCTTGTACCTCTTCTTCACTGCCTTATTCACCTTCTTCTTGCTCTTCTTCCTCACTATCTTCTCCTCTCTCTTCTGTGATTGGGCCTCCATGGTAAAGCTGACTTTCATCTGGGCAGAAGCTGATATTGCTCCTCATAGTGATGGATGTATGCTATGGATTTGGAAGGAGGAATCTTGCTGGTTCTCTGAAGCCTGTGAGAAAGATGTAGACATGCTTCCCTTTGATGCTCATCTCAAGGAAGTGACTCCTTCTGAGGTAATCCAAGTCCATCCAAAATGGTTCCAAGGCGTCTTCATCATGTTCCTCAAGGTTTACACCACTGGCCATCAGAATTGCTGTCATAACTCCTCCAATATGGAGATGTGGCTTCTCCTCCCTATTTTCTTTGCTCAAAACCCAGCTACTATAGGATTGGAGCTGCTCCATCAGCATAGTCACATAGCATGGGTATCTGCTTGGCGGCTCTAGAAGTGTTCCATCTTTGCTGGTAACCACAAGTGAATGCATTCCATTGTATACGAAGTTCCTCTCCTTTGCTGCGAGATTTGTTGTTTCCTTTCTTGCAAAAAATGTATTTGCAAGAGCCTTGTGAGCATATCTCACAGCAGGATGCTTCAGATGTTGATTCCTTGTGGCCCCTGCTGTGAATGTGCCAGCCCCAATCACGCCTCATAGCATATCATGCTGCCTTTGCTTGATTATGAGCTTGTTCCTCTTGTTAGCGTAAGGAGTCATACCAAGGGCTTGAGAGAGCTCAGAGAAGGTTGTTGTGAACCGTTTTTTTGCCAATATTGAATGATATCCACCCATCTTAATTGGGAAGCTCACTCTCTTCATAGCTAACCACCTTGAAAGTGGAGAGGAAATTATAAGTGAGCTGCTGGTAGGAGGGAAGTGGTTTTCCCATAAAGTCACCAAGCCCAATGTTCTCAAATATTGTCTTGCAATCCACATAGATCCCAAGCGCCTTCATTGTGGAGGGACAGGGGTATCTTGTGGTTTTGAAGATGCATTTGTTGAAGGATTCCATGAGTTCTCTAGCACTTGGCTCCTTGTATGGAAATTCTTCTTCTACAGCTTTTCTTTTTCCTTTTGGCTTGGCAGTTTTGTTCCCAACAGGCCTCTTTCCAACTGCCTTTCATGACTGCCCATCAGCAACACTTTTCCCCTTGTCTCTTCTAGTGCTTGGAGAAGTTGGCGCTTCCTCTTGTGGTGCTTTCTCTTTGCTTCCAGCAGCAGTTTTTGTTCTCCCCATGATACCTACAAGAACAAAGCTTGAAGATGCTATGAGTAAAAGAACAAAATTTGAGAAACAATGACTAAAAGCTTTAAAAAGAATCTCTCTAAGCCAATAGAAGTTTAACTAGTATTTAAACAAGATTAAACTTTTAAAGCGGTAAGAGAATTCTCAAGCTAACAGTCATAAACATGCTAGAGTTCTTAATAAGATTCAAACATTTATGAATGCGAATCTAGTATGGTGGCTCTAAACAAAGTTAAAGATAATTATGCAAAGTGAAATTAAAACAAGCAAGAAATAAGATTTATAAACAGTAGACATCACTTAAACATCCTACTTGCTCAGATTAATCATTTCCACCAGGCAAAATCAAAGCAAAACACTTTAAACTCAAATCTAGTTCTTAAAGCCATAGATTTAACAACTTTAAACAAACTCAAAGTTTAAGAACAAGAAATGAACAGTTGAGAAAGCAAACTGTTGTGGAGCTTTTGAGCACTTATCAGACAAATGAAAGAGAGAGAGAGCTAAAAATTTTAGTGGTTTAGGTGAGAGAAGAGAGAAACTGAAGTGTGAAGAGGGAAGAGAGCTTGTTGGCTTTTATAGAGCTTAATGGGGAACCAAGGGAATCAAATGGGTGGGGGACAAAAATAAAAGTGCTCAGAAGTGCAGCTGGATGGCAGGAAGGAGCCAAAAATTCATATTTAAACTCCATTGGCTCTAAGCCAAAGGAGAGAAATTTTTTTGAAACTGAAGAATTGACCTCGCAGGACTATCAGTCAATTTATGACCGATACCATGACCGAGAGAGTGTTATCGATCACCTGGAGACCGAAGGCCTGACTGATGGCTTTTCCTGCTAAATCCTATCGGTCACATTCTTGACCGATAGAGTGACCAAAATACATCCGATTGTTTTCTATCGGTCACACTCTTGACCGATAGAAGTGACCGAAATACAATCGATGCATTTCCATTGGTCACATTCAGATCGCTAGGATGACCGATAGGATCTTCCCTTTGCACTCCCTTTCCCTTATCGGTCACAACTGACCGATATGTTGACTCATGCATCTTTGACTCCACAACCATCGATCACTTCATAACCGATAGGTCTGTATCGATCTGGTCTTGACCGATACGGTGACCGATAGTAGCCAAGACGCATCTGTTCTTGTTTCCCCAAACGTCTTCTGAAGCCCCAAACCAAACTCCTGCTTCTAAAAACACTAACAAAGCATAAAAATGAACTAAAAATCATAATATATATACAAAGGATACCATGGGACTACTTCCTAAGTGTGCTTGTTTAGAGTCACTTATCTTGACTTTGATTACCTCCTTTGTTGAGGTGAGGAGAAGGAGTCTTGGAACTCCTTGGTGTAATCTTGCTCCCCTTGACTCTGGTGGTGACTCCATTCAGATTAATCTTAGCAAAAGGCATAGTCCTCCCCTCTTGCTGAAGCTTGAAGCAAACATCACCCATCCTTGAGCCACATGGTTGCAAAACCACCTTTCCTTCCTTAGTAACCAACTTAATCTCATTCAGATTCTTGTAACTAACTACTTCAAGGACCTCCTTTTCAGTGGTGTCTTCAAACAATCTTGGCAAACAGCAGCCATCAAAGCTTTCTCCTTGGTAGCCTCCAAACTCTAGCCAGATTTTGTCAAGTCCTCTCACCTTTTTCAGTTCCATAGAGAAAGCATAATTATGCTCCAGCTTGTTGTCCTTGCTGTCAAACTTCAAGACCTTTTCTTTAGTGAGCCTTAACTCTGTTGTGCATTCTCTAGCATCAAATACAGCGCCAGCTGGAGCTAGAAATGGCCTTCCAAGAATGATAGCATTCTTAATCTGCCCTTCAACATCCAGTACCAAGAAGTCAGTAGGGATGGTTACTCCTTCAATCTTTATAGGAACATTCTTGAGAGCTCCTAAAGGCATCTTCACAGTCCCATCAGCAATAGTAAAAGATACATTGCTTTGCTGGAACTTAGTGTAGCCTAACTCCTTAGCAGTGGAAGCTGGTAACAGATTGATGCTTGCTCCTAGATTACACAAACAGCTCTTAAAGGTCTTGTCTTTAAGCTCACAAAGGAGTGTGAAGCAACCTGGATCTCCAAGCTTTTTGATGTTCAGCTCTGTAAATTCTGATGCCTTGGCCTTAGCTCTCAGTTTCCCAAGTTCCTCTTCAGCATTTTAACCTCTCATTTCTATTTAAGCAGCATAGAGGGTTTCATACTTCTTCACTAGCAGTTCCTTGAACCTTCCTGGAAATTGAATGTCAGGTTGATAAGCTGGGAATACATCAGCTTGAGCTTTCTTCTTGGCATCAGAGACTTGAACAAGTTCCTCCCCCTCACTTTGTTCATCAAAGACCTCATTGATCATGGACAGAAAATCATCTATTATAGCATCTTCCTCAGAGGTGAAAGCATCAAGGAAATCAACAGCTTGGCAGTATTCTTTTGGATTGTTCTCACATTTTCCGGGAAGAGTACCTTGAGGGCGTGGTGTATTTGTTATGCCTTTGTTGTTCTCTAAGGTCTTCACCCTTGCAGCTAAGCCATCTATTTTTTTTTTCAACTCCACATTCACATAATCAATCTTGTTATAAACTTCAGCAAACCTCTTATTCATATCTAAAGTTTTGTTGACCTGATTTTGAAGCATTTGATGCATCATACTCTTGAGTTCAGGATCTTGGGAGCTTGAGGAAGCTTTAGCTGGTGCTATAGCATTGAATCTTGGAGGGTTATAGGGAGCTCTTGGCTGGAAGTTGTTGTTCCTCTGTTAAAAAACTTTGATTGTTGTTGTAGGGATCAAAAGGTCTTGGAGCAGCTTGCTGTTGTTGTTGAGGTAGGTACACTTGGTCTTGAGGATTTGCAACATTGTTGCTTCTGTATGATAGGTTGGAGTTTGGTCTATAGTTGCCATACCCATTGTAGCCTCCTCGGTTACCAAGATAGTTCATCTCCTTAACTTGGCAAGTCTCTTGATCATCAAGTTGAACTATGTAACCAACAAAGTGAACTTCCTTCCTTTCCCTTAGTAGTAAATCAATCTTTTCATGTAGAGCTTTGATCTCTTTCTTGCTAGACTCCAGTTCATCTTTAGCACTCCTTGGAGTTCTATCAAACTCCTCATTGTAATTCCCATCAGACTGTGATAAATTCTCAACAAGCTTCAATCCCTCATCAACATCTTTAGATAAGAAGTTACCATTAGATGCAGTGTCCAGAAGCATTCTGATCTTTGGGAGGGCGCCTCTGTAGAGAGTGGAGAGAAGTGAGGCTTGTGAATAACCATGGTGTGGGCACTGCATTATGTAGCCCTTGAAACTTTCCCAAGCTTCACCAAAGCTTTCATTGTTCCTCTGTGCAAACCCAGAGATCTCATTCCTGATCCTAGCAGTCCTTGAAGTAGAGAAGAACTTTGCTAAAAAGGCTCTCTTGCACTAATGCCAACTGGTGATGCTTCCTTGAGGTAAGTTTTTCTCCCAATGGTGAGCTTTATCCCCAAGAGAGAATGGGAACAACCTTAGTTTAAAGCCATCTTCACTTACCCCATTTATCTTTGTACCTGAGCAAGGTCTGTCAAAATTATCTAGGTGATCCAAAGGGTCTTCAAGTGGTAACCCATGGAACTTACTTCCCTAAACCATTGAGATCTAGCCAGACTTGATCTCAAAGTTGTTATTTTGAACTGCAAGTGGAATGATCCCAGTTCTGTTATTATAGGCATTTGGTGCATCACCTGCGCATATGGGTCTCACTGCTCTTGAAACCTGAGCTGCACCTATTGGTCCATGTTCACTTAGCAAGACCTGAACACCCTGCTGACCTTGTAGACCCTGAACGCCAACAGCTCCTTGAGGACCCTGGAATCTCATGTCATCCACAACAGGTGGTTCCTGATTGTTCATCCCTAGTCTCTGAAAGTGTTGTGATCTCTCTCTCTGTCTTCTTGCTCTCAACTCTCTCTCTCAAGTTGCAAGATGTTGTTCTGATAAGGTTGCAGATTCTCAGTGCTTCTAGAACCTTAAATGCATGCACCTAGAAGAGAGAAACAAAGAGTAGAAACAGAGTTAGTAACCAAATTCAAAGAAAACATGATCTTAAAGATTCTATAAACTCTAATGATTCAAACAGAAAACCCCAATGGCAATGGCGTCAAATTGATACAAGAATTTTTATGTCTTGGGTCAATCACCCAATGCTTGTACTAGTCAGTTGTAGTATAGCATAGGTTTTAAGTCTATCCAAGGGGTTTAGTTGAATAACAGAAGAGTTGCAAGTAGAAAGCTCTAAGTCAAGTGAAGCAGAAAGGGTTTTTGTTGCAAAACAACCAAGCTAACAATCTCAGATGATCAAACACCAACATAACTCAATAGAGAACACTTATCAATGATCATATAACGCAAAATAGAGCAAATAAACATAGTAATCGGCGAAATTAAAAATTCAAGAAAGAGAAGACAAGTTCCTAGATGTGGTTATTGATTTTGTGGGAATTCAGAAGCTAACTAAGGTTGTTACAAACATCACTGATCAAGCAAACAAGCTACCAATGCTGATTCCTAAACATAAAGTTCACAAACAAGTAATCTAAGGTCAATCCCTTGACAAATAGCACTTTGCTAAACATCTTAACAAGAACTAATTTTCATTAGTCCTAAAACATTCAACAAGCATGATAAACCAACTCTATTCATGTCAAAATACTCCTCAAACAGTCAATCTCTTGAGCTAAGGCCAGTAAATCCTCTATTAACCAAGATCATCATTTCATCAAACACTTGGTGGGCATAAAATAAAGTGTAATTCTAGATTAATGAGATAAACAAAATCTAGCTTAAAAGCATATTAATAGAGAGAAATCAATGTTATTAAGTATTAACAAACCTTAGATAAGCCTCGAAATCCCCTTAATCTACCACATCTAAGAACCCTAATCATACTACTCACTAAGCAACATGTTGAACATCAAATCACAAAGAGAAGAGATGATAATCATGATTAAGAAACAAATTATGAAAGGATGAAAGGCAAATACAAACTTAGATAAAGCAAAAGCAGAAATTGTCTTACAAACTTAGAAAAATCAACCAAGAACAGTAAATTGATAAGACTCTCAAGACATGACATAAAAATTCTCTAAACATGGTATTTATATTAAACGACAAATGCCCTAACATAACGGCAAAATGGTAAATAAAAGCATGTTCGGACTGGATCACATCGATCATGAGTGATCGATGTGGTGATCGATAGGATGGTCATCGGTCTTGAAGGTGACCGATAGGGTGACCGGAATACAACCGATGTGTTTCTATCGGTCACTTGTCTGATCGATAGGGTGACCAATACATATGTTGCATTCCCATCGGTCACTCCTTGACTGATGGTCTGATCGATAGCCCTCTATCGGTCTTGACTTGATCAATAGCTTGCCCGGTGGGGCTCCAGAAACATCTTCCTTGACTCCTCTTGCTTCCTCTTGGCTTGGCTAGCCTCCTCATTCACTCCCACAGTTACTCCTTGCTCCATTCTGCTCCATAAACACCTAAAAACACCCTTTATGCAAAAAAAATGCAAACTCCATCCTAAATACAACCTAAGTCTAAAAGGACAAGAAAATGGGACAAAAGATAAGGAAAACATGTAAAAGAGAACCAAAACATGCACTAAATGCAAGCATAAATGTTGCAAATCAAGCATCAAACAGAACATCCGCGAAGCTTGCTCGATGTGAAGCGTGGGACGAGGAAGAAAGATTTGACCGAGGACCCCAAGACTGCACTGAGGTAATGCACCAAACTGGGCATGCCGTACAAGTCGATACGGATATACAGGGAATAACGAGGTGTAGCATCGAGGAGAACACCGAGAACCCACCTTGATATCTAGCTAACTACATCGAGCAAAAAACCATCCCTTGCACCATGATGCGTCAACGCCGAGAGTTAACCAAGTTTTTCTATTTTTTGTCAAACCTTATCTTCTTAGCCTATTTAAGCTAAACCTTATCTTTTTAGCACTTATCTTCTTCTTGACCCTATTTTCGACCTTGTGGGAAACCACAAAGAGATTTTTATGGAATTTTGATCGAGATCACTCTTTTAATAAAGTTTTGCACTTCCTTTGTCATTTTTTTTTTCTAGTTCTTGTTTTAATCATTTTTGATATATCATCTCCTCTTATTTCTGTTGATTTTGCTATCTGTTGTGAGTAGTTTTATATGGTTTGAGGTTAGAGCAGATTTGGGGATGATTGGTTGATAGCTTAGGGTGTTTTGGTTTAATTAATGCTTAGATCACTTAGCTTAGTTGTCCTTAGTGCTTAGTAACTCTTTTAGGGTGAAACTGATTATATGTGTTTGCTACATCACAAGTGTTTGTTTAAATGCCTGAAAGAACTTTGTTAGGAACATTCTCCTAGATGATTATATTGGGGTTTAGGTAGCATGTTTGGTCTATAAGAGCCTTGTGTTTTCATGGTGGTTTTGCACAGATACGCCATCACAAGTGGGTCTGACATGTGCTTAACTTAGACATCTCTGTTCTTGTTGCGGGCTGGTTTTGCACAGATACGCCATCACAAGTGGGTCTGACATATGCTTAACTTAGTTATTTCTTCTCTTGGTGCGGATTGATTGATTTAGTGGCTTGATCATGTTCTTTGCTTGTTATCAGTCTTGACCACCCTAGGTTTGATACTAAGTAATCCCCAAGTCATCATTGCTCTAGCCTTGAACCAGTGCTTCATTGTTCTTTGCCTTTCATCATTTTGTGTTCTGTTTTCCTCTGTTTTTAGTTGCTTGCTTTTGTTCCATTCCTTGCCTTTCATTTCAAGTAATTTCATTTAGCATTTATTTTGGTTCTTGCACTCCTATTGCTTTGTTTATCTTAGTCTCGTTGCATTTTGTTCATTGCCTTGTTATTTCCTGTTGCATTTAGTTTATTTGCATTGCATTGCTTTCTTTAGTCTTGATTAGTATTGCTTTTCACTTGTGCATTTTGTCTTTGATCACTTAAGTTGTTAGAATCATCCTCCTTTATCATACATGGTTAAGCTTAGTTAGTGTCTTGCATCTCTTTTATTCTAGCTCCTAGATGGATTGATAAACCTCATCTATACTACATCTGATTAGAGAGGGATTGAATTTAGTGACCCAAAAGTTCTTCTTCACATGGGAGCGCTTTCAGTCATACACATTGCAGTGCCCACATCTTGGATTCACTAATGCGAGTTTGTTGTCTACATTGTACAGAGGCGTCACTCCTAAGTACATGATGCTTCTAGACACAGCTTCTAATGGGAACTTCATGGACAACACAGTGGTTGATGGCCTTGCTTTGGTTGTGAATCTAACCTTATCAGATGTAAACTATGGTGAAGAGTATGATCGAACAGCAAGAGTTGTTGGCAGCGCTGAAAGTGAGAGCTCCACTAAGATGGAAATCAAAGCTTTGAATGACAAGCTTCATAGGATATTGAGTGCATCATTCAAGAATGTGAGCTATGTGGGTGAAGCAGATGCTACACATGGAGAAGATGGGACAGTTATAGAAGAAGAAGCCTTCTATATGAACCAACAAGGAGGAAGTTTCAACAACTACAGAAATCACCCAAAGTTTTCCTATATAAGCATAAATGTGGCCAATCCACAAAATCATGTTTATCCCTCACAAGGTGCTCAATAAAACCAAGGAACCAAGCTTTATATTCCTTTCAACCAACAGCAAAACTTTGCTCCAAGACCACTATTTCAGGGCGGATTCCAGCAATCAAATTACCAGCCAATACCAGCTTTTGTTCCATCAGGTTTTGGCAATGCACAGGGCTCTTCTAGCACTCAAGATGGTGATATCAAGCAAATGATGCAACAACTGTTTAATGGTCAAGCTAACACCACTATAGAGCAGCATAAGAAGTTTTCTGAAGTGCACAACATGATTGATGCTACAAATTGTGATTTAATGGAAAGCTTGATGCTTTAAGTCAAAGAGTTGAGTCACTGGAGAGCAAAGGAGTTTCATCTTCAAAGCCTCAGAACCAATTACCAGGAATGAGTGAGGCCAATCATAAAGAATTCTTCCCTTTGATTGCTGAATAGGATGAAGAGTTTGATGATGATGAAAATGCTTTTTTGGAAGATCTTGGTATTCAGATTCAAGAGATGTTACTCCATGTGGACATGGTGAAAGTTGAGTGTGGGGGGAATGTTTTGAATGTCATCATTGATGATCAAGAAGCTGTTGATATTGTGGAAAAGTTCTTTTAAGGGTTATATAGAAGCTTGTATAGAGAAGAAGAGCTTGCTTTGGACCAAGAAATAGCTGAAAGAGAAGCTGCTGAAAAGGAAGAGGCTGAGAAAGCTTTAATTGCTCCAAAAGAAGAAACCAAGCCGGAGCTTAGTGAAGCTGATAAGGAGCTTGTAGAAACATACCACTCTTTCAAGGAGCTGTATGAACACCAAGTGGGGACTTCTTCAAGCAACAATGAGAAGAGTAAAGCTCATGAGGATCAAGCCTACAAACAACCAATTCCTTACCCCACAATGCACTTCACAAAGGCTCAGATGGCCGTCTACTCAAGGTTCAGGAAAGATATAGAAGATGCTGGCATAAAGCTTCCTCATGGCACCACATTGCTTGAAGTGAAGGATCAAATACATTTTCTCAAGGAAGAATTTGGCAAGCTAGAGGTTTCGGAGCCAATACTTTGAGAATGTGGGAGCTAATTTGAAGAGGAGCAAGGAGCTGAAAACCTTACCCAAGCTGCCCAATCCAGGAAAGTTTCTGAACACTTGTGAGCTTGGGATGTTAGACAATGTGGGAGTCTTATGTGATTCAGGGTTAACATTAAATGTTATATCTCTCCACTTAAGCCAAACCTAGGGAATCAAAGAGCTAAAGCCATGCAAAGCCTCTATTACATTTGAGGATAATACGTCAACAAGACCACTAGGGATGGTGAAGGATTTCCCTTTAAAGATTGGTAATTGCTTGATACCAACAAATTTTGTGGTTATGGAGAAGGCCTATTCAAAAGGGGTACCACTTCTACTAGGAACACCTTTCTTGGCTACAGAAGATGCTCAAGTTGACTTCAAGAGAAGCGCAGTGATCGTGAAGAATGTTGATGAGTTCAAGGTGTACAAGATTGTATCACATTCTATTGCTTTTTAGGCAACCATTGTTGAGGAAGAGAGTGAACAACAACAACTTCCAGAGCGTGTGGAGCAAGCTATGAGCTTTACAATGCGCATGCTGATAAGAGACACTCTTCCGAACGAGCCAGAAGAGAAACTTGACACTGAGGTGAAGCTTGAGGATGATTTGAAAGAAGAAGCGGTCTTGATCACCAAAGAAGAGAAGCTTTCGATCACATAAAGTGTCAAGAAGAGGAGAACAAGAAAGTCAGCTTGTGAGAAGGGTTTACATGAAGAAGGGAGAAGAAGCTTCTGCTCCATCAACTTCTTCCCACTAAGTCTCCAACCATCAAAGTCAAGCTTATTGACTTTAAACAAGCACACTTGGGAGGTAATCCCATGACTATCCTTGTAAATATTGCTTTCTTTATTATTTAGTGTTTCAGAGGTCAAAGAACAGGTCCAAAGCTGTGTAGGGTTGTTTAAAAGCTAAGGAGAGAAGACTCTGTTTTCTTATCAGGATACCAAATCGGGGAGAACACCTGTCATTACTGCCCGATACAGTTTATCTCTGGGAAGAAGCAGTCCGTACACCGAGCAGATTGCACGTTGGAGATTGCATCGAGGTATTACATCGAGCAAAACCTCCAAAGCCTTGCTTGATGTAATCACTCCTGGAGCAGCCGAGGTCTTTACACTGAGGAGGGAGCAGCCGTAGACCGACCAAAATGCACAATGGATATCATAACAGAATGCTACATCGAGCAGAGCCTCGCGAACTGTTGCTCGATACAATCACCCCCACCGAACATCGAGACGCCAGTCCATACATCGATGAAGTTCCCCGATGAAGTTGAACCGAGGTACAACATCGACGAAAACACCTAATGTTTTGCTTGATATGAAGACCATCGGATGATTCGAGCAAAGAATGATGGCCAGAACGAAGATCACCGATGAGCATCCTAGCTGAGTGCGAGAAGACTTACATCAAGGTGCAGCATCAAGCAAAACATCCATACCTTTGCTCGATGCATGCCACGAATGTGTTTTTTGCCGAGCAGTTCCATAGTCCCCTCGGAGGACATCATCAGAACAACGGAGGACCTGCATCGGGATGTAGCATCAAGCAAAACACCAATACATTTGCTCAATGCAAAAGATACGAGCCAGTACGAGCGTCCGGACGATACCATGCACTGCCCACAGGAAGAATCATGCAAGCTGAAGTGTCTCCCTTACATCGAGCAACAACATCAAGCACAACACCTTCTGATTCTGCTCGATGAAAGATGTCCGGAGGATAAACTGACCAGAACACTGAACCCCCTAGGCAGAGGAGCATGATTGACGAGACATAGAACCCGACGTCCCCGAGATGGTATACAACGTGGTGTCACATCAGGTGTTTTGCTCGATATGACCAGTGTAAATTTTGTTTTAAATTTTTATATGGATAAATCGAGTAGAATCCTTTTGTAGACCTTGGTGGATGGTAAAATAATATTTTTTTTCCCCTCTTAGCAAATTTTGAATTTTTAACTAGACATTCTTGCATTTTTCTTTTATTTATTTTAGATTTCTCTTATATTTTGCCTTAAAACTAGCATCTTATCTTTTTTCCACATCCATATCGACCAGAACACCGTTTTTCTTTCGGCAAAACCATATTTATCATCCTTTTGCATTCTCTCATTTCATCTCTTTCAAGATTTTCAAAGATTCAAGGTATTAGTGTTATAATTTCTCATTTATAGCATAAAAACAAAATACCTTGGATCTTATAACAAAACAAATCATGCATATCATGCAAAAACAAATCATGCATAGCTTGATATTCACAACCATATCAAAATCATGCATATCATGCAAAAAATTCTCAACAGATAATTTAATGCAGTTCATCCTAGCTTGAAAGTTTAAGTAAAACAAAATGAAACAAATATGAATAATAAGTTTAAGTAAAAATAAAAATAAGTATCTATAGTTTTTTTTCTGTGAAACTCTCTTTATTTATTTTACGGAGTCATTTAAAAATTTTAAGAAGCAAATTTTATAAAAAACATATGTGCATGTCAAATTTTATAATGAATACATGCGCGCATGCTAACCATAAGAAATCTATTTTCTCCCTCAAACCAATTTCTCAACATAAAACAAAGAGATGAGCGGAAAGGTACAAAATTTTTTTATAAAATATGATTTCACAAATATTATAACAAATATTTATTATAATTTTTATTGAAAAAGAAAAGAATAATACATTATTCAATAAACTATATTTACTTTCATGATTAAGTCAAATATTATATTGATTTTTTTAAAGCTCTCTCTAATTTTTATTAGTATTTCATATATCTTTTAATTTGAAACCATACATCATCAAGCGCTTAAAAAAATTGTTTAAATACAAAATGATATAAATAGTTTTTCTGATTGTTTATTAAACACATAGAACTGCATAGTATAAAAACATAGCATTTGCGAAAAAATATCAGAACAACTAGCCAACACCTAAATATAACAATTCACATATTTCTAACCCATACTTACATACAAGAATATATGTATTTTTATATAAAAACAAATCAACTATACATTATCAAAATATATATTACAAAACATATATTTTATCATTTTTATTACCACATAAAAACCATATTTAGATTTTTCACAAATATACGTATGGATATAAATATTAACTATACAAAATTCGAAGTCACATTTGAACTTATTGTGCATGCATTTTTCTAACATCAATTACAGTCCCATATTAATTTTAGTTATTGGAAAATTTATACTTTTAAAAAAAATCTTTATATGTCCTAAGAGTAGTTGGTATGCATGAATGTGGAGAGCAACCATCTATTCGCTTTTAGGATAAGTAAAGATGGTAAAATCTATTTTTATTTAATCAGCAATAGATCAATGAAAAACAAATACTTAAAGTATATATACTAGCAAGATTATGTTGCATAAGGGGAAAAAAGCACAATATACATTACAATAATGTAGTTATTATTATATTTGCAGTTGTATGTCATGTAAATGTTCGAAAAAGTAAAAGAAATTCAAATAAATCAGTTTTAAAAAGTACAAAATGATATGAAATGTTTGTGTGATTGTTGCTAAACACTAAAACTGAATATTTATATAAACATAATGTTTGCAGAATATATAAAAAATTAGTAAATACTTAAAAATAATAAATAATTATATTTCAAAAGAATAATACCCGTACATGCATGCGAGCCAACTACCTAGTAAGTATATATAAGTCCAAGGTCATTTTCGAATGAAATAAGAAAAATAGCTGAAAACAGAATACATTCCTACCGGCACTAGATTAGTCAATCGGCAATTCTGGCATCCCTCGTTTTGTTATTCTTAGGTAGAGTTTTCTGCCAGAATTACATATCTTTACGAAAGTTGCCATGGCTTAAGATTGCATCATTGGATTGACTTTAAACAACTTCCAAATAAAAGTTAACTCAAAGATCTAGTTTGTTTCCTTCCTGGGACCATTTAAATTAACTATCTCAAATTAGGCAATTGGTGAGATATCAGAAGGGGTTAATGGATTAAAACCATACAAAACTTCAAATGGTCATCTACAGAATGAGTGGTATGATTATAAGCTAATTAAATGAATGGCAAACAATCTAACCAAGTTTTTAATTTCTACCAACTGTTACTCTAAGCAATGCAGATAAGGAACGGTTTACCATTCTAGTTTACCAGTTTGTTTGAGGATGGCAAGTTGTAAAGAATAGATGCTTAGTATCAAGCTTTCTCTATAAGATTCCCCAAAAGTAACTAAGGAATTTGGTGTCTCTATCAGAAAAAAAATATCTTTGATACTCCATGAAGATGCACCACTTTTTTTAAGAATAAGTCGGTGGTTTGCGTGGCATCATTTGTTTTGTCATACGGTATGAAATGAATTGTTACACGGCCTCTCCACAAATGAGATGACGTGTAAACACTCAACTTTCCAACCAAGTTACCACAACTTTAACTCCCAATCAATACTCATTCCATCGATATAAATTCAAATAGTCTTGCAAATAACCAACTTAAACTTGAAATAAACCATAATCAAGTCTCAAAACCAACTGAAAACCTTTTGAAATAGAAAGCTAAGTGTATTATGGACCACAAGGATCGAACTAGATAACCAGCTCGCCACCATCACAAGCCAATCACTCTAGCTGCTCATGCTCACCTGCGCAAGGGGAAAAAAGATAGGAGGGGATGAGTAATTTAGATTACCCAGGAGAATGCATACATATGGTCCACCACATATACCATTACCCAAACTTGTCACTAGCCAGAGCCAAACGAACAGACGCAGTTTAACGATTCCTCTAACAATCAACAAACAAATATGCAATAAACAAAGCTAGCATATCGAACGCCTTTCATTACAGTATCCTACAGATTAACCTCCGCAAGTTTCGTATGTCATACACCCTTGCTAGGGGACGCATCTCCGCAAGAGTCTAAGTGTAACAACCCGGTTTTCCAAATCAGGTCCATTTGGAAAATTCAATCCCGAACTAAGAAGGTTTAAGCCCAATTCCGATTTCTCGATATTTCTTTTTTCTTTCGAGAGATAAATATTCCTGGTATAGATAAATATTACATTTTTAATTTGATATTAATGAACATTTTCCTAAAAGAATTGTGAATATTTTTATTCGTAATTATCCTTTCCTTTTTCGTGGTTATCTTTACTTTTTATCCAAATCTCCCAGTGGGTATAAATAGAGATCTCCTCCTCATTATTTTCTTCATTCTAAATTTCCAGAGAACTGAGAAACCCTAGAAATCTCTTCTCTCTCTCTTTCCGACGGCGAGTACTCTCTCTCCACCGTTTCTCTCTCTTCTCTTTCTCTCTCATCGCCGCTCTTCTCTCTCTTTGCAATGTCCCGCCGTTCATCTTTGCTGATATCTCATGCATTTACATAATTTAGGCTTGAATTTAGTGCATGTTTTGGTTCTCTTTTGCATGTCTTCCTTATCTTTTCTCCCATTTTCTTCTCCTTTTAGACTTAGGTTTCATTTAGGATGTAGTTTGCATTTTCTTTGCATAAAGGATGTTTTTAGGTGCTTATAGAGCTATGAGGAACAAAGAGGAGCTTTGGGAATGAACCAGGAGGCTTGATAAGCTTGGATGGAGCAAGAGGAACCAAGGCAGACGATTTCGGCGAGCCCTATCAGTCAAGGCATGAAGGCTATCGGTCACTCCTATCGATCAAGCTATCGATCGAAGAAGTGACGGATAAGGTATACCAGATGTATTCCGATCACCCTATCGGTTACCCTCTAGACCGATAGCAAGCTTATCAATCACATGTAGACCGATAGGATCCCAGTCTGAAGCTGCTTTTGTTTACCATTCTGCCATTACTTTTAGGATTTTTCTCTTTATGTATAAATACTCTGTTCCAAGACATTTTCCACAGGTCTTGTCAATTTACTGTTCTTGAGTGATTTGTTTGAGTTTGTAAGACAAATTTCTTGCTTCATTTAATCTAAGTTTGTATTTGCCTTTAATCTTTTCTTAATCTCTCTTTTAATCATGATTAGTATCTCTTCCTCTTGTGATTTGGTGTTAAACATGACTATTAGTGAGTAGTTTCCTTAAGGTTCTTAGATGTGGTAGATTATGGGGATTTAGAACCTTATCTAAGGTTTGTTAGTGCTTAATAACATGGGTTCCTCTATATTATTCTGTTCTTAAGCTAGATTTAACTTGATCACTTGAATCTAGAATTAGGCTTTTTCTTATGCCCACCAAGTGTTTGATGAAATGCTGATCTTGTTTAATAGAGGATTTACTGGCCTTTGCTCAAGAGATTGACTGTCTGAAGAGTATTTTGACATGAATAGAGTTGATTCTTAATGCTTGTTGAATGTTTTGGCACTAATGAGAGTTAGTTCTTGTTAAAGTGTTTAGCAAAGGGCTATTTGTCAAGAGATTGAACTTAGCTTACTTGTTTGTGAACTCTATGTCTAGGAATCAGTAATGCTAGCTTGTTTGCTTGATCAATGATGTTTGTAACAGCCTTACTTAACTTTTGAACTCCCCCAAAATCAATAACCACATCTAGGAACTTGTCTTCTCTTTGTCTGAATTTCGAATTTGCAATACTCTGTTTATTTGCTCTGTTTTGCTTCCTTGATCATTACCAAACTGTCTTTTCTTGAACTTTCTTTGATTTATGAACACTTTAGGTTGTTAGTTCAGTTGCTTAAGCAACAAAAAACTCTCTGCTTGCTTGACTTAACGACTTCTGCTTGCAACTCTTTTGTATTCCACAACTCCCCATGGATTGATAAACTGAATACTACAATGACTGGTGTGGGTTGAGGACTGAGATAGGCAAAACACCTACATCATTCGCCGCTGTCCGATGGTCGCTCCAGCCGCTTCCCCGAACAGCCGACGTCGTCCGCTGCCACCGTGGAGGAGCCGCGAGTCCACCACCTTCAAGATGGACCCATTGCCGATCCGACCAGGCGCCCCATCCCGGTGTTTCACATCGATGATGAGCCGGAGTCTTTCCGGCGCCACGCGCCACCGCAGCAGCAGCCTGAAAGGCGGATTAACCCGGCGTGGTTAGCCGCTGTTGATCATCTCGCCTCCTTCTCTTCTCTGTACCTCCCCTCGCCACTTCCTTCGCCACCTAGGCTAAGGTGAGGATGAATCTGTGCTAGAATATAATGTCCTTCTTTTCTGAATGTCTAGTTTGGGGTTAATCCAAGCATAAACTACTTTCTGCTCTAGAACTGAGTCCCAGCTAGGTCTTACTAAGTTGCTGTTTGATATGTGATCGCCTAGATGTGTTTATGGCTTTGAAACTGAAGTTGCAGGAGACTTAAAATGAAGCTTTACTTGTGTTTGAAACGCCTTGCTTGTTTGATTGTTGTTTGGATCTTTTCTGTGATTGTTTGATCGCCTAGAACTTGTAAAGACGATAGGAATTTAATACGGTATTGTTTGAAATCATTATTGAGACTATGTGATTGTTAAATATCTGAGATGAGAATTGAGATCAAAAGGCAAAGGAGTCGTGGTCGATATACTTGAGTGGAGGACTATTGTTTGGGGTCTGAGATGGATGGTTGAGATTGCATTTGCCTGGGGCTGTAATCGATACACCGAAGTTGAGGATAGTCGCTGAGCCACGTGGGCAATATGCAAGGGGGTACTGAGGGACCTGACATCATATGGGGCTGTTCAAAGGGTTCAGCGTATACTCATATGGTATGGGAGGAATGGCTATACGTAGCACTCTCAAGGCATGGCCGACGGGCTAGTCGTGTAGCGACTATAAATTTACGAAGGATGCATCCCAAGTGCCACAGTGTAAGTCATCATTGTGTGGTTCTGGTATTCACAGTGGCGTTACCTAAAGACTGATAGGTGACTGTGTGAAGTCTTTAGGACTTTCTATGGTACTGTTTTAGGCTTGAACTTAGCATTTGTTAAGTTGTGTTGCATTGATATAATAGTGTAGGTTCATTCTCCTGGGTAATCTAAATTACTCATCCCTCCATTCCCCTATCTTCTCTCTCTCGATCCCCTCTACCAGGATAGGTGAGTCATGATGCTTCAATATTGTATGTGGTGTGGAGTTATTTGTTAAGCAAGGCGCCTTCAAATTCTAGGACTTGTAAAAAGGATAACGTGTTTGGCTACTAGCGCAGACGGTTATCTTGACATTGCCGGTTTGGTTTATATGATCGGGATCGGGTGTCACACTAAGTCGTTGCACGACTGGTTCGTCAACCTGAGCACCACATGGCACTACGACAAGCACATCCTCTGTCGCAGGCGTCAATCATGCCAGGAGTGCCTTCTCACAGCTAAGTTCTAATGCAGTTTGTGCTTTCACACGCTATATGCAATGCAATGCATATTCATAATTCTCACAAATAATATTCAACATCAATCAACAATCAAAAGTATTTATCCACATATAGATCTAAGTTTTGAAAGTAAATAACAACCTAGCAAACAGTACCGATCTACAAGTTACCACCAAGATCGGAACTTGTAGGGTTTTAGAGGACTTGAGGTATAAATCTAACGGAATCAAGCTAGCTAACGATATCGAAGGGAAGATATGAACACATCCTTATCTTTTTCTAATCGATTGAAAACTAAAAAGGGATCTTGGGTTTAAGGGATCTAACGACGGAAGGCGAAGGATTCAAGAAAACGGCAGCTTGGAACTGATGAATGGCGGCGGCTCTCCTCGCCGGCGGCGAACGGCAAAGACAAACGGCAGAGGCGGCTTGCTCGGTTAGGATTCATAGATTCTATCTCGGAGTACTTTGGGAATTGTGGATAAAATCCTGACTCTCTAGCTTTATTTATATAGGGAAGACTCTGAGAAAACTCTAATACATTTTCCTCTTAGGCTTTAGACACATAGACCTTTCCTTTTTTAGTTGGGCCTAGATCTAAGACATTACATGAATCATCTTTAAAACCCATCTACAACAACAAAGATTAAGTCCTTGTATCTGATCTGAAGTAAATGTTTGCACGTATTCTCCCTGCCGGCTTCCAATTTAATAAATAGAATTAAAAGCAGCTACACAAATATTTTACACGTTAAACCTGTTATTGTTTTAGGGAGCTGGAGAGTTTTATCATCCCCTTTATATATGTTTTTTATTCTCTTTGCTAATTTACGAATAAACTCTTTGTAAAACTAAACATTTTGGGTTCCGTACGTAGTTATTTTTGTCGCTTAACAATCGATTTTCGAATTCGCTATTCTCTTCAGGCAACTGTTTATAGTATTATGTGCTTTTACTTTTGGTGTTGGCTTTGATCTTCTATTTCGATTTCTTTATTCATTTCTTGTTGATGACAGAATCTATCGACCAAACAAAAGAATGGAGGATTGGATCATCAAAACTCAAAAACCAAATTTTCTAAATTTGTCGAACAGCTTGAGAGAAATGTTACACAATATATAAGCTTTTAATTCTAAAAACTAACACACCAGAAATAAATATTTAAATATATTTATAAGTTGATAAAAATAACAAAGAAAGAACAACGAAGCAGAGAATTTTTTTTAGAGAAACTTAAAAGAGGTTATAACTTATAACGTATCTGTCGTTAAATCTGTTGAATAGTTCTTATAAAATACAATCGTTACGAAAGTCAATTGGGTTACCACGAAACGGTGGGGCCCATCGTGACCAGGTCTCGTTAAAATGATCTCATATCCCCTGCTTACCTTCTTATTGACATTCATTTTGTAAGAATGTTTCAATGAAAGATTGTCTGAAATTTCAGGAGAGAAGCAAGAAAAGATGGGAAAAAGCTGGTTAACTTGTGTCTCGGTGTCTTGTTTATCTCCAGGAAGAGACAAAAAGCAACAAGTTTGTTTCCAAAATTTATTCTTTATCATAAATTTAATTTTTGTATTAAATATTGTCAATAATCAAGATTTATAATTCTTTGATTCTGGTTTTGGTTTTGTCAAGAAAGTCGAGAAAGAGAAGAAGAAATGGTTTGGGAAACAAAAGAGTAGAGAATCCATTGAATTCTCTGTAGAGGAAACTCCACCGATTGACCATTCATCTTCCTCTGTTACTCGGCCGTCGCCTCCTCCTCCTCCATTGCCGGACTTTGCTCCTCAGCCATTGTTACCACCACCGTCCCCTCCTCCTCCTGCCCCTCCCCTCCCGGCTTCTGCCAGGAATAAAGGCTATGTCGATTCCAAACAAGCAAAGACAAGACAAGCTCTAGCTCTTGCATCGGCTGTTGCAGCCGAAGCAGCTGTGGTTGCTGCACATGCTGCCGCGGAGGTTGTGCGTCTCACAACGACCTCAACACATCAAACTGGTGAATCAAAGGAAGAAACTTCCGCAATCAAGATACAAAATGCATATCGATGTTACAAGGTACACTTACAAATCATTCATTCCCTTAAAGTGCTCCTCGTATTACGATGGATTAATTTAGTCTTTGAGCCGTCGTCGATTACCATATAACATATATATTCAATAGGGGCATTCAAATACAACCCGATCAACAGGTAAAAGAAACTTATGATTTTATTAGAGTCTAATCCTTCATTTTTTCAAATAATTGATGTTTTAGGTTTTTGACAAAAACATTATTAAATACCTATCTATATACAAGACAAGAAATAATAACACAAACTGCATAATTCAAATGATCACAAACCATAAAAAGTTAATTAATTTTGCATTGAAAGGTGAAAATATCATGTAATTTGAAAAAAAAAATGTATCCTAAAATATCAATTATATTGGAAAAAAGGAAAAAGTTTAGTTTTAGAATGTGAGAGAATTTGAAAAAAATAAAAGCAAAAAGATTGAAAACATCAAATATAACTTTAGAAAAAACTTTTACATAGCTTTCAAATATTCTAAGAATGTGATGGTTAGTCTAATTAACTGTGTTTAACAGGCGAGACGCACTCTACGTATGCTGCGAGGAATGGCCAGACTCAAGACATTGCTGCAAGGAAAATACGTCAAAAGACAGATGAACGCGATGCTTAGCTCAATGCAAACCCTTACACGTTTACAAATACAGATCCAAGAGAGGAGGAATCGATTATCTGAAGAGAACAAAGCTCGTCACAGGCTGATCCAACAAAAGGTTCACCAGAAAGAATACCATCAGAATCAGAATTTGGTAAATTATCCTTTATTCTTTAATTTTGTTTTTTTTAATTACTAAGAGGTTATTGACCAAAACCGTAATCCCCCAGGTTCGGGACAAAAGTGCTCGCTTTCACGGTCTTACCACTTTGTGTGAACCAAAATCCTCAGATGGATCAATTCATGTTTGCAGGTTATCGCAGGAGATTTCGATTCCAGCAATAAATCAAAGGAACAGATCCGAGCAAAGTTCGTGAATCGAAAAGAGGCTTCTGTAAGACGTGAGAGGGCTTTGGCGTATGCTTACACTCATCAGGTATATATAAATTAATACAACATTGTTGGGAAAATATTCATATTCATATAAATTTTATGTTGGAAAATAAAACAGCAAACATGGAGAAACTCTTCAAAACTTCCACACCAGACTCTGATGGACGCAAACACTCCACATTGGGGTTGGAGTTGGCTTGAAAGGTGGATGGCTTCTCGTCCGTGGGATCCTCAATCTAATGACGACCAGGCCTTACTCAAGAACTCTCTCAAACGTGAAAACTCCATCAAGACTTCTCCTGCAAGAGCTAAAACAGTAAAGTCAGCCAGCCAGAAAGCTATCCAATGGCCTACAAATAGTGATTGTGTGAGCATGAAGAGCGAGGGGGTTAACCGCAGGCATAGCATCGGTGGTGGATCGTCCACAAATGTCAAAGAAGACGAGAGCGTTGGTAGCTCTTTGTCACGCAGAAGTTCATTTGGAAATACGGAAACTGTGAAATCGAAGGCTAGTGTGGAGACAACAAGCCAGTTGAGTAAACCACAGCCCTTGAAGAAATCCAAGGCTAGTGTGGGAACAAGTAGAAACTTGGATAACACGCAAGCTATGAAATCAAAGGCTAGGGTGGGAACAGCAGGAAAGTTGGCTACTACGCAAGATGTGAAATCCAAGGGTAATGTCCGAACCACAAGCAACTTATGTTTGCAAAAGAAGAAGGTTGTGTCTGATATTAAGAAACCTCCGCAAATGGTATTGCCAAAGAAGAGCCTTTCATCATCTACGTCACTTGGGACAACGAAGAAGTTGTCGGATTTGGACAAAGCAACAACAGGTGCTGCAAATGGAGAGAAAAAGAGAAGAAACGGTGGTAGCAGTTAACCAAAAGCCATAGACAAAGAGGGTTGCTTTGGTGGCGATTTGATAGAATTTGCATCTCAAATCCGAATTTTGTTTTCTATCGAACGCAAATGCAAAAGAGTGCGAAAAACAAAAACAAAATACAAAAAAGTGTATTTTTGGTTGTGTTTCTTTGTGCGAGTATAGATGTCCGTTTGGCTTTTATATGTTTAATTATTTTCTTTAATTTTTGTTAAAAACTTCTACTTCAAAGTGTTCTTTTTTATAGTTAATCGTTGAAATTTGTTCAAATTGAATAATATAATGAATTCATCAGTAACACCCATCTTGTTTTTAACTCGTGAAGAAATAATACAACATTTTGTTTAATTCATTAAGAGCACCCATGTTGCTTAACTAGCCAAGAAATAATACAAGTTCCCATTCCATTGCTCATTTTATAACAAGAAAAATAACTATACTTAAATTCGCTAACGTAACAAAAATTGGTAAATTCAAATATCAGATTTACATGCATTTTAAAACACTTAAGTTTTCAAAATTTATAAGCTTTTCGATATAAATAATAATAATTAAAATTCAGATTTCCAAAGACTTGAAAGCACAACATCACTTTCGAAGATCATATGAATCATTACTGCTCCAATCCACCTGCATTAATAAAATGAGGCATGAGTAGGAAAAGTCATTCGGTAAAGTTAACCACTTCTGCCCATACGATTCACAAAATATGAGTATATATGACGGATATCCTATCTCACTTTCCCTGCGGGACAATCCTTTATATTCCTCTATCCACTAAATACTAGACAGATATTACGATCATTAGATGGGATATCTAATCTTTAACCATCTCAAAATTTATCTTTCTGAGTATTTGTTTTCAGTAGGGCGTATATTGACTTAAGCGGCAAACAATTTCCAGGAGGAAAAATCTCTTTTGGTCAACCAGGAGGCCTGACTCATTCGTTTTCCATGTATACAGTACTAGACTTCCGCTCTAGAGCCGCATACTGCTCATCCGCTCGACCACTTTATAAGCAGACAATAAACCATAGCGAGGCGTGAAACAATCGCGACTGCCCGTAAATAATAGAAAAATTGAGAGGCATAACAGTAAAATGTCCGACACTAGAGCCGTGTACTCAGAAAATTGTATCATCATGATGAAGGAGACCGACGGCCCCTTTCACAGGCATTATGAAGCGTCATTTCACAAGAAACAAGGCAAACAATGCTTCATAACTTTCCACGCATCATTCCAACGTGAATCTGCCACGTGGATCGCACTCACAATGAGAGCATTCCCACTCCCCCCTGGTGCGGACATAAACTCTGAAAAGACAATTCCCGCCATGAAGTTTCCACCAAAGACAAGAGCCGGTACAAAGAGACTTCAAGAAGAGTATGACCAAACGGTGGACAGTCTAATGAACCTGCAAGTACTTGAAGACATCACCGACCAACTTGACAAGCTTGCCATTACTCCAAAGGATGCTTCACATAACATACTTGAAGACCATGTCACCCAAGTTCATGAAACACACCAACATGACGGTCCATACACGAAATTTAACTCATATGAGAAAGCATGGTTGGTTATATCATCTACCCAACGAACCACCTTCTTTTCCATCAAACTGAGCTAAATCAAAGCCAAGAAGAGATCAAACCAAGCTTCCAAGTCTACTAATCCGCCCTCAACTAATCAAGGTAAGTCGTTGAATAATTTAAATCATATTTGACTAATCCCTTGTGTTTAACTTTGTTTGATCTCAACAGCTAATCCTATTAAATTAGCAATTTTCTTACTTATGAACTTTTGTTTTATTGCTTTGACTTTTCCCTTTGATTTTGTATTTTTGATTCTTGCATTAATTCTTGTAATAAATTGCCAAAGAAGCCCTCAGTTGCTTTAACCATATATATGCTTCCATAAGCTATGCATTTTTTCACACTTGATTAATAAAGAAAAACTCTTTTTGTTGTTCTTGACAGAATTGCAAACAAACTAGAGTTCTTTGAGATTGTGTGAGAAGCCTATCTCTTGAGTTCAAGACTTATCTCTGCTTGTTCCATAAAGCAGATTGGCATCCATCGATCCCCCATCCTTCCATTTCATACACTGATCAAGCCTGAAAGAGACTTCAGTCCAGCAGATTGATACCATAACTATCCACTATGATCATCTTTTAAGCAAGTAGAAAGAGACTTCAGTCCAGCTGCTTGTTTCCATCGATTCACCCAAACATTATAAGACCATACCCCCTCGATCTTATTATCTAGTATTAGAGCTTAGGCTCCACAATCAAGTGAATCTATCCTTGTTCTTAACTTTTTGTTCTTGTGTTCTTATTTTTGTTTTTCTGTGTTCTTCATTTCCAGAAAATAAATAAAAAAACTTTTTTATTTCAATTGTTTTCTTGATTTATCTTGCGTCCATTGAACTCAAAAATCAGAAAAATTATTTGTTTACCCATAAAAAAAAAGAATATTATCATTTGGTTAAATTTTTCTCATTAAATTACAATCATTGTTGTCATTAGCATATTTTATTGCTTTCACCCTTATCAATGTTAGTTATATACTTTAACATTGATATTGCGTTTTGTTTGAATCTTCCATACCACACATATTTCACTTGATCTTTGTGTTTTTCTTATCTTAAGCAGGAGAGAATAACAGACCCTATTGCACCAGAAGATCTCGGCCTTGCCCAGATTTTTGCCAACATCCAAGTAACACTCGCCACTTTAAGTGAACGTGTTGCAAGGATGGAGCAACCTGCTCCTGCTCCTGCTCCTGCACAACACAGAAGACCAGCTGCTAATGGACGGAGTAATCAACAACAAGATGATGATGGTATACCATGACTAGATGATGATCCGCCACATGAGCCTGATGGCTACCCTAACCATGGAGGACCACGTCAAGGAGGTAGAGTAGATGACTATGCTAGAGACAGATGCACATACATCAAGCTTACCCCACCTACATTTGTTGGAAAGATCAATCCCGATGCATACCTTGATTGGGAGAGAAGGATGGAGAACATCTTTAAGTATTACCAATACTCTGAGGTAAGGAAATTATCATTAGCTATTGCTTAATTAATCGAGAATGCTTTGCCTTGGTGAAACAGAGATATTTCAGAAAGGAGAAGGCATAGACATGGTCAGATCAACAACTGGATAGACATGCGGTTCAGCCTAAGGAAGAGGTATGTACCAGCATATTATCACCGAGAGTTGCTAAGGAGACTCTGCAAGATCTCTCAAGGGAACAAGTCTGTGAGTTTGAGATCCTCAAGAACCGGCTAGAAGTAGAAGATCCACCAGAAACCTTGATGGCTTAGTTCATGGATGGACTTCAAGAAAAGATTGCTTGGAAGGTGGAAAGGCAAGTATACCACGACATGGAAGAGCTTCTACACTTGCGATCCAAGCTGAACAGCATATCAAGAAGACAACAGCCTCTACAAACCGAAGCAAGAGTAATTGAACTCCACAAGCTCAGAGAAACGCGGACAAAGGAAAGTCTATAGAAGTGGACTCCCGGTTCAAGCGACCAGCATCAAAAACGTCCAAAGGGTGCAAACCAGAGCAAGGTAAGTTTCCTAGTAACCAAAATACTAGAGCTCGTGACATTACTTGTTTCAAATTTCAGGGCAGAGGGCATTATGCAAGAGACTGTCCTAACCAGAGAGTTATGATCCTTACATCCAATAGAGAGTAAAAAATCTCAGGATGGAGCAGATTTGGAGCCAAAGTATTCAGAAAAGATGTAGTCAACTATTCTGAAACTGGCGAGTTACTTGTAGTAAGGAGAGCCCTCAGTACGCTTTGTGATTTAGAAACTTTGCAGAGGGTAAACATCTTTCACTCAGAATCAACTCTATAGTATTTAGCTTGATTATTGATGGAGGGTCATGTACAAATGTAGCTAGCAAGTGCTTAGTTACCAAGCTAGATTTACAAAAGACGAAGCATCCCCATCCCTACCAGTTAAGATGGCTAAATGATGAAACTGAACTCAAGATTGCTGAGAAAGTCACCATACCATTCACCATTTGTAAGTATGCTGATAACTTAGTATGTGACGTGGTTCCCATGCAAGTCGGCCACTTGTTGCTAGAAAGACCTTTGCAATTTGACAAAGAGGCCATACACAATGGGAGGATCAATTACTACAGTTTCTCTCACAACAATCGCAAGCATAATCTAGCCCCTCTTATCCCACAGGAGGTACATGAAATGCAAAGAGCCATGACTAAGAGCTCTGAGGTGAGTAAAATCACCTAATTATGTGTTTAAATCTCGTATTTCACAAGAAAAAGTGCTACTAATGGTTTTTTTAAAGGAAGGATTGTTCTCAGGACAAGATGAAAAGGAACCACCACCAGAAGTACTTGAGTTACTTAAACGATTTGTAGATTTTTTTTCAGAGAAGTTTCCACCAGGATTACGAAAAGTAAGCGACATAGAGTATCAAATCGATCTAGTACCAGGAGCACCTCTACCAAACCGAGCAGCCTATAGCTACAATCGAGAGGAGGCCAAGGAGTTAGAAAAACAAGTTCAAGAGCTCATGTCAAAAGGGTACATCAGAGAGAGCTTAAGTAATTGTGCAGTTCTTGTCCTTCTAGTACCAAAGAAGGATGACTCATGGATGATGTGTGTTGATTGCAGAGCTCTCAACAACATAGCCATCAAGTACATACATCCTATATCCGGACTTGATGACATACATGATGAACTCAATGGGGTAACCATCTTCTCCAATATCGATCTAATAAGTGGCTATCACCAAGTGAAGATGAAAGAAGGAGATGAATGGAAGTCTGCCTTCAAAACCAAGAGAGGGTTGTATGAATGGCTTGTTATGCCATTTGGTCTCATAAAAGCCCCCAACACATTCATGAGAATCATGAACAATGTCTTAAGGGCATACATCTGTAATTTGTAGTTGTTGATTTTGATGACATACTGATTTACAGCACCTGCTTAGAAGATCATCTTAAACATCTAGAACAGGTTCTTAAAACACTTAGGCTGGAGAATCTTTATGCTAATCTTAAAAAATGTACTTTTTGCACTGATCAAGTTCAATTTTTAGGATTTGTTGCAAGTTCTCAGGGTTTAAAAGTTGATGAAGAGAAGATAAAAGCTATACAAGAGTGGCCACCTCCATTAACTATTGGACATGTAAGAAGTTTTCATAGGCTGGCAAGTTTTTACAGAAGGTTTGGCTGATGCCTTTTCCAAGTGCAATGTTCTCATCTAGAAAACACTTTGGAGAAAGCTAGGAATGAAGCTACTCTTCTTTACTTCACGCCATCCTAAAATAGATGGACAAACCAAGGCTGTAAACCGCACCTTATCCACCCTTTTGAGGGCCACTGTAGCATCTGTATCCGAGAAAATTCGGAATGATCGAGCTGGAAAGGGCATTTTCCGAGGAATGATCGAGCTAAGGACGGATATTGGCTGGGAACTGGGAGGTTCGGACTATGGTCTGGCGATGACTGGGAAATAGTCGGATGGATGGCTGAGATAGCCGAGCCGGATGGACCATATTCGAGAGAAAATGGTCCAGTCCGTGAGAAAATGTGATTAATCCGAGTGAGAGTGGGGTTAGTCCAAGTGACAGTGGACTGTGTCCAAAGGAAAATGGAAATTAGTCGAGGAAGTGAGAATATCCGGGTGAAAAATAGAAAATGGCAGGACAGTAAGGAAATAACTCGGATAAGGGCGGTTATCCGAGAGAAAAAAGAAATTTATTCGAGAGAAAGTGGACTGGGCCATGGGCCAAGGATGTTAGGTCAGCTTATACGCGGTTGTCACGCGGATGGTAGAGTTTGGCATGGGTGATAGCAGAGAAAAATCTGATCGGATCGGATAACTCCTACTGGAACCGGGAAACATCGGTTTAGACCGAGTTACTTAGGGTTTTGCGAGTATATAAGGTGTTTTTGAGACTTAGCTCGGGGGTGTTGCGTTTATTTGAGTTAAACATAGCAAGGAGAGAGCTTAATCAAGAGAAAAACCTAGAAAAGAGAGTTTATCCCGAGGATAGCCGAGAGAGATTGAAGGACCACCGTACGGATCTGACCATCGCCGAGATAAATTGGTAAGCGATCGAATATTTCTCTTTGTGTCGAGTTTCCATCGGAAAACCTCGAGCTAATAGTCATGTTTTATGTGGTTTTTGAGGGTAAACAGAGTTACGCTCGAAGAAAGGTGAACGGATCAAGATATAGCCGAGGGGAAAGGGATCAGATTGTACCGTTGGCTGAGATATTCTTACGGTGATCGGATATCTTCGATTTGGTGCAAGTTTCATCGGGATTTCTTTGGACCAATCTGTTTCCAGCCTTGTCTAAGGTGAGTGCGTGACTGTGGTTGGTGTCTAGGATCGTTGGATTGCTAGGGTTGAATGTTTTGTATGTTTGATTGTGGGATTGTCATGTTGTGTGTTTAGAACTGTTAAGCGATTATGTGTTATGGTATTGTGAGATTTTTACCGTGGCATAGATGACGTCTAGCTAACCTCAGGGTAATCCAGATCATGTACTAGCTTATGAGATGTGGGATTCTCGCTGAAATAGATATGGGTCTTAAAAAGAGATTGATCATGGGTGGTTAGTTTAGATGACCATGGCCGTTTGATATATGTGTTATGTGTAATGCAAATTGATTGTGTGGAATGTTGAATCCGACAGTATGAATGCATGATTGGTACTGACCACGTGTTACGAGATGACCGTACCCACTAAGTATTTATCAAATACTTATGCCTCTCTTCTTGAGTATGCAGGTAATAAGCAGTAAAGGGAGCGAGACCGGCGGCAGTGATGAACATAGATGGATCGGGGAATGGGTGTGATAACAAGATTTTTATGCAAGCAGGGGTTATTATCAAATCTCAAGCAACCTATGGATGTATTATAGTCTGCAAGAGGTATCAATCCAACCTAGAAAGTAGAAAGAACATTAAGAATGCAAGGATGAACCAAATCTAAGCAAATCGGGAAAATGATTGGTAAAATCGAAGAAAACTAAATGTAGCAACCTAATGAGATGCAAAAAAATTTTAAAATCCCTGGAAGAGGGTTAAATACCACTAGGAATAAGCAGAATATTAAAAATGCAACTCTACTAAGAACTAAAAATCGAGCTGTGAATCGACCACAGGATCGACCATTAGATCGAGTAGAACTGACCGATCTAACAACTTAAGGCGATTGACTTCTAGTGAATAAAGATGCAACTTTATGACAAGCAAATGATGAAGAGAGGGTTTAATATGATAAAAGAGGGGTTTAGGGTCGATGGTCATACTCAAGAGTGTCAAAGGTTTAAGCTTTGGTTTGAAAACATTTAGATCTACTCATTTGTGAGCTTTCTCTAAGCCTTGTAAACAAAACAAAAACCATCCATGGCGTGTGGTATGATTCAATTCCTCAATCTCTTCTTCAAACCCATGGCGTTTGGTGGAAAAAGAGATCAAAGAGCAAGGAAAACAGTTTTCAATATATGACCTAACTAATCTCCTCTACAACCATGGCGTTTGGGAGAGGAAAGATTAGTCTCTAGGATCTGGTTTTCTAGGATATCTGAATCCTGTCAAGGTAAGACAGCCCTGGAATCATAGAGATCTTTTCCAAGAATCTCTAAGCCTTAAGACCCCAAGATCCTAGAAGAGAAGGTATGAAGATCAAAGAAAACACAAAACTTAAACCTCTTAAACCCTTTGAATCACCTCAACCCCGAAAACCCAAAAAGTACTGCTCGCTACACATGATTAAGATCAAATGAAAAGTAATAAACAAATAACTAAACATGATTAACGAAAGGTGATTAAGAAAAGCTGCTTAATATTAAAAGATTCAAGTTTAAAAACTAAAGAAAAGCTTCAATGTTCAACAATGGTGATTGCCTAAGATAAGAGCAGAAAAGATAAAAGAAAAGCGTGTGTATAAGAAAGTGTAGCCGCCTCTTTCCCATATAGCCAAACATCGCGAAATGGTCCCATCACTATCTGCTAAAAATGGTTAAGGCTGTAGAGATCGACCTTGAGATCGATCAGTGTGCTCGATCGTCTTCAAGAATCGCCTTGCTCTGCTCGATCTTCTAGTCAATCTGGTTGGATGGATAGAGTATCCTCCTCGATCTTCTTCTCGATCTTTGGATGATCGACTCGTGGTCTCGATCTGGCTCTCGTTCTGCATGGCATCATTCACGTCCGTACTCCAGATCGATCATGTAGCATCTGTATCCGAGAGAATTCGCGATGATTGAACCAGATAGGGCATTGTCCGAGGAATGATCGAGCCAAGGGTCGGATATTGGCTGGGAAATGGAGGTTCGGACTATGGTCGGGTGATGACTGGGGAAATAGTTGGATGGTTGGTTGGATAGCCGAGCAGGATGGACCATATCCGAGGAAAGAGGGTCCAGTCTGTGGAAAATGGGATATATCCCAGTGCAGTGGGATTTATCCGAGAGTCTGGGAGGTTAGTCCGAGTGTCATTGGACTGTCTCCGAGGGGAAAAGGAAAACCTCCAAGAGAAATAAAGGATTAGCCGAGGCGGGACAAGTTGTTCGTGAGAAAAGGAATATCCAGGTGAAAAAATGGAAAACACCTCGCATAAGGGCAGTTTATCCGAGTGGGAAAGGATTTGGGCCGTAAGCCAAGTATTAGGTCAGCTATTTTGTGGTTTATCGAGTGGATGGTCAAGCTGGTACAGGAACTAGCCGAGAGAATCAAATCGGACCGGGATAAAACCTACTGGAACCAGGAAAACGTCGGATAAGTCCGAGTTACCTAGGGTTTTGCGAGTATATAAGGGATTTAGAGACTTAACTCGAGGGTGTTGCGTTTATTTGAGCTAAATAAAGCAAAGAGAGAGTTTAGTCGAGAGAAAAACCTAAGAAAAACAGTTTATCCCAAGGACATCCGAGAGAGATCAGGTTATCGCCGAAAAGAACCAACCATCGCCGAGATAAACTTGTAAGCGATCGGATATTTTCCTAAGTGCTGGGTTTTCATCGGATAATCTCGAGCTAATATCCTTGTTTTGTGGGGTTTCCGAGGGTAAACAGAGTTTGGCTCGGAGAAAGGTGAACAGATCGAGAGATAGCCGGGGGGAAAATGATCGGATCGTACGGACAACCGGGAGATTCCTAAGGAGATCGGATATCTTCGATTTGTTGCGAGTTTCATCGGGATTTTTCTGACCAATCTATTTCCAGCCGTGTTTAAGGTGAGTGCATGACTGTGGTTGGTGTCTAGAACCGTAGGATTGCTAGGGTTGAATGTTTGCATGTTTGATTGTGTAATTTTCATGTTATGTGTTTAGAACTGATAAGCGATTTTATGTTATGATATAATGAGGTGTTTACCGTGGCATAGATTATGTCTAGCAAACCTCAGGGTAATCCGGATCATGTACTAGCTTAGGGAATGTGGGATTCTCGCTGAAGTAGACATGGGTCTTAAAAAGGGATTGAACTTGGTTGGTTAAGTTAGATGATCATAGCGGTTTATTAAAGTGTTATGTCTATGGCTGATTGACTGTGTGGAATGTTGAATCTGAAAGTATGATTGCGTGTTTGGTACTGACTAGGTGATTCGGGATGACCATACTCACTAAGTATTTATGAAATACTTATGCCTCTCTTCTTGAGTGTGCAGGTACTAAGCAGTAAGGGGGCGAGACCAGGCGGCAGTGGTGGATATGGATGGATCGGGATTGAGTTTTATTTATGTTTAAGACGTTGTGCTTTGTCTGATGGCTTTGGTGTTTGACTGTTTAGGTTGCTAGATGATCATTTGTATTCATTAACTAACCATTGTGATATATTTAAGTTAACCCCGAATCTTGTTAAGTGCTCTTATGAAAGTTAATGGAATGAAATAAGTTGTTTAAAAATCCGCTGTGTATTGATAAGTTAAAAGAAAAAGTTTAAAATTTGGCTAAGTATAGAAACCGGACTTAGAGGATGTAGTGGGACACAGCTGCGGTACCGTTTACCGGGTTGGGTTACCACAAGTTGGTATCAGAGCGTTTTAACGCTTCTACGACTGAAATTGGTGACTGCTGTTGTTTGCTTGTTTGGGGTTTATGGGGGTCCAATCCATTCTTCACTGCCAAGGTCTCACGGTAAGTTGTTGTTTGGTGTTGTGAAACACGTTTTGAGTTAGCTTCGGCTAACTGGCATTATTGTACTTGCAGATGGTTGATACCAGAAGAACCGTGAGAAACAATGAGGACAACCAGGCTGCTGGATCTGTTAACTCAGTTAACGGTGATGTTGCTGAGAGGGCAAGGGAAGCCGAGAGACAGGCAGCTGCGGTTGCGGTTGAGGCGGCTAGAGTTGCAGCCGAGGAATCAGCAAGGAATGCTGCGGATGCTTAGAACGTGGCAAGGAATGCTGCGGGTGCAGCTGGGGTTGCTGCGAATGTAGCACCAGTGGGGTTAGAGGCTGTGCTTGGGATGTTAGCACATGTACTAGCTAGGCTACCTACGGTGGCTCCTGCTCCGGCGGTTGCAGCAGCACCACATATAGTACCACCGGTGGGGGTTAATGCAGATGTGAATGGGGAGGAAGCGGACCAAGTGGAGAGGGTTCCGAGTTACCTCAAGGTTTTGGATCACATGGTGTGGTTAGGAACCAAGTTCTTTGCTGGTGGTTCTACACCAGATGAGTGGAGGATGAGACTGGAACATAATTTTGAGTCTATCCGATGTCCAGAGGGTTACAAGAGAGACATAGCCGTGCACTACTTGGAGGGTGATGCACATACATGGTGGAAAGGAATCGTTGGAAGGCTGGTGAATGCGAATTGTTCATATGAGATGTTTTCAGCAATGTTCAGGAGTAAGTACTTCCCACAGGAAGCTTACAACGAGTTAGAGAAGGCGTTCTTGTACCTTAGTCAGGGGACGCTTAAAGTGAGGCAGTATGAGACTCAGTTTAACCAACTGAGGAAGTATGTGTCTCATGAGTTTGATACGGAGGAGAAGCTGATTCGTAGGTTTATTAGCAGACTGCGAGTTAAGCTTAGGAACGGATGTGTAGTCCGTGACTTCAGGACAGTTGCTGAGCTTGTTGAGAAGGCGGCATTGTTGGAGTCAGGACAGGCGAAAGCTGCTTTGATGACAGCTGGGGCTAGTACAGCCGTGACCAAGGCGGGTCAGTCTAGTGGACAGAACAGGAAGTTCGGGAAAGGAGCACTGAACAAAGGATCTGGGTGACGCAGCATGTGCAGCAAGTGTGGCAAGGCTCACGTTGGCGAGTGTAGGCGCGGTGGTAGTGGATGCCACAAGTGCGGGAGTTTAGAGCATCGGGTACGAGACTGTCCGGAGGAGGATCAGCGAGTGGTTCGTGTGTCCGGCAGTGACGGTGCGGTTCGGGTTTGCTACGGTTGTGGAGAACCAGGGCATTCAAAGCGTGAGTGTCCTAAGGCAGGAGTGGTAGAGCAAGCCGTGTCTCAAGGGAAGAGAGCAGGGGAGGCGCTTGCATCACAGGCCAAGAGACAGGTCATTATGCCGAGGGTGTACACAACGAGTGCAGCAGCAGCCGAGGAACCAAGCACTTCTCATCCGATTACTGGTACGTGTGGTATATAAAGTTTTGTGAATTGCTTTTGCGTGTTGTGTGTTAGTATAGAATCTTAGCATTCTAAACCCATGTTCTGTTTGACTCGGGAGCTAGTCATTGTTTTGTTAATCCGGACATGATCGGAAAGGACAGTTCCAGAAGGATCCCAGAGAGGACTTTGGGTTAGTTCAAGCGGCTGCAGGCCAAGTGATGTTTTCATTAGGAACAGTCAAGAATGTTCCAGTGATGTTTGGCCAAGTGAACATGCCAGCGGATCTAGTGATCTGTAGAGTTAAGTCCTACGATGTCATTTTAGGAATGGACTGGTTAGGCAAGCACATAGCTCACTTGGATTGTCACCGTGGAATGGTGCGGTTTGAGAGAGACGGAGAGGTCTTGGTTTATCAGGGAGTTATACCAACCTCGGGAAGTTTGGTGGTTTCAGCTATTCAAGCAGAACGGCTGATAGAGAAGGGTTGTGAGGCGTATCTAGCAATGATCACTACCCCGGAAGGAGGACCGGATGTAGACTTGGGCAGTATACCGGTGGTGCAAGAATTTGAGGATGTTTTTCAGGCGTTGGCAGGACTGCCACCAGCTCGTTCAGATCCGTTCACGATTGAACTTGAGCCAGGGACAGCTCCATTGTCCAAAGCACCATACCGGATGGCGCCGACTGAGATGGCTGAACTGAAGAAACAGCTAACGGAGTTGTTGGACAAAGAGTTCAATAGACCTAGTAGTTCACCATGGAGAGCACCAGTGTTGTTCGTAAAGAAGAAGAATGGGAGCCTCAGGCTTTGCATTGATTACCGCGGATTAAACCGTGTGACTGTGAAGAACAAGTATCCACTTCCCAGGATAGACGAGTTGTTGGACCAACTCAGGGGAGCTACTTGGTTCTCTAAGATCGATTTGACATCAGGGTACCATCAAATACCCATACAGAAGACAGACGTGCGTAAGACTGCCTTTAGGACAAGGTATGGTCATTACGAGTTTGTGGTCATGCCGTTTGGTTTGATAAATGCGCCAGCTGCATTCATGAAGTTGATGAATGGCGTATTCAAGGAGTACCTAGATGAGTTTGTGATCATTTTCATAGATGATATTCTAGTATACTCCAAGGATGAGGAAGAACATAGGAGTCATTTGCGGACTGTTTTGGAGAAGTTGCGAGAACAGAAGTTATATGCCAAGCTCAGTAAGCGTAGCTTTTGGCAACGGCATATAGGATTCTTAAGTCACATTATCTCGGATAAGGGAGTGTTCGTGGACCCAGAGAAGATTCAGGCCATTGCGGATTGGCCTAGGCCAGAGAACGCTACATAGATAAGGAGTTTTCTCGGACTAGCTGGTTACTACAGGCGGTTTGTCAAAGGTTTTGCAAGCATGGCTCATCCATTGACAAAGCTAACTGGTAAAGACGTGGAGTATGTCTGGACGGATGAGTGTGAAGAGTGTTTCTCAAGGTTAAAGGAGTTACTCACTACTGCACCAGTATTAGCGTTACCAGAACCGGGTAAGCCATACGTGGTATACACGGATGCATCAAGGAAAGGAGTAGGGTGTGTTCTGATGCAGAAGGGTAAGGTGATAGCTTATGCTTCGCGGCAGCTACAGAAGCATGAAGGAAATGATCCTACGCATGATTTAGAGATGGCGGCTGTGGTATTTGCACTTAAGATATGGAGATCTTACTTGTATGGAGAGAAGGTGCAGATATACACATACCATAAGAGTTTAAAGTATATCTTTACTCAACCGGATTTGAATTTGAGACAGCGTCGATGGATGGAGTTGGTAGCGGACTATGATTTGAAGATAGCATACCATCCAGGAAAGGCTAACTTGGTGGCAGATGCGTTGAGCAGGAGGAGGGCTAGCGTATCATCAGAACGGAATGTTGGGACCATTGTGAACATGCTAAGGACATTGAAGCTGAATGCAATAACAGAAGCGGTTGAACCGTTGGGGTTGGAGGCTGCGGATAGAGCTGACTTGTTGACTAGGATTCAGATTGCTCAGGAGCAGGATGAGAATTTGAACAAGGTGTCACATAATGATAAGACGGAATATCAGACGTCAAACAATGGGACCATTGTTGTGAATGGACGGGTGTGTGTTCCAGATGTGAAGGAGTTAAGGGAAGAGATCCTGAAGGAGGTACATCAGTCAAGGTTTTCTGTACATTCGGGAATGGCCAAGATGTATCAGGATTTGAAACGGTACTATCATTGGGTTGGGATGAAATGTGATGTGGCGAAGTGGGTAGCTGGATGTGAGACGTGCCAATTGGTTAAGGCAGAGCATCAGTTTCCGAGTGGTTTGTTGCAAACGTTGCCAATGCCGGAATGGAAATGGGACATGATCACCATGGACTTTGTACTGGGTTTACCAAAGACTAAGAAGTTGCATGACGGGATATGGGTCATTGTGGATCGTCTGACCATGTCTGCTCACTTCTTAGCAATGAAAAAGACGGATTGAGTACCAAAGTTGGTGGATATGTACATTGATCAGATCATGAGGTTGCATGGAGTGCCAATGAGTATTATCTCATACCGTGATCCGAAGTTTACTTCGAGTACAGCATATCATCCTCAGACTGATCCGAAGTTTACTTCGAGTACAGCATACCAGTCCAGGAAGCGTGTGGAAAACGCGGTTGCATATGAGTACAGCATATCATCCTCAGACTGATGGGCAATTAGAACGGATGATCAGGACACTGGAGGACATGTTAAGAGCGTGTGTACTGGACTGGGGTGGTAGTTAGGAAGACTACTTACCGTTGGCTGAATTTGCATACAACAATAGTTACCAAAGGAGCATTGAGATGTCTCTGTATGAGGCATTGTATGGTAGGCCGTGTAGGACACCATTGTGTTGGACATAAGTGGGGGAGCGTAGCGTAATGGGGCCAGCAGTGGTCGAGGCTACTACGGAAAAGATCAGATTCTTAAAGGTTAAGCTGAAAGAGGCTATGGGCAGGCAGAAAAGTTATGCGGACAAGCGTCGCTAGGATCTGGAGTTCAGTGTGGATGATGTGGTTTATCTTAAGGCACTGACTTATAAGGGAACGGACAGGGCAGCTAAGAGTGCCAAGTTGAATCCAAGGTACATGGGGCCGTACCGGATACTGGAAAGAGTTGGCGCAGTGGCTTACAAGTTGGACTTGCCATCAGAAATGGGAGCGTTCCATAATGTATTCCATGTGTCGCAGCTAAGAAAGCACATTACCGAACGTGAGACGGTTATAGAGGAACCACCAGCAGACTTGCAAGAGGACCTTGCAGTAGTGGCTAGGCCGGTTCAGGTGATAGATCGGAAAGAAGAGACTAAGCGTGGGAAACTGGTCAGAACTGTTCAGGTCGTATGGGACTGCGACGGGCATGAACAGGTTACTTAGGAAAATGAGGCTAGGATGAAAGCTGAGTATCCCAAATTGTTTGAAAAGTTGCAAACGGATAAGTCGGATTCGAAGACGAATCCAGAACAGGTGGGGGAGAGTTGTAGCATCCATATCCGAGAGAATTCGGGATGATCGGACTGGACAAGGCATTCTCCAAGGAATGATCGAGCCAAGGGTCGGATATTGGCTGGGAAATGGAGGTTCAGACTATGGTCGGGTGATGACAGGGGAAATAGTCGGATGGTTGGTTGGATAGCAAAGCCGGATGGACCATATCCGAGGAAAGAGGGTCCAGTCCGTGGAAAATGGGATATATCCCGGTGCAGTCGGATTTATCCGAGAGTCTGGGAGGTTAGTCCGAGTGTCAGTGGACTGTCTCTGAGGGGAAAAGGAAAACCTCCGAGAGAAATAGAGGATTAGCCGAGGCGGGACAAGTTGTCCGGGAGAAAAGGAATATCCGGGTGAAAAAAATGGAAAACACCTCGGATAAGGGCTGTTTATCCGAGTGGGAAAGGATTTGGGCCGTGGGCCAAATATTAGGTCGGCTCTTTTGTGGTTTATCGAGTGGATGGTCAAGCCGGTACAGGAAATAGCTGAGAGAATCAAATCGGACCAGGATAAAACCTACTGGAACCAGGAAAACATCGGATAAGTCCGAGTTACCTATTGTTTTGCGAGTATATAAGGGATTTTGAGACTTAACTCGAGGGTGTTGCGTTTATTTGAGCTAAATAAAGCAAAGAGAGAGTTTAGTCGAGAGAAAACTCTAAGAAAAACAGTTTATCCCAAGGACATCCGAGAGAGATCTGGTTATCGCCGAGCAGAACCAACCATCGCCGAGATAAACTGGTAAGCGATCGGATATTTCCCTAAGTGTTGAGTTTTCATCGGATAACCTCGAGCTAATAGCCTTGTTTTGTGAGGTTTCCGAGGGTAAACAGAGTTTGGCTCTGAGAAAGGTGAACGGATCGAAAGATGGCCGAGGGGAAAAGGATCAGATCGTACAGACATCCGGGAGATTCCTAAGGAGATCGGATATCTTCAATTAGGTGCGAGTTTCATCGGGATTTCTTCTGACCAATCTGTTTCCAGCCGTGTTTAAGGTGAGTGCATGACTGTGGTTGGTGTCTAGAACCGTAGGATTGCTAGGGTTGAATGTTTGCATGTTTGATTGTGTAATTTTCATGTTATGTGTTTAGAACTGATAAGCGATTTCATGTTATGATATAATGAGGTGTTTACGGTGGCATAGATGATGTCTAGCTAACCTCAGGATAATCCGGATCATGTACTAGCTTAGGGGATGTGGGATTCTCGCTGAAGTATACATGGATCTAAAAAAGGGATTGAACTTGGTTGGTTAAGTTAGATGATCATAGTCGTTTGTTAAAGTGTTATGTCTATTGCTGATTGACTGTGTGGAATGTTGAATCCGAAAGTATGACTGCGTGTTTGGTACTGACCAGGTGATTCGGGATGACCGTACTCACTAAGTATTTATGAAATACTTATGCCTCTCTTCTAGAGTGTGCAGGTACTAAGCAGTAAGGGGGCGAGACCAGGCGGCAGTGATGGATATGGATGGATCGGGATTGGGTTTTATTTATGTTTAAGACGTCGTGCTTTGTCTTATGGCTTTGGTGTTTGACCATTTAGGTTGCGAGATAATCGTTTGTATTCATTAGCGAACCATTATGATTTGTTTAAGTTAATTCCGAATCATGATAAGTGCTTTTATGAAAGTTAATGGAATGAAATAAGTTGTTTAAAAATCCGCTGTGTATTGGTAAGTTAAAAGAAAAAGTTTAAAATTTGGCTAAGTATAGAAACCGAACTTAGAGGATGTAGTGGAACACAGCCGCGGTACGGTTTACCGGAATTTTAAACTTTTTCTTTTAACTTATCAATACACAACGGATTTTTAAACAACTTATTTCATACCATTAACTTTCATAAAAGCACTTAACAAGATTCGGGGTTAACTTAAACAAATCACAATGGTTCGCTAATGAATACAAACGATCATCTAGCAACCTAAATGGTCAAACACCAAAGCCATAAGACAAAGCACAACGTCTTAAACATAAATAAAACCCAATCCTGATCCATCCATATCCATCACTGCCGCCTGGTCTCGCCCCCTTACTGCTTAGTACCTGCACACTCAAGAAGAGAGACATAAGTATTTCATAAATACTTAGTGAGTACGGTCATCCCGAATCACCTGGTCAGTACCAAACACGCAATCATACTTTCGGATTCAATATTCCACACAGTCAATCAGCAATAAACATAACACTTTAACAAACGGTTATGATCATCTAACTTAACCAACCAAGTTCAATCCCTTTTTAAGACCCATGTCTACTTCAGCAAGAATCCCACATCGCCTATGCTAGTACATGATCCGGATTACCCTGAGGTTAGCTAGACATCATCTATGCCACGGTAAACACCTCATTATATCATAACATGAAATCGCTTATCAGTTCTAAACACATAACATGAAAATTACACAATCAAACATGCAAACATTCAACCTAGCAATCCTACGGTTCTAGACACCAATCACAGTCACGCAATCACCTTAAACAAGGCTGGAAACAGATTGGTCAGAAGAAATCCCGATGAAACTCGCACCAAATCGAAGATATCTGATCTCCTTAGGAATCTCCCGACTGTCCGTACGATCCGATCCATTTCGCCTCGGCTATCTCTCGATCCGTTCACCTTTCTCCAAGCCAAACTCTGTTTACCCTCGAAAACCCCACAAAACAAGGCTATTAGCTTGAGGTTATCCGATGAAACTCAACACTTAGGGAAATATCCGATCGCTCACCAGTTTATCTCGGCGATGGGTGGTTCTGCTCGGCGATAACCTGATCTCTCTCGGATGTCCTTGGGATAAACTGTTTTTCTTAGGGTTTTCTCTCGACTAAACTCTCTCTTTGCTTTATTTAGCTCAAATAAACGCAACACCCTCGAGTTAAGTCTCAAAATCCCTTATATACTCCAAAACCCTAGGTAACTCGGACTTATCCGATGTTTTCCTGGTTCCAGTAGGTTTTATCCCGGTTCGATTTGATTCTCTCGGCTATTCCCTGTACCGGCTTGACCATCCACTCCATAAACCACAAAATAGCCGACCTAATACTTGGCCCACGGCCCAAATCCTTTTCCACTCGGATAAACCGCCCTTATCCGAGGTGTTTTCCATTTTTTTACCCGGATATTCCTTTTCCCCCGGACAACTTGTCCCGCCTTGGCTAATCCTCTATTTCTATCGGAGGTTTCCCTTTCCCCCTCGGAGACAGTCCACTGACACTCGGACTAACCTCCCAGACTCTCGGATAAATCCCACTGCACCAGGATATATCCCATTTTGCACGGACTGGACCCTCTTTCCTTGAATATGGTCCATCCTGCTCGGCTATCTAACCAACCATCCGACTATTTCCCCGGTCATTACCCGACCATAGTCCGAACCTCCATTTCCCAGCCAATATCCAAACCTTGGCTCGACCATTCCTCGGATAATGACCTGTCCGGTCCGATCATCCAGAACTCTCTCAGATACGGATGCTACAGATCTCCTCTCTCGATCTTGGTCTCGATCCTTCCCCTTGCATCGACTTGGGCACTCGATCTTTTGGTCGATCTCATCTAGATCGACCTGCCTTGCTTGATCCGCTACTCGATCTTGGGTCCTTTGCATGCACGGCTGAGTTCTCCAAGTGTCCACAAGCTCCATTTTGATCCTTCTCACGTCCACATAGCATCCACAACTCCGGAGTGCTCCAAACAACTTGATAATGATGCAAAAGTGCAAGAAATATGCGAAATGCGAATGCAAAGGGACCTAAGACCTAAAATGCAACAAATGGAACAAACTAGTCTATAATGCAAGATGAATGCATAAAAAACTATCCTAAATGCATTCAAAATATGCAGAATATATGGTAATATCAACTCCCCCAAACTTGCCTTTTTCTTGCCCTCAAGCAAACAAAATCCAAGAAAGGAAGAGAGGTTTGAAAGTGGAAGCTCAAAACGAAAGATGTCAATGGAAAAACCGATTCAACGCCCAAGTTATAAGTTCTATGATGCAAAGAGGTTGTTCTACTTTAAAAACTTTAGCCATACCCATCAAAGCAAGCAATGAACCCTAGCTTAGTCTACACAAGCATTCAAATCAACCAACTCCTTAACATTCATTAAGCGATAACCAATGGATCAAGTTTGTGCACATCAAGCGAAAGCATTTGGTCAAAGGGATATGGTCATGAGATAAAAATGATCTCATTTTAAAGAGGGGTTTAAAAGTTCAGGGGATCACTCAATGAAAGAATCCTATCTTTGGCAAAATGCTAAAGCTAAAAGCACACATATGCATGCAAGTTAAAGCTCCCTTCTACCCATTTTACCCAAGATGATCCTAAAAACTTCTAAAATCCAAAGTTAACCCCTAAATCTACCCTTTCCCAAAGCGCTTGATCATCTTCATTCTTCACAATGGGGGAAACTTCTTTTTGCCTTGCCGTGTGGTTGACTTCTTCTTTTTGAACTTTGCCCTTTATTGTTGAATGTTTGGCGCCGCTTTCATCACCTTTGGTGGATAGCTTGGTCTGATTTTTCCTTTTGGTTGACCTCTTTTTAGCTTTGTTATTGCTGGCACCTTTCTTTTCTTTGACACTTAGAGCAATTTTATCTACTTTACTTAACCATAATTTACTTGTTCCCCTTTTGCTACTACTCCCATTCTTCTTTCTTCTTTTGAAAACATAAAAACAAGAAACTCTTAAACCACTCAAATTACCCTTTCCCCAAACTCCTAACCTAATACCAAGCTCAAAATGCAAGCTGGTGTTTACAAGGGAGCTTCTCCTTGCCAGCCCTATTCCTAACACTTTTTGCTAAGATAGATTGAAAATGATGCAATGAAAGGCCTCACTACTCACGCAAAAGTGTTTAGGATTGAAAGAAGGTTTGGTTTAAGGCGTGGTTAACTGTCCCATTATGATGAGGATCAGGTACTTGGATTAACAAGAGTGGTAAGAAAGGAAGAAGATAATCCAAGTATGTATATGAGTAAGCCATGCAATCGCTTTTAATGTACAAACAAGATAATTCAAATGTCAAGATTAAGGTTCTAATAAGATGGAGTTGGCATCAAATCAGAGCGAGTTTCAACATAAGACTAGAGTATCATATGCAAGTAATCAAGGTATGGTGCAGCTTTAACTTCAAACTCAATAGATGCAATCAAACAACAAACAACCAAGGCATTACAAACAATTCAAACATTGACAACTTAACAAGTGTTTATCATTTACTCCCTATGCAAATGCAGCAACCTAAATGATTTTTAAAAAACTCTAGACTTAATCCTAAAATATTCTACAATGCAAGTGCAACTACATGAATTTTTTTGAAAATTTTTAAAATTTTATCATTTTTTTGTTCTTTTCTATGCCTTATGATGCAATGCAAGACTCAAGGGATGATAACACAAAATAAGAGCAAAGAAAACATGTCAAACACACCACACACTCCCCCAAACTTGAATGACACCGTCTCGATGGCCAAAAAATTCAATGGAGTTCAAAACACAAAGCAAAAAAAAAGAAAACATGCGTGGTATTTACAATGGTTTGGTTGTTGGTACCTTGGAGCTAAGTAAGGCTGGAGCTTGAGGTTGCTCCAGACTTTTTGCTCTTCATAGGGGTTTCGTGAGCTACTGCCTTGCCCTTATCCTTGCTAGTTCCTTCATGAACCGAGTGGCGAGAAGCTTGGATCGTTTCTTGGGGATCACGGAGCTCAATGCTCCGGTTGATCTCCTTCTCTTCTCTGGCTGCTCGACCTCTTCGCTTGTTCACTTTCCTTTGCATCTCCAAAACAGAAGCTAGGAACTTCTCCGCCTTTGTTCTCGGCTCAAAGTCAAGCTTTGGAAGGACGAAGCTCTTGGACATCTCAGCATCTGATGTAGGCGACTCTGAACGTGGGCGAGAGGCTAGTGTGGGAGCGGCTGTTCCTCCTAGAGGTACAAAGCACTCCTCTACACTCGGCAAGGACTCGATGTTGCCAACTCCTAGCAGCTCGGTCTTCTCCTTGTTCGGCAATATGCACACCCGCTTCTCATTCTCTCAATCGATGAACAAGTAAGAATAGAAACCCTCGGCTGGTGTGCGTCCCAAGCTATCTGTGTTCCTTATATAGATCTCATCCATGTAGGCCCTTTCTGCGCAAGGAACGAAATCAGGGAGTGGCACACCGGCTTGAACAAACATCGGAGTGAGGAAGCCTCCTATCGGCGCCGAGCTTGCCTTGCATCGCATCGCATATGCCTTGTACTTCACCAAGGAAGCAGCTAGGATGCAGCCGTAGTTAACATCATCTCCGAGCTCATCCTCCATTGGCTCGTCATTCTCCTTAGGATCACAAAGCAGATGCTTAACGCTTTGGAACAAGAAGCAAAGCTCGTTCTTGGTGTAGGAGCCACAGACCGTCTGTTGAAGGTTTTAGCGATGAGCTTGAGTGTGTATCTCAGCACAGGACTCCTCACTCTCTTGATCTTCGCCGTGTTCGCCTTTAGTGCTTATGATGTCCCACAGGTCGTTGGCTTGAGTGAATGAAGGAAACTCCACTTGCTTAGCATCAGCCTTGAGACCGTAGGCTTGGCAGAGCTCGGCGATGGAGAGATGATAAGCTTGCCTCCTGATCTTGAAAGTAATGTGGCCTTGGGAAGGAGTAGGATGACTCGGGTTTTCATAAGTGAACTCCAAGGTGGCGAGGGAGTCTATGGTTGCCTTGGGATATGTTGGGCAATCCACTCTTGATAAGCACCATAGCCCAATGTTCTTGAGAAGCTGGTCAAAGTCTCCCAAGATCCCCATCTTCGACAGCAAATCCCTACTCGTGAAGTTGGTGGGATCTAACCGAAGCCTTTCCAGCCGTTTCTTGGCTTGCTTCTCCTCTTTGGTCCATCTGACCCTCTCCTGAACCACTTCTTGAGCTTCTCTTTCTTGTGCTGTCTCTTCTCTCATTCTCTTGGGAGCCATGGTACCTGAAACACAATTCTCAAGCAAGAGAATGAGCAAAGGCGGCGAATGTTGAGAGAAAGACAAAGTAGAAGAAAAAACTTTTTAACATTTACCCTAGATTTTTGGGGAATTTATAAAAATATTAGCTAGATAACAGAGAAGGAACTCTAGAGATAGGATTAAACCTAGAATTTTTCCTAATATCTAGCTATTTTTAAAAAATTTGTTAAACTCCCTAACAACTACTATCAACCAAAGCAAATAAAAGGAAATTTTCTAAAAGATTTGAAACAATAAACTGAAAATACCTTTGCAAAGATTGAAAGCAGAAGTTGTTAGCCTATAGGAAAAGAAAATCACACTCTCTCTTGCTTTAGAAAACTCGGAATACAAATGAGAGAGAGTGTGTGGTTTTATGAAAATATAAAGGCCAATCAAGAATGAAAAACCATGGGCAAACCTTAGTGGTTTCTGACAAAAGTGTGGTCAAGGCACATCTTTCATGGTCAAAGATTCTTGTCTTGACCACAATTTCAAATTTAAATATAGGAGGGAAAGAAGATAAAAGGGAAAGAAATCACTTACCTCGGCACGAGATCGAGTCCATTTGGTCGATCTAGGACTCGAACTCATGCCCATGTTGGCTAGGATCGAGAGGTTTGATCGATCAGAGACTCGATTCAGATTGCATCGAGTCCTAGATCGATTGTACCCGCTCGTTCCTTGACTTGTGGTCACTTAGGCTGTACTCCTTGGATCGAGCCACATGATCAATTTGGGGGTCGTTTTGGCTTAGATCGAGTGGCAGATCGAGTAGACTGATCGATCTATTCTCGAGGATCGAGTGGGGTCAGTCGATCTACAACTCGTTTGCATTTCAAGCTAAACGCATGGGTGGTTTATCTTCCCATGATCGACTGACTCACTCGATTGTCTACTCGAGCTCGTCTAGATCCACTGGCTCCTCTCGATTCACTAGCTCGATCTAGTAAAGATCGTGCTAGGATGAGTCGATCTAGCACTCGATCTCTAGCCTATACTTAGCCCTTCTCGCCTCTTTTGACTCCAAGATCATGGCTTATAATACCTTATCCTTTCACCTACACACTTAGACAATAAAAGCATAAAACTGAAATAGAAAGAAAGCAAAAATATGCACAAGATAGATAATGGAACGCCTCCCAAGTGCGCTTTCTTTATCGTCTTTAGCTAGACTTTACATGGTTTAAGCCTGAGGTGGGTCTTGGAGAAGCATTGTGGTGCTCTCCTTGCTGCAATCACTCGCCAAGTAGGGCTTGACTCTGTGCCCATTAACCGTGAAAGCATTCCCACTCTTGCCAACCTATGTAACCGCTCCATAGGGAAGAACTTCCCTGATCTCAAACGGTCCACACAATCTAGATTTGAGCTTTCCAGGTAACAGCTTCAACCTTGAGTCGTAGAGTAGCACCAGACTGCCTTCTCTTAGCTCCTTATGAACCAGCTTCTTGTCATGAGCCGCCTTGGTCCTCTCTTTGTAGATCTTAGCACTTTCGTATGCTTCTAACCGTAGCTCATCAAGCTCATGTAGCTGAATCAACCACTTCTCTTGAGCTGTCTTGAGGTTGTAGTTCAGCTGCTTCACTGCCCATAGTGCTCTATGCTCCAACTCAATAGGAAGATGACATATGCCTTGCCGTAAAGAAGAGTGAAAGGAGTAGTACCAATGGGGATTTTGAAAGCGGTACGGTAAGCCCACAAAGCATCATCGAGTTTGACCGCCCAATCTTTTCTAGTAGCCCCAACTGTCCTCTCTAGTATAGCCTTGATCTGCCTGTTAGACGCCTATACTTGCCCACTAGTTTGAGGATGATAAGGCGTTGCCACCTTGTGCTTCACGCCATACTTCCTTAAGAGACCTTCAAACACCTTGTTGATGAAGTGGCTGCCCCCATCACTGATCACTACTTTTGGAACTCCAAACCGTGGGAAGATGATGGTCTTGTAGAGCTTGATGGCCACTTTTGCATCGTTTGCTGGAGAAGCTATAACCTCAACCCATTTAGACACATAATCAACGGCTACCAAGATGACTTTGTTGCCGTAGAAGATGGGAATGGACCCATGCGTCAAAGACATCAACTTCAAAGATTGGCACCTGAGACATCTCATTCCTCTTCGTGATGTTTCCAGCTCTGTAACATGGTTCACAAGCCTTAACAAATTCATGAGCGTCTTTGAACAGCGACGACCACCAAAAGCCGGCTTGTAGCACCTTTGTAGCGGTCTTGAAGGAAGCGAAATGATCACCATATGAAGAGCCGTGTCAATGTAGAAGAATGTCCTTAGCTTCTTCCCTTGTTACACACCTTCTATACAAGCTGTCCACTCCTCTTTTGTACAAGTATGGCTCGTCCCAAAAATAATGAGAGATGTCTCTCATGAACTTCTTCTTGTAGTAGTGGTATAGATGAGAAGGCTCCTCTCCACAAGCTAAGTAGTTTACTATGTCAGCGTACCAAGGCAAATCTTCTTCTTTGAAACTCAAGACCTCTTCAAACTTGTCTTCAAGCCTTCCACATACAGCCATGGTGATCATCATGAGCTGCTCTTCAGGAAGTGAATCATCTAATGGTAAAGCTTCATTGACTTTCATCCTAGAGAGGTGATCAGCAACACCATTCTCTATCCCCTTCTTGTCTTTTATCTCCATATCAAACTCTTGTAGAAGGAGAATCCACCTTAAGAGCCTCGTCTTAGTGTCTTTCTTGGAATAAATATACCTCAACGCCGCGTGATCAGTGTAGACAACAACCTTGGAGCCAACCAAATATGATCTGAACTTCTCAAAAGCAAACACAACAGCCAACAGCTCCTTCTCAGTTGTAGCATATCTGACTTTTGTGTCATCCAAGGTACGACTAGCGTAGTAGATAACATGCAATCTCTTGTTTTTCCTCTGACCAAGAACAGCTCCCACGGCGTAGTCGCTCGCGTCACACATGATCTCGAACGGTAGACTCCAGTCCGGTGCTTGTACTTTAGGCGCGGACACAAGAGCTTCTTTGATAGTCTTGAAAGCATGAAGACAATCCTCATCAAACACAAAGTCAGCTTCCTTGCACAACAGCCGCGTGAGGAGTCTTGCTATCTTGGAGAAATCCTATATGAATCTCTTGTAGAAGCCTGCGTGACCTAAGAAGCTCCTCACTCCCTTTACATTAACTGGCGGCTCAAGACTCATCATGACCTCAACCTTAGCTTTATCAAGCTCTATTCCTTTCTCTGATATCTTGTGGCCGAGTACAATCCCTTTCTTCACCATGAAGTGACACTTCTCCCAGTTCAGCACCAACTTTGTCTCCTCACACCGCTTAAGTACCTTGCAAAGATTGGACAAACAAGCAGGAAAAGACGCACCATATGCAGAAAAGTCATCCATAAACACTTCTACCATCTCTTCTATAAGATCAGATAAGATCGACATCATGCACCACTGGAATGTTGCGGGTGCATTACACAACCCGAATGGCATCCTTCGATATGCGAAGGTGCCATAAGGACATGTAAAGGTCGTCTTCTCTTGATCATTTGGATGGATTGGTATTTGAAAAAAACACTATAACCATCAATAAAGCAATAATAAGGATGATTAGCAAGTCTTTCAAGCATTTAATCAATAAAAGGAAGAGGAAAATGGTCCTTTCTAGTAGCTGAATTAAGCTTCCTATAGTCTATACACATTCGGTGACCAGTTATGGTTCTTGTAGGAATCAATTCATCCTTTTCATTCTTAATGACCGTGATCCCTCCCTTCTTAGGCACCACGTGGACAGGAGAAACCCACATGCTGTCACTGATGGAGTATATCACGTCAGCCTCTAACAATTTCAGGATCTGTTTATTAACTACTTCTTTCAAATTCGGGTTTAAACGCCTTTGATGTTCAATAGAAGTAGAGTTCTCATTATCTAAGTGAATCCTATGAGTGCAAAGCATTGGTGAAAGGCCCTTGATGTCACTTAGAGAGTACCCAATGGCCTTCCTATACTTTCTCAGCTCATTAAGGAGCGAGTGCATCTCATCATCACTCAAGTTCTCATTCACAATCATGGGATAAGTCTCATTAAGCCCTAAGAAAGCATGCCTTAGCCCTTTTGGGAGCTCCTTTAGGTCCACCTTTGGGGCTAGCAGCTCGCTCCAGTCATCCTCGTGGCTTGTGTTGATGTTCCCATCCTCAGTAGCCTCCTTAGAACCCGAGACATGAGCCTTAAGACTGCCTTCTTGAACCGTTGTCTCCTTTGAGATCGAGTCATCCAATCGATCTTGCACTCGTTCTGGTCCGGATCGAGTAACTTCACTCGATTCTCCTACTCGATTTGATGTGGATCGAGCAGGAGATCGAGTCCCCGTCTCGTTCTCTGAACTGATCGATTGGCTTGTCTCGATCTTCCCATCGATTGTTTTGCTGGATCGACCAGCTTCCTCGATCTTCTTGTCGATTGCCGTCCTGGATCGAGTGATCTCTCGATTTCCTGATCGTCATCCGCCTTCGTCTTGAAGATAAACGTATTCTTGAGTCCTCTCACTCAGAAAACCATGCTCCCCTGGCTCCTTTGTCAAGGCGAGCTGCAAGTGATCCTCATGTGCCAGCTTTTCTAGTAACTCATCAGCCAAAGCATCCAACGTTTCAATATACAATGCATGTCCTTCAATGGTTGGCTTCTTCAGGACCTCGTTGATATCAAAATCCAGCTTGATGTCTTTGCCAAGGTGTAGAGCTATCTTCCCAGTCTTTACATCAATGATTGCTCCGGCTGTTGCAAGGAATGGTCTTCCAAGTATAAGCGGATCCTTAGGCTCTTCATCCATCTCTAGCACGACAAAGTCACTTGGTACATTGACATCGCTTACTCTAACTGGAAGATCTTCCAGCATACCCACTGGAAGCCTTACGCTTCTGTCAGCTAACACAAGGGAGATCCTACACTCTTTGAACCGTGTGAAACCTAGCTTCTTTGCTATAGAGTGGGACATCAGATTGATACTTGCTCCCAAATCACATAAACAGCTCTCAAACTTCAATGGACCCAAAGCACAAGGAATGGTGAAGGATCCTGGATCTCCTAACTTCTTAGGCACTATTTCTCTGTGGATAATAGCACTACACTCTTCACTAAGAACCAAAACTTCTTTACTCTCCTTGTTCTTCTTTGTAAGGGTGTCTTTGAAGAACTTAGCACACTTCAGCATCATAGCTAGACAATCAACAAGAGGCAACTTGATCTCTACATCCCTTAGATGCTTCTCAAATAAGAGTCTATGCTTCTCTATCAGCTGTTTCTTGAAGCGGCCAGGAAAAGGAAGCTTTGGTACATACGGTGGAGGCACATAAGCATCCTTCTCCTTAGTAGCTTGCTCCACTTTCTTCTCTACCGTTACTTCTTTGCCTTTCCTTGGCCTCTCAATCCACACATTATCAAAGTTGATTTCTTCATCAGCTGAAAGCTTACCCTCCCCCTCTTGAATCACAATGTCCTCATTGGTCTTTGGAGCAACTCGCGGTGGAAGTTCTTTGCCACTCCTCAATGTAATGGCGTTGGCGTATTCCTTGGGATTCTGCTCACACTTGCCCGGTAAGCTGCTCTGACTGCTTGTAGTAGGCTTTCCCTTCTCTAACTGCTTGATCTTGTTGTTCAGGTTTGTTATCTGAGTTGAGAGGTCAGTAAGAGAGGAGTCAAGGCAGTTGTTTATCTCGGAAAACTTCTGATTAGTTGAAGCTTGGCCTTGTAGCAACTGCTGGAACATTGCTTGGACCGGATCTTGAGGTTGGGGTTGCATCTGTTGTTGTTGTGGAACAAAGCCGAGAGGAAACATAGGAGGGTAGCCTTTGTTGCCTTGGTGCTGCTGCTGACCCTGGAAGTTCCCTTGCTTCTGCCCTTGAAAGCCACTATTCGGTTGAAAACCCTTGTTATAAGGAACAAACGGCTTAGCTTGCTGAGGGGGGTACACTTGATCTTTAGGGTTCTTAACGTTTGTACTCCTGTAAGAGAGATTGTTGTTGGCTTAGTATCCTTGTGAATAACCGTGAGGATTGTTGTAGTTCTGACCAGCAATCCAGTTAGCTTCTTCTTGACTTCTTCGGCTTCACCCACAAAGTGTACATGCTTCTGGTTTGCAAGCACCAACTTGTCTATCTTCTCATGCAGCGACTTAAGCTCTTTCTTGTGAGATTCTAGCTCAGATCCTCGTGGTGCACGATCATAGTCTTCAGCGTAGTTGCCGTCACTCAAAGCCAAGTTCTCGATTAACTCCATACCCTCTTCTACTTCTTAACCAAGAAAATTGCCCTTGTGATATTATCATATATTTTGCAGATTTTGCATGCATTTAGGATAGGTTTTCATGCATTCATCTTGCATTATAGGATAGTTTGTTCCATTTGTTGCATTTTAGGTCCTAGGTCCCTTTGCATTTACATTTTGCATATTTCTTGCATAAATGCATCATTATCAGGTTGTTTGGGGCACTCTCGAGTTGAGGAGGTTATGTGGACGTGAGGAGGATCACAACAAAGCTCGGGGACACTTGGAGAACTCAACCGTGCATGCTAAGGACCCGGGATCGAGTAGCGGATCGAGCAAGGCAGGTCGATCTAGATGACATCGACCAGAAGATCGAACGACCCAAGTCGATTCAAGAGGAAGGATCGAGACCAAGATCAAGAGAGGAGATCAATCTAGAGTACGGACATGAATGAAGCCATCCAGATCGAGAGCCAGATCGACTTCCCAACCCAATCATCACAGGATCGACTCAAAGATCGACCAAAGCCATCCGATCCAAGAAGACGATCGAGCCATAGATCGAGTGACCCGAGTCGATCCCAGACGAGCTTTATCCGTCCAGCTGTCTTTGGCGGCTAGCGAAGGGGAGACCAGTTAACGGTTTAGCCATTTTTGGCAAAAGCAGCCATCAATTTTCTATTATCTTCATTTCTGTCTTTTTGTTTTTCTCTCTACCTTAGGCAATTTCGCCAATGTTGAACATCTTAAGCTTTTCGTGTTTTAAACCTTTGGATCTTTTAATATTAAGCAAGTTTTTCCTTTAATCGTTTGTTGATCATGCTTAGCTTCCTATCTATTGCTTTTCATTCAATCTTAATCATGAGTAGCGAGTAGTCTTATTTTTGGGTTTTTGGGGTTGAGGCGATTCAAAGGGGTTAAGAGGTTTAAAGCTTTGTGGTTTCTTTGTTCTTCATACCTTCTCTTCTAGGATCTTGGGGTCTTAAGGCTTAGAGAGTCTTGGAAAAGGTCTCTATGATTACAGGGCTGTCTTACCTTGACAGGATTCAGATATCTTAGAAAACCAGATCCTAGATGCTAATCTTTCCTTTCCCACACGCCATGGTTGTAAAGGGGATTAGTTAGGTCATTATTTGAAATCTGTTTTCTTTGCTCTTCGATCTCTTTTCACCAAACGCCATGGGTTTGGAGAAGAGATTGAGGAAGTGAACCATACCACACGCCATGGATGGTTCTTGTTTTGTTTTCAAGGCTTAGAGAAACCTCACAAGTGAGTAGATCTAAATGTTTTCAAACCAAAGCTTAAACCTTGAGACCCTTGAATATGACCCTTGACCCTAAACCCTCCTTTTTAGTATATTAAAACATTTGTTAATCGTTTGCTTGTCATAAAGTTGCATCCTGTTCATTAGAAGTCATTTCCTTTAAGTTGTTTGTTAGATCGATTCATTCTGCTCGATCTAGTGCTCGATTGATAAACTCATAATTTAGCATAATTTAGCACTCATTTAGGATAAATTTGGCATTCATATTGCATTCATATTTAGATTATTTGTAACTTCTTCTCCATTTTAGGTTTTAGACGTGTTTGCGTTAGCATTTGCATATTTCTTGCATATATGCATTGTTTTTAAGTAAATATGGTGTACATGGAGCTGTGTTGGATGCTGAGCATGAACAAGGAGTCAAAAGAAGAGCTTAGGAGTTGCAGGGAGTCAAGAAAGAGTTAGGCCAAAATGAATTAGGCTGAGATCGACCACCAGATTGACCATCCCACTCGTTTCAGCCTGAGATCGACCACCAGATCGACCATCCCACTCGTTTTAGCCTGAGATCGACCACCAGATCGACCATCCCACTCGTTTCAGGCCGAGATCGACCACCAGATCGACCATCCCATTCGTTTCAGCTCAGATCGACCACTAGATCGACCAGGCGGGTCGATCTTCGGTCCAGATTTCTGCTTCCTTCCTTGGACAGCTCAGACTTTGTCTTTTAGTGAGGAGACCAGTTGTGTGGTCCTTTATGAACACTCTTGACCTAAATTTTAGAGGCATCCACGAATTTTATAGCCTCCATCCCCATTTTTGGGTTTTGTGGATCACCATTGAAACTTCTTTATCCATTTTTCAAGCTTTATCTTTTGTAAAAACATTGATTTTGAATTTGAGAACATCTCTTTATGCTTTAATCTTTCTTTTCTGTTATTTCATTCATGTTTAACTCCTCTTATCTCATGATTAAGAGGAGTTCGAAAATGATAATAGAGTAGTTCTTTAGGATTTAAGGATGAGGTGATTAGGATGGTTTTAAAGGTTAGATCTTGGTATTTTCTTGCTCTTAACTTTATCCTTTCTTGGTTTGGAGTATCAAATGCTTAAAGACCTTGAGAGAGGCTTTATGATCCAAGAGATTTCCTTATCTCATAAGAACTTAGGAAATCTCTTATGTTCAAACCAAGAGACTAGTATACCTTAAAGACCACGGAAGTGGCAAGTAAGGGCTAGTTAAGCCATGTTAAGATCCGTGCTTCAGCTCCATCAACCATCCATAACAAGCCATGGGTTTGGAGAGAATGAATGATGAGAGGAACTTATCTTACCCACAAGCCATGGGAAGATTGCTTCTTAGGCTTAAGGATAACTCATTTAGAAATGTGTAGATTTACTTTTTGCAAACGAAGATCGAACCTTGAGCTTCCCTAAGCATGAACCTCATCCTTGAATCTGTTATTTATCATTTAAGTAATTTCAAAAGCTTTCTCCTTTAGATTTAAAAGTTATTGTTCTAAGTTGCTAGAAATAGCCTCATTAGCTTGTTTTTAGATTTCGAATTTTCATAATCAGTAGTCTTGCACTTTAAATTCCTAGTTTTCTTCTAATAGTTGCTAACCCTTAAGAGGGTATTTTAAAATTGTTTTCTTGCTCATTTCGTACTGCATTTAGTTTTTGATAAATTTCTCATCTATTTACCCGAATTTGACTTAGCTTTACTTTGCTCTTGCATTCCTAGTATCTTTCATCATCCTAGGCTGGATTGACACCTAAAGTACGACAGCAACCCTAAGAGGCTTTAGGATTGATATTTAGAACTGTAAAAAAGCTCTCTATCAATTGGCGCTGTTGCCGACTAAGGTTTTGCTGAAATTACTAGGATTTGGAGCTTAGTATAGACTAAGTTTTTATTTTTCATTTTGGTTACTAACTCTCTTTCAAGTGTTTGTTCTTTTTGCAAGGCACGATCACAAGGAAGACAGTATGGATTCGGATATAGCATCAATGTTTGAGACCTTATTAGCGAATCAAGAGAGAATGATGGCTTGGGACCCCACAAGCAACCATGGTTTTGAAAGGTCATCCACTTATCAAAGAGGGCTTATGGATGAACATTCTGCTCAAGAGAATCACTTTGAATATGGTGAGGGATACCAATCTTGGGACATGGAGGACGAGTAAAGAGCAACCTATTCTTCCCACATCTCTAAGGAGGAAGAAACTCTCAACATGATGAAGTTGCTTTTGATGCAGCAAGAACGGCTTAATGAGAGCATTAGCATGCTTGACTTCACACTAGGCTCTCCTGCTCCATTTTCAAGAGTTGCTGCAACAACTCAAGTGGAGTCTATCAACATCGAAATCACACAAGGGAATGAGGAACAAGAAGATAAAGCTCAAACCAATGATGAAGCTCTTCTTAGCTACATTGTTGATGAAAATCTTAAGCAAAGATTTGAAGATCCTTGTGAAGAATGTTCGGTTGTTGAATGTTTAGAGGATGCTAGTGAGAGCTCATTTGTTGAGAAAGAGCTCTCCACCAAGAAAGAAACACATATGCAACTCATTCCCAGGAAGGAGACAAAGGAGAGTCATATTGCAGCAGCCTCCAAGGAAGGTGAAGAAGAAGAATCTCCAATGGAACAACCTTTTGCCAAGCACCTCGGTTTCACCCTCACCAATGAAGAGAGCATTGAGGATCCATGGCAGTTACCCTATGAGGAGATAAGGATGCACACATTTGGGGGACGGTTCTATGATGAGTATTAGACTGGTGATACAAGCCTCAACATGACCAATGAAGAGAGCATTGAGGATCCATGGCAGTTACCCTTTGAGGAGATAAGGATGCACACATTTGAGAGATGGTTCTATGATGAGTATGAGCCTGGTTATACAAGCCTCAACATGACCAAGGAAGATGGAGATTCAAACGCACATTCTTGGAAGCTCTAAAAGGCAAGGAAACTGAAGCATGTCCGGTAGATCGATGGCTAGATCGACCGGCTAAGGTCGATTCAGGACAGGATCGAGAGATGCATCGAGTACATCCACTCGTTCTCCTGCGTAGATTGACCCCTTGATCGAGCATGAACCTCGATCTTCTGCCCAGAACAACCCACAGATCGATCCTCCAGCTCGATCCACAACACAGCCCAAGGTACACCATTCCGAAACCTTGTATATATCATGAATTCTTGGATTTTTGAATTTTATTTCTTGTTGATGGTCTCTCTTGAACTTTTATTACATAAGGGACTGTGTAATTTAAGTTTGGGGGAGAGGTTGAGAGATTTAATTTTGTATTTTATTTTCTTATTTTTCCTTTAAGCATATTTGAGTCTTCATGCATATACATTTGCATAGAAAATCAGTATTTTTTTCAGAATTTTCGAAAAACTTCATGTAGCTTGCATTTGCATTGGTAAACATTTTATGATTGAGTCTAGAATTTTTAAGCATTTAGGTTGTTTTCATTTGCATAAGGGGTAAAAGATTTTCTTGAAAAGTGTTTTAAGCTCATGAATTGTTTCAAGGCCCTATTTAGTAGTTCTTTGATGCATTGTACACTCTTTGAAAGTAAGCTCTAACCATACTTGGATCACGTGTTTTGATTTTCGTGGCTTAAGTTGAGCATTCATGAATTGAATCCTATCCTAATAAGTGAGGACCTTAATTTGAATCTTTTAATTATCATACTTATGCATTTGAAAAAGGATACATGCATCACTTATACATATTTAGGCTCTCTTATTCCTTTTACCACTCTCTTGTAAGCCTAAATAGATTTCCCCACCCTTACCTTACCTTCCTTTCAAGCTAATGTTCTTGTGTGTTAAATCTTTGTGAGGCCTCTTTTCGGTTGAATTTAACATAAAGTGTTAGGTTTAGGCGACATGATTAGGCTTTCATATTGATTCTAGCTTTGAACTTTGAAGCTAGTTTTAGGCTTAGGATAGGGCGGGTGTTCTTGGGGATTGCTTTGTTTTGCTTCGGTTTAAAGAGCTTGATGTTTGGAAGTTATATTAAAAGGATTTCAATGGTTTTACGTGGAAGGCTTTCTGTTTTAAAAATAAAAGCTCTAGTTTAACTAAGACGGTAGCTCTCAAAAGAAAAATAAAAAAGAAAAGAGAAGAGCCAAAAAGCCAAGTGATTAAAAAGAAAAGAAAAAAAAAATGAGTGGAGAGCTATCAAAGTAAAAAGAAAAGAGCTAAATATATTTTCAGCCTTTCCACTAGCCTAAAGAGTTTTAAAATGATGTTTTTACTTGGGTTATCGAATTGCCTTGATGACAAGGGTAGTCTTTAAGAGGGTGAGTGAGCTTTAAAAGATAAGAAAAATGAGAGAGGGTTCTAGGATCTTTGATTAGTATGCATGGGTAGATGAAGGTTTAATCATGTATGCATCAATTGTCTTCACCTTTAGCATTATATGAAAGTTCGACCATTCTTTGAGATAACCCCTTGTTTGAATAGCCCTTGTAAGTGAGATCATTTTTATCTCGCGACCCTTGTCCCTTAGCCAAGTGTATCCGGTTTTAAAGTGAATAAGTGTGATTTACGATTTTGAGCTTAATGAATGTTAAAGGATAGGATTGTTGGCTTGTTTGGGATATGAGAGTCATGATTTGAAATTCATTATGTGATGAGTATGGCTAAGTTCTTTGGAGTATGAGTGTGTGCATTGCATCTTAGAATTAAGAACTTGGACCATTGAGTTGATTCATTTGAAAAACACTTTTGCAAGAAATTTGAACCCCCATTTTTAAACCTCTCTCTCGGATTTGTCTTTGTTTGCTTGAGGACAAGCAAAAAGGCAAGTTTGGAGGAGTTGATAAACTCATAATTTAGCATATTTTAGCACTCATTTAGGATATATTTTGCATTCATATTGCATTCATATTTAGATTATTTGTAACTTAAGCTCCATTTTAGGTTTTAGACTTGTTTGCATTAGCATTTGCATATTTCTTGCATATATGCATTGTTTTTAGGTAATATGGTGTACATGGAGCTGTGTTGGATGCTGAGCATGGAGAAGGAGTCAAAAGAAGAGCTTAGGAGTTGCTGGGAGTCAAGAAAGAGTTCGGCCAAAAAGAATTAGGCTGAGATCGACCATCCCATACGTTTCAGCTTGAGATCGACCACCAGACCGACCATCCCACTCGTTTCAGCCTGAGATCGATCACCTGATCGACCATCCCACTCGTTTCAGCTTAGATCGACCACTAGATCGACCAGGCGGGTCGATCTTCGGTCCAGATTTCTGCTTCCTTCCTTGGACAGCTCAGACTTTGTCTTTTAGTAAGGGGACAAGTTGTGTGGTCCTTTATGAACACTCTTGACCTAAATTTTAGAGGCATCCGCGAATTTTACAGCCTCCATCCCCATTTTTGGGTTTTGTGGATCACCATTAAAACTTCTTTATCCATTTTTCAAGCTTTATCTTTTGTAAAACTTTGATTTTGAATTTGAGAACTTCTCTTTATGCTTTAATATTTCTTTTCTGTTATTTCAATCATGTTTAACTCTTCTTATCTCATGATTAAGAGGGATTCACAAATGATAATAAAGTAGTTCTTTAGGATTTAAGGATGAGGTGATTAGGAATGTTTTAAAGGTTAGATCTTGGTATTTTCTTGCTCTTAACTTTATCCTTTCTTGGTTTGAAGTATCAAATGCTTAAAGACCTTGAGAGAGGCTTTATGATCCAAGAGATTTCCATATCTCATAAGAACTTAGGAAATCTCTTATGTCCAAACCAAGAGACTAGTATGCCTTAAAGATTTAAAAGCTATTGTTCAATCTCTTATTTATCATTTAAGTAATTTTAAAAGCTTTCTCCTTCAGATTTAAAAGCTATTGTTCTAAGTTGCTAGAATAGCCTCATTAGCCTGTTTTTAGATTTCAAATTTTCATAATCAGTAGTCTTGCACTTTAAATTCCTAGTTTTCTTCTAGTAGTTGCTAACCCTTAAGAAGGGATTTTAAAATTGTTCTCTTGCTCATTTCCTACTGCATTTAGTTTTTGTTAAATTTCTCATCCATTTACCCGAATTTGACTTAGCTTTACTTTGGTCTTGCATTCCTAGTATCTTTCATTATCCTATGCTGGATTGACACCTAAAGTACTACAGCAACACTAAGAGGCTTTAGGATTGATATTCCGAACTGTAAAAAAGCTCTCTATCATCGATCCAGTGGTCGATTCACTGGTCGATTTTTTAGTTCTTAGTAGTTTGCATTTTTAATCTTTTGCATGTTTCTAGTGGTAGTTAACCCTCTTCCAGGGATTTTAAAATTATTTTGCATTGCATTAGATCGTTGCATTTAGTTTTCCTTGATTTCACCAATCAATTATCCATTTTGCTTAGATTTGCTTCATCCTTGCATTCTTAGTGGCTCTTCCTGCATCCTAGGTTGGATTGATTCCCCTTACTACTATACTGCATCATAACTGTGGTTTGGGTTTTGATAACCTCCTTGGTTGCATAGTAAAATCCAGTTATCAAATGGTGCCGTTGCCATCTTAGGATTGTTAGAAAGCATTAAGATTTGGGGTTTAGTAAAGACTAAGCCTTTAATTTCATTTTGGTTACTAATCTCTTTCTCTTCAAACTTGTGTCTTTCAGGTACATGAATTTTCGTTCTAGGGGTGACAACAACCTACTTACACCCCTGGACAATATTCATCAACTCGGACATTCAAGAACAAGAAGAGCAAGAGAGCAAACTCGAGCTTTTGAGGAGATTGTTCAAGCCGGTTCAGTAGACTTTGCAACAATAGCTGAGCAAGAACATCCTGAGGGACCTCCACCAGCTCACGGTGCTGTAGGAAGGGGCAATGGAAACCCCAACCATGCAGCTAGACCCCCACGGATCATTGGTGCTGGAGATGCTCCTAATACGCATCACAATCGCTTTGGGATCACTCCTCCACCAGTCCATAACAACAACTTCGAGATCAAGCCAGGATTCATCTCTATGGTTCAGAATAGCAAGTTACATGGGCTAGCAATGGAAGACCCCTTGGAGCATCTTGATAACTTTGAGTAAGTTTGTGGGATGATAAAGATCAATAGGATCTCAGAAGACGCCTTCAAGCTCCGGCTCTTCCCATTTTCTCTCAGAGATAAGGCTAGGCATTGGGAGAAGACCCTTCCACAAGACACCATTACCTCTTGGGCTAAGTGTAAGAAGGATTTCCCCTCAAAGTTCTTCTCTAGCACAAGAACAGCAAGGTTGAGAAGTGAGATCAGCGGATTCACTCAAAGGCAGAATGAGACATTCAATCAAGCCATGGAGAGATTCAAAGACTATACCATTCAGTGTCCTAACAACGGCTTCGGTGAAGAGACTCTCCTAAACACAATATACCGTGGAGCCTAGTTGATATATCATGGTTTTTATGGTTTTTAACTATGATATAATTCCTTTTTATTGAGTCTTTTTGGTCTTTTTAGAGTCCTAGAAGAGTCTTTGCAGGTTATAGCATGTCTGGAGCATAACTGGAGATATTGGAGCCTTTTGGAGCATTTTGAGTTAGAGCCACGAAGTACCCAACTCGGGAAGAAAAGTATGCATATGGGTGACGCTCGTCACCACTTTTGGTGACGTTCGTCACCCAGAAAGGAAGGGGTCGTGGCTGTTTACTAAAAGATAGAAGATTATTTGCAGTTTTGGCCCAGAAATTTTAATATTTCCAAAAATGCCCCAGATCGTGTTTTAGCTTGTATATTAGGTTTTTCAGCCATTCTTTTGACATATATCTTGTATCTTATTATTTTTGAGAGCTTTAGAGAGAGATTTGTAGAAGAGCTTTTGGAGAGATAAATCAGACTCCTTCAGAGCAGATTTTGAACTCCTTTACTTTCTATTTCTTATTTCTTTTATGCAATCTATTCTTTTCATGATGTTTTCTCAAATCACCATGTCTGAGTAGTTTGTTAGTTAAGTTAGGGCTTTTCAAAGGTTGAAGAAGAGTTTGTAGAATTGCTAAACTATTAGGAAAATTCAGTGGTTCTTCATCTGTGCTTGCATTCATATCGATTTCTTAGACACATCATCTGGATTTCGAAACCCTAGGTTGTTTGATAGATGTGAGAGCATTATTAATCATCTGAACTAGTATTAGATGAGCAAAACGCCCTAGTGCAAAGAGATTTGGCTTAGGAGTTTTGTGAACAATTGAACCTGATCATTACTGCATGTTTAAGTTGTTAGGATTTGCAAAGAGATTTGAAACTCTGTGATTTAGACATAGATAACTTCTGCAATGAGAATTGATTAGTTATATCTCTGCGATTCATGTTCAAGACGGTTTAATTCATTCCTGATTGCATGCATTCTACACTCTCGGATTCAAGCTGTGAATTGTCCTAACTTAGCGCCTTTAGCTTTCTGAACTTTAAGAACAGTCTCAAAAACGCCCACTTGCTTTTATTACTTTAGTTATTTTGCATTACATTCATTACATTCTGCTTAGCTTAATCCGAACCTGAACTCGATAGTGTAGTTTACTTACTCCCTTGGGATTCGATAACCCCTTGTACTACAACTGCTTTGCTGTGCACTTGCAGTAGTTTTTATTTGGGTAAAACCTAAGCCCTATTACTTACCCAATATCAGAATGTTGCTTGACACGGCTAGTAAAGGCAACTTTCTTGGTCAAGAAGTAGAAGAGGGTATGGAGCTAATCGAGAACTTATCATTGAGTGACGGCAACTACGCGGAAGACTATACCCTCTTCTACTTCTTGACCAAGAAAGTTGCCTTTACTAGTTGTGTCAAGTAACATTCTGATCTTGGGTAAGGCTCCACGGTATATTGTTCTTAGGAGAGTCTCTTCACTGAAGCCGTGGTGAGGACACTGAATGGTATAGTCTTTGAATCTCTCCATGGCTTCATTGATTGTCTCATTCTGCCTTTGAGTGAATCCGCTGATCTCACTTCTCAACCTTGCTGTTCTTGTGCTAGAGAAGAACTTTGAGAGGAAAGCCTTCTTACACTCAACCCAAGAGGTAATGGTGCCTTGTGGAAGGGTTTTCTCCCAATGTCTAGCCTTATCTCCGAGGGAAAATGGGAAGAGCCGGAGCTTGAATGCATCTTCCGAGATACCGTTGATCTTTATCATCCAACAAACTTGCTCAAAGTTGTCAAGATGCTCCAAGGGGTCTTCCATTATCAGCCCATGGAACTTGCTATTTTGAACCATAGAGATAAACCCTGGCTTAATCTCGAAGTTGTTGTTCTGTACTGGTGGAGGAGTGATCCCAAAGCGATTGTGATGCGTATTAGGACCATCTCCGGCACCAATGATCCGTGGGGGTCTAGCTGCGTGGTTGGGGTTTCCATTGCCCCTTCCTACAGCACCCTGAGCTGGTGGAGGTCCCTCAGGATGTTCTTGCTCAGCCATTGTTGCAAAGTCTACTGAACCGGCTTGAACAATCTCCTCAAAAGCTCTAGCTTGCTCTCTCCCTCTTCTTGTTCTTGAATGTCCGAGTTGATGAATATTGTCCAGGGGTGTAAGTAAGTTGTTGTCACCCCTAGAACGCAAATTCATGTACCCGAAAGACACAAGTGTGAAGAGAAAGAGATTAGTAACCAAACTTAAAGTAACGGCTTAGACTTTACTAAACCCCAAATCTTAATGCTTCCTAACAATCCTAAGATGGCAACAACAGCATTTGATAACAGGATTTTTCTATACAAGCAAGGAGGTTATCAAAACCCAAACCACAGTTATGATGCAGTATAGTGGTAAGGGGAATCAATCCAACCTAGGATGCAGGAAGAGCCACTAAGAATGCAAGGATGAAGCAAATCTAAGCGAAATGGATAAATGATTGGTAAAATAACAGAAAACTAAATGCAGCGATCTAGTGCAATGCAAAAATTTTTTAAAATCCCTGGAAAAGGTTTAACTACCAGTAGGAACAAGTAAAAGATTGTAAATGCAAAGCTACTAAGAACTAAAAATCGACCAGTTAATCGACCACTGGATCGAGCACTGGATCGAGGAGAATGGATCGATCTAACAAACAACTTAAAGCGATTGATTTCTAATTAACAAGATGCAAGCTACATGACAAGCGAATGATGAAAAGAGGTTTTAATATGCTAAAAAGGAGGGTTTAGGGTCGAGGGTCATATTCAAGGGTCCTAAGGTTTAAGCTTTGGTTTGAAAACATTTAGATCTACTCACTTGTGAGGTTTCTCTAAGCCTTGAAAACAAAACAAGAACCATCCATGGCGTGTGGTATGGTTCACTTCCTCAATCTCTTCTCCAAACCCATGGCGTTTGGTGGAAAAAGAGATCAAAGAGCAAGGAAAACAGATTTCAAATGATGACCTAGCTAACCCCTTTTACAACCATGGCGTGTGGGAAAGGAAAGATTAGCCTCTAGGATCTGGTTTTTTAGGATATCTAAATCCTGTCAAGGTAAGACAGCCTTGGAATCATAGAGACCTTTTCCAAGGCTCTCTAAGCCTTAAGAGCCCAAGATCCTAGAAGAGAAGGTATGAAGAACATAGAAATCACAAAGCTTTAAACCCTTTCAACCCTTTTGAATCGCCTCAACCCCAAAAACCCCAAAAGACTACTCGCTACTCATGACTAAGATCGAATGAAAAGCAATAGATAGAAAGCTAAGCATGATCAACAAACGATTAAAGGAAAAACTTGCTTAATATTAAAAGATCCAAAGGTTTAAAACTCGAAAAGCTTAAGATGTTCAATAATGGCAAAATCGCCTAATATAGAGAGAAAATAAAAAGACAGAATGAAGATAATAGAAAAATGATGGCTGCTTTTGCCAAAAATTGCTAAACCGTTAACTGGTCCCCCCTTCGCTAGCCGCCAAAGACAGCTGGACGGATAAGGCTCGTATGGGATCGACTCGGGTCACTCGATCTCTGGCTCGATCGTCTTCTTGGATCGGGTGGCTTCGGTCGATCTTTGAGTCAATCCTGTGATGATCGGGTTGGGGACTCGATCCGGCTCTCGATCTGCATGGCGTCATTCACGTCCGTACTCCAGATCGATCTTCTCTCTCGATCTTGGTCTCGATCTTTCCTCTTGAATCGACTTGGGTCGCTCGATCATCTGGTCGATCTCATCTAGATCGACCTGCCTTGCTCGATCCGCTACTCGATCTCGGGTACTTCGCATGCACGGCTAAGTTCTCCAAGTGTCCACGAGCTCCATTCTGATCCTCATCATGTCCACATAACCTCCTCAACTCGAGAGTGCTCCAAACAACCTGATAATGATGCATATATGCAAAATATGCAAAATGCGAATGCAAAGGGACCTAGGACCTAAAATGCAACAAATGGAACAAACTATCCTATAATGCAAGATGAATGCATGAAAAACTATCCTAATCCATGCAAAATATGCAAAATATATGGTAATATCAGCCTTATCCGTCCAGCTGTCTTTGGCGGCTAGCGAAGGGGGGACCAGTTAACGGATTAGCCATTTTTAGCAAAAGCAGCCATCAATTTTCTATTATCTTCATTTCTTTTTTTTTCTCTCTACCGTAGGCGATTTCGCCATTGTTGAACATCTTAAGCTTTTCGTATTTTAAACCTTTGGATCTTTTAATATTAAGCAAGTTTTTCCTTTAATCGTTTGTTAATCATGCTTAGCTTTCTATCTATTGCTTTTCATTCGATCTTAATCATGAGTAGCGAGTAGTCTTTTTGGGTTTTTGGGGTTAAGGAGATTCAAAGGGGTTAAGAGGTTTAAAGCTTTGTGTTTACTTTGTTCTTCATACCTTCTCTTCTAGGATCTTGGGGTCTTAAGGCTTAGAGAGCCTTGGAAAAGGTCTCTATGATTCCAGGGCTGTCTTACCTAGACAGGATTCAGATATCCTAGAAAAACAGATCCTAGAGGCTAGTCTTTCCTTTCCCACACGCATGGTTGTAAAGGGGATTAGTTAGGTCATTATTTGAAATCTGTTTTGCTTGCTCTTCAATCTCTTTTTCCACCAAACGCCATGGGTTTGGAGAAGAGATTGAGGAAGTGAACAATACCACACGCCATGGATGGTTCTTGTTTTGTTTTCAAGGCTTAGAGAAACCTCACAAGTGAGTAGATCTAAATGTTTTCAAGCCAAAGCTTAAACCTTGAGACCCTTGAATATGACCCGTCGACCCTAAACCCTACATTTTAGTATATTAAAACCTCTGTTAATCGTTTGCTTGTCATAAAGTTGCATCTTGTTCATTAGAAGTCATTTCCTTTAAGTTGTTTATTAGATTGATCCATTCTGCTCGATCTAGTGCTCGATCTAGTGGTCGATTCACTGGTCGATTTTTTAGTTCTTAGTAGCTTTGCATTTTTAATCTTTTGCTTGTTCCTAGTGGTAGTTAACCTTCTTCCAGGGATTTTAAAATTGTTCTGCATTGCATTAGATCGTTGCATTTAGTTTTCTTTGATTTTACCAATCATTTATCCATTTCGCTTAGATTTGCTTCATCCTTGCATTCTTAGTGGCTCTTCCTGCATCCTAGGTTGGATTGATTCCCCTTACTACTATACTGCATCATAACTGTGGTTTGGGTATTGATAACCTCCTTGCTTGCATAGAAAAAATCCTGTTATCACCTTGCTTGCCGTGTCAAGTCGCATACGGATCTTGGGCAATGCTCCACGATATATTGTGCTTAGGAGAGTCTCTTCACTTAAGCCGTGGTGAGGACACTGAATGGTATAGTCTTTGAATCTCTCCATAGCTTCATTGAATGTCTCGTTCTGCCTTTGAGTGAATCCGCTGATCTTACTTCGCAGCCTTGCTGTTCTTGTGCTCGAGAAGAACTTTGAGAGGAACGCCTTCTTACACTCAGCCCAAGAGGTAATAGAAGGGTCTTCTCCCAATCCCTAGCCTTATCACCGAGAGAAAGTGGGAAGAGCCGGAGCTTGAAAGCATCTTCCGAGATCCCATTGATCTTTATCATCCCACAAACTTGCTCAAAATTGTCAAGATGCTCCAAGGGGTCTTCCATAGCCAGCCTATGAAACTTGCTGTTCTGAACCATAGAGATGAACCCTGGCTTTATCTCGAAGTTGTTGTTCTGTACTGGTGGAGGAGTGATCCCAAAGCGATTGTGATGCGTATTAGAAGCATCTCCAGCACCAGTGATCTATGGGGGTCTAGCTCCGGGGTTGGGGTTTCCATTGCCCCTTCTTACAGCACCGTGAGCTAGTGGAGGTACCTCAGGATGTTCTTGGTAAGCCATTGTTGCAATTTCTACTGAACCGGCTTGAACAATCTCTTCAAAGGCTTGAGCTTGCTCTCTTGCCCTTCTTGATCTAGCGTGTCCAAGTTTATGAATATTGTCCAAGGGTGTAAGTAAGTTGTTGTCACCCCTAGAACACATATTCATGTACCTGAAAGACACAAGTTTGAAGGGACAGATTAGTAACCAAAATGAAAACAAAGGCTTAGTCTTTACTAAACCCCAAATCTTAATGCTTCCTAACAATCTTAAGATGGCAACGGCACCATTTGATAACAAGATTTTTATGCAAGCAGGAAGAACATTAAGAATGCAAGGATGAAGCAAATCTAAGCAAATCGGGAAAATGAATGGTAAAATCGAAGAAAACTAAATGCAACAACATAATGAGAGGCAAAACAATTTTAAAATACCTGGAAGAGGGTTAACTACCACTATGAAAAAGCAAATGATTAAAAATACAAATCTACTAAGAACTAAATATCGAGCCGTGAATCGACCACTGGATCGACCACTAGATCGAGTAGAACTGACCGATCTAACAACTTAAAGCGATTGACTTCTAATGAACAAAGATGCAACTTAATGACTGATATATCATGGTTTTTGCTAGTTTTTGACCATGATATAAATCTTGTTTATAGAGTCTTTTTGGTATTTTTCGAGTCCTATAGAGTCTTTGCAGGTCTAGGTACAAATGGAGCATAATTGTGGTTTTTGGAACTTTTGGAGCTATACTGAAGTTGATGCTGAAAGGACCAAGTCGGAGGGCATTAAGGAGTAGGGTGTCGATCAACACCCACTACTTGGTGTCGATCGACACCGGTCGTGGTCGCGAAGAAGCATAAAAATTCATTGGAAGAAATTGCAACTTGGCCCAGAAGTTTCCCACTATTTGCACTTTTGTCCCAGTTCGTGTTTAGACTTGTATTTAGGTTTTCTAATCCATTGTTAGGAAGATATTATGATTATCATTGAGACTAAGAGAGAGATTAGATTGAGAGCATTTGGGGAGACAATCCATACTCTGTAGACAAGAATTTTGGACCCCTCATCTTTTACTCTATTTTCTAAATGCAATTTTATTCAGTCATGATTTGTGTCTCACTTGCTATGTCTGAGTAATCTGCTAGTTAGGTTTTGGGTTATTCAAAGGTTGATAATGAATTGTTAGAACTACAAAACTGGAAGGATAAATCATTTGGTTCTTCATCTAGATTGCTTTAACACTGGTTTTAAGATTGATCCCCTAGAAATCAGATCTTAGGTTGTTTAATAGATGTGGAAACATTGTTAATCACCAGAACTATCTTAGATGAGCAAAATAATTAGTTACAAAGGAATTTGGATTAGTGATTTTGTGAACATATCGAACTTGATTTATAATGCATGTTTAGATTGTTAGAATTTGTAAAGGAATTTAGAATTCTAGAATCTGATCATAGTTAATCTCTGCGACGGAAGTCGATTGGTTTTACATTAGTGTTTCGATTTCTAGAACGGATTTAATAAATATTCCTTTCAGTCCGTAGTCTGCGATTTATGTCAACCTGCGAATTTCCCATTGCCTAGCGTCTTGTCTTCATTGATTTTAAGAACCTACAATCCGCTCCTGACATCATTGCTTTCGTTGTTATTTTAATTTCATTTCATTATTGATTGCTTAGCTTTATTTGAATCTAAAATCTGTTGAGTGATAGCTTTAAGTCCTTGTGGATTCGATCCCTAAGTACTACATTGATCTCTTAATTTGAGAGAGTAGCTCTAAGGGTTAATTTGAGCATATCAAATTTTGGCGCCGTTGCCGGGGACTTAGATATTACTTTCAGATTTTTAGTTTTAGAAATTTTGACTAAGCCTTTATTTTCTGTTTACTAACTTTGTTCATTTCTCTGCTGTCTGTTTCAGGTGCATACATAATCGCAATACCAGGAGCAACAAGGACAAGCAACTCGTGACTTTAGGCATCGAAGAACTCGCTAAGTTAGAAAGAACCATCAGAAAAGCCAAGAAGCAGGATAAGATCGTTGGACCAATTGTTTTGAGGACAGATGATGAGGGTCATTTAGTTGAAGAGAAGGGAATCGAAGGAATGAAGATGGTCAGAGGATATATGAGGATGGCATTGTGATTGAGGTACAGGATGTGCAACCTGTTGTGCGAAATGTACAACAACAAGCTGCTGGGAATGCTGCTGGGCGTTTTCCACAGAAGACCCTGGAAGATTACAACAGGCCTGATCAGTTCTATGCAAATAGAGCTGCAATCCGCCCACCTGCCTTTCAGAGGAATGACTTTGAGCTGAAACCCAGTTACTATCAGCTTGTTGGTCATCATCCCTTCCATGGGCTGCCTCATGAACATCCAATAGAGCATATAGAGAAGTTTGAAGACTTGGCTACAAGTGTTAAAGCCAATGGAGTCACCAATGACTTCTTATTCTGCAAGCTCTTCCCTTGCTCTTTGGAAGGTGATGCCGCACATTGGCTTAAACAGCTGGAGCCTGGCTCTTTGACCACATGGGAGGACACCAAATCAGCCTTCCTCAACAACTTTTATGATGATGCAAGATCAGAGGAGTTGAGGACAAAAATCGCCACTTTCTCCCAAGGTCCAGCTGAAGCTTTCAAAGCAGTCTGGGTAAGATTCAAACTGTACCAAAGGGATTGCCCACACCATGGGTTCAATGAGGTGCAGCTGCTGGGAATCTTCTTCAGAGGTGTTGATTGGAAGTACCAGATGGCTCTGGATGCAGCAAGCAATGGGAACTTCAACACTAGAGTCCCAGCTGATGCCATCAAGCTGATAGAGAACCTAGCTTCCAGCAACAGCACAAAGAATGCTGATTTTGAGAGACAGAAAAACGATGGGGGTGCAGGAAGTAATCAGTTTGCTGCTGAGATGAAGGCTAAACTAGATTTTGTTCACAATCTCTTGATGGGTAAGAAGTCTGTTAAGTTTGCTGCTAAAGTTGAAACATTTGAACCAGCTGAGGAGTTCGAAGAAGAGGATGTCAACTACATCAATGGAGCTGGTTTTCAGGGATAAAGGTACAACAATCAGCAGGGAAACAGAGGATTCAGTGGGAACATGCAGAGGAGCAAGTTCACAGGGAACCAGAGCTCTACTGGTTACACTCCCAAGCCTCAGTTTCAGAAGGCTGAGTACCAGAAGCCTTACCAGAACAGCAACTTCAACAGGAACTATGGTTCCTCATCTTATCAGCCTGCAGCAGCACCATCAGCTTCAAGCAAGATGGAAGCCATGCTTGAGCAGTTGCTAGAAGGTCAGCAGAAGATTACAGTTGACTTCAATGGCAAGATTGACGCCATGTATCAAGATTTGAATGGAAAAATTGAAGCTCTGAACACTCATGTGAAGACTTTGGATACTCAAGTGGCTCAAACTGCTGGGGCTAGGATGGATTCCTTCCATGAAGAACAGACACCAACCCAAGACACTCTGTTAATGCCATCACGCTGAGGAGTGGAAAGAATCTGCAACGAGTGCAGAAGAAGGGCTTTAGTGCAGAAGATTTCGAGCAACTGCAAGAGTTTGAAGATGAGGATTTCAAAAATTTTGAAGGGTGTCGATCGACACCAGAATAAATTCGTGACTCCTCGACTCAAGGCGAACAGATATCGACCGAGGTCGACAAGCAGCTCGACACCCGATCGACACCACTCTCAGGAGCCAGTGTCGATCGACACCCACCCCATGGTGTCAATCGACGCCCACCACAGAAGCAAACTCCGAGTTCTCAGACTCCAGAAAGTGCAGAAGAAAGGGTCTATAAACCAAATGTGCCTTATCCAAGGAACCAGAAGAAGTCTAAAAAGGAACTGAAGGATGCTAGGATCAAAGCTATCATTGATAAGCTTGTGGTGGAGATCCCTTTGATAGATGCCATAAGGACCACTCCTGTGATAAAGAGGTATGTAAAAAGGATGATGACCAAGAATCTGGGACTGGAGCAAGGAAAAATGCTGATTTCAGAACAAGTGAGTGCAGTGATTCAGAATAAAATACCAGAGAAGCTGACTGATCCAGGGAGCTTTGTTCTGGATTGCAACATCTTTTCTGAAAGGTTTGAGAGGTCATTATGTGATCTGGGGTCAAGTGTCAACCTGATGCCTCATTCAGTTGCTGTCAGTTTTGGGTTTGACTGATTTCCAGCCAACCAGAATATCTCTTATCTTAGCAGATAGGTCTGTAAGGATTCCTGAAGGCATTTTAGAAGATGTACCAGTCAAAGTGGGAGATTGTGTAATTCCCACAGACTTTGTGGTTCTGGCTTATGGCGAAGAACCAAAGGATCCTTTGATTATGGGAAGGCAATTTCTGGCTACTACAGGAGCCATTTTTGATGTCAGAAAAAGGGAGAATTGCTTTGAATGTGGGCGATTTGGTGATGCACTTTGACATGGACAAGTTGATGCAGAGGCCAACAATAGATGGCCACACATTATATGTAGACTCCCTCACCAGTCTTGCAGAAGAGATCTTCTAAGAAATGCATCCTACAGACCCTTTGGAGAGGGCATTGACAGTAACTGCAGAATCAACAGAGCATCTAGACAACATTGCTACTGGCTATGTCAGGATGATGGATGCAAATGAGCAGGTCATGCAGCTGGTTGCACAACAAGAGCTGGTTGGGACATCTGTAAAAGCTGAAAGTTAGAAGATTGGAGTGAAGAAAAAGCTAAGGTATGCCTTTCTAGGACCTAACTCTACATATCCTGTTATAGTTAGTGATACCTTAAACAATCCAGAGCTCACTTTACTGCTAAGCAAACTGCGCACTTTTCGCAAGGCTCTTGGCTATTCTCTTGATGACATTTCAGGTATCTCTCCAGAGTTGTGCATGCACAGGATACATCTTGAGGATGAGTCGAAGTCGTCAATTGAGAACCAGAGGAGGCTGAATCCGAAATTGCAGGATGTAGTAAAGAAGGAAATTATGAAGCTTCTGGCTGCTGGGATCATTTATCCGATTTTAGACAGCACTTGGGTCAGTCCAGTGCATGTGGTCCCAAGAAGGGAGGAGTAACATTGGTGAAGAATGAGAAGAATGAGCTGATTCCCACAAGGACCATCACTGGGCACAAGATGTGTATTGACTATAGGAAGCTCAACGCTGCTACAAGGAAAGATCATTTCCCACTGTCATTCATTGACCAGATGATGGAGAGGTTGGCGAATCACTCCTACTACTGCTTCCTGGATGGCTACTCTGGCTTCATTTAGATCCCCATCCACCCAGATGACCAGGAGAAGACTACATTTACTTGTCCTTATGGTATATTTGTAAATCGCAGAATGCCATTTGGACTTTGTAATGTTCTTGCGACATTCTAGAGGTGCATGCTGTCCATCTTCACCGACATGATTGAGAAGTATATGGAGGTCTTCATGGATGACTTCTCAGTGTATGGATCATCCTTTAAAGACTGTCTTGACAACCTCTGTCAAGTGCTTGCAAGGTGTGAAGAGAAGCATCTAGTTCTGAACTGGGAAAAGTGCCATTTTATGGTCAGAGATGGGATTGTGCTTGGACATCGAGTTTCTGGAGAAGGTATTGAGGTAGACAGAGCCAAGATCGAAGTGATGACCAGCTTACAACCACCAGATTGTGTGAAGTCAGTCAGGAGCTTTCTAGGACATGCTGGATTTTACAGGAGGTTCATTAAGGATTTCAGTAAAATTGCAAGACCAATCACAGCTCTGCTTTGCAAGGATGTGAAGTTTGAATTTACTGAAGAGTGTCATTCAGCATTCCAGCAAATAAAGCAGGCATTAGTGAGTGCCCCTATTGTGCAACCTCCTGGTTGGAATCTACCATTTGAGGTGATGTGTGATGCTTCAGACTTTGCAGTGGGCGCTGTATTGGGTCAGAGAAAGGATAAAAAGCTTCATGCAATCTACTATGCAAGCAGAACACTGGATGATGCTCAAAAGAACTATGCAACTACAGAGAAGGAATTGTTGGCTGTAGTATTTGCATTTGAGAAGTTCAGACAGTACTTGGTTGGATCTAAGGTAATTGTGCACACTGATCATTCTGCTCTCAATTTCTTGATGCAGAAGAAAGGTGCAAAACCAAGACTGCTAAGATGGATTTTGCTGCTGCAAGAATTTGACATTGAGATAAGGGACAACAAAGGGGTTGAGAATGGAGTAGCAGACAATCTCTCCAGAATTAGGATTGAAGACAACGTCCCCATTGATGATTTCCTGCCAGAGGAGAACATATGTCTCACTGAGGCAAGATTGCAGACTTCAGATGCGGATGAACTGCAGTTTTCTCGAACTGCAGACAGGGTATCGATCGACACCCACCACTTGGTGTTGATCGACACCAATCTCGACGCGAGTCATAATCGAGCAGGATCGACATCGCCCTCATCACCAAGTTGACACAGACTTGGTGTCGATCCACACACCCAAACTGGTGTCGATCGACACCAGTCCCGAACTGCAGTTCTGCTTCAGTAAATCCTGCATGATGTTTTCTCTCAGCCTATCTTCATAGTTGCAACCTCTTCTAGGCCTTGGTGTGCTGATATTGCCAACTACCTAGCTGCAGATGAGGTTCCTGACACTCTCAAAGGGTATGAGAAGAAGAAATTCATGAGGGAACTAAGGAGATATTACTGGGATGAGCCATACTTGTACAAACACTGCTCAGATGGAATCTACAGAAGATGACTTACAGAAGCTGAAGTTCAGAATGTCCTATTCCACTGTCATGGTTCTGAGTATCCAGGACATTTTGCTACCTTCAAGACTGTCTCCAAGGTTCTACAAGCAGGTTTCTGGTGGCCTTCAAGGATGCTCAAACATTCATTTCACAGTGTGATGTCTGCCAAAGGAGGGGAAAGATCAGTAAAAGACATGAGATGCCACAAAACTTCATACTTGAAGCTGAAGTCTTTGACTGCTGGGGTATTGATTTCATGGGACCTTTTCCTTCATCTTATGGGAACAAGTACATCCTGGTTGCAGTGGATTATGTCTCCAAATGGGAGGAAGCAATTGCCAGTCCACACAATGATGCTGCAGTGGTCCTGAAACTGTTCAAAACCATCATTTTTCCTAGGTTTGGAGTGCCACGGATTGTGATCAGTGATGGTAGGAAACACTTTATCAATAGAGTGTTTGAGAAGCTGCTACAGAAGTATGGAGTTCATCACAAGGTTGCTACACCTTATCACCCTCAGACTAGTAGTCAGGTTGAAGTTTCCAACAGGCAAATAAAGTTGCGTTCTCGTTGGTCAGGTCCTTTCACAGTCAAGGAAGCTAGACCATATGGTGCAGTTGTTCTATCAACTCCAGAGGACAGGGAGTTTGTTGTCAATGGGCAAAGGGTGAAACATTACTGTGCACAAGCCGCGATTCCCGAAGGACAGATTGTACCTTTGACAGATGCACCCACAGCCTGATCCTGAGGACATGATATAGCTGCATATTCAATTCATTTTGCATACACATAAGTTAGTTTCTCACGTATATACATTGCATTTTATGTTAGTTTGCATCACTTTAGGTCCTAGAGCGTTCTTGCACCAGCATGTGCATATTTCCTGCATTTTGCATTGCATACAGGTTGTTTTCGGCTACTTTGGAGTCTTGGAGGGTTTGTGGACGTGTTGAGGCTCGTGAGGAAGTTCGTGGGACTTGGAGAATTCGGGAATGCTTGCTAAGGACCAGAGATCTAGAGGAGGTTCGAGCATGGCCGGTCGATCTAGATGAGAACGACCAGAAGATCGAGTAGTCCAGCCGATCCAAGGGAACAGATCAAGATGGAGATCGCGTGAAGCGGTCGATCAAAGAGTACGGACGTGAATGACGCCATGCAGAGCGAGAGCCGGATCGAGTCCATCACTCGATCCTCCAAAGATCGACTCCAAGATCGAACGAAGCACTCGATCCACCGAGGAAGATAGAGACGTAGATCGAGCTGAAGGCACGATGTCTGAAGATGATCGAGAGAGATGCTCGATCCCGAAGTCGATCTCAGTGTACTTTAACCGCTTTTGGCCGCTAGCGAAGGGGGGACCATCGAGCTGTTTGGCCTGTTTTGGCAAGGCGGCGAGCATGCTTTTGGGGGACACGCTTTCATTTTTATCTTTTGATCTTTTTCTCTCTGTTCGAAGGCGATTTTGCCATTGTTAGACTTTGAGCTTTGTTCTTGAATCTTTGAACCGTTTAAGCTTTAAGTAATCGTTTTCCATGTTTATCGTTTCATCTTTCATGCTTTGCTTCGTTTAATTAATGTGTAGTGAGTAGTTTCATCGGGTTTTGGGGTTGAGAGGATTCAAAGGGGTCGAAAAGGTTTTCAAGTTTGGTGTTTTCTTGTTTTTAATGGCTTTCTCTTCTAGGATGTCGATTTCTTAAGGCTTAAAGAGTCTCACGCCAAGATCTTTATGATCAGAGAGAGCTCTTACCTTGACAGGATCCAGAGATCTCTGAAAATCGCATCCTAGAGACTAGTTACCCTTTCTCAAACACCATGGTAGTTTAGGGGACTAGTTAAGCCGCGTGTTTGAAATCTGATTTCCTTGCCCTTCAATCTCTTTCTCCGCCAAACGCCATGGGTCTGGAGGAGAGAATGAAGGAGTGATCCATACCACACGTCATGGATGGATCTTGTTTTGTTTTCAAGGCTTAGAGCCTCACAAAGTGAGTAGATCTAGAGTTTTCAAACCAAGCTTGAACCTTTGAAACCCCTGAACGTGAATCTCAACCCTAGACCCTCTTTCTTAGTATTCTTACATCTTTGCTAGTCATTCGCTTGTTACCTATTACATCATGGTCATTAGTTTTGTTGCGTTTGAACTTTTAGACGAGATCGATCGTTGTTGCTCGATCTAGTGGTCGATCCTGTGGTCGATCCACTGGTGGATTTGTATAAATTCATAGCTTTGCATTTTAATCATTCAGTTTGTTCGTCGTGGTAGTTCACTCATTCCTGGTAATTTTAAAATAGATTTGCCTTGCATTTAGTTGTTGCATTTAGTTTTTAGGATTTTTACAAAACCGTTCATCAATTGCCTAGCTTTACTCGATCCTTGCATTCTCACTGAACTTTCTAGCTCCTAGGATTGGATTGATTCCTCTTGCATTGTACTACAACTAAGTGTTGCTTGAGTTTTGATAACCTCCTGTTGCATTGCATCACCCTAGATAGATCAAAAAGCCTGTTATCAGGACAGTCAAGCTAATGACGTTAAACGAGCGCTTGGTGGGAGGCAACCCACTGGTAAGTGTACATACTTACTCTAATTTTTGACTTTTACTAACTTATTTTCGTGATATTGAGTTAGTCCAAAAAAAAAAAAACGAACAGGGTGTCGAGGCGAGCACATGTCGACCGTGGTCGACACAGACCAGTGTCGATCGACACCACCTACCCGGTGTCGATCGACACCCTCAATAATCAGGTAAGCCTTTTTAACTCGTCGGGTTTCTTCTTCTTCCTCATTCTCTTCTCAAAAAACCCAAAACTCTCAAATTTTCATAAAATCACAACTTTCTTGTTTGTTGACGGATTTGAGTGATTCAAAAGCCTAACTTGGGCGGAATCTTGTGCTATTTCTGAATGTCTAACCCATTCATCCGATCTGCAAGGTATGACACTCGAAATTCCACTTTTTCAGTTCGACCCCAAGGTTTGAAACTTCCGATTTCACCTGTTTTAGCTTGATTTAGGACTTGAATCATGATTCTCTAGGTTGTTTAGGAGGAATTTGACCTTGGCCCTTAGTTATTATAGCTTGTTTTGCAAAATTTTAAAATTTTCGGATTGGTGATTAATTTTGCAAAAATAGGTCCGAATTTGGAGTTTTAGACTGAAATTGTTTGTGATTAGTGATTACTAAGTTGCTGGTTAGGTTCGCCATTGATGATATAGGCAAGATTTTGAATTTTCAAAATTTTGATTTTTTGCCTGATTTTGGTAATTTTTGTGTTTTTTTGTTTTCTGAGTGCAGATGGCTCCACGAAACAGCTAAGAGATCACGCACTGAGACCGGAGAATCCTCCAACCCAGCACCTGCTATACCAGCTCTTCCTCCATGGCCTCAGAGAGAGGGGTTGAAGATCCCGATGGAGAGGGTTTGGGAGGATACTCTAGCGAAGGAGGTGGCAAAACGCGATTGCATCTTCCGGGACATCAGTGAGGAGTGGGACGATTATGACACATTGTTCTACAATGCCTGGCTCAAGATGGACTTTGCGCCTACACAGTTCGCAGATGAGGCTACACTTCACCGCCTCGGGCTCAAGGAGGAGGCTCTACGAGTGCTGCAGAAGATTGGTCTGGGCACCATGGCGACCAAGCAGTACGAGCTATACCCAAAGTTAGTGCGCCAGTTCATTGCCACGGCGAGGGTGTATTACACCAATGACATCGTGAGGAGAGCAGATGATGACACTCTCACTTTCCTCATCAGAGGTGTCAGGTACAGGATCACATTCCCTGAGCTATGTACCATTTTCGGGTTCGATCCAGGGCGCACTGGCGTCCCCCTCCCGATGCTGTTTCCTGACCTGCATAGTTTCTGGTCCCATTTCGGGAATGGGATGTATGATTCCAAGAGGTCTACTCAGATTGATGTGCGCTATCCGTTGCTGCACTACCTGGTCCGCCTTTTCTCCACTACTCTCCTGTGCAAGTCTGAGCCTGGGAAGATGAGAGTTTCTGAGATGACTCTCCTGTAATACGGCATTGAGGATGTGTTGACAGAGGAGTATCCGGTTGACAGCGATGTCAACATGGGATCCATTTTTGCCCATCACTTGGCTTTGCTGAAGACCAAGGCGTTCACTAGAGCTCGGGGCAAGCCCGAGAGTATTGGCAGTCTCCTCACTCCCATCTTCCGCTACTGCCGTATCGACACTTCGACTTGCAGAGTTGTGTCTGAGCGCCACCTCATCGACATGGATTACTTGAGGAGGACACACTGGATTGCAGGAGATGAGCCGCTATGGAGCTTCATTAGTCACACTGGTCAGCGATGCCTTATTCCGCTACCACAGACTGCTCTCACTACACTGCAGACAGACTCCCTCAAATTCCAGCCTGATGCTACATTGCTACAATCCGCGCCAGCTACTAGGCGCCGAGGAGGATCTTCCCGAGCTGCTGCTTCTGCTACTGAGGATGCGCCTGTTGAGGGCCTTGCTGGAGGTTCATCTCGTCGAGCATCCCTACCACGGACGCTGCCTCCACCGATTGGTCAACATACACTTCCACAGACTCCCGGCATTTCGATGGAGCAGGCTACCTTTCAGCGTTATGTGGTGCAGAGTATTCAGGCGTTGTGGAACGCCGTCTCGGTGATTTCCAACTGCGGTTGTATTCGCCCACACTCACCTGATACTGAGGATGATGATTAGTTCCTCTAGCTATCCTGGTTACTTTTTCTTTTCCCTTTGTTATTTTTCATTTTCTCTTGAGTCAGTTTTTATGTCTTTGTCTTGAGTCAGTTTGTCAGTTTTGATTGTGTTTCTAAATTTGTTTGAACTGATGAGATTATGGATTATGTTGTTGCTTTTAATTGTTTGGTTGAGTGTTCTTAACAGTCTTGACTTGGGAGAACTTCAGCTAACAATCTAACTTGCAACACATACACATGTTTGGGTCATCTCATTCTGTTTTCGGACAGGGTGTCGATCGACACCAACCATGTGGTGTCGATCGACACCACGCGCAGTCACAGGTACCACTTTCTCATCTCTGTACAAACCGTTTCTTTGCCTCTTTTTACCAACTCCTTACTTGATAACACTGGGGACAGTGTTGTTTAAGTCTGGGGGAGGTCGTTGCTGACATTGTGGACATTGTTTTGTATTTATATAGTTTTAAAGTTGAGTCAAAACCTGTTTTATTGAGTCAAAATTTTGAAATTGTCAGTTTTTCTTGGAACAAACTACAAAACATTGATGCTTATAAGAACCATTGCCACAGTTGTTGATTGCAAGTCTTACTAAGTTGAAAGTCATAGGTAGATCAGTCTAGCAATTAAGGTTTAGGTTCTTAGAGAATCTGGAAAATTTGCTGTTAGCTCCACTTAAATGAACTTAAAACTTCTTGTCTTGGTGCTTGATTCTCTTTGATCTTGATTCTCTCTTCTAACACTGACAAGTATGTTAAAACACAGTTTCTCTTTGATCTTCCCTGATAGAGCTTTAAAAGTTTAATTCAAAAGAATGGTGCATTCATGACCTTGTCTCCTCACAAGGAACAACAGTAATGAACACACTCAAGAACCTGTCTCCTCACAAGGAACACACATATTGAGTAGCACCAATTCTTAGACTGTAAAAGAATAAGAAAGAACTGAAAAATAAAAAATTATAAGAAAGAAAAGATCAAGGGAAGAGAAAATAGGAGAACTATGTTGAGACTGCTTTGTCCAGTTGTTTAGGAAGGGAAAAGAATCTATAAGTGATAGAGATGATAAAACCTTGATGAGACATCACTTAGATAGAAATAAGGAGCTTAGCAGTAGAGATCTCAGATTTCTTGAAAGAGCTTGAACTGGATTTGAAAGATTTGCTAAGCCTGTGATGATTAGACTGAAATTTGATCTTGTGTTGACCCTGTGGTATGTGGATTCAAAAGTGTTAATCAATGTGGTGTTCCTGATGTCTGACTGACTTTTTCTGTGTTTTCAAACCTCTACTCTAGGCTGTGTCTGATGTTTGCTTGAAGGCAAGCAAAAGATAAGTTTGGGGGAGTTGATATATCATGGTTTTTGCTGGTTTTTTACCATGATATAAGTCTAGTTTATAGAGTCTTTTTGGTATTTTTCGAGTCCTATAGAGTCTTTGCAGATCTAGGTACACATGGAGGGGTTTAGGGTCGAGGGTCATATTCAAGAGTGTCAAAGGTTTAAGTTTTGGTTTGAAAACATTTAGATCTACTCATTTGTGAGCTTTCTCTAAGCCTTGAAAACAAAACAAGAACCATCCATGGCATGTGGTATGATTCACTTCCTCAATCTCTTCTCCAAACCCATGGCGTTTGGTGGAAAAAGAGATCAAAGAGCAAGGAAAACAGATTTTAATATATGACCTAACTAATCTCCTCTACGACCATGGCGTTTGGGAGAGGAAAGATTAGTCTCTAGGATCTGGTTTTCTAGGATATCTGAATCCTGTCAAGGTAAGACAGCCCTGGAATCATAGAGATCTTTTCCAATACTCTCTAAGCCTTAAGACTCCAAGATCCTATAAGAGAAGGTATAAAGAACAAAGAAAACACAAAACTTAAACCTCTTAAACCCTTTGAATCACCTCAACCCCGAAAACCCAAAAAGTACTACTCGCTACACATGATTATGATCGAATGAAAAGCAATAAACAAAGAACTAAACATGATTAACGAAAGGTTATTAAGAAAAACAGCTTAATATTAAAAGATTCAAGTTCAAAAACTAAAGAAAAGCTTCGATGTTCAATAATGGCGATTGCCTAAGATAAGAGCAGAAAAGATAAAAGAAAAGCGTGTGTATAAGAAAGTGTAGCCGCCTCTTTCCCCATATAGCCAAACATCGCGAAATTGTCCCCTCACTAGCTGCCAAAAAAGGTTAAGGCCATAGAGATCCACCTTGAGATCGATCAGTGCGCTCGATCGTCTTCAAGAATCGCCTTGCTCTGCTCGATCTTCTAGTCGATCTGGTTGGATGGATCGAGTATCCTCCTCGATCTTCTTCTCGATCTTTGGATGATCGAGTCGTGGTCTCGATCTGGCTCTCATTCTGCATGGCGTCATTCACGTCCGTACTCCAGATCGATCTCCTCTCTCGATCTTGGTCTCGATCCTTTCCCTTGCATCGACTCGGGTCACTCGATCTTCTGGCCGATCTCGTCTAGATCGACCTGCCTTGCTCGATCTGCTACTCGATCTCAGGTCCTTTGCATGCACGGCTGAGTTCTCCAAGTGTCCACAAGCTTCATTTTGATCCTTCTCACGTCCACATAGCCTGCACAACTCTGGAGTGCTCCAAATTAACTGATAATGATGCAAAAGTGCAAGAAATATGCGAAATGCGAATGCAATGGGACCTAGAACCTATAATGCAACAAATGGAACAAACTAGCCTATAATGCAAGATGAATGCATGAAAAACTATCCTAAATGCATGCAAAATATGCAGAATATATGGTAATATCAGGGTGTTTTCTGATTTTACACGTGTGTTTTGTCTTATGGGCTTTGTTGTTAAGCGTTTTTGGTTGCTAGATGATATGATGTATTCATTAGCGAACCGTTGTGTTTTGTTTAAGTTAACCCCGAATCATGTTTAAGTGCTTTATTCAAGTTTAATGGAATGAAATGAGTTGTTTTTGAATCCTCTGTGTAGTGGTTAAATGAAAGAAAAAGTTTGGTTAAGTATAGAACCGAACTGTTAGGATGTAGTGAAGCAAGGCTGCGGTATAGTTTGCCAGGTCGGGCTTCCACAAGTTGGTATCAAAGCGTTTAACGCTTCTAGGACTGAATGTTGGTGACCGTTGTTGTTTGTTTGTGTGAGGTTTAAGGGGGTCCGATCCATTCTTCACTGCCAGGTCTCGCGGTAAAGTTTTGTGTGTTGTGTTATTGAAACATGTATTTAGTTAGCTTCGGCTATCTGGCATAATTGTACCTGCAGATGGTTGATACCAGGAGAACAGTGAGAAATCATGAGTACAAACAGGCTGCGGGGTCTGTTAACTCAGTAAACGGTGATGTTTCTGAGAGGGCAAGGGAAGCCGAGAGACAGGCAGCTGCGGTTGCAAATTAGGCGGCTAGAGTGGCAGCCGAGGTTGTAGCAAGGAATGCTTCGGATGCTGAGAACATGGCAAGTAATGTTGCGGGTGCTGCGGGTGCAGCTGGAAGTGCTGCGGGTGAAGCTTGGGTTGCTGTGAATGTAGCACCGGTGGGGTTAGAGGCTGTGCTAGAGATATTGGCACAGGTACTAGCCAGACTACCTGCGGTGGCTCCTGCTCCAGTAGTTGTAGCAGCACCACAAGTGGTACCACCACTTGGTGTTAATCCGGATGTGGTTGGTGAGGAAGCTGACCAAGTGGAGAGGATTCCGAGTTACCTCAAGATTTTGGATCACATGGTGCGGTTGGGAACCAAGTTCTTTGCTGGAGGTTCTACACCGATTGAGGCAGATGAGTGAGGATGAGACTAGAAAGGAATTTTGAGTCTATCCGATGTCCTGAGGGTTATAAGAGGGAATAGCAGTGCACTACTTGGAGGGTGATGCACACACGCGGGGGAAAGGAATCGTTGGAAGGCTGGTATATGCGAATTGTTCGTATGAGACATTTTCAGCAATGTTCAGGAGTAAGTACTTCCCACAGGAAGCTTACAACGAGTTGGAGAAGGCGTTTATGTACCTTAGTCAGGGGACGCTTACAATGAGGCAGTATGAGACTCAGTTTAACCAGCTGAGGAAGTATATGTCTCATAAGTTTGACACAGAGGAGAAGCTGATTTGTAGGTTCATGAGCGGACTGCAAGTTGAGCTGAGGAATGGATTTGTTATCCGTGACTTCAGGACAGTGGCTGAGCTATTTGAGAAGGCGGCATTGTTGGACTCAGGACAGACGGAAGCTGCTTTGATGACAGTTGGGGCTGGGACAGCCAAGACCAAGGCGGGTCAGTCTAGTTGTCAGAACCGGAAGTTCGGGAAAGGAGTTCCGAGAAAAGGGACCGGGGGACGCAGCGTGTGCAGCAAGTGTGGCAAGGCTCACGTTGACGAGTGTAGACGAGGTGGTAGTGGATGCCACAGGTGTGAGAGCTTACAGCATCGGGTACGAGACTGTCTGGAGGAAGATCTGCGACTGGTTCGTGTGTTCGGCAGTGACAGTGCGGTTCGGGTGTACTACGGTGGTGGAGAATCAGGGCATTTCAAGCGGGAGTGTCCTAAGGCAGGAGTGGTGGAGCAAGCTGTGTCGCAAGGAAAGCAAGCAAGGGAGGCGCTTGCATCACAGGCCAAGAGGCAGGCCATTATGCCAAGGGTGTACACGACGAGTGCAGCAGCAGCTGACAAACCGAGCACTTCTCATCCGATTACTGGTACGTGTGGTACATAGAGTTTTGTGAATTGCTTTTGCGTGTTGTGTGTTGGTATATAGTCTTAGCCTTCTAGGGAATGAATGTGTAGGGACCTTGCTAATGGGTGAGGTTGAAACCCATGTTCTGTTTGAATCGGGAGCGAGTCATTGTTTTCTTAATCCGCATATGATCCGAAAGGGTCAGTTTCAGAAGGAACCCGGAGAGGACTTTGGGTTAGTTCAGGCGGCTGGAGGCCAAATGATGTTTTCACTAGGAACAGTTAAGAATGTTCCAGTGTGGTTGGCAAAGTGAACATGCCAATGTAGTGATCTGTAGAATTAAGTCCTATGATGTCATTTTGGGGATGGACTGGTTAGGCAAGTACAAAGCTCATTTGGATTGTCACCGTGGAAGAGTGCGGTTTGAGAGAGACGGAGAGGTCTTGGTTTATCTCGGAGTTAGACCAACTTCAGAAAGTTTAGTGGTTTCAGCTATTCAGGTAAAATGGCTGATAGTACTTATGATTTGCTAATCTCTCTAACATTTGGCCTATGAATGGTAAAGGGAAGTGATCTTTCCTGGAAGCAGAATTCAGTATCTTGTAATCTATACACATCTATGACCATTAATTGTTCTAGTTGGTATTAGCTCATCATTTTTTGTTTTTTACTACAGTGATCCTCCTTTCTTAGGCACCACATGGACTGGTGAGACCCATGTGCTGTCTGAGATAGGATAGATCACGCCAGTTTCAAGAAGTTTTAGGATCACCTTTTTAACAACCTCTTTCAGATTATGATTCAAACTCCTTTAAGATTCAATAGATGATTTTGTCTCATCCTCTATATGAATCCTGTCAGTGCAGAGGCTAGGAGAGAGACCGTTGATATCATCAAGAGAGTATCCAATGGCTTTCCTAAACCTCTTTAACACTTTCACAAGTGCAAGGACTTCATCATAATAGAGTTTTTCATTGACAATAACAGGATCCTGTCGTTCCGACCACCATTCACCGTCGCAAATTTCTGACGCAAAAGGGCTGTTTTCTTGTAGTTGGATAAGTAGAGTTAGAGCCTAAGAAGACATAACATAGCCCTTTAGGAAGATGTTTGAGATCCACATTTGGTGCTTTGAGTTCATTCCAATCCTCATCTATGCTGCTCTGCTCCTTGGCGCCAACTTCTTGGATGGATAGTATTTATGTCTCCTTGTACCTCAACTCTTCAAACGGCACCTCTTCCTCCAATATCTTGTGATAGTTAAGCCTCAGCATGTAACCCAAACTTTCCTTATCCAAGTAGCCATCTTCCCCATGCTCTTTTGTTAAAGCTACTTGCAGTTTGTCATCCACAATACAGCTCCTCTTGGACTTCATCATGCAGCTCTTCCAAGGTCTGTATTTTGAACATTTGACCTTCTATGATGGGCTGATGCATTATTTGCTTGATGTCAAACTTCAGGGATATGTCTTTACCCAACTGCAGCTCAATCTTCCCTTTCTTTACATCAACAACAGCTCCAGTTGTGGCTAAGAACGGTCTCCCTAGGATGAGAGTGTCCCTAGGCTCTTCATCCATTTCTAAAACCACAAAATCGGTTGGAATCTCTATATTCCCAATTCTGAGAGGAACATCTTCAAGCAATCGCTTGGGGAGCCTCACTGATCTATCAGCCAACATTAAATTGATTCTACAATCCTTAAACTCAGTTAAACCAAGGCGCTTTGCAATGGAATAGGGCATCAAGCTGACGCTGGCTCCCAAATCACAAAAGCATTTCTCAAACAGTATTGGACCTATAGAACATGGTAGAGTGAAACTCCCTGGGTCACCAAACTTGTTAGGAGACACCTTCTGCTGCTGAATGATGGCTCTGCATTCATGTGTTAGCACAACCATCCCTTGCAGATCTTTGGTCCTCTCTAGTACAACATCTTTCAGAAATTTCTGTTAAGGAGGAACCAAGACAAATGCGTCAAGCAAAGGCATAATAAGCTGTATTTTCTTCATATGTTCATCAAAAAGACCTTTGTACTTGGCAAGCAACTCTTTCTTGAACCGTCCAAGAAATGGCAGTTGTGGCTTGTAAGGAGGAGGTATGTATCTTGGTTCTTTAGCCAACTCTTTAGGTGCATCCTTTTGTTTTTCATTAGCCACATCTTTGTCTTTATCCTTCTTTGGGGTTTTATCAGTTTTGGCTGGTTCTTCATCTTCTATTACCACTTCGTCATCTTCTATGGCTGCCTCCCCTTCTTGAACTTCAATGTCTTCATTGTGGATAGTGGGAACAACTCTAGGAGGAAGCTGTTTTCCACTTCTCAATGTGACAGCTTTGATATAATTTTTAGATAAGTGAGATGTAGTTCGGGCATTTTTGGACTGCAGTTGCTCAAGCTTCTGGTTAAAGGCTAGCTGTTGAGAGAGAAGTTTAGACTCAATCTGAGACTGAAGTTGAGATTGGTGTTCAGCCTTTAGTTTAGCTGCTTGTGTGCTAATGCTTTGTTGTAGCTCTTGTTGGGAGTGAAGAATCTGTTTCAAGATTTGCTGCATATCAGGTTCTTGGGAGGAAGGAAGAGGTGAAGGTTGCTGTTGTTTTGGCTGTCTCTCCCCTTCTTGTTGCTGGACATATTGGGTCAGAAGTTGTTGCTGAAGCTGTGATTGGCGGAATCCATCATCCATTTTCTCTTTCAGCACTTTAACTTCCAGTAATGTACCTTCTAGTTGAGAAGAGACCAATTTCGAAGTATCATATGCCTCCTCACCATATTGTGCATTGCTTTGAGCTGGATTCTCAATCAAAGACAATCCATCATCCACATCTTAAGCAAGAAAGTTACCTCTGCTGGATGTATCAAGAAGTAGTCTCATCTTAGGCAAGACACCTCTATATAGAATAGATAGCAGCGCCTCTTTTGTGAAACCATGATGGGGGCATTGGATTGTGAAGCTCCTGAACCTTTCTCAAGCATCTGCAAAACTCTCATTCGACCATTGGTGGAAGTTGTAGATCTCATTCCGAAATCTGGCTGTCCTGGAGGGAGAGAAGAACTTGGTTAGGAAAGCAGTTTTGCATTGAGCCCAAGTTGTGATGCTTCCTTGCTGCAATCATTTCTCCCATAGTTGAGTTCTATCTCCAAGTGAGAAAGGGAAAAGTCTAAGCTTTACCAGCAGCATGTGGATGCTTTTCCATCTTGCAACAACTGATAGCTGCTGCTGTGAATCCAAAATCTTGGCTCTTGAACTAGTTGAGCAGCTGTAGGCACCTTAGAGCAAGTGATTTGGTACTTACAAAAGAAATTCTAGTCCAAAAAGAGCAATTAGTAACCAAAAACGAAAATAGAAGCTTGATCTCAAACAATCTACAAATCCTAATGCTTACAACAATTCCAAAAGCCAACGGCGCCAATTTGATGTAGGAGTTTACTTTACTTCAAATCATACATATACTCATATCATTGTAGTATGTAGGTATCAATCCATAACGGAAAGGTAAGACATCAGGAATGCAATAGATTATCTAATTCAAGCAAGCATAAATGGTGATTGAAACAAACGACTAAGAGAGATTTCAAACAAGCAAGAGCAAGCAAAATAAACAGAGAAACTTAAGGCAGGTTCGAATTCAAACAATCAAAGTCTAGTGGGATTGAGATAGGTTAATTGATCTCGGGAAACTCTTGGTTTAACTAGTGATGCTTCAAAACATTCCAAACAATGCTATTCCTAGGCATAGAATTAACAGCTATAGCTAGAGTTGCTCTATCTTCGGAGCAGCTTGAGTTGCTTGTGAGCTTCTCTATTCATCTCATTTGAGATGGGCTTGTCATAAGGGCTGAAGTAGTACATTTGGCTCCCATACATGATCTCAAGCGCCTCTGTCCCTTCTTCCTCTACTTGTGGTTGCTCAGCAAAAGTGTATACAAGCTCATTCTCTTAAGGGATGAAGTTAACATGGCTTGTAAATCTGAAAGTGGTGATGTGGTGATTGGGAAGAAGTATCATCTTCTCTATCTTCAAGTTGGTGTTGAACTAATAGACCAGTTTCTCCTCCATGGTTCGCACAAAGTACCTAATCTTAAAGAGGTATGACCTATCAATGAACTCAGGTGGATGTGGAAACTCTCTCAATGAGATTGAAGCAGTTTCCAAGATAGGTGTCTGAAGCTGTCTCAGCCCAGTGCACTACAAAAAATGAATTGATTGCATCACTTAAATTGAATCACAAAACTAAATTATATAAATTTTAAATAACTTATTAATAAATGATACAAAATATATGATTTAACATCATTTATCATAATTGATGCTTTTATTGATTATTTAACTTCAGTTCAATAAAATTGATACAAATTTATATTAATTTCCATCACTTAACTAAAATTTGATATAAAATTATATATTCAAATCAGTTAAATAAATTGATCCAATTATATTTATATTTTAATTTCACACTTCAACTATATATTTTTTAAAAGATTTATCGTGATCGTTTTTCTAGTCATTTCAATAAAATATTTATATTATTAAATGAAATAAAATACACGAGTTTTCTGTTTCTTAATTTCAGTTCTCGTCTATGTCTAACATAACATAAACTATTCTCTTAAACACAGTTTTAAGGAGAGAAAAGGGGACATGAACATTAAAACACATAAGAGTTAGTCTCGGGACAAACCCCCTTAACTAACTATGCAAGACTTAGTTCAAAAACCAAAGTAAAACAAAAACTCAAAACAGCTAAGTATAGAACTGACTCTAGACCTTCCAAGTCGCAGATTGTAAAAACAAATGGGCTTGGACAAATGACAAGTTAATAGGATGTGACATTGTGGGAACACTGATACACGAGTTTTTACGACTTGATTCAATCACCCAAACTTGTACTAATCAGTTGTAGTATAGCATATGGTTTTATCAATCCAAAAGAGGAGAATGAAACAGAAATATAGCTCTTAATTCATGCAAACAAAGATGGTTTTGAAGTCTAACAACCTAAAGGATCAAACAGAAATAAAGAGAATCATCAAACAAGAGTGAAAAGCAAGAAAAACAACTAAAACAAAGGCAAAACAGGGCAAATCCGAATTCAAGCTAAAAACAGAGAAAAGATGGGACATGAAATGAGATGATTGGTATTAAGGAACTCTTGACTCAACCTATGATGCATACAAACTCACACAATGCTATTCCTTAGGCATAGAATTCATTTATATGACTAATCCAATCTCTTGGTACTAATCTCTTTGCTAATTACCAAGTCAAGAACTAATTCTCATTAGTGAAATGATAAAAAGCAAGCATTAAGACAATTCTATCAATCCTAAATTGCCAAATCACTCCCTAGATAGTCAATCTCTTGAGCTAGGATAAGCACTTCTCTTGGAAAGCAGTTCAGGCATTTCATCAAATACTTGGTGGGCATAAAATGAGCCTAAGATCTTAATCAACTTAGCTAGGGCTAATTAAGCATTAAACACAGCAATCAAGACTACTCACTAAGCACCATTAAAGCCATCAATTCAAAGAGAGAAAGATGACTAATCATGATTAAGGAGATTAAACAAGAAGATAAATGCAAACTTTAATTAAAATCAAGCAAAGATTCAAGTTACAAACTCCAAAAGCTAAAACAGAGCACAAAGAACTGCTGGATAACAGAGTGTTCCCAGAAATTAGGGATTTTTCGTATTTAAAGGAGTCCAAGAAAAAATGGCGAAATTGTTAATAAGTGGTCTTCAGTCTGGAATCCTATCGGTCTGGAAGGTGACTGATAGGGTGACCAATAGGATTCGTATCGGTCTAGAAGGTGACCGATAGGATTCCTATCAATCTAGAAGGTGACCGATAGGGTGACCGGAATTCTCACGGTATACTTCTATTGGTCACCTCTTTGACCGATAGGCTTGATCAATAGTTCCTCTATCGGTCACTCCTTGACCGATACCCTTCGTGTCTTGACCGATAGGCTCTGCAGAGATCGTCTGCCTTGGTTCCTCTTGCTTTATTTCAGCTCACCTAGCTTCCTGGTTCATTCTCAAAGCTCCTCCTTGCTCATCATAGCTCCATAAGCACCTAAAAACATCTTTTGTGCAAAGAAAATGCAAACTACATCCTAAATGCATCATAAGTCTAAATGGAGAAGAAAATGGGACAAAAGATAAGGAAGACATGCAAAAGAGAACCAAAACATGCAATGAATGCAAGCCTAAATGATGTAAATGTATGAGATATCAACACCCCCACACTTGCCTTTTGCTTGTCCTCAAGCAAATAAGAACAAATGGGAGAGTGAGGTTTGAAAGTGGTAGCTCAAAACTAAAGATGTTAATGGAAAAATTGAATCAATGCTCAAGTTATAGGTTCTAAGATGCATAGAAATTGTTCTACTTTAAAGGCTTTATCCTTACCTATCATAGTAAACAATGAACTCTAACTTAGCCTACACAAGCATTCAAATCAATCAACTCATTAACATTCATTAATAGTAACCAATGGATCAAGTTTGTACAAATTAAGAAAAAACATTTGGTCAAAGGACATGGTTATGAGATGAAAATGATCTCATTCAAATAAGAGATTAAAGATTCAGGGGATCACTCAATGAAATGATTCTATCTTAGGCAAAATGCTAAATGTAAAAGCACACCTATGCATGCAAGTCAAAGCTCCCTTCTACTTTTTTTACCCAAGATGAACCTAATAACTTCTAAAACCTCAATTAAAACTCCTAAATCTACCCTTTCCTAAAGCATTTCTCGTCCTTCTTCATATTTGGGGAACTCCTTCTTCTTTTGCTTGTGTGGTTGACTTCTTTTTGGAACTTGCTCTTCTTTGTTGTATGATAGGCGCCATTTTCATCACCTTTGGTGGATTGCTTAGTCTGATTTCTCCTTTTGGATGACCTTTTGTAAGCTTTGATTATTATTGGCACCTTTCTTCATTAACACTTAGAGCTTTCTTCCTAGTTAAGTTAACCACAAAATAAACTGTTGCCCCATTCTACCAACCCCATACTTCTTCTTCTTCTCAAGAGATGTAAACAATTAAAGCTCAAACCACTTACACTACCCTTTCCCAAACTCTAAACTTAATACCAAGCTCAAAATGCAAGCTGGTGTCTACAAGAGAGCTTCTCCTTGCCAGCCTTATTCCTAACACTTTTTGCCAAGATAAGATCAAAAATGATGCAATGCAAGGCCTCACAACTCTCACAATAGTGTTTAGATTCAGAAAGAAGAATTGGTTTAGGGTGTGGTTAACTGTCCCATAATGATGAGGATCAGCTACTTGGATTAACAAGAGTGGTAAGAAAGGAAGAAGATAATCAAAGTATGTATATGGGTAGCCATGTAATCACTCTCAATGCACAAACAAGATAATTCAAAGTCACGATCATGGTTTTCAATAAGATAGAGTTGGAATCAAATCAAAGCAAGCTAGAGCATAAGACAAGAACATCAATGCAAGATTTCAAGATATGGTGCAGCCTTAACTTTAAACTCACTACAATGCAATCAAACAACAGAGAACCAAGGTATTGAAAAGAATTCAAACATTAGCATCATGACAAGTGTTTATCATCTACTCCCTACGCAAATGTATGCAAACCTATATGGAATGCATCTAGACTCAATCATAGTTATGCAAATGCAACCAAATGATCTTTTGGTTCCAAAATTTTTGAAAATTTCGTGGATTTTCAGAACATATAGATGAATGCATGAATGCATGAGACTCAAGTATGTAAAAGAGAAAATAAGAAAACAAAACACAATGTTAAATGCAATGTCAAATGCAATGCCCTCCCCTACACTTAAATTACACAGTCCCCTGTGTAATTGAAGCTTGAAGAAGGCTAATAAAAGGTACTCAGAAGTATTCAGAAGCAAATGAGCGGGGTTGTGTACCTTAGAGGGAGTTTGGTCAGACTGGGAGGTTATATCGGTCTCTCGAGACCGATAGGCCGACCGATACGCTGCTAAATCCTATCGGTCACATTTGTGATCGATGGCTTGACTAATGGCTCTCCTGATTAATCCTATCGGTCACACTATTGACCGATACAGTGATAAATATATATCTGTTTATATGTATCGATCACTCTCTAGACCGATAGAGTGATCGAAATGCTTACGATATATTTCCATCGGCCAGCATCTGATCGATAGCATGACCGATAGCATTCACACATAGTACTTCTTGTTCCCTATCGCTCATACCTGACCGATAGGTTGATTGGTGTACTTTGGCTCCACCACTACCAATCACCAGCTGACCGATAGCATGACCGATAGGGTCTGTATCGGTCTTGTCTTGACCGATACAGTGATCGATAGCAGCCAAAATGCACCTGTTCTTGCTTCTCAAACTTAGAACAACTTGCTTTAAACCACACTTGCTCCTGTTATTGAAAGAATAACACAAAAGATAGCATAAAATGCAATAATATGTACAAGGATAACAGGGGGATACCTTCCAAGTGTGCTTGTTTAACGTCCTTAGCTTGACTTTCCTTGGTAGATTAATCTCCTGGATGTTCCTCAACGTTGAAGTCTACTTCATCTCCAAGAGACTCACTTGCCATGTATGGCTTCAGCCTGTGCCCATACATTGTGAAGTCTTCTCCATCTTTGCTAAACAAAGTCACTGCTCCATATGGCAACACTTCCTTGATCTTGAATGGACCTGACCATCTTGACTTCATCGTTTCAGGAAATAACCTCAACCTTGAGTTGAATAACAATACTTGATCCCCTGCCTTGAAGTCCTTGTGTTTGATCCTCTTGTCATGGAAAGCTTTCGTCCTCTCCTTATAGATCCTAGAACTCTCAAAAGCTTCAAGACGGTTTTCCTCTAGCTCATGCAAGTTGATGAGTCTCTTTTCTTGAGCTGTCTTGATGTCAAAATTCAGAAACTTTGTTGCCCACAAAGCCTTATATTCCAGCTCAACATGTAGATGACAGGACTTCCAATAAAGGAGTGAGTAAGGAGTTCTGTCAATTGGTGTCTGGAAGGCTGTCCTATAAGCCCACAAAGCATCATCAAGCTTATTAGACCCGTCCTTTCTTGTAACACTAACTGTTTTCTCCAAGATGGCCTTGATCTCTCTGTTAGACACCTCCACTTGGCCACTTGATTGAGGATGATAAGGAGTAGCAACCTTGTGCTTGACACCATTCTTCTTGAGCAAACTTTCAAAGACCTTGTTGATGAAATGGCTTCCACTATCACTGATCACACACCTTGGAACACCAAACCTTGGGAAGATAATTGTTTTCAAGAGCTTCAACACAACTCTAGCATCATTTGTTCGACAGGCAATGGCGTCAACCCACTTGGACACATAATCGACAACCACCAGAATGTACTTGATCCCATAAGAGGAAGGGAAAAGTCCCATAAAGTCAATCTCCCACACATCAAACAGATCCAATTCAAGAATATAGTTCAGAGGCATCTCATCTCTCTTGGATATGTTTCCCTTTCTTTGGCATGCATCACATGAGGAGATGTGAGCTTGGGCATCCTTGAACAGACTAAGCCACCAAAAACAAGCTTGGAGGACCTTAGAGGCTGTCTTGAATGTTGCAAAAAGTCCTCCATAGGCTAAGCCATGGCAATGTTGCAGAATTCCTGGAACTTCTTCTTCAGTCACACACCTTCTGAACAACCCATTATTCCCTAGTTGTGCTGAAGCTCTTCAAGACAATTATCTTCCCAAGGTTTGGTGTTCCAAGGTGTGTGATCAGTGATGGTGCAAGCCATTTCATCAACAAGGTCTTTGAAAGTTTGCTCAAGAAGAATGGTGTCAAGCACAAGGTTGCTACTCTTGTACAGATAGGAAACATCTCTTAAGAATAGGAAACATCTCTTAAGAACTTCTTCTTCTGGTGTGAGTTGAGGGTTTGTGGTATCTGCCCAATCACCAAGTAGTTCATAAAGTCAGCATACCAAGGCAGTTTGTTCTCCTCTAAGCTTTGCACCTCAACTGCCTTCACTCCTAAAGCATGCAGCTATTCCTCTGGTAGAGTATCATTGATTGGGACAAAATGATCTATCCTCAGTCTTGAGAGGTGATCAGCAACTCCATTCTCAATGCCTTTCTTATCCACAATCTCCATGTCAAAATCTTGCAATAGAAGGATCCATCTAAGAAGTCTTGGCTTGGTATCTTTCTTGGCATTGATGTGCCTTAGTGCAGCATGATCAGTGTATACTATCACCTTAAAACCTACTAAGTAGCCTCTGAACTTCTCAAATGCAAAGACAACTGCTAGGAACTCCTTTTCAGTTGTTATATGATGTTATTGCATATTGCATACATTTTGCATACTCATTAGTTAGCTTTTCATGCATTTGTATCACATTTTAGGTTAGATTGCATCACTTAGGCTCCTAGAGCATTCTTGCATCAGCATACGCATTTTCCTTGCATTTTGCATCACATTCAGGTTGTTTCTGGCTGCTTTGGAGTCATGGAGGTTCGTGGACATGTTGAGGCTGATGTAGCAGTTCGTGGGAGCTCGGATATATGCTAAGGATCAGAGATCGAGGAGCAGATAGAGCATGGCTGGTCGATCTAAGAGTTGATCGACCAGAAGATCGAGCCAACCAGACGATCCAAGGAGAATGATCGAGACAAGGATCGAGTGAAGCAATCGATTAAACGCTACGGACGTAAATAACGCCATACAGAGCGAGAGTCAGATCGAGTACACCACTCGATCCAGCCGAAGATCGATACCGAGATCGGATGCAACACTCGATTCGCCGATGTTGATCGAGACCCAGATCGAGCCGAAGACACGATGTCCGGATATGATCGAGAGAACCACTCGATCTTGGAGTCGATCTCTGTCCTTTCAACCGTTTTTGGCCGCTAGCGAAGGGGGGACCATTAGCTTGTTTCAGCATTTTGGGAAGGCGGCGACATCCTTTTCTTATAACAACTTTTTAGATCCTTATCTTTTCCTTTATGTTTTCTCTCTCGTTTTCGTGAAGAACACCATTGTTGAACTCACGTTTTTCTTAAGCTTTGTATTCGAATCATTTCTGTTCAATCTAGTTTTATTTTCATGTTCATCATCTCGTTTCATATGCTTTGCTTGATTTACTCTATGTGTAGCGAGTAGTTTCTTGGGGTTCGGGGTTGAGAGGATTAAGGGGTCAAAAGGGTTTCGATCTTGGGGTTTTTCTAAACGTTTTCAAAGGCTATCTCTTCTAAGGTGTTGAGATCTCAATGCTTGAAGACTCTCACGCCAAGAGCTTCATGATCCGAGAGGTTGCTTATCTTGACAGGATCCAGGAGCCTCGGAAGATCACACCTTAGAGACTAGTTACCCCTTCCCAAAAGCCATGGAAGTTTTGGGGATTAGTTAAGCAATTCGTTTGAAATCCGTTTTCCTTGCCCTTCGACCTCTCTTTCCACCAAAAGCCATGGGTTTGGAGGAGAGGATGAAGGAGTGATCTATACCAAAAGATCCTCACCAAGTGAGTCGATTTAAAGTTTTAAACCCAAGGTCGAACCTTTGAAACCTCTGACCATGAATCTCAACCCTAGGCCCTTTCTCTTAGCATCTTTACATCTTATCTCATCTTTCGCTTGATCTCTGATAGCATCCTGGTCATTAGTTTTACTGTTCTTGCATTTTTAGACGAGATCGATTGTTACTGCTCGATCTAGTGGTCGATCTCATGGTCGATCTACTAGCCGAATTTTAATAATTCGAAGCTTTCTCCTTTAATTATTCTGTTCGTTCCTCGTCGTAGTTTCTTCCTTTCTAGTATTTTTAAAATAGGTTTCATTCTGTTTAAGTTGCTGCATCTAGTTTTTAGAGATTTTCTCATAAACCGTCTCATTTCGCTTAGATTTGCTTTAGTCCTTGTATTCTCTGTGCATTCTCTATCATCCTAGAAGTGGATTGACTCTCTCTTGCTTGCTGTACTACAACATTTCTTGCATTTGAGTTTGATAACCTCACTGCAATATAAACCGTACTAAAAGTGACTATCAAATGGCGCTGTTGCCATTCTAGGACTGTTTCGAGAACATAGAGATTTGGGTCTTAGCAAAGACTAAGTCTTTACCTTTTTCAAGTTAATAATCATTCTACTCTCAAACGTGTGTTTTCAGGTACATGAATCTTCGTTCAAAGGGAGACAACAATCTACTACAACCCTTAGACAACATTCATCAGCTTGGTCACTCACGGCAAAGAAGAGTCAGAGAGCAAACAAGAGCCTTTGAGGAGATTGTTCAGCACGGTTTGGTTGACTTTGAAGCTATGGCTGAACACGAGCATCCAGAAGGACCTCCTCCAGCTCACGGGGCAGCAAGACGGGGCAATGGAAACCCCCAACACGCGGCTAGACCCCCAAGGATCATATGAGCCGGAGATGCTCCCAATACCCACCACAATAGGTTTGGGATCACTCATCCTCCTTTGCAAAAAAATAACATCGAGATCAAGCCAGGTTTCATCTCCTTGGTGCAAAACAACAAGTTCCACGGCTTAGCAATGGAAGACCCCTTGGAGCACCTAGACAACTTCGAGCAAGTATGTGGGATGATAAAGATCAATGGCATATCCGAAGATGCTTTCAAGCTGCGTCTCTTCCCCTTTTCACTTGGAGACAAAGCTAGACATTGGGAGAAGACCCTCCCACAAGGCACCATCACATCATGGGCTGAGTGCAAGAAGGCTTTTCTCTCAAAGTTCTTCTCAAGCACCAGGACAGCACGGTTGAGAAGCGAAATCAGCGGTTTCACTAAAAGGAACAATGAGACATTCAACGAGGCAATGGAGCGTTTTAAAGACTACACAATCCAATGTCCTCATCACGGGTTCAGCGAGGAGACACTACTCAGTACCATATACCGTGGAGCTTCACCAAAGATCCGGTTATTGCTTGACACAGCTAGCAAAGGGAACTTCCTCGGTCAGGAGGTAGAAGAGGGTATGGAATTGATAGAAAACTTGGCGTTGAGTGATGGAAACTATGCTGAAGATTATGACCGTGCACCGAGAGGATCAGAGTTAGAGTCTCACAAGAAGGAGCTCAAATCTTTGCATGAGAAGATAGATAAGATGGTGTTAGCCAATCAGAAGCATGTTCACTTTGTTGGTGAAGCTGATGAGAACCAAGAGGAGTTAGAGTTGAGCCAAGGAGAAGCCAATTGGGTGGCGGGACAGAACAACTACAAGTCTCAAGGCTACAACCAAGGCTACCAGAACAACAACCTCTCTTACCGAAGCACCAACGTAGCCAACCCTAAAGATCAAGTGTACCCTGCTCAGCAAGCAAAACCTTTCATCCCTTACAACAAAGGTTTTAAACCGAGTGGTGGTTTCCAAGGTCAAGGGCAGAGCAACTTCCAAGGGCAACATCAAAACAACAAGGGTTATACACCTAACTACCCTCCGGGCTTTGCACCTCAACAGCAACAACCGATGCAACAACAAGTTGATCCGGTTCAAGCAATGTTTCAACAGCTAATACAAGGGCAAGCCTCTACAAACCAGAAGTTCGCCGAGATGAACACTCGCCTAGACTCATCTCTCACCGACTTCTCCACTCAGATCACCAACTTAAACAACAAGATCAAGCAGCTGGAGAAAAGGAAAGCAAGTACGAGTGGTCAGAATAGTCTTCCGGGAAAGTGTGAGCAGAATCCCAAAGAGTATGCTAATGCCATAACGTTGAAAGCGGTAAAGAGCTCGAACCTCCGGTCTCTACAAAGAACAACGAGGACGTTGTAATTCAAGAGGGGGAGGGTAAACCTTCGGCTGATGATGATGAGATCAACTTTGACAACGTTTGGATCCAAGACCCAAGAAGAGGAGACAAAGCAGTTGCTGAGAAGAAAGTTGAGCAAACCACTAAGGAGAAGAATGCTTATGTGCCTCCACCTTATGTACCTAAGCTGCCTTTTCCTGGCCGCTTCAAGAAGCAACTCATAGAGAAGCATAGGATCCTCTTTGAGAAGCACCTTAAGGACGTGGAGATCAAGCTACCTCTCGTTGACTGCCTTGCAATGATGCTTAAATATGCCAAATTCTTCAAGGACACTCTTGTGAAGAAGAATAAGAAAAGCAAGGAGGTACTTGTTCTAAGTGAAGAGTGTAGTGCGGTTATACATAAGGAGATAGTCCCTAAGAAGTTAGGAGACCCTGGATGCTTCACTATGCCCTGCGCTTTAGGCCCTCTAGAGTTCAAGAATTGCTTATGTGATCTCGGAGCTAGCATAAACCTGATGCCTCACCCCGTGGCTAAGAAGCTTGGTTTTACACGTTGCAAAGATTGTCGGATCTCATTGGTACTGGCTGATAGGAGTGTGAGGCTACCAGTGGGGCTGCTTGAAGATTTACCGGTGCGAATCAGTGGTGTGAACGTGCCTACGGACTTCGTAGTGTTGGAGATGGATGAAGAGCCTAAGGATCCACTCATCTTAGGGAGACTGTTCCTTGCAACCGCCGGGGCTATCATAGATGTGAAGAATGGGAAGATTGCCTTGCATTTGGGAAAGGAGATCAGGCTTGACTTCGACATCAACGAGGTTCTGAAGAAGCCAACCATTGAAGGGCAAGCTTTCTATATTGAAACGATGGATGCTTTAGCGGATGAGTTGCTGGAAGAGCTGGCTCTAGAAGACCATCTGAAGCTAGCACTGACTAAGGAGCCAGGGGGGTTTGGTTATGTGGACCAGAGAACCCATGAGTACGTTAACCTGCTGGATTCTAGGAGGATCGTTAAGAATGAAGAAGGTTGCTGCCTAGAGATCGACCCCGAGATCGACGCTATCACTCGATCCAGGAGTCAGATCGACAAGACAATCGAGAACAGAACTCGATCCGGTGCAACAATCGATGGACAGATCGAGAAGAATGCTCGATCAGAAAAAACAATCGAGTCGGCGATCGAGGGAGACCTCCTGATCATTTTGGGAGTCCAATCAAGAGATCGACTCAGCGTCTCGATCCCTTACTCGATCCATATCAAATCGAGTAAGTGAATCGAGCAAAATGGCTCGATCTAGACGACATCAAGAGGAGAATCGACCGAAGGACTCGATCTCAGAAGGGATAGCGATGGAGGAAAGCAGTCTGAAGGGCCATGCCTCGGGTTCAAAGGAAAGTTCCAAGGAGGAAAGCAACAACACAGCACGTGGGTTTCTCCTGTACACGTGGTGCCTAAGAAGGGAGGGATCACGGTCATAAGGAATGAAAAGGATGAGCTTATTCCTACTAGAACCATCACTGGTCATAGGATGTGTATTGATTATAGGAAACACAACCTTGCGACTAGGAAAGACCATTTCCCCTTGCCTTTTATTGATCAAATGCTTGAGAGACTTGCTAATCACCCTTACTACTATTTTCTCGATGGGTATAGCGGTTTCTTTCAAATACCTATTCACCCAAATGATCAGGAGAAGACGACCTTCACATGTCCTTACGTTACCTTTGCATATCGAAGGATGCCGTTTGGATTGTGTAATGCACCGGCTACGTTTCAGCGGTGTATGATGTCGATCTTCTCCGATCTTATAGAGGAGATGGTAGAGGTGTTCATGGATGACTTCTCTGTCTATGGTGCGTCCTTTCCTGCGTGTTTATTAAATCTTTGCAGGGTACTAAAACGTTGTGAAGAGACAAACTTGGTGCTGAACTGGGAGAAATGCCACTTTATGGTTAAGGAAGGGATCGTGCTTGGTCATAAGATATCAGAGAAGGGCATTGAGGTTGATCAGGCTAAAGTGGAGGTCATGATGGGTCTTGAGCCGCCGGTTAATGTTAAGGGAGTCAGAAGCTTCTTGGAACATGCAGGGTTCTATAGGCGCTTCATTAAAGATTTCTCCAAGATTGCACGCCCTCTTACACGGCTGTTGTGCAAGGAAGCTGAGTTTGTGTTTGATGAGGAGTGTTTGAAAGCTTTCATGACCATCAAGGAAGCCCTTACATCAGCTCCTATAGTCCAAGCACCAGACTGGTCTCTTCCTTTTGAGATCATGTGTGATGCTAGTGACTACGCCGTAGGAGCCGTTCTTGGTCAGAAGAAAGACAAGAAGCTACACGTGATCTACTATGCTTCAAGAACCTTGGATGACACGCAATCAAGATACACCATTACGGAGAAGGAGTTGCTTGCAGTGGTCTTCGTCTTTGAGAAGTTCAGATCGTATCTCGTTGGTTCCAAGGCTATTGTATACATGGATCACGCTGCCTTGCGATACATCTACTCGAAGAAAGACACCAAGCCTCGGCTCATAAGATGGATTCTCTTACTCCAGGAGTTTGACATGGAGATTAAAGACAAGAAAGGGATAGAAAACGGAGTCGCTGACCATCTCTCACGGCTAAGGATCAACGAGTCTCTCCCCTTAGATGACTCTCTTCCAGAAGAGCAGCTTATGGCGATTACTACGGCTGTTTGTGGAAAGCTAGAAGGGAGGTTTGAGGAGGTGTTGAGTTTCAAAGAGGAGGATCTACCGTGGTATGCTGATGTAGTGAACTATCTAGCGTGTGGTGAGGAGCCAACACATCTCAACAACTATCACAAGAAGCGGTTTATAAGAGAGGCTAGTGACTACTTTTGGGACGAGCCCTACTTATACAAGAGAGGAGTAGACAGCTTGTACCGGAGATGTGTTACAAAGGAAGAAGCCAGGGACATCCTCTATCATTGCCACGGCTCTTCCTACGGAGGACACTTTGCCTCATTCAAGACTGCCACGAAAGTGTTGCAAGCCGGTTTCTGGTGGCCGTCCATTTTTAAAGATGCACACGAGTTTGTGAAGAGCTGTGAGGCATGTCAATGAGCAGGGAATATCACTAAGAGGAACGAAATGCCTCAAGTTCCCATCTTCGAGGTTGACGTGTTCGACACGTGGGGGATAGACTTCATGGGGCCATTTCCTTCTTCATATGGCAACAAATACATCTTAGTAGCAGTGGATTATGTCTCTAAATGGGTTGAGGCTGTTGCTTCCCCTACAAATGACTCTAAGGTGGTAATCAAGCTGTTCAAGACTATCATCTTCCCGAGGTTTGGGGTACCCAAGGTTGTTATAAGCGATGGAGGAAGCCACTTCATAAACAAGGTCTTTGAGAACCTCTTGAGAAAGTATGGAGTTAAGCATAAGGTGGCTACACCGTATCATCCTCAAACAAGCGGTCAAGTGGAAGTCTCCAACAGGCAAATCAAGGCTATACTAGAGAAGACCGTCGGAGCAACAAGGAAAGACTGGGCAGTGAAGCTGGATGACGCTCTTTGGGCCTACCGTACCGCCTTCAAAACGCCGATTGGTACAACTCCTTTCACTCTACTTTAGGGCAAGGGCTGTCACCTCCCGGTTGAGCTGGAACACCGTGCGTTGTGGGCTGTGAAGAGGCTGAACTTTGACCTTAAGACTGCTCAGGAGAGGCGCCTTATTCAGCTACACGAACTGGATGAGTTGAGGCTGAACGCTTACGAGAGGTTTCGGATATACAAGGAGCGGACTAAGGAGACTCATGACAAGAAGTTGGTTGCCAAGGAGCTTAAAGAAGGAGGACTAGTGTTGTTGTACAACTCGAGGCTCAAACTCTTCCCTGGGCAAGCTGAAATCAAGGTGGAGCGGACCGTTCATTATTCAAGAAGTGTTGCCTTATGGAGCTGTTACTCTGATGGGAGAAAGTGGCAGTGCATTCACCGTCAACGGACACAGAGTCAAGCCCTACTTGGCAGATAGCTATGACAAAGAGAGTACCTCGGTCCTTCTCCAAGACCCACCATCCGCCTAAACCAAGTAAGGTCTAGCTAAAGACGTTAAAGAAAGCGCACTTGGTAGGCATTCCCATGTTTATCTTGTACATATTCCTGCTTTATTTCCCTTTCAGTTTTATGTTTTTATTCTGCAAGTGTGTAGGAACAGATATAAGGAGTCTAAACCTTGACTTTGAGGGCCAAAAGAGGCGATGGGGGTTAAGATAAGGCTAGAGATCGAGTGCTAGATCAACTGATCCTGGCTCGATCTTTGCTAGATCGAGTCAGTGAATCGAGAGGAGCCAGTCGATCTAGACGAGAACGAGTGACAAGATCGACCTTGACGAAAAAGGATCGATCGATCCAAATTGGATCGACCGATCTAATTTCTCTCAGGAAAATCTGTTGAAAATAGATCGATCACTCGACTCGATCCATCACTCGATCTATGCCAAATTGACCCCTAAATCGAGGACATAGCTCGATCATGAGGACTTAGCCGTGGAGCCAACATCTCAATGATCGAGAGAGCCAATCGATCCAAGACTCGATTCACTAATCGAGTCTCAAATCGAGTAACCCTCTCGATCTAAGCCATTATGGGCATGAGATCGAGTCCTAGATCAACCAAATGGACTCGACCTCATGCCGAGGTAACATTTCCTTTCCCTCCTTAACTCTTTTCCCTCCAACTTTTGAATTCAAAACTTGGTCAAGGCAAGCATCTTTGACCATGAAAGATGTGTCTTGACCAAGACTTTGTCAGAAAAACCACTTTTGCTACCCATTGTTTTGGTTTTGCTAGTCTTTAAATATTTCAACAACCTCTCACCCTCTCATTCCTGTTTTTCTCGAAAATTTTAAAGAAAGAGAGTGAGAGTTTCAGTTTTCAAAAGCTAGCAAAGATATTCTGCATTTTTTGCAAAGGTATTTTTAAAAATTTAATGATTTAATTTTAGAAAATCTCCTTTAATGTAGCAAGATCTTGTTCTAGAATATAGGATCGGTTTTGATTTTTAAAAACTAGCTAAGTAAAAGGAAAAATTCTAGATTTTTCAGTACCTAAAGATTTGATTCTCCTTTATTTAGCTATGATTTTTATTTATTCCCCAAAATTCTAGGGTAGTGTTTATAAGTTCTCTCCTTCTCTTCTCTCATTCTCATCAAATCGCCGTTTGCTTATCAATCCCTTTAGAAACTTGTTTCAGGAACAATGGCCCCAAAGAGAACAAGAGAAGAGCAAGCAAAAGAAGGAGAAGGACAAGAAGTGGCAGTTCAAGAGAGGGTCCGGTGGAGTAAGGATGAGAAGAGGGACAAGAAACGGCTGGAAAGGCTTCGGTTTGAGCCTACCAAGTTTGCTGATCGAGAGCTGTTGTCTAAGCTAGGGATTCTTGGGGATTTCGACCAACTCCTCAAGAACATTGGCTTAAGATGTCTGTCACGGATGGATTGCCCAACCATTCCTGAAGTGACAATAGGCTTCCTTGTCATCTTGGAGTTCCGGTACGAGAATCCTAGCGCACCCGTCCCTTCCCAAGGTCGCCTCTACTTCAAAGTTGGACGTCAAGCCTATACACTCTCCATCCCTGAGCTATGCCAAGCCTATGGTCTCAACGCGGATGCATACAAGGTCGAGTTCACAGCCTTCAAGAAAGCCGACGACTTTTGGGACCTGATCAGCAATGAAGACTACAAGGCCAACACCGCCAAGATCAAGCGAGTAAGGAGCCCGGTGCTAAGGTACACTCTGAAGCTGATTGCCAACACATTTAGTGGAAGGTCTGTTGCTCCTACGGTCACGAAGACGGAGCTGTGCTTCCTGTTCCAAGGTGTGAAGCACTTGGTGTGTGATCCGGATGCAAACGACGAGCCTATGGAGGATGAACTCGGCGATGAAGTGAACTACGGGTGTGTGCTCGCGGCTTCTTTGGTGAAATACAAGGCTTATGCCTTACGGTGCAAGGCAACTTCCTCTTACATTGGCGGTTTCCTTACTCCTCTGTTCGTGTAAGCCGGTGTACCCATTAATGACTTTGCTCACGTCCCAACCAGAGCTTTCATGGACAAGGCATACATGAGAAATACTGACAGCTTGGGGCGCATGCCAGCGGAAGGGTTCTACGCCTACTTCTTCATAGATGACGAAGACAAGAAGAGAGTGTGCATCCTGCCCAACAAAGATGAAACCGAGCTGCTTGGTGTTGGGAATATTGAGTTCTTGCCCATGGAGGAAGAATGCTTTGCCCCTTTAGGAGGACCACCTGCTTCAACGATTGCCCCTCGTCAAAGGTCAGAGTCTCCAGCCACGGAAGATGAGATGCCCGAGGCCTACACACTTCCCAAGCTAGACTTCGAGCCGAGGACAAAAACCGAGAAGTTCCTAGCATCGGTTGTGGAGATGCAAAGGAAGATCAACAAGTGGCAAGGCAAGATGCTCAAGAAGCTTGGAAAGAAGGTCAAAGCACTTCAGGAAGGCTCACCTAAGAAAGCTGCGAGCCAAGAGGTGCAACAACCCGAGAAGAGAAGGCTCTCAACTGATGGAGTTGTCATCCGCGAGACCCAAGGAACCACCATTCAGCCGGCGCGCCACTCTCTCCAAGAACCAGCCGACAAAGGCAAGACCATAGTCTCTAGCTCCTCTGGAACATCCTCAAGTTCCAGCCGAGACTAGAACAGAGGTAACAACCTTCTTCCATTGTATATAGCCGCTCATGTTTGTTTCTTTTTGCATTGTGTTTTGATGCTCCTTCAGATGATTTGACTCGTGTTCTTTGATCTTATTTTCCTTTAGCATCCTTGAGTCTCTAGTCATGAAAAATTGGTAAAATTTTTAAAATTTTTTTTCAAAGATTCATGTAGTTGCATTCATCTTTTTAAAACATGTTAGGATTGAGTCTAGAGTTTCTCATAGCATCTAGGTTGTTTGCATTTTGCATAAGGGGTTAGAATTTCTTAAAAAGGTGTTTTTACTTATGAATTGTTTCAATGCCCTAGTTAGTAGTTCTCTAATGCTTTGTCTATGCTTTGAAAGCAAGTTCTTACCATGCTTGGATCACTTGTTAGGATTTTCGTGGCTTAAATTGAACTCTCATGATTTGAAACTCATCCTAATAAGTGAAAACCTTAATTTGAAATTCTAATTATCATTCTTATGCATTTGAAAATGAACACATGGTTTTAAAATATTTAGGCTCTCTTCTTCCTTTTTACCACTCTTTGTGAGCCTAAGTAGAACTCCCTCCTTGAACCTTACCCTTCTTTGAAGCCAAATGTTCTTGTGTGACATCTTTGTGAGGCCTTCCTTTCGGTTTGAACTTGGCATAAAGTGTTAGGTTTAGGCGACATGATTTGGTTTTCATATGATTGCTAGCTTTGCATTTTGAAGCTAGGTATAGGCTTAGGATAAGTTTGGGGGATCATTGGGGTTGTTTTCTTTCCTATATGTTCTCGGTTTCAAAGAGCTTGTGTTTTAAAGAAAGAAATGGGTTTTAAGTGAAAAGTTATGTTTTAAAAACTAAGTATGCTCTAATAAATTTCAGGAGGTAGCTCTCCCAAAAAAATAATAAAAAAAGAGAAAAAAAGAAATAAAAGAGCCTAAGTGCCAAATAAAAATAAAAATAAAGAAAAAAATAATAATAATAATAAGAGAGCTACCAATAAGAAATATCTAAAGAGCAAAATTATTTTCAAAACCTTTTCACTAGCCTGAAAAGTTTAAAAATATTCTTGTTTCAAATTGGGGATTGCTAAGTTTTGTGAAGAAAAAGAGTAGACTCTTCAGTGGTGAGTGAGGATAAATTTGTTAAATGAGAGGGGTATAGGATCGTTTGATAGTTTACATGGGTAGATGAGAATCTAATCATGTATGCATAAATTGTCTTTACCTTTAGCATTATGCACAAGTTCAGCCATTTTTGAGAGAAACCCTTGTTCTAATTATAAACCTTTTTCAAATGAGATCATTCAATGCTCATAACCTAAACCCTTAGCCAAATGTGTTTTGCTTTAAAGTGCATAAGTTTGATTCATGGTTCGAATGTTAATGAATGTTAAAGGATGAGTTTCTTTGATTGTTAGGAATAGGAGAGTCATGATTTGAATTTCTTGTGTGATGAGTATGGCTAAGTTCTTTGGAGTATGAGTGTAAGCATAGCATTTTAGAACTGTTAACTAGGACATTGAGATTGATTCATTTGAAAGGCACCTTTGCAAAAAGTTTAAACCCCCATTCATTTTTTCTGAAAACCTCTCTTCCTTACTTATTTTCTGTTGCTTGAGGGCAAGCAAGAAGTAAGTTTGGGGGAGTTGATGTTATTGCATATTGCATACATTTTGCATACTCATTAGTTAGCTTTTCATGCATTTGTATCATGTTTTAGGTTAGATTGCATCACTTAGGGTCCTAGAGCATTTTTGCATCAGCATACGCATTTTCCTTGCATTTTGCATCACAATCAGGTTGTTTCTGGTTGCTTTGGAGTCATGGAGGTTCATGGACATGTTGAGGCTGATGTAGCAGTTCGTGGGAGCTCGGATATATGCTAAGGATCAGAGATCAAGGAGCAGATCGAGCATGGCCGGTCGATCTAAGAGTTGATCGACCAGAAGATCGAGCCAACCAGACGATCCAAGGGGAATGATCGAGACAAGGATCGAGTGAAGCAATCGATCAAACGGTACGGACATAAATGACGCCATGCAGAGCGAGAGTCAGATCGAGTACACCACTCGATCCAGCCGAAGATCGATACCGAGATCGGATGCAACACTCGATTCGCCGATGTTGATCGAGACCCAGATCGAGCCAAAGACACGATGTCCGGATATGATCGAGAGAACCACTCGATCTTGGAGTCGATCTCTGTCCTTTCAACCGTTTTTGGCCGCTAACGAAGGGGGGACCATTAGCTTGTTTCGGCATTTTGGGAAGGCGGCGACGTCCTTTTCTTATAACAACTTTTTAGATCCTTCTCTTTTCCTTTATGTTTTCTCTCTCGTTTTCGTGAAGAACACCATTGTTCAACTCGTGTTTTTCTTAAGCTTTGTATTCGAATCATTTCTGTTCAATCTAGTTTTCTTTTCATGTTCATCATCTCGTTTCATATGCTTTGCTTGATTTACTCTATGTGTAGCGAGTAGTTTCCTGGGGTTCGGGGTTGAGAGGATTAAGGGGTCAAAAGGGTTTCGATCTTGGGGTTTTTCTAAACGTTTTTAAAGGCTATCTCTTCTAAGGTGTTGAGATCTCAATGCTTGAAGACTCTCACGCCAAGAGCTTCATGATCCGAGAGGTTCCTTACCTTGACAGGATCCAGGAGCCTCGGAAGATCACACCTTAGAGACTAGTTACCCCTTCCCAAAAGCCATGGAAGTTTGGGGGATTAGTTAAGCCATTCGTTTGAAATCCGTTTTCCTTGCCCTTCGACCTCTCTTTCCACCAAAAGCCATGGGTTTGGAGGAGAGGATGAAGGAGTGATCTATACCAAAAGCCACGGATAGATCTTGTTTAGTTTTGAAGGCTTAGAGATCCTCACCAAGTGAGTCGATTTAAATTTTTAAACCCAAGGTCGAACCTTTGAAACCCCTGACCATGAATCTCAACCCTAGGCCCTTTCTCTTAGCATCTTTACATCATATTTCATCTTTCGCTTGATCTCTGATAGCATCCTGGTCATTAGTTTTACTGTTCTTGCATTTTTAGACGAGATCGATTGTTACTGCTCGATCTAGTGGTCGATCTCATGGTCGATCCACTAGTCGAATTTTAATAATTCGAAGCTTTCTCCTTTAATTATTCTGTTCATTCCTCGTGGTAGTTTCTTCCTTTCTAGTATTTTTAAAATAGGTTTCATTCTGTTTAAGTTGCTGCATCTAGTTTTTAGAGATTTTCTCATAAACCGTCTCATTTCGCTTAGATTTGCTTTAGTCCTTGTATTCTCTGTGCATTCTCTATCATCCTAGAAGTGGATTGACTCTCTCTTGCTTGCTGTACTACAACATGTCTTGCATTTGAGTTTGATAACCTCACTGCAACATAAACCGTACTAAAAGTGACTATCATTATATACTTTGACTGAGCCTCATCCATTGTTCTGCTAGCATAGTAGATAACATGAAGTTTCTTGTCTACTCTTTGCCCCAAAACTGACCCAACAGCATAGTCACTAGCATCACACATTATTTCAAATGGCAAATCCCAGTTTAGAGCTTGGACAATTGGCGCTGATACCAGAGCTTGCTTGAGGGTGAGGAAGGCTTGCAGGCACTCCTCATCAAACACAAACTCTGTCTCCTTACACCACAGTCTAGTCAAGGGTCTTGCAATCTTTGAGAAGTCCATCATGAATCTTCTGTAGAAACCAGCATTTCCCAAGAAGCTTCTGATTCCCTTTATTGTGTTTGGAGGCTCTAAGTGCAGCATCACATCAATCTTTGCCTTGTCCACTTTAATTCCCTTCTCTGAAATCTTGTGGCCCAACACAATGCCTTCTTGAACCTGAAATGGCATTTCTCCCAATTCAGAACCAGCTTAGTGTCTTCACACCTTTGTAGAACCTGAGAAAGATTGGACAATCAGATACCAAAGGAGGATCCATAGACACTAAATTCATCTATGAATACCTCCACCATCTCTTTAAGCAAGTCAGAAAAGGTAGAAGTCATACACATTTGAAAGGTAGCATGAGTAGTGCATAAACCAAAAGGCATTCTCCTATAAGTAAATATTCCATATGGGCAAGTAAAAGTAGTTTTCTCTTGATCATTAGGATGGATAGGGATCTGAAAGAATCCACTATAACCATCTAAAAAGGAGTAATAGTTATGGTTTGCTAATTTTTCTAGCATTTGGTCTATGAATGGCAAAGGGAAGTGATCTTTCCTAGAAGCAGAATTAAGTTTTCTATAATCTGTGCACATCATATGACCAGTGATTGTTCTAGTTGGTATTAGCTCATTATTTTCGTTTTTACTACAATGATCCCTCCCTTCTTAGGCACCACATGGACTAGTGAGGCTCATGTGCTATCTGATATAGGATAGATCACTCCTGCTTCAAGCAACTTCAAGATTTCCCTTTTTACTACTTCTTTTAGATTAGGATTCAATATCCTTTTAGGTTCAACAGAAGTTCTTGTATCATCCTCTAGACCGATCCTATGAGTCCAAAGGTTTGGGGAAATGCCTTGGATTCTCCTAAACCTCCATAACACTTTGACAAGGGCAAGGATCTCATCATCATAGAGGTTATCATTAACAATGACAGGATAAGTAGAATTAGAGCCTAAGAAAACATACCTTAGCCCTTTAGGAAGAGGTTTGAGCTCTACTTTGGGTGCTTTGAGCTCACTCCAGTCCTCTTCTAAAATACTCTGCTCCTTGGCGCCAGTTTCATTGCTTGGGATACCAGCTTCTTGAACTGACAAGACCTCCTTTCTTGTGTATTCCAGTCTCTCAAATGGCTCCTCTTCTTCCAAGACTTTGTGAGAGTCTAACCTCAGCTTATAACCCAAGCTTTCCTTATCCAAGTAACCATCTTCTCCATTCTCCTTTGTCAAAGCCACTTGAAGTTTATCTTCACAACACAGCTCCTCTTGAAGTTCATTATGCAGCTTCTCAAAGATCTCAATTTGAAACACTTGACCTTCAATAGTAGGCTGCTGCATAATCTGCTTGATGTCAAACTTCAAAGACATATCTTTGCCCAACTGTAGCTCAATCTTTTCTTTCTTAACATCAATGACAGCTCCTGTTATGGCTAGGAAGGATCTCCCAAGAATGAGAGGGTCTCTAGGTTCCTCATCCATATCCACAACCACAAAATCAGTAGGTATCTCTACACTTCCAATCCTGAGTGGTACATCTTCAAGTAAACCTTTGGGGGGGCCTCACTGATCTATCAGCCAACATCAAAGAGATTGTGCAGTCCTTGAACTTGGTGAAGTATAGGCGCTGTGCTACAAAGTAGGGCATCAAGCTGACGCTAGCTCCTAGATCACACAAACATTTATCAAACAGAAGTGGACTTATAAAGCAGGGTAAGGTAAAGCTCCCTAGATCTCCTAGTTTAATGGGAGCCACTCTCTTCTGTTGAATAATGGCGCTATACTCATCTGTGAGGACTACCATCCCTTGTAGGTCCTTGGTTCTTTCAGCAACAGCATCCTTCAAGAATTTCTGATAAGGAGGAACTAGAACAAAGACATCTAATAGTGGCATTGTGAGCTGGATCTTCTTCATCTGTTTATCAAAGAGCCCTTTGTATTTATCAAGCAGCTACTTTTTAAACCTTGCAGAAAAAAGTATGGTGGGCTGATAAGGAGGAGGGATGAATCTTGGTTCCTTGATCAACTCATTAGAGGCTTCCTTTGATTTTCCCTTAACAACTTCTTTGTCTTTGATGCTTGCTGGACCCTTTTCAGCTTCAATTAATTCGTCCTCTTGAGCTTCCTCACTACCTTTAGCTTCCACCCCCTCTTCTTGTTCCTCAATGTCCACATTGGGTGTAGAAGGTGCCACTCTTGGAGGAAGTTGCTTCCCACTTCTTAAAGTGACAGCTTTAACAAACTCTTGTGCAAGTGAAGAGGTAGATGGTTGAGCCATGCTTTCTAGTTTGTTGATCTTCATATTCAATGGACCTAGTTGGGATTGCAAGCTGGAGTCAATGCCTTTGTGTATCTCAACAATCATGCTTCTGTGAATGTCAATCATATTCTTTTGAATCTCAACAGCCATGATCTTCTAAAATTCTGCATTCTGAAGTTGTTGGAGTTGCAGGAACATTTCCTTAAGGTCCAATGCATGTGAAGGTTGGGAGGTGTTGGCGCCAGATGCTTGAGAGGAAGGACTCTGATGTTGTTAAGTATGAGTGTCTCCATAGGACTGGTGTACACAAACATAATGGTCTTGGCTCATTGATATACTCTTATATTTCGCATATTTAGCATGCATTTAGAGTAGTTTTCATACATACATCTCTCATTTTAGGCTAGTTTGCACCATTTGTCTCATTTTAGGTCCTAAGTACACTTTGCATTAGCATTTGCATGTTTCTTGCATTCTTGCATCATATTGAGGTTGTTTTGGATACCTGGAGCTATGGAGGTTGCGTGGACTTGCTAAGGATCGAGAGGGAGCCTATGGACACTTGAAAGAACTCATGCATGAAGCAAAGGAACCGAGATCAAGTCGAAGATCGAGCTAAGCAGGTCGATCAAGATGAGATTGACCAGAAGATCGAGATGCTCGAGTCATTTCACGGAAGAGGATCGAGCTCAAGAATCGACCAATGTGATCGATCGTGAGTACAGACGTGGACTAAGCTATACAGAATGAGAGCCAGATCGAGTTCACGACTCGATCATCTGAGGTTCGAGTAGAAGATCGATAGAAGCACTCGATCCATCCGACCGAATCGACCCACCGATCGAGCAAAAGAAGATGTTCTAGCCGGAAGATCGAGTGATCAGATCGACGACTCAGCTCGATTTCAGAACCTTATCCGACAGCTCACTTTTGAATTTTAGTGAGGGGACCATTTCTCTTGTTGGCCTATTTTTGGGCGTAAAACATTATCACTTTTCATACACACGCTTTGTCTCCAAGTTTTCTATCTTTCCTTTAGGAAAAATCGCCATTGTTGAAGTTTTAAGCTTTTCTTAGTTTTGTAAACTCTTAATCTTGCTTAATCTTAAGTATTTTTTCATTAATTTTCTTGCTTATTAGTTTAATCATGTTTAGCTTTTCATCCTTTGCTTTTCGTCGGTTTTAACAATATGTAGTGAGTACTTTCGCATGGGTTTAAGGTTGGGGGATTAAGAAGAGTTTAAAGGGTTTAAGCTTGAGACTTACTTTTCTTGTTCTTAATCTATTCTCTTCTTGGATTTGGGGTCTTAATCCTTAGAGAGTCTTGGGAAAGATCTCTTTGATCTCAGGGCTTTCCTTACCTTGACAGGATTCAGGAATCCCTTAAAGTAAAATCCAAGAGACTAGCTTATCCTTTCCCAAAAGCCATGAATGCTTAGGGAGCTAGTTAGGCCATTATTTGAGATCTATGCTTAATGTTATTCTACCCATCTTTCCACCACACGCCATGGGTTAGGAGGAAGGGTTGAGGAAAGGGTTTATATCACACGCCATGGATAAACCTCTTTTAGCTTCTCAAGGCTTAGAGATAGCACATCAAATGTGTAGATCTATGTTTTCAAAACCCAAGTTTGAACCTTGACCTTTCTTAAACATGATCCCCAACCTTGGATCCTCTTTTTAGCCTTTTAAAAACTCAAAGTCATCATTTCTTAGTTATAAAGTTTACATCTTTAGTCTTAAAAATGATTGTTCTAGGTTGTTAAAAATTTCTCTGTTTGTCTGCCTTTAGTTTTCGATTTTTATAAATTAGTAGTATTGCATTTAAAATTCCTATAAGTAATTTGCTAGTTGTTTAACCATTCAGTAGAGATTTTAAAATAGTTTTCGTGGTAATTTGGTAGTTGCATTTAGTTTTCATAGATTTTCTCCCCCATTTATGCATTCTTAGTAGCTTTCAAGAACTTGATTTGGATTGACACTTCTAGCAGCTATACTACAACAATAACCTGGTTTAGGCTTTGATAAAACCAGTTCTAAAGAATCTAGTTATCATTCATTGTTGGCGCCTCTTGTAGTTGAACAACTTTGATTTTATGCTCTTTGTATGGTTTTGTGAAACAACACTAGAAAGAGGTTTAGTGGTCTCATTGATCAGCAAGTCAACTTTCTCTGCAAGACTTTCATCTCATATAATGCTGTCTCTAGCTTCTCTTCGGTTGCCTTTGATGCTCATCACGCCGACTATTCTCCTTCCTCTCTCTCTCTTCGCGCACGACTAAGGTTTCGGTTTTTAGTTGAATTTTGACCGATTCAACGGAAGAAGGGGATGATTCAACGGGTAATCACCTGACCTATTTTGACCTTGGATGCGTCAACGAGGATCTATCTCTCTATCTATTTTCTCGGTCTTTTCTTCTTTCTTCTTCCAAATTAAGGACGAGAATCTCTCTGTAGACGACGCTCTTACTACGGCGTCGCATTACAGTATTCGTATTTGTATTTTTCATAATTACATATTTGATCCCTTTGCTTTTTTATAAATTGGGTTTGGGCTCTAATTATCATCATTAAGGCCAATAATGAATTGTCCGATACGCATCGATGTTTGGTCAAATGCTAGTATTATTTGTTAGAACCTAAATTACACAGATCCAATTATATTTATATTTTAATTTCACACTTCAACTATATATTTTTTTTAAGATTTATCGTGATCGTTTTTCTAGTCATTTCAATAAAATATTTATATTAAATGAAATAAAATACACGAGTTTTCTGTTTCTTAATTTCAGTTCTCGTCTATGTCTAACATAACATAAACTCTTCTCTCAAACACAGTTTTAAGGAGAGAAGAGGGGACACGAACACTAAAACACATATGAGTTAGTCTCGAGACAAACCCCCTTAACTAACTATGCAAGATTTAGTTCAAAAACCAAAGTAAAACAAAGACTTAAAACAGCTAAGTATAGAACTGATTCTAGATCTTCCAAGTCGCAGATGGTAAAAAAAAATGGGCTTGGACAATTGACAATTTAATAGGCAGTGATATTATGGGAACACTGATACAAGAATTTTTAGAACTTGATTCCATCACCCAAGCTTGTACTAATTAGTTATAATATAGCATAGGGTTTTATCAATCCAAAAGACGAGAATGAAACATTAAAAATGCAATAGAGCTATTAATTCACGCAAACAAAGATGGTTTTGAAGTCTAACAACCTAAAGGATCAAACAAAAATGAAGAGAATCATCAACAAATAGTGAAAAGCAAGAAAAACAGCGAAACAAAGGCAAAACAGGGCACATCCGAATTCAAGCTAAAAACAGAAAAAGATAAGACTTGAGATGAGATAATTGATATTGGGGAACTCTTGACTCAACCTATGATGCTTACAAACTCACACAATGCTATTCCTTATGCATAGAATTCATTTATATGACTAATCCAATATTTTGGTACTAATCTCTTTGCTAATTACCAAGTCAATAACTAATTCTCATTATTGAAATGATAAAAAAAACAAGCATTAAGACAATTCTATCAATTCTATATTGTCAAATCACTCCCTAGGCAGTCAATCTCTTGAGCTAGGATAAGCAATTCTCTTGGAAAGTAGTTCAGGTATTTCATCAAACACTTGGTGGGCATAAAATGAGCCTAAGATCTTAATAACCTAAGCTAGGGCTAATTAAGCATTAAACACAGAAATCAAGAAAGGAATTAGAAGAATTAGCACTAAACAATCATAGATTAAGTCTCAAATTCTCTAAACCTAACCTATCTCAAATCCCTTAAAAGATTACTCACTAAGCACTATTAAAGCCATCAATTCAAAGAGAGATAGATGACTAATCATGGTTAGGGAGATTAAACAAGAAGATAAATGCAAATTTTAATTAAAATCAAGCAAAGATTCAAGTTACACAATCCAAAAGCTAAAACAGAGAAGAAAGAGCAGCTGGATAACAGAGTGTTCCCAGAAATTAGGTATTTTCGTATTTAAAGGAGTCCAAGAGAAAAAGACAAAATTGTAAATAAGTGGTCTTCAGTCAGAAATCCTATTGGTCTGATAGGTGACCGATAGGATTCCTATCGGTCTAGAAGGTGACCGATAGGATTCCTATCGATCTAGAAGGTGACCGATAGGGTGACCAGAATTCTCACGATATACTTATATCGGTCACCTCTTTGACCGATAGGCTTGATCGATAGCTCCTCTATCAGTCACTCCTTGACCGATACCCTTCGTGTCTTGACCGATAGGCTCTGCAGAGATCGTCTGCCTTGGTTCCTCTTGCTTCATTTCAGCTCAGCTAGCTTCCTGGTTTATTCTCATAGTTCCTCCTTGCTCATCATAGCTCCATAAGCACCTAAAAACATCATTTGTGCAAAGAAAATGCAAACTACATCCTAAATGCATCATAAGTCTAAGTGGAGAAGAAAATAGGATAATAAATAAGGCAGACATGCAAAAGAGAACCAAAACATGCAATGAATGCAAACTTAAATGATGTAAATGTATGAGATATCAACACCCCCACACTTGCCTTTTGCTAGTCCTCAAGCAAATAAGAACAAATGATAACAAGATTTTTGATCTAGGGTGATGCAATGCAACAGGAGGTTATCAAAACTCAAGCAGCACATAGTTTTAGTACAATGCAAGAGGAATCAATCCAATCCTAGGAGCTAGAAAGTTCAATGAGAATGCGAGGATCAAGTAAAGCTAGGCAAATGATGAATGGTTTTGTAAAAATCCTAAAAACTAAATGCAATGACTAAATGCAAGGCAAAACTATTTTAAAATTACCAGGAATGGGTAAACTACCACGACGAACAAACAGAATGATTAAAATGCAAAGCTATGAATTTATAAAAATCGACTAGTGGATCGACCACAAGATCGACCACTAGATCGAGCAACAACGATCAATCTCATCTAAAAGTTCAAATACAACGAAACTAATGACCAGGATGCAACATGTAACAAGCGAATGACTAGCAAAGATGTAAGAATACTAAGAAAGAGGGTCTAGGGTTGAGATTCACGTTCAGGGGTTTCAAATGTTCAAGCTTGGTTTGAAAACTCTAGATCTACTCACTTTATGAGGTTCTCTAAGCCTTGAAAACAAAACAAGATCCATCCATGGCGTGTGGTATGGATCACTCCTTCATTCTCTCCTTCAGACCCATGGCGTTTGGCAGAAAAAGAGATTGAAGGGCAAGGAAATCAGATTTCAAACACGTGGCTTAACTAGTCCCCTAAACTACCATGGCGTTTGGGAAAGGGTAACTAGTCTCTAGGATGCGATTTTCAGAGATCTCTGGATCCTGTTAAGCTAAGAGCTCTCTCTGATCATAAAGATCTTGGCGTGAGACTCTTTAAAGGATCTAGAGTCTTTAAAGGATCTAGAGTCTTTAAAGAGTCTCACGCCAAAATCTTTATGATCAGAGAGAGCTCTTACCTTGACAGGATCCAGAGATCTCTGAAAATCGCATCCTAGAGACTAGTTACCCTTTCCCAAACGCCATGGTAGTTTATGGGACTAGTTAAGCCGCGTGTTTGAAATCTGATTTCCTTGCCCTTCAATCTCTTTTTCCGCCAAACGCCATGGGTCTGCAGGAGAGGATGAAGGAGTGATCCATACCACACGCCATGGATGAATCTTGTTTTGTTTTCAAGGCTTAGAGAACCTCACAAAGTAAGTAGATCTAGAGTTTTCAAACCAAGCTTGAACCTTTAAAACCCTGAGCGTGAATATCAACCCTAGACCCTCTTTCTTAGCATTCTTACATATTTGCTAGTCATTCGTTCGTTACCTGTTGCATCCTGGTCATAAGTTTCGTTGCATTTGAACTTTTAGACGAGATCGATCGTTGTTGCTCGATCTAGTGGTCGATCCTGTGGTCGATCCACTAGTCGATTTTTATAAATTCATAGCTTTGCATTTTTATTGTTCTGTTTGTTCGTCGTGGTAGTTTACTCGTTCCTGGTAATTTTAAAATAGATTTGCATTGCATTTAGTCGTTGCATTTAGTTTTAGGATTTTTACAAAACCGTTCATCATTTGCCTAACTTAATTCGATCCTTGCATTCTCTTTGATATTTCTAGCTCCAAGGATTGGATTGATTCCTCTTGCATTGTACTACAACTAAGTGCTGCTTGAGTTTTGATAACCACCTGTTGCATTGCATCAACCTAGATAGAATAAAACTTGTTATCAAATGGCGCCGTAGCCGTTCTAGGAGTGTTTAGAAAGCATTGAGATTTGGGGTTTAGTAAAGACTATGCCTTTACTCTGTTTAAGTTACTAATTTCTCTACTCTCAAACGTGTGTCTTTCAGGTACATGAATCTTCGTTCAAGGGAAGACAACAATCTACTTCAACCCTTGGACAACATTCATCAACTTGCTCATTCACGGCAAAGAAGAGTACGAGATCAAGCTAGAGCTTTTGAGGCGATTGTTCAGCACGGTTTGGTTGATTTTAAAGCGATGGCTGAGCACGAGCATCCAGAGGGACCTCCTCCAGCTCATGGGGCCGTGGGAAGGGGCAATGGAAACCCCCAACACGCGGCTAGACCCCCAAGGATCATAGGAGCCGGAGATGCTCCCAATACTCATCAGAATAGGTTTGGGATCACTCCTCCTCCTGTACAGAACAACAACTTCGAGATTAAGCCGGGTTTCATCTCAATGGTGCAAAACAATAAGTTTCATGGGCTAGCAATGGAAGATCCCTTGGAACACCTTGATAACTTCGAACAAGTATGTGGGATGGTCAAGATAAACGGCATATCCGAAGATGCTTTCAAGCTGCGTCTCTTTCCATTTTCTCTTGGAGACAAGGCTAGACATTGGGAGAAGACACTTCCACAAAGCACCATTACATTTTGGGCTGAGTGTAAGAAGGCTTTCCTCTCAAAGTTTTTCTCTAGCACCAGAACAGCAAGGCTAAGAAGCGAGATCAGCGGCTTCACGCAAAGGAACAATGAGACTTTCAATCAAGCAATGGAACGGTTCAAGGACGATACTATCCAATGTCCTCACCAGGGCTTCAGCGAAGAGACTCTTCTAAGCACTATCTACCGCGGAGCTTCCCCAAAGATTCGCTTGTTGCTTGACACAGCTAGTAAGGGAAACTTCCTTGGTCAAAAGGTAGAAGAAGGCATGGAGCTGATTGAGAACTTGGCATTGAGTGACGGCAAACTATGCTGAAGATTACGACTGTGCACCGAGAGGTTCTGAGCTAGAGTCTCACAAGAAAGAGTTGAAATCCTTGCATGAGAGGATTGATAAATTGGTGTTGGCCAAACAGAAGCATGTTCACTTTGTTGGTGAAGCGGATGAGAGCCAAGAGGAGCTTGAGTTGAGCCAAGAAGAAGCCAATTGGGTGGCGGGTCAAAACAACTACAAACCTCAGGGATATTCACAAGGCTACAACCAAAACAACAATCTCTCATACCGTAGTACCAATGTCGCGAACCCTAAGGATCAAGTGTACCCTGTTCAGCAAGCAAAGCCTTTCGTACCATATAACAAAGGATTTCAGCCGAGTGGTGGCTTCCAAGGGCAAGGGCAGAACAACTTCCTAGGGCAACATCAAGGAAACAAAGGTTATACGCCAATGTACCCTCCTGGCTTTATACCCCAGCAACAACAACCGATGCAACAACAAGTTGATCCTGTCCAAGCTTTGTTTCAACAATTGATTCAAGGGCAAGCCTCTACAAACCAGAAGTTTGCCAAGATGAACACTCGCTTAGACTCGTCACTCACGGACTTCTCTACTCAGATTACAACCTTGAATAATAAGATCAAGCAACTTGAGAAGGGAAAGGCAACATCAAGCGGTCAGAATAGCTTAGCGGGCAAGTGTGAGCAAATTCCCAAGGAATATGCCAACGCCATAACATTGAGAAGTGGGAAAGAGCTAGCACCTCCGGTTACTCCCAAGATCAACGACGACGTTGTGATTCAAGAGGGGGAGGGTAAGCTTTCAGCCGATGATGAGATAAACTTTGACAATGTTTGGATTCAAGGACCAAGGAGAGGTGAGAAAGCGGTTGTTGAGAAGAAAGCGGAGCAAACTACTAAGGAGAAGGATGCTTATGTACCTCCACCGTATGTACCTAAGCTACCTTTTCCTGACCATTTCAAGAAGCAACTCATAGAGAAGCATAGAGTCCTGTTTGAGAAGTACCTTAAGGACGTAGAGATCAAGCAACCTCTCGTGGACTGCCTTGCAATGATGCCTAAATGCGCCAAATTCTTCAAAGACACTCTCGTGAAGAAGAATAAGGAAAGCAAGGAAGTGCTTATTCTAAGTGAGGAGTGTAATGCTGTAATACACAAGGAGATAGTCCCTAAGAAGTTGGGAGACCTTGGAAGCTTCACTATACCTTGCGCTTTAGGTCCTTTGGAGTTCAAGAATTGCCTTTGTGATCTCGGAGCTAGTATAAATCTGATGCCTCATTCCGTGGCAAAGAAGCTTGGCTTTACCCGTTTCAAGGATTGTAGAATCTCGTTGGTACTAGCTGACAGAAGTGTGAGGTTGCCCATGGGATTGCTTGAGGACTTGCCAGTGAAGATCAGTAGAGTAAACGTGCCTACGGACTTTGTTGTGTTGGAAATGGATGAAGAACCAAAGGATCCACTCATTCTCGGTAGACCGTTCTTAGCCACCGCCAGAGCTATAATAGACGTCAAGAACGTGAAGATTGCCTTGCACTTGGGTAAAGATATAAGGCTGGACTTCGATATCAATGTGGTTTTGAAGAAGCCTACGATAGAAGGGAAAGCTTTCTACATTGAAACGTTGGATGCTTTAGCGGATGAGTTGCTGGAAGAGTTGGCTCAGGAAGATCATTTGAAGCTGGCACTGACTAAGGAGCCAGGAGAGTTCGGTTATGTGGATCAGAGGACTCAAGAGTACGTCAACTTGCTCGATTCAAGGAAGGTTGTGCTAGAAGATGAAGGCATTGGCCTAGAGATCGACTCCGAGATCGATGACATTACTCGATCCAGGGGTCAAATCGACAAGACAATCGAAAGCACAACTCGATCCGGAGCAGCAATCGACAGTCAGATCGAGGAGGGTGATCGATCCAGGAAAACAATCGATTCCAAGATCGAGAGAGGCCTCCCGATCAGTTTGGGGTCTAATCTTGAGATCGACTCAACGTCTCGATCTCTCACTCGATCCACATTAAATCGAGTGAGTGAATCGAGCGAAACTGCTCGATCTAAACGACCTCGAGAGCAAGATCGACTGGACGACTCGATTCCAGAAGGGATAGCGTTTGGAGAAAGCTGCCTCAAGGGTCATGTCTTGGGTTCTAAGGAAGGTTCCAAGGAGGAAAGCAACAGAAACAGCCACGAGGATGATTGGAGCGAGCTGCTAGCCACAAAGGTGGACCTTAAGGAGCTCCCAAAAGGGCTAAAGTATGCTTTCTTAGGGCTTAACGAAACCTATCCTGTGATTGTGAATGAAAACTTAAGTGATGATGAGTTGCACTCGCTCTTAACTGAGTTGAGAAAGTATAGGAAGGCCATTGGGTACTCTCTAAGTGACATCAAGGGCCTTTCACCGATGCTTTGCACTCATAGGATTCACTTGGATAATGAGAACGCCTCTTCTATAGAACATCAAAGGCGTTTGAATCCTAATTTGAAAGAGGTTGTTAAGAAAGAGATTCTTAAGCTACTAGAAGCTGACGTGATCTATCCCATAAGTGACAGCACGTGGGTTTCTCCCATACACGTGGTGCCTAAGAAGGGAGGGATCACGATCATTAAGAATGACAAAGATGAGCTTATACCTACTAGAACAATTACTGGACACCTTATGTGTATTGATTATAGGAAGCTTAATCTTGCAACTAGAAAGGATCATTTTCCCTTACCTTTTATTGATCAAATGCTTGAAAGACTTGCTAATCACCCCTACTATTGCTTTCTAGATGGATTTAGTGGATTTTTCCAAATACCAATCCATCACAATGATCAGGAGAAGACGACCTTTACATGCCCTTATGGCACCTTCGCTCATCGAAGGATGCCATTCGGGTTGTGTAATGCACCGGCTACGTTTCAGCGATGTATGATGTCGATCTTCTCCGAACTAATAGAAGAGATGGTAGAGGTGTTTATGGATGACTTCTCGGTATATGGTGCGTCCTTTTCTGCGTGTTTGTTGAATCTTTGCAGGGTATTAAAGCGTTGTGAGGAGACAAACTTGGTGTTTAATTGGGAAAAATGTCACTTCATGGTAAAGGAAGGAATCGTGCTTGGTTATAAGATATCAGAAAAGGGTATTGAAGTCGACAAAGCAAAGATTGAGGTGATGACAAGCCTTGAGCCGCCAGTTAACGTCAAAAGAGTGAGAAGTTTCTTTGGACACGCTGGCTTCTACAGGCGCTTCATCAAAGATTTCTCTAAGATTGTACGCCCTCTCACGCGGCTGTTGTGCAAGGAGGCTGAATTCGTCTTTGATGAGGAGTGTTTGCAAGCTTTCGTGACCATTAAGGAGGCCCTAGTATCTGCGCCTATAGTGCAAGCACCAGACTGGACTCTACCTTTCGAGATTATGTGTGATGCTAGTGACTATACTGTGGGAGCCGTTCTAGGCCAAAGGAAGGATAAGACGCTGCACGTGATTTACTATGCTTCAAGAACCTTGGATGACACGCTACGAGGTACACCACTACGGAGAAGGAGCTATTGGCGGTTGTATTCGCCTTTGAGAAGTTCAGGGCTTACCTCGTGGGTTTCAAGACCATTGTTTACACGGATCACGCAGCTTTGCGTTATATCTATTCCAAGAAGGACACTAAGCCGAGGCTTTTGAGATGGATCCTCTTACTCCAAGAATTTGAAATGGAGATCAAAGATAAGAAAGGGATAGAGAACGACGTTGCTGACCATCTCTCTCGGTTAAGGATCAACAAGTCTCTTCTTTTAGATGATTCTCTCCCCGAGGAACAACTCATGGCGATCACTACGACTGTTTGTGGGAGTCTAGAAGGGCGGTTTGAGGAAGTTCTGAGTTTCAAAGAGGAGGATCTCCCTTGGTACGCGAATATTGTGAACTACTTGGCATGTGGAGAGGAGCCTTCACATCTTGACAACTACCTTAGGAAGAAGTTCATGAGGGACGTGAGCCACTACTATTGGGATGAGCCCTATTTATACAAGAGAGGAGTTGATAGCCTGTACAGAAGATGCGTGACAAAGGAGGAAGCAAGAGATATCATCTTTCATTGCCACGGGTCTTTGTATAGAGGGCACTTTGCTTCATTCAAAACCGCCACTAAGGTCTTACAAGCCGGCTTCTGGTGGCCGTCCATCTTCAAAGACACCCATGAGCTCGTGATGAGTTGCGAAGCTTGTCAAAGAGCAGGGAATATCACTAAGAGGAATGAGATGCCTCAAGTCCCCATATTTGAGCTAGACGTCTTTGACGCGTGGGGCATAGACTTCATGGGGCCGTTTCCTTCATCATACGGCAACGAGTTCATACTAGTAGCTGTTGAGTACGTCTCTAAGTGGGTTGAGGCCATTGCTTCCCCAACAAACGACTCTAAGGTGGTGATCAAGCTCTTTAAGAGCATTATTTTCCCGAGGTTTGGAGTTCCCAAGGTGGTGATAAGGGACGGAGGGAGCCATTTCATCAACAAGCTGTTTGAAAATCTTCTAAGGAAGTATGGCGTGAAGCATAAGGTAGCTACGCCTTACCATCCTCAAACGAGTGGCCAAGTGGAGGTCTCTAACCGTCAGATAAAGGCGATACTCGAGAGAACTGTTGGGACAACTCGGAAGGATTGGGCGGTGAAGTTGGATGATGCTTTGTGGGCGTACCAGACTGCTTTCAAAACGCCCATTGGTACTACTCCTTTCACCCTTCTCTACGGCAAAGGATGTCATCTCCCCATTGAGCTGGAACATAGGGCGTTGTGGGCTGTGAAGCGGCTGAATTTTGATTTGAAGATGGCTCAGGAGAAGCGGTTGATCCAGTTGCACGAGCTTGATGATTTAAGGCTAGATGCTTACGAAAGCGCTAGGATCTACAAGGAACGTACCAAGGCTGCTCATGACAAGAAGCTGGTACCTAAGGAGTTTAAGGAAGGAAGTTTGGTGCTGCTATACAACTCAAGGCTCAAGCTCTTTCCAGGGAAGCTGAAGTCATGGTGGAGCGGTCCGTATGAAATCAAGGAAGTACTACCTCACGTGGCTGTCACGTTGGTGGGCAAGAGTGGGAATGCATTCACAGTGAATACAGAGTTAAGCCATACATGGCGAGTGCGTTTGACAAGGAGAGCACCTCAATGCTTCTCCAAGACCCACCATCTGCCTAAACCAAGTAAAGTCTAGCTAAAGACGTTAAAGAAAGCGCACTTAGGCGGCATTCCCATGTCTATCCTGTACATATAGTTGCTTATTTCTTTTCCAGTTTTATGTTTTTATCTTGTGAGTGTGTAGGAACAAGCATGAGGAATTGCAGGCCATAATCTTGGTTCAAAAAGGAGTGAGAAGGGGCGAGTATAAGCTAGAGATCAAGTGCTAGATCGACTCATCCTGGCTCGATCTTTGCTAGATCGAGCTAGTGAATCGAGAGGAGTCAGTCGATCTAGACGAGATCGTGTAGACAGATCGAGTGACAAGGTCGATCTATATGAGCACGGATCGATCGGTCCCATCTAGATCGATCGATCTATTTTCTCTCGGGAAAGTCGTTTATAGATAGATCAATCTGTCAACTCGATCCATCACTCGATCTAAGCCAAATCAACCCCTGAATCGACAGCATGGCTCGATAACGAGGACTTAGCCGTGGTTCCAAAAACTCAAGGAACAAGAGAGCCAATCGATCCAAGACTCGATTCAAATCGGATCGTGTCCCAAATCAAGTAACCCTCTCGATCCAAGCCAATATGGGCATAAGATCGAGTCCCAGATCGACCAAAAGGGCTCGATCTCGTGCCGAGGTAACATTTTTCTTTTCTCTCTCTCACTATTTCCCTCCACATTTTAAATTCAAAACTTGGCCAAGGCAGGAATCTTTGACCATGAAAGATGTGCCTTGACCAAGACTTTTGTCAGAAACCACTTCTCTTGCCCATGGTTTTGTGTTTTGTTGGCCTTTAAATGTTTTAAATCACTTTCACACTCTCTCACTTTCGTTTTCTCGAGTTAAAAGCAATTAGAGTGTGAGATTTTTGTTTTCTGAATGCCAACAAGCATTCTAAATTCAATCTTGCAAAGGTATTTTCAAATCTTCAAGAAAATCCTCAAGAAAATCTCCTTTTATTTCGCTTGATTGTTTTAGATACTAGGGGCGATTTTAATTTTTAAAAATAACTTGATAATAGGAATAATTCTAAATTTTTCTGAGATTCTAGATTTGCTTCCCTATTATTTTGTTATAATTTTTATAAATCCCCCAAAATTCTAGGATAATAGTTACAGATTTTCTCCTTTGCTTCTCTCTTTCTCTCTACAAACCGCTGATTTGCTCATATTTTGCTTGAGAAACTTGTTTCAGGCACCATGGCACCTAAAAGAACGAGAGAGGAGACAACACAAGAGGGAGAAAATCAAGAGGTAGCTGTTCAAGAAAGAGTTCGCTGGAGCAAAGATGAGAAGAGGGACAATAAGCGGCTGGAGAGACTTCGGTTCGAGCCTACCAAGTTCATGGACAGAGGGCTACTCGCTAGGCTGGGGATTCTTGGAGATTTCGACCAACTCCTCAAGAACATTGGCTTAAGATGTCTGTCACGGATGGATTGCCCAACCATTCCAGAAGTGACAATAGACATCCTTGCCACGTTGGAGTTTGGTTACGGGAACCCTAGCGTCCCTGTTCCTTTTCAAGGCCGTCCCTCTTTTAAGATCGGACGTCAAGCTTTCAGCCTCTCAATCCCCGAGCTGTGTCAAGCATATGGTCTCAACGCAGCCGCCACAAAGATCGAGTTCCCCTCCTTCACGCACGCAAATGCTTTTTGGGACCTGATCAGCAACGATGACTACAAGGCCAACACCGCCAAAATCAAGAGAGTGAGAAGCCCGGTGCTGAGGTACACCCTGAAGCTGATCGCCAACACATTCAGCGGATGGTCAGTTGCTCCCACGGTCACGAAGACCGAGCTTTCCTTCCTGTTCCAAGGCGTGAAGCATCTGTTGTGTGATCCAGCGGAGAATGATGAGCCTATGGAGGATGAACTCGGTGATGACGTAAACTACGGGTGCGTACTTGCTGCTTCCTTGGTGAAGTACAAAGCATATGCCTTGCGGTGCAAGGCAATCTCTTCATTCATTGGCGGATTCCTCACACCTCTGCTCGTGCAAGCCGGCGTACCAATACATGAGTTCACACCCGTCTCGGCTAGAGCTTTCATGGATGAGATCTACATGAGGAATACCGACAGCTTGGGATGCATGCCAGCAGAAGGGTTCTACGCTTACCTTTTCTTTGACGCAGACAATGAGAAGAGAGTGTGCATCCTGCCAAACAAAGACGAGACCGAGCTGCTTGGTGTTGGGAACATCGAGTTCTTGCCATCTGTAGAGGAGTGCTTTGCTCCTCTAGGAGGAACACCTGCCCCAGCAATCGCCCCACGTCCAAGGTCTGAGTCCCCTGCCACAGATGAAGAGATACCCGAGGCCTACACCCTTTCCAAGATCGATTTCGAGCCAAGAACCAAGACGGAGAAGTTCCTTGCATCTGTTGTGGAGATGCAAAGGAAGATCAACAAATGGCAAGGCAAAATGCTCAAGAAGCTTGCCAAGGAGGTCAAATCACTTCAAGGAGGCTCACCTAAGAAGGCTGTAAGTGAGGAGGTTCAACAGCCCGAGAAGAGGAGACTTTCAACTGGTGGAGTTGTCATCCGTGAGACTTAAGGCAGCAACATCACAAGAGAGCATTTGTTCTCTGAAAATGAACTCTATCAACTTGAACTTTAATTTGGACTTTTAATTTTCATGTCTTATGTATTGAAAAGTGAATTCATGGCTACCATATACATATTTGGATCATCTTTTTCCTTTCTACCACTCTTGTTGATCCAAATAGCTGATCCTCATACTTATGGGACAATTACATCCTCACCTTAACCAAAACCTTCTTTTGAGCCTAAACACTTTTGTGAGAGCTGTGAGGCCTTTGCATTTCATTTTCAATTTTGCCTTGGGAAAAAGTGTTAGGAATAAGGCTGACAGTGATAAGCTCTCTTGTAGATATCAGCTTGCATTTTAAGCTTGATTCTAGGTTAGGAGCTTTGGGAAATAAAAGGGTAGAGTTAGATGGTTTGAGCTTAATGTTTTTATCTTATGAAAAGAAAAGGAAAAGATTTGAAATGGTAGGAAAGGGGAAACAGTCTAGAATTGTGATTAAGTAAACGGAAGAAAAGCTCTAAGTACAAAGAAGAAAGGCGCCAGAAACAAAGCTCAGAAAGGGTCCAAAGAAGAAAAATCAGACCAGGAGCAATCCACCAAAGGTGATGAAGGTGCCAATACAACAAAGAAGAGCAAGTCCCAACCAAAAAGAAGCAACCACACAAGCAAAAAGAAGAAGTTTCCCCAGCCATTAAGATGGGTAAAGGGTAGAGTTTAGGAAAGGGTAGACTTAGAGGGTTCACTTTTGGGGTTTAGAAGAATTTAGGATTCATCTTTGGGTAGAAGGGACCTTTGATTTGCATGCATAAGTGTGCTTTTACCTTTAGCATTTTGCCTAAGATGAAATCCTTTTCATTGAGTGATCCCTCTTCTGTAATAACCCTTTGCTAAAATGAGATCATTTTTATCTCATGACCTTACCCTTTTCAATCAAATGTCTTCACTTGATTTACATAAGTATGATTCATGTTCTGATCTTAATTGACTGTTAAAGAGTTGATTGATTTGAGCATTTGCCTAAGTTGAGATTTGAGATCATTTTGAAACATGATGAGCATGGCTAGGTTCTTTAAAGTATAGCTGATTATGTTTGCATCCTACAACTAGGCACTTAAGCATTGAAACCATCTCTTTACCTTTGCATTTTTGGAATCTGAATGCCCACCTTCAAACCTCACTCTCCCATTTGTTCTTATTTGCTTGAGGACAAGCAAAAGGCAAGTGTGGGGGTGTTGATATCCCCTGTATTTACACCATTTAGGACTGCATTTAGTACATATTTTGGTCCTTTTTTGCATGTTTTCCCTTAGCTTTTGTCCTATTTTCTTCTCCTTTTAAACTTAGGTTGCATTTAGAGTATAGTTTGCATTTTCTTTGCATTTTGGATGTTTTAGGTGCTTTTGGAGCTAAAAGGAGCTTGGAGGAGTTTTGGAGATGATCCAGGATGCTAGCTGGGCAAAAGGGAGCAAGAAGGATCAAAGCAGCCGATCTCTGCAGAACTTTTCGGTCAGAGCACAGTGAACATCGGTTAAGGATGACCGATACGGAGCAGTATCGATCACCAGTATCGGTCAAGGGTGACCGACACAAACACAACGAGTTGATTTCGGTCATATGTGTCGATCACTCCGGATCGAAGGGGATCTATATCGATCACTGAAGACCGATATAACTGACCGATACTGACCCAGCCCAAACCTGTTTTAATCACGCTTTTGCCATTACTATATGGCTTCCTTCTCTAGGCTATAAATAGCCTTTTTTTCCAGATTTTCAACATGTCTTGTCAATTTACTGTTCTTAGGCATTTTCTTGAAGTTTGTAAGACAAATTATTTACTTTTTTTAATATATTTGAATATTTGCCTTTAATCTTCCTTTATTCTCTTTTCTAATCATGATTAACATCCTTTTCCTTTGTGATTTGGTGTTAAACATGAGCATGAGTGAGTAGTTATCTTAGAGTTTCTAGATGTGGTAGATTAGGGGAATTTAAGACTTGATTAGGGCTTGTTAAGTACTTCAGTTTATGGGTTCCCCTCTATTAATCTGTTAGTCATGCTAGATTAGTCTTGATCAAACTTATCTAGGTTGTTAGCTTTCTCTTATGCCCACCAAGTGTTTGATGAAATGCTGATCTTGTTTAATAGAGGATTTGCTGGCCTTCTCAAGAGATTGACTGTTTGAGGAGCATTTTGAATTGAATAGAGTTGTTTACTATTGGTTGCTTGATGTTTTAGCACTAATGAGAGTTAGTTCTTGTTAAGATGTTTAGCAAAGGGCTATTTGCCAAGAGATTAGATCAAGCTAGCTTAATTGTAAACTCTATGTCTAGGAATCACCATTGCTTGCTTACTTGCTTGATCAATGTAGTTTGGAACAGCCTTAGTTAGTGTCTAAAATTCTCCAAAGTCAATAACCATATCTAGGAACTTGCCTTTCACTTATTTGAATCTCGGATTTGCTCTGATTTGCTCTGTTTTTCTTGCTTAAAACTGCTTAGTTTTCTTTTGTTTTCACTTTCTTTGTTGATTGATCACACTAGGTTGTTAGAACAGTTGCCTAGGCAACAAAAACCTTTTCCTGCTTGCTTGACTTAGAGATTTCACTCTTAGCTCTTCTGTTTTCAAGTAATCCCAATTAGATTGACATTAAAACCCATACTACAACTGACTAGTACAATGGGTGATTGACAACAAGTCATAAAAACCTTGTATCACTTTGCACCTCAGCTGCCTTCACTCCTAAAGCATGCAGTTGTTCCTCTGGTAGAGTATCATTGATTGGGACAAAATGATCTATCCTCAATCTTGAGAGGTGGTCAGCAACTCCATTCTCAATGCCTTTCTTATCCACAATCTCCATGTCAAAATCTTGCAAGGGAAGGATCCATCTAAGAAGTCTTGGCTTGGTGTCTTTGTTGGCATAGATGTGCCTTAATGCAGCATGATCAGTGTAGACTATCACCTTAAAACCTACTAAGTAGCTTCTGAACTTCTCAAATGCAAAGACAACTGCTAGGAGCTCCTTTTCAGTTGTTGCATACTTTGACTGAGCCTCATCCATTGTTCTTCTAGCATAGTAGATAACATGAAGTTTCTTGTCAACTCTTTGCCCCAAAACTGCTCCAACAGCATAGTCACTAGCATCACACATGATTTCAAATGGCGTATCCCAGTTTGGAGCTTGGATAATTGGTGCTGATACCAGAGCTTGCTTGAGGGTAATGAAGGCTTGTAGGCACTCCTCTTCAAAACAAACTCTGTCTCCTTACACTACAGTCTTGTCAAGGGTCTTGCAATCTTTCAGAAGTCCTTGATGAATCTTCTGTAGAAACCAGCATGTCCCAAGAAGCTTCTGATTCCCTTTACTGTGTTTGGAGGCTCTAAGTGCAGCATCACATCAATCTTTTCCTTGTCCACTTCAGTTCCCTTCTCTGAAATCTTGTGGCACAACACAATGTCTTCTTGAACCATGAAATGGCATTTCTACCAATTCAGAACCAGCTTAGTGTCTTCACACCTTTGTAGAACCTGAGAAAGATTGGACAGCAGACACCAAAGGAGGATCCATAGACACTAAAGTCATCTATGAATACATCCACCATCTCTTCAAGCAAGTCAGAAAAGATAGAAGTCATACACCTTTGAAAGGTAGCATGAGCATTCCAAAAACCAAAAGGCATTCTCCTATAAGCAAATATTCCATATGGGCAAGTAAAAGTAGTATTCTTTTGATCATTAGGATGGATAGAGATATGAAAAAATGCACTATAACCATCTAAAAAGGAGTAATACTTATGGTTTGCTAATCTTTCTAGCATTTGGTCTATGAATGGCAAAGGGAAGTGATCTTTCCTAGAAGCAGAATTAGGTTTTTTGTAATCTATGCACATCCTATGACCAGTGATTGTTCTAGTTGGTATTAGCTCATTATTTTCGTTTTTTTACAATAGTGGTCCCTCCCTTCTTAGGCACCACATGGATTGGTGAGACCCATGTGCTGTCTGAGATAGGATAGATCACTCCTGCTTCAAGAAACTTCAAGATTTCCCTTTTTACTACTTCTTTTAGATTAGGATTCAATCTCCTTTTAGGTTCAACAGAAGTTCTTGTCTCATCCTCTAGATGGATCCTATGAGTGCAGAGGTTTGGGGAAATGGCTTGGATATCATCTAGTGAATATCCAATGGCTCTTCTAAACCTCTTTAACACTTTGACAAGGGAAAAGATCTCATCATCATTGAGGTTATCATTTACAATGACAGGATAAGTAGAATTAGAGCCTAAGAAAACATACTTTAGCCCTTTAGGAAGAGGTTTGAGCTCTACTTTGGGTGCTTTGAGCTTACTCCAGTCCTCTTCTTAAATGCTCTGCTCCTTGGCGCCAGCTTCATTGCTTGGGGAACCAGCTTTTTGAACTGAGAAGACCTCCTTTCTTGTGTATTCCAGTCTCTCAAATGGCTCCTCTTCTTCCAAAGCTATGTGAGAGTCTAACCTCAGCTTATAACCCAAGATTTCCATATCTAAATAACTATCTTCTCCATTCTCCTTTGTCAAAGCCACTTGAAGTTTATCTTCACAACACAGCTCCTCTTGAAGTTCATTATGCAGCTTCTCTAAGATCTCTATTTGAAACACTTGACCTTCAATAGTAGGCTGCTGCATAATCTGCTTGATGTCAAACTTCAAAGACATATCTTTGCCCAAGTGTAACTCAATCTTTCCTTTCTTAACATCAATGACAGCTCCTGTTATGGCTAGGAAGGGTCTCCCAAGAATGAGAGGGTCTCTATGTTCCTCATCCATATCCAAAACCACAAAATCAGTAGGTATTTCTACACTCCCAATCCTGAGTGGTACATCTTCAAGTAAACTTTTGGGGAGCCTCACTGATCTATCAGCCAACACCAAAGAAATTCTGCAATCCTTGAACTTGCTGAAGCCTAGGCGCTGTGCTACAGAGTAGGGCATCAAACTGACGCTAGCTCCTAGATCACACAAACATTTATCAAACAGAAGTGGACCTATAGAGCAGGGTAAGGTAAAGCTCCCTAGATCTCCTAGTTTGTTGGTAGCCACTCTCTTCTGTTGAGTAATGGCGCTACACTCATCTGTGAGGACTACCATCCCTTGTAGGTCATTGGTTCTTTCAGCAACAGCATCCTTTAAGAATATCTGATAAGGAGGAACTAGAACAAAGGCATCTAATAGTGGCATTGTGAGCTGGATCATCTTCATCTGTTCATCAAAGAGCCCTTTGTATTTAGCAACCAGCTGCTTTTTAAACCTTCTAGAAAAAGGTATGGTGGACTGATAAGGAGGAGGGATGAATCTTGGTTCCTTGATCAAATCCTTAGAGGCTTTCTTTGATTTTCCCTTAACAACTTCTTTGTCTTTGATGTTTGCTGGACCCTTTTCAGCTTCAATTACTTCGTCCTCTCGAGCTTCCTCATTACCTTTAGCTTCCACCCCCTCTTCTTGTTCCTCAATGTCCAGATTGGGTGTAGAAGGTGCAACTCTTGGAGGAAGTTGCTTCCCACTTCTTAAAGTGACAGCTTTAACACACTCATGTGCAAGTGAAGAGGTAGATGGTTGAGCCATGCTTTCTAGTTTGTTGATCTTCATATTCAATGGACCTAGTTGGGATTGCGAGCTAGAGTCAATGCCTTTGTGTATCTCAACAGGCATGCTTCTGTGAATGTCAATCATATTCTTTTGAATTTCTACATTCTGAAGTTGTTGGAGTTGCAGGAACATTTCCTTAAGGTCCAATGCTGATATACTCTTATATTTAGCATATGTAGCATGCATTTAGATTAGTTTTCATGCTTTCATCTCACATAATAGGCTAGGTTTGCACCATTTGTCTCATTTTAGGTCCTAAGTGCACTTTGTATTAGCATTTGCATATTTCTTGCATTCTTGCATCATATTCAGGTTGTTTTGGACACACTGGAGCTGTGGAGGTTGCGTGGACATGCTAAGGATCGAAGAGAAGCATGTGTACACTTGGAAGAACTCAGCCGTTCAGAAAAGGAACCGGGATTGAGGTGCGGATCGAGCTAGGCAGGTCGATCTAGATTAGATCGACCAGAAGATCGAGTTACTGAAGTCGTTTAAAAAGGAGGATCGAGACCAAGATCGACCTAGGTGATCGATCGTGAGTACGGACGTGGACTAAGTCATGCAGAACGAGAGCCAGATCGAGATCCACGACTCGATCATCCGAGAATCGACCCGAAGATCGATCGAAGGAGGACGATTCATGAAGAAGATCGAGTGATCAGATCGACTACTCAGCTCGATCTCAGAACCTTATCCGACAGCTCAGTTTTGGACTTTAGTGGGGGGGGAGACCATTTTCTTTGTTTGCCTATTTTGGGCGTAAAACATTGTCACTTTCATTCAACCACGCTTTGTCTTATCTTTTTCGAGATTTCCTTTAGGAAATTAGCCATTGTTGCAGTTCTTAAGCTTTTCTAGTTTTGTAAACATTTTAATCTTGCTTAATCTAAGTACTTTTCTTAATCGATCCTGCTTAATCATGTTTAGCTTTCTTCCCTTTGCATTTTCGTGTGTTTTAGCAATGTGTAGTGAGTAGATTTCCTTGGTTTTAAGGTTGGGGCGATTTAAGGGGCTTAAGGGTTTAAGCTTTGGCCTTTTTCTTGTTCTTAATCTTTTATCTTCTTGGATTTGGGGTCTTAATGCTTAGAGAGTCTTGGGAAAGATCCTTATGATCCCATGGCTTTTCTTACCCTGACCGGACTCAGAAATCCCTTAAAGCCAAATCAAAGAAACTAGCGCATCCTTTCCCCAAACGTCATGGATGTTTAGGGAGCTGGGTTTAGCTTCTCAAAGCTTAGAGATTGCTCATCAAATGAGTAGATCTATGTTTTCAAACCCAAAGCTTAAATCTTGAACCCTCTTAAACATGACCCTCAACCTTGAATCATCTTTTTAGTCTTTTAAAACTCATGTTTATCAATTCTTAGTCATAGAGTTTGCTTCTTTAGTCTTTATAAGTCATTGTTCTAAGTTGCTAGAAATTCTCTGTTTATCTGCCTTTAGCGTTCGATTTTAATAAATTAGTAGTCTTGCATTTTAAATTCCTAGAAGTCATATAACATTTGTTTAACCCCTCTGTGGGATTTTTAAAATAGTATTCATAGTCATTTGGTACTTGCATTTAGTTTTCATTGATTTTCTCATCTATTTACCCGATTTTGCTTAACTTTGCATTGCTCTTGCATTCTTAGTGACTTTCATTAACCTAGGCAGGATTGAAACCTCTTGCACTATACTTCATCATAAACATGTGCATCTAGCTTTGATTTCAATTTGCAAAAATCCTGTGTATCAAATGGCGCTGTTGCCAACTTGGGTTTGATTAGAAAGCATTAGGATTTGGAGCTTAGTCCTTTATTTTACTTTGGTTACTCATTTCTCTACCTTACTGCTTGTATTCTCAGGTACATGAATTTGAGTTCTAGAAGTGACAACAATCAACTACAACCTCTAGACAACATTCATCAACTTGGAAGTGCGAGAACAAGAAGAGCAGTAGAACAAGCACAAGCCTTTGAGGAGATAATGCAAGCTGGTGCTGTTGATTTTGAGAGTATGGCTGAACAAGACCAAGCTGAGGATGGTAGGGGTAATGGAAACTGCCACCAAGCTCAAAGACCACCAAGGATCATCGGTGCTGGTGATGCTCCAAACACTCATCACAACCGTTTTGGCATCACTCCTCCACCGGTGTAAAACAAGAACTTTGAGATCAAGCCAGGTTTTGTCTCAATGGTTCAGAACAACAAGTTTCATGGCCTTGCTATGGAAGATCCTTTGGAGCATTAGGACAACCTTGAGCAAGTTTGTGGAATGATCAAGATCAATGGTATCTCGGAGGACATCTTCAAGCTAAGGATTTTCCCTTTTTCCCTTGGAGATAAAGCAAGAGATTGGGAGAAGACCTTACCTCAAGGGACTATAACATCATGGGCTGATTGCAAGAAGGCATTTCTGTGTAAGTTCTTCTCAAGCACAAGGACAGCTAGGCTAAGAAGTGAGATCAGCGGTTTCACACAAAGGCAGAATGAGTCCTTTAGTGAAGCAATTGAGCGGTTCAAGGACTACACCATTGCTTGTCCTCATCACGGTTTTAGTGAAGAGACACTCTTGAGCGCCATCTATAGAGAAGCTCTTCCCAAGATCCGCATGCTCCTAGACACGGCAAGTAAAGGAAACTTCCTTGGTCAAAATGTAAAAGAAGGAATGGAGCTTATTGAGAACTTGGCTTTGAGTGATGGCAACTACAGTGAGGACTATGATAGAGCACCTAGAGGATCTGATCTTGAAGCTAACAAGAAAGAGATGAAGTCCCTCTATGAGAAGATGGACAAGCTAGTACTTGCAAATCAAAAGGAATTTCACTTTGTAGGAGAAGCCGCAGATGTTCTTGATGAGTTAGAGTTGAGCCAAGAGGAAGCGAATTGGGTTGGAGGACAGAACTACAACAAGCCACAAGGCTATTCTCAAGGCTATCAAGGCAACAACAACCTCTCTTACAGAAGTAACAATGTGGAGAACCCTAAAGATCAAGTGTACCCTCCACAACAAGGAAAACCTTTTGTTCCTTATTACAAAGGTGGCTTTACAAAAAACAGTGGATACCAAGGGCAAAGACAAGGCAACTTTCAAGGCCAACAACAGCAAGGAAACAACAACTACTCTCCTGTATTTCCTCCTGGTTTCATGCATCAGAAGCAACAAACTCAAGCTCCACCTCAAGATCTGGTTCAAGCTATGTTTCAACAATTGCTCAAGGTCAAGCTTCTACAAATCAGAAGTTTGTTGATATGAACAAGAGACTAGACTCTTCTCTGACTGAGGTATCTACATAAATCACGTACCTGAACAATAAGATTCGACAGCTAGAGAAAGGCAAAGCAAGTTCAAGCAGTGAAGGTAGCTTACCCGGAAAGTGTAAGCAAAATCCTAAGGAGTATGCAAACGCGATTACATTGAGAAGTGGGAAAGAGCTATCACCACGGTCAGTACCTGAAGAGAATGAGGACATTGTTGATATACTTACATATTTTGCATATTTAGCATGTATTTAGTGTAGCTTTCATGCATTCATCTTACATAATAGGCTAGTTTGTCTCATTTTAGGTCCTAGAGAACTTTTGCATTAGCATTTGCATATTTCTTGCATTCTTGCATCATATCCAGGTTGTTTTGGACACGTTGGAGCCATGGAGGTTGCGTAGACGTGCTAAGGATCAGAATGGAGCTTTTGGACACGTGATGGAACTCAGCCATGCATGCAAAGGACCCGAGATTGAGAGCAAGATCGAGCTAGGCAGGTGGATCTACACGAGATCGACCAGAAGATCGAGCTAGGCAGGTGGATCTACACGAGATCGACCAGAAGATCGAGTGTATCAAGTCGTTTCAAGAAAGGGATCGAGGATGAGAACGAGTGAGGAGATCGATCGTGAGTACGGACGTGGACTAAGCCATGCAGAATGAGAGCCAGATCGAGACCACGATGCGATCACTCAAGGATCGACTAGATGATCGAGCAAAGGAGGATGATCCAAGAAGAAGATCGAGTGATAGATCGAGTGACCCAAGTCGATCTCTGGGACCTTATCCGGCCAGCTCATTTTTGGAGTGTAGTGAGGGGACCATTAGGGCTGTTTGGCTATTTTGGACAAAGGGCGAACATCACTTTCTTTACACACACTTTGCCTTATCTTTTTCTGCTTTCTCTTAGATGATTTTCCGCCATTGTCAAACTTTTAAGCTTTTCTTGTTTTAAACTTTTGAATCTTGGTTAATCTTAAGCATTTTCTTTAATCCATCTTCTCTAATAATGTTTTGCGTTTCATTCCTTGCATTTTCGTGTGTTTTAGCTATGTGTAGTAAGTAGATTTCTTTGGGTTTAAGGTTGGGGCGATTTTAGGGTTTTAAAGGTTTAACCTTTTGGAAGTTTTTCATGTTCTTAACTCATTCTCTTCTAGGATTTGGGGTCTTAAAGCTTAGAGAGTCTTGGAAAAGATCTCTATGATTCCAAGGCTTCTCTTACCTTGACCGGATTCAAAGATCCTTGAAAGCCAAATCCTAGAGACTAATATATCCTTTCCCAAATGCCATTGGTGTTTAGGGGGTTAGTTAAGCCAATATTTGATATCCTTGCTTAATGTTCTTTGACCCATCTTTCCACTACACGCCAAAGGTTAGGAGGAAGGGTTGAGGAAAGGGGTTATACCACACGCCATGGATGATCCTAGCTTAAGTTTCTCAAGGCTTAGAGATAGCTCTTTAAAAGAGTAGATTTATGTTTTCAAACCCAAAACTTGAATCTTGAACCTCTTGAATATGACCCTCAACCATAGATCCTCTTTTTAGCATTTTAAAACTCTAGTTTATCATTCCCTAGTCATAAATCTTGCATCTTTAATCTTTAGAAGTCATTGCTCTAAGTTGTTAGAGATTCTCTGTTTTACCCGTTTTAGTTCTTGATTTTTAGTAACTAGTAGTTTTGCGTTTTAAATTCTCAGTCTTTTTCTAGTAGTTTTTAACCCTCTTCCAGAGTTTTTAAAATAGTTTTCATAGTAGTTTGGTCACTGAATTTAGTTTTTAATGATTTTACCATCTATTTACCTGATTCTGCTTAGATTTGCCTTGCTCTTGCATTCTTAGTGGCTTTCTACAACCTAGGAAGGATTGATACCTCCGTTGCCATTATACTACATCATTAATGTGGTTCGGGGCATTGGTTTACAATTTGCAAAACTTCTGTTTATCAAATGGCGTCATTGCCGACTTGAGTTTGTTAGAAAGCATTAGGATTTGGAGCTTAGTAAAGACTAAGCTTTTATTTTCAATTTGGTTACTATTTTCTCTAGCTTACTACTTGTATTCTCAGGTACATGAATTTGAGGTCTAGAGGTGACAACAATCTACTACAACCTCTAGATAATATTCATCAACTTGGAAGTGCAAGATTAAGAAGAGCAAGAGAGCAAGCTCAAGCCTTTGAAGAGATTGTGCAAGCTGGTACAGTTGACTTTGAAAGTATGGCTGAGCAGGAACATCCTAAGGGACCTCCACCACCTCAAGGTGCTGTTGGAAGGGGTAATGGAAACCCCAACCACGCAGCTAGACCAACACGGATCGTTGGTGCTGGAGATGCTCCAAATACACATCACAACCGCTTTGGGATCACTCCTCCACCGGTCCAAAACAACAAATTTGAGATCAAGCCAGGCTTTCTCTCAATGGTTCAGAACAACAAGTTCCATGGTCTTGCAATGGAGGATCCCTTAGAGCATCTTGACAACTTTGAGCAAGTATGTGGGATGATAAAGATCAATGGGATATCAGAAGATGCTTTCAAGCTTAGGCTCTTCCCATTTTCACTTAGGGATAAAGCAAGGCATTGGGAGAAGACCTTACAACAAGGTACTATCACCTCTTAGGCTGATTGTAAGAAGACGTTTCTCTCTAAGTTTTTCTCAAGCACAAGATCAGCTCGGCTTAGGAGTGAGATCAGCGGATTCACTCAAAGACAGAATGAGACATTTAGTGAAGTTATGGAGCAGTTCAAGGACTAGACAATAGATTATCCTCACCACGGCTTCAGGGAGGAGACACTCTTGAGCATCATCTATAGAGGAGCTCTCCCAAGATCAGAATGCTCTTAGATACGGCAAGTAAAGGCAACTTTCTTGGCCAAGATGTAGAAGAGGGAATGAAGCTTATAGAGAATCTAGCTTTGAGTGATCGGAACTACACTGAGGATTATGATCGAGCACCAAGAGGTTCTGAGCTTGAGTCACACAAGAAGGAGCTCAAATCGCTCCATGAGAAGATAGACAAGCTAGTACTTGCAAATCAGAAGCAAGTACATTTTGTGGGAGAAGCTGAAGAAGTTCTAGAGGAGTTAGAGCTGAGCCAAGAAGTAGCTAATTGGGTAGGAGGCCAGAACTACAACAAGCCACAAAGCTACGGTCAGAGCTATCAGGGCAACAACAACCTCTCTTACAGGAGTACCAACGTGGAGAATCCAAAGGATCAAGTGTATCCTCCACAACAAGGCAAACCATTTGTTCCTTACAACAAAGGGTTTACACAAAACAGTGGGTACCAAGGTCAGCGACAAGGAAACTTTCAAGGCCAGAAACAGCAAGGAAACAAGGGTTATCCTCCAGGTTTCATGCCTCAGCAGCAACAAGTTGAAGCTCCACCATTCATTCCACCTCAAGATCCGGTTCAAGCAATGGTTCAACAGTTGCTTCAAGGTCAAGCTTCTACAAATCAGAAGTTTGTTGATATGAACAATAGGCTGGACTCTTCCCTTACTGAGGTGTCTACTCAAATCACCAACCTGAAGAACAAGATCAAGCAGTTAGAGAAAGGCAAAGCCAGTTCAAGCAGTCAAGGCAGCTTACCCGGGAAGTGTGAGCAAAACCCCAAGGAGTATGCAAACGCTATTACTTTGAGAAGTGGGAAAGAGCTTCCGCTGAGGGCTGCACTTAAAGACAATGAGGACATTGTGGTTCAAGAGGGGGAGGGTAAGCTTTCAAATGATGAAGAGATCACCTTTGACAATGTGTGGATTGAAAGACCTAGGAAAGGCAAAGAAACCGTTTTAGAGAAGAAAGTAAAGGAGGTGAGAAAAGAGAAAGATGCATTTGTACCCTCCACCCTACAAACCGAAGCTTCCTTTCCCTGGATGGTTCAAGAAGCAGCTGCTTGAGAAGCAAAGAGCAGTATTTGAGAAGCATTTGAAAGATGTGGAGGTCAAGCTGCCTTTAGTTGATTGTTTGGCCATGATGCCTAATGTGACAAGTTCTTCACGGATACTCTTACTAAGAAGAGAAAAGAGAGTGAAGAGGTTTTGGTGTTGAGTGAAGAGTGCAGTGCTATTATTCACAAGGAGATAGTTCCAAAGAAGCTGGGAGATCCAAGATCATTCACCATTCCTTGTGTGCTTAGACCATTAAAGTTTGAAAGCTGCTTATGTGATTTAGGAGCAAGCAATAATCTTATGCCTCACTCCATTGCCAAAAAGCTAGGCTTTACCAAGTTTAAAGAGTGCAGAATCTCTCTTGTGCTGGCTGACAGAAGTATAAGGCTCCCTGTAGGTATGCTTGAAGACTTGCCTGCGAGGATCAGTGGAGTTAACGTGCCAACAGATTTTGTTGTTCTAGAGATGGATGAAGAGCCAAAGGATCCTATAATTCTTGGATGACGTTTTTAGCAACCGCTGGAGTCATCATAGACGTCAAGAATGGGAAAATCTCTCTACACTTTGGCAAATACATCAAGCTAGACTTTGATATCAATGAAGTCTTGAAGAAGCCAACCATTGGTGGACAAACTTTCTACATTGAGTCTTTGGATGAGTTAGCCGATGAATTGCTTGAGGAGATGGCACAAAAGGATCAACTACAGCTAGCTTTGACTAAGGAGTGTGGGAAGTATGGTTTCCTGAATGAACAGACCGAGGAATATGTTCACATTCTTGATTCTCGCAAGGTTTTGAAGGAAGATGAAGGCGGTTGCCTAGAGATCGACCAGGAAATCGAGGACTTCACTGGATCCAGGACAAAGATCGACAAGAAGGTTGAAGAGGTTGGTCGATCCAGAAAAGAAATCGATGAGAAGATCGAGGGAGGCAACTCGATCAGTTCATAGAACGACTCAGCTAATCGATCGACTGCTCGATCCATATCAAATCGAGCAAGAGATCGATGTGAGTGCAATCGATCAGGACCAGAACGAGAGGAAGATCGACCGGATGACTCGATCTCTGAGGAAGGAACGGTTCAAGATGGCAGCCTGAAAGCTCATGACTTGGGTTTTAAGGAGGCTAATGAGGATAATACATGAACACAAGCCATGAGGAGGACTGGAGCGAGCTGCTAGCCCTTAAGGTGGACCTAAAGGAGCTCCCAAAAGGGCTAAAGTACGCTTTCTTTGGACCCAATGACACTTATCCTGTCATTGTGAATGAAAATCTGAGTGATGATGAGTTAAACTCACTCCTTAAGGAGTTAAGAAAGTATATGAAAGCCATTGGGTACTCTCTAACTGACATCAAGGGCCTTTCACCAATGCTTTGTACTCACAGGATTCACTTAGAGAATGAAAACACTTCTTCTATTGAACATCAAAGACGTTTGAACCCAAACTTGAAAGAAGTAGTGAAGAAAGAGATCTTGAAATTGTTAGAGGCTGACGTGATATACCCTATCAGTGATAGCACATGGGTCTCTTCGGTCCATGTGGTACCAAAGAAAGGGGGTATCACGGTCATTAAAAATGAAATAGATGAGTTGATTCTTACAAGAACAATAACTGGACACAGAATGTGTATTGATTATAGGAAACTTAACTCAGCCACTTGAAAAGATCATTTTCCTCTTCCCTTTATTGATCAAATGTTAGAGAGGCTTGCTAATCATCCATATTATTGTTTCCTAGATGGATATAGCGGTTTCTTTCAAATTCTCATTCATCCTAATGACCAAGAGAAGACAACTTTCACATGCCCTTATGGTACCTTCATATATCGAAGGATGCCTTTTGGGTTATGTAATGCATCAGCAACCTTTCAAAGGTGCATGATGTCTATCTATTCTGATCTCATAGAGGAAATGGTAGAGGTCTTTATGGATGACTCTTCTGTGTATGGTGCTTCTTTTGGTGGTGTTTGTCTAATCTGTCCAGGGTACTTAAGAGATGTGAGGAGATAAATTTGGTGCTGAACTGGGAGAAGTGTCACTTCATGGTGAAAGAAGGGATTGTACTCAGTCACAAGATTTCTGAGCAAGGGATAGAGGTTGATAAAGCAAAGATTGAGGTCATGATGAGCTTGGAGCCTCCGGTTAATGTAAAGGGGATAAAGAGCTTTTTATGACACGCCGGCTTCTACAGGAGATTCATAAAGGAATTCTCCAAGATAGCACGCCCTCTTACACGACTGTTATGCAAGGAAGCTGACTTTGTCTTTGATGAGGAGTGCCTTCACGCTTTCAAGACCATCAAGGAAGCTCTTGTCACCGCACCTATAGTTCAAGCACCGGATCGGGTCCTGCCCTTTGAGATAATTTGCGACGCGAGTGACTACGCCGTGGGTGCTGTTTTGGGTCAGGGGAATGACAAGAGGCTGCATGAAATCTACTATGCCAGCCATACCTTGGATAACACGCAAGTGAAGTATGCTACCATCGAGAAGGAACTACTAGCCGTTGTCTTTGCTTTTGAGAAGTTCAGGTCCTACTTGGTTGGTTCTAAGGTCATTGTGTACACGGATCACGCTGCTTTGAGGTACATCTAATCCAAGAAAAACACCAAGCCGAGACTCTTGAGATGGATCCTTCTTTTACAAGAGTTTGACATGGAGATCAAGGATAAGAAGGGGATTGAGAATGGTGTCGCTGATCATCTTTCAAGGATGAGAGTGAATGATGCCTTACCTTTAGATGTCTCATTCCCTGAAGAGCAGCTTATGATGGTCAACTCAGTGGTATGTGCTAAGCTAGAAGAGAAGTTTGAAGATTTTTTGAGTTTGAGGGAAGAAGATTTACCTTGGTATGCTGACATTGTCAACTTCTTGGCATGTGGTGAAGAACCCACTCATCTTGACCATTACCACAAGAAGATATTGATGAGAGACATCTCTGATTACTTTTGGGATGAACCCTACCTGTACAAGAGGGGAGTAGACAGCTTATACCGAAGGTGTGTCTCAAGAGAGAAAGAGAAAGACATTCTTCTTCATTGCCATGGTTTATCTTGTGGAGGACACTTCGCTTCATTCAAGACAGCTACAAAGGTTCTACAAGCCGGGTTTTGGTGGCATACACTCTTCAAGGATGCTCATGAGTTTGTAAAAGCTTGTGAAGCTTGCCAAAGAGCTGGAAACATCACCAAAAGGAATGAGATGCCGCAGGTACCAATCTTTGAAGTGGATGTGTTTAATGCTTAGGGGATTGATTTCATGGGTCCATTCCCATCTTCTAACGGCAACAAATACATCTTGGTAGCTGTAGACTATGTGTCTAAGTGGGTTGAGGCTATAGCTTCCCCATCTAATGACTCAAAGGTGGTAGTAAAGCTTTTCAAGACTATCATCTTCCCACGGTTTGGAGTTCTTAAGGTAGTGATCAGTGATGGAGGCAGCCACTTCATCAACAAGGTGTTTGAAGGTCTCTTGAAGAAGTATGGAGTAAAGCACAAGGTAGCTACACCTTATCACCCTTAAACTAGTGGGCAAGTGGAGGTCTCGAATATACAAATCAAGGCTATCTTAGAGAGGACCGTAGGAGCTACTCGGAAGGATTGGGCAAGTAAGCTAGACGATGCCCTTTGGGCATATAAAACCACCTTCAAGACTCCTATAAGTACCACTCCCTTCACCCTCTTCTATGCCAAGACATGTCACCTCCCTGTTGAGTTAGAACATAAAGCACTTTGGGCGGTGAAGCAAATGAACTTCAGTCTCAAGACGGCACTGGAGAGGAGGTTGATTCAACTCCATGAGCTAGATGAACTAAGGCTGGACGCTCATGAGAGCGCCAAAATATACAAAGAAAGGACCAAGGCGGTTCATGACAAGAAGCTGGTGCTCAAGGAGCTTAAGGAGAGAAGTCTGGTCTTGCTTTATGACTCACGCTTGAAGTTGTTCCCTGGCAAGCTCAAGTCTAGATGGTGTGGACCTTTTGAGATCAAGGAAGTTCTACCATATGGAGCGGTTACTTTGGTTGGCAAGAGTGGAAAGGCTTTCACGGTTAATGGGCATAGAGTCAAGCCCTACTTGGCGAGTGATTGCAGCAAGGAGAGCACTACACTGCTTCTCCAAGACCCACCTCTAACCTGAACCAAGTAAAGTAAAGCTTAGGACGTTAAAAAAGCGCACTTGGGAGGCATTCCCATGTCTATCTTGTACATATTTTTGCTTTCTTTCTATTTCAGTTTTATGCTTTTTATGTTTAAGTGTGTAGGTGAAAGGATAAGGGATTGGGGATCATGATCTTGGAGTCAAAAAGGGTCAGGAAAGGATAGTTTGAGACAAAAGGTCGAGTGCTAGATCGACTTATCCTGGCTCGACCTTTGCTAGATCGAGCTAGTGAATCGAGTGAAGTCACTCGATCTAGATTCGATCGAGTAGATAATCGAGTGAATCAGTCGATTATTAGAGGATGACCCACAAATGCGTCTAGAACGAGGTGTCAATCGACTGACCTCACTCGATCCTCGAATTGGATCGATCATTTCACTCGATCATGTCACTCGATCCTTGCCAAAACGACCTCCAAATCTATCACGAGGCTTGATCCAAGGACAATAGGCATAATGATGTAGAATCATGAAACGAGGAGGCACACTCGATCTAGGACTCGATGCAATCCAAATCGAGTCCCTAATCGATCAACCCTCTCGATCCTAGCTAACATGGGCATGAGATCAATGTCAAGATCGACCAAATTGACTCGATCTCTTGCCGAGGTAAGTCCAAAATTTTCCCTCCTTTCTCTTTTCCCTCCTATTTTGAATTTGAATTGTGGTCAAGGCAAGCATCTTTGACCATGAAAGTTGTGCCTTGACCACACTTTTTCAAAAACCACTTGTTTTAGCCCATGGTTTTCTTGGCTTTTATAACCACATGCATCCACACTCTCTTTCATTTCTGTTCGAACTGTTTTCTAAAAGAAAGAGAGAGTGTGAACTTTGTTTTAAGACCAAGAACTTCTTGCTTTCATCCCTTTCAAAGGTATTTTTGGTTATTTGAATTACTTGTTTAAAATTTTTTGGAAAATTTCCTTTTGTTAGCTTAGGGTGATTGTTAGATGTTAAGAGATTAGGATAATTTTTAGAAGCAGCTAAATATTAGGAAAACTGCTAGATTTAATCCTATCTAGAGATATTTCCTTATAGTATTTAGCTTCAATTTTCATAAAATCCCTAAAAATCTGAGCTTTTTGTTTTGAGTTTTTCTTTCTTGCTCTCTCATTATTTTTATTTAGCCGCCTATACTCATCCTTCTCTTTGAGAATTTTATTCTCAGGTACCAATGGCACCAAAGAGAAGCAGAGATGTAGCAACTTCAACCAAAGAGAAAGAAACTCAGCAAGTGGTGCAAGAGGAAGATCAACAAGTGGTTCAAGAGAGGGTTAGATGGAGCAAGGAGGAGAAAAAGGCTAAGAAGAGACTTGAGAGGCTGTGCTTTGAACCAACCAAATTTGCAAGCAGAGACCTCTTGGAGAGGATTTGATAAGGATGTTTTCTATGATGCAAAGGTGATGATGTCAAGATGCAACAGAGAGGTTATCAAAACTCTAATGCAGACAAAGATGTAGTATAGTGAGCAAGAGAGGAGTCAATCCACACCTAGGGGTAGCAAGATCACTAAGAATGCAAAGGAATGAGCAAATCTAAGCAGAATATGAAAATGATTGGTAAAATCCTTAAAAACTAAGTGCAAGTGTCAAATGCAAAGCAAAACAATTTTAAAATCCCTGGAAGAGGGTTAACTACCACGATGAACAAGCGGAATAATTAAAATGCAAAGCTACGAATTACTAAAAATCGACTAGTGGATCGACCAAGGATCGACCACTAGATTGAGCAACAACGATCAATCTCGTCTAAACAACCTAGAATGATGAAATGATGCAATATGCGATTGACAAGAACACAACTTTATGATGATGGAATGATATTAAACGACTTAAGATACTAAGAAGAAGGGTCTAGGGTCGAGGTTCATATTCGTGGGTCTCAAAAATCAAAGCTTGGTTTGAAAACGTTGGATCTACTCTCCTTGAGAGGTTCTCTAGGCCTTGAAAACAAAACAAGATTCATCCATGACTTGTGGTATGGATCACGCCTTCATTCTCTTCTCCAAAACCATGGCGTTTGGTGGAAAAAGAGATTGAAGGGCATAAAACTTAGATTTCAAACACACGGCCTAACTAATCCCCTAAACAACCATGGCGTGTGGGAAAGGAAGGATTAGCCTCTAGGATTCTATTTTCCAGGACATTTGGATCCTGTCAAGGTAAGACATCCCTCGGATCATAGAGATTTGGCGTGAGAGTCTCTAAGCCTTAAGCACTCGTAATCCTAGAAGAGAAGGCGATGAAGAACAAGAAAACACAAAGCTTTAACTTATTCAACCCTTTCGAATCGCCCCGACCCCAAAACCCAATAAGACTACTCGCGATGATCTATTAAGCATGATTAACGAAGATTAAAGAGAGATTTTCAATATTCAAAAGTCAAAATGCAAGAAAAGCTTCGAAAGTCTACAATGGTGGATTCGCCTAAAAAAACGAGAGAGAGAAAAAAGGTAGAAGACAGAATGGGGGATAATGAAAAGGGATCGTTGCCTTTTGCCAAAACTGGCCAAACCGTAAATGGTCCCCCCTTCACTACGGTCAAAAGCCAGCTGGATGGATAAGGTTGGTCTGGGATCGAGCACGAAGCTCGATCTGGCACTCGATATTGTCTTGGATTGGATGACTCTTAGTCGATCTATGAGTCGATCTTGTGCTGATCGGGTTGGAAGCTCGATCAGGTATTCGATCTGCATGGCGTCATTTACGTCCGTACTTCAGATCGATCCCCACACTCGATCTTGGTCTCGATACATCTGCATGCATCGACTTGATTACTCGATCTTCTGTTCGATCTTCTGTTCGATCTCGTCTGGATCGACCTGCCTTGCTCGATCTGCTACTCGATCTCGGGTTCCAAGCATGCAATCCTGATTTCTCCAAGTCTCCACGAACTTCCTCACGAGCCTTAACACGTCCACGAATCCTCCATAGCTCCAAAGTAGCCGAAAAAACCTGAATGCGATGCAAAATACAAGAAACATGCAAATGCTGGTGCAAAAGTACTCTAGGACCTAAAGTGATGCAAACTAGCCTAAAGTGCAAGGTAAATGCATGATAAACTATCTTATATGTATGCAAAACACATGAAATATGAAGCAATATCAACTCCCCCAAACTTGCCTTTTGCTTGCCCTCAAGCAAACAATATTCAAGAAGGGAGAGAGGTTTTAAAAACGGGGGTTTAAGCTTCTTGCAAAGGTGCCTTTCAAGAATGGTATGAACTTTATGCATAATGCTAAAGGTAAAGGCAATTGATGCATACATGATCAGATTCTCATCTACCCATACGCTAATCAATTATCCTAAAACCCCTCTCATTTCTTTTATTTTAAGCTCACTCACCCTGTTAGATACTACCCTTATCAACAAAGCATTATCTTAGCAAACCCCAAATCAAAACAAAAAACATCTTTACTCTTTAGGCTAGTGAAAAGGCTTGAAAATATTTTAGTTCCCTATTCTTCTTCTTATTGATAGCTCTCTATTCTTTATTTTTCTTTTCTTTTCTTTTTATTCGGCACTTAGGCTCTTTTCTTTTCTTTTTATTTTACTTGAGAGAGCTATCTTCTGAAATACTTAGAGCTTTAAACATTTTGAAAACAAAGCCTTTCACTCAAAACCTTTTGATCACTTCAATCACCAAGACTTTTTTGAAACCGTAAGCATATAAACAAGAAAGCAATCCCATCAAACCCCCAAACTTATCCTAAGCATATAACTAGCTTCAAAATGCAAAGCTAGCAATCATATGAGAACCTAATCATGTCGCCTAAACGTAACACGTTATGCTAAGTTCAAACCGAAAAGAAGCCTCACAATGATGTCACACAAGAATACTTGGCTTGAAAGAAAGGTAAGGGTAATGGTGGGAGTTCTACTTAGGCTCACAAAGAGTGGTAAAAGGAGGAAGAGAGCCTAAATATGTGTAAGATCCATGTGTTCATTTTCAAATGCATAAGAATGATATTTAAAAATCAGGTTAGGGTTCTCACTTATTAGGACAAGTTTCAAATCATGAATGTTCAAGTCAAGCCACGAAAATCAAAACAAGTGATCCAAGCATGGTAAGGACTTACTTTCAAAGCGTGATCAACGCATTAGAGAACTACTAACTAGGGCATTGATACAATTCATGAGCTTAAAACATCTTTTTAGAAAACTTTAACCCCATATGCAATGTAAACAACCTAGATGCTTAAAAATTCTAGACTCAATTCTAAAATGTTTCACAATGTGAATGCAACTACATGAATGTTTTTGAAAATTTTTAAAAATTTTACCTATTTTTATTTGTTCTTTCCTATGCCGTAGATGCAATAAAATGTAATGCAAGACTCAAGGATGCAAATGGAAAATAAGAGGAAAATAAACACGTCAAATAACACACACACTCCCCCGAACTTGAATGACACCGTCCCAGTGGCAAACAAATTCGAGAGAGTTCAAAAACACGAAGCAAAAAAGAAAAAAAAATGTGAGTGGTATGTACAAGGATCGGTTGTTGGTACCTTGGAGCTAAACTCGGCTGGAACTTGAGGATGTTCCAGCAGAGCTGCTCTTGCTAGAGGAGCGTCATGCTATGTCCTTGCCTTTATCACCGGTCGGGAAACCATGGACGGAATGTCGTGCTTGTTGCGTGCTGCCTTGCGGTTCACAGATGACAACACCGCCAGTCGATCTCCTTCTCTTCTCGGGCTGCTCGACCTCTACACTCATGGACTGCTTAGACTTCGTGGACGAGCTCCCTTGAAGCGCCTTGACTTTCTTGGCAAGCTTCTTGATCATCTTCCCTTGCCACATAGTTATCTTTCGCTGCACCTTAACCACCGAAGCAAGAAACTCCTCCACATTTTTCCGTGTTTCAAAGTCCATCCTGGGAAGCTCAAAGTGGGCTGGCATTGCGCCATATGAGGGTGGTGACTCTGATTGCTCACTCGCGGACTGAATAGGCATCTTGGTTGCACCAAGTGGGGCGTAACACTCTTCGTGGGTTGGGCAAAACTCGATTATACCGATGCTATCCAAGTGTGTCTAATCAACGTTGGGCAAGATGCACACGCTATTCTTTTTCTCTTCATTTTAGAACAGATAAGCAAAGAATCCTGGATCTGGCGTAGGTCCCAAGCTATCTGTATTGCGTATGTAGGTTTCGTCCATGAATGCTCTATCCGCGCAAGGCTCGAACCGTTGGACAGGTACACCGGCTTGGATAAAGAGTGGCGTGAGGAAGCCTCCAATGTATGCTGAACTCGCCTTGCACCTCAGAGCGTATGCCTTGTACTTCACCAAGGAGGATGCTAGAATACACCCGTAGTTAACACCATTCCCAAGGTCATCCATCAGCGGATCGTGGTTCTCTTCTTCACTGCTGCACAATATCCTTTTGATCCCTTGGAAAAGGAAGCACAACTCGGTCTTTGTCACTGTAGGAGACACGGCCCGCCCGCTGAAAGTGTTTGCCAACAGCTTGAGAGTATACCTCAGAACGGGATTTCTTACTTTCTTGATCTTAGCCGTGTTGGCTTTGTATTCTTTATCACAAAGCACGTCCCATATGATGCTGGCGTTCTTGAGAGGGGAAAACTCCACTTGCTTAGCCGCGGCGTTGAGTCCATATGCTTGGCAAATCTCCTCAATGGAAAGGTGATAAGACCATGTGAAGGAGTGGAAAGGCTCGGATTCTCAAAGGAAACCGCCAAGGTGGAGAGGAAATCCAAGGTGACTTGCGGATATGTTGGGCAATCCATCCTTGAAAGGCATGCAAGCCCCATGTCTTGGAGAAGAAAGTCAAAATCTTCTAGAAGACCCATTCTTGCCAACAAATCTCTACTTGCAAACCTAGTAGGCTCAAAGCGCAGCCTCTCTAGCCTTTGCTTCGCTGAATTTTCCTCCTTAGTCCAACGGATCCTCTCGTGAACTTGTTGAGGTTCCTCCTCTCGAACGTGTTGAGCTCCTTCCTCTTGAACCACTTGTTGCTCTTCTTCTCTTTGTGTATCCTCTTCTCTGGTTCTCTTAGGTGCCATTGGTGCCTGAAAGGTAATTCTCGGAAGAGAGCATTAGAATAGGCGGCGAATACAAAGAAAACACAAGGAAGAGAAAGAAATTCGCAACTAATACCCCAGATTTTTGGGAGATTTATAAAAATTGTAGCTAGATAAAAGAAAAGAAAATCTAGATATAAGCTTAAATCTAGAATATTCCCTGATTTCTAGCTACTTTTTAAAAATTTGTTAAAATCTCTAGCAACTTAAATCAACCATGCGATTATTAAATGATTTTTGAAAAGATTTTAATTAAAAATCTGAAAATACCTTTGCAGGATTGAAAACAGAAGCTAATGACCTTTAGGAAAAGAAAAATAGCACTCTCTCTCTATTTAGAATTCGCAAGAACAGAAATGAGAGAGTGTGAAGTTGTTGAGAACATAAAGGCCAAGAAAATCTAAAACCGTGGGTAAGAAAAGCGGTATTCTGACAAAAGACGTGGTCAAGGCACATCATTTGTGGTCAAAGATGCTTGCCTTGACCACCATTCAAAATCAAAAAGAGAGGGAAATAAAAATGGAGGGAAACATTTTGTTACCTCGGCAAGAGATCGAGTCCATTTGGTCGATCTAGGACTCGATCTCATGCCCATGTTGGCTGGATCGAGAGATTTGGTCGATCAGTGACTCGATTGGAATAGAATCGAGTCTTAGATCGATTATACTCTCTCGTTCCTTGACTTTTGGTCAACTAGGCTGTACTCCTTTGATCGATTTCCTTGATCGATTTGGGGGTCGATTTGGCTGAGATAGAATGGTAGATCGTGTAGACTACTCGATCTAAGTTCAAGGATCGAGTGACTCGGTCGATCTACCCCTTGTTCGCTTTTCAAGCTGAACATATTGGCGGATTGTCCTCTCGTGATCGACCATTCCACTTGATTTGTCTACTCGATCTCGTCTAGATCGACTGACTCCTCTCGATTCACTAGCTCGATCTAGCGAAGATCGAGCCAGGATGAGTCAATCTAGCACTCGATCTCTAGCCTATATTCTCCCCTTCTTACTCCTTTTGGATCTAAGATCATGGCCTGTAATCCCTTATACCTGTTCCTACACACTCCGATGATAAAAACATAAAACTGAAAGAGAAATAAAGCAAAAATATATATAAGATAGACATGGGAATGCCTCCCAAGTGCGCTTTCTTTAACGTCTTTAGCTAGACTTTACTTGGTTTAGGCAGATGGTGGATCTTGGAGAAGCATTGAGGTGCTCTCCTTGTCAAATGTATTCGCCATGTATGGCTTAACTCTGTGTCCGTTCACTGTGAATGCATTCCCACTCTTTCCTACCAACGTGACAGCTTCGTAGGGCAATACCTCCTTGATTTCATACGGCCCACTCCACCTAGATTTTAGCTTTCCAGGGAATAGCTTGAGCCTTGAATTGTAAAGAAGCACCAAACTCCCTTCCTTAAGCTCCTTGGGTACCAACTTTTAAAATCCCTGGAAGAGGGTTAACTACCACGAGGAACAAGCAGAATAATTAAAATGCAAAGCTACGAATTGCTAAAATTCGACTAGTGGATCGACCACAGGATCGACCACTAGATCGAACAACAACAATCAATCTCGTCTAAACAACCTAGAATGATGAAATGATGCGATATGCGATTGACAAGAACACAACTTTATGATGATGGAATGATATTAAACGACTTAAGATACTAAGAAGAAGGGTCTAGGGTCGAGGTTCATATACGTGGGTCTCAAAAATCAAAGCTCGGTTTGAAAACGTTGGATCTACTCTCCTTGAGAGGTTCTCTAGGCCTTGCAAACAAAACAAGATCCATCCATGGCTTGTGGTATGGATCACGCCTTCATTCTCTTCTCCAAACCCATGGCAATTGGTGGAAAAAGAGATTGAAGGGCATAAAACTTAGATTTCAAACACACGGCCTAACTAATCCCCTAAACAACCATGGCATGTGGGAAAGGAAGGATTAGCCTCTAGGATTCGATTTTCCAGAACATTTGGATCCGGTCAATGTAAGACATCCCTCGGATCATAGAGATCTTGGCGTGAGAGTCTCTAAGCCTTAAGCACTCAAAATCCTAGAAGAGAAGGCGATGAAGAACAAGAAAACACAAAGCTTTAACTATTTCAACCTTTTCGAATCACCCCGACCCCAAAACCCAATAAGACTACTCGCGATTCATAAAGAAAACCGATTAAAGCATAAAAGATGATCTATTAAGCATGATTAACGAAGATTAAAGAGAGATGTTCAATATTCAAAAGTTAAAATGCAAGAAAAGCTTCAAAAGTCAACAATGGTGGATTCGCCTAAAAAAACGAGAGAGAGAAAAAGGTAGAAGACAGAATGGGGGATAATGAAAGGGATCGTTGCCTTTTGCCAAAAATGGCCAAACCGCAAATGGTCCCCCATTTGCTACGGTCCAAAGCCAGCTGGACGGATAAGGTTGGTCTGGGATCGAGCACGAAGCTCGATCTGGCACTCGATCTTGTCTTGGATCGGATGACTCTTAGTCAATCTCTAAGTCGATCTTGTGCTGATCGGGTTAGAAGCTTGATCCGGTATTCGATCTGCACGGCGTCATGTACGTCCGTACTTAAGATCGATCCCCACACTCGATCTTGGTCTTGATCCATCTGCTTGCATCGACTTGATTACTCGATCTTCTGGTCGATCTCGTCTGGATCGATCTGCCTTGCTCGATCTGCTACTCGATCTCGTGTCCCAAGCATGCCATCCTGATATCTCCAAGTCTCCACGAACTTTCTCACGAGCCTTAGCACGTCTATGAATCCTCCATAGCTCCAAAGTAGCCGAAAACAACGTGAATACGATGCAAAATGCAAAAAACATGCAAATGCTAGTGCAAAAGTACTCTAGGACCTAAAGTGATGCAAACTAGCCTAAAGTGCAAGGTAATTGCATGAGTAACTATATTATATGTATGCAAAACACATGAAATATGCAGCAATATCAGGATGGGGCTGTTAGAAGATTTTGATGAGCTTCTCATGGACATGGGGCTTGCTTGCCTCTCAAGGATGGATTGCCCCACATATCCAGAAGTCACGCATGACTTCCTCTCAACCTTGGAGTTTTCCTATGAGAATCCGAGCCTCCCCATTCCATCACAAGGTCACCTCACCTTCAAGATCAGGTGGCAAGCTTTTCACCTCTCCATCCTAGAGCTTTGCCAACCCTACAGTATTAATGCAGCGGCCTTGCAAGTGGAATTCCCTCCACTCAAAACAGCCAACGACTTGTGGGATTTGCTCTGCGACGAAGATTACAAGGCTAACACCGCGAAGATCAAGAAAGTTTGCAACCCCGTGCTGAGATACGCCCTCAAACTCCTAGCCAACACCTTCAGTGGGCGATCCGTGGCTCCAACAGTCACCAAGAATGAGCTGTGTTTTCTCTTCCAAGGAGTTAAGAAGATTATATGCGATCCGGAAGAGAATGATGTGCCGATGAAGGATGAGCTTGAAAATGATGTCAACTATGGTTGTATCTTGGCTTCTTCCTTGGTCAAGTACAAGGCATAGGCATTGAGGTGTAAGGCGAGCTCAGCTTTTATTGGAGGCTTCCTCACACCGCTGTTCATACAAGCCGGAGTTCCCATTCAAGAGTTTAAGCCTTGCGCTGAGAGCCTACATGGACGAGACTTACATGCGCAACACGGATTCCTTAGGTCCCACGCCAGCTCTAGGGTTCTATGCCTACTTGTTCTACGGCGAAAACAACACAAAGAGAGTGTGATCCTGCCTAACGTGGATGAGACGCATCTAGAAATCTGTGGCACCATCGAGTTCCAAATGAAGAGGAATGTTTTGTGCCTCTTGGAGCCACAGCCACGCCGCCTCAAGTTGCTCGTGCACCTTCAGAATCACCTCCCTCAGATGTCGTGATGCCAGCCAGCTTTGACCTCCCTAAGCTTGACTATCAACCGAGAACCAAGGCTAAGAAGTTTCTTGCTTCGGTTGTGGAGGTTCAGTGCAAGATCAATAAATGGCAAAGCAAGATGATAAAGAAGCTGGCCAAGAAGATCAAGGACCTACAAGGGAGCTCATCTGATGCGTTTTCAAGTGAGGAGGTTGAGCATACAGAGAAGAGAAATGGCAAAGGCAAAGGAAGCGCTCAAGCACCTCGCCCCTCTCTACAAGAAGCCACGAGCAATGGCAAAGGCAAAGAGACAACCCACCACACTCCTAGAAAGAGCAAGAAGTCTGGAGTATCCTCAAGCTCCAGCCATGCCTAGCTCCAAGGTACCAACTCACAACCTTGTAAAATACCATGCATTGTTTTACTTTTTGCTTTGTGTTTTGAACTCCTCTTCACTTTCTTTGCCACCGAGACGGTGTCATTTAAGTTTGGGGGAGTGTGTGTGCTTTGACATGTTTTCTTTGGTCTTATTTTGAGTTATCATACTTGAGTCATCATGCATCACTTAAGGCATAGAAAAATACAAAAAAATCATAAAAGTTTTTAAAATTTTCAAAAAAAATTCATGTAGCTTGCATTTGCATTGTTAAATATTGTAGGATTGAGTCTAGAATTTTTAAAATCATTTAGGGCATTTGCCTTTGCATAGGGAGCAATGATACAAATTTTTCCTTGTAAAGTGTTTTAAACTCATGAATTAGTTCAAGGCCCTTGTTAGTAGTTCTTTGATGCATTGTTCAAACTTTGAAAGTAAGCTTTAACCATATTTGGATAATTTGTTTTGATTTTCGTGGCTTAAGTTGAACATTCATGAATTGAATCCTTTCCTATCAAGTGAGAACCTTAATTTGAACTTTTTAATTATCATACTTATATGTTTGAAAAAGGATACATGGATCATATATACATATTTAAGCTTTCTTATCCCTTTCACCACTCTCTTGTAAGCCTGAATAGAACTTCCTACCTTGATCCTTACCCTCCTTTCAAGCCAAAGTTTCTTGTGTGATATCATTGTGAGGCCTCTTTTCGGTTTGAATTTGGCATAAAGTGTTAGATCTAGGCGACATGATTAGGCTCTCATACTGTTGCTAACTTTGCATTTTAAAGCTAGTTTTAGGCTTAATTTTAGGATGAGGGTTCATGGGTGTTGATGTTTTACTTACTTGTTTTCGGTTTAAAAAGAATTTGGTGTTTGGAATTTGAATAAAAGGGTTTAATAGTTTTAAGTGGGTGGTCCTTGGTTGTATTGTTTAAAAGCTCTAATTTTAATAAAAAAAGAGATATCCCTAAAAAAAATAAAAAATAAAAGAGCCAAAAGGCCAAATGTTTAAAGAAAAGAAAAAAAAATTTGAGAAGAAGACTATCATAAATAAAAGAAAAGAGCTAAGTTTGTGAATAAGACCATCCCACTAGCTATAAAAAGGTTGAGAATGATTTGTGTTTATTTGGGTCTTTCTTGGCGTCTTGCCTTGTTGTTTATGGGTAATCTCTAGGAGGGTGAGTGAGCTTAAAAAGAAAAGAAAACAGAGAGGGGTTTAGGATCATTGTTAGTGTATATAGGTAGATGAGAGTCTAGTCATGTATGCATCAATTGTCTTTACCATTAGCATTATGCATAAGTTCAACCTTGTTTGAGAGAACCCATTGCTTGATTTAACCTTATGAATGAGATCATTTTTGTCTCATAAACTTTGTCCTTAAGCCAAATGTATTCGGTTTTAAAATGCATAAGTGTGATTCACGGTTTGATCTTAATAAATGTTAAAGGATAGGATTCTTCGATTGTTTAGGATATGAGAGTCATGATTTGAGATTCAACATGTGATGAATATGGCTAAGTTCTTTGGAGTATGAGTTTGTGTGATGCATTTTAGAATTGAGAACTAGGACCTTTGAGTTGATTCATTTGTTTAAACACTTTTGGAAATTTGAGCTCCCACTTTTAAAACTTCTCTTCCTTTCTTTAATTTTGTTTGCTTGAGGGCAAGCAAAAGACAAGTTTGGGGGAGTTGATATACTTACATATTTTGCATATTTAGCATGAATTTAGTGTAGTTTTCATGCATTCATCTTACATAATAGGCTAGTTTGTCTCATTATAGGTCCTAGAACACTTTTGCATTAGCATTTGCATATTTCTTGCATTCTTGCATCATATCCAGGTTGTTTTAGACACATTGGAGCCATGGAGGTTGCGTGGACGTGCTAAGGATCAGAATGGAGCTTTTAGATACGTGAAGGAACTCAGCCATGCATGCAAATGACCCGAGCTCGAGAGCAAGATCGAGATAGACAGGTCGATCTAGACGAGATTGACCAGAAGATCGAGTGACTCAAGTCATTTCAAGGAAGGGATCGAGGATGAGATCGAGTGAGAAGATCGATCTTGAGTACGGACGTGGAATAAGCCATGCAGAACGAGAGCCAGATCGAGACCACGACCCTCACTCAAGGATCGACTAGAAGATCGAGCAAAGGAGGACGATCCAAGAACAAGATCGAGCCTGAGATCGAGTGACCCAAGTCGATCTCTGGGACCTTATCTGGCCAGCTCATTTTTGGAGTGTAGTGAGGGGACCATTAGGGCTGTTTGGCTATTTTGGACAAAGGGCAAACATCACTTTCTTTACACACACTTTGCCTTATCTTTTTCTGCTTTCTCTTAGGTGATTTTCCGCCATTGTCAAACCTTTAAGCTTTTCTTGTTTTAAACTTTTAAATCTTAGTTAATCTTAAGCATTTTCTTTAATCCATCTTCTCTAATCATATTTAGCATTTCATTCCTTGCATTTTCGTTTGTTTTAACTATGTGTAGTGAGTAGATTTCTTTAGGATAAGGTTGGGGCGATTTGAGGGTTTTAAAGGTTTAACCTTTTGGAAGTTTTTCTTGTTCTTAACTCATTCTCTTCTAGGATTTGGGGTCTTAAAGCTTAGACAGTCTTGGAAAAGATCTCTATGATTCCAGGGCTTCTTTTACCTTGACCGGATTCAGAGATCCTTGAAAGCCAAATCCTAGAGACTAATCTATCCTCTTCCAAACGCCATGAATGTTTAGGGGGTTAGTTAAGCCAATATTTGAGATCCTTTCTTAATGTTCTTTGACCCATCTTTCCACTACACGTCATAGGTTTTGAGGAAGGGTTGAGGAAAGGGGTCATACCACATGCCATGGATGATCCTAGCTTAAGTTTCTCAAGGCTTAGAGTTAGCTCTTCAAAAGAGTAGATTTATGTTTTCAAACCCAAAGCTTGAATCTTGAACCTCTTGAATATGACCCTCAACCTTAGATCCTCTTTTTAGCATTTTAAAACTCTAGTTTATCTTCCTTATTCATAAAGCTTGCATCTTTAATCTTTAAAAGTCATTGCTCTAAGTTGTTAGAGATTCTCTGTTTTACCCGTTTTAGTTCTCGATTTTTAGTAACTAGTAGTTTTGCGTTTTAAATTCTCAGTCTTTTTCTAGTAGTTTCTAACCCTCTTCCAGGGAATTTAAAATAGTTTTCATAGTAGTTTGGTCATTGCATTTAGTTTTTACCGATTTTACCATCTGTTTACCCGATTCTGCTTAGATTTACCTTGCTCTTGCATTCTTAGTGGCTTTCTACAACCTAGGCTGGACTGATACCTCCCTTACCATTATAATACATCATTACTGTGGTTTAAGGCTTTGATTTACAACAATGAAGTCTTGAAGAAGCCAACGATAGATGGGCAAGTGTTCTACATTGAAACCTTGGATGAGTTAGCTGATGAGTTGCTTGAGGAATCTGCACAAGAGGATCATTTACAGCTGGCTTTGATTAAGGAGTGTGGGGAGTATGGTTTCTTGAGCGAGCAGACCCAGGAGTATGTTCATATCCTTGATTCTCACAAGGTTGTGAAAGAAGATGAAGGCGAGTTCCATGAGATCGATCTGGAGATCGACGAGATCACTCTATCTAGGGCAACAATCGACAAGAAGATCGAGAGAGGCAACTAGATCAGTTCAGAGAACGACTCAGCGAATCGATCTCCTGCTCGATTTACATTAAATCGAGCAAGTGAATCGAAGGAGTACAATCGATCCAGCCTAAATCGAGAGAAAGATCGACTTACTGGGTCGATCTCAGTGGTAGCAACAGTCCAAGATAGCAGCCTGAAAGCTCATGACTCGGGTTCAAAAGAGGCGAATGATGACAGCAACCTTAACACAAGCCACGAGCAGGAGTAGAGCGAGCTGCTAGCCCCAAAGGTGGACCTAAAGGAGCTCCCGAAAGGGCTAAGGTACGCTTTCTTAGGACCTAATGATACCTATCCTGTTATTGTGAATGAAAATCTGAGTGATGATGAGCTAGACTCACTCCTTAAGGAGTTGAGAAAGTATAGGAAGGCCATTGGGTACTCTCTCAGTGACATCAAGGGCCTTTCACCAATGCTTTGTACTCACAGGATTCACTTAGAGAATGAAAACACTTCTTCCATTGAACATTAAAGACATTTGAACCCAAACTTGAAAGAAGTAGTTAAGAAAGAGATCTTAAAACTTGTAGAGGCTGGCGTGATATACCCTACCAGTGATAGCACATGGGTCTCTCCGGTCCATGTGGTACCAAAGAAAGGGGGTATCACGGTTATTAAAAATGAGAAAGATGAGTTAATTCCTACAAGAACAATAACTGGACATAGAATGTGTATTTATTATAGGAAACTCAACTCAGCCACTAGAAAAGATCATTTTCCTCTTCCCTTTATTGATCAAATGCTAGAGAGACTTGCTAATCATTCATACTATTGTTTCCTAGATGGATATAACGGTTTCTTTCAAATTCCCATTCATCCTAATGACCAAGAGAAGACAACTTTCACATGCCCTTATGGTACCTTCGCATATCGAAGGATGCCTTTTGGGAAGGTGCATAATGTCTATCTTCTCTGATCAAATTCTTTCAAATTCCCATTCATCCTAATGACCAAGAGAAGGTGCATAATGTCTATCTTCTCTGATCTTATAGAGTAAATGGTAGAAGTCTTCATGGATGATTTTTCGGTGTATGGGGCTTCCTTTGGTGGTTGTTTGACTAATCTTTGCAGGGTTCTCAAGAGATGTGAGGAGACAAACTTGGTGCTTAATTGGGAAAAGTGTCACTTTATGGTGAAGGAAGGCATTGTACTTGGGCACAAGATTTATGAGCAAGGGATTGAGGTTGATAAAGCTAAGATAGAGGTCATGATGAGTCTTTAGCCGCCAGTAATGTGAAAGGGATAAGGAGTTTCTTGTGGCACGCTGGCTTCTACAGTTGGTTTATCAAGGATTTCTCCAAGATAGCTCGTCCTCTCACAAGGTTACTGTGCAAAGAAGCTGAGTTCATGTTTGATGAAGAGTGCCTTCAAGCCTTTAAGACTATCAAGGAAGCTCTTATCACTGCGCCTATAGCTCAAGCACCAGTTTGGGACCTGCCGTTTGAGATAATGTGCAACGCGAGTGACTACGCCGTGGGTGTTGTTCTAGGTGAGAGGAAGGACAAAAGGCTACACGTGATCTACTATGCAAGTCATACCTTGGATGACACGCAAGTGAAGTATGCTACCACCGAGAAAGAGCTCCTAGCTGTTGACTTTGCTTTTGAGAAATTTAGATCATACTTGGTGGGTTCTAAGGTCATTGTTTACACTGATCACGCCACCTTGAGGTACATATACTCCAAGAAAGACACCATGCCAAGACACTTGAGATGGATCCTTCTTCAACAAGCGTTTGATATGGAGATCAATGATAAGAAGGGGATTGAGAATGGTGTAGCTGAACATCTTTCAAGGATGAGAGTGAATGATGTCTTATCTTTGGATGACTCACTCCCTGAAGGGCAGCTTATGATGGTCAACACAGTGGTATGTGCAAAGCTAGAGGAGAAGTTTGAAGATGTCTTGAGTTTGAAGGAAGAAGATTACCTTGGTATGCTAACATTGTCAACTTCTTGTCATGAAGGAAGAAGATTTACCTTGGTACACTAACATTGTCAATCCAAGAATGTAGAATGCAGGAAATCAGGAATGATTAAGAACCATTTTAAACATGAATCACTGATGTATAACTAATCAATTCTCATTGCAAAAGTTATCTATGCCTAAATCACAGAGTTTCAAATCTCTTTGCAAATCCTAACAACCTAAGCATGCAGGATTGATCAGATTCAATTGTTTACAATATTCCTAAGCCAAATCTCTTTGCACTAAGTTGTTTAGCTCATCAAATACTAGTTCAGGTTATGAATAATGCTCTCACATATATTTAACAACCTAAGATTTTCGGATTCCTAGATGATGTTTCTCAAAAATTCGATTTTAAAGCAAGCAGAGATGAAAAACCAAAAGATATTCCTAACAGAATTGCGATTCTACAATCTCTTCATCAACCCTTGAAAAAGCCCTAACATAACTAGAAGATTACTCAGACATGATTATGGGATCACAAAGCATAACTGAATAATGTTGCAATAAGAGAAAGAGTAAAAGAATAGAAGGGTTCGAAATCTTCTCAAAAGAGTACAGGACTTGTCTCCCGAAAAAGCTCTGAATAAATCTCTCTCTAAGCTCTCTGAATTCTCAAAAACTAAGATAATCACCAACAATGGCTGAAAAACCTAATAAATAGAGGCTAAACACGATCTGGGGTCTTCTTTTAATTAATGGAACTTCTGGGCCAATTCTGCAAATAATCTTCATACTTTTAATAAATCCACCACGCTCCTTCCTTGATGTGTGACGAGCGTCACCAAGGGTGGTGACGAGCGTCACCATATGGGATACTTTCTGCTTCGAGCTTGGTACTTCGTGGCTTCAACTCAGAATGCTCCAAAAGGTTCTAAAATCTCCAATTATGCTTCAGACATGCTATAACCTGCAAAGACTCTTCTAGGACTCTAAAAAGACCAAAATAACTCAATAAAAAGGACTTGTATCATGGTTAAAAACCATAAAAACCATGATTTATCAACTCCCCCAGACTTAGCTTTTGCTTGCCCTCAAGCAAACAACAGACAAAGAATAAGGTTGAGGTTTGTGATATATCATGGTTTTTATGGTTTTTAACCATGATATAAGTCCTTTTTATTGAGTCTTTTTGGTATTTTTAGAGTCCTAGAAGAGTCTTTGCAGGTTATAGCATGTCTGGAGCATAATTGGAGATTTTGGAACCTTTTGGAGCATTCTGAGTTGAAGCCACGAAGTACCTAGCTCGAAGAGGAAAGTATGCATATGGGTGACGCTCGTCACCAAGCTGGTGACGCTCGTCACCCACCAAGGAAGGAGGTCGTGGCCTGTTTTTAAAAGATTGGGAAGAAATTGCAGTTTTAGCCCAGAAGTTCCAGTATTTGCAAAAAGACCCCAGATCGTGTTTTAGCTTGTATATTAGGTTTTTCAGCCATTCTTTTGGCATATATCTTGTATCTTATTATTTTTGAGAGCTTTAGAGAGAGATTTGTAGAAGAGCTTTTGGAGAGACAAATCAGACTCCTTCAGAGCAGATTTTGAACTCCTTTATTTCTACTTCTTATTTCTTTTATGCAATCTATTCTTTTCATGATGTTTTCTCAAATCACCATGTCTGAGTAGTCTGTTAGTTAAGTTAGGGCTTTTCAAAGGTTGAAGAAGAGTTTGTAGAATTGCTAAAAACTTATAGGAAATTCATTGGTTCTTCATCTGTGCTTGCATTCATATCGATTTCTTAGACACATCATCTGGATTTCGAAATCCTAGGTTTTTGATAGATGTGAGAGCATTATTATTTACCTGAACTAGTATTAGATGAGCAAAACGCCCTAGTACAAAGAGATTTGGCTTAGGAGTTTTGTGAACAATTGAACCTGATCATTACTGCATGTTTAGGTTGTTAGGGTTTGCAAAGATATTTGAAACTCTGTGATTTAGACATAGATAACTTCTGCAATGAGAATTGATTAGTTATATCTTTGCGATTCATGTTCAAGACGGTTTTAATTGATTCCTGATTGCATGCATTCTACACTCTCAGATTCAACCTGCGAACTGTCCTGACTTAGCGCCTTTAGCCTTCTGAACTTTAAGAACAAGCATAAAAACGCCCTCCTGCATTTATTTTACTGTTTTGCATTACATTCATTATTTATCGCTTAGCTTAATCCGAACCTGAACTCTTTAGTGTAGTTTACTTACTCCCTTGGGATTCGATAACCCCTTGTACTACAACTGCTTTTGCTGTGCACTTGCAGTAGTTTTATTTGGGTAAAACCTGAACCCTATCAAGTTTTTGGCGCCGTTGCCGGGGAGTAATAGCTGCTATCGATTTTTAGTATTAGGATTTTGTCTAAATTTTTATTTCTTTACTGATTTTCAGCTACTTTTCTTTGTTCCTGTTTCAGGTGTATGCCTAATCGCAGAACCAGAAGCAACAAAGAGAAGGAGCTTGTGACTTTGAGCATCGACGAGCTTGCTAGGTTGGAGAGAACTAACAGGAAAGCTAAGAAGCAATCTGCAATGGTCGCTCCACTGATCTTGGTTGAAGATGCAGAAGGTCACTTGGTTGACAGGGAAGGAAATAGGAGGAACGAAGAGGGGCAGAGAATTGATCAAGAGGGGAATGTCATTGTTGAACAGCAGGTTCAGCAAGTGGCTGAGAACGTGGGAGTCCCTGCTGCTGTCAATAACGCTGCTGGGCGTTTTGTTCAGAGGACTCTAGGTGATTACAACAGACCTGATCAGTTCTATGCCAACAGAGCTGCAATCCGACCTCCTGCTTTCCAGAGGAACGATTTTGAAGTTAAACCTGTCTACTATCAGCTAGTTGGACAGCATCCCTTCCATGGTTTACCTCATGAGCATCCTATGGATCACATAGAGAGATTTGAGGACTTGGCTTCCAGTGTCAAAGCTAATGGGGTTAGCAATGACTTTCTATTCTGCAAGCTTTTTCCCTACTCTCTTGGAGGAGAAGCTGCATATTGGCTGAAGCAACTGGAACCTGCTTCACTAACTACTTGGGAGGACACCAAGAATGCCTTTCTGAACAATTTCTATGATGATGCCAGATCAGAAGATATGAGGACGAAAATTGCATCATTTACACAAGGCCCTACTGAAGCTTTTAAGGCTTCTTGGATCAGGTTCAAGTCTTATCAAAGGGACTGCCCTCATCATGGTTTCAATCAAGTGCAACTGCTTGGTATCTTCTTCAGAGGCATTGACTGGAAATATCAGATGGCGCTGGATGCAGCAAGTGCAGGAAACTTCAACACCAACAGACCAGAAGAAGCTGTAAGATTGATTGAAAACTTGGCCTGCAGTAACAGCACTAAGAATGCAGATTTTCAGAGAAAGCAGCAGGCTGGTTTGAATGATGAAAACCAAATAGCTGAAGTTAAGGCTAAGTTAGACAGCATGCACAGCCTTCTGGTGGAAAAGAAGTCAGTCCAATTCGCTGCAGAAGTGGAGAGTTTCGAAAATCCTGAAGAATTTGAGCAGAAGGATGTTAATTTCATCAATGGAGGGGGTTTTCAGAGCCAAAGGTTTGGAAATCAGCAATGGAACAGAGGCTACAACATCAATAATCAGCAGAGTACCTTTACAGGAGGACAGAGCAAGCCTGGTTACACTCCTAAGACCTTGTTCCAGAAGACTAAAGTTGAGAAATCTTACCAAAACAGCAGGAATTATGGTTCTTCTTCCTACCAAACTGCACCTCCACAAGATAATAAAATGGAAGCTATGCTGGAGCAGGTACTTGAAGTACAGCAGAAGATGACAGTGAACTTCAATGGCAAGCTAGATTCGCTGTATCAAGACCTGAATGGAAAAATTGAGAGTCTGAACTCTCACATGAAGAAGCTTGATGTGCAGGTTGCTCAAACTGCAGGAGCTGTTCAAAGGCAAGAGGGATTCCTTCCTGGAAGGACTGATATCAATCCCAAATATCAGGTTAATGCCATCACAGTCAGGAATGAAAAGGAGCTTAAAACAGTGCAGAAAAAGAGGTTGAGTGCAGAACAGATCGTGCAACTCATGGAGTCTGAAGATGAAAATTTTTCTGTCTCAGAGGTGAGTGACGAGCGTCACCAAGGAGGAGTGACGCTCGTCACCAACATAGAAGAGAATCGGGGGTTGTCACAGGTGAGTGACGAGCGTCACCCACCTGGTGACGGTCGTCACCCACCCCAGAACGAAGCTGCTTCGCCTGTAACTGCAAATTATGACCAGGAACGTGTCTATAAACCCAAAACACCATTCCCCAAGCATCCTAGGAAGTCTAAACAGGAGATAGAAGAAGCCAGATGCAAAGCTATGATAGACAAGCTGATGCTTGAGATCCCTCTTGTTGATGCAGTCAAGCTTTCACCAGCTCTAAGAAGGTATGTAAAGAGAATGGTTGTGAATGGTGTAAGTCCTGAGGAAGGAGCATTGCTTACCAGAGACATCAGTGCAATTCTCTTAGGCACAGTTCCAAGGAATAAGAAGAAAGTGACTGTTTCTGAACAAGTCAATACCATCACTCAAAGCAGAGTTCCAGAGAAGCTATCTGATCCAGGGACCTTTGTGCTTGATTGCTCAATATCTGCAGGACGTTTTCCACACTCTCTATGTGATCTAGGGTCAAGTATTAACTTGATGCCTTTCTCTGTTGCTGGTAGACTTGGAATGACTGATTTCAAGCCAGCTGGGATCTCTCTCATCCTAGCAGATCGATCCATAAGGACCCCAGAAGGCATGTTAGAGAATGTTCATGTTAACATTGAAGGCTGCATAATTCCTACAGATTTTGTGGTTCTGAAATATGCTGAAGAACCTAAAGATCCTCTTATTCTGGGAAGACCATTCTTGGCTACTGCTGGAGCCATCATTGATGTTAGAAGGGGGAACATTGAGCTTGATCTTGGTGATGTTGTCATGAACTTTGACATGGATAAGTTAAGAAAGAGTTCTAGCATTGATGGTCAGACCTATTCTGTAAGAACTTCCAGAGATGAAGAGACTGTCATGGAGCATTCAGAAGACACTATTGCTGAGTGTGTCAATGAATCAGATATAAGTGGGCAAGTGAGCAAGATGGATGTTGAAGAGCCAATATCTGAAACTTCTGCAGAAGCTGTTGGGTTTGAGGATTGCAGTGAGGATCATATCTTCATGACTAGGCTTGAAAAAGAGGTTCTAATGAATGCCAAGTTGCTGGAGGAAGACGTGTATGTGATGGAAGCAACACTTGCAGAGCTGAATTGCAGGAAAACTGCAGAAACTCGAACTGCAGAGTCAGTGACGAGCGTCACTGACCTGGTGACGCTCGTCACTAACCTGAACACAAAGCAGCAACGAAATTTTACAGCTACAAGTCCATCATATGTTGCCAATTCGAAAATTCACCATTCCACAACCCAGAAACCTGCAACTAAGCAAAGGTATGCACTTCCTGGAACCAGTTCCAAACCTCCTAATCTAATCAATAAGAATTTAAAAGGTGAAAAAGCTGCTTCACACTTATGCAAGCAACGAGATTCTAGTAGAATGCTTGGTGTTTCTTTTGATGATTCTGCAGGAAAACGAAATATCCCACTCACACTCACGACCAACCCTGCTGATGTTCCTCACTTCCTTGGAAGTGTTCATACATGTACTGCTTACAAACCACCATGGATGAGGAGACATTCTTCTCCAAGGCATTCACTGCCACCCTCTGCTCCACCAGCTGTCTGAGCAGCATTCAAAGTCGAGCTAATGACTTTAAACAAGCGCTTAGTGGGAGGCAACCCACTAGTAAGTTTTCTTTTTCATAGATTAGTTTAGTTTTCTATTACATAGCTTAAAAAAAAAAAAAAAACCCAAAAACATGAGAAAAAATTGAAAAAAAAAAGAGTCAGTTTGTTCAGTTTGCTTGGATGATATCTTGTGAACTTGTTGGATCATGGATTATGCTTTGTTTGGATGTTTTGATGTGTGTTTTTAGTGCTCTTACAGTTTGACTTCGGAGTACACATGATGGCATAGCATTTAAACATCCAATATGTCGATTTCTGAAGTATCAGAGATGGTGATGCTCGTCACCAATATGGTGACGCTCGTCACCAATATGGTGACGCTCGTCACTAGCTCCTTCGCGAGGTACCACTTTTCCACCTTGGTTTTACACGTTCTCATGCTTCATTTTGACCAACTCTTGGCTTAATAACACTGGGGACAGTGTTGTTTAAGTCTGGGGGAGGTGGTTACTGACGTTGTGTGCTTTGTGTCATGTTTATAGAGTCTTAAAGTTGAGTCAAAAACCTGTTTTTCTAGAGTCAAAATTTTTGAAACTGTTAGTTTTTCTTGGAATTAGCCATAGGACGTTTTTGCTGATAAGAACCATTGCCACAGTAGTTGATTACAAGTCTCACTAAGTTGAAAGTCATAGGTAGATCAGTCTAGCAATGAAGGTTTAGGTTCTTAGAGAATCTGGAAAATTTGCTGTTAGCTCCACCTTAATGAACTTTAAATTTCTTGTCTTGGTGATTGATTCTTATTGATCTTGATTCTCTCTTTAAGCACTGACAATAAAGTTAAGATACAGTCTCTCTTTGATCTTCCCAGATGTAGTTTTTAAAAGATTAAGTCTAAAGAATGGTGCATTCATGACCCTGTCTCCTCACAAGGAACAACAGTAGTGAACACACTCATGAACCTGTCTCCTCACAAGGAACACAAGTATTGAGTAGCATCATATCTTAGACTGTAAAAGTTGAGAAAAAGAAGTGAAAAATCGAAAACATCCTAAGGAAAAGATTAAGGGAAGAGAAAATAGGAGAGTTGTGTTGAGATTGATTTGTTCAGTTGTTAGGAAGGGAAAAGAATCTGTAAAGTGATTAAGATGATAGAGCCTTGATGAGACTTCACACTTAGATTAAAAAATAAGGAGTTAACAGTAGAAGTTTCGGATTTCTTGAAGGGATTTGGACTGGACTTGAGAGATTTGCTAAGCTTGTGATAATTAGACTGAAATTTGATCTTGTGTTGACTCTGTGGTATGTGGATTCGAAAACTTTAACTAGTATGGTGTTTCTGATGACTAACTGACTGTTTCTTGTTTTCAAACCTCGACCCTGTACTCTATCTGATGTTTGCTTGAGGGCAAGCAAAAGCTAAGTCTGGGGGAGTTGATATATCATGGTTTTTATGGTTTTTAACCATGATATAAGTCCTTTTTATTGAGTCTTTTTGGTATTTTTAGAGTCCTAGAAGAGTCTTTGCAGGTTATAGCATGTCTGGAGCATAATTGGAGATTTTGGAACCTTTTGGAGCATTCTGAGTTGAAGCCACGAAGTACCTAGCTCGAAGAGGAAAGTATGCATATGGGTGACGCTCGTCACCAAGCTGGTGACGCTCGTCACCCACCAAGGAAGGAGGTCGTGGCCTGTTTTTAAAAGATTGGGAAGAAATTGCAGTTTTGGCCCAGAAGTTCCAATATTTGCAAAAAGACCCCAGATCGTGTTTTAGCTTGTATATTAGGTTTTTCAGCCATTCTTTTGGCATATATCTTGTATCTTATTATTTTTGAGAGCTTTAGAGAGAGATTTGTAGAAGAGCTTTTGGAGAGACAAATCAGACTCCTTCAGAGCAGATTTTGAACTCCTTTATTTCTACTTCTTATTTCTTTTATGCAATCTATTCTTTTCATGATGTTTTCTCAAATCACCATGTCTGAGTAGTCTGTTAGTTAAGTTAGGGCTTTTCAAAGGTTGAAGAAGAGTTTGTAGAATTGCTAAAAACTTATAGGAAATTCATTGGTTCTTCATCTGTGCTTGCATTCATATCGATTTCTTAGACACATCATCTGGATTTCGAAACCCTAGGTTTTTGATAGATGTGAGAGCATTATTATTCACCTGAACTAGTATTAGATGAGCAAAACGCCCTAGTACAAAGAGATTTGGCTTAGGAGTTTTGTGAACAATTGAACCTAATCATTACTGCATGTTTAGGTTGTTAGGGTTTGCAAAGAGATTTGAAACTCTGTGATTTAGACATATATAACTTCTGCAATGAGAATTGATTAGTTATATCTTTGCGATTCATGTTCAAGACGGTTTTAATTCATTCCTGATTGCATGCATTCTACACTCTCAGATTCAACCTGCGAACTGTCCTGACTTAGCGCCTTTAGCCTTCTGAACTTTAAGAACAAGCATAAAAACGCCCTCCTGCATTTATTTTACTGTTTTGCATTACATTCATTATTTATCGCTTAGCTTAATCCGAACCTGAACTCTTTAGTGTAGTTTACTTACTCCCTTGGGATTCGATAACCCCTTGTACTACAACTGCTTTTGCTGTGCACTTGCAGTAGTTTTATTTGGGTAAAACCTGAACCCTATCAGTTTGAAAACAAGAAACGGTCAGTCAATCATCAGGAACACCACATTAGTTTGAACTTTCGAATCCACATACTACAGAGTCAACACAAGATCAAATTTCAGTCTAATCATCACAAGCTTAGCAAATATCTCAAGTCCAGTCCAAATCCCTTCAAGAAATCCGAAATTTCTACTGTCAACTCCTTAATTTTTTATCCAAGTGTGATATCTCATCAAGGTTCTATCATCTCAATCACTTTACAGATTCTTGTCCCCTCCTAGACAACTGAACAAATCAATTTCAACACAGCTCTCCGATTTTCTCTTCCCTTGATCTTTTCCTTTGAATATTTTCGATTTTTCACTTCTTTTTCTCAACTTTTTCAGTCTAAGAAATGGTGCTACTCAATACTTGTGTTCCTTGTGAGGAGACAGGTTTTTGAGTGTGTTCACTACTGTTGTTCCTTGTGAGGAGACATGGTCATGAATGCATCATTCTTTGGACTTAAACTTTTAAAACCACATCAGGGAAGATCAAAGAGAGACTGTATCTTGACTTTATTGTCAGTGCTGAAAGAGAGAATCAAGATCAATAAGAATCAATCATCAAGATAAGAAGTTTGAAGTTCATTAAGATGGAGCTAACAACAAATTTTCCAGATTCTCTAAGAACCTAAACCTTCATTGCTAGATGATCTACCTATGACTTTCAACTTAGTAAGACTTGTAATTAACTAGTGTGACAATGGTTCTTATAAGCAAAAACGTCCTATGGTTAGTTCCAAGAAAAACTGACAATTTCAAAATTTTGACTCTATAAAAACAGGTTTTTGACTCAACTTTAAGACTCTATAAACATGACACAAAGCACACAACGTCAATAACCACCTCCCCCAGACATAAACAACACTGTCCCCAGTGTTATCAAGCCAAGAGTTGGTCAGAAAAATGAATGAGAAGTCAAAAAACCAAGTCAGAAAAGTGTTACCTCGCGTGGGGTCGGGTGACGAGTGTCACCAATCTGGTGACGAGCGTCACCACGACCTGTATTAACCAATTGTTAAGTTAGATGTTAATTAACGAAGTGTTGTCATGTGTACTCGAAAGTTAGACTTTTTGAGCACTCAAACACATAATTAACAACATCCAAACATAGCAATAATAACCTGGTTCAATAATCTCACAAAACATCATTAAAGAAACTGACAACTGACTCAAAGAAAACATAAAAATGACTCAAGAGAAATAAAAATAAAAGAGAAAAAGAAACAAGTAACCAGATAGTGGAGCCTCAGTCCTCATCCTCGCAAGGCTCAGTGGTGTAATGGGGGCGGACACAACCATAGTTGCTAAGTGTAGCAACAACATCCCAGAGTCCCTCAAAGCTGTCAATGATATACTCCTGAAAAGCAGCCATATCCATGGGTGTCTGTGGTCGTGGAGGACGCCTGAATGCGGTAGAGGAGGTACTCTGGCGTGTAGAAGGTCCAGCATCATCAGAAGCTGCAGTAGAAGCAGAAGCACCACCTGTAGCAGCTCAAGCAGGGCGCAGAGCCAAAGGGCGCGGCAGAGTCCGAGCTGGCATGAAGAAAAGCTGGCGTGGGACTCCCTGAATCGTAGTGAGGGCTCTCTGTGGCAACTTAATGCCAACATACTCTCCAGAAGTAGTAGTGAAAGTCCAGACAACTCCAATCTTCAGCCAAGTGACATGGCGCAGATACTGGTCATCCATAAGTGATATGTCACTGCGCAGACTGCAAGGAGTGACATCGATCTGGAAATGATGAAAGATCGGTGTCAGAAGGCTGGCAACACTCTCGGTCTTCTCCCTCGGACTGGTGAATGGCTTGGTCTTCAAGGAGACCAGATGCTCAGCGAAAACAGCGCCCAAGTTGGCGCGAACCATGCTATCGATAGGGATCACATCATCAAGCATCTCATAAAGTCCGTAGTAGAGGAGAATCAGCTCACTAACCCGAGTCTTGATAGGCGCAGACTTGCACAAAATGGTATGGCCAAAGAGGCGCAGAATGTACGTCAAGACAGGATGGCGAACCTCTGTCTACGTGCTAGTCTTGCTGTCATAGACTCCATTCCCAAACTTGGACCAGAATGTCCGCATATGGGTCCACTGAGAGGGAAGGAGAATGCCTGTGGGATGGTCAGAGAAGCCATAGATCCCACAAAGCTTCATCAGAGTGATCCAGTAACGAACCCCTCGAATCAGAAACGTCATCGTGCCTTCCTGCGCACGTTTCACCAGCTCATTCGCGTAGTAGACGCGAACTGTAGAGAGAAACTGTCTGATCAAATCTGGGTAGAGATCATACTGCTGAAACGGCATAGTCCCTATCCCAATGCTCTCCAAAATCAGAACAACCTCCTCGAAGATCCCCATCTTCTGCAGAACAGCAGAATCCACGAACCGTGTGGGGATGATCTTCACTCCCAACCACGCATTGTAGAATAGCGTGTCATACTCATCCCACTCCTCCTGGATATCACGGAATATGCAAGTGTCCCGTGATATTTACTGCCTCGAAGTTCCTGTCCAAGCCACTCCAGAGGCTATTTTCCGATATTCTCGCTTGGGCCATGGAGGCCTGCAAACCGGGTACTGACTGAAGGAATCTGTAGACCCTGTTGCAGTGCTTGAAGACGAGCTTTGCCTTGGTCGTTTCTCCTATCTAGGCATCTGAAAATTCAAGTTCAAAATCGACCAAAAACATCATCAAAATTAGCAAATTTTTCAAAATTCAAAAAACAATCAATCAAGGTGAAATAACTGATGGCGATCAACTACAACACTACCAGGAACACAATTCAAGCATCAGTTCAACCCAAATCACCTAAAATTTCCAGATTTTTGCAAGTTTCATCATGAACTCAAAAATTCAAAACTTGCAAATCAACCGATAAAAGCTCACATAGATGGTTCCATTCCTCTAATACAACCTAACTCACCATGATTCAACAGTTAAATCAAGCTAATCAAGTCAAAAATAGAATTTTACCAAACCTATGGCACACTGAAAATTGGAGATCTTAAAAATCGAGTTGATATTCAGAAAGAGAAGCAAAATCCGCACGGATTAGGCTCTTGAATCACTCAATATTGTTTAGAAAATTAAAAGTTATGAATCTCTGAAAATTCTAAGTGTTCGATGATTTTAACGGTTATGAGCACGAAGAAGAAGAAGAAAGAACTAAGTACCCGTGCTCGACCTCATTCGGTGACGAGCGTCACCTTAAGGGTGACGATCTTTTTTTTTTTTTAACTGAATAATAAGAATAATAAACCTAAGAATGAAAAATAATAACTAAGTATAATATCTACAACTTACCAGTGGGTTGCTTCCCACTAAACGCTTGTTTAAAGTCATTAGCTTGACTTTGGTTGGCTGTTTAGACAGCTGGTGCATCATCCAGAGACACAATGTGTCCTGCTGGAATCTCTGCTTGTGCCCAGTAATGCTTCACCCTTTGTCCATTGACAGTGAACTCCTTTCCTTTGGAGTTAATTAGGACAATTGCACCATGTGGGTGAGCTTCTTTGACAGTGAAGGGACCTGACCATCGAGAACGCAATTTACCAGGAAAAAGCTACAAACGAGAGTTGTAGAGTAATACCTGGTCATTGGGCTCGAAATGCCTGGAGATGATCTTTTTATCATGATATGCCTTTGTCCTCTCCTTGTATAACTTGGAGTTTTCATAGGCCAGATATCTGATCTCATCCAGTTCATTGAGCTGAATCAAACGCCTCTCTGCAGCAGGCTTCAGATTAAAGTTCAGCTTCTTGATGGCTCATTCTGCTTTGAACTATAACTCTACTGGTAGATGGCACGCCTTGCCATAGAGAAGATGGAATGGTGTAGTCCCAAGTGGCGTTTCGTATGCTGTTCTGTAAGCCCATAATGCATCATCCAACTTTGCAGACCAATCTTTCCTTGTCTTCCCAACTGTCTTTTCCAGAATCTGCTTGATCTGCCTGTTGGAAACCTCAACTTGCCCACTTGTTTGGGAATGATAGGGCGTGGCTACTCTGTGCTGTACCCCATACTTCTTCAACAGTTTGTCAAAAACCTTATTGACAAAGTGAGAACCACCATCACTTATGACAATCTGCGGGACACCAAATCTGGGAAAGATAGTGGTCTTAAACATTTTCAAAACCACTGCAGCATCATTAGTAGGAGTAGCCAACGCCTATACCCACTTAGATACATAATCAACAGCAACCAGAATATATCTATTCACATAAGATGAGGGAAAAGGTCCCATGAAGTCAATACCCCAACAATCAAAGACTTCAACTTCCAGAATGAAGTTCTGTGGCATCTCATGTCTCCTGCTGATTTTTCCTCTTCTCTGGCAAGTATCCCAGCTCGTAATGAAGGATTGGGCGTCTCTGAACATAGTAGACCACCAAAATCCAGCTTGCAATACCTTAGAGACAGTCTTGAATGTAGCAAAGTGTCCAGCATACTCTGATCCATGACAGTGAAAGAGGACGTCCTGCACTTCTTCTTCTGATATGCATCTCCTGTAAATCCCATCAGCACAATGCTTGTAGAGGTATGGCTCATCCCAATAGCATCTCCTAAGTTCTATCAAGAACTTTTTCTTAGCATAGCCTTTGAAGTCATGTGGTTCATCTTCTGCAGCAAGGTAATTGGCAAAATCAGCATACCAGGGTCTCTTTGGATCATTCAAAGCATAAACAGGCTCTTCAAAAGGCATCCCCAAGCTTGCACAAATCGCAGAAAAGTGTAGAGATTGGTGACGAGTGTCACCTCTTTCGTACACTTTGGTCGTGACTGTTATGGGTTGGTGACGAGCGTCACCCTCCTGGTGTCGCTCGTCACTCCCCTGCAGTTTCGAGAAAACTGCAGGTTTTCAATACTTTCCTCCTGTTCTCTTGTTTCCACCAAGTAGACATTCTCTTCAGGCAAGAAATCATTGATTGGGACACTGTCTTCAACCTGAATCCGGGATAGATGATCAGCAACTCCATTCTATACACATTTCTTGTCCTTCACTTCAATGTCAAACTCCTGAAGAAGCAGGATCCATCTCAACAGCCTTGGCTTTGCATCCTTCTTCTGCATTAGATACTTCAGCGCTGAATGGTCAGTATGAACCACGACCTTGGAGCCAACAAGATATTGCCTGAACTTCTCAAAAGCAAACACAACAGCTAATAATTCATTCTCAGTAGTTGCATAATTCTTCTGAGTATTATCCAAATTCCTACTTGCATAGTAGATGGCGTGGAGTTTCTTGTCTTTCCTCTGTCCCAGCACTGCATCACACATTACCTCAAAAGGTAAGTCCCAATCTGGTGGCTGCACAACAGGAGCTGTAACCAAAAGCTTGCTTGATCTGTTCAAAGGCAGATTTGCACTCTTCTATGAACTCAAACTTCACATCCTTGCAGAGGAGAGCAGTAATGGGGCGTACTATCTTGCTAAAGTCCTTGATGTATCTTCTGTAGAAGCCTGCATGACCCAGAAAACTCCTCACTGCTTTGACTGAATCAGGTGCTTGCAGACTTGTCATCACCTCAATTTTTGCCCTATCCACCTCTATACCGTCTCCTGAGACTCTGTGGCCAAGCACAATACCATCCTGAACCATAAAATGGCACTTCTCCCAGTTTAAAAATCAAATGCTTCCCTTCAAATCTCTGCAGAACTGCACACAAATTATCCAATTAGCTCTTGAAAGAGGACCCATAAACAGAGAAGTCATCCATGAACACCTCCATAAACTTCTCTATCATGTCTGTGAAGATCGACATCATGCATCTCTGGATGGTTGCAGGAGCATTACACAGCCCAAAAGGCATTCTGCGATATGCAAAAGTGCCATAGGGACAGGTAAAAGTGGTCTTCTCCTGATCATCTGGATGGATGGGGATCTGAAAGAAGCCTGAATACCCATCAAGGAAGCAGTAATACTTGTGATTTGCCAGCCTCTCCAGCATCTGCTCGATGAAAGGCAGAGGAAAATGATTCTTCCTTGTTGCTGCATTCAGTTTCCTGTAGTCAATGCACATCTTGTGTCCTGTCACAGTCCTGGTTGGAATCAGCTCATCCTTGTCATTCCTCACCACTATGACACCTCCTTTCTTAGGCACCACATGCACTGGACTCACCCAAGCACTGTCTGATATAGGATAGATGATACCAGCCTGCAACAACTTCATGATCTCTTTCTTGACTACATCCTGCAAATTCCGATTCAGCCTCCTCTGATGCTCAACTGATGATTTCGACTCATCCTCCAAGTGTATTCTATGCATGCACAAGTCTGGAGAGATACCTAAAATGTCATCAAGAGAGTAGCTAAGAGCTTTGCGAAATTATTGCAGCTTACTTAGCAAAAGGGTGAGCTCTGCATTGTTCAATGAAGCATTAACAATAACATGATAGGTGGAGTTTTCTCCAAGCAATGCATACCTTAGCCCTGCAGGGAGCTGTTTAAGCTCAACTTTTGGTGCTTTTGCTGCAGACCAACCACCCATTGTGGTAGCTTTCGCAGATGTGGAGACAAGCTCATCATGTGCAACCAGTTGCATCACTTGAGCAGTAGCATCCATCATCTTTGTGTACCCTGTTGCAGCAGCATCTAAATGCTCATACTCAGCTGTAGAAGTGGTCAACGCCCTTTTCAAGGGATCCTCTGAACTCATCTCATGGAAGATCGGATCAGCAATGTTTGTGAGAACATCCACATAAAAAGTCTGTCCATCTATGGTTGGCCTCTTCATCAGCTTGTCCATTTCGAATTTCATCACTAAATCACCAACATTCAGCTCTATTCTACTCTTCCTGACATCAATAATAGCTCCTGCAGTAGCCAAGAAGGATCTGCCAAGAATCAAGGGGTCTTTGGGTTCCTCTCCATATTCCGGAACCACAAAATCAATAGGAATCATACAATCTCCTACTTTGATAAGAAAATCCTCTATCACTCCTTCAGGAACTCTGACAGATCTATCAGCTAGGACAAGAGATATCCTTGTAGCCTTGAAATCGGTCATCCCCAAGCTCTTGGCAACAGAATGAGGCATGAGGTTCACACTAGAACCAAGATCACACAATGACCTCTCAAACTTGTCATTGAAGATTGTGCAGTCTAAAACAAAGCTTTCTGGGTCTGAAAGCTTCTCTAGGACTCTGTTCTGAATCACTGCACTGACCTGCTCGTTGATCATCATATCTCCAGCCTATAGACTCAAGTTATTGGTCACCATCCTCTTCACATAAATCCTTATAACAGGAGTGATCCTTACAGCATCAATCAATGGGATCTCTATAACCAACTTGTCCATGATAGCCTTGCATCTTGCATCTTCAAGCTCTTGCTTAGACTTCTTACGATGCTTAGGATAAGGTATCTTGGGTTTATACACGGTCTCCTTAGCATTATCTGAAGTCTTAGACAAAACTGCAGCATATGGCATCTGGTGACGAGCGTCACTGGGATGGTGACGAGCGTCACTAACTTTGGACGAGTCGGGATAGATCATTGGATTTGGGTGACGAGCGTCACCCACCTGGTGACGGTTGTCACCAATTGGTGAAGAGTCGGGGTCGGGGTTGTGCTCTATGGGTGACGAGCAACACCCATTATTGGTGACAAGCGTCACCCGTGGGTCTTCAGCAGATATTTCTTCATCTTCATACTCTTCAATACTCACGAAATTCCTTGGGGTTAAATCCTTCTGCAACACTGGTTGCAGGTTTTTTTCACTCCTCAATGTGATGGCATTCACATGGTGTTTGGGATTAGCATCAGTTCTTCCTGGAAGAAATCCTTCTTGCCTCTGAACAGCTCTTGTAGTTTGGGCAACATGAACATCAAGCTTCTTCATATGAGAGTTCAGACTCTCAATTTTTCCATTCAAATCCTGATAAAGCGAATCTATCTTGCCATTGAAGTCCACTGTATGCTTCTGTTGTCCTTCCAAGAGTTGTTCTAGCATTGCTTCCATTTTGTTCTCTTGTGGAGGTGCTGGTTGATAGGAAGAAGAACCATAGTTTCTGTAATTTCAACTGTTCTGGAATGGCTTCTGGTACTCTGTCTTCTGGAATGGGGGCTTAGGAGTGAAACCAGGCGTGCTCTGTCCTCCTGTAAAGGTGTTCTTTTGATTTTTGTTGCTGTATCCTCTGTTCCACTGCTGATTCCCATACCTTTGACCCTGAAAACCACCAGAATTGATGAAATTTACATCCTCCTGTTCAACCTCCTCTGGAGCTTCGAAAGTTTCCACTTCTGCAGCAAAGTGAACTGACTTCTTTCCCACCAAAAGGCTGTGCATATCATCAAGCTTAGCCTTAACTTCAGCAATCTGGTTTCCATCAGCCACACCAGCTTGTTTCATCCTCTGAAAGTCTGCATTTTTAGTGCTGTTGCTGCAGACCAAATTCTCAATCAGTCTGATCGCCTCCTCTGGCCTTTTGGTGTTGAAGTTTCCTGCACTTGCTGCATCCAGCGCCATCTGATACTTCCAGTCAATGCCTCTGAAGAAAATCCCAAGTAATTGCACCTGACTAAAGCCATGATGAGGATAATCCCTTTGATAAGACTTGAACCTGATCCAAGAAGCCTTAAAAGTTTCAGTAGGGCCTTGTGTAAAGGATGCAATTTTCGTCCTCATGTCCTCTGATCTTACACCATCATAGAAGTTATTCAGAAAGGCGTTTTTAGTGTCTTCACAAGTGGTCAATGAAGCAGGTTCCAGTTGCTTCAGCCAATATGCAGCCTCTTCTCCAAGAGAGTAAGGGAAAAGCTTACAGAACAAGAAATCATTGCTGACTCCAATCGCTTTGACACTTTAAGCCAGGTCCTCAAACCTCTCTATGTGATCTATAGGATGCTCATGAGGTAAGCCATGGAATGGATGCTGGCTAACCAGCTGATAGTAGACAGGCTTAACCTCAAAATCGTTTCTCTGGAAAGCAGGAGGTCGGATTGCAGCTCTGTTGGCATAGAACTGATCAGGTCTGTTATAGTCACCTAGAGTCCTCTGAACAAAACGCCCAGCAACGTTATTGGCAGCAGCAGGGACTCCCACGTTCTCATTCACTTGTTAAACCTACTGTTCAACAATGACATTCCCCTCTTGATCAAATCTCTGCCCCTCTTCGTTCCTCCTGTTTTCTTCCCTGTCAACCAAGTGACCTTTTGCATCTTCAACCAGGATAAGTGGAGCCACCATTGTAGATTGCTTCTTAGCTTTCCTGTTAGTTCTCTCCAACCTAGCTAGTTCGTCGATGCTCAAAGTCACAAGCTCCTTCTCCTTGTTGCTCCTGGTTCTGCGATTAGGCATACACCTGAAACAGGAACAAAGAAAAGTAGCAAAAAGTTAGTAAACAAATTAAAACTTAGACAAAATCCTAATACTAGGTATCGAAAAGCAGCTATTACTCCCTGGCAACGGCGCCAAAAATTGATAGGGCTCAGGTTTTACCCAAATAAAACTACTGCAAGTGCACAGCAAAAGCAGTTGTAGTACAAGGGGTATCGAATCCCAAGGGAGTAATGCAAACTACACTATCAAATTGTAGATTCGGATTATGCTAAGCAGGATATAATGTATGTAATGCGAATTAACAAATAAAAGTAAGCAAACGATTTTGGCAGATGATCTAAGTTTCAGAAGACTAAAAGCGCTAAGTCAGGACAGTTCGCAGGTTGAATCCAAGAATGTAGAATGCAGGAAATCAGGACAGTTTTAAACATGAATCACTGATGTATAACTAATCAATTCTCATTACAAAAGTTATCTATGCCTAAATCACAGAGTTTCAAATATCTTTGCAAACCCTAACAACCTAAGCATGCAGGAATGATCAGATTCAATTGTTTACAAAACTCTTAAGCCAAAATCTATTTGCACTAAGTTGTTTTGCTCATCAAATACTAGTTCAGGTTATGAATAATGCTCTCACATATATTTAACAACCCAAGATTTTCGGATTCCTAGATGATGTTTCTCAGAAATTTGATTTTAAAGCAAGCAGAGATGAAAAACCAAAAGATATTCCTAACAGAATTGTGATTCTACAATCTCTTCATCAACCCTTGAAAAAGCCCTAACTTAACTAGCAGATTACTCAGACATGATTATAGGATCACAAAGCATAACTGAATACTATTGCATTAAGAGAAAGAGTAAAAGAATATAGGGGTTCGAAATCTTCTCAAAAGAGTACATGATTTGTCTCCCCAAAAAGCTCTGAATAAATCTCTCTCTAAGCTCTCTGAATTCTCAAAAACTAAGATAATCACCAACAATGACTGAAAAACCTAATAAATAGAGGCTAAACACGATCTGGGGTCTTCTTGTAATTAATAGAACTTCTGGGCCAATTCTGCAAATAGTCTTCATTCTTTTAATAAATCCACCACGCTCCTTCATTGATGGGTGACGAGCGTCACCAAGGGTGGTGACGAGCGTCACCAAGGGTGGTGACGAGCGTCACCAAGGGTGGTGACGAGCGTCACCATAAGGGATACTTTCTGCTTCGAGCTTCGTACTTCGTGGCTTCAACTCAGAATGCTCCAAAAGGTTCCAAAATCTCCAATTATGCTCCAGACATGCTATAACCAGCAAAGACTCTTCTAGGACTATAAAAAGACCAAAAGACTCAATAAAAAGGACTTATATCATGGTTAAAAACTATAAAAACCATGATATATCAGGGGAGTAGACTGCTTATACCGGAGGTGTGTCTCAAGAGAAGAAGCGAAAGACATTCTTCTTCATTGCCACGGTTTGACTTATGGTGGACACTTCGCTTCTTTCAAGACCGCTACAAAGGTATTACAAGCCAGGCTTTGGTGGCCTATACTCTTCAAGGATGCTCATGAGTTTGTAAAAGCTTGTGAAGCTTGCCAAAGGTCAGGGAACATCACAAAGAGAAATGAGATGCCGCAGGTACCAATCTTTGAGATGGAAGTGTTTGATGCTTGGGGGATTGATTTCATGGGTCCATTCCCATCTTTATACGGCAACATATATAGCCTGGTGGCTGTAGACTATGCGTCTAAGTGGGTTGAGGCTATAGCTTTCCGAACTAATGATTCAAAGGTGGTTGTCAAGCTCTTCAAGACTATCATCTTTCCAAGGTTAGGAGTACCAAAGATAGTGATCAGTGATGGGGGCAGCCACTTCATCAACAAAGTATTTGAAGGTCTCTGGAAGAAGTATGGGGTTAAACACAAGGTAGCTACGCCTTATCACCCTCAAACCAGTGGCCAAGTGGAGGTTTCAAACAGGCAAATCAAGGCTATCCTAGAGAGGATCGCGGGAGTAACTAGAAAGGATTGGGCAAGCAAGCTTGACGATGCTCTATGGGCGTATAGAAAAGCTTTCAAGAGTCCCATTGGTACTACACCCTTCAAACTCATCTATGGTAAGGCTTGTCACCTCCCTGTGGAGTTAGAGCACAGAGCACTTTGGGCTGTGAAGCAAGTGAACTTCAGTCTCAAGACGGCACAAGATAGAAGGTTGGTGCAACTCCATGAGCTTGATGGGTTAAAGCTGGACGCTTATGAGAGCGCCAAGATCTACAAAGAAAGGACCAAGGCGGTTCATGACAAGTAGATGGTGCTTAACGAGCTCAAGGAGGGAAGTCTGGTTTTGCTATACAACTCACGCTTGAAGTTGTTCCCTGGGAAGCTGAAGTCTAGATGGTGCGGACCGTTTGAAGTGAAAGAAGTGTTACCATATGGAGCGGTTACTTTGGTTGGCAAGAGAGGATAGGCTTTCACGGTGAATGGGCATAGATTCAAGCCCTACATGGCGAGTGATTGCAGCAAGGAGAGCACCACATTGCTTCTCCAAGATTCACCTCTGGCCTAACCAAGTAAAGTCAAGCTAAGCAACATTAAATAAGAGTAATTGGGAGGTATTCCCATGTCTATCATTGTACATATTTTTTGCTTTCTTTCTGTTTCAATTTTATGCTTTTTAGTTTAAGTGTGTAGGCACAAAGAGATGGGAACCAAAGCTTATGATCTTGGAGTCAAAAAGGCAAGGAAAGGAGAAACATGGACAAGCGATCGAGTGATAGATCGACTTATCCTGGCTCGATCTTTACTAGATCGAGCCAGTGAATCGAGTGAAGTCACTCGATATAGATGAGATCGAGTAGACAATCGAGTGAGTCAGTCGATTGTGAGAGGATGACCCACCCATATGTTCAGCTCGAAATGCAAACAGGGTGTGGATCGACTGACCTCACTCGATCCTCGAATTGGATCGATCATTTTACTCGATCTGTCACTCGATCCTTGCCCAAACGATCTCGAAATCGATCAAGGGACTCGATCTAAGGAGTAAGGCCATAATCACGTGGGATCTTGGAACGAGAGGGTACACTCGATCTAAGGCTTGATTCAAATCAAATCGAGCCCCCAATCGATCATCCTTCTCGATCCTAGGTGACATGGGCATGAGATCGAGGTCAAGATCGACCAAATTGACTCGATCTCATGCCGAGGTTAGTTATTTTTTTCCCTCTCTTTTCTCTTTCCCTCCTATTTTAAATTTGAATTATGGTCAAGGCAAGCATCTTTGACCATGAAAGATCTGCCTTGACCACAATTTTTCAGAAAGCAATTGCATTTGCCCATAGTTTTCTTGGTCTTTATAATCACATGCATCCACACTCTCTCTCATTTATGTTTCGAAACTGTTTTCTAAAGAAAAGAGAGAGTGTGAGTTTGGTTTTAAGGCTAAGAGCATCTTGCATTCATCCTTTTCAAAGGTATTTTCGAGTTTATTGAATTGCTTGCTTAAATTTTTAGAAAATTTCCTTTTATTGGCTTAGGATGAATGTTGGTTGCAAAGGGATTAGGATAATTTTTTTTAGCATCTAGATATTAGGGAAAATTGCTTGATTTGATCTTATCTAAAGATATTTTCCTCTACTATTTAGTGATGAATTTTATAAAATCCCTAAGAATCTAGGATTGTAGTTAAGAGTTTTTCTTTACTGCCCTCTCTTTCTCTTTAAATCGCCGCCTAGACTCATTCCTCTATTTGAGAACTTGTATATCAGGCACTCTGGCACCGAAGAGAATCAGAGATGTGGCAACTTCAACTCAAGGAGAAGCTAAACAAGTGGTTGAAGAGAGGGTTAGATGGACTAAAGAGGAGAAGAAGGCTAAGAAGAGGCTAGAGAGGCTCCGGTTTGAGCCCACTAAGTTTGCAAGCCGGGACCTCTTCGAGAAGATGGGATTGGTAGAAGATTTTGATATGCATCTCAAGGACATGGGGCTTGCGTGCCGTTCAAGAATGGACTGCCCTATATATCCCAAAGTCACGCTTGACTTCCTCTCAACCTTGGAGTTCTCTTATGAAGATCCAAGCCTTCCAGCTCCCTCCAAGGGTCACGTCACATTCAAGGTCAGGAAGCAAGCTTACCTCCTCTCCATCGCCGAGCTGTGCCAAGCCTATGGTCTTAAAGCTGCAGCTAAGCTTGTGGAATTCCCTCGGTTCGAATCCGCCAATGATCTATGGGACCTGATCTGCAATGACGACTACAAGAGCAACACAGCCAAGATGAAGAAGGTTCGCAACCCTGTGCAGAGATACGCCCTCAAGCTCTTAGCTAACACCTTCAGTGGGAGATCCGTGGCTCCAACGGTTACCAAGAACGAGCTGTGTTTCCTCGTCCAAGGGATTAAAAAGGTCCTTTGCGATCCCAAGGAAAATGATGAGCCGATGGAGGATGAACTAGGCAACGACGTGAACTATGGTTGTATCTTGGCCTCTTCTTTGGTCAAGTACAAGGCGTGGGCATTGAGGTGTAAAGCGACCTCAGCACTAATTGGAGGCTTCCTTACACCGCTATTCACACAAGCTGGGGTTCCTTTTCAGGAGTTTGAGCCTTGCGCGGAGAGAGCCTACATGGACGAGACCTACATGCGCAACATGGACTCCTTAGGTCCGACGCCAGCTTTAGGGTTATATACCTACTTGTTCAACAACACTGATAATGAGAAGAAGGTTTGCATCCTACCAAATTCTGATGATACACACCTAAAGAGCGTCGGCACAATTGAGTTCCTACCGAGCGATAGAGAATGCTTTGCACCCCTTGGAGGCACGGCTGCACCACCTCAGATCCCTTGTGCACCATCAGAGTCGCCTCCCTCAGATGCCATGATGCCAGCGAGCTTTGACCTCCCAAAACTTGACTATGAACCGAGAACAAAAGCCGAGCAGTTTCTTGCATCGGTTGTGGAGGTTCAACGCAAGATCAACAAATGGCAGAGCAAGATGATCAAGAAGCTTGCTAAGAAGATCAAAGATCTATAAGGAAGCTCATCTGATGCATCTTCAAGTAAGGAGGTTGAGCAACCGGAGAAGAGGAGGAGATCCATCAGTGGGATAGAGATCTGTGAGCATCAAGGAAGCAACCAAGCTGCACGCCGCTCCCTCCATGAAGGCACGAGCAAGGAGAAGGGCAAGGAGATCACCCACGATACTCCTAGAAAGAGCAGGAAGTCGGGAGAATCCTCAAGCTCCAGCCATGCCTAGCTCCAAGGTACCAACACACAACCTTGTAAATAACATGCATTTCTCTTGTTTTTGCTTTGAGTTTTTGAACTCCTCTTGACTTTGTTTGCCACCGAGACGGTGTCATTCAAGTTTGGGGGAGTGTGTGCTTTGACATGTTTTATTTGGTTCTTAATTTTTGTTATCATCCTCGAGTCTTGCATTGCATCATCTAAGGCATAGAAAAATCCAAAAAATCATAAATTTTTTAAAAATTTTCAAAAAAATTCATGTAGCTTGCATTTGCATTGTTAAATATTGTAGGATTGAGTATAGAATTTTAAGCATTTAGGTTGTTTGCATTTGCATAAAGGGCAAAAGTTTTTCTTGAAAAGTGTTTTAAGCTCATGAATTGTTTAAAGGCCCTAGTTAGTAGTTCTTTGATGCATTGTACATACTTTGAAAGTAAGATCTAACCATATTTGGATCATGTGTTTTGATTTTCGTGGCTTAAGTTGAATATTCATGAATTTCTTGTGTTACATCATTGTGAGGCCTTATTTTTGGTTTGAACTTGGCATAAAGTGTTAGGTTTAGGCGACATGATTAGGCTCTCATATTGTTGCTAGCTTTGCATTATGAAGCTAGTCTTAGGCTTGTTTTGGGCGGGAATTCACTGGTGTTGCTTGATCTTGCTTACTTGTTTTCGGTTTTAAAAGGAAATGGTGTTTGGGGTTTGAAAATAGAAAGGATTCATAGTTATAAGTGGTGGTCTTGTTCTTTTTTTTTTAAATTAAAAGCTCAGTTTTAAAAGAAAAGAAGGTAGCTCTCAAAAAGAAAGAAAAGGAAAAAAATCATAAAATGAAAAGAACCAAAAGGCCACATTCTTAAAAGAAAAAATATTTGAGAAGAGAGCTACCAAAGGTAAAAAGAAAAGAGCTTAATGTCTATGTATGACCACCACTAGCTATAAGAAGAGTAAATATGTTTTCTGTTTTTGTTGGATAAGCTTGGCGCCTTGCCTTGTTGAAATGGGTAGTCTCTAGAGGGTGAGTGAGCTTGAAAAAGAAAGAAAATGAATGAGAGGGATTTAGGATCATTGTTAGTGTATATGGGTAGATGAAAGTCTAGTCATGTATGCATCAATTGCCTTTACCTTTAGTATTATGCATAAGTTCAACCATTTTTGAGATAACCCATTGCTTGAATTACCCACTCGAATGAGATCATCTTTGTCTCATAACCTTGTCCTTAGCCAAATGTATTCTGTTTTAAGTGCATGAGTGTGATTCACGGTTTGATCATTAATTGAATGTTAAAAGATAGGATTCTTGGATTGTTTGGAATACGAGAGTCATGATTTGAAGTTCTTTGGATTATGAGTTTGTGCATTGCATCTTAGAATTAAGAACTAGGACCACTGAATTGATTCATCTGAAAAACACTTGTCAAGGAATTTGAGCTCCCACTTTTAAAACTCTCTTCCCTTCTTAAATTTTGTTTGATTGAGGGCAAGCAAAAGGCAAGTTTGGAGGAGTTGATATACTCTTACATTTAGCATATTTAGCATGCATTTAGATTAGTTTTCATGCATTCATCTCACATAATAGGCTAGGTTTGCACCATTTGTCTCATTTTAGGTCCTAAGTGCACTTTGCATTAGCATTTGCATATTTCTTGCATTCTTGCATCATATTCAGGTTGTTTTGGAAACACTGAAGCTGTGGAGGTTGCGTGGACATGCTAAGGATCGAAGAGGAGCCTGTGGACACTTGGAAGAACTCAGCCGTTCAGCAAAAGAACCGGGATCGAGGTGCGGATCGAGCTAGGCATGTCGATCTAGATGAGATCGACCAGAAGATCGAGTTACTCAAGCCGTTTCAAGGAGGAGGATCGAGACCAAGATCGAACAAGGTGATCAATCGTGAGTACGGACGTGCACTAAGTCATGCAGAACGAGGGCCAGATCGAGATCCACGACTCGATCATCTGAGAATCGACCCGAAGATCGAGCAAAGGAGGACGATCCATGAAGAAGATCGAGTGATCACCTTGATCTCAGAATCTTATCCGACAGCTCACTTTTGAACTTTAGTGAGGGGGACCATTTTCTTTGTTTGCCTATTTTGGGCGTAAAACATTGTCACTTTCATTCAACCACGCTTTGTCTTATCTTTTTCGAGCTTTCCTTTAGGCGATTAGCCATTGTTGCAGTTCTTAAGCTTTTCTAGTTTTGTAAACATTTTAATATTGCTTAATCTAAGTACTTTTCTTAATCAATCCTGCTTAATCATTTTAATATTGCATTTTCGTGTGTTTTAGCAATGTGTAGTGGATAGATTTTCTTGGATTTAAGGTTGGGGCGATTTAAGGGGTTTAAAGGTTTAAGCTTTGGCTTTTTTTCTTGTTCTTAATCTTTTCTCTTCTTGGATTTGGGTTCTTAACGCTTAGAGAGTCTTGGGAAAGATCTCTATGATCCCAGGGCTTTTCTTACCCTGACCGGATTCAGAAATCCCTTAAACCCAAATCCAAGAGACTAACTCATCCTTTCCCAAACGCCATGGATGTTTAGGGAGCTAGTTAGGCCAATATTTGAGATCTTTGCTTAACTTCTTTGACCCATCTTTCCACCACACACCATGGGTTTGGAGGAAGGGTTGAGGAAAGGGTTTATACCACATGCCATAGATAAACCTCTTTTAGCTTCTCAAGGCTTAGTGGTAGCTCATCAAATGAGTAGATCTATGTTTTCAAACCCAAATCTTAAATCTTGAACCCTCTTAAACATGACCCTCAACCTTGAATCCTCTTTTTAGTCTTTTAAAACTCAATTTTATCATTTCTTAGTCATAAAGTTTGCTTCTTTAGTCTTTATAAGTCATTGTTCTAAGTTGCTAGAAATTCTCTGTTTATCTGCTTTTAGCTTTCGATATTTATAAATTAGTAGTCTTGCATTTTAAATTCCTAGAAGTCATCTTGCATTTGTTTAATCTCTCTGTGGGATTTTTAAAATATTTCTCATAGTCATTTGGTACTTGCATTTAGTTTTCATTGATTTTCTCATCCATTTACCCGATTCTGCTTAGCTTTGCATTGCTCTTGCATTCTTAGTGACTTTCATCAACCTAGGCTGGATTGACACCTCTTGCACTATACTACATCATAAAAATATGCATCTGGCTTTGATTTCAGCTTGCAAAAATCCTGTTTATCAAATGCATGTGAAGGTTGGGAGGTGTTGGCGCCAACTGCTTGAGAGGAAGGACTCTGATGTTGTTGAGTATGAGTGTCTCTATAGGACTGGTGTACACAAACATCATGGTCTTGGTTCATTGTTGGCGCCTCTTGTAGTTGAGCAGCTTTGATTTGATGCTCTTTGTAGTGGTTTTGTGATGCAACACTAGGAAGAGGTTTAGTGGTCTCATTGATCAGCAAGTCAACTTTTTTCTGCAAGGCTTTCATCTCATACAATGCTGTCTCTAGCTTCTCTTCAGTTGCCTTTGAGTGTTGCTCTTTATTAGCAACATAATCCCAATTACTGAGTGCCATGTTCTCCACTAAAAGCCATCCTTCATCAACATCTTTACCAAGAAAGTAACCATTGCTTGCAGTATCTAGAAGGATTCTTATGGTTGGGAGAACACCTCTGTTTAGTGTGGATAGTAGCATCTCTTTTGGAAAGCCATGGTGAGGGCATTGGTGAGTGAAGCCTCTAAACCTTTCTCAAGTGTCTCCAAAGCTTTCATTAGACCACTGTTTAATGTTTGTGATATCATTCCTGAAATGTGCAGTTCTTGGGGGAGAGAAGAACTTGGCTAAGAAAGCACCTTTGCATTGTTCCCAAGAAGTGATGCTTCATTGTGCTAAAGATTTCTCCCATAATGTAGCTCTATCACCAAGAGAGAATGGAAATAATCTGAGCTTCAAACCATCTTCTGAAACTCCACTAAGCTTTGTCAAAGTACATATCCTCTCAAAGTGATCCAAGTGCTCTAGCGGGTCTTGGTTGGACAATCCAAAGAACTTTCTCTCTTGCACCATATTAATCATGCTGCTTTTGATCTCATAGTGATGAGTCTTCATGGGTGGAAGAATAACTTGTCTTGAAGCATAACATGAAGGTATATCAGCAGTATCAATAGGTCTCAGTGGTCTTTGAAACAAACCTCCTTGTAAACCATGTGGACCTTGCTGTCCTTGTAGGCCTTGAATTCCTTGAAGACATTGTGGACCTTTTGGACCTTGCAAACCAAAACCAGTAGCATACTGATGTTCTTCCATGCTTCAACAGCTGAATTCTAATTCTTCAAACCCAAAATCTTTGACATTGAAAGCAAGTGTTGTTGTACCTACAAAAGAAAGTCTAGACCTCGTTGTGTCTCACCTCGGCCTCTGAATCATAGGCTACAAGCTTGTATTCCAATTTAGAGTCTTCCATGATCATATCATCCCCACCTTCTTGAAAATGATTGGACCTTAAATCCGACTTATCTTCAACATAAGGAAGTAACAGAAACATTAAAGATTGAACTTATTGAATACTTACCTTGAAGATCAATTTGATAGGCATTGTCATTGATTCCCGTTGTGATTGTGAAAGGGCCATCAATTCTTGGCATTAACTTCGATTTTCTTTCTGCTGGAAAGCGTTCCTTTCTCAAATGAACCCATACTTGATAGCCAACTTCAAAAACCATTTTGTTTCCTCCCTTATTTGCATGTTTAGCATAAAGCCTTGTATTTTCTTCTAAGTTCTTCTTAGCATCCGAATGTATGAGCTGTATCACCTCAGCATTTTTGTTTCCATCCATACTAACCCTTTCACTCAAAGGTAAAGGCATCAAATGCAAAGGAGAGGTGGGATTAAACCCATAAACAATTTGAAATGGTGAGTACTTAGAAGCAGAATGCACGGCATGTTATTCGCAAACTTTATATGTGGTAAACATTATTTCCATGACTTGCAGACGACAATGTACCTAAGGTCCTATTTACTACCTCAGTTTGACCATCAGTCTGTGGGTGACAAGTAGTAGAAAACATCAACTTAGTTCCTAGCTTAGACCATAATGTTTTCCAAAAGAAGCTAAGGAACTTGGTGTCTCTATCCGACACAGTGGACTTAGGCATGTCATGAATGCGAAATATCTCTTTGAAGAAAAGATTGGCTATATTCAAAGCATCATCAGTCTTATGACAAGCAATAAAATGAGTCATCTTAGAAAATCTATCTACAACTACAAAGATAGAATCCTTACATGTTTAAGTTCTAGGCAATCCTAAAACAAAGTCCATTGATATATCATGCCACGGATAAGATGGTATTGATAAAGGAGAATACAAACCATGATTTTTCACTTTTGATTTGGCTTGCTTACAAGTGTTGCACCTCCCACAAACATTCTCAACATCTCATTTCATGTGTGGCCAGTAGAAATGGTCTTTCATTCCTTCTAAGGTTTTGGCGATGCTAAAGTTTTCGATTAAGCCTCCCCTGTGAGCTTCTCTGACAAACAAATCCCTTAAAGAGCAATTAAGTATGAAAAGATGGTTTTTAATGAAGAAAAACCCATCTTATTTAAAGAATTTACCCGAAGGAGACTTAGAACAAGAAGCATAAGTTTCTGAAAATTCATCATCTAATTTGTATAGCTCTTTAAGCTGTTCAAACCCTAATAATTTAGCTTCTAAAGAAGATAGCAAAGTGTACCTTCTCGATAATGCATCTGCGACCACATTATCCTTACCTTGCTTGTATTTTATGACATAAGGAAAGGTCTCTATAAACTCAACACACCTCGCATGTATCGTGTTTAACTTCTGCTGACTTTTGAGATGTTTTAAGGACTCATGATCTGTGTGAATAACAAACTCCTTAGGACATAGATAGTGTTGCCATATTTGTAAAGCCCTGACCAAAGCATATATCTCCTTGTCGTATGTTCGATAGTTAAGCATAGCTCCACCAAGCGTTTCACTAAAATAAGCAATCAGCTGCTTCTCTCGCATCAGAACTGCTCCAATACCTATTCCGGAAGCATCAGACTCGATTTCAAATGTTTTCAAGAAGTTAGATAAAATAAGAACAGGAGCATTAGTAGGGTTCTCTTTTAGGCTTTGGAAAGCCTTCTCTTGACTTGTTTCTCACTTAAAGCCTAAGTCCTTTTTGATTATCTTAGTAAGTGGAGCTGCTATAGTACTGAAGTCTTTCACAAATCTTCTATAAAAACCGGCTAAGCCGTGGAAACTCCTCACTTCTCCTACGGTTTTGGGATTTGGCCAGTCTCAGATGGCCTTTACTTTCTCCTCATCCACTTGAACTCCTTCTGAGCTTACTACAAAACCAAGAAACACAAGACTAGAAGTACAGAAAGTGCACTTCTTGAGGTTAGCATATAACTTCTCCTTTCTAAGTAAATCAAGAACTAGGATAATATGTTCTATATGCTTTGCTGTAAACAGGAATGTCATCGAAATAAACAACAACAAAGTTTCCTATATATGCCCTAAGAACATGATTCATTAAACGCATAAAAGTGCTAGGGCATTAGACAAACCGAATGGCATAACCAGCCTCATATAAACCATGCTTGGTTTTGAATGCGGTTTTCCACTCATCGCCTTCTTTCATTCTAATCTGGTGAAAACCACTCTTTAAATCTTTCTTAGGAAATATGTTAGAGCCATGTAACTCATCTAACATGTCATCTAATCTACGAATGGGATGGCAATACTTCACTGTTATATTGTTGATTGCTCGGCAGTCAACATACATCCTCCAACTTCCAACTTTCTTGGGAACTAGAAGCATCGGAGCAACACAAGGGCACATGCTTTCACGGATATGGCCCTTAGCCATTAGTTCATCCACTTGCTTTTGTAGCTCCTTAGTTTCTATAGGATTGGTAAGGTAAGCGGAATGATTTGGTAGGGAAGCTCTACGTGTGAAGTCTATCTGGTGTTCTATACCTCTGATTGGAGGTAAGCCAATCAGAGTTTCCTCTGTAAAACATCTTTATAATCCTGTAAAAGAGCTTGTATTTCACTCGGATATACCAGTGTAAGATCAGTCATAGTGGTTAATGTCTCTTTGAAAACAAATAAAAGCATAGGATTTTTAGAATGGAAACATTTCTTAACCTCTCCGGCTATAACAAAGAAGTTTAGATGTTTGGCTGAACTTAGAGTTTGTTTCTGATCGTTGTAAACCTCCTGAGGGGTCATGGGAACCAAAATATTCTTCTTACCTTTGAATTCAAATGAGTGACGGTTTGAGAAACCATCATGTATTACTCGGCAGTCTGATTGCCAAGGCCTTTCTAATAGAATGTGGCATGCTTCCATGGGTAAAACGTCACTTAGTATCTCGTCTTTGTATTCTCCAATCGACAAAGGAACTAACACTTGATCAGTAACCTTCATTTCTCCTTTCTCATTCAGCCAATGCCGCTTATAAGGACTAGTATGAGGAGTAACTTGTAAACTCAACTTCTTGACCATGGTGTTACTCACGACGTTAGCACAACTCCCGCCATCTATGATTAGGCTGCAAACTTTTCCCTGAACTAAGCAGCCAGTATGGAAGAGGTTCTCTCTCTGATCTTGTTCCTCTGGTTTAATTTGCATCGTAAAAGTCCTTCTAGCTACATGTAACTCTCTTTGAACTGGTAACAACTCGTTTTCCTTGTCAGTTTCCTCTTGCTTCTCGTCCTATGATTCTATTTCTCCATTTTCAAGCAAGACCATGACTCTTTTACTGATACACTCGTTGGCATAATGCCCTCGTCCTTGGCACCTATAACACTTGACATCACGTGTTTTAGTGCTAGCCTCCTTAGATTTTCCTTTTAAATATATCAAAGAAGATGACTTGGGTTTCGTAGAGCCGAATGGTTTAAAATCTCTGGAGTAAGCTGATTTATCTTCTCTTGGCTTTTAAGAATGTCCTACTCCTCCTCCAGTACGGTAATAACTCTTTCTCGTGAGATGCAAACAATTAAATCCGTGATGAACAAGGTTTATAAAACTTTGAAAAGGGTTCATAATGAAATAGATCAATAAACCACAACTTTTAACTTTCAACCGATGATAAGATGCAAAACAACAGTTCTAACACTTTAACAGTTGTATGAATCAAAATCAACAGACAACAACAAAATGAACAAGGTTTATAAAACTTTGAAAAGGGTTCAGAATGAAATAGATCAATAAACCACAACATTTAACTTTGATTTCAACCAAAGATATGATGCAAAACAACACTTTTAACACCCTAACAGTTGTATGAATCAAAATGAACAAAGTCGTGATTGAAAGTATATGAAAAGGAAAAATATGAATCGTAAAAAATAAGAACTGCTCGGATCAAAATACTTAGCTTTGGAAGGTTTGCTTTGATACCACGTGATATGATCCCTCCTATGATCTTAACCTTACAAGCTAACTGATGAGTGAATAGATCTGTAGTGATGAATGATTTGAATGACTTGATAAAACTTGAAACGTTTTGGGGGAAAGGGGGAAAGAGTGAAGATGAAATCTAGCAAGAGGTGCGGATGACTCTTGATACAACCAAATAGAAGCAAAGGATATGACACACAAATGATTCGACCAGGGTTTCTCTTGGATATAACACACTGAGAGAGAATGATCTATTTTGCAAAGGTTTATATTCAAAAGATAGATAACATAAACTCTTCTCTCAAACACGGTATTAAGGAGAGAAGAGGGTACACGAACCTTAAAACACATAAGAGTTCGTCTCAGGACAAACCCACTTGACTAACCATGGAAGACTTAGTTCAAAACCAAAGTAACACAAAAACTCAAAACAGCTAAGTATAGAACTGACTTTAGACCTTCCAAGCCGCAGATGGTAGAAAGAAATGGGCTTATACAAATGACAAGTTAATGGGCAATGATATTGTGGGAATACTTGCCTTGTTAAAAAACTCAATGAGAAAACCCAAAGGGACAAAACACACTAAGGGAAAAAGAGCACAAAATAACCCACAAACCCATTAACTAATAATCAGCTATTATAGAAACCAATGCAGCATGCTTAGCCTTTTCATCACTTGGTTCGTACTTAAACTGATTAAGTAGAACCTATAAGTCATTTTGAAATGCCTTGAACTCTGTTGGGCGTGGAAGAACACTTGGTGATTATATCAAGCCTGATCAGTTCTACGCCGACAGAGCTGCAATCTGCCCACCTCTTTTTCAGAGGAATGACTTTGAGCTGAAGCCAGCTTACTACACACTTGTGGCTCAGCACCCTATTCATGGTCTTCCTCATGAACATCCCATGGATAATATTGAGAGGTTTGAGAACTTGGTGACAAGTATCAAGTACAATGGTGTTTCTAATGATTACCTCTTCTACAAGCTCTTCCCATACTCACTTGGAGGAGATGCATCATACTGGCTGAAGCACCTTCCAGCAGGTTCGCTGACCACTTGGGAGGACACCAAGAACACATTTTTTAGCAATTTCTATGATGATGCCAGGTCTGAAGAGCTGAGGACGAAAATCTCTACCTTTTCTCAAGGACCTACTGAAGCTTTCAAGGCTGCTTGGCTTAGATTCAATGCATACCAAAGAGATTGTCTACACCATGGGTTCAGTGAGGTTCAGTTGCTGGGAATCTTCATCGGAGGGGTGAATTGGAATTACCAGATGGCGCTGGATGCTGCTAGCAGTGGCAACTTCAACACAGTCCTTCAAAAAGAGGCATATGTGCTAATTGAGAATTTGGCATCCAGTAACAGCACCAAGAATGCTGATTTTCAAAGATTGAAGCTAGCTGGATAAATGATGTATACAAAATTGCGGAGTTCAAGGCCAAGTTAGACTGTATGCACAGCCTTCTGGTGGAAAAGAAATCAGTCTAATTTGCTGCAGAGGTGGAGAGTTTCAAAAATCCTTAAGAATTTGAGCAAGAGGATATTAATTTCACCAATGGTGGGGGTTTTCAGAATCAAAGGTTTGGGAATCAGCAATGAAACAGAGGTTACAATGGCAATAATCAGAAGAGTACCTTTAGAGGAAGCCAGAATTCTTCTGGTTATACTCCAAAGCCACAGTTCCAGAAGACTGAGTTTCAGAAACCATACCAAACCAGCAGCAACGTCAACATGAACTGTGGTTCTTCTTCCTGTTAAACTACACCTGCCCAAGACAACAAGATGGAAGCTTTGTTGGAACAGATCCTAGAAGGACAACAGAAGATGAATGTGGATTTCAGTGGCAAGATGGATTCAATGTACCAGGACTTGAATGGGAAGATTGAGAGTTAAAACACTCATGTCAAGAAACTGGACATTCAAGTTGTTCAAACTGCAGGAGCTGTTCAAAGGCAAGAAGGATTCCTTTCTGGAAAGACAGCTACTAATCCAAGACACCATGTCAATGCCATCACAATCAGTGCAGAAAAAGAGATTGAGTGCAGAGGAGATCGTGCAACTGATGGAGTTTGAAGATGAATATTTTGCAGGCTCAGAGGGAGTGACAAGCGTCACCCAGGAGGAGTGTCGCTCGTCACCCAACTTACAGAGGCAAAAAATACGTTCTGTCGGACCGAGATCATCACCCAGGGGTTGTCACCAGTCAGTGACGAGCGTCATCCACCCCAGAATGAAGCAACTTCGTCTATAACTTCAGATAATGGCAAGAAATGGGTTTATAAACCCAAGATACCCTACCCCAAGCATCCAGAGAGGTCTACACAAGAGCTTGAAGATGCCAGATGCAAGACTATCATGGATAAGCTGATGATTGATTTTCCATTGATTGGTGCCACTAGAACCACTCCAGTGATTAGAAGATATGTGAGGAGGAAGTTTACTAAGAACTTCTGTCTTGAGCAAGGAGTGAAGATGATCACTGAACCTATCATTGCTGTGATTCAAAATAGAATTGCTGAAAAGCTTTGAGACCCTGATAACTTTGTCTTGGACTTTACAATCTCCTCAGAAAGATTTCAAAGATCCTTATGTGATCTTGGTTCTAGTGTGAACCTGATGCCACATTCAGTTGTTAAAATCCTGGGGATGACTGATCGTAAAGCTACAAGGATCTCTCTTGTCCTAGCTGATAGATCAGTAAGGATTCCAGAAGGTGTGATTGGGGATAAGCCTATCAAAGTGGGAGATTGTGTGATTCTCACAGATTTTGTGGTTCTGAATTATGGTGAAGAACCCAAAGATCCTCTCATTATTGGAAGACCCTTTTTGGGTATGATGTTTAGGTTTTTAAGCCTTAACTCAATCCTCAAACACACATATCATTGTAGTACTTGAGGTGTCAATCCAATCCAAAGGCTAAAGAACAGATGAGATGCAGAAAACTTGCTAAGCTAGGCCAAATAAAGAGAGGGAGTTGAACTCTAATAACCTAAGATGAACAAGAAGGAAATCTAACAACTTAAGGATGAACAAGAAGAAACCAAAACACAAAAGGTGAAAATCAAGCAAAGCAACCAAAATAAAGGAAAAACAGGGCAATTTCGAAATAGAGCTAAAGACAGAGAAAAGATGGGAATTGAGATGAGATAATTGGTAACAGGGAACTCTTGACTCAGCTTATGATGCTTATGCATATGATTCATTTATATGACTAATCCAATCTCTTGGCACTAATCTTTTTGCTAATTACCAAGTCAAGAACTAATTCTCATTAATGAAATGATAAAGATCAAGCACTAAGACAAATCTATCAACCCTATATTGCCAAATCACTCACTAGACAGTCAATCTCTTGAGCTAGGATAAGCGATTCTCTTGCAAAGCAGTTCAGACATTTCATCAAACACTTGGTGGGCATAAAATGAGCTTAAAATCTTAATTAACTTAGCTAGGTCTAATTAAGCATTAAACACAGCATCCAAGAAAGAATGGAAGAATTAACACTAAGAAATCATAGATAGAGTCTCAAATTTCTTAAACATAACCCATCTCAAATACCTAAAAAGAAAGCACATACAAAAATGGCAAGGTTCAAGACTAAAGAGATAACAAAGTGAATCATGCTTATGGTTAAGGAATTAAATCAACTTAAGAACAATTCAACTCTAGATAAAGACATCTAAAACAAGACAAGCTACTTTGTTCATTGGCATGTCAAACCCAAGGTTAGTGGTGTATTTACTAACAAACAAGCATGAAGCACAAGGTCTATAAAATCTAATAAGTTCTCATACCTCCACTTTTGATAGCTTGTGTGATTACTTATCACTTGTTGGAATATATCAGACAACTACTCACTGGTTAGGTTTATTGCAGTTATCTAAGGGCAACTTTCCACCAATGGGTGATGCAAAGACTCATGACATTCTAAGCATCTATTTCAAGACTTAAACCACTAAGACATTTCATCAAACACATGGAGTGCAGGATAAAACGCCCATGATTCTTATCTAATCCAAAGAGTTACTGAGCATTAAAGATCAATTCAGCAAGAAGAGGAAAGGGATCTAGCAACTTATCACATCAAGCATCCAAAAGAAACACTTTTGCATCACAAAAAATCATGAATCTCTAAAATAAATCAAACCTTAAAGAGCAAGTTCGAAACTAATATAGCAAGACCAAGACTAAACATTAAAGATTTATGATTAAAAGAAGAAGAAAACATAAATAAAAATATACACAAGTGATCCAATCTCAACCCACAAAGGGTTTGTTCTTGTTCTATGAAATACCAAAGCAAAGCTTTGAGGAAGAGAAAGGATAAGAGAAAATAGATATAGTTTTTGCTATTTATAGGGAACATTCCGAAATAGCCCTAGGAAGCAAAAATAAAAAAGTCAAATATGGTCAAAGATGGTTCTGGGACCAAAAACTATCGATCTGAAGGAAGGAGGTAGGAGATCGATGTGGTGATCGATAGGAACTTCTGGTTGCGGACAGTGATGCTTGAACGGCCATATCTTTTGAACTACTGATCCGATTAACATGATTCAACCACTTGTGGAAAGATTATTCGATCCTCTACAACTTCTATGAAGGACGTGGAGGCTGAATCGCACCAAAAGACATTCGTTTCGACCCATACATTTCATATCGATCTGCATATCAGACAGATATCTCTCAGCTTTGGTCGATACAGGACTTTGGTGCAGCCTAAAACCCGTCATCTTGGCCATTATTCTTGGTTCTTTATGTCCTCATCATTCACCATTCTCCAAATGTTTTCCTTGCTCCATTTAGACTCGAAAAAAACTCCAAACAATGCAAAACATGCAAATGTGTAACCTAAAACCTATTATATATATAATATGAATGCAAATGTGACAAAATATGATGAATGAATGCATGAAAGAGACCAAAAACTAAACTAAATGCAAGCTAAAACATGGTAAATTATGAAGATATCAACACCTCCACACTTAGATCTTGCTTGTCCTCAAGCAAGTATGAACATGGTGGACGAGAAGTTTGAAAGTATGAGCTATTTGGTTTGAAAGATACAATAATAAAAATCAATTCATTGTCCAAGTTAATGATTCTAAGATGAAAATGATGTTTGTTCTTACTGAAAATCTAGCCACACTCATCACAAGCATATACAAGAAAACTCAAGCCTATCTTACACAGGCAATCACATCATCCAATCTCTTTAACATTCAATTAACTCATCAACCAAGTGGATCATGCTCATGCAAGTTTTGTGTTTTCATTTGGCTAAGGATAAGGCTTATGAGGCAAAGATGACCTTAAACAACTTAGAACTGGCTATATTTATGTGCAAGGGTTCTCTCAAGAAAATGGAATGAGCTTTGGTAAAATGCTAAGGGTAAAGAACAACTTATGCATACAAAAGTAAACTCTCATCTACCCCAAAAATCCATAAGTGATCTAAACTCCTTTGCTTCTTCCCCAAAACATAATCCTATTCTACCCTTTTTCTTGAAGCTTTTTGCTTCTTTTGATCCCATTCTTCATTCTCCTTTGGAGCTTCTTTGATAGTGCATCTTCTTCTTGGATTCTTCTTGGTGGTTTGACCATTTCTTTTTTGCTTTTGCTCTTCTTTACTTTGCTGGTGTTCTCTTTGCTAGCTTTAGACACCTTCTTCATTTGCATAGAGCTTTTAATGATTAGCCAAACTTCCCAAGGTTACTTTTGTGCACTCCTTTTCCTTTGCTTTCTCTTTTCCTTCTTCACTTGGTAACCCAAAATTTAAATCCCAAAACCATCCCTTGTTAACCAAAACATCCTAGCCTATCTAGCTCAAGAGGGTGAGCTAGTTCTACAATGGAAGGGTCCCTTTGTAGTTCTAACCCAACACTTTTTACTAAGCTCATTCCTTAAAGAAAAGGCCTCACAATCACTCACAAAAATTTTTTGGCTTGAAAGAAGGTTTGGTTAATGGCAGGGAAATCTACTTGGACTAGCAAGACGATACAAAGCAGGGAAAAAGAAAGCCTAAGTATGTGTAAGGTATCCATGAAAACACTTTCAATGCATAAGACATGATAATTCAATATTCAAGTTATGGTTCTAGTAAATAGAGACTGAATTCAGATCATGCAAGCTTCATCAAGACAAGAGTATCATGCAAAGAATTCCAAGTGTGGTTCAAAATTCAATTCAAACTAGACCATAACATCAAAGAACTAACAACTTAGGCAATGAAGTGATTTCAAAAATTAACATCTTTCAAAGGCAAACATCATGCCCAAAATTTCGAATTGATGAAACCTCAATGCAAATGCAACTAGATGCAATCCTAAAATGCAAGATGCAACTAGATGATCACTCAAAACTTTTGTAAAAATTTAAAAAAGTTTTCAAAATTTTCACATTTTTGCAAGTATGAGAGATATGCAAGAGATGAATGCCAAAATTTGAAAGACAAATGTTAGTATCACACCCTCCCCCACACTTAAATTACACAGACCCTGTGTAATCCACTGTGTAATGAAAGTGCAAGAGGAGCTAATATCCAACAAGCAATTCAAAAAAGTAAGAGGAGAAGAAAAGAAAAAAAATGCAAAAGTTTTGGAGTATACCTCAAGGTCTTGTAATGGAGGAGGTGTGAAAATGCTTTAAAGAATGGCTTGGAATGGTGAATGGTGAAGAAGAAAGCCTGCACTCCATTGAAACCAGCAGTGTGCACCATATTGAGCAAGATCAAGGAGTCATATCGACCAAAACATCTGATATCCAGCTTGATGTAACTTTTGGGGTTCTTGCAGCGCCTTTGCCAACATCACAGTATTTCTTGATCCACTGCACCAAATGATACGAGACCAGCTGCATACGAGACCTAACTCAATTTTCTATCACTTTCATGCAGACATCCGGGGCTGAATCGAGACGCAAACCCGTCACCCAGGTTGATCTTCAAATCGGTCAAGATGATTGGTCGATACTGCAGATGGATATGGGCTCACTTTGTTCGCCATAACTCTTCAACCACCGATGGGAATGGCTCGAAACCAACACCAGACGGAACCGAACTCACAGGGTTACAATATTGATGAAGGACGACGAGGCCAAATCAGAAAGGAAACACCTCATCTGAGCTGATCTTAAGTCGATATGGTCCTTCTGGGTTTACATCGATCAGTTACAACAGTCAGGGTTGATCGTTGTAAATCCCATCGGTCTGGGCAGTGACCGATGTGGTGACCAAGATTCATCCACTGGGTTAATCTCCATCACTTCTGACCGATGCTGGTGATCGATGTGCTCGTATCGGTCACCTTATGATCGATGCTGGTGATCAAAAATCTGGTATCGGTCACCCCTTAACCGCTATCCTGCCCGAAAGGGTTTGAGCGGTTTCACGAAAACTGCTCTAGCTTTCTAACCTCTGGTGGGAATGACCTGAAAACAACTCCAGACACAAGCCAACTCACAGGGCTACAACATTGATGAATATGTTTGAAGCTGAATCGGAGTGTTGATGCTTTTTCCGAGCCGGTTTTGTCAGGTGATGTTTCTGGCAGCTTCAACAAGGTGCATCTTCTTTTTGGTTCTTGGTGTAATCGCCATTGAGAGAGTAGCTTGGTGCATAGACAGGCATTAAGACTGAGCAGAAATGTCTGGTTTGTACTCAGTATGTTGCCTACCAATGTTTCTTGGCCATAATCAGTGCACTAGCTCAATGAATAAGCTGTTGTATCTCCTTGGCATTGTCCACCATGTGTTGAACCATTTGATCCATCTTTGAACCCTGAAACACTAAACAAAAGAAATCAAAAGCAAAAAGAGCATATATAGACAAGGGATAAACATGGAACTACCTTCCAAGTGTGCTTGTTTATAGTCACATAGTGATAACAGGATTTTTGCAAGCAGAGGTTATTATCAATGCTCAAGCAACCTATGGATGTAGTATAGTGTGCAAGAGGTATCAATCCAACCTAAGAATCAGGAAGAACACTAAGAATGCAAGGATGAAGCAAATCTAAGCAAATTGGGAAAATGATTGGTAAAATCGAAGAAAACTAAATGCAACGATCTAATGGAATGCAAGACAATTTTAAAATCCCTGGAAGAGGGTTAACTAACACTGAAAGGAAACAGAGCAACACAAGAGTAAATCTACTAAGAACTAAAAATCGAGCAGTGAATCGACCACAGGATCGACCACTGGATCGAGTAAAACAGACCGATCTAACAACTTAAAGCAAGACGACTTCTAATATACAAGAATGGAACTTTATGACAAGCAAATGATGGACAGCAGTTTTAAAATGCTAAAAGAGGGTTTAGGGTCGAGGGTCATATTCAAGAGTGTCAAAGGTTTAAGCTTTGGTTTGAAAACGTTTAGATCTACTCATTTGTGAGCTTTCTCTAAGCCTTGAAAACAAAACAAGAACCATCCATGGCATGTGGTATGATTCACTTCCTCAATCTCTTCTCCAAATCCATGGCATTTGGTGGAAAGAGAGATCGAAGAGCAAGGAAAACAGATTTCAATATATGACCTAACTAATCTCCTCCACAACCATGACGTTTGAGAGAGGAAAGATTAGTCTCTCGGATCTGGTTTTCGAGGATATCTGAATCCTGTCAAGGTAAGACAGCCCTGAAATCATAGAGATCTTTTCCAAGACTCTCTAAGCCTTAAGACTCCAAATCCTAGAAGAGAAGGTATGAAGAACAAAGAAAACACAAAACTTAAACCTCTTAAACCCTTTGAATCACCTCAACCCCGAAAACCCAAAAAAAACTACTCGCTACACATGATTAAGACCAATTGAAAAGCGATAAAGGATGAACTAAACATGATTAAAGATGCGATTAAAGAAAAACTGCTTAATATTAAAAGATTCAAAGTTCAAAAACTAAAGAAAAGCTTCGATGTTCAACAATCGCGATTCGCCTAAGATAAGAGCAGAAAAGATAAAAGTAAAACGTATCTAAGAAAGTGTAGCCGCCTCTTTCCCCATATAGCCAAACATCGCGAAATGGTCCCCTCACTAGCTGCCAAAAACGGTTAAGGCCATAGAGATCGGCCTTGAGATCGATCAGTGCGCTCGATCGTCTTCAGGAATCGCCTTGCTCTGGTTGGATGGATTGAGTATCTTCTTCGATATTCTTCTCAATCTTTGGATGATCGAGTCTTGGTCTCGATCTGACTCTCGTTCTGCATGGCGTCATTTACATCCATACTTCAGATCGATCACCTCTCTCGATCTTGGTCTTGATAGTTCCCCTTGCATTGACTCGGGTCACTCGATCTTCTGGTCGATCTCGTCTAGATCGACCTGCTTTGCTCGATCCGCTACTCGATCTCGGGCCCTTTGCATGCACGGCTAATTTCTCCAAGTGTCCACGAGCTCCATTTTGAACCTCCTCACGTCCACATAGCCTCCACAACTCCATAGTGCTCCATACAACCTGATAATGATGCAAAAGTGCAACAAATATGCAAAATGCGAATGCAAAGAGACCTAGGACCTAAAATGCAATAAATGGAACAAACTAGCCTATAATGCAAGATGAATGCACGAAAAACTATCCTAATGCATGAAAAATGTGCAGAATATATGGTAATATCAACTCCTCCAAACTTGCTTTTTGCTTGCCCTCAAGCAAACAAAATTCAAGAAAGGAAGAGAGGTTTGAAAATGGAAGCTCAAAATGAAAGATGTGAATGGAAAAACCGAATCAATGCCCAAGTTATAAGTTCTAAGATGCAAAGAGGTTGTTCTACTTCAAAAGCTTTAGCCATACCCATCAAAGACCCTAGCATAGTCTACACAAGCATTCAAATCAACCAACTCTTTAACATTCATTAAGCGATAACCAATGGATCAAGTTGTGCACATCAAGCGAAAGCATTTGGTCAAAGGGATATGGTCATGAGATGAAAATGATCTCATGAGAGAAAGACAATGTAGAAGGAAAAACATTTTAACAATTACCCTAGATTTTTGGGGAATTTATAAAAATATTAGCTAGATAATAGAGAAGGAAATCTAGAGATAGAATTAAATCTAGAAATTTTTCCTAATATCTAGTTATTTTTAAAAATTTGTTAAACTCCCTAACAACTACCATCAACCAAGGCATATAAAAGGAAATTTTCTAAAAGATTTCAAACAATAAACCGAAAATACCTTTGCAAAGATTGAAAGAAGAAGTTGTTAGCTTTTAGGAAAATAAAGTCACACTCTCTCTTGCTTTAGAAAACTCAGAATGCAAATGAGAGAGAGTGTGTGGTTTCATGAAAATATAAAGGCCAACAAGAATGAAAAATCATGGGCAAAACTTAGTGGTTTCTGACAAAAGTATAGCCAAGGCACATCTTTCATGGTCAAAGATGCTTGCCTTGATCACAATTCAAATTTAAAAATAGGAGGGAAAGAAGATGAGAGGGAAAGAAATCACTTACCTCGGCACGAGATCGATTCCATTTGGTCGATCTAAGACTCGATTTCATGCTCATGTTGGCTAGGATCGAGAGGTTTGATCGATCAGGGACTCAATTCAAATTGCATCGAGTCTTAGATCGATTGTACCCGCTCGTTCCTTGACTTTTGGTCACTTAGGCTGTACTCCTTGGATCGAGCCACATGATCGATTTGTGGGTCGTTTTGGCTTTGATCGAGTGGCAGATCGAGTAGACTGATCGATCTATTCTCGAGGGTCGAGTGAGGCCAGTCGATCTACCACTCGTTTGCATTTCAAGCTAAATGCATGGGTGGTTTATCTTCCCATGATCGACTGACTCACTCGATTGCCTACTCGATCTCGTCTAGATCGACAAACTCCTCTCGATTCACTAGCTCGATCTAGTAAAGATCAAGCTTGGATGGGTCGATCTAGCACTCGATCTCTAGCCTATACTTAGCCCTTCTCGCCTCATTTGACTCCAAGATCATGACTTATAATACCTTATCCTATCACCTACACACTTAGACAATAAAAGCATAAAACTGAAATAGAAAGAAAGCAGAAATATGTACAAGATAGACATGGGAATGCCTCCCAAGTGTGCTTTCTTTAACGTCTTTAGCTAGACTTTACTTGGTTTAGGCCTGAGGTGGGTCTTGGACAAGCATTATGGTGCTCTCCTTGCTGCAATCACTCGCCTAAGTAGAGCTTGACTCTGTGCCTATTAACCGTGAAAGCATTCCCGCTCTTGCCAACCAACTTAACCGCTCTATAGGGAAGAACTTCCTTGATCTCAAACGGTCCACACCATCTAGACTTGAGCTTTCCAGGGAACAGCTTCAACCTCGAGTCGTAAAGTAGCACCAGACTGCCTTCTCTTAACTCCTTATGAACCAGCTTCTTGTCATGAGTCGCCTTGGTCCTTGATATTACTGCATATTACATACATTTTGCATACACATTAGCTAGCTTTTCATGCATTTACATCACATTTTAGATTAGATTGCATCACTTAGAGTCCTAGAGCATTCTTGCACCAGCATACGCATGTTCCTTGCATTTACCATCACATTCAGGTTGTTTCTGGCTGCTTTGGAGTCGTGGAGGTTCGTGGACGTGCTAAAGCTGTTGTAGGGGTTCGTGGAAGCTCGGATATTTGTTAAAGACCAGAGATCGAGGAACAGATCGAGCATGGCAGGTCGATCTAGGATGAGATTGACCAGAAGATCGAGAAGACCAAGCGATCCGAGGAGAATGATCGAGACGAAGATCGAGTGAAGCAATCGATCAAACGGTACAGACGTAAATGACACCATGCAGAGCGATAGCCGGATCGAGTCCACCACTCGATCCAACCGAAGATCGATACCAAGATCAGATGCAACACTCGATCCGCCGAAGATGATCGAGACCCAGATCGAGTTGAAGACACGATGTTCGAAGATGATCGAGAAAGCTGCTCGATCCCGGAGTCGATCTCTGTCCTTTCAACCTCTTTTGGCCGCTAGCGAGGGGGGGACCATCAGCTTATTTTCGCCATTTTGGGAAGGCGGCGACGTCCTTTTCCCAGAGAACTTTTCATCCTTATCTTTTTTATGTTTTTTCTCTCTGGTTTTGGAGAAATCGACCATTGTCAAACCTTGAGTTTTCTTAAGCTTTTGTAATCGAATCGTTTCAGCTTAATCTAGTTTCTTTTCATGTTCATCGTTTCCTTTTCCATGCTTTGCTTGATTTATCTTATGTGTAGTGAGTAGTTCATTTGGGTTCGGGGTTGAGAGGATTAAGGGGTCAAAAAGATTTCGATCTTGGGGTTTTTCTAAATGTTTAATGGCTATCTCTTCTATGGTGTCGAGTTCTCAAAGCTTAAAGACTCTCACGCCAAGAGCTTTATGATCCGAGAGGTTCCTTACCTTGACAGGATCCAGGGACCTCTGAAGATCACACCCTAGAGACTAGTTACCCCTTCCCAAAAGCCATGGAAGTTTGGAGGACTAGTTAAGCCATTCGTTTGAAATCTGTTTTCCATGCCCTTTGACCTCTCTTTCCACCAAAAGCCATGGGTTTGGAGGAGAGGATGAAGGAGTGATCTATACCGAAAGTCACAGATAGATCTTGCTTAATTTTCAAGGCTTAGAGATTCTCGCAAAGTGAGTCGATTTAAAGTTTTCAACCCAAGGTCGAACCTTTGAAACCCCTGACCATGAATCTCAACCCTAGGCCCTCTCTTTTAGCATCTTTACATCTTCTCTCGTCATTCGCTTGATCTTTGATAGCATCCTGGTCGTTAGTTTTACTGTTCTTGCATTTTTAGACGAGATCGATCGTTATTGTTCGATCTAGTGGTCGCTCCCATGGTCGATCCACTAGTCGAATTTTAGTAATTCGTAGCTTTGTCCTTTAATTATTTTGTTTGTTCCTCATGGTAGTTTGATCATTCCTGGTAATTTTAAAATAGTTTGCATTCCATTTAGTTGCTGCATCTAGTTTTTAGGGATTTTCTCAGAACTCATCTTGTTTCGCTTAGATTTGCATAGTCCTTGCATTCTCTTTGTATTTTCTATCATCCTAGGTGTGGATTGACTCTCTCTTGCATACTGTGCTACAACCTTTCTTGCATTTGAGTTTGATAACCTCATTGCATACTCACCCTTGCAAAGAAAATGTTTATCAAATGGCGCCGTTGCCATCCTAGGATTGTTTAGAAAACAGAGAGATTTGGGACTTAGCAAAGTCTAAGTCTTTACCTTGTTTAAGTTACTAATCATTCTACTCTCAAACGTGTGTTCTCAGGTACATGAATCTTCGTTCAAGGGGAGATAACAATCTACTTCAACCCTTGGACAATATTCATCAGCTTGGTCATTCACGGGAAAGAAGAGTAAGAGAACAAGCCAGAGCCTTTGAGGAGATTGTTCAGCACGGTTTGGTTGACTTTGAAGCAATGGCTGAACACGAGCATCCATAAGGACCTCCTCCAGCTCACGGGGCTGTAGGAAGGGGCAATGGAAACCCCCAACACGCGGCTAGACCCCCAAGGATCATAGGAGCCGGAGATGCTCCCAATACTCATCACAATAGGTTTGGGATCACTCCTCCTCCTGTACAAAACAACAACTTCGAGATTAAGCCAGGTTTCATCTCCATGGTGCAAAACAACAAGTTCCACGGCTTAGCAATGGAAGATCCCTTGGAGCACCTTGACAACTTCGAGCAAGTATGTGGGATGATCAAGATCAATAGCATATCCGAAGATGCTTTCAAGCTGCGTCTCTTTCCCTTTTCACTCGGAGACAAGGCTAGGCATTGGGAGAAGACCCTCCCACAAGGCACCATCACCTCATGGGCCGAGTGTAAGAAGGCCTTTCTCTCAAAGTTCTTCTCTAGCACCAGGACAGCAGGGTTGAGAAGCGAAATCAGCGGCTTCACTCAACGAAACAACGAGACCTTCAACGAGGCAATGGAACCTTTCAAAGACTACACGATCCAATGTCCTCATCACGGTTTCAGCGAGGAGACCCTACTCAGCACCATATACCGCGGAGCTTCACCAAAGATCAGGTTGTTGCTTGACACAGCTAGCAAAGGGAACTTCCTTGGTCAGGAGGTAGAAGAGGGCATGGAGCTGATAGAAAACTTGGCATTGCGTGATGGCAACTACGCTGAGGATTATGAACGTGCACTGAGGGGATCCGAGCTAGAGTCTCACAAAAAGGAGCTGAAATCTTTCCATGAGAAGATAGATAAGCTGGTGTTAGCCAACCAGAAGCATGTTCACTTTGTTGGTGAAGCGGATGAGAATCAAGAGGAGCTAGAGTTGAGTCAAGAAGAAGCCAATTGGGTGGCGGGACAGAACAATTACAAACATCAAGGCTACAACCAAGGCTACAACCAGAACAACAATCTCTCCTACCGAAGCACCAACGTTGCAAACCCCAAGGACCAAGTGTACCCTGCTCAGCAAGCAAAACCTTTCATCCCTTACAACAAAGGCTTTCAGCCGAGTGGTGGTTTCCATGGTCAAGGGCAGAACAACTTCCAAGGGCAACATCAAAGTAACAAGGGTTATACGCCTAACTACCCTCCGGGCTTTGCACCTCAGCAGCAACAGCCGATGCAACAACAAGTTGATCCGGTTCAGGCAATGTTTCAACAGCTGATACAAGGGCAAGCCTCTACAAACCAGAAGTTCACCGAGATAAACACTCGTCTAGACTCGTCTCTCACTGACTTCTCCATTCAGATCACCAACCTAAACAACAAGATCAAGCAGCTAGAGAAGGGGAAAGCGAGTACAAGTGATCAGAATAGCCTACCGGGCAAGTGTGAGCAGAATCCTAAGGAGTATGCCAACGCCATCACGTTAAGAAGCGGCAAAGAGCAAGAACCTCCGGTCTCTACTAAGAACAACGAGGACGTTGTAATTCAAGAGGGGGAGGGTAAGCCTTCAGCTGATGATGAGATTAACTTTGACAATGTCTGGATCCAAGGGCCAAGAAGAGGAGACAAAGCAGTTGCTGAGAAGAAAGCTGAGCAAACTACTAAGGAGAAGAATGCTTATGTGCCTCCAACGTATGTACCTAAGCTGCCTTTTCCTGGCCGTTTCAAGAAGCAACTCATGGAGATCAAGCTACCTCTCATTGACTGCCTTGCAATGATGCCTAAATGCGCCAAATTCTTCAAACACACTCTCGTGAAAAAGAATAAGGAAAGCAAGGAGGTGCTTGTTCTAAGTGAAGAGTGTAGTGCTGTTATACATAACGAGATAGTCCCTAAGAACTTGGAAGACCCTGGAAGCTTCACTATACCCTGCGCTTTAGGTCCTCTGGAGTTCAAGAGCTGCCTTTGTGATCTCGGAGCTAGCATAAACTTGATGCCTCACTCCGTGGCAAAGAAGCTTGGCTTGACTCGTTTCAAAGACTGTAGGATCTCGTTGGTATTGGCTGATAGGAGTGTGAGGCTACCAGTGGGGCTGCTTGAAGATCTACCGGTGCGAATCAGTGGTGTGAACGTGCCTACGGACTTCGTCGTGTTGGAGATGGATGAAGAGCCTAAGGATCCACTCATCCTAGGAAGACCATTCCTTGCAACCGCCGGGGCTATCATAGATGTCAAGAACGGGAAGATTGCCTTGCACTTGGGAAAGGATATAAGGCTGGACTTCGATATCAAAGAGGTTCTGAAGAAGCCGACCATAGAAGGGCAAGCTTTCTACATTGAAACGATGGATGCCTTAGCGGATGAGTTGCTGGAAGAGCTGGCTCAGGAAGACCATCTGAAGCTGGCACTGACTAAGGAGCTAGGGGAGTTTGGCTATGTGGATCAGAGGACCCATGAGTACGTCCACTTGCTGGATTCTAGGAAGATTGTTAAGAAGGATGAAAGCTGCTGCCTAGAGATCGACCCCGAGATTGACGCTATCACTCGATCCAGGAGTCAGATCGACAAGGCAATCGAGAACACAACTCGATCCGGTGCAGCAATCGACAGACAGATCGAGAGAAATAATCGATCCGGAAAAACAATCGAGTCGACGATCGAGAGAGACCTTCCGATCATTTTGGGGTCCAATCAGGAGATCGACTCATCGTCTCGATCCCTTACTCGATCCACATCAAATCGAGTAAGCGAATCGAGCGAAATTGCTCGATCTAGAGGACTCGATTCCAGAAGGGATAGCAGTTGAGGAATGCAGTCTTAAGGGCCATGCCTCGGGTTCTAAGGAGGATTCCAAGGAGCGGCGCATAGCGAAAAAAATAAAAAAGGATCGACTGGAGGACTCGATTCCAGAAGGGATAGCAGTTGAGGAATGCAGTCTTAAGGGCCATGCCTCGGGTTCTAAGGAGGATTCCAAGGAGGAAAGCAAGAACAACAGCCACGATGATGACTGGAGCGAGCTGTTAGCCCCAAAGGTGGACCTTAAGGAGCTCCCAAAAGGGCTAAGGTATGCTTTCATAGGGCCTAATAACACCTATCCCGTGATTGTGAATGAAAAATTAAGTGATGATGAGTTGCACTCGCTCCTGACTGAGCTGAGAAAGTATAGGAAGGCCACTGGGTACTCTTTAAGTGACATCAAGGGCCTTTCACCAATGCTTTGCACTCACAGGATTCACTTGGATAATGAGAACGCCTCTTCTATAGAACATCAAAGGCGTTTGAATCCTAATTTTAAAGAGGTTGTTAAGAAAGAGATCCTTAAGCTTTTAGAGGCTGACGTGATCTATCCCATAAGTGACAGCACGTGGGTTTCTCCTGTACATGTGTGCCTAAGAAGGGAGGGATCACGGTCATAAGGAATGATAAAGATGAGCTTATTTCTACTAGAACCATTACTTGTCATAGGATGTGTATTGATTATAGGAAACTTAACCTTGCGACTAGGAAAGATCATTTCCCTTTGCCTTTTATTAATGAAATGCTTGAGAGACTTGCTAATCACCCTTACTACTGTTTTCTCGATGGGTATAGCGGTTTCTTTCAGATACCAATTCACCCAAATGATCAGGAGAAGATAATCTTCATGTGTCCCTACGGTACCTTCGCATATCGCTGGATGCCATTTGGATTGTGTAATGCACCGGCTACATCTCAGCGGTGTATGATGCCGATGTTCTCCGATCTAATAGAAGAGATGGTAGAGGTGTTTATGGATGACTTCTCTGTCTATGGTGCGTCCTTTTCTGCATGTTTGTTGAATCTTTGCAGGGTACTAAAGCGTTGTGAAGAGACAAACTTGGTGCTAAACTGGGAGAAATGCCACTTTATGGTCAAAAAAGGGATCGTGCTTGGTCATAAGATATCAGAGAAGGGCATTAAGGTTGATCAGGCTAAAGTGGAAGTCATGATGGATCTTGAGCCGCCAGTTAACGTTAAGGGAGTCAGAAGTTTCTTGGGACACGCCGGGTTCTATAGGCGCTTCATCAAGAATTTCTCCAAGATTGCACGCCCTCTTACACGATTGTTGTGCAAAGAAGCTGAGTTCGTGTTTGACGAAGAATGTTTGCGAGATTTCGTGACCATCAAGGAAGCCCTTACATCAGCCCCTATAGTTCAAGCACCAGATTGGTCTCTATCCTTTGAGATCATGTGCGATGCTAGTGACTACGCCGTAGGAGCCGTTCTCGGTCAGAAGAAAGACAAGAAGCTACACGTGATCTACTATGCTTCACGAACCTTGGATGACACGCAAACGAGGTACACTACTAAGGAGAAGGAGTTGCTTGCAGTAGTATTCGCTTTTGAGAAGTTCAGGTCATATCTTGTTGGTTCAAAGGCTATTGTCTACACGGATCACGCGGCTTTGCGATACATCTATTCGAAGAAGGACATTAAGCCTCGGCTCTTGAGGTGGATTCTCTTTCTCCAGGAGTTTGACATGGAGATTAAAGACAAGAAGGGAATAGAAAACGGAGTCGCTGACCATCTCTCACGGCTAAGGATCAACGAGTCTCTCCCCTTAGATGACTCTCTTCCAGAAGAGCAACTCATGGCGATTACCACGGCTGTTTGTGGAAAGCTAGAGGGGCGGTTCGAAGAGGTGTTGAGTTTCAAAGAGGAGGATCTACCATGGTATGCTGATGTCGTGAACTAATTAGCGTGTGGTGAGGAGCCAACACATCTCAACAGCTATCACAAGAAGCAGTTCATGAGAGAGGCTAGTGACTACTTTTGGGATGAGCCCTACTTATACAAGAGAGGAGTGGACAGTTTGTACCAGAGATGTGTTACGAAGGAAGAAGCTAGAGACATCCTCTATCACTGCCATGGCTCTTCCTACGGAGGACACTTCGCTTCATTCAAGACTGCCACGAAAGTGTTGCAAGCCGGTTTCTGGTGGCCGTCCATCTTCAAAGATGCACACGAGTTTGTGAAGAGCTGTGAGGCATGTCAACGAGCAGGGAATATCACTAAGAGGAACGAAATGCATCAGGTTCCCATCTTCGAGGTTGACGTGTTCGACGCGTGGGGCATAAACTTCATGGGGCCATTTCTCTCTTCATATGGCAACAAATACATCTTAGTAGCAATGGATTATGTCTCTAAATGGGTTGAGGCTGTTGCTTCCCCTACAAACGACTCTAAGGTGGTAATTAAGCTGTTCAAGAGTATCATTTTCCCGAGATTTGGGGTACCTAAGGTGGTTATAAGCGATGGAGGAAGCCACTTCATAAACAAGGTCTATGAGAATCTCTTGAGAAAGTATGGCGTTAAGCATAAGGTGGCTACACCGTATCATCCTCAAACAAGTGGTCAAGTGGAAGTCTCCAACCGGCAAATCAAGGCTATACTGGAGAAGACTGTCGGAGCAACAAGGAAAGACTGGGCAGTGAAGCTGGACGACGCTCTTTGGGCTTACCGTACCGCCTTCAAAACACCGATTGGTACAACCCCTTTCACTCTACTCTATGGCAAGGGCTGTCATCTCCCGGTTGAGCTGGAACACTGTGCGTTGTGGGCTGTGAAGAGTCTGAACTTTGATCTCAAAACTGCTCAAGAGAGGCTCCTTATTCAGCTACATGAACTGGACGTGTTAAGACTGAACGCTTATGAGAGCTCTCGGATATACAAGGAGCGGACTAAGGAAGCTCATGACAAGAAGTTGGTTGCCAAGGAGCTTAAGGAAGGAGGTTTAGTGTTGCTGTACAATTCAAGACTCAAACTCTTCCCGGGAAAGCTGAAGTCAAGGTGGAGCGGGCCGTTTGTGATCCAAGAAGTGTTGCCTTATGGAGCTGTTACATTGATGGGAAAGAGTGGCAGTGCATTCACCGTCAACGGACACAGAGTCAAGCCTTACTTGGCAGACAGCTGTGACAAGGAGAGTACCTCGGTGCTTCTCCAAGACCCATCATCCGCCTAAACAAAGTACAGTCTAGCTAAAGACGTTAAAGAAAGCGCACTTGGGAGGCACTCCCATGTCTATCCTGTACATATTTCTGCTTTCTTTCTCTTTCAGTTTTATGTTTTTATTTTGCAAGTGTGTAGGAACAGGTATGAAGAGTCTAAACCTTAATCTTGAAGTCCAAAAGAGGCGATAGGGTATAAGAAAAAGCTAGAGATCGAGTGCAAGATCGACTGATCCTGACTCGATCTTTGCTAGATCGAGTCAGTGAATCGAGAGGAGCCAGTCGATCTAGACGAGAACGAGTGATAAGATCAACCTTGACGAAAAAGGACCGATCGATCCAAAATGGATCGACTGATCTAATTTCTCTCGGGAAAATTTATTGAAAACAGATCGATCACTCGACTCGATCCATCACTCGATCTATGCCAAATCGACCCCTAAATCGAGGACGTAGCTCGATCATGAGGACCTAGCCGTGGCGCCAACATCTCAACGATCGAGGGAGCCAATCGAACCAACGTTTCATCATGAATCGAGTCTCAAATCGAGTAACCCTCTCGATCTAAGCCATTATAGGCATGAGATCGAGTCCTAGATCGACCAAACGGACTCGATCTCATGCCGAGGTAACATTTTCTTTCCCTCCTTTATTCTTTTCCCTCCAATTTTTAAATTTAAAACTTGGTCAAGGCAAGCATCTTTGACCATGAAAGATGTGCCTTGACCAAGACTTTGTCAGAAAACCACCTTTACTACCCATGGTTTTGTATTTTGCTAGTCTTTAAATATTTCAATAACTTCTCAACCTCTCATTCTTGTTTTCTCGAATATTTTAAACAAAGAGGGTGAGAGTTTTCGATTTTCAAAGGCTAGCAAAGTTCTTTAACATTCTTGCAAAGGTATTTTCAGAGTTTAACGAAATATTCTTAGGAAAATTTCCTTTTAATTCGCAAGATATTGTTCTAGAAGACAGGGCTGTTTTTGATTTTTAAAATTTAGCTAAGTAAAAGGGATAATTCTAGATTTTTTAGTATCTAAAGATTTGATTCTCCTTTATTTAGCTATGATTTTTATTAATACCCCAAAATTCTAGGGTAGTAGTTATAAGCATTCTCCTTCTCTTCTCTTATTCTCTCATCAAACTGCCGTTTTGCTTATCAAACCTCTTGAGAAATTTGTTTCAGGTACAATGGCCCCCAAGAGAACAAGAGAAGAGACAGTACAAGAGGGAGAAGGACAAGAGTGGCTGTTCAAGAGAGGGTCAGATGGAGCAAGGATGAGAAGAGGGACAAGAAAAGGCTTGAAAGGCTTCGGTTTGAACCTACCAAGTTTGTTGATCGGGAGCTGCTGTTCAAGCTAGGGATTCTTGGAGATTTCGACCAACTCCTCAAGAACATTGGCCTAAGGTGTCTGTCATGGATGGATTGCCCAACCATTCCAGAAGTGACAATAGACTTCCTTGCCACGTTGGAGTTCCGTTACGAGAATCCTAGCACACCCGTTCCTTCACAAGGTCGCCTCTCCTTCAAGGTTGGACGTCAAGCCTACAGCCTCTCCATCTCCGAGCTATGTCAAGCATATGGTCTCAACGCGGATGCCAACAAGGTCGAGTTCCCCGCCTTCAAGAGAGCTAACGACTTTTGGGACCTGATTAGGAACGAGGACTACAAAGCCAACACCGCCAAGATCAAGAGAGTGAGAAGCCTGGTGCTGAGGTACACTCTTAAGCTGATTGCCAACACGTTTAGCGGAAGATCAGTTGCTCCCACAGTCACAAAGACCGAGCTTTGCTTCTTATTCCAAGGCGTGAAGCACTTGGTGTGTGACCTGGATGAAAATGACGAGCCTATGGAGGATGAGCTCGGCGACGAGGTGAACTACGGATGTGTGCTCGCTGCCTCCTTGGTGAAATACAAGGCTTATGCCTTGCGGTGCAAGGCAACTTCTTCTTTCATTGGCGGCTTCCTCACTCCTCTATTCTTGCAAGCTGGTGTGCCTATACACGACTTCGCACATGTACCAGCCAGAGCTTTCATGGATGAGGCCTACAGGAGGAATACCGACAGCTTGGGACGCAAGCCAGCAGAAGGGTTCTATGCTTACCTCTTCATAGACTACGAAGACAAGAAGAGAGTGTGCATCCTGCCAAACAGAAACGAGACCGAGCTGCTTGGTGTTGGGAACATCGAGTTCTTGCCCACGGAAGAGGAGTGCTTTGCTCCTCTAGGAGGACCACCTGCCCTAGCTATTGCTCCTCGTCAAAGGTCCGAGTCTCCAGCCACGGAAGATGAGATGCCCGAAGCCTACACACTTCCCAAGTTAGACTTTGAGCCGAGAACCAAAACAGAGAAGTTCCTAGCATCTGTTGTGGAGATGCAAAGGAAAATCAACAAGTGGCAAGGCAAACTGCTCAAGAAACTTGCCAAGAAAGTCAAGGCACTTCAAGGAGGCTCGCCTAAGAAGGATACAAGTGAAGAGGTTCACCAACCCGAGAAGAGGAGGCTCTCAACCGGTGGAGTTGTCATCCGCGAGACACAAGACAGCACCACTCAGCCGGCGCGCCTTTCTCTCCAAGAACCAACCGACAAGGGCAAGACCATAGTCTCTAGCTCCTCTGGAACATCCTCAAGTTCCAGCCGAAGAGGTAACAACCTTCTTCCATTGTACATAACCGCTCATATTTGCTTCTTTTTGCTTTGTGCTCCTTCGAATGTGTTTGCCACCGGGCGGTGTCAAGCAAGTTTGGGGGAGTACATGTGTGGTTTGACATGTGTTTTCTGATCTTATTTTCCTTTAGCATCCTTGAGTCTTTAGTACATGAAAAATTGGTAAAAGTTTTAAAATTTTTTCATGTAGTTGCATTCATCTTGTCAAAACATGTTAGGATTGAGTCTAGAATTTCTCTTAGCATCTAGGTTGTTTGCATTTGCATAAGGGAAAAGGTGTTTTATACTCATGAATTGTTTCAATGCCCTAGTTAGTAGTTCTCTAATGCTTTGCTTATGCTTTGAAAGTAAGTTCTTACCATGCTTGGATCACTTGCTATGATTTTCGTGACTTGAATTGAACTCTCATGATTGGAAACTTGTCCTAATAAGTGAAAACCTTAATCTGAAATTTTAATTATCATCCTTATGCACTTGAAAATAAACACATGGATTTTAAAATATTTAGGCTCTCTTCTTCCTTTTTACCACTCTTTGTGAGCCTAAGTAGAACTCCCACCTTGACCCTTACCCATCTTTGAAGCCAATTATTTCTTGTGTGACATCATTGTGAGGCCTTCTTTTCGGTTTTGAACTTAGCATAAAGTGTTAGGTTTAGGCGACATGATTTGGTTCTCATATGATTGCTAGCTTTGCATTTTGAAGCTAGGTATAGGCTTAGGATAAGTTTGTGGGATCATTGGGGTTGTTTTTATATCTATTTGTTCTCGGTTTCAAAGAGTTTGGTGTTTAAAAGAAAGAAATGGGTTTTAAGTGAAAGGTTGTGTTTATAAGCTATATATGCTCTAATAAATTTCAGGAGGTAACTCTCCCAAATAAAAGTAAAAAGAAAAAGAAAAAAAAAAAGAGAGAACCTAAGTGCCAAATAGAAAATTGAAGAGCAAAATTATTTTCAAAACCTTTTCACTAGCCTAAAGAGTTTAAAAATGTTTTTGTCTCGAATTGGGGAATGCTAAGTTTTGAGAAGAAAAATGGTAGATTCTAAGTGGTGAGTGAAGATGAAAGTTGATAAATGAGAGGGGTTTAGGATCATTGTTAGTTTACATGGGTAGATGAGAATCTGATCATGTATGCATCAATTGCCTTCACCTTTAGCATTATGCATAAAGTTCTTGCCATTTTTTAGAGAAATCCTTGTTTTGATTGAAAACCCTTTTCAAATGAGATCATTCAATGCTCATAACCTACACCCTTAGCCAAATGTGTTTTGTTTAAAAGTGCATAAGTTTGATTCATGGTTCGGATGCTAATGAATGTTAAAGGATGAGTTTCTTTGATTGTTAGGAATAGGAGAGTCATGATCTGAATTTCTTTGTGTGATGAGTATGGCTAAGTTTTTTGGAGTATGAGTGTGTGCATAGCATTTTAGAACTGTTAACTAGGACATTAAAATTGATTCATTTGAAAGGCACCTTTGCAAGAAGCTTAAGCCCCCATTCATTTTTTTTAAAACCTCTCTTCCTTACTTATTTTCTGTTGCTTGAGGGCAAGCAAGAAGTAAGTTTGGGGGAGTTGATATTACTGCATATTACATACATTTTGCATACACATTAGCTAGCTTTTCATGTATTTACATCACATTTTAGATTAGATTGCATCACTTAGAGTCCTAGAGCATTCTTGCACCAGCATACGCATGTTTCTTGCATTTTCCATCACATTCAGGTTGTTTCCGGCTGCTTTGGAGTCGTGGAGGTTCGTGGACGTGCTGAAGCTGTTGTAGGGGTTCGTGGAAGCTCGGATATTTGTTAAGGACCAGAGATCGAGGAACAGATCGATCATGGCAGGTCGATCTAGGATGAGATCGACCAGAAGATCGAGAAGACCAGGCGATCCGAGGAATATGATCGAGACGAAGATCGAGTGAGGCAATCGATCAAACGGTACAGACGTAAATGACGCTATGCAGAGCGATAGCCGGATCGAGTCCACCACTCGATCCAACCGAAGATCGATACCAAGATCGGATGCAACACTCGATCCGCCGAAGATGATCGAGACCCAGATCGAGTTGAAGACACGATGTTCGAAGATGATCGAGAAAACCGCTCGATCCTAGAGTCGATCTCTGTCCTTTCAACCGCTTTTGGCCGTTAGCGAGGGGGGGACCATCAGCTTGTTTTCGCCATTTTGGGAAGGCGGCGACGTCCTTTTCCCAGAGAACTTTTCATCCTTATCTTTTTTATGTCTTTTCTCTCTGGTTTTGGAGAAATCGACCATTATCGAACCTTGAGTTTTCTTAAGCTTTTGTAATCGAATCGTTTCAGCTTAATCTAGTTTCTTTTCATGTTCATCGTTTCCTTTTCCATGCTTTGCTTGATTTATCTTATGTGTAGTGAGTAGTTCATTTGGGTTCGGGGTTGAGAGGATTAAGGGGTCATAAAGGTTTCGATCTTGGGGTTTTTCTAAGTGTTTTATGGCTATCTCTTCTAGGGTGTCGAGTTCTCAAAGCTTAAAGACTCTCACGCCAAGAGCTTTATGATCCGAGAGGTTCCTTACCTTGACAGGATCCAGGGACCTCTGAAGATCACACCCTAGAGACTAGTTACCCCTTCCCAAAAGCCATGGAAGTTTGGCGGACTAGTTAAGAAATTCGTTTGAAATCTGTTTTCCATGCCCTTCGACCTCTCTTTCCACCAAAAGCCATGGGTTTGGAGGACAGGATGAAGGAGTGATCTATACCGAAAGCCACGAATAGATCTTGCTTAGTTTTCAAGGCTTAGAGATTCTCGCAAAGTGAGTCGATTTAAAGTTTTCAACCCAAGGTCGAACCTTTGAAACCCCTGACCATGAATCTCAGCCCTAGGCCCTCTCTTTTAGCATCTTTACATCTTCTCTCGTCATTCGCTTGATCTTTAATAGCATCCTGGTCGTTAGTTTTACTGTTCTTGCATTTTTAGACGAGATCGATCGTTATTGCTCGATCTAGTGATCGATCCCATGGTCGATCCACTAGTCGAATTTTAGTAATTCGTAGCTTTGTCTTTTAATTATTCTGTTTGTTCCTCATGGTAGTTTGATCATTCCTGGTAATTTTAAAATAGTTTGCATTCCATTTAGTTGCTGCATCTAGTTTTTAGGGATTTTCTCAGAACTCATCTTGTTTCGCTTAGATTTGCATAGTCCTTGCATTCTCTTTGTATTTTCTATCATCCTAGGTGTGGATTGACTCTCTCTTGCATACTGTGCTACAACCTGCTTGCATTTGAGTTTGATAACCTCATTGCATACTCACCCTTGCAAAGAAAATGTTTATCAGTCCTCTCTTCGTAGATCTTAGCACTTTCATATGCTTCTAATCGTAGCTCATCAAGCTCATGTAGCTGAATCAACCGCATCTCTTGAGCTGTCTTGAGGTTGTAATTCAGCTGCTTCACTGCCCATAGTGCCCTATGCTCCAACTCAACAGGAAGATGACAAGCCTTGCCGTATAGAAGAGTGAAAGGAGTAGTACCAATGGGGGTTTTAAAAGCGGTCCGGTAAGCCCACAAAGCATCATCGAGTTTAATCGCCCAATCTTTTCTAGTAGCCCCAACTGTCCTCTCCAGTATCGCCTTGATCTGTCTGTTAGAGACTTCTACTTGCCCACTAGTTTGAGGATGATAAGGTGTGGCTACCTTGTGCTTCACGCCATACTTCCTTAAGAGACTTTCAAACACCTTGTTGATGGTCTTGAAGAGCTTGACTTTTGCATTGTTTGTTGGGTAAGCTATAGCCTCAACCCACTTAGACACATAATCAACCGCCACCAAGATGAACTTGTTGCCGTAAGAAGATGGGAATGGACCCATAAAATCTATCCCCCATGCGTCAAAGACATCCACTTCAAAGGTTGGCACCTAAGGCATCTCATTTCTCTTCGTTATGTTTCCAGCTCTTTGACATGCTTCACAAGCTTTAACAAATTCATGAGCATCTTTGAATAGCGATGGCCACCAAAAGCCTTCTTGTAACACCTTTGTAGCCGTCTTGAAGGAAGCGAAATGACTACAATATGAAGAGCCGTGACAATGTAGAAGGATGTCTTGCGCTTCTTCACTTGTTACACACCTTCTACACAAGCTGTCCACTCCTCTTTTGTACAAGTATGGCTCGTCCCAAAAATAATGAGAGATGTCTCTCATGAACTTCTACTTGTAGTAGTGGTCTAGATGAGAAGGCTTCTCTCCACAAGCTAAGTAATTTACTATGTCAGCGTAACAAGGCAAGCCTTCTTCTTTGTAACTCAAGACCTCTTCAAACTTGTCTTCAAGCCTTCCACATACAGCTGTGGTGATCATCATGAGCTGCTCCTCCGGAAGTGAATCATCTAATGGCAAAGCTTCATTGACTCTCATCCTTGAGAGGCAATCAGCAACACCATTCTCTATCCCCTTCTTGTCTTTTATCTCCATATCAAACTCTTGTAGAAGGAGAAACCACCTTATGAGCCTCGGCTTAATGTCTCTCTTGGAATAGATATACCTTAACGCCACGTGATCAGTGTAGACAACAATCTAAGAGCCAACCAAATATGATCTGAACTTCTCAAAAGCAATCACAACGGCCAACAGCTCCTTCTCGGTTATAGCATATCTCACTTGCGTGTCATCCAAGGTACGACTAGCATAGTAGATAACATGCAATCTCTTGTCTTTCCTCTGACCAAGAAGAGCTCCCACGGCGTAGTCGCTCGCGTCACACATGATCTCGAACGGTAGACTCCAGTCCGGTGCTTGTACTATAAGCGCGGACACAAGAGCTTCCTTGATAGTCTTGAAAGCATGAAGACAATCCTCATCAAACACAAAATCAGCTTCCTTGCACAACAGCCGCGTGAGGGGTCTTGCTATCTTGGAGAAATCCTTTATGAATCTCCTGTAGAAGCCCGCGTGACCTAAGAAGCTCCTCACTCCTTTTACATTAACCGGCGGCTCAAGACTCATCATGACCTCAACCTTAGCTTTATCAACCTCTATTCATTTCTCTGATATCTTGTGGCCAAGTACAATCCCTTCCTTCACCATGAAGTGACACTTCTCCCAGTTCAGCACCTAGTTTGTTTCCTCACAACGCTTAAGTACCTTGCAAAAATTCAACAAACAAGCAGAAAGACGCACCATATACAGAGAAGTCGTCCATAAACACTTCTACCATCTCTTCTATAAGATCAGAGAAGATCGACATCATACACCGCTGGAATGTTGCGGGTGCATTACACAACCCGAATGGCATCCTTTGATATGCAAAGGTGCCATAAGGGCATGTATAGGTCGTCCTCTCTTGATCGTTTGGATGGATTGGTATTTGAAAGAAACCACTATAACCATCAAGAAAGCAATAATAAGGATGATTAGCAAGTCTTTCAAGCATTTGATCAATAAAAGGAAGAGGAAAATGATCCTTTCTAGTAGCTGAATTAAGCTTCCTATAGTCTATACACATTCGGTGACCAGTTATGGTTCTTGTAGGAATCGATTCATCTTTATCATTCTTAATGACCGTGATACCTCCCTTCTTAGGCACCACGTGGACAGGAGAAACCCACCTGCTGTCACTGATGGGGTATATTACGTCAGCCTCTAACAATTTCAGGATCTCCTCCTTAACTACTTCTTTCAAATTCGGGTTTAAACGCCTTTGATGTTCAATAAAAGAAGAGTTCTCATTATCTAAGTGAATCCTATGAGTGCAAAGTATTGGTGAAAGGCCCTTGATGACACTTATAGAGTACCCAATGGCCTTCCTATACTTTCTCAGCTCATTTAGGAGCGTGTGCAACTCATCATCACTCAAGTTCTCATTCATAATCACGGGATAAGTCTCATTAAGCCCTAAGAAAGCATACCTTAGCCCTTTTGAGAGCTCCTTTAGGTCCACCTTTGGGGCTAGCAGCTCGCTCCATTCCTCCTTGTGGCTCCTGTTGACGTTCCCGTCCTTAGTAGCCTCCTTAGAACCCGAGACATGAGCCTTTAGACTGTCTTCTTGAACCGTTGTCTCCTCTGAGATCGAGTCATCCAGTCGATCTTCCACTCGTTCTGGTCCGGATCGAGCAATTTCACTCGATTCACCCACTCGATTTGATGTGGATCGAGCAGGAGATCGAGTCCTCGTCTCGTTCTCTGAACTGATCGATTGGCTTCTCTCGATCCTCCTATCGATTGTTTTGCTGGATCGAGCAGTCTCCTCGATCATCTTATCGTTCTTGATCCTGGATCGAATGAGCTCGTCGATTTCTTGAATGATCTCTAGGCATCCACCTTCATCTTCCTTCACAACTTTCCTAGAATCGAGAAGATTAACATACTCTTGGGTCTTCTCATTCAAGAAACCGTACTCTCCTCTCTCCTAAGTTAAAGCCAGCTTCAAGTGATCCTCTTGTGCCAACTCTTCAAGCAGTTCATCGGCCATAGCATCCAACGTTTCAATGTAGAATGCTTGTCATTCAATGGTTGGCTTCTTCAAGACCTCATTGATATCAAAATCCAACCTGATGTCTTTGCCCAAGTGTAGATCTATCTTCCCATTCTTTACATCAATGATTTCTCCGGCGGTTGCAAGGAATGGTCTTCCAAGTATAAGTGGATCCTTAGGCTCTTCATCTATCTCAAGCACAACAAAGTCGGTTGGTACATTGACATCGCTTATCCTCACTGGAAGATCCTCTAGCATACCCAATGGAAGTCTCACGCTTCTATCAGCTAACACAAAGGAGATCCTACACTCTTTGAAACGTGTGAAACCTAGCTTCTTTGCTATAGAATGGGGCATGAGATTGATACTTGCTCCCAAGTCGCATAAACAGCTCTTAAAATTCAATGGACCCAAAGCGCAAGGAATGGTGAAGGATCCTGGATCTCCTAGCTTCTTAGGCACTATTTCTCTGTGGATAATAGCACTACAGTCTTGACTAAGCACCCAAACTTCTTTACTCTCCTTGTTTTTCTTTGTAAGGATGTATTTGAAGAACATAACACATTTTGGCATCATAGCTAGACAATCCACGAGAGGAAGCTTGATCTCAACGTCTTTTAGATGCTTCTTAAATAAGAGTCTATGCTTCTCTATCATCTGTTTCTTGAAGCGGCCAGGAAAAGGAAGCTTTGGTAAATAGGGTGGAGGCACATAAGCATCCTTCTCCTTAGTAGCTTGCTCAACTTTCTTCTCTACAGCTACTTCTTTGCCCTTCCGTGGCCTCTCATTCCACACATTATCAATGTTGATTTCTTCATCAGCTGAAAGCTTACCCTCCCCCTCTTGAACCACAATGTCTTCATTGGCCTTAGGAGCAACTCGCGGTGGAAGTTCTTTCCCACTTCTTAGTATTATAGCGTTTGCATACTCCTTGGGATTCTGTTCACACTTGCCCGGTAAGCTGCTCTGACCGTTTGTAGTAGCTTTTCCCTTCTCTAACTGCTTGATCTTGTTGTTCAGGTTTGTTATTTGAGTTGAGACGTCAGTAAGAGAGGAGTCAAGGCGGTTGTTCATTTCGGCAAACTTCTGATTAGTTGAAGCTTGACCTTGAAGCAACTGCTGGAACATCGCTTGGACCGGATCTTGAGGTTGGGTTTGCAACTGTTGTTGTTGTGGAACGAAGCCAGGAGGAAACATAGGAGTGTAGCCTTTGTTGCCTTGCTGCTGCTGCTGACCCTGGAAGTTCCCTTGCCTCTGCCCTTGAAAACCACTATTCGCTTGAAAACCCTTGTTATAAGGAAGAAACGGCTTTGCTTGCTAAGGGAGGTACGCTTGATCTTTAGGGTTCTCAACGTTTGTGCTCTTGTAAGAGAGATTGTTGTTGGCTTGGTATCCTTGTGAATAACCTTGAGGTTTGTTGTAGTTCTGACCAGCAATCCAGTTAGCTTCTTCTTGACTCAAGTTTAACTCGTCCAGGACTTCTTCGGTTTCTCCCACAAAGTGTACATGCTTCTGGTTTGCAAGTACCAACTTGTCAATCATCTCATGAAGCGACTTTAGCTATTTCTTGTGAGACTCTAGCTCGGAACCTTGTGGTGCACAGTCATAGTCTTCGGCGTAGTTGCCGTCACTCAAAGCCAAGTTCTCGATTAACTTCATACCCTCTTCTACTTCTTGACCAAGAAAATTGCCTTTACTAGCCGTGTCAAGCAACATTCTGATCTTGGGTAAGGCTCCACGGTATATTGTGCTTAGGAGAGTCTCTTCACTGAAGCCGTGGTGGGGACACTGAATGGTATAGTCTTTGAATCTCTCCATAGCTTCATTGAATGTCTCGTTTTGCCTTTGAGTGAATCCGCTGATCTCACTTTGCAGCCTTGCTGTTCTTGTGCTCGAGAAGAACTTTGAGAGGAACGCCTTCTTACATTCAGCCCAAGAGGTAATGGTGCCTTGTGGAAGGGTCTTCTCCCAATGCCTAGCCTTATCTCCGAGAGAAAATGGGAAGAGCCGGAGCTTGAAAGCATCTTCCTAGATACCATTGATCTTTATCATCCCATAAACTTGCTCAACGTTGTCGAGATGCTCCATGGGGTCTTCCATAGCCAGCCCATGGAATTTGCTGTTCTAAACCATAGAGATGAACCCTGGCTTTATCTCGAAGTTGTTGTTCTGTACTGGTGGAGGAGTGATCCCAAAGCGATTGTGATGCGTATTAGGAGCATCTCCAGCACCAATGATCCGTGGGGGTCTAGCTGCGTGGTTGGGGTTTCTATTGCCCCTTCCTACAGCCCCGTGAGCTGGTGGAGGTCCCTCAGGATGTTCTTGCTCAGCCATTGTTTCAAAGTCTACTGAACCAGCTTGAAAAATCTCCTCAAAGGCTCTAGCTTGCTCTCTCACTCTTCTTGATCTTGCGTGGCCAAGTTGATGAATATTGTCCAGGGGTGTACATAAGTTGTTGTCACCCCTAGAACGCAGATTCATGTACTTGAAAGACACAAGTTTGATGCTTCCTAATCTTAATGCTTCCTAACACAAAAATGAAAACAAAGGCTTAGTCTTTATTAAACACCAAATCTTAATGCTTCCTAACAATCCTAAGATGGCAACACTGCCATTTGATAACAGGAATTTTGCAAGCAGAGGTTATTATCAAAGCTCAAGCAACCTATAGAAGTAGTATAGTGTGCAAGAGGTATCAATCCAACCTAGGAAGCTGGAAGAACACTGGAAATGCAAGGATGAAGCAAATCTAAGCAAATTGGGAAAATGATTGGTAAAATCGAAGAAAACTAAATGCAACGATTGATAACAAGATTTTTATCTCTAGGATGATGCAATGCAACAGGAGGTTATCAAAACTCACGCAGCACTTAGTTGTAGTACAATGCAAGAGGAATCAATCCAATCCTAGGAGCTAGAAACTTCAATGAGAATGCAAGGATCGAGTAAAGCTAGGCAAAGGATGAACGATTTTGTAAAATTCCTAAAACCTAAATGCAACTACTAAATACAAGGCAAAACTATTTTAAAATTACTAGAAAAGAGTGAACTACCACGGCGAACAAACAGAATAATTAAAATGCAAGGCTATGAATTTATAAAAATCGACTAGTGGATCGACCACAGGATCGACCACTAGATCGAGCAACAACGATCGATCTCGTCTAAAAGTTCAAGCGCAATGAAACTAATAACCAGGATGCAACAGGTATCAAGCGAATGACTAGCAAAGATGTAAGAATGCTAAGAAAGAGGGTCTAGGGTCGAGATTCACGTTCAGGGGTTTTAAAGGTTCAAGCTTGGTTTGAAAACTCTAGATCTACTCACTTTGTGAGGTTCTCTAAGCCTTGAAAACAAAATAAGATCCATCCATGGCGTGTGGTATGGATCACTCCTTCATTCTCTTCTCCAAACCCATGGCGTTTAGCGGAAAAAGAGATTGAAAGGCAAGGAAATAAGATTTCAAACACACGGCTTAACTAGTCCCCTAAACTACCATGGCGTTTGGGAAAGGGTAACTAGTCTCTAGGATATGACTTTCAGAGATCTCTAGATCCTGTCAAGGTAAGAGCTCTCTCTGATCATAAAGATCTTGGCATGAGACTCTTGAAGCCTTAAGAGCTCAACATCCTAGAAGAGAAAGCCATTAAGAACAATAAAACACCAAACTTGAAAACTTTTTCGACCCCTTTGAATCCTCTCAACCCCCAAGCCCGATTAAACTACTCACTACACATTAAGTAAAGCAAACAAAGCATGAAAGATGAAACGATGAACATGAAAAATGATAGATTAAACTTAAACGATTCGATACAAAGCAAGAGAAGCTTCAAAATCCAACTATGGCGAAAATCGCCTTCGAACCGAGAGAAAAAGATGATAAAAAGATAAAATGAAACCGTGTCTCAAAAGCGTGCTCGCCACCTTGCCAAAACAGGCCAAACAATCCGATGGTCCCCCCTTTGCTAGCGGCCAAAAGCGGTTAAAGTACACTGAGATCGACTTTGGGATCGAGCATCTCTCTCGATCATTTTCAGACATCGTGCCTTCAGCTCGATCTTCGACTCGATCTTCCTCGGTGGATCGGGTGCTTCGTCCGATCTTGGAGTCGATCTTTGGAGGATCGAGTGGTGGACTCGATCTGGCTCTCGCTCTGCATGGCGTCATTCACGTCCGTACTCCTTGATCCATCGCTGCACTCGATCTCCGTCTCGATCAGTTCCCTTGAATCGGCTGGGCTACTCGATCTTCTGGTCGATGTCATCTAGATCGACCAGCCATGCTCGAACCTCCTCTCGATCTCTGGTCCTTAGCAAGCATTCCCAAATTCTTCAAGTCCCACGAACTTCCTTCTCCGTAGTGGTGTACCTCGTTTGCCATTCTAGTAGGTATAAGCTCATCTTTGTCATTCTTAATGACCGTGATCCATCCCTTCTTAGGCACCACGTGTACGGGAGAAACCCACGTGCTGTCACTTATGGGATAGATCATGTCAGCCTCGAAAAGCTTAAGAATCTCTTTCTTAACAACCTCTTTCAAATTTGGATTCAAACGCCTTTGATGTTCTATAGAAGAGGCGTTCTCATTATCCAAGTGAATCCTATGAGTGCAATGCATTGGTGAAAGGCCCTTGATGTCACTTAGAGAGTACCCAATGGCCTTCCTATACTTTCTCACCTTAGTTAAGAGCGATTGCAACTCATCATCACTCAATTTTTCATTCACAATCACAGGATAGGTTTCGTTAAGCCCTAAGAACGCATACCTTAGCCCTTTTGGGAGCTCCTTAAGGTCCACCTTTGGGGCTAACAGCTCGCTCCAATCATCCTCGTGGCTGTTGCTGTTGTTTTCCTCCTTGGAGCCTTCCTTAGAACCCGAGACATGGCCCTTGAGGCTGCTTTTTCCAACCGCTGTCCCTTCTGAAATCGAGTCGTCAGGTCGATCTTGCTCTCGATGTCGTCTACATCGAGCAGTTTCGCTCGATTCACTCACTCGATTTAATGTGGATCGAGTGAGAGATCGGGATGCTGAGTCGATCTCCGGATTAGACCCCAAACTGATTGGAAGGCCTTTCTCTATCTTGGACTCGATTGTTTTCCTGGATCGATCACCCTCCTCGATTAGACTGTTGATTGCTGCATCGGATCGAGTTGTGCTCCCGATTGTCTTGTCGATTTGACCCCTGGATTGGGTAATGTCATCGATCTCGGAGTCGATCTCTAGGCAAACGCCTACATCTTCAAGCACACCCTTCCTCGAATCAAGAAAGTTGACATACTCCTGAGTCCTCTGATCCACATAACCGAACTCTCCTGGCTCCTTAGTCAATGCCAGCTTCAAATGATCCTCCTGAGCCAACTCTTCCAGCAACTTATCCGCTAAAGCATCCAACGTCTCAATGTAGAAAGCTTGCCCTTCTATCGTAGGCTTCTTCAAAACCTCATTGATATCGAAGTCCAGCCTCATATCTTTACTAGAGTGCAAGGCAATCTTCCCATTTTTGACGTCTATGATGGCTCCGGCGGTGGCTAAGAAAGGTCTACCGAGAATGAGTGGATCCTTTCGTTCTTCATCCATTTCTAACACAACGAAGTCTGTAGGCACGTTTACTCCACTGATCTTTACTGGCAAGTCCTCAAGAAAACCCACGGGTAACCTCACACTTCTGTCAGCTAGTACCAACGAGATTCTGCAATCCTTGAAACGGGTAAAGCCAAGCTTCTTTGCCACAGAATGAGGCATCAGATTTATGCTAGCTCCGAGATCTCAAAGGCAACTCTTGAATTCCAAAGGACCTAAAGCGCAAGGTATAGTGAAGCTTCCAGGGTCTCCCAACTTCTTAGGGACTATCTCCTTATGTATCACAGCACTACACTCCGTACTTAGAACAAGCACTTCCTTGCTTTCCTTATTCTTCTTCACGAGAGTGTCTTTGAAGAATTTGGCGCATTTTGGCATCATTGCAAGGCAGTCCACGAGAGGTAACTTGATCTCTACGTCCTTAAGGTGCTTCTCAAACAAGACTTTATGCTTCTCTATGAGTTGGTTCTTGAAACGGCCAGGAAAAGGTAGCTTAGGTACATACGGTGGAGGCACATAAGCATCCTTCTCCTTAGTAGTTAGCTCCGCTTTCTTCTCAACAACCGCTTTGTCACCTCTTCTTGGCCCTTGAATCCAGACATTATCAAAGTTGATCTCATCATCAGCTGAAAGCTTACCCTCCCCCTCTTGAATTACAACGTCCTCGTTGTTCTTTGTAGTAAATGGAGGTGCTAGCTCTTTCCCACTCCTTAGCGTAATGGCATTGGCGTATTCCTTGGGATTCTGCTCACACTTCCCCGGTAAGCTATTCTGACCACTTGAGCTTGCCTTTCCCTTCTCAAGTTGCTTGATTTTATTATTCAAGGTTGTAATCTGAGTAGAGAAATCCGTGAGTGACGAGTCTAAGCAAGTATTCATCTCGGCAAACTTCTGGTTTGTAGAGGCCTGCCGTTGAATCAGTTGTTGAAACATAGCTTGGACAGGATCAACTTGTTGTTGCATCGGTTGTTGCTGCTGAGGTACAAAGCCTGGAGGGTACATTGGCGTATAACCCTTGTTTCCTTGTTGTTGCCATTGGAAGTTGTTCTGCCCTTGCCCTTGGAAGCCACCACTCGGCTGAAAACCTTTGTTGTAAGGTACGAAAGGCTTTGCTTGCTGAGCAGGGTACACTTGATCCATAGGGTTTGCGACATTGGTGCTACAGTATGAGAGATTGTTGTTCTGGTTTTAGCTCTGTGAATATCCTTGAGGTTTGTAGTTGTTTTGACCCGCCACCCATTTGGCTTCTTCTTGACTCAACTCAAGCTCCTCTTGGATCTCATCCGCTTCACCAACAAAGTGAACATGCTTCTGATTTGCCAAAACCAACTTGTCAATCTTCTCATACAAGGATTTCAAATCTTTCTTGTGAGACTCTTGCTCAGAACCTCTCGGTGCACGGTCATAATCCTCAGGATAGTTGCCGTCACTTAGTGCTAAGTTCTCAATCAGCTCCATGGCTTCTTCTACCTCTTAACCAAGGAAGTTTCCCTTACTAGCCGTGTCAAGCAACAAGGGCATCTTTGGTGAAACTCCTCGGTAGATAGCTCTTAGAAGAGTCTCTTCGCTGAAGCCGTGGTGAGGACATTAGATAGTATAGTCCTTGAACCATTCTATGGCTTCATTGAAAGTCTCATTGTTCCTTTGCGTGAAGCCGCTGATCTCGCTTCTTAGCCTTGCCGTTCTGGTGCTAGAGCAAAACTTTGAGAGGAAAGCCTTCTTACACTCAGCCCAAGATGTAATGGTGGCTTGTGGAAGTGTCTTCTCCCAATGTCTAGCCTTGTCTCCAAGAGAAAATGGAAAGAGACGCAGCTTGAAAGCATCTTCGGATATGCCGTTTACCTTGATCATCCCACATACTTGTTTGAAGTTATCAAGGTGTTCCAAGGGATCTTCCATTGCTAGCCCATGAAACTTATTGTTTTGCATCATTGAGATGAAACCCGGCTTAATCTCGAAGTTGTTGTTCTGTACAGGAGGAGGAGTGATCCCAAACCTATTGTGATGAGTATTGGGAGCATCTCCGGCTCCTATGATCCTTGGGGGTCTAGCCGCGTGTTGGGGGTTTCCATTGCCCCTTCCCACTGCCCCGTGAGCTGGAGGAGGTCCCTCTGGGTGCTCGTGCTTGGCCATAGCTTCAAAGTCAACCAAACCGTGCTGAACAATCTCTTCAAAAGCTCTAGTTTGTTCTCGTACTCTTCTTTGCCGTGAATGACCAAGTTGATGAATGTTGTCCAAGGGTTGAAGTAGATTGTTGTCTCCCCTTGAACGAAGATTCATGTACCTGAAAGACACACGTTTTAGAATAGAGAAGTTAGTTACTTTAATAAAGTAAAGGCTTAGTCTTTACTAAACCCCAAATCTCAATGCTTTCTAAACACTCCTAGAATGGCAACGGCGCCATTTGATAACAAGATTTTTATCTCTTGGATGATGCAATGCAACAGGAGGTTATCAAAACTCAAGCAGGACTTAGTTGTAGTACAATGCAAGAGGAATCAATCCAATCCTAGGAGCTAGAAAGTTCAATGAGAATGCAAGGATAGAGTAAAGCTATGCAAATGATGAACGATTTTGTAAAATTCCTAAAAACTAAATGCAACAACTAAATGCAAGGCAAAACTATTTTAAAATTACTAGGAAAGAGTGAAAAACCACGCCGAACAAACAAAATGATTAAAATGCAAGGCTATGAATTTATAAAAATCGACTAGTGGATCGACCACAGGATCGACCACTAGATCGAGCAACAACTATCGATCTCGTCTAAAAGTTCAAGCGCAATGAAATTAATGACCAGGATGCAACAGGTAACAAGCGAATGCCTAGCAAAGATGTAAGAATACTAAGAAAGAGGGTCGAGATTCACGTTCAAGGGTTTCAAAGGTTCAAGCTTGGTTTGAAAACTCTAGATCTACTCACTTTGTGAGGTTCTCTAAGCATTGAAAACAAAAGAAGATCCATCCATGGCGTGTGGTATGGATCACTCCTTCATTCTCTTCTCCAGACCAATGGCGTTTAGCGGAAAAAGAGATTGAAAGGCAAGGAAATCAGATTTCAAACACACGGCTTAACTAGTCCCCTAAACTACCATGGCGTTTGGGAAAGGGTAACTAGTCTCTAGGATGTGACTTTCAGAGATCTCTGGATCCTGTCAAGGTAAGAGCTCTCTCTGATAAGAAAGATCTTGGCATGAGACTCTTTAAGCCTTAAGAACTCAACATCCTAGAAGAGAAAGCCATTAAGAACAAGAAAACACCAAACTTGAAAACCTTTTCGACCCTTTTGGATCCTCTCAACCCCAAAACCCGATTAAACTACTCACTACACATTAAGTAAACCAAGCAAAGCATGAAAGATGAAACGATGAACATGAAAAATGATAGATTAAACTTAAACGATTCGATACAAAGCAAGAAAAGCTTCAAAATCCAACAATGGCGAAAATTGCCTTCGAACCGAGAGAAAAAGATGATAAAAAGATAAAATGAAAACATGTCTCAAAAGCGTGCTCGCCGCCTTGCCAAAACAGGCCAAACAATCCGATGGTCCCCCCTTCACTAGCGGCCAAAAGCGGTTAAAGTACACTGAGATCGACTTCGGGATCGAGCATCTCTCTGGGTCATTTTCAGACATCGTGCCTTCAGCTCGATCTTCGTCTCGATTTTCCTCGGTGGATCGGGTGCTTCGTTCGATCTTGGAGTCAATCTTTGGAGGATCAAGTGGTGGACTAGATCCGGCTCTCGCTCTGCATGGCGTCATTCACGTCCGTACTCCTTGATCGATCGCTGCACTCGATCTCCGTCTCGATCAGTTCCCTTGGATCGGCTGGGCTACTCAATCTTCTGGTCGATCTCATCTAGATCGACCGGCCATGCTCGAACCTCCTCTCGGTCTCTGGTCCTTAGCAAGCATTCCCAAATTCTTCAAGTCCCACGAACATCCTCACGAGCCTCAACATGTCCACGAACCCTCCGAAACTCCAAAGTAGCCGAAAACAACCTGTATGCGATGCGAAATGCGAGAAATATGCATATGCTGGTGCAAGAACACTCTAGGACCTAAAGTGATGCAAACTAAACTAAAATGCAATGTATATGCGTGAGAAACTAACTTATGTGTATGCAAAATGCAAGAAATATGCAGCTACATCAACGATCTAATGGAATGCAAAACAATTTTAAAATCCCTGGAAGAGGGTTAAATAACACTGAAAGGAAACAGATCAACAAAAGAGTAAATCTACTAAGAACTAAAAATTGAGCAGTGAATCGACGATAAGATCGACCACTGGATCGAGTAAAACAGACCGATCTAACAACTTAAAGCAAGACGACTTCTAATGAACAGAGGTTTTAAAATACTAAAAGAGGGTTTAGGGTCGAGGGTCATATTCAAAAGTGTCAAAGGTTTAAGCTTTGGTTTGAAAACGTTTTGATCTACTCATTTGTGAGCTTTCTCTAAGCCTTGAAAATAAAACAAGAACCATCCTTGGCGTGTGGTATGACTCACTTCCTCAATCTCTTCTCCAAACCCATGGCGTTTGGTGGAAAAAGAGATCGAAGAGCAAGGAAAACAGATTTCAATATATGACCTAACTAATCCCCTCTACAACCATGGTGTTTGGGAGAGGAAAGATTAGTCTCTAGGATCTGGTTTTCTAGGATATCTGAAACCTGTCAAGGTAAGACAGACCTGGAATCATGGAGATCTTTTCCAAGACTCTCTAAGCCTTAAGACCCCAAGATCCTAGAAGAGAAGGTATGAAGAAGAAAGAAAACACAAAACTTAAACCTCTTAAACCCTTTGAATCACCTCAACCCCAAAAACCCAAAAAGTACTACTCGCTACAGATGATTAAGATCGAATGAAAAGCAATAAATGAAGAACTAAACATGATTAACGAAAGCTGATTAAGAAAAACTGCTTAATATTAAAAGATTCAAGTTCAAAAAATAAAGAAAAGCTTTCATGTTCAACAATGGCGATTGCCTAAGATAAGAGCAGAAAAGATAAAAGAAAAGCGTGTCTGTCAGAAAGTGTAGCCGCCTCTTTCCCCATATAGCCAAACATCGCGAAATGGTCCCCTCACTAGCTGCCAAAAATGGTTAAGGCCGTAGAGATCGACCTTGAGATTGATCAGTGTGCTCGGTCGTCGTCAGGAATTGCCTTGCTCTGCTCGATCTTCAAGTCGATCTGGTTGGATGGATCGAGTATCCTCCTCGATCTTCTTCTCGATCTTTGGATGATCGAGTCGTGGTTTCGATCTGGCTCTCGTTCTGCATGGCGTCATTCACGTCCGTACTCCAGATCGATCTCCTCTCTCGATCTTGGTCTCTTGGATGAGAAGACCGAAGAGTATGTTAATCTTCTCGATTAAAGTTATGAAGGAAGATGAAGGCGGATGCCTAGATATCGATCAGGAAATCGAGAAGATCACTCGATCCAGAACATCAATCGACAAGAAAATTGAGTAAGGTGGTCGATCCAGCAAAACAATCGATGGGAAGATCGAGAGAATCCAATCGATCAGTTCAGAGAACGAGACGGGGACTCGATCTCCTGCTCGATCTACATCAAATCGAGTGGAAGATTGACTGGATGACTCGATCTCGGAAGGGACAACGGTTCAAGAAAGCAGTCTTAAGGCTCATGTCTCGGGTTCTAACGAGGCTTCTGAGGACGGGAACGTCAACACAAGCCATGAGGGTGACTGGAGCGAGCTGCTAGCCCCAAAAGTGGACCTAAAGGAGCTCCCAAAAGGGCTAAGGTATGCTTTCGTAGGGCTTAATGAGACTTATCCCGTGATTGTGAATGAAAACTTAAGTGATGATGAGTTGCACTCGCTCCTCAATAAGCTGAGAAAGTATATGAAGGCCATTGGGTACTCTCTAAGTGACATCAAGGGCCTTTCACCAATGCTTTGCCCTTATAGGATTCATTTAGATAATGAGAACTCTTTTGATCTATTGAACATCAAAGGCGTTTAAACCCAAATTTGAATGAAGTAGTTAAGAAAGAGATTCTAAAATTGTTAGAGGCTGACATGATATACCCCATCAGTTACAGCACGTAGGTTTCTCCTGTCCACGTGGTGCCTAAGAAGGGAGGGATCATGGTCATTAAGAATGAAAAAGATGAATTGATTCCTACAAGAACCATAACTGGTCACCGAATGTGCATAGACTATAGGAAGCTTAATTCAGCTACTATAAAGGATCATTTTCCTCTTCTTTTTATTGATCAGATGCTTGAAAGACTTGCTAATCATTCTTATTATTGCTTTCTTGATGGTTATAGTGGTTTCTTTCAAATACCAATCCAACCAAACGATCAAGAGAAGACGACCTTTACATGCCCTTATGGCACCTTCGCATATCGAAGGATGCCATTCGGGTTGTGTAATGCACCAGCAACATTCCAGCGGTGTATGATGTGGATCTTCTCTGATCTTATAGAAGAGATGGTAGAAGTATTTATGGATGACTTCTCTGTATATGGTGCGTCTTTTTCTGCCTTTTAGTTGAATCTTTGCAAGGTACTTAAGCGATGTGAGGAGACAAACTTGGTGCTGAACTGGGAGAAGTGTCACTTCATGGTGAAGGAATGGATTGTACTTGGCCACAAGATATCAGAGAAAGGAATAGAGGTTGATAAAGCTAGGGTTGAGGTCATGATGAGTCTTGAGCCGCCGGTTATGTAAAGGGAGTAAGGAGCTTCTTAGGTCACGCAGGCTTCTACAGGAGATTCATAAAAGATTTCTCCAAGATAGCAAGACCCCTCACGCGGCTGTTGCGTAAGGAAGCTGGCTTTGTGTTTGATGAGGATTGTCTTTATACTTTCAAGACTATCAAACAAGCTCTTGTGTCCGCGCCTATAGTACAAGCACCATATTGGAGCTTGTCGTTCGAGATCATGTGTGACGCGAGCGACTACGCCGTGGGAGCTGTTCTTGGTCAGAGGAAAGACAAGAGGTTGCATGTAATCTACTACGCCAGTCGTACCTACCTTGGATGACATGCAAGTGAGATATGCTACCCATGGTGTTTGGTGGAAAAAGAGATCGAAGAGCAAGGAAAACAGATTTCAATATATGACCTAAATAGTCTCCTCTACAACCATGGCGTTTGGGAGAGGAAAGTTTAGTCTCTAGGATCTGGTTTTCTAGGATATCTGAATCCTGTCAAGGTAAGACAGCCCTGGAATCATAGAGATCTTTTCCAAGACTCTCTAAGCCTTAAGACCCCAAATCCTAGAAGAGAAGGTATGAAGAACAAAGAAAACACAAAACTTAAACCTCTTAAACCCTTTGAATCACCTCAACCCCAGAAACCCAAAAAGGACTACTCGCTACACATGATTAAGACCGATTGAAAAGTGATAAAGGATGAACTAAATATGATTAATGATACGATTAAAGAAAAACTGCTTAATATTAAAATATTCAAAGTTCAAAAACTAAAGAAAAGTTTCGATGTTAAACAATGGCGATTCGTCTAAGATAAGAGCAAAAAATATAAAAGTAAAACATGTCTAAGAAAGTGTAACCGCCTCTTTCCCCATATAGCCAAACATCGCGAAATGGTACCCTCACTAGCTGCCAAAAATGGTTAAGGCCGTAGAGATCGACCTTGAGATCGGTCATTGCACTCGATCGTCTTCAGGAATCGCCTTGCTCTGCTCGATCTTCAAGTCAATCTGGTTGGATGGATCGAATATCTTCCTCGATCTTCTTCTTGACATTTGAATGATCGAGTCTTGGTCTCGATCTGGCTCTCGTTCTGCATGGCGTCATTTCCGTCCGTACTCCAGATCGATCACCTCTCTCGATCTTGGTCTCGATCCTTCCCATTGCATCGACTCGGGTCACTCGATCTTCTGGTCGATCTCGTCTAGATCGACCTGCCTTGCTCGATCCGCTACTCGATCTCAGGCCCTTTGCATGCACGGCTGAGTTCTCCAAGTGTCCAAGAGCTCCATTTTGAACCTCCTCACGTCCACATAGCCTCCACAAATCCATAGTGCTTCAAACAACCTGATAATGATGCAAAAGTCCAACAAATATGCAAAATATGAATGCAAAGAGACCTAGGACCTAAAATGCAACAAATGGAACATACTAGCCTATAATGCAAGATGAATGCATGAAAAACTATCATAAATGCATTCAAAAGATGCAGAATATATGGTAATATCACTAAGCTTGACTCTTAGCAAGTGAAACTCAATGATGAGAGTGCAATGGAAATAATGTTCCTTCTCCAATCATCAAAAAACATAAAGAAAATAGCATACTCTAAGCAAGTAATCAAACTCAAATGCCTTAGACACAATGAACTGGAAACGGCACCAATTGATGTTTTGATTTTTAAGCCTTAACTCAATCCTCAAACACACATGTCATTGTAGTACTTGAGGTGTCAATCCAATCCAAAGGCTAAGGAACAGATGAGATGCAGAAAACTTGCTAAACTAGGCCAAATAAAGAGAGGGAATTAAACTCTAACAACCTAAGATGAACAAGAAGAAAATCTATTAACCTAAGGAAAAACAAGAAGAAAGCAAAACACAAAGGATGAAAATCATGCAAAGCAACCAAAATAAAGGAAAAACAGGGAAATTTCGAAATAGAGCTAAAGACAGAGAAAAGATGGGACTTGAGATGAGATAATTGGTAATAAAGAACTCTTAACTCAGCATATGATGCTTACAAACTAACATAATACTATTCCTTATGCATAGGATTCATTTATATGACTTATCCAATCTCTTGGCACTAATCTCTCTGCTAATTACCAAGTCAAGAACTAATTCTCATTAGTGAAATGAGAAAGATCAAGCATTAAGACAAATCTATCAACCCTATATTGCTAAATCACTCCCTAGACAGTCCAGCTCTTGAGTTAGGATAAGCAATTCTCTTGCAAAGCAGTTCAGGCATTTCATCAAACACTTGGTGGGCATAAAATGAGCCTAAGATCTTAATTAACTTAGCTAGGGCTAGTTAAGCATTAAACACAGCAATCAAGAAAGAAAATGGAAGAATTAACACTAAGCAATCATAGATAGAGTCTTAAAATTCCTAAACCTAACCCATCTCAAATACCTAAAAAGAAAACAAACACAAAAAAGGCAAGGCTCAAGACTAAAGTGATAACAAAGTGAATCATGCTTATAATTAAGGGATCAAATCAAATTAAGAACAATTCAACTCTAGATAAGGACATCTAAAACAAGACAAGCTACTTTGTTCATTGGCATGTCAAACCCATGGTTAGTGGTGTATTTACCAACAAACAAGCATGAAGCACAAGGTCCATAAAATCTAACAAGTTCTCATACCTTCACTTGTGATTACTTATCACTTGCTGGAATATATCAGATAACTACTCACTGGTTAGGTTTATTGCAGTTATCTAAGGGCAACTTTCCACCAATGTGTGATGCAAAGACTCATGACATTCTAAGCATCTATTTGAAGACTTAAACCACTAAGACATTTCATCAAACACATGGAGTGCAGGACAAAACGCCCATGATTCTTACCTAATCCAAAGAGGTACTGATCATTAAAGATCAATTCAGCAAGAATAGGAATGAGATCTAGCAACCTAACACATCAAGCATCCAAAAGAAACACTTTTGCATCACAAAAAAATCATGAATCTCTAAAATAAATCAAACCTTAAAGAGCAAATTCGAAATTAATAAAGCAAGACCAAGACTAAAGATTAAAGATTTATTATTAAAATAAGAAGAAAACATAAATAATAATATACAGAAGTGATCCAATCTCAATCCACAAAGGGTTTGTTCTTGTTCTATGAAAAACCAAAGCAAAGCTTTGGGGAAGATAAAGGATAAGAGAAAATAGATCTAAGTTTATCTATTTATAAGGAACATCCCCAAAATAGCCCTAGGAAGCAAAAATAAAAAAAGTCAAATTTGGTCAAAGATGGTTCTCGGACCTAAACTTATCGATCTGAAGGAAGGAGGTAGGAGATCGATGTGGTGATCGATAAGAACTTCTGGTTGCGGACAGTAATGCTTGAACCGCCGTATCTTTTGAAATACTGCTCGGATTGACATGATTCAACCTCCGTTGGAAATCGTATTTGATCCTCTACAACTTCTATGAAGGACGTGGAGGCTGAATCGCACTAGAAGACCTTCGTTTGGACTCATACATTTCAGATCGATCTGCATTTCGGACAGAAATTCTCTAAGCTTTGGTCAATACAGGACTTTGGTGCAGCCTAAAACCCGTAATCTTGGCCATTATTATTGGTTCTTCATGTCCTCATCATTCACCATTCTTCAAATGTCTTCCTTGCTCCATTTAGACCTGAAAAAGACTCCAAACAATGCAAAACATGCAAATGTCTAACCTAAAACCTATTATGTATAATATGAATGCAAATGTGACAAAATATGATGAATGAATGCATGAAAAAGACCAAAAACTAAACTAAATGCAAGCTAAAACATGGTAAATTATGAGGATATCAGGGTACAGCTGGAGCAATCATTGATGTGGGAAAGGGAAGAATATAACTGAATGTAGACGATTTGGTGATGCATTTTGACATGGACAAGTTAAGAGGGAGTTCCACCATTGATAGTCACTCTTTTTCTGTAAGGACTTCCATGGATGAAGATAAAATCAGGGAGCATTCAAATGACATTACTGATGGGTTTATCAAGGAGTTGGATACTAGTGAGCAAGTATACAAAGTGGCTGTTCAGGAGCCATTGGCCGAGAAATGTGAGAAAGTTGCTGAGCTAGAAGATTGGAGTGGAAACATAGTTGCTTATCATATCTGCAGGAATAGGCTAAAATATGAGGTTCTAATCAAGGACAAATTGTTGAAGCAAGACGTTTCTGTGATGGAAGCAAAGATTGTGGAACTGGATTACAAAAAAAGTGCAGAGAATCGAGTTGCAAGTTAGGTGTCGATCGACACCACCCCTGGTGACGATCGACATTGATTCATGTTTCACAGCCCAAAAGTCTCCATTAAAGCAAATGTGTGCACTTCCTAGAATCAATTCAAAAGCTTCTGATTCCATCAATAAAAATTTAAAAGGTAAAAAAACTGCTTCACACTTATGCAAGCAACGAGATTCTCCCCTGGTGACGATCGACACCCTCCAAAGATTGATTCATGTTTCACACCCCAAAAGCCTCCATTAAAGCAAAGGTATGCACTTCCTAGAATCAATTCAAAAGCTTCTGATATCATCAATCAGGATTTAAAAGGTGCAAAAACTGCTTCACACTTATGCAAGCAACGAGATTCTCATAGAAGGCTTGGTGTTTCGTTTGATGATTATGCAGGAAAAAGAAATGTCCCACCCAACGTCAAAACCCGCCCTGCTGCTGTTCCTCACTTCCTTGGAAGATTTCATGCACCTATTTCTTATACACCACCATGGCTGATGAGACATTCTTCTCCAAGGCATTCACTGCCGCTTTCTGATCCACCAGATGTCTGGACCCCAACATAGACAAGCTAATGACTAAAAATAAGCGCTTGGTGGGAGGTAACCCACTAGTAAGTCATCTAAATCATGTAGATATGATTATTTTCGTTCTTTTAACAATAAAAAAAAAAAATTGTGTAGTTTTTCCTGATTGGTGACGACCTAGATGGTCACCGAGGTGGTCACCAAGGAGGGGTGACGAGCGTCACCAGCTGCAGAGTCAGGTAAACACGTGTTTTCTCTCTTCTGTCCATTCCACTTCACCTCTTTTGCTAACTGCGGGGTTGATAAAACTGGTGACAGTGTTGTTTAAGTCTGGGGGAGGTAATTACTAACATTATGTTTTGTTTTGAGAGTCTTTTAGTTGAGTCAAAAACCTGTTTTATAGAATCAAAATTTTGAAACTGTCAGTTTTTCTTGGAACTGACAACAAAATATTGATGCTTATAGGAACCATTTACACTGATGTTGATTACAAGTCTTACTAAGTTAAAAGTCATAGGTAGATCAGTCTAACAAAGAAGGTTTAAGTTCTTAGAGAAGCTGAAAAATTTATTGTTGACTCCACCTTAAGGAACTTTTAACTTCTCATCTTGGGGCTTGATATTCATTGATATTGATTCACTCTTTCAACACTGGCAAGAATGTTTAGGTACAATCTCTCTTTGATCTTCCATGATACAGCTTTTAAGAGTTTAAGTCTATAGAATGGTGCATCACGACCTTGTCTCCTCGCAAGGAACAACAGTAGTGAACACTCATGAACCTGTCTCCTAACAAGGAACACGAGTATTGAGTAGCATCAGTTTTTAGGCTGTAAAAAAAATGAGAAAAGAAGTTGAAATATCAAAAAAAAATCAAAAGGAAGTAGATCAAGAGAAGAGAAAATAGGAGCCCTGTATTGAGATTGACTTGTTCAGTGTTTAGGAAGGGAAATAATCTATAAGTGATTGAGTTGATAAATTCTTGATGAGATATCACACTTAGATAAATGAAAGGAGTTAGCAGTAGAGATTCTAGATTTCTTGAAGGAGCTTGGAATGTATTTGAGAGATTGCTAAGCTTGTGTTAAGTAGACTGAAATATGATCTTGTGTTGGCTATGTGGTATGTGGATTCGAAAGTATTGATCAATGTGGTGTTCCTAAGGTTAGCTGGCTGTTTCTGTTTTCAAACCTTGACCCTGTTCTTAGTCTAATGTTTGCTTGAGGACAAGCAAAAGCTAAGTCTGGAGGAGTTGATATATCATAGTTTTTATGGTTTTTAAAAATGATATGAGTCTTTTTTATTGAGTCTTTTAGTCTTTTTAGAGTCCTAGTAGAGTCTTTACAGGCTATAGCATAATTAGAGCACAACTAGACGTTTTGGAGCATTTAGGATCATAGCAAGCAAAAGCTAAGTCTGGGGAGTTGATATATCATGGTTTTTATGGTTTTTGACTATGATATGAGTCCTTTTTATAGAGTCTTTTTATCTTTTTATAGTCCTAGTAGAGTCTTTACAGGCTATAGCATAACTGGAGCACAACCGGAGGTTTTGGAGCATTTAGGATCAAAGCAAGAATCCTTCCCAAATGAAGCAACTGAGAAGGCGTTATCCTGCACTGGTGACGATCGTCACCATTCAAAGGTGACGCTCGTTACCCACATCTGATAAGTATCGCGTGGTTTAATTAAAAGATGGTGAAGAAATTGCACTTTTGGCCCAGAAGTTCCACTATTTTCAAGAGTGTCCCAGCTCGTGTTTTAGCTTGTATATTAGGTTTTTCAGCCATTCTTTGGCATGTATCTTATTCTCCAGAGAGAAAAAGAGAGAGATTTGTACTAGAGCTTTTGGGGAGACAATTCTGAGACTCCAATTGTTCTTAGAGAAGAATTTGAACCCCTTTTATCTCTACACTTATTTCTTTTATGCAATCTATTTTATTCATGATGTTTTCTCAATTCATCATGTCTGAGTAGTTTGTTAGTAAGGTTAGGATAATTTAAAGGTTGATGATGAGTTGTAGATTTATTTTACTGTCAGGAATAATCCATTGGTTCTTCATCTTGATTTGCACATATCTCGATTCTAGGATTAATCATCCATAAATCGCATTCTAGGTTGTCTAATAGATGTGAGAGCATTGTTCATCACCAGAACTAGTCTTTGATGAGCAAAATTACTATCTACAAATAGATTTGATTTAGAAATTTTGTGAACAATCGAACCTGATCGTTAATGCTTGTTTGAATTATTAGAATTTGCAAAGAGATTTAAAATTCTGGAATTTAGGCATAGATAATTTCTGCAACGAGAGTTGATTGGTTTTAAATCAATGTTTGTTCGAGACGGTTTTAATAATATCTTGATAGTTTACATTCTGCATTCTCAGATTCAACATGCGAATTATCCCGGCCTAGCGTTTTAGTCTATTGAATCTCAAGAACATCCAATAACCGCCTGCTTCATTTTAATTTAGTTGTTTTGATATAAATTCATCTTGTTTGACTTAGCATAATCTGAATCTAAAATGTGTAGTGTAGTAGCTTAATCCTTCGGAATTCCATAACCCTTTGTGCTACAACTGAATTATTGTGCACTTACAGTAGTATTATAAATTGGGCAGAACTAGACACCTATCAGTAAGCCGTCTGTTGTTATCCTTCTCCTTCTTGTTCTTTATCTTGTTTTTTTCTTTCTCTGTCTAATTTTTTTATTGCATTTGTGTACATCTTTTTTCGTCCATAGATCTACTTTTCTTTATCTGTCTTCATCTCATTTTCCTCTTCTCAAATTTTATAAATCCAAATCTGAGTTTATTGTAGTAAATCTTAGCTTATTGTTGCATATCTTAAGTTATTGTTTCACATCTAAACTCATAGTTACAGATTTAAGCTGCATATCTGAGTTTATTGTTGCAGATTTGAGTTTATAGTTGTATATCTAAGTTTATTGTTGCAGATGTGCAATATTTCTTTTTTCTTATACAAGGCAATGGTAATTTCTATGGAATATCATCTCATAACAATTTCCAGAAATTAAGTGTGGGGGAAAAGAATATTCTTCTGCGGAATGAGAATTATGTTTTATAATTGTGTGGTTTGGGAATTTTTGATGTCCTTAAAACTCTGAATTTAGATATCATATTGCGTTGTAAATTTCTGAAACTCTGAATTTGGATAATTCTCTTGCACATAACAAAACTAATCATACTTTAGATATTATAACTAGTAGGGACAATAGAGAACATAATTACAGATCTTGGTGTTCTATATGTTTGAGAAGCGAATAGATTTCAATAGAAGAGGTACTAAGCATTAAGCACCATCATATAAGAAATGGAATGAGAAGATCTAAGCCCTAATCACCCTAAACAATCACTAAAATCACCCCATCTGCCTTAATCTCAAACCTAAAAGTAACTACTCACTAATCATTGCCAAAACCACAAAATTCAAATACAAAGTATGGTAAGATATTATTAGGAAGAAGATTAAACAAGTAAAGATTAAGAGAAGTGCATAAATTCAATAAACAAAGAGAGATTCTACAAGGTTTTCTCAAAAAAGAAGGTTTTTAATCTTAAAAACAATAATTGGTAATTTCCCCAATGTTTTTAGGCTTTAACCTATATATAGGAGGAAGAAAAATCCCCAATAAACCAGGAATAAACCAAATTTTAGTCTGGTTCGGATAAGGTGTGTCGAGGTGTACTGGTCGTTACACTGGTTGATATAGGCTTCCTTCTAGTTGCAAAGAGTGTTACTGGAACCGCCATATCTTTTGAACTCCGAACCAGAATGACTTGATTAAACCTCCATTGGAAAGCTAATTTAATCCTATTTAAAGTCTATCAAGGTTGCTGAGGCTGAATCTCACCGGAGGACCTTTGTTTGGACTCATACATTTCGTATCGACCTGCATTCTATACTCCCTCCCGGTATGCAGATCGATACAATCACCCTTTAGTTAAGGCATATGGAGGTAGCATTGCAGGTTTTGAGCATTTGAGGAGTTTGGTAGGTAGGTTTGGAGAGTGTGGAGACTAATAGCATGGGAGAAGATGGTGGATGCAGCACAAGACGTGAAACAAAATCCAAGACGAAGGTGCACCTTGTTGAAGCGGCCAGAAACTTCACCTGACAAACCTGCTCAGACAAAGCACCTCCAACCCGATTCACCTTCAACCATCTGCATCAATGTTGTATCCCCATGAGTTAGCTTACGTCTGGAGTTGCTTTCCAGTCATTCCCATCAGCGGTTAGGAAGTTACAGAGTTTTTGTGAAACTGCTCAACCTGCATCGATCAAGACATAGCCAGCATCGTACGATGTAATCCAACAGAGAAGATGGGAGTTTACATTTATCACTCACATCAATCACATATGATCGATGTCAAGCCACATGACACTCACATCAATCATCAGTATCAAACGATGCAATGGACCCGAGAGGACCTGATCTCAGCATCGATCTACCACATCGATCACAGCTTGCTTGATGTCAAGAACCCGAAGAACCATATCGACTGAAGATCAGCTAGGATGAGGTGTTTGTATTCCGATTTTGCCTTGGCATTCTTCATTAACATTGTATCCATATGCGTTAGCTTGCGTGTGGGGTTGGTTTCGAGCCATTCCTATTTGTGGTTTCAGAGTTATGGTGAATAAATTGAGCACATATCCATCTGGACTTTCGACTGATCATCTTGACCAACTTGAAGATCAGCCTGAACGAAAGGTTTCCCTCTCTATTCAGCTTCCGCACTCTTCATGACAGTTGTTGCCCCTTGCGTTATATTTCAGCGGAACTTGCTTTCAGGTCATTCTGATATTCTGTTAAAATGATATAGCAATTTACGTTAAACTGCTCAACCTGTATCGAGCTACAACATCGTGCGATGTAAACGGGCAGGAACTTACAATATCAACATCGACCATCCACATCAACCAAGCATGTTCGATGCTGACCCAGACTGAAGACAATTTATTTAGATTTTTACCACTCTGCTCAGACTCCTATAAATACTTTAAATCCCTTATTTTTGGGAACATCCTATTATCTAGTAGTTATTTCCTCTTTTGTTCTTGTTTAGATTTTTTAGTTTGAATCTTTGTTCCATTTTAATATAAGTTTGCATTTATCTTCTTGTTTAGTCTCTCTAATTATGATTATCTATCGTTTCTTCTTTGGATTGATTATCGAGATGGGTTAGGTTAATAGAATTTGATGCTTGATTTGTGGTTCCGTAGCGTTAATTCTTTAATTTCCTTTTTTGATACCCTTAGCTAAGTTGATTAAGATCTTAGGCTCATTTTATGCCCACCAAGTGTTTGATGAAATGCCTGAACTCCTTTGCAAGAGAATTGCTTGTCCTAACTCAAGAGATTGACTGTCTAGGGAGTGATTTGGTGATATAGAATTAGTTCTTGATTTGATGATTCGTAAAGAGATTAGTGCCAAGAGATTGGATTAGTCATATAAATGAATTATATGCATAAGGAATAGCATTTGTGAGTTTGTAAGAATCATAGGTTGAGTTTAGAGTTCCCTTCACCAATTATCCCATCTCAAGTCTTGTCCTTCCTCTGTTTTTAGTTTATTTTGATTTTGCTCTGTTTTTGCTTATGTTTTAGTTGTTTTGCTTGCTGTTCACTCTTAGTTTGGTGTTTGCTTCAGTTTTGTTTGATCATTTAGGTTGTTAGACACTTAAACTTTCTGTATATGCTTGAATTAGGAGCTCTACTGCACTCCTACAGCTTCAATCTTCCCCTTTTGTATTGATAAACTCAATACTACAGTGACTAATGTAGGTTGAGGATTCAGATAGGATAAAAACCTACATCATTCCTCAATGTCCTCATCAGGGATAGTAGGGATAACTCTAGAAGGAAGCTGTTTCCCACTCCTTAAGATGACAGATTTGATGTGCTCTCTATAAAATGTAGAGGAAGATGGTTGAACATAGCTCTCTTGTTTTCTCAGTTGCGTAGTCAAGGAGTCTAATTGAGATTGGAAGTTGTCGCTGTAAGAATCCAAATTGTTGTGAATATCAACCATACTCCTTTGTATATCAGAAGTTTGAGTTTGTTGCATTTGAAGGAGAAGCTGCTTGATGTCCAAATTTTGAGAAGGTGGAATGCTTGGTTGATGTTAAAGAGGCGCCAAGGCAGGCTGCATAGAAATAGTGGAAAGTGTCATGTTCCCTAACTGTTGGTTATATGTACCCTCTTGGTAAGATGAAGAGCCTTGATGGTATTGAATGGAATGTCATCCATAGTATTGTTGTGGAGAAGTACCATAGCTGTGTAGATGGTGCTTGTCGTATTCACCTTGGCTACAGATAAAGTTCACTTCTTTTTCTTGGTATTGACCATATTCACCAAAAAATTGCAGAGATTTCTTGGACTCATGAACCAACATATCCATTCTTTTTTGTAAAGCTTTTATCGCTTGCCTTGTTGCTTCGAGCTTTTCTTCAGCTGCAAAAACTCATCCACATAATCTTAATTGCTCAGCTCCATGTTCTACACCAATATCCAACCTTCATCAACATATTTTCCTAGGAAGTGACCATTACTAGCTGTGTCTATAAGGACTTTTATTCTTGGTAGAACACCTCTATAGAGGCTATAGAGAAGCATCTCTTTAGTGAAGCAATGGTGTGGGAACTTCTGAGTGAAACTCCTAAATCTCTGCTAAGTATCTCTAAAACTCTCATTTGGCCATTGTTTAAAGTTGGAGATCTCATTGCTCAATCTAGCTGTTCTTGTTGTAGAGAAGAATTTGTTGAGAAAAGCTCACTTGTGTTGCTCCCAAGAAGTAATGTTTCCTAGTGGTAAGAACTTTTCCCACATTACCAATGGGGAATGGAAATATTCTGAGCCTGAAGCCATTATATGAAGCTCCACTAAGCTTTGTCATTGCACAAATGCTTTCAAAGTGATCCAAATGCTCAAGAGGATCTTCATTAAGCCAGCCAAAGAACTTCCTCTCTTGGACCATAGCAATCATTCTACTCTTTATCTCATAGTGATTAGTCTCCATTGGTGGAAGGATACCTTATCTAGAAGCAAAACTGGATGGTGTATCTCCATCGCCTATATGCCTTTCCTGCCTTGGGATCATGTGTTCTCCTACATCTTGACTCTTTGGAGACCTTGTGGTCCAATACCACCAGCAACATGAGGGCTCTCCATAGTTTAACCCCAATGTGTTCAGCGCTTTGTGTCTTTTAACTCTGAAACCTTAGACTCTTGGGAAGGTGTAGCTTAATGGTTTGTATCTTGAAAAGGAATGTAGAGAACAGAAGTAGAGAGATTAGTAACAAAAGAAACAAAATAAGGACTTGATCTCAAGATCTCTACAAGTCCTATTGATCAAATATCTCCCCTATTTGCAACGGCTCAAAATTGATGTAGGTGTTTGGCCTATCTCAATTGCTCAACCCACATTAGTCATTGTAGTATTGAGTTTAATCAATCTAAATTAGGGTGATTCAAAGCAATAGAAATGCAATAGAGTTCTTAATCCAAGTTAAACAAGTAGATTAAATATCAAACAACCTAAATGAACCAAGCAAACTTGAAGAAAATGCTAACAATAGCAAGCAACAAGCTAAAGATCAAAACTAAGCAAGGCAAGAGCAAAGGACTAAGGCAAATTCGAAATTAACAAGGAACAATAAGAAAGAGGACTCAAGATGAGATTATTGATATGAGGGAACTCTCTACTGAATTCATGATGCTTACAAACTCAAACAAGCAATTCCTTATGCATATGATTCATTTGTATAACTAATCCAATCTCTTGGTACTAATTACTTTGCTAATCATCAAGTCAAGAACTAATTCTCATTAGTGAAATGATAAACAGCAAGCATTCAGACATTCATTCCATCCTATATTTCCAAACTACTCCCTAGACATCTAATCTCTTAGGCTAGGATAAGCAATTCTCTTACTTTGCAATTCAGGCATTTCAGCAAACACTTAGTAGGCATAAATTAAGCCTATGATTCTAATCAACTTAGCTAAGTCCCCCAAACTTGCCTTTTGATCGCCCTCAAGCAAACAAAATTCAATTGAGGAATAGAGGTTTTAAAAATAGGGGCTCAAATTTCTTGCAAACATGTTTTTCAAATGAATCAATTCAATGGTCCTAGTTCTTAATCCTAAGACGCAATGCATAAACTCATACTCCAAAGAACTTAGCCATATTCATCACATATTGAATCTCAAATCATGACTCTCATATCTAAAACAATCCAAGAATCCTAACCTTTAACATTCATTAAGCTTAAAACCGTGAATCACACTTATGCACATTAAAACCGAATACATTTGGTTTAGGGACAAGGTTATGAGATAAAAATGATCTCATTTATAAGGGTGATTCAAACAATGGGTTATCTCAAAGAATGGTTGAACTTATAAATAATGTTAAAGGTAAAGACAATTGGTGCATACATAACTAGACTCTCATCTACCCATATACACTAATAATGATCCTAGAACCCTCTCTCATTTTTCTTTTCTTTTTAAGCTCACTCAACCACCTAAAGACTACCCTTATCAACAAGGCAAAACGCCTAGCAAAACCCCAAATATACACATCACTTTAAAACCTTTTTGGCTAGTGGTAAGGCTATAAACATACTTAGCTCTTTTCTTTTTACTTTGATAGCTCTCTACTCATTCTTTTTTCTTTTCTTTTTAAACATTTGGCCTTTTGGCTCTTTTCTTTATTAATTTTTTTTTTCTTTTTGAGAGCTACCTACTTTTAAAACTAAATCTTTCATTTTAAACACAAAGCCTTCCACTTAAAACCATTAAACCCTTTTATTCAATTTCCAAACTTCAAACTCTTTAAACCGAAAAAAAACAAATCAACTCCCATGAATACCCGCCCTATCCTAAGCCTAAAACTAGCTTCAAAATGCAAAGCTCGCATCAATATAAATGCCTAATCATGTCGCCTAAACCTAACACTTTATGCTAAGTCCATCCGAAAAGAGGCCTCACAAAGATTCATCACACAAGAACATTGCCCTGAAAGGAGGGTATGGTAAAGTTGGGGAGGTCTGTTTAGGCTTATAAGAGAATGGTGAAAGGAAGAAGAAAGTCTAAATATGTATAAGTGATCCATGTATCCTTTTTCAAATGCATAAGTATGATAATTAAAAGTTCAATTCAAGGTTCTCACTTATTAGGAAAGGATTCAATTCATGAATGTTCAACTTAAGTCACGGAAATCAAAACAAATGATCCAAATATGGTTAGAGCTTACTTTCAAAGTATGTACAATGTATCAAAGAACTACTAACTAGGGCCTTGAAATAATTCATGAGCTTAAAACACTTTTTCAAGAAAAACTTTCGCCCCTTATGCAAATGCAATCAACCTAAATGCTTAAAATTGTAGACTCAATCCTAATATGTTTAACAGTTCAAATGCAAGATACATAAATGTTTTTGAAATTTTTCTAAAATTTTTATCTTTTTTTTTGTATTTTCTATGCCTTACATGATGCATGATGACACAAAGAAAACATGTCAAATAACACACACACTCCCCCAAACTTGAATGACACCGTCTCGGTGGCAAATAAAGTTTAGAGGAGTCAAAACACAAAGCAAAAAAATGAAAATGATGCTTGGTATTTACAATGGTTTGGTTGTTGGTACCTTTGAGCTAAGTAAGGCTGGAGCTTGAGGTTGCTCCAGACTTCTTTCTCTTCTTAGGAGTGTCGTGGCTGCTCTCCTTGCCCTTATCTTTGCTCGTGCTTTCATAAGAGAGAGGCGTGCAGCTTGGTTTGTTCCTTGGGGCTCACGGATCTCAATCCCTCCGGTTGCTCTCCTCCTCTCATCCGGCTGCTGCACCTCCTCATTGGAAGACTTCTTAGTTGGGCTTCCTTTCAAGACCCTGATCTTCTTGGCAAGCTTCTTCATCATCTTGCTCTGCCACTTGTTCACCTTCCGCTGCATGTCCACAACAGAAGCAAGAAACTTCTCCGCCTTTGTCCTTGGCTCGTAGTCAAGCTTAGGAAGGTCAAAGCTTGCGGGCATCTCAGCATCTGAGGGAGGTGACTCTGAACGTGGGTGAGCAACTCGTGGTGGCGCGGCTGCGGCTCCTAGAGGTGCATAGCATTCCTCATTGCTCGGCAAAAACTCTATGTTGCCAACACCTAGCAGCTATGTTTCCTCTTTGTTTGGCAAGATGCACACCCTCTTCTCATTCTCACAATTGTAGAACAGATATGCAAAGAAGCCTTCAGCTGGCGTGTGTCCCAAGCTATCTGTGTTGTGCATGTATACCTCATCCATATAAGCTTTATCCGTGCAAGGCACAAAGTCAGGAAGAGGTACCCCGGCCTGAACAAACATCGGTGTGAGGAAGCCTCCTATCAGCACTGAACTTGCCTTGCACCTCATTGCCCACGCCTTGTACTTGATCAAAGAGGAAGCCAAAATGCATCCATAATTGACATCATCTCCAAGCTCATCTTCCATCGGTTCGTCATTCTCCTTAGGATTGCATAGAAGGTGCTTAACGCCTTAGAAGAGAAAACACAACTCATTCTTAGTGATAGTTGGAGCCACGAACCTTCCGCTGAAAGTGTTGGCTATGAGCTTGAGGGTGTATCTCAGCATGGGGCTGCAGACTCTCTTGATCTGGGTCGTTTTAGCCTTGTAGTCATCGTTGCTGATCAAATCCCATAGGTCGTTGGCTTGAGTGAAAGGAGGAAACTCTACAAGCTTTCCACTAGCTTTCAGACCATAGGCTTGGCATAGTTCAGGGATGGAAAGGTGGTAAGCTTGCCTGAAGGTGATGTGACCTTGTGATGGAGTGGGGAGGCTTGGATTCTCGTAGGTAAACTCCAAGGTGGCTAAGAAGTCTAGGGTTGCCTCGGGATAGGTTGGGCAATCCATCCTTTACAAGCACCGGAGCCCAATGTTCTTGAGAAGCTGATCAAAATCACCAAATATCCCCATCTTTGCCAACAGATCCCTGCTCGTGAACTTTGTAGGGTCAAACCGGAGCCTCTCCAACCTTTTCTTAGCTTGTTTCTCCTCCTTTGTCCATCTAACCCTCTCCTGAACCATTTCTTGAGTTCCTCTTCCTTGTGTTGTCTCCTCACTGCTCCTTTTTGGTGTCATTGGTATCTGAAAAACAAATCTCAAAGAAGAGAATGAGTGTAGGCGGCGAATCTAAGAGAAAGACAAGGTAGGAGAGAAAAACTCATAACAAAAATCCTAGATTTTTAGAGAATTTATAAAAATTATGGCTAAATACTAGAGGAGAATATCTAGAGATAGGATTAAATCTAGCAATTTTCCTAATATTTAGCTATTTCTAAAAATTATCCTAATTTCCTAACAACTAACAATCATCCTAAGCAATCAAAAGGTAATTTTCCAAAAAAATTAAACAAGCAAATCAGACAATCGAAAATACCTTTTGAAAAGATGAAAGCAAGAAGCTATTAGTCTTAAGAACAGAAACTCATACTCTCTCTTTCTTTAGAAAACTCGAAACACAAATGAGAGAGAGAGTGTGGATGAATGTGAATTTAAAGGCAAGGAAAACTATGGATTATGCAAGTGGTTTTCTGACAAAGTTTGTCAAGGTACATCATCCATGGTCAAAGATGCTTGCCTTGACCAAGTTTTGAATTTAAAATAGGAGGGAAAGAGAAAAGAGAGGGAAAACTTAAACTTACCTCGGCATGAGATCGAGTCCATTTGGTCGATCTAGGACTCGATCTCATGCCCATGTTGACTAGGATCGAGAGGGTTGATCAATTAGGGACTCAATCTGGATTGCATCGAGTCGAAGAACGAGTGTGCCCCCTCGTTCCATGGTTTTACGTCATTGTGGCTTTGCTCCTTGGATCGAGCCACGTGATCGATTTGGGGGTTCGTTTAAACAAGGATCGAGTGGCAGATCGCGTAGACTGATCGATCTATCCTCGAGGATCGAGTGAGGTCAGTCGATCCACCCCCCGTTTGCATTTCAAGCTAAACTCATGGGTGGGTTATCCTCTCATGATCGACTGACTCACTCGATTGTCCACTAGATCTCATCTTGATCGAGGGACTTCACTCGATTCACTAGCTCGATCTAGCAAATATCGAACCAGGATAGGTCGATCTAGCACTCTGTTTCTTGCCTCTAACTCTCCTTTACATGCCTCCTTTGAGTCCAAGATCATGATCTCCAATCCCTTATCCTTTCACCTACACGCTTAAACATAAAAAGCATAAAACTGAAATAGAAAGAAAGCAAAAATATGTACAAGATAGACATGAGAATGCCTCCGAAGTTCGTTTTCTTTAACGTCTTTAGCTAGACTTTACTTGGTTTAGGCTAGAGGTGGGTCTTGGAAAAGCATGGTGGTGCTCTCCTTGCTGCAATCACTCGCCAAGTAGGGCTTGACTCTGTGCCCATTAACCGTGGAAGCCTTTCCACTCTTGCCAACCAAAGTAACCGCTCCATAGGGTAGAACTTCCTTGATCTCAAAAGGTCCACACCATCTAGACTTGATCTTGCCAGGGAACAACTTCAAGCGTGAGTCATAAAGCAAGACCAGACTGCCCTCCTTGCATAACAGCCGTGTAAGAAGGCGAGCTATCTTGGAGAAGTCCTTTATGAATCTCCTGTAGAAGCCAGCGTGTCCTAAGAAACTCCTTATCCCCTTGACATTAACCGGCGGCTCAAGACTCATCATGACCTCGATCTTTGCTTTGTCAACCTCTATCCCATGCTCAGAAATCTTGTGACCGAGTACAATCCCTTCGTTCACCATGAAGTGACACTTCTCACAGTTCAGCACCAAGTTTGTCTCCTCACTTCTCTTGAGTACCTTGCAAAGATTTGACAAACAAATAGAAAAGGACGCACCATGCACAGAAAAAACATCCATAAAAACTTCCACCATTTCCTCTATAAGATTAGAGAAGATAAACATCATGCACCTTTGAAAGGTTGCTGGTGCATTACATAACCCAAAAGGCATCCTTCGATATGTGAAGGTACCATAAGGGCATGTGAAAGTCGTCTTCTCTTGATCGTTAGGATGAATTGGTATTTGAAAGAAACCACTAAAACCATCAAGAAAGCTGTAATATGGGTGATTAGCTAATCTTTCAAGCATCTGATCAATAAAAGGAAGAGGAAAATGATCTTTTCTAGTAGCTGAGTTAAGCTTCATATAATCAATACACATTCTATATCCAGTCATGGTTCTTGTAGGAATCAACTCATCTTTTTCATTCTTAATGACCGTGATACCCCCTTTCTTTGGTACCACATAGACCGGAGAGACCCATGTGCTATCACTGATTGGGTATATCACGTCAGCCTCTAACAGTTTCAAGATCTCTTTCTTCACTACTTCTTTCAAATTCGGGTTTAAGCGTCTTTGATGTTCAATAGAAGAAGTGTTTTCATTCTCTAAGTGAATCCTGTGAGTACAAAGCATTGGTGAAAAGCCCTTGATATCACTTAGAGAGTACCCAATGGCCCTTCTATACTTTCTCAACTCCTTAAGGAGTGAGTTTAACTCATCATCACTCAGATTTTCATTCATAATGACTGGATAAGTGTCATTAGATCCCAAGAAAGTGTACCGTAGCCCATGAGGGAGCTCCTTTAGGTCCACCTTTGGGGCTAGCAGCTCGCTCCAGTCCTCATCGTGGCTTGTGTTGATGTTGCCATCCTCATTAGCCTCTTTTGTACCCGAGTCATGATCTTTCAGGCTGCCATCTTGAACCTTTGTCTCCTCTGAGATGGAGTCATCCAGTCGATCTTCCACTTGTTCTGGTCCGGATCGATTACACTCACATCGATCTCTTGCTCGATTTGATGTGGATCAAGCAGTGGATCAATTCGCTGAGTCGTTCTCTGAACTGATCGAGTTGCTTCTCTCGATCTCTGATATCTCCTGTATTTACATCATTTAGGTCTGCATTTAGTACATATTTTGGTTCTCTTTTGCATGTTTTCCTTATCATTTGTCCTATTTTCGTCTCTTTTTAGGCTTAGGTTGCATTTATGGTGTAGTTTTTTTTCATTTCATAAAAGATTCTTACAGGTACTCATTGAGCTACAAGGAGCATGGGAGATGATGGTGGATACAGCACAAGACATGAAAAGAGCCAAGCAGAAGGTGCACCTTGTTGAAGCGGCCAGAAACTTCATCTGACAAAACTGGCTCGGAAAAAGCATCTCCAACACGATTCAGCTTCAAGAGTCTTCACTAATGTTGTAGCTCCGGGAGTTAGATTGCGTCTGAAGTTGGTTGCAGGTCATTCCCAACAGTGGTTAGAAAGTTACAGAAGTTTTTGTGAAACCGCTCAACACCTATCGGTCTCTGCACGAAGGCTATCGGTCAAGGAGTGACCGATATCAGATTTTCGGTCACCAGCATCGATCAGAAGTGATCAACATAAACCCAGCGGATGAATTTTGGTCACCTGCATCGATCAGAAGTGATAGACTTAAACCCAGCGGATGAATTTCGGTCACCAGCATCGATCACTCTCCTGACCAATGAAATTCATATCGACTGAAGATCAGCTCAGATGAGGTGTTTTCATTCCGATTTGGCTTCGGCGTCCTTCATCAACTTTGTAGCCACTTGACTAAGCTTTCGCTTGGTCGTAGTTTCGAGTCATTCCCATCAGTGGTGGAAGAGTTACGGCGATTAAAGTGAGCACATGTCCATCTGGAGTTTATGCCGTTGATCTTCACCGACTTGAAGATCAGCTCGGACGAGTAGCCTCCGTCTCTATTAAGCATCTTTACTCTTCATGAAAGTTGTAGCCACGTGAGTTAGCTATCAGGAGGACTTGTTTTCAGGTTATTCTGATACGCCGTTGACAGATATCGCAATTTTCGTGAAACCGCTCAACCTGCATCGACCAGCAGAAGCAAACCGATGGGATTTACATCGATCACAAATGACCGATGTAACTGACCGATGTAAACCCAGACTGAAGACCATTTATTTACAATTTTTCCATTTTCGCTTAGACTCCTATAAATACTTATAATCCCTAATTTCTGGGGAGACATCTCTTTATCCAGCAGTCTCTTCTTCTTTGGTTTAGGTTTTTGGTTTTGTAACTTGAATCTTTGTTTGATTTTAATAAAAGTTTGCATTTATCTTAATTGTTTGTCTTTCTAATCATGATTAACTATCTTTTCTTCATAATTTGATGGTTTTCACCATGTTTAGTGAGTAGTTTGCTTTAGGTTTGAGATTAGGGCAGATAAGATGATTTTAGTGATTGTTTAGGTTGATTAGGGATTAGATCTTCTCATTTTCTTTCTTATATGATTGTGCTTAATGTTTAGTACCTCTTTGTTGGAGAAGTTGATTTTAGGTTTTCACATGCACACCAAATGTTTGATGGAATTTCTGAATGAAGTTCAATGCTTGAAAATGGTGTTTAGATAATCATGAGTCTTTGCATCTATTATTTCTTGCTTTAATGTGCTTATTGGCTAGTACCATATTGATGAGAACTTGTCTTTAGACATTGATTATGCATGAGAATATGAGTTGATGTTTGATATATCATATAAGAGATTTGTAAACCTAGCCTAAGAGATTAGATGTCCCGCATGCTAATTGGTTTTATGGAACTTGATTTTAATGTTTGTTGATTATGTGTTTGAGTAAAGAGATTTATCTTGAATATGTGATTAGAAAAGGGATTGATGCCAAGAGATTGGATTAGTCTATATTAGTGTTCCTTACCTAAGGTTGAGTGTTTAGAATTGCTTGTTTTGATCACCCTAGACATGAGCATTAAATCACCCTATCACCATTGCCTTGATCTTGAACCATCTTTTAATCTTTGAAGTCTAGTTTTACTCTGTTTTGTTTAGTTTTTACTCTGTTTTTGCTCTGTTTTTCTTTGCCATTACTGCTCTTTGCTTGCTTTCTTTTGCTTCTTTGCTTGCTCATTTAGGTTGTTAGACATCTAAAACCATCTATATCTGCTTGAACTAGGATCTTTACTGCATTCTTACTGTTTCATTCTCCCCTTTTGGATTGATAAAACCCTATGCTATACTACAATTGATTAGTACAAGCTTGGATAACTGAATCATGTCCTAAAAACCCTTGTATCAGTCTCCTCATCGATTTCTTGACCGGATCGACCAACCTCCTCGATCCTCTTGTCGATCTTTGTCTTGTATCGAGTGAAGTCCTCGATTTCCTGATCGATCTCTAGGCATCCGCCTTCATCTTCCTTCATCTTAAACCGTCCAGGGAAAGGAAGCTTCGGTTTGTATGGTGGAGGAACAAATGCATCTTTCTCTTTGCTCAACTCCTGTACTTTCTTCTCTACAATGGCTTCCTTGCCTTTCCTTGGTCTTTCAATCCACACATTGTCAAAGGTAATCTCCGCATCATTTGAAAGCTTACCCTCCCCCCTCTTGAACAACAATGTCCTCATTGTCTTTAGGTGCAACTCTCGGTGGTAGCTCTTTCCTGCTTCTCAAAGTAATAGCGTTTGCATACTCCTTGGGGTTTTGCTCACACTTGCCCGGTAAGCTGCTTTGACTGCTTGAACTAGCTTTGCCTTTCTCTAGCTGCTAGATCTTGTTGTTCAGATTGGTGATCTGTGTAGAGACACCAGTAAGAGAAGAGTCTAGTCGGTTGTTCATCTCAACAAACTTCTGATTTGTAGAAGCTTGACCTTGAAGCAACTGTTGGAACATTGCTTGAACTGGATCCTGAGGTGGGGGTTGCATTTGTTGCTGCTGTGGAACAAAACCAGGTGGAAACATAGGAGTGTAGCCTTTGTTGCCTTGCTGTTACTGCTGAAAACTGCCTTGCCTCTGACCTTGGTACCCACTGTTTTGTTGAAAGCCTTTGTTGTAACGGCGCCATTTGATAGACAGCTTTTTGCAAGTCTAAATATCAAAACCTGAACAACTGTTAACAATGTAGTGTAGCAGTAAAGGAGATCAATCCAGCCTGGGTGAAGAAAGACACTAAGAATGCAAGAACTAAGCAAATCTAAGCAGAATCGGGTAAATAGATGGTAAAATCGATGAAAACTAAATGCAACGACCAAATGAGCAGGAAAAGTATTTTAAAATCCCTGGAAGAGGGTTAACAACTACTACAAGAAAACAAAGACTCTAAAATGCAAATATACTAATTACTAAAAATCGAGCACTTAAACGGGTAAAACAGGACACTTCAAACAACTTAGATGAATGACTTCAAATTATCAAAGAAGCAAGCTTTATGACTAGAGAATGATAAACAGAGGTTTTAAAATTCTAAAAAGAGAAGATCTAAGGTTGAGGGTCATATTCAAGAGGTTCAAGATTCAAGCTTTCGGTTTGAAAACATAAATCTACTCTTTTGAAGAGCTATCTCTAAGCCTTGAGAAACTTAAACTAGGATTATCCATGGCATGTGGTATAACCCCTTTCTTTGACCCTTCTTCCTAACCTATGACGTGTAGTGGAAAGATGGGTCAAAGAGCATTAAGCAAAGATCTCAAATGTTGGCTTAACTAACCCCCTCTTCATCCATGGCGCTTGGGAGAGGATAGATTAGCCTCTAGGATTTGGTTTTCAAGGATCTCTGAATCCGGTCAATGTAAGAAAGCCCTGGAATCATAGAGATCTTTTACCAGACTCTCTAAGCTTTAAGACCCCAAATCCTAAAAGAGAATAGGTTAAGAACAAGAAAAACTCCCAAAAGCTTACACCTTTAAACCCTTAAATCGCCCCATACTTAAACCCAAAAGAAATCTACTCACTGCTCATATTTGAAACCGATTGAAATGCAAGGAAAAGAAAACTAAACATGAACAAGCAAGCGATTAAAAAAAAAGACTTACTATTGAAAAGATTCAAGGTTCAAAACATGAAAAACTTCAAGAACAGAACAATGGCGGAAATTGCCTAAAGGAAAGCTGGAAAAAGATAAGACTAAGCGTCTGTCCAAAGTGATCGCCGCCCTTTGCCCAAAATAGCCAAACAGCCCTAATGGTCCCCTCACTACGCTCCAAAAATGAGCAGGCCAGATAAGGTTCCAGAGATCGATCTCGAGATCGATCAGCTCACTCGATCTTCTCCACGGATCGCCTTATTTTGCTCGATCTTCAAGTCGATTTGGTTGGATGGATCGAGCACTTCCTTCGATCTTCTACTCGATCCTTGGATGATCGAATCGTGGTCTCGATCTGGCTCTCGTTCTGCATGTCGTCATCTACGTCCGTACTCACGAACGATCTCCTCTCTCGATCTTAGTCTCGATCCTCCTCCTTGAATCGACTTGAGTCACTCGATTTTTGGTCGATCTCGTCTAGAGCGACCTGCCTTGCTCGATCCGCTGCTCGATCTCGGGTCCTTTGCATGCATGGCTGAGTTCTCCTAGTGTCCACAAGCTTCCTCTCGATCCAATGCACGTCCACGCAACCTCCACAACTCCAGTGTGTCTCAAACAACCTATTAATGATGCAAAAATGCAGAAAATATGCAAATTGCGAATACAAAGTGATCTAAGACCTAAAGTGCAACAAATTGTAGAAACTAGTCTATAATGCAAGATGAATGCATGAAAACTAGCTCTAAATGCATGCTAAATATGTAAAATATATGGTAATATCACTAAGGCTAATCAGTCATTAATCACAGCAAATAAGAAAAGAAATGGTAGAATTAACACTAAGCAATCATGGATTAAGCATCAAGTTCCCTAAATCTAACACATCTCAAATCCCTAATGGAATACTCACTAATCATGGTTTTACACACAAAACCCAAAGATGAAAAATGGGTAATCATGATTAGTAAAACAAAAGATAAATAGAATATAACTCTTATTGAAATAAACAAAGATTCAACTATAAATTATTCAGCGGAGAAGAATTGGGAAGAACTGCTGGATAAAAAGATGATCCTTAAAAATATAGGAATTTTAGTATTTATAAAGATCGTAGAAGCGTGGCAAAGTTCTAAATAAATGGTCTTCTGGAGGGACTCATGTCGGTCTTGCTGGTCGACATCATGCTCAACATTTCCTTCTTCTGGATCGGATGTCAGGCTGGGTGGTCGACATGCTGCTCGATGTAAAGTTCCTGACGGTCTATGTCGGGCACGCCTTGCTCGAAATCCTGCTCGACATGAAGTCTCGGGTGCTCCTGCTCGAACATACTGGGCATGCCTTGCCCGACATCATGCGTGACATCAACGTGAACCCAATCTTCTGATACTGATGGATGTCGACCTTTGTGCCCGATGTGCAGCCCGACATCTGCCTTGAAAATAGGCTTCTTCGACTCTTCTTGACTTGGACACATCCTTGGTTCAACCCCATTGCTCCTACATCCTTCCAATAGCTCCAAAGGTACCTAAAGACACTCCGTATGCAAGGAAAATGCAAATTATATCCTAAATGCAACTTTTGTCAATCAGATAAGGAAAATAAGTCAAATAATAAGGAAAACATGCAAGAAGAGACCAAGACATGTACTAAATGCAATCCTAAATAGTGTAAATACAAGAGATATCATTGGTGCCTCTCATTCTTTGGATGTGTATTAAACGTTGAATTGCACAATTTCTTATTTGTATTCCGCCCTCTTTGATTTCCTTAACCAACTCTCCCAAGGTAACTTGCATTTCACTCCTTCTCCCTTGCTTTCTTTTCTTTTTTGCTTCTCTTGAAAAACCCAAAATAAAACCCATCTCATTAAAACCCATAATCCTAGCCTAATCTAGCTCTAAAAATGCAGAGATATTTCTACATGGAAGTCTTTCCAATGTAGTTCTAAATCCCAACACTTTTTACTAAACTCATCTAAAGAAAAAGGCTATTCAATCTCACACAAAATGATTCAATTGTTTGAAAGACTGTTATGGTTAATGGTGGCGAGTTCTACTTGGAGTAGCAAGAGTGGTAGAAAAGGAAAATAAAAAAGCCCAAGTATGCATATGAGTATCCACCAAAAACACTTTTCAATGCACAAGGAATGATAATTAACAAGTCAATATTATGGTTAAAATAGATAAGGATTGAAATCAGATCATGCAAGCTTCACCTAGATAAGAGTGACAATGCAAAGAATTCCAAATAAGGTTCAACCTTCAGTTCAAATTAGATCACAAGTATCAAACAATTAATAACGACGACAATGAACATAAGATTGAACTTTGACACTATACAAGGCAATCATTATTACTCTATATGCACATGAATGCAATCTTACATGAAATGCATACTAGAGTCAATCCTAAGCAAATCAATGAATGCAACTACATGAATATGGTTATTGTAATTTTTGATTTTATCAAATTTTTATGATTTTTCTGTGTTCTAAGTGAATGTATGAAATGCTAAATTTATGCATGATGTAATGATGTAGGAGTTTACTCTACTTCAAATCCTACATATACTCATATCATTGTAGTATGTAGGTATCAATCTATAATGGAAAGGTAAGACATCAGGAATGCAATAGATTATCTGATTCAAGCAAGCAAAAATGGTGATTGAAACTAATGACTAAGAGAGACTTCAAACAAGCAAGAGCAAGCAAAATAAATTGAGAAACTAAGGCAGACTCAAATTCAAACAATGAAAGACTAGTGGGCTTGAGATAGGGTAATTGATAAAATTCAAACAATGAAAGACTAGTGGGCTTGAGATAGGGTAATTGATCTAGGGAGACTCTTAGTTTAACTAGTGACGCTTCAAAACATTCTAAACAATGCTATTCCTAGGCATAGAATTAACAGCTATAGCTAGCTCAATTCCTTGACCCTAACCATTTTGCTAAAATCATATCCAAGACAAATTCATTTACTAAAACACATGGCCAGCAAGCATTACAAAGAACTAATCCAATTCAATATTTCCAATCTACTCCTTAGACATGTAATTCCTTAGGTCAAGATAAGCAAATCTCTTACTTGACTCATTCACGCAATTTATCAAACACTTATCAGGCATAAGAGAACCCTAAAATCTAGATCAACTTAGCTAGGGCTAATCTAGCATTAAACACAATCAATAAGAAGGAACAGTGATATTAAGCACCAAGCAATCACTAATCTGGCCTTAAATCTCCCTATCTCTATCCCATCTTAAACCCTAAGCAAACTACTCACTAATCATGATCCTAATCACAGCCCAAAGCAATGAGGGATAACTTATCATGACAAGAGAGAAGATAAACACCAACTTTTGATTGAAAGAGCAAGATTCAACAAGAGAATACAAGAAGAACTAAGGGAAATGCAAAAGAGAAAGCTATTATCCAGAGAGTAAAAGATGATAAGATAATGCCTTATGTTTTTAGGTCGCAGCCTATATATAATGTTCAGGAAAAACTCTTAGTAAACCGGAAATAAACCGGAATCAGCTGGTTTGGACTCCTGATATTGACTTGTTACGTCAATACTCTTGTCGATATTGGTTGGCTGGAGAGTGTATCGGCCAAGTCTAGTCGATACTATCATCGATACAGCCATTCCTGGTTAAGGCGTCTCGGGTGATCTCCTCGGTATGTTAATCGATACAATCGCCCTTTAGATAAGGCTCATCGAGCTCCTGTGTCGATACAACGATCGATACACTTCTTTGGCTTCCGTATCGAGATGATCCTAGGACGATATGCTGACCGGTACAAGGGCTTCGAAGGTGGTGTGTCGATCAGAGTTGCTCGATATTCTTCTGATGTCTTGTTTCCTTGTATCGATTCTGGGATTTTGATGTGCTAGTCGATATGGCTCATCTGCATGTATCGATGCGAGATGTCGATACGCTGCTCTGTACATCGTGCATCAATCTGCCAAGTTTATTCTGCTCGGTATGAAGTCTTTTCACCATGGTTCCTTCACCTTTTGATTCCCAGCTTCTTCTTTGGTCCCCAAAATCCCAAAATGCACCTGCCAAGTGCTAGGAATGCACCTAATATGCAATGCTACTTCTAATTATACTCTAGATGCTAAGTGGATGCGATTGGGACAAGAACATGTAGAAATGCATGCTTGAAGACTACAAAACAATACAAAACATGTAGAAATGCATGCTAATATGGTGTAAATATTGAGTATATCAACACCCCCACACTTGTCTTTTGCTTGTCCTCACGCAAACAAGAACAAATGAGAGAGTGAGGTTTGGAAGAGGGAGCTCAAAACTAAAGATGTCAATGAAAAAACTGATTTAATGCCATAGAGATTGTTCTACTTTAAAAACTTTAGTCATACCTATCATAGCAAACAATGAACTCTATCTCAGCCTACACAAGCATTCAAATCAACCAACTCTTTAACATTCATTAATCAGTAACTAATGGATCATGTTTGTGCAAATCAAGAGAAAACATTTGGTTAAAGGGACATGGTCATGAGATGAAAATGTTCTCATTAAGATAAGGGCTCAAAGAAATAAGGATTCACTCAATGAAATGATTCTATCTTAGGCAAGATGCTAAAAGTAAAAGCACACCTATGCATGCAAGTTAAAGCTCTCTTCTACCCCTTTTTATCCCAAGATGAACCTATTATCATCTAAACCCAAAGTGAAACCCCTAGATCTTCCCTTTCACAAAGAACTTGATCTCTTCTTCCTTCATGTTTGGGGGAAACTCTTTCTTCTTTCTGCTTGTATGGTTGATTCTTTGTTGGAACTTGCTCTTCCTTGTTGTATGATTAGTGCCATTTTCATCACCTTTGATGAATTGCTTGGTCTGATTTCCCCTTTTGGATGCCCTTTTGTAAGCTTTTGTTGTTGTTGGCACCTTTCATCTTTAACACTAAAAGCTTTCTTCCTCATTATCTTAACCAGAAAATAAACTGTTCCCCGAACTACCAATCCCATACTTCTTTTTCTTCTCAAAAGATATAAACATTTAATGCCTTAAACCCCTTACACTACCCTTCCCCAATCTCCTAACCTAATACCAAGCTAAAAATGCAAGCTGGCATCTACAAGAGAGCTTCTCCTTGCCAGCCTTATTCCTAACACTTTTTTCCAAGATAAAATCGAAAATGATGCAATGCAAGGCCTCAAAACCCTCACATTAGTGTTTAGGGTGTGGTTAACTGTCTTATAATGATGAGGATCAGTTACTTGGATTAACAAGATTAGTAAGAAGGGAAAAAGATAATCTAAGTATGTATATGGGTAGCCATGTAATCACTCTCATTGGACAAACAAGATAATTCAAATTCAGGATTATGGTTCTATTAAGATAGAGTTGGAATCAAATCAAAGCTAGCTTGAGCATAAGACAAGAATATCAATGTAAGAATTCAAGATATGGTGTAGCCTTAACTTCAAACTCACTACCATGCAATCAAACAACAGATAACCAAGGCATTGAAAACAACTCAAACATTAACATCTCGGCAAGTGTCTATCATCTACTCCCTATGCACATGTATGCAAACCTACATGTAATGCATCTAGACTCAATCTTAGTTATGCAAATGCAACTAAATGATCTTTTTGAATCCAAAAAATTTGAAAATTTTATGGATTTTCAGTGCATAATGACGAATGCATGAATGCATCAGACTTAAGTATCCAAAAGAGAAAATAAGAAAACAAAACACAAGGTTAAATGCAATACCCTCCCGTACACTTAAATTACACAGTCCACTGTGTAATAGAAGTCTTAGAGGAGGTTTAAACAACTGAAAATGATGAATGGACAAAAGGCAGGGCAAAAGAAGTAAAAAAACCAAGAGTTAGAGGAGACTTACAACTGTTGTCGCTGCTGATATCGGGGTCGGATGTCGATATGTCCATTAATATGCCTCGGAAGAGGAGGGTATCTGGGAGGGACACCGGTATACTGGTTGATACTGGTCCAGCTGGTCCGTATCAATCTGTGTATCGGTGTAGATGTCAGTACGCCTTAATGCGTGACCCAGGGTTCGCTGTCGCCCTTTTTGTTAAGGCACATCGACGTTGTTCCCCTCGATATCCTTGTCGATATACTCGTGCTCCCTGTGTACCGGTGTCGTGGATGGATACGTAGGTTGATACGCCATGTCCTTGCTCTGTATTGGTTTGTATGGTGTCTGGTACTCCCATGTATTGGCTTTGGCTTGATAGGTACGTGGGTCGATACGCATGTTGTCGGGGTGTATCATGATGAGTATATCAGTATTCAGGTTGATATAGGATCCTCTCTTATGTATCGACCTCCAACCTGATTCGATACCTTGGTCGATACAGGTGGGGAGCACACTATATCGATCAAGTTGTACCGATATGCAGATCGGTACAAGCCATATCGACTTGATCTCATTGATATATTATTCGATATTCGACCCTTCGAGTCTTTCCTCATTTGTAACTCAGCTGTTCTTTCCTGACCTTATCCCAGATGATTAAGGACGGTTCCTGGACACAAGATCAAACAAGAAAAATATGAAAAAGTAAATAGTATAGACAGAGATAACATGGGAATACCTCCCAAGAGTGCTTGTTTAGAGTAACTGAGCTTGATTTTTTTTGCTTCTTAGGCAGCTGGAGGGTCTTGAAGGTGAATGTCAGTATCATCTCCAAGTGTGTCACTAGCCATGTAAGACTTCAACCTATGCCCATTCACCGTTAACTCTCCTTCTTCTGGCTTGAACAATGTAACAGCTCCACTGGGAAGCACTTCTTTGAACTTGAAGGGACCTGTCCACTTGGACTTGAGCTTTCCTGGAAACAGATTCAGCCTTGAGTTAAATAACAACACCTTCCAGCTTTGAAGTCTTTGGTCTTATCCTCTTGTCATGAAAAGCCTTGGTTCTTTCTTTATAGATTTTGGTGCTCTCAAAGGCTTCAAGGCGATTTTCTTCTAACTCATGTAAGTTAATGAGTCTCTTCTCTTGAGCTGTCTTAATATCAAAATTCAGCAGCTTGGTCGCCCACAAGGTTTTGTACTCCAGCTCCACATGTAGGTGAAAAGCCTTGCCATAGAGGAGTGAGAAGGGGGTTATACCAATTGGTGTTTTGAAGGCTGTCTTGTATGCCCACAAGGCGTCATATAGTTTGTGAGACCAATCCTTTCTTGTGATACCAACAGTCTTCTCTAGGATGGCTTTTATCTCTCTGTTGGACACCTCCACTTGACCACTTGTTTGGGGATGGTAAGGAGTGGCAACCTTATGCTTAACACCATTCTTCTTCAGCAGGTTTTCAAAGACTTTGTTGATGAAGTGGCTTCCTCTATCACTGATGACACATCTTGGGACACCAAACCATGGGAAGATGATTGTCTTGAAGAGTTTCAGCACAACCTTAGCATCATTTGTAGGACTAGCCACTGCTTTAACTCACTTTGAGACATAGTCCACAGCAACAAGGATATACTTATTCCCATAGGATGAAGGGAAAGGTTCCATGAAGTCAATCCCCCAAACATCAAATATATCCACTTCAAGTTTTGAGTTCAGAGGTATTTCCTCTCTCATAGAGATGCTTCCCTTCCTTTGGCATGCATCACATGATGAGACATAGGCCTGAGTGTCTTTGAACAGACTTGACCACCAAAAACAAGCTTAGAGTACCTTTTTCGCCGTCTTGAAGGTAGCAAAGTGGCCTCCATAGGTAGATACGTGACAGTGGTGAAGGATTCCCTTGACTTCTTCTTCAGCTATGCATCTTTTGAACAGCCCATCCGCCCCTTTCTTGTAGAGGTATGGCTCATCCCAATAATAGTGGGACACATCTTTGAAGAACTTTTTCTTGTGGTAAGCATCAAGTTTGGGTGGGACATCTCCACATGGTAAGTAGTTGGCGAAGTCAGCATACCAAGGCAGCTTGCTCTTTTCTAAGCTTCTCACTTCAGCTAACTTCACCCTCAAAGCATTCAGCATCTATTCTGGAAGGGTGTTATTGATAGGAACAAAGTCATCAATCCTCAGCCTTGAAATGTGATCAGCTACAACATTCTCAATGCCTCTCTTATCCACAATCTCCAAGGCAAACTCTTGCAAGAGGAGGATCCATCTAAGCAGTCTTGGCTTAGTGTCTTTCTTGGCATAGATGTGCCTTAGTGCAGCATGGTCAGTGTAGACTATCACCTTAGACCCCACCAAGTAGCTTTTGAACTTTTCAAATGCAAAGACAACTGTTAGGAGCTCCTTCTCTGTTGTAGCATATGTTGTTTGAGCTTCATCCATAGTTCTGCTTGCATAGTAGATAACATGAAGATTCTTGTCTACTCTTGGCCCCAAGACTGCTCCAACAGCATAATCACTGGCGTCACATATGATTTTGAATGGCAAATCCAAATTTGGAGCTTGAACAATTGGCACTGATACAAGAGCTTGTTCGAGGGTGAGGAAGGCTTGCAAGCAGTCTTCATCCAACACAAACTCGGTCTCCTTACACAGCAGTCTTGTCAAGGGTCTTGCAATCTTTGAGAAGTCCTTGATGAACCTTCTGTAGAAACCAGCATGCCCCAAGAAGCTTCTGATTCATTTGACTGTGTTTGGAGGCTCCAAGTGCACCATCACATCGATATTTGCCTTGTCCACTTCTATCCCCTTCTCTGAAATCTTGTGACCCAAAACAATGCCTTCTTAAACCATGAAATGGCATTTTTCCCAATTCATAACCAGCTTGGTGTCTTCACTTCGCTGTAAAACCTGAGAAAGATTGGACAAGCAGACACCAAAGGAGGATCCATAGACACTAAAGTCATCCATGAATATCTCTACCATCTCTTCAAGCAAGTCAGAAAATATGGAGGTCATACACCTCTGAAAAGTTGCATGAGCATTGCATAAACCAAAAGGCATTCTCCAATAAGCAAATGTTCCATACGGGCAAGTAAAAGTACTTTTCTCTTGATCATTAGGATGGATAGGGATCTGAAAGAATCGATTATAACCATATAAAAAGCAATAGTACTTATTATTTGCTAATCTCTCTAACATTTGGTCTATGAATGGTAAAGGGAAGTGATCTTTCCTAGAAGCAGAATTCAGTTTTCTGTAATCTATACACATTCTATGACCAGTAATTGTTCTAGTTGGTATTAGCTCATCATTTTCGTTTTTACTACAGTGATCTCTCCTTTCTTAGGCACCACATGGACTGGTGAGACCCATGTGCTGTCTGAGATAGGATAGATAAGAAGTTTTAGGATCTCCTTTTTTAACAACCTCTTTCAGATTAGGATTCAATCTCCTTAAAGGTTCAATAGATGATTATGTCTCATCCTCTAGATGAATCCTGTCAGTGCAGAGGCTAGGAGAGAGACCTTTGATATCATCAAGAGAGTATCCAATGGCTCTCCTAAACCTCTTTAACACTTTCACAAGTGCAAGGACTTCATCATCATTAAGGTTTTCATTGACAATAACAGGGTAAGTAGAGTTAGAGCCTAAGGAGACATACCATAGCCCTTTAGGAAGAGGTTTGAGGTCCACCTTTGGCGCTTTGAGTTCATTCCAATCCTCATCTATGCTGCTATGCTCCTTATCGCCAGCTTCTTGGATGGAGATTATTTCTGTCTTTTTGTACCTCAACTCTTCAAACGGCGCCTCTTTCTCCAATATCTTGTGAGAGTTGAGCCTCAGCATGTAACCCAAACTTTCCTTATCCAAATAGTCATCTTCCCCATGCTCCTTTGTCAAAGCCACTTGCAGTTTGTCATCACAGCACAGCTCCTCTTAGACTTCATCATACAGCTCCTCCTAGGTCTCTATTTTGAACATTTGACCTTCTATGGTGGGCTGTTGCATGATTTGCTTGATGTCAAACTTCAAGGATATGTCTTTACCCAACTGCAGCTCAATCTTCCCTTTCTTTACATCAATAACAGCTCCAGTTGTGGCTAAGAAGGGTCTCCCTAGGATGAGAGGGTCCTTAGTCTCTTCATCCATTTCTAAAACCACAAAATCGGTTGGAATCTCTACATTCCCAATTCTGAGAGGAACATCTTCAAGCAATCGCTTGGGGAGCCTCACTGATCTATCAGCCAATACTAAAGAGATTCTACAATCCTTAAACTCTGTTAAACCAAGGCGCTTTGCAATGGAATAGGGCACCAAGCTGACGCTGGCTCCCAAATCACACAAGAATTTCTCAAATAGTAGTGGACCTATAGAACATGGTAGAGTGAAACTCCCTGGGTCACCAAGCTTGTTAGGAGATACCTTCTGCTGCTGAATGATGGCACTGCACTCATGTGTTAGCACAACCATCCCTTGCAGATCTTTGGTCCTCTCTTATACAACATCTTTCAGAAATTTCTGGTAAGGAGGAACCAAGACAAAGGCGTCAAGCAAGGGCATAGTAAGCTGTATTTTCTTCATCTGTGATCAAAAAGACCTTTGTACTTGGCAAGCAACTCTTTCTTGAACCTTACAGGAAATGGCAGTTGTGGCTTGTAATGAAATCTTGGTTCTTTAGCCAACTCTTTAGGTGCATCCTTTTGTTTTTCCTTATCCACATCTTTGCATTTATCCTTCTTTGGGGTTTTATCAGCTTTGGCTGGTTCTTCATCTTCTATTACCACTTCGTCATCTTCTATGGCTGCCTCCCCTTCTTGAACTTCAATGTCCTCATTGTGGATAGTGGGAGCAACTCTAGGAGGAAGCTGTTTTCCACTTCTCAATGTGACAGCTTTGATGTAATCTCTAGAGGAGTGAGATATAGTTGCCGCATTTTTGGACTGCAGTTGCTCAAGCTTCTGGTCAAAGGCTAGCTGTTGAGAGAGAAGTTTAGACTCAAGCTGAGACTGAAGTTGAGATTGGAGTACAGCCTTTAGTGTAGCTGCTTGTGTGTTAATGCTTTGTTGTAGCTCTTGTTGGGAGTGAAGAATCTGTTTCAAGATTTGTTGCATATCAGGTTCTTGGGAGGAAGGAAGAGGTGATGGTTGCTGTTGTTTTGGCTCTCTCTCCCCTTCTTGTTGCTGGACATATTGGGTCAGAAGTTGTTACTGAAGCTGTGATTGGCGGAATCCATCATCCATTTCCTCTTTCAGCACTTTAACTTCCAGTAATATAGCTTATAGTTGAGAAGAGACCAATTTCAAAGTATCATCTGGCTCCTCACCATATTGTGCATTGCTTTGAGCTGGATTCTCAATAAAAAACAAGCCATCATCCACATCTTGAGCAAAAAAGTTACCTCTGCTGGTTTTATCAAGAAGTAGTCTCATCTTAGGCAAGACACCTCTATATAGTGTAGATAGCAGCGCTTCTTTTGTGAAACCATGATGGGGGCATTGGATTGTGAAGCTCTTAAACCTTTCCCAAGCATCTGCAAAACTCTCATTCGACTATTGGTGGAAGTTGTAGATCTCATTTCGAAATCTGGCTGTCCTAGAGGGAGAAGAACTTGGTTAGGAAAGCAGTTTTGCATTAGGCCAAGTTGTGATGCTTCTTTGCTGCAATCCTTTCTCCCATAGTTGAGTTCTATCTCCAAGTGAGAAAGGGAAAAGTCTAAGCTTCAAGCCATCATCAGATATACCACTCATCTTAGCCATAGAGCAGATCCTCTCAAAGTTGTCTAAAGGCTCAAGTGGATCTTCATTAGGCATTCCAAAGAATCTGCTGTCTTGAACCATTTCAATCATGCCTTTTCTGATCTCAAAGTGACTGTCTTCTAGAGGAGGAGCGATCCCATGTCTTGAAGCAAAGGATGGGATATCAGAAGCTCATATAGGTCTTGGTTGCCTTTGATCTCTCAAACCCCAATAACCTTGTAAGCCATTAGGACCTTGCTGACCAAAACAAGCAGCATGTGGATGCTCTTCCATCATGCAACAACTGATAGCTGCTGCTGTGAATCCAAAATCTTAGCTCTTGAACTAGTTGAGCAGCTGTAGGCACCTTAGAGCAAGTGATTTGGTACCTACAAAATAAATTCTAGTCCAAAAAGAGCAATTAGCAACTAAAACCGAAAATAAAAGCTTGATCACAAACAATCTACAAATCCTAATGCTTTCAACAATCTCAAATGGCAATGACGCCACTTTGATGTTGGAGTCTACTCTACTTCAAATCCTACATGTACTCATATCAGTGTAGTATGTAGGTATCAATCCATAATGGAAAGGTAAGACATCAGGAATGCAATAGATTATCTAATTCAAGCAAGCATAAATGGTGATTGAAACTATTGAAACTAATGACTAAGAGAGACTTCAAACAAGCAAGAGCAAGCAAAATAAAAAGAGAAACTTAAGGCAGGTTCAAATTCAAACAATCAAAGACTAGTGGGATAGAGATAGGGTAATTGATCTAGGGAGACCCTTTGTTTAACTAGTGATGCTTCAAAACATTCCAAACAATTTTATTCCTAGGCATAGAATTAACAGCTATAGCTAGCTCAATTCCTTGACATTAACCACTTTGCTAAACACATATCCAAGACAAATTCCTTTACTGAAACACATGGCCAGCAAGCATTACAAACAACTAATCCAATTCTATATTGCCAATCTACTCCTTAGACAGCTAATTTCTTAGGCTAAGATAATCAAATCTTTTACTTGACTTATTCAGGCAATTCATCAAACACTTATCAGGCATAAGAGAACCCTAGGATCTAGATCAACTTAGCTAGGGCTAATCAAGCATTATACACAATCAATAAGAAGGAACAATGATATTAAGCACTAAGCAATCACTAATCTGGCCTTAAATCTCCCTATCTCTATCCCATCTCAAACCCTAAGCAAACTACTCACTAATATTGATCCTAATCATAGCCCAAAGCAAGGAGGGATAACAAATCATGACAAGAGAGAAGATAAACGCCAACTTTTGATTGAAAGAGCAAGATTCAACAAGAGATTACAAGAAGAACGAAAGGAAATGCAAAAGAGAAAGCTATTATCCAGAGGGTAAAAGATGATAAGATGGTGCCTTATGTTTTTAGGTCGCATCCTATATATAGTTTTCAGGAAAAACCCTTAGTAACCCGGAAATAAACAAGGAAGCGGCTGGTTCGGACGCCTGATATCGACTTGTTATGTCGATACTCTGGTCGATATTGGTTGGCAGGAGAGTCTATCGACCAAGTCTAGTCGATACTATCATTGATACAGTCGCTCCTGGTTAAGACATCTCGGGTGATCTCCTCGGTATGCTGCTCGATACAATCGCCCTTTGTTAAGGCTCATCAAGCTCCGGTGTCGATACAGTGATTGATACACTTCTTTGGCTTGCGTATCGAGATGATCCTATGTCGATATGCTGACCGGTACAAGCGCTTCGAAGGTGGTGTATCGATCAGAGTAGCTCGATATTCTTCTGATGTCCTGTCTCCTTGTATCAATTCCGGGACTTTGATGTGCTAGTCGATATGGCTCCTCAGCATGTATCGACGCGAGATGTCGATACGTTGCTCTGTACATCGTGTATCGATCTGCCAAGTCGATATCCTGCTCGGTATGAAGTCTTCTTGCCTTGGTTCCTTCACCTTTTGATTCCCAGCTTCTCCTTTGTTCCCCAAACTCCCAAAACGCACCTGCCAAGTGCTAGGAATGCACCTAATATGCAATGCAACTCCTAATTTTACTCTTGATGCTAAGTGGATGTGATTGGGACAAGAACATGTAAATGCATGTTTGAAGACTACAGAACAATGCAAAAAAATGTATGCTAATATGGTGTAAATAATGAGTATATCATGTAATAATAAAACAAAACACATCATAAGATGCTCTCTCCCTCACACTTAAATCACACTTATTCATATATGTGAGAAAAGAGTGAAAGAGAGTGAAACAAAAACAAAAATGCAATGTAAAAGATGGTATTTAGAATGGTTGGAGGAGTGTACCTTAGAATTCCTGAGAGGGGGAGGATGATGCGGTGTCCATGGAGTAGGACATGTTGCTGGACAGAGAGGGTGAGGAATGAGTTTCACTCCTCTTCCTTCTGCGCCTTTCATGGGAGGAAGCTCTTGGTGGATCTACATGCTCCCTTCGTTTTGGTGCTTCCTTGAAGGAATGACTCCTTGCAGCGCCTAGTGATGGGTCTTCACTGTCCTCAACAAGCTCCTCTTGAGCTCTTGAAGTTCCACCATCAAGTTTTGTCAAATTCTTAATCTGCTTGTTTATCCCCTTCATTGTTTTGACAAGTTTCTTAATAGTCTTGTCCTGCCACTTGCTCCATCTTCGGAGCAGCTTGAGTTGCTTGTGAGCTTCTCTATTCATCTCACTTGAGATGGGCTTGTCATAAGGGCTGAAGTAGTACATTTGGCTCACATACATGATCTCAAGCGCCTCTGTCCCTTCTTCATCTACTTGTGGTTGCTCAGCAAAAGTGTCTACAAGCTCATTCTCTTGAGGGATGAAGTTAACATGGCTTGTAAATCTGAAAGTGGTGATGTGGGGATTGGGGAGAAGTATCATCTTCTTTATCTTTAAGTTGGTGTTGAACTAATAGACCAGTTTCTCCTCCATGGTTCGCACAAAGTACCTAGCCTTAAAGAGGTATGACCTATCAATGAACTCAGGTGGATGTGGAAACTCTCTCAATGAGATTGAAGCAGCTTCCAAGATAGGTGTAATGAGACCTCAAAAATTGATTTGAGGACTAGTGTTTGAAGCTGTCTCAGCCCAGTGCACTACAAAAAATGAATTGATTACATCACTTAAATTGTATCACAAAACTAAATTATATAAATTTTAAATTACTTATTAATAAATGATACAAAATATATGATTTAACATCACTTATCATAATTGATGCTTTTATTGATTATTTAACTTCAGTTTAATAAAATTGATACAAATTTATATTAGTTTCCATCACTTAAATAAAATTGATATAAAATTATATATTCAAATCAGTTAAATAATCGATGTAATCAATAATTTTTGTTAGCAGCATTTAAAAATGATATTAATCTTATATCAGTTAAAACTAATGTAACTAACTTTTTGTACTTTGTCCTACATCGCTAGTTGATAAAAAAAATAAAAGAGAAAACATGTCTATATATGTCAAAAAATTTTGAGCTTACAAAAATTTATTGATGCATAAATTTTTGGATTAAAATAATATTATCAAAAACATTTATGAAAATAATAATTAATTTAAATTAATTTTAAAATATGAATATAATTATAATACTAAATTAAACTAATTTTAATATCATATATTATAATCATCACAAATATTAATATTATTAATAAAAATTGATGCAAACAATAACATCAGTTTTTTGTAATTGACACATATTGACATTGATTTCAACAATAGATGAAAAATTAAAATATATTTGCATTAATCGATAGTTAACTGATGATAATTATTTGCATCACCAGTTTCAGAATCAGTTTTACAAGTGATGTAAAACTTGTTTGTATGAATTATAACTAATACAAATATTTCAAATAAGTGATACAATACACCAGTTTTTTTTGTAGTGATGCTTGTAGTGGAGAAAACGCTTGAGCAGAATGCTTAGTGTTCCAACTCCTGCTAGCTCTCCAAGTATCTTTTCCCCACCACTATTTTCTATCAGAATGTTTCTCAGCCTAATGCACAACAAGGAAATCTCTTCATCAACCACCATTCCAGTTTCTTTAATCTCAAATAACGTGTGAGCTAGCATCTTGAGTGCATACCTCATAGCAGGGTGGCGGATTAAGGAGCTCTTGACTAAATTAAGTTTGTAGCTTCCCACACTTATGTCACCATACCTTCTATCATGTTTGATATGATCCCTCATATTATTTTAACCTTACAAGCTAACTGATGAGTGAATAGATCCGTAGAGATGAATGATTTGAATGACTTGATGAAACTTGAAAGGTTTTGAATGAAAGGGGGAACGAGTGAAGATGGAATGTAGCAAGAGGTGCGGATGACTCTTGATACAAACTGATAGAAGCAAAGGATATGACACACCAATAATTCAAACAAGGTTTTTCTTGGATATAACACACCAAGAGAGAAGGATCTATTTTGCAAAGGTTTTTTTTCAAAAGATAGATAACATAAACTCTCAAACGCAGTTTTAAGGAGAGAAGAGAGGACAGGAACATTAAAACACGTAAGAGTTAGTCTCGGGACAAACGCCCTTAACTAACTATGCAAGACTTAGTTCAAAAACTAAAGTAAAACAAAGACTCAAAACAGCTAAGTATAGAACTGACTCCTGACCTTCCAAGTCGCGGATGCTAAAAAGAAATGGGCTAGGACAAATGACAAGTTAATAGGCAATGACATAGTGGGAACACTTGTCTCGTTAAAAACCTTAGTGAGAAAATCCAATGGGACAAAAGTCACTAAGGGAAAAAGAGCAAAAAATGTCCCACAAACCCATTAACTAATCATCGGCTATTATAGAAACCAATGCAGCATGCCTAGCCTTTTCATCACTTGGTTCATACTTAAATTGATGTATTGAGAACCTCCTCAGCTACAAAATGATTCACCTCGGCATGTCTCATTTTGGCTTCAAGCTGTTTCACCTCGTCGTGTCTCACCTCGGCCTCTGATACATAGGCTACTAGCTTGTATTCCAATTTAGAGTCTTCCATGATCATATCATCCCCACCTTCTTGAAAATGATTGGACCTCAAATCTGACTTATCTGCAACATAAGGAAGTAAATCAGTAACATTAAAGCTTGAAGTTATTGAATACTTACCTTGAAGATCAAGTTGATAGGCATTGTTATTGATTCCCGTTGTGATTGTGAAAGGGCCATCTATTCATGGCATTAACTTTCATTTTCTTTCTGCTGGAAAGCGTTCCTTTCTCAAATGAACCCATACTTGATAGCCAACTTCAAAAACCATTTTGTTTCCTCCCTTATTTGCATGTTTAGCATAAAGCCTTGTATTCTCTTCTAAGTTCTTCTTAGCAACCGAATGTATGAGCTGTATCACCTCGGCATTTTTTTTTCCATCCTTACTAACCCTTTCACTCCAAGGTAAAGACATCAAATCCAAAGGAGAGGTGGGATTAAAACCATAAACAATTTTAAATGGTGAGTACTTAGAAGCAAAATGCACGGCATAGTTATTTGCAAACTTTATATTTGGTAAACATTATTCTCATGACTTAAGGTTCTTAGAAAATCTATCTATAAC